>CM060903.1:183611813-193611813 GCA_030737815.1 Allium fistulosum | reverse complement strand
TTAGGCAGATTTGTCTAAGTCCTAGGTCGTGAACGACCTAAGAACTAAGTCGTGACCGAGTTAAGGAATTCGGCGAGTTAGTGTTAGGTCGTGGGTTAGTTGGAGCGACCTATAGAATTATGCAACCTAGGAATTAGTTAAGTGTTAGGTCGGCAGGGCGAGTTAACGACCTAAAGAACTGACCGACTTAAGGATATGGCGACTCAAGGGTAGGCAGACCTAGTGGAGTTAGCGACCTAGTGGTTACCGGGTTAGCATAGTTAGGTCGGCAACGACCTAGGGGAGCTCGGGTAGAAGGTTAGCGACTTAGTAGAGTGAGCGACCTATGGGATTGACCGACCTAAGAAATAAGTTAGTTAACGACTTAATAGTTAAGTCATTGGATGACCTAAGGGGGTTAAGTCGGAGGGGTTGGCTAAGTCTTAGGTCGCGTATTGGCTTGAGTGTTAGGTCGTAACACTGTTAGGTCGCGTGGGTTGCTTAGTTGTTAGGTCGCTGGGTTTCGTCTAAGTTTTAGGTCGCTGGGTTTCGTCTAAGTGTTAGGTCACTGGGTTTCGTCTAAGTGTTAGGTCGCTGGGTTTCGTCTAAGTGTTAGGTCGCAATCTGTGTTAAGTCGTAGATGACTTAGGAGTTAGTGGTTAAGTCGTAGGTCGACTTAATAGTTAGGTCGTATGCGCAGAAGTGTTAGGTCGTAGGAGTTGAGGCGCGCGCATATCTGTTAGGTCGGAGAGGCTTAGGTCGAAGAGGCTTAGGTCGGAGACGACTTAGGAGATAGCCGAGTTACGACTTAGAGAGATTTCTGCTATAAATAGAGGGGGTTGTTCTCACTTTTTGGGATCCGGATTTTGAAGCGACGAAGTGCTGCCATTTTGAGAGCTCGACTTCTACACTTCTTCACTTCTTTTCTCCACTCTAATCTAGTGCTTCCATCCATCCAAATCGAAGATCAAGATTGAAGATTCAAGGGCTTAGATTGAAGACCTTCATCTTTTCAAGAGAGATTTCTTCATTTGAAGCGGATTCGTGATAGATCAAGCTTGATCCTTCGCTGTCCAGATCTGAAGCGTGTTGATTTGAGGTTGTTTAGGTGATTTGGTGAGTGGTGATTATCTCTCACACAGATCCAAAGGAGTATATCGGATTGTTGGCTCGATTTGGTGTTAAAATAGAGATTTCCATGCATTTTCTTCATCCTAAGTGTAGATCCATGTAGATCCATTTTTCATGATGATGTTACATCCATTTTATCATATGTTAACCTATGCAAGTTCATTCATCAAGTTTGAAGGGATATAATTCATGTTTTCATGCTTATTGGACTTTCAACTCTTTAATTACGAAAATGCCATTATTGTGATAATTGTCTACTTAGATCTTATTTGAATGCTTGATTGTTTGGATTAATGTTTGATTTGATTGATTGTTATGAATTAGATGATTGATGGTTTGATTTAGACCGAAGACGATTCAAAAGCTAAGGGAAAGGCTCTTGAATTGGGAAAGCTGCTCGTGGCATATGTAGCGGGATGATGAAGCTCTTATGCATAGATTTGATGATATGATGTTAAGATGAGGCTTTGCGAGGATGTGATGAAGCGAAGCAATCATGTGATGAAGACTTGGTCTAATCCAGACGGGATCATTCCAAGCATGTTGATAACTCGGTGATATGATTCGAGTTGAGGATAATGAATGGATATGAGATTAGTCGTCGAGGAGGATGACTAGGAGGCTTGGATAGCATCGTTGTTGAAGGTTCTAGCATGCTCTAAGCAAGAGTACGTTTGGGCAGATTCGATAGTCCCAACGACTAACTGTTGATGGTCGAGTACTCTGGGCAGATTCGATAGTCCTAGGCACGGGTTGCGACGACGTGCGGGAGTATGTCTAGAATCGGGGTTTCCATTAGCCCTTGACGGACGGCTGAAAGAATGTGTCGGTCATTCAATTAACGGTGATATCGAAGCAATGATAACAGTGATAGCCAGAGTCATGGATGTTTGGTTGTATCGTCATTCGGACTCAAGAGCGGTATTTTCTGGGTGCTTATCTGATTTAGGCCTTGGTACTTGGAAAACATCGCCCTTGACTCGAGTGATAGTAGCTTTACTTTAAATTGTATGCTCTGCTATGTTTGCTTCTGCTTAGTGTGTGTCTGGGGGCTATCACTGTAGAATGAGGTTGGAGTGGGAGGGTTGTATTCCTATTCCTTTTCCTTTATGCTCTTTTGGTATGTTGTTAGTTAATTTACTGCTCACTAAGACTGTTGTCTGACTCAAGGCTTTATGTTTTAATCCTTATTTCCTTGGGCTGTTCGTCCATTTTAGGACGGGCAGACTAGGTAGCAGGTGACAGGTGCTGTTCTCTTCTCACGATGCTGATATCGAAGACGAGCTGGAGGGTTGCATATTATCTTCTTATTATATGTACTGGATATTCCGCTGTTTTGTATTCTCTGAGAGATATGTAGTGAGGCTTGATGTATTGACTATTTGGATGCTTGTATTCAACTATTATGGAGTTTTATATGATGTCATTTTGTTCTGTAAAGCTTCACTATACATATGTTCTATTGTATTTTGTCTATGCGCTGTGAGTAATACGATAGATTCTGTTGTTTTAATCTACCCTGATAATCGTCCATGGTCGCCTGGCACACTTTACAGCGCACTATCTCTAGATTTGGTGCAGGGGTCATGGGCGGTCGATCCGTAAAAATACGGATTTTGACGAACTTGTCGATCCGTAAAAATACGGGTCGTTACAAACTTGCTGTGTTAATCACGGATATATCTTGTGTCCTTTTCCATTTGTCAATTTAGACACCCAAAAGTCTAAAATATGAAGAGATGCAAGGAGTTCGGTGGTCACTTATATAATTTCTTTTTCTCTTCATCTCTTTCCTTTTTCATTTTCACGTAACCATCTCCCCTCTCTCTTTTCTACCCGTAAACCCCACCGTGTAGCACTGTCCTCCCTCATCTTAGCTCTCTCTCTCTCCTCTGCCTTGTTCTCTCTCCCCTCCGCTCCAGCCTCTCGCAGATCCTCCTCCTCTTAACCCACCGGCCTTCACCTTTCCTCCCGAAAACTGAGCCAAATGTCCAAATCCTTCATTGTGTTAACCTGCCTCCCTCTCGAGCCACCCAGCCGAGCTCGACAACCAAAAATGCAGCCTTGCCCCGCCACATCTTCGTCCCTGCTGATGCTCTGGCCGAAGACCCCTAGCCTTCTTCTTTTAAGGTAAGTGTATGTATATATGTATCTGTATATATATATAATAAGATAGTAGAGTTATATATATAAATTATATTCTAGCTATAGCTTATATAATAATTTGTATAATAGTAGATATATTATATAATAGAAAGATATATATGTTTTCAACACTATATTTTAGTACATCATGTATATATATATATATAGTGCCTTGCTATATGGGTTTTGATGTTTGGTTTACATTTTTCCCATTCGGTTTAGCAAGAATTTTTTTTTATAAATATATATACATATCTTATAAGTACAGTTAGAGCTTGGTTTACAGTAAGTATATAGCGTATGATATATGATAATATTATTTTAAGCCTGTTTCAGTTCGTTCCGCATGGGTTTATATATATATATAAGTGTATCTACGTATAAGTCGATTTTGGTGATAAAACAAGCTTTAGATCTGCCTCTATTATATGTTACATATATAACTATGTTTCGGTTTATATATTATATGTAAGTTGTATATAAACCTGTTGTTTACTCTATGTTTTACTGTATGTGTATGAAAGTATAAAAATACGCATAGTTTATAGTTTGGATTTTTATAGTTTATATATATGTATATTATTTAAGGTCTGTTATATAAAATGTATAATCTATTGTATTAAAGATATTTTTGGGCTTTATATGCAGGTTAGTTAATAGTATGTTAGTTTATTTTGTTAGTTCATGTAAGTCACAGTATGTTATTTATAAAGCCTACGATATATATTTAAATGTATATATAATATGTTATTGTTAATATTTAGATGGTATTTTGATCTGTACATTTGCATAGATCTATATATAAGTTCTGTTTATAAATCAAATGGTAGTTTTGAAATTTGGTTTTGAAAGCAAGTATGGATTTTGATTCAAAGAAAAAAATTGGTTTTAATATATATACACGGGAAGTTTAGTTTGGATATATGGTTTCCATTTAATATTGTATGTATATAATCTGTTGATTTTGGAGAAGTCTAAATATATATATGTTTGTATATTTGGTTATATATACAAGTATATGAGTTTACATAGGTAGGTGTTCTACGCGAGTTGTACTTATATTTTAACAAAGTAAGTTTACATTATGGGTATGTCAATGTTTGTTTAAAGCTGTATAAATATATATATGAGTATAAGTTTATGTTTGTTTTATAATACACTAGTTTATCTACATTTGTTTTATATAAGAAATGATATGGGTGGATATATATAAGTAATTATTTCAACACATATTAGGTATATATATATTTGACTTTAATATATGAGTCTAATTTAAACAACGGTTTTGAAATAAATATATAAATATATATATATATATATGTGTGTGTGTGTTTGAATATGAAATATGATTTCTACATATGTACATAATTTTATATATGAGTTCACTTATATCAATAATCTTCATCGATCCAGTTTCGATTTGAATTCGTCTCTTCCAAGTTATCAGCTTGTTCGTCGAACTCAAGTGCCTTATGCTTTGCTTCGAAATTCATGCTTGGATCTGTAACCCATATCATTGTCTATTCCCTCTAGCCTCGAAAGGTGAGAAATCACTCACGATTAACATTCTTATATTTATTAAATTTGATTTCAATTGAAATGACAATTGAAATATACTGCTAAATTGAACTGTTAATTATTTAAATTGTTATATATGTTATGCATCTATATGTAATTGTTCACTTGTGGGATATGACACCATATCTCGTCGTTTATATTATATTATTATTGATGATATATGCATGTTATATTATTATCATATCTGTTATCACTCTGCAAGTTCCCTGTTAGTATAGAATTCACTATAGGTTGAAATGATACATACCCAAACGATCTGTAGAATAGGAGAAAATCATTATGGGTTGAAATGATAAACCCAAGTGATTTTCATTTGAATTGAATTTGGGATAGCGGGTTGAAATGATATATACCCGTATATATTTAAATTGCGGATTGAAATGATAAATATCTGTATCACTTGACCATAGGATAGAAAATTATATACAGACAACGTTGGTCTATATATATGTAACGACCTGGTATTTTCAACCATTCGCATCCACACATGTCGGACTTGAATTGCTCAAAATATCAGATTGTTAACTTATATTTGGCAAAACTCAGCATATACAGTAAATAAAATAATCACAAATCATAGACACAGAGTAATATAACAATAATGCAGCGGAAACAAAAGAATAGTAGTTCATGAAGCTACTATATATATATATAACAGAGTTAAACAGGATACAACAGAAGTCTCGAATACATAGATGTCTCAATACAATAGTCAATTACAAGATCTGAATACATCACTGGAATCAACTGAATAACTGGTAGCAGAATCGATAGATAGCTGGATCTCCAAACGAAGCTCCAATTCCAAAGGTGAGTCTTGAATACTGTATCACTCAGTCTGACCAGAGCGTAAAGCAAAACACAAAACACTCGAGTCAGGATTAACATTCTTATATCTATAAATCCAACTCAAGTGAAATATCAACTGAAATACAAGTAACTCAAAAGATGTTTGGGATAATCATCCTCTAAGGATCCGTTAAACTATCTACTATGTAGTAATATTCGCTATTATAATAATGTCTAATATAAAATAAACATACTTAAAATAGCATTCGGGCTTTATATTTAATTTGAACTCACCCTAACACGTAATAGTCCCAGTAGTCTATCCAGTATTAGCATACTCCCAAAAAAGGGGGCTACCCTCGATACTCCACAGGCTACGGGAGAAATCACAACTCGTAGTAAAGCTCGATATGGTAGGTGACACGGCACACAAGGCAATGCCACGGTAGATATACCAATTACGCACACGGACTGATGGAAACGCATAGCAGCCACTACCGCTCCACCTCGAACAACACTCCCAAATCAAGGGGTGCACCCAACCAATCACAAAGTAATAGAATGGTATCGAAGAAGTGCGTCCGATAAGAGGTGCTACCTCACTGGTCCGAGATCGCTCCTGTTTTAGCCACCTTATGCCAACTCACGAGAGTTGGGTCACGTATATACCTTAGGATCGGCGCCACCATCCTACTTCATTCTGGAAACTCCACCGCGTACACAGTTGTTAAAGTGGTTTTCGTTATCGGCAGAGAGTATGTCCATATTCAATCCCGGTCTCTTTAACAACCAATCGTTATTATAACACCGCAGTCATTTCAAAATAGTCTATACTTCAAAATCAAAGTATCATTTTCAATTCAATAACCAAATCAATACGATATCATTTTCATTTCAAAAATATTCACTTCCAAAATCATAGTACTTTTCCAAAGTTATAACGCTTTCGAAATCATAGTCTTTTAAAAATCAAAACACTTTGGAAATCACAGCTTTGGAATCATAGCATTTTGGAAATCATAACACTTTGAAATTATAGCATTTTGGAAATCATAACACTTTTCTTTTAAACAGTTTAGATATTAAAATTAGTATATATAATAAAATAGTTTATAAATAAAATAGTTTATATAAATAGTTATAAGTTAAAATGGTTTAAAATAAAATAATTTATATTAAAAATGAGTTATATTAAAATAATTTATAAAGTAAAATATCAATAGTTTTAAATATAATTTAAAATTACTTTACAAAATAAAATAGTTTCCTCAAATTTCAAAAATCGATTCAAATCAACTCGAATTCCAAAATTTTAATTTAATCAAATCTCAAATCATCAATTTCAACTCGATTCAGCTTCTCAATAAACCATTTCAAATTATCGATTTCAAATACATATCTGAACCATAAAATAAGCCATTTCAATTTCAATATATTTCAAAGCTTTAAATATTCAACATTTCAAAACTAAATTCGATACTTATATATATATATATATATATATCAAATTCACTTAACTATTATTTAGTTTTGAAACATTTACTTAATCATTTCAATAACATCTAAATACAACTTCAATTTACAAATTTAAATAAACAAAACATCCCATTTAAATATATATAAGTTTGAAATACCCATTTAAGTCACCTTTAATCAAATTTCAAGTTGTAAAACACTTCTTTAAATTTCAAATTCATTACATTTCAAATCAAACTTATTTAAGTATAATTCTTAAATAAATATAATTTCAAATCAATTTCAAATCATTATAAATTCTATATTTGAAAATATAGATATTAAATAAACACTTAAACATATTATTTATCAATTTTATTAAATCAACTTTAATGAATCTTTAAAATCAATATTTATCAAAACCATATATTTCTTTTCAAAACCATAGAAATCATTTCAAAATATTTATATAAAGACAAACGGTGTCTGTATATAATTTTCTACCCTATAGTCAAGTGGTACGGATATTTATCATTTCAATCCGCAATTTAAATATATACGGGTATATATCTTTTCAACCCGCAATCCCAAATTCAATTATTTGAAAATCGCTTGGGTTTATCATTTCAACCCATAACGATTTTCTTCTATTCTACAAGATCGTTCGGGTATGTATCATTTCAACCCATAGTGATTCTATACTAACAGGGAACTTGCAGAGTGATAACAGATATGATAATAAAATAACAACAGTAATAAGCATATATCATCAATCTAAATAAAAGATAATGGTGTCAGATGTCACAGGTGAACGGTTACAGATAATAGCATATATATAGCAATGTAAATAACTAACAGCAGCATATTTCAATTGTCATTTCAATTGAAATAAAATTTAATAAATATAAGAACGTTAATCGTGACTGATTGCTCACCTTTCAAGGCTAGAGTGATTTTGATGATGGAATGAGTTTCGAACCCAAGCACGAATTTCAAAGCAAAGCTAGATTGGCACGAATTCAACAGACGAGCTGAAAAATAGGAGTCAGTGAGAACCAATCAAATTAGCTTGATATAAACTGAAACAAAATAAATATTATATCCATACATATCTTTCTTTAATAATTAATATAAAATTTTAAACTCAACTTTAAAATAACATATATATATTTCTAAATAAATCCAAATATCAACATTTATTATAAAATCAATAAAAAAATTTTATTATAATATATATATATAACTTAAATAGTAATTGAGAAATTTAAAATCTATGTATAACCTACTATATAGCTTACTCAACTTATATAAATTGGCATACATAGTTCATAACTTATAAATAATTATATATATATATATCCACATACAAACTCGTTAAAATTTACATTTAATAACATAAGTCAACAAAACATAAGATAACTACCATATATAACGAATAACATATGCATAATATAATAAACAAACTTATACAACTTTTTATATATAACCGAATATATTGTATATATAACAAGCAAGTTGACAAACGGGTTTAGGTAAAAGTATATATATACAACTTATCTATATAACATATAACATATATATATACTACATACATATTTTATCTAAAATCAATACTATAAACCATCACAGACTTACAACATAAATATATATATATATATATATCAAAAAAAAAATATAATACTGTATACAAATTCATTACCCAACCGATTATATAACTAGAAATATATCTTATATAATATAACACTTCAAACCTATTATAATTACCATCTATATATGTACTACTGCTCACAACATATTAAAACCATATTACTTAAAAATGAAACAGAATATGAACCTGTAGGATTCTCATATGAAACAGTATATAAACAAAACATATACATACAATACAATATATATACCTTGGTTGCAAGGTCGAAAATGGACAAAGCAAAGAGAGGAGGCGGCTACAGGCATACACGCAAACCCCGGATAATCTTTTTTTTTTAAATATTGTAACTAACTTCATTGGATGATTACACAGTTATAGAATTTGTAAACTATTAGATATATATGATTTTCGATATTATATTTTAAAGCTATTATAAAACCACATCCAGATAATAATACGTTAGAATATATATATACTGGCGTATATATGTATATACAACTATCCTATATTAACTTATATATATTTATAAAATCAATAACAAAGATTAATATATCTATATACACGCAGACGTTAAATATAAACACACAATTATAAGTAGTTTTGTTTGCAACACTATATACTTAGATATTGATATATACCTCAGTTTATAAACTTATAAATAGAACTTATATTTTATATTAAACAAATAACTTTTAAACTTGCATATAACTACATAACATATTATACTTTAACAACAACAAAATTAGTATAAAACCAATATACATAAAATACATACAAACAAAACTTTATATTATAAAATCACCTATATATATAAACTGACTTAAACATATCAAAGGAGTCTGCAGCTTAAATTATAAAGCAAACTATTATATACATAACACGTCAATATATATACACGTACATATGGTAATATATGTGCATAAGTATATATCTACCTTACAAAGAAGAGGAGGAGCATAGTTGATGGAGTGACGAGGCCGAGCGGTCAGGGAGTTCGTGCCTGAGCTGTTCACCGGAGTTGCTGTCGGCGTTCGGGCGGAGCAACGTCGGCTGGGAGGCTCGGTTAAAATGGAGATAGGTGGAGGAGGGGAGATAAATGGCAGCGACACAGGTTAGCAGGTGGATTTATGGTGGAGCAGGGTATGAAGGCCGAGATGGCCTTGGGTGGTTGCTTACGGCCTGGGCCTGGGAGAGGGAGGAGATGCCATCGGTGATGAGGCAAAGTGGAGGAGGAGAGGTAGGGATTTGGTGAGGCCATGGCCGCATGGGTACAGTGGAATGGAACACTTTGGGAGTGCAAATCTGGGAAGAGAGAGGAGTCACAGGCCAAAATATAGAGTTTCACTGAAAAAGGAAGGAAATTATATGGCTTTTGACATATAAATTCTCAGAAGAACAAAATGCGAACCAACCAATGAATTGGCACGGTAGGAATAACAACGGTCCAATATAATTGAATTCAGGAATTACAAAATTCACAATGTCAGGTATAGGAGAATTAATATGAAGTTGTTGTTTAATTCCAATAGGTAGACAAATGAAAGGCCACGGGAAGTCAAAAAGTTCAAAACAGTTACCAATACGGTAATCGTTTTCGTGGATTCTGCTGCGTACTGGACTTCAAAACGCAGATTTGAATATACCGCAGAGATTAGCACGACAAGACGATCAAAACGGTATATAGATATCAGTGGTACGATCATTCGATCAAAAGTCAATAATCGGTACCGAAAATGCTGCTAAAACGCCGAGAATAAGATATACGGGGTTAAAAAGGTCCAAATTTGATGAAACCAAATATGACGTCACACTCAGAAGATGATTTAAAAATTTATTATATTAAAATATTTAGGTTTGGAAAAGACTTTATTATCATCAAATATTAACTGATTTAAATTTAAATAAAATTATACAAGAAAATAAACTTCCCTGTTATCTAATGAAATTTACCATTTGCTATGTTTAAGTAGACTTATTCCAAATATTAAATTTTTATTTCCAAATTCAATTATTTAAAATTTCACAAAATTTCAGTTAATTTCATTATTAAAACCATTAAAATTTACGGGTCGTTACACTCTCCCCCACTCAAAACTTTCCGTTCCCGAAAAGGAACGAGATAGGAGAATAGAAACAACCAGAAGAAAAGATAGATTGAAATGCAAAATAAAACAATTAATTTAAACCATATAAACTACATTTATTTTAAAATGGGTTTATATTCAACTAACTGATTCCAATTCATTTTATTTAATCAATCAAATTTATTGTGATTGATTAAATTTCATATATTTTTATTCAATTGATTTATTTCCCATTTATTAACATTTATTGCACAATTTTCACAACAAGATTTGTTTTTATTTTACTCATCTATTAAATCTATTAGATCCACCATAGTTAATTCCATCTCAACATTTAGCTTTAACTATTCAAGCCATATAGATTTCAAATTTTAAATTAATATTCAACAATTTGGTTCAATCCATTATTCAATTAATAAATAGTCAATTTTTTTTCTTTCATTATATCAACATTCCTTTCAAACAAATTCCTTTTTATTGTCCAATTTATTATCCAATTTACTATCGGTAAATTTCCTTTACAAAATATCATTTTTGATATCCTATTACTTATCATAGTGTATATTGTCCAATTACATTCTAGTTACATTTAAACTTTTCTAGGTAAGTTATATAAATGTTTCAGAGTGTAACTAAACATTATACAAGTTTTCCTTTATTTACAATCTTTATATTAAGCCAAATTTCGGTCTGAACAATTTATTACTTAAATTTTCTTCTTGTACAACCCCATTATATCCTAACATTTTAACTTTTTGAATATTTTAGGCAAGTTATATATATATTAGAATGTAATTTAGTATTATACAAATAAGTTTTTTGTAACATCCCGAAAATTTTCGACTTTCGAAAATTCAACATCGATACTCACTTTATCGACTGCTGAGCAATCGAATGCCGGAAACCCGAAAAGTTATGGTTTTAAGAAAGAAGAAAAAGGCTGAAGAAGAAGATAGAAGAAAAAGAGAAGAAAGAAAGAAGAAGAACAACAGAACAACATCAGAAACAGAAAAACAATATCAGAATCTCACATATCGCAGCGGAACAATATATAATAGATAAATCAGTAATCTTTAAAACAAAGAACTATATCATTTTATACATACATAAATCATCAGAGTCAATATACAACAATGGACAGTTATATAAACTTGTCCTCATACAGAATACACAGCGGAATAAATACTATCAGGTACAAATACTACGTCTCGTCCTCCAGCTTATCTCCAAAGCTCCAGAATATCCTGAATATCCTGATAATATAACTCTAGGCTGCCCGTGTGGAAATTGGTGGGCACCCAGAGTTTAGAAGGGAAACAATAAACTCCGAGTCAGTCATGGTGACTGGTGTGAGATCGTAAAACAGTTATTCTTTAAAAATAAACAGCAGAGAATTTTAATGTCGAATTCGCAATTGTAACGACCCGACTTTCTCTCCCCAGAAAGTCGCATCGTTATGAAGAAAGAAAGGGGTAGAAAATAGAAAAGAAAAGAAGAAAGAAAGAAACAACAACAACGATCTCACAGCAGAACGAATAAATTATATTAATAACATAAACTATTACATAGTATACAACAATTTACAGAGTTACACAGCATATACATCACTTACTAGACAGTTATAAACATCTGTCTAGACATTACAACTCAAATACAAGACAAGACACTATCACAGATATCAACACAGCGGAATACTATATCTACGAACGCCGAAGCCTCCTGCTCCATTGCTCCTCCAGAATATTCGTCAAAGCTAAACCTGAATCCCTTGACTACTCGTAAAAATTTGAGTACCCAAGAGTTTATAAAAACAGAAATAAACACTTGGGTCAGACATGGGTCTGGTGTGAGTAAACGGGTTAAAATTGTTTAACTTCAAAACCTTTTGAAAACAAAGGTATCACGTAAGACTTCCCACACATAAACATGGAAAAGTTTTTACCTTACGCTAACCAAAACATTTGATAGGAAATCCAGTTATATTATAATAGGGTCTAGGGTTTTCAAGTAAAATACAGAAATAGCTGAAATGCTTACATCTCACATTCCAACATAGTTGGGCACAACTAATACGTACGGCACTTATTGGAGTTTGGATTCCATACAATGGCAGGGCTACTGGGGTACCGCCCGTCACAGTACGTGGCCTAGATCACCGTACCGAGGAGTACGCCCGCTCCCCTGCAACACAAAGCCGGAACCATCCCTTACTGGATAATCCCGAACAAGATAACCCCGTAGTTGGCGCGACCAACCACACACTAAGCCGAATGAAAAGAAAAGGGACCTCTAGACAGGGATCTATCTTGCTCTCAGTGGGTGCTACCCACGAAGCCTTGCTGCACCTCCCCTGTTTTAGCCATTCCCGGTTGATGAGGCTTGAGGTTACGATTACCTTTAATCAGAACATATCACTTAGAATGCTCATCGTCCGCCTGACGATGTGCTGAAAGCATTCAATCCATATAAGTTCGTTCCGGGTTCGAACGAAACCGAAGGCATTATCTCGTTACACTCGTTTTGGAATCACCCTCAGAGTTAACGACAATAACCCTTGCACTCTAAATCTTCATCTTCACTTGAGATTCACGACCTATCGTTAATTTGGATCGATGTGGTATTCGGGTCTCCAGACCTGGAATACCGGTATACGGAAACCCGATCCCGGTCTCATCGAAATCCAAAACATATCTTTTAAGGCCAAGTTGTTTTAAAGGTTTAAACAATTTAACTTATCTATATTCATACAAATAGATAATTCACAAATCACAATTGATAATCACATTATCAAATAAACAAATGATTCATAACAAAATAGGTAATCCATATCAACATCACAATAGTTAATCTATATTACCATCATAATGCAACCAAGCATTCATATCACACCACATTACTTATCTCATTTCTGAGATTACATCCATTCAAGACAATCAATGTCATTCATTCTTATATAAGCAATGATTTACTTAATCACAACATAATTAATTTAAAATGAATTAAATTAACTATCTCTATCTTTAATTAATTTAAAGTGAATTAAATTAATTACTTCTTCTCTTAATTAATTTAAAATAAATTAAATTAATCACTTCATCATAAATCTTACTTATATAATCATTAATTAATTACAAATAAATTAATTAATCTTTCTCTAATTATCCATTTAATTAATCACCTTGATTAATTATACTTTAATTACATTTAAGTAATTATCCTTAATTAATTTCACAAATTAATTATTCTTAACCAATACAGTAATTAACCTTTAATTACTTCATTAATTAATTAATTATAATCAATTACTTTAATCCTTAATTAATTACAATTAATCACTTATCATTTGATTAATTAATCTTAATTAATCAACTCTTAATCATTAATTAATTATAACTAATGATCCCTAATTACATCTTTAATTATTTATTAATTACATTAAGTAATTATTCTTAATTAATCCATAATTATTAATCACCTTTGATTAATATAATCCAGTAATTAACTTCCCTTAATTAATTCCATTAATTAATTACTTTAATTAATTACCTTCACAAATAATTAATTACATTATTAATTAACCTTAATTAAACCACAATTATTAATCGTCTTTGATTAATCTAATCCTTTAATTAATTTAATTTAATAAATTATTAAATTAATAACAAGTGATTAACTCTTAATCATTTTCATTTAATAAAATAATTATCCTCTAATTACTTTATTTAAATATTTTATCTTTACTAAATTATATCCAGTAATTATTTCTTAATTACTTCATCAAGTAATTATACTAAATTAATTTATAAGTAATTATCTTAATAATCACTAATTAATTACTTAGTTAATTATTTAACTAATTATTTAAATTAAATTAAATAATTTCTTAACTATAAAAGATCTTAATTAAGAAAACCATTATCTTAATTAAATTATTATCTATTCTTAAATCATTTTAAATAAATGAATTATCCTTATTAATTTCACATATTAATTTCCTTTAATAAATCAAATTTTAATACTTAAGATAAAATCTTTATTATAGTTAAACCATTACAATATTTAATTTTTACCTTTAAAATCTTTGAAACTTTTCAAAGTCATTAAATAAATTTTAATACAAAGATCATTTTGAAAAATCTATTTTCTATTCTTTAAAACTTATTTATTTAAATTATTTTAAACTTGTTAAAAACATTAAATTTTGAAAACAATTTATTTTACAATTAAAAACTTGTTTAACTTTGCTTTAAAAACTTAGAACATTATAAAAATCAAACTTCTTTTGATTTTAAACTTAAAACAATTGCTGTTAATTTCCTTTCGACCAACTCACCATTAACCCGAGTAAAACCATCAGGAACTCGAAGCAAACGCGAGACAATCCCACTTCACCTTTCTTCGAGTCAAGCTCGACCATCCCCCGAAATAAACGCGAGATCATACTTCTTCCCCAAACCCAAAATTCCCAGATGCACACAACCGTGCACATAAACGTGCACATCCACGCCGATCGACGGCGAACTCCACGATAGCCTCCGACACATCGCCTATGACCACGGCAACACGATCGACCACCCAAACTTCCACGATTCGATCGAGAATCGAATTCGACCATTTCACCCACGATCTGGAACGAAGCATCACCAGAATATCCTCGTCATCGTTGATTCCAGCCTCGAGAAGCCTCGCCCTTCTTCCCATAGTTCCGTCTCGTCTTCCAGTACCCACGACGAACTTGCGATCGCCTCGGATTCCATCTTGATGTCGCGAAACCCATAGAATCATCAACGTAAAAACCAGAGTCTTAAACCCTAATTCAGCTTCGTATGATCGTCACAATGGATTATAAAATCCACGATCATTTTTCTGATGATCATCATACTCCCCTCGACCTTCACACCCAACCACGATGATCAATTCGACTTTGATCGATGGGAATCGACCAAAACAACCCAAACGTACATCTCGACAATACTCAACTATTTTAAAACTAAAAATTGTGATTTACATACTAAAATTCGTGATTTCCCATCACGAATCCAACCATACACTTTAATCTTAAAATTGAATCAATAAATTTTTACCCAAATTACAAATTTCACTGTATATTATGAAATTTCGAGACCAATTCTAAATATAAATTCCTCAGATGATTTTTAGTAGAGATATTGTATGGATTCAAACAATTTCTATTTACAAATCATAAACTAACAGAGATTAAATGATGATATATAGATTTTATTAAGAAATCAAACTATTATCACTTCACAGAGGCTAATTATATAACAGTACAGGCATTCAAATTTAACTATACAAGCATTTCAAACACTCATATACACCATGCATACATTACAAACATTTCAGATAATAAATCATCACATATCAAAGGTTTAAATCTGTTTTTAAAATAATATTTACTCACCATTTGAATTCCAGAGACCAAAACAGAGCATGTTCCAGGCTTTGAATATCTGAATTGTTTTAAATTTCTTGCTGTTGAAATTTGAATACTTGCATGCTTGTTAATAGTTGAAATCTGGAACCTTGTTTAGTTGAAGTTGAATTAGAAACTGCTACTTGAGTTGCTAGCTTGCTTGATCTCAGGTTGAAGATGAAATCAGGCTATTTTACTTTCTTTTGTTTTCAGTTTTTTAGTTTATAAGAAGAAAAGAATAGAGACAGTAAAAATGTTTTGAACGATTTGAACTGAAATCAAATGCCAGGTTTCTTCATCCTTTTGTTACAAAATTTTATTAAAAATAAAAGAAAAAGAAAAATGCCACTTGTTGATTTATAAATTGGACAAATGTCCATGTACATCCATTTAGCTTACAAGTGTCTTTAATCATGTTAATATGTTTACACATATTACTTAAGTGTTTTTAAATAAATTTTATTTAATTTAAATGTAAATATAAACTTACTTTTTAAGTTACTTAATTAATAAATGTTAGTTTACCTTTAAAAGAATATATGTTAAAACTAATTATAAATATAAATAAATTCCTTATACATGTATTTTAAAATCTAGAACATTTATATAACCATTTAAAATTTAACACTTTAAAGAAAACTAGAATAAAACTTTGATTAAACCCTTTTTTTTTAAACTATCATATTTAAAATAAACAATTATCTTATATTTTGAAAACAATTGAATTAAACTTAAATTATCTTTTGAAAAATATTAATTTTAAAACAAAGCTTTAAATCACAATTCATACATATATATTACAAATTTGAAATTCATCTTTAAAACAAAACAAAAGATATTTCCATTCACAATATATATCAAATATATATATTATAAATAGAATAAGATTTTATTAGCTTTAACAAACAAATCTTATTAATATTGCCAAATTAAATATTTATTATCCTTTAAAAGATTAAATTACCAATTTTAAATTAAAATTATATAGGATAATTATCAGTCCAATTTAATTATTAATAAAGATTATTAAATTTATATTGCCTAAAACCCGGGATATCACATTCCTCCCCCCTTAAAATAATTTCGTCCCCGAAATTAAAAGCAAAGATAATTTAATAATCCAGCAAAGATTTCAATCTCAAACAGCAAATCATACCTATCATCCAGTTACTAACAACCAAAGCAACCAATTCATCCAATCAAACAATTCTAATTATCCAAACAAAATTCTGAATACAATCTCCTCGAGTTTCCCCAAGTATAAATATACCGGGATACTCACTCTACAAAATCCAAACAATCAACAATACTAAGCTATAGAGTTCTTACTCATCTAGATCTATAGAACTAAACAAGATATCAGACTACAGACGAGTCTGACTCAACAACTAAATCTTCCAGAACTGCTGGTTCCAAAACCAAAGATAGATCAAACACGTACTCCCTCAGAGATACGTAAAATACATTGACTTCCAGTTATCCAAACTGACAATTCAATCTAGTAGATCAAAGTACTTATCCAAATTAGATCACAGAAGAGATCCAAAATAACTCGGAGCTAACTTCCCAGACTTACCAAATCTTATAGCTCCCTTTAACCAGAGAAAAACTTCAACAACAACGAAGTCTCCAACTTCGAATTTCAAATTCCTTCGTCTCTTATCCACAAAATCTTCAGACGATCTCGGGCTACCTACAAATCCTTCCTGATCAACTCAACCTTCGCCGATGCTTCTAGAAACAAACAGGACCAAAAATAACTCAACCAATGATCCTCTCAAGATCTACCCAATCCAAAACACAAACTCTACTACCATTAGTAGACTGAACTAACTTCTCTTATCTGGAAAAGACAAACAGATGCACTCGCCAAACTACTTCCGCTGCACCATTCTGATCTGGAGTAGAATGAAAATGCTGATGAATAACACAAGCACAAACTGGACAACACATCCCAGAAAATCTCAGATAACTCAAGAGAATACTCAGACTATCGCAAGTCACTTTTTGCGATCAACCCAGCCTAACTGCAAAGAAAACTGTTCTCTCTTTACCAATCAGAACAGCTTATACTTATCTATCCTATCTATCGAAGAAATGGATCCACTCTGTTGCTTCTAAACTCCACCTCCAGAAAAACTGCTAAGCCGGAAGAATCTTCTTGTCGGCACACAAACATCTCCGAGCTGCACTGCTATCATAGCTAACCAAAGACTTCTAATCCAAAGGCTCCTTAAAACTAAAACCATCAACAAACCTCACAATGAACCTCCGAGATGGCAGACATCCCAAAAGAAACTCGGGACTCCAAACCAAACACCAAATAACTTACTCTTCTTAAGGAATAATGAGACCATGTCCGAAGAACAACTAATCGACCTTAGTCCCATACTTCAAAATAGACAAAACTATCTTACTCGATATCAGAGAATTCCTATACAGCCGAGTCTTTCCTGCGGTAGACATCAACTGTTCCTCCAATACCTTCTTAATCTTGTTCCAAAAAGAAAATCTCCTTCGGGAACATCCATAGATACTGCGTCTCATCACACAGCTACTATTACCTGAGATACCATCACTCGCTTCTGTTCTCCGACAGATCCAACTCTACTCATCCAACTCCTAAGATGAACTCCGAACCTTAACAGGTTTCCTTCAGAGATTGTGAAATCCTTACACAACTGTAAAGTTCACTCGAGACGGTATTAGGTTTACAGTCTCGACAGATACTCTTCCAACCTCAACACTCAGACTCCTAATCCTAGATGATAAATTATTATCATCCCAACCAATCATTATAAATACCATATACATTTAAAATGATATTTTTTTATATAGAAATTATATCTGGGTAAAATTATTTCATCTACCTTTTTAAAACAATATTGTGTCCGTTGGCCTGGTCAAGTGTTTAGAGATCCCTATCAATAACGTTAGCTACTCGTATTGACCAGAATCCATATACCACTCAACCGATCAATTAACACAATATAAAACTATTTTATATAACTAACAAATACGCGCTCTCGTATATATATATACTCAGACTCAAACAGGTTGCTACAGATCCTGTCTCTAATGAACAATCCTTCCGAACCTAGGTATTCACTCAACCTAGTGTTCTGATATTCACTTAACCAAAAGCTTAGGCATTCGCTCAACCTATGCTCTGATACCATATGTAACGACCCGACTTTCTCTCCCCAGAAAGTCGCATCGTTATGAAGAAAGAAAGGGGTAGAAAATAGAAAAGAAAAGAAGAAAGAAAGAAACAACAACAACGATCTCACAGCGGAACGAATAAATTATATTAATAACATAAACTATTACATAGTATACAACAATTTACAGAGTTACACAGCATATACATCACTTACTAGACAGTTATAAACATCTGTCTAGACATTACAACTCAAATACAAGACAAGACACTATCACAGATATCAACACAGCGGAATACTATATCTACGAACGCCGAAGCCTCCTGCTCCATTGCTCCTCCAGAATATTCGTCAAAGCTAAACCTGAATCCCTTGACTACTCGTAAAAATTTGAGTACCCAAGAGTTTATAAAAACAGAAATAAACACTTGGGTCAGACATGGGTCTGGTGTGAGTAAACGGGTTAAAATTGTTTAACTTCAAAACCTTTTGAAAACAAAGGTATCACGTAAGACTTCCCACACATAAACATGGAAAAGTTTTTACCTTACGCTAACCAAAACATTTGATAGGAAATCCAGTTATATTATAATAGGGTCTAGGGTTTTCAAGTAAAATACAGAAATAGCTGAAATGCTTACATCTCACATTCCAACATAGTTGGGCACAACTAATACGTACGGCACTTATTGGAGTTTGGATTCCATACAATGGCAGGGCTACTGGGGTACCGCCCGTCACAGTACGTGGCCTAGATCACCGTACCGAGGAGTACGCCCGCTCCCCTGCAACACAAAGCCGGAACCATCCCTTACTGGATAATCCCGAACAAGATAACCCCGTAGTTGGCGCGACCAACCACACACTAAGCCGAATGAAAAGAAAAGGGACCTCTAGACAGGGATCTATCTTGCTCTCAGTGGGTGCTACCCACGAAGCCTTGCTGCACCTCCCCTGTTTTAGCCATTCCCGGTTGATGAGGCTTGAGGTTACGATTACCTTTAATAAGAACATATCACTTAGAATGCTCATCGTCCGCCTGACGATGTGCTGAAAGCATTCAATCCATATAAGTTCGTTCCGGGTTCGAACGAAACCGAAGGCATTATCTCGTTACACTCGTTTTGGAATCACCCTCAGAGTTAACGACAATAACCCTTGCACTCTAAATCTTCATCTTCACTTGAGATTCACGACCTATCGTTAATTTGGATCGATGTGGTATTCGGGTCTCCAGACCTGGAATACCGGTATACGGAAACCCGATCCCGGTCTCATCGAAATCCAAAACATATCTTTTAAGGCCAAGTTGTTTTAAAGGTTTAAACAATTTAACTTATCTATATTCATACAAATAGATAATTCACAAATCACAATTGATAATCACATTATCAAATAAACAAATGATTCATAACAAAATAGGTAATCCATATCAACATCACAATAGTTAATCTATATTACCATCATAATGCAACCAAGCATTCATATCACACCACATTACTTATCTCATTTCTGAGATTACATCCATTCAAGACAATCAATGTCATTCATTCTTATATAAGCAATGATTTACTTAATCACAACATAATTAATTTAAAATGAATTAAATTAACTATCTCTATCTTTAATTAATTTAAAGTGAATTAAATTAATTACTTCTTCTCTTAATTAATTTAAAATAAATTAAATTAATCACTTCATCATAAATCTTACTTATATAATCATTAATTAATTACAAATAAATTAATTAATCTTTCTCTAATTATCCATTTAATTAATCACCTTGATTAATTATACTTTAATTACATTTAAGTAATTATCCTTAATTAATTTCACAAATTAATTATTCTTAACCAATACAGTAATTAACCTTTAATTACTTCATTAATTAATTAATTATAATCAATTACTTTAATCCTTAATTAATTACAATTAATCACTTATCATTTGATTAATTAATCTTAATTAATCAACTCTTAATCATTAATTAATTATAACTAATGATCCCTAATTACATCTTTAATTATTTATTAATTACATTAAGTAATTATTCTTAATTAATCCATAATTATTAATCACCTTTGATTAATATAATCCAGTAATTAACTTCCCTTAATTAATTCCATTAATTAATTACTTTAATTAATTACCTTCACAAATAATTAATTACATTATTAATTAACCTTAATTAAACCACAATTATTAATCGTCTTTGATTAATCTAATCCTTTAATTAATTTAATTTAATAAATTATTAAATTAATAACAAGTGATTAACTCTTAATCATTTTCATTTAATAAAATAATTATCCTCTAATTACTTTATTTAAATATTTTATCTTTACTAAATTATATCCAGTAATTATTTCTTAATTACTTCATCAAGTAATTATACTAAATTAATTTATAAGTAATTATCTTAATAATCACTAATTAATTACTTAGTTAATTATTTAACTAATTATTTAAATTAAATTAAATAATTTCTTAACTATAAAAGATCTTAATTAAGAAAACCATTATCTTAATTAAATTATTATCTATTCTTAAATCATTTTAAATAAATGAATTATCCTTATTAATTTCACATATTAATTTCCTTTAATAAATCAAATTTTAATACTTAAGATAAAATCTTTATTATAGTTAAACCATTACAATATTTAATTTTTACCTTTAAAATCTTTGAAACTTTTCAAAGTCATTAAATAAATTTTAATACAAAGATCATTTTGAAAAATCTATTTTCTATTCTTTAAAACTTATTTATTTAAATTATTTTAAACTTGTTAAAAACATTAAATTTTGAAAACAATTTATTTTACAATTAAAAACTTGTTTAACTTTGCTTTAAAAACTTAGAACATTATAAAAATCAAACTTCTTTTGATTTTAAACTTAAAACAATTGCTGTTAATTTCCTTTCGACCAACTCACCATTAACCCGAGTAGAACCATCAGGAACTCGAAGCAAACGCGAGACAATCCCACTTCACCTTTCTTCGAGTCAAGCTCGACCATCCCCCGAAATAAACGCGAGATCATACTTCTTCCCCAAACCCAAAATTCCCAGATGCACACAACCGTGCACATAAACGTGCACATCCACGCCGATCGACGGCGAACTCCACGATAGCCTCCGACACATCGCCTATGACCACGGCAACACGATCGACCACCCAAACTTCCACGATTCGATCGAGAATCGAATTCGACCATTTCACCCACGATCTGGAACGAAGCATCACCAGAATATCCTCGTCATCGTTGATTCCAGCCTCGAGAAGCCTCGCCCTTCTTCCCATAGTTTCGTCTCGTCTTCCAGTACCCACGACGAACTTGCGATCGCCTCGGATTCCATCTTGATGTCGCGAAACCCATAGAATCATCAACGTAAAAACCAGAGTCTTAAACCCTAATTCAGCTTCGTATGATCGTCACAATGGATTATAAAATCCACGATCATTTTTCTGATGATCATCATACTCCCCTCGACCTTCACACCCAACCACGATGATCAATTCGACTTTGATCGATGGGAATCGACCAAAACAACCCAAACGTACATCTCGACAATACTCAACTATTTTAAAACTAAAAATTGTGATTTACATACTAAAATTCGTGATTTCCCATCACGAATCCAACCATACACTTTAATCTTAAAATTGAATCAATAAATTTTTACCCAAATTACAAATTTCACTGTATATTATGAAATTTCGAGACCAATTCTAAATATAAATTCCTCAGATGATTTTTAGTAGAGATATTGTATGGATTCAAACAATTTCTATTTACAAATCATAAACTAACAGAGATTAAATGATGATATATAGATTTTATTAAGAAATCAAACTATTATCACTTCACAGAGGCTAATTATATAACAGTACAGGCATTCAAATTTAACTATACAAGCATTTCAAACACTCATATACACCATGCATACATTACAAACATTTCAGATAATAAATCATCACATATCAAAGGTTTAAATCTGTTTTTAAAATAATATTTACTCACCATTTGAATTCCAGAGACCAAAACAGAGCATGTTCCAGGCTTTGAATATCTGAATTGTTTTAAATTTCTTGCTGTTGAAATTTGAATACTTGCATGCTTGTTAATAGTTGAAATCTGGAACCTTGTTTAGTTGAAGTTGAATTAGAAACTGCTACTTGAGTTGCAAGCTTGCTTGATCTCAGGTTGAAGATGAAATCAGGCTATTTTACTTTCTTTTGTTTTCAGTTTTTTAGTTTATAAGAAGAAAAGAATAGAGACAGTAAAAATGTTTTGAACGATTTGAACTGAAATCAAATGCCAGGTTTCTTCATCCTTTTGTTACAAAATTTTATTAAAAATAAAAGAAAAAGAAAAATGCCACTTGTTGATTTATAAATTGGACAAATGTCCATGTACATCCATTTAGCTTACAAGTGTCTTTAATCATGTTAATATGTTTACACATATTACTTAAGTATTTTTAAATAAATTTTATTTAATTTAAATGTAAATATAAACTTACTTTTTAAGTTACTTAATTAATAAATGTTAGTTTACCTTTAAAAGAATATATGTTAAAACTAATTATAAATATAAATAAATTCCTTATACATGTATTTTAAAATCTAGAACATTTATATAACCATTTAAAATTTAACACTTTAAAGAAAACTAGAATAAAACTTTGATTAAACCCTTTTTTTTTAAACTATCATATTTAAAATAAACAATTATCTTATATTTTGAAAACAATTGATTTAAACTTAAATTATCTTTTGAAAAATATTAATTTTAAAACAAAGCTTTAAATCACAATTCATACATATATATTACAAATTTGAAATTCATCTTTAAAACAAAACAAAAGATATTTCCATTCACAATATATATCAAATATATATATTATAAATAGAATAAGATTTTATTAGCTTTAACAAACAAATCTTATTAATATTGCCAAATTAAATATTTATTATCCTTTAAAAGATTAAATTACCAATTTTAAATTAAAATTATATAGGATAATTATCAGTCCAATTTAATTATTAATAAAGATTATTAAATTTATATTGCCTAAAACCCGGGATATCACAGCAATGCTTTTGGAAAATGAAACTACCATAAGACCTCCCGCCACACACACAATGCAAACGCAGAATTGGAGGAGATTTCTTCTTATGATAGTCAAAGATGCTTACTACGCAAAAATCAAATTCTTTTTGATATTATTATTAGTGCATAGTGTAGAAAACATTTCGAAAGTATAATATAAATCTTAGCCAGCATAGGTACCATTATATTATGCCTGCTATAGCTGCCTCCTGAGGAGACAGGTTATACAATTGAAATCGTAAAGGCTCGTATTGTTTCTTTGGATTTCCAACAAATGGTCAGGCTAAGGAACTTCCTATCCACGATGGGTACGTCCCTGGAATAGACGACCCGAGAACCTAACCGGATCTCTGCCAACACAAGGCCGGGTTACCTCTGCAAAAATAGGTAACTACTGACACGCGTATGCCATCCCCCGATCGTCACCGATCTTCCCGAGGATCCCCGATTTCCAACAAACCACATAGATAATAATAATGCAGTAACCACAGAGGTTAAGTATCTGGGCTCCATACCATGATACCACCTTTATCCAGAAGGAATGACATACACTAAGGGGCGCTACTCCCTAGAACCTTGCTGCATCCTTCCTGTTTCGACCATTTCCGGGGTGTGAGGCTCGACGAAGTCTCGTCCACAAAGCTACGCTTTCTCAAAAAGCCCTGCTTCGGGTCAAACAAAATGATCAACCTATGATCACAAAGATATAAGATCAAACAAATGATCATATCACAAATGATCAAACACTGATCATTTCACAGCAACACTCAGTATGCCACGTTACCAAATTGGGATATATCGCTGATAAATTTCGACTACATAACCTCTGAGCTCGTACGTCTCAGAGAAGGGTGTTAAGCTAAGAGAATAAATTCTCCGCCACCAACAGAAATGTATTTGAAAGAAATCAGCTTTATACCTCAAATTGTAACGTCAGACACACAATCCATACAAGTCTGTTCCGGGATCGAACAGAACCGAAGGCACTTCTCACGAAGCCCTTGCACATCCGGATAAATTTCTAATCACGTCCGGACTTCCCGTCACTAAGGGTGATAAAACCTCTAAATCGGAGATCAGCCGATGTAGAGTAACTCGACGGTAATCCTTCCGTTTTCAAAAATATCCGGTCTTCAACACCGGTCTTCGAATGCAATTCATAACGACGTATCACATATTCGGAATGGGTTATACGACCCCATGGTCCTTTCCCGGCTAACCCGAATAGTGAGCGCTTATTTAAAAACAAGTGTGGCATTCAAATTCATCCAATTCACAACAAATACCTATCTAAAGGTAATTATTGATAGTCGGTTATTTAACTATCAATAAAGATGCGCAACATCATCAGATTCCAAATAATTTTCCAAATTATTTATCTTCAAAAATATCTTTACTAGATATAAAATTTCCACACTTAACCGTTTGAAAACAATTTCAAATCAATTGCCACATTACAATTTATCTTTAAAGATAAAATTTCAAAACAGTTCGTTTCATATTGGAAAAGCATTCCCATACTTATTTAAAAATAAGTATTTCACAAATCTATTTATTTTCAACACTTAGAAAATATTCGATATACTTAAATCAAAATTAAGTATATATATCTCATTCTTTTAAGGAAATCATTCTTAAAACACATTTATTTGAGTCAAAACGAATGTTACGTAAAACATCGTTACGACGACTCAACATCACTAGTATAGGGATTCGAAATTTAAATAGATATATAAATCCCAATACTACATCAAAACATTTCCTTTTGGAAATCATTTACTATAACAACAGTGTTATAGTCCACCATTTCCTTAAATTTCTCGAAAACGTCTATTTCAACAATAAATGTTGAAATCTATGATTTCGATAATTAACACGTTTAAAACATCTTTTAAAACAATTAACTTCATTTAACAATATCGCTTTTCCAAAACTATCCATTTTACTTGACAATATATCCACTGTCCAAAATCGTGAATATACTTCACTAATTACATTTCACTATTTTCTACACATTTTATTTCAACAAAAATTCGCTATCCAAAATCGCGAATATATCTTCTTTAAAAATCTTCTATATTTAATTTATCAAATTCTATCGATTTCGAATTTATAAAACAACGTTTATAAATTCTATTACTATTTTCTAACGACTTCAATTTAATAAATCTCCTTTATAAATAATTCGATAAATATTCCATCTAAAGGTAAAAATCCAATTTATAAGTTAATCTCTTATAAATCTTTTATTCTACAGTTTCATCCATTTTATAACCTCACAATTTATAAACCTATAAATTTCATTCACTTACGGATTCCATAATATTTCATTTTTAGCACTTATAAAAACTCATCTTATAATTCCAATATTTGATTTAAAAAATATCAATTTTAATAAATCTTTTTACACAAATCGTTTATGGTTATTCAAAAATCCCAACTTAAACCATTTTACAAATAAATCGACTTTTATTTCAAAAACGACACTTCGGTTATATTTCACTAAAAATTATAACTTTTATAACTTTAAAATTTTACGTTTATAAATTGATTCAAAAATTCCATAAAACGTATATTTTCAAAAATCACCTTAAAATCTTTTTAAAGTAAAAGTCGTTATTTTTAAACTTCAAAACTTGAATCCGATGATGCAACAGCATCAATTAGTCAATCACAACATCAAACATCATATATCAACATATGATAACAGAATATATATCAATATCTGTAAATAAGTAAATACAGTTGAGGAATCCAGTTGGATCCCTCCAACCTGTTTCCCTGCATCCAAAGACGTTAGCACAATACCAATTCCGCTCCAGTACGGAATTATCGCGGTATATAGGTTTTATAAAAATCCGCTTACTAACGGCGCAATAGGGTCTCATCCGCTATACGAGGCGGGAAATCAATCAATCCAATATATACATATGCCAATATGTATATATTGCTATATATAGATATATATCCTACTATATCTAATATCACATCCAAACAGTCAATCATAAATCAATAACTGTAAAATTTCCACATTCAATTTGAGTGAGAAGATCTCACCGTGATTTCAATTCCGTTCCAGCGTTTATTTCGAATAAAATTAAACGCGCGTTTAATTTTACCCGAAATTCAAACTAGCTCCAAACGACTCCAATCCAGTTCCATAGCGAAGTACACGTCGAGACGATCCCAACGTATTTTGTTTCGTCGAATTTCGACCTCGTACGAAAAAGTTACGGTATTTTAAACATCGTACAAATTTAAGTACAAATCAATATTCAATTTCTTTTTTTCCTTTTTTTTAATATAAATTTCAACCTAACAGATCTGCCGTTCACCTCATCAAGGCAAATCACGGCCCTTGCACGCATCATTCCTCTTCCAGGTCTTCGTTCGACCGTGAAACCTAACCCCTGTTCGAATCTCCTGATGTCGCACCTCCCCCTGTTGATTGAAGCGACGATCAAGCAACTCCCTATGGTAGCTCGCAACGCCATGCACCTCCACCAAGAACCCGACGATGCTCGACCCTCTCTTTGCCTCGAAAACTGTGCACAAACGGCAGCACTTTGCCCTTGATTTGCGGATGATTCACTCAACTAAAAACGATCATAGCCGTTGACATTAAAGAGCTTGACGAGCTCTTCAATTTGCTAGTCAGAAGTTTTCGCTATAACGTGATGGATTGATCACAAATTGAAGATGAAAACCATCACTTTTCGGCCATTGATAATAGAGGGTGGCGGCTATCACCTTCTGACCTAGGGTTTTAGTAATTTGTGAATTATGAAGGTCTTTTATAGAAAATTCAACGAATTACTATTCATCCGGAATTTCCAAACTCCGATTTACGCGCAGTGACTGGCGTTCCTGGGGTTTACCCCGCGTTCCGAACGCAATGGAATAGGTTTCGGAAGCTAATTCGATCGACTGTGTGAGATATGGATTTAAACGATCAATTTAAATTAAACCGATTTAAATCGATTTCGAGGCGTTTTGGTTTGCCCCGGACAAACGGTAAATCCAAAAATTACGAAATTTGAAATCTTATAATAATATCACATTACGGATCCGATGAAACTGGTTTCGTCGAAATCCGAGACCGTTTGAAAAATGACTATTTTAACTCGACGACTTAAAATTAAAACGATATCGATGCGTTTCGAGTTGCCACGGTCAAACGATAACTCCGATTGATACGAAAATTGAAATCCGATAATAACTAACTATTACGGATCCAATGGAACTAGTTTCGTTCAATTCTGAGACTGTTCGAAAATTGACTATTTTTACAGTCGATAATTAAATATTAAAATATTCGATTTTCACAGATTAACCTTAAATTCAGTTCTGAAAGTTCTATAACCTTTCTATATCTCCAGTATGATTAAATAAAATTTTACAAATCATTTCTAATCACATTTAATCCAGATTTCAATTATCTCTGGAATTTCACTATTTAATTTATCGATTTAATTATCAAATTAAATCCAATATTCGAAAAATAAATCATTCGACTTCTAAATTCCTTTTATTAATATTTAAAATAAATTAAATATTCGAATTTTAATTATCAAAAATTCTGGGTCGTTACATTTTTATTCAAATTCAACTATTTCAAGTTGGTTAAATTTCATTTCTCATTTTAGATATTCCACTTATTCAAAAATTGCACTTTATTTAAATAATTGAAACCATTTTTTTAATATAAAACTTAAGATTCAAATTTCCGGTTTCACTTCAAACTATTTTGAAATAATTATATATATATATATATATATATTATAAGTCAAATTATACATAAGAAATTTAAATCAAATCCATTTTTCCAAAAACAAAAGTGTAGCAAAGCTACAAAGGGGCTTTTCCACTTCGAGACTCGAAAATGAACGTCGATGATGCTGTAGTCATCACCGAAATTATTTTCCAGTGACAAAAGAGGAGAGTACATACTTAATTCCTTTAAAATTATTCTTTTGAAACAATTTCCATTCGAAAATACTTCCAAATAATATATATATCAAAACTTTTGAAAACCAAAATTTGAAAAGTACCGAAAATTAAATTCTCAAATCCATAATTTAAATTTATTTCATTTTCAAATCAAATAAACCCTGTTTATAAAATTTGAACACCTTATAACATATAGCAATAGACAAAATAATAATGATAATCTAGTATTATCATTCCGAACAACCAATTCCTTTAATTATAAATTTCAGAAAACTATACTTTTATAGATTATATACAATCATAAAAAATTTGCAAATTTTGGAAACAATATTGTGTCAATTTGCTCTATTCAAGTGTTTTGGAATTCCTATCGATAGCGTTAGCTAGACGAATCGATCGAAACCCAAAATTCAAACTTAACAACTCAAACAACACAATATAAAACATTTTATATAAATACAAATACACTCCCTCACACGATGATTCAAGAATGGACTTCAAAGTAAGGATAGAGATCCAAATTAGAGGAACTCTGATCAAAGAGAATTCTAATCGGAAGATAAGCTCGAAATGGATCAGATAATTCAATAACAAAAGAGAAGAGATGGATAGACTTATATAAATCGCGGGCAACCTTGACCGGGTCAACCTTGACTTCAAGAATACGATCGATGCAAAATTCTAAGGCAAATCGGCATCAGATCACTAGAGATAGAATTCAGGCACAACAAGAGATGGTAGCATCTAAATCGAGGATATAGAAATCTCCGGTGAGTCAATGCCTATCGTAAAAAAGTTTCACCCCTTTACAAATCATACAATGGAGCTATGGGATACTCCAGAATCAAGAAAACACGAATAGGAAAGATAAGAGTGGATTTCAGAACGAATGGGAGAGTTCCAAAGTTCAAAGGAAATTCAAATCAAAGAGGAAGGAATTCAAGCTCGAACAAAGGTGATTCAGTAATTAAATTTACTCTATATGCTGAGTTTTTCCTAAAACCAAAGCTCTGATACCAACTGTAACGACCTGGTATTTTCAACCATTCGCATCCACACATGTCGGACTTGAATTGCTCAAAATATCAGATTGTTAATTTATATTTGGCAAAACTCAGCATATACAGTAAATAAAATAATCACAGATCACAGACACAGAGTAATATAACAATAATGCAGCGGAAACAAAAGAATAGTAGTTCATGAAGCTACTATATATATATATATAACAGAGTTAAACAGGATACAGCAGAAGTCTCGAATACATAGATGTCTCAATACAATAGTCAAATACAAGATCTGAATACATCACTGGAATCAACTGAATAACTGGTAGCAGAATCGATAGATAGCTGGATCTCCAAACGAAGCTCCAACTCCAAAGGTGAGTCTTGAATACTGTATCACTCAGTCTGACCCGAGCGTAAAGCAAAACACAAAACACTCGAGTCAGGATTAACATTCTTATATCGATAAATCCAACTCAAGTGAAATATCAACTGAAATACAAGTAATTCAAAGGATGTTTGGGATAATCATCCTTTAAGGATCCGTTAAACTATCTACTATGTAGTAATATTCGCTATTATAATAATGTCAAATATAAAATAAACAAACTTTAAAATAGCATTAGGGCTTTACATTTAATTTGAACTCACCCTAACACGTAATAGTCCCAGTAGTCTATCCAGTATTAGCATACTCCCAAAAATGAGGGCTACCCTCGATACTCCACAGGCTACGGGAGAAATCGTAACTCGTAGGAAAGCTCGATATGGTAGGTGACACGGCACACAAGGCAATGCCAGGGTAGATATACCAATTACGCACACGGACTGATGGAAAGGCATAGCAGCCACTACTGCTCCACCTCGAACAACACTCCCAAATCAAGGGGTGCACCCAAACAATCATAAGTAATAGAATGGTATCGAAGAAGTGCGTCCGATAAGAGGTGCTACCTCACTGGTCCGAGATCGCTCCTGTTTTAGCCACCTTATGCCAACTCACGGGAGTTGGGTCATGTATATACCTTAGGATCAGCGCCACCATCCTACTTCATTCTGGAAACTCCACCGTGTACACGGTTGTTAAAGTGGTTTTCGGTATCGACAGAGAGTATGTCCATATCCAATCCCGGTCTCTTTAACAACCAATCGTTATTATAACACCGCGGTCATTTCAAAATAGTCTATACTTCAAAATCAAAGTATCATTTTCAATTCAATAACCAAATCAATACGATATCATTTTCATTTCAAAAATATTCACTTCCAAAATCATAGTACTTTTCCAAAGTTATAACGCTTTCTAAATCATAGTCTTTTAAAAATCAAAACACTTTGGAAATCACAGCTTTGGAATCATAGCATTTTGGAAATCATAACACTTTGAAATTATAGCATTTTGGAAATCATAACACTTTTCTTTTAAACAGTTTAGATATTAAAATTAGTATATATAATAAAATAGTTTATAAATAAAATAGTTTATATAAATAGTTATAAGTTAAAATGGTTTAAAATAAAATAATTTTTATTAAAATGATTTATATTAAAATAGTTTATATTAAAATAATTTATAAAGTAAAATATCAATAGTTTTAAATATAATTTAAAATTACTTTATAAAATAAAATAGTTTCCTCAAATTTCACAAATCGATTCAAATCAACCCGAATTCCAAAATTTTAATTTAATCAAATCTCAAATCATCAATTTCAACTCGATTCAGCTTCTCAATAAACCATTTCAAATTATCGATTTCAAATACATATCTGAACCATAAAATAAGCCATTTCAATTTCAATATATTTCAAAGCTTTAAATATTCAACATTTCAAAACTAAATTCGATACTTATATATATATATCAAATTCACTTAACTATTATTTAGTTTTGAAACATTTACTTAATCATTTCAATAACATCTAAATACAACTTCGATTTACAAATTTAAATAAACAAAACATCCCATTTAAATATATATAAGTTTGAAATATCCATTTAAGTCACCTTTAATCAAATTTCAAGTTGTAAAACACTTCTTTAAATTTCAAATTCATTACATTTCAAATCAAACTTATTTAAGTATAATTCTTAAATAAATATAATTTCAAATCAATTTCAAATCATTATAAATTCTATATTTGAAAATATAGATATTAAATAAATACTTAAACATATTATTGATCAACTTTATTAAATCAACTTTAATGAATCTTTAAAATCAATATTTATACCATATATTTCTTTTCAAAACCATAGAAATCATTTTCAAAATATTTATATAAAGACCAACGGTGTCTGTATATATTTTTCTACCCTATGGTCAAGTGGTACGGATATTTATCATTTCAATCCGCAATTTAAATATATACGGGTATATATCTTTTCAACTCGCAATCCCAAATTCAATTAATTGAAAATCGCTTGGGTTTATCATTTCAACCCATAACGATTTTCTCCTATTCTACAAGATCGTTCGGGTATGTATCATTTCAACCCATAGTGATTCTATACTAACAGGGAACTTGCAGAGTGATAACAGATATGATAATAAAATAACAACAGTAACAGGCATATATCATCAATATAAATAAAAGATAATGGTGTCAGATGTCACAGGTGAACAGTTACAGATAATAGCATATATATAGCAATGTAAATAACTAACAGCAGCATATTTCAATTGTCGTTTCAATTGAAATCAAATTTAATAAATATAAGAACGTTAATCGTGAGTGATTGCTCACCTTTCGAGGCTAGAGAGATTTTGACGATGGAATGAGTTTCGAACCCAAGCACGAATTTCAAAGCAAAGCTAGATTGGCACGAATTCAACAGACGAGCTGAAAAATAGGAGTCGGTGAGAACCAATCAAATTAGCTTGATATAAACTGAAACAAAATAAATATTATATCCATACATATCTTTCTCTAATAATTAATATAAAATTTTAAACTCAACTTTAAAATAACATATATATATTTCTAAAGAAATCCAAATATCAACATTTATTATAAAATCAATATAAAAAATTTATTATAATATATATATATATATAACTTAAATAGTAATTGAGAAATTTAAAATCTATGTAGAACCTACTATATAGCTTACTCAACTTATATAAATTGGCATACATAGTAATAATTATATATATATATCCACACACAAACTCTTTAAAATTAACATTTAATAACATAAGTCAACAAAACATAAGATAACTACCATATATAACGAATAACATATGCATAATATAATAAACAAACTTATACAACTTTTTATATATAACAGAACATATTGTATATATAACAAGCAAGTTGACAAACGGGTTTAGGTAAAAGTATATATACAACTTATTTATATAACATATAACATATATATATACTACATACATATTTTATCTAAAATCAATACTATAAACCATCACAGACTTACAACATAAATATATATATATCAAAAATATATATATATATATATATATAATACTATATACAAATTCATTACCCAACCGATTATATAACTAGAAATATATCTTATATAATATAACACTTCAAACCTATTATAATTACCATCTATATATGTACTACTGCTCACAACATATTAAAACCATATTACTTAAAAATGAAACAGAATATGAACTTGTAGGATTCTCATATGAAACAGTATATAAACAAAACATATACATATAATACTATATATATACCTTGGTTGCAGGGTCGAAAATGGACAAAGCAAAGAGAGGAGGCGGCTACAAGCATACATGCAAACCCCAGATAATCTTTTTTTTTTAAATATTGTAACTAACTTCATTGGATGACTACACAGTTATAGAATTTGTAAACTATTAGATATATATGATTTTCGATATTATATTTTAAAGCTATTATAAAACCACATCCAGATAATAATACGTTAGAATATATATACTGGTGTATATATGTATATACAACTATCCTATATTAACTTATATATATTTATAAAATCAATAACAAAGATTAATATATCTATATACACGTAGACGTTAAATATAAACACACAATTATAAGTAGGTTTGTTCGCAACACTATATACTTAGATATTGATATATACCTCAGTTTATAAACTTATAAATAGAACTTATATTTTATATTAAACATATAACTTTTAAACTTGCATATACTACATAACATATTATACTTTGACAACAACAAAATTAGTATAAAACCAATATACATAAAATACATACAAACAAAACTTTATATTATAACATAACCTATATATATAAACTGGCTTAAATATATCAAAGAAGTCTGCAGCTTAAATTATAAAGCAAACTATTATATACATAACACGTCAATATATATACACGTACATATGATAATATATGTGCATAAGTATATATCTACCTTACAAAGAAGAGGAGGAGCATGGTTGATGGAGTGACGAGGCCGAGCGTTCAGGGAGTTCGTGCCTGAGCTGTTCGCCGGAGTTGCTGTCGGCGTTCGGGCGGAGCAACGTCGACTGGGAGGCTCGGTTAAAATGGAGATAGGCGGAGGAGGGGAGATAAATGGCAGCGACACGGGTTAGCAGGTGGATTTATGGTGGAGCAGGGTATGAAGGCCGAGATGGCCTTGGGTGGTTGCTTACGGCCTGGGCCTGGGAGAGGGAGGAGATGCTATCGGTGATGAGGCAAAGTGGAGGAGGAGAGGTAGGGATTCGGTGAGGCCATGGCCGCATGGGTACAGTGGAATGGAACACTTTGGGAGTGCAAATCTGGGAAGAGAGAGGAGTCACAGGCCAAAATATAGAGTTTCACTGAAAAAGGAAGGAAATTATATGGCTTTTGACATATAAATTATATATATTATTCTCAGAAGTGTGAGAAATGCGGATTAAGGATCTTAAGGCTAGAATTAACACTAGAGGGGGGGGGGTGAATAGTGTTTTAAGAAATTTGTTAATCTTTTTGAGTTTATCTTAATTTGTTAACAATGTATACACTAATCAAACACAGATATGAACACAGAATCAAACATAGATGCAAATATAAAGTAAAAGCAGTAAAGGAAAGAGCACACCGGATTTTATACTGGTTCGGAGTTACCCTACATCCAGTCCCGCACAACTAAGTACGGATTTCCTTTCAAAATCAGTTCAACAATTACAACCCTCGGTTTCAAGGCTACGAGGTACACCCTCCAGAATCACAATCCTTTGGGTAGAGATACTTGATTTTCGGGGCAACAAGTTCACCCAATTGATTTCCAGGGCTACAATCACACCTTCTCTCGCTCAATTGATTACAAAATGTCTATAACTCAGATTAGCACTTGGATCTTGTAGAGATAGTGGAGAGAATCAAAACCAAAAATTATCTAGTTAGATTCGATATTGATTTCGGCAGAGTAATGGTGTAATTTGTAAATAAGAAAGTGGAGAAGAAGAAGAGAAGTTAAATCAGAGAAAAGTAGTATAAAATTCGTTGAAACTGACCCCTATTTATAGAAGAACAACAGCCATGACCATTCATGAAAAGTTATGGCGAATAGACACTTCTTTTGAAATTTGAATTTTGAATTAAACTGTCACCATGTCGACATGGTGCCTATGGGCATGTCGACATCCCTCAGCCAAATTTGATGATTTGAATTTCTATAAAAATAATACTTATCTAATATTAAAACTTTATAAATATACTTGAATATAGTTGAAATTCATAAGTAAATATAAAGAACAATATATATATATATATATATATATATTATTTAACTATAATTTAAATCAAAGTATAAATAATTTAAAAGTTAAATATATTATTTGAAAAGATAGTTTAAAATCAGGAGAAATTTTGACTCTGAAAATAAAGATGTTTTGAGGCTAAAATTATTTTAAAAACGGAATCGAGAGTTTTGAATCTTTTTAAAAGGAAAGTTTTGAAATCATTTCGAAAACAAGATAATTTTGAAAAATCATTTGGTGGATACAAAACAATGTCCCACTAGATTTTCGTAGGTTCCATCCTACTTAGTGTTCCATCCCTTTAACGAGCTCGAAGTGGATTCCATTCCACGAATAGATTGGATATTAAGATGCCAGTGCTTTTCTACGAGTTTTAACAAATATTCCTAATAAAAAAAACTTAACCTTGAAATCTTGAACTCTTGATAATCTTGATACTCATGAGTCTTCTATCTCTATATCTTGAATCTCTATACTGTATAGTCTTCATTCTTGATACCTACATGGTTAGATCCTGCATATACATATATATCTAAACTTGTAATGTTAGTATTTATATTTTATAATCTATTCTAAGGTTGTTGTCACCAAAACCATCATCTCATGGACTAACAATCTCCCCCTTTTTGATGATGACAACCTTTGTTTATAAAATATCACTTCTATCCTAATACTTCTAATAACTCCCCCTTAATCTATGCCTAACTATCCTATTTTATACTTCTCCCCCTTTGTCATCAACAAAAAACTAACTCTAAACTAGATAACTCCAAACTATATAACTCCCCCTAAAACTTATCACTCTATGACGTGTGATTATAACGATAGTGTTATCATAAATAATTAACACTTAAATCTAATACAAAAATATAATCCTAAACTATTAACTATCCTAACTAAGAATTCACAATAATACTAACACATATAAGAACACAAGTTTATTTATTACGAGTATGGTTGTATTTACATTTGCGTTTGAAAAACATAAAAACATAAATAACAACGGAAAGAAAGAGAAGAAACTAATGTGTGTTTCTGAACATAAGAGATTTATGAATTGAACAGTTTGGATAGTGGAAACAGAGATTTCCACGTTGTTTGACAAGATTCCCATTTTTGTCGAAACACACTTCTCTAACGCATACTACTTGGTCATCATCCTCCTCATGTGCTTCTTCCATTGGTTCTTCTTCTTCGTCGCTGACCTCATGTTCTTGATTGTGTGAAGAGTCTTCATCGATCAAGATAGGGTTGGCCTGGTTATCCAATAGGAATTTTTGTAAATTCCTAAGAATCTTGCCTTGCCTTTCTTGCTCTTTCGCCATACGAAGTTGAGTCACTTGAATTTCAGTCAACATCTGAAGAGTATCCTTCATAGACTCCTCCAATTTAGTTACACGTGCAAGAGTAGTGCATTGGAATGGACCAGAAGTAGGAGCGAGGAATGAGAAAGTTGATTTTATGTCTGATTTAGAGGAAGATGCCATTATTTTATATATTTCAGAATAGAAAATGAAGAGAAAACAGAGAGAATGAATAAGAATTTGAAATAGAGAAGAATATATAACTAAATTTTTGAATTTTGGTGGGAAAATTAAAAAAAAACGTTACATGTCGACATGTCTTCCTAGGGGATGTCGACATGGTCCTTATATTTTAACTCTATGATTTATTTTAATATTAATTATTAATTATACTTGTTATTTATATTTTATATTTCAGTTATAGAACAAATACCTAATTCTCTTCTTAATTTAGTAAATATAGATTCATTTAATGGTTTTGTTAAGATATCAGCAGTTTGATTCTCAGAGTTTATATATTCGAGAGTAATTACTTCTTTAGTTATATTATCTCTAAGAAAATGATGTCGAATATCAATATGTTTAGTTCGAGCATGATGAGTAGGATTTTTAGATAAATTTATTGCACTAGTATTATCACAATAAATTGGCGATTTTGAGATATTTAATCCAAAATCTCTAAAGGTTTGTTCCATATATATTACTTGAGAACAAGCCAAAGCAGCAGAAATATACTCTGCTTCAGTTGTTGATAGAGAAACTGTATTTTGCTTTTTTACTAAACCAGGAAACCAGAGAATGTCCCAAAAAGTGACAAGTTCCACTTGTACTTTTTCTATCTGATTTATATCCAGCATAGTCAGCATCACAATATGATATTAAATCAAATGAATCATTTTTAGGATAAAATAAGCCATAATCAGAGGTGTGTTTAATATATCTTATGATACGTTTTACAGCTTTTAAGTGAGTTTCTTTAGGATGAGATTGATATCTTGCACAGAGACATACACTATGCATGATATCAGGTCTACTAGCAGTGATATAGAGCAATGATCTGATCATTCCTCTATACAACTTTTGATCTACATCTTTCGAGAAATCTTCTTTACTTAGATATTCATTGGTTGCCATGGGAGTAGGTTTTCCACTCGCAGTAGTCAGACCAAATTTATTAACAAGTTCTTTAGCATATTTTTCTGGACTAATAAAAATACCATTATCTAACTATTTTATTTGCAATCCTATAAAGAAGTTTAATTCACCCATATGACTCATCTCAAACTCTTTTGTCATTATTTCAAAAAATTCTTTATTCATTTCGAAGTTAGTTGAACCAAAAATGATATCATCTACGTATACTTGAACTAGTTGAATATCATTTTTATTTCTTTTAATAAAAAGAGTATTATCTATTTTACCAATTTCAAAATTTGATTGTAATAAATAAGATCTTAGTCTATCATACCAGGCTCTGGGAGCTTGTTTTAGACCATATAAAGCTTTCTTAAGTTTGTACACATGGTTTGGTAAATTTTCATCTTCAAAAAGTGGTGGTTGTTCAACATATACTTCTTCTTTTACAAATCCATTTAAAAATGCACTTTTAACATCCATTTGAAATACTTTGAAATTATTATGATTTGCGAAAGCAAGTAGAATCCTAATGGCTTCTAATCTTGCTACAGGAGCAAAGGTTTCGTCACAATCTATACCTTCTTCTTGACAATAACCTTGGGCGACTAATCGTGCTTTATTTCTAACGACCTCACCTTGTTCATTCATTTTATTTTTATAGACCCATTTAGTTCCAATTATAGTTTTATCTTCAGGTCTAGGAACAAGTTCCCAAACTTCATTTCTAGTGAATTGATTTAATTCTTCTTGCATAGCCAAAATCCATGAATCATCAGTTGATGCTTCTTTAGGATTTTTGGGTTCAATAGATGATATAAATGCTACATTACTCATTTTACTTAGTTGATTTTTAGTTGTAACAATAGATTGCATATCTCCTATTATATTTTCAATAGGATGATCTTTTAAAAGTTTAATCCTTTTATTAGGATGATTAATTTCATTATTAATTTCGGTTGATTCCTGATTTTGAGTAATTAAATCTTCTTCATCATTTGTAATTTCAAAATCTTTTAAATTTTCATCAAACGAAACATGCATTATTTCTTCGATGGTGTTAGATCTTAAATTAAAAACTCTATAAGCTTTACTTCTATTATAATATCCGATAAAGGTTCCTTTGTCGGATTTAGGATCAAATTTATCCAAATTATCTTTTGTAACTAAAATAAAGCATTTACTTCCAAAAATTCTGAAGTATGATACCTTAGGTTTCTTTCCATGAAGAAGTTCATAAGGTGTCTTATCAGTTAAAGGTCTAATTAAAATTCTATTCAAAATATAACAGGCGGTAGCAACAGCTTCTGCCCAAAAGTGTTTTGGTAAATTACTATCTGAAAGCATAGTTCTCGCACACTCTTGTATCGTTCTATTTTTACGTTCAACTACTCCGTTTTGTTGTGGAGTTCTTGGAAATGAGAAATTGTGAGTTATTCCCTTCTTATTGCAGAATTCCTCAAACTTTTCATTTTCAAATTCACCACCGTGATCACTACGAATAGTTATAATTTTTAAAGATAATTGATTTTGAATCCTTTTTGTAAAGTTTTTAAAACATTCAAAAGTATCACTTTTATGTTTCAAAAATATTGTCCATGTAAATCTGGAATAATCATCTACAATTACAAAAACATATTTACTATGATTTATTGACTGAATTTGAGATGGACCAAATAAATCAAGATGAAGTAACTCAAGGGGTTCTAAAGTTGAAATCATATCTTTTAATTTAAAGGAACTTTTTCTAAGCTTTCCTAATTGACATGCATCACATAAACTATCTACTTTAAAATTCATTTTAGGGAGACCTCTTACTAGATCATGTTTTGACAGTCTAGATAAGAGTTTGAAATTCAAATGTCTAAATCTCTTATGCCAAATCCAAGGGTCACTTGTATTTGCCAAAAGACATAGGTTATCATTTGAAACTTTCATACTAAGAATATAAATATTCTTTTTCCTAGTTCCCTCAAATATTATGGTTGAGTTATTATCTTCAATATGACATTTATCTTTTTCAAATTTAATTTTATATCCTTTATCACATAGTTGACTTATACTTAGCAGATTGTGTTTCAGATTCTTAACTAGCAAAACATTAGTAATAATAAGAGTTTCAGAGTTACCGACATTGCCGATGCCAATCACGTATCCCTTCGAGTTGTCTCCAAAGTTAACCAGTCCTCCGTCTTTGTATATAATATTATTCAACATATCCGGATTACCAGTCATGTGTCTAGAGCATCCACTATCAAGTATCCACTTATTCCTTTTGATCTGCACAGATTGTCCATTGTGGATTGATTCCTTAATACCCATAAAGCATCTTTCCTGCACATTATAAAATTTGGGTAGGCAACTAGAATTTGAATAACATTCATATGCAGACTCATGGAACAATGATGATTTAAACAATTCTAAACTAGTTTTAACAGATTTTTCAAAAATAGCCATTTTAAAACTTTTCAAAATTCAGATTATGAAACTTTTGAAAACAAAACTCTGATACCAAATGTGAGAAATGCGGATTAAGGATCTTAAGGCTAGAATTGACACTAGAGGGGGGTGAATAGTGTTTTAAGAAATTTGTTAATCTTTTTGAGTTTATCTTAATTTGTTAACAATGTATACACTAATCAGACACAGATATGAACACAGAATCAAACACAGATGCAAATACTGGTTCGGAGTTACCCTACATCCAGTCCCGCACAACTAAGTACGGATTTCCTTTCAAAATCAGTTCAACAATTACAACCCTCGGTTTCAAGGCTACGAGGTACACCCTCCAGAATCACAATCCTTTGGGTAGAGATACTTGATTTTAGGGGCAACAAGTTCACCCAATTGATTTCCAGGGCTACAATCACACCTTCTCTCGCTCAATTGATTACAAAATGTCTATAACTCAGATTAGCACTTGGATCTTGTAGAGATAGTGGAGAGAATCAAAACCAAAAATTATCTAGTTAGATTCGATATTGATTTCGGCAGAGTAATGGTGTAATTTGTAAATAAGAAAGTGGAGAAGAAGAAGAGAAGTTAAATTAGATAAAAGTAGTATAAATATCGTTGAAACTGACCCCTATTTATAGAAGAACAACAGCCATGACCATTCATGAAAAGTTATGGCGAATACACACTTCTTTTGAAATTTGAATTTTGTATTAAACTGTCACCATGTTGACATGGTGCCTATGGGCATGTCGACATCCCTCAACCAAATTTGATGATTTGAATTTCTATAAAAATAATATTTATCTTATATTAAAACTTTATAAATATACTTGAATATAGTTGAAATTCATAAGTAAATATAAAGAACAATATATATATATATATATATATTATTTAACTATAATTTAAAAGTTAAATATATTATTTGAAAAGATAGTTTAAAATCAGGAGAAATTTTGACTCTGAAAATAAAGATGTTTTGAGGCTAAAATTATTTTAAAAACAGAATTGAGAGTTTTGAATCTTTTTAAAAGAAAAGTTTTGAAATCATTTCAAAAACAAGATAATTTTGAAAAATCATTTGAATTAAGCTTAGTGGATACAAAACAATGTCCCACTAGATTTTCATAGGTTCCATCCTACTTAGGGTTCCATCCCTTTAACGGGCTCGAAATGGATTCCATTCCACGAATAAATTGGATATTAAGATGCTAGTGCTTTTCTACGAGCAAATATTCCTAATAAAACAAACTTAACCTTGAAATCTTGAACTCTTGATAATCTTAATACTCATGGGTATTCTATCTCTATATCTTGAATCTCTATACTGTACAGTCTTCATTCTTGATACCTGCATGGTTAGATCCTGCATATACATATATATCTAAACTTGTAATGTTAGTATTTATATTTTATAATCTATTCTAAGGTTGTTGTCATCAAAACCATCATCTCATGGACTAACAAGAAGAACAAAATGCGAACCAACCAATGAATTGGCATGGTAGGAATAACAACAGCCCAATATAATTGAATTCAGGAATTACAAAAGTCACAATGTCAGGTATAGGAGAATTAATATGAAGTTGATGTTTAATTCCAATAGGTAGACAAATGAAAGGCCACGGGAAGTCAAAAAGTTCAAAACAGTTACCGATACGGTAATCGTTTTCGCGGATTCTGCTGCGTACCGGACTTCAAAACGCAGAATTGAATATACCGCAGAGATTAGCACAATGAGACGATCAAAACAGTATATAGATATCAGTGGTACGATCATTCAATCAAAAGTCGATAATCGGTACCGAAAATGCTGCTAAAACGCCGAGAATAAGATATACGGGGTTAAAGAGGTCCAAATTTGATGAAACGAAATATGACGTCACACTCAGAAGATGATTTAAAAATTTATTGTATAAAAATATTCAGGTTTGGAAAAGACTTTATTATCATCAAATATTAACTGATTTAAATTTAATAAAATTTTACAAGAAAATAAACTTCCCTGTTATCTGATGAAAATTTACCATTTGCTATGTTTAAGTAGACTTATTCCAAATATTAAATTTTTATTTCCAAATTCAATTATTTAAAATTTCACAAAATTTTAGTTAATTTCATTATTAAAACCATTAAAATTTACGGGTCGTTACAATATATAAATATTTTGAAAATGATTTCTATGGATTTGGAAAGAAATATATGGTTTAATAAATATTGATTTTGGTTTAAAGTGATTAGTGAATATTTCAAGTTTTAAATAAATCGAAGGAAATATTTAGTTAATGTAATATAAGATTATTTAAATGATAATGGGTTTATTAAGTGAATATTTCAAAACTAAATAATAATGAAGTTAAAATAAGATTTATATGAAATTATCAATTTAGTTTTGAAAGTGCTATAATTTGGATATATATATATATATATTTGAAATGGAAATGATATTTTTGTTTTGAAGTATAAATTAATTTGAAATGACCACGGTGTTATAATGACGTTTGGTTGTTAATTGCGTATAATTCTACATTGTAGATAGTTCCACGGATCCTTAGAGGATGGTTATCCCAAACATCCTTTAAGTTACTTGTATTTCAGTTGATATTTCACTTGAGTTGGATTATTGATATAAGAATGTTAATCCTGACTCGAGTGGTTTGTGTTTTGCTTTACGCTCGGGTCAGACTGAGTGATACAACATTTGAGACTCGCCTTTGGAGTTTGGAGCTTCGCTTGGAGATCCAACTATCGATTCAACCTTCAGCTTTTCCAGTTGATTTGTTCAGAGATGTCATCACTGTATTTGAGATATTATGTTGTATTTTAATTCAAACTCTGTTGTTTATATAGTAGCTTCATGAACTACTATTTATCTATTCCGCTGCATTATTGTTATACTACTCTGTGTCTATGATTCTGTGATTTATTTATTTACTGTATATGCTGGATTTTTCCAAATATAAATTAACAATCTGATATATTGAGCAATTCAAGTCCGACATGTGCGGATGCGAATGGTTGAAAATATCGGATCGTTACAAATCTCCACCACGTACACAGTTGTTAAAGTGGTTTTCGGTATTGGTAGAGAGTATGACAATATCCGATCCCGGTCTCTTTAACAACCAAATGCTTATTTCACACCGGATGGTTCTTTTACATTTCAAAAGTCAATTCACAATTGATACCAAAATATCATATTCTCAAAACTATATCATTTTCAAATCATATTCACTTTCAAAATCACATTCACTTCCAAAATCATATTCACCTTCAAAATCATATTTACTCAAATATGTCATTTCACAAAAGGGTATCAACTTCAAATTCCAACTTAGGTTGTATCATCATCAAGGATTTAAATACAAACACTTCAACTTTACATGGTCTAAAATTTTAGAAAAGAGTTTAGGTAGTTATAAATAGTTTTAATAGTTTAAAAATAGTTTAAAATAGATTAAAATAGTTAAATAGTAAAATAGTTTTAAGTAGATTTGAATTTGATTTAATTAGATTGAAATGATTTAAATAGATTAAATATAGATTTAATAGATTTAATCAGATTTAAAATGATTTAAATAGATTAAATATAGATTAAATAGATTAAATAGGTTTAAAATGATTTAAATGGACTAAATATAGATTTACTAGATTTAAATTATGCTAAGTATATTTGAATAGATTAAATAAATTTAAAATAGATTAAATAGATTTAAAATAGATTAAATAAATTTAATTAGTTTAAAATAGGTAAAATATATTAAATTGGGTTAAATAGATTATAATAGATTAAAATAAATTGAAATAGTTTAAATTTATTAAAATAGTTTATATTAATTAAAATAGATTAAAATAGATTTTCAAGTTATATCCAACCTTTTCAATAACTCAATTCCGATAAATTCATTTATATTTGACACCTCAACTTTGAAATTCAAATTTAAATCCTTTGAACAATTCATTAAATCAACTCCAATTTCAAAATTTACGCTTGGACTTTCGAAAATAATACAGTTTATATAAATCAATTTCTATTTCAAAATACCAGTTAAATGAACTCAAAATTTAAAGGTTCAAAAATCATTTAATTTAACCAATCCGGTGTCCATATAAAATTTTCTACCCTAGGGTCAAGTGATACGGATATTTATCATTTCAATCCGCAATTTAAAATTTTACGGTTATATATCATTTCAAACCTCAATCCCGAATTAAATAAAAATCCATACCGCTCGAGTCTATCATTTCAACCCATAACGATTTTTCCCTAATCTATAGATCATTCGGGTATGTATCATTTCAACCCATAGGGAACTTGCAGTGTTATAACAATATAAAAATACAACATCCAGTCATCCAATACCAACAATCAAACATCCATCGCAATCATCATCCAAATCAACCACTAAACATCAATAGATAACTGATTATCATTAACAGGTATTTAATTGAAAATTAAATTCAATATTAAATTAAACGATGATTAAATGCAATAAAAGTCAAATTAAACTAGAATGAGAACTTAAACATACCAAACATTAATCAATTAATTTCAAATCGCATCATGCATTTAATTTAACTAACATATGATAGTTTAGTAATTGTAAGTGGGTTTAAACACTCACCTTTGATTTCAAATCGAATTAAAATTCAAAATAGGGCTCAAAATTTAACCATCTCTGAATTCGTCCAAACTGGCGTCAAAATGTCCGTAATTTCGATACGATCGCAGCGGAGCAAACCGCGTATGAATCCGAGTTCGTATGCAAAAGATATGGGCATTAGAACATCTATGGTTTAAATTAAAAATTAATAAAATAAAATAAACACTCACCACGTCAGCATCTCCACATTAGTTCACAGTGCCCCAAACCAGAAACCCTAGCCTGCATATGCCGCCGCCACCTTCGTTCAACACGCCACCATGCCGTTGGCCATCGCAGCCCGCCAGACCATCACCCATGTGAAGCGCCGCCTCCCCAAAACATCTCGACCCCCTCGTGTTCGCCTCAGGTCGAGGCCAAGTCCAGCCGCCACCAAAAACACGTAAACCCTAGTTGAATTATTGCCCCCGATCCAACCATCAATACGCCAAACAAACTGCACCGATGAACTACGTGTGTCCCTCTACACGCGACGGTAACTTCGATTCGACGATCCGTCGATGATCATCAAACTCCAATGAACGGTCGAGATTAATTCCCTGATTTCTGGACAAATGATGGTCCGATTCGAGAAACAAATCACTACAGTAGTTTGCGCTCACCGAGAGCTTCGAATCGATATATAATATGACAGGGTTTGAGGAACTTCAATTTTTTCGATTTGATTTTGATTTGCAAATGAATTTTGTAATTTGGATTTCTGCCATTTGAGAAGGAGGAACAAATAGAAGTTGATGTACGTACATAATAAGAAAAATGACTGGCAGGGTTTTGAGAAACAAGACAATATATACTAAAGAAGCCCGATAAGAATGAATAACATATCGAACTAGTTCGAATTGATAATAACGACCCGAAAAGCCCGTTTCGCTTGCGAAACGAAAGTGTGTCATTCCATATATCAAAATAGATGTTTTCAATAATTTTAAACTCAATAGAACAGGTTTCAAATCCTAATTCCATCGTATGAAAAAGTTTGCTTAAAATCAGCTTATTTCAAATTGATTTCAATTGAATTGAATTAAATTGATTTCTATGCGTTTCGAGCCCGTACGATCAAACGACAAGCCTGATCGCTACGAAACTTGAAACCTTACAATAACTCACCGTTATGAATTCGATGAAACTAGTTTCGTCGAAATCCAAGACAGTTGCCAAAATGGCTATTTTCACGTTAATTAATAAATTATTATTAAATTGATTAAATCACTTTTTAATTTCAAATTTAATAACCAACAATTTTCATCAATTTTGATTAGTTAGACATTTACAATAATATAAAACAAATTTACATATCAGTTCAGTGTTACATATTATACTAATTTCAACTGTAATTAAATACAATTATTTATAATTTAATCCCAATAAATTGATTAAATTTGATTTCAATCTTTTTTTTCAATCAATCATTACTTTATGGACATAGCTACACTGGTTTATATCTTATTACATTAATATGCTACAATTTCCATCTTTTCTTTGTATTAACTACTATATTTCAATTATATTGAATTTTTGTCTATTTTATTATAATTTAAAATCTCAATAAATAAATTCATCTTTGTTTCACTCTTTTTATTACATCAATTATTGCCTTGTAAATATATTTACATTTCTATACATTTTATTACATTCACAATTTGCAGTTATTGTCTTAACTCGCATTAACATAACATTTTAATTTCATTTAATTATAATTGATTAAATAAATTGGTAACAATCAACAAATGTCACCGTTTCCACATTTAATAACATTCGTAAGTTTATTATTTACAAACAAATGTTGTAACTACTTACATTATACTAATTATATCCAATTACTTATTATTTCATTAATTAATCAACATTTAAATTATCAATTTCTCCTTTAATCCAATTATCAATTAATACACACATTATTACGATTAATTTAAAATCTATAACGAATTATAACTTTCTAATCATTTCAATTAATTGGAATTACATTTAAACTAGTTATCAATTACCTTAGATTTATACTATTACATTTCATTCCAGTTACATTCTTACTATTAAACCACCAATTTTTATTTCTTCTAACATTAAAACACAAAACCGTATTAATTTAATTATTTTTAATTATCGAAAATTATGGGTCGTTACACGAACCAACCTTCACGGTCGCGTACACCATCAGCCGCCTTCTTCTCCTTGAATTCATCGTCGCTAGGGACCTCAACCACATAATCGGACCTCGCCACAGTCGTCTCCAACCCCAGCCGACCACCCCTTCAACGCGTGGCGCCCCACCTCGCCAACATCTGACCTCCGCCGCCGCCCCCTATAGTCGCCATTTCTGGTGATACAGACAACCTACGACCCAAACGAAAACCATAGATCTACTCTGCAGGTCGCCCTCTACAAGCCCATACCTCCCGATCCACGATCGGATGAAGATCCACCGTCGAATAGCAAACCCTAATATGGACAGCCGAGGCTTCTTCAACAATTTCTGGACAAACCGAACCTCGATTGCAAAAAACGAAATATAGATTTAGATTGCGCTTGTCGAGAGCTTTCCATCGATATATTATATGACATAGTTTGAGGAGTTTGAATTTTTTTGATTTGAAATCGAAACTAGGGTTTTGGAACTAGGAATTCGGTTTCTGCCATTGGAAAGAGGAGATAGGAATAAGCAATACGTACAAAAATCAGAATAGACTGCTAGAGTTTCAGAAAAAGAAATCTATTTATATGGACAAAGATAGATAAGAATGAATGGACAGATCGAATTGGTCGAAACGATTACGCTAACCCGAAAAGCCCGTTCCGTTCCTGGAACGAAAATTTGTCATCCAATATATCAAAATATAGGTTTTCAATATTTTTAAATTCAATGGAACTAGTTTCAAACCCCGATTTCATTGTATGCAAAAGTTAGCTTTTAAAATAAAATTATATTCATTTAAATTCTTTTAATTGATTTCTGCGCGTTTCGAGCTCACACGATCAAACGATAAGTCTGATCGCTGCGAAACTTGAAATCCTGCAAACAATTCACTGTTACGGATCCGATGAAACTAGTTACGTCAAAATTCGAGATAGTGGCCAAAAGGCTAATTTCTAGGTTAATTAAATAAATTATTATTAAAAATCAATTTAATCACTTTTAAATTCAAATTTAAAAGTTAACAATTTCATCATTCTTGATTGCATAGAAATTGATATTCTTTTAAAATGAAATCTTCCATGTTAAATTCAACATTTAAACATTACACTAATTTCAGCGTTTAATTGCAATTGTACTAAAATTCCAGTTAATTATATTTTAAATTCCAATAAATTCTTTTATTTTGATTTACAATCTTTTTATTTAATCGTCCAATACCTTATTAATATAATTAACATTAGTTTACATTTCATTACATTAATACTCTACAGTTATCATCTTTTACCATATTAATTATAATATTTAATTACATTAAATTTCAACAATTGATTCTAACAATTATTTTATTTCTTATTAACAATTATAACCAAATTTACTTTACAATTATTTCCATTGACTGAAATTACATTAAAATAGTTGTCGATAACATTAGATCAACAATATTAAATCATATTCTAATTATTTTTTCATTAATGAATCATAAATTTTAATTCCTCATAATATTATATTTCAAAATCTTATTTAATTTAATATTTTTAGTTATAAAAAATACGGGTCGTTACACTCTCCCCACTCAAAAATTTTCGTACTCGAAAAGGAACAAGAAGGAATTAAGAAACTTGATATAAATTTATTCAAAATAATAAATTTATAAACAATTAACTTGCATAATTTAGTTTAATAAAATTTTGAAAATAACTCAACTTTCATTAAAAATTTCTAAGTCCTAAATTCATGAAAAATTTTGGTAGAGTCTCCTTTACGCGGTTAGGTCTGGAAAAAATAATAATATAAATAATTTCAATATATATATCATATTTCAATAATAAAACATCCCAAACCATGGGAAAACAATAAAATATTGTTACAAAAACCATAATCTGAAAACGTACCTATTTGTCGAGAAAACAAATTTTATTTATGAAACCAAAAGCAGTAGTTATTGCTTCCATAAACCTGTATTTCACTTATAATCCAAAAGAGTTAAAATTATGTAAAGGAATAATATTTTAGTTGTTACCATCAATAACAAAAGCAATACAAAACAAATAATAAACATATACAAACAAACAACATGACCATTATATGCAACAAAGGAATCAACCATACATCCATAGCAACCAAAACTAATGGTTTGTTCAGGTTCAGAAACCTTTCATCATACAAGGGTGATAAATAAACTACCATGTGTATCTTACACTCAACAGCCTTAGATAATTACTTAATACGTTATTCATACAACCTTAAACAATTTAAAGTATCATTCCCCAAACATCCCATAAGCCAAACACATAGAATTTTAAGTATTATTTAAGTTTATTCGATTGGTTTCATTTTCACATCATTGACCTTTTATTCGTTTTCATTCATTCATACAATAATTATCTTTTATTAATTTTCATTCATTACTTACACAATTTATTTCCCATTCAATATTTAAATCATCAATGAATAAATTTCTTAAAGTATTATATTCGTTTTATTTCAGTTTAATTCACATTTATTATTTTATTATATATATAACTTGATTTCCATTTAATATTAACATTCATAAATGAATCAATTCATACTTAAGTTTCTTTACCTTTTTAATTCACACTTACTCCTTCATATATGTATAATTTAATATTACATTTGTTTATGAATCATTTTAGTCATTTTCTTAAGTTACAATCATTTGCTTAAATAGTGTTCACTTTTATCTACTCAATTTTAATTTGTTAAGCATTTCAAAACATTAACTCATGTTTATAACATTTCTTATACATCTTAATTTTCATTTATAATCATTTGTTCATTTTGAAGCACTTTTGGTATTAAGCTTTCATTTGTATAATATTATATTACATATTCATAATAACATTTCAGCTTTTAAACGTTTCTGGTAAGTTTTATATATGCTTTTAGAATGTAACTGAATGTTGCACAAGTTTATCTTAATTAATTTAGTTAAAAAAGTGTTCGATGGTTCATATCTTCTTAGTTTTCATTATCTTTAAATTTACAAGTTACAAATTTCCAATTTCTTATAATTTTATTAAACAATTATCTCTTAATTTAGATTTCAATTTGGATGTTTCCAATCTTGTTAAAATAGTCAAGATTTCATTTCCTTATAATAATTAAAAATCATTGATTAAAAGAAATTTAAGAACTAAATACCGGGTTTCATTTCAAATTATTTTGAAATAATATATATATATATATATATTAATATCTTTTATATATATCAAATCATGCATAGGAAATTTAAAATAATTTTTTGTTTATCAAAACAAATGTGTAGTAAAACTACTGCAGCGGTCTTCCAACTTTGAAACTCGAAAATGAATGTCGATGATGTCGCGGTCATCACCGAAATTATTTTCCAATGACAAAAGAGGGGAGTACAGAACTAATTTTCTTTTAAAATTCTTTTAAAACATTTCTTTCAAATCGCATTGAAATATTTATATCCGAAAATACTACCAAATAATACTAATATTATATTCCAAAATCTTTGAAAACCAATTTCAAAACTCCGAAACTTAAGTTCTCAAATTTCCAATTTATATTTACTTTATTTGTAAATTCTATTTTGCAACCAATATTTATAAAATTTCACTTCCTAACAGACAAACATATCACAAACAACTATATCCATTATAAAAATTATTCTTTTATATACAAAATATAATATTAGGTAAAATTATTTCATTTGCCTATATTTCAAAAACAATATTGTGTCGGTCTGCTCTATTAAGTGTTTAGAAATCCCTATCTATGCCATAGCGTCCTATGTACAAACCAGAATTCGTAAATACTCAACAATACAAATTAACACAATATTATTTTTATAACACTAACAAATATGCTCTCTCATATATATACTCTCAAACAACTCATTCTAGGGTATTAATAGCCATATCTCTAATGAGTTAAACCCCACAGACCTAAGGTTATCGCTAAACCAAAGCTCTGATACCAACTGTAACGACCCACCTTTTTGTACGGTTTAAATTGACAATAAATCACACATGTCAACTCAAACCATTCAAAATAGTGGATTGTTAATGGGGTAAAATAAGAAAATAAGAGAAAGGAAAGAAAAACATAACACAGAATCTCACAGCAGAATGACAAAATATAATAATAAAATAAACAGTTCATGAAGTTGTTTCACAAATACATTTGATTACACTTTACAATACAAATCAGAGATATACATACAACAGGTATAATAGGAAATGCAGCTGAACAACATGATGTAGTGGAATAATACTGTAATATAATACCAAACTCGGTCTTCGTACTTCAGAAATAATGTCTTCAGCACTGAAAAGCTCAGGCTGACCCGAGCGTAATGAAAGACAAAACACTTGAGTCGGAACTAAAAGATCTTATGTAAGTCAAATCAAAATAAGTAAATATGAGTGTAACAGCTTCAGAGATGTTTACGAGATTTTACATCTCCTATCCAGTGTCTAACGTGCATGCAATAACTTAAGAGATGTTCGGGATTCCATCTCCTAAGGATTCGTTACACTATCTACATATATAATACAATACGCTATTATAATTTGTCTACAGTAAAGTAAAGTATTAAAATAGCGTTAAGGCGTTACCCATATCCCCCTTAACACATTTTATATAAATACCATAGTCAATACAGATACTGTAAGTTCCACCAAACTGGTGGTTTACTCAGGGAGCACTCCATAGGTACGATATAAACCAAACTCGTAATGGGCTCGATCAGGATAAATATGAAAAGGCACGCGAGGCAATGCCCAGGGTAGGATTCTACCGTTTTGCACTCCCGGACTGGTGGTAACGCATAACAGCTACTACCGCCCACCTCGAAACACACTCCCATAATCAAATCGGGGATGGCCACTAATCAAATCACAATGTAATATATATGGATTCAAAGAAGCATGTAACGACCCGGTATTTTGTGACGACCGCCCATGACCCCTGCACCGAACCTAGAGATAGTGCGCTGTAATGTGTGCCAGGCGACCATGGACGATTGTCAGGGTAAATTAAAACAGCAGAATCTATCGTATTACTCACAACGCATGGACAAAATACAATAGAATATATACATAGTGAAGCTTCACAGAATAGAATCTCATCAATAAAACTTCATAATAGTTGAATACAAACATCTGAATAATCAATACAACAAGCCTCACTACATATCACTCATAGAATATACAAACAGCGGAACATCCAGTACATATAGTAAGAAATAATATACAAGCCTCCAGCTCGTCTTCGACATCAGCATCGTGGAAAGCAAGAACAACACCTGTCACCTGCTACCTAGTCTGCCCGTCACAAAATGGACGAACAGCCCAAGGCAATAAGAGTTAAAAACATAAAGCCTTGAGTCAGACAACAGTATTAGTGAGCGGTAAATTAACTAACAACATACCAAAAGAGCATAAAGGAAAAATGAATAGGAATACAACCCTCCCACTCCACCTCTTTCTACAGTGATAGCCCCCAGATACACACTAAGCATAAGCAAACATAGCAGAGCATACAATTTAAAGTAAAGCAATTATCACTCGAGTCAAGGGCGATGTTTTCCAAGTACAAACCCCCAAGGCCTAAACCAAGATCAGATAAGCACCCAGAAAATACCGCTCTTGAGACCGAATGACGATACAACCAAACATCCATGACTCTGGCTATCACTGTTATCATTGCTTCGATATCATCGTTAATTGAATGACCAGCTCATTCTTTCATCCGTTCGTCAAGGGCTAATGGAAACCCCGGTTCTAGACATTACTCCCGCACGTCGTCGTGACCCATGCCTAGGACTATCGAATCTGCCCAGAGTACTTGACTACCAATCAGTAGCCTTCAGGGACTATCGAATCTACCCAACGTACTCTTACTTTGAGCATGCTAGAACCTTCAACAACGATGAGATCTCAGCCTTCTAGTCATCCTCCTCGACGACTATTTCCATACTAGCTCAAGCGCCTCTCGAGCAAACCATTATCCTCAAACTCGAACCATTTCACCGAGTTATCAATCTGCTTGGAATGATCCCGTCTGGATTAGACCAAGACTATCTCATATCATGTTTCACCTCATCATCATCATAGCAAAGCTTCATCTCAACCTCATCATCAAATCTATCCATATGAGCTTCCTCATCCGCCACATATGCCACAAGCAGCTTTCCCAATTCAAGAGCCTTTCCCTTAGCTTTTGAATCATCTTCGGTCTAAATCAAATCATCAATCATCTAATTCATAGCAATCAACCAAGTCAAACATTAATCCAAGTAAACAAGCATTCAAATATGATCTAAATAGACAATTATAACAATAATGGCAATTTCGTAATTAAAGAGTCAAAAGTCTAACAAGCATGAAAACATGAGCAATATCTCTATAATCTTGATGAATGAACTTGCATAGGTTAACATGTAGTAAAATGGATGCCAAATCATTATGAACAATGAATCTATATGGATCTATACTTAGGATTAGGAAAATGCATGGAAATCACTATTTTAACATAAAATCAAGCCAACGATCCGATATACTCCTTTGGATCCGTGTGAGAGATAATCACCACTCACCAAATCGCTTAAACACCTTAAAAGCAACACACTTCAGATCTGGACAGTGAAGGATCTAACTCGATCTATCACAAATCCACTTCAAACGATGAAATCTCTCTTCGAAGAATGTAGATCTTCAATCTAAGCTCTTCGATCTTCGATTTGGATGGAAGGAATCACTAGATTAGAGTGGAGAAAAGAAGTGAAGAAGTGTAGAAGTCGAGCTCTCAAAATGGCAGCACTTCGTCGCTTCGAAATCCGGATCCCAAAAAGTGAGAAAAACCTTCCTATTTATAGGCTGAAAAACCCTTAGGTCGTCCACTTTTAGGTCGTCCACGACCTATAGAGCCCTGCGACCTACGACCTATCGAAACTCCTCATCCTACGACCTAACGACCTAAGCCCAGGCGCACTCACGACCTACCAGACCCACCCGTCTACGACTTACGACTTAGCAGCTTAACTCCTAAGTCGCTCGCGACTTAACACATAGCATATGCGCGCGACCTAACAGACCAACCCCTACGCACATTCGCGACCTAACGAAACTCCACGACTTACGACTTAACGCACCTGCGACCTAACACACACGCGACCTAACTAACTTAGGTCGTCCACGACCTAACTCAACTCAGAAACTTATGACTTAACTCCTTAAGTCGTCTACGACCTAACTACTCTAACTCGCTAACCACTAGGTCGCTAAATACTGGGTTGTTAACTCGCTAACTCTTAGGTCGCTAACCCCCTTAAGCCGTTTCAACCTTAGGTCGCTAACATCCTATAGGTCGCTTCAACTAACACACGACCTAATTCTATCCCACGATACGGCTTATCCCAATCCTTAGGTCGCCTACGACATAACTTCCTTCACAACCTAAGCTATCATATGACCTAACCCTTAAGTCGCTAATTCCACTAGGTCGTTTACTCCTTAGCTCGCATCTTTCTTAGGTCGCCAACTACGACCTAACTACTACACGACCTAAGACAGACTCAGGACGACTTATCAACAATGCGACTTAATGACGACTGTTTTACGATGTTTCGATCCGTAAAAATACGGGTCGTTACATTCTCTCCCCCTTAAGAATTTCGCCCCCGAAATTCCAAACAAACAGAGCAATCAAAGACTATTCTGCATGCCTACCATCCATAGCAATCAGCAAACCATGCATCCAATTCTAGCTTAGCATGCAGAATTCTAAAACTTAGAACAAGTTACAATGTCGTTAGATGACACGACACCTTAGGGCCATACCTTGAAGAGTTCGGGATGAGCTGCTTTCATCCTCTCTTCCACCTCCCATGTACAGTCGTTATCATCGTCACTCCATTGTATCTTGAGCAACTTAACTATCTTCCTCCTAAGCTGTTTCGTGTCGGTTTCCACAACACGAAGCGGCTTACGAGGTCTTCTATAGACTGGATCAGCTTCGAAATCTTCACAGCTATCAGCAGAAACCACTGTATTCGAGTCGTGCACATACTTCCGTAGATATGATACATGAAAAACATTGTGCACAACCGACATCTTCTCTGGTAACTCTAATCTATAAGCGAGCTTTCCAATTCGCTCGATAATCGGGAATGGTCCAACAAATCTCGGAGTCAGTTTTCCTTTCTTCCCGAATCGAATAACATTCTTCAGTGGAGATATCTTCACAAAAACCATATCACCAACGTCGAATTCCAAATCCTTACAACGCTTATCGGCATAACTTTTCTGACGATCTTGGGCTGCCTTCATTCGTTGCCGAATGATCTCTATGCAATCCGAAGTCTGTCGAATCATCTCTGGCCCAAGTAACAGCTTTTCTCCTGTCTCTAACCAACATGTCGGAGAGTTACACGGTCTTTCATACAATGCCTCATACGGTGCCATACCAATACTTGACTGGTAACTGTTGTTATACGAAAACTCCACCAAATGAAGGTGATCTTCCCATGATCCTCCGAAATCCAAAACACAAGCTCTGAGGATATCTTCCAAAACTCGGTTGACTCTCTCGGTCTGACCATCTGTTTGAGGGTGATAAGCTGTACTCAAACATAACTCGGTTCCCAAAACTTCCTGAAAGCTCTTCCAAAATCCACTAGTGAACAATGGATCTCGATCGCTCACTATACTCTTCGGAATACCATGGAATCGAACTATCCACTTAACATACAACTCTGCCAACTTTGATGCAGTCCTAGTCGATCGAACAGGAATGAATCTTGCACTCTTAGTCAGACGATCTATGATGACCCAAATCCCTTCATTTCCCATTCTTGTTCTAGGTAACCCATCAATAAAATCCATCGATATTTGTTCCCACTTCCATGTAGGAACTTCTAATGGCTGAAGCAATCCACTTGGCTTCTTCTGTTCGTGTTTTACCAACTGGCAGTTCATGCACTTGGAAATAAAATTTCCAACATCCTTCTTCATACCTTCCCAGTAATAGGTTCTCTTCATATCCCGATACATCTTATTTCCACCTGGATGAATTGTCAGCTTCGAGTGATGACTTTCCTTCAGAACTTCACTTCTCAATTCATCTATATCGGGAACAACTAGTCGTCCTTGCTTCCGAAGCCAACCCTCTCGATCGACCTCGAATCCTTTATCCTTTTCTGGTTCCAATCCAGATTCCAAATCACGGATAATCTTGACAAGCTTATCGTCTCGCTTTTGGCTCTCGCCAATCCTTTCCACAAGAGTGGGTCTTATCGATAAGTTTGCTAACATCTCAGGTTCCAATTCATATCTAGGCCTGAAGTCAAAACTAGCTAAATACTCGAGACTCTTCCATTCTGAAAACATGGCTCCCAATCCTGCATGTCTTCGACTTAACGCATCTGCTACTGCGTTACCTTTTCCCGGAGTATAGGCTATACCAAAATCATATGATGCCAAAAACTCTAGCCAACGTTGTTGCCGAAGATTCAAATCCTTTTGGGAGAAAAGATACTTCAACGACTTATGATCTGTAAACAACTCGAATCGAACTCCCAATAGGTAATGTCTCCTCATCTTCAGAGCAAAAACAATCGCCGCTAACTCCAAATCATGAGTCGGATAATTCCATTCATGCGGCTTCAGTTGTCGACTTGTATACGCAACAACTTTATCTCTCTGCATCAGTACTGCCCCAAGTCCAGTACCACATGCATCGGTGTAAACCACCATCTCATCATTTCCACTTGGAATAGTCAAAACAGGAGCACTTGTCAATCGCTCTTTCAGGATTCCGAAAGCTTGCTCACACTTAGCATCCCATCTGAATACTAGATTCTTTTTCGTCAATCCTGTTAACGGTGCAGCTACCTTGGAGAAGACTTTGATAAACCGTCGATAATATCCTGCTAATCCAAGAAAACTTCTCACATCTGATGCATTCTTATGTCTAACCCAATCCTGGATTGCTGCGACCTTAGCGGGATCAACCGCTATTCCATTTCCAGAAATCACATGGCCTAAGAACCTCACTTCACTCTTCCAGAAGTGACACTTCGAAAACTTAGCCTTCTGCTGATGTTTCCGCAAGATTTCCAAAACAATACGCAAGTGCGTCTCGTGCTCTTCCTCAGTTCTGGAATAAATCAGAATATCATCCACGAACACTAGCACGAACTTACTCAACTGATCTCTGAACACCCTATTCATAAGATCCACAAAATATGCTGGCGCATTAGTCAATCCAAACGGCATTACCAGCCATTCAAAGAAACTGGATGGTGTCCTGAAAGCAGTCTTCGGCACACTATCCTTAGCCACTCTCAACTGGTGAAATCCCGTTGCCAAATCCATCTGAGAAAACACCTTAGCTTCGTGAAGCTGATCAAACAAGTCATCTATTCTCGGCAATGGATACTTGTTCTTCTTAGTCACCTTATTCAGCTCACGATAATCCACACACAACCTCAACGATCCATCCGCTTTGGTTGCGAACACAACTGGTGCACCCCATTCGAACACACTACGCCGAATGAATCCTTTCTGCAAGAGATCATCAACCTGCACCTTCAACTCCTGCTGTTCCCTAGGCGCCATCCGCCTAAGAGGCATCACAACAGGTCTGGCTCCGTCAACTAGATCTATACGAAACCCGATCTCTCTATGCGGCGGTAACCCTTTGACCCCGTCAAAGACATCCTCAAATCCATTAGCGATTGGCAACGATGACAGTCCATCCCGTGGAACAACCAGCGAATACATGAAGCTCATGAAGACGCCTTCTTCATGCTTACATCGTATCACAATCTTTCGCCCCTCCACATTCTCGACTGTCACCTCCAACCTCTCACAATCAACCTTTGCCGCATATCTCCTAAGCCAGTCCATACCCAAAATAATTCCGAACCCCGCAAAGTTCAGAACAAAACAATCACAAACAAAAGAGCAATCATGACTCGATACAATCAGACCACGGCATAGCATACACAAACAAGATGAACCCCCAACTGGATTAGTCACAACCAATGGCCAATCAACAATATCCGGTTCTAAACCTAACCGGCCTACAAGTTCATTACAAACAAACGAATGCGACGCCCCAGTATCAAACAGAACTCTAACTGGAACACCACATATGGAAAGAGTACCTTGAACCACCACACTCTTTCCTTTCTCTTCAGTGGTAGGAGCTTTCGAAGACGATGGAACAGCTCCCAAAGCATAAGCTTGCACAATCTGCCTGTCCTTCCTCGGTTCTGGACAATCCCTCTTGATATGCCCCGGCTTGTCACAGTTGTGGCATTTCATCGGCACCTTAGGATTCTTGCAATCCCTGGAGAAATGGCCCTTCTGCTGATAATTGAAGCAGGTCACTTCACCCTTCAGCTTCTTCTGGCCATCCTTACCCTTTTGCTGCTGCTGCTTCCTCTTCTTGTTTTCACCCTGCTGTGGTCTAGAATCCTCCTTGGTTACAGCAACAACAGATCCCTCTTTAGGAAACAGATTCTCATGCCTGAGAGCTTTCTCTATAAGTTTCTCAAATGAATCGTCCAAATGATCCACCAACTGTCTTCCAAGATAACTATCCAAGCCTGTCACAAACTTCTCGTTCTTCTTATATGAAGATTCAATATACGACCGGGCCTACTTGGACAAAGCTTCAAACTCAGAAACATACTCAAGAACTGGTCTTCCTCCTTGCTTGAGCTCCACAAACTTCTTGAACAGAACAGACTTCTGAGCTGTAGAAATGAACTTAGCTTCAAATCTGGCTTGGAATTGCACCCAAGTAATCTCTTCCTCTGGAGTATCAATGGTGATAGAGTTCCACCAATCAGAAGCTCTCCCTTGAAGCTGTCTTGATGCTAACTTCCTCTTAGTTGCATCATCGATTCCCAAATCACCAAAGATCCTTCTACAAGCATCTATCCACCTCTGGACCTCAATGGTTGGTTCCGTTCCCAAGAAAACCTTTCCTCCAAGAGCAGTGTAGTCCTTACACAGCTTAGCAAAATCCATCGGTTTTGGAGTTTGAACTTGAACTCCAACATCCACCGATGGCCCCGGAGCTGGCATCCTTCTCATGATCGAAGTCATCATAGCTTCGAACATAGCAGCATAATCAGCAGCCCTCTCAGTAGCACGGCCTTCCCTAGCAGCTGGTCTCCCTCTTCGACTCATCCTTAATATATATAAAAAGGAATGATTAGCACACCTAGAGAAACAACTGCATAAAGGACTCAAACTCTACTAAGCTACTATATTATATATAGTAATCATCCATCAAAATACAATTACGTCTCTCATACGTAGTTACGTCAGCGAGCGTTGGGTAAAATCGATTAACCAAAGCTCTGATACCAAATGTGACGACCGCCCATGACCCCTGCAACGAACCTAGAGATAGTGCGCTGTAATGTGTGCCAGGCGACCATGGACGATTGTCAGGGTAAATTAAAACAGCAGAATCTATCGTATTACTCACAGCGCATGGACAAAATACAATAGAATATATACATAGTGAAGCTTCACAGAATAGAATCTCATCAATAAAACTTCATAATAGTTGAATACAAACATCTGAATAGTCAATACAACAAGCCTTACTACATATCACTCAGAGAATATACAAACAGCGGAACATCCAGTACATATAGTAAGAAATAATATACAAGCCTCCAGCTCGTCTTCGACATCAGCATATTGGAAAGCAAGAACAGCACCTGTCACCTGCTACCTAGTCTGCCCGTCACAAAATGGACGAACAGCCCAAGGCAATAAGAGTTAAAAACATAAAGCCTTGAGTCAGACAACAGTCTTAGTGAGCGGTAAATTAACTAACAACATACCAAAAGAGCATAAAGGAAAAAGGAATAGGAATACAACCCTCCCACTCCACCTCTTTCTACAGTGATAGCCCCCAGACACACACTAAGCATAAGCAAACATAGCAGAGCATACAATTTAAAGTAAAGCAATTATCACTCGAGTCAAGGGAGATGTTTTCCAAGTACAAACCCCCAAGGCCTAAACCAAGATCAGATAAGCACCCAGAAAATACCGCTCTTGAGACCGAATGATGATACAACCAAACATCCATGACTCTGGCTATCACTGTTATCATTGCTTCGATATCATCGTTAATTGAATGACCGGCTCATTCTTTCATCCGTCCGTCAAGGGCTAATGGAAACCCCGGTTCTAGACATTACTCCCGCACGTCGTCGTGACCCATGCCTAGGACTATCGAATCTGCCCAGAGTACTTGACTACCAATCAGTAGCCTTCAGGGACTATCGAATCTACCCAACGTACTCTTACTTTGAGCATGCTAGAACCTTCAACAACGATGAGATCTCAGCCTTCTAGTCATCCTCCTCGACGACTATTTCCATACTAGCTCAAGCGCCTCTCGAGCAAACCATTATCCTCAAACTCGAACCATTTCACCGAGTTATCAATCTGCTTGGAATGATCCCGTCTGGATTAGAACAAGACTATCTCATATCATGCTTCGCCTCATCATCATCATAGCAAAGCTTCATCTCAACATCATCATCAAATCTATCCATATGAGCTTCCTCATCCGCCACATATGCCACAAGCAGCTTTCCCAATTCAAGAGCCTTTCCCTTAGCTTTTGAATCATCTTCGGTCTAAATCAAATCATCAATCATCTAATTCATAGCAATCAACCAAGTCAAACATTAATCCAAGTAAACAAGCATTCAAATATGATCTATATAGACAATTATAACAATAATGGCAATTTCGTAATTAAAGAGTCAAAAGTCTAACAAGCATGAAAACATGAGCAATATCTCTATAATCTTGATGAATGAACTTGCATAGGTTAACATGTAGTAAAATGGATGCCAAATCATTATACAATGAATCTATATGGATCTATACTTAGGATTAGGAAAATGCATGGAAATCACTATTTTAACATAAAATCAAGCCAACGATCCGATATACTCTTTTGGATCCGTGTGAGAGATAATCACCACTCACCAAATCACTTAAACACCTTAAAAGCAACACACTTCAGATCTGGACAGCGAAGGATCTAACTCGATCTATCACAAATCCACTTCAAACGATGAAATCTCTCTTCGAAGAATGTAGATCTTCAATCTAAGCTCTTCGATCTTCGATTTGGATGGAAGGAATCACTAGATTAGAGTGGAGAAAAGAAGTGAAGAAGTGTAGAAGTCGAGCTCTCAAAATGGCAGCACTTCGTCGCTTCGAAATCCGGATCCCAAAAAGTGAGAAAAACCTTCCTATTTATAGGCTGAAAAACCCTTAGGTCGTCCACTTTTAGGTCGTCCACGACCTATAGAGCCCTGCGACCTACGACCTATCGAAACTCCTCATCCTACGACCTAACGACCTAAGCCCAGGCGCACTCACGACCTACCAGACCCACCCGTCTACGACTTACGACTTAGCAGCTTAACTCCTAAGTCGCTCGCGACTTAACACATAGCATATGCGCGCGACCTAACAGACCAACCCCTACGCACATTCGCGACCTAACGAAACTCCACGACTTACGACTTAACGCACCTGCGACCTAACACACACGCGACCTAACTAACTTAGGTCGTCCACGACCTAACTCAACTCAGAAACTTATGACTTAACTCCTTAAGTCGTCTACGACCTAACTACTCTAACTCGCTAACCACTAGGTCGCTAAATACTGGGTTGTTAACTCGCTAACTCTTAGGTCGCTAACCCCCTTAAGCCGTTTCAACCTTAGGTCGCTAACATCCTATAGGTCGCTTCAACTAACACACGACCTAATTCTATCCCACGATACGGCTTATCCCAATCCTTTGGTCGCCTACGACATAACTTCCTTCACGACCTAAACTATCATACGACCTAACCCTTAAGTCGCTCATTCCACTAGTTCGTTTACTCCTTAGCTCGCATCTTTCTTAGGTCGCCAACTACGACCTAACTACTACACGACCTAAGACAGACTCAGGACGACTTATCAACAATGCGACTTAATGACGACTGTTTTACGATGTTTCGATCCGTAAAAATATGGGTCGTTACATATTTCGAACCATTCGCATCCACACATGTCGGACTTGAATTGATCAAAACAACATATTGTTAATTTATATTTGGCAAAACTCAGCATATACGGTAAATAAATCAATCACAGAATCACAGACATAGAGTATTACAACAATAAGCAGCAGAATAGATAAATAGTAGTTCATGAAGCTACTATATAAACATCAGAGTTAAAACAAAATACAACAGAAATCTCTAATACATAGAAGTCCCAATACATGGTCAAATGACAAAATCTGAATGTAACACAGGAGTCAACTGAATCACTGAAAGCTGAATAGATATAGATGGATCTCCAAACGAAGCTTCAAACTCCAAAGGTGAGTCTCAAATGCTGCGACACTCAGTCTCACTCGAGTATAAAGCAAAACACGAAATACTCGAGTCAGGATTAACATTCTTATATTAATAAGTTCAACTCAAGTGAAATGTCAACTGAAATAAAGTAACTTAAAGGATGTTTGGGATTTCCATCCTCTAAGGATCCGTGTAACTGTCTACTATGTAGTACAATACGCAATTATAATATGTCTATAGTAAAGTAAACTATTAAAATAGCGTTAAGGCATTATCCATATCCCCCTTAACACATTTTATATAATGTCGTAGTCTATACAGATACTGTAAATTCAACCCGCAGGTGGGCTATCAGGGAGCACTCCATAGGTAGGACACAAATCAAACTCGTAAAAGGCGCGATATGGCATGTGACAAGGCATGCGAGGCAATGCCAGGTTAGATATACCATTTGCACTCCCGGACGGGTGGTAACGCATAGCAGCTTCTACCGCCCACCTCGTGACACACTCCCAAATCGAAGGGTGCACTCAATCAAATCACAAAAGCGATAGAATGGTATCGAAGAAATGTGTCTGATCGGGGGAATGACCCCACTTGGCCCAGTAAGCTCCTGTTTTAGCCACATCTAGCTGACTCCCGGGAGTTATGGCTACGTAAATACCATATAGAATCGTCGCCAACCATCCTACTTCATTCTGGAATCTCCACCACGTACATAGTTGTTAAAGTGGTTTTCGGTATTAGCATAGAGTATGACAATATCCGATCCCGGTCTCTTTAACAACCAAACACTTATTTCACACCATGGTCATTTCATTTCAAATAGTTCATACTTCATATCAAAATATAATATTCATTTCAAAACCATATCAATTTTGATATCATTATTCACTTCAAAATAATATTCATTTCCAGACTCGTAACACTTTCAAAATTATAACACTTACTAAATCATAACCCTTTCGAATCATAACACTTTTCAAAATCATAACATTTGGAAATCATAACACTTTGGAAATCATAACACTTTTGAAATCATAACACTTTTGAAATCATAACACTTTTGAAATCATAACACTTTTGAAATTATAACACTTTTGAAATCATAACACTTCAACTTAACCAGTTTAGATATTGAAATAGTATATATATTAAAATAGTTATAAATTAAAATAGTTTATATATTAAAATAATTTATATATTAGAATAGTTATAAATTAAAATAGTTTATATTTATTTAAAATGATTATACTAAAATAGTTCCGCAATTCGAATTGTTTCATCCAATTTCCCAAATTGATTCAATAAACTTAAATTCCAAAAATTCAAATTACATCAATCCCTATTCAACATTTTTAATTTAGAAGGTTAAAGATTCAAGTCAAATTCTCAATAAACCATTTTAAATTTTTATCGATTTCAATTCCAAGTTTGATCTATCATTTCAATTCCAATAAGATTTCAAAGTTAAATATTCAAACAAATTTCAATTCAACTTTCATTTATATTTCAACTTTTAACTTAAATTTTCCAAATTGGAAAACATTCACTTAATCATTTATTTAAATAAAATCTCAATTTATAAATTTAAATCAATATTAAATATTCAGTCTCAATTTCATTTAAAAATTGAGAATATTCATTTAATCATTTTTTTTCCAATCAAGTTATCAATCATATCTTTCAAAGTCTCAAATCAACAAGTTCAAATCAATTCTTATTTAAATTAGATTATTAACCAATTTAAATTCCAAGTCAACGTTAATTTATCTTCCCAACCATTATTATTAAAGTTATAAAAATCTATTTTTAAAATATTAATATAAATTTAAATAAATACTTAAACATATTATAAACTAAATAAATTAGATTTTTTTAAATTAAATCTTATTATTAAATGTGTTTTGTATTAAATCTTATTTTATATATTCTTAAAATAATAAAATTATAAGAAAAATCATAAAATTTATATTTTTCAAAACTATCTTATAAATTTAAAATTTCCAAAACATATAATTTAAAAATCTAATTTTACAAAGTAAAATATCTTTATAATATATTTAAAAATCAATATTTAATAAAATCCTTTCTTCCAAAACTTTGGAAATCATTTCAAAATATAGACCAACGGTGTCCGTATATAATTTTCTATCCTATGGTCAAGTGATACGGATATTTATCATTTCAATCCGCAAATTAAATATTTACGGATATATGTCATTTCAACCCGCAATCCCAAAATTTTTAAATCAATGAAAATCGCTTGGGTTTACCATTTCAACCCATAACAATTTTCCTCTATTCTATAAGATCGTTCGGGTATGTATCATTTCAACCCATAGGGAATTCTATATTAATAGGGAACTTGCAGAGTGAGAACAATTATGATAAAAATATAACATATCAACAACAGGCATATATCATTGGTAACAAATTAAATAAAATATTCACAACAGGATATGGTGTCATATATCACAGGTGAAAAAATTCAGATAATGGAATATCATATTTAACAATTAAATAACTAGCAATTCAAATTTAATAGCATATTTCAATTGTCGTTTCAAGTGAAATCAAATTTACTAAATATAAGAATGTTAATCGTGAGTGATTGCTCACCTTCCGAGGCTAGAGAAATTAGACAACCCAACAAGCTACGAATTGAATCACAAACTCGACAATTGACTAATTCAACCAACAAATCTCAATGGGAAGTAAGCTGAACACGGATTTGACGGATAAAGCTGATAAATAGGAATTGATGAGAACAAATCAAACAAGCTTAATATAAGTGAAACGAAGAGTATATTATATTATTATTTTATTACTTTCTTTCGTAAAATCAATGTTTAATCAAAACACGTATTTAGAAATAAGATATATATATAAATATATATTTGAAAATTCAATATAATTTTTAAAACGAATACATATAAAATCAAACACATATATAATATAATTTAAAGTCTGTAGGCATTTTGAAATCAAAATACCTATATATATAATATATAATAAAACATATATATCGGCAGACATATCAGTTCGAAAAAATTTCTACGCATAAAAATTACTATTATATAATTTCACCTTACTATTATATATATAGGAAACCAGTCAAAGCTACTATGCAAACTTTTATATATAAAACTTACTTTATTACTATATATATATATATATATATATATATAACAACAGCAAATTTGCACTGGCCCAAATTCACTTTATATAAACTAATATAATACCAATACATTATCAATAACAGAATCCGATATACAGCAGATTATATATAATACTAATATAACTTATACAAACAGATAACTATATATCTACTTATATATATATATATATATTCAATATATTATATATATATATAATTTAAAACCAACCCATATTTTCAAGTTCAATAACATATTTATTTAACATAATATATATACTAGTGGTTACAAAAAACCTATTTTAAACTATTAACGTAAGTTTAAATAAGTATTTACACATAATATTTAAATACATTGAATAAATATTTTAAACACATATCTTTTTCTCTCTCAAAATAAATGTATATTACATATATAAAACTGTAAAATATAAAACAAAAGAAAACAAAGCAGCTTTCAGATTGAAAATATATGCGACTATAAAGCTTTATATATACTTACTATAAATATATATACATATATATATATAAGAGAAGGCCGCAGCCGATTTAGGGTAGCAGACCGAGACAGTGGGATAGTGGCGCATGGCGAAGTGCTTAAGGGAAGCTATGGATCTGCTCGGCAACATTGACAAGGCAGAGGGAGTCATGGGTGCTAGTGTGCGCATGGAGCCATGGGTTTGGAAGGTGGAGATGGTGGCTTCAGACAAGACAGGGGCTGAAGGCGGTCAGACGTGGAGCAGCGCTTGGTCGGGATTTCGGGAGCTTCTATAAAGGAGAGGTCGGGTTGGCGGAGAGTAGATGGTGTGGGTTGTCACGTTAGGGAGTCTCGGCATGAGCAAGGAGGAATGGAGGAGAGGAAGGGTGGCAGGCTCAGTTTGGTCTCGGCTACGCTTGGAAGGGAGGGGTTGTGCCTGATGCGTGGGTAGGTGGGCTTTGTGATGTGGGTGGAAGAAGACGTGTGGGAACAGTATCATGGCAAAAGGGCAAGCAAGCTTTGGTTTTGGATCTGGAAAAAGAAAAAGCTCGGCAAAAATGGAGGAAGACATATGAACAGTGCAACCAAATAAACAGTCACTAGCAATATATATGAAAGCAATGAAATAGCAACGGTCACATGCTTTGATTCAGGTAAAATAATTAAAGAAATTGTTCCTTGGATTCCACGGCTGAAATTTGAAAAGGCAAAGGAAACAAAAAGGCACGAATATGGTACCGATATGACCAACCGTTACGCTGACTTTGTCACGTATCGGGCATCAAAAAATACAGAAATGAATATACTGCAGAGATCAACACGACGAGACGAACAGAATGGTGCACAGATATCAACGATACGACCATCATATCAGAACTCGATTTTTCGCTGCTGAAAATGCTGCTAAAATGCTGAAAATAAGATAAACGGGGCTAGAGAAGTCCAAATTTGGCGAAACGAAATATGACATCTCACTCAGAAAATCATTTACAAATTTATTATATAAAAATATTCAGATTACAATAATATTTTATTTACATTAAATATTAACTGATTTAAATTGAAATCGAAATTACACAACAAAACTAACTTCCATATTTATCGACGAAAATCTGCCATTTGCTATGTTTGAATAGACGTATACCAAATATCAAATTTTCATTGCTAAATTTAATTATTTAATTTCAAGCAAAATTTCAGTTAATTACGTTATTAAAACCGTTAAAATTTACGGGTCGTTACACTCTCCCCCACTCAAAACTTTTCATCCCCGAAAAGGAAGGAGGTAGGAGAAAAGAAGTAATAGAAAGGAAAGATAGAATTGAAATTCATATTATCAGATACACGATAAGTTAAAAACCATATAAATTGATTTATATTCAATTAATTTGATTTCAATCCATTTTATTAAATCAATAATATTCATTTATATTCATATTTTGTTGATTTCAATTCAAGCTATTTTCATTCAATTTGATTTGTTTCAATTTATTAATATTTGTTACAAAAATTTCTTTCAAAACAAAATTTATTCGATTTAACTCATTTATTAAATCTATTTATCTTCAGTTGAGTTGATTCCACCCCTACATTCAACTTCAACTATTCTTAAGTTCATATTTATTTATTTATATAGCATTTCCCATTTATTATTCTATTTATTTCACTGACATATCTTGCAATATAGGTTAAGTGTATTGCATTTATTATAATTCCCTAAAAAATTATTTATGAATTCCCTAACAAATTCATTTTGGACATCTTATTTATTACATTAATATTGTATAATATTCAATTGCTTATTCTCATTAACATTTAACTATTTCTAGGTAAGTTATATTAAGGTTCTGAGTGTAATTAAATACTATACAAATTTACTTTTTATTTACAACATTCTTATTAAGAAAAATCCCAGTTTGAACATTTTTATTACTTAAATTTCTCTTGTATAACCTTCATTTAGATTCACATAAACATTTTAACTCTTTGAATATTTCAGGTGAGTTATATATGTTTTAGAGTGAACTTAAGTGTTATACAAATAAATTTATCCTAGTTTCAAGTTATTTCAAATTCCATTTCTTATTTTAAATACTTAAATTAGTCAAAATTTTGCTTTGTTTCAATAATTTGAAAACCATCACTTTACACAAAATTCAAGAATACATTTCCGGTTTCACTTCAAATCATTTTGAAATAAATATATACATATAATATTTTGTATATCAAATCTTACTCAAGAAAATGCAAATCAAATTCATTTTTCAAAACAAAAGTGTAGCAAAGCTACTAAGTGGCCTCTCCACTGCGAGACTCGAAAATGAATGTCGATGATGCTGCAGTCATCACCGAAATTATTTTCCAGCAACAAACGAAGAGAGTACAGACTTAATTCTTTTAAAATTATTCTTTTGAAAAAAAATTCCATTCAAAAATACTTTCAAATAATTTATTCCAAAACTTAAAAAAACAAATTTTTGAAAATACCGGAAATTGAATTCTCAAATTCTTAATTTAAATTCATTTCATTTGCAAATTAGATTTATAAACCATGTTTATAAATTTCAACTTCTTATAACATACAACAATTGTAACGACCCGATATTTTGGACCATTCGCATCCGACCCGATATTTTGGACCATTCGCATCCGCACATGCCGGACTTGAATTGCTCAAAATACAGAATTGTTAATATAAATTTGGCAAAACTCATAATATACAGTAAATAAATCACAGATCACAGACACAGAGTAATATAACAATGCAGCGGAAGCAAAGAAATTGTAGTTCATAAAGCTACTATATATAATAACAGAGTTCAACAAGATACAATAGAAATCACGAATACAAAGATGTCTCAATACAATAGTCAAATACAAGATCTGAATACATCACTGGAATCAACTGGATAACTGAAAGCAAAATAGATAGCTGGATCTCTAAGAAAGCTCCAACTCCAAAGGTGAGTCTCGAAATGCTGTATCACTCAGTCTGACCCGAGCGTAAAGAAAAACACAAAACACTCGAGTCAGGACATACATACTTATACAATGTAAACCAACTCAAGTGAACTGTAATAAAGATGCACAAGTAATTTAAAGGATGCTTGGGACCGCCCATCCTCTAAGGATCCATTAAAATATTTACTATGTAGTAATATTCACTATTATAATAATGTCTAATAGTAAAATAAACTTACTTTTAAATAGCGTTAAGGCTTTACATTTTCCACCTTAACACATAAATAGTGCCAGTAGTCTATACAATACCTGCGTACCTCCAGATCGGGAGGCTACAAGAAGAAATGCGTCCGATCAGAGGTGCTACCTCATTGGCCCGTCAATCGCTCCTGTTTTAGCCACCTTATGCCAACTCACGGGAGTCGGGTCCACGTATATACCTCAATAGGAATCATCGCCACCATCCTACTTCATTCTGGAATCTCCACCGCGTACACGGTTATCAAAGTGGTTTTCGGTATCGACGGAGAGTATGCCCATATCCGATCCTGGTCTCTTTGCCAACCGATCGTTATTATAACCCATGGATATTTATTTCAAAATAATTTATACCTCAAAAAAAAATATCATATCCATTTCAAACTAGTTTATACTTCAAAACCAAAATATCATATCCATTTCAAACTAGTTTATACTCCAAAACCAAAATATCATTTGAAGAAACCCAAATTTCCAATCACTGAATATTTCTTTCAATTTATTTAAACTTGAAATATTTCCTTTTTAAATCATCTTAAAACAAAACCACTTTATAAAGCCATATTCTTAAATCTTAAATTGCAAATCAATATATTCAAAACAATTCTTAATTAAATACTATTTCAAATAAATTCTTTTCCAAAATCATAGTACTTTCTAAGTTATAACACCTTTGAAACCAAACACTTTGAAACCATAATACTTTGAAACCAAATCAATTTTAAAATGTTATCATTTGGAAATCATAATGTTTAGAAAAATTATAACACCCTTAAAAATAATATTCATTACCAAAGTTATAGCATTATTAAGTTCATTCGTTCAATTATACCAATTTCAAAAACATTGTATTAACTTATAAATTTCAAAAATGGTTTATATTACACCTCAAAACATATTCATTTAAGCCATTTGAATTCAATGTCAAAATATTCCAAAATAATATTCATTTCCAAAGTTCATTGTAATTTCAGCCACAACAGCACTTATAAAGTGTTACGGTAAATATATTAACATTTCAAAAACATTGTCAAATTTAAAACAGCAGCACTTATAAAGTGCTACAGTAGGTATTAGTATTACAAAACAGTTTAGTTTCAGAAACAGCAGCACTTATAAACTGCTGTAGTAAGTATTTTAGTATTTGAAAATCTAGTTTAATTTCAGAAACATCAGCACTTATAAGCTGCTGCAGTAGATATATTAGTATTTCAAAAAAAGTTCATTTCCAGCAACGGTAGCACTTATAGAATGTTACCTGAAACCCATAGCATTTCAGAAATGCTACAAATACTATTATAAGTTTTTACTATAACAATTTAAAAACAATATATCTTCAACCTTTATCATTTTTAACTTATCAAACTTATTTCACTTTTCAAGATTATTTATTTGGATATTACTTAACTTATAATTTAAATAAAATAACATTTATTTAACCAATATCCAATTTAAATTATAATTCATTTATCAAGTCAAAATACATTAATTTACATAACTTTTATTTTAACAAATATAATGCTTTATTTAAAATACCCATTCATAAACAAAATATTCTTTTAATATGTCAAACTTCACATTTCCAATTGAAACCAAGCTTTCCATTATAAAGTTAAGTCATAATTTAAGATACATTTTTCCATTTAAATCATAATTATTTATCTTGCAAGCATATCCATTTCATAAAATAAAATCTATTACAATCACTAGGTGTGACGACCCGGCTTTCCACTCCCGGAAAATCGCATCGACAGTAAGAAAGAAAGGGGTGAGAAGTAGAAAAGAAAAGAAAGAGAAAGAAACAACAACAGATACTCACAGCGGAAACGAATGAAATATAATATATCATATAGAATATTACATAGTATCATATACATCATCTATCAGAGTTACACAGATTACACATCACATACTAGACAGTTATAAACATCTGTCTAGTTATTACATCTCAACATAATACAGATCAATACAAAGATCAACACAGCGGAAAACTACTATCTATATTTACAACGCCGAAGCCTCCTGCTCCATTGCTCCTCCAGATTACTCGTCAAAGCTAAACCTGAATCCCTTGGCTACTCGTAAAAATTTGAGTACCCAAGAGTTTATAAAACAGAAATAAACAACTTGGGTCAGACATGGGTCTGGTGTGAGTAACAGGTTAAACTTGTTTAACTTCAAAACCTTTTGAAAGAAAAGGTATCACGTAAGACTCCCCACCAATAAATATGGGTAAGTTTTTACCTTACGCTAACCAAAACATTTGATAGGAAATTCGATTGTATTATAATAGGTCTAGGATTTTCAAGTAAAATACAGACATAGCTGAAATGCTTACATCTCACATTTCAACATAGTTGGGCACAACTAATACGTACGGCACTTATTGGAGTTTGGATTCCATCAATGGCAGGGCTACCGGGGTACCGCCCGTCACAGTACGTGGCCTAGATCACCGTACCGAGGATCACTCCCAATCCCCTGCAACACAAGGCCGGAACATCCCTTACTGGATAATTCCCGCACAAGATATCCCAGCAGTTGGAGCTCACAACTGCCCACACAGCCGAATAATAATAAGAAGGGACCTCTAGACAGAGATAATCTTGTCCTACTTGGGTGCTACCCACTAACCTTGCTGCACCTCCCCTGTTTTAGCCATTCCCGGTTTGTGAGGCTTGAGGTCACGATTACCTTAAAACAGAATACATCTATCTTAGAATGCTCATCGTCCACCTGACGATGTGCTGAAAGCATTCAATCCATACAAGTTCGTTCCGGGTTCGAACGAAACCGAAGGCATTATCTCGTTACACTCGTTTTGGAATCACCCTCAGAGTTAACGACAATAACCCTTGCACTCTGAATCTTCATCTTCACTTGCTCCATTTGGATTTCACGACCTAACGTAAATTTGGATCGATGTGGTATTCGGGTCTCCAGACCTGGAAATCCGGTATACGGAAACCCGATCCCGGTCTCATCGAAATCCAAAACGTATCTTTTAAGGCCAAGTTGTTTTAAAGGTTAAAACAATTTAATTCAATTATCTTTATTCACATAGAAAGATAATTCACAATAGATAATCAACATTATCAGATAATCCATATTATCATCACAATTCAACGAACATCCATATCACACAGCATATATCTCATCAGAGATATCAATCAAATGCAAAGCATTCAGTATTATCATCCATTCATAAGTAATGATCTATATCATCTCTAATTAATTTAAAGTTAATTAAACTAATTACTTTTATTTTATAAATCCTTCTTACTTAAACATTAATTAATTACAAATTAATTAATTATCCTCTAATTACCTTTTTCAATTAATCATCTTTGATTAATTATCTTTTAATTACCTTCCAGTTATTTATCTTTAATTAATTACTCAAATTAATTAACCTTAACCACTTATAGTAATTAACCTTTAATTACTTCATTAATTAATTAACTATAATTAATTAAATTAATCACTATAATTAATTATATTTATCCTTAATTAATTACATTAATTAATCACTTCATTTATTAATTATTACTTAATTAATCAATCTTAATTACATCATTAATTATATTAATTAATGATCCTTAATTACAAATTAATTATTAATTACTTAAATTAAATTAATTATATTAAGTAATTAACCTTTAATTAAAACACATTTATTAATCACCTTTGATTAACCTCATTCAGTAATTAACTACCCTTAATTACTTTTTAATAACTAAATTAATTACTCCTTAATTAATTTCTTAATTAATCCCTTGATTAATTATTCAAAGTAATTAACTCCAATTACTTCCATTAATACATCACATTTCAACTAATTACTTCCAGTAATTATCTATTATTTACTTCTCTAAATAATATACCTTATTAATTACATTTAAGTAATTATTTATCAAATCATCCATTGACTATTCTAAATTAATTAACTTAATTAATTAACTTAACTAATCACATTAACTTAATTAATTACAAATGAGTAATTAATTTCTAAATTACTTCCATTAAGTAATTACATTTAAATAATTTCATAAAGGATTATCCTTAAATCAATTAATCTAATTAATTATTAAAATTAATCAAATTAATTATTTATTAAATAATCTCAAGTTAATGACCTTCATTAACAATTATTTAATTACTTTATTAATTAATTCTTAATCATTAATTAATATCTAATTCAAAATCCTTAATTATAAATTAATTATTCTAATTAATTAATCTTAATTATTAATTTATTTGTTTAAACCTTTAAGTATCTATTAATTAATCCAAATGATTAATTAATCAAATAAATAAATTATCCATTAAATTCCTTATAAATTTAATGAATACAAACTTCAAATTTTCTTAAGATAAAACTTTGTTTTATTAATAATCAAGTTATTCATTTACAAAGTATTCTAAATCTTTAATAATAAATTAATTAATCCAAAACATTGGTTTATTAAATTTATTAAACCATTTTTAATTACCTTTAAGTTTAATGATTTAAACTTTAAGATAAAACTTTTCTTCTCCATGGTTAAATTTATCATTCAAAATTTCATTTGAAAACATCCATTTAAAATTTACCTTTAAATTTCATTTTAAATTCTAGATTTAAAATAAATACCAATTTGTCTTTAATCAAGTTTTAAAAACCAATTTAAAACCTTTTACATGTTAAAGAATTTTATAAAAGAACTTAAAAAAATTTAAAACAAATTTACTTTTAAATTCTATCCATTTAATATACCATTTAAACACTAAAGTTATTTAAAACAATTTAATTTAAAAATTGCTTTTTATTACAAATCTGAGATACGGATTTAAACTTTCCTAGATTTAAACTTTAGATTTAAAAGTTTTGTTTAAATGTCTCTTTGCAAATTTAGTTTAAAACTTAACCAGACAGTTTCCCTTTGAAAGCCTGGCAACATCAAAATTACCCGAGACAATACTAATTTTCTTCGAGTCAAAATTTAAAAACTTCGAGTCGCACTAAAAAAAACTCGAGCAACACTGGAACCTTTCTCTGCTAACAACCAGACATATCTGATCTCGTGCACGTGCACCGTCCAACCAGCCTTCTCTGACCATCGCCGATGATCTCCCTACCTCGACAACCAACCCCTTATCCTACCCCGGCCACCTTCTAGCTTCCAGACTACTCGAATGTGAATTCGAGTTCAAATTTCTAAACCTGGAACAGAAATTCCAGACCATCACAAAACCTGTCAACTTCACCTCGACTTCGAAATCCCGTCCATCTGAACTCCTGCAACTTCGACCATGTCATCGTTATCGACCAAGCTTCCATTTCCCCAAACCTCACTGCACTCGATCCATCATAGAAATCGTGATGATCTCTCTACCCAGACTAATTAAAACTAGGGCTAGGAATTTAAATCCTAAATCAATTCTTCCTTGATACTTTAAAAATCTCACTGACATTTTTCCTCGAGTCTCTGATCACTCTACTACCTTCAGATAGAAGCCCAAATTCCCAGACCATCTAGATCACCAGTTCTTCCCAATTTCCCCTTTTTAGTTAAAATAAGAACTGCTCCTTATCTACTAAACTAAAAATTATAATTTCAATGCTAAAAATCATATTATAGTCTAGGTATTCCATTTATAAACCTGGAATTACAAATTACAAAGTTTAAATTTCCACTTTTATATCACATTACTGATATTATGGTTACAGAGACACTCAGACCCAAAGGTTTGTCTTAAATTAAACTTTTTAACATTTATATATGATAAATCAAACCATTCTTGTTTGTAAATTAAGTTATTTCAAAACTAGATCCAATGACAAGGGAATTTAAAAGAAATTCTCGAGTCTGGCAACAAACAGAACAGAATTCATATATAACAGACATGCACACATAACTACTCATCCATGTATACATAGAAACTCAGATATAAAATCATATATCAATACATAGATATGCAGAACCATTTATAAATATTCACATGCAACCATCTTTCATAACTTAAATCCTAAGAATAAAATGTTACTCACCAGGCAAAACAGAGACAGAGCCTTTATATTTCGAAAATCTTGAAACTGTTTTTGACTTAAGACTGGAATGCCTCTTTGAATCTTTAAAATTGCATGCCTCTTTTGATTTAAAACTTGAGTGATTGCTACTGAAACTTGCATGCAGGCTATGGGTAGATTTCAGATTTGAAAAGAATGCAGCAGCTTTGAGTTGCTTCCAGATTTCAAATGAATGCAGACAGAAGACTTTTGATTGTTTAGCTTGAGTGGATTTGATTTTAAAAAGAATTACAGGGTATTAAATTTCTGGTTGAAGAAGATCTACATGCTTTTGCTTTAGGATTTGGAAATTTGGTTACTGATTTGTTTTGAATAATTTTCAGCTGAAGCTTTTATCTTAGCTTTTGAAAAATGAAGATTAGAAAAGAATGGGAAATGAAGAAAGCATGTTTTTATAAGTATAATTGATTTATTTAGAAATTAAAAGAAAAATCAAAAATAAAAGGACACTTGTCTTTTGCCTTATCTAATTACTTAACACCTATGCTTAGATGGTTTAATATGTTAACACTTGTCATTTTGAATGCTAATTATCTTACACATGTTATTCTATTATTAAAATTATTTCTTATTTATTAACTTGTTTTTATGTATACAATTTACATACCTTTATGTTTTAAAAAGTAAATAAAAATCCTTTTTCTTATTTATTAATACTTACCTATATATATTACTTTTTAAAGAAACAAAAACAAATTATATTTTAAAATAAAAGTGTATACAAATATTCTAAAATCCAAAACAATTTAAATATTCATCCCTTTGAATTTTAAACTTTAAATTCAAATCCAAATCAAATTAAATCCTAAGATTCAATTTAAAAGTTAAGTTATATATATTTATATATATATAACTATTTATTCATTTTAATCTTAAGTTAAAATATATCTTAAACAATTTAAACATTTACCCAAAGTATATTTAAAACTATAAAGTTATTTATTTAAATAACTTTGAAAAGTCCATATTAAATTAAATCTAAATTCCCAATTTACCAAAGTTTCTATTCACAATATATATAAATAAATATATATATATATTCAAATAGAAAATATCTTATTAACTTTTAAAAGATAAAATCACCAATTAATACTAATTTAATCAGATTATTAAATTAAATTCAAATCTTATTATCAAAGATCATCAATATCAATTTAATTATTTAACAGATTATTAAATTGATATTGTTAAAATTTCCGGGATATTACATTCCTTCCCCCTTAAAATAATTTCGTCCCCGAAATTTAAACAAAGGTAATTTAATAATCTTATTAAAGATTTTAAATTTTAAAACACAAGCATATACTATCATCCATATGCTAATAACCATAGCAACCAATTCATCCAATCAATCAAATCTAACTATCCAGACAAAATTCTAGATAAAATTCCTCGAGTTTCCCCAAGTATATATATATACCGGGATACTCGCTCTACAACAATCTAAACTACTAAGCTATAGATCTCCTACTCATCTAGATCTACAGAACTAAACAGAATATCAGACTACAGACGAGTCTGACTCAACAACTAAACCTTCCAGAACTGCTGATTCTAAAACCAGAGATAGATCTTACACTTATCCAAAATCAAGAATACAATCTCTACTCTTCAAACATCAGAAGACTAAACTTACTTCTCCTATCTGGAAAAGATAAAACAAAAGCACTTCCAAACTGCTCCCGCTGCACAACTCTGATCTGAAGTAGATAAGAATGCTGATGAAGAACACGAGCACAACTGGACAACACATCCCAGAAATATGGTTCAACGGATCCATAAAGAAAACTCAGATACTCCATCAAAACTTGAGCTGCTTCACCAAACTCTATCTCAAGGGACTATCCTTCCACTATGCTGAACCACCGGTACCACTCCTGGAATCCAGTCGATAAGAAAACTCAATCTCCAGATGCAGACCAACTTCTGACTTTTTGAAGACATCCAGAAAACTCTAATAACCCAAGAGAACACTCAGTAATCGCAAGTCACTTTTGCGATCAACCCAGCCTATTTCAAAAGAAACTGATCTCTCTTTACCAACCAGAACAGCTTACGCTTATCTATCCAATCCATTGAAGAAATGGATCCACTCTGCTGCTTCTGCTCTTCACCTCTAGAAAACTGCTCAGCCAGAAAACTTACTTGTCGGCACAGAGAACACCTCCGAGCTGCACTGCTGACATTGATGCCAAAGATTTCCTAACCAAAGCTCTTCGAGAAACTCGAACCTCAAACAACAGAAACACCATGCTGAACTCAGCCACAACACCGAAACATACATACTCCTCAAACTTGTCCCAAAGAAAATATCTTCGAAAACATCCATAGTCACTGCGTCTTATCACACAGCTACTACTTCCAGAAGTTACCAAGATACCATTACTCGCTTCTGCTCATCCAACTTCAAAGATAAACTCCGAACTTTAACAGTTTCCTTCAGAGATCGATGAAACCCTTCATCACAGCAAAACTTACTCGAGACAGTATTGGGTCTACAGTCTCGATAAATACACTTCCAACCTTAATTCCAACCATTGGTAGTCGTGTTTCATACACTACTACCCTATCTACCTTTATATCTTATATTGGAGAAACTGTACGGGTAACCCAACAATATAGGTAGAATATATATATATATAGTTATATAAAAATTACAAATACGCTCTCTCACGATAGATACCACTCCAGAGCTAGGTATTCACTCAACCAACTGCTCTGATATTCACTTAACCAAAAGCTTAGGCATTCGCTCAACCTAAGCTCTGATACCAACTGTAACGGGACGAGCCAGTGGCGACTGGTAGGCTTTGCAACCATCCCAGACCCACCGTGGCATACAGTGATACCTCGAATTTGCTTTTACGGCCAGCCTCTCGACTCGCAACCAACCCTCACAAGGCCTTTACCTCTCAGGGACATGTAGGGGTAAGAGTCTCCCGTTCGCCACCAAACCGCGAAGCGAGAACCCCCTATCACGCTGTAATGTAGCAAACCCGATCCCGGTCTCATCGAAATCCAAAACGTATCTTTTAAGGCCAAGTTGTTTTAAAGGTTAAAACAATTTAATTCAATTATCTTTATTCACATAGAAAGATAATTCACAATAGATAATCAACATTATCAGATAATCCATATTATCATCACAATTCAACGAACATCCATATCACACAGCATATATCTCATCAGAGATATCAATCAAATGCAAAGCATTCAGTATTATCATCCATTCATAAGTAATGATCTATATCATCTCTAATTAATTTAAAGTTAATTAAACTAATTACTTTTATTTTATAAATCCTTCTTACTTAAACATTAATTAATTACAAATTAATTAATTATCCTCTAATTACCTTTTTCAATTAATCATCTTTGATTAATTATCTTTTAATTACCTTCCAGTTATTTATCTTTAATTAATTACTCAAATTAATTAACCTTAACCACTTATAGTAATTAACCTTTAATTACTTCATTAATTAATTAACTATAATTAATTAAATTAATCACTATAATTAATTATATTTATCCTTAATTAATTACATTAATTAATCACTTCATTTATTAATTATTACTTAATTAATCAATCTTAATTACATCATTAATTATATTAATTAATGATCCTTAATTACAAATTAATTATTAATTACTTAAATTAAATTAATTATATTAAGTAATTAACCTTTAATTAAAACACATTTATTAATCACCTTTGATTAACCTCATTCAGTAATTAACTACCCTTAATTACTTTTTAATAACTAAATTAATTACTCCTTAATTAATTTCTTAATTAATCCCTTGATTAATTATTCAAAGTAATTAACTCCAATTACTTCCATTAATACATCACATTTCAGCTAATTACTTCCAGTAATTATCTATTATTTACTTCTCTAAATAATATACCTTATTAATTACATTTAAGTAATTATTTATCAAATCATCCATTGACTATTCTAAATTAATTAACTTAATTAATTAACTTAACTAATCACATTAACTTAATTAATTACAAATGAGTAATTAATTTCTAAATTACTTCCATTAAGTAATTACATTTAAATAATTTCATAAAGGATTATCCTTAAATCAATTAATCTAATTAATTATTAAAATTAATCAAATTAATTATTTATTAAATAATCTCAAGTTAATGACCTTCATTAACAATTATTTAATTACTTTATTAATTAATTCTTAATCATTAATTAATATCTAATTCAAAATCCTTAATTATAAATTAATTATTCTAATTAATTAATCTTAATTATTAATTTATTTGTTTAAACCTTTAAGTATCTATTAATTAATCCAAATGATTAATTAATCAAATAAATAAATTATCCATTAAATTCCTTATAAATTTAATGAATACAAACTTCAAATTTTCTTAAGATAAAACTTTGTTTTATTAATAATCAAGTTATTCATTTACAAAGTATTCTAAATCTTTAATAATAAATTAATTAATCCAAAACATTGGTTTATTAAATTTATTAAACCATTTTTAATTACCTTTAAGTTTAATGATTTAAACTTTAAGATAAAACTTTTCTTCTCCATGGTTAAATTTATCATTCAAAATTTCATTTGAAAACATCCATTTAAAATTTACCTTTAAATTTCATTTTAAATTCTAGATTTAAAATAAATACCAATTTGTCTTTAATCAAGTTTTAAAAACCAATTTAAAACCTTTTACATGTTAAAGAATTTTATAAAAGAACTTAAAAAAATTTAAAACAAATTTACTTTTAAATTCTATCCATTTAATATACCATTTAAACACTAAAGTTATTTAAAACAATTTAATTTAAAAATTGCTTTTTATTACAAATCTGAGATACGGATTTAAACTTTCCTAGATTTAAACTTTAGATTTAAAAGTTTTGTTTAAATGTCTCTTTGCAAATTTAGTTTAAAACTTAACCAGACAGTTTCCCTTTGAAAGCCTGGCAACATCAAAATTACCTGAGACAATACTAATTTTCTTCGAGTCAAAATTTAAAAACTTCGAGTCGCACTAAAAAAAACTCGAGCAACACTGGAACCTTTCTCTGCTAACAACCAGACATATCTGATCTCGTGCACGTGCACCGTCCAACCAGCCTTCTCTGACCATCGCCGATGATCTCCCTACCTCGACAACCAACCCCTTATCCTACCCCGGCCACCTTCTAGCTTCCAGACTACTCGAATGTGAATTCGAGTTCAAATTTCTAAACCTGGAACAGAAATTCCAGACCATCACAAAACCTGTCAACTTCACCTCGACTTCGAAATCCCGTCCATCTGAACTCCTGCAACTTCGACCATGTCATCGTTATCGACCAAGCTTCCATTTCCCCAAACCTCACTGCACTCGATCCATCATAGAAATCGTGATGATCTCTCTACCCAGACTAATTAAAACTAGGGCTAGGAATTTAAATCCTAAATCAATTCTTCCTTGATACTTTAAAAATCTCACTGACATTTTTCCTCGAGTCTCTGATCACTCTACTACCTTCAGATAGAAGCCCAAATTCCCAGACCATCTAGATCACCAGTTCTTCCCAATTTCCCCTTTTTAGTTAAAATAAGAACTGCTCCTTATCTACTAAACTAAAAATTATAATTTCAATGCTAAAAATCATATTATAGTCTAGGTATTCCATTTATAAACCTGGAATTACAAATTACAAAGTTTAAATTTCCACTTTTATATCACATTACTGATATTATGGTTACAGAGACACTCAGACCCAAAGGTTTGTCTTAAATTAAACTTTTTAACATTTATATATGATAAATCAAACCATTCTTGTTTGTAAATTAAGTTATTTCAAAACTAGATCCAATGACAAGGGAATTTAAAAGAAATTCTCGAGTCTGGCAACAAACAGAACAGAATTCATATATAACAGACATGCACACATAACTACTCATCCATGTATACATAGAAACTCAGATATAAAATCATATATCAATACATAGATATGCAGAACCATTTATAAATATTCACATGCAACCATCTTTCATAACTTAAATCCTAAGAATAAAATGTTACTCACCAGGCAAAACAGAGACAGAGCCTTTATATTTCGAAAATCTTGAAACTGTTTTTGACTTAAGACTGGAATGCCTCTTTGAATCTTTAAAATTGCATGCCTCTTTTGATTTAAAACTTGAGTGATTGCTACTGAAACTTGCATGCAGGCTATGGGTAGATTTCAGATTTGAAAAGAATGCAGCAGCTTTGAGTTGCTTCCAGATTTCAAATGAATGCAGACAGAAGACTTTTGATTGTTTAGCTTGAGTGGATTTGATTTTAAAAAGAATTACAGGGTATTAAATTTCTGGTTGAAGAAGATCTACATGCTTTTGCTTTAGGATTTGGAAATTTGGTTACTGATTTGTTTTGAATAATTTTCAGCTGAAGCTTTTATCTTAGCTTTTGAAAAATGAAGATTAGAAAAGAATGGGAAATGAAGAAAGCATGTTTTTATAAGTATAATTGATTTATTTAGAAATTAAAAGAAAAATCAAAAATAAAAGGACACTTGTCTTTTGCCTTATCTAATTACTTAACACCTATGCTTAGATGGTTTAATATGTTAACACTTGTCATTTTGAATGCTAATTATCTTACACATGTTATTCTATTATTAAAATTATTTCTTATTTATTAACTTGTTTTTATGTATACAATTTACATACCTTTATGTTTTAAAAAGTAAATAAAAATCCTTTTTCTTATTTATTAATACTTACCTATATATATTACTTTTTAAAGAAACAAAAACAAATTATATTTTAAAATAAAAGTGTATACAAATATTCTAAAATCCAAAACAATTTAAATATTCATCCCTTTGAATTTTAAACTTTAAATTCAAATCCAAATCAAATTAAATCCTAAGATTCAATTTAAAAGTTAAGTTATATATATTTATATATATATAACTATTTATTCATTTTAATCTTAAGTTAAAATATATCTTAAACAATTTAAACATTTACCCAAAGTATATTTAAAACTATAAAGTTATTTATTTAAATAACTTTGAAAAGTCCATATTAAATTAAATCTAAATTCCCAATTTACCAAAGTTTCTATTCACAATATATATAAATAAATATATATATATATTCAAATAGAAAATATCTTATTAACTTTTAAAAGATAAAATCACCAATTAATACTAATTTAATCAGATTATTAAATTAAATTCAAATCTTATTATCAAAGATCATCAATATCAATTTAATTATTTAACAGATTATTAAATTGATATTGTTAAAATTTCCGGGATATTACACTAGGTTAGAATTAAAATTCCATATAAATCCAATTATATTCTTAAGTTATTTATCATCAATAAAGGTCTTTAAGTTCAATTTAAAACTAATATATTTTTATAATTTCAATTAAAGCCACTTATAGACTTATAAAATTTTAACTTATAGAAAACTAACATCTTCTTATATTTTAAATCATTAAATCAAATCTTTAAGCTCAAATTTCATACATTTAAAAATTCAAAATACTTAATAATTTTTAGGAAAATATTATTTAAAAATATAACCATGGGCCTGTATAATATTTTCTAACCTAGGTCAAGTGATACGGATCTGTATCATTTCAATCCGTAATTTAAAAGAAAAATCCGAGTTCTATCATTTCAAACTCGCAATCCCAAGTCCAATAAAATAAATAAAAATCACTCGAGCCTATCATTTCAGCTCATAATGATTTTTCCTTATTCTAAAGTCCGTTAGGGTATGTATCATTTCAACCCATATTGAAAAGGGAACTTGCAGTGTGAGATACAGAAAATAAAATAACAGTAGAGCATATAATATCATATCAGGTGATGTAACAAATATATAAGCAGTATATAACATCGAATAATCATATCACAGCATATATGAACATAGCATATTAATTTCTACAATTCACATATCATTGTTTCACAATTTTATAAGTACGAATGTCGAGAGTGATAAACTCACTTTTAAAGCTGAAGATAACAATTCTAGACACACAACTGAAACTCTTAAAAGCACGACAAAGCACGAACAAGATTTTTGAGTGAATGAAGAGCCAAGATTCAATCTTGTATACAACCAAATACAACAATAATAAGTATAAGATTCAACACAAAATTTAGAAATCAAAATAGTGGAAAGATATGTGCAAATGACATAACCTTGCTTCAAACATCAGGTGGGCTCGGCCATGGTCTCACAGGGGCTAGACCATCATCATGTGGCTCGGCCACATCATGTTGTGCTTGGCCAAAGTGGTTTAAAGGCAAGCAAATGCATGGCCATGGCTTGGAAATTGAGGGGATGGAGGTTACAACTTCATTGGAAGGCCAAAAGGTCAAAAGTATGCAACATTTTGGTTCGGTCGTAGGCCATAGTGGCTCGGCCCTAGCTTGTATCTTGGTCAAGGCACATGGCAAGGAGTGGGTCATGGCATGGTGTGGAGGAGGTGATGGTCGGTTATAGGTGGAGGTGGAGAGGGGATGGTGGTCGGCACAAAGGTGGAGGCCGAGCATACATGGAAGAAAAATAAATAAAAGGGAAAAAGAAAATAGAAAAAGAAGAAGAGGAAGCCATGGATCTTGCATATTGTTTCTTTCTAGAAATACAATGAGAAAGTGGGGATGAATATGAGATGTTTTGAGAAGTTTTTATGCGTGATAGGCAAGAGAAATTCACGGCTAGGTTAAAGGAATGAACGGCTAAGGTAAGTAATAAAGAGGTTAGGCAAATAAAAAGGCAAAAGTTTGAATGGTTTGGAAAATAGAAAGGCAACAAATAACTTGATGTATTTAAATTTTTATTTGTTAGGAAATGAGAAATAAATCTTGTACGTGATTTGAGATAGGAACACACGGCCAAGAAAGACAAGAGTGAATGTCTATGGAGTGTAAATGCTAGGAAAATAAAAAGGCAAGAATTCAAAACATGTAACCTATGTCTCTTAAATTTCTCCAAGCCATTTATTCGCACAAATTTCTTTCTAGAAATGAAATGAGAAGTAAATGTGTACGTGAATTATGAAGTGGAAAGCACGGCTAAAAGATGGTTTGGACGACAAGCAAAGGAGTGAATGCTAAGAAACGGAAAAAGGCATAAGTTAAGGAGAAAGAAACGCATGTCTCTTGAAATTTCCAAAGATATTTATAAAAAGATATACACAAGTAAAATCCAATAAATAAAATAAAGTCCAGACAAAACAAAATAGAAAAATAAAGAGATGGACATAGGGAAAATATAAAATAAAATACAGAAAATAATTGCGTGTAAAACGCTGTATTTTATCCATTTTAAAAAGTATAAAACAGAATTTGACAAAACAAAAATGCAGAACGAATATCAGAATTATATTCTGCTTCAAAGAAAAATATTAGAAATTAAAGTTTCAAATTTAAAATTTTCAACTGTGGTCAAACTTTGACTTTCAGTTGACCAAAATATAAAAATTTCAGAATATATTTATTTTGTTATATTTGGAAAATAAATTACAAACAAATTCCAAACTTACTTTGAAAAATTCTAAAAATTCACTTTTAAATGATTTTAAAAATCAAAGTTTTCAAATTAAAATTAATTAAAAATATTTACAAAATTATAGGTTGTTACAACAATAGTTAATGGTTGACAAAACAATAAATGATAATTTGATATTATCATTTCTAATAACCAATTCATTTAACTATCTAATTTTAGAAAATTATACTTATATATATAATATATATAATCATACATAAAATTATTTCATTTACCAATTTCGAAAACAATATCGTGTCAGTTTGTTCTGTTCAAGTGTTTTGGAATTCCTATCGATAACGTTGGCCAGACGAATCGATTGAAACCTCAAATCAACTCAACAATTCAAACAACACAATATAAACAATTTTATATTAATAACAAATACACTCCCTCACATGATGATTCCAGAATAGATTTTTGAAGGATAGAGGATCAAATTTAGAAGGACCCAAATCAAAGAAAATTCCAACTATAAGATAGACTCAAAAGGAAGATAAACTAATTAAATAACAAAAGAAGGAATGGATAGACTTATTTTTATCGTGGCAACCTTAACCCGGGGCAACCGAGATTCCAGGAATAAGATCAATGAGGAAATTCAATTTCTCGTTGGGGAGGTGGAGAAGTGACTTCACCCAATATCAAGATAATCTCTGATTATCAGAGTGGAGTCAAGATCACTAGGCTGAGAATTAAGCGAAGAGATGCACTGCCAGCAAAATCCTGAAGTAATCTTCACTCGATCACAAGAGAATTACCTGGATCGTCTACTAGAGAAACGGTTCGGGCTTTGCAAAAGATAACAACATCTAAACCAAGGACGTAGAAATCTCCGGTGAATTGACGTTTATTGTAAAGGAGTTTCACCCCTTATACAAATCATAAAAAGTTTGGCGGGACTGCCGATGGAATTAGACACACCAAAGGACGAAGTTGCCAGTTGAGGTTGGCAAGATGAACTCCAATGTATCACAGAAATCAACAGAAGTAGATCTATGGGGTGCTCCATTATCAAAAAGAACACGAAAGGAAGAGAGAAGAATGGATTTCAGAACAAAAGGGAGAGTTCCAAAATCCTAGAGAAATTCTAATCCGGGGGGATCCTAACGAAGAATTTCAAGCTCGAACGAATAGGATTCTGTAATTAATTTTTACTCTATATGCTAAGTTTTGCCTAAACCACAGCTCTGATACCAACTGTAACGACCCGGTATTTCAAACCATTCGCATCCGCACATGTCAGACTTGAATTTCTCAAAACAATATATTGTTAATTTATATTTGGCAAAACTCAACATATATGGTAAATAAATCAATCACAGAATTACAGCAAAGAGTATTACAACAATAAGCAGCGGAATAGATAAATAGTAGTTCATGAAGCTACTATATAAACATCAGAGTTAAAACAAAATACAACAGAAATCTCGAATACATAGAAGTCTCAATACATAGTCAAATGACAAAATCTGAATGTAACACAAGAGTCAACTGAATAACTGAAAGCTGAATAGATATAGATGGATCTCTAAGCGAAGCTCCAAACTCCAAAGGTTAGTCCCAAATGCTGCGACACTCAGTCTGACCCGAGTATAAAGCAAAACACGAACACTCGAGTCAGGATTAACATTCTTATATTAATAAGTTCAACTCAAGTGAAATGTCAACTGAAATAAAGTAACTTAAAGGATGTTTGGGATTTCCATCCTCTAAGGATCCGTGGAACTATCTACTATGTAGTACAATACGTTTTATAATATGTCTATAGTAAAGTAAACTATTAAAATAGCGTTAAGGCGTTACCCATATCGCCCTTAACACATTTTATATAATGTCGTAGTCTATACAGATATTGTAAACTCCACCCGTAGGTGGGCTATCAGGGAGCACTCCATAGGTAGAACATAAATCAAACTCGTAAAAGGCACGATAGGGCATGTGACAAGGCACGCGAGGCAATGCCAGGGTAGATATACCATTTGCACTCTCGGACTGGTGGTAACGCATAGCAGCTACTACCACCCACCTCATGACACACTCCCAAATCAAAGGGTGCACCCAATCAAATCACAAAAGCGATAGAATGGTATCGAAGAAATGTGTTTGATCGGGGGAATGACCCCACTTGGCCCGGTATAGCTCCTGTTTTAGCCACATCAAGCTGACTCCCGGGAGTCAGGGATACGTAAATACAATATAGAATCGTCGCCAACCATCCTACTTCATTCTGGAATCTCCGCCACGTACACAGTTGTTAAAGTGGTTTTCTGTAATGGCAGAGAGAAAGACAATATCTGATCCCGGTCTCTTTAACAACCAAACACTTATTTCATACCATGGTCATTTCATTTCAAATAGTTCATACTTCATATCAAAATATAATATTCATTTCAAAACCATATCAATTTTGATATCATTATTCACTTCAAAATAATATTCATTTCCAGACTCGTAACACTTTCAAAATTATAACACTTACTAAATCATAACCCTTTCGAAATCATAACACTTTTGAAAACCATAACACTTTTGAAATCATAACACTTTTGAAATTATAACACTTTTGAAATCATAACTCTTCAACTTAACCAGTTTAGATATTGAAATAGTATATATATTAAAATAGTTATAAATTAAAATAGTTTATATATTAAAATAATTTATATATTAAATTAGTTATAAATTAAAATAATTTATATTTATTTAAAAAGATTATACTGAAATAGTTCCCCAATTCGAATTGTTTCATCCAATTTCACAAATTGATTCAAAAACTTAAATTTCAAAAATTCAAATTAAATCAATCCCTATTCAACATTTTCAATTTAAAAGGTTAAAGATTCAAGTCAAATTCTCAATAAACCATTTTAAATTTTATCGATTTCAAATCCAAGTTTGAACTATCATTTCAATTCCAATAAGATTTCGAAGTTAAATATTCAAATAAATTTCAATAAAAGTTTCATTTATATTTCAACTTTTAACTTAAAGATTTCCAAATAGGAAAACATTCACTTAATCATTTAATTAAATAAAATCTCAATTTATAAATTCAAATCCATATTAAATATTCAGTCTCAATTTTATTAAAAATTGAGAATATTCGTTTAATCATTTTTTTTTCAAATCAAGTTATCAATCATATCTTTCAAAATCTCAAATCAACAAGTTCAAATCAATTCTTATTTAAATTAAATTATTAACCAATCTAAATTCCAAGTCAACGTTAATTAATCTTCCCAACCTTTATTATTAAAGTTATAAAAATCTATTTTTAAAATATTAATATAAATTTAAATAAATACTTAAACATATTATAAACTAAATAAATTAGATTTTATTAAATTAATTCTTATTATTAAATGTGTTTTGTATTAAATCTTATTTTATATATTCTTAAAATAATAAAATTATAAGAAAAATCATAAAATTTATATTTTTCAAAACTATCTTATAAATTTAAAATTTCCAAAACATATAATTTAAAAATCTAATTTTACAAAGTAAAATATCTTTATAATATATTTAAAAATCAATATTTAATAAAATCCTTTCTTCCAAAACTTTGGAAATCATTTCAAAATATAGACCAACGGTGTCCGTATATAATTTTCTATCCTATGGTTAAGTGATACGGATATTTATCATTTCAATCCGCAAATTAAATATTTACGGATATATACCATTTCAACCCGCAATCCCAAAAATTTTAAATCAATGAAAATCGCTTGGGTTTATTAACGATTTTTCCCTATTCTACAAGATCGTTCGGGTATGTATCATTTCAACCCATAGGGAATTCTAAATTAATAGGGAACTTGTAGAGTGAAAACAATTATGATAAAAATATAACATATCAACAACAGGCATATATCATCAGTAACAAATTAAATAAAATATACACAACAGGATATGGTGTCATATATCACAGGTGAACAAATTTAGATAATGGCATATCATATTTAACAATTAAATAACTAGCAATTCAAATTCAACAGCCTATTTCAATTGTCGTTTCAAGTGAAATCAAATTTACTAAATATAAGAATGTTAATTGTGAGTGATTGCTCACCTTCCGAGGCTAGAGAAATTAAACAACCCAACAAGCTACGAATTGAATCATGAACTTGACAATCGACTAATTCAACCAACAAATCTCAAAGCGAAGTAAGCTGAACACGGATTTGACGGATAAAGCTGATAAATAGGAATTGATGAGAACAAATCAAACCAGCTAGATATAAGTGAAATGAAGAGTATATTATATTATTATTTTATTTCTTTCTTTCATAAAATCAATGTTTAATCAAAACACGTATTTAGAAATAAGTATATATATATATATATATATATATTTGAAAATTCAATATAATTTTAAAACGCATACATATAAAATTAAATACACATATATAATGTAACAACCCGCATTTATACGATAATATATTTAAATATTTTATTTAAATCTGACATCGTCTATTCGTATTTAAAATCCTAAATATGAATTTTATCGTGTTCGAATCCGTTGTCCTAATGGATTCAAATCGTGTTTTTTTTATCACCAAGGTGTTTGATAAACATGGTTAAAAGTATCCGGGCTTTATAAATTTTTAAAAATCTGGCCCATGCTTGATCTGTTGCCGTGATAAGTGATAACCCATCCCCTTCATCCATTCGAAATCCCTAAGCCCAAAATCGAAGAAAAACAAACGAATGGCTTCTAAAAATTAGGGCTTCGATTTTCTTTCTTTTGCCGGCAAATCTGGAATTTTGGGGCTTTGGCTCGATCTCTGGCGATTCTCTGTGTAACTAAACTAGGGCTTTGGCTCGTTCTCCTCTGTGAGATAATTGCGATGCTGTTCCGATGTTGATTCGAGCTTTTGCCTTTGTGATTGTGAGATTATCAAGCGACTTCGTTCTCGTCGCCGCTTCGAAGCAAGGTGAGTTAAACTCACATCTAATTCGAACTGTTACATGATTATCTTGACTTCGTTCGTATGTTCGATTTTCGTGACTTGGGATTTAAGTGATTTAGTAATTGATGGTTCGCTTGATTTGGGTTTGAACCCCTCGTTTTCATTCGTATACGGTCTTTGAATTGTGATGGTTCAGGTTTCTCGACTTGTTCGATTTCGTTCCAATGTTTTGGGCCTTTGCCTTTTTTTTTGTAACCGTGATTTCACTCAACACCCAAACAACAACCCATACCCATTCCATGTTGGTCGAGGCTTTGATGGTTCCAGTTTCATTTGTTATGTTGGTGGCATTTGTTGCTTGCCAGCCTTTGATATTTGCCTGTCCACTGTTTTACCTGGTCATTTGAAATCTTTACTTTGGTTTGGTTCACTTGGCCATCACCTTGTTGACTTAGAGTTGAAACTGCAATTGACTTTGATAATTTTAGACTTTCTGATTTCCTGTTACACAACAGTTTCATGGTGACGAATTTTGTTTCTCTGTTCATTCTCAACTTCACACTAATTTTGGCATGTCTGCATCCATATATGCATTTGGTCATTCATTGGTTTGTTTGCATTTGTGAACATCGTCGAGTCTGGTTGTATTTGCATTGAACCATGCTGTGTTGATCTTGTACCACTCTGATCATGCTCTGTTATGTATTCATGTGTGTCCAGACCTTGGTGTAGTTGTTGTTCATTCGACTTTCTGTTTCACTGGTCATTACATGTTATACATATGTTGTATTTTGGACATTGTTTCACTGTTCCATTGTTGTAGTCTTTGTACTATTGTTGCTTCGACAATTGATCTTGGGTTTGGTTCCATTTGTTGTTTACTGGTATCACTTGACAATTTTGAATTGATTGTAGTTGATTCTGGTTTCGCATATTTGCAGTCTTGTCTATTGATGGCATCTCTGGTTACACAGAGCTGCCATGCATCATGTACAACTTGTAATTGCTCTTTGACCTCTTTTGAGTACTGGTGTGTATTTGCATTGTCTTCTATCCACTGTACATCGAGTCATGTTGTATTATATTTGCACTGTCACCTGTTTCTGCATATGTGTGCATATACACAAATATGTTTGTGTGTATGCATATATGGGTGGATTAACTCGATAAATCTTGTCCATGTAATTGCAGTGTCTGTTGGCCATAGTCCTTTTGAATTTATCTTGACTTGTTCGTGAGTTTTGTTTGCTTTCTCATCTTCACTATTTCTGTTGCATACCTTCTGGACTTAATTCCTTTGTGACTTTGGTCACTGTCGTTGCTTCGAGCCCTTATATATGTATGTATGAAGTTTGAAGCAGTAGCCTTTTGGGTTGTGTTCACTAGTCTCTCTGGTACACTTTGTTGTACCTGTTAGTGACTATATTTTCAATGGGGTATTTGATCTACCTATGCACTTGAATATGGTCTTCATGTATTTGAAATGGTGCATGTTGTTTCTGTCATCGTCTTGTTCACTTAGTCACTGCTGCAGTTTGATGTGGTTATATGTAATTACTTGTACTTTGCGAAGCAGTGTTGTATTTCATGAAGTCTTCATTGCATATTGATCTGATCTAATGCCATTTGCATATGACTCTTGTACCTGTGCATATTTGTAGCAGTATCACTCAACTTCATACATGACCTGTTTCGCTTGTCACCTGCAGTGTTGACAATTTGCATTGCCTTCAGTTCCCTGTCTTGAATCATGTTCGAATTCATACTTGTCTGCACAGATGTTCATCTGTTCTTGTTGGCAATTGATTACTGATACAGTTTGTACATGCTTATTCTCGAGTTGTCCATCTCGGTTGAACTGCACTTGGTTCTGCTTCATGATGTACTCGAATTCGTCTCTATTGCTGTTTATGCTTGAACTGTTGATGACTTTTCTTCAGTTTAGTTGCAGCCTGCCTTTGTCCTTATACTTGTTTGCCACTGCAGATTCATTGTGGTGGTGACTTTATATTCGGTGGTGGCGAGGCAGTGCACGCGTGCGTGCACTGCAGCCTCCCAGAATTGACAGATTTTAATCGATATTTCTTTTATCCTTAATTCATCGACCTGTTGCGTAATTCGTAAGCTGTATTGGCGAGGCAGTACACGTTAGCGTGTACTGCAGCCAATTAGCATTGATATTTTTACATTGACATTTCAATTATTTAAACTGCTTTGGATTTCTGTTTTGTGGATTAACACTGTTTAGTGTTACATCTGCCGTTATCCAATTCTCGTACCGAGAGTTGGATATACGAGATTTCTGTGACTGTCATCTATATTGAGATAGATTATTACTGCCTATATGCACTAATAAACTGGTTTGAATTAGACTGATCCGGGTATTATTTTCTTTTGAATATAATACTCGGGTCAGACCGAGTATTTACAGGTTGTAGATTTTTAGCTTTGGGTTGCTGCTAGAGCTATGAAGACTTTTTATATCATTTGAAGTGGTCTTCGTCTTGTTGTAGTAGTCAGTGTGCCTGTTTTAAGATGATAATGTATTCATGTATATTAGTCGATAATGTACTTGTATATATAACTTCTTTAGTCGACAGTTGTAGTTGTATCATTTGTATTGTGTCAAATGTATTGTAACTGATATCAGTTATTGTATATATGAGACTTTTCGTTCCATCTTTATTCCGCAATTATGTTATCTGTGTTATTTTTATATCTATTGTCCTAAACTATTATAGCCACTGTGTAGTAGCTTTGAGTTTGTATCGGTATGTCGGATTTCCTCTAAAGATGAAATGCAATGTTTTATTATCTGACATATCGGTGCTCGCACAAAGCAATTACTTAGATGGTCGCTCTTCAACAGCCTTATTCTCCGTGCTAGTTGACAGCACTACACCGTAGTGTTCTTGGCTAGCGTGGGTATAGAGGTGGGGCGTCACAGCTTGGTATCAGAGCCTGAGGTTTAGGACAATTATAAAACATAACTTAGATGGAGCTTGTGTTACAACTATTTGTCGATGTTTATCTCTCATCTATACATACGACTATTTTTGACTGTTAGGTATGAATTCCTAACGCTTATTCTTGTGTTTTCGGCTTTGAATTGATTTAGCCGATGTTGATTTTGTTTTAATTTGGCAAATTAAAGCCATTTTGACTTTTGGACTTTGTTCCACTTTTGTTCTATGCTATGAGTGTCATTGTGTACCTGTTACACTGTGATGAAAAATAGCTGGACCAGTTGCAAATTGAGTGATTTTGATTTCTCATTCACATCTAGTTTGAATCTCAGCGATTTTGAACTTGATATTTTGTGTTTTCCTAATCTGGATTTCCCTTCGACTTCGGTCACTCTGTTTGTGAGAAATTGCTAATTTCTTGATTTTCAGTACTCTGATATTGCTTGCCGTTGGTTTCTTTGATAATGATAATTGATTCATTTTGTACTCGACTGCGGCTATTGATTGTTGGCTTCGACATTAACTTGATTCTTACTTTTGTTGAAGTCATTTATGCATTTCTGCTCGATTTGCTTTGTTTTTCCAGTTGATGATCGATTCTTCTTTTCTAATTAGTTGTTATCACCTTTGTCTATTTTGATAACTTCTATTTTTGGAATTTTTGGTATTCCTACTTTAATGAATTTGGAATCGAATTCTTTGGATTCTATTCACATCTTCGTATGTGAATTCTTGTGATTGATTGTTTCAAATCATTTTTGTGATTTGTCACTTTAAAAATATAAAGGTTTTCTATACTAGTAGTAAATATTAAAATCCTTTTTCTCCAAACGATTTTAAAACTATTTTACTACCAAGCTCTTTTTCTTAAACCGTTTTCCAATCTATTAGTGTATACAAGCCTTTATTTCACTCGTATGAGAAATTGAATTAAACGGCCTAGTAAAACAAGTGGTATGAAACGCTTGCGTTTACTTCGTCGGTTAACTCCTGGACTTGTTCGATTGAACCTTTTGTGACAATTTTCTAGTGTAGATTTACAGTTTGTTCGTAAATATTTAAGTTAAGCAAGTGGTTATGGGACATGAAGCTAAACTTTTATATTTACTAGCTTAGTGTAATTGACACTTCTCGCTGATCATGATGATCATTTTATGATTTAGACTAGCAATTGTGCGATGTCTCTTTGTTTGCAAGGTTAGACTAGACCGCAGTAGTGTGATTCCGACTCACACATATCTCTTTGTCCGCAAGGTTAGTCTAGACCGCAGTAGTGTGATTCCGACTCACACATATCTTTTTGTTTGCGAGGTTAGACTAGACACCACTTGTGTGATTCCATTCACACATACATTTTTGCTTTTTGGTTAGTCTGGACCTTAATTAGTGTGATTCCGACTCACACATATCTTTTTGTTTGCAAGGTTAGACTAGACACCACTTGTGTGATTCCATTCACACATACATTTTTGCTTTTTGGTTAGTCTGGACCTTAATTTGTGTGATTCCGCTCACCCATGTATTTTTCTCTGCGAGGTTAGCCTAGACCTCAATCTGTGTGATTCCGACTCACACGCGTGGGATAGCGACCCACGGTCTTCGGACCATTCCCGTGCGAAACTTTAATGGATGGCTTCCATGAGATAGCTTCTCGTCTTGTGATACCGGTATTTTGGAGTTTTCATGCTCCCATTTTGTGATAGGCATTTCCCTTTTCCTTTTTATGGTTTAGACTAGCAAATGTGCGATGTCTCTTTCTCTGCGAGGTTAGCCTAGACCTCAATCTGTGTGATTCCGACTCACACGCGTGGGATAGCGACCCACGGTCTTCGGACCATTCCTGTGCGAAACTTTAATGGTTAGCCACCATGAGATAGCTTCTCGTCTTGTGAAACCGGTGTTTTGGAGTTTTCATACTCCCGTTTTCTGATAGGCTTTTTCCCCCTCTTTGTGATTTCTGGATTTCTTGTGATGATTTCTAGAATTTGTGCTTCACCAATTTTCGTGATTTCTATTGACAAGTTTTGTCAATTTTTGTGTATTGGTGAATTCATGTGTTATTAACTTGTTATGAATACAAGTTTAGGGTATGATATCCCTTTCTATCTTTGAGAAGATTCTTGTGACATTTTTGATGAATGAAAATTCATTTGGCATTATATTTTGATGCCAGTTATTTTGATGAGATTTTGACATGTTAACTTCAATACTCGTCAATTTTGAAATGGATTTACAAGCGGTTCTTCCGCAATACTGATATTGCTAGTTTAATCACGTGTTTTCAAAGTTCTTTATTTTTAAAAGTTGCTTCAAAAATATAAATTAAAATTGTTTTCAAAAATTTTTACAGCCCACATTTTCAAAAGAACGAGGAAGCGATTTAAACATTTCAGAAAAATCGAGGACTATGACCCCTTTCTTTTACTGATTCGCTTAATTCCGGACTTGTCCGTTTGAGAATGTGAAATGTTAATTTTTAAAACACACAATTCTGCACTTTCAAGAAAACGATAAAGAGATTTAAACGATTTAGCAAAAGTAAGGAGTATGGAACCATACTTTTACTACTTCGGTTAATTCCGGACTCGTTAATTGAATATTTATGACTTCTGATTATCGTTTTTGATAATTAGATGTTTGTGTTTCTGATTATCGTTTTTGATAATCAGATATTTGTGAAATTTGATTATCGTTTGAGATAATTAAATATTTTTCGATTTGATAATCGAATATTTGTGATTTCTGATTATCGTTTTTGATAATCAGATATTTGTGAAATTTGATTATCGTTTGAGATAATTAAATATTTTTCGATTTGATAATCGAATATTTGTGACTTCTGATTATCGTTTTTGATAATCAGATATTTGTGAAATTTGATTATCGTTTGAGATAATTAAATATTTTTCGATTTGATAATCGAATATTTGTGATTTCTGATTATCGTTTTTGATAATCAGATATTTGTGAAATTTGATTATCGTTTGAGATAATTAAATATTTTTCGATTTGGTAATCGAATATTTGTGACTTCTGATTATCGTTTTTGATAATCAGATATTTGTGAAATTTGATTATCGTTTGAGATAATTAAATATTTTTCGATTTGATAATCGAATATTTGTGATTTCTGATTATCGTTTTTGATAATCAGATATTTTTGAAAATTCAATTATCGTTTTTGATGATTGAATATTTGCGATTTTGAGATTTGAGCTTCGTCTTTTTCTCTGACGATTCAGGTGAGTAATTTGATTTACTCACATTCAATTCGTGCAGTACGTGATTTCTGCTCTGATTCCTTTTCTTTCAATTGCTAGAACTCGATTGATTCTTGCTTTTGATAGTCGTCTGATTTTGATTCCTTGATCCCCTCGATGTTGATTCTTTTGATTTGAAGCAGTCGAACCTCTTGATTTTATATCTGATGCTTCCATAATCCCAATACTTCCCTGTTGACCTTTGCTTTGCTTATGCATTCGACATTGCCATGCTCTTATGGTTGTTACCTTTTATCCATTTATTCCTTATGATTGCGAGGACGCAATTTCTTTAAGGAGGGAAGTCTGTAACAACCCGCATTTATACGATAATATATTTAAATATTTTATTTAAATCTGACATCGTCTATTCGTATTTAAAATCCTAAATATGAATTTTATCGTGTTCGAATCCGTTGTCCTAATGGATTCAAATCGTGTTTTTTTTATCACCAAGGTGTTTGATAAACATGGTTAAAAGTATCCGGGCTTTATAAATTTTTAAAAATCTGGCCCATGCTTGATCTGTTGCCGTGATAAGTGATAACCCATCCCCTTCATCCATTCGAAATCCCTAAGCCCAAAATCGAAGAAAAACAAACGAATGGCTTCTAAAAATTAGGGCTTCGATTTTCTTTCTTTTGCCGGCGAATCTGGAATTTTGGGGCTTTGGCTCGATCTCTGGCGATTCTCTGTGTAACTAAACTAGGGCTTTGGCTCGTTCTCCTCTGTGAGATAATTGCGATGCTGTTCCGATGTTGATTCGAGCTTTTGCCTTTGTGATTGTGAGATTATCAAGCGACTTCGTTCTCGTCGCCGCTTCGAAGCAAGGTGAGTTAAACTCACATCTAATTCGAACTGTTACATGATTATCTTGACTTCGTTCGTATGTTCGATTTTCGTGACTTGGGATTTAAGTGATTTAGTAATTGATGGTTCGCTTGATTTGGGTTTGAACCCCTCGTTTTCATTCGTATACGGTCTTTGAATTGTGATGGTTCAGGTTTCTCGACTTGTTCGATTTCGTTCCAATGTTTTGGGCCTTTGCCTTTTTTTTTGTAACCGTGATTTCACTCAACACCCAAACAACAACCCATACCCATTCCATGTTGGTCGAGGCTTTGATGGTTCCAGTTTCATTTGTTATGTTGGTGGCATTTGTTGCTTGCCAGCCTTTGATATTTGCCTGTCCACTGTTTTACCTGGTCATTTGAAATCTTTACTTTGGTTTGGTTCACTTGGCCATCACCTTGTTGACTTAGAGTTGAAACTGCAATTGACTTTGATAATTTTAGACTTTCTGATTTCCTGTTACACAACAGTTTCATGGTGACGAATTTTGTTTCTCTGTTCATTCTCAACTTCACACTAATTTTGGCATGTCTGCATCCATATATGCATTTGGTCATTCATTGGTTTGTTTGCATTTGTGAACATCGTCGAGTCTGGTTGTATTTGCATTGAACCATGCTGTGTTGATCTTGTACCACTCTGATCATGCTCTGTTATGTATTCATGTGTGTCCAGACCTTGGTGTAGTTGTTGTTCATTCGACTTTCTGTTTCACTGGTCATTACATGTTATACATATGTTGTATTTTGGACATTGTTTCACTGTTCCATTGTTGTAGTCTTTGTACTATTGTTGCTTCGACAATTGATCTTGGGTTTGGTTCCATTTGTTGTTTACTGGTATCACTTGACAATTTTGAATTGATTGTAGTTGATTCTGGTTTCGCATATTTGCAGTCTTGTCTATTGATGGCATCTCTGGTTACACAGAGCTGCCATGCATCATGTACAACTTGTAATTGCTCTTTGACCTCTTTTGAGTACTGGTGTGTATTTGCATTGTCTTCTATCCACTGTACATCGAGTCATGTTGTATTATATTTGCACTGTCACCTGTTTCTGCATATGTGTGCATATACACAAATATGTTTGTGTGTATGCATATATGGGTGGATTAACTCGATAAATCTTGTCCATGTAATTGCAGTGTCTGTTGGCCATAGTCCTTTTGAATTTATCTTGACTTGTTCGTGAGTTTTGTTTGCTTTCTCATCTTCACTATTTCTGTTGCATACCTTCTGGACTTAATTCCTTTGTGACTTTGGTCACTGTCGTTGCTTCGAGCCCTTATATATGTATGTATGAAGTTTGAAGCAGTAGCCTTTTGGGTTGTGTTCACTAGTCTCTCTGGTACACTTTGTTGTACCTGTTAGTGACTATATTTTCAATGGGGTATTTGATCTACCTATGCACTTGAATATGGTCTTCATGTATTTGAAATGGTGCATGTTGTTTCTGTCATCGTCTTGTTCACTTAGTCACTGCTGCAGTTTGATGTGGTTATATGTAATTACTTGTACTTTGCGAAGCAGTGTTGTATTTCATGAAGTCTTCATTGCATATTGATCTGATCTAATGCCATTTGCATATGACTCTTGTACCTGTGCATATTTGTAGCAGTATCACTCAACTTCATACATGACCTGTTTCGCTTGTCACCTGCAGTGTTGACAATTTGCATTGCCTTCAGTTCCCTGTCTTGAATCATGTTCGAATTCATACTTGTCTGCACAGATGTTCATCTGTTCTTGTTGGCAATTGATTACTGATACAGTTTGTACATGCTTATTCTCGAGTTGTCCATCTCGGTTGAACTGCACTTGGTTCTGCTTCATGATGTACTCGAATTCGTCTCTATTGCTGTTTATGCTTGAACTGTTGATGACTTTTCTTCAGTTTAGTTGCAGCCTGCCTTTGTCCTTATACTTGTTTGCCACTGCAGATTCATTGTGGTGGTGACTTTATATTCGGTGGTGGCGAGGCAGTGCACGCGTGCGTGCACTGCAGCCTCCCAGAATTGACAGATTTTAATCGATATTTCTTTTATCCTTAATTCATCGACCTGTTGCGTAATTCGTAAGCTGTATTGGCGAGGCAGTACACGTTAGCGTGTACTGCAGCCAATTAGCATTGATATTTTTACATTGACATTTCAATTATTTAAACTGCTTTGGATTTCTGTTTTGTGGATTAACACTGTTTAGTGTTACATCTGCCGTTATCCAATTCTCGTACCGAGAGTTGGATATACGAGATTTCTGTGACTGTCATCTATATTGAGATAGATTATTACTGCCTATATGCACTAATAAACTGGTTTGAATTAGACTGATCCGGGTATTATTTTCTTTTGAATATAATACTCGGGTCAGATCGAGTATTTACAGGTTGTAGATTTTTAGCTTTGGGTTGCTGCTAGAGCTATGAAGACTTTTTATATCATTTGAAGTGGTCTTCGTCTTGTTGTAGTAGTCAGTGTGCCTGTTTTAAGATGATAATGTATTCATGTATATTAGTCGATAATGTACTTGTATATATAACTTCTTTAGTCGACAGTTGTAGTTGTATCATTTGTATTGTGTCAAATGTATTGTAACTGATATCAGTTATTGTATATATGAGACTTTTCGTTCCATCTTTATTCCGCAATTATGTTATCTGTGTTATTTTTATATCTATTGTCCTAAACTATTATAGCCACTGTGTAGTAGCTTTGAGTTTGTATCGGTATGTCGGATTTCCTCTAAAGATGAAATGCAATGTTTTATTATCTGACATATCGGTGCTCGCACAAAGCAATTACTTAGATGGTCGCTCCTCAACAGCCTTATTCTCCGTGCTAGTTGATAGCACTACACCGTAGTGTTCTTGGCTAGCGTGGGTATAGAGGTGGGGCGTCACATATAATATAATATAAAGTCTGTAGGCATTTTGAAATCAAAATACCTATATATAATATATATAATAAAACATATATATCGGCAGGCATATCAGTTCGAAAAAATTTCCACACATAAAAATTACTATTATATAATTTCACCTTACTATTATATATATAAGAAATCAGTCAAAGCTACCATGCAAACTTTTATATATTAAACTTACTTTCTTACTATATATATATATATATATATATAACAGCAACAAATTTGCACTGGCCCAAATTCACTTCATATAAACTAATATAATACTAATACATTATCAATAACAGAATCCGATATACAACAGATTATATATAATACTAATATAACTTATACAAAAAGATAACTATATCTATATATATATATATATATATTCAATATATTATGTATATATAATTTAGAACCAACCCATATTTTCAAGTTCAATAACATATTTATTTAACATAATATATATACTAGTGGTTACAAAAATCTATTTTAAACTATTAATGTAAGTTTAAATAAGTATTTACACATAATATTTAAATACGTTGAATAAATATTTTACACACATATCTTTTTTTCTCAAAATAAATGTATATTACATATATAAAACTATAAAATATAAAACAAAAGAAAACAAAGCAGCTTTTAGATTGAAAATACATGCGACTACAAAGCTTTATATATACACTTACTATATATATATATAGGCCGCAGCCGATTCAGGGTAGTAGACCGAGACAGTGGGATTGTGGCGCGTGGTGAAGTGCTCGAGGGAAGCTATAGATCTGTTTGGCAACGTTGACAAGGAAGAGGGTGTTATGGGTGCTAGCATGCGCATGAAGTAATGGATTCGGAAGGCGGAGATGGTGGCTTCGGACAAGACAGGGGCTAAAGGCGGTCAGATGTGGAGCGACACTTGGTCGGGATTTCGGGAGCTGCTGTAAAGGAGAGGTCAGGTTGGCGGAGAGTAGATGGTGTGGGTTGTCACGTCAAGGAGTCTCGACATGAGCAAGGAGGAATGGAGGAGAGGAAGGGTGGCAGGCTCAGTTTGGTCTCGGCTACGCTTGGAAGGGAGGGGCTGTGCCTGATGCGTGGGTAGGTGGGCTTTGGGATGTGGGTGGAAGAAGACGTGTGGGAATAGTATCATGGAAAAAGGGCAAGCAAGCTTTGGTTTTGGATCTGGAAAAAGAAAAGGCTCGGCAAAAATGGAGGAATACATATGAACAGTACTGCCAAATGAACAGTCACTAGTAATATATATGAAAGCAATGAAATAGCAATGGTCAAATGCTTAGATTCGGGTAAAATAATTAAAGCAATTGTTCCTTGGATTCCACGGCTAAAATTTGAAAAGACAAAGGAAACAAAAAGGCACGAATATGGTAATGATATGACCAACTGTTACGCTGACTTCGCCGCGTATCGGGCATCAAAATACAGAAATGAATATACTATGGAGATCAGCACGACGAGATGAATAGAATGGTGCACACATATCAACGATACGACCATCTTATCAGAACTCGATTTTTCGCTGCTGAAAATGCTGAAAATAAGATAAACGGGGCTAGATAAGTCCAAATTTGGCAAAACGAAATATGATGTCTCACTCAGAAAATCATTTACAAATTTATTATATAAAAATATTCATATTTCAACAATATTTTATTTACATTAAATATTAACTGATTTAAACTGAAATTGAAATTACACAACAAAACTAACTTCCATATTTATCGACGAAAATCCGCCATTTGCTATGTTTGAATAGACGCATACCAAATATCAAATTTTCATTGCTAAATTTAATTATTTAATTCCAAGCAAAATTTCAGTTAATTACTTTATTAAAACCGTTAAAATTTACGGGTCGTTACAAAGCATGCTCGTTAGGGGGAGTGACCCCACTTGACCCGGTATATCTCCTGTTTTAGTCATTTTAATTATGACCCGAAAGTCAAGGATATCCATCATCGTTCTCTTACTCCATTCCAGTAGCGTTGGCCAAACCATCCTACTTCATTTTGGATTCTCCACCACGTGCACAGTTGTTAAAGTGGTTTCCATATTGGTAGAGAGTATGACAATATCCGACCCCGGTCTCTTTAACAACCAAACGCTTATTCCACACCGGTTGGTTCTTTTACATTTCCAAAATCAATGCATATTTGATATCAAAATATCATATTCAATTCAAAATATCCCTCATTTCAAAATCATAATATTTACTCAAAATATGTCATTTCACTAGAAAATATCATTTCAAATTCCAATGTAGGTTATAATATCATTTAACCACATTCGCCTCTAAATCAAGGATTTAAATATAAACAATTCAACCTTGCACGGTTTGAATTTTAGAAAATAGTTTGGTAGTCATAAATCGTTTAAATAGTTTAAAATAGTTTTAATAGTTTAAATAGTTTAAGGATTTTAAAACAGTTAAAAATTGTTTAATATAAAATGGTTTGAGTATTGGAAATGGTTTATATAGTAAAATAGTTTTGAAAATCTAAATAATCCAAATTTTAAAATAATAGATTTTAAACATTTCATATTAAAATAATTTATTTTGAAAATAGTATCAAATTAAACTGTTTCTTCCATTTCAACAAATCTGGACCATATCCAGATTTCAAATCAATAAAACTCAATTTTAATCTTTCAATTCAAATGACTCGATTTCGATTAGTATCAATGTGATTTCAATTTCAATTCAAAATACTTTAATTTTCGAAACATTCATTTTTAACTTCAATTTCGATTCAACAATTCAATCAATGATTTAAATTCAATTTCATTCTTATTTTAAAACATTTCAATTCATATCAATTTCAAGCTCAATTAAAATTTACTTATTTAAACCACTTAAATCAAATTTAACTTCATTGTTAAAACTTAAGATCCAAATCTTCAAAATAATTCAAAATTTCGAATTAAAGTCATATATCGATTCTAAATTTACATTCCCAATATAATTCTTAAACAATTTGTTTTCTTACCATTTCAATTTCAACTTTCAAAGCTTGATTTAGAAAATAATTAAATTCATATAAATCTATAATTTATTTCCTATAAAACAATTACATTTAATCAAAAATCCAAATTCAAGATTTTAAACCATTTAATTTAACCAATCCGCTGTCCGTATATAATTTTCTATCTTATGGAAAAGTGATACGGATATATATCATTTCAACCTGCAATAAATTTAAATTTTCGAATATATATCACTTCAACCCGTATCCCGAATCATAATTTTCCAAATCCATAAAATCGTTTGGGTTTATCATTTCAACCCATAATGATTTTTCCCTAATCTATAAGATCATTCAGGTATGTATCATTTCAACCCATAGTGATTTTCCTAAAATTAACTAAGGGAACTTGCAGTGTGATAAGAACATGTAAAATAAACATAACATCAAATCATCCAAAATGTCAACAATTAAGCATCCATCATAATCATCATTCAAATCAACCAATAAATCACAACAATTAATTGGTTATCATTATCAGGTATTTAACTAGTAATTCAATTCCAATATTAATTAAATGGCAATTTAATTCAATAAAACTCAATTTAAATTAAAATGTCAACTTAAACTATCAAACAACAACCAACAACATTATTATCACTTCATAAATTTAATTCAACTAACATAAGAAGATTTAGTATTACGTGAGTAGGTTGAATAACTTACATTTGATTTTCAGTCGATTAAAATCCAAATAAAGGCCCAAACTTGAACGGTCTCAGAATTCGACCAAAATAGTTCCATATTTTAAAATTTACCTGTAGTTTATTTTATTTTAAATTTAAAATTTAAAACGTTTTTTGTGACGACCGCCCATGACCCCTGCACCGAATCTAGAGATAGTGCGCTGTAAAGTGTGCCAAGCGACCATGGACGATTGTCAGGGTAGATTAAAACAACAGAATCTATCGTATTACTCACAGCGCATGGACAAAATACAATAGAACATATGTATAGTGAAGCTTTACAGAACAAAATGACATCATATAAAACTCCATAATAGTTGAATACAAGCATCCAAATAGCCAATACATCAAGCCTTGCTACATAACACTCAAAGAATACAAAACAGCGGAACATCCAGTACATATAATAAGAAGATAATATGCAACCCTCCAGCTCGTCTTCGATATCAGCATCGTGAGAAGAGAACAGCACCTGTCACCTGCTACCTAGTCTGCCCGTCCCAAAAATGGACGAACAGCCCAAGGCAATAAGAATTAAAATATAAAGCCTTGAGTCAGACAACAGTCTTAGTGAGCAGTAAATTAACTAACAACATACCAAAAGAGCATAAAGGAAAAGGAATAGGAATACAACCCTCCCACTCCACCTCTTTCTACAGTGATAGCCCCCAGACACACACTAAGCAGAAACAACACAGCAGAGCATACAATTTAAAGTAAAGTAATAATCATCCGAGTCAAGGGCGATGTTTTCCAAGTACCAAGGCCTAAATCAGATAAGCACCCAGAAAATACCGCTCTTGAGTCCGAATGACGATACAACCAAACATCCATGACTCTGGCTATCACTGTTATCATTGCTTCGATATCACCGTTAATTGAATGACCGGCACATTCTTTCAGCCGTCCGTCAAGGGCTAATGGAAACCCCGGTTCTATACATAACTCCCGCACGTCGTCGCAGCCCGTGCCTAGGACTATCGAATCTGCCCAGAGTACTCGACCATCAACAGTTGGCCGTTGGGACTATCGAATCTGCCCAAACGTACTCTTGCTTAGAGCATGCTAGAACCTTCAACAACGATGCTATCCAAGCCTCCTAGTCATCCTCCTCGACGACTATTCTCATATCCATTCATTATCCTCAACTCGAATCATATCACCGAGTTATCAACATGCTTGGAATGATCCCGTCTCGATTAGACCAAGTCTTCATCACATGATTGCCTCGCTTCATCACATCCTCGCAAAGCCTCATCTCAACATCACATCATCAAATCTACGCATAAGAGCTTCATCATCCCGCTACATATGCCACGAGCAGCTTACCCAATTCAAGAGCCTTTTTCCTAGCTTTTGAATCATCTTCGGCCACCTTGTCTAAAACCAATCAACAATCATCTAATTCACAGCAATCAATCATGTCAAACATCAATCCAAGTAACCAAGCATTCAAATATAAGCAAAATGAACAATTATAACAATAATGGCAATTTCGTAATTAAGGAGTTGTGTAACGTATCGGGTTTTGCCCGCTCGAAAATCGACATCAGTACTTCACATTGTACTAGAATGCCGCAGAATCGACCGTTCAAATCCGATTCGCCGGAGCTATAACACATTTAAGTAAATAACACAGCGGAAGAAAAGAATAATACATTGATATATAATATCTGATACAACAGAGTGATACAATGAATATCAATATACATCAGAGATATGATACAAGAAATAGCAGCGGAAAAGAAAAGATAATAACAGCAGCGGAACAATATCAATAGAAATGATAACTCCAAAATGATCTTCAGACAAAAATTAATCCACAACTCCAAGATAAGCAACTCCGATGAATGAACTAGCTCCAGATAATCTACTAAACCTGAATATCTGAAAAACCCAACTCTAGACTGCCCGTGTGGAAAATGGTGGGCACCCAGAGTTTAGGAAGGGAACAATAAACTCCGGATCAGTCATGGGACTAGTGTGAGCAACAAAAACAGTTTATCTTTAAACAAACACAAAAGGTTTTAAACATTGAAATCCGCAATGCTTTTGAAAAATGAAACTACCATAAGACCTCCCACCACACACACAATGCAAACGCAGAATTGGAGGAGATTTCTTCTTATGATAGTCAAAGATGCTTACTACGCAAAATCAAATCATTTTTGATATTATTATTAGTGCATAGTGTAGAAAAAATTTCGAAAGTAGAATATAAATCTTAGCCAGCATAGACATTTCGCACTTATGCCTACTATAGCTACCATGTTCAATAGCAGGTTACCACCACATTCCATGGCAGGTAATACAACTAAAACCGTACAGGGCTCGTATTGTTTTGTTTGGATTTCCAACAAATGGTCAGGCTAAGGAACTTCCTATTCCACGAAAGAAACGCCTCTGGCGGGACGTTCCGAGAACCAACTGTTCTCTGCCAAACAAGGCCGGCAACCCCTTTTCCCAAGGGATAAAAGAAACCTCAGATATGCCACCCCCGGTCCTTTGGGACCTTTAACCGAGGTACCTCTAATCCAACATCACACGTCATAAATAAAGTGTGTCCACATGAGTAAGTATCTGGGCTCCATACCATGATACTACCCTTTTCCAGAAGGAATGGTCATACCCTAGGGGAGCTACCCCTGAAACCTTGCCGCAACATTCCTGTTTCGACCATTACCGGGTTGTGAGGCTCGACGAAGTCTCGTCCACAAAGCTACGCTTTTTCAAAAAGACACGCTTCGGGTCAAACAAATGATCAACCTATGATCACAAAGATATAAGATCAAACAAATGATCATATCGCAAATGATCAAACACTGATCATTTCACAGCAGCACTCAGCATGCCACATTACCAAATTGGGATATATCGCTGATAAATTTCAACTACATAACCTCTGAGCTCGTACGTCTCAGAGAAGGGTGTTAAGCTAAGAGAATAAATTCTCCGCCACCAAACAGAAATGTATTTGAAAGAAATCGGCTTTATATCTCAAAGTGTAATGTCAGACATACAATCCATACAAGTCTGTTCCGGGTTCGAACAGAACCGAAGGCACTTCTCACAAAGCCCTTGCAAATCCGGATAATTTCCAATCACGTCCGGACTTCCCGTCACTAAGGGTGATAAAACCTCTATATCGGGGATCAGCCGATGCAGAGTAACTCGACGGTAATCCTTCCGTTTTCAAAAATATCCGGTCTTCAACACCGGTCTTCAAATGCGATCCATATACGTCGTATCACACATTCGGAATGGGTTATACGACCCAAAGGTCCTCTCCCGGCTAAACCGAATAGTGAGCGTAATATTCGAAAATCATATGGAAATGGGATTTCAATTAAGTCACAACTTAAAACCCAAAACTTTCCATTTGAATGGTTAAAACAAATTACCATTTACATCTTTTTAAACAAAAAGATTCATTTCAACAACCCTCAACGGTTTAAACAATTTTCACACTTTAATCTTTTAAACAAAAGATTCATTCACAGATTTTCCAAATTAATCTCCATTTCAGTTTGATTAACTCGTTAAACCTTTAAATCAAGATTTAACTTATAGCTTTCAAAACAATCCCATTTCAAATGATTTAAACCAATCATTATTTTAAATCTGTTAAAAATAAACAGATTCAATTCATAGCTTTTCAAAACAATTTATTCATAACTTGGAAAAACAATTTTTCAATTCAATCTTGAAATTCCTTTAATTAAAATGGAATTTCATTGCTTATCTGAAAGCTTTTATTCTTTTAAAACAAACAGTTTCATTTCAGAAATTTGATTCATCTATACGAGTTAAAGTTCTTGGGTTAAATCTAAATTCTCAAAATTTTACTTTTTTAAATGGTTTAAATTTAGATAAACACATTTATAACATTTTCAATCCCTAGTTTCAATTCATAGGATTCAATTCCAAACTTGAATTCAAATTTAAATCAAATTATTTAAATTTCCAAAGCTCGATTAAGTTATTCAAAATAACTTTTATCTTTGAAATTCTATTTCAAAAGCTTTCCACTTCAAACCCAAATTTCCAATTTCAAAATCAATTGAAATTAAAATTTCCATTTCAAAAACATCAAATTTAAATGATCTGTGACTTAACCGATTTCCACGTGAAATCCATATTTGTGTGTGTAAAAGTGTAGTCCGAGGGTTTTACACAGTAGTGCAACATCATACAATCATCATATATCAGAATACAGGATATAGTTGATAAACGATATAAACTATATCTTTTATCTTTTACTCACAGATCACAGATATATATAAATTTCAGATAAATAAACTACAGTAAAGATTTCACACAAATCAGAATATATCACAAAGCATCACAGATCAGGAAATATCAACAATTCAATCATCCAATCAAATCCAAATATTCATAAGTAAGGTCAGTTAATTATCTGATTTATTCAAATTAGATTAATTACTTATGAATTTCTAATCCTGGTTAATTAATTATTAATAAATTATAAACCATTTCTATTAATTAACCTTAAATTAAAAATTAATCCTTTGATTAATTATCCTTAATTAATTACCATAATTAATTAATTAAGTCTCAAATTAATTTATCACATTAATTAATTACCTTTAATTAATTACAATGAGTGATTATTCTAAAATTATCTTCATTAATATCAAAATCTTCAATTAATAACCTTACAATTTATCATTATTAACACATTAATTTATTCAAGAAATTGAGGTTAATCAAGATATAAATCTATCTTAATTAATTCCATTATTTATTTAAAATAATCAATTAATAAATAATGTCATAAATTAATTTAAATTAAAACTTAATTTCTTTCAAAATAATTAACCTTTGCTAATCCCATTTTGCTTTCAAAAAAATATTTTTAAAAGAAGAAGCTTAAATTGGTTCAGACTTGAATTTGTTTAAAGCTTGAAAACTTTTTTTTTTTTAAAGAAAACTGTTACCAGTCTCTCACGCAAAACCCAGATGAAACCCGAGAAAAACGCTTCCTTTCCCCGAGTATTTTCACAAATTCTTCGAGCCTCTCTTGTGCCACTCACGATCCATTCATGTCCAAAATTTCCTTTTGCTGAGACGATTTTCTCGAATGCTTCGAGTCCATCCCCCATTCGCACGCGTCTTTACTCGAGCTCTTGTACCTTCTTCTTCCCCACACTTTCAACCCAGACACATGCGACGTCATCGTGCACGTGCACCACCAGCGTAGTCGACTCCGATCAACCGCGACAATCCCCTCATGTCAACGATCGTCCTCAGATCCATTCGCGACCAACAAAGCTCACAAAATCACTCGAAATCGAAATCGAGTGATTTGGCCAAACCTGGAACAACGTAATGACTGGGAACACCATCACCCGTCAACGCTTCGTCCTCCTCATCACGACCACCGGAGACTCCGCAACTTCGGCCAACCCTTCGTCAACGACCAAGCTATCGTCCCTCAAAGCCTCACTGCACTCGATCAACCCAAACTGATATGGTGATCGATTCATCATTCCTAGTTAAAACTAGGGTTCCAGAAAATCTCCCACTACTGCAACCTCCTCACTGACATTCAACCCCATCCAGTATTTTTCCCATCAACCACTAACCCTCCTCCATCATCCGGAAGAACCCCGCCCCTTCCAGACACATAGATCACCAAAAAAAACCCAATATTCCCATTTTAGTTCAAACTCAAACCGCACCTTCATTTTAATTCTAAAAATCCTAATTTTAGTGCTAAAAATCATGATTTAGTTGATGTTTTCGAGTTGTCATACTGAATTTATAAATTACATCAATTTAAATTTTGATTTGTATCAACATGTACTGATATTATAATACTTCCAGAGACCATCAAGTTTAAATTTTAACTTAACTAAATTTCAAACTTTATTTCATGGTAAACAAACTATTTTTATAATATAATTCTTACTCAAAAACACATCTTTTGTTTGAGACTCGAACTTGATAGTGATCAAAACATAAGGGATCGAATTTTTTTTCATCAGAACTTAAGACTGGAAACTAAGAACAGATATGTTCACCTACACAGACATGTACACTTCATATATACAGAGACTTTACTTATATATATATATAGAGCATCATTCAACAGCCAGGCAACACTTCAAATCATTTTCAAACTTAAATCACAAACATCAGAACAAAGCAAACATAGAGGTAAGTGAGTTGCTCACCTGGCAAAGAAGAACAGAGGAGAAGAGCAGAGCTTTTAGTTTAAACAGAGCTTCATCCATATCGAACTGGCTTTGTTGAATCTAGTTGAGTTGTTGTTGAGTTGAAAGGTTAAAATGTTTGTTTAAGTTTGAATGGTTTGTTTACTTCAGATTTTAGCTTCAAGGAACGAACTGAGTTGAAGCTTTAAGATGGTGATATATGGCAAGAGTTGTACAGGTTAATATGTTTGTACAGGGTATCATTTTCTTTTGCAAAACAGTGTACACTTTGTACAAATTTTCAGAGATTTTTCCATATTTTTGGTGGCCGAGATTGTATACTAATGTACTAGAGGAGATATTGTCTTAGCAAGCATTTATGGACAATGTCCTTTATGTCTACAAATTATCTTATACTTTACATTTCGTATGTACTTTATGTTTCATCCTATACTTATCTATATTTTCTTATACTTGCCTAAGTCTTGTTTAACAAGTTATAAACATGTGGCATTTTACTTTGTGCTTTGATTCTTTTCTTTTGCAGCCTACACTCTTTTGGTTTTGTTGCCTTGAAGTTTGCCTGTATATCATTTCGAACATTAGTTTCCCCTATGCAAGTTTAGTTATAAAATCTTTTTCTTGTTTGATGTATTCTATTTTATACTTATTTCATTCCTTTACTTTTGCTTTGTACAAAATTCACTTTATTTTATATCGATGCTTAAATGATTTTGTTTTAGTGGCCGGAGACATTGTCTCATTTTTATTCCTCTTTTATTTTAACTTAAATTATTTATTTTACTTTTGTTCAAGTTGTATTTGTTATTTTATTTCATGTATTACTATATATATTTTATTAACCCAAATATTTATTAAACCATAAATTCAAAATTATTTATTATTATTATTTATATTTTAAAACATCTACCTAAGATTCAAATCACCTATATATATTCACATATATGTACAATATTTACAATATTATTAAATTTAAATGATTTATTCCAATTCAAATTTTAGTTCGGGGAAACTCGCATCACTTTATCACTTAATTCTACAAATTTTAATTCAAAAATACAATTAATTATTAATTTAAATATATATAAAATTCGGGGTCATTACAAGTTGAAAGTCTAACAAGCATGAAAACATGAGAATTATCTCTACAACTTGATGAATGAACTTGCATAGGTTAATCATATACAAAAATGGTTGTCGAATCATCATGAACAATGGATCTACATGGATCTACACTTAGGTTTACAAAAATGCATAGAAATCACTATTTTAACACCAAATCAAGCCAACAATCTGATCTACTCCTTTGGATCCGTGTGAGAGATAATCACCACTCACCAAATCACCTAAACAACCCCAAATCAACACGCTTCAGATCTAGACAGCGAAGGATCAATCTTGATCTATCACGAATCCGCTTCAAACGAAGAAATCTCTCTCGAAAAGATGAAGATCTTAAATCTAAGCTCTTGAATCTTCAATCTTGATCTTCGATTTGGATGAAAGGAAGCACTAGATTAGAGTGGAGAAAAGAAGTGAAGAAGTGTAGAAGTCGAGCTCTCAAAATGGCAGCACTTCGTCGCTTCAAAATCCAGATCCCAAAAATGAAGAGAAACTCTCCTATTTATAGCAGAAATCCTTAAGTCGTCTGCCTTCATAAGTCGTTCACGACTTACGACTTAGAACCCTACGACCTAACAACTTCTGGCCTCTACGACCTAACCAGGCTACCCTTCGCGACCTAACACACATCTGCCTATGACTCACGGCAAAACATCTATCTCCTAAGTCGGTTACGACTTATAGCATGCGCCTACAACTTACAACTCAACTGGGTCTCCGACTTAACATAGCGTGCGACATAACAGTTCGACTTAACAACTTAGCCTATACGCGACTTAGCGACTTACGACTTAACAGACCAATCCTCTATGACTTAAGACTTAACTTCTCTAAGTCGTCTACGACTTAACACATAGGCTAAAACCCAACGACTTAACACCTTAAGTCTTCACGCGACCTAAAACCTCACGACTTAGTAGTCCTGCGACCTACGACTTAATCCAAAACCATGCTACAGTCACCCAACGACTTAACAGGTACACTACCTCGCGACCTAACAAACTTACGACTTAACATACCCACGCGACCTAACACTTAGACTGTATACGACCTAATACAACCTTACGACTTAACTCGTACGACTTAACTCCCATAGGTCGTATACTCCTTAAGTCGCTAACCTATAGGTCATACCAAGATACTAGGTCGCAACACAGCTATAGGTCGCTCCAATACTTCCTTAGGTCGCCTAACCCACTTAAGTCGGTCACGACTTAACTCTTAACTCGCTGCTTCTTAACTCGGTAACAATTAACTCGCCACTATCCTTAAGTCGCGCCTATCCCCTAAGTCGTATACGACTTACGACCTATACTAAGTCGTGAACGACTTAGGACTTGGCCATATTTTGCCTAAAATCTGAAATGGCTCAAAAATGCTAAAATTCCAGATTTTTGACAAACTTTTCGATCCGTAAAAATACGGGTCGTTACATTCTCTCCCCCTTAGGAATTTCGCCCCCGAAATTCCAAACAATCATAGCAATCAAAAACTATTCTGTACGCCTACCATCCATAGCAATCAAAAAACCATGCATCCAATTCTAGCTCAGCGTACAGAATTCTAAAACTAGAACAAGTTACAATATCGCGAGATGACACGACACCTTAGGGCCATACCTTGAAGAGTTCAGGATGAGCTGCCTTCATCCTCTCTTCCACCTCCCACGTACAGTCGTTATCATCGTCACTCCATTGTACCTTGAGCAACTTAACTACCTTCCTCCTAAGCTGTTTCGTGTCGGTTTCAACAACACGAAGCGGCTTACGAGGTCTTCTATCGACTGGATCAACTTCGAAATCTTCATAGCTATCAGCAGAAACCACCGTACTCGAGTCGTGCACATACTTCCGTAGATATGATACGTGAAAAACATTATGCACACCCGACATCTTCTCTGGTAACTCCAATCTATAGGCGAGCTTTCCAATTCGCTCGATGATCGGGAATGGTCCAACAAATCTCGGAGTCAATTTTCCTTTCTTCCCGAATCGAACAACATTCTTCAGTGGAGAAGTCTTCACAAAAACCATATCACCAACGTCGAATTCCAAATCCTTTCGATGCTTATCGGCATAACTTTTCTGACGGTCTTGGGCTGCCTTCATTCTTTGCCGAATGATTTCTATACAATCTGAAGTCTGTCGAATCATCTCTGGCCCAAGTATCAGCTTTTCTCCAGTTTCCAACCAACATGTCGGAGAGTTACACGGTCTTCCATACAATGCCTCATACGGTGCCATACCAATGCTTGACTGGTAACTGTTGTTGTATGAAAACTCTACCAAATGAAGGTGATCATCCCATGATCCTCCGAAGTCCAAAACACATGCTCTAAGAAGATCTTCCAAAACTCGGTTGACTCTCTCGGTCTGACCATCTGTTTGAGGGTGATAAGTTGTACTCAAACATAACTCGGTTCCCAAAACTTCCTGGAAGCTCTTCCAAAATCCACTAGTGAACAATGGATCTCGATCGCTCACTATACTCTTCGGAATACCATGGAATCAAACTATCCACTTCACATACAACTCAGCCAACTTTGATGCAGTCCTAGTCGATCGAACAGGAATGAACCTCGCACTCTTGGTCAGACGATCTACAATGACCCAAATCCCTTCATTTCCCGTTCTTGTTCTAGGTAGTCCATCAATAAAATCCATCGATATCTGCTCCCACTTCCATGTAGGAACTTCTAATGGCTGAAGCAATCCACTTGGCTTCTTCTGTTCGGCTTTTACCAACTGGCAGTTCATACACTTGGAAATAAAATTTCCAACATCCTTCTTCATGCCTTCCCAGTAGTAGGTTCTCTTCATATCCCGATACATCTTATTTCCACCTGGATGAATTGTCATCTTCGAGTGATGACTTTCCTTCAGGACTTCACTCCTCAATTCATCTATATCGGGAACAACTAGTCGTCCTTGCTTTCGAAGCCAACCCTCTCGATCGACCTCGAATCCTTTATCCTTTTCTGGATCCAATCCAGATTCCAATTCACGGATAATCTTGACAAACTTATCGTCTTGCTTTTGGCTCTCGCCAATCCTTTCCACAAGAGAAGGTCTTATCGATAAGTTTGCCAACATCTCAGGTTCCAATTCACTTCTAGGCCTGAAGTCAAATCCAGCTAAATACTCGAGACTCTTCCATTCTGAAAACATGGCTCCCAATCCTGCATGTCTTCGACTTAACGCATCTGCCACTGCGTTACCTTTTCCCGGAGTATAAGCTATACCAAAATCATATGATGCCAAAAACTCTAGCCAACGTTGCTGCCGAAGATTCAAATCCTTTTGGGAGAAAAGATACTTCAATGACTTGTGATCCGTAAACAACTCGAATTGAACTCCCTATAGATAATGTTTCCACATCTTCAGAGCAAATACAATCGCCGCTAACTCCAAATCATGAGTTGGGTAATTCCTTTCATGCGGCTTCAGTTGTCGACTTGCATACGCAACAACTTTATCCCTCTGCATCAGCACTGCTCCAAGTCCAGTACCACATGCATCGGTGTAAACCACCATCTCATCATTCCCACTTGGAATAGTCAAAACAGGAGCACTCGTCAATCTCTCTTTCAGGATTCCGAAAGCTTGCTCACACTTAGCATCCCAACTGAACACTTGGTTCTTTTTCGTCAATCCTGTTAACGATGCAGCCACCTTGGAGAAGTCTTTGATAAACCGTCGATAATATCCTGCTAATCCAAGAAAACTTCTCACATCAGATGCATTCTTAGGTCTAACCCAATCCTGGATTGCTGCCACCTTAGCGGGATCAACCGCTATTCCATTTCCAGAAATCACATGGCCTAAGAACCTCACTTCACTCTTCTAGAAGTGACACTTCGAAAACTTAGCCTTCAGCTGATGTTTCCGCAAGATTTCCAAAACAATACGCAAGTGCGTCTTGTGCTCTTCCTCCGTTCTGGAATAAATCAGAATATCATCCACGAACACAAGTACGAACTTGTTCAGCTGATCTCTGAACACTCTATTCATAAGATCCACAAAATATGCTGGCGCGTTAGTCAATCCAAACGGCATTACCAGCCACTCAAAGAAACCGGATGGTGTCCTAAAAGCAGTCTTCGGCACACTATCCTTAGCCACTCTTAACTGGTGAAATCCCGTTGCCAAATCCATCTGAGAAAACACCTTAGCCTCGTGAAGCTGATCAAACAAGTCATCTATTCTCGGCAATGGATACTTGTTTTTCTTCGTCACCTTATTCAGCTCACGATAATCCACACACAATCTCAATGACCCATCTGCCTTGGTTGCAAACACAACTGGTGCACCCCACTCGGACACACTACGCCGAATGAATCCTTTCTGCAAAAGATCATCAACTTGCACCCTCAACTCCTGCTGTTCCCTAGGCGCCATCCGCCTAAGAGGCATCACAACAGGTCTGGCTCCTTCAACTAGATCTATACGAAACTCGATCTCTCTATGCGGCGGCAACCCTTTGACTTCGTCAAAGACATCCTCGAATCCATTAGCGATTGGCACCGATGACAGTCCATCCCGTGGAACAACCGGCGAATACATGAAGCTCATGAAGACGCCTTCCTCATGCTTACATCGTATTACAACCTTTCGCCCCTCCACATTCTCGACTGTCACTTCCAACCTCTCGCAATCAACCTTTGCCGCATACTTCCTAAGCCAGTCCATACCCAAAATAATTCCGAACCCCGCAAAGTTCAGAACAAAGCAATCACAAACAAAAGAGCAACCATGACTCGATACAACTAGACCACGGCATAACATACACAAACAAGACGAACCCCCAACTGGATTAGTCACAACCAATGGCCTATCGACAATATCCGACTTCAAATCTAACCGGCCTACGAGTTCATTACAAACAAACGAATGCGATGCTCCAGTATCAAACAAAACTCTAACTGGAACACCATATAGGAAAAGAGTACCTTGAACAACCACACTCTTTCCTTTCTCTTCAGCCGTAGGAGCTTTCGAAGACGACGGAACAACTCCCAAAGCATAAACTTGCACAATCTGCTTGTCCCTCCTCGGTTCTGGACAATTCTTCCTGAAATGCCCCGGCTTGTCACAGTTGTGACACTTCATCGGCACCTTCGGATTCTTAAAATCCTTCGAGAAATGACCCTTCTGCTGACAATTGTAGCAAGTCACCTCGCCTTTCGGCTTCTTCTGGCCATCCTTACCCTTCTGTTGCTGCTGCTTCCTCTTCTTGTTTCCACCCTGCTGGGGTTTAGACTCTTCCCTAGTCACAGCAACAACAGATCCTTCTTTAGGAAACAGACTCTCATGGCTAAGAGCTTTCTCCACAAGCTTCTCAAATGAATCGTCCAAATGATCCACCAACTGTCTCCCAAGACAACTGTCCAAACCTGTCACAAACTTCTCATTCTTCTGATAAGCAGATTCAATATATGACCGGGCATACTTGGACAAAGCTTCGAACTCAGAAACATACTCAAGAACTGGTCTCCCACCTTGCTTGAGCTCCACAAACCTCTTGAACAGAACAGACTTCTGAGCTGTAGAAATGAACTTAACTTCAAACCTAACTTGAAATTGCTCCCAAGTAATCTCTTCCTCCGGAGTAGTGATGGTAATAGAATTCCACCAATCAGAGGCTCTCCCTTGAAGCTGCCTTGATGCCAACTTCCTCTTAGTTGCATCCTCAATTCCCAAATCACCAAAGATCCTTCTACAAGCATCTATCCACCTCTGGACCTCAATAGTTGATTCTGTTCCCAAGAAAACCTTTCCTCCAAGAGCAGTATAATCCTTGCACAACTTAGCAAAATCCACTGGTTTCGGAGTTTGGACTTGAACTCCAACATCTACTGCTGCCCCCGAAACTGGTATCCTTCTCATGATCGAAGTCATCATAGCTTCGAACATGGCTGCATAATCAGCAGTCCCCTCAGTAGCTCGGCCTTCCCTAGCAGCTGGTCTCCCTCTTCGACTCATTCTCAATATCTATAAAAAGGAATGATTAGAACATCTAGAGAAACAATTGCATAAAGGACTCAAACTCTACTAAGCTACTATATTATATATAGTATTCATCCATCAAAATACAATTACGTCTCTCATACGTAGTTACGTCGGCGAGCGTTGGGTAAAATCGATTAACCAATGCTCTGATACCAAATGTGATGACCGCCCATGACCCCTGCACCGAATCTAGAGATAGTGCGCTGTAAAGTGTGCCAGGCGACCATGGACGATTGTCAGGGTAGATTAAAACAACAGAATCTATCGTATTACTCACAGCGCATGGACAAAATACAATAGAACATATGTATAGTGAAGCTTTACAGAACAAAATGACATCATATAAAACTCCATAATAGTTGAATACAAGCATCCAAATAGCCAATACATCAAGCCTTGCTACATAACACTCAGAGAATACAAAACAGCGGAACATCCAGTACATATAATAAGAAGATAATATGCAACCCTCCAGCTCGTCTTCGATATCAGCATCGTGAGAAGAGAACAGCACCTGTCACCTGCTACCTAGTCTGCCCGTCCCAAAAATGGACGAACAGCCCAAGGCAATAAGAATTAAAACATAAAGCCTTGAGTCAGACAACAGTCTTAGTGAGCAGTAAATTAACTAACAACATACCAAAAGAGCATAAAGGAAAAGGAATAGGAATACAACCCTCCCACTCCACCTCTTTCTACAATGATAGCCCCCAGACACACACTAAGCAGAAACAACACAGCAGAGCATACAATTTAAAGTAAAGTAATAATCATCTGAGTCAAGGGCGATGTTTTCCAAGTACCACGGCCTAAATCAGATAAGCACCCAGAAAATACCGCTCTTGAGTCCGAATGACGATACAACCAAACATCCATGACTCTGGCTATCACTGTTATCATTGCTTCGATATCACCGTTAATTGAATGACCGGCACATTCTTTCAGCCGTCCGTCAAGGGCTAATGGAAACCCCGGTTCTAGACATAACTCCCGCACGTCGTCGCAGCCCGTGCCTAGGACTATCGAATCTGCCCAGAGTACTCGACCATCAACAGTTGGCCGTTGGGACTATCGAATCTTCCCAAACGTACTCTTGCTTAGAGCATGCTAGAACCTTCAATAACGATGCTATCCAAGCCTCCTAGTCGTCATCCTCGACGACTATTCTCATATCCATTCATTATCCTCAACTCGAATCATATCACTGAGTTATCAACATGCTTGGAATGATCCCGTCTGGATTAGACCAAGTCTTCATCACATGATTGCCTCGCTTCATCACATCCTCGCAAAGCCTCATCTCAACATCACATCATCAAATCTACGCATAAGAGCTTCATCATCCCGCTACACATGCCACGAGCAGCTTACCCAATTCAAGAGCCTTTCTCCTAGCTTTTGAATCATCTTCGGCCACCTTGTCTAAAACCAATCAACAATCATCTAATTCACAGCAATCAATCATGTCAAACATCAATCCAAGTAACCAAGCATTCAAATATAAGCAAAATGAACAATTATAACAATAATGGCAATTTCGTAATTAAGGAGTTGAAAGTCTAACAAGCATGAAAACATGAGAATTATCTCTACAACTTGATGAATGAACTTGCATAGGTTAATCATATACAAAAATGGTTGTCGAATCATCATGAACAATGGATCTACATGGATCTACACTTAGGTTTACAAAAATGCATAGAAATCACTATTTTAACACCAAATCAAGCCAACAATCCGATCTACTCCTTTGGATCCGTGTGAGAGATAATCACCACTCACCAAATCACCTAAACAACCCCAAATCAACACGCTTCAGATCTAGACAGCGAAGGATCAATCTTGATCTATCACGAATCCGCTTCAAACGAAGAAATCTCTCTCGAAAAGATGAAGATCTTAAATCTAAGCTCTTGAATCTTCAATCTTGATCTTCGATTTGGATGAAAGGAAGCACTAGATTAGAGTGGAGAAAAGAAGTGAAGAAGTGTAGAAGTCGAGCTCTCAAAATGGCAGCACTTCGTCGCTTCAAAATCCGGATCCCAAAAATGAAGAGAAACTCTCTTATTTATAGCAGAAATCCTTAAGTCGTCTGCCTTCATTAGTCGTTCACGACTTACGACTTAGAACCCTACGACCTAACAACTTCTTGCCTCTACGACCTAACCAGGCTACCCCTTCGCGACCTAACACACATCTGCCTATAACTCACGGCAAAACAGCTATCTCCTAAGTCGGTTACGACTTATAGCATGCGCCTACAACTTACAACTCAACTGGGTCTCCGACTTAACATAGCGCGCGACATAACAGTTCGACTTAACAACTTAGCCTATACGCGACTTAGCGACTTACGACTTAACAGACCAATCCTCTACGACTTAAGACTTAACTTCCCTAAGTCGTCTACGACTTAACACATAGGCTAAAACCCAGCGACTTAACACCTTAAGTCTTCACGCGACCTAAAGCCTCACGACTTAGTAGTCCTGCGACCTACGACTTAATCCAAAATCATGCTACAGTCACCCAACGACTTAACAGGTACACTACCTCACGACCTAACAAACTTACGACTTAACATACCCACGCGACCTAACACTTAGACTGTATACGACCTAATACAACCTTACGACTTAACTCGTACGACTTAACTCCCATAGGTCGTATACTCCTTAAGTCGCTAACCTATAGGTCATACCAAGATACTAGGTCGCAACACAGCTATAGGTCGCTCCAATACTTCCTTAGGTCGCCTAACCCACTTAAGTCGGTCACGACTTAACTCTTAACTCGCTGCTTCTTAACTCGGTAACAATTAACTCGCCACTATCCTTAAGTCGCGCCTATCCCCTAAGTCGTATACGACTTACGACCTATACTAAGTCGTGAACGACTTAGGACTTGGCCATATTTTGCCTAAAATCTGAAATGGCTCAAAATGCTAAAATTCCAGATTTTTGACAAACTTTTCGATCCGTAAAAATACGGGTCGTTACATTTTTGCCCTGTAGTTTATTTTTTCCCTGTATGAAAAAGTTATTTACGTTAGAAAGTTCTAAAATTTAAATTTAAAATAAAATAAACTACAGGGCAAAAACGTAAAAACATTTAACTCTCTAATCCTAGCACGCACGCACGAACCAACCTTCACGATCGCGTACACCATCAGCCGCCTCCTTCTCCTTGACATCGCCGCCACTAGGGACCTCGACAACCTAATCGAACCTCACTACAGTCGTCTCCAGCCCTGGCAGACCACCCCTGCGACACGCGGCACCCCACCTTGCCACCATCCGACCTCCACCGCCGCCCCTATAATCGCCATTTCTGGCGATTCAGACAACCTACGACCCAAACGAAAACCCTAGATCTACTCTGCAGGTCGCCCTCTACAAGCCCATACCTCCCGATCGACGACCGGATGAAGATCCACCGTCGAATACCAAAACCTAATATGGACGGTCGAGGCTTCTTCAACGATTTCTGGCCAAACCAAACCTCGATTGCAAAAATGAATTACAAATTTAGATTGCGCTCATCGAGAGCTTTCCATCGATATATTATATGACATAGTTTGAGGAGTTTGAATTTTTTTGATTTGAAATCGAAACTAGGGTTTTGGAATTGGGAATTAGGTTTCTGCCATTGGAAAGAGGAGATAGGAATAAGCAGTACGTACAAAAATCAAAATAGACTACTAGGGTTTCAGAAAAAGAAATCTATTTATATGCACAAAGATAAATAAGAATGAATGGACAGATCGAATTGGTTGAAACGATTACGTGAAATCGAAAAGCCCGTTCCGTTCGAAAAACGAAAATTTATCGTCCAATATATCAAAATATAGGTTTTCAATATTTTTAAATTCAATGGACTAGTTTCAAACCCCGATTCCATTGTATATAGAAGTTAGCTTTTAAAATCAAATTATATTCATTTAAATTCTTTTAATTGATTTCCGTGCGTTTCGAGCTCGCACGATCAAACGATAAGTCCAATCGCTACGAAACTTGAAATCCTGTAATAATTCACTGTGACGGATCCGATGAAACTAGTTTCGTCGAAATTCGAGGCAGTGGCCAAAAAGGCTAATTTCTACGTTAATTGTAATGACCCACCTTTTTGGACGGTTTAAATCGATGATAAACCACACACGTCAGACTCAAACCATTTAAAAGGGAGGATTGTTATGGGGTAAATAAGAAAAAGCAGGGAAAGAAAGAAAAACAAATACAGAATCTCGAAGTGCAATGACAAAATATAATAATTAAATAAACAGTTCATGAAGCTGTTTACAAATAACATTTGATTATCTATATAATAAAATCCCTTGGTCGGTTACAAAAGACAAAGAAAGGCTAAGATTTATTCTTAGCATAGATATCAAGCGACTCCAATTTATACATGGATGCCGTTTTGTTCACACGATGTTCCACGATCTCCTCACATTTAGATCACCGTGTAAATTATTACCCATCTTTAATTTACACACGTCATGTATCTCTTCCTTTTCTTTTCCTTCTAGATTTATTACTCAATAACTGCTCCTTGCATGATCCATGTTTCCTTCTGTTTTGTTCCCCCATCTCATTTCTCTTTTTAAAAAATTACGAATTTGTGAATTCGCTTCCTCCGATTACAACTGAATCACATCCCCGATATCAGTAATCTCTTTGAATCCATGAAACGTTAGTTGAAAAATCAACAAATTATACAAAACCCTAAATTTTGACGCTACCAGATCTAGAAATTACTTAGTCAAGTTTCGAGATAGGGCATTGTGGTTCTAATTTTCGACGTCATGGGTAACTAGACCTTCGATCCTCTCATTTACGTTTTGATCTTCTCCAATTATGATTCGGTTTTTACAGTTTTGCTTTTTGATACTTATACAATTGAATTTTTAATAAGGATATTATTTACGATTGAAGACTTATTTGAATTTTATGTTCGTTTCTATGAAAAGATGGATTTGGGTTTCTTTTCACTGCCATTATCTATGCAAATGTATGCTCATCTACTTAATAGAAGCGGATGCACAATTTAAAGAAGGACATCAAGGTATACTTCTATTCTTTTTTTTACTTTAGTTTTCTTCTTACTGTTTTTCTTAACAGATAAAGTATGCAATTTTATTGTTGTTTTTTGCAGTTTGATGTTTGCCAAATATAAATATTTATATTTTCTGTAGTTTGAAGTTTATAATAATTGAATATCGAGAATGCTGCAATTGTGTTTTGTTGCTTGATGTTGGTGGACAAAATTTTAATTACATTTTGTTGTAAATGCTTAGTTATTTGAATAATCATTCCTATTATGGGATTATCTTTTAAATGACTCATGATACGCAATACTCTGTATATATGGCTGATAACAAGATCAATTCATATAACAAGGTCAAAAATGGTTCATTAATGAGAAGGTGGTGCACATATTGTACAAAAATTGGTAAACCTGTGGGTGCATATATTGTTAGTCGGATGTACATTGTAAAGCACGTAAAATGAAATTCTAATGGCATTTTAGTTTTCTGTTTCTAATACCATAAAACTGTTCTATAAAAGCTATAGAAATGAAAATGACATTAAATAGTTGTAAGCTTATATGAATGAGAAGTAGCCATCGTTCTGTTACTAACTAATTTTATACAATTGAAAATAATATGTTCTATTTCTCCCCTAAATTTTATTTATACGGTTTCCATTTTGCTTCATCACCACTGATCTCTATCTGTGCTTACTCTACTTACCGATCTACATGATTTATGTACTATGCCAAGGCTAGATTTTTTTTACCTCTATGTTTTAGATTATATGAATCCCACTTGATTTGGATTTTTTTTGCCTTACTCGATTATATTTTCTACTCTGTTCTACCTCATATCTGATTGATTTAGTTATACTGTCATGGTCTTTCACTTTAACGAGCTGGATGTTGCTAAGTATCACTTGGTTGTGTTCTTAAGCCCTTTTACTGCTTATACAGACAGTTGCCTTACTAAACACAATAATATAAAATTACTTTTATTGGTGACATAATATTCATCTAAATTTCTATATTCTTCTTAAAATCACTTACTGTGTGATAGTGTGTACATGATAGAAATATAACATGGCTGGAGAGTTTGGTATCAATTTAGAGAGACATGTTGCCAATATGAGGTGTGCTAAGTGGGTTTACATGCGCTGTAGCAGTACAGTATGAGGTGATGCAGCTGAAACAAAATGTGGCATTTTGGTCGAAAAGCAAATTGAAGCAGGCTTAAACAGTTTGGGACAAGTAACATGGACTGAAGCAGGATGAACTCTTTGCTGACATGCACTGTTGAGGGAGACGATAAGGGAGAGAGCAACTGCAAAGTAATGGAAGCTGGCATCAGAGCGTGTGCTGGTAGAAAAAACAACACGATGATGAATGCATATGCTGGAAGAACATAGGGCAGTGTGATGCTACAGGTCGAAACTACAATGGTTGTCTTTTTTTGTACTTTAGTTTGAATGTGTTGTTTGTACATGTTGTCTACGTCAAATCAGTTGTGTATAATCTCAAGGTTCTAAAACATCCGTTTGTTTTTGCACTTCTTTGCTTATATATTGAAGATGACTTTGTTTCTATATTCCCCGTAATTGTTGAATGTCCTTTATTTTCATCAGCTTATTTTTAGTTATACTACATAATCAATGGTTATCACTCTTCACTTGAGCTGTCAAATTATTATTTGGTTGAACATAGTCAATTAGTTCAACTGTATATATATTTGAATAGCGAGTCTTATGTAAACAAATTCAAAAGAATATAATATATATACTAACATTTTACTAATATTGATTTATTAATATTGAAATGTATAGAACCATATTACCAATGATAGAAGTCAAATTTGCAAGTATCCTCTATTTTGATTTGCATGCACCATATTTGATCATGGAAACGAGTGGATTTAAATAAAAATCCATAGGATATGTTGTTATTTTCAGGTTTTTGTACATTAATTTAATTAGTGGTTTCTATTTATAAAACTTCTTAACAATTTATAATAGTATATATGCTGCAAATTTGGTAATGAGTATTCTTTTTGTACTCAAATATGAAATTGTAACCATTTTGATAACAGTTAAGACCTTAGATCTCTCTATTGATGTTACATCAATCTACTGTCATATATTTGGTAATAGACGATTCTTGCCAGTTTGTGGTCTAACATTTGCATTAAACTTTTGCTTACTAATCTTTTAGTCTTTAATGATATGTGAAAGAGACACTTTTTAGGTATAGGTAATAAAAGATTTGAATTAATCTTTTGTTTGCTAATATGTTATTCTTTAATGATATGCAACAGAGAGACTTCTCAAAGTCCAATATTTTTCAAATGCAAAATGATTCAGGTTTTGTAAATTTGCACATATAATGTGTACGTTTTGATTCCTAAACGAAATAAACTGCAGTAGCATTCAATAATAACATGCATTAAATGCACTTTAGACTCACGTAATTTTCATTATATGCTTTCCAGAAAGCAATTCGTTATATGACTCATCGTCTTAATTGAGAATCAATATGCCAACCTAACTGCTCATTTCTGTATGCATAATTTGCGTAATTTATAAAAGACCTATCCTATAATAAACCCATTGTTCATTTATTTCTAATGTTCATTTTTTACTGACTATTCATTTTAACTTCTTTTCTTGTTATCCTTTTTATAGGAACATATATGTATATTTTATACCCATTATTATTATAATGAGTGCTGATGGTTGTTTGTATTATGTTTACACAAAATTTACTTTCCTATATTTGGTTCTTCAAGATTCAATGGCAGTTTGTAGTCCGAATTCTAGGTTAATTTTTTATCTATTAAGCTTTTACTATTTTATAATATGCAACCGATTCTTTTTCAATCAAAAATCAGTTACCCCTTTCTTATTTGATATCAAACAAAAGGCTAAACACACATGAGTTTGGAGTCCATGTGTTGTTCATGTATTATGCAAGGGTATTGTTATACTATTGTGTGTGGGGTCAAAGTCCTAACTCACCATTTTTTTTATAATTTCTCCAACCACTAAATTATTCCACTTCTGTAAATATACATATACAAATTGGTTCAAGTTTGGATTATGGAACAAAGTAAACATTACAAACATGCAATAATAACATCCATTAAATGAGCTTAATGAAAAGCTACACAGCATTTTCATTCTTTGCCTTCCAACCTCAATTCAACATTTAAACACATTATAACAACAAATTGTAACATTCACCATATCTGAAATAAAACATTAAAAGTAAAAAAAGTCAATCTCAACGAATCATCATGTATAATTAAACACAGTATATTTTCTATCCTACATTAATACAACCAGGCATAAATAGTAATAACCTAAGAACCCGTGCAGCGCACGGGCTACCTACTAGTACTTTTACAATACAGATCAGAGTACATACACCAATAATAATTAAATAATGCAGCGGAACGACATGATGCATTGGTATGAATATAAGAAATAACATTAGTACTAAATCTTCGTCTTCGTACTCCAGAAAGCCGTCTTCGATACATTGAAAAGCTCAAACTGACCCGAGCGAATTGAAAAGACAAAACACTCGAGTCAGAACTGAAGGATCTTATGTGAGTTAAATCAATAGTAAATAAATATGAGTGTGACGGCATCGGAGATGTTTACGGGGTTTGACATCTCCTATCCAGTGTCTAATGTGAGTGCAATAACTTAAGAGATGTTCGAGATTACCATCTCATAAGGATCCGTTAAACTATCTACAATGTACTACAGTACGCTATTATAATATGTATACAATAAAGCAAAGTATTAAAATAGCTTTAAGGCGTTACCCATATCCCCCTTAACACATTTTTATATATTCCCGTAATCTATACAATACCGTAATTCCTCCGTAAACTGGAGGGCTATCAAAGGGCACTCGATAGGTACGGTACAAACCAAACTCGTAGAAGGCGCAATAAGGCATGTGAACACGGCACTCGAGGCAATGCCAGAGTAGGATTCTACCATTTTCGAATCCGGACTGGTGGTAACGTATAGCAGCTACTACCGCCCAACTCGGAACACAATCCCATAATCAAAATCGAGGGGTGGCCACTAAATCATCACAAAGTCAAAATATGGTATCGAAGAAGCATGTCCGATCGGAGGAATGACCTCACTTGGCCCAGCGTGGCTCTTATTTTAGTCACATCTAAGCTGACTCACGGGAGTCAGGGCTACGTAAATACCTTATACAGAATCGTTCGCCAAATCATCCTACTTTATTCTGGAATCTACACCACGTACACAGTTGTTAAAGTGGTTTTCGGTATTGGCAGAGAGTATGACAATATCCGATCCCGATCTCTTTAACAACCAAACGCTTATTTCACACCGGATGGTTCTTTTACATTTCAAAAGTCAATTCATAATTGATATCAAAATATCATATCTGATTCAAACATATCACTTTCGAAATCATATTCACTTTCGAAATCATATTCACTTTCGAAATCATATTGACAAAATAGGTTAAATCTCACTTCAAAATCAACGTATTAAATCAAATATGTCATTTCACCAGAAAATATCATTTAAATCCCAACTTAGGTTATAACATCATTTAACCATAATCTCTTTTAAATTAAGGATTTAAATATAGCAGTCCAACCTTGCACCGTTTATTTTTAGGAAATAGTTTAGATAGTTTTAAAATAGTTTAAATAGTTTTTAATAGTTTAAAATAGTTAAAATAGTTTAAAATAGTTTAAAATAGTTTAAAAATAGATTAAAATAGTTTAGGTGGATTTAAGATAGTTTTAAATAGATTTAAAAATAGATTAAATAGATTTAAAATGGATTAAATAGATTTTAAATAGATTAAATAGATTTAAAATAGATTAAATAATTAAAATAGATTAAATAGATTTAAAATACTTTAAAATGGTTGAAAATAGATTTAAATTAGTTTAATAGTTTGAAAACATTAAAATAAAGATTTTAAAATAATAAATCTTTAAACGGTTTATATAAAAATAATTAATTTGGAATTAATAACAAAATTAAACCATTTTTGCCATTTCAACACATGGATCATGTTCAGCCTTCAATTCAACTAACTAAAACTGGATTTTAAAGTCAGATTCTCATTAAGCCATTTAATCAATATCGATTTCAAACCCATGTTTGAATTATCAATTTAAACCACTTCAAATTTTAATAGATTTCAAAGTTATATTCATACAATTTCAATAACTCAATTTCGATAAATTTCATTTATACTTCAAATTCAACTTTAGAATTTCAATTTTAAATTCTTAAGCAATTCACTTAAAACAATTCCAATATTTCAATTTAAATCCTTTAAATAATTAATTTAAAACAATTCAGTTTATATAAATCAAATTCTATTTCTAAATATCATTTAATTGAATTCAAAATTTAAAGATTTAAAAATCATTTAATTTAACCAATCCGGTGTCCGTATATAATTTTCTACCCTATCGTCAAGTGATACAGATATTTATCATTTCAATCCGCAATTTAAAATTTTACGGGTATATATCATTTCAACTCGCAATCCCAAAATTTCAAATCAATGAAAATCGCTTGGGTTTATCATTTCAACCCATAACGATTTTCCCTATTCTATATGATCGTTCGGGTATGTATCATTTCAACCCATAGGGAACATGCAGCGTTATAACAATATAAAATATAACATCCAGTCATCCAATATCAACAATCAAACATCCATCACAATCACCATTCAATCAGCAAATAAATAACATCAATTAACTGATTATCATCAATGGGTATTCAATTGACAATTAAATTCAATATTAAATTAAATGGCAATTAAATTCGGAAAAATTCAGATTTAACCGGAATGACAAATTAAATATACCAAATAGAAATCAATCAACCTTAAATCACATCATAAATTTAATTTAACAAACATAAGATAATTTAGTAGTTATGAGTGGGTTAAAACACTCACATTTTGATTTCAAATCGATTTGAAATAAAAAAAAATGGCCCAAAATTCAATGATCTCAGAATTCATCCAAACTAGTTCCATAATGTCCGAAATTTCGATACGATCGCAACGGAGAAAACTGCGCGTGAATCCGAGCTTATATGCAAAAGATATGATAGTTAAAACTTTAAAATTAAAATAAAAATTAAAACAAGGACAAACTCGTAATTCCTCTCACGTCAGAAAAACCCTAACCATGCTCGTTGTCGAACATGAAAAACTGTAGCCACCGTCCTCTACATCATTAACGCACGCTGCTCCAGCCACTTGCGGCCATGCGTGCCACCACCAATCGAAACGCCGATCTCTGCTCCACCCTCCTCGACCATCAATGATCACACCACGTCGCCGATAGACGTTGAATTACCTAGCCGTCGCCGCCGCCCCTTTATAAGCCTAATTGAATTTTCCTCGACGATCCCGCCATTGAACTGACAAACTACCATCACTAATGCACTCCACTCGCCACTCTCCACAACCCGGTAACCTTCGTTCAACGATCCGACGAAGTTGATCACGACACGATGAACGGCCGAGATTTAATCACTAATTTTTTGCCACACAGAGACTCAAATCGGAAAACAAACTGCAGATCTAGAATGCGCTCGTCAAGAGCTTTGAATCGGTATAAAATATGATATAGTTTGAGGAGTTCGAATTTTGAAATTGAATTTTGATTTGAAATTGAAATTGGGGAAAAATAGAGTTTCTGCCATTGAGAAGGAGAAGGCAGTGTGAAATTGTACGTACAGTAATGAGGAATAAAAGGCTGCTAGGGTTAGAACAGAACTATTTATATTAATAAATCCTGATAAAAAAATAAACACATATCGAATAAGTACGAACGACAATAACGACCCGGAAAGCCCATTCTGCCTCCGAAACGAAAGTGGGTCATCCCATATATCAAAGTAGGTGTTTTTGATATTTTTAAACTCAATGGAATAGGTTTCAAGTCCTAATACCATCGTATGAAGAAGTTAGCTTTTAGTCAGCTTATTTCAACTGAATTCAATTAAATTGATTTTTGTGTGTTTCGAGTCCGTACGATCAAATGACAAGTCCGATCGCTACGAAACTTGAAACCTTACAATAATTCACTATTACGGATCTGATGAAACTGGTTTCATCGAAATCCGAGATAGTAGCCAAAATAACTATAGTTCACGTTAATTAATTAAATTGTTATTAAATTGATTAAATCACTTTTTAATTTCAAATTTAATAACTAATAGTTTTCATCATTTTTGATTACTTGGACATTTACAATAATTTAAAACAAATTTACATATCAATTCAGTGTTAAATATTTCACTAATTACAGTGTTCAATTTCAACTGTAATTAAATCCAATTAATTATAATTTAATTCAAATAAATTGATTTAATTTGATTTCAATCTTTTTATTCAATAAATCATTACTCTACGGGCATAGTTAACATTGGTTTATATCTTATTACATTAATATTTCATCTTAATTTCTATTAACGTAATATTTAATTACATTTAGTTGCAATTGATTTTCAATTTAATTCAACAGATTAAATAAATAGGTAACATATCACAATTGTCACCTTTTACTTAATCTAATCACATTTATAAGTTTTATTACCTACAACAAATGTTATAACTGTTTACACAACATTGATTTTATCTAATTTCAATTATTTACATATTATTTCATCAATTTATGTAACATTTAACATATTCCCTTATTTACAATTAATAACTAATAATCACATTTCAATCATTTCCATTAATTGGAATTACAATAAAATAGTCAGCAATTAACTCACATTAACATTGTTATATTTCATTCTGGCTATTATCTCATTAATATATCATAAATTTTTATTTCTCCCAATATTAATTTACAAAATCCTATTAAATTCAATAATTTAATTATCAGAAAATTACGGGTCGTTACATTAATTAAATAAATTATTATTAAAAATCAATTTAATCACTTTTAAATTCAAAATTAAAAGTTAACAATTTCATCATTTTTGATTACATAGAAATTGATAATCTTTTAAAATAAAATCTTCCATGTTAAATCCAACATTTAAACATTACAATAATTTCAGCATTCAATTGCAATTGTAATAAAATTCCAGTTAATTATATTTTAAATTCCAATAAATTCTTTTATTTTTATTTACACTCTTTTTATTTAATCATCCAATACCTTATGAATATAATTAACATTAGTTTACATTTCATTACATTCATATTCTACAGTTATCATCTTTTACCATATTAATTATAATATTTAATTACATTAAATTTCGACAACTGATTCTAACAATTATTTTATTCCTTATTAACAATTATAACCAAATTAACTTTACAATTAATTCCATTGACTGAAATTACATTAAAATAGTTGTCAATAACATTAAATCAACATTATTACATCATATTCTAATTATTTTCTCATTAATGAATCATAAATTTTAATTCCTTACAATATTAAATTTCAAAATCTTATTTAATTTAATATTTTTAATTATCAAAAATACGGGTCGTTACAAACTTAAAAGATTGCTTGGAAATATATTCATACTTGTAAATACCAGATCTAGGTGGCTTTATCGAGCAAGCTTGACCGAAATAAACACCTTCAGTTGGTTAGATCTAAAAAAATCTAATAAAATCCCCAAAAAGAGGAAATCACACTAACAATAATAGCACAACCAAATAACACTTTATATCTAGAAAATAGACAATAAAAAAATTCTAACTAATAGATCTAAGATGATTAATCGTCAAATTTATAAAAAATAATTTCAATCCATAGTTCTACAGAACTCCATATTTGATGTCATAAAAATAATCTCAAACAACTTGTTAAAATACATAAAATTATATTTATTAAAGCATATCCAAATATCCTACAAAATAAAATGATTAAATACATGTCTTTTTATCAATAAAATGTATATACTTATATAAAAATTCAATATCTTTGGCTAAAAATAACAAAAATATGATAGGGATTGGGTGACATATTTAAAACTATGATTAGGGATTACCTTGATGAAGAAGATAACGTTTCTCTAATGGAGGAGATAAGAAAAGAAATTTTCTTTAATAACGGAGATGAAGAGGATAACTTTTCCACTTTTGGATCTGATTAGAACTTATTAGGAGAAGGAGGGACTATATATCAATTTTTATATTGAGAAATAATGGTCATAATGTTCGTTTATTTTTCCATATGTGATCCTTTCTTTTCACCATGCACGATCAGACACATTATTTAAACATATACAAAAAAATGTACTTTAAGATATATCATATATATTAGATCTTAATTTATTTCTTTGCTTGGATAAAACATATTTGATGCTTCCTTTCCTCTTTATAGGGACCATCATACATAACACACACACACATATGCACACACACATGAAATTAAAAAAATACATTATATATTTTGTATTACACCTTTTAATAAACTAGATTACCTATTCAAATGAAGTTAAATATATGCAACAAATGAATTTAACATGCTTTATTTTGGTAATTTAAAAAGGTAATATTACCATATTTTGTGTGTGTGTCTGTGTGTGTATGTATGATTTCGGTCCTTATTTAATATAGAGGTCACAATGTCATATGCTTATCGATCATCTAGGTGGAGTCAAACTTCATAATCATTTTAAAATTGCATCCATCTACAGTGATAATTGTGCACGTTTGTCACTTCATCGAAACTATGTCACGTAGACATCTTAGGTTAGATCATCGATCAAAACCCTGATAATGTTCTTATTTAATTGCAAATCTGGGCTCCGAAGCTTTTCAGTTGATAAGGATTATCAATTAATTGAATATAATCTAGCCATAAATTTTTAATTTCAAGTCAAAACCCAATTACGGTGACACCAACCATCTATATCGAAGGAGACTAATTATTTCTTGAGTAGTGTTTTACTTCGAGTATCTAAGCCCATTCCCAACTATTGTTGTAACATAAAATCATATCATGTTATTAACTATCATAAAAGTAGAGCCTAAATAAACCAAATCCATAGAGTCTTAAGTCAAAATACCATTGCATATCATTATGTGAGATCCTTTATTTTTACGATATAACTAACTGATATTAGACTTTGGTGAGTCATTCTGTAGTTGATCCACAAAAACTACAAGTGTGTTACTTATTGGCATCCTCAACGGTTACTAGTAAATATATAACATACAAGATTCATATATAAGAGTTAAGTGTGCAACTATATAACCAAAATTACATAATTGTCCCTATAGCATACCCTCAACTCTACCAAAACCAAATGAATATTGAAAAAGAAAACCTTGAAAAATTCTTTTATTGTTATAAAAAGCTTTCTTGCTACTACAAGAGCACACATGGATTAGTACATAAAGTTCCTTGACATATGTAATATAATTGATTTATAAATTGACCAGTTGAGCTCTAGAAAACATTAAACTTAATCAACTATTATTATCTCTTTCTTTCAATTACAATTTTCAAAATAGTAGGTTGGAACTATGCTACTTAGCCTATCTAATTTTGAGAAAGAATTTAGTATATTGCAAAATATGAATTTGGTCATATTTCTTTTGGTTTTATATTAAAGTTAATGTTTAAACCAAAACTGTTACAAACACCAAAGAAAGTAAGTAGTAGAAATTAAATGAAGATAGTAAATGAAAAATAGAGGCAAACCAACATAATACATGCACACATAAATTTATAATGGTTCGGCAATCTTAGCCTACGTTTATTCAATGATTTTATTGCTTTTGCACTAGTTTTAGTGATTACAAGAGAGTGGGATCGGAATAGATCCTTGAATACAGAGTGTAATGGACGTGTTAAGGTCCCTAGAATGAACCATTCCTTCTATATTTATAGGGGTAGACGACCAAATATCTCATTGATATTTCTCCCACAAAATCTCCTCATATAGACGAAGTCCTCCAAAAAAACCTCGGCCCCGGATTCCCTACGGTTGGGGATCGTTATCGATCCCTGTGGGGGATAAGTACTGGTCCCTATAAACAATGGTATGGGATCTGCGACTTTGTGTCTTGGCTTGTCTTGATGTTGGCTTTGAGATTCCAAGCGATGGATCTACAGAAGGTTGAATTACTACTTTAGACTATATATGGAGATTGCCAATATGACGCAAAAATATTCTAGAATAACACTTTAATCAAGCTCTATGTAGATAGAGAAGAGTGCCATAGGAGTGGGGGCCACTTTCAGTGTACCCCTAGGGATCGATACCGTTCCCTTATGTAGGGTGGAACACCGATCCATACTTAGTGTATTCCAGGGTATTACACTTCTAAGCTTGTTCAACCATCGCCTCGTGTTCTTGTCAGTACTTAGTTCCTCGACCCTAGCATCATCTCTTTAGGCCACTTGCCTTGATAATCATTGGGTCTAACTTATCCAGTCAATCTGAATATAGCTGGGCCAAAAGGCTGGATAACACTTACCCTCCAAAGTACATCTCATTTCGAACGTGATGTACTTTGAATCGAGACAAGTCAGAATCACTGCGGAGGATTCCACTCTATGTTCTGAATGGTCGCCATCCTTCCTTTGAATCGCTCCTATGAAAAGTCAATCCATAGTGATTCGTCATGACACTTTGTAGGCATCTAAGACTATAAATACCAGAGTACAGTCTCTTGATAATTGCTCATGCTCGGTTCAATTTAGCTAGCTGATTGAGTTGGTAGATTTCGATCAACCGAACTAATTTCTTTTTTGAAAATCCCAGGTAAAAATCCATTTCCATTGATTTGGAAAATCAAATGTTAAAGGTGCATGCGTGCTCACATGTTTATGTATACACTGTTGCCATCAGCTTCCAAGCACGTTCATATGCCTATAGGCCGTTGCCAACTTCCTTTGAGCGATAGTCACATGTCCATCGGTTTTTCATTCATCATTTTTTTAGTATATGGTGGGACTTGGTACCGGTCCCTATAGGAAGGGATCCGGTACCGATCCCACACTTCACATATTTTCATTTTTGGATTCGAGAATATTGGGCCGTGAAGGGGTATATAACCCATAGTCTCCGTTCTTTCTCCCCACTTGCTTTCATTTACTTGCTCACCGAACCCTATCTTCACTCATCAGCCATTAAAGTTCATTCCCCAAACTTTCAACACCTCCAATCCCTGCACCAATCGAGTCGAAATCAATCTCCTACCCCACCGTTACTTATTCACACTTTGAATCCATATCTCCTCCATCTCGTCACTTAACATAGAAGGTCAAATTCCTTTGGGTTTCGAAACTCGGTCCACTCTAGCCTTTCATCTTTGATTTGCGTTGGACCGATCGCAATGGCCCATGAAGGGAGGTGATGGGCAGTAGAATGTTAGAGAAGATGGTACATGCATTGATTTGGGGGTGACTTCACGTCAAATGTTGATTTTGAACCGGTCGTGGGAAGATGGAGCTAAAAATTTGCATAAGGGGAGAAACCCCTAGGTATGAGATTGGTAACGACCCCATACTTAGGCCATTTTTTCTAATTTTTCACCTTGTTTATTCACATGCCTATATGGACCCACATGCTTGACTTTGAATTTGAGGACATTTTCCTGTATGACACCTGCATACGGACTCGAACTTTTGGACATGCATACAAGCATGAATTTGAATTTTGATGCACTTACGTGCTTGTATGGACCATTTAGATGCACACATATGCCCTGAAAGCGAACATCATGTTTTTACATACTAATGGTCGATTTTAGATTTGGATAGAATTCTTATGTAAAACCATCGTCGTGAAAGCTAGTTGGGATGGTCAGCAATGAAGGCCACTCCGGTCGACCTCCCGAATCTCATCATCACTGTCGCATAGTTCTAAACTGTATAGCACTACATTGCACATCACCGCACTAGATAACACTTAGCATAGGGGGATAGGTTAATCAATCTAACTATAATTATCTACTGAGTTTCATAGCTATGGGTTCCAAACACTCCAAGCATTTATCTGCAATGTCTGGTGATCAAGCATCTGCATATGCTGAGTCGAGCTCAGCAACACTTTCTACCCGACACACTCCAGGTGAACAATCGGAACATCCCGAAAGCTGACACCGTGCACCAGGGAATTTTCTAGATCCGAGAGCAGATGATATAGTAGAGCCAGCTCTTGACACACTTGAGGATGCTATATTCCTAGAAGATCTAGCGGACTCGACTGCTTCGAAAGTTAACGATGCATCTCTTCATCGAAATTGCATTAAGCATGGACTCCCATATGATGACGTATTGGTCCCATCTCGTGACCAAAGGGCTCACCTTCCTCTAGAAGGGTATATCACCTACAATAGGTATATATGCCTAGTTGGGGTGTACCACCATTTAATCCGTTCATCCGTCGAATGCTCCATTTTATGAGACTTTCTCCAGCTCAACTACATCCGAACAGCTATGCGTTTCTCCGAACAGCTATGCGTTTCTCCATGGCACATACATGATTTTCCTAGAATTCTTGAATCATAAGCCGACTGAGAAAGATATTTGATTCATCTATAGCTTTAAGCGATGAAAGGGAAGTCTCGTTCACTTATCTAGAGCTAGTTAGCAATTGTCAAGTTGTGACCTATGCTTGGAATAAGCTTAGCTATTTAAAAAGCGAATGGTTTTATGTGCGCTGCCCACCTGGTTTTGCAAACGATGGTTAGTGGGATGTAAGTACTTTTCCAAATTATAGTGTGAAAGCTTTAGTTAAGTTGCATTCTGATTAACACAGTTTTCCCAATTATGCAGATGTTCCTTCAAGACCCGATGGTGTTGTTTATGAAAATGCTGTTACAACACCCCAAATCGTTCCAAAGGAAGATAGAGAGATCAGGTCCCTTATTACTGATGAGCGTCTCTTGGTCTTCAACTTTCTAGAAGAGGGTTATAGCACCAACCAGGCTGGGGACGATGATGAAGGAACAATAGGTGGTCGAATTCAGCCAGAAGTAGGTAATGTCGGCCCTAACGTTCCCCCATTCCTTAGCCAATAAGTCAAGGGGGCTTAAGGTATTGTCAAGGAAGAAAAAATGTAGGTGGTGGTAATGAGGTTGGAATGACGACATACATTCAAGTCACGAACCTGAGAAGTCTTCAAATGAGCAACCACTTGCTGCCAGGGGAAGCTGTTCGTTAAGCTTCATAAAGAGAAAATTTCTAAGCAGCCTCCGCCAGTTACAACTATAGGGAAGGCTCCTTCCAATCCATCAATAGAAAAATTCATCGACTTAGGATTGATTCCTTTGGATATTCCATCTTTCGGTCTCGATAACATTAGTCTTGAGGGCATTGATCCCCTAATTCGTTTTGAGAAGGATACCATTCCTACCGGCATGCAAAAGCTTACTCCTATGAGTAAAGCACCAGTACATGGTCCATCAGAGGGGACACTAGGACACTCATGTGCATGTGCACTTCACAGCAATGTATCGCATATGTCGTATGTCCTTATTCTTTGAGCCTGATTCACTCTCTCTTCATATGTAGGTTCCATGGAGAGGAAAAAATACACATACCGATCCTTAGAGGAAAAGGTGTATAAAGCTCATAGGCCTCGGTCGAGCTCGCACTACCAAGTTAGTGGTCGGACTACGAGTCTGGCTATCACTCTGGCTGAGATGGAGATGATTAGGATAGAGGCAGTTATGATAAAGACCACTGATCTCATGACTCTGCTTCCAAGCGTCGGCCTAGATCCAGATGACCTCTTCCTAGAGGTCTGGATAGGCAACCTGATTGTCGTGATGATATTCCATCCGTTGACACTTGTATGACCAAACTTAAGGATCAATTCCCAAAGATCTGTTTTGATGGGCATTTGTTCATGCCCAACCTAAAGAGAGTTCCAATGGAAGTCAAAGAAAGGACTATAGCCTGCGTGATCGACATTCACCACCAGTATAACGAGTAGGCACGAGTTGCTGAGAAGATTTTAAAGTTTCAAGAGATAGGCTGCAGGAGATCGAGAATCAAAAGTTTATCGAGGCCGACAATAAAAGAATCATAACCACCCTTGATATTGAGGTCGAGAATCCGAGATAATCCCGGGTTGAAGCAGGGAAGAAAGCCAAGAGGCTATCAAAGCACTCGAAGCTGAAAAGACTAAGCACCTTAATGAAGTTGAAGAGGCGCATCACCGAAATCGTGAGCAAGTTCTAGAAAGAGATGCCACCAGAAGAAATGCTGCCGAGCTTAAAACCAAGCTCGATCGTGAGACAAAAGAAAAGGATGAAGCATAGCAAATAGCCTAGGACTCATACGATGAGCTAGTCACTATGAGGAAAGAAAGGGACAGAGCTATCAAACGAGCTAGGGATGTTGATGCTATTGTGAAGGGACAAGTTGAAGCCATAGAGCAGCGGACAGAGGAGCGGGTTATGGAGGGGTTGGAGACATTGCTTGCTCAATACAATAACAATGTGCTCAAGTCCAAAAATATGGAGTGGCTTAAAGATGAGTATCCCAAACTCCTTGCGTGTGCCCAGGAGTGGACCATTGAGGAAGAGAAGGAATTTCTTTAGGGCGCTGAGGTGGATCTGGAACATTTAGAGAAGGAGATCTTGGCGAAAGATGGGCCCTAGATTTTACACGACGGCTTGCTTCTTATCCATCCAGAACTTTCTATAACTACGCAAGAGGAAATAGGCGAAGGTTTTGGACTAGTGCAGCACGATGCTTTGGCTAGTCAAACACTTGGGACTCAAGCTGATCCTAACTCCATCGTTGATTCGGGGTATGATCCAGAGAGGCCTCAGATTCGAAAATCTACTGCTCTCTCTTCTATTCTAAAAGGGCCTCCGGTGGCACTCTGGCTCATGTAGAGCTCCAGACCGAAGAAGGCATCTCCTTGACTTCTTCTATATTTAAGAAATTCAACATATTACCAATCAATGTCGCCAATATCTCCTTTTGTGTTTCTCTAGCTTCAGGTCAACCTGCAATCGCCCCGCTTCCTACTAAAAATTCTCGGCCCTGGCAACAAGTGCATGTGATGGAGTTAGTGATTGTTATAGCTTTAACAACAATCCCCAATGCTCTGGCTGAAGAGACTCCCAGCCTTGACGAGTGGGTGATTGATGCTCTATTGGATGAAGAAACCGGTTGGACCCAAGGTGCTCAGATTGACGAGGATGTTGTAATCACTGGAGTTTCTGAACCCCTGTCAGTCACACCCCGAGTGACATTGAGCGCCAACGTCATTTGGACATTGATATCAAGTTAGAGAAGGCGGAGATTTTTCTCGTTTCTCTATCTTTGGCCTTTCCAAGTCAGACCATTTATACTCCAGTATATATTCCTCCGTCTGAAAGCACTCAGAGCATGCCTGTTGGATCACACAGTACTCTAGTTTCTGTTCCTCTGCCTGAAAGTGCCCAAAGTGTGCCTTGCTGGATCATCGTAGAGTACTCTAGTCAAAGGCCAAGGAGGTGAAGGAAGAGGAGGAAAAAGGCATGGAGAGTGCTTAAGTGATGTTTCCCCCAGCTCTGGGAAGAAGAAGCAAAGGAGAAGAACGCCGAAGAAGTAGTGGTAGGCTCTCTTTTGGTTTGAAATAATAGTACTCTATTTTAGTTTGCTGGCCAAATTTGTGCGGGTTCAGCCCCCCGCTTTTGTTTTTTGTTTCCAATGTTGATAACACTTGTATTTAGCTTTTTAATTTCATGTAAATAACAAAAGTTTTTGGCTTCGTCAACTCTTAGTTTGGATTTTCCTAAGTACTTAAAAAATACGCTTTCCATTCAGTACTTATGGTCTTTTTCTTTCAACGATTACTTTTAGACTAAGTCCTTAGCCCATTTCATAGTTCATCAGCCTTTCACCATCCTAACGAACATAAGGTAACCACTGAAATGCCAAACGCTGGGCGTTAGTTAGGAGAACTTAGGATTAGTGACTTAAGTATTATTTTCCAAGGTAAAAAATTTCGGTCGCACCAAACTCTAGATGCTGGTTTAAGTCAACCACATAGGGTTGTAGTCTGCACATCCTCATCCAGGATGTTTACACCCAATCACGCCTAAATCTGGTTGTCGATTTTAGGCTTGTAAGTTAAACCACATCTTACTCCAGGTATGGATCTTCCGTTTTGCCTACACCGGGCAAGTGGTTAAGAGTTGGACAGTCTTATTACATCCACTTCGGTTTATACTCCTATCCCTAGTCTAAAGGCAAGAGTTAGCATACGGACGGTCATATCGTGTTTGGTTTAGTTTACACTCCAGCCCTCAATCCGAAGGAAAGAGTTGGTTCCTGGATGGTCATGCCACATCCATTTGGGTTTATACTCTTGCCCTCGGTTCGAGGACAAGAGTTGGCAAACGAACAGTCGGGTAACGTCCATTTAGTTTGTACTCCCGCTCCCCATCCAAAGGCAAGAGTTAGCATGTGGATAATTATGTCATGCCCAGCTTAAGTTTATACTCTTGTCTCTAATCCAAAGGCAAGAGTTAGTTGGGCATCAATCGCCAAACATAAAAAGGGACATCATGGGCCCAATCATGGGCCACAGAAGTTTGATCGACACCTATCTCAAGGTACTCGCGCACCTGCATTAATCATATACAGATTCATTCAAGTCGGTCAAGTCACAACTGTTAAGTAACAGAGAGATAGATTATCGGGTTGGAGAAGCCAATTTATTTCATAAAAGATGAAAAATGACAGGATCTGTCTTATTATATGGCTCTAGCCAATATTTAAAAGTTTATTTCTAAGTGAAATAACATCGTAGGTACTCGTTATTCCATGCCCCTGGGAGTGGAATCGCATCAGTTGTTGTAAGCCAGAAAGTTTCATCTCCAAGCTTCTACTTTATCGTGTACGGACCTTACTACACTAGGCCCAAGTTTTCGAATCTTGGGAAAATTCATTTAAGTAACAGGTCGCCAATTTCAAAGTTCCAAGTCCTGACCTTAGTGTTATAATATCGGGCGACATGGGTGTCGGTGTGCGGCTGCCCTCAACTCAGCTTCGGTCTGTTTCTCATCAATCATATCGAGGGACTCCCATAGGAGTTGCTTATTTATTCGTGGATTATAGTGATTAACTCAATGAGAAGGTACTTCTGGTTCAACTGGAATCATAGCCTCTGATATGTAGGCTAAAGCGAATGGAGAATGGCCAATCACCGACTTATGGGTCATTCGATAAGCCCATAACAATAACGACAGTTCATCGACCTACTTGCCCTTAGCCTTTTCCAACCGCTTCTTAATAATGGACTTAATAATCTTGTTTATAGCTTCGACCTATCCATTCATTGAGGGTGTGCTACTGCAGCAAAAATCTTCTCTATGCGATGTCAGTGGCAGAAATCCTTGAATTCCGTGTTGTCGAATTGGGTCCTATTATCGGTAACGATTGCCTGTGGAACTCCAAAATGATAGATAATATTCTGAACTACAAAGTTGATTCCTTTCTACATTGTATTCGTGGCCAATAGCTCTGCCTCAGCCCATTTGGTAAAGTAATCAACCACCACGATGGCGTGCTTCGTGCCACCTTTAGGTGCCTGCTAAACGCCGATGAATCAATGCCTCAAACTACAAATGGACAAGGACTGACCATTTGAGTAATTTTCGTCAGCGGGCTCTCGGAATTTTAGCAAATCTCTGGCACTTATCATATCTTTGGGTATAATCAGCTGTGTCTCGATTGACAGTTGGCCAGTAATATCTATATCAAAGAATCTTCTTTGCTAAGATTTGCCCCTTAGTGTGGTTGCCACAAGCCCATTCATGAACTTCTCTTAGGACTTGTTTGGCCTCATTATGAGCGATACACCGAAGCATGGGGATAGAGAAACCGTTCCTGTACAATAATCTTTCTTACATGATGTATCTCAAAGCTTGGCGAAGGATATTCCATCGTTCATTCCTTCTCTGCGGAATGATCCCTCTTTGCAAATAATTTCGAATTGGAGTCATCCATGACTCCCTTTCAGGTTCTCTCTCCAAGATACAACCAACATCCATCTGGTCGATGCTTAGAGCTGAAAGTACTTCCACCGAAACCAAGCCCATGAGCTGTGCTTCTCCAGAACTAGCTAACTTAGTGATGCAGCGCGATCTACCAACTCATTTGCTTTGAGTTGATCGCGACCTAGCGAGTCAACCAATCAACCTATGCAGCGGGTTAACCAATCAACCTATGCAACAGTTGATGCCTTAAGTCATTCACGACCTAGTGAAAGTCGCTCACGAGTTAACGGGTTAAGCTCTAAAACATTCAAGCAACCCAGCGAGTTAAGAGAGAAGGGAGATGCAACTCGCAACGACCTAACGAGTTAAGTCTTAACTCGCGTGAAGGGTTAGGTCGCTCCGGATATATGCCGATGTTATTTTAAGTCACTCGACCTTATGTCGCAGGAAGCAAACCGCTGTTTGTTGAGTCGCATGTTTATAAGTCGTAACTTCTTAAGCCGCTGATGTTAAGTCGCAAGGGTGTTGAGTCGCGTATTGTTGTAAGGTCGTGTGTGTTGTATTCTTAAGTCGCTATGTCGTTTATTGTTGTAAATCGTATTGTAATTGAGTCGCTGTGTTGTAACTTTGCTAAGTCGTGATTGTTAGGTCGTTAATGAATTATGTTAGGCCGCATACTTGTTAAGTCGTTACTGGCGTAGGTCGTGAGTCGTTCATGTTAAGCCGTGTATGTGTGAGTTATGGACCTTATAAATAGGGGTATTGTGTCATTGTAAAGAGGTTGTTGATTTTGGAATAAAATTTATTTATGTGCTTTGTGCCACTTGAAATGGGAAGTTGAGTGTGAGCTCCTTTCTCCATCTTCGAATATTCGAGTGGGCTCGAATTATCGATTTTGAAGTCGATTCACGGAATCTCATGCGCGAGATCAACGTAGAAGAATCATAGATCTTTTAACACGGTATCGTGCGCGATCAACGTGTTAGGGATAGCTAGAATCCGGTATCTTCCGAGATCAATGGATTTGGGCATTCGGCATCATCAATCCATCGATTTTATATTGTTTCATCGAATCGTTTATCGATTTGTTTGACACGAATACTTCAATTCATCGTCAAGTGATATATCTGCTGCGTCAGTTTGGTATCAGAGCTAGACTTAGCCAATCATAGCTAAGCCGAGTCTTTGGAGCCAAGGAGAAGTGTTTGAAAAGTTTGAGCCGAGCTAAGGAGGAGTAGAGCCATGTGTTGGAAGTTTAGACCGAGCCAATCAAAGCAAAGCCGAACTTGTTAGAGGGATCATGCCTCCAAGAAGAGCTAATTGTCATCAAAACGTTGCAGATGTGTATAGAAGAGAAGATGCTGAACAAATGGAGCAACGAATTAGTAATAAATTCAATGAAAAGCTTGATGAAGGTATTGGGAAGTTGGAGAAAGTGATGGTCGACATGAATCAAAGTCAAAGGAGAAGGTCACCAGCCTCGAACCGTGGAGGAAACAGGGTTTCGCCATCGGTTTCGGAAGCGAGAAGGGTGTCACCACAATCTTATCGAGATAGAAGAGAATCATCAGTTTCAATGATGAGAGATCACCATGGGTATCGAGAAGAAGAAAGAAGGACTCAACGTGAGTTTGAGTATGAACCACACCGTGATAATGAAAGACATGGTAGGAGGGATAATCGTGATCGTAGAGATGTCGATGGTCAGGATCGATATCGCAGTACATCTGATTTTGAAGAGTATGATGATGGAGATAGTGTTCATTATCGAGATCGAGACCAAGTGCGAGATCGAAATAGAGATTCGGCAGATGATCGTCGATGGGAGTCGGGAATGAAAATGGAGATTCCAGAATTCAAAGGAGGAATGGTTGCGGAAGAATTTTTGGACTGGTTATCTAATGTTGAAATTTTTGAATTTAAGGAAGTTCCCGGGCATCGTAAAGTTAAATTGATTGCTACTCGTTTGAGAGGAAGAGCTATGGCGTGGTGGCAACAAACTAAACTTACACGGGAAAGAATGGGAAAGTCAAAGATTGAGTCATGGGAGAAGATGAAGAAATTGATGAAGGCTACCTTCTTGCCTTATAATTATCAGTCTCTTATGTATCAGCGCTTACAGAATCTGAGACAAGGGACCAAGTCGGTTAATGATTATGCAGATGAGTTTTATCAACTTATTACCAGAAATGATATCATGGAGACGGAGGAGCAGTTGACAGCTAGATTTGTTGGAGGATTGAGAATGCAAATTCAGGATATGGTAAATATGTTTGACCCTAGATCCATTGCAGAAGCACACCAGAAGGTGTTAGCTTGGGAGAAGCAAGGTAGAAGAGGAGGTGGTGTGTTTACAAATTCCAACAATTAAGTGAAAGGGGCTAGTAGCAATACCAACGTTTCCAAGGCTGTTGGTAAACCGGTTGCCAATGAAGTTGCTAAAACCAAGGTCAATAGTAGTATCAAATGCTTTAATTGTCAAGAGTTTGGTCACAAGATCAATGAATGTCTGAAGCCTAAGAAGCGAGTGATGGTTGCTGAGGTTGAGAATGAGGATGCAGAAGCAGAATGTTCTAATTCACTACCGGTTGAGGAGGAAGAATTATTGTCGGGAGATGATGGATATTCATTGATGATGAGGAGAAATTGCTTGACACCAAAGCAGGAGGAAGAGACTAGCTGGTTGAGGAGTAACATCTTTCAGTCAACATGCACTATTTTGGGAAAGGTTTGCAAGTTTGTTATTGATGCAGGAAGTTGTGACAATATTATCTCTACTGAGGCTGTGAAGAAGATGGAATTGAAGACAGAGAAACATCCCAAACCTTACAAATTGTCTTGGTTGAGGAAAGGTGGGGAGGTGAAGGTTAGTCGAAGCGCTTGTGTGAATTTTTCCATCGGACAGAAGTATAAAGTTGAAATTTGGTGTGATGTTGTGGACATGGATGTGTGTCATTTGTTGTTGGGCAGACCATGGCAATTTGATAGGGCCGTGCAACATGATGGAAGAACAAACTGCTACAGTTTCATGTTCAATGGCACTAAAATCACTTTAGTTCCTAAAAAGCAACAACAGAAGGAAAGCAAGTTGGAGGAGATTGAAGAACAGAAGACTTTGCTATCTTTGAAGCAGTTTGTTAAAGAAGTAGAAGAAGAGCCGGAAGTGTTTTTTTTTGATTGGACGTGAAAGTAATGAAGTGGTTGAAATTCCTGAGGAAGTAAAACCAGTGCTGGAAGAATTTGAAGATGTATTTCCTGAAGAGTTGCCAAAGGAGTTACCGCCATTGAGGGACATACAACACCAAATTGATCTTGTTCCAGGAGCTGTGTTACCACATAGACCGCATTACAGAATGAGTCCAAAGGAGAGCGAAGAGTTGAGAAGGCAGGTGGAAGAGTTGCTTGAACAAGGGCGTGTATAGGAAAGTTTAAGTCCTTGTGCAGTTCTAGCCTTGTTAGTGCCGAAAAAGGATGGAACGTGGAGGATGTGTACCGATAGTCGGGCACTGAACAAGATTACTGTGAGGTATAGATTTCCAATGCCTAGATTGGATGATTTGTTAGATCAGTTGAATGGAGCTACTATATTTTCAAAGATTGATCTGAAGAGTGGGTACCATCAAATTCGAATTCGACCAGGGGATGAATGGAAAACAGCGTTCAAGACACGGGAGGGGTTGTACGAATGGCTGGTTATGCCGTTTGGTCTTTCGAATGCACCTAGTACATTTATGCGGGTGATGAATCAGATCTTTAGACCATTTATTGGGAAGATCGTGGTGGCGTATTTTGATGATATACTGATATACAGTGGAAGCATAGAAGAACACTTGCATCATCTGAGAGAAGTGTTGATGATACTGCGACAGGAACAATTTTATGCTGCAACGAAGAAATGCGTGTTCATGACGCAAAGTGTTTTATTTCTGGGATATATCGTATCCAAGGATGGGATACAGGTGGATCAAAGTAAAGTTGAAGCAATCAGAAATTGGCCACAACCCAAGACTATAACTGAAGTTAGAAGTTTTCACGGGTTAACATCATTCTACCGAAGGTTTATTCCACATTTCAGTAGCGTGATGGCACCTGTTACTGATTGCATGAAGGGTAAGCAGTTTGCATGGTCGAAGGAAGCAGGATTTGCTTTTGAGCGAATCAAGGAACTGTTGACGTCAGCACCAATTCTAGTTTTACCGGATTTCCAGATGCTATTTGAATTACATACTGATGCATCTAAAGTTGGAATTGGAGAAGTGTTGAGCCAGAGGGGCCGTCCAATTGCTTATTTCAGTGAGAAGCTTTCGGGAGCAAAGATGAGATATAATACTTATGACGTGGAGTTCTATGATATTGTTCAAGCTATAAAGCATTGGAGACACTATTGGTTCCATAAAGAATTTGTTCTGTATACTGACCATGAAGCACTGAAACATTTGCAGGGACAGGACAAGATTGCAGCCAGGCATGCTTCGTGGATCGCATACTTGCAATAATTTACATGTGTGGTGAAGCATAAGTCGGGAAATACAAACCGTGTGGCAGATGCATTGAGTCGAAGGAATCATTTGTTGACTACAATGAAGGTTGAAGTGACGGGGTTTGATGTGTTGCCAGAATTGTTTGTTGATGATCCTTACTTTGCCAAGGTGGTTGATGAAGTCGAAAAAGGAAGGACGGATGAGTACGTGTTAGTGGATGGTTTTCTATTTAAAGGGAATCAATTATGTATACCAGAGTGCAGCTTGCGAATGAAGATTGTGAAGGATTTGCATGAAGAAGGTCATGTGGGTAGAGATCGTACTTTGCAGTTGATTTCTGAATCATATTTTTGGCCATCCATGAGGAAAGAAGTTGAAAGATTTGTGCAGAGATGTCATATATGTCAAGTTTCCAAAGGGACAGCTACGAATGCAGGGTTATATATACCATTGCCCGTGCCGACTAGACCATGGGTTGATACTAGCATGGATTTTGTTTTGGGTTTGCCAAGAACTCAGCGAGGGAATGATTCAATATATGTTGTAGTGGATAGGTTTTCGAAAATAGCACATTTCATAACTTGTAAAAAGACCGCAGATGCAGTCCGTGTTGCTCAATTGTTCTTTAAGGAAGTATATCGACTACATGGGCTACCTGAATCCATTGTTTCTGACCGGGATACACGATTTCTAAGTCATTTTTGGTTGAGTCTGTAGAAGATGGTTGGAACGAAGCTGAATTTTAGTAGCACCTATCATCCGCAAATAGATGGGCAAACGGAAGTGGTGAATAGATCGTTGGGAAACTTGTTAAGATGTCTTGTAAAGGATAATTTGAAGAGCTGGGATATGAAATTATGTCAGGCAGAATTTGCACATAATCACGTTGTTAATCGAAGTACTGGATTCAGTCCGTTTCAAGTTGTATATTCAGCAATTCCAAAGGGACCGTTGGATTTGATGACAGTACCATCTCAGAAAGGTGTTGTTAAACGAGCTTGTGATTTCGTGAACGAGTTGCAGGAATGTCACAGAACTGTTCATGAGCGATTGCGTGCATCAAATGATAAGTATAAACAACTGGCAGATAAGAAGCGAAGAAGTGTAGACTTCAAAGAAGGTGATTTTGTTTACGCGGTATTAACAAAAGATCGTTTTCCAGTTGGAACTTACAACAAGTTGAAAGCTCGAAAATTTGGTCCAGTGGAAATTTTGAAGAAGATCAATGATAATGCGTATCGGTTGAGATTGCCGGATCATATTCACACTGCAGACGTTTTCAACGTTAAACATTTGATTCCGTATCATGAGCATCAGCTTGTCGAGGAAGAGGAAGGAGCAAATTCGAGGTCAAATTCTTGTCAACCGGGGGAGGATGATGCAGCGCGATCTACCAACTCATTTGCTTTGAGTCGCTCGCGACCTAGCGAGTCAACCAATCAACCTATGCAGTGGGTTAACCAATCAACCTATGCAACAGTTGATGCCTTAAGTCGTTCATGACCTAGTGAAAGTCGCTCCCGAGTTAACGGGTTAAGCTCTAAAACATTCAAGCAACCCAGCGAGTTAAGAGAGAAGGGAGATGCAACTCGCAACGACCTAACGAGTTAAGTCTTAACTCGCGTGAAGGGTTAGGTCGCTCCGGATATATGCCGCTGTTATTTTAAGTCGCTCGACCTTATGTCGTAGGAAGCAAGCCGCTGTTTGTTGAGTCGCATGTTTGTAAGTCATAACTTCTTAAGCCGCTGATGTTAAGTCGCAAGGGTGTTGAGTCACGTATTGTTGTAAGGTCATGTGTGTTGTATTCTTAAGTCGCTATGTCGTTTATTGTTGCAAATCGTATTGTAATTGAGTCGCTGTGTTGTAACTTTGCTAAGTCGTGATTGTTAGGTCGTTAATGACTTATGTTAGGTCGCATACTTGTTAAGTCGTTACTGGCGTAGGTCGTGAGTCGTGAGTCATTCATGTTAAGCCGTGTATGTGTGAGTTGTGGACCCTATAAATAGGGGTATTGTGTCATTGTAAAGAGGTTGCTGATTTTGGAATAAAATTTGTTTGTGTGCTTTGTGCCACTTGAAATTGGAAGTTGAGTGTGAGCTCCTTTCTCCATCTTCGGATATTCGAGTGCGCTCGAATTATCAATTTTGAAGCCGATTCACAGAATCTCGTGCGCGAGATCAACGTAGAAGAATCGTAGATCTTTTAACACGGTATCGTGCGCGATCAACGTGTTAGGGATAGCTAGAATCCGGTATCTTCCGAGATCAACGGATTTGGGCGTTCGGCATCATCAATTTATCGATTTTATATTGTTTCATCGAATCGTTTATCGATTTGTTCGACACGAATACTTCAATTCGTCGTCAAGTGATATATCCGCTGCGTCACTTAGCCAATGAATAGGCCTTGTCATTTTAGTCTCTGGGAATATGTGCTATCGTATAGTATTCAAAGTCGCTAAGCAGCTCAAGAACCTAGTTTAGATAAGGTGCCAACCTTACTCCTTTTGCCTGGTACTCTTTCCAAACTTGGCATACCACTAGATAGGAGTCATAGGAAATGTGTAAGGTCTTTATTCCCAGATCTTTGGCAATTTTGGGTCCTATAATCGGGGCCTCATATTCAGCTTCATTGTTCACCGCCTAAAAGTCAAGTTTAGGGGTGTAACTGATCGGGTGTTCTTCAGGAGTGACAAGCACAACTCCAGCACCAAAACACTGATAATTAGATGCACCATCCGTGTACATCTTTCATCCACCTTCTTTTTCTCCACAACTCTCCGGAGGATCATCTCTCGCAGTGAACTCAGCTATGAAATCTGCTAAAGCCTGACTCTGGATTGCTCTTTGAGGGTGATAGATGATATTGTACTGACGCAACTCGATGTTCCATTTCAGCAGTCTTCCAGTAGTCTCAGGTCATTGTAAGACTTGTCGCAAAGGCTGGTCGGTAAGGACATCGATCAAATAAGCCTGAAAATAGGGGTGGAGTTTTCTATAAGTAATCAACAGGAAGTAAGTGAGCTATTCCAGTCTCGGATAATTTCTTTCTACTCCTATAAACCGCTTGCTAATATAGTAGACCGGTCATTGGATGCGGGATTCCTTAAGTACAAGTGTGGCGCTCAGGGCATGCACTGACACCACCAGGTATACAAACAAATCCTCATCCTTCATCAGTTTCGAGAGAATGGGAGTACTCTCCAAGTGATTCACCAGAGCCTGGAATGCGTCTTTGCAATCGTGATTCCACTTGAAGTTTCTCTTCCCTTTCTTGATCACTTCAAAGAAGGGAATGCATTTGTTAGTGGCTTTAGAGATGAACGGACTCAGGGCGGTAACCTTCCCATTTAAGCTTTGAAACTCCTTGATCATTTTCGAAGTTTCGATCTCCCTCAAAGCCTCGATCTTTTCTGGATTGGCTTCAATTCCACAAAAATTGACAATGAAGCCTAAGAACTTCCCCGATGCCACGTCGAAAGAGCATTTCAAGGGATTGAGCTTCATCCTATATTGTCGAAGGGCACCAAACATCTCTACCAGATCATCAACGTGGTCTCTCGAATGCCATGACTTCACAAGCTTGTCATCCACGTAAACTTCCATCGATCATCCAATCTGGTCTTTAAACATTTGGTTCACGGGCCTTTGGTAAGCTGCTCCTGTGTTTTTTAATCCAAAGGGCACGACCAGATAGTAATAGAGTCCGAGGTCGGTAATGAAGCTGGCGTGGTCCTGATTCGGGGTGTGCATTGGGATTTGATTGTACCGGAGTACGCGTCCATAAATGAAAGTAGCTCATGTCCAGTAGTCGAATCCACTAGCTGATCTATCCTCGGAAGCGGGAAGCTATCCTTCGGGTACGTGTTATTCAAGTCCGAATAGTCGATGCATGTTCTCCTCTTCTTATTTGCTTTTTTCGTTAAGACAAGATTTGATACCCAATCAGGGTATAAGGCGCGTGGAAGAAGCCGTTGTCCTTCAGCTTATCCACTTCTTCTTTGAGTGCAGCGGATCTCTTCGAACACAGGCTGCGACATTTCTATTTCACACAAATGCATTTGGTATTGATGGCTCGCTATCCCGGGCGAGATCCCACACATATCCGAGTGTGTCCAGGCAAACACATCCAGGTTCGCCTGGAAAAATTCGACTAACTCCTTCATCACACGAGCACCAAGCTGAGGTCCGACCTTCCGGACTTTGCTTAAATCATCCCTACTGATTGGAACAGCGATCATCAACTGGGAGAGTGCTGCTCATCCACCTTCTGGCTCTTTTCATCGGTCCATATCATCATAGAGCCGACAAGTCTATCCGATCTGGGGCTCAGGATGAAGTTGTTATGCATCCAAAGCCTTTATGCATTGGGCCCCCTCTACATTCTTTCCTTTCTCCATTCGCCTTGGCTTCTTTAGCTCAGTAACGTAGCATTCACGGCCTGGCACCCGATGTCCGTGGACAATTCCCACTCCATTTCTTGTAGGGAACTTTATAGTTAAACACCAGGGAGAGATGGCTGCTCTAAATTCAACTAGGGCCTGCCAGCCCAAAAAGGCGTTATACGCAACACCAAGCAAGGCACAACCCGCACTCACTGGTGGTCACCCTCACCAAGTACCACTGGTAATTCAACAAATCCTATTACTTCAGTAGCCATCCCATTGAACCCATATATTTGAGACCTACAAGGCTTCAAATCTTTCTCCTCCAACATCATTGTATCATAAGCTTTTTTGAATAAGATATTGACCGAACTCCCACAGTCAACAAACTCTTTCTTTACAACAGTAGGACCAATCATGGCTAAAATCACGAGTGGGTCGATCGTTAGAGCTTCCACTCCATCAGCATCTCTATTTTAGAAAATAATATCATCTGTCATGGTTCGAGATTGTTTCGTCGGAGCCCATCCTCAACAGCATAGCAACATTCATTCTCAATATGTTTTGTAGCTCCAATGTAGCTATCCATTTCACCAAAGCTTTTTTTAGCAGGATACGGCCCATCGATGATTGTGTTAATCACCAAACGTCTTTCTAGGTGCCTGGGTGGATTAGCACCAGCATGAGCCTGCCCATGTTGGGAAGATGACCCAGTGGGGTTAGAAGTTCCTTGCCTGCTACCTTGCAGGGCTTTCACATATTACTGCAATTAATCAAATCTTAAATCATGTCATGCAAGTGCCTACACTCATTGGTATTATGACTTTGAGTCTCATGGAATCTACAGAACTTGCTAGACTTCCTCTCCTTTTCGCTTGAATCCCTAGGAGTTGGCTTCCTATATGGTTCAGTATTCTGAGTAGCCAAATAGATGTTCTCTACTGAGTTGTTTAGTTCAGTGTAATTGTCATACTTAGGAGTCTAGAAATGATTCTGATTATCTAGCTTATTCTTCTTGGCCCCATCATTGTTCAGTTTTCGACCTTCATTCTAATTTCCAACCTTCACGTTTACATCCTTAGAATTTTCTCCTATTTGTTTTATAGCGACATTAATTTGTATTACCTCATCTAATTTTCCAGCAACGGTCCTCCATGGACGCTTGCATGCATCCACTCGACAAAAATATTCATTGGCTTTCATGTAAAAAGCTTCCATTATCGCTGGTTGCTTCCTTTCCAACCAGTCTCTGAAATCCGAGTCAGGGTGAACTCCCTTACATAGCATCATTAGTACCATGTCTTCTTTAGGATTCGTTACTTCTATTACATCTATGTGGAAACGATTCAAAAGGTTCCTTAATGACTCTCCTTCAAGTTGCTAAATGTTGGATGGTGACATCATGTGCTTTGGACGTGAAGCGTGTAAGCGAAATTGCTCCATGAACTTTCACGATAGCTCAGCGAAAGACGACGTGGACTTCAGCAGAAGCCGAGTAAACCACATCGTAGCCACCTCCACTAGGAAAATTAGGAAAAAGCGGCACTTCAAAGCATCTGAAGCTCTGGCTGAATCCATATGCCATTCATGTCTCAATAAGTGTTGCCTAGGATCCGTCGTTCCTCCATACAGCGACATTGTTTGCATATTAAATCTCCAAGGATATCTTGCATAAAGAATGTCCTTCATGAATGGGTTCTAACTCGCATTGGTACCTCATTCATCATTGTTTATGAATTTGTTTTCACTCACCAATCTCCTAACTATATCTTCCAGGTAGTCCGAGTCAACAGGTTCGACTAAGAGGCGGTAATCAGGTCTTATCCCAAGTGTTTGGCCCGACGAACGCTCTTGGGAAGGTTCTTGGTACCTAAGGTCCCCAAACTCCAAGGGATCCATTCGTCCAACAGTCCCCCCATCTGATTCCCGTGAGTTGCATTGCCAGTAGAAGTCTGAGAATCCACATTTTGAACATCAGCAGCACGTCCAGAGGCCACATTCATGCCGCCTTCCAACTGTTGAGCATTGGGCCCACCGTAATTTGGTTATATCGATCTCTCCTCGGGAGTTGGTACCGATCCCTAAACTTACGCCCTGGGTCGGCGCTCTCCCTTGGTTTGATGTCCCAGCAATATTTTGGGTCCACTTTTTCCTTCTATCCCTATGTCCTTGCTCGAATGAAGAAGAAGTCTCTAACTCTGAGCTGGAATCCCTTCTACTCCGTCTACAGCTGTTTTGAGTCGGTTAATTCAGCAGCTTCAAGCTGCTGCATTGTTTGATTCATCTCCTAATGACTAGCTTAGAATCGGTCTTCCATCTGCTTCATCATCCTATCCATCTCCACTCTGGTCACAACGTCAGTTGGAGTCTAGATTTCTGTTTGCTTCAGCCAGTTAGCTTCATTCCCATGTTGGGGATTCTGGTTCACAGCATCACTTGGGGTAGCTCTGGTTGTTATAGTACGTGTTCCTTTCCTTGGTGGGGCCCTGGCAAAAATCTCCTCTTGGTCTTTGAAAATCTGAGTTATAGAATTAAAAGGTAGGGAAATTAGATCTATCTCTTGGATATGAGAAATCCACTAGTCGATGATGGATCCAAATGGCCTGAGATTCTCTCTCTTAGTGAAAGCACCAAAATGTTTGAACAAAAACTGGCACAAACACCTAAGAAAGTAAGTAGTAGAGATTAAATGAAGAAAGTAAATGAAAAATAGAGGCAAACCAATAGAAAACAAGCACATACAAATTTATAGTGGTTCGACAATCTTGGCTTACATCCACTTGAATGAATTTATTGTTTTGCACTAGTTTTAATGACTACAAGTGAGTGGGATCAGAGTAGATTCTTGAATACAAGAGAGTAAGACTAGAATGGCCGCGTCAAGATCCGTAGAATGAACTATGCCTTTTGTATTTATAAAGGTAGATGACCAAATATCTCGTTGATATTTCTCCTATAGAATCTCCTCATATAGACGAAATCCTCTAAAAAATCTCAACCCCAGATCACCTATGATTGGGGATTGGTACCAATCCCTATAGGGGGATCAGTACCAGTCCCTATATATAATGGTACGGAATCTGTGACTTCTTTTGTTGGCTCGTCTTAATGTTGGCTTTGAGTTTCCAATGTTGTTTTGCACAGTCGCCTAGGTGTTTTTTGGTCCAAGCGATGGATCTATAGAAGGCTGAATTGTTGCTTTAGACTGGATATGGAGATTGCCAATATGACGCACATGAATTCTTGAACAACACTTGAATTAGGCTCTATGTAGATAGAGAAGAGTGCCATGAGCGTGAGGGCCACTTTGGGTGTACCCATAAGGATTGGTAGCGATCCCCTATGTAGGGTGGAACATTGATCCATACTTAGTGTGTTCCAGGGTATTACCCTTCTAAGCTTACTCGACCGTCGTGTCGTGGTCTTGTCTGTACTCAGTTCTTGGACCCTAGATCATCTCTCTGGACTGCTTGCCTTGATAATTGTCGGGTCTAACTTATCCAGTCAGTCTCGATATAGACGGGCCAAAAGGCTGGATAACAATTAATATCCATTTTAAGTATTTTAAGTCAAAGGAATTTACTTAACAAAGAAAAAAATTGTTCTTAATGAACATAGTTGCGCATAGTTGGAAAAGGTTAGTAATATATATTATTTATATTAAACTATAGTAGTGAAAAATAGAAATGTTAAGAGATATAACAAATCTTGCATTAAATTAGAAGAATTATATGGTAACTTAACTTGGCACAGAAATCAAATCGACAAAATATAATGATTATTAAAACCTCACGAAATTAGAAAATAACAAATCTATATCGTTTGAAATATTCCTAATTTAAAAAAACAAAGAGATATTACAAAGATGACAATATTGTAGCTTGAAATGTACCTAATGTATGAAAAATAGCAAACTAGGGTTCGCTAATACAAATATAGTCTGGAATTAAAAACATCAATCGTGGCGCTTTGTCCAATCTTTTACAAAATGCTATGCATTCAAGATCTATAATAAATACAACATTTAGGGTTTTTTTGTATATGATTTCTTTATTGAACTTAGGTTAACTTAGATGTATTATATAACTAATAAAAGCATATCAAAATTCCAATGCAATGGTCCTTTATACTAATGTTGATGTCGGGTGAAAAGGTTAAAAAATTAACTAATTACCTTCTATTGGGATATCAAATTAAGCACTATAGAAGTTTCAAAATCCAATTATTCTTCATTTTATCACTTCATTTAGCATATTAATAATGCATTCTTTATTCCAAACATTATCAATTATTATAAAAATAAGCGGTAAAAAGGAAATATGGACTAAGATTCTTTTACGGTTCCAATAAATGAATTTTGTTTACAACTTGTAACTGTCTTGAGACATCCCTGTTGTTAGATTTATTTAAAAATAGTACTAAACAATGTCTGCCATGAATTTTATTATTCAAGTTCTTTGCAATTCAAGCTTTGTCTTGTATTTTATTTATATACACTTACTAAAAATGCATGTGGTATACATGTAAATATATACCGTCTTTTTGTTCAACCTTTAGATTTATTACTTACAATTCCATTTATTATTAAAACATTTTGTTCAATTCTCGAGTGTGTCCATTATTATTCACCGAGAATCTCTAAACCGATAACAAATTACTAATAATATCTATTCATGGTTTCTTATTGCCACTTCTCTTTATTGTTAGAGTACAAAAATTAATATTTTAAATGATTTGTATAATCCATAGAGACCTCAGGTTTCATTATTATTTTTAGATCGTCTTTCGTTAGGTATTATTTTCATTAATATGAAACGCACATCATTAAAGCTATGGATGTCCTAAATTTTATAACATAGAGAGAACCAACAAAATGATGCTTCCAAATTGCTTGATCCAAGGTATGAGGTAGATTGAAACTGCAAACATTGTCAGATTGTGTTTCTGTATGCTAATAAATATTGGAAAGGAACTTTAAGACTGGCTCAAAATATAACTTAATAATAAAATAAAAATCAAACTTGAATCCACACTATGAAGAAGGGAATTGTTAAAGGGAGAAATGATTCGCCTAAAGGTAATAAAATTTAAGGGAAAATTTTAAATAAGTTAAAATTATGTAAGGAAGGAAATTTTAGCCTATAATAAGCTTTTAATATAAAATTTCCCAACAGTACCCTTTATTTTATTTAAAACTGTTTTCATTATTTTCCACCTATACTATTTCAATCTAAATACAAATAAAATAATTTTTTTCAAATAAATATTTTTTAATTAAATAGATAATTAAGTACCATATTTTGAAACTTTATCTAAACAAAGGATCCTAAATATCTTCCAAGGTAAAAAAATTAATCTTCATGTCATCTTACTTTAGTAGAAATTTAAATGGAGGTTGAGATGGAGAATGAGATGCGTTTTCTACGTGACCTCAGAATTAAAGAATAAATGTCTAAAATTAGATAATTAAGGTTTAGATTAAGAGATAAAGAGATAAGGAGTATGGAGATGAAAAAGAAAGACGATTAGATAATAAATTATTTGATTCTCTCCTTAAAAAAATTAATTCAAAAAATGTCATTTTCATTTCCCTTGTCCAAATGATTCTCCCTTTAATAATCCCCATAAAGAAAATGGTGCACTCATTATGCGTCAATTTATATATTTGTTCATAAATTAGCAATCCTTAAACAAAGTGAGAACAAGGTAATTACATTAAAATATTCCTTTTAGATATTCAATTGATAATCCGCTTTGGTTGAAATTCAATTAGACGTCCTTTAAAACTAAAATAATGATTAGAATCGATTGAAACTACTATAAATTCAGATCAAAAACAAAATTGAAATTCCATAAAAATCATAACACCATAAAACAATATTTTTAAAGCATCTTGGTTACAATAATCTTCGTGCTATAAAGTTTAATACTTTCTTATGTGCTAGTTTTTGTATCTAACAAAAAGTATATATTTTCTTAAAAAGAAAATAAAATGGAAGAAAAATAAAAGAAGACGAAAAGTATAAAACCGAGAATAGAAAATGAAACTGCTGAAATACTTTTATTCGTGATTTTTCACAAGTGATAATTCAGTGATATTAGACCTTAAAATGATGAAGAAATGGATGGTAGACTAAAAGATGATCAAGTGTAAGGCATAATAGGGAGAAAATGGGGAAACTTTGGCTAAGTCCAAGGATTGGTATTGATCCATGGATGGATTGGTAACGATCCATTGAATTTTCCTCTAAGTAATTATTCTCAATAAATATAGTCAAGAACCTAGCTTAGAAACATCAAGAAAGGATCAACACTTGAAGAAATAAACATATCCAAAAGAAACAGAAGGAAAACATCAAAATCCATAGATCGGTACATATCTTTGGAAGGGTCGGTACTGACCCATCAACATAGTCATTTTCAAATATTTTCCTTCTATTCTATTGGATCATGATCTCTGATGCATTCTAATGGATTAGCGATGAATATTGATGACTCAAAGGCCCTATAACATCCAACTATAGTTATAAATATAGGCCTACTTGCAATGGAAAAAAAATCTTGACAAATTGCTATTATATAACTAAGGGGAAGTGCTACTACTTTAATTTTTGATAGAATTTTGAGATTGTAATTATATTTCATTCTAAAGTTAGCAAAGAACAACGATAATATATCGTTATAGTGGATGTAGACATAGTCGAACCACTATAAATTCTTGTGTCTTGCTTTTCTTGTCTTCTTCTTGATTTTCATATATTTGCATTTTTCAATGGATTCTCTATTGTTTGATCCAATATAAGAATTTAGAGTTATCATATTCACGGAATCAAAGACTATAATCCTTATTCATATCTAAAGGTTGCACATAGTGTTTTGACTCTACATAGTCCTTTGGGGGGTGTAAACTAATTTTTTGTTTAACCTTTTTAGGTGGTTTGATTGAGAACTTGAATATTGGGCTAGATCTCCCATGTTACTTGGACTAAAATTATATCTATAAGGATATTCGATCAAATGGGACCTAAGAAAAACTTAGCAAGGCAAGCTAGAGGGGTAGATGATGATGGAAATGATGGAAATCTAAGAGGGAGTGAAGGAACTACGCAGTCTCCACTAGATCTTGTGACTAGAGAAGAATTTGAAGGATTGATAGCCAGAGTCAACAAAATATTGAAAGAATAACATTAGGCATTGATGGAAGAGGTGGTTAGACAATTTGATATAATGGGGCAATCCCATCGAGGAGAAGGATCTCGTGCTAGAGATCCTAAAGGAAAAGGGAACTCTCCATCAAAATCAGATGGAGGAAGTACTGCACCAAGGCACCATAGAAGTTAAAACATAGATAGAGTGGAAATTTTTGGAGGAAATGTGGTATCTAGAGAAAAAACTCTAGGAGGATTGACTAGTACCGTTCTATCATCGATCGATACCAATTGATGTTGAGGTAGAAGTGGTCCACATCATCATGTTGGAAAAAAAACAGGAATGTCAAGGGAAGTACTCATAAAAGAAAGCTATCCTAGGGATGTAGTTGGGAAATACAACGCGATAGAACCGAGAGGCTAAGATTAATGGACTCCCACAGGTAGGGAGACATAGACATCAGGCTGCTAGCTGTGAGTGCTTGGTAAGCGATCATCATGGTTGTTCATGGAACCATTATCACATTAATGCAATTGATGATTGATATTAATTGTGGAATAAGGAAATGATAAGATAATACATGATTTTATAAGGATATTTCTCCAAAGAGGAAATCCTATAGATGATTCGGACACTGCCTCATGTTGAAATCTGTTCAATGCAAAGATTATAGTGAGGCAGTATCCACAAAAATTGCAATGTCATCCATGACCTTGTGCAACCTATCAACTGACCTTATGCAGCATTTGTTTAGGTATGACTGGCACATGGATGGGGCAAGAGCGGATGATTTTGTAAAGAGAAGATGTTTCCCTTTGTTTATGGAAGGACCAACGATCATGTAATTCTACTAGCTTGAGTCGTAATCCATCAAATCTTATAATCCATTAGCAAATAAGTTCTTGGGCCAATCCATAATGCATTCTATGCAATCAAAGGATGCGATTTCGTTAGCCGATTTAAAGCAAAGGACAATGAAATCATTGAAGAGTTATTTGTAAAGGTTTAACGCTATTGCCAGAATTTAGGAGTGTAGAGGAGAAACCTGTATTGATGGCTCTAGTTGGTGGTGTTAGCAAAGCCTTAGATTTTTAGAAATAACTTACCATGAAGAAAACTGCTGCGTTAAAAGACTTTTATAAGAATGCAAACCAATTTCTGCACTTGGAAGAGATAGAATTTGAGAATATGTTGAATGCGGTAAGACCAAGAGAGTCACATAATTTGATGAAAAGCAATGATGTTGTAAAGAAAGACAGTATAAATGGGAATGAGAATAAAAACACTAAAAGAAAGAATAACTAGTTTTTGGAAAAGAAGGAAGACCTTAGAAGAAGTTCTTATTTATGGAACATGAAATATACAAAGTTAAATGACTCCATGGAAAATATTTACTTATCGACCCATAAAACGATTAGGTTTAGATAGCCAACTCAAAAGGAAGCAATGGAAGAAGAGAAAAGATCTAAGAGATTTTGTCACTTCCATGAGACACATGGGCACTATACGAACGACTGTGGACACTTAAAATATATGATTAAGGGGACAACAAAGAAGAAACAACTGCTTCAGTATAAGAACCTACAGAAAGATGGAAATAGAATAATCGGTCCCTCAAGTAGCCCCCTCAGGGTGTTAAGGAAGGCATGAGCGGGGCTGTCCATGCTCGAACGAAGGTTATCTAATTATAAAACAATTTTTAGTGATCCTCATCCTATGGAAAAGAGTAGGAATGAAACATAACAATATGGGAGTTCCTTGAAGCACGTCTCATGGGTGTCATGCTATGCAATCAAGGAAGCTCTCCCTTTGAGCAAGTAAATAGGAAGAACAATGATATATTCTTCCAGAGTAGTGATTTAAACGAGATCGACACACCATTGTTCGATCCGATAGTAATAATGGTCAAGATTGGGCTGGCTATTGATAATTAGGTGTCGATTGACGGCGAAACCTCAATGAGGATTCTATTTAAAAAGGGTTTTGCTGAGATGAGGCTAAATGAAAAGGATGCGTTACCTTGTAATTCTCACTTGTAAAGGTTTAACATAGAGGCAACATCTCTAATTAGTTGCATCAGTTTAACTATACGACTGGGAGAAAAGCCCCATAGGGATGTGCAGGTTGAGAAATATGTTATGGTGGATGGATACTCTACGAACAACACATTTTTGAGTTAACCAACCCTAGCCGATTTTAATGCCCCACTATTTTAGCATTTGAAATCAATTACAAACGCCACAAAATGCACTTGCAACAAATTTTCAATATTAAAAATAGTGGATCATTTATTCCATAATTTAAATTTTCAAGACTACAAGGGTGTAATGGGCGGTGGCCATGCCGGAGCTCATTTTAGAGGTACCTGAGTTTTTCTTTTGATTCTTTACTTAGATTAGCTACTTGTCAGGCATGTTGGCAGCATATTGTGTTGTGATATATATATATATATATATATATATATATGTACATGTGTGGTATCCTCTATTTTAGAGGATCACACATTTTTCTCAAAAAAAATTAATACTACAAAAGAAAAAAGGAAACCTCACAAGGGAATCACACATCAATATAAATGTTCGTTAACTCGTTGATATAATTATCATACAAGATTTTCATATCAATCCATATTTCAATTACAATAATTATCACAAACTAAACGAAATGTTATAACTATAGTATATAAGAATATACCAAATCAGCTATCCACTATATAGCCTACATCACATTTTCGTTCCCCATTATGCTCCTTCCTGCAACTCCACAATTGTACATATATATAAGGAAAAGGTATAAACCAGGTTAGGACTGCGCCAAACCTTATACACTATGGTCTAGGTTCGAGAGCGATTGCATAGGAATAGACTGCCTATGTACCACTTTTGGGGGATCAACCTCACGTAGCTGTGTTTCCTGCTCTTATCCTGCAGCCAAATACTAAGTGGCACATAACAACCATGACATCCATGCGACCAATGCAAGCAAGAAACACTATTCCTACTAAACCGTCATAATCAATCATAACATGATTTTCATGCTCTTCCCCTACGTCCAAATACTTATTGGCACATAACAACGTTGCATTCATGCAACCAGTGCAAGCATAAAATACTACTCCTACTAAACCACCACTTTTGCACCTGGTCTTGGGTTGTGAGATATATTATCTCCATATCCATGTTTAATTAGCGTAGTTAACATAATTGGACCTGTATTGGTTATTGGTCTTTGCATGCCTCTTGTTGTTGTTCTACTGACTATTGGGTCGAAGGCTGGTATTTTCACGGGAACCGACTGGGCTTGCATGCCGAGTTTCACCATCATTTTTTGAAAGATCTGCATCCTTCATCCTCATAATGTCATTTTCTCATTCATAAAGGTTAGTTAGGGACGTAGCCGGCTTCTTTTTGAGTTCTTTCCACGTACTTGATTTGTACCTGACCCCCGAGCAGAGAGCTAGAACTTGGCAATTATTGTCGGCACCCTAGCTCGAGTGGATTCTTTATTGAAGTCGTTTACATATGACTGAAGACCCTCGATCGACCCATGTTTATTGTTACCTAGCTCGCTAACCATCATAACATTAGTTTTCAAAGTAAAGGACTTGATCTTGAAGTCTTCATATAAATAGGCCTAAGAATGGATGTTGGTCGATTGTAGCTGCAGGACCCGGCTAGAGGTCGGTCTTGTGAGAGTGGAACCAAGAGTGGGCACTAAGATGTGTCGAAAAACTAGCCGGCATGGGTGATGGAATTGATGGCAGTAATGTGATCTAATGGGACGACACTCCAATCATACTTGACAATGGATGGCAAGCATACCACCTGTGGATGTAAGTGTTTAAGATTTCCTCAAAAAATGCTCACCATTCTCATCATCAGAAAAAGTCTTCACCTTTAGAATTCTAGGCTTGTATTTTATTGAGTTGTTGGAGAAATTTTTTCATTTCCTCTCGAAGGCTAGCATTGGCTTACTAGGGGATGGTATGGCCAATGATCGACTATGGACTTAGCTGACTTCTTTGTGGAGTAGGAGATCGGGGTTGATGAGAAGATGGACGGTGATTATGGTGAGCTGGAGTGGGAGACCTCCTCTCCCTATGCATGGAGGGTGACCGTGAATGGTCGGGCACATCCCTCTATTGATCTAGGCCGGGCTGCTAAACTATGGGTCAGAAGTACACCGATTGGGCCCTTGGCTCTCTTTTGATGGCACGGGCACCACCACTAAGATGCTCAAACCTCAAATCTCGAGCTCTGCTTGCTGCTCGAAAGCGTTCAAAAGCTAACTTCCATTCTACTAAAGGAGAGTGGTGATGTATTGGTTCCTTTTGCATGGCTATCTCTAGGTCAATGTTAATAATCTGACTTGGCACATGCACAACATGTCTTCTTTGATGGGCATGGACATCCATGATGAGGTTTCAAGCCCGCTTTACCATGGACATCGGCAACGTTTATGAGGTCATAAGTAATAGGGAGAACAGGTTAGAGAGGTTTTAATTAGACCATCATAGGGGGCCGTGGAACAAAGTTCATAGTTGTCAAGGCATCTGATATCGTTCTCGGTTCATTTACTCTATAGGCTGGAGTTTCCACATTGGTCAAGGTTTGGATTACACTTCACCACATGTCATTGTTGAACCCAGGGATGGGACAGCAGCGCTGGTGATTGTGTTACATTATTTTCATGGTATTATAGTTAATGAGTTAATTCTCACCATTAGGATTCGACATGGTGACATGCGAAAAGAGTTTAGAGAAGAAAATGTAAAGAAATGTTATAGCTTTTGAGGGAGGCCCTCCTTCCAGTGCTAAAATGTTGCGAAATAAATTAGCCAACTTCAGAATTAGACTAGCACGTTTATGAAAGCAAAGGTTACTTGCAAACACTAAGCTTAAGAATGCAAATTGAGGAGAAAACAAGCAAATTAAAGTAAATGACATAAAAATGTAGAATGGTTCAGTCAAGCTTGTCTATATCCACTATGAAGATCTCTTACTACGTTACTCTCTTACACTTACAAGGAATTACAAGATAATAATAAGAAATTATACACTTAAAATTGAAATGTTGCTAACCTTAGGAGCTTTGAGAAGATTTGGTTATTGGAAATGTATATTCTGAGCATAAAAATACACAACTCCTTTGATGTTATATGACATGGGGTATTTATAGTAGCTTAAATGGATGATGGATGGTTGAGATTACGCAAAAATATAGGCGAGAAGCGTGCATCAATCTGGTTGTATAGGCTGACGGAAGACAACTATAAAGATGATTTGGCATGCATAACTGAGAAGTATGCTAATTATCCCTTTGTACCAGGTTCGTACTTTTACATTTAATGCACCTTAGTGTTAGTGGGGGCTAAAGGAGTAGACGTGCTTTTGGAAGATTTACTACAGTACCTAGTATGGCTGGCTATAGGAATTATCGTTTACTTCTGTATGTCTATGTGGCAAGGTAGATGAGTAGCTTCTCCCAAGTTATGTTGGTTGGTCACCTATTACCAATGCTTGCTATGGAAAGTTGAATATTGCTGATAATGAGACAGGCTGCCTGGGATTGATCGAAGACAAGTTGTGATGAAACCAGACCAAAGACGGGTCACACTTGGGCCGAGCCTTGTCTGGAGAGTTGGTTGTTGAAGCCACCTTGAGTTGAGTTGAGCTAGTCGATCATGAACCTGGAATGTACCTGAGTAGATGGGTTGGCTTAAGGCCTGTCGTAGGCAAGCTGAGAAAGCTGAGCCATAGAATGGTATATATAAGAAAGGTCAAGCCATATGAGATAATCGGGTCAACACGTGCTGGGTCGGGCTTGGCATAGGAGTCCAAGTTGGCCTATCGGTAACATGCTGGTTGCATTTAATAAGATGGAGCCAAGTTGAATGTGTGTTGGCTTGAACTAGGTTGGACTAAGTAGTCCTAGTTGACATGGATCCGGGTTGGACCTTGATGTGCTAGCTGGCTAATTATGCTTGTGAGAAATTTGAGCAACATATATGATTAAATAATTATTTTTCAAAACATTGGCTTGTTCTATAATTCCAAAATAATTCTAAAAATTTAAGATACTTTTGTATTTTCTATTTCATCACTTTTAATAAAAACCATTATCATATATTTGTTTTATAGCGAATATTCATATTAAAATAGAACTATATCTATTTCCAGTCAACGCTGGAAAAAATTATTATTTCATAAAGAATATTTAGTATGTTTAGAAAAATAGTTTTTATAGCTTGATGCATCCTCTAAGAAGTGTTATATGGTATGCTCACACTATTTCCACCATTGCAATAATAGCTTACGAAATATGAAGCTTTATTTAACCATTTATCATGGAATTTTATTTCATACACTATAACTAGTTTGCAGTCAAGAGTTTAAGATCAAATATCTTAAACTTGAAGAAATAACTTTCATAAAAAACAATTTTCTATATGAAAATACAGACAGAACTCACATTTCTCATTCCATATTAAGTATCTTTCTGTATTTATACAATTCTCGTTTCCAATGTCATTTTATGAAGTACAGGTGACCATTCACTCCCTTCATTCCAATTGTGCCATAGTTACATCTAATATCGTACATTTACTTTCCTTTCCAAAATTATCAAACCATTCAAATGAAACTCTTACTACAAGACCACACCGAACTCTTTACTAAAATGCATTTGTCCATCCTTATCATTTAAGGGTATTAAACAAGTTGCACCTTATATAAACTGTTCAAGCTGACATTTCAGTGATCATATTCCTAGGTCCATCTTGTAGCTCTTGGACCAGTGCTACATGTAGCAAACAAGATCATTAATGTAATCATCGTATTGAATACACGTTCTCGCATTATGTTTTACTTACTTATTTTGAATGAACTAATTTCATTGAAGTTTTGAACATTAAAAATCACAGCTATTTACCATATAATATTTATATGTGATCGAATATGAAACAAATGTCAATATTCTTGTATTTCTCAAGATTTCAAAACTCATAAAAGATGATACACAGTCTCGGATAAATAAACACTTAAGTGACCAAGGTATAAATGTATTTAGTATATATTATTTGGCTCTTGCATGGGTGTTGAAGTGGCATGGGTCTTAAAGTGACAGCATACCAAAAGATTTATTGGTAATTTTATGTTTATATTTCTTTTGTCAATCTTGATTCAGTTCATTTTTATATTTTATTTAAGAAACATTTTATCAATTTATATTAGTTGCACAAATTTATTGATGTAGACTACTTTAATTTTTGAATAAAATATGTTCTTAAATATTGGAAAGGTTAAATGTTACCATTCAATTTCTAATAAGGGTCCCACCATATTTTTATGTTTCTCAAAAGCCAAAGATAAAAGATAAAAATCTTTCGATTTCCTCCAGTGGATGTTAGGATTCACTTGCCTTAGGATTCTCACCTTGAGATTGCTCAATAAATATAGGCCCACAGCCAATTAATAATACTTTATTGGTTGTATCATATATAAGTCCTAACCTGTAGTCTTTGTTATATTCTAGGTCTCGACTTGAGTTTTCTCAACAAACCAAAACAGATTATTCACTCATACCCACCATTTCATGACGGCCAAAGTATAATGCACATACATTGAATTTGCTTAACAATTACAAGCATGTATCTTACCTCGTCAGTCAATATGTTAATAGTACTACGCATAACATCTCTAGCTTGAGTTTGCTTAACCACTAAAAAGCATGCAAGTAACTTATTAACATATAACTAGTAAAGGACAACTTATGTATTAAGGATTCATAATCTTTAATATATGTACATACATTGAGCGATTTTGATTTAGGAAACAATATATTTCTCATGAAATACCCTCGTGATTCAAGTGCTAGACACATCTAAAATTGGTGTATGCTTACAATACGCATGTACTTAATCCTTAAGCTAAGTTGGGTTTCTTCGGTTCCTTTTAAGTTTTATAAATTCATATTATGTAAGTTTAATTCATATATAACAGTTTATAATTTAATTAACTTATATAATATTCTTATGTGTGTGTGTGTATTAACTAAATCTTATTTAATTAATTTTAATTTTTTAATTCAGTTAATAAATAAATTAAATTGTTTTAAATTTTGAATTTTGTTTTATTCGACTTAAACAATTTCAAATGAATATTAACTATAACATTTATAGTTATATATACATATATCTTTACGTACATATATTGATGTGTTAATTATTAATTAATATATATTTATCAAATAAATATTCACTTAGTTAAAATATTTTTAATCAAAAATTTTCTTAATAAAATTTGAAATCTAATATTTTATACCAAAACATATATATATATATATATGCGTATACATCAATGTGCATGTGTTTTAATTTACTAATCTCTAATTAATTAACTAATTATTTAATTAATTCAACTAATTAAATTATTAAATAATTTTCTTAAAATAATAATTTATTTTCAAAACAATTTTGAAAAATATTTTATAATTTTTATAAAATTTATTATATATTTTAAATTTAACTTTTAAATTCAAAATATAATTTAAAATTTCAGACCGAATTTGAAAATTAATCCAAGGCCCAAAACAATTTGGGCCTTAAATTAGGGATAACCTCTATACTTACATCATTCTTTAAGCTAGGCTAGTAGCCAGGTAGGGCAGAGTAATTGATTACCCAAATCCAACCTTACATGCTACTTTTTTAGACATACTATTAAATGAGTAGGCTTTAACAAGTTAGCCTAATTTTTCTAATTTGGATAAACCATTGGGCTTTGATACAGTTGAAGGAACCAGGCTACTCAAAAGCGGGTCAAATAGATGGATTTCAAAAGAAATCTACTTTGGATTTATTAGGCTTATGAAGTGTAAAGGGTTTATTTAATCCATTCTAATATTGTTTTAAATAAAATATTATTTTATTCAATTTATTTAAAAGGAGTTCCATTTAATTTAAATTAAATATATTATAATGAGCATATCGAATACAGTCATATGCATACAGTGCAAGTGCAACATATAAATAGTGTACATGATTAATAAGCACGTTTGTATGTGCTGGAATTTATACCACAACAAACACATTTTTCCATTTATATATGCTTTGTTATCCATAAATTTTTTGTCTTAAATTATATATAAAATAAAATTTATATTATAATTGTTTTTGGTTATTTTGCATGTTTTGAAATTTAAAATTAACAATTTGAAAACTTGTTTTGACTTAAGGAGTTCAACATTAGATCTATAATTTTACACAAAGGTCCTTCTATAAATTTTTAATTGAAATTATATTTTTATACTCACATGCACACACATACATATATAAATAATTACAAACAATATTTAAATTTAGGATAGCGCGCGCGCGTGTGTAAAACTTATAATTTTATATGTTTTACAATTCAAATTAACAATTTGAAATCAAGTTTTGAATTAGGAAGAAATTCAGCATTATATGCACAAAAGTCATTTTATAAATTTTGAATTAATATAATATAAATAAACATATGTATTTAACAACCAAAAGTATATGATATTCAAAATAAAACACACACATAAATATATATATATATATATATATATATATATATATATATATGAAACTTGCATTCAATTTCATAAGATAATTTCAAATAGATTACATATATGTTTCACTTATATGTGTACATAAAATATGTTACAAAATATTTCAAATAATTAAAATTGGATCTATATCTGATTTTTTCATTAAACTTTAATTTCGAAAACAATAGCAAATAGAAGACTTGAGAACATAAGCATATATAAATTCGTTGATTAAGATATGAGATCTAAACTAAGTTAAAAAGGTCTAAAATATAATCATAATGAGGTGTAAAGAGAGGGGATCAAAATCATTCTAACATGATATAAGATACATTAAAAAATATTAAAAGTTGCCTTTTGATGAAGCTAAAATTCGCACCCTAAACGAAGAAAAACTCCTAGGTCCGATTGAATCACCTCTAGAAATTGCAACGATCTAAAGCATCATTTTTAATTTTGTTTTGTTTGATTTCTTTTTATTTTGTTTTGGGAACTTTTACGACTTAGAGGCCATGGGTTTTCGGCTAAAGGAAAGGGGAAGAGAGTAGGGGAAATGAATTGTGTGAAAAGAATGTTGTATGAATGAAAAGAATTGTGTTTTAAAGGAAACACTAAAACCTTTCCGATTTCTTCCTTAAAACCTTCTCACTTTAAGTCCTCATTAAACCTCAATCAAAACCCTTCCCCTTTACCATGTATGGTAGACCAAGATATGGGGAATGCGGGCCCTCAAATTTCCAAAATCATTTAGTAACTAATCACTTTAAATTAAATTTAAATATTTTATCAAATCGCATATCAATACGTGCATACATAACTTTTATATATACGTTTTTCATTAAATACTAATGGAATTCAAACATAAAATCAAATAAAATATAATAATTAACATTTCATAAATATTAATTTATAATGATTATAATTAATTAAATCATATGGTTTTTGGGAGTATATATCATTACGGTTGTGCGACTCAAAGGTGCAAATAAAGTCAGCAATTAATATCAAATAATTCGGATATTAATGTTCATACACCACCTTAGCTAATTGTGTGACATTTTGGTTGAAATTATGAAACAACATAGTTTTTAGGGTAATTAATAATAAATATTTAATTAATAAAAAATAGATTTTTAGAATTTAAAGTAAACAATTTGAATTTATTTTAGAATACCAGAATTTTATAACAAGGTAATTAGTGATGAAATTAAATAATTTTGAGAACAAATGTTTGTTTAAGAATAGTGAAGTAAATTAATTTGAAAAGTACTTAAAATCGAGTTTAAAATGAGAATATTGAATATTTAAATTTAAATAATTTAAAATATGGGAAAATAAATCGTAGAAATTTTTTTGTGATGAGTATATTATTTAATGTTGTGAATATAAATTTTGTTTGGAATTTTATCGTAGTTTGAATTAAATTTGTGTTATATTTAAAAGTAATAGAAAAGAAAGGAAAGAATGTATATAGTTACTTATTTTATATTATTTTATTATAACCCAAGCCCAACCATCCCAAGCCCAAATTCATTTCCAGATTTTTCCTTCACTCAATATTTTATCCCAATTTATAAATACAACCCCTAAGCTCCTTTTCTTTAAATTCAGAAAATCAAAAATTTAACCAAACCATTACCTTTGAAAATTTAAATCAAATTAAATACGTTGTTTTAGATTCTCAAATTTTGGGTATGTGTATCTCGACACCAATATACACTTGTGTAACGAAGGGATTTGGGTTTCATTGAGGCATTGGAAGTCTAGAGCATGCACAGGAGAGGAAAAAGAAGCAACAAGCTTCAATGAGTGATCGCACTCACAAATCTATGCTTATATGTTCTAATTCTTTGGATATAGTGTGTTTGGATTGTTGTTTGATTGAATATGATATTTGTGCATTGAATTGAAAGAGAAACGGTTGGAGGAGGAGCATATTGCCAAGATTGACGAAGCTCCGCCATTTATAAGATCCAACCGGTCGACCGTCTAGGTCACCCGGTCGACCGATCGTGTTGTGTGAGTGCGCATGAGTGTTTTGTTATTTATTCTATTTTAATATGTATATTAATTAATAACTTATATAAGTAATAATGTTTATAGATAAAATGATTTTTAGTATATTGTTAAATTTAATTAGAGAAAATTTTTTGTTTAATAATAACTATTGATTATTTAATTTAGAAATAAACTTTTTAATAAAATTTTAATTCTGATTTTAATAAATCTATAGAAATCCTATAAAATTCTAAAATTATATAAAATGGTTTCTAATCGAAATTTGAAAATTTTTAAAGTATATTTCATGAAAATTTGAATATAATTAAAATTTTGAAGAATATTTTTATGGATTTGGAAAATAAGAAATTAATTTGGATATAAAAAAAATTATTTTAAAATCGTATTTAATTATAGAAAATTTTAAAATAATATTTAAGAGCAATATTTGGATTTATAAGTTAATTTAAAGAGATTTGAGTATGGACATGGTATTTTAATAGTAATTTATTAAAATTAAAGTTCTACCTCTAAAGAATTAGTTATTTTATATATATAAGTTTTATAAATGATTTATTTAAATATGAAATATTTTCTGGTTAACATTTGGCATTTTAAAGTATATTTCATTATTAATATGTTTGCTTATGAATTATTAAAGTGTAATTTATATATATGTTACAATATTTGATATAAATGTTTAGAAAGGTTTTGTTGAATTTTATTATTATTATTATTTCATTTTTGAATTAAATTGGGATTTTGTGTATGGTTTCTATATCTTCTGATTTCTTATTTTCCTCTACTTATTTTGATACTATGAATGATTCACCGTTGATATTGATTTGTTAGTGTTTTTATATGATACGGTGATGACATTCTTCTATGTGGTTTTGTGATGATTTATATTCTATGTGGCGAGAAATCAGAATAAATAGAGTTATGTTAGAACCTTCATTCAATGTTTCAATGCAAACAACTATACAATCATATACATTATATACATCTTATCGAGAACCCATGTATATACTACGAGAAGACATCATGCTCGAAGATATTGGGACTCGAAGACAAACAAAGATCTATCGACTATACTATAATTAGTAAGGTTATTCTAGTGTAAAGAGTCTTACATAAAACGTTGTAAGGTCTTGTAACGACCCGTAAATTTCAGTGGTTTTATTTATTTAATTAATTGAATTTTGTGAAATTTTAAATAATAAAATTTTGAAATAAAAATTTATTATTTGAGATGCGTCTAATTAAACATAGCAAATGGTAAATTTTCATCTGATAATATAGAAGTTTATTTTCTAGTATAATTTTATTCCAATTTATATTAGTTAAAATTGATGATAATAAAAGTGTTCCAAAACCTAAATATGTCAACATGAGAAAATTTATTTAGAACACTCTGAATAAGAATGCGTAATCCGTTTCGCGACATTTGGACATTTCTAGCTCCGTTTGGATTTTTCCGTACGGGATAGCAACGTATATCGGTGTCCGTATCGACTTTTGAACGGATGATCGTACCATCGATATCTGTATACCGTTTTGGTCGTCTCGTCATGCTGATCTCTGCGGTATATTTAATTCTGCGTTTTGAAGTCCGATACGCGGTGAAACCCGTGAAAACGGTAAACTGTACTGGTACCACTTTTACACTTTTGATAGTTGTGTCTATTCAAATTTCAAACGGCCGGAATAAAACAGCCACTGGCTTTCATTTTTAACATTTATTTCATCATTTACAAAATTTCGACCATTGCCATCCCATCTCGTTCGAAATCTGAACGTATAAACACTCGTATACGTTTGTATTAATAAAGTGAACGGTTCATTTTTCTTTATAATTTCGTTCTTTTAGAATGCAAACTTTATTTTTGCTGTCACCCTTCTTCTCTTCACCCTCTCCCCTTCGAACCCACGCAGCTAGCCTTCCACCCAGAGCCACGTCTCCCCACCTCATCTTCCTCTACAACACACGCAAGAACCCTGAAGCACGAAGCAACCTCCTTCGACCTTGCACACGTGAACAAGTCCTCCCCTCTCCAAATTCCCACGTTCACAGCCTAACACCCAGATCGGCCCGTCCTTGCCTCCACCCATGCTCACATAGCACCACCACGACATGGCTCAGCATCTCGCCACCTACCCACGTCGAGATCTCCTCCCTGATGCATGCTTTCCTTCCACGTGGTGGCATGGCTGTTGTTCCATCAATAAAGGTCTACAGCCTTCTTTTTCTAATATGTATATTATTATAGGGTAGTTATGTGTCTGCATACATGATTTATTTTAGTCTAGCTATATATATTTTCTTGACAACCTATATTAATATATATACTAATGTTTATATAATAGATTTGGTTACAGTATAATCTATTATAAGTCTATTTATATCTAAACTTTTTGTCATGGGTCTATACAAGGTACAGAATGCGTCATAAGATCTCTGTGCATATAATAATATTTGTTACCTATATGATCTATTAGATTTGTACAACGTATACACAGGCTAGCTATAAAAATATTTGTACAGTGTGTATGGATAAGATTTTGTTATATTATCTATTATCTATATTGACTTGAGAAATGATGCAGATTTGGATCTAAGGTTATAACAAAGGTTTTATAAATTATATTTTTAATGTTATAAACTATATTATCTATTGTGCTTTCAAAATATATATGAAGTTATGTAATATAATGTGTATATAAAGTTGTATCGGAGAATTTGTTGAAAATCTAGTCGATGGGTCTGCATATATATGTTCCCTGTATAGAGTTTTATTTTAATCAATAGATATGTATATATGTAGTTATATGAAAGTTTGGTTGTTTTATATAAAGTTTATATATATATATATATCAGTTTATATAAAACTATTAAGTTTTAATGTATTGATTTAAAATTTATTATTATATATATATATATAGGCTTCAATATATGAGTTTAATGTAAAACAATGATTTTGAAAAAAAAACATATACATTTAGTTAATATATGTGTGAATTTAGAATATGAGTTTTATATGGTTATATGTAGTTGCATATAAGTTCAGGATACAATTTATCTTCATCAATCGAGTTTTGATTTGATTTTGCCAATTCCTATTTATCAGCTTCGTCGTCGATTCGTGTCGATCGTTCTTTGTCGTACTTTTCGGAGTTTGTTCTTGTGTCTTGATTTGTCATCTTTAGCTTTAAAAGGTGAGTTTATCACTCTCGACATACGTACTTTCATAATTGTGAAACAATGGCATATGAATTGTAGAAAATTTATATGTTATGTTAATATGTTCATATATGCCTGTGATATGATTATATGATGTTAAATGTTGTTTATATATTTGTTACATCATCTGATATGATTATATGTCCTACTGTTCATTTATTTACTGATTCTCACACTGAAAGTTCCCTATCACTATGGGTTGAAATGATACATACCCGAACGGACATTAGAATAAGGAAAAATCATTATGAGCTGAAACGATAGGCTCGAGTGATTTTTATTGTATTTTATTTGACTTGGGATTGCGGGTTTGAAATGATAGAACTCGGATTTTTCTTTTAAATTACGGATTGAAATGATACATATCCGTATCACTTGACCTAGGTTAGAAAATACTATACAAACCCATGGTTATATATTTAATAATATTTTCTTAAATTTTTTTAAGTATTTTTAAGTTTTAAGATATATGAAATTTCTGCTTAAAAATTTGATTTAATGATTTAAATATATGGAATTTTATAAGTCAAAAAGTGGTTTGATTTTAAAAGATAAAGTTATACTAGTTTTCTATAAGTTGAAATTTTATATGTCAGTAATTGGTTTTAAATTGAATTTAAAGATCTTTATTTATGATAAATAATTTATAATTAAATTTTGTTTAATATGGAATTTTAAATCTAACCTAGTAATTGTTATGAATTTTACTTTATGAAACGGACATGTTTTGTGTAATAAATAATGTATTTTGAACTGATAAAATGGAATACAGTTTTAATTGGACATTTTGTAATATAATTTATTTAACTATAAAATCATAGTTAATTGATGTCTAAATGGATAGATCTAAAGGAAAAAAATTTGATTGTTATATTAACTATGATAAAATATTCTTTTGTGAAATGTTATGTTTTGTAAAATAAATAGTTATGATTTTTAAATGGAAAAATGTAACTTTAATTATGACCTAACTTGATAATTGGAAATTTGGTTTTCCAAATGGAAATTTTAAGTTAAGTAAATAAATAGAAATTTAATTTTATTTATGAAATGGGTATTTTAAAATAAAGTGTTAGGTTAGTGGTTAAAAATAAAAGTTAAGTAAAATAATGTATTTTGACTTAATAAATGAATTATGGTTTAAATTGGGTCAAGTGATACGAATATTTATCATTTCCATCCGTAAGTTAAAATTTTACGGTTATATATTATTTCAAACCGCAATCCCGAATTTAATAACAAAATCCATAAAATCACTCGAGTCTATCATTTCAACCCATAACGATTTTTCCTTAATCTATTGATCATTCGGGTATGTATCATTTCAACCCATAGGGAACTTGCAGTTATAACAATATAAATACAACATCCATTCATCCAATACAACAAATCAAACATTCATCACAATCATCATCCAAATCAATTAATAAATATCAACAAATAACAGGTTATCAATTACAGGTGATTAACTGGCAATTTAAATTGAATAATAAATTAAATGACAATTTAATTCAAATAAATTCAAATTAATTGGAATGACGATTTAAATATATCAAACAGCCATAAATAAATTTCTAATCACATCAAAAATTAATTTAACTGACATAAGAAATTTTAGAAGTTGTGAGTGGGTTAAAACACTCACCTTTGAATTTAAATTGAATTTAAATCCAATTTAAGCCCAAAATTCAAACAGTCTCAGAATTCATCCAAACCTACCTCAAAATGACCAGAATTTTGATAGGATCCCAGCGGATCAAACCGCGCATGAAACAGACCTCTTACGTAAAAGTTATGTCGATTAGAAGTTTGGAAAACAAATCAAATTAAATAAAGCAAATACGTTTAACATTTACACGTCATCATACTAAATCATCACTCATGCAGGAACCCAAGCTTCAGAGAAATGCAATCGGCCTCAAAACCTACAAACAGCCGCCACAAACAACGTTCGATCGCCGCCCACTGTCCATCGCGGCCATCTCGAAGCTCCGCCTCCAAGCTTGCCGACCCACGCGTGGCCAGGCGTTCACTGTAACGACCCAGAATTTTTGATAATTAAAATTTGAATATTTAATTAATTTTAAATATTGATAAGTGGAATTAAGAAGTCGAATGATTTATTTTTCGAATATTGGATTTAATTTGATAATTAAATCGATAAATTAATAATTGAAATTCCAGAGATAATTGAAAATCGAGTTTAATATGATTGAAATTGATTTGGAAAATTTTATTTAATCATACTGGAGTTATAGAAAGGTTATAGAACTTTTAAAACTGAATTTAAAGTTAATCTGTGAAAATTGAATATTTTAATATTTAATTATCGACTGTAAAATAGCCAATTTTCGAACAGTCTTAGAATTTAACGAAACCAGTTTCATCGGATCCGTAATGTGATATTATTGCATGGTTTCAAATTTCGTATTTATTGGATGTACGGTTTGTCCAGTACGAATTAAAACGCCTCGAAATCGATTTAAATCGGTTTAATTTAAATCGATCGTTTATTGCCATATCTCACACATACGATCGAATTAGCTTCCGAAACCTATTCCATTGTGTCCGGAACACGGGATAAACCCCAGAAACGCCAGTTACCGCGCGTAAATCAGAGTTCGAAAAATCCCGAAATGAATAGTAATTTGGAAAATTTCTATAAAAGAACCCCTCATCTCACCATTTGTCCAAACCCTAATTCCTCTATACGCAGCCGCCATTTTCAAAATCAAAGGCCAGGAACTCGAGATCTTCTTCCTCTATTTTCTTTTAATCCATCAACTATTACCAGAAATGCTTAACTACAAGTTTGTAGATCTCGTCGAGACCTTGAAGATCAACGGTGGTGATTTAATACGGAGCAACGAGGTGGAAGTTATGGGGGCCGAAGTGATGGCCGTTCGTGCTCGTCTAGGGGAAGCTGGGGTTGACCGAGCTTGGCCATACTCACGTCGATGGTGGAGTCGATGTTGCTCTTCGTCGTGGTGTAACCTGATCGACCTGGAAGTGATGAATTAGGTTGCGTGATTTAGGGTTTAGAGGCGGCTATGGGTGTTGCTCGCGTGAAACTGTAGGGGAAGGAGGGAACGCACGCGTGAGAAGATGGATGGAGCGGCCAGGATTTTCTTGCTAAAACGAACGGCCAGATGTATTAGGTTGAAAATTTATAAAAGAAATTGAAATTAAATTGTATATTATTAATTCGTGTATCTTTAAAACGATGTATCTCTTTCATACATTATCAGAAAATGACGAAACAAAATGCGTTGGAATCGTCTCGACGCGTACTTCGCTATGAAACTGGATTGGAAGCGATCGGGGTCAGTGAAAATTTTGAGTGAAATTAAACGTCCGTTTAATTTCATTCGAAATAAACGCTACAAATTTCTATCGGAAAATCAAGGTGAGATCTTCTCACTCAGATTTAAATTTGAATTGCAGTTATTGATTGTTATTTGGATGTGCTATTAGATATAGTTGGATATATCTATATATATAGCAATATATACATATTGGCATATGTATATATTGGATTGATTGATTTCCTGCCTCGTATAGCGGATGAGACCCTATTGCGCCGTTAGTAAGCGGATTATTTTTATAAAACCCATATACCGCGATAATTCCGTACTGGAGCGGAATTGGTATTGTGCTAACGTCTGTGGATGCAGGGAAACAGGTTGGAGGGATCCAACTGGATTCCTCACCGTATTGATTATTTACAGATATTGTGATATATTCTGTTATCATATGATGATATATGATATTTGATTGTTGTGATTGATTGTTTGATGCTGTAGCATCATCGGATCCATTTTTGAAGTTAAAAATAACAATATTATTTTTAAAAGGATTTCAAAGTGATTATTTGAAAGTATACGTTTTATTGAATTTTTTGAATTGATTTATTTCAAATAAATAAGCGTTTAAAAATTTAAAGTATAAAAGTTAATATTTTTGGTGAAATTTAACCAAAGTGTAATGTTTGAAATAAATAGTTGATTTATTTATAAAATGGTTTAAGTAGGGATTTTTGAATAACTATAAACGATTTGTATAAAAAGATTTATAAAATTGATATTTTATAAATCAAAATATTGGACTTATAAAACGAATTTTTATAAGTGTTAAAAGGAAGTATAAATGGATTTCACAAGTGAATGAAATTAATAGATTTATATTGTGAAGTTAAAAATGAATGAAGTTGTAGAATAAAGGATTTATAAGTAATTTACTTATAAATTGGATTTTTGCCTTTAAATGAAATATTGATCGAATTTGTTCATAAATGATTCTTTTTAAAGTTGAAATCGTTATAAAGTATAAATGCGATTTATAAGCGTAGTTTATAAATCCGAAATCACTAATTTTGATAAGTAAATTATAGAAGTAAATAAAAGAAAAATTTACAAGTCGAAGTTGTTATTAAAATAGAAATAGAATTTATAAACGTGGTTATAAATTCAAAATCAATTGAATTTGATAAATTAAATATAGAAGATTTTTAAAGAAGATATATTCGCGATTTTGGATAGTGAATTTTTATTGAAATAAATGTGTAGAAAAGATTGAAATGTGGTTAGTGAAGTATATTCACGATTTTGGACAGTGAATATATTTTTAAGTAAAATGGATATGGTTTTGGGAAAGTAATATTTTAGATGAAGTTAATTGTTTTAACGATGTTTTAAAATGATTAAATATCGAAATCATAGATTTCAACATTCATTGTTGAAATAGACGTTTTCGAGAAATAAGGAAATGATGGACTATAACTCTGTTGTTATAGTAAATGATTTCCGAAAGGAAATGTTTTATGTAGTATTGGGATTTATATATCTATCTTAATTCCGAATCCCTATACTAGTGATTTTGAGTCGTCGTAACGATGTTTTACGTAACATTCGTTTTGACTCAAATAAATGTTGTTATAGTAAATGGTTTCCTTAAAGAACGAAATATATACTTAATTTGATTTAAGTATATCGAATATTTTCAAATATTGAAAATAAATAGATTTGTGAATTACTTATTTTAAAATAAGTATGGAAATGCTTTTCCAAGATGAAATGAAACGTTTTAGAATTTATCTTTGTAAAGATAAAATGAAATTGAATATTTGAAATCGATTTGAGAATCGTATATCAGTAGATATTTTGAAAGATATAAATTCAATATGGAATTTATAAAAGAAAGGGAAGTTGTTTAAAAATAAATATTGATTTATTTTTGAAGTGTGGAAATAATATATCTAGTAAAGATATTTTTGGAAATTAAATAATTTGGAAATTTTTTTGGAATCTGATGATGTTGCGCATCTTTATTGATAGTTAAATAACCGACTATCAATAATTACCTTTAGATAGGTATTTGTTGTGAATTTGGATGAATTTGAATGCCACACTTATTTTTGAATAAACGCTCACTATTCGGGTTAACCGGGAAAGGACCATGGGGTCGTATAACCCATTCCGAATATGTGATACGTCGTTATGAATTGCATTTGAAGACCGGTGTTGAAGACCGGATATTTTTGAAAACGGAAGGATTACCGTCGAGTTATTCTACATCGGCTGATCTCCGATTTAGAGGTTTTATCACCCTTAGTGACGGGAAGTCCGGACGTGATTAGAAATTTATCCGGATATGCAAGGGCTTCGTGAGAAGTGCCTTCAGTTCTGTTCGATCCCGGAACAGACTTGTATGGATTGTGTGGCTGACGTTACAATTTGAGATATAAAGCTGATTTCTTTCAAATACATTTCTGTTGGTGGCGGAGAATTTATTCTCTTAGCTTAACACCCTTCTCTGAGACGTACGAGCTCAGAGGTTATGTAGTTGAAATTTATCAGCGATATACTCCCAATTTGGTAACGTGGCATACTGAGTGTTGCTGTGAAATGATCAGTGTTTGATCATTTGTGATATAATCATTTGTTTGATCTTATATCTTTGTGATCATAGGTTGATCATTTTGTTGGACCCGAAGCAGGGCTTTGTAGAAAGCGTAGCTTTGTGGACGAGACTTCGTCGAGCCTCACACCCCGGAAATGGTCAAAACAGGAAGGATGCGGCAAGGTTCTAGGGAGTAGAGCCCCTTAGTGTATGTCATTCCTTCTGGATAGAGGTGGTATCATGGTATGGAGCCCAGATACTTAACCTATGTGGTTGCTGCATTATTATCTATGTGGTTTGTTGGAAATCGGGGATCCTCGAGAAGATCGGTTACGATCGGGGGATGGCATCGCGTGTCAGTAGTTACCTATTTTTGCAGAGGTAACCCGGCCTTGTGTTGGCAGAGATCCGGTTAGGTTCTCGGGTCGTCTATTCCAGGGACGTACCCATCGTGGAAAAGGAAGTTCCTTAGCCTGACCATTTGTTGGAAATCCAAAGAAACAATACGAGCCTTTACGATTTCAATTGTATAACCTATCTCCTCAGGAGGCAGCTATAGCAGGCATAATATAATGGTACCTATGCTGGCTAAGATTTATATTATACTTTCGAAATGTTTTCCACTATGCACTAATAATAATATCAAAAATGATTTGATTTTGCGTAGTAAGCATCTTTGACTATCATAAGAAGAAATCTCCTCCAAGTCTGCGTTTGCATTGTGTGTGTGGTAGGAGGTCTTATGGTAGTTTCATTTTCCAAAAGCATTGCGAATTGACATTAAAAGTTTTCCTGTTGTTTATTTTAAAGAATAACTGTTTTACGATCTCACACCAGTCACCATGACTGACTCGGAGTTTATTGTTCCCTTCTAAACTCTGGGTGCCCACCAATTTCCACACGGGCAGCCTAGAGTTATATTATCAGGATATTCTGGAGCTTTGGAGATAAGCTGGAGGACGAGACGTAGTATTTGTATCTGATATTATTTATTCCGCTGTGTATTCTGTATGAGGACAAGTTATATAACTGTCCATTGTTGTATATTGACTCTGATGATTGATGTATGTAAAAAAAAACTGATATAGTTCTTTGTTTAAAGATTATTCATTTATCTATTATATTTTGTTCCGCTGCGATGTGTAAGATTCTGATATTATTTTCTGTTCTGATGTTGTTCTGTCTGTTCTTCTTCTTTCTCTCTTCTTTCTTCCTCCTCTTATCTTCTTCTTCTACCTTTTTCTTCTATTTAAAACCCTCACTATTGGAGTTTCCGGCATTCGATTTCTCGGCAGTCGATAAAGTGAGTATCGATGTCGAATTTTCGAAAGTCGAAAATCCCCGTACGTGACAGCGTGGTATCAGAGCATATGGTTAAGCAACAACCCTGCTCTGTTGGGTGTTACTCATTAGAGATAGAGTCAGTAGTACTCTAGAATGAGTTGAGTGTAATAATAGATACGAGCGCGTATTTGTTAGTGAATATAAAATTGTTTTATATTGTGATGATTGGTTTGTTGAGTGGTATATGGATTCTGGTCGGTATTGTCCGTACAACTCTATCGATAGGAATCTCTAAACACTTGTATAGAACAATTCGGCACAGTATTGTTTTAAATAGGGTAAATGAAATAATTTTGCCCAAAACTATTTTTGTATAGAAAATAAATGTTTTTCTATAAAGTACTATAGTATATGGTTGCATGGATGTTAGGAAGTAATAATAGTAAATTATTATCATTGAAATTGAATAAGAAATTGAAATCGTAACTCCAAAGTTAAGAAATAAATTCACATACAAATGAAATTTGAGAATGTAAATTATAAATGTGACTTGTAATTTAAAACGGAATTCCAGAGAAGTTTTTGGAAATGTTTTGAAAAGAATTTGAAAATTTTGGAGATTTGAAAAGTTTAAATTCTTTTTGATTTGAAAATGAATTTCAAAGGTTTTGAAAAATGTTTTGACGGAATGAAAGCTTTAAACTCTTTTCGGTTGCTGGAAAATAACTTTGATGATGACCGCGGCATCGTTGGTGTTCATTTTCGGGTTTCCAAAAGAGAAATTGCTGCCAAATTGTTTTAAAAGGAAGTTGTTTGAAAAATTTGGGTTTTGTTTTGAAATTCAAAAGATAATTTGAATTGTTTTCAAAATGGCTTTGAAATGTTGGTAAACTCTGAAATGCTATATAAAGATATTTATGAAATATTACTGAGTTGATAACTTATACAATTTGAATTTTGATTGAATAAATTTAACTTAAGAAATTTTAAGTTGAATTAAAGTAAGTATAAGTGAATCAATAAAAATCCAAGTAGTAATTTTTGAATATAAAGTTATATAACTTATACAATGAGAAAATAGAAGTGAAACGAATTGTTAAAAGTGGTTAAACAATTTTATTAAGCAAAATGAAATGTGATTCTGATTAAGTGATGAAATCTGACCTAGGTAAAGTTAAATAAAAACCGAGAATCTGAATTGGATTGATAAATGAATTAAGCTATTGAACTAATTGAATGTTGAATCAGTATTATGTAAATGAATTAGTGAATGAGTTTCAGAATGAATAAATAAAAAAAATTGCAATTGTAAGTGCAAGAGAATAAAATTGAAATGTTAAAATTCATTTTGAATTTGTAAGAAATTAAGACAGAATTTGAATTTGATTGTGAAGGATTAAACTAAAATTAGTAAGTGAAGCTAATTGAACGAAAGAATAAACTGGAATTGAAACTGAATGTTGAAAACAAATTTGAATAAAGTGAATTAGAATTTGTAATGAATTAGTAATTGGAACTAATTTAAAATAGTGCAGTTTTGAATGAAAGCTGATAAAATTCAATATTCAGGAGATAAACCGAATCCAAATTAGATTGGAATTGTGAATTGAATTCAAATGAATTTGAAATGTAAAATTGAATAAGAAATGAATATGTGTAACTTCAATAGTGAATTAGAGATGATATAAGAAGTTATATTGAAAATTTTGTAATAGAATTTGCAAAATAGTTTGAATATATGTAACTAGATATTATGGCTAGTAGGATATACAGGTGTAAAGGAATTGGGATTTTAATTTTGAAGAGAATTTGAATTGCTCGACAAAAAGGTAAGTATTTGAATTTCAATATGAGTTTTGCTGATTTCTTCTCTAGCCGCTTGGCTTTTTCTTTTTCTTTTTGAAATCTGAGAGTCCGTAGGGAGTTTTGTAGTCGTGCCGTATTAGCCGCGCAAAGGAGACGCTGGCAAAATTTTTCGAAAATTCGGGTGTTAGAAAATTTTTGAGAAAATTTTGAAAGTTTAAAATTTGAATTTAAACTCGAATTTGAATTTGGAAGTAAACAATGTTGTTTGAAACTTATAATTGAAGTTGGAAAACGAGTTGAATGATAACGAATCTTTAATAGAAAGATTTGTTTTGAAAATTTATAAAACTATTTAGATTGTGAAAAATAGTAGACGAGTTAAGGACCTTTTTTCCTAACTTGTAATTTCGAGGACGAAATTCTTTTAAGGGGGGAAGTCTGTAACGACCCAGAATTTTTGATAATTAAAATTTGAATATTTAATTAATTTTAAATATTGATAAGTGGAATTAAGAAGTCGAATGATTTATTTTTCGAATATTGGATTTAATTTGATAATTAAATCGATAAATTAATAATTGAAATTCCAGAGATAATTGAAAATCGAGTTTAATATGATTGAAATTGATTTGGAAAATTTTATTTAATCATACTGGAGTTATAGAAAGGTTATAGAACTTTTAAAACTGAATTTAAAGTTAATCTGTGAAAATTGAATATTTTAATATTTAATTATCGACTGTAAAATAGCCAATTTTCAAACAGTCTCAGAATTTAACGAAACCAGTTTCATCGGATCCGTAATGTGATATTATTGCATGGTTTCAAATTTTGTATTTATTGGATGTACGGTTTGTCCAGTACGAATTAAAACGCCTCGAAATCGATTTAAATCGGTTTAATTTAAATCGATCGTTTATTGCCATATCTCACACATACGATCGAATTAGCTTCCGAAACCTATTCCATTGTGTCCGGAACACGGGATAAACCCCAGAAACGCCAGTTACCGCGCGTAAATCAGAGTTCGAAAAATCCCGAAATGAATAGTAATTTGGAAAATTTCTATAAAAGAACCCCTCATCTCACCATTTGGCCAAACCCTAATTCCTCTATACGCAGCCGCCATTTTCAAAATCAAAGGCCAGGAACTCGAGATCTTCTTCCTCTATTTTCTTTTAATCCATCAACTATTACCAGAAATGCTTAACTACAAGTTTGTAGATCTCGTCGAGACCTTGAAGATCAACGGTGGTGATTTAATTCGGAGCAACGAGGTGGAAGTTATGGGGGCCGAAGTGATGGCCGTTCGTGCTCGTCTAGGGGAAGCTGGGGTTGACCGAGCTTGGCCATACTCACGTCGATGGTGGAGTCGATGTTGCTCTTCGTCGTGGTGTAACCTGATCGACCTGGAAGTGATGAATTAGGTTGCGTGATTTAGGGTTTAGAGGCGGCTATGGGTGTTGCTCGCGTGAAACTGTAGGGGAAGGAGGGAACGCACGCGTGAGAAGATGGATGGAGCGGCCAGGATTTTCTTGCTAAAACGAACGGCCAGATGTATTAGGTTGAAAATTTATAAAAGAAATTGAAATTAAATTGTATATTATTAATTCGTGTATCTTTAAAACGATGTATCTCTTTCATACATTATCAGAAAATGACGAAACAAAATGCGTTGGAATCGTCTCGACGCGTACTTCGCTATGAAACTGGATTGGAAGCGATCGGGGTCAGTGAAAATTTTGAGTGAAATTAAACGTCCGTTTAATTTCATTCGAAATAAACGCTACAAATTTCTATCGGAAAATCAAGGTGAGATCTTCTCACTCAGATTTAAATTTGAATTGCAGTTATTGATTGTTATTTGGATGTGCTATTAGATATAGTTGGATATATCTATATATATAGCAATATATACATATTGGCATATGTATATATTGGATTGATTGATTTCCCGCCTCGTATAGCGGATGAGACCCTATTGCGCCGTTAGTAAGCGGATTATTTTTATAAAACCCATATACCGCGATAATTCCGTACTGGAGCGGAATTGGTATTGTGATAACGTCTGTGGATGCAGGGAAACAGGTTGGAGGGATCCAACTGGATTCCTCACCGTATTGATTATTTACAGATATTGTGATATATTCTGTTATCATATGATGATATATGATATTTGATTGTTGTGATTGATTGTTTGATGCTGTAGCATCATCGGATCCATTTTTGAAGTTAAAAATAACAATATTATTTTTAAAAGGATTTCAAAGTGATTATTTGAAAGTATACGTTTTATTGAATTTTTTGAATTGATTTATTTCAAATAAATAAGCGTTTAAAAATTTAAAGTATAAAAGTTAATATTTTTGGTGAAATTTAACCAAAGTGTAATGTTTGAAATAAATAGTTGATTTATTTATAAAATGGTTTAAGTAGGGATTTTTGAATAACTATAAACGATTTGTATAAAAAGATTTATAAAATTGATATTTTATAAATCAAAATATTGGACTTATAAAACGAATTTTTATAAGTGTTAAAAGGAAGTATAAATGGATTTCATAAGTGAATGAAATTAATAGATTTATATTGTGAAGTTAAAAATGAATGAAGTTGTAGAATAAAGGATTTATAAGTAATTTACTTATAAATTGGATTTTTGCCTTTAAATGAAATATAGATCGAATTTGTTCATAAATGATTCTTTTTAAAGTTGAAATCGTTATAAAGTATAAATGCGATTTATAAGCGTTGTTTATAAATCCGAAATCACTAATTTTGATAAGTAAATTATAGAAGTAAATAAAAGAAAAATTTACAAGTCGAAGTTGTTATTAAAATAGAAATAGAATTTATAAACGTGGTTATAAATTCAAAATCAATTGAATTTGATAAATTAAATATAGAAGATTTTTAAAGAAGATATATTCGCGATTTTGGATAGCGAATTTTTATTGAAATAAATGTGTAGAAAAGATTGAAATGTGGTTAGTGAAGTATATTCACGATTTTGGACAGTGAATATATTTTTAAGTAAAATGGATATGGTTTTGGGAAAGTAATATTTTAGATGAAGTTAATTGTTTTAACGATGTTTTAAAATGATTAAATATCGAAATCATAGATTTCAACATTCATTGTTGAAATAGACGTTTTCGAGAAATAAGGAAATGATGGACTATAACTCTGTTGTTATAGTAAATGATTTCCGAAAGGAAATGTTTTATGTAGTATTGGGATTTATATATCTATCTTAATTCCGAATCCCTATACTAGTGATTTTGAGTCGTCGTAACGATGTTTTACGTAACATTAGTTTTGACTCAAATAAATGTTGTTATAGTAAATGGTTTCCTTAAAGAACGAAATATATACTTAATTTGATTTAAGTATATCGAATATTTTCAAATGTTGAAAATAAATAGATTTGTGAATTACTTATTTTAAAATAAGTATGGAAATGCTTTTCCAAGATGAAATGAAACGTTTTAGAATTTATCTTTGTAAAGATAAAATGAAATTGAATATTTGAAATCGATTTGAGAATCGTATATCAGTAGATATTTTGAAAGATATAAATTCAATATGGAATTTATAAAAGAAAGGGAAGTTGTTTAAAAATAAATATTGATTTATTTTTGAAGTGTGGAAATAATATATCTAGTAAAGATATTTTTGGAAATTAAATAATTTGGAAAATTTTTTGGAATCTGATGATGTTGCGCATCTTTATTGATAGTTAAATAACCGACTATCAATAATTACCTTTAGATAGGTATTTGTTGTGAATTTGGATGAATTTGAATGCCACACTTATTTTTGAATAAACGCTCACTATTCGGGTTAACCGGGAAAGGACCATGGGGTCGTATAACCCATTCCGAATATGTGATACGTCGTTATGAATTGCATTTGAAGACCGGTGTTGAAGACCGGATATTTTTGAAAATGGAAGGATTACCGTCGAGTTACTCTACATCAGCTGATCTCCGATTTAGAGGTTTTATCACCCTTAGTGACGGGAAGTCCGGACGTGATTAGAAATTTATCCGGATATGCAAGGGCTTCGTGAGAAGTGCCTTCGGTTCTGTTCGATCCCGGAACAGACTTGTATGGATTGTGTGTCTGACGTTACAATTTGAGATATAAAGCTGATTTCTTTCAAATACATTTCTGTTGGTGGCGGAGAATTTATTCTCTTAGCTTAACACCCTTCTCTGAGACGTACGAGCTCAGAGGTTATGTAGTTGAAATTTATCAGCGATATACTCCCAATTTGGTAACGTGGCATACTGAGTGTTGCTGTGAAATGATCAGTGTTTGATCATTTGTGATATGATCATTTGTTTGATCTTATATCTTTGTGATCATAGGTTGATCATTTTGTTGGACCCGAAGCAGGGCTTTGTAGAAAGCGTAGCTTTGTGGACGAGACTTCGTCGAGCCTCACACCCCGGAAATGGTCAAAACAGGAAGGATGCGGCAAGGTTCTAGGGAGTAGCGCCCCTTAGTGTATGTCATTCCTTCTGGATAGAGGTGGTATCATGGTATGGAGCCCAGATACTTAACCTATGTGGTTGCTGCATTATTATCTATGTGGTTTGTTGGAAATCGGGGATCCTCGGGAAGATCGGTTACGATCGGGGGATGGCATACGCGTGTCAGTAGTTACCTATTTTTGCAGAGGTAACCCGGCCTTGTGTTGGCAGAGATCCGGTTAGGTTCTCGGGTCGTCTATTCCAGGGACGTACCCATCGTGGAAAAGGAAGTTCCTTAGCCTGACCATTTGTTGGAAATCCAAAGAAACAATACGAGCCTTTATGATTTCAATTGTATAACCTGTCTCCTCAGGAGGCAGCTATAGCAGGCATAATATAATGGTACCTATGCTGGCTAAGATTTATATTATACTTTCGAAATGTTTTCCACTATGCACTAATAATAATATCAAAAATGATTTGATTTTGCGTAGTAAGCATCTTTGACTATCATAAGAAGAAATCTCCTCCAAGTCTGCGTTTGCATTGTGTGTGTGGTGGGAGGTCTTATGGTAGTTTCATTTTCCAAAAGCATTGCGAATTGACATTAAAAGTTTTCCTGTTGTTTATTTTAAAGAATAACTGTTTTACGATCTCACACCAGTCACCATGACTGACTCAGAGTTTATTGTTCCCTTCTAAACTCTGGGTGCCCACCAATTTCCACACGGGCAGCCTAGAGTTATATTATCAGGATATTCTGGATATTCTGGAGCTTTGGAGATAAGCTGGAGGACGAGACGTAGTATTTGTATCTGATATTATTTATTCCGCTGTGTATTCTGTATGAGGACAAGTTATATAACTGTCCATTGTTGTATATTGACTCTGATGATTGATGTATGTAAAAAAAAAACTGATATAGTTCTTTGTTTAAAGATTATTCATTTATCTATTATATTTTGTTCCGCTGCGATGTGTAAGATTCTGATATTGTTTTCTGTTCTGATGTTGTTCTGTCTGTTCTTCTTCTTTCTCTCTTCTTTCTTCCTCCTCTTATCTTCTTCTTCTACCTTTTTCTTCTATTTAAAACCCTCACTATTGGAGTTTCCGGCATTCGATTTCTCGGCAGTCGATAAAGTGAGTATCGATGTCGAATTTTCGAAAGTCGAAAATCCCCGTACGTGACATTCACCCACGTCGACCATTCAATTACAGCCACCGCCGCCTTATCAAAAACCTTAGCAAATTAATCGCCTTGATTAGACCATCAACTCGTCACAAAACCTACATGGATGCGATCCCCTCGGCCCTCCTCACAATACGGTACCAACGAATCATCGATCCGTCGAAGTTAATCGACGATCAACGAACGGCCGAGAGTAGTTCAGCAAATTATGGACAGACAAGGGTTCAAATTGGAAAATGAATTACAGATCTGAGATGCGCTCGTCGAGAGCTTCAAATCGACATATAATTCGATATAGTTTGTGGAGTTTGAAATTTTGATTTGAATTTGATTTTGAAATTGAATTGAGAAGTTTGTTTGGTTTGTCTGCCATTGGAATGGGGAGTTGAGAAGGAAATGTACGTACAGACAAAATGAAATAAGAAATGACCTAGGTTTATAACGGGTTATTTATATACAGAACTGACAATAGAATGGATGGACAAGATTGAATTGAAAATTTGACGATGAATGACCTGAAAAGCCCATTTCGTTCCCAAAGCGGAAATGGGTCGTCCCATATATCAAAATAGATGTTTTTGATAATTTGAAATTCAATGGGACAGGTTTTAAGTCCTAATTCCATCATATGAAGAAGTTATGTTGAAATCAGCTTATTTCAAATCGATTTCAATTGATTTTAATTAAATTGATTTCTAGGCGTTTTGAGCCCGTACGATCAAAGGACAAGTCCAATCATTACGAAACTTGAAATTCTACAATAGTTCACCGTTACGGATCCGATGAAACTGGTTTCGTCGAAATCCGAGTCAGTGGCCAAAATGGCTATTTTCACATTAATTAAATAAATTAATATTAAATTAATCAACCACCTTTTAATTCAAAATTTATAAATTAACCTATTTCATCATTTTTAATCACTTGGACATTTAAAATAAATTAAAATAAGTTTACATATCAATTTAGTGTTAACGATTTCAATAATTTCAGTGTTCAATTTCAACTGCCAGTTATCCTATTAATTAAAATTTAATTACAATAAATATATTTTATTTGGTTTCAATCTTTTAATTAAATCAATTATCATTCTATAACATAGTTAACAATGTTTTATACTTCATTACATTAATATCCTCCAATCTCTATCTTTTATTTGTATTAATTACTATATTTCAGTTAAATTGAATTTTTGTCAATTTCACCCATTAAATAAAATTTAAAATCCCAAATTGATTTGTTTTTCTTGATTTCACTATTTAATTAAATCGATCATTACATTATAAATAAAATTAACATTTCTGTTCATTTCAATACATTCACAATTTATGGTTATTGCCTTAATCTTATTAATGTAACATTAAAGTTCATTTAATTCTAATTGATTTCCCATTTTAATTTAATAGACCAAATAAACAGGTAACTTGTAACAATCGTTACCATAAATTTTAATTACACTTATGAATTCATTATTCACAAAAAAATATTACAATCCTTATAAAATACTGATTTTATTCAATTTCTATTTATTATATAATATTTCATAAATCAATTCAACATTTACATTTGTTTTATTATATTTAATGTAAAACCATGTATAACAATTTTCATCATTATTGGAATTTCATTCAAGTTGTTAATAATTTACTTTAATTAACATTGTTACCTTTCATTTTAGTTATTATTTAATTATTAATTTACAAATTTTTATTTCTTTAAATTTTTAATCACAAAATCTAATTAAATTAACTATTTTAATTATCGAAAATTTATGGGTCGTAACAATTACAGTTATATACCACCAAATAATTATGTTAGTTCATTTAGATACCTAAAAACACTAAATTGATATTTTACATTATAATAGTAATTATTAAAAAAACTCCCTTTCAAAACATATTGTTATATTTTTCACAAAATAATGACTATTTTCCTAAAAAAACCCTTTTTAAGATCACTTTACTCTTTCCAACCCAAAATAACAATAGTAATAATAATCTACATTACCTATTTAATAAATATATAATATTCCACTTTTGAAACACTCGAACATTATTATTACCCATCTCAATAATAGTAATATTTTTAACTCAAATATATTTCTAAAAATATCTTTTTATTATTTTTCCAAATGTATCTCGGTACTTTACTTTAAATAATAATATCATTTCTCAATAATACTTCTAAAAACAATCATATTATTATTTATCTAAAGAAAGCAATAGTACTCGTTTAAATTACCGAAAAGCTCAATATTAATATTCACCTTAAACAATGTTAATTTATCCCAAAACTCTCTTATATTTCACTATTGCTGTAAAACTCAAAATAACAACAATTTACCAAAATCATATTATTATTTATTAAACTTCACTTTACTTTATTAATAATAATACTTTCCTAAATTAACTTTTAAATTAGGTTTTCATAATTATTTATGAATTTTCCCAGGTATTCAAAAATAATAACCTTACTATAATATATACACATTTTCAGTACAAGTACAATTTATCAACAATGAATATTCACAATATTAAGCCCAAATTTATTAAATAATCTTATTTAGTCCCTAGACACCTACTAACCCGTTTATACTTAATTGCAATTAATTAATCATTTTCTCCAAACCTATAATTATTTATTATTAAATATTCATCATCCAACAATGTAACAATATAACAATTGAATAACCAAATCAAAACATATATCACCCAAAATATCCAAAAAATGATGAATAGATATAGTCGTATTTCAACGAATATAATGATGCCAATAAGTATCCATTTAATATTTAAAAAGGTAAATACTTAAGACCATTGAATCTCACTAAGGCACTTTCACAACTAGTTTCAAAAGCAAGCAAACCATATGCCAAAACATCCAGAATCTCGCTACAAGCCTAATGCAACAAACCGTAGGAGAATCGGAGGTAATATTCAAAAGTTACACAAATTATAAGATATGGAATTTAAAATATAAGATGAACAGAAGAATAATTATTACCACCTCAATATCGAAGCTTTAGCAAGCCAACCATAACCCATTGATTGTAACTTCTACTAAAACAATGTGCTTCCACGGCCATCTCTAGGTTTTCCGACCAAACCTGCCAAGGTCCACACCGTTGCATCTACCCAATGACACTACCGCCCCTTCCTCTAGTTGCCAGAGTTGGCTAACCCGAAACCCCAATCGCCACATTTTTCGGCTTTCATGTTGACTTCCACTACCATTTTGCCCCCCACATGGAGATCTACAAATCCATTTCATAACTTTTGTATATTGTCGCTCCAATCAAAAACGCCTAAATTGGGATACCACCACTATCAACCTTTGACGACCAATTCTGGTTAATCTGAACGTCGTATCAGAAAATGAAATGTTGTCATGTCCTTGTCTCGTCAAGATGAACAATCGAATATATAATTTGATGTGCCTTAAACAATGCAAATTTTTGAAACAATTTGTAATTAGAGAATTTCATTCCCCATAAATTGTAATCAAGAGAGATTTTGGGATTAGAAAAGAAAACTAAAGATTGAGATGACGACTAGGATTTTATTTCTTCATTTAAATAGTCGTTTAGCCATATTACGAGTGGTATGCCCAGTTCGATCACAAATAGTTATGTATGTTGTTTATGACTTATAAAATTCCTATCTTCCAAATCGTAACTCCAAATTTAACAAATTTACAATCAAAACTGATCAACTCGAAATTCTCTATGCAATAGTTTTAAATACAATACCTAATTCTTAGTGCTCCTTAAAACGTGAATTATTTTCCAACTCTATCAATTTCGCCATAAAAAGTGTAAAGTATCAAAGCGATATAAGTTTTCATGACTAATATTTTAAGAGCTATTTGAAAATAAATTCTAAATAGATACGTCAATTTACGGGGCATTACATCTACACCCCTTTACATCAAAGAATAACTTAATGCATAAAGTACCATGATACGTCAGATTTCGAACCATTACGAACTTTCATAATACATGGGAAAGTATACAACTCACAAGTCTACTACTTCTAAACTAACAAACGACGCCCACATAAGACAACCAACTATCAAACACATATTCACAATAAGAATTACAACTCCCCACACACCCATATAGTGACACTTATAATTCTATAAACATGTAATCCACACTATAACTTCCCAAAGTAACACTTTATCAACAAAGAGCAAAAAAACCGCCCATAAAAGCTCATAAACAAAATTTATATTGGTTCAAATGTGCATACACACATAGGTATATAAACAAAAATCATTATAGGCTATCAAAACAATGCACACATACTCAAATGGAACAGGTTACATTCACTACATACTTACAATTAGCATATGTGTACTAACCCTAATATCTCCATAAATAATATGTGTACAACTCTGCTCTATACTCTAAGAAAGTCATGTGCACTTACGCATAATTTGTTCCATGTATTTTGAGTGATTCAGTGATTTACTCCTTAGTCAACAATTTTCACCATACTTGTTACGAAAAGCCCATTGTCATTGTATCTTATCCCTTGAAGTAAACCCTATCTTGACAACATCACAATGGTATGCTAAAACCACATAGTCATGTCCATGACTATAGTTCTCGACTATGACAAACAAACATAAATCCCCTGACTTTTGCTCATGTAGTATACTCAAACAATATATAACCATAGAGTCCCCAACCACTACTACTCTAGAATATTCAAACAATAACCAACAATTGAGTCCCCGACTCTTACTCCTCGATCATACCCAAATAATAAGTAATAATAGAGTTCTTGTCTATTTCTACTCAAGCATATTTGGAATGTGACTCATGGATATTTGATGACCTCCGTTTGTAACGTCGTCACAAGATGACATCAATATACTATTTCTAATAGATCATTATCATCAATTTGTGTACAAAAGAAGACCCCTACAGTGACCTCATCATTGACTCTCTAATGAAAGGTGTCCCCCTCTGATAACGGTCTCCCAATACACTCCCCATGGCCTCGGTCACTAAAGCTCCCAACCATACCCCTCCCCATAGCAGAACCTACTTATTTTGCATCCTACTTTTCTCATGTAGCTCTTACATTTTTTAGAATCCCTAAACTTATAACTGACCCTCCTTGTACTGCATCCCAGTTTCTTATGTATCCCTTTTACTTTCCTATATCCCTAAACTCATAAATTTGCCTTTAGCTTCTAACATCTCATGTTGGTTGCTTTATTCTCATGTTGACCTTTTCTCCCCTTATTTCAAGTGTAATATATTCAAAGCAATAACACGTGCAAACAAACAAGGTAAGCCACAAAACCAAGCCAATAAGACAAGCAATGCAATCAATGAACAAACATCAAAGAAGCAATACAATCAACCAAATAATCATCACATCAATACAACCTAAAACATAGATGGGCAACCAATTACTATATGTGAAGTAAGAACTCAATTTCCATAATAACAATGCAAACAACACAACAATGCAAGCAGTCCAAAAAAATTATATAAAGACAATGGTCAAATAAAACTTAATTTTCTACCTAAAATCAAACATCTCTACTCTATTCTCGTAAGTGAATAATCACAATGCAATGGCCCACCTACCCATGAAGTGGATGAAATAGACGTCTTTATAACTCATTAAAGAATTTTACACACGAAGTAGGCATAATGGTTATCTCTTCTTTATGGATGTTGAGAGAACCCAAAACCTGTATCATCCACTCATCCTATGCCTCCCAACACATATAAATCAATAGTTGATACAACTCAAAATGAATTTGATGATTATCTTGATATAGATATCAAATTACAAAAATCTTTTTATTATTAGCTAACCTAAAATAAAAATTTCTATGTCAATTTTGAAAAATATTCTTATTATTATTTAGTCCAGGAAAACAACCCATTCGGTATTATATTTTTATTTTTTGTCCAAAAGTAGCAAAAATTTACTCCAAACCTTTAAGACTATATCATGGTTATTTTATCTCAAAACAACAATTGTTTTCTTTAAGTGCCTTAAAATTCTGTTACTAGTACATTGAATTCCTCTCTAATTCATAAACAGTAATTAATGGCATCTCATTGAATCTCGTAAATAATCATAATCATATTCAAATTCATTAAAAATACTCATTAGAATTTTAATCTTATAATAATAACTCACTTCAAATTCATTTTTGGAGTAAAATACTATTATTCACCTCGCGTATTCTATATAATAGTATCTCAGCTAAATATTTTTCAATAAAAATAGTTTAAAAATAAGTTAATATCTTTTTTTCAAAATATTTTTCTTCACCTTGTTACTTGAATAAAACATATTTCAAATAAAACAGTTTCAACGAAATATTTTAAAACCAAACATTTTTGTTTTCAAAGTTTTATTTCCCAAACCAAATTACTCCTTTTCAAATAGATATCTCCCCAACAATGTATTCTCAAAAATAGATATTTCATAATGTAAATTCTTTTTCATCATACAATGTCTCCCAAATTTTCCTAATAAAATACTTTTATGTTGAATTGAAATACCCTTCAACTAAAATATTTCCACTTGAAAATAGTTTTCTTCCAAATCTGTTAGTAACAAAGATGCCTTTCAAACTCAGATAATTTCAGCCAAAAGCATTTTTAACTAAAACTTTCTCCTAAACTCAACATATTTTCACAAAACTATCATCCAAACAAAATATTATCTTTTTAAAATATTTTCCACATACTCCACTCAAAATGGTATTTCAGAAATCAATATACTTCTCAAATAGTATTCTAAATAAAAATATTTTACCAGATATTCTTCCAACTAAAAAAATATTTTTTTTCAAACAAAATGATGTCCCCTCCCTCCAGAAAAACCTTCAAGATAACATATCAGACAATATTTTTTAGATTCCCAATAAAGCTGTCATCAGAATATTTCTCAACAGAAATACTCTTAACAAAATGTTGTCAAATTAATACTTTTCACAAAGCGCTTTTCAAAAAATGTTTTCAAATCAAAAATAGTAATTTAAACAAAATATTTTCAAATAACTCAAACTGGATATTCTTTTTTAATATACTTCAATAAGATATTCCACAACTAATTCTCTTTCATACAAAAGTACCCACAAATTAAAATATTTTATTCCCAAGTTAAATGCTCTATTTTTACCTCATATATAAATTTTAGTAAACTACTTTAAATACATAAATATTCATGTACTTTCTTTTTAATTCAAAAATATACATTTTCCTATTTAACAAAATACCTTTAAAACTAGCCATGCATATTTTCGTATATTTTATATAGCTTTGTGAAAAATATACATTTTGTCAAACACTTCATAAAGTTTAACAACAAATTCATTTATTAAGCTTTTAGTTTTTTTATAATAATAGTGATGCTTAATTTAAGCAGAGCAATCATATATTTTATGTTCTATTTGCACATTTTAACATTTTTTGTGTACTACTCATACTACCACTAGCACCCAATCCCCTCTATAAGTGCATATCCCACACCAATAGTATAACACCTATTTCCTACTCATAGGGCATCTTAGAAAAACATCATTTTTGGGTATATGTAATGATGGTTATAAATACATCACATATACACATATACACACACACAAAACATACAACAATCAATAAGTAGCTCTCTCATCCTAGTTTAACTCAACTTAAGATGTAAATTAGCCTACTATAAATGGGTTAAATTCACTAAGGCTCAAATAATCGTTGAACCAAAGCTTTGATAGCAAAAGTGACGCCTCACTCTTTAACGCCGAAAAATAATGCCAAACATTGCCTGTGCGTTTGTACTAACCTCAAATGTTAAAAACAATGAGTCATTTTAGTGAATAAATTAAAATAATTTTCTAATTGCATTTATATATATATATATATATATCACAGCGGAATGAAAAAACAGTATATTTGTTCATCTTAGCTAAATACAAGTACCAATATCAAAAACAACACATGTTCAATTTATCCACATCCCTATTACAATCATTGGTTCATTAATATAAAACAGAAGAACAAGTGCTTGATAGATTATTTAAAAAAATGCACAATCGAAGAGCTTGTCTTTACTAATAAACCTGAGAAATCTATATATATACATATACAACATATATATATATAATATTAAAAATACAAAAGAAAAAAGATTTTAGATAGTTTTGGATCGTGCCTAATTCTACCTACCCCAGCCTAACTTAAGGTATCTGGTGGTTATTGTGTAGAAAATGACTGTCTATGTACTCTTTCAGGATCAAACCCCCATAGTTCTATCTTCCTATCTGGAACTTCTTTTCTCCTATAGTCATAAATGTTATCACGAGAGTAACATTTAATGTTAGCATGTATACACTATAATATAAACATAACTATCATATTAACGATAGTATGATAATATAATATAAGGAATAATACTAACACACAAGCACTACAAAAATTCATCCAATCCCTATTTCTAACAATATCAATCAAAAGTATCAAATAAACATTAATGTTCAACATAAGAGTGAATACACCAATTCAAAAGCAATAACAACACTAGCCACAAATCAAGACAGTAACAACTTTCATTGAAAACCAACAATCACACATGCTAACAAAATGATAATTGTTACAAGCTATACATACATACATACATACATACATATACCAATATTGAGTAAGTATCAATACATAGAAATTATCAACTCCAAATGGTAAGCGCATTCCTACATGGTAAATACTAAAAGGTATATCCTTAAATAGTAAATACCCACCCAAATAGCATGCGCGCAATGGTAAATATTGACTCGCTTAACAAACGAACAACAATAGATGATCCTTCTCCATTCCCAATGTAGTAGAACCACTTCATTATTATTTATCAAACACCATCAATTTACCTTGAATAATATAAATCATTTAATTATTATTTACTAGCTCTAAAATAATCATATTTTACTTCTCATATCTAAAGGTCACCCTATAGTTATCTGCCACCAAATAATGACATTAATTCAATTTAAATACCTAAAAACATTATATTACTATTTTCCAAAATAATATTAATTGGTATAAAAAACTCTCTTTTAAACATATTATCTTTTTTTTCACAAAATAGTGACTTAATTCATATATCTTTTTTGTTGAGAAAAATGTGTGATCCTCTAGGAATAGAGGAGAGCACACATGTAACTATATATAACACAAAGAAAGGCTCTACCAACAAGCCTGGCAGGTAGCAAATCTAAGTACAAGTATCAAAGAAAAAAACTCAAGTACCCCTATAATGAGCTCCGGCAAGGCCACCGCCCATTACACCCCAATATCGAGTTTCGGCATGGCCACTGCCCGATATTAAGGTGTTAGAAGTACCTGAAAAACTAATGAAAATCACAAAGCCAATGATATTGGAAGCCAGCACCATCTAAGAATGAAGCTCCATGCTGCTGTCTCTGAAGGAATAGAGATGTGCCTAATCTGATGTAGAACTGCTAATGATCCTAAATGGAAATTCCTCTCTGAAGTCTCGGTATAACTGGAAGTAGCGCCTAACTGAGTAGTGAATCCTTCTGAAAATAGAACTCCATAATGAAGATGAAGATGTACTGAGAAGAATCCCTCACTGCAATCAGCAATCCTGTGTATCTGCAAAGATAAACTAACACCCTATCTAACCTAGACCTGTATCTGAAAAGTAACTAAGAAAAATAGTTAGAATGATACATTTATATACATATATATGTATGGATGAGATAAAAGTAAAGAAATAACAGTAAAGCTTATAGGATAGAAAAAAGTAAAGATTAGAAAAAAATACTTAAAAAACAGACAAAAGATCTAATAAAGTAAAGCTAAAAGGAACCATGATCTAAAGAACTGAAAGATCTGTAGACTAAAACAAACAAAAACTAAAACAGTACCTAAAACAAATCTAAATCAACCTTATGGCCCTTTGACCAAAAGTAAATTATGATACACAGTGAATCATCATTTAAATTTGAAAAAATATTAATACTACAATTATTTATATCAAAAATATTATTTTTATGTTTAAATAGATTAATATTCCTACTAACCTTATTAAGATATTCTTTAAATATGTTATTTTTAGCTAATTTATATTTAGGATTAGAGATCCAATTAAAACAAAATGAAGAAGTTATAAAAATCAATTTATTAAAGTGACTATTATTATTATTAAAAATTCTTTGATTTCTTTCAAATCAAATATACCAACAAGTTATAATGAATAAAGTGTCAAGTAAGAATCTATTATCGTTTTTGAACATAAATCTCAAAGTACTCCAATAGAATTCACAATCTGAGATTTTAGTTATAATATTAAAGTTAAAATTTTTAAGGGTATTATTTAGAATGAAATAAGTATCCAAGCAATCATAGTATACATGTTTAATATCTTCAAAATGCATATTACAAAAATAACATTTATTATCAATTTGAATATTTTTTCTTTTTAAGAATTCTATAGTATTTAGTTTTCCGTGCATAATTAACCACATGTGAATTTTAGATTTAGGAGGAGCATTTGATTGCCAAATAAATTTAAAAGAGTTATTGGTTACACCAGAAAAATTTATAAATCTATAAAAAGAATTAGAAGTATATTTCTTACTCTTATCCAAATCCCAACTAATATTATCATTATCATTATCAATATTATATAGATTTAATCTAGCATAAAGCAAAGAAAGCTGCCTAAGGGTTGAACCTACTAAAATTCTGTTAAAACTAAAATTCCAAGGAGGGTCATTTTCAGGAGAAAAAACTTCTATAATTAAGGCATACTTAAAATTACAGATTTCATATAGCTATCTAAATTCAATCCTAAGAGGGACAACGGAAAGCCAACGGCCATGCCAAAAAGAAGTACTATTACCTGAATGAACTATTGTATTAGTGCCTAAGTTAAATATCTCATGACATTTTAATATAGATTTCCAAAAATTAGATAATTTATGAATGACTGAAGGAGTAATTAGATATAAATTATTACTACCATTATAGTAATATTTAGAAATAATTTATTTCCAAGTAGTATTGTCATTGATATCCTTAAACTTCCATAACCATTTACCTAATAAGGACAAATTCATATTACGTAAGTTAATGACTCCTAAACCACCATCCTTTTTAGATTTACAAACAGTTTCTCAATTTACTAAACATTTAATGCTACTAATAGAGTTTTCCCCACTCCATAAGAAATCTCTTCTAATTTTGCCTATTTTATCAATCACCCAATCTGGAAAAAGATGCATAGACATCCAATAGATCTGGAGAGCTGATAAAACAGAATTTATTAGAACTAATCTACTGTAACGACCCGTAAATTTCAACTGTTTTAATAACGTAATTAGTTGAAATTTTGTGAAATTTTAAACGATAAAATTTTGAAATAAAAATTTTATATTTGGAATACGTCTAGTTAAACATAGCGACTGGTAAATTTTCGTCCGAAAATATGAAAGTTTATTTCATGCGTAAATTCACTTCGATTTAATCAGTTAAAAAGAGATGAAAATAAAATGTTTCCAAAACCTAAATATTTTTACATAGAAAAATTCTAAACCATCTTCTGAGCAAGATGTTAGTTTGTCATTTTTCCAAATTCGGACATCTTTGGCTCCGTCGATCTTATTTTTCAGTGTTTTTCTTGCACTTTCCGCTAATAGAAAATTCGATTTTTTTTAATTCAATCGAACCACTGATATTTGTATACCGGTTCGATCGTCTTGTTGCACTGATCTTAACAGTATATTCGGTTGTATATTTCGAAGCTCGGCGCACGGCTAATCGAACGAAATAATAATTGGATCGGTACCGGTTTTAAAAGCCTTTTGTTATTTCTTACCCTTTTGTTTTCCGCTGTGATAATCAACAGCTATTGCATTTATTTCCCGAAACTTTGTGCCTGCCTTTCACTCTTCCTATTTAATTTTTTTACTTTCCTTAGTTCCAATACGTGAATACATTATTCAAGAAAGAAGTGATGTCTGTTGCCATTCTTCTCGTCCACTTGCCCTTGTCCATTTTATTTCTTCTCTTGTTCCATCCTGCTTTCCAACTTCATCCTATTCTCCTAAAAAAATTAAATGTAAGCCGAACCCCTCCTCCTTCCAGCTGACGCAACCATCTCCACCGCGAGCACGCTAGAACCTCCGCCTAGCTGCACCGCCCTCCACCTTTCCATCTTTGCTTGCCGAGGCCGAGATCCTTCAGCTGCTCCTTCGTGCCTCATCCTCATTTCCATGCCATGCACTCTCCTCTTTGCTATGCGTGTATGCTTATATTATACAGGTTAGTGGGTATATGTGTACTATAGTATGAGTTATACATTTCTTTATAAATCGCATTACTTATAACTGTTCTAATAATTATTATTTTTTTGTGTTTAATATACTTTGTATTATAAAGTGATATATTTTAAAGTTTGGTTTTTGTTTAAATCATTTTATGCGGTTGTGTCCAAAGATGGAAACATGCATTGTCTAGCCTCTGTTTATATTTGTGCCACTGTATAAAGGTGGGTTGTTTGTATATATAGGTATTAGGCTATATACTGTTGGTGGTTTATAGTTGGAATCTATAGGAAAAAAAAGTTTGTTTATATCTTTTATTACATACGCAAGTTAAGAATATGTATTGGCTTATATTATTATATATATAAACAGTTGGCTTACAAAGTTTTAAAAAAGAAGAAGTTATTTTATATAATATGAGTTGGATGCTATACTGATATTTCATGCATTGTTTCAGCTAGTTATTTTTTTAAATCTATTATATAGTTTGTCATAAGTATGTATGTATTGGTAGTGTGCATGTGTTTTGAATACATAGATATTGAGGGCTTACGGTATAAAAGTTTGAATAAGTAAATAAATTGAGAGTTATATATATATATATATATATATATATAAGCTTTGTTTGATGTATATTTGAATGATGTCTACACATTTGTCTCAGCAAGTATATTCATTGTTACGTATATAGGGTATTTCGTAAGTTAGTATGTGTTTTGATTTCGAGGTATATAATGATATCTTTGCATGTATGCACGGTGTACGGTAAATGGAATTGTAGTTATGCTAGTCGTGTTATGTAAGTGGGTTTGCATTTTTAGCATACTGTTAGTATATAAATAAATAATTACATTATGGAAGTATACTTATATACATTACATGAGTTATTATTTTATGATATCTGTGGTATGAATATAGTTTACAAAGGTATTATATATCATTTGGTTTCAAACAGTTACATATATATATATATATATATATGTTTAATTTTATAATTTAAACAAGGGATTTGAAATGAAAATATATTTGATTTAAAAAAATCTGATTTTTATATATATTTCATGTGCCAATTTTCTTTGTCGACCCAGTTCTGATTTATTTCGTCTATTTGTATTATCAGCTTGTGCGTCAAATTCGTGCCAATCTAGCAATGCTTTGGATTCGTAACTCAATTTCTATGTCCGTATCAGTGTGCGTATCAGTGTCATCTTCTCATGCATCTCTAGCCTCAAAAGGTGAGCACTCACTCACGATTAACGTTCTTTTATTTATTAAATTTGATTTCAATTGAAGCGACAATTGAAATATGCTGCTGTTAGTTGATTTCACTGTTATATATGCTATTGCCTGTATCAGTTCACCTGTGACATCTGACACCATTATCTGTTAATTATTTATGCGATGATAATATAGTTTGGTTGATAATTGATTGATTGTTGATGTTTATATTGGACGTTAAATTGTTAATGTTAAAATGATAAATAGTATGAAATTGAACTTGATATAGGATAATTAAATGTTGAATTTGATTAACTGACATTTGTATAATATGACCCCTTTAACTGTTGAATTTATTGACACGTAGGATTTGTTTAATTACATTTTGAACCACTGAATGCATGTTGTTAAATTGATGATGTATGAAAATTGAAATTGAATGACAAGTGAAAACCGTAATGTAATAATCTTTAATCTACATGAAATGATAGTGTAGATTCTAGAAATAATTATATTAATTCATACAAATAACAATGCGAATTAATACGGTTATTTCGAGATTATTTGAATTGATTATTGGATTGTTATTGTTTGTTGTTATTGCTTATTTTTTTACTTTGACGCCATCCCTGTTATCACACTGCAAGTTCCCTTTACTATGCTTTGATTTTGGAATTTAATTGGAATCGGGTTGAAATGATAAATACCCAAATTGAACTTTCACATAGGATAGGAAATTAAATAAAACCCGATTGGTCAATAATTTGATTTAAAAATAAAACGAAGATTTTATTTGATTAAATAATATGGGTTTGAAATGAAATTGAAATCTGGATTTTAATGAAAGGAAATTTTAATATTTAATAATCTGAAACAAAATATTTACAATGTGATCGATGAAAGAATGTTGTTTAATTTGAGAAATGATTGAATTAAGTTTTAAATTATTAAACTTTGAAATGATTTAATAATTAAGTTTTGAAATTATAATTTAGTTTGAAATTATTAAACTTTGAAATTATTTAATAATTAAACTTTGAAATTATTTAACAATTAAGTTTTGAATTATTTAATAATTAAATAAGATTGAATTATTTAATGATTAAATTGAATTGAATTCTTTAATAAGTAAAATTGAACTTTTGAATAAGTGAATTTTTGTTTCGTAAATAATTGAAATTGAATTTCTTTATTAAGTAATTTTTTGGAAAATTATTTAAGTAAGTAAATAAGCGAAATTGAATTTCTTTAACAAGAAATAAAATGTGATTTATTGAAATTAATATAAGACTTGAAATTTAAAGAATTTGGTTTGACGAATTTAGTTTAATTCAAAATTGTAAGTTTTGATTTAATGAAGTTGAACTTAAGAATTGATTTAATGAATTGGAAATTTAATAGGAATTGTTTTGAATGATAAATTTACTTAACGAATATTGAATAAATTCGATAAATGAGTTTAAACTTATTTGAATGTTAAATGAAATTTATTTAAAATGATTTGGAATGAAACTTATTTACGAACTTGAATCAATATTTGAATTGTTTAAATAAAATTTTGAAATTGAATTATAAGACTTTGAAATGGAAATTTGGAAGTTTCGAAACGTAAATTATGGAAATTGGTTTAGAAAAACAAATGAAATGTTGGTTTGCGAATTGAAATTGAAATTGATTTGGTTTTGGAATATATAAACGACCAATCGGTGTAATAATTACGAAAGTTATTAAAGAGACCGGGATCGGTAATGGATATACTCTCTATCTGAACCGAAACCACTTTAATAACTATACGCGGAGTGATGATCCAGAATGAAGTGGTTGGAATGGTGATCGTGTTGACTGAAGAAAGTGAACGATGATGGATAGCCTTGACACTTGTGTCAAATTGGAAATGACTAAAACAGGAGCTGTGCCGGGCCAATGGAGGATTAGCTACCTCAAGTGGACACACTTCTTCGAACTACTTATTACTTGTTGTCGATTGGTGCACCCTTGATTTTGGGAGTGTTGTTTCACGGTGTTGCGGGCGCTGCGGCGTTGCGTTCTCACCAGTCCGGATCAGGCGAACGGTAGTATCACTACCTTGGGTATTGCCTCATGTGCCTTGTCATACTTGTATTCCATTTATACGCGACCACTACGATTTTGATTTGTACCTTTAGTATATGGATTGCCCTCTGGTGACTTCCGGTTTTGGGGAAACTACGGTCTTGTATATGCTTTTGGGAATAAAAATGTGTTAAGGGTGGAATGGGCCATGACTTAACACTATTTTGATATCTTATTATTACTGATAGACATTATCTACTTATCGTACACTACTACATAGTAGATAGTTTAATGGATCCTTAAAGGATGGTTATTCCAAACATCCTTTGAGTTACTTGTATTTCAATTGCTATTTCACTTGAGTTGGATTTATTAATATAAGAATGTTAATCCTGACTCGAGTGTTTTGTTTTTTGCTTTACGCTCGGGTCAGACTGAGTGTACCAGTATTCGAGACTCACCTTTGGAGTTGGAGCTTTGCTTGAAGATCCAGCCATCTATTCTTCTTTCAGTATTCGATGATTCCAGTGATGTATTCTGATTTGTATCTGATGTATCGTGTTACTCTTCTGTTGTAAACTCTGATGTATTTTATATATTCATATAGTAGCTTCATGAACTACTATCTCTTTTATTTCCGCTGCAACTATTACTCTGTGTCTGTGATCTGTGATTATTTATTTACTGTATATGTTCAGTTTTGCCAAATTTAAATTAACAACGCGGTATTTTGAGCAATTCAATTCCGGCATGAGTGTCTACCTATACACTTATAATGGATGCGAATGGTCCAAAATAGCGGGTCGTTACAGTTGGTATCAGAGCTCTGGTAGCTCTAGGCAAAACGTAACATATAGAGTAAATGTATTACAGAATCACTCTCATTCGAGTTTCAATCTCTTGCTTTTGATTCAATTCCTTTGAATTTTGGAACGTTCCCTGCGGTTCCAAATTTCATTTGTGTCCCTCACTATTCGACTTCTTTCAATTCTGGAGCATCACATAACTCCACTTCGAATGACTCTTATAATGAATCGGCGGTCTCGCCAAACTTCGAATGATTTGTAAAGGGGTGAAACTCCTTTACAATTGACATTGATTTACCGGAGATTTCTGTATCCTTGGTTTACGATGCTATCTATCTCCTGCTATACCTGAATTCTATTTCTTGAGATCGAATGTCGATTTACCTTGGAATTCCACATCGATCTTATTCTTGAAGTCACGGTCGACCCGGTTATGGTTGCCCGCGATTTATATAAGATTATCTATTTCCTTATTCGGTTAAATAATCATCTTATCTTTCGTTCCAACTTATTCTCAAATCAAAATTTTCTTTGATTGAGTTAATCAAAATTTGAATCTCTATCCTTGCTTTGAAATCCATTCTTGTATCGTCAAGAAAGGAAGTGAATTTGTAATTAATTTAAAATGTTTTATAGTGTTGTTTGAGTTGTTGATGTTGATTTGGATTTTCGATCGATTCGTCTGATCAACGCTATCGATAGGATTTACAAAACACTTGAACAGAGCAAACTGACACAATATTATTTTCAAATTCTTGTAAATGAAATAAATTTGTATGATTATATTATAAATATATATAAGTAAAATTTTTCTAAAATTTAATAAGTTAATTAAATTGGTTGTTGAAATGATAATAATTGATTATCACTTATTGTTCTATAAATGAATTTTTAAACATGGGTTATAAACTGATTTGAAATTTAAATGAATTTAAAATTTGGAATTTGAGAATTTAATTTCCAATGATTTCAAGCTTTAGTTTTAAAATTTTAAAATGTATATTATTGAAGGTATTTTCAAATAGAAACTGTTTTCAAAAAAAAATTAAAATGTTGAAATCAGTGCTCTTCTCTTTGTCGTTGGAAAATAATTTCGGTGATGGCGGCCGCATCATCGACATTCATTTTCGAGTTTCGAAGTGGAGAAACCATTATGTAGCTTTGCTACGGTTTTGTTTTGGAAAAATATATTTTGATTCGAATTTCTTAAATATGACTTGATTTATACACACATATATATATATATGGGTATATTATTTTAAATTTAATTTGATTTAATATATATAGTATATACATAATTATCTCTAAAAGGTTTGAAATTAAACGGAAATTTAATTTTTAAAATTATGATTAAAAGATGTTTTCAATTATAAATAAAGCTAAATTTTGGATAAATATTTAAACTTGAAATAATTGAATTTAAAATTATTTTATTTGTATAGTACTAAATTGCATTTCAATATAACTTACCTAAATTATTCATAAGTTAAAATGTAATTGGATAATATACAATATAAAATAATTTTATAAATAAAATTTGAGTGTTTATAATAAATGGTATACACTTAGATTTTAAATATAAAAAAATGCTAATAAAGATGATAGAATAATAAGTTAATTGAATGAGGTAAATAAAGTAAATTTTGTTCTGAAAGAATTAACAAATTGAATTGAATCAGCTTAATGAAATACCTTGAATTAAGATCAATTATTGAATATTAGTTGATTTAAAATGAAATTTTTATGATTAGAATTAACAGTTGAACTAAAAAAAATCGAATGACTATTTATTGATTTAATATAAATGGATTTAACCAAATTGAAAAAATATAAATTAATTTAAATTGAAATTTATATGGTTTAAATTAATTTATATGGTTTAAATATATGTAATAAGATATATTAAGTGAAATAAACTTAATAATAATTTGGAATAAAGAAGAATTAAATTTGTTGAATAAATATGATTTTATTAAATGACTATTCTAATTTATGATTTTAGAAATTTGTTAATTAAACATAATTGGATAATAAGATAATAAATTTAGAAATAATTAAGATTGATTTCACTTAAGTGAAATCAAATGGATTAAATCAATTATTGAATATCAATTAATTTAAATTTGAATTTATATGGTTTAGATTAATTGTTATTTTGTATTTCAAATCTGTTTTTCTTTCTGGTTGTTTCTATTCTCCTACCTCGTTCCTTTTCGGGGACGAAAAGTTTTGAGTGGGGAAGAGTGTAACGACCCGTAAATTTCAACTGTTTTAATAACGTAATTAGTTGAAATTTTGTGAAATTTTAAACGATAAAATTTTGAAATAAAAATTTTATATTTGGAATACGTCTAGTTAAACATAGCGACCGGTAAATTTTCGTCCGAAAATATGAAAGTTTATTTCGCGCGTAAATTCACTTCGATTTAATCAGTTAAAAAGAGATGAAAATAAAATGTTTCCGAAACCTAAATATTTTTACATAGAAAAATTCTAAACCATCTTCTGAGCAAGATGTTAGTTTGTCGTTTTTCCAAATTCGGATATCTTTGGCTCCGTCGATCTTATTTTTCAGTGTTTTTCTTGCACTTTCCGCTAATAGAAAATTCGATTTTTTTAATTCAATCGAACCACTGATATTTGTATACCGGTTCGATCGTCTTGTTGCACTGATCTTAACAGTATATTCGGTTGTATATTTCGAAGCTCGGCGCACGGCTAATCGAACGAAACAATAATTGGATCGGTACCGGTTTTAAAATCCTTTTGTTATTTCTTACCCTTTTGTTTTCCGCTGTGATAATCAACAGCTATTGCATTTATTTCCCGAAACTTTGTGCCTGCCTTTCACTCTTCCTATTTAATTTTTTTACTTTCCTTAGTTCCAATACGTGAATACATTATTCAAGAAAGAAGTGATGTCTGTTGCCATTCTTCTCGTCCACTTGCCCTTGTCCATTTTATTTCTTCTCTTGTTCCATCCTGCTTTCCAACTTCATCCTATTCTCCTAAAAAAAATGTAAGCCGAACCCCTCCTCCTTCCAGCTGACGCAACCATCTCCACCGCGAGCACGCTAGAACCTCCGCCTAGCTGCACCGCCCTCCGCCTTTCCATCTTTGCTTGTCGAGGCCGAGATCCTTCAGCTGCTCCTTCGTGCCTCATCCTCATTTCCTTGCCATGCACTCTCCTCTTTGCTATGCGTGTATGCTTATATTATACAGGTTAGTTGTAACATTCTCCCTTCTGACCGCCTCCAATCGGTAATTAAACCAACTAGAAACGTTCAAAAAGGCGAATTGTTATTTAGTTTATAACGTTTAAACAGAATCAGCCACAGAAACACAGAATAAAACAATGAATTAAAACAAATGAATCTTTATTTCATTACTATAAATCTTTTTATATACATCAGAGTTTTATACAATTTAATACTGATACAGCGGAATATCTTAAAATACAATTTTTCTGAAACAAAAAAAAATGATTCTTTACTCTCTCTCTCTAACTTCGCTGCTCGAAAATCTTCAAGCTGTAGAAATACTCGGTCTGACCCGAGTATTATATTCAAAAGAAAATAATACACAGGTCAGTCTAATTCAAACCAGTTTATGAGTGCATAGAGGCAATAATGATTTAAATAGACGATAGTCACAATAATTCCCGTCTATCCAACTCTTTAAACAAAGAAATCGGATAACAGTCAATATAACACTTAACAGAAATTGTCACTTTAAAACCATCGAAGTTCGATTGGCTGCCGTACACGCACGCGTGTACGGCCTCGCCAATACAGCATAAAAGATCAATGCATCACGACACAAAAGAAATATCAATTCAAAACTGTCGATTTGGGTGGCTGCAGTGCACTAGTTCAAAAAGGCACAAAGTGCACAAGAGCTACAAGTGCAAACACAACAGTGCACATATACAAAGACTACAAACAGTGAATGAACTGCAAGTGGAACTAAACCACTACCAAGACATACAATGGCAACATGAACAAATGCACATATGAATGACCAGTAAACATCAGTGGTAAAGTCAGAGATCATGCAAGTATACGAAATAGGGGGGTTCAATGCAACATGGAGCAACCGGACATGTATGCAGTATTGCAACAGGTCAGTGCAAACTACTATGACAACAAGTATGACTGGAATGCACACATGAAACAGAGATCAAGTTATAGCATGGCAAGTGCAGTCTCAAGTGAAACAGCACTAAACAGTGCATCTGGACAACCAGAAGTAACACCAAGACCAAAGACTACAAAACAGTATGCATCAGATCTGAAAGACAAATATATACACATTGAATTACAAGCTACTTGAATGCTCAAAAACAACATGCACACACATGAAGACTACAGGCAAATGGTCAAGTGCCCCAGTTCAAAAATGTACAAGACCATGTTCAAGTGCAGACATCAATGACTGTACAACTACCATGGCAACTACATGCAACTATATCAGATCAGATCAATGTACATATGTAAAAACTGGAATGAAGAACTCGAATGACCAAAACAACAAAAGTCTGGATGCAATGATCAGATGTACAAATGCACAATTACGGTTCATCAAGGCTACAACATTGAATCATCTACAGGTTCAAATGACCAATCCAAAAATCATCATATAAACTAGTCCCAAAAAATCATCATATAAACAGTCTTACAAAACTGGACTTCAGCAAATTAAAATAAACCCAATCAGTTCAAGTATGCAGAGAGCAACATAAAGACTATACTGACAGGTGCACAACATGAACAAACTATATGTGAAGACTGCAAGGTGATGTCAGTACATACAACAGTGAAGCTATCTAAATGAAACCATGATCAAGTGAACACTAAGCATGTTAATGACAAAGCAAGGCAAACTGCAGACAGTGCCGAAGTAAACAAAAGGTAAAAGATATTGCTTCATCAAAACCAAATACTGGACAATGCAAACTCGAGTATGCTGCAGTTAAATGAACGATGGACAAATGCTTCAACTTCAAGTGAACTAATGCACAGTGATGTGTAACATCAAGACCAATTTCAAAAGACTAATGTAATGTATCAGTTCTTCAACTATATCCCAAATGCACATGCAATATAGGCCTGACAGTATGCAGACCCGCAAAGAAGAACAGCAGAGACTAGAAATCACAATCAGATGCAAGCATGACACAGATGCATCAGTGAAACAAGTTCTAGTGGGGAGGCAACAGGTTTAAATATCACAATGAACTACATGACTCAAACCATACTTATACATGAATGCAGACTGAACAACAATTTTTGTTCAAGTACCAAAGAAATCAATAACTAAATCTCCAAATGTGACAGCAACTCGAGATCCAGATTTTATACAAAATGTATCAAATATCAGAGTTCAAGAAAATCCAGAAGTGAGAACAATCAGAAGCAATTACAGGTTCAAGGTTACAGGAATCAAGTATGCATGATGATCACAATATGGACCATTAGTAACAACAGAGAAGTGAATAAAGATACAGAGTGAAGCATGCACAAGGAGCCACTGAAAGATGCAAACGAATTGAATGCAGACAGGTCTAACAAACTGGACAATATACAAGATCATCAAAGTGTACACAGTGAAGTACAACAGTGAAGGCTACAGGTCAAAATGCAAGTGTCCAGACAACAACAAAAATGCACAAAACTTAAGTGACAAAGCATGCAAGGGAGAAATGCACTAAGCAAATGCCACGATGTCACAGTGAAGTCAAAGCAGAGATTCACGAATGAAAAGTTCAAATGCGTATATGTAAATTTTTGGAAAGGTCGGAAACACTATCAAAGAAATGGTACCAACTGACTATAATACAAAGTCATGAAATTGCATTCACTAAATCAAGTGTCAAAGCAAAACTAACAACATCGAACGAATTCGAACAAGTCGAATGGAAATCGAAATGGTGATACTCAATAATTTCGAACAAGGTTAAAATGTTAAAGGTCGAACAATTCAACAACATAAAAGTGGATGGTTGAGATAAAATTCAACAACTTCAAATAACTCAATCGACACAAAAATCACGAAATCAGACAAGTCATGAAAACCCTGCGATTTGAATTTAGATGTGAGAAATAGAGATTTCTCACCATAGAGTGAAGAGGAAGACGAAGCCATGGATCGATCGAATGCTGATGTCGATGCCTTCGATATTACAAAGCCCAGAGACTAGAGCGAACGAAAACAAGCCCTAATTTTCAGATCAGAGGAAGAAAGAAACTCGTGGCCGCCATTTTTATTTCTCTTTGATTTTTTTTCTTAGGGTTACGAATAAGAAAAAAGGGGAACGGGTTTGGATTTATCACGGTATCAAAGAACCATGGGCCAGTATATATTTTTCAAAGCCCACTTAACCCTTAACCAATTTTTCTTTTCTTCTTTTTTTCCAAAAGAATTTAACCGATTCAAAAATTACAACAACAATTTTTATTAGACGAATTCCAATTCGAATCGAAACTCCTATAAGCAAATAGCTAGCAGAGAAATCGTTTAACGATGATATCTAAACGATGCAAAAATCCCGGTTATTACAGAAATTCAAATTGAATTCAATTTAATTTTATACGCGTTTATACGTCGTGTATTCGCAAAACAATTTTGATAAATACGAAAATTGAAATCCGGTAATAATTCAATATTACGGACCCAATGGAGTTGGTTTCGTCAAATTCCGAGACTGTGCCTCGGAAGGCTATTTTTAAATTAAATTTAAACGATACAATTTCAAACTGAACAAATCGCTTTCAAATTCGATTCTGAAACTTCTATTATCTTCAGTATTACCAATATGAATTTTCTAAGCCTTTAACTTATTTTTAACCGGCTTAAAATTGAAGATTCAAATTTTATTCAACTTTCAATAGATTAAATTCAAAAATTTAATCGCCAATTCATTCTGATAATTTGAAATTCAAGCCAAATCATCATTCAAATATTTAAAATTAATTAAATATTCTCAAATTAAATTGTTCAAAATTCAGGGTCGTTACAATCTCCCCTCCTTAAAACTTTTCGTCCACGAAAAGGAAAGGTCGTTAAAATTTCACCGATATTTATACCCTACTCAATTTTTTCTAAGTTTGAAACTTATTACAAATAAATGAATATAGGATTCATTCCGTTTGTTTAATCTCATTAGCTTTGTTTATTATTTCCTTTTTTCATTGATTTCTACAGTCAAAACACAAAAGTCTTTTACCAAAATTTTCGACTTACAAAACTCAGATTCAAACTTAAAATCCGTCGTGCTAGAGATTTATAAATTATCTCTTCCGAAGCTGTGGACTTTCAAAACATTACAAAGATCCTCTTCCTTAATTCATTAAGTCGGAATTTTGAAATTTTATTTTCAAATCATTGATTTGCTATTTACAGTTTGAAAATACTTGCTAACTCGAAATTTAACAAGTCCATTGTCGTTCTCACAGACATTAGACATACGCTGGCCAGGCGCAGGTCTAAAAATCTCCAAGTACTAAATATACTTGCTTCAATTTCCAGTGAAAATACTTTTAAAAATTCTTTTAAAAAAATGGATATGGAAAGCACGTTCCCCCATGGATCACAGTTTACCCGGCGGTTACGCTACTATCCCAGTAGAATCGCTTGTAACCGTAGATTTCACATCTCTCTTGAATTTCGCCATGGTTGTTGCCATAGATCGCGGTCCACACGGCGGTTACGCTACTATCCCAGTAGAATCACTTGTAACCGTAGGCATCTCGCCCCTCGAATTTCGCTTGGCATTTAGATTGCAGTTTACTCGGCGGTTGCGCCATTATCCCAATGGAATCGCTTGTAACTGTAGGCATCTCGCCCCTCAAATTACGCTAACATACATCATAATCAACATGATCCCATCACGAGGGATTCTAGTCCAGATGGACATTCCAACTTATGGAAAATTCTACGTAGCTACGAATTTCAAATGGACACTCTTCACGAGTTCCAATACCTTCTCCAATAATAAATGGAAGGTACTTTTCCATATCCTCAGTTTAGAAAACATAATACTATACATATATAGTACTTCATTTCACATTTCGTACATATCATATCCATGTAAGCTTACATAAGATTTCCATAACAATTACTTTCCAAACTGACGGTTTCAAATTTACCGCATTCATATATATAAGTTCTAAAAACTTACATATCCATATTCATAACAAAATAGAGGATTTCAAAAATTTCCTCTAAGTCGATTTGGAAATTTAAGGTTATCTCAAACCTAATTCATATTCATAATTCCATTTATTATCGACTTTCACATTCGATTTGAATTACACGCTACATCGTCAATTCTCAACACAGAATTGATGTCTATCGATATATAACCTCTGAGCTCGTACGTCTCAGAGAAGGGTGTTAAGCTAAGAGAATAAATTCTCCGCCACCAACAGATATATATTTAATAGAGATCAATTGCTATGTCATCAATTCACAATGTTAGACATACAATCCAAATCATCATCTGAAATTCAAAGCTCAACTTATATTGTCTTTGGTGTCGAAGTTAAACTCAATTTTAACTTAACGATTCAATCTTTTTGAAAATTTTCAAATTGAACTAATTGTTCAAATTTCTCATTTAACTTTTCAACTTCGACTTCAAAAATGAATTTCAAATCATTTATCCCTTACGAAATATATTCACAACATTTCATTTCATATTTGGAAAAACATTTCCATACTTATTTAAAAATAAGTAATTCACAAATCCATTTTATTTTCAACATTTGAAAATATTCGATATACTTTAATCAAAATTAAGTATATATTTCATCTTTAAGGAAATCATTCTCTTTCACATATTTATTTGAGTTAAAACGAATGTTACGTAAAACATCGTTACGACAACTCAAAATCACTAGTATAGGGATTCGAAATTTAGATAGATGTATAAATCCCAATACTATACAAAACATTTTCTTTCGGAAATCATTTACTATAACAACAGTGTTATAGTCCACCATTTCCTTATATTCGAAAACGTCTATTTCAACAATGAATGTTGAAATCTATGGTTTCGATATTCAATGCCTTTTAAAACATCTTTTAAAACAATTTACTTCGTTTTAAAATATCACTTTCCCAAAACATGTCCATTTTATTCAATGATATATTCATGGTCCAAAATTGTGAATATACTACTTTTAACAAGCAATAAGCATTTACTTATCAAAATAAGTCAGTTTCAAATTTATAAACAACGTTTATAAATTCCATTTCTATTTATAAAGACTCCAATTTATAAAAATCCTTGAATTAACAATTCAATTCATAACTCAATTTTATATCAGAAATTTAATTTATAAGTAAATTACTTATAAATTCTTTTATTTTTCAACATCAATTCATTTTTATAACTTCACTTATGAAATACATTTATATTCATTTTTTACACTTATACAAACTCATTTTATAATTCCAATATAACATCAATTCTTTTCAAATCTTCTATACAACCGTTTATAATAATTCAAAAATTCAATTTTAAACTATTATATAAATTTATCAATTTTCCATTTCCAAGATAATCGACTAGTTCTTTAGTAAATCATTCATTGAATTGATTTTCAATTTAATCACATTTGATTCATTCACATTGGATTTTTTACTAACATTCATTCATATTCGATTAGTTCACTTTCACTAATTTATATTCAAGTTCGTTCGCTTTCAATTCAAATCAAATTTGATTCTATTTAGATTTACTTATCTTTCAATTTGAATTCAATTACTTAGCTTCCAATTTCCATTAATTCAATTTCATTAACACTTAATGAATTTCCATACGATCAACTAGCAAAACCAATGCACATTCAACTTAACCAAATTTATTTACTTTGCTTACATTCAATTTGGTTTAACACATTTAATTTCAATTGGTTTATATTCTAATTTACTTTTACAAGTAAAGTTGAATTTCCTTTATATAACTCAAATTCATATTCATTCTTCACTTTATTAATTCATTTTGATATCAAATTCAACCTCATTCAACATTACTTCTTAAGTTATGTTTCATTTTATCTCCACTTGCATTTATTTTCACCATACAACTTAAGTTCGCCTCAAATTTATTTGAAATTCTATTTTATTTAAATTTACTAAAATCAAATTCATCTCACTATCCAATATTCAGATTTTGTTTTACTTAACAAAACTGTTCAACCATTTTACCAACTGGTTTTACTTAAATTTTCTCATTTTATAAGTTATGCTGCTTATAAATTTAAACTTCCCAATTCATATTGTATAATCACTTATCTTTTAAGTTTAAATTTCCATTTCAATAATTTATCTAATCCAATTCAATTTATTTAACTTCCTTTAGTTAAATTTCCAAATCATATATTTATTAATACTAATTCAATTCAATTTAACTTTTCTTAAGTTAAAAATCTTTATTTTCAAAAACAATTTTATACTTCTTTGGATTTGAAAAACGTTTCCTTTTTAAAGTGTTTCTAGTAACTATTCATATTAAACGTCATAAACTAAGCTTTGTGTAAACCAAAGCTCTGATACCACTCTGTAACATTTCCCCCTTCTGACCGCCTCCAATCGGTAATTAAACCAACTAGAAACGTTCAAAAAGGCAAATTGTTATTTAGTTTATAACGTTTAAACAGAATCAGCCACAGAAACACAGAATAAAACAATGAATTAAAACAAATGAATCTTTATTTCATTACTATAAATCTTTTTATATACATCAGAGTTTTATACAATTTAATACTGATACAGCGGAATATCTTAAAATACAATTTTTCTGAAACAAAAAAAAATGATTCTTTACTCTCTCTCTAACTTCGCTGCTCGAAAATCTTCAAGCTGTAGAAATACTCGGTCTGACCCGAGTATTATATTCAAAAGAAAATAATACACAGGTCAGTCTAATTCAAACCAGTTTATGAGTGCATAGAGGCAATAATGATTTAAATAGACGATAGTCACAATAATTCCCGTCTATCCAACTCTTTAAACAAAGAAATCGGATAACAGTCAATATAACACTTAACAGAAATTGTCACTTTAAAACCATCGAAGTTCGATTGGCTGCCGTACACGCACGCGTGTACGGCCTCGCCAATACAGCATAAAAGATCAATGCATCACGACACAAAAGAAATATCAATTCAAAACTGTCGATTTGGGTGGCTGCAGTGCACTAGTTCAAAAAGGCACAAAGTGCACAAGAGCTACAAGTGCAGACACAACAGTGCACATATACAAAGATTACAAACAGTGAATGAACTACAAGTGGAACTAAACCACTACCAAGACATACAATGGCAACATGAACAAATGCACATATGAATGACCAGTAAACATCAGTGGTAAAGTCAGAGCATGCAAGTATACGAAATAGGGGGGGTTCAATGCAACATGGAGCAACCGGACATGTATGCAGTATTGCAACAGGTCAGTGCAAACTACTATGACAACAAGTATGACTGGAATGCACACATGAAACAGAGATCAAGTTATAGCATGGCAAGTGCAGTCTCAAGTGAAACAGCACTAAACAGTGCATCTGGACAACCAGAAGTAACACCAAGACCAAAGACTACAAAACAGTATGCATCAGATCTGAAAGACAAATATATACACATTGAATTACAAGCTACTTGAATGCTCAAAAACAACATGCACATACATGAAGACTACAGGCAAATGGTCAAGTGCCCCAGTTCAAAAATGTACAAGACCATGTTCAAGTGCAGACATCAATGACTGTACAACTACCATGGCAACTACATGCAACTATATCAGATCAGATCAATGTACATATGTGAAAACTGGAATGAAGAACTCGAATGACCAAAACAACAAAAGTCTGGATGCAATGATCAGATGTACAAATGCACAATTACGGTTCATCAAGGCTACAACATTGAATCATCTACAGGTTCAAATGACCAATCCAAAAATCATCATATAAACTAGTCCCCAAAAATCATCATATAAACAGTCTTACAAAACTGGACTTCAGCAAATTAAAATAAACCCAATCAGTTCAAGTATGCAGAGAGCAACATAAAGACTATACTGACAGGTGCACAACATGAACAAACTATATGTGAAGACTGCAAGGTGATGTCAGTACATACAACAGTGAAGCTATCTAAATGAAACCATGATCAAGTGAACACTAAGCATGTTAATGACAAAGCAAGGCAAACTGCAGACAGTGCTGAAGTAAACAAAAGGTAAAAGATATTGCTTCATCAAAACCAAATACTGGACAATGCAAACTCGAGTATGCTGCAGTTAAATGAACGATGGACAAATGCTTCAACTTCAAGTGAACTAATGCACAGTGATGTGTAACATCAAGACCAATTTCAAAAGACTAATGTAATGTATCAGTTCTTCAACTATATCCCAAATGCACATGCAATATAGGCCTGACAGTATGCAGACCCGCAAAGAAGAACAGCAGAGACTAGAAATCACAATCAGATGCAAGCATGACACAGATGCATCAGTGAAACAAGTTCTAGTGGGGAGGCAACAGGTTTAAATATCACAATGAACTACATGACTCAAACCATACTTATACATGAATGCAGACTGAACAACAATTTTTGTTCAAGTACCAAAGAAATCAATAACTAAATCTCCAAATGTGACAGCAACTCGAGATCCAGATTTTATACAAAATGTATCAAATATCAGAGTTCAAGAAAATCCAGAAGTGAGAACAATCAGAAGCAATTACAGGTTCAAGGTTACAGGAATCAAGTATGCATGATGATCACAATATGGACCATTAGTAACAACAGAGAAGTGAATAAAGATACAGAGTGAAGCATGCACAAGGAGCCACTGAAAGATGCAAACGAATTGAATGCAGACAGGTCTAACAAACTGGACAATATACAAGATCATCAAAGTGTACACAGTGAAGTACAACAGTGAAGGCTACAGGTCAAAATGCAAGTGTCCAGACAACAACAAAAATGCACAAAACTTAAGTGACAAAGCATGCAAGGGAGAAATGCACTAAGCAAATGCCACGATGTCACAGTGAAGTCAAAGCAGAGATTCACGAATGAAAAGTTCAAATGCGTATATGTAAATTTTTGGAAAGGTCAGAAACACTATCAAAGAAATGGTACCAACTGACTATAATACAAAGTCATGAAATTGCATTCACTAAATCAAGTGTCAAAGCAAAACTAACAACATCGAACGAATTCGAACAAGTCGAATGGAAATCGAAATGGTGATACTCAATAATTTCGAACAAGGTTAAAATGTTAAAGGTCGAACAATTCAACAACATAAAAGTGGATGGTTGAGATAAAATTCAACAACTTCAAATAACTCAATCGACACAAAAATCACGAAATCAGACAAGTCATGAAAACCCTGCGATTTGAATTTAGATGTGAGAAATAGAGATTTCTCACCATAGAGTGAAGAGGAAGACGAAGCCATGGATCGATCGAATGCTGATGTCGATGCCTTCGATATTACAAAGCCCAGAGACTAGAGCGAACGAAAACAAGCCCTAATTTTCAGATCAGAGGAAGAAAGAAACTCGTGGCCGCCATTTTTATTTCTCTTTGATTTTTTTTCTTAGGGTTACGAATAAGAAAAAAGGGGAACGGGTTTGGATTTATCACGGTATCAAAGAACCATGGGCCAGTATATATTTTTCAAAGCCCACTTAACCCTTAACCAATTTTTCTTTTCTTCTTTTTTTCCAAAAGAATTTAACCGATTCAAAAATTACAACAACAATTTTTATTAGACGAATTCCAATTCGAATCGAAACTCCTATAAGCAAATAGCTAGCAGAGAAATCGTTTAACGATGATATCTAAACGATGCAAAAATCCCGGTTATTACAGAAATTCAAATTGAATTCAATTTAATTTTATACGCGTTTATACGTCGTGTATTCGCAAAACAATTTTGATAAATACGAAAATTGAAATCCGGTAATAATTCAATATTACGGACCCAATGGAGTTGGTTTCGTCAAATTCCGAGACTGTGCCTCGAAAGGCTATTTTTAAATTAAATTTAAACGATACAATTTCAAACTGAACAAATCGCTTTCAAATTCAATTCTGAAACTTCTATTATCTTCAGTATTACCAATATGAATTTTCTAAGCCTTTAACTTATTTTTAACCGGCTTAAAATTGAAGATTCAAATTTTATTCAACTTTAAATAGATTAAATTCAAAAATTTAATCGCCAATTCATTCTGATAATTTGAAATTCAAGCCAAATCATCATTCAAATATTTAAAATTAATTAAATATTCTCAAATTAAATTGTTCAAAATTCAGGGTCGTTACATTAGTGGGTATATGTGTACTATAGTCTGAGTTATACATTTCTTTATAAATCGCATTACTTATAACTGTTCTAATAATTATTATTTTTTTGTGTTTAATATACTTTGTATTATAAAGTGATATATTTTAAAGTTTGGTTTTTGTTTAAATCATTTTATGCGGTTGTGTCCAAAGATGGAAACATGCATTGTCTAGCCTCTGTTTATATTTGTGCCACTGTATAAAGGTGGGTTGTTTGTATATATAGGTATTAGGCTATATACTGTTGGTGGTTTATAGTTGGAATCTATAGAAGAAAAAAAGTTTGTTTATATCTTTTATTACATACGCAAGTTAAGAATATGTATTGGCTTATATTATTATATATATAAACAGTTGGCTTACAAAGTTTTAAAAAAAGAAGAAGTTATGTTATATAATATGAGTTGGATGCTATATTGATATTTCATGCATTGTTTCAGCTAGTTATTTTTTTAAATCTATTATATAGTTTGTCATAAGTATGTATGTATTGGTAGTGTGCATGTGTTTTGAATACATAGATATTGAGGGATTACGGTATAAAAGTTTGAATAAGTAAATAAATTGAGAGTTTTATATATATATATAAGCTTTGTTTGATGTATATTTGAATGATGTCTACACATTTGTCTCAGCAAGTATATTCATTGTTACGTATATAGGGTATTTCGTAAGTTAGTATGTGTTTTGATTTCGAGGTATATAATGATATCTTTGCATGTATGCACGGTGTACGGTAAATGGAATTGTAGTTATGCTAGTCGTGTTATGTAAGTGGGTTTGGATTTTTAGCATACTGTTAGTATATAAATAAATAATTACATTACGGAAGTATACTTATATACATTACATGAGTTATTATTTTATGATATCTGTGGTATGAATATAGTTTACAAAGGTATTATATATCATTTGGTTTCAAACAGTTACATATATATATATGTTTAATTTTATAATTTAAACAAGGGATTTGAAATGAAAATATATTTGATTTAAAAAAATCTGATTTTTATATATATTTCATGTGCCAATTTTCTTTGTCGACCCAGTTCTGATTTATTTCGTCTATTTGTATTATCAGCTTGTGCGTCAAATTCGTGCCAATCTAGCAATGCTTTGGATTCGTAACTCAATTTCTATGTCCGTATCAGTGTGCGTATCAGTGTCATCTTCTCATGCATCTCTAGCCTCAAAAGGTGAGCACTCACTCACGATTAACGTTCTTTTATTTATTAAATTTGATTTAAATTGAAGCGACAATTGAAATATGCTGCTGTTAGTTGATTTCACTGTTATATATGCTATTGCCTGTATCAGTTCACCTGTGACATCTGACACCATTATCTGTTAATTATTTATGCGATGATAATATAGTTTGGTTGATAATTGATTGATTGTTGATGTTTATATTGGACGTTAAATTGTTAATGTTAAAATGATAAATAGTATGAAATTGAACTTGATATAGGATAATTAAATGTTGAATTTGATTAACTGACATTTGTATAATATGACCCCTTTAACTGTTGAATTTATTGACACGTAGGATTTGTTTAATTACATTTTGAACCACTGAATGCATGTTGTTAAATTGATGATGTATGAAAATTGAAATTGAATGACAAGTGAAAACCGTAATGTAATAATCTTTAATCTACATGAAATGATAGTGTAGATTCTAGAAATAATTATATTAATTCGTACAAATAACAATGCGAATTAATACGGTTATTTCGAGATTATTTGAATTGATTATTGGATTGTTATTGTTTGTTGTTATTGCTTATTTTTTTACTTTGACGCCATCCCTGTTATCACACTGCAAGTTCCCTTTACTATGCTTTGATTTTGGAATTTAATTGGAATCGGGTTGAAATGATAAATACCCAAATTGAACTTTCACATAGGATAGGAAATTAAATAAAACCCGATTGGTCAATAATTTGATTTAAAAATAAAACGAAGATTTTATTTGATTAAATAATATGGGTTTGAAATGAAATTGAAATCTGGATTTTAATGAAAGGAAATTTTAATATTTAATAATCTGAAACAAAATATTTACAATGTGATCGATGAAAGAATGTTGTTTAATTTGAGAAATGATTGAATTAAGTTTTAAATTATTAAACTTTGAAATGATTTAATAATTAAGTTTTGAAATTATAATTTAGTTTGAAATTATTAAACTTTGAAATTATTTAATAATTAAACTTTGAAATTATTTAATAATTAATTTTTGAATTATTTAATAATTAAATAAGATTGAATTATTTAATGATTAAATTGAATTGAATTCTTTAATAAGTAAAATTGAACTTTTGAATAAGTGAATTTTTGTTTCGAAAATAATTGAAATTGAATTTCTTTATTAAGTAAGTTTTTGGAAAATTATTTAAGTAAGTAAATAAGCGAAATTGAATTTCTTTAACAAGAAATAAAATGTGATTTATTGAAATTAATATAAGACTCGAAATTTAAAGAATTTGGTTTGACGAATTTAGTTTAATTCAAAATTGTAAGTTTTGATTTAATGAAGTTGAACTTAAGAATTGATTTAATGAATTGGAAATTTAATAGGAATTGTTTTGAATGATAAATTTACTTAACGAATATTGAATAAATTCGATAAATGAGTTTAAATTGATTTGAATGTTAAATAAAATTTATTTAAAATGATTTGGAATGAAACTTATTTACGAACTTGAATCAATATTTGAATTGTTTAAATAAAATTTTGAAATTGAATTATAAGACTTTGAAATGGAAATTTGGAAGTTTCGAAACGTAAATTATGGAAATTGGTTTAGAAAAACAAATGAAATGTTGGTTTGCGAATTGAAATTGAAATTGATTTGGTTTTGGAATATATAAACGACCAATCGGTGTAATAATTACGAAAGTTATTAAAGAGACCGGGATCGGTAATGGATATACTCTCTATCTGAACCGAAACCACTTTAATAACTATACGCGGAGTGATGATCCAGAATGAAGTGGTTGGAATGGTGATCGTGTTGACTGAAGAAAGTGAACGATGATGGATAGCCTTGACACTTGTGTCAAATTGGAAATGACTAAAACAGGAGCTGTGCCGGGCCAATGGAGGATTAGCTACCTCAAGTGGACACACTTCTTCGAACTACTTATTACTTGTTGTCGATTGGTGCACCCTTGATTTTGGGAGTGTTGTTTCACGGTGTTGCGGGCGCTGCGGCGTTGCGTTCTCACCAGTCCGGATCAGGCGAACGGTAGTATCACTACCTTGGGTATTGCCTCATGTGCCTTGTCATACTTGTATTCCATTTATACGCGACCACTACGATTTTGATTTGTACCTTTAGTATATGGATTGCCCTCTGGTGACTTCCGGTTTTGGGGAAACTACGGTCTTGTATATGCTTTTGGGAATAAAAATGTGTTAAGGGTGGAATGGGCCATGACTGAACACTATTTTGATATCTTATTATTACTGATAGACATTATCTACTTATCGTACACTACTACATAGTAGATAGTTTAACGGATCCTTAAAGGATGGTTATTCCAAACATCCTTTGAGTTACTTGTATTTCAATTGCTATTTCACTTGAGTTGGATTTATTAATATAAGAATGTTAATCCTGACTCGAGTGTTTTGTTTTTTGCTTTACGCTCGGGTCAGACTGAGTGTACCAGTATTCGAGACTCACCTTTGGAGTTGGAGCTTTGCTTGAAGATCCAGCCATCTATTCTGCTTTCAGTATTCGATGATTCCAGTGATGTATTCTGATTTGTATCTGATGTATCGTGTTACTCTTCTGTTGTAAACTCTGATGTATTTTATATATTCATATAGTAGCTTCATGAACTACTATCTCTTTTATTTCCGCTGCAACTATTACTCTGTGTCTGTGATCTGTGATTATTTATTTACTGTATATGTTCAGTTTTGCCAAATTTAAATTAACAACGCGGTATTTTGAGCAATTCAATTCCGGCATGAGTGTCTACCTATACACTTATAATGGATGCGAATGGTCCAAAATAGTGGGTCGTTACATCTACCCTCTCACGAAAGAAATCTCCCATTCCAATTAGAAATCCTATTTTTGATTTTATCTATGATTATAATCCAGTCATCATGTTTAAGTTTAGTAGGTCTAATCACAAAACCAAGATAGTCAAAAGGAAAATCCATGGTTTTACAATTAAGCGTATTAGCAACTAAATTCATAAAATCCTTTTTTTAAATCACTTTACTCTTTTTAACCCAAAATAACAATAATAATAATCATTATTTGCTATCTTAGAAATATATAATATTACAGTTTTGAAATACTAAAACACTATTATTATCTGTCTTGAGAATAGTAATATTTTTAACTCAAAAATATTTCCAAAACTATCTCTTTATTATTTTCCCAAATATCTCCCATTACTTTACTTTAAATAATAATAACTTCATTTCTCAATAATACTTATAAAATTAGTCATATTATTATCTGCCCAGAGAGAGCACTAATACTCATTTAAATTACCGAAAAGCTCAATATTACTATTTATTTCAAACCATGTCAATTTATTCCATATTTTTATTATATTTATTTTTTGTTGTAAAACTAAAAAATAATGACAGTTTACCAAAATCATATTATTATTTAATTAAATCCAGTTTACATTATAAATAATAATGCTTTTTCAAATTTTCTTTTAAATTAAGCTTTCATTATTATTTATGAATTTTCCCATAAATTCATAAATAATAACTTTACCAAAATATATACACATTAATTTTAATATAATTTATCAATTATGATTATTGATAATATTTACCCCAAATTTACTAAATAATCCTATTTAATCTTTAGTCACTTGTTTACACTTAATCCCAAGTAATTAATTATTTTCTTCAAATCTATAATTAATTATCATAAAATACTCATCATTAAACAATGCAATAATATAACAGATGAATAATCAAATTAGAACATATATTACCCAAAGCATCCGAATAATGATGAAAAGATATAGTCGTACTTCAACGGATATAATTATACAAGTGAATGTCCATTTAATATTTAAAAATTTAAATACCTACAACCATTAAATCTCACCAAGGCACTTTTATACAAAGTTCAGAAGCCAACAAATCATATTCAAAAATATCCATAATCTCACCATGAATCCAATGCAATAAACCGGGTGTGCATCGGAGGTGGAATGAAAAAATTACACAAGTTATAAGATTTGGAATTTAAAATATAAAATATAAAAAAAACCAATGGCAAAACCATAATAATAATTATCTCCTTGATATCGATGCTTCAACATGCCAACATGTAACCCATTAGTTGCAACTTAAACTGAAACTACACATCACTAACGTCACCATAGCCATCTCCAAGCCATCCGACCAGCACTACCGAGGTCTACACCGCGTTCTCTACCTAACAACATCATCATCACTCTGATTGCCAGAATCGGCCAACCCCAAAGCCTAGCCTCCACATTTACTAAAAAAATTATAGCTGCCATGTTGATGTCCACCAGAAACAAACACCACCTTACAATCCCCTTCTCGAGATCTTCAAATCCATATCTTCAATTTTTCTATCGTCCCTCCAACCAAAAATGCCTAAATTGCCAAGGGTCCACCACCCTCAACCTTTGACTGCCAATTCTGATCAATTCGAACATCATACCAGAAATGAATTGTTGGCGTCTCCTCTTCTCGTCAAGGCGAACAATTTGATATATAATTCGATGTGTCTTGAACATTGAATTTTGGATTAATTTTAATTGGAGAATTACATCGACCGTTAAATTTTAATCAAAAGGAATTACAAGATTAGAGAAGAAAATGAAGATGAGGATAATGGTTAGAGTTCCATGGCTTCATTTAAATAGTCATTTATCCAAGTTATGAGTTATATGCCCTATTTGGCCTAAAACAGTATTGTACGTCATTTACGACTTGTCTAATTCATATCTCCCAAAGCCTCTTTAAATTTAGTTAAACTTAACAAACTTCAATCCAAACTAATCAACTAGAAAATCTTTATGCAACATTATAAATACAACACCTAATTCTTAATTCTTCTCAAAAAGTGAATTATTTTCCAATTTTGTCAATTTTGTTGTAAAACAAGAAAATTATCAAAATGATTTAATTTTGTCTGGTTGATATTTTAAATTTTATTTCAAAATATATACATCAATTTATGGGTCATTATGGATGGTGTATGGGGAAAATACTGGTGCAAGTGACATTGAATGTGCGGATGATGAAGATGTTACTTATGTATATATTATATATAGATTGATATTTGATATTTAGTGTGAAAATGAGTGGATTGTTGGATTTGTATTGTATGGATTTATAACTATGAATGAAGGTAGTAAAAATCGATAAGTGGACACTAGGCGGTAAGTATGGACTAAGGATTAATCATTTAGATGGAGATTAATTGAGGAGTAATCGAAGTTAGGAATTTTTTATCACTACTTAATTTTGGATAAAATTTTAGGATTTTGCTTAGTATCAATTGATATAAATTGAAAATTTAAGATTTTGGATGTGCTTAAGATTAGCCAAGGAGGCAACAATGCCTAAAACTAGCACATTGATGCTTATAAATGGTATCGAACCTTAAATACTACCTAACAAGTGCCTAAATACAAGTTTAATTCTTACATGAGGTGGTAAACCTTTTCTAGGTGGGACTAGGTGAACCGCTATACTATAAGCCTTGCCTACCTCCTAGGCGGGGTCTAGAAGGAGGTCTAAATGGATTTTTACAATAGTGTTATGAATACATGACTATTTTTTTACATACATGATTATTTAATATTACATATTATTCATTCTGCCATGAGCTCTGAACCATGTAGTTAGAATATTACTTTGTTTATCAATATTATAATGCCAATAATCCATTGTTTTTTTTGCTTTCGTGGGTTTGAATGTCGATTTGGGTGTTAAATCAGAGGGTCGAAAATGACTAATTGTTACAGTGAACATTAATGTAAAAGTAATAATGTTGACTAGATTGGTAGTTAACCTCAGTTGTACTGTTAGAGGTAGATTTTAACAAAGATTATTTAATAAAATCGTGGTTAAAAATGTAAAATAGGGAATGATTAAGAGAGCTATAACTAGTGCAAGCACTACACCAAAAAATAGATTTAGTAGCGCAGAGAAAACGATATCATAACTTATAGTAGCATTTTAGAGAACGTCGTTATACAACATGCAACTAAAAGTCTAGGACTTTAATAAAGGCTTTCCTAATATTGCAGCGTTCTACAAACGTAGCTAAAAAAAATTATCGCAGCATTGTATAAACGCCATTAAAAAGTATTATTGACGCGGCTAAAAATTTATTTGTAGCGCTTTTCTGCCCCATATATATTTTAGTAGCCTTTATTAAATGCTGCTAAAAATTATTGAATTTTTGCACAAATTTCCCTCGTTGTGGTAGCTTGTTCAATTTCCACCTCATTTCGTTCAGTTTCTGCTGCATTTAGCTCATTGCATATATTATAGAGCATTAATTAACATATTTTGATATTAAAAAGGTATCAATCAAGTAATCGTAATACTCAAACACTGACAAAACACATCAATCACATAACAAATACGATGTCTATAACCATTCAAATACAAGCCTTTCGACAAAAAAGGCAAGTTCATGTAAAATCATTGAACATTTTTAGACATAAGTTTACACTACTAACAATATATTCAATAGATATACACTGCATGTCACAAAAGAAGTCAACTGGGACAAGTGTCTTAATTTGAGCATAATGAAGGAAATTACCAGTGATGTTGTAGTTCACACAACAAAAGGCTTCGATCCATTTCGCTGCAAAAGCAATATTAAAATAAATGTACTGCTCAATGTTTTACATACTAAACTACTTCTTGCATGGAGATAGAAAAATAATTAGTTGCCATAGTAGCATCGAGTCACTATATTAATGAGTATGAAGTTCCAAACAAAGCAACCTATAATATATCAGTAGCATCAAGACAAATGTTGCCAACAAGATAGAAATTGTTGAAGAAAACAAGTAACTAAAATCAATTGAGTATGTAAATCATTACCCGGAACGTATTCTCAAGGAAGCTATATAAGAATTTTGAAATGGGTCCAACAGCAAGAGATGGGTGCATTAAGTGATATAGTAAGTGCAGGAAGCCATGCAAGCATGAAGTCAACAACAATTGCCATGACCTAAGGAGCAACGTACAAAAATAGGATCAAATTTTCATTGTGTTAATAGTACACATAAAAAAGTGAACAGTGTTGAATGAATTAAACAACATGAATAGTCAAATGCCCCTTTTTGCCATATAGAACAGAAGGTGTAAACCTTGAATAGTTAACCTATGAGTTCAGAGTTTGTATGGAAGTCTAAATGTCAGGGTAGATAGATCAGAATAGTAAAAATAATATAGGGATCATACAAAAGAAACCATTCTAATTTTAACATCTGCTCGTATCCCTCCAAGCCTCCTTGTGTATCTTAGGCATTTAGGATGAGGCTAAAAATTAAATCATAGGCAAAGAGGCTAAACAGGTATAAAATCATTAGGCATTATTGTTATTCGAGTTTTTAACCTAGCATAATTCAAAGGAAGTCGGAACAGCTTCGTCGAGTCAAAGCAACTTAAGAGCCAACTAAAAGGACTAGAAGAACCAACTAAGAAAAATTAGAGTAAAAGAAAGCAAAAACATGCTAAGGTGGTGAACCGCTAGCAATCTATAAGGTTTGCTCATAGTTCCACCAATCCTCTTATACCATGATCCAATAAGTATTCTAGGAATGGTTGCTAAGTTTGATGGAGTACCAAACTAGTTAGATCGAGAAGTGAACATTCGTCTAATTCAATCAGCAGTCCAATGCAACTAGTGTATGGATCATCATCAAAACAAGGCAACAAGCTATGAATTTACATGGAGAACACCAACACGAGACAACAAATGCAATTTAAAAGACAAAGTTTAAAAATCCACTAAGTACATGGATCGCTAGCGATCCATGCACTATGGATCGCTAGCAATCCATATGATTGTGCTAGATTGCCATGAAGTTTAAAGGAAAGGATGAAGGAGAGCATCCCAAGCAGTTGAATCGTCAGCGACCCAAAAACTATGGATCGCTATGATCCACGTCTATGGATCACTAGCGATCCATCAAATTGACTCGGTCGGCTATGAAACTTTCAGTGCACCTTCGTATTTCCAAAGGCAAGCTTTTAGCGTGGCGATCTAGCCTAATAGCTCTCCAATCCCTACAAATACAATCCTACCTGCAACATAAACAGGATCTTCTTGACTAGCTGCTAAAACTCTACAGAGATTATTCTTCACTCTTCTCCTCCCACACAATAGTTATATAGGGTTCACTGTGATTCTCCAGTGAACTCTTGCACTTGTGTCTTGATCTAACTTAGAAGATTTAATCATATTGTAATCCGATCCAACTTGTAACAGCAGTCAATTAATATAAAGTTATAAAGTGAACGTAGGCTTCATTAACAGCCGAACCACTATAAAGATCTTCTTGCCTTTTTACTATTTTTGCTCCTTTTGCATTTATTCTCTATATTATTGCTCTGTAAGAACAAGGTCGGTGCTTTCACACTCAATCCAGGGTGTTGATCCATTTTTTGGGTTAACATTTTGGTGCTTTCACTAAGAACCCAACTCAGGCTTAGATCTAGCTATCTACTTTGGATCAGATAGGTCCAGAAGTTAGATCCTTAATCTCTGTTCAAAAGATCTGCTGCTAAGAATCAATGGCTCCGAGAAGAAAGAGGACTGCTTCTGGAAGATCCATAGGGGCAGTAATAGATGGAGAAGAGATGAATCATCAACAAATCAAAGTAAATGGAGCCAACGCAGAAGATCAGGAGCCATGATCCTCTAATCAACGCAAAGTTGTTACAAGAGATAAATTGAATAAAATGGTTGATGAAAATAATCACAAAATGGAAAGCATTCAGAGAGCTCTTATGGACAAAATCAATGCCCTCTTGACCTTACAATCACATCCTGCTCCAAGAACCATGGCAGAACCCGCGACTACCATAGAACAAGAAAATTCTTCCATTTTCTGGCTTAAACAGAAGAAACGAGAAGCAGCCACAAAAAGGAGTGATAGCTGGAACCGTAGGAATCAACGTAGAAGGAAACAGAAGCACTCCACCGATTGCAAGGCAACTAGCTACGAACTTTAACCTAGGAGCGAAGACCCCACAAGAGGATAAAGCCATGCTCCTCTCCGACTCGAAAGATGGAGAGCAACTTTAACGACGGCAAGTTGGAAAGAAATGCTAATGCATTCGATAATGCCAGGGATGTCCAAACTGCCCCCAATCAGACCAACCGCAAGCCAACGGAATCCCAAGGGAGTGGTTCTTCCGAAGACAGGAGAGTCCAGGCTTCAGCCCCCTTACCAAGATCGTTTGCAAAGCCAAACACTCTGTGTAGCTACTAACAGCCGACCCCCGGACTACCGGACATCTGAGGCATATATCGCGGATATGGCAAGCAACTGATGGATGAGAATAAGAATAGAAGGGATGATGAGTGGGGATCCGCTCCAAGTCGAACTCCCTTCACTGATGAGATCTTGAACGAGCAGTACCCAAAAAAGTTCACTATGCCAACTATTTCGTCCTATGATGGAACGAGAGACCCGAAACCCCATCTATACAAGTAAAGTTGGTACATGGACGGAGTGAATGCTTCGGACGCCGTTCGATGTAGATGTTTCCCGATTTTCCTGAAGGAAATTGCTTCCATGTGGTCCAGTAGACTTCCGCCATGATCCATCTCCACTTTCGATCAGCTAGCAACAAGATTCCTTAATCAATTCAGACTTCATACGGCGCAGCCTAAAGATGTTATGTCCTTGTCCGATCTATTCTAGGGACGAAATGAGTCTATGATGTCTTTCATGAACCGGTTCACTACCGCGGTGACAGAAGTAAGCAATCCGAACGAGGATATGGTTTTTATGGCCTTGGTCCGAGACATCCACCCCAAAACTGAGTTCGGAAAATGGATCAAAATGAAACAACCTACCACCACTACAACAAAAAGTGTCTTTTATAGCGGCATATAGCCGCTATTAATCACAACCATAGCGGTTTGATAAGCGCTGTATATCGACATGTTATAAAAAACTATTGAATATTTATAACACAAAATATGCCGCTATGGTTGAGCTTAGTTTTATAACGCAAATTCGCCGCTATGGTACGTTAATTCAATAGCTCATTATAGCCGCTATAATATAGCTAAATCTCAACGGAACTGGAAATCTTTATAACACCATTTTGCCGCTATAAAATATTTATTCAATAGCAGTCATTTCACGCTATTAAATCAACATGTTATAGTATTGATAAATTCTTTTACAGCTCATATATGCCGCTATAAAAATCGTAGATACACTTTTCAAGAGCTATGCCTATATATTACATTTTAATAATAGCAATCAAACTAAATCTTCATAAACGAATAAAGATTATAATTAACAAATATAACACAAGAGCATGCTCAGAAAGAAATGTTATATATTTTTCATTACAGTGTACAAACATTACAGAGTACAAACATTAAAGCAATCCTTCCAAATATTACAGAGTACAAACATTACAGAGTTCCAACATGCAAGATCTGATCTAGTTGCGTACTAAGGACCTTGCTTCCTTCCAAATAAGCCTGCGAAGTTAACACAAAGAAACAGAAAATGTTAAAGCTGGGCTAGTTACATCGAGAACAATTAAGGTAAGACGAACCTGGGCTAAAGTAGGGTAAAGAGTAACGTGTATGATTTGTGTGGAATGTTTGCAATAATTCATGTGCTTCCAAAATTTCATTGTGCTCTTTGTTGGCTAAAATAAATAGACTTATTGCAAAATACAGGATTCACAGAAGGAACAAAGGAACATATCTCATATGCAACTTACGTCCATAAGAAAATGATCAGAGTTCATCTATTCTTTAACTAAAATTACTCCAAACAATTGTGGGATAACATTAAAAACAAATCGCAAATTCAAACATGCTCCACTTACAATATAGAAGTTATATATAATCAGGTGATGGTTACTAATTGTGGTAATTAGTCATATAAAGATCTAATGGACATCGATATAGCTACTCTTATGTATCACAACTGGTGTGAGTGCAATTCTAAGCTTTTCAAGGATCAAAGATGCCTCATCTAATTTGACTAAACTTATCATTTAAGACTGTAAATAACTAATTACACATGTTAAAATAAGAAAAGAGAAATCAAAGGAAAAGTACTTATCTTCACGGAATTTGGAAATGGAGGGACTGATTTTTGTCATTGCAAATTATACATGGATGTGTTTTCTCTGCTTCCAGTCACCATTACAAATTGGAACAATTAAGGTAAGACGAACCTGGGCTAAAGCTGGTAGCGTATCTTTACCAGTACACTCAAGGTATCCACTGCAATTGCCAATGGAGAATACATCACATGTATCTTCTTATATTTATTTATTGGTTTTCCTTTAACCTTAAAAGACAACCAATCATCATCATAACTTAAGAACAAGTTTCATCATCATAATCATAATATAACTAAACTTCTTTTAATAATCTGAATTATCCTTGTACCATCAACGAGGTGAATAAGAGGAGAAACTGAAGGTGATAGAAACAGTAAAACAGGAATGAGGTGAATAGGAGGTAAAAGAAAATCTGGTAGAATTTTATTACTCAACAAAACTGATCATATACAAATGCAATCACACCCAAAATTGTTGTTAGTCAGCACATCTTGTTGTTAGTCAGCACATCTTCATGCACATTAATCATTGCTACATTACGAGAGTTTTCCTAAATGCAATCCCCCAAAATTTATCGTACGCTCAATTATAAAAGAACTGAATTCTAAACAAAAACATACTTGAAAACTGAATTCTAAATAAAGGCATACTTAAAAACTTGATCCATATTTCTCAAATAAAATTTATTATTTGTTACTTTTTGTATTGTAAATGTGAGTCAAATTTGCCAATAAATAAATTGACTTAAACATGAAATTAATAGAGAATGAGTATTCACAGATATTAATGAAAGATTAAATATACCACTTACTTCAATTTGACGGAAGTTCTCTTTTAAAATATTCACCCCACTTACTTTTAGTTGTTTGGATTTGCATGACAAAGTTATACACATAACAAATTATTAAACCAATTTTCAAAAGTTCAATTTGAACAAATAATCGACTTCAAATAGGAAACAATGCAACTATACCTGTAACAACGGGGATTCCAAACCTTTTGTTCATGCGCAATGGATTCTCCCATCTGAAAATTGTATTGGAAAAAAATTGCAACTATTAAGTATGAAAAGTAGCATCATACCAATAACACTAAGGTATTATCCACCCTATACATTTTTAAATGGAAAAACAAACTGAGATTCATTATATAAAACTTTTAATTTCATCTAAAATAATTCAAATTGATACCAAAGGAGAAACAAATAAAAGAGAATCAGCATTGAAGCAAATTACTTAGAAACCTACTTCACAAAAATTAATTAGATGTCAACACAAATTCTGAACTCATTAATACATCACATGTATCTTCTTATATTATCCATATATTTAACTGGAGGATAAAATAATATTTATACTACCATCCACCTGGTGCTTTTGGAAACTGCAGAGAGTGTACGAAAGGTGAAGGACCGACTCCGGTCGACCATACTAGAAGACCATATGGAACTTCAGTTCCATCATTAAGAATTATTTTTTCAGGTTCCACGCCTTTTACAATGCCTCGAACAAGGTGTACTCCAGACTGAAAACAATGTAAAGAGCATAACACGTTTTGACAAGTTATAAATGAAGAAAACTTACATTGACATGAGTAGCTAGAATCAATCACCTTGGTCAATTGCTTTATAGCGTATTGTCTGAGACGAACATCGAATGATGACAATATTTCATTTGCCTGTCATAAAACAACATGTTTATATTTTAAAAGTTATCGACAGGATGTTTTCTACAACTGTAGGTCGATAAAATAACTAAACATACCTCAATTAAAGTGACACGAATGTAATCTTTAACATGAGAATACTTCTCATGGACATCTTTAACAATGAAATCACTAAGTTCTCCACTGAACTCCACACCAGTAGGACCACCTCCAATGACCACACAATGAAGCAACCTTCTTCTTTCTTTCTCAGATATACCTGAGTCCAATTGCATTATTAGTACATAATTTTTAGTCCGATATATACAGAATAAAAAACAGAAGAAATGTGTATAAGCGCACAATAATAATGTGCTTTATTACCAGGCACATCAGAAAGCATTAAATTAAGGAGCAACCGCCTGCGTATCTCTTGAGCATGGTACACTTCACGAAGAAATATTGCATGTTCTTTTACACCTTTAATTCCAAAAGTTTTGCATTTACCACCTTCATGTTCCTAGATATAGATATTCAGACTTATAAAATGAATTGAATTTGTGTGACCGATCAGTTACATCTTGAGCTCTTTCAAAAGTAAACTTACTATACAATATTATGCTAGTTCGAAATTCAGTTGCATTTACCTCTTGGATAAAACAATTCATGATCATAATAAGAAATGTAACCTACATGCAATGCCAAATACTAAAAAAAACGTAAATGGCATAAACAAATTTACCTCTTCCTTGTTTCCCCCACCCAATATGGCTGACATAGTATCCATTTGGAGTGATTGCCTCAATAGTTGCTTCATACCTAATCATTCAACTAGTCAAGCACAGAAAATATAAAAAGACGTAAAACAGTTGACAGTTGATATTTCTAGCAATAATCATATATTTGCACATACCATTCCCCATCATCACTAACTTTTGTCCCAATAGGAAATGCACCATGCCTGCTTGTACCCTGAGAAACTGGTATTATTAAATCGTGAATTAAAACATCCAAAATGTTCAATATTTTATCATGCAAGATGGTCAAAACCAAGTTGGGCATGTTTGTGAGAAAACTATTGTGCAATATCACATTCTTATTTGGGGCCAGTATGTAATTCCTTAAAAGCATATATTTAGTATAAAATCTTCCACAGAATTGATTACCCTAATATTCCTTTTGTTTGACAAAAAGGAAAAAATTATTTTCTTGGTTGAATATGAGTGACCAAAATACTGCAGTTGCTAAAAAGGCTACAAAAATGAAAGCTCGAAAGGAAGTATAAAGATTACAAAATCATATCAGGGATCAGAATAATGTGCAATTAGGGGAAGGCCAATCTCATGAAAGAAAAATTGATGGTGTTGTTCATCTAAACATATATCTGAACCATAATGTAGTTCTACCTTCAGTAGATTTATAATTGAAACGATGCGAACTATTCTTTTATTGTGTGACTTGTAGCTTTTTCTCATTTACAATTTTATTTGTTTTGAAATTTAATGTCGTTAGTGTTCTCCTATTAAAATAAAAACTCTAGTCTGGCATCCAAATTTGTACATGCCAGTATAGACTGTCATTTACGCTTCAATCATATTATGTCGTACAAAATGCAATGCTAAAGCTAAATGTTTTTTTGTTCACGTAACTAGAATAAACCATTATGTGCCTAAATTGCAGCTACTACAACTGAATACTGTAATTTACTATATAACATAGTTAACTAAAAATCATTTTTTATTGCAAATTCAGGCAGTATGGTTTATGCGAAAGATACCTTGAATTATATCCTCATAGTGATGTTTACACTATCGGCAAAAGTGACTATAAAAAGGATTGGTTCTTTGTTCATGTTTCATGGTTTCTTATTTAGAGTTTTAGTTTTCATCATATGATATGATGCTATTATGAAAATTTACTCAAATGACTACTTAATGGTTCTTGTAGATAGGGTGAAAATACTTAAGTACAACATGGCAAATTACTAAGTGAACAACAATTAACATTTTCCTAAGGTGTCTGGCATCTCCTAAGTTGGGCATAACGTAACGTGAAGTGGTCGTAACAACATAAAATTTTGACCCTGATATAGAGTTTGCCTGTTTTCATTTATGTTTTATTCAGTTTGATTGTCAAAGTTTCAATCTATACACATATGCCTTTTGCTATTCTCTTGAAACTACAATACCCTACAAAAATCAAAGGAAGAAACAAGCACATCATGGTCTATTCATTGGTTATGTAGTTGTAGCATAATATAAACCTGCATTTAGTGGGTCTATCATTGAATCATAAAACTATAAAGCAAGCACTTTTTTAACTATATTCATAAAAAAGTTTTAATTTTAACTGCAGTCTACTGGGAATAAAGATAAAAGGATACCATTAGTAACTTAATATTACTTAAATATATATCCGGTAAAATGAAAATTAATTTTCCCATAAACTAGTAAGTTTATAGCTAAACCAGAATAGCACATATTAATATAGACCAACGTAAAGTGATAGTTGGTATCTGAAATGAATATAAAATAATTAGACCAATTTCACTGAAGTAGCAACATTGAGAAAAATGTTTACTAGTTGATGGTGTAAAGTAAACTGAAAGGAAAATTACTTAAATAATGGAAAACCCAAATTTAACTGAATAACTATGACCAAAACATATGGCTTCACATTACTTTGGTCAGGTAAGATATAGATGACGCATAGCTTGCATTTCAGTTTAACATTCCTTGATAGCGGTAGCAATTAATGTGAAGAATCTGAACCTGTTTCTAGAATTTGATGTGTTAGCAAGAAAAACTTCAGTTTTTTTATGTAGTCTTAATTATATAAGAACCACTCTTACCTTGTTATTATATTTGCAACTGGACTATATGCTTGCTTTTGAACAGAATATGAGTAGAAATAGGAAAAAAGAAAAATAACTTCACAATATAATTAACAATTTACCAAAGACATAAGGAATAAAATCCCTTAAACACAATAGATTCATAAGCTAAACCCGAATGATTTCCTATATAATTTAACTTGTTAAGGACAGATGGTGAAAGTTTGAGTAAAAATTATATAAACTAGCTGTTGCCTTGCATAATGCTTACCAATGCTGCCTCCTTTGTACATAGTTTCAATGGATCAAATGTGTGAACATGACAGCAGTCAACAGCAAATTTTATTTATTTTTTCAACACTCTGTTGCCAGCGCATATCTTAAAAATACATCATATTCGCATTATTTATGTTCACAAGTTAAGGCCTGATGAAATTAGTTTCCCACATAGATTTCTATTCTCAGCTCTCAAATCTCTTATAGCTGGTTTCATTTTCTTTCAGAAACTGTTTCACAGATAACACATGAAGTCAATCAAATAAACCGAAGTTGCATGACTTTGCCAGTACAAAGTTTTAGCTTCAGCCATGAACTTTTAGGATTACTAATTGTCAAATAAAAATGTATATTTGTAATGCAAATAAAATATTTATCAAAATTTATCTTGGTTTTGAGCAAGAGAAATTTCTTGCATGTACTACAGATGTATCAGTCTATGTTGGTATTATGTTATGTTTGCAGCATATGTTAGTTGCAACATTATTTTTTCTTAAAAGAAATGGTAATTGATAACTCAAAGCATCGAAGCCAATATCTTTGATCACATTGTCAAAGGTCTAGAGCCAACAGATGTGACGTAGATGTGTGGTATATTTATTTATTTTTTATCATTGAAATTGAACATTAGTCGGCCTTTTTGTTCGTCAATGGAGAATGCTTGATGACCTAACTGATGACCGAATGAGTATAATTGTCAATCCAGAATGAGTATAATTGTCAATCCAGAATCAAAACTGCAATATTAATAAGCTATGTCTGACTAAACCAAAACATTTTGTTCAGGTAAAAGTTAGCAAACATTCTACACAAAACAGAAAATCAAAAAAATACCCAGTAGCATCAGCACCAGAAACAGTTTTTCTAAGCACAGCAGCGATTCCAATACAAAATAAGAAAGGAAGAGAGATTCCAGCAGCAGCAATGGAGAATGCTTGATGACCTAACTGATGTGTAGAGCTTAGGTTTAGTTTTAGCATATGAAAAGACTGGCATAAGGAGGATGTGCCAAAGAAGCATGAGGTTTGCTAGGATCTTTGGACTTGCTGGTTTTAGCTTTCGCCTCTTTGGCAGGAGAGATCACTTTGGAGAATGGAGCTGGAGCAGGATCGGGAGACGGTTGGTCTTCGACGATGGTAGAAGGAGCGGGCAATAACCTCCTCAATTGACATGGCAGGAATTGGGGATTAAGGGTTTGAGATAATAAATTTGAAATGGAATTCTCTGATTTTAGGAAAAGGAGAAAAGTAATTTTGACAAAGAGGCGGCAATGAAAATGGAATTATCTGATTTTTGGATGGAGGAGGGAAGTAGTTTTTACAAAGAGGTGGCAATGAAAATAAACGAGGGGAGCCTACTTTTAAAGCGTTACCTAGTCCGCTACTGTTGAAAATAAATCAAATTAAAAGAAACAATAACACAATGAAATAATGTGTTATCTATTGGCGCTATCAAACACAACTTTTCTTGTAGTGCACTAGGAAGGACTTCAACCGTAAGGCGAGTCAATGCTTGAGATTGGAAGAGGCGTAGGAGTTAGAAAGGAAATCTACTAGCTTACAACCGATGAACGTTGGGCAGAGTGGCATGGCAATAAACCAAGACATGAATACCTCCGGGGACGCTGAAGGAAGTGCGGGAAAAGATGGAAAATAGAAAAGGAAGAATCGGAATTCCAACAAAAAAATGGTAACAATAAGAGGATTAAAGGCTTTAGGCCTGAAGATTACACCCCGCTCAATGATACTCTGGAAAACATCTATCTCACAACACAGGGGATAGAGGAGTATAAGAAACCCACTAAAAAGGAAGTAACTGAACAGTAAAAGCATTCCGAAAAGTACAGTCGCTTCCACGAAATGCATGGTCACAACGCGAACGAGTTGTTTGATGTGTGTTTAGTGTTTGATGATAACAAACTATATATATCGTATTTTAGATATGTTTACAGATTATACACATATAGGAATAACAGAAATTTTATCAACACAGAATTTGAATTCAAACTGAAATTTTATTCAAACAATTTTATTACAAATTTTGAATGGTACAAATTCTGACTCACTATAACTGTACAATTTCGGAATACATCACAACTTGATTTTACAGTAACAGTCCTCACTACATCACTCATACACTCAGTTGTTTGTCTGCATTTGCACTATCCAGTTCCAGTATCTGTCTTGTCTCCTGTGTACCTGTATAATTGACAAACTACAGCAGTAATCTGAACAGAAACGAATTTAATTTGCAAAAATATAAATTTGTTTTTAAAGCTGTCTCAGATATATGGGTTAAACGTCATCATCTTTGATTGTATAATATCTGTGCATATCAGTATTTATATCAGGGACAGTTATTTACGAGTGGCTGCAGTACACACGTATGTACGTAAGCACTGCCTCGCCAACTCGAGTGCACAAGGTCAAATCAAAGTTAGATTCAACACAAGTGCAAATAGACTCGACCAAAATTCAGTGTGGCCAGAACTACAACAACTGAAATGAACAAGGTCACAGTGAAGTGGAACTGCAAATATACACATGAATGCACCAACCATCTACAGACAAACATGGAGTGATTACAACTACAGGTTGAACAACTTCACACTAGCAACGAAAAGCAGTTCAGTTGACATAACAAAGACCAAGCAATAGTGTATACAACAGAGCTCACCAAGTCATAAAGTATGCAGTTCAACATCTAAACAAATGCAAAACAAATCAAATGGAACAGCGAGGCTACAGGTAGAAGAAGATATAGTGAAGAAGTGAAAATGCCAACTCACATATGCATTTTGGATATACAAGCAGGCAGTATCAACATAACAAAAGTGAAACCAGACTGGGCAACAGTGGAAATTCAAGTGATTGCAACTACATGAGTATACAGACATATACAAATGGTCAAGTAAACTGGTAGCAATGCAACAACAATGTCAAACTCACAGCAATACAAACAGCTATGCAGACAACAAGTTACAACAGTGTCCAGAATGCAACTACAAGGCATGAAACCACTGTGCAATGCTCAAGCACAGAATAGATGGCCAGAGACGAAGTTCACAGTGGCTAGAAGATCAAGGCAACACATCATGGAAGTACCGAGATAAAAATTCTACTCCAAGTCAAATGAAAAAAAAAAAAAATCAAGGGCGTATCTGTATGGTCAAAGTAATCAAAAGAGGAAAGTCTTGTTGCCGTGAGAATCAAGTGAGATCGAACGTTCAAACTCAAAGCCGTGACTATCACGAAATAAAATTACATATATACGTATTTTGGAAAAAGTCAGAATCATCTCAAACGTTCAAGAAAAATCAAGTGGCCAAGTAATAATCAGTTGACAAATTCAAATAAATAAAATCGGAAAGAATCAACAACGTGGTGAACACGTTTAATCAAATCAGACTCTATAAATAGAAGACCCAAAATCATCATTGACGGTGTGGCGATTCAGAGGAACAAAACCAAAACCCAATCATCACTGACAATTCATCAAGCAATCAAGATAAGCAGAACAGAAGAACTTACAAATTCCAGAGTCGTCACAACGAAGCCGTAGCCTCGAATAAGAATCGACAGTGCAACACGCGAATTCCAGAATCGACGAATAGAAGGAGCGCGCAAAGCCATAGCAAGCACAAATCACCTTCTCGAGCAAAGCCGAGCACTAAGGGGAACGAAGCCCCAAATCAGAAAAACCCTAAATCTCGTAAGCCTCCACAAGCAAGCGGAAACAAGATCATCTCAAGGCAATCGAGAAGCACGAAGCTCCAGACAGCAAGAAGAGCCAAAGCCTCTAATTTTCAGATCGAAGAAACGAAGAATCGCCACTGCCATTATTTTGCACGAAAGATAAAAGGAAGAGGGCTGAAACAACTGAATCGGGCCGAAAATATTAAAAAGGAAATCAGACTAAAGTATCAACTAAAAAGAGGGTCGGCCTAATTAATCAAAGGGTTTTAGTTTAGGCCTAGCGTTTAAATAGGGATTTAAAGTTTAATTTAGTTTTAAATTTGGGTCGGATTTAATTGATATAGTTTGGGCCTAATTTTATTTTTGAGGGCAAAATTGTGTTAAAGTGTCAATCTATATTTCGCCCTGGGGTTAAACGGTATTTTGTATTTCAGTTTGTATTTTCAAAGTCCAGTTAGAGTCAATCACCACCTAGGGTTTAGGTGTTGTCAGATTGTCTAGTTAGAATTAGTTCAGTGAGCAGGGAGGCTGCGAGTTTGCAAAGCTCTATAGGCGGGAGCAGAGTTTGCGAGTAAACGAAACTCTATAGGCGGAGCAGGGTGTGCGAGTCTGTAGGAGTGTTTGTGAGCGGGAGCGAGTGTCTGCGAGTCTGTCAGAGTGTTTGTAAGCGGGAGACTATTTAATTCTAATAGAAATCTGGGAATGCAGCAGTAGGAAGGGGTTGCCGAAGCTGGGTAAATTCTGTGTGTGATTTACTTTACTGCATATTTATTTATCTGCTGTTTGCTTCTGTGTTTAATTTGAGAAAATTGTGATAACCCTATTCACCCCCCCCCCCTCTAGGGTTAATCTAGATCCTACAAGTGGTATCAGAGCGAGGTAATTTTTTTTTAACTCTAGAGTCATGAATTTATCAAATAATGCTTTTTCCGAGGGGCAATCTATTGTTAGGCCACCAATGTTTAATGGGAATGATTATGCTTACTGGAAGGTTAGGATGAGTATTTATCTTAGTTCTGTAGATTACGATGTTTGGGATATTATTGAAACTGGCTATACACCTCCCACTATAACTATTGGTGATACTGAGATTCCTAAACCGAGGGATAGGTGGGATGCTAACGATAAGAAATTGAAAACCACAAATGCTAAAGCAATGAATGCTCTTATCTGTGCTCTTGATAAAACTGAATTTAATAGAATTTCTCATTGTAAAACAGCACAGGAAATTTGGCATACTTTGGAGGTGACACACGAAGGAACTTCTCAAGTCAAAGAGTCTCGTCTAGCCCTGTTCAGCAATGAATACGAGAACTTTGTGATAGACAAAGGCGAGAGCATTAAAGACATGTTTGGACGCTTCTCAACCTTGGTATACAATGCTAGAGCGCTTGGAAAAGAATTCTCTGAGGTAGAGCTAATAAGGAAGATACTACGAATCCTACCGATGAACTTTGAGGCAAAAGTCACGGCAATACAAGAATCGAAAGATCTAAGCAAACTGAGCATGGAAGATTTGATCGGAAATCTGATGACGTACGAGCTTGAGTTAAAAGCAAAGGAGGAACGCATCAATTCCGAACCAAAGAAGAAGACGATTGCCTTAAAGAGCAGAGAAGAGAGCGATGAAGAAGAAGTTGATCCAATTGAAGGACTTGCAGTAGCTGTCAATAATTTCAGAAGGTGGTCGAAATACAAGCCACGAAAGAAGAAGACCAGTAGTAATACATCTAAAGATTCTGACAACTCTGAAAACGAACTAATCTGTTATAACTGCAACAAGCCTGGTCACTTCAAACAAAACTGTCCACTTCTCAAAAACAACAAAGGAAAGAAAAAGAAGAAAAAGGCCTTCGCAGCAACTTGGGATGATGAGGAAGGAGAGGAAGTTTCAACTGATAGCTCAGAGGAGGCTAACCTGTGTCTTACGGTAAGATCAGATTCAGAAGCAAGCTCAGAGGAATCAAGATCGGATTCAGAAGCAAGCTCAGAGGAATCCAATGAGGTAAAAAACTACTCTTATAAAGATCTTGTTTATTTGTGCCTCGATCTTACTAAAACTGTTGAAGCTCTTGATTCTAAAAATGAAAAACTGAAATCTGATAGGAGAGAACTTGCCCGTGAAAATTTTAGGTTAGAATCTGAACTTGAAAAAATTCAAAACCTAGAATGTAAAAACTGTAAAACTTTAGATTCAGAATTATCAAAACTGAAGAATAATTTTGAGAATCTTGAAAAAGAAAACTTGAATCTAAAGGAAATTATTGAGACTAGGAAAAAGGATTTTATAAATAGATGCACTACGCTTGTGTCTGAAAACTCAACACTGAAAACCAAAGTCCTAGATCTTGAGAAATCACTGAATAACTTTTCTAGAGGAGAAAAATCATTTAATATGTTATTAGGCAATCAACTGTTTGCTAACAACCGAAAAGGGCTAGGTCTTGGTAAATCACAGGTTGACGATAGTGCAAAAGGAAAGGGCATCTTTACTGAATGTGAAATAGTTGGACATCATATTGAAAATTGTAGTCATAGGAACAAGAACACGAGATTTATACAACTTTGGGTTCCTAAGAATTCTACAAACAAATTTCATGTCTATTGGAACAAAAATGAAAAGACAAAACAAGTTTGGGTTCCAAAAGGACTATTTATTCACAGATATTCTGCCACTAACAATCATGGACCTATAAAAACAAATAGGTCACATACATCTTTAACCGTGTAGGTGTGGTGGCAGGCTAAGGAACAACATTAGTGTTATTTGGATTCTGGCTGTTCCAGATACACAACGAGCGACAAATCAACGTTCCTTAGCCTAGTATAAAGGTGACAGATTCACTATGGGCAAACAACGAAAGATTATCGTACAGGTAAAACAGGTAGTTGTATTTCTTTCAAACGATAGATAACCGGTAAGAATCTGCATCTGAATTAAATCAGCCAGTTATGATTGATGATGTTAATTCTGATTTGTTAATCATCTTTTACTCGAAGTAATCATGATGGTTGATCGATTCTGGTTTGCTTGATATAATATGACTTGACTTTATCTGTGCTTAAAAATTGATCAATCAACCTCTTCTTGAACTTAATCTGTTTGGTCAAACTATGATTGATTACTGATTGCTCATGCTATAAAAGTTTTTTTTGAAACTGTTGAAATTACTGATTCACTGATGAAAACTTTAAATTGTTTTTGAGATAATCTTGATACTTTAACTGTAATTCTACGGAAGGAATACACACTCGCTCTTCATTTGATAAAAGTTTTGTGTACACCGTAGTTTTATTTCTGAAGATGAATCTGATACTGTTGAAATGGTTCTTAACTGCTTCTAGACACCATATTATGTTTTCTGTGTGTTTGTGTTTGCACGTTTTCACTCTAATTCTAAAGAATCATATTTGAATGCCACTAAACGAAATTTTGAGATATTTTTCACACTCACACAAATTTGGACTATGATATCTTTCGTGTGAAAACTTTAATTTAGTTGGTTATTCTGATGTTGATTATACGGGTTCACTGGTTGACAAGAAAAGTACTAGTAGGACATGTTTCATGCTAGGACATTCATTAGTTTCATCATTCACTCACGATACACATTGATATGAAACACCACTTTCTTAGAGATCACATTGCTAGGGAAAACATTTGCATTAAATTCATTTCAACTGAGAATCAACTTGCTGATATTTTCACAAAACCCCTCCCCAAAGACAGATTTTCCAGATTACGTTTGGATTTGGGAATTATGGAAATTGACTAATCATTTTTCAATTTTTGGTTGAATACTCTTGGATATTTATTTTCAACTTCAATTTCTAGAATTCAAACCTGTTTTGGATATTATTCAAAGATTGATTCAAATATGGTATTCAGTAGTGGAAATACGTTTGGTTTGTGAAATTTCATAATATGATTAATTTGGTAACTTATTCCACGACCATTTCTATTTCTACCATCTTTCTATCATTCATAATGGTTTTGAAAAATGAGAAGAGTGAATTGCTCTTTAAATTAAAAAGGAAAAATTAAAAGAAATTTTAAAATATTCCTCATGCATCCATTCTCATTTAAAAGTCCTTATGGTTATGCATGGATGGATCATGAGAGGTTATCATCACTTCATTCTCATTTAAAAGTCCTTATGGTTATGCATGGATGGAGCTTGATAACTAATGAGTAACTGCTAATCCCATTTAAAAGTCCTTATGGTTATGCGTGGTTAGTAAGTGCTTATTTTTTTTGTGCTTAAATGTCAAATTTTTTTTAAAAAATTAAAATAGAATAGAACATCTCTCTTCTCATTATAAAAATCAAATCATCGATCCATTCTCTAAAATGTGGAAAATGTTATCTTGTTATGATATATTATGGTTTTTCTCTATTTTTTCCATTTGTTTTCCCCTACTGTTTCATTATTTTTTGTCAGTCTTTTGATGATAACAAAAGGGGGAGAAGGAAGAGATTTTGATAAGAAAATAAGTATTTCTGGAATATTTATTTACCAAATTTGTTAAATGTTGTTAGTTATTTTCTATAGTTCTTTTTTATTCGACTGAATATGGAATAGTCTCAGTTGTAGGGGGAGTATTCATGTAGGGGGAGTATACATGTAGGGGGAGCTAAATATAGTCATGTTTAAACATATCTACTGAATTTCAAAATCTCTAATATATATGTTTGTCATCATCAAAAGGGGGAGATTGTTTGATGTGTGTTTAGTGTTTGATGATAACAAACTATATATATCGTATTTTAGATATGTTTACAGATTATACACATATAGGAATAACAGAAATTTTATCAACACAGAATTTGAATTCAAACTGAAATTTTATTCAAACAATTTTATTACAAATTTTGAATGGTACAAATTCTGACTCACTATAACTGTACAATTTCTGAATACATCACAACTTGATTTTACAGTAACAGTCCTCACTACATCACTCATACACTCAGTTGTTTGTCTGCATTTGCACTATCCAGTTCCAGTATCTGTCTTGTCTCCTGTGTACCTGTATAATTGACAAACTACAGCAGTAATCTGAACAGAAACGAATTTAATTTGCAAAAATATAAATTTGTTTTTAAAGCTGTCTCAGATATATGGGTTAAACGTCATCATCTTTGATTGTATAATATCTGTGCATATCAGTATTTATATCAGGGACAGTTATTTACGAGTGGCTGCAGTACACACGTATGTACGTAAGCACTGCCTCGCCAACTCGAGTGCACAAGGTCAAATCAAAGTTAGATTCAACACAAGTGCAAATAGACTCGACCAAAATTCAGTGTGGCCAGAACTACAACAACTGAAATGAACAAGGTCACAGTGAAGTGGAACTGCAAATATACACATGAATGCACCAACCATCTACAGACAAACATGGAGTGATTACAACTACAGGTTGAACAACTTCACACTAGCAACGAAAAGCAGTTCAGTTGACATAACAAAGACCAAGCAATAGTGTATACAACAGAGCTCACCAAGTCATAAAGTATGCAGTTCAACATCTAAACAAATGCAAAACAAATCAAATGGAACAGCGAGGCTACAGGTAGAAGAAGATATAGTGAAGAAGTGAAAATGCCAACTCACATATGCATTTTGGATATACAAGCAGGCAGTATCAACATAACAAAAGTGAAACCAGACTGGGCAACAGTGGAAATTCAAGTGATTGCAACTACATGAGTATACAGACATATACAAATGGTCAAGTAAACTGGTAGCAATGCAACAACAATGTCAAACTCACAGCAATACAAACAGCTATGCAGACAACAAGTTACAACAGTGTCCAGAATGCAACTACAAGGCATGAAACCACTGTGCAATGCTCAAGCACAGAATAGATGGCCAGAGACGAAGTTCACAGTGGCTAGAAGATCAAGGCAACACATCATGGAAGTACCGAGATAAAAATTCTACTCCAAGTCAAATGAAAAAAAAAAAAAATCAAGGGCGTATCTATATGGTCAAAGTAATCAAAAGAGGAAAGTCTTGTTGCCGTGAGAATCAAGTGAGATCGAACGTTCAAACTCAAAGCCGTGACTATCACGAAATAAAATTACATATATACGTATTTTGGAAAAAGTCAGAATCATCTCAAACGTTCAAGAAAAATCAAGTGGCCAAGTAATAATCAGTTGACAAATTCAAATAAATAAAATCGGAAAGAATCAACAACGTGGTGAACACGTTTAATCAAATCAGACTCTATAAATAGAAGACCCAAAATCATCATTGACGGTGTGGCGATTCAGAGGAACAAAACCAAAACCCAATCATCACTGACAATTCATCAAGCAATCAAGATAAGCAGAACAGAAGAACTTACAAATTCCAGAGTCGTCACAACGAAGCCGTAGCCTCGAATAAGAATCGACAGTGCAACACGCGAATTCCAGAATCGACGAATAGAAGGAGCGCGCAAAGCCATAGCAAGCACAAATCACCTTCTCGAGCAAAGCCGAGCACTAAGGGGAACGAAGCCCCAAATCAGAAAAACCCTAAATCTCGTAAGCCTCCACAAGCAAGCGGAAACAAGATCATCTCAAGGCAATCGAGAAGCACGAAGCTCCAGACAGCAAGAAGAGCCAAAGCCTCTAATTTTCAGATCGAAGAAACGAAGAATCGCCACTGCCATTATTTTGCACGAAAGATAAAAGGAAGCGGGCTGAAACAACTGAATCGGGCCGAAAATATTAAAAAGGAAATCAGACTAAAGTATCAACTAAAAAGAGGGCCGGCCTAATTAATCAAAGGGTTTTAGTTTAGGCCTAGCGTTTAAATAGGGATTTAAAGTTTAATTTAGTTTTAAATTTGGGTCGGATTTAATTGATATAGTTTGGGCCTAATTTTATTTTTGAGGGCAAAATTGTGTTAAAGTGTCAATCTATATTTCGCCCTGGGGTTAAACGGTATTTTGTATTTCAGTTTGTATTTTCAAAGTCCAGTTAGAGTCAATCACCACCTAGGGTTTAGGTGTTGTCAGATTGTCTAGTTAGAATTAGTTCAGTGAGCAGGGAGGCTGCGAGTTTGCAAAGCTCTATAGGCGGGAGCAGAGTTTGCGAGTAAACGAAACTCTATAGGCGGAGCAGGGTGTGCGAGTCTGTAGGAGTGTTTGTGAGCGGGAGCGAGTGTCTGCGAGTCTGTCAGAGTGTTTGTAAGCGGGAGACTATTTAATTCTAATAGAAATCTGGGAATGCAGTAGTAGGCAGGGGTTGCCGAAGCTGGGTAAATTCTGTGTGTGATTTACTTTACTGCATATTTATTTATCTGCTGTTTGCTTCTGTGTTTAATTTGAGAAAATTGTGATAACCCTATTCACCCCCCCCCCCCCCTCTAGGGTTAATCTAGATCCTACACGAGTGTCGTCACCTAAAGAACTTGATTGAAGAGCTGATCTGGGAAAACAAGCTTCAGCAATATGTGAGGAAATCGCAAAATCCTGGCCAACCCGCAGCTCCCTAAGCTCCTAGGGATCGAGGAAACCAAGTTGGAACATTTGAAGAGGGATCTAGAAGAACTGACCAGAGACTCATCATTGGCACAATATCTGGAGGACGTCATCCCGCATAGAGGAGTTGGGGAGAAATGGAGCGGTATGCGAGCTCATTAAAACACACTCCAAAGGACTCGTGTCTCGCGATTGAAGATGGAGCCCCTACCAAGCAGTATAGAACTCTGAACTATGATATAGCATTTAGAAATCGGGACACTGAAGGGATTGAAGCTCTAACTCTCAATCCCATGGTTGTGACAGTAGGGATCGGGCCCGTCATGGTCCGACGAGCATTGGTTGACAGCGGCAGTTCAATGAATATTCTTGTAACGACCCCGAATTTTATATAAATTTAAATTGATAATTAATTTAGTTTTTTAATAAAAATTATGAAATTAATCGATAAATCGATGCGAGTTTCCCCGAGCACAAATAAAAATGTTTTAAATTATTTGAATTTAAAATCTTAAATATAAATGGTTTAAAAATAAATATAAAAATATATAGACTTTTGACACAAGGAAATAAATAAATGATTTAAACTTAGAATTGATGGTTAATAATGATTTGAATTTACAAAATAAATATAAGACAATAAATATTAAATAAAAATAAAAATAATATCTGAGTTAGAAATAGAAATGAATAAAAGATAAATTATGAAAATAAATAGATAAAAACATAGAAATACACACATATAAAAATGAAGTAACACATTGACTAAAATCTAACAACAAAATTAAAATAGAAATTTAATTAGCAATATTACTAAAGAAAAAGAAAAGAAAGGGATACATTCAAATATGAACAAATAAAACGTAAGTGTAGACTTGAAAAACAAATAAACAAATATGTGAAGAAGCTTGCAAAAGAAGACACCCAAGATTATCTCATACATGTATCAGCCAAAATGAAGAAAAATTGTATAAAAATGGTACCAAAGCAATTAATGCAAGCCAAAGTTTTATCATTTCAGCCACCAAAGAAAAAAAATATCTCTGCCTATTCTTGTACAAACCCGTATATCACTTGTACAAATTAAATTATCACCTGTAAACTTCTCATTTCATATATACATCACCCTCATTTCAAATTCGTTCCATCCTAAGCTATGAAAATCTAAAGCAAATACTATTTCCAAACTAAAACAAACTTCAAACTTCAAACTTTAACAACAAAACAAAATCAAAGTAAAGTTTTTCCAAACAAACCAACAAAGCAACTTCAGTCTGGAAAATTTGACCAGAGCAAAAGCAAATCATCAAAGTATTGATCAAAGCAAATTTAAATATCAAAGCTAGGAGAATTCAAATCAATACAAATATCTGAAAATAGAAAATTAAGCAAGACAGTTCAAAGCAAGCAAAGTTTCAAGCCTGTTCAACATTTCAAACTCTGTTCATTCTTTCTTCTGGAAAACTAGGTGAGTAACCTTTCACTTTTTAAAACTTGAGTGTCAGAATCTAGAAATGTGTATGTGTGTGTGTGTATATATATATAAATAAGCCTCTGTGTATAAATGGTTGAAAGTGTAATGCCTATTTCATCTCTGTTTGCTACAGAATTGAAAAAATGTAACAAAAGAATTCAATAAATCTTCATACAAACATTATAAGCTTAGGATTTGTAAACAAAATAAGTTTGTTTAAACTTAAAGCATGGCCTAGAATTTGTTTGAAGATTGATAGTCAAATATTGACTCTGTACATTCAATTTTACAGTGAAAAAGAAATCATATGATAAATTCGAATATTTTAAATTATTGATTCGATTATATAACTTGAATAAACACTCAAAGATAGGATTTTTAAAACTAATATTATGATTTTTAGTTAAATATGTTAAGAGCAGTTCCTGGTTGAACCGAAAACAGGTTTTAACCAATTTCTAGTGATCAAACAAATTTTAGATGATGAATTTTTGTTTGAACTTAGCTTGTTAATGTACGAATTCAGGAAAATTACTAAATACTTTTTCTATTGAAAGAATTGAGGGAACGAGGCAAATTTAGGGTTTAACTCATGGTTTTGACGAGGTTTAGTTTGTTGGTTTGTTCGTCGTCTTCAATCGACCGAGTGCATCGAGATTTTGGGTGATGGTAGGGGAGGTGTCGACGAGTAGTTGGCCGAAGTTTTGAATTTTCTGGTGGTCGGGAGGCTGAGAACGACGAGTTTTCCAGGTTTAAAGGTGGTTCCAGATTGTTTGTTCAAGGTTTCATTTTTTTTTGCTCGATCTTGAACTCGAGAAAATGGCGACGTTCTAGTGATCGAACCAACTCCCGATCACTAGAACATCGCCATTTTCTCGAGTTCGAGATCGAGCAAAAAAAACCAAACCTGGAACAAACAATCTGGAACCACCTCCAAACCTGGAAAACTCGTCGTTCTCAGCCTCCCGACCACCAGAAAATTCAAAACTTCGGCCAACTACTCGTCGACACCTCCCCTACCATCACCCAAAATCTCGATGCACTCGGTCGATTGAAGACGACGAACAAACCAACAAACTAAACCTCGTCAAAACCATGAGTTAAACCCTAAATTCGCCTCGTTCCCTCAATTCTTGAAATAGAAAACGTATTTTGTAATTTTCCTGAATTCATACATTAACAAGTTGAGTTCAAACAAAAATTCATCATCTAAAATTTGTTTGATCACTAGAAATTGGTTAAAACCTGTTTTCGGTTCAACCAGGAACTGCTCTTAACATATTTAACTAAAAATCATCATATTAGTTTTAAAAATCCTATCTTTGAGTGTTTATTCAAGTTATATAATCGAATCAATAATTTAAGATATTCGAATTTATCATATGATTTCTTTTTCACTGTAAAATTGAATGTACAGAGTCAATATTTGACTATCAATCTTCAAACAAATTCTAGGCCATGCTTTAAGTTTAAACAAACTTATTTTGTTTACAAATCCTAAGCTTATAATGTTTGTATGAAGATTTATTGAATTCTTTTGTTACATTTTTTCAATTCTGTAGCAAACAGAGATGAAATAGGCATTACACTTTCAACCATTTATACACAGAGGCTTATTTATATATATATATATACACACACACACATACACATTTCCAGATCCTGACACTTAAGTTTTAAAAAGTGAAAGGTTACTCACCTAGTTTTCCAGAAGAAAGAATGAACAGAGTTTGAAATGTTGAACAGGCTTGAAACTTTGCTTGCTTTGAACTGTCTTGCTTAATTTTCTATTTTCAGATATTTGTATTGATTTGAATTCTCCTGGCTTTGAGATTTAAATTTGCTTTGATCAATACTTTGATGATTTGCTTTTGCTCTGGTCAAATTTTCCAGGCTGAAGTTGCTTTGTTGGTTTGTTTGGAAAAACTTCACTTTGATTTTGTTTTGTTGTTAAAGTTTGAAGTTTGTTTTAGTTTGGAAATAGTATTTGCTTTAGATTTTCATAGCTTAGGATGGAACGAATTTGAAATGAGGGTGATGTATATATGAAATGAGAAGTTTACAGGTGATAATTTAATTTGTACAAGTAATATACGGGTTTGTACAAGAATAGGCAGAGATATTTTTTTTTCTTTGGTGGCTGAAATGATAATACTTTGGCTTGCATTAATTGCTTTGGTACCATTTTTATATAATTTTTCTTCATTTCGGCTGATACATGTATGAGATAATCTTGGGTGTCTTCTTTTGCAAGCTTCTTCACATATTTGTTTATTTGTTTTTCAAGTCTACACTTACCTTTTATTTGTTCATATTTGAATGTATTCCTTTCTTTTCTTTTTCTTTAGTAATATTGCTAAATAAATTTCTATTTTAATTTTGTTGTTAGATTTTAGTCAATGTGTTACTTCATTTTTATATGTGTGTATTTCTATTTTTTTATCTATTTATTTTCATAATTTATCTTTCATTCATTTCTATCTCAGATATTATTATTATTTTTATTTAATATTTATTGTCTTATATTTATTTTGTAAATTCAAATCATTATTAACCATCAATTCTAAGTTTAAATCATTTATTTATTTCCTTGTGTCAAAAGTCTATATATTTTTATATTTATTTTTAAACCATTTATATTTAAGATTTTAAATTCAAATAATTTAACACATTTTTATTTGTGCTCGGGGAAACTCGCATCGATTTATCGATTATTTTCACAATTTTTATTCAAAAACTAAATTAATTATCAGTTTAAATTTATATAAAATTCGGGGTCGTTACAGACTTCCCTTTAAAAAAAAATTCGTCCCCGAAATTTGCCAGGGAGACACAAAGATAGATGAAAAATATTTCATCAAATCAACTGAATATTTATTCTGCATTTGGCTTACCAAATCAGAATATCAATTATAGATATAAGAACGAATCTGTTTTAACACTTCACAAATTACTCGGGTTATCCAGATCTATGAAATATGCAGGGGCATCGGTTAGTTCGAAGGGATAACTAACCATTCGTAGAACATATCCGGACCCAAAGAATAGATAAATATATGGATACAATTCCAAAACTTTTAATTTAGAAAGTAAATTATACCTATCAACCATAGCAACCAAAGCAATCAATTCATCCAAACAACCAATTCTGACCTATTTGGAGTTTATGTTCCATGCAAATATATCAAATCTTCTTCCTGGATCTACCAGAAATCATCGAAGAATTGAGAAAAGTGACGAACAAAAGAGATTGATAGAGAAAAGATTGTTTCCTTGTTGTTACAGGGTATTGACCATTTATAGTCGTATTCTCCTATCCCCTATCTCATCCTCTTCTTACACTCATACTTACTATCAGTGAATAGTAAGAGAATTTACTGAGGTATACGGACAGATATCTTAGGGATACTAATTCTAGGGTATACTTCACCCTATCTCTAATGAGCTACTTAATGTGTTATACTCCATAGCTAAAATTCAACCTTAGCTCTGATAGGGGGTTCTCGCTTAGTGCAACGTGATAAGGGGTTCTCGCTTCGCAGTTTGGTGGTGAACGGGAGACTCTTACCCCTACATGTCCCTGAGTGGGAGGGGTTGGTTAGCCGTAAGGTGTGACAGTCGAAAGGATGGCCGTAAAAGCAAGGACAGGGTACCAGTGTCAGCCATGGTGGGTCTGGGATGATTGCAAAGCCTACCAGTCGCCACTTGCGTGTCCCGTGACAAAGTGGTACCAGAGCTTTGGTTTATACAAAGCTTAGTTTATGGCGTTTAATATGAATAGTCACTAGAATCACTTTAAAGAAAGCGTATTTTGGAAACAAAGCATTTTTCAAATCTAAGAAATATAAAATCCCCTCTCTAAATTTAGGTTTACGATAGTTTCTCTTCGATAAGGTCTCCTTAGATTTGAGTCCCGATTTAATTCGAAAAACCATTATCGAGTTGCTGAGATTTATGAAATAAAATATAAGTTGAGTGAATTAATGAATTGGTTTAAATCAAATATTTTGAATATCTCCAATTCAAGAACAAAAGATAATGGCGAAAGAAGATTTGTTAAAAATCTAAAGTAATATGACGGGAATCGCGATTAATGAGACCTATTAGAAAACATCAATAAGTATAAAAGAAAATGCAAGGTTCAAATGGGATTTAGATTTGAAAATTTGAAGTTTGTCAACAAGACAATTCATAATAAATTAAATAGATTCAGTGATGAATTTGAATTTGAACCTGCAGAGAATTAAGTTAAGTGAAAAACTTAATATTGGAAAATTTGAAGTTGGTTTAAAACCAATATTGTGAAAAGTATGCGGAATTCAAACTATGAATTAGGTCGAAGTTGAAAAAAGTTAAATGGGAAATTTGAATAATTGGTTCAACTTGAAATTTTACGAAAAGATTGAATCTTGAGTAAAATTGAGTTTAACTTCAACACCAAAAGCAATATAAGTTGAGCTTTGAATTTCAGATGGTTGGTTTGGATTATATGTCTAACATTGTGAATTGATAACATAGCAATTGATCTCTATTAAATATATATCTGTTTGGTGGCGGAGAATTTATTCTCTTAGCTTAACACCCTTCTTTGAAACGTACGAGCTCAGAGGTTATATATCGGTAGACATCAATTATGTGCTGTGAATTGACAAGGTAACGTGTAATCCAAATCGAGTGTGAAGTCGATAATAATTTGAATTATGAATATGAATTGGGTTTGAGATAACCTTAAACTTTCAAATCGACTTAGACGAAAATTTTGAATTGGTAACAAGATGGAAAATTCAGGAATCCTCTATTTGTTATGGGTATGGGATATGGAGGTTTTCAGAACTTATATACGAGAATGCAGTAACTCGAAAACCATCAGTTTGGAAGGTAATTGTTATGGAAATCTTATGTAAGTTTACATAGGTATGATATGTACGAAATGTAAAATGAAGTACTATACATATATGACGTATTATGTTTTCTAAACTAAGGATATGGAAAAGTACCTTCCATTGAAAAATTGTGAAGGTGTTGGAACTCGGTATGAGTGTCCATTTGAAATTCGTAGCTACGTAGAATTTCCATTAGTTGGAGTGTCCATTTGAGTTGAAATCCCTCGTGATGGGATCATGTTGATGGGATCATGTTGGTTGATCATGATGTATGCTAGCGTAATTCGAGGGGTGTGATGCCTACAGTTACAAGCGATTCCACTGGGATAGTGGCGTAACCGCCGTGTGAACTGCGATCTATGGCAACAACCATGGCGAAATTCAAGAGATGTGAAATCTACAAATTACAAGCGATTCTACTGGGATAGTAGCGTAACCGCCGAGTAACTGTGATCCATGGGGGAACGTGCTTTCCATATCCATTTTTAAAAGGATTTTTAAGTATTTTCACTGGGAGTTGAAACGAGTATATTTAGTACTTGGAGATTTTTAGTCCTGCGCCTAGCCAGCGTATGCCTAATGTCTGTGAGAACGACGATAGACTTGTTAAACTTCGAGTTAGTAAGTATTTTCAAACTTTAAATAGCAAGTAAATGGCCTGAAATTAAAATTACATAATTCCAACCTAATAAACTAAGGAAGAAGATTTTTAAATGTCTTGAAAGTCCACAGCTTTAGAAAAGATATAATATGCAAATCTCCAACATGAAGAATTTCAAGTTTAAATCTGAGTTTTGTAAGTCTAAAATTTTGGTAAAAGACTTTTACGTCTTGATTGTAGAAATTAATTAACAAAGGAGATAATGAACAAAGCTAGTGAGATAAAACAAATGGAATGAATCCTATATTTATTTTTGATAAGTTTCGAGCTTGGTAAAATTGTGTAGGTAAGAATATGTTTGGTTATAAATATCGGTGAGATTTTAACAACCTCTCCTTTTCGAGGACGAAAAGTTTTAAGGGGGGGAGATTGTAACAACCCGGTAATTTTGGCATTTAAAAAAATGAAGGTAAGTTAAATTAAATAAGATAATTATACTTGAATTTAAAATTTAATGTATTTGAACTTGAGTTGAATAATATTTTTCAAGTATAAATCAAACTTTGGTATTCAAATTAAGAATGGTTTAAATTGTAAATTAATTTTTTTTATAACACAATTTGAATTATATTTAAAAATATAAAATAATAATTTGTTTTAATTATAGAAAAAGGAATAAAAGAAAAGGTTTATAAAATGGTTTAAAAAAAAGAGTGGAAAAGGAATTTAAAAAGAAAAAGGTAAAATAAAAGAAACCCCTTTATTGGAAAAGAAAAATGTACACTTGTTGAAATGGAAGCTTTAATGGGGACACTTGGTAAGAATTGTAACACACATGCATTCACAAGATTATCACTCGTTGGATATTAAAACCCCATTTACCCCTTTTCCTTTTCATTTTTTGTTCGACCCGAAAGGAAAAAAAACCCTAACCCTAAATCGATTCGCCTCTTCATCAAATCGATGGCTGCTCCTCAAATAAATTTTCGATGCTTTTGCCACCCACGCTAACGCTATCAGCGCTGTCCATCGTGTCAGCCTTGGAGCAGCGCCGTTCGAATCACACAAGCGCTTTCGAAATCACCACGAGCAACACCATTGCTGCCAGCTGCATCATCTTCTACCCCAGCTAGCAACAGTGAGTTTTTTTCTCACGATTAATCTTATTCAAGCTTTTAAATTTGGTTGAGTTGGGTGTTTGGTTGCATGCTGTGATTTGTGTTGCTATGGTCTGATGTTTTGCGAGTGATTCACCTACATATGGATATTTTGGTTGCATCAGTTCTTATGCATGGCTGTGTTGAATAAGAAAAACGAAAAAATCTGATGAGGACAAACACTACATGTATGATTTTTGCATAGACCCATGTGTTCATGTGTGTATAAATGGTTGTTGGGTGTTGTTTGCTTCCATTTGCTCTGTTAAATGAATTTAAATTGATGAGAACAGATGCTATCACTAGGTCATAAGGAGGAAAATAAAACCGATGCTTCACTTAGTCTTGGCACACTTCCCTGTTAAATAAATTTTAACTAATATGAACAGACTACCCACTTGATTTGGCTGCTCCGTGAACTTCTTTTCTTTGTCAACACGGCTTTGATTTTTGCTTAGCACATTGTTGACTTTTGTCACTCGTTTATCATTGTTGTTGCTCTTCATGTAGATGCCGAGTTTGTGCATTGATATATGTAGCTTGTATATATGTATAGAAGTGTTCACTTGAGTCTGTTGAGGCTTGTCTCTGGTTTTGCACTACCTGGTCTGGTTTGCTTCTTTGATTTTGTAGTGCTTGAGTATAGTTCATTGTAGTTTGAACTGAAACTGGTATCATTTGTTTCAGCCCGGATATAAGTCTGGTCATTGCATATTCATTTGAACTGTGCATTCATTTTGTAATCTTGGATATAATCTGGTTTGAGTCTTGTTCATATCACTGGTTGGTCTGATTCAATTGTACTTGAATATAGTTCATGCACTGTGACTTGGGTCTTCATTTGATATTGGTCTTCATGTATGTGCATTCATTGTTTGCCATATTGGCTTTACTACATCTTCATTTATCTGTACATTTGAGTCTGGTCTTGCATCATGTGTCACCATTGTTTTATATACTTTGTGTTCTGATTTCATTCCAATTTCATTTAGTTGACTTTGGTTCGGTCTCGACCTGAGCTGATCATTGGAGTCATTTGTATCAGTGCATTCCATATTGATGGCATTTGGTCTAGACATTGTTGTATTGTGATTTGTACATTGAGTTGTACATTGCACTTGTCCTGTTTGCTTTTGTCTCAGCCTCGAGCTATGTCTTCACTGCTGCTGTACTTGACTTCGGGTTGCACTAATTTTTATTGGGTATCTTGGTTCATTGTTTCAGTTGAGTCTGCACATGTGTACTCGAGTCTGATCAGTTTGGTTGTGAAGTTGTTTTGAACACTGCACTGTGTAGTTCCATGCCTTTAAGTTGTGTGTTCATGCACTTGAACTACTCTCTGGCCTAGCTCGTGCACATATGATTCTTTGAGCTGGCTCTATTGTTATTTGTTTCTATGACTTGTATGCGATCAGTAGTGGTCTCCGATCTGTTGGCACTACTTATTTTGTTTGTATATCAACTTATTAAAGTCACTATTTAACTAATCCATTACTTGTGCACTTTGTGCTAACATGAACACATGTGCTGTTGCTTGGTCGACATATATCTATATATATATATATATATATGCATACTTTGATCATAGTATTCATGTTGTCTTTGTACCTGTGCATATTTGCATATTTGTTCATCATTGTTGTAGCATTTCCATGAGTCACTTGTATCAGTTCTCGGCCATTTGAGTCCTAGCTGTTGTTCTTGACTTGAGTTGTCTTTCTGGTCATGCTTTCATGTATTCATTGTGTTTGGCCGAGTTCATTGTTGCCAGTTGCCATTTGTAGTGTACTTGTCTTATTGTTCATTGTGAAGCCAGATCATTTGAACTTCATGTGCACTGGTCAGGTTGCATTCCATTACTGTCATTGTCTAGTTAGACTTGGTTCTTCACTTCATGTCACTGGTGTTTCCTGGAGATTTGGCCAGGAAACTTAGTACTCGGCATATCCACCGTTCGGCCCAACTGGATCGTTCGGCATCTCCTTGCAACTGTCATTCAGGAACGCTCGGTATCCAGGAGCGCTCGGCCAAAGGCATTGTTCGGCTAAAGACTTTGTTCGGTCAAAAGGCATCGTTCGGCCAGAGTCCTCGTTCGGTCAAGATATTGGTTCGGCCAAAGGCATCGTTCGGCCAGAGATCTCGTTCGGTCAAGATATCGTTCGGCCAGAGACCTCGCTCGGCCAGCATATCGTTCGGCTAGAGACATCGCTCGGCCAGCGTATCGTTCGGCATACCAAGGACATTCGGCAGTCAAAGATGGATCGGCATTCTTCCCAGCACGACCGGCTTCGATTGTTACTCGGCCTGCTCTTCCCACACAACAAGCGCATCGTTCGGCATGAAGAGGATGGTTCGGCATCCGACTGTTCGGCCTATTCGGTTCGGCATACAGAGACCACTCCATTTGGGCCAAGGTATTCGGCTGCCAGGCCCGCCAAGGAAGTCCAACCCATCTTTGTCTATAAATAGAGAGCCAGGGACACAGTGAAAGGGACCTTTTTTCGAGAACACTGGGGAGACTCTGCCACTTTCAAGAATCATCCTCTTTACTTAGCAACTATATTCAAGTAGTTGGCAAACGGATTGTATCTGTAATCAATTATCTAGTAAAGCAATAAAGATTAACCTCAAAGTGGACGTAAGCAGTTACGCCGAACCACTATAAATCTGGTGTTCTCGTCTTTGCATTCAATTTAGCATATTGTTCCTTGTTTAAATTTACTTTCATCATTTATCCCTCTACACAATCTTTCTTAACGAGGTTAGTGACCAATTTTGGTGCTAACACTTTGGTGCTTTCACTGAGAACTGAATTCTCAGACCTCAAGGATCTGCTTTGAAGCTACTAGATTGAATAAATCCCCCAAACAAGATCTGATTCATTCGTAGGACGTCCGTTGATTCTACTCAGAGTTCATACCAATAACTCTATAATGGCAAGACCACGTACCAGATCAGCCTCTCATAACGCGGACGCCCACGAGACTGCTAGCGTACAACAAGCAGGGCCTAGCAATCAGCAAGCAATTCTAGGTGCAGGGACTACCGCTCAGGACCAAATGCCGGTTGTCACCAGAATAGAGTTCAACGACTTGATGAGAGAACTCAGGGAAAGCAAGAGACAACTCGGAGAGAAAATGCAAGCCAACGCCAACCTCATAGCACAACTCACTCAACAACAGCATCAAAATGCTGGGGGCAATCCCGCTCCTTATTCTTCATCCAACAGCTCAACTTCGTTCGATGAACCTCCCAGGCGTAGACACCGTAAGACTGAAACTACGCAGGCATGTGATGCTGTCCGAACAGCTGGAGACCGTGACCAAGTAGGAGCTGGAAACTTAGGAGCTGGAGTGCAGGTAGAGGCTGGAGGCTCAGATCATCGAGATACCAATGATGTCGAACCTCAAGATGCACATTTGGCAGATCGCCAGCAGAGGAGACATCAGCCTGATCAATCACGTAGAACAGACTCCAACCTTCCACCTTCCATACAAACACCAGACCTAACAGCCATGATCAGACAATTGATGAAAGAAAATCAAGGCTTATCAAACGATGATTGGGGAGTGTTAAGAAGTCATACTCCGTTCACAAACATTGTTCTATAGGCAGCATACCCCAGAAAGTTTAGTATGCCAACTATCCCAGCATATGAAGGAAAGACTGATCCCAGACAGCATGTCATGAGGTACGAATGGATGATGGATTCAGCTAGAGCAAATGATGCAACCAAGTGTAGGTGCTTTCCAATAACTCTATCTGGGATCGCTACCATGTGGTTCACCCGACTTCCTCCGCGGTCCGTATCCAATTTCGAGGAGTTGGAGAAGAAGTTTATAGAACAGTTCAGGATACACACTACTCGTCCAAAGGACGTGATGTCTCTATCAAGTGTAATCAAGGCTCATGGGGAATCATTGAAGGAGTATTTATAGAGATTCCATGTTGCGGCAACTGAAGTCAGCAATCCCAATGATCATGCAATTCTTATGGCTGTGATGCGAGGTGTGGATCCGTATTTAGAGTTTGGAGACTGGCTGGTAGGAAAACCTTCGACTACGCTAGAGCGTTTTTACTCAAAGGCACATCAGTTCCTAAGAAGAGAGGAAGCCAGGTGGGTAAGACGAGATAAGGCATCGGGGCCTGTCCAGGAGTCCGTGAAAAACAACATTGTTGTGAAGCAGTCTGGAGACAACTCGGGAAAAGTTCAAGTCAATGTCCAGAACAAGCCCGGGCAATCTAAGGAATCCGGAGGAAGAAATCAAGGGAAGAAGAGAGAAGCGGGGAAATGGAAGCCGAGAATTCCAACCTACAACGAGTACACCCCGTTGAATGCATCTCTTGAGAACATTTACCTATCAACCTGCAATACCTTTCAGTATAGAAAGCCACGTCCAAAGGAGCCGACCGAGGAACAAAAGCGGACCGGGAAGTACTGCCGCTTGCATGAGACTTATGGGCACAACACTGAAGAGTGCAGACACCTACACGACGCTATAGAGAAGTTGATTAGGCAGAAAAAGTTACAGGAGTTTGTGAAGAATCCGTAGGAAGGAGGACAGGGAACATCCAATCCAGGTCGTGCACCAGCTCCGCGTCATCCCAAGGAGCCTGCCCGGACTGTGGGCAGACTAGTCATAAACACAATCATCGGCGGGCCTCACCCTACGGATAAGAACTGGCAAGAGATGGAGCGGTATGCTAGTTCCCTGAAGCACGCAGACTTCGAGTGTTGTTCCAACGTAGAGGATGGGACCCCTGCTAAACAGCTACGCATGATGACAGACGATATAGTATTCAGGAGCAGAGATGCTGATCAAGTAGAGGCTCCTACCATCAACCCGATGGTCATATCTGCGATAATCGGGCCGGCGTATGTAAAGAGAATTTTGATTGATTATGGAAGCTCAGTCAATATCATCTTCAAAAAGGCTTATGACCAGATGGAGGCAAAGGATTTGAAACCGTCTAAAGCTCGCATACATGGCTTTAATGGCGCAGCGACCGATGCAGTAGGATATGTTGAGTTACCAGTTGAACTGGGACAAGATGAGCGAAGGAGGGTGCGAATCCTACCTTTCGTAGTTTTGGATGTGGATTCTCCGTACAATGTGTTCTTGGGTCGACCGGCCTTGGCTGAGTTTAGGGTAGCGTTAGCCCCATGGTGCTTGACTTTGAAGTTTCCAACTAACAAAGGAGTAGGTGTTGTTCATGGGGACCAGGCGACTGGTTGTGCATGTTATGTGGCTGAGCTCCGAGAGGCCCATCGGAGGGAGAAAGGAAAGGCTGTGGACAATTCCGTCCGCATCCATAATACCGACAATTGAAAAGTAATGCCCGAGCCCTGGCTCGGGCATAATCCTCGGATCTACAGAGACAGAGATCCGAGAGACGACGATGAGGAACCCAGGGAAGAAAAGGCAGCGCCGGCTGAATTGACAATTGACATTTCAGTCAGCCGAGACGATCCGTCGCGAGTACTGAAGATCGGATCACAACTTAGCCCCGCAATGACTGAAGATCTCAGTGATTTCCTCCGAGCGAATCTTGATGTTTTTGCTTGGACACATTCTGACATGTATGGGATTTCTTCCGTTATTACGAGTCATATGTTGAACATAGACCCGAAGTACGTCCCGGTTAAACAAAAGAGGAGAGGGATGGACCCGGAGAGGTCCACTGCTCTCAGAGAGGAGGTGGACAAACTCAAAGCCAATGGGTTCATCTATGACGCCCTCTACCCTGAATGGGTATCAAACCCCGTGCTGGTGAAAAAGGCGAACGGGAAATGGAGAACTTGCGTAGACTATTCCGATTTGAACAAAGCATGCCCCAAGGACAGTTTCCATTGCCAAGGATTGATCAGTTGGTCGACTCCACTGCAGGACACGAGTTGTTATCGTTCATGGATGCATACTCGGGATACAATTAGATCCCAATGCATATTCCAGACCAAGAACACACCAGTTTCGTCACGGACGTTGGGCTATATTGCTATGTAGTGATGCCTTTCGGATTGAAAAACGCAGGAGCGACCTATCAGCGTTTGGTGAATCGAATGTTCAAAGACCAGATTGGTAGAACGATGGAAGTCTATGTGGATGACATGCTCGTGAAGTCACGACAGTCAAACGACCACATTCGAGACTTATCAGAGATGTTCGATATACTCAGAAATTATGAGATGAAGATCAACCCTCTGAAGTGTTCCTTCGGCGTTGCGTCAGGGAAGTTTTTGGGATTCATTGTTAATGCTAGGGGAATTGAAGCGAACCCAGAAAAGATTCAAGCTATTCGAGATGTGCAAGTGCCCAGAACTATAAAACAGGTGCAAAGCTTGAATGGAAAGGTGGCTGCGCTGAGTCGATTTATATCCAGAGCCACGGACAAGTGCATTCCCTTCTTCGATATAATAAAGAAAGGAAAGAGAAATTTCAAATGGACATCCAACTATGAGGAAGCATTCCGAGATCTGGTGAGGCATCTGGAGAGTCCTCCAGTGCTTTCGAAGCCAGTAGACCACGAGATGTTGTACGTATACTTGGTCGTGTCCCCGCATGCTATAAGTGCGGCTTTAGTCCGCGAGGAGGACCGAGTCCAAAAGCCAGTGTATTACGTTAGCAAACGTTTAACGGGGGCAGAAAGAAATTACCCTAAAATTGAGAAATTGGCCTATTGCTTGGTGATTGCATCACGTAAGTTGCGTCCATACTTTCAAGCACACTCAGTCAGTGTTATACCGATCAGCCCTTACGGCAGGTACTCCAACGACCAGAAACTTCTGGAAGGATGTTAAAATGGAATATCGAGTTAAGTCAGTTCGATATTACCTACCTGCCACGAAGAGCCATACAAGGGCAAGCATTAGCAGATTTCATCGCTGAGTTTACTATATCTGACGAACCGGACGGTCACAGTGTCATTCCCCCCATTGAATGGAAATTGTACACCGATGGGTCATCAAACGACCGCTGCTCCGGAGCTGGAGTAGTTCTCGTGACTCCAGAAAATCGATCGATTTGTTATGCTTTAAAGCTCAATTTCCCGGCTACGAATAATGAAGCAGAATATGAAGCATTGATTGCTGATTTAAAGCTTATTGAAGAACTCGGAGTAAGGTCAGTCGAAATATTTTGTGACTCACAGTTGGTGGTCTACCAAGTGCGGGGAGATTACCAAGCAAGGGGACAGAAGCTTGCTCCGTACCTTGTTCTGGTTCAGGAACTATTGTCGAACCTCGAACGTTATGACATTTCGCATGTCCCGCGTGAACAGAACAAAGAAGCCGACTCATTGGCTAAATTCGCAAGCACTGGCGATGCGCAGCAAATGGGATTAGTTCCCGTTGAAACCTTGCATGCTCCAAGCATAGACGCGATGAAAGTTGATTTTGTGTTGGAAACAGGAATCGAGAGGGAGTCATGGATGACCCAATTCAAACTATACCTGATGACCAGGACTTTACCGGAAAAAAGGAGCGAAAGACGACAGGTCATTTGAAAAGCCGCACTATATGTGATGCGGGATGGAGTAATGTATCGGAAGGGGTTCTCGGTCCCCTTATTACAATGCATTGCCCATGATGAGACAAAGCGGGTCTTGAAGGAGGTTCACGAAGGAGAATGTGGCGACCATACTAGGGGGCAGACACTAGCAAAAAAGATCCTCCGCTATGGATACTATTGGCCAACTGTAAATCGAGACGCTGCAGACTACGCAAGAAAATGTGACAAGTGTCAGAGATATGCGAAAATCCCGAGAGCTCCACCAACAGAACTCACACAAATGGTTAGTCCCTGGCCATTTGCAATCTGGGGAATCAACATAATCGGCCCTTTGCCTATATCCAAAGGTGGAGCAAAATATGCGATAGTTGCAGTCGACTATTTCACAAAATGGGCCGAGGCAGAACCTTTAGCCACAATCACCTTTAAGAAGGTCATTAATTTCGTTGTGCGAAACATTATATGCCGCTTTGGTCTCCCTTGAACCGTCATTACGGACAACGGAACACAGTTTGAAAGCAGAGAGTTCAAAGATTTCTGTTTAAAGTACAGCGTTGAGAAGAAGTTCGCCGCCGTTGTGCATCCGAAAGCTAACAGACAAGTCGAGGCCGTAAACAAAATAATCAAGTCCATACTGAAGAAGCGTTTGGAAAAAGCCGGAGGCAAGTGGGTAGATGAACTCCCAACAGCATTATGGGCTTATAGAACTACCCACAAGTCCGCGACTGGCCACACTCCATTCGCATTGGCATACGGCTCGGAAGCTGTTATACCCGTGGAGCTTGAAGTTCCATCGCATCGAGTGACATATTATGATCCTAGGATGAATCAGGACCTCTTGTTGGAATCACTGGACTGCATCGACGAAAAACGGGAAGAGGCTGAACTAAGGGCGGCAGCACATAGGCACTGAGTCAAGCGATATTACGACGACAAAGTCCTCCCAAGGATCTTTAATGTGGGTGATCTCGTTTTAAAACGAGTTTTCCCGGTACCATCACGTATGAATCCCAACTGGGAAGGTCCATATGTCGTTGAACGGAAGCTTGGAGAGGGAACTTTCAAGCTAGCGACCGTTGATGGTGTGACGCTCCCCCGAGCATGGAACAGTGAACATTTGCGACGTTATTACACTTAGCTTGTTTTTCATGTTTTAGGTGCAGTTATTTCCTGTATGTTTTTGTTTCGTTATCTCTTAGTTTCTTTTTGACCGTGTAATCAGGCAATTTAGTTGGTTTTCATTAATAAAGGCTTGAAGCCGTCTGTTTCACGAATTATTAATGTTTATGTACCTTATAATCTGGTGATGAACCGTTGGAGTTACATTATTCCGTATGATGTACGAACTCGCATAAACGAATTGAATCTCCAAGTCCCCCGAGTGCGGACCGGAGTACTCTAAGTCCCCGGAATGCGGGCTAGAGTATAAACGACTTGAATCTCCGAGTCCTCTGAGCGCGGACCGGAGTACTCTAAGTCCCCAGAGCGCAGACTAGAGTATAAACGGCTTGAATCTCCTAGTCCCCTGAACGCGGACCGGAGTACTCTAAGTCCCCGGAGCGCGAGCTAGAGTATAAACGACTTGAATCTCCGAGTACCCTGAGTGCGGACCGGAGTACTCTAAGTCCCCGGAGCGCGGACTAGAGTATAAACGACTTCAATCTCCGAGTCCCCTGAGTGCGGACCGGAGTACTCTAAGTCCCCGGAGCGCGGACTAGAGTATAAACGACTTCAATCTCCGAGTCCCCTGAGTGCGGACAGGAGTACTCTACGTCCCCAGAGCGCGAACTAGAGTATAAACGACTTCAATCTCTGAGTCCCCTAAGTGCGGACCGGAGTACTCTAAGTCCCCAGAGCGCGGACTAGAGTATAAACGACTTCAATCTCCGAGTCCCCTGAGTGCGAACCGGAGTACTCTAAGTCCCCAGAGCGCGAACTAGAGTATAAAGCGACTTGAATCTCCGAGTCCCCTGAGTGCGGGCCGAATTACTCTAAGACCCCGGAGCGCGAATTAGAAAATATTCTGAGTACCAAAGATGTGAAACGAGAAATGTACAATTCCTAAGAATGTTCGAACAATGTAAGAATGGATTGGGATTATACAACTCATAAGAACTTGAGTTTCGACCACAGTTATACATAAAGCTGAGGAAGCAAAAGAATCATTCAAACGACAAAGAAACTAAACATTATTCAATAATCCAAAATGGGGTTATACAACCACTCCTCCAAAACTTGGAGTCAAAATCTATCTACACAAACTACGAAAACGAAAAAGCAAAAGTAGTTACAGGACCTAAGCAAAATCTCGTTGAACAAGTATAGTGGCTATTTCTTCGGCTTCTTTTTCTTGTCTTCCTTTGTTTTCTCAGATGACTCCTCTCCCTCACGCTTCCTCTTGGACTTTTTGCTTGCCAAAGAAGCGGAGTCAGGAGTGGGAGAAGGAACATCCAGTGGTTTGGATTTGCCGGGAAGAATGACTTTCAGAGGCCAATTCAGCGGGTCGGTAAGTTCTAGTATTTGAGACTCGACCTTGATCTCGACTTTCTTTTTCTTCTCCTCTGCGAGTCGATCCTTCATACTCACCTTCGAAGTGGGTTCTGAGGCGCCCGTGATTTTGATTTTATAACTCCCTTCAGCAGGAGATGAAGTGTAAGACTTATCATCATCCAGTGCCCCGATCACTTGAGCATCAGGACCGGGAGTTACTCCCGCGTGAGTAGCATCGCTTGTTTTCCCCATCTCCTCCTTGGCATCGTCGCTCCTCGGAGTCGGTTCAGGGTCGGAGCGGCCTGCATAAAAACATAAAGAACAAACATTAGGACCAATGACTGATCGCAGAGAGCAACAGATCTTTGAACTTCTAGAGGAAGATTTTTATACCAGTCTCTTGCATACGCGGAGTTTCACCCTCTGGAATAGGGGATAGCACATGAACGCCGAGACCGGGATCTTCCGGATCGTAGCCGGCATGCTGCTCAAATGGGTCAAGTGCTGGCCGACCGGCCGGTTGAGTGGAAGGAGGAGCTGCAACCTCAGCTCCAGATGGACCAGCTCCGTCATCTTTCTCTTTTGATAGGGGAGAGCCTTTACCATAGAGAGCCATAGCTGCGGACAAGTCAGATGGCTCGTTCCCCCTGAGAAATTATTTCACTAAAGCCTCCTCATCGACTTCCTCAGTGCCCGACTCGATCTTTCTGATCTTTATTAAAGTCTGCCAGGCCTCAGCTAGAGATTCAAGATAGCCCTCGCCCAAGAAAGTCAAATCCCGGTGCATGAGGACGCGGGCGCTGTATTCGGAGATCAATGGGTCGAACATACACTTGACCTCTTCTCTACCGGCCTCTGTAGCTGCTTCAAGGCGGGAGTCGATATCCTCGGAAGCTAGTCTCCTTCCCTCCTCACGGGCTTCGCACTTCATCGTCTCAACCTTGGAAGCTCATCATCGAGCTTTGCTTTTAGGAGACGTGTATCAACGATCTCGTTACAGTACCATTGAGACTCTTCTTGAGCCGCTATCTTTTCTTACCTCTCCTTAGAGAGTAGCTCCTTCAGCTCTTTGACCTGCAGGGCGAGTGTATCCCTTTCTTTTTGAATAGAATCTTTTTCTAGAGCTAGGGCCCCGCTGCGTTGGACTGCGATGTCAAGTTCTTTCTTATGGGTCGTCTCTAGACGAGCGACGGCCTCCGCAGTCTCCTCAGCATTCTGTTCTGCGGCTTCAAGCTTGGACTTGTACGAAGCGAGCTCTTCGTCTTGATTCTTGATGATGTCCTTGTCGAAGATAGCTTCAAGCTTCAAACGGTCAATTTCCTGTTGTCGCTCAATGGATACTTCCGAGACTTTTTCGACCAAGTGTACAAACGCGTCATGTTGAACATAGACGTCGTTGTTGTAGGCGATGGCACTCTGCTTGACATGCCCTGGGATGTGATGAATAGCTGGGAGGAACTTCAGGCCATTAAAGCAGATTTTTGGAAATTTAGCCTTAAGATCGACCATCTTCTCTGCTATCGTTGGGTTAGCCGCAGTAACAGGGGGAGGAGGCTTTGAAAGTTCTGTTCTCTTCCGATGTTCCCGAGATTGCCGTGTGCTGGATGAACCGGAATGTTGATCTCGGGAAACATCGGGTTGAGACCCCTTTTGCGGAAGTTTTCTCTGTCTGACTCAGTTTGAGGAAGGGGATTGCGAGAGTATGAAGACTGGGAATATGTTTTCTTTCGATAAGACGACTCACGGGGACGGTTGTCTCGATCTTCGTAATCGTCTCTGTCCCTACGTCTACCGGAGCCTGAATCCCGTCCAGGATGGTGAAATACAGAAGAACCGTGGAGGCGATCGAACCCGTGGGAGCGCCCCATGTCACCTGCATAGAATAAGAATAACAGCGAGTTAGGAAAAATCGGGGTAATGGCAAAAATTGAAGTGTATGGTGAAGTGCATGTGTGTCCTAGTGTTCCCCCCGACGGACCAGTTCCTTTATCTCTACTGATTGGAGTATTATCTCCCTGGACTCGGGCTTGAACTCCCGTATCGCCTCTAGCAGGCGAATGAAACTTAAGGGCCTCCGAATCGTCGAAACCGTAGTTGAGTAGATCGTTAGGAATGGTAAGGTTCGACAGACCCTTTAAAGAACTTTCCATGTGCTGTGAAGAAACCTCTTTCTCTGGCGGGATGAGCGTAACTTTGGAAGTTCCGCCAACCTTCTCTTTCTATATCTTATACGTCAATTTCTTTTTCCCCTTCGAAGGGGAAGATGATGTTTCAATATCATGCACTTCGACCAGCGGATCCTGAGTAGGACCCACATTCTCGCCTTGTGTTTCAGGAGCTTCACCCTCTTTGTTTTTCCCCCTTCCTGTACATCAGGGGTATGGCGTGATGACGATTCAGCTAGTTTATTCCCTTTACCGGATGCGGGCTTGGGAATGGAGACGCCCTCAGGAAGGCTAATCCGGTGACCTCCTGCTAACAGTCCGAATCTTGATAATGACTCATTTGAAATGAGGGTTCGGATGTCCCATTCCTCGGTAGGAAGAGCTCTAATGGCTTCGACGGTATCAGAATATCCTCGGCCCTCGGGACGTGGGTTGATACCTGAAAAGATGAAACAATAAGTTAGAAAAAGCATAGCTCCGATAGAGCGCGAATGTCGACTCAGGGAAAAGACTTACTGCCTTCAACCCATCTCCTCGCAAAACCAGGAGGGCAACGCACATAGAACCATTCCTGTTTGTACAGAGCAAATTTGCTACATGCTCCGGTCAAAATTTGGCATTTGTGGTACGGCTCGAGGAACACAAAGGAGGGGCTATCTTTCCGCCTCTTAATCATATAAATATATCTGATGTCGTCGGGAGTTAGAGGCCTAGAGAAGACGGCCATGAAAAGGAGGTAGGTCCTGTATATGAACGCGTGGCCGTTTGGATGCAGCTGCGACGGGGCGATGTCTATGTATTGCAACACGTCCCGAAGAAATAAATTGAATGGAGGCACGCTGCCCATCCAGCACATAAACTTATTACAGGCAGTATACCCAACTGGGGGAAGATGTGGACGATCATGCCTCGACGGAACCAACACGTCGGCGAAAGGGATTCCATGGATAGAGCATATTAGCCGAAGCCCGACTTCGTTAATCTTCGAAACCTGTGAATCGATCGGATCATCCAAGAGAATCGATGCCTCCAGGGCATCAGGAGCTAAATTATGAGCGGGGGAAGTCGACGGATTTGAAGTGTCCGCGACTTCTTGCTTCGAAGACGGCCCGGGCCTATCTAAGATAGTGGCGGAGCTAGATTTTTTAGACATCTCCAATAAATAGTGAATCTGGCAAAGCACCTGTGAGAACTATACTTGAAAAATGTTCAACGTTAGAATTAACAACACGAATATTCCCCCCCCCCACATGGTGCGTGAACTAGTGCAATCAATCGTGTATAAGCGTTGAAAATTTGAAAGTCACAAGGTTACTGATATAAAACTGAGCTTCAAATCATCGCCTTCGAAGACCGTCATCGCTGACCGTCTCCAAAAGCCTGCCTTATGGTGATTACGGTTTCAGATTCAGAAAACGTTAAAAGAAGTTATCCGATTATGTCAATCTAAGTTCAGGTTTATGTCTACTGAAGCTAGGGAGTTAATAGTCCGGATCGGTTTGATATGCTAGTATGCTAGAGTCCTTGTCCTTGTTTTGTTATGTGATTAGGCAAGGCAATTGTTGGTTCGGCACTTATGATTGTTCGGCATTTATGATTGTTCGGCCTTGTTATGGTTCGGCATTTGTGTTGTTCAGCCTAAGTATGGTTCGACATTTATGTTTGATCGGCCTAAGTATGGTTCGGCATTCATGTTGTTTGGCCTAAGTATGTTTCGGCATTTATCATTGTTCGGCCTTGATATGGTTCGGCTTTTGTGATTGTTCGGCCAAGCTACCGTTCGGCCTAAAACTTGTTCGGCCAAATTCTCGTTCGGCCTAACTATCGTTTGAACTAGTTAGCGCTCGGCAAAGCATCGTTCCGCCAAGATAACGTTCAGCATCCCCACTAATTCGTGCCACCACCCTAGCCTTCCATTCCACTGTTCGGCGTATGGTAAGACACACCGAACCAGAGTTATGCCGAGCCTTAACGTCCGGCAGTCCACCCTTGGCTACAGCTCCACTCCTCTCCTCCTCCATCCACACCAAACAACAAGAACAGGTCGCTCGGTGAGTCATCCCAGATCATGTCGTTCGGCATCCTAATCGCCTCCAACACTTCCTCTATTCTTTCTTTTCTTCCGGTCTCGTTCGGCACGAAGAAGTTAAGCCGAACTACAACACATCACCCAACAACTCCTACGTGCGATCATCCCTGGTCATTTCTCCTCGCCTCACATCATTCAGCCCTAAAGATATCCTAATCAAAGTTTGATTCCTCCATCCACGTAATCCTCTCGGCTACGGTTCTAGTGCACAAACCTAAGTCTCTTATTGAAACTGTTTAATCATGGAAGGGATTTAGATAGAAGGGATAATACCTAGTCGGTAGATCGAAACTTGGAAAGGATTGATTAGGCTTTTAGTATCTGATTAACAGGCGAGAATTGCAATTTTTTGGAGAATAACATAAATAAAAGTGGAAAAGAGGGGAAGAGGGAGGACGCCTGGTTTTATAGGGAAGAAGAAGAAGTTGAAGAGGCCATAACCGGTAAAGTCGGTCAAGAAGGTATTGTTCGGCACGCACAGAACGTTCGGCTTTGACTGTGTCGTTCGGCATTTACACTACGTTCGGCACACACCTCCATAATTGGCATTCACAAGAAAGCAACCCCCAAGAGTGATGAACCAAGGTTCGAAGCGAAGCATGGAGGATACGTAATTCAAAGCGTATCACGTTCGGTCACGTAATACACTTTGGGGGGCAAGTGTTTCCTAGAGATTTGGCCATGCAACTTAGTACTTGGCATATCCACCGTTCGGCCCAACTGGATCGTTCGGCATCTCTTTGCAACCGTCATTCAGGAACGCTCGGCATCCAGGAGCGCTCGGCCAAAGGCATTGTTCGGCCAAAGACTTTGTTCGGTCAAAAGGCATCGTTCGGCCAGAGTCCTCGTTCGGTCAAGATATTGGTTCGGCCAGAGACCTCGTTCGGTCAAGATATCGTTCGGCCAGAGACCTCGCTCGGCCAGCATATCGTTCGGCTAGAGACATCGCTCGGCCAGCGTATCGTTCGGCATACCAAGGACGTTCGGTAGTCAAAGATGGCTCGGCATTCTTCCTAGCACGACCGGCTTCGATTATTACTCGGCCTACTCTTCCCACACAACAAGCGCATCGTTCGGCATGAAGAGGATGGTTCGGCATCCGACCATTCGGCCTGTTCGGTTCGGCATACAGTGACCACTCCATTTGGGCCAAGGTATTCGGCTGCCAGGCCCGCCAGGGAAGTCCAACCCATCTTTGTCTATAAATAGAGAGGCAGGGGCACAGTGAAAGGGACCTTTTTTCGAGAACACTTGGGAGACTCTGCCACTTTCAAGACTCATCCTCTTTACTTAGCAATTGTATTCAAGTAGTTGGCAAACGGATTGTATCTGTAATCAATTATCTAGTAAAGCAATAAAGATTAACCTCAAAGTGGACGTAGGCAGTTACGCTGAATCACTATAAATCTGGTGTTCTTGTCTTTGCATTCAATTTAGCATATTGTTCCTTGGTTAAATTTACTTTCATCATTTATCCCTCTACACAATCTTTCTTAACGAGGTTAGTGACCAATTTTGGTGCTAACACTTTGGTGCTTTCACTGAGAACTGAATTCTCAGACCTCAAGGATCTGCTTTGAAGCTACTGGATTGAATAAATCCCCCAAACAAGATCCGATTCATTCGTAGGACGTCCGTTGATTCTACTCAGAGTTCATACCAATAACTCTATAATGGCAAGACCACGTACCAGATCAGCCTCTCATAACGCGGACGCCCACGAGACTGCTAGCATACAACAAGCAGGGCCTAGCAATCAGCAAGCAATTCTAGGTGCAGGGACTACCGCTCAGGACCAAATGCCGGTTGTCACCAGAATAGAGTTCAACGACTTGATGAGAGAACTCAGGGAAAGCAAGAGACAACTCGGAGAGCAAATGCAAGCCAACGCCAACCTCATGGCACAACTCACTCAACAACAGCTTCAAAATGCTGGGGGAAATCCCGCTCCTTATTCTTCATCCAACAGCTCAACTTCGTTCGATGAACCTCCCAGGCGTAGACACCGTAAGACTGAAACTACGCAGGCAGGTGCTGCTGTCCGAACAGCTGGAGACCGTGACCAAGTAGGAGCTGGAAACTTAGGAGCTGGAGTGCAGGTGGAGGCTGGAGGCTCAGATCATCGAGATACCAATGATGTCGAACCTCAAGATGCACATTTGGCAGATCGCCAGCAGAGGAGACATCAGCCTGATCAATCGCGTAGAATAGACTCCAACCTTCCACCTTCCATACAAACACCAGACCTGACGGCCATGATCAGACAATTGATGAAAGAAAATCAAGGCTTATCAAACGATGATTGGGGAGTGTCAAGAAGTCATACTCCGTTCACAAACATTGTTCTATAGGCAGCATACCCCAGAAAGTTTAGTATGCCAACTATCCCAGCATATGAAGGAAAGACTGATCCCAGACAGCATGTCATGAGGTACGAATGGATGATGGATTCAGCTAGAGCAAATGATGCAACCAAGTGTAGGTGCTTTCCAATAACTCTATCTGGGATCGCTACCATGTGGTTCACCCGACTTCCTCCGCGGTCCGTATCCAATTTCGAGGAGTTGGAGAAGAAGTTTATATAACAGTTTAGGATACACACTACTCGTCCAAAGGACATGATGTCTCTATCAAGTGTAATCAAGGCTCTTGGGGAATCATTGAAGGAGTATTTACAGAGATTCCATGTTGCGGCAACTGAAGTCAGCAATCCCAATGATCATGCAATTCTTATGGCTGTGATGCGAGGTGTGGATCCAGATTCAGAGTTTGGAGACTGGCTGGTAGGAAACCTTCGACTACGCTAGAGCGTTTTTACTCAAAGGCACATCAGTTCCTAAGAAGAGAGGAAGCCAGGTGGGTAAGGCGAGATAAGGCACCGGGGCCTGTCCAGGAGTCCGTGAAAAACAACATTGCTGTGAAGCAGTCCGGAGACAACTCGGGAAAAGTTCAAGTCAATGTCCAGAACAAGCCCGGGCAATCTAAGGAATCCGGAGGAAGAAATCAAGGGAAGAAGAGAGAAGCGGGGAAATGGAAGCCGAGAATTCCAACCTACAACGAGTACACCCCGCTGAATGCATCTCTTGAGAACATTTACCTATCAACCTGCAATACCTTTCAGTACAGAAAGCCACGTCCAAAGGAGCCGACCGAGGAACAAAAGCAGACCGGGAAGTACTGCCACTTGCATGAGACTTATGGGCACAACACTGAAGAGTGCAGACACCTACACGACGCTATAGAGAAGTTGATTAGGCAGAAAAAGTTACAGGAGTTTGTGAAGAATCCGTAGGAAGGAGGACAGGGAACATCCAATCCAGGTCGTGCACCAGCTCCGCGTCATCCCGAGGAGCCTGCCTGGACTGTGGGCAGACTAGTCATAAACACAATCATCGGCGGGCCTCACCCTGCGGATAAGAACTGGCAAGATATGGAGCGGTATGCTAGTTCCCTGAAGCACGCAGACTTCGAGTGTTGTTCCAACGTAGAGGATGGGACCCCTGCTAAACAGCTACGCATGATGACAGACGATATAATATTCAGGAGCAGAGATGCTGATCAAGTAGAGGCTCCTACCATCGACCCGATGGTCATATCTGCGATAATCGGGCCGGCGTATGTAAAGAGAATTTTGATTGATTATGGAAGCTCAGTCAATATCATCTTCAAAAAGGCTTATGACCAGATGAAGATGGAGGCAAAGGATTTATCCATCTACTTAATCTTTCTTAACGAGGTTAGTGACCAATTTTGGTGCTAACAACTGGTATCACTTGATCTTGTTAGTGAGTTGCATTTGTGAACACTATCGGGTCTTGTTGCATTTGCATTGTACCATGTTGTAGCTTCGAGTACTGGCTTCACTGTGCATATATATGTGTGTTGTACATATTGATCCTGGTTCACTTTAACCATCTGATCTGGTGCCTGTAGTGTTACAGTCTTTGACTTGTTTCACGCATCACTGTGTTGGATATATAGGTGTACTCTTGTACACTTCATATGCTCATTTATGGGCATTTATTTTATTTACACTTTCATTTTGGTGGACTGATTCAGTTTACTTTGTTATCTCTGCTGCCTACATTGCACTATTAACCCTGTTGGGCTATTACCATTATATTTCAGTTCATTGCAAATTTATTTGCTTGAATTAAGATTAATCCTGAATCGAGTGTTTTGTGTTTTGCATAAAACGCTCGGGTCAGACCGAGTGTTTTGCAGCTTGAAGGTTTCAGGCAGCGAAGTTAGAGAGGGGGATAAACGCTCACCTTAGTTCGGGGATTTTTCTGAAAACTTTATATGCAGTAAAATTAAAATTTGTACTTAAAGAAATATTTCGTTGTATAAATTTAATATATTGTATAAACTCTGATATTTGTAAAAAAAATCATTTTTGCGAAATATTATTATTCTGTGATTCTGTGGCTGATCCTGTTTAAACTCTATAAACTAAATAACAATCCATCATTTTGAACGTTTCAAGTTGGTTTAATTACCGACTAGGGGCGGTCAAAAGGGCGGGTCGCTACAAAGGCCAGTTTCGGCGTTTGAATCTACGGCATTTGAGTACAAGTGAAGTACGGGTGCCGATTTTCGAAGGCCGAGTTCCAGGACTCTTACAATTCTTTTCAAACGCACCTTTGACCAGAGAAAGATCAGCATGAAAGACGTATCTGCCTGCCAAACAAAAATCAAAGGATTCACCGGCGAACCCAAACAACCTGTCGGGACGATTGACTTACCTGTAGAGCTTGGGGAAGGCGATCGAAGAGTTACCCTCATCCAAACTTTCATGATCATAGATGAAACTTCTGCATACAATTCCTTCTTGATGTCGTTATATCGCCATCCATCCCTAATGCAAAAGAGCTAGCACCTCTAGCATGATCTATAGAGTCATGAAACTATCAACCTCAGAACCTACTCCATACACCGTCGAGTCATAATCCGAAGTACCAACTCTCATGTCGAAGCATCACATCATCGCCTTACCATCTAAATCACTCGTTGTAGAGCAATAACATCAAGACTCTAAGTCGGTCACACGAACAAACCATCAAATCGCTCACCATAAAATCTCCTCAACATCCAAACCAAAGATCGGCCAAATCAGCAATCCACAATAGTGATGGACATTGATCACTCTACAGTGGTCAATACCAACCACTTTGGTTATGTACTTAACCTAAACGGATAGGTACAAACCAAATGGAAACCTCCAGCATCCATCCTGAAGTCTGAAGCCTTATCTTCCACCTTCAGATTAGTCGGCACGTATCCTAACCATCTTCTACAACTTATCCTATTGTTGGATTTGTGTGTGTACGAAACCTCAATGCACAAGATATTCCCTAATACTTGATCGCTGCTAAATCGACGTTTTCAATCAAAAACAACCAAATAAGCCAAACAACAAAACATACAACTAACAATCATACAACATCCAAAACAATATACATACAACATGTATAATACACCCATACCAATCAATGAGAAAATCATATCAAAAATAGCCCAAATCTAATAATTTCCTTAAAATGGCACGTCAATAAGAAAAATATGATATCCAATATAAAACCATTTAAAATAATTTTATTTTCTTTTATAAAAATCAAGGAGGTTTTTAAGTTTAATAAATCACATTTAAAAATCAAATACAATTCTAGAATGTCGATCTAATACTAAACAAACAATCATAGTACGGTGAGAGACAATATCACTCACCTTAACAAATGTTGTCTAAACCACTATCAAATCGTAGATCCCTTCATCTCCAGCGTAACGCAAGAAATCACATTGAAAATGGACCTCGTATGCAAAAGATATGGCCAATATAAGAATCGAGATTGACTAAAACAATTAATTAACTAATAAAATAATTTATTATCATCATTAACTCTAAGCTTTCTTCCTCTCCATTCACCTGTACACGCACACTGTTCCCTTACCCATTCACGCGTGCATGAATTTTAAAGCGATACGGAGCTATGCTCCACGAAATCGAGTGTCGTCTGCGTCATCGGTCTCCTCTTCAAATGCTCTATCCATCGATACCAAGATCACGAACCATGATCCTCTAACTTGAATCGTGACTTGGCGTCAAGGCATGCCCAGGCTTTCGAACGTGATTTACCACACGATGTCGCTTATCATCAAATCATCGTCATTACCTTCTCTTCGCACAAGAATCAAAACGCCGCTCTCGGATCAACCTATCATCGCCAAAATCTCCGGCAATCTCAAACCCTAGATCCACGGCCAAGAAGGTCGATGTCGCCAATGTCGATCGATCAAAATTCCACCACGATCCTCGCGTAGCTCTCATCCATATGACCTCATCCGATCTGGTTTTATAATTTATCGTTGAGCAGATTGGTCGATTTTATTTTTTGAAGTGAAATGTGAGGAGAAGCCATGGATATTCAATGGAACGGTAGTCGTGAAATTGAAAATGACGGGGAGATTTGATTTAGGGATATTTGTAATAATATAATATTCCATTTATTTATTTTCTCAAATAAATGGTCGTATGTTTCAAGCCCGTACGATCACACGACGCGTCTGATCGCCACGAAACTCATCTACGTACATCACCTCATTTTTCATATGTAATGGTATAAATCTCATCGCTATCTGAGACTTCATCTCAGAATGATAATTTTGAACATTTCGAGATCGTTTCGGCCATCAGATCGCTCCATATCCAAATATAACGATGCTTATACTCATTTTAATTCGCAATATCAATCCGAACTTAATGGAAGGGGTCTCGGGCCCTGATTCGATCGTATGCAAAAAATCATATTTTTGGGCCTTCGTTTAATTAATAGTTAAATATTTAAGTCAATTATTAAATATCCTACCGTTAAAAATATAGGTCGTTACATTCTCCCCTCCTTATAAGATTTCGTCCCTGAAATCACAAAGTAAGAAGAATGACTTCTTACCCATAGGCCATCAAAAGCCTCTCAGATTTTGAAAAAATTTGGCAGCACCTCCTTTGTGTAACTAGGTCAGGGAAAAATCCTAATACAACAAAGATATATATACATCGTGTATTTAAACATACTAGAACATATATAGCAACCGTCCTAAATAAATATGCTATATCAAACCATAACTATCTCGCATGCCTAACAATCATACAAGCATAGGCTATCATATCAAATGCTAACAATCCAACATAAAACATGCATACATAAGATCTAACATCAAACATGCATACATAAGATTAAACATCAAAAAGTAACATCCATGCATATCCTAGCATGTAGGATACTAAACTATCTAGTATAAAACATCAAATATGATATTCAATATGAAAGCTGACGATAAAATTAAATCTCACCATCTGAAAAGCTCAAGAAAAGTGGTCCTTCTGCTCTTCTCGGTCTACCATATACAATCACCTTCGCTTTCACTCCACCGAACCTCTACTACTCCACTGCCCTCCTCCTAACCTGTTTCGTATCTCATCTATTGGTACGAATAGGCCTACATGGTCTTGAAGTCCCTGCTTCAGTCTCAATATCATATAATTGATTTGGTGTCAAATTTCTAAAAGCCTCTTATAAGTTCTCCCAAAACCCACTATCGAATAATAGGTTTCGACCACTTGCAATGCTCTTGGCATACAATGGAATTACACTATCCCTCCCACATATAACCCGATAAATCGAATACCATTATATTGGACTTAAGGAATATAAATCAAGCATTCTTCGCCAATCAATCAACTATGACTCAAATGCTATCCCACCAACCTCGGTCACTGGTAATCCATCGATGCAACCTATAGATATTTGTTCCCACTACTCGAGAACAAACAATCTCTCATCACTACAAAACCAACAATCTTGGTCTAGTCCGCACTGCATCACCTCTATAGACACTACTTATTACTCTAACTTTGCCATGATCTCCACTAATCTAGCTTCATGCTTCTGACTAGTGTCGATCCGCTAAATCAAAGTAGGTCTGATGGTCAAACTAGCCATCATCCTTGGCCATGGCTCATCGAGTTCTGAAATCATATCCAGTGATAAACTCGAGCAATGCCCACTCTTGGAATATTGCTCCCAAACTAGTATGTCTTCCACTCAAAGCATCAATACTACATTTCCCTTACGGATGTATGGGAAATGTCAAATATATAGGAGGCTAAGAATTTTAATTGTCGCTGTTGGCAAAGGTCGAGATCCTTCTCGGAGAAGAGATACTCCAATGACGTGGAATCACTGAACAGCTTGAACCCCTCTCCTAATAGACATGAGAACTAGCAGTCAATCTTAACTGCACACTACAAGTAGTCAAAGCTTCTAAATCCTTCCATTCTGCCAACATAGCTAACAACACATTCTGACGTCTTCTACTACGAGCATCCGCTACTTTATTACCTTTCCCTGGAGTATACTCTATACCAAAATCATAAGCAGCCAAAAACTCTAGCCACCTCTGTTGTCTCATATTCAACTCCTTCTGAGAGAATAAGTATCTTAAAGACTTATGATCTGTGTATAGCTCAAATCTTTCCCCTAAGAGATAATGCCTCCAAATCTTCAATGCGAAGATCACTGCGGCCAACTCCAAATCATGAGTAGGATATCTCACTTCATGCAGTCTAAGCTATCGTGAAGCATATGCAATCACTTTACCCTTCTGCATCAACACGGCTCCCAATCCAGTTCCACATGCATTAGTATACACCACCAACCCTTGGTTTTCGTCTGGAACTACTAACGCTGGTGCATTAGTCAACAAATGCTTTAACTTAAGGAATGCTTCCTCACATTTTTCGGACCAAATAAACTTCACCTCCTTCCTGGTTAGCTTAGTCAAAGGCACTGCTATCCGCGAGAAATCCTTGATGAATCTCTGGTAATAGCCAGTAAGACCAAGAAAACTTCTAATCTCAGTCACCGTCTCTAGTCTCTTCCAATTATTAACAACTTCAATCTTATCTGGATCGACTGATAAACCTTTCTCTGAAACCACATGGCCAAGAAACTTAACCTCTTTCTTCCAGAAATGATACTCGGAAAACTTCGCTTTTAGCTGATGCTGCCTCAGCGTCTCAAGCACAACTATAAGATGATCTTCATGCTTTTTTTTCATTCTTATAGTATACCAAAATGTCATCTGTAAACACCAACACAAATCTATCCAAATATTCTCGTAAGACTCGGTTCATCGAATCCACGAAGAAAGCAGGTGCATTCGTTAACCCGAATGGCATTACTAACCACTCATATGAACCATACCTAGTCCGAAATGCGGTCAAAGGAATGTTGTCCTCTACCACTCTTAACTGATGGAAACCTGTCGCCAAATCCAATTAGGAAAACACTCTGGCTCCACATAACTGATCAAATGGATCATCAATTCTTGGCAAAGGATGCTTATTCTTTATCGTCCTTTCGTTCAGCTTACGATAGTCGATACACATTCTCAACAACCCATCCGATTTCTTCACGAATACTGCGGCGGCTCCCCAAGGCGAACTGCTTGGTCTAATAAAATTCCTTCCTTCTAAATCCACTAGCTGCACCTTCAATTCCTTCATCTCAGTAGGTGTCGTCCTACTAGGTGGTCTACTCACAGATTCAGCTCCTAGCACAAGATCTATTTGAAACTTGACAGCTCATTTCGGTGGTAGTCCTATGAATGACTCAAAGACATCTACAAACTCTCTTGCTATTCGAACCTGACTTAACTCTTCTCCTACTTCCATTGCACTTAACAAAGCACAACTACTTCGGTCAGAATTCTCCACTGAGAATATAATTTGGTTATGGCTATCTGGGTGTCTTAGTGACATCTCCCCATCCGGGAAAAATATCCTAGCCTCATACCTTCTCAACCAATCCATACCCAAAATGATTCCAAAATCTACGAAATCGAAAACATACAGACTACATGCAAACTTATGACCTAACAAATCAAGTTCTAAATGGTCACATCTCATCCCCAGAGTTGCATACCCTCATATTGGATTCACAATCCTTAAGGAAGTAACAAGGTATGTGGGTTCTAAGCATAACCTATCAACCAAACACTGGGATATAAATGAATGTGATGCACCGGTATCAAATAGTATCATAACTGGTATACTCTGAATCAAAAACGTACCTTCTATCACAGTCTTCTCTTTTTTAGCTACAGTTGGCTTAGCAGATGATGGTCCAAAAACCTTTCCCTTGTCCACCCTAACCGGTTCTGGACACTGATTCTTATAATGCCCAACTTTGTCACAGTTGAAGCACTTCACGTTCTTCTTATCTGCAGCCTTTTTCCTCTTGCTTGATTGGCACTCATTTGCATAATGACCCTTCTTGTCACACTTATAGCAAACTAAATCAGCCTTTGCCTTCTTGGCAGCATCTCCCTTCTGGGCTCCCTTCTTCTTAAAGAACTTTCTTTTCTTTCCCTGAGAACCTTGGGTTTCAACTGGCTTCTCCCTAGCACAAAGGGCAAGCATCTCCTCATGGCGAATTGCCATCTCCACAACCACATTACAAGGATCACATATATGTGTCAGGGTCGCCCTAGCAAGCTCAGGTCTCAATCCTCGAATAAACTTCTCATTCCTTCTAATGTCAGTGTCTATAGTAGCATACTCATATCGAGACAACTCATCAAACTTAGTGGCATACTCGATAACCGACACCTCTCCTTGAACTAGATACTTAACTTTCTCATCAATGCTGACTTAGCAACCTCAGATAGATACCTCTATTCAAATCTCCTTCTGAAATCAGCCAATGTCAATTCTTCCTCCGAAAATCTGGCAGGAACACTATTCCACTAATGAAATGTTGACCCTTGCAACTGCCTAGAGGCCAACCTCCTCTTTTGCTCATCATCTAAACCTAGATCTACAAAAATTCTCTCACAATGCAACAACCAATTCTCAACTTCAATAACATCCTATGTTCTCATAAACGGCTTTCCACCTAAACTGGTGTAATCTCTGCTCAGCTTAGCATAATTATTCCTGAATTGAGCCACATGATTAGCTCCTCCAACATTTCCAACAATACCACCAGCAACTCCTGCTTGCATCATATTGGTGAAAAACTGATACATCGTCCCCATATCTACTGGTGGATTTCCAACACCCACATCGGCATCGGCATTTTGGTCAGCATTAGCATGTCGACCTTGTTTCCTCCTGGTATTAGGTCGAGCATTCCCATTGGTTGTGGTGCTTCCTCCACCGAGATTTCCTCTTTCGTTTCCTGCTTCCATATCTTCTTTCTCATAAATCTACATACGAGCCTTAGTAAGATACAGAAGAACGGTCTAAGAGAGAGGGGAATACATACTTATATATATATATATATATCAAATACAAGTGCGTTACTATAGCATTATCCAAAACTCCGATCATAATTCTGATTCATTGGATTATGTTTCAAAAAAGCTTTTAGGTTTAACTTCTTTTAAGATTTCATAAACCTATGCTCTGATACCAACTTGTAACATCCCCCTACTTGGAGGCCCAAAACTAACGGCTACGGATGCTGCAGTTATCTATAGTTATTAATCCTCGACAACCAAATATGGCGGTGTTAGATACATTGATACACAGAAACACATGAATATGGAAAAAAATTAAAACATCAAACAAGATCGCATTCCATTTCAAAACATTTTCAATTCATTACATAATCCCACAATCGTTAACCACATTCAGAGAAAATATATTTATTACAACATACGCCAAGGGCGACATATGAAGATGCCACCTTGGATGATCAGAGTATATATAGGCAATTTAACAACTTTGCCATTACAAACAACACGGCGGAATCAAAATAAAAAAGAACTCTAGATAGCTATCATGCCTCCTGCATGTCTTCGGAAGCTTATTCGTCTAAGAGGTACCTGAAAACCTTAACTCTCAAACTACTCAAAATTAATTGAGTGCCCGAGAGTTTAAGGGGAAAACATAAACTTCGAGTTAGACATAAAGCCCGGTATGAATAATAATCTACCATCTCAAACCATTTAGATATCTAGTGAGACCACGCCGCTTAGCAGTACGTGTTTTCCCCTCACTAGTATCCTAAAACCTTTATAAAACCATATACTGTGCTTCTGCATCCACAATGGTTAAAACAATTCAAAACAATATGATATGATGATATGTAAAAAAATGAATCAATTCTGGATTACCCATCCCCGTTCATTTTGATTATCTATCGCAGTTATAGTTTCTAGGATTACTATTAACCTAATAGTTTTCATGGGTTGACTAATAACCGATAAAATGTTTAAGGGCTCCCTATCCAATTACATAGTTTTCATGGGATCACTAAGAACCTATTGGTAACTCCAATATCTTTACTCTTATCCTAGTTTTCATGGGTTGACTAGGAACCTATTGACGTCTGTCAATATTTTAATCCGGATATAGTTTTCATGGGTTTACTATAAACCTATTAGCCTCCGCCAATATCAAATCATAGTTTTCATGGGCTAACTATGAACCTGTCTTTCTGACATCTTCATTTGTACATAGTTTTCATGGGCTTACTATGAACCTATTGGCCCTTGCCAATACCTTTTCCAATACACAGTATTCATGGGCTTACTGAGAACCTATTGGCCCCTGCCAATATCTTCCTTTAACATTTTAGCATCTTATAATCTGGTCTTCCTGACCTCTTGGATGCAATTCTACTGATTCAGAAGTTAACTTAATTTATATTCACTACTGGGTAAACCTAGCTGGTTATTCTGCCCTTCCCCAAAATACAATTATGGGTCCATTACAATGTGAATATATACATATATGAAGAAGTAAACACGATAACTTGGTTAATCCCTTAACGTTTTAAATCACAGAAAACTTCTTCAAAACTCCTTTTCAAAACACTTTATTTATTTATGCCATGGTTTTTTAAAAAATTGAGATTGGGTTATTTGTTTTGAAAAACTAAGGCTTTCGAAACCTTCAAAACCTTGCTTTCGACCTCACTGGATAACCTCCTTCGAATGCATATAAATCTCTTTTCAAAACATTAGGCTCATGCCTTTCGAAACACTTTAAAACCTCTCTTTCAAAACCTTTCGAATGTAATAAAGTATTCCTTAATAACTTTTAGAAGCATAGCTTCGAAACCATTAAAAGTGCCCCTTTCAAAATCTTTGGAAGTATCCCTTTCGAAACAATTGAAAGTCCCCCTTTCGAAACCATTGGAAGTATCCCTTCCGAAACCATTGAAAGTCCCCCTTTCGAAACTTTTGGGTTTATACTTAAAAATATCATTTGGGTCAAAGTGAATATAAACGAAAGTATCTCTTTCAAAACCATTCTTTTTCATAAAAGTATTGGGGAGAACTTGATGGCGTCGGCACCATCCCTTTCGAAAGCTTCAAATCATTTAAACAAAACACTTAAGGATAGCATCGAAACCCTTTTTCAAAGCCATTGCCTTCGAAACCCTTGAATCCTTCCGAAAGCATTTAGGAAGTGGCTTAAAACATCTTTAAAACAAAACTACCCTTTGAAGGAATTGATGACTTCAATATACTCGAAAGGCTAAAGAACGGCAGCAGGGCTTTGAATAGGTCGGAACCCCTTCTTTCGAAAGCATAATTTTTATAACTAAAGAAACCCATTCGAAAGCTTATTCTTTAAAACATAAGTTGGCAACCCCTTCGAAAGCCTTTAGAAAACCTCTTTCGGAAACATATGCTTCGAATCCTTCGAAGGATTTAATAAAACAAAGGCAGGCGCTTCACTTTTTTAAAATAAACAAAGGTATCGACCCTATCGGAAGCAATGCTTTCGACACCCTGCCTTCCGCCTTTCCTCCAATCTACTACGTATCATCTAAGTGATACCTTATGTATTAGTTTCGGCTTAGTGGGGTTTCGACTTGATTGAAGGTGGAAGCTCTGATTCGAAAGGTACTTCTATTAGAGGCGGAACCTGCTTTTCTGAGTAAAAGCTGATTTATGCCACTTAAAGCAAATTTTTATCTAACTAACCTACCACGTGTAAATCTATAATTGGTTGCCTAAACTTTTTAAATTCTTTACCAAAATAACTACCGCTTAATTTCGGATCTAAATCATGGTTAAGTTAGCAAATAAGCCCTTCCATTAAGCAAAACCAATATTGCAAATAAGTCCTTCTTCTATAATAATTTAATTTGCATAGCAAACCACTTAGAAAAAATCCCAAAAATTCCAAAAATTCACTTTAATCATGTTATCTAACATATCAAAATTTTAGATCTAAATTCTCAATATAATTTCTGAAGTAAATTTATAAACCCAATTAACCATATTTTCCTTTGAAAATTCATAGTAATCTTTCCCTAGCTTGGAAATTTATTGAAATTAAAACCCAACTCCAAAATCATGTTTTACATAACATAAAATTTTTCCATGGCATTCAAGAATCAATTTCAATCGGTTTTGCCCTGAAACCGCATATACTCTTATTTAAACATTCTTGTTTAAATCAAACAAAGTATAATTCAAGCATATCATCATCCAATTCATCATAAAAATGAATTTAATCTTAAATCCAAAGACGTATGATTATACACAAAAATAGAGATGGTATAAATTATTATTCACCTTGATTAAGATCAGGGGATTGGATTGAGATTGAGATTTTTGATTTATTCCCCTAGCTTTAATCCTTAGCTTGTTTTTATTTCTCTTCTCTTTTCTCTTTGATTATGGTCAGCTCCTATTCTTTTACGTTTTTGTTTTGTTTTCAAAATGATGTGAATGGGAAATAAAATGGTAAGGAACGAGAATATATAAGGGTAAGAGGCTATGTGCGGCTGATTCCCATTATACCCTTATGTAGATTAATTAACTTAAAAACCATTCTTTAGCCCATATAATTAGTTAATTGAACACGGTCTTAATTAGTTTTATTCAAATCTCAATCCCTTTATCACTTAACATTTACATTATTCTATTTAATTTATCTAATTAAATCTCCTAAATAATGTTATCAAAAATTAGGGGTGTTACACTTCGTAGGGAATTCAAGTAAGAATTCAACTTGTTTCTTATTTGTTTCTTCTTCCTCCAATATATTCTTATCATATTCTTCTCCAATTATTCTTAATCTAACGAATATATATACCTCTTCCATATTGTGTGTGTATATATCAAAAGAGAGAGATTTTGGAAGAGATTTGAAAGCTACAAATCCATTTAAGTGAAGCTAAGGCTAAACTGTGAGTGGAAACCTTAGTATTTCTTTTCAGCAATTGTTTAGTGTATTTCTTTTTGGATTTGAATATGCCTTAGGGATTTTGAGATTTTGAAAATACGATAGATAAAATCCTCCAAAATTCCTTTTTATTTCTAATTGTCAATTCTATGTTGAAATTCTCAATTATTTACATTAATTTGATGGAAATTGTTTCATTTATGCAATTTCTTATAATTTCATAATCTATTCCTCTTATCCTTCTTCTTTGGGTCAAATTGTGATTCCTCAATAAAATAAGTGGTTCAGATTATGAATTCTATTCATAGTTTACACCACTTAGTCTTATCTATTTCTTTATAAAAGAGGAGTTGAATAGAATATGGGGTTAAGATTGAAATTCTTATCGTTAGGACATTCCATTGAATTGGTATAATAAATTGAGTTTCTATTTTATTTACAAGTCTGTTATTGCAGTTTTTGGTTTTGATATTCCCTATCTTGGATATTATAATCCCATGAAATCTCGGGAATTTGAAGAAAGGACTTGAAATAATAATTGGTTAGGGAATTGACATTTAACGCTAGTTTAGAGCGTAAAATTCATGCGTTTAGAACTTATTAGGAGCGAATATTTACTTATCCCTATTTGCATAATTAACGTATAATTATTGTGTATATGGCATAGTTAATTAGGCATTTATTTATAGTTATTTCCCCCATTAGGAAGGTAATTGATTATGAGGCGAAAATAAGAGGAAAATCTTACATAGCCTAATTATTATTTTAAGGCATAATAAGGAAGATTCCTTATAAGGCCTTATTTATGAAACAGTGAAACGAGTATATATATGTGTGGAAAGTAATTGATGTATGGCTAAGTCATAGGTATGCGAGGTCAATAGAGTTACATGACGGAAGTCTACCCTTCAATTTGAGGCCACCAGTAGTTGTGTACACTTTGATTGATGTGCGATATCCTTTTGATAAATTTGTAACGACGCGAGGTTGGTCCCAAATTCTGTAGGGGAAATCTGCCTGGCTAATCTAGCTACCAGTTCCTACGAATAGTCGGACTAATGTGAGACGTCATCATGAGTATAGGCAATAAGACGAAGGGCCTGCTTTGGGGTCTTGAGGTATTAAGTGGTTGGACCTGCCTCTTTCCCCTAGATGAAATATTAAATGGCCAAGGGGTTACATTAGGTGGTATCTCTATAAGAGGGTCCGCTTCTGGAAATAAGTATTAAATGATAGGGTCTGCCTTAGTTAAGGTATTAAATGACCAGAGTCTGCCTATTTTCCACATGGAAGTATTAAGTGGCTTAAGAGATTCCATATGATGTCAGCTAGATAGTACCATTGAGGAGCATGCCTTGGAAATAGGTATTAAATAATGGGTATGCCCTAATTAAGGTATTAAATGAACATAGTCTGCCTATATTCCAATAAAAGGTATTAAGTGGCTTGGGTACCGTCTCTCACATTATTAGCTGTTTTATGACGTATGATTGGTGTATGGGATTTTAGAAACCTGCTTTTGGAATGGAAGATATTAAGTGGTTAGACCCGCCTCCTTTCCTTATAAAGAAGTATTAAATGGTTTTATGTTTGCAGACATATTCTTATTTTGAAATATACTGCCGAAGTACTGAAAAGGTAAGACTCAGGGTCTTTATTCACCGGACACTTGTTGTTCTGACTCCCTCCTCATTACAACACAGGTTAAGGACAGAGTGATGGAAGTGACGATGCTTAGAGATGGAGAAGCTTGGCTTGTGGCAATATTTTTTATTATTACTTGCTTTTACATGTACCCATGTATTTAGACAATTATTATAATGGATATTATGTTACGGTTTTTATAGAATCTGTATTATGACATTTTTATGGTTTTGAAGTAAATGGGTATACTTTGCTATTATATTATGTTCCATCCGCTGTGAGTTCTAGAAGTTTAGTTATGGCTCTCTAATGTTATTTCTTTTTAATACAAATAGCTTACCTTAGAATGGATATAAGTTTCGATGGGCCTTTTCTGGGTCGAAATTTAGGCCTGTTCCGGGGTAGGTTGTTACAGGAGCGTAGTCTCGGATAGCGATGAAATTTATACCATCGGGACTGGAAAAATGAAGTGATGCATGCATACGAGTTTCGTTGCGATCGAACGCACCATTTGATCGTGCAAGCTCGAAACACGCGGTCGTTAATTTGAGAATTCATAATAAAATGAATATAATATTATCTAAATTATTTAGAATCCTAATTCTCTATTGGCTGAGTTACAGTTGCATTCATCTACTCTAGTAAAAAAATGGCCACCCCTTATTTGATCTTCAAAAATTCCAATCGACCAAAATACTCGACGATAAATCACGATACATAGCTCATCAGACTCCTGGGGAGGAGAAGCACTTCCGGTGTGAGTTTAGGCGAGTTCGGTGATGGTCGATGTCGGTCATTCAAAATCAGGGCTCAGGTTTTTGGGAGCCGTGGTCGGAGTTAGGGGAGTGGAGGTCGGTGCTGGATCGGGGGAAGGGAGGCGTACCGGTAGCACAACTTTGGGGAGGTTCAGTCCCACATAGATGACCGCAACCAGAAGCGAGTTGAGGGGGATCAAGCACGATCGCATTCTGATATGGGAGGCCAAAGGTGATGGTTGTTGTGTCGATGAGTCGAATACTCGAAGAGAAGTTTAATGGAGCAGATGGCGCTTGATTTCGTCGCTTATAGCTCCGTATCACCATGGGGGATGCACGGGCAAAACGTGAAGTGTGCACGTACAAGACTTTGAGCAATTGGGGGAAAAAGGAGGTTATCTCCTAATTAAGGTAATTAGTTTTAATTAATTATAGTTAAGTTAATTTAATAATTTAAATAATACGATAACTTATATTATGCGTATCTTTTGCATACATGGTCCATGTTGGATGTCGTTTCTTGCTTTGCGCTCATGATGGAGAACTTTATGACTTGGGGAAGGTTTGGATGGATTTGGTTGAGGTGAGTGATATTGTCTCCACTATACTATGATTGTTCATATAGTATTAAAATGACGTTTTGAAATGTTTTCTAAATTCAAAATGTGATTTCTAAAATACTTAGCCTATATATTATTTTACAAAAAGAATTAAAAATGTTTTAAAATAGTTTTGAATTAAATATCACATTTTTCCCATTTATGGACTATTTTGACAATAATGACAGATTTAGGCTATTTTTATATAAATCCCACATTATCCCATATCGGTTGCTTGGATGGATTGTATTGTGTTATTATAGACATTTGTAGGCTATTATAGATGTTAGAATGCTTGCTGGTTGCATGTGTGTTAGTTTGGTTGTTTGATTGAAAACGCCACTCAAAGGCAATATAATATTAGAAATATCCCATAAGATAGGATTTCATGCATAGAATATCATGCATGTTGATGGATATGAAGATGAAAGACGGATTTGGAGATGTGCTTCAGATTTCGAGATAGATGTGGGATGTTTTCCTTTGGCTTGTATTTAACCATTTTTGGTTAAAGTACACCACCAAAGTGGTCGTTATCGACTGCTCTAGAGCGTCGATATCTACCACTATTGATGATGGCCGATTTGGCTAATTTTGACCTGGACAATGGAGCGGCTTCGAGAAGTAGGATGTGATGGTTCGTTCGTTCGACATTCAATTTTGGTGATATGGCTCTTCGACGAGAGGTTTTGGTGGTGAAGCGAAGATATAATGCTTCAACGCGATGACTACATGGTTCGACGATGATGATTCCATGAAGGGAAGGGAATTGACAGCTTCGATGATGGATAGCTATACTTCAAGATGCATAGTAGTTGACTATGAGTCGTATTGAGAGGACTGTCGGAGGGAGGCTATGGGATGTATGATGACACTCTATGACTTATGATGGTTGTCTAGAGTAGTTTCCAACCATGATGACTTCAGATGGGAGTTGTAAGGACAGTTCTAAGATGAGCTCTGCTAGGGATGATGGATGCAAAGGGATCAATGATACTCATGATATCGAGATGGATTGATGCGGTAACGTATCTAGTCTCAAGTGTTGAGATGGATTGATGCGGTAACGTGACTAGTCTCGAGTGTTGAGATGGATTGACATGGTGATGTGTCTAGTCTCCGGGATGGATTGATGCATTGACGCATCTAATCTTGTGATATTATGATGGATTGGTGTGCTAACATGGCTATCCCTGAGCCTGTGAGTTATCATATATCTAACACACTGAGTGAGTGAATCTGAGAATGGATAAAGGATACCATGTTTTTTTTATTGCCTCTATCACCTTAGGGATGTCACATGATGTAGGTATTACCGATGCCGATATCTAGACACCCTTAGTACCTTTACATATAGTACACCCTTGATGACTATCATAGAGTAGCATATGTTTGAGGCTATGTGATAACTCTATGGATGCAGGGACAGGTCAGGTATTGTAACGACCCGTATTTTTACGGATCGAAACATCGTAAAACAGTTGACATTTGGTCGCATTTGTGATAAGTCGTCCTGAGTTTAAGTCCTAGGTCGTATCGGAGTTTTGGAGCGACCTAAGGAAGATACGAGTTATAGAAGTTAAGTCATAGGGTGGCTTAGGTCGAGTGACCGACTTAAGGTAGTGACCGACTTAAGACATAGACGACTTAAGGAAAAGTTGGTGACTTATGAGTTTTGGCGAGTTAACAACCTAAGGAGTAGGTCGGCGACAACCTAAGGAAGAGGGGTAGTGGTTTAGGTCGTATGACAGTTTGGGACGACCTATAGGGTCTGGCAACTTATGGTAGTAGACGACCTAAGGGATAGACGACCTTAGGAGTTAGATCGTATAGAAGTTAGGATGTATAGAAGTTAGGTCGGTTAGACGACTTAAGGAATTGACCGACCTAAGAGTTACCAACCTAGAAGAGTTAACGATTTAAGGGTTATGGCATAAGTCGTTGAAGTTTAGGTCGTCTGTACTAAGTCGTAGACGACTTAGGTGTTAGGTCGTAAGTCGTAGAAGGCGTTGATCTGCTAAGTGTTAAGTCGTAGGTCAGTTACCCAGTTAAGTCGCGCATTCTTAAGTCGTAGGTCGTTGAGTCGTAGGTCGTGAGAAGGCGCGCATATGCTGTGTTAAGTCGCGAGCGCTGCTAAGTCATAACTCGTAGATAGGTTGGCCTGGTAGGTCGTGAGTGCGCTTGGGCTTAGGTTGTTAGGTCACACGCCTGCGATGTGTTAGGTCGTAGGAGTGTTAAGCAGTTAAGTCGTAGGTCGTCTGGCTTTGGTTAGGTCGAAGATGTTAGGTCGTGGGGTTTAGGTCGTAGGTCGTGGACGACCTAACTCCGAGTAGACGATCTAAGGGGATTTTCAGCTATAAATAGGAGGGCTTTGCTCCATTTTTGGGATCCGGATTTCGAAGCGACGAAGTGCTGCCATTTTGAGAGCTCGACTTCTACACTTCTTCACTTCTTTTCTCCACTCTAATCTAATGATTCCTTCCATCCATATCGAAGATCAAATCGAAGATCGAAGAGCTTAGATTAAAGATCTACATTCTTCGAAGAGAGATTTCATCGTCCGAAGCGGATTTGTGATATATCAAGTTAGATCCTTCGCTGTCCAGATCTGAAGCGTGTTGATTTGAGGTTGTTTGGGTGATTTGGTGAGTGATGATTATCTCTCACACGGATCCAAAGGAGTATATCGGATCGTTGGCTTGATTTGGTGTTAAAATAGTGATTTTCATGCATCTTTGTAAACTTATGTATAGGTCCATATAGATCCATTATCCATGATGATTTGATATCCATTTTACTACATGTTAACCTATGCAAGTTCATTCATCAAGATCGTAGAGACATTGCTCATGTTTTCATGCTTTTTGGACTTTTGACTCTTTAATTACGAAATTGCCATTATTGTTATAATTGTCTTTTTAGATCATATTTGAATGCTTGTTTACTTGGATTAATGTTTGATTTGATTGATTGCAATGAATTAGATGATTGATGATTTGATTTAGACCGAAGATGATTCAAAAGCTAAGGGAAAGGCTCTTGAGTTGGAAAAGCTGCTTGTGGCATATGTAGCGGATGGTGAAGCTCTTATGCATAGATTCGATGATAATGATGTTGAGATGAAGCTTTGCGAGGATGTGATGAAGCGAGGCATGATATGAGATAGTCTTGGTCTAATCCAGACGGGATCATTCCAAGCATGTTGATAACTCGGTGATATGGTTCGAGTTTGAGGATAATGGATGCTCGAGAGGCGCTTGAGCTAGTATGGAAATAGTCGTCGAGGAGGATGACTAGAAGGCTGAGATCCCATCGTTGTTGAAGGTTCTAGCATGCTCAAAGCAAGAGTGCGTTGGGCAGATTCGATAGTCCCTGAAGGCTACAGATTGGTAGTCAAGTACTCTGGGCAGATTCGATAGTCCTAGGCACGGGTCACGATGACATGCGGGAGTTATGTCTAGAACCGGGGTTTCCATTAGCCCTTGACGGACGGCTGAAAGAATGTGCCGGTCATTTAATTAACGGTGATATCGAAGCAATGATAACAGTGATAGCCAGAGTCATGGATGTTTGGTTGTATCGTCATTCGGTCTCAAGAGCAGTGTTTTCGGGGTGCTTATCTGATCTTGGTCTAGGCCTTGGGGGTTTGTGCTTGGAAAACATCGCCCTTGACTCGAGTGATAATTACTTTACTTTAAATTGTATGTTCTGCTATGTTTGCTTCCGCTTAGTGTGTGTCTGGGGGCTATCACTGTAGAAAGAGGTTGGAGTGGAAGGGTTGTATTCCTATTCCTTTTCCTTTATGCTCTTTTGGTATGATGTTAGTTAATTTACTGCTCACTAAGACTGTTGTCTGACTCAAGGCTTTATGTTTTAACTCTTATTGCCTTGGGTTGTTCGTCCATTTGGGACGGGCAGACTAGGTAGCAGGTGACAGGTGCTGATCTTGCTTTTCATGGTGCTGATATCGAAGACGAGCTGGAGGGTTGCATATTATTTTCTTATTATATGTACTGGATGTTCCGCTGCTTTGTATTCTCTGAGTGATATGTAGTGAGGCTAGTTGTATTGACTATTCAGATGTTTGTATTCAACTATTATGAAGTTTTATTGATGAGATTCTATTCTGTGAAGCTCCACTATATATATGTTCTATTGTATTTTATCCAAGGTTTTAAATCTCCCCGAGATCAGCCGAGATGAAAATCCGAGATATTAGCCAAAATCCGAGATTTGGCAGCTTGGTTAGTTATAAGTCTTTTAAATATCGCCCGAGATAGCCGAGATATTTGCCCGAGATATTGGCCAAAATCCGAGATTTGAAACCTTGATTTTATCCATGCGCTGTGAGTAATACGATAGATTCTGTTGTTTTAATTTACCCTGACAATCGTCCATGGTCGCCTGGCACACTTTACAGCACACTTTCTCTAGGTTCAGTGCAGGGGTCATGGGCGGTCGTCACATTTGGTATCAGAGCATTGGTTAATCGATTTTACCCAACGCTCGCTGACGTAACTACGTATGAGAGACGTAATTGTATTTTGATGGATGATTACTATATATAATATATAGTAGCTTAGTAGAGTTTGAGTCCTTTATGCAGTTGTTTCTCTAGATGTTTTGATCATTCCTTTTTATAGATATTGAGAATGAGTCGTAGAGGGAGACCAGCTGCTAGGGAAGGCCGTGCTACTGAAGGGGCTGCTGATTATGCTGCTATGTTCGAAGCTATGATGACTTCGATCATGAGAAGGATACCAGTCCCGGGGGCAGCAGTTGATGTTGGAGTTCAAGTTCAAACTCCAAAACCGGTGGATTTTGCTAAGTTGTGTAAGGACTATACTGCTCTTGAAGGAAAGGTTTTCTTGGGAACAAAATCAACCATTGAGGTTCAGAGGTGGATAGATGCTTGTAGAAGGATTTTCGGTGATTTGGGAATAGAGGATGCAACTAAGAGGAAGTTAGCATCAAGACAGCTTCAAGGGAGAGCTTCTGATTGGTGGAACTCTATTACCATCAATACTCCGGAGGAAGAGATTACTTGGGAGCAATTCCAAGTTAGATTTGAAGCTAAGTTCATTTCTACAGCTCAGAAGTCTGTTCTGTTCAAGAAGTTCGTGGAGCTCAAGCAGGGAGGAAGACCAGTTCTTGAGTATGTTTCTGAGTTTGAAGCTTTGTCCAAGTATGCCCGGTCGTATATTGAATCTTCGTATCAGAAGAATGAGAAGTTTGTGACAGGCTTGGACAGTTATCTTGGGAGACAGTTGGTGGATCATTTGGACGATTCATTTGAGAAGCTTGTGGAGAAAGCTCTCAGGCATGAGAGTCTGTTTCCTAAGGAAGGATCTGTTGTTGTTGTGCCCAGGGGAGAGTCTAAACCACAGCAGGGTGGAAACAAGAAGAGGAAGCAGCAGCAGCAGAAGGGTAAGGATGGCCAGAAGAAGCCGAGGGGCGAAGTGACTTGCTACAATTGTCAGCAGAAGGGCCATTTCTCTAAGGATTGTAAGAATCCGAAGATGCCGATGAAGTGTCACAACTGTGACAAGCCGGGGCATATCAGGAAGAATTGTCCAGAGCCGAGAAAGGACAAGCAGATTGTGCAAGCTTATGCTTTGGGAGCTGTTCCGTCGTCTTCAAAAGCTCCTACCGCTGAAGAGAAAGGGAAGAGTGTGGTGGTTCAAGGTACTCTTTTCCTATGTGGTGTTCCAGTTAGAGTTTTGTTTGATACTGGAGCGTCGCATTCGTTTGTTTGTAGTGAACTCGTAGGCCGGTTAGGTTTGGAACCGGATATCGTTGATAGGCCTTTGGTTGTGACTAATCCAGTTGGGGGTTCGTCTTGTTTGTGTATGTTATGTCGTGGTCTGATTGTATCGAGTCATGGTTGCTCTTTTGTTTGTGATTGTTTTGTTCTGAACTTTGCGGGGTTCGGAATTATTTTGGGTATGGACTGGCTTAGGAAGTATGCGGCAAAGGTTGATTGTGAGAGGCTGGAAGTGACAGTCGAGAATGTGGATGGGCGAAAGATTGTGATACGATGTAAGCATGAAGAAGGCGTCTTCATGAGCTTCATGTATTCGTTGGTTGTTCCACGGGATGGACTGTCATCGGTGCCAATCACTAATGGATTTGAGGATGTCTTTGACGAGGTCAAAGGGTTACCGCCGCATAGAGAGATCGAGTTTCGTATAGATCTAGTTGAAGGAGCCAGACCTGTTGTGATGCCTCTTAGGCGGATGGCGCCTAGGGAACAGCAAGAGTTGAGGGTGCAAGTTGATGACCTTTTACAGAAAGGATTCATTCGGCGTAGTGTGTCCGAGTGGGGTGCACCAGTTGTGTTTGCAACCAAAGCAGATGGATCGTTGAGGTTGTGTGTGGATTATCGTGAGTTGAATAAGGTGACTAAGAAGAACAAGTATCCATTGCCGAGAATAGATGACTTGTTTGATCAGCTTCACGAAGCTAAGGTGTTTTCTCAGATGGATTTGGCAACGGGATTTCACCAGTTGAGAGTGGCTAAGGATAGTGTGCCGAAGACTGCTTTTAGGACACCATCCGGTTTCTTTGAGTGGCTGGTAATGCCGTTTGGATTGACTAACGCGCCAGCATATTTTGTGGATCTTATGAATAGAGTGTTCAGAGATCAGTTGAACAAGTCCGTGCTTGTGTTCGTGGATGATATTCTGATTTACTCCAGAACTGAGGAAGAGCACAAGACGCACTTGCGTATTGTTTTGGAAATCTTACGGAAACATCAGCTGAAGGCTAAGTTTTCAAAGTGTCACTTCTAGAAGAGTGAAGTGAGGTTCTTAGGCCATGTTATTTCTGGAAATGGAATAGCGGTTGATCCCGCTAAGGTGGCAACAATCCAGGATTGGGTTAGACCTAAGAATGCATCTGATGTGAGAAGTTTTCTTGGATTAGCAGGATATTATCGACGGTTTATCAAAGACTTCTCCAAGGTAGCTGCACCGTTAACAGGATTGACGAAGAAGAACCTAGTGTTCAGATGGGATGATAAGTGTGAGCAAGCTTTCAGAATCCTGAAAGAGCGATTGACAAGTGCTCCTGTTTTGACTATTCCGAGTGGGAATGATGAGATGGTGGTTTACACCGACGCATGTGGTACTGGACTTGGAGTGGTGCTAATGCAGAGGGATAAAGTTGTTGCGTATGCTAGTCGACATCTGAAGCCGCATGAAAGGAATTACCCGACTCATGATTTGGAGTTAGCGGCGGTTGTTTTTGCTCTGAAGATGTGGAGACATTATCTATTGGGAGTTCGATTCGAATTGTTTACGGATCATAAGTCGTTGAAGTATCTTTTCTCCCAAAAGGATTTGAATCTTCGGCAGCAACGTTGGCTAGAGTTTTTGGCATCATATGATTTTTGTATAGCTTATACTCCGAGAAAAGGTAACGCAGTGGCAGATGCGTTAAGTCGAAGACATGCAGGATTGGGAGCCATGTTTTCGGAATGGAAGAATCTCGAGTATTTAACTGGATTTGACTTTAGGCCCAGATGCGAATTGGAACCTGAGATGTTGGCAAACTTATCGATAAGACCCACTCTTGTGGAAAGGATTGGCGTGAGCCAAAAGCGAGACGATAAGCTTGTCAAGATTATCCATGATTTGGAATCTGGATTGGAACCAGAAAAGGATAAGGGATTCGAGATCGATCAAGAAGGGTGGCTTCGAAAGCAATGACGACTAGTTGTTCCCGATATAGATGAATTGAGGAGTGAAGTTCTGAAGGAAAGTCACCACTCAAAGCTGACAATTCATCCAGGTGAAAATAAGATGTATCGGGATATGAAGAGAACCTACTACTGGGAAGGTATGAAGAAGGATGTTGGAAATTTTATTTCCAAGTGCATGAACTGCCAGTTGGTAAAAGCCGAACAGAAGAAGCCAAGTGGATTGCTTTAGCCATTGGAAGTTCCTACATGGAAGTGGGAGCAAATATCGATGGATTTTATTGATGGACTACCTAGAACAAGAACGGAAAATGAAGGGATTTGGGTCATTGTAGATCGTCTGACCAAGAGTGCGAGGTTCATTCCTATTCGATCGACTAGGACTGCATCAAAGTTGGCTGAGTTGTATGTGAAGTGGGTAGTTCGATTCCATGGTATTCCGAAGAGTATAGTGAGCAATCGAGACCCATTGTTCACTAGTGGATTTTGGAAGAGCTTCCAGGAAGTTTTGGGAACCGAGTTGTGTTTGAGTACAGCTTATCACCCTCAAACAGATGGTCAGACTGAGAGAGTCAACCGAGTTTTGGAAGATCTCCTCAGAGCTTGTGTTTTGGATTTCGAAGGATCATGGGAAGATCACCTTCATTTGGTGGAATTTGCATACAACAACAGTTACCAGTCAAGCATTGGTATGGCACCATATGAGGCATTGTATGGAAGACCGTGTAACTCTCCGACATGTTGGTTAGAGACAGGAGAAAAGTTGATGCTTGGGCCAGAGATGATTCGACAGACTTCGGATTGTATAGAGATCATTCGGCAACGAATGAAGGCAGCCCAAGACCGTCAGAAGAGTTATGCCGATAAGCGTCGTAAGGATTTGGAATTCGACGTAGGTGATATGGTTTTTGTGAAGATTTCTCCACTGAAGAATGTTATTCGATTCGGGAAGAAAGGGAAATTGACTCCGAGATTTGTTGGACCATTCCCGATCGTCGAGCGAATTGGAAAGCTCGCCTACAGACTGGAATTACCGGAGAAGATGTCGGGTGTGCACAATGTTTTTCATGTATCGTATCTACGGAAGTATGTGCACGACTCGAATACAGTGGTTTCTGCTGATAGCTATGAAGATTTCGAAGTTGATCCAGTCGATAAGAGACCTCGTAAGCCGCTTCGTGTTGTGGAAACCGACACGAAACAGCTTAGGAGGAAGGTAGTTAAGTTGCTCAAGATACAATGGAGTGATGATGATAACGACTGTACGTGGGAGGTGGAAGGGAGGATGAAAGCAACTCATCCTGAACTCTTCAAGGTATGTCCCTAAGGTGTCGTGTCATCTCACGATATTGTAACTTGTTCTAGTTTTAGAATTATGCATGCTAAGCTAGAATTGGATGCATGGTTTGTTGATTGCTATGGATGGTAGGCGTGCAGAATAGTCTTTGATTGCTTTGTTTGTTTGGAATTTCGGGGGCGAAATTCCTAAGGGGGAGAGAATGTAACGACCCGTATTTTTACGGATCGAAACATCGTAAAACAGTTGACATTTGGTCGCATTTGTGATAAGTCGTCCTGAGTTTAAGTCCTAGGTCGTATCGGAGTTTTGGAGCGACCTAAGGAAGATACGAGTTATAGAAGTTAAGTCATAGGGTGGCTTAGGTCGAGTGACCGACTTAAGGTAGTGACCGACTTAAGACATAGACGACTTAAGGAAAAGTTGGTGACTTATGAGTTTTGGCGAGTTAACAACCTAAGGAGTAGGTCGGCGACAACCTAAGGAAGAGGGGTAGTGGTTTAGGTCGTATGACAGTTTGGGACGACCTATAGGGTCTGGCAACTTATGGTAGTAGACGACCTAAGGGATAGACGACCTTAGGAGTTAGATCGTATAGAAGTTAGGATGTATAGAAGTTAGGTCGGTTAGACGACTTAAGGAATTGACCGACCTAAGAGTTACCAACCTAGAAGAGTTAACGATTTAAGGGTTATGGCATAAGTCGTTGAAGTTTAGGTCGTCTGTACTAAGTCGTAGACGACTTAGGTGTTAGGTCGTAAGTCGTAGAAGGCGCTGATCCGCTAAGTGTTAAGTCGTAGGTCAGTTACCCAGTTAAGTCGCGCATTCTTAAGTCGTAGGTCGTTGAGTCGTAGGTCGTGAGAAGGCGCGCATATGCTGTGTTAAGTCGCGAGCGCTGCTAAGTCATAACTCGTAGATAGGTTGGCCTGGTAGGTCGTGAGTGCGCTTGGGCTTAGGTCGTTAGGTCACACGCCTGCGATGTGTTAGGTCGTAGGAGTGTTAAGCAGTTAAGTCGTAAGTCGTCTGGCTTTGGTTAGGTCGAAGATGTTAGGTCGTGGGGTTTAGGTCATAGGTCGTGGACGACCTAACTCCGAGTAGACGATCTAAGGAGATTTTCAGCTATAAATAGGAGGGCTTTGCTCCATTTTTGGGATCCGGATTTCGAAGCGACGAAGTGCTGCCATTTTGAGAGCTCAACTTCTACACTTCTTCACTTCTTTTCTCCACTCTAATCTAATGATTCCTTCCATCCATATCGAAGATCAAATCGAAGATCGAAGAGCTTAGATTAAAGATCTACATTCTTCGAAGAGAGATTTCATCGTCCGAAGCGGATTTGTGATATATCAAGTTAGATCCTTCGCTGTCCAGATCTGAAGCGTGTTGATTTGAGGTTGTTTAGGTGATTTGGTGAGTGGTGATTATCTCTCACACGGATCCAAAGGAGTATATCGGATCGTTGGCTTGATTTGGTGTTAAAATAGTGATTTTCATGCATCTTTGTAAACTTATGTATAGATCCATATAGATCCATTGTCCATGATGATTTGATATCCATTTTACTACATGTTAACCTATGCAAGTTCATTCATCAAGATCGTAGAGACATTGCTCATGTTTTCATGCTTTTTGGACTTTTGACTCTTTAATTACGAAATTGCCATTATTGTTATAATTATCTTTTTAGATCATATTTGAATGCTTGTTTACTTGGATTAATGTTTGATTTGATTGATTGCAATGAATTAGATGATTGATGATTTGATTTAGACCGAAGATGATTCAAAAGCTAAGGGAAAGGCTCTTGAGTTGGAAAAGCTGCTTGTGGCATATGTAGCGGATGGTGAAGCTCTTATGCATAGATTCGATGATAATGATGTTCAGATGAAGCTTTGCGAGGATGTGATGAAGCGAGGCATGATATGAGATAGTCTTGGTCTAATCCAGACGGGATCATTCCAAGCATGTTGATAACTCGGTGATATGGTTCGAGTTTGAGGATAATGGATGCTCGAGAGGCGCTTGAGCTAGTATGGAAATAGTCGTCGAGGAGGATGACTAGAAGGCTGAGATCCCATCGTTGTTGAAGGTTCTAGCATGCTCAAAGCAAGAGTGCGTTGGGCAGATTCGATAGTCCCTGAAGGCTACAGATTGGTAATCAAGTACTCTGGGCAGATTCGATAGTCCTAGGCACGGGTCACGATGACGTGCGGGAGTTATGTCTAGAACCGGGGTTTCCATTAGCCCTTGACGGACGGCTGAAAGAATGTGCCGGTCATTCAATTAACGGTGATATCAAAGCAATGATTACAGTGATAGCCAGAGTCATGGATGTTTGGTTGTATCGTCATTCGGTCTCAAGAGCAGTGTTTTCGGGGTGCTTATCTGATCTTGGTCTAGGCCTTGGGGGTTTGTGCTTGGAAAACATCGCCCTTGACTCGAGTGATAATTACTTTACTTTAAATTGTATGTTCTGCTATGTTTGCTTCTGCTTAGTGTGTGTCTGGGGGCTATCACTGTAGAAAGAGGTTGGAGTGGAAGGGTTGTATTCCTATTCCTTTTCCTTTATGCTCTTTTGGTATGATGTTAGTTAATTTACTGCTCACTAAGACTGTTGTCTGACTCAAGGCTTTATGTTTTAACTCTTATTGCCTTGGGTTGTTCGTCCATTTAGGACGGGCAGACTAGGTAGCAGGTGACAGGTGCTGATCTTGCTTCCCACGGTGCTGATATCGAAGATGAGCTGGAGGGTTGCATATTATTTTCTTATTATATGTACTGGATGTTCCGCTGCTTTGTATTCTCTGAGTGATATGTAGTGAGGCTAGTTGTATTGACTATTCAGATGTTTGTATTCAACTATTATGAAGTTTTATTGATGAGATTCTATTCTGTGAAGCTCCACTATATATATGTTCTATTGTATTTTATCCATGCGCTGTGAGTAATACGATAGATTCTGTTGTTTTAATTTACCCTGACAATCGTCCATGGTCGCCTGGCACACTTTACAGCGCACTTTCTCTAGGTTCAGTGCAGGGGTCATGGGCGGTCGTCACAGGTATGATTCTCTATACCCTCTGTTTCATATACTAAACCGACTTTTATAGTGTTTTGAGATTCTTTATCGCTCACACAAGATTGTTGTCTGACTCGAAGTTTTATGCTTTGCTTCTTATTATCTCGGGTGGTCTTAAATGAGTAGACTAGATAGCAGGTGTAAATAGCACTTGGAGCTGTGCATATGGACTAGCAGATGGTGACGCTTTCTCATATTTATATTTTGAGTTATTATTGTTTATTCCACTGTGTGACATTGTAGAGCCTTGGCAGTGTTAACTTACTATTATTAGAGATATTTTATCAATTGAGTTTATTTATCAGTTGTATAAACTTTATTACCGTTCAATATAACTATATGAACCTGTGTACTCTGATTTTGTGGTTTATATAGTTATTACTATCTCGCCTGTTTTATATCTAAGATGTTTACTATTATATTTTATCTGATGTGCTGTGAGATATACGATAGGTTATATGATTGTATGATGTTTTATCTCCTTCTCTTTCTTCTATTCTCTTTTCTTCTTATCTATTCCTCATCTTTATTTCTATTTCTTTCCCTTAATAATCGTACTACATATGTCGGATGCTCCGGCAATGTACTATTCGGTAATATGAGCATCATAGGCGTAGGGTGGTCGTTACACTTCCACTCGACTTAACTATAGTCATTCGATGGACGTCGTGCCACGATTTAACTATAATCAAAGTGGAGCTTCTACATTGAAGATCAAGCATATTCTCAAGTCAAGGGAACTATGTAATTTTGTCACATCAATATTTTCTGTTTGACCTTAGTTATGTTAACCAATAGAAAAATATCGAGTGAGTCATTCCATAGTTATCCAATAAAAATCAGTACGTAGACCCTTGATGCCCACAGCAGTCATGAGTAATACATTGCCCAACATTTGGAGAGAATTACGTACTCTAGTCTCAATGGATGCATCGATATCCAGTCTAAATGCATCTTGACTAGAAATGTTTAAAACGGTATGTTTATTTTATTATGATAAATCACTCATGGTTACAACACACTATAACTACTATCACCAAACATATCATTTATGGATTTTCAATTAAATGTACTTTTAATTAACTTATTTAATTAATATAATATATTATATAAAGTATATAATAGAAAGAAAACACCTTTTATTTCAAATAAGATTGGTTATCGAGTTAGATATATTTAACAAATTACATAATTGCTCCTAGGGCATACCCTTAACTCTTTCAATCTCCCACTTGCACTTGGAGTCAATTATGGAATCTCTATCTTATCCCTTCAATCAGTTTGATGAGAACTGATCTGTTAAACCCTTCGTGAATGAGTTTGCTATGTTGGTATAATTATCTACTCTATCAATCAACTCTCTCTGATGCTGATAAACTTTTTTATCATTTGGAACTATTCGGAGTATGATTCTTGATTTCTAGTGAGCTCTTATTATTACATTGTTATCATATAACAAGATGTAGTATCCTTAATACTTGGAATCAAATCTAACTTGGTTATAAATTTGTGCATTTATATTTATATACATTGGTTTTATTGCGGTGCTATTCAAGGTGATGTACTTAGCCTTTCGTTTTGGTCAGCCACAACCTTTTGTTTGGAGCATTTCCAACTTAAAGCTTCTTAATTAAGGTTTGAATAATGAATTTAATATCGATATACTATACTTGATAGCACTTATGAAGTTTGAGTTCGAACATTCTTTCATAGAGAGTTTGATGTTTCTGTAAACAATTCTCTAGTATTTCGTAAATACTCGAGAACACTCTAAACAACCATTTAGTGATCTTAATTCGGATTTGATATTTGCTCCATGCGTCAAATACATAAGAAAATTGCGATATTGTAGACAATTCAACTTGTATGATAATTCCTATTATTAAAGCATAAGGAATCCATCTTGCATTTTCCTTATTAAGCATTTTAATTTTAATAAGGCGTCTTTGCATATCTTTTGGGACATTCCCAATATCCTTTATACTTACTATAAAAGATATAATTTACAAATCCAATATCGAGTATTAAACAACCAAAGTATTACTGATTTTAACACAAGTACATCGTTAACAATCAGCAGTATGTTGTATACTTATAGTCTAGAAATATCTATGTGCCTTTTAGAGGTTCTTTCTTATGGACACGCACTTCTTCTACATTTTGACTGAAAATCCAACAATTCAATGTTTCTATCAAAATAAACTTATTTAATTCCGATGCTTATAAAATGATACTTTTATATAATTTCTTGGACCATATCCAAAAACCCACAAACTCAATATCGCTCCCACTGACTTCGAGATACTTTGGTTGTTATGTGCAAACAGTCTATTCTAAATCATTATTTAGTATTTTCCATTTCAACACATATGTATCAACACAAAGTCATACCAAGCGATAATTTTGTGAGTAAATCCGAATTAACTTAAGCCTGTTAAATAATGAATTTATTACGCCACTTTCAACAATTGAAATTTACAATGTTATTCTTATTAATATTGCTCATATATTCCAACTGCATTTGTCTTGCTCTTGAAGGCTCATTTGTGGCCAATGGATCATACCCCTTTGGGTACAACTACCAAAATCATATTTTGATAACGTACATGGAATCCTTTTCGGATTTGTGCATCATACATATCATAGAGTGAATGCTCTTAATGGCTTAATTGACAACTAAGGATAATCTATTCTTAACATTGATAAGAAAATCATAGTTTCTCTTCAATGTTTGGAATACTTATTAGACACACTATTGCGATGTGTTCGTTTAGGTTAGGTTAATTTCATTTCATCCCACGTAATCAGTTTTATCTTTGGATCGTATCCAAATCCATTTTAATACCAATAATTTCTCAAAGAAATTCCTTTACAACGAAGTTGGTATTTCTTGAAACAACAATTGTTTCTCGGTGCAATGGAATAGGTATTTATAAACACTTTATGAATTGCATTGTATATAAAACCGATTTGGTTTTAGCTTACACAACTTATATTCAAAACATAAATAGGACATCTAATGACAATCGCTCTCAAACTCCTTTTGGGACGATTCATCTAAGAACTCTCACGTACAATTATTATAGTAGTCTTTTGACTTACACAACCTGCCAATACCTTGACCTAGGATATGTTGGGATTTGTTATTTACCTTGTATGATTTTGTAAACTATTCTTTAGTTGAAATTAATTTTAACCTTGTGTCTACTCTTAAGTATATGACCTTATAGAAAGTAGTTAACTCAACCTCACTCACCATCAATCGTTCTTTTTTCAACAAAGATTGATTACTCCATATCGATACATCATTATGTATCATAGGAAGGAGTGACTTTTGAGATTGAATCTTTATTCATTTTAGGTACGTTCATAACTCTTTATAATATACTCATATATTCGATCAAATCGAATCAATTTTATTTTCTATTGCATGTTATTTTATTTACTTCCATTTTATACTTTTCGAGCTTATCACAACATGCTATGTGTGTATCAAATACACATGTTCATGTCAGTGATAACTCATCGATGAATATAATGAAGTACATGAAACCGTTTTGGTATTAATAGACTTGTCATTGCATACATCTATATGTATCAGTCCGAATAGTTCATCGACTCTTCTCACACTCCCATTGAATGAGTGTTTTGCCCTTAATTGTTTGAGATATAAATTACTAGTGCCATATAATTCATAATTATATAATTAAAAATCATTTCCTAAAATGTTGACTTAGTCCATAATTCCAAAATAATTACAAACAGATTTAGATAATTCTACGTTTACCAATGCATCACAAATACCAACATTGTTGTTTTATTTTATAACGAATATTCAAAATATTCATTTTGAAATAAAACTGTGTCTATTTTTCAGTTAATACAAAAAAATAATTATTATTTCATAAATAATGTTTGGTATATTTTACGAAAACAATTTTCATAACTTGATGTGACCAATAAGTTTCATATGGCATGCTCCCACTATTTTCCGCCATTATTATAATAGCGTATGAAATACGAAGCTCCATTCAACCGTTGAATACATGCTATTTATTTCATTTACTATAACTGGTTTACGATTGAGAATATTCAGATCAAGTATCTTAAACTCAAAGAAATAAATATCAAAGAAAACAATTTTTATGTGAAAATACTTTTTGGAATAGAAATCATATTTCTCATTCCAATGTTAAGTATCTATTAATTCTTTACAATTTTGTTTCTGAATTTTTTTATGAAGCAAAAATTACCATTCACTCTCTTCATTCTAACCGTACCATGAGTTACATCCACTTTTATAAATTCGATTTCCTTTCTAAATGGTCGAATCATTATTCTTACTACAATATCATAATGAACTATTTGCAAAAGTGCATTTGGTCATCCTTAACTTTGAAGGATATGAATTAAATTGCACTTTACATAAACTGATCAAAATGAGATTTCAGTGATCGAATTCCTAGATCTATCTTATAGCCTTTGGTCCACTGTTACATTTAACACAATAAGGTCATTATTGCAATCAATCATATTGAATACATTATCTCACACTATAGTTTACTTGCTTATTTCAATGAACTAATTTCATCGCGGTTTTGTACATTACGAATTGTGATCGTTCATAGCATATGTGATCGTATATGGATCAAATATCCATATTTTGTATTGCTTTTAGAGTTCAAAACTCATTGAAGATAATACTCAGTCTCAGGCAAATAAACTCATAAGTGACCAAGTTACGAATGTATTTAGCGGTTGTATAATTAGGCACTTGCATGGTTCAACATGCAAAAAAATTATTGGTAATATATTTAATATTTATTTGCCAATATTTAATTCAGTTCCTTTGTATATTTTAATTTATAAAATTTGTATCAATTATATTTAATGTAGAAATTTATCGAAGTATATTATTTTAATTATACACAATGGATGTTCTTACAATATTAGAAATGTTAAATGCTACCATTTCATTTTTCTAATAAGGCTCCTACCGATCTTTTATGTTTCTCCAACTCTAAGACGAAACATAGAAGTCTTTCGACTTCTTTAGCGGGTGTTAGGATTCATATATGTGGGGATTCTGCCCTTGAGGAAAGCTCAACAAATCATACTCCCATATACGATGGATAACTCCTTATCAATTGTATCACATAAAAATCCTAATCTTGTGATCCTTGTCCTAATCTCATCTTTACCTTGAGAAAAGCTCAACAAATAAAGAGCGATCATTCACTCGTACTCACCATTTCGTGATAGCCTAAGTATACTATACATACCATGAGGAAAACTCAACAAATATGTATAATATCTTACCTTATCTAGTCTATATATTAATAGTACTACACATAACATTCCTAGCTTGAGTAAAGCTCAACAACTAAGGAGTATGCAAGTAATCTATCAATATATAAATGGTAGAGGATAATTTCATATTAAAGATTCATAACCTTTAATATATTTAATTGAGTGGTGTCAACTTATGGAATAATGTACTTCTTATGAAATACCCTCGATTTAAGTGTGAGACACATATGAAATCATGGTATACATACTATATGTATGTATTTGTTCGTTAAGTCTATTTATGATTTCTTTAATGTTCCTCCTTTAGTCTATACATTTATATAATATAAGTTTTATTATTATATAACTTTTAGACTTTATTTAACTTATATAATATTTTATGTTTAACATTATATTTATTAAATCATATTTAATCAATCAATTAATTAACACTTTAATTAATTATTATATTATTTAGTTCTAACATATAATATTGAATGTACATACTATAACCTTTATATATATATATCTTATATACATATGTATTTTAGTTTATTGATTAACTTTTAATTAATTTATTTAATTAATCAATTTTAATTAAATTTTATTAATTTCAAAAACTCTTTTATACACACATATATACTCATATTGTCTTAAACAATTCAAGACAACATAACATATATCATTATATTTATTATACATGTGTGTATATATTTAATTAATTAACTTATTTAATTAATCCATTAATCTTATTAATAAATAATATTTTTGAAATTAATTTTATAACATTTTCACACATTTTGAAAAATTATATTATAACTTTTGTAATACGTGTTTTATTTTAAATTTAAAACTTTTATTTTAATTTTCAAACAATTTGAAAATCTATATTATAACATTTATAATATTTTTTTATTTTAAATTTAAATCTTTTATTTTTAGTTTCAATTATTTTTTGAAATTAGCCCAAAGCCCGATTCAAATTGGGTCTTTTCTATTAAGAACAACCTTCGGGCTCACATAACTGTTCGGGCCAGGCCAGTACTGAGGTAGGACAGGGTACCCAACAATCCAACATACACCCTACCATTCCTAGACACTATACTAAATGGGTTGTAAGCTTACTTAGTTAACCCTAGTATGACTAATTTAGACCGTATAGACTATTGGGCTTTGATACCATTGTTAGAACCAGACCAGCCCACGGTGGAAGAAATGAGTGAAATTTCAATTTTTTTGCCATTTTGAATCATTATTGGGCCATGAAATCTAATCCATTTCTAAATTTCTTTTAAACAAAACCATTATTTTATTTAAATTTATAATATAGTTTTATTTTATGTTGTTTTAATAATGTTTGAATATGTGTACCATATACACATACGTGTGAATGTGAACGTGCAACATAATAAAGTGTACATGGTTTGACATGCCTATGCATAGGCGTTAGGATTTACACTACAATGGACATGTCAGCCCCTCCAGTATTCTATGTGATGTTTAAATAAACATATATACGTACATCAAATATTATGTATATATCTAAACAAAATTATGTACATGTAAAATTTATTCATATATGTATATTTATGCAAAAACAATAATTAGAATAATTTATATATAATATTTAAAATATATTTGTACAAATATTTATTTATATTAAGTTACAAAATCATTTAATAATTAATATAAAATAATTTAAAAATATATTTTTACCGCTGTAAAAACAAAAATAAAATAAAGAATTTTTTATTTTAATTATAATTATTTATAAATATATAAATACATGTGTATGTACATCGATATGTATGAATATATGCACACATGCATATATATATAAAATAACTAATAAAATTTTAAAACTAATATAAGCTTACTTGAAAATCAAGGCATCAGGAAAACAAGTTAATTTTTTAAAATTATAATTATTTATAAATATACAAAGACGTGTGTATATACATAAATATATATAATATATATAAATAAATAAATAGTACAAGTTTAAAATTAATGTAAGCTTACTTGAAGCTTACGACATCGATTTTTTTTTAGTTTATAACATAAGTTTAAATAAATAATTATAAAATAAATTTAAAAACTGATTTAAATAATTAATAAAATTAATAAAAAACCATTTTCAAAATCTCAAAATTATGTAGCATTATTATATAAAATTTTATACCTAATTTCGTATTTTATTGAATATATATATATATATATATATATTATTTATTTATATAATCAATTTCTAGTTTAATAAATTGTTATATTGATATTTAAATGTATAATAAATATAAATATATATTAAAATAAAGTTTTCTTACCATCGCATTATTATTATGTAAAAAAATTATAAATTTTAAAATGTTTATTATATGATTTTAATTTTTAGGATATAATTAATTAATCAATAAAATCATATATAATATTATTTAATTAAAAAAATGTTTTTTTGTTTGGCCGTGAGTTAATACCAGCAAGCATACAAAATACTTTTTTGTAATATATATATATATATTGAATTTTTGTAATATATACATATAAGCATCAATATATTCAACCATCTAATATGTGACAGAACACTGATATACTGGTTCATTATAAAAAAGCCATCTAACAAACATATGATATGTACATGAATATAACAAAGTTAAATTAGATGTGTACCCTATACCAATGCCTAATTAGTACAGGTTGAAACGAAGATAAATGCTCCTTGATCATATTCCAATTCTGGAGTTGCTGGCTCCCGGATTGCTTCACTACTGGCGATCGAATTGCTTTAATTTGATGTGTTTTTGTAACAACCCGCATATTTATCGATTTTATATTTAAATATAACATCGTTCGTCGGATTATAGTCTGAAAATCTACTTTTTACATACGGTCGAATTGGGACTCGAGACTACTTCCATTGAGTTCGAAATGCCGTTTGCGACCTTTTTGAGTATAAGCTTCGATATGTTTGGAGTTAGTAGAATTTTGCTACCTTTTCACTTTGGACTTTGGGTTTGGGTTCAGCCCACTAGCTAACTTATACTCAAATCTGAACCCCTCCTCCCCATTCACTCTCACTTCCTCCTCTTTTCAGTTCTAAAGCAACAATGGTGGAAGAGAATGGGAAATAGAAATTCAAAACCCTAGTCTTCATTAGCAAATCCAACTTCTAGCTCCAAATTCAAAGAGAACCCTTTGGTAAGCATCTCCTTCTTCTTCTCCAACTCTTTCTCCTTCCAATTTCAAAAATTCCTAAACCTAACTTTGGGAATGTTCTTCTTTTAAAGCTTAGATTTAAGCTTCTTGAGTTGTTATTGAAGAGGAATTGATCTTAGCTTGTTTTAAAAACTTCTTCTTCATTTGTTTGGGTTCAAAGGTGAGATTTTTATCTCACATCTATGTCTATAACTATCCTTGATTTCTTGTTATGAATTCCTAACAATTATCCATGTGCAATTGCTTTTGATTCGGATGGGTTTTGTGAGCATTGCAATTTTTGGTGTTTTGGAAGTCTAAAACTCTAAAAATCATAGCTTTGATGTTGGATCATGTTTTTTTGTGATAAATCGAAGAGCTTATATGGCCGGGTAGTCGATTGGCGTAAACCCTTAGCGCCGTTGCTCGTCCGGTTGCAAGTTGTGAGTGTTTGCACTTCAATTGTCATAGGATAGGAAATGCAGAAAATCGGGTTCAGTCGACTGAATCCTCTGTTCAGTCGACTGAGCTGAAGCCCGGAATTTTTTGGACAGTGTTCAGTCGACTGAACAGGGATTTCAGTCGACTGACCTGCTCCTGTTTTCCTGTTTTGCCTATTTATGCTCATTTTGATTGGTTTTCCGAATTTTATCGATTCATGTTGGTTCTTAGTGGTTGATATCATTTATTATGACTTTGATGACTCCTTTTTCGGGATTTTTGACTATCTATTTCGATGAATTCTTTATCGGTTTAATTGGATTTGATTCACGTCTTCGAATGTGAATTTTGATGATTGATTGTTTCTACAATCGTTTTGTGACTTGTCACTTTAAAAATATAAAGGTTTCAATACTAGTATTAAATATCAAAACTTCTTCATCAAAACGATTTCAACTCTATTTTCAATATCAAACTTGTTTATAAAACCGTTTTCCAATCTACTAGTATATACAAACCTTTACCTCACTCGTATGAGAAATCTAATTAAATGGCTTAGCAAAACGAGTGGTATGAAACGCTTGCGTTTACTTCGCCGGTTAATTCTTGGACTTGTTCGATTGAATCTCTTGTGACGATTTCCTAGTGGAGATTTACAATTTGTTCGTAAATATTTAAGTTAAGCAAGTGGTTATGGGACATGAAGCTAAACTCATATATTTACTAGCTTAGTGTAATTGACACTTCTTGATGATCGATGATGATCATTTTATGGTTTAGACTAGCAATGTGCGATGTCTCTTTGTCCATGTGAAGGACTGTACTTCATTTTATTAAGCTTCGTCTCATTTCTTTGTGGGCTGGCAACCTAAGTACTTTTAATGTGTTTCGATTCATCTGATGTACCGTTTGCACTACATCGATGTCTCGGCCTTCCGATTCATTGGACGTACCGTTTGCACTGTGTCAATGTTCTAAATTGTATTGTCTTTCCGATTCATTGGACGTACCGTTTGCGGTGCGTCAATATTCAATTCATTGGACGTACCGTTTGCACTACGTCAATGTTCAATTCATTGGACGTACCGTTTGCACTGCGTCAATATTCGATTCATCTGATGTACCGTTTGTACTACATCGATGTCTCGGCTTTCCAGTTCATTGGACGTACCGTTTGCACTACGTCAATGTTCAATTCATTGGACGTACCGTTTTCACTGCGTCAATATTCGATTTATCTGATGTACTGTTTGTACTATATCGATGTCTCGGCTTTCCAGTTCATTGGACGTACTGTTTGCACTACGTCAATGTTCATTTCATTGGACGTACCGTTTGCACTGCGTCAATGTTCGATTCATCTGATGTACCGTTTGTACTACATCGATGTCTCGGCTTTCCGGTTCATTGGACGTACCGTTTGCACTACGTCAATGTTCCGGCTTTCATGCTCCTGTTTGGGATTGGCCATCCTTTTCTTGTGATTTTTGGATTTCTTGTTGTGATTTCTGGGATTTCTGTTTCACCACCTTTTTCAGTTGGCATTGATATGTATGTCATTTATTGTGGCTTGGTGAATTAAATTAAGAATATGACATTCTTTTAATCTTTGAGAAGATTCTTGTGATATTGATTAATCTCTTGTTGATTTTCAATTATATACTTATAGTAATATGCCACTATGATTATTACATGTTCATGCCATGTCTTTTACTTTATACCATATCATCTGATATTTATAGCTAGACTGATCCATTTATTATTTTCTTATAAATAATACTCGGGTCAGACTGAGATTTTACAGGTGCTTCTTCATGACTTCCTATCTGGAACCATCATCTGACTTTTGGCTAACTACTCTAGTTTAGTAGTTTTTGTTATATACATTTGAGATTAGACTCCTTGATGTATACATATTCTTTTGGCTAGCACTTGTACCTATTCTTTCGTGTTATTGTGGATCTTATTTGACCACTACTTTGATGTACACTTTCATGTGTTATATTCATATCTATTTCCGCCTTTGTGATATGAATTGTCTGTGACTGATTTGTGTTATGTTTATTTCTATATTTGTTTCCGAAGTCCATATAGCCACTGTGTAGTAGCTTTGAGTTTGTATACATATGTCGGATTTCCTCTTGAGATGAAAAGTTTTATTTTTATCTGGCATATCGGTACTCGCACAAAGCAATTATATAGATGGTCGCTCCTCAACAGCCTTATTCTCCGTGCTAGTTGACGGCATTACCCCGTAGTGTCCTTGGCTAGTGTGGGTATAGAGGTGGGACGTCACAGCTTGGTATCAGAGCCAAACTTCGGAACAATGTAGAATAATCTAACAAGGATCATTGTCCTAAGTCTTTCTTAGGAGTCGTGCCTTAGGATTTTATTCGAGTCAATTGGACCTGTTCTATCCTATTTTCTTTTATGATTCCTTGTTTTATCAATCATGATTGTTTGATATTCATTCTAAGAATAACCTTTTCTTCTTCTTTTCTTTCTTTCTTAAAGAAAATAAATGGTTGGTTCTGGCAGTCCTAGCGCTGGTCAATCCAGTAGTCCTTCTCTGGATGGCGTATTCATGTCGGCCCAACAACTTTTGGATCTTGTAAAGAATCAAAGGTTTATCTGTGCTTTGGGTGGGAACCCCGACAAGATTTTACCTTTGAAACTTGAAGTTCCTTTCAATCAGCTTGTGGATATCACTCTTCGACATGAAGAGGTTGGTAAAAAAAGTGTTTGTGATATTGGGACTTCCAAGAAGAGGCATATTAAGTTCAAGAGCCTTAATCCCAATAAGAAAGGGAAGCAACAAATTCCGGTAGCAAAGACTCCTACCTCTAGTCATGGACGATGCTACAATTGTGGTCTTACGGACCACTATGCAAGGGAGTGCCCGAAACCTCTCTTTTGCCGTTATTGCAAAAGTTCGGGTCATCTTATATCTACATGTCCCATTCTTAAAAGTAGGAGAGAGGGAGAGCTAAATGTTGTTCAAGCCCCCGGTGACACTTCTCTTGGTTGAGGTAATTCTCCTTCTATCTTTGACGATATTTTTTTTGAGATTATCTTATTCGAGTTCTTTGTGATATGGGTTTTATCTCATTATTTTTATATCAAAAGAACTTGTGATTCTTTTTCTTTAAAACATTTCTGGGCTTGATGACTTCTTTGAGGATTGCGAATCCGGATTGGTGGATCCGCAACACTCAATTTGTTTTTTTATTGATGTCGAAATTATTTTATGTGATTTTTCTTTCCGAGCCGATTTTTACTTATGCTTCGGAATTGACTTTTGTAAGGATTGGCTTAATTATTATGAAGTCATATCCTTTGTCCCGTGTGGTCTATTCATCTTCGACATTTTCAATCTGTTAAGCAGATTTCTGTTTTTCCTTTGTGATTTTGATTCCAATTTGATGGCATCATTTTATTCATGTAGTTTGAGAATTTTCGGTATTTTTGAGCTTGTCTTAGGATTATCGCCTAAGAAATCTTTTGAGTGGTGTTAAGGTCTTTTCAGCTCGACCTTGCCACCAGTTTTCATTTGCTACGAGTTGCGGAAGTTAGCCTTCAACTTACCGCATTCCGTACTCGTTATGATTCTTATGAATGACTTATTATGTCATTCAGTTTGTCCAGCTTATTTCATCCATTTTATGAATCGAGTATTCTACGATCTTGATGACTCCATTCTTGTATATATTGATTTTGGATGAAAACAACAATTTAAAATTTTGCAAATCTTTTTCATAAGATTTATTTATAAGTACAATTTGATTTTTCTCTTAAGCGAGCAAAGAATATTCTTAAAGGTTTTTAAGAACTTGTTTATCATATAAAAGATGATTTTGTGATTGTATTGCCCATTGAGTGCTTTAAGAATTATGGTCGATGCGCTTGATCAACGTTATCGATAAGAATCTCCTAAACGCTTTGATGAGACAGTCAGACACGATATATATTGACTTGTAAAAATGTAAATTTTTCTAGAAAGATTATTACATAAAAGTAAGTTGTAATTTTTGAAAATTCTAGCTTTTCGGGAAAGAAGATTATTTGAAAGAATTCTTTTCCGATATTCTTATTCTTGTGATTCCCGAAGGGAACCAAGACTTTATCTTTTGTACCAATGCTAATAGTATTGGTTTGGATGCCGTTCCCTTGCAAAAGAGAACGTGCTATCATTTGTGCTTCTAAATCATTAAAGCCGATCGAGACTAGGTATGCCACTCATGATCTAGTGCTCGCGGTTATTGTTGTCCCTTTTAAAAATTTGGCATCATTATTTTTGGGTGAGAAATTTGTTCTCTACCCTGATCATAAATATTTGGAATATTTATTTTCTCATAAGGAACTTAATATTGGATCGAGTTCCTTGCATCTTATGATCTTGATATTCTTTGTATATTCCCGGAAAGAGGAACCGTGTTGCCAATGCACTTTGTTGTAAACAACAAGTGGTTGATTCTTTGATGATGTTTGAATGGAATTATCTTTTTATCAAGTCCATCGGACGTTTTAATATACTTCGTTTTATTGAGCTTTATCTCATTTCTTTTATGGACTAGCGTCCAATGTTCTTTTATGGTGTTTGGTTCATTTGACGTACCGTTTGCACTACGTCGATGTTCTGAATTATTTGAGCTTTGGTTCATCTGGCGTACCGTTATTGTACTATGTCGTTGTTCCAAATTATTCGAGTTTCTCATTTCTTTGGCGTACCGTTATTGTACTACGCCGTTGCACCGGCTCAATTTTCTGCTATCCATGACGTTTTCCCACGTCTTCCAACTACGGAAATGCCTTAGGGATTCCAATTTTATTCTTGAGCCCGGAGTTATTGTGGAAATTGAAGTTTCGCCTATTTGACTTTTGAGCAACATTTTATTCGCATCATTGCTTCGGAGGTTGAGCGCCTTCAAAATAAAGATGTTCTTCTTGTGAAAGTTCTATGGTTCTCAAATCCCAAGGATTGCTCTTGGGAAATCTAGAGAATTCATTGAGCGAACTCATCCGGGTTTACTCTTTCGTGCTCTTTATGGTGAACTTCTTATTTCAAATTTTCTTTTATATTGGTATGCTTCTATGGTTGTTACTATTTATTTTCTTCTTAAGTATTGCGAGGACGCAATTTCTTTAAGGAGGGGAGTCTGTAACAACCCGCATATTTATCGATTTTATATTTAAATATTTTATTTAAATATAACATCGTTCGTCGGATTATAGTCCGAAAAGCTACTTTTTACATACGGTCGAATTGGGACTCGAGACCACTTCCATTGAGTTCGAAATGCCGTTTGCGACCTTTTTGAGTATAAGCTTTGATATGTTTGGAGTTAGTAGAATTTTGCTACTTTTTCACTTTGGACTTTGGGTTTGGGTTCAGCCCACTAGCTAACTTATACTCAAATCTGAACCCCTCCTCCCCATTCACTCTCACTTCCTCCTCTTTTCAGTTCTAAAGCAACAATGGTGGAAGAGAATGGGAAATAGAAATTCAAAACCCTAGTCTTCATTAGCAAATCCAACTTCTAGCTCCAAATTCAAAGAGAACCCTTTGGTAAGCATCTCCTTCTTCTTCTCCAACTCTTTCTCCTTCCAATTTCAGAAATTCCTAAACCTAACTTTGGGAATGTTCTTCTTTTAAAGCTTAGATTTAAGCTTCTTGAGTTGTTATTGAAGAGGAATTGATCTTAGCTTGTTTTAAAAGCTTCTTCTTCATTTGTTTGGGTTCAAAGGTGAGATTTTTATCTCACATCTATGTCTATAACTATCCTTGATTTCTTGTTATGAATTCCTAACAATTATCCATGTGCAATTGCTTTTGATTCAGATGGGTTTTGTGAGCATTGCAATTTTTGGTGTTTTGGAAGTCTAAAACTCTAAAAATCATAGCTTTGATGTTGGATCATGTTTTTTTGTGATAAATCGAAGAGCTTATATGGCCGGGTAGTCGATTGGCGTAAACCCTTAGCGCCGTTGCTCGTCCGGTTGCAAGTTGTGAGTGTTTGCACTTCAATTGTCATAGGATAGGAAATGCAGAAAATCGGGTTCAGTCGACTGAATCCTCTGTTCAGTCGACTGAGCTGAAGCCCGGAATTATCTGGACAGTGTTCAGTCGACTGAACAGGGATTTCAGTCGACTGACCTGCTCCTGTTTTCCTGTTTTGCCTATTTATGCTCATTTTGATTGGATTTCCGAATTTTATCGATTCATGTTGGTTCTTAGTGGTTGATATCATTTATTATGACTTTGATGACTCCTTTTTCGGGATTTTTGAATATCCATTTCGATGAATTCTTTATCGATTTAATTGGATTTGATTCACGTCTTCGAATGTGAATTTTGATGATTGATTGTTTCTACAATCGTTTTGTGACTTGTCACTTTAAAAATATAAAGGTTTCAATACTAGTATTAAATATCAAAACTTCTTCATCAAAACGATTTCAACTCTATTTTCAATATCAAACTCATTTATAAAACCGTTTTCCAATCTACTAGTATATACAAACCTTTACCTCACTCGTATGAGAAATCTAATTAAACGGCTTAGCAAAACGAGTGGTATGAAACGCTTGCGTTTACTTCGCCGGTTAATTCTTGGACTTGTTCGATTGAATCTCTTGTGACGATTTCCTAGTGGAGATTTACAATTTGTTCGTAAATATTTAAGTTAAGCAAGTGGTTATGGGACATGAAGCTAAACTCATATATTTACTAGCTTAGTGTAATTGACACTTCTTGATGACCGATGATGATCATTTTATGGTTTAGACTAGCAATGTGCGATGTCTCTTTGTCCATGTGAAGGACTGTACTTCATTTTATTGAGCTTCGTCTCATTTCTTTGTGGGCTGGCAACCCAACTTTTAATGTGTTTCGATTCATCTGATGTACCGTTTGCACTACATCGATGTCTCGGCATTCCGATTCATTGGACGTACCGTTTGCACTGCGTCAATGTTCTGAATTGTATTGTCTTTCCGATTCATTGGACGTACCGTTTGCACTGCGTCAATGTTCAATTCATTGGACGTACCGTTTGCACTGCGTCAATGTTCAATTCATTGGACGTACCGTTTGCACTACGTCAATGTTCAATTCATTGGACGTACCGTTTGCACTGCGTCAATATTCGATTCATCTTATGTACCGTTTGTACTACATCGATGTCTCGGCTTTCCAGTTCATTGGACGTACCGTTTGTACTACGTCAATGTTCAATTCATTGGACGTACCATTTGCACTGCATCAATATTCGATTCATCTGATGTACCGTTTGTACTACATCGATGTCTCGGCTTTCCAGTTCATTGGACATACCGTTTGCACTACGTCAATGTTCAATTCATTGGACGTACCGTTTGCACTGCGTCAATGTTCGATTCATCTGATGTACCGTTTGTACTACATCAATGTCTCGGCTTTCCGGTTCATTGGACGTACCGTTTGCACTGCGTCAATGTTCCGGCTTTCATGCTCCTGTTTGGGATTGGCCATTCTTTTCTTGTGATTTCTGGATTTCTTGTTGTGATTTCTGTTTCACCACCTTTTTCAGTTGGCATTGATATGTATGTCATTTATTGTGGCTTGGTGAATTAAATTAAGAATATGACATTCTTTTAATCTTTGAGAAGATTCTTGTGATATTGATTAATCTCTTGTTGATTTTAAATTATATACTTATAGTAATATGCCACTATGGTTATTACATGTTCATGCCATGTCTTTTACTTTATACAATATCATCTGATATTTATAGCTAGACTGATCCGTTTATTATTTTCTTATAAATAATACTCGGGTCAGACTGAGATTTTACAGGTGCTTCTTCATGACTTCCTATCTGGAACCATCATCTAACTTTTGGCTAACTACTCTAGTTTAGTAGTTTTTGTTGTATACATTTGACATTAGACTCCTTGATGTATACATATTCTTTTGGCTAACACTTGTATCTATTCTTTCGTGTTATTGTGGATCTTATTTGACCACTACTCTGATGTACACTTTCATGTGTTATATTCATATCTATTTCCGCCTTTGTGATATGAATTGTCTGTGACTGATTTGTGTTATGTTTATTTCTATATTTGTTTCCGAATTCCATATAGCCACTGTGTAGTAGCTTTGAGTTTGTATCCATATGTCGGATTTCCTCTTGAGATGAAAAGTTTTATTTTTATCTGGCATATCGGTACTCGCACAAAGCAATTATATAGATGGTCGCTCCTCAACAGCCTTATTCTCTGTGCTAGTTGACGGCATTACCTCGTAGTGTCCTTGGCTAGTGTGGGTATAGAGGTGGGGCGTCACAGCTTTATAGTTTGAAGTTTTTGGCAATTGGAGAAGCCATGTTAGGCCATCTTTGTTGCTGCCAATGAGTGGATTTTTCAAAAAAAAAATCAAATGAGGCAAAAGTGGAGTAATAAAGCAAGTATGGGAGAGTAAAAAGTGGATCAGATCCTCATTTTTCTCTATAAATTCCTACCTTTTATTTACTCAAACTAATTAGCCATGTACCATATATGGATAGCCTCACCTTTCCACATCCATGGCCAAGTTTTGCAGCTACCAAATGGGCCTTGAAACTATTCTAAGTCTAAGCAAAATATTCCCTCATTTAAATCTAATTTATACATGTACCGATATCGTATAATAATTAGTATATTTATAACTATTATAAATATATTAATAATGTCGTTCAACACATCAAATAAAAACGTATAATTAATATTTCATAAATATTAATTAATTTATAACAATTACAAACTAATTAAATCAGGTGATAAAATGAGTATTCATCGTTCTGGTTGTGTAACTCTTAGGTGTAAATTTGATCAGTGATTAATATCGAACATTTTGAATATTAACGTTCACACGTCACTTAGCAGGTAGTGTGATATTATAACCAAATTTCTCACTTACTTAGTTTCGATAAATTCAATTTTACTTTATTAATCGTTACTCGGTGGTGATAATTATTTACACCAATTCTCTTTATCAAAACTATATCACTTTGGACTTATGGAATTTGGAAATGGTCAAAATTCCAATATCATCCATATTCAACACCATAGTCCAAACACAAAGTCCTTGGTTCAATAATAACATTTATTATTAACTGAAATGCTATGTCCAAAGATTTTAACTTTAAGTGGACTTTAGTTGACCATGATACTAACCTCATATAACCAAGAAAACGAATCCTCTCTTGAATAGTATTTCATTTCTTGCTTCCGCTCGACTGAACTATAGTCGTTTGATGAACTGCATGCCATGATTTAACTATAATCAAAGTTGAGTTTCCACATTCAAGATCAATGGTACTTTCAAGTTAAAGAGAACTGTGTAATTTTGTCACACTAATATTTTCTATTCGACCTTAGTTATGTTCACCAAAAGAAAACTATCAAGCGGTCATTCTATAATTATCCAATAACTCTCAGTACGTAACACCTTGGTGCCCCCCAGTAGTCGTGAGTAATACACTGCCCAACATTTAGAGAGCATTACATACCTTAGTCTGAACGGATGCATCAATATCCAGTCTCGATACATCTTGACTAGGAATATTTAAAATGGTATGTTTATTTTATTGTGATAAATCACTCATCGTTACAACGCATTGTAATTGTGCTCACTAAACACACCATTTATGGATTTTCAATTAAATGTACTTTTAATTAAATTAATTAATTAACATAACATATCATATCAAGTATATAACAGAAAGAAAATACCTTTTATTTCAAAAAAGATTGGTTATTGAGTTAGATATATGTAACAAATTACATAATTGCCTCTAGGGCATATCCCTAACTCTATCAACAATGTTCCTTAAGCTAAACATAAAGCAAAAAAACTTTCAAGTGTTTATGGAAAATAACATTTTGTTAAATTTTCTTCATGTTTGAAGCTTAAAACAAGAAGTTACTTGTTCAAACTTCAACTTCTATATTTTCCTACAAACATCGAACATTGATGCTTTTAACCGATTTCAAAAATTCTTTCGATTCTACTTTTTAAATAATTTTTTTAAAGTTTGTATGAACATTTCATAGAAAATCTTTAACCAATTTATTTTATTTAAACATATATCAGACATCGAATGTTTCATGCTTTTTAGAAAACATTTCTGATGGTTTAACATTAAACTGGAGTAGATTAAAACAACCTAATTATACAAGCCCGTCTACATCATGCAATTTACCAATGCTTTGGGTTTTGTCCCTCTTCTTAGAAAACAGTTAACTCAAGTCTATCCTCTAATATAGTGTCCAACTCCAATGCACAAACACTATACCAGTTCAATTCAAATCAAATAGAGTTTCTACAGCTATATCCTCAAACTGAGGTTTACTCTAACATTGAGAGATCTTTCTTTGTACACATACATGGATATATATATATATAATAGGAAATTACAACTATGTTCTCTCATGATTCCTCATTTTGTAGGAATCAGTTAACTTAAGCTTTGATACCAAATATAACAACCAACACTTTCAGATACACCGATCAAAAGCTAAAAAACGACGTTTGAGCTTGCGTCGTGCCAAGAAGTTCGAACCCTTAGGTTTTTGTGGTTTACATGATACATAGACAAATATAATTTTAAACATTCTACACTTTCTCACGACGGAAGGAATAAAATATAAATATTTAAAATACTACAAATTCACTACTATTTCAGAAGCAACAACGGTCATATAAGAAATGTCTAAATAGTTTCTCCATAATAAAATACACATAAGTCTAAAGTGGAATAAGATACATAGAGAATAACAATAATAGATATAGCTTCAAGGTGCACGAACACCTCCACTGCGCATCTTATTCTCATCGTACCATTCACTACCCTATCATCCCGTGATAGGTATAAAGAGAGAGAAATATAGGGGATGAGACAAGGTATGGTGAGTGAATTATATCACTAGTGGTATGACGTCAATAATTAATTAAATTGTCACTTATAATCTATACAACCGAAGGTTGTTCATTTGTGTCTATACAACCTAAAGTTGTTCATTTGTGTGCGGGAATCATATATAAGGATTATTCACTTTCCGCATCATAGGGTAATAATTCTTAACATGCCTACATCCAATAATAACCCACAAAGGTTCCCACCCGAAGGTTGAGCATCCCGAACTAAATAATTCTAGGAGTATCCCTAGCATACGACCTCGATAATAAACCGCCTGTATATACATTGAGCTAACATTCTCAACGGTAAATTGCATAAATTGCACATACACACTGAACACACATCACAATGCTCGAGCATGTGCCAAGTATAAAACCCCGATAATTTATGGCCTACCAAAGCATTCGAGTAACCTTCTCAGTGGTAAATGTGTCCTACGCTTTATGTCATTCAACCATAATCTAAAGAAGTCATTTAACAATAAGACTCACTGTAGGTCTAATTGCCTTGCAGGATCATATAACTCCACTATTGCGGATGTCTCCATAACCTTTCCTACAGTCTAGGATGTTAAAACATGTTATTGAGTGCACTATAGTAACAACAGTAGCATCTAGCTGCGATACAATCACATGCCTCAGTAAGTGTCACATTAGGCACACCATGAAGTGTGAACCTAGGCATGTCATTAATGTGAAACATATCCCACTTGTTTCAGTGCTCTATGCAGCTATGTGGACTCCCAAAAGTCGAGAAAGTGATAACAAGTTTCCCCGATCCATCTTACTTATCCTACACCAGGGCAACGTTCAACTTGGGTTCACTTCAGCCATTCAGAATTCTGAATGACATATTTAGACGTCTGACCCTAGTTCAGACATCAAGATTTTGGTCTAAATGTTTAACTATCTATACGAAACCAACTGCAGGTATTCAGACATCTGACCTTCTATTCATATGTCTGGCTTTGATTCTAGATGTCTGAATGACATCAGAATCATGTCAGATTTGAACTGTTTCATTTCTATTTTGCTTTTTCTAAAATCAAAACATCTGGTCTTCGAATTCAGACATCCGACTAATGTATATTTGTTTAATCTCCTATTTAATTTATTCACCATTACTATGGGCTTAAGTACAGTTGCATATTTCATGTTTAAACAAGTAGTTATACACAATTCTAACTTTATTCATCTCAAAATTTTTATGTGTTTATCCAATTTATCGAATATAACAATTCAATGCATTTAACTTGTTATTTTGTCTAGTTCTAAATCGTTATTTTGTTCTACCTTTAACCAAACAGTAATTATGATTTATATGTCAATAATGATTCATTCATATCCAATAACAACCTTTAATTTAATCAAATATAATTCATTTTTTTATTTTCATTTTTTCTGAGACTTGGGGATTGCCTTGGGTTTTTCTATGTCTGGCCTGGAGTTAGCCTCAGGTAAACCTAGAGTCAGTCCCCAAGTTTTTCAATATTTTTACCAAATTTGAACTTTTGCTGTAATTTTGCAATTTGGTCCTATGGATTATACTAAGGTCAAAATTAACTTTTATTAACATTAGGTTATCATATATATAAGATTTTTAGGTTGGATTTACAACCTGATTTATCCTATTCCCAATTCATATCAATTGTACCTTCAAAAATAGTGAAATAGGAATTTTCAAATTATCCAATTCACATAGATTTTTAACTAAAAATTATCAATCCAAATTAGTAACCATATTTTTATAAATAGATATGTAAATGAAACTTAGGTACATATATTTCCATCATACTCATGTCGTAGATGAATTCACTCACCTCATACGCTGTTTTGATGAAATCTTCTTCTTTGCTTCAATTTGATTTAGCGTTTTCTTCTCTATTAGCTCGTAATTGTTTCGATTTGGCTCCTCTCTCCTTTTTAATTTGATTCTTACGAATTTGATTTAATTTTTGTGTGGAAATTTTGTCTTAGAGTTTGATGAAGAAGAAGAAGAAAATATGAAGATTTGAGAAGCAACGACTACGTAGTGAAAGGAAATGAGAGATGAAGTGAGTTACGTTAGAAACAACCCTTATATAGGCACAAAACCTGAAATTCACCTTGGCCTTTATTTGGGTCTTGACCTGTTTCGCTCCACAACGCGAGCTACATTGAATAATTCATATCTCCTTCATCCGTTATCCGTTTTCAATGTTTTATATATGAATTTGTGCTAGAAAAATCCAGTTAACCAAATGAAAAACTCAGATTTCTCAAATTTCTTCGTTTGTAAAAATTCATTTTTTGTAAAATTACCAAAATGTCATTACAATTAATTATTTATTTTTGTTAAAAATACAGTGTGTTACATGGGACAACCAAGTCTTTGTAGGTTGGAATGTTGAAGGCGACATGCAGATAGACCGAAAATGGTATTGGTAAAGTCACGTTGTGTGGACTTTTGAATTGATGGGCTCATTTAAACTTTTGTGAGAAAATCGAACAACAAATAACTTCAGTGCCAATTTTAAATTGTAAAGACTTTAATATAGTATGATATAAGTATCGAAAATTATGGAATGCAAAACAATTTTTTTTAATTTGCTATTATTTTAATAGATATTTAGATATGTTTGTTGTTTGCAGTAGAATGTAAATCATTGAAATCGTAAACACTATACGTAACCGAATGTAAATAATATAGGAAATTGGAAATTTGTAGAATCAGGGAAGAAATTGAGAAATTTTCTATTTTACAAATAATGTACTGATTTATTGATAATTGATAGTAAATGTTAGCGCCAAAATTGGTCACTCACACCCAAATCCAGTTGAAAGCACCAAACAACAATCACAGATCACAGACAAAATGTATGTAGAGAGTATAAATATGAAGAACGGTAAAAATTAAAAAGAAAGCAGTAAAAACAGAGGATTTATAGTGGTTCGGCTGACTCCGGCCTACGTCCACTCCAGAAATTTCCATTTTATTGATATCCAAATCAATTATAGTTACAATCCAGAGTTGTATAATGGCAGAATCGCCTTAGCCTTAGAAGAAAAGGAGCAAGGGAACCAAATGAGAATCTCCTTTGCTGAAGACCCACATGCTGTATTTATAGGCAAATACAGGTAACTGGGCTTCCTGAATGACCCAGGGTCTATTAAGTCCACGGCCGATCCAGAACCTATAGCCTTGACCAACTCCCCGCCCAAATGCTGCCGACCCAGGAAATCCACCAAGGCGACTCGAAGTAAATCCCCTTTGGACTCGAAGTAATCCGAAAACTCGATGCGGCCGAACCATGCGTTGACGCCGACCCATGTTATCACGCAGCCGACCTGAAGTCACGTGCCTCAAGACTCGAAGTTGCCGAGCGACAACCAAGGCCGAACCACCATTTAGCTAAGCTGAGCCACCCTCCATGACGAGTCACCAACACGGCCGAGCCACCTATGCTGAATCACTTCCTACGCCGAACCACCTACATGACCGAGCCACTTATGCCGAACCACCTTCCCAGGCCGAACGACACCATCTTGACTGATCGTCTTTCCATCCAGCTGGCTTAAACCCATCGTACCCCAGTCTCGACAAACAAGCAGTCGATTTAGTTAAATCCGTCTGTCCATGGCCTTTCCAAAAGGCGGGTTAACATTTGCCCCCCAAAACATGCCTTGCGGTGGGAAGGTGTGTTTTGAATAGCTTCAAGTCCAATATCTGGAGTCTATGTTCCGTTTATAATCATACCATTATATCCATGATTCAAGCCATCCTATCCAAGTGCCATATCCTTGTCCGAATCCGCGACTGCTCTGAGTCGATATCCGATTCTGAGTCCAGTAACCAAATCCTTAGCCAATTCCCTAGCCATCCGAACCCGTCAACCGAGTTTTAATCCATTCATATCCAATAACCAAATCCATGACCTTTCCAGGTTTAAATTTAAATCCATAGACCTCGCCGGGTTGCTTTATCCTATCCCGGCCTCGACTCTCCGGTCAAGGACTTTTATGTTCTCCGATCTCGGCTCTCCGGTCGAGGACTTTTTTATTCTGCGGCCTTGGCTCTCCGGCCGGGGACTTTTATATTTTCCGACCTCGACTCTCCGGTCGAGGACTTTATATTCTCCGTCCTCGGCTCTCCGGTCGAGGACTTTTATATTCTCCGGCCTTGGCTCTTCGGTCGGGGACTTTTATATTTTCCGACCTCGACTCTCCGGTCGAGGACTTTTATATTCTCCGGCTTTGGCTCTCCGGCCGGGGACTTTTATATTTTCTGACCTCGACTCTCCGTCGAGGACTTTTATATTCTTCGGCCTCGGCTCTCTGGTCGAGGACTTTTATATTCTCCGGCCTCGATCGACTCTCCGGTCAAGGACTTTTATATTCTCCGGCCTCGACTCTCCGGTCGAGGACTTTGTTTATTCTGTTCGAGTCCATTCCATTGCTCTCCAGCAGAGGGACTCATAATTCGCGATTAATGCCCCGTCTCTCCGGTCGGGACGGTAATCGCTTGGCTTGTGTTATTTATTGAATTAGTCCAATCCCAATCATTACAGAATTCAGTTATTAAAGCGAAAGTTCGTACAACAAAGGGAATTAAATGTCCAAAGTTCCAAAGAAGAAACCAGAGTTTACAGAAAAACAGAAAGAAAACAGGATTTCATAGATCTAAGCAGTACGGTTTTTCGTCATCTTAGAGCACGCCTAGGGACCGTCCTCGATCCCGTACATGTGTAAGTGTCCTAGCCATATTACTTTGAGTTCTATTACTTATTCAGAACCATAAATCCATTCAGTTGATAACAAGCCGGCAGTGACTAGATCCAGCGCCACCTTCGTTCGAGGTAGGTGGTGGCCGCTCCCGTTCCACTACTACAGCTCGATTCCTTACGTACTGTTGCAGGTGACCATTCCTTACATGCTCCTCAACGATATCATTCAAATGCCTATAATCGTTTGTGTTGTGCCCATTTAGCTCATGGAATAGGCAATGCTTTCCTAACGCCCGCTCGTATTCCGATGGTTCCCTCCTAGTCGGTCTTCAATACTGGAGGTGCCCCCGAGTATCCAAGTAAATCCTTTCCAGGGTTTTTGTCAAATCCGTATAAGAAGAAAATTTTGATTCTCTCCGTTTTCTTTTTGAGGGGTTACCGTTGTCACTCATTTTCCTTTTGCCCTTATCATCCTTGTTTGGTTCCTCCCTGGGTGGACCTCCACCTCTAACAGCATAAGCTTCAGCGTCTCTCCCTTCTCTTTCGGTCTGCGCGTCTTCCTGCCTTAGGAATCTCTCTGCTTCATGATAGAACTCTCCAAGATCCATTAGGGGGTCCTGTTCCAATGATATCTAAAAATTCGAATTATCCGCAATTCTTGAAACTGCTGCCATCAAAACCTTCGACGGATCGGGTCAATCCACTGAGGCTACCGCCGCGTTGAATCTGGTTAAGAAATCCCTGAGCGACTCTCCCTTCCATTGTTTCATCGATGTCAAGGTCATTACGTTCTTGGGTCCGACTATATAGACCTGAAACTGCCTCATAAACCTTTCAATAAGCTCCGTCCAAGTGTCAATAGAACCACTCTCCAGCTGTCTGAACCACATAGCTGCGATATCCGTCAAATACAAAGGGAAGCATCGAGCCATGACCTTATCCGATGCCCCCAGTACCTCCATATGCCTCAAGTACCTCGTTAGGTGAACGATAGAATCCGTTCTCCCATCATACATCTCCAACGTTGGTAGCTTAAAATCTGGTGGGTTCCTAGCTCGCCAGATAGTAGAAGTGAAGGGACTCCTATTCACATCCTCGAAGTCTTTATTTACCAATCTACCTCGCATAGCTCGTCTGAATCTCCGCTAATCTGTCATTGTCGCCAAGCTGTAATCCTTATCCGCTGCCTCCGATCTACCCCCCGAGTTCACGAGTGAATCCTGGCACATACTCCTCATCACGTACTCCTGTATTATTGTTGATGCCGGGTTGCACAGCATCGTCAGGTATCTCTCCATGGATTGGTCCAGCATTACCTGTTGATCTGCCCCCAAGTCTTGGTCCATCTGAGTTAATAGTTGTTCGTTGATCAGGGGCTGCTCCCTGCTGAACCACTCCATCTGCTTGCTAGTTGGGTGCTTCTGATCCAGCTCCACGGATCTGAGCCCCTGCATTTCCTGCTTGTCCAAATTGTCTGAGAAGAGTCTGCATCATCTCCTCTTGTCTTTTCAGCATCGCTTCCATCTCGTGTCTGGTGATGTAGGTGGATGCTTGACCAGCTCCAGCTCCAAAGGAGGCCTCTTGACTTCCCTCTTGATTGGTTCTTTCTGTCACTTGCTACCTTGTTGGTGGCCTAGCCATTGCTTCCTAGAATCCAAGTTCTTAGCTCCAAAACCCCTGAGTGCTTGCTTTCTCAGTGAAAGCACCAAAATGTTAGCGCCAAAATTGGTCACTCGCACCCAAATCCAGTTGAAAGCACCAAACAACAATCACAGATCACAAACAGAATGTATGTAGAGAGTATAAATATGAAGAACATTAAAATTAAAAATAAAGCAGTAAAAATAGAGGATTTATAGTGGTTTGGCTGACTCCGGCCTACCTCCACTCCAGAAATTTCCTTTTTAGTGATATCCAAATCAATTACAGTTACAATCCAGAGTTGTATAATGGCAGAATTGCCTTAGCCTTAGAAGAAAAGGAGCAAGGAAACCAAATGAGAATCCCCTTTTCTGAAGACCCACATGCTGTATTTATAGGCAAATACAGGTAACTGGACTTCCTGAATGACCCAGGGTCCGTTAAGTCCACGGCCGATCCAGAACCTATAGCCTCGACCAACTCCCTGCCCAAATGCTGCCGACCTAGGAAATCCACCAAGGCAACTCGAAGTAAATCCCCTTTGGACTCGAAGTAATCCGAAAACTCGATGCGGCCGAACCATGCATTGACGCCGACCTGTGTTATCACGTAGCCGACCCGAAGTCACGTGCCTCAGGACTCGAAGTTGCCGAGCGACAACCAAGGCCGAACCACCATTTAGCTAAGCTGAGCCACCCTCCATGACGAGTCACCAACACGACCATGCCACCTATGCCGAACCACTTCCTACGTCGAACCACCTACACAGCCGAGCCACTTATGTCGAACCACCTTCCCAGGTCGAACGACACCATCCTGACTGATCGTCTTTCCATCTACCTGGCTTAAACCCATCGTACCCCAGTCTCGACAAACAAGCAGTCGACTTAGTTAAATCCACCCGTCCATGGCCTTTCCAAAAGGCGGGTTAACAGTAAGGGTGGGCGTGGGTCGGTTTGGTGCGGTTTGGGGCCCAAACCGTTTCCACAATGCATCAAACGGTTAATCAAAAATACAAACAATTATACTAATCATTTAAATGGTTCGGTTTTGATGTAATATGGTCCGGTTTTGGTTCGGTCCGGTTTGAACCCATATTAAATATGAAATAAGAGAATTACTTTCATTAACAATCAATTTAAGAAGGCAACTGTATAAAATTTTTACACTTAAAGTTTAAAACACAATGTTATACTGAAATGAAAGGTTAATTTTTACTTGTTTGAATATTTCAATTTGACATTTAGCTACAAATGAGATTTTTTTTAGCAAATTAACCAAACATCAACGTCAATCAATGCATAACCATTAAGTAAAATGACTAGAATAAGATTATAATTAGATTTATTCAAAAAAAGATGAAAAATATTGTACAAAAATTATAACTTCTTCCTTTATGGCAACGATTATTATTAATATAACGACCACATACCTAAAAATAGAATACACATTGTTAGAATTTAAACTGAGATAGGAGTTGCTTATATTTTTGCCATAAGATTACTGGTGTAAATTTTCGGTTCGGTCTGGTTTAATATGATCGATTCAATTGTCCAAAGTACAATCGAACCGTATCGATGCGGGTCGGTCCGGTTTGGATCATTTGCTTTGATTAGAAAATTTGATGTGGGTTCCGTATCGTTTTTATGATCCGATGCGGACGGTTTTCGTATAGTGGTGCGGTTTAATCCACCCCTAATTGATAGGAAAGATAAGTAGACGTATAGAGGAAAAGTTCAAATAAAGAAGTGGGAACCTCCGCTCCAACAACAAGCTCCTGACCCAGCCATTCACGTCCCTTCATTATTCTACGTGTCCACCTCCTTTCTACTCACACGTGTTTTATTCATGATAAGGAACGCCCGCATAATTTCTCCCTGTGTCTTAGTTTTCGCAGTCTATCCATTGTCCTCTTCCCGCATAATTTATCAATCGTAACATGATTAAAAAATTGATAAATATCATTGTGCGGTAATTTTCAGCTTTTATAACATATAAGTTATCTGACGTAAGCACTGTCCACGTGGCCGACCCAGGGCGCGACAAAACACACTGAGCTATACTCGGTCGGCATGCTGCGAGCCTAAATCTCCATCGTGAGTCAAATTCCATCCCACCCGTCCATTTCCTTTCATCCAGCGGTCCAGCGCGATCTCTGCATCCAGCTAGGTTCGGACTATTATATCCACGTAGAATCTAAAATCGAACGGTCAACGTAGCTTCGGAGTGGGTGACAGTGAATCCCAATCGTTGGGTTAAAAAAGTCACCATCGTAGTGGGACCGCATTATTAACAATTATAGCGGGGTTGGACTGGTCCCGTGTGCATAGTGTTGCACCGGCTGCAGCCCGTGAAGGTCGGGTAAATCTACTGACACGTGGCAATTGATGGCACACTTGAGAGGAAATAAAACCAGTGATATTTTTTATAAACGTGGTGGTCCCGCATTTCTGGCCCCACTCCCTCGGACAACTACATCTTACTCCTTAGACGGTTGGATCTTGTTCCTTTCGGTGTCTGTTAAAAAATCTTGGCCGTTGGTGATGGCCTCACTCTATTAAATACACAAAGAAGATGAGACGCGCAGCACTAGATTAGATAGGGAGAAGAATTAATATAGAGCTCAAGTTAAATTTATTAAGTTTCCAAAGATTTCAAGCTCTTAAATTCTTTCTCGAAACTTTATTTTCTCAGATTACAGTTCATATTTTCTGTAGATCTACCTAAGCTTTTGCCTCTGGAACTATATTTTAAAGTTTCAGCTCAGTTAATTTCTGGAAGATAGTTTGGAGATCCATAGGTTCTTTTAATGAGAGATAAAGAATCAGATGGATAGAAATCGAGAAGCGAGGAGAGGATCCATGGCAGCTGCAGCTGTGAACGGCAGCAGTGGACTGTCAAGAAGACGGCAGAGAAGAACCTCAAATCTTCGCGATTCAACTGGTTAAATCTCGATCTTGAAAATCACAGAAAATTAATCTTAATCAGTTCTGATTGTATTTTATGTGTCTAATTTTTATCAATTTTTAGACGAAGATGGAGGTATGGAGATGCTAGAGACGTCGAGATTAAGAGATAGAGCGGTGAAGAAGGACAGAGATCGAGATCGAGAGAGATCTAATAGTAGAAGTAAGAGAAGGAGAGGTGATAGATTGATGCATGAGAGCAGTATTAGAGGAGAAGGGGATGATAGCTCTGAAGAAAGTATGGATGAGGAAGATGGCGATGAAGATGATGAGGTGGGGGTAAGATTACCGCTGCAAGGGAATAGCTCAAATTTTCCACCTTCTACATCGAGTCAACAGCACAGTCATAACCATCATAGTCAGAATCTGAATCATTTTAGGAAAAGTAGCAGTTTTTTAGGGAGTAATACTAATATTAACAAGCCTGTTCGCCCTTCAGCACAGTTGATGAAAGTTTCTGAGGAGATGATTGGAGTTTCTATTCCTAGAAAAGCTCGGTCATGTATGTTGATATTTTTCACTGATTTTTTGCTGATTTGAAAAGGCAAAAATTAATAATGTTGTTTTTGTGTAGCAGCTATGAAAAGGTCGCAAGAATTTAATGGGACTGGTGAGCCGATTCATCATCGGCAAGATTCAGCCTCCCCGGCAAGGCACAGCCCTTCTTCGAATACAGCCACTTCTCCGCCATCATCAAATTTATCAATCCGAAAGAAGGTAAGTTTTTGTTTGGCAATAAAATTACTTTATTATTTTTTCTGTTATTTGTTTGTTTATTTGAAAACGCAATTTGTTGTTTTTGCAGAAGTCGATTACTGGATCTAAGCACAGACCACCAAAAATGGCAAAGTCGCCGCCTGTGTCTTCTACTATTCAGGAGATTGAGATTGCTGAAGTGTTATTTGGAATGACAAGGCAAGCTCCTTTGCCTGTAGTTGACAAGCAGGAAACTAGTAAAGCTGAAACTAAGGATGACAATCCTAATGGATTGAATGCAGAAGCGAAATCCAGGGTGTCATCTCCAAATTCAGTATCTCAGACTCAAGCATCCTCTCAGCAGCAATCTGTTTTGCCTATGAAGGCTTCTGGTATGATTTTTGTTCTAATATTTTTGTGCGTTTTAATGTTTTCTTCTACAGTTTTTGAAGCCTGGGAATATTTTAGCTTATTAAATTTGGATGTTTTGCAGCTCCTAAGAGAAAAAGACCAAGGCTGAGGCTTGAAGAGGAGAGTCCAACCAGTTCGGTAGCAGCAACTTCAGCCAAAATAGAGGCTGAAATGGCATCGAAAGTTGAGGAGGTCACATCTCCTAGATCTAAAAAGAACCATGAAGAGTCTGAAACTGTTTATAATGAAATCGATTCATCAGATCCAAGCAAAGACTGCGTTGACAATCAGAAAGAATCCGTGAAGCAAGAAAGTAGTAATCAAGTGAATGAGTCTAAAGAGCAAGAAGCAATCAAGGAGAAAGTTGGAATTTTGGGGTCAAATTTTGTGGACAAGCATGAAGAAAAAGCTGTTCAATCTGGAGCAGATAAGAGGTGAGATTTGTGATAGTAGTTTACTTTTATTTTATTTTATTTGTTTTATTTTATCGCATATCTGTATGTACGATAGTTGAAATTTTCTGATGTGTTTTTATTATATTTCAGTGAGGTTGTGAAGGAAAGCCCCCAAAAGGCGAAGTTCAGTATTGATCTAATGGTGGGTTGTTATTTTCTTGATGGGTTATTTTTCTTAATTTATTATAAATAGGGGAATCCAGATGTAAATTTACGTTAGATATCTATATTATCAAACTTCATATAATACTCTCAACGATGGAATGAGTCAAAACTGACAATGAAAGGTTTGGTAACCGTATTTTTATTATTTTATAATAATAATGTTATATATCTTTTTTTGGTTGATGCTTTTTTTCCCCCATCTCTACACTAATTAATTATTGTTGCACTGTGTTGTGTAGGCTTTTTGAATTTTACCAATCATATTAAATACTATATTCGATTCTACAAAAATAAACAAATGGATCTATGGAAACAACGTGTCTTTATACGCTTCTAGTCATTAGTTTTGTGCATGTTCATTTTCTAAGTATATACGTTCCTCTGTAAATCTTACTACTTTTCTAAAATAAAGATGATATTAATAACTCTGTGCATGCATGATCTAATGATGTGTTTTTTTCCTTTGCTCTGTTTGTTCTGCGTTTAGGCTCCTCCGTCCATCATGGAGAAGTCAACTTCAGATAAGGATGGCTTATCAGATTTTTCTTCTGATCCGAAAGAAACAGGCTCAGAGAAAAAACTGGTCCGTGAAGTCAATTTCTATTTTATGCCAATTTAATAAAGGCATTTGTGTGAATTTTTGAGCTAAGATTGAGTTCTCTTTCACAGTTGCCTTTTCAGGATATTGACAAATCTGAAAAATCATCAAAAAACGAAGGAATGTCGGACCACCAGAATGTTGGAAACTTCTTGTCAAAGGGTTTTGATTTGAAGCAGCAGCAAACCACGAAAGAAAAACTTCCTGATTTGCATCTTAACTTAGATAAGCACGACAAAGAGAGTCTCAGTTTAGGTTGCAATGGAGGCAAACAGCAGCAACAACTTCCCTTTCCGAAGCAGCAACAGAAACCAGCACGGGTTGATCATAAACAGGATAAACAAGGTATGGTGTTTTCAATATTTTGATATCTTATAAATGTCTACGAGAGTCTCAGTTTACTTTAATGGGTGCCAGCTCCACCAGCATCAATGCCGTTGCCTGTGCCTATTGCGGGTTGGCCTAGCGGTTTTCCTTCTTTTGGGTATAAGCAATTCTCTAATTTTCTTCACTCTTATCTCCTTTTCCATTCCATTCCTTAACTAATGCTTTTTACATAACAGGTACATGGGGCAAGTGCCACCATTACAAGCAGTTGTACCTTTAGATGGTTCCTCCTTGGCAACCAATACAATCCAGGTTTTTATTAATATAAACATTTTCAGGTTTTGACATTTACAAAATATTCTTTCAGCAACCTTTGTTCTTATAATTTATGTTTATCCAGCCTCCGAATTTCATTCAACCTCAACAACCACTGAAGCGCTGTGCTACACATTGCTACATTGCACGAAATATTCATTCTCATCAGCAGTTTGCACGAATGACAAATCCATTTTGGGCTGCTGCAGCAGCTGTCAGTGCTTCAGGCACTCCTCTTTACGGCACCAAATACAATCTTAACGCAGTTCCCCCATCTGAGTCTACAGCTGCAATACTGGGCAACCCTTTACAAGCTGGTTTTCCTCCTGTAAGCTTGGGCACTTTGCAGGAAAAGCCCATTCCAAAAGAAATGAGTTCAACAAATGCACCTGCTTTGACCAATAGTAACCTGTATTTGGATGCTGCTTCCGCACAAAGAAAGCAGTTTTTGCTTCAACAACCTTCACAACCTGGATCATCTGCCACACCGCCTACCATGATGGTAAGTTATCATATCACTAATTCTATCTTTCATTTCAATATCATTTAATGATATTTACTTTATTCTGGTGTTTTGTTCCAGCCTGGGCCTACTATAATATTTCCAATAAACCAACAGTCAGCTGTGGCAAATCAACCGGGACCTGCTTCAAAATCCACTCCGGGAGGAGCTTCAGTAATTACTGCAACATCATCACCTGCTCCTACTGCAAACATAGCACCTTCGACGTCCATGAGTTTTAACTATGCAGGTATGAATCCAAATGATGCTAGATGCATGGCCTTTATGCAAGGCAATGCCATTCTCCAGAACAATGCGTACCCATTTCCAATGGCAGCTGCTGCACAGGCAGGGGGGAGTCCTACGCCCTACAAAGGTGCAAATCCAGCCCAAGCCATGCCTTTCTTCAATGGGCCTTTTTATTCACCACAAATGGTTCCTTCTCAGCAGCAGATGCAGCATCATATGCTTCAACAGATGCAGCGTCAACATATGCAGCAGCAGCAGCAGCAACAGCAGCAGCAAGAATCAAGTTCTGCTGCTCGACAACCTCGTAACAATTCAAGCACATCCAGCGGTTCCTCTTCATCTCAGAAACATACACAGCAGACACAGCAGAGAGTTGTGCCTGGGCCTGGTATTGCTACTGGTGTCTCCAACACTTCCCATAGTTTCCAGACTTCTTTAAAACATCACCCGATGAATTTGATGTCACGTCAGGCTCGTCAACTTGAAAACGAGACAGCACGTGAAGGAAGCCCTTCCTCTACTGGAGACAACATAAGGCTATCCCAACAAGCTCAGAAGAGTGGTGGTTTGTATGGGCAAAGCTTTGCCATGCCGAAAATGCCTTCTCAGAACTTTGCTCTTATTTCTCCTGCCACTGCTGCCGCCGGCATGACGAGCAGTGGATCAAATAGAAATGACAAACAACAGCAACAAAATCAACAGCACACTTTGAAAGAGTTAACTCCCTCTCAAGTTTATGCCATGTCTTTTGCCTCATTTGGGGGACCTACTACCGCTGGAGGACCCAGTTTTGACTTTTCAAATATTGTTCAGAATCCTGCTTTGCTCCAGAATTTACCAGAAGTATCTAGACACGGCTATCAGATTTCAGCAGCTGCAGCTACTCAACAAAAGAAAACTCAGCACGACGACACTAAATCTGTAGGAGATTCTGGCACTTCGAATAAAGCAACTTCTACAACTGATGAGGCAAAAATAGTTCCCAATGCAAGTAAGCAGCAATCTTTAAACTTTTCAAGGCCAGACAATGATCATGCAATGACCAACATCATAACAAATCTTGCTGATGCATCTTCTCGACCCTCCACCATTGCTTCCAGAGCGATAAACACACCTTATAGCGCTGCTCCACCTACTGCTGCAGCTGCAGCAAACCCTTCTGGTTTCAACATGTCACCGAAATCTCAACAACAATACTACCAACATGTCATGGAAGTCCAAAGGCAGCAGCAGCAACAAAGAATGCAATTGTTTCAGCAGCAGCAGCAACAACAGCAAAAGTTGCCTGCATCGAATCGTCAAAATGCTAAGCCAGGTTCTTCTCAAATGCCAGCGCCTAATAATTCCAGCAGCAGTGTAAATAATGCAACATCAATGACTCCCAGTAGATTTCCTTCTTTATCCGTGCTTCAACAAGGCAGTGCTAGCAGTGGTGCTTCTCATTCTCCCCAATGGAAATCTTCTACCCCGAACAACAATAATAGACAGTCCATGACTCCGATTGTTTCTTCTTCTTCCAACTCTTCTTCAACCAAGAATCAAATGCTTCAACAGCAGCAACAAACACAGCAAATTTCATTTGGTGGAGTCGGTTTATCTTCAAATAAACCAGCAACAAATCAATCTGCTACGCCAATGAATATCGGATCACCTCAAAGTTCCATATCTAAAAGTAGCGCTGCTGCAGCTGCTGCTGGTGGAGGAAGCAATAGTGGCAGTCCACGTGCAGCAGCAGTTTCTTCAGATTCGAAACCTCTGCCTTCTCCTAGTATACAACACCAGCAGCAGATGATAGCTGCAGCTGCAGCAGCAAAGCATTCACAAACAGCTGCAGCGTCGAGTAATCTCAAACCCTCTTCCCCAATCACAACATCTAATAATAACAACAGCAGTAATCGGAACTTGAATTCGATGCTGGGTCATCCTCAACTGTCTTCTGCTGCTTCGAACAATACTAAGAATTCCAACAGTAAAGTACATCCACTGCAGCAGCAGCAAAAGCAGCAGCAGCTAATGCAAAAGCAACAACAACAGAACTTCCAGCCACCTCAGATTTTCTTCAACAGCACCAGTCCTTATATTCAGCAAGTGCAGCAAAACAGTCAATCAAATGCTAAGAACAATCCTACTGCTTCTGGAATGCTTTCATTGTCATCTTCACTGATTCTGGCTGGTGGAACATCCGCAGCCGCCGCTGCTTCCGACCCTGCAAAAGCTGCAGCTGTTGCAAGCAACAATAAAGGAACAGCAAGTGCACAACAACAGCATCAAGCGGCACAATATGCTGCAGCAACTGCGGCTGCTGCTACTTCAATGGCGCCGCATCCTTTTATGCCTTCCTATCCGTACATGCATGCGATGCAGTCTTCTTCAAATTCTAGTAAGACTGTAACAACTACTACGGAAAAGAAGCAACAGCAGCCGACTACTGGTGCGCAATTCATTACATCATGTTTCTCCATGTTTAATTTATTATAAGAGTAATTCATGTAAAATGCGACTGTGCAGGACAGGGTGAAAATGTACATGCAAGTTGGAAACCTGAGAAAAGATGACAGTCAATGAATGAAGGATTCCAATGACAAGTAGCAAAGCAAGGTACGCCATAATTGTGCTGCTTTTTTTGAACTGCGAATGAAGAAGGAAATATTGAAAAAGAATGAAAGATGGGGGACCGTTTTACAATTTTGGGAAAAGGTTTGGTGTATTCCCTAGAAAAGACACTTTGATGTGATATGCACGCATACTAACGAAATGGGAAAAAAAAGCAGTAGGCGGAAATTGCTAAGCTGGGAGTGGGCCCCCACTCGATGTTCTTTATTTAATTTAAAGTATGAATATGGATATTATATTAGTTTATTGTTCAGTATATTATATCCGGTAGTAAAATATTGTTATATATTTGTTTAAAGTGTTGAGAGAGGGGAAAGTGAAGCTCAGGACACTAACATGCTGACGTGTACCAACTAAACAAATATTTTCTTTTTCATAATGTATTTTTTGGGTAGGTGGCTCATCTCAAGCAGTTGCGCTTTTTTTACTATATTCAATTCTTACTTTTATTATATTCAAATTGCAATTATGTTATAATAGTCAGTTAATTATCACAGAGATGCTTAGCTAGTCGCTCCAACGCCGATTTATTTTAGTTTATTCACGTGAGTTTCTCCTTTAATTTATGTTGTTACTTATATTAATGTTTGTTTGTTTATTACCATCTGTAGAAGTTTGATTGTATTAAGAAACGTGATATTTTATTGTATGTTATTCAATTCACGCAAGTGTTTTGTCGATATTAATTATAGGTTGGGGAGGTGTTAGGTTCGTCAGATTTTTATTCTATACAAGCGGCATGTGATGGGGTGGACTTATCCTGCTAGGAGTTTCATTCAAACTAGTCTACTAGATTACAATGGTTCAAGTGAATTTTGCCAGGGCCCGTTTATATTTTTTTATTCAATTTTTTTACGAAATCCATGCATAACTTAAGTTCGCCACGTTATGCTTAAACTTAAACAATTGTTTCCACCTGTTCAAACAAAAGTTGAAAGTTAAGAGGTTTTTATGTTATTTAGGCTTAAGTTTTGATGTATGAGCGGACATAAACAGTAGTACTTGTAGTTTTTCTTCTGTTTATTTACACGTTTATCGCAACCCTATGTACCACGGCCTTTATCTTCGTCAATTCTTATTCAAAACCCTAGTCCATCTATCATTGCCAGCCACCAAGTTTTGCCTATGCTGTTGTCGCCACCAACTGGACAGTTGCTAACTTTATGAGCATTTCCGTTGTCTTTAGATATGTCGTATGTCGTAGAATTAGACAGTAATAAAGTTAACTTTAGATATTGAAAATAAAATTATTGTATAATCGTTAGTATTCAACACTTGTTGGTATGCTTTAGTTAGTAATTACGGTTGATGATATTTACTATTTGCTACTATCTACTGTTACTGCAGTTGCCGTTTATTGGTTGTCCTTTTGTTAGGATTATTATTGGTTGTTATTTACTGTTGGTTGATACGTTGTCGTAGACTTGTACGTTTGTATTATTGTGGATGTATAGCTAGAACAGTTATTTGTACTGCCCTTATATGTTTGCTGGGAGTGTAACTTTCATTGTATATCGAACAAGTTGTCTCGATATGACATCAAGAAGATACAGGGATGAATGTACCTATGTTGATATGTTATTCTAAGTTATGACATTACTGGATTGTGGTTAGTACGATATTACGTTTCATATTTTAATTTGCATGTGTTTTAACTGTTAGCGTATTGTCATGTTCTAAACATTGTGGATATAGGCCGACAGCAATGTCAAATACCTAGAAGGAACTACGTTTACAGCCCTTTTTACTTATTTTCCGCTTCCCTTTGAATTAGTGTGTGTGTGTGAGATTTTGTGTATGTAAATTTTGTTACTGGTTATTGTGATTATACTACTACAACCGTGTAATAGTGGAATAAGTAAAAAAATATTCGATCTGCTTTTTCATTAGTTTTCATTAAATATCAATTGATAATATTGTGAATAAAATTAAAAAATAAAGAGATTTAAGAAGATATTAGTGAAAAGAACGAAGCATATAACATCGTAGAGATCTAAAAAGGAAAGATATTTTTTTATCGTTTTGGTTTCATCCAATGATTTAGCAAACCTATACTAGACCAATCTTTTTAACGGTCGATTTGATTATTGCATGTATGACACGTTATTTACGTGAATAATTAGGTTGTAATTTATATTCGTTCGTTCCGAGGTAAATTAGATGTAAAATAATCATTTTCATTGTTCACCCGATGAGTTGATGTGCAAACATTGGATTTTCGAGCGTCTGACATTAACTAACTATAGGCACAAGTCCAACTAAACGAATACGGTACTTGATCTTAGAATCACCATCACCCATCTTTCCGTAAATCTCAAAACTATGAAAACAACCCCCAAAATGTCACGTTACACCTCAAAATCTCCATCATTAAATCTTTATTAACAATCTAATTTACAGTTAGGAATTTTTCATTCCTCAGAAACCCGATAAACATTCAAACATAGGTCGTATTAAACATGACAGTCTTTAATTTATCACAAACCAAACCAAACCATCTAAGCACAAGAATCACTAAATCAAAGGGAAATTTATATTCATACCTAATACATTTAGGTATACATTTACCATTTAAGATCATTGTTGAGCCTTCGCATGAATGATCGTTCATTGGCGAAGATTATTGTTCACCTAGATGTACATTATATTCGGCCAAAATTTAATAAGTAATATTATTTTCGAATTTATATATACATATATTATTTTAAAAATCTTTTAAATATATAAATATACATTTTATTAATGTATATACATATAAATAAATAACACACACATATAATTCACACACGCATCACTAAAACTATTTTCGACAAGAAAAAAATTAACATGAAAAACAATTTTTTTATAATTTATTTTAAACCAAAAGCCTATTATTTAATTTTAAACAAAATCTATTTTATAAATATGATTCCGATTTAAGTTTTTTTTAACTTACTGTTTTCAAACTTAAATAAATAAATACACACATATAAGTTTTCTTTTGAAGTGAATAAAAATAGATCTTGAATTATGTTTACTAAGTCAAAAAGGATTTAAAATAAAGTATCAATTTCTTAAAGAAATTTTCAACCAAACTATTTTCTATTAAAAAGGCAATTTGATTATATGTGCTTGCGACTGAATCATAGTAAAAAATATTTTGAGGAAGACAATATCATTTACTTTTGAATTAAAAATAAAAATATATGTAGCCAAAAACAAAAATTAATTATATATATAATTTTAAATATATTTTTATGTATAAATTTCTTTATATTCTTCATGCAACAAATAATATAATTTTATGATTATTTTACGTTATGCATATATATACACATACATACATATTCATATGTGTATTTTATACAAATGTTTTTTAATATTTTAACTGTTGAATTATAAAAAAATAGTATTTTATTCCATGTAGACAGGATATACGTATATATACGTGTGTGTGTCTATGTATACGTATATATATTGTGAATATGGATGTCATGACATATTAAATACAAATACAAATTAATAAATTAATTTTAAATTAAATTATTAAATTTATCTAACACATTAATAATAAATAAATATTAATCAATAAATTAAATTAAAATATCACAAACCACTTTCATTAATTAGTATACTAAATTTGGTTTAAGTGTAAACAAATATTTGTTTACACAAACAAAGAATAAAGATCCTGTGCAACATAATAAAAGGATTTTTTTTTTGAAATTCGCTTCTTTAACTCCGCTGCTAATGCACTTGATGCAACAATGGTACCTGAGTCTGTGTTGTGCTTGTGTAAACAAATTAACCAACATAAGGACAATGCCTTTAGAAAATTCATAGTAGATGGGTGTCTTGGCAATGATGGTTAAACTAAGGAGAATGTTACTCTAATTAAGAACCATTATATGCGGAAAATCTCCCGATCGCATGGCCCTTAACCGACTCATCAAAATAGTATATTTCTAAGGCAGTATGATGTCTTAGGTGCTCGAATTCATGACCTCTAGAACCTCTAGACTCTTTTTGTAATGGGTTATAAAATATAAATTTAAAATTGTTTTAAATTTAAATAAATACATATAAATGTTTTTGATAATAAGAATGATACTTATTCAAGCAGAGCACTCAGTATGATGTCTTAGGTGCTCGAATTCATGACCTCTAGAACCTTTTTCTAAAACGCCATACCTCTGACCACTTGAGCTAGAGGTCCCTGACAATAAAATATAAATGTTATATTTATAAATTAATTAAATGGTTTGAATAGAATATATATATGTATGTATGTATGTATGTATGTATGTATACACACACACATATATACATATATATAACCAAATGAATGTTAATGTTATAATTAAAAGTGTGTATACATACACACATACGTTATTCCTCCACCTCCAATTACCGTGCAGTATTTGACACCCTCTCACTCCATTCGATCCTCCGACCATAGGCACCATAAAAGTAGGTCTGAGACATCCCATTATAGAATCGACAAACAATCGATTGAAGCTTCGGTTGTCACTGCGGAGCAACAACTTGCCGCCAATGCTCGAAATCCTGAACCGTGGGAACAATTTCCAGATGTTTGCTTTGACAATCTCATGTTCATGCTTAACTTGAAGAAAATTCCACCTGAGATCAAAGATACAGCTATTGCTTATGTAACTGATGGCTATAATCAATATAGCGAATGGGCACGAGTAGCTAAAAGAATATCCAAGGTCTCGAGGTATCGAGATCGATAATCTGAATCTCATGGCAGCGCAAGGCAAAAGAATCATTTTCCATCTTGATGCTGAGGTTGAAAACTTAAGGAAATCGCACGCCGAAGTTGAGAAGAAAGCCGAAGATGCCATCAAGGCGCTTGAAGATGAGAGAAACAGGCATCGTGATGAGATTGAGACTCCGCATCATCGAAATCATGCCTTAGTGCTGGAAAGGGATGCCTCAAACAAGAAGATGATTGAGCTGTTGGCTAAACTCGAGAGTGAGAAAAAAGAGAAGGACAATGCTCTCCGACAAGCTTAGGATTACTGTGAAGAGCTTCTCGATGCTCAAGATGAAAGAGACAAGGCGGTCGAACGCGCTAGGGATGTGGATGTGCTTTTCAAGAAGGAAGTTGAAGCCGTAGAAAAGCGAATAATGGACAAGTTCGAACCAATGCTCAACAAATACAATGCCAACGTACCCAAATTTCAAAATTTTAGAGTGGTTCGACCGTGATTACCTAAGAGTTCTTTCCCTTTCTTAGGAACAAGTCATCGAGGAAGAAAGGAAATTCTTAAAAGGTGGTGATGTGGATCAGGCCCAACTTGAGAAGGAGATTTTAAGAGGAGATGAGCCCAAGATTCTAAAAGAGGGTCATGTTATTCTCCATCCGGAGCTGGCCAGTATAGTATAGAGAGACTCATGTGAAGGCTCTGGATCATTGTCCTAATATGTCACTACCGGGGACACCTTCAACCCCAAAACTGCTTAATATCCATCTTCGGTCCCAGGGTACAATCCGATCAAGCCCACATGAAAAAGTCCACAATCCTTTCTCCCATTTTGGAAGGGAACTTCAGTGACACTCCGACCCTTTTCGAATCCCAAACCGAAGGAGGTATTTCGTTGAGCTTACCTATATTTCAGAGAGTCCATATGTCACCGATTGATGTCGCTAATCTCTCTTTTTATATCTCTCAATTTTTAGGTCAGCCCCAGGTTGTCCCACTTCCTGACAAAGGTCTCCAGTTGAGACAACAAATGACTGCAATGGAATCAGTGACCATGACTACTTCGATGACGGTGCCGACTATCCCGATTAGTGGGACTCATGGGCCTAGTGAGTAGACGATAGATGCTCTACAGGATAAAGTGACATGTGAGTTCCAGGGAGCTTAAATTGACGATGGCATTCTTATTATTGGATCCTCCGAGCCTCTACGGGGTCCCATATAAGTACCCTTGAACAGGAACAGGTCCTAGCCAAAAATGTCAAGTTGGAGAAGATAGAGACTTTTCCTCCTTCGCTATCCATAGCTCTGCCCGGTCAGACTATCTTTGCTCCCGTCACCATTCCTCCTTCCGGGAGCACCCCGAGCATGCCTGCTGGATCATCGCAGAGCACTCCATCCAAAGGCAAAGGAAGCAGGGGAAAGATAAGGACATAACTGGAAGGATCCATCTCTTTTTGTTGTATAGCAGCACTTAGGCTCTTTTTGATTATCCGCTTTTGTTTCACGGCCAGTATTTGTGCGGACTCGGCCTCCGCCTTTTCTTCTTTAGCTTAGTCATAAATAAAACTTGTACCTTTTCTCCTAAGTCTTATTTTGATTGTGAATAATAATGACTTTTATTTTTCCAAATCTTTATGTATATGTGTCCATCCATTATATGTACTTGTGATCCATCTCTTTTCATGGCCATTATTGGACTAAGTCATTAATCCGTTCCGTGACTTGGCGGCCTTTTATTGTTCTGGTGAACGTAAGGTAATCATTGAAGTGCCAAGCTCTGGGTATTGATTGGAGTCAACCGTTCAATATAGCAGTTCAGGTATCCTTTTCTAAGAGAATGACATCCTATCGCGCCAAGCTCCAGGCGCTGGTTTGAGCTAACTACTCAAGATCGTAGTTTACACAACCTCAACCAAGATGTTTATTTTCAATCATGCCAACCTCTGGGCGTAGATCAAAGTATACACATAAGGTTCCACCTTACACCAAGCATGGATCTTTCATCTTGCCAACTCCGGGCAAGGTATTAGTGATTGGATGGTCGTGTCACAACCATTTTGAATTATACTCCTGCCCTTACATCAAGGGCAAGAGTTAGCCGATGGACTGTCAAATCACATCCTTTCTAGGTTTATACTCATGCCCCCATTGCAAAGGCAAGGGTTAGTTGGCGGACAGTCAAATCACGTCCTATTTAGTTTATACTCCCGCCCCTATATCAAGGGCAAAAGTTAGCGGATGGATGGTTAAATCACGTCCACTTAGGTTTATACTCCATCCCTCAATCCGAGGACATGAGTTAATGGTTGAATAACCATATTAAGTTCTTTCAATTATACTCCTGCCCTTATATCAAAGGTGAGAGTTAGCATACAGACAGTCGTATCACATCCGTTTCAAGTTTATACTCATGTCCCCACATCAAGGATAAGAGTTAGCTGGTATTGATCTCCGGACACCAAGAGTGATTGGACTTCAAGGGTCCGATCATAGACCATGGAAGTTTGGTTGGTACTTATCTCCGGGTACCAGCATATCTATATTACACACATGCAGATTCATTTGAGTTGGTCACATTTTATAGCTCTTAAGCAATGTAAAGACAGATCTAGAAAGCCATTTATTAAAAACGGAAAACGACGAATTCTTTCTTATTACATAACTTCATTCAACTATGTACAAATATATTTCAAAGTGAAATAGCATCATAAATGCTTCCTATTCCGCGCCCTCGGGAGTGAGATCCCGACAACCGTTGCAAGCCTGAAAGTGCCATCTTTAAGCTTTTGTTCTATTGCATATCGACCATCCCAAATCGGGCCCAAGTTTCCAGAGCCTGGGAAGATTCTTGAGAACCAGGTCATCGATTTCAAAGGTCCGATTCCTGACCATGACGTTGTAATACCGGATGACTCGATTGCGGTGCATCGCTGCTTTCAAGTCAGCTTCATCTCGTTTCTCGTCGATCATGTCAAGAGATTTCAGAAGGAGTTTTTCATTCGTCTATGGATTATAATGAATTACCCGATGAGAAGTTACTTCCAGTTTAGCCAGAATCATAGCCTTCGACCCGTAGGCTAGGGCGAATGAAGAATGGCTAGTCGCTCACTTATGGGTCGTTTGATAAGCCTAAAGTACCAATGGAAGTTCATCGACCCACTTGCGCTCAGCCTTTTCCAATCACTTCTTAAGAATGGACTTGATAATCTTGTTTACAGCTTTAACTTATCCATTCATCTAGGTGTGTGCCACCGCAACAAATCTTTTCTCCATGCGATGTCGACGGTAGGAGTCCTTAAACTCAGTGTTGCCGAATTGGGTTTCGTTGTCGGCAACGATCGCCTATGGAACTCCAAAATGACATATAATATTCTAGACTACAAAGTTGATCACTTTCTTTATGTTAATTATGGCTAATGGCTCCATCTTAACCCATTTGGTGAAGCAATCAACCGTGACAATGGCGTATTTTGTGCCACCTTTAGATATCTGCAACATGCCGATAATATTAATTCCCCAAACTGCAAACGGCCAAGGACTGACTATTTGAGTAATCTTCATCGGTGGGGCTCTCAAAATCTTAACAAACCTTTGGCACTTATCGCACTTTCAGGTGTAATCAGCTGCGTCTCGGTTGATGGTTGGCCAGAAGTACCCAAATAGAGAATCTTCTTCGCTAGGGTTTTCCCTTCAATGGGTCGCCACAAGCCCCTTCATGCACTTCTCTCAGGACTTGTTTGTCCTCGTTGTGAGTGGCACATCAAAGCATAAGGACAGGGAAACCCTTCCTGTAAAGTACTCCTTCCTGTATGATATATCTCGAAGTTTGGCAAAGGAGTTTCCATCGCTCATTCCTCCTGTCGGGAAAGATTTCTCTCTGCAAGTAGTCTTTTATCGGAGTCATCTATAACTCCCTTTCAGGTTCATCCTCCAAGATCTAATTGACATCCATCTAGTTGATGCTCGGAGCGACGATATTTCCACTAGAACCAAGTCTATGAGCTGTGCGCCTCCAGAACTGGGCAGCTTAGCCAGTGAGTCAGCCTTCATGTTTTCCTCTCTAGGAATATGCGTTATCGTATAATATTCAATGTCACTAAGCAGCTCAAGGACTCGATTTAGATAAGGAGCTAGCCTGGCTCCTTTTGCCTAAAACTCTTTCCGCACTTGACACACCACTAGTTGGGAATCTCAGAAAATATATAAAAAATTTATCCACAATTCCTTGGCAATCTTGAGTCCTGCAATCAAGGCTTCGTATTCTGCTTCATTGTTTGTTGCAGAAAAGTCGAGTTTCAGGGCATAACAAATTGGATTCCTCGGGAGTGACAAGTACAACTCCAGCACTAGAACACCACTCATTAGATGCACCGTCTGTGTACATCTTCCATCTAGCATTTTTCTTACCATTTCCCTTTGAAATATCGTCACCCATAGTGAACTCGGCTATAAAATCTACCAAATCTTGATCCTGGATAGCCCTCTAAGGGTGATAGGTTATATCGTATTGGCTCAATTCAATGTTCCATTTCAACATCCTTCCAAAATTCTCAGGTTGTTGCAAGACTTGTCGCAAAGGCAGGTCAGCAAAAACTTTGATTGGATGAGCCTGAAAGTAGGAGCGGAGCTTCCTTGAAGCAATCAACAGGCAGTATGCAAGCTTTTCCAGCTTCGGGTAATTCCTTTCTACTCCTGTCAATCGTTTACTAATGTAATAGACTAGTCGTTGGATGCGGGCTTCCTTACATATAAGTGTATCGCTCAAAGCATGCATCGACACTACCAGATATATAAACAAGTCTGTTAGAACCTCAAATTTTGGTGTTTTGATTGTGATAATTATATAAGTAAATATATCGTTTAGATCTAACTAAACTTGGAGGAGAAGATATGTTTTTTACTCGAGAAATAGTCTAACAATTTGAAGACCAGATTCCGGATTGAAGCTTCAGCAAAATAGTCTGAGTTTAGTAGTAAATATATGTTAAAATCTCTCCGAAGTGGTATATGCACACACACATAATATAAAGTTCATCAAAACAATTAGAAAAACCCAGAAAACACTAACTCAGCCGGCTGACTACTGTGCATGTGCCCAAATAAATTTGAATATTCAGACGGCTGAAGTCCTAAAATCCTAAACTCTTTAACAGATGAATAGGAACGGAAAGTCTTAGCAATAGAAGAAGCTAACGATATTTCAACCATAAAACCTGAAGAGTTAATAGGAAATCTTATGTCGTATGAAGTAAACTTGTAGGCAAAAAGGGATCAAGCCTAAGACAGAAAGACCATAGCATTCCAAGCTGAACAAGAAGATTCAGATTCGATGAAGATGACATGGCATTTATAACTAAGAATTTCAAAAAGTTTTTGAAATTTAGAAAGAACAATAAATTCGGAAATAACAAGAACACCAACAAACCATTAGCTTCAAATCTCAAATGCTATGAATGTCCCAAAAAGGGTCACATAAAGAAGGACCGTCGTGATCGAAAGAAAGACAGATACAAGAATAAAAGGGACAAATATAGGAAGAAGCAATCATTTTCTATTACATGGGATGATTCATAATCGTCTTCCTCATCAGATAGTGACACTGACAGTGACTCTAAACAAGCCAATGTGTGCTTTATGGCTTCAACTGACGAAGTAAGTGATCTAACCTTTGATGATTTAGTTGATATAAAATTGGAGTTATTGGATAAACTAAAAGATGTTAAAAGAAAATATAAAGATGCTTTAGCAAAACTAAACAGGAGTGAAATGGAAATTGATATGCTCGGAGATGAAAAGAAAATCTTAGAAGAAGAATTTGTCAAAACACAAGAATCTTTGTCTAATGTATCTTCTCAACTCACTATGCTATCAAATGAGATTGAAGTTCAAAAAGAAAAGAATATGACATTAGCTGCAGAAAATCACGATTTAAAATCTAATGTCGAAATTCTTGAATTAAACAATACTAGTCTCAAAACCGAGTCAGAAAATATTACTAATTTTGTTTATAACTTTAACAAAGGTAGATAAAATATTTCTAGAATTATTAATAACTCTCAAACCTCTTTCAATAAGAAAGGTTTAGGATATACAAATTCCTCAAAATCTAGTTCAAAGAGGAACATTTCACTATATAAAAATTTCAAAATACATAAGAATTTTGTAAAAGCAAAACCAAAACCAAAGGTTTTCACGCAAAAGAAGGACAGCTATAACATAAAAAATATAAAGATTGGACACCAAAAACTAATAATGATTCAATTAGAAATAAGTATATCAAGACTTTTATAAATACAGTTCACAAAAATGAAAATTTTACTTATAAAGAGAATTCTAAACCCTCTTGGGTTTGGTTTCCTAAGGCCTAACTCTTAGGACCCTAACTAAAAGGTGAGTACCAACGTCATCTCTATATTTTTGCAGGTACCAACTAAGAAAAGAGGAAAGTGGATACTTGATATTGGTTGCTCAAAACACATGACAAGAAACAAAGACATGCTGACTAACATTATTTACTCAGATGGAGGATCTGCCACATTTGGAGATAATTCCAAAGGATATATCATTGGCAAAGGCGATGTGAGCAATGACGGTACATCTAACTTACCTCTTATTACAAATGTTTTACTAGTTAAAAATTTAAAACATAATTTTCTTAGTATAAGCCAACTATGTGATAAAGGTTTTAATATATCTTTTTCGTAAAATAAATGTAATATATTTGATCAAAACAAGAATCTTATTTTTGAAGGAACTAGATAACGTAATATATACATTTTAAATATGAAGGTTAATCATAACACAAATATGTGTCTAATAGTCAAAGAAAATGATCCTTGGTTATGGCACAAAAGATTTTGTCATATAAACTTCAAAGCAATAAGCAAATTATCGAAAAATAATTCGGTAAAAGGCTTACCAAAAATGAATTTTAAAGTAAATATTATTTGTGATGCTTCTTAGTTAGGAAAATTAACCAAACCTACTTTTAAATCAAAGAAAATTATTTCTACATTACAACCACTTGAGTTATTACATTTAGATCGTTTTGGACTAACTCAAGTTCAATCTATAAATCATAATAAATATGTTTTTGTAATTGTAGATGATTTTTCAAGATACACTTGGACAATATTTATGAAAAATAAAAGTGATACTTTTGAAAATTTTAAAAACTTTGCTAAGAGAATTCAAAATAATAAAAATATAAAAATTAAAAACATTAAAAGCGATCACGGTGGTGAATTCGATAATGATTTTTTTTGTAAAATATTGTAATAACACAAATTTTTCATTTCCTAAAACTCCTCAACAAAATGGAGTTGTAGAAAGGAAAATTAGAACACTTCAAGAATGTGCTAGAACCTTATTAAATGTAAGTACTTTACCTAAACATTTTTGGGCAGAAGTTGTAGCAACTGCTTGTTATGTTTTAAATTGAGTCTCCATTAGACCATTAACAAAACATACCCCATATGAACTTTTTAATGGATGAAAACCTAACATATCATATTTTAAAGTTTTCGGTTCAAAATGTTTTTTATTAAATACAAAAGATCAACTTGGTAAATTCGATCCAAAATCCAATGAAGGAATATTCATTGGATACTCGGAACGAAGCAAGGCATATAGAATTTATAATAAAAGAACTAAAATAATCGAAGAAACACTTCATGCGTCATTTGATGAAAGTTTCAAACTTAATAATAAAAACGAAGATGAAGAAATAATTCTAAAATCAAATATCATAAAAATTGAAATTGAAAATATTGAAAATAATACTGAAATTGAAAACAACAATTTACCTAATGAAAAGAGATTCGATCTCCACCAAGACTACTAAGAAATCACCCAATTAAAAATGTTGTTAGAGAAATAAATTCTAACGTAAGAACACGAAATCAATTAAATCAATGGGTCATGTAGCTCTCCTATCGACGATTGAACCTAAAAATGCTAAAGAAGCCTCAACTGATGATTACTGGATTATAGCTATGCAAGAAGAGTTAAATCAATTTGAACGAAACGAAGTTTGGGACTTAGTTCTTAGACCTAGTAATCAAACAGTCATTGACTAAGTGGGTTTACAAAAATAAAGCCGATGAGCAATGAAATATTATTCGAAACAAAGCTAGATTAGTAGCTCAAGGCTACAATCAAGAGGAAGGAATAGACTACGAAGAAACATTTGCTCCTGTAGTCCAACAAGAAGCAATATGTATTTTATCAGCTTTTGCATGTTTCCATAACTTTAAACTATATCAAATGGATGTAAAAATGCTTTTCTGAACGGTTTTATAAAAGAAAATGTGTGTGTAGAACAACCACCTCTATTTTCACATGAAAAATTTCCAGTCCATGTTTATAAATTAAAGAAAGATTTATACGTTTTAAAACAAGCACCTCGTGCTTGGTATGATCGTCTTAAAAGTTATCTTATGAATTCTGGTTTTAAAATTGGAAAAGTAGATCAAGCTCTGTTTATAAAACAAGATAAAAATGATATTTTAATAATACAAGTTTATGTAGATAATATCATTTTTGGTTCCACGAATGAAAAATTATGTCAATAATTTTCGAATATTATGACAAGAGAATTTGAAATGTCTCATATGGGAGAACTTTCATATTTTCTTGGATTTCAAATCAAACAATTAAATAATGGAATTTTTATTAATCAAGAAAAATATTGTAATAATCTAATAAATCATTTTGGTATGGAAAATACTTCTGCTAAACCAACACCAATGAGTACTACGGTACATCTCGATCGTGATGAAAACGGCAAAAGTATTGACCAAAAACTATATCGAAGTATGATTGGATCTTTACTTTACTTAACTGCTAGTCGTCCTGATATAATGATGAGTGTATGCTTATAGGCACGATTTCAAGAAAATCCTAAATAATCACATTTAAGAGCAGTGAAATGTATTTTGGGCTACTTAAGAAAAACCAAAGACTACGGCCTCTTTTACCTCAAAGAATGTCCTTTTGAGTTAGTATTATATAGTGATGCCGACTTTGGAGGATGTCGAACGGATCAAAAGAGTATAAGTGGTACATGTCATTTCATTGGACAATCTTTAGTAGCATGGTTTAGTAAGAAACAAAATTGTGTTTCACTTTCGACGTGTGAAGCAAAATATATTTCTGCTGCTTTGGCATGTGCTCAAGTAATATATATGCAATAAACAATTCAATATTTTGGTATAAATTAATCTAAATCAACAATTTATTGTGATAATACAAGTGCTATAAATTTATCGAAAAATTTAATAAACCATTCAAGAACTAAACATATTGACATTCGACGTCATTTTCTTCTTGATAACATAGAAAAAGTTAATATCTCTCTTGATTTTGTATCATCAGAAAATCAAGTTGCAAACATATTTACTAAACCTTTAAATGAAAATATATTTCTTAAATTATGACGTGAACTAGGAATTATATCACTACATGATTTATAATTTGATATTAAAGTGTAAATAAAATAAAAATATAATTGGACAAAAATTGGAGATGATGGCACTCAAACTATGCACTCATGGGAAATAGTCATATGACTTTCCAATGTTCTATTTTATCAATTGCATTAAGACTTTTCATTCTTTTTGTTTTATATGGGGTAATAATCTTTTCATACCTTTTCACCTTTCAAACTTGTAACTATTTATAACATATAGTTAAAGTAAAAGGATTGGCTGAAGTTTAGAGATTAATGTTAACCAAGAAAATTTAAACTTCAGAAATAGCAAAATGAAATCAATATATATATATTAAGAGAATATTTTAAAATTCATACAAAACTCACAACCATCCTCTTATAAAATGTTGTCTCAAGAAAATTCCGACCTCTCATCAATTGTTTTCAGCACTCCAACTTTGGATTCGTCAAATAGATCTACTCCAGTGTATGTTCCAGTAAAGATTACTCCATCTCTTAATCACCACACCGGATATACACCAAACGGCAAACGAGCTAGAAAAAACTTAGAATTTGGATCACCTTCTACCAAGGGGAAAATCGATGATATTCATCACTACCAACGTGAAACTTTTAGTATACAAAGGGAGATGTATTATGAGCAAAAACACCATGGTAGACGTTTAAATTTTCTTGAACAATTTGCCCTCAAATTCTGTGGAACGACTCCTAAACAAGGTGTGCACAATCCATCTCCTCAACGACCTCACATATCTCCAAATTCTTGGGATCAAGGTGCTCAGCGTAATACTTGGTCTCATATTAATCCATTACAAGATGACACCAAAGTTGAACCAAGCTCGTTCGAAATTTCCACTTCAGACGAATCCAAGACTTCTGAAAAATAAAGTCTACGCGTTCATAATTTTATGTTCATGAAATTAATATTGTAATTTGGATATATAATACGTTTGCTGAAATAAAATTATATTATTTTTAACATGAGAATAAAGCTGTCAAACAAATATATATATATATATATAGCATTGTTCGTTAACCAAAATAGAATTGACTGAAAATAGGCTAACCTAAAAAATTCAACAGATTCAGCCGACTGAATCTATGGGATCAGCCGACTAAATATTCAAGCATATTTAATAAAAAATTGAATTCAGCCAACTAAATCCATACATTCACCCGACTGAATCATGCCAATTTTAAACTGATTCCTTGCGGGTTCAAATTTTTAACTTTCAGTCGATTGCCTTTAACCTTTCAAACAGCTGGTTCAATTGTTTTCTATCCTTTTTAAATCGACATGCACGTTTTTCAAAGCAAGGATCCAATCTAACCTCCTTATTATCATCTACCCGTTCATTTATCATCTACCCAACTATTCACTACTCAGAAAAAAAAACAAAAACCTACCTTCGTCCAAAAATTCAATCTTTCTTCATTTTTCATAAAATAAAAAGCCTCCAAGATCGAAAAGAGCGAGATATTTGACAACTGGACCATCTGAAAGTCAAATTCTAGCTTGTCTATATAATGATACAATAGTGAATCGCTTCAATAGCATGAAAAATTCCAAGCTTTTCGAGGGAGCCTTTATGAAATTTCCTGAATTCAACGGCTATGCGATGAGTGAGTTAGCCGAAGCCCATGGATTTGATTCTCTAATTGGGTATGATTCTAATAACGTTAAAATCTACCCTCTTTTCATTAAACTTTTCTATGTCAACATGAATCTTGATCATCAAAATCCACAGAATAGAAATGGTTGTATATGGACATTAGTTTGTGGAGTAAAAATTTACTTACCCCTTCGAAGGTTTGGGCACATTCTAAGATGTCCATCCGAGGGGTTGGATATTGATGATATTTATATAGATATGGACAATCGCAATGAAGTATCACATCGATTCTTGTCGGACGATTTAACCGTCTTAAAGTCTAGTGCCTTACGTCAAAAGGCAAGAATTATCCACCGTGCTCATATTCGATCTCTTTAGCCCCGGACCGGAAGGTATGAGAAAGTTTACAAGAGAGATTTTCGAGCTTTGTACGCTATTTACTCCTCTCAACGAGTAAATTGGGGTAAAATAATTTTGGATGAATTTTGAGTGTAAACAATAAAAGACATTATCAAACCATTCATTATGGAGCGTATATCATGAGGATCTTGCAGAATTTTGGTGTTGCTTTACCCAATGTCGAGTTCACAAAAATAGGTGAACTCAAATCTAAGACGCTTAGTCTCATGGGACTTCCTCGACGACCCATAACTCAACAAATAATAAGTTTTCAAGAGTAGGTTGCAAATCGAAACCAAGCTATTCCGCAACCACATGACACTAACATAGCTTCATCCTCTCAACCACCTCAAGAAGAAGAAGATGAGGATGAAATTACCAAATTAAATGTCGATGTTGGTCATCATCCGATCCATTTCCACTCTGGTCATGACATCAACTGGATTCTAGATCTCTGGTTGTTCTGGTTAGACAACTCTATCCACACGATGAGTATCTCGGTTCTCAGCATCATTAGTAGCTCTAGAAGTTGTAGCACGTTCTCTCCTTCATGGGGTCACGGTGAATAACTTCTCTTAGAATATTGAAAATCGGAATAGTAGAACTGTAAGGTTGGAAAATTAGATCTATCTCTTGGATCTATGATATCCAATAGTAGATGATGGATCCAAGTACCTAAGAATAGGATCTCTCAATGAAAGCACCAAAATGTCTAAACCATAAAATGGCACAAACATCTAGAAAATTAAGCAGAGAACAAAACGTGAAGAAATTTAAATGAAAATGAGAAGAAAAGAACAAAAAGCAATTTATAGTGGTTCGGCTAATCCTGGCCTACGTCCACTTAGTGATTTTGTTGATTAGATCACTGGATTACAGGAAGTTGTACTTATGGATCGGTATAAATCCGACAGTGATTACAAGAAATTGGAGTAAGGGAAAGCAAGAGCCAAAAGATCCATAAAAATGAGCTCTACCTCTCTATTTATAGATGCGGAAAGCCTAAAATCTCGTCCTAGTAATCTCCACCTCGTTTTTCATGCTATAAACTATTTCTCCAAAGAAGTAGGGGACACCTCAACAACTTATGTGGATTAGTACCGATCCATAGTCTTGGATCAGTACCGATCTAAGAGATGGCTAAATTGGCTGTCTTGAACTCTTTGTATCAGATCATCTTGTGGCTAGGTTTGTAATTCCATAGTTGTTTGCATTGGTATCAGCTTGTTTCTAGGTTCAAATGGTGGATCTATAGAGAAGTAGAGTTGGTAACTTTGAGTGTTCGTGGAGATCGATATAGGATCGCATAGAAACAACAAAATAACACTTGGAGTAGGCTTCTAACATCAAGTATAGTGTGTACGCAAAAGATGAGCTTATTTGGAGGAACATTCTTGGATCGATACCGATCCAGGTGGTTGGATCGGTGCCAATCCATCACTTTGGTGGATTTCTGCCTCTCTTGTCTTGGGTTGGTTTGGTATTTGCCCTGTGACTTTATTGGTGTTGGTTTTTAGAATTTGGGGTTATCTCTCCCGACTTCCCGCCTTATTAACTCCAAGTTTGACTCGCCAGTCTATACGAATATTGCCTGGTCAAAAGGCTGGATAACACTTGAAAAATTACATCAATTTGAATGGTATTACATCTTTAATCATAGTTTATGGAAGATTGTAAGAGTTAGAACCATGCTATAAACATAGAATGTTTCGCCTCATCGATCCGGAAAGGATGATATATAAGAGTCTTTGAACAAAACAATGAAAGGATGATTGATTTAATGAATCTTGATATATGGTATAGATTGGGCACTACATCCTCCTTTTTTGAATGGAATGTGCATTGATTCTTGAAGAGCCTAGTGTTCTGCTGCTATTTTATTTTTATTTGTTTCTTATCAACTATGTGGTCGTTTATGTGTTATTTCCTTCATCTATGTTCTTTTTGTATATTTCTTTGTAACGTTCATTTATTAATAAAACTGGTAAGGACCAATTTACAACCCCGGTTACCTTTACAAAATAATTAAGGAATGAAACTTGCTCCATTGCATATATCACATTTTCTTAGTTAGGTTTCATTATGAATATGTTACAAACGGACACACGGTTAAGAAGTTATAATTAAAACAATGAATTAAAGGGAAATAGACTAATTAGGGTCATGATCCATTAGTACCGATAAGCGTGTATATAAACCTCCTCAACCTAGAAGAAAAGAACATACATCTCATTCTTCATCTTTTCAGCCTCCTCTAAAACAGAACCCTTGATCTATAAATTTAGATCTAAACTAAAATAAAAATTCTTCATCATTTCCTACAAATAAATAATAAAATTTGAATAGGAAAGGAGGAATTTCTCAAATCTAAAATCATCTCGCTATTTCATGGGGGTTGGAAGCTACGGAAAATTAGGAGAAAGAGAAATACTTGGATATATGGGTTAAATCTGTGAGTAGGATTCTATTCTCTTTGTATATGATTATTTTCGTACTCTTAATTCATTATCGATTATCTAAATTAAATAAAGTTTCTATTTTTCTTTTTATGAAGAGAACCAGACATACATACATACACACATACATACATACATACATACATACATATATATATATATATATATGCAATTGGGATATAAATATTTTAAATTGGGTTTTGGAGATAGTTGGAATTTAGAATTTTCATTAATAAAATGAATAAGTCACTATTGATATGAATAATCCCAAAGCATATGTTGATTTGAAACTATGAATATGGATAAATTGGGTTTGTAGCAATAGTCAACTATTGAATTTTTAGTAGTAATTTTTATTGATAAGAAGAGGATGATTAGGAGGAGATGGATAAATTACACACACACACACATATACATACATACGTATATATATTGATAATAAATCTAATAGGTGAATAAAAAGGGACAGATTGAAATACAACGAAAACACGAAGAATAAAAATGGAAGAAATAGTGTAAAATGAAATATAGTGGAAAATGTGTTGGTATGAAGTCATTATATAAAAAGGGAAGAAAAATTGCAGAAACAACCCTATAAAGAAAAAAGAAGACTACATCAAAAGGATATTAATAAAAGAAAAGAAAAGGGAAAAAGGGAAAGGACAAGATAACAGAAAAGAACGAGAAGCTCTCAGCCTCCGCATACATGTTACCAACTGGTCGATCGGTTTGTATCAACCAGTCGACTGGTTGGACAAGTTAGGCTCCAAGTTGAAATTGGACCCTGTAGGGCATGTATAAAAAGGAGCGTCATGGGTTTGGGTTACGTTGAACTGATTTAGGCTACCTTTAGCTTATTCGTTAGCAACGTTACGGCCAATACGAATGATTGTTGTAACTTTGTCTTGACTTGATGATAATAATAGGATATTGTATGATGCAAGTAAGTAGAGTGCAAATTGATACCACAACATAGATGATGATAGGAACACTATATTTATATGTGTAGGCTAAAATTTAGTCATGGATAAACGAGATAGCTTATACGATGGATAGTCGTTGCCTTAATGGATGATACATTGTTGACTATATACGATGGGATGGTTGTAGCCATATAATAAATCGTGGCATATACAATATATGATCATTGCCTTATTATATGGATTGTGCCCCATGTACAGCGGATGACTGTTATCTAACATCATGCGGCGTATATGATGCAAGGTCATTGCCTAAGGGATCGAATGACAAATATGACATATAGTCGTTGTCCAGATGATTTCGACATTAGCGTATACGATGTTTGGTCGTTTCCTTTGGAGGAGTTGGGAATATTAGTTGTTATGTAGAGACCCCTATTGTAACAACCTAGTGTTGAGAAGCAATTACTTAAAATAATAATAGCGATTTAATTAATTAAAATGGAATTTCGAAGATTAAATAAGTAAAATTATGGATTTTCTAGGAATATTGGATTTGATGATAAAGTATTTAGTGAAGAAATTCAATTGTTTAGAAATTAAGTATTTGTTAAAAAAGAATGTACAAAGAATTATTTTAGAAGTTAAATAATTTGAAGTTGTGAATTATTAATGAATGTGGAATTTAATTCTTTAATTGATATTGGTAATGCTTTTGAGTTTAAAATGATTTTAAATGTGTAAAAAGTAATTGAATTATTTTATAAGGTTTAATATTAATTGCAAATGAGATTATATATATATATTTCAATAAGAGAGGGGAATTTTAATTTTAATAAGGACATCTGGAAACTATTTTATAAATGGGCTTAGAATATAAGTATGGGATAACTGAATTTAAAATGAGCTAAAATATGAAGATTGTAATTAGTGTAATAAACAAACCCAAATCCAAGCTTTCAAGCCCAAACTCAATATCCAATCTTTCCATTTCTATATCACTCTTTTCATCTACGTCCACTAACTTAATATCTCGTGGCCACTTGTCTTATTTTCGTTTTTTTGCAACTTCAGGAAGAAAAATATAGAAACCCCTCGTCACTTCTAAAATCCAAAACAAAACAATCTAATTACATTAAATTCTCAAATTCAACCATGTACATCTTAACACCGATCTACACTAATGGCCATAAAGAAGTTGGTGTTTTGATTATCTCTTGGAGTTTTGGATTGTGCAAACAGTGAAAGAAGTAAAAGCAGAAAAGCTGGCTGTTTCAAGTGAGTAATCAACTCACCAATATATGTCTAAATCGTATATATATATATATATATATATATATATATATATATATATGTTTGCTTGGATTGGTGTTTGGATATGTACATTGAAATGGTGAAGAAAATGGAAAGAAGGAGGAGGAAGTGGCTTGTATTCGATCAGAATGATTGAATAAGGCTTGCGACACTGGTTATCAACCGCTCGACCGCCCACCAGTCAACCGCTAGCGGTCGAACGATGGTTTCACCTTTTGCACAACCGATGGTGGGTTATTTAAAATAATAATAAAATAAATCAAATAAATAATATATATACATATATATTATGGTTTGAATTAACAAATATTTGAATATAAATAACTGATTGAATTATATTTATGGATTTAAAGAGTGAAGAATTATTTTGATAGTTATAAATTATTTCAAAAATAGAATTTGATTATAGAAATGATGGAGTAAATTCTATAAAAATTATTTGATTCATAAGGCAATTTTAAATGTTTTATAAATATATTAGTAAGGATTTGAAAGTAAATTATTGTGTTTAAATCTTTATTTTTGGTATTGTATAAATGAGTTGTAATTATTTGGTATATAAATGTTTTACAAGTTTCATTAAGTTTTTAGAATATAAAATTGATTGAAGAATTTTTTATTTAAATTACTAATTTACTGAAATAAAATCTATAATTGGTTTTAAATAATTATTTAAAAGTTTATATACTTTCTGAAAATAAGAAATTATTTCCACTTAATATTTTAAGTATTTTAAATGGTAATTTATAATTAATAAAGTTACTTAAAAATTAACAACTATGTTCTTCATATTTGAATGTTCGATTTATATTGACTAATTCAAAGAAAAATCATATTGGACTCAGTTATTATTATTTCATTTCTAATTCAAATTGGGAATTTATGCACGATTTCTTTGTATTCTGATTTCTCATCTCTTCTATGTGGATTTTAGATGATATGAATGATTACTTATTGACTGATTGGATAGTGGTTTTAATGTGGTACGGTGATGATATCCTTCAATATGATTTTGTGATATTTATTTCTGTGCAGCGAGGAATCTGAATAAACGGAATTAGAATACTGTATGGTATGAGACTTTTGGTAATATTTCTCCGGTTATTCTTTGGACTCATTATATAGAATATTATTGGGATTGAGTGTAGTTTATGAGCATTGAATAAACAAATGAGCATCACACAGTGGTATGGGAAGCCGTTGTGATATTTATTCGATTATTCATTGTAAGTAGATGTCACTCGTGTGATGAGATCAGTGATACTAGGATAATACTTACGCGAGGTGATGCTCATGGATTTGAGCGAGGGGATACCTACATATTCAATTGAACCTAAATTCATTGTTATTAATTTTAGATTTTAAAACATATAAAATGGTCAAACTTAATTTCAATATATATATATATATATGAACATATATTATTCTATAAATAATTTTAAATCAAAACCTTGGACAACGAAGGTGTATGTAATGGGACTAATGGGTCTGTTGCAGTGTAAATCCTAGCACCTACATATAGTCACAATAACTATGTACGCTTCTTATCTATAGCACGTGCACTTTACATAAATAAGTGTATTTGATAAACTTAAACTAAAACCTAGTAAAAAAAGAAAGTTTTTCTTCAAATAAAATAAAATAAAGATTTTATTTAAAATATTTTAGACTGGATCTGAAATCCATTTAAAATTCATAATGTTAGAGCACAATAATCTATACGATTTAAAATTCATAATGTTAGAGCTAACCGGTTAAAGCCTACCCATTTGTAGGGTGTCTAAAAAAGTAGCGTCGAAGATTGAGCTTTGGTAATCAAGTACTCTGCCCTACCTGGCCACTGTCATGGCCTAAAGGATGTAGTAAGCCAAAGGTTATCCCCAATATAAAGTCCCAAATGCATCTTGGGCCTTAGGTAATTTTCAAAATATGTTTCGAAAATTTAAAAATTATATTTTTGATTTCAAAGTTAGATTTAAAATATAACATGTTATAAATGTTGTAAACTTTTCAAAACTTGTTTCGAAAGTTAATACAATAATTTTAAAAAAAATTAAATATTTTATTGATTGGACTAAATAAATAAATAATTGATAAATAGTTAAAAGGTAATTAATTAAATTAAAACATAGATAATGATATACGTGTATTTATCTTAAAATGTTTAAGGTAAACGATGATGAAATTTTTGAATTTAATCAATATTATTTTAATTAAAATACCGTTTTAAGAAATTTAATTAATTAAAATTTAATTAATAAATTATGTACATGAATAATGATATACCTATATAATTTCTCTAAACAATATAGTCTGTCTTTATCTTTAAATCGTTGAGGATAAATAAGTAAAATTAATTGGTTGAAATTTAAATTAAATTAATTAAGGTGTTAATTAAAGTTTTAATTAAATAATTAATTAAATTAAATAATAAAATTCAATTAATAGAATTAAATTAAATATGATTTAATTAAATAGAGTGGAACTGTAAGAAATCGAAATTGGGTTTAAGGAATAAATACATACGTATACCATGATTTCAAACGTGTCTAACACTTGAATCACGCAAAAGAAATATGCTATTCCCTAAATTGGTATTAGTAAAATAAATATATTAAAGATTACGAATCTATAATATAAAAGTTGTCATCTACCATTTATATTTTAATGGATTACCTGAATACCCTTTAGTTGTTGAGCTTTCCTTAAGCTAGAAACGTTATGTGTAGACTATTAAAATATTGACTAGATAAAATAAGATACATGCACGTATTTGTTGAGCTTTCTTGAAGGTGTGTACAATATAGTTAGGTCGTCACGAAATGGTAGGTAAGAGTGAAGTGAAGGAACTGGGCCAATCAAAAGTGGGCGATATAGGTAGATTTCAAAAAAAAATCTATTTTGGATTTGTTGGGCCTATGAAGTCTAAAGATTTTTATAATACATAATCTGATACAGTTTTAAGTAAAATCATAATTTATTTATTTTGGCTCAAAAAAGAGTCTAAATTTCGATTTAAATTTTAATCAATATGAGATTTATATAAAATAGAGCATATCAAATATGCTCTTGTGTGTATGTGTGTGTAACAATAACTTGTTAAAGTTAATTTAGAGAAGGAAACCTTTCGTTTCTCTCTCTTATGCTTATTCAATTAACTGAGAGAAGATTTTGTTTTATTTAGAGAAGGAAACATTTCATTTCTCTCTCATTCATTAAATTAATTGATTTATTAAATTACATATATTATCAAATTTACACTTGGCATACATAGTGAGTATATTCAAATATACTCCAATATAAAACGTGTGAGTGCAACATATAAACAGTGTACATGGCTACTTGACCATATATAGATGTTGAGATTTACACCGCAACATACTCATATGTATGTATGTGCGTTAAAATCAAGTTTAACCGTTTTATATGTTTTAAAATCTAAAATTCACAATTATAATTCTTGTTTCAATTAAGGAAGGGTTTAACATTAAATTTTATAGTTTTACAAAAAGGTCCATTTTATGAACTTTGAATTAAAATAACATACACACAGAGATATATATATATATATATATATATATATTTGTGTGTATGCATGCGCGCTAGTATAATAATTGCAAACTATATTTTAATTTTTGAAATACCATATATATACAAGGTTTGTAATATAATATATGTTTTGAAAGTAAAATAACAAACTGAAATCCAACTTTAACTTAAGAGAGATTCGAAAGGTTTATGATGTTTTACAGAAAGGTCCAATTGTTTTTATAAATTAAAACAACATTTAAATAAAAGTAAACAATAACTAAATGAATTAAATTCAAAACAACAAATATATAAAACATGTATTCAATTTTCAAAATGATTTCTAACAAATAACACATGTAGTTTATTCATGTTTGAATATATAATAAGTAATAAAAATATATTAACTAATTAAAAATTAGTTTTTAATCAAACTTTTTTAGTTAAACAATAATAAAATAGATAAAAACAACTTAGGTACATATAAATTTATTGTAAAAGGTTCTGATCTAAACTGTATAATCAATACGAACAAAGAATTAAATGAGATGTGGAAAAAAGGTATTTAAACTACTACATAGCTAGATAAACATATAAACATATGAGATGTAAAATTATAGGATCTAAACCATGTAAACATGATGAACATATGAATAAATAAAATTAGAATGTTACCTTCAGTTGTAGCCAAAAAAACGCACCTTAAATGATGAATAAAGCTCCTAGATCCAATTGAATCAACCTTTAGACTTTGCAACGATCTGAAACACCACCTTGTATTCATTTTATTTTTATTTGTTTTGATTTTAAATTATTAAATTTTGTGGCTAGGAAGCCATTTATTTTCAGTCATGGGAAAAAGAAAATAAATTGTCAAGAGAGTAAATAAATGAATGAAAGAGATTTTTTAAAGGAAACATTGAAACCATTTCAATTCCCACTTTTTAAACCTTCCTTCTTTAATACCTCATTAAATCTCAATCATATCCCCTCCCTTTATCATGCATGACCGGTCGTAGATGGAGGCTGTTTGGGCCATCAAAATTTCTAAAATAACTTAGTAATTAATTAATTTAAATCAAATTTAAATATTTCTCAATATCATAAATCGATATGTGCATATATAACTTTTATATACATGCACTTTATTAAATATAATGTCATTCAAACAAAATAAAGAAAATTTAATAATTAATATTTCATAAATATAAATTGATTTAACTAATTTACAATGTTTATAAATTAATTAAATCGTGTGGTTTTTAGAGTATTCATCATTATGGTTGTGTGACTGAAAGATGTAAAATCAATTAACAATTAATATCGAACAATTTGAATATTAGCATACACAAATCGCCTTAACTAGTGGTGTGACATTTGATCGAATTTATCGCTTATATGTCTTTTTGTAAAATCAAAATTTACTACTATAAGAGATACCTCATAGTAACAATAATTTGAATCAATTCTCTTCATCAACACTATATCACATTAGGACTTATGGAATTTGGTTTTGGCCAAAATTGCAACATCTTCCACATTCAACTTGACTAACCCAAACATAAAACCATTGGTTGAATAACAAAAACTAATATTAACCGTATTGCTATGGTAAGAGACTTCCATTTTGAGTTGACTGTGATATTAACCTTGTATAACCGTGGAGATGAATTCTCTATTGACTAGAGTTTCACTTTCAATGCTTCAACTTAGACCCAACTATATTTGTGATAACCCACACCTCCGGATAAACCAACTCAAACCCTAAAATGACTTTCGAACTCGCGTCATGCCAAAAGTATGAGCCATCGGTTTAAAACATTACATGGTGCAAAGACTAAGATAAAGGTTAAAGCATTCCACACTTTCAGATCTCGCAGTGGAAGGAAATAAAATATAAATACTGAAAATAACATCTTAGATAATGGTCTTAATAATGCATAGTCCAAATAAAAAGTTCCCGAAGTGACAACATAGAGTCTGTTATCCAGCATTTTGATCCAGCTATATCTGAACTGATTGGACAAGTAAGATTCGACTGTCATTAAGGCCGGTAAGTCCAGAGCGATGATTGTAGGGTCTAAAGATCAAGTACAGGTGATAATATGAATTCATGATCGAACATAATTGAGAGATATGCAATGCAGAATGTTCAAAGTATGGAATATAGTTTGACATGGAAAAGGGATTACTATAATCATTCTCCAACATAGGGATCGGCATATTTCAACCAAGCAAATGCAAGTCAATGGGAAAAAAATCAATATCTCAAGTTCCATAAGTCCAATGCATATGAAATTTTGTGAACAAGATGCGGGGACCCTAGGGACCGCACCTCAAAATGATGAAGCAAGAGGAGTTGTCCCTCTTCCCTTAATAAGGATCGGGTAAAATCAAAAAACAACTCACATTGAAGCAAAAATCAAGCAATAACTCATGTTCTACTAATCCAATTGGCATGAAACTTGGAGGCTAAGCATATTACAACATGGGAAAGCTCCCATTGGGATCGTATCCCCAAATTCCTTCAAAACAGGGATCGACAACGATCCTTATTCCTTGGGATTTGGGTCATGCGATCCCTGTTATGGGTTCATATTGTTTTGGAGATCCTTCTGTCGAATTTTCAGGAAGATATTTTGCCATCTTCATTTATAAATACATGCTTGATTGTTCACTTTTAGGACTTTTACGCTGCTAGTTGCCTTGTACTCTATTGTAACTAAGGATTTTCATCTTATTCCTATTGTACTCAATTTACAAAGTGATTAATAAAGCAATCTATTCAAAGTGGACGTAGGCAAACAACGCCGAGCCACTATAAATCATTTTGTCTTTGTTACTTGCTTGTTTCTTATTGTTTTAGTTGCTTGTTTCCTCTGTTTTCATTTTAGATTTTCATTTATTTCTCTACAAACTCTCTATTGGGTGTTTGTGCCAAATTTTGGTGCAAACATTTTGGTGCTTTCACTGAGAATGTTAGATTCTCAACCCTGTTTGGATCCCTTTGTTGCTACTAGATTGCATAAATCTCTCGAAGAGATCCGGAATTATTTCAAGAAGCTTATTCATTCTATTCAGGTTTGCAAAAGTCTAAGGAGAACTATTAACAATGGTTAGGAACACCAGATCTACATCTCAAAACGTAGAAGGAAATGAGAACGCTAACATCCAGTAAGGAGACCCAAGCAATCTACCAGTAGATGTGAATGCTACCAATCCAGTGGATGTCCAGAATCCGACTGATTCCACCACAAGAGCTGATTTTTAGAATCTGATGAAAGAGTTAGCGGATAGGCGCCAATAGTTGAACAAGTAGATTCAAGCCAATATCGATCTAATGAATCAACTCAGAGATCAACAACGCAAGAAAGCTAGGAGGCACCCTACCCTTTATTCTACATCAAAGAGTTCTAGCTCATCAAATGATTATCACATGCGTAGTAGTCGCAGAACCGAAGAATATCATTTAGAAGCTTCTGGACATCAGCAGGCAAACCAACAAAGCTTGCCAAGTCCGGACGGTGCCGACCCTTCTATAGGGATCAGGGCCAATCCCACCTCCAAAGAGGGAAGCTTGCCTCTTAATGTTGGAGCACAAGCTGGAGCTGCTACGATTAATTTGGATGCTGGAGTTCAGACAGATGCATACCAATTACCTCCCTGGAATGACGATGAAGTGAATGTACGTGATGTACATCTAGAGGATGTTGAGCCAAGAAGGCGAGCAACAGCCCGTAGACATCGACCAGACCATTCAGGTAAGGTAGAGCACGACCACTGCCGGGCTCCAACTATCCAAACGCCGAACTTGTCGGCTATGGTTAGACAGTTAGTGAGAGAGAGAGCCAGGGCTTGACCAATAATGATTGGGGGATATCGAGAAGCCATACCCCGTTCACTGACAATATCTTACTTGCATAGTATCCAAGAAGGTTCAGCATGCTGTCGATGCCTGCCTACGAGGGAAAAACCAACCTCAGGTAGCACATCATGAGATATGAATGGCTGATGGATTCTACACGAGCTGATGATGCAACCAAGTGTAAATGTTTTTCTATCACTCTCTCTGGAATAACAACAATGTGGTTTACAAGACTACCCCTACGGTCAATCTCTAGATTTAACGATTTAGCAACGAAGTTTGTGGAGCAGTTCCGTATGCACAAAACTCGCCCCAAAGATGTCATGTCCCTATCCAGCGTGATCCAGGCTCCAGGAGAACTACTGAAAGATATTTGGAGAGATTTCATATAGCTGTCACCGAAGTCAGTAATATGAATGGCCATTCAATATTGATTGCGGTAACGAGATGGATTGATCTAGAATCTGACTTTGGCGATTGGTTAGCTGGCAAACCACCCGCAACATTGGAACGTTCTATGCAAAAGCAGCTCTATATTTTAGGAAAGAGGAAGCTAGATGCTCTAGGAAGAAGTTGTGGGACCCAGTGGAGAGGGAGTGTAGAGTAACATTACAGTGAAACAGTCTGGGGAGAGTTCCGAAAAAGTTCAAGTAAATGTCCAAAATAAACCGAATCAGCAAAAGAAAGGCGGGGATCGGAACCGTGAATGAAAAAGGAATGAAAAAGGGATTCCAGAAGAGGAAAGCCTAGGATTCCAATGTATGACACCTACACACCACTAAATACATCTATAGAGAACATCTATTTGTCTACCTATAATACCATGCAGTACAAGAAACCACCTCCGAAGAAATCAACAAAGAAGCAAAAGCAGACTAGAAAATATTGCCGGTTCCACGAATGTTATGGTCATAACACGAATGAATGTGGGCATCTCTAGGATATTATCGAGAAATTGATTCTGGAAAGAAAGTTACAGCAGTTTATTAAAGCCATGTAGGATGGAGGGCAGGGGACATCCGACCCAAACCGAGGACAAGCTCCGCACAGGGCCAAGGAGCCTGCGCGGACTGGTGGAAGATTAGTGATCAATACAATAGTCGAAGGATCGCATCCAGCTGATAAGAGTTGGCATGGGAGATGGAGCACTATGCTAGCGTGATCAAGCATATGAATTTTGAATGTTGTTCAAGTACAGAAGATGGAGCTCTAGCAGAACAGCATCGTACAACGACATATGACATTATGTTCAGAAACAGAGATGCAGATAAGGTGGAGGCACCGACGATCGATCCAATGGTCATTTCAGCTATGATCAGTCCTGCCTTATTAAGAAGGATTTTGGTTGACTGTGGGAGTTTCGTAAATATAATTTTCAAAAGGCTTACAATCAGGTGAGGATGGAAGCAAAGGACTTGAAATCATCCAAAGCCTGCATTCATGGCTTTAACAGTGCTACGACCAAAGCTGTCGGATATGTCAAATTGCCCGGGGATTTGGGAGAAGGTGACCGCAGGAGAGTGCAGATTTTACCATTTGTTGCCTTGGATGTTGACTCTAAATACAATGCTTTTCTGCGCCGACCAACCCTAGCTGAATTTCGGGCAGCTCTTGCCCCATGGTGTTTGACTTTGGAGTTCCCAACTGATAACGGTGTTGGAGTTGTGCAAGGTGATCAAGCGATCGAACATGCCTGCTATGTGGCTGAGTTGAGAGATGCTCAATGAAAGGAGAAAGGTAAGGGTGTGGACAAGTCTCTCCGCATCCAAACCGCCGAAGATTGACAACCAGCGCCTGGGCCTTGGTCGGGCGCCACAGTCAGTTTTATAATGATATAGATCTGAGGGATGACAAGGAGGAACCCAAAGAGGCCAAGACTGCATCGGCCGAGTTGACGATTGACATCCTGCTCAGCCACGACGACCCATAACAGGTCCTAATGATCGGATCACAGCTCAGCCCCCCGATGATGAAAGAACTTGTTGGTTTTCTCCGAGCGAATCTTAATGTGTTCGCTTGGACTCATTCTGACATGTATTGGCTCTCGCTTGCCATTGCAAGCCATGCATTAATCATCAATCTGAGGCATGTCCCGGTGAAACAGAAAAGGTGTGACGTGGATCCAGAAAGATTTGTTGCCCTTAAAGAGGAGATGGAGAGACTCAAAGGCAATGGTCTTATTCGCAACACCCTCTACTCTAAATGGGTATCTAATCTTGTACTTGTAAGGAAGGCGAATGGAAAATGTTGGACATGCGTTGATTACTCGGACTTGAACCAAGGCATGCCCGAAAGACAGTTCTCCCCTTCCAAGGATCGACCAGCTGGTAGACTCAACCACAGGACACGAATTGCTATCTTTCATGGATGCGTACTCTGGATTTAACCAAGTCTTGATGCACATTCCCGATCAGGAGCACACGAGCTTCATTACCGATGTTGGATTGTATTGCTATATGGTAGTGCCATTTGGATTGAAGAATGCTGGAGAGACCTATCAACGCCTAGTCAACAAAATGTTTAAAGATCAGATTGGAAAAATGATGGAGGTATACATGGATGATATGCTCGTGAAGTCACGACGATCAAGCAACCACATTAGAGACTTGGCGAAAATGTTCGATGTCGTCCGATATTATAAAATTAAGATCAATCCCCTGAAGTGTTCTTTTGGTGTTGCATCAGGAAAGATCTTGGGTTCCATCGTCAATGCTCGCGGAATCGAAGCTAATCCTAAGAAGATTCAAGCAATTCGCAACATCTAAGTGCCGAAGACCATCAAACAAGTATAGATCCTAAATAGGAAGGTTGCTGCCCTAAGTCGATTTATCTCCAAAGCCACTGATAAATGCATTCCTTTCTTCGATTTGATTAGAAGAGGGAAAAGGAACTTTGAATGGACACAGCAATGTGAAGACGCATTCTAAGCTTTGGTGAACCACCTAGAGAGGCCTCCCATCTTGTCAAAGTCGGTGGATCACGAAGACTTGTATATCTACTTGGTTGTGTCGGTACATGCTATAAGTGCCGCACTACTTTGTGAGGAGATCAGATCTAGAGACCGATATATTATGTTAGCAAGCGATTAACAGGAGCTGAAAGGAACTATCCAAAGGAAGAGAAATTAGCGTACTGCTTGTTGATTGCTTCATGAAAGCTCCGCTTATATTTTCAGGCTCATCCCATCAATGTTTACACCGATCAGCCGTTACAACAGGTCCTACAGTGACCTGAGACGTCTGGAAGGTTACTCAAGTTGGGACATCAAACTGAGCTAATTCAACATAACTTATCTTTCTCGAAGAGCCATCCAAGGATAGGCACTGGCAGACTTTATAGTAGAATTCACTGCATACGATGATCTCCCAGAGAGCGGTGGAGCCCTTACCATTCAGTGGAAAATGTATACGGGTGGAGCACCTAATGATCGTTGTTCTAGAGCCAGAATCGTGTTAGTAACTCCATAGAATCGATCAATTTGCTACGCTTTGAAGCTTAACTTCCCTGCAACGAACAACGAAGCTGAGTATGAAGCTCTGATCACTGGACTCAGACTAGCCAGAGAGCTGGGATAAATTCCCTCAAAATCTTTGCGACTCTCAGTTGGTAGTATACCAAGTCAGGAGAGACAACCATGCTAAAGGACAATGAACCGCCCTGTACCTACCAAGTCCAAGAGCTATTGGTTGGCTTTGAGTATTATGACATCATGCACATTCCCCGGGATCAAAACAAAGAGGCCGACTTATTGACAAAAGTTTGCTAGCACTAGGGATGCACAACATATGGGCTTGGTTCTAGTCAAAGTACTAGACGCTTCGAGCATAAACCAGATGGAAATCGACTGGGTACTAGATACGGAACCTGAGAAGGAGTCGTGGATGACTCTGAATATAGACTATTTGATATAAGGAGTCCTTCCCGAACGGAGGAATGAAAGGCGATAAGTCCTTCGCAAAGCTTCACGGTATATCATTCAGGAAGTAGTCATGTATAGAAAGGGTTTCTCCGTTCCCCTGCTCCGGTGTATCGCTCATGATGAAATAAAACGAGTCTTAAAGGAAGCTCATGAAGGGGAATGTGGTGATCACACTGGGGGGCAGACCCTTGCAAAGAAAATACTCCGTTATGGGTATTATTGGCTGAATGTCAATCAAGATGCCACTGATTATGCTAGGCGATGCGGTAGGTGCCAGATGTATGCCAAAGTTCTGAGAGCTCCGTCGACAAAAATCACACAAATAGTCAGTCCATGGTTGTTTGCCATACGGGGCATTGATATTATCGGTTTCGTACCGATATCTAAAGGTGATGCAAAGTACGTCCATATGGCAGTTGATTACTTCACCAAATAGGCCGAATTGGAATCTTTAGCCATGATCACGGCAAAGAACGTAACCAACTTCATTGTCTGGAACATCATCTGTTATTTTGGCCTTCCACGGACCATTGTGACTGACAATGGAATCCATTTGACAGCGCTGAATTCAAATACTTCTGCCATCAGCATGATATTAAGAAGAGATTTGCAGCAGTTGCTTACCCTCAAGCAAATGGACAAGTTAAAGTTGTGAACAAAATCATAAATTTCATTCTGAAGAAACGTTTGGAAAAGGCTAGAGGCAAGTGGGTAGATGAACTTCCGACGGAATTATGGGCTTATAGAACCACATACAAGTCCGTGACTGGCCCTACTCCATTCGCCCTTGCTTATGGCTCTGAAGCCATCATGCCTATTAAACTCGAAGTCCCTTCTAATCAAGTGACCTACTACGATCCTAGAACGAATAAAGTTCTGTTGGAAACTCTAGACTTTGTAGATGAGAAGCGCGAGGAAGTTGATTTGAGGACTGCTACACATCGACACTGAGTTGCCTGATACTACAACACTAAAATCCGACTTAGAACCATTAAAATCGACAATCTCGTCTTGAAATGGGTGTTTCCTGCCCCGTCACACATGAATCCTACTTGGAAAGGACCATATGTCATTGAACAGAGGCTCAAAGAGGGAACTTTCAAGCTAGCGACTGTTGATGGCGTCACAATCCCAAGAGCGTGGAATAGCGAGCATTTACGACGCTATTTCACTTAGTTTATTCTTTTTCATTTAGTTGTATTCAATTTTTGAATTTGCTTTAGCATTTATGTAATAAGACAAATTACGTCATTTCTTTACATTTGGCAAATAAAGTTTGAAATTTCCTTCATACCTGTGATTGCTATAATATTACATATTAGTTACGATGCCCGACTAACTAATATTGATATGTCCGAGCAAGTTCCCAGAGTTTGGAGCTAGCCGATTACATAAGTTCACGATTGAACTAAACAAAATGAGAATGGTTCGACCGTTCACTTAATGATTCTCACTCACAACCCGATGGACGGAATACCTAAGAGGAATGGATGTGACTTGACCATCCGATAACCAAGTTAGTCCTACCATGCGATGAGACTAACATGAGTCAAAAGCGATCGTGATATGATCGATCGCTTGCTAAGTCAAACCCCGAACTTGGGGGTAAATCAATTAATTAAGGAAAGTACGGTCTGACTATTTTTCGAAATAACTCTAAGTCCCCAGAGTAAGGGTTGGAGTATAAACACAAGCGGGGTGCGATTCGACCACCCGCCAACTAACTCGTATCGTCAATATGTTGATATGAGTATAAACAAATAGATGAGCACGGTTCAACCACTCACTATTCCATGAACTCTGGCCTTAAACCGATAGGAGGAGTATAAACTCGCTAAGGATTGAGTTTGACCATCCACTATCTAACTCCGCTAACCCGAGACTAGGGGCAGAAGTGTAATCACTTAAACCGCTGAATCCAATGGCATTACACTAGGGCTTGAACCCAATATTTGATCCAACTTAAGGCCATGACCACATGGAGGCCTTCAGTAAAAATCAATGTACGATTGTCCGAATTAACGAGCAACGAATTACAAGTACATTGAATGGAAAAGTAATAGCTCAACTACTTAGACAAAATTCACATAAGAGTTCGACAGAAAACAAAGAACTTTTATTTGCATATTAAACTTGAACATTGTGATACAAGTTTTTTCAAAAGCGGGGGCCGTATCTGCGCAGTCACGGAAAACAAAAAAAGAAAAGCAATTATACAAGCTATGTACAAACCGAGCCGAGGTGATGGCTATTTCATTTTCCCTTTTTCTCTTTTGGATTTTTTAGAAGTGGCGCCACCCGAGCTTCCGCCTGTTCATCATTTTGATCCTTTGTTGCCCTTGGTAGGAGAGCTTTCAAAGGTTGGAGGGAGTTCTTCAGGAACCGACCCGCCAGGAGGAATGACTTGTAATGGGACGAGATTTGGATCGTCGATGTCCACATCAGCGGGTTCAGCCTTAGCTTTTCAACAACTCCTCTCTCTCGATGCGCTCGTTTAATTTGAGCTCATCAGTATGTTCGGTGGCACCAGTGATCACAACGTCATCTGATTCATCTAGGAATGGCTGGTCATTAGCTTTTTCATCATCAAGTGCTCTGATAACTTGAGCGTCGGGCCCTGGAATGTCAGTGGCAGTCAGATTTTCAGTAGATGTCGATTGTTGCTCCACGGTAGCACCGCTTCCTGGAGTAAGGATATGACCCAAAAGACCTGCTGATTTGCGGAAACAAGAAAATAAGCCCATGACTATTGGGAATGGGAAAGGAAATCTCTTGAATAATGGAGAATAATGTGGGATACCAGTGTCCGGCTGACTTTCACTTGTTACTGGAGTACTCCCCTCTAGAATAGGAGTCATCACCTTTGATTGATAGCCGGGTTTGTCTGGATCATAGCTCAGATTCTATCCCGGGCTAAGAGAAACTGACGCTCTAGTTGTTTGAAGTGAAGGGGGACCTTTAGGATCGAACTTCAAAGACTCAGCAATAATTTTCCCTTTACCGAAGGGTGCTAAAATATCAAAGTATTGGAGTCTCACAGCAGCAAGGTCTAAAGGTTCATCCTCACGAAGAATCTCTCGTACTAGCTTCTCTTTATCTAAATCAACTTCACCGAGGGATTTATACTTCATTTCAATAATGTATTCCCAAGCCTCAGCGAGCAATTCAAGATAGCCCTCTCCAAGGAAACTCAGATCGCGATATATTCAACGATCAGAGGATTGAACATGTCCTTAATCTCATTTCGACCAGCTTCTTTAGCACCTTCTAACTGGGCCTCAATCTGCTCTCTAACCTCGTTGCAACCCACTTCTCTTGCCTCTTCCTTGAGGACTTCAATTTGAGTGAATTGCTTGTCAAGCTTAATTTTCAGTCCCTGGGCTTCGATGGCCTCTTTGCAATATTTTTATGACTCCTCCCGAGCTTCGACGGCCTCTTTGTAATATTTTTATGACTCCTCCCGAGCTTCAAGTTTCTCTTCCTTCTCTATTTTAAGGAGTTCTTCGAGTTTCTCAACGCGGTGGGTCAGAATTTTTTTCTCCTTTTGCAGTGTATCCTTTTTTAAAGCAAGCACACCGTTGTAGTTGAGGGTAGCATCCAGCTCCTTTTGTGAGCCGCTTCTAGATGACTAATCGCTTCGGATGTTTCTTTGGCACTCTTTTCAACCATGGTTAGCATCGCTGTCAACTTCGAGATCTCATTGTCTTGATGTTTAATTATGTCTTTATCATGGACCGCCTCTAGCTTGAGACGATCGATTTCACGTTCTCTCTCGATCGACACCTTGAAGATTTTTTTAGCTAGATGCTGGAATGCTTCGTGTTGCACAAAAACATCATTGAAGCATGCAAGGGAACTCGCTTTAGCGCTCCCTAGAATTGTATGAATGGAAGGAAGGAACTTAAGCCTATTGAAGTAAATTTTTGGAAAATTGACCTTAAGTCGACCAATTTTTCTGCCGTGGAAGCCTCAGGAGCTGCAGTAGGCAAAGATGGATCAGAATTAACAATTGGGCGTTTGCTAGACCTACGATCGTAGGACTATCTGGAACCAGATGAACCAGAGTACTGCTCAGGTGGCACAACAATTTGAGGAATATGAAAAGAAGCCTGATCGCCGCTGTGTGCAGGAAGATTGGGCTAAACTTGCTGATGAGACGATTGAGATTGGGATTTATGTTTGGAAGATGAAGACTCCCTCGAACGACGAATTCTTTCCGGGCTATCATCTCTCTCTCGACGCCTATCGAGTCTGGATCACGGTTGGACCCATACTGTGTTGACAAGCTCCTCAAGCAATCGAAGGCACGGGGTTGAGATAGTGCACTTGCAAACCAAATAAGAGTGTATAAAAGACCATCGAGCAAAAATAGACAAAAATCGTGCGGTGAAGTGCACGTGATTGTGAGTGTTCTAGTGTCCACTCGACGGACCAATTGCTGCAGCCTTGCTTATAGGAGTTTTCTCCACTTTGCTAGTGGGAGGAATGTCATCATCACTCCTAGTGGGAGAATTGAGCCCTTCAATACTGATGTTGGGAAAGTCTTAAGTCATTATATCATTAGGGATCGGGAGATTCGAGAATCCTTCCATCGAACTTTCTAAATGTTGAGAAGAAGACTCTTCATCAATTGAGGTGATGATGTACTCTAGGTCTTTAGCGATTTTTCTCTTACGGAGTTTATAAGCGAGCTTTTTCCCTCTCCTTATTGTCATGTGAGATTGTGCGCCTTGAGATGGTTCGACCACAGGCGCATTGCCCAGACCTGCATCAGTGTGACCAAGCTTATTGGTTTCGACACCTCTAACTTCACCCTCTTCAGTGTCGTCCTAAGTTCCCTCGACTGGGGAGCCCGACAGGGCTATTGGCGCCGCCTTCTTGCTCTACAACATTTCTTGGTGGTGCAGAGATTCCTGGAAGCCGATCAACCTTCTTTTAACAGCCCAAATAGAGATAACCATTCATCATTTATAAGGGATCTGATGTTCCTGTCCTCAACTAGGGTGGCATGATTTGCAGAAACCGCCCTCGAGAAACTATCTCCTTCTGGACGTGGATGGACACCTGTAAATTTTCAAAGCATTAGTTAGTTCAAGATACGACTTGGGCTAAAGAATTTGAGAATAAAGTGAAGACAGCACGTACGTCCTTCCGACCATCATCAGGCGAAGCTAAGCGGACAACGAACGTAAAACCATTCGTGTTTAAAGATGTTGAGCTTGTTCCAAGCCCCAGTTAGAACTTGACAGTTGGGCAAAGGCCCGAGGAAAGTGTAAGAAAGGCTTCATGTCCGTCGTTTGAAGTTGTAAATAAATGTATGTTCTCAGGAGATGGCGAGCGGAACAGAACATCCATAAATAGCAAGAAAGTGCCATGGAGAAAAGCGTAGCTGTTCAAATGCAGCTGGAAAGGAGCTATTCCTAAATAATTTAGTATTTCTCGGATGAGAGAATTAAAGGGCGGCGCGCATCCGGCCTAGCACTTGAATTTATTGTGTGTCGTATATCCCTCCGGGGGCAAATGAGCCTTGTCATTCACTGAAGGGACTAGAACATCTCTAAACGGAATCCCATGTTTAAAGCATAGTCTGCGTAGAGCGCCCTCACCCATTCTAGAAGCTTGGGAATCCATCGGGTTATCTAGAAATATAGCACCTTCTATGGTGTTAAGGGCAGGACTTATATTTTCCATTGGATGGGCGGGATTATTAGGAAAAAGGTCGGCCGACGAGCCAAAAACCTCCGAATGCTCAATTCGACGATCAGGGGAAAGTCTGTTGGAAATAGTTGCAGAACTTGACTCGGCTCCAGGATTGCAAGTTGTGAAGGTGGTCCAGGAGGCATTGTAGTTAAACACTTTGAACGTCTGGAGCCCATATCAACTAAACTCAGTAGATAATTGAGATTAGAAAATTATACTTGTCCCCCCGTGCTAAGTGTAAGCTAGGGTGGTGCAGTATTGTGTAGAGCAAAGATAAACATCTCAAAATTAAAAGCAAAAGTAAGTGACGAGACTTTGGATTCCAAGTAGAGTGACCGTCATCGCTAACCATCTCAAATGGCGTTTAGATTGATCGATTGTGTAAGCTTTGGGATCGGCCATCGGCATATCGAAGTGTGAGGTCCATTATTAAAGTCCATATGTTAAGTTTTAGTTCATATTCTAAGTCCCGGCAGTTTAATTGTTCGATTTCAAATTCAAACTTTTATAAGAAAGCCCTGTTGTTCGTTATCGTCATATGTTCAAGTTCATTGAGATGAGATTGGTTCTAATTGTTTATGTGAGTGAATATGGATTGGTTTTCAAGTTCAATTCAAATCTTAGAATCGGCTAAGTACCCATAGTCGATCCCTCTATCTAAAAAATAACCCATCCCTATTTATGCTAATCCCTTTCCCTTATAACAACCGTCCCACTCAATAAGCCTATGACCGATCCCTCCATCCACAAACACACCGCTGTCGATACCTCCACTTAGCCGTATTCATAATTCTCCTAAAGCCAACAACTGATCCCTCCTTACTTCACAAACAACCGATCCCCCAACCTCACAATGCAACTGACCCCTTCCTTCTCAAACTTCAGTATCGATCCATCTTCTTCACCTACATAACAACAACATCACCGATCCCTCTCCACCGTACTTCACCACGACTGATCCCTCTGTTTCCTCATCCTTTGCTCTTTTTTTCTCCTCGTGTACTACTTCGTCGAACCTTGCATCATCATCGTCCATCTGATCTCTTCCTTAACCCATGGTTAAAACGAACAAAACCCTTCATCTCATCATGAACCAAAGAAAATACAAGGAACTCACCTAAATGTTTAAGATACGAGTTAATGCTGGATTTTGATTTGAGTTGGGGATGGAACCGAAGTCTAGAATAAGATGAGAATGGCGAATCTAAAGAAGAAGGTGATATTGATTTGAGAAGAAGGGATCGGGTTTTCAAGTTGGAGAGGGAGGGTTTAGAACCGAGCTTGAAGAGAATAAGAAGGTCGAAGAAATAAGATAAGTGAGGGATGGAGAAGAAAGGTTTTAACTTATATGTGGGGGATGTGGGTTCGGCCCGCGTTATCATTCTCCACGAAGTCGGAATAAAGGAGGAGGGATCGGCTAAAAGAATGCCGATCCTTATATACATAAAAAAAAGAGAGAAGGGATCAGCTAGAGGAACGCCGATCCCTATGAGCATATAAAAAAAGGAGAGAAGAGAGAAAAGGGGGATCGGCTAAAAGAATGTCGATCCATACATGCATAAAAACAAAAAAAGGGGGGTTTGGTTATGAACCCTATGTGCATGCAAGCATATACAAAAAAATGCAATGAAATTACATGTACCTGAATGATGGCGACAACTCATGAGCGTACAAATGCGTCTGGGAGCCAACGACAAAAACGTGTACCTGAACGTGCATGTGTATATTCTAAAAGTTTAATTTTTGAAATCGACAGAAAATGAATTCAAACTTGAAGCTTTCAATATTGAGACTGGATCAGATAGCCAAAGTATACTAATCTCGTAGAACCGGACATAGATTTCAACTGACGGAATATAACCCTGAATTTATACTATTAAATCAACCAAGCGTTATGACGATCAAAGAGAGATACAACACTTTGGAAAATTAATTCGATGGAAGGATAGTGACTATTCAGAAAACTGGATGGATTTCTTTTCGACGACTCTACCTTGCTTTGATTCAAAGCACGTCATGTTCAGCACATGACGTACTTTGAGGGGCAAGTGTTATCCGGTATTTTGACCCGGCTATATCTGAATTGATAGGACAAGTTAGATTCGACTGGCATCAAGGTTGGTAAGTCCAGAGCGATGATTATGGGGTCCAAAGGTCAAGTATAGGTGATAATATGAAGTCGTGATTGAACGGAATTGAGAAATATGTGATGCAGGATGTTCAAAGTATGGAATATAGCTTGACATGGAAAGGGATCGGCTATAATCATTCTCCTACATGGGGATCAGCATATTTCAACCAAGCAAATGCAAGTCAATAGGAAACAATCGATATCTCAAGGTCCATAAGTCCAATGCATATGAAATTTTATGAGCAAGATGTTGGAGCCCTATGGAGCCTACCCTAGGGAACGCACCTCAAAAAGATGAAACAAGTGGGGTCAGCCCTCTTCCCTCAATTGGGATCGGCTAAAATCAGAAAACAGCTCGCATTGAAGCAAAGATCGAGCAATAACTCAAGTTCTACCAATCCAATTGGCATGAAACTTGGAGGATAAGCATATTACAATATGGGAAAGCTCCCATAGGGATCGCACCTCCAAATTCCTCAAAAATAGGGATTAACGTCGATCTCTATTCCTTGGGATTTGGGCCATGCGATCCCTCTTATTGGTCCATACTGTTTTGGAGATCCTTATGTCGAATTTTTAGGGAGATATTTCGCCATCTTCGTCTATAAATACAGGCTTGGTTGTTCATTTTTAGGACTTTTATGCTACTGGTTGCTTTGTACTCTATTGTAACTAAGGATTTTCATCTGATCCTGTAATGACCCTAATTTTTAGTAACATTATTTAGGATATTTAATTAGCTAAATTAAATAAAATAATGTGATGATTAAGGGATTGAGATTTGAGTTAATATAGGGGTAGCCGTGCCATGTAAAACCAATGAACTAAAGATGAGTTAAAATGAAATAGAAAAGGGGTAAAATAAGAAGGAGACATAACCATATACCCTAAACACTCATGTATCTCATACCGTACGTTCATTTCATAATCCAAAAATTTAAAATTGAGGCCAGCCACCATAAGCAAGACAAAAGGAAGAAAATCTAAGGAAGAAGCAAGATCAAAATCAAATACATTCAAATCTCAAACTCCTTAATCTCAAAGGTAAGGTGAATAATGAATACATCTCATATTTTCTATTATTTTCGGTTTTAAGGTTAATCCGAATTATTTTGCAAGGTTATGCCATGTTTTTGAATGATTAAATGTTTATATGTGTTTGTTGATAATTTATACTTATTCATATAGGTTTTATGACATGTCTTAATGAGAAACCCCTATTAAATGACATTCAAATGCCTTGTGATTTTAGATTTAGATTAGAAATGATATTTTAGAGATGAGTTTCAATCTTCATAATTTTCTAAATTTATGTGGATTTAATATTAATTTTCTAGTGAAGAAAATGATTATTTGGGTTTAAAATAATTTACGGCTAAATTATTTATGTTTTGGGTCTGAAATTAATATATGTTAGAAAATATATTAAAAATGATTTTCTGGACTTTTTGTAGAATTTTCCTAAGTGATTTAATAGATATATAAAATTATTTAAGGTATGAGACTTAAATGTTTTATATATTTATAAAAGGAGAAGGGGTATTTTGCAAATTATTTAAATTATTTAATTCTGAAATTTGGTAGTGCTTTTAGAAAATAAAATTTGCAACCAATCATATATTGATAAACAAGGCAGGTTAGTTTAAAAGGCTAAAAATCAGTTTTTAAATGTAAATTGCATGTTTCGCCACTTTCGTTACCATGCTTTTGACCCAGTACGCCTTCTTCTCAGTCGAAACCAATGTGCCTGGTATCAATATTTGGTAAGTAGCGAATTGGACTAAGGCGGAAGATATGAAGTTGAAATAGGAGGTTCCGAAGGAGGTCGAAGCCTTGCTTTGGTTTTAAAGGAAAATGCGCATGCTTTGCTTTCGAAAGGGATGTTTTCGACTTGGTTAGCTTTCGACTGGGTCAAATGGTTTTAAAGGAATGGTTTCTAAGAGGTTGCGCCTTTGTTTTAAGAAAATGCTTTTATCGGGGTCGAAACCCCTTGGCTACTGCTTTCTACCTTTCGAAGCGACGCCTTCAAACGGGCTATTTTTTTTTATAAAACCAAAGCCGCTTCTCCATTGCTTTCGGAAGGTTGGTTTCGACACCATCACTTCTTTACTTAGACTCTTTCGAAAGGTTGTTCCGCATGTTTACTTGAGCCCAATGGCTTTCAAAAGGTTTGATGTTTTAATGATTTCGAAAGGTTTTAGTGAAGGTCTCGAAGTGATGGTTCCCCAATGGTTTCGAAAGGTATAAAAGGAAGGTTTTCCAACGTTTTTGAAAGGCAATGTTTAAATGTTTAAAGAGTTTTAAAAGAAGGATGTATATGGTTTTAAAGCTTTTGAGGGTGATGATTTTCAATGGTTTCGAAAGGATGATTATGAATGGTTTCAAAAGGGTTTGTTTTGGCCTTTGGCCTAAGGATTACTTGGTTTCAAAAGGGATACTTTCAATGGGATCGAAAAGGGTACTTTCAAAGGTTTAAATGTTTTCATCAACAAAGGTTTGTGTAAAGTATATATAACATGGCAAGGTGATTTTGAGTAAAGTATAGAGTATATATTTTCCTTGTTTAAAGTATGGTTTAAAGGTTTAAATCAATTTGAGAAGAAAAGGTTTTCAAGGAAAATTTAAGGGAAGATTACCCTAAGTAAAATGACTCGGATATTTGTATACAAGATGGGACTGGTATAGGGTTACGACCCATACAGTAGGTATTAACCCCTAGCTAATTTAGTCCAAAATTCCAGTGTGTAGTGCCTTGTCACAGGTTAGACTAAAATGATGTTACACACAAAAGGGAATATATTTGTACAGAGGTAGGTTATTGGTGAGCCCGCAAAACCATTAGGATCAGTTGACTTGGAGAAAGTAAGTTAGGGATAGACCGTCCAGAAGAGGAGTATCTAACAGATGTTAGATTATTTGTTTATATTATCTGGTAGGCCCGAGTCAGTCAAAGGTTAGTAGTTAGCCAAACAAAACTATAGTGTTTGGACAGATAGTTCATTTATTACCTGATATGTATGTTTACATGATAACGCTTTACAGTTTTAACCAGTTTTGGTTGCAGGATTATGATTTGCAAAAGATATGTTTTAAAAGGATATTAGTGAGGGGAAAGCAGTTCCGCTAAGCGGCGTGGTCTCACTTAATATCAAATAAAAGAGATGTATAGTATTATTCACACCAAGCGTTATGTCTGCCTCGAAGTTTATGTTTTTCCCCTTAAACTCTCGGGTGCTTAAAATTGATTTGAGTAGGTTGAGGGATTGAGGTTTACAGGTTTTTAGTAGGTTGATGAATAAAGCTACCGAAGACGAGCAGGAGGTTGACGGATAGCTATTTAGGAGTTGCTTTGTTATTTTGTTTGATTCCTCTGTGTTGTATTATGTCAGTTATGACAGTATAGTACTCTGGTTAACCAAGGTGGCATCATCATATGTCGCTCTTGGCGTATTTATGTAATAATTACATTTGATCTTTACCTGGGAAACAATTATAGGATTATGTAATCTGGATATGATACTTGTGTGTTGAAATGTATTAGATATGTTGCTTTGAAATCTGTGATTTGTTTCATATTCAAGTGCTTTTGATATTATTGATACCATTAACATAGCCGTATTTTGTCGTCGGAAGTTAATACTATAGATGACTGCAGCAACTGTAGCACTTAGCTTTGGGCCTCAAGGTAGGGGATGTGACAACTTGGTATCAGAGCATAGGTTTATGGAAAAAAAACTTTAAACTAAAATGATTTTTGAAAACATAATCCTAAGGACAGAGATAAGATTGGGTTATGGGTTCACGCTATAGCAACGTATTTGTATATGCTATATATGAGTATACGCTATATCTCTATTCTCCTATCTCTCTTAGGCTATTCTTCTGTATCTCACGAGGCTTGAATACAGATATGGTTGCTAGAAGTGGAAGAGTGAATCTTGGGGAAGCACCACCAGAAATGGCAATGCCAGACCAAATACTAAAAGGAACCAAGGTCAGGCACAAGCAGGAAATGTTGGTGCTGGAGTCCCACAAGTGGATATGGGAGCTATGTATCATTTTTTCGTGAATATGATGCAGGTGGGTGTTGCTGCTAGAGTGGTTGGAGGAAATGCTATAGGAGGAGTTCGGGAAGCTTCGGTGGTCAACAATTATGCTATTCTGAGTAGAGACTATGTTAGGCTTGGAGGAAAGCCATTTTTCAGAACTAATGATGTTATTGAGGTAGAGAACTGGTTGCTTCATTGTGAGAGGATCTTTGTAGACTTGGGGCTCAATGATGAGCAAAAGAGAAGGCTTGCTTCTAGATAGCTTCAGGGAGTAGCTTCATTCTGGTGGAATAGTGTGACCGTTGGAGTGGATGAAGAAACGATGACATGGGCTGAGTTTAAGAGGAGGTTCGAGGAGAGGTTCATGTGGGTAATGGCGAGGTGTACCTTGATCAGAAAGTTTGCTGAGTTGGAACAGGAAGAGATGACTGTGTTAGAGTATGCTAGAAGGTTTGAGGAATTGGCTAGGTATGGACATGCCACTGTGGATATTGTGATGAAGAGAACTGAGAAGTTCATAAGGGGGTTGAAGCATGAGTTGGCAAGGGCTACATTACCTCATATTAGGGATACTTGTGATGTTGTAGTAGAGATGGCGTTGACACACAAGGAGATGATTGCTTCTCTGGAGAAGAATAAGACGAAGGAAGTCCAGGTGGGATAGAGTCAGAAAAGGAAGTTTTTTCATAAAAAGGGTGCTCAGAAGGGTGGAGCCGCGAAGAAAGGAAAGTCTGAGGTTGTTTGCTTCAAGTGCGATAAGAAGGGGCATTTTGCTAATGATTGACGTACTGGAAAGGCGAAGGAAGTGATCGGGAAGAAGAACATCAGATGCTTCAACTATGATCAGTTTTCACTTTAAAATCTGATAGTAGTGGTGGTCCTGATGGATTTAATATTTTTTTTCTACCAAAATTCATGGAAAATAGTTAAAGTGATGTTATCAAAGCAACACAATACTTCTTCTGCCATAACAAGTTACCAACTGGTGTTAATGCAACAAATATAGCTCTAGTGCCAAAATGTTCAAATCCAGTCAGTGTCTCTGAGTTTAGACCTATTTCATGTTGCAATGTTCTTTACAAAATCATATCCAAGATAATAGCAAATAGACTTCAAAGTGTGTTGCCTTCAATTATTTCAAGCAACCAAGTTGCATTCATGCCACTCAGAAATATCAATGATAATATTTTGCTAACACAAGAGCTTATAAGAGGTTATGGTATTGGGAATATATCACCTAGATGTATGTTGAAACTTGACATACAAAAAGCTTTTGATTCTATATCATGGAGTTCTATCATAGCAATTCTTTCAAGGATGAATTTTCCTAAACCAATGCTGGCATGGATTTATACTTGCATTTCTACAACTCATTTCTCCATTCTAAGAAATGGTTGTTCTAGAGGATACTTCAAAGGAACTCAAGGTGTACGTCAATGGGATCCAATTTCTGCTTATCTGTTCATTATAGTAATGGAGATTCCTAATTCGTTGATAATTGAACAAGTGAATGCTAAGAAGTTAGAGTTACATCCTAAATGCAAGGATCCACTCATAACCCACCTATTATTTGCTGATGATCTTGTCATCTTTACCAAACCAACTAATTCAAATATAACCACTATACTTGAGGTATTGGATCAATTTTATTCAATCACTGGTTTGAAGATAAATTTTAATAAATCACACATACTAATAGCTGGTCTTAGTGATGATCTGAAAGATGGAATTATTTCTCACTCTAGACTTAAAGAGATGCATCACAATGCTAGATATGTGGGTTTACCACTTATTTCTGCAAGAATCACTAAATCTGACTGTTTGCCTCAATATGAAAAAATTACTGATAAACTATCTAGTTGGCCTAACACAAAACTATCTCAGGCAGGAAGATTAGTCATTGTTCAGAGTATTGCAAGTGATATGGCTAATTATTGGATGAGACACTATATTCTTCCTTGCAAACTTGTATCAATGATTAATAGTGCTCTGAATAGATTTCTATGGCATGGTGATCCATTTTCAAAAAAGCTAATTCCAATATCATTTAAGAAGATTCAATTGCCAAAGGATAGAGGTGGTTTGGGAATAACTAATATAAAGATATGGAACATTGCAGCTATATTAGTATATTTTGACAAAATATTATCAAGAAAAGAAGATCTCTGGACCCAGTGGATACTAAAGAATCTGTTAAAAGGAAAGGATTTTTGGTCGATGAATATTCCCAATGTAAGCAGCTGGAGTTGGCGTAATATTCTGAAATTAAGAACTACTTTTCTGCCACTCATTCAAAGCAATCCACTTGAGAACAATGATTTAGATTTCTGGACATTTCCCTGGGCTAAACCTAGTTTGATTATACAAGAACTTCTTCCATACTCCTTAAAACTGCAGTATGGCATTCCTTGTAATTCTAAAGTTACTTCTTATATTAATGATGGATCAATTGTTTTACCTTATTGCAGTTCTAATCAAGTCAGAAATTTATGGCAATATATATCATCATTGTCTCTTCCATCTTCAAATCTTAAAGTCCTTTGGACTAATAATGGTAAGAAGCATACAATTTCTCAAGTGTATAAAGCTTTGTTAAATAATGCCAATTCAGAGAGCTTCCCTTGGGCAGCAAGAATTTGGATGGAAAAATCACCTGCTAAAGAAAATCTATTATTACGGAAAATTATGGCAAATGCACTCAATACTAAACAGAAATTAACAAGTCCTTGTGTAATAAGCAATGAAGATTGTGTTTTCTGTCAAAAGCATCCTGTAACTAATACTCATTTATTTTTTGGGTGCAACTACACTTTTGGAATATGGTGCAGATTACTAGCAAGTGGAAATTGTCACAAACCTGATAAAAACTCGAGAATTGAATGGTTCAATATATTCAAGGCAACAAGATGGAAGTCTTCGAAGATAGAGATACTTATTATTATATTAAAGATTTTTGCATATGAGATATGGAATGATAGGAATAGGAGAATCTTTGATCTTAAAATGGAAAATGCAGCTACTCTATATAGTATAATTGATAAGAGAATTCGCAAAAGATTGAGCAGGCTGAGATGAAAGATGTGATGACATTGATGTACTTTAGTTTTATGCCATTGATATGTTTATGTTTCAAAGTTTAAATGTGTTTCCAGATAAAAGTCTGTATTTGCATGTATACATTTCTGAGTGATGAATATATTGGGCAGGGCTCCCTTAGCCCATTGCTTTTCAAAAAAAAAACTACGATCAGATCAGTTATTATAAGAATCAATGCAAAGAGTCTGCTAAGGATGGAAGGAGCAAAGTATATGCATTGGAGCCTGCCGCATCAGGACCAACAACCCAGGAGAAATGGAAAACAGTGTTGGGAGGTACACTTCAGATCCATGGTATGTCTGCTAGCATTCTGTTTGATACTGGTGCATCACATTCTTTTATATCTCGCTGTTTGGTAGATGAGCCTAACCTAGAACCTACATACTTAGTTACTTCCTTAAGAGTTGCAAATCCGATAGGAAGGTATGCGACACTTGGGATGAAGTGTGACCTCCTAGAGTTTGATTTGTTAGGTCATACCTTTGTTTTCAGTTTGCATGTGTTTGACTTTGTATGGTTCGGAATTATCATGGGTATGAATTGGTTAAGTATGTATGATGCTAGGATATTTTTCCATGATAGGAAAATATCACTTAGACACCTTGACTATAGTGATCGGATTGTATATACCATAGAAAGCCCTAGTTGTGAGGTAAATGCTTTGTTGGGTGTTATGGAGTTAGAAGACGAGTTGAATCGAGTTTTCATGGTTAGAGAATTCGTGGATGTCTTCGAACCGGTAGTAGGATTTCCACCGAAACGAGCCATTGAGTTTTGGATAGACTTGGTGCCTGGAGCAGAACAAGTGAGTATGCCGCCAAGTAGGATGACACCAACAGAGATGAGAGCACTGAAGGTGCAGTTGATAGATTTGGAAGGCAATAATTTTATTAGACCTAGTAGTTCACCTTAGGGAGCAGCCGCAGTGTTTTCTAAGAAGTAGGATGGATCGTTGAGGTTATGTATCGATTATTGTAAGTTGAATGAGAAGACAATAAAGAATCCATATCTGTTGCCTAGAATTGACGATTTGTTCGATCATTTGAGTGGAGCCAAAGTATTTTCTCAGTTGGATTTAGCAGCAGGTTTTCATCAGCTTAAAGTAGCAGAGGATAACATTCCTTTGACGGCATTTAGAACTAGATATGGATCGTACGAATGGTTAGTAGTGTCGTTCGGACTAACTAATGCGCCATCATTCTTTGTGGATTTGACGAACTGAGTTTTCTGTGAGCATTTGGATAGGTTCGTGTTGGTTTTCATAGATGATATCTTGATATACTCTAGAGATGAAAGGGAGCATGCAGTTCATCTTAGAATTGTGCTTGAGATGCCGAGGCAAAATCAGCTGAAGGCGAAGTTTTCTAAGTGTCATTTCTGAAAGAAGGAGGTGAAGTTTCTTGGTCATGTAGTCTCAGAGAGAGGGTTGTCTGTTGATCCGACTAAGATTGAAGCGGTGAATAATTGGAAGAGACCTGAGACAGTGACTGAGATAAAGAGTTTTCTTGGATTGGCTGGATATTATCGGAGGTTCATAAGGATTTTTCGTAGATAGCAGCACTGATGACTAAGCTAACATGAAGGATGTGAAGTTTGTGTGGACCGATAAGTGTGAGGAAGCATTCCAGAGCTTGAACACTTATTGACACATGCACCTATGTTGGTTGTTCCAAAAGGGAATCAACATTTGGTAGTTTATACAGATGCGTGTGGGACTGGATTAGGAGATGTGTTGATGATAAGAGTTAAAGTGATTGCCTATGCTTCTCGACAGCTTAGACCGCATGAGGTTAGATATCCAATGCATGATTTGGAATTAGCCGCAGTAATATTTGCGATGAAGGTGTGGAGACATTACCTTTTGGGAGAGAGGTTTGAGTTATATAGATATGGTAAGTCGTTGAAGTATTTGGTCTCTGAGAAAGAGTGGAACATGAGACCGGAAAGATGGTTAGATTTTACTGTTGCTTACGACTTTGGAATTGAGTACACACCAGGGAAAGGTAATAAGGTGGCAGATGCGCTTAGCTGGAAGCATCAGAATGCAGTATTGGCGAAGATAGCTGAGTGGAAGGATTTGGAAGCATTGTCAACTTGTGGAGTTTAATGGACATCTGAGGCCGGATCTAGTGAAGGAATGTAACAACCCGCATATCTATCGATTCTATATTTAAATATTTTATTTAAATATTTTATCGTTAGTCGGATGTTAGTCCGAAAAGCTACTTTTTGCATACGGTCAAATTAGGACTCGAGACCACCCCCATTGAGTTCAAAATGACGTTTGCGATCTTTTTGAGTGTAAACTTCGATATGTTTGGAGATAGTGAAATTTTCGACACTTTTTCCCGCCTTTGACTTTGGTTTGGACTGCACCCCTTTAGTTCAGCCCAACCCTCTTCCTCATTTGTTCAAACACTTCAAGCTTTGTCAAAAATGGTGGTGGGAAAGAGAAATTAAAACTCCCAACTCAAATTCTATTGCAAATCCGAGATTCAACATCAAATTCAAGTAGAAGATTGTGGATTCAAGCTTTGGATTGCTTCTCCTTGCTTTCAATCTTCATCTTCATCAATTTCGTGGAAAAGGTGAGATTTTTGATCTCACATCTTGCCTATAGATGTCATTGGGCTGTTGGGAATGATCCCCTATTGCATTTGTATGAATATTTGCTTTTGGTTTGGATCGAATCGGCGAAAAACTCCAACTTTCAGCGTTTTTGGGAAATTCCTGCACTTAGGTCGCTCTGGCTTCGTTAGGTCGCTAAGCCTTAGGTCGCGCGTTGAAAAGTCACCCCTTTCTTAGGTCGTTCGCGAGTTAAGGCCTAGGTCGCGTGCCTTTAGGTCGCAAGCCTTTAGGTCGCGTATCCTTAGGTCGAAGCATTTTAGGTCGCTTCCCCTGGACCTCATTAGGTCGTTCACCTCTAGGTCGCGTGCCTTTAGGTCGCAAGCCTTTAGGTCGCGTATCCTTAGGTCGAAGCATTTTAGGTCGCTTCCCCTGGACCTCGTTAGGTCGTTCACCTCTAGGTCGCGTGCCTTTAGGTCGCAAGCCTTTAGGTCGCGCATCCTTAGGTCGCCAGTTTTAGGTCGCTGGTTCCCATGCCTCTTAAGTCGCTTGACATTTGTTAAGTCGTAGGTCGTTGCCGACCTATAATTCCCCAGGCAAACTTTAAGTCGCGAGTCTTAGGTCGCGAACCATGTTAGGTCGCGTACCCTTAGGTCGCGAATCACCTTAGGTCGCGCCTCACTGTTAGGTCACGCACTTCGTTAGGTCGCTCGCATTTAGGTCGCAGACCTTAGGTCGCTCGCGAGTTAGCACTTAGGTCATTTAACCTGTTCTTCAGCTAGGTCGCACGGCAGTCTTCCCTTAGGTCGAACCCCGAATTACTCTGCGTAGGCAATCTTATCTGACAAAGCATTTATCAGAATTTCTACTTTGATGGTTTTGGGATTGACTTCTTTGGACTTTACTCACGTCTTCGAACGTGAATTGATTTGTTTCTACAATCGTTTTATGACTTGTCATTTTAAAGATATATGAAGGTTTCAATACTAATAGTAAATATCAAAACTCTTTCATCAAAGCAATTTCAACACTATTTTAAATATCAAAAGTTCGTTTTCTCAAACCGATTTTCAATCTACTAGTATATACAAGCCTTTTACTTCACTCGAATGAGAAATCGACTTAAACGACTTAGTAAAACGAGTGGTATGAAACGCTTGCGTTCACTTCGTCGGTTAGCTCTTGGACTTGTTCGATTGAGCCCTTTTTGTGACAATTTCCTAGTGAAGATTTACAGCTTGTTCGTAAATATTTAAGTTAAGCAAGTGGTTATGGGACATGAAGCTAAACTCATATATTTACTAGCTTGGTGTGATTGACACTTCCTTATGATCATGACGATCATTTTTGTGATTTAGACTAGCGATTGAGCGATGTCTCTTTGTCTACGTGGGAGACTATACCCCGATCATGTGATGTTTCGCCATCACATTTCTAGGGTAGCACCCTACGGTCTTCGGGCCATTCCTGTGTGAAAATTTAATGGATAGCTTCCATGAGATAGCTTCTCGTCATGTGTTTACGCGTAGGTGAGTTTTCATGCTCCCATTCATGTGTTAGGCCTCCCCCCTTTATGTGTTTTCTGGATTTCTGATGATGATTTCTGGAATTTTGTGCTTCACCAATTTTCATGATTTTCATTGATATGATATCAGTTTTTGTGCATTGGTGAATTCATGTGTTATTGACTTGTTATGAATACAAGTTTAGGGTATGATACCCTATTTTATCTTTGACAAGATTCTTGTGATATTGATTAATCTTTTGTTGATTATCATTTACATACTTATAGTAGTATGTCGCTATGGTTATTACATGTTCATGTCATGCCTTTTACTGTATACCATATCATCTGATATTTATAGTTAGACTGATCCGTTTATTATTTTCTTATAAATAATACTCGGGTCAGACCGAGATGTTACAGGTGCTTCTGCTTGACTTCTCTTCAGGATTATTCTGACTTTTGGCTAACTACCTAGATTAGTAGTTTTTGGATGTACACCTTTGAGATATAGACTCTATGTTGTGTACTTATTCTTTTGTATAGCACGTGATGCTATTCTTTTGTATTATCGTGGATCTTTCCGACCACTACTCTGATGTACACTTTCATGTGATATATATATTTATTCATATCTTCTTCCGCCTTTGTGATATGGATGTCTGTGACTGATTTATGTTATGCATACTTCTATATTTGTTTCCGAAGATTATATATAGCCACCGTGTGATAGCTTTGTGTTTGTATCGGTATGTCGGATTTCCTCCTTAAAAGATATGCATTCTATACTATCTGACATATCGGTTCTCGCACAAAGAAATTTCATGGATGGTCGCTCCTCAACGGCCTTATTCTCCGTGCTAATTGACAGCACTACCCCGTAGTGTTCTTGGTTAGCGTGGGTATAGAGGTGGGGCGTCACAAGGAACTGCTGTGTTATCTTGTTTAGAAGTTCGACCGGTAATGATCGAAAAGATTTCTTCTAAACAGGAGGAGTATCTAGTGTTGGCTAAACGGATCAGGAAGTTAAGGGATGAACCGAGAGTGATGACCTGAAGGATTTCAGCCTTGACCAGAATGGGTGGTTGAGAAAGAAAGGGAGGTTGCGTGTTCCGAATGTGGGAGACATTAGGAAGGAAGTTTTGGAGGAATGCCATCGTTCGAAGTTCACTATTCATCCAGAAGGAACTAAGATGTATCAGGACATGAAGAGAAGTTTCTTCTGGGAAGGTATGAAGAGGGATGTTGGCTTATGGGTGAAGCAGTGTTTGAACTGTCAACGGGTAAAAGCCGAACATCAGAAGCCAAGTGGGTTGCTACATCCATTGGATATTACGGTATGGAAGTGGGATTCTATTTCTATGGATTTTATAGATGGGTTGCCAAGATCTAGTAAAGAAATGAAAGTATATGGCTAAGTTATTTATGAAGAATGTGGTTAGACTGCACGGAATTCCTAGTAGTATAGTAAATGATAGAGATTCCTTGTTCACTAGCGAGTTTTGAAAGAGTCCACAGGATATTTCAGGAACCAAGCTTAAGATGAGTACCGCTTACCATCCGCAGACTGATGGGCAAACGGAAAGAGTTAACAAAGTCTTGGAGGATTTGTTAAGAGCTTGCGTGTTGGATTTTGAGGGATCATGGGAAGGCCATTTACCCTTAGTGGAGTTTTCGTATAACAACTGTTATCAGGCTAGTATTGGGATGGCATCGTTTGAAGCTTTTTAGGGAAGGCCATGCAAATCTCCCGTTTGTTGGTTGGAGACCGAGGATAGGTTGGTTTTTGGTCCAGACTTGTTTAGAGAAGCTTCATAGAAGATTGAGTTGATTCGAGCTAGGATGAAGGAGGCTTAGTCTAGGCAGAAGAGTTATGCAGATAGAAGAAGGAAAGACTTGGAGTTCTTTGTTGGAGATCATGTGTTTATTAAGGTGTCACCGATGAAGGGTGTGATAGATTCGGGAGATCAGGGAAGTTAGCACCGAGGTTTGTTGGACCTTTTCCCATTGTAGAGAAGATCGGGAAACTCGCATATAGAGTAGAGTTACCGAATAGTTTGGCAGGAGTCCACGAGGTTTTCCATGTTTCTCATCTAAGGAATTGTGTTAGAGACCCGGAGACTACTATTTCACAAATTGTGTTAGATGATTTAGTAGTAGAGCCGGACTTGACTATAGTTAGAAAGCCAATTCGTATAGTCACGAGAGATGAGAAGTGGCTAAGGAACAAGAATGTCAGATTAGTGAAAGTCCAGTGGAGCGACGATGAGAGAGACTATACTTGGGAGACTGAGAGCAGGATTAGGGACACTTATCTAGATTTGTTTGATGGTATGTTTTACCTTTTTGATTGATTTGTTGTATACCTTATCGTAATTTCGAGGACGAAATTATTTAAGGAGGGGAGTCTGTAATGATCCTAATTTTTAGTAACATTATTTAGGATATTTAATTAGCTAAATAAAATAAAATAATGTGATGATTAGGGGATTGAGATTTGAGTTAACATAGGGGTAGCCATGCCATGTAAAACCAATGAACTAAAGATGAGTAAAAATGAAATAGAAAATGGGTAAAATAGGAAGGAGACATAACCGTATACCCTAAACCCTCATGTATCTCATACCATACGTTCATTTCATAATCCAAAAATATAAAATTGAGGCCGACCACCATTAGCAAGACAAGAGGAAGAAAAGCTAAGGAAGAAGCAAGATCAAAATCAAATACATTCAAATCTCAAAGCTAAGATGAATAATGACTACATATCATATTTTATATTGTTTTCGGTCTTAATGTTAATCCGAACTATTTTGCAAGGTTATGCCATGATTTTGAATGATTAAATGTTTATATGTGCTTGTTGATGATTTATGCTTATTCATATAGGTTTTATGACATGTTTTAATGAGAAAACCCTACTAAATGACATCCAAATACCTTGCGATTTTAGATTTAGATTAGAAATGATAATTTAGATACGGATTTCAATTTTCATAATTTTATGAATTTATGTGAATTTAATATTGATTTTCTAGTGAAGAAAATGATTATCCGGGTTTAAAATAATTTACGGCTAAATTATTTATGTTTTGGATCTGAAATTAATATATGTCAGAAAACATAATAAAATGATTTTCGGGAATTTTTGTAGAATTTTCCTAAGTGATTTAATAGATATATAAAATTATTTAAGGTATTGGAATTAAATATTTTATATTTTTATAAAAGGAGAAGAGGTATTTTGCTAATTATTTAAATTATTTAATTCTAAAATTTTAGCAGTGCTTTTAGAAAAGAAAATTTGCAACCAATCGTATTTTGACAAACAAGACAATTTAGTTAAAAAGATTACTTTAAAAAGCCAAAAATCAGTTTTTACATGTAATTTGCATGTTTCGCCACTTTCGGCACCATGCTTTCGACCCGTACTCCCGCCTTCTTCTCAATCAAAACCAATGCGCCTGGTTCAATCTTTGGTACATAGCGAATTGGGCTAAGGCGGAAGGTATGAAGTCGAAACAGGGGGTTCCGAAGGAGGTCGAATACTTGCTTTGATTTTAAAGCAAAATGCGCCTGCTTTGCTTTCGAAAGGGATGCTTTCGACCTGGTTGGATTTCGATTGGGTCGACTAGTTTTAAAGGAATGATTTCTATGAGGTTGCGCCTTTGTTTTAAGTAAATGCTTTCATCGGGGTCGAAACCCCTTGCTGCCGCCTTTTACCTTTCGAAGCGATGCCTTCAAAAGGGCTATTTTGTTTTATAAAGCCCAAGCCCCTTCTCCATTGCTTTCGGAAGGTTGGTTTCGACACCATCACTTCTTTACTTAGGAAATGCTTTCGAAAGAGTGCTTTTGACTTAAATTTTATATGACCCTTTTGCTCTGTTGAAGATAGAACCCAAAGATTTCGAAGGAGGTAGTTTTAAATGGTTTCGAAAGGTTGTTCCACATGTTTACTTGAATTCAAAGGCTTTCGAAAGGTTTGATGTTTTAATGCTTTCGAAAGGGTTTAATGAAAGTCTCGAAGGGGTGGTTCCCCAATGGTTTCGAAAGATTTAAAAGTCCAATGTTTTCGAAAGGCAATGTTTAAATATTTAAAGAGTTTTAAAAGAAGGATGTCTATGGTTTTAAAGCTTTCGAGGGTGATGTTTTTCAATGGTTTCGAAAGGATGATTATGAATGGTTTCACAAGGGTTTGTTTTGGCCTTTGGCCTAAGGTTTACTTCGTTTCGAAAGGGATACTTTCAATGGGATTGAAAGGGGTACTTTTAAAGGTTTAAATGTTTTCATCAACAAAGATTTGTGTATATATAACATGGCAAGGTGACTTTGAGTAAAGCATAGAGTATATATTTTCCTTGTTTAAAGTATGATTTAAAGGTTTAAATCAATTTGAGAAGAAAATATTTTCAAGGAAAATTTAAGGGAAGATTACTCTAAGTAAAATGACTTAGATATTTGTATACCAGATGGGACTGGTATATGGTCACGCCCTATACATTAGCTATTAGCCCCTAGCTAATTTAGTCCAAAATTCCAGTGTGTAGGGCCTTGTCAAAGGTAAGACTAAAATGATGTTACACATAGAAGGGAATATATTTGTACAGAGGTAGGTTATTGGTGAGCCTGCAAAACCATTAGGATCAGTTGACTTGGCGAATGTAAGTTAGGGATAGACCGTCCAGAAGAGGAGTATCTAACAGATGTTAGATTATTTGTTTATATTATCTGGTAGGCCCGAGTCAGCCAAAGGTTAGTAGTTAGCCAAACAAAACTATAGTGTTCGAATAGATAGTTCATTTGTTACCTGATATGTATGTTTACATGATAACGCTTTACAGCTTTAACCAGTTTTGGTTGTAGGATTATTATTTGCAAAAGATATGTTTTAAAAGGATATTAGTGAGGAGAAAGCCATTCCGCTAAGCGGCGTGGTCTCACTTAATATCAAATAACTGAGATGTATAGTATTATTCACACCAGGCGTTATGTCTGACTCGAAGTTTATGTTTTTCCCCTTAAACTCGCGGTGCTCAAAATTGATTTGAGTAGGTTGAGTGATTGATGTTTACAAGTTTTTAGTACGTTGACGAATAAAGCTACCGAAGAAGAGCTGGAGGCTGATGGATAGCTATTTAGGAGTTGCTTTTTTATTTTCTTTGATTCCACTATTTTGTATTATGTCAGTTATGACAGTATAGTACTCTAGTCAACCAAGGGCGCATCATCATATGTTGCTCTTGGCGTATTTATGTAATAATTATATTTGATCTTTACCTGGGAAGCGGTTATGGGATTATGTAATATGGATATAGAACTTGTGAGTTGAAATGTAATCAGAAATGTTGCTTTGAAATCTGTGATTTGTTTCATATTCAAGTGCCTATGATATTATGGACACCATTAAAATAGCCATATTTTGTCGTCGGAACTTAAAACCATAGATGACTGCAGCATTTGTAGCGCTTAGCTTTTGGCCTCAAAATAGGGGATGTGACAGATCCCTATTATACTCAGTTTACAAAGTGATTAGTAAAGCAATCTATTCAAAGTGGACATAGGAAAACAACGCCGAACCACTATAAATCATTGTGTCACTGTTACTTGCTTGTTTCTTATTGTTTTAGTTGCTTGTATCCTCTGTTTTCGTTTTAGATTCTTCTTTTATTTCTCTACAAACTCTCTATTAGGTGTTTGTGCCAAATATTGGTGCAAATAGAGTCTAACTGAAAATAAAATATGATTAATAGTACATGGAGAGCAACTAAAAATAATATAACTCCAGTGCCTAGCTTCTTCTTCCACGTACCGTGTTTATGTCAATTCACTTGCTGACCTATCCTCCTATGGTTGGGGAAAAATGAAAGGGTGGGTCAGACAAAAGTTTGGTGAATGAATTGTATTACTAGTGTACGATCCCCAAAAGCAATTAACTTTATTTACAATCTACACAACCTAGGGTGTCTTTTTTGTGTTAGTGAATTACTTACCTAGGGTTTATCACCTTAACTTAAGGAATATAGTTTTAATTACATATGTACCCAAAACACTTTGTAGAGGTTTATACTCAAGGGTCGAACAATGGATCGACTAATATTCTCTAGGATTGCTCCTAGTATAGATCGCAAGGAATAATTTCCTATTACTATTGGGTTGATATTACCCAAATAACAACTACATATATAACGTTTACACACAGAGAGGACCTCACAATGTTAGGCTTGCATTGAACCTGCTACCTTAATGACTAAGGGCCAACCTACGCATCCATGTCAGCAATCTTAATGGTAACATCACCTATGCCCCATGTCGGACATCCACAAATAGTGTCTAAGCTGACTTACCCGTGTACACCGAGGAACCTTACGTTGGTCTTGTAACTATGCCTTGCACCGGGTATCCATAAATAGTGTCTAAGCCGAATTGTCAACTTATACCGAGGAACCTCCCGTCAATGTCGTAATGATGCGCCACGTCAGGTATCCACAAACAGTGTCTAGGCCGAATTGCTCGCTTACACCGGGGAACCTCCCATTAGCGCCGTAACGAGGCACCGCACCGGGTATCCATAAAAAGTGTCCAGGCCAAATTTCCTGGTTACCTGGAAGAACCTCCTGTTAGTGCTGTGTGTTCAGCACACCATTACGATCAAACCGCCCTTATATCTAATACACCCTAATGATAAACAGTGTTTGAGCCAAATTGCCCGCATACATGTTAGCTTCAATTCCATAGCGTCCAAAAGTCAGGAAAGGGGGAGCTAATTTTCCATACTGATATGATTGGTGCATATTAAACCTTGGCCATAGGCCGAGGTCAATCTATGCATGTATGTTAATAATCAATCGACTACCTATCCCTTAGCGGTCGATCGCTTGCTGTCGACCGGCTAAGGTCGACCGTGGATCTTAATTCCATCCAATCGTAAATTATAACATAATTTTAGTGAAACATAAATTTTATTATATTCACGTAAATTTAGTGATGTAAATTATTTTAGCAAATCCTAAATTTTATTATATCCTTAATTCTATACCCATTCTAATCAGATTTTATCATTCACTTCATCAATGGATTTTTGTGTATAATCATTGTTTACGTAAATTCAAACTATTAACTTTTGGTATGTGTGTATTTACACCACTTTATACAAAATCACTATATATCTCCAACTAAATTTTTATATATATATTTAAATCTCAAGATCAAGGTAGATAGGAGGTTGTTAAATTCACTCTAATTATTTAATTCAAGTTCTTATCGTAAGGATCTCTAATTTTTACTATATATAAAATTCAAATTTTTACCTTCATTTTATGCATAGATTAGCATGTTTTATATAAGCTAAACTTTGACTGGGAACTATTATCTTAAATTAAAATAAACCAATTCCAGATCAAGTAGAAATATAAACAAATTCGGTTGCTTATGAAGCAACATCTTTTAATAGTCAACCCACTCACCTCTTAAAACTTCCTTCCTAGCTAGCCTTCAATCTTCTCTTCTTATTTATTTATTTATTGATTCCCATTTTTAGTTTGACTTTATTTTGAATTTTATCTTTATTTTGGTTTATAATTTAGAGGAGACGGAGAGATTTTGGAAGAGAAGGAAAATTTGAACGTACTATTGTTCATTAGACCAGGGTTTCAAAATAAGAACATTGGAGGGTTACATGCTTAATTATAGCTAATGGAATTCACGGCAACCGTTCAACTAATATTATAAAATCCGAGCCGTTCAGGCCTAGGTTAACCCTAGTTGACACACGTCGATCGGTCAACAAGTGATGGTCGACCGCTAGGGGTCGACCGATCCTATACCGGCTATCGACCGGTTAACAATATTTTATTGTTAACGTTCGGTTCTATATTGATTTCTTTTCTTTAATATGTTTTGAATTATTTTCGATTTAAAATCTTTAAACATTAAAGACTTTTCTGTTTGAACTCCGATCGCGAAACTTTATATATGAAAGTTGCCCAGATAATCGCCATGAACAAAATGGTGTAAGTTTCATAGCTAAAATTTAATATTCACTCAACTTCCATTTTTTTGTTTACTGTTAATAACTTAATTCCTCTTAATAAATTCTCTGTTAATTTTTTGAAGTGTTACATTCTCTCCTCCTTAAAAAGATATCATCCCCAAAATCATTAAGGATGGAAAAATACAACTTGTATACACGGAAACAAATATCTACAACCATCTCCTCAGCCATCAACCACACTTGTAACCATTGTCCTTAGTTTTAATTTATTATGCAATATGTACATATACGTATGGAGTGCATATGAACATATAAGTAATGCAAAAATTAGGCGGCTTTCTATGACCTCTTGAAATGCTCATGCTTATGTTATGCATCCAACATGTATGCAATATCCTATACTTGCAAGTATATATGAATGAGCAATCGTTTAATACATATGCAACAACCATATGCGTATAACATGATAAATCAGTGATGGTGTGAGTGTAGGCTAACTTAAATATATTAGCCCAAATATGCAATGATTAACTTAATAAATACATCTATTAGCAACCATCATCCAAAACATGTTCTAAGGAAATGTTCACATTCATTCCTAGCATCCAAACATCTCTACCTATGTACTCTCCATGGGTCGTCTCCCAATTGACCTTAACCGGTTTAATGGGTTTATTGCGGAGTTCCTTTGTTCCATGCTCAATGATCCAGGTAGGTGTATGACGAATAAATGACTCCCTTCCCACTACCACCTCTTCTAACTGACTCGGCTCGACCACGACTGCTGAATCGTGTGGACATTTTTGCAAGTGTGACACATGAAAAACATTGTGAACTCTTGCCAACTTTTCAGGAAGTTCCACCTTATTAGCCAACTTCCCTACTCAACCTATGATCGAAAAAGGCCCTACAAACCTTGGCGCTAACTTTCCTGAACTACCGAACCTTATGACATGTCTAAGTGGTGAGACCTTTACAAAGACCATGTCACCCACTGCGAACTCCAACTCTACGCATCTCCTATTAACATAATAATTCTTCCTATCTTACACGATTTTCCTCCTTATACAGATCAAGTCTATTTTCTCCAAAGTCTCCCTTATCATGTCAGGTCCAAGAATGATTCTATCTATAGTGTCCCACCAACAAGATGGTGATCTAGAAAGCCTCCCGTACAATGCCTCAAAAGGTACCATCCCTATACTTGTCTAATAGCTATTATTATATGTAAACTCTACTAACGTCAAGATATCTTCCCAAGAGCCTCCAAAATACACATCCAAAGTAAGTCTTATAATACTCGATTCACCCTCTCAGTTTACCCATCTGTTTGAGGGTGATACGTGTTACTCAATTCAAATCAGTGCCCAAGGCCTCTGGAAGATTCCTCCAAAACTCATTGGTGAAAAGGGGTCTCGGTCACTAACAATGCTAGAAGGAACTCCGTGTGACCGAACTATCTCTCTCACATATAAAGTTGCCAAAGACAAAACTATCCTCGTACCCCCAAACGGAATAAAGTGAGCGCATTTAGTTAATCGGTCGACTATGACCCAAATACTCTCATTCCCCCTCCTACTCTTAGGTAGTCCATCGATGAAGTCCATATAGGCACTGTCATACTTCTACTACGAACAATCTAATGGCTATAACAATCCATCCGACTTATTTTGCTCTGCCTTTACCCTTCGGCAAGTTGCACACTTGGACACATACTCCACAACATGCCTCTTTATATCCAGCTAATAAAAGACTCTCTACATATCAAGACACATTTTTTCACCTTCGAGATGAATGGTCATCTTAGAACAATGGGAGTCCGCTAGCACCATGTCAATCAACTCCATAATGAGAGAAACACATAGTCTACCATCTCTCCGCAACCATCTTTTCGAATCAATGGTATAACGACTCAAATGACTTGAAGCTCTCCTCTACCCAGCTTCTTGAAAATATCCAACAACTCTGCATCTTGTTTCTAACTTGAACCAATACGGTCCACAAGTATAGACTGCACATTCAAAGCTGCTAACATCTTGGGATGATGTCTAATGAAGGTCAAAAATTGAATGTAGAAATAAATTCCAAGTGCTTCCATTCCAAGAATATAGGGCTTAACATCGCATGTTTTCTACTCAAGGTATCGTTTACAACATTGTTGTTGCTTGGATTATAGGAGATACCGAAATCATATGAGGCGAAGAACTCCATTCACCTCCGCTACCTTAAATTCAAATCCTTTTTGGAGAACAGATGCCTCAAAGACTTGTGATCCGTTAATTGCGTAAACTACTCTCATAAAGGATAATTTCTTTATGTCTTGAGTGCAAAAATAATTGCCGCCATTTCAAGATTATGGGTAGGCTAGTTTCTCTCACTAACTTTCAATTATCGATTAGAATAACTAACTCATAATGTCAACAAAATATGCTGGTGCATTGGTCAGTCCAAATGACGTGACTAACCACTTATAAAGTCCATCAGAAGTGCGAAAAGCAGTTTTCTGAATAATATCTTCAGCTACAAGCAACTGATGGAACCCAATAGCCGAGTCAAGTTGAAAGAATACCTTTACTCCAACTAACTGATCAAAGGAAACTTCTATGCAGGGCAGTGGATAACAATTCTTCTTTGTCAGTTTATTCAGCTCATGGTAATCAATGCAAAGCCACAAAGAGTCATCTGCGTTAGTGGAAAAGACAACCATTGCTCCCCACTCCGAAATACTTCTCCTAATGAAGCCCTTCTCTAATAGTTCATACAGTTGCTTATTTAGTTTGTGTCTTTCTTTAGAAGCCATATGGCTCAAAAGTAAGGCAAAAAGTCTAGCATTCTCTTCGAGGTAAATTCAAAATCCGATCTCCCTATAGGGTGAAAGACCAGTAACTTCGGAAAAGACATCTAGGTAATCATGAACTACTTGCACTGAAGTTAACTCATTGTGCGATACGTCTAAAGAATATATGTAACTCAACATAATCGAATTTTTGGGGTCGCAATAAACCTTAAGACTGGGCCTACTAGAAGTACCTAAACGTGTGACCTTTCTATCACAATCTAGTGCTGCTACATACATAGTCATTTAATCCATTCCTTAAATTAAACCAAATCTGATATCCGAAAACAAAAGCATCACAATCGAACTTGTCCCCCAAAATATACAACTTCAAACCCTTAAAAATCATGGATAGGTAGTCGATCCTCCAATAAGGTTTGATACAATTGCACGGTTAGTAACTATAGTAGTTTGTAAGTGCAATTCATTTATTAGTCTACTCGAAATAAAAGAGTGTGATGTCCCTGTGTCAAATATGGTACGATTAGATAAATCAGATAAAGTTAACATACCTTCAATTGCGACCTTCTTCCACTTGTCCACCACTGGAGGTGCACTTGAGCTAGGAACAACATTCAATGCATAAGCTGGTACCACCTAGGTCGAGGTCTTTGGTGCAGCCGGACACTCCCTCTTCGTGTGCCTGAGCTGATAGTAGTTACAACATTTGACCTGTGAGAGGTTCGTCATGCAATCTTTTACGACTTGACCTTTTCTATTACATCTCCTCCACTTGAATTCTTGCTTCTTAATCTTACTTTTAGCCCTCATTCTGCCCTTGCACTTATTCCATTGGAATGGCTTTCCTCCTGCCTTCTTGGGCTCATCCTTAGCTTCATCATTGGAAACAGTGTTGAGCAAAGCCATCTACACCAATTCTTCATAAGTAGCTCCCATCGGAATATGGCTAAGGGCCAAATCTTGAAGAGGTTGCTTCAGCCCCTTCGCAAACTTCAAAGCCTTCTTATGTGGCGTATTTATCAAATCAAGCCCAAACCTAGCCAACTTATTGAATTGATTTACATACTCCTTCACTGATATATCTCCCTACTACGGATGTATAAACTTCTCCATCTATACTCCTTGCTCTGCCATGGAAATCTCATCTTAAAACGCCTCCTAAAATCTCCCTAAATTAACTCCTCATAATTAGTCTTGTCCACTACCACATCCCACCAGTTTAAAGCTACTCCTTGCAAGTGCTAAGCAACCAACTGCCTTCTAGTGGCTTCATCCAGACCCAACAAGCCAAAAATCCTCTCACAAGCACGTAACCATGCCTTTGAGTCCATAAAGGATTCGGTTCCTACGTAGGGCTTTCCTCCTAATCTCAAAAAATTTCTACATAGCTTGGCGAAGTTTGTGAATACTGGATTAACATAAACTACCTCTGGTGCTTGCACTAAGAACCATCCGTTAGGGTTAATCCCAGCTTGCTTTCTTGCCTGCAGATACCGACAGAATCATATCAGAACGCTCACGCCCAGAATCTCAACTGCTTTGGCGGAATCATTTCCAACTTGACTGCTCATTCTCACTTTCTATGATTAGGGATTATTAGCAATTTTCCTAAGAGAGTATTAAGCATTACTGGAACTTAGTGGGTGTATTGGTGTTATACTTTTATATGTGTGTGTGTGTGTGTTTAAAGTCTTTGTAAATTTTTTAAAACATACAAGTACAATCTCTTAATATGCACTTAATCTCTAAGAAAACCCTAAACCTAGGCTTTGATACCAACTATGATAACCCACACATTCGGACACATCGCTTCAAAGCCTAAAATGACTTTTGAACTTGCATCGTGCCAAGAAGTATGAGCCATCAGTTTAAAACATTACATGGTGTAGAGACTAAGTTAAAATTTAAAGCATTCTACACTTTCAAATCTTCAAGTGAAAGGAAATAAAATATAAATACTGAAAATAACATCTTAGATAACGGTCTCAATAATACGTACTCCAAATACAAAGTTCCAAAGTAATAACATAGAGTCTAGCTAAAAATAAATATGATATATAGTACATATGGAGCAACTATAAATAATATAACTCCAGTGCCTAGCTTCTTCTTCCACATACTATGTTTAAGTCAATTCACTTGCTGACCTGTCCTCCTATGGTGAGGGAAAAAAATGAAAGGGTGGGTCAGACAAAAGTTTGGCGAATGAATTGTATTACTAGTGTATAGTGCCCAAAATCAATTACTTTATTTACAATCTACAAAACCTAGGGTGTCCTCTTTTTGTTTGTGAATTACTTACCTAGGGTTGGTCACCTTAACTTAAAGAATATAGTTCTAATTACGCATACACCCAAAACATCTTTCAAAGGTTTATACTCAAGGGTCGAACACGAATTGACTAATAATCTCTAAGACTGCTCCTAGTATAGATCGCAATGAATAACTTCCTATTACTATTGGGTTGGCATTACCCAAATAACAACTACCTATATTGCGCTTACACACTAAGAGGACCTCGCAATTCCAGACTCCTGTCGAACCTACTACTTCGATGACTTAGGGCCTACCTTTGCATCTGTATCAACCATCTCAATGGTAACATCCCCTACGCATCGCACAAGACATCCATAAGCAATGTTTAGGCCAACTTGCATGCATACACCTAGGAATCTTATGTTAGTGCCATAATTATGCACTGCACCTAGTATCCATAAACAATGTCTAGTTTGAATTTCCAGCTTACACTGAAGAACCTCTCGTTAGTGCCGTAACGATGCACCGTGTTGGGTATACATAAATGGTGTCTAGGTCGAATTTTCCGCTTAAACCGAGGAACCTCCCATTAGTGTTGTGTGCTCAGCACACCATCACGATCAAACCGCCCTCATAGCCAATACGCCCTCGCGATAAACAATGTCTAGGCCAAATTGCCCTCGTACAGGTTTGCTTTAATTCCATGGTGTCCAAAAGTCAGGAAAGTGGGAGCTAATTTCCCATACTGATATGATTGTTTTATATTAAACCTGGGCCATAGGCCGAGGTTCAATCTGTGCCTATATGCCAATAATCGATCGACTATCTATACTTTAGCGGTCAACCGCTTGTTGTCGACCAGCTAAGCTCAACTATCGACCAATGGATTTTAATTCCAGCCAATCGTAAATTATAACATAAATTTTATTATATTAACATAAATTATTCCAGCTAATTGTAAATTTTATTATACCCTTAATTCTATACTCGCTTTGATCATATTTTAGTCGTTCACTTCATCGGTAGATTTTTTGTGTATTATAAATAATTTTATTTAAGTAAATTCAAACTATTGACTTTACAATGTGTGTTTACACCATTTTATACAAAATCACTATCTATCTACAACTAAAGTTTTATATATATTTAAATCAAAAGATCAAGGTTGATAGGAGGTTATTCAACTTCCCTTTATTTATCTAATCCAAGTTCTCATCGGTGAGGATCTCTAATTTTATTGTATATAAAATTCACATTTTTCCATTCTATTTTTGCATAAACAAGCTTGATTAATTTAAGATAAACTTTGAATGGGAACTATTATCATAAATTAAAATAAACCAACTCCAGATCAAGTGGAAATATAAAAAAATTCAAGTAGAAATATAAATAAATTCCAGAACAACTTTGAATTCACAACAACCTTTTGATTAATATTATAAAATTTAGGCCATTCAGGACTAGGTTAACCCTAACCGACACACGTCGACTGGTCGATCAGTCAATAGGTTATGGTCGACCATTAGGGGTCGACCGTCCTATACCGGTTGTCGACCAATTAACATTATTTTATTAAAGTTTGGTGCTCTATTGATTTATTTCCTTTATTAGTTTATTTCCTTTAGTATGTTTTCAAATATTTTCAACTTCAAATCTTTAAACGCTAATAACTTTTCCATTTGAACTCCGATTACAAAACTTTATATATGAAAGTTGTTTAGAAAGTCACCACGAACACAATGATATAAGTTTTGTAGCCAAATTCTTATGTTTGCTTAACTTCTTTTTTTCCTTTGCTATTAATTAATTAATTCCTCTTAATAAATTCTCTGTTAATTTTTAGGGGTGTTACAATAGTCGTTTGGTGGATGCTATGCTTCGATTTAACTATAATCAAAGTGGAATGTCCACATTAAAGTTCAATGGTATTCTCAAGTCGAAAGAACTATATAATATTGTTACATCAAGATTCTGTATTGACTTTAATTATATTAAATAACAGAAACTTTTGAGTAAGTCATTCCATGGTTATCTAATAACTATCAGTATGTAACCCCTTGGTGCCTCTAATAGCCATGAGTAATACACCACCCAATGTGATGAGTACATTATGTATTGTGGTATCAACAGAATTGATATCCTTTCTCGAATCATCTCGACTAAGATTATTTAAAACAATATATCATTTTTCAATGTGATAAAATTCTGATAATTACAACACATAGTAATTACTATCACAATATATCATTTAAGTATTTTCTATTTAATGTATTTTAAATTAATTAGTTAATTAATTATATCACCATATAACAAACTATATAATAGAATCAAACACCTTTATTATTATCAAGATTGGTTATCAAGTTAGATATATATAACAAATTAGATAATTGCTTTAGGGCATACCCCTAACTATATCATGAATAATCTCACTTGATCTGTTGAGCTTTCCTCAAGGTAAAAATGAGATTAGGACAAAGACCACGTGCTAAGAATTGTATGTGAACAACCGATAAGGTGTTATTTATATCATGCGGGCCAATGACTTATTAAGCTTTCCTCAATGTTAGAATCCCAAGGCATGCGAAGTGATAATTAGTACTCAATTAAGAAATCAAAAGATTTCTATGTTTCCTCTTAGGGTTTTGAGAAATTTAAAAGTCTAGTGGGAGCTTATTAGATAAATGAAATGCAACCATTTTACCTACCTAATATTATAAGAACATCTGCTATATTTAAATTATCCTAATCTACTTAAATTAAATTAGTAGAAAAATGACAAATCTAAGACTATTTTCTGAAAACGATAAGCTCACCAGACTAAACTGCATTGATTGGTCGAGAGCAAGCAAGATAGCACTAACATATAAAACGTTGTGGTTGCCAATAAATGAACCTTTAAGAGAGAAACCCGTTGAGAGCACTGGCTAAGGCAGTTAAGTCTAATGATACTTAGGTTGCTGATTGCAAAATCGCTGAAGTTTTCGTGATGCCTACTTTAGATAAGCCATTTCAAAGGTAGCACAAAAATATGGCTGTCTATGAAATCTTTGAAAATCTCAAAGCTTTGTTTAGGGAACAATCTCGTTCTATAAGGTACGATATTACTAAGAAGTTGTTCATAACGAAGATGAGTAAGGGTAGTCATGTTGAGGATTTCATCTTGACAATAAAAGCATATATCGAGTTAAGCAATGAACTACAAGTGGATCTGATCCTTGGCTCGTTGGCTCCACAGTTTGATTCATTCATATTGAATTAGAATATGAACCAGTTATATGTAAACCTCATTGAGCCACTTAATATGCTGAGATCATCTAAGAGTTCGTTCAAGGATCAGAACTCGGTATTGGCTATAAAGGGAAAGGCGTCATCTTCGAAAGGTTCGAAGAAACGTAAATGGGATTCTAAGAAGAGTAAGAAGGATGCTCCTACTGGAAAAGATGAATGTCGCCATTTTCACAAGAAGGAGAATTAGAAATAGAATTGTCCGGACTACTTAAAACTTGTCAAAGAGAAGAAAATGAAAAGTTCTACCGCTCCCATTGGTATGTTTATGATTCAAAATTATTTACAATCAATAAAATATCTTGGGTTTTAGACACTAGATCTGGAACCCATACCTATAATTCATTAAAGGGACATAGGAGGAAACAATATGGAAAAGGGTTAAATGAAGCTTCAAGTTGATGATGAATCTATTGTAGATGCAATTGTGATTGAAGACTATCATTTACTTTTGCCTAGTGGTTATGATTTTGTATGACAGTACTATGAGTATTATGTCTAGTAGGAATTATATCTATGATGGTGTTCTGGATAATGGCATTTATGTACTTAGTCTTAATTGAATTTGTGCTGTAAATAATTCTTCTAATGTTGACATAAATAATAATTATCTATGGCTTTGTATGCCAGGTCATATCAGTGACAAACAACTGCATAAATTGAAAACCGAAGGTTTTTCCCATCATTTGATGTTGAATCATTTGATACTTGTGAGTCATGCCCAAATGGAAAAATGACTAAGCAAGTCTTAAGCGGAAGCAGTGACAGAGTTGATGAACTATCGGTTCTCGTGCATACTGGTGTATGTGGCCCAATGCCTATAATTACCAAAGATAATTCTTTTTACTATGTAACTTTTACATATGATTTCTCGATACCAGGATATGTATATCTTATGAAGGATAAATCTGACGTCTGTAAGAAATTCAAAGGGTACAGGAATGAGGTTGAAAATTGAATGAACCATAATATTAAAATATTTCATTCTAGTCGAGGAGGTGAGTATGTTGGACAAGAGCTCCAACGGTACTTAAAAGATAATGGGATTGTCTTTGAGGTTACTCCACCATATATCTGCAACACAATGGTGTTTTATAGAGATGGAATCAAACTCTACTAGATATGGTTTGTTCCATGATGGGTAAAGATGAGTTTCCTCTTTCCTATTGGGGAAACCACAACGCATATGTTGAATTGAATGCCCATTAAATATGTGCCTAATACACCATATGAGATGTGGCATTGGAAGAAATCTCACCTCAATTATTTCAAGGTGTGGGGTTGTCCTGCCTACGTCAAGAACGTCGGCCCCAACAAACTTGAGACAAGATCGGCCCTATGTAAATATATAGGATATCTTAAGAATTCTAGGTGATATATTTTCAACAACACCGAGGAACAAAAGATAATTGTTTCCACAAACGCTATATTTTGGAAATGGAATTTCTATCAAAAGGAATTAATAGAAAAACTTTAGACTTGGATGGGATCTGAGAAGTAAACGCGGAGGTTGAACCAGAAGGAGGATCAAATTCACCGTTTTACGAAAACACGCAACCAACTAGAAGGCATAATAGAGAATCTCATCTACCAGAGAGATGCTACAATTTTCTTATAGATAGCAAAGGACCACATCCTATAAGACGACACTCCTCTCTCACTTCAAAAGGCATTGCAAAATAAAGACTCTGCACTTTAGCTTAAAGCTATGAGATCCGAGATGGATTCACGTACGATAATAAAGTATATACTTTGGCTGACATACCCGAAGGGATAAAACCCATAGGCATCAAATGGATTAGATTAAATTATAATTGTTATAAATTAATTAAATTAACTAATATTATATTAAATTTTATTTGATTTATTTGAATTGGTATTCAATAAAGTGCATATATAAAAGTTATATATGTGCATAACGATATATGATATCAATAATACTTTCGAATTAAATGAATTAAATACCGATTGAATTAGGAAAATTTTGTGGACCCAACTGACCCATGTAATGGTTGGCTAAGGAAGGGAGGAGGGGTGAGTTTTGAATGCAAAAATCCATTTTTGAATTGGCAAAAGAATGAGTAAACAAGGAGATCTAGATCTCCACTTTTTACTCATTTCTGGTGCATATTTAAACCTTACCTCCTCACTCATTCTTTATTTTACTTTTCACCTCTTTTCATACCCACCTTGCTCGTAAGTTTCTAAGGGGTTTTCTCTTTGTTTTCCAAATCAAACTAAATTTAAATCAAGAGTGGTATTAATCTCTAGTCAACTGCAAATTCAAGAGGTGTTTGGATCAGATCTAAAGGAGCATACTTTCAACATTCAAGGTGAACTTCATAGGCTATAATTTTGGTAATGATTCATTTTTATAATTATTTTACATTTATATATGTTGTTCATTACATTTATGTTGCTTACATGTGTTTTACTATAACAAATTTATACATATAATTACCGAGCAATATCACACATATATAAACATCTAAATTAATTAAATAAAAAAACTTATACATACATAAATTCATTTTGGCCATTTTAAATATATAAAAAATCATTATTTAAAATAATTTATTTTAACTAAATTTTAAATTTTATAATATGAATTTTGTAATTAATATATATACATAATAATGTACGAATATATATATATATAGGACTAAAAATATAATATATATTTATTTTCAAAACATAAATGATAATATATATATATATATATATAACTTTTAAATAATCAACGCATGTTTTAAAAAATAAATTTTTAATGTAAATTCGTATGGAATTTACATTATATAAAAAAATATACAAATCTATATGGATTTGTTAAATAAAAAATAATTTTTGATAAAAAAATATTTCCCTTGAAAGTTAATAAAAAACATTTCTTTAACATGTATAATCATATTTATTAATTAATAATTTATGAATAAATATTTATAATAAAATATAAACTATTTAAATGTCTATTTTTAAAAAAATTCCATAAATGTATATATCTAAACACATCAATATTTAAAATTTGAATTTAAATTTAAAATAGATTTTTATGAAGATCTGGTTTTAAATTTAAACTTTCATAAGATATTTTATATATTAATTTAAACCATTTTGGATTGGTCAATATATTTAAATAAATAAATATTGTTATAAAATTATATGTGTGTGTGTAAGTATTAAATTAAATCATCGATAGCAAATATATATATATATATATAAACTTGTAGAGAGAAACTCTCTTGTAGAGAGGAACTCCACAACAATGGTAGGAAGGATGGGGCAATTCTTTTGATTTAGAATCCTATAATCAAACGGTTACAAGATGTTTACCGTACTCTCTCTGAATTCTGTACCATCATGGAACACTTATACAGTTCCACTTCTATTTGAGGCAGGAAGCAACCACTGTTTGTTTGAAGGTAATCTTATAAGGATCTGGTAATAGGGAAATTGAGTTTTAAATAGATATGAGATATTGTGGTACCAAATGAAGGCCAATAAGCACAACAATGACTGCAGTCCACGCGAAGTGGAAACAAAGAACTGTGGTTCTCACAATGCAAACCTGAATTTAGATCTGGAAGTGATGAAGGGACTACAGTAGTTGTGACGACCGCTCTATACCACCGGTAGGCCTGTCAGCGGATACTTCCGGATGCGGATAGTGTCATATCCGCATCCATATTCAAAATCATTTTCAGATAATGGATATTCACATCCGCGGATACGGATGGATATCGGATAATTATCCTATCTACTAATGATCCATAAATCAAGAAATATAAATAGAAATTTTTAGTTTAACATAAATTCTTTTCAATCCCATTGATTATAAAAGTGTTCAAAATGAACAAATATGATGATAATAAATAGTTTTGAGTAGTTAATAAGCATTAAGTGCATATAATATAAACTATTAACTTATTAAAATACAATAAATAATATCTTTTATTGTACTAAAATACACATAATTTAAACTATAATCTTGATAATAACCGGACGGATAATTTTCGGATGCGGATGTCTTCGTATCCACATCCGCATCTATTTTATCGGATATCAGATATATATCCACTTTTCGGAACAGATACGGATGGATTTCATATTTTTCGAGTATCCATTGACAAACCTAATCACTGGCACAAATAATAACTAGATAGTGCCATGTAGTCATGCCCGCCCGATATAGGACGATCATCAAGATGAATAATAACAAACATAGCATATAACCTGTCATATCTCACAACGTATGGATAAAATATAATATCACAGATATAACAAAAGAGATAGTAATAACTATGTGAACAAATCATCAGAGTACAGATCCACAGAGTTATATATCAAATGTCATAGAGTTTATACAATGGAAACAAACTCAATAACTATCTCAAATACAAGTATAAGTAGTCACTACTAAGGCTCTCTTGTGCTGCACCAACGGAATAAGCGTAGAATCCATATAAGTATATAATACGAGATAGCTCCATCTAGCTAGTCCTCCAAACAACTACTGCGTCACCTAGACCTGTTATATAGTCTGCTCATTTAAGAGTACCAAGATAATAAGAAGTAAAGCATAAAACTTAGGTCGGACAACAGTCTGATGTGAGCAGTAAATAAATCTCAAAATACTATACAGGTAAATATGGTAAGGAACAAGAGTACACGAACCATACCTAACTGTCCCTGCAACCAATGAGTTAGCATATAACAGTATAATATGCTACTCTACAATATCATAAAGGTACAATATAGAATGCCATAGTGGACGTCCAAATATTCCTATCTCCAATTCCTACTCCCAATGATATTCCCTAGTGATAGCCCATTAACCGAAAGCAACCATTGCATCCATCAAACAAGACTCGCTATCACTCATCATGTGCACTGAATATATGATACTTATATGGCCTCCTTACTGTCAGGGACTGACGGAAATCTCAATTTTCCGTTGTACTTCGTATCTCGCAGCCCAAAGTTGGATATGTGTCTCGCAACACAAAGCTGGACACTGGACCCAGAGCCACAGGTCCAGGGTATACGGATCCTCGCTACCAATCCATGGGCACCCCCACTTATAATATCCCTGCTTCGAGTACAATAGAAAACCCTCCGAGCATCAATAATTCCTTAGCAGATACTTTTGAGCCCACCATTGCTCCATTTGGATAATGAGCACTTCTTGCTCAATCCACATTTACCCATCCATATTCCTCGATCATACAGCTCACTCATTTAAGAGCCGCCATATTCGGAACCTACACCCAACACAAGCCAACATCCGAAGTTCTAGTTTTTCATCATGCTGTTATGTCGTCATCCAACCTGATACGAACGAGCCAACTCCTCCAGCACGACCTACAGTGCATCCTCTACCTGCCCTGAAAATTTCACATCCATCCCATGTAGTGTGATACTCTGTACCGAGTTATAGGTATAATTCAATGCCGATATATATGCTTAGCCAATTATTGGCTACCTTCCTTTCCATGCCTCCAATACTCTTCTCCAAGTGCTTTAGACCCCAACTCATCACCCCTTGATAACTCAAACCCCAATCTAAAGTCTTAACTTCTAGTTCTAGAGATAACTTGTCCCCCAATCCAACACTTGGCCAAATTTTCCAACATCTTGCTATAGAACAACTCCTTGGACCAAGCTCTATCCAACCATGCAAGAGATGGACTCATAGCTCCTTCCCTCATAACTCGGTGCTGACTCATCTTGATAACTCGGTGCCGAGTCTTGCCTTCGACTCTAAATGAACTGTGGCATATCCTATAGCTTCCCACCATGCTACAGAGCTCATACACCAACTTTCATCCAATTCTGACCAACTTAGCCTCTGATTCGCTCAATTCTTTGATCTATCTTTCTATACATTCACAACACAAACACTATCAAAGCATAACATCCAAACATGTCATAAAAAGCAATTTCATCCATTCAAACATGCAATTCATAGAGATAAGATAAACAAGTTAATTTCTAACATAGATCTACATATAGCATGAATATATGAAAATAAATCAAGGTGATTTCTAATCAATCTATATCATATGCATGGATTAATATGTCATTGAAGTTAGAAAATGTTTTGATGGCCAAAAATCAATTTAAAACATGTTAAATACTATAATTTTACCATATAAACATGCATAGTATAGTGAGAAGGCATAAACCACTCACCAACTACCAAATTAAATCAATTTATGTGTAGATCTAATCCGGACAGCTAAGAAAAGCACTCCAAATCAAGCAAATTGATGATCTCTGTCTTCTAATTGATGATCTAATCTCTAATCCATAATCTAGTTTGATTTAGAGAGCAATTTGGATGAATTAGGATGAATCTAGGGTTAATTAGGGTTTTTGACCTGATTTGGTATGAGAGGAAAAAGTTCTAATTTGACTCCTACAGCTCTTATTTATAATAATCTCTAATTGGACTAATAGGCCAAGTAATGGGCTTAATTAATTAAACATTAATTCTGGCCAGTAGCTGTTAAAACTTAAAATGGCCATAACTTCCTGACTTTAAGTCCGGTTTTCTATTATGATCACTTTACAAATTGTGAAACCATCATCCTCAAGCAGTAGAACTAGTTAAGACCCTAATTCGACTCCTATCAAAAGTTATAACCCAAACAAGATGTTCAAGGTCAAATTGGTCACATAGAAATTCGGAAAAAATATAGGCCGGTAAAATGTCTATAAGAGTCATACTCTAAAATTATAGAATCATGCGACCTCATATGAATAAAATTAAAATATTTTACAATCCTCCAATACGTAAAATACGGGTTGTTACAGTATTGGGCATAGAAAAGAGAAAGCATGGTTGACATCGAATTGGGATAATCCCAACTTCAGGGACTAAAACCGACACCGAACATCGACTCAAATATACTTTATTTATTTTTGGTCTCGTTTTCAAAAGAACGTCACTTTAAATCCAATTGGGATACAAAATATGAAACAAATTGGACTGCAAAACGATTGCAGAGATTATGCAAGATTAGAGCACTGTGCTTAGTTTTATTAGATAGGGTTCCTCAAATGATAATAAAGCAAACGTCAAAGTGAAGTTCATTCCTTGAAGAGGGTCTGGAAATCTAGATCTGGGCTAGGCTTTCTTCACGATTTCATCTTCGTGGAGTTATTGTCACATCAATACAGATTTGATGATGCAGCGATAGAAACTGGCGATTCGAAGAGCGGTTGCAGGACAATGGAAAATGTGGTCTCATGAGGAACAGTTTCGTGGCTAGACGTCACGTGATGCGGTTACAACGTTAGTTCAATTGTTTATCCAGTTGCTAGGAAGATAATGTGATGGGCTAAATGTTTTGGGCTTAACAGAATTATTCAATGGCTTAAGGGAAAGCGCGATAAGATATGTAGATGGCTACAAGAAACTTGGACAGTCTCAAGTAGTTTAAAACTATGATGTACAAATATGTATTTTTATTTCATGCAATATATAGGCCTATTATTACTGGACTATTTTATGTGATTGTGCTTTGTAATCTTTGCTACTAATAAAGAGAATTCATTGAATAGATTTACTCTGTGTCCTTTTGAAATTCCAAATATACCCTTTTGCATCTCATAAAGAAATTGTATTCAAATATGGGGATATAGCCTGTTATTTTCTAAGTACAACTGTTAGCCACTAAGGAGAACTACAGTGTATGTTCACAAGATGAAGTATCCGAGTGTATTGTATTGTCCGTAATTCAGGTGGGAGTTCATCGGTCGAAGTTTTGTCTGATTCTGAGTTAGTATGAAGTAGTTATTGCAGTCTGAACAAAAAAAATAGCGGCTTCTGCACTAGGCGGATTTCAAATATGGGGATACGGTAGCCTATTATTTTCTAAGTACAACTGTCAGTCCCCATGACGAACTACAGTGTTCATTCACAAGATGAAGTATCCGAGTGTTCCATATTGTCCGTAATTTAGGTCGGAGTTCATCGGTCGAAGTTTTGCCTGATTCCGAGTTAGTATGAAGAAGTTATTGCAGTCTGAAGAAAAAAATAGCGGCTTCTGCCTAGGCGGAGTTCAAATATGAGGATGTAGCCTGTTATTTTCTAAGTACGACTATTAGTCACCATGGAGAACTACAGTGAGCGTTGAAGTGGAGATATAGCCTGATATTTTCTAAGTACAACTATTAATCACCATGGAGAACTATCGTATACGTTCATAAGCTGAAGTATCCAAGTGTTCTATATTGTTCATAATTTAGGTGGGAGTTCATCGGTCGTAGTTTCAACCGATTCCGAGTTAGTACGAAGAAGTTATTGCAGTATGAAAAAAAATATAGCGGCTTCTACCTAGGCGGAGTTCAAATATGGGGATGTAGCCTGTTATTTTCTAAGTACAACTGTTAGTCACCATGGAGAACTACGGTATACGTTCACTAGATGAAGTATCCGAGTGTATCATATTATCCTAATTTAGGTAGGAGTTCATCGATCGAAGTTTTGCCTGATTTCGAGTTAGCATGAAGAAGTTATTACAGTCTGAAGGAAAAAAATAGCGGCTTCTGCCTAGTCGGAGTTCAAATATGAGGATGTAGCTTGTTATTTTCTAAGTACAACTCTTAGTCACCATGGAGAAGTGTTGAAGTGGGGATATAGCCTATTATTTTCTAAGTACAACTATTGGAGAACTACGGTATACGTTCATAAGCTAAAGTATTCGAGTTTCTATATTGTCTGTAATTTAGGTGGGAGTTCATCGGTCGTAGTTTCGCCCGATTCCGAGTTAGTATGAAGAAGTTATTGCAGTATGAACAAAAAAATAGCAGCTTCTGCCTAGGCGGAGTTCAAATATGGGAATGTAGCCTGTTATTTTCCAAGTACAACTGTTAGTCACCATGGAGAACTACGGTATACGTTCACTAGATGAAGTATCCGAGTATTCCTTATTGTCTGTAATTTAAATGGGAGTTCATCGATCGAAGCCTCGCCTGATTTCGAGTTAGAATGAAGAAGTTATTACAGTCTGAACAAAAAAATAGCGACTTCTGCCTAGGCGGAGTTCAAATATGGGGATGCTACTATCAAATATACTTTCACAGGTACAACTAAAATTGCATGCACATTGTAATTAAATGCAGACCCACCTGGACGTGCATATATACTCGTTTTTATAATAGCAATAAAAGGAACCTATTTTCAAATATATATATATATATAAAGGGACAAATGTGTCCGTTGTGGCATAAATCTCAACACTTATATACGGGCATATTAAACCATGTACACTTTCTATATATTATACGCACACCATGCGTATTTGTTATGCATATACATTATATTATATATATATATATATATATATATTAAATCAATACTTTTATATAAACAAATAAAATAAAATAATATTATTTTAAATTCTTTAGATTGGATCTAAAAATATTTTAGACTTCATAAGCCCAATAAGATCTAAAAATGAATTTCTTTTTTGGAATTCATTCATTTAAACTATTGCAACCTGACTTTGTTCCTTCAATTGTATCAAAGCCTACTAGCCTATGCCATCTAAATTAGTAGTATTAGGGCTAACTTATTAAAGCCTACCTATTTAGCAGGGAGTTTAAAAAGGCAGTGTATATGGTTGGGTTTGGGTAGTCAAGTAAACTTCCCTACCTAGCTATTGGCCTGACCTAAGGATGAAGTAAGCCCAAAGCTTATCCCCAATATAGATGCCCGAATATATTTTAGGGCTTGGGCTAATTTTCAAATTTTATTTTGAAATTTTAAGTAATATTTTGAATTTAAAAGATTAAGTTCAAAATATGCATGAAATTTTAAAAATGTTAAGAAATATTTCTCAAATTTTTGTTGAAAATTAATTAATTATTTTCGAAAATTTATTATAATTAATCAGATTAATTAAATTAAAAAATACATAATGATATATGTATATTTATTTTAAAATGTTTAAGGTAATTAAAATTAGAATTTTGATTAAAATTGTTTTAATTAAATCAATTAATTAAATGTGATGTAATAATAATAGATAATATACATGTACAATGATATATGTGTGTTACTATAAATGTCATAGTATATGTATATTTAATGTTAAATCACTTAAAATAAATTAAAACTAATTAGAATGTTAATTAATTAATTAAAGTAATTAAACGTGATTTAACTAATAAAATAAAATTTTAATTAAATATGACATAACTAAATAGTTTGGAGCTATAGAAAATCCAGATTAGATTTAAGAAATAAATATATAAATATATTACGTGTGTCATGATTTTAAATGTGTTTGACATTTGAATCACGAGAATATATTTTATAAGAAATATATTATTCCATAAGTCAATATCACATATTTAAATATATTAAATATTATGAACCTTTAATATAAGTGTTGCCCTCATTCATTTATATATTAATAGATTACTTACATACTCAGTAGTGTCGAGATTTCCTTAAACTAGAGATGTTATGTGTTGTACTATTAATACATTGACTAGGCTTTGTAAGGTATATGCACGTATTTGTTGAGCTTTCCTTAAGGTACATGTATTATACTTAGGCTATCGCGAGATGGTAGGTACAAGTGAATAATCTCTCTTGATTTGTCGAGCTTTCCTCCGGGTCAAGATGAGATTAGGACAAAAACCATAGGTTAGGAGTTGTATATGATACAATCGATAAGGTGTTATTCATCACATACGAGACAATGACTTATTAAGCTTTCCTCATGGTCAGAATTCCAAGGCATATGTGTCCTAAAACCTACTAGTGAAATCAAAACATTTATATGTTTTCTTTTTAAGGTTTTGAGAAACATAAAATCTAATGAGAGCTTATTAGAAAAATGATATATAATGTTTAACCTTACTAATAATATAAGAACATTTGCTATGTATAAATGTCCTAATCTACTATATTAAATTTGCAAAAAAATGTTCATGCTAAAGTTATTTTGTAAAAATGACAAGTTTACTGGACCTAACTACATAGACTGGCTAAGAACAATCAAAATAGCACTAACTTACGAACACTTACGGCCATCAATAACTAAACCGCCAAGAGAAAACCCACTGAAAATGCTGATCCTAAATTAATAATTGCTTGTAACAAATGACTTACGGACATTGAAATCGCCTAAGATTACATACTATCTTCTCTGAACAAACCATTATAAAGACAACGTCTGTCCATCAAATTTTCGATAGCCTAAAAGTGTTTTTTAGGGATCAATCTCGTAATCTTGTCCTACAAGGTACGAGATTACTACGAAATTATTCAAGATAATGGAGGGCATGCATGTGGAGGAATGTGTCTGTGTTAATCCAAAAAATGGATCAACGCCCTGGTTTGAGTTTGAAAGCACCAGTCCTGTTCCGACAGAGCAATATCACAGATAATATGTAAAGAAAAAGACAGTAAAAGAAAGAAGACATTGAATTTTTATAGTGGTTCGGCTGTTAGCGAAGCCTACGTCCACTTTATAGTTTTATTATAGACCGGTTGCTGTTACAAGTAGTGTTTGATTATAAGGTTTCCGATTATCCTTAGATAGATTGAATCCCCATAGTTGGAATCCACTAGAGAATTACAGTGAATTCCTTTGGAGATTGTTGTGAGGTAGGTAGAGAGTGAAGAACGTTTTCAGCAAAGCTTCAGCAACCAGTCCGGAGAGGAACCCGTTTATGTTGCAGGCAGGACAGTATTTATAGAGATCAGAGAGCTTCGGGGACAGGCCATTTCATCAATTGCTTGCAGATGGACACAGGACGACCTAAGGGTGTTTAGCTCGTGATCCGAGCCAAAACCATGGATCGCTAGCGATCCATGGTTTTAGATCGCTAGCGATCCATAGACTTGGCTTGCTCGCGAGCTAATAACTTAGCCCCCTATCTCTATCTTTTAGTCATGCCAGGTCACTAGAGTTAGTAGCTTGGTATGGATCGCTAGCGATCCATCGTGTATGGATCGCTAGCGATCCGTACACTTAGTATTTTTTTCTGTGCTCCTGTATTCTTGGCTCCTCAGCTTCTTTTTCACCTTGTGGACCATCATATTGCATGGATCGCTAGCGATCCGTAGAGAATGGATCGCTAGTGATTCAAGCACTTGGAATATTTTTGGAACTTGAAGTATGGAATGCTTTCATGGCCTTGTTTTGATGTTGGCCGTGTAGTCTCGTTGCACGTTGTTCCGTTTTGATGACGATTTACTAGCTGGTTGCACTCAGCTGCTGATTAGACTGAAATGACGCTAGTTTCTTGGTTTTAGTTGAATTTGGCTGTTGCTTTAGTAATATGACTTAGTTCTAGTTAACTCCTTGTTTTAGTCTTTTTGGTTAAGTTCTAAGTCATTCTGATATCACGGAATTTTTCTGCTTTCTAGTGGGTCCTGCTGGGTTAAAAACACGGAAAACATTTGCCCCCCGGAGTGTCTTCGTTGGAAACAAGGCGTGCTTTGGAAGTTAACGCTTTTAATATTTGTTTGTTGAATTCCAAACAATTGTATTAGAGTTCTACGGACGCACAGCAGGTTACGCCGCGGATCACTTGGTTTTCGTCCTGACTGCTATCGCTTGTCATAACTGATCGAATTTCTCTCCATAGCTTCCCGATATGCTTCGAAATGATGGGTAGATGTCAGAGTTCGAGTTTGAGAAAAATTCACCTTCAATCTTATGGGTCGCTAGCGATCCTTGTGCGATGGGTCGCTAGCGACTTGACCACTTGGAGAAATTTGGCTTCGGAAAGATGGGTCGCTGGCGATCCATGATGGATCGCAGGCGACCCAATGACTTAGTGAAATTTTTCGCCCCGTCTTTTCTATCTGCCTATATACATTCTCGAGCCGACCCTTCCTCTTACTTTTTACATGACCCGAACTATTTTCATGCGATCTGAAACCCAAGGCGATTCGACCCAGCTCGCTCAACCAGATCCATTGCTTCCTTAGATCCATCTTGTCCAAGCTTTCTGCTATGATTTCCCTTGCGCCATCATCACCAGAGCATCACTACCTTCTTAGTTCATCTCTGACCAAAACCCTAGCTTGTCACCGCCTTGAGTCGTTGCCGATTCAACTCCTAGCTCGCCACCGATCAATCCACAGCTCGCTGATTCTAGTCTTCGATCCTTCCCGTGTTCTAAAATTCAATCTCAGGTGGTTTTGCTAATTGGTTTGCTAATTACAGTGTTCGTGTAACGATTTGATGGCGAGTTTGCATTTGCAATGTTGGTCGTGAGAAGTTTGAGTTGATTGTGGTCTAATGGAGGAAGATAGTAAATCGAATCTTGGGTTTTTCTTAGAACGACACTCGTGCCTTGGTCCAGTGCTTGACACGTTTTGCTATCTTCGTCCATTAGGCCAGAATTGACTTGTGCCGAGTTCCGTAGCTAATACTGCACGACACTTCGCTAGTCGGTCCCGATTCTTCCGGAGGATTTATATTTATCTTGCTTGCTTATTGCACGCTCGATATCCCTGTAGTGAAGAGAGTTCTCTGCATTACAATGGATCCGTTATCGATCATTGATCGATAACGGGTAAGTGTACAGAAAGTAAAATCAAGTAGGAACGATGTGGGAATTTTTTTCCTTTTCAATTGCGAGTGAACTATCTACATGGGATAGAGCGTTTGTAGTGTTTCGAATATCGAGCTCACCCCCTATAGACAATATGATGCACTTACCCCGACATATATTTGAAGTCCGTCATGCGGACGCGAATCGATATCTTTCTGAAATTCAAGTGTAATAGGGGAAATTACTAAATTAGAATAAAATCACCTGACCGTTTTGAATGCGAGTTCCGTTGTTTTAGAATGAAACATCCATCTTCGCACCTTAAATCGAGTGGAGGAAGTCCGACACTTTCAACGGCTGAATTATCGTCTATCGCTCTTTCACCTACCACTTCACAAGCAGAATATGGTCAGTTGGTCCCGGTTGGGCCGGTCGTGGATCGAACAAATCCTAACTTTAGAATCCTACTCAACCCACCGGAGAGAGCTTCTTCGGTGGTCTCCACTAGAGTTCTTCATAACATCTGTGCGCAACACGGTATTCCAGAGGAGGACGTACGTCTGCCAGAGAAGAACGAGTTCGCTCATATGCCTCCTCCGGGGTACACCGCTTGCCACCGATATATGTGTTCGAATGGAGCCGTGCCTCCCTTTAACGACTTTCTGCGCGAGACTCTTTCGAGCTTAGGCATTGCCCCATTTCAGATTCATCCCAACGGCTATGCCATCTTGACTTGCTTACATGTTCTTTTCATGCGAAGATTCAACCGCGCTCCAAGCTTTGATGAGTTGCGATACTTTCTGTCGTTTAAAAGGAGAGATGACTGCCCCTCCTTGATCGTAATTGAAGCCCAAAGAAACTGAAAAATTGTTCTGCATCTGTAGAGTAACTTGTTGCAATACAAGACACAATATTTCTTTGTTAAATGCCCCGAGGGGTTCAATCGTCAGTGGACGACAGGGGGTAAGTTCCTTTTCATACTTATCGAGCTTTGACGCATTACTATGGAGTTTCTAACGAGTTATATACTTCTTGCAGTTATTCCATGGCCAAACAGGGATGTGTCTCTTGATGAAATTTTTTGGACTCAAAAGACTATTGATGCCGAGGAGAGATCCGTCAAATTTTTGCTGACCGATGAGAACTTGCATCGATATGGATTACTATATCCGGGTAGATCCGCTATTCAAGTAGAAGTCCCCTCTCCTGCCCGATCCAAGGTTCGCACAAGATCTACTTCTTCTTACTGCGGTTCCGAAGAAGGTGCCTCTTAAGAGAGAGAGAGTCTGTCCAGAGGATCAACCGAGGAGGTCCGTGAAGGAGGAGATGCTACTACGACTGGATTTGGTGACCCAGTTAGAATGCCTCCGATCCCGAAGGAGGGAGAAGAAGAGTTCAAGCAAAGAGAAGGAAATGCAGCATTGGACTCAGAAAAGGAAGAGGAGGAGTTTGAGAGTAGTAGCGATGAGTCTACTGCAAGTGATGACCTTTACGGAGAGTCCGATGACGAGGACTCGGAATCGTGTGATGAAACTTCGGGAATGAGCCTCGTCCTTCCAAGCTCACCCCTTCCAGATACGAGCGTTAAAGACAAAGCCCCAAAGATCGGAGGGCGTCAAGATTCTCCAAGTAAAGACGCAAGAGCGGAGTTTGGTAATTTGAGCGACGTCTATGTTGATTTTGATGTGCTTATGGGGGAAGATTTTAAATTTGAGGAAGTTCCCCCCTTTCGGGAAATACTGCGCCCGAAGTTAGTCCGGTCTTGCCCGTGATGGCCGACCGATCCGGTTCATGACGACGCTTTAGCCCTTTCCTTGAAATACACTACACATCTTATTAGGATTGCACTCACTTTCCCACTTTCTTTCCGTGCCTATTTTCTATTTCTAAAATCTTTTATTTATGTTTTGTGCCAGGTATGACGAGAGGACGTGGCCTATATGATGATTTCGAAGAATTCACTGACTCTCAGCGCTGGTCTAAGCATCCTTTCGGTTGTCATCAGCCCCGAGAAATGGAAGAGGAGTACAGAAGGAGAAAGGAACTAGAGGCTGAAGGCCACCGCCAAGATGAAAGAGATCGGAGCCGGTCATACAAAGGCGGGTATGATAAAAGGAGATCTTATGATGAAATGGATGAGCCATCGAAGAGATCAAAGTTCGACCGCCGCTTGCATTCTTCGGAACAACAGGTTTCCGCTCCGATGCACTCCTCAACAGGTCAACAAATCCCCGTCACTCCTACTCTTGCTCCGTCTTCAACTTACATCCCGCCATCTTCCATCAATACTACAACTGCTCCCGGTGCTTCGCATCCTCACCAGAGACCTGCCTATATTCTTCCTTCGGCCCCCCTAAGCTTGAGGTATCGCTTCCCGGTTGGTTCTTGAAGGGAGTTAACTTTGATCGCGATCTGCACCCAGTTCGCAAAGATTCGTACATGCCTTACCTTTAAGCTATTCAGAGCAACTTGGATTGGGCCGAAGGATGGGAGAGATTATGTAAGCAGCTGGTGGATACCAATCGCAATAACTACTAAGAAATCCTCTCTTTCGAGTCGAAGAAAGATGATTTTGAAAGAGCACCGTCAGAACACGACGCCAAAATTAAATTGCTGGAGGAGAAGAAGGCAACGACACTGCAAGAGGGCAAGAGGAGCGCTGACTTGCTAAAAGAAGCAAAAAAGGCTCATGCCTAAATTGAGATCGTCTATAGAGATGAGATAAAGACGGCTCACACCGAAGAGGAGAAACTAAAAGAAGAAGTGGCTGCTCACAATGCAACGATTGATGCTTAAAGTAAAACCATTTCTGATCACGACCTCATCATTAAAGGGTGCAACAAGACTATTTTCGACTAAGCCGAGACAATTGCCAAGCTACAGGCTCAGGTCGCGCAGCTCAGTGCCGATAAGTCTGCCGTTAAAGCTGAGAATGCAGCCGTCAGAGTGGATTACCTGGAGCTCCAAAATGAAAGAGTCTATGCGGTAGGATCGTATAATATGGAATAGTGAAATAGTCTAGGTAGATAGTAGTAAGCAGTAAGTAAAGTAGACACCAAGACTTTATACTGGTTCGGACCTCTTGTCCTACATCCAGTCCCTAAGCTCCTCTTAGGAATTCAACTAACCAACAACCCTCACTTAACCTGGAGGAATAGGTTTACAACTTACCCGAACAACCGAACGGGATTTCTTGCCTCAACTACCGAAGAGGACTTCAACTTGGATACAAAAAATATTTCTGACTTGTTGTGTTCTTGATAACACTAATGAGTCAATTTTAGTACAACTTTCCTATAATCTTATCCTCGAGAGTATACAAAGTGTTTATGAAGATTTAGGAAATATGAATTGCTATGAATCAAGAGATGTTATAGTTAAAACAGAGATTCAAGCAATTGGTTTGCTTTTGAAAACTTAAAAGAATATGAAAGTATGTTCAAGTAAATAGAGAGATTAAAGCAAGTAGAATTGGTGATTTGTAATTGTTAAAACAATGTATTTATACTTGTAGAAGAGTTGCATTTGTTTGCTAGAGATGCAGGGAAGAGATGCTTTTGTTTCCATTGGAGAATGGTTGCAACTCTTGGGAGGAAGAAGGTGTCTATTCATAGAAAATTCGCAGTTACAGATTCAGTCGACTGAGCAGAAGATTCAGTCGACTGAGCAGGAGATTCAGTCGACTGAAAATATAAAGGAAAATTTTTAGGTTTGTGTTCAGTCGACTGTTCAGGGAGTTCAGTCGACTGAAACTGTGTATGTTTTTATTTCTGTGCCAGTTTCAGTCGACTGGCCATGCCTGTTCAGTCGACTGAACTGTGAAAATTTGCACACTAAAAGTATTTATAAAAATGAAGTTTAAAGGAAGTGTTTTAGTGTTCGTGCAAATCTCTTGAGGATAGATTTTAACAAATAATCTAGACTTGGACCCATAAAAATCATACTCATGTTTTCACTTTGGTCTTCATTGATCTTCCTCTGATTTTAAATGTATTTCTTCCTTTTTATTGAAGCTCATTGTCATTGATCAAAATCTTCATGTATCAACATTCTCCCCCTTTTTGATTGATGACAACATTAATGCTATTTTTCTCCCCCTGAATGAATGCACCTATCTTTCCTACAAAACAGAGTTAGCTACACAGATTTCTCCCCCTTTGTCATCGACAAAAAGGAAGTAATAATCATAGATATATAGAAAACAGTCACTGAACAATAGAATTCTACGATTAGCATAGTTAAATAAAACAGAGTTTGCATCATAAATACAGAGATTTATCAAATTAAAAATGCATAGAACAACAAACCATAAAAAGTTACTCGTCTTTATCCCAATCATAAGAACCTTCTCTCTCTCTAGGTTCTCGAATGACTGGTCCTCCTGTTGGTGGTCTATGAGTTCTTCCTCCTTGACTATAGCTAGCTCCGCTCGCGCTGCTACTTGTATGTTCTTCGGATGTCGTCCATGTAAAGGTAGGTGCCGGACGTTTTCCACGTGATGTTGAAGCGGTAGTAGTGTTTGAGCACGAGATTGCATCCCATAGTTTGTTGAAGAATCCTTTAATCTTGTCAAGCTTGTGGTTTACCTTCTTGAGACGATTATCAAGAATTTGTTGATTTCTTGATAAAATTCCTAAAGATTGGTTGGTAGTAAAGCTTGGCTCAATAACACGAATTTCATCTTCTCGGTTGGAAGGATCTTCATGTGGAGCTTGTGGAGGATGTTGTGGTCCTTGATGCCTAGCTTCCCATTCGGCGAGAGATATGATTCGAGGTGGTCTCGCTGGAAGTTGCATTAGGCTTATGGTCCGATGGTTTATTTGGTGGACCATAGTATTCTCGGATTCGGGTAATGGTGTGTCAACGTTTAGAAGTAAACGCATGATATATTCACCGAAATAAATTGTCCTCATTTTGCCATTGTTAAAAGTGAGGAATTCGTCGAGAATTAATTGAACCCAATTAACTTGATAGTTACCCCAAATTTCATAGAGAGCGCGATAGTTATTAGGGTATAAAAGTTCATATGAGCCCGTCCTTGGCGTGATTGTTCTCATTAGAGCTTTATGGAGAATTCTTGCTCTAGGACGTAAGGAGGTGGACTTAAGATCCGCAATGTTGGCATTGTCATCTAAAAATTGGTGGTTCATGTTGTCACGAATGTGAGGGTTAAAGTCAATCTCCTCAAGTTTGCTACCAAAGTTTGGCGAGCCTAAGATGTGTGAAATGCGGTCAAGAGAAAACCAAACTTTCTTACCACATACCATACTCCAAACACTATCATTTGGATTTCTTAGAGTTTGGTGTCCGAGATTAAGATTAGCATAAAATAATTTCACCATAATGTGATTTATGGCATGATCATTTCTTTTTAAATCTAAAAGAGATGTTAGACCTGCTTGATCCGTGAATGCTTGGATATTGTAGGATTGAAGACTCTGAAAATCAACAAAAGAATGCTCGAAAATCCTTGAATTCTTCATCTTGTTCCATCTTGTGACGGCTATTCCATCGTATAGCCATTGTGCTATTTGAGCATCAATTGGCTCGGAGGATGAAGAAGAAGCTCTAGATCGCTTTGGAGGCATTTTGTGTCTAATTTGTTTTTGGTAGGAGCAATTTAACTTCTAGGGTTTTGAGTTTTTTTGGGGAAGAAGATGGAGCTTGAGGTAAAAAGTGAAGGAATAGGGGTAAAACTGTGGTTAAAAGGAAAAAAGGTTGCTTGGAAATTCACGTTCAGTCGACTGAATAGTCTGTTCAGTCGACTGAAATATAGTACGAAATATTTCTGTGTTAGATTCAGTCGACTGAACAGTAATTTTAGTCGACTGAATTTTGTGCTGAAATTTTCTGTTAACTATTCAGTCGACTGTGCAGGTGAATTCAGTCGACTGAGCTGTGTATATTATGATTTCTGTTTGTGGTTCAGTCGACTAAACAGTGGGTTTCAGTCGACTGAAAATTAAATTTTGTTATTTCTCCTGATATAAAAGTAAATAATTTATATATTACAAGAAAACAAATTACAATTATATAGATGAAATAAAAAATATTAGAATTGACTATTTCTTCGGGGATGGACTTGGAGTTTTTCCTTCGTTCTTCCCATAATTTATATCCCATGAATTTGGAGTATAATGAGGAGTTTTTGGAGAAGTCCAAGGATTCAAGGGATCAGCTGGTGTACGGTAGGATGAAGATGGATCAAACACATTACTTGGTCGAGGTAAAGGTTCGCTCACTTCATTTTTCTTTGAACTACAAAAATGTAATCCAATTTTCTCCAGAAAACTTAGCCGTCGTGCTGTTACTTTCTGTTCAAAATACAATTCTCTTTGAAGATTAATTTGTTGCTGTTGAAAGTCGTCAATCTTTCTTTTTGTGTCAGGAGAGGTAAAAAGACTTCGTTTTGCCTTTTTCGAATCTGGTGTGTAACCAGTGCGATAGTTTTCCCACTTGTAGACCGGTTCATGCGTTGGTGTTGGCGTTGGTAGTTTAGGTGAAGCAGGAGTGTTTTCAGCCGAGGAGATAATATTGATATGAGAGTCTGAGCTATCGTAAGACATTTTTTTTAATTCTTTTATATGTGGAATGACTTGATGAAAAGAAATTTTGTTTAGGGGTATATTTATAGTAAGAATGTTCTAAACATATAGTGGCTACCATTTTTAAATGATTTTTAACCACTTATCGTTTTAATGGTTAATATGGGTTTGTTAAGAATCTATGGTAAACATTTTGTTTTTATAATTTCCATATAATGTTGTATTCCATATAATGTTGTATATATTTTGTGTAGATTTTTCTTTTTAATTTTCTTTAATTTATATCTTTAAAAGACAATATTCCTAATTCACGTCGTAATTTTACAAAGGAGTTTTCTAATAGAGGTTTAGTAAATATATCGGCAATTTGATTTTCAGTAGAAATATATTCTAGGTTAATTATTCCTTTTTCGATATTGTCACATAGAAAATGATGACGAATATCAATATGTTTTGTTCGAGAGTGATTTACCGGATTTTTAGATAAGTTTATTGTACTTGTATTATCACAATATATTGTTGAATTTGTTAAATTTATATTAAAATCTTTGAGTGTTTGTTGCATGTAAATAACTTGAGTACAAGCTAAAGCAGCTGATATATACTCTGCTTCACAGGTTGATAGCGAGACACAATTTTGTTTCTTACTAAACCAAGATACAAGTGATTTTCCAATGAAATGGCACATACCACTTGTACTTTTTCTATCTGTTCGAGATCCACCAAAATCAGCATCACTGAATGATACTAACTCAAATGGACACTCTTTTGGATAGAAAAGACCAAAATCTTTAGTATTGTTAAGATATCGTATAATTCGTTTTACCGCTCTTAAATGTGATTCTTTAGGATTAGATTGAAATCGTGCACATAGACATACACTCATCATTATGTCTGGTCTACTAGCGGTTAAGTAGAGTAAGGAACCTATCATACTTCTAAACAATTTTTGATCGATACTTTTACCATTTTCATCTCTATCAAGATGAGTTGTGGTACTCATAGGAGTAGGCTTTCCAGAAGTGTTTTCTAGTCCAAAACGTTTAATCAGATTAGCACAATATTTTTCTTGATTTAAGAAAATTCTATTTGTTAATTGTTTAATTTGTAAACCAAGAAAATAAGATAATTCTCCCATGTGTGACATTTCAAACTCTTTAGTCATTATATTTGAAAATTCTTTACATAAGTTTTCATTAGTTGAACCAAATATGATGTCATCTACATATATTTGAATTATTAGAATGTCATTAGTAGTGTTTTTAATGAATAGAGTTTGATCTACTTTTCCGATTTGAAATCCCGAATCTAGTAGATAGCTTTTAAGTCTTTCATACCAAGCACGAGGTGCTTGTTTAAGACCATATAGAGCTTTTTTTAATTTATATACATGATCCGGATATTTTTCGTGTATGAATAAAGGAGGTTGTTCTACGTACACATTTTCTTTTATAAAACCATTTAGAAAAGCACTTTTAACATCCATTTGATAAAGTTTAAAATTATGAAAACACGCAAAGGCTAATAAAATACGTATTGCTTCAGGTCGTGCAACGGGTGCAAATGTTTCTTCAAAGTCAATACCTTCTTCTTGATTATATCCTTGTGCTACTAGTCTAGCTTTATTCCTAGTTATATTTCCTTGTTCATCTACTTTATTTTTGTAAACCCATTTTGTTCCTATAACAGATTGATTATTAGGACGAGGAACTAAATCCCAAACATCGTTACGTTCGAATTGATTTAATTCTTCTTGCATAGCAATAATCCAGTAGTCATCTGTTGATGCTTCTTTAGGATTTTTAGGTTCTATTGTAGAAATAAAAGCAACATGTCCCATTTGGTTTAGTTGACTCCTAGTTTTAACTTGAGAATTTATTTCACCGATTATATTTTGTACAGGATGATCTCGTAAGATTTTAGGTGGAGATCTAAGTTCGGTATTATTTATATTTTCAATATTTGTATTATCTGTATTTATTATAAATTCATCATCATCTTTTGTGCTTAATTTTTTATTAAAATTTTCATCAAAAGATACATGTAAAGTTTCTTCAATTGTATTAGTTCGTTTATTAAAAACTCGATATGCCTTACTTCGTTCTGAGTATCCTACAAAAGTTCCTTCATCAGCTTTTGGATCGAATTTTCCTAGTTGGTCTTTTGTATTTAGAATAAAACATTTTGATCCAAATATTTTAAAATATGATATATTTGGCTTTCTATTGTTAAAAAGTTCATATGAAGTATTCTTAGTTAATGGTCTAACAGAAATACGATTTAACACATAACATGCAGTAGCTACGGCTTCTGCCCAAAAATGTTTTGGTAAATAACTTCCATTTAATAATATTCTTGCACATTCTTGTAATGTTCTATTCTTTCTTTCCACTACTCCATTTTGTTGAGGAGTTCTAGGAAATGAGAAGTTATGATTTATTCCTTTCTTTTTACAGAAAGATTCAAAAACTTCATTTTCGAATTCGCCACCATGATCACTTCGAATATTTTTAATTTTTAAATTTTTAGTGTTTTGAATTCTTTTGGAAAATGTTTTAAAGTTCTCAAATGTATCACTTTTATTTTTCATAAAAATGGTCCAGGTGTATCTTGAAAAATCATCAACTATTACAAATACATATCGATTATGATTAATAGATTGAACTTGTGTTGGTCCAAAAAGATCCATATGAAGTAATTCTAATGGTTGTAAAGTTAAAATATTTTTCTTAGATTTGAAAGATGATTTTGTTAATTTTCCTATTTGACAATCATCACAAAGATTTTTTATCTTAAAGTTTATCTTAGGTAATCCTCTTACTAATTCATTTTTAGAAAGTTTTCTAATAGTTTTGAAATTAATATGACAAAATCTTTTGTGCCATAACCAAGGATCATTATCTTTTGCTAGTAAACACATATTCATATTATGATTTATTTTCATATTTAAAACATAAATATTCCTATCTCTATTTCCTTCAAAAACAAGATTTTGGTTTTGATCAGAAATACTACATTTATTTTCCGAAAACGTTATTCTAAAACCTTTGTCACAAAGTTGACTTATGCTTAGTAGATTATGTTTTAGATTTTTAACTAATGAAACATTTGTAATAAAAGGTAAATTTGATGTACCGTAATTGCTCACATCTCCTTTGCCAATGATATAGCCTTTTGAGTTGTCTCCGAAGGTAACCGAGCCACCATCAAAGTATGTGATGTTTGTAAGCATATCTTTGTCACCGGTCATGTGTTTTGAGCAACCACTATCTAATATCCATTTTTTCTTTTTGTGTGGGACCTAAAAATAAATATAAAATTATTGGTACCCACTTTTCAATAGGGTCCTAATAAGTTAGAACTTAGGAAACCAAACCCAATTTGGTTCAGTATCCTTTTTATAAATATAATTTTTATTATTATGAACACTATCCATAAATGTTTTAATATATTTATTTCTAATTAAAATATTATTAGTCTTTGGAACCCAGATTTTAACAAACTTAGTTTCTTTTCTTGTTCTAATAGGTTCTCTTAATAACACTTGTTGTTTAGAGTCAATATTCCTCTTAAAATTTGTTTTTGTCTTTTTAGAAATTTTTGGCTCCTTTTTATATCCTAATCCTTGTTTATTTGAGGAAGATTGAGAATTTTCTAAAATCTTAGATAAATTTTCTCTTCCTTTGTTAAAGTTAGAAACATTTTTAGTTATGTTATCTAATCTAACTTGAAGACTATTGTTATCTAACTTAACTTGTTTAATCTGAGTTTTTAATTCATGATTTTCAGAAACAATTATATCATTTTTTATCTTTTGGGTTTCAATTTCTTGACTTAAAAGTGATAGTTGAGTTTCCGAATTTGAATGAGATTCTTGAACTTTTTCAAGTTCTTCTTCTAAAATCTTCTTTTCATCTTTTAACATATCCCTTTCAAACTCAGCCTTGTTCTGATTTTCACGTGTCTCTTTAAGTTTCTTTTTAAGAATTTTTATTGTACTCAAAAGTTCAGTGTTTACATCAATTAAATCGTCGAAAGTTAAAGTACTAACCTCAGATTTCTGAGCCATAAAGCATACATTTGCTTGTTCATTGTCGCTATCATTTTCACTATCAGATGAAGATGAATCTGAATCGTCCCATGTTACAGAGAATGCCTTCTTTTTGAATTTTTCTTCCTTGTTTTTGTTCTGATTCTCCTTCTTTTGCTCTAGACAATCTTTCTGCATGTGACCTTTCTTGTGACAGTTGAAGCATTCTATATTTGAGGATGAAGGTTTGTTCAAGAAATTCTTTTTGAATCCGTTTTTATTTTCTTTTCTCAATCTTAAAAATTTCTTGAAATTTTTGGCTATAAATGCTAAATCCTCATCTTCAGACTCTGATTCTTCCTTTTCCGCATGAAAAGCTACATTTTTTCTTTCTTGTGCTTGATCTTTCTTAGCTTGCATATTAACTTCATATGACATAAGATTTCCAATTAATTCTTCCGGTTTCATTGTAGATAGATCATTAGCTTCTTCGATTGCTAAGACTTTTCTCTCCCATTCATCAGTGAGTGAATTTAGAACTTTAGATACAATATCAAAATCCGTGTATTTTTCTCCTAGTCCTATTAAGGCATGATGAATATCTTGAAACCTTGAGTACATGTCATTGATGGATTCATTTTGTCGCATTCTAAAGTTTTGGAACTGGTTCTTTAGCATGGAGATCTTAGTTTGCTTCACCTTGTTTGTGCCTTCATGTATGGTTTTAAGTGTACTCCATATTTGATGTGCAGTAGTACAGATGCTTACACGGTTGAACTCATTTCTATACAAAGCACAAAATAGCATATTCATAGCTTTGGCATTTGCACTAACTTCATTCTTCTGAGCTTGCGTCCATGTAGAATAATCCGTTGTGGGTACAATGAGTTCTGCTTGAGTTGCATTCCAGGCTTCAAAACTTGTTGCTTGCATATAAATCCTCATCCTTGTAGCCCAATAATTATAGTTTAGTCCATTGAATAGAGGTGGTCTTTTAGTAGATTGTCCTTCCGCAAATGTAGAGTTATAGGTAGGTATTGTGCTTGTGTTGTTTTCCATATTATCAATATGTCAAATTACGGTGTTATGGTTATAGGACGGCCTTGCTCTGATACCAAATGAAAGAGTCTATGCGGTAGGATCGTATAATATGGAATAGTGAAATAGTCTAGGTAGATAGTAGTAAGCAGTAAGTAAAGTAGACACCAAGACTTTATACTGGTTCGGACCTCTTGTCCTACGTCCAGTCTCTAAGCTCCTCTTAGGAATTCAACTAACCAACAACCCTCACTTAACCCGGAAGAATAGGTTTACAACTTACCCGAACAACCGAACGAGATTTCTTGCCTCAACTACCGAAGAGGACTTCAACTTGGATACAAAAAATATTTCTGACTTGTTGTGTTCTTGATAACACTAATGAGTCAATTTTAGTACAACTTTCCTATAATCTTATCCTCGAGAGTATACAAAGTGTTTATGAAGATTTAGGAAATATGAATTGCTATGAATCAAGAGATGTTATAGTTAAAACAGAGATTCAAGCAATTGGTTTGCTTTTGAAAATTTAAAAGAATATGAAAGTATGTTCAAGTAAATAGAGAGATTAAAGCAAGTAGAATTGGTGATTTGTAATTGTTAAAACAATGTATTTATACTTGTAGAAGAGTTGCATTTGTTTGCTAGAGATGAAGGGAAGAGATGCTTCTGTTTCCATTGGAGAATGGTTGCAACTCTTGGGAGGAAGAAGGTGTCTATTCATAGAAAATTCACAGTTACAGATTCAGTCGACTGAGCAGGAGATTCAGTCGACTGAAAATATAAAGGAAAATTTTCAGGTCTGTGTTCAGTCGACTGTTCAGGGAGTTCAGTCGACTAAAACTGTGTATGTTTTTATTTCTGTGCCAGTTTCAGTCGACTGGCCATGCCTGTTCAGTCGACTGAACTGTGAAAATTTGCACACTAAAAGTATTTATAAAAATGAAGTTTAAAGGAAGTGTTTTAGTGTTCGTGCAAATCTCTTGAGGATAGATTTTAACAAATAATCTAGACTTGGACCCATAAAAATCATACTCATGTTTTCACTTTGGTCTTCATTGATCTTCCTCTGATTTTAAATGTATTTCTTCCTTTTTGTTGAAGCTCATTGTCATTGATCAAAATCTTCGTGTATCAACACAAAATACTTTTGAAAGAAAGATGGAAAAGCTAGACGCGACCATTCTAAATTTTTATGTTAACTCCCTGTTGCACCAGGGGAGTCTCAGCTACTTGGGTCCGAAGTTCCCGCGCACTCTTGCTTTAGTTTGAGAAGAAATCTTATCCCTCTTTTCCGATAGCGGTTATGTCTATACCGAGCGGGAGTTATAGGATGCCTACCTTAATGAAGAATCAAAGAAGGCATTGCTCGAGGGCCGAGAGATTCTTCGAGTCGAAAGATAGAAAGAGGCCACCGACGCTACCTTAACGACTGCCGCCGAAGCGATCACCAAGCCTTTTATTTTCTTGTGTGGGCAACCTGCCAGCAAGTTCAGAGCTCGAGACTCTTCCTCAGGTACTGGAACCATCGAAAGAAGGCGAAGGTGGTAAATATGAAGTCGACATTCTCGACCATTCCTTCAGTGCAGGTAATGTTCTCGCTTCCTCCAAGTTTGAGAGCTTCCAACTTACGCCGCAGGAGTAGGAAGAATTTAATGCTTTTGTTTTTTATCTTATAGGTCCGTCCACCTTTCCTGTTGATGTGCTAGCTTCCTCAGCTCCTGGACCCGCTGCTATTTCTACAGCCTCCGTGGTTGTCTCTGTTCCTGTTCCTGTTTCTACGTCCGTGTCTGGCTCACAGCCGAGGACGGAGTCCGGAAAGATAGCCACGCTTCAAAGCCAGGATGACCCTTCTGTTTCTTTAGAAGGTGATGTAACAGCGGCAGAAATAAAGGAGTTGGAAATTCAAACAGAGCAGCCTTGCAAGACTCAGCACAAACTAGTCGCTATCAAGAAGGAAAAGGTTGAAGTGATCAAAGCCTCAAAGAGCTACCGCAAATCCCGGAAACGCAAAGCAAAGGGGGAATCTTCTGAGAAGGCTGTAGAGGAAGAGGAGGACATTGCCACAGAGGTGTTCGTTGACATTATCGGTAGTAACACCACTCCCAAGACTAAGCAAAAGCTACCAACAAAGGGCAGAAAAGGGAGCGGTGGAAGTAAGCGTTGAAAGGCTTGTGTGAAGACTGATTCGATTTTTGGTTCCTTTTGAGTCATTTTGTTCAAGTGCAGAGTCTGCACTTAGTGTTTTTGCTGTGGAGTCTATACTTTCCTTTTGTTGGCTGGTGTTGTGTGGGTACGGCCCCTACGTTTTGACCTTGTGTAAATAAATCATAAGCAATATATTTTTATTCAAGTACCGGTGTATGCCCTCCAGTTCACAAGGCTATTTACTTCAAAAAATTTCAAATGACCGGTAACTTAGGGTTTAGATAATTTTCATACTAAACCTGAAATTTGGCTAAGTCTCAGCTTGATTTTCCTTTTTTCGGAAGTTTTGCAACTTTAGTACATAATCCAAGTTTCTTGTAATTTCCATCAAGTATGCAATATATGCATGTTTGAGACGTGCACATTGCATGGGTTAACTGAGGGCAGTTTTAATCATTAAGTGTCTTTAGTTGAAACTTTTTTGTTGGTTTGTATCATTCCAATTTTGTTGGAGTTGTGTTCATTATTCCTGATTAGAAGCAGTTGGCGCTGGTTATGAGATGCACGGTTTTTGGTGCTCCTCGGCGTTGCCTATTTTCAGGCCACGCGAAGAGCGTGTGTTTTAGTGCTCCCCGATGCTGCCTATCTTCGGGCAGGGTAAGGAGTTTAAGTTTTAAGAATCAGTGCGTGATTTTTCATGCTCCTCGGTGTTGCCTATCTTCGGGTAACGTGAGGAGCTAGTGTTTTGTAATTTAGTGTGCGGCTTAGGAATGCGTGGCTTTTGATACTCCTCGGTGTTGCCTATCTTCGGGCAACGTGAGGGGTGTGTGTTTTTGCGCGGCTTATGAGATGTGCGGTTTTTAGTTCTCATCGGTGTTGCCTATCTTCGAGAAACGTGAGGAGTTGGTATTTTGGAGGTTAGTGCGCGGCTTGTGAAATGCAAGGCTTTTCGTGCTCCTCGGTGTTGCCTATCTTCGGGCAACGTGAGGACCGTATGTTTTGGAAGTTAGTGCGCAGCTTGTGAAATGCGCGGCTTTTCATGCTCCTCGGTGTTGCCTACCTTCGGGCAACATGAGGAGCATATGTTTTAGCCTTCCCGATGTTGCCGGAGCAACACCGGTTTTTAAAAGACCAAGATCGGGTTCCACCGATCTAACGGTTTTAGTCGATTTGTTTTCGTCGACCCTACGGGCAGTTATTATGAACACGATTTTGTTGGTTCAAGAAGCAAACTTTATTAAGGAAAGCAGGGCAGTTTTTGCCTATGTACAATTCCCCCGGCATCCCGGGATGGCTTATTTGCTGGAAAGCAAAAGGTACATAAGGTAGCTTTCAGACAAAGTAACGGCGGAGCGATTCGCTATTCCATGCCCTGGGAACTTAAGTTCCATTGACGGTTGTTAGCTTGAAAGTCTTGTCTCTTAGCTATTGATTGATGACTTACGCTCCTTCCCAGTTTGGTCCGAAGGTCCCCGGAACGGGGTAAACTCGCTTGAGCACAAGATCTCCCACTTTGAAGGTTTGATTGTGAACTTTGGAGTTGAAGTACCGTGCAACCCTTTTTTGGTGGGCGGTGGTTCTCAACTCTACTTCTTCTCTTTTTTCGTCAATCATATCTAGCGATTCGAGTAGGAGCTGCTCGTTTTTCTTTTGATTGAAGTTTTGCCTTCGGTGTGAGGGGACTTCCAATTCAATAGGACTCATGTAACGACCCGATATTTTCAACCATTCGCATCCATTATAAGTGTATAGGTAGACACTCATGCCGGAGTTGAATTGCTCAAAATACCGCATTGTAATTAAAATTTGGCAAATCTCATAATATACAGTAAATAAATATAATCACAGATCACAGACACAGAGTAAAATAATGCAGCGGAAGTAAAAGAAATAGTAGTTCATGAAGCTACTATATAAATATATTAGAGTTACATAAGATATAACAGAAGAAATAGAATACAACAAAAGTCTCAATATAATAACCAAGTACAAGCTGAGTAGAACAACGGAATTGAAATAGATAGGACAAGACAAGCAGATAATCTCCAGCGATTCAAATCTCCAGAAAGTGGAATCCAAATCTGTGAATAACTCAGGCTGACCCGAGCGTAAAGCAAAACACAAAACACTCGAGTCAGGACAATATATACTTATATAATGTAAACCAACTCAAGTGAACTGTAATAAAGGTACAAGTAACTTAAAGAATGCTTGGGATCGCCCATTCTTTAAGGATCCGTTAAACTATCTACTATGTAGTAATATTCGCTATTATAATAGTGTCTAAATAAGTAAAGTATAATCATATCGGAAAATAGCGTTAAGGGGATAGAGAACCTTAACGCGGTCGGATCTTAAAATCATAATCGTAGTAAAGCTCGATATGGTAGGTGACACGACACAACTAGGCAATGCCAGGGTAGATATACCAATTACGCACACGGACTGATGGAGCACATAGCAGCCACTATCGTCCACCTCGAACAACATTCCCAAATCGGAGGATGGCCATCTAGTCAAATCACAAGTAAGAGTATAATATCGAAGAAATGTGTCCGAGAAGAGGTGCTACCTCACTGGTCCGAGATCGCTCCTGTTTTAGCCACCTTATGCCAACTCACGGGAGTTGGGTCCACGTAACATACCTTAAGAACGTCGCCACCATCCTACTTCATTCTGGAATCTCCACCGCGTACACAATTGCCAAAGTGGTTTTCGGTAAGACAGAGAGTATGTCCATATCTGATCCCGGTATCTTTAACAACCCAACGTTATTATAACCCGTGGTTATAAGTTTAAAAACATTTTATACTTCAAAATAGAATATCATTTCAAATCCAAATCTTTATCAAAATAGAGATTAAATCAATTCCAAACCATTTCCATATATTTAAATTTTCATATCATTTCAAAACTTCATTTCAAATCATTTTAATATAATAAAATATCATATCCTTACAAAACTTCATTTCAAATCATTTTAATATAATAAAATATCATATCCTTACAAAACTTCATTTCAAATCATTTTAATAAATAAAATATCCTATCAGTTCAAATCCAAATATTCAACTTTAAATACCTTTTAAATTCAAAGATATCGTTCATTTACTATCATTTCAAATTACCTTTAAATAGTTTATATTCCAATCAAGATAATTCATTTAAACCTTTTAAAAGTATAATTATTATATTTTCAAATCAAGTATTCAATTTCCAAAGTTTCAAACCATTCTGAGTTCGTTTATTAAGTCAAAAACCCCAATTATTAAAATTTCTGCATTTCACAGCATTTAAAAACAACTGTTATGAATTATATTTGAAAACATTTTTAATTCAGCAAAGACAGCACTTAAAACTGCTGTTAAAACTCAGTTTTAGTTGAATTATAGTTCAAAACAGAAAAGACAGCATTTCAGAAGTGCTGCGGTAGTTCAGATTTCAAAACAAGGGTTAAATTTGGTTTCAGCAAATACTGCAGACCATTATAGCATTTTCAGAGAATGCTATAATAGGCCTGAGTTCAATATTAGCCTATAAGTTCAACTACAGCAACTACAGCATTTCAGAAATGCTGTAGTAGCCCTTTTATTCAATTTTTAGTGTAATTCAGAACCATAGCATTTCTGAATGCTATTAAAAATGATTTCCAGCTTTTTAGTGTATTTCCCGCAATTAAATAACTTCATTTTAAACTCTTTAAACATTTTTAAAATCATAATTTAACATTTAAAATGTTCATTTACATATCATTTAACATGTATCTTTTTCACAATAAATTTCTTATAATTAAATCCAATTTTCAACAATTTACTTAATAAATTTAAGTGTAAAAGTTTCCAATTCTTCACATTTCAACAAATAACTTAACACTTCAAATTTAAATTACCATTTCACAAATTTAACTAAATTTCCAATTTTATTTAATTAACTTAAACCTTTAATTAAAACCAAATTTCACATTTCCTAGTCAAGTTATATTTTAAAAGATCACTTTTAAACATTCATTTATTTAACCACTTAAATTCATAGAAAAATCAATAATACTTTAATAAATCACTTAAATTCAAATTTAATCAAATTATCATATTTACCATTTCCAAATAAAATTTAATATCCATTTTATTTCTATAACTTAAATATCATTTTTAACCAAAATTCCAAATTTCCAACTTAAGTTATATTTCAAAAATCCAGTTAAACCATTCATTAATTACATTTTTAACACATAGAAAAATCATAATTCTTTATTTTAAAACATTTCAAAATCTATTTAAATCAAATTTCATAAATTTATAATTTTTTTAAAATATTTAAAAATATCCAAAACACTTTATAAAATAACCACGGGCCTGTATATAATTTTCTAACCTAGGTCAAGTGATACGGATATGTATCATTTCAATCCGCAGTTAAAAAGAAAAATCCGGGTTCTATCATTTCAAACCCGCAATCCCAAGTTAAAATAAATTAAATAAAAATCGTTCAGGCCTATCATTTCAGCCCATAACAATTTTTCTCTATTCTAAAGTTCGTTCGGGTATGTATCATTTCAACCCATAGTGATTCTAGTCTACAGGGAACTTGCAATGGTGATAACAGATATAAATAACAGAATAACATTAAATAACAGTAACATATGATATAACGGGTGTAATAACAGGTGTGAACATCATATGATAATAATATAAGCATATATAACATGATAATATATTTCTACAGATTCGCAGGGTGTCAATTTACTAGTTATATAGGTACATATTGTCTGGTGAGAATAACTCACCTGTTTGTGCTGGAGATATCACAACCAATGACATAATGGAAACAAAAGCACGATGACAAGACTACGGACTTGAGTGGAGAGCAAGATCCAAAGCTACAACTCTTGTATTACAACCCAAAAGATACATCAAAACAAACACAATTTCAACGCACTTGAAATGGAATAACTTTTAAACGAAAAGAGGTTTGAATGTCAAATCTTTTGCCTTGTTTTCTACAATGCTTTGCATGGCCTAGGGGTTTATTTAGGTCAGGTTTGACATGACTTTGGCTCAGGTTTGATCATAGGAATACATGGCATAAAGGCTAGAACATGTGGAGGAAGTTACAACACAAGAATATCAAGAGACTAGGCAACATAGTGGAGTTTTGGTGCACCACAAGGCTCGTCTACATGCATTGTTTGGCTCGGATCTTCATGTTTCAGATCTGGACAGAGGTGGGGAGGGGTGTGTCGAGGTCAGGTCAGGGGAGTGGTGGCGGCTAAGGGGGTGGCCAAAGCAAGATATGGAGGGTAAGTGATGATATGTGTGGTCTAGGCAATGTTTTGTGGAGTTTTGACATTGTTTTGTGGTGCTAGCTTCAAGGGGAGGTCATGGCCATGGATGGATCTGAAATGATGGCTGGAGATGATGCCAAGGAAGAGTGGTAGGGGATGGTGGTCGAGGCCGTGCAAATAGAAGAGGAAACAAGGCAAAAAAAGTATGAAAAATTGAAGAAAAGTGAAAAGAGAGGAGGCCATTACCGAGGAACTTTGTAAGGCCGTGAAAAAATGAATTGAGAACAAAAAAAATTCGTGAAAAGTGAGTGATAACTCATGGCCAAAACTGAAGGAGTGGGCAGCAAAAATTAATTAAAGTGAAGGTTATGGAAATGAAGAGTTTCGGAGATGAAAAGGCTTCGGTTTCAAAAGCAGTTTCAAACTCTTCATATATTCACTATTTCCTTTTTAAATTTTATATAACTGAAAAACATATATAAATTCAGTTAAAATACGAAAATATAATAAAAAAATAAAATAAATAAATATTAATTATAAATAATTAAATCAAGAAAATAGCAAAAATGGTCAACTAAGCTAGAAAATTTGAAAATAAATGGTATAAACTTTAGAAAATTCATATGAGCTTGTAATATATTTTTAAACATAAATAATAACATAAAATAAAAATACATTCACAAAATAAATATATAAAATTTAATTTAAATATAATTTTAATGAAGAAAATAGCAGAAAATAAGAAAACAGCCTTTAAAATGAAAAATAAATACAGTAAATTTTGGAAAAATTCAATTATCATTTAAAAATATAAAAAGACAAAAATATACATAAAATAACGTATTAATACATATTAAAACAAAATATAAGAAAGAAAATATGATTTATAAAATTTAAATAGGCAAAATTGCACAATAAAACAAATTATACTAAAAATTGAAATGTACATAACTTTTACATTTTAACTCCGTTTCCAACGAAACGAAAAGCATTATTCAAGTTATTAAATCTATTGTCATAATAAAAGATAAAAATTTATAATTTCAAACTATTAAAAATTTAAACTTAAAAGTCAAAGTTTGACTATTGACCAAAATTCACATTTTCAGGAAATATTAAATTTAGTCATATTTGGAATTCTAATCCACATCAAAGTCAAAGTTTATATTTAAAATAACAAAATTTATTCTTTTTTCATAAATAAAGCTTTTAAATCTGGAAATATCAATTTAAAAATAATTGAAAAATACAGGGTTGTTACAACTCATTGCTTCTAAACCATACGTCAATGCGAACGGATTGTGGTCGGTTGCCGCTTTGTGGGTAGTTCTGTAAGCCCATAGTGCGAGTGGAAGTTCATCAACCCAGTTTCCTTTTGCTTTTGTTAGTCACTTTTTGATAGTGGACTTGATGATCTTGTTTATCGCTTTCACCTGCCCGTTTGCCTGCGGATGAGCCACCGTGGAAAAGCTCTTTTCAATTCGGAAGTGCTTGCAGAAGTCTTTGAACTCGGCACTTTCGAATTGAGTTCCATTATCCGTGATAGTCTTTTGTGGTACACCAAACCTGCAAATAATGTTTTTAGTAACAAAATTAATGACTTTCTTTGTGGTTATGGTGGCCAACGGTTCCGCTTCGGCCCATTTTGTAAAATAATCTATGGCAACTATAGCATATTTAGTCCCTCCTTTTGCTATTAGCAGGGCGCCAATCAAGTCGATTCCCCATATTGCAAACGGCCACGGACTGACCATCTGTGTTAGCTCCATTGAAGGAGTTCTCTTAATTTTGTTGAATCTTTGATAGCGACCGCATCTTCCGGCGTAGTCTATAGCATCGCGGTTTATTGTTGGCCAGAAATATCCATACTGAAGGACTATCTTCGCTAGGGTCTGCCCCCAGTGTGGTCCCCGCATTCGCCTTCATGTACCTCCTTTAGGATTTGTCATGCTTCATTATCGGTCACACACCTAAGAAGAAGGGTTGAGAATCCCCTTCGATAGAGAATTCCATCCTTTATCATGAACCGTGGTGCTTTTCGGGGAAGCTTTTTCCGTTGATTCCAGTCAGTTGGAAGGGATCCCGCAAGTAAGTAGTCCTTTATCGGTGACATCCATGTTTCTGATTTGACGATTGTCTCGAGGATCCAGTCGACGTTCATCTCATCTATGCTCGGGGTGGTTAAATTTTCGGCTGGGACGAGCCCCAATGATTGAGTTTCTCCGGAGCTTGCTAGTTTAGCTAAATAGTCTGCCTTGGTGTTTTCTCTCGTGGAATGTGGGTTATGGTATAATGTTCAATGTCGCTTAGCAGTTCTTGCACTTTAGAAAGGTACGGGGCAAGTTTCTCTCCTCGAGCCTGGTATTCCCCCTTCACTTAACAGACGACCAACTGGGAGTCACTGTAGATGTGAATGGATTTTATCTTAAGTTCTTTCCCCATCTTTAGTCCTGCAATAAGCGCCTCGTATTCCGCTTCGTTATTCATCGCAGGTAATTCCAAGCGCAAGGCGTAGCAAATGGCTCTTCCTTCGGGGGTTTCAAGCACGACTCCTGCCCCTGAATAGAGATTGTTAGATGCACCATCTACAAAGAATTTCCTTTGAGTCTCCACCTCCAACAGTGCTTCTTCTTCGTCGTCCCGTATGGTAAACTCGGCGATGAAGTCTGCTAACGCTTTCCCATTGATAGCTTTCCTAGGATGGTACGCAATGTCATATTGACTTATCTCTATGTTCCATTTAAGGAGTCGCCCGGAAGTTTCGGGTCGGTACAACACTTGTTTCAACGGTTGGTCGGTTAATACTTTGATTAGATGTGCCTGAAAATATAGTCGTAACTTCTGGGATGCGATCAAGAGGCAATACGCTAGCTTTTCCAGTTTTGGGTAATTCTTCTCAGCTCCGGTGAATCGTTTGCTAATGAAATACACGAGTCGCTGGATTCTCGCTTCTTCCCGCTCGAGAGCAGTGCTCAGTGCATGCGGTGAGACTGCTAAGTAAATGAATAGGTCTTCTCCATCCACCGGCTTTGATACGATTGGTGGAGCTTCCATGTGTCATAGCAGTTCTTCGAAAGCCGTTAGACAAGCTTCATTCCATTCGAAGTTTTTCTTTCCCTTCTTCAGTGCATCGAAGAACGGTATGCACTTGTCTGTAGCTTTTGAGATAAATCGGCTCAGTGCTGCAACTTTTCCATTTAAGCTTTGAAGTTTCTTCTTATTTTTTGGGGCTTGGACTTCTCGTGGTGACGTTATTTGTTCTAAATTTTCTTCGATGCCTCGGGCACTTACTATGAACCCCAAGAATTTCCCAAAGGCTACTCCGAAGTGACATTTGAGTGGGTTGAGCTTCATTCCATACTTCCAGAGTATTTCGAACATTTCAGCGAGATTTTCTAGATGGTTAGTAGCTACTCGAGATTTGACCAACATGTCATCCATGTAAACTTCCATAGTCTTTCCGATTTGGCGTTTGAACATAGTATTCACCAGCCTTTGGTATGTTGCCCCGGCGTTTTTAAACCGAATGGCATTACTCTGTAGCAGTACAGTCCCAAATCGATGATGAAGCTGGTGTTCTCTTGATCTGGCGCATGCATCAGGATCTGGTTGTAGCCCGAGTATGCATCCATAAATGACACCAATTCATGCCCCGCCGTTCCATCCACAAGCTGATCGATTTTTGGGAGTGGGAAGCTATCTTTCAGGCAGGCTTTATTTAGATCCAAGAAGTCAACACAAGTTCGCCATTTTCCATTAGACTTCTTGACTAAGACTGGGTTTGATACCCATTTTGAGTAAGTTGCGTCTCGGATGAAGCCGTTTGCCATCAATTTATCTACCTCCTCTCTCAGTGCCTTGGACCATTCAGGGCCCAAGCTGCGCCTTTTTTGCTTTACTAGTGTGAATTTGGGGTCAATATTGAGCGCATGGCGGGTAATTTCGAGTGATACCCCATATATATCGGAGTGCGTCCAAGCAAATACGTCCAAATTGGCGCGGAGGAATTTATCTAGTTCTGACCGCATCTTGTTTCCAAGGTGCGATCCAATTTTCAAGACCCGTGTTGGGTCGTCCATACAGACTGAGACAGACACCATCAATTCTACCAGTGCTGCCCGATCCTCCCCTGAACTCTTCTTTCTAGGGTCCAAAGCCTTGTCGAATCGGCTACCCAGGGGCAGCTATGTAATTGCTATTGGTGGGCTCACGAATGTGGAGAGTTTTCCCCACATCCTTTCCATTTTCCTTTCTTCTTGACTCGCGCAATTCTGCGATGTAGCATTCCCGGGCGGCGATGTGGTCTCCTTTCACAATTCCGACTCTGTGCTCTGTAGGGAACTTCATTGTAAGGCACCATTGGGCCAATGCTATTCTGAAGTCGGCTAATGCGGGGCACGAAGAGGGTGAGCACGGAGTCAGAATTGTGGTCTCCTTTCACATTCTACCCTATGGAGCTTGAAGAGGGTGAGCGAAGGTTCACCCTCATTCAGACTTTTGCGATCATGCCTTACAATGAAGTTCCTCAGTCCTTTGAGTCGCGAGAAAAATGTTTTCCGATGTGTCGCTTAGGGGAGTGTAGCCTTCGGGCCTAAACCCTTTGAGCTTTTTATTGTTACCATTACCATTCTTCTTATTGGAGTTTTTACATACCTCTCTTTGAATTTCCGTCTTTCCCAGTGATTCCTTCAGCAGTCTGAGAAGTGTGCGCATTTTCATTCACTGCTACATCATTTTGCCCGACGTTGATCGGTTGCACACTAGTAGACTTCCTTTCCAGTTCCTATGCTTCCTCCAACCTTAGGTACTAACTTGCTTTACGATTGAAATCTTTCCTGGTGGTCGGTTGCTTCATCTTAATCCACTTTTCGAATTCAGTTTCCGGGTAAATGGCACAGACTAATGCCATAAAAACCATGTTTTTGTTGGGGTTGCTTACTTCCATCACTGCGGTGTTAAACTTGTTCATGAAAGATTTCAGTGATTCGTTGCGCCCTCGGAACAATCTGGATAGGGACATGACGTCTTTTGGCTGCGCAGTATGGAGTCTGAACTGATCAGGGAACCTTGTCGTCAGTTGGTCAAAAGTAGAGATAGATCTTGGTGGAAGCCTAGTGAACCACATTGACGCAACTCCTTCGAGAAAGATAGAAAAGCATCTGCATCGAATAGCTTCGGAGGCATTAGCTCCATCCATATACCAACTGTATTTATACAAGTGAGGTTTTGGATCTTTTGTCCCGACATAGGACAGAATAGTTGGCATTGTGAATTTTTTTGGATATTTCTCATTCAAGATTTCATCGGTGAAGGGAGTCCGACTTGGTGCAGATCCCCATTCGTCATCTCTTCTATCTTTACTCTCCTCCATTAATCATTTAACCATATCCGCTATGGATGTTTCTGATGTCCGGTAGTCCTGAGGACGACAATCAGTCACTACGCCAAGTGTTTGGCTTTACAAATGGTCTTGGTGAGTGGGCTGAAACCTAGGCTCTCCTGTCTTCGGGAGAGCCACTCCTGTAGGGTCCTGTTGGCTTGTGGTTAGCCAAACTGGAGCAGTTTGAGTATTCCTAGCATTATCGAATGCATTGGCATTTTCTTCCAGTTTGTCGTCTTGCTCTCCGTCCTCTGAGTCGGAGAGATCCATAGCTATGTCTTCCAACGGGGTCTTTGCCCCTTGATTCAAGTTCATAATAGGTTGCCTCGTGGAAAACGGAGTAATTGCATTTCCGTCCATGTTAAGTCCTGTTGTCACCCTTTCTTGTGGTTGTTTTCCGTTTCTTCTATGTAGACCAGAAACGGAGGAATTCTCTTATTCTATAGCAGCCGCGGGTTCAGGCATAGTCCTTGGAGCAGGATTTGATTGTAGGGTTAGGAGAGCGTTAAGCTTATCCATTAGAGCCTTTTGTCTACTTTCCAATTTTTGGTTGATCTCATCAACCATTTTATTCAACTCATCCCTAGTGATAACTTCATGCTGACTGGAGGATGCTGGCGCCTGATTTCCTAAGTTAGCATCATTTACTTTAGTTTGTTGGGGATTAACATCTTCTCTAACTACTACTGCCCTTATGGATCTTCCAGAGGTAGTTCTTCTTCTTCCAGGGGTTATTGATTCCAAACAGTGGATTGTTCAAGCAAAGATTGAGGTTCTAACTTCTGGACCTATGGGATCCAAAGTAGATAGCTAGATCTGGATCCTGATTTGGTGTTCTCAGTGAAAGCACCAAAATGTTAACCCAAAAAATGGATCAACACCCTGGTTTGAGTTTGAAAGCACTAACCCTATTCTGACAGAGCAATATCACGGATAACAGGTATAGAAAAAGACAGTAAAAGAAAGAAGATAGTAAAAGAAAGAAGACGAGGAATTTTTATAGTGGTTCGGCTATTAACGAAGCCTATGTCCACTTTATAGTTTTATTATAGACTGATTGCTGTTACAAGTAGTATTTGATTATAAGGCTTTTGATTATCCTTAGCTAGATTGAATCCCCAGAGTTGGAATCCAACAGTGAATTCCTTTGGAGATTGTTGTGAGGGAGGTAGAGAGTGAAGAAAGTTTCCAGCAGAGCTTCAGCAACCAGTATGGAGAAGATCTCATTTATGTTGCAAGCAAGACGGTATTTATAGAGATTGGAGAGCTTCTGGGCCAAGCTACTTCGTCGATTGCTTGCAGATGGACACAGGATGACCTAAGGGGGTTTAGCTCGCGATCCGAGCCAAAACCATGGATTGCTAGCGATTCATAGACTTGGCTTGCTCGCGAGCTAATAACTTAGCCCCTTATCTCTATCTTTTAGTCATTTTAGGTCGCTAGAGTTAGTAGCTTGGTATGGCTTGCTAGCGATCCATACCCTTAGTATTTTTTGTGCTCCTGTATTCTTGGCTCCTCGGCTTCTTTTTCACCTTGCGAACCATCATATTGCATGGATCGCTAGCGATCCAAGCACTTGGAATATTTTTTGGAACTTGAAGTATGGAATGATTTCATGGTCTTGTTTCGATGTCGTTCGTGTAGTCTCATTGCACGTTGTTCCGTTTTGATGACGATCTACTAGCTGGTTGCACTCAGCTGCTGATTAGACTGAACTGACGCTGGTTTCTTTATTTTAGTTGAATTTAGCTGTTGCTTTAGTAATATGACTTGGTTCTCGTTAACTCCTTGTTTTATCCTTTTTGGTTAAGTTCTAAGCCATTCTGATGTCACAGAATTGTTCTATTTTCTAGTGGGTCCTGCTGGGTTAAAATCCCGGATAATTGTCTGTTTAATGAAAGGCTATATTGATAGACTTTCACGGTTGAATGTCACGATAAGCAACGAGCTACAAGTGGACTTGATTTTAGGGCTCCAAAGTTTGAGACATTTATATTGAATTACAAATGAACCGGTTAAATGTAAGCCTCGTGGAGTTGCTTGGTATGTTGAGATCAGCAGAGTCTTTATAAGGATCAAGGCGCAGTGCTCACGGTAAAAGGGAAGGCATCGTATTCGAATGGTTCTAAGAAGAGAAAGCGAGTTAACAAGAAAAATAAGAATAGTTCTTCAAATGACAAGGGTGAGTGACATCATTATTACAAGAAGGGGAAATGGAAATTAAATTGTTCGGACTACCTAAAACCTATCAAAGGGAAGAAAGAGAATGGTTCTACCACTCGTACAAGTATATTTATAATTCAAAATTATTTTGCAATCAATAAATTATCTTGAGTTTTAGATACTGGATTTGAAACTCACATCTATAATTCATTATGGAGACTTAGGAATGCTCGGTATGTGGCAAAGGATGAAATAAGACTTTAAGTTGTTGATAGATCTTTAGTAGATGCAACTATAGTTGGAGTATCACATGGCTTTGCCAAATGAATTAGATTTAATTTTGAATAATTTTTATTGTGTTAAAAACTTTATTTGTGGAATAATTTTTGTGTCTAGATTATCCGAGACTGGATATGTTTTTCATTGTGTAGATAATGTTATGAACATTTTGGTTAATGGAAATAAAATATACAGTGGTGCTTTGGATAATGGCATTTATGTGTTTATTTCTAGTCATGTATGTATTGTAGATAATTCTTCCAACGTTGACACTAATAATAATCATCTATGGTAGTGTAAGCTAGGTCATATGAGTGACAAATAACTGCACAAAGTGGAAAGTGAAAGTTTTCGACCACAATTTGTATCTGAATCAATTGATATGCGTGAGCCGTCTCTTGAAGGAAAAATGACCAGTCACCCCTTTACCGAAAGCAATGATAGAGTTAATGAACTCTTGGGTATTGTACATACTGATGAATGTGATCCAATGCCTATAGTTACCAAAAATAATGCCTCTTATTTTTAACTTTTATGGATGATTTCTGAAGACTATGATATGTATATCTTATGAATAAATCTGGTTTCTATAAGAAATTTAAAATATATAAGAACAAAGTTGAAAATTAAACGAACCATAAGATTAAAATACTTCGATCCGATCGAGGAGGTGAGTCTGTTGGACAAGAGCTTCGACGGTCCTTAAATGATAATGGAATTATCTCTAGGGTTACTCTACCCTATACTTCGCAACACAATGGTGTTTTGGAGAGAAGGAATGAACCATGTTAGATATGGTTCGTTCAATGATGAGTAAATATGAGTTACATCTTTCCTATTAGGGACGTGCACTAGAAACTGTAGTGCATATGTTGATTTTATACCCATTAAATCTGTTACCTTTAAGTGTTTCATTAATCAGACATTTTATCTCTCCCTCTAGTTCTATTCTAGTCTAATATTAATGGCCTCCGGGGCCTTAAAATTTCCAAAATCAACCCAAAAACCGTTGTTGTCTCTTGATTCCTACAAGCTTTATAGGTCTATTCAACTAAATCTATGAGCATCGTTCATCATTCAAGATTCTATATGTCTCATCTCATCTATTTGATTGTTCATCTTGCAATATATAATTTAGTTACCTTTTTTCCATCTTAATTAATTGTATGTTCATTAAGTTTATTTAATTTAGATCCCTTTTTATTCTTTATCTCAATTTACCATCTATTTATCATGATTGATATAGTGTAGATTCCCTATCTCATTTGATATTTGTTGTTGTTCTTTGTATAACTAGGATCCGAATGCTTTTACAATGAATTTACATGTACCTAAGTTGTCTGATTCATTTTTCAAACTATTGTTAAAAAACTAATTTTGATTGAAAAACTATTTTATAATTTTATGACATTTGAATATACAAATATAAATAAAATTACATGTTGATTTTTTAAACTTGATTGAAAATTAATTTCTTTTGTTATACGGTTGATATTTTGAATATAACTATTTTAGATATTGTTTACATAAGAATAAAAGTTTTTCAATCTAGAATTCATGAATGAACTTTTGTGTAAAATCATAAATATTTCATTTCCTTTCAAAATTAAAAGTTTGATTAAAATTGTTAGCTTTAAATTCAAATATATACATACATATATAATAAATTACAATCTTTACATGATAAGTTGTTTTAAATTTAAAACATTAATTACAATTATTTATAGATGGAAACATATATGTGTATGTTATTTTAACTCAAATTCATAAAATGGACTTTCGTGTAAAACTGTAAAATTCAATCTTAAATTATTCCTTAATTGAAACAAAATTCATTATTGTTAATTTTAGATTTTAAAACATATAAAATGGTAAAATTTAATTTCAATGTGTGTGTGTATTCACATACACACATCTATTATTATATAAATTGTTTAAATCACAACCTTGGACAACAAAGAAATATATAAAGGGACAAATGGATATATTACGGTGTAAATCCCAACACCTACATATGGTCGCGTCAACCGTGTGCACGTCTTTTCTATAGCATGTGCACTTTACAGAAACAAGTGTATTTGATAGACTTAAATTATAACCTAATAAAAAATAGTTTTTCCAAATTAAATAAAGTAAAGGTTTTATTTAAAATATTTTATATTGAATCTAAAATCCACTTTAGACTTCATAAGCCCAATAGATTCAAAATAGGAATTTTTTTTAAAATATACTTATCTCATCCGCTTCCAACTGGCCTCGTTCTTCACCCTTAACTCGAAAATTTAAGCATTTTTTCTGTTTCCATATCACTTTTTTTATGTAAATTTCTTTGAGCTTGCATTTTTAATACTAATATCTACCTCCTGTAATTTTATTGAATTTTTTATTTTTCAAAATGTCGATCGTTGAATCTATCGATTCGTCTACCCACCACATTGTAGACCGAAATGACGAATGGACATTGTCATTTATCGACATTTTCTACGCCAACATCAAATCTTGCAAAAGTCGGATTGACTATTGGACACCACTTCCTTAAACGCACAGATGAGCGTCGATTACGACACCAATCGGATAAAAAAACAAGTTCGATAACCTAAAGCGCGATTGAAACCCTTAGAACCGACTGTTGCAGGTTAAAGGTGGATTTTGGAATGTGAAGAAGTACACCGTCGGAGGAGATGATGAGTGGTGGGACATTGCTGCTAAAAAGTATAAGAAATTTAAAGTTTGCTCGCCTTTGAATTTCAAGTAGTTGAATGTGATATTCGAAGGCTGCATCGGAATTCACTCTTTATAACTAATAGCGAAATTTAGGAGAGGCTGATATTCTATTTGTATTTGTATTTCGAACTATAAAATTTGTCTCTTTTTTATTACAATTTTTCTAGCATTACATAATTTATAAATTCATTTAACTATACTATTTAAAAATAATTAAAACAAAATAAAGAGATAACGAAAATAATTATTCATGACAAACAATAATATAAATGCCCCTTTTGAATGCCACTTTCACAACACAAAGAACACATTCTCCTTTCGTTAATCATTCTCCTTTCATGCCCTTTCAAATGTCACTTTCTGTGCCTCTTTCGTGTGCTAACAAAATGCACCCCAAATTCATGAGTAGGTGACTTTAATCCAAAAGTGCATCGAACTAATAAATAGAAAATTTAACTACTTCAAAAAGGAAAAACTTAAATATTAATTAGATCTATTGTTTGTATATAGTTGATTATAAAATATGATAATCAATTTTGATCAATAGCGATGGATAGATTTTAACCAATAGCGCTTGCCAAAATTATCTTATTTAATTGAGGGTTTAATATGATTTAGTGTTTAAATTTCAAATTACATTATTTCCATGGATGCAAAGATGAAGAAGGGTAACTTTTAAATCTATTTAACCAACACCCTTATTTTTTCTCAAAAATATAAGAAAAACCCTTGAGCCTTATCACTATATAAATCGGCTCCTTGAAAGTCTTGAAAGTATAAAGCAGCCCTCTAAAATTTCAAATAAATGCAAAACAAGCTTCGGTTTATTTATTTATTTATTATTATTTTTTATTTATTTTGCATTTTATACAAAGCAACGTTGCGTTTTTTACAGTGCAATATACCCGATACTATGTCGTTTCATTGCATTGTTAAAATGCGATTTACGTAAATATTTTAAATATACATGATTTTGCTAAAATAAATTGGATTATATTTACAAGGTTGATATATTTCATACATCTAAATCATACAAAAATATTGATAATTTTAGAATTACTATTGATTATGCATTTTTAGTTTATTTGTTGGAACTCGCATTTTAGAAGTGCAAACAACTTAAATCGTCGTTGTTGCAATTAATTTTAGAAGTGCAAACACCACTCCTGAAGTTTCAAAATGCATGGCGGTTCTCTTTTAGAAACGCATTCCACCAAACAACGCTCTAATTATTTTCAATAATTTTTCATTTTTTTCCACATTTTTGGATATGCACTGCAACAACACGAAATTTGAGTAACTTTCAAGAAAAAAATTCAGACCTTTTTCTGCAAATATTTGGACTTAAAATTGCAAACATTTGTGGTAAAAACTGTAGATTTTCAAACAAAAAGAAAGTTTTGTTCGCAAATAATAGCAAAATAGTGATGATCAAAATTCTAAAGAAAAAAAGAAGAAACAATTTCAAAACATAAGGAGGACAGTTAGTAAAACTAGATCTTGGAGTGGGGACACCGCCTAATAAATTTGAAAAGAATTGTGCTTGCCTCATTTCCACATTTATTATTTTTAAGGCTTAATTTACAATATAAAATGCAAAAGGATGTGTTCTCGACATGTCCTAAGTAGAAAACAAAGATTTTTCTCCTTATCTTTTAGTTAAAAAATTTGGATCAATTTTAAGTTGTTCCACTAGTAAACAGACAAAGGGATGAGATCCATTTTTGATGTTCCGGTGTGTCCACTAAGTCACACATATACATTTATTTTTGATAACATTTGGCATACATCCTTAATAGGTTTGAAAATACACAAAACATCCCTCCGTTTTAATTACAAGTTTTCCATTCTTATTTTTAAACGCGACAAAAGGTTTCCCTAAATACCCTTACGTCTTCTTCGAACAAAACCCAGAACTCTTCAAAAAAGTTTCGTCGATTAACAATTTTTTTTGGCAAAGCCGACGGGGTTGAATGGACTCCTACCATTTTATTATAACAAACAATAAAAACAAGCATTACAGGTGATTGACAGATTATCAATCAACTAACATCGATCGATTAACATCTTAAAAAAACCCTAATCGCTTGAATTATAAATCGGAATTAGTTGCTACTTCAAACATCAATGTCCGAATCGAGTCCAGAACTGAAGAAAGTTGAGATTCAGAAGATGAAAACACAAATCAGAAAATCGAAGGTTATCTATTAAAAAATTTCGTCATTTCGATTTTTATTCTATTATAATAACTAAATTTGATAAAATTTGCAGATATTTGTTAAAAAAGCTCAGAAACGTTCACATACAAACAATATTATGCCTAATTTAATGCATCGAAATAGTTACACGAAATTTAAACATATTTTCCCTAATTAATATACAATGTTCTGAATTAATATAGAATTTCTGCAAATTGTTTACAGTAGTAGAAGTTTTATATAATTGCACCCTTCTAAGCAAATATATGCAATAATTGCAGCCATATATGCGACTATATTTAGTATTTGCAAACAAATCTGCAATTTTTGCAAACCAACATTGTGGTACAATTTTTGTAGTCAAATCTGCAAATATTGAAAATAAATGCATAAAACAATGCAAAAATATTGTTGACATTTACAGTAAAGCATCTAATTATACAAATAAAAATGCAAAAAATTTCAGCAAATATTTTCTCATCTATATGCAGATATGTTGATTATTTCTAGTTATATGCAATTTTATTGAAAAGTTGCAAACATATATGCAATTATTATGACTAGTTGCATACATCTTTGCAATTATTATTAACAATTGCATTTTTAAATGCATTTCACTTATGAAATTATGAATTGCATCATTTTTAAATGCATGTCTGATATGCATCTTAAAATTACAGCTGTTATATACAAATTTTAACTGCATATGAAATATGCAGTTAAAAGTAAAACATACAATTAAATGATGCAAATTTTAAGTGCATTTAACTTACGCAGTTAAAAAGTCAATTTTTATTATACTTGCAGACATATATGCAATTATTATAATTAGTTGCATACATGTTTGCAATTATTTATGAACAACTGCATTTTTAACTACATTTCACTTATGCAATTATAAATTGCACCATTTTTAACTGTATATATGTTATGTAGTTAAAAATAGCACCTGTTAAATGCAATTTTTAACTGCATATAACATATGCAGTTAAAACATACATTTGAATCGTGCAAATTTTGAAGTGCATTTCACTTATACAGTTAAAAATTCATAAGATTCTTATTTTACTTGCATGCACATTTAATATATAAGTTATGAATCGTATTATTTTTAACTGCATATATCGTATGCAGTTAAAAATTACAGGTATTAAATGTGTTTTTTAACTGCATACTTGATATGCAGTTAATAAATACAGCTGTTAAATGCAAATTTTAACTGCATTTTACATATGCAGTTAAAAACTAAAAAGATCCTTCAAAATTTTTGGTACTGAACTGCTGCATTTTAAGACTACATATGTATTACATAGTTAAAAATTAATGAAAAATGTAGCTAAAATCTGTACTAAAATACAATTTTTAATTACAACAGTATTAGTTTCAAATAATTGCATATTTGTATGCACATACTTAAGTTTTTTCAGCTTTGTATACAATTATTTAAAATAGTTACATAGAAAATGGAATTATTATAAAAATTGTATAATGTCTGTTTGTATATTTTTTACGGAGAAAAGCTGAGACGGTAATAGAAAAAGAGTATAGGGTTTCCTCAAAAAAATCCATAATTGTTGCCGGAGAACTTACTGAAGAAAAGATTGACGCAAAAACAAAAAAAAAACAAAAAGGAGCTGATCTATAAAAAGTTTTACCGAAGAAGAAACTTATAAAAAATAGTTTGAAACCTTTTCTTGAGATATTAATGAGGATTAAGAAAGAAAAATTGTTGAACAAATCGCACAATGATATTTGCTTAAAATCTCTCCATAAAAATAAGCAAATATTTACTTAAAAATATCTCCATAAAAATAATGTACTTAAAAAATTCTTACATTTTCAACTGAAAATATTTGCTGATAAAAGAGCATATATGATACATTTAACCACTTCAATGAACACTCATCAATTTTTGCACTAATTTATAATCTGCAATTTATTTACAATACTTGCAGCTATTTCTGCACTTATTTAATATAACTATAGAGAAGTCTGCAATTACTTAGATAATAATTCAAAAATTGAACTTCTTAATCCATTAAAACACTTTAATTCATTTACAGTAATTGCAGGAAAACCTGCCATTATTAACAAATCAAAATACAACATATACAATCACACTGCAACGGATAGGATCGGACTTCTTATTATCAACACACATAAAATTCTACAATAATTCTCGATAATTGCTGAAAAATACACATCTATTTAGATAACTAAAGATTTTGATAAATACCGTTATGAACGCAATTACTTACAATAATTGAAGTAGAGTCTGCAGTTATTTTACTTAACTGCATACAATTCTGCATTCACATACAAGATTAAAAATAAAATTTCTTTGAACAAAAAACATCATATTATTTGAATTACTTAATATAACTTATACCTGCTATGCATAATTATACAAAAAACATTGCTAAATTATCAGAAATTGCAAAAAACAATAATACAAAGTCGACTGAAAATTAAATCAAGCGTTTAGCTGCAAGATGATGAAGCCATAATGAATCGCAAAAAAAAATCAAACAGTAAATCGAATTAAATCTGATTTCCCTATGAAGATTTCAAATCTTAATCGCCAATAGTCGACATGAAATAAATGAGGGTAATTAGAAAAACAAAATATTGTAAAAAAAAGGGACTAGATTTACAAGTTTAAAACGAAAGAAGTTTTGGACTATTAAATTTGATTTTAGGGACGTGTGCCTAATTTTCACTTTTTTTTTTTTGCAAATAAATCCTTGGAAGTGGTTTGTAAAATTTAAATGTTATGATTGGCTAGACATAGCGTGACACCAAACTCTAGTTACGTCACGTACAACACGTCCACGTACAAGTCAGTACAGGTAAAAATGGGGTCCATGCACCGATAGTCACGCCTCTTTTCCTCTTTTGTTAATTTAACATTATCTTGTAAATTAACCTATAGTTAGTTAAACTTATTATATCATGTGTGTGTGTATATATATACTTTGCATAGTGCGTTGAAGTAGGACCGACTGGAGTTGTATGTGTGAACGTGGCAGCAGGGGTTACGGCTGAAAATGGGATACCTTTAGATACAGGCTGTCAATTCTGCTTTTTTTTCTCCTACTTTAATATTTACTGATTCCATCCATTCCTCCGCACGATAAACTTTATGCGGGTATGATTAATGTCGATTAGATTTGATTCACGTAATATCTCGCTCTTTTTAATATTCTTTTCCTTTTTATATAGTTTTCGTTTAGCTCGTGCTGACGCGTCCAGGGTTGGGTAATGGCAAATTTTTGTCGTTGCTTTTGGTGTACTTTAGATTTAAGTCAGGAAAGCGCACATATGCACAGATATATCACTGGAGATATCTATGTTGTTTTTAATCTGGAATTAATTTTTTTTTTAATGTCGCTGTTACTGTTGTGTTGAATAGTTACACATTACCATGAGGCATTATATAATATCATAGTATCATAGTATAGTAAATTTGACGGAAATTCCGTAAAATACTTCTAAAATATTTTTCGCATCGTTTATTTATTTTTATTATGAAATTAACATCATCTACCGTCTTACTTTGTTCTACTTTTAATTATCCATCTTTCCCTTCCATGTTGATCTATAATTTATCAACATGGGTGAACGTTTGGTCGATTTGATTTATTCAATGATGAAAATTATTAAACCGAACTAAATCCAATAAAAATAAAAATCAAACTAAACCAAAAATTTAAATTCGATTGGTTCGATTTGTTATCAGTTTTAACCAAACTAAAAATGAATCACATTGTATGTTTAGAATATTCATTGTAATTTAAAATAAAACCTAAATATATAATCAAAGTATTCTTATTTAACATTTTTATGTTTTCTAATAGTAATTTTAACACATACATGATAAATAAAATTTATTTAGATTCCTAAACTCATCTAACAAAATTATTATAATACTAGTATTCTGAAAATATACTAAAAGTTCGGTTAATTTAGTTAAACCATTAACCAAACTAAATTTTTTTACGGGCTGATTATAAACCAATTTAGTTCAAAACCAAACAAAAACGACCGAAATAAATTGGTTGGTTGGTTTATTTGGTTTAACCAAAGATTGCTCACATTTACTTATCAACTACGTACATTTAGTGCCACATTAAAACCAAGATAGAACTCAGTTTCGGTCATTTGAAATTTCACTGGTTTCAGACAATTTTGGAAAATTCAAAAGTTTCGGCTTTTGTTCCGGTTTCGGTCCTGATATAGGATTTATATATATTTAATGTAAAAGTAATGATAATCGTTGCAAATCCATATATAAATATACTTTACAAAGAGATAGTAATCACTACGCCATAGATTGCATACTGCAACACCCAAGAAGTGATGCAGGAAGTGCCAAAAAATGTTGCTGTAGGTTAAAAAAGGGCAAAGGCAACACTTTCTCGGTGATGCATTTTGCCGCGTTGCCGCAGACCTCAAAGGCAACATTTTGACTAACTAAGGCAACATAAGAAATATTGTTGCAATAGAATCCTATTTGGGTCTATAGCAACATCCATATGTGTCTGTAGCAACATTCCAAAATGTTGCTATAGATATTAACTTTCTGAATTTGTGGGGCCCACAATGTAGAGCATATTTGATTTTTAATAGAAATAAATATTTATTTAATAAAATGCTATTGCACAGAATTTGATATTCAAACAGTAATTTATTTAAATAAATTTTTTATTTCAACATTTGAAATAGTACAAATTCCTGACTCCATTATTTTACAATTCAATGATATATAACACTGATATTCACATATACAGATATTCCTCACTACATCACTCAGTTCACTCATTACATATGCAGTTTCAATTTATACAGACACCGACACTGACAAATATATGACGAGCCGAGTGCCGAGCCGAAGGCGAGCCGAGTAGCGGGTCCGGGCGCAGCGCCGGCGGGGGTCCGGGGCCCCACAGTCCAGTCTTCAAGCTTGTATCCAGCTGTCCAGTCTTCAATACCTGTCACATATAATTCAAAAGCAGTAATCTGGAAAATAATATTTAACTCGAACAGAAAATGAAAATATTTTTGTTATATTATTTGCCTCAGGTATTTGGGTTGTTTCTTTTCATATTTTTTTCTGACAGGGACCAAATATTTGCACGGACAACCTGTGATATACATAGTGTATCACTGCATATATCACAAGGCCGTTTCCCATTTTTTATCTCATGGACGATTGAAAATTCCCACAAAAATGGACATGGTAGAAAAACCAGTGCAGTAGCAAAACAGTGCACAAGTCAGCTGTTCACAAGTGCATAAGCCAAACATGAATGCAACACATGGATACAAGACAGTATGGAAGACAACAAGCAACAGTTCAGGCAAAAATGCACAAAGGAGAAGCCAAGTGCAGAAAGTAGTACTCAACACAGCAAGCAACATAACATGACCAAGAAATGCATGTACATGGATGAACGTACATGCATCATAAGGCTAGGTACAAGAAACTACTCAAGTGCAACTACTCAAGTGCAAGTTCATACTCAAGTGCAGCCAGATATGTAGACAAAAAAAAAATGGACACGGCACAAGGTCAAACCCGAGTCATCGACTGGATTCAACTCAGGGCCAAGCAACCAACAAAACAAACAAGAACCAGGTTCAGCAAAATGTAGACAAGCCAGTGAAAGAAACACAGCAGTACACATAGGCAGCCCATTAAGCAAAAACAGTGAATGCATCGGGCAGAAAGGTATGTGAGCAAGGTACAAAGGTATGTGAACAAGTTTAACAAAGGTTCAAGTTCTGGTTTAACAAATGCAGTAGAAAGGAGCTAACAAGCTCAGATCAGAAATCAAAAACAAGTCAGTGAACCAAAATCCAACATACCAAATAATCTCACATCGCAATTCATCATCGGCAAAGCAAAATCAAGCCAGTGAACCAAAATCCAACATACCAATACATCATCGCAATCCAACATACCAGATTTCTCAAAGTCCAACAGAAAGATTAAACTCGAGATTATAGGAAATAAAGCATATAAATAAATCCCAATTCATCATCGACAAAAGCGTGCGAGTGTAACCAAAATCGAGAATAATCAAGTAAACCAGAAGGCAGAAAACATACCAAATAATATCATATCGCACCCGACGACGAAGTCAAAGCAATTCGAGCAATCAATCAAGGAGAACGAAGGAGCAAGCTACCAGGAACGTTTCTCACACTAGATTCGATCAATCAGAGCATCAAAGCAACTGGAATCGCGTGCCCTAGTTTTCACGGAGAGGAATGAGAAAGAAAAATCGCGTGCCCTAATTTTCACACGGAGAGGAACGAGAAAGAAAAGTAAAGCGGGAAATGGAAATTGCTAAGGTGTGGATTGATGGTGTGGATTGATGGTTGAGATTTTGTTTTAAATGATGGTGTGGATCGCTGAGGTGTAATTTTTTTTTAATTTTTTTAATTTTAATATATTTATAGCTACTGCAACATTTTGCTGATATCTATGCTAACACATTGAAGTGAATGTTGCAATAGACAAAAATCAGCATAGCTATCGTTACATTGTAGCTAGCAACACCTTGTAATTTCGTTGCAATAGGCCATCTATGACGTAGTGAATACAATATACAACGCTGTTACATTTAGAAACAATTTCTTGGAGCTGCATATGGATTGTTTCATAGTTTTCTTCATCATCTTCTGTTGTATAATATGATTGATAACCATATTGCATTTGCCCTAGATCCATAAATGTTGCCATCATATTATCAAATGGCGATGGTTCATTATTTTTTGTTGTATATATAGCTTGACTATTTTGTTCATCCGAGATATCACTATATGTTTTGTTTCTTCTATGATAGGAGTTACCACTTATATAATCAGGAATAGAATGTCTGTAGTTTGGTGGATCGTTTGAAGTATATGAGCTGTGGTGTTCGTAATTATGTTTGAGTTAGTCTATGCAATTCACCACCGCCACTAGAATCAATACCATAACTATTTTTTATACCCACACCACTTCCAACAACATTACCATGATCGTCATTTGATGAGCCACTGCTATTTTCCTTACTTTGTGTAACACCTCACAATTTTAACGATTGCATATTTAAATTATTAATTTAAATATTTAATCGTTAATTAACAAGACGTCGGTTATGCTCGATTTTTCAGAGACTGATGAATTGGGTCTCAGGATACCCGTAGTTAAGATCATTTTTTTGATGCAAGAAAATTGAGTATAAACTTGGCTAAGTTTGAAGTCGACAAATTTTTGGAGTGAATATTGATTTCTTGAGAGAGAAATGAATTGAGTTAAGCCCTTACTTGCTTATAAGTGGCTAACTCTCTTCATTATTTCATTTTACTTTTTCATTCACGTTACTTCCTCTCCTACTTCTTTAATATTTCCCTAATCCTTTCTTAATCCCCTTTCTTTAATTAGCTAATCCAAACCAACATGAAATTCCTAAATTCAAATAAAAATACCATAATTCCTCTCATGCAATTCTCTACAAAACCCGTGAGGAAATTAACTTGAATTGAAGAGTGGGTGGAGATCTCGAATTTAAAGAGAGAAAATGATGGGTTTTGGTGATTTTGAGCTTGGTTTGGAGATGTAGAGGTGAGTGTGATGATTCTCTTACTTAATTTACATATTATACTTCATATATTTGTTTATTTGCTATTATGGAGTGATATGGAATAACTTAGAGGATGTTAGTAGCATAAATAGGCTTATGTTTAAGACTTAAACATGTTTATATCATCACCTTATTTATTAAAAACCTTAAAGATCGTGTTTTGAAAAGTTAGTAAGCTATGGATTTGGTTTTAGTTTGGTTAAGGGAATGTGAATAATTGTTTAGGTTTAATTATGTGTTATGAGTATGGTTTGGTAATTATATAACAGTAATGAAAATATATATATGAGCATTCTAAGAAAGTTAGTAAGCTAACTAAGTAGTTTAAGGGCTTTACACTTATTATTAAAGTGATTAGAGGCTTAACAAAGCTTAACCAGTACTTATAAATATTATTTAAGTAAAGAAATAATTTTATAAGTGAAAGATATATTTTATAAAATTGAATGAGATTTTATAAAATAGTATATATGATATATTTTATAAAATAGAAGGAAATTTTATAAAGTGGTATAAATCTATATTTTATAAAATAGAAGGAGGTTTTATAAAGTGGTATAAATAATATATTTTATAAAATATAAGGAGATTTTATAAAATAGTATAAATGATATATTTTATAAAATGATATGAGAGTTTATAAAATAAATAAAAAGATGTTTTACTTTTATTGAAAAGATTTAGTAAATAAAAGTAAGTTTGACTCAAGTAATAATTAAAGTACTTATTTAAATATAAGTGTATGTTTATGTATATGAATAAGTATACATATATGTGTGTTTGAAGTTATACAATAATCAAAATACAATTCAAGTGTTACAGTAGAATTGTAGAATGGTTTGGATTGTAGAAAATGATTGTTTATTTATGTGATTAGTTATATATGTGTCTGGGAATATCCGTACGTGTATATAAACATGTTACGAGCAATCTCGTGTAGCTATAGCGATTATCGGATGCACTAAGTTACGTGAGATAACACCAGGTTGAGTAATTGCTCCAGTGAAGCCCGAAACATGACTTGATTAGCAAATGTGTCTTTGTATGTACAAGTGTGCATAAGCATGCACAAGTGGGTGTATCGACACACGCATGAGCAACACACAAGGCGAGAGGTTCGGTTGGGTTTGTTTTAGCGTGTTAGAGGAAGTCGGGTCGTTGAAATCATTGAACTCTATGCGTGCAAAGAGTGGATTTTATGTTGAAATCGGTTTTTGAACACTTAAGTAACCACTTCCAAAATATCACCCAATGGAGTAGGGAAGAGCTTCGATGCGGCAAAGGCAGGCTAGAGGAGCTAGGCGACTCATCGGGTGAAGGGATGGAGAAAATGAGGGCTCGAAGGCTACTTGCCTGGGCTTTACTACCCAGGACGAGGAACCACCAGTGAACCGGTGGTAGACCACAGGTCCACCAGTGGTACACTGACTTGGGCAGTAAAGCCTAGGTCAGGTGCCATTTTATCAAGGTTTCATTCCTCGTTTCAAATGCGGGTTCGTGTGGAACCTCAGCGCAACATCGAGGAAGATTTTGATTCCTATAGGATCAACCACGATCGGCCACAGGATCTATATGGCAATTTTTCACATGATCACGTCCAATGAGTGTGTACGATTGAATGGAGTAAATCCATACTTTCGGGCTTTGTCCTCAGGGTACGTATAGTTTGATGAATCATATCAGTCTTATATTGGTGGATGTACATAGTATTGATCTTATATTAGCGATCATACACTGTATTGGCCTTATATTAGTGGTCACGCCTATTATTGGTCTTATAGTAAAGGTCATACGTATTGATAGACGATAACGAGATATCAATCTTTGTTTGTGATAGACGGATTTGATTATGTGACGTTTTATTATCCTTTTGGCATTGGTGTTCTTTTGTGGTCCCGATGGCATAATATACGGGATACGCCTATCGTTCTCTTTTGTAGAGACGTTATGCGGATTTATTAAGAAATCCATGATAGCCGAGAGAGATTCTCTATTAAAGGGATATTATTGATATAAAGAGTTATAACTTTATATATAAATGACTATAGGTTTAGAGATCTCTATTTAATAATTCCCTTTTTATATCATTTCTTTTTTTACAAGATAATATGTCAAAAGAAATTTATTTGGTAATATAGCTAATGAAATATTAGGTAGCTATTTTTTCTAAGAATAAAAAGAAAAGGATCTGCATTTTATTCTTATTCTTTTTGATAATATTACCTTTTTAGCAGATGATTAATGAAAATAGGATTATTATTTAAGAAAATTAAGCATAATCTTTCATATTTAAGCCAAAATTTATTCATCATGAGTTTTTACTAACTTAAATTCAATCAAACTAAATTTAGGGCATAAATGCAATTGATGAATTCATTAATCAATGCAATTAGTATGGCGACTAATAAGGTAATTAATGTCAAAATGAGTTACTTCTCCATTTATTTTGATTTAACTTGATCTTTTACAAAGTATTTTGAATAAACAAAATAAAATAAGAAAAGACATAAAAACTTTGTATTCGTAAAAAAAAATGCTTGGTAAAATATATATTCAAGTTGGTTCAATGACCTTGATTTCCATAATGCTATAAAAATACTAATTTATTCCTTCTTAAATTACCTTTTACTTGGTGGATATATATAAGATATATAAAATTCAAATATTACTTGATTTTGTTTTAATGCTTTGGGATATGTAAACATGTGTTCAAAGTGACTTTCATACTCAAATCATATTATATAATTGTAAATTAAAATAACTTACTCTTCTCCTTTTAATTCTCTCATAATATTTTTATTTACATTATCCATATTTCCAAAAATTTGCATGTTTTCTTGGTGCACTCATAATTATTTTAAACTAAATTCTTCACATTCTAAATTCTTATCCAATCACTTCAAAATCATTATAGATATTTTCACTTAAGTGTTTTGAAATTAAAAACTTTAAGACTTGAATAATAATATTTCTCAGCTACAAATGTGTCATTCATTTATCCAAACACATTTGTTATGCAAAACTAAGAAACTTGATATTTATCGAAATAATTATTTAATTCAACAAAAATTAATAATTTTAGATTCAAATTGAACAATAACATGATAACATTCACGTAACGAATAAAAGCTTTATAAAAGTAATAACAAATTCAAATAATATCTTACTTACCTAATGGAATTTATTTTACGTACACAATATTAATAAAAATTAAACCTCCAAATAAATACATAAATTCCAGATTTAATTCTACATTCTAGCTATGTTAAACCTTAGCTAGACATGGACATTTTTCAAAAACTCATATACTCCAAGTCTATTACTTACCTTATGTTTTTAGACTTTCATATAAGACTGGGATGGATTTTATAAATTCCGAACATTGAATAACTTTCTAGATCTAGTAATAGTTATTTCTAATTCTTTTGTTGTTTACTTGATACTAATAAAGACAAGGAAGTAGTAAAATAGAAATGGGAGAAGGATCAATTCAAGGATTTGAGAAGTTCCAGTGTCGTTATTTCCCATTTAATTTGTTCTTTCATATTTTAATATTTCCAACACTTTATATTGTAATATTAATCTTTGTATTGTAGTTCATCTTAGTGACTAGAAATATTAGTTTCCTTAGCAACTGAAATTGTGGAATATGAAACAATGCTTGGAAGAGTAACCAGATAATTATGTACTATAATTGGATACTCCTAGGATTTTTAGTTTTGTTGTAATATGTTTTATAGCTCAAATTTTTTGAGTGTTTGACATTATTCCATTTACGTCTCTAATCACACGTAGACTAATTTTTTAAAAAATTCATTATTGTACAATGATAGCGTATGCGTGATGCAATTTTTTTTAATTTTTTTTGTATGTGCGCGTAGTTACTTGAATTGAGCCATTGTGTATGAATTATTTTTATTAATAATGACCTCTCGAATAAATATTTTAGTTTTAGAGCTTAAAATTTAAATTTAATGTGTGCATCTGCATAATTATTTATTGATGTATTATGTAATTGTTTTAATTTTCTTTTGTATGGTGTATAAATATAGTTGTATATATGCACACAATAACATACAAATGTGTTTTTTGGATAAATAATTTTCGATATTCAAAATATAAAGAATATTTAAATGTAAAATATATCTTGAAAATAATTTTTACTTAAGTTAATCATAAAAATATACTTAACCAGATTTGCAAAAAATATAGTAGCAATTCGTGTATGTAGCACGGGTTCGCACTAGTTAATTCCGGGAAAAGAAGGATGTTGAAAGTTATTAGTGAAAGGAGGTCCTTATTGGAAAAATTGGAGCCAAATTTTGAATAAATATTTGGGTTGGAGTCAAATGTTGGAGCCAAAAATTTGGATTTGAAGCCAAAAGAAAAGTTGTATATGTCAAAGAAGGGAGTTACCAAAGAAAACCTACACATGCATATTGAAGTAATACTTTGTCCCATACATAAGCTGCAAAATGATTTACAACCGATGTTAATATTTTTTTGAATTTTGAAATTTTTTAACATTTGTAAAATTTTGAATATTTTATATAAATTCAAATTTATTAATTTTTTTTACCTTTTGAATTTTATGAAAATTTCAAAATTTAGTTTTTAAGTTTAATTTAGAAAACTTCAAAATTGATTTTAAATATTAAGTATATTATTAAATACTAAATTTAGAAAACTTCAAACAAAATTAAGTATATATTCAATATTTTAATTCATCTCAAACTCATACATGAACGATATATACCATTTTTCAGATGGGGTGCTGCCCCCCGGACCCCCGCAGTTTGACCTTCCAGGTCGACCGTCGTCAGCGGAGGCACTGCCCCCACACCCCCACCCACTGTAGTCGCCACCCTGGACCTCTCATTCGCAGGCCCGACCCTAGGGTAAGGCTGCAAAGGCAGCCGCCTAGGGCAACAATCTGGGGAGGGGGCAACTATCTGAGGTTTTGTATAATAGTAAGGTTTCAGTAGCAAAAAAATTTCAAAGTTGTTGTAGCTGAGTGGTTGTTTACTTAGTCTGTGAATTAAACAACCCAGGTTCAATCCATGTTCTGCCCATTTGTAGGTAATTTTTTTGTTTTTCTTATGCCTGGTACTGTGTTTGCCTGGGGCAACCAAGTCAGTTGGACCGGGCCTGCTCATTCGTAGTGGCGATAAATTGTTATGTTGATGCATACAAAGTTGTGCGACATGAAAGCCAATAGGGTTGGCTCAATTGATTGGTAGTTCAAACTGCGAGATTAAAAGTCAAGAGTTCGATCCTCGAGATCGACACTTATTGGCATTAATGAACCATGTTCAAATAAAAAAGTTGTGCGACATAAGACTGATTTATAAATAATATACAAAAACTATTATTATATTTCGAATTATTAGTATGTAATAAAAATTGTTTTTTTTATTTCATCTTTTTTGCATTTCATAAATTACAAATAATAGAAATTTAGTTAATAATATTAAATAAAAAACAAAAAATAAAACAATGGCAAAAATAATTATTTATAATAAAACAATTAAAATGCACATGAAAGCACTCCCGTTTCGCGCACCATTCTCCTTTTGTGCCTCTTTCAAATGCCCATTTCGTGTTGCATAAGAATGCCTCCTAAATTTTTATTTTTGAATTTTAAAGAGTTTCAAAATTTTGTTTTTAAATATTAAGATTATTTTAGAAATTTTAATTATTTTTGCAATATTAAATATTGTTATTAATTATAATTATTAAATATCAAATAATAAATATTACTTCTTAATTATTAAATATTGATTACTTATCAATTATTAGTTATTAAATATTAGTCTTAATAATTAATTATTTAATACAAGTTATTTATTAGTAATCATTAAAAATTACTTCTTATTTGTTAATTATTGATTATCAATTATTACTTATTACTTCTTAATTATTATAATTGAATATTCATTATTAAATATTAATTATTATGCACATATTATTAATTGCAATTATTAATCATTAATTATTAACAATCAATTATTGAATATATTATTAAATGTGGAAGTTATGGACACGTCCATACTTTCCAAAATTAATGTAAGTTTTTCCCCTTCGAATTTGGCATTATAAATTTGGTCCATATAATATATACCATACCACCCATGCAACTATATGTTATAATGAGAAGTTAATTTTGCAATATTAAAAACGTGATATCTTTTAGAAGATTTATCGGATTTAAGTTTCGTTTTCACCATTAAATCAAAAAAATTATTATCTTTCTATTAAGATCTATATAATATGTTTTGACAATTTTTTTTATTTTCAGGGGCAAATATTTTCCATGTTGCCTGGAAAATATTTGTCTGACAAATATTTGTCATATTGCTTGACAAATATTTTTCCATGTTACCTGGCAAATATGCAAATATTTGCCATGTTACTTGGTAATTATTTGCCAGGTTGCCTAGCAACAGCTGGAAAAAAAAATTTGTTGCTTGGCAAATATGCAAATATTTACCATGTTGCTTGGCAAATATGCAAATATTTACCATGTTGCTTGGCAAATATTTTGTTATGTTGCGTGGAAAATATGCAAATATTTACCATGTTGTTTGGCAAATATTTGCCAGGTTGCCTAGCAACCGCTGAAAATAAAAACATATTTTGTTGCTTGGCAAATATGCAAATATTTGCTATGTTGCCTAGAAAATATTTTCCTTGTTGCTGACAAATATTTTGCCATGTTGCTTGACAAATATGCAAATATTTGTCATGTTGTCTGGCAAATATTTTCCAGGTTGCCTAGCAACCGCTAAAGAAAAAGAATTTTTTGCCTGGCAAATATGCAAATATTTACCATGTTGCATGTCAAATATTTGCCAGGTTACTCGACAACCGTTGAAAAAAAAAATATTGCCTGGCAAATATTTGTCAGGTTGCCTGGCAAATATTTGCCGCTGAAATAAAAAATTGTCAAAACATATTATATATGGATCTTAATAAAAAGATAATAAAATTTGTGATTTAATAGTGAAAACGAAACTGAAATCTGATAAATCTACTGAAATATATCACGTTTATCATATCGCAACTTAAATTGTTCGAATTTTGGCTGAGCGGTACGGTAGAAATTATAAGGACTAAATTTATAATGCTGAATTCGGAGGGATGCACGCCCAATTTTTTTGTAAAGAGGGATGTGAGCCAAATTCCCCTTATTAAATAGTAAATCAATTATTATTATTAACTATTAATTATTAAACTACGATAAATTATTAAATATTAAATATTATAAATTTAAATTAATTAAATACTAAATATTAAATATTAAACATCATCATTAATATTAATTATTAACTATTTAATATTAAATTTTAATTATTAAATAATAATTATGTTTATTAATTATTGAATGTAGTTAATACATTTTAACCGTAATTTACTAATTATTAATAATTAACTACGATAAATTATTAGTATTAGTTGGGGCGTTGAGACTGGTTCTTCCTCCTCTGAGGGGGACTAGGTATTTTTTGTTTAGTAGTTCAATATTTGGTCGAACTCCTGTGCTTTTATTATCATTTTTAGCTCTTTCGGCGCATGTGTCGAGCACCTGTTCAATTTTCATTTATATATGTGGATGGCCCACAATAAATGTCAGCTAGCTTTGCTAATTTTTTTTATTAAATGTAAAAAGTAATTATTGATTTTAGATAACAATTAGTAAATATAAATTATTTATTAATAATTATTTCTTAATTATTTATTATCAATTATTAATTACTAAATATATTTATTATTACTTTTTATTTATGAAAGAGTGATCCTCATTGTAGAAAAATGGCGACCTTCCAAGAAAATTGGCCGAAGCTTTTTTCGTCTTCTCAATCTTCACTCTCCCAAGATTTTCGAAAGTTTTCATCTTCGTCTCTTGCATCTACCTATTTCCTCAATCGCAGTTCTCTTCCTTTTTCATATGCTCAAGCCGTAAAGAATCGAGCCTCATCTCAATATCAAGGAGCTTTTTCTCGCACATCTAAATTGAAATGGATTGACTTTAGAAAGGGAAGGAAATACTGTTACAGATGTGGAGACTTAAATCACTTTGCTTCTAATTGTTGTGACCCAGTTCGATGCTTCTCTTATGGTAAATTTGGGCATAAGAGTAAAGATTGTGTGATTGGACCGAATTCTTCTGATAAATCGAATTTGACAAATCACGGTTTTCTTTTCGCTCTGAAATTCTAGATGCAGAGAGGTGTTCTTCTTGATTATCTTTGGGATAAGAAAGGTATTGGTATTAAGTATCTAGATGATTTGCTGTATCATTTTAACACCATTAACGAGCCGAACATAGGTAAGGGCTATTTGGAAAGATTTGGTAATCTAGAGATTTTCTTTGGAAAGACTGATGTTGGAGAAGAATCTAAGTATAGTAAGCAGGGTGGATCTTCGCCTACTCTGGTAAACCATGGTTTTCAGTTCGTTCTTAAATATTTGTTGTTAAGGGGTGTTTTGATCGATTATCTTTGGCCCAAAAAAGATTTAGGCTTAAGCTACCTTGATGAGCATTTTTATCATTTCGACATCATCAATGAGCCGAATTATGGTAATGATTTTATTGATAATTCCTGTAGCTCACTAGAAATTGTTGGTCAATCTGAAATCTTGTATGATAAGCCTCCTGTTGTTTTTTCTATCGATTCGATTAAGCCTAATTTTGATGTTAACGAGATTAATCTGGGTTTAGATCCCATTCTCCTGGATCCTGCTGTCTCAATATGTTTGGATCAATATTGCTCTACTTCCCCTTTGAAAGATTGCGAAACTGTTGAAGATCTGGGTCATCTCTTCAGTTCAGTTTGAAGGAATAAACGTACTCCCAAACATCGTTTTCAAGACAACTTCGAACTACCTTTGTTCAACAAATATGATTGCCTATCTTCGAGTCCAGAAGTAGATAATCGGGATAATGATAGTGAATTACCGTATATCACAGAGCATTTAGTTCCAGTTCAATTGAACAACTCGAGTAAGTGCTTTTCATTTTCTGGTAAGAGTGGATGTGTTAATGATTGCAGTTTTTCGAGTATGGGTGTGATAGATTGGTCTGATGATCTTAGTAATTTTGATCTCGATTTAATGGATCAAGAATTAATAGATTTAGGCAATAACTGCTCTGGGGCTCAAATGTTGTTTGGAATTAAGAGTTTTGTTGTTTATTCGAAGATTGAAGAGATTTATGGGCTTGACTCTGTTTTAAATTCTCTAAAGTTTTGTGAGTCTCCTTCATTAAAATTGGATACTTCTTCAGTAAGAATTCAAGATGATTTCCTATCGGATAGTCTCTCAGAATTGGATAATGTTGTCAACAACAATTTTTTGTGTTACTCACAAGCATTTTCAGAATATGTGGTGGGTATAGATGATTTTCTGGAATGGTCTGATGATGATGTGGTGTTTGAAGAGTTGTTTGTTCCATTTGATATGCTGGAGATTAGCGATGGTAAGGAGATGTTTTCTTCTGAGATTCATCCATGCATAATGGACATGCACACCTGTCTTCGTGCACCCATTGTGGTCTTCGGTGATGATTTTCAGAATTACCAGTCTGAGGTCTTGTTTGAGAATTTAGCTGCTAGGCCTGTAGGCCTTGTTTCAGAAATTGAGTCAAGTGATATTGGTTTAGCTGTGAAAAATTGTACCAGTGGTTTCGCTTCTTGTGATGCTTCCTTTCCATTAGTCGTAGATAGGAATTAATACAATTATGAAGCAGTTTTTGACGAATTGGATTATCTGTTGTCCTTTGATCATCAAAAAGATAAAATTGCTGTTGAGTTAGAGCCCATACTTTCTGATGTTTCTTCATATACATTATCTGCTTCCTTAGATGTTTTACACGATGTCTCTGTTGTATGCGGAGAGAACTTTTATGTTGCTTCTAAACCAGAGATGAAAGATGAGTTAGTAGTAGTTGCTTCAGATGTTTTGAAGTCTGACAAGTTGGAGAATATTTGTTGCTCTATGCCTAACTCCACATCTTCGAAGAGAGGAAAGCGTAAGCGATCAGTAGCTTCTAGCGGTTCAGTTCGTCGAAGTGCTAGAATCCGAAACTGTCAGTCTTCTCCTATAGGTGAGTTACCTGGATCGAGTGCCACGAGTGGCACTTCCTATCCAGGCTCAGGTATGAGTCCTACTTTAGGTAGTACGTTTTCTACTTATGCTTTAGGTAGTCTTTCTTCTGCTGAGTTTAGTCAGCTAGCTCGTGACACATCTTTTATTTTTACTGATATTGAGTTAGATCGGGAGTATATTAGATGTAAGGAATTAGAGAGGGCTAGTTCAGTTCTTATATGAGGATCATGAGTTGGAACATTAGAGGTTTGAATGATTTAAACAAATGTGATAAGGTTAGAGTATTTTTTAAAGACTATTCTATAGATATTGCTTTACTTCAAGAAACTAAAATTGACTGTCCTGATGTTCGTTTCTTTAGAAGATTAGGTGGTTATCACTTTAGAAAATGGGTTTTTTACCTTCCGTTGGCTCTTCAGGGGGATTAATGATAGGTTGGCGAGATAGTTGTTTTAAATTACTTCAATGTATTGTTAAGCAACATTCTCTTCATGTTATTCTTATTAATCTTTCTAACAATTCTTTATTAAATATTTCTAATGTTTACGGGCCTAATTCTAAAATTAATCGGAGATTTTTATGGAATGAATGCCTAGAATTTAGATCCCTGGCCCCGGGTTCTTGGATTATGGGGGTTGATTTTAATGTTATGCGTTTCATAGGTGAGCGTTTTCCTAGGGAAGGGGATTACTCTGCTATGGAGGAGTTCGATCAATTTATTTTTAACTCTAATTTGATTTGAAATTCCTCTGTCTAATAGAGAGTTTTCTTGGAGTAACGCTAGAGAGTATCCTTCCATGGCTCTTCTTGATAGATTTTTTGTTAATGATGAAATTGAAGACAAATTTCCAATCTGTAGAGTCAATGGCTTACCATATACCTTCTCTGACCATTGTCCAATTATCCTCTCTTGTGAGTTTCATAGAGTTATTATGAACAATTTTAAATTTGAAAAGATGTGGCTTTTGGAATCTAACTTTGTAAACTTAGTTATATGTAAATGGAATTCTTTGAGTTTCCATAATTTCAGAAATAAGGAAAATTATGCAAAAGCTTTTATTTCTAAACTTAGAGATCTTAGGATTTTTCTCAAAAATTGGAACAAAAATGTATTTGGTAATTTAAAAATAAAAAAAGATAATATTCTTAATGAAATGCTTAAAATAAACAAGATAGAAGAATCTAGTCCTCTAAATCTAGGTGAACGTAATGTTCTTTCTAATTTAAAAGATGATCTAAATTCTATTTTAGAAAAAGAGGAGGTGATGTGGAAGCAGCGATCCAGAATTCAATGGATCAACGAAGGTGACAATAACACCAAAAATTTTCATAATATTTCTAATGGTAGAAAATGTAGTAATACAATTAACTCTATATTTGTTAACAATATAGAGTTAGTTGATCAAAGCGATCTCAACAAGGCTTTTACAGACTATTATAAGGATATTTTTGGTTCTAAAATCAAACATAGAATCAATGTTAGATGGACAGATCTGTATCCATCGGATTCTATTGTTGATTTATCAGAGTTAGATAAATCTTTTACAGAAGAGGAAATTAGGATAGCAATTAATGATATGCCAAGTGATAAATCTTCGGGACCATATGGGTTTCCTATTTTATTTTATAAAACTTTTTGGGATGTTTTAAAATTAGACTTAGTTAATTTGTTTAATGATTTTTATAATGGTAATTTGCAACTAGGGAGATTTAATTTCGCAAATGTTATTTTGCTTCATAAAAAAGTAGGAGCTAATAACTTAAAAGATTTTAGACCTGTCTCTTTGATTAACTGTACAGTAAAAATCATTTCTAAAGTTCTAGCTAATAGACTTAGTTCAAGAATGAATGATTTAATTGATTGTTCATAATCGGCTTTTATTAAAGGGAGAAATATCACTGATGGAGTGGCTGTTGTTCAAGAATATATTAATTACTGTTGTAAGAACAATATAACCTGTGCGATTTTAAAACCTGATTTTGCTAAAGCTTTTGATTCAGTAGATTGGGATTTTCTTGTAGATATTTTTCATGCTAGAGGATTTGGACAAAGATGGATTAGTTGGATTTTGACTTTGCTTAAAACTGGAAATTCTAGTATTATGGTTAATGGTATATTAGGTAATATAATTCAGTCAAAGAGAGGATTAAGGCAAGGGGACCCATTATCACCTTTGTTGTTTAACCTAGCCGCTGATTTTTTTGCTAAAATTATTAAAAGAGCAGTGGATAATGGATCTCTAGGAAGTGTTGGCAATGACATATCATGTAATGGTATATCAGTTCTGCAATTTGCAGATGATACCTTACTTTTTTCTTCTCCTCTTCCTAGACACATTATTACTCTCAAGTTTATTCTTTATAGTTTTGAGCTTTTATCTGGTTTAAAAATAAATTTTGAAAAAAGTTCAGTTTTAGTTTTAAATGATTTTAAAAAAGTTGAAAACTTAGTTGCTAATACTCTAAATTTTAAAATTATGAACTTTCCTTTTGACTACCTTGGTTTTGTGATTAGACCTACCAAACTCAAACATGATGATTGGATTATTATTATAGATAAAATTAAAAATAAGATTTCTAACTGGAATGAGAGATTTTTATCTAGAGCAGGTAGACTAGTTTTAATAAATTCGGTTTTATCAGCCCTTCCGATTTATTGGATGTCCATGCATCTCTTTCCGGATTGGGTTATTGATAAAATTGATAAAATTAGAAGAGACTTCTTATGGAGTGGGGAAAATTCTAATAATAATATAAAATGTCTAGTAAATTGGGAAACCGTCTGTAAGGCCAAAAGGGAAGGTGGTTTAGGAGTTATTAATTTACGTAATATGAATTTGTCTCTTTTAGGTAAATGGCTTTGGAATTTTAAAGATATAAATGATAACGATATTTGGAAAGAGATCATCTCCAAATATTACTATAACTGTTATACCAATTTATATCAAATTGCTCATCCATATACTCATAATTTATCTAATTTTTGGAACAACATTTTAAAATGTCATGAAATTTTTAACATAGGAATTAATACGATAGTACATTCAGGTAATTGTATTTCTTTTTGGCACGACCGTTGGATTTCGATCTTGCCTCTAAAGTTAGAATTTAAGGAGCTATATGAAATTTGTAACTTTAAGTATGCTTTAATCAATGAAGTTTATTCTCCTAAAAATGATCCTCCTTGGAATTTCAGTTTTAATAGAATTTTAGTTGATTCAACCCTTAGGCAACTTTCTTTGCTTTATGCTAGATTAAATCTTTATAATATTGATAATGATAATGAATTAATTAGCTGGGAATGGGATAAGAGTAAGAAGTATACTTCTAATTCTTTCTACAGATTTATTAATTTTTCGGGTACTATAAACAACTCTTTTAAATATTTGTGGAAATCTAATGCTCCTCCTAAGTCCAAAATTCACACGTGGTTAATAATTCATGGAAAACTTAATGCAATAGAATTTTTAAAAAGAAAAAACATTCAAAATGATAATAAATGTTATTTTTGTAATCTGCATCTTGAGGACATTAATCATTTATATTATGATTGTTTAGATACTAATTACATCCTAATTAATACTCTTAAATTTTTTAACTTTAATATAATATCTAAAATTTTGAATTTTGAATTCTACTGGAATAATTTTAGATTCAAATTCAAAAAGAATATTAGATTTTTACTAGACACTTTATTCATTATTATTAGTTGGTTTATTTGGTTTGAAAGAAATCAAAGAATTTTTAATAATAATAACAGTCATTTAAACAAATTGAATTTTCAATTTCTTCATTTTGTTTTAATTGGATTTCTAACCCCAAATATAAATTAGCTAAAATTATCCATTTCAAATGGTATCTTAACAAAGTCAATCATAATATTAACTTTTTTAAACACAACAATAATTTTTTTTAACATTAATAATAGTATCATTAATCTTTTCTCAAATTTATATGATGATTTCACTTTTAATCATAACTTACTTATGATTAAAGAAACATAATATAGATCTGTCTTAATTTTTGTACTAGTCTCTGTTTGGTTTTAGTTTAAAGACATAATCTAGATCTATCATAATATAGACTTATAAATACATATATATGTATATTTATTATACAAATATACATATATGTGTATCTTTACTAATTTTTTCCTTAGTCGTGTTTCAGATACAGGTATGGGAGATAGGTTTTTAGTTTCATTTTACAGGTACTCTTGTTTTTAGATTGCTGGATATCAGATTGTAGAGAGGTCATCCGAGCAGAGTTTCTTCATCCAGGACCACTAGCAATTATCTATTCAGATATAGGATACTGCTATCTTCATTATGGAGTACTTTTATCAGGAGGATCTATTCTTCAGTTTGGCATTTTTTCGTCTTTGTTCAGAGCCTTCAGAGCGGTCTCTCTCTTCAGTAGATCCTCTTCAGTGCAGATGCTTATTCACCCCTTCTGATTCAGATGTTTTGGAGCTTCCTTATTAGTGTGTGTTGTCATCCAGTAGTCTTTGTTTTTCTTTAGTTTTTTAGGTACTTCTAACACCTCAATATTGGGCGGTGGTATTGCTGGAGCTCGATATTGGGATGTGATGGGTGGTGGCCTTGCTGGAACTCATCTTAGGAGTACCTGAGTTTTGATACATGTTTTTTGTTTTTGTTACCTGCCAGACATGTTGGCAGCACCTTATTTACGTGATATATACATTCACATGTGTGCTCTCCTCTATTCGTAGAGGATCACATATTTTTTCTCAAAAAAAGAAAGAGTGATCCTCATTGTGAGGAGAGCACTCGATTTATTATTACTTATTAATTATTACATATTACTTCTTAACTATAATTAAAAATTAATTATAAATTATTCAACAGTAATAATTTAATATTAGTTATTAATTATTAATTATATTAATTTTTAGATGTAATGAATGAATATTAACTATAATGTACTAATTATTAACAGCTAAATATAATAAATTATTAAATATAAAAAATAATTATTGAATATTGGTAATATAGATATCATAAATTATTTATTAACGATCATTGGTTAAAATTATAAATAATTACCTATCTAAGTTTTCGTTTATAAATTAGTAATTATAAACTTCATTTATAAATTATTTAAGTAAGTATTGAATATTTATTATTAATTATAAATTATTAATTGTTATAATATTAAGCAATGCTAAACCTATTCAAAAAAATTAACGTAAACCTATTAGTAAAACTACTTTTAAAAAAGTTGTAGTTAATTAATTTCTAGTTGTAAAGAACAACTTTTTTACAACGTTTAAAAACTGTTGTTAAAAGGGTACTATGATAACGTTTTCAAAAAATGTTGTAAAAAAGTAGTTTTTACAACGTTTTTGGATCAATAGTTGTAAAAAGTCATGTTTTACAACGTTTTTTGAATAAGGTTGTAAAAAAGTTCTTTTTTACAACTTTTTTTCTTCTGAAGACGTTGTAAATAGGGTTTTTTGTACAAAGTTTTTAATACAAACGTTGTAAAACAAAAGTTGTAATAGCTGTATTTGTTGTAGTGTTCATGGTTCAGATATAAAGGAATCTCACGTTCACGGGTCAAATTAATCACTTTGTTTGTTTCTTAGTACAAGTTCTGAAATATCTTTGTATTTTTTACAGTATTTAATTCTCTAAAGTAATAAAAGTTAAATCATTTTTTTCCTGGAATAGTCTTTTCCTTTTATAACAGAAAAATATCACGTGGATTGCTAACGTTGTACCTCGTATTTGATAGCCATCGTTGGATCTTGTGGCATGTTCTTCATCCACACATCTAGTCTGATGTTCACGGATTGCCGATTTAGATTTAAGAGTTATAATGTGATTTAAGTAGGGTAAATTTGTGGGATGATTTTGGTTGAGGTGAGAACATTTGAATTCGAAATGAAGAGTTGGGAATGATGCCATGGTTGTTTGCTACTTTGCATGGATTGACGAAATACGAAATACATTGAGAAGTTTAAGCCTGCCATTTGGATATGATCTAGGTGCATTGTGCTTTGCTGAAGAACTGTTACTGGCGGTGCATCCTAGAAAAATGTAGTGGCATTTATCGTTGTCTGAACTCCATTGGCAATACATTTTAGTTAGAAAGTGTTGAATTTTGAGTGTTATATTCTGAATTTTGTACATTTTCTATTTGATGTGATTTTTGGCCCATTTTATTCTCCATTGTGTTGCATCACCTGCTAACTCCATCCATTTTAACATGCGGTTGATATTTGATTTAAGAATGGGTGTAACATATATATAATATGAATACCTTAGATATTTGATTGTAAAATGGGCATAAGAGGTATATGATATGAATACCCTAATTTGAAGCTTTTGAATTTACAAATTTACCATTTTCGCAAAGAGCGTTTTGATAACTTTTTCTTACCAATATTTGCTTTACTCTTGCTACGTTTAATTACTTAATACTCTGTCCCTCTCGATATTCCATGTTTAATTACTAAACCAAACACCTTATGTAACAAAACTCCTGGAAGTGTCGTTTTAATTTCTGAACTGAAGCATTCAAGATCATTTTAATTTTTGTTTTTGTGTGCATTTATTTATACCGAATATGAATAAATAGAAGTCGAGACTTATTTCTCTTTGGATACACACACAACTTGCATTATAATAATTGTGAAAAGGAATGTGATTTGCGCTATAAAGTACAAGGTGCTATAAAAGCAATAAGAGTTGCACAAAATGACATTACTATATAAACCTACTAGTTTTTATAGTGTGTCTGTATTTCGCTAGTGATTATAATCACATAAAGCATGACATTTTTGCAAAAATAAATAATTCAAAAGTTTCAATTCCTGTAAAAGCGCATGTACTACAAAACCACTAAATTAATAAACATGACATGGCTTTAGAAATATAATAACTTATTGTCAATAAAGTTTAGTGAACCATTCTAAAATCATTATTTACCATCATGCATAATTTCAATTTTTTTAAATAAGAGCGATACTTTATTAAAGCATAACACTCATTTCCGATGTCTAGAAGAATCGAACCCACGACCTTTTTCAATCTCAATGTAGAACGTCTTACAACTTGTCACTTGACGTAGTGGTCTTTGACCATACATAATTTCATTTAATAACATAATACAATAAATGTAACAACAAGACTTCTACCTTTGCAATAAATTATTTGGTTTCTGTTTTTAATAAATTTTATTTAAAAAAAAATATTTTTTGAGTTATAATATAAATTTCCTTTTGAAGATAAAATCAATTCGAGTAAAATTTTAAACGAATATTAAAATATTTATATGTTATAAATAATTTGTTTTCATTTGAAATAAACAAAATGATTTGTAACGACCCGAAATTTTCGACCTCAAAAATTCGACACTAATACGTTCACTGTAGAAGTGCCGAGCAATCGAATGCCAGAAATCCCAGATTGTTAGGGTAAAGAAGAAAAAGAGGTAGAAGAAGAAATAGAAAACAACAGCACAGAATCTCACAATCGCAGCGGAACAAAATATAATATCAAATAACAACATTTACACAAGAAAAGCTGTAACTGTCTATTTACAGACAATATATCAAAGTACAACCATTCACAAATAAACTGGACAGTTATAACAACTTGTCCCTGACTACTATCAATACAATCTCAATATACAGCGGAATATACTCCATACATCCCTATTATCCAGCTCGTCTCTTGAACTCCAGAACGTCCTAACCTGAAAATCTGTAATACTCGATCTGACCCGAGCATTACGATAAAGTAACACACAAGTCAGGCTGGAAACCAGCGTGAGTAAAACCCATTTAATTTGAAATACTAAGGTTGTAAAATTTCTTTGAAAAGCCAGGGTAACTCGTACCTCACTACGAGTTCTTATCTTGTTATAGCCAAACACTTATTACACAAATCCATTGATATTTTAGAACAATATCTAAGTATCGTTACTTAGTTTAAATGGTCCAGTTTACTTAATTTATTTCATTCCAGTCTCTGTGATTCTAAAATCAAATCTCTAAAGAATTATAATAGTTACAAATCGAAGTGGTTCCGGATATCACTGATATTCGACCCCGGTCTCTTCGAATTCAATACCATCTTTTTAAGTCAAGTTGTTTAAGTTAAATAATTCAATTAAACTTCAGAACAACATATTCACACAGCAATTCATCACAGCTCGATAACTTACATTATCACAGTTCAACCCATTTCATATCCCAGAACATCATAATTTATCAGACTAGAGATATTAATCACTCCAAGCATCCAATTCAAGTTTATCATTCATAAGCAAGGATTTAATTAGTCACCATTCCTAATTAATTTAATTAACACAAAATGAATTAATTACTTTTAAATCCTGCTTAATTAACATCAATTAATTTCAACAATTTATTATTATTTTAATTAATTATGAAATTAATTAATTATCCTTTAATTACCCAAGTCCTTAATTAATTTAAGATAAACCATTTATCTTAATTAATTATTTAATTATCATTTAAATCTTATTTAAATTAAATGCTTGAAATTAATTTATACAAAATCTCCTCAGACCTTTTGATTAAATATAAGCTTAAAACATTTATTTTCTTTTATTTTTAAAACTTGGTTAATAACATGTTAATAAAATTTACTTTCATTTGAAATATAGAAGACTCGAGCCAAAACCCAAAATACCCGAGCCAACCCCGAGCAAAATCACACATCTCTCGCCTTCGAGACAAACCTTGTACGACTTCGAGACAAACCCGAAAATAGCCTTCTTCCCCAATCCCTCAACCAACACCAGATACGATCGTTCACACGTGCACGTGCACGACAATCTGATTGTCTTCGACACCTCGCCGCGACACTCGCAAGTCGACGATCACTACCTCAGACGTTCCGACCACCCAGCGCCACGTACTCGGCTGAAAAACGGTAACGAGCAAATCGATCTCTTCTGGAACCCAACCCATCACATAAAAACTCCTCGCCTCGACGACGCCGACCACCAGCACCCATGCAACTCCATCCACACCCTCACCGGCCTTCCACGCTTCCATTTCCCCAAGTCTGATGTACCCCGATGCCCCAGAGACATCGCGGTAATCAAATTTCCAGCCTCGACCAAACTTAGGGCTTAAACCCTTCTCCGACCTATCGCCCCCGCCACGGTAGCTTAAAAATCTACCTGACATTTTTCCTGAGACCGCTTATTCCCTCGCCATCTCCAGAAGCAATCCCGACCTTCCCGAGTTCACCCATCACCAGAAATAGCCCAAAATCCATAATCTGATCAACTACGATTATCTCACTCGATCTCAAACTAAAAATCCTGTTTTAACTTTTAAAAATCATGATTTTAGATGAGGATCCAGGTTATATAAATCAATCAAGGAATTGTGATGTTTGAAAATTACATGTTTTAAGTTTTTCCACTGTTCGTTCTTAATTTCCAGATAATTTTCAACTTATTTTACTTAAATATATTTTTAACACTTAGATCTTGTTAAACTAAATACTTTTTTTAAACATTAATAGAAATAAGAGATTTGGAGAAAAGATATTGCATTTATACTTGTTTTCAATCCCTGTGAACCAGAGCAGAACACACAGACATACATACTTATTATATACATATATACAGGAATTCATATTCATACATACATGCAAGCATAATTCATATCATACATTTAAAGATCATCACATGCATCAAATATTTTCTCATGCAAGAAACTTAAACAGATTTAAGTTTTTAGCAGAAAGTTTACTCACAGAATTTTGAAAACTGGAAGTTGATTTGAAACTGGGAACTTGAATTTGATCTGCCTTGTTAAGTTTTGAATTTGTACTTGAATTTGAATCTTGCTTTGTACATTTGAAACTTGAAGTTGAAATTGTTTGATTTTCTTTTGGTTTTAATATTGGAAAATGAAAGAAGGAAAAGAAATTGAGAAATTGATATGTAGAAAATTATCATCTGTATACAGCCTTCTTCTCATCTCATTATTATTTATATTCAATTTAAAAGAAATATTGCCACTTGTACACATAGTTTATTCCCTAGCTTACAAATGTCTTAATCAATATTTTATATTTCTTATGTTTTTATATTTATGCAACTTTAAAGAAAAAATAATATGAAACCTAATTATATACTAATTAATAATCCTATATATATTTTATTTGTTTTTGAAAAGATAAATTTTGCCAATTTAAATAATTATATCAGGATATTATCAAATAAATATTCATATCCAGGTATTTTTAATTATCAAAAACATTTGTTCAACTTATAAATCAGTATTTCAATAGTTAAGATCAGTTAATTATCCAATTAACAAATGTCCAAAAAATCCGGGTTATCACATTCTTCCCCCCTTTAAAACTTTTCATCCTCGAAAAGGAACGAAACCAGAATTTATTACTATGCTTATTATCAGTTAAATTACTCTTTGAACATTTTTATCTATAAACTCATTTTATTTAAAAAATTTAAAACACTTTAAAATCTACATAATATTAAAATAGGTTTATAAAAATACTTTTTATAACTCGATGTTTCAACAAGTCCATCCTTGTTCTCACAGAAATTCGGCCATACGTTGATCAGGCGCAGGACTGAAAATCAATAAGTACTTAGCAGACCCGTTTTCAACACCCAGTGAAAACACTTAGAAAACATTTTATGAAAATGTAGAAAACATTTTTGTAAGAATGCTCAGGAAATCATCACCCCCCCTCGTCGTAGTTAACCCGATGATTACGTCGCCATCAAGGCAAAACCATAGAAAACTGTAGGCACTCCGTGCCCCTCGACTACACCATGAAACCGCTACAGATCGCAGCTACACCCGGGTTTTACGTCGCCATCACGGAAAAAAACCATGTAACTGTAGGCATCAGCGCCATCGAATTTCGCTGCCAAATGAAACTTCACCACTCCACATAGATCGCAGACTACGTCAGTCGAGTCCCAATGTAGCCTGTAGGCATTCACTGCCACACGACTTTCGCTACGTCTTCATAGATCACAGTCTACCGATGTTACGTCGCTCTCCCAGCGAAATCAAACGTAGACCTTAGGCAATCACTGCCCCTCGACTTTCGCTACCCCCAACCACAATCCTCAGGAACTTCAGTTTGTTCGGACTTCCTCCCAGGATCAAATTTAGAACCCCCCTTAGGGTTCAAGGCAGAACCACCCCGTGGATCTCCTACTAGAAGTTTCAACTCTAATGGGAGCGCCTTTTTCTCCACAGCCATTCTCAAAACACTTATACTATACACATATAGCATCTTTCAAATCATACTCTTATATGATCACATATAAACCTCCTTTACACAAAATCGATATCCCAAAATCAATAATTCTCAAACTTGGCTTTCCAAATTCCTAAAATTGATTTTTCCCAAAAATCAAAAACCTTTCAAAATTAATGGGTTCCAAAAACCCTTTTTCCCAAAATCATTCTCATAAAATCATTTATATATATAGATATATATAACCTTGAAAAATCTTTGGATCACTTCATACTTATAAAAATTCCCTTTTATACTTCAAGGGGGAGTTTATCATATGTAACAAATATATTTAACTTTATTTATGCCAAATCAAATATTTAAGTTTGATTTCTCTTATAAAGTTATTTACCATATTACTTACTTTCATAAAGTGAACTTCAATTTTAAAGATATCCATCTTCCACTTTCATTCATCATATATTTCTCAAAATATACTTTTCTTTTCAAAAATCATTTTTACATTCCTTTTTTTTAAATCATTATATAAGAAAATAACAAGTACGCTCTCATATATATATATACACTCAACTCATTCTAGGGTACTACTGACCCTATCCTAATGAGTAACCCACCAGAGCCAAGGTTCTCGCTTAACCTTCAGCTCGATACCAAATGTAACGACCCGGAATTTTCGACCTCAAAAATTCGACATTAATACGTTCACTGTAGAAGTGCCGAGCAATCGAACGCCGGAAATCCCAGATTGTTAAGGTAAAGAAGAAAAAGAGGTAGAAGAAGAAACAAAAAACAACAGCACAGAATCTCACAATCGCAGCGGAACAAAATATAATATCAAATAACAGCATTTACATAAGAAAAGCTATAAATGTCTATTTACAGACAATATATCAGAGTACAACCATTCATAAATAAACTGGACAGTTATAACAACTTGTCCCTGACTACTATAAATACAATCTCAATATACCGCAGAATATACTCCATACGTCCCTGTTATCCAGCTCGTCTCCTGAACTCCAGAACATCCTAACCTGAAAATCTGTAATACCCGGTCTGACCCGAGCATTACGATAAAGTAACACATGAGTCAGGCTGGAAACCAGCTGTAACAGCCCGGAATTTTACAACAATTATTTATCGTCAAATGACGATTAAACCGGTTGTTAATTGCTATCGCAATTTTGAATCGATTGAGATTCTTTTCAGATTTGTATAATTCTTTAATAAAAGTTTGGGTTAAAAATTCGTTAATAAATTGTTGAACATTGGTAGGTTTTAAAGAAAGAAATTTTTTACCTTGGCCCATGTTGATTTTAGTTGCCGTGACATTATCTCAACCCGTTCCTCTTTGATTTTTCACTCGTTCAATCCCTAACTCAAAAACGAACGAAAGAAAATCGAAAATAATGGCGGCCACGAAATTAGGGCTTCGTCGAAAATGATGGAGTCGTTGTTTTTATCGATCGAAGCCGAGAATTTGTTGATCGACGCTCTCTATACTTCAACTCCTTCAATCGGCGTTCGTCAAATAAGGTGAGTGATTCATTCACTCACATCTAGTTTAAACTTACTGTTTTGTTCGATTCGAACTCGTGATTTCGTGATTTCTTTGACTTGTTATGATTTGTCAAATGTTGATTTCGTTTTGTGTCCCTTCGATTCTAGTCAATTGTTTATAGTCTTGACTTCGGTCGCTTCGATTTTGTTCTGGCGATTGCCTTTATGTCGACTTCGGCATTGTTTTGATTTTGGCCTTGGTGTCTTGAGATGATGAGTTGTTTTCTGCTTCTATTTGGACTTTAAGTATAACATTGGATATGTGTTCGGGTTGCTTCACCTGGTTTAGTGCCTGAGTCATTTGTTGTTAGTATTTAGTAGGTGCAGTCGTCGATTTTGATTTCGATCTCTGTTCCATTAACTTACTGTTGTACCATGATTTTTGAACTTGGCTATTTTATTATTGAGGCCGTTATACAATTAATCTTAGTTGCATATATGTTCACTGACTGCGGTATACTCGAGTCTGCATCGCCATGTTGTATTATTGACATGATATTCGACCGTTGAACTTGGTGGTCTTGTGGCACTGCTTACTGTCATGTGCATATCTTCATGTTCATATGCTTTTCTGTTGAAATTGATATCCAGGTGCAAGGTTGCAGTTTCAGTGTGGCACATCTATGGTTGTACTGCATTCATATGGGTTTGGTCATGTTACCTTTATTGTACAGGCAACTTTGACCTTGTCTGTCTCATTGATTCATTTTAAGTTGCATTTCTTTGATTCTTTGATCCATCACGGTATTCCAATTTGCAGCCCTCTGTGTACTTATGTATTGCTTCTTCCATACAATTATATAAGTGTACATGAATTTACTGCATGGTTCAATTGCATATAAAACTTGGATTTTGGGTAACTGCCTCTATTTCAAGTCTGATACTTTTTGAAGTTTCCATGGGGTAACCTGTAGTTCATGTACACTCTGGATTATCACTTACTGCTGTGTTGACTTGATAGTTTTCTTCTTTGGTTGTCTGCATTTTGATATTGTGTAGTTATCACTGAAGTGTAGCATTGTTCTGGGTTGTATATGTTGGCTGTGGCATCACTCTTGTCCACTGATATAAATTATGTTGTATTGCACTATATCACCACAGTTGCAAGTAATCTATGTTCATATATGTAGTATGGTCGTTTGATTCATGAGTTTCATCAACCAGTTGAAGCTCTCTTGCATCACTTGGGTAATTGCAGTTCACTACTGCCTCTTTATAAAAGTCTGCTTGCACTCTGTTGTACTTTGTTCACAGCTTTATGTACACTCAGGCATGTCTGACCTTTCGACTTTAATTGTTATGACCCCTGACTTGATACACTTCACTTAGGTCCGGTCATTATTGGCATTTGAATTGGGTTGTGTTTCACTTGCATTATTGTAATGGCGAGGCAGTACACACGTGCGTGTACTGCAGCCCTATCAGATTTGACAGTTTTAAATTGATGTTTCGATTTGTTGGATTGTTTTGTTGGTTCAATTCAGTAATTTTAAGTTGTATTCTGATTTGGTTTAAGCTGATGACTTTGTTGATATCTAATTATCTTTTAGATAATTAGATTATATGTTTTCTAATTATCGTATTGGTAATTAGATTTTTGTTGTTTACGCTGTTTTGTTGGCTTGGGTTTCACTTTGACTCTACAATTTTGAGTGCTGTTAGTACTCACTGTCGTGATGATTTCGCGTACTGTGTGGCGAGGCAGTGCACGCGTGCGTGTACTGCAGCCACACAGAAATTTGATGTGTTTGATCATTTTGAGATTGCTGATTGTTGATTTACACTGTTTAGTGTTATATCTGCCGTTATCCGATTCTCTTATCGAAAAGTTGGATATACGAGATTTCTGTGGCTGTCGTCTATTTGATATTAATTATTATTGCTTCTATGCACTAATAACTGAGTTCGAATTAGACTGATCCGTGTATTATTTTCTTTTGAATGTAATACTCGGGTCAGACCCGAGTTATTTCAGGTTGTAGATTACCTGCTTTGAGTTGCTGTTCAGAATATGAAGACTTTTATATATTTTGAAGTGGTCTGTGTCATTTTGTAGTAGTCGTGTCATTGTATAGGTTGATATGTATTCATGTATATTAGTCGATAATGTACTTGTATATATAACTTCCAGAGTCGACAGTTGTAGTTGTATCATATGTATTGTGTCAACTATATTGTAACTGACATCAGTTATATATATATAAGACTTTTGTTTTATCTGTGTTCCGCATTTATATTATCTGTGTTAGTATTATATCTAATGTCCTAAACTATTATGAACCATCGTAGTTTGTTGTATACTGATAATTGGGTATGTCGATGGGAGTAAATAAATAAGATGAAAAATTAAAAGTGTATACCACTCCTATCGAGGTAACCAATATTAGTGTAAGGCCAACTACGGATGGCCTCTCCTATCCAGCCTTATTCTTCATAATAATAGACAGTATTTCTTTTAATACCCTTTGTTATTATGAGCATAGAGGTGGGGCATCACACCAGCGTGAGTAAAACCCATTTAATTTGAAATACTAAGGTTGTAAAATTTCTTTGAAAAGCCAGGGTAACTCGTACCTCACTACGAGTTCTTATCTTGTTATAGCCAAACACTTATTACACAAATCCATTAATATTTTAGAACAATAACTAAGTATCGTTACTTAGTTTAAATGGTCCAGTTTACTTAATTTATTTCATTCCAGTCTCTGTGATTCTAAAATCAAATCTCTAAAGAATTATAATAGTTACAAATCGAAGTGGTTCCGGATATCGCTGATATCCGATCCCGGTCTCTTCGAATTCAATACCATCTTTTTAAGTCAAGTTGTTTAAGTTAAATAATTCAATTAAACTTCAGAACAACATATTCACACAGCAATTCATCACAGCTCGATAACTTACATTATCATAGTTCAACCCATTTCATATCACAGAACATCATAATTTATCAAACTAGAGATATTAATCACTCCAAGCATCCAATTCAAGTTTATCATTCATAAGCAAGGATTTAATTAGTCACCATTCCTAATTAATTTAATTAACACAAAATGAATTAATTACTTTTAAATCCTGCTAAATTAACATTAATTAATTTCAATCATTTATTATTATTTTAATTAATTATGAAATTAATTAATTATCCTTTTATTACCTAAGTCCTTAATTAATTTAAGATAAACCATTTATCTTAATTAATTATTTAATTATCATTTAAATCTTATTTAAATTAAATGCTTGAAATTAATTTATACAAAATCTCCTCAGACCCTTTGATTAAATATATGCTTAAAACATTTATTTTATTTTTAAAACTTGGTTAATAACTTGTTAACAAAATTTACTTTCATTTGAAATATAGAAGACTCGTGCCAAAACCCAAAATACCCGAGCCAACCCCGAGCAAAATCCCACATCTCTCGACTTCGAGACAAACCTCGTACGACTTCGATCAAAACCCAAAAATAGCCTTCTTCCCCAATCCCTCAACCAACACCAGATACGATCGTGCATACGTGCACGTGCACGACGATCTGATCGTCTCCGACACCTCGCCGCGACACTCGCAAGTCGACGATCACCACCTCAGACGTTTCGACCACCCAGCGCCACGTACTCGCCTGAAAAACGAAAACGAGCAAATCGATCTCTTTTGGAACCCAACCCATCACATAAAAACTCCTCGCCTCGACGACGCCGACCACCAGCACCTATGCAACTCCATCCACACCCTCACTGGCCTTCCACACTTACATTTCCCCAAGTCCGATGAACCCCGATGCCCTAGAGACATCGCGGTACTCAAATTTCCAGCCTCGACCAAACTTAGGGCTTAAACCCTTCTCTGACCTATCGCCGCCGCCACTGTAGCTTAAAATTCTACCTGACATTTTTCCCGAGACCGCCTACTCCCTCGCCGTCTCCAGTAGCAATCCCGACCTTCCCGAGTTTACCCATCACCAGAAATAGCCCAAAATCCATAATCTGATCAACTACGATTATCTCACTCGATCTCAAACTAAAAATCCTGTTTTAACTTTTAAAAATCATGATTTTAGATGAGGATCCAGGTTATATAAATGAATCAAGGAATTATGATGTTTGAAAATTACATATATTAAGTTTTTCCACTGTTCTTTCTTAATTTCCAGATAATTTTCAACTTATTTTACTTAAATATATTTTTAACACTTAGATCTTGTTAAACTTAATACTTTTTGTTTAAACATTAACAGAATAAGAGATTTAGAGAAAAGATATTGCATTTATACTTGTTTTCAATCCCTGTGAACCAGTGCAGAACACATAGACATACATACTTATTATATACATATATACAGGAATTCATATTCATACATACATGCAAGCATAATTCATATCATACATTTAAAGATCATCACATGCATCCAATATTTTCTCATGCAAGCAACTTAAACAGATTTAAGTTTTTAGCAGAAAGTTTACTCACATAATTTTGAAAACTGGAAGTTGATTTGAAACTGGGAACTTGAATTTGATCTGTCTTATTAAGCTTTGAATTTGTACTTGAATTTGAATCTAGCTTTGTACAGTTGAAACTTGAAGTTGAAATTGTTTGATTTTCTTTTGGTTTTAATATTGGAAAATGAAAGAAGGAAAAGAAATTGAGAAATAGATATGTAGAAAATTATCATCTGTATACAGCCTTCTTCTCATCTCATTATTATTTATATTTAATTTAAAAGAAATATTGCCACTTGTACACATAGTTTATTCCCTAGCTTACAAATGTCTTAATCAATATTTTTTATTTTCTTATGTTTTTATATTTACGTAACTTTAAAGAAAATAAAATATGAAACCTAATTATATACTAATTAAATCCTATATATACTTTATTTGTTTTTGAGAAGATAAATTTTGCCAATTTAAATAACTATATCAGGAGATTATCAAATAAATATTCATATCCAGGTATTTTTAATTATCAAAAACATTTGGTCAACTTATAAATCAGTATTTCAATAGTTAAGATCAGTTAATTATCCAATTAACAGATGTCCAAAAAATTCGGGTTATCACATGATTGCTTGTTTTCCCAGTTCGCCCCTTTTAAACTTAGAATTTGAGAAATTTTGAAGTTTGGAGTTGTTGTCTTATTTAAACTATGATTTTAATGCTTCATATGTTTATAAGTGCATGCTAATATGTTTCAATAAGTTAAGTGCAGGTGCAAGATGATATTTGAATGATTAATTAGCAAAATAGTAAGTATAAAAGTAAGCATGCTCGCATTTTAAACGCTAAAATGAAAGGTATGAATTGCTAAGTGTTTATGTGTTAAGAATTATATATATATATTGTGTTCCGACCTTTTGGTCGATGTATATCTATCATTCATATTTATGAAATTGTAAAGGGCTCTCCATGCAAAGGAGACTCTGTCGAATTTTTCTAAAAATTAAACACTTGAATTTTTTTGAGAAAACTTAATTAGTGAATATTTAAAGCCATCGATGAATGGTCTAATATGTGTCCTTTTAAATCATAAAGTAAAATGGTTTAAAATTTGATAAATTGAGAAGAAGAAAAAATAGATAGTACTTATCGACGTATTCAGTGGATAGTTAAGACAAAGCTATAGATGGTCGCTCCAATCCAGCTCTATTCTCCGCATTAGCAGACGGTATTACCTCGTAATACTCTTTGTTAATATGGATCTTAGAGTGGGACGTCACAGCTTGGTATTAGAGCATATCATGAATACTTAATTCAAGCTGCAAAAAGAATTGCTAAGTTTCGATAAGAGACGAAGAAACTGCGACGTCTCAAAGTCGGACTCATGCCAGGAAGTGAATATTCCAACCACAATTTTTTTTTTTTACATAAGATTATAGTATAGAAGTAATTGATTTGATATTCCAACCACGATTTTCAAACTGGTCTAGCTAGAACTCCTTATACTGTTTTGGTTACGACAGGGTCATGTGAATTATTCCATTAACTAGTACTTTGATAGATAATTGATAGCTACAAACAATGAGACAAATCGCAATCACATGATATTAGTTAGGGTTTAAAACTTTATTTGGCTCTTCTTTGTTGTTATGCATTAAATGACATTTTTTTTGTTTGATATGCGATGGATGATGTACATGTAATTGTTGGGCCTTTTCATTCATTTTGCCTGTTTCGAGAAAAGAAATAAAACTTACAAAATAATAATAACAATTTTAAATAAACATGTATAAAATACGTATACTATCTTGTTTAAATAAACATGCACAAGCGTACCTATAAGTGTAAGAAAATCTCTTATTACGTAATCGTATAAAGCCACGACATATCACAACATATTATTAGAATTATTTTCTGAAAAAAGAACACAACATATGCATATTCTGAGCCAGAATTCGAGAAAGGAAGAAAAATCCATTTTTTTAAAATGAAATGTTTTATCAGTCACATAACCAGCATTACATAAGATTTATCATACACTTAACACAACATTAGTATTGAAAATGACCATAGCCAAGTCTAACCTTAGATATGATAGAGTATCCCATCTTTGTCAAATTAGACCAAACTTCGTCAAAATTCAAGATGTGATAAGTAATCTAATCTGATACTGTGGAACAAATCCAAATTCCAAATTCACCCACATGATAGAGAGACATGCACAATAAAGTCACACCAACAACCCGCATTCATTTCTCTTTCATTTATAAGCTCACAGAACACAAGGCAACATTCAATTTCACTCTCCAAAGCCTACCCCAATGTCCAACTCAACTCCACTCTTCCACCCACTCCTCCTCCTCCTCCCTCTTCTTCTCCAACTCCACCTCTCTGTCGCAACCGTCGCCAGCGACCAGTCAGAATGCACGGACCAACTAGTAGGACTAGCCACGTGTCTACCCTACGTGCAGGGCAGCTCTAAGACACCGACCCCCGACTGCTGCACCGGCTTGAAAGAAGTGCTCAAAAAGAGCCCTAAATGTTTGTGCGTCCTCATTAAAGACCGCGATGACCCCCAGCTTGGACTCAAAATTAACTTGCCGCTTGCTTTAGGGCTGCCCTCTGCCTGTAGTGCCCCTGCTAAGATCTCTGAATGTCCAAGTACTTCTTTTGCTCTTTCTTTTTTGTTATATACAACGATTTAGCATTTACTTACTGTGGGCCGGATTTAAAATGCAGAGATTTTGAAGCTGGATCCGAATTCTCCCGAAGCTAAAATATTCACTCAGCCGCAGAGTACAGCTCAATCAACTGCGTCTAATAGTACTAGTACTAGTACTACAGGTACTACTTTAAATTTGTTAGCATCATTCTATTTTATTTCTGCTTGTAAAGAGTAGTTCATGTCACAAAATGCCAGTTACTCTGCGAACGTGTTGCAAACTGGTATGTGAAAAAGGTTTCAGGCTGGAAATATAGGAAAGGACGAAACACTGCACACAGTATATACATGTAACATGCACACAATCTTGGCTTACTAGTTAGTTGGGTCTAGTCTTCAAATGTGGAAGAAAGGAGAAGATGTTGAAAAGCCATATTTAAGCAAAAAAACAAAACATTCTTCTAACAAAATTTAAATTGTAGTGTCCTTCTGGGAACATTTTTTTAACTATTCAATAGTAACTTTACATATGCAATTTTTATGTAGTTTTTGTTGAGAATAATCTTACCTTCTCCAGATAATATAGTCAACCCTGCACAGATAGCGAAAAATCACTCTTTATGTTCTTCGTCGACCACGTGGTGATGCAGTTCTTGGCAGACGTAAGAAAAAATCGATCACGGACATGGTGATGCAGTTCTTCGTCGACCACGTGTGCCACAAACGAGATTGTGGCAGCAACCTCGTCTGCCACGAACTTGGTTGTAGTCACAACCTCGTTTGCGTCAAACGTGGTTGTGACTACAACCACGTTCGTGGCAGACGAGGTTGGTGTCACAACCTCGTTTGCGACAAACATGTCTCAACGATGAGTTTCATCAACCTGCGTGTTATTAATTTTTTTTTACCCATGTTCATTTAATTTTTATTTTTTAATAAGGAGGATAGTTTTGAAAGTGAATGGGGTGGAAAGAGCAAAATAAGGGGTGGATATTTTTTTTTAAAACAGCGGGGTGGGAAAGGCAATAAGCGGGGTGGGAAAGACAATAAGCGGGGTGGGAATAGACGGAGCCTAAAACGTAAATTTGTAAGTAGATTAAAATTATAATAAATTTAATCATAAAATAAAATACGTCATAATCAAGTACACTTGCAATTTAATGATTTCTCAACAACTTATATCTCTACTATTAAGTTCTTGACAAACATAAGAACAGAAATAAATAGTTTATAAATTGTTTTAAGTACTTATTGATAGTTGATAGTTACTAAACAAGCTCTTAGTATGAACACTTAGATGTAACATAAAGATTAAGAGCAATTGCATTTACTTCTCATTGTCAATTGTCATCTAATTTTTCTTTGTATATAAACAATTATCAATACACCAGTATAACACTTTGGTAGAAGTGCAACTAAATACACTTTGACTTCATAGAAACATTTTCATCTCCAGTTTTCTTGTGAAGAGTAAAGGCTTTGAATCTAGGGGTTGAAAGTTGGTCAAATATAGTTGAGTACACCAGTTGATTGTACCATTGAATTGCTACTGTATAGTTAACTTCTGATGAATGCAATATCAATTATACTATAACTGACAATTGGTTGATAATTAATTGACGACCTCAATTACCTTATTATAAATACAGCTCAGCTTGCACTTACATTTTCTGTGTATAAATTTATTGTTTATCGAAAATGACAGATTCCGTTCAAGAATAAGATATAATGCAAAGATTTTCTTCAGAAAAAGACGTATAATTTATGTGATTGAAGTTACACTTTAATCATATCATTATCATTAAAACTATTTGAATACTTAATAATGTTACTAGTGCCTTGCGTCGACATTAATTCGTGTATATAATGATGCTAGGTAAAGGCAACACCACCACAGCCGCGCATGAGAAGAGTGGAGCCATGACTCGTCCTTTAAGGAAAGTGGAGACTGTAGGCCTTCTATTGTTCCTCTTTTCTCTTTTCTTCTTTATATAATCCATCTATAAATGGGTCTTCAACTATTTTGTATCGATGTGAACTCTCCGTTGTTGCTCTTTTTCTTCTATAGTCGTTTTCATAGTCTCACATGACATGTTTTGATTTTCATGATGTCTGATGCGTAAGCTTCGGTGAGGTTTACTCTGATATTATGTCATGTTCCTGAAATGTAGTATTGGATCGTTTGTTTGGTTTTTTTTAACAGTGGAAACAGTTTATCGAGCTATTCATCAGTTGATTTAGTGGCAGTAATATGTGTTGGAGATAAACTTGATTTTGGTCTGATTAATTATTTTATAAAATATTACATAATTTAGGCTATAGTAATTTTAGTATTTATAGAGATAATTAAATTATATTGAAGAGGCTAAAATTTAACCTGGAGAACAATCTAGAGTTTGATGTACTAATTAAAACTCTCTAGAATCATGTTGCTTGAAAATTTAAGAGAACTTTAGAGAATAGGTTTTTCAAAAGAATTAAAAAATATTCTTAAAAATGATTGTGAACCATATTGATGAAGCAATCACCTCATTCGAAGCGCCGACCGTCTGTAGATCGTCCACGACCCATCCAGTATCTCGAAGCCGCGACCTAAAACCCCCCGATCTAACTTCAATCGTCCCCGACCTAAAACTTCCACGACCTAATCCACTTCCACGACAAATCCATCGCGACTTAACTTCATCCGTCCCCGACCTAAAACTTCCACGACCTAATCCACTTCCACGACCAATCCATCGTGACTTAACTTCATCCGTCCCCGACCTAACACCTTCCCGACCTAGTTTCCTTTCCCTGACCTATTCCCGACCTAAGCCAAAGCCACGACATAAACTTTTCCCGATCTAACTTCTTTCCCCGATCTAACCCTAAGCCGCAACTTTTTAAGTCGCGTGCATTCCTGCTTAAGTCGCGAATTTGTTTACGTCGTTGATTGGAAGCCGAGATTCAATTCCTTATGAAGATGCTGAAACAGTGAGTTGAGTCGTTCAATACTAGGTCGTTAACGACCTAGCTTGGGTCGTGTGTTTTGCGATGTAAATGTGAAGTCGTGTGGTTTGCTTTGTGTTGTAGTTTTCTTAAGTCGTGTGTGTTGTAACTTCTTCCCTATAAATATGGATGTGTTGTCATTTGTAAAGGGTTGTTGAATTTGAATAAAATTTCTTTGTGTGCTCTTGTGCCACCATTAAAATTGGTAGTTGAGTGTTATCTCCTATCTCCACCTTCGGATATTCGAGTGTGCTCGAATCAACGATTGTTGAAGCCGATTCACGAAATCTAGTGCGCTAGATCAACGTACGAAGAATCGTAGATCTTCTCTCACGGCATCGTGCGCGATCAACGTGTCGAAGATAGCTAAAGTCCGGTATCTCGCGAGATCAACGGATTAGAGCATTTTGGTATCATCAATCCATCGATTCATATTGCTTCATCTAATCGTTTCATCGATTAGTTTGACACGAAATCTTCATTTCGTTGTCATCCGTTATTTCCGCCGCATCATTTGGTATCAGAGCTAGATCGCAAGGAGTTTGCGTAGATTTTTGGAGTTGTGCGAGATTTACATCATTTGAAGAAGTGGGTTATCGAGATTTTGAAGAGATTTGTTCGTTTGGTGATTTTTGAAGATTTCAACAAGTGGGTAGTTTTGATTTGAAGATTTTTAGATCGAAGTGAAGTTTTTGTTGGAATTTGTTGAAGAGTGATCATGCCTCCGAGAAGAGGTAACCGTTATCGCAACATTGATGCTTTGTATGGGAGAGAAGAAGCCGATGAGATGGAGCAAAGAATTAACGAAAACTTTAATGAGAAGCTTAATGAAGGGATTGGACGATTAGAGAGAATGATGTTGGAGATGAGTTAAAATTAGAGAAGGGTTTCACCTGAATCTAACCATGGGGGAAGTAGAGTTTCACCACATTCGATTCGAGAGAGAAGTGTTGATAGTGATCATAGAAGTATGGATCGAGATTGTGATAGAAATGTTGATGATCGAAGTCGTGATAGAAATGTGAATGATCGTGGACGGAGGAATGTAGATCGAAGAGATGTTGGTGGAAGAAATGGTGGTAGTAGAGATGTTGGTGGTCAGGATCGACATCGATATGCATCAGATTTTGAAGAGGAGTTTGATGGTGGTAGTATTCATGGACGAGGACGAGGTCAAGGAAGAAATCATTCGGAATATGATCACAAATGGAAGTCCGGGATGAAAACTGAAATACCGGAATTCAAGGGAGGTATGTAGGCTGAGGAATTTCTTGATTGGCTAGCTTATGTTGAGGAAATTTTTGACTTCAAGGAGGTTCCGGAAGATCGTAAAGTGAAGTTGGTTGCTACTAGGTTGAGGGGAAGAGCTATGGCGTGGTGGCAGCAAACCAAACTTACTAGAGAGCGGATGGGGAAGTCAAAAATTGTTGCTTGGGAGAAGATGAAGAAATTGATGAAGGCTACTTTCTTACCCTACAATTACCAATCACTGATGTATCAGAGATTACAGAACCTGAGGCAAGGGACGAAGACTGTTGCTGATTATGCTGATGAGTTCTACCAGTTGATTGCTCGAAATGACATTATGGAGACAGAAGAACAATTGACCGCAAGATTTGTTGGGGGACTTAGAACACAGATCCAGGATATGGTGAACATGTTCGACCCTAGATCTGTGGCAGAAGCACATCAAAAAGCGTTGGCTTGGGAGAAACAAGGTAGACGTGGGGGAGGTGTGTTTCCAAGTTTTACGGGACAGAACAAAGGAGCGGGTAGTAGTTCTAATGTTCATAAAGCATCGAGTAAGCCGGTTGTTCATGAAGTGGCTAAACCAAAAGTCAAAACCAATTTCAAATGCTATAATTGCTAGGAAGTGGGTCATAAGAGCAACGAATGTCCAAAACCGAAGAAGAGAACTATGATTGCTGAAGTGGAAGATGAGGATGTAGAAGAAGATCTCAATTCACACCGTGATGAGGAGGAAGAAGAGGTGTCGGGAGACGAGGGATGTAATCTAATGCTACAGAGATCTTGTTTAACCCCGAGGCAAGAAGAGGAGTCGAGTTGGTTGAGGAGTAACATTTTCCAGTCAACGTGCACTATTTTGGGAAAGGTCTATAAATTTGTCATCGACGCTGGGAGTTGTGATAATATCATTTCAACGGAAGCTGTGAGGAAGTTGAAGTTGAAAACGGAGAAACATCCTAGTCCTTATAAACTTGCTTGGTTGAGGAAAGGAGGAGAAGTGAAGGTAGAGAGGCGAGCTCATGTTCCATTTTCTATTGGGAAGAAATACAAAGATGAGATCTGGTGTGATGTGGTTGACATGGATGTTTGCCATTTGCTGTTGGGAAGACCATGGCAGTATGATCGGGAGGTACAGCATAATGGTCGAACAAATAGCTACAGTTTCTTGTTCGAGGGCACGAAAATCACTTTAGTTCCGAAGAAACAACAGCAGAATAAAAACAAGCTAGAGGAGATTGAGGAATTGAAGACTTTGTTGTCCTTGAAGGAGTTCGTGGAAGAGGTAGATGAGAGCCCTGAAGTTTTTATGTTAATTGTGCATGAAATTAGTGAAGTTACTGAAGTTCCAGAGGAAGTGAAACCAGTTTTGGAGGAATTCAAAGATGTGTTTCCAGAGGAGTTGCCGAAAGAGTTACCACCGCTTAGAGACATACAGCATCAGATTGACTTGGTGCCAGGTGCTGCATTGCCTCATAGACCGCACTATCGGATGAGTCCAAAAGAACATGAGGAGTTGAGAAGACAAGTGGAGGAATTACTGGAACAAGGGCGTGTTCAGGAGAGTTTGAGTCCTTGTGCAGTGCCAGCTTTGTTGGTGCCGAAGAAGGATGGAACATGGGGAATGTGCACAGATAGTAGAGCATTGAATAAGATTACAGTGAGATATCGATTTCCTATGCCGAGACTGGATGATCTGTTGGATCAGTTGAGCGGTGTTGTTGTGTCTTTGAAGATTGACTTGAAAAGTGGATACCATCAGATTCGTATTAGACCAGGTGATGAGTGGAAGACTGCGTTTAAAACTCGGGAGGGTCTGTACGAATGGTTGGTGATGCCGTTTGGCTTGTCAAATGCTCCGAGTACATTCATGAGAGTCATGGACCAGATTTTTCGACCATTTATCGAGAAATTCGTAGTGGTATGTTTTGATGACATCTTGATCTACAGTGGAAGCACTGAAGAACACCTACAGCATTTGCGGGAAGTGTTATTGGTTTTACGACATGAAGAATTTTATGCTGCAACAAAGAAGTGTACCTTCATGACTGCAAGTATTTTATTCTTGGGTTATATTGTGTCGAAGGATGGTATTCAAGTTGATCAGAGTAAAGTTGAAGCTATTCGAAATTGACCACAGCCTAAGACGATAACAGAAGTGAGGAGTTTTCATGGTTTAACATCATTCTACCGAAGATTCATTCCACACTTCAGTAGCGTGATGACACCAGTTACGGAATGTATGAAAGGGAAGAAGTTTGTTTGGACTGAAGAGGCTGATTCTGCTTTTCAGAGGATCAAGATACTTTTGACCACAACGCCCATTCTTAGATACCCAGATTTTCAGTTACTCTTTGAGCTTCATACTGATGCATCCAAGGTTGGAATTGGGGGAACGTTGAGTCAAATGGGTCATCCTATTGCCTACTTTAGTGAGAAACTGACGGGAGCTAAAACGAGATACAATACTTATGACTTGGAATTCTATGCTCTAGTCCAAGCCATAAAGCATTGGAGACACTATCTATTTCATAAAGAATTTGTGCTATACACTGACCATGAAGCTTTAAAACATTTGCAGGGGCAAGCCAAAATTTCAGCAAGGCATGCTTCGTGGGTTGCTTATTTACAATAGTTTACTTTTGTTGTAAAGCACAAATCAGGGGTGACGAATCGTGTAGCGGATGCCTTGAGCAGGAGGAATCATTTGTTGACAACAATGAAGGTTGAAGTGACCGGATTTGAACTATTGCCAGAATTGTGTGGGGAAGATCCTTGCTTTGCAAAGATTGTTGAGAAAGTCAAGGAGGGGAGTACCGATGAGTTTGTGTTGGTAGATGGATTCTTATTCAAGGGGAATCGATTGTGTATTCCGGATTGTAGCTTGAGGTTGAAGATTGTGAAAGAATTGCATGAGGAAGGACATGCGGGTAGAGATCGTACATTGCAGCTGATTTCTCAATCTTATTTTTGGCCGTCAATGAGAAAAGAAGTTGAGAGATTTGTGGAGAGATGTCATATCTGTCAAGTTTCTAAGGGAACCGCTACAAATGCTGGGTTATATATGCCGTTACCTGTGCCTACTAGACCGTGGGTTGATGTGAGCATGGATTTTGTTTTGGGTTTGCCAAGAACTCAAAGGGGAAATGATTCTATATTTGTTGTGGTTGACCGGTTTTCGAAAATGGCACATTTCATAGCATGTAAGAAGACAGCAGATGTCGTCCGTGTTGCACAGTTATTCTTTAAAGAAATCTATCGTTTACATGGGTTACCTGAATCTATTGTTTCTGATCGAGATACTCGATTTCTGAGTCATTTTTGGTTGAGTTTGTGGAAGATGGTGGGAACGAAGCTGAAATTCAATAGTGCTTATCATCCACAGACAGATGGACAGACTGAAGTTGTGAACAGATCCCTGGGAAATTTGTTGCGGTGTCTTGTAAATGATAATCTGAAGAGTTGGGATGTGAAGTTATGTCAAGCGGTGTTTGCTCATAATCATGCTATCAACCGTAGTACGGATTTCAGTCCATTTCAGATTGTATATTCAAGCTTGCCAAAGGGGCCGTTGGATTTAACGATAGTGCCACAACTGAAGGGGACAGTGAAGCGAGCTGTTGATTTTGTTGATGGGTTGACAGAATGCCATAGAATCGTTCAGGAACGATTGGAGAAGTCGAATGAGAAGTATAAACAACGGGCAGATAAGAAAAGAAGGAGTGTGGACTTCAAAGTGGGTGATTTTGTTTATGAAGTATTGACGAAAGATCGTTTTCCAGTTGGAACTTACAATAAGTTGAAAGCACGAAAGATTGGTCCAGTAGAAATCTTGAAGAAGATCAATGATAATGCGTATCAGTTAAGATTGCTGGGAAATATTCATACTTCTGATGTTTTCAATGTCAAACATTTAATTCTGTATTATGGGGAGGATTCTGTCGAAGGTGATGAGAATGAGAATTCGAGGACGACTTCCTTCCAACAAGGGGAGGATGATGAAGCAATCACCTCATTCGAAGCGCCGGCCGTCTGTAGGTCATCCACGACCCATCCAGTATCCCGAAGCCGCGACCTAAAACCCCCCGATCTAACTTCAATCGTCCCCGACCTAAACTTCCACGACCTAATCCACTTCCACGACCAATCCATCGCGACTTAACTTCATCCGTCCCCGACCTAAAACTTCCACGACCTAATCCACTTCCACGACCAATCCATCGCGACTTAACTTCATCCGTCCCCGACCTAACACCTTCCCGACCTAGTTTCCTTTCCCTGATCTATTCCCGACCTAAGCCAAAGCCACGACATAAACTTTTCCCGATCTAACTTCTTTCCCCGATCTAACCCTAAGCCGCAACTTTTTAAGTCGCGTGCATTCCTGCTTAAGTCGCGAATTTGTTTACGTCGTTGATTGGAAGCCGAGATTCAATTCCTTATGAAGATGATTTTAAGTCGCGTGATGATGCTGAAACAGTGAGTTGAGTCGTTCAATACTAGGTCGTTAACGACCTAGCTTGGGTCGTGTGTTTTGCGATGTAAATGTGAAGTCGTGTGGTTTGCTTTGTGTTGTAGTTTTCTTAAGTCGTGTGTGTTGTAACTTTTTCCCTATAAATAGGGATGTGTTGTCATTTGTAAAGGGTTGTTGAATTTGAATAAAATTTCTTTGTATGCTCTTGTGCCACCATTAAAATTGGTAGTTGAGTGTTATCTCCTATCTCCACCTTCGGATATTCGAGTGCGCTCGAATCAACGATTGTTGAAGCCGATTCACGGAATCTAGTGCGCTAGATCAACGTACGAAGAATCGTAGATCTTCTCTCACGGCATCGTGCGCGATCAACGTGTCGAAGATAGCTAAAGTCCGGTATCTCGCGAGATCAACGGATTAGAGCATTTTGGTATCATCAATCCATCGATTCATATTGCTTCATCTAATCGTTTCATCGATTAGTTTGACACAATATCTTCATTTCGTTGTCATCCATTATTTCCGCTGCATCACATATGATTAAAGACATCACCACTGTTCATTTCAGATGTATACTACTATAAACAGAGGAGGACTTATTTTGCATTAAAGCAAGAAAACTAATAAAAGAAAAAAGTTTGTAATCAAGCCAAAAAATTATAATCAAAATTTGTATTAAAATTTCGTTTCTCTTTTAAAAGTCTGCATCCCTCATTTCTAGCTATTATCAAATTCAATTCTTCTTCTTATAAAACTTCACCACGGTGGTATCAGAGCTTAAAGATTTTTCTAAAATTTCCAACTGCGGTATCAGAGCCAGATTGATAGCAAGGAAGAATGACAAGTGGATTGAGTTTCGTAAAAGTTCCCTTACTCAGAAAATGATATTATGATAATTGAAAAATTCGCGTGAAGGCGGTGCTTGAATCATAAGATGTGTGGGATGTCATAGAAAATGTGTATGAAGAACTTGTTGATGTCACCATTTTATCCCAAACTAAAAGGGATTATTTGAAGAGTTTGAAGAAGAATGATTAACAAGCCCTAATTATCATTCATCAAGGATTGGATGAGATATGTTCGAGAAGATAGCAGATGCGTCTACTAGTAAGAAAGCATGAGACATTTTGGAAAATGCATTTATAGGAATAGATAAAGTGAAGAAAATTCGATTACAAACTATACGAGGTAAGTTTGAATCTTTATTAATGAAATCATCGGAAACAATCGATGATTATTTTTCACGGGTTTTATCAAATGTGAATCAATTGAAAAAATATGGAGAAAAAATGGATAATTCTAGATATTTAAGAAAATTTTACGATCTTTGGATTTCAAATTTAACAACATTGTTGTAGCAATTAAAGATTCTAACGATGTAAAAGCCATGATCGTTGGTCAACTCGTGCAAATGCTAGCTTCAAGTCTATAAAGAAAAATTAAATAAAAAAGTCAAAGAAAAGCTTTTAGATCAAGCTCTTCAAATCAAACTCGTGGCGGCTAATGAAATAGAATATATTGAAGAAGACATCTTAGCTGATAAGAAGGATGAAAAGGAAAACAACGAAATAAGAGAGAATACTGCGATGGAAGAGGAAGAGAAAATAAATACTGACATGGAGGAGAACGTTGTAGAAAGTCGCCAAAGATAGCCAAAGCGAAAGTCATAAGAATTGCAGGTGAAGACCTTTCAAAAGCCAATAAAGTGAAAAAGGAGGCTATTAAGGTAGTAAAAAACTGAAGGTGGATGAAGAAGTTGAAAAGAAGGAGAAGTGAAAGAAGGAGAAAAACGAGTAAAAGATGGAAAGAAGAGGATGAAGAAAATAGAGTAAGCAAAGATGACACCAATGACGAAGAGTATGAAAGCAAAAGAGAAGAATATGACTAAGACGTGAATCGAGGAGAAGGAATTCAAGAGTTTGGAGGATATTTAAAATATAAACAAAAATGTGAAGAAATGGAAATGGAGAATGTCAAAGAAGTAAAAATAGAAATGATCAAAGAGGAAGTCGACGTAGCAAGGAGCGAATTTCATGACCATGACAACATAGTGGTGAGCAAAGATCATAGCATTTTTATTTTGAACAATTTCATTTTCAATCAATGTTTTTTGAAATGCCGTGCGAAAATGAAACTTGGGAAGCATGCAAAGAAATTGGATGCGTCAAAAATTGAAAGAGTGAAATTATGGAAGAATGCAAAGATAATATATACTACTCATTCAAAATTTATGACACTGGAGCAAAATGGAAGTTAGAACGCATACTTTTTGGAATATTCTACGGTAATGATGGAGGACGAAATGAATGAGCACCACAAAGATTCATGATATTGCATCGAAGACCTTGGCATTGGGGAAGAACATTATTACAATAAGGAATGGTTGGATAATATCCTTATTCCTACCGAAACATTTAAAATACAAAGTTTGGCAATTTTGTTTGAAGTTACAAAATCAAGTTTAAGGGGGGATGTTGGAAATAAACTTGATTTTAGTCTAATTAATTTTTTTGGAAAATATTACATAATTTAGGAAATAGTAATTTTAGTATTTATGGAGATAACTAAGTTATATTGAAGATGCTAAAATTTAACAGAGAATAATCTAGAGTTTGTTGTACTAATTGAAACCCTCTAGAATCATCTTGCTTGGAAATTTAAGAGAACTCTAGAGAATAGACTTTTCAGAAGAATTAAAGAATATTCTAGATAATGATTATGAACCATATGATTAAACATATCACCACCGTTCAATTGAGATATGTACTACTATAAATAGAGGTGGACTTATTTTGCATTGAAGCAAGAAAACTAATAAAGCAAAAAAGTTTGTAATCAAGTAAAAAAAATTATAATCAAAATTCGTAATAAATTTCTCTTTCTCTTTTAAATGTCCACATATCTCATTTCTAGTTATTATCAAAATTCAATTCTTCTTCTTATAAAACTTCCCAACAATAGCATCAGAGCTTGAAGATCCTCCTGAAATTTCCAACAATCTGTTGATTAATATGGATGCCAATGCACATTACTTGAATTTCCTGACAGTTGAGTAATATGGTACCAGGGTACATTACTTGAATTTCCTAATGGTGAATTTGGGCACATATCGTTACTTTTATGTTGACATGTTTTTGTTCGCCTCATTGTAATTAATTAACAAGATGATTTTAGGCAATTAACTATTATCTCTAGCATTTTTACAGAGAGTTGCTAAATGCACAACGAATGTACTAAATAATACTCGATTGAAATTTTTGCCTTTTATTTTAATTTTTACACTTAAAAAACCACCTCTATAGGCTATTCACAACCAAATATTCCAAGGACGGTTTGTAAAACCGAGTCATAAAGGAAGATAATAGATTTGTACAACTGCGTACTAAATTAAAAGCTCCTTTATGTACAACTAAAGCATTATAGTTCAATGTTACATGCTAAATAGTTTTCAACATCCGAAAGTATTACATAGCAGTTGGGAATGAATAATCGATTGTCCAAGCAAAACATCAAATTTAGAACACCGAACCTACAGATGTTGAAGTAAGGAAGAGAAACAGAACCCTAAAAAACACATCTAAAGTCAAAATCATAATCAACTGTTGTTAGGTCCAGAATAGTTTGACCTAATCTAGCAATTGAGATTAACCTTTACTTTTCATAGTCTTGGAAATTAATTTCTCACTTGAATTTGAATTCTTCTTCCTGGCGATGTTCTCAATAGGGGGTATCAGTTGTTGAGGACCGAAGTATTAATTTATAATTTAATTACCATGGTGTATTTTGGGTATTAATAGCTGAAGATTCAATTTTTGGTGGTATTTTTCAGAGCGTGTATTATCTAGTGTGTTTTTTGGTGTATTTAACATTACTATTTTTGTACTAGTTTCATAACAGTTATATTAATAATGTAATTATTATCTTGAAAACTAACATTTTATCAAACTATTTCACAAATAATGGTAAACTAAACTAGCATCGGATAAACATAATGCTGAATTAAACTAACATCATATGAACGTAATGCTAAATTAAATTAGCGTTACGTTCATCTGATGCTAGTTTAATTTAACATTTTGTTTATCCTATACTAGTTTAATTTAATTGTATATTGTTCTTCAAACTAAAATTTAAAATATGCGTTCTTGAGACAAAATTCGATTTCATGTTTTTTTGTCTTTTAACTAATTCCTCAAACTATTTTACCCAGAATTTCATCATAATTATTAATTTTGGTAATATTTGTAAATTATTAACAATTGTGTTCACACTTGCATTTTTTGAAACCATTCTTTGTTTGGTAATAAAATAGAGTTTACAAAGGTAAACAATTATGAAATAAACTATATTTCTATAATTGCAAGCTTTCATAATATGTGAGATACAATGAAAGAACATAAAATATGTTATTTTTCAAATAATTTGAGATAATTAGAGTGGTAGAAAAGGAATTTAATCTTTTTAAAATTTGAAAGTCGTCTAATATTTATGATGTCTCATGCCTACTGCAACAGTGTAAACGACACTCAATAATTTGAGTTTTCTTCCTCCCTTATTTACCTTCATATTCACTTTAAATAAGTGTGGAATTGTTCATGGAGGCTTGCTTTTTTTTTACCGATTTTCCATCCAAGTTTGATGAGGTAGCTGAGGATCATGCATTTTTAGAAGGTACAACTTTTATGGAAGGTAGAAAAAGTTGTAATATGGAGTTTTTAGGGAGAGAAAATGGGGATTTGGAGGGAGCAAGGTCGGGGTAAAGGCTCGATGGTGGAGATAACAGTCTCAAAGACAAGAAGCATGAAATCTAAGTCAAAAGTGTGAGAAAGAGGGGTTACTCTAGTTGGGTGGAAGTAACAGTATTAGAAAAATGAAATTCATGGGGGACATTTTCATTTAAATGAAGTTTAGAGAACAAGGATTCTTTGAAACACTAAAATTAAAAAGATCGTCAATGTTAGTGTGAGTATTAAAACTTACATTGCTATTGTTGTAGGCTCTCTTCAAAGTCTCCTACTTAGTTTGTTTTTTTAATAGACCAATAAGAGATGTAGTTCTTGGTAATATAGCGATATTCTTCGATGAATCATTATGACTAAACCTAGTAATATATCGATCATCAAAATCATCCAACGAAGAATAATGATCACCATCATTGTCAAACTCATCAATCCTATGAGTTTCTGACTTGTGGTCATTAGTTGTAGAGATGTTTTTTCTTAATCCTGGACAAAAGACGGACTAGATGATTCATGAGAGTAGCTTACAGAAGTAGTGATAGGGTGGACTTTCGATGTGACTTGGTTTATATGTTGAGTCGAGGATGTCAATGTGAGGAGCAAAGTAGTGTTTGGTGATGTAGTAATCGAGCTTGCTGTTGACTGGAGGACTTGCAACCTATAGCTTTTGTTATCAAACACCATCATAGTAGGTATGGAGTAGTGTAGGTTAATTATAGCACCAAGGTGATCAACTAATGGTATAAGAGGTCGTGTAAGGCTTAATGATGCAACATGGTGTGAAGCTAGGATCAGAGATCTCAACATGGAGGATAATATAAAGATCGACGATGTCCCATCATGCAACCTAAAGTATAGGTAGTTAAGTGGGCCTAGAGGAAGCTCATAACTTCAATGAAGGAAGTCTTGCATGGTTGTAACGACTTGTATTTTATGTATCGAAGGATCGTAAAATATTTTTATTTTATTCATATGAGGTCTTACGACTTTAAAATTTTGGAAAGTGACTCTTAGGGACATTTTCCACATTAATGATTTCTATCGAAATTTTATGTGGTCATTTTGACCCTAAAAATCTTGTTTGGACTATAAATTTGGACAGTAGCCGAATTAGGGTCTCAAACCACTTCCACTGCTTCAGGATGATGGTTTCCCATATGGTAAGTGGTCATAATAGAAAACGGGCTTACTATTTGAAAGATGTAGTTATTTTAAGTTTGGCTGCTGTTGGCCTGCATTAATGGTTAATTAACTAAGCCCGTGGTTAGGCCCACTAATCTACCTCGAAAATTGTGCTAAGAGGAGACTGTAAGAAACGACCTATGTCATTTCTATCTTTCTGAGAATATCTCTAAACCTCCATTAATCTTAATTTCATCAAAAAACCAACCTTTTTCTTACTAATCATATCCAAATCATGAATTAAAAAGGTGATTAGCATATAGAAGCTTCAAATTACCATTTTGGCTGATTTGCAATTCTCTTCCTTGCTACGCACTTCAGATCTATGGAGAGGAATTGGTATTTTAGGTATTTGGTGAGTGGTTCTTGACCTCTCACTCTGCTATGCATGTTTATGTAGTTAAAAATGATGTTTTTAACATGATTTTGATCCTAAAATATTTTCTAACTTTAATCGTATTTTTAGATTTTTATGATCGACTTTTAAAGGTTTTAAAGTGGTTTTAAATGGTTTTGCAACTCCTTTTGTTCATATTCATATGCTACGGTAACAATTAGAATTTGACAAGGATTTTCTTGATTATCATGTTCTTATTTATTGCATGTATGAATCGATGTATATGTATGACATTCCATGTTTGTATGTTGTACTTTGATGTGGTTTGCTAGTGCTTTTAGGTAGTTAGAAAATGAGTGGTCAAATTGGCAAATTGAAGGCAAAGATGGTTGGAATTGGATGAAACTTGGAGGGGAGGCTCTGGAGGATGAGAGGAGCTTAGGATTCAATTTGCACCAAGTTTGGAGCTAAGGATAGGACTCGGTACCGAGAGCTTCTGCTCGGTACTAAGAGCCTTTTGGTTTAGGAAATGGCTCGGTGGAAGGTGGTACTTCATGTTGGGGCTTAGGGTGATGGGTGAAGGCCAGATGCAAGAATTTAGCTATGTATTGGACTTAGTATAGAGAGCTTTGGTGGTCAGAAACAAGGGCTTTTAGACTTAGCTCAAAGAGCTTTGAATTTAATGCCGGGAGCTTTGGGGAAAGTGGTCGGGGTCTGTGACGACCCATATTTCGGAAGGTTTAAGTCGACAATAAACCGCACATGTCCAACTCAAAACAATCCGAAACATGGATTATCAATGGAGTTAATTAAGAAGAAGACGAAAAAAGGAAAACAAACACAAAATCTTGCAACATAATGACAAAATATAATAATTAAATAAACAGTTAATGAAGCTGTTTATACTGTACGTTTGATTCAATTTTACAACATCTATCAGAGTTATATATACAACAAAATAATAGAATAATGCAGCAGAACAACATGATGCAGGGGAATAATACTAGTAATAATATACCAAATCTTCGTCTTCATCATCCAGAATAAATAATCTTCAGTGCGCTGAAATACTCAGGGCTGACCCGAGCGTAAGTAAAACAATACGCTCGAGTCAGAACTAAAATATTCTCATGTGAGTCAAATCAATATCACATATAACATGAGTCTAATAGAGTCAGAGATGTCTACGGGGTTTTACATCTCCTATCCAGTGTACAACGTGCGTGTAATAACTTAAGAGATGTTACAGGATTTTCCATCTCTTAAGGATTCGTCAAAATATCTATATATAATAAAATACGCTATATATGTAATGTTTAGTCAATAAAATTAATATTTTTCCTAGCGTTAAGGCTTTATATTAATCTCCCTTAACGTGTTTTTAAGTATTGTCGTATAGTTTGCATATAACACAACCAGTAGCACGTCGGTAGGTAGGGATGCGTCGTGATACGACAACACTAAACCAAACTCGTAGTTGTCTCGTATAAGGATAAAAGTATGACAAGGAACACGAGACAATGCCCAAGGTAGGATACTACCAGTTCGAGTCGCCAGGCTGGTGGTAATGCATTGTAGCCACGACCGCCCACCGCGTCCGCCCATCCTATATCGAGTCAAAGGGAGGTTATCCCAATCAAGGTGCACCAATCAAAACCAACAACAAAGGTAATAGTATGGACCGAGTCCACAAGAAAAATCGAAGAACATGTGTCCGCTAGGGGTAGCTAGCCCACTTGGACTGGTTCAAGCCATCCTATTTTAGTCATTTCAAATTGACACAAGTGTCGGGGTCAATCCATCATCATTCTCTTTCTTCAAATCCAACAACGTACACCTAATCCAACCACTTCATTCTGGAGTCTTCTCCACGTACATAGTTGTTAAAGTGGTTTAATATTGACAGAGAGTATGCCAATAAGAGGCCTCGGTCTCTTTAACAACCAAACGTCGTTTTGCACATCGGTCGGTTCTTTTACATTTCAAAAATAAATTCATACTTGATCTCAAAATATCATATTCACTTCAAAAATCAATTCATTTCAAAATTATCATATTCACGTTGAAATCAATTTCATTTCAAAATCATATTAACTTAAAATATGTCGATTTCACTTGAAAAACATTTCATTCCAATATCATTTTCCACTTTGAAATTAATTTCACTTCAAAATCATTTTATTCATTTCGAAATGAATTTCATTACAAAACCATGTTATTCATTTCCAAAATCATTTTGAATTTCAACTTAGGTTATAACTCCAATTTAACCAAATTCACATTTAAATCCACGATTCAAATATAAATAATTCCCAACTTTAACAACTTGAATTTTTTTAAAAATAGTCTGAATAGTTAAAATAGTTTGAAAAGTTAAATAGTTTGAAAAATTAAATAGTTTGAAAAATTAAGATAGTTAAAATAGTTTAGATATTAAAATAGGTTATATAATAAATGATTTGAAAATTTAAATAATTTGAAAATTTAAAAAAATGAATTTAAAATAGTTTATAGTAAAATAGTTTATAGTGAAAATAGTTTCAAATTTAAAACTGTTTCTTTCCATTTCCAATAAATATGAATTCGGGTCCAAATTCAAATCAAACTGATTCAATTTCAAATCTTCCATTTCAAATCATCTTAAATCTCAAATCAATTCAAATCAACTCCAATTTCGAGTTTAATTCAAATCAACTTCAATTTCGATTTCAATTCGAATTAATTTCAATTTCAAAACGTTCATTTTTAACTTCAAATTCAATTCAATGGTTTAAATTTCAGTTCAATTCAAATTTTAAACCATTTCCATTTATATAAATTCCAAGTCCAATTTCAATTTACTGATTTAAATCACTTAAATCAAATTAAACTTCAGTGTTCAATTTAAGGTTCAAATCTTTAAAATAATTCAATTCCGAGCCAAATTGGAAATACCCATTTAAATTACTTTTACTTGGATATATTTCAAAGTGCGAATAAAAGTTCAAATCTTTTAAAACAAATCAATTTTTGCAATTCAAATCATATTTCAATTCTAACCTCAAACTTCCAAATTCAATTCTTTAAACAATTTCTCTAAACAAATTTCAATTTCAACATTTCAAAACTCGAAATTGAAATTAATTCAATCTTTATAAATTTGATTTTTATTTCTTTAAAACAAAATCATTTAAATATATTCAAATTCAAGAATTTAAAACCATTCAATTTAACCAATCCGGTGTCCGTATATAATTCTCTATCCTATGGCCAAGTGCATAGTTATTTCAATTTTTAATTTCAGGGATGTATATATATCATTTCAATCCAAACCAAAGTATCATAGGTTTATATAATTTCAACCTATTTCTTAATTTATTCGAAGTAATTCAATTTACATTTTTATATACTGTCAGTAATATATACAAAATGATAAAAGGATATATATAAAATAAATAAACATCCAATCATCCAGTAATATTCAATTTCACATCCAAATCAGCCAATATTTCACAACAATTAACTAGTTATCAATATCTAGTGTTTAACTAGCAATTTAATTTCAATTTCAAGTTTAACTATCGATTAAAATTCCTAATAGTTTAATTCATATGTCAATTTAAATGTCAGTTAAATTACCAAATAGTCAATTAAAAAAATCACTTTATCATTTCAATTTAACTAACATCGGGAATATTTTAGTATTTGTAAGTGGGTTTAATCACTCACCTTTATTTGAAACTAAAATTTTTTCATCTTCAAAAAAATTCCAATCCAACTGCATGGCATAGTCTCGTCGATACGATCGCACCGCAACTCGTTTTCACTCAAAACATGCCTCGTATGAAAAAGTTATTCAATATTTAACATAACGATATAATTAAATTTTAACTAACTTAATAATTAAAATAAAATTTAACCTATTCCTAATCATGCATCTTCCTTCTCAACTTCACTCCAGGCCTGCGTTTCTACAGGCCGCGCTCGTTCATTTTTTTTAATATTTCCACGAAAGCTAATTGATCGCGCAATGCACCACCACCGAGGTCGCCTTGACCAGCGCCGCCGCTATAATCGCGCGCACCACGACGCTCCAGATCGTCGCCAACTGTAACGACCCGATATTTTCAACCATTCGCATCCATTATAAGTGTATAGGTAGACACACATGCCGGAGTTGAATTGCTCAAAATACCGCGTTGTAATTAAAATTTGGCAAATCTCAGAATATACAGTAAATAAATATAATCACAGATCACAGACACAGAGTAAAATAATGCAGCGGAAGTAAAAGAAATAGTAGTTCATGAAGCTACTATATAAATATATCAGAGTTACATAAGATATAACAGAAGAAATAGAATACAACAAAAGTCTCAATATAATAACCAAGTACAAGCTGAGTAGAACAACGGAATTGAAATAGATAGGACATGACAAGCAGAAAATCTCCAGCGATTCAAATCTCCAAGAGAGTGGAAATCCAAATCTGTGAATAACTCAGGCTGACCCGAGCGTAAAGCAAAACACAAAACACTCGAGTCAGGACAATATATACTTATATAATGTAAACCAACTCAAGGGAACTGTAATAAAGGTACAAGTAACTTAGAAGATGCTTGGGACCGCCCATCCTCTAAGGATCCGTTAAAATATCTACTATGTAGTAATATTCGCTATTATAATAGTGTCTAAATAAGTAAAGTATAATCATATCGGAAAATAGCGTTAAGGGGATGGAGAACCTTAACGCGGTCGGATCTTAAAATCATAATCGTAGTAAAGCTCGATATGGTAGGTGACACGGCACAACTAGGCAATGCCAGGGTAGATATACCAATTACGCACACGGACTGATGGATACACATAGCAGCCACTACCGTTCCACCTCGAACAACATTCCCAAATCGGAGGATGGCCATCTAGTCAAATCACAAGTAAGAGTATAATATCGAAGAAATGTGTCCGAGAAGAGGTGCTACCTCACTGGTCCGAGATCGCTCCTGTTTTAGCCACCTTATGCCAACTCACGGGAGTTGGGTCCACGTAACATACCTTAAGAACGTCGCCACCATCCTACTTCATTCTGGAATCTCCACCGCGTACACGGTTGTCAAAGTGGTTCTCGGTATCGACAGAGAGTATGTCCATATCTGATCCCGGTCTCTTTGCCAACCAATCGTTATTATAACCCGTGGTTATAACTTTTAAAAATAGTTTATGTTTCAAATCAAAATACATCCTTTAAACCATTTCAAAATCATATCATTTATTTCAAACTAATACATACTTTCAAACCCAAACATATCTATTCAAAACCAATTCAAAAATATATCATTTCCATTTCAAAACCAATTCAATAATATATCATTTCAATAAAACCCAAATTTCAAAATCACTGAATATTTCCTTTAATTTATTAAACTTGAAATCTTCCTTTAAATTATCATAGCATTTTGGTAATGTAACCTTAAGTAATCATAGCATTTTTGGAATGTAATACTTTCCAATTTAACATTTTATATAATCAAAGTATTTATATACTTACAAATTTTTAACATGGTCATTTTATCATAGCCTTATAGTTAAATAAACTTTGTTACTGTAATATCCAATTTAATGCTGAAATTCTTATGTTAAGTTAAGAGTACCTTATTAACTTACATTATCATTACAATAAAGAAACTTTATTATTTTAGTCATTAAAATATGTCATTTACATTAAATAAAACTTACATATTAAATGTACTTTTTAACTTACATTTCTATTACAGTAAAGAGCATTTATCATTTAATCAATATTACACTAATTAAACTTACATTATCGAATGTACGTTTTAATTTACGTTTTATTACAAAAAGGGCATTTATTATTTTAAATCAATATTACACAAATTAGGACTTACATGTTTCTTTCATTAATTAAGACTTTACATGTTTCTTTCATTAATTAGAACTTTACACGTTTCTTTCATAAATTAAACTTTACATATTTCTTTCATTAATTAGAACTTTACACGTTTCTCAATAAATTTCTTATAATTAAATCCAATTTTCAACAATTTACTTAATAAGTTTAAGTGTAAAAGTTCCAATTCTTCACATTTCAACAAATAGACTTAACACTTCAAATTTAAATTACCATTTCACAATTTAACAAAATTTCCAATTTTATTTAATTAACTTAAACCTTTAATTAAAACCAAATTTCACATTTCCTAGTCAAGTTATATTTTAAAAGATCACTTTTCAACATTCATTTATTTAACCACTTAAATTCATAGAAAAATCAATAATACTTTAATAAATCACTTAAATTCAAATTTAATCAAATTATCATATTTACCATTTCCAAATAAAATTTAATATCCATTTTATTTATATAACTTAAATATCTTTTTTAACCAAAATTCCAAATTTCCAACTTAAGTTATATTTCAAAAATCTAGTTAAACCATTCATTAATTACATTTTTAACACATGGAAAAAAAATCATAATTTCTTTAATTTAAAACATTTCAAAATCTATTTAAATCAAATTTCACAAATTTATAATTTTTTTAAAATACTTAAAAATATCCAAAACACTTTATAAAATAACCACGGGCCTGTATATAATTTTCTAACCTAGGTCAAGTGATACGGATATGTATCATTTCAATCCGCAGTTAAAAAAGAAAAATCCGGGTTCTATCATTTCAAACCCGCAATCCCAAGTTAAATGAATGAATTTGAAAACCGCTCAGGCCTATCATTTCAGCCCATAACGATATTCCCTTATTCTAAAGTCCGTTCGGGTATGTATCATTTCAACCCATAGTGATTCTAGTCTACAGGGAACTTGCAGTGTGATAAACAGATATAAATAAACAGAATAACATTAAATAACAGTAACATATGATATAACAGGTGTATAAACATCATATGATCATAACACAGTCAAGTATAACATGATAATATATTTCTACAGATTCACAGGGTGTTAATTTACTAGTTATATAGGTATATATTGTCTGGTGAGAATAACTCACTTGTTTAAGCTGGAGATGACGACCAAACACATAACACAGAATCTTTGAAGGCACGACAACATGAATATGATTTGAGAGTGGAGAGCCAAATATAATTGCCTTGTATACATATAAACAAAACAAGACAATGTATACATAAATATTCAACACAAACAATATTGAAACAATTTTAAATAAGGAGCAACAAAGAAATAGATGACTTGACCTTGCCTCAACCATTCAAGTGCTTGGCCATGACATCATTTGGCTCAGCTATGATCAGGTCTAGACCTGAAATAGTCATCCAATGGTCAGCAAAAAGAAGGCAAAACAATGGAATGATGATGGTAGGAGTTACACATGAAGAAGACAAAGAGTCAAGGCCAAAAGGAGTGGTTTTGGTGCACACTAGGCTCGGTCTAGTCATTGTTTGGGCTTGGCCATGCTTGCTCCAGATCTGGACAGAGGTAAGGGGTGATGGTAAGTGGTCAAAACAATGTGGTGGTGGCGGCTATGGTGGTGGCCAAGGTGGTGGATGAAGGTGGTGAAGTAATAGTGGTGACTAGTGCATTGTTTTGGAGTTTTTGACATTGTTTTGTGGTGCTAGCTTCAAGGAGAGGTCACGGCCATGGATGGATCTGAAATGATGGCTGGAGATGATGCCAAGGAAGAGTGGTAGGGGATGGTGGTCGAGGCTATGGTGGAGATGGTGGAGGGTTTAGCCGAGCAAAGCTATGGAAGAATCAAGCAAAACAATAGAAAATTTAATAGGAAATGAAGAAGAGAAAGGTAGAGAAGATGAAGCCATTACCCAAACAACTTCAGAAATGTTTTTGGCCGTGAATTGTGAATGAAAGGGAAGTCTTTCACGTGAAACAATAAGGCATACACGGTTACAAAAGAATAAATGAGCCGTTATGGAAAAATGAAGGGTTTGGTTAATGAAAAGTCACACAATTTACAACTTAAGTCCTTTCAAATTTCCACTTATTTTATTTTAATTTTATATAACTGAAATATAAATATAAAATCAGATAAAAATACGAAAATTTAGTAAATAACAAAAAAATAAATAACTAAATATTAAATATATATAATTTAATTAAATAAAACAGCAAAATTTGCAACTAGTCTTGAAAATATGGAAAATAAATGCAATGAACTATGGAAACTTTTTATGTACTTAAAAATATTTATAAATAAAGATAAAAACACAAAATAAAATGAATTCACAAAAATAAATAAATAAATTTTAATTTAAATATAGTTTAGATGAAGAAAATAGCAGAAAATAGAAACAACCTTTAAAAATAAGAAATAAATACAGTAAATTTTGGAAAAATTCTATCATCGTTTTAAAAATATTTAAAAGTCAAGATATGCATAAAATAAAATATCAACACATATTAGAACAAAATATGACAAATAAAATAAAATTTATAAAATTTAAAATAACAAAATTGCAAAATAAACAATTTATACTCAAAATTGAAATGTACATATCTTTTACATTTTAACTCCGTTTTCAACGAAACGAAAAGCAGTATTCATGTTATTAAATCTATTGTCATAATAAAAGATAAAAATTATAATTTCAAACTATTAAAAATTTAAATTTAAAAGTCAAAGTTTGACTATTTGACCAAAATTCACATTTTCTAGAAATATTAAATTTAGTCATATTTGGAATTCAAATCCACATCAAAATCAAAGTTTATACTTAAAATAACAAAATTTATTCTTTTTCATAAATAAAGCTTTTAAATCTGGAAATCAATTTAAAAATAATTGTAAAATACAGGGTTGTTACACCAACGTTGAAAAACGAGCCCAAATCCGCTCCGTTCAAACCCAGATCCATGCCACATCGAGGCCCCGATCGACGATCAGGCACCACAGATTAGTTCCCCTAGCCAACACGCATAACTTCCTTGTTGAAGAGTTTGCCTAAAATGGCTCCGATCTACGCAGACGATCTCAGCCATTGGATCGAGGGTTATAAATGGCGGCTGAGGATTTTAGTTAGCAAATGAAAATGGTTGAGGGCTATTTATAGGAAATTTCCATGGCACTATTCATTTGTGAAAATTTCAAACTCCAAACGAAGCGTGCTGCTTGAAATTCTATATGTACACCTATTCCGAACGCAATGGAACATATATCGAGAGCCAATACCATCATATTCAGAAGATAGCTTTTTAAAATCGAATTATTTTAATTAAATTCTTTTAATTGATTTCTACGCGTTTCAAGCTCGCACGACCAAACGATAAGTCTGAATGATACGAAACTTGAAATCCTATAATAATTCACTATTACAGATCTAATGAAATTGGCTTTGTCGAAATCCGAGACAGTGCCCAAATAGACTATTTTACACGTTAATTAAAACAAATAATTTCCAAAATAAATTTATTCACTTTAAATTCAATTTAAAAAGTTAACAATCTTCATTTTTGTTTAAATAAAATTTAAATCAACTTCTGACATCATTTTCATTCATATTAAATTCAAGATTCAATTATTTAAATAATTCCTAATATTAAATTTAAACAATGTAATTATCAAATAAATCGCTATATTTGAAATATAAGTTATTTAACTTTTAAAATTTAACTTTTAAAACGAATTCAAAAAAATAAAACAACTACTTCCATTTTACAATAATTCAACATTTATTATTCAATTCTTGCTATTGATTGCAACACGTTAAATATATTGAACTTCATTCTAACACAAATAATTTCTTAAATTTTAGCGAGATTGTTATTTGAAAATTTTATTCAAGTTCATATTAAATAAATTACATAAATAAAACATTAAATTTTTATTTCTAACCTTTTTGTCCAATAATTACATTAATTTAATAATTTAAAATAGTTAAAAATACGGGTCGTTACTATCTCCCCCACTCAAAACTTTTCGTCCTCGGAAAGAGGTTAAGTGAGGAATCAACATTCAATATATTTTTCTCAAAATAATCAAATTACAAAACTTTAAAATCTTATTTACAAAACCTTTACTACACTTTCAATATGCCACTCTGATATCGGCTTATATGTAAAACAAGTTATAAATTTTAAAATCTAAATTTTTTTCTAACACCCAAATTTACAAAAAAATTCGACGGCTTCTCCTTTGCACGGCTCGATCGTAAAAATTTACAATACACACATAATATATATATATATATATATAATATACATCTCATAAAAGTACGGTATGTAATCCGAGATATGTACCTTATTATTATTAATACGAGGGAGTTCGCTCATATTAAAGCAAGCAAAAGGGTGCCGAATCGCATATACGTACATCCAAACGGTCTTCATATGTACCTATCTCAACTAAAATTGAATATTAGTCACTTATAAGAAGATATAGAAAACATGCATGAGTTAATAGAACTATATCACATGAATTCTGAATCCAAATCATAAGCACAAGCACTAATATTCAACAACACAATCATATGCAGCCAAAAGCGGTTACAACAATGGTTCGCAACAAAAGAACCCATTCAAGAAATAATATTCATCCAATTAATTCATAACGATCACAATTTACATTTTTCAATGTCAATAGTTAATTTATACACTATCATCACTTATTAACATCCATTCTTTATTAACATTTAATCGGTTTACTTCCAATTTATTCACATCTATTTTATTCAAGTTCAATTTATTCAAATTCAATTATTTCACCTTATGTTCACACATTTCATATAAATCCATTTCTGGACCATTTTATAAAATCATTTTATTAATTCATTTCATTTCAATAAGTGATATTCATTTCATTTCAATAAGTGAGAATTTTTAATTTACAGAGCATATAAGAACTAACACTGGGTTTCTTTCCAAATCATTTTGAAATAATATATATACTCGTATCTTTTATATATATCAAATAATATTTAGAAATTTTAAATCAAAATCTGTTTATCGAACCAAATACGTAGCAAAGCTATTAAGTGGCCTCCCCCACTTTGAGGCTCGAAAATGGATGTCGATGATGCGGCCGTCATCACCGAAATTATTTTCCAGCGACCGAAGAGAGGAGTACGGGATTTACTTCCTTTTTAAAATCCCTTTTGAAAGCAACTTCTATTTGCAAATATTTAAGATAATACTAATATTATTTTCAAAATCTTAGAAAATAATTTCAAAAGCACCGGGATTTAAGTTCTCAAATTTTCAGTTTAAATTCATTTTATTTTACTTAAACTAAAATTAGACTTTTATTTCATAACTCATTACTTAAGTTTATAAACATCCATAAACTCAAATTAGTTAAGTTGATATTTTCAAATTTGGTTTTATAGCCTATTCACTTCATATTTAATTTATTTAGTATATCTTCCTTTATTACTAACAAACCATAACACTCATTCCATAAAATAATTTACTTAAGTTTATAAACATTATATACAACACTTCTTATATTTATTTCACTTTACACTAAAGTTCATATTTATTTCTATGAACAAAATTCTAAAATATATTCAATTCTCTTTTTACAACTCAAGTTGAATTACAATTTATAACTTATGCCATTCTCATTTCTTAGTTCTATTACCAATTTTACTTTCTTAAGATAAACTTCATTTCATTAACTAAATTTATTTAATTTTACCCAAGTTAATTCTTTTATTTCATATCTCAAATTCAAATTTTCTCTTGTTTGCTTAACCAAAATGTTTAACCATTTTAAAATTCGGTTTTACTTTCCTGTTCAAATTCATAAGTTGTAAACTTATTTCTTATCTATACTATTTTCGATTTATAAGTTCAAAAAATATTTTCATATATTTATCAAATCATACTTGGAATTTTTTTCACAATCAAAACTTGTTTTAACGGGAAATAAATTTCTTTTGGTAGCCATTCTCACGTAGAAACTTGAAAATGAATACTGACGATGCTGCAGTCATCCTTAGAATTATTTCCCAGTGACTAAACTGAGTTCAATGCTTTTATTTTCTTTCAAAATTCTTTTTAAAATATATTTCTAGTCAATATACTTTCAAAATATTATTATTATTATTATTTTTGAAAACTTTGTAAACCATTTTTGAAAATCAACAGGATTTTAAATTCTAAAATTCTCATCTTTTAAATTCTTCTATTTACAAGCTATATTATAAATATACTTATACAATTTCATTACCTTATTATGAAAACATTTCATTAATTTACATCTTTATTATGATAAACAATTCTTATTGCAATTAGATTTAAATTCAATCTAATTATCGAACGCTTCGTGAAATAGAGTTCACAAAGTATTCATTTTAGTTTAATTCAACCAATAATCGATGATAGCTAAATATATCATCTTCTAACAAACAACATTCATTAATAATCATACAGGTTTATGAAAGTTATCATTTTATATATAAAATATAATTTAGATAAAATTATTTCATTTACTCGATTTTAAAATAATATTATGTCGACTTTCCTTGTTTAAGTGTTTAGAAACCCCTATCGATAACATAACGCCTCATGTACTGACCAGAATTCATAAACAACTCAATATATAAGTAAACATAATATAAAACAATTTATAACACTAACAAGTACGTGATCTCATATGTATATATACACACTCAAACAAACTCATTTTAGGGTATTACTACCCTATCTCTAATGAGTCAATCCCCATCAAAGCTAAGATCATCGCTAAACCAAAGCTCTGATACCAACTGTGACGACCCACATTTCAGAAGGTTTAAGTCGATAATAAACCACACATGTCTAATTCAAAAATAATCTGAAACACAGATTATTAATGGGTTTAATTAAGAAGAATAAGAAAAAAAAGGAAAACAAACACAGAATCTCGCGGCGGAATGACAAAATATAATAATCAATGAACAGTTCATGTAGCTGTTTATACTGTAAAGTTGATTCAAATTTTACAACATCTATCAGAGTTATATATACAACAGAATAATAGAATAATATAGCATAACAACATGATGCAGGGGAATTATACTAGTAATAATATACCAAATCTTCGTCTTCGTCCTCCAGAATAAATGAACTTCAGTGCGCTAAAATACTCAGGGCTGACCCGAGCATAAGTAAAATAATACACTCGAGTCAGAACTAAAATATTCTCATGTGAGACAAATCAATATCACATATAACATGAGTGTAATAGAGTCAGAGATGTTTATGGGGTTTTACATTTCATATCCAGTGTACAACGTGCATGCGATAACTTAAAAGAAGTTATGGGATTTTCCATCTCTTAAAGATCCGTCAAAATATCTATATATAGTAGAATAAGCTATATATGCAATGTCTAATTGATAAAATAAATATTTTTCCTAGCGTTAAGGCTTTACATTAATCCCCCTTAGCGCATATTTAAGCATTGTCGTACAGTTTGCATATAACATAACCAGTAGCACGTCGGTAAATGAGGATGCCCCGTGATATGACAACTAAAGAAACTCATAGTGGTCTCGTATAAGGATAAAAGTATGACAAGGCACGTGAGGCAATGCCCAAGGTAGGATACTACCAGTTTGAGTCGTCAGGTTGGTGGTAACGCATCGTAGCCATGACCGCCCACTGCGTCCACCCATCCCTTATCGAGTCAAAGGGAGGTTATGCCAATCAAGGTGCACCAATCGAAACCAACAACAAAGGTAATAGTATGGACCGAGTCCATAATAAAAATCGAAGAATAGGTGTCCGCTAGGGGTAGCTTGCCCACTTGGTCTGGTTCAAGCCATCTTGTTTTACTCATTTCAAATTGACACAAGTGTCGGGGCCAATCCATCATCGTTCTCTTTCTTCAAATCCAGCAACATACACCAAATCCAACCACTTTATTCAGGAGTCTCCTCCATATACACAATTGTTAAAGTGGTTCCAATATTGACAGAGAGTATCCTAATAAGAGACCCCGGTCTCTTTAACAACCAAACGTCATTTTTCACACCGGTTGGTTCTTTTACATTTCGAAAATCGATTCATACTTGATCACAAAATATCATATTCACTTCAAAATCAATTTCGTTCCAAAATTATCATATTCACTTTGAAATAAATTTCATTTCAAAATCATAATTAATTAAAATATGCCAATTTCACTTGAAAAACATTTCATTCCAATATCATTTTCCACTTCGAAATTAATTTCACTTCAAAATCATTTTATTCATTTCAAAATCAATTTCATTACAAAATCATTTTATTCGTTTCCAAAATCGTTTTGAATTTCAACATAGGTTATAACTTCAATTTAACCAAATACGCATTTAAATCCATGATTTAAATATAAACAATTCCCAACTTGAACAGTTTGAATTTTTGAAAATAGTTTGAATAGTTAAAATAGTTTGAAAAGTTAAATAGTTTGAAAAATTAATTAGTTTGAAAAATTAAGATAGTTAAATAGTTTAGATATTAAAATAGGTTATATATTAAATGATTTGAAAATTTAAATGATTTGAAAATTTAAATATTTTGAAAATTTAAAAAGGTGAATTAAAAAAAGTTTATAGTAAAATAGTTTAAAGTGAAAATAGTTTCAAATTTAAAACTTCCAATAGCATTCAATTTCAATCAACATCCAAATCAGCCAATAATTCACAACAATTAACTAGTTATCAATATCGGGTGTTTAACTAGCAATTTAATTTCAATTTCAAGTTTAACTATCGATTAAAATTCTTAACAGTTCAGTTCATATGTTAATTTAAATGTCGGTTAAATTACCAAACAACGGTCAATAAAAATAAATCACTTCATGATTTCAATTTAACTAACATCAGAAATATTTTAGTATTCGTGAGCGAGTTTAATCACTCACCTTTATTTGAAACTGAAAATTTTTCAGCATCAAATAATTCTAACTCAACTCCAGACATAGCCCTCGTCGATATGATCGCAACACAACTCGTTTCGCTCAAAACGGACCTCGTATGAAAAAGTTATTCAATATTTAACATAACGATAAAATTAAATTTTAATTAACTTAACAATTAAAATAAAACTTAAACTATTCCTAATCACACGTCTTCCTTCACAACTTCCCTCTAGACCCGCATTTCAAAAGGTCGTGCTCGTTCATTCTTTATTTATTTATATTTCTGCGAGCGCTGATCGATCGCGCAAAGCACCACCACTAAGGCCGCCTCACCAGCGCCGCCGCTACAGTCGCGCGCGCACCACATTGCTCCAGATTGTCGCCAAGTCGAAAAACAAGACTAAATCCGCTCCGTTCAAACCTAGATCCATGCCACATCGAGGCCACGATCTACGATCAGGCACCATAGATGAGTTCCCATAGCCAACGTGCACAACTTCCATGTTGGAGAGTTCGCCTGAAACGACTCCGATCTACGTGGACGACCTCAGCCATTGGATCGAGGGTTATAAATGGGGGCTAAGGATTTTAGTTAACAAATGAAAATAGTTGAGGCTATTTATAGGAAATTTCCATGGTACTATTCATCCGTGAAAATTTCGAACTCGAAACGAAGCGTGCCGCCTGACATTCTATATGTTATACCCCTATTTCAAACACAATGCAACATATATCAAGAGCCAATTACATCATATTCAGAAGATAGCTTTTCAAAATCGAATTATTTTAATTAAATTCCTTAAATTGATTTCTATGCGTTTCAAGCTCGCACGGCCAAACGATAAGTCTGATCGCTACGAAACTTGAAATCCTATAATAATTCACTATTACAGATCTAATGAAACTGGTTTCGTCAAAATCCAAGACAGTGCCTAAAAGACTATTTTTACACGTTAATTAAAACAAGTAATTTCCAAAATAAATTTATTCACTTTAAATTCAATTTGAAAAGTTAACAATCTTCATTCTTGTTTAAATAAAATTTTAAATCAACTTTCGACATCATTTTCATTCATATTAAATTCAGGATTCAATTATTTAAATAATTTCCAATATTAAATTTAAACAATTTAATTATCAAATTAATCGCTATATTTAAAATATAAGTTATTTAACTTTTAAAACGATCAAAAAATAAATCAACTACTTCCATTTTACAATAATTCAACATTTATTATTCAATTCTTACTATTGATTACAACACATTAAATATATTGAACTTTATTCTAACACAAATAATTTCTTAAAAATTAGCGAAATTGTTATTTCAAAATTTTATTCAAGTTCATATTAAATAAATTACATAAATAAAACATTAAATTTTTATTTCTAGCCATTTTTGTCCAATAATTATATTAAATTTAATAATTTAAAATAGTTAAAAATACATATCGTTACAGGGTCCAAGTACTTAGGAGTTGGAGCCTTGAAAGTGAGGGAAGAAAACTTAACCAAATTGGTTAAGCACACCTCTCGGTACCAATAGGACTGATCGGTACCAAGAGGTGCAGTTTGTGCTATCAGGGTGGCGCTTCTAGGAGGGAGAATGGAGGCTATGTAGGTCGTACTGAAGGTGTTTTTTTGTTCGCTTAGGTTTGATGGCGATGTAGTATCATGATGATAGCTTCAGGATTTTGGTGATGGCAACTTGATGGTGAATGGAGTTAGGTTCCGATGATGGTGGCCTGATGTTGAAAGGAGTCGTAAGAATATTTGTCCATAAAGGACATGTTCTAGGAAGGGTGGCCCGTGGACAGAACGTGAGAATGGTTTTATCATGGAATGTAGATATGTAGAACGGTTCCTCAAGAATAATAAAAACTAGATGGGACAAGGAAAGGGTTCAAATACGCTTGCTAAGTGACGTTGATACTCGAAGTGTTTTCTAATGTATTCGAAAGAAGGGGTATTATAAGTGCACTAATGGGTACTTGGAAAGGCTATCCTGGATCATTGGAAAGGATCCATTTCCCTGGACCATGGAAAGAGCTAGTACCAGCTTCAGGCTAAAGACGAGTACACTGAGAACCGAGATTTCCATTAGTCTCTTGCATGTGAAAGGCAATATGAGTTATCATATATATATATATATATATATATATATATCTGGAGCACATTGAGTGATATTGAGGATTGTTTGATGGATGCTATGGTTGCTTTGGTTGATTTCTTCTGTAGTCTATCACCCTTACGATGTCATTGGAGATAGGTATTGGGGATAGGGACATCTGGACACTCGTTTTCTTCATACTTGGTTTGTAGTATACCTTTACTATATTTGTAGACTGGCATATTGTGTTCGTTATGTTCTAACTCTTTGGTTGTAGGGAAATGTTAGGTATGGTTCCTTACTATATCAACTTGTATGGTATTTTAAGATTCATTACCGTTCACGCCAGACTATTGTCCGACTCGAGGTTTTATGCTTTGCTTCTTATTATCACGAATACTCTTGAAGGAGTAGACTAGATAGCAGGTCTAGGTGCAACGCAGTAGCTGTGTAGAGGACGAGCTGGAAGGAACTATCCCGTATTATAAATAGACTACTATGCTTATTCCCCTGCAGAGTATTATGGAGCCTTGACAATGCTAGCTTATTACTATTATTAAGAGATAGTTATTTGAGTGTAATTCTATTTGTATAAACTCTATTATTTGATGTATAATTCTATGAATCTGTACTCTGATATTTGGATCACTTAATTATTACTATCTCTCCTATTTTTATATCTATGATGTATATTATATTGTATTCCATGCGCTTTGAGATACAACATAGGTTCTGTGATGTTTTATTTCATTTTCAACCCTTAATGGTCGTCCTACATCAACCGGGCAGGTCAACAGTGTACTATATAGTTATATTGGGTGTAGGTGGTGTAGGGCGGTCGTCACATTTAGTATCAGATCATAGGTCACACGATTACCTATGTTAATACTGTTTGTTCCAAAATTGGTCACAAACACTTAATTGCAGATGAAAGCACCAAATTACAATCACAGATCAAAGATAGACAATATGTAGAGAATATAAATGTGAAGAACGCTCAATATTTAAAAGGAAAGCAGTAAGAACATAAGGTTTATAGTGGTTCGTCGTTGTAGCCTACGTCCACTTTGAAGAGTTGTTGTTTTATTGACGATCTTTTACTAATTTACAGGAGTATAATTGATAGTATCTGAGTTACAATGCAGTTCAGCAGAGCAACGACATAGAAGGGCCAAAAGTCTCCTTTTCTAGAGGCATTGGGCTGCTATTTATAGGCGTAGCATGGAAATATATGACTTTGAATTCGGAATACTCCTTGTCACACGTGGGTGGGCCTACGTGATCGATTCAGAGTAGTTTGGGATCGATCCTTGATCGATCCCTAGGTACTTCATATCGATCCAAAATTGGTCCAATGGCGATGGGATCGCTTCTTCTGGTGGTATGCAAGCTACAATGAAAATTTGAAGGCATTTGGACTTGTAGAGCTTAAGTTATAATCGATCCAAGATTGATATTGTAGGAAGGCTATCATGTTCGTATCGATAGCCTCATATCGATCCAAATTCGTACCGATCAGGATGATGACGTGGCGCTATAATCCAGGAGCGATCCACTTTTTATTCTGTAACAACCGGGATTTTCGTAATTTCAATTATCGTCAAGATGACGATTTAATTCTGTTGATAATTGTTATTGGAATTCAAATCGAATTTGAAATGTGAAAATTGTTTGATTGCAATTGAGTTATATTCGGGTTAAAATTCTTTAATAAAAGTGTTGACCGGGCTTTACAATTTGAAGCTTGGCCCATGTTTCTTGGCTTTGCCGAGATGATATCAGGGGCAAACCCGATCCCCTCTCTTGGATTCTTCCATTTTTCAAAAACCCTAGACGAAAGAAAAAGAATGGTGGCCGCTTCTTTACTCGTTCCTTTTTGCAATTGAAAATTTAGGGCTTCGGCTTCTCTGGGCTTTGCTCGACTTCGATCCTCTGATAATCTGCGACTTTGTTCAACTTCGATCTTCTGATGAATTGTGGCTTTGTTCGACTTCGATTGTTTCTTCGTTCTGAAAATTAGGGCATGCTCAAATTGCTTCATTCGTCTCCCAAAAGGATTTGGGCTCCTGGCGATTTCGTTCGTTCGCCTCCGAGATGCCACGACGTCAACTCCGCCAAGTCGCTCGCGGCAGTCTCTTCGAACAAGGTGAGTGAGTAACTCTCATTCACATCTAATTTAATCTAGTTATGTGTGAATCTTGTTGTGTGTTTTCTCAGATATCACTGCTGTGAACTCGAGTGATTTCTTATCACTCACATTTAGTTCAATTTTAATGCTTTCTGCTTTCTTCGTTTGGTATAATTTATTGATTGTCACGGCTTGATTTGCAGTCGATTTCATGTTTTCTAATTTCGTTGAAATGTGATGATACTTCTTGGCTTTACGTTGGCTTTAGTTGCTATAGCTATGTGTCGGATAGTGTTTGACGTAGACTATCGACACTACTCATCTCTGATTTGATTTTAGTCACCGGTCGCCATTCTCTGACTTTATCTAATCATATGGTCTGTTCACTTGATTTTAGTTCGCTTGAACTTGGTGTCACTTTTTGTTTCTCTGCTATTTGATTAGTTGGAGTTATCGGTGCTGTTTCTGTTATATGAGAATTGAACTCCTATATAGTCGTTCGCATATGATCATTTGACTTCATCAAATTTATTACCTCGGTCGTATGATTTGTTTTAAATACTGGGGATGATTTCTGACTTTTTATTAAAATCCATAAACTTGACTCTGAAAATAATTTAGAGGAGAGTTTAACTTGACAGTGATTTTGGTGATTCGAATTTGGCCACCCTCTGGTCACTTGACTTTGTGAATTTCTAATACTGGACTAAACCATTTCCAGTACCTTGCTTGATTTGCCTAATTGTGTTATGTACCCTGCTGCATATCACCGTTGTACATTTGCATATGCATTCTGGTATATGCACTTGAATCTGTTCCATATTACCTATTCAGTGTAGTTGCAGTTGCACTTCTTAGCTTCACTGTGTACATACTTCATACATGACATGTTGCTCATGTACCCTGTGCATTCTGACTTGTATACTCTTGAGTCTGTTGCCTGCCTTCACCTGTGGACTTTCTTGATCTTGTGCATGTTCATAAGTCTGGTCTATCTGGATTTGAGTTTATTCACTACGACCATTTGCTTGTAGTATTTATATATGTGCACGTTGTTTTGAGCATTCATGTAACTGGGATTTGATATGCATATATTCGTCTGTCAGATCTGATGCAGGATGTTTTGTAGTCTTTGGTCTTGGTTTTACTTCTGGTTGTCCAGATGCACTGTTGCTTTATATTTGGAGCTTGCTGTCTATGTTCATTTGAACTGGTTTCACTGTTGCCTCTGACCTTGTTTGGTATTGATTTGACAGTTTTAAATTGATGTTTCGATTTGTTGAATTGTTTCGTTGGTGAATTTCAATGTTTTGGAGTTATATTCTGATTTGGATTGCTGATTTGTTGTTTAACACTATTTAGTGTTATATATGCCGTTATCCAATTCTCGTATCGAGAGTTGGATATACGAGATTTCTTTGACTGTCGTCTATTTGACTATCTGATTATTATTGCTGCTATGCACTAATAACTGAGTTTGAATTAGACTGACCCGTGTATTATTTTCTTTTGAACGTAATACTCGGGTCAGACCCGAGTTATTTCAGGTAGTAGATTTCCTTCTTTGAGTTGCTGTTCGGGATTTGAAGACTTTTCATATCTTCTGAAGTTGTCAGTGTCATTTTGTAGTAGTTGTATCATATGTATTGTGTCAACTATGTATTAACTGACATCAGTTATATATATATGAGACTTTTGTTTTTATCCATGTTCCGCATTTATATTATCTGTGTTATTGTTATATCTAATGTCCTAAACTATTATGAACCATCGTAGTTCGTTTTATACTAGTATTGGGAGTGTCGATGGGAGTAAATAAATAATAGATGAAAAATAAAAAGTATATACCACTCCTATCGAGATAACCAATATTAGTGTAAGGCCAATTACGGATGGTCGCTCCTATCCAGCCTTATTCTTCGTAATAATAGACAGTATTTCTTTTAATACTCTTTGTTATTATGAGCATAGAGGTGGGGCGTCCCAGTTGGTATCAGAGCTTGGGGTTTATGGACATAATATAAAACATAACTTGGATGGAACATATGTTACAACTATTAGTCGACGTTTTATCTGTGATTTGAGTCAAAACTAAAGTTTTGAAATTTTGATGAAATTTTAAATATCGTTATTTAAAAATAAAAGTGGAATTGTGTTTTGTTGTTTGGATGAAATTGTGTTCTGATGATTTGATTGATTTGTGTTCTATTTATCAGAGTGCGCAGCGGAAACAGTGAAACTGTCTTCGCTGAGTACAACTGATAATCTTTTTGATTTAAGAATCAAAATACGAATTGATATGAATTCCAATTGTTGTTTACATAGCTGTAATTATTTGTTTCTTTGAGAATTTCGAATCCAAATTGAGGATTCGAAGAAATTGCAGATGTGTGATTTTTGTTGAAATTTCCGCTGGCTTTCTTTTGTACTAATCATCTATTGATTAGATTTTGCTGTTTTGAATTGTCTTCATTGAAGATACCTTCGAATGATTTCTTTGTTCATTCTATAGTACGTGCAAAAATTTGAATTGCGCGTTACTGCATTTATTTTTACGTTGAACCGATGCTTGGTTATGAAACGTATTTTGTTGCCGTTATTTTTATAACGGGATTTTTACACCAATGCTATATTTTGAAGCACGGTGTTTTGTGGCATTTTTGATGAATGAAAATTCACTGACATTACATTTTGATGTAGATTGTTTTGATGTGATTTTGACGTTTTAAAACTACTGTCGCTTTGGCTTCAGTAACCGCCAAATTTTAAAAGTGGATTTTCAAGCGGTTATTCCGCAATACTGATTTGTAACTGTTTTTACGATATTTTGAGAAGTACAATTTCCTTATCGAAATTGTTACTGATTTGCTGTTTTAATCACGTGATTGGAAAATTGTTTTAAAATGAAAATTGTTTTATAAAATTGTAACAGTTTGCGTTTTCAAAAGAATGAGAAAGCGACTTAAACGATTCAGCAAAATCGAGGATTATGACCCCTTTCTTTTACTGTTTCGCTTAACTCCGGACTCGTCCAGTTGAGAAGGTGAATTGTTATTTTTACAAAATAAATAAAATTGTTTTCAGAAATTTAACAGTTTACGCTTTCAAAAGAATGAGGAAGCGATTTAAACGTTTCAACAAAATCGAGGACTATGACCCCTTTCTTTTACTGATTCGCTTAATTCCGGACTTGTCCGTTTGAGAATGTAAAGTGTATTTTTACAAAATACACAATTTTGCACTTTCAAGGAAATGATGAAGAGATTTAAACGATTTAGCAAAAGTGCGGAGTATGGAACCACACTTTTACTTTTTCGGTTAATTCCGGACTCGTTAATTGAATATCTGTTGTTTTGATGAATTTTACACTTTCAAGGAAACGATGAAGAGAATCAAACGATTTAGTAAAACACGTGGTATGGGACATGTGCGTTTGCTATTTCGGTTAATTCCGGACTCGTTAATTGAAACATTTTGATGCTTTCGTGTGCTTTCGAGCCACTATGAGGACCTTCGGGTCAATTGTTGGGCTTTCGGGCCACTCTGCGGACCTTCGGGTCATTTGTTGGGCTTTCGGGCCACTCTGCGGACCTTCGGGTCAAATACCAGTACTAGACCTTCGGGTCACTCTGCAGACCTCCGGGTCAATCTGATGGGCGCCAAAAATTATGTTGAGTACTTGGTAGGCTTCGGCCATATGTTGTTGCACGTGCGGCGAATTAAAAACTCGCCATCTGATGGGATCGATCTAAGCTTTTATGTTGATTTTCTAGTCTTCTTAATTGATTTCTAGATATTTGTTGTTTCCAATTATCTGCAGGTAATTGGATATTTGTTGATATGAGTTCTGATTATCGTTTTTGATAATCAGATATTTGTTGTTTCTAATTATCGCTTGTGATAATTTGATATTTGTTGATATGAGTTCTGATTATCGTTTTTAATAATCAGATATTTGTTGTTTCTAATTATCGCTTGTGATAATTAGATATTTGTTGATATGAGTTCTGATTATCGTTTTTGATAATCAGATATTTGTTGTTTCTAATTATCGCTTGTGATAATTAGATATTTGTTGATATGAGTTCTGATTATCGTTTTTGATAATCAGATATTTGTTGTTTCTAATTATCGCTTGTGATAATTAGATATTTGTTAAATTTGAAATTTGATTATCGTTTTTAATAATCAGATATTTGTTGTTTCTAATTATCGCTTGTGATAATTAGATATTTGTTGATATGAGTTCTGATTATCGTTTTTGATAATCAGATATTTGTTGTTTCTAATTATCGCTTGTGATAATTAGATATTTGTTGATATGAGTTCTGATTATCGTTTTTGATAATCAGATATTTGTTGTTTCTAATTATCGCTTGTGATAATTAGATATTTGTTGATATGAGTTCTGATTATCGTTTTTAATAATCAGATATTTGTTGTTTCTAATTATCGCTTGTGATAATTAGATATTTGTTGATATGAGTTCTGATTATCGTTTTTAATAATCAGATATTTGTTGTTTCTAATTATCGCTTGTGATAATTAGATATTTGTTGATATGAGTTCTGATTATCGTTTTTGACAATCAGATATTTGTTGTTTCTAATTATCGCTTGTGATAATTAGATATTTGTTGATATGAGTTCTGATTATCGTTTTTGATAATCGGATATTTGTTGCTTTTAATTATCGCTTTAGATAATTAAATATTTGTTGAATTTGAAATTTGATTATCGTTTTTGATAATCGACTATTTGTTGAATTTGAGAAATTTGATTATCGTTTTGATAATCGAATATTTGTTGAATTTGAAATTTGATTATCGTTTTTGATAATCGAATATTTGTTGAATTTGAAATTTGATTATCGTTTTTGATAATCGAATATTTGTTGAATTTGAGAAATTTGATTATCGTTTTTGATAATCGAATATTTGTTGAATTTGAAATTTGATTATCGTTTTTGATAATCGAATATTTGTTGAATTTGATGTTTTGTGATATTCGTCTTCGATAATTTGACATTTGTTGATTTGTTTTCTAAGTATCGTTTGGATGATTGGATGTTTGCTGATTTTATTGATATGAGATTTTCTAGTCTCCAATAGATTCTAGAATATGCTGATTTTATTGAATCACTGATTTCTATCTATTTCTGTTAATAGTTAGAGTTTTACTGATTTTTAAATTTGTGTTTTCCAGTTAATGTTGAATAACTGGATATTGTCAGTTTGCGAATTGTGACTTGTGCTTCTGGTCATCTTGGTCGATAATTAGACATTGTTGCTTTGTGATTCTCTGAATTTTAATTATCTTGTTGATATATGAATATCGCTGATGATTACATTTATTCAGTTTCGTTGTTTTCGGATTATCTATCTTGATAGTTAGATTTTGTTGGAGGATTTATGAATCTCTTTTATTGAAATTAGAAGACTTCTTTGGCAATTGAATTATTGACTCTTATTTTTCTAGCTTAACCAGTTTATGTTAGAAAAGTAATTGTTATTGACATCTTTAATTATGAAAATTGCAGGGACGCAATTTTTATAAGGAGGGGAGTCTGTAACAACCGGGATTTTCGTAATTTCAATTATCGTCAAGATGACGATTTAATTCTGTTGATAATTGTTATTGGAATTCAAATCGAATTTGAAATGTGAAAATTGTTTGATTGCAATTGAGTTATATTCGGGTTAAAATTCTTTAATAAAAGTGTTGACCGGGCTTTACAATTTGAAGCTTGGCCCATGTTTCTTGGCTTTGCCGAGATGATATCAGGGGCAAACCCGATCCCCTCTCTTGGATTCTTCCATTTTTCAAAAACCCTAGACGAAAGAAAAAGAATGGTGGCCGCTTCTTTACTCGTTCCTTTTTGCAATTGAAAATTTAGGGCTTCGGCTTCTCTGGGCTTTGCTCGACTTCGATCCTCTGATAATCTGCGACTTTTTTCAACTTCGATCTTCTGATGAATTGTGGCTTTGTTCGACTTCGATTGTTTCTTCGTTCTGAAAATTAGGGCATGCTCAAATTGCTTCATTCGTCTCCCAAAAGGATTTGGGCTCCTGGCGATTTCGTTCGTTCGCCTCCGAGATGCCACGACGTCAACTCCGCCAAGTCGCTCGCGGCAGTCTCTTCGAACAAGGTGAGTGAGTAACTCTCATTCACATCTAATTTAATCTAGTTATGTGTGAATCTTGTTGTGTGTTTTCTCAGATATCACTGCTGTGAACTCGAGTGATTTCTTATCACTCACATTTAGTTCAATTTTAATGCTTTCTGCTTTCGTCGTTTGGTATAATTTATTGATTGTCACGGCTTGATTTGCAGTCGATTTCATGTTTTCTAATTTCGTTGAAATGTGATGATACTTCTTGGCTTTACGTTGGCTTTAGTTGCTATAGCTATGGGTCGGATAGTGTTTGACGTAGACTATCGACACTACTCATCTCTGATTTGATTTTAGTTACCGGTCGCCATTCTCTGACTTTATCTAATCATATGGTCTGTTCACTTGATTTTAGTTCGCTTGAACTTGGTGTCACTTTTTGTTTCTCTACTATTTGATTAGTTGGAGTTATCGGTGCTGTTTCTGTTATATGAGAATTGAACTCCTATATAGTCGTTCGCATATGATCATTTGACTTCATCAAATTTATTACCTCGGTCGTATGATTTGTTTTAAATACTGGGGATGATTTTTGACTTTTTATTAAAATCCATAAACTTGACTTTGAAAATAATTTAGAGGAGAGTTTAACTTGACAGTGATTTTGGTGATTCGAATTTGGCCACCCTCTGGTCACTTGACTTTGTGAATTTCTAATACTGGACTAAACCATTTCCAGTACCTTGCTTGATTTGCCTAATTGTGTTATGTACCCTGCTGCATATCACCGTTGTACATTTGCATATGCATTCTGGTATATGCACTTGAATCTGTTCCATATTACCTATTCAGTGTAGTTGCAGTTGCACTTCTTAGCTTCACTGTGTACATACTTCATACATGACATGTTGCTCATGTACCCTGTGCATTCTGACTTGTATACTCTTGAGTCTGTTGCCTGCCTTCACCTGTGGACTTTCTTGATCTTGTGCATGTTCATAAGTCTGGTCTATCTGGATTTGAGTTTATTCACTTCGACCATTTGCCTGTAGTATTTATATATGTGCACGTTGTTTTGAGCATTCATGTAACTGGGATTTGATATGCATATATTCGTCTGTCAGATCTGATGCAGGATGTTTTGTAGTCTTTGGTCTTGGTTTTACTTCTGGTTGTCCAGATGCACTGTTGCTTTATATTTGGAGCTTGTTGTCTATGTTCATTTGAACTGGTTTCACTATTGCCTCTGACCTTGTTTGGTATTGATTTGACAGTTTTAAATTGATGTTTCGATTTGTTGAATTGTTTCGTTGGTGAATTTCAATGTTTTGGAGTTATATTCTGATTTGGATTGCTGATTTGTTGTTTAACACTATTTAGTGTTATATATGCCGTTATCCAATTCTCGTATCGAGAGTTGGATATACGAGATTTCTTTGACTGTCGTCTATTTGACTATCTGATTATTATTGCTGCTATGCACTAATATCTGAGTTTGAATTAGACTGACCCGTGTATTATTTTCTTTTGAACGTAATACTCGGGTCAGACCTGAGTTATTTCAGGTAGTAGATTTCCTTCTTTGAGTTGCTGTTCGGGATTTGAAGACTTTTCATATCTTCTGAAGTTGTCAGTGTCATTTTGTAGTAGTTGTATCATATGTATTGTGTCAACTATGTATTAACTGACATCACTTATATATATGAGACTTTTGTTTTTATCTGTGTTCCGCATTTATATTATCTGTGTTATTGTTATATCTAATGTCCTAAACTATTATGAACCATCATAGTTCGTTTTATACTAGTATTGGGAGTGTCGATGGGAGTAAATAAATAATAGATGAAAAATAAAAAGTATATACCACTCCTATCGAGATAACCAATATTAGTGTAAGGCCAATTACGGATGGTCACTCCTATCCAGCCTTATTCTTCGTAATAATAGACAGTATTTCTTTTAATACTCTTTGTTATTATGAGCATAGAGGTGGTGCGTCAGATATTCTGAGTTGCCTTTGCCTTCTTCGCATCGATCATATGTCACTCCCTTCGTATCAAAATGGTTGTACTCTTCGTATCGATCATATGGTATGTCCATCGTCCACTAATTATGCATCGATTCAAGTTTCACGCCTCGATCCATGTTGTACGTTTCACCACTTGACCCGCTCCTTCATATTGATCAATATGAAACCGATCGATACAAAATAGCTTATGATTGTCTTCGTATCGATTAAATGATCATTGGTTTCGTATCAATCATTTGATTGATCGATACGAATCATATAGGAATATGACCGATACGAAGCAAGCAGTTGAAGTGCAAATGAACACGGATCGAACTCCTCCTATTTCATATCGATCATTTTGTTTGTGGCTTCGTACCGATACTTAGCCCCTCGCTTCATATCGATCAATTAACTGATCGATATGAAACTTGTTGGATCAGGATCGATACGTAGTGGGTGAGTATGAAAATGATCGACACGAAGCACATGGATACGAAGCGATGGGCGAAGTTTGATGGATACGAACTTGGATGGATACGAGATTGGTGGAGACTATTATTGTTGATCTACTCATGGCTCTGACTCGAAGCAATCATCTCCTTTGCTCAAAGTAAACCCTCCAGTGACTTGAAGAAAATGCTGTGATGACTCGAAGTGGCTCGTTCCTCCAAAACCCGAAGTGAACACTTCTTTGACCCAAAGCAACATGTCTGGAAACCCGAAGCAATCATGAAGATGACTTGGAGCAGACTCCAAGAAACTTGAAACAACTCGATCTTTGTCGAAACCATATTTTAAGCACCTTGCGGTGTTTGTTTATTATCTATGATAGTCCAACTCCAATCATTATGCAATCGAGTGGGTTAAATCCGAATATATGTTGCCTTACCGAAAGGCAGGTTAACACTTTGTCCCCCAAAACATGCCTTGCGATAGGAATGTGTGTTTTGTAGTTCCATTAGCTGGATGTTCGTATCCTGTTAAAGACCTGTAAAGAGATTGATAGTCTTACATGATTGTGAATAGCGATCGTTCGAGATCGTATGTCGTCCGAGGTGAGTTGTGACCATTCGAGGCGGATGCCGTTCATGGCGAATTGTGACCGTTCGTGGTCGAGTGTCGTTCATCAACTCCCTCTCATTATTGGTTGGATCCCTTCTCATCGACCTCCGGTAGGGAACCTGCCCCCTAGTGTCTTAGTAGATTCATTCCAAAGTCTCATTCAACTCCGTATAAGAGGTGAATCTCGGTTCCTTTCGCAGCCACTTTGGCTCATCATAGCTATCCTCTTCTTTCTGTTTCCCTTTATCCTTGCCTGAATCCTTTCTGGGAGGATCTCCGCTTTTGACTGCATAAACATCAACTCCCTCTCCTTCCTCTCTCTCAGCATTTGCATCCTCTTGTCGCAAAAACCTTTCTGCCTCGTGGTAAAACTCTCCTAGATCCATAGGTGGATCCCTTGAATTCTTGAATTTTGTTCCATCAGTTATGCCAGATACAACTGCCATCAAAATCATTGACGGATCTGGATGATCCACCAATGCCGCCGCTGCATTAAACCTCATTAAAAAGTTCCTCAAAGACTCTCCGGTCTTCTGCTTCAGTGTCGTCAGACTCATCACATTTTTGGGCCTCGAGATGTGAACCGTGAACTGCCTCATAAACTTTTCAATCAAATCGGTCCATGTTCCGATCGAACCGCTTTCCAATTGTCTGAACCATAGTGCTGCTATGTCTGTTAGATACAGGGTAAACACTGGGCCATGACCTCCTCCGATGCCCTCAGTACCTCCATGTGCCTCATATACCTTGTCAGATGAACAACAGGATCTGTCCTCCCATCATACGCCTCCATTGTTGGTAGCTTGAATTCCGGTGGGTTCCTAGCCTTCCTAATTGTGGGAGCAAAGGGGATCCTATTCACGTCTTCTAGATCTTTGTTCACCAACCCTCCTCTCATGGCTCGTCTGACCATACCTGCCAATCTGTCACTGTTATCAAGTTACAGTGCTTGTTTGTTGTCTCCGATTTGCCTCCCGAGTTCACGAGGGAATCCTGGAATCTGCTCTCCTGGAGTAGCATCCATTCCTCTATCAACACCGTGTTGTCCAGTTTTGCCTGGTATCCTGCCTGGGATTGGATCAACATGCTCTAGGGGCGTGTCCCCTAGCTCAGGGGCGGCTCCAGATGGTCTTGCCTTATTCTCTTGATTTGCACTCCAACTTTTCCAACCTGTCGGAGTAGGTTCTGCATCATCTCCTTCTGCCTTTTTCAGCATCCCTTCTTGCATAGCCTCCATCATCATCTCCATCTCATCTCTGGTGATGAAAACTGAAGTCTGGTTAGCTCCTGAAGAGGCCTCCTGACTCCCTTCATGTTGACTCCTTTCTGCTCTTGGTCTCCTTGCTGATTGCTTCACCATAGCTTTCCAGATCCAATTCCTTAAGCCTTCAGATCCAAAATCCAAGCTGTAGAATCCCTGAGTGCTAGCCTTCTCAATGAAAACACCAAAATGTTTATGCCAAAATTTGTCACAAACACTCAATTGCAGAAGAAAGCACCAAATCACAATCACAGATCAAAGATTCACAATATGTAGAGAATATAAATGTGAAGAATGCTCAAAATTTAAAAGGAAAGCAATAAGAACACAAGGTTTATAGTGGTTCGGCGTTGTAGCCTACGTCCACTTTGAAGAGCTGCTATTTTATTGATGATCTTCTACTGATTCACAAGAGTATAATTGATAGTATTCGAGTTACAATGGAGTTCAATAGAGTAATAGAAGAGCCAAAAGTCTCCTTTTCTAGAGACATTGGGCTGCTATTTATAGGCTAGCATGGAAATATTTGACTTTGAATTCGGAATACTCCTTCTCACACGTGGGTGGGCCCACGTGATTGATCCGGAGTGGTTTGGGATCGATCCCTAGGTACTTCGTATCGATCCAAAATTGGTACAATGGCGATGGGATCGATCACAAACATTCTTATGGTGGTACGCAAGCTACAGTGAAAATTTGAAGGCATTTGGACTTGTAGATCTCGAGTTATGATCGATCCAAGATTGATATTGTAGGCAGACTGTCACGTTCGTATCGATAGCCTCGTGTCGATCCAAATTCGTATCGATTAGGATGATGACATGGCGCTATAATCCAGGAATGATCCACTTTTTATGCCGAGTTGACTTTGCCTTCTTCGCATCGATCATTTGTCACTCCCTTCATATCGATGCTGGTTGTACTCTTCGTATCGATCATATGGTATTGATGTGCACATAAATGTGCATATATTTACATCCATATTTTATCTATTTTTATTTCAATAAATGTCATATTTGGATATTTTAACATGTTTAAAACCAAAATTTAATTATTTTCAAATCATCATATATTCATCTACATAAAAGGGCAAAATAGTCATTTTTGTGCATGTGTTAATTTGAGACTTTTTACTTGGACATTTTTCATAATTTTTATAGGAATTTGGATGCATATGGAAGAGGGTTTCATGAATATATATGCATGCACAAGGGAATACAAAGGAATAAAGATGAAATAATTCATGCTCATGATCATGGAGGACCCCACCCACTTACCTAAATCTACAATTAGAAGCTAATGGACAACTAAGTGGAGGTTAAAGCTTCATGCATATTTAATGATGGATTAATTAGAGGCTAATGGTTACTTGGAGGCCACACTTCCTAAAGGGCATTTTGGGAATCACCCTGAAAATTGAATTAGGATTTTATGCATGTATAAATAGCCCTCTTATGTACATGCAAATATCTTCTTACTCTTATTTTACTTAGAAAAATTAGCAAGCAAATTGTAAACACAATGTTTCATGAAATAAAAATGGCTTCCAAGCCTCTTTCTCTTTTCTTTTCTACATGCTTTTATTTGCTTCTATGTTAATGTTTATTTCTATACTTTCTTTCCTTTCATGTTTATAGCTTAGATTTACATTCATGCAAATAGTTAGTAGTTAATCTCTTTTTCTTCCTTTGCTTAGTTTCCATTTCTTTACTTTTAATGTTGAAATTTACAAGTGTTGATTTAATAACACAAATGAGTAGCTAAACTCTTTCAATTTAGGGGTAATGAAGCTCTCCAAATTTATGTAAATTTAACATTTCTATGATTTATGATCTCTTTTATTTGTGCATCATGAAAGTGGATTTTGATGTAAGTTTATACAAGTGGGTTTGATAGCTTATGTTGCTTTTGCAAATGAGCTATTCTTATTCAACATAAACACAATTTACATCATCATTTTCTAATTGATTTTTGATTTTGAAATGAAAGTAAAAACAAAATTTGATGATCTATATTACTAATTACAATAGTAAATAGATCACACTTAAAATAGCTTTTGCTTTGGCTTCATTTTCATAAGAATTGATAAGTGGTTTATTTGTTGTATTATAGTTTGATGGTTTAAGTTATGTTAATTAATAACATAAATAAACCATACTTATGATAAATACAATAATTATTTCATTTAATATTGAAAAATAGAGATCATGGATTGTTTGATTGTTGATTTACAAAAATATAAGAGTGGATTTGTCTCTAAATTGTTCTCTAATCTCATAGTTTTTAATCTCATTTTAATTCTAATTTTAGCTTCATTTTGCTTGTAGTTAACAATCCTCTCTCATTTCAGTCTAATTTGGTTGAGTAGAAAATTTTAAAATCTTAAAAATTCCCTGCGGATCGACCTGTACTCGCTACATACTACGATAGTACGCCGTGCGCTTGCGGTTAAATTTTAATTTGAAATTTATCAGCGATTTTCTAAACCGTTAGAAAATTCGTCGTAAAACAAGTTTTTGGCGCCGTTGCCGGGGAGTAGTTTTGATTTTAATTTTCTATTCTTCAAATTATTTTTGTTTGATTTTTGTGTGATTTTATTTTGTTTGTTTGTTTGCATTAAAAAAAATTGTGTATGTTTGTTGTGTGATTTGATTTTGTGTGCTTATTTCTTGTTTTCTAATTGCATTTGCATTTGCATATATTTAAAAAAAACATACAAAAGTGCATTTCAAAACAAAACAAAAATATTTTATTGCAAATTACAATTCATTTTATTTTTTTATTTTACAATTTACATTTCAGTTTTTTTTCTTTTTTTCACTGTCACCATATACAACCCTGCACAAACCAGTGCACAAGCACAGTTCCTCATTGTTGTCTTCAAAACTGTGCATTGTATCAGTGCAACATTTCTGTCCAAACCTTCCATAGTTCACCACACAAACAAACCTTCCTGACCATCTAACTGTTACCATCCTTTCTCTGTTATATTCAACTTCACAATTACAGTTACCCAACCATATCACTGTTGCATACACACTATTCCATTATCCATCTGATTTCCCTTACCACATCACCTCTACAACTCCAACTTCAACCACTTCTCCTACATTTCCCAAACTTCTTCAACAATTCCATGTTTCATTGCATAAACTACTACTACTCTCACAAACTCCATTGCCCCTAGTGCCAGTTCAATTTGCAACAACTGATCATCCTCCTTACTCCTCAACCAAACTCCGACCATCAAACCACTACCTTTTGCAACATTGCCCGGCCTACATTTCCACCATAGTAACAACTACTGCCCAAACTTCCAACATCAACATACCCTTACATCTGCTACTAGACTAAATTACAACAATCCACAACATCAACTGCTGCCAATACCATTGTGTCCATTCAAAATTTCCATCCACTGCCTTCATCACAGTGACCAAACTGGCTCATTCCAGTGCAACCCACAAGCAACACCAGTGCCGCACAGTTCAGCCATCTACCCTCTGTCTACTTGCCTGTCAACAAAACACACCATTCTTCATATCTGTTTCATTCTCCCCTGCACGGTACAAATTTCTTTGCCATAACTCACACACTTCTGTTCAATTACTTCTGACATCCTCTACAACTTCAATACCAACCAAACTTCAGTCACATTTCAGCAACTACCATCAAAAGAAAAAAACACTACGGTGCAACCAAGCCACATATTTAAACATCAAGCAACTGCCTCTAACTACCCCTACCTATTCACCACTACCACCCTGCCTTCATTCTGACCTGAACCAGCAAGCAACTCTCCTCCTCTAAACCAAACATCACCTGAACTCTACAACAACCCACCACCCATCACATCCCAACATCACCGTACAATACCTAACCACCCACTTCTTCTTCCATCTTCAAGAAAGCTACTGAACATAACAGCCTCCACATACTTCATCCACTCTACCAAAACCAATACTACAACCATTTGCAACACTCAGTCCTTCACCTACTAGTGCCAAGTGCCTCAACACTATTATATCACCATCCTTCCACCATCAGCACCTCGACCACGCTGCCAACCCGAATCCCCTAATTGCCATCACCTCCCTTACCTCACTCATTCTAACCCAAGAAGGCGCAACCCAAGCAATCGGAACCCCAAATCCAACAATTCCTCGACCATCTTCCCCAAATCGAACTTTGCAACATCTCCAATCCACTCGCCTTCTAGTTCAAATACCCCCAATCATCTCCTCTGTCGCAATTGAAACCGCATCGCCAATCATCTCTTGCAATTGCGAAACAGCCACAACCAAATCCCAACTCGAAATCGAACTATTTCCCTCTGCCCAAATTCGCTTGCATCGCTTCACACTTCCCAATCAAGCAGCGACCTCTGATTCTCTTGTTTTCGCAATTCATTTTTTTCTCTCTTTCCTTGTTTCGACAATTGAAGTTGATTCTGATTTTGATTTCCCTAGAGGCGAGTTTGTATTCTCTTTAGTCTCGTTTTTTTTAGATAAGAGATTTGGCTTACAGAAAAAAAAGTGCGTTTTCTTTGTTTAAGTGGGCCGAGTTTAGAATATAAAAAAAGATCATAAAAAAAATAATACATTTTCTTTTACTTTGTTTACTTGTTTGCTTTGTTTTAGTGTTATTTTGTTTAAATTGTTTTAGCCTTAAAAAAACAACAAAAGGGAGAATTTGTTTTGTTTTATTTAATTGTTTTGATTTAATTTTTTTAAGTTTCATCCTTATATATTAAAAAAATTGTATATATATATATTGTTTTTTTAATTTCAGGTTGCCAAAGCAGAAATTCACAAGGAAAATAAGTGCTTGCTAAAATAATCGCCTTGCTTGCTTGCTTTAAAAAAAATTGCCGCTAAAAATAATAATTGCTAATAATTCTACACGCTCTGGTATCGTGCTCTCATCTCCAGTTTATTTTAATTGCATTGTTGGTTGCTTGCATTTGCATTTAAAAAAATATATTTCAAAATGCAAAAAAACAAAAACAAAATTTATTTTAGTTGCATTGTAAATTCACGTTTAATTTTTGCTTTGCATTCATCTCATCTTATTTTTATTTTCTAAGGGCAATACCCCAATTCACACAAGGTGGGTGATTTCATCACCCTTTCCTTAGCCCATAAATCGCATTTCATCGTAGAATTTGACTAATAATAAAGGTTAGACATTCGACTTAAGGTTGTCGCGAACTCACTTAGGGCTTAATTGTATCTTAACAATTGTCTTCTTTGAACAAGTTTATTCCTTGGTGTCTAGGATACGGCAGAATAATAAGCATTTGTAAATATTACGGTGATTCGTAAAGACTATTGTGGTTGTTCCTCTGAAGGTACTTAAACCTTCGGTTGCATTGCTACGGTGATTCGTGGTGCACCGATAACCCCTGCACGTTACCTGACTAAGAAATATTTTTGTTGATTTAAGACAAAGTGTGATTATACAATTTTAGGTTAGGAGCTAATAAGGATAGAAAATTGTAATTAAGTCCTTTGCATTCATTTAGTTGCATTAGTTCACGCATATTTAAAAAAAAATAAAAAACCCAAAATCAAAAAAAATTTGTAAATTTTACTTAACTTAGTTTTTAATTCCCAAAAAAAAATCCTTTTTCCTTTCCTTTGAAAATTTTCAATCAAAAACAAAAATCCAAAAAAAAAATCTTTTCAAAAAAAAAAAACAAAAATCTTTTTGGTAAATATTTGAAAATCTGAAAATTAGAAAAAAAAACTTTACAAAAACAAAAACATAAAAATTTGAAAAGCCGAAAAAAAAACAAAAATCAAACTTTTCTTTTGAAAAATAAATTTCACTTAGTAAATAGTTTCCTTTCTTTTAAAAAAAAACAAAAATAATTTTTAACTTCATTTTCCAAATCTTATTTCATTCTCTAAACTCGTTTCTAACTTCTTTCTCTTCTCGACTTTCACTTGTGCATGAGTGCTTGGACTCGTGACACAACAACAAATCGTTGGACTCGCGACTCAATAACTAATCGTTTAACTCGAACAGACGATCCTCCCGAAATGGTGAACGAGAACGCCCCTCGAACTCTTATGGATAGAATCTTTCCCAATAGAGTTTCTATTCCATCTTGCATCACATTACTCGCCCTAACGGGTAACCACTTCGAATTCACTCGAACCATGTTGCCACGCTTCCAAAATTTGGCAATTTTGAACACGATGACCCATACATCTTCTTGACTAAATTCGAACAAGTTTGCGCAGCCATGAAACTCCAACAACTTTCCGATGACGGAATCAAACTTCGATTAATTCCCTTCATGCAGATTATGCTAAAAAATGGTTGTATAGCTTACTATCTAACTCGATTAAAACGTGGGAAGAATTCATAAAAGCTTTCTTAAAAAAGTTCTACCCCTTGGAAAAAATGAGTAGAATCCGAAACGAAATTGTAAATTTTCATCAATTCAAGGGAGAACCATTCAGAAAATATTTTGAAAGATTCAAAGAGCTTTTGGTAAAATGTCCACACCATAACTTTGAAAAATGGACGATTTGCCAAATTTTATACGATGGACTCGAAAATAGCTCATGAACCATGCTTGAATCAATGTGCCAAGGCAACTTTCTTGCCCAACATCACCACGATGCTTGGCAATTTCTTAAAAACCTCGCCAAAAAGTCGTCCCAATGGGAACATTCGAACGAAAAATCAATTTACTCACGATCGAGCGCACACTCGATAGGATCTTCTTTGGCTTTGGAAGCTAAAATCGACGCAATGATTAACAAATTCGATAACGTTTTCTCATCAAACCAAATGAATCAAGCTTCCCAACCCATGTGTTATAAATGCAACGATCCTAATCATATAGCCGATCAGTGCCCTAATTCTGTCGAACAAATCGATGCTTTCAATAAAGAAAAAAATGACCTGTTTTCTCCAACGTACAATCCTAGTTGGAGAAATCATCCGAATTTTGCTTGGAACCAAAACAATCCCAACATGAATACGATTCATCCCAATTTTCAAGCATTTTCGAATAATGTTTTGAATCCTCCCTTTCAGCCCAACCATTTTCAACCAAACTTTGCGGGTCCATCTCATAATCAAACGCAACAATCAAATTTTCAACCAAATTCTGCTCATCCTCCCTAAGACGATAAACGTTTAAGTTCACTTGAGAAAACTCTTGAAACGTTGGCTAAAGCAACTCTCAAAGTCTTCAATCAAATAGCAATTTGCAAAATTTATTGACCTCATATATGCAAAACACAAACTAATCAATTGAAAAACTTGAAATGCATGTGAGTCAATTAGCCACGTCTGTGAGCGAACGTGAACGAGGCACATTCCCAAGCCAGCCAATTCCAAATCCTAGAAATCAAAACGTAAATTCAAATCCAGCCCATGTTGTTCAAGATAGCAACGTCACCCAATTGAATGCTATCACAACTTTACGTTCCGGTAAACAAATCGATAATCAAGTCGTTAACCCAAATGATTTACCGGAAACCTCTCTCAATGCTTCAAATGAATCAGAACAGAACATGGAGCCAAACGTTGAATCAAATTCCAATCAAAATTCTTCTTCTACTCGAGTAGACCCGCCTACCGAGTATCGTGTTCCATTTCCACATCGTCTTCGACCAAAGAAACACTCGGACCAAATGGAAAAGATGTTGGAAATTTTTAAACAAGTCAAAGTTAACATTCTGCTTCTTGACATCGTTCAGCAAGTCCTAACGTTCGCGAAATTTCTTAAGGACTTGTGTACCCAAAAGCGACACACTCAAGTGCCCAAAAAAGTCTTTTTAGCCTCTAGTTTGAGTGAAGTGTTGTCCCAATCCATGCCCGTAAAATACAAAGATCTTGGCTGCCCTACGATTTCGTGTACAATTGGAGACAAGACGATTAACAAATGTTTGATTGACTTAGGCGCAAGTGTCAACTTGATTCCATACTCCATGTACGAACAATTAGGCTTAGGTGAGCTCAAACCCACAAAGGTCAAGCTTCATTCGCCGATCGTTCCATTAAGAAGCCTGTAGGAGAAATCGAGGACATGCTCATTCGAGTAGGGAAATTCATATTCCCCGTTGACTTTATCGTTCTTGAAACACAACCCGTGACAAACCCTGCGAGTCAAATTCCATTGATTTTAGGCCGACCATTCTTAGCCACCTCAAATGCCTTAATCAATTGTCGTAATGGTTCGATGAAAATTACTTTTGGAAACATGACTTTGGATCTTAATATTTTCAATCTTGAAAGCCAATCGAATGAACCTCGTGACCAAACGTTAGAAGTTAGTTCCATTCACGAAAACTTCGAAAACGAGACACTTGACCTTAACGACGAACGCGAAGCTGAGTACGAAAAATTGTTTCATGAAATACCCAATGAGATTGAATACACTCTTACTTTTGAATCATTTCCAGTTGAGTCTGAACCTCAACCCAATTCTTTGATCAAGAAACTCCCGAAGTTGGACCTCAAACCACTTCCCGATCACCTTAAGTACGCATACTTAGGTGATAACGAAACGTTTCCCATCATAATTTCCGCAACTCTCTCTCTTGATCAAGAAACCTCCTTACTTCCTATTTTTTCGAAAAACAGAGAAGCAATTAGGTGGTCCATTACCGATATTAAGGGAATTAGCCCTGCTATTGTCCAACATCGCATTCACTTAATTGACGAAGCCGAACCCACTCGTTATGCACAACGGAGGCATAACCCAAAAATGAAAGATTCGGTTTGTGACGAAATTCTTAAGCTCCTCGATAACGGTATCATATATCCCATCTCCGATAGCCCATGGGTTAGCCCAATTCATGTCGTGCCTAAAAAGTCCGGACTTACCATTATAACAAATGACGCTAACGAACTCATTCCTACTCGAACTCAAACTGGTTGGCGTGTTTGCATTGATTATCAAAAATTAAATGCTGCAACACGAAAAGATTACTTCCCTCTTCCTTTCATTGACCAAATGCTCGAACGTTTAGCTGGCCACGAATTCTATTACTTCCTTGATGGTTATTCCGGCTATAACCAAATTCCAATCTCTCCCGAAGATCAAGAAAAAACGACTTTCACGTGTCCATTCGGTACATTTGCTTATCAACGTATGCCATTCGGACTTTGTAATGCTCCTGCCACTTTCCAATGATGCATGGTTGGTATCTTTTCTGACATGATTGAACGCTTTCTAGAAGTTTTTATGGACGATTTCTCTATCTTTGGTGATTCTTTTTTCGAATGTTTACATCATCTCGAGTTGGTTCTAATTCGATGTAAAGAACAACATTTGACTTGGAATTGGGAAAAATGCCACTTTATGGTCAAACAAGGCATAGTCCTTGGACATATCATCTCAAATAAAGGCATTAAGGTAGATAAAGCAAAAGTTGCTGTAATTGCAAATCTACCCATTCCCAAATCTGTTAAGGACATTCGATCATTTCTAGGACATGCTGGCTTTTACCGACGCTTTGTGAAAGACTTTAGCAAAATTGCTCGTCCTTTGACGACTCTTCTTGGAAAAGACGTTCCTTTCGATTTTAACTCTGATTGTATCTCTTCTTTCAAACGTCTCAAAAACGAACTCATTTCTGCTCCAATCATTTGTGCACCCAATTGGGATCTTCCATTTGAAATAATGTGTGAAGCTTCTAACTTTGCGGTTGGTGCTATCTTAGGAGAACGCATCAACAAAATCCTTCATGTCATTTACTACACGAGTATGACTTTGAACGACGCTCAACTCAACTGAAAAACAACCGAAAAAGAGCTTCTAGTTGTTGTTTTTGCACTCGAAAAGTTTCGACCATACTTGATATGTTCACACATCATGGTCTACACTGACCATACTGCTCTTCGATGCCTTTTGCCAAAAAGGATGCTAAATCTAGTTTGATTCGTTGGATCCTTTTACTTCAAGAATTTGACCTTACAATCAAAGACAAAAAAGGATCCGATAATGTCATAGCCGATCACTTGTCTCGTCTTCCGAACGCACCATCTTCTTTGCCAATCAATGAAAACTTCCCCGATGAACAACTTATTTCAATTTCTATCGATCCATGGTATGCTGATATGGTGACCCTCAGTCTATAACACATAGATTTTTTTTAAAACTTTCAAGAGGAATTCACCACTAAACCCCAATTCTTCTTATATTTGAATATTTATATAATTTCCAAATATTTTTCCCAAGACCCTAGTTTTACCAATATAATCATATCAGTGTACAAACGAATTAAGTCAATTGTATATTTGATGATATACAATTGTTTCTTTATTATATTTTTTTTTTATCAGAGGGAATTTAAATCAAATAGAAATCAAAATACCATACAAGCTATTGACATAGTCACTTGTCTCTTTTCTAAGTCTTGTTCTACTACCAGAGGTATACTTTGGCAAATTATAACACTTATATATATTTATCTGCCTAGATAATTCTATTATCAATAAAATAGCATTTAATTAATCTCATGATAGTTATCGAAGTCAATAATAATTAATAACAATAAGTCGGATCGACAAAAATCGATAAATCTTGGAAATTTACTCGAAAATAGGCAAACTAGGCAAAATCAGCAGTTCAGACGTCTAAGTTTTTATGACAGACGTCTAAACTTGATCTCAGACGTCTAAATTTTTATGACAGACGTCTCAGAGGTTTAAAATTGAAACAGAGAGTAAAAAACATTTTGAACTAAATTCAGACATCTCAATTTTTTGTAACAGACGTCTAAATTCGATCTCAGACGTCTAAATCTTTATGACAGACGTCTCAGAGTGTCTAAATTTTAAACATAGAGTAGAAAACATTTTGAACTAAATTCAGACATCTAAATTTTTTGTAACAGACGTCTAAATTCTATCTCAGACGTCTAAATCTTTATGACAGACGTCTCAGAGTGTCTAAATTTTAAACAGAGAGTAGAAAACATTTTGAACTAAATTCAGACATCTAAATTTTTTGTAACAGACGTCTAAATTCGATCTCAGACGTCTAAATCTTTATGACAATTTTTCTCAGAGGTTAAATTTAAATACTCAATTACTTACAAATTTCCAAAATTCGTGCATATGCCAGTATCACTTACCTGCCATGCACAAATTCATCTCACTTGAATATTCTACTAAAATCTTGAGAGTTCATTAAAAAAAAAATCAATCCCCTTAGCTTTTTAATTTCCATAAGACAAAATATAAGCAATATAAATCAGAGATCAAATATATATACATACATATACACATGTCATATGTATATGATATGTCTATCTCCTTATTTTCTCCAAATCAGACATTCATAAAATAAATTTGTAGTTAACCAACCATCATCCATGATCATTCACATCAGGTTTTACTTGAGTACATGTTTTCAACCCAAATACTTAGAAATCTCCTTACAAGGAACCTCAGTTACAACCTAAAATTTGACTAATAAGTTCATTACAAAGCAACTACAGATTTCTAAAACAAGTCTCTCTTATTTATACTAGCAGCCAATGTCTTCTCTACTCATCAAGCCAACTTCAATTTCCTGCAAGCAATCATTTAGCTGCCCCAAAGAATTTTTGAGACACCCAGATGATTGCAAGGGCAACCAAAAGGGTCAGTTTTCACTGGTATGAGCATTTATCAATTTTGTATACATATTCATAATTTTAAAAGATAATCTTGCAGTGCCTTCCTAGTTTAACAGATGTTTATACTTAGCATGTTTTGGTTCATACAAGGTAATACAAAAACACATTCATCTATTCAAACAAATACACAGCAAACAGTAAAGATAAACATATGTATAATTCTTGATTTATTCTCCCCAAATCTAGATAAATAAACCCAGGTTTTATACCCCAAATTTTCACCCAGTAACTAATCAATGAACAAGGTTTATCTTGATTAAATTAACACCATATCTGGATATTTATAACCCAGATTTTTAAACCCCTGTCCCCATTTATTTTATGGTCTTTAACTCCTTGTCAAATGAACACTATGTATGCATTGTGAAGGAAACTCCCAGGTTGTTTAAATTATTCCAACACACAAAGGCCTCAGGGTGCAGTTGCACCATGCATATACTTGCTTCCACCTGAAGTAAGCAGATCATTGACTAACTCCCAAGTGACCAATTTAGTTTTTCTTTCATTCATTTTTCAGAAACATATAACTGCTTGTATATTTTTCTGATTCAACCCCATGTTCCCCTGTTTAATCTATATCCATGTTTAATGATAATAAGATAGAACAAGAATGCTCCAATCATGTTAACACCAAAAGCCCACTTACAGATTAATACTCCAAACAAAAAAAATGCACAAACAAACATCCATATCACCCATAACAAATCAATTCAGAGATTTAAATGTCTCATAATATTTTAGGCTGCCTGCAATAGGACTTAATGCCATTGCATACAAAGGATAAATACTCACCTAATGTCTTTCCTTTCACTGCTTTAATCTTTTGAACAGCAAATCCCCCAAAGCCCCAAGCTAGTGTTTCTCCTAGTTTATTTTATCTTTGTTTTGATCCCGAGAGAATGATGGATCTGGTTATGTGCAGTTATTTATAATTCCATTCTAGGGTTTAAGAAAATGGGTAATTCCCCTGATACCCTTAGATGTTTATTTACACATCACATTCCTGTGTGGTCCTAAGTTGGAAATGCACACATTAGGTTGCTTTAATTAGTTATTTCAGGGATCATGCATTTTTAACACTGCATGCTATTTTCATGTCTCCATTTTATTCATGCCATATGCATGTGATCCTTTATTCATTTCTTTTTATAAGTTTAAGGAATCTGAAAATCTCCTTTGTATTTTCTACCTATCTATTATCTCCATTCAATCATGCATACTATCATACTTTATTATGTAATGTAAAAATCATTCACCCATATTATTTTCTTGAAATAAATATAAGATAATCAAATTTTTATTTGATTCTGTATGTATATATATGTTTCTGCCTCTTTGTAAAAATCAGTAACTCCTTCTATTTTTAAATAAAAATCACACATATTATATTAATTATTTCCAGCATAATTATAAGACATTTACCACAATTTTTTATTAAACTTCATTTTATTCTATCTTAATATAAAACAGCAAATACCCCATATATATTAAATGTATATATATTTACATAATTCTTTGAACATAAAGCTATATTTATTTTGAGTTCCAATTTTTCTTCTAATCACCTTAATTCCTTGCATTTTATCAAACAGAAGCTCCCATGCAAATTTTATTTATTGCCAAATTCTTTTCTGTTTTAATGCAATATATATATTTATATATCTCAGAATTTCCTAATATAAATATATTTTATTTTATTTTATTTTATTTTAGGGTCATTACATACCCTCCCCCTTAAAGGAATTATGTCCCCATAATTTCACCTAATTTCTCCAATTAAAGCACTAATCCATAGCCTGTTTTAACTCCATAACCCCATACCCATATTTTATGAAAACAAACAATATATAAATATATTTAGAAAAATCATCTTAGGCTGCTTAAACATACCTCTCCATCAGTAAACAAATTGGGGTATTTAGCCCTCATTTTATCTTCAACCTCCCATGTACAATCATTAGTGTCCAAGCTCCATTGGATTTTCACCAGTTTGATCACCTTGTTCCTCAACTTTTTCTCTTCCTTGGCAACTATCCCTACTGGTTCATTTGTATAAACCAAGTTCTTCTGGACTTGAACTTGAGTAGGTGACTCCAGAATTGCTCCTTTATCATGCACCCATTTTCTCAATTGAGAAACATGAAATACAGGATGCACACCACTCAACTCCTCAGGTAACTTAAGTCTGTAGGCCATAGCACCAATTCTCTGCATAATTTCATATGGTCCTACAAATCTTGGTGATAGTTTACCAGATTTTCCAAACCTGAACACTTTCTTCATTGGTGATACTTTCAGAAAAACATGCTCTCATACTTCAAACTCCATTGGCTTTCTCTTTCTATCTGCATAAGACTTTTGTCTTGATTGTGCTACCTTCATTCTGTGTCTAACCAATTCAATCATGTTGGTGGTTTCTTTAACATGATCTGGCCCCAATAGTACACCTTCTCCTGCTTCCAACCAACAGGCAAGAGACATGCAGGGTCTCCCATACAAGGCTTCAAAGGGAGCCATTCCTATGGTTGATTGATAGCTATTGTTGTAAGTGAATTCTGCCAAATGAATATGATCCTCCCAATTACCCCCAAAATCAAGCACACATGCTCTAAGTAAATCTTCCAATATTTTATTCACTATCTCTGTTTGCCCATCACTTTGAGGATGGTAGGAAGTGCTTAAACAAAGTTGTGTTCCCATTGCTTCTTGGAAGCTTTCCCAAAATCTTGAGGTGAACAAAGTGTCTCTATCACTTACAATGGTCTTGGGTATACCATGTAGCCTCACCACTTCCTTAATAAACAATTGTGCAAGCTTAAATGCATTCCTATCTGACCTGACAGGGACGAAGTGAGCTGATTTGGTTAGTCTATCAACAATTACCCATATACTATCATTGCCTTTCTTAGTTCTAGGCAAACCATCCACAAAATCCATGGAAATACTTTCCCATTTCCACTGAGGTACCTCCAAAGGTTGTAACATGCCAGAAGGCTTTTGGTAGTCTGCTTTAATTTGTTGACATGTGGAACACTTTTCCACATATCTTGCCACTACTTGCTTCATTCCTGGCCACCAGTAGCTTCTTTTTAAATCATGATACATTTTAGTACCACCAGGGTGTATGGTGTACCTGGTCTTGTGATGCTCATTCATGATTTCTTCCTTTAACTCTGCAATGTTTGGTACACAAAGCTTATCATTTTTCCTCAAATAACCTTGGGAATCTATTTTAAAATTATCTGACTCAAGGTTATTTAATAACATTTCTTTCTTCTCCTTTAGGCTTTGATCCTGATCTTGCATGCTACCAACTTTCTCCACCAGATTAGACTTCACTGTGATTATTCCCAGTGTACCATACTCCACCATATCACCATGTTCTTTAAAATTCACTGCATCCTTGCTGTTCCTCTATTGGTTTCTGGGCAATCCTTCTTGAGATGACCCATCTTTCCACAATTATAGCAGCCTCCTCTGGGTATCTTGGGGTCAGGGCATTGGTTACTATAATGTCCAGCTTTTCCACAATTAAAACAATGAGTGAATTTCTTGTTTTCAAGTGCTGTTGCTCCTTCCCCTTTCTTAACTCCTTTACTTGCATTTCTCTTGTCATAAGGTTGCACTTTGTTCTGACCACCCTTCTTCTTATTGAGCTTCATATTCCTGAACTTTTCTCTTGCAGTGTCATGTTGCTCAAATGAGAGAGTTAGATCAATTACTTGATCAAAGGTTTTGTCTTTGTATGGCAACATCGCCCTTGACAAACTAGGGTTCAAGCCTTGAATGTACCTTGCATTCTTTGCTTCTGCATTCCCTATTAACACCAGTCCTACTTGGATAATGCTTCAAACTTCTGAGTGTATTCATTCACACTCATGCTTCCTTGCCTTAATCTGATAAAGTCTTCAAGCAGTGTGGCCTTGGCAGATGCTGGGACAAATCTGGCCTCAAGCATGTCCTTGAAATCATTCCAAGTGATAGTATCCTCTTGTCTTCCTGCTGTCACAACTTCCCACCAATCCAGTGCAACCCCCTTCAATTTCCTTGAAGCTATCTGTCTCTTCCTCTGGTCATTGATTTGCATATCTGTGAAGACCCTCTCCATAGTTCTTATCCATGTTTGAACACCTATAGCTCCTTCAGTACCTTCAAAATCCTTTCCTCCCAAAGTGGTACATGTCTTTAGCAGTTTGGAGAGTTCTTCATGAGGATTGTCTTGCCTTGGTGCCATTCCATCCCTTAAAGCTCTCACAAAATCCTCCATTCTCATCACAGGTGGCTCTCGTGATGATCCTGCACCTGTATGGTGCCTTGGTCCTACCATAATGCTATAAATATGATTTTTACATTAGTTTATTTACCCCTATCATTTTTGGTGTCTTTACTTGGTTCATTTTTATTTCTGTCCACACTGTGCATGTATCACATGTACATACATATTTTTTTTATTCAGTCATAAAACAAAAGCATTCAACATCAATAATTCAAACAATGCATTCAAACATCCATATGCATACAATAATATTTACTATGTTGTTCAAAACATAGAGTGAAATATTTCTATTGGGACGATCCATACTTGTTCAAGTATTGTCCCGACCAAATCATTCAATGTTGCATCCCAAATTGCGAAATCAAGAGTGTTCTCTCATTTTGTCACGATTAAGCGTGCGGTGGAAATTTTAGTCCTAAAAAAACTGCGGAAAAAGTGCTTCAGTGTGGTTTCTATTGGCCTTCTCTTTTCAAAGACTCATTTGAATTTTGTAAAACTTGCGATCGATGTCAAATGCTTGGACGAATTTCTCGATGAAATATGATGCCTCTAAACCCCATTCTTGTTATCGAAATCTTTGATGTTTGGGCAATCGACTTTATAGGACCTTTTCCCAATTCTTTTGGAAATTTGTATATCTTCTCGCTATCGATTACGTCTCAAAATGGGTCGAAGTCGTTCCTTGTAAAACCAACGACCATAGAATTGTTGTGAAATTTCTCAAAGAAAACATCTTTTCGAGGTTCGGCACATCTCGCACAATAATCAGTGATAACGGCACCCATTTTTGCAATCGTTCTTTTGAAACTTTAATGAAGAAATACTCGATAACCCACAAGTTATCCACTCCGTATCATCCTCAAACTTGTGGCCAAGTTGAAGTTTCAAATCGTTAAATAAAACAAATCTTGGAGAAAACTGTTAACACATATCGAAAAGATTGGTCTCAGAAATTGGCCGACGCGCTTTGGGCTTACCGTACTACTTTTAAAACTAACCTTTGGATGTCCTCATTTCGCTTAGTTTACGGGAAAGCTTGCCATTTACCTGTGGAAATCGAACACAAACCGTTGTGGGCAATAAAGAACTTAAACTTTGATCTCGAGAAAGCTGGTGAAAACAAAAAATTGCAACTCAACGAACTAGAAGAACTTAGGAATGATGCGTATGAAAACGAAATTTTTTACAAAGAAAGAACAAAAGTTTTTTCACGACACGTCAATCCTAAGAAAAACATTTTCATCAAACTAGAAAGTTCTTTTATACGACTCTAGACTTCATTTATTCCCTGGGAAACTAAAATCGAGATGGACCGGACCATTGTGGTACGAACTATTTTTCCACATGGTGCCGTAGAAATAGAAAACCCCAGGGCTCGATCGATTTTCAAAGTCAACGGTCATCGTTTGATACCATTCTTGGAATTGCCAAGTAACCAAGAGGAGGAGCTCATGATTCTTCATGAGCCAAGCTACGTCTGGTAAGAATGTTAACCCTCTTTTGTAAATATGTATATATTTTTCCTCATTACACTGATTATATCATGCACTTACTGGAACACAGTAAAAATTAAGTGTGGGGGGGAGTTTCATTTTCATTTTTTTTAAGTTTCATGGTGTAACGGCCCGAAAATTTCCGACCCCGAAAATCGACACTAGTACGTCCACTGTATAGAGTGCCGGAAATCCCAGACTGTTAGGATTAAGAAGAAAAAAGGTAGAATAAGAAACAGAAACAACAACACAGAATCTGACAATCGCAGCGAAACAAAATATAATATACAATAACAACATTTTGTACAAAGAAAAGCTGTAACTGTTAATATATATACAAGATACCAGAGTACAATTATCACCAAATAAATTTGGACAGTTATGATAACTTGTCCCAAAATACTGACCATACAGTTATAAAACACAGTGGAATATAATCAATACATCTTTGTATCCAGCTCGTCTCCGAGCTTCAAAATGACCTAACCTGAAAATCTGTAATACTCGGCCTGACCCGAGCATTACAATAAAGTAACACCCGAGTCAGGCTGGAAACCAGCGTGAGTAAACCCATTTGATATGAAATACTTAAGTTATACAACTTCTTTGAAACTAAGGTAACTCGTATATCCGATGAGTTTTTATCAGATTAAAACCAACACCTTTACAGAAAATTCATCGATATTGTGATACTGTCTGGATATAGCTACTTATTTATAATAATCCTGTTTACTTATTTTATTCAATTCCAACCTATTTGATTCTATGACCAAACCCGTAAAGATTTATAGTGATTATTAAATCGAAGTGGTTCCGGATATCGCTGATATCCGATCCCAGTCTCTTCGAATCCAAAGAATAAATTTAAGGAAGTCAGTTGTTTAAAATAACAATTTATCATCTATGGAGACAATGCCCGATTACGAGGATTTATTACAGATTTTATTTTAAATAAAACGTATCATTGTTTTAATCTCATTATTTTAATTTGAAAACAAATATCCCACAAAATTAAGCAAAGATATAGATCGTTAACCCAATTAACGATCTATAACCAATATCCAAACGATTTACTCATGATTTTAATTCACTTTGATTAATCGTATTCATTTATATTTAAAACCAAATTAATTACAAATTAAACTATTTATTAAATAATAAATATTATAAAGTACTATTCATTATCCATAAGTTTAAGTCACATAATAATAATGATTTATTACCTTTAATTGTCTCAATTAAAATATAAAATATCATTTCACTTTAAATTAAAATGGGAGTATGAATTATCTTATGTATAAATTATAAATTCTATTCCTCCTTCTTTATTTCCTTTTTATTTTATTTTATTTTTCTCTTCTTTTATTTTCCCTTTATTTTCTTTCTATTTCTTTACTTTTCCTTTTATTTACTTTTCTTTATTTTTCCTTTTCCCTCTTTTTTCTTTTTTCTTTTATTCTTTTATTTTTTCCTTATCCTTTTAGTTTCTTTTATTTTGGTCTCTGGCCCATCTCTTTTCCTTCTGGCCCACACTTCTTTCTTCCCCTTCCCCTTCTTTTCTCTTCTCTTTAATTTCTTTGCTAAACTATATGACCTGCTACCCTCACTTGCACGACCTCCGCTGTGCATGTGCATAACCCAACGACTGCTCGCCGACCACTGTCGACCTCACCTCCCAGTCACCGCCGACCTCCGAAACACCCTGGCCACCCCAAAATCACACGGCAATCCTAAATTCAAAACTTGACACTCGAACCCACTCCCAAGCAAAGGAACCACTCCCTTCCCCTGCCTCGACCAGCCTCCTCCGACCACCGTAGATCCCCAAAATTCGCCGACACCTTCGCCAAGGCCTTCCCTTCCTATTCCCCCCATACCGCAGCCTCCAAATTCCACCACGACGCCCCAGTCGCCGAAAAAACAACCACGACCAAATCTTATCCCTAAACCCTACTTCACCTTCGACCCAACGCCACGCCGATCAGAAAAATCCACCACCAATTTTCCCGTGACCACCAACCACCCCGCTTCCTCTGGCCACGACCCCGATGCCGCCAAACTCCGAGATTGCCAGAAATCGACCTACGACCACAATTCGGCCATCACCCTCTACCTCGAAAAATACCTAACTAGAAATTATGACAAGGCTACCAAAATTCATTATTTTCAAAACCGGTTCCAGCTATCCAGGTGAAAACATAAATCAACATGGTCGAATTTCTTGAAATGTTTGATGACTTGCTGTACATCCTATTTTACAGCATCTCTACTTTACAATGTTCCATGAGATTATTTTTAAAATTTAGTATACTCTAGTACAAATAAAAACCCTTCAAACATCATGGCCTAAAACTATGTAGATGGAGAGAATTGAGTTTTTGAAAGTTTGAACATGGCAGAAAACAAAGAATAGAAGCAAGAAAAATGTATACAGGCATTCATACATTCGTATACAGGCATATCTATATTTACTTCTATGCAACACATATTCAAAAACTATTATTTCTATTTCATCTTTAAACATAATCATAGATTTAAAAAGATTTGTTTTTGAAAAGAGGTTTACTCACAATAATGCTTTGAATAGAGAACAATATGCTATTTGAAAAACTGCTAGCTTGCTTGGGGTTTGATGCTCTTCCCATTGAGTTGTTTTGTTTGTTTTAAGTTGAGAAATGGAAGAAATGTTTATCTGTTGTTATATGTAGTTCGAATGAATGAAATAAAAAAGATAGTGGAGGTATATATATATATAAGAAAGTATAGTGCTGCACTTGTTTACAGGCTTTTGCCTTTATCTTTTGTTTGATATTTTGACTTGGTAAAACTGATTTGATCTCATATAAAAGCTTTGATGTATTATATGACTTGACTTTGGTTTTGTACGAGACTTGAATTTGAAATGCATTTATGGTGTTGTCTCCTCTTATGTTTACAAATATTTTTATGTGAATTGATATAGGTATATATCCTTTTGTTTGCATATATATATAGATATATATAGTTATGTATCTTATCCATATGTGTTGTTGTTATTATATATATATATGCTTGCATAAATATGGTTTGTCACACTCCCACATACATATATCTTCCTATATATATATACACATTTTTATATAGTCCATATGCATTGTTTTTATAACATGTATACGTACTTTCTATACACATATCTTCCAAATTCATTGCTCCGTATAGGCATATATATATATTACTCATATGCTTGTATATATATTCATTTTCACATACCATACTTTTATAAATATGTATATTTTACTTACATATGTTTGTCATCGTATACATACTTTTACTTCTACATATTCTCACATACATTACTTGTATACATTTTGTCATTATACATATACACTCACATTTATACAAATTTTCATATATATTATTTCATATAAGCATACATTCATATACTTGTATATTTAAATACTTATATATATATATATGTGTGTGTGTGTGTGTGTGTTTTTCAAACATAGTAATGCTTATGTATATTTATCTATATATTTATGGATACTTTATCTTAATTTAAATGGTGGGGTATATATATATAATTTATTTTCTTTTCTATAGGATTTTTCATACCCAGAGATTTATAAGTCAATATTTATTATAGTTTTTAAATCAATTTATAGATTCAGGTATTTCTGACTCTCAGAAAATTTATTTATTCGACTTATAAAATCAATATTTAAATAATCAAAATCAATTAATTTCCCAATTAACACACCTAAAAATCCGGGTCGTCACACTTGGCATTTTTGAATTTTCGTTTTCTTTTAACTCAAAAAAAATCAAAATTTCTAAATCTCAAAAACATTTTCTTTTTTAGCATTTGGATTTATTTTTGAAGAAACACTATAGGATAAGTATAAGTTTTGGTTAATAAATTGAAATTTTTGAAAATTTATTTGTCTTAACAAAAATAAAAATGAAGTTTAATTACAAATAACAATGGTTTAACTAGTATATAGGAAGGTTCATATGTGTTAATTATGAAGTATATTCAAATTGAAAATCTTTGTTTAAAAAAGGGGTAAATTTAAAGTAAAGGATATAACATTTTTATCTTCTAAGTTAAATGGTGCTAAGATGATTTTGCAAAACTCTCTCTTTCTAAAAAAAATACAAAAAAATACATAAGTAAAAAACACAAACATTTGTATATATTTTTAACACCTAGAGTCATATGTTCACACACTCGTGTGTTCACTCGCCATGCTCTGTACCCTTCTCATGTAAGTCCGAAAGACAGTGCACGATCGGTATATCTGGCCTCAGTTTATCTAAGTTAGGTGTATGTATATAAAAATTCTTTTTAATAACGCCTACAGTCGATAAGTGTTCACACTTGTGTGTTCACTCACCATGCTCTGTATTCCCCTCACATCAGTCCGCAAGGCAGTGCACGGGTAATATATCTGGCCTCAGTTTACCCAAGTTAGACATATGTAAATATTGTTAATATCAATTAAATGTTCAAATAAGATAGAGTAAGCAATTGAGATCTAAGCACTATTTTTACTTGTTTGATTTAACTTGTTATTGAAAAGAAATGAGAATACCACTTTGACAAACTTTGATAATCAACTAAGGATCCATTTCATAATTACATTGTGTTATCAACCGAAACAACTAGCCAAACTATAGTCTATCTGTTATGACAACTTAATTTTTGTTGGAAATTTTGACAAGTAAAAGGACTTAAATTTCTTGATAATGACCAGAACTTATATTTAACTTATTAGTGTCAATATGAAAGTAAATCCTTCATTTGTAAATACTTTCAAAAACTTGCATTCATCCCATTGTAAATAAATCTTGCATTTTGTAAATGTTTTCACTTTACATTTGGATTTTGTGGGTAGTATCCGCTGAAAACCCTCACGAGACAACACTCGTCCTACTGGGGACACCCAGAGGTTTAACGACTTGTTGCATACGCTCAATGCAATCGTGCTCCTTACGAAAATGGATTTATCTTAGTTTTCCTTTATTCGAGGACGAATAAAAAGATAAGTGTGGGGGTATTTGATGTGCACGTAAAGGTGCATATATTTACATCCATATTTTATCTATTTTTATTTAAATAAATATCATATTTGGGTATTTTAACATGTTTAAAACCAAAATTTAATTCTTTTCAAATCATCATATATTCATCTACATACAGGAACAAAATAGTCATTTTTGTGCATGTGTTAATTTGGCACTTTTTACTTGGATATTTTTCATAATTTTTATAGGAAATTGGATGCATATGGAAGAGGGTTTCATAAAGATATATGCATGCATAAGAAAATACAAAGGAATGAAGAGGAAATAATTCATGCCCATGATCATGGAGGATCCCACCCACTTACCTAAATCTACAATTAGAAGCTAATGGACAACTAAGTGGAGGTTAAAGCTTCATGCATATTTAATGATGGATTAATTAGAGGCTAATGGTTACTTGGAGGTCACACTTCCTAAAGGGCATTTTGGAAAGCACCCTAAATGTATTAGGGTTTTATGCATGTATAAATAGCCCTCTTATGTACATGTAAATATCTTCTTACTCTTATTTTACTTAGAAAAATTAGCAAGCAAGTTGTAAACACAATGTTTCATGAAACAAAAATGGCTTCTAAGCCTCTTTCTCTTTTCTTTTCTACATGCTTTTATTTGCTTCTATGTTAATGTTTATTTCTATACTTTCTTTCCTTTCATGTTTATAGCTTAGATTTACATTCATGCATGTAGTGTAGCTTTATTTTTTTGTTAAGCAAGTAGTTAGTAGTTAATCTCTTTTTCTTCCTTTGCTTAGTTTCCATTTCTTTACTTTTAATGTTGAAATTTACAAGTGTTGATTTGATAACACAAATGAGTAGCTAAACCCCTTCAATTTAGGGGTAATGAAGCTCTCCAACTTTATGTAATTTCAACATTTCTATGATTTATGATCTATTTTATTTGTGCTTCATGAAAGTGGATTTTGATGTATGTTTATACAAGTGGGTTTGATAGCTTATGTTGCTTTTGCAAATGAGCTATTCTTATTCAACATAAACACAATTTACATCATCATTTGCTAATTGATTTTTGATTTTGAAATGAAAGTAAAAACAAAATTTGATGATCGATATTACTAATTAAAATAGTAAATAGATCATACTTAAAATAGCTTTTGCTTTGGCTTCATTTTCATGAGAATTTATAAGTGGTTTATTTGTTGTATTATAGTTTGATGGTTTAAGTTATGTTAATTAATAACATAAATAAACCATACTTATGATAAATACAATAATTATTTCACTTAGTATCAAAAAATAGAGATCATAGATTGTTTGGTTGTTGATTTACAAAAATATGAGAGTGGATTTGCCTCTAAATTGTTGTCTAATCTCATAGTTTTTAATCTCATTTTAATTCTAGTTTTAGCTTCATTTTTCTTGTAGTTAACAATCTTCTCTCATTTTGGTCTAATTTGATTAATTAGAAAATTTTAAAATCTTAAAAATTCCCTGCGGATCGACCCGTACTCGCTACGTACTACGATAGTACGCCGTGCGCTTGCGGTTAAATTTTAATTTGAAATTTATCAGTGATTTTCTAAATCGATAGAAAATTCGTTGTTAAACAGGTATGTCCATCGTCCACCAATTACACATCGATTCAAGTTTCACGCCTTGATCCATATTGTACGTTTCACCACTTGACCCGCTCCTTCATATCGATCGATACAAAACCGATCGATACGAAATAGCTTATGATTGCTTTTTGTATCGATTAAATGATTGTTGGTTTCGTATCAATCGTTTGATTGATCGATATGAATCATATAGGAATATGACCGATACGAAGCAAGCAGTTGAAGTGCAAATGAACACGGATCGAACTCCACTTATTTCATATCGATCATTTTGTTTGTGGCTTCGTACCGATACTTAGCCCCTCACTTCGGTACGTAGTGGGTGAGTATGAAAACGTAGTGGGTGAGTATGAAAACGATCAAACATCTTGGATTAGGATCGACACGTAGTGGGTGAGTATGAAAACGATCGACACGAAGCTTACAAATACGAAGCGATGGGCGAAGTTTGATGGATATGAACTTGGATGGATACGAGATTGGTGGAGACTTTGGTTGTTGATCCACCCATGGCTCTGACTCAAAGCAATCATCTCCTTGGCTCGAAGTAAACCCTCTAGTGACTTGAAGCAAATGCTGTGATGACACAAAGCGGCTCGTTCCTAAAAAACCCGAAGTGAACACTTCTTTGACCCAAAGCAACATGTCTGGAAACCCGAAGCAATCATGAAGATGACTTGGAGCAGACTCCAAGCAACTTGAAACAACTCGATCTTTATTGAAACCATTTTTTAAGCACCTTGCAGTGTTTGTTTATCATCTATGATAGTCCAACTCCAATCATTATGCAATCGAGTAGGTTAAATCCACCTATATGCTGCCTTATCCAAAGGCGGGTTAACAAATACCATGGTCCAGTAGAGATAGGGAAGGAGTTATCACCATAGACTGGATCGAGAGTATGTATATACAGAAGAGAGTACGTACTTGTTATATACTTTGGTTTTCAAAATTATATAGCAGTATATATGGTATATAAGTCGAATGCGCACATGAGTATCATCGATACAGTTTTCTTCTTAAGAGAGATAATTTTTTTTACATATCGATAATGAGTCGGCAAGGAAGAAACAAAGTGAGGAACTCCCTCTTTGGAGTTAAGGGAGCAGTAGGTTCAGGGGCTGCTAACCCTAACTTGCAAGCCATGTTCAATGCGATGACGGTAACAATGTGCTGCAGAATGCCCAAGTGGCCACTCCAAATGTTGCAGTTGGAGTTGGTGCTCATGTACATGCATCGAGGGCTGACTTTGTTAAGTTATGCAAAGATTACTCTACCTTGGAAGGCAAGCCATTTCTTGTTACGAAATTGGCCATCGTAGTGCTGGTTGGATACCTGCGAGCGTATTTTTAGTGACATGGAAGTAGATGGTGCCATGAAAAGAAAGCCAACCTCTAAATAGCTTCAAGGACGGGCCATAAACTAGTGGAATGCTATTACCATTGCTACACTCGAGGATCAATTCACTTGGTACCAGTTCATGGTCAGGTTGAGGAGAATTCATTTTGGCTGCCAAAAGTCGGTGCTATTCAAGAGGTTTGCTGATTTAAATCAAGGAGATATGTTTGTCTCCAAGTATATTGCTGAGTTCGATGCATTTTTGAAGTATGGGATTTCTTTAATCAAACTTCATTGAAGAAAAATGAAAAATTTATCATGGGTTTGGACGACTATTTGGGGGAGATGGTGAGTCACATCGATGAACCATTCGAAAGGCTCGTTAAGAAAGCTCTTCGCCGGGAGAGTTTATATCCCAAGTTCAAATTAGCTATTGATGCCAAAGAAGAGCCAAAACCACAACAAAGTGGTGGAGGCAAGAAGAAATAGAACCGAAAGAGGAAGCAATCTCAGGGGAAGAATGCTCAGAAGAAAGGTAAATGGGAGCCCATCTATTTTGGTTATGGGGATAAGGGTCACCTAATTCGAGATTGCAAAGCTGATGGGAAGAAGTGTTACAACCGTGACAAGTTTGGACATACGCAGATAAGTTGTCCAGAATTAACACAACACAAGAAGGTTGTGAAGGCATATGCTTTGGACACTGTCCCGACTTCATCGAGTGCTCCCTCGGCAAAGGAGAAAGGGAAGAGCATCATTATTCAAGGTATGCTTTCCACTTATGATGTTCCAATACGTGTTTTATTCAATACCGAGGCTTCACATTCCTTCATATCTAGTGACTTAGTAGATAGATTTTGATTGAAACCCCAAATAGTTGACCGACCTTTGATTGTGATGAACCTTATTGGAGGCTCCACTAGCCTTTGTATAGTTTGTCATGGTTTGGTTTTATCGATTCAAGGATGCTCTTTTGTTTTCAATTGCTTTGTTTTGAATTTCATTGGGTCTGTGATTATCTTAGGGATGGACTGGCTAAGGAAGTATCTAGTGGTAGTGGATTGCGAGAGGTTGTTGGTGACAATTGGGGCTGTAAAGGGGTGGACGGTATTGACTGGCTGCCTGTCGAAGGATGGAGTTATGGTTAGCTTTCTATATTCACTCGAGGTTCCACAGGATGGGTTGTTATCTATGCTTATCATTAAAGAGTATCCAAATGTGTTTGAGGAGGTAACCGGATTACTTCCGCATCGAGAGATTGAGTTTCATATAGATTTAGTGAAGGATGCCAGATCGATAGTTATGCCTTTAAGGTGTTTGGCACCCAGAGGGCAAAAGGAGTTGGAGGTGTAAGTAAATGACCTGTTGAAGAGGGGGTTCATTTGTAAGAGTATATCCTAGTAGGTTGCACCTATAGTATTCGCCACTAAGGGGGATGACTCTATAAGGTTGTGTGTAGATTACCGTAAGCTGAATAAGATAACGAAGAAGAACAAGTATCCATTTCCATGTATTGAAGACTTGTTCGATCTGCTCCATGGTGCGAAGGTGTTCTTCCAATTAGATTTGGCGATGGGATTTCACCAGTTGAAAGTAGCGAAGGAGAGTGTGCCTATCACCATGTTTCATACACCGTCTGGTTTCTATGAGTGGTTGATTATGTAGTTCGGGCTAACCAAGGCTCCGACATACTTTGTTGATCTTATGAATTGCATCTTCAGGGATCAGCTAAAAAAGTTCATGCTTATGTTCGTGGATGATATTCTAGTCTACTCTAGGTCCCAAGAGGAACACAAGGTTCACTTGAGGGTTGTGCATGAAGTGTTGAGGAAACAAAAGTTGAAAGCAAAGTTTTCAAAGTGTCACTTCTGGAGGAGAGAAGTAAGATTCTTGGGCAATGTCATCTCTAAGCAGGGCATCGCAGTAGATCCTGCTAAGGTGGCAGCGGTTGAGGATTGGAGCCAACCCAAGAATGCTATGGATGTGAGGAGTTTCTTGGGATTGGTGGGATAGACGTTTTATCGAGGACTTCTCGAAGATAGCAGCACCATTGGCCAGTTTAGCGAAGAAGAATCAGACATTTGTTTGAGACGCGAAGTGTAAGCATGCATTTATACTATGAAGGAGAGGTTGACGAGTGCACCAGTATTGACTATTCCAAATGAGAATGAGGAAGTGACAGTATACACAGACACCTGTGGTATTGGATTAGGTGCGGTATTGATGTAGAGGAGGAAAGTTTTCGCCTATGCTAGTCGACAGCTGAAGCCGCACGAGAGGAAATATCCAGCTCATGATTTGGAGTTGGCAGCAAGAGTGTTTGCTTTGAAGATTTGGAGGCATTATCTATTAGGAGAAAGTTCGAGCTATTCACGGACTACAAATCCTTGAAATACCTTTTCTCCTAGAAGGATCTCAATCTTCACCAGCAGCGATGGTTGGAATTCTTGGCCTCCAATGACTTTGACATTTCCTATATGCCTGGAAAGGGAAATGTGGTCACTGATGCATTGAGTAAAAGACATGTCAGTTTTGGAGCGATGTTCATGGAGTGGAAAGTTAGAGTATATTGCTGGCTATGACTTCAGACCTCATTATGAATTAGAGCCAGAGATTGTGGCAAATTTGACGATCATACCTACTTTGGTTGAGTGGATCGGTACTAGTTAGAGGCAAGATGCTAGAAAAGGTGAAATCATGGCGACAATAGAAGGAGGAGTAGAGTCTGAAGACATGAAACAATACAGACTTGACCGAGAAGGTTGGCTCCATAAGGATGGGAGATTGTTCGTTCTTGATGTTGATAGATTGCAAGATGAAGTGCTACGAGAGTGCCACCAATGTTGACCATACATCCCGACGATAATAAGATGTACCATGATATAAAGCAGACATATTATTGGGAGGGGATGAAGAAGGATGTCGGGACATTCATCTCGAAGTGTATGAACTGCCAAATCGTGAAGGAAGAACAAAAGAAGATGATTGGGTTGTTGCAACCATTTGAAGTTCCCGAATGGAAGTGGGAACAAGTATTGATGGATTTCATTAATGGAATGTCGAGGACACGAGCAGGGTACGATAGTGTTTGGGTCATAGCCGATCGATTGACCAAGAGTGCTAGATTTATACCCATTAAGTTTAGTAGAATGGTAGCCAAACTGGACGAGTTGTATGTTTACGATTTCATAGTGTGTCGAAGTGTATTATGAGTGACCGAGACCCGTTGTTCACTAGTGGGTTTTGGAAGAGCTTACAAGAGGCACTGGGGAGAAAGATGCATCTCAGTACGGCTTATTACCCACAAACTGATGGGTAGAGCAAGAGTGTAAATCATATATTAGAGGATCTCTTGCGGGCTTGCATACTCGATTTTGGAGGCTCATGGGATGATCACTTGCATTTGGTGGAATTCGCATACAACAATACCAATTAGTTTAGTATTGGTATGTCACCATATGAAGCATTATATAGCCGACCATGCAATGCCTCTTCGTGTTGGTTGGAAGTGCGTGAGAAATTGATACTTAGACCATATATAATCAGAGAAACCTCAGAAACAATAAAGATCATTCGACAACGAACAAATGTTGCTCAGGATAGAAAGTAGACCCACGTTGATAGAAGACGTAGAGATTTGGATTTTTCTGTGATATGGTGTTTGTGAAGATTTATCCTTTGAAGAATGTTATCCGATTCGGTAGTAAGGGGAAGTTGGTGTCGAGATTCGTAGGTCCTTTTTCAATAGTAGAGAGAATTAGGAACCTAGCATATAGTCCCGACTTACCTCAAAAAATGGCGGGTGTAGACAACGTCTTCCATGTTTCTCATACGCGAAATTTTGTGCACGACTCAGGTGCGACGATTACATCGGATCAACTTGGTGATATTGAGATTTAACTAGAAGCTTCGAGACCTTGTAGGTCGGTTCGTGTTGTCAGATGCGATACGAAATAGCTTAGGAAGAAGACGGTGGAGTAACTGAAGGTTCAATGAGGTGAAAGAGAATGCGATTTCACATAGGAAATTGAGAAGATCATGAGCGCCACATATCTGGAGCTCTTTTGGATGGTAAGGCAAACTGTTTATCGTATTTACTTTCACCCTTTAATATCCTATAGGGTAGTTTAGTATCTCGCATGCTAGGATAGGCTTATCAATACTATTGGTTGCATGACTGCTTGTTTGATATCTATGATGGTTGCATATGATTGCTAGGCATGCAGGGTAACCATGTTTGACTTATTTAGGGATTTTGGGGGCGAAATTCCTAAAGGGGGAGCATAACGACCCATATTTTACATATTGAAGAATCATAAAATATTTTTATTTTATTCATATGAGGTCGTATGAATTTAAAATTTTAGAAAGTGACTATTAGTTACATTTTCTGCATTTATGATTTTTGTCGAAATTATATGTGACCATTTTTACCCTGAAAACCTTATTTCGAATATAACTTTTGATAGAAGCCAAGTTAGGATCTCAAACCACTTACATTGCTTCATGATAATGGTTTCCCATTCTGTAGAGTGGTCGTTATAGAAAAACGGACTTACCGTTTGAAATTATAGCCGCTTTAAGTTTTGGCTGCCGTTGGCCTACATTAGTGGGTATTTAACTAAGCCGTGCTTGGGCCCACTAACCACCTTGGAAATTGTGCTAAGGGAAGGTTGTAGGAACTGATCTAAGTCATTTCTATCTTCTCCAAAATAGCTCTAGACCTTTATTAACCCTAATTTCATCATAAAGCCTACCTTTTTCTTACTAAGCTTAGCCAAATCATCAATTAGAGAGGTGATTTGCATATCAAAGCTTGAGATTATCATTTTGGCCAATTTGCATTTCTCTTCCTTGTTGTCCACTTCAGATCTAAGGAGAGAAATTGTATTTGGTGAGTGCTTCTTGACCTCTCACTGTACTATGCATGTTTATGTAGTTAAAAATGGTGTTTTAAACATGATTTCGATCCTAAAATGTTATCTAACTTTAACCACATTTTTTAGATGTTTATAACCGAATTCAAAGGTTTAAAGTGGTTTTAAATGGATTTGCTAGTCCTTTTGTCATATTCATATGTTACGATAAAAGTTAGACTTTAATTAAGATTTGCATGATTATTATGTTCTTATGTATTGCATGTATGAATGGATGTATATGTATATATTCCATATTTGTAAGTTGTTATTTGATATGGTTTGTTAGTGCTTTTAGGTAGTTAGAAAATGAGTGGTCGAGTTGGCAAATTAAACGTAAAGATGGTCGGAATTGGATGAAACTTAGAGGGGAGGCTCTAGAGGATGAGATGAGCTTAGGATTCAATTTGCACCAAGTTTGGAGCTAACGATAGGACTCGGTATTGGTACCGAGAGCTTCTATTTGGTACCGAGAGCTTTTTGGTTGAGGAAATGGCTTGGTGGAAGGTTTACTTCATGCTGGGGCTTAGTGTGATGAGTGAAGGGCATATGAAATAATTTAGCTAAGTATCGGACTTAGTACCAAGAGATTTGGAGGGCATGGATACAAGAGCTTTTGGACTTAACACCAAGAGCTTTGGAGTTGATGCCGAGAGCTTTGGAGAAAGTGGTTGGGGTCTCGGTACTTAGGAGATCGAGCCTAGGAAAAGAGGGAGAAAACTTAACCAAATTTGTTAGGTACACCTCTTAGTACCGAAAGGACCGCTCAGTACCAACAGGTCCAGTTTGATGCTATCTGGGTGGCACTTCTCGAAGGGAGAGTGGAGGTTCTGCAGGTTGCGTTGAAGGTGTTTGTTTGTTCGCTTGGGGTTTGATGCTAATGTAGTTGCATGATGATAGCTTTGGGACTTCGGTGATGGCAACTTGATGGTGAATGGAGTTAGGTTCCAATAATAGCGACTCGATGTGGAAAGGAGTCATGAGAATGTTTGTCCACAAAGGGCGGGATTTAGGAAGGATGATACATGTATAGAACATAAGAATGGTTTTATCATTGAATGAAGGAATGTGGAATGGTTCCTCGAGAATAATAGAAATTAGATGAGGCAAGGAAAGGACTCGAACACGCATGCTAAGGGATCGTTGATATTTAGAGTGTTTTTTGATGTACTCGAAAGCTGGGGTATTATGAGTGCACTTATGGGTACTTGGAATGGCTACCCCTGATCATTAGAAAGGATCCATATAACCTAGACCATGGTAAAGGTTCTAGTATTAGCTTCAGACTAAAAGCGAGTACAATGAGAATCAGGATTTCCATTAATCCATGGCATACGAAAGCCATACGAGTTATCATATATTTGGAGCACATTGAATGATAATGAGGGTTGTTTGATGGATGCTATGGTTGCTTTGGTTGTTTTCTACCATAGTATATCACTCTAGGGATTTCATTGGAGATAGGTATCGGCGATAGGGATATCTGGACACCTGTCGTCATACTTGGTTTGTAGTATACCTTTACTACATTTGTAGAGTAGCATATTATGTTCACTATGCGCTAACTCTTTGGTTGTAGGGACAGGTCAGGTATGGTTCATGTACCCTTGTTCCTTACTATATCGACTTGTATAGTATTTTGATATTCATTTATCGTTCACACCAGACTGTTGTTTGACACAAGGTTTTATGCTTTGCTTCTTTTTATCTTAGATACTCCTAAAGAGTAGACTAGATAGCAGGTCTAGATGCGACATAGTAGCTGTGTAAAGGACAAGCTAGATGGAGCTATCGCGTGTTATATATGGACTACCATGCTTATTCTACTGTGCAACACTATGGAGCCTTGACAGTGCTTGCTTATTACTATTATTAATAGACAGTTATTTGAGTTTATTTCTGTTCGTATAAACTCTATTATTTGATGTATAACTCTATGAATCTGCACTATGATATTTGGATCGCTTAATTATTATTGTCTCTCTTGTTTTATATCTATGATGTATATTATTTTATATCATGCGCTATGAGATATATGATAGGTTCTATGATGTTTTATTTCATTTTAACCCTCGATAGTCATCCTACATCGACCGAGCATGTCAATAGTGCAACAGTTATATTGGGTGCCGGGGGTGTAGGGTGGCCGTCACATTGTGCCTTGAAATGCAGCTCATGAAGGCTAAGGATGAAAGCCTGCAACAACTTGATGGTGCTAGGTTGAAATGAACAACTCTTCCAGAGGAGAGGTTGGAGGATGATTAAAGAACTAAAGGGATAACCGCCTAAATTATGGTTTAGAAGTATGGGCCATAAACTTAGCATGTTTTAGAGAGATTGCATGGTTTGAGTTGTAGGAGATTGCGCCCATGGTGCTGCATTGGGAAAGAAAGTAGTTGGTGCAATGAAAATTGTAGTTGGAATGTGGTTCAAGTACCAAAACTTGAGGGGAAGAGGGATTTTGAAAGTTTGCTGAATGAATGTCATTGTCATCATTTTAAGAGATATGGTTAAGTTTTTCCTTGGTCTAGTGACAGGAGTCTCATCCATACTTTTATAAAAATGTTAGGTTCCGTAGTCTATTGATTTATAACCAACTTTAGAATACTTAATATAACAATCAAGAAGATTTTCTTAACAAACCATGTGATATTTGACTCTTTCTGTATATTTCTAGCATAGCTTTAAACAAGTTGTTTTGCTACATCAGTTTCTATAATACCCAGCGAGACTTGGTCTCGTAAGACTAGTAGTGGACTTTCATTTTAAGAGGTCTACCGTTGCGATAAGATATTTCGCTTAGAACTTTCTTATGGCAGTAAACTATAAATCGCATTAGGAGAGAAACTCAAATATGAAGAATAGAGCAATTGATAAGTGGTCAAAATCCAAAGTCGACTTGAAAATCTTCACCGGACACTTTAAGACTGGTCAGCTCTCACGAAGTTAAAGTCTGATAAAATCTTTCTTTTGAAAAAAATCTCAAAAAATTACATTCACATTGAAGCCACGAGAGTACATGCTTATTATCGATCAAACAAATATCAATCGTTGCCTTCGATGCAATCTTCGCAAAAGATTTAGTTATAGCTTACACTAAAGGCCGTTTTTGTGACTACCCATAATTTATTAGTAGTAATTAAAGTATTTAATTTAATAATTAAACCGTTACTTATGTAAAAAATGGTAACAACACTTTCTTTTGCAAATTAAATTATCAAGGCTTGAAAATATTACCATTGCGTAGAAAAGATTTTTATGGTCGAAATAGACTCTAAACTTGCTACAATTGGAGTTACGGGGGAGGGGTTTTATGACCGAAATAAGAATTTAATAAAACATAATATATTTTTAGCAATTAGAAAATCCAGCCTAACCTATCTAATTAATTTCAATTAGTCCCTAATAGTGACATGAATCACTTTTCAAACCACTAATTGCATCTATAAACTCCTCATCTTCATTAACCTAACTTCTCCACAAAGATATCCATCTCTAGACCAAGATAAAATCTATAAAATATAAATAAAATCATATTAATTCAAATCAACTCAAGAGCTACATGTCTATACAACCAAATCATGTTTTTGGATAGGCTCATTGTGGGAAGATCGAATCAAAATCAGATCTGGACATTTTTGGGTGTTCTTATTACTTGCAAGGAGGGTCTAGGTCAGTGGGATACTATTTCAAATGGTGTTTGAAAGAGTTGGTGGTATTCCATAGGGTCAATTATGTAATTGTTACATACGTCTAACTCTGTAGTCAGTCATATTCATAATAAAAGTGTTTGTTTTCTTTTATATACCTTGTTATATTATGATATAAATAATTAAGTAATTAGTTTAATGTATATAATAAGAAAATCCTTAAATAAAATGTTATGCGATTGTCTTTGTAAAGAATTGCAATCGTGAGTAATTAATCACAATATGAAATAACATTTTGTTTTAAATATTTTAGGTCAAGATGTTTCGAGAAAGGATATCTATGCATCCATTAAGACTAGAATATGTAACACTCTCCAAATGTTACACGGTGTATTACCCATGGCTGTTGGGGGGCACCAATGGGTTACGTACTTGTAATTAGTGGATAAATATCAAATGACTCATCCAAGAGTTTTCTATTGGTTAGTAACAACTAGGTCAAATAGGAAATCTTAGGGTGATTATGTTACATAGTTCCATCGACCCGAGAATATTGTGGAACTTCAATGTGAATGCTCCGCTTTGATTATAGTTAAATCATGGCTTGATAATACCTCGAGCACCTATTAGTTGGGTCTCGGTTGAAGCATTGGGAGTGAAACATTGTCCACTATACAATTTGTCTCCTCGGTTGTATGAGGTTGGTATCACAGTCAACTATTGTCAACTCAATATCAAAATCTCTGGTCAAAATAGAATAGTTAATAATATATGTTATCATTGAACCAAGGACTTTAATTATGGACCAATCAAGTTGAATGTGGATAATATTGGAGCTTTGATCAATACTTGACTCCATACGTTCTAATGTGATACAACGTTGATGAAGAGAACATGTGTAAATTATTGTTACCATTGGTATAACTTAAGATAGTATAAAATATGATTTTAATAAAAAGATTTGTAAGCGATGAATTCGGCGTGACTCGTCAACATTGATATTTGAATTGTTCAAAATTAGTCGCTAATTGAATTCGCATCTATGAGTGTTACAACTATATTTGTGAACTCTTCGAAAAACCACATGATTTAATTTATAAAATATCATAAATGAATCAATATTTGAGAAATATATGTTATTCATTAATATAGTTAATATTTTGGAGTTATTTGGAATTATTTGGGGTATATATAAAAATTATATTTATGCACATCAATATACGATATCGGTATAACTTTAAATGGGTTTAAATAAAAGATAATTGCTTGTATGCAAATGATGAACCTAGATTATCCGCTTATCTCTCCTCCATGGCAAAGAATAGTAAAGGTAAACCTAGATTATCCTCTTCGAATGAACGTAACTCCTCATCTTCGAAGACTAGATCAGGTCGCTATTTTTCCAGATCTAAGCCTGAGAATGCTGGAGTCTATGCTAGTGACGATGGAGTCATCGACACCGGATCTGCAATGTTGATCTATCCTGCTATAGTAGCCCGCCAACCTGAACCAGACATAAATCCAGTTGCCGCTAGCCTAGTCTCGGATTCCATCCAACTTACTGCTCTATTGAATGACTATTCCTCTCTGATCCCTCCTAGTTAGGTCAGATGCTCAGAGGCTATTGGTAAGCATCTCCTTAACTCCTTGTTGGAATATGAAAACCTTAGATGGTGTGTTGATTCACCTATGGCTATTACCGAGCTTTTTGGAAAAGTTGATAATGTTGTTGTCTGTGCTTCCGAAAGTAACATTAGTTGGAAACCTGGAGAAGTAAATTTGAATGCTCATTTTCATGATAGTGCTATTCCCCCTGAGTTTGGTGAAAAGTCCAGTGTCTCTGCTGGTGATGTTTGTGCAACAGGACTTGACAATGATCTTAGTTCTGGTGGAAAAAATCTAGTGTCACCTATAGATAAGGCAAGGGATATGGAGAAGGGTACTGATATTCATTTGCAATAGGGTGATCTGCCATGTAATGTAGTGCCCTCCCAGAGATAATGGACATCCTTGTTCAAATCGCTTCCCAAGAATGCTGGAACTTATTCACCTAGGTCATTCAGGTTGGATGTTATAGATGGTGTCAATATCCCTCCAATTGAAGTGATTCAAGAGGGGGTCAATTATTGGTCTGAGTATTTAGTTGGATTCTTTCTGGGCTCTGATGCTTCGTATAAGGATGTTCACGTCACTTGTAAACGTATTTGGAATTTAAGGGGTAGTCTTTAGGTACAACACTTCAATTCTATGTTTTATTTCAAATCTGGAAATATGCAAGATAAATTGAGAGCACCAGAGACATATCCATTAGTAATTAAGGGAAAAGCATTCATTATCACTCCATGGAATCTTGGGGTTGACAAAGCGCGAGAGCAGAACCTATCTATTCCAGTTTGGGCAACATTCACACACATCCCATCTGTCCTTCAGCCTTTTATAGGTATTAACTGGATAACTAGTCTTATTGGAGATCTAAAATGTTTTGATTCCAATAGTGAAGTCTGTAAGAGCTTATCGTACGCCAGAGCGTTGATTGAGATCACCCCTTCTAGAGCTTTTCCGTCGAAGCTTAAAGTTCGACTGGGAGAAGGTAATGAAGTGGAAGTAGATGGACAGTATAAACGAAAACCTAAAATTTGCGTATCATGTCAATCATTTGGACATTCTCTGGATTCGTGCTCTGCAGTATGCTTGCCCTCCCCTCCTGCCAAGGTTCCCCTTCCTATACCCACTTTAAAATGGGTGCCTAAAATCTGAGTTCCCTCTTCTTTGGATTCTCCTCCTAACATAGCTCCTCCTGAAATGCCTGAAGTGAAAGCCTCTCCTAATGAAACTCCGGTCGAGGATGATTCCTCCTCTAATGAAGTTGGTATCTACTGGGACGATGTTGAGCAGGTATGGATACATGCAGAAATAGAAATGAGATATAATCCATATTTTAATCACTATTATATGTATGTTGGTGAGGGAGGCGAGAGTAGGACACTATATTATCAGGTTGAGGGGAAAGGGCATTCCTTGTCATCTACTGGTTATGAAGGTTATCATAACTTACTATATCTTTTTTTGGATGCAACTTGGTACAGGAAATTTATGTATTCTTCGCTATCGAGGTCTTTTGATCTGAAGCTTGCCTTGGTATTCTCTGATATTCTTGGTCCTGCCTCTGTAGGTAATATAAAATTAGATAGGGACGACTTATAGTCCTACCATTAGTAGTTTAGACAAGTCAGTCTAACTCCTGTGTTTTATTGTATTATTTCTTAGCTGTTTCGGAGCATGTTCCGAACACCTGTTCTCAAATCCTTAAGTAATAAATGTGGACGACACACTTTAAATGCTGGCTTAGCTTTGCTATAAAAAATTCAATTTATTGAAAAAATACTTTACTCGTTTTCTTTTTGCAATACTGAAGAACAAGCACGCGGTCGAGCAATCGAGCACGAATCGAAATATGTTGAGCAGTAACAGTCGAGAAGGAGCAGTGAAGAAGGTGCACAAGCAATTTAGAGCAAGCGAGACATCATGTTGTCGATGAAATAAACAAGAACAAAGCGATTTGGGTGATGATCGGGTTTGGAGTGGCGATTTTGGATATAGGGTTTTATTCAGAGTGATGATTAGGGATTCATGTGATATTAAAATAGCTAGCGGATAATTATTGAAAATGTACGGAAGAGATAATACAGGGGAAAACAAGATAGGAGAAGATGACAAAACATGAGGAGGATAATACGGGAGGACAACATGAGTGGATTTCCCCACCCTTTGTCCATCCAATTAACATGAGGCAAAACAGGAGGATAATATGGAAGGTAGAGCAACGACAATTCGACTTTTGATACTTTTGGATTCTTGAGCGCTTGTTCTTCACTCTTTTCTCTCTACATCAACATTTTCTACGAAATGCTATAAAACCCAAGATTACATTGTTTTATAGATTTAAAACGTTATAAAACATTTGTATTTGTGATAGAGCTATAGTAATAAAATTAAGTGGACGTAGACAGTGAATTGAGGCCGTACCACCATAAAATTCCTTATGTTCTTATCGTTCTTTCCCTTTTTGATTGATTTTCTCTCGATTGTGATCAACTCAGGGCATTGTATCACTTTTGACCCAACAACTGTCAAACATTTGAAGAGCATTACGTACTCTGATCTCAATGGATATATCGATATCCTTTCTCGAAACATCTCGAACATGAATATTTAAATACAATATTATTTCATATTGTAATTAATTACTCACGATTGCAACTATAATTACATAACATTTCGTTTAAGGGTTTTCTTATTTATATATTTTAAATTAATTAATTATATCGCTATATAACAAATTATATAATAAAAATCAAATACCTTATTATGAACAAGATCGATCATAGAGTTATAAAAATGTAACAAATTACGTAATTACCATTAGGACATACTCCTAACTATATCCATCTCTCCTTTGCATTTGGGATCGATTATAGAATCTTATTCTCATTCCTCCGATAAGTCTTCTCAAAACTAATTGAGCTAGTCCGTTAGTGAATGAATATGTTATATTGTCTTAACTATCTACTTTGTCAATCAACTCTTTCCGACATCGAGTAAACTTCTTTTATCTTGTGAAACTCTTCGGAGTATGTTTCTCGACTTTAGCTGAGCTCTAAGTTCTTTCATGATCTGTATTCACTACGCCATAAATGGCCTACTGCAACACAAAAAAAATGTTGGCTCAGGCCCGAAAAATGTTGCCATAGGTCTATGGCAACACTTTTAGGGTGATGCAATTTTTGCCGTTGCCTTAGACCTCAAAGGCAACATTTTGACTATCTAAGGCAACATAAGTAATATTGTTGCAATAGAACCCTATTTGGGTCTATGGCAACACCCATAGGTATCTGTAGCAACATTCCAAAATGTTGCTATAGATATGAACTTTTTGAATTTGTGGGGCCCACAATGTAGAGCTTATTTGATTTTTTAATAAAAATAAATATTTATTTAATAAAATGCTATTACACAGAATTTGATATTTAAACAGTAATTTATTTAAATAAATATTTTATTTCAACATTTGAAATTGTACAAATTCCTGACTCCACTATTTTACAATACAATGATATATAACACTGATATTCACATATACAGATATTCCTCACTACATCACTCAGTTCACTCATTACATATGCAGTTTCAATTTATACATACACCGACACTGATAAATATATGCCGAGCCGAAGGCGAGCCGAGTGCCGAGCCGAAGGCGAGCCGAGAAGCGGGTCCGGGCGCAGCGCCGGCGGGGGTCCGGGGCACCGCAGTCCCGGTTAGGTCGAACAAGTGGGCACCGCCCGATTCATCCGATTTCGGAAGATCGAGCCTTCTTTGAAATGAAGTAAAATGATGCACAAATGAAGACTGAGCTTAATTCCTATCCTCCATCTCCTCGCCTAAATCTGCTTGAATCCCCTACGGCCAAACACCAAAACTCTACTGCAAACTCTTCAATTTCCAATCACCACATTAGCTTCTCTCCGTAACCAATACACAACAGCACTCTACCATTGTCAAACTCCAAACTCCGTCTACATCTCTCTGCCAACATTCAGGCATCACACTGCCAACTAAAACTCCTCTGCATCACCAACTTCCACCATCACTTCCATAACTTACCAAACCAACCAACCAACCTTCAACCAATACAACTACATCCAGATTCAATGGTGAACCAACCAACCAGATTATGAACTTGCGATGGACTTGCCAGATTCTGAAACATTAACAAGTGTTAAAGGAACATTTGCACAAACATATGGGGGGCATACTATCTTATTGAAATTACCAGTACCAAGTGAAGCAACCGCAATCATAGGGGAAAGTATGAAGAGATCAGCCTGGGATCTGCTCTGAACTTGCGATGGAAAGTACGAAGTGAACCAAAATCTCGAGGGCAGCAGTTCGGGTTTTGGGAGAAATTAAGGCGCTAGAAGGGTTTTCAGGTGAAGTGGTCTAAAGGAGAAAGGTAGAGGGGTTGGTGGCGAGCAGGTCTTCTGTTGGAGGCGAGAGCTGATGGCGACGACAGCGGTGGCAAAAGGGGTTTGAATGGAAAACTTTGTTTGGCTTCGGGTTTTGGTGTCGTGACAGGGCTCTGGTTGGAGCTAGATGGTCGCGATGGTTAGGGGGTAGCTGGGAGGAGGCGACTGGGAGGAGGCGAATGGGAGGAGGCGACTGGGAGGAGGCGACTGGGAGGAGGCGAATGGGAGGAGGCGACTGGGAGGAGGCGACTGGGAGGAGGCGAATGGGAGGAGGCGACTGGGAGGAGGCGACTGGGAGGAGGCGACTGGGAGGAGGCGAATGGGAGCGACTGGGAGGAGGCGAATTGGAGGAGACGAATTGAAATGAAAACCAAAAGGGGATCTGAACTAGTTTAGGCGGGAAAACGAAATTTTGGGCCAAATTGCAGTGGTGATCCATTTTAACAACCAGATTAAATGTAGATCGTTGGATCGTATTCACGCGGATTGCTAATTTTATTAATTTTTTAATCTGAATACATCTATTGCAACACTATATAAAAATGTTGCATCGTGTTACACTTGTTTAGCTAGAGCAACACATTTTTATGGCTAAGGTAACACCAAAAATGCAACGTTGCAGTAGGACCAAAATTTTATAGCTGTCGCAACATTTTAGCTGGCAACACCTTGCAAAAGTGTTGCAGAAGGTCATTTATGGCGTAGTGATTGTGGCATTGTTTTCACATAACAATGCTAAGCAATTCTCAACATTTTGAATCATCCCCAGTTTAGTTATAAATTTGTAGTATGCGGTGCTATTCAAGGCAGTGTACTTATCCTTTTGGTCAGCCATAACCTTTCGTTTGGAACAATTCTAACTTAAAACTTCTTGACTATGATTGATCATGAATTTGGATTTGACATACTACACTCGATATCACTATGAAGTTCGAGTCCGAATACTCCTTAATACGGAGTTCGTTATTTCTATAAACAATTCTCTAGTATTTTATAAATACTCGCGAACACTCTATATTATCATTTAGTAATCTTAATTGGATTTGATACATGTTTTATGTATCAAATGCATAAGTGAAATGCGATATTGTTGACAATACAACATGTATGGTAATTCTTATTGCCAATGCATAAGGAATCCATCTTACATGTGCCACATTTAATATTTTAATACGGTATCTATGTATATCATTTGGGACATTCCCAACATCCTTTTATATTAATAATAAAAGATGCTCTTTCAAATCCAATATTGAGAATTAAACAACCAAACTATAATGATTTTAACACAGGTGCATCGTTAATAATCATAAGTTTGTTGTTTACTTATAGTTTTAAAAATAATCTAGTACATTTATAGTTCTTTCTTACAGATACATGCTTCCTCTGTATTTTAACTGAAATTCAAACTATTTGTTATACTGTTAGAATGTTTGCTTAACTCTGATGCTTATCTTTTGTATTAGTTCTTGGATCCTATCCAAACCTCACAAACTGAGTATGCTCTCACTGACTTTGAGATACTTTGGTTGTATTGTGCAAATAGATTATTCTAAATCATTATTTAGAAATTTTGTTCCAACATATGTGTACCCAAACTCAAAATCACATCGGGTAATAATTTTGCGAGTAAAATAGAAATTGTCTTAAGCATGTTGATTAATGAATCTATTACGTTAATTTCAATAATTGAAATTTACGTCATTATGCTTATCGACGTTGCTTGCTATATTTAGCTTCATTGATCTTCTTCTCAAAAACACTTTTACGGTCGACGGATCATATTTTAATAATGTACTTGGGATCCATTTTGGATTTATGCATTGTCACATTTAGGATGGTCAATACTCTTAATGGCTTATTTGACAATTAAGGAAATTCTATTCTTGACATTGATATGAAACTCATAGTTTCTCTTTAATGTGCGAGAGTTGTTAAATGAGTCATGTCTAATTTAGCTTGGTTAATTACATTTCATCCTTTATAATCATTTTTATCTTTGAATCCTATCCAGATCCATTTTACAACTAATAATCTCTAAAATAAATTCATTCATCATGAGTTTGACGATTCTTGAAACAACAGTTATTTCTCAGTATAACAAGACAAGCATTCAATAACATTTCATGAACTGCCTTTGTATATGTATAAAAATGATTTAGTTTTGAGTTAATGAAAATTATGTTCATAATATAAGTTGCTCAATCTATATTGGCCTGCCCCAAACTGCTTTGGGGTGATTCACATAAGATCCCTCACGAACACATATTACATGCAACCTCTTAACTTTTATCCTGTATGATTTCAAACTATGTTTTGGATGAAATTAATTTTAACCTATGTACTCACTCTTAAGTAAACATCCTAACATAAAGCAGTTAACTCAACTTCACTCGTTATCATTTGTTCTTTGTCCAACAAAATCTGATTACTCCTTATCGATATACCATTATGTTTTATATAGAGGAGTGACTTTTAAGATATAATCTTATTCGTTTTATGTACATTTGGAACTACTTTCCAATACACTCACATATTCGATCAAATCGAATTTATTTTATTTCTTTTGCATGCAATGTTTTCTATTTCCATTTTACTATCATTCAACTTTGAACTGCATACACCTATATGTATCACTAACTCTTTGTCACTCCCACTAAATGAGTGCTTCGCCCTTAATCTTTTGAGATATAATTAAATGGTACCATGTGATTCATAATCATATGATTATTGAATTATTCCTCAAAGATATGGCTTAGTCCATAATTGCAAAATAATTGTAAAAGTTTAAATACTTTATATTTTATAATGCTTCGCCTTTGTTGTGAATAACTATATTATAGACTTATTTTATAATGAATATTCATATCAAAATAAAACTATACCTATTTCCAATCAATACTGAAAATAATTAACATGTCACAAAAAATATTTTGGTATATATAAGGAAATAATTTTCCGTAACTTGATGCATCCACTAATAAGTATTATATGGTATGCACCCAATATTTCCACCATTACTATACTTGCAAATGAAATACGAAGCTCCATTCAACCACTTATTGCGAAATTTTATTTCATTCAATGCAACTAATTTACAGTCAAGATTCAAATCAAATATCTTGAACTTGAAGAAATAACTTTCATAGAAAACAATTTTCTATATGAAAATACATTTGGAATAAAATTCACATTTATCATTCCATATTAGGTATCCTTTTTGTATTTTATACAATTCTCATTTCCAATGTCTGTTGATGAAGTAGAGGTGACCACTTACCCTCTTCATTCCAACTATGCCTAAATTACATTTACTATCATTCATTTGTTTTCCTAGGTTGCTTGTAATACAAGATCATAATGAATTCACTACCAAAAAATTCCATTTAATCATCCTTCACATTTAAGGATATTGAATAAGCTACACTTTACATAAACTGATATTTCAGCGATTGAATTTCTAGGTACATCTTGTAGCTCTTGGTCTAGTGCTACATCTAGCATAATAAGATCCTTATTGTAATCAATCGTATTAAATACATGATATCATATTATGGTTTACTTGATTATTTCGAATAAAGTAATTTCACTGAAATTTTGTACATTACAAATCACGACTATTCATCAAGATAATATTTATATATGATCGAATATGGATCAAGTATCCATATTCTTTTATTATTTTAGAGTTTGAAACTCATAAAAGACAATACATAGTCTCAAGCAAATAAACACTTAAGCAACCGAGGTAAGAATGTTTTAGTGGTCGTATAAATAAGCTCTTGCATAGATCTTAAAGTGAAAACTTGTCAAAGATCTATTGGTAAGTATATTTTATATTTTTATGTCAATCTTAATTCAGTTTATATGTATATTTTAACTCATAAACATTTTATCAATTATAATGGTTGTACAAATTTTTCTAAGTAGATTATTTTAACTTTATATAACATATATTCTTATAATATTAGAAAGGTTAAATGTATTTATTTTATTTTTCTAATAAGGCTCCAACTAGATTTTTATGTTTCTCAAAACCTAAGAAAAACTTAGAAATCTTTCAATTTCTCTAATGGGCATTAGGACACTCTTGTCTTGGGATTCTGACCTTGAGGAATATTAACAAATCATCGGTCTATAATCGATGGACAACACTTTATCGATTGTATATACAACACCTAATCTTTGATCTTTGTCCTAATCTCATTTCAATCTTGAGGAATGTCAACAAATCGAAAGAGATTATTCACTCGTATCCATCATTCCATGTCAGCCTAAGAATAATTCAAGTACCTTAAGGAATATCGACAAGTACGTGCATTCATCTTACCTCGATTTGGAATATATTGATAATACTACACATAACATCCATAGCTTGAGGAATATAAGTAACTAAAGAGTATTCAAGTAATCCGTTAATATATAAATAGTAGGGGACAACTTATATATATATATATTAAGGATTCATTATCTTATAAACACACACACACATACTGGGTGATATCGATTTAGGAAACAATGCATTTCTTATGAAATAGCCGGTGATTCAAGCGTCGGACGCATTTGAAAGCATGATATGCATACAATACGCATGTGCTCATTCGTTAAATCTAAGTTGGGTTTCTTCTAGTTATACTTAAGATTATGCATTTATATAACATAATTTTAATTCATTTATAATTGTTTATAATTTAATTACCTTATATAATATCTTACGTATATTATTAGTTAAATCTTATTTAATTAATTTTAATTGTTATTAATTAAAACATATTTAATTAAATTTAGTTCTTATTAATTTAATTAACAAATTAACCAAATTATTTTAAAATTCAAAATTTTATTTTATTCATCCTAACCAATTTAAGATGAATATAAACTATAGCATTTACAATTAAATATACATATATGAATCTCTATTAATTAACATTTAATCAATTTATCTAATTAAAACAATTTTAATTAAATTTTTTAATAAATTAAAAATTATCTTAGTTTACCTTAAACATTTAAGAATATATATATATATATTATAACATTTGTTGTTATATATACAAATATGTTTTTTAATCAGTTCACTTTTAATTATTTATTTGTTAAATCCAACTAATTAAAATTAAATACTTTTCGAAATTATTAAAATTTATTTTCAAAATAATTTTGAATAATATTTTGTAACATTTATAAAGTTTCATTTTATATTTTAAACTTAGTCTTGCATTCAAAACTCAAGTGCATTAGGTATAATGGTCATGAGGCCCAGTGCGAATAACCTGTAGCCATAATTTATAATAGCCATGAGTTACAATAAGGGCCTAGCTAAATAAAAGGACTCGAATTAGATTAGTAGACTATGGTTTCATCGCGATGTCGGCCCAGGACCGCTAGTTTGATTCCATAAGTAAATTCTACCCCTATTCGGCTTAAATTTAAAATGTATAATACATTTTTATACTAAATTATGTTGAAATTAACCCAATGCCCAGATTAATTTAGGCCATTACAAATGGGCTGAACTTTTGGATTTACACCATCGTTGAGGGAGGCTGAGAGGAGATAATATTTGATTATCCAACCCCAAGCCTAAACACTACTATTCTAGACCCCCGAATGATATGTAGGCTTTATTAGTTGGCCCTGAAGTTATTAATTAGATCGTATAGACCGTTTGGACTCTGATACCATTGAAGGAACCGAGTCAGATTGCATATGGTAAATTGGGTGAATTTAAAAAGTGAAAATTAAGGATACATCCCTCATTTCTAAACTGATTTGTTTTACATCCTTTCCTTTTAGGAACTACTTTATACATCCCTCTTTTTTCAATTTCTTTCTTTATTACTTCTATCATTTTCAAATTAAAAGCAACCGCTTAGACATGTATTATGACGGTTATGAATTTTGGATGTATACCCTAAAGGCGCGCGTCAAGGTTAGTAAAATTACCTAAATACCCCCATGAATTTCATCTTTTAAAAAAATAGGGATGTAATTTATAAAAGAAAATTGAAAGGGACTTAATGCTAAATTTTTATAATCATAAGGGTGTATGCAAAAATTTCCCTTAAAAAAATCCATATTTGGATCATGATGGGCTTATAAAGTCTAATGGGTTATACTAGATCCAATCTAGTTGATGTTAATAAAATCATATTTTATTAGTATTGTTCTATTTTAATTTATTAATCATATTAATTAATTTAATTTAGTGTTTATTATATGTGGAATTTGAACAGGTAAGACATATCAAATATGTTCATATTTCAAGTTATATGGCAAACATGTAAGACATGAAGCAAGTGTAATTTGGTTGGGTGTTTGTGTTCTATCATTTAGGTATTCAAAGGGTTAATTAAAACAACTAAATAGGTGATAAATGTGACAACTGTATGATTAGTAAGGAGTTACATTTATCACCTTTGGGGTAGAAGAGAGGTCATAAGAACATACAGGATGTAATTACAAATGAATAACATGATATGGTAACAAATGTTATATAAACATGTGCATCACCATATATATGCATATTATATATATATGTATATATGTATGTATATGTATGTACGTACGTGTATGTAAATTTCCATTAAATTATATTTATGTAAATTATGATTTAAGAGCAATTAATGTCATAATTTTAAATCTATGATTAAGGAAAGATCTAATTGACATCTTAAGTTTTGGAAAATATTCCACATTCTTCTCATGTATAATTATATTTAGATCCAATTCATATAAAGTAATTTGAAATTCCATAATTTATTCATAGCCAAAGGAGAGATAGTGTATATGAACATATATAATTTTAACTTGAATGAAAAGATCAACCAGTAGTTGTATAAAATAAATGAAAATAAATGAACAAACTATGAAATACACATATGTTTAAATTTAATTGTGTGTAGAAACAATTTGTGTATATGCACACACACACAAACACACACACACACACACACACACACACACATATATATATATATATATCTGTGTGTGTGTGATAAAAAAATTCCATAATTATAATTTATGTAAATAAATAAATAAATATATAACAGTCAAAATAACTAAAAAATAATAATTCTCAAAATTATTCCTTAATAGAGTGTACAATAAATCAAAATTCAAGGAAACAATTTTAAATTCACACACACACAAAGATATTGTTATCCCGCCTTTTGGCAAGGCCGCGACACCAAGAAATTGACTAGAAACCAAAGACAGTTTGTCCCGAAGATCGGTTATACTTAGGTTTGCTATGGATATCAATGAATTTTGTCCGAGTCCGGATCGAGCTACAATTGATATGACATGACTAGCGAAGCTGTAAAAGCCAACGTTCCAAATTTCAAGTCAATCCGAGTTCGTATGCTCGAGATATGATCGATACAAGTCAAAGAAATCAGCATAATCGCATCCATCATTTCGCATCCCTCAGTTTGCATCCATTAAGTCTCGGCGTCGTCTATTGTTCGCATCGATCCAGAGCACACCATTTCGCATCCATCGGCTGAAGAGCCTTGTTCGAATCCATCGAGCAACAGTAGTTCGTATCCATCAGGCATCGCTATTCGTATCCATCAGGGGTCGCTGTTCGTATCCATCAGGCGTCGCTGTTCGTATCCATCGAAGAATCACTGTTCGTATCCACCACAAAATCACTGTTCGTATCCATTCCATTTCCTATTTGTTCGTATCCATTAAGTTGGAACACTTCGATCGATACGAACAAGGCCACACAATCGATACAAATTGAGCCATATCACTTGATACGAACAGAGCCGAATTGATCGATGCGAACAAGGCCACATCAATTGACACGAATGGTACCACTTCCTTCGAACGAACACGGCAGCTGCTATCGATACGAACGAGGCGAAAGTTTTGGAACGACTCGGTCAACTCGGCGTAAAAGGTGGATCGATCCAAAGAGTGCGCACCACGTCATCACCTGAGCACGTGTATTGATCGATTCGAACTCATCGATTCGAACCAAGCAGCCCACCGAAGAACACCAACTTGTATCGATCATATCTCGCAATCCATAAGTCCAAATGTTATGAAATTTTCAGAGGAGCTTACATACAACCTAAAGAAAGTTCCTGCCAAATTTCGATTCGATTGGATCAAATCTTGACCGATACGAAATTCGTTCGTATCAATCATGGATCGGGTTGAAATCATGTGGGATCGATCGCGTGGGCCCACTCACGTGCCAGAAGAAATCTCCCGAGACTGAGTGAAATATTTGCCTCCTATGCCTATAAATAGAGCCCCAGGGCTACAGAAGAAGGGTCTTTTTTCTCTTTGACGTCCAGACTCTGCCGAATCCAACTTGGCACTCCATTGCTGCCGTTGTACTCGAATTTCAACACTTTAATTCGCTGTAAACCATTGAAATCAGTTGTAACCTATAAGTGAATATCAATAAAGTCATCAAACTTCAAAGTGGACGTAGGCCGGATCGCCGAACCACTATAAATTCTGTGTTCTTTACTGCTTTCCTTTTAATTTTCTGAATATTCTTCATTTTCAATTTTCTACATACTTGTTATCTGCGATCCATGATTGTGAATTGGTGCTTTCATTGACAATTGGGTGTTTGTGACCGATTTTGGCGCAAACATTTTGGTGCTTTCAATGAGAACTAGCTAACTCAGGATTCTACCGTTTGGAAGTTGAATTTGAAGGCTTAAGAATTCAGATCTGAAAAGCTATGACAAGGCAATCAAGTAGAAGACAAAGAGCAGAGATGTAACAACCCGGGATTTTGTAAAAGCCAATCGTCATTAGACGATTAAAAGTGCTGACAACTTGCTATTGGAATTTGAATCGAATTGAAATTCTTTTTAAATTTGAAAAATTGTTATGCGGGCTTAAAAGTTTAGTTTGGCCCATGTTGTTTTGTGTTGCCGAGATGGTTATCAATACTTGTTCTTTTTCCCCCGACCCGTTCATTTTTTGTTCGAGAAACCTAAACCAAAGAAAACCCAAAATCATTCAAAAAGAAATGGCGGCCTCATTTTCATTTTCATTCATTCGAAAACCTAATTAAAGAATGCAAAAAAGAACGAAAAATGGTGGCTCTGTTCTTTCTTCGATCTCGTTCAAATAATTGTGGCCACAGATCTCGTTCTTCTTTTCAATTTAGGGCTTCTGCCGATTGCATTCGATCGACTTCGGGATGCTTCGATTTGGCGAATAAGGTGAGTGATCGCACCACTCACATCTAATTCAAATAGTATAAGCTCGGTTATTGATTTGTTCTCATTGGCTTCGGCCATTCTTGTTCATAGTTAGCTTTAATTCTTTGATTGGCTGTCACTGTTTTGAATTGGTGATTTTGTATAGGTTGGGCTTTGGCCATTCGTTTATGGTTTAAATGCCTGAGACGATTTTTGACTTTGTCAATTCGTATACATGGTGATTTCTTAGTACTCAGGGCCTTGATCGATTCTTTGGTCATCGTGTCTCTGACTTGGTTGTGAACTGCATATTATTTTGGCTTTAATTGTTTTGAGCTGTTGTTTTCGTGGTCATCATTGTTCGATTTGGTTTGACGACATCGAGTTCATCGCGACCACCACGATTTCGATTCCAGGCGACTTTGGTCACTGGAATTAATGATGCTGGTTTTGCAAAAAAATAATTTAGATGATAATTTGCTGGGCTTAGTTTTGCATATCTGGTCCACTTGAGTTTTGATGCCTCGTCTAGTTTGTATTGATCAGTTGTTAGATCACTTTGTTGTTCCATGATTTTGGCATTGTGCCTTGTTCTTAATGATGATGCTAGTACTGTCCAGTTTACAGTACTATATATGTTGCATTTTTTTGATGATTCACATGGGTTACTGTCACTGCTTCTAGCCCCTATACATGTATACATATATGTGCCGATGTGTATATATGTGGTTGGAGTAGTAGTCTTTCGATTGAAGTTTTCTTGAGTGAATTTCACTTTCACTCACATCTAATTCAAAATGCTGTTTTTTTATGATTCGAGCTCTTGATTTTGTTTTTATCAGTTCGCTCTCCTTTATTGAGTTCGTTATGTATGCTTGAATTTGTCAATTGATTTGTTCGGCCGTTCGAGGTTGTGGATATTAGTGATTTTCCTGATCTAGTTTGCTTCTTTGATTTGTGGTGCCATGTTGTTTAATTACAGTACACTAGTAGTTGAACTTTGAGTATGTTCGTACCTGAACTGGTCGAGTTCATCTGCATTGTACATCCGCTCTGTTCAGTTTATACTTGAGGTCTTTGTGTTAAATTCACTTGTTTTTTTATTCAAGTCTGATTTATGATGTATTTGTGTATGGCTTTGACTTGTGATCTGATACATCGAGTCGGCAAATGTGGTATCATTTTGTCAATGATGTTTTGACTGTTTGAACTTGGTTTGGAATTGGGGTCTTGTGTTATTGTTTTAGATCTGAGTAGTCATTGCCAAACTATTCTGTCTGTCTGCACTTGTTCATTCTACTTGTATCACTTGACTTGTGCATATGCATTTGTTCTTTGTTTCATATCTGATGTTAAGGCTTTGCCTTTGTGGTCTACACTTGCTTACTGCTACTTGTTGCCCTTGTGATCCAGTTTTATTTTCACATGTGTTGACCCGGCTTCTTTGGGTTTGACCTTGTGTTAGTTGTAAAGTTTCATTGTGCATTTAGGTGCACTGTGCTTGTTTGCAGTTGTATATGCCTATTGGGTTAGGTTCAGGTGGTCTACTGAACCGTTGTTGTTTCACTGTTTCATTATACATTTGGACTTAAGTCTAATTCTTGAGTTCATTTTGTGCAGTTTTGCCCCTGTAGCACTTGATGGTATTTGGTCTGTTTCACATGTACGCCTTGTGCATGTCATTTTGCAATCGGTTTCTATGTTTTATGGTGGCACTGAACAGTTGGGTTTGAGTTGTTTAATCTTGAACTCGATCTCGAGATGGTGCTATTTGAGATTTGAATCTTCATTTGATTATGGTTCGTTGATCTTTTGTGTATTTCGGGTTGTAGTGGCGAGGTAGTATACGCGTGCGTATACTGCAGCCCTACCAGAATTGATGTTTTAAATTGATTATTTTGTTGTTGTCTAATTATCTTCTAGATAATTAGATTATGAGTTTCTAATTATTTATTTAATAATTGGAATTTGTTGTTAATTGCCAATTAGGCAATTCTGATGTTTTCTAAATTATCTTCATAGATATTCTTTTCACTTATCTTTGTTGATGATTTGAATCTGCTGATTTGTTGTTTAACACTGTTTAGTGTTATATCTGTCGTTATCCAATTCTCTTATCGAGAAGTCGGATATACGAGATTTCTGTGACTGTCGTCTATTTGATATTGATTATTATTGCTTCTATGCATTAATAACTGAGTTTGAATTAGACTGACCCATGTATTATTTTCTTTTGAATGTAATACTCGGGTCAGACTCGAGTTATTTCAGGTTGTAGATTTCCTGCTTTGGGTTGCTGTTTGAGCTTTGAAGACTTTTCATATCTTTTGGAGTAGTCATGTCATAGTATAGGTTGATATGTATTCATGTATATTAGTTGATAATGTACTTGTATATATAACTTCCAGAGTCGACAGTTGTAGTTGTATCATATGTATCGTGTCAAATGTATTGTAACTGATATCAGTTATATATATATATATATATATATATATATATGAGACTTTGTTTATCTGTGTTCCGCATCTTTTTGTATCTGTGTTAGTATTATATATATTGTCCTAAACTATTATGAACCATCGTAGTTCGTTTTATACTGGAATAGGGTATGTCGATGGGAGTAACTAAATAAGAGATGAAAAATGAAAAATATATACCACTCCTATCGAGGTAATCAATACTAGTGTAAAGCCAACTACGGATGGTCGCTCCTATCCAGCCTTATTCTTCATAATAACAGACAGTATTTCTTTTAATACTCTTTATTATTGTGAGCATAGAGGTTGGGCGTCACAGTTGGTATCAGAGCTTGGGGTTTATGGACATAATATAAAACATAACTTAGATGAACATGTGTTACAACTATTGGTCGATGTTTTATTTGTGATTTGAGTCAAAACTAAAGTTTTGAAATTATGATGAAATTTTTAAATATCTTTATTTAAAAATAAAAGTGAAACAGTGTTTTGTTGATTTGATTAAATTGTGTTCTGTTCATCAGAGTGCGCAGCGGAAACAGTGAAACTGTCTTCGCTGAGTACAACTGATAATCTTTTTGATTTAAAAAATCAAAATACGAAATTGATATGAATTTCATTTGTTGTTTACATAGCTGTATTTATTTTGTTTCTTTGAGAATTTCGAATCTGAATTGAAGATTCGAAACGATTGAAGTTATGTGATTTTGTTGAGATTCACGCTGGTTTTCTTTGATGCTAATCACATATCTAATTAGATTTTTGTTGTTTTAAATTATCTTCACTGAAGATAATAGAGTAATTTCTTTGTTTATATTGTAGTGTGTGTGCAAATATGAATTGCACGTTACTGCATTAATTTTACGTTGAACCGATGCTTGGTTATGAAACGTATTTTGTTGCCGTTATTTTATAACGGTATTTTTTTACATCGATGCTAAATTTTGAGGCACGATGTTTGTTGGCAATTTTAATGAATGAAAATTCACTAGTGTTACATTTTGATGTAAATCATTTTGATGAGATTTTGACGTTTAAAAATTACTCTCGCTTTGGCTTCACTAACCGTCAAATTTTTAAAAGTGGATTTTCAAGCGGTTATTCCGCAATGCTGATTCTGAGATTCATTTTACGATGTTCTGGGGAAGTGCAATTTTCTTTTCGAAATTGCTACTGATGTTGTTGCTTTAATCACGTGATTGGAAAATCGTTTTAAAATGAAAATTGTTTTATAAATTTTTAACAGTTTGCGCTTTCAAAAGAATGAGGAAGCGACTTAAACGATTCAGCAAAATCAAGGATTATGACCCCTTTCTTTTATTGATTCACTTAACTCCGGACTTGTCCAGTTGAGAATGTGAATTGTTATTTTTATAAAATAAATAAAATTGTTTTCAGGAATTTTACAGTTTGCGCTTTCAAAAGAATGAGGAAGCGATTTAAACGTTTCAGCAAAATCGAGGACTATGACCCCTTTCTTTTACTGATTCGCTTAATTCCGGACTTGTCCGTTTGAGAATGTAAAATGTATTTTTACAAAATACACAATTTTGCACTTTCAAGGAAACGATGAAGAGAATCAAACGATTTAGTAAAACATGTGGTATGGGACATGTGTGTTTGCTATTTCGGTTAATTCCGGACTCGTTAATTGAAACATCTGCTATTTTGATGATTCTGATGATTTTGTGTGCTTTCGAGCCACTATGTTGGACCTTCGGGTCATTTGTTGGACCTTCGGGTCATTTGTTGGGCTTTCGGGCCACTCTGATGGACCTTTGGGTCAAATACCAGTACTAGACCTTCGGGTCACTCTGCGGACCTTCGGGTCATTTGTTGGGCGCCAAAATTATGTTGAGTACTTGGTAGGCTTCGGCCATTTGTTGATGCACGTGCGGCGAACTAAAAACTCGCCATCTGATGGGATCGATCCAAGCTTTTATGTTGATTTTCTAAAGTATCTTAATTGATTTCTAGATATTTGTTGTTTCTAATTATCTGCAGGTAATTAGATATCTGATGTTATGAGGTTTAATTATCGTATCGATAATTAAATATTTGAGATTTGATTATCGTTTTGATAATCGAATATTTGTTGATTTGAAATTTGATTATCGTTTTTGATAATTAAATATTTGATGATTTGAGATTTGATTATCATTTGTGATAATTAAATATTTGTTGATTTTAAATTTGATTATCGTTTTTGATAATTAAATATTTGTTGATTTGAAATTTGATTATCATTTGTGATAATTAAATATTTGTTGATTTGAGATTTGATTATCATTGTGATAATTAAATATTTGATGATTTGAAATTTGATTATCGTTTTTGATAATTAAATATTTGTTGATTTGAAATTTGATTATCATTTGTGATAATTAAATATTTGTTGATTTGAGATTTGATTATCATTGTGATAATTAAATATTTGATGATTTGAAATTTGATTATCGTTTTTGATAATTGAATATTTGTTGATTTGAAATTTGATTATCGTTTTTGATAATTAAATATTTGATGATTTGAGATTTGATTATCATTTATGATAATTAAATATTTGTTGATTTGAAATTTGATTATCGTTTTTGATAATTAAATATTTGTTGATTTGAAATTTGATTATCATTTGTGATAATTAAATATTTGTTGATTTGAGATTTGATTATCATTGTGATAATTAAATATTTGATGATTTGAAATTTGATTATCGTTTTTGATAATTAAATATTTGTTGATTTGAAATTTGATTATCATTTGTGATAATTAAATATTTGTTGATTTGAGATTTGATTATCATTGTGATAATTAAATATTTGATGATTTGAAATTTGATTATCGTTTTTGATAATTAAATATTTGTTGATTTGAAATTTGATTATCATTTGTGATAATTAAATATTTGTTGATTTGAGATTTGATTATCATTGTGATAATTAAATATTTGATGATTTGAAATTTGATTATCGTTTTTGATAATTAAATATTTGTTGATTTGAAATTTGGTTATCGTTTTTGATAATTAAATATTTGTTGATTTGAAATTTGATTATCGTTTTTGATAATTAAATATTTGTTGATTTGAGATTTGATTATCATTGTGATAATTAAATATTTGATGATTTGAAATTTGATTATCGATTTTGATAATTAAATATTTGTTGATTTGAAATTTGATTATCGTTTATGATAATTAGATATTGGTTGATTGCTGATTTTATTGATTTTGAGATTTTCTAGTCTCTAATTGACTCTAGATTATGTGAATATATTGAATTGTTATTTTCTATCTATCTCTGTTGATAGTTAGAGTTCGCTGATTATGAAGTTTGTGTTTTTTAGTTAATTGTTGGATAACTAGATATTTGTAGTTTTGCGAATTTCGATTTGTGCTTTCTAATCATCTTTGTTGATAATTAGATTTTGCTGTTTTCTAATTATCGTATCGACAATTAGATATTGCTGTTTTGTGATTTCCGTATTTCTGAATATCTAATTGGTAATTGAATATTGCTGATAATTGTATTTATTCAGTTTTGATTGTTTTCTAATTATCTATTTGATAATTAGATTTTGTTGAGAATTTGTGAAATTCTTTTATGGAATTAAAAGATTTCTTTGGCGTTTGTATTTCCAACTTCTACTTTTCTAGCTTAACCAGTTTATGTTAGAAAAATAATTGTTATTGACGACTTTAATTATGAAAATTGCGGGGACGCAATTTTTATAAGGAGGGGAGTCTGTAACAACCCAGGATTTCGTAAAAGCCAGTCGTCATTAGACGATTAAAAGTGCTGACAACTTGCTATTGGAATTTGAATCGAATTGAAATTCTTTTTAAATTTGAAAAATTGTTATGCGGGCTTAAAAATTTAGTTTGTCCCATGTTGTTTTGTGTTGCTGAGATGGTTATCAATACTTGTTCTTTTTCCCCCGACCCATTCATTTTTCGTTCGAGAAACCTAAATCATTCAAAAAGAAATGGCGGCCTCATTTTCATTTTCGTTCATTCGAAAACCTAATTAAAGCATGCAAAAAAGAATGAAAAATGGCGGCTCTGTTCTTTCTTCGATCTCGTTCAAAGAATTGTGGCCACCGATCTCGTTCTTCTTTTCAAATTAGGGTTTCTGCCGATTGCATTCGATCGACTTCGGGATGCTTCGATTTGGCGAATAAGGTGAGTGATCGCACCACTCACATCTAATTCAAATAGTATGAGCTCGGTTGTTGATTTATTCTCGTTGGCTTCGGCCATTCTTGTTCATAGTTGGCTTTAATTCTTTGATTGGCTGTCACTGTTTTGAATTGGTGATTTTGTATAGGTTGGGCTTCGGCTATTCGTTTATGGTTTAAATGCCTGAGATGATTTTTGACTTTGTCAATTCGTATACATGGTAATTTCTTAGTACTCAGGGCCTTGATCGATTCTTTGGTCATCGTGTCTCTTGGTTGTGAACTGCATATTATTTTGGCTTTAATTGTTTTGAGCTGTTGTTTTCGTGGTCATCATTGTTCGATTTGGTTTGACGACATCGAGTTCGTCGCGACCACCACGATTTCGATTCCAGGCGACTTTGGTCACTAGAATTAATGATGTTGGTTTTGCAAAAAAATAATTTAGATGATAATTTGCTGGGCTTAGTTTTGCATATCTGGTCCACTTGAGTTTTGATGCCTCGTCTAGTTTGTATTGATCAGTTGTTAGATCACTTTGTTGTTCCATGATTTTGGCATTGTGCCTTGTTCTTAATTATGATGCTAGTACTGTCCAGTTTACAGTACTATATATGTTGCATTTTTTTGATGATTCACATGGGTTACTGTCACTGCTTCTAGCCCCTATACATGTATACATATACGTGCTGATGTGTATATATGTGGTTGGAGTAGTAGTCTTTCGATTGAAGTTTTCTTGAGTGAATTTCACTTTCACTCACATCTAATTCAAAATGCTGTTTGTTTATGATTCGAGCTCTTGATTTTGTTTTTATCAGTTCGCTCTCCTTTATTGAGTTCGTTATGTATGCTTGAATTTGTCAATTGATTTGTTCGGCCGTTCGAGGTTGTGGATATTAGTGATTTTCCTGATCTAGTTTGCTTCTTTGATTTGTGGTGCCATGTTGTTTAATTACAGTACACCAGTAGTTGAACTTTGAGTACGTTCGTACCTGAACTAGTCGAGTTCATCTGCATTGTTCATCCGCTCTGTTCAGTTTATACTTGAGATCTTTGTGTTAAATTCACTTGTTTTTTTTATTTAAGTCTGATTTATGACGTATTTGTGTATGGCTTTGACTTGTGATCTGATACATCGAGTCGGCAAATGTGGTATCATTTTGTCAATGATGTTTTGACTGTTTGAACTTGGCTTGGAATTGGGGTCTTGTGTTATTGTTTTAGATCTGAGTAGTCATTGCCAGACTATTCTGTCTGTCTGCACTTGTTCATTCTACTTGTATCACTTGACTTGTGCATATGCGTTTGTTCTATGTTCATATCTGATGTTAAGACTTTGCCTTTGTGGTTTGCACTTGCTTACCGCTACTTGTTGCCCTTGTGATCCAGTTTTATTTTCACATGTGTTGACCCGGCTTCTTTGGGTTTGACCTTGTGTTAGTTGTAAAGTTTCATTGTGCATTTAGGTGCACTGTGCATGTTTGCAGTTGTATATGCCTATTGGGTTAGGTTCAGGTGGTCTACTGAACCGTTGTTGTTTCACTGTTTCATTATACATTTGGACTTGAGTCTAATTCTTGAGTTCATTTTGTGCAGTTTTGCCCCTGTAGAACTTGATGGTATTTGGTCTGTTTCACATGTACGCCTTGTGCATGTCATTTTGCTATCTATTTCTATGTTTTCTGGTGGCACTGAACAGTTGGGTTTGAGTTGTTTAATCTTGAACTCGATCTCGAGATGGTGCCATTTGAGATTTGAATCTTCATTTGATTCTGGTTCGTTGATCTTTTGTGTATTTCGGGTTGTAGTGGCGAGGCAGTATACGCGTGCGTATACTGCAGCCCTACCAGAATTGATGTTTTAAATTGATTATTTTGTTGTTGTCTAATTATCTTCTAGATAATTAGATTATGAGTTTCTAATTATTTATTTAATAATTGGAATTTGTTGTTAATTGCCAATTAGGCAATTCTGATGGTTTCTAAATTATCTTCATTGATATTCTTTTCACTTATCTTTGTTGATGATTTGAATCTGCTGATTTGTTGTTTAACACTGTTTAGTGTTATATCTGTCGTTATCCGATTCTCTTATCGAGAAGTCGGATATACGAGATTTCTGTGACTGTCGTCTATTTGATATTGATTATTATTGCTTCTGTGCATTAATAACTGAGTTTGAATTAGACTGACCCGTGTATTATTTTCTTTTGAATGTAATACTCGGGTCAGACCCGAGTTATTTCAGGTTGTAGATTTCCTGCTTTGGGTTGCTGTTTGAGCTTTGAAGACTTTTCATATCTTTTGGAGTAGTCGTGTCATAGTATAGGTTGATATGTATTCATGTATATTAGTTGATAATGTACTTGTATATATAACTTCCAGAGTCGACAGTTGTAGTTGTATCATATGTATCGTGTCAAATGTATTGTAACTGACATCAGTTATATATATATATATATATATATATATATATTTGAGACTTTGTTTATCTGTGTTCCGCATCTTTTTGTATATGTGTTAGTATTATATATATTGTCCTAAACTATTATGAACCATCGTAGTTCGTTTTATACTGGAATTGGGTATGTCGATGGGAGTAAATAAATAAGAGATGAAAAATGAAAAATATATACCACTCCTATCGAGGTAATCAATACTAGTGTAAAGCCAACTACGAATGGCCGCTCCTATCCAACCTTATTCTTCGTAATAACAGATAGTATTTCTTTTAATACTCTTTGTTATTGTGAGCATAGAGGTGGGGCGTCACAAGAGAGAAGTCAGCATGAAGGATGTCAGGAGGCTTCCTCAGGAGAGAATCAGACATCGATCTTCATCACCAGGGATGAGATGGAAACGATGTTCAAGAGACAAGAGGAGATGATGTAGAATCTACTTCGATAAGCTGGACAAGTTGGAGTACAGAATCAGTGGAATGCAACCGCAGGAGATGCTGGAGATAGGGATCGGGAGCATGGAGCAACCAGAATTCTGAATGGAGCAGGACCATCTGGCATAACCCCAGAACTAGGGGGCACTTACCCAGAGCATGTTGACCCAATCCCGAGAAGAGCATCAGGTGGACTCGAGCAACATGGCATTGATACAGGAATAGACGCCCGTCCAGGAGAACATATTCCAGGAATCCCTCGTGAACTCGGGGGGCAGATCAGAGGCGACAGACAAGGGCTACAACTTGGAGACAGTGACAGATTGGAGGAGATGGTCAAACGAGCCATGAGAGGCGGACTAGTGAATAGAGATCTGGAGTATATGAGTAGGAGTCCCTTTGCTCCTACGATCAGGCAAGCCAGGAATCCATCAGAATTCAAGCTACCAATGCTGGAGACGTACGGGGGGACGGATCCTGCAGTTCATCTGACACGGTATATGAGACATATGGAGGTACTGGGGGTATCGGAGGAAGTCATGGCCCGGTGTTTCCCATTGTAATTGACGGACATTGCAGCACTATGATTTAGACAGCTGGAGAGCGGCTCCATTGGAACATGGACTGATTTGACTGAGAAGTTCATGAGGCAGTTCAGGGTTCACATTTCAAGTCCCAAGAATGTGATGAGTTTGGCAGCACTGAAGCAAAGAACCGGGGAGTCTTTGAGGAACTTTCTGACGCGATTCAATGCAGCAGCAACATCGGTGGATCGACCCGATCCATCCATGGTTTTGATGGCAGCTGTATCTGGCATAGCTGATGGCACAGAGTTCAAGAATTCATTAACAAGGGATCCTCCTATGGATCTAGGAGAATTTTATCATGAGGCTGAAGGATTTTTACGATTAGAGGATGCAAATGCTGAAAGAGAGGAAGAAGAAGGAATCGATGTTTATGCGGTCAAGGGCGAAAATCCTCCCAGAAAAGATTCAAGCAACGATAAAGGAAAATGAAAAGCCTAGGATAGCGATAATAGACCAAAGCGGTCACGAAGAGAACCGAGATTTAATTCCTATTCAGAGCTGAGAGAAACCTTGGAACGGATCTACCAGGACACCAGGGGGCAGATTCCTTATCGGAAGCCAATGAGAAGGGAGCCAACCAACAATGAGAGAAAATCAGACCAGTACTACATATTCCACAAGCTAAATGGTCATAGCACGAATGATTGTAGACACTTGAAGGATGAAGTTGAGGGACATATCCAGAATGGTCTGCTATCGCAGTATGTAAGAAGGGGAACAACAGTGGTGGAACGGGAGCAACCACCACCTGCACCTACTGGGGACGGCTCAAGATCGAGGCGTCAGCTTGTCATCAATTGATTGGGATAATGATGAATAAGTAGCAAACTCCACACCAACGTGATTAAGTCTTTCTATACATGTACAGGACCGCAAATGATCCTTAGGCATGCTTTGATATGATTATAAACCGCATCAATGTAGGTGTTTGCACTTTGACGTCCCTATTTTGCTTTTGTTTTCTGTTTCTCATATTTAGACTCGATTTTGTTTGAGATTTCTGTTGGAAGACTTATTTTGAATAAAAGTATGCTATTTGTGATTCCATGACGGCTAAACCACTTACACATGCACGGGGTCGTGAACGGTCCTTAGGCATGCTCTGAGATGGCGATAAACCGTCACAACAAGCAACTTAGAAACTCACTCAAACGTGAAATCTGACGTTAATGATACCAAGTCCCCCCCGGTACACACAACTCTCCACGAACGGCACTCGACCGCGAACGGTCACAATTCGCCTCGAACGGCACCCGACCGCGAACGGTCACAATTCGCCTCGAACGGCACCCGACCGCGAACGGTCACAATTCGCCTCGAACGGCACCCGACCGTGAACGGTCACAATTCGCCTCGAACGGCACCCGACCGCGAACGGTCACAATTTGCCTCGAACGGCACCCGATCGCGAACGATCACAAATTGGCTCGAACGGCACCCCGACCACGAACGGTCACTATTCGCCGCGAACGGCATCCGACCCCGAACGGTCACATACTACCTTGAATGATATATGATCCCGAACGATCGTCATTCGCGGTCAGATAAGACTATCAATTTCTTTGCAGGTCATCAATAGGATATGAACATCTAACTTATCGGACTACAAAACACACCTTCCTATCGCAAGGCATGTTTTGGGGGGCAAGTTTTATCCCGCCGTTTGGCAAGGCCGTGACACCAAGAAATTGACTAGAAACCAAAGACAGTTCGTCCCGAAGATCGGTTATACTTAGGTTTGCTATGGATATCGATGAATTTTGTCCGAGTCCGGATCGAGCTACAATTGATATGACATGACGAGCGAAGCTGTAAAAGCCAATGTTCCAAATTTCAAGTCAATCCGAGTTCGTATGCTCGAGATATGATCGATACAAGTCAAAGAAATCAACATAATCGCATCCATCATTTCGCATCCCTCAGTTCGCATCCATCAAGTCTCGGCGTCGTCTGTTGTTCGCATCGATCCAGAGCACACCATTTCGTATCCATCGGCTGAAGAGCCTTGTTCGAATCCATCGAGCAACAATAGTTCGTATCCATCTGGCGTCGCTGTTCGTATCTATCAGGGGTCGCTGTTCGTATCCATCAGGCGTCGCTGTTCGTATCCATCAGAGAGTCACTGTTCGTATCCATCGGAGAATCACTGTTCGTATCCACCACACAATCACTGTTCGTATCCATTCCATTGCCTATTTTTTCGTATCCATTAAGTTGGAACACTTCGATCAATACGAACAAGGCTACACAATCGATACGAATTGAGCCATATCACTCGATACGAACAGAGCCAAATTGATCGATGCGAACAAGGCCACATCAATCGACACAAATGGTACCACATCCTTCGATACGAACACGACAGCTGCTATCGATACGAACGAGGCGAAAGTTTTAGAACGACTCTGTCAACTCAGCGTAAAAGGTGGATCGATCCAAAGAGTGCACACCATGTCATCACCTAAGCACGTGCATTGATCGATTCGAATAAGATCGATTCGAATAAGATCGATTCAAACTCATCGATTCGAACCAAGCATCCCACCGAAGAACACCAACTCGTATCGATCATATCTCGCAATCCACAAGTCCAAATGCTATGAAATTTTCAGAGGAGCTTACGTACAACCTAAAGAACGTTCCTGCCAAATTTCGACTCGATTGGATCAAATCTTAATCGATACAAAATTCGTTTAAATCATGTGGGATCGATCGCGTAGGCCCACTCACGTGCCAGAAGAAGTCTCCCGAGATCTGAGCGAAATATTTGCCTCCTATGCCTATAAATAGAGCCCCAAGGCCTATAGAAGAAGGGTCTTTTTGCTCTTTGACGTCCAGACTCTGCCGAATCCAACTTGGCACTCCATTGCTACTGTTGTACTCGAATTTCAAAACTTTAATTCGCTGTAACCCATTGAAATCAGTTGTAACCTACAAGTGAATATCAATAAAATCATCAAACTTCAAAGTGGACGTAGGCCGGATCACCGAACCACTATAAATTCTGTGTTCTTTACTGCTTTCCTTTTAATTTTTTGAGTATTCTTCATTTTCAATTTTCTACATACTTGTTATCTGCGATCCACGATTGTGAATTGGTGCTTTCATTGACAATTGGTTGTTTGTGACCAATTTTGGCGCAAACATATATATATATATATGTATGTATGTACGTACGTATGTTTGTATATGTATAAATCATTCAATGTTGCATAAATTACATTTAAAAGAGACGACTCACAAATACATACGTTCGTAATACAGAGATCAAATTCCATTATTGTGCTTTTTTGTTTAACTTAATTTATTAACAACACATGTAATAAATAAAATTTTAATTAAAATATAATGGAAATTTAAATATATATCATATATAATGGCAACACAAAATACATTTAAAAGAGATGATTCACAAATGCATAAGTTCATTATATAGAGATCAAATTCCATTGTTGTGTTTTTATTATTTGACTTTATTTATTACAACACATGTAATAAATAAAAATTTAATTAAAATATAATGGCAATTTAAATATATATCACATACATAATTTGGGTCAAGGGTAAACATGTTTAAATGTCCAGAACAAATATTAATTTATCTTGTGGATCCAGCCCTTTGTGACACCATAATTTGAGATTTCTTCTCTAATCTCCTAGATCCACATCCAATACTTGCAAGAGATGGATGAACCACTTATGTTTATTTTATTTGATGTTTTCATTTTTATTTGGAGTTGAAAATATTTTGGAAAGGGGATGATGAAAACTCGATTATAGTAGGTAGAGAAGGAGGAAAAAGAAAAGTGGATGAAAGAATGAATACAGAAAAGAAAACGAATGAAAGGATTGGTTTTATTGAGAGAATAAAAACATTTCTTATTCTCTCTTTAAAATTTCAATTTTTAATTATCAGTTAATTTTCAATCAAATCTCATCCATATATGTTCCTTTCTCTAGCATGGCAGCCACATTATTCCATATATGTTCCTTTCTCTAGCATGGCAAGCCACATCATTTCATCACATAGATGATTATTTCCAAAAGTTTGTTAAGCAATTAACTATATTAAAAAGATGTTTAAATATATATCGATATCGTATATCAATACGCGCATACATAACTTTTACATACACATCCAAATAATTACTAACAACACCAAAACATCAAATAAATTAAATAATAATCAATATTTCTCAAATATTAATTAACTTAATTATTTACAATATTTTATAAATTAATTAAATCATGTGGTTTTTTTTGGAGAATTGACAAATGCAGTTGTCTGACTGAGAGGTGTGAATTCGATCAACAATTAATATTGAAAAATTCAAATATTAGCATTGCATGTCACATTAGCCGATAGTGTGGCAGTTTGACCGAATTCATCATGCATATACCTTTTTAGTAAAATCACATTTTATAGTTTCTTATGTGGTACCAATTAGTAACGATTGTTTAACCTAATTCTCTTCGTCAACGGTATATCACATTAGGACTTATGGAATTTGGTTCTGGTAAAAATTCCAATATTTTTCACATTCAACTTGGTTGGTCCATAAAAAAAGTACTTTGTTTCATAATAACATTTATTATTAACCGTACTAATCTGGTCAAATATTTTGACTTTAAGTTAACTATGTTGACAGTGCTACTAGCCTTATATAACCGTGGAGAAAAATTATCAATTTAACAGTGTTTCACTTCGAATGCTTCAACTTAGACCCAACCATAGTCGTTCAATGGATGTCGTTTCATGATTTAACTATAATCAGAGTGGAATGTCTGCATTAGCATGTGTAAAGAAACAACAAGATGAAACACTAAGATCCCTTGGCTTCACAACAGAGAACGCAACACTAAGAACCTGAAGCGAATAAGGCTCAGCCATCTCTCCCAACAACCCCAAAAAAGAGCCGCGTACAAGCTACAACACCAAAAACAAACAAAAACAATAACTGTTGAAGCATTGTAATACTTCAAAACATTGCTGCCTAAAGCACAAAGGGATTTCGGATAAACTGAGTGAATACAAAGAGATTAGGGACAAAAAAAGACAATTCTGGTCAGGTCGTAAGTGAGTAGGAACATACGAAGCTCCAGCTAGAAAAGTTGGGGATAAAGGGGAGATGCAAGATAGGATAACGTGCAGCAATAGGGAAAACTAAAGAAGGTGAAATGAACAATGGAGAGGAAGACAAAAATGGAAGAGGCAATAAAAAGTTAAAAAGGAAATGAAGTAGAAGTTTGAAAAGAGAAGATTCAGGGTTAATGAAAGTAGAAGGTCCAAACCTTTGCTCGATTGCTTTCGTAAGAGCTGGCCATGAAGAAAGTTGTTTGTTCCGGTACATCCATTGATACCACGTCAACGCTTGTCCTTCCATGTAGAAACTTGAGAGTTCGATTCGTTGCTCCTCCGGTGTGGCGTGATAGGTGAAGAATCGTTCCGCTTGGAAGATCCAATCCAATGGGTTTGATCCGTTGAAGCGGGATAGTTCACATTTTGGGGTTCGAATGGCTATCGGGTTGGGATGGAAGGTTGAGTGTAGTGGTGTTGTAAGGAGTGGTGGAGGTCGACCATTGCTTGGTGAATGTTGAGGGGTTGTTTGTGATTGAGGTGGTGAGGAAGTGACTTTGACTGTGAGGTCTTGTATCATATTTGTGATGGTGGTCATGGAAGTTTGGAGATTGGATATGTCGAAGCGCATGGACTCAATGGTGGTTGTGTGGTTGGTTGAATCGACACGGAGTTGCGAAATAGCTTCATCGATGGCTCGGTTTCGGTCTTGTGCTGTTTGGACCATGGTGGTATAGGGAGGAAGGAGAGTGAGGAAAGTGAAAGCACCAAATTGATGCACTACAGTTATTCGAAGATAGACATTTTTAAGAAGAAGGGGAAGTAAGAATGCAGAGAAGAAAATATCATATATTTCATACCCTTTCTCCAATTACCTTGTCTATTCTTATAGCTACTGCTGATGATTCTTGGCCAGTCATTTGTAACCACTAAAGAAAAAGCTGTCCATACAACTTTATTTCAGGTGTACTAACCACCATTTTGCTAATTAAAGAAAAAGAAAATTGGAAATTGCTGAAAAAGGAAAACTGGAGTTGGTTACAACGGCTACTGCCTTTAGCTGCTACTCTGATAGGGTCTGCCATGTGCTGCTGCTATTATTTCCCACTTGCTGCTTGGTGGCCAAGGAATCTAGCTGGTCTTCGAGATATACGTTTGGGGCGTTCATGTGCATGCGTATCAGTAATAGTCTTAAAATTTAATGTTTTAGGCATAGCATTATTAAATTTTAGAGGAAGAGTTTCCTTCCAGATATGGCAATTTCCGGTATATATACTGATTTTCTTTCTCATTTTGCACCAACCCAAATAGAGAAATTGATGTATCTGGACATGACCTATATCTATTGGCTTGAATTTGTGTATATTGGTGTGACACCACCAAATCTATAACAACTCTTATTTTAAGCACTTTTGATGCAAAGTTGAGTAATGATATACTGAATATAGGGTTTTTTTTCACTTTATTACTTTGTTATGTCTAAGTACTATGTTACAGTATGACGATTCCATTTGTGCACCTACAAACATGTCTTCCTTTCTAATTTTGCATTTACTCATTTCACATGTTTGGTTTTCTTTTTAACATATGTTATTATGCAAAAATCTCTTTGATTTGTATTTTTTTACAATACGTTAATGATAAAAAGAAATTCAAATACTTCTCCTAGGTTTCTTGGTGGATGCATTACAAAAAGATGTTCATGCTACTAGAATTATGAACTATTTTAAACTAACTTTATCACTATCAAACTGCTTATGTTGTAAAAGGTAGATCGTATAATGCTTATTTTAGACATTTCAACATAGTTTACCGCAACAAAATAGTATCCTTTTTCCTGGTTGGCCGTTTGTTTATTTTCCCTTGGTTCTAGAACTCTAAAATTTACATTTTAGTTAGCATAGTAATTGATTGTTATAGTATTTGACGGATAATAATATATTCTTTCAACCATTATCATTAAATTCACTTATACTAGTTTCTATCATTTTGGCAATAATATTTAGAAATGTTTGTTTTTACAATTGAAAATGATGGCATAGTTTAAATATGCACCTTTTAACAATTTAACCACCTTTTGGAGATATTCAATGCATTCAGATGTTTTTTTCATCTATCCACTAAACATAACATTTATGTTCGGGAAAAATGGTAATGGATTGGCTTCAAACTATCCAAAAAAACATTTATGCTTCATCTGCAGTTCATGGCTACATTTCAGACTCCACCACCATTTATAATGTCTTTTTGACTATCTTTGATTGGATGGAAAATTTATTTTGTGTTGTTAGGTCTTGATCTTATGGTTTTTTTACGTTTCTATTAACATAACCATTGACAATGCTTGACATAAGAGGATTTTTTAGAAAAACAACAACAACTTGGAATTTAAGACAGCACTGAAAATAACCGCTTCAATTAAAATTTATGCTAATTTAACTACATGTTATTTCAAGCATCAGATAATAGATAAGTTTAGCGTTTTCCCAACATATATAATATGTGACGCAGCACGGAAGTAGATCTGAACCAGCGGTCAAATCTATCCCGGATCTAATCACGAATTGCGGAATAATAATCGATGAAACAAGATGAATCGATGAATTGAAGATACCCAAGTGCCCAAATCCATTGATCTCTCGAGATATCGGATTCTAGCTATCTTCAACACGTTGATCGCGCACGATACCGCGTTAGAAGATCTACGATTCTTCGACGTTGATCTCGCGCATGAGATTCCGTGAATCGGCTTCAAGTTCGTTGATTCGAGCGCACTCGAATATCCGAAGATGGAGAAAGGAGATAACACTCAACTTCCAATTTTAATGGTGGCACAAAGCACAAACCAAATTTGTATTCAAAAATCAACTACTTTTTACAAATGACAACACACCCCTATTTATAGGGAAAGTACAACTCAACACACGTTACAACACTTCACATGACTTAAGAAAAATACATCACAAACAGTACAAAGGACTTAACAAACAAACGGTTACAACATAACACGACTTAACAATATTCGACCTAAGAAAAACGACTTAAGTATCTTCGGCACAGCAACCAGCGACATAAGGAGTTCGCGACCTAACTGGAGATGTTCGCGACTTAAGGAATATCGTTGCTTCATCTTTGCGACTTAAGAAAGGTCGTTCGCGAGTTAGGTGGAAGCGGCATAAGGGTTCTGAGCGACATAACAATTCTGAGCGATATAAGGAATGGCGCGACCTAAAGAAACATGGCATCAGAAATAGCGACTTAAGGAAACTTCTGCGACTTAAAGAAGCTCGTCCGCGACCAAACTTCAGCGACCTAAGAAAGCTCGTCCGCGACCTAACTTCAGCGACCTAAGGAAGCTCTGGAAGCGACCTAACTTCAACGAGTTCTGGATTTGCTCGCGACTTACTGTACGTCTTTCGCGACTTAAGGCTTAGCGATTTGAGGAATGTCGTTCGACCTAGGGTTTCGCGATTCAAGGTATGCAGCGACCTAGGCTAGAGCGCGACATAGGGAAGCTCGCGCCATAAGGTTTGGTCGCGACTTAAGCTGGAACAACTTAGTCTTCGTTCGCGACCTAAGGAGGAGCGCGATTCGTTCGCGACCTATGGAGGAGCGCGATTCAGGGTTTGGCATGAGGTGCGCGTATGTCGTTCTCGATTCAAGGTATCGCGCTGCTGTTGATACGCTAAGATTTTGATCAATGATAATGTGCTTCAACAAAAAGGAAGAGATATGTGCAAAGCTAAAAGAAGAACGATGAAGACCAATGATAAACATAAGTATGATTTTTATATAGGTCTTAATTTAGATTTATTGTTAAAATCTATCCTCAAGAGGCTTGCACAAACACTAGAACACATTTTATAAACTTCATTTTTAATAAACATTCACTGTGCAAAATTTAGTAGTTCAGTCGACTGAACAGAGATGACCAGTCGACTGAACCTGTGACACATACACAAAAATGCACAGTTCCAGTCGACTGAAGTTCATGCTCAGTCGACTGAATTTGTTCCTGAAAATTTTACCTCATATTTTCAGTCGACTGAAATCCCTGTTCAGTCGACTGAATTTGTAACTGTGAATTTTTTTCTGAAAGAACACCTTCTTCCTCCCAAGAGTTGCAACCATTCTCCAACAGAAATGGAAGCATCTCTTGCCTGCACCTATAGCAAACAAATGCATCTCTTCTACACATATAAATACATGGTTTTAACATTTGCAAATTACCAACTCTAATTGCTTTAATCTTTCTATTTTCTTGAACATACTTTCAGATTTCTTAAGTTTTCAAAAGCAATCACAAACCACTTCAATTGCTTGAATCTCTGTTTTAACTATAACACCTTTTGATTCATAGCAATTCACATTTCCTAAATCTTCACAAACACTTTGTATACTCTCGAGGATAAGATTATAGGAAAGTTGTACTCAATTTGACTCATTAGTGTTATCAAGAACTCAACAAGTTAGAAATACTTTTTTGTATCTAGTTGAAGTCCTCTTCGGTAGTTGAGGCAAGAAATCCCGTTCGGTTGTTCGGGTAAGTTGTAAACCTATTCCTCCGGGTTAAGTGAGGGCTGTTGGTTAGTTGAATTCCGAAGAGGAGCTTAGGGACTGGACGTAGGACAAGAGGTCCGAACCAGTATAAAGTTTTGGTGTCTACTTTACTTACTGCTTATTACTATCTACCTAGACTATTTCACTATTCCATATTATACGATCCTACCACATAGTCTTTTTTAATTGGTATCAGAGCAAGGCCGTCCTATAACCATAACACCGTTATTTGACATATTGATAATATGGAAAACAACACAAGCACAACATCTGCCTATAACTCTACATTTGCGGAAGGACAATCTACTCAAAGACCTCCTCTATTCAATGGACTAAACTATAATTATTGGGCTACAAGGATGAGGATTTATATGCAAGCAACAAGTTTTGAAGCCTGGAATGCAACTCAAGCAGATTTCGTTGTACCCACAACGGAATATTCTACATGGACGCAAGCTCAGAAGAATGAAGTTAGTGCAAATGCCAAAGCTATGAATATGCTATTTTGTGCTTTGGACAGAAATGAATTCAATCGTGTTAGCATTTGTACTACTGCACATCAGATATGGAGTACACTTAAAACCATACGTGAAGGCACAAACAAGGTTAAACAAACAAAGATCTCCATGCTAAAGAACCAGTTCCAAAACTTTAGAATGCGACAGAATGAATCCATCAATGACATGTACTCGAGGTTTCAAGACATTCATCATGCCTTAATAGGACTAGGAGAAAAATGCACGGATTTTGATATTGTATCTAAAGTTCTAAATTCACTCACTGATGAATGGGAGAGATAAGTCTTAGCAATCGAAGAAGCAAATGATCTATCTACAATGAAACCAGAAGAATTAATTGGAAATCTTATGTCGTATGAAGTAAATATGCAAGCTAAGAAAGATCAAGCACAAGAAAGAAAAAATGTAGCTTTTCATGCGGAAAAGGAAGAATCAGAGTCTGAAGATAAGGATTTAGCATTTATAGCCAAAAATTTCAAAAAATTCTTAAGATATAGAAAAGAAAATAAAAACGGATTCAAAAAGAATTTCTTGAACAAACCTGCATCCTCGAATATAGAATGCTTCAACTGTCACAAGAAAGGTCACATGCAAAAAGATTGTCCAGAGCAAAAGAAGGAGAATCAAAACAAAAACAAGAAAGAAAAATTCAAAAAGAAGGCATTCTTTGTAACATGGGACGATTCAGATTCATCTGAAAGTGAAAATGATAGTGACAATGAACAAGCGAATGTATGCTTTATGGCTCAAGAATCTGAGGTTAGTAATTTAACTTTCGACGATTTAATTGATGTAAACACTGAACTAATGAGTACAATAAAAAATCTTAAAAAGAAACTTAAGGAAACTCATGAAAATCAGAACAAAGCTGAGTTTGAAAGGGATATGTTAAAAGATGAAAAGAAAATTCTAGAAGAAGAACTTGAAAAAGTTCAAGAGTCTCTTTCAAATTCAGAAACTCAATTATCTCTTTTAAGTCAAGAAATTGAAAATCAAAAGACAAAAAATGATATAATTGTTTCTGAAAATCATGAGTTAAAAACTCAGATTAAACAAGTTGAGTTAGAAAATAATAGTCTTCAAGTTAGATTAGATAGCATCACTAAAAATGTTTCTAACTTTAACAAAGGAAGAGAAAATTTATCTAAGATTTTAGAAAATTCTCAATCTTCCTCAAATAAACATGGATTAGGATATAAAAAGGAACCAAAAATTCCTAAAAAGATAAATACAAATTTTAAGAGGAATATTGATTCAAAACGACAAATGTTATTAAGAGAACCTATTAGAACAAAAGAAGAAACTAAGATAGTTAAAATTTGGGTTCCAAAGACTAACAATATTTTGATTAGGAATAAATATATCAAAGCATTTATGGATAGTGTTCATAATAATAAAAATTATATTTATAAAAAGGATACTGAACCAAATTGGGTTTGGTTTCCTAAGTTCTAACTTTTAGGACCCTATTGAAAGGTGGGTACCAATAATTTTGTATTTATTTTCAGGTCCCACTCAAAAAGAAGAAATGGATACTGGACAGTGGTTGCTCAAAACACATGACCGGCGACAAAGATATGCTTACAAACATCACATACTTTGATGGTGGCTCGGTTACCTTCGGAGACAATTCAAAAGGCTATATCATTGGCAAAAGAGATGTGAGCAATTACGGTACATCAAATTTACCTTTTATTACAAATGTTTCATTAGTTAAAAATCTAAAACATAATCTACTAAGCATAAGTCAACTTTGTGACAAAGGTTTTAAAATAACTTTTTCGGAAAATAAATGTAGTATTTTTGATGAAAACCAAAATCTTGTTTTTGAGGGAAATAGAGATAGGAATATTTATGTTCTAAATATGAAAATTAATCATAATACAAATATGTGTTTACTAGCCCAAGATAATGATCCTTGGTTGTGGCCCAAAAGATTTTGTCATATTAATTTCAAAACCATTAGAAAACTTTCTAAAAATGAATTAGTAAGAGGTTTACCTAAGATAAACTTTAAGATAAAAAATCTTTGTGATGATTGTCAAATAGGAAAATTAACAAAATCATCTTTCAAATCTAAGAAAAATATTTCAACTTTACAACCACTAGAATTACTTCATATGGATCTTTTCGGACCAACACAAGTTCAATCCATTAATCATAATCGATATGTATTTGTAATAGTTGATGATTTCTCAAGATATACATGGACCATTTTTATGAAAAATAAAAGTGATACATTTGAGCACTTTAAAACATTTGTCAAAAGAATTCAAAACACTAAAGATTTGAAAATTAAGAATATACGAAGTGATCATGGTGGCAAATTCGAAAATGAAGCTTTTGAATCTTTCTGTAAAAAGAAAAGAATAAATCATAACTTTTCATTTCCTAGAACTCCTCAACAAAATGGAGTAGTGGAAAGAAAGAATAGAACATTACAAGAATGTGCAAGAACATTATTAAATGGAAGCCTTCTACCAAAACCTTTTTGGGCAGAAGCCGTAGCTACTGCATGTTATGTATTAAATCGTATTTCTATTAGACCATTAACTAAAAATACTTCATATGAACTTTTTAACAATAGAAAGCCAAATATCTCTTATTTTAAAATATTTGGATCAAAATGTTTTATTTTAAATACAAAAGACCAACTAGGAAAATTCGATCCGAAAGCCGATGAAGGAATTTTTGTAGGATACTTAGAACGAAGTAAGGCATATCGAGTTTTTAATAAACGAAAAAATATAATCGAAGAAAATTTACATGTATCTTTTGATGAAAACTTTAATAAAAACTTGAGTATAAAAGATGATGATGAATTTATAATAAATACAGACAATACAAATCTTGAAAATATAAATAATACCGAACTTAGATCCCCACCTAGAATCTTACGAGATCATCCTGTACAAAACATAATCGGTGAAATTGATTCTCAAGTTAAAACTAGAAGTCAGCTAAACCAAATGGGACATGTTGCTTTTATTTCTACATTAGAACCTAAAAATCCTAAAGAAGCATCAACAGATGACTACTGGATTGTTGCTATGCAAGAAGAATTAAATCAATTCGAATGTAACGATGTTTGGGATTTAGTTCCTCGTCCTAACAATCAATCTGTTATAGGAACAAAATGGGTTTACAAAAATAAGGTAGACGAACAAGGAAATATAACTAGGAATAAAGCTAGACTAGTAGCACAAGGATATAATCAAGAGGAAGGTATCGACTTTGAAGAAACATTTGCTCCCGTTGCAAGACTTGAAGCAATACGTATTCTATTAGCCTTCGCTTGTTTTCACAATTTTAAACTTTATCAAATGGATGTTAAAAGTGCTTTTCTAAATGGTTTTATAAAAGAAAATGTGTACGTAGAACAACCCCCTTTATTCATACACGAAAAATATCCGGATCATGTATATAAATTAAAGAAAGCCCTATATGGTCTTAAACAAGCACCTCGTGCTTGGTATGAAAGACTTAAAAGCTATTTACTAGATTCGGGATTTCAAATCGGAAAAGTAGATCAAACTCTATTCATTAAAAACACTACTAATGACATTCTAATAATTCAAATATATGTAGATGACATTATATTTGGTTCAACTAATGAAAACTTATGTAAAGAATTTTCAAATATAATGACTAAGGAGTTCGAAATGTCACACATGGGAGAATTATCTTATTTTCTCGGATTACAAATTAAACAATTAACAAATGGAATTTTCTTAAATCAAGAAAAATATTGTGTAATCTAATTAAACGTTTTGGAATGGAAAACACTTCGGGAAAGCCTACTCCTATGAGTACCACAACTCATCTCGATCGAGATGAAAATGGCAAAAGTATAGACCAAAAATTGTTTAGAAGTATGATAGGCTCCTTACTGTACTTAACCGCTAGTAGAACAGACATAATGATGAGCGTATGTTTATGTGCACGTTTTCAAGCTAATCCTAAAGAATCACATTTAAGAGCCATAAAACGAATTATGCGATATCTTAATAATACTAAGGACTTTGGTCTTTTCTATCCAAAAGATTGTCCATTCGAGTTAGTATCATTTAGTGATGCTGATTTTGGTGGATCCAGAACTGATAGAAAAAGTACAAGTGGTACGTGCCATTTTATTGGAAAATCACTTGTATCTTGGTTTAGTAAGAAACAAAATTGTGTCTCACTTTCTACGTGTGAAGCAGAGTATATATCCGCCGCTTTAGCTTGTACTCAAGTTATCTATATGCAACAAACACTTAAAGATTTTAATATAAATTTAACAAATTCTACAATATATTGTGATAATACAAGTACAATAAATTTATCTAAAAATCCGGTAAATCATTCTCGTACAAAACATATTGATATTCGTCACCATTTTCTACGTGACAATATCGAAAAAGGAATCATAAATTTAGAACATATTTCTACCGAAAATCAGATTGCCGATATATTTACTAAACCTTTATTAGAAAACTCATTTATAAAATTGCGACGAGAGTTAGGAATAATTTCCTTAAGAGATGTTTTATAGCAAATATTATAAAAATATAAACTCAGTCGACTAAACAACTCTGCCCAGTCGACTGAATAACGAAAACAAAATTATTCAGTATATATATATATTTCATTTCAGCTACCTAATACATAATAGATTAAAGGATGTCTCTAATCCATCCATTTCTAACCAATGTTGTTAATCCAATAAAGCAATGACTGGTTCTAAAACCTTATTAATTTACCACCACATTTTTATAGCATTTTCATACTATAAATATACTTTTACACATACAATTATTTTAACAAAAAATTACAAAGTTTGAAAATTCTATATAAAATGTTTTCCGATAGCTCATACTCTCATATCAACATCACCTCCTCAGTCGAAAACACTCCTACATCACCAAAACTTCCAACGCCGACACCAAAGCATGAACCAGTGTATAAATGGGAAAACTATCGCACTAGCTACACACCGGAATCAAAGAAGGCAAAACGTGGACTTTTTACCTCCCCTGATACAAAAAGAAAGATTGATGAGATTCATCACTTTCAACAACAACAAATTGATCTCCAACGAGAATTATATTTTGAACAGAAAGTAACGGCAAGACGACTAAGCTTTCTTGAGAAAATTGGTTTACGTTTTTGTAGCTCAAAGAAAAATAAGGTGAGCGAGCCCCTACCTCGACCAGTTAGTGCGTTCGATCCATCTTCGTCTTACCGTACACCAGTTGATCCCTTGAATCCTTGGATGTCCCCAAAGACTCCTCAGTATACTCCAAATTCATGGGAAATAAGCTATATGGAGAATGAAGGGAAAAAGACGCAAAAGGAAAATAGTTCATCTCCAAAGGAATAATTACTTTTTAAATCAATTCATGTTGTTATATATCTATACATTTGTAATTGCTTCTTTCAATAAAACTTTTGCTTTCGAAATTCACAAAGAACAATGAAAATCCAAAGTTCAGTCGATTGAACCTTACTGATCAGTCGACTGAATATTAAGCAAAATTTTTTTTCCATAGCTCAGTCGACTGACACACTCTGCCCAGTCGACTAAACTATCAACAGAAACTTTCAGACAACAGTTCAGTCGACTAAAAATACTGTTCAGTCGACTGAATTCAGCACAGAAATTTTCCGACCTTTAATTCAGTCGACTGAACAGACTTTTCAGTCGACTGAACGTCAATTCCTAGGCAACTTTTCCCCTTTTATCCACCAGTTTTCACCTTTACCATTCACTTTTTACATTGCAAAAGTACTCTCTTCCCCATTTTTTTCCAAAACCCTAGCCCCCAATTCTCAAATTACTTTCATTTCTCTCACAAATGGCACCAAAAAGATCAAGAGCTTCTTCTTCTTCATCCTCCGAGCCAATTGATGCTCAAATTGCACAATGGCTCTATGATGGAGTAGTTGTAACAAGGTGGAACAAAATGAAGAACTCTCGCATTTTCGAACACTCCTTCGTTGATTTCCAAAGCCTCCAGACATACAACATTCAAGCATTAACGGATCAGGCAGGTTTAACTTCTCTCTTGGATTTAAAAAGAAATGACCATGCTATAAATCATATCATGGTAAAATTATTTTATGCAAACCTCAACCTTGGACACCAAACTCCAAGAAATCCAAATTATAGTGTTTGGAGTATGGTGTGCGGGAAGAAAGCTTGGTTCTCCTTAGATCGAATTGCACACATCTTAGGATCACCTAATATAGGGAGAAAGCTTGAAGAGATAGAATTCAATCCACAAATTCGAGATAACATAAACCATCAATTTTTGGATGATAATATCAACATTAGAGATCTTAAATCCACTTCCCTACGACCTAGAGCTAGAATCCTTCACAAAGCTCTTATGAGAACAATTACTCCACGAACGGGCTCATATGAAATTGTTTACCCCAACAATTATCGAGCTTTATACGCTATATGGGGCAACATTCAAGTCAATTGGGTCCAACTCATTCTATATGAATTTCTCACTTTTCACAATGGCAAAATGCGAACAATATATTTTGGAGAATATATCATGCGACTTCTCCTCAATGTTGATACGCCATTATTCGACTCCGAAAACACAATGGTTCATCAAATTAATCAACGCACTATAACCCTCATGCAACTCCCGGCTAGACCTCCTCGCATCATATCTCTTGCCGAATGGGAAGCTAGGCATCAAGAACCGCAACAACCTCCACAAGCTCCACATGAAGAACCTTTCGACCAAGAAGATGAAATTCGTATCATTGAGCCAAGTTATACTACCAATCAATCATTGGGTATCAAGGAATCAACAAATTCTTGATAATCGTCTCAAGAAGGTAGATCACAAGCTTGATAAAATTAAAGGATTCTTCAACAAGTTATGGAATGCCATCTCATGCTCAAGCTCTACTACCGCTTCAACATCACGTGGCAAACGTCCGGCACCAACTTTTACATGGACGTCATCCGAAGAACATACAAGCAGCAACACGAGTGGAACTAGTGGTGGTCAAGGAGGACGAACTTATAGACCATCCACAGGTGGACCTATTATTCGTGAACCTGAAGGAGATCGTGAAGGCTCTTATGATTGGGACAGAGATCCTTGAACATTTTTTATGGTTTGATTTCCAGAACTCTTTATTAAATTTCTAACAATTGCTGCAAAGGCTTGTATAAATAGCCTTCTTTTATTTGAGATACTCTATGGTTTGTATTCGCTCTGTGGTTATATTTGCATATGGTTGCTCTGTTACTTTCAAATTATATACTTCTATATATTATTACTTCCTTTTTTGCCGATGACAAAGGGGGAGAAATCTTTGTAACTAACATTGTTTTGTAGGAAAGATAGTACATATATTCAGGGGGAGGAAAGATAATTACATCTCTACAAACATAGGTATTGTCATCAATCAAAAAGGGGGAGAATGTTGATATGCTAAGATTTTGATCAATGACAGTGTGCTTCAACAAAAAGGAAGAGATATGTGCAAAGCTAAAAGAAGAACGATGAAGATCAATGATAAACATAAGTATGATTTTTATATAGGTTTTAATTTAGATTTATTGTTAAAATCTATCCTCAAGAGGCTTGCACAAACACTAGAACACATTTTATAAACTTCATTTTTAATAAACATTCACTGTGCAAAATTTAGTAGTTCAGTCGACTGAACAGAGATGACCAGTCGACTGAACCTGTGACACATACACAAAAATGCACAGTTCCAGTCGACTGAAGTTCCTGCTCAGTCGACTGAATTTGTTCCTGAAAATTTTACCTCATATTTTCAGTCGACTGAATTTGTAAGTGCGAATTTTTTTTTGAAAGGACACCTTCTTCCTCCCAAGAGTTGCAACCATTCTCCAACAGAAATGGAAGCATCTCTTGCATGCACCTCTAGCAAACAAATGCATCTCTTCTACACATATAAATACATGGTTTTAACATTTGCAAATTACCAATTCTAATTGCTTTAATCTTTCTATTTTCTTGAACATACTTTCAGATTTCTTAAAATTTTCCAAAGCAATCACAAACCACTTCAATTGCTTGAATCTCTGTTTTAACTATAACACCTTTTGATTCATAGCAATTCACATTTCCTAAATCTTCACAAACACTTTGTATACTCTCGAGGATAAGATTATAAGAAAGTTGTACTCAATTTGACTCATTAGTGTTATCAAGAACACAACAAGTCAGAAATACTTTTTTGTATCTAGTTGAAGTCCTCTTCGGTAGTTGAGGCAAGAAATCCCGTTCGGTTGTTCGGGTAAGTTGTAAACCTATTCCTTCGGGTTAAGTGAGGGCTGTTGGTTAGTTGAATTCCTAATAGGAGCTTAGGGACTGAACGTAGGACAAGAGGTCCGAACCAGTATAAAGTCTTGGTGTCTACTTTACTTACTGCTTATTACTATCTACCTAGACTATTTCACTATTCCATATTATACGATCCTACCACATAGTCTCTTTCAGCTGCATCATCCTCCCTTGGTTGAAAAGAATTCGTCCCAAATTCATACTTTCTTCTTCTTCGAGACGCTGTCTTCCATTCATTATCTGGTCTGATGCGGTTCTGGTGATAACCACTCTTGAGATTGATCTTGTCTTGACCCTTTGAAGATGCAGCTCGCCATAAGGAACACATGGCATAAAGCAGACGTGGTATTAGGCAGGCGACATAAGGAAGTGATCCGAGGGAGATGACATCATGATGCTTGTGCCAATAGGAAGGTGTGATATAGAACCAAATCGTGACGAAAATGCGAGACGATATAAGGAATTTTAAAATTGCGGAGCGACTTTGGAAGTCACGACTGAAAGAGTGTGATGACCCATGCCCAGATTCTTGTCTTTCCTTATCTCGTTCAGGTGTATCATCATTTAGAATCTTCCCTTGATGGGTTGCAACAATTTCCTCTTACTGAAATGAATTCCCACTCGCTTCTTCTTTGACATGTTTATCTTCATGAAACGGTTCCAAGCAGTTGACGTTGACAATGTCAGCAGTATGGACATGATCAGGCAACTCCAACTGACAATCATTCTCTTCCTCCTGTCTTTTCCACTCTTCCTGTTCTTTCAAGTTCACAAGATCATACAATCCCCGCAGTAAAATAGCATCTGGTACTAGTTCAGTTTGATGTTGAATGTCCTGTAGTGGTGGTAACTCTTTGGGTAATTCCTCAGGATATTCGACTTCAGACTCGTCGAATTCTGATCCAACTTCCTCAAAAACCTCAAGATCTTTACTCGTTCCTTTCCCAGTCAACACAAACAATTCATTACTATTTTTCACCTTTTCAACATACTCTTCCAAAAATACAAGACTAGTTTCTTCAGGCAGTTCCTTGGAAATCTCATCTTCAAACTCTTCAAATACTTCAATCTCTTCGGGATTCTCAAAATCAGAACTTTCTCCAGATTCAATCAACATTGATAATTCATCACTATCTTTCATTTTATTGACGAACTCTTTCAAAGATAATAAACTATCTTATTCTGCCTTCTCTTCTGTTTCACTTTCACTTTGTTCGGGCTTTTCGGAAAGTAAGGAATTTACACTTGGCTGGCTCTCATCCATAAGCTCAGGTGTTAAGCAAGAATCCTCCATCATCAAGTTATTTCCCTCAACTCCGAACACAATTTCTTCTTCCATACTATCGACATCAACCTTTGGCGGTGAAGAGTAATCAACTTCTACATTCACATACATTGACGTTGAATAAAATTTCATCAACAAATTACATTCATCGTTCTCTAACTCGACCTCTTCATCTTCGTTGTCAAACTTTGGTGGTAATTCTTCGAACGATTCCGTAGGACCGACCTCTTCAAACTCTTTTAACATTGGTTTAACCTCCTCAGGAGTTTTAAGTTCTTCACTTGCCTCATCCCTAACCAACGATTCAGCACTACCTTCCGCTTCTTCAACACTTTCGCTGAAAGATAATGGACTAGTCGGTTCCTCTTCCTTTTCCGGCTCGCTTTCAGTAGATTCATCCACATCCTCGTTTTCACATTCTTCTACAACAAAGTCTTTCTTCTTGGGCTCCGTACATTCAATACTTCTATAGTCAGACTCCTGATAATGATATCGCTTAGTTCGGTCATCAACATTTGTCTTAGTGATTCCATATACAACTGGTTTGTTGACTCTCTTAGAAACATTTATATTGCAATTAACACCTTTATTCTGATTGCTGGGACTTGTAACCACACCCTTTCCTCGACTCCCTTGACTCAACTTCTGCAACTGTTGGTTCATACGAGCTTGATAATTATAGGGTAAGAAATTTGCCTTCATCATCCTTTTCATCTTATCCCACGTGACAACTTTGGATTTCCCCATTCTCTTTCTGGTTGGTTTAGTTTATTGCCACCAATTCATAGCTCTTCCTCTCAATCTTGTAGCAACTAACTTAACTTGACGATCTTCAAACACATTGTTGACTTTAAAAATCTTTTCAACCTTTGATAACCAATCAAAGAATTCCTCTACTTGTAGACCACCTCGGAATTCTGGAATTTCTGTGTCCATCCTTGACTCCCGTGTACGACCATTCCCTTCAACATTCTTATATCGATTTTGCCCTTGACCTGAATACTGAAAGTGAACACTATCACCATAACTATCTTCTTTAAAATTAGATGAGCTTCGATGTCGATTCTGAACATTGACTCTTCTATGTCCATGCACGTCCTCTCTACTCCTTCTTTCATAATCACAATATGGCTCATGCTCGTAACCACGATAAGCTCTTCTTTCTTCATCCCGATAATCATGTTTGTCTCGAAATCCACGATCTTGCTTTATCGACCAGGATGGTTCTCTCCTTCCTCTATCATACTATGACGACACTCTCCTTTGATTTTGATTCATGTCAGACATCATTAGCCTTTCCAATCTACCAATTCCCTCATCAAACTTCTCATTGAATTTATCACTAATTCTTTGCTCCAATTGTTCAACATCTTCTCTTCGATACACATCTGCAACATTCTGATGACGATTAACTCTTCTTGGAGGCATTGTCAAATCTTCAACAAATTCAAACACAAACTTCACTTCGATCCAAAAAAAATCTCGTATCAAAACTCCCTACCTTGTTTGAATTTATCTACGATTCTTCGACGTTGATCTCGCGCATGAGATTCCGTGAATCGGCTTCAAGTTCGTTGATTCGAGCGCACTCGAATATCCGAAGATGGAGAAAGGAGATAACACTCAACTTCCAATTTTAATGGTGGCACAAAGCACAAACCAAATTTTTATTCAAAAATCAACTACTTTTTACAAATGACAACACACCCCTATTTATATGGAAAGTACAACTCAACAGACGTTACAACACTTCACATGACTTAAGAAAAATACATCACAAACAGTACAAACGACTTAACAAACAAACGGTTACAACATAACACGACTTAACAATATCCGACCTAAGAAAAATGACTTAAGTATCTTCGGCACAGCAACCAGCGACATAAGGAGTTCGCGACCTAACTGGAGATGTTCGCGACTTAAGGAATATCGTTGCTTCATCTTTGCGACTTAAGAAAGGTCGTTCGCGAGTTAGGTGGAAGCGGCATAAGGGTTCTGAGTGACATAACAATTCTGAGCGACATAAGGAATGGCGCGACCTAAAGAAACATGGCATCAGAAATAGCGACTTAAGGAAACTTCTGCGACTTAAGGAAGCTCGTCCGCGACCTAACTTCAGCGACCTAACTTCAGCGAGCTAAGAAAGCTCGTCCGCGACCTAACTTCAGCGACCTAAGGAAGCTCTGGAAGCGACCTAACTTCAGTGAGTTCTGGATTTGCTCGCGACTTACTGTACGTCGTTCGCGACTTAGGGCTTAGCGATTTGAGGAATGTCGTTCGACCTAGGGTTTCATGATTCAAGGTATGCAGCGACCTAGGCTAGAGCGCGACATAGGGAAGCTCGCGACATAAGGTTTGGTCGCGACTTAAGCTGGAACAACTTAGTCATCGTTCGCGACCTAAGAAGGAGCGCGATTTGTTCGTGACCTATGGAGGAGCGCGATTCAGGGTTTGGCATGGGGTGCGCATATGTCGTTCTCGATTCAGGGTATCGTGCTTCATCAATATGTGTTAACGCTTTGACTACTAATCATTCTTTTCCAAACCTTTTGTTATTTATTCCCTCTATAAAATTTATAATACTTTGACTGCATGTTTATTCCATCCTCTGATACTGAATATGTTTGTTTTTATGAATTTTGCCATCATTAGAGGTGTTTCATCCTCTGTACAACGACTCGATGATTTTCATTTAACCATGGTTAACCAAAATAACTTTAGCAACATACATATAAATTGCTAAATTGCTATAAAATATTGTACTTGTAAAATTTTGTGTGCAAAGGTTTGTAGAGGGCTGGTACTCTATTAATATTTACTAATCGCTCTTACTAGGTCCTTCTTACTAGCATTTTTTCCGTATTATTATGTGATCCTGGTTTTACCTCTGTATATGCTATCTTTTTGTATTTGAACTAGAATTTGTAGTATTTTTAGGTACATAGAATATATTATTCGAGGTTAAAAGGTAATACAATTTTGTAACTACTGATTTTGCATATTCTTCAAACTTTGAGTTTGTGCATAGAGGAATAAGATTTTTACATCTTTGTTAGATTGTGCGGCTGCAATACACTACTGCTATTTAATTTGGATTTAAAGCGCTGTTAATCTCTACGCTCTTCAAATAATTTATTAATCATGCCAATTTTTATTTTTTAACAAAAAAAATATGTTTCGTCCATGCAAGTTGAGACATAGATACTGTAAGTGATCCTTTAAAATCTATGGAGCTAATTTTGTCTGTGTAAGTGATCCTTTAAAATATGTGGAGCTAATTTTGGCTGTGAAATAAAACGAAACATAATTTTTTACAAATCTTAGTTTGATGTAGTTAGAAAGTGAAACATATCTCGTTCTACTGAAGAGTGTATACTATCAGCACTGTTAGGGCATTGGGCCATACAAACAGCCCAGTATCATATGTATTCTGTATAAAATAGAACAGAAGATACATTGTATTATGCTGCTGAGTCTTTTATCAATACAAAATTCTTTTTACTCTGCTCAATTCTCTCTACAAACAATAATCACTGATTCACAACATATCAGTATCATCAAAATTTAATATGGTATCGGAGCTAGAAAAGCCTTGCGACAACATCATCAATTTTTAAAACTCGAAGCAATCTTAGAGCCTAGCGGCTATAATCTCTGTGCAAGATCAACACTCAAACCTTCATCAGGAAGATATCATCATTTGAAGGCGTTTTTAACCCATCATGTGATATCTCATCATTTGGGTTAATTTTAGAATTTGCAATTTTTTGTGAAAAACAGGTACCATACTAAGAAATCATTGAGATTTCTGATTGCAACAAGTTTTTTCATCAAAAGTCAAGCAAATTCATAGCAAGAAAGTTCAGAAAGTCAGAAAACCAATTCAAGAAAGCAGTCAAAATAAAAAACACATAAAGAAAGTAATTGCCGTGCCAAGGCCTATCAGAGAGAACTCATCATCTACGTCTTGGCTGCAACTAACCTATTCTTGTCAGTAATAGACTGATCTTGAATTAGCAAACCTCCTGAATCACTGATTTCTTGCACCAATCTCAGAAATCTTTAATCATGGCTGAAGGAGACAATGCTTCAGCAACTTCAGATAATACCAACAACCAACATCAGTTCACCGATGCAACAGAGAGGTTAATCAAAACTGTCATTAGCCCTCAAAGCCAGCTAATCACTGTGCATCTAGAGGAAGACAACTATCTCTTATGGAAATTACAAGTTGAAACAGCAATGCAAGGATATGGACTAGAAGGCTTTATTCTTGGCTCAATTCCAATTCCTCCAAGATTCATTACTGATTCACAAAATAAGATGATCAGCAATGAAGAATACACAAAATTCTACAGACAAGATAGATTGATAAGTTCTTGGCTTCTATCATCAATTGACACAAAGTTGCTGTCACAAGTTATAGGGTGCAAATCATCAAATGATATATGGATTACTGTTGAAAGGATATTCAATACTCAGTCTGCTGCCAAAATTATGCATTATAAAAGACAATTACAAAATATTACTAAAGGAAATCAACCAATGAGGGATTATCTTTCACAAGTCAATAACATCTGCAATATGTTGGAAGAATCAGGACACAAAGTGTCTGAAACAGAGCAAGTTCTAAGTATCTTGAATGGACTTAGTGAGGAGTATGAAGCAGTTGTTGCAGTTGTGTCATCACAACCAAGTTTGCCACCTGTACAGTATGTTCATGCCACACTTCTTGCACATGAAGCAAGAATAGATCATAAAAAATCTTAAGAAACAGATCTGTCAATCAATTATACTTTTAACTCAAGAAACAAAGGGCAGAATCAAAACAAGCAGGGTCAATCTTATCAAAGAGGAGGCAGTTCTAACAGATTTAGAGGCAGAGGAAGATGGAATAACAACAATAACATGCCTAAGTGTCAAATTTGTGAGAAAATTGGTCATACCGCTGTAAAGTGCTATTTTAGGTTTAATGCCAATAATGTACCAAATCAGAGTCAAAATAATCAAGGAAATGGAAAGTCTGGTGCTAATATGGCTCAAATACAGTCAGACAGTCAGACACTAACATCAATGGTGAAGTCAATCAAAGCACAGCTACAACATCAGAGCATATACATGATGAAAACTGGTACCCAGACTCTGGAGCAACCAATCATATAACAAATAATCTTGACAACTTAAATCTTGGCAATTAGGAATATAGAGGTAAACAGTCTATATGCATGGGGAATGGTAAGTTAGTTAATATTACTCACACTGGAAGAACCAGTATTAATGGCAAAAGACAATTATATTTAAACAACTTATTGAGAGTACCAAAAATAAAGAAAAATCTTTTGAGTGTGTCACAATTTGCAAAAGACAACAATGTATACTTTCAATTTTATCCAGATTATTGTTTAGTTAAGGATATGCTGACTAATGAAAATCTTTTGGAGGGTGAAGCAGTCAGAGGACTATACAGATTCAATCTTAAAAACAGTTGCAAGTTTGAAAGAAATCAGAGATGTTGTAATATAGGTGAAATGGGTCTGTTTAAAGAAAATGGAAGTGTGTTTGATTTGTGGCACTACAAACTTGGCCACCAAAACACAAATGTTGTGAAACAAGTACTTGAGAGAAATAAAATTGTTTTTGATGATGTTTCTTTACCATATGTTTGTACATACTGCCAAATGGGCAAAAGTCATAAGTTACCTTTCAATGACTCACTAACCAAGTATTCAAAACCTTTAGAATTGGTTGCAACTGATTTATGGGGACCTGCCCCAATTTATTCTGACTATGGTTATAAATATTACATATCTTTCATTGATGCATATTCTAGATATACATGGATTTATTTTTTAAAGGCTAAGTCAGAAGTGTATAATGTAGTGATACACTTTATATTGTTAGCTGAAAAGCAAACTGGCAATCAACTTAAAATCATTCAGTCAGATGGTGGTAGTGAGTACAAAACTCTTAGCAATTACTTTGCTAAGAAGGGAATTGTACACAGAATACTTGTCCCTATACATCTGAAAAAAATGGTCTAATAGAGAGAAAGCACATACATATAGTTGAAACAGGGCTAACACTGCTTGCTCAAGCATCATTACCACTAAAGTTCTGGCCTGATTCCTTTAATACTCCTGTATATTTGATTAACAGACTTCCCACAAAAATTATTAAAGGAATCAGTCCAGTAGAAAAGCTATTAGGTGTTATGCCTGACTATCAGAGTTTAAAAATGTTTGGATGTCTGTGCTTTCCTCACATAAGACCATACAATAACAATAAATTATGTTTCAGAGCTAAACCATGTACTTTCATAGGATATGGAGCAAATCAGAAAGGGTACAAATGTTTAGATGAAAGTGGCAAGGTTATAATTAGCAGACATGTTGTGTTCAATGAACATGTTTTTCCCTTTAGAAGTACAGGTATTAAAACAACTCAAAAGATACTGAATCCAAAAAATTCTGTACCTAGTATACCTGTTTACAGAGATGTTCTTCATCCTGAGGTGATTGAAAGGACTGCTGAGGGTGATGATCCACAACTCACAATGCCAGATCAACCAGGTCATGAATCATCAAACTCACCCAGCAATCTCAGTCAAACTCCTACAGATTCTGGACATCAAGTAGAGTCAGTTGATGAAAGAGAATCTGAAAGCATACCAGTACAATCGTAAAATGACAACAATCAAACAAGTACAGATGTATCACCACAGAACAGAACTGGTCATCCAATGATTACAAGGTCAAAAAGTGGAATCTTTAAACCAAAATTATACACAGCTGCATCAAATCTAGAGGAACCAGAAACCTTTGAGCAAGCTGCAAAGGACAATAACTGGAAGGCAGCAATGGATGAAGAATATAATGCCTTAATGAAGAATAATACATGGGAACTAGTACATCCACCAGATAACAAAAACAACATAGGATGCAGGTGGACATACAGGTTAAAAAAGAATCCTGATGGAAGAGTGTCAAGATATAAAGCAAGACTGGTAGCAAAAGGCTACACACAGCAATATGGATTTGATTTCAATGAAACCTTTTCTCCAGTGGTCAAACCAACTACTATAAGAATTATCTTACGTGTTGCTCTATATAATCAGTGGAATATTAGACAATATGATGTCAATAATGCCTTCTTGAATGGAATTTTACAGGAAGAAATATACATGGAGCAACCACAAGGATACAAGGAAAATACAAGTCATGTGTGCAAATTGAAAAATGCTATATATGGCCTTAAACAGGCTCCAAGAGTCTGGTTTGATAAACTGAAAGCCACATTGATTCATCTTGGCTATCTGCCTACAAAATCAGACAACTCCTTATTTATTAAAAATAGCAATAAGACAAATGTCTACATTCTAATATATGTTGATGGTCTTGTCATTACAGGAAATGATGAGAATGAAATCAAATGTCTTGCTCAATATCTAGACAAGGAATTCTCCATCAAAGATTTGGGTTTACTAAACTATTTCTTAGGCATAGAGGTTAAGAGGAAATCAAACTCAGAGATTATCCTCAGTCAGAAAAAATATATTCTAGAGCTACTGGAAAAGACCTAGATGGGCAATGCCAAGCCTCAGCCTACTCCAATGATAAGCCATCAATACTTATCCAAAAACAGGGGAGAATACATAACAAACACTAAATAATACAGAAGTGTTGTTGGTGCTTTAAAATACTTAACTATAACAAGGCCAGACATATCTTTCAGTGTTAACAAGGTTTGTCAATTTATGCAGGAACCAAAAGATGATCACTGGAAAGCAGTAAAAAGAATATTGAGATATATAAAGGGAACAACAGATTATGGACTGCTAATGAAGAAAAGCAATCATCTGGATATAACTGGATATACTGATGCAGATTGGGGAACCAATCCAGATGATCGTAGATCAACTACAGGGTACTGCATATACATAGGAGACAACACAGTGTCGTGGTGTTCTAAGAAACAGTCTGTAATTTCAAGATCTAGCACAGAGGCTGAATACAGAAGCGTTGCAAGCGCAACCGCAGAGATTATGTGGATACAGTCATTGCTACATGAACTAAACATCAAATCGCAAGCCAAACCAACATTATGGTGTGACAATCAAAACACAGTATACATGTCTGCGAACCTAATACTTCATTCAAGGACAAAACATATAGAGATAGATCTGTCTTTTGTCAGAGAACAAATACAAAAAGGAAACTTGCTGGTAAATCACTTACCATCAGCTTACCAAAGGGCAGATACACTTACCAAAGCCTTGTCAAAGCATAACTTCGTCAGATTCAGAGAAGAATTGAAGGTGGTGGCGATTTTCAGAAACTCAACTGAAACAAGCGAAGTTGCAGAGTCCAATCGACAAAAGTCAAAAGCTTTAGCTCAAACAACAGCAGATTTATCATCAGAACTGACTTCGAAAATGAACTGATGTACTCAGATCAACGAGACCACTCAGATCTACTTGAAGGAACATGGTATAATCACACAGATCCCTGCAATTTTGCTCTAGATCTGAGTAAAAATCACTAATCTCTTGAGGCGGCGCGAGGAGAAGACGCCATGAATAACCCTAATGTTGGTTTGAGGGGGCGAGTTAGAAAATGAAACATATCTCGTTCTACTGAAGAGTGTATACTATCAGCACTGTTAGGGCCTTGGGCCATACAAACAGCCCAGTATCATATGTATTGTGTATAAAACAGAACAGAAGATACATTGTATTATGCTGCTGAGTCTTTTATCAATACAAAAGTCTTTTTACTCTGCTCAATTCTCTCTGCAAACAATAATCACTTATTCACAACATATCAGTATCATCAAAATTTAATAGATGTGAACGTAAAAAACGAACCGTTTTTGCTAAATTAATATAGAGAAGCGTATAAGAAAGAATGATTTTTTTTTCAATCGTTACCATATATTCATAGGAAAGTTCCTTTTGTTTTCAGTGCATTAAAGTACTACAAAAACATAAACCTAACACAATTTTTTTTTGCAAGGTAAACCGGTTTTTATAGTGAACCATGCCACTTTTATTATCACAAACAAGATCAATAATAACAACCAAGAAAAACAACAAACAAAAAACACAGAAAAACTGAGCAAAAAAGGAAAAATAAAAACTTTATTTACCCCGACCATAAAAAATCAAGGTAAAATAGTGTTTTTAAATTCTATTAGCTCCCTTCACTCGAAGAGTGAAGTAGTTTTTGAAATGGCAGAGAAACCAACAGCTTGATACCCCAGAAGATGCGCCCATTTCTTTCATCCTAAATCACCATGATAATCCTTTTCAGCAATTTCAATAACAAATCTGAGTCACTAGTCTTCCACTCGTAGCTTTGTAGAATGTTATCCACTCTGTCCTATGATTTCTAACCGGGACATGTAAATTATAATGCCGCAACATCCTTTTCCACAAATTATGCACATAAATGCAATTGAAAAACAGACGACCGATGTTTTCAAGAGCACGAGAGCAGAGTAAGCAATTTGAGGCATTGATGATACCTCTACAAAGAAGGTTATCCTGCGTGTGCACTTTATTATTAAGAATCTTCCATAGCAATAAATTCTCTTTAAGGTTCGCGGCAGCTTTCCGTATTCTCCTATACCACGGAAAGCTGCTGACATGCTGAGTAGAAATAAAGGCATTGTAAACAATGGAGATGAGTGCCTATTCATATTATTCCATTGAGTATGCATATCGGGGATAGGGATAAAGGTAGCATGTATAGAGTTCCACAAGGCCCTGATAGCCGTAGAGCTGGTGAGGTGGGATAATAGAAACATAGTGTATATAATCATTGGCGACAGCAGAGTCAGGAATCCCAGATAATTGCGTCAATTTATAATCAAGAAGGTTAGATAGAATTACATCCTTGCAACTCCGTGGGAAGTGCCAGAAGGAATCCATGTGATTGCATCTAATAAAAGGTAGAACTTTGTCTCTTATTTTTAAGAATTGCTCCAAAAAAAGCTAGAGTCCTGGGGGATTTCCATTTTCTAAAAATTGTTATTATTCAAGTTGTAAAGCTTATTTCATTTGTACTATAAGCTGGAACTGTTACTGATAATCTGGTCGATGAAGCGAGAAGCAGCATGGTTCCATATGTTTAAATTAATGATGCCCAATCCTCCCGTACTGAAAGGAAATTGAAATTACTTGAATGCTACAGGAATTAATTTCTTAGAGAAAGGATCACCATGCCACAAATAATGGTTGAATGCTCAATTAAGCATAGATATGAGTTTATCTGGAATTGTAATAATTCTGAAGAAATAGGAGTAAATGGCGAAGCCAACACTTTTGATAATAACTAACCTACTCGTTTGAGAGAGATTATTATTTGGCATACAATTCAATCTAGAGATAATCTTCTCAAAAAGAGGGAGACATTGGGCCGTGGAAACTCTTGAGGTGCACATAGGTGCACCAAGATATATAGCATGGATATCAAGAGGAAGGAAACTAGACAAGATACATATATCATGCATAGTAGTCTCGGTTAAACCAGCAATACTTATTTGCGGAAGAAGGATATGTCTCTGTAAAAACTGAATAATGAATTGAATTTATCACTTACTTGTTAGTGCTTTCTGTTATGAATTAAATGAGAAAGGTTGGACCAAAATGCTTTATACTTCGGAATGAAGTTCGAGAATGACATGCGCTTAAAACAAAAGGGTTACCATGTCTGTTACTCAGTGGATAAACTTGACTTAAAAAACTGAACAAGTTGAACAAATATTCAACATAATTTCAATTTCATAAACCTATAAGTTCAAATCAAACAAAAGAAATTTTGTTCCTCCATATATAAAATGCAATCAATATCAGTTTTGAAATGTACGAACTAAGAAATAAGCTATAATGTACATATAAAATTTTGTTTGCGAAGGTTGGTAAAGAGCTGCTACTAAATATAATCAAGCAGCTGCCTTGATCGTTTTTTTTTGTAATTACGACTATAGCTGTCTACTGCTTCAAAAACATCTACCATTTGTTGTGATACATGTGATAAAAAAATGGTAAAATTGTAAACCAAACACAGGTTTACAAAATCCCGCACAAGTTAAATTTATAACTTTTAGTTTCCATGCTTAGTGGATCTACATTTACTTGCACATCTAATTTTAAAGCACGGTACTCATGAATCCAGACGTGTACACCGTGCATAAACATGCATGAAGGATCATATGCAATGCCCTTTTTACAAGATGAATAAAAAGTCAATAAAATTAGCTAACCATACTCAACTGCCTCTTGCTATCCACATATAATTAACTTTTACCATTGAATCAAAGTAGCAGAAGTTTTCAGATATTTATTATTTTTTTGATTAATTTGCTTGAAAACAACAAAATGCAACTAAAATAAAATAACACAAGCCATCATTGGTGCTACGCACCCTGTGATTGATCTGGTGGAGAAATCACCTTATTTGGTTAATCGTATTATGCCCAACGAACAAAATACCGACTCAATTGCGCAACATAATTGTTGACGTCAAAATTGGCCACCAACACCCAATTGCAAATGAAAGCACCAATATCCAGTCACTGATCACAGATATGGTATACGTAGAGAATATAACATGAAGAATAATCAAAATTAAAATGAAAGCAGTAAAAAAGACAAGATTTATAGTGGTTCGGCTATCTCCGGCCTACGTCCACTCTAGAAAAATCCTTTTTATTATACTGGAATTTGATTACAGTTACAATCCGGAATTTCTGAAACAAAAATGGCAGAGTAGCCTTTAGGTGGAAGATGAAGAGAAACAGAATGAAGATCCCTTTTTTTGAAGCCAAACCTGCTGTATTTATAAGCGAAATTCCGGCTATAGGGCTTCCTCATCTACATGGGCCCACCATAGCGACCGTCGAGCCAACTCGTCCATCTATGCCGACCCGAGATAGTTCGTATGTCGACCCGAAGCAAACCCTATGCTGACCCGAAGTAATTCCTATGATGACCCGAAGTAGATCCACATGCCGACCCGGAGCAGTACCAATGCCGACCCCAAGCAAGTCATAGGCCGACCCGAAGTGAAATGTATTCCAACCCCAAGCGACTCATCTCTTGCCGACCCGAAGTTGATACCAATGCCGACCCCAAGTGAAGTCATGCCGACCCAAAGTGAAACCAATGTCGACCCCAAGTAAAGCAATGCCGATCCAAAGTGAAACAATCTCTGCCGACCCGATGCCATTTCCGTGCACCGACCCAAAGTCAAGCATGTGCCGACCCGAAGTAGAACCCAAAGCAATATCAATGCCGACCCTAAGAAATTCATATGCCGACCCCAAGCATTGTTGTCAAAAATCTTAAAATCCTACGATTTGAATTCCGTTTCAAATTGAATCTCTCCCTTGACGGTTCGATTTATATTCCGATTCAAACCCAGCTAATACCGTAGTTTAGAAAAATCATCCAACTCAAACTAATATATTCAAGATACTTATTTGGATCTAAAATTTCAATTCTAATCATTTCCAAACAAAATAAAATTGGAAAAATAGAGAAAATGAAGTTTTAGGTTAAGACATAGAAGTTCAAACATCAAAAATCAATTTCAGAGTGTGTGCAAAGCTTAAAATATACATGTCTTGAATCTACGATTTACGATTTAAATCTCATTTCGATTTAAAATTTGAATTTTACGATTTACGATTTGAATCTCACTTTGAAAACCTTGACCCCAAGTGACTCAACCAATGCCGACCCGAAGTAGTACCATGCCGACCCCAAGTAGAACCCGAAGCAATACCAATGCTGACCCCAAGCAATTCATATGCCGACCCCAAGTGACTCAACCAATGCCGACCCGAAGTAGTACCATGCCGACTCCAAGTAGAACCCGAAGTAAACACCATGCCGACCCGAAGTAGAACCTGAAGTAAACCCTATACAAACCCGAAGTAGAACCCGAAGTAAACTCGAGCTACGCCTTTCTTCAAGTCCTGCATCGTTTATCCATCGACTATGCTTAATCCTGGCTTCATATCCGTAATTGATTATCCATCCATCCATTTGAACCAAATCCACAATATTCCAACCTCGATAACCGTGAAGTCTATTGGGTTAAATTCGCCTGTATACTGCCTTGCCAAAAGGCGGGTTAATACTTTGCCCCCCAAAACATACCTTGCGATAGGAAGACGTGTTTTGAATTTCCATAAGTCTAAAATTCGAAGTCCATAATCCATTGATCTTCATATTATCCAACCTAGAGTCCAATCCATTGCCAATTCAATTCCTTGATCTCTCCGAATCATTAGTGAAGTCCACGACTGTTCTGAGTCGATATCCAATTCCGAATCCATCCCAAATCCATTAGCCGAATCCACAATCTCTCCGGATCATTTTATCCAAGTCCGGGACCTCTTCGGGTCCATCTCCAAATCCATAGACCTCTCCGGGTCATTTAATCCAAATCCGGGACCTCTTCCGGTCCATATCCAAATCCAGGACCTTTCCGGGTCCATATCCAAGTTCGGGACCTCTCCGAATTCATATCCAAATCCGAGACCTCTCCGGTCCAAATATAAATCCATAGACCTCTCCGGGTCATTTTATCCTACTCCGACCTCGACTCTTCGGTCGAGGGCTTATCCATGGTTATCCTTCTCCGTCCTCGACTCTCTGGTCAAGGACTTAATCCGTGGGGTATCCTACTCCGGCCTCGATCCCCAACCGAGGACTTAATCCGTGAATATCCTTCTTCGGCCTCGACTCTCTAGTCGAGGACTTAATCGGTGGGGTATCCTAATCCGGCCTCGATCCCCAGTCGAGGACTTAATCTGTGATGACCCGCAAATCCGTACCCCTTTGAGCTAGCAATAATCCACATCAATTCAACTCAAAGTGGACAGAAATACGAATCTTCAGGGTTAAAGAAGAAAGAGGTAGAAGAAGAAGATAAAAACAACATCAGAGTCTCACAATCGCACCGGAAAAAAATACAATATATAATAATAGGTTTTAAATTCAAATAAATCTGTATTGTTATATATACATACTATTTTCAGAGTACAACAAACATTCATCACTTTGGACAGCTTATTATCTGCCCTTACTCAGTGGAAATAATAATTCAAATACGGAGATACGTCTCTGTCATCCACCTCGTCTCTTGAGCTCCATAGCACATTATCCTGGATCTGTTAAACTCGATCTGACCCGAGCATCATAATAAAACAACACCCTAGTCAGTCTGGAAAACCAGCATGAGAAAATCACACTCAATTAGATTATTAAAGTTTTGAAAAGCCTTTGAAAACAAAGGTATCTCGTAAGACCACGCCACAAATAAATATGTCGGGTTTTTACCTTACGATAACCAAAACATTTTTATCAAATTCGTTTGATATTATAATAGTGTCTATAGAAAGTAAATAGAATCTAGCTGAAATGCTTACATCTCACGTTTCAGCATAGTTGGGCACAATCGAAACCGTACAGGCGCTTATTGGAGATTGGATTCCATACAATGGCAGAGCTACTGGGGTACCGCCCGTCACAATTCCTAGCCAAGATCTGCGTACCGAGGACCACGCCCGATCCCCTGCAACATAAGACCGGAGCTACCCCTTACTGGATAGTACGAATAAGATCACCCCGCGGTTGGAGCTAACAACCGCCACACAGCCGAAAATAAAGGGACTCTAGATAGGGATGACCTTACCCTACTTGGGTGCTACCCACTTAGCCTTGCTGCACCTCCCCCCTTAAAAGAATTTCGTCCCCGAAATTGTTAAGGCAGAAGAACGCCCAAACCCACTAACTTTATTCAAACCCACTTAGTGAAAATCCCATATTTACTTTTTAAATCTTTTAGTTCCAACTAAATGATTAGTTTCAATTCCAATTCCAAAATCCTTTTATTTCAATTCCAATTTGAAATCAATTCGTCGTTACAAAAATTTTCTAACTCCCAAAATTTTGGGAAAATTTTGGCAAAGTCTCCCTTATACAGAGGAGCTTTTAGAATTTGACAAGAGAGATAAATATATATACATCGAACCACACGGTCGGAAAACAAAAAAAAACAATATTTCATATTTTCTACCTTTTATTGCGTAGGCGTACCTCTATTTAGCATTTTTAAACAAGCGGCTTATTTATTTAGCAATTAGCACGACCAAAATCCAACCAAACGGTCTCCTGGTACCTGTACTTACTCAATTTAAACATATAAGTACCAAATTACGTAACTTAACAACATTTTACATATTTGCAATAGCTAAACACATGGATTTTTATAAGCAATGCAGATTAAACAATATTTATAAGCAACCTATATGACTTCAACACTTATTCATTTGTTTTCAATCAACCCATATATTATTTTCACTCAATTTAAATGGTTTACAACTCAATTGCTTACATTCACTTCATCTTTAAACCAAACGAACTCATATTCATTCCAATCGATTCCGAAATCAATTTATTTCGCTTTTATTAACTCGTAGAATTTTATTTACTTCTGCTTATGTCGAACGGCCAATTTTCTTATGCAAATTCGTCGATATTTATTAAATGGAATATCTAATTTAGTTCATAACTATCTTAAATTGATTCCGACTCATTTTATTTTTAATTCGATTCAATTTTAAATTTATTTACAATCCCTTCATTGCATTTTATTTCATATCCAAATAGGTTCCATTCAAAACCATTCTATTTAGTTCGATAACATTCCATACTAATATGTATTAAATAACCATTCCGCAAATAAATTTAAGCCAAGCTTCTTTTAATATTAACCCAAGTTATTAATTTTCTTCAAATTATTCCAACTCCATAACAATTTCATTTCTTCTTAACTTGTTTGCGACCAATACTATTCCATTTATTTCCATATTCATCGCCTTCAAACCTATTTTAATTTAAACTCGGAACCATTTCATGTTATTATTCAATAACCATTTCACATATTTACTTATGCCAAGCTTCCATTCAAAAATTTGCTTAAGTTAATTTGTTAAACTCAATTATTTTCAACCTTATAACATAAGTTTACTTCATTCAACCAGCTTCCATTCTTTTTGCCACAAGTTCTATTTCCATTTTTAGTTTTGATTCTTAGTTAATCAAATTCCATCCATTTATTTATTCAATTCAATTAGTTTATTCACTCAATCTATTTTATACTTTTAATTCTCAAACTTAATTCATCCCGAACTCATTAGATTAATATCAAGGCCATTTCAATTATTTTGCACTCTAATTGGATTTATCTGCTACTCAAACCGTTGCCATTTTAATCTAATTCCATTTCATTTGACAACATTTCAAATTATATTTAATTCACTATCAATCCCAGTTGAACTTTATTTATAACTCGAGTTTCATTTCCAAACTCCATTATTAACTCACACTTCAACTTCTATTTAACCAAATTAGGTTCCATTTCCATATTTCCTTAACTAGTTAGTTATCTAATTAGTTCACCTCCAATTCTTAAATCAGTATTTGGTTTTCATTTCAAAAATCACTTTAACTATTTTTCTTGAGTTCAATCTATTTTATAACTCAAATTTGGATTTTTATTTCATTTTCCAAAATATCAAACAATCTTTATTTTGAGTTTTCTATTCCACTTTTCCATTTTTATAAGTCACAACTTATTATTTTTCACATTTCCATCAGTTTATAATCAAGCACATTCACATTTCGTTATTACCCAAGTTTATTTATTTATAGCCCAAGCATATCTTTATTTAATCCATCTTTTATGAGCTATTCCAATTCATTTATTCCAATCCAATTCTTATCCAACTTACTTTTATTTATTCAAGTAAGAGTTTAATTCCATTCAATATCATCTATAACTCAACTGAATTTTTTTCTTTCAATTTAGTTCTATTTCAACTCAACTTCATTTGGTTTAAGTTAATTTCAATTTAATTCTTATTTCTCAAATCCAACGTAAATTTTATTTTCCAATTCAATCATATCCAAAATTTAATCCATTTAACTAAAATTTAACCCATTTAACTAATCTACTTCGCTAATTTATTTCTTTCAAATCGCCATTAATTTAATTTCAAACATTTAATTTTTTCCAACTTAATCCAAGTTAAATTTCATTTTTAAATTATTTTTTTCTCTTCAAACACCCCGGAACTCGAACTTCCAGCTTCTGGTTTAAGTCCAATTATAATTCATTTGTACAATTTATACTTATACAAATTCTCCTATTAGTTATATAAACTATTTTAGATTTTATAATCTTGTTTGACTATGATGTTACCATCCAAACACTTCAATTATATATAATAATTTTCAGAAAATTATTTCTTTTTATATCAAATATATTTTTGGGTAAAATTATTTCATTCACCCCTTTCGAAAACAATACTGTGTCGAATTGTTCTATTCAAATGTTTAGAAACCCTCTCGATACAGTTGTACGGACTGTTCCTACTAAGGTTTATATGCCAGTCAATAAATCAATCAACACAATATAAAACCATTTTATATTCACTAACAAATACGCGCTCATATCTATTAATACGCTCAAACTCATTCTAGAGTACTACTGACTCTATCTCTAATGAGTAATCCCCACCAGAGCCAAGGTTCTCGCTTAACCTTCAGCTCTGATACCAAGTGTGACGACCCGCAAATCTTTACCCCTTTGAGCTGGCAATAATCCACATCAATTCAACTCAAAGTGGATAGAAATACGAATCTTCAGGGTTAAAGAAGAAAGAGGTAGAAGAAGAAGATAAAAACAACATCAGAGTCTCACAATCGCAGCAGAACAAAATACAGTATATAATAACAGCTTTTAAATACAAAGAAATCTGTACTGTTATATATACATACTATTTTCAGAGTACAACAAACATTCATCACTTTGGACAGCTTATTATCTGTCCTTACACAGCGGAAATAATAATTCAAATACAGAGATACGTCTCTGTCATCCAGCTCGTCTCTTGAGCTCCATTGCACATTATCCTAGATCTGTTAAACTCGGTCTGACCCGAGCATCATAATAAAACAACACCCGAGTCAGTCTGGAAAACCAGCGTGAGAAAATCACACTCAATTAGATTATTAAAGTTTTGAAAACAAAGGTATCTCGTAAGACCACGCCACAAATAAATATGTCGGGTTTTTACCTTACGATAACCAAAACATTTTTATCAAATTCGTCTGATATTATAATAGTGTCTATAGAAAGTAAATAGAATCTAGCTGAAATGCTTACATCCAACGTTTCAGCATAGTTGGGCACAATCAAAACCATACGGGCGCTTATTGGAGATTGGATTCCATACAATGGCAGAGCTACTGGGATACCGCCCGTCACAATACCTAGCCTAGATCAGCGTACCAAGGACCACGCCCAATCCCCTGCAACATAAGACCGGAGCTACCCCTTACTGGATAGTCCGACTAAGATCACCCCGCGGTTGGAGCTAACAACCGCCACACAGCCGAAAATAAAGGGACTCTAGATAGGGATGACCTTACCCTACTTGGGTGCTACCCACTTAGCCTTGCTGCACCTCCCCTGTTTTAGCCGTTCCCAGTTGATGAGGCTTGAGGTTAAGCGTTACCTTTTAAAGAGCACCTTCACTTAGAATGCCCATTATCCTCCAATGATGATGGTCTGATAGCATTCGTCCATACAAGTTGTCCTGGGTCTGGACAAACTGAATCACCGTCTTCATCATCTTCACGGTATTCATTCGCAAACGTTCAAACCGGATCGAAGTGGTTTTCAGATAATTAAATCTGATCCCGGTCTCTTCGAAACGATCATCGCATTGGCTAATATTGATAGTCGGTTATTTAACTATCATATAACATCCACAAGCAACCATTAGGCCTTAAATAATTTTCCAAACTATTTATCTCAAAAATATCTTCACAAGATATTATTTCCATATTTCAACACTTTGAAAATAGTTTTTCAAACCCATTTTATTCTCACAGAACAAATTTAAACCCTTTTCCCAATACTTAGAATATTTTATCCACTTCATTGGTTACTTAACACATGGAAAATATTCCAAACTTGTTTCACATGAATTCTATAAATCCTAGAATTCCTTAATTAATTCCCTTTGACATTTCCAAAACCATTTAGCTTATTTAAAATTTAGGTTTCACTCCTACTCTCCTTGTGAATTTTATTTCACCTCCGAAATTCACTTATCTTATGCCTTAGCATTTTATTTAAGTTCCTATAAAACCGCTATAGATCTTCCTCTAAAATCTTATTTGATTTGCCAAACTTAGCTTCCCATCTCAAGAGGATTCATAATTGAATTTTAAAACATTTAAAATTATATATATGAAATAAGAAAAATGGTTTACTTTTAAAAATATGTATTGAAATAACTAACTTTGGGATATTCTAAATCCAGATAATAGTTTTAAAGGTTATATAGTATGGTAATTTAAAATCCCGTTTAAAACAATTTCAGTTTACTCAACAAAAGTCTATTTTTAGGAAATCCAATATTTACTAGTTCAATTCATAGATTCCTCTTGATTCGTATCACACCGACCATATCACCATTTCCCACATTCGAAATATATTCCACTATTTCTTTCAAAAACAATTTTCCATAACTCTATATAAGTTCACGTCATACTTATATTTTAACATATCCACCGATATTAATCTATCTCATTTATAAACCCCGTTTATAAATTTATAAACTCCCTTGAGTTTTCATCTATCTATAAAAATAATTTCTATTTTATAATTTCATTTTATAATTTTACCCTTTAATAAAATTCCATTCTATTTCAAATCCATTTTAATTGTTGATTTCAATTCTCTTCAAGTCCTTAGTATATAATTTAATTTCAAATCTTCACTTAACAAATTTCCAATTAGTTAAGTATAACTTAAGTTAGTAAATATATTTTTATTCTACTTAATTCCCTTTAGAATAAATCCAATTTACAATATAAATACTTACTATTTAAATTCCCTTTTAATTCCTTCAATTTAATTATTTCTGGTATTTAAAATGCCCATTTTAATTTCCATGCTATTTAACACTAAATAATTCAATTCACCACAAACCATAACAACTTATCCATCATAACATATATCAATATATATATATATATATGAACAATAATTATTTTGAGGAATCCTGTTTTATCCCTCCAGCCTGTTTTTCCTGCATCTACAGATGTTAGTCAAACAATACCAATCCTACTTCGAGGGGGATATCGCGGTATATAGGGTTATCCGCTATTATGTGGGGCGCATAGGGTCTCATTCGCTATATAATGCGGGAATATCAATCACTCCAATACTAATATATATACTATATATATAACATCCAACAGATAAATTATAGATTTATCAATCAAGTTAGGCATCCAATAATTTAAATTTAACATTTAAATTTGAACGGTTATCCAAATGAGTGAGAAAATCTCACCTTTGCTTTTTAATTTGCAATCTGATCCATCTCGACTTGTTTCTCCATGATTTTAGACCTTGTATAAATGTTTATACAGTTTATTAATATTCGAAATAATCGAACAATCAATTTACTTTTAATAAATTTAATTAACTAATAATTTAACTTTAACTAAATAATTTTCCTTTTAAAAATCTTTTAGTAACTAAAATAATTAAATAAGTTAATTGAACAATTTAATTACCAAATACATTGTTTCAAAATAAGCTAGTAGATTTTTAAAAATTTGCATATGTATATTTTATTTTTATTTCAACTACATATAAAAATAATCCATATAAGTTTTGAAAATCTAAGGCCCCGTTTGGCTTGTCGTTTTTAGTTTTGTGTTTTCGTCTATACAAAAACGCATCCGTTGTATGCATTGTTGAAAAACAAACGATTTTGAAAAATGAAATTAACATGTAAAGTAGAAAACAAGTTTATTTTGTTTTTCGTGTTTTGAGAGATAAGAAAAGCACGGGGAACAATCCAACTCCTTCGTTGTCCGTTGGTCGTCGCAACGGCTAAGAATTATAAATCTTCTTCTCTTGTTTCTTCATGTTTCTTAGTGCAAGTTGAAAACACAAAACTCAAAATACAAAATGAAACCAAACGGGCCCTAATTTTCTATATAAACCCTTATATTTTTTCCCAAAATCTTATATAATTTTCTACATATTTCTGTATATATATTAATTCTAAAATAGGTATGTGTACTAAAATATGAGAATGTATTATATATATATATATAATTCCTTTCTAACTTATATGTACATATATTAGAAACAGAAATGTTTTTATGCTTTACTGTAAATTTATATACATATACATATATATACATTTTCAAAAAGTATATTATACCTTACTGTATATTCATTTCCCTTTAAATCCATATATATATATATACACATATATATATATTTATTTATTTTAATTGCAAAGAAAAAATAAAATTAAACCTCACCTCGAACTCAAACCCAGTCCGCGGCCTCCTCTTCTAGTACCTCGCGACCTCGGCCTTCACCAGCTTGCGCGCCGCCTTCCCACCTTAGTGCCACCAACTTCGGCCTCGCGAATGCCACTCGAGCACGAGATCCACATTGCGACTCTTCATCGAGTTCGAGTTCGACACACGACCTATCACCAAGCCTCGACTTCGGCAATCCATCATTAAGCCTCGCGATCTAACGCCTCCCCTCGTGTCGCCAGTCTCCACGCGACCATCGCGAGTCTCTTCACCATCGCGATTTCCCACTAGCGTGCCCACGTGACTCGACAAATCGGCTTCGCTTTCGTTGAGAAGGGATGGGAAATTTGTTCGAACCGATTTAGATTTCGAATGAGGTAAGAGAGGAGGAGGGTGCTCGCGATTTTATATGCAGCGGCCCCTTCTTACTTTATTTTTTTTCAGGATGCGAATCAAAGAAGGAGAAATGGATCAGCCATATTCTTTTGTTCTGCTCTTCGATTTTATATATTCGAAAACAAAGGGAAAGAACGCACGATTATAAAAAGAACGTAGGCGGCTCAATGGCGTGTTCAAATCCTCTTGCGTGAAGAAGTTGGTTAGGTACAGTGACATTTGAAATGAAGGAAAGCAGCTGATGTAACTATATAGGTCAAGTCCATATATATTATTATTATTATTTTAAATTTTAAATCGTCCCGGTTCCACACCTAAAAATTTCGAACTCCTATCGAGACATGCCGCTAGACGTTCATAATGTTATACCCCTATTCCGAACGCAATGGAAAAGGTTTCGAGTTCTAGTTCGACCGTATAAAGAAGATAGCCTTTTGGACCCAGTTATTATATTAAATTTTTGATATAGATTTCAGCACGTTTATAAACCGTACGACCACCCGCTAACTCCGAAAGCTCAGAAATTTGGAATCCGATAATAATACAATATTACGAATTCAATGAAACTGGTTTCGTCGAATTTCGAGACTGTGCCTCGGAAGGCTATTTTTAAAAGTCGATTTAAACGATATATTTTTAAAACTGAACATATCACTTCCAAATTCAATTGTAAAATTTTTATTTTCTTTATTACTATCCATATAAATTTTACAAGCCTTTAAAATATTTTTAACAGGCTTAAATCTCAAGATTCAACATTTTAACCAATATTTAATTATAAAATTTCAATAATTAAATTATCCAATAACCTGCTGCATTTATTTTATAATTGAAAACCAACTCTTTCATATCCAGAAATCAATTTATAATTCAAATTAAATATTTAAAACCATTTAAATATTCCAAATTCAACGTCGAAAAATCCAGGTCGTTACATAATCCGTGAACATCCTTCCCCGGCCTCGACTCTCCGGTCGAGGACTTAATCCGTGGGGTGTTCTACTCCGACCTCGATCCCTAGTCGAGGACTTATCCGTGTCCGAGCTCATCCTGTCGCTCTTCAACGAAGGGACTCGTAACCCGTGGTTATTGCCCTGTCTCTCTGGTCGGAGCCGTAACCATGATCTGTGTTATTTATTGCAGTAGTGCGGATCCAAGTGTTTTAAGGTTCATTAGTTATGGTAGTTTATCGCCATCTCAGAGCATGCATAAGGACTGTCCTCGATCCCGTACATGTGTAAGTGACTTAGCCGTTTTAGTGTAGAATTTATTATTAGTTATTTAGTCCATGCCATCAAGAGATAACAACCCGTGCCCTTAAGCCGGGCTAGCTCTGATTTGTGGCGGATGATGACTGCTCATGTTCCATCACCACTATCCATTTCCAAGCAAAGCCATCCGAATCCATGCCCCCAGTTCCATGGGGAGTTGTACTAATCCATTCTCCTTGGTCGGGGTTTGCCCCCGGCTAATCCAATCCATATCAAAGCCTGCTAATTTCCGCTCCAAGTCCTGGATTCCAATTTTCAGCTATTCCAACATCCGTTAGTGGTCTCCGATCGTTATTTCCATCCTGCCCCCAAGTTCACGAGGGAATCTTGAAATCTGTTCTTTTGAACGAGAATCCATATCCCGATCAACGCCAAACTACATAGCTGCCTGGTATCCTGCCTGGAATCAAGCCAATATGGTCTGGGGGCATGCCTTCGAGTGTGGAACGATGAGGGGCAGCTCTCGGTGGTTCCGTTCTATCCCGCCTCTGTTGGCTTCGTTTCCTTGGTTCTGATTTTGGACTTCCTCTGTTCCTGCTGCTCCAACTCCGTGATCCACATTTCCAGTATTCCCTACAGCTCCATTCCCTTGGTTTTGGATTCCAGCTTGTCCAATCTACCGGAATAAGTTCTGCATCATATCTTTCTGTCTCTTCAGCACCTTTCCTACATAACATCCATCATTATTTCCATCTCGTCTCTGGTGATGAAGATTGAAGTTTGATTAGTTCCTGAGGAAGCCTCCTGACTTCCTTCATGATGACTCATCTCTGTCCTCTGTCTCCTTGTTGATTGCCTAGCCATAGCTTTCTAAATCCGAGTTCCTAAGCTTTCAAATCCAAGCTCCAAACTTCCAAATCCCTGAGTGCTAGCTTTCTCAGTGAAAGCACCAAAATGTTGACGTCAAAATTGGCCACCAACACCCAATTGCGAATGAAAGCACCAATATCCAGTCACAGATCACAGATAGGATATATGTAGAGAATATAACATGAAGAATAATCAAAATTAAAATGAAAACAGTAAAAAAGACAAAATTTATAGTGGTTTGGCTATCTCCAGCCTACGTCCACTTCAAAAAAATCATTTTTATTATTCTGGAATTTGATTACAGTTACAATCCGGAATTTCTAAAACAAAAATGGCAGAGTAGCCTTTATGTGGAAGAGGAAAAGAAATAGAATGGAGATCCCCTTTTCTGAAGCCAAACCTGCTGTATTTATAGGCGAAACTCCGGCTACAGGGTCTCCTCACCTACATGGGCCCACCATAGCGACCGTCGAGCCCAACTCGTCCATCTATACCGACCTGAGGTAGTTCGTATGTTGACCCGAAGCAAACCCTGTGCTGACCCGAAGTAATTCCTATGATGACCCAAAGTAGATCCATTGCAAACCCGGTGGGTTATGTACAAAGTTTGGTATAACATCAACTTTTAAGTTTCAACCATTGCAGCCATCCATTCTCAAAACAAGTTATAATAACAACAGCTATTTTTAGTTTCTATCAGACCCTAAAAATTTACAGTGAATGCCGCAAATAATAACACTTCTCCAAAAAAATGAGAAACATTAGAAAGTAATTTTGATCTAAGATATCAGCTATTAAGTGCAAATATGATGTTAATTGTACAAAATAATTTACAATGCAATTTAAAGCATGTTTTTGAAAGGAATTTTCCATTTAATGACTTTGAAACTAAGGGAAGATCCAAATATTTAACCTTTTTTTGGGGATACTATAAAGCAGATAGTATAGTAGATAGGGGTAAAATGAAGATTGTGTTGTAGCTTTTCTTCACCGTAACTTTTACCAATTTTTGGATTTTTTATTTTTATTTTTTGTTTAATTGATTCACAATAGAATTAATAGATTGCTATAAAAAAAAGAGGGAAGAAACAAGCACATTAATATTAGGGATATTATGCTCTACAAGTACTTACACTCAATATGCTTTCGTGCTTAGTTTCTAGAACTATCATTTGTCTCCTTGCATCAACTGCATTTACCATTGAATAGCACGGTCCACGCCAAATCAAACTACTTTTATTGAACCTTATTTTTTCGAGAGATTTCCCATGTAATTTCACTCAGTGTGCTTTCATGCTTGGCTTTCAAAACCTCATTTTTTTGAGAGATTTTTCACAATTTTTTTATTGAAATCTTATAAATCACCCGCATAGCATGAATTTGTTTACATGATATGATATTTTTGAACAGTTCCTTCCATTTAGCTATTTAACAGCTTACATGTTTTCCCCTTTATGCAAAGCAGTGGCAAGGGTATAACATTAGAAGTCGTCCATGGCATAGCAGTCCACTGTTTTGTAGCATATATGAATGCTAGAAAGTTTTTTCCTTTTGATGATTAAACATATGTACAAGCTTTATTGGATAATTGAGCGTTGAAAATTTTCTATGCTTTCAGTGATGGTGATAGTATACGAGAGTGTATTAGTTTTTTTATGTTGCCTTCATTTAACTAAATATTCTTTGTTGCTTCATCCCATAAATCTTCTCTGTTCTAACTACTAAAACCTGATCTTAGCTTATTCATTCCCTACATGAGCAACTAGCATGGTCCATGAAATTCTATTTTACAACATGATGACACATGCTATGTCAGTGGATATAATTTATTACTGACGATAGTGACCAGCAGATCAAACAACAATAATATATTTGGCATACATTGCTTGAAATTAGATTGCTCAACGTTTTAGATATATTATCAAATTTTTTACCTACTGTCAATAGTCACTGCTAAACTGACTTAGAAATCAATGGATCCACCACTTTGAAAGTTATGGCCTTTTTTTTGGATCCTGACTCCTTTAATAGTAAACCATATGACCTTTTTCAATGATAAAAGCGTAAGTGATGTCTTCAATTGTCCATTGGCCGAATAAATTCGAATATATAGTTGTTATCATGTATTTTGTATTCACGATACTGAAGATGAATGTTTGTAGATTCGTAGGTTGTATCATCCTAGAACAGTATACAGAAAAGTAACTGCTAATAATCTATCCAAATCGTTTTCCATTTGATAAAGGTAGCATCAATTTTATGTTCAACTTTCTTTATAATTTATGGACGAGTCCGTGTGCGTATCACGGGTTTATACTCGTATATAATATAACATATATAAATCAAATAAAAACTTTTATACAAACAAATACAATAATATAAAGATTTTAATTTAAAATATTTTAGATTAGATTAAAAATTAGTCAGACTTCATAGGCCCAAATAAGATCTAAAAATGGAAAAAAAATTGAAACTCAACCATTTAATCCGTTGTGACTTAGTCCAGTTCCTTCAATAGTATTAGAGCCAAATAGCCTATGCGGCCTAAATTAGCGGTGTTAGGGTAACTTATTAAAGCCAACTCATTTTGTAGGTTCTCTTGAAAGGTAGTTACCAAGGTTGGGTTTGGATGATTAAGTACTCTGCCATACCTAGCTAGTAGTCTGGCCCATAAAGTAAGCCTAAAGGTTATCCCCAATATAAATGTCCAAATTGATTTCGTGTAACGACCCAAAATTTCTGATATTTGAAATTTGAATATTTATTTAATTTTGAATATTAATTTGTGAAATTAATAAGCTGAATAAATTATTTTTCGAATATCTGGATTTAATTGGATAATTAAATCGATAATTTAATAATTGAAATTCCAGAAATAATTGAAATCTAGATTTGATGTGATTGAAAATGATTTATGAAGTTATATTAAATCATGTTGAAGTTATAGAGATGTTATAGAACTTTTAAAATTGAATTAAAAGTTAATTTGTGAAAATTGAATATTTTAATATTTAATCGACAAGTGAAATTAGTCATTTTTGGGACAGTCTCAGAATTTGACGAAACTAGTTCCATTGGATCTGTAATAGTTTGTTATTATCGGATTTCAATTTTTGTAGCAATCGGAGTTGTCGTTTGACCGTGGCAGCTCGAAACGCATCGAAATTGTTTTAATATTAATTTGGCGAGTTAAAATAGTCATTTTTCAAATAGTGTCGGATTTCGACGAAACCAGTTTCATCGGATCCGTAATGTGATATTATTGTATGGTTTCAAATTTCGTGTCAATTGGATGTACCGTCTGTCCGAGGCAAGCGAAAACGCATCGAAATCGGTTTAAATCGGTTTAATTTAAATTGATCGTTTAAATCCGTAACTCGCACAGACGATCGAATTAGCCTCCGAAACACGTTCCATTGTGTTCGGAACGCGGGGTAAACCTTACGAACGCCAGGCGGCACGTCAGATTTGGAGATCGTTTGAAAAAGTCGTTTAAAATGAATTTTATATCATTTATATATATATATATATATATATATATATATATATATATATACGTTAACAAACTCACAAACCCTAGGGCTTTGCTTCAGCCGCCGCCTCTATAGTATCAATGGCCAGAAAACAACAATCTTCTTCCTCATTTTTCTTTTAATCCATAAACATTTAGAGGAAATCACCAACTACAATATTTTAGAGCACATCACGAACTTCAAATCCATACGACTATGATCGCCTATCGTCGCTACGATCGTTCAAAAATTGGCTCGGGATGCCGGCCGTTCGCACGCAAATTGAGGGGGCTTGAGGCGACCGAGCTAGGTATGGTCGTGGCCGATGGTAGCTTGCTTGAAGGGCTTCGAAACGACATTATTTGATCGACCTGAAATCGAGTATTGGAGATTGCGTGATTAGGGTTTTTGGGCGGCCCATGGGTTCGAGCACGTACTCGTTTTCACGCGTGAAGAAGGAGATGCAGGAGACGGCCAGATGTTGATCAAGTGGAATGGACGGCTGTGATGATTAAGGGGTTTGAAAATAAAATATAAATTGTAATGTATTTATATAAAAATTCGAGTAAACTTTGAAATGTGATATCTCTTTCATACGAGATCGAAAATTGACGAAACAAGCGGCATTGGCTTTGTTTTGTCGAGCTCTTCGCGATGCAACTGAATTGGAGTCGTTTGGAGTTAATGAAAATTTCGGGTAAAATTAAATGCATGTTTAATTTTATTCGAAATAAAAAGCTGGAACGGAATTGAAATCAAGGTGAGAACTCTTCACTCAATCGAATGTTTTGTTTCGATTTAACTTTTAAATAGTTGAGATTTAAAATTGTTGATTGTATGTTTGGATGATAAATTTTATCTGTTATTGACTGAAATAGACATTATACGCCGTTATTAAGCGGATGTTAATTATTAAAAACATATACCGCGAATATTTCACCTTTGTGTGGAATTGGTATTATATACGTATGTAGCAATATATACATATTGGCATATGTATATATTGGAGTTGTTGATTTTCCCGCATTGTTTAGCGGATGAGACCCTATTGCGTCGCATAATAGCGGATAATATTTATTAAACCCATATACCGCGATAATTCCGTACTGGAGTGGAATTGGTATTGTGCTAACATCTTTGGATGCAGGGAAACATGTTGGAGGGATCCAACTGGATTCCTCACTGTAGTGATTTATTTACAGATATTGTGATATATTCTGTTATCATATGATGATATATGATGTTTGGATGTTGTGATTGACTATTTGGTGCTGTGCATCATCGGATTCATTTTTGAAGTTTAAGATAATGATTTTGATTTTTAAAAGGATTTTTAAAGTGATTTTTTTTAAAGTATACGTTTGATAGAATTGGTTTATTTAAATTGAGAATTTTGGAATAATTATAATGAGTTTTTAAAATATTGGAATTATAAAATGAGTTTTTATAAATGTTAAAAGGAAGTATAAATGGATTTCATAAGTGAATGAAATTAATAGATTTATAATGTGAAGTTATAAAATGAATAGATTTTTGTAAAATAAAAGATTTATAAGTAATTAACTTATAAATTAGATTTTTGGTTATGAAATTGAGTTATGAATTAAATTTGTTAATTCAGTGATTTTTATAAATCGAAGTTTATAAATAGGGAAAGAATTTTTAGACATTGTTTATAAATTCGAAATCAATGAAATTTGATAAATTGAATATAGAAAATTATTAAAGGAAGTATATTCGCGATTTTGGATAGCGAATTATTATTGAAATAAATTGTGTAGAAATTGTTAAAATTGGGATAGTGATTATATTCACAATTTTGGATAGTGAATATATATTATTGAATAAAATCAATATATTTTGGGAAAAGGAATATTGTTAAATGAAGTAGTTGTTTTAAAAGATATTTTAAAACGTATTAAGTATCGAAACATAGATTTCAACATTTATTGTTGAAATAGACGTTTCGAGGAATAAGGAAATGGTGGACTATAACACTGTTGTTATAGTAAATGATTTTCGAAAGGAAATGTTTTATATAGTATTGGGATTTACATATCTATCTAAATTTCGAATTCCTATACTAGTGATTTTGAGTCGTCGTAATGATGTTTTACGTAACATTCGTTTTGACTCAAATAGATGTATTTAAGAAAATGATTTCCTTAAAGAATGAAATATATACTTAAATTTTGATTTAAGTATATTGAATATTTTCAAATGTTGAAAATAAATGGATTTGTGGATTACTTATTATTAAATAGGTATGGAAATGTTTTTCCAATATGAAGTGAAATGTTTTGAGATTTTATCTTCAAAGATAAATTGAAATGTGGAAATTGATTTGAAATTGTTTTCAAATAATTGACGTGTGGAAATTATATATCTGGTTAAGATATTTTTGAAAGATAAATAATTTGGAAAATTATTTGGAATCTGATGATGTTGCGCATCTTTATTGATAGTTAAATAACCGACTATCAATAATTACCTTGAATGGTCATTTGTTGTGATTTGCTTGAATTTGAATGCCACGCTTATTTTTGAATAAGCGCTCACTATTCGGGTTAGCCGGGAAAGGACCTTTGTGTCATATAACCCATTCCGAATTTGTGATACGACGATATGGATCGTATTGAAGACCGGTGGTGAAGACTGGGTGTTTGTGAAAACGATAGGATGACCTATCGATTGTCTCTGCACCGTTAGCTACGGTATAGAGATTTCCTTTGTGATGGGAAGTTTTATCGGGATTGTGAATATCCGGATTGCATGGGCTTCTTTGGAAGTGCCTTCGGTTCTGTTCGAACCCGGAACAGACTTGTATGGTTACGTGTCTGACATTACAATTTGAGATATAAAGCCGATTTCTTTCAAATACATTTCTGTTGGTGGTGGAGAATTTATTCTCTTAGCTTAACACCCTTCTCTGAGACGTACGAGCTCAGAGGTTATGTAGTTGAAATTTATCAGCGATATATTCCCAATTTGGTAATGTGACATGCTGAGTGTTGCTGTGTGATGATCACATTTGTGATATGATCATTTATCTTTGTGATCATAGGTTTATCATTTGTTGACCCAAAGCATAGCTTTGTGACAAAGCGTAGCTTTGTGGACGAGACTTCGGCAGGGCCTCACAACCCGGAAATGGTCGAAACAGGAATGTTGCGGCAAGGTTATGAGGGTCGCGCCCTTTAGGGTATGTCATTTCCTTCTGGAAAGGGGTGGTATCATGGTATGGAGCCCAGATATTTACTCATGTGGATACACTTATTTATTATGTGTGATGATGGTTACCGAGCGCTCGGATAATGGTCCCAAAGGACCGGGTGAAGACATATTCGTGAGTTACCTGTTACAGGGGTAACCCGGCCTTGTTTGGCAGAGAGCAGTTTGTCTCTCGGGACGTCCAGCCAGAGGCGATCCCATTCGGCAAGAGGAATGGAAGTTCCTTAGCCTGACCATTTGTTGGAAAATCCAAAGAAACAATACAAACCTTGTACGGTTTTAGTTGTAGAACCTGCCATTTACTTATGGTGGCGCCCCACTGTTTAAATGGTAGCTATAGTAGGCATAGTTCGGAATGTCTATGTTGGCTAAGATTAATATTATACTTTCGAAATGTTTTCTGCACTATGCACTAATAATAATAATCCAATGATTTTGCGTAGTAAGCATATTTGACTATCATAAGAAGAAATCTCCTCCAATTCTGCATTTGCTTTATGTGTGTGGCGGGTGGTCTTATGGTAGTTTCATTTTCTAAAAGCATTGCGAAATTGTTTTATTTTCTTTGTTGTTGCTTGAAGATAAACTGTTTTAGTTCTCACACCAGTCACCATGACTGACCTGGAGTTTACTGTTTCCTTCCTAAACTCTGGGTGCCCATCATTTCCACACGGGCAGTCTAGAGTTGGGTTATCAGATTTTGCTGGATTTTGGAGTGCTGTGGAGCTTAGTAGCGAGCTGGATGGCGAGACGTACCACTTGTATCTGATAGTATTATTCCGCTGTGTATTCTGTATATGGACAAGCTCATATAACTGTCCAGTTGTGTTGTATACTGTTGTTGTAAACTTTGATGATGATGTAATGTATAAAATGATATAGTTCTTTGATTTAAAGATTATTCATTTATCTATTATATGTTGTTCCGCTGTGAATGTGAGATTCTGATATTGTTTCTGTTTCTGTGTTTTTGTTATTGCTTCTTTCTCTTTTCTTCTGTTTTCTTCTACCTCTTCTTTTTCTCCATAACAACTCGGTTTTCCGGCATTCGATTGCTCGGTAGTTGATACAGTGGATGTATTAATGTCGATTTTCGAGCGACGAAAAATCGCGTTCGTTACATTTGGTATCGGAGCATATGGTTAAGCGACAACCCTGCTCTGTTGGGTATTACTCATTAGAGATAGAGTCAGTAGTACTCTTGAATGAGTTGAATGTAATAATAGATATGAGTGCGTATTTGTTAGTGAATATAAAATTGTTTTATATTGTGATGATTGATTTGTTGAGTGGTATATGGATTCTGGTCGGTATAGTCTGTACAACTCTATCGATAGGGATCTCTAAACACTTGTATAGAACAATTCGGCACGATATTGTTTTAAATTGGGTAAATGAAATAATTTTACCCTGATTATATTTTGTATATAAAGAAATAATTTTTCAGAATTATTAAAGTGTATACAATAAATTGATTGTTTGGTTGTTAAAAATGTAAATATATATAAGTTAATTTAAAGTTGTTTGAATCAACAATTGTAAAAGAATGAATTGTATAAGCAAATGAATTATAATGTGTGAAGTTATAATTAAAATGATTTACAATGGTAAAATAATCTTATATATATATAAATAAGTGAAATTCTATAATAAAAGATTTGTAATGTGATTTATAAATAAATGAGATTTTTGAAAGAATTTAAAGCACTGAATTCACTATTGTTGCTGGGAAATAGTACGGTGATGACTGCAGCATCATCAGTATCATTTTCGAGTTTCTGTGTGATTGATTTGCTACCCATAGTAAATTGGAAATTGAAGTTTTGTTGTGATAAACAAATTTGATTTAAAATCCAAGTTGTAAAGTGATAAATATAAGTGAAATAAGATTTATACTTTTAATATGAGATAATAGATTTAACTTTGGTAAAGTTAATGAATTTGAGTAGCATAATGAAATATGATGTGAAATTTAACTAAAAGAAAGTTAAATAGATTAAATCAGATTTGGAAGTTTAAATATATAAGTTGTATAACTTATTAAAAGTGAGGAAATGTAAGTAAAACAGATTGTTAAAAATGGTTAAACTATTTTTTTAAGCAAAATGAGATGTGAATTTGAATAAGTGATGAATTTGACTTAAGTAAAAGTTGAATAGAATTTATTTAGAATGGGAATCTAAATTTAAATTATAAGTGGGAACTTAAGTTAATTTGAACAAAAGATGTTTAACTAGAATATAACTTAAGTGATGAAGTTGAAATTGTTATAAATAAGTGAAGTGATGAATATGAACTTGAGTTATATAAATGAAATTCAATTTTATTTGTAAAATGAAGTAGCAATTGAATTGAATAAATGAATTGGATGTTAATCAATTGAATGTAAATAATTGATATGGAAAAAATAATGAATATAAGTGTTAATTCATTAAAGCTAGTTGAATAAATTGAATATCAGCCAATTTAATATTAAACCAATTGGAATTAACGGTGTTGAACCAAATTGAATGAAATTAAATAATTTGGTTGTATTGAATATATATTGGTTGTTATATGGGTGTTAGTTGATTGTATATAAATTCATTAAGTATTAATGAAAGTAAATTAGCAAAATTAAAAGCTATGTAATTGAATTCAAATTGAAAGTAAATAAATTTGAATAGAAATTAAATTTTATTTGTAAGTGAACAAATGTGAATTAGTGAATGTAAACTAATTGAATTTGAACGAATGAATATTAGTAAAATTCAATGTCAACAATCAAATGTGATTAAATTGAAAACCAATTCATTGAATGTTAATGAGAAATGAAAGTAAACTGATTTGGTTACGAATTTGTTGGATGATAGTTGAATGTTTATTGGATGATGGTTGCATTTATTGCTTTTGTTGCATTGCTATGTTAGCACATGTAGTTATTATGTTGTTATATGATGTATATCGATATTATTTTCTATATACATGTTCTCATTTGTTTGATTGAGTGTTTAGTAGGTGCGGATGGCGTTTGCTTCGCATTTGGAGCTCGCTTTCGCGCTATAATAGCCGTATACGCTCGCTAAAAATATATAAGGTACATATCTCGGATTAAATATCGTACTTTTACACTTTTTTCCCTACGGGATGCCTCATCACTTGATGAGATGTATATTTGTGATATATATACACTGTCATTTTTTTTCCGGATCGAGCCGCGCAAAGGAGACTCCGACGAATTTTTCTGAAAATTTAAGGCGTTAGAATATTTTTGGGAAAATAGGAAAATTTTGAAAACTAAGTATGATTTGGAAACTCAGTAAAGTTTTTGTAAGAGGTTTAACTATGAATTTTGGAAAAGTTAAACACTTAAGAGATTGTAAATCTAATTTGAATGGTTTGTTTTGGAAAGTTAATAGATTTTGTATCTTCTTCTTACTTGATAATTTCGAGGACGAAATTCTTTTAAGGGGGGAAGTTTGTAATGACCCAAAATTTTTGATATTTGAAATTTGAATATTTATTTAATTTTGAATATTAATTTGTGAAATTAATAAGCTGAATAAATTATTTTTCGAATATCTGGATTTAATTGGATAATTAAATCGATAATTTAATAATTGAAATTCCAGAAATAATTGAAATCTGGATTTGATGTGATTGAAAATGATTTATGAAGTTATATTAAATCATGTTGAAGTTATAGAGATGTTATAGAACTTTTAAAATTGAATTAAAAGTTAATTTGTGAAAATTGAATATTTTAATATTTAATCGACAAGTGAAATTAGCCATTTTTGGGACAGTCTCAGAATTTGACGAAACTAGTTCCATTGGATCCGTAATAGTTTGTTATTATCGGATTTCAATTTTTGTTGCAATCGGAGTTGTCGTTTGACCGTGGCAGCTTGAAACGCATCGAAATTGTTTTAATATTAATTTGGCGAGTTAAAATAGTCATTTTTCAAATAGTGTCGGATTTCGACGAAACCAGTTTCATCGGATCCGTAATATGATATTATTGTATGGTTTCAAATTTCGTGTCAATTGGATGTACCGTCTTCCGGGGCAAGCGAAAACGCATCGAAATCGGTTTAAATCGGTTTAATTTAAATTGATCGTTTAAATCCATAACTCGCACAGACGATCGAATTAGCCTCCGAAACACGTTCCATTGTGTTCGGAACGCAGGGTAAACCTTACGAATGCCAGGCGGCACGTCAGATTTGGAGATCGTTTGAAAAAGTCGTTTAAAATGAATTTTATATCATATATATACGTATATATATATATATACGTTAACAAACTCACAAACCCTAGGGCTTTGCTTCAGCCGCCGCCTCTATAGTATCAATGGCCAGAAAACAACAATCTTCTTCCTCATTTTTCTTTTAATCCACAAACATTTAGAGGAAATCACCAACTACAATATTTTAGAGCACATCACGAACTTCAAATCCATACGGCTATGATCGCCTATCGTCGCTGCGATCGTTCAAAAATTGGCTCGGGATGCCGGCCGTTCGCACGCAAATTGAGGGGGCTTGAGGCGACCGAGCTAGGTATGGTCGTGGCCGATGGTAGCTTGCTTGAAGGGCTTCGAAACGATATTATTTGATCGACCTGAAATCGAGTACTGGAGATTGCGTGATTAGGGTTTTTGGGCGGCCCATGGGTTCGAGCACGTACTCGTTTTCACGCGTGAAGAAGGAGATGCAGGAGACGGCCAGATGTTGATCAAGTGGAATGGACGGCTGTGATGATTAAGGGGTTTGAAAATAAAATGTAAATTGTAATTTATTTATATAAAAATTCGAGTAAACTTTGAAATGTGATATCTCTTTCATACCAGATCGAAAATTGACGAAACAAGCGGCGTTGGCTTCGTTTTGTCGAGCTCTTCGCGATGCATCTGAATTGGAGTCGTTTGGAGTTAACGAAAATTTCAGGTAAAATTAAACGCATGTTTAATTTTATTCGAAATAAAAAGCTGGAACGGAATTGAAATCAAGGTGAGAACTCCTCACTCAATCGAATGTTTTGTTTCGATTTAACTTTTAAATAGTTGAGATTTAAAATTGTTGATTGTATGTCTGGATGATAAATTTTATCTGTTATTGACTGAAATAGACATTATACGCCGTTATTAAGCGGATTTTAATTATTAAAAACATATACCGCGAATATTTCACCTTTGTGTGGAATTGGTATTATATACGTATGTAGCAATATATACATATTGGCATATGTATATATTGGAGTTGTTGATTTTCCCGCATTGTTTAGCGGATGAGACCCTATTGCGCCGCATAATAGCGGATAATATTTATTAAACTCATATACCGCGATAATTCCGTACTGGAGCGGAATTGGTATTGTGCTAACATCTTTGGATGCAGGGAAACAGGTTGGAGGGATCCAACTGGATTCCTCACTGTAGTGATTTATTTACAGATATTGTGATATATTCTGTTATCATATGATGATATATGATGTTTGGATGTTGTGATTGACTATTTGGTGCTGTGCATCATCAGATTCATTTTTGAAGTTTAAGATAACGATTTTGATTTTTAAAAGGATTTTTAAAGTGATTTTTTAAAGTATACGTTTGATAGAATTGGTTTATTTAAATTGAGAATTTTGGAATAATTATAAACGGTTTATATAAAAGATTTATAAATTTGATATTTATAAATTAAAATATTGGAATTATAAAATGAGTTTTTATAAATGTTAAAAGGAAGTATAAATGGATTTCATAAGTGAATGAAATTAATAGATTTATAATGTGAAGTTATAAAATGAATAGATTTTTGTAAAATAAAAGATTTATAAGTAATTAACTTATAAATTAGATTTTTGATATGAAATCGAGTTATGAATTAAATTTGTTAATTCAGGGATTTTTATAAATCGAAGTTTATAAATAGGGAAAGAATTTTTAGACATTGTTTATAAATACGAAATCAATGGAATTTGATAAATTGAATATAGAAAATTATTAAAGGAAGTATATTCGCGATTTTGGATAGCGAATAATTATTGAAATAAATTGTGTAGAAATTGTTAAAATTAGGATAGTGATTATATTCACGATTTTGGACAGTGACTATATATTATTGAATAAAATCAATATATTTTGGGAAAAGGAATATTGTTAAATGAAGTAGTTGTTTTAAAAGATGTTTTAAAACGTATTAAGTATCGAAACATAGATTTCAACATTTATTGTTGAAATAGACGTTTCGAGGAATAAGGAAATGGTGGACTATAACACTGTTGTTATAGTAAATGATTTTCGAAAGGAAATGTTTTATATAGTATTGGGATTTACATATCTATCTAAATTTCGAATTCCTATACTAGTGATTTTGAGTCGTCGTAACGATGTTTTACGTAACATTCGTTTTGACTCAAATAGATGTATTTAAGAAAATGATTTCCTTAAAGAATGAAATATATACTTAAATTTTGATTTAAGTATATTGAATATTTTCAAATGTTGAAAATAAATGGATTTGTGGATTACTTATTATTAAATAGGTATGGAAATGTTTTTCCAATATGAAGTGAAATGTTTTGAGATTTTATCTTCAAAGATAAATTGAAATGTGGAAATTGATTTGAAATTGTTTTCAAATAATTGACGTATGGAAATTATATATCTGGTAAAGATATTTTTGAAAGATAAATAATTTGGAAAATTATTTGGAATCTGATGATGTTGCGCATCTTTATTGATAGTTAAATAACCGACTATCAATAATTACCTTGAATGGGTATTTGTTGTGATTTGCTTGAATTTGAATGCCACGCTTATTTTTGAATAAGCGCTCACTATTCGGGTTAGCCGGGAAAGGACCTTTGTGTCGTATAACCCATTCCGAATTTGTGATACGACGATATGGATCGTATTGAAGACCGGTGGTGAAGACCGGGTGTTTGTGAAAACTATAGGATGACCTATCGAATGTCTCTACACCGTTAGCTACGGTATAGAGATTTCCTTTGTGATGGGAAGTTTTATCGGGATTGTGAATATCCGGATTGCAAGGGCTTCTTTGGAAGTGCCTTTGGTTCTGTTCGAACCCGGAACAGACTTGTATGGTTACGTGTCTGACATTACAATTTGAGATATAAAGCCGATTTCTTTCAAATACATTTCTGTTGGTGGCGGAGAATTTATTCTCTTAGCTTAACACCCTTCTCTGAGACGTATGAGCTCAGAGGTTATGTAGTTGAAATTTTTCAGCGATATATTCCTAATTTGGTAATGTGACATGCTGAGTGTTGCTGTGTGATGATCAGTGTTTGATCATTTGTGATATGATCATTTGTTTGATCATTTATCTTTGTGATCATAGGTTGATCATTTGTTGACCCAAAGCATAGCTTTGTGACAAAGCGTAGCTTTGTGGACGAGACTTCGGCAGGGCCTCACAACCCGGAAATGGTCGAAACAGGAATGTTGCGGCAAGGTTATGAGGGTCGCGCCCTTTAGGGTATGTCATTTCCTTCTGGAAAGGGGTGGTATCATGGTATGGAGCCCAGATATTTACTCATGTGGATACACTTATTTATTATGTGTGATGATGGTTACCGAGCGCTCGGATAATGGTCCCAAAGGACCGGGTGAAGACATATTCGTGAGTTACCTGTTACAGGGGTAACCCGGCCTTGTTTGGCAGAGAGCAGTTTGTCTCTCGGGACGTCCAGCCAGAGGCGATCCCATTCGGCAAGAGGAATGGAAGTTCCTTAGCCTGACCATTTGTTGGAAAATCCAAAGAAACAATACGAACCTTGTACGGTTTTAGTTGTAGAACCTGCCATTTACTTATGGTGGCGCCCCACTGTTTAAATGGTAGCTATAGTAGGCATAGTTCGGAATGTCTATGTTGGCTAAGATTAATATTATACTTTCGAAATGTTTTCTGCACTACGCACTAATAATAATAATCCAATGATTTTGCGTAGTCAGCATATTTGACTATCATAAGAAGAAATCTCCTCCAATTCTGCGTTTGCATTGTGTGTGTGGTGGGAGGTCTTATGGTAGTTTCATTTTCTAAAAGCATTGCGAAATTGTTTTATTTTCTTTGTTGTTGCTTGAAGATAAACTGTTTTAGTTCTCACACCAGTCACCATGACTGACCTGGAGTTTATTGTTTCCTTCCTAAACTCTGGGTGCCCATCATTTCCACATGGGCAGTCTAGAGTTGGGTTATCAGATTTTGCTGGATTTTGGAGTGCTGTGGAGCTTAGTAGCGAGCTGGATGGTGAGAAGTACCACTTGTATCTGATAGTATTATTCCGCTGTGTATTCTGTATATGGACAAGTTTATATAACTGTCCAGTTGTGTTGTATACTGTTGTTGTAAACTTTGATGATGATGTAATGTATAAAATGATATAGTTCTTTGATTTAAAGATTATTCATTTATCTATTATATGTTGTTCCGCTGCGAATGTGAGATTCTGATATTATTTCTATTTCTGTGTTTTTGTTATTGCTTCTTTCTCTTTTCTTCTGTTTTCTTCTGTTTTCTTCTACCTCTTCTTTTTCTCCATAACAACTCGGTTTTCCGGCATTCGATTGCTCGGCAGTTGATACAGTGGACGTATTAATGTCGATTTTCGAGCGACGAAAAATCGCGTTCGTTACACGGGCCTTGGGCTAATTTTCAAAATATGTTTTGAAAATTTAAATTATATATTAAATTTGAAATTTAAATTTAAAATATGATAGAAATTTTGTAAATGTTATAAAATATTTTTCAAAATTATTTTGAAAATTTAATTAATTATTTTTAAAAAATTTATTATAGTTATTTGTATTAATTAATTAATTAATTAATTTAAAACATAAAATATATATGTATATTTATCTTAAAACATTTAAGGTAAATAATAATAAATTTTTGAACTTAATTATATTTAATTAAAATTATTTTAATTAATTAAACGTTAATTTATAAATAATATATATGTATTGTGACATATGTGTATTACTATAAGTGTTATAGTAAATAAATATTAAAATATTTCAAGTTTAAAAATTTTAAATGAATAAAATTAAATTAATTAAATTGTTATTTAAATAAATAATTAAATTAATTAAATGTGATTTAATTAGTAAAATTAAAATTAAATTAAATATGATTTAATTAAATATAATGGAACTGTAAGAAACCCAAATTAGTTTTAAGTATGTAACGACCCAGATTTTTAGTCGTTTGATTTTGAATATTTAATTTATTTTAAATGTTGAATTTGAAATGTAAATGAAATTTTAATATGAAGTTTATCGACCAAATAAGTGGAATAAAACTTAAGTTCCAAACATAGTGATTTATTGTATAATTTTAATTGTTGAATTAATAATTGAAAATTGTTTAAATAATTGAATTGGAGTTGAATATGAATCGAAAACGATTTCGAATGTTGATATAACTTCCATTGGAATTATAATTGAGTTAATAAGTTTTTAAAACTGGAATTTCTAGTAATTTCGCTAATTTTTTAAATTGTCGATTTTATCGACGCGTTAAAATAGCGATCTGGGGCACAATCTCGAAATTCGACGAAGCTAGTTCCATTAGATCCGTAATAGTGTATTATTATCGGATTTCAAATTTTGTAGCATTTAGAGTTACCGTTTGGTCGTACAGAATAGAAACGCGTTGAAATTAATATAGAAAATTTAATATTATAATTGGGTTTAAAAAGCTATCTTCTCCATACGATCGAATTGGGGCTCGAGACTTGTTCCATTAGGTTTCGAATAGGGGTATGACATTAAAAACAGCAGGCAGCACGCCTCGATATGAGATCAGGATTTTAAGTTATATATAACGAGATATTTCGGAGATTTTACAGTATAATAATTGGAAGGTCAACTGGTCAAGCACCATAACCAGACTCGAGAAGCTTTTCCAGTTTATAATCGTGAGTACCTTCCTTAGTTCCTTCTTCGTTTGAAATCAGACGATAGAAATTCGAATTCATCTCAAAACCAAAATCGAATTAAACGAAAAACGCTAAATCTTTGAGCTGAGATCGATGCTAATGCTTTTAAGAAGGCGCGAGTTGTATTTAATGGGTCGATAGTAGGTCGCGAATAGGAAATGAAGCTAGGGCTTAGGGGAATTTGGGGTTGGAGCAATGATTTGAAGAGCAGAGGGCTGATTCGAACTCGCGATGGAGAGAGATGCCTTGGGGCAAAGGATGGGAGGTTGCAACGTGTTGTGGTGGGATGCGACATCTATACAGTCACGATTTTCTTAGCGGCAGGTCAGGGTGGTATCGCGTTTTGACATGGTGGAGCTGAGGCCAGGCCTTGGTGGTAATGCAGTCGAGTCAATCTAGGGATGAAGTTCGGCGAAGTCAAAGGCTAGAATCGATGATTTTTGGGACGATGTGTACGACGTGGTTTTCTTCGTGCGTGTACAAGGGAGGGTATCAGTATCGAGGAGGAAGATGAAGTTGTGTTGGGTCGGGTTTGTTCGATGATGGGCCAGACTATTTTTTTTAGGTGAGAATAGTTTAAACTTATAGTTATTTTAATTTATGCAAAAAAAACGAAAGAAAATTTATTTAGTTTTAATTAAATTCAATTAAAGTGTAATTAGTTAAGTATAAATTTTGATAAAATATATATTCGTAAATTATTCGTGCAAGGTTGAATTAAGTCACGAAAGATTCGTTATCTAGGATACTAAGCAATTGGGATTAATTTGGAGTTGGTTTAATTTAAAGTGAGCCCGTGGCAAATTCGAAAAATCAAGGTAAGTAAATCTCACTCGACTTAGATTACTGTTTTAATTTAAAATTGTTGAAATCAATTATTGATTGATTGGATGAATTGATAATTATTATTATCAGTTGGATTCTATGTTATATATATATATAGTAGTATATATATTAGTAGTTCGATATATTCCCGCCTATTGGAGCGGATGAGACCATATGCGCCGTGCATAATAGCGGATAACCCTATATACCGCGATATCCCCCTCGAAGTGGGATTGGTATTTTTATGTTGTCTAACATTTGTGGATGCAGCGAAACAGGTTGGAGGGATCCAGTTGGATTCATCAAATATATATTGATTGTTTTCATATGTAGTGATATTTGATGTGAATTGATAATTTGTTATGGATTGTTGTGTCATTTGTTTTATTGGATGCTATAGTAGCACTGGCATACCTTTTGGTATTTTAAATACCATAAATATTATTTTTGGAATTCGAAAGGATTTAAAAGGAAATTTTGAATACAAAACTATTTATATCGAAATTTGGATTATTTTAAAGAAATTAATTTGGATAAAAACAATAATTGATTTCGGGTTGTATTTAACTATTCGCAAAAATATTTTAAATAGATATGTTAAAATAATTTATATAGAGGATTCTTAAACGATGGATTTTTAAACGATAATTCTGGAAAATATGAAAGGGAGTTTGAAATCGATATTTTACATAGATTTGTGAAATATATGGAATTTATTAAGGTATGGATTTATAAATGAGATTTTATAAATGAGATTAGTATTTATAAACAAGCGAAACTCAAAGTTGTTTATATATTTATAAACGATGTTTATAAATAAGGGAAAATGTTTATAGTTGATGAATTGAAAATATAAATTCACGGTGGGAATTTATAATGGGATATGGAAATAGGTTTAGAAAGAAATAGTGAATTCTATTTTGGAATTTTGAAATAGTTGTGAAATTGGGAATAAAAATCGATTTAAATCGAGAGAGATTTATAAATAAAAAATGGTTATGTTGAATTTTAAAAATAAATTTTATCGAGAAGTTAAATTTTGTTTTTAAAAGGAGATTTAATTTCCTGAAACTATGGAATTTAAAAAAAACTATTATAGAATTGAAATATTTTGAAAAGTTGGTTATTTAAATATTCAATATTAGTTGAAATTTTAATTTTCATAATAAGCTTTGTGAATCAATTATTATTACTAATAAATGTTTAAAAATCAGTTATCGCCGTTTATTTAGAGGTGTTTGATATTTTAAATAATTACTTAAACGTGTTTTTGAAAAGTAATTTATTATTCTTTAAAAGTACCTATTATATATATAGGGTTTGGAAATGATTGAAATTTGTTTATAAAATTCTCTCGAGATTTGTAAACTGAGTTTTGTTTAACGAGCGAGATTTTATAAGATACTCTTATAATTGGATTCTGGAAACTTAAGGAATTTCCTAAATGTTAGAATACAGAAACTTCGAAATTGAATTTGAATTCATAAAAGAAGTTATAATTGTTAGATGGGATTATAAATAAGTATAATCAGGTTTTTGGGAAATTGTAAAGAGAATTGAAAATTGATTCTGGAAGTTATAAAATGAGCTAAAATGAGTTGGGAATTTGCAAATGAATTAATAAATGTTATAAATGAAGAATAAAAAGAGGAATCTCCTATGTTAAGAATATACTTATAGTCGAGCTAAGTTAGAGAATATTTCCTGAGTATGGATAATGGAAGTGCTTTTGAAAAATTTACTTGTAATTATATTTCCAAGTATTGGATTGAAAAGTTTGGAAATATTTTAACTATGGAATGATTTATATATAAATATTTTTCTAAGAAATGGGTTATAAATCGAATTTGGAAATATTTCAATAAGCGTTGAAATAAGATATAATTTGGAATTTCCCTGTTATGGAAATAAGAATTTGCGTTTGTTTCAAATACTGAAATATTGAAAGAGATTTGAATATATATCTTTGTAAAGATATTTTAAAATAAATGTTTTGAAAGATTTATAAAATGGGCATAGTGACTGCTTATGGATGTTATTTGATAGTTAAATAACCGACTATCAAATTTGGTCAAATTCGTTGATCGTTTCGAAGAGACCGGGATCAGGTTTGATTATCCGAAAACCACTTCGATCCGATTTGTGCGTTACGAATAGTGATATCTCGAAGATAGTGGACATGGTGATCTTGAAGGAGATTCGGTTTGTCTAGACCCAGGATAACTTGTACAGATTATTAACAGCTACAGATTCTTTTGTACAGATAACCAATTGTGATTGTATATATATTAACAGCTACAGATTCTTTTGTATAAAATCTATTATTATATATATTATATTTTGTTCTGCTGCGATTGTGAGATTCTGTGTTGTTGTTTCTGTTTTCTTATTCTACCTCTCTTCTTATTTCCCCTAAAGATTCGTATTTCCATTCAATTTGAGTTGGGCACGTGTGATTTATTGTTGACTCAAAGGGTACGGAGATACAGGCATTTACACTTAGTATTATAGCTGAAGGTTAAGTGAGAACCTTGGCTTTGGTGGGGATTACTCATTAGGGATAGGGTCAGTAGTACCCTAGAATAAGTTTGAGTGTATTAATAGATATGAGCGTGTATTTGTTAGTGAATATAAATTGTTTTATATTGCGTTGGTTGATTTATTGAGTAACTTATGAACTCTGGTCGGCACAGTCCGTACAACTGTATCGATAGGGGTTTCAAAACTCTTGAATAGAGTAATTCGACACAGTATTGTTTTGGAATGGGGTAAATGAAATAATTTTACCCAAAGTATATTTTGATATAAAGAAAATAATTTTCTAAAATTATTATAGTATATTGGAGTGTTTGGTTGATAATATTATAATCTAACAAGATTATAAAATTGGAAATGGTTTGTAAAAAAAACCAAAATTAAATTGTATAAGTATGAATTATACAAATGAGTTAAAACTAAAATTTGATTCAAACTAGAAATTGGAAATTAAATCCCGGAAATTTTAGGAAATGTTTTCCAAGTGTTTTGAAAGAAATGATAGTGCTGTCATTTTTGGAATAGAAAATGCTTTGAATTTGATTTAAAAATGGATTTTGAAGGTATTATAGTACTGAATTCTCTTTAGTCGCTGGAAAATAATTCCGATGATGATCGCGACATCATCGGTTCATTTTCGAGTTTCTAAGTGATGAATTACTGTCGTAATTGATTTGTTTCAGATTTGTTGGGCAAACAATTTTGTTTTAAAATTCCGAAAGGATTTGTTTGGGTAAAACTGAGTCTGTTTAAAAATTTCCCAAGGTAAGATTTGATATACAAAGAGACCATGTGATTTCAATGTGATTTGAAATAAAAAAAACCGGGTGTTTAAATTCTGAAATTTCCAATTAAATGAGAAGTGAATCAGAAGAGAATAAGTTTTTGAAATAAAACTTGGAAAATGTGAACTTCAAGGTGAAATTAAAATTGAACTTATGTAAGTTAAATAAATTGGATTTGTAAAAGAAAATTGTAGGAATTTGAATTTAACTTGAGCAAAGTTAAAGTAAAGCAATAAATGAAGTGATTTGGATATAAAAGGAAATTTTGAATATAAAAATATTTTTATCGAAATTTGGATTATTTTAAAGAAATTGATTTGGATAAAAACAATAATTGATTTCGGGTTGCATTTAACTATTCGCAAAATATTTTAAATAAAGATTTTAAAATAATTTATATAGAGGATTCTTAAACGATGGATTTTTAAATGATATTTTTGGAAAATATGAAAGGGAGTTTGAAATTGATATTTTAAATAGATTTGTGAAATATATGGAATTTATTAAGGAATGGATTTATATATTTGAGATTAGTATTTATAAACAAGTGAAACTCAAAGTAGTTTATATATTTATAAACGATGTTTATAAATAAGGGAAATGTTTATCAGTTGATGAATTAAAAATATAAATTCACAGTGGGAATTTATAATGTGATATGGAAATCGGTTTAGAAAGAAATATTGAATTCTATTTTGGAATTTTGAAATAGTTGTGAAATTGGGAATGAAAATCGATTTAAATCAAGAGAGATTTATAAATAAAAAAATGGTTATGTTGAATTTTAAAAATAAATTTTATCGAGATTTAATTTTTTTTAAAAGGAGATTTAATTTCCTGAAACTATGGAATTTAAAAAAATATTATAGAATTGAAATATTTTCAAAAGTTGGTTATTTAAATATTTAATATTAGTTGAAATTTATTTTAAATTTTCATAATAAGCTTTGTAAATCAATTATTATTACTAATAAATGTTTAAAAATTAGTTATCGCCATTTATTTAAAGGTTATTTAAAGGTGTTTGATATTTTAAATAATTACTTAAATGTGTTTTTGAAAAGTAATTTATTATTCTTTAAAAGTACCTATTATATATATATAGGGTTTGGAAATGATTGAAATTTGTTTATAAAATTCTCTCGAGATTTGTAAACTGAGTTTTGTTTAACGAATGAGATTTTATAAGATACTCTTATAATTGAATTATGGAAACTTAAGGAATTTCCTAAATGTTGGAATATAGAAACTTCGAAATTGAATTTGAATTCATAAAAGAAGTTATAAGTGTAAGATGGGATTATAAATAAGTATAATCAGGTTTTTGGGAAATCGTAAAGAGAATTGGAAATTGATTCTGGGAAGTTATAAAATGAGCTAAAATGAGTTAGGAATTTGCAAATGAATTAGTAAATTTTATAATTGAAGAATAAAAAGTGGAATCTCCTATGTTGAGAATATACTTACAGTCGAGCTAAGTTAGAGAATATTTCCTTAGTATGGGTATTGGAATTGCTTTTGAAAAATTTACTTGTAAGTATATTTCCAAGTATTGGATTGAAAAGTTTGGAATTATTTTAACTACGGAATGATTTATATAGAAATATTTTTCTAAGAAATGGGTTATAAATCGAATTTGGAAATATTTCAATAAGTGTTGAAATAAGATATAATTTGGAATTTCCCTGTTATGGAAATAAGTATTTGAGTTTGTTTCAAATACTGAAATATTGAAAGAGATTTGAATATATATCTTTGTAAAGATATTTTAAAATAAATGTTTTGAAAGATTTATAAAATGGGCATAGTGACTGCTTGTGGATGTTATTTGATAGCTAAATAACCGACTATCAAATTTGGCCAAATTCGTTGATCGTTTCGAAGAGACCGGGATCAGATTTGATTACCCGAAAACCACTTCGATTCGATTTGTGCGTTACGAATAGTGATATCTCGAAGATAGCAGACATGGTGAACTTGAAGGAGATTTGGTTTGTCCAGACACAGGATAACTTGTATGGATGAATGCTATCATTGCATTGCTTTCCTAGAAGGCAGTGTTAGCATTCCAAGTATGAATGCTATTCTTAAGGTAAAATGTAGCCTCAAGCCTCATCAACCGGGAATGACTAAAATAGGGGTTATGCAGCAGAGCTAAGTAGGTCGCACCCAAGTAGGGTGTGTTATCACTTTTCTAGATATCCTCGGAAATATTATATTATAAATTTATGGATATGGTTGTGCATGGAAAAGAGAGCGCTCGATAAGGGTGGGAACACCCAGGGTGATAACATATTCAGTACTATCCAGTAAGGGGTAGGTCGGTTCTGTGTTGGCAGGGATCGTTAGGTATGATCTTGGTACATTTTTCTAGAGGTGTACTGTGACAGGCGGTACCCCAGTAGCCTGGTCATTTTATGGAATCCAATATCCACTACGAGCCTGTACGGTTTTGATTGTATACCAAATATTATTGAGACGTGAGATGCAAGCATTTCAGTTATTTTCTAATTTACTTTCTTTAGACACTATTATAATATCAGATGATTTTGATATAAAATGTTTTGGTTACCGTAAGGTAAAAACCCGTCGTATTTATGTGTGACGTGGTCTTACGAGCTACCTTTTTTTCAAAGGATTTTGAAAATGGTAATAATTCAAATTGAGTGTGTTTTCTCATGCTGGTTTTCCAGACTGACTCGGGTGTTATTTTATTATAATGTTCGGGTCAGACCGAGTATTACAGATTTAGGTTAGGATACTATGGAGCTTAGGAGACGAGCTAGAGGATTTCAGACGTATATCTCGTACTTGATTATTATTCCGCAGTGTGTGTTGAAATGAATGTTCGGTATTTGTAAGGACAAGTTATTATAACCGTCCAGATTGATTGTTGATTATTGTACTCTGATGATTGTATATATATTAACAGCTATAGATTCTTTTGTATAAAAATCTGTTATTATATATATTATATTTTGTTCTGTTGCGATTGTGAGATTCTGTGTTGTTGTTTCTGTTTTCTTATTCTATCTCTCTTCTTCTTTCCCCTAAAGATTCGTATTTCCGTTCAATTTGAGTTGGGCACGTGTGATTTATTGTTGACTCAAAGGGTACGGAGATACGAGCCTTTACAAAATAAATACATATATATATATATTGCGTATACCATGTTTCAGATGTGTTTGACACTTGAATCACAAGGGTATTTCATAAAAAATATATTATTCCATTGGTCTATATATCAAATATAAATGTCTTTTTGAAAAAGAAATTTCTTATAAAAGAAATTGATAGTGAGATTGTATAGCTGGATGGCATCCGAGAAATTAACACAGAAGTCGAACTGGTAGATGAACTAAATTCATCAGTATTGTAACGACCCGTATTTTTGATAATTAAAAATATTAAATTTAATAAAATTTTAAAATTTAATATTGTGGGAAATTAATATTTATGATTTATTAATGAAAAAATAATTAGAATATAATTTAATATTATTGTTTGAATGTTATTGACGACTATTTTAATGTAATCTTAATCAATTGTAATAATTGTAAAATTAATTTGGTTATAATTATAAATAAGGAAATAAATTAAATGTTGTATTTAATGGTGAAATTGTATTTAATTTAATTGAAAGTGGTTTTAATATAGAATATGAAATCAGCTATTTGTAAGTAGATTTATAATCTTTATTTGTAAACAATGAGTTAATAAATATGGATTACTAAGTTATAACAATTGGTTTTTCCTCATCTCATTAATTAGTCCGTTTGAATATTGAATTGGTAATTGATGGAGTTAAATATAATTAAATATTGTGGTTAATGTAAGAAAAGACGTCAATTGTAGAAAATGAGGATAACAAGATAGAAACCTATGTTCAACACATTTCATAAGGTATTAGTTGATTTAATAATAAGAATGTAAATCAAAATAAAAGGATATGTTGGAATTTAAATTATAATAAACTAGGTTTTATTCCTATTGTAATTAACGTTAAAATGAATGTAATATTTAAATATTGGATTTCACATGGAAAAGTTAATTTTTAAAAATATTATTAATTCCCGTGTAATCAGAAATGATAAAAATTGTTAACTTTTAATTTAGAATTTAAAAGCGATTAAATTGATTTTTAAATAATAATTTATTTAATTAACCTGTACATTTAGCCTTTTTGGGCACTGTCTCAGATTTCGACGAAACCAGTTTCATCGGATCCGTAATAGTGAATTATTATAGGATTTCAAGTTTCGTAGCAATCGGACTTATCGTTTGATCGTGCGAGCTCGGAACGCGTAGAAATCAATTAATGGAATTTAAATAAAAATAATATATACAATGGGACTAGGGTTTGAAACTAGTTCCATCGAGTTTAAAAATATCAAAAACCTATATTTTGATATATTGGATGATCTATTTTTGTTTCGGCAACGAAACGGGCATTTCGGGCCATTGTTATCGTTTCGACCCATTCGATCTGTTTCATCCATTCGTATCCATCTCTGTCTATATATAGGCTGTTATAAACCCTAGCAGTCTTTTATTTCATTTTTTTTATACGTACAAATTTCTGTTCTATCTGTTCCTTCTCAATGGCAGACATCTCAACCCTAAATTTGCAATTCCAAGTCAAACTCCAAAATTCAAACTCCTCAAACCCTATCGTATAATATACCATCGCGAAGCTCTCGATGAATGTAATCTACATCTATAATTCGTTTTTGCAATCGAGGTTCGGTTTGGCCCGAAATCCGTGAATCATTCTCAGCCGTTGAAACTAGGGTTTCGTTTCGACGGTGGATCTTCGACTTTGGAGCGATCGGCGAGCACTACGAAGTAGTAGAGGCCGAGAGGAGTTCGTCTGTGGTCTTGGTTCGTGTCAGAGATGATGAGATTCGCCACGAACGGCGATTATTTGAAGGCGACAGCGGAGCCTCTGGGGGCCACCGGAGCGTGCCGCGCATGGGCCATAGGGGTGGCCAGAGGTGGTCGTTCGCGTGGCGTGGTCAGATCGTGGTGGTGTGGCTCCTAGGCAACGGCGGCTGCTTGTCAACGTAGGCGGCTTGGGCATGGGTTTGTTCGACCGTTGTTGCGCGATAAGCTTTCAGGAGGTAAACGATGTTATGTTTTTGCCCTTATTGTTTATTTTATTTAAATTTGAATTTCAAACTTTTAACGTATATAACTTTTACACACAAACTTGGATTTGTGCACGGTTTCTTCCGTTGGGATCGTATCGAAATTTCAGACAATATGGAACTGGTTTGGTTGAATTTGGAGACTTTTAAATTTTGGGCTTTTATTGGATTTTAAATTGACTATATACCAAATGTGAGTGATTTAACCCACTCACACAATACTAAACCTTCTTATATTAGTTGAGTTAAATTTATGATATGATAAGAATTTTATTGGTTGTTGTTTGGTAGTTTAATTTGACATTTTGATTGAAATTGAATTTTATTGAATTAAATTGCCATGTAAATTAATATTAAATTTAATTGCTAGTTAAGTCCTGATATTGATGACTAGTTAATTGTTGTAAATTATTGACTGATTTGGATGTTGATTGTGATGGATGTCTATTTGTTGACATTTTGGATGATTGGATGTTTATTTATTTAAATATATCCCTGCTATTACCCTGTATATTAATTGAAAGCATATAAACTATTATTTGAATTATTTCGAATAAATTAAGAAATAGGTTGAAATGATATATACCTATGACACTTTGATTTGGATTGAAATGATATATATCCATCCTTGAAATTAAAATTGAAATAACCGATCACTTGGCCATAGCGTAGAAAATTATATACGGACAACGGATTTGGTTAAATTCAATGGTATTTAAAATCTTGAATTTTTGGATTTTGATTAGATAATATTGTTTTAAAGGAAATAAATTGTGGATTTATATGAATTGAATTATTTCCAATTCAAGCTTTCAAACATTGAAATTTAAATTGGTTAGAGGAAATTGAATTAAAATTGAAATGGGAAGTTATAATTGATATGTGACTTAAATTTTGGAAAATTGAATTATTTTAAGATTTGGACTTTAAAATTGAAACCGAGGTTTAAATTGATTTTTTTTTTTAAATCGGTAAATTGGAATTGGACTCGAAATTGATATAAATTGAAATGGTTTAAAATAAGAGTTGAGTTGGAATTTTAAATCATTGAATTGAATTGTTGAATCAAATTTGAAGTTAAAAACTAATGCTTTGGAAATTAAAGTTAATTCGAATTGGAATCGAAATCAAGTTGATTTGACATTAAATCTAAACTGAGTCAATTGAATTAAAAGATTAAAAATTGAATTTGTGTATTTGAAATTAGACATGGGTCCAGATTGTTGAAATGGAAAGAGACGGTTTAATTTGATATTATTTTCAAACTAAATTATTTTTTATATAAACTGTTTAAAATCTATTATTTTTAATATTCAAATTATTTAGATTTTCGAAAACTATTTTACTATATAAACCATTTTCAACACTCAAACCATTTTATATTAAACTATTTTACTATTTAAACTATCTATAACTATTCAAACTATTTTTCTAAAATTTCAAACTATGCAAAGTTGACATGTTTATATTTAAATCGTTGATTTAAATGCGATTGTGGTTAAATGAGATTATAACCTAAGTTGGAATTTGGAACGATATTTTCAAGTGAAATTGACATATTTTGAGTCAATATTGTATTTTGAAATGAAGTGATATTTTAGAATTGAATATGATATTTTGATATCAAATATGAATCGGTTTTGAAATGTAAAAGAACCAAAAGGTATGAAAAATGACGTTTGGTTGTTAAAGAGACCGGGGCCTCTTATTGGAATACTCTTTGTCAATATTGGAACCACTTTAATAACTATGTACGCGGTGGATGATATCCAGAATGTAGAGGTTGAATTGGAGGAGTTTGCTGGATTTGAAGAAAGAGAACGATGATGGATGACCCCGACACTTGTATCAATTTGAAATGACTAAAACCGGAGTCGTACCTGATCATTGAGGCTAGCTACCTCTAGCGGACACACCTCTTCGTATTACTATATTGATGTTGGCTTGATCGGTGCACCTTGATTTGATTTTTGGGGGTGTTGGACACAGTGGGCTGTTAGGAGTTACTACCAGTTAGGAAACGCAAAACAGTAGTATCCTACCTTGGGCATCGCCTCACGTGCCTTGTCGTACTCTTTATCCTGATTCGCGCCCACTACGATTTTTTTTAGTATGGTACCAATAGGGGACTCACTGGCTACCGACGTTACTGGTTGTGTTACAGGACCTGCATAGACTACCTGCTTAAAAATGTGTTAAGGGGGATCAATGTAAAGCCTTAACACTATTTTAATACTTTACATTACTGATAGACACTACCTATATAGTGTATTTTACTGCATATATATAGTTCAACGGATTCTTAGGAGATGGAAAATCCCGTAACATCTCTTAAGTTATTGCACTCATGTTATACACTGGATATAAGATGTAAAATCTCGTAAACATCTCTGAAGCTATTACACCGATATTTACTTGTTATTGATTTAACTTACATAAGAACTTTTAGTTCTGACTCGAGTGTTTTGTCTTTTCATTACGCTCGGGTCAGCCTGAGCTTTTCAGTGTTGAAGGCATTATTTCTGGAGGACAAAGACGAAGTTTGATATATTATATTATTAGTATTATTCCGCTGCATCATTATTGGTATGTTGTTGTTATACTCTGATTATGTTGTAAAAATTGTGTAATCAAATATATTGTAAAACAGCTTCATGAACTGTTTATTTGATTATTATATTTAGTCATTCCGCTGCGAGATTCTGTATTTTATTTTCCTTCTTTTCTTTTTTTTCTTATTAAACCCCATTGATAATCTACCCTTTTGAATGGTTTGAGTTAGACATGTGTGGTTTATTGTCGATTTAAACCTTCCAAAAAGGTCGGTCGTCACAAGTATACGAAAACACACAACCTATTAGGTTTAATAGGAAATCTTGTGCACTAGAGAAATACTACAGTTGTCTCGTAGATGGCAAGAAAGAGGACCATTTCTTAGAAGTCGACACTCCTCTCTCATTCCAATGAGCGTTGCAAAGTACGGACTATGCACTATAGCTTCAAGTTATGAAATTCGAAATGGATTCCATCCTTGACAATAATTTTGGACTTTGAGTGACATACCGAAAGTAATAAAACCCATTAGTTTCAAATGGATTTTTAAGAAAAAGCAAAATGAAGAAGGACAAGTATAGACTTATAAAGCAAGATTAGTATCAAAATGGTTTCGTCAAATTCAAGGTGTTGATAATGATAAAACATTTTCTCGTATAGCTATGCTTAACTCCATTCGGATAATGCTAGCCATTATCGCAATCTATGACTACGAAATATGGCAAATGGATGTGAAATCGGCATTTCTAATTGTTGATTAAGAAGAGACCAATTGCATGTCGTATCCTGAGGGTTTTGCGGTTAATAGGAGCGAAGGCAAGGCATGCAAATTGTTTAGATCAATTTATGTTCTTAAACAAGCTTCAAGGAGTTGAATAAATGTTTTGATAAAGTAATCAAATAGTTTGGTTTTTATCAAAATACAAAGGAAGTGTTTGTATATCAGAAAGAACAAGGAAGTGCTATAGTGTTCTTAGTTCTATATGTCGATGATTTACTACTGATTGGTAATGACATTGCATTGTTACAATTAGTGAAAGCGTGGTTATATAAGAACTTCTACATTAAGGATTTGGGAGAAGTAGCCTATATAGTATGTATTAAGATCTATAGAGAATGGTCTGAAAGATTATAGGATTATCCCCGTCCTTGTACATAGATACCATACTAAAATGGGTTAGTATGGAGAATTCCAGGTATAAAAAAGTTCCAACGCAATCTGGAATCATCCTTTCTAAGAAGGACGCTCCTCACACTAATGTGGAGAAGGAACGTATGAAAAGGATACTATATGCATTTTCAATCAGCTCCATAATGTACAGCATGTTGTGTACCATACCGAATATGACTTATGCATTAGGATGTGTAAGCCGATATCGATCTAATCCTTGATAGAAGCATTTGACTACTGTAAAATGTACACTTAAGTATTTAAGAAATATTAAGGACTTATTCCTTATATGTGGTGAAGATATACTTATGAAGGGATATACAGATTCCAGCTCTCAGAGTGATATCAATGATAGTAAGTCTGTATCTGATTATGCTTTTACATTTAGTGGTCGAAATATTAGTTGGAAAAGTTCCAAACAAAAAACAGTAGTATATTCAACGATGGAGGCTGAATACATCACCCTCGTTGAAGAAGCTAAAGAAGCTGTTTGGATGTGCAATTTGTGATTGAGCTTAGAGTGGCTCTAAACATTGAAAATCCAATGAAATTGTTGTGATGCAGGTCGCTAAAAAACCAAGAGCTCATAAGAAATCAAGGCACATTCTTTATAAGTTCTACCTTATTAGAAAATTTATTGCTAATAGAGAAGTAATGATCGATAGAGTAGATACCAAGGACTGCATCACAGATCCACTCATTAAAGGACTAGCTTGGTCAGTTCTCAGCAAGCTGATCGAAGGGATGGGATTGAGATTGCATAAATGGTCCCAACTGCAAATGGGAGATTGACAGAGTAAGGATATTTCCCTAGGGGCAATTCTGTAATTAATTGCCAATCATTAACTCTGTAATAAAATCTCGTTCGAAATAAAAGATGTTTTTCTTTCTATTATATACTTCTTATACTGTGTTATGTTAATTAATTGTTTAATTTAAGTATATTAAATAGAAAATCCTTATATAATATGTTATGTGATAGTAATTGTAATGTATTGTAATCATGAGAAATTTATTACATTAAAAATAACATATTGTTTTATATATTACTAGTCAAGATGTTTCCAAGACAAGATATCAATATATCCATTAAGAATAGAGTACTAATGGTCTCCAAATGTTGGCAGTGTATTACTCATGTCTGCTAGTGGCACTAAGGGGTTTCGTACCGATATTTAATGGATATTATGGAATGACTCACCAGGGAGTTTTCTTCTGGTTAATATAACTAAGGTGAAATAAAGAATCTAGAAGTGACGATATTACAAAGCTCTCTCGACTTGAGAATACTGTTGAACTTCAATGTGGACACTCCACTTTGATTATAGTTAACTCGTGGTACGGCATCCATCGAACGACTATAGTTGGATCCATGTTGAAGCATTGGAAGTGAAACACTTTTTAATAAAGAATTTGTCTTCTCGTTTATATGAGGTTAATATCATGGTTAACTACTCAAAGTCGAAATCTATTTCCCGAGCAGTATGGTTAATAATAATAATTATTATTCAACCAAGGACTTGATGTTAGGATTAAACAAGTTAAATGGACGATATCAGAATTTTGACCAAAACCAAATTTCATAAGTCATATAGTTATATAATTTTGACGAAGAGAATTGGTGTAAATAATCATTACTACTAGATAACACTTCAAACAATGCAATTATATTTTATTGAAAACCATGTAAGTAATAAATTTGGCCAAACTATCATACCACTGGCTAATGTGACATGTGAACATTAATATTCGAATTGTTCGATATTAGTTGCTAATAGAATTTACACCTTTGAGTCGCACAATCGTAATGTTGAATACTCTAAAATACAATACGATTTAACTAAAGTTATAGTTGTTATAAATTAATTGAATTAATTTATATTTATGATTTTTTTTATTTTTTATTTTTTAGTCTTGGAAGCCATTGGTATTTAATTGGATGGGTATATAAAAGTTATATATGTGTGTATTGATATATGACATCGATAAGAACTTCAATTCGATTTGAATAATTATTTGTTAAATGGGCTTAGGACCTTTTGAAAGCCCATCAAGCCCCAATTATGGCTCCACTTTTGGATTGGTTAGAAGTAGGAGAACTTTGCTCCACTTTTACCTCTCCTTTTGGCTACTTAAACCATACTCCTATTCATTTTGCTCTCATTCTTTTGCCAGCCCAACGGTGAGATCTAGAGGTCTTGGCCAAAAATTTATGGTGCAAATACTATAAAAAATATCATATATAATAAATCAAAGGTGGTACTCTAAATTGCTGCAACTTTTGGAGGTGATTCAATCAAATCTTAGGAGTTGGTTCTCATTCAAGGAGCATTTCATAGGCATAGATTTTATTAACATCTTATTCTAAATGTTATTTATTATCACATATGATGATTGTTTGCACAAAAAATGGACAAACACCTCAAAGTCGTATGATTTAGTAGATCTTATATTGTTCTTAGTGATTTTGGAGATTTATGCAAATATATGAAAAGCAAGGGCTAAACTGTAAAAAGACACAGATTTATAGTGGTTCAGCCAGAATGTGCCTACGTCCACTTTATATGTTATTTCTCTTCTCTTGTTGTGATTACAAGTATAAAGCTTTGATACAAGTAAAAGAAAGTTGTTTGAAAGTTCTCTCCGTGCTTGAGCTCTCAAACTCGTCCCCATTGTTATACCCCTGCCCCTCTATTTATAGAGTGAGGTTAGGGGCAGGGGTCTTGGATGTATATAGCTGCTGGTGGGCCTGGGCTGGTGTGGTCGGGCCTGGTAGCATTGGTTCGGCATCGCTTTGGTTCGGCATTATTTTGGTTCGGCGTTACTTGGTCCGGAGATGGTTGGGGTAGGAGTTGATTCGGGGGTTCTAGTCCGGTGAAGAGCTGGTTCGGTGGTTGGAGTTGGTTCGGCAACGAGGTGGTTGGAGTTGGTTCGGTGGACACTCCGGTTCGTGTTGCTTGGAAGTGGACCGGTGGAGCTTTAAGTTGTTCGGTGGACACTCCGGTTCGTGTTGCTTGGAAGTGGACCGGTGGAGCTTTAAGTTGGAGGGTGGTTGGTCCGGTGTTGAGAATTCGCCCAACATTTGCCCCCCAAAGTGGGGCGTATGTTGGCATACGGCTCACTTTGTTTCTTGGTCATCTTCATTCGGTCCTTGAGTGTCGGTCCAGTTGGTCCGGTGTCCTTTATTTGCCTATAAGTAGAGGTGTTAGGCCTCCGTCATTCTTCACTAACCGAGCCAAATCATTTGCCGAATCAAGCTTTTGTTTTCGCCTAACCAAAGTGCCAGCCGAACCAGGTGAGAATTCCTTGCCGCCGAATGAAAGACTTTTTTACCGAATGGGCTTGAAGTGCTAATACCGAATGAATCATAGTATAGGGATGCCGAATGAACTTGTTTTATTGGGAATGCCGAATGAATCATAGTATGGGGATACCGAATGAACTTGTTTTATTGGGAATGCTGAGTGAATCATAGTATAGGGATACCGAATGAACTTGTTTTATTGGGAATGCCGAATGAATCATAGTATGGGGATACCGAATGAACTTGTTTTATTAGACGGACTTTATATAGACCTGCTTGTTTATATCCTCTGTTTTAACAACATGTTTTTCAATGTTGCAGATAATGTCTCGAAAAGCAGAAACTCGATTGGATAAAAAGAAGTCCCAGGGCGAAAGAGAACCTTCCGCAGTGCCTCCTGCTCAGCTGGGACCGGAACGTCACGGACCTGCCACGAGATCACTGGTGGACGGGTATGGCCCTCAGGAGCTTCTGAACTCCCCGCCCGATTGCTTTCCCAGCTCCCTCAAGGAAGAGCAGCTTGATGTTATCTCCCGTTCTCTCGGAATTGATAGGGCGCGCATGCTGTTGCCAGGGAGAGAAGTTATGCCATATGATCCTCCCGAAGGGTACTTTGCCTACAGCAGATACCACTGCATGTGTGGTACCATCCCGCCTCTTAACGCTTGGGTAGTTAGCTTTCTTACATATCTAAAGGTGGCCCCCTTCCAGCTTCAACCCAACTCTTATGCCATTCTGGTGAGTCTCTTCGTCATCTTCCAGAGGAGATATGGGCGTCCTCCTTCCAACCGGGAGATCCGGTATTTGTACAACTTGAGAGGCTACAAGAAGGGGTCTCCCTACATCAGTTTGGAATCTGCCGTATCCTTTAAGCCCGTCCTGGACTTATACTCGAAGTTCAGTATGTTCAAGAAAGAATGGTTCTTCATTAGGGATGACTCTGTTTCCATTCGTCGCTTCACCTCCGGCTGTAAGTGTGAAGCTTTATTTATAATTTCTGTTATAACTACAGTGCTTTATCTTACGTGCTTTTATTTCTTGCTAGCGACAGGTGGTTTTGCGGTTGTGGAGAATGACCGCCTGGTTCAGACGGCGGCCGAGATAAAAGCTATTCCCGGGAGAGATAGATCTGCTGCTTATCTGATCAGGAATGTGACCCTTCTGGAGTATAATTTGATCCTTCCACAGCAGTCAGTAGTTAAGCAGAGGGAAACAGCGGAGGAGAGGGCGGCTGCTCAAGCTAAGGGAGGTGTCGTAGTAGAGAGTGGTAAGAGGAAACCTTTCACGAAACCTCCCGTTGTCGGAGGTAAGAAACTTAAGAAGTTGGATGGTCCTTCCCCCAGCACTTGTCCAATTTCTCAGGGGGAGGAAGATGTGGAGGAGGAGAGAGGTGAGGGTGGAGATGACCGAGAAGGTGATGATGGTGGTGATGGCATCGGGGCCTTGTCTTCTGGGCAAGTAGGCGAGATGCAAGAGTGGACGGACGACGCGTTCCGCCAAGCCTTCGAAGGCTCGGAGGGCGCGGAGAAGTCCAAGAGAACCGACAAAGTAGGGACTGGTGTTGATTTATTTTCCGGGAGCGCCTCCACCGAAGCGACTCTGGCGGTTCAAGGTGAATCTCTCTTTACCCTCTTAATTCTCGAATGATGGTTTAATACATCTCGGTGACACTTGGTTTCCATGTTAGGAGCGGGAAAAACGGCCAAAGCCTCAGATCTTCGGCACAGGCTTGAACAATACAAGCTCTCCAAAGCTTCCGCCAATCCGAAGCCTTTGACCCACCGTTCCGGGGATGTAGTCAGCTACCGTCCTCTTCTCGGGGTTATTGAAGAGGGTATTCAAAAGAGAAAGAGGAGTCATCCCTTATCCGAATCTTCACTTGGTTCTCAGCCCCCAGTTCAGCCTCTTCATGATATCACGGAGGAGGATACTGAGTTCGCACTCTCTCCGCATCCATCTGAAAATCCTACCGTTACTCAGATTGATCGTCCTGGTTTGGCTCGTAATCCATTTGCGGGTCATCCTGATCTGGATCCAAGTTCCCATGATATTACCTTTGACGAGGTTACCGGTGAGCACCTTCTTCCCCACAATCCCATGGTACGGGTACTTGATGAGGCCAAGTCCTTAGATCTCGATTTACTTACTACTCGGATAGTTACCATGGGAGAGGAGGCCAAGGCTAACATTGATCGGGTGGCGGAGGAGACTAGGAGACTGATGGGGCATCATGCTCGGCTGGTTAAGGCTAGAGAGGAGATTGGGAGTGCCAACATCCGACTACGATTGATGGTTTCGGACCAGGCCAAACAACTTGCTTATCAGGCCATTCAGATTTCTCAGCATGAGGCTGCCTCCGGTCGGTTGAGGAAGGCTATGGAGGAGGCTAGTAAGGCGGAATTACAGAAGATGGAGGCTGCCTGTAAGGAGCAGATAAATATGGCCATCTCGACAGTGGACGAGGTTTGGAGGGCGGATCTTGAGCAGGTAGAGGAGCTGTCGGGGAAGCTTGAGGCCGCAGAGCTTGCTCAGGTCAGGCTAAAGGAGGAGATGGAGGCGATGAGGACGTCCCTTCAGGCTGATTGCTCGCGATACCGACTGGAAAAGGATGCTGCCATTTCCAGGCTATTGGTTTCTGAGGCTCGTATGAGGGAGTTTGAGGAAAATGAGGGGATGATGGACGATATGCTGCAGGACATGTACTTTCGCACTTGGAAGCAGGGCAGCTTATCTTGGATGGACGACTACCCCCGGGTTATGGCTAGGATTTATCTCAGGGCTCTAGAGGAGGCCAAGGCTGAGGCGGATAAGGAGGGTGGAGCGGCCTTTAGAATGGATGTGGTCACTGCTCAGTTTACCAAGGAGGAGAAGACAGCGGTGAAAGAGGGGATGCGGTTGTTCGCGGTTGAGGAGGCAGGTGTGGAAGTAGGGGATGACGACCAAGACGATCAAGGGGAAGTTGCTGGTAACCTCTACTTCATTAGTTTCTTCTTTTGTTAACTCTGTTGCTTATCACTAATGATTTCTTTCTCTGACCGGACAGGTGGGCAACAGGACAAGGACAAGACTCCAACGCAGCCGGCTCCCTGATTAGACCTGGAGAATTCTTTTTGTGGACTTGACATTGCTGTATATGTTAGTCTTAAAACAGTAGAGTAACTTTTTGGTTGTAATTCTTGCTACTTGTAATAAATAGCTCTATTCTTGACGTGTAATTCTTTAACTTAAGCTGATTTTGTCGTCTTTTGAATGCTTTTTGTTGTTTTGACATGTCGTATAAGAAATATAGCTATGCATATTCTTGTAATTAAGTTGTGTTTGATGTCATAATTTCACTACTTGTAATGTTAGCGTGAGGTGTGAATAAATTATAGTCATATATGAAAGAAGGAAATACCGCCTTTCATGTTCTAATTGTAGATGGCAGTTTGAATATCTTGTATGGCCGAGCATGGAACGCAGTTGAACGCCCTGTCATCCAATTGTGAGTCCCTACACCCATTGGCGAGTATTTCCTACTCTCTATCCTGTACTTTAGGGATTTTTATAGTGGATTGGAGGAAAGCTTTTTAAGTAAAATTGGAATATGTAAAAAAGTAAAACTTCCAATCACGGAAGGCCTTCGATGTGCTTAAGTTCGTGGCAAACGGGTTTTGTAGTCACTTTCCCTAGCTGTGGGTCTTGGAGACATTTGTCACCCATCTTACGCCTCCGCGGGGAGTTAATTCTTTTTTACCACATCCGCACCTAAGACACATCGGAGCCGAGATCGCGCACAGTAACTACCCGGGCCATTATGGCCCGTAATCGTGGGTATTATTCGATTTACTGTGGCCGGCTAGCGTGGGTGCCAATCGTCAACTGTGAACTGCCCCTGGCTGGCCACACCTTATGTTGGGGCTTATAGTCGGTTCACAGCTGCCGGCGAGCCTAACGCCGTAATGAGCTGCCTCGGCTATAGTCGGCCTTCTCGGTGGCTTATAATCGGCTCATTACAGTTGGCTTTAAGGGCCGTCGCGAGCAATGAGTTAACCCGCAGCAGAGGGATGCTGGAGCAAAAGTGTCTCATTGGCGAGGGCATAGATTCGCATAGTACCTGTTAGGTTTTGCCCAGGTGAAGTTGTGCCGTGGAGTGCTTTGAGTGGAAATGCTATACGCGTAGGACTTTGTTCAACAGAAAAGGATAAAGTTAACAAGTAGCCAAGATATAAAGGAACAAGTTAAAAAAGAGACAAGGTTTTTTAAAGTGGTTCGGCATGAAAAGGCCTACGTCCACTGATTCTCTTTGTTAATTCACTTCATATGGGCAGTACAAGTTAAGAAAAGTATCGACGGAGGTGCTGGATGTTCCATGCCCTCTGGAACACCTCTCCATCCACTGTTGACAAAATATAAGCTCCATTGTGGAGGTCTTTATGAATTACATATGGTCCATCCCAGATTGGGTCTAGTGCTCCGGGGCGAGGGAAGATTCGCTTGAGGACAAGATCCCCTTCTTGTAAGGTACGATGCTTGACTTTGGAGTTGTATTGTGCTGCCACTTTCTGCTTGTGGGCTGATGTTTTAAGGACTGCATCATTTCTTCTCTCTTCAACTAGATCCAAAGACATGTGGAGGAGTTCTTCATTCTCTTCTGGATTATAGTGGATCCTACGGTGGGAAGGCACAATGGTTTCAACTGGGAGCATAGCCTCTGATCCGTATGCCAAAGAGAAAGGAGTGTGCCCCGTTGATGTTCTGAAAGATGTGCGGTAGGCCCACAGTGCCGTAGGGAGTTCATCCACCCAAGCGCCCTTTGACTTTTCGAGCTTCTTTTTTATCAGAGCTTTCAGAATTTTGTTGACTGCTTCGACTTGTCCGTTTGCCTGGGGATATGCTACGGATGAGAAGCTTTTATGAATTCCGTGCTCTCGGCACCAGTTGGCGAATTCCTTGCTGTCAAACTGAAGTCCATTGTCTGATATGATTTTGAGTGGGACTCCGTACCTGCACAGAACATTTTTGATCAAGAAGTTAATAACTTTGGCTGAAGATACTTTATTCAGAGGTTCCGCTTCCACCCATTTGGTGAAATAGTCGACTGCCACTATAGCATATATGGCCCCGCCTCGGCCCATTGGTAGCTCGCCGATTAAGTCAATTCCCCATATCGCGAAGGGCCAAGGGCTGGTCATTTGAGTAATCTCAGTTGTTGGTAGCCGCGGAATCTTAGCAAACTTCTGGCATCTGTCACACTTTTTGACGAAATCTAAGGCGTCCTTGCATAAGGTGGGCCAGAAGTATCCATATCAGAGTATCTTTTTTGCTAATGTTTGCCCTCCGGTGTGATCTCCGCAGCTTCCCTGATGGATGTTGGATAAGATTTCCTTGGCTTCCCTCCCAGCGACACACCTTAATAACGGGTTAGAGAATTCGCGCCGATAGAGGATGTCTTCTTGTATTGTGTAGCGGGATGCTTTCCTCAAGATTTTCTTGACTTCGTTATGCCCGTTGGGTAGTATGCCACTTTGTAGGTAGTCTCGGATGGGAGTCATCCAAGTTGCTTCCTCGGTTGCAGCTATCAGATTCACTTGCTCAAAACTTGGGGCCAGTTGCTTTGAGATGGTTACTGCCCCGAAGATGGTGATGTCTCTCACACTTGCTTGCTTCGCCAATTCGTCGGCCTCTTGGTTCTCTTCCTGAGGGATGTGTTTGACTAAGTAGTGGTCCAATCGGCTGAGAAGTAACTTGGTCTTCTTTAAATATGCTATGAGTCGTTCTTCTCGAGCTTGGAATTCTCCTAGTATTTGATTAACAATAAGTTGAGAATCGTTGTGAAGACACAAAGAATTGGTTCCGATTTCTATGGCAATTTCTAGTCCGGCTATCACTGCTTCATACTCTGCATCGTTGTTGGTGGCAGTGAACTCCAACCTTATAGCATAGTGCAGTTTGTTTCCCCTGGGAGTGATTATTACCACACCTGCCCCCGAGCCTTGTTCGTTCGATGCACCATCCACAAAGAGATTCCACTTGATATCTTCTGCTATTTCCAATTGCTCCTTATCTTCGTTGGTAGTGAATTCTGCAATGAAATCAGCCATGGCTTGTCCCTTGATGGCGGTGCGAGGGTGATAGGTGATATCATACTGACTTAGTTCAATGCACCATTTAAGTAGTCGCCCAGAAGTGTCGGGACGATGGAGTACCTGCCTCAGTGGTTGATCGGTCAGAACTTTGATGGAATGGGACTGGAAGTAGTGAAGTAGTTTCCGTGATGTGATTAGTAAACAGTATGCTAGCTTCTCAAGTTTAGGATATCTGACTTCTGCCCCAGTAAACCTTTTGCTGACGAAGTAAACTGGTCGTTGCGTGCGGTTGTCTTCCCTTACCAAGGCAGCGCTTAGAGCGTGAGATGACACAGCAAGGTATAGGTATAATTTTTCGCCTTCGCTTGGAGTCGAGAGTACCGGTGGTTTCTGGAGGTGTTCGATTAGGTTAAGGAAAGCGATTAAGCATTCGTCAGTCCATTCGAACTTTCCTTTGTCTTTCTTTAGAGCTTCGAAAAAGGGGACACACTTGTCCGTTGCTTTGGAGATGAATCGGCTTAGGGCGGCCACTTTTCCATTCAGGCTTTGCATTTCCTTCCGAGTGGAAGGTATCTTGATATCCCTTAGCGCTCGGACTTGTTCAGGGTTTGCATCAATCCCCCTGGCATGAACGATGAATCCTAAGAACTTTCCTGATGACACTCCGAAGGAGCATTTTAGAGGATTCAACTTCATTCCATACTGGCGGAGTACTTGAAACATCTTGCCTAAGTGGCTTACATGATCTTTGGCTTTCCTTGACTTTACCAGCATGTCATCCACATATACTTCCATAGTTTGTCCTATTAGCCCTGCAAACATCTTGTTGACGAGGCGCTGGTAGGTGGCTCCTGCATTTTTAAGTCCGAAAGGCATTACCTTATAGCAGTATAAACCCCGATCGGTGATGAAACTAGTGTGGTCTTGGTCGGGCGCATGCATAGGAATTTGGTTATATCCTAAGTACGCGTCCATAAAAGATAGGAGCTCGTGCCCGGCTGTGCTGTCTACAAGTTGGTCGATTCGGGGAAGTGGGAAGCAATCCTTTGGGCAGGCGTCGTTTAGGTTGGAAAAGTCAATGCAGGTTCGCCACTTCCCATTAGCCTTCTTTACCGGCACCGGGTTGGCGATCCATTCCGGGTAGATGGCTTCTCATATGAAGTCATCGGCGAGTAGATTCTTCACTTCTTCATCGAGGGCTGCTGATCGCTCTGCCCCCATTCTTCTCTTTCTTTGTTTTACGGGTGCCTTGGTAGGATCAATGTTTAATACGTGGCATGCTATGTCGGGGGAGATTCCGGTCATGTCAGCGTGTGACCAAGCGAATACATCCAAGTTGTGGCGGAGAAAATCGATGAGTTGTTCCTTCAATTCGGCTTTTAGTTGGGACCCGATTTTCAATAGTCTACTTGAGTCGTGCTTGTCTACAGATATAAACTTCATAGCCTCTGCAGGCTCGGCGGTGGCCTCCTCCTCTTTGTCCCTAGGGTCTAATTCATTGAAAGGGTCGCTGGTATATCGAAGAGGAGGGCCTTTCTTTAGTTGCTATGCTTCTAGACTTTTTGTGCAGAGGGCAATCTCTACACCCTTCCCTTTATCCTTCCTGTGGTTGTTGCGAAGTTCGGTCACATAGCAGTCTCGAGCAACGTCCTGGTCTCCTTCTACTTCCCCTACTCCATTGTCCGTTGGAAATTTCATCTTAAGCACCATGGGGCTAGGACAATTTGGAAGTCAGACAAGGCTGGCCTTCCTAAGAAGGCGTTGTAGGCCGAATGGTTTTCTATTAGCACAAACGTCTGTTTTCGTACAACAGAGCGGGGATGGCTTCCAATCTCAACAAAGGGATACATCCTTCATTGATAGTTTCATTTTGTCGAATGCATGTTTGAACAGGATGTTCACCGAGCTTCCAGTGTCTACCAAGATTCGGTAAACTTCGGCGAGACCGAGCCGGGCAGAAATAACCATGGGGTCCATGTGAGGGTATTGCCTTCCTTCTAGGTCACGCTTACCGAATGTGATATTATCACTTTCTTTCCGCTTCGGGTGGCACTCTTCTATAACCGAATTGACACAGTCTTTATTATCTCTAAGCGACTTCCCATATCTTTCCATCTCTTTCCAGCTTCGGTCTGCGATGTGCGGTCCTCCTGAGGTAGTATGGACCACTATCTTCTCTTGACTAGAGCTGCTAGCGTTGCGGTTTCCTCTATCGTTCCCCGGTGAGATTAGCCTTGGGTTTTCATTGGCAAGAGCTGGAGTCCTGTCCTGACTTTTTACATAACGTTCCAGTTTCTTCCTTCTGATGTGTTCCTCAATCAGATCCCGGAGATGGTGGCATTCATTGGTATCATGCCCGTGAGATTCGTGGAAGCGGCAGAACTTTCCAGACTTCTGCGCGTTATCTGATTCCTTCTTGTATGGTGGGCGTTTGTATCTAACTTCGCCTTGGGTGGCAAGGAAGATATTTTCGACGGTCTCGTTCAAAGGAGTGTAAGTGTCGAATCTCGGTCCAGGCCGATATAGGCGCTTTTCTCCCTTCTTGCCCCTAGCATTGTCTTTGGAATCATTTCTTCGAACGTCCCTTGCCACAGCAGGGGCGTTGCTGTGAGTTACCTTATTTTGCTATCCTGACTGCCCCTCAATGGCAGCATCCTCGAGTCTCATATATTTCCCGGCTTCATGGAAGAAATCGGGTAAAGTAGCTGGTTTTTCTTTTGTCAACCGCCTAGCAAATTTAGTGTCCGGATGCACACCACTACAGAGGGCCATTAGGATCAGCTTCTCATCGGCATCTTGGACTGCGGCTGCTGCGGCATTGAATCGGGTTAGGTATTGCTGCAGTTTCTCTCCAGGTTTCTGTTTGACGCTGGACAAGGAATAAGCGTCCTTAGGTTGTTCCACATGAATGCGGAACTGACTGATAAACTTTTCTTTCAACATTTCCCACGAGCTGATGGATCCCTGAGGTAGATGACAGAACCAGGAGGTAGCGAGATCTGCTAAGAAGAGCGGAAAGCATTTGCACAGTACTCCCTCTGTCGCTCCACTCATGAGCATATGTTGTGTGTATCTCTGCAAGTGTACGACGGGGTCGGAGGTTCCTTTGTAAGGTTCCATTATTGGCATCTTCGATTCTCGAGGGGTGATAGCAATTTCGATGTTGCGGGCGAAAGGGCTGGTCACCCTAGCACCTATCCCTCGATCTCTTTGCTCCCGTTGGACGCACTCTCTGAATAAGCGTGCCATCCTTTCATCAGAATTTGGAGCAGATAGAAACGAGTTTGGTTCTGTTCTGTGGGATTGATTCCGTCCAGATGACCTGTAGGGATGGTATCGTCTGTCATTCCTCATATTTTCCAGCGGCTGCCTTTGATCTTCTGGGAGCATGCTAGGGTCAGCTACAGTTGGCCCTTGCCTTGATCTTCCCCTGCTGGGTTCTGATCTAAGCACTTCCTCGGGTCCAACTTCGGGCTGGACTCTAGCTCGGCCCCGTTCACTGGCGTTTCCATGGTTAGGCAGCATGACAGGCTCAGCTACAGTTGACCTTCGCCCGGTACCTCCCCCGTTGGGTTCGGTACCAAACGTTTCCACAGGCCTAACTTCGGGCTGTGCTCGGTATCGGCTCCTACCATGGCTACTTCTGCCGTTAGCTCCTTCGAAGAAGGAAGATCTTTGTTGTCTCTGAGATCCTCCAGATTGGGACTCGCCCCATGATTCAGTGTTGCGGTTGGAATCTTCAGCATCCCTTAAGCGTGACATGAGATGGTCCACCAAAGCTTCTTGCTGGGACGTGAAGCGGTTAGTTACTTCAGCCACAACCCTGTCTAGATCTGCTCTAGTAATTGCTGCGGGCTGTTCTGTGGCAGGAATGGTCGGATTAGCCTGTCCTTCATTTGTTACTGCTGCTGGAGGAGGACGATTTACTTGATTCGTGATAGTTGGATATGGAAGACTGCTGGATGCGATGTTTTTTCCTTTGTTAACATCTTTTCTCTGTTTGGGAGGCATGTTTTCCAAGTGGCGGACGATGCTGTTAGGAAAACTTGTTAAGTGGATGAAGCTGAAGCTTCGAGCTTCTAGCTCTTAGTGAAAGCACCAAAAATGTTTGCACAAAAAATGGACAAACACCTCAAAGTCATATGATTTAGTAGATCTTATGTTGTTCTTAGTGATTTTGGAGATTTATGCAAATATATGAAAAGCAAGGGCTAAACTGTAAAAAGACACACAGATTTATAGTGGTTCAGCCAGAATGTTCCTACGTCCACTTTATATGTTATTTCTCTTCTCTTGTTGTGATTACAAGTACAAAGCTTTGATACAAGTAAAAGAAAGTTGTTTGAAAGTTCTCTCCGTGCTTGAGCTCTCAAACTCGTCCCCATTGTTGTACCCCTGCCCCTCTATTTATAGAGTGAGGTTGGGGGCAGGGGTCTTGGATGTATATAGCTGCTGGTGGGCCTGGGCTGGTGTGGTCGGGCCTGGTAGCATTGGTTCGGCATCGCTTTGGTTCGGCATTATTTTGGTTCGGCGTTACTTGGTCCGGAGATGGTTGGGGTAGGAGTTGATTCGGGGGTTCTAGTCCGGTGAAGAGCTGGTTCGGTGGTTGGAGTTGGTTCGGCAACGAGGTGGTTGGAGTTGGTTCGGTGGACACTCCGGTTCGTGTTGCTTGGAAGTGGACCGGTGGAGCTTTAAGTTGTTCGGTGGACACTCCGGTTCGTGTTGCTTGGAAGTGGACCGGTGGAGCTTTAAGTTGGAGGGTGGCTGGTCCGGTGTTGAGAATTCGCCCAACAATGATCATTTCATTTACGATGTATATATGCATATTATTACAACGAATATATATATATATATATATATATATATATATATATATATATATATATGCATGTGTGTGTATGTATATGTATGTACGTATGTATATCCAAATTATTTTAAAAGACATTGTATATCATTATAATTTATTTTCCATTCGGCCATATTTTTAAATATAAAAAATAAATTTTCAAAAATTAAAAAATGATTTTTGATTATATTTAAATTCTAAATATGATATTTATAATTAAATATGTATATAATATATATTTTATAAGTGTGATCATTTGAAACTAGTATAATAATATGTAAATATTTTCGGGGTAAAAAAATTATTTATTTTTGAATTATAATTAATAATATAAATATGTTTTAAATCCTTTTATATAACTATGTCTGCATTATAAAAAAAATCTGCCAAATCCATACGGATTTGACATTATATAAAATAAATTTACCTAAACTCATTTTTGCTACAAGTTAAAGAATTCAATTTTTTTAAGCATATATATATATATATATTAATACTATATAAATAAATATGTTTTAAATTAAAATATAAAACATTTATATGCATATTTGGAACTAATAAAAAACAAACTACATACATACATATATATTGAGTTAAAAAGTGACACAACACCCCAATTTGATCCAAAATGGAGTGAAAATATATCAAAAATGAAAACGAACAGCAAGAACACTCGAATTTTTATAGTAGTTTAGCCTTAAATCACTACCTACGTCTAGTTTATTTTTATTTCAAGAGATTTGGCTCGATTACAAACGAGTTACACACTTTTAGATCAAGAAAACTATTTAAACTAAAGTTTAACAGCAATTCTGGCCAAATTAGACAAAGGGAGAGAATAGAAATAAAAATCCCTGTTTTCATTACTCTAAGGTGGTTATTTATATATGAATCCATCCACTGATCACCAGCTTGCAGAAGACCAGGTATGAACTCATATACATATGAATAGGAAGGAAGAATTAGCAAATTCTATGATCAAAACCATGTCGGTACTAACCACAATTTGCTTGGTAGTAGGCCACTTTCCCTTCATACTTGCTCATATCTTCAAGTTTCCAAGCTTCATTCCAAAATTTGCTCCATTAAATTATGTCGATACTGACATGATTTGTCCTATGCAAGACTTGTCTTTTTTGCAAAGTACTAGAGTTTTCACCTACTTGCCAGAAGTGGGTCCCAGAATCATCTTGGTAGCAACCATAATTGTAACAACCCTGGTTTTGGAGATTACCTGTAAATATTAAATTATAACGGTAGTTATGATTTAATATTGTGAACTAAGATAAAGTTGGAGATTTTAAATTGCTTATTTGGAATAAACAATGAATTTTGGGAAATAAAATGTTAAAATAAAGTTTAAAAGCTTTATTTTATCTGTTTGGGTTAATAATGAATGGAAAATAATTTATATTTAGTGAAAATGCAATAATTCTTGTAATTATTGCCTAATGCTTCTTTTATTAATTTTTAAAAGAAGTATTTGTTTTAATATGTGTATGTTATAAAAAGATGGAATTTTGTTTTAAAATAAGTTTTAGTTATAAAATTGATGATAGAATGATTTATTGCATTTTATTATGCAGGAAAATAATTTTTGTACAATTCTTGGTATTAAAAATAGTGTTTTGTGGAAGTAGTTGTGTAAACTGGATATTTATTTAAAAATGAGAGTTTTTGATAATAAAAATAATTTATACAACAAATTTTTTTTTTTATTAGTTGTAAAATGTTTTATTAAACATGAAAATATATTTTTGTTAATTTGTTGTGTTGAAACTTTGTAAAAACATGATGTTTTGATTTATTAACATAGTGTATATGTGTTTTAGAGCTAATTTATTTTACTTAGGCTAATTATTTGGTTTTGGATCCAAGCCCACTTAACAAACCAAACTAGAAATGAGAAGGAGTTTCTCTTCTCCTTCACTGTACGTTCACTTGTTCACTTACAGTAAAAGAAAACAGAAGAAAGAAACTAAAACAAAAACCCATTCCTCTTTCAACCCTAGCTCAAAAAAAAAAATTCTCCAAATTAATCCAGTTATTATTGTTTTCAAACAAATTGAAACTATTTTTCTCAGGTAATCACTATGGAAACCATCTCTATTTCATCAAAATCTGATTTTCCAAAGTTGATTGTCTGTAACTTCATTTCCTTCTTTGCATGTTTCTATTTTCTCCTCTTTCAGGTTTCTAACTCCAAATCAAGGCCAAAGTTCCCTACTTTGCTTGCTAAATCGGCTAATTTGCTGCAAATAAATTTTAAGGTGAGTTTAAACACTCACTTTTCTAGTTTATTCAAGTTTTCATGTTTGTTTTTGGTTGTATTTGATGCAACTTTGGTTGAATTTGTGAATTTGAAAGATGATTTTAGGGTTTCTATGCTTGCTGAAAATGCATTAGAAAAAAATTGCACAGAAGTAAAATAGTGATATCATACATGTTTCTAACCCATTTGTCCTCATTCTTTTTGGTTTAGAAACTAGACTCAAGGAGAAACAATTTCTCTTTTCGTTACATTCGATTTATGGAAGTTTGATTCACCTGAAACAGGATTGAAAGTAAAAGTGCAATTCTGTCCTTAAAGAAATATTTCCTGAGTTTATACCTGAAATATATTTTAACATATCTTTTACATTACCCATTCAAATTCGATAATTTTATATGCTCTGGAAAGCTTAGACATATTTCTACAAGTTTCATGTTTTGAGCTTTATGAAATTTTGAAGCTAAGTTAGACAAAATTGCACTTCTTTCTTACAATCCCGAGAGCAGAGTGACAGTGACAGTAATTTTAAACCTGAGAATTGAAATTGCCATAACTTTTGATTCGAGCGTCCGAATTAGATGTTTCTTTTTCTGACTTCTAGCTTTTGAAATTCTCTTAAACTTTCATGTTTTATGATTTATCAATTTCTGAGTTCTACAGGGTCCAAATGGCTCTTTAAGCCGCAGCCCTGTCGTTATTTTAATTATTCAAAGTTTTATAATTTTAAACCTAAGAATTGAAATTGCCATAACTTTTGACTCGAGCGTCCGAATTAGATGATTCTTTTTCTGACTTCTAGCTTTGGAAATTCTCTTAAACTTTGATGTTTTATGATTTATCAATTTCTGAGTTCTACAGGGTCCAAATGGCTCTTTAAGCCGCAGCCCTGTCGTTATTTTAATTATTCAAAGTTTTATAATTTTAAACCTCAGAATTGAAATTACCGTAACTTTTGACTCGAATGTTCAAATTAGATGATTCTTTTTCTGACTTCGAGCTGTAACAATCTTCTTCAACTTTTATGTTTCATATTTTCTCAAATTCTGAGTTAAAAGGGGCGAACTGGCAAAACAAGCCGCTAGCTTGAGTTCTTTTGCAAAGTTTGGCATTTTCCGTTGAATTGTTTTTGAATTCGATGATTTCGAGCATTTTTTTTTGAGATGGTTCTAAAAGACTAACTCCTACTAATAGAAAAGCCGACATTAACGTCGATTCGCACTACGAATTGACGGTTTCATTTGGGTTTTATCGTATGTTAATTTTATTGAATTTTCATCGATTTTTGCTGTTTCTATGCACGTGTTTTCTAAACCGTTTTCGAAATAATTTTTAAAATGGAAAAGCTTTCAAATTAAATGTTTTTACAAAAATTTATAATTATTTTATATATATAATACACAATTTTATACTATTCGAACGTATGAGAAAGAGAATTAAACGATTTAGTAAAACACGTGGTATGGGACATGTGCGTTTACTATTTCGGTTAATTTCGGACTTGTACGATCGAAGCTATTTGAGATTATTTATTCTGAGATGTTTTGCCATTTATGGCGTATTTTGAAATTTATAATTTCTATTTATTGGAATTATTTAAGATGGCCAATATTTGGCAAGTATTATGGTTTGAGATCTCCTATGTAGGAGTATGGTCGATGAAAACCATCACGATATTTTGTTTACTTGCCAATGATATAAGGCAAGTCTTGAGTTTATGATTTCATATTTTGAGATTTATGGTTTATGAGGAACCATCATGATGTTTTCACTTGTCGATGAGATGAGACAAGTTACGGTGCCATTTAATACTTGTCGATGAGATGAGACAAGTAAGGTGTCTCTTTATCACTCGCCAATGAGACGACGAGATAATTTTCTGAGTTTTATGATGTTTCTAGTGTGGCATCGACTAACGGCTAGTAAACCGCTAAGTGCGAATGTGTGGTATGAGACACACGTTAACACTTTTCGGGTTCCTATCCGTGAGTTTGTGACACATTCACGATGTTTACCTAACAGAACTGCTTTGAGAGGTGTTAGCGACCTTGTCATGATAACGAACTGCTTTGGGAGGTGTTAGCGACCTTGTTAGGGCTGACAAAATGGCTTGGAGAGGTGTCAGCGACCTTGTCATGAGGACGAACTGCTTTGGGAGGTGTTAGCGACCTTGTCTGAGGCTTCGGCCGTTTGAGTTTAGCACGTGCAGAATTGCTTCGGCATTACAATCAGGGATTTGGCCAATCCGGATTTTCTGAGTTTGCTGTTTTATTATGATTTCACCTTTTTAAGATGTTTTATTACATCGATAGCCTAGTGCTATATAAGATGTTATATATATGGTGATTTCAATTATGATGTTTTGAACTCTTATCGAGTTCCTTGAGTTATGAGTTTGGATAATTTCAGGATTTTATAGGATATTCTGGGTTTCGCCATTTTGGCGAGTTGAGATTGAGATTTATATACATTTATACCGATGAGATGAGGTATAATTGAATTTGTAGATTTATGTATAATTGAGTTTTGGATCATCATATTTGAGAATGTTTTATGTTTTCCATTTTGGCGAGAGTTTGTATTGATGTTTCTCCTTTTGAGGAGATATGGTTCATGGAAACCATTAAGACATTTTGGGATGTCGCCGATGATATGAGGCACTTGTGTTTAATTTGAGTATTGAGTTTGAGTTACCTCCTTCGAGGTATTTGTTCACTTAAGTAGCGTTTGTTACTTAAGTGTTGAGCTTATGACTTTATCGATTCATTCTTCTCTTTTGAGAAGAAGTATCTTCATGTCTATTCTGCTTCATATTACCGATATTGACTGATTTGTGTAGCTAGACTGACCCGTGTATTTATACTCGGGTCAGACCGAGTTGTTTCAGGTATCGTCTATTGGACTTAGCTTGAAGTTGATGTTGGATATCAGCTCTTCTTTCTCTTGAATAATTTATGTTCTTTCGCATACTCTGATGTATTTATATTTGATTCAATGTATATGGTGTGGTCGAGTACTACCTTTACTGTATTCATATTGTATTGTACTAAACATGTATCAGTGTATATGTATATATATGATGTTGATTACTGTTCTGTGATGTGCTTTCAATTTAGTTATTGTATTTTATTCTGATAGATCCGTTAGCCACCTATAGTTTTGGATTAAGCATTTACTGGGTATGTCGATCCATTGAGATAGAAAAGAAAAATCATATAGCATATATCGATGTATTTAGTAGATGTTTAAGACAAAGTTATAGATGGTCGCCCTTAACCAGCCCTATTCTCCGCTTTAGTAGACGGAATTACACATTAATTCTCTTTACTAAGGTGGGTCTCGGGGTGGGGCTTTACAATAATTGAGGACATTACGACCATAATTGAGTTGCTTTAAAAAATTTCCAAACTTCTTATGCTACTCCATGTCATCGTTCGAAGAAACCCCTCAAGTTCTTAATCCATTTCGTCTTCATCTCGAAGTCCGGATTCACTAAGAAGTCGAATCGATTCAAATGTTGGATAACACTTGCCCTCCAAAATATGCTTTCATGAAACACAACATGACTTGGTTTAAGAAAAGAGATATAGTTCTTGTTGCATAAGAGTTACTTATTGACCAACCATCATTTTTGTAGCAGCACGTCTATTCCAAGAGCATCTGTTTGTCGCCTTAAATAGTGGTCGTACCATTCCTTTCTTCGTAGTAAAGTTAAAGTTATAACTTTCTAGAAGTTTCATCATGCCTCGATCAGGTAGGCTTCAGTTCATCTCCCTTTTTTACCTTTTCTCTTTTTATCAAGTGACGACCAAATTATGTCAGTACCGACCATAATTATGTTGGTATCGACATTATTCTTGAATGTTCTACATATTATAATACTTAGAGAGAAAAAAATTTCACTTCAAATTATTGCTAAGAACTCTCATTTTCCTTATAATCCCAATTTCCCGCTACGACACTTAATTGCCTTTGCCACTAGCTTCGCCGTTGACCATAACACCTCTGCAGCTAATTCCAGCCACTGACATCCTCATCTAGTCATCGAATTGCTCAAGAAAACCCCTTCTATTTTAGAACCTGAATTCTTCACTTAGATAGATTTCCGGCCCTAGGCTTCGATGCCACTATGGTCGCCACAACTATAACATCATAGTCGACGCTGCCTTGTAGTTATTGACTCATAGTTGACCAAAGTTCGCACTCCACTTTTGCAGCCGAATTGGGTTATAGCCAAACAGCCTTGGGTTTGCACCCAAGATTTTCCAAATCCTCTGCTTGGTTTTGGCCTCGAGTTTCCAAATCTTCCACCTCGTGTTCTTTCCAAGGCTAGTCCTTAGTTTTAGATGAGTGAAAGGTCCTCAAATATGAAAGTGGCACGATCGATTTTATCAAACTTTGGTTGATTGTGAATGACGGCTCAATTTCGGTAAGATGGTTACAAGAAACGATTGCATCGAACACACTTCGGTGTTCGACTAGAACATATCTATCACATTTCAAGTTGAACATCATAGTCGTGCGCTTTTGCAAAGAAAATTCCATGTCGCTTCGGACAGCGGTTCCTAGTGTATACTCCAAGATAAAAGGTAAAATCCAACACGTAGTTTCGTAGTGTGACAGAGATTGTTTACCACGACGAGCGTTCTATCTACCAGATTGTTCGCGTACATCGTGCTCTGAACATTGGACACACACTGCATAGATTAACACTTCACATTGCCTCATCCAATCTGCAAAATCCGACTGGTCAACACATGCACCTATTGTATTCTTTACATTGGCTACACATGTTTTGATTAAAGTAATACATTAAAGTAAAACAAACCTAACTACTTTTGCTATCAAAGTTTTTAGTTCAAAATGACCAAACGATCTTGTTTCCTTAGAGTCTTCATTGGCCCTTCTATCCCCCAAAGGTAGGCTCTTTTACCGCTCAAGCCTCTACGTCTACTCCATTTGGAGCAAGACATTCTACAACTCGAGAACTTCCACTTCGGGCCCTTTCGGCTGCACAACCTCATGATACTACCCCTTATAGAAGAACAACCTGTCCTAATGGTGTTAAATAACCCCCCAAATTAGACACCATTTAAGTTGACCACGGAGGGACTCCAAACAATTTTTCTTAAACACGGTATTCCTGAGGATGAGGTCCCCTTACCAATGCTCACCAATGTGCTCATCGCCCCCTCCAGATTACACGGTGCGCAATAGGTATATGTTCTTATTTGGAGCTGTGTCACCATTCAACAACTTTCTAAAAAAATTCCTTTAAGAGATAGGGATGGCTCCTACTCAACTTTATCCTTATAGCTATCCCTTTCTCAGCTCAAAGTACACACTTTTCATGATGTAACTAGCTCGTCCTTCAACATTCGAAGAACTCACTTACCTTATAAGCTTCAAGAACGGGCAAGATTCACCTTCTCTACTAGTGGTTGAAGCTTACAACCATTTCAAGGTTATCGAGGCACTCCATAATAAGCATAGTTATTTCAAGGGCGAATATTTCTTTGTTTGTTGTCAAAAAGGAATCAACCGCTTCTAGTTGTCCGACCGTAAGCTTTCGTATCCAGTGTCTCCTTCATACTTGGGTTTATTTCACCCAAGCATCTAACATTCTTTATGATCCTTCACAAATCTCCCCAATGAAAAATCTCTGATTCTCATGCTCAAACTTTAGAGTTCTTGAAGGGGTGGAGTTTAATCATCACAGAAACTTCTTATCTTCTAACGAACGCTCGGATGCGCCAGTATCTTCTTTTATACAATGGAAAGAGCCTTGCTCCAAATAGACTTCTAACCAAGAAAACTCTATTAGGAAATCAATTCCTTGGTTTCGATGATCACAACTATGTAATGGAAAACAAATGTACATATATAACTACTTTTACAGGAAGTTGATATAGTAACATCACCAAAGAGACAAGAACAAGACTCAAAAGAAGTATCAAGAGGCTACACGTCAAGAGAATCGAAAAAGGAATGATACAGGCACAAGAAAAGCAACATGCACTAATCCAGACGTCTGAGTGCACTGACCAGACGTCTGGTTAAGTTCTCTGGTTCAAAACTCAGAAGGAAACAGACGTCTGATCCTGAACTCAGACGTCTGAAAGACATCTAGACATAAAACAGAAATGAAGACCAGACGTCTGGTTAATAAACACAGACGTCTGAAATGCTACCAGACACAAAAAATATATGAAGGCCAGATGTCTGAGGTCACTTTCCAGACGTCTGATTATAGGCTCGACTGTGTATTTTCAAAGTTCAACTGTCACATCCGAAAAGACACATCCGCTCCTCTTCACTGCAACTCTTCATCACCAACAGGAGCAACTATACAACGATTGATAATAGAGGCAACTACACATAGAAACTCTTCACCACTATAAATAGCATCGGGAATTCAGGAGAAAGATTGAACTTTACTCACTTACGCTCTTATCTCTTATACTATGATTTATACCTAATCTCTAAGCAATCAACTACCTTTATTTAACTCTTCCATATATACAGAACTCCTCATTCAAATATTCTCTAGATAGATATATATATTAGAAGCATTTGTACTCAATAGTCAACATCCGTGTTATAGAACACATTCTTGACAAAGAAACTCTGCTATTGTAAACCTGTTCCTCCGGTTCAAGTGAGGGTTAGTTGAAAGGAAATTCCGAAGAGGAGCTTCGGGACTGGACGTAGGACGGGAGGTCCGAACCAGTATAAAATCCTTGTGTGATTATTTTCATTTACTTTGCTACTATCATTTATCAAGTTATATTATATAGTTAGCTGTTTATACTTGCATATATATCCTATACGATCCACTCATATAGATTTTCAATTGGTATCAGAGCAAGGTTTGTTTAAAATGACAGTAACACGTTTTTTAATCATTCTAATATGGCAAGTATTTTCCAAGAAGGACAATCCACAGCACGACCCCCACTTTTTAATGGCTCAAATTATTCATATTGGTCAACACGTATGAGAATTTTTATGGAAGCTAATGGTTTAGAAATTTGGTCAGCCACTCAAGATAAATATGAAGCTTCAACTACTGCTATGAACACATGGACCGATGCACAAAAGACCTTAGTATCAAATAATGCTAAGGCTATGAATGTTTTGTTTTGTTCACTAGACAAAAATGAATTTTCACGTGTCATGTTATGTACAACTGCATTTGATATTTAGCGTACCTTACAAATTACACATGAAGGTACAACAAAGGTCAAACAAACTAAAATTTCAATTTTGCAAAACCAATATTCATCATTTAAAATGAAACAAAATGAAACTATAGTAGACATGTATTCTAGATTTCAAACTATTCAACATGATCTTATGGCATTAGGAGTTAAGTTTACTGATTTTGATTTAGTTTCTTGAATACTCAACTCTTTAACACCTGATTGGGAAAGAAAGGTATTAGCCATTGAAGAAGCTAATGATCTCTCTACTCTCAAAGTTGAAGAGTTGATAGGAAATTTGATGTCCTATGAAGCTAATTTGCAAGCACATAAAGAATTAAATTCGGAGAAGAAGAACATAGCATTTCCATCAATAAAGAATGATGACTCAAATTTAGATGAAGATGAGATAGTATTTATTGCCAAAAACTATAATAGATTCAAGAAATTTAGAAAGATGACCAAGTTTCAAAAAGAAGGAAAGACCAACTCAACAAATCTATCTCAAATTAAGTGTTATGAATGTGATCAATACAGACACATGAAAAAGGATTGCCCAAAACTTAACAATGATAAAAAGAAGAGCAAATTTGAAAAATTCAAAAAGAAGAAAGCTTTCAAAGTAACATGGGATGACACCGATTCTTCATCTTCAGAAAGTGATAGCGATGGTGATGGAGAACAAGCTAATGTATGTTTTATGGCACAAAATGATGAGGTATGTTCAGAACTTAGCTATGAAGAATTATTTGAACTTAGCATGGAATTAGATGATAAATTTAGACAAATTAAAAAATTGAACAAAGAATATATAGTAAAAATAAATAGATTAGAACTTGAAGTAGGAATGTTGAAAGATGAAAAAGTTATTTTAGAAGAAGAACTTGAAATATCTCAAGAAAAATTAAGAAATAATGTGAAAGAAAGTGAGAACATTACTCTAGAAAAAGAAAATTTGCTTAAAACAAATGTTGATTTTAAAAATAGTATTGAATTATTGAAAACAGAAAATAGAGAATTAAAAGAAAAATTAGATAAAATTACCAATAATGTGTCAAAATTCAACAAAGGAAAACAAGATTTGGAAAATCTTATCAAAACATCAAAACCATCAGGTAATAGAAATGGAATAGGATTTAATAAATGTTCTAAACAAAAAGAAAATTAGTATTGGTTTAGTTGCATCATATATTTTGCCACATATACTTGCATATACACTACACGATCCACCCCGTATAGACTTTCAAACTCGAGCCACCATCGGTCCCTCTACCCTAGCCCACGATTTTGACATCAAAGACCGAGGAGATGAAGAGGGTAAAGGAGGCGAGGCAAATCTAGGAGAGGATTAAAGAAGAGAAGAAGAAAATATAATAGAATAAGGAGATGAATAAGGAAAGGAGGAGGAGATGAAGAGGAAGACAATAAGGATGACGATGAAGATTATGGTCTCGAGGGGTACGAATTGAGTGGAGAGACGTCTCCTAAGGGCACCATATTCACAGCACCTCCTCATCCAAGCAACTAATCATTAAGTATTCACAACTCACACCCAATCCAACTCAAACTAATCAAAGAATCAACTCCTCATGTAGGTCCTCTGGTAACATTTTTGGCTCCCTGTGCGATATTAGGAACTTGTCAGCTTTTGGCTCCCAGGAAATAAACTTCGAAAGCATTCTCAACACTAGTCCCCATGAACTCAGCTTCCCTATAAGGGATATTCTTATGGGTGCCAAGGGTAATGAAACTCCATCCCTGAGACCCCTTGAACGCGATCCATCAGTTACTTAGGGAAACGCTAGCATCTCACAAACTTCTAGGATCAAGAGCATAAACACTTAGCACTCGTTCTTAATCCAGTGCTTGACATAACCCTTCTTCTTTTAAGGTACAATGGGGAGATATTTCTTTAGTCAACTCCATGCATGTTTTGATCAACATCATTCTTCAACTCCCGAATCCTATTATCGTGCCTCGGTTCTTATTAAGAATCAGATTATAAAAGGAAGAGAAGAAAAGATCAAAAGCATTGAGATGTAGAAGATAAACTGCATCGTTGTGAAGAATTGCAGCTACAGGACACTATAATGAAACAACACTACCAAGATGAACAACGAGGACGGTGCAAGCATACATGTGTGACTCTTACCCCCCATTAGCCATGTTCTCACTCTCAATTTTCTCAGCTACAACCTCTGCCATCTCAACCTCTTACTACTATCATTTCTATTGCCCAACACTTCGCCCTATGCAATCACTGCAATTTCATAGGGTTTGTACAGGAAATTCAAGTCACACTGCTCCTCCTTCATCCCTTGAAGGTCAATCTTCAGCTATTACGACAAAGATGCAGGTGGCTCTTCTCGGTTTTTACCAAGAGGGGGTGATGTTTGATTGCAATGTCAAGTGCATCTCAAAAAAGGAAGCTAACAAAGGCCTTGACAAACATAAAGAGGTCCTGGAGCAGGTGTTCGAATGGAAAAGTTTTCCAAAGGCATATCAGATATCAACTAGGCTAACCATTTGATTATCTGTTCCTTCGACATAGAGAGGGCCAACCATAACAAAATATATGAGGCTTACAAGTAAGAACTGGCTAAAATCACAAAGGAAAGGGATCAAGCAACAAAATCAGCCAAGGATTCTAAAATAAGAATAGCCGAGTTGTCTAAGGTCCATATGCAAGTGACCACAGGTATGAATGACTGGCTAAAGGTCACTCATGCTATGAATGTTAAGCTTGACTAACAACTTAAAGCTAAAGAGGAGCAATTAACAACGCTTCGGGCTGAGGTAGAAAATCTTAAGGCCGACATGAAAGCCGAGACAAAATCTAAAGCTCAGGCTCAAATTGAGCTTGTTGGTTCCAAAGAAGAAATCACAGAACTCAAAGCAAAGACCACTTAAACCGGAGAAGAGACGAAGGTACTCTTCTCTAATTTTTTGCCAACATTATAGAATGAAAATTTTGTAATGGATTATAGATAACTATCCGATATTCTGGCCAATACTTGGAAAGAAATCTTGCAAAAGGCCGGTAGATTTAGCCAAGGTGTCAATTAAGATTATTTAAAATCAATATTTTTGGATGAAGACGATATAGTGGTCCTAGAAAAGGGAAAGACACTCTTAGCAGTAGACGATGCTGCTAAAGGGCAGACGCCTACTGAGGTTCTCGTTGGTCCCAACGCATCGGATCATGTAGAAACTTCCACTTCGATTTTAAAAGTGCCTCCAGCGGACGTTGTAATGTCCATGGTGACAACTTCCGAGGCCTCCATCACCAAGTCGTCTATCCTTGCTGCATCTGATGATGACACCCCACATCTCAGTCCTTTGACTGTGTAATCGATTTAACTTATGCTTGAGGTAGGAGAAGTCATCAAGTCCCAACTGAAGGACACTCCGTTTGCCAATGTATATCTCTAATCTGTTTAGTCTTCGAGAAACTCTAGTCTTTCCCAAGGATGTCACTAATCTATATATTTATCTCTGTCAATTTACAGTTCATTTGTAACTGCTTCCTCCATCATTAATTGTTCAAGCTTTGGGCCTAGTGATATCTCAATGAAGTCTACTTATGTTACCATAATGCTCATCGCTCCAATTCATCCCTCCAGATCTGACCCCAACATAGACTAAAAAAAAGATAGAGGCATTGGAAGGGTTGGAAGACATTGATCCATCTTTAGAAGAGGAGGTGACAGTTGTCAGCATGAAGGACTAAGACTCTATTTCAATAGCAGAGATGCTGAAGTGCGACTTTAATATGATTAAGGTTAAGATGGAGCCGAGAACAAAGAAGCCTCTGATCGGTTTTGGAAAATCCACACCTATTCCCAAGGTTCCCCTTTGAAAATTAAGTCACCCCAAGGTCATGGTGTCGAAGCCTCAAAGAATTCTGATCCTAGCTATAGAAAAATTGAAGATCATCTCTATTGGATAACGAATGATGACGCTTCTCCATTTGGGGAAAGTTCTATAAAGAGCGAGGAGGAGAAAGAGGAGACAAAGGCTATCACAAAAAAGCACCGTGCCAAACTAGTATCAGGATCAACAAACGTGGGAAGGGGAAGTAGGTGATCACTGCAAAGTTTTTAAAGACAATTTCTTTTTGCCTTTTATGAATTTTTGTTCTTTTTGGCATTTCATGCATATAGGTTCTCATTGTGCGAGAACAGCCCCTGCAACTTCTATATAAAATGCTATGTAAATAAAAGACTATTTTTTGTTCAATCCTTTTGCATTTACATTACTGATCCTTTTGTTTAATCGCTTGTATACATGTCTGTGTCTATAGTATAATCATCTGTAGTTCAATCACATTTACATTATACATGCCTGTGTCTACGTAACTCCATTATTCATTGTAACTATACATATAAATAAATTTCTGTAATTGCCCAGTATTACTTCATTACTTGGTTTTGTTTATCATTGCCACGATATTTCCAGCTAAATAAAATCGTACTTTGCAGGCTAACTCTACTTGTCTTCGGCTGAATGTCTCGCTCAACCATAAATAAAGCTATATTACTTTGGCCAATTTTGTGGACAAGCTTATTTATTTTCGACCTGATGTATTATGCTCAACCATAAGCAAGGTTGTATTTACAAAAGTTATTAACTTCGCACCATTTCCTATCTCTGAGAAACAGAATCGTGGATATCTATCTCTAGACATCCACCCTTGATTGCAGCTATCTCCGGGTGGTAATCAAAGATATCTCATCAGTTGACCTTATTTGTCATTAGCTGAACACAACACGTTGGGCTATTAACGTGGTTGTGCATGCAAAAAATTCAATTATATATAGACTTTTATCTCTAGGAATCAATGTCTTGGATGCGTATCACTGGACATCCATTTTGACCTCACCTATCACTGGGCGATGACCAAAAATAAAATTCATTGGCCATCTTCGCTTATCTTAGACTGAGCATGTCTCGCTAGGGCGTAAGCATGGTCGTTCCTGCAAAAGGATATAATTCTACACCGGTTCCTATTCCAGGATCTGGTGCTTCAGATACCTATCTTTGAGCATCTATCCTTGACTTGGCCAATCTCTGGGCACTGGTCAAAGATTATATGTGTAAGGGAAATCGTCCGATCAACCCCATCATTATTATACTCCTTCAATCCAATCATGGATTAAAGGATTTTATCAGTATCTATCTTCAAGTACCTAAACATTTGGTTTTCCAATACAGAATGTCTAATTCTGCCGCAGATCACGCAGCACAAAGTCGGACTTTTAAGATTACGGTTCTACTGATTACAAAAGCTAACTTTATTTATAAACAAAGGATTGGTAGACTCTGCCTTATTACATCTCATCCTGTCAATTAGGGTGTTTTATTTGCAAAAAATAAATCTAAGTGAAACAGCACCATTGATACTCACTATTCCATGCCGGCTGAATTAGGATCCCATTACAGTCTACATCTTTCAAGTTCTGTCTCCAAGCTTCTGTTCAATCACAAGGGCCCTTTCCAATTCAGACAAAGTGCCCTTATACCAGGAAGGACCTATTTCAAAATGAGGTCGCCTACTTCAAAGGTACGGTTTCTGACCTTGGCATTAAAATTCCTTGCTACTGTGTTTTGGTGAGCAACTACCCTCAGTTCAACCTCTTCTCATTTTTCATCAACCAAGTTGAGGGCTCAAGCCAAAGTTTCCCATTCATCTTAGGATCATAATGTATTATTTTATGAGAAGGGACTTTTAATTCAACCAGAATCGTGGCCTCGGCTCCATATGCCAGAGAGAATGGAGTATGCCCTGTTGTGGACTTGTGGGTTGCTCTATAATCCCATAATGCAAGTGGTAACTCATCAACTCGGTTACCCTTGGCTCTCTTAAATCTTTTATTTAGGATGGATTTGATGATCTTATTCACAATATCTACCTGTCCATTTGCCTGCATGTGTGCTACTGTCGAAAAGCTCTTCCTATTAAGATACCTATTATAGAAGTCTTTAAACTCGACATTCTTGAGTTCCATTATTAGCGATGATCTTCTATGGAACTCCAAATATGTACAAGATATTATTTACCATGAAGTTGACCACTTTCTTTATGGTGATCGTGGATAGCGGTTCCACTTCATCCCACATTGTTTAGACTATCCACAGCTACATCGCTCCATTTTTCAACATCGTAGCACATCGATTATGTCAATTGCCTCACATTTCAAATGGCCATGGGCTAACCATTTGCGTAAGCTCTGTAGATGGGGCTCTTGGTATCTTCGCAAAACTATGGAATATATAACAATTGTTTTGTGTAATCAGCTACGTCTCGACTGATTGTTGGCCAAAAGTATATAGCAAAGAACCTTCTTTACTAATGTCTGCCCCTAGTATGATCATCGCAGCTTCCTTTGTGCATATCCAAAATGATTTTCTTTACTTCATCTATGGTGGCACACCATAGCAAGGGGTCGAGAATCCTCTCCTATACAACACTCCTTATATAATAAATCATGGTGCCTTACATAGAAGTTTTCGTTGTTCATTTCTTCCAATTAGGAGAGTTCCCTTTAGCAAATAATCTTTTATTGGAGTCATCCAAGACTCCTTTTCTTCTCATGCCTTTAAGGTCTAGTCAATATCCATCTGGTTGATGCTTGGAGCTGACAAAATTTCTACTAGAACGAGCCTTATAAGTTGTGCATCCCTAGAGCCGGCCGGTTTGACTAGTGAATCAACTTTTGTATTCCCTTCTCTTGGGATGTGTGTTATCGTATAATGCTCAATGCCATTTGGTGGTTCTAACATATTCATCGGGAAATGGCGAGTCTCACCCCCTTAGCCTAAAATTCCTTTTTAACTTGGCAGACCACCAACTGATAGTCGTTCAGTATATGCAATGTCTTGACTCCCAGTTCTCTTATTATCTTTGAGTCCTACGATCATGTTTCGTACTCGAGTTTGTTATTTATCTTAGGAACTCTAGCTTCAAAGCATAGCATATCCTCTGTCCCTCAAGAATTATAGGAATCACTCCTGCCTTAGAACTACGCTCATTAAAGGCTTTATCTACATACTATTTCCATTGGGACATTTGGACCACATCTTCTTCCATTTCTCCATCTTATATTGTGAACTCGATAATGAAGTCATCCAAAGCTTGTCTATTATCACCCTCTTAGGATGGTAGGTTATATCATACCAACTCAGCTCAATAATCTAGTTCAACAATCTCCCCGAAGTCTTGGGTCGATTTAGTGCTTTCCTTAATGACTGATCAGTTAGTACTTTGATCGTGTAAGATTAGAAGTATGGCTGCAACTTCCTTGAAGCAATCAATAAATAGTATACTGGTTTCTCTAGCTTCGGATAAATATTTTTTTCTTTGGCATATCGCTTGCTGATGTAATATATTGGCCTTTGGTTCTAGATTCCTCATGCACCAAGGCTGCACTAAGTGCATAAGCAAATACTACTAAGTAAACAAATAGATCATCTCACTCCAATGGCTTTAACAAAATTGGTGGTCTCTCCATATATTCTAGAAAATTATGGAAAGTTTCCTGACATTCCTTCATCTAGAGAAACTTTCTTTTTTCCTTCTTAAGGGAATTATAAAACAATATACATTTTTCCGTAGCTTTTAAGATGAATTGACTCAGTGCGATGACTTTCCCTTTCAAGCCCTGCATCTTCCTCCTTGTCCTTGGGACAGTAACCTCTTTTAATGTTTAGATCTATTCTGGGTTAGCTTCAATATCCCTTGAGTTTACAACGAAACCCAAAACATTGGTCTGATGCGACTCTGGAAGAGCACTTCAACTGATTAAGCTTCATTCCATACTTCCAAAGCACATCGAACATTTTTGAGAGGTCATCCATTTGATTCATCAATTGCTATAACTTTACAAGCATATTGTCCATATAAACCTCCATTATCCATCTAATTTGATCATCGAACATCTTAATCACTTATCTCTAGTAAGTAGCTTAAGCATTTTTCAAACTGAGTAGCATCAGTCAGTAACAATATAGCCCTAAATCAGTGATGAAGCTCGTATGCACCTGATCTGTAATGTGCATTGCTATTTGGTTATTGTTTATACCAAAATGTGGCACAAACACCCAACAGTTTGAGGGGGAGGATAAAATGAAGAAAATTAAAGGTTAACGTGGAAAAGCATACACACAGAGTTTGTAGTGGTTTGGCCAACTGATGCCAATGCCTACTTAGCTTTTATATATATTATATTACTATTTACAACTTTTGTTTTTATGGATCGGTATGGATCCTCAAGATTACAGAGGAATTACATGAAATTAGTAAACAATCGAAAAAGATCGTTTGAAATGACCCCTCCACCTCTATTTATAACTAAAGGTCATCGAGATTTACTCCTTTATGATTTCCACCATGTTCCCCATGTCTAGCAGCAGTTAAGCTCAAGAAATCGTGGCCATGTCAGTATATATGATGGGTCGGTACTGATCTATAGGCATGGATTGGTACTTATCCATAAGATCACCTTATGGACCTTTTCCATTGCCTTGTTTAGATGCAACTTGTTGTTAGCTTCATTTTCCCATCTTGATCGCTCTATTAGAAGCTTGTTTCTAGGTCAACAAGTTGGATCGGTGGTGGAATAGAGTTCCTAACTTTAAGTGCTTGAGACACTTGATAGCAAAGTAGACATAATCAATCCAATAAGGCTTGGAATAGGTTGCTATCACAATTACTTGGGAGTAGAGAAGGTACGGGGTGATTTGGGTGAAGTTTTATGGATCGGTACTAATCCATAAGGATGGATCGATACCGATCCACCACTTTGATTGAGATGCTGAATTTTCATGATGGCTCTGGTTTTGCCTTGTGGCCTTAGTTGAACTTGGTTCGTAAGCTTGTTGGCTATATTTCTGGGCTTTCTGCCTCAATAATTTTCATGTTCGACTCATTAAGTCCGTCCGAATGCTGCCTGGCTAAAAGGCTGGATAACAAATCCCCTTAAGTACATCTTGTTTCCAACATAATGTGCTTTGAGTTGAGATAAGTCTGGATTGTCCCAATGGATTCCAATCCTTGCTTCGAATAGTTGCCATCCTTTCTATGGACCATTTCGATGAAGAGTAGTGTCTTTGGTTGTTTATTGTGATGCTTTGCTAACACTATAAAACTAGAGCGTGTTCTTATAGTCCGTCACTCTGAATTCAGTAACTCCAGGCAGATTCCTCTTCTAGATTCTACAGGTTCTGATTCTGTTGCCTTTCAGTTCTGTTTGTTAGGTAAGTGTTGAGTATGCATATGCACACACACTTAGATTATCTGGCATTATCCAATTCCATGTACGTGCATGTTCTTGTGAGATCTCATGCATCCATGCACGCACATCCCTCTTTATTTTTTATATGGTCCGACACTGATCCATGACCTTGGATCGGTATCGATCCAACACATCATAAAAATAGGCTATTATATATCCTAAGGACATGGGTTTGGGGTTATTTAACCCGATCTACCCTTGTTTCTTTTTCACTTTTGGCTATTTGAGCTCTCAAAACACCAGCCGTAATTAAGTTTATCTTGGCATCCAATTGAAGTCCACATCACCACTTCCTACCCAAGACATTATCATCGTCATCGGCCGCTCGGACCTCTATCCTACAATCATCGCCTCTTATCACGATTGAACCTGACCCATCACCTTGAGCCCGATCCATCTTCCGAGGCTCGAACCATAACTTGAGTCCTTCATTTTCCTTAAGATGCAACAATCTAGGTAAGTGACAGCATCTACGATTGGTTTTAATGAACTGCACGTCACTGGATGCACTTGGATTCGGGAGGAGGAAACAAAAGAGGCAAAAATTCACTCAAGAGTATGGATCAGTACCGATCTAACCCTTGGTGAATTTTCAACCTTGAGCTTTCTTCATGAGTTTACAAGGCCAAATAAACTCAAGTCCTGCCAAATGCTGTCTCCTGAATTCTTGGGTATTTTCAATGTACAGTCAATGACGTGAGGTCAATTGGGACGGTCAGTGATGACGGTCACATTAGATAATATCCTGACTTTTAAATGAACTGTTGCACAACATCGGACATTGACACTCCACAACATTGTAATTTTCATCACACCACAATGGGCTGTCATGTAGCATGAGGGCATAGTCTTTTAATCTTTTTGGTATTACTTGTATGTTGAGCTTTGATAGTTATGGATCATATATGCTCCGAGCGTCTTTCCACACTTGTTGTAGCTCCATCGACTTCTAGATATGCTAAGTCTGACACCGAGTCAAGTTCAACCGCAATTCCCTCTGCATGACACACTTCAGAGCTGCTTGTACCTTAGCTTGCAAATCAACAAGCCAAACATCCTCCCTTAGAGGTTCCTCTTGAGCCTATAAAGGGTCCTGAAGTTGAGGCTGCTCCAGATACCCTCCATGATGCTGAAATAATAGATGACCCTATAGACTCACTTGCTTCGAAAATCAAAGAGGGATCAGCTAGAAGGATTTTTGAACAGCATGGCATTCCATTTGAAGATGTGTTGGTTCCCACACGCCACCAATGGGCACATCACCCTCCAGCTGAATATACCACGTGCAACCGATATTTGTGTTTGGTGGGATGCATCCTACCATTCAATTAATTCATTCGACGGATTCTACATTTCTTGGAGCTGTCTCCGCCTCAACTACACTCTAACAGCCATGCATTTCTACACAGTGTGTTTATTGTCTTTGCTTGTCATTTGAATCGTGTTCCAAGTAATAAAGAGATCTGATACCTGTATAGCTTCAAATACTGAAAGGGAAATCCTTCCCTCACTTTTCTGGAACCATCTAGGAGTTGTAGAATAGTGAGTGGCACTTGGAATAAGCTAAGTTACTTCAAAGATGAGTTTTTCTTTATGCACTGTCCATCCAGATTCGCATAGCGGTGGCTATCCAGGCATAAGTTTCGCTCTCATTTGTTCCATTTGAAATCACTTCATGTGTTTTTTTTTGCTTAAATTGTCTTCCTTTGTTCTTTTAGATGTGCCGAACAGACCTAGCAATATGGCACTGGCAGAGACTCTCGAGCTGCTTCATGAAGTCCTAAATGTGAATAGGGGGCAAGGACATTGCTCACCGATGAGAACCTCTGGGCTTTTAACTTATTAGAAGTGGGCCGTAACATTGGTCAAATCCCGACGGCCTCAGATAGTGATGAAGACGACTCCCCGTCCGAAGATGCAAGGATCCAATCATGCCCCTAGTCAGAGTCTAGTGGTTGACACTAAAGAAAAGAAGTTCAAGAGCCTATTGAAGAGGGTAAAGGTGGCAGAGTTGGCCATGATGATGTTGATGTGAGTTTCAAGCCTTCTAGTGACAAGGGCGAAAACGATCACCAATTCCTTCTGAAGAAAAGACCCAAGATTAGAATTGTTACAAAGTGAACTCCTACTTTGCCGGCTATAGTTGCATTAGAGACATCTGTTCCTCCCTCCGAGGACATATATACCCGCTTTGGACCGATTTTGGATGAAATCGACCCATATGATATTGGCAATATGTGTTAGTATCTTAGGTATTGGTTTTGATGATAACAACAGTAGGACATTATATAAAATATAGATACTAATGCTTTATCAAGATATATATATATATATATAGTATATAGTGTAGAATACTAGAAAAGTGTTGATTAAGAAGAATGTACAATATTGAGAGTAGATTCAAGATGTTGATATCAAGAGTAGATTCAAGATGATGATAATCGAAGACTCATGAGTATTGAAGAGTTCAAGATTTCAAGATATTCCAGATAAGTTATAGAGTCATAGAATTAATGTTAAAATCTTAATAGCACTTTTCTGATCTCTCTCTCCTTCTCTATTTTTATTTTAAATTATTTTCAAATATCCTGGTTTTAAAATAATCTTTTCAAAATATTTCTCAAAATGATTATCAATCTCTTATATATATATATTATTTACATTATATTGAATACTCTTATTAAATCTTTCTAAAATTATTTTATAAAGTTTTATTAAGTTATATTTTGATTAAAATGTGTATAAACTATATTTAAATGATTCTATAAAGTATCAAATTATTTTACAAAGAAATATATTTTCAAAATAATATTTTTAAAGTGTTTTTCAATTTTTGAAGGATATGTCGCATATACAGTCCCTATATGTCGACATAGGGACCGTAATTTTCAATAACGAATTTTATCATCTACTTTTTATTTTTCTCTCCTCTTTTCATTCACTTGATTTCTGAATCGGTTTCTACACAAACTCTATCGAAATGCAACAAGAATCAAATTCGATCATCACTAGTTTGATTCTCTTTCATCTACTTTCTAATATCTCTCATCTCTCTCACTCATACTAAGGTCAAAGTGCTATTCAAGAGCTATAGGATCATTTATCGAACATCTAAGTCTAAAAACTCTATCAAATCATACTGCTATACGTGTGGGTGTAATTGTAGCATGTAAAATCAATTGGGTGTGAGTAAGTGTGCTTGTAGTTCGGAATGTAACGACCCAGAATTTCAGTCGTTCGAATTTGGGATATTTAATTGAATATTTAAAAGTCAATTTTATAAATTAAATAACTTATAATTCACATATAGCGATTTATTTGATAATTAATTTGTTAAATTTAATATTTGGAATTGTTTAAATAATTGGATCTTGAATAATATGTGAATGAAAACAATTTCTAAAGTTGATTTAAATTCTACTTAAATTAGAATGGAGTTAGTGAACTTTTAAGTTTGAATAAAAGTGATTAAACTGAAATTTGAAATTACTTTTTTAATTAACGTGTAAAAATAGCTTTTTTGGGCCTATCTTGGATTTCGACGAAACTAGTTTCATTAGATCCGTAATAGAGAATTATTATATGCTGTAATATTTCATGTCGATTGTACGTATCGTTTGGTCATGCGAGTTCGAAACGCGTAGAAATTAATTTAAGGAATTTAAAGTAAAATAATTTGATTTTGAAAAGCTATCTTCTGTATATGATGGAATTGGCTTTCGATATATATTCCATTGTGTTCTGTATAGGGGTATAACATATAGAACGCCAGGTGACACGCTTCTTTTGGAGTTCAAAATTTTCCCAGATGAATAGTGCCATGAAAATTTTCTATAAATAGCCCTCAACTTTCTTCCATTTGCAAAGCAACCTTAAAATAAATTTCAGCCGCCATTAAAACTCCACTATCCAATGGCCTTTGTCGATCGAAGCCTCTAGGGGTTAAATTAGCCTTCGACTTCAACTAGGAAAATGTTGAGCATGACCATACGAAGTTAACCAACGGTTGGATCGAGCTGTCATCGACCGAGGCGGTGTCAATTTACTTCCGTTCGCTGCTGCAGTTGGGTTCGTCGATCTCGTTATTCGTATGTACGCGTGCGCACAAGGTGTAGGCGGTGGCGCAGTGGGGGAGTGCGGTAGTGGCGCGTAAGCATGGGTGGTCGGTGGCAGGTGGCTGGTGGCGTGATTCGTTTGAGCGAACGAAAAAAAGAAAACTTTGAAGTCACGTGCGCACGTGACCAGTAAGTGGAGGGAGGAGATAAGTTAAGTTTAAAACTTAATTAATTATGTTAATTGATAATTTTAATTATATCGTATGTAAATTAATTCGTAACTTATTCGTACAAGGTCCAATTTGAGCGCTGTAAGTTCCGTTGTGTTCGTATCAGCGAGCACTACGCTATGGAGTTGGATTGGACGAATTTGGAGCTAATAGGAATTTTGAGTTAAATTGAACGACCATTCAATTTTAATTCAAACCCGAGCGCTTAGGCGATTTCTGGCATTTTATGAGTAAACTCACCTCTCTGGCCTGCTTATATTTTTATATAAGTGGAAATAAATTTATATATGTTTTTTGTTGCTTGTTTGGATGATATACTATATATATCGGTTGGTTTGGCCGTGTATTGGAGCGAATGAGACCCTATTACGTTCTCATGTAAGAGCGGATGACCCTTTGTATACGAATCTCGCCTCGAAGCAGCTGATTTTTATTATTTGATTATATGCTGCCTGTAATGCAGGGAGACGGGTTGGAGGGAACCAATAGGATTCCTCACCACTGTTGATTTTACTTTTCATATATATGCTGATATATGATGTATGGATGCCATGTTGATGTTTTTGGTATGATGTGACTTATTTAGTGCTTTAGTAGCACTGGGCATTATTTTGAAATACTAAAATGATGATTTTGATTTAAAAAGGATTTCGAAGTAATTTTGGAAGTATACATGTTTTAATAATTTTTGAATTATTAAAAGAAAGGAATTCGTTTTAACAAATAAAAGTTATGATTTTCGATGTTATAAAAGTATAGTTTTGAGAAATACTTTGATTTGGGATTTTTGAATAAGTTTATACAAAGGATTTATAAAGGTGATATTTTATAAATAAAGAAATAGAGTTATAATTGAAATTTATAAATATTTTATAAATAGTTTTGAAGTTGATTTGATAAATGGATTTTATTATTGAATTTGATTTGTAAAGAAATGGATTTATAAATGGATTTTGATAGTAAAATTAGTTTTTATAAAAGAATTGATTTATAATAGAATTTTGATAGTAAAATTAGTTTTTATAAAAGAATGGATATATAAATAGAATTTTGCGAATAAAGGAATTTTATGAAATAGAATTTTTATAAAATCGAAAGGAGATTTATAAAAAAATAGTTTTATAAATATGAATTTTTATTTATAAGGAATGTTTGGAAATGATATTTTGATGAATCAAAGGTTTTAAAAGTAATTCTTTTTTTTAAAGTAAAAGTTTTGGAAGTAATAGTTCCAAATGAAATTTAAATGGTTTTGAAGAATGTTTTAAAATGTCATAAGTAACGGAAACATAGATTTCAACATTTATTGTTGTAATTGACGTTTTCGGGGAAATATGGAAGGCATGGACTATAGCACAGTTGTTATAGTAAATGATTTCAAAAAGGAAATGTTTTATATAGTATACGGGATTTTTATATATATATAAAATTAATCGAACCCCTGTACTAGTGTTTTTGGTTGTTGTAACGATGTTTTAGGCAACATTCATTTTGACCCAATTAATGCTGTTTTGACCTTCCATTATGAAATACACGAATCGGTTCTTATGATCGTACTAAAGTCTTGGTGGTGTAGGAGCATTGCTTCATATAGTTAACATCCGTCCGGAGGCGTACGAACTCTGGAGTCGTACGGTTATTGAAATCAATTTGGCACGTCTCTAAATGGTAGTGTTATTGAATATACTTATACCATTGATATAAGTATATGAAAATATTTTCGAAGTGTTGAAAATGAAATGGTTTGTGAATATGCTTATGCTGTTGATATAAGTATATGGAAATGTTTTCTAATATTGAAAGATTTGAAATTGTTTTGAGAATATCTTTTTAAAGATAATTTAAAGTAAATATTTGGAGAATGATTTAATTAATAAGAAATTAATTAAAAGGGCCTAGTGACTGCTTATGGTACTAGATATTGTTTGTTTGCTTTGATAGTTAAATAACCGATTATCGAATATTGGCCTTTTAATCATTGTTAATCCGGAGAGACCGGGGTCGGATTTATCCGAGAACAACTTTAGACCAACGTATATGCGTTCGAATGTGCAAGTTTGGAAGACATTGATATTTGGGATTTTCGTAATGAAGGACTGCTTTTGACCATTTGGGGATAAACACCCAATATACATATAGTAGCAGTGGTCTCTTCATTATGAAATATCCAATGCAAGGACTAATTGCTACTAATCCTATGGGTAATTCTCGACAGGATGTGATAGGAGAAGTGCCTTCGGTTTGTCTTGTTCCTGGACAACTTGTATGGATGGATGTTTGACATTGCATTTTTGAGATTACAATGTTGACTTTTATTAACGTACATCCGTTTGGTGCGGAGAAGGCAACTTCACTTAGCTTAACACCCTTCTTTGAGACGTACGAGCTCAGAGGTTGTATGTTTGTAAAAGTCAATAGTGATCGAGGGAATGGCAATGTGGCATTCAAAGTGATTTGTGCTATGTGAAAGGTAAACGTTACCTCAGGTCTCACACCCAAAAATGACCGAAATAGGGTAGATGCGGCAAGGCTATGTGGTTCGCAACCATTAGGATATGATCATCCCCTTCTAGATATATTTATTGCCGCTATGACGTTCGGGTTTTAAATTATTGTGGGTGTATGCTATGAGGGCCCTCGGATAGGTCGGTAACGACAGGGGTGATGACATATTCGGTACTATCTATTAAAAGGTCGGCCGGTCTTGTGTTGGTAAAGGATCATTAGTTGGGCCTCGGTACATTCCTCTAGAGATGTCCTGCCGAAAAATAGTCCCTTCACTTGGTCATTTGTTTGGAAATCCATTATCCACTACGTGCCTGCCATTTTGTCTGTAGAGCCTAGTACGCTGGAATTTAATAGTAACAATTTCGAGTATTTGAATTATCATTTATATACAAGTGACTAGTATAATATAACAGGATTTGATATGAAAATTTATGGTTATCGTAAGGTAAAAACCCGTCCGTGTTTATGTTTGGGCGGGGTATTACGAGATACCTTTGTTTTGATAAAAAAAAGTTTTTATAACTTTAAAAATTCAGTTAAGATGTGTTTTCTCATGCTGGTTTACCAGACTGATCCGGGCGTTCTTCCCTTTCAATGGTCGGGTCAGACCGAGTATATTTACAGGTTCAGATTTAATGCTTTGGAGATTCAGTGGACGAGCTAAAGGTCTTCTGGTCGTATTCACGTAAATGTCTATTTTCCGCTGCATTGTTGTTTAAATTATCAGCATTTGTAAGGATAGGTTGTTATAAATGTTCAGGTTGATGATTAGTGATTGATTGTTGTACTCTGGTGGATGTTTACAAATTATATTACAGTTTCTGTTTTGTAAATATCACTGATATTGTAACAATACATAAATTTTAACGGTTTTTAATAACGTAATTAACTTATTTTTTGTGAAATTTTAAATAATTGAATTTGGAAATAAAAATTGATATTTTATATGCGTTTATTTAAACGTAGCAAATATCAGATTTTCATCAGAAATTTTGAAAGTTTATTTTGTTGTGTAATTTTATTTAAATTTAAATTCAGTTGAATTGATGAAAATAAAACATTTTTGAAACCTGAATATTACATAATTAAAATGTTTATCATATTCTGAGTGAGACGTCATATTTTGTTTCATCAAATTTGGACTGTTATAGCTCCGTTTATCTTATTTTCGGCGAATTTGCAGCAGTTTTGCAGCGAATATCGACTTTTGATAGGATTGTCGTACCGCTGATATATGTATACCATTCTGTTCATCTCGTCGTGCTGATCTCCGCACTATATTCATTCGTGTATTTTGGTGTCCGGTACACGGCGAAAACCGCGAAACGGTCAACCGTATCGGTACTCGTTCGAGTCCATTTGTTTTCCATGACTATCCAATTTCCTACCGTACAAAAGGAATAGCCATTAGCTATTATTATTTATTGAAATTCATCTTTGACTATTGCCATTCCCATCGTTTTATTTACGGTGGTACGTTTTCTCCGCTTCTTTCTATTCCTTGCCTGTTCGTATTTTTGAAAGAAGAAAAAAATATAAATATAATGGCAAAATTAAATATATATTAGACAATGCTCCTTTTCTATTGGCTTTGTCACCTTCCAGATCTCGTCTTCTTCCCCTTTGTTCTTTGATCTGTTTCTCAAAAAAAAGTCATAAATGAAGCATACCATTTCCAAAGCCCTGCATGTACTCACTATCTCCTACCCACCATTTCACACGTCTGCCTTCTCCCTGAAGCCAAACCTCCCTCAAACCACATGAGAATCAACAGCCAAGCACCACTCTGCTTCCACCGAAACTCCCGCATCTTCGCCTGCTTCCATCACCACTCGCCCCTCCACCCTAGCCTCCGTCGACCCACCGACAACGCCCTCCTTGTTCAACCCATCTCCTCCACTTTCCTCGACCAACCACCCTGAAGAAACACCCACGGCAAAACCACCGAACTCCCCCTTGCGTCTGACAGCACCGATACCCTCCACGTCTGCAGTTCCCTCCAGTAGCCATCTCCGATCATGTCACATCAGCCACTTTGTTCCCTTACCCCACACGTGGCAGCCTTCTCATGTGTATCATAGCATAATAAAATTGATGTGAACTGCCTTCGTTGACCATTCTTTTTCTTTCCACCTCAAGCAGCTTCCACCTGGTACTCGTAACTTCTCTTATATATATAAATATGTTCAAATAATATTGATATATCCAAAACATTAATTTGAATCTATGTTAATATCTTTAAATTAGATGTTGTAATTATCGTAATATATATATTTGAACTGACATTTTCTAAACTGGGCTTGTATTCAAATTGGAGGCTGACATTTTCTAAACTGGTATATATAAGTTGTTTTCTATCCGTTTCCTACATTTAAATTTGATTTTTGTTGTAACAACTTTTATATGTACATGGCAGCGTATATAGGCATATATATTTTCAATATAGATATTATATGCCTAGGTGTGTGTGTGTATATATATATATATTTTTCAAGCTTCTTTTATATAATAAAGGTATATGAGATACTTATATATCTTTTAAAGCAACAGCCCTCTTTTATTTGTATATTATCTGTTATATATTATTCATACAATGATATACCTTTATGTTGCGGCATCACCTGTTGTGTAGATATGAATACACTGGTCTTACATATATACGGGCATATGATAGTTATAGCCTGCATACATACATTTAGTTATAATTATACATGGTCTCTGAATATATATATATATATATATATATATATATATATATATATTAGTCTGCAAACCAATTTAATTCTCAATACATGTTGATTTTAAATTAAAACCATATATAGATTTTGATATGTATATAATATATATTTATAAGCTTATATATGATTTGCTGAGTTCATATATAATTTAAGTTCTATTGATTTTTATAATTATAGATTTTTAAATATAGTAAGTATGTAAATTTATACCTATGTTTATATATTGGTTTATGTAGAAAAGTAGATATGAGTTTGGTTTCCATATATATATATGTTTAAAACTGGTTTTGAAATATATATGTATATAAAACATATTTCGTTCAATTTATATCAAGCTAATTTGATTTGTTCTCATCGATTCCTATTTATCAGCTTTGTTCATCAAATTCGTGCAAATCTTGCTTTGCTTTGGAATTCGTGCTTGGATTCGTAACTCATTTCATTGTCGAATTCTCTAGCCTCGAAAGGTGAGCAATCACTCACGATTAACATTCTTATAGTCAGTAAATTTGATTTCACTTGAAACGATAATTGAAATATGCTGTTAAATCTGAATTGCTAGTTATTTAATTTTTAAATATGATATGACGTTTTCTAAAATTGTTCACCTGTAACATGGCACCATATCCAGTTGTATATTATATTTAATTTGTTACTGATGATATATGCATGTGTTGATATGTTATATTATAATTGTTCTCACTCTACAAGTTCTCTGTTAGTTTAGAAATTCCCTATGGGTTGAAATGATACATACCTGAATGATTTTGTAGAATAGGGGAAATCGTTATGGGTTGAAATGATAAACCCAAGCGATTTTCATTGATTTTAAATTTGGGATTGCAGGTTGAAATGATATATACCCGTAGATATTAAAATTATGGATTGAAATGATAAATATCCGTATGACTTGACCATAGGATAGAGAATTATATACGAAAACCGTTGGTCTATATTTTGAAATTGTTTTCCGAAGTTTTGAAAGGAAATATATGGTTTTGATTAATTATTTATTTTTAAAATATAATATATAAATGTTATTTTTTTTATTTTTAAAATTTATATGTTTTGAAAATTTTAAATTTATAAGTTAGTTTTGAAAATAATATTTTTAAGATTTTACTTATAATTTTACTATTTTAAAATATATAAAAAATAATAATATTTAATATAAAATATACATTTAATAAAAAGATTTAATTTAATAAAAATTTAATTTAAATGAGTATATAATATGTTTAAGTATTTACTTAAATTTATATTAATGTTTTAAAAATAGATTCTTTTTAACTTTAATAATAAAGGTTGGGAAGATAAATTAATGTTGACTTAGAATTTAAATTAGTTAATAATTGAATTAAATAAGAATTTATTTGAACTTATTGATTTTGAGATTTTGAAAATTTTGATTTATAACTTGATTCGATAAAAAGGTGATTAAATGAATATTCTAAATTTTTAAATAAAATTGAGATTGAATATTTAATATTGATTTAAATTTATAAATTGGGATTTTAAATAATTGTTATAAAAATGATTAAGTGAATACTTTCCAATTTGGATAAATTTAAAGTTAAATTTTGAAATATAAATGAAATTTATATTATAAATGTTGAATATTTAAACTTGAATCTTACTGGAATTGAAGTGATAATTCAAACCTGGATTTGAAATCGATAAAAATTGAAATAGTCTAATTAGAATTTGAATTGAATCTTTGACCTTTAAGTTGAAATGGTTAAACGGGAATTGATTTAAATTGAAATGTTGGAATTTAAGATGATTTGAATTGACTTGCGAAATTAGAGGAAACCATTTTATTATATAAAGTATTTTTAATATATATAAACTATTTTTTAATTTACAACTATTTTAATATATAAATTATTTTGATATATAACTATTTTAATTTATAACTGTTTTAATATATGTACTATTTTCAATATCTAAACAATTTAAGTTGGAACTGTTATGATTTCAAAAGTGTTATGATTTCAAAGTGTTATGATTTCAAAAGTGTTATGATTTCAAAAGTGTTATGATTTCAAAAGTGTTATGATTTCCAAAGTGTTATAATTTTTAAAGTGTTACAATTCTAGAAATGAATATTATTTAAAGTGAATAATGATCTTTAATTGATATGGTTTTTGAAATGAATATGATATTTTGTTATGAGGTATAAACTATTTGAATTATAAAATGACCATGGTGTGAAATAAGCGTTTGAGTGTTAAAGAGACCGGGATCGGATATTGTCATACTCTCTGCCAATACCGAAAACCACTTTAACAACTGTGCACGTGGTGGAGATTCAAGAACGAAGCAGGATGGTTTGGTGGCGATTCTATATGAGGTATTAGCGCAGCCCTGACTCCCGTGAGTCAGCTTGATGTGGCTAAAACAGGAGTCACGCCGGGCCAAGTGAGGTCATTCCTCCTATCGGACACATTTCTTCGATACTATTCTATTACTTTTGTGATTTGATTGGGTGCACCTTTGATTTGAGAGTGTGTCACGAGGTGGGCGGTAGTAGCTGCTATGCGTTACCACCAGTCCGGATACGCAAATGGTATATCTACCCCTGGCATTGCCTCGAGTGCCTTGTCGCATGCCCTATCGCGCCTTCTACGAGTTTAGTTTGTACCATACCTATGGAGTGCCCTTTGATAGCCCTCCAGTTTACAGAGGAATTACGATATTGTATAGACTATGGGAATATATAAAAATGTGTTAAGAGGGATATGGGTAACGCCTTAACGCTATTTTAATAGTTTACTTTACTATAGACATATTATAATAGCGTATATTACTACATAGTAGATAGTTCCACAGATCCTTAGAGGATGGGTATCTCAAACATCCTTTAAGTTACTTGTATTTCAGTTGACATTTCACTTGAGTTGAGTTTATTAATATAAGAATGTTAATCCTGACTCGAGTGTTTTGTGTTTTGCTTTACGCTCGGGTCTGACTGAGTGTCACAACATTTGAGACTCACCTTTGGAGTTGGAGCTTCGCTTGAAGATCCATCTGTCTATCCAGCTTTCAGTCATTTCAGTTTATTCCAGTCATTTATGTCCAGACTTTCCAGTTGCTTATGTATTAGAGATTCATTTGTATTTGATATTCTATTGTATTTTATTTCAAACTCTGATGTTTATATAGTAGCTTCAAGAACTATTATTTATCTATTTCGCTGCTTATTGTTGTATTACTTTGTGTCTGTGATTCTATGATTGATTTGTTTACTGTATATGCTGAGTTTTGCCAAATATAAATTAACAATCTGTCATTTTGAGCAATTCAAGTCCGACATGTGTGGATGCGAATGGTTCGAAATACCGGGTCGTTACAGATATTATATTATATGTTTTTCCGCTGCGATACGAGATTCTGTAATTGATTTAGTTTCTTTTTCTCTCTTCCTCTTCTTTTCTCTTCTTCTCTCTTCTTTCTTTCTCATGACTATCCGCCTTTCCATTCAGTTTGGGTTGGTCATGTGTGGTTTATTGTCAACTCGTACGATGTTGGATTTCTGAGTCGTCACAGAAATCAAGTGACTCTACCCGGAGGTCGGGATTCTAGAGGCTGTGTCTCATAGCCTTGAAATTTAGATAGTATTTGTATTTACTAGTTGAAAAGAAATCCGTAAAAGGAATTGTGCAGAACTAGATGTAGGATAAATACGAACCAGCTAAAATCCTAGTGTGTTCTTTCCTTTTTACTTTAGCTGCATTTGCTTTTTTCTACACTTTCATTCTGTGATTGTTAATTACATCATTGCAAGTAGAATCTTAAAGGATTTGAAAAATATTCATATAATCAATTAAACACTATTCACCCCCCTCTAGTGTTAATTTGGCCTTAAGATCCCTACTTCACTGATCCCATTTGGTATCAGAGCATTGGTTTTTAAAGTATTCATAATCTAATTTTTGAAAAAGTTTCAATGGTAATTTTGGATAATATTTTTAACACTATTTTCGAAAAGATAATTTTCAAAATCATCATAATATTGTTTCGTAAATTTACATTTATTCATTATAAAAAATCATGTGATCTTTTGAAAAGGTATGAATTGCGAGAACAGATGTATTATATAGCTTTTGATGAGCAAACACCTAATGATCAAACTCTACAGATCAAAAGGACAAATGGATAGTGGATGCTTAAGACACATGACTGGAAATCCAGAGATTTTGAAAGATATAGTTTACAAAGATGGTGGATCGGTAAATTTTGGAGAAAACTCAATCAGATATGTGATTGGCATCGGCAATGTCGGTAATTCTAAAACTCTAACTTTTTCTAATGTTTTTTTAGTTATAAATTTAAAGCATAATCCATTGATTATTAGTCAATTGTGTGATAAGGGTTTCAAAATTAAATTCGTAAAATATAAATGTCACATTGACGATAATGACTTAAACATTATTTTTGAAGGTATTAGGAAATGAAACATCTATATGTTAAATATGAAAATCTCAAATGATAATTTATGTTTTTTGGCTGAATTAATTGACCCTTAGATTTGGCATAAAAAATTTGGTCATTTAAATTTCAAACTAATATCTAAAATTGCTAAAAATGATCTAGTTAGAGGTCTTCCCAAAATGAATTTTAAATTTAATAATTTATGCGATGCATGTAAATTAGGAAAACTTAGAAAAAGTTCTTTTGAATCAAAATACATGATTTCTACCACTCAACCTCTTGAACTTCTTCACTTAGATCCTTTCGGTCCCCCACAGGTACAATCTACAAATCACAGTATGTATGTATTTGTAATCATAGATGATTATTCTAGGTTTACCTGGACGATTTTCTTAAAACTTAAAAGCGATGTTTTTGAAATGTTTAAAATCTTTGTTAAAGAAATGATTAGTAAAATTAAAACTATTCGGAGTGATCACAGTAGAGAATTCGAAAATGAAAATTTTGATAATTTCTGCAATAAGAAAGGTATAACTCATAATTTTTCATTTTCAAGAACACCACAACAAAATGGAGTGGTGGAACGTAAAAATAGGATGATTCAAGAGTGTGCTAGAACTTTGCAAAATGATAGTAATTTACCTAAATATTTTTGGGTTAAAGCATTTGGTACTGCATTTCATATATTACATAGAATTTTAATAAGACCATTAACTAAGAAAACACCATATGAATTATTCTACAATAAAAAGCCTAAAGTATCATACTTTAGTGTTTTTGGTAGTAAATGTTTATTTTAAATACTAAAGATAATTTGGATAAATTTGACGCTAAATCAGATAAAGGAATCTTTTTTAGATTTTCAAATAGAAGTAAAACTAACAGAGTTTTCAATACTAGAACTAATACTATTGAAGAGACATTACATGTCTCATTTGAAGAAAATTTTAAAGTTTATAATCCAAATATTGATGAAGATGAAAACATTGATAACTCAAACGAAAATAGTAATAATAAGATTATCTAAAACAAAAATAATAATAATTCAGAACATTCACATCCAAAAAAAAGAACAAGATACTTGAAAGATCTTACTATAGAAAATATACTTGGAAATATTGAATCTGTTGTTAAAACTAGAAATCAACTAAATAAAATGAGTAACGTTGCTTTTATTTCAACTCTTGAACCTAAAAATCCAAAGGAAGCATCAACTGACGATTCATAAATTCTTGTTATGCAAGAGAAATTGAATCGATTTACAAGAAATGATGCATGGGAATTAGTCCCAAGACCCGCGGATAAATCCATAATAGGAACAAATTGGGTATATGGAAACAAAATGAATGAACAAGGAGAGGATGTAAAAAATAAAGCTTGATTAGTTGCACAAGGTTATTGTCAAGAAGAAGGAATAGATTTTGATGAAACCTTTACACCCATAGCAAGATTAGAAGCTATACAAATTTTACTTGCTTTCGCTAATCATAATAATTTTAAATTATATCTGTTGGATGTTTAAAGTGCATTTTTAAATGGTTTTATTAAAGAAGATGCATATGTAGGACAACCCCCACCATTTGAAGATGTAAAACCGCCTAATCATGTTTACAAATTAAAGAAAGCTTTGTATGGTCCGAAACAGGCTCTAAGAGCTTGGTATGACAGACTTAAATCCTATTTAGTACAATCAAATTTTTAAATAGGCAAAGTAAATAGTCAACTTTTTATTAAAAGAGATAAAAATGATATTCAGTTAATACAAATATTTGTAGATGATATCATTTTTGGATCTACCAATGATAAACTAAATAAGGAATTCTTAGAAATAATGACTAAGGATTTGAAATGAGTTATATGGGAGAACTAAATTATTTTCTAGGATTACAAATAAAACAATTAAGTGATGGAATTTTTATTAGTCAAGAAAAATATGCAAAAGATTTAGTTAAGAAATTTGGTAGGTAAAATACCAGTGGTAAACCAACTTTCACGGCAACTAATGAAAAATTAAATAAAGAAGAAAATTCAAAAGATGTAGATCAAAAATTATATAGAAGAATGATTGGATCACTAATCTATATAACTGCTAGTAGACCTGATATAATGCATAGTGTTTGTCTCTGTGCAAGATATCAATCTCAATCTAAAGAAACTCATTTAAAATTCGTAAAATGAATTTTGAGATATTTAAACAACACATTAGACTATGGACTCTTTTACCCAAAAGAAGACTCCTTTGAACTAATTTCATATAGTGATGCTGTCTATGCTGGATGCAAATCAGACCGAAAAAGTACAAGTGGAACTTGTCACCTTTTGGGACACTCTCTGATTTTCTGGTTTAGTAAGAATCAAAACTTTGTAACTCTATCTACGATAGAAGTAGAATATATTTCAGCAACACTATGCAGTTAAAGCGCTCGGCAAATTCAATGCGGCAGAGGTGCAAAAAGTCATAGCGGCGATACAGCGATGATATAGCAGGATATAGCGAATGACTCTAAAATAGCATATAAAACTCGTACTTAATGTTTTACAAATATATAAATGGTAATTAAATGAAAAATTAACATTCAATTGAATTATAATGAATACATAAATAATTTTTAATAAAAATATGTGCGAATATACTATAAATAAACATAAAACTATTATATAACATAATTGAATTTAGTAGAATATTAGAGTATTTTAATTTCTAAAAATATATTAAAAATTCAATTCAATAAATTAATTTCATAATTTTTATAATGTATAAATGTCATTTTTCAATTCATTTCTTTAAAGAAGATATAGCAGGAATAACGGGATATAGCGGAAATTGCGGGGCTTTAAGCGAAAAGGCTATATGGAATAATCGTAGCTGTAGAAATCTTCTATGGAATATAGCAGGGTTATAGCGGGGCAATAGCGGGGCATTAACTGCACATGAGCAGCATTAGCCTGTCCATAAGTTATCTATATGGAACAAACATTAAAAGATTATGATTTAAATTTTACTAAATCACCGATATACTATGATAATACAGTGCGATAAATCTATCAAAAAATCTAACTCATCATGCTAGAACTAAACATACTAATATAAGACAACATTTTCTAGACATAATGCAAACAAAGAAATGATATCACTTGAATTTATAAACACTGAAAATCAAATAGCTGATATATTAACAAAACCATTGAATCAAACATCTTTTACTAAGTTAAGAATAGAGTTAGGAATTTGTTCTCTATCGGAAATATATAAATAATAAAGTAAAAATTAAAAAATATAAAGAAAAACAAAATAATCAAAATTATAACATGTATGTCGACATATCCTATCCCCATATGTCGGCATCTAATGGTAAATTCTGTTTCTTAAATTTCCCACTAAAATTCAAATTGGTGGTTATATAATAACCAAATTTTGACTTTCTTCTTCATTTCTCTATCTTCTCTCTATTTTAAACCTTTGAAAAAAATAAACCATGGCCTCCTCTAATCTCAAACATTCCAGAGAAGAAAATTCATCATTTCCCTTCCCTTCTCCTACCCAAAGCCCCTCTATAACACTACTATGGCCAAAGTTATTAAATTGGAAGGAGAAATGAAGAATGTTCTGGAGATGTTGACTAAAATACAAGTTGTACAACTTCGTATATCCAAAGAACAAGAGAAACAAAGTAGAATTCTTTGCAATTTGAAAAATATCTATTGGATAACCCTACGAATCCAATACTTATTGAAGATGATTCTGCAAATTTGGCCATACATAACCCTATTTAAGGCAGCGATGACAAGGAAGAAGAAGAAGAACACATGGAAGAAGATGACGAAGTCCGATGTGTCGGAGAAGTATGTTTCGATCGAGATGGAAATCTCATCAAACAAAAGGGGAACTTTTGCCTTCATTATCCTCATTGTCCTATTCAAAAATCCCCGATCATTCGGAAATAATGTTAGGATAGTACTTGTCTTCATTAATTTGATTATATGATGTGTATATTTAATTTAACATTTTTTTACTTACTTATATATACATTTTAATCTATGACCGGATTATGGTGTGCTATTGAATGAATATATAGATTGGTTTGGTTACTATTAATGATCCGTGTTATCACTTATCATCTCTTATATATCATTCTTATCATTTCATGATTATCTTATTTTAAATATCACTTATTGTTCTTATATAAATCATTCTCATCATTATTATGTCATTAATCATAATATTTTATCTTGGGGGAGTTAGAGTTAGAATTAGAGTAAGAGTTTGTGTTAGAGTTATAGTTTTAGTTGGTTATTTTTGTTAATGACAAAGGGGGAATATATATAAAATCTAGGCATAGATTAAGTGGGAGTTATATTATATTTTATATACAGAGTTGTCATTATCAAAAATGGGGAGATTATAAGTACCTTAGGTATTGGTTTTGATGATAACAACTATATGATATTATATAAAATATAGATACTAATGTTTTATCAATATATATATATATAGCATATAGTGCTGGATATTAGACAGGTGTTGATTAAGAAGACTGTACAATATCAAGAGTGGATTCAAGATACTAATATCAAGAGTAGATTCAAGATGATGATAAGTGAAGACTCATGAGTATTAAAGAGTTCAGCATTTCAAGATATTCTAGATAAGTTATAGAGTCGTAGAAATAATGTTAAAACCTTATAGCACTTTCCTGATCTCTCTCTCCTTCTCTGATTTTGTTTTGAATTGTTTTTCAAATGTCCTGGTTTTAAAATAATCTTTTCAAAATATTTCTCAAAATTGTTTTCGATCTCTTATATTTACAAAGATATTACTATAGTGTTTTTAAGTTTATGTATATATTAAATTTTTGTTTATACTTTAATAAGTTGTAATTATATTGGTTGTATATATATTATTTATATTATATTGAATACTCATATTAAATCTTTCAAATATTAGTTTATAAAGTTTTATTAAGTTATATTTTGATTAAAATGTGTATAAACTATATTTAAATGATTCTATAAAGTATCAAATTATTTTACAGTGCAACGGATTTTTAAAATAATATTTTTAAAGTGTTTTTCAATTTTGTGAAGGATATGTTGACATATCCAATCCTTATATGTCCACACGGTGACCGTAATTTTCAATAAAGAATTCTTATCATTTACTTTCTTATTCTTCTCTCCTTTTTTCACTCTCTTGATTTCTAAATCAGTTTCTACCCAAACTCCGTCGAAATTCAAATTCAATCATCACTAGTTTGATTTTCCTTCATCTACTCTTTGATATCTTTCATCTCTCTCACTCAAACAAAGATGTGCTATTCAAGAGTTATAGGATCATTTGTAATCAAGATCGAAGATCTGAATCTGTAAAACTTTATCAAATCATACTGCTATTCTTGTGGGTTTGAGTATAGCTCGTAAAATCAATTAGGTGTGCTTAGTAGCCCATAAATCTCTGGGTGTGCTTGTAGCTCGGAAATCAAGTGGGTCTACCCCGAGGTCGGGATTCTGAAGGGTGTGTCTCATAGCCTTGAAATCGAGATTGTATTTGCATTTACTAGTTGAAAAGAAATCCATATAAGTAATTGTGCAGGACTGGATGTAGGGTAACTCCAAACCAGTTAAAATTTTGGTGTGCTCTTTCCTGTTTTACTTTTACTATATTTTCTTTTATCTGCACTTTGATTCTGTGATTGTTAATTACATCATTCCAAGTAGAATCTTAAAGAATTTGAAAAATATTCATATAATCAACTAAACACTATTCACCCCCCCTCTAGGATTAATTTGGCCTTGGGATCCCTATTCCGCTGATCACATTTGGTACTAGAGCATTTGTTTTAAATTATTCATATTCTGATTTTTGAAAATTTTAAATGGTAATTTTTGATAATATATTAACACTATTTTCCAAAATATAATCTGCAAAATCATTATAATGTTGTTTCGTAAATTTGCATCTATTCATTATAAAAAAATCACGTTATCTTTTGAAAAGGTATGAATTGCAGGAACAGATGTGTTACATAGCTTTTGATGAACAGACACGTGATGATCAAACTCTACAGATCAATAAAAATGGATATTGGATAGTGGATGCTCAAGACACAAGATAAGAAATCCGGAGATTTTGAAAGATATAGTTTACAAAGATGGTGGATTGGTAAATTTTGAAAACAACTCTAACAGATATGTGATTGGCATCGGCAATGTCGGTAATTCTAAAACTCCAACTATTTCTAATGTTTTGTTAGTAAGAAATTTAAAGCATAATCTATTGAGTATTAGTCAATTGTGTGATAAGGGTTTCAAAATTAAATTCGTAAAAGATAAATTTCACATTGAAGATAATGAGTCAAACATTATTTTTGAAGGTATTAGGAAACAAAACATCTATATATTAAGTATGAAAATCTCAAATGATAATTTATGTCTTTTGGCTGAATCAAGTGATCATTGGATTTGGCATAAAAGGTTTGGTCATTTGAATTTCAGACAAATATCTACTAAAAATGATCTAGTTGGAGTTCTTCCCAAAATGAATTTTAAAGTTAATAATTTATGCAATGCATGTCAATTAGGAAAACTTAGAAAAAGTTCTTTTAAATCAAAGATATGATTTCTACCTCTCAACCCCTTGAACTTCTTCACTTAGATCTTTTTGGTCCCTCATAGATACAATCTACAAATCACATTATATATGTACTTGTAATCGTAGATGATTATTCTAGGTTTACCTAGACAATTTTCTTAAAACTTAAAAGTGATGTTTTTGAAATACTTAAAATCATTGTTAAATGAATTCAAAATCAAATGACTAGTAAAATTAAAACTATTCGGAGTGATCAATGTGGAGAATTCGAAAACCAAAATATTGATAATTTCTGTAATAAGAAAGTTATAATTCATAATTTTTCATTTTCGAGAACACCATAACAAAATGGAGTGGTAGAACGTAAAAATAAGATGATTCAAGAGTGCGCTAGAACTACGCTAAATGATAATAATTTAGCTAAATTTTTTTCGGCTGAAGTAGGTTGTATTGCATGATATATTTTAAATAGAAATTTAATAAGACCATTAACTAAGAAAACACCATATGAATTATTCTACAATAAAAAGTCTAAAGTATCATACTTTAGACTTTTTGGTAGTAAATGTTTTATTTTAAATACTAAAGATAATTTTGATAAATTTGATGCTAAAGATAAAAGAATCTTTATTAGATATTCAAATAGAAGTAAAGCTTACAGATTTTTTGATACTAGAACTAATACAAGAGACATTACATGTCTTATTTGATGAAAGTTTTAAAGTTTATAATCAGATATTGATGAAGAAGAAAACATTGATAACCCAAACGATATTAGTAATAATGAGATTACCGAAAATAAAAATAAAAATAATTTAGAACATTCACATCCAAATAAAAGAACAAGATACATATCTTACTATAGAATATATACTTGGGAATATTGAATCTGTTGTTAAAACTAGAAATCAACTAAACAAAATGAGTAACATCACTTTTATTTCACCTATTGAACCTAAAAATCCAAAGGAAGCATCAACTGATGATTCATGAATTCTTGCTATGTAAGAGGAATTGAATCAATTTACCAGAAATGATGTATGGGAATTAGTCCCAAGACCTACGGAAAAATCCATAATAAGAACTAAATCAGTATATGGAAACAAAATGAATGAACAAGGAGAGGTTGTAAGAAATAAAGCTCGATTAGTTGCACAAGGTTATTGTCAAGAAGAAGGAATAGATTTTTGTGAAGCCTTTACATCTATAGCAAGATTAGAAGCTATACGAATTTTACTTGCTTTCGCTAATCATAATAATTTTAAATTATATCTAATGGATGTTTAAAGTGCATTTTAAATGGTTTTATTAAAGAAGATGTATATGTAGAGCAACCCTCACTTTTTGAAGATGTAAAACTACCTAATCATGTTTACAAATTAATGAAAGCTTTATATGGTCTGAAACAGGCTATAAGAGCTTGGTATGACAGACTTAAATCCTATTTATTACAATCAAATTTTGAAATAGGCAAAGTAGGTAGTAAACTTTTTATTAAAAGAGATCAAAATGATATTCGGTTAATACAGATATATGTAGATGATATCATTTTTGGATCTACCAATGATAAAATAAATAAGGAATTCTCAGAAATAATGACTAAGGATTTGAAATTAGTCATATGGGAGAACTAAATTATTTTCTAGCATTACAAATAAAACAATTAAGTAATGGAATTATTATTAGTCAATAAAAATATGCTGAAGATTTAGTTAAGAAATTTGGTATGTCAAATAACAGTGGTAAACCAACTCCCATGGAAACCAATGAAAAATTAAATAAAGAAGAAAATTTAAAAGATGTAGATCAAAAATTATATAGAGGAATGATTGGATCACTACTTTATACAACTGCTAGTGGACCTGATATACTGCATAGTGTTTGTCTCCGTGCAAAATATCAATCTCAATCTAATGAAACTCATTTAAAATCCGTAAAACAAATTTTGAGATATTTAAACAACACATTAGACTATGGATTCTTTTACTCAAAAGAAGTCTCCTTTGAACTAATTTAATATAGTGATGCTATCTATGCTAGTTGCAAATCAGACCGAAAAAGTACAAGTGGAACTTGTCACCTTTTGGGACACTCTCTGATTTTCTAGTTTAGTAAGAATCGAAACTCTGTATCTCTGTCTATGATAGAAGCAAAATATATTTCAGTAGCATTAGCCTGTTCACAGGTTATCTATATGCAACAAACATTAAAAGATTTTTGTTTAAATTTTACTAAATCACCGATATACTGTAATAATACAAGTGTGATCAAGCTATCTAAAAATTCAACTGATCATGCTAGAACTTAACATATTGATATAAGACACCATTTTCTAAGAGATAATGTAAACAAAGAAATAATATCACTTGAATTTATAAACATTGAAAATCCAATAGCTGATATATTAACAAAACCATTGAGTCAAACATCTTTTACTAAGTTAAGAAGAGAGTTAGGAATTTGTTCTCTATCAGAAATATAAAAATAGTAAAGTAAAAATTACAAAATATAAAGAAAAACAAAATAATCAAAATTATAACATGTATGTCAACATATCCTATCCCCCTATGTCGACATATAATGGTAAATTCTGTTTTTTAAATTTCCCTCCAAAATTAAAATTGGTGGTTATATAATAACCAATTTTCGACTTTCTTCTTCATTTCTCTATATTCTCTTTATTTTAAACTTCTAAAACAAATAAACCATGGCTTTCTCTAATCCCAAACATTCTATAGAAGAGACTTCATCGTTTGCCTTCCCTTCTCCTACCCAATGTCCCTTCTAGAACACTATTATGGCCAAAGTTATTAAATTGGAAGGAGAAATGAAGAATGTTATGGAGATATTGACTGAAATATAAGTTGTACAACTTCGTATGTCCAAAGAATAAGAGAAACAAAGTAGAATTATTCGTAATTTGCAAAAATATTTATTGGATACCCTACGAATCCAATAGTTATTTAAGATGATTCTGCAAATTTGGCCGTTCATAACCCCATTCAAGGCAGCGATGATGAGGAAGAAAAGTAAGAAGAGGAAGAAGAAGAAGAGAAAGAAAACATGGAAGAAGATGATGAAATCCGATGCATTGAAGAAGTATGTTTCGATCAAGAAGGAAATCTCATCGAACAAAAGGGGAACTTTTGCCTTCGTTATCCTCATTTTCATATTCACAAATATCCGATCATTAGGAAATAATGTTAGGATAGTACTTGTCTTCGTTAATTTGATTGTGTGGTGTGTATATTTAATTTAATTTAACATTTATTTAACTTACATTTTAAGCTATGACTGGATTATGGTGTGGTATTGAATATAGAGATTGGTTTGGTTACTATTAATGATTTTTTTTTATCACTTATCATTTCTTATATATCATTCTTATCATTTCATGATTATTTCATTTTAAATATCACTTATTGTTCTTATATATATCATTCTCATCATTATTACATGTCATTATTCTATAATATTTTATTTAAGGGGAGTTAGAGTTAGAATTAGAGTAAGAGTTAGTGTTAGAGTTATAGTTTTAGTTGGTTATTTTTGTTGATGACAAAGGGGGAGAAATATATTAAAATCTAGGCATAGATTTAGGGAAAGTTTTGTAACCCAGGGGGAGTTATATTTTATTTTATATATAGAGTTGTCATCATCAAAAGAGGGGAGATTGTTAGTACGTTTGGTATTGGTTTTGATGATAACAACTATAGGACATTATATGAAATATAGATACTAATGTTTTATCAAGATATATATAGCATATAGTGCAGGATATTAGACATGTATTGATTAAGAAGACAGTATCAAGAGTAGATTCAAGATGCTAATATCAAGATTAGATTCAAGATGATGATAATTGAAGACTCATGAGTATTAAAGTGTTTAATATTTTAAGATATTCAAGATAAGTTATAGAGTCATAGAATTAATGTTAAAACCTTATAGCACTTTCCTGATCTCTCTCTCCTTTGATTTTTTTAAATTGTTTTTCAAATATCCTGGTTTTAAAATAATCTTTTTAAAATAATCTTTTCAAAATATTTCCCAAAATGATTTTCAATCTCTTATACTTACAAAGATATTACTTTAGTGTTTTTAAGTTTCTATATATATATATATATGTGTATGTATATTAAATTTTTTGTTTATACTTTAATAACTTATAATTATATTGATTTTATATATATTATTTGCATTATATTCATCTCTTATTATATCTTTCAAAAATTATTTTATAAAGTTTTATTCGGTTATTTTGATTAAAATATGTATAAACTATATTTAAATGATTCTACAAAGTATCAAATTATTTTACAAAGCAACGGATTTTCAAAATGATATTTTTAAAGTGTTTTTCAAATTTGTGAAGGATATGTCGACATATCAAATCCTTATATGTCAACATAGTGACCGTAATTTTCAAAATTCAAATTTGAATGGAGTGTCTTTTCATCGTATCTCTTCGCGAATGAACATGACCATTGTTTCCCTATATATACCAGACTTCCAAACAAATTTTTATCATCTACTTTCTTATTCTTCTCTCCTCTTTTCAATCTCTTGATTTTTAAATCAATTTCTACCCAAATTCTGCTGAAATTTAACCAGAATCAAATTCAATCATCACTAGTTTGATTCTCCTTCATCTACTCTCTGATATCTCTCATCTCTCTCACTCAAACCAAGATCAAAGTATTATTCAAGAGTTATAGGATCATTTGTAGTCAAGATCGAAGATCTGAGTCTGTAAAACTCTATCAAATCATACTGCTATACTTGGTTGTGATTGTAGCCCGTAAAATCAATTGGGTATGATTAGTAGCCCATAAATCCAGTGGGTGTGCTTGTAGCTCAGAAATCAAGTAACTCTACCGAGAAGCCGCCGTACAAATAATTATGCAGGACTGAATATAGGGTGAGTCTGAACCAGTATAAAATCTTAGTGTGCTCTTTCCTTTTTACTTTTACTGCATTTGCTTTTATCTGCGCTTTGATTCTGTGACTGTTTGTGTGATTGTTAATTACATCATTCCAAGTAGAATCTTAAAGAATTTGAAAAAATATTCATATAATCAATTAAACACTATTCACCCTCCTTTAGTGTTAATTTAGCCTAAAGATCCCTATTCTGTTGACTCACAACATGAGAATCGGGGATGTCGAGTACCCTATCCGCTTTCAAGATGACGTGCCTTCTACTCGAGCAAGGGAGATAACTCCTGTCAGCAAAGTCCAAGCTTATGGTCCGTCGGAGGGACACTAAGACACACACGCACATGCACAACACTTTGTTCATTTTGCATTATGTTCTATCCTGTCAAGGCAAATCTACTTTTGTTTCACTTGCAGGCTCAATGGAGCACCGCAGCATGTTCGATTCCCTTGAAGACTAAATGGTTCACCATAAGAGGTGCAATTCATGACAACACTCTCACGGCACCAACCACGATTCTGTTTCCAACCGGCAGTCGAGCCGAGATAGAGGGGGCCGAGACAGGGGCTATGATGTGCACATAAAAGTGCATATTTTTACTTCATATTTAATCTACTTTTATTAAACAAATGAGCATATTAGGGTATTTTACATTATTAAACCAAAATTTAAATTGTTTTCAAATCATCATTTATTCATCTTCATTTGCGGGGTAAATAGTAATTTTGTGTTTGATTTAAATTGAGAAAATTTACTTGCACATTTTAATGTTGTTTTGTAGGAGTTTGAGCGATTTTTGGAAGTGGCTTCATGGAAATATGCATATACAAGAGTTGGAAGCCAAAGAGCTGAAGAAATAAAAGAATTCATGTAATCATGGAGGAGCCCACCTACCCACTAATCCATGGACTACAATTAAAAGCTAAGGCACATGTTAGTGGGGATTAAAGGCACATGCACATTTAATGGAGGATTAATTTCATGCTAATGATTACTTGGAGGTTACATTTACTAAAGGAAATTTTGGGTAGTCCCCTAAAATATGAATTAGGGTTTTAGTCATGTATAAATAATCCTCTTATATTCATGTAATAGTTTTTATCTTCTTGCCTTTTATATGATTGTAACCACAAAATTAAATGAGAAATAAAATGGCTTCTTAAGCCTCTTCTTCTTTTTCTACATGCTTTTATGTTTCGTGCTTACTTTTATTTACATGCTTTCTTCTATTTCATGTTAGTAGATTAGTTTTCTTTTCATTGCAATTAGTTTTATTTTTATGTAAGTAGTTTAGTTGTCTTTTAGTTTAATTAGATTGCACTTTCCTTGCTTTTTAATGGTGCAATCTACACGTGTTGAAATAATAACACGAAGGAGAAGCTAAATTCCTTCAATTTATAGGTAATAAAGCTCTCTCAAATTATGTAGATTCAACATATTTTATTATTTATGATCTCTTTTAATACTTAATGAAAAGTTAGATTATGATGTAACTTTATTAGGCAATTTGATAGCCTATGTTGTAATCACAAATAGGCTATGCTTAATCCAACATAAACACAATTTACATCATCATCTAACTAAGTAATTTTGATCATGGAATTAAAATAGAATCAAAATTTGATGATCTATGTTAATAATCAAAATAGTAATTTGTAACAGCCCGCAAACCCGTACCCCTTGAATCAACACTATTCTCCCACATATCGACTCAAAGTGAACGGAAATACGAACCATTAGGCTTAGAAAAGAAAGAGGTAGAAGAAGAAAATAGAAACAACATCAGAATCTCACAATCGCAGCGGAATAAAATATAATAGATAATAACTGATCTTTACACAAAGGAAAAATGTATATGTTTATACATTACATCATCAGAGTACAATAACCATCAACTGAGTATACATAACATACAACTGGACAGTAATCATAACTGTCCTCACACAACTGAATGTACAACAATCAACATAGCGGAATATTTTAAAACAAGTACGGAAGTACGCATCGCCATCCAGCTCGTCTCCTGAGCTCCACAACATCCTTTCCTGTAATCTATAATACTCGGTCTGACCTGAGCATTATAATAAAATAACACCCGAGTCAGTCTGGAATACCAGCGTGAGAAAATCACACTCAATTTGATTATTAAAGTTTCAAAAATCCTTTGAAATCAAAAGCATCTCGTAAGACCATGCCACAAATAAACATGTCGGGTTTTTACCTTACGATAGCCAAAACACTTTTTTATCAAATCCTCTGATATTATAATAGTGTATATATACAAATACTTATTCAAATAGCTGAAATTGTTACATGATTAAATTCCAGCATACTAGCTACAAAGTGGGTAATACAATCAAAACCGTAAAGTCACGTAGGGAGAATGGATTTCCAACTAATGACTAGGCACTGGGGTATCACCTGTCACAGTACGTGGCCTAGATCACAGTACCGAGGAGTACGCCCGCTCCCCTGCAACACAAGGCCGAAATCATTCCTTACTGGATAATTCCGAATAAAATCACCCCACGGTTGGGATTAGCAACCGCACCACTAAGCCGAAATAAAAGGGACATCTAGACAGGGATGACCTTACTCTCAAGTGGGGGCTACCCACGAAGCCTTGCTGCATAACCCCTGATTTTCAGTCATTCCCGGTTGATGAGGCTTGAGGCGAAGCGTTACCTTTAGAACATCTCCCTTAGAATGCCCATCGTCCACTGACTATGAGGCTTGCTGCATAACCCCTGATTAACTCACCTTTATTTTATTAGCATCCCATTTCCAATCTAGCTTGCTTTCTTCTCGATTTTTGACCTTGTATAAATATTATAAATTTTTATCAATATTCGAGTTAATTGAACAATTAAATTTTCATTTGACAATTTAATTAACCAGTGATTTCATTTTAAATAGATAAATTTAATTTTAAACCAATTTCCTTTTACAGAATATTTTAGCAACCAAATAATTAAATAGGTTAATTAAATAAATTAATTTCCAAAAGTACATTATAATTATTTTTAAATTTTTCTTTAATAATTTTCTTAGTAACCTAAAGAATTAAATAAATTGACTAAACAAGTAAACCACTATAATCCATTTTTTAAACTAACAAGTAGGTGAAAATCTGTATATATATTCTTATATAGATAATTTACATTTATGTATATTTTATATACAAGACTTAACTGCACCCTAAATTTTTAGGAGAACAGAATCATAAAATAGTTTATACTAACATTTTCCTTACAAATCCATTACTGATTTCTATACTTAGGATTAACTAACCACCTTCCAAGTTTAACCTAGTTCCTATACAAATGTATATATTTATCAAAAGTGAATGTACATGTTTTTTTTTAAATATACGCATATAATTAACTAAATCCATTTTCGGTAATTAAGTTAAATCAAGTTTAAATCGAGAAAATGAAAAATCGAATACCTCACTGATAACCCACGTCAATCTCGACTTCGCCCCCACCGATCTACTGCCTTCACCTAGTATGCTTCGACGTCGCCGCAACCAAACCCAACGTCACAGCAGCGACTTCCCTCTCTTCTCGAGATTCACGCGGCCATCCCAGACTTGACGCGCACACACCACACCATCACTCACCCTCAATTGAACTTGCGACTCGCTGCCACCACGCAGTCTCGCCCCCCCAGATCTTGATTTGAGCCGACCGATTCGATTTCGAGAATGGATAAATGGAAAAGGAATGCAATTTATTTGGATTTAAATAGGAAGGGAGCGGCCATTTATTTCCTTCGATTTGAAGCCATACATTTGTTTACGAAAATGAAGGAGGGAAGATCGAACGAAAAATCGAATAGGGTTGGGGTTTCTTTCGTTCGTTCATCTATATTTTTTTACGGTGGCCATTGTATTTCTCTCAGAATTAAATTTTTGATTTTGTTTCCATTCTTTTAACTGAGGAAAAGAAGAAACCGTGTGATATAAAGGAGGAGGGGGCAGGATGTGATATTGAACAGCAGGTGGCATGCAAAAGAAGGCTATAGTGACAGGAAAAATTTGTGATGAGGAAGGCAAAAGTACTGATGTAGATATAATTTCAACTACGGTTGTTTAGTATAAATATATATCCAATTAAATTCAAATTCAAATTCAAATGCAACTTAAAATTCCAAACTCCTATCGAGGCGTGCCGCTAGGCGTTAATAATGTTATACCTCTATTCCGAATGTGATGAAAAAAGTTTCGAGTCCTAATTCGATCGTATGGAGAAGATAGCTTTTTGGACCCAGTTATATTGAATTTTCGATATAAATTTCAGCGCGTTTATATGTCGTATGCTCACACAACAACTCCAATCACTACGAAATTTGAAATTCGATAATAATACAATATTACGGATCCAATGAAACTGGTTTCGTCGAATTCCGAGACTATGCCTCGTAAGGCTATTTTTAAATATCGATTTAAACGATATATTTTTAAAACTGAACAAAACATCTTTAAATTCAAATTTAAAAGTTCTATCATCTTCAGTATTATTAATATGAATTTTATAAGCGTTCAAATTATTTTTAGCAGGCCTAAAACTCCAGATTCAACATTTTACCCAATTTTTAATTGTTTAATTCAATAATTAAATTACCCAATAAATAGTGATATTTGAAATTCAAGTTAAAATTACCCTTTTGAATATTTAAAATCAATTAAATATTCCCATTTCAAATATCCAAAATTCCGAGTCGTCACATTCCTCCCCCCATAAAAGAATTTCGTCCCCGAAATTACTAGTTAGGAAGAATGGTCCCTATACCGCTTATTTTCCTCAAACCAAATAGTTTTTAACAACTTCCCAAATAATCTTTTTATAAAGACACAATATCCCTCTTATTAACTTTCTAAACTTTATCCGCCAGTTCCAAACAATATTACCTAACAATTCAAAATTAAATTTGAAACCAAAATTTTGAATTATCAAAATTTTCTCAAAATTTTTCTAACTCCTTAAAATTTGAAATTTTTTGCTAGCGTCTCCTTTGCGCGGCTAGCTCGGTACAACTACAAAATGCCTCTATGCCCCCAAATTTCAAAAGAAAACCAAAAAGCCAAGTGGCTAGATCAGAAAATCATCAAATTTCATACATAAATTTAAACACATACCTTTTGTTGGCAATTCAAATTTATCTTTGAAAATCATAACATCCATTTATCCTTTGCCTTTAGATACCTATATCCTACTTAGCAATAATATTCACTTACAGTTCCAAAATCATTTTATACATTTCTTTCAAAATTTTCAATGTTGACTTTACTTACTTAAGTCCGTACGATGCACATCTATCATCCGTACGCAATACCAAATTCAATCGCTCACTCGATCACACAATTCCACTTTCGAACTAGTATCGTCCACCCGACTTCCTTGTGCGGACTCAGATTTGGTTTCTTGATCAGAAACCGTCATCCTCCTTGCATAGCCTCAAACTATGATAAAGAATATCCAGAATCAATCAAAAATCCATATCCAGGGTTCGCCGTCGAAAATCGAGTGAAAAATCCTATCTCAGATCGATATAACTATCTCGAAATTCTATGCTCGAATTCTGGATCAAATCGCTATGCGAATAAAATAATATACGTACATCCTACGTATTAATTCCAATTGATTATCAACTATATCAATTTCCTTTTTATTCACATTCATTTTGATTGTTATTCACTCATTCACAATTATCTCATTTCACAGCTTTCAGTTTTAATCTTCATTCAATTATTCACTTAGTATATTTCTCCATTCCAAAATTACTTAGTATATCCCAAATACCAATTTACTTAAGGATTTTATTCTTCATTTCTTAAGTCCGATATAAATATTTCCTATATTTATTTTCACTACTTCCCTACTGAAGTTTACATTCAAATCGAACTCCAATTCCATATGAATTTCAATTTGCTTAAATTTACTAATTCATTTCAAATCTCAATACCTTTATTTCTAAATTTTCATTCTGATTTTCATTTTCAAATTTTACTTGAATTCAATTTGTCTGCAAATTCTGAATATTGAATTTTTCTCCACTTTACTTTACATACACAATTTTAAATCATTTGTCGCTAGTGAAAATTTCCAAAAGTTTTCAAAAAATTTCTAACTCCCAAAATTTTCAGAAAATTTTGGCAGTCTCCTTTGTATGGAGGAGCTTTTGCAACTTGACAAGAGATATAAATATATATACATCGACCCACACGGTCGGAAAAACAAAAACAGTTCATATTTCCTATTTTTATTGCGTATGCGTACCTTGTTTAGGATTTTTAAACAAAGCGGTTATTTATTTTAGCAATTTGCACAACCAAATCCAGTCAAACGGCTTCCTTGAACCTGTACTTACTCCATTCAAATATGTAAGTGACAAATATATAAAGTTTTATTAACATTTCACTTATTTTCAATAGCTAAATACATACATTTCATAAGCAACAAGCACTATACACTTCCATAAGCAATTTATAAGATTTCGACACTAGTTTTAAATTGCTTTCTATCAATATTCGAATCATCCTATTCAATTTAAGTGATTTTACAACTCTCTTACCTAACTTCAATTCATTTTTTAAGTCCAAACAAGCTCATATTCATGACAATTGATTCAAAAATCAATATTTGTTTACTTCTATCAATCCATAGAATTTTATTCAATTCCATTTTATTTTACTAATTTAATTCAATTAGTATACTCATTCATTCCATTATAAATTCTAATTTGCATTCACATTTTATTTCTGAATTCAATTTATTAATAACAAGGCCATTCAACTTATTTCTACTCACTTGGATATTATTTGCAAATTCAAACCATCACTATTAAAATCCAGAGTTTTAAGTAATTTCTCAGCACTTCAAAATCACCTTTGAAATCGATTATATCCAAAATCCTTTGATATAACCAACTATTTCTTTATATTTCAAATCAAACCCAGTTTTGCAAACAATTCCGATTTAAAACAATTTGGCAGCAATTTCTCTTCTAGAAACTCGAAAATGAACATCAATGATGCTGTAGTCATCACCGAAGTTATTTTCCAGCGACCGAAAGAGTTCAATGCTTTTATCTCTTTAAAATACCTCAAATATTCTTAAATTCCAAATCTTCCAAATTTCATATCCAATTTAAAAATATTTCCCCAAATAATATCACCATTATTTCTCCAAAACCTTTGAAAACCATTTTCAACCCAAGGAATTTAAACCTCCCAAACTTTTCAACACCTCAAAACCTTCCAATCCTTATTCAAATATTTCTTTGGAAATTTGTTTCAATTTATAAGTTACATTTATAATTTAAATTTTCAAATTCCATTTGTTATATAAATCTATTCTTTAACTTTGGTTATAAGTTTTCAATTCTTATTCAATTTCACAAAATAATGATAATAATTTAATATTATCACTCCCTCACAACCAAGCAACCATATATATAATAATTACTAAAAATTATTCCTTTCATATACAAAAATAATTTAGGCAAAATTATTTCATTTACCCCTTTAAAAACAATACTGTGTCGAATTGTTCTATTCAAGTGTTTAGAGATCCCTATCAATAACGTTAATTACTCGTATTGACCAGAATCCATAAACTACTCAATAAACCAATCAACACAATATAAAACCATTTGATATTCACGAACAATACGCGCTCATATCATTTAATACACTCAAACTCATTCTAGAGTACTATGAACTCTATTCTATGAGTAATCCCCACCAGAGCCAAGGTTATCACCAGCCTAAGCTCTGATACCACTGTAATAGCCCGCAAACCCGTACCCTTTGAATCGACACTGTTCTCCCACATATCGACTCAAAGTGAACGGAAATACGAACCATTAGGCTTAGAAAATAAAGAGGTAGAAGAAGAAAATAGAAACAATATCAGAATCTCACAATCATAGCGGAATAAAATATAATAGATAATAACTGATCTTTACACAAAGGAAAAATGTATCTGTTTATACATTACATCATCAGAGTGCAATAACCATCAATTGAGTATACATAACATACAGCTGGACAATAATCATAACTATCTTCACACAACTGAATGTACAACAATCAACACAGCGGGATATTTTAAAACAAGTACGTATCGCCATCCAGCTCGTCTCCTGAGCTCCACAGCATCCTTTCCTGTAATCTATAATACTCGGTCTGACCCGAGCATTATAATAAAATAACATCCGAATCAGTCTGGAATACCAGCGTGAGAAAATCACACTCAATTTGATTATTAAAGTTTCAAAAATCCTTTGAAATCAAAAGCATCTCGTAAGACCACGCCACAAATAAACATGTCGGGTTTTTACCTTACGATAGCCAAAACACTTTCTTATCAAATCCTCTGATATTATAATAGTGTCTATATACAAATACTTATTCAAATAGCTGAAATTGTTACATGATTAAATTCCAGCATACTAGCCACAAAGTGGGTAATACAATCAAAACCGTAAAGGCACGTAGGGAGAATGGATTTCCAACTAATGACTAGGCACTGGGGTACCACCTGTCATAGTACGTGGCCTAGATCACAGTACCGAGGAGTACGCCCGCTCCCGTGCAACACAAGACCGGAATCATCCCTTACTGGACAATTCCGAATAAAATCACCCCACGGTTGGGATCAGCAACCGCACCACTAAGCCGAAATAAAAGGGACATCTAGACAGGGATGACCTTACTCTCAAGTGGGGGCTACCCACGAAGCCTTGCTGCATAACCCCTGATTTTCAGTCATTCCCGGTTGATAAGGCTTGAGGCTAAGCGTTACCTTTAGAACATCTCCCTTAGAATGCCCATCGTCCACTGACGATGTTTCGAAAGCATTCATCCATACAAGTCCATTCCGGGTTCGAATGGAACCGAAGGCACTACTCCTACTACATCCATTTGGAATCATCCTCAGAATTAGTAGCGATTAGCCCTTGCAATTCACTGCTCCATCTTCGACTCAAAACTCGTTTTCCCCACGAAAACGTACAAACTGAATCGAAGTGGTTTTCGAGAAATATATCCCGATCCCGGTCTCTTCGAAATGATCAGCGCATTGGCCAATATTGATAGTCGGTTCTTTAACTATCAATTAACATTCACAATCATCCATCAAACAATAAATAATTTTCCAAATTATTTATTAACCTCAAAATATCTTCGCAAGATATATTTCCATTTTCAATCCTTTGAAAACAAATTTCATACCGTCCTTCTCTCATGGAATAAATTTTCCAAATATTCCTATTTCCACTGAAATCACCAAGTACCAAAAACATTAGATTTTTAAAATAATTTAGAAACACTTTATTATAAAATATACTTTAAAACATTTAAATTAAAACTACTTTAATACTTTATTCAAAATTTATACTTAAAGAATATTCAAAATAAAGCTACTTAATAAAATCTAAAACTAGATTCTTTATCATTTAAAACATAATACCAAACCATTTTTAAATAATTACTACTAATATAGATTTGAAAAAAATACTTACTTCAAAGTTTAAACATTTAAGAATAATAAATTTCCTAAAACATATTTTAAATCAACTTTAAAACTTTCAGCTCATACTTAAAAGTTTATTTTGGAAATGTACTTGGCTATCCAGAGAAATACACTTCTCTTTCCCATCTTTAAAAATAAACCACCATTTATTTTTAAACAAATTTACCCATTTCTTTAATAAATTCCCACCGTGAATTTATTCTTCCAAATATCCACTGATATATTTCTTCACTTTTATAAACCCAGTTTATAAATCCAAAGTCTCACTTCTCCTTTAAAAATCCCGTTTAAACACTTAAATCAATTCCCAAAATTTGATTTCCAATTTACTTTACTTTTAAATAAATTCCTTTACTTACTCCGTTTATTTCAAAATCCTTTAACTTTAAATTCCATTTCTTTATTATGATTGAAAAATTCCTTTAAACTGAGGATACCAATTTCAGATTTCCCAAATCTCTTTCCTTTTCTCTTTTTAATTAAATTTTAACCTTGAATTAAAATAAATTCTTTATTCTTTTAAATAATATTTCTTAAGCTTAATATTCATTATTTCTCTGCTTATTCAAAATCCCCTTTTTCTATATTTATTTAAATTTTGAAATCACTTTTATTCTTTTCCAAATTTGTTCTTAAATTTATTCAAATTCTTTAAAATTAGTTTACTTGAAAATCCATTCCTTTATTTTCCTTTCAAAATCCACTTCTATATATTTTGGTAATTTAGGGTACCGAATATTTAAGCAAACCTTAACATTCAATATTCCAATTATCAATGTAATTCACCACAGAATATCCAATATTCATAACACAGAATATAAAACAATCTAAATAATTTTGAGGAATCCAGTTGGATCCCTCCAACCTGCTTCCCTGCATCCACAGATGTTAGCACAATACCAATTCCACTTCGAGGTGGAATATCGCGGTATATGGGTTTAAATATTATCATCCGCTATTATGCGGCGCATAGGGTCTCATCCGCTATATAATGCGGGAATATCAACAACTCCAATATATATTATATATACTACTATATATAATATAGCACATTAAACCAATTCAATCATTCAACCAATTATTTAAATTTAACCATTTAAATTTAAATTAAAACCAGATGAGTGAGATTAACTCACCTTTATTTTATTAGCATCCCATTTCCAATCTAGCTTGCTTTCTTCTCGATTTTTGACCTTGTATAAATATTATAAAATTTTATCAATATTCGAGTTAATTGAACAATTAAATTTTCATTTGACAATTTAATTAACCAGTGATTTCATTTTAAATAGATAAATTTAATTTTAAACCAATTTCCTTTTATAGAATATTTTAGCAACCAAATAATTAAATAGGTTAATTAAATAAATTAATTTCCAAAAGTACATTATAATTATTTTTAAATTTTTCTTTAATAATTTTCTTAGTAACCTAAAGAATTAAATAAATTGACTAAACAAGTAAACCACTATAATCCATTTTTTAAACTAACAAGTAGGTGAAAATCTGTATATATATTCTTATATAGATAATTTACATTTATGTATATTTTATATACAAGACTTAACTGCACCCTAAATTTTTAGGAGAACAGAATCATAAAATAGTTTATACTAACATTTTCCTTACAAATCCATTACTGATTTCTATACTTAGCATTAACTAACCACCTTCCAAGTTTAACCTAGTTCCTATACAAATGTATATATTTATCAAAAGTGAATGTACAGGTTTTTTTTAAATATACGCATATAATTAACTAAATCCATTTTCGGTAATTAAGTTAAATCAAGTTTAAATCGAGAAAATGAAAAATCGAATACCTCACTGATAACCCACGTCGATCTCGACTTCGCCCCCACCGATCTACTGCCTTCACCTAGTATGCCTCGACGTCGCCGCAACCAAACCCAACGTCACAGCAGTGACTTCCCTCTCTTCTCGAGATTCACGCGGCCATCCCAGACTTGACGCTCACACACCACACCATCACTCACCCTCAATCGAACTTGCGACTCGCTGCCACCACGCAGTCTCGGCCCCCCCAGATCTTGATTTGAGCTGACCGATTCGATTTCGAGAATGGATAAATGGAAAAGTAACGCGATTTATTTGGATTTAAATAGGAAGGGAGCGGCCATTTATTTCCTTCGATTTGAAGCCATACATTTGTTTACGAAAATAAAGGAGGGAAGATCGAACGAAAAATCGAATAGGATTGGGGTTTCTTTCGTTCGTTCGTCTATATTTTTTTTTACGGTGGCCATTGTATTTCTCTGAGAATTAAATTTTTGATTTTGTTTCCATTCTTTTAACTGAGGAAAAGAAGAAACTATGTGATGTAAAGGAGGAGGGGGCAGGATGTGATATTGAACAGTAGGTGGCGTGCAAAAGAAGGCTACAGTGACAGGAAAAATTTGTGATGGGGAAGGCAAAAGTACTGATGTAGATATAATTTCAACTGCGGTTGTTTAGTATAAATATATATCCAATTAAATTCAAATTCAAATTCAAATTCAAATTCCAATGCAACTTAAAATTCCAAACTCCTATCGAGGCGTGCCGCTAGGCGTCAATAATGTTATACCTCTATTCCGAACGTGATGGAAAAAGTTTCAAGTCCTAATTCGATCGTATGGAGAAGATAGCTTTTTGGACCCAGTTATATTGAATTTTCGATATAAATTTCAGCGCGTTTATATGTCGTACGCTCACACAACAACTCCAATCACTACAAAATTTGAAATCCGATAATAATACAATATTACAGATCCAATGAAACTAGTTTCGTCGAATTCCGAGACTGTGCCTCGGAAGGCTATTTTTAAATATCGATTTAAACGATATATTTTTAAAATTGAACAAAATACCTTTAAATTCAAATTTAAAAGTTCTATCATCTTCAGTATTATTAATATGAATTTTATAAGCCTTCAAATTATTTTTAACAGGCCTAAAACTTCAGATTCAACATTTTACCCAATTTTTAATTGTTTAATTCAATAATTAAATTACCCAATAAATACTGATATTTGAAATTCAAGTTAAAATTACCCTTTTGAATATATAAAATCAATTAAATATTCCCATTTCAAATATCCAAAATTCCGGGTCGTCACATAAATAGATCATGCTTAAAATATATTTTGTTTTAGTTTCATATTCATTTTCGTGACATTTAACAAAGTGGTTTTAGTTGTTGTATTAAAGTTTGATGGTTTAAGTTATGTTAATTAATAACATAAATAGACCATACTTATGATAAATACATCACTAATTCTACTTAGATTAAAATGAGAGACCGTAGATTGATTTTGTGTTGATTTATGTGAGAGTATGAGAGTGGATTTGTCTATAAATTGTCTTTTAATCTCATAATTTTAATCACTTTTATTTGTAGGTAGTTTTTGCATTTCTTTATAGTTTAAACAATCTCAAACTCTTTGGGTTAATTTGATTGAGTGGAATTTAAAATTAATTCAATTCCCTGTGGATCGACCCGTACTCGCATACGTACTACAATTGTACACCGTGCGCTTGCGGTTACTTTTATTACATTTTTGGTGATTTTCTAACCGATAAAAAATTCATCGTTAAACAAGTTTTTGGCGCTGTTGCTGGGAAATTTGAAATTTGATTTTGATTTTAATCTTCGAATTATTTTTTTTGTTCATATTTGTTTTGTGCTCTGTCTTTCTTGATAAAAAGAAAAAAAATATTGTTAAGCATTTGTTTTGTTCAATTTGTTTAGCTCCGTCTTTTCATTTGTTTTGACTTGCATTTAGAAAAAAAAACGACATACACAATTTCATTTCAAAACAAATATTATCCACTTCAATTGTATTTACAATTTCAAAACCACATACATAATTACATTTCTATTTGCATTTCTAGACAACTCACTGTTCTCTGTGCACACTTCTGTTCACTGCCTATTCACTACTATTGCATTTATGTCCACACTACTGTGCACATTCACTTCTCTGTGTCCAAACTACATCTCCTCTACAAACTTGCCATTCACCAACCTAGAATTCAACTTTTACTTGCCTCAAACTTCCAAACATAAACATCATAGCACTTCCATTAACAACAAAACACCCCACTTCAACCATTCACTACAATCCAAACAACCAACACCATCACCATACATCAAAACTGCTACCATCCTCCCACTGCCACATCCAATTGCCACATTCCTCCTAAATTCTTCCATCAACCTGCCACTCCAGTCACCTTCCACTACTGCCAATACTTCACCTTACTATTGCTCAAACAAACCACTGCCACCTACAACCCCTGCTGCTGCACCTGACCATTATCCTATCCATACAACCATCAACCTGCATACATCCTCTTTCATCACCTGCTTCTACAACTGCACCTGACAACTGACTTCAACACTACGACAACCACTTAACCTCCATCCCATTTACACCGCCTTCATCACAAACCCACATACCAGCCACTTCTACCTTACTGCCACACAACAACCCAAACATCAAACTGTCAACCACCCCACTGCTCATTCACTTCAACTTCACAACTGCTCCAAACTACAGCAAAACCACCACACCAGAAACCCACCACAACAACATACTCCATCATCATCAACTATCATCTTGCAACAACGAACTACTACCATTTCCCCCCACTGCCTTGTACCACTGTGCATGTGCACATAACCAATACTATTGTCATTCCTTACCATTACAAACATTCACATCCCCTTCCCTGTTCTTTCCCCTTCTCACTGCCATATATATATATATATATATATCAACATACACCTCCCTGCTCCTCCTCTCCACTGCTTCTACTGCCCACTACTTCCACCACTGTACAACCACCCACAACAACACTTCAATACCAAGCAACTTCATATCACAACTGCCTGTCCTTCTCACTGCCATATATATATATATATATATATATATATATATATATATATCAACATCACCAACCTTCCCTACCTACAACATCCACTCTACAACCAACAGTAGCACCCTGCCACTCTCCACTTAATCACTGCCTCATCATCATATCACCACCACTTAATCACTCAATCACCCTCCACTGCAACTCCTCCCTGTTCCATTTCCTACAGTAATCCCTACCACTTAATCACCAACCTCAACCACCATCACCTTCCAGCATTGCTTCACTAAATCCCAAAGTCGCAAAACCCATCGCAAATCCAAAACCCTAACTCGAGAATCGCCCGAACCAGCGCCTACCACCTTCAAACCAAATCCCCCAATCTCCACGACCTACGTGTACAATTAGAAAATTGCCTCACCACCTCTTTCCAAAGCACCACAATTCAACCAAACTCTTCTCTACAGTTCACCACCCATAATCAAACCCGAACAACCTCCATCACCCAAATCTCGTCTAAATCATTTGACCGCACCGCCCCATAAAAAAATCGCTACCGCAATTACCTTATGTAACAACCATGCTCTACTAAATATGTTCAGACTACAGCTTGATAATAAAATGGCCATGGCATTAGTGGCGTGCTCAGACCAGCAGAGAATAGAAGAAGGGAATGTCAACCACTTCTTTAATGAAGAAAAGGAAGCTGCAGTAGAAAACTAAAGACACCTGAAGGCTTATGCACGTGCACACTAGTTCTGTGCACATAGTTATGAAACTGACAGTGTTAATGTTGAGTCAGTGTTAATGATTTGTAATCAAGTATGAGCTGGCATTTATTTGGCATATAGCCGTTAGAAAATCAGCTATAAATACAAATGCTATGTAATTGATCAGATATGAATAACAAGAATTACATTTCTTCTTCTTAAAAACTGCTGTTTACATTTATATGTTTTCTCTATCATTCTTCTTTCACTCCTTTTCTTTTACAATTCTTTCCTACTGCCTTAACTAAACTTCTCTTCCATCTCTACTGTCTTCAATCTTGTTTTTTATCTTCTCTTCATCCTCCTTAATCCCTCTGCAACCTCCTACTATTCTTTAATTTCTGTTGTATTGACCTCTTCATATCTTCATATCTACATTATCTTGAAGCCACCTGATCATACAAGAATGGCTATCCCACCTGATCATACAAGAATGGCTATCCCACCTGAAACACAAGACCATCACAAATTGGTATCAGAGCCTGAGGCTGGGCTAACCTCTGAAAACCAGCCAGAATCACACTTCTCGAATCTCCATGATGGCCATGAAACCATTTCACAAAATCAAGAAGGCAACTGGATTAAAAAACAGGAAGAAATCAATAATAGAACCAACTATTCATTGAGGAAATTAGAGGCAACCACACAAGGACTGGATCATGCTACAAAGGAACTCTGCACTAAATTCGAAGGAATACACAATGTATTATCTGCTTTAGCCTTGGATATTCAACAACTCAAAATCCAGAATGCAACAGTACCTTCCCCATCCATAACACCAAATAATCTGCAAGGAATTCTTGCACCAAACCCCCATCAACCATCACTCCACCAACCAAATCCCAGAAACATCACATCTGGATCAAACATTCTTGCACCAAACCCCCATCAACCATCGTCCTCCTCTCACATCCACCAACCAAATCCCAGAAACATCACATCTGGATCAGACATTCTTGCACCAAACCCCCATCAACCATCGTCCTCCTCTCACATCCACCAACCGAATCCAAGAAACATCACATCTGGTTTAGACCACCATGTTACACACCCTGTACCCCAGCAGCACTTCCCTGTCCATCACCAAAACCAGCTAGTCCATCAAGAAAATAATTCTTGGAACAAGAACTCACCCTTTCCTAATCTGAAATTAGACTGTCCTATATATACTGGAGATGACATGGTCTATGAATGGATCAACCAAGTGGAGCAATACTTTAGATTCCATCAAACAGAAGAGTGTTACTGGGTAGAAATTTCTTCTTTCTACTTAAAAAAGGATGCATTAAAATGGTATAATTGGTTTACCAAAAATATCCCCAATCCAGAATCATGGTCAGTATTTAAAGAGGAGATATTGGTGAGATTCAGTCCAGAAGAAATGGAAAGACCCTATGAAACCATAGCCAAACTCAAACAACAAACCACTGTATCAGCCTATCTATCCAAATTTGAAGGACTGCAAACTACTATTGAGAAATTACCACCTAGATTCTTGCTGGACAGATTTGTTGGTGGACTTAAAGAAGAAATAAAATATGATGTGCTTACCTCTAGACCAGTGGACTTCAAAGAAGCAGTCTCTTTAGCTAAAATGTTTGAAGGTGTGTTGAATCAAACGAAGAAAGGAAACAAAGTAATTCGAGCAGTATCCAAAGGAAATCATAACCAGATTGTCCCTTATTCAAAGCCACAGAACAACAATTCTAAATCCAAAGAATGGGATCCTAACTACTTGGAAGGACTAGCAAGAAGCAAAGGATTAACTCCTAATCAATTAATTGAAATGAGGAGACAAAATATTTGCTATGGTTGTAAAGAAAAATGGCACAAAGGACACAAGTGCAAAAGCCCACAAATTCATGTGTTAGAAGGGATGATGACTTTTGATGAACTTGATGAAAATGAGGAGCAGACCACAGAAGATGAGGATGAAGTTCACAGTGAAGAAACAATCCAAGAAACACATGCTATCACCTTGCAAGCCATGTGTGGCATACCAGCCCTTTCTACCCTCAAAATACAAGGACATATCAAAGGGAAACCAGTCCAAATTTTAATAGACTCGGGATCAACTCATAGTTTCATTGATGAATCCCTCGCCAAGAAATTAAAACTTCAGATAGATGAATCTAAAATCTATGAAGTAATGGTTGCTAATGGAGAAAAACTCCAAGGTTCTGGCATTTGTCATAATGTTCTTTTAAGGTGCCAAGGTTGCAAAATGCCAGTGGATCTATTAATCCTACCTTTAGAAGGATGCCAGGTTATTCTTGGTGCTCAATGGATGAAGGATCTAGGGGAAGTCACATTGAATTTAGAAAAGCCACAAGTTAAGTTTGTCTTTAACAAAAAGACTTACATATGGCAGGGAATGAATCAACAAGACATCAAAGTAGTAGACAAGAAGACCATGAGCAAGGAAAACTGCCAAAACCAGATTACCATGATGCTTTACTCCTCAGTAATAACTCCTATTGAAATTCATAATTCTGAAATTCACCCTACCATAACCAAGCTCCTTCAGAAATATCCTGAAATAACCAACAGTGAATCATTTCTTCCACCCAAGAGACCACAAGACCATCATATACCACTGGTTCAGGAAGCAAAGCCAGTCTATTTAAGACCATACAGGCACTCTCATCACATCAAGAACGAGCTGGAAAAAATCATTAAAGGCATGCTGGACATTAGAATCATTCGACATAGCTGCAGCCCATACTCTTCACCTGTGGTAATGGTGAGGAAAAAAGATGGCGCTTGGAGACTATGCATCGACTATAGGAGTCTCAATTCTCTCACCATAAAAGATAAGTTTCCTATTCCTTTAATAGATGAATTATTTGATGAATTGCATAGGTCAAAATATTTTTCTAAGCTTGATCTTAAATCTGGATATCACCAAATTAGAGTTTATGAGCAAGACATTCACAAAACTGCTTTTAAAACCCATGAAGGGCATTATGAGTTCATAGTTATGCCTTTTGGTTTAGTCAATGCACCATCCACATTTCAATCTCTCATGAACAGCATATTTAAACCATATTTGAGAAAATTTGTGCTAGTCTTTTTTAATGATATTCTAATCTTCAGCCAGACCATGTCTGAGCATTTGGAGCACTTAGAATTAACATTTCAGGTACTACAAGCAAACCAGTTGGTTATCAAGCTATCTAAATGCAGCTTTGCTAAGGAAACTATTGAATATTTGGGGCACACCATATCACAGCAAGGAGTTGCAGTTGACCAAGGCAAGGTAAAAGCAATTATGGAATGGCCACTGCCAACAACTTTGAAGGCACTAAGGGGATTTTTAGGCCTCTCTGGTTATTACAGGAAATTCATAAAGAATTATGGCATTATTGCAAGACCACTCACCAACATGCTCAAGAAAAATTCGTTTACCTGGTCTGAAGATGCTAAACAGGCATTTGAGCAACTCAAGAAGTGTTTGGCAAAGCCACCTATATTATCAATGCCAGATTTTTCCAAACCCTTTGTTCTTGAGTGTGATGCCAGTGGACTGGGCATTGGTGCTGTTTTACTCCAGGAAGGAAGACCCATAGCCTATTTAAGTAAAGCTCTACAAGGAAAGAATTTATCACTATCTACATATGAAAAAGAACTATTAGCCATCATCATCGCCACTAAGAAATGGACCCAGTATCTCCTAGGGAGGCAATTTATTATAAAGACAGATCACCAAAGCTTAAAGTATTTGTTGACACAGAAGTTACACACAGGAATTCAAAACAAATGGTTGGCTAAATTACATGGCTTTGACTACAAGGTTGAATATAAAAGTGGCAAGGAAAATATCATAGCTGATGCCTTATCTCGAAGAGAAGGTCTTATCACTGAAGAAATACAAGCAATTTCCATAGTTCAGACCCCATGGATAAGGGAACTAAAAACTACTCTATCCACTTCCAGTTGGTATCAACAGCTAATTACCAAAATAAAGAACAAAGAAATGCATGAAGGCAAATATAAGATGGTGGATGACCTGGTATTTTACAAAGGGAAGTTACTAATTGACCACCACCTAAACACTCTAATAAACAATCTTATTGAGGAACACCACTCTACTCCACTTGGAGGGCACACAGGAATCAAAGGAACAATGAAGAAAATCAAGCAAGTATTCTACTGGAAACAACTCAGAAAGACTGTGGAGAAATTTGTCAAAGAATATGACCAATGTCAGAGAAATAAACATGAAAATGTGCTAATCCCAGGACTGCTAAGCCCTCTACCTATACCAAACAAAATTTAGGAAGATGTGTCCATGGACTTCATCACTTGCTTGCCCAAAAGCCACAAATATACTGTCATCTATGTGGTGGTAGATAGGCTAAGTAAATATGCACACTTCTTTCCCCTATCTCACCCTTACACAGCCAAAGAGGTAGCAAGAATATTTTTTGATGGTGTTTTTAAGCTACATGGGATGCCAAAGTCAATTGTAAGTGATAGAGATGCAATATTCACAAGTACATTTTGGCAAGAAATCTTTAGACTTCAAGGATGCAAGCTGAAATTAAGTTCGGCATATCATCCTCAAAGTGACGGTCAAACTGAGATTGTAAATAAAATTTTAGAGGGGTATCTAAGGTGCTTTGTATGTCATAAACCCCATGAATGGTTTGATTGGCTATCCCTAGCTGAATTTTGGTACAACACTTCCTGGAAATCATCCACTAATACCACTCCCTATAATGTTGTCTATGGCATAAACCCACCTACCTTACTCTCATATATACCTAATACTGCTAAGGTGGAACAAGTTGAAAGAGCACTGTTCAGCAGAGATATCATACTGGAGTTCCTTAAAGACAGTTTGAAACTTTCACAAGAAAGAATGAGGAAGTATGCTAATTTAAGAAGATCTGAAAGAAGTTTTCAAGAAGGAGACTGGGTGTACTTAAAATTACAACCATATAGACAAATAACAGCTCGAGATCATAAAACACACAAGTTATCTCCTAGATACTATGGACCTTATCAACTTGAATCCAGAATTGGTGAAGTAGCATACAAGCTAAAGCTTCCTGAACAATCCAGAATACATCCGGTGTTCCATGTTTCACAGCTGAAAAAAAAAGTGGGTAACCAGATAGTAATGCAAGAAGACATACCTAGCTATGAAGTAGAAGAAGTGTTGGAACCAGATTTGATTTTAGACAGAAGAATGATTCCCAGAAATGGAAAGGCAGTGGTCCAGATCTTGATAAAATGGAAAGGCAGAAGTGAAGAAGAAGCTACTTGGGAAGATTACTGGCCTACAATTCGAAAGTATCCTACTTTAGACCTTGGGACAAGGTCAACTCTTGAAGGGGAAGGGAATTGTAACAACCATGCTCTACTAAATATGTTCAGACTACAGCTTGATAATAAAATGGCCATGGCATTAGTAGCGTGCTCAGACCAGCAGAGAATAGAAGAAGGGAATGTCAACCACTTCTTTAATGAAGAAAAGGAAGCTGCAGTAGAAAACTAAAGACACCTGAAGGCTTGTGCACGTGCACACTAGTTCTGTGCACATAGTTATGAAACTGACAGTGTTAATGTTGAGTCAGTGTTAATGATTTGTAATCAAGTATGAGCTGGCATTTATTTGGCATATAGCCGTTAGAAAATCAGCTATAAATACAAATGCTATGTAATTGATCAGATATGAATAACAAGAATTACATTTCTTCTTCTAAAAAACTGCTGTTTACATTTATATGTTTTCTCTATCATTCTTCTTTCACTCTTTTTCTTTTACAATTCTTTCCTACTGCCTTAACTAAACTTCTCTTCCATCTCTACTGTCTTCAATCTTTTTTTTATCTTCTCTTCATCCTCCTTAATCCCTCTGCAACCTCATACTATTCTTTAATTTCTGTTGTATTGACCTCTTCATATCTTCATATCTACATTATCTTGAAGCCACCTGATCATACAAGAATGGCTATCCCACCTGAAACACAAGACCATCACACCTTACCACCTCTAACCCAAGACCACAACAAAATCATTAATTTTGGTTTCGGAATTTTGAATTGGTTTCAAAAATTCCGATTTTTGGTTTTGTGAGAATAATAATTTCTGGTTTTGAATTTACGAAGTGGTTTAGGGAAGTTTGTGAAAGTTATTATGTGTTTTTATTATTTCGTTTGGGCCAGGTGGGTATTCTTTTTTTTACTATTTCGTTCTGTTTAGTTTCCATTTTTTTTCAAGTCCATTTTCTTTTTGTTTTTCCATCTTCTTTAAAAAAACATTGTTCAATATTTTTGTTTTCATTTTTTTTCTCATCTTTAAGTGTAAATTCATTTGCTTTTGTTTTCATTTTTGTTTTAATATTGTTCAATACTTTTTCAAGTTGAAAAAGCAGAAGAAAAGGAACAACTTGCTAAAGAATTGCTCTGCTTGCTTGCAAAAAATTACTGCTTAAAAAATTAATAATAAATAAATTGCTAATAATTCTGCATGCTCTAGTATCGTGCTTTTATCTCTTGTTGTTATTTTCTTTGCATTGTGGTTGCTTGCATTTTAAAATTTTCAAAAAACAAAACAGAAAACAAAATCAAAACAAATTTCATTCGTAGTTGCATTATTAAAATCACGTTTAATTTCTGTTTCGCATTCATCTCATCTTATTTTCTTTTCTAAAGGCAACACCAAAATCCACATAAGGTGGGGAATTTCATCACCCCTTCCTCGGCCGACAAATTGCATTTCTTCTTAGAAATTGACTCGGTTAGACTTTGGACTTAAGGGTGACATAAACTCATCTAGGGCTTAATTGTATCTTGACAAGTTGTCTTCTTTCGATAATTTATATTCTTGATGTCTAGGCTACAGTAGAGCAATAATCATATATAAATATTTTGGTGATTCGTAAATATTATAGTGATTGTTTCTCTGAAGGTACTAAATCTTCGGCTACATTGTGACGGTGATTCGTGTTGTACCGATAACTCTTGTCCGTTACCTAGCTGAGAACTCTTTTGTTGCATTAAGACAAAGCATGATTATACAATTTTGGGTTAGGAGCTAATAAGGATAGAGAAATTGTAATTAAGTCCTTGCATTCATTTAGGTGCATTAGTTCAGGCATATTTAAAAAAAATTCAAACAAAATCCAAAAATCCAAAAACAATTTTTTTAGAAAAACAGTCAAAATCAAGAAAAATCTTTTCAAAAAACAAAAGCAGAAACATATAAAAAAAAGAAGTAAAATTTGAAAATCCAAAAATAAAATCTCCCTTTTGAAAAATAAATTTCTTTTGGTAAATATTTTTTACATAAAAAAATATTAAAAAAAATTTCACTTCGTTTCACCTTCTAAACCTTGCTTCTTTCTCTTAAACTCGATTCTAACTTCTTTCTCTTCCCTTATTCTTCTCGCCAGTGTATGAGTATTTGGACTCGTAACACTTCTATGAACCGTTTAACTCGAACAAACGACCCTCCAACAATGGCAAACGAAAATGCCCCACGAACTCTTATGGATTGAATCTTTCCCGATTTCTTGTATCACGTTACCCGCCCTAACGGGTAACCATTTTGAAATTCATTCCAATCATATTGCCACGCTTCCAAAATTTGGCAATTTTGAACATGATGACCCATACATCTTCTTGATGAAATTCAAATAAGTTTGCGCAACCATTAAACTTCAACAACTTTGTGATGATGGAATCAAACTTCGAGTAATTCCATTTGCTCTTACTGATTATGCTAAAAAATGGTTGTATAGCTTACCATCAAATTCAATCAAAACTTGGGAAGAATTTGTTAAAGCTTTCTTAAAAAAGTTCTACCCCTTGGAAAAAACAACTAAAATCCAAAACGAAATTGTCAATTTTCATCAATTCAGGGGTGAACCATTTGGAAAATATTTTGAAAGATTTAAAGAGATTTTGATAAAATGTCGACACCATAATTTTGAAAAATGGATTCTTTGCCAAATCATATACGATGGACTTGAAAATAGCTCACAAACTATGCTTGAATCTATGTGCAAAGGCAACTTTCTCGCCCAACATCACGACGATGCTTGGCAATTTCTTGAAAACCTAGCAGAAAAGTCGTCCCAATGGGAACAGTTTAACGAAAAATCAATTTACTCACAATCAAGCGCACACTCGATAGGATTATCTTTGGATTTAGAAGCTAAAATCGACGCAATGATTAATAAATTCGACAATGTTTTCTCATCCAACCAAATTAACCAAGCTTCCTAACTTGTGTGTTATAAATGCAACGATCCGAATCACATTGCCGATCAGTGCCCTAATTCAATTGAACAACTCAATGCTTTCAATAAGGTTAAGAATGACCCGTTTTCTCCAACTTATAATCCTAGTTGGAGAAATCATCCGAACTTTGCTTGGAACCAAAATAATTCCAACATGAATTTGGTTTGTCCCAATTTTCAAGCATTTTCGAGCAATGCTCCGAATCCTCCCTTTCAACCAAATCATTTTCAACAAAATTTTTATGAGTCCGTCTCAAAATCAATCGCAACAATCTTTTTCTCCTCAAGATGATAAACGATTCAGTTCACTTGAGAAAAGTCTTGAAACTTTGGCTAAGGCAACCACTCAAAGCCTCCAATCAAACAGCAATTTGCAAAATTTGTTAACCTCGTACATGCAGAATATGGGTCAACCTCGACTGCTAAACTTGAAACGCTGATGAGTCAGTTAGCCACTTCTGTAAGTGAACGGGAAAAGGAACTTTCCCCAATCATCCAATTCCGAACCTGAAAAATCATAACACAAACCCAACCCAAGCTCATGTCGTTCAAGATGGCAACTTGAACCAAACGAACGAGATCACCACATTGCTTCTGGTAAACAAATAAACAACCAAGTTGTCAATCCAAATGAAGAGCCAGAAGTTAATCTCGACACTTCAAAAACTACAAACTATTCCAATCCAACTATCAAGCCAAACAATGAGTACAATTCTGATTCTAACCCTTTACCAACTCAAGCAGACCGACCTACTGAGTTGCAAGCTCCATTTCTCAAAGGCTTCATGCTAAAAATCATTCTGAACAAATGGAAAAGGTGTTAGAAATTTTCAAACAAGTGAAAGTGAACATTCTGCTTCTTGATATCATTCAACAAGTCCTAACTTATGCTAAGTTCCTAAAAGACTTCTGTACCCAAAAGCGACACACTCAAGTGCCCAAAAAAGCCTTCTTAGCGGCCAGTTTGAGTGAAGTCTTGTCCCAGTCCATTCCCGTTAAATACAAAGATCCTGGCTGTCCCACTATCTCATGTATAATTGAAGACAAGACGATTAAAAAATGTTTGATAGACTTAGGCACAAGTGTCAATTTGATTCCATACTCTGTGTATGAACAATTAGGCTTAGGTGAGCTCAAACCGACAAAGGTTATACTTCAATTTGCTGATCGTTCTAATAAGAAGCCCGTTGGAGAAATTTAGGACGTGCTCATTAGAGTAGGGCAATTCATATTCCCCGTTGATTTTATCTTTCTTGAAACACAACCTGTGACCAACCCTACGAGTCAAATCCCTTTTATATTGGGTTGACCATTCTTAGCCACCTCAAATGCCTTAATCAACTGTCGCAATGGGTCGATGAAAATCTCTTTTAGCAACATGACTTTAGATCTTAACATTTTCAACTTAGAAAATCAATCTAATGAATTGATTGACCATGCGTTGGAAGTCAATGTCATTCAAAGAAACTTCAAAAATGAGATGATTGACCTTAACAATGAGCGCAAGGCCGAGTATGAAAAATTATTTCATGAAATCCCCAATGAGATTGAATACATGCTCCTATTTGAATTGCTTCTAGTTGAGTCTGAATCTCAATCGAATTCTTTGATATTGCACCCTCCGAAGTTAGAACTCAAACCTCTTGCCTCTCACCTTAAGTACGCATACTTAGGTGACAATGAAACTTTTCCTGTTATAATTTCAACTGAGTTATCTCTTGACCAAGAAACATCCCTTCTTTCTGTCCTTTCGAAAAATAAAGAAGCGATTGGATGGTCAATTTCTGAAATAAAGGGAATTAGCCCCGCTTTTGTTCAACACCGCATCCATTTAATCGACGAAGTCAAACCTACTCGTGACGCACAACATAGGCTTAATCCCAAAATAAAAGATGCGATGCGCGAAGAAATTCTTAAACTTCTCGACAATGGTATCATTTACCCAATATCCGATAGCGCGTGGGTTAGCCCAATTCACGTCGTACCAAAAAAGTCTGGATTCACCGTTGTCACAAATGAACAAAATGAGATTATACCAGCTCGTACTCAAACAGGTTGGCGTGTTTGTATTGACTATCGAAAATTAAATGCTGCAACATGTAAAGATCACTGCCTACTTCCTTTCATTGACCAGATTCTGGAATGATTAGCCGGCCATGAGTTTTATTGCTTTCTTAATGGTTATTCTGGCTATAACCAAATTTCAATCGCCCCTGAGGATCAGGAAAAAATGACTTTTACTTGTCCATTTGGAACCTTTGCTTACCGACGCATGCCTTTCAGGCTTTGTAGTGCCCCTGCTACTTTCCAACCATGCATGGTCGGTATCTTTTCTGATATGATCGAACATTTTCTAGAGGTCTTTATGGACAATTTTTCAATATTTTGTGACTCTTTTTCGGAATGTTTACATCATCTTGAGATAGTCTTAAAGCGATGTAAAGATAAACACTTAACGTTAAATTGGGAAAAATGCCACTTCATGGTCAAACAAGGCATAGTCCCTTGGCATGTCATTACAAATAAAGGCATTGAGGTTGATAAGGAAAAAATCAATGTCATTGCAAATCTACCCATTCCCAAAGCTGTTAAAGACATTCTCTCTTTCCAAGGACACGATGGTTTTTATAGACGTTTTGTAAAAGATTTCAGTAAAATTGCTCGACCCTTGACTACTCTTCTTTGAAAAGACATTCCTTTCAATTTTAACTCTGATTATGTCTCTTCTTTCGAACGTCTTAAAAACAAACTCATTTCTGCTTCAGTAATTTGCGCGCTGAATTGCGATCTTCCATTTGAAATAATGTGCGACGCTTCGAACTTTGTAGTTTGTTTTGTCTTAGGACAACGCATCAACAAGATCCATCACATTATTTACTATGCTAGTATGATCTGAACGATGCTCAATTTAATTACACAACCACTGAAAAAGAGCTTCTATAGATAGTTTTCGCACTTGAAAAGTTCAGACCATATTTGATAGGCTCACACAATATTGTTTACACTGACCATTCGGCTCTAAGGTACCTTTTCGCCAAAAGGATGCCAAATCTTTCTTAATTCGTTGGTTCCTTCTACTGCAAGAATTTGATCTTACAATCAAAGAAAAAAAAGAATCCGACAATGTCACTTATCTCGTCTTCTCAATGCACCATCGCCTTTACCAATCAATGAAAACTTCCTTGATGAACAACTCCTTTCAATTTCTATCGATCCATGGTATGCTGATATAGTGAACTACTTAGTCACTAAGGAAACTCCATCATCTTGTTCCAAACGGGACAAATACAAATTCCTGTCCCAAGTGAAATATTTCTATTGGGATGATCCATACTTGTTCAAATATTGTCCAAATCAAATCATTCGACGTTGCATCCTAGATAATAAAATAAGAAGTGTTCTCTCATTTTGTCACGATCGTGTGGTGGACATTTTGGTCCTCGAAAAACTGCTGAAAAAGTACTTCAATGTGGTTTTTACTAGCCCACTCTTTTCAAAGACTCATTCAAATTTTGCAAAACTTGCGATCGTTGCCAAATGGTGGGAAAAATCTCTCGATGAAATATGATGCCCTTGACTCCCATTCTTACGGTCGAGATTTTTGATGTTTGCGGGATTGATTTTATAGGACCATTCCCCGATTCTTTTGGAAATCGGTACATTCTCCTTGCTGTCCATTACGTATCTAAATGGGTCGAAGCCGTTCCGTGTAAAGCCAGAGACCATAGAATAGTTGTGAAATTCCTTAAAGAAAACATCTTTTCGAGGTTCGACACACCTCACACAATAATAAGTGATAATAGAACCCATTTTTGCAATCGATCATTTGAAACTCTAATGAAGAAATACTCGATAACCCATAAGTTAGCCACTCCTTACCATCCTCAAACTTGTGGTCAAGTTGAAGTTTCAAATCGCCAAATCAAACAAATCTTGGAGAAAACCTTTAATAAAAATTGTAAAGATTGGTCTCAAAAATTAACGAATGCACTTTGGGCTTACCGTACCACTTTTAAAACTAACCTTAGGATGTCCTCATTTCGTTTAGTTTATGGGAAAGCATGCCATTTACCAGTTGAAATCGAACACAAAGCGTTGTGGGCTGGGAAGAACTTAAATTTCGATCTCGATAAAGCTAGCGAAAACCGAAAACTACAACTCAACGAACTAGAAGAACTTAGGAACGATGCGTACGGAAACTCAAAAATTTACAAGGAAAAAACCAAAGTTTTTCATTACAAATCTATCCTAAGAAAAACGTTTTTGCCAAACCAAAAAGTTCTTTTGTATAACTCTAGACTTCACTTATTCCTTGGAAAATTAAAATCAAGATGGACTGGACCATTTATGGTACAAACTATTTTTCCACACGGTGCCATAGAAATAAAAACCTTCTCTTGTAAATATGTACATATTTTTCCCCATTACACTCATTAAATCATGCATTGACTATGGGGACATAGTCAAAATTAAGTGTGGGGGGAAGTCTCATGTTCATTTTTGATTTTTCATGGTTTATTTTTTGCATTTTCTTTCCAAAACTCAAAATTAAAAAATTAAAAATTCCCAAAACAAATTATCTTTTTAGCATATTGATTTACTTTTGGAGAAACACTATAGGATACATATATATTTTTGGTTATTAAATTGAAATTTCTGAAAATTTGTTTGTCTCAACAAAAATGAAAATAAAGTTCAAGTAACTATGGTTAACTAGTATTTAGGAAGGTTCATATGTGATAATTATGAGGTATATCCTAATTGAAATCTTTGTATAAAAGAGTGGTTGATTTAAAGTAAAGGCGATAACATTTTTGATTTTCTAAGTTAAGTGGTGCTAAGATGATTTTGCAAAACTTTTTTTTTCAAAAAATATATATATATAAAAATGGTTTTTATAAAAATAAGAAACACTCAGAGTCATGTGTTCACACGCAAGTGTGTACACTCGTCATGCTCTTTACCTTTCTCATATAAGCCCAAAAGGCAGTGTATGATTGGTATATCTAGCCTCAGTTTATCTGAGTTAGGTGTATGTAAATAGATTTTATAAGAATAACCACCTAGAGTCATGTGTTCATGCGCAAGTGTGTACACTCGTCATGCTCTGTACCCTTCTCATGTAAGTCCGAAAGGCAGTGCATGATCGGTACATCTGGCCTCAGTTTATCTGAGTTAGGTGTGTAAATAATAATAATGTTAATAATTTTAAAAAATAGAGAGAGCAAGCAATTAAAATCCAAGCACTATTTTCACTTAGTTGATTCGACTTGTTATTCAAAGGAAATAAAAATACCACTTTGAAAAACTTTGATAATCATCTAAGAATCCATTTCATAGTTGCACAATGTTATCAACCGAAACAACTAGCCAAACTAAAGTCTAATTGTGATGATAACTTAATTTTTGTTGGAAGTTTTGACGAGTAAAAGGACTTAAATTTCTTGGTAATGACCAGGACTTATATTTAACTTATTCGTATCAATTTAAAAGTAAATTCTTCATTTGTAAATATTTTCAAAAACTTGCATTCATACCTTTGTAAATAAATCTTCCATTTAGGAATTTTTCATGTTGTATTTGGATTTTATGGGTAGTATCCACTGAAAACCCTCACGAGACAACACTCGTCCTACTAGGGACACCTAGAGGTTTAAAGGCTTGTTGCATATGCTAAATGCAATCGTGCTCCCTACGAAAGTGGATTTATCTTAGTTTTAGTTTATTCGAGGACGAATAAAAAGATAAGTGTGGAGTATTTAATGTGCACGTAAAAGTGCATATTTTTACTTCCATATTTAATCCACTTTTATTAAATAAATGAGCATATTAGGATATTTTACATGATTAAACCAAAATTTAAATTATTTTCAAATCATCATCTATTCATCTTCATTTGGGGGATAAAATGGTAATTTTGTGTATGATTTAACTTGAGAAAATTTACTTGCACGTTTTAATGTTGTTTTGTAGGAATTTGAGTGATTTTTGGAAGTGGCGGAAATATGCATAAACAAGAGTTCGAAGCCAAAGAGATGAAGAAATAAAAGAATTCATGTAATCGTAGAGGAGTCCACCTACCCACTAACCCATGGACTACAATAAAAACTAAGGCACATGTTAGTGGGGATTAAAAGCACATGCACATTTATGGAGGATTAATTCCATACTAATGATTACTTTGTGGTTACACTTCCTAATGGGCATTTTGGGTAGTCCCCTAAAATATGAATTAGGGTTTTAGTCATGTTTAAATAACCCTCTTTATGTTCATGTAATAGTTTTTATTTTCTTACATTTCATATGAGTTGTAGCAACAAAATTAAATGAGAAATAAAATGGCTTCTTAAGTCTCTTCTTCTTTTTCTACATGTTTTTCCATTTCACACTTACTTTTATTTACATGCTTTCTTCTATTTCATGTTAGTAGATTAGCTTTCATTTCACTGCATTAGTTTGATTTTTATGCAAGTAGTTTAGCTCTCTTTTAGTTTAATTAGCTTGCACTTTCCTTGCTTTTTAATGTTGCAATCTACATATGTTGAAATGATAACACAAATGAGAAACTAAATCCCTTCAATTTAGGGGTAATGAAGCTCTCTCAAATTTTGTAGATTCAACATATTTTATTATTTGTGATCTCTTTTAATGCTTAATGAAAAGTTGAATTATGATGTAAGTTTATTAGGGAATATTATAGCCTATGTTGTAATCACAAATGGGTTATGCTTAATCCAACATAAACACAATTTACATCATTATCTAACTAAGTGATTTTGATCATGGAATTAAAATAGAATCAAAATTTGATGATATATGTTACTAATCAAAATAGTTAATAGATGATGCTTAAAATAGATTTTGTTTTAGTTTCATTTTCATTTTCATGACATTTAACAAAGTGGTTTAAGTTGTTGTATTTAAGTTAGATGGGTTAAGTTATGCTAAATAACATAAATAGACCATACTTATGATAAATACATCACTAATTCTACTTAGATTAAAATGAGAGATCATAGATTGATTTTGTGTTGATTTATGTGAGAGTATGAGAGTGTATTTGCCTTCAAATTGTCTTTTAATCTCATATTTTTAATCATTTTTATTTGTAGTTAGTTTTTGCATTTCTTTTTAGTTTAAACAATCTCAAACTCTTTGGGCTAATTTGATTGAGTAGAATTTAAAATTAACTCAATTCCTTGTGGATTGACCCGTACTCGCATATGTACTACAATTGTACATTGTGTGCTTGCGGTTATTTTATTACATTTTTCGGCGATTTTCTAACCGATAGAAAATTCGTCGTTAAACAAGTTTTTGAAATGGACTTTAAAAAATATATAGAAATATGCATATACAAGAGTTGGAAGCCAAAGAGATGAAGAAATAAAAGAATTCATGTAATCAGGCTATCAATCACATGATTCGTCTTTGAGACACGGGTCCAGATCGAAGTCACCTTTATCCAAGAGTTTGGACAAACATTCCAAATGGCCTGATGAAGTCCCTTCTCGTGATGTTTCTCACACCCCTTCATCGGCTTCCCTCTCCTCCAAGCATGTAGTGCCATCTCGCTCTTATCGATACTCTAAGCAATCATTGAAACTAGTCACCCCTAAAGCCTATCATCAGAGAGCATGAAAGTCAAGGCTAAGGGATTATAGCACGCGGATAATTAAAACAAAGAGAACATCGCTCATCTGAACGTAGAAGTCGCCGAGCTAAAGAAGGCACATGCAAAAGTTAAGTAGAAAGTTAAAAATGGCTGAAATGGTCAAATATGAGAGGAAAGACCATTTGAGCTGGATTGAATCCACTCACTATTGTAATCATGTTCTGTCGGAAGAGAAAGAGCTCCTAGCAAAAGAAGTAGCAAAATTGAAAGCGCAACATGAGAGCTTGAAAAATCAATTGGAGAAAGAAAAGAACGAGAAAGACGATGCTCTCATGCAAGTTCATAACTATTGTGAGGAATTGCTGGATGCTCGTATGAAGAGGGAAAATGTGTTGGCTCATGTTAGAAATGTGGATGAATCAGTCACTGCCGCAGAGAAGCGAATCAAGGACAGATTTTAGCCACTCATCATCAACTATAATGCCAGTATAATCAAGTTCAAAGACTTGGAGTGGCTCGAAAAGGATTAGCCCATAGCTCTAGCTTTACTATGGGAGAAGGTTGTGTGAGAATAACAACAGGCTTTGGAGGGAGGTAAGGTGAATTTGGCAGAGCTGGAGCACGAGATCCTGATTCAAAGTGAGATCGACGCGCATAGAACTGGTGAGCTTATTTTGCATCCAGAACTGGCTACCATGGTCCAGAAGGATCAAGGAGAAAGCTCCGGGACTACACCTTAAGACCACACTACAAGCCTCATATTTGGGCTTCTACCTGCCTCCATCACTCCGTCTGACTCCCTGTACAATCCGAACGCACCTTAAATGCTAAAGACATCCATTTTGTCTCTTATTTTGGATGGGAATTCTGATGGAACCCCTTCCCTCATCGAGTCTTAGCCTAGGGGAAGTATCTCACTGACCTCACCCATATTTTAGAAGGCTCACATGACACTGTCCGATGTCGTTAAGCTCTTTTTTTATATTCCTCAAATTTCAGGTCAGCTTTCCATCGCTTCTTTTCCAAAGGAAGGTCCCTAATTAGGGTGGAAGGTTTTAACGACTGCATCTGTGGTCGTGTTTGATTCTCAATCCATTCTGAGCATTCCAACCAACATGGCCCCTGGACCTAGTGCACAAATGATTCATATTTTGGAAGAGGTGCTAACTGGTGATCTCTTTAGAGCCCAACTGAGGAGGACGTTCATATATCTGAAACTTCGATCCTTCTTTACAGCCCAACAAGCAAGAGTTTCTCCACACTCAAGTTTTATTGGCCAAGGATATTAAGAAAGAGCCAGTTGAATTCATTCCCCCTCCTTTGTCCGTATCTTTACCTGGTCAGGCCATTTTTCTCCGGTCACTCTTTTCATGCCCAGGAGCATTCAAAGCGCACCAATTGGATCTTCAAAAAGCACCCCAACTAAGGGATGAGGAAGTGGGGGTACGAGTGGGAAAAAACCAGAGAAGCCTGGTGCACACTCTTCTGGGGAGGACAAAAGGAGAAGAAGAAATATGAACATTGCAAATGACTGTTTGTTTGTTCTCTACATTTTTGTTATGTAGTCATAGGACTTGTTTGTTCTCAGGCCAGCTTTGTGCAGGTTCGACCCCAAATTTTTGGGTTCAATGTCAAATAAACATGAATCTTTCTTTAAGCTATATTTCAATGTGAATAATAAGGGTTTTTTGTTCTGTTCAAGCCTTGTGTGAATTTTTTGAATTCTGAGAAATGCACTTGTTATTACATTGATGTGTTCGTGAATCATTCCTCATCATCGTTATTAGATTAAGTCATTAGTCCATCTCTTGGTTTGCTGGCCTAGTCTTATCTGACTATATATGAGAATTAACATTTTATCATTTTGGTGAGTGAAAGCGATCACTAGGGCGCCTATCTTTGAATGCCCGCATGCGAATATATCCGATTCTAAAACCTGGTCGAACTTCAATCATCCAGGTAGGTGGTTTGAGCATCCCTTTTAAGGATGTTTCAAGTGCAATCATGCCTAACCCTAGGTGCGATCGAAGTGATTCACCTTAGATAGCAATCTAGGCATCCTTCTTCAAGATGTATATTTAGACCATGCTGAACTTCGAACATTGGTTGGAGTTTACCACTTAAGATAGTGGTTTAAACATCCCTATCCAGGATGTTAACCCTCAATCCAGCCTAACTCTGGGCATCGATCGAAGTACATATATAAGATCCCACCTTTCTTCAGGCACCAATCTTTCGCCTTCGCATTCTCAGAGCAAAGTGTGGATGCTTCGCCAGGGCATGAGCTACTAGTGTTCCATCGAACTCTGGGCATGAACTGTTGGTGCTCTACCAAACTCTGGGCTTGAGCTATGAGGGCAAACTGTCTCATTCCGCCCTCGGATGTTTACACACCTGCCCCCAAGTCAGGGGTCGAAATAGTTAATTGGCATCTATCTTTGGATGCCAAGGTAGTTTTATTTTAAGGATACGATCATGGAATGTAGAAGTTCGGTTGGCACCTAACTCTAGACACCTATTAACCTGCATCATACACATGCAAATTCATTCGTGCTCAATGTAATTTAAAATTTACGATTAAATGAAGAAAAATAATAGATTCAAAATACATTTCATTTTATATACATAGAAAATGATAGATTCTTTCTTCTTACATCAACTTTGACTAGATATTCACAAAGTCGTACCTTAGGTGAAATAGCATCGCAAGTGTTTGTTGCTCCACACTCGGGGTAGTGAAACCCGTCTATGGTTGCCAGCTTGAACGTTCCATCTCCAAACTTGTGCTCTATTGCATATGGACCTTCCAGATCGGGCCCATATTCATGGGGTCGGGAAAGATTCGTTTGAGAACAAGGTTGCCAATCTCAAAGGTCTGGCTCTAGACCTTAGCATTGTAGTATCGGGCGATCCATTTTCGATGTGCAGCTGCTCCCAGATCAGGTTTATCACGCTTCTCATCGATCATGTCGAGTGACTCCATCCAGAGTTCCCCATTCATTCTGGGGTTGTAATGATCACTTGATGAGATGGTACTTCTAGTTCAACTGGAATATAGCCTTCGATCCATTTGTTAAGGTGAACGAAGAGTGGCCGGTCATGGACTTATGAATCGTTATGTAAGCCTTAAATGCCAATGGTAACTCATTGACCCACTTTCCCGTAGCCTTCTCCAATCACTTTTTGAGAATGGATTTATGAATCAAAATTCGAGGTAAGAAATATAGAATTTTCAGAAATACTATAAAAACATATTTTTATTCTAATTTGAATTTTAAACTAAATTAAATACGAATTTGATGTTTGGGAATGTATAACGCACCTAGGAAAACACTATACAACATGTATATATAATGTAAAGTCATCAAAATCCAAGAAACTGAAGTATAACTCAAATTAGGAGCCAAGAAATCAAAATACAAAGTAAATTCCCTAAGGGTTGCCTGGACACTTTTATGGTTTGGTTGACTGTTGTTTGGATATATAAGTTTGTAGTATGGAAGATTTATTATTGTAGGACGTTTGGCTTTTGGAGTGATTGTCAAATACAACGAACTCGATTGGAGATGTAACTTGATAGCGATAAAGCATGAAGGTGTATATATCAATTTGGCCAACTGGGCAAATACGTAAGACTTCGATGGAAATGATTTGATATGAATATGGTGTGTATGACTTTGGATGTCAAAGATGGAATATAGTATACAAGTATTGTTAGTGATACGAATACTGGGTCTTGTAGTGCACGCGGTGCGTCCTTGACTTATGGTATTGACGTGGCATTCTCCTATAGAGCATCAAGGGTGGCCAAGAGTGTTTTGTTATGGACAACAATCGACTCTTAGGGCATGCGGTGGGACTAGGCATGAATCCAATGTGTGATTATCCTTCACCGCACGTAGCGACACCGGATAGTCGTTGACGTGTAATCCTTTACCACAAGGGGGGAGACCAGATTACATTTAAGATTATTTATATAGTATAATATTGTTTTGTAGCATGATGCAGGCAGGTCTAGAAAGTATTACATTTTGACTTAAATCATGTTATATTACTGTCACAGTATTATACCTTTATTAGATTTTCTTCACTCACGCAGAGGTATGTCTGATCCACTCATATATCTATATTCTTCAAGTTGATGAAGTTTAGAGACGTAATGGATTTAAAGATGAAATTTGTTAATACATTGTATATATTGTAAGTAAAGCATGTATTGATGACTTGATGTGATAGTTGTGGTGTTGATTGGATTTGGATCGTATAGACTTATGTATGGGTATCAGAATTTGTAAACTGGTATTTATATGTTTTCGTGTTATATAAAGTATTGATTTGACCATCTGCTTTGAAATTCTGAAAGTTATTAGTGAATTTAGGTTTTATCTTATGCTCTCTGTGTGTATATCATATGTATTATCTTCCAACGAATCGCTGTTTTGGAACTTCGTTGTGTAGTTATAGGTTTTTAAAATAGCGGGTTGTCAGGCAGTGTATTAATCATGACTGATGGAGGTACCAAGGGATTACGTACTGATAGTTATTGGATAACTATGGAATGATTCACTAATAAGGATAAGGAACCATATGTGAGGAGTTGTATATGATACGACCGATAAGGAGTTATCCGTCATTTGTGGGGCTATGACTTACTGAGCAAAACTCAAGGTTGAAATCCTAAGACAAATGAGTCCTAATACCCACTAGTGAAGTCGAAAGACTATATGTTTCATCTTAGGATTTGGAGAAACATAAAAGACTAGCGGGAGCCTTATTCAAAAAATAAAATGGTAACATTTAACCTTTCTAATATTATAAGAACATCTACTATATAAAATTATAATAATCTGCATTAATACATTTATGCAATTAACATAATTGATAAAAGGTTTTCCAGTTAAAATATACAAATGAACCGAATTAATATTAGCAAATAGAATTATAAAATGTAGTTGCCAATAAATGGTAGCATGTCGACCCATGCAAGCACCTAATTATACAACCACTAAATACATTCGTAACTTGGTTACTTACGAGTTTAATTGCCTGAGACTATGTATTGTGTTCAATGAACTTTAAACTCTAAAAGTGATACAAGAATATGGATATTTGATCCATAGACGGTCACATATAAATTTTACGTTGTGAACGGTCACAATTCGTAATGTACGTAACCTCGACGAAATTAGTTAATTGAAATAAGCAAGTAAACTGTAGTGTGAGATCGTGTATTCAATGTGATTAATTACAATAATGATCTTATTGTCTTAAATGTAACACTGGACCAAAGGCTACAAGATAGATCTAAGAATTCGATCTCTGAAATGTCAGTTTGATTAGTTTACTTAAAGTGCAATTTATTTGATATCCTTAAAAGTTAAGGATGACCAAATGCACTTTTGTAAAGAGTTCATTGTGATATTGTAGTAAGGATTTCCTTTTATGGTTCGACCATTTAGAAAGGAAATCGAATAAATAATGGTGGATGTAACTTAAGGCATAGTTGGGATGAAGAGTGTGAATGATCACTTTGCTTCATAAAGAAATTTGAAAACAAGAATTATAAAATAATCATAGAAACTTAACATTAGAATGAGAAATATGATTTCTATTCCAAAATTATTTTCATATAGAAAATTGTTTTTTATGATATTTATTTCTTTGAATTTAAGATACTTGATCTAAAAATTCTCGAATGTAAACTAGTTACAGTAAATGAAATAAATAACCAATATTAAGTGGTTGAACGGAAATAGAGGGAGCATGCCATATAACACTTATTGGTCGCATCAAGTTACAAAAATTGTTTTCGTAAAACATACCAAACATTATTTATGAAATAATAATAATTTTTCAGTATTGACTAAAAAATAGGCATAGTTTCATTTTAATTCGAATATTACGAATATTATTACAATATTATAATAGTGGTATTTGTAGTGCATTGGAAAATACAAAGGTATCTAAATATTTTGTAGTTGTTTTGGAATTATAGACTACGCCAAAGTTTGAAGAAATAATTCTTTGATTGATTACAAATCATATAGTACAAGTAAATTATATCTCAAATAATAAAAGGCAATGCACCCAATTGGTGGGAATGATCATAAAAGTTGGTGAACTCTATGGATTGATACATATAGATATATGCAATCGAAAGTCTATTAAATCCAAAATGGTTCCATATATTTCGTTGTATTCACTAATGAGTTATCACAAACATGAACATGTGTATTTGATACACATATAATATGTCTATGATAAGCTCGTAGGATACAAGGCGGAAGTAAATTATATAACGTGTAAAAGAAAATAAAATGATTCGATTTGATCGAATAGGTTAGTATATTGGAAAGAGTTTGGAACGTACCTAAAAACAAGTGAAGATTCAACTTCAAAAGTCACTCCTCCTTATGATACATAATGATGTATTGATAAGGAGTAATCGAACTCTGTTGAACGGAGTACGATTAATTGTGAGTGAAGTTGAGTTAACTTCGTTTTGTTATGTCAAGTACTTAAAAGTAGTATACAAAGTCCAAATTAATTTCATATAAAGAATAGTTTACAAAATCATACAAGATAAGGGTTATAAGAAACCCAAACATATCCTAGGCCAAGGAGTTGGTAGGATATGCGAGTCGAAAGACTACACACAATAATTGTTCATGAGAGATCTTATAAGAATCGCCCCAAATGGAGTTTGGAAACTATTGTCATTGGATGACCAATTCATGTTTTGAACATAAGTTTTGTAAACAAAAAATTAAACCAGTTATATATATAAGATAGTATAGTGTTTATGAATACCTATTCCGTTGCACTAAGTAACAACTGTTGTTTTAAGATACCAACTTCGTAGTGAAGAATTTTCTTTATGAAATTATTGGTATTAAAATGGATCTGGATATGATCCAAAGATGAAACTGATTATATGGGATGAAATGAAATTAACCCAACCTAAAATGAACACATTGCATTAGAGTATCTAATAAGTGTTCTCACATATTGAAGAGAAACTATGAATTTCTTATCAGTGTCAAGAATAGATAATCCTCAATTGACAATTAAGCCATCAAGGGTATTAACTCTACGATATGGTACGATGCAAAAATCTGAAAAGGATTTCAAATACGTTATCAGAATATGATTTTGGTAGTTGTATCCGAAGGGATATGATCCATCATCCACGAATTAGTCATTAAGAGCAAGACTAATGCAGTTAGAATATAACGAGCAACATTAATAAGAATAACATCACAAATTTCAATTGTTGAGATTTGCGTAATAGATTCGTTATTCAACGGGCTTAAATTAATTCGAATTTACTCACAAAATTATGACTTTGTATGAATTTGTGTTTGTTACATGTGTTGAAATGTAAAATTCTAAATAAAAATTTAGAATGGACCGTTTGCACATAGCGACCAAAATGTCCCTTAGTCGGTGGGAGCGATATTGTGGTTGTGGGTTTTTGGATATGAACCAAGAAATGATACTAAAGTATCATTTTATAAGCATAGGAATTGAATAATTATTTTGATAGAAATATCAAATAGTTTGATTGTCGATCATAATACAGAGGAAGCGTGTGTTCATAAGAAAGAAAGTTAAAAGGTACATAGATATTTCTAAACCATAATTAAACAACACACTGCTGACTATTAATGGTGTACTTGTGTTAAAATCAGCTTTAGTTGTTTTAACACTTAATATTGGACTTGTAAATGATGTCTTTCATAGATAGTATGAAGGACATTGGGAACGTCCCAGACAATATGCAGAAACGCATTATTAAAGTGTTTAATAAGGAACAAGTAACGACCCGGATCAGTTTATAATTAAATATTGGAATTATTTAAATATTTAAATCGTAGATTTAAAGTGAAAAAAAATGATTTCGAAAGCTTATTTAAATTCTGTTTAAATAAGAATGATGACATCGAAAGATTTTAATTTAGAATTAAAAGTTATAAAAATCCTTTTAACAATAATTCATTTTAATCAACGTGTGAAATTATCATTCCGGGGCACTATCTTGGATTTTGACGAAACTAGTGCCATCGTCCGGAATAATGAATTGTTATATGCCATCGAGTTTCGTGACGATCAGACATACTATGTAGTCGTGCGGGCTCAAATCGCATAATAATTGATTTTAGGAATTAAATATAATTTGATTTAAAAAGCTAACTTCTGTATATGATGGAATTGGGTCTCGATACTAGTTCCATTGTTTTCGGAATGAGGGTAATTAGCTAGGAATGCCAGTGAGCATGCCTCATTTGGTGTTCGAGATTTTGGAGGGTGAATGGTGTTTGGAAATCTTCCATATAAGGACCTCACTTCTCTTCTTTTCTAAATCCTAAACCCTAACCCTAGCCTCATCCAATGACCGTAGGTGATCGGGGCCTCTAGGGGCCGTTTCAGGTGATGGTCCCAACTAGGAAAATGTTTGGCATGGTGCGTTGAGTGTTGTGAATGGTTGGATTGTTGTGGATAAAGGCATGGCGGTCGAAAATTGACCATAACGGCATGGCTAGAGTTTGACTTTTCTTCCTTGACGTTGGTCTATAGGTGGTGGCGGTGAAGGGAAGTGGTAGAGGGTGATGAGGGATTAGTTCTGGTGGAGTTTGGGGCGGTGGCAATCGAAGGATGAACGTCGGTGGTTGTCGTAGGTTCTAGCGTGAGCTAGAGTAGATGAGAAAGGGTGGTTAAGGTGGCATTGGGTAGAGGACGGTGAGGGCTTGCTTGGATGAGGTTGCGGCGATTTTTGATCATCTAAAGCAGCGAAGCGGTGATGGTGAAGTCACGGTTAGGATTCATGAACGTCGACTGGGTTTAGGAAGAAGGTAATTTAGTTAATTACCTTAATAAATTAATGATTAATTATAATTTAGTTCTCTCTAAGTTCTAACGATCGTATCTTCCTCATACGAGGTCAGATCGAGGTGCCTTTTTGCCTTTGCACTCATGTCGGGATTTTCTATGCAATGGAGTTAGATTCATCGTTTTTGGAGCTTATGGGAATTTTAGTCAAAATCGAACAACATTCGAATTTGGACTATTCGGGAACGCGAAAGCATTAACTAGAGCTTGAGTGAGTTTTACTCACCAGCTTATTATATATTGTTGTATATATAATTGTTGTTGTATTGAAAATATAAACTATATAACGAACAATGCAAGTTATTACTTTTGGACCCCGGCTTGTTTTGTAAAACAAGTGATAACATCATATTGGAGTATAATCTCCTTTTGATTCTATAAAACATGTATCGTGGCCTAGACTACTTGTTTACATGTTTGATATTGCTTTGTGAAAAGTGATAGTTTGTTATGAATGTTAGAAACGATATAGTCGTTATAAACGTGCTTTGAAATCCCTGATATTTTGACATATGTTAAATTGGATAAATTATGGGAAATTATGGAAATACACACACACACACACACATATACATATATATATATATATATTGGGTTGTTCTACACACGTTTGGGTGTGTTTGACATAAATGGATCAGTTTGGACATTTTTCGAAATTGTAAATGGTAGAAGTGAAACGGTCGCGATGGATGCACTTTGAAATCGCTGTGATCAACGATTTTAAAGTTAACTTTGGAAGACATCCTAGGGCTTATTCATATTTATAGTAACTACTATTAGTGTACTTATTATCGGGAATAACAAGGTTTTCATATATTTTTGAAAATCAATTATGGATTTATAAAGATATGGTTTTAAATTATAAAACAGGTTTTAAATGATGGTTTTAAAATAAGTATAAGTATTTTAAAAGTATATTTTAGTATATACATTGTTTTAGAAGTTATTAAAGAGATAAAATGATTTTATATTATAATATTTTACGAGTGGTTTATATTATTTTATTAAATATCTTAGTATTGCAAATAAATTAGTATACGTAAATATACATCTTTTTAAATGAATTTTAATATATTTAGAAGTTTTGTAAAAAAAAGTTTGGTACTTGCAAAATTGATTTAAAATGAGTTTTAAGATTATAACACCTATGTTATAATGGATTGTTTTATGAATTGATTTAAAGGTATATAACCTTGTTTAATAAAATGGAGAAGTGCTTAGAACTTTAAATGGATATTTTAAACTAAATGGCAAGTATAAAAGTGATTAGATCTTTAAAATGGAATTTTAAAGATAATGGAATAGTGAAACGGTTTTGGGGTTTGTCATAAACAATGTGTTATCCCGCCTTTTGGCAAGGCCGTGACACCAAAAAGTTAACTGAAAATCAATGACTACTAGTCATGAACATCGATTGTGCATCGCAGGTTCACCATGGATATCGATGAATTTTGTCCGAGTCCGGATCGGGCTACAATTGACAAGACACGTCAAGCAGAGCCGTGAAAGTCAACGCTCCAAATATCAAGTCAATCCAAGGTCGTACGCTCAAGATATCATCGGCGCAAGTGGAAAACATAGCCTCGGGTTCGCATCCATATGAGTCGAATCCATCAGTTTCGACTCCATCTGGTTCGACTCAATCTACTTCATATCCATCGGCAGGGCTTATGTTCGAATCCACCAAAGACATCGTTGGTTCGAATCCATCGGGTTACCTTATATGAGACCATAGCATTCGAATCGATCAGAAGGGAAATAGCTCTGCTTCCATCTGTTTCGTATCCATCCGTCTTGGGATCATTTAAACCCAACAGAGCCAACCCTTAAGATCGAATCCATCAGACCCTTACTGCTTCGAATCCATCGACTCCATCGAGCGTGCCTTAAGTTCGAATCCAGCGAGGTAGAACCCCTTCGAATCCATACAATTAAGGATGCTTCGAATCCCCATGATGAAACAACTACGAATCGATCCACAATAGCATATCTAGATCGATTCGAACAAGTACCGGTTCCATCGATTCGAAGGAAGCGAACCTTCGAATCCAGCGCCTCGAATCCACTAAGTCACAGCAGCTAGAAACGTGGATTCGACCCAGTCAACCCGGAGTAAAAGTAGGATCGATACGAAGAAAGCGCGCCACGTCAACGAATGCCACGCGCGAAACCATCGAGTCGACCATATCGATTCGAAGGGATCGATTCGAACCAAGCTAATCAGCCAGAAGTGCAATCTTGAATCGATCATAACTTGAGATCTATAAGTCCAAATGCTACGAAATTTTCACAGTAGCTTACTGGCAACCTAAGGAATGTTCATGCCAAATTTCATCTCAATCGGAGCAAAACTTGATCGATTCGAAGCAAGGGTCGAATCGATCCCAAAGTGGGCCCGGATTTCCAAAGAGCGGGCATGTGGGCCCCCTGACGTGCCAGAACTGGTCTCCCTTCAATTTAGGCGAAATATCAGCCTCCTACACCTATAAATAGAGCCCCTGGTCATTCAGAAAAGGGGTCGGACAATTCTAGGAGCTAAAGAGCACCCAGACTCTGCCAGATTTACTCAGAATCACCACTGCTTCCTTAGGTTCAGATTATAATCATACAATCAGTTGTACTACATCAGAAGAAATTGTAATCATCAAGTGAACATCAATAAAATCATCAACTTCAGAGTGGACGTAGGCAAGATCACCGAACCACTATAAATCTCGTGTTTATGTTCATTATTTCTGAATTGTGATACTCTGTTTGCTTAGATCTGAGATTTGTGTGTGAATATTGTTGATTTATATTCATACACTGGTGCTTTCACAACATTCGGGGTTTGTGACCAATTTTGGCGCAAACACAATGTTTTAGTAACATTTGCTTTTACACCCTTAGATAATATTTTAAAGTGTTAAAATATTGTAAATAAGTTTGGGAAAATACTTATATCTTTAATAATGGAACTTTAAGGGAATGACAAGTATGATTTGGTTTGGGTTTGTTTTGGCAATGTGTTAATAACATTCGCCTTTAATCCGTTTTGGTTATACTTATGAACATAAATAGATCTTTAAAAAGAATGTTTAAAAGATAATCATAAGTGAAATGGTTTTGGGTTTATAGTGCCAGTGTTTGAGTAACATTAGTCTTTAGCCCTTTGAAATTGATTTGTGAATATACTTATACGGTTGAGATAAGTATACTTATACTTTTGGGAAGTGTTGAAATGTGTTGAAAATGAATAATGATGTTTTAATTAAATGGAAAAGTTTAATTAATAAATGGAGTTTCATTTATAAAGGAGTTTATTGAATAAAAATAATAAAAGAGGTTTTTAATTAATAAATGAAGATTAATCAAAAAGGGGATTAGAAGTCGTTTATATGACTTGATCGTGCTAGTTTGTGTCGATCATGCTTTATGTGTTGCTCGCTTATGGACAATATACGGGGACTTGGTTTCCCGTATGTGATTATTCTCATTGTATTGGATTGTTTGTTTATTCGATAGTTAAATAACCGACTATCAAATCTTTGCCAGATATACTCTAGAAATATCTAGAAGAAACAAGAGTATTATATGGTGTAGTTATCTTTGGTGATATTATACTGTACGTATAAACTCGTTTTGCTCTTCTAGGGCAAATGATAAGGAAACCCGTTCGCTTAATCGGTTAGGTGGTGATCTCTAATCTTATGAATTGTCTGTTATTTCCCAGAGAACCGAGGTTGAGATTCCCGGGAAATCAATCGATTAGTTTTGGAGCATCCGGTAAGTGGGGGAGTGTACTTATATGAGATGACTTGAAACTGTAACCACTCCAAAACCATATATGTGTTCTTGGTTCATGATTGCTTCTTGGTTGTTTCGTGGTTGCTTCATGATTGGTTTGTGATGCTGGAATATACACAGAGATTCGAGATCTGTTTTAGATGCTTGAACACATGTAGTTATTCGTGATCTATTCAGGATATGGGAATCCATGTGTGATTTTAGGACATGTTGAGGTATGGGAATCCATGTGTGATATCCAAATCTGTTGAGGAATTCATGTGTGGTTCCAAGATCTATTGAGATATAGGAATCCATGTGTGGTTCCGTGATCTGTTCGAGCTGGAGCTCATGTGGAAGATCTGTGCGAATGGTGGCCCGTGGGTTAGAATGTCGGACATAGCCTCATCAGCGGGTATGACTAAAACCAAAGATCGGAGACATAGCCAGTAGGATTGGCAAGCCCATAGGGTTCATGCGACTCCATTTCTCGAGATACTTATTGGGATATGCATGCTGAAGCGATGCATTGGGTCTTTGTAAGACCAGCTATGGTTTTCCCATGGTACATTTACTAGAGATGTACGATGCTTCAAAAGGATATCTATAATCCTTGTGCAGTAGATCGAGGTCGGCTTTGATCCGAGGAGATCAACATGGAAATCCTACATAATTAGTGAATGCGCCTTAGCGGTTATGATTGTATACCTATTATTATTGTGATGTACACTCACTTGCATCGTAGCTATGCGATTATTTATATTCCACACCTTAGACATTATTATGTTATCACTAGATTTTATAATAGAATGGTTTGGTTATCGTAAGGGAAAAACCTGTCCATGTTTATTGACGACGTGGTCTTACAATATACCCCTGTTTTGAAAGGTTTTAAGATATAATAAATTCTATGTGATATGATTTTCTCATGCTGGTTTACCAGACTAATCCGGGTGTTATTTTCTTAATGCTCGGGTCAGCTCAAGTATGTTTTCAGGTTTAGCTGTTGTTCATTGGAGCTCTTGGAGAGGAGCTGGATGATTTTTTATCATACTTATTTTCCACTACATTATTTGATTATATCTCAGCATTTGTGAGGACAGAATGTTATAACTGTTCAGGCTGATGATAGGTTAGTTTTCTCTGATTGATGTATGTATATAAAGGATTTCTTTTTGGTAAAGACCTTTTGAGATATTACATATTATCGTTCCGCATGTGAGATTTTGATATTGTGTTCTCATCTTCCTTGTTCTATTTCTATTTCCGTTTATTTTACCCTAACTATTCCTCTTTTCGGCACTTGGGTGCTCAGCACATGAATAGCATAGATTTATTACTATCGACATTCGAGGGTCGAAAAGGCAGATCGTTACAGCTGGTATGGGAGCTGAGGTTAAGCGAGAACCTTGGGTTTGTGGGGTATAACTCATTGAGAGACAGGGTAATGGAATGTCTTATTATGAGTTGAGAGTATATATACAAGAGCGCGTATTTGTTATTTTTATAAAAATGTTTTGTATTGTGTTGATTGGTTTGTAGAGTGGATTGTGGATTCTAATCAATACGAGTTGCTATCGTTATTGATAGGGATCTTCAAACACTTAGACACAGCAAACCGACACAGTATTGTTTTCGAAATTGGTAAAGGAAATAATTTTACCTAAGATTATATTTTATATGTAAAAGAATAATTTTCATAAATTGATATAGTTATTATGATGTGTTTGTTTGTTAGGAAGTGATAATATTGTAATATTATCAATTGTTGTTTGATTTGTGTGCTCGACTAGTTTATGAGAAGTTTTACCTTTTCACTTCATGGGTTGGGTAGATAATAACTTGTGGGAACATTGAAAATGAACACCTAGTGAATTAAGTTTCACAGTTTGATGATAAGGCGTTTAGTGATAATGTTGGATTAAATATTTGAGGAATAGTTTTATATAAGAAATTGACTTATATAAGTATGATCTATAAGCAAGTTTATGAATATATGAAAAAGGATTTAAACTGAGAATTTGAGAACTTAAATCCCAGTGTTTAAGAAATTGGTTTTCTAAGGTTTTGTAAAATAATACTATTATTATTTGGAAGTAAATATTTCGGAATTGGTTTATGTAACTAATGTCATGGCACTTAGTAATAGCTACGAAGTATTTGATATCGTTTTGAAAATGATTTTGGTTAAGTCTAAAAGGCATGGTTGGATGTACTGAACTCACTTCTTTCGCTGGAAAATGATTCTGATAATGACTGCAGCATCATCATTATTTATTTTCGAGTTTCAAAATGGGGAAAGCTACAGTAGCGATTTGCTACAGAATTGTTTTGGTAAAAACAGATTTTGATTTAAATATCGGAAGTGTGATTTGATATACAAAAGTTATAAGTATATATTATTTCAAAATGATTTGAAATAAGATTAGGTGTTTAGTTCTTGAGTTACCTGTTAAGGTATTTTATGGACTCATGTATCATATGTATTAGGGTAAGTATGGTTGTTCATTTTGTTTGATCTGTTGATCTGTAATTTTCATTTATTAAAATGAAGTAGAATTTTCAACGATTTTCGAGAGTCGAAACTTCGAAATTTGTATAAGTAATTTGAAACCAAGTGTTTTGTGAAACTATAAAGATGAGTTTATATAACACTTGAAATTAGAAGATAATAAAATTTGGAAGCTAAGTGTTTATATAAGTTAAGTTTATATAATGCTTGATTTAGAAAGATAGTAGAATTTAGACAAGTTTTAAATTGATTGAATATTCATGTTGAGTAAAACAAATTAGATGTTTTGTACATACTCTGAGGATGTAGTGGAGTATTATACGGATATGAACTTAAGTTATAAAATGCTTAATAACTTGAAGTAAATTTTATGAAATGATTCATAAGTAATTTTAGTATTAAATGAGAAATACTAAGTGATAATTGAATGTGAATTAAAAATGGAAAGTAATTGGTATAGTCAAGAAACCAATTGAATAGAGTACGTAAGTTGTATGTAGATCATTTTATTTGCATACCATTCCTTGATCTAGGATTTGAGTACATGGGTTTCGAGGTGATTTACACCGTCCGAGTTTGGATTTTTCACTCGATTCTCGACGGCGAACACTTGATACGGGTTCTTAATATGATCCTAGAGTTTTCTATCATAGTATATGGCTATGTAAAGAGAACAGAGGTTTCTAATCAAGGAATCGGATCGGAGTCCACACTTGAGAGGTCAAGTGGGATATACTAGTTCAAAACGGAAATTTATGTGATCGAGCAAGCGATCAGATTCAATATTGTGTACGAATGATATATGTATATCGTACGGGCCTTATTATATTTATATGGTATATATGTTAGCTTGTGGGGAGTTTGGGGAATGACACTTCGAATTGTTTTGGTAGCATGAGTGATCGACTGAGTAATATCTAAGGTTGTTGAGCGTAAGGTAACGCTTAGTGGATTGTTTGTCATCCTTGTGCGATGAGATGGTTTCTAAACCTGGGTGAAGCATGAGTTTTGATTGCTAGTGATCGCAGTACTGTATAGTATTGTGATGCAAATGTTTCTTGGCTTGCAATATCGTTAGGTATTGATGTGTGATGGTTGCTTTATTGCTTGTGTTGGAATTTCAGGGGCGAAATTCTTTTAAGGTTGGAAGAATGTTACGACTTGGATTTTTGAACACTTTATAATTAAATACTGGAATTATTTAAATATTTAAATCGTGGATTTAAAGTGAACAAAAATGATTTCGAAAGCTTATTTCAGTTTTGTTTAAATAAGAATGATGATATGGAAAGCTTTTAATTTAGAATTAAAAGTGATAAAAATAGTTTTAATACTAATTCATTTTAATTAACGTGTGAAATTATCATTTCGAGGCACTGTCTTAGATTTTGACGAAACTAATGCCATCAGATCCAGAATAATGAGTTGTTATACGCCAAAGAGTTTCATGATGATTGGACGTACTATGTGGTCATGCAGGCTCGAGACATATAACAATTGATTTCAAGAATTAAATATAATTTTATTTGAAAAGCTAACTTTTGTATATGATGAAATTGGGTCTTGATACTAGTTCCATTATGTTTGGAATGAGGGTAATTAGCTAGGAATGTCAGTGAGCATGCCACATTTGGAGTTCAAGATTTTGGAGGGTGAATAGTGTTTGGAAATCTTCTATATAAGGACCTCACTTCTCTTCTTTTCTAAATTCTAAACCTAAGCCTAGCCTCATCCAATGGCCGTAGTTGATCGGCGCCTCTAGAGGCCATTTCAGTGATGGTCCCAAATAGGAAAATGTTCGGCATGTTGCGTTGAGTGTTGTGAACGATTGGATTATTATGGATCGAGGCATGGCGGCCAGGAATTGGCCAAGATGACGCGGTTAGGGTTTGACTTTTCTTCCACGACGTTGGTCTATAAGCGGTGACGCTCAAGGGAAGTGGTAGAGGGTGATGAGGGCTTGGTTCTGGTGGAGTTTAGGGTGTTGGTGTTGCCTATCGCAGCGGCAATCGAAGGATGTACGTCTACGACTGTCATGTGTTCTAGCGTGAGCTAGAGGCAAAGAGGAGGGGTGGCTTAGGTGGCATTGGGTAGAGGACAGCGGGCGCTTCTTGGGCGAGGTTGTGACAACGTTCGATCATCTGAAGCGATGACGCGATGATGGTGAAGTCACGGTTAGGGTTTGTGAACATCGACTGGGTCTAGGAAGAAGTTAATCTAGTTAATTACCTTAATTAATGATTAATTATAATTTAATTATCTCTAAGTTCTAATGATCATATCTTGCTCATATGAGATCAGATCGAGGCACCATTTTCGTCGTTGCATTCATATCGAGATTATCTATGTAGTAGAGTTGGATTCATCGAGTTTGTAGCTTATGGGAATTTTAGTCAAAATCGAACGAGATTCGATTTTGGACTATTCGGGAACGCGAAGGCGTTAACTAGAGCTTGGGTAGGTTTTACTCGCGAGTTAATTGTATATTGTTGTATAAATAATTGTTGTTGTATTGAAAATATAAATTGTATAACGAACAATTCAAGTTATTACTTTTGGACCACGACTTGTTTTGTAAAACAAGTGATAACATTATATTGGAGAATGGAGTATAATCTCCTTTTGATTCTCTAAAATTTATATCGTGGCCAGGACTACTTGTTTACATGTTCGATATTGCTTTGTGAAAAATGATAGTATGTTATGAATGTTAGAAACGATATAGTCGTTATAAACGTGCTTGGAAATCCTTGATATTTTGACATATGTTAAATTGGATAAATTGTGGGAAATTATGGAAATATATATGTACATATATATTGGGTTGTTCTACACACGTTTGGGTGTGTTTGACATAAATGGATTGGTTTGGACATTTGTGGAAATTGGAAATGGAAATTGTAAATGGTAAAAGAGAAACGGTCGCGATGGATGCACTTTAAAATCACTGTAATCTGCGATTTTAAAGTTAACTTTAGAAGACATCCTAGGGCTTCTTTGTATTTGTAATAAGTATTATTAACGTACTTATTATCGGGAAGTAACAAGATCTAAATGTATTTTTGAAAATCAATTATGGATTTATAAAGATATGGTTTTGAATTATAAAATAGGTATCAAATGATGGTTTTAAATTATAAAGGTTTTAAAATAAGTATAAGTATTTAAAAGCATATTTTAGTATATATGTGGTTTTAGAAGTTATTAAAGAGATAAAAGGATTTTATAATATAATATTTTACAAATGGTTTATATTATTTTATTAAATATCTTAGTTTTACAAATAAATTAGTATCTGTAAAAATATATCTTTTTAAAGGTATTTTAATATATTTAGAAGTTTTAAAAAAGAAGTTTGGTATTTGAAAATTGATTTAAAATGAGTTTTAATAGTACAACACCTATGTTATAATGGATTGTTTTATGAATTTATTTAAAGGTATATAACCTTGTTTAATAGAATAGTGAAGTACTTAGAACTTTAAATGGATATTTTGAACTAAATGGCAAGTATAAAAGTGATTTTGGGTTTATAGTATCGATGTTTGTGCAACATTTGTTTTAACCTATTTAACTATACTTTTGGAAAGTGATTAGATCTTTAAAATGAAATTTTAAAGATAATGGAATAGTGAAATGGTTTGGGGTTTGTCGTAAACAATGTTTTCGTAACATTTGTTTTTAAGCCTTTAGATAATATTTTAAAGTGGCAAATATTGTAAATAATTTTGGGAATATACTTATATCATTAGTAATGGAACTTTAAAGAGAATGACAAGTATAATTTGGTTTGGGTTTGTTGTGGTAATGTATTAGTAACATTCACCTTTAACCCGTTTTGGTTATGCCTATGAACATAAATAGATCTTTAAAAATAATGTTTAAAAGATAATCATAAGTGAAATGGTTTTGGGTTTGTAGTGACAATGTTTGAGTAATATTAGTCTTAAGCCCTTCGAAATTGATTTGTGAATATACTTATACGGTTGAGATAAGTATACGAATACTTTTGGGAAGTGTTGAAATGTGTTGAAAATGAATAAGATGTTTTAGTTAAATAGTGAAGTTTAATTAATAAATGAAGTTTAAGTTATAAAGGAGTTTATTGAGTAAAAATGAGTTTTACAAATAAAAGAGGTTTCTAATTAATAAATTAAGATTAATTAAAAAGGGAATTAAAAGTCGTATATATGACTTTATCGTGCTAGTTTGTGTCGATCGTGCTTTGTGTGTTACTTGCTTATGGACAGTATACAGGGACTTGGTTTCTCATATGCGATTATTCTGATTGTATTGAATAGTTTGTTTATTTGGTAATTAAATAACCAACTATCAAATCTTGGCCAAATATACTTTGGAAATATCTAGTAGAAACACGAGTATTATAGGTACAGTTATCTTTGGTGATACTATACTGTATGTATAAACTCGTTTTTCTCTTCTAGGGAAAATGATAAGGAAATTTGTCTGCTTAAAACGTTACAAGGTAATCTTCGATAATATGTATTATTTGTTTATTTCCCACAGAACTGGGGTTGAGATTCCCGAGAAATCGATCGATTGGTTTTTGATCACCCGGTAAGCGGTGGAGTGTACTTATATTAGATGACTTGAAACCGTAACCACTCCAAAACCATATACGTGTCCTTGGTTTGTGATTGCTTTGTGATTGCTTCGTGGTTGCTTCATGATCGGTTCATGATTAGTTCGTGATGTTGGAATCTATATGGGGATTCGAGATCTGTTTGAGGTAGTCGAACATATGTAGTTGTTCATGATCTATTTAGGATATGGGAATCCATGTGTGATTCCGAGACCTATTGAGGTATAGGAATCCGTGTGTGATTCTGAGATTTGCTGAGGAATCCGTGTGTGGTTCCGAGATCTGTTTTGAGATATGGGAATCCATGTGTGTTTCCATGATCTATTCGCGCTAGGGCTCATGTGGAAGATCTGTTCGAGTAGTGACTCATGGCTGGAATGCCGGACGTAGCCTCATTAGCGAGTATGACTAAAACCAAAGATAGGAGGCATAGCCAATAGGGTTGGAAACCCCATAGGTTGCATGCGACTCCATTTCTAGAGATACTTATTAGAATATGCATGCGGTAGCGATGCATCGGGTCTTAGCAAGACCAGATATGGTTTTCCTCTGGTACATTCACTAGAGATGTACGATGCTACGAAATGATACCTCTGATCCTTGTGTAGTAGATTAGAGTCGGCTTTGATCCAAGGAGATCTATGTGGATATCCTATACAATTAGCGAGCGCGCCTTAGTGGTTATGATTATATACCTATTATTGTTGTGATGTACACTCACATACATCGTAGCTTTGTAATTATTTATATTCCACACCTTAGGCATTATTATATTATCACTGGATTTTATAATAGAATAGTTTGGTTATCATAAGAGAAAAAATTGTCTGTGTTCATTGACGGCATGGTCTTATGATATACCCTTGTTTTGAAAGGTTTTAAGATATAATAAATTCTATATGATTTGAGTTTCTCATGTTGGTTTTCCAGACTGATCCGGGTGTTATTTTCTTAATGCTCGGGTCAGCTCGAGTATGTTTCCAGATTTAACCATTGTTCATTAGAGCTCTTAGAGAGGAGCATGATGATTTCTTATCATACATATTTTTCCGCTGCATTACTTGATTGTACCTATCAGCATTTGTGAAGATAGGATGTTATAACTGTTCAGGCTGATGATATGTTAGTTTTTTCTGATTGATGTATGTATATAAAGGTTTTCTTTTTGGTAAAGACCTTTTAAGATATTATATATTATCATTCCGTATGTGAGATTCTGATATTGCATTCTCTTCTTTCTTGTTCTATTTGTTTTCTTTTTATTTTACCCTTACTGTTCCTCTTTCTGACAATTGGGTGTTTGGCACATGAATACCGTGGATGAATTAGTGTTGACATTCGGGGGTCGAAAAAGCGGATCATTACAAGACATGTGAAATAGATTCTTTATGCATTGGCAATAGGAGTTAGCATACATGTTATGTTGTTTACAACATCTTGATTTGTTTATGTATTTGATACATGAAGCAAATATCAAATCCAAATTGATATCATTAAATGATTGTTTGAGGTGTCCTCGCGTATTTATGAAATACTAGATAATTGGTTACATAAAAAATAAAATCCTTATAAAGGAGTGTTCGGACTCAAATTTCATAAGTGAAATTGAGTATAATATGTTAATAATAAATTCAAGTTAAGAAGCTTTAAGATAGAAATGTTACAAATGAAATGTTGTGGATAATTCGATGAAAAGGTTGCGTACATCGCCTTGAATAACGCCATAATAAAAGTGAAGTATTTATATAAATGCATGAATTTATAACTGAGCTAGGGGTGATTCCAATTATTAAGAATACTAATCACTGTTATATGATAACAATGTAATAATAAAAGCTCACTAGAAGTCGAGAAACATACTCTGAATATCTTCACATGATAAAAGTAGTTTATTAGCATCGGAGAGAGTTGATTGACAAAGTAGATAATTAAACCAACTTAGCAAATCCATTCATGAAAGGTCTAACTTGATTGGTTCTCATCAAACTAATTGAAGGGATGTAATGGAGATTGCATAATTGACCCCAACTGCAAGTGGGAAATTGATAGAGTCGGGGATATGCCCTAAGGGCAATTATGTAATTTGGTACATATATCTATCTCAATAACCAATCTTGTTCAAAATAAAAGGTGTTTTCTTTCTATTGTATACTTGATATAATGAGTTATATTAATTAATTAAAAGTATATTTAATAGAAAATCCATAAACAATATATTTGTGATAAAAGTTACAAGGTGTTGTAGCCACGAATAATTTATCACAATGAAATTAAACATGTTGTTTTAGTATTCCTAGTCAAGATGTATCGAGACTGGATATTGATACATCATTGAGACTAGAGTACGTAACGCTCTTCAAATGTTGGGTGGTGTATTACTCATAACTGCTGGAGGCACCAAGGGATTACGTACTGATAGTTATTGGATAACTATGGAATGAAATGCCCAATATTTTTCTGTTGGTTAATATAACTAAGGTCAAACAAAAAGTATCGATATGGCAAAATTACACTGTTATCTTAACTTGAGAATAATGTAGATCTTCAATGTGGAAATTCTTTTTTAATTATAGTCAAGTCATGGCACGACGTTTATTACTCGGTATCCTGAGTCAGCTATATTGAACTGATTGCACGTGATAGATTCGACTGTTATCAAGAAGGATGACCATGGAGCAATGGCTGTAGGACCGAGAAGTAAAGTACAGATGGTTATATGAAGCAAGAAATGAATGGAATTGGTAGATGAACGATGCAGGATGCTTGAAATATGGATATTAGCTTGGACAAACAAGGGATCAGCATGGCTTGGTAGAACCCTAGGGATCGGCATAGTTGGTTATACGAGGGATCGACACGATCGAAGTAAAGGAGGGATTGGAATAGATGGAAGTGCATGGATCGAAATGATTGGATAGGCAAGGGGTCGGCATGGTCGAAGCAAAGGAGGGATCGGCATAGGTGAAAGCAGATGGATCGACATGTTCAAGGCAAGATGGATCGGCATGGTCAAGGCAAGATGGATCGGCATGGTCAAGGAAAGAGGTATCGGCATATGGCTACTAGAAGGGTTCGGCAGAAAATAGCTTACAAGGGAAGTTGAGCCAAAGATCAATCAAAAGCATAAGCTCCACTAGTCTGAATGACTCGATATTTGAAGAGACAACATATCTAATCATGAAGAAGCCACCATAGGGATCGTTGCCCAAGAATCGACCAATGAAGGGATCAGTTGTAACACCCCATATTTTTTTGATAACGTTATTTAGGATATTTAATTAGCTAAATTAAATAAAATAATGTATTGATTAGAGGATAGAGATTTGATTTTTATTAAGGGGTAGCCGTGCCATCTAACCAATGAATTAAAATAAGAGTTAAAATGAAATAGAGTAGGGGTAAAATAGGAAAGAGGCCATTCCTACATCCCTTAAAACATGGCCGTCTATTCTCCTATACATGTTCATTTCATTTTCAAAATTTTAAAAGCTAAGGCCGGCCACCGTTAACAAGAGCTAGAGAAAGAAAGATAAAGGGGAAGCTTAATCAACATCAAATTCATTCAAATCTCACATCCTTAATCTCTAAAGCTAAGGTGAATAATGTTTACATCTCTCATTTGTTTTGTTTTCGGTTTTAAGGAGAAATCTGAAATGTTTTGCAATGCTTTGCCATGTTTTTGAATAATGGAATGATTATATATACTTGTTGATGTTATGTATGTTCATACTGATTTTATGATACGTTTTAAGGTAAAATAACATATTAAATGACATCTAAATGCCCTACAAAGTTTTATATAGACTAGAAATAATATTTTGGAGATGAGTTTCAATTTTTAGAATTTTCTGAATTTTTGTGGATTTTATATGAATTTTCTAGTAAAGAAAATGTTATTTTGGGTTATAAATTATTTATGGTTAAATAATAAAAGGTTTGGGTTTGAAATTTTTATATGTTGGAAAAAATATAAAAGAGTTTTTCTAGAATTTTTGTAGATTTTTCCTAAGTATTTTAATGGATATGTAAAATTATTAAAGGTATGGGACTTAAATATTTTATATATTTATAAAAGAAGAAGGGGCTCTTTGCAAATAATTCAAATTTGTTATTTCTGGAAATTGGCAACACTTTTGAAAAGTAAAATGGCAACTAATCAGATTTAGACAAACAAGGCAGGTTAAGTACAAAAGAAATAGTTTAAAAGGACAAATAAACATTTTTTTCATTATTTCGATGCTTTCGGCACTAGGTTCTGCCTCTTTTCCTACACCACCGACAGAGTCGAAACCAATGCACATGGTATCAGGGAACTGGTACGTAGTGAATTTGATATAGGCGAAAGGTAGTAGGTCGAAACCAGGGGTTCCGAAGGGGTTGAGGCTTTACTTTGTTATTTAAATAAAAATGCGCCTACTTGCTTTCGACTAAGAAGCTTTCGACTTAGTTGGCTTTCGACCAGGTCAAATGGATTTAAAGGAAATAGTTTGGATTGGGTTGCGCCTTTGCTTTTAAACAACTGCTTTCAACTAAGTCGAAACCTTTTGCTGCCGCCTTTTTACCTTTCGACCCAGAGGGTTTTGAAGGGTTACTTTGTTTTCTAAAATTTGGCCACTTCTCCAATGCTTTCGAAGGGATGGTTTCGACACCATCACTTCTTTACTTAGGATTCCTTTCGAAAGGTAGGCTTTCGACTTAAATGGTTTTAATGACCCTTTTGCTCAATTGAAGTATAACCCAAATGATTTCGAAAGAGATGATTTCAATGATTCGAAAAGAAGTGCTTTCGACTTTAATGGATTTATGATCCTTTTGCTCTACTTGAAGGCATAATCCAAATGGTTTTGATCGAAATTTTTTTTCAAAAGGAGGAGTAAGCTTTGAATGTTTCAAAAGGTTCCACATATTTTGACTTAAACCCAAGTGCTTTCGAAAGGTTTAGATTTGATGCTTTCAAAAGGTTTTAAAGTAAGGTTTCAAAAGGGTGTTTCCCCAATGGTTTCGAAAGAGTCGAAAGGTATGGTTTTTCTGGTTGTTTTGAAAGGATTAAAAGGAAAGGTTTTCCAAGGGTTTTGAAAGGAAATGCTTAAAGGATTTAAAAGAAAGATGTCTAAGGTTTTAAAGCTTTCGAAAGGAAGGGTTTTCAAAGTTTTCAAAAGGGTTTTGAGAATGGTTTCGAAAGGAAGGTTTTGGCCTTTCGACCTAGATAAAAGAAAGGGTTTTACTTGGTTTAGAAAGGGGTACATTCAATAGATTCAAAAGGGGGACTTTCAAAGGTTAAATTTTTTCATCAACTATGATTTGGGTAAATTATATATATACATACATATATATATATATATATATATAAACATGGCAAGGTGATTTTGAGTAAAGCATAGAGATTATATATTTTCCTTATTTGAGTTTGATTTAAATATATTTAAATCATTTTGAAAATATTTTCAAGGAAAATTTTAGGAAGGGATCCCTAAGTAAAATGACTCAGATATTAGAATACGAGATGGGACTGGTATAGGGTCGCGCCCTATACATTAGCTATTAGCCCCAGCTAATTTTGTCCAAAATTCCAATTTGTAGGGCTTTGTCACAAGTAAGACTAAAATTATGAATACACACAGAAATGAATATATGTTTGTATACATGTAGGTTATTGGTGAGCCTGCAAAACCTTTAGGATCAGGTGACCCTGGGAGATGATAAGTTAAGGACAGACCGTCCAAAAGAGAAGTATTTAACGGATAGTTAAGGACAGAACATCCAAAAGGAGAGGAGTGTCTAACAAATGTTAGATAAATTTTGATATGTTGTTTGGTAGGCTCGAGTCAGCCAAAGGTTAATCGTTAGCCAAACAAAACTAAAGTGTATAAACAGATGGTTCATTTATTACCTGATATGTATGTTTACATAATAATGCTTTACAGATTTTAACTAGTTTTGGTTGCATGAAAGGATTTGCAAAAGATATATTTTAAAAGCATGTTAGTGAGGGGAAAGCTGTTCCGCTAAGAGGCATAGTCTCACTTAACATAAAATAACAGTGATGAATAGTATTATTCACACCAGGCTTTATGTTTGACTCGAAGTTTTTGTTTCCCCTTAAACTCTCGGGTGCTCAAAATTGATTTGAGTAGGCTGAGGGTTGAGGTTTTTAGGTTTTGTTGTTTTGGCGTATAAGCTTCTGGAGATGAGAAGGTGGCTGACAGATAGCTAATTATGAGTTATAGTTTTATTTTGTTTTGAATCCGTTGTGTATATAAGTCAGATACGACTATATTGACTCCGATTAACCAAAGGGGCATCGTCATATGTCGCTCTTGGCGTATTGTTGTAATGATTATAATTGAGCTTTAACTGGAAATGTTATGGGATTTTGTAACCTGGATATGAATTATTTGAAATGTAATAAGTGAAATGTTTTTTTTTTGAAATTTGTTATTTTATTCATATTTAAGTATTTCTGATATTATGGATACCATTAATATTACCGTATTTTGTCACCAGAAGTTAACACTATAGATGACTGCAACATATGTAGTGTTTAGCTTTTGGCCTCTAGATATGGGATGTTACAACTTGTGGTATCAGAGCATAGGTTTATGAAAAAATTTAACTAAAAAATGGTTTTTGGAAACATAATCCTAAAGAATTAGAGTAAGATTGGGGTATGGGATAATGTTATAGTAACATACTTGTATTTGTTATATATAAGTATACGCTTTATCTCTAGTCTCCTATTTTTGATAGGTTATTTTTCTGTATCTCATGAGGTTTCAATATAGATATGGAAGGTAGAAGAGGAAGGGTTAACCCAGGAGGAGAAGGCATCGATGGGAATGCCAAGCCTAATGCGAGGAGAGGTCAAGGTCATGCACAAGCAGAGAATGTGGGTGTTGGATTCCCGCAAGTTGGAATGGAAGCTATGTATCAATTCTTCGTGAACATGGTGCAAGCGGGTGTTGCTGCTGGAGTAGTGAGAGGAGGATTTTCGGGAGCTCCAGTTGTCAACGACTATCCTAAGTTGCATGGAGACTACATTAAACTTGGAAGGAAGCCATTTATTGGAATAGAGGATGCCACTGAGGTGGAAAACTGGTTGTTGCACTGCGAAAGGATTTTTGCAGACTTGAGGCTCAATGATGAGCAGAAGAGGAGGTTGGGATCGAGACAGCTTCAGGGAGCTGCTTTGTTTTGGTGGAATAGTGTGACTGTGGCAGTGGATGAGGAGACTATGACATAGGCGGAGTTTAAGAGAAGGTTCCAGGAGAGGTTCATGTCGGTGATGGCACAGTCTGTTTTGATCCAGAAGTTTGCTAAGCTAGAACAAGGAGAGATGACTGTTCTGGAGTATGCCGGTAGGTTTGAAGAGTTAGCCAGATATGGTTATGCTGCTGTTGATATAGTGATGAAAAGGAATGAGAAGTTTATCAGGGGATTAAAGCGTAAGTTAGCCAGGGCTACATTACCGCATATTAGAGATCCCTGTGATGTGGTTGTAGAGATGGTTTGAGACACGAAGAGATGCTCGCTTGTCAGGAGAAGAATAAGGTGAAATAAATCCAGGTTAGGTAGGATCAGAAAAGGAAGTTCTTTCACAAGAAGGGTGCTAAGAAGGGTGGAGCAGCCAAGAAGGGGAAGTCTGAGGTAGTCTGTTTCAAGTGCGACAAGAAGGGTCATTTCGCCAATGAGTGTCATACTAGGAAGGTTAAGGAAGTGATCGAGAAGAAGAACATCAGGTGCTTCAACTGCGATTAGATAGGCCACTATAAGAACCAGTGCCAGGAGCCCGCTAAGGATGGAAAGGGCAAGGTGTATGCATTGGAGTCGCTGCTTCTAAGCCGATAGCTCAGGAAAAAGGAAAGGCAGTTTCGGGAGGTACGCTTTTGATCCATGGTATGTCTGCTAGCATTCTATTTGATACTGGTGCATTGCATTCTTTTATATCTAGATGTTTGATAGATAAGCTTAACCTATATCCCAAATATTTAGTTACTTCCTTACGGGTTGCGAATCCAATAGGAGGGTATGCAACTCTAGGGTTGAGATGTGACCAATTAGAGTTTGACCTGTTAGGTCATACCTGTATTTGCAGATTGCATGTGTTTGATTTTGTGGGGTTCGGGATTATTCTTGGGATGGATTGGTTAAGTGAGTATGATGCTAAGATATTTTGCCAAAATAGGAAAATATCGCTTAGGCACCCTGATTGTAGCGAATGGATTATTTATACCGTAGAAGGTTCTAGCGGTGAGGTGAATGCTTTGTTGGGTGTTATGGAGTTAGAGAATGGGCTGAGTCGAGTTTTCATGGTTAGAGAATTCGTGGATGTTTTTGAACCTGTAGTTGTATTGCCGCTGAAATCAGCCATTGAGTTTCAGATAGATTTAGTTCCGGGGGCAGAACCAGTGAGTAGGCCGCCAAGTAGAATGACCCCTACAGAGATGAGGGAGTTGAAGGTGCAGTTGGTAGATTTGGAAGGCAAGAGCTTTATTAGGCCGAGTAGTTCACCTTGGGGAGCAGCAGCAGTGTTTTCTAAGAAGTCGGACAGATCGTTGAGGTAATGTATCGATTATGATAAGTTGAATGAGAGGACGATAAAGAATCGATATCCATTCCCCATAATTGATGAATTGTTCGACCAGTTGAGTGGAGCCAAGGTATTTTCTCAGTTGGATTTGGCAATAGGTTTCCATCAACTCAGAGTAGCAGAAGATATTACATCTTTGACGGCATTTAGAACAAGGTACGGGTCATAAGAATGGTTAGTTATGTCGTTCGAACTCATTAACGCGTCGACATTCTTTGTGGATTTGATGAACCGGATTTTCTGAGAGCACTTGGATAGGTTCATGTTGGTTTTTATAGATGATATTCTTATATACTCTAAGGATGAGAAGGAGCATGAAGTTCATCTTAGAGTTGTGCTTGAGATGCTGAGGCAGCATCAGCTAAAGGAAAAGTTTTCGAAGTGCCATTTTTGGAAGAAGGAAGTGAAGTTTCTGGGTCATGTAGTCTCGGAGAAAGGGTTATCAGTAGATCCGACTAAGATTGAAGTGGTGAATAGTTGGAAGAGACCCGAGACAGTGATGGAGATAAAGAGTTTTCTTGGATTGGCTAGGTATTATCGGAGATTCATTAAGGATTTTTCGCGGGTAGCAGCACCGATGACCAAGCTAACGGGAAAGGATGTGAAGTTTGTGTGGACCGATAAGTGTGAGGAAGCATTCTAGAGTTTGAAACACTTATTGACCCATGCACCTCTGTTGGTTGTTCCGGAAGGGAATCAAGATTTGGTGGTTTATACCGATGCGTGTGGAACCGGATTAGGAGCTATGCTGACGCTGAAAGGTAAAGTGATTGTTATGCTTCTAGACAGCTTAGACCGCATGAGGTCAGGTATCCAACACATGATTTGGAACTGGCTGCAGTGATTTTTGCATTGAAGGTGTGGAGACATTACCTTTTGAGAGAGGTTTGAGTTATATACAGATCATAAGTCACTGAAGTATTTGTTCTCTCAGAAGGTGTTGAACATGAGACAACAGAGATGGTTAGAGTTTATAGCCGCTTATGATTTTGGGATTGAGTACACACCGGGAAAAGGCAACAAGGTTGCAGATGCACTTAGCAAGAAACATCAGAATGCAATGTTGGCGATGATTGCTAAGTGGAAAGATTTATAAGTGTTAGCAGATTGCAGGGTGCAATGGAGATCCGAGGCTGGGTCTAGCAGAGAGACTGTTGTGTTATCTTGTTTGAAAGTTTGACCAGTGATGATAGAAAGGATTGCTTCTAAACAGGAAGAAGATCCAACATTAGCTGAACGGATCAGGAAGTTAAGAGATGGAACCGAGAGCGGTGACTTGAAAGATTTCAGTCTTGACCAAGATGGGTGGTTGAGAAAGAAAGGAAGATTATGTGTTTCGAGTGTAGGAAACATAGGGAAAGAAGTTTTGGAGGAATGCCATCGTTCGAAGTTCTCTATTCATCCAGGAGGTACTAAGATGAATCAGGATATGAAGAGAAGTTTTTTCTGGGAAGGTATAAAGCGGGATATTGGCTTATGGGTAAAGTAGTGGGTGAATTGCCAGCAGGCAAAAGCTGAACACCAGAAGCCAAATGGATTGCTTCAGCCATTTCATAGTGGAAAGATTGACCAAGAGTGCCCATTTCATTCCAGTTAAGTCAACTAGGATGGCACCTATTTTGGCGAAGTTATTTATGAAGAATGTGATTAGACTGCATGGAGTTCCTAGTAGCATAGTAAGCGATAGAGATTCCTTATTCACTAGCGAGTTCTGGAAGAGTCTACATGATGGTTTGGGAACCAAACTCAAGATGAGTACCGCTTACCATCCACAAATGGATGGGCAAACGAAAAGAGTTAACAAGACCTTGGAGGATTTGTTAAGAGCTTGTGTTCTAGATTTCGGGGGATCATGGGAAGATCATCTGCATTTAGTCGAGTTTTCGTATAACAATAGCTATCAGACTAGTATTGGGATGGCACCGTTTGAAGCTTTGTATGGATGGCAATGCAAATCTCCCGTTTGTTGGTTGGAGACCGGGGATAGGTTGGTTCTTGGTCCAGATTTTGTTAGAGAAGCTGCAAAAAAGATTGAGGTCATTCGGGCTAGAATGAAGGAGGATCAGTCTAGGCAGAAGAGTTATGTAGACAAAAGACGGAAAGATTTAGAGTTCTCAGTTGGAGATCAGGTATTTATTAAGGTGTCACCAATGAAGGGTGTGATCAGATTTGGAAAATCAGGAAAATTAGCACCGAGATTCGTTGGACCTTTTTGTATTGTTGAGAGGATCGGGAAAATCGGGTATAGAGTTGAGTTACTAAGCAGTTTAGCAGGAGTCCACAATGTTTTTCATGTTTCTCATCTCAGAAAGTATGTTAAAGACCCGGAGACTGCTATTGCACCGACTGTGCTAGATGACATAGTGGTAGAACCGGACTTGACCATAGTAAGAAAGCCAGTTGGTATTGTTGCGAGAAATGAGAAGAGGCTTAGAACCAAGAGAGTCAGATTAGTTAAGGTCCAGTGGAGTGACGATGATAGGGACTGTAGTTGGGAGGTTGAGAGCGGGATTATAGAGGCTTATCCTAATTTGTTTGATGGTATGATTTACTTCTTTGTTGATGTATTGTGTATCTTACCGTAATTTCGAGGACGAAATTCTTTAAGGAGGGGATTTTTGAACACCTCATTTTTTTTGATAACATTATTTAGGATATATAATTAGCTAAATAAAATAAAATAATGCGTTGATTAGGGGATTGAGACTTGATTTTTATTAAGGGGTAGCCGTGCCATCTAACCAATGAATTAAAATAAGAGTTAAAATGAAATAGAGGAGGGATAAAATAGGAAAGAGGCCATTCCTATATCCCTTAAAACATGGTCGTGTATTCTCTTATACACGTTCATTTCATTTTCAAAATTTTAAAAGCTAAGGCCGGCCACCATTAACAAGAGCTAGAGAAAGAAAGATAAAGGGGAAGCTTAATCAACATCAAATTCATTCAAATCTCACATCCTTAATCTCTAAAGCTAAGATGAATAATGTTTACATCTCTCATTTTTTGTTTTCGGTTTTAAGGAGAAATCCGAAATGTTTTGCCATGTTTTTGAATAATGGAATGATTATATACACTTGTTGATGATTTATGCATGTTCATACCGATTTTATGATATGTTTTAAGGTAAAAACCATATTAAATGACATCTAAATGCCTTGTGAATTTTTATATAGACCAAAAATAATATTTTGGAGACGAGTTTCAATTTTTTGAATTTTCATGGATTTTATATGAATTTTCTAGTAAAGAAAATGTTATATTGGGTTATAAATTATTTACGGTTAAATAATAAAAGGTTTGGGTCCGAAATTTTTATATGTTGGAAAACATATTAAAAAAGATTTTCTGCAATTTTTGCAGATTTTTCCTAAGTGTTTTAATGGATATATAAAATTATTTTAGGTATGGGACTTAAATGTTTTATATATTTATAAAAGGAGAAGGGACTCTTTGAAAATAATTCAAATTTGTTATTTCTGGAAATTGGCAGCACTTTTGAAAAAGTAAAATGTCAACCAATCGGATTTAGAGAAATAAGGCAAGTTAGGTACAAAAGAAATAGTTTAAAAGGACAAATAAACATGTTTTCACTGTTTCGATGCATTCGGCACCAGGTTCCACCTCTTTACCTTCGCCTCTGACACAGTCAAAACCAATGCACATGGTATCAGGACAAATAAACATGTTTTCACAGTTTGAAGGGGTGGTTCCCTAATGGTTTCGAAGGAGTCGAAAGGTATAGTTTTTATGGTTGTTTCGAAAGGGTTAAAAGGAAAGGTTTTCTGAGGGTTTCAAAAGGCAATGTTTAAAGGATTTAAAAGAAAGATGTCTAAGGTTTTAAAGATTTCGAAAGGAAGGTTTTTTTCAGAGGTTTCGAAAGGGTTTTGAGAATGGTTTCGAGAAGGTTTTGGCCTTTCGGCCTAGATAAAAGAAAGGGTTTTACTTGGTTTAGAAAGGGGTACTTTCAATAGATTCGAAAGGGGGCTTTCAAAGGTTAAATGTTTTCATCAACTATGATTTGGGTAAAGTGTGTGTGTGTGTGTATATATATATATATATAACATGGCAAGGTTATTTTGAGTAAAGCATAGAGATTATATATTTTTCTTGTTTGAGTTTGATTTAAAGATTGTAAATCATTTTGAAAAGGTTTTCAAGGAAAATTTTGGGAAGGGATCCCTAAATAAAATGACTCAGTTATTAGAATACCAGATGAGAATGGTATAGGGTCGCGCCCTATACATTAGCTATTAGCCCCAGCTAATTTTGTCCAAAATTTCAATGTATTGGGTTTTGTTACAGGTAAGACTAAAATTATGAATACACACAGAAATGAATATATGTTTGTATACAGATAGGTTATTGGTAAGCCCGCACCATTACGATCAGGTGACCTTGGGAGATGATAAGTTAAGGACAGACCGATTAGAAGAGAAGTATTTAACAGATAGTTAAGGACAGAACGTCCAGAAGGAGATGAGTGTCTAACAGATGTTAGATAAATTTTGATATGTTGTCTGGTAGGCCCGAGTCGGCCAAAGGTTAATAGTTAGCCAAACAAAACTAAAGTGTATGAATAGATGGTTCATTTATTACCTGATATGTATGTTTACATAATAATGCTTTACAGATTTTAACCAGTTTTGGTTGCAGGAAAGGATTTTCAAAAGATATATTTTAAAAAGATGTTAGTGAGGGAAAACCTATTCCACTAAGCGGCATGGTCTCACTTAACATAAAATAATAGAGACGAACAGTATTATTCACACCAGGCTTTATGTTTGACTCGAAGTGTTTGTTTCCCCTTAAACTCTCGAGTGCTCAAAATTGATTTGTGAAGGCTGAGGGTTGAGGTTTTCAGGTTTTGTTGTTTTAGCAACTAAAGCTTCCGGAGACGAGCATGTGGCTGATGGATAGCTAATTAGGAGTTATAATTTTATTTTGTTTTGAATCTGTTGTGTGTATAAGTCAGATATGACTATATTAACTATGATTAACTAAGGGGGCATCGTCATATGTCGTTCTTGGCGTATTTTTGTAATGATTATAATTGACCTTTACCTAGGAAACTTTATGGGATTTTGTAGCTTGGATATGAATTATTTTGAAATGTAATGAGTGAAATGTTGTTTTTTGAAATCTATGATTTCATTCATATTCAAGTGCTTCTGATACTATGGATATCATTAACATTATCGTATGTCACCAGAAGTTAATACTATAATGACTACAGCATTTGCAGTGCTTAACTTTTGGCCTCTAGAAATGGGATGTTACATCGGTATTGATCCCTCTTCATTGGGATATGGGCCACAAACCTTTTGGTGGGCCCATTTGGATTAGAAGGTCCTATAGCCGAAGTTTCAGAGAGATTGGTGGTCACCTTCACCTATAAATAATGGCCTAGGTGGTCATTCTGAGGATCTTTACTCTGCTGGGTACATTAGCCTTTATTGTAATCAAGTTTTCTTCTTACGTCTTGTTGTTAGCTGCTGTAATCAAACTGTTAGTGAATCAATAAAGATAATCTTAAAAGTTGATGTAGGCATACAATGCCGAACCACTATAAATTCCTATGTTCTTGATTATTTCTTTGATTTGCTTATTAGTTAATTCTATTCCTCTGTTTTAATTTTACTTTCATCATTTACTTCTCTACATAAACCTATTCTTGGTTGCTTGTAACCAATTTGGTTGCAAAAAATTTGGTGCTTTCTGTTCGTTGATGGAAATCCTATCGGTTTAGAAAACCGTCGAACGAATTTAAATTAAATTTATACCGCAAGCGCACGACTTACTATCATAGTATGTGGCGAGTACGGGTCGATCCACAGGTAATTGTTAATTTTAACTTTCCTATTCAATCAAATTATACCAAAGTCGAGAGATTGTTAAGCTAGAAAGATAAAAAAAACTAACAAAAAGAAAGTGAGAAAAATATGAGAATAAATGACAACTTAGAGAATAAATCTACTCTCTAAATCATGTAGTTCAACACATATGAAATCATGATCTCTCTTTTATGGTCATTAGTGCTTTAATTGATGTGTTTATCATAAGTATGGCATAATTGTGCTATTGATTAGCCAACATAAGCCATCAAACTATAACACACCCCTTAAACCACTTACTAACTTTCATGAAACTTGACAATGAAAATGAATATGAAATCTATTTTAAGTAAGGCCTATTAACTATTGATTAGAAATATAGACCATCAAATTTTAATTTCAAATCACTTTCTTATGCCATAATCATATTTTGAAGAAGAGGCATTTGTGTTAGTGATTGTTTAAGCATAGCCTATTTGGTGTCAACAATATAGCTATCAAATTCAAAGCAAGAACAACAAATAAAACACTTCATTGATCATCATTAAGCACAAAAAGAGAGCATGAATTAACAAATAGTTGAAGCTACATAATTAGAGAGCTTCATTACCCCTAAATTGAAGGGGTTTAGCCTCTCATATTTGTCATTTGATTAACAAATGTAGCTAGCAACATGAAAGAAAAAAGAAAGGAAAATGAAAGCTAATGGAAAAGAGAAGCTAATTAACAAGAATTAAAACTAATCTACTTTGCATGAATGTAAATCTACACTACCAACATTAAAGTAAATGAACACGGAAAGTAAAATGAACAAGTAATTAAATTGCATAAGAAAAAGAAAGTTACATGAAAATAAAAAGAAATCGCTAAGTAGCAATGAAAAGAAAAAAAAGACAATTATTCTCAACTAAAGCTAAGAGAAGAGAGTGCCTCCATAAGAGGGCTTAAAGAGGGTTTAAAGAGGGTAGAAGAGGTTACATGAACATAATGGGTTATTTATACAAGCATGAAATCCTAATCCATAATTTGGGGATTGCCCAAACTACCCTTGAGAAAGTGTTGAGGCCAAGTAATCATTAGCTTCTACTAATCATCATTTAAGTGTACATGAAGCCATTAATTCCATAAGCATGTGCATTAGCCTCTAATTTGTACATTAAGGTAGGTGGGTAGGTGGGGTCCACCATGTTCTTCACTTTGAATTATTTCCATTTTCATTCCTTTGTATTCATTTTGTGCATGCATGCGTCTTCATGAAACCACTCCTATTTGAGATCAAATTCCTACAAAAATATATATAAATTTCCAATTAATTTTTCTCAAAGAAATATATGCACACAAATGATCGTTTTGCCCCTATATGATGATGGATATGTGACCATTTGGAATTAATAAGGATTTTGGTTAAAACAAGTTAAAATACCCAATATGATCATTTATTTAATTTAAATAGAATAAATATGGTGGTAAAAATATGCACATTTACGTGCACATCAAATACCCCCACACTTATCTTTTATTCATCCTCGAATAAACCAAAAACTAAGATAAATCTATTTTCGTAAGGAGCACGATTGCATTGAGCGTATGCAACAAGCCGTTAAACCTCTGGGTGTTCCCAATAGGACGAGTGTTGTCTCGTGAGGGTTTTCAGCGGATACTACCCACAAAATCCAAATGCAGAATGAAAATATTAACAAAATGCAAGATTTATTTACAAAGATGTGAATGCAAGTTTTTGAAAATATTTACAATGAAGGATTTATTTTTAAATTGACACAAATAAGTTAAATATAGGTTTTGGTCATTATCTTGAAATTTAAGTCATTTACTCGTCAAAATTTCCAATAAAAATGAAGTTATCGTAACAAATGGGCTATAGTTTAACTCGTTGTTTCGGTCGATAATACATTGTAACTATGAAATGGATCCTTAGTTGATTATCAAAGTTTATCAAAGTGGTATTTTCATTTCTTTTAATAACAAGTCAAATCAAACAAGTTAAAATAGTGCTTGGATTTCAATTGCTTACTCTCTCTAATTTTTATTTGAAAATTTTATTTATATTAACAATATTTACATATGCCTAACTCAGATAAACTGAGGCCAGATATATTACCCATGTTCACTACCTTGCGGACTGATGTGAGGGGAATACAGAGCGTGGCGAGTGAACACACGAGGGTGAACACCTATTGACTGTAGGCGTTATTAGTAAAATAATTTTTATATACATACACCTAACTCAGATAAACTGAGGCCAGATATACCGATCGTGCACTGCCTTTCGGGCTTACGTGAGAAGGGTACAGAGCATGGCGAGTGAACACATGACTCTAGGTGTTTATTAAAAATATACGTATATACAAGAAATATTTTTTGTTGTTCTTTTTATTATTATTTTTCTTTTTTTTCTTTTTTTTAGACGAAGAGTTTCGCAAAATCGTCTTAGCACCCTTTAACTTAGAAGACAAAAAAACATGTTATATCCTTTACTTTAAATTCACCACTTTTTAAAACAAATATTTTCAATTAGGATGTATTTTACAATTAACACGTATGAATCTTCCTATATACTAGTTAAACCATTGTATTTGTAATCAAACTTCATTTTTATTTTTGTTAAGACAAATAAACTTTCAAAATTTTCAATTTAATAAGCCAAAACCATATATTTATCCTATAGTGTTTCTTTAAAAATAAATCAAAAATGCTTAAGTTAAAATAAATTATGAAAAATCGAAAATGATGATGAGTCTCCCCCCCCCACACTTGATTTTGACTATGTCCCCACGTCAACCCAAGTGAAAGGAGAAAAATAAAATAAAAATAAAAAGATGGTCTATATTTACTTGAAAACGAAAAGATTATTATTTACAAGTGTTCAGAAAGTATATCGTCAAAAAGTACATGAAACGGTCTTCCAAAGACCGATTCATTTGTATCGTCAAGTATACGAGACACAACATAAGCTTGAAAAACCAAACCATAAAAGATTTCAAAGTTGAATATTGATTTGGAAAAACGAATGCCGTTTTATTAAAAATCGTATGAGTTGTTTTATTTTCAATGATTTTTGGGGTCGATAAAATAATTGATTGAAATCAAGTTTGTTTTCACCAAATTGAAATTCAAATTTATTGATTTCAAAATCAGAATGGTGATGTAACTCTTCCCCATCAGAATTTGACAACTCATTTTCAAAAACTCCAAAGAAATCGTGTTCGTTAAATTCGTCTTCCTTTGTTGGATTATCAACAACTTCATTGCATATCTCAAGTTCAAAATCAAAAGTTGTTGTATTCAAAATTTTGAAATAGAGAAAAGGAAGATCGAATTTTAAATTGGGTTCCACACCCTCAAAAGAATTGAAATCCAACTCAATTATCGTATTTTTAACAACTTCATTAAGATCTTTATTTTCAATTTCAAAAGTTGTTATTTGAAAATCGTCGATTTGGGTAAAAGGTGGATTATCTCTTGACTTGTCACACGTTGGAATTTGATTTTGTTTTTCACGTTGTTTCACATATGTTTCAAACAACGAATCCGTGTGATCATTGTAAATTTCGTTCATTTGTTCAACAAAATCCAACTTATAATTATTGACTTGAGAATTTTCGATTAGGATTTGTTAAGAACAAAAAATTTCACTCGTATCGTATTCGAGAGTATTCCCATTGCCAAAATTATTTGAAAAGTGGATCACATTTTCGTTTTGATTTTGAAATTCATCTTGAAATTTGAAATTGAATGGGCATGGGTTATACTCGAAATCATTTGAATTTTGAAGTGAATTCAAATTTTGATTGTTTTGAAAACTTTGATTTGAGTTATCACACAAATAAGGATTACAAAATCATTTATCATTTGATTTTGTTGTGTAGAGAGTTTAAGTAACGATGAAATGATATTTTCGAGATTCGAGGGTTCGTCATCGTTTTGAAAACTTTGTTGTTCAAAGTTCGAATTGTTTAAAGAATAGTTGTCGTTAAAATATCCATACGAATTTGGAGTGAAATCATATGGATTATATTGATTTTCACAACTATTGTAAAATTCAAGTGAGTGGGGAAACTCGGACATTTTCAAGAATGTTTTTTTTTAATTTTTTTTATATATAAAGGAAAAACATTTACAAATAAAATTTATTTTTCAAAAGGGAAATTGATTTTTGTTTTTTTTTGGATTTTCAATTTTTTTTGTTTTTGAAAAGTTTTTATAATATATTTTTTGGATTTCTAAAATTTCAAAGAAAAAGGATTTAAAATTTTCAAAGGAATATTTACAATTTTTTTAGTTTTGGATTTTAATTGGTTTTTAAATATGCATGAACTAATGCAACTAAATGAATACAGAGGTTAATTACAAATGATTTATCCTAAGCTAACCCAAAATTGTATAATCAGACTCTGTCTTAAACCAACAAGATAGTTCTCGGCCAGGTAACGGGCAGGAGTTATCGGTGCACCACGAATCACCGTAGCAATGCAGCCGAAGGTTTAAGTACCTTCAGAGAAACAATTCAGTATAATATTTACGAATCACCGTAATATTTATAACTGATTATTGCTCTGCCGTAGCCTAGATACCGAGAAATTAAATTGTTCAAAGAAGACAAATTGTTACTATATAATTAAGAGCTATCGTTATTATCAATCAAAATTCTAAAATGAAATGCAAAGCAGAAATTAAACGTGTATTAATAATGTAACTAAGAATGGATTTTTTTTTTGTTTTTGAATTATTTTTTATATGTAAGCAAACAACAATGCAAGATAAAAAAAACAATAGATATATACAATGCAAGGCAAATAAAAATAAAATTATTTTAGCAAGCAATTTTTTTTTTTGGGCAAGATCAGTAAATCAAGCAATTTATTTTAGCAAGCACTTATGCTCCTTCTGCAATTCTGCTTTGGCAACCTGAAAATAAAAACAAGATATATACAAACTTTTTATTTTTATTTTTTTAATATCAAAGGAGTGACTAAAACAAAGGAAAATCAAAATAAAATCCAATGAAATAAAACAAAATCAAAGATTTTCTTTTTTCAAGTAACAAAATCAAAAGAAATAAAATAAGAGAAAATACAAATGAACTAAAAAAAATTAGAAACTAGTTTGTTTGTTTTTCTATATATTACAAGGAAGAAACTAAATATAACTAAGAAGAAACTAAATATTTAAAAAAATGACAATTAAACTGTAAAACAAGGCCCGACCCGCTTCTTTTAATTGACATCCATACTATAATTCGCAACATTCTAGCAACAATTCCAAAAATCACAAAATCACGAAAACGAAGCTGATAATTCCAAAATTCACAAAATCGACTTTTCCAAAAATCAAGAAAAGAAAATCAAAGCCTGTTTGGTTGGTTCGATTGTAGGGCGATTGGTTTAGGCAGCAAGTTGATGGTCGTGAATTTGGAAATTTCACAATGTCGCAATGGTTGACGTTGATGGCGATTTGCAAATTGATTTGGGGGTAGGCAGGGACGGGCTATGTGGTGAAGGCAGTCTGGTGGTCGCTGATGCAATTGGTGGTAAGGGATACAAATTTCGTGGCTGCCGTTTGTTCGAGGGCGAAGTGTGGACGATGAATTGCGTGTTTCGGTGAAGGGTGTTAGGAGAGTGGATAGTGACTGTTTCGTGAAGAAGCAGGTTGCGGCAGTTTCGATGCTCGTGGAGGTTGGCAGGCGAAGTGTGTTTGCAATGGTGAAGCTCTGTCAGTATTGATCTTTCCTTATTTTTTATTTTTTGGTGAAGTTTGTTGTTTGTTGAGGTGAAATGGTCGGTGAGCAGCTGAATGTGGTTGATGCCGTGATTTGTGAAGATGGTTAAAGGCAGTACAGTCTTGTTGTTTGGCCAGAAGTTGGTCAGTGGTCTGGGTGTATTGGATACTGATGCGGTGATGTTTGTGGTGGTAGTTGATTGAGTGATGGTGGTTTGTGGAATTTTATATGTAGGAAGTATGTATGGTGGAGGAGATGAAGTGCACTAGTTGCCGATGGTTTGTAGTGAATGTGCCGAAGTCTGGAAGTAGTCTTGATGAATGCACGCAAGTGAGCTGTTTGAACAGGTGACAGTAATGTAAGTTTAGGGTGGTAAAATGTTGAAGTGGATAGTAATGTGATGGTGGTTTATGGTTGATGGGTGTAGCAGTGATCAAGCGGTTAAGAAAAATGTGTAGAGATGGTAGGTTGCATAGGGTATGGGAATGGTGTAGTGAAGGTAGATGGTGGTTAGAAGGGTTTGTATCAGTGTTCGGTGATGTAATAGTGGTGGAAGTATGAAAAAGGCAGTTGAGACTGATGGTAGATGGGGTGGTCAGGAGATTGTCACAGTGAAGTATGATGTTAGCTTGTGCACAATATAGTGGAGATGTGGCAGTGGGGTGTGAAGAGGATGGTGAATGTGCAGAGACTAATGGTTTGTTTTGAAGGGGTTGTTTCAGGCTGAAGGGTGGATTGAAGGGATTATATGGTGAGTAGTTGGTTTGAGAGGTTGTATGTGACTGAAATGATTCTTGTGCAAGGTAGTAGCAAGTGGGGAGATGTAGGTGTTTGTATGCTTTGGGGATGTAGTGGTTAGGGAATTATGGTTGTAGAGACTGTGGTGTGGAAGTGGTCCAGTGTGATGAGCAAGGAAGTGGTTGGACTGTTTGTTGAAGGCAAATGTTGTTGGTTGGATGAAGATGAATTTGAAGAATGGCAGTGCAACAGAGTTGTTTGGTAGATGGTCGGGGGGATCTGTATGGTGAGCAAACAGTTGAGTGAAGTAAGGAGGATGGTTGTAAGCAAATAGTAATAGTGAAAGTGTAATAAACAGTAAATGCAATGGCAATAGAAAATGTATGAACAATGTAGAATGAAAAATGTAAAATGTGAATGGAAATGGAAATTTCTTTTTGAAATGAACTTAAGTGTATATATATATATATATTTAAATAAAATAAAATAGAAATACAAATGCAAATTTACAAGCACAAATGCAAACAAACACACGACCAATTTTTTTAATACAAATTAACACACAATAAACACATAATAAAAAAAATGAAAAATAATTCGAAGAATATAAAATAAAATAAAATCAATTCCCCGGCAACGGCGCCAAAAACTTGTTCGTCGACGGAAATTCTATCGGTTTAGAAAACCAACAAACAAATTTAAATTAAATTTATACCGCAAGCGCACGGCGTACTATCGTAGTACGAGGCGAGTATGGGTCGATCCACAGGGAATTGTTAATTTTAACTTTCCTATTCAATCAAATTATACCAAAGTCGAGAGATTGTTAAGCCAGAAAGATAAAAAAAACCTAACAAAAAGAAAGTGAGAAAAATATGAGAATAAATGACAATTTAGAGAATAAATCCACTCTCTAGATCATGTAGTTCAACACATATGAAATCATGATCTCTCTTTTATGGTCATTAGTGCTTTAATTGATGTGCTTATCATAAGTATGGCATATTTGTGCTATTGATTAGCCAACATAAGCTATCAAACTATAACACACCCGATAAACCACTTACTAACTTTCATGAAACTTGACAATGAAAATGAAATCTCTTTTAAGTATGGTCTATTAACTATTGATTAGAAATATAGACCATAAAATTTTAATTTCAAATCACTTTCTTATGCCATAATCATATTTTGATGAAAAGGCATTTGTGTTAGTGATTGTTTAAGCATAGCCTATTTGGTGTCAACAATATAGGCTATCAAAATGAAAGCAAGAACAACAAATAAAACACTTCAGTGATCATCATTAAGCATAAAAATAGAGCATGAATTAATAAATAGTTGAAGCTACATAATTAGAGAACTTCATTACCCCTAAATCGAAGGGGTTTAGCCTCTCATATTTGTCATTTGATTAACAAATGTAGCTAGCAACATGAAAGAAAAAAGAAAGGAAAATGAAAGCTAATGGAAAAGAGAAGCTAATTAACAAGAATTTAAACTAATCTACTTTGCATGAATGTAAATCTACACTACCAACATTAAAGTAAATGAACAAGGAAAGTAAAATGAACAAGTAATTAAATTGCATAAGAAAAAGAAAGTTACATGAAAATAAAAACAAAGGGCTAAGTAGCCATGAAAAGAAAGAAAAGACAATTATTCTCAACTAAAGCTAAGAGAAGAGAGTGCCTCCATAAGAGGGCTTAAAGGGGGTTTAAAGAGGGTAGAAGAGGTTACATGAACATATTGGGTTATTTATACAAGAATGAAACCCTAATCCATAATTTGGGGAATGCCCAAACTACCCTTGAGAAAGTGTGGAGGCCAAGTGATCATTAGCTTCTACTAATCATCATTTAAGTGTACATGAAGCCATTAATTCCATAAGCATATGCATTAGCCTCTAATTTGTACATTAAGGTAGGTGGGTAGGTGGGGTCCTCCATGTTCTTCACTTTGAATTATTTCCATCTTTATTCCTTTGTATTCATTTTATGCATGCATGTGTCTTCCTGAAACCACTCCTATTTGAGATCAAATTCCTACACAAATATATATATATATATACAAATTTCCAATTAATTTTTCTCAAAGAAATATATGCACACAAATGACTGTTTTGCCCCTATAAGAAGATGGATATGTGACAATTTGGAATTAATATGGATTTTGGTTAAAACAAGTTAAAATACCTAATATGATCATTTATTTAATTTACATAGAATAAATATGGTGGTAAAAATATGTACATTTACGTGCATATCACTTTCATTGAGAACCTGATTCTCAGCATATTAGGATCCATTTTGTTGCTAATGGATTGGGAAAATCCCCCTAAGGAGATCCATTGTTATCTTCCTAAAGTTGCATATACTACTCAGATTTACTAAAATCTAAGCAAGGAGATCGATAATGGTGAGACATACTAGATCTACTTCTTAGAATGTGGATGGAAATGAGACTGCTAGCATTCAACAAGGAGGCCCAAGCAACCAACCTGCAAATTTGAATGCTGGTCCGGTTAAAGTTCAGAACCTTGCTGATTCTATAACCAGAGCTAAATTTCAAAATTTAATGAGAGAGTTGATAGAAAGCCGTCGACAACTAAATGAGAAAATTCAGACCAATATTAGCCTGATGAACCAGATTACTCAACAACAGTGTGGGAAGGTCAGAAGGGATCCCACTCCTTACTCGGCAACGAAAATTTCAAGCTCATCAGATGAATACCATAAGCTTAGGCATTTCAAGGTTGAAGGAGATCACACAGTAACATCGGAGCACCGCTTGGCAGACCAATATGGTCTGCCAAGACCGATCAGTGTCGATCCTTCCCTAGGGATCGGTACCGATCCCACTTCCAGAGGAGGAATTCCCCTATTACACTTGGGGAATTGTGCTGGAGTTATTCCCAAGAGTTTGGATGGTGGAGTTCGATCGAGTACTGACCAGGTACCCTGTCGGAATGACGACGAGATAAATGTTCAAGGTGCGTGTCAAGAGGATGGTGAACCAAGAAGGCATTAAACGGCCCGTAGACATCGACCGGACCATTCACATGAGGTAGAGCATGACCACCACTAGCACCCCCCATCCATACGCCGGACTTATCAGCAATGGTCAGACAGTTGGTGAGACAGAACTAAGGCTTGACTAATGATGATTGGGGAATTTCGAGAAGCCATACCCTGTTTAATGACAACGTTTTGCACGCAGAATATCCGAGAACGTTCAACATGCCATCAATGCCTGCCTACGGGGAAGAAACCAACACCAGAAAGCATATTATGACATACGAATGGCTGATGGATTCTGCAAGAGCCAATGATGCGACCAAGTGCAGATGCTTTCTCATAACCCTCTCTGGAATAACGACAATGTGGTTCACGAAACTACCCCACGATCAATTTCTAGATTTGATGAGCTGGCAACCAAGTTTGTGGAACAATTCTGATTACATGAAACTTGTCCTAAAGACGTGATGTCCCTTTCTAGCATAATCCATGCTCCAGGGGAATCATTGAAGGATTACTTGGAGAGATTTCATACCACCACCACGGAGGTCAGTAACCTAAATGATCATGTTATACTTTTGTCCGTGGCGAGAGGGATTGATCCAGAATTTGAGTTTGGTGATTGGCTGGCTAGAAAATCGTCTACCATGTTAGAGCGCTTCTATTCAAAGGTAGATCGGTTTATGAGGAAAGAGGAAGCGAGGTCCTCTAGGAAAAAAAGTGTTGCAGGACCGAGTGGAGAAGTAGCACAGAGTAATATTGCAATAAAAAAATCCGATGACAGTTTCGAGAAAGTACATGTGAATGTTCAGAATAAGCCGAATCAACAAAACAAAGACGAAGATAGGAATCGAGAGTGAAAGAGGGATTTTGGGAAACTAAAGCCTAGGATTCCAATGTATGACAATTACACTCCACTAAACACGTCCTAGGAGAACATTTATCTATCCACTTGCAATACCATACAATATAGAAAGCTGCCTCCAAAAGAGTCGTCGGAGAGACAGAAGTAGACAGAGAAATATTGTCGATTTCATGAATGTTATGGGCACAATACAAATGAATGTAGGCATCTCCAGGATGTAGAAAAATTGATTCGGGAAAAGAAGCTACCATAGTTTTGTGAAAACTCCACAAGATGGCAGATAGAGAACATCTGACCCCAATCAAGAACAAGCTTCGCGTAGGGCTGAGGAGCCTGCACGGACCGGTGGAAGACTGGTGATAATACGATAATGGGAGGACCGCACCCTGCGGACAGGAGTTGGCAAGAGATGGAGCGTTATGCTAGCGCAATAAGGCATATAGATTTTGAATGCTATTCGAATACGGAAGATGGAGCTCCGGCAAAATAGCAGCACACCATGGCGGATGATATTGTGTTTAGAAGTAGAGATGCAGACAAAGTAGAGGCTCCGACAATTTGACCCAATGGTCATTTCAGCTATGATTGGTCCTACGTTGGTGAGAAAGATTTAATTGATTATGGAAGCTAAGTGAATATAATCTTCAAAAAGGTATATGATCAGTTGAGAATGGAAGCCAAAGACTTAAAACCATTTAAAGCTTGTATTCATGGTTTTAATGGTGTTGTGACCGAGGCTGCTGGATATGTGGAGTTACCTGTTGAATTAGGAGAAGATGTGCAAAGGACGGTGTGAATCTTACCGCTTATTGTTTTGGATGTTGACTCTCCGTACAATGTTTTTCTAGGTCGACCGGCCCTGGCTGAATTCCAGGCAGCTCTTGCCCTATGGTGTTTAGCTCTGAAGTTTCTGACGGATAATGGTGTAGGAGTTGTTCATGGCGATTAGGCAACTGGACGTGCCTGTTATGTAGCTGAGTTGAGGGAAGCTCAGCGTAAGGAGAAGGAAAAGGTTATGGACAAAGTTGTCCACATCCAAACCACCGAAGATTGACAACCAGTGCCTGAGCCTTGGCTCGGGCACCACAGTCGATTCTATAGAGATATATATCCGAGAGATGACAAAGAGGAGCCCAAAGAGACCAAGGCATCGGCTGAGCTGACGATTAATATCACGGTCACCCACGACGACCCATCATGAGTCTTGAAGATTGGGTCACAGCCCACCCCCATGATGATGAAAGAACTCGCTGGTTTCCTCCAAGCAAACCTAGATGCATTTGCTTAGACTCATTTTGACATGTGTGGAATCCCTGCCATTGCGAGTCATGCATTGTATTGATCCGAAGTATGTTTCGGTGTAGCAAAAAAGACGAGGCATGGATCTAGAGAGGTTTGCCGCTCTTAAAGAGGAGGTGGATAAACTAAAAGTCAATGGGTCTATCCATGACGCCCTCTATCCTGAATAGGTATCTAATCTCGTACTTGTGAAGAAGGCGAACGGAAAATGGAGAACGTGCATTGATTATTCAGATTTGAACAAAGCATGTCCAAAAGACAGTTTTCCCCTTCCAAGGATTGACCAGCTAGTTGATTCAACTGTAGGAGACGAATTGTTATCGTTTATGGATGCGTACTCGGGATATAATCAAATTTCGATGCATATCCCCAATCAGGAGCACAGTAGTTTTATTATGGATGTTGGATTGTATTGTTACGTAGTAATGCCGTTTGGATTGAAGAATGCCGGAGCAACCTATCAACACCTAGTTAACAGAATGTTTAAAGATCAGATTGGGAAAACAATGGAAGTGTATGTGAATGATATGCTCGTGAAGTCACGATGATCAAATGACCACATCAGAGACTTGGCAGAAATGTTTGACATTCTTCGATATTATAAGATGAAAACCGATCCTTTGAAGTGTTCATTTAGTGTTGCATCAGGAAAGTTCTTGGGCTCTATTGTCAATGCTCGTGGAATAGAAGATAATCCAGAGAAGATTCAGGCTATCCTTGATATCCAAGCGCCAAGGAGCATTAAACAAGTGCAGAGTCTGAATGGGAAGGTTGCCGCTTTAAGTCGATTTATCTCCAAAGCTACCAACAAATGCATTCCTTTCTTTGATTTGATTAGTAAGGGAAAAAGAAACTTCGAATGGATGCAGGATTGTAAAGACGCGTTCCAAGCTTTGGTGAATCATTTGGAGAGACCCTCTATCTTGTCAAAGCCGGTAGATCATGAGGAGTTGTACATTTATTTGGCTATATTAGCACACGCTATAAGTGCCTCCTTGGTTCACGAGGATAATCAGATCCAGAGGCCCGTGTATTACATTGGTAATCAATTGACAGGAGCAGAAAGGAATTATCCGAAAATAGAGAAATTGGCGTACTGCTTGCTAATTGCATCACGGAAGCTTCATTCATACTTCTGGGCATATCTGATCAATATTTACACTGACTAGCCATTACGACAGGTCCTACTGTGACCTGAGATGTCTGGGAGGTTACTCAAATGGAACATTTAGCTCAGCCAATTCGACATTACTTATCTCCCTCGAAGAGCTATCTAGGGACAGACTTTGGCAAAATTTATAGCAGAGTTTACTGTGCAGGATGATCTTCCAGAAGAAGGTGAAATCCCTACTGTACGATGGAAATTATATACCGATGGAGCATCTAATGATCATTGTTTTGGAGTGGGGATTGTGCTTGTAACTCGTGTAAATCGGTCGATTTGTTATGCTTTGAAGCTTGATTTCCCAGCAATAAACAACGAGGCTGAGTATGAAGCCTTGATTGCTGGACTTAAACTCACTAAAGAACTTGGAGTTAAATCTCTTGGAATCTTTTATGACTCGCAATTGGTGGTGTATCAAGTTAGAGGAGACTATCAAGCTATGGGACAATGACTTGCCCCTTATCTTATCCAATTTTAGAAGTTGTTGATAGAATTTGAATACTATGACTTTTCACATATTCCACGCGATCAAAACATAGAGGCTGATTCATTGGCAAAGTTCGCTAGTACCAGCGATGCACATCAGATGGGTTTGGTGCCGGTCGAAGTATTAGATACCCCAAGTACAAACATGATGGAAATCGATCAAATACTAAATGTGGAACCTGAAAGAGAATCATAGATGACTCCAATTAAAGACTATTTACTACACGGGGTCCTGCCTGATAAAAGAAATGAAAAGCAACAGGTCCTTCACAAAGCTTCACGATATATTATACAAGAAGGAGTCATGTATATGAGAGGTTTCTCGGTCCCTCTACTCCGGTGTATCAATCATGATGAGATAAAGCGTGTTCTAAGAGAAGTTCATGAAGGAGAATGTGGCGATCACATTGGGAGGCAAACTCTGGCAAACAAAATATTCTATTATGGGTATTATTAGCCAACCTTAAATCGAGATGCCACCGATTATGTAAGACAATGTGATAAATGCCAGATATATGCAAAAGTCCCAAGGGCTCCGTCAACAAAAATCACGCAAATGGTCAGCCCATGGCCGTTCGCCATGTAGGGTATACACATTATCGGTTCATTAATCTCTAGAGGTGGCGCGAAGTACGCTATTGTTGCAGATGCTTACCTCACCAAATGAGTCGAGGCAGAACCTTTAGCTACAATCACGACCAAGAAAGTAATCAACTTTATTATCGAAAACAACATATGTTGCTTCGGTCTTCCACGGACTATTGTAACAGATCATGGGACTCAATTCGATAGTACTAAGTTTGAAGACTTTTGTCAAAGATACCATATTGAAAAGAGATTTGCAACGGTCGCCCACTCTTAGGCAAATGGACAGGTTGAAGCTATAAATAAAATCATCAAGTTTGTTATGAAGAAGCGTTTGGAGAAGGCTAGAGGCAAGTGGATGGATGAACTCACTACGGTACTTTGTGCCTACAGAACCACTCACAAGTCCACGACTGGCCATACTCGATTTGCCCTTGCTTACGGTTCTGAAGCCATTATTCCTGTTGAACTCGAAGTCCCTTCTCATCGAGTGACTTACTATGAACCCAAAACAAATCAAGACCTCCTTTTGGAATCTCTGGACTTTGTAGACGAGAAGCACGAGGAAGCTAATTTGAGGGCAGCCGCACACCGACATCGAGTTACCCAGTATTACAACACTAAAGTTCGACCGAGAACAATCGAAATTGACAATCTCGTCCTGAAACGGGTTTTTCCTACCCATCACAAATGAATCTGATTTAGGAAGGACTTGAATAGAGGCTTGGAGAAGGAACTTTCAAGCTAGCGACTGTCGATGGCATTACACTTCCAAGAGCGTGAAATAGCGATCATTTACGATGCTATTTCACTTAGCTTATTTCCTTTACATTTCAATTGTATTTATTTTTAGAATTTGCTTTAGCATATGATTTTCTGAATATGTAATAAGATAGTTTATGTTGTTCCTTTCCATTTAATGAATAAAGTTTCAGGCTTCCTCTGTATTTATGTTTGCTATTGCATTGCATGATAATTACGTAGCGAAAGTAATTGATATCGATGTGTATGAACGGGCTCCCAGATTTGGAATCAATCAATCGTACTAACTCCCGCTGGAATCAAACAAGATGAGCTCAATCAACTTGTTTGTTTAGTAATTCCCATTCACAATCCGAAGAATGAGATATGCAATAAGGAATGAATGTGGCTGACAATCAAGAGATTGAAAAACTCCCGCCTAGACTATGGGACTGAAACAAAAATCGAACGAGATATGACCGATCGCTCGCTAAATCAAAACCCCAAATTCTGGGGAGGCAAATCAATCAACCAAAAAAAAGTGTGACCTGACTGTTCTCCCAAACAACTCTAAGTCCCCAAAGTGTGGACTGGAGTATAAACATAAATCGGGTGGAGACCGACCACCCGCGAAACAATTATAAGTCTCCAGATTGCGGACTGAAGTATAAACATAAATTGGGTGGAGACTGACTGCCCGTGAAACAACTCTAAGTCCCCAGAGTGCGGACTGGAGTATAAACATAAATCGGATGAAGACCAACTACCCGTGAGACAACTCTAAGTCCCCAAAGTGTGGACTGGAGTATAAACATAAACTAGGTGGAGATCGGCCACACGCAAAAAACTCTATGTCCCCAGAGTGCGGACTAGAGTATAAACATAAACTGGGTGCAAACCGACCACCCATTAACTTAACCTTATCCCAGAGTGTGGATATAATCATGAATGAATAGATGAATGGATTTCGACCGTTCTCTATTCCACAAATTCTGGCCTGAAACTGACAGGGGAGTATAAACTTGTTAAGGATGGGAGTATAAACTTGTTAAGGATGGAGTTCGACCATTCGGCTTCTGGCCTCGCCAAATCAATGCCGGGGGCAAAAGCACAGTCATTCAAAAAACCACTGAGTCCGACAGCGTAACACTAAGGCTTGAGCTTGGTGTTTGATACGACTCGAGGCCACGACCACTTGGAGGCCTTGGGATGGAGTTGGTGAATTGATACCATAATTTACAAGCAATGAATTACAAGTAATTGAATGGATAGTAATCATCCAACTACTTAAATAACAATTCACATGAAGCATAACAGAAAACAAAAGCTTTTATTTACATAATAGATGTCGAAATTCCAGTACAAGTTATTGCAAAAGATCAAGATTTATACCCGTACCACTACAACTAGTGAAAGAAAAGACTATGCAAACTACATACATTGAGCTGAAGTAATAACTACTTCTTCGACTTCCTCTTTTTTTTGGATTTCTTGGGGGTAGAACCACTCGTGCTTCTCTTTTAGGACCCTTTGCCGCCTTTGGCCGGAGAGCTTGTGGAGGTAGGAGGAAGTTCATCACGGATCGAACCAGCCAGTGGAATAATTACAATGGCACAAGATGAGGATCATCGACGTCCACCTCGACGGGTTCAATTTTAACCTTTCTTTTCAACAGTTCCTCCTTTTTGATCTGCTCCTTCATGCTGGTCTTATCAGTGTGTTCTGAGGCACCGGTAATTATTAAGTCATCAGATTCATCGACCGGGAGTGTATCCTCGGTCTTATCTTCATCAAGGGCATCGATGACTTAAGCATCGGGCCTCGGAACATCAGCAGCAGCCGAGTCTTCATCCGTTTTCTCATATTGCTCTACAGTAGCACCACTTCTGGGAGTTTGACTGGAGCCCGGAAGATCTGTAAAATTCATAAAAATGGGGAGATCAGCTAAAAATCATTGCACGCGAAGAACAAAAACTTTTCATATACTGAGTATAGCATGATATCAGCATCTGGTTGACTGTCCGTAGTTGCCGGGGTACCTCCTTCTAAAATGGGGGATAACATCTTGGATTTGAAGCCAGGTTTATTCAGATCGTAGCCAAGATCCTGCTCTGTATCAAGAGAAATTGATGTTCCGACTACTTGAGATGGAAAGGGACCTTTAGGATCAGTCCCTGAAGACCCGACAATATTTTCTCCTCCTTCAGTAGGTGCAGAAGCATTTTAAAATCGAAGCATTGTGGCAGCTATATCCGAAGGCTCATTTCCGCGAAGAATTTCCCTCACTAATTCTTCTTCGTTGAGCTCGGCTTCACCCAGCTCCTTTTTCTTCATCTCGACGATGTGCTCTCAGGATTCAACGAGCGATTCGAGATAACTTTCTCTGAGAAAACTTAAGTCGCGATGGATTAAGACTTTGGCATTGTATACAATAATCAACGGGTTGAATAAGTCCTTAATCTCATTCCTATCGGACTCCATGGCAGCTTCCACTTGGTAGTTAACTTGTTCGGTCATCTCTTTTCGGCCCTCTTCTCGAGTTTCTTCTTTAAGAGCTTCGTTTTTGGTGAACTACTCGTCGAGTTTAGCATTTAAGCTTCTAGCCTCAACAATTTCTTCGCAGTACTTCTGCGATTCCTCTTGAGCTTTGATTTTTTAATCCCTTTCCTCTTTTTGAAGTTCTTCAAGTTCCTCGACGCGGCGATCCAGAGCATCTTTCTCCTTGTGCAAGGAGTCCTTTTCTAAAGCGAGTGTCCCGCTATGATGAAGTGCCGCATCAAGTTCCTTTTTATGAGAAACTTCCAAATGGCTTACTGCCTCTTCCGTTTCCTTGGCATTCTTCTCCGCTTCAGCAAGTTGTGTTTTAAATTCTAATAATTTAGTGTCTTGATGCTTGATTATATCCTTATCGTGTATAGCTTCCAACTTGAGGCGATCTATCTTATGCTGACGCTCGATGGATACTTTGGAGACTTTTTCTGCCAAGTGTATAAATGATTCGTGTTGCACAAATATGTCGTTCACGCATGCGAGAGAACTTTCCTTGGCATGCCCCGAAATTATGTGAATGGAAGGAAGGAATTTGAGGCCATCAAAATAAATTTTTGGAAGAGTAGCCTCGAGCTCGGCCAACTTTTCTCCTATGGAAATGTCGGGAGCAGTGGCCGTCGAAGGAAAATCAGAGGTAGCAAGTGGATGTTTGCCCGATCGACGTTTATGAGATTGTCTAAAGCTTGAGGAGCTGGAGTGTTGCTCGTGAGATGTAGCGACATGAGGGCCACGATTGGAAGGATGATCTCTACTTTGAGCAGGAAAGTCAGACTGTTCACCGTGATGAGATGTCTGGGACTTGCATTTGGAGGAGGAAGAAAATTCCCTTGAATGATAATTCTTATCTCGTCCCTTGTCCTTCTCTCTGTGCCAGATAGACTCTAAATCCTGGCTAGATTGATGGTATGTAGAAGAAGTTCTTAGGCGATCGAAGGCTCTTGATTGAGACATTGCACTTGTAGAGACCAAATGGGAGCGTATTAGTAATTGTGGCACGAAAGATCAAAGAAAAATGTACAGTGAAGTGTATGTGGTTGTGAGTGTCCTAGTGTTCCTCCCAATAGACCGGTAATGGTAGCCTTGCTCATCGGCGTTTTCTCTCCTTTATCCGAAGGTTGGATGCCTTCGCCACTTCTGGAGGGAGAGTTGAATCCTTCAATGTTAATGTTTGGAAAGTCATAGGATATGATGTCATCCGAAATTTGAAGATTAGAAAATCCCTTTAACGAGCTTGCCAGGTGCTGAGAGGATGATTCCTCTTAAACCGAAGTAATAACAAACTCTAGGTCTGAGGCAGTTTTTCTTCTACGAAACCTATACGACAACCTCTTCTTTCTCTTTGTAGGTGTTTGGGATTGTCCAACTTGCGATGGTTCGACCATTGGCACTTTTCCAAGGCCTGTATCGACATCTTCCGATTTCTCGGCTTGAGAATCCTTAATCTCGCCCTTCTCGGTATCATCCTGAGTCCCCTCGGCAGGGAGCACGATGGGGCTGACTATATCACTTCTTTGTTCTGCAACATTTTTTGGTAGTGCCGCACTTCCAGGAAGTCTGATACTACAACCATCTTCCAGTAGCCCGAACAAGGATAGTAACTCATCAGTTACAAAGAGTTTGATGTCCCTATCCTCAACGGGGGTTGCGCGGATGGCAGCGATAGCTCTTGAGAGAGAAGTGAAGGTAATACTTATGTCCTTCTAACCATCGTCTTGCAAATCCAGGAGGGCAATGTGCGTAGAACCATTCGTGCTTAAACAGTGAGAGTTTGTTCCAAGCGCCCATCAAAACTTGGCAGTTTGGCGAAGGTTCGAGAAAGACATAAGAAGAGCTTCCCGATCGTCGTTTGAAGGTGTAGATAAATTTGATATTTTAGGAGTATGTGGACAGAATAAAACATTCATAAACAGCAAGAAAGTTCCATGAATAAAAGCATAACTATTGGGATGAAGTTGTGTGGGGGCGATCCCAAGATATCTCAACATTTCTCGGATAAACGAATTGAATGGCGGTACGCATCCAGCCCAACACATAAACTTATTGCACGTTGTATATCCCGTTGGGGGCAAGTGAGGTCTATCCTGTCTAGAGGGAACCAAGATGTCCCCAAACGGAATTCGTGAATGGAGCATAGCCGGCGGGGAGCAGCCTTACCAATTCGAGAAGCCTACGAATCCACTGGATCATCTAGAAGAATAGTGCCCTCTACAGCATCAGGAGTTGGCTTATGTTTTCCATTGGAAGGACTGGAATGTTGGAGAAAAGATCGACTTGTGGGTTAGAAAATTCTGTTTATTCTACATGATGGCTTGGAGAAGGCCTTCCAGATATAGTTACGGAACTTGACTTTGCTTCAGAACCAATGGGTCGCATCGTCGAATCAGAAGACATGTCAACTGAACAAGTTAAGTGTTTGGAATCTATATCAGCTATACTCAGTAGATAATCGAGATTAGAAAAATAATCTATTACCCTCGTGCTAAGTGTGAACTAGTGTAGTGCAGTATATGATAGACATAAACAGTTTGAAATCAGAAAAGCGAAATAAAACAACGAGACTTGGGAGTTTGCCCAGAGAGACCGTCATCACTGACCGTCTCAACTGACAAGAAGGATTGATCGATTGTGAAAGCTTTGGGATCGATCGTCGGCATATTAAAGTGTGAAGTTGTTCATTTAATTTTGTTTGCAAGTTTATTTGCAAGTTTATCACTTAGTCTGTATTGAAAGCTTTGGGAATTTGATTGTTCAATCTCAAGTTCGATGGTCTAAGTATGTAGTTAGATTGTCCATTGTCATCATATGTTCAAGGTCAGCAAGGTAAATTAGTGGTAATTGTTCAAACAAATTAAGTTTGATTAGTTTATAAAGTATACGTCGATCCCTAGTATTCACTACCGATATCTTTCTCAAGAACTTATATGGCGATCCCTCTACTTAACCACAACCACCGATCCCTCCATCAAAAGCCTTTATACCGAACCTATCCCAGAATAGGGAATGCCGATCCCTATATCACTACCCAATACAGATCCTTTTCTTAAACCTTCCTCATTGATCCCTCTCCACAACTAAAACAACCGATCCCTGCCACTGCCATCTTATAACATACCGATCCCTAAATTCCTCCACTGTTGGCCTTTCTTCCATTAGGATCCCTTGTCGAACCTTCCTCCTTCTTCCTCTTCTTCTTTCCCTCTCTCATATCCTAACTCAACCCATTAGACCATCTACCTAACAATTGTTAACCTCTCGAAAAACACTCACCATCACAACCTCAAACCCACGCTAACTACTCAAGGATTCAAGAACCTAACATGATTAGAAGGCATACTCAAGGAATTGTGTAACGACCCGATATTTTGGACCATTCGCATCCATTATAAGTGTATAGGTAGACACTCATGCCGGAGTTGAATTGCTCAAAATACCGCATTGTTAATTTAAATTTGGCAAAACTGAACATATACAGTAAATAAAATATCACAGATCACAGACACAGAGTAATAAGTGCAGCGGAAATAAAAGAGATAGTAGTTCATGAAGCTACTATATGAATATATAAAATACATCAGAGTTTACAACAAAAGAGTAATACGATACATCAGATACAAATCAGAATACGTCACTGGAATCATCGAATACTGAAAGCAGAATAGATGGCTTGATCTTCAAGCAAAGCTCCAACTTCAAAGGTGAGTCTCGAAAACTGGACCACTCAGTCTGACCCGAGCGTAAAGCAAAAACACAAGACACTCGAGTCAGGATTAACATTCTTATATTAATAAATCCAACTCAAGTGAAATAGCAATTGAAATACAAGTAACTCAAAGGATGTTTGGAATAACCATCCTTTAAGGATCCGTTAAACTATCTACTATGTAGTAGTGTACGATAAGTAGATAATGTCTATAGTAATAATAAGATATCAAAATAGCGTTAAGTCATGGTCCATTCCACCCTTAACACATTTTTATTCCCAAAAGCATATACAAGACCGTAGTTTCCCCAAAACCGGAAGTCACCAGAGGGCAATCCATATACTAAAGGTACAAATCAAAATCGTAGTGGTCGCGCATAAATGGAATACAAGTATGACAAGGCACATGAGGCAATACCCAAGGTAGTGATACTACCGTTCGCCTGATCCGGACTGGTGAGAACGCAACGCCGCAGCGCCCGCAACACCGTGAAACAACACTCCCAAAATCAAGGGTGCACCAATCGACAACAAGTATAAGTAGTTCGAAGAAGTGTGTCCACTTGAGGTAGCTAATCCTCCATTGGCCCGGCACAGCTCCTGTTTTAGTCATTTCCAATTTGACACAAGTGTCAAGGCTATCCATTATCGTTCTCTTTCTTTAGTCAACACGTACATCATTCCAACCACTTCATTCTGGATCATCACTCCGCGTATAGTTATTAAAGTGGTTTCGGTTCAGATAGAGAGTATATCCATTACCGATCCTGGTCTCTTTAATAACTTTCGTAATTATTACACCGATTGGTCGTTTATATATTTCAAAAACCAAATCAAATTCAATTTCAATTTCAATTCGTAAACCAACATTTCATTTATCTTTCCAAATCAATTTTCATAATTTACGTCTCAAAACTTCCAAATTACCATTTTAAAATCTTATAATTCAATTTCAATTTCTATTTAAAACAATTCAATATTGATTCAAGTTCGTATATAAGTTTCATTTCGAAATCATTTAAATTAATTTGATTTAACATTTAAATCAATTTAAATTCATTTATCGATCTCATTCAATATTCATTTAGTAAATTTTCCATTCAAAACAATTTCTATTAAATTTCCAATTCATTAAATCCATTATTTAAATTCAACTTCCTTATTTCAAAACTTACAATTTGAATTAAATTAAATTCATCAAATCAAATTCTTTAAATTACAAGCCTTACATTAATTTCAATAAATCACATTTTCATTTCTTGTTAAAGAAATTCAGTTTCACTTATTTACTTCCTCAAATGATTTTCCAAACTTAATTTAAAAAGAAACTCAATTTCAATTATTTACGAAGTAAAATTCACTTATTCAAAAATTCAATTTTACTTATTAAAGAATTTCAATTCAATTTAATCATTGAATAATTCAATCTTATTTAATTATTAAATAATTCAAAACTTAATTATTAAATAATTTCAAATTTTAATAATTTCAAACTTTATTATAATTTCAACCTTAATTATTAAATCATTTCAAACTTAATTCAATCATTTCTCAAATTAAACAACGTTCTTTCATCAATTACATTGTTCATATTTTGTTTCAGATTATTAAATATTCACATTTAAATTTCATTAAAATTCAAATTTCAACTTCATTTCAAAACCATATTATTTATTCAACTAAAATCTTCATTTATTTTTAAATCAAATTATTTGACCAATCGGGTTTTATTAAATTTTCTATCCTAGGTCAAAGTTCAATTTGGGTATTTATCATTTCAACCCGATTCCAATTCAATTCAAAATCAAAACATAGTAAAAGGGAACTTGCAGTGTGATAACTGGGATGGTGCCAAAGTAAATAAACAAGCAATAACAACAATCAATAACAATCCAATAATCAATTCAAATAATCCCGAAATAACCGTATTAATTCACATTGTTATTTGTACGAATTAATATAATTATTTCTAGAATCTACACTATCATTTCATGTAGATTAAAGATTATTACATTACGGTTTTCACTTGTCATCCATTTACAATTTCATACATCATCAATTTAACAACATACATTCAATGGTTCAAAATGTAATTAAACAAATCCTACGTGTCAATAAATTCAACAGTTAAAGGGGTCATATTATACAAATGTCAGTTAATCAAATTTAACATTTAATTATCCTATATCAAGTTCAATTTCATACTATTTATCATTTTAACATTAACAATTTAACGTCCAATATGAACATCAACAATCAATCAATTTCAGCCAAACTGTATTATTATTGCATAAATAATTAACAGATAATGGTGTCAGATGTCATAGGTGAACAGATACAGGTACTAGCATATATAACAGTGTAAATAACTAATAGCAGCATATTTCAATTGTCGTTTCAATTGAAATCAGATTTAATAAATAAAAGAACGTTAATCGTGAGTGAGTGCTCACCTTTCGAGGCTAGAGAGATGAACGGAAATGGAAGCGAATTGTAGATCCAAACACGAATTCCAAACAAGCTGGATTGGTATGGATTTGACGGACAAGCTGATAATACGAATAGACGAAATAAATTAGAACTGGGTCGATGAGGATAATTAGAATCGGCTTAGAAGAAACAGAAGTGTGTGTGTGCATGTTATTAGTATTATTTTATTAAATCAATATCTAAATTCAAGACCAATATTAAGATAATATATATAAATTAAAATCATATTTAAAATAAACACTATTGCTATTAAATTGAAACAGACCGAGACTTTTGGAAAATTTATACACGTAAGATATTATATGAGACATACCTTTACAATCTAAAAATGTAAAATAAAATACGTATATAAAACATACATATAAACTTTTAGATAAACCATAAACATACCTAAACAAAACAATACGTTTGCTAACATATAAGGTGAACTGAAAAATATAAATATATACTAACTGTATATACTATAATCATATATAGAACTTACATTATTATTCCACAAATGATATCAATACTTTGAAATAATATATCTCTAACATTAACAACCTGAAGCATTTTATACTCAACACACTAATACTATATATACACTAGCTTAAATATAACTCATATTTTATAAAACTAGAAGAAACTGGTACAGCCGAAACAAATATTTTATATAGCATTTTATTTACAACTTTATACAAACAACAACCATACTTTTACTATAAAATACACACTTTCACATGAAAGCACTTAGACCGTACATGTTATAGCCTCTGTAACCATAGGTAGACCATACTGTTCTAATGAACCCAACCTATTACACTATATTAATATAATAGTTTAGTATAAAATATATGTACAGACTAATAAATATACTAATCTATGTAACAGCTAAAAAAAAATCATTATATGTCATTATTATCAAAACTGTTACAACACAGCAAACTTGAAGTGAATAATTTAACATACTATATATATAATCTATATAAATTAATATACAACCATATGAAACTTACGAAGCTACATATACAAAGTATAACGTAACCAATTATATAATATACTATATTTACGTTTATATACCTTATACCAGGACACCACTACGGGCGACAGAGATGCGCACGCACATCAGGGTGGAGGAGATGGCGTGGTGGAGCGAAATAGAGAGAGGGGAGGTCGGTTGCCTATGCGGAAGTGAGCCTGGGCGAACTGGAGGACAGTGGGCCGGAGGAGGCGAGTGGTTGATGGGAAGGCGAAGGGTGCGAGGCTGGAATGGGCGGTCGCTGGTCTGGCCGGAGGGGGAAGAAGGCGGGGTTGTGAGGAGCTGGAGCCTGTGCGCATGCTAGGAGTGACTGTTTGTGCTTGGTGATGAGGCGAACGCAGGCCGGTCAGGGTTGGTGGATGGGTTCATATCTAAGGCGGAGGGAGGTAGGATGTTCAGATCTATGCTTTGGAAGTTTGGAAAAACAGGGACGAGCGGTGCTAATGGAGTGGTGAGGGGACGCATGGGAGTGATGTGCTGGTAGTGGGGCACGGCATAGGTGATGAGAAAAAGAGAATTAAAATGGGAGGAAGGGAGGAAGGGAGAAGGCGTACAACTTGGAAATATGTAAATTATAAAACAAAACAAAAAATGAAATGTTACACAAACTTGGAAACAGAGAATATAAAACGAAATGGTGAAATTGTGGAAGTCAAGGCACAATAATTCAGGGAGAAATAAATGCAATTGTCTACTGGCTTTCAACCGTTGGAAATTTGAATGGACACCGGAAGCCAAAAGGCATGAAACGGTTACCGATACGGTAGGCGTTACGCAAAGTGCAACGTACACCGGAACTCCGAATTTGACAATCGAATATACCGTAGAGATCGGCACGACGAGACGATCAAAACAGTATATAGAAATCAGTGGTACGATCATCCGATAGAAATCGATATCGGTACCAGAATACTGCTATTTTGTAGAAAATAAGAACGACGGAGCCAAAGATGTCCGAATTTGGAAAAACGACAAACTGAAATCTTGCTCAGAAGATGATTTAGAATTTTTCTATGTAAAAATATTTAGGTTTCGAAAACATTTTATTTTCATTTCTTTTTGACTGATTAAATTGAAGTGAATTTACGCGCGAAATAAATTTTCGTATTTTCGGACGAAAATTTACCAGTTGCTATGTTTAACTAGACGCATTCCAAATATCAAATTTATATTTCAAAATTTTATCGTTTAAATTTTCACAAAATTTCAACTAATTACGTTATTAAAACAGTTGAAATTTACGGGTCGTTACAAATTGCCTATATGAATGTTCAAGCTAGAATGGAAGCGGGTACTTGGTTGTGCATGAAGTCGAAAGGCAAGGCGAAGCGAATTTATAGGAAGAATGGAAATAAGAGGGTTTGAGTTTGGATGGAGAATGGATCTGTTAGGGGTCATAAGTTAGAGCCAAAAATTGGAGAGCTTGGGTTCGTGAATGAGTTCTGTGCGGAGGAAAATGAATGGAAAAGTAAGGAAAGGAGAAAGGAGAAGCTTATATATGTGTGTCTGTAAAATGGGAGAGGGTTCGGCTGTGAGAGCATTGAACAAGTCACAAGGGGAGAGGGGTCGTTATAGAAACCTGTCGATCCCTATTTGCAAGGCCACAAGGATGGGTCAACATAAGGAATTCCGACCCTTATATATGATAAAAAAAGAGAGAAAAAACGATTGTGAAAGTTTGATTGTAAACGTGAACATACAAAATATTATAGAAATTGGCAACGACCTGTGAGCGTTTGAACACATCCAGGAGCCAACAACAGAAACGTGTATATGAATATGCACGTGAGTGGTTTAAAAGCTCAACATTTTGAGATCAATAGAAATTGAAATCAAACCTAAAAATTTTAAGTTCAAGGCTAGACCAGAAAATAAAAAATCTATAAGTCTCGCATAACCGGATTTATATATGTTGACGGAATATGGCTTTGGATTTATATTATTGAAAATCGACCAAGCGTCATGGCAATTAATGAAGAATCCAATGCCTTGGGAAAAGCGATTCGACAAAGAAATAGCAACCAGTCAGGAAGCTAGATGGACTTCTTTTCAACAATTCAGACTTGTTTCGATTCAAAGCACGTCATGTTACTCATAAGACTTATTTGGGGGGGGGCAAGTATTACCTGGTATCCCGACCCAGCTATATTGAACTGATTGCACGAGATAGATTCGACTGTTATCAAGAACGATGACCATGAAGCGATGGCTGTAGGACCCGAAAGTAAAGTGCATATGGTTATATGAAGCCATAAATGAACGGAATTGGTAGATAGACGATGTAGGATGCTTGAAATATGGATATTAGCTTGGACAAACAAGGGATCGGCATGGCTTGGTAGAACCTTAGGGATCGACATGGTTGGTTTGAGAGGGATTGGCATGGTCGAAGCAAAGGAGGGATCGACGTAGTTGGAAGTGTATGGATCGACATGATTGGATGGGCAAGGGGTCGGCATGATCGAAGCAAAGTGTAACGACCCGGAAATTTTAACTGTCTTAATAACGTAATTAGTTGAAATTTTGTGAAATTTTAAAAGATAAAATTCTGAAATAAAAATTTGATATTTGGAATGCGTCTAGTTAAACATAGCAACTGGTAAATTTTCGTCCAAAAATATGAAAGTTTATTTCGTGCGTAAATTTACTTCAATTTAATCGGTTAAAAAGCGATGAAAATAAAATGTTTTCGAAACCTAAATATTTTTATATAGAAAAATTCTAAACCATCTTCTGAGCAAGACGTCATTTTTCATTTTTCAAAATTCGGACTTCTTTAGCTCCGTCGATCTTATTTTTCTGCGTTTTTCTTGCATTTTTCGATAGTTGAAAATTCGAATTTTGATAATTCAATCGTACCACTGATATCCGTATGCCGTTGTGATCATCTCGTCGTGCTGATCTCTACGGTATATTTATTTCTGTATTTTGGGGTCCGTTATGCGACGGAAATAATAAAATGTTCATTGTAACGGTACCATAAATTGCGATCTTGCATTTTCTTTCAGTTTCAAAATTCAAACGTGCTGCACACCCAAATATTAATTGCTTTAAATGTTTCCAACCTGTTCACCAGCCTTTTATGTTCCCTATAATTAATAATAAATTCTTGCTTTTCCTGCCTGTTCATAATATTAGTTCCCTTCCAATTTCCTCTACAGATTTTGCCCATCCAAACTTTCATTTCCATTTCATATCAGTTCTCTGCTCTTGGTCTTCTCCACCTGAAAGAAGAAAATAATTTAAATATACATCAACATAAAGCATCCCTTTTGATGCCTGAAACACTCATGTCCACCTCTTCTTGCCAAGATCCACCCTTAGATCCATCTACCCACCCGAACGCGGTAACCAACCACTGTGCCTAACGACTAAGCCACGTAACCACCCTCAAACAGTACATCGGCCTCTCATCACCCGTCGCCCGAAAACTGACCGTCTCCACGTCAGCTCCGCCATGAAAACCATCCCAAGACCGTGGCCACCACTGCCGCAGCACCACCGTCTGCCGCAGTCTCCATCTCGGAAGCCAAGTACCGCCACCGTGATCCTCACCTTCCCCACGTTCATTTTCGGCCTCCATCCTTATTTGCCGAACCCATCACCGCTCGGCCCTTCCATTCCTCCCACCACGCCTCGAAACCACCCCCGCCAAACAAAGCTCAGCCACCCGCAACCCTTTTGCCGACCAAGCCTTGCATCTTCTCTTATTTGAAGGTAGTTGCAGCCTTTCATATTGTACAGTATATAATATATATGTTGTTTTGACATAAGCTGTTGGGTGTTTGCTTAATATTATAAACATGTTTGGAAATGTTGTATAGTATATAAATTATAATAACATAAGTTCATATTCATATAGATTGCGTTTATTTTTTTATGTATATACTATGAAAATTTGGCACTGTGTTATATATTTTGAGTAATAAGTATATTTTGGGAAAAATGATAGTTTCCTATGTTTACGGCTTACGTTGTTTTCATTTATATCTAATCTACATATTAGTAATATAATGTTTTCGATAAAGCTGTATATATTTTTTTTACTAAGTTTATAATAAGTATTGTTTGGAAAATAATATATAGTGTTATATTTTATCAGTAATAACTTTGGCCTGATGGTTGATCTCATAAGTTATAAAAATATATATAGAGGTCTGAGTTGCTGTTAGTATTGAGCAAGGTATCCTATTTAAGGAGAATATTGTGTTAAAATATAATATACTTGTTCACTATACATAGATTTCTAGTGTTTTATATTCTGAAAGTATCATATGGTGAATAGTAATATGTTTGATGTATGAAACCTTGACGTTGTATTTGTAAGGGCAGGTTTATAAATTTTATACGCTGTATTCTTATACTGTGAAGTACATATTTATATATTTCGCTTATGTGCTTTTATGTATATAAGCCGCAGTATTATATCCTAAGTGTGTGTGTGTATATTATGTGCTGGAAATTTTGAAAGGAATATGAAGTAAAATTATTTGCATGAATTATTATGTATATAAATTCTTTGAAATATTTACTCGAATTATATGTATAGATTTTATTTTAAGTATATATATTTCTAAAATTGAATTTTGAATATATATAAACAATGTATATATTAACAGTTGAATCAAAACTGATTTGATTTGTTTACATTGATTTCTATTATCGGCTGTATTCATCGAACTCGATTCCATCGTGCTTTGCTTCGAAATTCGTGTTTGGATTCGTAACTCATCTTATTCTCGTCCATCTCTAGCCTCAAAAGGTGAGCAATCACTCACGATTAATGTTCTTTTATTTATTAAATTTGATTTCAATTGAAACGACAATTGAAATATGCTGTTGTTAGTTATCTACACTGTTATATATATGTTTTACATGTATCAGTTCGCCTGTGACATCTGACACCATTGTCTGATATTTATACAATGATAATCCAGTTTGGTTGTTAAATGATTGATTGTTTGTGGTTGACATTGGATGTTAAATTGTTAATGTTGTAAGTGATAAATAATTTGAAATTGAAATTCGCGTAGGATAGTTAGATTTGATACATGTTAAATTTGATTAGATGACATTTGCATATGACCTTTACATGTTGTATTAATTGACACGTAGAAATTTGGTAAAATACACCTTGAACCATTTAAATGTATGTTGTTTAAATCGATGTAGTATGAAATTGAATACTAGATATCAAGTGAAGAACCGTATTAATATTAATGTAATAATCTTTAATCTACATGAAATGATAGTGTGGATTCTAGAAATAATTATATTGATTTGCACAAACAACAATGTAAATTAATACGATTATTTCGGGATTATTTGAATTAATTATTGGATTGTTATTGATGTATTGTTATTGCTTGTTTATTTACTTTGACACCATCCCAGTTATCACACTGCAAGTTCCCTTTGCTATACTTTGATTTTTAATTGAATTGGAATCGGGTTGAAATGATAAATACCCAAATTAAACTTTGACCTAGGATAGAGAATTAAATAAAAACCGATTGGTCAATAAATTTGATTTAAAAATAAAATGAAGATTTTATTTGAATAAATAATATGGTTTTGAAACGAAGTTGGAATTTGTAATTTAATGAAAGGAAATGTTAATAATTAATAATCTGAATCAAAATATTAACATAGTAGATGAGGAAAGAACGTTGTTTTAAAATTTATTATTTAATAATTAAATTTGGAGTTATTAATAATGAAGTTTTGAAATTAGTTAATAATTAAGTTTTGAAATTATTTAATAATTAAATAAGATTGAATTATTTAATAATTAAATAAAATTGAATTCTTTATAAGTGAAATTGAACTTCTTGAATAAGTGAAATTAAGTTTCTTTATAAATTGAGTTTTGAAATTGTAACTAAGTAAATAAATAAGTGAAATTGAATTTCTCTAACAAGAAATAAAATGTGTTTTATTGAAATTAATGTAATACTTGAAATGTAAATAATTTGATTTGATGAATTTAATTTAATGGTACTTGTAAGTTTTGATATAATGAAGTTGAACTTAAGTAATTGATTTAATAAATTGGAAGTTAAATTGAAATTTGTTTTGAAGGATAAATTAACTTAACGAATATTGAATGAAATCGACAAATGAATTTAAATTGATTTGAATGTTAAATTAAATTAATTTAAATGATTTCGGAATGAAACTTATATACGAATTTAAAATGAATATTGGAATGGTTTTAAATAAAAATTGAAATTGTATTATAAGATTTGAAATGGTAATTTGGAAGTTTTGAAACGTAAATTATGGAAATTGATTTAGAAAGTCAAATGAAATGTTGGTTTACAAATTTTATTTGAAATTGAAATTGATTTAGTTTTGAAATAAATAAACGACCAATCGGTATAATAATTACGAAAGTTATTAAAGAGACCGGAATCGGTTAGGGACATACTCACTGTCTAAACCGAAAACCACTTTAATAACTATACGCGGAGTGTGATCCAGAATGAAGTGGTTGGAATGATGTACGTGATGATTGAAGAAAGAGAACGATAATGGATAGCCTTGACACTTGTGTCAAATTGGAAATGACTAAAACAGGAGCCGTGCCGGGCCAAATGGGGTCAGCTACCTCGAGCGAACACACTTCTTCGAAACTACTCATTACTTGTTGTCGATTGGTGCACCCTTGATTTGGGAGTGTTGTTTCGCGGTGTTGCGATCGCTGCGGCGATGCGTTCTCACCAGTCCGGATCAGGCAAACGGTAGTTTCACTACCTTGGGTATTACCTCATGTGCCTTGTCATACTTGTATCCCTATATACGCGACCACTACGATTTGTTTTGTGTTATACCTATGGAGTACTCCCTGATATCCCACTAGTTTACGGTGGAGTTTACAGTGCTGTATAGACTATAACGCTTATTTAAAATGTGTTAAGGGGGGTAATGGTAACGCCTTAACACTACTTTGATACTTTATATTACTGCTAGGCATTATCTACTTATCGTACACTACTACATAGTAGATAGTTTAACAGATCCTTAAAGGATGGTTATTCCAAACATCCTTTGAGTTACTTGTATTTCAGTTGCTATTTCACTTGAGTTGGATTTATTGATATAAGAATGTTAATCCTGACTCGAGTGTTTTGTGTTTTCTTTACGCTCGGGTCAGACTGAGTGTACCAGTATTCGAGACTCACCTTTGGAGTTGGAGCTTCACTTGGAAATCCAGCTATCTATCTAGCTTTCAGATATTCAGTTGATTCCAGTGATGTATTCTGATATTGTATTTGATTATTGTATTCGAGACTTCTATTGTACCTTATTTCACTCTGATATGTATATAGTAGCTTCATGAACTACTATCTTTTGTTTCCGCTGCATTTATTACTCTGTGTCTGTGATCTGTGATTATTTATTTACTGTATATGTTCAGTTTTGCCAAATTTAAATTAACAATTCGGTATTTTGAATTATTCAAGTCCGACATGTGCGGATGCGAATGGTCCAAAATAGCGGGTCATTACACAATGGAGGGATCGACGTAGGTGAAAGTAGATGGATCAACATGGTCAAGACAAGATGGATCAGCATGGTCAAGGCAAGATGGATCGGCATGGTCAAGGCAAGAGGGTGTTCAGTAGAAAATAACTTACAAGGCAAGTTGAGCCAAAGATCAATCAATAGCATAAGCTCCACTAGTCCAAATGACTTGATATTTGAAGAGCCAACATATCTAAGCATAAAGAAGCCACTATATGGATCGCTGCACAAGAATCGACTGATGAAGGGATCGGTACCGATCCCTCTTCATTGGGATTTGGGCCTAGCGACCCCTATGTTGGGCCCATATGGATTATAAGTGACTATAGCCGAAGTTTCAAAGAGATTGGTGGTCACCTTCACCTATAAATACTGGCCTAGGGTGTCATTCTGAGGATCTTTATGCTGCTGGTTACATTAGCCTTTATTGTAATCAAGTTTTCTTCTTACTTATTGTTGTTTGCTGTTGTAATCAAACTGTTAGTGAATCAATAAAGATAATCTTAAAAGTGGACGTAGGCATACAACGCCGAACCACTATAAATTCCTATTTTCTTGATTATTGCTTTGATTTGCTTGTTAGTTAATTCTATTCCTCTGTTTTAATATTACTTTCATCATTTACTTCTCTACATAAATCTATTCTTGGGTGCTTGTGACCAATTTGGTTGCAAACAACATCCATCAAACGACTATATTTGGGTCGAGGGGAACCATTGAAAGTGAAACACTATTCAAGAAAGGATTCGTCTACTCAGTTATATGAGGTTAGCATCACAGTCAACTGAAGTCAACTCATAGTCAAAGTCTCTGGCTAGAGCACTTCGATTAATAGTAATTGTTATTATTGAAGCAAGAACTTTGTATTTGGACTATAGAGTTCAATATGGATGATATTGGAATTTTGATCATTACCAAATTCTATAAATCCAAAGTGATACAGTTTCAACGAAGAGAATTGGTGTAAATGATTATCACTAATGGATAATGCTTATAATAAGTAAAATTGAATTTTACCAAAGGATGTGTAAGCAATAAATTCAGACAAATTGACACACCACTAGTTAAGGCAATGTGTGAATGTTAATATTTGAATTGTTCAATATTAATCGCTGACTAAATTTACACCTTTGAGACACACAACCGAAATGACGAATATTCCGAATAAATCACATGATTTAATTAATTTTTAATTGTTAAAAATTAATTAAATTAACAAATATTTATGAAATATTAATTATAAAATTTTATTTAATTTACTGGATGCCATTAGTATTTAGTAAAGTGTGTATAGAAAAGTTATAAACACGAGTACTGATATACGATCCAAATCACTTCCCTTTTTCTTTGTGAGTATCGGGTCGGTAGAATTTTAAATTCGATTTAAACAGAATAAATACTGAAATTGGCTTTAAGTAAATTAAAATAATTAATATTTGTGAAATATTAATTGTTAAAATATTTCTTGTTTGATTTGTTCGATTTCCATTAGTATTTAATAACGTGCGTATATCAAAAGTTATAAACGCTTTTTAGTATATGATATCGATGGGAAATTTAAATCAGATTTAAGTGGAGATAATACTAATTAGATTTTGGAAATTTTGTTGGACCCAAAGCCCAATATGATGGATGGTTATGATGTAGAGAAGGAGAGGAGTTTTTGAATTTAAAATGAAGTGGCGATATTATTTAAAGGAGAGAAAAAGACCATGTCTTCAATACACATTTGTTTCCTCCTTTAATTATGTTCTTGCTCTATCTTTTTTTCCCTCTCTCAATGGAAAAATCTAGGCCGAAAATTTTCATAGTGGAAAAGCTTAAAAAAAATCCAAAATTTTATCAAGCAAAATCTAATAGAAATAGGTGGTTATCTCTTAATTGTTGCAGATCTAGAGGGTGATCTATTAGATCTAGGAATTGTTCATTCATTCGAGGTGTTTCTCCTAGCTTCATCCTAAGGTGATTCTGTATATTTATATATCTTTTAATTTTGTTTACAATCCCTTAACTCTCTATCTTTCCCTTTTGTTCATATGTGTGAATTTGGATTTGGATTTGAATATCTCAATACCCCTTTTTGAACCAACTGTATATTCTTATCAATAAAAAACCTTGCTATGCCCTCTACTATTTGTTTGTAATGAACAATAATAATTTCATTTGTCAATGTTCTGTATGTTTATTTATCTAGTTTGTTTAACCTAGATCTAGAGCTTCTTATAACAAATCTATATATGCCTATAACATCTAATTTTATTTTTGTTATAAAAAAATAAAATAAAATTTTGGAACAATCTAGTTAATAAGTTGGTTTTCATATTAGAATAATTAGATTTGAAAGTTTATATATAAATTGATTTGTGAATAAAATTTTGAAATAATTGCACTAATTAATCATTGATTTAATTATCTTATGTTTAAATAATTCTAAAACAAATTTCTCTTATTGAAACAATAGAAGAAACATTAATTTGGTTGGTTATTTCTTCTTTTACAATTGTTTTTCTAATTAAATCAAAAGGGGAAACATTAATTTGGTGATCTATTTCTTGTTTTACAATTGTATTTAAACTAGTACTAAATCTTTATTTAAAAAGCAAACGTTCTATTTAACAAACGGCTTTGATATTATTCTTACTTTGTTTTATTTCAAATCTTGTTTTGATTTGTGTAAGTTTGTATACATTTATGTAATAACATTTGTGTGTCTGTGTTTGTATTTAATCAAAGTTTCAAAAAAGGTTTTATGTAATTTACAGTAGTAAACTTTTAAACTACATTAATTAGACATTGCATTCATTGATTATTGCATGTAATATAAATAAAGTATCTTTCAATGTAAACTATTGTGCAAAATATTTTTTTATATGTATAGGTAAGTATATATGTATGCATATGTAAACATATTAGTATGGTGTTGTGATTATGGTGGTGGGTCATGTTATTGTATTAGTAGTGTGTGAAAATGTATAAGGGTTGTCGTTCTCTTTTTCCTTGCTACTCTAGCAAGGTTTCTTAAGGAGGTGGAATCCTTAGTGTTCTTTTCATTATTAATAAAGAACTCATTTTCAAAAAAAAATGTGTGTGTGTGTGTATATATATCTACATGTGTTGTTAATTTAATTAAAAAAACTTTTTTGTTTTAGATGACAGAGGCATATATAGAGGTAAAATGTGTCTGTTGCGGTGTAAATGCCAACACCTAAACAATGTTCACATTAACTATGACACTTTTTATGGTTATAATTGACAAAGAAAAATAATGGCGACTGTAACTTCATCATTCTTGAAATTTCCGTCTTCGTTTTCTTTTCCTTCTTCCTCAATCTCATCTTTGCTCTATTCTAATTTACCCAATCATAATACCGACCTTAATTCTTTCCCCAAACGATCTTATGCTCGGGTTATTAAAGAAGGGAAGGCTTCTATTCCTCGTTCTATTCATAGAAAGCCTGAAGTTGTGAATTTGGTTTACTCCAGAAGAGGAAAGAAGATCTGTTATAGATGCGGGGGTTTGTCGCATGCTACAAAATATTTTCGCGACCCTGTTCATTGCTTTAAATGCAGTGCCTTTGGTCACAAAAAGTTTGAGTGTTTGATGAAATTCAGATTCACTCCTGTTAAACGTAGAGATCCTTCAATTTCGAAACATGGGTTCTTAGTTGTCTTGAAGTGTATGCAGCTTAAATGAATTCTTCTAGACCACTTATGGGTTCAAAGATCAGAGGTGCAGAGTTTTTGAATCTTGGTGATGATGTTGAAAGAAAGTTAGTTGAACATATTCAATGTGAGCGTATAAATGATGAAGAGCAGATATATAATGGTGCTTTAGTGATATATGGGAGCAATATCAATTCTGATAAGCTATTACTTGAAGAAGTTGATTGTCTTAATCAGAATATTTCTGATCATGGAGCTGTTGGAGTGATGTTTTATCTGTATGTGTGGAAGAAGTAGATAGAAATAGTGATGATAAAACTAAAGCTTTTTATTGTAAAGAAAATTATGTGGAAGTTGTGACAGGATAAAGTACAAATGATGTTAATTTTAGGTACAATGAAGTTTATGGAAATAAGAAGGAAGTAGTTACTAGAAATCAGAGGGAAATAGTTTGTTGTGGAGGTCGGAAAGTCTCTGAGGTGGTTAGTAGACCATCCGAGTGCTTTGATGTTGTTAATGTGCTTCAATCTGGTGATTTCAGAGGTTCTATGGTGGATGACATGCACAAGAGTAAAGATATAGTGGAAGACTTGTACATGAATAATCATGCAGTAGTTGATCTGCATATAAGTAATTTACTAATTCTTTATCATATAATGATAAAGGCAGTGGGACTGCAGATGTTGATCTAAAGGATGGGCTGACTGATTAGTTATTTGGAGTTAATGGCGAAGTTGGATGGAGTTTGTCAGATCATGGTGCTGTAGTGGATGAGGCAGTTGATAAATCAGAGATGGGTGAACCTTATGATGGTTATGTGATAATAGATGAGGAGCAGTGTGTATGTTCTCACTGTGCATATGAAACAAATATATCACAGTGTGAAACAAAATTGGAATTTCTGACTGAGATTGAAAATGGTGATGCTGCTAATGATTTTGTGATCGAGAATGCGGTGGTTCTACCTAAGTGTATTGACAGTTCATTGCTTGTGGGGAGTAAGGGTGGTGAAGAGATAACAAGTATTTCTAATTTAGATATTAAAGCTATCTCTATTTTCACTGATTTGAAGGAGAATAAAAGGTCAGTGGATTTACCTAAATTTTCATGGAGCACTGAGTCAACCAAAGATGGTGAATGCATAGATGACAAAAAAACTTCACTTTTTCTTCATCTTCAAGGAGAGGCAGACGTGGAAAATCTATTGCTACAAGTGGGTATGTTTGCCGTAGTGCCAGGATTCATAGTAGTCATGCTCAGTCTTTAGGTGAGGTACCTGATTCGAGTGTCATGTGTGCGCTACAAATTCAGGCTTAGGTATGATTTCTGATTTGGGCAGCACTTATTATGCTTACGCACTAGGTAGTTTGTCTTCCACTGAGTTATGTCAGTTAGCTAGGGATACCGCTTATTTTTTCAGATGTTGAATTAGATTCTGCTTATATTAGAAGTAGGGAAATTGAGAGGGCTAGATTTATTGGTTTATAAGGATTATTAGCTGGAATATTAGAAGTCTGCACGATTTAAATAAATGCGATAAAATCAGAGCATTTTTTAAAGATTATTTTATTGACATTGCACTTTTATAGGAAACTAAAATTGAGTGTCCTGACATTCGTTTTTATAGAAGATTAGGTGGTTATCGCTTTAGGAATTAGGCTTGTTTACCTTCTATTGGAGCTTCTGGGGGTTTACTTATTGGGTGGTGGGATAATTTTTTTAAACTACTTCAGTGTATTTATAAGCAACATTCTTTGCATATTATTCTCATCAACCTTAGTGACAACTCTATTTTAAATATATCTAATGTTTATGGGCCAAACTCAAATTGGTCATTGGGTTCTATGGAATGGATGTCTAGAATTTAGATCATTAGCTCCTGGTTCTTGGATTATGGGGGGTGGTTTCAATGTTACGTGTTTTCTAGGAGAGCGTTCACCACGAGAAGGTGATTTCTCTTCTATGGAAGAATTCGATCAATTTATCATTAATTCCAATTTGATTGAAATACCTCTTTCTAATAGAGAATTCACTTGGAGTAATACTAGAGAGTCCCCTTCAATGGCCCTTCTAGATAGATTTTTCGTTAGTGACGAAATTGAGGATAAATTTCCTATTTGTAGAGTTTCTGGTTTGCCTTACACTTATTCTAATCATTGCTCTATAATTCTTACGTGTGATCGTCATAAACTTGTTGATAGAACTTTTAAATTCGAAAAGATGTGGCTATTAGAATCCAATTTCTCAAATCTTATTAAAAATAAATGGATTTCAATGAATTTTTATAATATCAGAAATACGGACAATTATGCAAAGAATTTTGTTTTAAAACTTAGGGGTCTTAGAAATTTTCATAAAATTTGGAGTAAGAATGTTTTTGGTAGTATTAAAATTAAAAATGAAAAATTAATTTCTAAAATGCTTAAAATTAATAAGATAGAAGAAACTGGACAACTAAATCTAGGTGAGCGTAACATTTTAGCTAATTTAAAAGAAGAACTTAATTCAATTTTAGAAAAAGAAGATGTTATGTGGAAACAGAGATCTAGAATTCAATGGATAAATAAAGGTGATAACAATACAAATTTTTTTATAATATGGCTAATGGTAGAAAATGTTGTAACACGATAAATTCTATTTTTGTGAACAATGTAGAATTGGTTGATCAAAGGGATCTTAATAAGGCATTTACTGATTATTATAGAGATATTTTTGGTACTAAGAATAAACAGAGAATTAACGTTAGATGGAATATTATTTATCCAATTGATTCTACAATTGACCTTTCAGAATTTGATAATCTTTTTTCTGAAGAGGAAATTCTAAAGGCTATTAATGACTTGCCTAGTGATAAAGCCTCAGGCCGTGATGGGTTCCTTATTTTATTTTACAAAATATTTTGGGATGTTTTAAAATTTGATTTAATTAGCATGTTTAATGGATTTTTATAATGGGAAATTACAATTAGGAAGATTTAATTTTGCAAATGTAAGTTTATTACATAAAAAAATCGGTGCTAATAATTTAAAAGATTTTAGACCTATTTCTTTAATTAACTATTCTGTTAAAATTATTTCAAAAGTTTTAGCTAATAAACTTAACACAAGAATGAATGATCTAATTGATTGTTCACAATCTTCTTTCAGTAAGGTAGAAATATCACTGATGGAGTGGCTGTTGTTCAAGAATACATTAATCATTGTTGTAAAAATAATATTACACGTGCTCTACTAAAACTAGACTTTGCAAAAGCTTTTGATTCGGTTGATTGGGATTTTCTAATTGATATGTTATTAACTAGAGGTTTTAGTCGTAAACGGATTGGTTGGATTATGACTTTGCTTAAAACTGGTAATTCTAGTATAATGGTTAATGGTATTTTAGGAAATAAAATTCAATCTATATGAGGTTTAAGGCAGGGTGATCCTTTATCGCCTCTTTTGTTTAACCTAGCCGTAGATGTTTTTGCTATGATAATTAAAAAAGCGGTCGATAATGAATCTTTGGGTAGTGTTCGTAGTGAAATCTCTCGCAATGGTCTCTCTATTCTCTAATGTGCAAATGATACCTTACTATTTACTTCGCATTTGTTTAATCATGTCATTACTCTTAAATTTATTTTATACAGCTTTGAACTTCTTTCGGGGCTAAAAAATTAATTTTGATAGAAGTTCCGATTTAGTATTAAATGGCGTTGATAAGGTTAAAGGTTTAGTTGCTAATACGCTTAATTGTAAAACTATGACTTTCCCTTGTGATTATTTTGGTTTTTCAATTAGAACAACTAAACATAAGCATGATGACTGGTTAATTATAATAGGTAAGATTAAAAATAGAATTTCTAATTGGAATGGGAGGTTTTTATCGAGAGCGGGTAGATTAGTTCTCATCAACTCGATTTTATCTGCTCTCCCGATCTATTGGATGTCTATGCATCTTTTCCTAGATTGGGTGATTAATAAAATTATTAAAATAAGAAGTGACTTCTTATGGAGTGGTGATAATTCCAACAGTAGTCTTAAATATTTAGTCAATTGGGAAACAATTTGTAAATCGAAAAAGGAAGGTGGTTTAGGAGTTTTTAATTTACATAATATGAATTTGTCTTTATTAGGGAAGTGGTTATGGAAATTTAAGGATACAAATGATAATTCTATTTGGAAAGAAATTATTTCTAAACATTATTATAATGGTAGTAATAATTTATACCAAATTACACCCATAGTTATTAATAAGTTGTCTAATTTTTGGAAATAAATTTTAAAATGTCATGAGATTTTTAACCTTGGTACTAATACGATTGTTCATTTAGGAAATAATTCTTCTTTTTGGCATGATCATTGGATTTCTGTCATTCCTCTTAGGATAGAATTTAAAGAGCTTTACGAAATTTGCAACTTTAAGAATGCTTAAATTTATATGTTTTTTCTCCGGATAATGATCCCCCTTGGAATTTTAGTTTTAATAGAATTTTAGAGAGTACAACTCTTAGGCAACTTTCTTTGCTTTATGCTAGACTAAATTTATATAATATTGATAACGAAAATGATAATATTAACTGGGAATGGGATAAGAGTAAGAAATTTTCTTCTATTTCTTTTTATAAATTTCTTAATTTCTCGGACGAAGCTAATAACTCTTTTAAACTTATTTGGAAAACAAATGCTCCTCCTAAATCAAAAATTCATATATGGTTAATCATGCATGGAAAACTAAATACTATTGAATTTTTAAAAAGAAAAAATATGCAAATTGATAATAAATGTTCTTTTTGTAATCTTTATTTTGAAGATATAAAACATGCGTATTATGATTGCATGGATACTTACTACATTCTGAATAATACTCTCAAAATCTTTAACTTTAGTCTTACAACTAAAGTTACCGATTTCGATTATTATTGGAATAATTTAAGATTTAAGTTTAAAAAGGAAAATAGAATTTTACTTGATACTTTATCATTATAATTTGTTGGTATATTTGGTTTGGGAGAAACTAGAGACTTTTAACAATAATAATAGTCATTTTAATAAATTGATTTTTATAATATCATCATTTTGTTTTAATTGGAACTCAAATCCTAAATATAGATTAGCTAAAAATAATCATTTCAAATAATATCCTAATAAAGTTAATAATAGTATTAAGATATTTAAATATAATAACAATATTTTTAATATTAATAATTATAGCATTAACATTTTTTCTAATTTGAATGATGATTTTACTGATGATCATAATCTCCTTTTGGTTAAAGGAAGGATAAATTTTAAATTGTTTTAGTTTATAGGATTTTAAGCTTTTATTTTGTTAATTTTTTACATTTTTTATTTTGATATCTCTTTTTCACATCTTTAGTGTTGGTTAAGATGTTGTATAATGAGCTTGGATTCTTTTTTAGTCTGTTTCTTATTTTTGTTGCCTTTTCGTCTTATAATTTTAGCAATAGTATTATTACTTTTACTTCATTAATACATATATATGTATATAAATTTCATTTATATACATATATGTGTATTATTCTTATATTTTTCTTTAGTTCCATTTTGTAACGACCCGTAAATTTCAACTGTTTTAATAACGTAATTAGTTGAAATTTTGTGAAATTTTAAACGATAAAATTTTGAAATAAAAATTTAATATTTGAAATACGTCTAGTTAAACATAGCAACTGGTAAATTTTCGTCCGAAAATATGAAAGTTTATTTCGCGCGTAAATTCACTTCAATTTAATCAGTTAAAAAGCGATGAAAATAAAATATTTCGAAACCAAAATATTTTTACACAGAAAAATTCTAAACCATCTTCTGAGCAAGATGTCAGTTCGTCATTTTTCCAAATTCGGACATCTTTGGCTATGTCGATCTTATTCTTCAGCGTTTTTCTTGCATTGTCCGCTATTAGAAAATTCGAATTTTGATAATTCAATCGAACCACTGATATCGGTATACCATTTCGATCGTCTCGTCGTACTGATTGCAACAGTGTATTCATTTGTGTACTTCGGAAATCCGGTACGCAATGAAATCTGTGAAACGATTTATCGTACCGGTACACATTTTAAACTATCAGGTTCATTGACCCTTCATCTTCGTAACGTTAAAACAAATAGTCACTACTAACCTTTCATATCCCTAGATTTTTGTACTTAACTTTTCCAATGCCACCGGTTGCATTCATTTTGGGTTGCATTCATTGATTGCCGGTTGCAATTTACAAAAACAAAATAGAAACGTGAATGGTTGTTTTTGTATCTCCTCCTTCCCTGCATTTTTCTTCCTTCTCTTTTACTTCATCCTCTCTCTTTCACGCCTGTTCCATTTCCTCCGCCCAGTTCGCCCATCTCCCATGCTTCCCTCCGCCTTTCACATCAACGGCAGCACTCCGATAGCCTTGCCCAAAGCAAACCCCGGTCATGACCTCCTACTCCGATCACATAGCCTATTGTCAGCCACCTCAACCTCAACGACTCCACGGAATAGCCATTCCCGACCATGTCCTCCGCCTCTGCCCTGAGACAGTCTTGCGCCCATCCGATCCACATCCCGACAAACTCGGCGACCTCCCCTTTGCTTGTATATAGGTAATATTTTGATTGATACATATATTTTCAAATTTTATAATAGTTTACTGTATAAGTTATATATGTTGTTTACGTGTATATATGTGTTTATACCAGTTCTTTTGTGATATGTGGTTGTAGATATAGGATTATACAAGCTAGTTATGATTTGTTTAAAGCGTTGATATAATAGCAAGGTAGGTGTTTGTTCATATAGATATTTATAAAATAGGTTTGTATCTGTTATATCTAGTAAGCTAGTTTCGATTACTATCTGTTAAAATTATATTTTGTACATTTAAAACTCTTGCTATTATAGGAAGTATATTAATACTAATAGGCTCTATATATATACATCAGTGGCAATCTTCTTTCACCTATATATTAGTCTGTTGTTTATATGTAAAGTGTCTTCATTATGTGATTTTATATTGAATCTATATATCTGGTTAAGATAATTTTAATATGTTGGTCTATATAGTATAAGTTTCGAGATATGTTAGTCATAGCAGTACAGTATACGTTAGTTTATAAAGTAAGTTATAAAGTACAACTTGTATATTGTTATAAAGGTAAGGTATGTATTGCTTTATAAAAGAAACTATATCTATAATATATTTGAAGTATAATGTCTGTATATGTATAATTATTTATATATGCGTATGACAGTTTACAATAATGTAAGTTTGTGTACATTTGTTAATATATGAAGGAACCTGATTTCCAAATTTTTATAGGTATATATTTATATTTAAAGTTTGTATATATATAAAAAAGTTGCAGTATTATATATGTATATTGCTTCTACTACATTTTCCTCCATCCACGCAAATTTAACATACTATCCATACGTGAAAAATATGCCCACCATCCTTTTATTTTTGCTGTATGACTTCCACTTTTGGTTTTTACCTGTTTCCTGTTTTATGCTTTTACGCACCTCGCAACGCATTAAAGCTGTTTTTCCCTTTTAACCTATTTGCTGTTCACTATGGCTGTTTGTAGAGATCTCCACTGTCATTTTTTATCTAAAACTTTATAGTACTGTTTTTGTGGTAATCCAAAACACACAAAAGATTGATATCGTTACGATGTTGTTGGCAGTTATCGTTTCATTTGGAAAAGTTAATATGTTTTGTATATAGGCTTCAAATTATGTGTAGTATAATAAAGATATGTTATATTGTACAGGTTGTTTATATATATGGTTAGATATATATGATTTTTATTTATAAAGATGATAAATTATGTATAAAACTTTAAAATCAGTCGCCTTATTGTTTTTATATGTATATATATGTTTTTCAGAACATAGATTTAAGTATAGTAGTTTTATTACAAGGTTCAGGTGTACAGTTTGTTTAAAATATATGTTGAGTTATATATATCTTTCGTTTGTATATTTTATTTAACATTGGTTTTAGATATTTGTTTTGTAATATGGTATATGGATTTTATGATCTATGTTTTAAAATTTAAAATTTACATGGGATATATGTATGTCATTTTAAATATGTAATTTAAATTAAACATTGGGTTTTGGAAAAATATTAATTATAATAATAACAATTGATATATATATTCCGTTTGCATCGCGCTTATTTGACTCATTCTCATCGATTCATATCTATCAGCTTTGATCGCCAAACCGTGCCAATCTAGCTTTGTTTTGGAATTCGTGCTTGGACTCACAACTCGTTTCATCGTTAAAAATCTTTAGTCTCGAAAGGTGAGCACTCACTCACGATTAACGTTCTTTTATTTATTAGATTTGATTTCAATTGAAACGACAATTGAAATATACTGCTGTTAGTTAATTACACTGTTATATATGCTATTACCTGTATCAGTTCACCTGTGACATCTGACACCATTATCTGTTAATTATTTATGTGATGATAATACAGTTTGGTTGATAATTGATTGATTGTTGATGTTTATATTGGACGTTAAATTGTTAATGTTAAGAGGATAAATAGTATGCAATTGAACTTGATATAGGATAGTTAAATGTTAAATTTGATTAAATGACATTTGTATAATATGACCCCCTTTAAACTGTTAACTTTATTGACACGTAGGATTTGTGTAATTACACTTTGAACCACTGAATGTATGTTGTTAAACTGATGATATATGAAATTGTAATAGATGACAAGTGAAAACCGTAATGTAATAATCTTTAATCTACATGAAATGATAGTGTAGATTCTAGAAATAATTATATTAATTCGTACAAATAACAATGCGAATTAATACGGTTATTTCGGGATTATTTGAATTGATTATTGGATTGTTATTGATTGTTGTTATTGCTTGTTTATTTACTTTGACACCATCCCATTTATCACACTGCAAGTTCCCTTTGTTATACTTTGATTTTTGAATTGAATTGGAATCGGGTTGAAATGATAAATACCCAAATTGAACTTTGACCTAGGATAGAGAATTAAATAAAACCCGATTGGTCAATAATTTGATTTAAAATAAATGAAGATTTTATTTGAATAAATAATATGGTTTTGAAATGAAGGTGAAAGTTGAATTTTAATGAAAAGAAAATGTTAATATTTAATAATCTGAAACAAAATATTAACAATGTAATTGATAAAGAATGTTGTTTAATTTGAGAAATGATTGAATTAAGTTTGAAGTGATTTATTAATTAAGTTTGAAATTATAATTAAGTTTGAAATTATTAAACTTTGAAATTATTTAATAATTAAGTTTTGAATTATTTAATAATTAAATAAGATTGAATTATTTAATGATTAAATTGAATTGAAATTCTTTAATAAGAAAAATTGAACTTTTGAATAAGTGGATTTTACATCGTAAATAATTGAAATTGAGTTTTCTTTATTAAGTAAGTTTTGGAAAATTATTTAAGTAAGTAAATAAGTGAAATTGAATTTCTTTAACAAGAAATGAAAATGTGATATCTTTGGAATTAATGTAAGTCTTGTAATTGAAAGAATTGATTTGACGAATTTAGTTTAATTCAAATTGTAAGTTTTGATTTAATGAAGTTAAACTTAAGAAATTGATTTAATGAATTGGAAATTTAATAGAATTGTTTTGAATGATAAAGTAACTTAACGAATATTGAACGAAATAGATAAATGAATTTAAATTGATTTGAATGTTAAATTAAATTAATTTAATGATTTTGTAATGAAACTAATATACGAACTTGAATCGATATTTGAATTGAAATTGAATTATAAGATTTTGAAATGGTAATTTGAAAGTTTGAAACGTAAATTATTGGAAATTGGTTTTGAAAGACAAATGAATTGTTGGTTTACGAATTCTATTTGATATTGAAATTGATTTGGTTTTGAAATAAACAAACGACCAATCGGTGTAATAATTACGGAAGTTATTAAAGAGACCGGAATTCGGTTATGGATATACTCTCTATCTAAACCGAAAACCACTTTAATAACTATACGCGGAGTGATGATCCAGAATGAAGTGGTTGGAATGATGTACGTGATGACTGAAGAAAGAGAACGATAATGGATAGCCTTAACACTTGTGTCAAATTGGAAATGACTAAAACAGGAGCTGTGCCGGGCCAATGGAGGATTAGCTACCTCAAGTGGACACACTTCTTCGAACTACTTATACTTGTTGTCGATTGGTGCACCCTTGATTTTGGGAGTGTTGTTTCACGGTGTTGCGGGCGCTGCGGCGTTGCGTTCTCACCAGTCCGGATCAGGCGAACGGTAGTATCACTACCTTGGGTATTGCCTCATGTGCCTTGTCATACTTGTATTCCATTTATGCGCGACCACTACGATTTTGATTTGTACCTTTAGTATATGGATTGCCCTCTGGTGACTTACGGTTTTGGGGAAACTACGGTCTTGTATATGCTTTTGGGAATAAAAATGTGTTAAGGGTGGAATGGGCCATGACTTAACGCTATTTTGATATCTTTATATATTACTGATAGACATTATCTACATAGCGTACATTACTACATAGTAGATAGTTTAACGGATCCTTAAAGGATGGTTATTCCAAACATCCTTTGAGTTACTTGTATTTCAATTGCTATTTCACTTGAGTTGGATTTATTAATATAAGAATGTTAATCCTGACTCGAGTGTCTTGTGTTTTTGCTTTACGCTCGGGTCAGACTGAGTGTACCAGTATCCAAGACTCACCTTTGAAGTTGGAGCTTTGCTTGAAGATCCAGCCATCTATTCTGCTTTCAGTATTCGATGATTCCAGTGATGTATTCTGATTTGTATCTGATGCATCGTGTTACTCTTCCGTTGTATCTGGTTTGACTCTGATGTACCGTATTACTCTTCTGTTGTAAACTCTGATGTATTTTATATTCATATAGTAGCTTCATGAACTACTATTTCTTTTATTTCCGCTGCAAATTATTACTCTGTGTCTGTGTTCTGTGATTATTTTATTTACTGTATATGTTCAGTTTTGCCAATTTAAATTAACAACGTGGTATTTTGAGCAATTCAACTCTGGCATGAGTGTCTACCTATACACTTATAATGGATGCGAATGGTCCAAAATTCCGGGTCGTTACAGTTGGTATCAGAGCTTTGGTAGCTCTAGGCAAAACTTAACATATAGGGTAAGTATATTTACAGAATCACTCTCATTCGAGTTTCAATCTCTTCCTTTTGACTCGATTCCTTTGAATTTTGGAACGTTCCCTGTGGTTCCAAATATCATTCGTGCCCCCTCACTATTCGTCTTCTTTCAATTCTGGAGCATCCCATAACTCCATTTCGAATGACCCTTATAATGAATCGGCGATCTCGCCAAATTTCGAATGATTTGTAAAGGGGTGAAACTCCTTTACAATAAGCATTGATTTACCGGAGATTTCTGTATCCTCGGTTGCGATGCTATCTATCTCCTGCTATGCTTAAAATTATATCCCTTGAAATCTGATGTTGATTTACCTCGGAATTCTGCATCGATCTTATTCTTGAAGTTACGGACGACCCGGTTAAGGTTGACCGTGAATTAAATAAACTCATCCATCTCCCGATTGTGGTAATTGAAGTATCTTATCTTCTGTTTCAAACTTATTTTCGAATCAAAATTCTCTTTGATTTAAGTCAACAAAAATTTGAATCCCTATCCTTATTTTGAAAATTCATTCCTGTATCATCGAGCGAGGAAGTGTATTTGTAAATTAATATTAAAATATTATTTTCAAATTTGGTAAATGAAATAAATTTGTTTGATTATATTGTGAAAATATAAGTAAAATTTTCTGGAATTTAATAGGTTAATTAAATTGTTTGTTTGAAATGATAATGTTTGATTATCATTTATTGTTCTAAATGAATTTATAAATATGGTTTATAAATTGATTTGGAATTTGAAATGAATTTAATTCAGAAATTTGAGAATTTAGTTTCCAGTGATTTCAAACTTTGGTTTTAAAATTTTAAAGTATATATTATTGAAAGTATTTTCGAACAGAAATCGTTTTCAAAGAATTTTAAAATGTTGAAAGCAGTGCTCTTCTCTTTGTCGCTGGAAAATAATTTCGGTGATGGCGGCCGCATCATCGACATTCATTTTCGAGTTTCGAAGTGGAGAAACCATTCTGTAGCTTTGCTACGGGTTTGTTTTGAAAATATTTTGATTTGAATTTCTTCAGTATATTTTGATTTACATATATATTGGTACCTTATTTTAAAAAAAAATTAATTTGATTTGATATAAATCTATTATATATATCTCTAAATTTTTTAAAGTTAATCGGAAACCTAATTCTTAAATTTTGCTAAAGGATGATTTTAATTATAAATAAAACCAAAATTTGGAATAAATATTTAAACTCGAATAATTGAATTGGGAAAATTTTATTTGTATATTGTTCAACTACATTCTAATACAACTTACCTAAATCATTCAGAAGTTGAATATGCAATTGGATAATATATAAGATAAATTGAATTTATAAATAAAATTTGAGTGTTTATAATAAATGTTATACACTAAATTTTGATTATAAAGATGTTAATAGAGTTAGATAGGATAATAAGTAAAACTCAGTTAATAATGAAATAAATTTGTTTTGAAGAATTAATAAATTGAAATTTGATCAACTTATGAAAATATCTTGAATTTAAAAGAAATTAATAGATGTAAATTAATTTGAATCGAAACTTTTATGTTTTAAAATTAAATTTATATGGGTTAAATATATGTGAGTAGATATATTAAGTAGAATAAATTTAACGGTAATTGGAATAAAGAAGAATTTAAAATTGTTGAAGAAATTATGATTATAATAAAAGACTATTCAAATTTATGATTTTAGAAATTGTAAATTTAAGAAAATGGGATAATAAGATAATGAATTTAGAAATAGTTGAGATTGATTTTTAGTGAAATCAAATGGATTAAATCAATTATTGAATATCAATTAATTTAAATTGAATTTATATGGTTTAAATTAATTGTTATTTTGTATTTCAAATCTATTTTTCTTTCTGGTTGTTTCTATTCTCCTACCTCGTTCCTTTTCGGGGACGAAAAGTTTTGAGTGGGGGAGAGTGTAACGACCCGTAAATTTCAACTGTTTTAATAACGTAATTAGTTGAAATTTTGTGAAATTTTAAACGATAAAATTTTGAAATAAAAATTTAATATTTGAAATACGTCTAGTTAAACATAGCAACTGGTAAATTTTCGTCCGAAAATATGAAAGTTTATTTCGCGCATAAATTCACTTCAATTTAATCAGTTAAAAAGCGATGAAAATAAAATGTTTCGAAACCAAAATATTTTTACATAGAAAAATTCTAAACCATCTTTTGAGCAAGATGTCAGTTCGTCGTTTTTCCAAATTCGGACATCTTTGGCTCCGTCGATCTTATTCTTCAGCGTTTTTCTTGCATTGTCCGCTATTAGAAAATTCGAATTTTGATAATTCAATCGAACCACTGATATCGGTATACCGTTTCGATCGTCTCGTCGTACTGATTGCAACAGTGTATTCATTTGTGTACTTCGGAAATCCGGTACGAAATGAAATCTGTGAAACGATTTATCGTACCGGTACACATTTTAAGCTATCAGGTTCATTGACCCTTCATCTTCGTAACGTTAAAACAAATAGTCACTACTAACCTTTCATATCCCTAGATTTTTGTACTTAACTTTTCCAATGCCACCGGTTTCATTCATTTTGGGTTGCATTCATTGATTGCCGGTTGCAATTTACAAAAACAAAATAGAAACGTGAATGGTTGTTTTTGTATCTCCTCCTTCCCTGCATTTTTCTTCCTTCTCTTTTACTTCATCCTCTCTCTTTCACGCCTGTTCCATTTCCTCCGCCCAGTTCGCCCATCTCCCATGCTTCCCTCCGCCTTTCACATCAACGGCAGCACTCCGATAGCCTTGCCCAAAGCAAACCCCGGTCATGACCTCCTACTCCGATCACATAGCCTATTGTCAGCCACCTCAACCTTAACGACTCCACGGAATAGCCATTCCCGACCATGTCCTCCGCCTCTGCCCTGAGACAGTCTTGTGCCCATCCGATCCACATCCCGACAAACTCGGCGACCTCCCCTTTGCTTGTATATAGGTAATATTTTGATTGATACATATATTTTCAAATTTTATAATAGTTTACTGTATAAGTTATATATGTTGTTTACGTGTATATATGTGTTTATACCAGATCTTTTGTGATCTGTGGTTGTAGATATAGGATTATACAAGCTAGTTATGATTTGTTTAAAGCGTTGATATAATAGCAAGGTAGGTGTTTGTTCATATAGATATTTATAAAATAGGTTTGTATCTGTTATATCTAGTAAGCTAGTTTCGATTACTATCTGTTAAAATTATATTTTGTACATTTAAAACTCTTGCTATTATAGGAAGTATATTAATACTAATATGCTCTATATATATACGTCAGTGGCAATCTTCTTTCACCTATATATTAGTCTGTTGTTTATATGTAAAGTGTCTTCATTATGTGATTTTATATTGAATCTATATATCTGGTTAAGATAATTTTAATATGTTGGTATATATAGTATAAGTTTCGAGATATGTTAGTCATAGCAGTACAGTATACGTTAGTTTATAAAGTAAGTTATAAAGTACAACTTGTATATTGTTATAAAGGTAAGGTATGTATTGCTTTATAAAAGAAACTATATCTATAATATATTTGAAGTATAATGTCTGTATATGTATAATTGTTTATATATGCGTATGACAGTTTACAATAATGTAAGTTTGTGTACATTTGTTAATATATGAAGGAACCTGATTTCCAAATTTTTATAGGTATATATTTATATTTAAAGTTTGTATATATATAAAAAAGTTGCAGTATTATATATGTATATTGCTTCTACTACATTTTCCTCCATCCACGCAAATTTAACATACTATCCATACGTGAAAAATATGCCCACCATCCTTTTATTTTTGCTGTATGACTTCCACTTTTGGTTTTTACCTGTTTCCTGTTTTATGCTTTTACGCACCTCGCAACGCATTAAAGCTGTTTTTCCCTTTTAACCTATTTGCTGTTCACTATGGCTGTTTGTAGAGATCTCCACTGTCATTTTTTGTCTAAAACTTTATAGTACTGTTTTTGTGGTAATCCAAAACACACAAAAGATTGATATCGTTACGATGTTGTTGGCAGTTATCGTTTCATTTGGAAAAGTTAATATGTTTTGTATATAGGCTTCAAATTATGTGTATTATAATAAAGATATGTTATATTGTACAGGTTGTTTATATATATGGTTAGATATATATGATTTTTATTTATAAAGATGATAAGTTATGTATAAAACTTTAAAATCAGTCGTCTTATTGTTTTTATATGTATATATATGTTTTTCAGAACATAGAGTATAGTAGTTTTATTACAAGGTTCAGGTGTACAGTTTATTTAAAATATATGTTGAGTTATATATATCTTTCGTTTGTATATTTTATTTAACATTGGTTTTAGATATTTGTTTTGTAATATGGTATATGGATTTTATGATCTATGTTTTAAAATTTAAAATTTACATGGGATATATGTATGTCATTTTAAATATGTAATTTAAATTAAACATTGGGTTTTGGAAAAATATTAATTATAATAATAACAATTGATATATATATATATTCCGTTTGCATCGCGCTTATTTGACTCATTCTCATCGATTCATATCTATCAGCTTTGATCGCCAAACCGTGCCAATCTAGCTTTGTTTTGGAATTCGCGCTTGGACTCACAACTCGTTTCATCGTTAAAAATCTTTAGCCTCGAAAGGTGAGCACTCACTCACGATTAACGTTCTTTTATTTATTAGATTTGATTTCAATTGAAACGACAATTGAAATATACTGCTGTTAGTTAATTACACTGTTATATATGCTATTACCTGTATCAGTTCACCTGTGACATCTGACACCATTATCTGTTAATTATTTATGTGATGATAATACAGTTTGGTTGATAATTGATTGATTGTTGATGTTTATATTGGACGTTAAATTGTTAATGTTAAGAGGATAAATAGTATGCAATTGAACTTGATATAGGATAGTTAAATGTTAAATTTGATTAAATGACATTTGTATAATATGACCCCCTTTAAACTGTTAACTTTATTGACACGTAGGATTTGTGTAATTACACTTTGAACCACTGAATGTATGTTGTTAAACTGATGATATATGAAATTGTAATAGATGACAAGTGAAAACCGTAATGTAATAATCTTTAATCTACATGAAATGATAGTGTAGATTCTAGAAATAATTATATTAATTCGTACAAATAACAATGCGAATTAATACGGTTATTTCGGGATTATTTGAATTGATTATTGGATTGTTATTGATTGTTGTTATTGCTTGTTTATTTACTTTGACACCATCCCAGTTATCACACTGCAAGTTCCCTTTGTTATACTTTGATTTTTGAATTGAATTGGAATCGGGTTGAAATGATAAATACCCAAATTGAACTTTGACCTAGGATAGAGAATTAAATAAAACCCGATTGGTCAATAATTTGATTTAAAATAAATGAAGATTTTATTTGAATAAATAATATGGTTTTGAAATGAAGGTGAAAGTTGAATTTTAATGAAAAGAAAATGTTAATATTTAATAATCTGAAACAAAATATTAACAATGTAATTGATAAAGAATGTTGTTTAATTTGAGAAATGATTGAATTAAGTTTGAAGTGATTTATTAATTAAGTTTGAAATTATAATTAAGTTTGAAATTATTAAACTTTGAAATTATTTAATAATTAAGTTTTGAATTATTTAATAATTAAATAAGATTGAATTATTTAATGATTAAATTGAATTGAAATTCTTTAATAAGAAAAATTGAACTTTTGAATAAGTGGATTTTACTTCATAAATAATTGAAATTGAGTTTTCTTTATTAAGTAAGTTTTGGAAAATTATTTAAGTAAGTAAATAAGTGAAATTGAATTTCTTTAACAAGAAATGAAAATGTGATATCTTTGGAATTAATGTAAGTCTTGTAATTGAAAGAATTGATTTGACGAATTTAGTTTAATTCAAATTGTAAGTTTTGATTTAATGAAGTTAAACTTAAGAAATTGATTTAATGAATTGGAAATTTAATAGAATTGTTTTGAATGATAAAGTAACTTAACGAATATTGAACGAAATAGATAAATGAATTTAAATTGATTTGAATGTTAATATAAATTAATTTAATGATTTTGTAATGAAACTAATATACGAACTTGAATCGATATTTGAATTGAAATTGAATTATAAGATTTTGAAATGGTAATTTGAAAGTTTGAAACGTAAATTATTGGAAATTGGTTTTGAAAGACAAATGAATTGTTGGTTTACGAATTCTATTTGAAATTGAAATTGATTTGGTTTTGAAATAAACAAACGACCAATCGGTGTAATAATTACGGAAGTTATTAAAGAGACCGAAATTCGGTTATGGATATACTCTCTATCTAAACCGAAAACCACTTTAATAACTATACGCGGAGTGATGATCCAGAATGAAGTGGTTGGAATGATGTACGTGATGACTGAAGAAAGAGAACGATAATGGATAGCCTTGACACTTGTGTCAAATTGGAAATGACTAAAACAGGAGCTGGTGCGGGCCAATGGAGGATTAGCTACCTCAAGTGGACACACTTCTTCGAACTACTTATACTTGTTGTCGATTGGTGCACCCTTGATTTTGGGAGTGTTGTTTCACGGTGTTGCGGGCGCTGCGACGTTGCATTCTCACCAGTCCGGATCAGGCGAATGGTAGTATCACTACCTTGGGTATTGCCTCATGTGCCTTGTCATACTTGTATTCCATTTATGCGCGACCACTACGATTTTGATTTGTACCTTTAGTATATGGATTGCCCTCTGGTGACTTCCGGTTTTGGGGAAACTACGGTCTTGTATATGCTTTTGGGAATAAAAATGTGTTAAGGGTGGAATGGGCCATGACTTAACGCTATTTTGATATCTTTATATATTACTGATAGACATTATCTACATAGCGTACATTACTACATAGTAGATAGTTTAACGGATCCTTAAAGGATGGTTATTCCAAACATCCTTTGAGTTACTTGTATTTCAATTGCTATTTCACTTGAGTTGGATTTATTAATATAAGAATGTTAATCCTGACTCGAGTGTCTTGTGTTTTTGCTTTACGCTCGGGTCAGACTGAGTGTACCAGTATCCAAGACTCACCTTTGAAGTTGGAGCTTTGCTTGAAGATCCAGCCATCTATTCTGCTTTCAGTATTCGATGATTCCAGTGATGTATTCTGATTTGTATCTGATGCATCGTGTTACTCTTTCGTTGTATCTGGTTTGACTCTGATGTACCGTATTACTCTTCTGTTGTAAACTCTGATGTATTTTATATTCATATAGTAGCTTCATGAACTACTATCTCTTTTATTTCCACTGCAAATTATTACTCTGTGTCTGTGTTCTGTGATTATTTTATTTACTGTATATGTTCAGTTTTGCCAATTTAAATTAACAACGCGGTATTTTGAGCAATTCAACTCTGGCATGAGTGTCTACCTATACACTTATAATGGATGCGAATGGTCCAAAATTCCGGGTCGTTACACATTTGCAGATACAAGTTTAGGCCAGAAATTATGCTAGATTACTATTTGTAGGTTCTCAGGATTGCTGGTGACAGGATTATAGTGAGACGTTCATTCTGGATCTTCCGCGTTTGCAACGAGGAGTTATTCCCGTTCTTTTGTGTCTATAGTGTGGCGTACATCATTCTGGATCATTCACATTTGCAGTGAGGCGTTCTTTTCAGTTCTTTTGCATCTACAGAGTGGCGTACGTCATTCTGGATCATCCACATTTGTAGTGAGGCGTTCTTTCTGGATTTTCCGAGTTTGCAGTGAGGTGTGTCTCAGCTGGAGCTATCTATTGATATTATCCGCTCTGGGTTGCTTCATGTTTTTTTGGGTACTTCTAACACCTCATTACGGGCGGTGGCATTGCCGGAGCTCGATAATGAGATGTAATGGGCGGTGGCCTTGCTGGAGCTCATTCTAGTTGTACTTGAGGCCTTTTCATTGTTTTTTCTATTATGATTAGTTACCTACCAGGCCTTGCCGGAGCTCTCTTAAACTATGACACTTTTCATATGTTGCACTTACATTTTACACATGGGTGCATTTGATGTGCTTATCATAATATATAATTAATTTAAATTAAATTAAACTAATTTTTAAACAATTATAATACAATGAAAAAAATTAAAAGGAAATTTTTTAAAAAGTTCTAAATGAATTTAGACAACATAGGCCCAATAAGAATGCAAAAGGAATTTGTTTTGAAATTTACTATTTAACTCCGCTGTGGGCTGGCACAGTTCCAATAATTAACCAACAGAAACTATCGAGTGAGTCATTCCATAATTATCCAATAACTATCAATACGTAACTCCTTTTTGCCCTAGGAGCCATGAGTTATACACTGCCTAACATTTGGAGAGTGTTACATACTATAGTCTTAATGAATGCATCGATGTCCAGTCTCGGTGCATCTTGACTAAAAATATTTAAAATGATGTGCTTATCATATTATGATATAATACTCATGGTTACAACTATTTGTAAATTCTATCACAAACACATCATTTAGGGACTTTCTGACATATATACTTAGATAAACTAATCAATTATTTATAACATTTTGTAACAAGTATATAACAGAAAGGAAATACATTTTATTTCGAATAAGATTGGTTATCGAGTTAGATTTGTGTTAAAAATTGCATAATTGCCCCTAGGACATATGCCTAACTCTATCAATCTCTCACTTGCATTTGGGGTCAATTATATGATCTTATTCCAACTTCTCCAATCGGTTTCTTCAAAACCAATTGTATCAGTCCCTCAGCGAATGGGTATGCTATTATGTTTTCATTATCTACTGTATCAATCAACTCTCTCTGATGCCAATAAACTGCCATTTTCATATGGAACAGTTTGGAGTATGTCTCTTGACCTTTAGTGAGCTCTATTATTATGTTTAATATCACGACATTGTTATATAACAATGTTATATGATTCTCAATATTTGGAATCACCCATAGCTCAATTAATAATTTGTGAATTTATTATGTATATAACAATGTCTTCATATCTGCATCTGCATCCCTTTTTCGGATATAAGATATTTATCTGCTTTTCGAATGCGGATGGATTTCGAATTTTTCGGGTATCCATAGACAGCCCCAGTTTCTACATATTATCTAAAATATTCCCAATGCCATAGACATCATTTGCAAATCCAACGTTGAGTATTAAAACAATTAAAAGTCGATTTTAACACAAGTACATCGTTACCAATCAACGGCATGTTATTTTCTTATGTTTAGAAATATCAACGTACCTTCAATGTTCTTTCTTATAGACACACGCTTCCTTTTCATTTTGACTGAAATCAAACTATTTGATAAATTATTAAAATACCCGTTCAATTTTGATGCTTGTTGAATGAGACTTTCATATCGGTTCTTGGATCATATCTAAAACCCACAAACACAATATCGCTCCCACTGATTTTGAGATACTTTAGTTATTATGTGCAAATAGTCTAGCCTAAATTTTTATTTAGAATTTTCCATTTCAATAGATATGTACCAAAACACAAAGTCATACTAGATGATAATTTTATGAGTAAATCTAAATCAACTTGAGCACATCGAATGGTGAAACTATTAGCTAATTTTAATAATTGAAATTCACAGTGTTATTTTATCAATATGGCTTAGTATATTCCAACTACATTTGTCTTTCTCTTAAAGATATATTTGTGATCGGTGGATTACATCTCTTTGGGTATAACTATCAAAATTATATTTTGATGATGTACTTGGAATCTATTTCGGATTTGTGCATCGTATCATATCATAGAGTTAATACTCTTAATGGTTTGATTAAACAACCGAGGATTACTTATTCTTGACATTGACAAGGTACTCGTAATTTCTCTTTGACATGTAAGAATACTCATTAGACAATCTAATGTGTTGGGTTCATTTAGGTTTGGTTAATTTCATTTCATCCCTTGCAATCAGTTTTAACCTTAAATCGTATCCATATCCATTTTACTACCAATAATTTCTCAAAGAAATTCCTTCGCTACGAGGTTGGTATTTCTTGAAACAACCGTTGTTTCTCAGTACAATGGAACGGGCATTCATAAAAATGTTATGAATTGCTTTATATAAAACTGATTTGGTATTAGTTCACAATATTTATGTTCACAACATAAATTAGTCATCCAATGACTATCGTTCCTAAACTTCTTTTGGTGTGATTCACAAAAGATCCCTTACGTACAATTATTACGTGCAATCTTTTGACTCATACAACCTGGCAACTCCTTGGCCTAGGACATGATAGGGTTTCTTATAAACCCTTATCTTATGTGATTTTGTAAACTATTCTTTGGCGGATATTAATTTTAACCTTGTGCACTACTCTTAAGTGCACACCTTATAGAAAAATTTAACTTAACTTCACTCAATATTAATCATGCTTTGTCCAACAAAGTTTGATTACTCCTCATCAATATATTATTATGTATTATAGGGAGGAGTGACTCTAAAGACTGAATCTATATTCATTTTAGGTATCTTTGGAACTCTTTCCAATATACCTACCCATTAGATCAATAATCATTTTCTTGCATGTTATTTTGTTTACTTCCATTTTATATTCTATGAGATTATCATAGACATACTACATGTGTATCGAATACACATGTCCATGTAAGTGATGAAACGAAGTATGTGGAACCGTTGTGGTATTAATAGACTTGTGATTACATACATCTATATGTATCAATCCAAAGAGTTCATCAACTCTTGTGATAGCTCCCATGGATTGGGTGCATTGCCTTCTACTGTTTGAGATATAATTCAATATTACCATATGATTCATAATCATATAATCAAAGAATTATTTCTCTAAACTTTTGCTTAGTCCTTAATTCCAAAACAATTACAAATAATTTAGATACTTCTGTATTTTCCAATTCATCACAAATACCAGTATTATAGTTTTATTTTAAAATGAACATTCATATTATTCGTATTGAAATAAAACTATGTCTATTTTTCAGTCAACACTGAAAAATAGTTATTACACACTGAAAATAGTTATTATTTCATAAATAATGTTTGGTACGTTTTACAAAAATAATTTTCATGATTTGATGCATCTAATAAGTGTTATGGCACGCTCCCACTATTTCTGTCATTACTATAAAAGCATAAGAAATACGAAGCTCCTTTTGACAACTTAATATAGGCTGTTTTTTTATTTACTATAACTGGTTTATAGTGGAGAATTTTCAGATCAAATATCTTAAATTCAAAGAAATAAATCTCACAGAAAACAATTTTCTATTTGAAAATAAATTTTGGAATAGAAATCATATTTATTATTCCAATGTTAAGTATCAACTATTATTTCACAATTCTCGTTTGCGATGTTTATTTATGAAACAGAATTGAATATTCACTCTCTTCATCCCAATTGTGCCTTAGGTTACATTCACTCATATACATTTGATTTCCTTTCTAAATGGTCAAACAATTTAAAAGGAAATCCTTGCTGCAATATTATAACGAGCTCTTTACAAAAGTGCATTCGGTCATCCTTAACTTTAAAAGATATCAAATAAATCTCACTTAAAGTAAACTGATTAAACCGACATTTCGGTGATCGAGTTCTTAGATCTGTCTTGTAGCCTTTGGTCCAGTGTTACATTTAAGACAACAAGATCATTATTGTAATCAATTATATTGAACACATGATCTCACACTGTAGTTTACTTGCAAATTTCAATGAACTAATTTCATCGAGGTTTCGTACATTACGAATTTTGACCTATCACGATATAAAATTTATATATGATCATCTTTGGATCAAATATCTGTATTCTTATATTGCTTTTAGAGTTCAAAACTCATTGAAGATAATACATAGCCTCAGGCAAGTAAACTCGTTAGTGACCAAGTTACGAATATATTTAGTGGTTGTATAATTAGGTGCTTGCATGGGTCAACATGCTACAGTCTATTGTAAATACATTTTATAATTATATTTGTCAATATTAATTTAGTTCATTTGTATATTTTAATTGATAGACCTTTTATTAATTATGTTAATTGCATAAATTTATTAATGTAGATTATTATAACTTTATATAGAAAATGTTCTTACAATATTAGAAAGATTAAATATTACCATTTCATTTTTCGAATAAGGCTCTCACTAGTCTTTTATGTTTCCCCAAACCCTAAGATGAAACATAAAACTCTTTTAACTTCATAATGGGTGTTAGGACTTGTTTGTCTTAGGATTCTAACCTTGAGTTTTTCTCGATAAGTCATAACCCCATAAACGATGGATAACTCTTTATCGGTTGTATCACATACAACTCCTAACTTATGGTTCCTTGTCCTACTCTCATTTCCACCATGAATTTTCTCAATAAATCAAAAGAAATTATTCTCTCATACCAACCATTTCGCGATGGCCTAAGTATAGTGTATGTACCTTGAGTTATCCTACCATACAGTTATCTTACCATATCTAGTCAATATATTAATAATATTATGCGTAGCATCTCTAGCTTGAGTTTTCTCAACAACTAGAGAATATGCGAGTAATTTATTAATCTATAAATGGTAGGACAACACTTTTATTAAAGATTCTTAATCTTCAATATATTTAATTGAATGATATCGACTTATGGAATAATGTGCTTTTATAAAATACTCTCATGATTCAAGTGTCGGACACGTCAGAATTCACGATATATGTACTATAAGTATGTATTCATTCCTCAAGTCTAACTGGGTTTCTTGCTGCTCCATCTTTAGTTTATACATTTATATTATATAAGTTTTATTATTCTATAACTTTTATACTCTATTTAACTTATATAATATTTTACGTATAACATTACATTAATTAAATCTTATTTAATTTATTTAATTAGTTAAAACTTTAATTAATTATTATTTTATTCAATTATAACATATTATATTGAATATATAATATAAACTTCATGGTAATACATGTATATCTTATATATATATATGTATGTATGTATGTATGTATTTTTGTTTAATTAATTAACCTTTATTTAATTAATTTAATTAATTAATCTTTAATTAATTTATTCAATTAAACAATTTAAAATTATATTAATCTTGAAAATTTATTATATACATACATTTACACTTATGTTATCTTAAACATTTTAAAATAACATAACATATATCAATATATATAATACATCCAAATATTTTAATTAATTTATTTTATTGATCTTATTAATAAATTTTAAATTTTGAAATTAATATTTAAATTTTTTCAAACATTTTGAAACTATCGTTATCTTTTCAAACATTCTGAAAACTTACTTGTATTATAACTTTTATAAAAACAAGTTTTTATTTAAACTTAACTTTTGAATTTAAAATCTTTTATTTAATTTTGAAAATTAGCCCAAGGCCCGATTCAAATTTTGCCTTTTCTATTAGGGTCAACCTTTGGGCTCACTTCACCTTTCAGGCCAGGCCGATAACCAAGTAGGACAGATTGCTTGATTACCCAATTCCAATCTTAGGCATTACCTTCCTAGACAGCATACTAAATGGGCAAGCTTAATTAGTTAGCCCTAACATGACTAATTTAGACTGTATAGGCTATTGGGCTCTGATATCAATGTTGGGACCGGGCCATCTAGCAGTAGAAGAAATGAGTGAATTTTTAAAATTTTCCATTTTAGATCTTTTAGGCATATGAAGTCTAAAGGCATATTAGATCCAATCTAATAAAGTTTCTAAATAAAATCTTATTTTATTTAAAATTGTTAAAAAGAAGTTTTATAGTGTATCAAATACAGGTTTCCTTCTCTAAAAATTATGTAGTTAATTGAGAGCATGCTTTCCTTTATATGGAGTAGAAACCTTTCATTTTTCTCTCTTTAATTAAATTGATTGATTCATTATTAGCAATTTATACATAGCATAAAATGTAAGTATATCCAAATATATTCTAGTGTAAATTATGTAAGTACAACATATCATATTATGTATATAGTTAATGTGTACGTATTTGAGTGCTAGGATTTACACCATAACGGACACATTTTCCCTTTATTATTAGTATGTATAGAGATAGATAATATGTGATTTTATTTGACACCTTTCATTGTAAAATATTTTAAAATTATTTTAACATACATATATATATATATATACACACACACATACACACACATATGTATATTTATATATGCATTAATCTTAAAATAGAAAATCAATTTTGAATCAATAGAAACCATCATTAACAAATGAATAAATAAAAAACAAAACAACAAATTAATTACCAGATCTATACTTAGATCAAAATCAACATAAATTATCAATTGAAATCATTAACAAATATTATCAACATCAAAACAAAACCAATTTAAATATAACAAGTTATAATACTTTAAGATCTACACTTGTGTTAACCCAAAAAATGGATCAACACGCTGGATCAAGTGTGAAAGCACCATTGCAGATAATCAGCAGCATAAATCTTGGATAAACAATAAATAAACAGCAGAACTAAGAAAAGAGACACGGGATTTTTATAGTGGTTTGGTTGACTCTGTCCTACGTCCACTTTAATCAATCTTTATTATGATTATACAAGTTGAATCTCTTTGGATATCAACTAGCTAGTCCTTAGATCTAAGTTACAAAGAGTTAGAATAAGTCACAAGTTCAAGGGTTGAATGGAGAATCATATTAACCCCCTTGATGACTATTGTGAGGGAGAAGAAAGTTGAAGAAGTGAAGGAATTCCAGTAGAGTAATGGCAGCTCTCTCTCCAGAAAAGATCAATCTCTAGTTGTACGAAGCTAAGTATTTATAGGGGAATTCAGTGAGTGTTGGGCCAAAAGTCCAAGTGCAGAAGAGTCCAGTTGTTATGACAAGTCATCACCGAAAATCTCAAATCAATCTGAGTTATTTCTATGGATCGCTAGCTATCCATATGCGATGGATCGCTAGCTATCCATAGGCGATGGATCGCTAGCTATCCATAGGGGATGGATCGCTAGCTATCCATCAACTTAGCATATTTTTCTACCAGAAGCCTTTAATTAGCACTACGAAGGAGCTTGGAAAGTTTGAGGGCGATCCGACCTACCTTGATGGATCGCTAGCTATCCATAGGGGATGGATCACTAGCCATCCATCCATCCACTTAGCATATTTTTGAGTGATCTTTGTTTGGTTGTCTTTCTATCTTCTATTTAAGTGCCTTGTCCAAATATCAAGTTGTTTGGAGTTAGTTTGATCATCCATCTTCATGGGTCATCTGGTCTAGAAGAATCATCCATAAATTTCTCAAATCTTTACGGAATCGAACTAAACTTTGTAGAATCACTCTAGATGGTGTTAGAGACCTACCATAAAAATTTGAGGTGCTAGCGATCCATCTAGATGTATCGCTAGTGATCCATCAAATCAACTCCAAATGCTTTCATTTTTTTTATGAGCCTTCTTCTATGTCTTCTAAATGTTCTCCCAAAATTTCAGGTCAATCTGACTTAATATGAGTTTTGAAAGTCCATTTCAAGTTGCTGCTTTTGGTCAAACAACTTGTATTCGGTGAGTCTTCACTTCTCGAGCTAGATTGTTTGGCATGCTATGAAACTTGGCAAGCATCTCTAGGGAAAATAATAGATCATGATGTAAGAGGACTAAAGGATCCACGAGCAAGCTTTATGGGTCGCTAGCAATCCATAGATGATGGATCGCTAGCGATCCATCGCCTTAGCTTGTTTTGGCATTTTTCTTCTTTGGTCTTCTTAGTCGATCCTTGAGATATTTTGACTTGTTGTAGGTGTTCTAGTTCCCTTTGAATTCTATTGGTTTAAAAACCTAATTAACAACTTGCATATTTATAAGGGACAACAAATGCATATATAAATTTGTCAGAATGAATTAACCACTAAATCTACAATATCATGGAATATATAGATAAAAACTATTTGAACTTACCATATTGATGTTGCCTTTTGATTTGCACCTTAAATGAAAAAGGCTCCTAGATCCTATTGAATCCCCTTCCAAAATTGCAACAATCTGAAGCACCACTTTTGTGTTTATTTGATTTGATTTGTTTTTGTTCTTTTAGGAATTTTTTTATGGCTTGGAGGCCATGAATTTTCAACCAAGTATGTTAAAAATTAAGATGGAGGCTAGGATTTAGAAGGAGAGCGATTACGAGAGGCAAGTGAATGAAAGACTAGGTATTTATAAAGGGAACCTACCTTAACATTCTCCCTTCATTTTCTAGATCCAACCATTGAGTTTTAAGCCTCCTTTTTCTTCCTATGGCCTTTTATGAAGGAGGATAGATAGGCCATGGAATATTCCCAAACTGATTTAGTAATTAAACTATTTAAATCCAATTTAAATGTTATATCAATATCATATATCGATACGTACATATATAACTTTTATATACGCATTATATCAAATACTGATGGCATTCAAACAAATCAAAAAAAATTCATAAATAATAATGTTACTGTAGAATTTCGTCTACACCAAGACCCCGAGGTCTGAAGGTATACCTTCGAAAGCTAGTTGAGTTATAGGACTCGGTTATGAGATTACCGAGATGTGATATAATTTGGCTGGAGTTACGGGACGTTAAACTATAGAATTGTGATGATAAGTGAGAAGAAGGTAAAGCGCTGAGAGGGAAAAAAACACCAATGGTTTTATAGTCGTTTGGGTTGAAAGTCCCTACATCCACTATCCTTTCCTTATTTAGTTACTCTTATATAGCCGAGTGGCTCGTTACATTGAATCTAGGCGTTTCCGCCATTAATGAGTTTCTGAATATAGCGTTAATATAGGTAAGTACAATATAGAATTATTCTTTTGATATGCCAGAAGATCCCTTGTACCTTGGGATTGTCGCCTATTTATAGCCAATATGACATAACACCACTGGTGGAGAGTCTTCTCTTTAGGATTGATGACTTGGCTTGCTATGTACGGCTTAGATTTAATGTTTGTCATCATCTGGTTAGGTGCATTTTGATGCGAGTTGCTGACGTGATGTTTGAATATATAGCTCCTTGAATATCTTCAGTTTATCCTGATTGTTGGCCCTGACCTAAGCTATTTGAGTCGTTGATTGTTGATACTTATTGAATTGCTTTTGGTTTCGATAGCTGCTGCTCTTGGTTAATCTTCTTGCTTTAGCCGGACGGTGATCTTGGTCTCAATCGATACCTTGACTCATGCTTTTTGAACAATATGCTTTTGGATACTACGTAAGGCATTTAAGCTCTTTTTGGGAATGAAACAATGAATCTCTGAATTATAAGTCAAGGAACTTTCTTCTCGAATATTCATAATTTATACTTGGTGGAAATTACGACGTAACACATGCCCCTCAATGTTCACCTCATATGGTTGATATGAGGTGGACTTTGGAGAGAATAATGTCATATCAGGTTTATTACTTGGCTTGTTTATTCTGTTACCATGGTGAAGTTGATCTTGAGCTTTTGGGCAAGGTAGTATTCTAAGGATTTTCGGGAGCAATGCTTTACCTAGACAACTTATAATGATCCAATCTTGTTCAGAAGGTTTTTTTAAATAATTTGAAACCAGTGCCTAGAGACAAGATCTAATTTGAGACCATGTGGTCAAAACATTTGAAAACTATGTGTAACAATTTTGGATTTTTGACCCTCGAAAATTGACACTAATACGTCAATGTATTGCGTGCCGAGCAATCAAATGCCAAAAAACCCTACTATTAGGGGAAAATAAAAAAGAAAGAGGAAGAAGAAGAAGAGAGAAAGAAAACAAACAACATAGAATCTCACAGCAGAAAAATAATCTATAATATACAACAAATCTTTACACAAAGAAGAAATGTAATATACATACATCAATCAGAGTATACTAACCTACTTTAGCCCGGACGGTTATAACAATATGTCATCACAATTGCTGATAAATGCAACAATGAATGCAGCGGAAAAATAACCATATATGCGAATATGTCTCTAGGCCTCCAGCTTGTCTCCTGAAGCTCCAAAGCATCCAAACAAAATCTGTAATATGATCGATCTCACCCGAGCATTATAATAAAATAACGCCCGAGTCAGTCTAGAAAACATGAGAAAAACACACCCCAACTGTATTTTTATGTTTCAAAAACGTTTTGAAAATAAGGGTACCTCGTACAACCACGCCGCACATAAACACAGACAGGTTTTTATCTTACGATAACTAAATTTTTATTTATAGAAAATCCATTGATATTATAATAATGTCTAGAGGTCAAAGTAAAATATGAATATATCTGAAATGCTTGCATCTCACATTTTAGCATAGTTAGGCATAACTAAGTTCGTACGGCGCTTAGTGAGAATGGATTCTGTACAATGATTAGGCTATTGGGGTACCGCCCGTAACGGTGCATCTCTAGATAAAATAACAACGAGGACCTCGCCGGGATCCTCTGCCAACACAGAACCGGCCTTCCACTTGACTAGTAGTATCGAATATGTTCACCCCTCCGTTAATGGACCCCGAAGCATAAAATGAGAGATAATATCGACTTTAGATAGAAATGATCATACGCTACTTGGGAGCGGCCCACTTAGCCTTGTTGCATCTCCCATGTTTTAGTTATTCCCAGTTGATGAGGCTTGAGGCTACGTTTTACCTTTTATATAGCACTTCCTACTTGGAATGCTAACACTGCACTCCAGGCAACAATGCAATGCCAACATTCATCCATACAAGTTCATTCTAGAACTAAACGAAATGCTTGAGAGCTCCATCTTCAGTTCCATCGTCTTCAAGATGTCTTCACTTCGAAACGATTGAGTTCGATCGATGTGGTTTTCGGATGACATATCCGATCCCAGTCTCTTCCAAAACAACACTCGATAGTTTTCGGTAAACTGACCCGGTTCTTTAGGAAATAATTAGTCAAAGAAAAGAGCAGAGATTATCTCCTAGCCGTTAGTGGATGGATTTCCTTATCATTTGTCCTAGGAGAACGAAACGGGATTTATATGCACGGTACATCAACATCGGAGATGATCGTACCATAAAACTCACATGTTTCTCCTAGATATTTCCAAAGTTACGTTTGGATCCATATGATAGCCAGTTATTTAACTATCAAGTAAACAAACATTCAAATCAGGGATTTATTTTTATAGGGAAAACCAGTATTGGTTAAGCACATAAGCAACCACTAGCCCTTTAATTAATCTTTTCATTAATAAAATCGCTTTGTAATACTTGTATATAAATATCTTTACAAAGATATACCCACAAATCCCTATATTTTCAATACATATAAAAACATCCATATACTTATCTTAACGCTATAAGTATACTGAGAAAGATTTCCTTTCTATACACTTTAAAAAATCATTTATAAATCCCTTATAAATCTCAAAAAAACCATTTATAAAACATTTTTGTAAATCTTTGAAACCATTTATAAACCGTATATAGAAACCCCTTATAAAACCCAACCTCCATTTCCAATTATAAACTCTTTTATAAATTTAAAAACATTTTTAAACTCGTTTCATCTTGGAAATAATATCCCTTTAAGTCTCCAAATCATTCTAAGAAACTTCCCTTCTAAAACCCAAATCTTGTTTGTAAACTATTTATAAATACCGAACATTTATAAATACTAATAATCATCATTTACTTCAAACACTATAATATAATAGTAGTTATGAATAATAAACCTTATAAATAAATAAATAAATATTTACTAACCTTAAAATATCTAAAAATAATAATAATTTAAAAGACATTATTAATAAAACACTAATAGTTAATTTTCAATAATAATAATTAATTTCCAAAACAGTATTAATAAATCATTATTATTAATTTCAAACCATATTAATTATTTAAATAATTAATCTTCAAAATATTAATATTTTGATAAATAATCGTAAAACAATATTAATTATAAATAAGTAACTTTAAAATAATATTAAATATAAATAATAACTTTTTTAAACAAAATAAATATAAATAGATAACTTTTTTAAAATAATATTAAAAAAATATCTTTTTAAAAAAATATTAAGTATAAATAAATAAATTTTAATTAAATAAATAACTTTTAAAAACAATATTAAATATAAATAAATAACTTAGAACAAGATAGATAAAAAGGTTGGAATGAAATAGAAATAAAATCCTTTAGAATAAAATATTTCTGAAACCCAATTTTGGATTTAAAATCATTTTCTATCTCAAAACTAATTTCAATTCAAATGGCAATTTATAGTATTTTTAAAATACTAATTTGAGGCCAATAGCTACCCAATGTTTAACCAATATCGATATTGATTTCCTACCACTACAGGGTCTAAGTTTGAACGTATAATAATGTCATAAACCATAGTGTCCACAATCAGGTTTCTATTCAGTAATTGTATAACAAGAATTTTTTGAAATTAAAATCAACAATGGCGAGGAACCCTATTGGATTCCTCCAACCTGTTTCCCCCTACATCACATCTTATATATATATATATATCAGCACAATTATATGTAAATAAAATTAACAGTGATGAGGTATCCTGTTGGATCCCTCCAACCTGTTCCCTACATCACATTCAGTATATAATTGTATAATATGGATCATCCGCTACTAGGCGTGTGTGTGTATATATATAAGGTCATCCTGGTCACTTCTATACCTTCTTTTTGTTAATGGCAGGTGGTACCTCTCCTCTCACCATACCTTCTTCTTTTTTCCCACCGCTCCCTATCCCTTTTCCTCCAATCTCGGCTGTCACTTCCATCCTTGTCCCGCCTGCTCCCTATCCTCCTCCTTCTTCTTTGCCTCCCTCTCTTGTCTTTCCAGGTTCTTCTTTTCAGCCTCCCCTCTCTTCCACCTTGCAACTTTCACTTGTTTCCTCTGATGTGCCTTTACCCAAATGGAACTCTCTTTTTAAGTCAAAACCGAGAAACGCTGGCATGTACATTCCATTTGACATCCCAGTTACCCTCGCTAGTGATGTACTAGTTCCCCCACCTAAGATGGTTCAAGCTGGAAATGCTGTTTGGGTGAGTACCTGATGGGATTTTTCCTTGACAAGCCCCTGCCATACACCATTGTGATTTTGCATCTGAAAAAAGTTTGGAAGTTAAAGAAAATAATCACAGTCAAATCTGATGGCTTCTTGTTCCTATTCAATCTATCATCTAAGGAGGATAGAAGGAATATAATTGCAACTGACCCATTGTTAATAGGAACAAGTTATTCATTGTTAAACCCTGGGATCCAACGATTGGGAACAGTTGCAGCACGATTCAAACTGTACCAGTTTGGTTAAGGATCTCAAATATTCCTTTATTTGCATGGTCCCACCTTGGCATCAACTAGTTAGCTTCAAGAATTGGGAAACTGCTATGCCTTGATGAGACAACTAAGAAAATGGAAAGAATTGGGTACGCTAAGTGTATGGTTGAAGTATCACCATATCATGATTTGTTAGAAGAGTTCCCTGTTCGATTGTTGGATGGAAGAGTTCAACTAGTAAGAGTCTGCTACCAGTAGAGGCCAGCAATATGCACAAGATGTAAGGAATTTGGACATGATAAAGCTAGTTGCATGAGAGCAGAAATAGGGGGAGCAAATGAAGTCAAGGAGAAAGTAAGTGAAACAAGAGTCAGTGAGAAAGTTGGAAACATAAAAGAAATGCAAGGAAAAATGTTGAATAGAAATAAAAATTGGCAAAGAGGCAGGAGGAATAAGTTTAATTCGAGGAAGGTTACTTTTACAAATGCTATCTGTAATAATTCTGAAATGGAAAAAAGAGGTGATGCAAATAGTTTAAGGATTGATAAAATAGTTAAGGCTGCTGCTGCAAGTGAGTTGGTAGCGACAAGTAATCAATTCTCCATACTATAAGATGATAATGGTGTTCTTGTAGATAAGGAAACTGTTCATGATGTAGTGGAAGAGGGTGAGATAGAGTTATGCAATCAAGCAATTGTAAAAGGTAAAGAAAAAGAAGTTGAACCACAAGAGACAAGGAATGATGAACTGCAAGTTGAACACAATGCTGATATAAGCAACAGTGTGCACATGCACAAGGATTTTGTGCATGATAACAACAATAATCCCACCCTTCTAGACAATTATTACCCTCATGCAAATGGTTCACATGACCAATCACTTGTTTCTTTACCTTCTCATGTCAATAAGGAACATGACATTCTAGCCCGACCTCTGCAACTCCCGAGCAGCTACAATCAACCCCTTTCTTCTTCCAATTCTGAATCTATTCCTTCTAACTTAACCCAATCTAATCCGTTAATCCATCTACCTCAACCCTATGTATTCGTAGGCAAATTGCATGGCTGGACATCTCCACTTGGCTTGCTTCCACCTCCATCTTCCCAACTTCCCTTTGAAAATGCTATTTGCAATCCTTCCCTTCTTCCCATCAAAACTGCAATTTGCAACCCATCTCCAAAACCAAATAAAAAAAGTTAGTGCTGAAGCTATCACGCTGGCTGATAGGCTATCTAGGGGATCTCCTATAACTAGGAGCATGAAAGAATCTTTCCATGTCTCCCTATAGTTTGATTAATGTCACACCATATGGTAGTGTGGAATATCAGAGGCGCACATTGCACATCTAAACTTGATCATGTCAAACACCTTATCCATAATCATAATCTAGCATTATTTGCTATCCTGGAAACCAAGTTAAGCCTAAATCTAACATTGTCTGCTAGTAAGTACATTAACAATGGGTGGGCTCTTAATCATAACCTTCAAGATGCTTCTTGTGGGAGAGTTATGGTTATCCACAATCCAAATGTTTTCACTCTTCAACCAATCATGTCAACCCCTCAACTCATACACTTTCATGCCTTTCTCATTCCAACTGACATTTCCTTCTATCTAACAATTGTCTATGCTTCTAATTCGCTAGCAACTAGGCGTCATTGCTCGACCTGCTCCCTGCATTCAGGCAAGGTACTCATCCATGGATTGTTGTTGGGGATTTTAACTGCTACTTTAACCTTAAACTGCAAGAGACATTCAACCTTTAAATGTTGCAATTGATCATTCTTGTCTCCTACCCATCAATAGATCTGGTGCGAAGTTCTCCTAGAATAATAGGAGTAGAAGTGGCACAAGAACTCTATCAACAATTGATCACTCCTTCTCCAATTTCAAAGCTTTGTCTGCTTGGTCCACCTTATCCTCTTTCCTTCCCCTTCCCATTTTGTTTGATCACTCCCCTATAATCCTTTCTACTGCCCCCCCCACTGTTTCCGAGAAAAGAAGCTTTAAATTCTATAATACCTGGGTCCTTGAACCTGGGTATAATAATATTATATTAAAGGTCTGGTCTAACGTTTTTCATGGTACCCCTATGTATATTTTCTGTAGGAAATTGAAGCAAGTCAAAAAAGAACTTAGAACATGGGCTCGAGGTAACTTTGGGAAGGGAAGCCTTCGATCCACTACTATCAGAAGGCAGCTTGAGGAAGCTCAATTATTTATGTTGAGTAATCTGGATGATGCTGAAGGAGCTAGCACTGAGAGTTCCCTTTTTCTTGCTCTTGCCGAAGCACTAAAGATGGAATGCTTGATGAAGAAGCAATAGCTTAATTACAAATGGTTTATGGAAGGAGACAGCAACACTGCTTTTTACCATGCTGCTATCACAACTAAACAATCTAGTGAACAAATTAATTGCATTTTGGATGATGGTGGGAACCTTCACTCCTCTACACTTACTTTGGAGAATTCTTTGGTTGATTATTTTTCAAAACTCCTGGGTAACTCCACCAATTTTGAGCCTGATCTTTCTTCTCTGCATAATATTGAGCTTCCTACAATCATGCCTCACCATGCTTCCAAGTTGATCTCCCATATTTCTTTGGACAAGATTAAAAGAACTCTTTTCTCAATGAAAAGGAAGTCTAGTGGTGGGCCAGATGGGTTTAATGTGGGTTTCTTCATTTATAGTTGGGAGTTAATCTCCTTGGATTTTTGCAAGGCGGTTCAAAGCTTCTTCTCCAATTTTAAAATGCTTGGTGAGGTTAATGCCACTAATTTGGTCCTGATCCCCAAAGAGAATCCACCAATCACGGTTAACTCCTTCAGATCCATATCTTGTTGTAATGTAATGTATAAATGCATATAAAAATTATTTTCCACTAGGCTTCTTACTATACTGCCTGATCTAGTCTCTTAGAATCAAGCTGCTTTCTTGCCTAAGAGGAGTATTCTTGACAATGTTATGCTTGCTCATGAACTTCTTAAGGGGTACAGTAGAGTTCAGTCAATACCTAGTGCTATGATGAAGCTTGACCTAAGGAAAGCTTATGATAGTATTCAATGGAAGGCAGTAGTTAGAATCATGGCACCGATGGGTTTTCCTAAACCATTTATGGCCTAGATATATGTCTGTATCTCAACTCTTTCATCCTCTGTCAAGGTTAATGGCAAGGCTTCGGGTTACTTTAAAAGCAAACAAGGAATAAGGCAGGGTGACCCTTTGTCATCGTATTTATTCATTTTAGTTATGGAAGTGTTTACTAGAATGACAAATGCTATATTCCTGAATAAAGAGATCAGGTACCATCCTAAGTGTAAGCATACCAGAGTCTCCTCTCTTCTATTTGCAGATGACATAATGATATTTACAAAACTAGACACCGCTTCCATTAATTGTATAAGAGCACCCTTGGTGCTTTTCATTCGATCACTGGCCTCAAACTTAACCCTCACAAGTCCTATATTCTTTATGCTGGTATCCCTCAGTCTGTTGCTGATGAGCTTACTACAATAACAGGTTTCATTCCTATGCATAATGACATGAATTATCTTGGCCTTCCTCTGTGCTCATCCACAATAACTAATGCTAATTGCCTCCCTCTTTACTCCAAAATCACTGGAGCTATTAACAACTAGGCTAATAGGTTCCTCTCTCAAGCTGGGAGGCTGGTCTTGATTAAGTCTGTGAGCTTCTCTATGATGGTTTACTGGGCCAGAACATTCATTCTTCCTCTTAAGCTCATAAGGATGGTCAGAAGTGCCATGTTGAGATTTTTTTGGACTGGGAGCATTCATAATAGGAAAATAATCCCTTGCTCCTTCTCTCTTTTTGAGACACCAAAATCTAGAGGTGGCTTAGGTATTGTGAGTACGGATTTGTGGAATAAAGCTGTTATTAGTCACCACATCAATTCTTTGCTATTAAACAAGGCCAGTCCTTGGGTTGAATGGACCATTAAACATAATATAGGGAAAAAATGTTTTCGAACTATGGAAGTTCCACAATCCTGTAGTTAGATTTGGAGGAAATTGCTGGAGTTGAGGAAAGTTTATCTACCTTTTCTTAGGTTCTCCCTCTCTGCAACTAGCAACAGATCCTTTTGGCATGTTCCATGGATGAGTGAAGGGATTATTTTGTCTTCTGTGATATCTCATCAACAAAAAAATCAGTCTGGAATTCATATAAATGCTAAGGCCATTGATTACATTGTTGATGGTAGACTGTCTCTTCCATATACTAGCAACCATATTTTGAGAAACTTCTGGGCCAGTAATAGAGGTTTTCATAATGCATATCTTTAAACTGATGAGTTGTTTTGGGGAGGTAAAACTCACTCTATCAAGCATGTCATGCAGCTTCTTTCTGGGGAGTGCAGTATGCCAATTTGTCCTTGGTATACTACCATGTGGAGTAAACAGTCGACAAGCACTGATAATCTTATGTTTTGGAAAGTCTGTCACAATGCTTTGATGACAAAGGAGAAGTTGCTTAGCTATGGGATGGTTACTGACCAGAGGTGTTCTTTCTGCAATGCTTACAATGAATCAGTGCATCACCTTTTCTTCCACTGCTCTAATCTTTATATAATATGGGAGAGGCTTTTGGACAACATTGGAAGACATGATGTCTCCTTGGTTTCTTCTTTCGACTGGGCATTGATTCAGAAGGCTACAAAATGGAGAATAAGAGAACGTGAATTGTTGTTTTATTGCTTAAAGAAATATATGCAACTAGTGTGGAGAGAAAGAAATTTAAGATGCTTTGATAGCAAATCACGTGATATGATGGTGTTATGGACTGTCTTGAGGAAGGAGATACAGTTTGGTTTGCAACTTATGAATTCTCCTTTTTCTTCAATGTTTAGTTCTGGTTTGTAGGATGGTCGGTCTTGCATGGCTTTGGCTGGGTTGCTGGTGAGTTATTGTTAGTATGGCCTCTGGTGTTCGTTGCATTGTTCTGGTGGCAGTCATCTTCGCTGCTTCGAGCTATGCTTGCTGTTGCATGGGCCTTGCTACGGGTTCCTTCCTATTTAGGAGGCAGTTTTCTCTTTATTTTGTTTACTGCTTGATGGTCGCCACTGCTATGCTTCGATATGTGCTTGGAGTTTGCCATGGTTGTGTTTCGAGATCCTCCTGTGGTCTTTTACTATTTTTGTTGCCTTTTCCTTCTTCTTGTTTGCATGATTGTATGTTTTATCCTCTGTTTTTCTCTTCTGTTCTTTAGCTCGAAGTGTGTTTCGAGTTATTTTTATTTTATTGTCGATTTTCAATAAAATTTGGTAGGGGCCCAGTCAACCCCGCTAGCCTTGTTAAAAAAAGGTCATCTGCACTGCGGGGGAGAATAAATCCAAACCAACTGTAAAAACAGTAAATCATCCAAACATTCAATCAACAATTTTTATCGATATATAACATACTGGTTAGCAAAAAGTTGGGATTAACTCACCGAAATTCCTGTTATCGCCGAGGCGTTCTGATTTCGTATAAAATCGAATAGCGTTCAATTTTAGCGTGAAATTTCAATAGCTCGAATCTCAACCAATTCGGTTCCAATGCGTAGTTAACAATGTTATGAGTGCAACGCGACCAACTGTGTCTGAATCCGAACTTGTATGAGCAAGTTATCTTGGTTTAAACATAACACATACTAACTAAATAGTTTAAATTTATTTCATAAAGTTCCTCACTCCACTAGCATTTGGGCTCAGCCCATCATCACAACCCAACCCGCACAGTGCTTCCTCCTCAACTCATATCACTGAAACTTGGAACCCATGTATACGTGCTGCACGGTGTACGTGCACCACTCCATTACTCCATCGTTCAACCATTCGAAGAAATCAACATGTCGCCTATCACCTCCTCATCACTTTGCCGCCACCGCCTATCCCTCCATCCCCTCAGATCAGAACCCGACCATAGAACCCGAAGTGCAAAACATGAAATAAATCGCGACATTAACGACCACCGCTTCACCTACACACTACCAGACATCGCCAAACTTGACTACAAGTAAGTGCTTTCCAAGTCGGACCCGATGCTATCCTCCATTCAAGGTATCTTCGACTGTAGCTCCGATGAGACCAAAACCTAGTTTCGAACGTCCGTCAACTGTCATCGCCAAACTCCACCGAAAATCTACCAAAAATACTACGTCACAATACGAACTCAACGATACATATGGCGCCTTCTAATTCTTCTTGGATCATGGGAAATTTATTTTTGAAGTTTATGAACAAAATTTCCTCCTAGCTGTAAAAATGGGATATCTCGGTCGTCGCTCAAAGAAATCGAGCGCCGTCAATTTCTATAAATACCACGGATCCAGACAAACAACTCCCGTGTTGATCACTTGGGCAAAAAATGAAGGTTTGGAATGTGTTGATTTTTTAAAGACGAAGGGAGAGTTCTTTCATTATTGCAGGAAAGAATAAAAATGGAAGGAGAAAAAGAAGTAGGGAGATGAAGAAAATGTGTAGATATAAATATAGACAACCCCGAGACATTTTATGAACTAGATCCATGAATCTTTTCTAAGATCGTGGCAAGGATCCAGGAGAAGGTAAGAATGGGCAGAGAAGTAAGGCAAGAAATAGGAGATGGAGAAATGACAAGGCATGAAGGAGGGTGAGTAAACAAGATAAGGTGGACAATACTATTCGTGTATGCATATGGGTCGATTGTGTTTGATTTTTATGTTCGAGCTGTCCGCTACACAATACAATACCGGCGTACGAACCTTAAATGACCAAAAACAAAATACGATTGTGCACAACCCTGTAGCGCGATCTCAAAACAACACTAAAACATACCGGTTATCAAATTATGTTAAATTTTGAAAGCACCGACGTTCGACGTAAAATATGTCAAAAGAAAATTTAATTATTTTTCAAATTAGAAATTGTGGAAAAATTCTATAAATTAAACTAAAATATGTCAAAAAATTAGACAATTATTTGAACATAGATTTTACTATAAAATACCAAATCGAATATTTAAAACTTATTAAATATTCCAAAAATCAAAGTGATAAAAATCCGGGCCGTTACACTCTCCCCCCTGAAAGAAATTTCATCCCAAAATTTGCTAATAATGGAAACTCACACTAATCCCAAGAGAGTTAAACATGATAATTTGGAAACGTGCTATAAACCAATTACTATAACCCGATCCTAAGCATGACAAACCATAATAACAATAAATTCAAACAATCAAGTCAAATCAAACCACCTAACTAGTATTTATAATGCAAGAAGCATGTTTGCACCAAAACTGGTCACAAACACCCAAGGATAGATTTATGTAGAGAAGTGAGTGAAGAAAGTAAAATTAAAACTGAAGAATAGATTAAACTAACAGCAAATAGAAAGCAATAACAAAAAACACAGATATTTATAGTGGTTCGGCGTTGTAAGCCTACGTCCACTTTGAAAATTAACTTTATTGATCACTTATGAATCTGATTACAATAGCAAGGAATAGGGAAAAACTTGATTACACTAAAGAATAAAGTAACCATCAGCGTAAAGATCCCCAAAATGAACCATGGGGCCTGTATTTATAGGTAGAGATGATGAGATATTTCGCTAAGATTTCGGCAGAAGGCTCTTTAGGTCCATAGAAACCCACCATAACGATCGGTGGACTTAACTCGACAATCAATGACGATCGGCCAAATGTTCACTAATCGTTTTTCTTGCATCCAATTCAAGTGCGATTGTTTTTTGGGGGTCCCACATGCCTCTTAACATTACTCCTCAAAATATGGAATCATTCTGACTTGTAACTTGGGAGATATGGATCGATCTTTGTTGAACTTAGACCGTGCACTGAAATATGCCGATCATTTTTATGGCTTGGCAAAAACATAAAAACGATCGGCTGACAACGATCGGCCAACCTCTAATTTCGACTTTATGCCCTGCGATCATTTTTGTAATCTTCATATTGTTGATGCCCTGGAAGTTTCAAATGAATTGGTCTTGTGGATCTCGAGATATTGATCGTTCTCCGATGATTTGAGCTGTTTTATGGAACGTTTTCGATCGACCCATGCAAATCCTTGCTTCGTCCGTAACTCGAGCATACGAACTCCGATCGACTCCAAACTTGAAATATAACTTCATCGGGCTATGCCAACCACTTCATGCTGATTGCACCTTGATTGGGACCCAGTCCAAATCTACCTGACCATTGTCTATAGTATTGTATGTAATCGATTCCTAATGCTGATGACCATCCATTCTTACTCATGTTGATGATATCACGGCCTTGCCAAAAGGTGGGATAATATTTGCCCTCCAATGTACGTCTTGTATCATACATGACGTGCTTTGAATCATCGCAAGCTAGAATCATCTGAAAGAAACCCATCTGGTTCATCGAATAGTCGTTATCCTTTCATTGAGTTGTTTTCTTATCGAAGGTCATATTTTCCTTATTCGTCGTGATGATTGGTCGATTTCCAATAGCATCAACATGGGATCACTACTTGTTAGCGATCATCTTGTTTTGACTCTGGCAATCCCTAAGCTTCAACAACTTAGCTTTTGTTCTTTCTCTTGACGACTCCAGGTGATCATTTAGTTTTTTATTGATTTCAGAAAATTAAATTTTGAATATGTATTCTTGCACGTATACATGTATGTACTTGACTCCCAATCACGATTACATGTTCATGAGTCATTGTCAAGTTTAAGGAAATAACTTTCTATAAATAGTTTCCACCAGTCATCATTCTTTCATGCATGTTCTCTCCCTTTTTTACTATATTTTTTATATACCCATAGTCCTCCCTTTCTCAGAAAATAAATTTCAAATCGTTCGTGATTATGAAACGATCGGCATATGTTAGGTCATGGAATGATCGACATATGGTTTGGATAAAGAATGATCGGCATAGAGCCGGGAGGTGGATCGATCGGCTAAAAACTTGGATATGGGACGATCGGCATAATCTTTTGGGACCGATAACGATCGGCATACACCTTTCCTATATAAGCATCGACACTTAGCCATTTCTTTTCTTCCTTAGACTTATTTTGTATCATTTTGAAGCTAATAAAAGCAAGCTTCACTTTCCTTTCCTCGCCGATCCAAAAAATGATCTGTATCTCGAAAACCATTGTCCCCCTTTAGATTTTGCCTCGATCCGATTACGAATTTTCCTCCTTCCCAAATTTCAAACTTATGTAGAACGAATCTTAAACTTGCTTTACAATTTGAGGACGAGACTTTGAACTTCAGTAGTGTTGTGTTAATCGATTTGTTTAGCTGAAGCTTTTATCTTTTCCTACTCCTACGATCGCTTTTGGAGAAAATGATGTAACTTGGCTTGATGAGGGATGATTGCTTTGCCGCTTTAGCTAACTATTTGCTGAGGATGATGGTGTAAGAGAAATGAAGGGGTAGTACGATCGATCCATCAAGATCGTTCTTGGATGATCGACGAAGCCTTTAGACATTGGAGTTTGAAGATTGCTTTCAAACGATCAGCAATGCTTTGGAGTTTAAGGCTCATAAGAGCGATCGGTGGAAGTGGCTTCTGCGAATGATCGGATGACTCTGTCTAGGGAAACGATCGACCTTGTTTGCATTCACGAACGATCGGCCTTGTTTGCAGATGAACTTTTTTCAAAAAATGGAACTTAAATAAGCAAACTTGAACTAAATGATGAGCTTTGACCTTGCATACTTGAACAGACAGTAGGACTTGCATATGGCTTGCATACGGATTTAATTGCATATTTGATAACAAATGGCCTTAGAACCATGACACAAACCAGTGCCTTTGACTATTATTTTGAAGCTCATAGTAACTTAGATAAAAACCAAACTCTTGCTGGCTGACGATCGATCGCGAAACTCAAGCTACATCGTTTTTCGATGACACATAGAAATAGTTGATATGGTCAAGAATGACGATCTCTCCGGTTAATCCTCAAAGTCTCATCGTCTTTTCTGTCTTCAGTTTTGCACAACTTATTACCATACTGTATAGCACTTAACCACACCACACTGGCACTCACTATACACTGGTGGGCACATGTTACTTTATCTAACCATAATTTTTACAAAGTTTAATAACAATGGGTTCTAGACGTTCTGGGTGCCTCGCAGCTATGCCAACTGGATCATTTTTCCCAAAGGGATAACTCTGACGCAGAATCAAGTTCGGCAACTAAATCCGATAGTCCGCCATCTAATCATCATTCGAAACAACCGGAAAGTCTGAGCCCTTAATTTGATCTCTCTGATGTTGTTCCCATCTTTCCACCGGAGGTTAACGATCCTGCTCCCAACACTCTAGATGGCGCAGTCATTCTAGAGAACCCTTCTGATTCAGTAGCTTCAAAAATTAAGGAAGATGCCCTCCAATGAATCCGCATAAGGCATGGAATTCCTTTCGACGACGTGTTGGTTCCATCACGGGATGATAGGGCTTACAGGCCCTCAGAAGGGTATACCGCGTGCAACAAGTTTATGTGCTAGGCCGGATGCATCCTGCCATTTAATTCGTACATTCGAGAGATTCTTCATTATTTAAGGATAGCTCCAACGCAGCTCCACCCAAATGGCTATGCTCTTCTTAACTATACTTATATGGTATTTATGGAGTTTATGCACCATCCTCCAACCATTGAAGATATTCGATTCATTTTTACTTTCAAGCGGCATACAGAGAGTCTCTCGTTTACATTTCTTGAATCGGCGAAGAGGTGCCAAATTCCGACTTGCGCGTGGAATATTTTAAGTGCCTTTAAAAGCGAATGGATTTTTGTTCAATGCCCGCCCGGTTTCGCTTGACAATGGCTGGAAAGACGTAGGCGTTACCCACTATTTTCATGTTAGCATGGAAAAACGATATCCGAGTTGTATTCTTGACTGTGTTACTCCTTTACAGGTGCCATCACCTGGCCTAGCGGCAACATTTATGAAGAGGCGGTCACAATTCTGAAAAATGCTCTGCCTAAGGACAAGAAAATCGAATATTTGCTTATGGACGAATGATGTGCACGTAAATGTGCATATTTTTACCACCATATTTAATCTAATTAAATTAAATAAATAACCATATTGGGTATTTTAACTTGTTTAAACCAAAATTCAAATTATTTTCAAATCGTCATATATTCATCTCCATATAAGGGGAAAATGGTCATTTTTTGTGCATATATTTGAGAAAATTTAATTTGAAATTTCTATATTATTTTGTAGGAATTTTGCTTCATACACAAGTGGTTTCATGACGATATATGCATGCACAAGAGTGAATACAAAGGAATGGAGATGGAAATAATTCATTTCATGGATCATGGAGGACCCCATCTATCCACCTACCTTCATGTACAAATTAGAAGCTAATACACATGCTAATGGCCATTAAAACTTCATGCACGCTTAAATGATGATTATTTAATGCTAATGATTACTTGGCCACCACACTTCCTAAGAGGGTAGTTTGGGTAGTTCCCAAAAAATGAATTAGGGTTTCCAAACATGTATAAATACCCCTTATCTTCATGTAATTATCTCTCTTCTCTTAGGCTCTCTTCTCTTAGTTTAGTTTAGGATCAAATTAAAATGGGAGCTCTCTTTCTTTTCATGGATACTTAGCCATTTCTTATTTCATGTAATTTCTTTTTTTATGCAATTTAATACAAGCTCTTTTCTCTTCCTGTTTATTTCCTTTCATGTTAGTAGTGTAGATTTACATATTTATGCAAGTAGAATAGATTTTATTTTATGCAAGTAGAATAGTTCTATTTTCCATTAGCCTTCATTTTCCTTCTTTTTTTTAGTTTCATGTTGCATGCTACAAGTGTTGATATGATAACACAAATGAGAGGCTAAACCCCTTCAATTTAGGGGTAATGAAGCTCTCTAATTATGTAGATTTAACATTTTTTTTCATTTTGATCTCTTTTTGTGCTTAATAGAAATGATAGGATGTGGTAAATATTTTGTTATTTAGCTTTTAATTTGATAGCCTATATTGTTGACACCAAATAGGCTATGCATAAACAATCACTAAACACAAATTGCCTCTTCATCTAAATATGATCATGGCAAAGAAGTGAATGTTGAAATTAAAATTTGATGGCCTATGTTTCTAAACAATAGTTAATAGGCCATGCTTAAAATAGATTTCATTTTCAACTTTTTTGTCATTTTCATAAGAATTAAAAGTGATTAAAAGGGTGTGTTATAGTTTGATGGCTTACGTTAAGCTAATTAATAGCACAAATAAGCCAAACTTATGATAAACACATCATTTAAATTCACTAATGACCAAAAAAGAGAGATCATAATTTCATTTTTGTTGAACTATGTGATCTAGAGAGTGAATTTATCTCTAAATTGTCTTTCTACTCTCATATTTTTATCACTTTCTTTTTTTCATTTTTCTTACTTTCAACTTTGGTTTAATTTAATTGAATAGATTTTTAAAACCAAACAATTCCCTGCGTGAAACACCCTACACCCCATAATATTCCCAAAAGGACACATTAAAAGGCGTGGTGCGTCGTAGGTATAAATAAAACTAACAGAGACTAAGATTCACAAGACAAAAATAGATAAAAACGGCAGAAAGTAAAATAATAACGTATTTAAAATAAAACTTTCATAATTGATTCATAAATAAGTCCAATACCAAATACAACATCCATATCTCAAAACCCATCATGTTTTATGAAATAAAAATTCATAGTCTCAAAAATCAAAGTACATAATATCCCTCATAATAAGCCAATACATAGAAAGAACAAAAGTTGAAAGAAAAGAAATACATGGTAGCAAACTCCTTCAAGAAATCTCCAAGCAACTGCAATCTACTGACTTCTCCCTTGATTGCCTATGGGGGGAAAGGGAAAAATAGAGGAGTGGGTCAGACTAAAAGTCTGGTGAATGATAGTAATTACTAGAGTCTTTAAGCAAGCTAAAAGGAATAGAGTCTACAACAGTTCTAGCATAAAGAAGGATAATAAAAGGAAATGGGAAAGAGATAAACTGAAAATAAGTACGATTAAATATTGCTCAATTTATAAGATAAGTTAACTTTGATTGTTTGCATTTTTCCTTGATTTCTGCTTTGATTAGGCTGAATTCCTAATCCTGTAATTATGATGTAATCCTAATTCTACCCTTTTTGATCGACCTACTAGTCCATTGACCTTACTGCGAACCAGACGTTATATAACTCCCTACACAGCAGCCAATGGTATCTATGAAAGATGCACAGAGCAACCACTGTGGATTCGGATGACATATATAGCTCCCTACACAGAAGGCAATGGTGTCTACGAAAGACACTCATACTAAGCGCTTGGAACTCATAGCTAGTACTGAGCAACCAAATGGAAGTCACACACGTAACTGCCACCATGCCCATGCTACCTTTTGCTTCACCTATTGGGTCTTCTTATTACCTCAAACTTTCAGCATAAGCGTGCCCCTCATCTCACTTCAGGCTAATGTGAGATCACCGTGTGCCCATAGAAACTATAGGGGAAATGTTGTTGGTATTGTCCCTTCATCCAAACAATATATAGTTGCGCCCCTTATCCAAATCTCCTATGATTTGGACTTCTATTTGACCAATTACTACCATTCTTAGCATAAGCGTGCCCTCGTCTCGCTTCAGGCTAATGCGAGACCACCATTTTGTCTAATAGGGAATGCTATTTGGTATAGGTCCTACTTTCATCTTGGCTTACTAACTTAGATAAATTATTTAAATAAGCCTTTACATTTTTTCTACTATCTGTGCTTATTAATTTATCCTAAGTCTTAAAATAAGCCTTATTCTGTTCTTTTTCTTATTATAAGCTACATTATAATTATGCTTATTACTTAACCCAAGGTCTAAGTGTGAAAATAAGCCTCTTTCATCTTTTCCTCTTTTTAGTTATAATTCTAAGTTATAACTATGCCAATTATCTTTTTAATTCAGTCCAATTAACGTCATAATTAGGCATAATTTCAGTCTAATTACAGTCTTTATAATCTACATCTCATAATTATAAATAGGCCAATCTCTTTAATTCAGTCCAATTAATATCATAATTAGGCATAATTTCAGTCTTAATTCCATTTTATTACATTCTTTATAATTTACATCTTACCTTTCGTTATTTTAGAATTCTTATAATTTAATCCAATTTCACGTTAATTCTATTCTAATCCATATGCGAAGAAGAAGAAGAAGAAATAAAAGAAAACTGAAAATAGAAGAAAATCCAAGGCGTAGGAAGAAGATGTAAATAACGCATAAATAACAGTAAATAGATTAAAATACTGTAAATAAACTGTAAATAAATGGAAAAGCTATAATTAACATAAATAACTAAAATTAACTGAAAAGAATAGCTAGAAAGAAATAGACTGAAAATAATTCTAAAAACTGTAAATAAAACTGCTAAAAAGGTTATTCCAAAAATCGTAGTAAAACTACAACTATTGGAAACCCTATTATTTTAAATTACTTAAAGAAATCTTAAAATAATTACAATCACTCACCTGTGGTCCTTAGCTTTTCCTTAGGTCTTCCCGGATCCACTTGGGGTTGTCAAATAATTTAATTTAAAATGATTTTCTCCTTGGAAAATTATTTCGTTTAGGGTCCTTCTTGAAGAGGTGAACCCAATTGGAGAAAACCTAGAATGAGAAAAAGTGTTAAGCCTAGGGTCTTATTTATAGGTGTAGAAGTGGATCTCAGACTGTTGGATTTGGGGATTGAATAGGATGCGACCACGTCATAGGCTGAATAGGAGCCATCGGATGGAAGCACGGAAGGACCAGATGGAATAAAAGAATGCAAAACAACGAGTATGAAACTTCTGTTGACTCATTGTTGTGTCAAATCTTACAATGCGCCTTGTCAGCGCCTTATCTTATATTTAATTCAATTAATTACACCCTCAATAATATACAAACTATAAATAATGTTTTCTTCTCCTCAATTAATTTCTAATTTGTGCATTTTATTTCAGGTTAAATTTCCATGTGTCTCTCTTTATTCGCATGTTTTAGTTTTCAACATCCCATTTAATTTACATGTTTACATCTAAAATAAATAAATAAACAACATATCAATATCTTTCCACATTTACATCTGAAATAAATAAATTAACATGTGAATTGTTATATCTAAATTTTTTTCCATATTCAAATCTGTTGTAATTAGATAAATAGCACATGTCCACAGACGTGTATATATGTTGTGTATTAATTAGTAACCTTATTCTTTACCTTTAAATTGAGCAATCAATTACATTAATTAATCTGTATAAATGATTTTATGTTCAAAAACCAAACGGACCCTTATTCCTTACTAACAAAGAAATAACATACCTTATAGTTTCTATAAGAAATGCAATCCTTCCATAATACACTCTTGCCTTTTCTTTTCAAAATATAACGTTTATTTTATTAACTGCCTTCTTTTTTATAAATATACTGTTATATATATTATTTTTTTGTAACAAAACAAACTCCCTGTTTATAAAATCATACATATTTTCAAAAATGAAAAGTTTATTTCATTTATCTCAAAACATGCATTTATTTCTATTTAAAATGTTCATTCCATTTTGACACAAATTCAAGTTCATATATTAAACTCAATCATTACAATTTAATTTCTCTTTCCCTTTCTAATTGAAACATTTCAATAAATCTAATGCCAATTAATTTCAAATGAATTCTAATTATAAACACTATTTCTTTTCACTTATAATTATTTATTAATTTCTCCTTAAATTTCGGGGTGTTACATTCTCCCCTCCTTAAGGGATTTCGTCCCTGAAATCTCTAAGGATAGAAGAATGAAATAAATGTTTTCATCCAAGTTCTACAACCAACTACTCAATCATCACCTATTACATCCATTGTCCTTTGGTTTTTCTAATGCGATTTATGATACTTATGCAAATAGTGTAGTGTCAATGTCCCTAACTAATGCAAAAGATTAGGCGGTCCACTGATTCAGTCGACCTCCTTTTATGCAATCATGTCCGTGCCATGTGTCCAAATGAATGCAAATTCCCTAATGATAACTGATAGATCTATATGCATGCTACAATCATCATCCAAATGCAACAATCATGTGATAATCATCCATTTATAGAAACCATGAAAATAAAATAAAAATGCAAATGCGCACACATCTATATGCATATGCTCCAGTGTCCTAGTTAGGCCGATCTCTAAAGGATAATAGTGCCTAGTGTAAGTATATGCATCCATTAGCAAACACTTGCAACCACTAGCATACATCATTCATAACATGTTATATTAACATGTTTACCTCAAATCCTACCATCCATATGTTGAATCCTAAATTCTACCCTCCCAAATGATAATAAAGGAAAGAACCTATTCAAAACCAAAGATGGAAATAGGAAATTCTAAAACTTACTATCAAAGAAATGCGGATATGGGATACGAATTTTCTCCTAATCAAACCAATTTTCTCCGAAGTCTCCTTAACTATGTCGGAACCAAGGCAATCCCTCTATAGACTCTATCCAACGCGAAGGAGACTTGCGCGGTCTTCCATAAAGAGGATCGAAAGGTGCCACTCCAATGCTAGCTTGAAAACTACTTTCATATGAGAATTTCACTAAAGAAAGATGCTTTTCCCAAGTTCCTCCAAAATAAAGAATACTCATTCTCAACCGTGTGTGTCTTACTATCTTATTAATTTCACTTTACTGCTCTTCTTTAGTCTACTAAACATTCCTAGGTTCTTATTAGTGTCTTATACACTCCCCGGAAACTTCTATTGTTACTTCTAAAAGTAATCCTTGCTGTCTCTTTCATAGTCTTACACTTTATACCTAGGAAATGATTCCTATCTATTCCACATTTATAAGTTTGGTTTGGTATTTATCATTTCAAAAACTAAGGCTTCTAAATTTTTAAAACATAAAATCCCAAAATCTTTGTCTTTAAAAAGTGTTATTTTTAAGTTTCTATTAAATTCAAAAATACTTGACTACTCAATATTTTATTTTTCTGAACTTGCATACTTATAGCTTTTTGAATTTACATTAATTCCCAAACCTTGAGGGGAAACCTTTTAAATCCAAAACTTATTCCTCATTTTCTTTTAATGACCTTTACAATTTTCTATAAAAATTGGGATTTTTAAATTCAACTGTTACTAAGCTTTTTGCTTTCAAAAACTTATTTACTTTTTCATCAAACCATTTTTCTTTTAAAATATCTTTAAAATGTCCTTTTTCAAATCATCTTCTTATTATACCTAATAGCCTCATACCTTAAGGTATTGGAACTACTTTCTCTAATGAGAAATTCTTAACGCTAAAATCTTCTATGAACCTTTTAAAAAAGGACTTCATGTTTATGTGGAATCACAAGGAATTTATTCTATATTTTCGAAATAGGATATACAAAATATGGTGCTTCCCATACCTTGTGCATCTCTTTCGTATATTCCCTGTGACTTGCACAAAACATTTTTATTGGTTTCATAGAAAATTATACCATTATTCTTTTCATTCCAATAGATTAAAGCATGTTTAATTTATAATTTCCTATGATAAACATTTTCTTATACTTATTTAAATAATAGGTGTATTCACAAATTACTTTATTTCTATTCTTAGAAATTACCTTTTTTAAAATACGTCTTTATTTGGGTTAAAAAGGATGTTGCGTAAAACACCGTTACTACAACCCAAAAATACTAGTGGATGAATTTAATTAAAAATAAATACTAAAAAAACCTCACATATTATGTAAAAACATTCCTCTTGGGAGTCATCTACTATAACAATAGTGTTATAGTCTATGCTCCTTTTATTTTTCAAACATCTATTACAACAATAAATGTTGTAACCTATGTTTTCGATACTTAATACACTTTATGTTTTTATATTTAAAATCTTTGTTTACTTACAAAGAAGTTAGTGAGCTATATACGCTCTATAATTCTTCAAAAAGAATTTCACTTTTTCAAAAAAAATTATATCATATAGAAACCAATTTTAAATTTCATGCCATTTTTCAAAAAGACCCAATATTTACTTTAAAAACATTGACAATTATACTTTTCAACTTTTCTAATTCTAACAATTTTATTGGGCTAGATATAAAGTGGGTTTTCTTCTCATTACCCTAGGAGTATCCTTCCTAAATTTTGGTAATCCCATTTCCTTACCAAAGTCTTTTACTCCAATTCCTCTTCGATGCTTATATTTTTACTCTAAGGCACTACAATTAAATCAACTTATATGAAACAATTATAATTTTTGAAATTATCTACACATAGGCTTTCTTCTTTTCTTATCAACTAAATCTATTTTACATCTCCAACATTTTCCTACCTCTCTTTGGATTTCCATAATCCGAACCTAAAAAAACAAAACCTTTTCTCAAACTCCTACCATGTGTAGACCTTCTCTATGCCTCAAGAAAAGCACCTCTTTAAAGATGTCTGAGAAATTTCTAAATACTGGAACTGAATCTAACTCTGCTGATGATGAATCAAGGGGATAAAAGAATTTCAACATGACTGACTCCTATGGGTCGCAAGAAACCTCAAGAGTCCTACTACTGCATGTCTCTTGTCTAACGATTCTCCTCTCGCAGTCTAATATCGTTCCATAAGTGGATACCCAATCCATTCCCAAAATCATCCCATACCCCAAAAATCCCAATACATAGGCGTCGCATTCAAACTCTACGCCTAGGATAAATTTTTTCAAACCCCTACAAACCATAGATAAGTGTGCTGATCCTCCTATGGGGTTTGAAACAACAATGGGTCTACTACTAAAGAGATGTCTGAGTGTAAACAATCAAACAAAGAACTCGAAATGAAAGGGTGTGATGCTCTAGAATCGAAAAGAGTCCGAATGGGAAAATCAAAAATAGAAATCAAAACTTTCCATGGTGACTTCCCTACCTCTATCTGGTCCACTACTAGAAGGTGCTGCATTCAAAGCTTATACTTGCGTTGTAGGTGCGCCTGCTCTCTGCCCCTTCCTGTGGGGACAATTCCTACTCATGTGACCGGGTTATCCGCAATTATAGCACTTTCCCTTCATCTTGCAGTCCTTTGCGTAATGACCAGTCACCCCACAACTATGGCACTTCACTCCTTGCTTGATTTGCTTCTGAGGGCCTTCCCTTTTCATCTTATCCTTATACCTCTTCCACCATGGCTTCTTAGAGCTTTTTGACTTAGGAACCTCTTTAAGCTCTCCCTTCGGTTGCGAAGATACAGGCTGAACTCTCTGTTGGTCTTCCAAGTCTAACAGCCTAAACTTTTGCTCTATATCTTCTAACCTAGCTCGTGTCTCCTCGAAATCCTCCATGACAGAAAACGTTCTGCCCCCTATACTAGCGGAGTCCTTGCATAGCTTAGAAAAATCTATTGGTGTAGGTGGATTAAAGGGATTTCCACCTATCGGTGTTGTATTGGGCATTTTCCCTTGCACCTCTGGTACCGTAACTTTACGGAACCAGTCAGCCATACTATGCAAAGAAAATTAAACTTAGGCTTGAAAGAATCAAAAGAAGGTTGAACTGGACTTTGAGGGGATTTTTATAAAAACTCTTTTGTACTTGAAAACTATTTCTAGGAGTTCCTTGGAAAATACTTTTAAAACATGTTATTTTTGGACAAATACTTTACTTTTAAAATAATTTTTTAAGAATCCTATAACCTTAGGCTCTGATACCAAATGAAACACCCCACACCCCTTAATATAGCAAAAAGGACACATTAAAAGGCGTGATGTGTTGTAGGTATAAATAAAACTAACATAGACTATGATTCACAAGACAAAAATAAATAAAAACAGCGGAAACTAAAATAATAACTTATTTAAAATAAAACTTTCATAATTGCTTCATAAATAAGTAAAATACCAAATACAACATCCATATCTCAAAACCCATCATGTCTTATGAAATAAAAATTCATAGTCTAAAAAATCAAAGTACATAATATCCCTCACAATAAGCCAGTACATAGAAAGAACAAAAGCTGAAAGAAAAGAAATACATGGTAGCAAACTCCTTCAAGAAATCTCCAAGCAGCTGCAATCTACTGACTTCTCCCTTGATTGCCTATGGGGGAAAGGGGAAAATAGAGGAGTGGGTCGGACTAAAAGTCTGGTGAATGATAGTAATTACTAGAGTCTTTAAGCAAGATAAAAGCAATAGACTCTACAACAGTTCTAGCATAAAGAAGGATAATAAAAGGAAATAGGAAAGAGATAAACTAAAAATAAGTATGATTAAATATTTCTCAATTTACACGACAAGTTAACTTTTATTGTTTGCACTTGTACTTGATTTCTGCTTTGATATTCTACCCTTTTTGATCGGCCTGCTACTCCATAGACCTTACTGCGGACCAGCCGCTATATAACTCCCTACACAACAGCCAATGGTATCTACGAAAGATGCACAGAGCAACCATTGTGGATCCTGACGACATATATAGCTCCCTATATAGAAGGCAATGGTGTCTACGAAAGACACTCATACTAAGCGCTTGGAACTCATAGCTATTACTGAGCACCCGAATGGAAGTCGCACGCGTAACTGCCACCATGCCCATGCTACCTTTTGCTCCACCTATTGGGTCTTTTTATTACCTCAAACTTCCAGCATAAGTGTGCCCCTCATCTCACTTCAGGCTAATGCGAGTTCACCGTGTGTCCATAGAAACTATAGGGGAAATGCTGTTGGTATTGGCCCTTCATTAAAACAATATCTAGTTGCGCCCCTTATCCAAATCCCCCATGATTTGAACTTCTATTTGACCATTTACTACCATTCTTAGCATAAGCATGCCCTCGTCTCGCTTCAGGCTAATGTGAGACCACCGATTTGTCTAATACGGAATGCTATTTGGTATAGGTCATACTTTCATCTTTGCTTATTAACTTAGATAAATTATTTAATAAGCCTTTACATTTTTTTCTACTATCTGTGCTTATTAATTTATCCTAAGTTTTAAAATAAGCCTTATTCTGTTCTTTTTCTTATTATAACCTATGTTATAATTATGCTTATTACTTAATCCAAGGTCTAAGTGTGAAAATAAGCCTCTTTCATCTTTTCCACTTTTTAGTTATAATTCTAAGTTATAACTATGTCAATTATCTTTTTAATTCAGTCCAATTAACATCATAATTAGGCATAATTTCAGTCCAATTACAGTCTTTATAATTTACATCTCATAATTATAAATAGGCCAATCTCTTTAATTCAGTCCAATTAATATCATAATTAGGCATAATTTCAGTCTTAATTCCATTTTATTACATTCTTTATAATTTACATCTTACCTTTCGTTATTTCAGAATTCTTATAATTTAATCCAATTTCACGTTAATTCTATTCTAATCCATATGCGAAGAAGAAGAAGAAGAAATAAAAGAAAATTGAAAATAGAAGAAAATCCAAGGCGTAGGAAGAAGATGTAAATAACGCATAAATAACAGTAAATAGATTAAAATACTGTAAATAAATGGAAATAGAGACGATATTAATGTCAAAGGACATAGAGGTGATATTAATGTCAGAGGACATAGAGGTGATGTGCCCGGTCAGAGTGGTGACAGATCCGGCCTTGGGGTTAATGCCGGATCCTTGTAGGCCTCACAATCTTGATTCCTAATAGGAGAAAGAAGAAAATGTTTGCACATAAATTTCCAAAAAGCCGCCTCTCCGACCAATCTAAGTCATTGATGGCTCCTAAAGTTGTTCAAGATGAATTTTCCTCCCAATCGTCAGAGCTTTCAAGTTTGTCACTTGACTCTTTGTCTGGTCTACCGATTCCACATGATCTTGATGCTTTTCACTTTACTGATGTGTGCATCGAAGGGTTGAAATCTCCCACCAGAATTGGCGCTGAGATTCCTACTTCTAGAGGGGAAGTTACACCAATTAGCAAGGCTCCTGCACCTGGTTTGTTAGGGGGTTATATTAGGACACTTACACACACTTGCACCCCTCAACATTGCATTGTACTTGACTTGTGCTCCTTAATGCTTAAAGTTGACCAATTTCTATTTTTCTTTGCAGACAATAGTGAGGAAGAGGAACATGTTTGATTCCCTTCGGGATATATACCACCAGTCAACAAGTTCACGCTCTGGCTCTTACCATGGCAGTCGAGATTATTACGATTCCAACTATCGCCCCAGCTGGGACATGGATCATCAATATAGAGGTGATAAGGATAAGCCACCCGAGGATAAACACAGATCGAGATCGAGATTGAGATCTCCTCCTTCAAAGGGTCCCGAAAAGCCAGCTGATCGCAGGGACTTGCCTATCGATCCCTCTCGAGGCCCTTATACCACTCTGGTGCCTCCACAGCCTTTGGTTCTATCTCATTCCCAACGGCCGAGCGATCATCGTCACCATAGTGAACATGCTGCTGCCCATAGGTCTGGAAAAGAAAGTACTAAAATTAAAGTTGCTACTGAAGATTCTATGGTCAATCCAACTGCTTGTATGGCACAACTTCGCGAAGAATTTCCGAAATTATGTTTTAAAGGGTTCTACTTTCCTCCCAACTTGAAAAGGGTTCCAGACCATGTTCAAAAGATGACTATTGACTTGTTACCAACATCCACATGCAGTATCGCGAATGGATGAAGGCAGCAGAAAAAATGTTGAAAATCTCCTTCAAGCGTGCGGTGGAGATTGAAAAATTAAAATGCCAAGAAACTCAAGATAGAAGAATCATTAACACTTTGACAAACGAGCTAGAAGCCTCTAGAACCTCCTTAGCGGAAGCCGAAGGAAAAGCTAATGCTGTTGTGAAATCCATGGAAGAGATGAATTCCAGCCATCTTGATATGGTTCAAGTGTTGCATCATCGAAACCAAGAGATAGCGCCTGAACAGGATACAGCTCGGAATAATAAATCCGCGGCCTTGAAGGTGATAGCGGATCTCAAGGTCAAGCTTGAGTATGCAAATAAAGAGAAAGATGATGCCCAGAAGATCGTCAAGATGCTTGCAATGAGCAGGTAAACATCGGACTTGAGAGGGACACGGCTGTCGAAAAGGCCAAAAATGTCGATGCACATATACAACGTGAAGCGGAAGCTACCAAGGATAGAGTCAGGGAGGAGATAATGAATGAACTTGACCTGCTTCTTGTTCTTTACAATGCTAATGTTCTCAAGCATATGAATTTGACATGGCTTGGTGAAGATTATCCCTACCAGCTCTAGCGCGCTTGGGAATTTCTCATTGCGGAAGAGAAGAAAATTCTTAACTCAAAGGATATCGATCTATCTAGGCTTGAAAAAGAAATGTTATTGGGCGATGAACCCAAAACATTGCACGATATTCAGCTCTCACTCTAGAAAGAGTCTATTGTTGCTTCATCACATGAAGTGGGTGAAGGATCCGGGTCAGCGTAACCCGATATTGCGACGGGATTGCCCTCGGCACTCCAGGTCATCTCTAGCTCTGCAACAGGCTCTTCAACCATCCCTGGGTATGACCAGACAAGCTACAACTTTCTCTAATTTCCGAGCGCAGTTATGAGGATGCTTCGGCTCAACCTAGAAGCCATACTGAGGAAGGTATTCCGTCGACTTTTCCCTTCTTTCACAAAGTTGGGGTGTTATCGGTTGATATTTCTAATCTTTTCACCTATTTTTTCCTCAGCTTTAAACCTATCAGGTATTGCTCCTCTTCCCTCTCAAGAGCCTCATTTGGAGTCGCAAGTGGCTACAACAAAATCCATTAAAGTTACAACTTCGGCCGCTACTCAAGGTGTTCAAGAAGAAGCCTTTGTTATTGATGATCAATTCATGGAGGCATTATTCAAGGAGGGAAGCGACCCACACCACGAAATTCCTTTTGATGAAGATGTCGTGATCACAGGTTCTTTCGACCCCACTGGGGAGCTTAGCATGAAAGAGCGAATTGAGAGAGAAGAACTATTGAAAAAGGAGGTAAAAGGTGAGCCTGTTGATTCGGTCTCTAATGAACTGATTCTTGTTCCGCTCCAGGTGATCCCCTCGGCAGGACAATTCCCCAGGACAATATCACCCTTGTTTCTAGTGCTGAGAGTGCTTCCATCCTTCTTGCTACCAAAGATGATACCGCCTCGATTCATATAACTGAGGATACTTCTTTGAAGAGAAGTCGAGGCGGAAAAGGGTTGAAGAGAGGGTCTAGTGGTAGTTCGAAAGGAGCCACTCCAAAGAAGCAAAGGAAAGATAGAAAATCCAAGAAATAATCTTTGAATTGGGGCGATATGTAAATAGCTTAGATGATTACATTTCCTTTCCGCCTACTTGTTCGGGCATGACCCTCCACTTTTGTCTTGCATTTTGGATAAACTTGTATAATGTACAGCAAGTTTAGTGTAAATAAGAATTCAGTTATTCTTGTGTATGATTCTTGTATTCACTTATTCAAATGTTCGAGCTATCATGTTTTTCGTTTTACGTACTTGTGATTAATTGCTCGTCGGATTGTATGTCGATTTGATTCATCCATCCCAAGGCCTCCCTGAGGTCGTGGCCTCGAGTCATATCAAACACTAGGCTCGAGCCTTAGTGTTACACCATCGAATTCAGTGGTTTTTTGAGTAACTATACTCTTGCCCTTGGTTTTGGTTTAGTGAAGTCAGATGTAGGACGGTCGAACTCCGTCCTTAGTGAGTTTATACTCCTCCTGTCGGTTTCAGGTCAGAGTTCATAGAATAGTGAATGGTCAGACTCCGCTCTTCTATTCATTCATGTTCATATCCGCACTATGGGGATAAGATCTAGTCGATGGGCGATCAGATCGCACCCGATCTATGTTTATACTCTAGTCCGCACTCCAGGGGCTTAGAGTTATTTCAGAGAGCAGTTAGATCGTACTCTCCTTAATTGATTAATTTTCCTCCCCAAGATCTGGGGTTCGATTTAATGAGTGATCGGTCGTGTCACGGTGCTTTGATTTTATCTCAGTTCCACAGTTAGGTGGGAGTTATTCGATCTTCAGATTGTTGACCACATTTGTTCCTTTTGTGTATCCCATCCTTTGGATTGTGAATGAGAGTTATTAAATGAACAAGTAGATTGAGCTCGTCTTGTTTAATCCTATTGGGAGTTAGCATGATTGATTGATTGATTTCAAACTCTAAGAGCATGTTTATACATATCGACATCAATCGGTTTTGCTATGTAATTAGCATATAATGCAACAGCAAACATAGATACAAAGAAAGCCTGAAACTTTATTCATTAAATAGAAAGGAATAAAGTAAACTGTCTTATTACACATTCGAAAAATCGAATGCGAAAGAAAATTCTGAAAGTAAATACAACTGAAACATAAAAGAAATAAACTAAGTCAAATAACATCGTAAATGTTCGCTATTCCACGCCCTTGGAAGTGTGATGCCATCGACAGCCGCTAGCTTAAAAGTTCCTTCTCCAAGCCGCTGTCCGATGACATATGGTCCTTCCCAAATTGGATTCATATGCGATGGGGTAGGAAAAACCCGTTTCAGGACGAGATCACCAATTTCGAAGGTTCTAGGTAGAACTTTAGTGTTGTAATACTGGGCGACTCGATGTCGATGTGCAGCTGCCCTCAGATCGGCTTCTTCGCGCTTCTCATCTATAAAGTCAAGAGATTCCAAAAGGATATCTTTATTCATTTTGGGATAGTAGTAAGTTACTCCATGAGACGGAACTTCGAACTTAACAGGAATAACGGCTTTGAAACCGTAAGCGAGGGAGAATGGAGTATGGCTAGTCGTGGATTTGTGGGTGGTTCTGTAAGCCCACAGTGCTGTAGGGAGTTCATCCACCCACCAGCCTCTAGCCTTCTCCAAACGCTGCTTCAGAATGGACTTTATGATCCTATTTACAGCTTCAACCTGTCCATTTGCCTGAGAATGAGCGACCGTTGCAAACCTCTTTTTAATACAGTATCTTCAACAAAAGTCTTTAATTTTAACACTGTCAAATTGAGTCATATTATCTGTTACAATAGTTCGCAAAAGACCGAAGCGGCATATGATGTTTTGAACAATGAAGTTGATTAATTTCTTGGTTGTGATCGTGACTAAAGGCTCTGCTTCAGCCCATTTGGTAAAGTAATCAACTGCAAAGATAATGTACTTTACGCCACCTTTAGAAATCGGTAAGGAATCAATAATGTCTATACCCCACATGGCGAATGGCCATGGGCTGACCATTTGCATGATTTCTATTGGCGGAGCTCTTGGTACTTTTGCATATATCTGGCATTTATCGCATCGTCTCGCATAATCAGCGGCGTCCTGATTTACGGTTGACCAATATTACCCATAACGGAGTATTTTCTTAGCCAGAGTCTGCCCTAGTGTGATCGCCACATTCCCATTCATGAACTTCTCTTAGAACACGTTTTATCTCATCATGAGCGACACACCGCAGTAGGGGACTGAGAAACCTTTCCTATACATAATTCCTTCCTGCATAATATACCATGAAACTTTGCGAAGGACTTTTCGCTTTTCATTTCTTTTATCTGGTAGGACTCCATGCAATAAATAGTCTTTGATTGGAGCCATCCACGATTCACTTTCAGGCTCCGCTTGTCTGATCAATTTTCATCATGTTTATACTTGGGGTATTTAATACTTCGACCGGAACCAAGCCCATCTACTATGCATCGTCAGTACTAGCAAACTTTGCCAATGAATCAGCCTCTCTATTTCGATCTCGTGGAACATGAGAAATGTCATAGTATTCAAATTCTACCAACAACCCTTGGACTTGGGTAAGGTATGGGGCAAGCCGCTGTCCCTTGGCCTGGTAATCTCTCCTGACTTGACACACTACCAACTGTGAATCACAAAAGATTTCAAGATATTTTATTCCAAGTTGTTTGTTGCTGGGAAATCAAGCTTTAATGCATGACAAATTGAATGATTTTCAGGAGTTACAAGCACAATCCCAGCTCCGGAACAACGATCGTTAGATGCTCCATCAGTGCACAATTTCCACCATACGGTAGGGACTTTGATGTATTCTGGAGAATCCTCCTGCACAGTAAACACTGCTATAAAATCTACCAACGCCTGACCCTGGATAGCCCTCCGAGGGAGATAAGTAGTGTCGAATTGACTGAGTTCAATATTCTACTTGAGTAACCTTCCAGATATCTCAGGTCGCTTTAGGACCTATCGTAACGGCTGATCGGTGTAAACATTGATCGGATGTGCCTAAAAGTACGGACGAAGCTTCCATGATGCAATTAGTAAGCAGTATGCCAATTTCTCTATCTTTGGATAGTTCCTTTTAGCTCATGTTAATCGTTTGCTGACGTAATACATTAGTCTATTGGATTAGATTCTCCTCATGAAGCAATGCAGCGCTTATAACATGTGCCGATAAAGCCAAATAAATGTACAACTCCTCTTGATCCACCGGCTTTGACAAGATAGGGGGTCTCTCCAAATGATTCACCAAAGCTTGAAATGCATCTTTACAATCCTGCATCCGTTCAAAGTTTCTTTTTCCTTTCCTAATCAAATCGAAGAAAGGAATGTATTTGTCGGTAGCTCTGGAGATAAATCGGCTTAAGGCAGCAACTTTTCCATTCAGACTCTGCACCTGTTTAATAGTTCTTGGCACTTGGATATCACAAATAGCCTGAATCTTCTCGGCATTACCTTCTATCCCATGAGCATTGACAATAAAGCCCAAGAATTTCTCTGATGCAACATCAAAAAAAACTTCAAACGGTTGATTTTCATCTCGTAATGTCGGAGGATGTCAAACATTTCCACCAAGTCTCCAATGTGGTCGCTTGATCGTCGTGACTTCACGAGCATATCATCCACATACACTTCCATTGTTTTTCCGATATGGTCTTTAAACATCCTATTTACCAAACGCTGATAAGTAGCTCCTGCATTCTTTAATCCGAATGGCATTACTACATAGCAGTACAATCCAACATCGGTAATGAAACTAGTGTGCTTCTAATTGGGGATATGCATCGGGATTTGGTTATATCCTAAGTATGCACCATGAAAGATAGCAATTCGTGTCCTGTGGTTGAATCCACCACCTGGTCAATCCTCAGAAGGGGAAAACTGTCTTTCAGACACGCTTGTTTAAATATGAATAATCAATGCACGTTCTCCATTTTCCATTCACTTTCTTCACAAGTATAGGATTAGATACCCATTCAGGGTAGAGGGCGTCGTGGATAAATCCATTGACTTTTAGTTTATCCACTTCCTCTTTGAGAGTGTAAGATCTCTTTGAATCCATGCCACGTCTTTTTTGCTTCACCAGGACATACCTCGGGTCAATATTCAATGCATGGCTCGCAATGGCAGGCGAGATTCCACACATGTCAGAGTGAGTCCAAGAGAATACATCTAGATTCGCTCGGAGAAAACCAGCAAGTTCCTTCATCATCAGAGGGTTGAGGTGTGATCCAACCTTTAGGACTCATGATGGGTCATCGTAGCTGACTGTGATATCAATCGTCGGCTCACAGTCAGCTCAGCAGGTGCAGCCTTGGTCTCTTTGGGGTCTTCTTTGTCATCTCTCGGATCTATATCTCTGTAGAACCAACTGTGGGGCCCGAGCCAAGGCTCAAGCGCTAGTTGTCAATCTTCGATAGGATGCAAACAATCTTGTCCATACCCTTACCTTTTTCTTTAGGTTGAGCTTCCCTTAACTCAGCTACATAACAGGCACGTCCAGTCGCCTGATCGCCATGAACAATTCCTACACCATTATCCATCAAAAACTTCAAAGTCAAACACCATGGGGCAAGAGCCGCCTGGAAGTCAGCTAGGGCCAGTCGACCCAGAAAAACATTGTAAGGAGACTCAACATCCAAAACAATAAACGGCAAGGTCCGCACTCTCCTCCGTTCACCTTCTCCCAACTCAACAGGTAGTTTCACATAACCAACGACTATGGTCACAACACCATTAAAACTGTGTGCACGAGCTTTAGATGGTTTTAAATCTTTGGCTTCCATCCTCATCTGATCATAAGCCTTTTTGAAGATTATATTTACCAAACTTCCACAATCAATCAAAATCCTTCTCACCCAAAGTAGGACCAATCATTGTTGAAATAACCATTGGGTCGATTGTCAGAGCCTCCACCTTATCTGCATCTCTGTTCCTAAACACAATATCATCCGCCATAGTACGTTGCTGTTTTGTCGAAGCTCCATCTTCCGTATTTGAACAACATTCAAAATCCACAAGTCAAATCGCGCTAGCATAGCACTCCATCTCTTGCCAACTCCTATCCGCCGGGTGCGGTCCTCCGACTATCGTATTTATCACTAGTCTTCCACCAGTCCGCGCAGGCTCCTCAGCCCTACGCGGAGCTTGTCCTTGGTTGGGGGTCAAATGTTCCCTATCCGCCATCCTAAAGGGTTTTAAAAAACTATTGCAATTTCCTTTCTTGAATTAGCTTTTCTTTAACATTCTAGAGATGCCTACATTCATTCGTATTGTGCCCATAGCACTCATGAAACCGACAATATTTCCCAATGTGTTTCTGCTTCTCCGTTGATTCTTCTGGAGGCGGCTTTCTATACTACATGGTATTGCAAGTAGATGGATACATATTCTCCAGGGACGTATTCAACGGCATGTAATTATCATACATTGGAATCCTAGGCTTCAGCCTTCCAGCATCCCTATTTCATTCTCGGTTCCTGTCTCCACCTCTCTTTTGTTGATTTGGTTTATTCTGAACATTCACTTGGACCTTCCTAGAATTATCATCAGACTGCTTTATTGCAATGTTACTCTGTACTCCTTCTCCACTTGGTCCTGCAACATTCTTTTTTCTGGTGGACCTGGCTTCCTCCTTCCTAAAAAACTGAGCCGCCTTTGCGTAAAAGCGCTCCAACGTTGTGGGCGGCTTACCAGCTAGCCAATCGCCAAAATCAGACTCTGGGTCAACCCCTCTCGTCATGGCCATGAGTATCGCATGATCATTTGGATTACTGACCTCCATAATAAAATGAAATCTCTCCAATAATCTTTCAACGACTCTCCCAGAGCCTGAATCACGTTGGAAGGGGACATCACGTCTTTAGGACGAGTCGTGTGCATCTGGAATTGCTCCACAAACTTGGTTGCAAAATCTTCGAATCTAGAAATTGATCGCAGGGGTAGTATCGTGAACCACATCATCTATTCCAGAGAGAATTATGGGAAATCATTTGCACTTGGTCGCATTATTGGCTCGTGCAGAATCCATCAACCATTCATATCTCATGATATGCTGCCTAGGGTTGGTTTTTCCCTCATAGGCAGGCATTGATGGCATGTTGAACCTCCTTGGGTATTCTGCATGTAGAACATTATCAGTGAACGAGGTAAGGCTTCTCAGTATTCCCCAATCATCATTAGTTAAACCTTGGTTCTCACTCACCAATTGTCTGACCATTACCGATAAGTCCGGCATTTGGATGGTTGGTGTCAAGCGGTAGTCGTGTTCCACCTCACGTGAACAGTCTGGTCGATGTCTATGGGCCATTTTACCCCTTCTTGGATCACCATCTTTGCGATGCGCATCTTGTACATTCATTTCACCATCATTCTAGGGTAGAAATCGGTCAGCATTCAATCGGACTCCATCCAAACAAACCATAGCAGGTCTATTTTGAATCCCAGCATGCACAGGTAAGTTTCCTTCTCTAGCGGTGGGGCTAGCATTGATCATTCCTGGCAAACCATGATGGTCTACATGTTGACGCCCTGAAGCTTCTGCATGATATCTGTTAGTTATGCGACATCTATGTCTGTGGTATCCATCCGACGAACTAGAGCTTTCCAATGCCGAGTAAGGGCTGGGATCCCTCCTAGCTTTGCCCCGTAGCTGCTGATTGATTTGGTTGATCAAGTCGATATTAGTCTAAATCTGCTGATTTAGCTATCGATGGCTCTCCGTCGGCTCTCTCATTTAATTATGAAATTTGGCTCTTGTAATAGAATCGGTGGGATTCTAAATTTCAACCGGATCAGCATTCACATTTGCTGGTTGATTGCTTAGGTCTCCTTGTTGAATGCTAGCAGTCCAATTTCCATCTACATTTTAAGAAGTAGATTTAGTATGTCTCACTATTATCAATCTCCTTACTTAGATTTCAACAAATCTGAGTAGTATAAGCAACTTTATAAAGATAACTACGGATCTCCTTCGGGGGATTTATCCAATCCAATAGCAACAAAGGGGATCCTAGCAAGATGAGAATCGGGTTCTCAGTGAAAGCACCAAAATTGGTCACAAACACCCAATGATACATTTATGTAGAGAAGTAAGTGAAGAAAGTCAAATTAAAACGAGGAATATATTAAACTAACAGCAAATAGAAAGCAATAATCAGAAACACATAGATTTATAGTAGTTCGGCGTTGTAGGCCTACATCCACTTTGAAGGTTAAATTTATTTATCACTTATGAATCTGATTACAATAGCAAGGAATAGAGAAAATCTTGATTACAATAAAGACTTAAGTAACCAGCAGCATAAAGATCCCCAAAATGAACCATGGGGCCTGTATTTATAGGGAGAGATGATGAGTTATTTTGCTAATATTTTAGCAGAAGGCTCTTTAGGTCCATATGGGCCTATCATAACAATCGGTGCACTTAACTCGAAAATCAATAAGGATCAACCAAATGTTCACCGATCGTTTTCTTGCATCCAATTCAAGTGCGATCATTTTTGGAGGATCCACATGCCTTTTGACATTGCTTCTCAAATATGGAATCATTCTGACTTGTAACTTGGGAGATATGGATCGATCTTTGTTGAACTTGGATCGTGCACTAAAATATGCCGATCATTTTTATGGCTTGGCAAAAACGATCGGCTAACAACAATCGGCCAACCTCTAATTTCAACTTTATGGCATGCGATCGTTTTTGTAGGCTTTAATCTTCATTTTGTTGATGCCTTGGAAGTTTCAAATGAATTGGCCTTGTGGATATTGATCGTTCTTCGATGATTTGAGCTGTTTTATGGATCGTTTTCGATCGACGCATGCGAATCCTTGCTTCGTTCGTAACTCGAGCATACGAACTCTGATCGACTCCAAACTTGAAAAATAATTTCATGGGGCTATGCCAGTCACTTCATGTTGATTACACCTTGATTGGGACCCGATCCAAATTTGCCTGACAGTTGTCTATAGTATTGTATGTAATCAATTCCTAATGCTGATGACCATCCATTCTTAGTCAAGTCAATGATACCATGGCCTGGCCAAAAGGTGGGATAACAAAGCATAAACCTTTGGTAAATCCCGTATGATGTACATATGACATCTGTAAGCAAATACCAAATCCGGTTACTCGCTTGGTCACACAATTTTACTTCGGAACTAGTATCGTCCACTCGACTTCTTTAGTGCAGACTCTGATCCAGTTCCTTGATTAGAAATCGATGTTCTCCTTGCATAGCCATATATTATGATAGAGAACTCCAGAATCAATCAAAAAACCATATCCAATGTTCGTCGTCAAGAATCAAGTGAAAAATCCTTGTTTGGACCGATGTAAATCATCTTGAAATCATGTACTCGAATCTGGATCAAACAGTTATGCGAATAAAATAATATACATACAACTTACATATTTATTCCAATTGGTTTCTCATTATTCAGATTCTATTATTTACATTCATTTATTCATGATTATTATTCACATTGCTTTATTCACATTCATTTATTACTTAGTATATTCTTTTAATACTAATATCACTTAAAAACCATTCCAACAAATTTTACTTAAGTTTATTATAAACATTTATATAACACTTCTCATATTTATTTTCACTCCACAACTTAAGTTCATATCCATTTCTAACAAAATTCAATTTTATTTAACTCATTTCATTGTTCAGTTTCGATATTCAATCCTATCAAACAACATTCTAAACCATATTCAATTTACAAATTTACGTAATTAGTTCATTCGATTAATCCATCTCAAATTAAAATCAATTTTATTTCAAAAATCATTTCATTTTTACCTTTCTTAACATTCATATTCAATAATTTAAAACTTTGTTTTAACTTACTAATTCTCAAAATCAATAAGTTATATAACTTATTTTCTCATATTTTCATAAAACATTTGATGAAAACTTTCAAAGTTTAAACACCCTGTTCTTATTACAAATTATTCTGATACAATACCATTAATAATTTATTTGTATTTCAAATAATACTTTTGAATTTTTATAATCAAAACTAGTTTTACCAAACAAAACTCCAATGGTAACAATTACTCTCTTGGAAACCCGAAAATGAACGTCGATGATGCTGTAGTCATCATCGAAATTATTTTTCGACGACTGAAGTGAGCTCATTGCTTCTTAATATTTTTAAATTCTATTTTAAAAATATTTCCATTCAAAAATATTTCCAAATAATATTATTATTCTTTTTCAAGACTTTTGAAAAACTATTTCCCAAAATCAACGATATTTTAAATTCTCAAATTCATAGCTTTTCAATCCTTTTAATTTATAAACCACATTAATAAACTATACTTATATAATTTCACTATGGTTATATAAAACCATTACTTAATTGTTCATCTTTGTTTACATTATTATAACAACAACCTTTATTATAACACAAACAAACAACACTAAAAACTAAGCACACCATATATACTGTAATAATTTCTGAAAATTATTCCCTTATATATAAAATATATATAATTGCATAAATGTCTGCAATTATTCAGTGAATAATTGCATAACTATATGCAATTACTTAGTAACTTAATTCTAGGGACCTAATTTACATACTTTTTTTTACTGGGGTTTTTGTGTATTTTGAAACTTATTAGGGACCTGAGCCTAATATTCACTATATAAAATATACTCAAGGTAAATTATTTCATTTACCCAATTTCGAAACAATACTGTGTCGAATTGTTCTATTCAAATATTTAGAGATCCCTATCAATAATGTTAATTACTCGTATTGACCAGAATCCATAAGCCACTCAGTAGATCAACCAACATAATATAAAACATTTTTATATCACTAAATAATACGCACTCATAAATATACACACTCAAACTCATTCTAGGGTGCTACTATCCCTATCTCTAATTAGTACCCCCACCAAAGCTAAGGTTTTCACTTAACCTGGCTCTGATACCAAAATGTAACAACTCAGGATTTTTGACCATCGAAAATCGACACTTATATGTCCACTGTATTGCATGCCGAGCAATCGAATGCTGGAAAACCCGATTGTTAGGGGAAAAGAAAGAAGGAAGAAGGAAGAAGAAGAAGAGAGAAAGAAAATAAAAATAAAATCTCACGGCGGTACGAACAATCTATAATATACAATAAATCTCTACACAAAGAAGAAATGTAATATACATACATCAATCAGAGTATACTAATCTATTTCAGCCCGGACAGTTATAACAACCTGTCCTCATAATTGCTTATAAATACAAAAATGAATGTAGTAGAAAAATAACCATTTATGTAAATACGTCTCTGGGCCTCCAGCTCGTCTCCTGAAGCTCCAAAGCATCCAAATTAAATCTGTAATATGCTCGGCCTGACCCAAGCATTATAATAGAAAAACACCAGAGTCCGTCTGGAAAACCAGCGTGAGAAAAACATGCCCAACTGTATTTTTATGTTTCAAAAATCTTTTGAAAATAAGGGTATCTCGTACGACCACACCGCACATAAACACTGATGAGTTTTTACCTTACAATAACCAAAACATTTTTTTTATAAAAATCCATTGATATTATAATAATGTCTAGGGGTCAAAGTAAAATATGAATATAGCTGAAATGTTTGCATCTCACGTTTCGGCATAATTGGGTATAACTAAGTCCATACGACTCTTATTGGAGAATGGATTCCATACAATGACTGGGCTACTAGGGTACCGCCTGTCACGGTGCATCTTTAGATAAAATAACACCGAGGACCTCGCCAGGATCCCCTGCCAACACGGAACTGGCCTACCACTTGACTAGTAGTGCCGAATATGGCCACCCCTTTGTTAATGGATCCCGAAGCATACAAATGAGAGATAATATTGACTCTAAATAGGAATGATCATACCCTATTTGAGAGCGACCCACTTAGCCCTGCTGCATCTCCCATGTTTTAGTCATTCCCGGTTGATGAGGCTTGAGGCTACGTTTTACCTTTTATATAGCACTTCCTACTTGGAATGCTAACACTGCCCTCCGAGCAACAATGCAATGCCAGCATTCGTCCATACAAGTTCGTTCTAGGACTAGATGAAATGCTTGAGAGCTCCATCTTCAATTCCATCATCTTCAAGATGTCTTCACTTCGAAACACTTAAGTTGAATCGAAGTGGTTTTCGGATAACATATCCAATCCCGATCTCTTCGAAACAACACTCGATAGTTTTCGGTAAACTCGCCATGTTCTTTCAGAAATAAATAGTCAAACATAAGAGCGGAGATCACCTCCTAACCGTTAGTGGACGGATTTCCTTATCATTTGTCCTACGAGAATGAAATGAGATTTATATGCACAGTACAGCATCATCGGAGATGACTGTACCATATAACTCACGTGTTTCTCCTAGATATTTCCAAAGTTACTTTTGGGTCCATATTTGATAGCCGGTTATTTAAATATGAAATAAACAAACATTCAAATCAAGGATTTATTTCCATTGGAAAAACCAACAATGGTTAAGCATAAGCAACCATTAGCCCTTTAATTAATCTTTTCAGTAATAAAATCACTTTGTAATACTTGTATATAAATACCTTTACAAAGACATATCCACAAATCCCTATATTTTCAATACTTAGAAAAACATCCATATACTTATCTTAACGCTATAACTATACTAAGAAAGATATCCTTTCCATACACTTTAAAAAATAATTTATAAATCACTTATAAATCTCAAAAAAAACATTTATAAAACATTTTTATAAATCTTAGAAACCGTTTATAAACTCTATATCGAAACCCCTTATAAAACCCAACCTCCATTTCCTATTATAAACACTTTTATAAATTTAAAACATTTATAAACTCGTTTCATCTTGTAAATAATATCCTTTTAAGTATCCAAATCATTATATGAAACTTCCCTTCTAAAACCCAAATCTTGTTTGTAAACTATTTATAAATCTCAAACATTTATAAATAATAATAATCATCATTTACTTCAAACACTATTATATAATAATACTTATAAACAATAAACTTATAAATAAATATTTACTAACCTTAAAACATCTTAAAATAATAATAATTTCAAAGACATTATTAATAAAACACTAATAGTTAATTTTCAACCTTATTATAAATAGTAATAATTAATTTCCAAAATAGTATTAATAAATCATTATTATTAATTTCAAACCATATTGATTATTTAAATAATTAATCTTCAAAATTTAACATTTTGATAAATAATTGTAAAACAATATTAATTATAAATAAGTAACTTTAAACAATATTAAATATAAATAATAACTTTTTAAAGCAAAATAAATATAAATATATAACTTTTTTAAAACAATATTAAATAAATGACTTTTTAAAACAATATTAAATATAAATAAATAACTTTTAAAAATAATATTAAATAAATAACTTTAAAAAACAATATTAATTATAAATAAATAACTAAGAACAAGATAGATAAAACGGTTGGAATGAAATTGAAATTAAATCCTTTAGAACAAAATATTTTCGAAACCTAATTTCGGATTTAAAATCATTTCCTATCTCAAAACAAATTCCAATTCAAATGGCAATTTATAGTATTTGAAAATAACTAATTTGAGGCCAATAGCTACCTAATGTTTAACCAATATCGATATTGATTTCCTACCACTACAAAGTCTAAGTTTGAATATATAATAATGTCATAAACCATAGTGTCCACAGTTCGTTATCATATTCAGCAATTGTATAACAGGAATTTTTTGAAATTAAAATTAACAATGGCGAGGAATCTTGTTGGATCCCTCCAACCTGTTTCCCTCTACATCACATCTTATATATATATATATCAGCACATTTATATGTAAATAAAATCAATAGTGGTGAGGAATCCCATTGGATCCCTCCAACATGTTCCCTGCATCACAATCTGTATATAATTATATAATATGGGTCATCCGCTACTAGGCAGGTATATATATAAGGTCATCTGCACCAGGGGCGGGAATAAATCCAAACCAACTGATAAAAATAGTAAATCATCTAGACATTCAATCAACAATTTTTATCGACAATATAACATGGTTAGCCCAAAAGGTGAGTTTAACCCCGCTAGCCTTTGCTAAAAAAAGGTGAGTTTAACTCACCGAATTCCTGTTACCACTGAGGCATTCTGATTTCGTATTTTAATGCGAAATTTCATTAGCTCGAATCTCAACCAATTCAGTTCCAATGCGTAGTTAATAATGTTAGAAGTGCAACATGACTAACGGTGCCTGAATCCGAGAGCAAGTTATCTTGGTTTAAACATAACACATACTAACTTACTAGTTTAAATTTATTTCAAAACGTTACTCACCCCACTAGCATTTGGGCTCGCCCATCTTCACAACCCGACTCACATAGCGCTTCCTCTCCAATTCATATCACTGAAACTTGGAACCCATGTATACGTGCTGCATAGTGCATGTGCACCACTCCATTACTCCGCCGTTCAACCATTCGAAGCAACCATCACGTCGCCTATCACCTCTTCGTCACTTTGGCACCACCGCCTATCCCTCCGTTCCCCTAGATCAGAACTCGACCATAGAACCTGAAGTGCAAAACATGAAACAAATTACGACATTAACGACTACCGCTTCACCTACACACCACCAGACATCGCCAAACTTGACTACAAGCAAGTGATTTCCAAGTTGGACCCGATGTTATCCTCCATTCGAGCTATCGTCAACTATAGCCCCAATGAGACCAAAACTTAGTTTCAAATGTTCGTCAACTATCATCGCCAAACTCCACAGAAAGCTCCACCAAAAATACTACATCACCATAAGAACTCAATGATACATACGGCGCCTTCTAATTCTTCTCGGATCATGAGAAATTTATTTTTGAAGTTTATGAACAAAATTTTGTCCTAGCTGTAAAAATGGGATATCTCGATCGTCCTCAATGAAATCGAGTGTCATCAATTTTTATAAATACTATGGATCTAGACGAACAACTCTCGTGTCGATCACATAGGATAAAAATGAAGGGTTTGGAGTATGTTGATTTTTGAAAGATAAAGGGAGAGTTCTTTCATTATTACGGACAGGTTAATAAAAATGGAAGGATAAAAATAAGCAGCGAGATGAAGAAAATGTGTAGATATAAATATAGGCAACCCCAAGACATTTTATGTACTGGATCCATGAATCTTGCGTAAGATCATGGCAAGGATCCAGGAGAAGAGAAGAATGGGCAGAGAAGTAAGACAGGAAACAGGAGATGGAGAAATAATAGGGCATGGAGGAGGGTGGGCGTATAAGATAAGGTGGATAATACTATGCGTGTATGCGTATGGGTCGGTTGTGTTAGACTTTTATGTTCGAGCTATCCGCTACACAATACAATATCTGCGTACGAGCCTTGAACGACAAAAAAAAGAATACGATTGTGCACAACCCTATAGCGCGATCTCAAAACAACACTAAAACACAGCGGTTATCAAATTCTGTTAAATTTTGAAAGCACCGACGTTCGACGTAAAATATGTCAAACGAAAATTTAACCTTTTTCCAAATTATAAATTATGCAAAAATTCTATAAATTAAATTACAAATTTGTCAAAAAAATTGGACAATTTTTGAACATAGATTTTACTATAAAATACCAAATCGAATATTTAAAACTAATTAAATATTCCAAATATCAAAGTGATAAAATTCCGGGTCGTTACACTCTCCTCCCCTTAAAAGAAATTTCATCCCAAAATTTTCTAAAATGGAAACTCACACTAATCCCAAGAGAGTTATACTGGATGATTTGGAAACTGTGCTATAAACCAATTACTATAACCCGATCTTAAGCATGACAAACCATACATAACAACCAATTCAAACAATCAAGTCATATCAAACCACCTAACTGGTATTTCTAATTTAAGAAGCATAAACCTTTGGTAAAGCCTGTATGATGTACATATGTCATCTGTACGCAAATACCAAATCCGGTTACTCACTTGATCACACGATTTTCCTTCGAAACTAGTATCGTCCACCCGACCTCTTTAGTACAGACTTCGATTCGGTTCCTTGATTAGAAACCGTTGTCTCCTTGCATAGCCATATATTATGATAGAGAACTCCAGAATCAATCAAAAATACATATCCAGTGTTCGCCGTCGAGAATCGAGTGAAAAATCCTTGTTCGGACCGATGTAAATCATCTCGAAATCATGTGCTCGAATCTGGATCAAATAGTTATGCGAATAAAATAATATACGTACAACTTACGTATTTATTCCAATTAGTTTCTCATTATTCAGATTCTTTTATTTACATTCATTTATTCATGATTATTATTCATATTGCTTTATTCACATTCATTTATTACTGAGTATATTCTTATAATACTAATACTGGTTAAAAACCATTCCAACAAATTTTACTTAAGTTTATTATAAACATTTATATAACACTTCTCATATTTATTTTCACTCCATAACTTAAGTTCATGTCCATTTCTAACCAAGTTCACTTTTATTTAACTCATTTCATTGTTCAATTTCGATATTCAATCCTATCAAACAACATTCTAAACCATATTCAATTTACTAATTTACTTAATTAGTTCATTCCATTAATTCATCTCAAATCAAAATTAATTTTATTTCAAAAAACATTTCATTTTTGCCTTTCTTAACATTCATATACAGTAATTTAAAACTTTGTTTTAACTTACTATTCTCAAATTCTATAAGTTATAAACTTATTTTCTCATATTTTTATAAAACACTCGATGAAAACTTTCAAAGTTTAAACACCTTGTTCTTATTTCAAATTATTTTGAAACAATACCATTAATAATTTCTTTGTATTTCAAATCAAACTTTTTAATTTTTAAAATCAAAACTAGTTTTACCAAAACAAAACTCCGATGGTAACAATTCTTCTCTTGGAAACCCAAAAATGAACGTCGATGATGCTGCAGTAATCATCGAAATTATTTTATGGCAACCGAAGTGACCTCAATGCTTTTAACATTTTTAAAATATTTCCATTCAAAATTATTTTCCAAATAACATTATTATTCTTTTCTAAGACTTTTGAAAAACAATTTTCCAAAAACAACGGGATTTTAAATTACCAAATTCTCAGCTTTTAAATCCTTTTAATTTGTAAACCGCGTTTATAAACTATACTTATATAATTTCACTATGGTTATATAAAACCATTTCTTAATTATACATCTTTGTTAACATTATAATAACAAAAACCTTTATTAGAACACAAACAACAAACAACAAATGATAATAATCAAATATTATCATTCACTAACAACCAAGCACACTATATATACTATAATAATTTCTAAAAAATTATTCCCTTATATATAAAATATACTCAAGGTAAAGTTATTTCATTTACCCAATTTCAAAACAATAGCTGTGACGCCCCACCCCAGGACCTACATTAACAAAGAGTATTATTTAGTAATATTTCCTGCTAATGCGGAGAATAGGGCAGGTTAGGAGCGACCATCTATAGCTTTGTCTTAAACATCTACTGAATACGTCGATAAATGCTCTATAATTTTTTTCCTATCTCTGGTGGATCGACATATCCAATAATTGCTTAATACAAAACTATAGGTGGCTAATGGATCTATCAGAACAAAATACAATAACATAATGCATATCACATCACAGAACAGTAAATATCAGTGTATATATGTCGAATTGCCCTGTTCAAATATTTAGAGATCCCTATCAATAACGTTAATTATTCGTATTGACCCGAATCCATAAGTCACTCAACAGATCAACCAACACAATATAAAACATTTTTATATCACTAACAAATAAGCGTGCATATATATATATATATATATATAAACACACTCAAACTTGTTCTAGGGTGCTACTGTCCCTATCTCTAATGAGTAACCCACCAAAACCAAGGTTCTCGATTAACCTGGCTCTGATACCAAAATGTAACAACTCGGGATTTTTGACCCTCGAAAATCGACACTAATACGTCCACTGTATTGCATGCCAAGCAATCGAATTCTGAAAAACCCGATTGTAAGTGGAAAAGAAAGAAGGAAGAAGGAAGAAGAAGAGAGAAAGAAAACAAACAACATAGCACCTCACTGCGGAATGAATAATCTATAATATATAATAAATCTTTACACAAAGAAGAAATGTAATATACATACATCAATCAGAGTATACCGATCAATTTCAGCCCGGATGGTTATAATAATCCGTCCTCACAATTTTTGATAAATACAACAACGGATGCAGCGGAAAAATAACCATATATGTAAATACGTCTCTGGGCCTCCAGCTCATCTCCTGAAGCTCCAAAACATCCAAATTAAATCTGTAATTTGCTCGGTCTGACCCGAGCATTATAATAAAATAACACCAGAGTCAGTTTGGAAAACTAGCGTGAGAAAAACACACCCAACTGTATTTTTATGTTTCAGAAATCTTTTGAAAATAAGGGTATCTCGTACGACCACGCCGCATATAAACATAGACGGGGTTTTACCTTACGATAACCAAAACATTTTTTATACAGAAAATCCATTGATATTATAATAATATCTCGGGGTCAAAGTAAAATATGAATATAGTGAAATGCTTGCATCTCATGTTTCAGCATAGTTAAGCACAACTAAGTCCCTACGGCGCTTATTGGAGGATGGATTCCATACAATGACTGGGTTACTGGGGTACCGCCCATCATGGTGCATCTCTAGATAAAATAACACCGAGGACCTCGCTGGGATCCCCTGCCAACATAGTTACGGCCAACCACTTGACTAGTAGTACTGAATATGATCACCCCTCCGTTAATGGACCCTAAAGTGTACAAATGAGAGATAATATCGACTCTAGATAGGAATGATCATACCCTACCTGGGAGCAACCCACTTAGACCTGCTACATCTTCCATGTTTTAGTCATTCCCGGTTGATGAGGCTTGAGGCTACGTTTTACTTTTTATATAGCACTTTCTACTTGGAATGCTAACACTGCCTTACAGGAAACAATGCAATGCCAGCATTGATCCATACGAGTTTATTCTGGGACTGAACGAAATTCTTGAGAGCTCCATCTTCAATTCCATCATCTTCAAGATGTCTTCACTTCGAAACGCTTGAGTTGGATCGAAGTGGTTTTTGGATAACATATCTGATCCTGATCTCTTCGAAACAACAATCGATAGTTTCTGGTAAACTCACCCATGTTCTTTAGGAAATAAACAGTCAAAGATAAGAGTGGAGATCACCTTCTAACTATTAGTGGATGGATTTCCTTATCATTTGTCCTAGGAGAATGAAATGAGAATTATACGCACAGTACAACATCATCGGAGATGACTATGCCATATAACTCACATGTTTCTCCTAGATATTTCCAAAGTTACGTTTCGGTCCATATTTGATAGCCGGTTATTTAACTATCAAATAAACAAACATTCAAACCAGGGATTTATTTCCATAGGGAAACCCAGTATTGGTTAAGCACGTAAGCAATCACTAGCCCTAAAATTAATCTTTTCATTAACAAAACTGGTTTGTAATACTTGTATATAAATATTGTTACAAAGATATACCCATAAATCCCTATATTTTTAACACTTAGAAAAACATTCATATACTTAGCTTAATGCTACAAGTATACTGAGAAAGATTTCCTTTCCATACACTTCAAAAATCATTTATACATGCCTTATAAATCTAAAAAAAACCATTTATAAAACATTTTTTTATAAATTTCTAAAACCGTTTATAAACTCTATATAGAAACGCCTTATAAAACCCAACCTCCATTTCCAATTATAAACTCTTTTATAAATTTAAAAACATTTATAAACTCGCTTCATCTTGTAAATATTATCCCTTTAAGTCTCCCATCATTCTAAGAAACTTCCCTTCAAAACCCAAATCTTGTTTGTAAACTTATTTATAAATATTGAACATTTATAAATAATAATAATCTTCATTTACTTCAAAAACTAATATATAATAATATTTATAAATAATAAACCTTATAAATAAATAAATATTTACCAACCTTAAAACATCTTAAAATAATAATAATTTCAAAGACAATATTAATAAAACACTAACAATTAATTTTCAACCTTATTATAAATAATAATGTTTCCAAAATAGTATTAATAAATCATTATTATTAATTTTAAACCATATTAATTATTTCAATATTTAATCTTCAAAATATTAACATTTTGATAAATAATCGTAAAACAATATTAATTATAAATAAGTAACTTTAAAGCAATACTAAATATAAATAATAACTTTTAAAAAAATATAAGTAGATAACTTTTTTAAAACAATATTAAATAAATAACTTTTTAAAACAATATTAAATAGATAATTTTTAAAAACCATATCGAATATAAATAAATAACTTTTAAAAACAATATTATATAAATAACTTTTAAAAACAATATTAAATATAAACAAATAACTTAGAACAAGATAGATAAAATAGTTGGAATAAAATAGAAATTAAATCCTTTAGAACAAAATATTTCCGAAACCCAATTTCGGATTTAAAATCATTTCCTATATCAAAACCAGTTCCAATTCAAATGGCAATTTATAGTATTTTTAAAATACTAATTTGAGGCCAATTGCAATCCAATATTTAACCAATATCGATATTTTTTCCTACCACTACAGGGTCTAAGTATGAACATATAATAATGTCATAAACCATAGTGTCCACAATCAGGTTTCATATTCAGTAATTGTATAACAGGAATAATTTTGAAATTAAAATCAACAATGACGAGGAATCTTGTTGGATCCCTTCAACCTGTTTTACCCTACATCACATCTTTAATATATATATATTTATTTAATATATATATATTAGCACATTTATATGTAAATAAAATCAATAGTGGTGAGGAATCCTGTTGGACCCCTCCAACCCGTTCCCTGCATCACATTCAATGTATAATTATATAATATTGGTCATCCTCTACTAGGCATGTATATATATAAGGTCATCCACACCAGGGGCAGGAATAAATCAGATTCAACTGATAAAAACAGTAAATCATCCAAACATTCAATCAACAATTTTTATCGACTATATAACATACTGGTTAGCCAAATAGATGAGTTTAACTCACCGAAAATCCTGTTACCGCCGAGGCATTCTGATTTCGTGTTCGATTTTAGCATGAAATTTCATTAACTCGAATCTTAACTAATTCAGTTCCAATGCGTATTTAACGATGTTACGAGTGCAGCGCGACTAAAGGTGTATGAATCCGACCTTTTATGAGCAAGTTATCTTGGTTTAAACATAACACATACTAACGTCATAGTTTAAATTTATTTCAAAACATTTCTCACCCCACTAGCATTTAGGCTCGGCCCATCATCACAACCTGACCCGCACAGCGCTTCCTCCCTAATTCATATCGCTGAAACTTGGAACCCATGTATACGTGTTACACGGTGCACGTGCACCACTCCATCTCTCCGTCGTTCAACCATTCAAAGCCACCAACACGTCGCCCATCACCTCCTCATCACTTTGGCACCACCGCTTATCCCTCCGTCCCTCTAGATCAGAACCCAACCATAGAACCCAAAGTGCAAAACATGAAACAAATCGCGACATTAATGACCACCGCTTCACCTACACACCACCGGATATCGCCAAACTTGACTACAAGCAAACGCTTTCCAAATCGGACCCGACGCTGTCCTCCATTCAAGCTATCGTCCACTATAGCTTCGATGAGACCAAAACCTAGTTTTGAATGTCCATCAACTATCGTCGCCAAACTCCACCAAAAATACTATGTCACCATACGAACTCAACGATACATACGGTGCCTTCTAATTCTTCTCGGATCATGAGAAATTTATTTTTGAAGTTTATGAACAAAATTTCCTCCTAGCTATAAAAATGGGATATCTCGATCGTCGCTCAACAAAATCGAGCAACGTTAATTTCTATAAATACTACAGATCTAGATGAACAACTCACGTGTTGATCACATGGGCTAAAAATGAAGGGTTTGGAGTATGTTGATTTTTGAAAGATGAAGAATAAAAATGGAAAAAGAAAAAGAAGCAGCAAGATGAAGAAAATGCGTAGATATAAGTATAGGAACCCTAAGACATTTTATGAACTAGATCCATGAATCTTGCCTAAGATCGTGTCAAGGATCCAGGATAAGAGAAGAATGGGCAGAGAAGTAAGGTAGGAAATAGGAGATGGAGAAATGATAGGGCATGGAGGAGGGTGAGTGTTCAAGATAAGATTGACAATACTGTGCGTGTATGCATATGGGTCGATTGTGTTTGATTTTTATGTTCGGGCTATCCACTACACAATACAATATCCGCGTACGAGCCGTGAACGATCAAAAACCGAATACGATTGTGCACAACTGTGCAGCGCGATCTCAAAACAACACTAAAACACACCGGTTATCAAATTCTATTAACTTTGAAAGCACCGTCGTTCGATGTAAAAATATGTCAAAAGAAAATTTAATTATTTTCCAAATTAGAAATTATGGAAAAATTCTATAAATTAAATTAAAAATATGTCAATAAAATTGGACATTATTTGAACATAGATTTTATTAAAAAAATACCAAATCTAATATTTAAAACTAATTATATATCTACAAATCAAAGTGATAAAATTCCAGGTCGTTACACTATGCTTGTCACTTGAAGTCATCTAAGCTAAGTGATAAACGAAACTGTTTGAGCATCGAGAGGCAAAATAGGATCTGAGACCATGAGGTCAAATTTTTTTGGAAATTACGCTCGTCACTTGAAGCCATCTAGGCTAAGTGATAAGCGAAACTGTTTGAGCACTGAGAGGCGAAATGTGATTTGAGATCGTGAGTTAAAACTTTTGAAAACTATGTTTGTCACTTGAAGCCATTTAGGCTAAGTGATAAGTAAAACTATTATGATGCCCAAAGGCAAGATCTAATAGATCTGAGGTCAAAACTTTTGAAAATTATGTTTGTCACTTGAAGCCATCTAGGCTAAGTGGTAAGAGAAACAGTATGAGCACCGAGAGGTGAAATCTGATTTGTGACCATGAGGTCAAAACTTTTGAAAACTATGCTTGTCACTTGAAGCCATATAGGCTAAGTGGTAAGTGAAACTATTATGGTGCCGAAAGACAAATCTATATTGAGACCGTAAGGTCAAAAATTTTGAAAATTATGTTTGTCACTTGAAGCCATCTAGGCTAAGTCATAAGCGAAACTATTACGGTGCCAAAAGGCAAAATATACTTTGAGACCGTAAGGTCAAAATTTTTGAAAATTATGCTTGTCACTTGAAGCCATCTAGGCTGAGTGGTAAGCAAAACAGTTCGAGCACCAAGTGGCGAATTCTGATTTGAGACCATGAGGTCAAAATTCTTGGAAACTATGCTTGTCACTTGAAGCCATCTGGGCTAAGTGGTAAGAGAAATTATTATGATGCCAAAAGACAAAATCTACTTTGAGACCATGAGTTCAAAGCTTTTGAATACTATGCTTGTCACTTGAAGCCATCTAAGCTAAGTGGTAAGCGAAACAGTTTGAACACTAAGAGGCAAAATCTGATTTGAGACCCTAAGGTCAAAACTTTTGAAAACTATGCTTGTCACTTGAAGCCATATAGGCTAATTGGTAAGTGAAACTATTACGGTGCCGAAAGGCAAAATATACTTTGAGACCATAAGGTCAAAACTTTTGAAAATTATGTTTGTCACTTGAATCCATCTAGGCTAAGTGATAAGCGAAATAGTTTGAGCACGGAGAGGCAAAATCTGATTTGAGACCGTGAGGTCAAAACTTTTAAAAACTATGCATGTCACTTGAAGCCATCTAGGCTAAGTGGTAACGAAACTATTATGGTGCCTAAATGCAAAATCTATTTAGAGACCGTGAGGTCAAAACTTTTGAAAATTATGCTTGTCACTTGAAGCCATTTACGCTAAGTGGTAAGCGAAATAGTTTGAGTGTCGAGACACGAAATCTAATTTAAGACCGTGAGGTCAAAACTTTTGAAAACTATACTTATCTAATTCAAGTGAAAATTATGGTTGTTACTTGAAGCCATCTAGGCTAAGTAGTAAGAGAAATAGTTTGAGCACTAAGAGTGATTTGAGGCCGTGAGGTCAAAACTTCTAAAAGCTATGCTTCTCACTTGAAGCCTTCTAGGCTAAGTGGTAAGCGAAACTATTACAGTGTCGAAAGGCAAAATCTACTTTGAGACTGTGAGGTCAAAATTTTTGAAAATTATGCTTGTTACTTGAAGCCATCTAGGCTAAGTGGTAAGCGAAACAAATTGAGTGTCGAGAGGTGAAATCTGATTTGAGATCATAGGGTCAAAACTTTTGAAAACTATATTTGTCACTTGAAGCTATCTAGGCTAACTGGTATGTGAAACTATTCAGGTGCCTAAAGGCAAAATCTATTTTGAGATCGTGAGGTCAAAACTTTTGAAAATTATGCTTATCACTTGAAGCCATCTAGGCTAAATGGTAAGCGAAACAGTTTGAGCGCTGAGTGGTGAAATCTGATTTGAGACTGTGAGGTCAAAACTTTTGAAAACCATGTTTGTCACCTAAAGCCATTTAGGCTAAGCGGTAAGCGAAACTATTACGGTGCCGAAAGGCAAAATCTACTTTGAGACCGCGAGGTCAAAACTTTTGAAAATTATGCTTGTCACTTGAAGCCATATAGGCTAAGTGGTAAATGAAACAGTTTAAGTGCCAAGAGGTGAAATCTGATTTGAGACCGTGAGGTCAAAGCTTTTGAAAACTATGCTTGTCACTTGAAGCGATCTAGGCTAAGTGGTAAGAGAAACTATTACGGTGCCAAAAGGAAAAATCTACTTTGAGATCGTGAGGTCAAAACTTTTCAAAGTTATGCTTGTCACTTGAAGCCATCTAGGCTAAGTGGTAAGCGAAACTATTACATTACCGAAAGGCAAAATTCACTTTGAGACCGTGAGGTCAAGAAGATACTTGTTTTGTGAGGTCTAAAGGGAAGGGTGTCAAGGTCTAATTTCGAAAGGATGGGTAATGTTCATGCATTAAATGCTTGTGCCAATTGTCATAATTTCATTGGCCTCTTTGGAAAGTGCTTTCCTTTTCTATGCTCTAGGATGATTCCTTGTTTTATTTAGCCACATGTGATCTATGGCTAAGGTTCAATTAGCCAGGTAACCTCTATCATTGGTCCTGAAGCTTTTATTAAACCTTTTTCCTTCCTTCCTTCTTCTTACTCACAACATTAGCAACTGAACCTGCCATTAAGATTCGTAAATCTTCACCAACTGCTTTGAACTTCTCGACTTAAATAGTAAGTTCTTGATTCTTCTTTATGATTTTATTAATACTCTTTACTGTTATCAATATTTGTGAGTATCTCCCTTATTGAATCTATGAAAATTTTCATTTTGATCACCATCATGATATTAACAATCGATTTTGATTTAGGGTATTGTCCGATTAATTAACCCATGATGCATGTTACCAACTAAACTAAGATTTCATCCCTAGACCGAATCTTTCATCTGCTTGGGTTGATAACCACTTTATGGATAAGATGATTCTTTGAGAGGGTTTAGAACTTCGAGTTTGGGCTGTAGAACCTACTTTTAGTCCTAATTCCTTTTTTGGACCGTAAGACCATACATCTTTTCGGTAGAAGTTTCGAAATTATTATAAGTACTTAGTTTAACATTGGTTCCCTTTTAGACCTTTCGATGGACAAACCTATAACTAATCAAAGGGAGCTGGAGAATTGGATAGAGATTTATGAGGTTTAAGGAATTGAAGTCAAGGCTCCAAGTCTATATGACGATTGGAGTGAACCCCCTGAAGGGTTCTTTACCTGGACACTTGAGAGGTTGGCAAATGGGATATCACTCCTTCTTGCTCCTTTGTTTGTTATTATCTTAGAATTCTATGGAATTAGCCCAATCTAACTTAGGGTGGTCTCGTATAGCACTTTATCAGCTTTAGCAATCCAGTACTGGAAGAAAGGATATCATAACATGACTACTTCCGAGATTCATTGCTTATATAATTTACATAGATCATCTGGTAGTTCTGTAGTCCCCTTGTACTTTCTTCGATTTTGGAAGAAATGCCTTTAATCAAACCACTCGGCAAGGTAACGGCTACTTGCTGGTTTTTCGTGAAGGCATCCTCGAGTTGTTACTGAGCTATTCGAGACTTGTCAGTTTACAAGCTTTTCTTGTTTAGAGTGCTCTTACTTCTATGATTTGATCACATTATTCCCAAATATATTTTTCTATTTTATTTCTTTAGCTAAACTTGGGAGTAACAAGGCTCCAACTCTCAAGGATCTCTTCGACCCTAGGTATGAAGAGGTGATGAAAATTCCGAAAGTGGAAAGGCTTAGACACGTTGTTCTTACTGAGGCCAATCTCAAGGCTTGTGAGTTGTTATCATCCTTGGCTAGGTTTCTTGGATACGATCCCCTTTCAACCAAAACCATGCCCCTAGGCATGATTGACCTGTGTAATCCTGAAGAATCTACTCAGGCTGTCAAAAAAATGCCGAGATTGAAAGACGAGATGCTAATCCCGAGGGTAGACCTCGGTTCTGAATAACTTATAGAACGTGCTCTAGGATATAGCTTTTATGAAATATAAAACTTGCATATCTAACTCATTTTATCTTTTTATGCAATAGTGGCTTCTGACGATATGCTTGATATTAGTGGGTAGTTACTGAACAAAAAGCTTTCTTCCAGTTCCACTAGGCCGAAATCAACCTTGGTGAATCCGTGTGTAACTAAGAAACAAAAGAAGGACAAGAGTATCCTTCCTACCACAGCCTTATATGCCCTTGCTTTTACTCACGTTCCAAAAGATCAAGTGAACCAGGCAGTCAAGGTAACCCGCTCCGCTATTGACACTCATTTGTCTAAGGTCGTAGAGAATTCTCGAGTGGAGTTAGCTGATAACATGAGTATTTTTAAGAGAATGATGACTCTGAGGATGGAGGATCAACTCAGGGTATAGGCTTTTTCTCCCCCTCTTTTTTAGTATTTATCTCTTTGTTTTTCATTCAAACCTTCTTTTTGCAGGCCTTAGCCGGCATCTCAGTTTTGCATCGAGGATTTCAAAAATTAGAGGAGGAGTGGAGAAGGCCGAGGCTTTGAGGAAGGAATTTGACGAATTCAGAAAGGATGCCAAAACCGAAAGGGAAAAGAGTCTGAAGGCTTCGGAGGCCAAAATTGCTGATATGGCGAAGGCTTTGAAAGATCTAGAGGCCTAGCATCAAACAGTTGAGGGCAAACTTACAAAGGCTAAGGAGGAGATTTCGGGCTTGATTACCAAGGAGGAGGCTGAAAAGGTGGCTGCTACCGAGGCTTTCAAAATTCTCTATGACGCTTATGAACATAACCGAGATAGAGGAGTGACTCTCTCCATGGGCTTTAATTCTAACGGCAAGAAGATTGAGGAGAGCTTCTCCAAGAGGCTTCTCCAAGAGGTATAAGAAAGCGCAGGTTTCGATAGGCATCGGGCACTCAATTTTGGCAAAGGACGATAAAGATAAAGAAGAGGTACGCCATGATTCTAAATCCTAGGAATTTCCTATTAACGATGTTTAAATTTTAGTCTGTAATAATTCTGCTACACTTCCTTTACACTTTCATTTGTGGTGACTGTTGACCTTGATGGTACTTCTATTTGATGTTGGGTTTAGAATAAATTGTTTTCTTTCTGCCTTCATCATGTTTATTTTAAAGTATTCTTTTCTGTATTCTTTTCTTTAACCGTGTTTAAACAGAAAAAGTCAAATTTCACCTCTCATTATGAAGTGTTATGGAAGAAGAGCCAAACCAGAAACTTGAGGTTGTTAGCGACTATAGGCACCCTTAAAACCCAACTAAAATCTAGTAGACTAAGAAATATAAACCTATCTAATAAAACTGAGGAGGTTCGAGAAACACATGACCGAACTTGTGCCCATTCAATCAAGTCGCTTAGGCTTAGAGGTACTAGGTTAACCAATCAAAATTTGGATCTTAGGAGTAAATTAAAACTCGCTTTAGACGATCGAGACAAGGTCTTTCAAGAGTTTGCTTGACTCTCTAAACTACATATGGGATATTTACAATTGAAGAACAAAATATTATCTTTCCTCAAAAGATTCTATAATCCAAGCCTAACTATAACTCCAGATGCTTCTCCTGGTTATTGAAGTGTAACCCCATCTCCCTTAGTTATTTTTGAAGGGAAGACTCCTGAAAGTGAACATGTTTTAGAATATGTTCCCTAATGTATTCCTGAAACTAACCTTAGACTTCTCCTAGTAGACTCTTCTCCTTCAGAACTATCTGTATCGAAGGGTGGTTTGGGGAAAGATATCACTTCTTCCAATATGGCCAGACCTACAGGGTCCCTTGTTGATAATAGGAGTAGAGGCCTTAAGATTATTTTAGCTACTAAAGAGAAGTTTTCCTATCTCAGGAGGCCATGAATTCTGTACTTTTTATTTTTCACTATCTGTATTAATTCTTTATGGAATGAAATAGAATTACTTTTATGATGATCTACTTTTTTGTTTTAATTCATATTTCTTTTAGAGGCAATCATGTCCTAACTTCTTAGAACTAGAGAGAGATTGCGCCTCCTTGCAATGGAGTCTTGATGATAAAATAGCTGGACTAATAGAGTGTAGCCCTGATCTTGGTACCAATATCCATGTTGTCTTGAAAAATATTGAATCCTTAAAGCAAACTCTCGATTATCCAAAAAGATGTTTGCTATTCTAGAGGCAACGGTGGTTACTGGCCGGGCTTTGGAATCTATTGTTTTTACTTTATGGGAGTCCACATCTACTCTTCGACAGCAATTGGACGAAACTTACCGAGAGCTTTCGGAAATCAAGTTGCAAGAACTTGAAATTGAAAATAAGTGAACCAACGAAGTTACGGTTGTGGCCCCTCCAGCTCGCGAAAGGGGTAGAGGTAGATGTCGTTCTGTTATGGGACTTTCTTCTTCTAATAGAACAACTGTTGTCCCTTTTAGGCCTCGTCCTCAATCCGAGAGGAGTTCTCCTTTAGCCCCAGCACTTGATATATCATACATTCTTGTTTGCACTAGGGATGGTCGAAGAATTTCGTTGAAGCAATTTAAGAAGGAATGGATATCTAAGACATACGACAAGGTGGAGGAGCATTTAAAAACTCTCCTAGAGAAGGTTGTTAAGGAGACTAAAACTGAGATAAAAAAATATGTACGGAGGCTTATGAGTTATTGCCCTTTCCTTTTTCCTTCTTGTATATTGTATTCCAGATGTACTAATAGTTACTTAATCTATCTATAACATTGAGGTCTCCTTTTGTCTTTTTAGTTAACTAGTTCTTTCAACTCAAGCCATTTTGCTTATCCTTTCTAATTCCATCTCGGTGTTCTTCTTGCCCCTTGGCGTGTCACCGTATTGGGGTTTTCGATGTCTATTCTTACTAGCTTGATGTCATCCTTACGACTTATATTGGGATCCTTACCCAATGCTCGTTTTTACTTAGGAACTATCCTCCTAAAATTCTAAGCTTGTTAGGAATTCTATCCAATTTTGATCTTGTGCATGATACTTCTCGATCGTGGCTCACTATGGTTTGGAACCTACCTAATATTCTCATCTGACTGGGAATCTACATGGCACCACTCATCCATGGCTCGCTATCATCGAGATCTACCCAACATTCTAATCTAACTAGGAATCTACCCAATGCATGGCACTTCTCGTCCTGGCTCACTATCATTAGGAATCTACCCAACATTCTAGTCTAACTAGGAATCTACCCAATGCATGGCACTTCTCGTCCATGGCTCACTATCATTAGGAATCTACCCAATGCATGGCACTTCTCGTCCATGGCTCACTATCATTAGGAATCTACCTAACACTCTAATCTAATAAGGAGTCTACTCAAGACATGGTACTACTTGGCCATGGCTCACTATTATTGGGAATCTACCCAACACTCTAATCTAATTGGGAATCTACCCAGCAAGGTACTACTTGACCATGCCTTACTATTATTGGAAATCTACCCAACACTCTAATCTAATTGGGAATCTACCCACCGCATGGTACTACTTGATCATGGCTCACTATTATTAGGAATCTACCCAACAATCTAATCTAACTAGAATCTAGCCAGCGCATGGTACTACTTGGCCATGGCTCACTATTATTGGAAATCTACCCAACACTCTAATCTAACTGGAAATCTACCCAGTGCATGGTACTACTTGACCATGGCTCACTATTAGCATGCATTCTACCTTTTGATGTCTTTTTAAACCCATCTAATATTGGCTTTATACTTTCTTATGCATCCCTATGGGGGTGCTCTTATGGCAAGGTCTACCAACTTATCATCGGGTCCCAATCTACAACCACTTATGGCTGGCGTAGGCCATCTATAACCACTTTTGGCTGGTGTCAGCCATTTACAACCACTTGTGGCTGGTGTCGGCCATCTGCAACTTCTTTTGACTGGTGTCGATCATCTAAATTACTTTTGCCAGGTGTTGGCCAACTAAAACTACTTTTGAGTTAATGATCATTCCAAAGGAATACATGAATTTTTGGAAAGAATGCTTTTCGGATTATAAACGATTTTTAAAATTGAGTAGTTAGTAGGTTTTATCATCAGGTAGAAAACATATTTAGTTTAAGTTTGAGAAAGAGAATTATTGAGAAAATTAACATTTTTAAGAAAAAAGTAAAACTCTGTATTGACCTCGTCAGATTAATTGAAGAGTTTTCGGCCTTTGGACTCTAAATGCAGACGCAATATTAGCAAGTAACTAAAAAGGAGGATGTACTAGATAAAATTTTATGGGTAGTGAGACTAGATCACACTTACCGAGAGAAGAAAGAGCTAAACCCGAAAGGAGCATCTTTGGTAAGACAAGAGATTTCTTCAAATATAAAGATCCATATAGCATTCTTTGTCTTCAGAAGGGGACAGATATATATATTCGGTCGAATGAATCTACATAAACTTCCCCTGAAACATAGAAACAAAGTTAGACATTTATAAAGATGAGATATTTAAGTAACTATTTAATAAACTCAGTCAATCTCCCTTTCTGTATGAAGTTTTGTATGGCTTGAGAAAGTCTTCGACGCTCGTCTATTTCATGCTCATTTGCTTGATGATAAACATAGCAACTCTTTCCTTTTGGGTCTTCTTTGATGTGTGGAGGATAGTTTGGATAATGGAGTTCTCCATGTGTTTTTAGAAAGATCCGAGAGAGGCTCCGGTTGAGTGGATTAAGGACTTGGTCTCATTGGATCTCCTTCCGCGATCAAAAAGTAGAGGTAACCGAGAGGGTTCTTTTAGCAGGGAGAGAGGAACCATTATTTATCATTATCACGATACTCAAATACTTAATTTTGTTCGCCATAGGTTTGACCGTTCCTCGGAATTGAGTAGACTCTTGGAGAGACTTCTAAGGATACTCCCAAAGTTGTCTGATGTGGAGAGCTTGAAGATCATAAAGAGGATCATATTATTTGCCATTCTCTTTCTCCAAAACAAGGGTAACCAATCTCCCATTGCTGTCCTCTTCATTGAGCTGAACGCGAAGGTTAAGAGGCAACTCCTAGGTTAGCTTCTCAAAGTTAGTCATGGTTGGAGGGATGATGTTACTGGATTTTCCAAGAAGGAACAAATGATGGAGGTTCGGGGCCCTCCTCCTAGCGCCAAAATTATTAGTGCAGAATTTCATCTACACCAACACCCCGTGGTCCGAAGGTATAGCTTCAAAAGTTGGTTTAGTTATAAGACTTAGTTATGAGATTACCAAGATATGATATAATTAGGCTGGAGTTACGGGATGTTGAACTATAGAATTGTGATGATAAGAAAGAAGAAGGTAAAGTGCCGAAAGGAAAAATAACACCTAGGGTTTTATAGTGGTTCGGGCTGAAAGTCCCTACGTCCACTTTCATTTCCATATTTAGTTACACTTATACAGTCGAGAGGCATATTACATTGAATCTAGGTGTTTCTGCAATTAATGAGTTTCTGAATAGAGCTTTAATATAGGAAAGTACAATATAGTTTTATTCTTATGATATGCCAGAAGATCCCTTGTGCTTTGGGATTGTTGCCTATTTATAGCCAATAAGACATAACGCCACTGGTGGAGAGCCTTCTCTTTGGGATTGATGACCCGGCTTGCTATGTGTGGCTTAGATTTGAACGTTTGGCATCATCTGGTTGAGTGCATTTTGATGTGACGTTTGTATATATAGCTTCTTGGATATCTTTCATTTATCGTAACCGTTGGTCTCGGCCTGGGCTATTTGAGTAGTTTATTATTGATACTTATTGAATTTCCTTTGGTTTTGGTAGCTGCTGCTCTTGGTTAAGCTTCTTATTTTAGCCGAACGATGATCTTGGTCTCGATCGATACCTTGACTCATGCTTTTTGAACTATATGCTTTTGGATAGTAAGTCTGGTATTTAAGCTCTCTTTGGGAACCAAACAATGGGTCTCAGAATTACAAGCCAAGGAACTTTCTTCTCGAATATTTATAATTTATACTTGGTAGAAATTATGGTGTAACAAAAAATTAATTTAACTAATTTACAAGGATTAAAGTTTAATTAAACCATGTAGTTTTTCGGTGCATTCATTGTTACGGTTGTGCGACTCAAAGGTTTATATTCATTCAGCGATCAATAATGAACAATTCAAATATTAACGTTCATACATCACCTTAGCTAGTGGTGTGATATTTTGGATGAATTTATCGTTTACATGTCTTCTAGGTAAAATCAAATTTTACTATTATAAGTGGTAGCCGATGGTAACCATTATTTATACCAATTCTCTTCGTCAGTACTATAACACATTAGGACTTATGGAATTTGGTTATGGTCAAAATTCTAACATCATCCACACTCAACTTGTAAGTCCAAAAACAAAGTTCTTGGTTCAATAATAATATTTATTATTAACCGTACTACTCTAGCCAGAGATTTTGACTTTGAGTTGACTTTAGTTGACCGTGATACTAACCATATATAACTGAGGAGACGAATCCTCTCTTGAATAGTGTTTCACTTCCAATACTTCCACTCGACCCAAAGCAAAGCTTTTATATTGAAAATTAACATTATTCTCAAGTCAAAAGAACTGTGTAAATTAGTCACTTTGATATTTTCTGTTTGACCATAGTTATATTAACCAATAGAAATTATCAAGTGAGTCATTCCATAATTATCTAATAACTATCAATACATAACCTCTTGGTGTCCCCAGAATCCATGAGTAATACAATGCCCAACGTTTAGAGAGCATTACATACTCTAGTCTTAACGAATGCATCGATGTCCAGTCTCGATACATCTATATTAGGAATATTTAAAATAATATGCTTATCATATTGTGATATAATACTCATGGTTACAACTATTTGTAACTGCTATCACAAAAACATTATTTATGGACTTTCTGACATGTAAACTTAAATTAACAAATTAATTATTTATAACATTTTATAACAAGTATATAACAGAAAGGAAACACTTTTTATTTCGAATAAGATTGGTTATTAAGTTATATTTGTGTAACAAATTACATAATTGCCCCTAGGGCATACCCATAACTACATCGGTTGGGTCACATGCATTATACATTTTTATGACACCATTCCCCATCCTATTATAGATAAGCTCTAAGCAAATCCTTTCGGCATGTTTTTGATGGTTAGGCATGTCCAGTCATTTGATCGACATCTCATTTAAGCCTTAGAGAGAGGTGGTGGCCCACTACACATACATTCCACTTTTCTGACTTTAAGTTGGGTATTACCCTCAACGACTTCTACATCCTTATGGGTATGGAGATTGGAGGACATGCACATGGTCATTTCCTTTTTGAGGAATTATACGAGTCCTCCAATTTGTTCACCTTTTTTTAATGCACATTCATCCTAGCTACATTCATAGTGATGTTGTGCCTTGACCTACCTTCAGCACTACATCACCACTTACATAGATATAGTAGATATGATTGATGAGGTCATTCGTGCATTCTTTTGTACTTTTTTGGTTCGACCTTTTTCTCAAACCAAAAGAGTATGGTTCATCTAAGATATCTAGCAGTGCTTGCCAGGCTAGATTGGCTTTATACTGTAGATTGGGGCACGACCTTTCTAAGTACCTTGTATATGGCTTTGGATTCAATTGTATTAGGCAAGGTCAAGCAGATGTCTGATTTTTGGTACATGTTATATTTATGGTACTATGCACGAGAAACATGCATCCCCGCATCTAGGGGATATTTATTCAAACTTCCAAGCAGTACTTTCCTAGGATGAGACGATATGAGACAACTTAGTATGTGCAGCATGCTCCCTTAAGGGTTAGATATGACTTGATGGAGTCTAGGCCGCAAATCGACATGCACAGTCGTAACAACAGTATACAGACTCCTTATGACTTCCATTGGACATGACTTGTAGATGTCCATCTTATAATGTTCGAATGAAGGGATGCTTTACACACACCGACATTCTTTCCTTTGTGGTATCTGGGTGAGAGATGCGCATACCAGACCATATGCAATCATCATATACCTAACGATCCATTATCCTATGAGGACATGTTTAGTAGACATAGGGCGATTGGAGATCAATATATGGTTGCTCTTCAACATGCTAAATTAGAGGATATAGAAATTGATTCTTAGATGGAGACTATGATACATACTAGTCTATAGTAGCTCTAGGTTGTTTCATGTTACCAGATTATGTATGTGGAATCAACTCTGACACATAGGCCCTCACATTTTAGTCAGGAGAGTTTAGGTATCACAGTTTTCATTTGATCTAAAGCATTTGTAATTTTGCCTAGTTCCCATGCAGTTGGAGCCCAAGTATATGTTTAGGGCATACGATGTCACTGTACATTGATAAGCAGCCCATAGTCTATTCGGATCATCATGACATTCCTAGCGTACCTTCAGTAGGGTTATACCTCTGTATGAAGTACTTATCTTAAGTTATATACATCAGGTCTTGTATTGATTATTAAGTCGCTTACATTAAATATTATTTGTTCATTTAGTATGCACTTAGATTGGACAAGGCTAGTCATACATGTACTATGCTATGAGATATGACACTCGCACGTACTCATACCCAACATGAGATGTACATGTAGCATGCATATATGATAGAGGCATAGATAGATGAGTTAATCGCTAGACTTACTAATTGTGAGCCTTATGGACCATCAAATGGAGGAGGTGCAAGGGGTGATGATGTTGATATTGGTGGTGGTGATGACAACGATGTTGATGGTGACGATGAGGACGATAGCGGTGGGCAATGGGCGTTGATGGCGACAAAGACGGTGATGGCAGTAATGGCGGTGATGATGATCCTGCATCTTTGTCATTATTATACATATTTTCTTAAATTGTCCAATGTTGACACATGTTGATTGTGAGTTGTAGTTGTTTAAGTTGCGATGATGGTACATGTGTACGTGTGTGTTACACTGCTATATTGTTTTTATGTATATGTGCATTGCACGATGTATGTTTTTATGCATTAACATTTTACTGCATATGTCACGAGTATTCTATCATTAGCTTATGTACTTATACTATTTTTTTCTTTGTATGTTGATTGTATGTTATATATTTCTATGAATTGGCATTTTTACTATGTATGCAATGATCGTTCCTTCATTAGCTTATATCCTATGTTTTTTCTTATAATATACTTCATTTTTACAGCCATTAAATTCTTCTTTAAACTCCAGCATCAATTATTATAGCAAAGAGGTACTGGATAATGATATTACTTAATACTCTTTCTAGCTATGCCATGTGTACTCGGAAATTTAAACGCTTTCTCCTATATTTTCTAAGCATTTACTGCTGATTAATCCAAATGTAAACATCTTTTCTCTCTTCCATCTCCCTTGCTTCCAAAACTCCAGTCCATATCAAATATTTTATTTCTTATCTTCAAGTTTCTCCAGAACCCATTGCTCATCCTCTTAAATAATTTCAAGAAGTCATGGCTCTTTCAATATTTCTATCACTCATCTACTTCATATCAATTTTCCACTCAGATTGCAATTATCTTCTCAGATTTGTTACCTAACCTTTCTATTGCTAATATCCTAAATAAAAGGCTTTTCTCTTACAGAATTTTATTTCAATTGGATTGTATGAGCACGTCAATACATATCAAAATCAATCGTAACTTCTTAAATTTGTATTCTCAAGCAGTCTGTCGTACTAATTGTTGTGAGCTAATTGTGGAATCGGTGCTAGAATTTAAGAAGAGACCATTAATTGATTGTCTGGAGAATTCTGGTAATGTGATTGATCTTAAATGATTTATTGATTTGTTTGACTAATATTGAGTTATCTGTCACATTGATTATTACCTATGATATAAATATGGTAGGTTTTAAGAACTTTTGATAGAAATGAGAAGTTTATGAAACCAATAGTTAACAACCAGACTCTTCGACCTTCAAAAGTCGGCACTTCATACATCCACGGTATTCAAATACCGAGCATCTGAGTGCCGAAAAGGCATATTGTTAAGGTAAAAAAAAGAACAGGGAATGCAGAATCTCATAGCGGAATGATCATATATAATATAACAAAGACAACAAAAGCTATCACTCTAATATTTATAGTATATTAGAGTTAAAAACAAACCTCATCAGCCTGTATAGTGATAACTTCCTAACCTTACAATTACTGATGGGTATACATAATAATACAGCGGAAAATAAAAATACTACGGTATGTGAACATCCAGCTCTACTCCATGTCCTACCAATGACAACCTAAAAAAACTCGGTCTGACCCAAGCATTATAATAAAATAACATCCGGATCATTCTAGAAAACCAACGTGAGAAAACTCATAAAATATGGGGATATAATAATTCTGTGAGACCAAGCCACTAAACACGGAACAAATTTTTACCTCACAAGAACAACATCCATACAAGAAAGAATGGAAACAAATTAGAACAAAACCAAAACTTGAAAGAATGGGCATAGGCAAGATCAATATCCAACTTAAAGAATGGACACAGATGAATAAACATCGAGAAGAGCTCCAGGCACTTCTCGATGCAATTAAGAAAACGATTCAAAGATTTGAATCAAACAAGGAGAATGAAAATTTTCCAACAATGACTAGGAGGGTGCACCTCCTTTACCGAAAGTATACCTCTAAGAAATATACTTGAGAGGGTCATATACTTTGTGACACCCTTGGAAACCTCCAAGCCGTACCCCACCGACCTTACTGAGAATTCGAGTATTACACATCTCCATGCACATACCATCGAAACCAATCTAGATTAGATGTGATAATACCCTAATAGGAGCTACTCCACATAGCTTGGCCCCTACTTGCTCATTTGTTTTAGTCATTTTCGGTAAAAGATATCAATGCTCAAATGAGCAACAAATCGACTTAGATTAACAAAACACAAAAACATAGTGAAATCGAAATCAATAGTCAAGAAATCAACTATCAAGGATAACAAAAATGATCGTATATGGAAATTAAATCTCTTACATTTATAACAACTCGTCGATCCTGAACTAGCACTGCCCCGTGGAAAATAATGAAGCCGGACAAGTAAGGGCAGCGTTGCTTCCTACCTTGTCACGATAGCATTCTTAACTTTAAGAATAGCAAGAGTTCCTTCAACGTTTAGTGCTAAGTGTAAGACTAAATTTTTTTTTATAAACGAAACAAACTTTTAAATTCATTTGACTCCCACTTGTGCTTGAATGTCACATCACAAATATTTGTACAAACACTTTAAAAAATTTCTTTTTAAAGAGCTAATTATATTTCTAAGTGTATTATTTAAAAAAGGATCAAAAACAAATGTTATTAAAACATTATTTACTATAAACCCAAAACAATTTACACTTAGTTTTATTTTTAAACTTTCTTTTTTAAAGATTTTCTTATTTATAAACCATCGTTTATAAATAAGAACAACATTTATTATCCCGGAAGATAAAAATTAATTTAAAATGCTTTTATAAATTTAAAACAATGTTAATCATCCTTAAAGATATTTAATTTAGAACAATGTTAAAAATACTTTTATAACTCTTTTATAAATTCAAAACCACATTAATTATCCCAAAAGGAATTAATCAAATTCATAATATTTTTATATACTTAAAACAACAGTAACTATCTCGAAAGATAATTAATCAAATTTATAATCTTTTTATGAATTTAAAAACAACATTAATTATCCCAAAAGATAATTAATCAAATTTATAAAAAATAATTAAATTCAGAATAACGTTAATTACCCCAAAGGAAAATAAATCAAATTTATAATCTTTTTATGAATTTAAAACAACATTAATCCCAAAAGATAATTAATCAAATTTATGTCCTTTCTACAAATTTAAAATAACACTAATTATCCTAAAAGATAATTAATCTAATTTATAACCTTTTTATAAATTTAAAGCCATACTTATCCTTTATTTCAAAATTCTTAAAAACAAATGAAAATATAGTTTAAACAACTTTCAAATGGCAAAAATGTGACCAAGCATTTATTTTGTAAAAATACAAGCACATGTTCAACACACACACAGAGGTTTAAGGAGATGATATTTCATAAGTGACGGTAATAGCGATAATCGGTATAATGACACTTACGCGGATCAAACAGTATGTCATAAATATTTCAACTAAATATCAATATAAACAACATAAGAATATAAGTAAGATGCATATAACAGTAAATTAATAATGGCGAGAAACCCCTTAGGGACACTCTACAAAAGTCTCCAGCAAAACAATGGTTGTTTATGTCATCTACTTTTCAGGCAGGAATCAAATCCAAACAAATAATCAAACAACAATATGTAATTATCATCCAAACATTCAACAATAATCTATAGCAACACAAATATTTAGAGGTGAGTAAACTCACCAAAATTCCATTTGACACTTTCGCATTTCGGTTTGATCTAAAATCGAACGACGTTTGATTTTATATCAAAATTCCACAAGCTTCAAATTCAACGAATCCAACTCCAATACACAGATAACATTTACATGAATCCAAGGCAAAAGACCACGTCCAAATCTAACCTCATATGTAATAGTTATTGAATTTATAATATTTGAGAATAATCAAATTAATCAAATTACTGATTATTTTATCAAATCACCTAATCTCTTCTTCCCCTTCCACTAATTACTTGATTGTACATGGCCATGCACGAATGCACAAACACCCAAAAATGTGACCTTCTCTTCTTCATAACTCGCTAGTCTTTCAACAAGATCAACTCCAATCGATTCCTAAACGCTCCACTTTCCACGCTCTCGTGTCCATCAACACCATCTCAAAATCGATCAACCCGAATGAAATGCAACCTGGAGTACTCACGTGCATCCAAGCAATGGTCGCATTTCACAAGGCATAATCAGATTGGCTAAAATTTGGTGAGAAGTTGCTCCTCCATGCCACAAACCCAATGTAACCAACCTAGATTACTATCGTCACCTAACCCTTCACAATCTCAAACCCTAGCTTCAACTACCCCACGTTCCTCATGTCGATCATCCCAAAACCCAACCGCATATCGCCAAACTCCCTAGATTCAAAGAATCCAATTTTATATTTTTTTTATCAAGTAAATAAATTGATTTTGATTTTTGAATGGAGATTTGCTTTCTTTTGTTTAATAGGAGATGAAAATGTGAAAGAGAGAGGGAAAAAGAAAAGTCAGAAGTGTTGAAGTATTGAAGGGTTGAAGTTAGTTTTATTTTGCAATTTCTGACATCTCGCTACACATAATTTCATTCGCATATGAACCACGAACGACAAAACAAAAATACGATCGTGCATAAAAATGTGACATGACCTCACAACAACTATAAAATACACTTGTTATCTTATTCTGTGAAATTTCAAAAATTCCATCGTTTGCTGAAAAATACATCAAACGATAATTTAAATATTTTTCAATTAAAAATTATGGAAAAAATACTATAAATTCATTTTAAGATACGCCAATAAAAATCAAGTCGTTTTATTAACAAATAATTTTTTTGTTGTTTATTCGAGCTATTTATTATTGTAAATATATTTACAAAATGAGTTAATCATCATTATTTATTAATTACAAGGAGTTAAATAAGGCTATTAAATTCATTTAATTAATATTTAATTCAAAATTCATATATTTAAATAATCCCTATATTTGAATATAAGTTATTTATATTTTAAAAACCAATTATTTAAATATTTAAAATTGATTAAATATTCAAAATTAAAACAATAAAATTCCAGGATGTTGCATTCTCCTCCTCAAAAGAATTTTGTCCCCAAAATTCCCAAAGGAAGAAAATGTCCACTCACCCTTAGGTTTTTAAAGTTTCTAATGTTACGGAAAATTTCGGCAGCACCTCCTTTGCACGGCTAGATCTAAACTAGCCATAACTCTCCACAACTAGCCCAAATCAATAAAGAAAACAAAAGCCAAGTGGCCGCCTATATCTAGGGTATAAAATCATCAATCAATCACCAATATCTAAATTTACTACATACCAAGTGGCCTTCTATATCTAGGGTATAAAATCATCAATCAATCACCAAAATATAAATTTACTACATACCACTTACGTTTGATTTTTATTTTTGCAAGCAACTTACTATCTTAATGCAAATGTAGGTGCGCAAGAAATCAAATAGAAATCTCTTTCTTCCCTGTACCTATCTTGTATTTACATAATTTAGAAGAGAATCATGCTGCAATACGCTAACAACATAAATAATATAATAACCATATGTAACAAGGTAATATAATGCAGCTAATAATAATGATGTAAATCTACATACCAAAAACTGACATGATATAAATCTACATGCAACTCTAGTGTGACATAAAGCCACATGCAACCAAAAGAAATAACAACCATATGACACAAAAGTACAGAGAACACTTTGTAATAAAATACTATGCATCAAATCTTTTCAAAAGATAAATTTAAAACTAAATGCACGGGTTTTATATTCAAAATATATTTTCAAATTCCTCTAAAGAGAAATATATCAAAACCAAAATCAATTATGACAAGGAGCGGGCTACTTCTACCAAAGCACGGTATAACTTTAGAACCAAAACAACACAGAGCATTCAGTAGTATTCCGGTTTCTCCTAAAACAACAACTAGAGTAAATAAATATACTTGGGGAGTCTTCCAAATCAGAAAACTCTCAATCACCCAACTTTAGTCATAACAAAAAATTTGAAAAACCACTTCACAAAAGCTCTTTTCAAATATCCTGGAATAATAATACTTCACCAAAGTTTTTTAAAATAATAATATTATTATCTCTTTCACAAATTCTTTCAAAATCACCTTTTCAAAAGCATCGAGATTTAAGTCCTAATAAACAACAACCTAAAAATCCTTTGCTTATAGAATCATAATTTATAAACCATAGTATATATAATCACACTATCAATCAAATCAAATTCCATAAAGGAATAAAATAACATTTAACATTATTTAAAATGTTAAACGACTAACAAACAAGATTTAGAATTTTGCTTAGGTTCACAACTTTCTCGATCGTCTAAGGATATAGATAATTTCCTAAGCATATCATCATGCTCATCAGCCTTTGGATATTGCTTAGAAGATTATCTAAGCTCCCTCAGGAAAAATTGAAAGTCACTCCCTAAGCTTTCTTAAGCCACGCAACAATGCATACAAATATACTTAAGCCTGTATGATGTACATAGATCATCCATACGTAATATCTGATCCAACAACTTGCTCGGATACATAGACTTTACTTTCTTGCTACTATCGCATGCTCGACCTCCCTATTGCGGACTCCGATCAGGTTCCTTGATTAGAAACCACCGTTCTCCTTACGTAGCCATATATTATGATAGAAAATCTCTAATCACATCGAGAATTTGAATCAAGTGTTCGCTGATAAGAATCAAGTGAGAAATCCTTTTTCGGACTGGTGTGAATCACCCTGAAGTTATGTACTCGAATCATGGATCAAGAACCATGCGAATAAAATGATTTACGCACAACTTATATACTTAATCTTATTGGTTTCTTAACTATACCAATATTTTTCTAAATCACTTTCATTTTTATTTATAATATTTCATTCAATACTAAAATTATTTATGAATTACTCTATAAATTTTCACTTAAGTTTATAAACATTTTATAAAGACAGATCTTTGTAAAACATTAGATTAAAAACTAACTCCACTTTTATTTGCTTGTATAATACTCTTCTATATCCTAAGTGTACATCCAAAACACCAATTTCCTTTTACTTTATTTATTATTTATTTTTATTTTTCAAAATTCAAATAGAGGCCCAAACAAAATATGATCTTAAAACTGAGTTAACCTTTCGCTTTACCTTAGAATGTTCTAAGGAAAGATGTTTACGGGTTGGCTCAATAACGTCAAAAAGTTTATGAGACTTAGATGTTTAAACAAAAACTATAGTCTTAATAAAACAATGCTTATTAAAACCTTCCTATCCAATTTAACCCATTTAAAAACTTGAGTTAAATTATCTCTTTTCTATCCAAAAGCTACAAATTTCATTTATCAAAACATTTTTTTATTAAAATAACTTTTATTTTAAATCAGTTACCTTCGACAAAACTTTAGAACTAAATACCCAGTTTTTATTTCAAAACCCTTTTTGAAATCTTACTATACATATTTCTATATATAAAATGACTTTAACAATTTATTCACTAACACTCGCTTTGGGTTCATTCGGATTCGAACTCACTTCAATCGCACAATGATAAAGAGAAAAATTTACTAAGTGCACTACAATGTTTGCCTATGCAAATATTCGATTGTTACTTAGAAGATTATTCAAATTACCACAAAACTAATCAACATGTTTTCCCCAAACTATCCAAAGAAAATGTACCTTTATTAAAAATTCATTTTGAAATATTTGTACTTATAAATACTTACAAGTAATACCACTCTTACTTTTCTCAAAAATATTTTTGAAATCAATTCAAGTAATACCATGATTTAAATTCTGAAAACCCTTTTTACTTATAAACACCCTTTTCTAATTCACATAAATCATTTTATATACCATACTCGTATAAAATGTACCTTTGAAATCATCTTATATCATAATAACTTTCCTTTATTATAATAAACTTTTCACAAATATTTATCCTCTAAATGTCTTATCTTACCATTTAGATTATATTAACCAGCTTTTATTAAAAGCTTTACTTTTAACTCAACATTATTAAAATATGACTTTTTTATTAAAAGCTTTACTTTTAACTCAACATTATTAAAATATGACTTTTAATTTAACATTTTCACCGAACACCTTATAGTCAAACTGTGAAACTTAATTCATAGGGGGTTCGTTTTAATGCACTCACAATTATCAAATAATAAACGCTCATAAATTGATCGGGCATGAATTAACAATCAACAAACAATAGTTAATGCTCCTAAACTATCTAAGCATGAAAAATCAAACAATAATGATAATAACAAAATATTATCATTAACAAACAAATACACCATAAATAACCATATAAATTTGAAAATTATTTTTTTATATATATAGAATATATAATTCTAGGTCAAATATTTCATTTACCAAATTTTCAAAAATCAATATCGTTTCGTTTACCATGTTCAAGTGTTTAGAAATCCGTATCGATACTGTAGCATCCCATATCTCGACCAGAATTCATAAAGCACTCAATAGACAAATTAACACAATAAATTTTTATAGCAATAACAAATACACTCTTGTATATATAATACTTTCAACTCATTCTAGGATGTCACTTACCCTATCTGAAATGAGTTTGCCCCACCAAAGCCAAGGTTATTGTAACGATTCTGAAATTTACCATTTTTTTTTTTGAATAATAAAATCGATTTAATTTAAGATTGATTTAAGTTGAGTAACTTTGTGGTGTGAAAAAAAAGAAGTTTAAATTTAAATTTTTTTAGATGGAAACATGGTAGAAAATTTATAATAATAATAAAAAATAAAAAAAACATCAACGTTTGTTCAGTCGTATTTCGATTTCGCTAGCGCTGTCCAAATTTATTTGTACGATCAATTTTGGGTTGCGACAACCAGCATTGCATAATTTTCTATTTTTACTTAAGCATTAGATAAATAGTTTTATTTGTTAACGTGGATGTAGATACGTACGTAGTTCGTTGCATTTTGAGAGTATAAAATAATTTAACAAAAAGCTATGTTGGAAATTTAACTGGTTATGCTTCCATACGTTAGACAACATAAGAGAAATTCCCTGTAACGTGGCCGCTTATCATTCCTTTTCTTCTAGTTTACAAATTGCTCATATCATTTTATATTATTTTTTTTGCCAGCCGAGTAATAGTAGATACTTAGAGAAATTTGAATACGTAAACCACTTGAATTGTTAAACAAGCAGCATATCTCGTCCATCATTTTGGCACTGACACGTGTCCTTGAACACATTCTTTCTTCTTCTTATATATGCCATACGAAACAAAGATTGGATCTAGAAAAAAAAACTGCTCGTTCTTTCTTTTTAGCCGAGCCATCTCCAAAACCCAGTCCATAGCCTACGTCGAACCTTCCCCTCTCCTGACAACTGCCGCCGCACCTCTGCCCTATCATCTCCGTACGCCTCTTAAAAGCCTCGCTCCTCCAGGTTGACAACAGTGGCCGAGGAAACACTCGCGAGTGCTGTCATTGCCGAGACGATCCCCGCTTGTCCGCGCCATTGCACACCAGAGCACACCCACCTGACATCAACACGTCAGCCTTGTGCTGGCCTACTAGACTGTCCCTTCTTTCGTGTGCTAGGCAGCAATCAATATATAGTGTTATATATATAAGTGGGAATTTAAAGTACTGCAGTAGTCCGGTTTGGAGTCAGATAAGTGCGAATTGAGGAGTCGCTGGGGAGTTCGTCGTATTGTTTGTCGTAGGCATTTGCGTTTGAATTGGGCCAGCGTAGTTTTGAGGTGAGTGTTTACATTCACACTAACTAATGTCTAATGCAAGTTAATAAAATAAAATAAAATGGTCGCCTATATATGTTTATTCGTTGTCGATTTATATTGTGATTTTGTATTAAATTTACTGAATGGATTGATGGTCATATTCTTAAGTGCACATATTGACACGATACACGCGACCCATGTATGTACATTAGTATAAGAAAATTGACATTGATTCGCTGCCTTCATTATGTTATTGATAACCAGTATGTTATGATTTGTTGGATTTTTCCCATTGATACGACTGTATATTGAAGTTTATTGTTGAAGGGTTGAAATGATATATACCCATTATTTAAATTTATTTTACCACTTGGTTTAGGTAGAAAATTAAATTTAACACCGTTGGCCTTAAAGGAAAAGATTTATTTTAAATGGGCGATTGTATGAAAATTTATATATGAATGATTTGGAATTCTTTAAATTTTGCTTACATTTGGGATTTATCATTGAAATGGAATTTGGGAAAGATAAGAAATTTTGTTAAGAAAAAGGGAACTTAGGAAAATGTTTTATTTAAATATATTGAATATTCGATTTAAGCTTTATAAAAAAATTTGATTTAAATAAAAAAAATTGAAATTTGAGATTTAAAGGTATATAAGTTAAGTGTTAAGTTAAATCAGAAATTTGTTCCACATTTTGTAATTGGAGTAAATCAAATATATATGAAATTTAAATGGTTTTATTAATTTGGAAATTTATTAGAAATTTATTAGAAATTGTCTGATAAAACTAAAATGGAGTTTGGAATCAGAATAGTTATAATGGGATTTTGAAACAAGAATTGAATTTGAGAAATTTTGGGGAAATTAATAAATTTTGTTTTATGAATCATTTTGAACATTAATTGGCCAATTGGTGTGTAAAATATACGTTGGTTGTCAAAGAGACCGGGGCCGGACATTGGCATACTCTCTGTCAATCCCGGAACCACTTTGATAACTGTACACGCGGTGGATGTTACCCAGAATGTAGTGGTTGAATTGGCGACGTTTACTGGAATGGAGTAAGAGAACGATGATGGATAGCTTTGACATTCGTGTCATAATTAAAATGACTAAAACAGGAGCCTATGTCTGGCCATTGAGGTTAGCTACCTCTAGCGACGTTGATCTTTCGTATTTTACTATCGTGATTTGAACTCGATGGGTGCACCCTTCTGTTTGGATTGATTGTCGCGGTCGGCCACGGATGGGTTACGACCAGCCAGAAAGGGTAAATTGGTAGAATCCTACCTTGGGCATTGCCTCACGTGCCTTGTCATACTTACCCCTATACGAGCCCATTACGATTTTGGTTTAAACTGTAATGTGTTAAGGTGGATCAATGTAAAGCCTTAACGCTATTTTGATATTTATTTTACTGGTAGACATTATTATTATCTTATAGCGTACCCTATTATATATAGATAGTGACGGATCCTTAGGAGATGGAAAAACCCGTAACATCTCCTAAGTTATTTTGCCTTGATTTATTTGACTGCATGAGAATATTAGTTCTGACTCGAGTATTTTGTTTTCATTTTGCTCGGGTCAGCCTGAGCATTTCCAGTTTGAGGAGCTTGTGTGAAGACGAAGGCATTTCAGGAGATTCCATTCTATTTCAGTTTTTTTTTATCAGTTAGTTCATCATGTCAGTTAGACTCATTTTATTCCAGTTATTTCCTTTCAGTAATTAGAGAGAGAATAATGTAACTTTTGAGTTCATGACTTATTTATGTACTTATTTATTTTCCGCTGTGAGACTCTGAGTTGTTTTATTATGTGTTCTGTGATTGATTCTATTTTACCCTAAATAACTATCTATCATTTAAGCGAATATTTGTGCTTAAAGGGTGGGTCGTTACAGTTGGTATCAGAGCTTATGGTTGAGTGAACACCTAAGCCTGTGGGGTAGACTCATTATAGATAGGGTAATTAATTACCCTAGAATGAGAAGAATCTTTCTTGAGAGAGCGTGTTTTTTTTAAAAAAAAAAACTTTACGAAACAAATGGTTTAAAGCTTAAGCAGATTAAAATAGATAAGGTGTCCTTCCTTAGTAAATTCTTTTGACTAGGTTCATTTTCTTGACTCAACTTCTAATAAATTTCTTGCCATCCCTTCTTTTCAGGATGAGTAATCGTAGTTCTAGAGGCAGAGGTAGGGGAAATATTCCCAATGAAGTCGTTGCACCAGTTGTTGTTCCAGAAGTGAGATTTACCACTCTTTGTAAAGAGTATACTCAGCTTGGAGGAAAGAAGTTCACCGGTGCCGAGGGCATTGTTGGAGCACAGCAATGGCTTAAGAATGCCGAAAGGATTTTTGTTGGACTTGGCATCACTGACGCTCAGAAGCGTCAATTAGCTGCTTGGCAGTTTCAAGAAGCCGCCCTTGACTGGTGGGATGCTTTTACGGCTCATACCCCTGAGGAAGATATTTCTTGGGCCCAGTTTAGGTGAGATTTATCTAAATAAGAATTTTATATTCTTACGATTATCTCGTGGAAGTTTAGCTTAGCCTTGGTTCTCCGAATTACAGGGAAGCTTTTATTACCCAGTGGATGCCAGAAGCTGGGAGGACGGACTTGTATAATCAGTTTATGGAGCTTAAGCAAGGGGAGATGAAGGTCGTAGAGTATGAAAGGAAATTCAATGAGCTATCAAAGTTTGGCCCCCATCTGATTGAGATTCCCCTGAAGAAGAATGAGAAATTCATTGCAGGTATGCGTAGGGAGTATAGAGAGCAGTTGACTGGTCATATCCATAGGCCATTTTCCGATATCATTGATTTGGCAATCCGTTTTGAGAATTTGAAGCTGAATAGGATTTCAGAAGTTTCTGACACCCCAGCGCCGTCTAGTTCCAGTAACCTTGGCAAGAGAAAGTCAAATTTTAGTAACCAAAAGAAGAAGTGGCAAAGCCGTCAAGGAGTGGGGTTTCCTCAGAAGAAGACTAAAGACTTATCGCACATCACTTGCTTCAAATGCGATAAAAAGGGACATTATGCCAGAGATTGTCCACCAGCATCCTTAGCAGCCGTCCCTCCAGTACAGATGACTAGGCGTGACTTATGCCATGTTTGTTTACAACCTGGCCATATCAGGAAGGATTGCCCTTTGTATAAGAAGGGCACACCATCTGGCGTCTTTGCAGTCACCGCTTCCACCCCTCCAGTTGAAGAGACCGATCCCGTACTTCAAGGTACACTTTCTTTTCATTTTACACCTGTCCGTGTTTTATTCGATACTGGAGCCTCTCATAGTTTTATATCTGTTATTTTATGTGAGAAATTTGAGCATGATTTGAAACCCGAACCTGCTTCTAAATCTTTGTGTGTCTCTAATCCCATTGGTGGCCCCGCAAACTTAGGAATGATTTGTAAGGGCGTTTGTCTTTTTAAAGACGAACACCGTTTCACCGGAGACTTTTATGTTTTGGGATTTGGTGGATTCGATTTATTATTAGGCATGGATTGGCTATCCAAGTTCGAAGCTGTTATTTTTAGTAGTGATCGGACCATTTATTTGGTTGACGATAAAGGTTCTCAACTGATTATCCAATGTAAAATACCTTGTGATCTTGTCAAGAGTTTTGTTTTCTCCCTTGATTCACCTTCTAGTAATCTAGACACTATTCCAGTGGTCCAACTTTTTCCTGATGTTTTTGGTGAGGTTACTTGTTTACCACCTCATCGAGAAATCGAATTTCGAATTGATCTTATTTCCGGAGCCAGACCTGTCGTACTTCCACCCCGAAGGATGTCGCCTAAGGAAAGAGTGGAATTGAAGACTCAAGTTGAAGATCTTTTGGCTAGAGGTTTGATAAGAAGAAGTTTTTCTGAATGGGGTGCAGCCGTAGTTTTTGTCACTAAGTCTGACGGTTCCTTGAGAATGTGTGTGGACTACAGAGAATTGAATAAGCTCACACATAAGAACCGATATCATATGCCTCGTATTAATGATATGTTTGATCAGCTTTATGGAGCACAGGTGTTTTCTCAACTTGACCTCGCCTCGGGTTTCCATCAGTTGAGGATTTCCGAGGATAGTATTCATAAGACTGCTTTTCGTACTGAAGATGGATTTTACGAATGGCTCGTTATGCCTTTTGGGTTAACGAATGCCCCAGCTTACTTTGTAGATCTCATGAATAGAGTATTCCGGGATGTTCTTAACAAATTCGTGCTTGTTTTTATCGATGATATTCTAGTTTTCTCTAAAACCAAAGAAGAGCATGAGCAACACTTGAATTTCGTACTTGAAACTTTAAGAAGCCATCAGTTGAAGGCGAAATTTTCCAAATGCCACTTCTGGCAAGAGGAAGTCAGATTTCTTGGTCATGTGGTTTCAAAAAATGGAATTTCGGTGGACCCCGCTAAGATCGCCGTAGTAAATGTAAGTTCCATATTCTTACTTTCGATTTGATTATCGGAATTTTTTTTTTCAAATTTTTGATTCGTGCCGTATATCTAATTTTAGGATTGGGAAATTCCTAAGACACCCACGGATGTTAGGAGTTTCTTAGGCCTAGCTGGTTATTACAGGAGATTCATTGAGCATTTCTCTCGCATTGTCTCTCCTCTTACAGCTTTAACCCGAAAGAGCATAAAATTCAATTGGGATGAAAAGTGTCAGAAAGCATTTGATGAATTGAAGCAGAAATTGACCTCTGCTCCTGTTCTTACTATTCCGAATGGGAATGAAGGTCTTACGGTTTATACCGACGCTTGTAGAAGTGGACTTGGAGCTGTTTTAATGCAGCATGGCAAAGTTATCGCTTATGCTAGTAGACAGTTGTGACCGCATGAAGTTAGGTACGCAACTCATGATTTGGAGTTGCTGGCTGTGGTTTTTGCTTTGAAGTTGTGGCGGCATCATCTATTGGGTACCAAGTTCGAACTCTTTACCGATCACAAATCCCTAAAATATATTTTCTCCCAGAAAGATCTGAATCTAAGGCAAGCGAGATGGCTTGAATTTTTGGCTGCGTATGATCTTGACATCAACTATACCCCAGGAAAAGCAAATGTAGTGGCCGATGCCTTGAGTAGAAAAAAGGCTATGCTTTGTCAGTTTGTTGCTTCATCCTCTCTTATGGATCGTATAGTTTCTAAGCAAAATGAAGACCCGAGTTTAAGAACTATTCGAGAGGAAGTTATGAGGAGAGAGATAGACTCGAGGAGATGGTATGATGCAGTAGTTGATAAGAAGGGTATTCTTAAGATAAATGGTAGGGTTTGTGTTCCTAATGTAGATGGACTAAGGAAAGAAGTACTTAAGGAGAATCACAAATCTAAATTTTCTATTCATCCCGGAGTAACAAAGATGTTTCAGAATATGAAGAGACTTTATTGGTGGGAAGGAATGAAGAGGGACATTTCGTTGTATGTAAGTAGATGTAGTACTTGTCAGCAAATTAAGGCTGATCACCAGAAAGTAGCAGGTTTATTACAACCACTGGAGATTCCGGAATTGAAGTGGGATCGGATTTCTATGGATTTTGTGGATGGTTTACCAAAGACAAGAAGGGGTAATGAGAGCATTTGGGTGATTGTTGATCGATTGACGAAGACTGCCCATTTTATTCCTGTGAAGTCAACTCGAACTGCTTCGAGTTTAGCTGAGATCTATCTGAAGGAAATTATCCGACTCCATGGAATTCCTTCTAGTATCGTTTGTGACCGTGACCCTATTTTTATGAGTAACTTTAGGAGAGCCCTTCAGGATTCGTTGGGTACACAGTTGAATCTGAGTACAGCCTATCACCCACAGACGGATGGCCAAACCGAACGGATCAATCAAATTTTGGAAGACCTTCTTCGGGCTTGTATTCTGGATTTCGGTGGTTCTTGGGAAGACCATCTCCATCTTATCGAATTCACTTATAATAATAGCTATCAGGTAAAACTTTGTTAAATAAAATTTGAACTAAATATATATATGTAAATTAAATTTTCGTAATTCGAATCTTTAACTCAGGCTACTATCGATATGGCACCGTTCGAAGCTCTTTACGGACGTCCATGTAAATCTCCGTCATGTTGGATTGAAACTGGGGACAGACTTGTTCTTGGGCCTGAAATTATTTTGGAAGCTTCTGAGAAGGTTGAGGGAATTAAGAGAAAGATGAAAACTGCACAGGATCGGCAAAAGAAATATGCTGATAGAAGGCGGAAAGAGTTGGAATTCGCAGTTGGAGATCTGGTGTATCTCAAGATTTCGCCGTTAAGAAACGTCATTCGGTTTGGGAAGAAAGGGAAATTGGCCCCTAGATTCATAGGTCCTTTTCGTATATCCGAAAGGATTGGCACCCTAGCTTATAGAGTTGAGTTGCCTGAAAAACTATCGGGTGTTCATGATGTGTTCCACGTCTCCAACCTTCGTAAGTATATTCATGACCCATCGGCGATAGTTCATTCTCCGCAGTTTGAGGAATTAGAGATTCAGCCTGATCTTACTATTGAAAGGAAACCCATTCGTATTCTAGATAGGAGTATGAAGATACTGAGGAACAAATCAGTCAATCTCGTTAAAGTTCAGTGGAGTGATGATGAGCGAGATTGCACTTGGGAAACTGAGGATAATATTCGTATTTCCAACCCTGAATTGTTTGATTTGGGTATGCTTTCTAAACTGAATCTATCTTTTCATTTTTGCTATACTATTCCGTTCTACCTTTTCGAGGACGAAAATTTTTGAGTGGGGGCGATTGTAACGATTCTGAAATTTACCATTTTTTTTTTGAATAATAAAATCGATTTAATTTAAGATTGATTTAAGTTGAGTAACTTTGTGGTGTGAAAAAAAAGAAGTTTAAATTTAAATTTTTTTAGATGGAAACATGGTAGAAAATTTATAATAATAAAAAAAAAACATCAACGTTTGTTCAGTCGTATTTCGATTTCGCTAGCGCTGTCCAAATTTATTTGTACGATCAATTTTGGGTTGCGACAACCAGCATTGCATAATTTTCTATTTTTACTTAAGCATTAGATAAATAGTTTTATTTGTTAACGTGGATGTAGATACGTACGTAGTTCGTTGCATTTTGAGAGTATAAAATAATTTAACAAAAAGCTATGTTGGAAATTTAACCGGTTATGCTTCCATACGTTAGACAACATAAGAGAAATTCCCTGTAACGTGGCCGCTTATCATTCCTTTTCTTCTAGTTTACAAATTGCTCATATCATTTTATATTATTTTTTTTTGCCAGCCGAGTAATAGTAGATACTTAGAGAAATTTGAATACGTAAACCACTTGAATTGTTAAACAAGCAGCATATCTCGTCCATCATTTTGGCACTGACACGTGTCCTTGAACACATTCTTTCTTCTTCTTATATATGCCATACGAAACAAAGATTGGATCTAGAAAAAAAAACTGCTCGTTCTTTCTTTTTAGCCGAGCCATCTCCAAAACCCAGTCCATAGCCTACGTCGAACCTTCCCCTCTCCTGACAACTGCCGCCGCACCTCTGCCCTATCATCTCCGTACGCCTCTTAAAAGCCTCGCTCCTCCAGGTTGACAACAGTGGCCGAGGAAACACTCGCGAGTGCTGTCATTGCCGAGACGATCCCCGCTTGTCTGCGCCATTGCACACCAGAGCACACCCACCTGACATCAATACGTCAGCCTTGTGCTGGCCTACTGGACTGTCCCTTCTTTCGTGTGCTAGGCAGCAATCAATATATAGTGTTATATATATATAAGTGGGAATTTAAAGTACTGCAGCAGTCCGGTTTGGAGTCAGATAAGTGCGAATTGAGGAGTCGCTGTGGAGTTCGTCGTATTGTTTGTCGTAGGCATTTGCGTTTGAATTGGGCCAGCGTAGTTTTGAGGTGAGTGTTTACATTCACACTAACTAATGTCTAATGCAAGTTAATAAAATAAAATAAAATGGTCGCCTATATATGTTTATTCGTTGTCGATTTATATTGTGATTTTGTATTAAATTTACTGAATGGATTGATGGTCATATTCTTAAGTGCACATATTGACACGATACACGCGACCCATGTATGTACATTAGTATAAGAAAATTGACATTGATTCGCTGCCTTCATTATGTTATTGATAACCAGTATGTTATGATTTGTTGGATTTTTCCCATTGATACGACTGTATATTGAAGTTTATTGTTGAAGGGTTGAAATGATATATACCCATTATTTAAATTTATTTTACCACTTGGTTTAGGTAGAAAATTAAATTTAACACCGTTGGCCTTAAAGGAAAAGATTTATTTTAAATGGGCGATTGTATGAAAATTTATATATGAATGATTTGGAATTCTTTAAATTTTGCTTACATTTGGGATTTATCATTGAAATGGAATTTGGGAAAGATAAGAAATTTTGTTAAGAAAAAGGGAACTTAGGAAAATGTTTTATTTAAATATATTGAATATTCGATTTAAGCTTTATAAAAAAATTTGATTTAAATAAAAAAAAAATTGAAATTTGAGATTTAAAGGTATATAAGTTAAGTGTTAAGTTAAATCAGAAATTTGTTCCACATTTTGTAATTGGAGTAAATCAAATATATATGAAATTTAAATGGTTTTATTAATTTGGAAATTTATTAGAAATTTATTAGAAATTGTCTGATAAAACTAAAATGGAGTTTGGAATCAGAATAGTTATAATGGGATTTTGAAACAAGAATTGAATTTGAGAAATTTTGGGGAAATTAATAAATTTTGTTTTATGAATCATTTTGAACATTAATTGGCCAATTGGTGTGTAAAATATACGTTGGTTGTCAAAGAGACCGGGGCCGGACATTGGCATACTCTCTGTCAATCCCGGAACCACTTTGATAACTGTACACGCGGTGGATGTTACCCAGAATGTAGTGGTTGAATTGGCGACGTTTACTGGAATGAAGTAAGAGAACGATGATGGATAGCTTTGACATTCGTGTCATAATTAAAATGACTAAAACAGGAGCCTATGTCTGGCCATTGAGGTTAGCTACCTCTAGCGACGTTGATCTTTCGTATTTTACTATCGTGATTTGAACTCGATGGGTGCACCCTTCTGTTTGGATTGATTGTCGCGGTCGGCCACGGATGGGTTACGACCAGCCAGAAAGGGTAAATTGGTAGAATCCTACCTTGGGCATTGCCTCACGTGCCTTGTCATACTTACCCCTATACGAGCCCATTACGATTTTGGTTTAAACTGTAATGTGTTAAGGTGGATCAATGTAAAGCCTTAACGCTATTTTGATATTTATTTTACTGGTAGACATTATTATTATCTTATAGCGTACCCTATTATATATAGATAGTGACGGATCCTTAGGAGATGGAAAAACCCGTAACATCTCCTAAGTTATTTTGCCTTGATTTATTTGACTGCATGAGAATATTAGTTCTGACTCGAGTATTTTGTTTTCATTTTGCTCGGGTCAGCCTGAGCATTTCCAGTTTGAGGAGCTTGTGTGAAGACGAAGGCATTTCAGGAGATTCCATTCTATTTCAGTTTTTTTTATCAGTTAGTTCATCATGTCAGTTAGACTCATTTTATTCCAGTTATTTCCTTTCAGTAATTAGAGAGAGAATAATGTAACTTTTGAGTTCATGACTTATTTATGTACTTATTTATTTTCCGCTGTGAGACTCTGAGTTGTTTTATTATGTGTTCTGTGATTGATTCTATTTTACCCTAAATAACTATCTATCATTTAAGCGAATATTTGTGCTTAAAGGGTGGGTCGTTACAGTTCTTGCTTAACCTTCAACTCTAATACTAAATGTAATGATCTGCCTTTTCGACCCATGAAAGTCGACACTTAATACATCCACGGTATTCAAAAGCCGAGCATCTAAGTGTCGGAAAGGTAGATTATTATGGTAAAAAGAAAAAGAACAAGGAAAATAGAACCTCATAGTGGAATGATCATATATAATATAACAAAGATAACAAAACCTACCACTTTAAGATTTATAGTATATTAGAGTTAAAAAACAAACATCATCAGCCTGAATAGTTATAATGGCCTATCCACTACACCACAAAAGGCTTTTAACAGCGTTTGATAAACGCTGTAATACGATACAACAGCGTTAGTTCAAATGCTGTATAACGACATGCTGTCGTATATACAGAACTTACAACAGCTTTTTGATAAACGCTGTTGAAACATCACTTTGACAGAGTTTCGTACAAGCTGTCAATAATCTTTTTACAGTGTTTTCAAACATGCTGTATTATGTTTCTACAGCGTTAATAATTTAGTTGTCGGAGATGTTTTAATTCTACTTTAACTGTTTACAACAGCTTTTTATAAACGCTTATTGAATCATCAACTATTTCGACAGCATGTACTAAATGCTGTTATTGACTATTTAAAGATAATTACAGCACGAATTGAACGTTGTTGTTTCTTCATTGACAGCATTAATCAGACGCTGTCTTCTATTTATATAACAGCTTTAATATTCCACTCTATTTTTGAATATTCCAGGACTATATTTTGAGTATATTCAAGCAACTAGTATATATAACATGTTCTAATAACTATTAATTAGTTACATAAACTAGTTAAGACAATATAAATAAACAAAAGACATCCATAAACCAAGTTTCAATAATATCCATAAACAAAAATAACAAAGTAAACCAAGTTGCCACAAATTCTGTTAAACAAAGACACGTTATATGTTAAACAAAAATATAATATCAATACAGTAAGTCCGCACCAAATGCCAACAACAAAATGTGCATCTAAAAAGTTTCATATGCTTGCTACTTGCTACGGAAGAAGAATGTGTCATCGCCATCTTTAATTACCTGCAATGAAGAAATTTGAAGTCAGTGAGTAAACGCCATCTAAAAATATCAATATATGTGATAAGGCAACGAATAAGATTGTATCAAAATTTTGTATCAAAACTTAGGAAAATAAAAACTACAATTCAGATCTTCTTCAATTCAAACTAAAAAGAGGAACTGTCAGCAAATTTATCCACAAAAGTAACCCCCCCCCCAAAAAAACCCCCTTGGAAACAACAAGTTTATTTTTTTAATCTATCTATGATTATTAAACAATCATTTGATCCTACTTCTATCGAGGATCACTAGTAAAGTGATATGGCTTTAAGAGTGTGTCTGGTCTTGCATTATAAACCCCCCGAACACCAATTACCGATCTTAAAATGATTGGAGACTGCATGCTTAAACTATACAAATTATCAATTTTTTGCATCGTTATCATCATTATCCTTGCCTTCCCAAATGATGGGGTCGGCCACAATTATCAGTTTTTCACAAATTTCCAAATATCAACATTCCTAATTTATTTTGCTAAACTGCATATTAAGTTTTTTAAAATAATTTCAACCACTGTGCAATAGTACAAGTATATTTAACTGTGCCAGGTAATGGTTTACCTGCCAATCTGGTCTTCCATGATTAGGAGCACTATCCTCAAAATTCACACCTAGAGCATTAGTAAAATCATCAATTGTAAAAGAATATTGTTGTTTAGAGTTATCTGGAACAGCAGCTCCTATTGAATCAGTTGTTGGATCAAACAGCACATTCTCAGGATTGTTTAGGACCTGCTCCCATGAAGCCACGCCAAATTGTGTTTTAGACTGGGTAGATGTCCATTCAAGCCCAGTTTCATCAATAACTCTAGAATAGTCCACTTGACCTATAGAATATAAATTAGATTCTGGACCTGCTGCTTGAGAACTTTGGTGATCACCTAGATACAATTGTAAAGATTGATAAGCTGCAATTTAGTGCAAAAATCTAAAAAAATAAGGATCTTACCTCGACCATTTAACAATGTAACTGGAGCGTAAGTGTTTAATAGGTTAGGGTCTCTCACTTGTCCAGCTCCATACTTTTGCATCTCAGTGATAGGGTTGTATCTGGAGTTTCCTTGATAACTATCTGCTGAATTGAATGTTGCTTTAGATACACTAGAAGTTGCATAATTGGAATATGAATCAGTGAGAGAATTGTAGCCTTCTCATGGTCTGTAATATATTACGGCTTATATTCTCACCAGATTCTGGATCATTATAATCTGATGTTTGCGTGCTATTTGGGCTTCCAACGTCAATGGTTGATGAAGGAAGATGACTGTGGTTGGTATAAGAACTAGAAGGACTTTCCATATTGGCAACATATGAAGTGTCTTCGGCATCTCTAGCTCTTATGTAACTAGCTTTGCTATTCTGTGAGAAATGGTTCAAATAAAAATAGCGTGTAAGATTAATATAGAGGCTCCCAATAAAACAAAGCAAAATCAATTTTTTATTTAAAACAAGTATGAAAAACTGTAGAGTAAGATTTAAAAAATAAAAAAATTGGATATCCAATATTACAAATATCAACAGAAAGACAGCTTAACAAAATATAACCTTGACTTGCAGATAATGCACCAAAACAATATGCATGTAGTCCCTGCAAGACTAATCAATTAGATAATTGAAGTATGGTAAAACAGAAAACCAAAAAATTGTGATGCACAAAGTAGCAGTTCAAACCATGGAGTATTGTTATCATATAGAAAACATCAAACAAGAAACATGTGAAATTGCATAAAAACATAGAATAGCAATCATACTCCTCCAACACCCAATAGCTACGCCTTTGAAAGTTCTCATTTTCTTCTCCATGAGCATAATAACAATGCAGCACATCAATGCTTCCAGCCTGAAATTGAATAGTTAATCCTAACATTACCGTTGCATTATATGATAGAAAGGGGCAATAGCAAATTAATTCAAACTGTGTTTATGAGAAATATGTTGTTTACTTTTAGCCTCTCATGAGCTTCCTTCACCGTTTTCCCATCTTTTTTCTTCCTCCAACTATGCCCATCCTTTCGGAAGTATCGCAAAACTTTCCAGTCAAAAAGAAACAGTGAACCACCTAGGTACAAAAAGAGATAGATGATATGATCAGATTAAAATAGGGAGGGACATTATGAAGATAAGTAAGTTCTACATAACTACTCAGATGATGGTTGACTATAGTTCCAAAATATCTTTGTGAATCGGTGTGTGGGAAACTATCAGTATCTGTGCCATGAGTTGACAAATTATAATTCGATGAGTTCAAAAAAGTCAACCTTGGCTTGACCTAGTGATTCTGCAATCTTGCAATGACAGCGTCGACTTTCAGGTGTTAAGGAAGCTTATCATACTTGTAATTCTACCATAAAAATTTGTGAAAACAGTAAAAGATAAAATTGATACTTTCCTAAATTAAAGCTTTCTTAATAGCTTGGTTGAAAGACTAGTTTTAAATTCCACTCTTCTATGAATGAGCACATTTTTCATGAGCTGAAATACTTCTACAGCCGTATTGTATGGTTTAGTACCATCATTAAAAAAATCAACCAAGCCAAAAGAAACTGAAAATAAAATGTTTTTATTTCTTAGCTCAAAATATAAAATTAAGACAGCAGGGACATAAGACCTTTGGTTAAAGTATTAAAAAATATGAAGATATGATCACATCACTTTTGTTAGACCATTGGACAAAGATGATAAAAATATGATTGTGTTGCACAAACCAGCAATTGAACAAGCCAAACAACACAATCCAGGTGATAGCGATAGTTTGCTAAACATGATCTAAAGGCCAGTTTGAATCAACTTGGAAAGTTGGCGGATGTAGTTTCTATACCCACCCTCAGTGGGTTTAGAAAAATAACTGCAGTTAGAGCTTCTAGCAAAGGAACCAAACTGGTCTAAGCTTCTATATGACTCCTGTAATGAGCATTTGGTCGCCCAGCATTCATTATTGACTCGACTTTTACTTGAAGTACACTGCAGAAGATATTGTTTGCTAACAGTCAAATTTTCAGCGCTGCAGCCAGCTAATCTTTTGTCCAAAAATATACCAATTCTATTGTTTGCTATATAGTGACTTTTAGCATGTGGGGAGTTTTACCAAGTTAAAATGCAATTTGGTGACAATAGTCTGTACATTGACTGATAAATGAATTGGGGAAAGCTTGCAGATGTCAGTCACAATATTTCCCTTAGCTTTTAGATGCACAATGAGAGCTGATATTGTCAATTTAAAATGAAACTGAAGGCGTGCTTAGGGATGACCAATGAATAAGAACATTAGGATGATTTGTGTAAATATCATGCTGCCTAATTTGTCTAAACTAAAGATGCAGGTCACTAATGAGCATAGTTATGTATAGCCAACATTACAAGGATGCTTTATGTAGGTAATTTCAAACAAAATTAGAATAACATAACAAAAGATTGTGACATCACATGTTAAAATAAGAGAACATACTAGGAGGTCTAGTTGGAGTTTCTGGGGAAATCTTAAATCGGCGATAGTTGCGAAGAATTTCACAAATCTCAGCTGGCCGCAACCATCTTTGTTGAGCTTCCTAAAGTATTTGATCAATATCTGCACATCCAAAGTTATTTCGTTTGATGGAAAGGAGTTCGGCAGTAAAGTGCAGAACATTGCATAAAAATATAGTAGAATTTAAGTAACTTAATTATGTATAACCAAGCAATCATTATATGTATGAAAATAATTATCCAAGTGGAGAAATTATCAACTGCACTCTAGCTAAGATAAGTTACTGTAATTATGCATACATTTGTCGTTATGGTGCTTAAATTCAAAGATTCCAAGTTCATTCTTTAATTTAACCATAGAGAAACTTCTAGCGAAACAATTGTTTCAAAATTACGACGGAAGGTAAATAATAGATATGAGGGTACACAATTAGTTTAATGTTATGATTACTTGGAGGAAATCATGTTTGGATTTATTTACACATGAAATGTTTGAAGTAGATAAATGATATAAACTATCAAATTCTATATTCAAGCATGCTAGTGTAATTTTGTCAACGTGTAATGCAAAATGCATAGATATTTCTAAGTTATTATGCTTAAAAGATTTATGTTTAGTGCTTACATAAGATAATTAATCATGTAATTTTAGCTTAATCTATCACTAGTTTTAAACTAGTAGTCAGTATTTTCTGCAAAGCGATTTGGACTTACTACCTCAAGTGAACAATTCATATCACGTAATTTACGTTGAATAATTATAAATTCGACGTTTTAGTGGCTGTAACTTTTTTTGAATCAATTACTTTTTTAAGCTGCACACTAGCACAATAGAACTATAGATACATCTGTGAAAAGCAAATGTGATGCAAATGTATACTTTTAGTTTCTTCTTATTTTTCCTTTTTTCTTTTTTTTAATGTGCATTTTGACTTTTTAAAATTTAGGTTCATTTGGGGTCAAAATGGAAATAGTAGAAAGTTCATTTCATAGCAAGTCGGTAGTTGGTATGATAAGACAATTAACTTGTTCACATAAAAAAGAATATAAGCGTAGAGAACTATATATATAACCGGGCATACAGTAAAAAAAACAGCCACCTTGTTACCCATCATCAGGTACTATGTCAAGATACACGGGTACTGTACATAGCAAAACCAGCAAAAAAAAAGAACCTACTAATGAATTAAGCAGGTTGTGTGAGTCTGAGAACTTGTACTTCATATAAGATCAGATTTTTTTAGTAAGATGGACACGTTTATGTTTAACTAATTGCATGTTTATATGGAAGGCCCTCTCCTATAAGAAAATCAATTGAAGTAGGATTTTGTAATAGTTAAACCTGTATGAAAACCATACAAGTTAACAGGACTTTTATATTCAAAATTTTCAACTTAATTGATTTTGTTAGCGAAGCGGTTCCATATTTTGATTTAGCAATGGTTGGCAAGTTGATTAATTGTACTCAGAATATTGAATTAGTGTCTTCAGTTGATTAGTAGCTTTATTCTTTTAGGAAATAATTTTCTTCCAGGTTATATATTTCTTATAAATTTATTAGAATTTAAACATTGGAAAGCTTTCATGTTATGAATCAAACAGAATATACATTCTTTTTAATCATAAATCTCTACTTCAAATGACTACTCACTCCAAAAAGAGAAGATAAAATGAAGGATGACATACAAACTTGAAGTTTGGAATACAAAAGCAACATTCTAAGAGTAACAAAACCATAAAGTGATCAAACAAGTGCAAAACATAATTTTGTATCATTCAGTCGATATCATAATATAAATGATGACTACTAGTTCGTAAATACAAAAAGATAAAGTGTCCATTTGGGAAGTCTGATAAAAAGTTAGCCTTCGTTAAAAAGTGAGTATGCCTCAGCTATATATAAGATTAATTAGTAAACATCACAATTTTTGATGTTCAACAATATTTCAGGTTTAAAGTTTCTCAATAGTTTATTTTTTTGTTTGCAATATCCAGCATCTACTATTTGCAGTCGATGACATTAATAAGATGAAGAATGAACGAATAAAGATATGCAGGTTCACGCATCAATTTTGAGTATAGGATTGTACTGAATACTAATAACATAGCATATGCATGCTTCAGAATTAATAAACTAGACATAACTGCTTGTACTTATGATTGAATAAACTAGACAAAATGCTCCCCTGTTAAGTTCGAATACACATTTTTTTCCGAGCATGCACAATCCAAAACAACAAGTTCTTTGCCATTTATCAGTGGATTTAGTGTTGGTAAAGATTTTGCACACTTGTTGTTTTCTTTTTTAGCAGCAGCCCGAGCTTCTTCTTCTCTGAGCCTTCTTCTCCGAAGAGCCTACACATTTAAATACAATTATAAACTTCAAACTTTTCAATACTTTCCCCATAGAAGGTTTGTTACTGTAATAGATAATGGAATTCGACTTAGGTACATAAAAAATCTTTCTGAAATTCAACTTCAATACTTTCGAATTCAATACTTCAATACAGTAACAAATTCGAATTCAATACTTTCTCGGAAAGGTTTTTTATAAACTTCAAACTTTTAACTTTTATAAAAAGAAAAAAAACAAATAAAAAACCACACAGTTTACATACAAAGTCGATTTGAGGTGCCCTTTGTACCTGAGATGGAGACGATTAGTTGAAATGAAATCCGGTTGTGAATCCTAATTCGACTGTATGTAAAAGACATCGACAGAAATGATTAGTTGAAAAAAATATCGACGATTAGTTGAAACACGTACCTGAGATGAGCAGCTAGCAGTGACGTTTCAGATTCGAAATCGAAAGAGAGGCGAAGGAAGATGCATGAACGATGAGGGCAGTGACGAAGGGAAACTTCGGTGATTGGAAGAGAGACTTAATTTGCTCTGGGTTGTGAAGGCGGTAACGAAATGAAAGGGCGATAGAATTAATTGGGGAAAGTGGGAAAAGGTAGGCGGCAAATGATAATTAGGTTTTCCTCAGCGTTTGGGACGTAAAAAATTTCCCTCCAGAAATTCTATGACCGCATTTTAAGGAGAAACGCTGATATTGGATGCTGTTGATAGTATGTTTTCTTGTAGTGAACCTTACAATTGCCGATGGGTATACATAATAATACAGCGAAAAATAAAAATACTACGAAAGGTGAACATCCAGCTCTACTCCATGATCCGCATGTCCCACCAATGGCAACTTGGAAAAACTCGGTCTGACCCAATCATTATATTAAAATAAGACCCAGATCAGTCTAGAAAACCAGTGTGAGAAAACACAAGAAATATGGGAAACATATAATAACTCTGCAAGACCACGCCGCTAAACACAGAACGGGTTTATACCTCATGGGAATAACATCCATACAAGAAAGAATGGAAATAAATTACAACAAAACCATTAACCCAAACTTGAAAGAATGGCATAAACAAGATCAAAATCCAAACTTAAAGAATAGGCACAAATAATTAAATACGAGAAGAGCTCCAGGCACTTCTTGATGCAATTAAAAATTATTTAAAGATTTGAATCAAACAAGGAGAGTGAAAATTTTCCAACAATGACAAGGAGGGTGCACCCCTTCACCAAAACCTCTAGAAAATATACTTGAGAGGGTCATATACTCTGTGACTTTCTCGGAAACCTCCAAGCCGGATCCCGCCAACCTTACGAAGAATACGAGTATTTCACATCTCCATACACATACCATCAAAACCAATCTAGAGCAAATGTGATAATACCCTAATGGGAGCAACCCCACATAGCTTGGTTCCTACTCGCTTTTGTTTTAGTCATTTGCGACATAGAATACTAATGTTCAAATGAGCAACAAATTGTCTAAGATTGACGAAACACAAAAGGATAATGGAATCGAAATCAATAGACAAGAATTAACTATTGAGGATAAAAAAATGATCGCATATGAAAATTAAATCTCTTACACTTATCACAACTCGTCGATCCTGAACTAGCGGTACCCTGGGGAAAACAATGAAACCGAACAAGTAGGCAGTGTTGCTTCACACCTTGTCACAACAGCATTTTTAACTTTAAGATTAGCAAGAGTTCCTTCAATATTTAGTGCTAAGTGTAAGACTAAATATTTTCTTTAAACGGATCAATCTTTTAAATTCATTTGACACCCACTAGTGTTTGATTGTCACATCACAAATATTTATACAAACACTTTAAAAATATTCTTTTTAAAGAGCTAATTATATTTCTATGTATATTATTAAAAAGAAGGTTTAAAAACAAATGTCATTAAAACATTGTTTACCGTAAACCCAAAACAACTTACACTTAGTTTTATTTTTAAAGATTCCTTTTTAAAGATTTTCTTATTTATAAACTATCGTTTATAACTTAAAAACAACATTTATTATCCCAAAAGATAATAAATCAATTTAAAACGCTTTATAAATTTAAAACAATGTTAATCATCCTGAAAGATATTTAATTTAGAACAATATTAAAATACTTTTACAACCCTTTCATAAATTTAAAACCACATTAATTATCCCAAAAGAAATTAATCAAATTTATAATCTTTTAATATATTTAAAACAACATTAATTATCCCAAAAGATAATTAATTGAATTTATAATCTTTTTATAAATTTAAAAATAACATTAATTATCCTAAAAGGTAATTATTCAAATTTATAATTCTTTTTATAAATTTAGAATAACATTAATTATCCTGAAGGAAAATAAATCAAATTTATAATCATTTTATAAATTTAAAACAATATTAATTATCCCGAAAGATTAATCAAATTTATATCTCTTTTATAAATTTAAAATAACATTAATTATCCCAAAAGATAATTAATCTAACTTATAACCTTTTTATAAATTTATAACAACACTTATATATCATTTATTTCAAAATTCTCAAAACCACTTGAAAATATAGTTTAAACAACTTTCAAAGTAAAAAAACGCAACCAAGCATTTATTTTGTAACAATACAAGCACATGTTCAACACTCATAGAGGTTTAAAAAGATGATATTTCATAAGTGATGGTATAGCGATATAACGAAACTTACATAGATCAAACAGTACGTCACAAATATTTCAACCTAAATTAATATAAGAAACATAAGAATATACACAAGATGCATGTAATAGTAAATTAATAATGGCGAGAAACCCCTTAGGGTCATTTTGTACAAAAGTCCCCTGCAAAACAATTGTTTTTTATGTCATCTGCTTTTCAACTGGGAATCAAATCCAAATAAATAATCAAACAACCATATACAACTATCATCCAAACATTCAACAAAAATCTATAGCAACATAGATATCATATAGTTTATTTAGAGGTGAGTAAACTCACCGAAATTCTAGTTGATGCTTTCGTGTTTCGGTTTGATCTAAAATCGAACGGCATTCAATTTTAGCTCCAAACTCCACTAGCTTCAAATTCTACGAATCTAACTCTAATGCGTAGATAACATCGATACAAGTCCAACGCAAAAGACCGCATCCAAATCCGACCTCGTATGCAATAGTTATTAAAATTTGGGATTAATCAAACTAATTAAGTTACCAATTACTTAATTCAATCACCTAATCACTTCTTCCCCCCTCCACTAATTACTTGCCTGTACATGGCCATGCATGAATGCACTCAAACATCCAAAAACGTGACCTTCTCTCCTCCATAACTCGCTCATCTCTCAACGAACTCAACTGTGGTCAGTTCCTATGCGCTCCACCTTTCTTCCTCTCCGCGTCCATCACCACCATCTCAAAATCGATCAACCTGAATGAAATGCGACCTGGAGTACTCACGCATGTCCAAGCAATGGTTGCATTTTACAAGGAATGATCGGATTGGCTAAAATTTGGTGAGAAGGTGCTCCTCCATGCCACAAACCCAATGCAACCAACCCTGACCACTGTCGTCGCCCACACCCTTCACAAACTCAAACCTTAGCTTAAACTACCCCATGTTCCTCATGTCGATCATCCCAAAACCTAACTGCAGACACCAAACTCCCTAGATTCGAAGATCTCTCCATTACAAACTCAAAGAATCCAACTTTATATAATATTTCGTTAAGTATATGAATTGATTTTGATCTTTGAATGGAAATTTGCTTTCTTTTGAATAACATGAAATGAAAATGTGAAAGAGAGAGGGAAAAAGAAAAGTCAGAAGTGTTGAATTGTCTAAGGGTTAAACTTAGTTTTATTTTGCAATTTTTGGCATCTCGCTATACAACATTTCGTTCGCATACGAGCTGCAAACGACAAAACAAAAATACTATCGCACACAAAAATGCGACACGATCTTACACAACTATAAAATACACTAGGTATTTTAAACTATGAAATTTCAAAAATACCATCGTTTGCCCAAAAATACGTCCAAAATAATTTAAATATTTTCCAAATTAAAAATTATGGAAAAATCCTGTAAATTCATTTAAAAGTACGTTAATAAAAATCAAGTCGTTTTATTAATAATTGGTTTTCTTGTTATTTATTTGAGCTATTTATTATTGTAAATAAATTTACTAAATGAGTTCACCATTATTATTTATTAATTAAAAGGAGTTAAATAAGACTATTAAATCTATTTAATTAATATTTAATTCAAAATTCAAATATTTAATTAATCTTTATATTTGAATATAAGTCATTTATATTTTAAAAACTAATTATTTAAAATTTTAAATTAACTAAATATTCAAAATTAAACGATAAAATTTTGGGATGTTATAAACAAAGAGCAGTTTATGAAACATAGAATTAACTAGGTTTTTGTAAACCCTGATTATATGCACCATTTCGGATGGAATTATATACGTCTTCATTGATATTTTTTCATTCAATTAAAATACGACTACATATTATCAGTTAATTTAGGAAAAAATGCATTGTTCCTACATACATAATAAAATGATTTTATTATCTTTCTTACAATCAGACATTTGCTCCTTTCATGGCTTCCCATTTTTTCTCCGATTAGCGATTTGTTGCCCTCTTCCTCTTTCTACGACTGCCTCCGCTCTCCCTCTCTTGCGGACTTCCGCTCTATTTTCTGGTTGCGAGTATTTCTTTTGTTAAGTTTTGGGAGCCGTTTCTAGGGTTCTGACTATGGAATTTGGTCCTTTTTATTTCCATGGTGATTTTGTGCAGTTTTGTCCCTCTTTCGAGATGATTGTTGCTGCCTTGTTAGCGCTGGTGGCTCCGCCACTTTCGGTTTGTTTCACTGGTCCTCGATCGGTTGAGATTTGCGTGTTCTCTGATGTGGCCTTTTCGGCTCTTTCTCGCTTCAGATTTGTGGACGTTGAGGGTTTTTTCTTGGTACTGGAACCCATTTTCAGCTCTCTCCCCTCAATTCCATCCCGCGATTTAAGCTTTGATGGGTCGTCGGTAGATACTGCTGCTACTGTTGAGACTTGGGGTTCTGGTTCATTGTTGGGTGTTTCTCTCGGCAGTCGGGACCTCACCACCCGATTTGTTCCGAGCTTATCTTTTGCCGATGAGTTGGATGTAGTAGTTTCAGACCTGCCAGCTCTCTGCTTTGGTTCGATTGGAGATGTTTCCATGTTTGAGCAATCTGGCTTTTTGGTTGATTGTGACCCCTTCTCGAGCTACAAACGAGATTTCATCACTCGTTTTGAGCCTCGACTAGCGTTTGTTGGCACTGCTGCTGATTGTAGGCCTCTTGAGGCCTCTTTCGCTTTTGGGTCTGTTGTCGAATCTGGTTATGACTCTTCGTCAGGGGTTAAGGGTTTGATCGCCTTACCTCCTAGTGAAGACATGCCAGTGGATGTTGTGGTTGACCTTGTCACTGATCTGCCCATGTCTGATCCTTCGGAGCCGCTGTTCTCGCCCTTTCTTTTGGCGAACAATGTTATGGCATCTCCCATGCTGACAAGTTCATCGCTGTTGCTGGCTAACTCTCCGCCATCGCAGGTTTGTATTGCTCGTTGCAGGCAGGTGAGCTTCTCTTTTTATTGTTCTTTTGCCGTTGATTTTTGTGGGCTGTATGCTGTTGTTTGGTTGTCGGATTTTTTGGTCTGTCAATTATACCTGAGCCTAGTCACACATTCGTGTGAGCTCCCTGACACTTCCGTCTCATCCGAGGCCGGGAGTGTGTCAGGTCCCTTAGTGTATGCTGGCTTTTATTCGTTCATCGGGTCCTTGTCGTCTTTCTACCTGTATCAGCCTAACCGGCCTCAGTTGATTTTGAGGGCTTTCGTCTGTCGCATTGGCGGTGTCTATCTCAGGATATTTGCCTGGGTTGAGATGCTGGGTGACCATTGTTGGTTTTCTATGTTGAGTCTTGACGACGCCGAACCTATGTCGTCGGCGACTTTGTATTTCTGCTGTTGGCTTCCATTGTCTGGATTCGATTTGAGTATTCAGAGGTTTCTGAGGGACTGGAGCTATTGGTTCGGGCTTTCTTCTCGCCCTGGTCGTATAGTGGACATTCCTGACCACTATATGGACAGACTGAGATATAGCCAGACTTCCTTTTTCTGCTCTTCCTTCCCCTCTGATTGGTCCGTCCTGCGACTCTTACCTGCTACGCGGGGCTGTTTTATTAGTGACAGTCCGGCATTGGTAAGACTCCCACAGCAATATGGGCTGCAGACTGTTGGCGCCCTTACACTTTTCCGCTCTTTTTCTGCTCTTCCTTCCTTTTCTATTTCTGTAGTTTCGCATTTATGTTATTCCCCATCATCGGTTGAGTCATCTTTGACCGGGTCGCCTGGCTCTTGCTTCTTTGATTATTTCAGCTATTCTGCTCCGTTTTTATCTGATTGGCTCCTTCGGAAGATTGGTATGCGATTGTTTCGTCTTCCCTCTTATTGTCGATTTCCCCATGAGCAGTCGGATCACTCGGACCAAGTGGGTCCCTCTTCCTACCATTGTTCCTCAGCTAGCTCCCTTCCCTCTTCTTCTTGCTCTCTGTCCATTTCCATCCCTCTTATGAGTAAGGCAGAGATTGCGCTCCTTAATGAGCATCTAGACTGCCTTGCTAGGAACTCTTTGCATTCGACTTCGCTGATTGGCGCCTCGTTGTCTTCTGCGTTGGGTTCGGGTATTGAGGTGTCTTCAATGCCACCTCCCCAGCTTTCCGACTCTATCCCCAGGACGTCTCGGCACCAATCGCGTAGACCCCAAGCTACCCCCGCATCATTCGCACACGCTCTATAGCGGCGTCCGAGCAGATCGATCGATCTACTCGTTACTCGCTTTACCTCGTCTGAGTCTCCTTGTTTGGTGTCCTGCTCTCGCTTTTAAATGGCGAATTTGCTTTTCTGGAATGTCTGTGGTATTGGCAATGATGCGTCCTTGGCTAGGCTGAAACGCATTGTCAAGAAGCACTCTGTTGGTTTGGTCGCTCTTCTGGATCCTTTTCTGGGACCAGAAGACATTTCCAGCATCATCTTATCCTTAGGTTTTGGCGGTGGCTCTGCCAACATCTCGGGGAAGGTTTGGATTCTCTGGTCTAAATCCATATCGGTCAGAGCCGTCTTTGATTCCTATCAGCTTTATTCATTGGCCTGTTCGTCTCCCTCTTTTAGCTCTCCCTTTCTCTTTTCGGCAGTTTATGCCAAATGTGATCGTATGGAGAGATTAGCTCTCTGGTCTGACATTTTAGGACTCGATTCGTTGGGTTTCCCTTCCTCTGTGATAGGCGGCGATTTTAATATCATCGCCTGCCAAGCGGAAAAACGGGGCGGAGCCGCCATCAACCGTGTAGCGATGGCGGATTTCAATTCGTTCATTGTCAGCTCTGGTCTGTCTGAGCTTCCCTTTGTTGGCTCTGCTTTCACCTGGTCAAACAACCAAGAGGGACCGAACCGTATCCTTTCCAGACTCGACCGTGTTTTCGGATCGGAGGAGTGGTTTCGTCTCCCTTATTCCTTTTCGATCGCGCATCTCCATCGGTCTTTTTCTGACCATGCACCCATGGTTGTTCGCTGTTCTCCCCTCTCTTTAATGGGGCCTTTATCCTTTCGCTTCCAGAGTATGTGGACATCTCATCATTCTTTTCTTCAAGTTGTTGCAAATTCTTGGAGCGTTCCTATTGTTGCCTCTCCCTGTGAGATGTTCGGTCGTAAGCTTAAACGTCTTAAAGCTTGCCTTAAGGCTTGGAACGTTCAGGTCTTTAAGAACATTTTCGATCGCGTTCGTTTGGCCGAAGAGTCTCTTATTGCAGCCGAATCCTTGCTAGACGAGGAACCTACCGAGGCTAACAAGGAGGCTTGGGCTCTTGCTCAAACCATTTTCTCCTCGGAACTTCGTATCGAGCATGACTACCTTCGTCAAAAGGCTAGGATCAAGTGGGTAGTAGTCGGTGATACAAACTCTAAATTCTTCCATTCCTCTATTCGTAAAAAGAATAACCTACTCACGATCCGTGAGATTTTGCAACAGGATCTATCTACGGCCTCTTCGCCCGAAAATGTCAAAGAGACCATCCTGTCCCACTTTCAATCCTTTTTGGGCTCTTCCTCGGTCTCGGTTTCTGACCCGGCTCTGCTGGCCTTCATTCCTCGTGTAGTTCTTTCTCCGGAAAGTGACATTATCGTGGATCTCCCTACCCCAGAGGAGATACGTGCTTCTGTCTTCGCTTTGAGCAAGGACAGTGCCAGTGGTCCGGATGGTTTCAACGGTGTTTTTTTCCGACGTGCATGGTCTATTATTCAGGATGATTTTTGTCTTGCTGTTCAATCCTTTTTCTCTGGGGGATCCCTTCCTTCTGGATGGACATCCACCAACCTTGTTCTTATTCCAAAATGCGACAACCCTAGGTCGTGTGTGGATTTTTGGCCAATCAGTCTTTGCAACTTTTCGAATAAAGTTATCTCTAAGATCCTGTCCACCCGATTGGCTCCCTTCCTTGAGCGCATTATTTCTCCTTCCCAAGCGGGGTTTGTAAAGGGGCATTTGATTACTGATAACGTTCTGCTCGCTCAGGAACTTATCTCCCAGATCGACCGGAAGATCAGAGGCTCTAATGTTGTCTTCAAACTGGACATGGCTAAGGCCTACGATCGCATGTCCTGGTTTTTTATCATCAAGGTCTTAAGGGCTTTCGGTTTTCCGGAACCCCTTATTGACTTGGTGTAGAGACTCAATTCCAACTGTTGGTTCTCTGTGCTCATTAATGGTTCGGCTAATGGTTATTTCAAGGCTGGTAGGGGTCTTCGTCAGGGAGACCCACTATCGCCATCTCTTTTTGTGATCGCGGCAGAGGCTTTCGTTCGCGGTCTTCAATCCTTAACTATCTACGGCCAGATTCAGCGCTTCGGGATTCCAAGGGGTTGCCCCCCTAATCTCATCCTTGTCCTTCGCAGATGACGTTGTCATTTTCTCTAATGGCAGCGTCTCCTCTGTCAATCGGCTCCTCAGATTTCTTCGTTAATATGAGCGATCCTCGGGCCAACTAGTAAACCCTGCCAAAAGCTGTTTCGTCCATGCGAAAGATTTGCCCCCCTCTCGTGCTAACTGGATCGAGGCTGTCTCAGGTTTCAAGGAAGTCGGTCTTCCTCTTCCTTACTTGGGTGTTGTCCTGTATCGCGGTAGAAAACTCAATGCTTTTTTCGATCCCTTGACTGATAAAGTGAGGGGCAAGATCTTACGCTGGAATGCCTCTCTTATTTCTCAGGCTGGTAGACTTGTTCTGATCAAATCCGTTTTAGACTCGATGGGAACTCATGTTTTCGCGGCTATGACCCCTACTTCTTCTTTCTTTCGGTCCTATCAGATTTTGGTCTCGCCTTTCTTCTGGGGCAACAAGGATAGTGTCCGGCGGCACCATTGGGTGTCGTGGGACGTGGTATGCCATCCCAAAAATGAAGGCGGACTGGGTCTGCGTAATCCAAAGGACCTTTGCGCGGCTTTTGCCTGTAAGTTATGGCATAGGTTTGACGCTAACAACTCCTTATGGACTTCTTTCCTCCATGCAAAGTACCGCAGGCTTGCGGGCTCAAACTTCACAGGGTCTCCGTCTTATGCTAGTGAGACCTGGAAGCATATGCAGTCGGTGAAACCGTTTTCCAACACAAATGGTGGATCCTCAGGATGGAATGGCGCTTCTTTTTCCATTCTGAACGCTTGGTCTTCGATTAGAATCCAAGATCCCGTTCGTCCTGTTTTTTCTTTCATTTGGGACTCTCGCATTCCCCCCAAGGTCTCTATTTTGATGTAGCGGATTCTCCATGATGGTTTGCCACTGGACGAGAACCTCCAAAAAATCGGCGTCCCTTTCGTCTCCCGTTGTAGATGTTGCGGCAACGGGGAATCAGAATCCTTGAATCATTTGTTCTTTGGTGGGTTCTCGGCCAGATCGTGCTGGAATTACTTTGGAAACCTTCTTGGTGTTCGTCGGGTGGCCAGCTCGCCATCTGATCTCCGTAGGTCCTGGTGGTCTGGGAATGCTGGTAAATCTCTTCGCTCTATCGTTTTCCAATTGATTCCCTGTCTCATCTGCTGGCACCTCTGGTGCGCGCGGAACAAGGCAACCTTCGAAAGTACTCGTATGGACCCTCCATCTATTATTCGGTGTGTGAGGAACGACGTCTTCCTTGCTTTCTGTGGTAGACCTTTCAGGGGTCGTTTGAGCTCCCGAGCGGAGCATCTGGTCGGTCTACTCTCTATTTCGTGTGCTTTGTCTCACGCTAGACTGGGAGTAGGTTGAACATTGCGAGCGAGCGCTGGCCTTCACCCAACACTCACTTCCCCTCCCCCTTTTGTTGGTGTTTAACGTTGTTGTTTAGTTTTCCAGATTCAGATTTCTTTGGCTTCTTCATTGGCCCGGTTTGAGCTTTGGTTGTCTAGTTTCGGGGCCCGGCTTTCTTTTCTTCGCTGGTTCTTTGGTGGTTCAGTGTGGTTGTTCGGCTGCTTTGGTTGGTCCTGTTTCTCTTTATTTGCTGCTGGATTTACGATGGTGGCGTTTTGGTTGCTTTGTTTTCCTCCATCGTCTCTCGGTCTATTCAGTGCGACCTTTCTGGGCACCTTATTTCCGTCGCCAATTGCTCATTTTCTAGGAGTATGCTTTTCCTGGATTTGCTGGCGCTGTGGCTTCTAGATTGCTGTCTTTGTGGTATGGCTTGGTGGTCTAGCCTTTTTCTTTGGGTCAAGGCGGGTTAGTGAACATTGGTGGATCTATTATCCCTTTTCCTCCTCTGTCCTAGGCTGGTTTTGTTTCTGGTTGCTGTGGTTCTTAGTTCCTGTTTTCTTGGTTTCTTATTTTCCGCTGCTGTTCTGCGGTTTTGGTTTTGGGAGGCTTTCGTCCTTCTGTTGTTTCGTTTTATCTTTGTGAGCCCTCGGAGAAAGGCGTTTTTTCTCCTTCTGTTTTAAAATTTTCATTTTTCAAAAAAAAAAAAAAAAAAAGACATTTGCTCCTTTAATGATTTTGTAGTGTCATGATCTGATTATTAGTTTGCAGGGGTTTTGCGTAGTGTTTTATTAGTATGTTCTTTAACAATAAATTTTTATTTATTTTTATTTACGTTTTCAGCTTATATGAGACACATTAGGAAAATTTTTGGAGCTTGGTCACAAATATCACGAGGAACTTATACAAAGATATGCACAGATTCAGAACTCACTTGATAACCAACCTTTAAGAATCTACACAACTAATATTGAATGCATAAGTTTGCAAGCATGCTTATAATTATTTCTATGTTTCTTATTTCAATACATTTAACATAAATTTCTCAAGTTTGCATATAATGCTTCTAAATTATTTACTCTCACTTAAATGAAGCAGTTTCGTTAAGATTGTTATCAAAATCCAATAGTGCAAAATAATGAGAATGTGCACTCATATAAGTCGGTATGCAACCATTACTGCACCAAGAATGCATATGTACTTATGTGACCCATTAAACCTCCTTTTAAATTAAACTACATTATATATTCACCAGTTTTGCATTTTACTAGAGAAATGCATATGATGACAGGTCACATAGTGTATTGAATCTTTTAAATAGTTACCTTTTAGAAGTTTCTATGATAACTGTTTTCCTTGCGAAAACTAACTATAAAAGCATTATGAAATATATGTTCAATATCAAAGAGAAAGACACATCTACACATTAATGTAAAGTACATTTCCATGGTGCAATTTTAATTTTGTGTGAGAAACCTACAGGATTATTAATAAATATTAGAAATATTTTTATAATTTTTAATTTTTAGACTAATATTAATAATTAATGTTTGAAAAAAAAAATTGCTTTTCACTCTTTAGACTTACTTAGGTCTTTACATTCTGTATGCATGCATGTGGGTATAATTTTCAATTTGCGCGAGAAGCCTACAGGTTTGTTAATAAATATTGGAAGAAGTATTTTCAAAATTTTCAATAGTTGGACCGGTCTTGATAATTATTAATTGAGAATTTCTTTTATGGGTTACTCTTTGGAGTTGCTTAACTCTTTATAGCATGTGTGTATGCAGAGGCATGCATGCACATATTGTACACACGCTCGCACACATTTTAAATAGCTGGGATTTCTTTAAAGAACAAGTGCCGGTACAAACTATTAAACAATACTCGCAAAACCTAGCTCCTCGAATTAATAACCAAATGTAGGGCCAACTTAAATATCTTTTCAAATTTTTACAAGTAAGTTACACAGTCTTTGTTAATATGTGATTTATGATTATTTTTCTTAATTGAATTTATTGATTATGTGTGGTTTGTTTGGCTCGGACACATGTTGCTTTTAGGGAAGAAGAAAGCACAATAACGTGTTTCAATATTTAAGAAACTGCTGTAAGTGTGATTAAGGCTGCTCGAAAGTGGAAAATCATATGCTAACCATTAATTATGCTAAGAGCACCATTTTTATCAAAAATAGTTATTAATGCCCTGATGGTTTGATATCATGGCCTTTGGCTTTTGCATTTACCATTATTTCATGGGCTTTGGGGTAAAAAAAATTCCATTAATGAACGTTTTGTTATGCTTAAATGGTAATTACATTAGGATATAAATTACAAAAAAGTGAGTACTTAACCTTTTTAAAGCCAAAATATCATATTTAGTGCCATATTAATCTTTGTAAATATGTTTTAAATAAAATTTCCTCCATAAAGATTAATCTACAATGAAATTTAGAATTAATATGTGATGTCGTATACAAATATCCTAAACGTATTTACCTATCGTAATTATAGAGGTAAACATTGAAGATATTATTACTTAATATGGTAAACTATGATTCATTATTCCAATATCTCTTAATCTCCAAAGTTAGAATGAACGAACAGAGGCTTGTAGCTGTGTATATTGTTTTTCATTGTATAAGTTGGGCCTAGCCCACTTTTCTATATCTCAGCCCATATAGACTTGCCGTGTATTATATAAGCAAGGTCTATCTCTCTGTATTATGTACAATTCAATATACAACACAATAAACTCTTCTTTACAGTTTTCTATATCTTCTATCTTGGTATCAGAGCATCCAAGTCTGTCCAACGACAGCACAGATCCAAATCATTACTGGAGTCTCATCAGAGACTGGCTTATCATCACAGAGCCATCCAGGAGGAGGTGTCAGAACAATTTCATCATTCACCATCCTCGGTTGCTCTCAGTTCTTTGCCATCTCATCATCTGAGAATCTGAGAATAACTCACCCTGTTCTGATCAGTACAGCAGTGCCTCGCCAAGATTCCAGTTCAAGAAACAAGATCATTGGCTGCACCATAAAGCTCCCTCGATCAGAAGCCTGATTGAAGAATCATCATCATGGCAGGAGATGATGATACAGCATCATCTGCAACAAGTGGCATTAAAAGTCAGAATGAATCAAGATCAAGAAATCAAGATACTCACATTTCTCAAACAAAGGTCAGTGATATCATAAGACCAAAGAATAATCTGGTATCTACTGCCCTCGATGAAAATAACTACATATTATGGAAATATCAAGTTGAAACAAGCATCAGAGGATATGGGTTAGAAGACTTTTTGTATGGCACCACAACTGTACCAGCAAGAATGGTTACAGACAGCTCAGGTGAAAGAACCATAAATAAAGAATTCATCAACTATCAGAAGCAAGACAGTCTGTTAGCTGCCTGGCTGCTCTCATCCATCAGTTCAGGTTTACTATCTCAAATTGTAGGGTGCAAAACATCATTTGAGATATGGTCGACAGTTCAACAAATTTTTAATACACAGTCTGCAGCAAGAATTCTTTATTACAAAAGACAACTGCAGAATCTCAGAAAGAAAATATGTCAATGAGAGAGTATTTTACCAAAATAAAATCTTACTATGATATACTTGATGCTGCAGGACATACTATATCAGAATCTGAGCAGATACTGACCATTCTAAATGGTTTAGATATTGAATATGAATCAGTTGTGGCAATTATCTCATCACATCAAACTCTACCCAGCATACAAAATGTCTACTCTATATTGTTATCTCATGAAGGAAGGATAGAGCAAAGAAAAGAAAGTAATCCAGAACTCTCACTCAATTATGCCTCGAGTTCAAGAAACAGAAATCAGGGAAGAAAGCAGGAAAATCAAACTATCAGACAAGATAGCAATCAAAGAAACAGCACAACTCAAAGGGGTAGAGGAAGAAGTGGCAGATGGAACAATAACAGAACAAAATGCCAAATTTGTGAAAGACCAGGACATACAGCAAGGCAGTGCTACTTTAGACTCAACACTGAGTACTACCCAAATCAGCAAAATCAAGAAAATCAAAGAAATCACAACTCAAGTGCAAATGTTGCACAGATAGATCAGAGACAAGGCAGTCAATCAGAAAAGACAAGGCCTCAAGCTTTAAATACAGAAAGACATACCAGGTCTGATGAGGTTGCAGAGGAAGATTGGTATCCAGACTCAGGTGCCACAAATCATCTTACAAGCAACCTGCAGAATCTCAATCTTGGTAATAAAGAATATACAGGTACGCACTCTATACATATATGGTGAAGCTCTAAAAATCACACATGTTGGAACTAAGAGCATTCAAGGTAAAAGACTTCTACATCTCAATAACTTACTGAGAGTCCCACACATTAAAAAGAATCTTCTAAGTGTATCACAATTTGCTAATGACAACAATGTGTATTTTGAGTTTCACCCAAAATTCTGTTTAGTCAAAGACCTACTAAATCAAAATATATTATTACAGGGTAAATTGGACAGAGGATTATACAAGTTCAATTTTGGAAACTCAGGAAAAAGCAAAAGTAGACATATATGGTGTAATAACACAGAGTCTCATGTTACAAATGATCAAGAAATGTTTACTTTGTGGCATTACAAGTTAGGACATCCTAGTGTAAACATTGTAAAACAAATTCTTATGAATAATAATATTTCCTGTGATATATCTGTGCCATATGTTTGTACCTATTGTCAATTAGGCAAAAGCCATAAGTTACCTTTTGCAGATTCTACTTCTATTATTAACAAACCACTTCAGTTGGTAGCTACTGACTTGTGGGGTCCTGCTCCAATAGATTCAGACTATGGATTCAGGTATTATATATCATTTGTTGATTGCTATTCTAGACATACTTGGATATACTTTCTAAAATCCAAAGCAGATGCTAAACAGACTGTAATAGAGTTCATAACTCTAGCAGAAAAACAATTGAATCATGAGGTTAAAATTATGCAAACAGATGGTGGAAGTGAATATAAACCACTAAAAGAATATTTTCAGAAAAAGGGCATCATTCATCAAACAACCTGTCCTTATACATCTGAGCAGAATGGAATAGTTGAGAGAAAACATAGACATATCGTGGAAACAGGGTTAACCTTGTTAGCTCAGGCATCAATGCCCATAAAATTTTGGCCAGAAGCCTTCAACACAGCTGTGTACTTAATCAATAGATTACCTACCAAAGTTCTTAAGCATCTGAGTCCAATTGAGTACTTGTTTGGGGTCAAACCAGACTATAAAAGTCTAAAGACATTTGGATGTTTATGTTTTCCATGTCTTAGACCATACAATAATCATAAACTAAATCTAAGATCCACTCCATGTACATTCATAGGTTATGGAAACAACCAAAAAGGATACAGATGCTTAAGCAATGATGGTAGGATCTATGTCACTAGACATATCGTATTTAATGAGAAAATTTTCCCTTTTGCAGACAAAAATATCAAGACAACCAAAAAGGTTCATACTAAAGAGAACTTCTCAATGCCATCCATACCTGCTATACCTGAGTGGGATCCAACTGATGGAAGTGTGCAAAGGATCCAACAGCCACAACACACACTATCCAATGATAAATCTGGATCAGGTCATGACTCCAGCGAATCCTCAAGCTCCTTCAAAGACATCAGTCAGACCAATGAGAGGAATTCAAATCAAGGAGATACTTCCGAGTTCACTCCTCATCAACCTGAAGTCAACACAGATATTCAGAACATATCACCTGCAAGAACAGAACATCATATGATCACAAGATCAAAGAGTGGCATTTTCAAACCTAAAGTGTACAATGCTCAGCTAGATTCAAAGGAACCAAAAGACTACAATGAAGCTGTAAGCAACAAAAACTGGAAACAGGCCATGAATATTGAATACAGTGCACTCATCAGAAACAAGACTTGGAGCCTTGTCCCTATGCCCAAGGACAAGAATATAGTTGGTTGCAAGTGGACTTACAAGATTAAAAGGAGCACAGATGGAAGCATCTCAAAATACAAAGCAAGACTGGTAGCCAAAGGATTTAATCAACAGTATGGTTTTGACTACAATGAGACTTTTTCCCCTGTAGTCAAACCAACTACCATAAGACTCATACTGACAATTGCACTTCATAAAAAATGGAAGATTAAGCAACTTGATGTAAACAATGCATTTCTTAATGGGGATCTAAAGGAAGAAGTGTTTATGGAACAACCAGAGGGATACAGGAGTAGTACAAATGACAACATGGTATGCAAATTACACAAAGCAATATATGGACTAAAGCAGGCTCCACGAGTATGGAATGAGAAACTCAAGTCCACACTGATGAGCTTAGGATTCATACCAACTAAATCTGACAACTCACTGTACATACAATGCAAACAAGAGAAGATCACATACATTCTAGTATACGTAGATGATATTATTATTACAGGAAGTGACATTCAAGCTATGAATCAAACTATTAAGCATCTTGACCAAGCCTTTTCAATCAAAGACCTTGGGAATCTACATCATTTTCTAGGCATTGAAGTAATTCAAACATCCAAGTCAGAAATGGTCCTATGCCAGAAAAGATACATACTAGATCTACTGAAAAGAGCAAACATGGATCAAGCCAAACCCTTACCTACCCCAATGATTAGTAACCTCAACTGTCTAAAGAATCTGGAGAACCCATTAACAATGAAAAACAATACAGAAGCATCGTGGGAGCACTCCAGTATATTACAATAACTAGACCAGATCTAAACTACAGTGTAAACAAGGCATGTCAATTTATGCATAGACCTCTCAGCAACCACTGGAAGGCCGTAAAACGTATATTGCATTACCTGAAAGGGACAATAGATCATGGTCTACATTTCAACGACGCAAAGGGATTAAACATACAGGCTTACTGTGATGCAGATTGGGCTTCAGATCCAGACGACAGAAGATCCACTACAGGGTTCTGTATATTCCTGGGGAACAACCCGATCTCGTGGTGCTCAAAGAAGCAAGCTGCGACCTCTCGCTCAAGTACAGAGGCGGAATATAGATCTATTGCCACCACTGCAGCTGAAATCATCTGGATCGAGTCGCTTCTCAAAGAAATCAGGATCAACATCACAAATACACCAGTAATCTGGTGCGACAACTTAAGCTCAGTCTTTCTCTCTGCCAATCCAGTGCTACACTCACGAACAAAGCATTTCGAGATAGATCTATACTTTGTTCGTGAGAAGGTTATGGAAGGAAAGCTTAAAGTCAACCATGTTCCAGCTCAATTTCAGAGAGCGGACATCTTGACTAAACCTCTCTCAGCAAAATATTTCACTCAACTGAAGAATGATCTCAAGATTAGAGGAGGCGGCGCTGAGAAGAAGGAGGAAGAGGAAACCCTAGATAGGATTAAAGGGGGGAGTTAGAATGAACGAACAGAGGCTTGTAGCCGTGTATATTGTTTTTCATTGTATAAGTTGGGCCTAGCCCACTTCTCTATATCTCAGCCCATATAGACTTGCTGTGTATTATATAAGCAAGGTCTATCTCTCTGTATTATGTACAATTCAATATACAACACAATAAACTCTTCTTTACAGTTTTCTATATCTTCTATCTTCCAAGTCAAATAACATACAGATTAATTTATTTTGGCTTAAACGAATGGTTTTAAGGTTTTAATTTTCATTTAACCATGCTGCTACCAACCATCAATTTTCTAATGTATAGCTTCCTTAAAATTCCAACATCTTATTGAGGTTTTAATTTTCATTTAAAGAGAATAGATTTTTAAAAATTACCATACCCTTAAAACTTTGTGGTGAATAACTTCAATAAGATGAAATTAATATGATGGATGACAATTGATATATTTCTTAAGTTTTATACAAACTATTAGGTTGGGGATGAGACCTCGTTTATGTAATATTTAATTTGTTTAATGTGTATTTGGTAAGATTTGTATTTCACATTGATCTTAACTTCTTTTGTTGAAAATTCACTATCATATCTTTTCTTGCACCTCCAACTACCCACGTAGACTTGTAGATGATCATGACAAAGTCTAGAAAGCATAAAGTGATTATTATAAAAGAAATGATTAAATATGCTAATATAACTAAATTTGCATACACACACATATTGACGCCAAAAATAGGCATCAACACCCAATAAAATTTAGTAGAGATTAAATGAAGAATGAGATAAAAACAAAGTAAAAAATCATAAAGGAACACACAGATTTTTGTAGTGGTTCGGCAATCTTGGCCTACGTCCACTTCATATTTTTATTGATCTTCCACTTGATTATGACTACAAGAATGTTTGGATCAGCCGGGATCCATTAGTACAAAAGTGAAGAATAAAAATGGCAGAGCCTCGGCAGAGAAAGCAAGATCCCTTTTATGACGTCATGCCTGCTGTATTTATAGGAGAAGACGTACACAGATCAGACTGTAATTCACTACAATAAAAATACCCTATTACAACGCCCTTTTTACAACGGGCATTGGTTGTCCGTTGTAATAGAAGGCTATTACAACGGTCCATTCAGGCCCGTTGTAAAAGATGCCATATACAACGCCTTTTTTACAACGGGCATTGGTTGCCCGTTGTAATAGAAGGCTATTACAACGGTCCATTCAGGCCCGTTGTAATAGGTGCCAATTTTACAACGGGCTAAAAAGTCCGTTGTAATACGTGCCAATCAAAACCCTAATTTTTAATTAAAAAACAAGGTTGGCCCTTTTATTTCTTTTATTTCGTTCCTCTACTTTGCTCTGTAAAAATGTTGGCCTTGTTCCTTTGCTCGTTCCTCTTTGCTCGAAATTAGGGCTTTGGCAAAAATTGAAGCTGCCGTCTTCAATTGCTTGATCGAATGATGATTTACGTGCTTCCTTTGTCGATCGATGCTCTCTTCTTTTAGCACACGGCTTCTCCAATTTGGATCGAGTTCGTCTATAGTGGCATGTGAATTATTCTTTTTGCTTTACTGGTTGATATGTTGAACTCGATCCTGATTCGAGTCGAATGATTATTCCTTTTTCGCTTGTACTCGAATGCATAATTTTGCCGATGATGTTCGTTTATATAGGGTTCGAACCCCTATATTTTCATTCGTATATTTTATATGAATTCGTCAAATAATTTAGCTTTGAATTCGTCTCGACCACTTGATTAATATTGAATGATGGCGATTCTTCTGACTTCTTCAATTTCGTATGTATTTTGGTTGGTTAACACGACTTCAATTTTTGACTTGGTTGATTTCCTTGGTCATCACGGTTTTGATATTTGCTTAATTATCACGGTTTGATTTCTGACTTGGTCATCGTGAATATCACGACTTTGAGTATCTGACATTTGAACTTGACCTGGTTCTGTTCTTTGCGCTTGTTGACTTCGGCTTCTCTGTCTTGTTCAAAACTAATACTTGCATTTGACTTCGGTCACTTGATTTTCTGAAAATATGAACTTGTTCGACACTCTGTTGACATCGGCCAGTTGATACTGATGCTTGATGTTGACCATTGTCTTTGTGACTTCGGCACTGACTATATGTATGCATTTTGTAGCTAAAGTTTGTTTTGATAAATTTCTATTTGGAATTTTGACACACTTTGATTTTTTTTTTGTTGGAACTTGCTTCACCGTTTTGATTCTCTGACATTTTTAAAATTGACTTTGGTTATTTGAATTTTTCTCTGCCACTTTAATCATTGAAATGAGACTGACTTGGTTCCAATTTTTGTGCTATGCTCTGGTTGTCATTGTGTACATGTTCATGTATTCATACTTCATGTATATTGATGTTGTGACTTCGATACACCTGACTTCGGCTTTGATAAAACTGGCATGTTGATGTTGTACTAGATTTTGTCTTCTGTCTTAGTTCGGCTGTTGAACTAGTCTGTAGCATTTTGTAACCGAGTCTGCTTTATGTTGCATAGTCTGTTCATATGGTCTGCACATCCATGTCGCCTCCTCTGATCCATTTTAGTCTGGTTCAGCATTGCACTCTCTGTTAAACTGCATATTCATACTTCAAATAAAACTTATGTATAAAGTAAAATTGTACTTTAGAGGAAGCCTGGAACCAATTTCCTTGACAACCTGAGTATCATATTTTTAACTATAAGAAAAAAATTGGAAATTGGTTTGAAATCTCTTTATATTTCAATAATGGAGGTCAATTATGGATTCAAGTTTTCATAGGCTGTTCCAACTCTTATTTTTATTATATTTTCCAATATAAGCTTCAGCTGGGTACTTTAAAACTTCACCAAAGCTCTTTATACCTAATTTTCAACTAATATGGTAGAGTTCTACCAATTTTAAAAAAATGGAGTACATTCATCTGATTGATTAGCAGTAATAGACTGAATATCACTTCCTATGTATGCAAGCTGTGATTGAGTAAAAGGTTTCAAAATACGAAGACACTTATGTGTGCGGGTCCACATATGTAAGTGAGTATGGGTGATTGAATATGCCTGTTAGTTTTAAACATATACGGCTTTCTATATAAATATATACCATATTTTAAGAGCTAAAAGCTTTGAATACATAAAGGTGGATTTTTAAAAAGTGAATGTAAAATGCATGTGAGCTTTTGGATATAAGGTTTTTCAAATACTTGAATTTTGCATATAAAAAGTCTTTGGTTACATATAACTGTCAGGTTCCATAAATGCTAATATTTGTGAACTTATTTATGTGAAGATTTATTCATATACAGGCTATGAAATATGTTTGCCACAAATATTTATTTAAACATTAGTTTTTGAATACATATCTGCTTCATGCATGTATCTATTTTAGAATATATATGTATGCAGGTGTAGAGTTCAAGTACATCACTGGCAATTAACATTACAATGGCAACCTTTCACACATGCGTGATATTGTTAAAAGTGTATCAATGATAGCAACTTATGGTGAATAGACAGTTGATTTGTATTTTGTTTTCCATTAAAATGTGCAGTTCTCTTGCAGTTTGCATATAAAATACTTGCGATTGGAATATTTTCAGAAAGGAAACTATTTTAATTTTATTCCTATTGAAAATGCAACTTTGTTAATCCATTATATTAATGCCATATTACTTTATATTATAAGATATGGTGAGTGAACTTTATTATTTGATCGTTGCTTTGAAATTCGATGACCAATAGGAAATGTTTTACCCCTATGGTTGTTGTGCTCGTTTCTTAACTTGATTGCCTGCTATATTTTTTTCTAAATCTGGTTTTGAGCTGAGCAATTCACCAGTTTATAGGGTGAATTAATACACCTAATTCCTTGCTGTATTTGTTTTGCAACCCGTTTCATTGTTGTTTGAACGGTGTACTAGCTTCCATACAAAGTGAATAGAGATTTAACTAGCCTGTACAAAGAAAAAAAATGCATGTACATAATTTATGTTTGTATATAGATGATTATTAGCTATGGATAAATGGTTATTGTCTTTCCAGTAGCATACATTACTTAGTTATTATGATTCAAGGACATATATTTGAATCACTGCTTCGACTACTTTATTATATAATTGGTATATGTGTCCCTTTTCTGTCACTTAAACCTGCTTACATATGCAATTGCTACTGGTGTTTTTCACCTATCCATATAGACGAAAGAAGAAAGAGAGGAAGATTATATGGATAAAAGCAAGAAGAAAAACAAAAGGAAAAGAGAAAGAGAGCGTGAAAAGAGAAAGTGACAATCAAAGAAAGATGAGTTCGTTGACAAAAGCTTTATGCTTATGTGTTAATGCTTTATGTATTTGGTTGTTATGAAACTAGTTGTCATGTGTATATTAGAACTATGTCGATGTAAACTTATCTAACTTTTTGGAATGTGTTGGAATTTTATGACTCTAGCTTTTAGTCTTTTCGTATGTGATTTTGGTTGTTTTATGATAATATTTATTACTCGTTAAATTATTCATTATTGGTATGGATGTACTGCATGGATACTGCTGTAATTTTTTTTAAAATTTGCATTTATTTTGCAACGGTCAGAAACCGTTACAATATCATGTATTACAACGGGCTTTAATTGTTGTCATAGAGCCTATTGCAAGGGCCGATGACCATTGTAAAAAGGTGTATTACAACGTTCATTGCCCGTTGTAAAATATGGTCGACCTATTACAACGAGGCCTAATACAACGGGCGCATACCCGTTGCGAAATCCATATTACAATGGGCATTGCCTGTTGTAAAATGGTTGTTTTGTTGTAGTGATTGGCAGAAGGTTCAAGAGACCAAGACGAGGCTACCCAAAAATATGCAGGCCCATCGGGGCCTATAGTAGGGATTGGTACCGATCCCTATTAATGTATCCAAATGGGTTGTGATCCATATGAGGAATGCCCTATGATGTTAGCTACTTGCTTTCCAAATTTCGTGCAATTCCGACGTACGGTTTGTGGGATATCGTATTTTCCGTGAAGTGGTGTTGATTGAATTCTGATTTCTGCCGATCCCTCTGAAGGGATAGGTACTGATCTCTTCAACTTGCTCCAAATGCCACGCGATCCCTATGGGGTGTTCCATATGTCCTAGTTAGCTTATACTCCAAGTTTCATGTTGATAACATTTGCACATTTTGAGTTATTGACCGATCACTGTTGCAATATGTAGTGAAAGATGAATATGGACGAACACTTTTATACTGATCCCTTTTAGTAGGTGAAGTAATTTGCTCATAACTTAAGCATACGAACTCCAAATGACTTGATACTCGAAATGTAGCCTCATGGGGTCTTCCTTGTCATTCTATATCGATCTTACAAAGTTTGGGACAAAAATTGAAGATATGTACCGATCCCCTAGGGAAAGGGATAGGCATTGATCCCTTGTCTAGGGGAGGCATTATTCCATACTTAGAATATTCTGGAGAGTCTATCTCTTGGCCTCGGTTGATCGTTGCTTCATATCATTTCCTAGGCTTGATCTCTAAGCCTGATAATCATCTCCGGGCTGCTTCCTCGATGATCGTCTAGTCTAACTTTTCTAGTTGGTCTGAATATAGTCGGGCCAAAAGGCCGGATAACTATATATATATATAAATTAGGGACTATAGAAGTAGTTTAGTTCTTTGGGTCGTTTTATCTAAAAATGCATGAACTCAACAGATTGAAACTTTGATGAACTGAGGGTATCTTCTTTTATACTTCCATGAATTTGGAATTAGTTTGACCTTTTTAATATGTTTCATGTTTTAATATAGTTCAACAAATTCTTGAAACCTAAACTTTATCTTCAATAAGTTTATTTTGGCTTATTGGTAATAGACCTAGACGTACTTTGTTGCAATGATGGTGCATTAGTACTATCTCCTTGAATTATTGAATTAATAGTTATTACAAAGGGTATTTTGATAACCAGCAATAGAAATATATGGGTCGTGAAAAGCGCTAACAAATGATATTCCCATACTATCTAAACTTATTTAACATGATGGAAGTGACTTTGATGTTTGGATTTGCCAAATAAGGAAAGCTTGTATTGCTCTATACTGATTTCAGCAGCGATGTTCTAAATAATCTCTGCTGCTAGTTTATAACTTTTACCTTTTATGGCTGAAAATATATTTACATGGAAATATATACTTAATACTCTCCACTGCTCTGTATTTTTCATATGTACTTTTAATACTATCTTCTTATATAACATTTCAAATCAGTATACAAAATGTAGTGTCAGTTTATAATCTCCATTGTAATGTATTGATTTATATTAACTCTGTACCGGGGATAACGAATTATGTTGAGATTAGGCACAGAAAATGTATTGTCTACAAAATCTGCTACCTGAGTCTTCATTCCCTGTTACTTATACCTAAATGTTGGATATTTACTCATAATGGCAAAAACTCAAAGCTTGGTGGTCATGCATTGAAGAAGTTATTATTTCAGAAAAAAGATATGCAAACCAACTAATATTGTTTAAGATTAATATAAACTAATAGTAATTATTGTGCAAATATATAAAAATCTAAACTGCCTACCATGTATGTGCATGAAATTCGAACCAAGACGCAAAATGATATGATATGGCCACTAAGAAGGAACTACATTCATTTTTGTGATTACATTTGTGCTCTCCAAGTAAAGAAAGATATGGAGGCATAATGAAATTGGTATCATAGCAGTTCTAAAGGTAATAAAAGATGCAAATAAATACGGTTCATATAGAGCATAATGCAAATGCTTAAATAACCGTAACATATTATATATCGTTTATATATAACTATGTTTTACATATATATGTATATATATATATATATGTATATATGTATATATATACACACACATACACACACTATATGTAGAGAATAAAACATTCTCATGCATAAAGAACAACTACTATGGTGTGTTATGCATCATTATTTTATAGAAAATAACGTGTTTTGGGGGGGAAAAGTGTTTGGTTCCACTTAAACAATTAGTGTCCCTGATTTCCTTTGAAATTTACATAGAAAAACTACATATCACTTATATTCTAGAAATTAAACCACTATTGTTGTATAATTGTAATTCGTAGTGTATTGTCATGTTTAGGTATCCAATAGCAAACTTGCTGCTATGCTTTAGAAAAACCATTCTTGCATTTGTATGTTTGAAATGAAATTTTAGATAGTGAAAATTGAAATCTAGGGTTTCCTCTCAGCCATGGGGGAAAATCAATTTCCTCACCAATTCCTCACAAATCTCTCCCAATCTTCTTCTCTAATCAGACCACCTGAGGTTTCTCACTTCAGAAAGCCATCAGGGGTTAACAGCACTGATGATGAAGGGTTCAAATTGGTTCAATCGAAACAATAAAGAAGAAAGGAGGCCAAAAAAGTTCAGGAGTCACCATCAGTTCCTCAATTTGACAACCGTAAAGGAAGAGTTGGTCAGATTGCAACCAACCAGGACGAAAAGAGGAATGTATTGCTGTCAAATCAGAGAAAACCAATAGCCGTCTCACTGAACAGAGATCAAGGCCGGAAGTCTTGGGCAGACACTGTTGCCGATCAACCTCAAGAACCCAATGTTGAAGAAAGCAGTCTTGAGCATTTTGCACCAATCAGAATAAATAACAAGAAGTACGGTTTGGTTAAGGAAGAGGTATGTAAAAGAGCCACTGAATCTTGGAATAATTCTGTTCTTGTTTATGTAGTGGGCACCAAACCTTACTACCTGTTTTTTAAATCTTACATACAAAGAGTATGGAAACCGATTGGTGAATTTGAAATCTTTACTAGAGAGAATGGATTCTTTCTAGTAAAGTTTAAGGAATCTCAAGACTGTAACTCAGTTTTAAAAAATGGACCATATTTCTATAATGGCAAACTCATCATAATGAGAAAGTGGTCTGATTCTTTGAAGATGGACAGAGACTTATTAACATCTATGCCGATCTGGGTAAGGTTACCCTGTGTTAATCTGAAGCTATGGGACAGACGGGCTTTCAGTGTTATGGCAAGTATCATAGGTAAACCCATAAAAATGGATGCAGCCACAACGTTGAAGACGAGATTGAATTACGCTCGCCTTCTGGTCAAAGTGTCTGCAGAGGATGAGCTTCCTCATGAGATTCATCTTTCTTTGTTTAATGGAGAAAAAATTACTCAGAAAGTTGAGTATGAATGGGTCCCGCCAAAATGTAGTGTATGCAAATGTTTTGGGCACACTAGAGATCAGTGTAACCCAAAACAGGCATGGGTACCCAAGACTCAAAATCAAGAAATCCAAGAAAAAGAAGCTTCATATCCAAATTCAAGCAATTCAGTGTCACAAAAACAAGTTATGCTATCGGAAGATTATGATAGGATCAATCAAACAGATGTCATCTCTGATCACAGAAAGAATGATAAGGTGCTCTCTGATCAAGAAGATCAAGTCATAGCAGAGGAAGCTCATCAAACTAATTCAGAAATCATAAAAGGAAATTTGCAGAGTAACAAAATGGTGGGTGAAAAGAATACAAAGGTCTTAGAATCTGTAACCCCACCAGTTACAGACCCTTGTATAATTACAGGCAAGAAGGTTACAAATTACAACAATGACAGTGAAGAAATTCTGCAGTATGCAATCTCGAATTTGGGTAAGCCTCCTGAATCAGCCCCTCCACCTGAACAGGCTGTAGTGGATGAGATTTCTGACTCAGCCATGCCTCGCCATGTTGTTCCATTTGATATCTCAACTATTGTAATCCCAGAAGATACTAACAACTCTGGAAATGAAATGGAAGTGGTGGATGCTGTAGATCAGTTTGATATATCTGAACTGCATATACCAAAAGCAAGGGCTACAGGTAAGAATAAGGGCAGTAAAGAGAAGAAAGCTTTTAAACAAAAGTACATTTCTCTAAATCCAGAATGGGATGAAATGTCTACTAGACTAAAAGCAAAAAGTGTTGAAAACAAGAGAAGAGGTAAGAGTGCTCTGGTATCAGGTACTATCTAAACCCATTATTTAATTATTATGTCTATCTTTGCATGGAATGTAAGAGGTATGAATTCCTCTTCTAAACAATCTAATATTTTACATATGTTTAGTATCTATAAACCTTCTGTTATAGCTCTTATTGAGAATAAGATGAATGAGGAGAATTTTGAAAAATTCTGTGTTAAACTTCCTAGAAATTGGAAAGCCATAAATAATAATGATTGTGGATGCAAAGGCAGAATCATTGTTATTTGGGATTCTGATGTTTGGAAAATGGTTAACAGTAACAAAGATAAGAAATTTCTAGATTGTCATTTTGAAAATACTGGTGGTTCTTTTATTCAAATTACTAGTATTTATGGTAGTAATCTGGAAAATGAAAGGAATAGCTTGTGGAGTAGGTTAAAAGCTTTAAACTTGAGATATAATTTCCCTTGGCTTATACTTGGAGATTTTAACACTGTTTTTCATGCTTCTGAAAAATTTGGAGGCATTAATATCCCTCAAAGCAAGTTAGATAAACTTAATAATTTCTTATTAGAAACTGGATTAATAGAACCAAGTACTAGTGGTAACAAATTCACTTGGAAATCTGGTTTGGATAAGAATATTCACTGTAAATTAGATAGAGCTTTGATTAATAAAGAATTCTCCAGTGTTTTTCCTAATTTTATTTGTTCTACTTTAGAACAAAATACTAGTGATCATTCTCTAATTTTAGTTTCCCTGTTTAAAGATTTAAATCATAGGAATAAAATTTCTCCTTTTAGATTCAAGAATGGTTGGATTTTAGAAGAGAACTATAAGAACATTATGGATAACTATTTGAATTTTTCTTGCAAAGGTACCAAACAATTCCAGTTTAATATGTTTCTAAAAAATTCTAAGCATAATCTTAAATACTGGAATAAAAATAGTCTAGTTAAATCCAACAAACTAGAAATTCTTAGACAGGAGGGTAAATTGCTACAAGAAACTGTTGATAAAAATCCTAGGGATGTTAATACAATCAAAGAATTTTTTTCCAATCAACAAAATTTAGCTAATGAATTATATAAAAACACTGTGAATGCTAAACAAAAAGCTAAGGTTGATTGGTTAACTATGGGGGATGATTGTACTAAATTTTTTCATGCTAAAATGAGCAGCAGGAGGCATATGAATAACATAGGTAATATTATTGACACTACTGGTAACCTTTCTAATGCTCATGATAAAGTTGCTAAAGAAGCTTTAGAATATTATGAAAGTTTATTTTTCACTAATTCCAATAATAAAGACTTTCCTCATATTATATGTAAAAATATTTTAAATAAAAATGCTTCTGATATTCTACTCTCTTCTGTTGCTTTGGAAGAAATTAAAAATGTTGTTTTCATGGCTGGTGATAATAAGAGTCCTGGCCCTGATGGTTTTAATGCTAAATTTTACAAAACTCATTGGGATAGCTTGAAAGATCAAGTTTTAGGCTTAGTAAATGAATTTTTTGAAAAAGGTAAAATTCTTAAAAGTATTAACCATACTTTTTTAACTTTAATTCCCAAAACTAAAAATCCCAGTTGCATTGGTGATTATAGACCTATTTCTTGTTGCAATTTTATTTATAAAATTATTGCCAGTGTTTTAAGTAATAGGATTAAAAACTTTTTGCCATTTATCATCTCTGAGAATCAGAGTGCTTTTTTTCCTGGTAGGCTCATTTATGAAAATTCTCTTTTAGCCCACGAGCTGGTCAGAAATTTTAATTCTAAAAGTGCTGGTAATGTCTGTATTAAGGTAGATTTGCAGAAGGCTTATGACAGAGTAAATACACATTTCATTTACCATATTATGAAATGTATGGGCTTTCCCATTAAATTTTGTAACTTGGTTTTTGAATGCATAAATTCCCCTACTTTTTCTATTCTCATTCAAGGCAAATCAGAAGGTTTTATTAGGAGTAATATGGGTATTAGGCAAGGGGATCCATTATCCCCCTATCTTTTTACTGTGGTTATGGAATATTTTTCTATTTTAATGGAAAAGGAAGCTTTTAAAGGTAATATTACTTCTATGAATAAAGTCCAACCCTATATTAATCATCTTATATATGCTGATGATTTAATGATTTTTGTCAAAGCTAATAAAACTAATGCTGATGCTATTATAAATATATTTGGCAAATTGCTTAAGTATGCTGGTTTACAATTAAATGAACACAAAAGTAAAGCATACTTCAGTAAAAACTGTAAAGATAAAAATGAGATTTTAGAGTCTCTAAATATTCTAGAAGGCAATCTGCCTATAAAATACCTAGGTCTTCCCTTATCTATTAATCAAATTAGAGATTCTGATTGCTCCATTCTTATTGATAAAATTCAAGATAAAATGGAAACTTGGTCATGTAAACTTCTTTCTATAGCAGGCAGAATGGAGCTTATTAAAACTGTTTTATATGCAATTATTCTTTATTGGATTCAAACTTTTCATATTCCTGCTGCCTCTATTAAAAAGATTGAAAGTAGATGTGCTGATTTTTTATGGAGAGGTAAATTTCATAAAGTCAGTTGGGATAAAGTGTGCATGCCTAAAAAAGAAGGGGGATTAGGTATTAGAAATATGAAGGACCTCATTATTACTTGTCACTTAAAATTATTTTGGAGATTTGTGAATTCAGATTCTCTCTGGGCCAAATGGATGAGATCCAAATACCTTAAGAATAATAATTTTTGGACAGTCTTACCTAAAAATAGTCAGTCTTATACTTGGAAAAGAATTCTTGACTGCATAAATATAGGTAAATCTTTTCTGGAAAGAAGATTTAAGTCAGGTGATCAAACCAGTCTTTGGTTTGACCCCTGGTTTTAAAATGAATCTTTTGTGAATAAAGTTGGTTGGGATAGTCTAGTTATTTGTGGGGGGGGTTAATGACACTGTGGCAATGATTATTAAAGACAATCAATGGCAGCCACAGATGCATCCTATCACTTATCCTCATAAAAATAACATTTGTCAAATTCCTATTGATGTTCATGCAGATAGTGATTATTGGGAGTGGATTGCTAATACCAGAGGGAAGTTTTCTTTTAAAATTACATGGGAAAGCATTAGAAATAAACTTCCTAATGTTGACTGGTACAATTGCATATGGAACAAAGTGAATTGCCCCAAAATGGCCTTCTGTACTTATTTCGCAATCAACAATAGATTGCCAACTTGGGATAGAATTAATAAATGGGGAAAATCCAATAATTCACTGTGTTCCCTATGCAATTTAGTTAATGAAAATGTTAATCATTTGTTTTTTGAATGCAGCTACTCTTATTACATCTGGAATAAAATACAGAATTTACTGCAAATTACTAACAATGGTCAGATGGATCTAAGTCAAGCCATTCAGCATATCAACAACAATTTCAAAGCTAAAAGTAACGAAAGAGATTATGCAACCATACTGTTAACTACTGCGGTATTTCATATCTGGAAAGAAAGGAACTGCAGAACTCATAATAAAAGCAGTATGAATAAAGAGCAGAAATGGATACTTATCGAGACTGAGAGTAGAGTAATTCTTCAGAAATCTAAGAAGAAAATCAGGGATCAAACCAAATTTTGTTTCCTCGCTGATGATTGGAGCCACGAAGCTGGCAGCAAACATCTGGAGTTATTTCTTGCTTGTGCTAAAACTTATGGCAAGCAGCAGTATAATGATATTAATGTTCCTCATCAGAGCTCTGTAGCTATTGACAAAAGCGTCAATCGTCATACTAGCGAGATTTACTAGAAGAGATGGAACCATAATTCTGCTGAAGTGATGACTACAGGGAAGAAACTAACAGATCTGAGTTATATCGAACCCAAATCTGCTAGTACTCCCAGGATCGATCTCCTTCAGAGAAACGAGCAAGGGATGCGAGGATGCTTCAATGGCAGCCTTTCGTATTGGGAACGTGGTGAGTCGAGCATAGCTAAGCATGGAGGAAGAGAGACTTAGCGGAGAGTTTCTCGTCTGCCATTTTTTTGTTTTTCGAAGAGCTTTTGGTTCTAGTGTGTTTTGTCGGCAATCCTAGATCTGGTTAGGGTTTTAAGTTGGCTTTCAGGTGTTTGTATTTTGATACCCGAACTGTTTGTTCTTGGGCCTTGGCCTGTTTATCTCTATTCAAAAAAAAATGTTTGAAATGAAATGGATTAAATAAAGTTCACCTGAGCACAAAACAATATGAATGGCTTAATGCCTGACTAAATACATGTGTATGTATATATGTGTGTACAAGTACCAAACTACTCAAAATCTTTCTTCTTATTATTCAGTAGATAGTCGAATTTTCTTCGCACACGGCGCACCCATTTTTTCATCTTTTTTATTTTTGTGTATATCCTTTTGGATCAACTTTCTCTTAACATTAATCCTTAAATATTTAACGTAAGCATACACTGATTTTGATATGTAATTTAGCTACTTCCTTTCATCTATAACAAATATTTTATGGACAAATTTTCGAAGTAGGCTAGTTTTTGAAACAATTTCCCGAGTGGTGCTCATTTTGAAACTTATTATCAAATAAGGCTGGTTTCGGCCCAGTCAGCAGTCAACTCAGCAGTTTTATAACTGCCAGGATAAAGCGTAACTATGAGTTGCGTTTTTTTTTATAAATTTTTTTTCGGGGCGCCACTACGAGTTGCGCCTCTGTTTTTTTCAATTTTCCTTACACACAACTAAGAGTTGCGCCTCCGAAAAAAATAGGATACAATAAGCAGGCGCAACTCATAGTTTCCACTGCTATAGTGTCGAGCAGGCGCAACTATGAGTTGCGCCTACACAGGTTGCTGCTGTTAAAATAGAGGCAGCAACAACCCTACACTACATTCCACAAAAACATTTTCCAACCTTCAACCCTTCTTCCATGCCCGAACCCACCAGCTCCAAACCCAAATTTTAGTCAATTACCATCAATTTATCACAAAATTTTCAAATTTCTTCTTCATTCTTCGATTAAACCAAAGCAACGACAATCCCTTCACCCACACTTACATTACCACTAATTTATATGGATAATTGGGAGATTCCAGATGAAGTATTGGTGTAATATGTTGAACGGATGGAAGCTGAAAATGAATTTGTTCCTGAAACTCAGTTTGAAACAGTTCCTGAAGCTCAATTTGAGATAGTTCCGTCGGCTAATGGTGTTGTTGTTCAATATGCTTTGGATAATCAAATCTGCTTAGGCGAAGCGAATCAAAGACCGGGGAAACAAATTAGCGGTGAAGGACGAGTAAGACAAGATACACATCCACTTTGCCACTGTGGAGATGTTTGTGAGGTAGTTGTATGCAAGACTCAAACAAATGTTGGACGTCGGTTTTACGGATGTGTCGATTACCTTGATCATATAACTAACCCGAAATGTGTTGAGTGCTATAATTTCTTCAAATGGCTAGATCGTCCGTTGACCCCTAGGGGAGTGGAGTATGCGCTAGAGATGCAAGCCGAAGTGAGACATTTGGAAAAGGAAAAAAGTCAGCTTCGACATCAAGTAGAATATTTGCAGTCCGTAAATCCAATTTGGAAAGGGGTCTAGTAAACTGGGTAGTGCAACTATAATGTAATGGATGTGTATCAGACTTGTTTAATTGAGTTATGTATGCTTTAGTTTTAATGAATGTTGTATTACTTGGTTTTATTTGTACTTGGTTGTTGTAGTGGATGTGCAATTGATGATGTATTATTGTTTGTCTGTTATGTTTATTTGACGGTAGATGTAAAACTGTGGAAAATTCATAATTTTGCTGCATATAAATTAAATCAAAGTAACATAACATAGCAAGTAATTTAAATGTTTGACATAAGATAGCCTTTGATAACAAAGTTGCATACAGAATAAAAATATAAGTTATACAGTTTACGAATGACAGAAGTAGTAGAAACAAGTAAAATATTTATTGCTTCCCACATGTTCTTCTCTTATGACCCAAGTTACTACATTGTCCACATCTGTCCTGTCTTATGTCCTCCATTTCGTCCATGACTCCCCTTATTCTTGTGGACCTCGGTCTCCCTGTATTCTTTCGCGTTGGCGGCGGGATTATAGTAGGGCCTTCATGTACATCCCAATATCTACTGTCGGGCACTGGATAAAAGACCGGAGAATAACTATGTCTATAAATGTCTGCCGTAAACTAGGATGAAATAAGATCATGGTAAGCTCTGTTCGCTCCTCCTCTACATCGTGCGCATGCATCTAAAACATGGGGACATGGAAAATGGGCTAGAATAGGAATATTGCATGAACAGCTGCAGCTGTCATTGGCAATATTTACTGTGTAGTTGCACGTGTTTGTGTCTGTTACTTGCCACTCCGTTAAGTTGAACCTGTTAATGCTCATATTACGTGCTTCTGCTGAATATTTTTCCATCATTTTGTCATAATTTGGCATGAGCGAAGATGTGTAATCCATTCCATCTGTACGTCTTCTGTAGAAGTAGCTATTAAGACGATGAAAGGTATGTTCCACTAACGCCTTGACCGGCAACGATCTTGCACCTTTAAGAACTCCATTGAAACTCTCCGAAGCATTGGTAGTCATCATACAGAAACGTTCACCGTTGTCCTTATAAAGAGCCCACTCTTCATCCTTATGTCGGAGACTTCTATCAATCCATCTGTCAGCAGCCGGACTCACATTTTTTAGTTGCTCTCTGAGTTCTTTGTATGTTAACTCATCTCTTGCTTCAGCAGAAGCATGAAATAAGTTTTGCAAAATCTTACTACCAAAACCAGCTTTTTTAAAATTTGCTTTCAAATGGCGTAGGCAGAAGCGATGATGATGTGGTCTTCTCCACTTCTCCTGCAAGGCGGTTGGAATTCCTTTCATTCTATCGGAAATGAATGTAATGCATCTTGCATTTAAAGATGGAATTAAGTGTCCCATGCATGAAAAAAACCAACCCCAAGTTTCTGTAGACTCCGTCCTTACAATAGTAAATGCCAAAGGGAAAAGAGAGTTGTTTGCATCAACTCATGTAGCCACAAGCAACGTACCTTGATATTTACCATACAGATGTGTTCCGTCAATAGAAAGAACCGGACGACAATGCTTGATACCTGCAATGCTCGGTCCAAATGCCCAGAAAGCCCCCCAAAATTGTACTCCTTTTGTATGTACATGATAAACAGTACCTGGATTGCATTTCTATATAGCATGAAGAAACTGAGGCAAGTCATTGTACGAAGATTCCCAATCGCCAAATATTGTAGACACCACTTTGCTAAGTCCTTTCCAGGCTCTCATGTAGCTTATTTGAATTTTGTAAGTGTGTGCCATAAGCTCTTGGACAGATTTTGCAGTGTAACTTGGGTTCGAACGAACATGTGGAAGGACTTTGGTGCAAATGAATTTGGTTGTTGCTTGTTTATGGTTCGAGTTGATGATTGGATTTGAGCAAGCGTGATCACCACCATATTTTTTTATCATCCACCACCCAGCATGATCTCTTTTAGACACAATAGCATGAAGCCGCCATGGACAATTAGCATCAATATCACATATAGCAGTGAACTCTCTAGCGCGGGACTTTATGTTTTTAAATGAAACTGAACACTTTATCGACCATTCACTTATATGTTCAATTAAAGATTCCTTCAATTTAAAAATCATACCAACTTTAGGGCCTTTCTCCACACATTCCAGTCCGAACATTTCGTCGGTAAATTGAAATTCTTGCACAACAGATCTTTCCATAATTGTATCATTGCATTGGTCATCTTCTAACAGTTCTTCCATCTCGATATGCTCATCAGTGTCATCAACTTCCTCTGGAATATCATCTAAAAGAGCGTCATTGTTAACATTCATAGCATCGATCCATGTTTCATCGTCGTCAAGTGAAGCAGCGATTTCCATGCTATCCAAATGAGAAATTTCAATATCAGCATTTCCACCCTCCATATCCTCGGTGTCAACATCTTCATCTTCAATTTCATGCAAGTAGTCGTTTGAATTCGGGGTTGGAATTGACTGTGGAGGATACGATGGATAAGGAAGGAAACCATACCTGGGTGACTACGATGGATATGCCATGACACCGTACCTGTACACAAACATTTGACTGTTAAGTACAAAAAACATGAGTAAAACATTAATACAGCACATAAAAGCATACCCAGTTGCTTGTGCGTAAACGTTCGGTGGCTGGTAGGAGTAGTGTGGGTAATACATTTGACTTCGCTCAGTAGTATTACTAGGTCCGGGTTGACTTGCATAATAAAAGATTTGAGCTTGCTGTTCAGTTGTATGTACCACCTCTGTCTTCTTAACATACAGCTCAATTACTTTCATCCCCACACAAAACTTAGAATCGACGTCGTCGTCGTCGTTTACCTCAATAGCAATTGGTCCGTCATCCGTTACCCATTTACTAACCAACGAGATGTCGAACTCCGTAGAAGCAATCTTGGTAGCTTTGTAAATTGCTGTTTTCAGCTCAAGAAAATTGCAACCCCTCCTGACTTTCGATCCCTTATGTTTTCCGCCAACATAGGTTGGCTTGCTATTTTCATCGATGACTAAATCGCCGTCATAGTGACAAATAATCGGCACGGTAGTCATTGATCTATCAAAATTACAAAAAGTTAAATGTCAACACTAGATCTATCAAAATTAGTGGAGTAGGGTTTCGATTCTTTACCTCAAGTGTAGATGAACGTGCAATCTTTTGTTAATCTTCGTACAATTAAATGATTTTGAGTGGAATGTTGTGTTGCTGGTAGTGAAAATAATGGAAATGGAGGTTAGGGTTTCTGAAAGAAAATGGGTTTGTGGAGTTGTGTTTGTTTGGGGAGGAGTTGTGATGTTTATATGTTGTTGTTGGGCCAAGGGATAGCCCAGGTATACAGGCACAACTCAAAGTTGCGCATGAACAAAAATGTTAGGCGCAACTCAAAGTTGCACACAGTATATTCATGAAAGCGCAACTAAAAGTCGCGCCTGCAACTTTCCAGAGAGAACATTTGCGCGTTTCTGAGTTACGCCTGTAGCTTTCCAGATTTCCAAAGAATAAATAACATATGCAACTTTCTTATAACATCAACTTTCATATAATAACAACATATAAGTACACCATTTCATTCAAATAGGTGAAATATTTCATACAGAACATCATATTTCATATAACAACATGTTTCAAGTCAATAATACAACATCGCAACACCTACAAACCAACAAGTTTCAAGCCATTACAACTTCAAAACAAAGCAACCAAACGACAGACCAACACAACCCTATCTTCTTACATTTCTGCGGTCGCGTAGTGTCATTTGAGTTTGGGTCGGAGGCGGTTGAGATGGTCCAGCTTCAACTATTTCCTGCCCCGGCTGGCTACCTTGTGAAGGACCCCCCGTGCCTCTAAAACGTCTTCTTTGGTAGGTACGACCAAAAGCCTGGGGCGGACGAGGCATATACGGTGGTGGTCTTTCTAGCTTATGCCTACCAAGAAACGACTTGATAATTTCCTTGATGTTGAAGCACTTTCCTTTTACTCTGTCCTCATCTGCAGGATCTGCCAGGACATCGTCAACTTCATTGGAAATCATATACAACCCTTGAACCTAAAACACAAGAATCAATGATGCAAGTAAGTAAAGCTTGTTGAGGAAGTTCAAAGGTTAAAACTTATAAACACGTACCAAATCACGTTCCACCGGTCCCCGTGGAGCATATCTGGGCAGTCTAGTTGACGATTCTTTAAGAACAAATCGCCGTGTGATATGCCAGTACCAACTATAGTATTGTTCGATTGACATTCTTGGTACGCGTTCAACCTGAACGTGATCCAACCTATGATCCCACCTTGCGACGTACGTGTTGTACAAGTCTCTATTCCAACCGTGTGGGAAAATCTGCTCGGCTGGATCCGGTATATGCTGATGAAGGCCAAATTTCCTCATCACTCTGTCGGGGTAGTGCATGGCTACACTTTGCAAGCAAATAATCAGGGTCCTTGCATACCAACTATGCTCCCCGTCCAAGCAAATAGGCGGCAGATCCTGTACGATCTCAGCCATGTATGGCGTCCAGTCAACAGCAAGCTCGTCCATAACATCGAGCTCATTGCGATAGAATGTAGGATGTTGGGCTGGATTATCTCTCCAATGTCTATCTTCGGTCCATCTACAGTCATAATCAAAAAAGTGTGAATATTGGCAGAAATCAAAAAAAATTCAGTGTAAGTTTCAGGTTGCTTTTACCTTGCCCCGTAAGGTAATCCTGGAACGACGTTGGCATGAACATTTGGTCGTCCAACAGAAATACGCGTCCAAGACCATACCTGCATATTATCATTGTTAAAAACGTCTTTCAAAATATTTCATAAATTTGGTTCACCAATAAGTCAAAACCGACATACCTGCAGAAGTGTTAGGCAACCTGCTAACCCGTTCGTCTTTCTTAGTGCCACATTATCCAACTCCTTGTATAATGCGCACAAAACCGCGCTACCCCATGAATAATCGGAAATGGTGGAAAAATCCTCTAGCAAGTACAACCATTTAACGCTAACTCTACCCTTCAAATGGTTCGAAAAAGGACGAGATGCTATAAGAAGCAATATGACAGCCCGTGTAAACTGTTCTAGCTCCTCAATAGATGAATCGACTGAAATCTCCCTACCGATTATAAGATCATTTAGCCATTTGACCTTCAACTCTCTTCTATTGACAACCACTTCTGGGGGTGGAATTTCACCAAGCAAACGTTGACAAACCTCATCGGCGTCCATGTTACCACCATAGTTCAACACGGCGCCTTCAATGGGAAGGCCAAGCAAAATAGATTCGTCTTGCAGTGTAATTGTCATTTCTCCCACCGAAAAATGAAAAGTGCAAGTCTCAGGTCTCCATCTATCGCATAAAGCTGTGAGTAATGACCTATCGAATCTGATATATTTGATCTACATGAAATACCAGAATTCGGCTTGATGTAGTAATTGTTGAACCCGTTGATCTTCAACCATCTCCATCAAATCTTCAAAACTTTGCGAATGATCCAGACAATCCACCGGTTTTACACTCTGCAAAACAAAGGATTATAACATATATTTTATTCAAAATGCGGCATAGCTTGCAAAAATATACTATAATTACAAAACACATAATATTACCCGCATTAACTCTTCAACATTAGAGCGGTGATTATCCTGCATATAAAGCACGCTACCGTCTACCGGTCCGCTTTCCGGTTCTTCAAAGTTCATGCCAAAAAACCGATTTTTACAAATCATTTACAACCAATTAGTGATTCAACGCTTCAAATTGGATTACTAAGATGTACAACAAGCTATTTGAAAATATTTCTAGCAAATACAACAAAATAATAAGCAAATTACAAATAAATAAAAAAACTAGGGTTTAGAAATTACCAAAATCTATTTGTGTTGAAGAGGATCCCACTTCCATTGTTGTAGCTTTTGTTTAATCGAAAAAAGAAGAAGAAATTTGTAAAATTTGTGATAATTTGGTGCACTTTGGCTAAAATTTGGGTTTCGAGCTGATGGGTTCGGGCATGAAGAGGGGTTTGAAGGTTGTGAACTGTTTTTGGGTTATGAGTGGAAGGGTAGCTGCTGGTTCTGTTTTAACAGCAGCTACCTGTGCAGGCGCAACTCATAGTTGCGCCTACACTATATTATAGTGACGCAGCACGGAAGTAGATCTGAACCAGCGGTCAGATCTATCCAGGATACAATCACTGTTGCGGAAAAATAAATCGATGAAACGAGATAAATTGGTGAATTGATGATACCCAAATGCCCAAATCCGTTGATCTCTCGAGATACCGGATTCTAGCTATCTTCAACACGTTGATCGCGCACGATACCGCGTTAGAAGATCTATGATTCTTCGACGTTGATCTCGCGCACGAGATTCCGTGAATCAGCTTCAATGTCGTTGATTCGAGTGCACTCGAATATCCAAAGATGGAGAAAGGAGATCACACTCAACTTCCAATTTTAATGGAGGCACAAAGCTCTCAACAAATTTTATTCAAAATTCAACTCCTTTTACAAATGACAACACACCCCTATTTATAGGAAATTACAACACATACTCGACTTAACATATGTGACATAACAACACATTACAACACAAACGACTTAACGAAATACAACACATTACAACACAAATGACTTAATGAAATACAACACATTACAACACAAACGACTTAACGAAAAGTGGCACAGCGACATAAGATAATTCGCGACTTAAGGAACTCGGCAGCGACCTACTGGAGCGGCATCCCAGAGCTTTGCGACATAAGAATCTTCAGCTTCAGCGACCTAGGCTTCGTTCGCGACCTAAGGAGGAGAGAGTATGTCGTTCGCGACATAAGGATCTCACGACATAAGAATCTTCAACGACCTAGGCTTCGTTCGCGACCTAAGGAGGAGCGAGTATGTCGTTCGCGACATAAGACTCTTCGGCGACCTAGGCTTCGTTCGTGACCTAAGGATTCTGGAAGCTCGCGACCTACGATTCAGGAAAGCGCGACATAGGAATTCGCGACATACTGTAACTTCACGACTTAGGGCAGCTTCGCGACTTAAAGAGATGAGCGACCTAAAGTTGATCGACTTATCTTGGCGCGCTGCATCATCCTCCCCTGGTTGAAAAGAATTCGACCCCGAATTCACACTCTCCTCTTCTTCGACATGCTTATTCTCATGATATGGAATGAAGTGTTTGACGTTGAAAACATCAGAAGTATGAACATTTTCCGACAACCTTAACTGATACGCATTATCATTGATCTTCTTCAAGATTTCTACTGGACCAATCTTTCGAGCTTTCAACTTGTTGTAAGTTCCAACTGGAAAACGATCTTTCGTCAATACTGCGTAAAAAAAATCACCCTCTTTGAAGTCCACACTCCTTCGCTTCTTATCTGCCAATTGCTTATACTTCTCATTTGACTTAAGAAATCGTTCATGAACAATCCTGTGACACTCCTGCAATTCATTCACGAAATCACAAGCTCGTTTAACAACCCCTTTCTGAAGTGGAACTGTCGACAAATCCAACGGTCCCTTCGGAATTGCTGAATATACCACTTGAAATGGACTGAATCCAGTACTTCGATTAACGGCATGATTATGTGTGAATTCTGCCTGACACAATTTCACATCCCAGCTCTTCAAATTATCCTTCACAAGACATCTCAACAAGTTTCCCAAAGATATGTTCACCACTTCCGTTTGCCCATCTATTTGTGGATGATAGGCGCTACTAAAATTCAGCTTAGTCCCAACCATCTTCCACAGACTCAACCAAAAATGACTTAGAAATCGAGTATCTCGGTCAGAAACAATAGACTCAGGTAGTCCATGTAGTCGATAAACCTCTTTAAAGAACAATTGAGCCACTCGGACTGCATCGACGGTCTTCTTACAAGCTATGAAATGTGCCATCTTCGAAAATCTATCCACCACAACATATATAGAATCATTCCCTCGTTGAGTTCTTGGCAAACCCAAAACGAAATCCATGCTAACATCAACCCATGGTCTAGAGGCACGGGCAATGGCATATACAATCCTGCATTCGTAGCTGTCCCTTTGGAAACTTGACATATGTGACATCTCTGCACAAATCTTTCAACTTCTTTCCTCTTGGAAGGCCAAAAATATGATTGAGAAATCAACTACAAGGTACGATCTCTTCCCACATGACCTTCTTCATGCAATTCCTTCACAATCTTCATTCGCAAACTGCACTCTGGTATACACAACCGATTTCCCTTAAATAGAAAACCTTCTACCAACACATACTCATCCGTCCTCCCTTTCTCGACTTCATCTACAATCTTGGCAAAGTAAGGATCCTCAACAAACAAATCTGGAAATACATCAAACCCCATCACTTCAACTCTCATCGTAGTCAACAAATGATTTCTTCTACTCAATGCGTCTGCCACACGATTTGTAACTCCCGACTTATGCTTTACAACAAATGTAAACTGTTGCAAGTATGCTGCGATCCATGAAGCATCCCTGGCTGCAATCTTATCATGTCCCTGCAAATGTTTCAATGCTTCATGGTCAGTATACAACACAAACTCTTTATGAAACAAATAGTGTCTCCAATGCTTTATGGCTTGGACAATAGCATAGAACTCCAAGTCATAGGTATTGTATCTTGTCTTGGCTCCAGAAAGTTTCTCGCTAAAATAAGCAATTGGACGACCCTTTTGACTTAACACTCCACCAATTCCAACCTTAGACGCATCAGTATCTAGCTCAAAGAGCAACTGAAAGTCCGGGTATCTAAGAACCAGTGTTGTAGTCAAGAGTGTCTTGATCTGTTGGAAAGCAGAATCAGCCTCTTCAGTCCACACAAACTGCTTTCCTTTCATACAATCTGTCACTGGTGCCATCACGCTACTGAAATGTGGAATAAACCTTCGGTAGAATGATGCTAAACCATGGAAACTTCTCACTTCAGTTACAGTCCTGGGTTGTGGCCAATCTTTGATTGCTTCAACTTTACCTTGATCCACTTGGATACCTTCCTTGGACAATACATACCCCAAGAACAAAACACTGTGCATCATGAACATGCACTTCTTTGTTGTCGCGTAAAATTGCTCCTGACGAAGTATCATCAACACTTCCCGCAAGTGTTGTAGATGCTCTTCTGTTCTTCCACTGTATATCAATATATCATCAAAGTATACCACCACGAACTTTCTAATAAACGGTCGAAAGATCTGATTCATCACTCGCATAAAAGTACTAGGTGCATTCGAAAGACCAAATGGCATGACCAGCCATTCATACAACCCCTCCCGTGTCTTGAAGGCTATCTTCCATTCATCCCCTGGTCGAATTCGAATCTGATGATACCCACTCTTCAGATCAATCTTTGAAAAGATAGCAGCTCCACTCAACTGATCTAACAAGTCGTCCAATCTTGGCATCGGGAATCTGTACCTCACTGTAATCTTGTTTAGTGCTCGACTATCTATACACATTCTCCAAGTTCCATCCTTCTTTGGCACTAACAAGGCTGGTACTGCACAAGGACTTAAACTTTCTTATACGCGCCCTTGTTCAAGTAACTCTTCCACCTGCCTTCTCAACTCTTCGTGCTCCTTTGGACTCATTCTATAATGTGGTCTATGTGGTAACACAGCTCCCGGAACAAGATCAATCTGGTGTTGTATGTCTCTCAACGGTGGTAACTCTTTTGGTAATTCTTCAGGAAATACATCTTCAAATTCCTTCAACACTGGCTTAACTTCCTCAGGAATTTCAACCGCTTCACTACTTTCACGTCCAATCAACAGAAATACTTCAAGGCTATCCTCTACTTCTTTGACAAATTCCTTCAAAGATAACAGAGTCTTTAGTTCCTCGATTTCCTCCAACTTGCTTTCACTTTGTTGTCGCCTTTTAGGAACTAAAGTGATTCTAGTGCCATCGAACATGAAACTATAACAGTTAGTCCTACCATCGTGTTGCACGGCTCTATCGAACTGCCACGGTCTTCCCAACAACAAATGGCATACATCCATATCCACCACGTCACACCAAATTTCATCCTTATACTTCTTTCCGATGGAAAAAGTTACACAAGCTCTTCGACCAACCTTCACTTCCCCACCTTTCCTCAGCCAAGCCAATTTGTAGGGTTTGGGATGCTTCTCTGTCTTTAACGCCAACTTCTTTACGGCTTCTATAGAGATGATGTTATCACAACTCCCTGCATCGATAACAAACTTACAAACTTTTCCCAAAATAGTGCGTGTCGACTGAAAAATATTACTCCTCAACCAACTAGTCTCCTCTTCATGCTTTGGCGTCAAGCAAGATCTCCTCATCATTAAAGAATATCCCTCGTCTCCCGTCAATAATTCTTCTTCCTCCTCAACCTGTGGTGAATTGGAACATTCTACTTCTGCATCCTCATCCTCAACCTCAGCAACCATCGCTCGCATCTTAGGCTTCGGGCATTCATTGCTCTTATGACCAAACTCCTGACAGTTATAACACTTGAAATTGTTGTTGACCTTGGTCTTAGCAGCTTCATTGACAACCGGTTTACTAACAGCCTTGGAAACATTAGTATTGCTACTAGCCCCCTTCACCTGATTGCTCGAACTTATAAACGCACCACCTCCTCTTCTACCTTGCTTCTCCCAAGCTAGAGCCTTCTGGTGTGCTTCGGCAACGGATCTCGGATCAAACATATTTACCATATCCTGAATTTGCATTCTCAATCCTCCAACAAATCTGGATGTCAACTGTTCCTCCGTTTCCATGATATCGTTTCTAGCAATCGGTTGATAAAACTCATCTGCATAATCATTTACCGACTTTGTCCCTTGTCTCAAATTCTGTAAGCGCTGATACATAAGAGACTGATAATTATAAGGCAAGAAAGTAGCCTTCATCAACTTCTTCATCTTTTCCCATGAAACAATCTTCGACTTTCTCATTCTTTCCTGTGTAAGTTTAGTTTGTTGCCACCATGCCATAGCTCTTCCCCTCAATCATGTAGCAACCAACTTAACTCTACGATGCTCGGGTACTTCCTTGAAGTCAAAAATTTCTTCAACATTTGATAACCAATCCAGAAACTCTTCCGCTAGCATTCCCCCTTTGAATTCTGGAATCTCTGTTTTCATCCCCGACTCCCATCGACGATCATCTTCGGAATCTCTATTTCGATTTCACCCTTGGTCAAGGTTTCGACAAGAGCTACTACCACCATCACTGGATTCCTCCAAATTTGACGTATGTCGATGTCGATTCTGACCATCAACATTTCTGCTACCACACACGTCTCTTTCTCCCGAAACTGACGGTTCTCTTCTTTCCCAATCCGATGGTGGTGACATTCTTCTTCTCTCGGAATTTGACGGCGAAATTCTATGTCCACCTTGATTTGAACCTGGTGATGCTCTTTGTCGAGTTTGATTCATATCCATCATGAGCCTTTCCAATCTACCAATTCCCTCATCAAACTTCTCATTGAATTTATCACTAATTCGTTGCTCCATTTGTTCAGCATCTTCTCTTCGATACACATCTGCAACATTCTGATGACGATTAACTCTTCTTGGAGGCATTGTCAAATCTTCAACAAATCCATACACACACTTCGCTTCGATTAAAAAAATATCTGTTTTGATTCAAGATTTATAAACTCCCAACTTGTTTGAAATTTCACGAACACCCAACGAACTTGGAAAAGTTCGTCTCCAAGCTCCGATACCAAATAACGCAGCACGGAAGTAGATCTGAACCAGCGGTCAGATCTATCCAGGATACAATCACTGTTGCGGAAAAATAAATCGATGAAACGAGATAAATTGGTGAATTGATGATATCCAAATGCCCAAATCTGTTGATCTCTCGAGATACCGGATTCTAGCTATCTTCAACACGTTGATCGCGCACGATATCGCGTTAGAAGATCTACGATTCTTCGACGTTGATCTCGTGCACGAGATTTCGTGAATCGGCTTCAAAGTCGTTGATTCGAGCGCACTCGAATATCCAAAGATGGAGAAAGGAGATCACACTCAACTTCCAATTTTAATGGAGGCACAAAGCTCTCAACAAATTTTATTCAAAATTCAACTCCTTTTACAAATGACAACACACCCCTATTTATAGGAAATTACAACACATACTCGACTTAACATATGTGACATAACAACACATTACAACACAAACGACTTAACGAAATACAACACAAACGACTTAACGAAATACAACACATTACAACACAAACGACTTAACGAAAAGCGGCACAACGACATAAGATAATTCGCGACTTAAGGAACTCGGCAGGGACCTACTGGAGCGGCATCCCGGAGCTTTGCGACATAAGAATCTTCAGCTTCAACGACCTAGGCTTCGTTCGCGACCTAAGGAGGAGCGAGTATGTTGTTGCGACATAAGGATCTCGCGACATAAGAATCTTCAGCGACCTAGGCTTTGTTCGCGACCTAAGGAGGAGCGAGTATGTCGTTCGCGACATAAGACTCTTCAGCGACCTAGGCTTCATTCGCGACCTAAGGATTCTGGAAGCTCGCGACCTACGATTCAGGAAAGCGCGACATAGGAATTCGCAACATACTGTAGCTTCGCGACTTAGGGCAGCTTCGCGACTTAAAGAGATGAGCGACCTAAAGTTGATCGACTTATCATGACATGCTGCATCATATAGCAGGCGCAACTATGAGTTGCGCCTGCTTATTGGCGCTGAAAAAATTGACATATGCGCAACTCATAGTTGCGCCTACACTATATTATAGCAGGCGCAACTATGAGTTGCGCATATGGCTGGCAGTTAAAAAAATGCTGACTGTACTGCTGACTGGACTGAAACTAGCCCTGTTTGGTAATAAGTTTGAAAACTAACACCGATCGCGAAATTGTTTCGAAAAGTAGCATACTTTGAAAATTTGTCCATATTTTATACCATTTTGTTATCTTTTTAATAGTACAACTGTATTAACTAACTTTTTTTTAAAAAATCGAATATGGAATCTTCAAATATAACCCACAACCTATGCTCTCTTTTTAATTTCTAATGTGGAGAGATTTATTTGGTTTGTAGGTTGAGCTATGGACTTACATATCATTGGTGTTATTTTAAGAAATTTCTTAAAGGTAAACATTTCAACTCACATACCATTATCTGTTACAACTAGGTTTCTCTCTGTTTTGGTCAGGTAGATACACGTTATATGATCTTTAGCTATACATCATGTTCCACCTACAAATTGCTTAGTCTCATCACTATTAATTATTTAACCGTCAATATTTGAAATTACTATGTCAATTATTGCCACTAATTCAATTACGTTTTTCTGATATTTATTCATAAGTTATGAAATTAACCTCTTTTTTAAGACATTTGCATTAATCGCCCTCTAATGTTACTGTAATATGCTCTAGTATTTGCATGTTTTTTATATTCGACTTTCCTTGGTATTATAAGCAAAAGTAAATTCTTCACCATCATCAAAGTCACTTTTAAAAATAATTAACGATTTCATCTATGAAATTTAATATATTTCTCAACTAGTAGTAAATTTTGTTACTAGAAACACATATATCCATTGTTCTTTAAATTTATGTTACTATTTCAAAATATAACCTGTAAGTGGAAGGGTTGGCTCGAGGGCTAGGATGACCAGGCACTCAGGCAGTTGCCTAGGGCAAACCCCCATTTGCTTAAGTGGTTGTGTACCAGCGTATTTGGCATGAGTTTAAGAGTTTAATTCTAAAATAACAATTTTCTACTGTTTATATATTTTTATTGCCTAGGGTAACTAAAGATGCTCTATTTATCAAAAATTATGAACTATAATGATGCTTTTGATGTTTAAATCGGTATACCACTATTAACTGGGTATGGCATATATATATATATATATAGTGTTAACCGGCATCTTGGCCCGGTTACAAAACGACAGTTGAATAAATTATCATTAGCACTAGATAAGATTCTGATCAAGGAGAGACTGGAGGTGGTAGAAAGTTGTCAGGCCCACAACAAAGCAAGAGCATTCGGCTTGCCTGGCCTGGTGCGCAGATTCACCTACTATGGGCGGAGGCACCTTGTTCCTAAACCCATGAGGGAAGTCCAACCCATCTCATCTATAAATAGGGAGGCAAGGGCACAGTGAAATGGACCTTTTTTCGGGAACACTGGGGAGACTCTGCCATTTTTTAGACTCATCTTCTTTACTTAGCAACTTCATTCAAGCATTTGATCTACGAATTGTATTTGTAATCAATCATCAAGAAGATTAATAAAGTTTAATCTCAAAGTGGACGTAGGCAATTACGCTGAACCACTATAAATCCGGTGTTCTTACTTTCTGCATTTGAATTAGCATATTCTTCCTTATTTAATTTATCTTCATCACTTATATCTCTACACAATCTTTTATATATATATATGATTTCTTTCACGTGTATGCTTTGTTTTCAATATGTTGGGGGTAATTTAATCTTATTGATTATTATAATTATCTATGCTTTTGTTTTTGCAGTCTGCTATTAGGAAGTATTTTTTGTTACTGCTTCATTACTGTTTGGTTTTTACTGGACTTAAAATATTGAATCTTGAGTTGTTTGTAATTGTATTTTCATGATCAACTTAATATATAACATAAAACATTATATTGTGAGTTTTTCTATTTTTTTCTTTTACGATGGTACCACAATTGGACATGTTTGGAGTTTCTTCTTCTGTATGACTATCGTGTGAACTGTGTAATAATATTTTTAATCCAGTTCTCAAACAGTGCTTGCTATTTGTTTTGCCTTTCATATGAAGTTTGAATTTCAACACCGAAAATATCTGAACTTTTTCCTTTCAAACTCAAAAATAAATTATTTTATTTTATATCATATTCATACAATAACTATCTGTCGAAAATTTTGAAATTTAAGTGATGATCCATATTGATGTAACTAAAGCACTTTAGGTTTCTCGACTTACTCCAATAGTAGTAGCCCAACTACATTTGTTTAGTTTGGGTTCGATTTAATATTATTTGATATAACGTCCATTGCAGGTTCGATTTCAAATTATTTAATATAAATCCATTGCCAAACTCAGATGGAACCATTTTATTTTTTCTGTAAACTCAATAGATTCCATAATTTTTCTTTTTCTACCATTGTGTACTAGTGACTAAATACATTTTTCCTTCAATATATCACAATGAAAGTCAATGATATTAAATAAACATTAGGTACAAAATAAGGATTCACTGACTTCCTAGAATTCATGTAGTTGAGTGAATAAGGGCTTATTCCTAATTATAAAACGATAGCCATAGTCCGTGTGTGTAGCCCGTGTTCACACTAGTTTTAGTTGTAAATCATAATTCTCTAATTAGAAAATTATGGAGGATTAATATTATTGCAATCTCCATCTCTATCCTTTCTCAACCTCCATCTGACTTCCAAAAATATCTGGGATGTCGATTTGTTTCCTTCTATATGAAGGTTGTATATGATCTTATGTTTTAATCGAATTTCAAAATAGAATACGAAATTATTTAATTTTTTTGAAAATAAAGTATAATATTAATTTATTTTATTATTTCAAACGAATTAAAGAAGTTGATGGAGTTAGCAACAAACGGGTGTTTGAAACAGCCGACAACGAACTTTAGAGGCCCACAATGGACTTCAAGGGAGGCGGGTTTAAATATCGTGATGATAGGATCATAGGATAAAGAGTAATGAGAAAATAAAAGAGAAAATGTAAGGGGGAAGGATGGAATAGTGAGAAATATTTTTATATAATGAATTGGCAATGTATTACACTATTCTTCCTTCAAACAATTTAAATTTTGTTCAAATTTTCACTTATCTTCTATTCCTCTTAACAGAGGAAAATAATATTCAAACTCCACTCCTTCAAAAATTTAAAAACTAATTGGACTAAAATGTCATCCGTTGAATTTCTACATTATATTACTATTTTTAAATGTTTTCGACCACCACATGAAGCGCTTACGTTGATTATGAAATAATTACACAATACGAATGCGTGGTTTATGTACCAACCATGCACTTGACGTATGAGGTTAAAAAGCTTACTTCATAGTTGACCTACGTGGTAGTTAATTTTTTTTAATTATTCTATGGAATTAGAGCCTTACAAATATGTTATACATTACCATCACCAATAGTACAAGTTACATAGAACCATACAAACTTAACCGTTACAAATACAATACGAATAAAGTAACACCAATCTTACAAGTTATAGTATTATATTGGTGTTTATTTTTTCATATTGTAATTATAATGGTTGAATTTGTATGATTCTATATAACTTGTACTATTGGTGATTGTTCTGTATAACTTTTTTGTATGGCTCGAGTTTTGTTTTCATGTTCTGTAATATTTTTTAAAGAAAATTTTAAGTACACAGCTGGTAAACTATAAGGTGATCCTTTTTACCTCATATGTCAAGTGCATAGTAGGTACCTAAACCATGCATTTACACTGCGTGATTATTTTAGAATCCACATATCTGCCCCGCGAACTAGAACAATATTCTCATAGAGGCCTTACGTAGTGGTTGAAAACATGAAAAAACAATATGAGGTAGAATCTAGAAGGGGCATTAAAGTCTAGTTATTTTTAAAATTTAGCCCTGAGGAGGGGGTTGGAGGGGTGGACTACTCAGTATATTTAGAGGTATGAGTAGAATTCACCTTTAATTAAATGATGTTCCCTTCAACAATTCCTTTATTGCATCACATTATTTATAAGAATCCAAAATTAATAAAAAATATTTAATGGTGCCATTTACAATATTGTCTCACAACACGCAAGTTGAATACCGATTAAAAATTAAATTATAGCCAATTATATTAACATCACTTTTTGTCTTTCCAATCCTATTTAAAAAATTGAAAATAATTAACTAGTTTACCCTTATAATTTTTTTAAACTGATATGTATTATGTCTTTCTATGTTCACTAATTTTCCTTCTTCTATCTTTTACTGGTAAATATGGATGAACATGAGGATAATTTTTTTAAAGAAGACAACTTATTAGAAAACGATAGTGTTTTGAAGAAGGTGTTGGAATTGAATGTCAAGTATTCGTTAACTTGCATGTTTAATTTGTAGAATTAAACGTGCGTTTACTAGGGTTTTATACAAAGTAACTAGGATTGATAACAATTTAAGCTATATGTCTAGCTTGGCTTATTAGTAAACCTAGTGCATACCGCAATTGAAATGATATTAAATCCAGCGTAGTTTTTTATCATTTTTTTACCGTGTTAAACTCTAACTTATTTTTCCTTTTAGATTGCATTGTTGGATAAAAAACAAGATGAAGAAATTAATGAATAACTTAAACCCAAAATCCATGAAAATGCTTGAAAAACGGTGTTTTAATTGAAATAGCTAAAAAATTGACTAGAAAGTGTGTTATTAGCTAAAGCGTTATTCTTACTTATGCGAGGAAGAAGATAGAAAGAAAGAGATAGTGAAAACGGTAGAGGTATTTTGGTAAGGGCACCTTTAACAGATTCAGGTTCGGATATTCAGACCTAAATTGGTAGGGATAGCCCAACAAGCAGGCGCCCATTTAATGGGCACCTACTATTAGGCGCTCATCAAATGGGCGTCCAAGCACTAGACGCCCATCAAACGAGCACCCAAGAATTTCACCTACTTAAACCGTCCCTTCCCCACCCCCCTCTCAACAACATTTTTAAAATGCAGGTATATTTCTTTTATTATTTCACTACAATCATTCCCTATATATGTATCCAAAATTCATATTTAAAAAAGCTAGTATATTTAATTATGCACCGTTCAATTATATATAGGGCCAGTTGATGCAGGGCATACCTCAAATTCGCGATCGACATTGCTATGTCGCGAGGAAGAAGTCATCCCAGCATCCTATATCGCGTGCTCCATCGTAGGTCGCGAACGACCTAAACCTAAGTCGCGAAGCTCCATCAAAACCCGACCTAATCTTAAGTCGCGAGCAACTTCGTTTCCGCTAAGTCGTAGGTCGCTCCTCCTCTGTAAGTCGCGAATATCTTCATTAGGTCATGAATGAAGCCATCTCCAGAAGGTCGCGAGCGAGCCAGATGTTAAATCGCGAAGTTGTTAAGTCGCCGCTTCTTTAAATCGCGCCTGATGCCGAAGATCTTTAGGTCGCGAGAAGAGAATCACGAAGCAGGGAAGAGTTAGGTCGCAAGTTTTTAAGTCGCGTGTATTTTTATGTCGTTTCTTTTCTTAGGTCACGTGGGTTTTGTAGGTCGCGAACCAGTTAAGTCGCGTGAGTTGTACTTTAGGTCATTGTGTTGTAATTTTCTTAAGTGTGTGTTGTGTTGTAACCCTATAAATAGGGATGTTGGTCATTTGTAAAAGGGTTGTTGAATTTGAATAAAATTTCTTTTGTGTGCTTTTGTGCCACCATTAAAATTGGTAGTTGAGTGTTATCTCCTATCTCCACCTTCGGCATTCGAGTGCGCTCGAATCAACGATTGTTGAAGCCAATTCACGGAATCAAGTGCGCTTGATCAACGTCGAAGAATTATAGATCTTCTCTCACGGCATCGTGCGCGATCAACGTGTCGAAGATAGCTAAAGTCCGGTATCTTCGTGATCAACGGATTTGGGCGTTTGCTATCATTAATTCATCGATTCATATTGCTTCATCTAATCGTTTCATCGATTAGTTTGACACGAAATCTTCATTTCGTTGTCACCCGTTATTTCCGCTGCGTCACCAAGACATTCATTGTCGTGGTAGTTGGGCCAAGTGCATTGTACATTTTTACAACACCCTTCCCCTCCTATTGTGGATAAGCTCCAAGCAAATCTTTTGGCATGTTTTTGATGATTAGGTATGTCCAGTCATTTGATCGACCTCTTATTAAGCCTTAGTATCGAGGTAGTGACCCACCACACATACATTTCATTTTTTTGACTTTAAGTTGGTATTTTCCCCACTGACTTCTACATGCTTACAGGCATTAAGATTAGAGGACATGTGTAACGATCCGCCTTTTCGACCCTTAAAAGTCAACACTAATACATCCTCGGTATTCATGTGCCGAAGAACCAAGTGTCGAAAAGACAGATTGTTAGGGGTGAAAGAAGAAATATAACAGAAGAAACTAAACAATACAAATCTCACAACCCAACGAAATAATATATACTAATCAACATAAATGATTTACAAAGTCATTTCAAATATGATACATCAAAGTCATAATGATACAGATTCTACCTGGGACAATTATAACACCCTGCCCCTACATATGAGATACAACATACTTACAACATAGCAGAAACTAAACAATACAAATCTCACTACCCAACGGAATAATATATACTAATCAACATAAATGATTTACAAAGTCATTTCAAATATGATGCATCCGAGTCATAATGATACAGATTCTACCTGGGACAGTTACAACATCCTACCCCTACATATCAGATACAACATACTTACAACATAGCGGAAACCAGATAAATAACTAGCCAACGATGAAGCCTCATGCTTCCAGCTCCACCAAAATGCATCCGTGGGAAACCTGAACTACTTGGTTTCCCACACAGATTTGAGCACCCAAGAGTTTTAGGGAAAATAAAATAAACTTGGAATCAGTCATGAGATTGGTGTGAGTAAACTTCAAACAACTGAATTATTACTTTAAAAACTCTTTTGAAATCAAAGGGTATCTCATAAAACCACGCCGCACATAAATCCCGAAGGGTTTTTACCTTACGATAATCAAAACACTTTTATATCAAAACCTCTTGACACTATAATAATGTCTAGAGTTTAAAGTAAATATTGAATATAGCTGAAATGCTTGCATCTCACGTTCCAGCATAGTAGGTATACAATAAAGTCCGAAAGCTCGTATTGGAGAATGGATTCCAACTATGAAAGGGCAAGCATCTACCCACCGAATGCGTACACCTCTAGGTAAAATGTACAGGAGGCTACAACACATTGCACCTCTGCTACTCAAGACTGGCCATATCCCCTTCTCGAGTAGCACCGAATATGATTACCCCTTTGTTGCGATCAAACAACCATAATAGGCCCCGAATCATACATGAATATCAACACTCGATCAGGGATGATCATACCCATATGGGAGCGACCCACGCGGCCCTGTGGCACGTCCCTGCTTTTCTAACAACCCACTACTTGGAGGCCCAAAACTAACGGCTATAGATGCTGCAGTCATCCATAGTTATTAATTCTCGACGAACAAATACGGCGATGTTAGATACATTGATACACAGAAACACAGAAACACATAAATATGGAAAAAAATTAAAACATCAATCAAGATCACATTCCATTTCAAATCATTTCTAATTCATTACATAATCCCACAATCGTGAACCATCGTTCAGAGAAAATATTTATTACAACATACGCCAAGAGCGATATATAAAGATGCCCCCTTGGATGATCAGAGTATATATAAGCAATTCAACTTTGCCATTACAAACTACATGGCAGAATCAAAATAAAAGAGAACTATAGATAGCTATCATGCTTCTTGCGTGTCTCCGAAAGCTTTATTCATCTAATGAGGTACCTGAAAACCTCAACTCTCAAACTACTCAAAATAAATTGAGTACCCGAGAGTTTAAGGATAAAACATAAACTTCGAATCAAACATAAAGCTTGGTATGAATAGTAATCTACCATCTCAAACCATTTAGATAACTAGTTTACCATTATAATTTTTTTAAACTGATATGTATTATGTCTTTCTATGTTCACTAATTTTCCTTCTTCTATCTTTTATTGGTAAATATGGATGAACATGAGGATAATTTTTTTAAAGAAGACAAATTATTAGAAAACGATAGTGTTTTGAAGAAGGTGTTGGAATTGAATGTCAAGTATTCGTTAACTTGCACGTTTAATTTGTGAAATTGAACGTGCGTTTACTAGGGTTTTATACAAAGTAACTAGGATTGATAAAAATTTAAGCTATATGTCTAGCTTGGATTGTTAGTGAACCTAGTACATACCGCAATTGAAATGATATTAAACCCAACGTAGTTTTTTATCATTTTTTTACCGTGTTAAACTCTAACTTATTTTTCCTTTTAGATTGCATTGTTGGATAAAAAACAAGATGAAGAAATTATTGAATAGCTTAAACCCAAAATCCATGAAAATGCTTGAAAAACAGTGTTTTAATTGAAATAGCTAAAAAATTGAACAGAAAGTGTGTTATTAGCTAAAGCGTTATTCTTACTTATGCGAGGAAGAAGATAGAAAGAAAGAGATAGTGAAAACGGTAGAGGTATTTTGGTAAGGGCACCTTTAACAGATTCAGGTTCGGATATTCGGGCCTAAATCGGTGGGGATAGCCCAATAAGCAGGCGCCCATTTAATAGGCACCTACTATTAGGCGCCCATCAAATGGGCGCCCAAGCACCGGACGCCCATCAAATGGACGCCCAAGAATTTCACCTACTTAAACTATCCCTTCCCCACCCCCCCCCCTCAACATCATTTTTACAATGCAGGTATATTTCTATAATTATTTCACTACAATCATTCCCTATATATGTATCCCAAAATTCATATTTAAAAAAGCTAGTAAATTTAATTATGCACCGTTTAATTATATATAGGACTAGTACATTCATTGTCGTGGTAGTTGGGCCAAGTGCATTGTACATTTTTACAACACCCTTCCCCATCCTATTATGGATAAGCTCCAAGATTATCTTTTGGCATGTTTTTGATGATTAGGTATGTCCAGTCATTTGATCGACCTCTTATTAGGCCTTAGTATAGAGGTAGTGACCCACCACACATACATTTCACTTTTTTGACGTTAAGTTAGGTATTTTCCCCATCAACTTCATGCTTACAGGCATTAAGATTAGAGGAAATGTGTAACGACCCTCCTTTTCGACCCTTAAAAGTCAACACTAATACATCCTCGGTATTCATGTGCCGAAGAACCAAGTGTCGAAAAGACAGATTGTTAGGGGTGAAAGAAGAAATATAACAGAAGAAACTAAACAATACAAATCTCACTACCCAATGGAATAATATATACTAATCAACATAAATTATTTACAAAGTCATTTCAAATATGATACATCAGAGTCATAATGATACAGATTCTACCTGGGACAGTTATAACACCATGTCCCTACATATCAGATACAACATACATATAGCACAGCGGAAACCAGATAAATAACTAGCCAACGATGAAGCCTCATGCTTCCAGCTCCACCAAAATGCATCCGTGGGAAACCTGAACTACTTGGTTTCCCACACAGATTTGAGCACCCAAGAGTTTTAGGGAAAATAAAATAAACTTGGAATCAGTCATGAGATTGGTGTGAGTAAACTTCAAACAACTGAATTATTACTTTAAAAACTCTTTTGAAATCAAAGGGTATCTCATAAAACCACGCCGCACATAAATCCCGAAGGGTTTTTACCTTACGATAATCAAAACACTTTTATATCAAAACCTCTTGACACTATAATAATGTCTAGAGTTTAAAGTAAATATTGAATATAGCTGAAATGCTTGCATCTCACGTTCCAGCATAGTAGGTATACAATAAAGTCTGAAAGCTCGTATTGGAGAATGGATTCCAACTATGAAAGGGCAAGCATCTACCCACCGAATCCGTACACCTCTAGGTAAAATGTACAGGAGGATACAACACATTGCACCTCTGCTACTCAGGGTTGGCCATATCCCCTTCTCGAGTAGCACCGAATATGATGACCCCTTTGTTGCGATCAAACAACCATAATGGGCCCTGAATCATACATGAATATCGACACTAGATCAGGGATAATCATACCCATATGGGAGCGACCCACACAACCCTGTGGCACGTCCCTGCTTTTGTAACAACCCCCTACTTGAAGGCCCAAAACTAATGGCTATAGATGATGCAGTCATACATAGTTATTAATCCTCGACGACCGAATACGGCGATGTAAGATACATTGATATACAAAAACACATAAATATGGAAAAAAATTAAAACATCAATCAAGATCATATTCCATTTCAAATCATTTCCAATTCATCACATAATACCACAATCGTGAACCATCGTTATGAGAAAATATATTTATTACAACATACGCCAAGAGCGACATATGAAGATGCCCCCTTGGATGATCAGAGTATATATAGGCAATTTAACAACTTTGCCATTACAAAATACACAACAGAATCAAAATAAAAGAGAACTATAGATAGCTATCATGCATCTTGCGCATCTCTGAAAGCTATATTCGTCTAATGAGGTACCTGAAAACCACAGCTCTCAAACTGCTCAAAATCAATTGAGTACCCGAGAGTTTAAGGGTAAAACATAAACTTCGAGTCAGACATAAAGCTTGGTATGAATAATAATCTACCATCTCAAACCATTTAGATGTCTAGTGAGACCCGCCGCTTAGCAGAATGGTTTTCCACTCACTAGTATCTTAAAACCATTATAAAAGCGATATACTGTGCTCCTGCATCCACAATGGTTAAAACAATTCAAAACATTATTATATGGTGATACAAAAAACAAGTGAATCAACTCTGGATTACACATCCCCATTCATTTTGACTATCTGTCTCAATCATAGTTTCTAGGATTACTATTAACCTAATAGTTTTCATGGGCTGACTAATAACCGGTTAAATGTTTAAGGACTCCCTGTCCAATTACATAGTTTTCATGGAATCACTATGAACCTATTGGTAACTCCAATATCTTTACTCTTATCCTAGTTTTCATGGGTTGATTAGGAACCTATTGATAACTCCAATATCTTTTTTTCTTATCCTAGTTTTCATGGGTTGACTAGGAACCTATTGACATCTGTCAATATCTTAATCCGGATATAGTTTTCATAGGCTTACTATAAACCTATTGACTCTTGCCAATATCTTTTCCTATACACGGTTTTCATGGGCTTAACGAGAACCTATTGGCCCTTGCCAATATCTTCCTTTAATATTTTAGCATCCTATATTCTGGTCTTCCTGACCTCCTAGATGCAATTCTACTCATTCAGGAGTTAACTTAATTTATATTCATTACTGGATCAACCTAACTGGTTATTCTGCCCTTTCCCAAAATACAGTTATGGGTCCATTACAATGTGAATATATACATATATAAAGAAGCAAACACAATAACTTGGTTAATCCCTTTAACCATATTAAATTAAAGAAAACTTCTTCAAAAACTCATTTTCAAAACACTTTATTATGCCATGGTTTTCCTTAAAAATGAGATTGGGTTATTTGCTTTGAAAACTAAGGCTTTCAAAACCTTCAAATCTTTGCTTTCGACCTCACTGGATAACCTCCTTCGAGAGCATATAAATCTCTTTTCAAAATATTCGGCCCCTACCATTTGAAACACTTTAAAAATTCTCTTTCAAAACCTTTCGAATGTAATAAAGTATTACTTATTAACTCTTAGAAACATAGCTGTGAAACCATTGAAAGTACCCCTTCTGAAACCTTTGGAAGTATCCCTTCTGAAATAATTGAAAGTCCCCCTTTCGAAACCATTGGGTTTATATAAAAACATCATTTGGGTCAAAGTGAATCTAAACTAAAGTATCTCTTTTGAAACCATTCTTTATCATATAAAAGTGTTTGGGGAAAACCTGATGGCATCGACACCATCCCTTTCGAAAGCTTCAAATCATTAACAAAACATTGAAGGATAGCATCAAAACCCCCTTTCGGAGCCATTGCCTTTGAAGCCCTTGGACCCTTTCGAAAGCATTTAGGAAGTGGCTTAAACATTTTTAAATCAAAACTACCCTTCGAAGGCATTAATGACTTCAAAGTACTCAAAAGGCAAAAGAACGGCAGCAGGGCTTCGACTAGGTTAGAACCCATTCTTTAGAAAGCATTATTTTATAAGTAAAGAAACCCATCGAAAGCTTATTCTTTAAAACATAAGTTGGCAACCCCTTCGAAAGCCTTTAGAAAACCTCTTTCGAAAACATATGCTTCGACTCCTTCGAAGCTTTAATAAAACAAAGGCAGACGCTTCTCTTTTTAAAACAAACAAAGGTATTGACCCCATCAAAAGCAATGCTTTCGACACCATTCCTTCCGCCTTTCCTCCAACCCACTATGTATTATCTAAGTGATATCTTGTGTATCGGTTTCGGCTTAGTGGGTTCCGACTTGATTGAAGGTGGAAGCTCTGAGTCGAAAGGTACTTCTACTAGAGGCGGAACCTGCTTTTCTGAGTAAAAGCTGATTAATGCCAGTAAAAGCAAATTTTATCTAACTAACCTGCCACGTGTAAATCTATAATTGGTTGCCTCAACTTTTCAAATTCTTTACTAAAATGACTGCCGCTAAATCTCATATCTAAATCAAGGTTAATTTAGCAAATAAGCCCTTCCATTAAACAAAACCAATATTGCAAATAAGTCCTTCATCTAAAATAATTTAATTTGCATAGCAAATCACTTAGGAAAAATCCCCAAAAATTCCAGAAATTCACTTTAATCATGTTATCCAACATATCAAAATTCAGACCGGAATTCTCAATATAATTTATGAAATAAATTTCTAAACCCAATTAACCATAATTTCCTTTAAGCCATAGCTTGGGAAATCATCAAAATTAAAACCCAACTCCAAAATCATGTTTTACATAACATAAAAATTTTCCATGGCATTTAAACATCAATATCAATTGGTTTAGCCCTAAAACTGCATAAATTCTTATTTAAACATTCTTTTTTAAATCAAACAAATTGTAATTCAAGCATATCATCGTAGAAACGAATTTAATCTTAAATCCGAAAAACATACGTTCATAAAACAAAATAAAGATGATATAAATTATTATTCATATTGATTAAGATAAGGAGATTGGATTGAGATTGAGATTTGTTCCCCTTCTTCTCTTTTCTTCCTAGTTATGGCCGGCTCCTCCTTGATTTACGTTTGTGTTTTTGTTTTCAAAATGACGTGAAAGGGAAATGAAATGGCAAGGAACAAGAATATATAAGGGTAAGGGGTTACGTGCAGCTAATTCCCATTATACCCTTATGTAGATTAATTAACTTAAAAACTACTCTTTAACCCATTTAATTAGTTAACTGAGCATGACCTTAATTATATTTATTCAAATCTCAATCCCCGTATCACTTAATGTTTACATTATTCTATTTAATTTATCTAATTAAATCTCCTGAATAATGTTATCAAAAATTAGGGGTATTACAGGCTCCCCTCCTTAAAGAATTTCGTCCTCGAAATTCAGTAAGGACTAAATACTAAACACATCAATCATCTGTAACGACTCCTAAAAACCATACTAGTCTACCTGACTAGAAATTATCAATATAAATCTAATATAGACATACCCTTAAAGCAGATCATGATAAGTATCTTGAATGTTATTCTCTGTCTCCCAAGTACGGTCCTTCTCGTTGTCGCTCCACTGAACTTTCACCAACTTAACTGTCTTGTTCCTCAATCTTTTCTCATCTCTTGCTATAACCCGAACTGGTTGTCTAACAAAAGTTAAATTAGGCTCTACTGCTAAATCTTCCAACTCAGTTGGAGGAATAGTAGTCTCTGGATCATGCACATACTTGCAAAAATGAGACACATGAAATACATTATGGACACCTGCCATACTGCTCGGTAACTCTACTCTGTATGCGAGCTTCCCAATCCTCTCTATAATCTGGAATGGACCAACATATCTCCATGCCAGTTCCCTGACTTCTCGAATCGTACCACACCCTTCATCGGTGATACTTTAATGAAACCCATATCTCCAACTGAGAACTCTAGGTCTTTATTCCTTATATCTACGTAACTCTTCTGTCTGGATTGAGCATCCTTCATTCTTTCATGGATCAACTCAATCTTCTATGACGCCTCCCTAACCAAATCTGGACCTAAGATCAATCTGTCTCCAGTCTCCAACCAACATGCTGGTGATTTGCATGGCCTTCTATACAAAGCTTCAAAAGGCGTCATTCCTATACTAGTCTGATAACTATTATTATAGGAAAACTCAACCAAATGTAGGTGATCCTCCCAAGATCCAAGAAAATCCAATACACAAGCTCTTAATAAATCCTCGAGTACCTTATTGAATCTCTCCATCTGGCCATCTGTCAGAGGGTGATATGCAGTACTCATCTTGAGCTTAGTGCCTAACACATCCTGTAGACTCTTCCAGAATTCACTAGTAAACAAAGCATCTTTGTCACTGACTATGCTACTAGGAACTCCATGTAGTCTAACTATGTTCTTCATGAACAACTTAGCTAAAACATGTGCCATCCAGATTGACTTTACTGGAATAAAATGGGCACTCTTAGTCAACCTGTCCACTATGACCCATATAGTTTCATTTCCCCTATTTGACCTTGGCAACCCGTCTATAAAATCCATGGATATCGAATCCTATTTCCAAACTGGAATCTCTAAAGGCGGAAGCAACCCACTCGGCTTTTGATGTTCGGCTTTCACTTATTAACAGTTTGCACACTGCTTAACCCACAAGCCAACATCCCTCTTCATACCTTCCCAATAGAAGCTCCTCTTCATATCTTGATACATCTTGGTCCCTCCAGAATGAATCGTAAACTTGGACCGATGAAATTCTCTAAGAACTTCTTTCCTTAAGTTCTCAACATCTAGAACACATAATCGTCCCTTCTTTCTCAACCATCCTCTCTAGTCAAGACAAAAATCTTTCAGATCATCGATCTCAGTTCCAACCTCAAGCCTTCTAATCTTCTCGGCCAATAATGGCTCCTCTTTCTGCTTAGAAGTAATTCTCTCAATCAACATTGGTCGAACTTCTAAACAGGACATTATGGAAGTACTCTAACTAGAACTAGCAGTCAATCTTAACTGCACACTACAAGTAGTCAAAGCTTTTAAATCCTTCCATTCTGCCAACATATCCAACACCACATTCTGACGTCTTTTGCTAAGAGCATCCGCTACTTTATTAGCTTTCCCTGGAGTATACTCTATACCAAAATCATAAGTAGCCAAAAACTCCAACCACCTCTGTTGTCTCATATTCAACTCCTTTTGAGAGAATAAGTATGTTAAAGACTTATGATCTATGTATAACTCAAATCTCTCCCCTAAGAGATAATGCCTCCAAAACTTCAGTGTGAAGATCACCGCAGCTAACTCCAAATCATGAGTATGATATCTCACTTCATGCGGTCTAAGCTATCGTGAAGCGTAGGCAATCACTTTACCCTTCTGCATCAACACGGCTTCCAATCCAGTTCCACATACATCGATATACACCACCAACCCTTGGTTTCCATCTGGAACTACTAACACTGATGGATTGGTCAACAAATGCTTTAACTTAAGGAATGCTTCCTCACATTTGTCTGACCAAACAAACTTCACCTCCTTCCTGGTTAGCTTAGTCAAAGGGGCTACTATCCACGAGAAATCCTTAAATGAATCTCTAGTAATAGCCAGCAAGTCCAAGAAAACTTCTAATCTCAGTCACTGTTTCTGGTCTCTTCCAACTATTAATAGCTTCGATCTTATCTGGATTGACTGACAAACCCTTCTCTGAAACCACGTGGCCTAGAAACTTAACCTCTTTCTTCCAAAAATGACACTTGGAAAACTTCGCCTTTAGTTGATGCTGCCTCAGCGTCTCAAGCACAACTCTAAGATGATCTTCATGCTCTCTTTCATCCTTAGAGTACCCCAAGATGTCATTTATAAATACCAACATAAATCTATCCAAATACTCTTGAAAGACTCATTTCATCAAAACCATGAAGAAAGCAGATGCATTTGTTAACCCGAATGGCATTACTAACCACTCGTACAAACCATATCTAGTTCAAAATGATGTCAAAGGAATGCTATCCTCTGTCACTCTTAACTTATGGAAACCTGTTGCCGAATCCAACTGGGAAAACACTTTTGGTTCCACTCAACTAATCAAACAGATCATTAATTCTCGACAAAGGAAACTTATTCTTTATCTTCCTCTTGTTCAGCTTATGATAGTCGATACACATCCTCAATGACCCATCCGGTTTCTTCACGAATACCGCGGCCGCTCCCCAAGGTGAACTACTTGGTCTAATAAAATTCCTTCCTTCTAGATCCACTAGCTGCACCTTCAATTCCTTCATCTCAGTCGGTGTCATCCTGTTAGGTGGTCTACTCACAGGTACAGCTCTTGGCACAAGATCTATCCGAAACTCAACAGCTCATTTCGTTGGTAGTCCTGTGACAGGCTCAATGACATTTGCAAACTCTCTCTCTACCCGAACCTAACTTAGCTCTTCTCCCACTTCCATTGCACTTAACAAAGCACACCTACTGAGAATATAATTCGGTTATGACTATCAGGGTGTCTTAGTGATATCTCCCCATCCTGGCAAAATATCCTAGCCTCATACCTCCTCAACCAATCCATATCCCAAATGATTTTGAAATCTACGAAATCGAAAACATACAGACTGCATGCAAACTTATGACCTAACAAATCAAGTTCTAACCGGTCACATCTCATCCCCAGAGTTGCATACCCTCCTATTGGATTCGAAACCCTTAAGGAAGTAACAAGGTATGTAGGTTCTAAGCATAACCTATCAACCAAACAGTGGTATATAAATGAATGTGATGCACCGGTATCAAATAGTATCCTAACTGGTATAGTCTAAATCAAAAACGTACCTTCCATCATAATCTTTCCTTTATCAACTGCAGTTGGCTTAGCAGATGATCCAACAGCAAAAACCTTTCCCTTGTCCGCCCTAACCGGTTCTGGACACTGGTTCTTATAATGCCCAACTTGATCACAGTTAAGCACTTCGCATTATTCTTATCTGCAGCCTTCTTCCCATTTCCCGACCGGCACTCATTAGCATAATGACCCTTCTTGTCACACTTGTAGCAAACTAAATCAGCCTTTTCCTTCTTGACAACATCTCCCTTTTGGGCTCCCTTCTTCTTAAAGAACTTTCTTTCCTTGAGAACCCTGGGTTTCAACTGGCTTCTCTCTAGCACAAACAGCAAGCATCTCCTCATGGTGAATTACCATCTCCATAACCACATTACAAGGATCATAGATATGTGTTAAAGTTGCTCTAGCAAGCTCGGGCCTCAGTCCCTGAATAAACCTCTCATTCCTTCTGATGTTAGTGTCTATATAGCATACCCATATCGAGATAGCTCATCAAACTTAGCGGCATACTCAATAACCGATATCTCTCCCTAAACTAGATCCAAAAACTTTTTCAACAACACTGACTTAGCAACCTCAGACAGAAACCTTAGTTCAAACCTCCTTCTAAATTCAGCCCAAGTCAACTTCTCCTCCGGAACCCCGGCAGTAACACTATTCCACCAATGAAGTGCTGACCCTTGCAACTGTCTAGAAGCCAACCTTCTTTTCTGCTCATCATCTAAACCCAGATTAGCAAAGATACGCTCATAATGCAACAACCAATTCTCTACCTCAATAGAATCCTCTGTTCCCATAAACGGTTTCCCACGTAGACTGGTGTAATCCCTGCTTAGCTTAGCATAGTTAGTCCCAACAAGAGCCATAGGATTAGCTCCTCCAACATTCCCAACAACTCTAGCAGCAGCTCCTTCTTGCATTACGTTGATGAAAAACTGATACATCGCCCACATACCTACTGGTGGATTTCCAGCACCCACATTGGCTTCAGCATTTTGGTTAGCATTAGCTTGTCGACCTTTGTTCCTTCTGGTATTAGGTTGATCATTTCCATTGGTTGTAGTGCTTCCTCCACCAATATTTCCTCTTCCATTTCCTACTTCCATATCTTCTTTCTCGTAAATCTACATACGAGCCTTAGTAAGATACAGAAGAACGGTCTAAGAGGGAGGGGAATACGTACTTATATATAAAAATATAAAATACAAGTATGTTACTATAGCGTTATCCCAAACCCCGATCATATTTCTGATTCATTAGATTATGTTTCAAAAAAGCTTTTAGGTTTAACTTTCTTTTAAAGTTTCATAAACCAATCCTCTGATACCAACTTGTAACAACCCCCTACTTTGAGGCCCAAAACTAAGGGCTACGGATGTTGTAGTCATCCATGGTTATTAATCCTCGATGACTAAATATGGCGATGTGAGATACATTGATACACAGAAACACATGAATATGGAAAAAATTTAAAACATCAATCAAGATCACATTCAATTTCAAAACATTTCCAATTCATTACATAATCCCACAGTAGTTAACCACGTTCAGAGAAAATATATTTATTACAACATACGCCAAGAGCGACATATGAAGATGCCCATTAGATGATCAGAGTATATATAGGCAATTTAACAACTTTGCCATTACAAACTACATAGCAGAATCAAAATAAAAGAGAACTCTAGATAGCTATCATGCCTTCTGCACATCTCCAGAAGCTTTATTCGTCTAATGAGGTACCTGAAAACCTCAACTCTCAAACTACTCAAAATCAATTGAGTACCCGAGAGTTTAAGGGGAAAACATAATATTCGAGTTAGACATAAAGCCTGGTATGAATAATAATCTACCATCTAAAACCATTTAGATATCTAGTGAGACCACGCCGCTTAGCAGAATGGGTTTTCCACTCACTAGTATCTTAAAACCATTATAAAAGCCATATACTATGCTCCTGCATCCACAGTGGTTAAACCAATTCAAAACATTATGATATGGTGATACGCAAAACAAAACAAGTGAATCAATTCTGTATTACCAATCCCCATTCATTTTGACTATCTGTCTCAATCATAGTTTCTAGGATTACTATTAACCTAATAGTTTTCATGGGCTGACTAATAACCGGTTAAATGTTTAAGGACTCCCTATCCAATTACATAGTTTTCATGGAATCACTAAGAAACTATTGGTAACTCCAATATCTTTACTCTTATCCTAGTTTTCATGGGTTGACTAGGAACCTATTGGTAACTCAAATATCTTCTCTTCTTATCCTTGTTTTCATGGACTGACTAGGAACCTATTGACATCCATCAATATCTTAATCCGGATATAGTTTTCATGGGCTTACTAACCTATTAGCCCCTACTAATACCTTTTCCTATAACACAGTTTTCATGGGCTTACTGAGAACCTATTGGCCCTTGCCAATATCTTCCTTTAATATTTTAGCATCCTATATTCCGGTCTTCTTGACCTCCTGGATGCAATTCTACTCATTTAGGAGTTAACTTAATTTATATTCACTCCTGGTTATTTTGTCCTTCCCCAAAATATAGTTATGGGTCCATTACAATGTGAATATATATATATATGAAGAAGCAAACATAATAACTTGGTTAATCCCTTTAACCTTTTTAATTAAAGAAAACTTCTTCAAAAACTCCTTTTCAAAACACTTTATTTATTTATGCTATGGTTTTTCTTTAAAATGAGATTGGGTTATTTGCTTTGAAAACTAAGGCTTTCGAAACCTTCAAATCCTTGCTTTCGACCTCACTGGATAACCTCCTTCGAAAGCATATAAATCTCTTTTCAAAACATTAGGCCCCTACCTTTCGAAACACTTTAAAATTTCTCTTTCGAAACCTTTCGAATGTAATAAAGTATTACTTATTAACTCTTAGAAGCATAGCTTCGAAACCATTGAAAGTACGCCTTTCGAAATCTTTGGAAATATCCCTTCCGAAATCATTAAAAGTCTCCATTTCAAAACCATTGGGTTTATATAAAAACATCATTTAGGTCAAAGTAAATCTAAACGAAAGTAACTCTTTCGAAACCATTCTTTATCATATAAAAGTTTTTGGGGAAAACTTGATGGTGTCGGCACCATCCCTTTCGAAAGCTTCAAATCATTTAAACAAAACACTAAAGGATAGCATCGAAACCTCCTTTCTAAGCCATTACCTTCGAAGCCCTTGGACCCTTTCGAAAGCCTTTACGAAATGGCTTAAAACATCTTTAAAACAAAACTACCCTTCAAAGGCATTGATGATTTCAAAGTACTCGAAAGGAAAAAGAATGGCAGCAGGGCTTCGACTAGGTCGGAACCCATTCTTCGAAAGCATTATTTTATAAGTAAAGAAACTCATTCGAAAGCTTATTATTTAAAACATAATTGAGGAACCCCTTCGAAAGCCTTTAGAAAACCACTTTCGAAAACATATGCTTCGACTCCTATAAAACAAAGGCGGGCGCTTCTCTTTTTAAAACAAACAAAGGTATCGACCCCATCGAAAGCAATGCTATCGACACCATTGTAACATTCCGCCTTCCGAGGCCCAAAACTAATCGCTATTGATGTTGTAGTCATCCGTACTTGTTATTTCTTGGCAACCGAATGCGGCATAGTTAATATTGATATACAAGAACACAAGAATATGAAAAAAATTAACTTCAACAAAACAAAATTTCTCATTTCTTATGAATAATATTCAGATTTAATTACGTAATCCCAGACGTTAACCACGTTCAGATCATATATACATGTACAAAATACGATAAGAGCGACATATGAAGATGTCCCCTTATGATGATCAAAGAACTAATAAATATGAACTTTACAGTTCTTAGTACATTACAGCAGAAAACACAAAATAGCTCCTATATCGCTAACACAGCCTCCTACACGTCTTCAGAAGCTTATTCATCCAAAAACCTGAAAGTCTCCCACTCTCAGACTACTCAAATTAATTTTGAGTACCCGAGAGTTCGTGGAGAAACACAAACTTCGAGTCACACAATAAGTCTGGTATGAATAATCCCTTATCATCTCCTATCATAAATAGATATCTAGTGAGACCACGCCACTTAGCGGAATGGGTTTTCCCCTCACTAGTATCCAAAATAAACATGCAAATCATTTACTATGCCCCTGCACCCAAAATGATTAGTCTTAACATAATATGAAATAAAGCCATAAATCATATGTATTGGATATCCCATCCACCCATTTATTAGATATCCTATCTAAATACAATTTATTAGATTACCCATCTAAAATCAATTTATTAGAGCTCCCCACTAAAATCTTTAAAATGACTATCCATCATAATTTAATAGGATTGTCCGTCCCAAATCCCTTTAAAATAAATGAAAATTATCCATCGTACATTGTTTTATAAAAGACGATGTGGGCTATCCACCGCACACTCCATAGTTTTCCTAGGATGACTATGAACCCTTGGGTGCCAAATCTCGAGGATAACCACCTTTGGCAAAACATTCTTTACTTTAGAAATTTGATGTGGGCTATCCATCGCACATTCCATGGTTTTCCTAGGTTAAACAAGAACCCATCACTTGGCCAATAAAAATATCATGATCTCCATGATTATTTATAAAAATTCATGATCCCCATGATTAATTATTTTCCTCGGGTATACCACCTGTTTAACCTGTTTCCATTGGTAGCCCCAATTAGGTTAAATTAAATAAAAACACATTGATAGCCCCAATGTATATTTTCGAAAGCCTATTTCTATTTGTAACCCCAAACTATGTAACGAAAACATTAAACTCACCCCGGTGTCCCCAAGATTAACATTCATTTTATATAAGGATCCCCCTTACGTATTCAAACAAAGATAAGTATTTTATGTTATAACCCTTCGAAGTAACTCCTTCGACTTAGCAAAGTTTTACTTAAGAAAAATGGCTTAAAACAGCCCTTTTAAAACCCTTCGAATGAAGTCCCATTCGAAAGCAAATAAACATCCAAAGTTATCCCCTTCGGAATCCTCTCTTTTGAAAGCATCACAAAATCATACCTTTCGACCTTGTTGAAAGTCTAGGGTATCCCCCCTTATAAAACCATTTATAAACCTTTCGAAAGTATTCAAACTCAAAACCTTTCGCAATCATTGAAGATAACCCCTTCAAACCTTTCGAAATCAAAACATTTCGCAATCATTGAAGATAACCCCTTCAAAACCTTTCGCAATCATTGAAGATAGCCCCTTCAAAATCTTTCGAAATCAAACCTTTCATAATCATTGAAGATAACCCCTTTAAAACCTTTCAAAATCAAACCTTTCAAAATCAAAACCTTTAGCAATCAAAACCTTTCGCAATCATTGAAGATAACCCCTTTAAAACCTTTAGAAATCAAACCTTTCGAAATCAAAACCTTACGAATCCATTCAAAAACAATGAAGTGTTGGTGTTGGAACCAACCCTTCAAAAGTATACTTCCGACCTTGTTGGAAGGTTTACCCTTTGACTTTGCCGAAAGGTATTAAAAACCTTTTTAGTAAACATTTTAAACAATGCTCTTGAATGTTTAAGCTTTCGAAGATCCCCTTCAAAAACCCCTTCTTGAATACATAAAAAATTTAGTCTTTTGTAAAACGATAGAGTCAAAGGATCCCTCATTAACTTATTCGAAAGCAATTATGTTTCATTCGAAAGCAAAGGAAGCAGCCTCCCCATCCCTTTACCCCTCTTCCCTTTGACACCGTGCCTACCTTTTGACTTAGGCGGAGGGTAATTGTTTACCTTCCTTCTTAGACGAAAGGCACCTTTCGACTTCGTCAAAAGGGTAAAAGCGGGCTTGTTGGAGTCGAACGCAGAACTGGGCCTACTAAAGTGGTGTTTTATCTTGCTTGTCTAATTTTGATTGGTCGAGGAGCCTTCTCCTGTGCTTCCAAATAGTAAAAAGTATAAAATAGCCAACCTTTTTCTCAAAACACTGTACTTCTTCCCCAAATCAATTTTTGAAAGCAATTTCCCTCCGGCTTTGACTAAGGCGGAAGCAATATTGCAGTTTAGCCCTTAGGCTTAATTAATTTAATTATCTTAGTTAACCACTAAGGAAAAATCCTCAAAAATCACCAAAAATCTTATAAATCATATACTTCAACATATTAAAATTTCAGAGCATATGAAGATCAAAACAACTCGGAATTTAACCAAAACCGAATAAAATGTATTAATAAGCCCATTAACATTTTAAAACACCCAAGTCTTATCCAAACAAAGGTTTAAATGGTTATATCCTAACCAAAATCACAAACATGAATCGGGTATAACCCATAACCTATCCAAACATAGAAAAATGAGATGATAAACATGATTATTCACCTTGATTGGTTAATTGGAGAATGAGATAATTTCCTAGCTTTAATTCCTTAGCTTTTTCTTCAATTTATTGCTCTTTCTGGAGCTTTTAATGGCCGGTCGAAATATAGGTGAGGAGTTATGAATGAGAGAGTGAAAATTTATTAAGTGGAGGAAGAGATTTATACTAAGAAATGTAGCCCCATTTCCAAGTTTACCTCTTAGAAAATTCCTCCTTCTTAATTTAGTTAAGTCTTATTTTAATTCATTCATTAAGACACGGCCATTGGATTTATTAATCTCATCTCCATAATTATTCACATTATTCTATTTAATTTATCCAATTAAATATCCCGAATAATATTAATTAAAATTCAGGGGCATTACAGACTCCCCTCCCCCCTTAAAGAATTCCATCCCTGAAATTTCAGTAAGGACACAACAACAAACATATAGCCCATGCAAGCAAAGCTAGTATAACCTACCAGCCAAATTCTATATAAATCCTATATAGAACATACCATCTAAAACAGCCCAGGAAAAGTAGCCCTAATCATGTCTTCTGTCTCCCAAGTACAGTCCTTCACGTTGTCACTCCACTGAACTTTCACTAACCTAACTGTCTTGTTCCTTAGCCTCTTCTCATCTTTTGCCACAACATGAACTGTTGCCTCACAAAAGTCGTATCTGGTTCCACCACTAAGTCCTCTAGTGCCGTCGGAGCGATAGTAGTTTTTGAATCATGAACATACTTCCTAAGATGAGAAACATGAAACACATTGTGGACCCCGACCAAACTGCTCGGCAATTCTACTCGGTATGTGAGTCTCCCAATCCTCTCTGATATAGGAAATGGTCCAACATATCTCGGTGCTAGCTTCCCGGTCTTCCCGAACCGAACCACACCTTTCATCGGCGATACCTTGATGAAAACTCTATCTCCAACTGAGAACTCTAGGTCCTTACGTCTTTTGTCTGCATAACTCTTCTGCCTAGACTAAGCTTCCTTCATTATTTCCCGTATCAACTCGATCTTTTACGTCGCCTCTCTCACCAAATCTGGACCAAGGACCAACCTGTCTCCATCTCTAACCAACATGCTGGTGATTTGCTTGGCCTTCCATACAAAGCTTCAAAAGGCGCCATTCCTATAGTAGTCTGATAACTATTATTATAGGAAAACTCCACTAACTACAAGTGATCTTCTCAAGAACCACCAAAATCTAGCACACAAGCCCTCAACAGATCTTCCAGTACCTTGTTGACTCTCTCTGCCTTCCCATCCGTCTGAGGATGATATGCGGTACTCATCTTGAGCTTAGTGCCTAACACACTCTGCAGGCTCTTCCAGAACTCGCTAGTAAACAAAGCATCTCTATCACTCACGATACTACTAGGAATTCCATGCAGTCTGATGATGTTCTTTATGAACAACTTAGCCAAAACAGGTGTTGTCCTGGTTGACCCTACCAGAATGAAATGGGCACTCTTGGTCAATCTATCCACTACGACCCATATACTTTCATTACCCCGGGTTTGACCTTGGTAACCCGTCAATAAAATCCATGGATATCGAGTCCCACTTCCAAACTGGAATATCCAAAGGTGGAAGCAAACCACTTGGCTTCTGATGTTCAGCATTTACTTGCTGACAGTTCAAACACTGTTTTACCCATAAGCCAACATCCCTCTTCATTCCTTCTCAGAAGAAACTTCTCTTCATATCCTGATACATCTTGGTTCCCCCAGGATGAATCGTAAACTTCGATCGATGACATTCCTTAAGAACTTCCTTCCTAAGGTTTCCAACACCCGGAACACATAATCGTTCCTTCTTTCTCAACCAACCCCTACGGTCAAGAATAAAATCCTTTAAGTCATCAATCTCGGCTCCAGTTTCTAACCTTCTAATCCTCTCGACTAACACTGGATTCCATTTCTGCTTAGAAGCAATTCGTTCGATCACCACTGGACAAACTTCCAAACAAGACATCATGGCGATATTCCGACTAGATCCAGCAGTCGACCTCAACTGCACATTGCAAGCAGCCAGTGCTTTCAAGTCTTTCCATTCCACCAACATAGCTAACAACACATTCTGATGTTTCCTACTAAGCGCATCCGCCACCTTATTTCCTATTCCCGGTGTATACTCGATGCTAAAATCATAAGCTGCAACAAACTCAAGCCATCTCTACTGTTTCATGTTCAGCTCCTTCTGAGAGAATAAATATCGTACAGACATATGATCCATGAATAGCTCAAACCTTTCTCCCAAAAGATAATGCCTCCACACCTTCAATGCGAAGATTACCGCTGCCAACTCCAAATCATGAGTAGGGTATCTCAATTCATGCGGTCTAAGCTATCTAGAAGCATAGGCAATAACCTTTCCATTCTGCATTAGCACAACACCTAACCCAGTACCACATGCATCGTTGTAAACTACCAACCCCTGATTCCCATCAGGAACTACTAACACGAGCGCATTGGTTAACAAATGTTTCAACTTAAGGAATGTCTCCTCACATTTGTCAGACCAAACAAACTTCACGTCCTTTCTAGTTAGCATAGTCAAGAATGCCGCTATCCACGAGAAATCCTTAATGAACCTTCGGTAGTAACCTGCAAGACCAAGAAAACTTCTAATCTCATTTACCGTCTCAGGTCTTTTCCAATTGTTAATAGCTTTGATCTTATCGGATCAACTGCTAAACCTTCATCGGAAACTACATGACCGAGGAACTTCACTTCCTTCTTCCAGAAATGACACTTTGAGAACTTCGCTTTCAACTGATGTTGCCTTAGTGTCTCCAACACTATTCTAAGATGATCTGCATGATCCTTCTCATTCTTAGAATATACCAAAATGTCATTAATAAAAACCAACATGAACCTATCCAAGTGCTCTCGGAAAACCCATTTCATCAAATATCCATGAAGAAAACTGGCTCATTTGTAAGCCCGAATGGCTTAACCAACCATTCGTAAGACCCATATCTGGTCCTAAACATTATCAAAGGAATACTATCCTCTGCCACTCTTAGCTAATGGAAACCTGTTGTCAAATCCAGTTGGGAAAACACTCTGTCTCCATCCAACTGATCGAATAAGTCATCGATCCTCAGCAAAGGATACATATTCTTGATCGTCCTCTCGTTCAGCATACGATAGTCGTACACATCCTTAACGACCCATCTGGCTTCTTCACGAATACTGCGGCTGTTCCCCAAGGCGAACTACTTGGCCAGATGAAATTCTTTCCTTCCAATTCCACTAGTTGCACCTTCAATTCCTTCATCTCGGTTGGTGACATCTTGCTAGGTGGTCTACTTACGGGTTCAGCTACAGGTATGAGATCTATCTGAAACTCGATAGCTCTTTTCAGCGGCAAGCCTGAAACTGGTTCAAACATATCTGCAAACTTTCTTGCTACATATATGTGCTTCAACTCTGCTTCCGTTCCCATAGCACCCAATAACGCATAAGCATTTCGGTTCGAACTCCTTACCGAGTAAATGAATCGGTTATGGCTATTAGGGTGTTTCAATGATATTACCCCCTCCTAGCAAAATATCCTAGCATCATATCTATCTAACCAATCCATACCCAATATGATCCCAAAACCCATGAAATCAAAAACATATAAACTGCATGCAAACATATGACGTAACAAATCAGTTCTAACTGGTCATATCTCATTCCTAGAGTTACATACCTTCCTATAGGATTCGCAACCCTTAGAGGAGTAATAAGGTAGAAAGGTTCCAAACATAAGCAATCTACCAAATACTGAGATATAAATGAGTGCGATGCACCGGTATCAACTAGTATCCTAACCAGAGTACTGTGAATCATAAGCATACCTTCCATCAAAGCTTTTCCTTTCTCAGCAGCCGTTGGTCTAGAGGATGATGGTTCCAACGCAAAGACCTTTCCCTTTCCAGCCTTAGCAGCCTCGGGACACTTGTCCTTGTAATGCCCTATCTGGCTATAGTTATAGCACTTCACATTCGGCCTCACTGCAACTGCTTTTCCATCACCCGAGCAACAATCATTAGCACAGTGACCCTTCTTGTCACACTTGTAACAAAAAATATCAACCTTGCTCTTCTTAGCTGTTTCCCCCGACTGGGCACCTTTCTTCTTGAAGAACTTCCGCTTCTTACCCAGAAAATTCTGAACCTCGGTTGGTTTCCCCTTTCCAAAAGTAGAAAGCATCTCTTAATTCTAAATAACCATCTCAACAACAATATGACACGGATCCCGGAGGTTTGGCATGGTTGCTCTGGCGATCTCAGGATTCAACCCTCTGATAAACTTATCATTCCTCTGAATGACAGTATCCACAATAGCATATCCATAATGGGACAGCTCATCAAACTCTGTAGCATACTCAATCACCAATCTATCCCCCTGGACTAAATCTGCAAATTTCCTAAGCAATGCTAACTTGGCAACATGTGATAGGAATCTTTCTTCGAACCTCCATCGAAATTCAGCCCAAGTTAGGTCTTCCTCTGGCTCTCCTATGGTAACTTCGTTCCACCAAAAAAATGCTGCTCCCTGCAATTTCCTGGAAGCAAGTCTCATTTTCTTCATATCCGTCAAGCAGAGATCTGCAAATATCCTTTCACAATGCAATAGCCAGTTCTCCACTCCTACTGCATCCTCGGTTCCCAAAAAAGGCTTTCCTCGAAGACTAGCGTAATCCCCGCTTAGCTTGGCATAATTATTACCAACTAGGGCCACCGGATTAGCTCCTCCAGAATTCCCTACAGCCACTCCCGTAGCTGCTCCAGCTTGCATCATATTCACGAAGGACTGATACATTATCCCCATATCAACCGGAGGAATCTCATCACCGACATTAGCATTTTCTTCTAGATTTGCATTTGCCTGTCCACACTGGTTGCTCCTAATATTGGGCCGAACATTTCCATGTGTTTCGGTGCGTCTCCCACCTTGATTCACTCTTCCGTTTCCTGCCTCCATATCTTACTTCCTTACTACCTGAAATCCAATCTTGGTAAGATACAGAAGAACGGTCTAAGAGAGTAGGGAATACATACTTATGTATTTATAGCAAAGTACACATACGTTACTATAACGCATACCCAAGCCCAACTATATTTTAGATTCATTAGATTATGCTTTAAAAATATTTTAAGGTTTAAATTCCTTTTAAGTACATAAAACATGCTCTAATACCAACTTGTAACATTCCGCCTTCTGAGGTCCAAAACTAACTGCTAATGATGCTACAGTCATCCGTAGTTGTTATTTCTTGGCGACCAAATGCAACATAGTTAATATTGATACATGGAAACATAAGAATATAATAAAAAATTAACTTCAACAAAATAGAATTTATCATTTCTTATGAATAATATTCATATTTAATTACATAATCTCAGACGTTAACCACGTTCAGATCACATATACATATACAAAATATGATAAGAGCGACATATGAAGATGTCCCCTTATAATGATCAGAGAACTAATAAATATGAACTTTACAGTTCTTAGTACATCATTTTATATAAGGGTCCCCCTTATGTATTCAAACAAAGATAAGTATTTTATGCTATAACCCTTCGAAGTAACCCTTTCGACTTAGCAAAGTTTTACTTAAGAAAAATGGCTAAAAACAGCCCTTTTAAAACCCTTCGAATGAAGTCTCATTCGAAAGCAAATAAACATCCAAAGTTAGCCCCTTCGGAAACCTCTATTTTGAAAGCATCACAAAATCATACCTTTCGACCTTGTCGAAAGTTTGGGGTATCCCCCCTTATAAAACCATTTATAAACCTTTCGAAGTATTCAAAATCAAAACCTTTCGCAATCATTGAAGATCACCCCATCAAACCTTTCACAATCATTGAAGATCACCCCATCAAACCTTTCGAAATCAAAACCTTTCGCTATTAAAACCTTTCGCAATCATTGAAGACAACCCCTTCAAAACCTTTCAAAATCAAACCTTTCATAATCATTGAAGATAACCCCTTTAAAACCTTTCGAAATCAAACCTTTCACAATCAAAACCTTTCGCAATCATTGAAGATAACCCCTTCAAAACCTTTAGAAATCAAACCTTTCGAAATCAAAACCTTTCAAATCCATTCAAAATGAATGAAGTGTTGGTGTTGGAACCTACCCTTCGAAAGTATACTTCCAACCTTGTCGGAAGGTTTACCCTTTGACTTTGCTGAAAGGTATTAAAAAACCTTTTTAGAAAACATTTTAAACAATACTCTTAAAGGTTTAAGCTTTCGAAGATCTCCTTCAAAACCCCTTCTTGAATACATAAATTTTTTAGTCTTTTGTAAAATGATAGAGTCGAAGGATCCCTCTTTAACTTATTCGAAAGCAATTATGTTTCTATTCGAAAGCAAAAGAAGCAGCCTCCCCATCCCTTTACCTCTTCCCTTCGACATCGTGCCTACCTTCGACTTAGGCGGAGGGTAATTGTTTACCTTCCGTCTTAGACGAATGGTACCTTTCGACTTCATTAAAAGAGTAAAAGCGGGCTTGTTGGAGTCGAAGATAGAACTGGGCCTACAAAGTGATGTTTTATCTTGCTTGTCTAATTTTGATTGGCCGAGGAGCCTTCTCATGTACTTCCAAATAGTAAAAAGTATAAAATAGTCAACCTTTTTCTCAAAACACTGTAATTCTTCTCCAAATCAATTTTTGAAAGAAATTTCCCTTCGGCTTTAACAAGGCGGAAGGAATATTGCAGTTTAGCCCTTAGGCTTAATTAATTTAATTACCTTAGTTAACCACTAAGGAAAATCCCCAAAAATCATCAAAAATCTTATAAATCATAAACCTCAACATATTAAAATTTCAGAGCATATGAAGATCAAAACAACTCGGAATTTAACCAAAACCGAATAAAACATGTTAATAAGCCTATTAACATTTTAAAACATATAAATCTTATCCAAACAAAGGTTTAAATGGTTATATCCTAACCAAAATCACAAATATGAATCGGGTATAACCCATAACCGATCCAAACATAGAAAAATGAGATGATAAACATGATTATTCACCTTGATTGGTTAATTGGAGAATGAGATAATTTCCTAGCTTTAATTCCTTAGCTTTTTCTTCAATTTATTGCTCTTCCTGGAGCTTTAAATGGCCGGTCGAAATATAGGTGAGGAGTTATGAATGAGAGAGTGAAAATTTATTAAGTGGAGGAAGAGATTTATACGAAGAAATGTAGCCCCATTTCCAAGTTTACCCCTTAGAAAATTCCTCCTTCTTAATTTAGTTAAGTTTTACTTTAGTTCATTCATTAAGACACGGCCATTGGATTTATTAATCTCATCTCCATAATTATTCACATTATTTTATTTAATTTATCCAATTAAATATCCCGAATAATGTTAATTAAAATTCAGGGGCATTACAAACTCCCCTCCCCCCTTAAAGAATTTCGTCCCCGAAATTTCAGTAAGGACACAACAACAAGCATATAGCCCATGCAAGCAAAGCTAGTATAACCTACCAGCCAAATTCTATATAAATCCTATATAGAACATACCATCTAAAACAGCCCAAGAAAAGTAGCCCTAATCCTGTCTTCTGTCTCCCAAGTACAGTCCTTCACGTTGTCACTCCACTGAACTTTCACCAACCTGACTGTCTTGTTTCTTAGCCTCTTCTCATCTTTTTCCACAACACGAACTGGTTGCCTCACAAAAGTCGTATCCGGGTCCACCACTAAGTCCTCTAGTGCCGTCGGAGCGATAGTAGTTTTTGGATCATGAACATACTTCCTAAGATGAGAAACATGAAACACATTGTGGACCCCGACCAAACTGCTCGGCAATTCTACTCGGTATGCGAGTCTCCCAATCCTCTCTGATATAGGAAATGGTCCAACATATCTCTGTGCTAGCTTCCCGGTCTTCCCAAAAGATAATGCCTCCACACCTTCAATGCGAAGATTACCGCTGCCAACTCCAAATCATGAGTAGGGTATCTCACTTCATGCGGTCTAAGCTGTCTAGAAGCATAGGCAATAACCTTTCCATTCTGCATTAGCACAACACCTAACCCAGTATCACATGCATCGTTGTAAACTACCAACCCCTGATTCCCATCAGGAACTACTAACACGGGCACATTGGTTAACAAATGTTTCAACTTAAGGAATTCCTCCTCACATTTGTCAGACCAAATAAACTTCACGTCCTTTCTAGTTAGTATAGTCAAGGATGCCGCTATCCACGAGAAATCCTTAATGAAACTTCTGTAGTAACCTGCAAGACCAAGAAAACTTCTAATCTCACTTACCGTCTCTGGTCTTTTCCAATTGTCAACAGCTTCGATCTTACGGGATCAACTGCTAAACCTTCCTCGGAAACTACATGACCGAGGAACTTCACTTCCTTCTTCCAGAAATGACACTTTGAGAACTTCGCTTTCAGCTGATGTTGCCTTAGTGTCTCCAACACTATTATAAGATGATCTGCATGATCCTTCTTATTCTTAAAATATACCAAAATGTCATCAATAAAAACCAACATGAACCTATCCAAGTGCTCTCGGAAAACCCGGTTCATCAAATCCAAGAAGAAAGCTGGTGCATTAGTAAGCCCGAATGGCATAACCAACCATTCATAAGACACATATCTTGTCCTAAACCTCATCAAAGGAATACTGTCCTCTGCCACTCTTAGCTAATGGAAACTTGTCGCCAAATCCAGTTGGGAAAACACTGTGGCTCCACTCAATTGATAGAATAAGTCGTCGATCCTCGGCAAAGGATACCTATTCTTGATCGTCCTCTGGTTCATCATACGATAGTCGTACACATCCTTAACGGCTCATATGGCTTCTTCACGAATACTGCGACCATTCCCCAAGGCGAATTGCTTGGCCAGATGAAATTATTTCCTTCCATTTCCACCAACTGCACCTTCAATTCCTTCATCTCGATTGGTGACATCCTGCTAGGTGTTCTACTTACGGGTTCAACTCCCGGTATGAGATCTATCTGAAACTCGATAGCTCTTTTTGGCGGCAAGCCCGAAACGGGATCAAACATATCCACAAACTCTCTTGCTACATAAAACTGCTTCAACTCTGCTTCTGTTTCCATATCACCCAGTAATGCATAAGCATTTCCGTTCGAACTCCTTACCGAGTAAATGAATCGGTATGGCTATTAGGGTGTTTCAATGATATTTCCCCCTCCTTGCAAAATATCCTAGCATCATATCTATCTAACCAATTCATACCCAATATGATTCTGAAACCCATGAAATCAAAAACATATAAACTGCATGCAAACGTATGACCTAACAAATCAAGTTCTAACCGGTCATATCTCATTCCCAAAGTTGCATACCCTCCTATAAGATTCGCAACCCTTAGAGGAGTAATAAGGTAGAAAGGTTCCAAACATAAGCAACCTACCAAATAATGAGATATAAATGAATGCGATGCATCGGTATCAAATAGTATCCTAACCAGAGTACTTTGAATTATAAGCATACCTTCCATCAAAGCTTTTCCTTTCTCAACAGCCGTTGGTCTAGAGGTTGATGGTTCCAACACAAAGACGTTTCCCTTTCCAGCCTTAGCAGCCTCGGGACACTTGTCCTTGTAATGCCCTATCTGGCCACAGTTGTAGCACTTCACATTCGGCCTCACTGCAACTGCTTTTCCATCACCCGAGCGACACTCATTAGCATAGTGCCACTTCTTGTCACACTTGTAACAAACAACATCAGCCTTGCTCTTCTTAGCTGTTACCCCCGACTAGGCATCTTTCTTCTTGAAGAACTTCCGCTTCTTACCCAGAAAATCCCGAACCTCGACTGGTTTCCCCTTTCCAAAAGTAGAAAGCATCTCTTCATTCCGAATAGCCATCTCAACAACAATATGACACGGATCCCGGAGGTTTGGCATGGTTGCTCTGGCGATCTCAGAATTCAACCCCCAGATAAACTTATCATTCCTCTGAATGATAGTATCCATAGTAGCATATCCATAACGGGATAGCTCATCAAACTCTGTAGCATACTCAATCACTAATCTATCCCCTGGACTAAATCTGCAAATTTCCTAGTAATGCTGACTTGGCAACATCTGATAGGAATCTTTCTTCGAACCTCCATCGAAATTCAGCCCAAGTCAGGTTTTCCTCTGGCCCTTCTACGGTAACTCCGTTCCACTAAAAAAATGCTTCTCCCTGCAATTGCCTGGAAGCAAGTCTCCTTTTCTACATATCCGTCAAGCCGAGATCTGCAAATATCCTTTCACAATGCAATAGCCAGTTCTCCACTCCTACTGCATCCTCAGTTCCTAGAAAAGGCTTTCCTCCAAGACTAGCGTAATCCATCCTCAGCTTGGCATAATTATTGCTAATTGGTTCCACTGGATTAGCTCCTTCAGAATTCCCTACAGCCACTCCCGCAGCTGCTCCAGGTTGCATCATATTCACGAAGAACTGATACATTATCCCCATATCAACCGGCGGAATCTCAGCACCGACATTAGCATTTTCGTCTAGGTTTGCATTTGCCTGTGCACCCTGGTTGCTCCTAGTATTGGGCCGAACATTTCCATGTGTTGTGGTGCGTCTCCCACCTTGATTCAATCTTTCGTTTCCTGCCTCCATATCTTACTTCCTTACTACCTGAAATCCAATCTTGCTAAGATACAGAAGAATGGTCTAAGAGAGTGAGGAATACATACTTGGTATTTATAGCAAAGTACACATACATTACTATAACGCTTACCAAAGCCCAACCATATTTTAGATTCATTAGAGTATGCTTTAAAAAAATTTAAGGTTTAAATTCCTTTTTAGTACATAAAACATGCTCTGATACCAACTTGTAACATCCCGCCTTCTGAGGCCCAAAACTAACCGCTATTGATGATGCAGTCATCGGTAGTTGTTATTTCTTGGCAACCAAATGCGGCATAGTTAATATTGATACACATGAACACAAAAATATGAAAAAAAAATTAACTTCAACAAAATAGAATTTATCATTCTTATGAATAATATTCATATTTAATAACATAATCCCAACCGTTAACCACGTTCAGATCACATATACATGTACAAAATACGATAAGAGCGACATATGAAGATGTCCCCTTATGATGATCAGAGAACTAATAAATATGAACTTTACCGTTCTTAGTACATCACAGCGGAAAACACAAAATAGCTCCTATATAGCTAACACTGCCTCCTACACGTCTTCGAAAGCTTATTCGTCCCAAAACCCGAAAGCTCCCACTCTTAGACTACTCAAATTAATTTTGAGTACCCAAGAGTTTGTGGAGAAACACAAACTTCGAGTCAGACAATAAGTCTGGTATGAATAATCCCCTATCATCTCTTATCATAAATAGATATCTAGTGAGACCATGCCGCTTAGCGGAACGGGTTTTCTCCTCACTAGTATCCAAAATAAACATGCAAATCATTTACTATGCCCCTGCACCCAAAATGATTAGTCTTAACATAATACAAATAAAGCCATAAATCATATGTATTGGATATCTCATCCACCCATTTATTAGATATCCCATCTAAAAGCAATTTATTAGATTTCCCATCTAAAATCAATTTATTAGAGTTCCCCTCTAAAATCTTTAAATGACTATCCGTCATAATTTAATAGGACTGTCCGTCCTAAATCCCATGAAAATAAATGCAAATTATCCATCGTACATTGTTTTATAAAAGACGGTGTGGGCTATCCACCGCAAACTCCATAGTTTTCCTAGGATGACTATGAACCCTTGGGTGCCAAATCCCGAGGCTAACCACCTCAGGCAAAACATTCTTTACTTTAGAAATTTGATGTGGGCTATCCATCGCACATTCCATGGTTTTCTTAGGTTAACCAAGAACCCATCACTTGGTCAATAAAAATATCATGATCCCCATGATTGTTTATAAAAATTCATGATCCCCATGATTAATTATTTTCCCCGGATATACCACCTGTTTAACCTGTTCCCATTGGTAGCCCCAATTAGGTTAATTTAAATAAAAACACATTGATAGCCCCAATGTATATTTTCGAAAGAATGTTTCTGTTTGTAACCCCAAACTATGTATCGAAAACATTAAACCCACCCCGGTGTCCCTAAGATTTTATAACATTCATTTTATATAAGGATCTCCCTTACATATTCAAACAAAGATAAGTATTTTATGCTATAACCCTTCGAAGTAACCCCTTCGACTTAGCAAAGTTTTACTTAAGAAAAATGGCTAAAAACAGCCCTTTTAAAACCCTTCGAATGAAGTCCCATTCGAAACAAATAAACATCCAAAGTTAACCCCTTCGGAAACCTCTCTTTTTAAAGCATCACAAAATCATACCTTTCGATCTTATCGAAAGTCTGGGGTATCCCCCCTTATAAAACCATTTACAAACCTTTCGAAAGTATTCAAACTCAAAACCTTTCGCAATCATTGAAGATAACCCCTTCAAACCTTTCGCAATCATTGAAGATAACCCCTTCAAACCTTTCGAAATCAAACCTTTCGAAATCAAAACCTTTTGCAATCATTGAAGATAAACCCTTCAAAACCTTTCGAAATCAAAACCTTTCGCAATCATTGATGATAACCCCTTAAAAACCTTCCGAAATCAAACCTTTCGCAATCATTGAAGATAACCCCTTTAAAACATTTCGAAATTAAACCTTTTGAAACCAAAACCTATCGCAATCAAAACCTTTTGCAATTGTTGAAGATAACCCCTTCAAAACCTTTCGAAATCAAACCTTTCAAAATCAAAACCTTTCGAATCCATTCAAAAACAATGAAGTGTTAGTGTTGAAACCAACCCTTCGAAAGTATACTTCCGACCTTGTCAGAAGGTTTACTCTTCGACTTTGCCCAAAGGTATTAAAACCGCTTTCTAGAAAACATTTTAATACAATAGTCTTGAAGGTTTAAGCTTTTGAAGATCCCCTTCGAAACCCCCTCTTGAATACATAAAAATTTTAGTCTTTTGTAAAATGGTAGAGTCGAAGGACCCCCATCAACTTATTCAAAAGCAATTATGTTTCTATTCGAAAGCAAAGGAAGCAGCCTCCCCATCCCTTTGCAACTCTTCCCTCGACACCATGCCTACCTTTCGACTTAGGTAGAGGGTAATTGTTTACCATCCTCTTAGACGAAAGGTACATTTCGACTTCGTCAAAAGGGTAAAAGCAGGCTTGTTGGAGTCGAAGGCAGAACTGGGCCTACTGAAGTGATGTTTTATCTTGCTTGTCTAATTTTGATTGGCTGAGGAGCCTTCTCCTGTACTTCAAAATAGTAAAAACTATGAAATAGTGAAGATTTTTCTCAAAACACTGTACTTCTTCCCCAAATCAATTTTTGAAAGCAATTTCCCTCCGGCTTTGACCAAGGCGGAAGCAATATTGCAGTTTAGCCCTTAGGCTTAATTAATTTAGTTACCTTAGTTAACCACTAAGTAAAAATCCCCAAAAATAACCAAAAATCTTATAAATCATAAACCTCGACATATTAAAATTTCAAAGCATATGAAGATCAAAATAACTCAGAATTTAACCAAAATCGAATAAAAAGTGTTAATAAGCCCGTTAACATTTTAAAACACCTAAGTCTTATCCAAACAAAGGTTTAAATGGTTATATCCTAACCAAAATCACAAACATGAATCGGGTATAACCCATAACCGATCCAAACATAGAAAAATGAGATGATAAACATGATTATTCACCTTGATTGGTTAATTGGAGAATGAGATAATTTCCTAGCTTTAATTCCTTAGCTTTTTCTTCAATTTATTGCTCTTCCTGGAGCTTTTAATGGCCGGCCGAAATATAGGTGAAGAGTTATGAATGAGAGAGTGAAATTTTATTAAAGTGGAGGAAGAGATTTATACTAAGAAATGTAGCCCCATTTCCAAGTTTACCTATTTGGAAATTTCTCAAAGTGAAATTTTATTAAAGTGGAGGAAGAGATTTATACTAAGAAATGTAGCCCCATTTCCAAGTTTACCTATTTGGAAATTTCTCAGAGTGAAATTTTATTAAAGTGGAGGAAGAGATTTATACTAAGAAATGTAGCCTCATTTCCAAGTTTACCTATTTGGAAATTTCTCCTTCTTAATTTAGTTAAGTCTTATTTTAGTTCATTCATTAAGACACGGCCACTGGATTTATTAATCTCATCTCCCTAATTATTCACAATATTCTATTTAATATATCCAATTAAATATCCTAAATAATGTTAATTAAAATTCAAGGGCATTACAACTATGCCTTCCGCCTTTCCTCCAATCCACTATGTACCATCTAATTATACCTTGTGTATCGGTTTCGGCTTAGTGGGTTTCGACTTCATTGAAGGCGGAAGCTCTAAGTCGAAAGGTACTTCTACTAGAGGCGGAACCTACTTTTCTGAGTAAAAGCTGGTTAATGCCACTTAAAGCAAATTTTATCTAACTAACCTGCCACGTGAAAACCTATAATTGGTTGCCTTAACTTTTCAAATTCTTTACTAAAATAACTGCTGTTAAATCTTATATTTAAATCAAGGTTAATTTAGCAAATAAGCCCTTCCATTAAACAAAACAAATATTGCAAATAAGTCTTTCATCTAAAATAATTTAATTTGCATAGCAAATCACTTAGGAAAAATCCCCAAAAATTCCAGAATTCACTAAAATCATGTTATCTAACATATCAAAATTTCAGGTCCAAATTCTCAATATAATTTCTGAAATAAATTTCTAAACCCAATTAACCATAATTTCCTTTGAAAAATCATAATAATCTTTCCATGGCTTGGAAAATCATCAAAATTAAAACCTAAATCCAAAATCATGTTTTACATAACATAAAAATTTTCCATGGCATTTAAACATTAATATCAATTGGTTTTGCCCTGAAACCGCATATAATCTTATTTAAACATTCTTGTTTAAATCAAACAAATTGTAATCAAGCATGTCATCATCCAAATCATCATAGAAATGAATCTAATCTTAAATCCAAAAAACATATGTTCATAAAACAAAATAGAGATGGTATAAATTATTATTCACCTTGATTAAGATAAGGAGATTGGATTGAGATTGACATTTATTCCCCTTCTTTAATTCCTTAACTTGATCTGAATTCTCTTCTCTTTTCCTCCTAGTTATGGCCAGCTCCTCCTTGATTTACATTTGTATTTTTTTTCAAAATGATGTGAATGTGAAATGAAATGGTAAGGAATGAGAATATTAAGGGTAAGGGGTTATGTGCGGCTGATTCCCATTATACTCTTATGTAGATTGATTAACTTAACAACCATTCTTTAACTCATTTAATTAGTTAATTAAGCACGACCTTAATTATATTTATTCAAATCTCACATCATTCTATTTAATTTATCTAATAAAATCTCCTGGATAATGTTATAAAAAATTAGGGGAGTTACAGCTTTATTCATTTCCCGGGTGTGAGGCTCGAAGAGGTTATGCTCTTACTATTTCCTCCTAGCACTTCCCTCTTGGAATGCTAATACTGCCCTCCAGGCAGAAATGCAATGCCAGCACTCTTCCGTACAAGTTTGTTCTGGGACTGAATGAAACTGAAGGTACTACCTCTACTACATCCATTTTGGAATCACCCTCAGGATTAGTAGCAAGTATCCCTTGCACTTCAAAGAACTCTATCTTCAGTACATCATCAAGATGCCTTCCACAACACATATGTCGGTTCGAAGTGGTTTTTGGATAATATATCTGATCCCGATCTCTCCAAACCAATAACCGATAATTTCTGATTGACTCAATTCTGGTTCTCTTGGAGGTAAGTATTCGAGTGCTCACCGGGGAACTTGAATTTATAATCATACTTCCTAAGTCAAATTGGCCAGATTTGATAGTCGGTTATTTAACTATTATATAAACAAACAACACAATCTAGAGGTTTAATTTTCCAAAGTAATCACTAAGCCTCAAAACCCTTTTTGTTTATTAAATCTCTTTCCAAAACGTTTATCAAAACATTCATGTACTTATTTCACTGACATAAGTATATTCACAAAACATTTATGAAGATTTCTTATTTCCAAATCTCTTTAAAAGGATTTTTAAAACAAACATAGCTTAAATTGGAGATGAGGATAACTCTAAACACTATTCCTTTAGTGTTAAGTATGGAACGGGTGTTCTATTCCACCAGTTTAAAAGGTCAGTTTAAAGAATCACAAAACTCAAATTCTTTTTATAATTAACTTCAACAAATCCTTTTATAAATCTCCTTTCGTTTTGAAATCTTCTTTGCTTAAACCCGAATCCATTTGCAAACAATTTATAAACCTCCATGTTTATTTATAGAAAACCCTTTTATATACATTCAAAATTGTTTCTAAAAACACTTTTAGAAATATTAAAATTCTTTTCTAAAACTCCTTCCATAAATGCCCAAAGATTATTCATAATACTTCTTTATAAAAATACCAAACCTTTTATAAAGCTCCTTTATAAACTTTTCTTATTTTAAAACAGAACTTCTTTTATCACTTAAATCAATAAAGTTTTCTTTGATATCAAGTCAATTATCAAAACACCTTTTTAAATAAGTAGGTTATTATTTTAAAACATTCTCCATTTATATTCTATCTTAAAATCTCTTTAATAAAGTAACAGTTTCAAACAGTCATTTTAAAAGCATTAGATTAACTTCAAAATCTTTAAATAAGATGATTAACTTGAAATACTATTTATAAAATAATAAGTTAAAACAAGTTATATTATTATAATAATATATTTCTAGATCAAATTTAAAATAACATAAATTATCTTTAGAATAATATTAATATATTATTAGCTTTAAACAAATCATTACTATAAAGATAATTTAACTTCAAAACAATATTTTTAAAATAATAAATAAACTTTGAGATAATATTATTATAATAATATATTTACATTTAAAACAATAATTAAATTTAAAACCAATAATTAACTTTAAAACAAAGTATTAATCTTCAAATAAATTAATTAGAACTTAAATAAAATATTTATCTTTAATTAGAACAGATATCTGAATTAAAAGTAATAAACTTCAAACAATATTCACATACTTTTAAAACATCTTAAATATAATGTTAAATTAAAACATTTACTTTTAAACCATTATAAACTAAAGTTGATTTGAATATAAAACTTTTTGAGTTTTAAAAGGAGGCTTAGCAACCACTATGGTATTTAAATAAGCTACCATTTCAATTTAATTAACTAGCTCAGTTAATTTCTGTTATCAATATCTGTTATGGTTTAGCACATTACCTAACAAACATTGTTAATGATTCTCTATCACTATAGGGTTTAAGTTGAACATATAAAAATGTCACAGTCAACAATATGTCATCCAACACATCATATAATACAGTATATGAAAAGTAAAATCAATAATGTGAGGAACCATGTTGGACCCCTCCAACTTGTCCCCATGCATCACATAATGTATATAATCATATAATATGGGTCATCCGCAACTAGGCGGGTATATATAAAAAGGTCATTCGCTCCAAGGGCAGGAATAAATCCAAACCAACTGATAAAATAGTAAGTCATCGAAATAAGCAAAAATTAATTTTTCTATAACTACTATATAGTATATAGTAGCATTCGGAGGAGAGTTTACTCACCGAAATCCCAGTTGTCGCTTTCGCGTTCTGGTTCCGACTGAATCCGAATGAATCCAAACGACGTTTGAATTCAGTGTAAAATCTCACTAGCTCCAATCACTAACCACTCAACTCCATTATCAAGCTTTCGTTATTATAAGTGCAATGCAAAAATCCACGTCTCGATTGGACCACGTATGTGAGAATTATGAATTTTATAAGTTATCGATTATAAATTTATAATTAAATACACTAATCACATCATTAATTTAATTAATTACCAACCTAACTCATCTTCCTCCTCAACTAATAACCCTCCTTGTACATGAGATGAACACAACAGCATGGCCATACACGACCAAGCAAGGATATAGAGCTACGCTCCGCTAAACTCCATTCCGTCGATTCCGTTGAACTCCTCTTTGCGACCTCCTTCCACCAGACCCCACATCATCACCTCCACACCCCCAATATAATTTCCATCCTGCTACCCAATCTTGCGACTGCCAAGTGTCGTGCGACCCAAAACTTCTCTGATCCTTGCCAAAATCATCACCGAGATGCCAATTTCAACCACGAATCCAAATCTAGTCAGCAGTTGCCGAAAGATGCCTTAATCGAGTCAATACCAAAATCCTAGTTTGCTTATAAGCCACAAGTCCCACTGCAAGAGTCGAACACCATCCCAAAACATCATAGAACACCACCAAATCGCCACCATACAAAGCCCTATTTACCAAAAACTCATAGAAACAATAATTTTAATTTTTCATTGAGAAACGAATTAGGTTTTAATTTTTGAAGTTTTGAATAAAAATACAAATTCATTTTTTTTCTTTGGTTAGGCTAGCGGTTATATAGGAGAGAAAAAGTATGGTTTAAACATGCAGGGCATAGGTCTGGTATGGGCTAGTGGTATGGATTAGGATGGTACATATTTAATTTATTTTCAAAAATACCAGATCTTAGGCACATAAAATTTTGAACTCCAATCGAAGCATGCCAACTAGCGCTCTATACTAAATACCCTATTCTGGACTCAGTGGAACTAGTATTGAGGCCTAATTCCATAATATGCAGAAGTTAGCTTTTCAAATCCAATTATAATATATTAATGTCCCTAATTAACTTCTACGCGTTTCGACTCGCACGACCAAACGATACGTTCGATCGTTATGAAATTCGATGGCATACAAAAGTTCTCTATTTCGAATCCAATGGCACTGGTTTTGTCAAAATCCGAGATAGTGCCCCGGAATGATATTTCCATACATTAATTAAAATGAATTATTAAAACGATTTCAACCATTTTCAATTACTTTAAATTCAAAATTAAAATCCTATTATCATTATTCTTATTTATACTGAATTCAAATAAGATTTCTAAATCATTTTTTATCCATATTAAATCCAAGATTCCATTATTTAAATATATCATTTATTTAGATTCACTATTCAAATAAATCACTATATTTTAAATTTAAGTTGGCATAATATTTCAATATTTAAAATTAATTAGATATTTTAAATTCAAAGGTCTAAAATTCTGGGTCGTTACAACATGCATGCAGACCTTTCCCTTTCAACGAGTTATACGAGTCCCCCATTTCGTTTACCCTTTTTCTATCGCAGATTGATCCTGGTTTCATTCAAAGCGGTGTTACGCCCTTTACCTACCTTCGGCGCTATATCACTACTTACAGAGATAGAGCGGGTATGATTGATGCAATCATTTGTGCATTTCTTTTGTACTTATTTGGTTCGACCTTTTTCTCAAACCAAAAAGGTATGGTTCGTCTAGGCTATCTTGTAGCGCTTGCCAGGCTAGATTAGCTGCACACTATAGATTGATGCATGACCATTCTAAGTACCTTGTATATAGCTTTAGATTCATTTGCGATTGACAAGGTAGAGCAGATGCTTGATTTTTGGTACATGTTTTTGTTATGGTACTACGAATACACGACAAACATGCATCCTTGCATCCAAGGAATAGCTAGTTAGACTTTCAAGCAGTACTTTCCTAAGATGAGATGATAGGAGATAGTTCAATATGTATAGCATGCTCTCTTAGGGGTTAGATATGACTTAATGGAGTCTATGCCATAATTTGGCATGCGCAATCACAACAATAGTATACAGACTCCTTGAGCCTCCCATTGGATATGGCTTGTAGATGTCGATCTTATGGCGGATGACCACCCCTTGATGATTGCATATATATCATCCATATTGGACCAGTATGCACCTAGATTTTAAGTTTCTTATATCAAATATTATTTGTTCATTCAGTATGTACCTAGATTGGATCAGACCAGTCATACATGTATTGTGCTATGAGATAGACACTCGCACATACTCATACCCAACATGAGATGTACATGTAGCATATATATTCTAGAGGCACATATAAATGAGTTAACCGCTAGACTTACTGATTACGAGCCTTATGGACCATTATATGGAGGAGGTGCAAGGATGATGGTGGTGATGGTGACAACGATGTTGACGGTGACGATGAGGATGATGGCGGTAGGTGGTGTAGACGATGACGATGGCAGTGATGGTGTTGATGATGATGATAATGCCGCATCTTTGACATTATTATACATATTATCTTAAATTATCTGATTGACACATGTTCATTATGAGTTTTAGTTGTTTAAGTTGTGATGATGGTACATGTGCAAGTGTATGTTACACTGTTATATTGTTTTTCTGTGTATGTACATTGTACGTTGTATGTTTCTATATATCAGCATTTTACTATGCATCATGAGTATTCTATCATTAGCTTATGTACTTATACTATATTGTTTTTTGGTATATATGCATTGTACGTTATGTTTTGTGAATTAGCATTTTTACTATGTTTGCCATGATTATTCTTTCATTAGCTATATCTTATGTTTTTTCTTATAATATACTTTTTTGGTATAGCCATTAATTCTTCTTTAAATGCTAGCATTAATTACTATAGCAAAGAAGTACTGGATTGTGATATTACTATATATAAATATTACAAGATACATATATTACTAATGCTAGATAACTTAATCATCACGACCACTAAACCTTTCACGCAATTGATTACGGCATGAATTATTCACTCTTTATAAATCTATAACAAAGTCAACCACTCTTTGGGAAAAAGGTTCATCTATTAATCCATTGGTAAATTCTGCATATGTTGTGTCGATATGTGTAGTATCGACGACTGATATCCCTAGCTTATGATGCAGTAACTATCGCTACTAACCAACCACATGAACATCATTGGGTATTTTCGTTCACATTCAAAGGTTCTCAATAAATGAATGGATTATCATGTAGTGTGAGTCGAGGATCATTATAAAGCCACGAAAAATGTTGTACTCCTTAGGTGTTCCATGTGGAGATGAATTCACTTGCTCCTTATTTTCATAAACTTAAAACCACTCTTCAACTCACACATGATTCTGATTTTGTCGAACAAATTCGTCGGTCATGTCTTTGGCATTTATTCACCAATTTTCTTAGGGAGAATTAGACATTGAAAGAAGTAGTGGCGTATATGGTATAGAAGATGTTGTGTTATTTTATAGGTGTTAGAACGCAAAAATGTGAACTGTATACATGATGTGTCATATTATTCTTATACTACAAAATGTGATAATTAGCAAACCAGACGGAACCCGTTAAAAGACATAAAGTACAAAGTAATATATAGTACACAATAATTTGATTGTTAATTGGAAAAATCTTTTTATTGAACATGAATGTAAGTACATATAAGTTCCCTAATTATCAGATTAGATATGGGGTGAATGAAGTTGTTGCCATAATAGTGCATTTTCTCTAGCAAGTTCTGATGCACAATCAACTTCCCTTTCAGTAAATGGTTTATCAATCCATTTATAAAAGCAACATCTAAAGTGCTAATATATGTAATATCGACGTCCAATGTTCCAACTTGGTACTGTTGCTCTAAGCGATCTTGTAGGCCAACCACATAGATAGTGCACAATACTAGAGTTACCTTGTTGTTGTTATTGTTGAGGATGGTCGGCTTGATCATGTCAATGATTTTGGCGCAATGGTTCCATTCTCAATTTTTAGTTGTCTTCACTAACAAAAGGTCTGTAGCATAGTTATAGATGGTCAATGCAAAATAATATTCTTCTTTGCTCCGATTAAGCAAAGTTGATGCGATACAATATTCTTCTCTGTTCCCACTAAGAAAAGTTGATGTGAGATAATATTCTTCTTTGTTCCCAATAAGAAAAGTTGATCTGAAACAATATTCTTGTATGTTTTCCATAAGAAAAGTAGATTGAACACAATATTCATATATGTTCCCACCTGTGCAGTTAAAGCGCTCGACAGATTCAATGCGGTGGAGCTGCAAAAAGTCATAGCGGGGATACAGTGAGGATATAGTGGGATATAGCGGATGACTCTAAAATAGCATATAAAACTCATACTTAATGTTTTTACCAATATATAAATGGTAATTAAATAAAAAATTAACATTCAATTAAATTATAATTAATTCATAAATAATTTTAAATAAAAACGGTGCAAATATACTGTAAATAAATGTAAAACTTTATATAACATAATTGAATTTAGTAGAATATTAGAGTATTTTCATTTCTGAATACATATTAAAAATTCAATTAAGTAGATTAATTTCATAATTTTTATAATGTATAAATATCATTTTTTAATTTATTTCTTTTAAAGAAGATATAGCGGAAATAATGGAATATAGCAGGAATAACGGGATATAGCGGAAATAGCGGGGTTTAAAGCGGAAAGGCTATATGGCAAAATCGTAGCGGTTGAAATCCGCTATGAGATATAGCAGGGTTATAGCGGGGTAATAGCAGGGCATTAATTGCATAGGTACCCACTAAGCAAAGCTGATGTAAAACAATATTCTTTTCTGTTCCCACTAAGCAAAGTTGATAAGGCACAGTATTCTTCTCTATTTTCAATAAGCAAAGTTGATGTGTGTAACGCCCCACCTCTATGCTCACAATAACAAAGAGTATAAAAAGAAATACTGTCTGTTATTACGAAGAATAAGGCTGGATAGGAGCGGCCATCCGTAGTTGGCCTTACACTAGTATTGGTTATTTCGATAGGAGTGGTATATATTTTTATTTTTCATCTCTTATTTATTTACTCCCATCGACATACCCAATTCCAGTATAAAACAAGCTACGATGGTTCATAATAGTTTAGGACAATATATATAATAACAACACAGATACAAAAAGAATGTGGAACACAGATAACAAAAGTCTCATATATATATATAACTGATGTCAGTTACAATACAGTTGACACAATACATATGATACAACTACAACTGTCGACTCTGGAAGTTATATATACAAATCAAGGTTTCAAATCTCGGATTTTGGCCAATATCTCGGGCAAATATCTCGGCTATCTCGGGCGATATTTAAAAGACTTATAACTAACCAAGCTGCCAAATCTCGGATTTTGGCTAATATCTCGGATTTTCATCTCGGCTGATCTCGGGGAGATTTAAAACCTTGATACAAATACATTATCAACTAATGTACATGAATACATATTGTAACGACCCGACTTTCTTTGCCCAGAAAGACGCATCATTAATAAGAAAGAAAGGGATAGAAGAAGAAAAGAAAAGAAGAAAGAACAACAACACATCAGAAATCTCACAGCGGAACGAAAAATATATTATATCACATAAGATATTACATAGTATCATATACATCAGAGTACACAATTTATACATCACAGAATAGACAGTTATAAACTTCTGTCTATTATACAACACAAGTACATCAGTACTATACAGACTAATACAAACACAGCGGAAACTCTATATATCTACACGCTGAAGCCTCCTGCTCCTCAACTCCTCCAGTATTCGTCAAGATTAACCTGAATCCCTCGACTACTCAATACAATATTGAGTACCCAAGAGTTTAATAAAACAGAAAATAAACACTTGGGTCAGACAGGGGTCTGGTGTGAGTAAACGGTTAGATTGCTTAACTTTGAAAACCTTTGAAAACAAAAGTATCACGTAAGACTTCCCACAAATAAATATGGGTAAGTTTTTACCTTACGCTAACTAAAACATTTGATAGGAAATCTGATTGTATTATAATAGGGTCTAGGGTTTTCAAGTAAATATGAAATAGCCGAAATTGTTACATTATTAAATTCCAGCATACTAGCCACAAAGTGGGTTATACAATCAAGTCCGTTGGCACTTATTGGATTTTGGATTCCATACAATGGCAGGGCTACTGGGGTACCGCCCGTCACAGTACGTGGCCTAGATCACCGTACCGAGGAGTACGCCCGCTCCCCTGCAACACAAAGCCGGAACCATCCCTTACTGGATAATCCCGAACAAGACAATCCCGTAGTTGGCTGCAGTTCCAACTACCCACTAAGCCGAAATATAGAAAGGGACCTCTAGACAGGGATCTATCTTGCCCTCAGTGGGCGCTACCCACGAAGCCTTGCTGCACCTCCCCTGTTTTAGCCATTCCCGGTTGATGAGGCTTGAGGTTACGATTACCTTTAATCAGAACATATCACTTAGAATGCTCATCGTCCGCCTGACGATGTGCTGAAAGCATTCAATCCATACAAGTTCGTTCCGGGTTCGAACGAAACCGAAGGCATTATCTCGTTACACTCGTTTTGGAATCACCCTCAGAGTTAACGACAATAACCCTTGCACTCTAAATCTTCATCTTCACTTGAGATTCACGACCTATCGTTAATTTGGATCGATGTGGTATTCGGGTCTCCAGACCTGGAATACCGGTATACGGAAACCCGATCCCGGTCTCATCGAAATCCAAAACGTATCTTTTAAGTCCAAGTTGTTTAAAGGTTTAAACAATTTAACTTATCTATATTCATACAGATAGATAATTCACAAATCACAATTGATAATCACATTATCAAATAAACAAATGATCTATAACCAAATAGGTAATCCATATCAACATCACAATAGGTAATCTATATTACCATCATAATGCAACCAAGCATTTATACCACACAACATTACTTATCTCATTTCTGAGATTACATCCATTCAGATAATCAATGTCATCCATTCTTATATAAGCAATGATTTACTTAATCACAACATAATTAATTTAAAATGAATTAAATTAACTATCTCTATCTTTAATTAATTTAAAGTGAATTAAACTAATTACCTCATCTCCTAATTAATTTAAAATAAATTAAATTAATTACTTCATTATAAATCTTACTTATATAATCATTAATTAATTACAAATAAATTAATTAATCTTTCTCTAATTATCCACTTAATTAATCACCTTGATTAATTATATTTTAATTACATTTAAGTAATTATCCTTAATTAATTTCTCAAATTAATTATTCTTAACCAAATATAGTAATTAACCTTTAATTACTTCATTAATTAATTAATTATAATCAATTACTTTAATCCTTAATTAATTACAATTAATCACTTATAATTTTGATTAATTAATCTTAATTAATCAACTCTTAATCATATCATTAATTAATTAAAAACTAATGATCCCTAATTACATCTTTAATTATTTATTTTATTTAAATTAATTAAATAATTAATCTTAATTAAACCACAATTATTAATCATCTTTGATTAATCTAATCCAGTAATTAACTTCCCTTAATTACTTCCATTAATTAATTACTTTTTAATTAATTACCTTAACCAATAATTAATTACCTTATAATTAATCTTAATCCTTTAATTAACTTAATTAAATAATTTATTTAATTAATAACACTAAGTAATTAACTCTTAATCACTTCTTATTTAATTACTTTCATAAAATAATTATCCTCTAATTACTTTATTAATTAATCTACCTTTACTTAAATACATCCAGTAATTATTCCTTAATTACTTCATCAAGTAATTATACTAAATTAATTTATAAATGATTATTCCTAATTAATTATTAATTAATTAATTTAACTTAATCATTTAAATTTAATTAAATGATTCTTGACTTACTATATTAAAGGTTCTTAATTAAGAAACTATTATCTTAATTAAATCAATTATTTACCAATAACACTTGCTAATTAAAATAATTTAATTATCTAAATTTCCTTTCAAATTTAATTATCTTTAATTAAATCAACATTCTAAATACTTAAGAAAATTCTTATTTTAATTGATTACTAAATCTTAATCATTAAACCTTAATTAAATTAAAATATAAGATTTTAGAAATCAATAAATCATCAACACATTTTAAATTAAACCTTTAAATATTTAAACTTTTTTTAAAGTTATCAAACAAAATTTAATACAAAATTTATTATTAAAATTCACTTATTTTATTTTAAAAACTTTTATATTTCAAAATACAAGAACTTTGTTTTAAAACTTAACTTGAAACTAATTTAATTTTTATAAATAAACTTGTTTAACTTTTGTTTTAAAACCTTATAAACATTGCAAATTAATTTCTATATCATCTGCATAATTGTTTTCACTGATTTTATAAAAAAATTTAGTTATTAAAAATACAAAACCGGGTTAAACTCGAGTAACCCAGCAAATACCCCGAGCAATACCTACAAAATCCCGAGTCAAACCCCGAGTCTCTCCAATCCTTCCTTGCTTCGAGAAAAACTCGAACTTCCCTGAACGAAACCCGAGCAACTCGTATTCTTCCCCAAACCCAATCTCAGGTGCACGTAACCGTGCTCGTGCACGTGCACGCCTATTCTGGACGACGATGAACTACGATCTGGCCTCCGGCAAGTCATCTACAACCACGACATCACGATCGAGCATCAAAACTTTCACGATACGAACGAAATCGAATCCGAGTATTTCGAACCCATCACCTGGAACGAACAATTACCAGGAAATCATCCACCGCCGGTGATCCCTGCCTCTAGACTCCACGCCACCTTCACCATAGCTCCGTTACGACTTCCAGCATCCTCAGATCACCTTGCGATCGACTCCGGTCACTTCTCATTTTCGCGAAATCACTCTGAATACTGTCGACAATCTCAGGGTGTTAAACCCTATTTCATCGTCTCCCCATCACCATGATGATCTTTAAATTCTTCCACTATTTTTCCCGCACTTGAAGATCACTCAACCACCTCCAGTTCAGATATCGAGTCTTCCCTCCCCTCTGATCGACGACAATCGATCAAGTTATACAAAACGAACAACTCGAGACCATCCACTAATTTTTAAACTAAAAATTATGTTATACATGTTAAAATTCATGATTTTCTATCATAAATACAATCATGCAATCCATATCTGAAATTTAATTTATAAAGTTTTGACCCAATTTAAACTTTACTGTAAATTTGAAACTTTCGAGTTAATTACCTAAACTAAATACCTGTAATTATTTTTAAAAGTGATGTTAATTGATTTCAAACATCTTTCGTTTGTAAATCCTAAGTTATTAGAGATCAAGTGATGAGATACATATTTTAAAAAAGAAAATCAAGACTGTCATCACTTACAGAGACTAAGTTATCAACATACAAGCATTCAATTATAACTATACAGGCATTCAACACTTCTATACAACATGCATACAATTTCATCAACATTTCAGATAATAAAACATCACATGTTAAAAACTTAAATCTGTTTTTAAGATAAAATTTACTCACCTGTCAATTTAAAACAGAGAACATATGTTGTTCCAGGCTTTCTCCAGATTTGTTATTTGATTTTAAACTTGCTTTTCTTTTGCTTGTTGAGTTTTAAATCTTGCTGTTGATCTCTGGTTACTAGTTGATAGATTTGAAACTGATTTGACCTTCTTTTGATTTGCAGTTGAATTCCAGACTTCCATTTCTCTTTGCAATTTGATTTCCAGGTTTCTTCTTTGCATTTTGATTTCAGATTTCCTATTTCTCAGGTTTACAGCTTTATTTGTATTAATTTTTGATCTTATTTTTGTACGTTCAGTTAAGAAGAAAAAGGATTTTTTTCTGAAAAATAAAACCCTTCTTTTTATTTACAATTGAATTTTAAACTTAATTATTAAGAGAAAGACATTTGTCCCATAGATGTTTTAGTTAACTTACACATATGCTCCTAAGTTTACACTTGTCTTTAACATAAATTGATATGTTTACAAGTGTTTTATAAGTAGTATTTGATTTACAAGTGTTTTATCAAGCATTTAAAAAAGTTAACAAGTGTTTTAAATTGATTTACAAGTGTTATTAGAGATTTAATTAATGTTTATTTATTATTTACAAATGTTATTATCTTATTTAAACTTATTAAAACTATAAGCATGTAATATGCATATGTATGTAATATTTACATGGTTATAAAATGTTTTTATTTTATATTAATAAGCTTTTAGATTTCATATGAACACTTACTTATAATTTTGATCAAATCAAATGTTTATAAATTTGAGAAATTTAGTTTCAACTTCTTATACAAAATTTTAAATCCATTTATCTTATGATAAAATTAAAAATGAAAGACCATTAAACAAATGAACTTTTGATTCTAAATCTCAAATATCATTTTAAAAAAAATATTAAACCAAATTAACATTTCAAATTACAAATTATATATTAAAGTTTTGAAAATACTTATTAAATTCAAATCAATACTTCTTCATTTCAATATATACAAATATATTATTCTAAGTGGAAAATAATTTTAACATTAGTTTTGATAATCATCATATTGAATTTTAATACATAACTTCAAATAACAATATATATATACATATATATTATAATTTGAAAACATAGTTTTATTAAATTAAAAATTCCCTATTTATAATATATATACCAATATATATATACATTATAAATATAAACATTTATATAAGTTTTAGAAAGATAAATCTTCCCAATTTAAATTTGTTAGAAAAGATATTCCCAAATTAAAATGTTATTAGTTTTCAAAAGAAATAAACTTGCCAATTTAAAATATTATTAACCTTTAAAATGAATAAACTTGTCAATTTATAAAATAAAATCAACAAATCCATTTAATTATAAATAAAGATTATTAAATTGATATTGCCAAAATTCCGGGATATCACACATATCAACCTAATCAGTACACTGACTACTACAAAAAGACGCAGACCACTTCAAAAGATATGAAAAGTCTTCGTAGCTCAGACAGCAACCCAAAGCAGGAAATCTACAACCTGAAATAACTCGGGTCTGACCCGAGTATTAAATTCAAAAGAAAATAATACACGGGTCAGTCTAATTCAAACTCAGTTATTAATGCACAGAAGCAATAATAATCAAATATCAAATAGACGATAGTCACAAAAATCTCGTATATCCAACTTCTCGATACGAGAATCGGATAACGGTAGATATAACACTAAACAGTGTTAAACAACAAATCAACAATCCAAATCGTCAACAAAGATAAATAAAAAGATTATCAATGAAGATAATTTTGAAAACAACTGAATTGTCTAAACGACAATTTACACAAAATCCAATTATTAAATAATAATTAGAAACTCAGAATCTAATTATCGAATAGAAAATTAGACATAACAAAATGATCAATCGAACTGAATCAATTACAATTCCCAAATATTGAATAGAACACAAAACAGTTCAATAATTGAATTCAATCAATTTAAAACGGCAGATCCTGAATTGGCTGCAATACACGCACGCGTGCACTGCCTCGCCAATACAGAGATGAAATACACAAAAGCTCAATTAAAAGCTCACAACGAGCACCAGGTCAAACCCAAAAATCAGGTTCAACTCAAATGATATCCAAATAAAATTGCAACGCGAGCACAAGGTCAAATCCGAGCGTTTAAGCTGGGTTCAACACAATGTATAAAAACAAATACAAGCCCAGATACAGCAAAGATATGGCAATACAACTCCAAATCACAAAGGCTCGAATGATTGAGTGCATGCAGGCAGTGTTACAAACTACTTGAAGGCAGTAGAATGAAGGTGAGGGCACCAAAAGTATGGCACCACAGCACGCACACAAATAAATACAAGTGACCAAATGCAAATGAATACACTGCATCAATACAGTGTATCAGATTCGAGCTCAACAAAGGAGACAGGCATCAACTAAATCGATGAATCAGAGTAATGTACAAATGACTGCAACCGTGGAAAAAAACTATATGGCTATTGAAACAGGCAGTGGCAACTGATGGTATACCAGAGTGAAAGGAATATCACTACAACATGCACCAGTGATGCATGTTAACGGCAACTACAGAATGATAGCACCCAAAATTATTTCAACATGGCAAATCCAAATATGCAACATGTTGTCGAGTCCAACTACCAACAATAAATAAATGGAACAAGTCAAAGCTGTAGGATCTAGATTAACCCTAGAGGGGGGGTGAATAGGGTTATAGCAAATTTTCTCGAATTTAAACAAACTGTAGAAAAGTAAATATGCTGAAAAGTAAATCACACACAAAATTTACCCAGCTTCGGCAACCCCTGCCTACTCATTCCCAAATTTCTATTAGAATTAAACAGTCTCCCGCTTACAAACACTCTAACAGACTCGCAAACCCTGCTACTGCCTATAGAGTTTTGCAAACTCGCAAACCCTGCTCACTGAACTAATCCTAACTAGACAATCTGACACTACCTAAAACATAGGTGGTGATTTACCCTGATTTGATTCTAAGAGTACAAACTTTAAAACAAAAAAACAAGGGCAAAGTTAAATAAAAACTTGAAACAAATTTTGCCCTTAAAATAACCCTGGCCAAAATAAATAAAAAACTTAAAGCCCTTGTTAATTTAACAAGGCCCGCCCTTTCTGTTTTCTCTAGCCCATTCCTTTGTGTTTGTGATAATGGCGGTTTTGTTCTTCTTTCTAAAATTAGGGCTTCGGCTCTCTGCTTCCAAAATTAGGGCTTTGTGGATATTCTAAGATGCCGACTACAAGTGCTTGATTGATAAGGATGATTCAGCGCTTCCTTTTCTGTCAATCGATGGTCCCTTTTTATTACTTCGACTTGCTTCGAATTCGATCTTGTTTGAGATGGCTTCGGTATGTAATTTCTGCTCTGTGCTTTCTTTGATTTTATTGCTTGAACTCGATCGATCTTTCTTTTTCACTGCTCACATGTCGATGATGATTTTCGGGTTCTATTTATAGGGATTTCGAAACCCTAATTCTTCGTCTGATTTGATTTACTTGGCCTTCAAGTCATTGAATCTTTCCATTTTTATGTTGTGCTATTTTGGGTATTTACGTTGAACCCACGGCTTTGATTTTGTGATATCCGATCTGTTCTTTGATTTATATGCCAGAATCTTTCCTAATTTAATTCTGACTTTGACTTTATCAATTTGTAACCTTGATTAAAACTACGACTTTGATTTTGTGATATATTTGGTCAAAATAGAATTTAATTTCTTAACCACGACTTCGACTTTGACCTGTTCAATGTTGACTTCGATGGTGAGCATCGGCCTTGACCTTGATAGAATTCTCTGCACCCTTCTTTGCATTGTATGTTTCTGGTGCATGTGTACTTTACTTGTGCATATTGTCCTCTCTGTTGCATATTCATGCTCATATGTTATTTGCATCCACATGTATCTGATATAGTTGCATGTCGACTTGGCACTGATTCATCTATGTTCATCCCTGAGCACTTTTCGACCTGCTGTTTGCTTTGATGTTTTCTGACCTCATATGCATACTGCCTATCCACATGCTTGGTTCACATGTGCATGTGTGTGCTGCAGATTCCACTGATACATGTTTGTAGTTTTTCATGATTTACTTGTGCTCGAGCTTGGTTTGATGTTTAAACTGCTTAGATTTGGTTTGTGCAGTTGCTTCTGTGTTTGTACCTTCCTGTACTTGTGGCTTGAGTTCATTGTGTTGCAGTGCTTCATCACTTGAACTATTCTCTGATTTGTTGAAGTTGCAGTGTGGACTTGTTTGAATCTGTATTTGTGCACTTCTCTGTTTACTTGATTCATTGATGTTCTTGTTTGCATTGATTATGCCTCTGGCCTAGTCTCTGACCTGATGTACTTGTAGTTGTGTTGTTCATTTGATGTGTCTTTTGCTGGTGTCTTCTGATGCATTCTTTATTGTTGTAGTTCTTCTAGCCACACTATACTGTTGCTTGTTTTGATACTTTGAGTTGTTGATCGAGTTGCATTGCCATATTGTTCATGTGTACATTTGGATTTTGGTCGAGGCCATTTGCATTGTGCAGTTGGTCTAGATGTTTGGTCTGACCTGTGCATGTCTTTTGTTGACTGTGCACATGAGTTGGCGAGGCAGTGCACACGTGTATAAATGTACACGTGTGTATTGCAGCCACTCATGATTACCTGTCCCTGATAAGAATACTGATATGCACAGATATTACACAATCAAAGATGATGACAATAACCCATATATCTGAGACAACAATAAAAACAAATTTTATATTTTTGCAAATTCCAATTTGTTTATTTTCAGATTACTGCCATAGTTGTTAATTATACAGGTACACAGAAGACAGGACAAGTACTGACACTGGACAATGCAAATAGATGCAGATAGATAAAACTGAGTGTTGAGTGTTGTAGTGAGGAAAACATTGTAAATGTGAAATGTATGAGATCAGTGTATGAGAGTGAAATGTATGAAATCAGTGTATGAGCTGAAAACTTTGTACTGTATAAGTGTTGAAATAAAATATTATTTTGAATAAAAATACTGATTGAATTATATAAATTCTGTGCAATAGTATTATTATTCAACATGAATATTTATTCCTATATGTGTATAGTATAATCTGCAAACACATTTATAAATTGATATATATATTTGTTATCATCAAACAAAAAATCACATCAAACAATCTCCCCCTTTTGATGATGACAAACATATATATTAAAAGATTTTGAAATTCTGATAAATGTGTTTGAGCATGAAATATTTAGCTCCCCCTATATGGATGCTCCCCCTACAACTGAGACCACTCCCTATTTAGAAGATTTTGAAAATTATAGAGGAATAAAAGAACTAAAGAAAATTAACTAACAACATTTAACGAAATTTTTGAAGTATTCAAAAATATTTACTTTCTTATCAAAATCTTGTTCTTCTCCCCTTTTTGTTATCATCAAAAGACCGACAAAAAATAATGGAACAGTAGTGGAAAAAAAATGTAAAAACAAAGAAAAATCATAATATATCATAACTAGATAACACTTTCCACATTGTAGAGAATGGATCGATGATTCGGTTTTTATATAATGAGTAGAGAGAAATTTGAAAAATAATTTGACATTAAAGCACAAAAATAAGCACTTACTAACCACGCATAACCATAAGGACTTTTAAATGGGATTAGCAGTTACTTATTAGTCTAAGCATCCGAAAAATACTTAGCTATCATACTCCATCCATGCATAACCATAAGAACTTTTAAATGAGAATGGAGTGATGATAAAATAAACATAATTGACTCACATGCTCCATCCATGCATAACCATAAGGACTTTTAAATGAGAATGGATGCATGAGAGATATTTATAATTTTTTTTTTAATTTTCTTTTTAATTTTAAAAAATAATTCACTCTTCTCATTTTACAAAACCATTATGAATGATAGAAAGATGGTAGAAATAGAAATGGTCGTGGAATAAGTTACCAAATTAATCATATTATGAAATTTCTTAAAATAAAACAAACATATTTCCACTACTGAATACCATATTCGAATCAATCTTTGAATAATATCCAAAACTGGTTTGAATCCTAGAAATTGAAGTTGAAAATAAATATCCAAGAATATTTCAACCAAAAAATGGAAAATGATTAGTCAATTTCTATAATCCCCAAATCCAAACGTAATCTGGAAAATCTGTCTTCGGGGAGGGGTTTTGTGAAAATATCAGCAAGTTGAGCCTCAGTTGAAATGTATTCAATGCAAATGTCTTCCTTAGCAATGTGATCTCTAAGAAAGTGGTGTCTCACATCAATGTGTTTTGTGCGTGAATGATGAACAGGATTATTTGACAAGTCTATTGCACTTTTACTATCACATTTTAATGGAACTTGTTTATAAACTAAGCCAAAATCAGAAAGAGTTTACATCATCCATAAAATTTGAGCACAATAACTTCCTAAAGAAATATATTCTGCTTCAGTGGTGGATAATGCAACACAATTTTGTTTTCGACTAGACCATGAAACTAATGAATGTCCTAGCATGAAACATGTCCCACTAGTACTCTTCCTGTCAACTAATGAACCAGCATAATCAGCATCAGAATAACCAACTAAATCAAAATTTTCACAAGAAGGGTACCATAGTCCAAATTTGTGTGTGTGTGAAAGATATCTCAAAATTCGTTTAGTGGCTTTTAAATGCGATTCTTTAGGATTAGATTGAAAACGTGCACACAAACACACAGAAAACATAATATCAGGTCTAGAAGCAGTAAGATAGAGAAGTGAACCAATTATCCCTCGATATTTTTTCTGATCAACAGCAACTCCTTTCTCATCTTTGTCTAACTTTGTTGATGGGCTCATAGGAGTTCTCAATGGTTTGGAGTTCTCAATTCCAAATTTCTTCAGCAGTTCCAAGACATACTTGGATTGTGAAATGAAAATACCATCACTGCTTTGCTTGATTTGAAATCCAAGGAAAAATTTCAATTCTCCAACCAAGCTCATCTCGAATTTAGCCTGCATGACTTGTTCAAATTTCTCGCAAAAGAGTTCATTAGTAGCACCATAAATGATATCATCCACATAAATCTGAACAATCAAAAAATCACTTTCTTTATGTAATAGAAACAGTGTCGTGTCAGCACTCCCCTTTTTAAAACCATTTTCCAAAAGATATGTACAAAGGCAGTCATACCAAGCTCTAGGAGCTTGCTTAAGACCATATAATGCTTTTTCTAGTTTATACACATGATTTGGAAAATCATGATTTTCAAAACCGGGGGGTTGTTTAACAAAAACTTCTTCTTTCAAATCACCATTTAGAAAGGCACTTTTTACATCCATTTGTTTAAGTTTGAAACCCTTATAACATGCAAAACTTAGCAAAATCCTAATGGCTTCTAACCTAGCAACTGGAGTAAATGTTTCATCAAAATCTATGCCTTCTATTTGGTTATATCCTTTTGCGACCAACCTAGCTTTGTTTCTAATTACATTTCTTGACTCATCAAGTTTGTTTTTGAACACCCATTTAGTTCCAACAATTGGATAGTCATTAGGCCTAGGAACTAATTTCCAAACTTTATTTCTCTCAAATTGATTAAGTTCATCTTGCATTGCTAAAACCCAACTTTCATCATTAAGAGCCATTTCAACAGAATCAGGTTCAATCTCAGAAATAAAACCACTGTGACAACAAAACGCACACAAATTTTTATCAAATGAAGAGCGAGTGCGTATACCTTCCGTAGGATTACCTATAACCAATTCAGGAGGATGATTGGATTTGAACTTCAATCTATCAGCATCAATAGTCCTACTTTCAGCTTTCTCACTAGATGTCCCTTCTTCAATTCCTTCATGATCTACCCCATCGTCAACCGCCTTTTCAGTCGTCCTTTCCATGTCAAATTCATCGAATTTTACATTGATTGATTCAACAATTGTTTTTGTTCGTTTGTTGTATATCCTGTAAGCCTTGCTCCTTGTTGAATAGCCCATGAAAATTCCCTCATCAGCCTTTGATTCGAATTTTCCAAGTTGATCACCTGTGTTAAGAATGAAACAAGGACATCCAAATACACGAAAATAAGAAATGTTAGGTTTTCTTTCATGCCACAATTCATAAGACGTTTTGCCAAGTATTGGTCTAATCATTACTCTATTCATTACATAGCACGAAGTATTCACTGCCTCTGCCCAAAAAGTTAGAGGTAGTTTATACTCAATCAACATGGATCTAGCAAATTCTTGCAATGTACGATTTTTCCTTTCAACCACCCCATTTTGTTGAGGTGTTCGTGGAGCAGAAAATTCATGTTTTAAACCATTTTCTTCACAAAAGCTTTCAAAATCCAAATTTTCAAATTCGCCTCCATGATCACTTCTCAAAGTTTTAATTGAAACTCCTTTTTCATTTTGAACAAGTTTTGCAAACTTTGAAAAATAATTAAAAGATCCAGATTTTTTGGCTAAGAAATAAACCCATGTAAATCTAGAATAATCATCAACCAATACATAACAATAACGTTTTCCATTCAAGCTTGCAATTTCATTTGGTCCAAATAAGTCCATGTGAATTAATTTGAGGACCCTTGATGTGCTAACAATGTTTTTAGGGTGAAATGATGATCGACTAAGCTTGCCTAAGGAACATGCTTTACACACTTTATTATTTTTAAATTTCTGATGTGGTAACCCTCTGACTAATTCTTTCGTTTCAAGTTTTTCCAAGAGGCCCATGCTAGCATGTCCAAGTCTCCTATGCCATAAGGATGTCTCTTCGTCAGTGGCTACCAAACATCTAGAAAGATTTAGATTATCAAAATAAAGCGTGTAAACATTTCCTTTTCTTTTGCCCATAAAAACAATGTTATTAGAAGATTTATCAATGATTTTGCAAGTATCACTATCAAAAACCACATTCATACCTTTGTCACATAGTTGGCTAATAGAAATGAGATTGTGATGCAAATTATCGACGTATAAAACATTAGTCAAGGAAAAAGTACCGTTACCTACTTTACCTTTACCAATAATCTTACACTTGCTATTGTCTCCCATGATCACATTTCCACCTTTAAAATTCTCTAGGCTAAGGAACTTTGATTTGTCACCTGTCATATGTCTAGAACAACCTGAATCTAGATACCATTCTTGTTGCTCCTTAGCCCGCCAACAAACCTACATAGAGAGAGAGGAGGATGACCTAGAGAAACTCTTAGGTCCAATGATATTAGTGACTGAAGCATTGTGAATAAACAATCCCTTTGGAATCCAAACTTGTTTTGTTCTTTCATTCTTGTTCCAATAGACATGAAATTTGTTTGTAGAATTCTTAGGAACCCAAACTTGTATAAATTTTGTGTTCTTGTTCCTATGACTATAATTTTTAGCACGATGTTCAATTATTCCACATCTAGCAAAGACACTCTTACCTTTTGCACTATCATCAACTTGTGTTTTCCCAAAACCTAGTCCTTTTCTGTTGTTAGCAAAAAGTTGATTTCCCAATAACATGTTGAATGATTTTTCTCCTCTTGAATAGTTATTCAGAGTTTTCTCAAGATTTTGGACTTTGGTTTTTAGTGTTGTGTTTTCAGTCACAGGTAAGGTGCATCTATTTATAAAATCATTTTTCCTAGTGTCAATGGTTTCCTTAAGACTCAAGTTTTCTTTTTCAAAATTCTCAAAGCTATTCTTAAGTTTGATAATTCTGAATCTAAAATTTTGCAATTTTTACAGTCTAGGTTTTGAATATTTTCAAGTTCAGTTTCTAACCTAGTATTTTCATGGACAAGTTCTCTCCAATCAGATTTCAGTTTTTCAATTTTAGATTCAAGAGTATCAATTGTTTTAGCAAAATCACAACACATCAAAACAAGTTCTTTATAAGAATAGTTACTTACCTCACAAGATTCCTCTGAGCTTGCTTTTGAATCTGATTTTGTCATAAGACACAAATTAGCCTCCTCTGAACTATTATTCGAAGCTTCCTCTCCTTCTTCATCATCCCAAGTCGCTGCAAAGGCCTTCTTCTTCTTTTTCTTTCCTTTGTAGTTTTTGAGAAGTGGGCATTTTTGTTTGAAGTGGTCAGGCTTCTTGCAGTTATAACAAGTTAATTCATTATTGGAATTGTCAGAATCTTTTGACCTATTACCACTTGTTTTCTTCTTGCGTGGCCCGAATCTTGACCATTTTCTAAGATTATTGACAGCCATTGCAAGCTCTTCAATTGGATCTTCTTGTTCTTCATCGCTCTCTTCTTTGCTCTTTAAGGCAATCGTCTTCTTCTTTGATTCAGAGTTGTTGCATTCCTCCTTTGCTTTTAGCTCAAGCTCATATGTCATCAAGTTGCCGACCAACTCCTCCATGCTTAGTTTACTCAGATCTTTCGATTCTTGTATTGCCGTGACTTTTGCCTCAAAGCTCATCGGTAAGACTCGTAGTACCTTCCTCACAAGCTCTACCTCAGTGAATACCTTCCCAAGCGCTCTAGCATTGTACACCAAAGTTGAAAAGCGTCCAAACATGTCCTTTATGCTCTCGCCTTTGTCCATCACAAAGTTCTCGTATTCATTGCTGAATAGGGCTAGACGAGACTCCTTGACTTGAGAAGTTCCTTCATGTGTCACCTCCAAGGTATGCCAAATTTCCTGCGCAGTTTTACAATGAGAAATTCTATTAAATTCATTCTTATCAAGAGCACAGATCAAAGCATTCATGGCTTTAGCATTTGTAGTTTTTAATTTCTTATCGTTAGCGTCCCACCTATCCTTAGGTTTAGGAATCTCAGTATCACCAACAGTTATGGTGGGGGATTTATAGCCAGTTTTAATAATGTCCCAAACATCATAATCAACAGAACTAAGGTAAATACCCATCCTAACTTTTCAATAAGCATAATCATTCCCATTAAACATGGGTGGCCTAGCAATAGATTGCCCCTCATAAAAAGCATTATTTGGTGGATTCATGACTCTAGATTGATTTAAATCTTGAGCTAAAAATAAACTGGTAACAGAGATGATAGAGGAGATATACATAGTAGTTTCCGCTGTGTAGATCTTGTTTAGATCTTTGTTTTGTATTGAGATGTAGTAACTAGACAGATGTTTATAACTGTCTAGTATATGATATGTAATCTGTGTAACTCTGATAAGTGTTGTATATGATACTATGTAATATTTATGTGATATAATATATTTTGTTCGTTTCCGCTGTGAGTATTTGTGTTTGTTTCTTTTCTCTTCTTCTCTTTTCTACTTCTCACCCCTTTCTTTCTTATTAGCGATACGACTTTCTATGGAGAGAAAGTCGTGGTCGTCACACGTGGTATCTAGATTAACCCTAGAGGGGGGTGAATAGGGTTATAGAAAATTTCCTCGAATTTAAACAAACTGCAGAAAAGTAAATATGCTGAAAAGTAAATCACACACAAAATTTACCCAGCTTCGGCAACCCCTGCCTACTGCTGCATTCCCAGATTTCTATTAGAATTAAACAGTCTCCCTCTTACAAACACTCTAACAGACTCGCAAACCCTGCTACCGCCTATAGAGCTTTGCAAACTCGCAAACCCTGCTCACTGAACTAATCCTAACTAGACAATCTGACACTACCTAAAACCTAGGTAGTGATTTACCCTGATTTGATTCTAAGAGTACAAACTTTAAAACAAAAAAACAAGGGCAAAGTTAAATAAAAACTTGAAACAAATTTTGCCCTTAAAATAACCCTGGCCAAAATAAATAAAAAACTTAAAGCCCTTGTTAATTTAACAAGGCCGACCCTTTCTGTTTTCTCTAGCCCGTTCCTTTGTGTTTGTGATAATGGTGGTTTTGTTCTTCTTTCTGAAATTAGGGCTTCGACTCTCTACTTCCAAAATTAGGGCTTTGTGGATATTCGAAGATGCTGACTACAAGTGCTCGATTGATAAGGATGATTCAACGCTTCCTATTCTGTCAATCGATGGTCCCTTTTTATTACTTCGACTTGCTTCGAATTCGATCTTGTTTGAGATGGCTTTGGTATGTAATTTCTGCTCTGTGCTTTCTTTGATTTTATTGCTTGAACTCGATCGATCTTTCTTTTTCACTGCTCACATGTCGATGATGATTTTCGGGTTCTATTTATAGGGATTTCGAAACCATAATTCTTCGTCTGATTTGATTTACTTGGCCTTCAAGTCGTTGAATCTTTCCATTTTTATGTTGTGCTATTTTGGGTATTTACGTTGAACCCACGGCTTTGATTTTGTGACGTCCGATCTGTTCTTTGATTTATATGCCAGAATCTTTCCTAATTTAATTCTGACTTTGACTTTATCAATTTGTAACCTTGATTAAAACTACGGCTTTGATTTTGTGATATATTTGGTCAAAACAGAATTTAATTTCTTAACCACGACTTCGACTTTGACCTGTTCAATGTTGACTTCGATGGTGAGCATCGGCCTTGACCTTGATAGAATTCTCTGCACCCTTCTTTGCATTGTATGTTTCTGGTGCATGTGTACTTCACTTGTGCATATTGTCCTCTATGTTGCATATTCATGCTCATATGTTATTTGCATCCACATGTATCTGATATAGTTGCATGTCGACTTGGCACTGATTCATCTATGTTCATCCCTGAGCACTTTTCGACCTGTTGTTTGCTTTGATGTTTTCTGACCTCATATGCATACTGCCTATCCACATGCTTGGTTCACATGTGCATGTGTGTGCTGCAGATTCCACTGATACATGTTTGTAGTTTTTCATGATTTACTTGTGTTCGAGCTTGGTTTGATGTTTAAAATGCTTAGATTTGGTTTGTGCAGTTGCTTCTGTGTTTGTACCTTCCTGTACTTGTGGCTTGAGTTCATTGTGTTGCAGTGCTTCATCACTTGAACTATTCTCTGATTTGTTGAAGTTGCAGTGTGGACATGTTTAAATCTGTACTTGTGCACTTCTCTGTTTACTTGATTCATTGTTGTTCTTGTTTGCATTGACTATGCCTCTGGCCTAGTCTCTGACCTGATGTACTTGTAGTTGTGTTGTTCATTTGATGTGTCTTTTGCTGGTGTCTTCTGATGCATTCTTTATTGTTGTAGTTCTTCTGGCCACATTTTATTGTTGCTTTGTTTTGATACTTTGAGTTGTTGATCGAGTTGCATTGCCATATTGTTCATGTGTACATTTGGATTTTGGTCGAGGCCATTTGCATTGTGCAGTTGGTCTAGATGTTTGGTTTTACCTGTGCATGTCTTTTGTTGACTGTGCACATGAGTTGGCGAGGCAGTGCACACGTGTATAAATGTACACGTGTGTATTGCAGCCACTCATGATTACCTGTCCCTGATAAGAATACTGATATGCACAGATATTACACAATCAAAGATGATGACAATAACCCATATATCTGAAACAACAATAAAAACAAATTTTATATTTTTGCAAATTCCAATTTGTTTATTTTAAGATTACTGCCATAGTTGTTAATTATACAAGTACATAGAAGACAGGACAAGTACTGGCACTGGACAATGTAGATAGATGCAGATAGATAAAACTGAGTGTTGAGTGTTGAAGTGAGGAAAACATTTTAAATGTGAAATGTATGAGATCAGTGTATGAGAGTGAAATGTATGAAATCAGTGTATGAGTTGAAAACTTTGTACTGTATAAGTGTTGAAATAAAATATTATTTTGAATAAAAATACTGATTGAATTATATAAATTCTGTGCAATAGTATTATTATTCAACATGAATATTTATTCCTATATGTGTATAGTATAATCTGCAAACACATTTATAAATTGATATATATATTTGTTATCATCAAACAAAAAATCACATCAAACAAAAGCCAGTTCAACTCACTTGCCGAAGACAAGGTCATCATCAAGTCAAAAAGGAACATCATGTAAAACAACAAGTAAAGTACCCAAAGCATGTGTCAGAATCAACAAGGTCAAGCCTGGGCAACATGAATGCGAACCCAATTGTACAAAATGAATGTACATTACAAACTGCACATGAGCAAAATTAAACAGAGGTGCAACATGGAACTGCAAACATATAGACCAAACTTATATGAGCACACATATAGGCAGTGAATATGTGAAACTCAAGCTACCAGTACAAACCAGCTCAGAATATAAAGGAATATCAACAAGGCACAAAGGCAAGCCAATGATACATGTACAGGTGAATGTAACAGTGGATCAAGTGATCGATGAGAAAGGCTGCACAGTGAAAATGGTATGCAAACCAAATGCCACAATGAAAAGTGAGTAAATATTTTACCACCCTATTCCAAAGTCAAACATTGGAAAGAACAAGTGGAAGCCAAAAACAGTTCAATATCGGACAAGCATATTTCAGAACGAAATAAACAAGTCAAAATCAAGTTTAAAATAGCCAAGGCCGAAGCCAAACGTTATCACAAGCCGAAGTCAGGTGATAAACAAAATGAAGCAGAAACAAAATTCACATTAATTCCGATGCCAACAGACACATGCTCAAAATCATTTGCAGTTCAAATCAAACAGTACCAAAATTATAGATATCAAAAACTATTCAAAGCCGTGCTCATCAAAGTAGCTTTCAAACTAACAATTTCAAATCAAGGCCGAAACATAATCAACATAAAGATAACCAATGGTATCATATACTCAAGTCCGGTGCATACATATAGGTTACAGTAATGCAAAAATCAAGTCGAAGTTAAGAATGATCAAGTCAATTTTTTTTGTCTCATAGCCAAAAGAATTCAAGGCCGAAGCATAGTATTGTCAACCAAACAAAAGTCCACAAAATCAAGTGACCGAAGTCAACAAAAATCGAAACCGTGATGGTCTCGAGATACATCAGTGCCGTGATAACCAGAAATAAGAAATCAATACCGTGATGGTCACGAGATATTGAACAGCTCAAAATCAAAGCCGAGTTAACCAAGTAACACGAAAATACACGAATTTGATAAAACCAGAGAAAGCATCAACAACGAAACCAAATCAAATGCAAAGCATATTAATAAGTCGAATTAGATGTGAGTAATAAAGATTACTCACCTTTGATTCGAAGTCAAACTCCATCAAAATAGAAGCAGCCGAAGAAGCAACAAGGAAGCAATCAATCGAAGCTACTCGCGATTATTCACGCGATCGAACAACATAAAGTCGGCGCTTCGCAAAACCCTGATTATCGAAGAGGAAGAAAAGGAACGGCCACCATTTTTATTCTTTTCGTGATTTTGTTTAGGGTTTGTGAAAAGTGGATAATAGAGGAACTGGGTTATCAACCCTTGATAATATTCACGGCATCAATAAAAACACGGCCACGATTTTTCTTAAAGCCCATTTATTCTTTTAACAAAATTGTAAAAGAATTTCTACCGATTAAAAACTTCCATCGGTAATTAACAATCAGATTTAATCGTCTAACGACGATATTAATCAATACAAAAATCCGGGTTGTTACAGACTCCCCTCCTTATAAAAATTGCGTCCCCGCAATTTTCATAATTAAGGGCGTCAATAACAAATATTTCTCTAACATAAACTGGTTAAGCTAGAAAATAAAGTGTCAAGAATATAAAAACCAAAGAAATCTTTTAATTTCATAGAAGAAATTCACAAATTCTCAACAAAATCTAATTATCAATTAGATAATCAGAAAACAACAAAACTAAATAAATGCAATTATCAGCAATATTCAATTATCAAAACGATAATCGAATTTCAAATCAACAAATATTCAATTATCAAAAACGATAATCAAATTTCAAATCAACAAATATTCAATTATCAAAAACGATAATCAAATTTCAAATCAACAAATATTCAATTATCAAAAATGATAATCGAATCTCAAATCAACAAATATTCAATTATCAAAACGATAATCAAATTTCAAATATCTAATTATCACAAGCGATAATCAAAAACAATAAATATTTAATTATCAAAGACGATAATCAATTCTCAAATATCTAATTATCACAAGCGATAATCAGAAACAACAAATATTCGATTATCAAAAACGATAATCAAATCTCAAATATCTAATTATCACAAGCGATATTCAGAAACAACAAATATTCAATTATCAAAAACGATAATCAAATCTCAAATCAACAAATATTCAATTATCAAAAGCGATAATTAAATCTTAAATCAACAAATATTCAATTATCAAAAACGATAATCAAATCTCAAATCAACAAATATTCAATTATCAAAAACGATAATCGAATCTCAAATCAACAAATATTCAATTATCAAAACGATAATCAAATTTCAAATATCTAATTATCACAAGCGATAATCAGAAACAACAAATATTTAATTAACAAAGACGATAATCAAATCTCAAATATCTATTTATCACAAGCGATAATCAAAAACAACAAATATTTAATTATCAAAGACGATGATCAAATCTCAAATCAACAAATATTCAATTATCAAAAACGATAATAAAATTTCAAATCAACAAATATTCAATTATTAAAAATGATAATCAAATTTCAAATCAACAAATATTCAATTATCAAAAACGATAATCAAATCTCAAATATCTAATTATCACAAGCGATAATCAGAAACAACAAATATTCAATTATCAAAAACGATAATCAAATCTCAAATATCTAATTATCACAAGCGATAATCAGAAACAACAAATATTCAATTATCAAAAACGATAATCAAATCTCAAATCAACAAATATTCAATTATCAAAAACGATAATCAAATCTCAAATCAACAAATATTCAATTATCAAAAACGATAATCAAATTTCAAATCAACAAATATTCAATTATCAAAAACGATAATCAAATTTCAAATCAACAAATATTCAATTATCAAAAACGATAATCAAATTTCAAATCAACAAATATTCAATTATCAAAAACGATAATCGAATCTCAAATCAACAAATATTCAATTATCAAAACGATAATCAAATTTCAAATATCTAATTATCACAAGCGATAATCAGAAACAACAAATATTTAATTATCAAAGACGATAATCAAATCTCAAATATCTAATTATCACAAGCGATAATCAAAAACAACAAATATTTAATTATCAAAGACGATAATCAAATCTCAAATCAACAAATATTCAATTATCAAAAACGATAATCAAATTTCAAATCAACAAATATTCAATTATCAAAAACGATAATCAAATTTCAAATCAACAAATATTCAATTATCAAAAACGATAATCAAATTTCAAATCAACAAATATTCAATTATCAAAAACGATAATCGAATCTCAAATCAAAAAATATTCAATTATCAAAACGATAATCAAATTTCAAATATCTAATTATCACAAGCGATAATCAGAAACAACAAATATTCGATTATCAAAAACGATAATCAAATCTCAAATATCTAATTATCACAAGCGATAATCAGAAACAACAAATATTCAATTATCAAAAACGATAATCAAATCTCAAATCAATAAATATTCAATTATCAAAAACGATAATCAAATTTCAAATCAACAAATATTCAATTATTAAAAACGATAATCAAATTTCAAATCAACAAATATTCAATTATCAAAAACGATAATCAAATCTCAAATATCTAATTATCACAAGCGATAATCAGAAACAACAAATATTCGATTATCAAAAACGATAATCAAATCTTAGATATCTAATTATCACAAGCGATAATCAGAAACAACAAATATTTGATTATCAAAAACGATAATCAAATCTCAAATATCTAATTATCACAAGCGATAATTAGAAACAACAAATATTTAATTACCGATACGATAATTAAATCTCATAACATCAGATATCTAATTACCTGCAGATAATTAGAAACAACAAATATCTAGAAATCAATTAAGAAGACTAGAAAATCAACATAAAAGCTTGGATCGATCCCATCAGATGGCGAGTTTTTAGTTTGCCGCACGTGCATCAACAAATGGCCGAAGCCTACCAAGTACTCAACATAATTTTGGCGCCCAACAAATGACCCGAAGGTCCGCAGAGTGACCCGAAGGTCTAGTACTGGTATTTGACCCGAAGGTCCATCAAAGTGGCCCGAAAGCCCAACAAATGACCTGAAGGTCCAACAAATGACCCGAAGGTCCAACATAGTGGCTCGAAAGCACACAAATCATCAGAATCATCAAAACATCAAATATTTCAATTAACGAGTCCGGAATTAACCGAAATAGCAAACGCACATGTCACATACCACGTGTTTTACTAAATCGTTTGATTCTCTTCATTGTTTCCTTGAAAGTGCAAAATTGTGTATTTTGTAAAAATACATTTTACATTCTCAAACGGACAAGTCCGGAATTAAGCGAATCAGTAAAAGAAAGGGGTCATAGTCCTCGATTTTGCTGAAACGTTTAAATCGCTTCCTCATTCTTTTGAAAGCGCAAACTGTAAAATTCCTGGAAACAATTTTATTTATTTTATAAAAATAACAATTCACATTCTCAACTGAACAAGTCCGGAGTTAAGCGAATCAGTAAAAGAAAGGGGTCATAGTCCTCGATTTTGCTGAATCGGTTAAGTCGCTTCCTCATTCTTTCGAAAGCGCAAACTGTTAAAAATTTTATAAAACAATTTTCATTTTTAAAACGATTTTCCAATCACATGATTAAGGCAACAAAATCAGTAGCAATTTCGAAAAGGAAATTGCACTTCTCAAAACATCGTAAACGAATCTCAAAATCAGCATTGCGGAATAACCGCTTGAAAATCCACTTTTAAAATTTTGACTGTTACTGAAGTCAAATCGACAATAATTTTTAAACGTCAAAATCTCATCAAAATGATTTACATCAAAATGTAACACTAGTGAATTTTCATTCATTAAAATTGCCAACAAAACACTGTGCCTCAAAATTTAGCATCGATGTAAAAATCCCGTTATAAAGATAACGGCAACAAAATACGTTTAAACCAAACATCGGTTCAACGTAAAATTAATGCAGTAACGTGCAACTCAAATTTGCACGTATATTACAAAAAGAACAAAGAAATCATTCGGATGTATCTTCAATGAAGATAATTCAAAACAGCTAAATCTAATCAATATATGATTAGCATAAAAGAAAACCAGCAAAATCTCAACAAGAATCACATAACTGCAATCGTTTCGAATCCTCAATTCGGATTCGAAATTCTCAAAGAAACAAAATAATTACAGCTATGTAAACTACAATTGAAATTTATTTCAATTTCATATTTTGATTTTTAAATCAAAAAGATTATCAGCCGTATTCAGCGAAGACAGTTTCACTGTTTCCGCTGCGCACTCTAATAAACATAACACAAAATTATTAATCAATAAAACACAGTTTCACTTTTATTTTTAAATAAAGATATGTAAAAATTTCATCAAAATTTCAAAACTTTAGTTTTGACTCAAAGCATAAATAAAAACATCGACCAATAGTTGTAACACATGTTCCATCTAAGTTGTGTTTTATATTATGTCCACAAACCCCAAGCTCTGATACCAACTGTAACGCCCCACCTCTATGCTCACAATAACAAAGAGTATTAAAAGAAATACTGTCTGTTATTACGAAGAATAAGGCTAGATAGGAGCGGCCATCCGTAGTTGGCCTTACACTAGTATTGGTTATTTCGATAGGAGTGGTATATATTTTTATTTTTCATCTCTTATTTACTTACTCCCATCGACATACCCAATTCCAGTATAATACAAGCTACGATGGTTCATAATAGTTTAAGACAATATATATAATAACAACACAGATACAAAAAGAATGTGGAACACAGATAACAAAAGTCTCATATATATATAACTGATGTCAGTTACAATACAGTTGACACAATACATATGATACAACTACAACTGTCGACTCTAGAAGTTATATATACAAATACATTATCAACTAATGTACATGAATACATATCAACCTAATCAGTACACTTACTACTACAAAAAGACGCAGACCACTTCAAAAGATATGAAAAGTCTTCGTAGCTCAGACAGCAACCCAAAGCAGGAAATCTACAACCTGAAATAACTCGGGTCTGGCCCGAGTATTAAATTCAAAAGAAAACAATACACGGGTCAGTCTAATTCAAACTCAGTTATTAATGCACAGAAGCAATAATAATCAAATATCAAATAGACGACAGTCACAAAAATCTCGTATATCCAACTTCTCGATACGAGAATCGGATAACGGCAGATATAACACTAAACAGTGTTAAACAACAAATCAACAATCCAAATCGTCAACAAAGATAAATAAAAAGATTATCAATGAAGATAATTTTGAAAACAACTGAATTGTCTAAAAGACAATTTACACAAAATCCAATTATTAAATAATAATTAGAAACTCAGAATTTAATTATCGAATAGAAAATTAGACACAACAAAATGATCAATCGAATTGAATCAATTACAATTCCCAAATATTGAATAGAACACAAAACAGTTCAATAATTGAATTCAATCAATTTAAAACGGCAGATCCTGAATTGGCTGCAATACACGCACGCGTGCACTGCCTCGCCAATACAGAGATGAAATACACAAAAGCTCAATTAAAAGCTCACAACGAGCACCAGGTCAAACCCAAAAATCAGGTTCAACTCAAATGATATCCAAATAAAATTGCAACGCGAGCACAAGGTCAAACCCGAGCGTTTAAGCTGGGTTCAACACAATGTATAGAAACAAATACAAGCCCAGATACAACAAAGATATGGCAATACAACTCCAAATCACAAAGGCTCGAATGATTGAGTGCATGCAGGCAGTGTTACAAACTACTTGAAGGCAGTAGAATGAAGGTGAGGGCACCAAAAGTATGGCACCACAGCACGCACACAAATAAATACAAGTGACCAAATGAAAATGAATACACTGCATCAATACAGTGTATCAGATTCGAGCTCAACAAAGGAGACAAGCATCAACTAAATCGATGAATCAGAGTAATGTACAAATGACTGCAACCGTGGAAAAAAACTATATGGATATTGAAACAGGCAGTGGCAACTGATGGTATACCAGAGTGAAAGGAATATCACTACAACATGCACCAGTGATGCATGTTAACAGCAACTACAGAATGATAGCACCCAAAATTATTTCAACATGGCAAATCCAAATATGCAACATGTTGTCGAGTCCAACTACCAACAATATAAATGGAACAAGTCAAAGCCAGTTCAACTCACTTGCCGAAGACAAGGTCATCGTCAAGTCAAAAAGGAACATCATGTAAAACAACAAGTAAAGTACCCAAAGCATGTGTCAGAATCAACAAGGTCAAGCCTGGGCAACATGAATGCGAACCCAATTGTACAAAATGAATGTACATTACAAACTGCACATGAGCAAAATTAAACAGAGGTGCAACATGGAACTGCAAACATATAGACCAAACTTATATGAGCACACATATAGGCAGTGAATATGTGAAACTCAAGCTACCAGTACAAACCAGCTCAGAATATAAAGGAATATCAACAAGGCACAAAGGCAAGCCAATGATACATGTACAGGTGAATGTAACAGTGGATCAAGTGATCGATGAGAAAGGCTGCACAGTGAAAATGGTATGCAAAGCAAATGCCACAATGAAAAGTGAGTAAATATTTTACCACCCTATTCCAAAGTCAAACATTGGAAAGAACAAGTGGAAGCCAAAAATAGTTCAATATCGGACAAGCATATTTCAGAACGAAATAAACAAGTCAAAATCAAGTTTAAAATAGCCAAGGCTGAAGCCAAACGTTATCACAAGCCGAAGTCAGGTGATAAACAAAATGAAGCAGAAACAAAATTCACATTAATGCCGATGCCAACAGACACATGCTCAAAATCATTTGCAGTTCAAATCAAACAGTACCAAAGTTATAGATATCAAAAACTATTCAAAGCCGTGCTCATCAAAGTAGCTTTCAAACTAACAATTTCAAATCAAGGCCGAAACATAATCAACATAAAGATAACCAATGGTATCATATACTCAAGTCCGGTGCATACATACAGGTTACAGTAATGCAAAAATCAAGTCGAAGTCGAGAATGATCAAGTCAATTTTTTTTGTCTCATAGCCAAAAGAATTCAAGGCCGAAGCATAGTATTGTCAACCAAACAAAAGTCCACAAAATCAAGTGACCGAAGTCAACAAAAATCGAAACCGTGATGGTCTCGAGATACATCAGTGCCGTGATAACCAGAAATAAGAAATCAATACCGTGATGGTCAAGAGATATTGAACAGCTCAAAATCAAAGCCGAGTTAACCAAGTAACATGAAAATACACGAATTTGATAAAACCAGAGAAAGCATCAACAACGAAACCAAATCAAACGCAAAGCATATTAATAAGTCGAATTAGATGTGAGTAATAAAGATTACTCACCTTCGATTCGAAGTCAAACTCCATCAAAATAGAAGCAGCCGAAGAAGCAACAAGGAAGCAATCAATCGAAGCTACTCGCGATTATTCACGCGATCGAACAACATAAAGTCGGCGCTTCGCAAAACCCTGATTGTCGAAGAGGAAGAAAAGGAACGACCACCATTTTTATTCTTTTTGTGATTTTGTTTAGGGTTTGTGAAAAGTGGATAATAGAGGAACCGGGTTATCAACCCTTGATAATATTCACGGCATCAATAAAAACATGGCCAAGATTTTGCTTAAAGCCCATTTATTCTTTTAACAAAATTGTAAAAGAATTTCTACCGATTAAAAACTTCCATCAACAATTAACAATCAGATTTAATCGTCTAACGACGATATTAATCAATACAAAAATCCGGGTTGTTACAATGTGAAACAATATTCTTCTTTATTCCCAATAAGCAAAGTTAATGCGAAATAATATTTTTATCTATTTCCCACAAGAAAAGGTATATTGGACTTAATATTCTTCTGTGTTCACACTAAGAAAAGTTGATATGAAACTATATCTTCTCTATTTCTACTGAGCAAAGTTGATTGGACATAATATTCTTATCCGTTGCCACTAAGTAAAGTTGATGTGAAACAATATTCTTCACTATTTCCACTAAGAAAAGTTGATATAAAATAATATTCTTCTCTGTTCCCAATGAGCAAAGTTGATGCGAAACAATATTCTAATATGTTCCCCGCAAGAAAAGTGGATGGAACACAATATTCTTCTCCGTTCCCACTAAGCAAATTTGATGTGAAACAATATTCCACTAAGGAAAGTTGACGCTACACATTATTCTTCTTTGTTCCCACTACGTAAAGCAAATATGACACAATATTCTTCTTCGTTCCCATTAAGCAAAGTTGATGCTACACATTATTTTTTTCTATTCCCATGAAGAAAAGTAGATATAACACAGTATTTTTCTCTTGTTTCCACTAAGCAAAATTGAAGCGACACAATATTCGTATCCGTTCTTATATATAAGCATAGCTTATTGAGCTTATTTTGTACAATAGAAACTTATTATATTATTCAATTCATAAACAACTATTTACACCAACAATGTTTTGAAATATAGTGAAAGCTATAAAGTATGTCATAGCTACTTTGATGATGAAGCATATCAACTTGCATACTAATAAGAGGAAAAGAATTACTGGAAATCTGTCGTGAAGTGTATGGCTCAACATTTAGGAAACATAGTGGCTCGGTCATGGGTCAGCAATTCAATAACCCTAATTATCGGCATTCTAGAAAACTTTAATGCAAGGTTACTTTAATCCTGATCTAACGTATGGTTTTGAGAAGTTTCAGAGAAGATTCAGAATGAGTCGTGGATTATTTTTGTGGATTTTGGCAAGTATAAAACAAAATAACGATTACATTGCATATAAGCAAAACTCTTCAAAAATGCAAGGTCTAAGTGGGCATCAAAAGTTGAATGTAGCTTTGTGGATGTTAGCTTATGGTATGCCCACCGATGCCCTAGATGACACATACTGTGTTGCAAAGTATAATAACTAGTATTTTATGTATCAAAGGATCGTAAATATTTTTATTTTATTTAAATGGGGTCGTATGACTCTAAAATTTAGGGAAGTGACTCTTACGAACATTTTCCACATCTATTATTTCTGCTGAATTTCTATGTGACCATTTTAACCTTGAGAATCTTGTTTGGGCTATAACTTTTGATAGGAGCCGAAATAGGATCTCAAATCACTTCCATTGCTTCAGGATGATGGTTTCTCTCTATTAGAGTGGTCATAAAAGAAAAACAGATTTACTATTTTAAGGTTATAACTATTTTAAGTATTGTGTATTGTTGGTCTCCATTGGTGGATAATTAACTAAGCCCATGTTTAGGTCCACTAACCTACCTCGAAAATTGTGCTAAAGGGAGGCTGTAGGAATTAATCTAAGTCATTTCAATCTTTCCCAAAATAGTTCTAAACCTCAATTTCATCAAAATCATATCTTTTCCTTACTAATCTTAGCCTAAATCATAATTAGAATGGTAATTAGCATTGAAGGGCTTGAGATTATCATTTTGGCTGATTTGCATTCATCTCTTTTGCTGTCCACTTCAGATCTAAAGGGAGGAATTGGTATCTTAGGTATTTGGTGATTGGTTCTTGACCTCACGCTCTACTATGTATGTTTATATAGTTAAATAAGATGTTTTAACGTGATTTTGACCCTAAATTGTTTTCTAACTATAATCACACTTTAATATATGCTTATGGCCGAAATTTAAAGGTTTTTAAGTGGTTTTTAAATGGTTTTGCTGAAAGGGAGTGCGGATTAAGGATCTTAAGGCTAATTTAACACTAGAGGGGGGTGAATAGTGTTTAATGGATTCTAAGACTTATATGGACTAAATTAAAATTATGACACAAACAAATGAAGAACTTAATCACAGAACAATCACAGAATCAAACACAACTGAAGAAAGTAAATAAAAAGCAGTAAAAGAAAAGAACACATCGGATTTTATACTGGTTCGGAGTTACCCTACATCCAGTCCCGTACCAAGGCAGAACACCTCATACAGATTTTTATTATACCAAAGTCGAGATTACAATCCTCAGTTTCTAAAGGCCTTAAGGTACCCTCTTGTCTCACGAGTCCGGGGCAAACTCTCTTGATTTACGGGCCATAAGATTACCCAATTGATTTCCAGGCACAACCACACCTTATAAAGAGACTCGATAAACTTTTGATTACAAATTGATCTTATAACTCTGAATAGCACTTTGATCTTCGAGAGAGGGCAGAGAATCAAACAAGAATGAGATTCTAATTTGATTCACTTGAGAATTCGGTAGAATTTCGGCACGATCTTAAAAATATGAAAATTTTAGAATATGGATTTGTGGAGGAGTGAAGGAAATATGAAATTAGTTGTTTAAAAAATTCGTTTGTGAAGGCTATTTATAGACCAGTAACGGTCATAACCATTCGTGAAGAGATTTAAACGAATAGACACTTCTTTTAAAAATTGAAATTTTTGAATTTAACGGCCACCATGTCGACATGGGGTATCCCATGATGTCGACATCCCTTAGTTAAAAACAATGTAAAATTTGTTTTGAAAATGGTATTGAAAGGAAAACAAGATGAAATGATTCTGGAGTAAAATAAACTAATTTTCCTATGTTTTAAAATAAAGAAGAGTAGAAAAATATATTTTTAGAATGTATATATAAATTTGATTTTAAATCTCAAGTATATATATATTATAAAAGAATATTTAAAAATCAGAAGATAGTTTTAAAAACAAACGAAGTTTAAAACAAAAGTTTATTTAAAAACAAAGACAAAGAATATTTTAAGGCTAAAACATTTTGAAAAGCAGTTTTGAAAATCATTTTGAAAAACCATTTTGAAGTAGTTTTGTAAGCTTCTTCCTGCAGAATATCTCATCACATCATGACTCGAGAACTTGTACAAAACCAGGATGTTCGTGGGTTTGTAAGCCACTTGTCGTAGGTTTGTAAGCTACTTGTCGTGGGTTTGTAAGCCACTAAGAAGATAGAAATGGGTTCCATCCCAAATGAAATATGGAATGAAGATTTCCATGCTATTATGAAGTTTTAACAATAAACTAGACATTTATCTTAAAATCTTGATCTTGATACTCATGAGTCTTCAAACTTGATTTCTTCATTCTTGATCTTTATACTGTATAGTCTTCAATAATCAGTACCTGCCTTATATATATCCTGCATAATAACATTCATATATATCTAGACAATAGTGTTAGTATATAAGTTATAATAAAATAAGTTACAAAGGTTGTTGTCATCAAAACCACTATCTCCAGTTCCTAACAATCTCCCCATTTTTGATGATGACAACCTTATAAAATATACTTACCACTTCGATCATACCATAACTCCCCCTTACACCAACAACTCCTCCTTACTCCAAGCCTGCTATTTTATATAACTTCTCCCCCTTTGTCATCAACAAAACAATAACCTATAAACCTTGAACTTAATAGAAAATGAGATAAACAAACATATGACATAAGAACGATAACTATGTATGAGTTAAATACAGCATCCTAAGTTAAATGGAATTCAAGATTTTATACACCAAAGATTTTATAATTTATATTTCAGTTAATGAACATATACCTAATTCTCTTCTAAATTTAGTAAAGTTTTGTTCATTTAATGGTTTGGTTAATATATCAGCAATTTATTTTTCAGTATTAATATATTCAAGAGTTATGACTTCTTTACTTATATTATCTCTAAAAAAATGATGTCTAATATCAATATGTTTTGTTCTAGCATGATGAGTTGGATTTTTAGATAAGTTTATTGCACTAGTATTATCACAATAAATTGGTGATTTAGTTATAGTTAATCCAAAATCTTTTAAAGTTTGTTGCATATATATAACTTGAGAACAAGCCAAAGCAGCAGATATATATTCTGCTTCAGTTGTTGACAAGGATACAGTGTTTTGCTTCTTACTAAACCAGGAAACCAGAGAATGTCCTAAAAAGTGACAAGTTCCACTTGTACTTTTTCGGTCTGATTTACAACCAGCATAATCAGTAGGTTGAGATTGGTATCTTGCACAGAGACAGACACTATGCATGATGTCAGGACGACTTGCTGCTATATAAAGCAGCGAACCAATCATTCCCCTATATAATTTTTGATCAGCATCTTTTGATTTATCTTCTTTACTTAAAGCTGCATTAGTTGTCATTGGAGTTGGTTTCCCACTAGAAGTGGTCAATTCAAATTTATTAATTAAATCCTTAGCATATTTTTCTTGACTAATGAAAATTCCTTTATCTAATTGTTTGATTTGAAGTCCTAAGAAGAAGCTTAGTTCTCCCATATGACTCATTTCAAATTCTTTAGTCATTATATCTGAAAATTCTTTATTCATTATATTATTAGTTGACCCAAATATTATATCATCTACATATATTTGTACTAATTGAATATCATTTTTGTTTCTTTTAATAAAAAGAGCTGTATCTATTTTACCAATTTCAAAACCAGATTGTAGTAAATAAGATCTTAGTCTTTCATACCAAGCTCTAGGAGCTTATTTCAGACCATATAAAGCTTTCTTTAATTTATATACATGATTTGGAAATTCATTATTTTCAAAAATTGGAGGTTGTTCAACATAAACATCTTCTTTTACAAAATCATTTAGAAAAGCACTTTTAACATCCATTTGGTATAACCTAAAATTATTGTAATTTGCGAAAGCAAGTAGAATCCTGATAGCTTCTAGTCTTGCTACGGGTGTAAAGGTTTCGTCATAATCAATTCCTTCTTCTTGACAATAACCTTGCGCAATTAAACGAGCTTTATTTCTCACGACTTCACCGAGTTCATTCATTTTATTTTTATAAACCCATTTTGTTCCAATTATACTTTTATCCTCAGGTCTAGGAACAAGTTCCCAAACATCATTTCTGATGAACTGATTCAATTCTTCTTGCATAGCAAGAATCCATGAATCATCAGATGATGCTTCCTTTGGATTTTTAGGTTCAATAGTTGATATAAAAGCTACATTACTCATACTATTTAGTTGATTTCTTGTTTTAACTATTGATTCAATATTTCCTATTATATTTTCTACAGGATGATCTTTTAATAGCCTGATTCTTTTATTAGGTTGAATGATTTCACAATTAGTTTCATTATGTTCATTATTCAAAGTTACAAAATCTTCTTCATCTTCTATTTGCATAGTATCTTTAAAATTTTCATCAAAAGATACATGCATTGTTTCTTCAATAGTGTTAGTTCTTAAATTATAAACTCTAAATGCTTTACTTCTATTAGAATATCCGATAAAGATACCTTTGTTGGATTTAGGTTCAAATTTATCTAAATTATCTTTTGTATTAAGAATAAAACACTTACTACCAAAAACTTTAAAATAAGCTACTATGGGTTTCTTATTGTAAAGTAATTCATATGGTGTTCTATTAGTTAATAGTCTAATTAAAATCCTATTTAATATATAACAAGCTGTAGCAACTGCTTTAGCCCAAAAGATTTTAGGTAAGTTACTATCAGAAAGTATTGTTCTACCACACTCTTGAATCGTTCTATTCTTACGTTCTACCACTCCGTTTTGTTGTGGAGTTCTTGGAAAAGAGAAATTATGAGTGATTCCTTTTTGGTTACAAAAATTCTCAAAATTTTCATTTTTAAATTCTCTACCGTGATCACTACGAATAGTTTTTATTTTTAAAGAAAATTGATTTTGAATTCTTTTAGCAAAATTCTTAAATAATTCAAAAGCATCACTTTTAAGTTTAAGAAAAATTGTCCAAGTATATCTAGAATAATCATCTACAATAACAAAAACATATTTATTGTGATTAATTGATTGAACTTGAGATGGACCAAATAAATCTAAATGAAGTAATTCTAGAGGTTCAGAAGTAGAAATCATATCTTTTAATTTAAATGAACTTTTCTTAAGTTTTCCTAATTGGCAAGCATCACATATACTATCTACTTTAAAGTTTAACTTGGGAAGACCTCTAACTAAGTCAAGTTTTGATAACCTATATAACAGTTTGAAATTTAAATGACCAAATCTTTTATGCCAAATCCAAGGGTCACTTGTATTAGCCAAAAGACATAAGTTATCATTTGAAACTTTCATACTAAGGATGTAAATGTTTTTCTTCCTAATTCCTTTAAAGATAATATTTGACTTATTATCTTCGATGTGACACTTATCTTTTCCAAATTTAATTTTAAATCCTTTATCACATAGTTGACTTATACTAAGCAGATTATGTTTTAAATTCCTAACTAGTAAAATATCAGAAATAAGAGGAGTTTTAGAATTACCGACATTGCCGATGCCAATCACATATTCTTTGAGTTGTCTCCAAAGTTGACCAATCCACCATCTTGATATATAATGTCATTGAGTATCTTGGGATTTCCAGTCATATGCCTTGAACAGCCACTATCAAGTATCCATTTATCTTTCTAAATTTGCACAGTTTGTCCATTGGTTGTTGATTCTTCAAAAGCCATGTAACATGTCTATTCCTTCATAACAAACCAATTCGGTAGATAACTTGATCTTTCATAAAAACTATATGCAGACCTATGATACTTTGATGAAATGCATAAATTCAAACTAGTATTAACAAAATTTTCTAAAAATGCCATTTTCAACTTTTCAAGTTTCAGATTATGAAAACAATGAAAACCTATACTCTGATACCAATTGAAAGGGAGTGCAGATTAATGATCTTAAGGCTAATTTAACACTAGAGGGGGGGTGAATAGTGTTTAATGGATTCTAAGACTTATATGGACTAAATTAAAATTATGACACAAACAAATGAAGAACTTAATCACAGAACAATCACAGAATCAAACACAGATGTAGAAAGTAAATAAAAAGCAGTAAAAGGAAAGAACACACCGGATTTTATACTGGTTCAGAGTTACCCTACATCCAGTCCTGTACCAAGGCAGAACACCTCATACAGATTTTTATTATACCAAAGTCGAGATTACAATCCTCAGTTTCTAAAGGTCTTGAGGTACCCTCCTGTCTCACGAGTCCGGAGCAAACTCTCTTGATTTACGGGCCACAAGATTACTCAATTGATTTTCAGGCACAACCACACCTTATAGAGAGACTCGATAAACTTTTGATTACAAATTGATCCTATAACTCTGAATAGCACTTTGATCTTTGAGAGAGGGCAGGGAATCAAACAAGAATGAGATTCTAATTTGATTCACTTGAGAATTCGGCAGAATTTCGGCACGATCTTAAAAATATGAAAATTTTAGAATATGGATTTGTGGAGAAGAAGGAGTGAAGAAAATATGAAATTAGTTGTTTAAAAAATTCGTTTGTGAAGGCTATTTATAGACCAGTAATGGTCATAACCATTCGTGAAGAGATTTAAACGAATAGACACTTCTTTTGAAAATTGAAACTTTTGAATTTAACGGCCACCATGTCGACATGGGGTATCCCATGATGTTGACATCCCTTAGTTAAAAACAATGTAAATTTTTTTTTGAAAATGGTATTGAAATGAAAACAAGATGAAATGATTCTGGAGTAAAATAAACTAATTTTCCTATGTTTTAAAATAAAAAAGAGTAGAAAAATATATTTTTAGAATGTATATATAAATTTGATTTTAAATCTCAAGTATATATATATTATAAAAGAATATTTAAAAATCAGAAGATAGTTTTAAAAACAAACGAAGTTTAAAACAAAAGTTTATTTAAAAACAAAGACAAAGAATATTTTAAGGCTAAAACATTTTGAAAAGCAGTTTTGAAAATCATTTTGAAAAACCGTTTTGAAGTAGTTTTGCAAGCTTCTTCCTGCAGAATATCTCATCACATCAGGACTCGAGAACTTGTACAAAACTAGGATGTTCGTGGGTTTGTAAGCCACTTGTCGTAGGTTTGTAAGCTACTTGTCGTGGGTTTGTAAGCCACTAAGAAGGTAGAAATGGGTTCCATCCCAAATGAAATTTGGAATGAAGATTTCCATGCTATTATGAAGTTTTAACAAAACTAGACACTTATCTTGAAATCTTGATCTTGATACTCATGAGTCTTCAAACTTGATTTCTTCATTCTTGATCTTTATACTGTACAGTCTTCAATAATCAGTACCTGCCTTATATATATCCTGCATAATAACATTCATATATATCTAGACAATAGTGTTAGTATATAAGTTATAATAAAATAAGTTACAAAGGTTGTTGTCGTCAAAACCACTATCTCCAGTTCCTAACATTTGCAACCTCTTTTTTTCATGTCCATATGCAAGTGTAAAAGTTAAAATTAGATTAGGATTTTCTTAATTATCATGTCTTATGTATTATATGTATGAATGGATGTATATGTATGATATTCTATGTTTGTATGTTATGTTTTGATATGGTTTGATAGTGATTTTAGGTAGTTAGGAATGGGGTGGCTGAGTTGGTAAATCTAAGGCAAAGATGAACGGAATTAGATCAAACTTGAAGGAGGGGCTCTGATGCATAGGAGGAGCTTAGGATTTAAGTCGCATCAAAATTGGAGTTAGGTGAAGGAGTCGGTACCGAGAGGCACGGTTGGTACCGAGAGCTTTTGTTTGATGGATGTCATCTCAGTTCAAGGTGCTGCTTTAGTTTAAGGCTAGGGATGAAGAGTAAGGGCCAAGTGCATGAATTTGGCCAAGTATTGGACTTCGTAGTGAGAGCTTTGGAGGGCATGGAAACAAGAGCTTTTGGAGTTAGCACCAAGAGCTTTTAAGAGGAATGGTCGGGTTCAAGTACTTAGAAGATGGAGCAGTGGGCAAGGGAGAAAGAAAGTTAGCAAAAATTAGTTAAGTACCCAACTCGGTATCGAGAGCTTCTGGTTGGTACCGAGAGGTATATTTCGATGGGATCAGGGTGGAATTTCTAGCAGAGGGAATGTAGACTATAGGTTGTTCTGAAGGTGTTTGTTTGTTCACTTGGGGTTTGATGGCAATGTAGTAGCACGATGATAACTTAGGACTTCGATAATAGCAACTCAATAGTGAATGGAGTAGGTTTCGATGATGGTGGCTCGACCTTGAAAGGAGTCGTGAGGTGGTTATCCACAAAAGGGCGGGTTCTAGGAAGGGCGACCTATGGGTAGAACATGAGAATAGTTCTATCGTTGAATGAAGGAATGTGAAATTGTTCTTCGAGAATAATAGAAACTAGATGGAGCAAGGAAAGGGCTTTGATACACACGCTAAGGGATCGTTGACACTCGAAGTGTTTTCTAATGTACTCGAAAGAAGGGGTATTATGAGTGCACTCACGGGTACTTTGGAAGGCTACCCTGGATTATTTGGAAGGATTTGTATATCCTGGACCAAGGGAAAGGGTCTAGTATCAACTTCAAGCTAAAGATGAGTACACTGAAAATGATTTCCACTAGTCGCTGGCATGGGAAATGCCATACGAGTTATCATATATCTAGAGTACATTGAGTGATAGCGAGGATTGTTTGATGTATGCTATGGTTACTTTGGTTGTTTTCTTCCGTAGGCTATCACTCTAGGGATGCCACTAGAGAAAGGTATTGGGGAAAGGGATCTTGGACACCCGTCATCATACTTAGTTTGCATTATACCTTTATGATATTCGTAGAGTAACATATTATGTTTATTATGTGCTAACTCTTTGGTTGTAGGGACATGTCAGGTATGTTTCATATAACCTTATTCCTTACTATATCGACTTGTATGGTATTTTAGATTCATTTACCGCTCATACCAGACTATTATTCGACTTGAGGTTTTATTATTTGCTTCTTATTATCTTGGGTATTCTTAAATGAGTAGATTAAATAGCAAATCTACGATCGATACAGTAGATGTTCAGAGGACGAGCTGGATGGAGCTATCTCATATTATATATGGATTTCTATGCTTATTCCACTGTGTAACGCTATAGAGGCTTGATAATGCTCGCTTATTACTGTTATCATGAGACAATTATTCGAGTTTATTTCCATTTTGTATCAACTCTATTACTTGTTGTGTAACTTTGTGGATCTATACTCTGATATTTGGATCACATAGTTATTACAATCTCTTCTATTTTGTAAATGTGATGTATATCATATTTTATTCCATGCATAGTGAGCAATAGGTTTTGTTATGTTTTATTTCATTTTCAATCCTTGATGATCATCCTACATCGATGGGGCACGTCAGTAGTGCACTAGAAAGTTATATTGGGTGCTAGTGGTGTAGGACGATCATTACATTTGGTATTAGAGCTTAGGTTATACACTTAACTTGAGTTGATACCGTAGTCCAGTTGAGATAGGAAAGGACTTATCACCCTAGATTGGATCAAGTGTGCGTCTGTGTATGTATACACATATATACAAGAGAGTTCGTACTTGCTATATTTTTTGGTTTTTAAAACTGTATGGTAGTAAATATATAGTATATAAGTCGCATGCACACACGAGTACCGTTGATACAGTTTTCTCATATAAGAGACTGATTATTCTTTTTATAGATCAAGAATGAGTTGGCATATAAGAAACACTATGAGGAACTCCGTTTCTAGAGTCAAAGGAGCGGGTTGACTTGCAGGCAATACCTGTAGATGATGTTCAATGCAATGATGGCAAACATGCTGCAAAATGCTTAAGTGGCCACTCCAAATGCTGTTGTTGGGGTGTTGCTCAAGTGCAGGCACCGAGGGCTGACTTTGCTAAGCTATGCAAGGATTACCCTACCTCGAAAGGCAAACCATTCCTTTAAACAGAGTCGGCCATCAAAGTGCAGGATTGGTTGGACACCTACGAGCGTATCTTTGGTGACATGGAAGTAGATGATGCCATGAAAAGGAAGTTGGCCTCTAGATAGCTTCAAGGGCGAGCCATGAATTGGTGGAATTCCATTACTATTGCTACACCTGAGGATCAGTTCACTAGGGACCAGTTCAAGGCAAGGTTCGAGGAGAAGTTTGTTTTGGCTGTCCAGAAATTGGTGTTGTTAAGGAGATTTGCTGATTTAAAGTAGGGAGTGAAGGAACTTGGCCAGTTTGCAGTGGAAGAAATGGGTGAATTTCAAAAAGTTTAACATTTTTGGATCATTAATGGGCCTATGAAGTCTAAATGTATTTAGACCTTATCTAACTTTATTTTAAATAAAATCAGTATTTTATTTAATACCATATTTTCTTTTATTAATTTAATTTTAAAACAATCAAGAATGGGATATAAAAATAAGGTTTGAATATATCGAATATATTCATTAATTGTGTGACATAATAGTTAAACATAAAGCAAGTATGATCAATTGATAATATGATGTGTATGAATAAATAATAATAAGTTTAAATGCAATCACATAAGGAACAAAAGGGAAAGAAATAAAAGATGGCAAAGACGATTGATTCATCTTTCCCTTTTTGACAAATTTGATTATGCAGCATTCAATTAGCAATCAATGAATCATCATGACATAAGAATAGGAATAGCCAACAATAATTCATATGCATATACTACTGCCTCATTTAAAATTGTTTGATATTAATAAAGCATTTAAATTATAGAATTTGAAATATAAACATTAAGTTTTATATGCATATATACAGATAGATGTAATTATTTATATATAAATATTAACCCAAAACTTCTTAATTAATTCAAAACAATCCATATTACATTTAAATTTTCTGATGTATTTATGAACTTATGTAAATGTAATGACCATAATTTTGACTAACATTATTTAGGACATTTAGTTGGATAAATTAAATGAAATAATGTAATTGGTTAAGGGATTGAGATTTGTTAACTAGTAAGGGGGTCGTGCCTTAATGAATCTATAAGCCAAAGAGAATTAAAATGGAGTAAGTATGAGGAATATGATAAGGGCAAAATAGGAATAGACTATGTTCTTATACCCTAAACCCTTCTTACCTTCATTCCTTATTCATTTTCAACATTTGCAAACAAAAATAAAATACTCATAAGCTTGGCCGGCCACCATTAAGAGAAATCAAGGAAAGAAAAGCTAGGAATCAAGTCGAAAGCTTGAAGGGATTAAGCAAAGGGCAAATCTCAACCTCCTTAACACCAAACTAAGGTGAATAATTAGATTTACATCTCATTTTTAATAATGATTTTGGTTTCAAAGTTAGATCCAAAATTATTTTGCAAGTTACATGCCATGTTAGGTTTGTTAAATAGAAATATATGCTTGTTGATGATTTATACGATTTCAAATGGATTTTATGTTTTGTTTGGAGTAGAAAACCTATTAGAGGACATCTAAATGAGTTGCGTTTTGGATATATGACCAAAAATATTATTTTAGAAGGGTTTCAAGTTTCATCATTTTCTAAATTATTGTGGATTTATTATAAATTTTCTATGAAAGAAAATAACTAATATTAGGTTTAAATTATTTAAAGCAATTATATTAGGTTTAAATGTAATGACCCTAATTTTGACTAACATTACTTAGGATACTTAATTGCATAAATTAAATGAAATAATGTAGATGGTTAAGGGATTGAGATTTGTTAACCAATAAGGCAGTTATGCCTTAATGAATCTATAAGCCAAAGAGAACTAAAGTGGAGTAAGTAGGAAGAATATGATAAGGGAAAAATAGGAATAGGCTGTGTTCTTATACCCTAAACCCTTCTTACCTTCATTCCTTATTCATTTTCAACATTTGCGAACAAAACTAAAATACTTATAAGCTTGGTCCGGCCACCATTAAGAGAAATTAAAGAAAGAAAAGCTAAGAATCAAGTAAAAAGCTTGAAGGAATTAAGCAAAGGGCAAATCTCAACCTTCTTAACACCAAACTAAGGTGAATAATTAGATTTACATCTCATTTTTAATAATGATTTCGGTTTTAAAGTCAGATCTAAATTTACTTTGCAAGTTACATGCCATGTTGGGTTTGTTAAATAGAAATATATGCTTGTTGATGATTTATACAACTTCAAAAGGATTTTATGATATGTTTGGAGTAGAAAACCTATTAGATGACATCAAAATGAGTTGCGTTTTGGATATATGACCAAAAAAATTATTTTAAAAGTGGGTTTCAAGTTTTATAATTTTCTAAGTTATTGTGGATTTATTATGAATTTTCTATGAAAGAAAATAGCTAATATTAGGTTTAAATTATTTAAAGCAATTATATAAGGATTTTGGGTCTAAAATTTAAATATGTTAGAAAACATATTAAAAGTGAATTATGATGATTTTTGGGGAATTTTTCCTAAGCATTTTATTATAGTTATAAAATTATTTAAGTTGAAGGACTTAAATGTTTTATTTGATTTATCAAGGAGAAGGGCTTATTTGTTAAACGTTTTAATTTGATAATTTCTGAATTCGGCAACACTTTTAGAAAAGGATTTTTGATAAAGAAAAGATAACCAATTGCATTTTGAAAAACAAGGCAAGTTAGTTGAAAGAAATTACTTTAAAATGTTATAAATCAGTTATGCTTAAATTTACTACTTCGCCACTTCCATCTGCGAGCTTTCGACACCATACTCTCGCTTATGACCCATTCGAAACCAATACACATGGTATTGAACCTTTGGTACGTAGTGGATTGGAGAAGGGCGGAAGGAACCGTGTCGAAACCAAGCTTTCGAAGGGGTTGTTTTTAACTTACCTTTGTTTTTAAAAGAAAGAAGCTTTTGAACCAGTAGTTGCTTGCCTCTGTTTAGAAAAGAGCTTTTGATAGAGTTGTCGCCTTTTGTTTTAAATTAAAGCTTTCGAAAGGACAACCGCTTTGAACCTGTTCGAGGTCCATGCTGCTGCATTCATACGTTTTGAATCCATGCATTCGTAAGGGTACTTTCGCTTTTTACTTTGAAGTCACCTTCTTAATCCCTTCGAAAGGGTTTATAGCCACATTTAAATGGTTTCGGAGGCAATTGTTTCGAAAGGGGGTTTCGAAACTATCTTCTTTCTTTACTTAGGATAATGCTTTCGGAAGTGATGCTTTCTCCCCTATCTTTTATAACCCATTAGTTATATTAAATTTTGAACCTGGTGGTTTCGAAAGGGATAATTTAAATGATTTTGATGCAACGTTTCCACAAACCTTTACTTGAACCCAATGCTTTCGAAAGGTATAATATAAGAGTTTCGAAAGATAAGATATAAGTGTTTTAAAAGGAAGGTTCCTATGCCTTCGAAAGATAAGTTTAAATGGTTTCAAAAAGGCAATGGATAAGGCTTTAAGTAATGATTTCGAAAGGTCTATTCTCAACGCATTCGAAAGGTATGTTTTGGCCATTCGGCCTAGAGTTTTCAAGGTTAAAGTAGTTAACTTGTTAGCTAATAGGTACTTTCAATGAATTCGAAAGGGATTGTTTAAGGTTTGAACAAAGGTTTCGAAGACATTGTTTTGGAATTGTAGCCTAAAGCTTTCTAAGTTAAAAGAGGTTAAACTTATTGTGAAGGGATAGATCATCCCATTGATAAGATTTCATCAACATTATTTTGTATAAAGCATATATCATGGCATAAGTATTTTGAGTAAAGGAAATATTATGATTTCCTTGTTTTATAAAGTTATGATTTTAAGGGTAAATCATTTGCAAAGGTTGTTTACAAGGAAATGAGATTTGAATAGGGTAGTTAACCCTAAGTATATGACAGAATGAAATTTGCACAGGGTAGATAACCCTAAGTTTATGACTTGGATATTAGAAAACCAGATGGGACTAGTGTAGGGTCGTGCCCTATACTTTAGATATTAGCCCCTAGCTAAATAGGTCCAAAATTTCAGTGCATAGAGCTTTGTCATGGATGTGACTAAAATATTGTTACATATAGAAAGGAATATATAGAGTAAAGATAGGTTATTGGTAAGCTCGCAAAACCATTAGGATCAGTGGACCCTAGAAGAAGATTGTTGAGGGCAGATAGCCCAGTACTATGTCTAATAGAAGTTAGATTGTTGATTATGTCCGGTAGGCCCAAGTCAGCCATGGTTAATAGTTAGCTGGGTAAAACTATAGTGTGGACAGATGGTCCATTGATTTCCTTATTTTTATGCATATATGTATTTGCTATTATTGTTATGATCAGTTTGATTGCAGGATTCTGATTTGCAAAAGATATATTTTTAAAAGGATATTAGTGAGGGGAAACCCGTTCCGCTAAGCGGTGTGGTCTCACTTAATATCAGTAAATCGAGATGTGATAGTATTATTCACACTAGGCTTTATGTTTGACTCGAAGTTTATGTTTTCCCCTTAAACTCACGGTGCTCAAAATTTAATTTGAGTAGATTGAGAGTTAAAGTTTTCAGGTTTAGTAGGTTGGACAAATAAGCTTCCGAAGACGTGCAGGAGGCTGAGTTAGCTATGTAGGATCTATTAAGTTTTATTTCCGCTGTAATGCATTTATGACTGATATGTCTATCTAGTACTCTGATCCAAGTTGGCATCTTCATATGTCGCTCTAGGCATAATTTGTAATAATTATATTTGATCAAAAACAAGGAATCGTTTTTGAATTATGTATCTGATTATGAAATATTAATTTGAAATGTAATCTGAAAAGCTGTTTTGAAATCTGTGTTGATTTTATTTTATATTCATGTGCTTCTGATATTATGGATACCGTTAACATTACCATATTTTGTCACCGGAAGTTAATACTATGGATGACTGCAGCATCTGTAGCGCTTAGCTTCGGGCCTGAAGATAAGGGATGTTACAACATGGTATTAGAGCATAGGTTTTATGAAAACTTAAAAGAAATTTTAAACTTAAAATGATTTTGAAAACAAAATCCTAAGGAATTAAAGAAAAGACTGGTATGGGATAACGCTATAATAATGTACTTGTATTTGTTATATATAAGTATACAAGTTATCTCTATTCTCACATCTCTCTTAGGCTATTCTTCTGTATCATACAAAGATTCGAATGCAGATTTTAAGGACGTAAGAAATGGATGCTAGGAGTGGAAGAGTTAATATTGGTGGAGTAAGCACCACAACCAATGGGAATGCCAAACCAAACAATAGAAGGAATCCATGTCGGGCACAAGCTGCTAATGTAGGTACAGGAGTGCTACAAGCTGATATGGGATATATGTATCGGTTCTTCGTCAATATGATGTAGGCTGGAGTTGCTGCGGGTTTAGTCAGAGGAAATTTTGAAGGAGGAACTCAAGGAGCTTGGGTGGTCAGTAACTATGCAGTACTAAGAAGAGATTATGTTAGGCTTGGAGGAAAGCCGATTATCGGGACTGAAGATGCAATTGAGGTGAAGAATTGGATACTTCATTGAGAAAGGATCTTTGCTAATTAACGGCTTAATGATGAGCAGAAGAGGAGGCTTGCTTCTAGACAGTTGCAAGGAGCAGCACTGTACTGGTGGAACAATGTTACTGTGGGGGTTAATGAGGAGACCATGACTTGGGCTGAATTTAGAAGGATGTTTGAGGAAAGATTTATGCCAGAGATTGCTAAGTCAACTCTGCTCAGGAAGTTTATGGAGTTGGAGCAAGGAGACATGACAGTGCTTGAGTATGCAACCATATTTGAGGAGCTATCGAGATACAGATATGTTACGGTTGATACAGTTATCAAAAGTAATGAGAAGTTCATCCACATACCGAAACCAGAACTTGCTAAAGCCACTTTGCCACATATTAGGGATCCGTGTGATGTAGTTCTTGAGATGGAAAGAGGAGATGCTTGCTTTTCATGATGGTAGTAAAGTAGGGGAAGCTCAAAGTGGGTGGATCCAGAAGTGAAAGTTTTTTCATAAGAAAGGCGCTCAGATAGGAGAAGCAGCCAAGAAAAAGAAGGTCGATGTAGTTTGTTATAAGTGCGACAAGAAGGGACACTATGCTCACGAGCATGGTTTTAAATCTCCTATATATCGCCCGAGATCTCCTCCGAGATCTCCTTTTCACACTTAAACGAGACGATACATCAAATCTCCTACATATCTCCCTCGACACTCATCTCGTCCGAGATATTCAAATCTCACCCGATATATGGATCAAAATCTCAATCCGAGATCTCACCCGAAATTATACATTTTTCCTAGTTTCCATAATATTTTTTATTTTCATATTGATTCAAAAGAAACTACTCAATCCAATTATAATTTACCAACTTCTTGAAACTATTCTTTACTTTTTATCTTAACGAGTCATAGCGAAAGGTTCCACTTCTTTATTATGTTCAAATAAAAGTATATTATTCAATCATTACCAAATCAATCAAGCTAATCAAGCTACTACTCTTCTAAAAATATTACTTTTTCCATGTAAATCAAGTATGTTACCATTTTTATTTTTACTAAGAAAGTTATAACCGTTAAATAAATTTTTAACACATCAATTTTAGACACATAAGTACATCCGAGATATTCCCGAGATGCATTATAAGACCCGAGATGTCAATCCGAGATGTACACCCGATATGTACTCATCTCGTCCGAGATCTCCCCCGATACGAGATAACTTGTGTAAAAATTCCGAAACGTGACCGAAATCCGATATTTAAAACCTTGCTCACGAGTGCCGGACAGGCAAAGGGAAGAAAGTTGCTGACAAGAAAGAAGTGAGGTGCTTTAACTGCGATTAGATTGGACATTATAAGAACCAGTGCAAGGAACAGGCCAAGGATGGAAAAGGCAAGATGTTTACATTGGAACCAGCTACCTCAAGACCAACAGTTGAGGAGAAAGAAAAATCTATGTTGGGAGGTATGCTTTTGATTCATGGTGTATTAGTTAGAGTTCTATTTGATACTGGTGCATTGCATTCTTTTATATCTCATTGTTTGGTAGATAAGCTTAACCTAGAACCCTCGTATCTAGTTACTTCCTTAAGGGTTGCGAATCCAATATGAGGATATACGACACTTGGGATGAAGTGTGACCAGTTAGAGTTTGAGTTGTTAGGTCATACGTTTGCTTGCAGTTTGCATATATTTGATTTCGTAAGGTTCAGAATTATTTTGGGTATGAATTGGTTAATTAAGTATGAAGCTAGGATATTTTGCCATGATAGGAAAATATAACTTAGACACTCTAGTTGTAGTGATCGGGTTATATACTCTGCAGAAAAACCTAGTTTTGGGGTAAATGCTTAGTTGGGTGTTATGAAGGAAGAAGATGAGTTGAACCAAGTTTTCGTTGTTAGAGAATTTGCAGATGTCTTTGAACCTTAGTAGGACTACCGTCGAAATGAGCCATTAAATTTTGGATAGATTTAGTACCAGGAGCAGAACCAATGAGTAGGCCGCCAAGTAGAATGACACCTACCGAGATGAAGGAGCAAAAGGTGCAGTTGGTGGATTTGGAAAGTAAGAACTTTATCAGACCACGTAGTTCGCCCTGGGGAGCAGCCGTAGTGTTTGCAAAGAAACCAGACGGATCGTTAAGGTTGTGTATCGATTATCGTAAGTTGAATGAGAAAACGATAAATAGGTCCAAAATTCCAGCGTGTAGGGCTTTATCATGGATGTGACTAAAATAATGTTTATACATAGAAAGGAATATATAGAGTAAAGATAGGTTATTGGTAAGCCCGCAAAACCATTAGGATCAGTTGACCCTAGAAGAAGATTGTTGAGGGCAGATAGCCCAGTACTGTGTCTAATAGAAGTTAGATTGTTGATTGTGTCTAGTAGGCCCGAGTCAGCCAATGGTTAATAGTTAGCCGGGTAAAACTATAGTGTAGGCAGATGGTCCATTGATTTCCTGATTTTTATGCATATATGTATTTGCTATTATTTTTATAATCAGTTTGATTGCAGGATTCTGATTTTCAAAAGATATGCTTTTAAAAGGATATTAGTGAGGGGAAACTCGTTCCGCTAAGCGACGTGGTCTCATTTAATATCAGCAAATCAAGATGTAATAGTATTATTCACACCAAGCATTATGTTTGACTCGAAGTTTATGTTTTCCCCTTAAACTCTCGGGTGCTCAAAATTCAATTTGAGTAGATTGAGAGTTAAGGTTTTTCAGGTTTAGTAGGTTAGACGAATAAGCTTTCGAAGATGCGTAGGAGGAAAAGTTAGCTATGTAGGATCTATTTAGTTTTATTTCTGCTGTGATGTATTTATGACTGATGTGTCTATCAAGTACTCTGATCATCCAGTGGGCATCTTCATATGTCGCTCTTGGCGTAATTTGTAATAATTATATTAGATCAAAACTGGAAAATCGTTTTGGGATTATATATCTGAATATGAAATATTGATTTGAAATGTAGTCAGAAAAGATGTTTTGAAATCTTGTTAATTTTATTTCATATTCATGTGCTTCTGATATTATGGATACCATTAACATTACCGTATTTTGTCACCGAAAGTTATTACTATAGATGACTACAACATTTGTAGTGCTTAGCTTCGGGCCTCAAGATAGGGGATGTTACAGTAAACTTAAATTAGTTAACAAATATATATATATATACAATTAAATCAAGAGATTCAACCTATATGAAAAATGTTTTTTTAAAAAAAAGTGAAACATACTAAATTGAGCAACATATTAACAATCCTTTGAATACTTAATGAAAGATATTAGTCATGTCAAATACGGTAAAAAAAATTATGAATTTATTGTAATCAATTTATTATCAAAGCATCCTTTAATTATGTGTGGGTTTCAATTACAATAAGATGCAGATAATATGGACAAATAAACTTTCTAATCTAAGGAGATTCAACCTATATAAATAAATAAATTTTTTAATTATTATTATGAAACAAAAGGTGATATATACTGAATTAAGCAATATGTTAAAATCCTTTGAACACTTAAAGAAGGATAATTCTGATGTCAAATAGGGTAACAAATTTAGAAATTTACTATAATAAGTTATTATCAAAACATCATTTAATCATATGTAAGTTTCTATTATAACACAAATGCAAACAATAAGAACATATAAACTTTCAAGTCAAAAGAAATACACTTTGATTTGAATGGTTAAACATAGATCTAAAATTAAAATATTGTCTAATCATATACAAGTTTCAGTTTGATTTATCTAAATAAAATAAAACCAATCAATTCATATAATAAACAATTCAAACTACATAAACGATTTTCAAATCAAATGAGACAATATTATACATATATAAATTATGATATTTAATTTTATTCATTAAAACGTCTTATTAGAATAAGAAGATCATACCTTAATTCCAAAGCCTTGAAGTACACCATGAAAGGTTGAATTTTTCCTATAGATGTGCCAATGAATCGTACCTTGAACGATGAATCAAACCTCTTAGATTTAGAAATCAGCCTCTAGATGTTGCAAGGATCAAGATACAAGAACCACCTTGAATTTATTTGTTTTATTTGAATTTGTTTTATGAAATTTTTATTTTCACGGAGGCCATTAAAGGAGAGGAGGAGAGCTTAAGAAAGAAGGAAGGAAAATTTTCCGTCTAAAAAAAACATGAATGAGGATGAGAGAGAGAATATGTTTTAAAAGAAAACAACAAAAATTTTCAATTTCCTCCTTTAAAACCTTCCATATTTAATTCCAAAATTAAACCACCGAATCCTCTTCCATCCTTTCATATATTCGACAAAATAAAATAAAGAGAAAAGGACAAAGTTTATTTCATAAATGATATTTAAGTGGTTCATCAAAAAGAGATTTATTTCCTTTTTTGTAAATTAATTACTCATTTAGATTTTCACATCACATTTGAAACATATCCCTTTTTTTATCATGCATGTGGACCTCAGTGAAAAATTCCAAAAAACACTTAGCAATTGCTCTATTTGAATCTAGTTTAAATATCATATTGATATCAAATATCAATACGCGCATTTATAACATTTATAGACGCACTTTATTAAGTACTAATTCAAACAAATCAAATGAAGTTTAATAGTTAATATTTCATAAATATTAATTAATTTACAACAATTTATAAATTAATTAAATCATGTGGTTCATTCAGAGTATTCATCATTACGGCTGTGTGATTCAAAGGTGTAAATACAATCAGCGATTAATATCGAACTATTCGAATATTAATGTTCACACGCCACTTAGCAGGTGGTGTGACATTTTGGCTAAATTTATCGCTTACACGTTTTTTGTTAAAATCCAATTTTACATATTATAAGCAGTACCTCATAATGACAATTATTTACACCAGTTCTCTTCGTCAAAACTATATTACATTAGGACTTAAGGAATTTGGTAATGGTCAAAATTCCAGTATCATTCACATTCAACTTTATGATCCAAACACAAAGTCCTTGGTTCAATAATAACAATTATTATTAACCAAACTGCTATGGCCAGAGACTTTGACTTTGAGTTAACATTAGTTGACGTGATACCAACCTCATATAATTAAGGAGATGAATCCTCTCTTGAATAGTGTTTCACTGCCAATGCTTTCACTCGACCCAACTATAGTCGTTCAATAGACATTGTGCCACTATTTAACTATAATTAAAGCGGAGCTTCCATATTGAAGATCAACAGTATTCTTGAGTCGAGAGAACTATGTAAATTAGTTACATCGATATTCTTTGCTTGAAGTTAGTTATATTAACCAACAGAAAACTATCGAGTGATTCATTCCATAGTTATCCAATAACTATCAGTACGTAACCCTTTGGTGCCCCCAGCAGGCATGAGTGATACACTACCGAATATTTGGAGAGCGTTACATAATATAGTCTCAATAGATGTATCAGATATCCAATCTCGATACATCTTAACTAGGAATATTTAAAATGGTATATTTATTTTCATTTTGATAAATTACTCATGGCTACACCACTTTGTAACTACTATCACAAAACATACCATTTATGGATTTTCTATTAAATATACCTTTAATTGAATTAATTAATTAATATAACACATTATATCAAGTATATAATAGAAAGAAAACACTTTTTAGTTTGAACAAGATTGGTCATCAAGTTAGATATATGTAACAAATTACTTAATTGTCCCTATAGCATACCCTTAACTCTATTAGAGAGATATTTCGTCTTCGAATATATTGCTGAGTTCGATGTCTTGTCGAAATATGAGATGTCTTTTATTGATACTCCACTGAAGAAGAATGAGAAATTTCTGATGCATTTGGATGACTATTCGATGGAGAAGTTGGTGAGTTATATCAATGAGCCGTTTGGGAGACTTGTTAGGAAAGCTTTTCGCTAGGAAACCCTAAGTCCAAATTAGCTGTTGTGGCTAAAGAAGAGCCAAAACCGCAACAAGGCAGTAGAGGCAGCAAGAAATGGAATGGAAAGAGGAAACTCTTAGAGAAAGAACCCTCGGAAGAAGGCTAAATGGGATCCTGTCTATTATGGTTGTGGAGACAAGGGTCACTTGGTCAGAGACTGCACAAAGCCAATGGAAAGAAGTATTACAGCCGTAGCAAGTTCGAGCACATGCAGAAATGTTGTCCGGAACTAGCACGGCAGAAGCAAGTTGTGAAGGCATATGCTTTGGATGTTGTCCCGACTTTGTCAGTTACTCCCTCGATGAAGGAGAAAATGAAGGGCAACGTTATTCAAGGTATGCATTCTATTTATGATGTTCTTATACATGTTTTATTTGATATCGAGGCTTCACATTCCCTTATATCTAGTGATCTAGTAGATAGATTGGGATTAAAACCCAAAATGGTTGATCAACCTATAATTGTGATGAACTTTAGTTGGAGGCTCCACTAGCCCGTGTATAGTTTTTCGTGGTTTGGTCTTATCGAGTCATGGATGCTCTTTGCTTGTGATTGCTCTATTTTGAATTTTGTTAGGTTCAGGATTATCTAGGGGATGGACTAGCTAAGGAAGTATGCTTTAGTGGATCCCAAGAAGTTGTTGGTAACGATCGAGGCTGTGGAGGGGCGGACGATAGTGATTGGCTACCTGTCGGAGGATGGGGTTATGGTTAGCTTTCTATATATACTCGAGGTTCCATATGATGGGTTGTCATCTATGCCTATCGTTAAAGAGTATCTGGACGTGTTTGAAGAGGTGATCGGATTATCGTCGCATCAAGAGATTGAGATTCAAATAGACATAGCAAAGGATGCCAGACCGATAGTTATGCCTTTGAGGCATATAACACCCGGAGAGTAAAAGGAGTTGGAGGTGCAAGTGAATGACCTATTGAAAAGAGGGTTCATTCGTAGGAGTATATCTGAGTAGAATGCACCTGTAGCCATTAAGACCGATGGCTCATTAAGGTTGTGTGTAGATTACCATGAGTTTGAGTAAGGTGACGAAGAAGAATAAGTCTTCACTCCCTCGTATTGATGATTTGTTCGATCAGCTCCATGGTGCGAAGGTGTTCTCCTAATTGGATTTGGCGACGAGATTTCGCCAGTTGAGAGTAGTGAAGGAGAATTGTCAATCACCCATTTCGTATGCCGTCTGGTTTCTATGAGTGGTTGGTTATGTCGTTCAGGCTAACCAATACTCGGGCATAATTTGAGGATCTTATGAACCGCGTCTTCAGGGATCAGTTAAACAAGTTTGTGCTTGTGTTTGTGGATGATATTTTGATTTGTTCTAGGACAGAGGAGGAACACAAGATTCACTTGAGGATTGTGCTTGAAGTATTGAGGAGGCACAAGTTAAAAGCGAAGTTTTCAAAATGTCACTTCTGGAGAAGGGAAATGATATTCTTGGGTCATGCCATCTCTGAAAAGGGCATCGTTGTAGATCCTACCAAGGTGGCATCAGTTCAGGATTAGAGTCAACCCAAGAATGCTATCGATATGAGGAGTTTCCTAGGCATTGTGAGATATTATAGATATTTTATCAAGGATCTCTCGAAGGTAGCAGCAACATTGACCAGTTTGACGAAGTCCTTGATAAAATGTTTATAGTACCTCTCCAGTCCAAGGAAACTTCTCACATCTATAGCATTATTGGGTTGACTTCAATCCCGAACTGCAGCTACCTTTATAGGATCCACAACAATGCCTTTCTTAGAAATGACATGACCTAAGAATCTCATTTCCCTTCTCTATAAGTAACATTCCAAAAACTTCACCTTCAATCGCTGTTTTTCTCAACACCTCCATCATAATCCTCAAATGTGTCTTGTGTGAGTAGACTAGAATATCATCAACAAACACAAGCACGAACATATCAAACTGATCCTTGAAAGCATGGTTCATAAGATCAGCAAAGTATGCTGGCCCATTGGTTAACTCGAATGGCATGACCAACTACTCATAAAACCTAGATGGCGTATGAAATACTATAATCAGCACAGTTTCCTTCACTACCCTCAATTGATGAAACCCTATCGCAAGGTCCAATTGAGAGAACACCCTTGCATAATCAAGCTAGTCGAATAAGTCATCAATAAGTGGGAGTGTATACTTGTTTATCACCTAATTCAACTCAAGGTAATCAATACATAATAGTAGAGAGCCATCCGCCTTCGTGGCGAATACTATGGGTGTTCCTTACTCAGATATGCTTCTGCGAATGAACCCCTTCCTCAATAGGTCATTCACATGCTGTAACAACCCAAAATTTAACTCATAATAATTAATTAACAAATTAATTAAATGATAAAATAACTTTGTGAAATTATCAGAATTAACCCAGGGGAGTTGCACCATTGTGTCCGCGGTAATTTTCTGGTTAATTTCCATATATAAAACGTTAGAATCTGAACTAAAATGAACAAGATACGAAGTAAACAAGAATAAGAGAAAATCGAAAGAAAAAAAATATATTGGGGGGTCGACTTAGAGGTCGACCATCCCACCGCCTAGGTCGACCCGCCTCAGCAATTGAACAAAGGAATCATTCCTTCGTTCCAGTAACGTTCAAACACCTCATTTTGCATTCTTTTGTTTAATTTGGTCCTTCCATGCTTCCATCCGATGGCTCCTATTCAGCCTATGACGTGGTTGCATCCTATTCAATCCCCAAATCCAACGGTCTGAGATCCACTTCTACACCTATAAATAAGACCCTAGGCCTAACACTTTTTCTCATTCTAGATTTTCTCCGCTTGGGTTCACCTTTTTAGGAAGGACTCTAAAAGGAATAATTTTCCAAAGAGAGAATCTTTTTAATAAAAATATTTTAATACACTCAAGTGGATCCGGGAAGACCAAAAGGGAAGAGCTTAGGACCACAGGTGAGTGATTTTAATTATTTTAGGTTTTTAAGTAATTTAAAATAATAGGGTTTCAAATAGTTGTAGTTTTACTATGATTTTTGGAATAACCTTTTTAGCAGTTTATTTATAGTTTTTAGAATTATTTTCAGTCTATTCCTTTTAGCTATTCGATTCAGTTAATTCTAGTTTATTTCTGTTAATTATAGTTTTTCCATATATTTACAGTATTTTAATTTATTTAGTGTTATTTATGCGTTATTTACATCTTTTTCTACGTTTTGGATTTTCTTCTGTAATTATCAGTTTTCTTCTATTTCCCATTTTCTTCGCGAATGGATTAGAATAGATTAAACGTGAATATGGATTAAATTATAAGAATATGAAATAACGAAAGATAAGATGTAAATTTTAAAGACTGTAATAAAAATGGAATTGGACTGAAATTGAACATAATTATGACATAAATATTAGAATTGGACTAAAATAAAGATATTGGCCTAGTTATAACTTACAATTATAACTAAAAAGAGTAAAAGATGAAAGAAGCTTGTTTTTACACTTAGACCTTGGGTTAAGTAATAAGCACAATTATAACGTATGTTATAATGGAAAGAGGCTTATTTTAAGACTTAGGATAAGTTAATAAGCAAATATAGTAAAGGATAACAGTAGAGGCTTATTTGAAAAGACTTATTCTAAGTTAATAAGTAAAGATAAAGATAGGACCCGTACCGGCAGCATTCCCCTGATGCTGTTTAGGGTAGATAAGTGGTCAATAATTAAAAAGTAAGATCTGTACTGGCAGCATTCCCCTTATGTTGTTTAGGGTAGATAAGTGGTCAATAGTTAAAAGGAAAGATTTGTGCCGGCAGCATTTCCCTTGGGACACTCTTATGATGTTTAAGGTAGATAAGAGGTTAATAATTAAAGGACCAAATCATGGGGATTTGGACAAGGGGCACAACTAGATTTTGTTTGACAGGGACCAGTACCAACAGCATTCCCTATTTTCTATGGACACGGTGTCTCACAATAGCCTGGAGTGAGATAAGGGCGCGCTTATGATGTCTAGGGTAAATAAAAGGTCAAAAGAGGGAGCAATAGATAGTGCGAATCAACGGTGACCAAGCGTGCGGCATCGATTAGGGGAGATAAGTCGCTATTGAGTTCCAAGCGCTTAGTATGTGTGTCTTTCGTAGACACCAATGCCTTCTGTGTAGGGAGCTATAACATTTAGTCCACAGTAGGTACTATGGAGTAGCGGGCCGATCAAAGGGTAGAATTAGGATTTCAGCCTGATTATAGAATTAGGATTTCAGCCTAATCAAAGCAGCTATCAAGGACAAATGCAAATAATCAAAGTTAATCAATCATATTAATTTAGGAACAGTTAACTCGTATTTATTTCCAGCTTATTCTTTCTTTCTTTTTCCTTCGTTTCCTTTTATATACTAGAACTGTTGTAAAGTCTATTACTTTTACTTTGCTTAAGAATTCTTGTAATTACCATCATTCACCAGACTTTTAGTCTGACCCACTCTTCCATTTTCCCCTTTCCCCCCTTAAGCTCGCAAGGGAGAGGACAGTAAATTGCAACCATTGGAGAGTTCTTTGGCAAAGACTCTCATATGTAGTTCTCTTCTTTTATTTCAGTTTTTAGTTCTTATGTTGTACTGGCACTATTTGAGGGATGATTTGTACTCTGATTTTGTTGAGACTATGGTTTTTGATTTCACAAGACATGTATGGGTATTTTGATATATGATGTATTTGGTATTTGGTGACTTATTTGGTTTATAAAGTAATTATGAAGTTTTGTTCTAAATAAGTTGTTATTTTAGTTGTTTCCACTGTTTTTATCTAGTTTTGTCTTGTGAATCTTAGTTTCTGCTAGTTTTAGTTATACCTACAACACACTACAGCTTTTAGTGTGTCCCTTTTGGTATACTAAGAGGTATAGGGTGTTTCACTTGGTATCAGAGCCTAAGGTTATAGGATTCCTAAAATTTTGTTTTAAAAGTAAAGTATTTTTCAGGACAACTTGTTTTAAAAGAATTTTTCGGAAAGGAACTCTTAGAAATAGTTTTTACAGTATAAAAGAGTTTTTATAAAAATCCACTCAAAAGCCCAGTTCAATCTTCCTTTGACTCTTTCCTAAAGTATCTTTTTCCTTGCGTAGAATGGCTGATGCCCTGAATCTTCCCGAGGGAATTTCAGTCCCAACCTAGTTTCGTAGGTATCTACAAGCCATGACTCCAGGGGTGCAAGGGCAAGCGCCCAATCCAGCACCAGCGGGTAGGAATCCCTCAACCCACCTGCATCGGTTAATTTCACGAAGCTCTGTAAGGATTTTGCAAACTTGGATGGAAATACTTTTTCCAGTACGGAGACTTTTGTGGAGGCTCGGGCTTGGCTAAGAAACACGGAGAGGATATTCGGAGTATTGGGATTGGATGATCAGTAGCTGGTTCAGCTAGCATCTGGGCAGCTGAAAGAGGAGGCTTCTTATTGGTGGGAGGTTATTGAGTTGGAAGGAATAGAAGTTACTTGGAATGGATTTCGGGAGCGATTTGATAGGAAGTTTTTGTCTCAGGCAGAAGAGAATATTCAGTTGGAGCGATTCATTAATTTGAAGTAAGGGAGTTTGTCTATGAAGGAGTACATCAATCAATTTAATGAATTATCGCAGTTTGGAATAGAGTTGGTGAATACACCACACAAGAAGGCTATAAAGTTCACGAAGGGATTAAATCAGCCCCTTCAAGGTTTGTTGTTGACTCACGTACCGATGGGAGCTACATATGAGTCACTAGTAGAGATGGCACTTATGTATGATGCACCTAAGGAGGGAGAGTTTAAGGAGGCCCCTAAGTCGGAATTCTAAGAAGAAGTGGGGGAAAGATAAGAAGGACGAGGATAAAAAGAAAGGAGGAGGACCTCAAAAGCAGATCAAGAAAAACGAGAAGTGCAAGAGTTGTGGGATAGTTGGTCATTACACAAAGGATTGTAAGAAGGCAGCAATGAAAGGGAAGTGTTTCAATTGTGGACATCCTGGTCACTTTAGTAAACCTTGTCCTCAAAAGACGAGGCAGGGAGCGAGCGCACCTACAGCATAGATACATGCTTCGGATGCAGCACCTTCTAGCAATGGACCGGATAAAGGTAGGAAAATCACTGTAGAAGTTTTGATTTCTATTCCTAAATTTTCCATTTAGGCTCTTTTCGAGTCTGGAGCATCACACTCTTTTATCTCTAGTAGATTGTTTGCACTTAGACATCTCTTTAGTAGTAGATTCCATTTTGTTTCAAACTCCATAGGAGGATCGGCACATTTATCTATGGTCTGTAGGGGTTTGAAAATTTGTATACTAGGCGTAGAATTTGATTGTGATGCCTATTTATTGGGATTTTCGGGGTAGGGGATGAATTGGGAAAGGATGGGGTATCCACTTATGAAGCGATATTGGACTGCGAAAGGAGAGTCGTTAGATTAGAGACATGCAGTGGTAGGACTCTCAAGGTCTCTAGTGACCCACATGGGTCAGTCATGTTGAGCTTCCTTTATTCCTTTGATCCATCACTAGGAAAGCTAGATACTATTCCAATCATCAAAGATGTTTAAGACATTTTAAGGAGGTTCTTCGTACACTTCGTGTTCATTAGTTGAGAGCAAAGTTTTTGAAGTGTCACTTTTGGCATAAGGAAGTGTGTTTCTTGGGGCATAGAGAAGATCAACATATGAAAAGAGTTTGAGAAATGGTTTTGTACATTTAGGCTTGGATTGTGAAAATCCAAAGAGTGATAGGCTAAGGATTGGAGATGTACAATAGATGCAGTTGATAAGAAAAGAAGAAAGCCCATGTGTAGATAATTACAAAGATTATAATTGTATTGCCTTGAGGTAGATATAAGCATACAAGAGGAATAAGAACAAAAGACTAGTAGGGAAATGAGATTTCCAAGGTTTAGGGAGGATACTCCTTGGGTAGTAAATATGTAACGACCCAGAATTTTGAACAAATTAAATTGAGAATATTTAATTAATTTTAAATATTTGAACGATAATTTAATTTGAATCCCGAATGTAACTTTGAATTTGACGATTAAATTTTAAAATTTAATCGATTGAGAGTTGAATAAAAATTTGAATCTTCAATTGAAAGCTAGAGAAAAATATTTCAAACGCTTGTAAAATTTATATTGATAATTCTGAAGATAACAGAAGCTTCAGAATCCAATTTCGAATTGATTTGATCAGTTTTGAATTTAATTGTTCGAATCGATATTTAAAAATAGTCATTTTTCAAACAGTCTCGGAATTCGACGAAACCAGTTCCATTGGGTCCATAATGTTGAATTATTGTCGGATTTCAATTTTCGTATTTTTCGGAGTTAATACGTGGTCGTACGGCGAGCAAACGCATTGAAATTGAATCAAATTCAATTTAAATTTTAAATCTTGAATTGGTCAACAAACACCACGTTGTCTCCCTTATCTCACGCCTAAAAACACGCCTAAAATCATGAAGAAAAATCACGCAACCCACACTTCGTTTAATTTTAAATTATCTCATTCCCCTTTCCCTCATTCCTCAATTCAAACGAATCAAAGATAATGATGGCCGATCGAAATCATTTACTTCCTCCTTCATTTTAAATTCAGCCTCTCTCTTAAGTTCGAACGAATCGTTCGAAACTGAGAAAGAAGAGAAAAAAAAAATCGAGCACGCTCGAAAATCAAATAAAAAGGTTGCCCTTTCTCAAAATCGTTCGAAGTCCTTCCAATATCAGCTCGCACTCGATCGGGGGGGAGGAGAATAGCTCACGCTCGCGCGCGATTGGGGGAGGCGAATTAGAGTTGTTTGCAGCTAGGGTTTTGGCTGGAGTCGTGATGTCAGATTGGATATAGAGGCGACGTGCTTGGATGGTGGAAGTCTCTCGTCGAGGTCGCGATAGAGTAGCACGTGCTCGCGTGGGATTGAGCTCGAGGCTGTAGGGATCGCAAGTCGTGGTGGTGGAACGAAGCTGCACTTGGTGCCGATGTGGAATCGCACTCACATGTGTGCGTAGGTGCAGTGGCGTGAGGGGCAGAGCGTGGTCGCGCCATCGCGTTCGTGGTTCGACTGTAAGGTAGCAGTTGCATACTGATTTATTTTATTTAACCAATATGTATATAAGTTTACAGTAGAGGAAAGAAAAATAAAATAAAATGTAAAACCTGTATTTGATTATTACAGTAAGGTATTCTTTAGTTTGCAATTTAATTTTGAAATTTAATAAATTACTATTGAGATTTAAAAATATATATAGGGTTAAAACATGAAATTTTAAAACGTTTTGATTTAAATAGTTATATTAAAATTTGACTTTCGATTTATACAGGTTATTTTGTAAATATAACACATGTAGATTAGAATATAAATAAATAAAAAGGATATTCCTGTTTCAGTTTAAAGATGAACAAATATATAGATAAATATAAATATATTCTCATTTAAAAAGGATATTGATTTTAAACGGTTTGAAGATATAAAAATAAGGCAACATATTTGTTTAGTTAACTTATTTAAAAATTTATTTTAATTACTAAAGGATTATTCAAAAGGAAGTTGGTATTGAAATTAAATAATTTGTTAAATTTAAATCATCAGCTAGATTAAAGTAAAATAAATTGTAAAACGAAAATTTATTATTCGATTTAATTCGAATATTAATAGATTTTATAAAATTGTTTATACCAGGTTAAAATCGAGAAAACAAAACTGAAATGGAAACGGATGGCAAATTAAAGCTAAGGTGAGATCTTCTCACTCAGATTTAAATTTGGATTGCAGTTATTGATTGTTGTTTGGATGTGATATTAGATATAGTAGGATATATATCTATATATAGCAATATATACATATTGGCATATGTATATATTGGATTGATTGATTTCCCGCCTCGTATAGCGGATGAGACCCTATTGCGCCGTTAGTAAGCGGATTTTTATAAAACCCATATACCGCGATAATTCCGTACTGGAGCGGAATTGGTATTGTGCTAACGTCTTTGGATGTAGGGAAACAGGTTGGAGGGATCCAACTGGATTCCTCAACTGTATTTATTTATTTACAGATGTTGATATATATTCTGTTATCATATGATGATATATATGATGTTTGATGTTGTGATGGACTAATTGATGCGTTGCATCATTGGATTCAAATTTTGAAATTTAAAAATAACGATGTTGATTTTAAAAGTGAAATTTTAAAAGTGATCTTTGAAAATATACGTTTATTTAAATTGTTGAATTGATTTACTTTAAATAGATAAACGTTAAAACTTTAAAGTTATAAAAGTTAAGATTTTGTGAATTTTAACAAAAAAGTAATTTCTTTTGAAATAAAGAGTTAAGAAATTTATAAAATGGTTTAAGTTGAGATTTTTGAATTATTAAACCAATGTATATAAAAGATGTATCAAATTGATATTTATCAATTAAAGTTATTGGAATTTTAAAACGAGTTTTATAAGAAATATGAAATTTATAATTATAAAATGTGAAGATATGAAATTTATAATTATAAAATGTGAAGATATGAAATGTATAGAATTATAAATTGTAAAGATATGAAATTTATAGATTTATAAAGTATGAAGTTGTAGAATGAATGATTATAAGAAATTTACTTATAAATTGGATTTTTTCTTTTAAATGAAATATTGATCGAAGTTAATAAAAAAGAAGATTTATAAGTCGAGTTGTTATTAAGATAGAAATAGAATTTATAAACGTGTTTATAAATTCAAAATCAGTTGAGTTTGAGAAATTAAATATAGAAGATTTTTAAAGAAGATATATTCGCGATTTTGGATAGCGAATTTTTATTGAGATAAAAATGTGTAGAAATGATTGAAATTGGGTTAAGTAAATTTTATTCACGATTTTGGACAGTGAATATATTATTAAATAAAATGGATTTATTTTTGAAGAAGTGATATTAAAAATGAAGTTAAACATTTTAAAGATGTTTTAAAATGTATTATGAATCGAAAGCATAGATTTCCGCAGTTCTTGTTGAAATAGACGTTTTCGAGAAACTTAAGGAAATGGTGGACTATAACACTGTTGTTATAGTAAATGATTTCCGGAAGGAAATGTTTTATATAGTATTGGGATTTACACATCTATCTTAATTCTGAATCCCTATACTAGTGATTTTGAGTCGTCGTAACGATGTTTTACGCAACATTCGTTTTGACTCAAATAGATGTTAAAAATTTATGATTTCCTTAAAGAATGAAATATATACTTAAATTCGATTTAAGTATATTGAATATTTTCAAATGTTGAAAATAAATGATGTGTGAATTACTTCTTATTAAATAAGTATGGAAATGTTTTTCCAAATGAAACGAAACGTTTTGAGGATTTATCTTCTTAAAGATAGATCGAAAATGAATTTTCGAAATCAATTGAAAATCGAATATCAGTAGATATTCGAAAATATAAATTCACTATGGAATTTATAAAAGAAAGGGAAGTTGTTTTAAAAATAAATATTGATTTATTTTTGAAGTGTGGAAATTTTATATCTAGTAAAAAAATATTTTTGAAGATAAAATAATTTGGGAAAATTGTTTGGAATCTGATGATGTTGCGCATCTTTATTGATAGTTAAATAACCGACTATCAATAATTACCTTGAGTAGGTATTTGTTGTGAATTGGATGAATTTGAATGCCACACTTGTTTTTTTTAAATAAACGCTCACTATTCGGGTTAGCCGGGAAAGGACCATGGGGTCGTATAACCCATTCCGAATATGTGATACGTCGTTATGAATCGCATTTGAAGACCGGTGTTGAAGACCGGATATTTTTGAAAACGGAAGGATTACCGTCGAGTTACTCTACATCGGCTGATCTCCGGTTTAGAGGTTTTATCACCCTTAGTGACGGGAAGTCCTGACGTGATTGAAAATTATCCGGATGTGCAAGGGCTTCGTGAGAAGTGCCTTCGGTTCTGTTCGATCCCGGAACATACTTGTATGGATTGTGTGTCTGACGTTACAATTTGAGATATAAAGCTGATTTCTTTCAAATACATTTCTGTTGGTGGCGGAGAATTTATTCTCTTAGCTTAACACCCTTCTCTGAGACGTACGAGCTCAGAGGTTATGTAGTTGAAATTTATCAGCGATATATCCCAATTTGGTAACGTGGCATACTGAGTGTTGCTGTGAAATGATCAGTGTTTGATCATTTGCGATATGATCATTTGTTTGATCTTATATCTTTGTGATCATAGGTTGATCATTTTTGTTTGACCCGAAGCAGGGCTTTGTAGAAAGCGTAGCTTTGTGGACGAGACTTCATCGAGCCTCACACCCCGGAAATGGTCAAAACAGGAAGGATGCGGCAAGGTTCTAGGGAGTAGCGCCCCTTAGTGTATGTCATTCCTTCTGGATAAAGGTGGTATCATGGTATGGAGCCCAGATACTTAACCTCTGTGGTTGCTGCAAAATTTATTTCTTTGTGGTTGTTGCGAATCGGGGATCCTCGGGAAGATCGGTGACGATCGGGGGATGGCATACGCGTGTCAGTAGTTACCTATTTTTGCAGAGGTAACCCGGCCTTGTGTTGGCAGAGATCTAACCGTAACGTTAGATTCTCGGGTCGTCTATTCCAGGGACGTACCCATCGTGGATAGGAAGTTCCTTAGCCTGACCATTTGTTGGAAATCCAAAGAAACAATACGAGCCTTTACGATTTCAATTGTATAACCTGTCTCCTCAGGAGGCAGCTATAGCAGGCATAATATAATGGTACCTATGCTGGCTAAGATTTATATTCTACTTTCGAAATGTTTTCTACACTATGCACTAATAATAATATCAAAAAGGATTTGATTTTTGCGTAGTAAGCATCTTTGACTATCATAAGAAGAAATCTCCTCCAAGTCTGCGTTTGCATTGTGTGTGTGGTGGGAGGTCTTATGGTAGTTTCATTTTCCAAAAGCATTGCGAATTGACTTTAAATCTCCTTGTTATTTTAAAGAATAACTGTTTTACGATCTCACACCAGTCACCATGACTGACTCGGAGTTTATTGTTCCCTTCTAAACTCTGGGTGCCCACAAATTTCCACACGGGCAGTCTAGAGTTAGATTATCAGGATATTCTGGAGCTTTGGAGATAAGCTGGAGGACGAAACGTAGTATTTGTATCTGATAGTATTTATTCCGCTGTGTATTCTGTATGAGGACAAGTTATATAACTGTCCATTGTTGTATTGAGTTATATATTGACTCTGATGATTGATGTATGTATAAAATGATATAGTTCTTTGTTTAAAGATTATTCATTTATCTATTATATATTGTTCCGCTGCGATGTGTAAGATTCTGATATTGTTTTCTGTTCTGATGTTGTTCTGTTGTTCTTCTTTCTTCTCTATTTTCTTCTTCTCCTACCTTTTCTTTCTTTCTAAAACCCTCACTATTGGAGTTTCCGGCACTCGATTGCTCGGCAGTCGATAAAGTGAATATCGATGTCGAATTTTCGAAAGTCGAAAATTTCGGTATGTGACAAAGTGGTATCAGAGCATATGGTTAAGCGACAACCCTGCTATGTTGGGTGTTACTCATTAGAGATAGAGTCAGTAGTACTCTAGAATGAGTTGAGTGTAATAATAGATACGAGCGCGTATTGGTTAGTGAATATAAAAAAAAAATTGTTTTATATTGTGATGATTGATTTGTTGAGTGGTATATGGATTCTGGTCAATACGAGTAATTAACGATCATTGATAGGGATCTCTAAACACTCGAATAGAACAATTCGGCACAATATTGTTTTAAAATAGGGTAAATGAGATAATTTTGCCCAAAACTATTTTTGTATAGAAAAGAAATGTTTTTCTATAAAGTACTATAGTATATGGTTGCATGGATGTTAGGAAGTAATAATAGTGAATTATCATCACTGAAATTGAATGAGAAATTGAAATCGTAACTCCAAAGTTAAGAAATAAATTCACATACAAATGAAATTTAAGAATGTAAATTATAAATGTGATTTATAAATGAAACGGAATTCCAGAGAAGTTTTTGGAAAAGTTTTGAAAAGAATTCTGAAAATTTTGGAGATTTGGAAAGTTAAATCATTTCTGATTTGAAAATGAAATCATTTTTGATTTGAAAATGAATTTCAAAGGTTTGAAAAATGTTTTGAAGAAATGAAAAGCTCTAAACTCTTTTCGGTCGTTGGAAAATAACTTCGGTAATGACTGCAGCATCACCGGTGTTCATTTTCGAGTTTCTAAAAGAGGAATTGCTGCCAAATTGTTTTAAATGGAAGTTGTTTGAAAATTTGGGTTTTGTTTTGAAAATTCAAAAGATAAATTTGAATTGTTTTCAAAAATGGTTTTGAAAAGATTTAAAAGACTCTGGAATGTTATATTAAAATATTTATGAAATATTATGAAGTCGATAACTTGTAAAGTTTAAGTTTAAATAAAAATCTAACTTAAAAGAAATGAATTCATATATGAATAGAATTTGTGAATATGAAATATTAATGTGATATATAGTTTGAAATAAAGTTCCAGAAAAATATTTGAAGATAAAATTCATAAAGGAATGAAATTAGTAATATGAATGTATAAATGATTTTATAAATCAAAATGTAAGTAAGTCAAAGACTTATAAAAATATTTGAAATTTGATAGAAATGAGATTCAAATTGTAAATGAATGAATAAGTGAATAAATTCGCAGTTGCAAGTGAATGAAAGTAAATTGATGAAATTCAATATTTCAGAATTGAAGATGAATTGAATTTAAATAGAATTGAAATTGTGAATTAAATTCAAATGAATTTGAAATGTAAAAATTGAATGAAAAATAGTTATGTAACTTCAATAGTGAAGTAAAAAAAAATGTATAAGTAGTTTATATTGAAAAAATTTGTAATCAAATTTGCAAAATGTTTGAATGCTGTAACTAGATATTATGGCTAGTAGGTTATACAGGTAAAAAGGAATTGGATTTGATCTCAAAGATAAATTTGAATTGCTCGACTAAAGGTAAGTATTTGAATTATAATATGAGTTTTTGCTGATTTCTTGTCCGCCGCTTGGCTTTTTCTTTTTCTTTTTGAAATCTGAGAGTCCGTAGGGACGTTTTGTAGTCGTACCGTATTAGCCGCGCAAAGGAGACGCTGGCGAAATTTTTCGAAAATTTCGAGTGTTAGAAAATTTTTGAGAAAATTTTGAAAGTTTAAATTTGAATTTGAATTTAAATTTGAAAAGAGAAGTTAAACAATATTGTTTGAAAACTATGAAAGGTTTGGAAAACTAGTTGAAATAATAATGAATCTTTAGTAGGAAGATTTGTTTTGAAATTTTGATAAAACTATTTAGATGTTGGAAAATAGTAGACGAGTTAAGGACCATTTTTCCTTACTTGGTAATTTCGAGGACGAAATTCTTTTAAGGAGGGAAGTTTGTAACGACCCAGAATTTTGAACAAATTAAATTGAGAATATTTAATTAATTTTAAATATTTGAACGATAATTTAATTTGAATCCCGAATGTAACTTTGAATTTGACGATTAAATTTTAAAATTTAATCGATTAAGAGTTGAATAAAAATTTGAATCTTCAATTGAAAGCTAGAGAAAAATATTTCAAACGCTTGTAAAATTTATATTGATAATTCTGAAGATAACAGAAGCTTCAGAATCCAATTTCGAATTGATTTGATCAGTTTTGAATTTAATTGTTCGAATCGATATTTAAAAATAGTCATTTTTCAAACAGTCTCGGAATTCGACGAAACCAGTTCCATTGGGTCCGTAATGTTGAATTATTGTCGGATTTCAATTTTCGTATTTTTCGGAGTTAATACGTGGTCGTACGGCGAGCAAACGCATTGAAATTGAATCAAATTCAATTTAAATTTTAAATCTTGAATTGGTCAACAAACACCACGTTGTCTCCCTTATCTCACGCCTAAAAACACGCCTAAAATCATGAAGAAAAATCACGCAACCCACACTTCGTTTAATTTTAAATTATCTCATTCCCCTTTCCCTCATTCCTCAATTCAAACGAATCAAAGATAATGATGGCCGATCGAAATCATTTACTTCCTCCTTCATTTTAAATTCAGCCTCTCTCTTAAGTTCGAACGAATCGTTCGAAACTGAGAAAGAAGAGAAAAAAAAATCGATCACGCTCGAAAATCAAATAAAAAGGTTGCCCTTTCTCAAAATCGTTCGAAGTCCTTCCAATATCAGCTCGCACTCGATCGGGGGGGAGGAGAATAGCTCACGCTCGCGCGCGATTGGGGGAGGCGAATTAGAGTTGTTTGCAGCTAGGGTTTTGGCTGGAGTCGTGATGTCAGATTGGATATAGAGGCGACGTGCTTGGATGGTGGAAGTCTCTCGTCGAGGTCGCGATAGAGTAGCACGTGCTCGCGTGGGATTGAGCTCGAGGCTGTAGGGATCGCAAGTCGTGGTGGTGGAACGAAGCTGCACTTGGTGCCGATGTGGAATCGCACTCACATGTGTGCGTAGGTGCAGTGGCGTGAGGGGCAGAGCGTGGTCGCGCCATCGCGTTCGTGGTTCGACTGTAAGGTAGCAGTTGCATACTGATTTATTTTATTTAACCAATATGTATATAAGTTTACAGTAGAGGAAAGAAAAATAAAATAAAATGTAAAACCTGTATTTGATTATTACAGTAAGGTATTCTTTAGTTTGCAATTTAATTTTGAAATTTAATAAATTACTGTTGAGATTTAAAAATATATATAGGGTTAAAACATGAAATTTTAAAACGTTTTGATTTAAATAGTTATATTAAAATTTGACTTTCGATTTATACAGGCTATTTTGTAAATATAACACATGTAGATTAGAATATAAATAAATAAAAAGGATATTCCCGTTTCAGTTTAAAGATGAACAAATATATAGATAAATATAAATATATTCTCATTTAAAAAGGATATTGATTTTAAACGGTTTGAAGATATAAAAATAAGGCAACATATTTGTTTAGTTAACTTATTTAAAAATTTATTTTAATTACTAAAGGATTATTCAAAAGGAAGTTGGTATTGAAATTAAATAATTTGTTAAATTTAAATCATCAGCTAGATTAAAGTAAAATAAATTGTAAAACGAAAATTTATTATTCGATTTAATTCGAATATTAATAGATTTTATAAAATTGTTTATACCAGGTTAAAATCGAGAAAACAAAACTGAAATGGAAACGGATGGCAAATTAAAGCTAAGGTGAGATCTTCTCACTCAGATTTAAATTTGGATTGCAGTTATTGATTGTTGTTTGGATGTGATATTAGATATAGTAGGATATATATCTATATATAGCAATATATACATATTGGCATATGTATATATTGGATTGATTGATTTCCCGCCTCGTATAGCGGATGAGACCCTATTGCGCCGTTAGTAAGCGGATTTTTATAAAACCCATATACCGCGATAATTCCGTACTGGAGCGGAATTGGTATTGTGCTAACGTCTTTGGATGTAGGGAAACAGGTTGGAGGGATCCAACTGGATTCCTCAACTGTATTTATTTATTTACAGATGTTGATATATATTCTGTTATCATATGATGATATATATGATGTTTGATGTTGTGATGGACTAATTGATGCGTTGCATCATTGGATTCAAATTTTGAAATTTAAAAATAACGATGTTGATTTTAAAAGTGAAATTTTAAAAGTGATCTTTGAAAATATACGTTTATTTAAATTGTTGAATTGATTTACTTTAAATAGATAAACGTTAAAACTTTAAAGTTATAAAAGTTAAGATTTTGTGAATTTTAACAAAAAAGTAATTTCTTTTGAAATAAAGAGTTAAGAAATTTATAAAATGGTTTAAGTTGAGATTTTTGAATTATTAAACCAATGTATATAAAAGATGTATCAAATTGATATTTATCAATTAAAGTTATTGGAATTTTAAAACGAGTTTTATAAGAAATATGAAATTTATAATTATAAAATGTGAAGATATGAAATTTATAATTATAAAATGTGAAGATATGAAATGTATAGAATTATAAATTGTAAAGATATGAAATTTATAGATTTATAAAGTATGAAGTTGTAGAATGAATGATTATAAGAAATTTACTTATAAATTGGATTTTTTCTTTTAAATGAAATATTGATCGAAGTTAATAAAAAAGAAGATTTATAAGTCGAGTTGTTATTAAGATAGAAATAGAATTTATAAACGTGTTTATAAATTCAAAATCAGTTGAGTTTGAGAAATTAAATATAGAAGATTTTTAAAGAAGATATATTCGCGATTTTGGATAGCGAATTTTTATTGAGATAAAAATGTGTAGAAATGATTGAAATTGGGTTAAGTAAATTTTATTCACGATTTTGGACAGTGAATATATTATTAAATAAAATGGATTTATTTTTGAAGAAGTGATATTAAAAATGAAGTTAAACATTTTAAAGATGTTTTAAAATGTATTATGAATCGAAAGCATAGATTTCCGCAGTTCTTGTTGAAATAGACGTTTTCGAGAAACTTAAGGAAATGGTGGACTATAACACTGTTGTTATAGTAAATGATTTCCGGAAGGAAATGTTTTATATAGTATTGGGATTTACACATCTATCTTAATTCTGAATCCCTATACTAGTGATTTTGAGTCGTCGTAACGATGTTTTACGCAACATTCGTTTTGACTCAAATAGATGTTAAAAATTTATGATTTCCTTAAAGAATGAAATATATACTTAAATTCGATTTAAGTATATTGAATATTTTCAAATGTTGAAAATAAATGATGTGTGAATTACTTCTTATTAAATAAGTATGGAAATGTTTTTCCAAATGAAACGAAACGTTTTGAGGATTTATCTTCTTAAAGATAGATCGAAAATGAATTTTCGAAATCAATTGAAAATCGAATATCAGTAGATATTCGAAAATATAAATTCACTATGGAATTTATAAAAGAAAGGGAAGTTGTTTTAAAAATAAATATTGATTTATTTTTGAAGTGTGGAAATTTTATATCTAGTAAAAAAATATTTTTGAAGATAAAATAATTTGGGAAAATTGTTTGGAATCTGATGATGTTGCGCATCTTTATTGATAGTTAAATAACCGACTATCAATAATTACCTTGAGTAGGTATTTGTTGTGAATTGGATGAATTTGAATGCCACACTTGTTTTTTTTAAATAAACGCTCACTATTCGGGTTAGCCGGGAAAGGACCATGGGGTCGTATAACCCATTCCGAATATGTGATACGTCGTTATGAATCGCATTTGAAGACCGGTGTTGAAGACCGGATATTTTTGAAAACGGAAGGATTACCGTCGAGTTACTCTACATCGGCTGATCTCCGGTTTAGAGGTTTTATCACCCTTAGTGACGGGAAGTCCTGACGTGATTGAAAATTATCCGGATGTGCAAGGGCTTCGTGAGAAGTGCCTTCGGTTCTGTTCGATCCCGGAACATACTTGTATGGATTGTGTGTCTGACGTTACAATTTGAGATATAAAGCTGATTTCTTTCAAATACATTTCTGTTGGTGGCGGAGAATTTATTCTCTTAGCTTAACACCCTTCTCTGAGACGTACGAGCTCAGAGGTTATGTAGTTGAAATTTATCAGCGATATATCCCAATTTGGTAACGTGGCATACTGAGTGTTGCTGTGAAATGATCAGTGTTTGATCATTTGCGATATGATCATTTGTTTGATCTTATATCTTTGTGATCATAGGTTGATCATTTTTGTTTGACCCGAAGCAGGGCTTTGTAGAAAGCGTAGCTTTGTGGACGAGACTTCATCGAGCCTCACACCCCGGAAATGGTCAAAACAGGAAGGATGCGGCAAGGTTCTAGGGAGTAGCGCCCCTTAGTGTATGTCATTCCTTCTGGATAAAGGTGGTATCATGGTATGGAGCCCAGATACTTAACCTCTGTGGTTGCTGCAAAATTTATTTCTTTGTGGTTGTTGCGAATCGGGGATCCTCGGGAAGATCGGTGACGATCGGGGGATGGCATACGCGTGTCAGTAGTTACCTATTTTTGCATAGGTAACCCGGCCTTGTGTTGGCAGAGATCTAACCGTAACGTTAGATTCTCGGGTCGTCTATTCCAGGGACGTACCCATCGTGGATAGGAAGTTCCTTAGCCTGACCATTTGTTGGAAATCCAAAGAAACAATACGAGCCTTTACGATTTCAATTGTATAACCTGTCTCCTCAGGAGGCAGCTATAGCAGGCATAATATAATGGTACCTATGCTGGCTAAGATTTATATTCTACTTTCGAAATGTTTTCTACACTATGCACTAATAATAATATCAAAAAGGATTTGATTTTTGCGTAGTAAGCATCTTTGACTATCATAAGAAGAAATCTCCTCCAAGTCTGCGTTTGCATTGTGTGTGTGGTGGGAGGTCTTATGGTAGTTTCATTTTCCAAAAGCATTGCGAATTGACTTTAAATCTCCTTGTTATTTTAAAGAATAACTGTTTTACGATCTCACACCAGTCACCATGACTGACTCGGAGTTTATTGTTCCCTTCTAAACTCTGGGTGCCCACAAATTTCCACACGGGCAGTCTAGAGTTAGATTATCAGGATATTCTGGAGCTTTGGAGATAAGCTGGAGGACGAAACGTAGTATTTGTATCTGATAGTATTTATTCCGCTGTGTATTCTGTATGAGGACAAGTTATATAACTGTCCATTGTTGTATTGAGTTATATATTGACTCTGATGATTGATGTATGTATAAAATGATATAGTTCTTTGTTTAAAGATTATTCATTTATCTATTATATATTGTTCCGCTGCGATGTGTAAGATTCTGATATTGTTTTCTGTTCTGATGTTGTTCTGTTGTTCTTCTTTCTTCTCTATTTTCTTCTTCTCCTACCTTTTCTTTCTTTCTAAAACCCTCACTATTGGAGTTTCCGGCACTCGATTGCTCGGCAGTCGATAAAGTGAATATCGATGTCGAATTTTCGAAAGTCGAAAATTTCGGTATGTGACAAAATAGGAAAATCCACTTTATGTCTAGCTCAATAAAATATAATTGTTAGAATTGTTAGTCCTTGAGATGATGGTTTTGATGACAACAACCTTAGAATAAGATTATAAAATATAAATACTAACATTATAGTTTAGATATATATGTATATGCAGGATTTAACCATGCAGGTACAAAGAATGAAGACTGTACAGTATAGAGATTCAAGATATCAAGATTGAAGACTCATGAGTATCAAGAATATCAAGATTATCAAGAGTTCAAGATTTCAAGATAAGTATTAAGTCCAGAATTATGTTAAAACTTCATAATAGCACTGAAATCTTCACTCCATTTTTCTTTTGGAATGGAACCCATTTATACCTTTTTAGTGGCTTACAAACCCACGACAAGTAGCTTACAAACCTACGATAAGTGGCTTACAAACCTACGAACATCCTGGTTTTGTACAAGTTCTCGAGTCCTGATATGATGAGATATTCTACAGGAAGAAGCTTGCAAAACTATTTCAAAATGATTTTCAAAACTACTTCAGAATGATTTTCAAAATTGCTTTTCAAAATGTTTTAGCCTTAAAAATTATCTTTTCAAATGATTTTCAAAAAGATGTTTTAGCCTTAAAGTATTCTTTGTTTTTGTTTTTAAATAAACTCTTGTTTTAAACTTCGTTTGTTTTAAACTATCTTTTAATTATAATATATTTATACTTAGATTTAAATATAAAATTATAGTAAAATTATATATATATTATTCTCTATATTGATCTATGTATTTTATCTATAGTCAAGTATATTTATAAGTTTAAATAGTTTTTAATATAAGATAAAGGTTATTTTCAAAGAAAATCAAATCATCAAAAAATGCTTTGGGATGTCGACATGCCCTAGTACCCTATGTCGACATAGTGACAGTTAGATTCAAAAATTTGAATTTCAAAAGAAGTGTCTATTCGCCATAACCTTTCACGAATGGACATGGCTGTTGTTCTTCTATAAATAGGGGTTAGTTTCAACGAATTTTAACATAGATTTTCTGGTTTTTCACTTCTCTTCTTCTTCCATATTTTCTTATTCAAAATCCTATCATCACTCTACCGAAATCAACATTGAATCTAACTAGATCATCTCTGGTTTGATTCTCTATCACTATCTCAACAAGATCCCAGTGCTATTCAGAGTTATAGGCTTCTTTGTAATCTATCTAGCGAGAAAAGGTGTGATTGTAGCCTTGGAAATCAATCAAGCGAGAAAAGGTGTGATTGTAGCCTTGGAAATCAATTGGGTGCACTTGTTGCCCCGGAAATCAAGTATCTCTACCCAGAGGATTGTGATTCTGGAGGGTGTACCTCGTAGCCTTGAAACCGAGGGTGTAATTGTTGAATTGCTTTTGAAAGGAAATCCGTACTTAGTTGTGCGGGACTGGATGTAGGGTAACTCCGAACCAGTATAAAATCCGGTGTGTTATTTCCTTTACTATTTTTATTTTATTTCTGCATCTGTGTTTGTTTCTGTGATTATATATGTGTCTGAATATTGCATACATTTGTGTTCAAATTAACATAATCTCAAAAAGATTTAGTAATTTCTTATAAACACTATTCACCCCCCCCCTCTAGTGTTATTCCTAGCCTTAAGATCCATAATCTGCATTCCACACATTTGGTATCAGAGCAAGGTTTTCAAAAGTTTCATAATCTGATTTTTGAAAAAAAAATTTAAAAAAAAAATGGCTATATTTAAGAAATTTGTTAATGCATGTTTAGAAATATTCAGATCATCATTGTCTCTTGAGTCTGCATATAATCAAGATTCAAATACAAGTTGTCTACTAAGATTGTTTGATGTGCAGGAATCATGCTTTATGGGAGTTGAGGAATCAATCCAGAACAAACAAACTGTGCAGATCAAAAAGAACAAATGGATACTCGATAGTGGATTTTCTAGACACATGACTGGGAATCCAGATATGCTGAATGATATAATATACAAAGACGGAGGACTGGTTAACTTTGGAGACAATTCAAAAGGTTATGTGATCGGCATCGGCAAAGTCGGTAACTCTGAAACTCCTATTATTACTAATGTTTTGCTAGTTAAGAATCTGATACACAATCTGCTAAGTATAAGTCAACTATGCGATAAAGGATATAAAATTAAATTTGAAAAAGATAAGTGTCACATTGAGGATAATAATTCAACCATAATATTTGAGGGAATTAGGAAAAAGAATATTTATATTCTTAGTATGAAAATTTCAAATGATAACTTGTGTCTTTTGGAAAATGCAAGTGACCCTTGGATTTGGCATAAGAGATTTGGGCATTTGAATTTCAAACTCTTATCTAAACTGTCAAAACATGATCTAGTAAGAGGTCTCCCTAAAATGAATTTTAAAGTAGATAGTCTATGTGATGCATGTCAACTAGGAAAACTTAGAAAAATCTCCTTTAAATTAAAAGATATGATTTCTACTTCGAAACCTCTTAAATTACTTCATATTGATCTATTTGGTCCATCTCAAATTCTATCAATAAATAATAGTAAATATTTTTTTGTAATTGTAGATGATTATTCTAGATTTACATGGACAATATTTTTGAAACATAAAAGTGATACTTTTGAATATTTTAAGAATTTTTCAAAAAGGATTCAAAATCAACTTTCTCAAAAAAATTATAACTATCCGTAGTGATCATGGTGGTGAATTTGAAAATGAAAAGTTTGATGAATTCTGTAATAAAAAGGGAATAATTCACAATTTTTCATTTCCAAGAACTCCACAACAAAACGAAGTAGTAGAACGTAAAAATAGGACGATTCAAGAGTGTGCGAGAACTATGCTTTCTGATAGTAATTTACCAAAGTACTTTTGGGCAGATGTAGTTGCTACTGCCTGTTATATTTTAAATAGAATTTTAATTAGACCTTTAACTGATAAGACATCTTATGAACTTATTTACTCAAAGAAACCTAAGGTATCTTATTTTAGAATTTTTGGAAGTAAATGTTTTATTTTAAATACAAAATATAACTTAGATAAGTTTGATCCTAAATCCGACAAAGGTATCTTTATCGGATACTCTAATAGAAGTAAAGCATACAGAGTATTTAATTTAAGAACTAATACCATCGAAGAAACAATGCATGTTTCATTTGATGAAAATTTCAAAATTTTGAAGAAATAAATGATGAAGATGATTTAATCACTCAAAACCAAGAGTCAACTGAAACTAATAATGAATTAAATCATCCTAATAAAATGATTAAACTTTTAAAAGATCACCCTATAGAAAATATACTTGGAGATATGCAATCTGTTGTTAAAACTAGAAACCAACTAAGTCAAATGAGTAATGTAGCTTTTATATCAACTATTGAACCCAAAAATCCAGAAGAAGCATCAACTGATGATTCATGGATTTTGGCTATGCAAGAAGAATTAAATCAATTCACTAGAAATGATGTTTGGGAACTTGTTCCTAGACCTGAAAATAAAACAATAATTGGAACTAAATGGGTTTATAAAAATAAAATGAATGAACAAGGAGAGGTTGTTAGAAATAAAGCCCGGTTAGTCGCTCAAGGTTATTGTCAAGAAGAAGGAATAGATTTTGATGAAACCTTTGCCCCCGTAGCAAGATTAGAAGCCATTAGGATTCTACTTGCTTTCGCAAATCATAATAATTTCAAATTATTTCAAATGGATGTTAAAAGTGCATTTTAAATGGTTTTGTAAAAGAAGAAGTATTTGTTGAACAACCACCACTTTTTGAAAATGATAAATTTCCAAATCATGTTTACAAACTTAAGAAAGCTCTATATGGTCTAAAGCAAGCTCCTAGAGCCTGGTATGATAGACTAAGAGTTATATAGTTTGAAGTTAGTTTGGTTCTGTTGATGAAAAAGGGGGAGAAGTATAAAATAGGGTAGTTAGGCATAGATTTAGGGGGAGTTATTAGGATAGAAGTAATATTTTATAAACAAAGGTTGTCATCATCAAAACGGGTGAGATTGTTAGTCTTTGAGATGATGGTTTTGATGACAACAATCTTAGAATAAGATTATAAAATATAAATACTAACATTATAGTTTAGATATATATGTATATGCAGGATTTAACCATGCAGGTACAAAGAATGAAGACTGTATAGTATAAAGATTCAAGATATCAAGATTGAAGACTCATGAGTATCAAGAATATCAAGATTATCAAGAGTTCAAGATTTCAAGATAAGTATTGAGTCTAGAATTATGTTAAAACTTCATAATAGCACTGAAATCTTCACTCCATTTTTATTTTGGGATGGAACCCATTTCTACCTTTTTAGTGGCTTACAAACCCACGAAAAGTAGCTTACAAACCTACGACAAGTGGCTTACAAACCCACAAACATCCTGGTTTTGTACAAGTTCTCGAGTCCTGATATGATGAGATATTCTACAGGAAGAAGCTTGCAAAACTATTTCAAAATGATTTTCAAAACTACTTCAGAATGATTTTCAAAACTGCTTTTCAAAATGTTTTAGCCTTAAAAATTATCTTTTCAAATGATTTTCAAAAAGATGTTTTAGCCTTGAAATATTCTTTGTTTTTGTTTTTAAATAAACTTTTGTTTTAAACTTCATTTGTTTTAAACTATCTTTTAATTATAATATATTTATACTTAGATTTAAATATAAAATTATAGTAAAATTATATACATATTATTCTCTATATTGATCTATGTATTTTATCTATAGTCAAGTATATTTATAAAGTTTAAATAGTTTTTAATATAAGATAAAGGTTATTTTCAAAGAAAATCAAATCATCAAAAAATGCTTTGGGATGTCGACATGCCATAGTACCCCATGTCGACATAGTGACAGTTAGATTCAAAAATTTGAATTTCAAAAGAAGTGTCTATTCGCCATAACCTTTCACGAATGGACATGGATGTTGTTCTTCTATAAATAGGGGTTAGTTTCAACGAATTTTAACATAGATTTTCTGGTTTTTCACTTCTCTTCTTCTTCCATATTTTCTTATTCAAAATCCTATCATCACTCTGCCGAAATCAACATTGAATCTAACTAGATCATCTCTGGTTTGATTCTCTATCACTATCTCAACAAGATCCCAGTGCTATTCAGAGTTATAGGCTTCTTTGTAATCTATCTAGCGAGAAAATGTGTGATTGTAGCCTTTGAAATCAATCAAGCGAGAAAAGATGTGATTGTAGCCTTGGAAATCAATTGGGTGAACTTGTTGCCCCGAAAATCAAGTATCTCTATCCAGAGGATTGTGATTCTGAAGGGTGTACCTCGTAGCCTTGAAACCGAGGGTGTAATTGTTGAATTGCTTTTGAAAGGAAATCCGTACTTAGTTGTGCGGGACTGGATATAGGGTAACTCCGAACCAGTATAAAATCCGATGTGTTATTTTCTTTACTGTTTTTATTTTATTTCTGCATCTGTGTTTGTTTCTGTGATTATATCTGTGTCTGAATATTGTATACATTTGTGTTCAAATTAACATAATCTCAAAAAGATTTAGTAATTTCTTATAAACACTATTCACCCCCCCTCTAGTGTTATTCCTAGCCTTAAGATCCGTAATCCGCATTCCTTACAAGAATTGAAATATTTTCTTTTAGAAAATAAATATGGGGTTTATGGAAATTTGCATGAAATTTAAATTGGTTTTTATATGATATAAATTTTGTTAAAAGTAAGATTCTTTTTGGAGAATTATAGCTTGCTAGTTTCTTTGTAGAAAAACAAAAATTTTAATATAAAAACCTAGAGTTTATTAAGTATCGAAAACGTAGGTTACAACATTATTGTTGTAATAGATATTTTCGTGAAAAATAAAGGGAGCATAGACTATAACACTATTGTTATAGTAGATGGATCCCAAAGGAAATGTTTTTAAATAGTATATGAGATTTATTTATTTTTGAATCCATGCACTAGTCTTTTGGGTTGTAGTAATGGTGTTTTACGCAACATCCATTTTAACCTAAATAAAAATGTATTTTTAAAAAGGGGTAACTTCTAAGAATAGAAATAAAAAGTGGTTTGTGAATACACTTATTATTTAATAAGTATAAGAAAAGTTTTTGGTTATGGATATATTAAAACAGTTTTGAAGATGAGTTTTTCTGAAAAGAAAAGTGTAAGTTAGATAATAAAAGATGTCTATCATAAGAAAATACAATTTAAACATACTCTAATCTATTGGAATGAAAAGAATAATGGTATAATTTTCTATGAAACCAATAATAATGTTATATGCAAGTTACAAGGAATACATGAAAGAGATGTACAAGGTATAGGGAGCACCATATTTTGTATACCCTATTTCGAAAAATATAAAATAAGTTCCTTGTAATTTCACATAAACATGAAGTCCTCTTTTAAAAGGTTCATAGAAGATTTTAGCGTTAATAATTTCTCATAAAAAGAAAGCAGTTCCAATACATTAAGGTATGAGACCGTTAGGTGTAATAAGAAGATGTTTTGAAAACACATAAGGATATTTTAAAGATATTTTAAAAGAAAATGGTTTGGTGAAAAAGTAAATAAGATTTTGGAAATGAAAACATAATAAAAGTAGAATTTGAAAATTCAAATTTTTATAGAAAACTAAAAAGGTCTTTAACAGAAAAGAGGAATAAGTTAGAATTTGGAAGTTTTCCCTCTAAGTTTGGAAATAATGTAAATCCAAAAGGCTGTAAGGATGCAAGTCTAGAAAGATAAAAGGTCAAGTAACCAAGTACCATTGAATTTAATAGAAATTTGGAAATGCCACTTTTAAAGGCAGAAATTTTGGGATTTGATGTTTTAGAAATGAAGAAGCTTTAGTTTTTGAAATAAAGTGATAAATACCAAACCAAACTTTTAAGTATGGAGTAGATAGGAGCCATTTCCTAGGTGTGACGAAAAAAGTGTAAGGCTATGTAGGGGATAGTAGTGATTACTTTTATAAGTAATAAATAGAGTTTCCGTAGAGTGTATAGGACACTAATAAGAACCTGGGAATGTTAATTCATGTGAGCAAACTAAAGAAGAACAGTAAAATGAAAATAGTAAGATAGTAAGACACACATGGTTGAGGGCATGTATTTTTAATTTTGGAGAAACTTAGGAGAGGCATCTTCCTTTAGTAGAATTCTCACATGATAGTAGTTTTCAAGCTAGCATTAGAGTGACACCTTTCGAAGCTCTTTATGGAAGACCGTGCAAATCGCCTTCATGTTGGATAGAGTCTACAAAGGGATTGCCTTGGTTCCGACATAGTTAAGGAGACTTCGGAGAAGGTTGGTTTGATCGGGAGAAAATTCGCATCTCATACCCACATCTCTTTGATAATAAGTCTTCGAATTTCCTATTTCCATCTTTAGTTTTGAATAGGTTCTTTCCTTTGTTATCCTTTGGGAGGGTAGAACTCAGGATTTAACCTATGGATGGTAGGATTTGATGTAAACATGTTATTAGAACATGTTATGAATGATGTATGCTAGTGGTTGCAAGTGTTTTCTAGTGGATGCGATGGATGTATATACTTACACTAGGCACTATTATCTCTTAGGGACCGGCCTAACTAGAACACCAGAAGCATATGCATATGGATGTGTGTGCATTTTTATTTTATATTCCATGGTTGCTATAAATGGATGATTTTCACATGATTGTTGCATTTGGATGATGTTTGTAGCACGCATATAGAACTTATCAGTTATCATTAGGGAATTTGCGATCATTTGGATACATGGCATGGACATAATTGCATAAAAGAAGGTCAACTGAATCAGTGGACCGCCTAATTTTTTTGCATTAGTTAGGGACATTGACACTACACTAATTGCATAAGTATTAAAAATTGCATTAGAAAAACTTAAGGACAATGGATGAATGGTTGATGGTTGGTTGTAGAACTTGGATGAAAACATCTAGTTCATTCTTTTATCCTTAGAGATTTTGGGGACGAAATCCCTTAAGGAGGAGAGAATGTAACAACCCAAAATTTAACCCATAATAATTAATTAACGAATTAATTAAATGATAAAATAACTTTGTGAAATTATCAGAATTAAGCCACGGGAGTTGCACCATTGTGTCCATGGTAATTTTCCAGTCAAATTTCATATATAGAACGTCAGAATCCAAGCTAAAATGAACAAGATACGAATTAAACAAGAATAAGAGGAAATGGAAAGAAAAAAATATATATATTGGGGGGTCGACCTAGAGGTCGACCAACCCACTGCCTAGGTCGACCGGCCGGTCGACCTGGCTATATGGGTGGTCGACCCGCCTCAGTAATTGAACGAAAGAATTATTCCTTCATTCCAGTAACGTTCAAACACCTCATTTTGCATTCTTTTGTTTAATTTGGTCCTTCCGTGCTTCCATCTGATGACTCCTATTCAGCCCATGACGTGGTTGCATCCTATTCAATCCCCAAATCCAACGGTCTGAGATCCACTTCTACACCTATAAATAAGACCCTGACCTAACACTTTTTCTCATTCTAGATTATCTCCGCTTGGGTTCACCTTTTTAGGAAGGACCCTAAAGGAATAATTTTCCAAGGAGAGAATCTTTTTAATAAAAATATTTTAATACCCTCAAGTGGATCCGGGAAGACCAAAAGGGAAGAGCTTAGGACCACAGGTAAGTGATTTTAATTATTTTAGATTTTTAAGTAATTTAAAATAATAGGGTTTCCAATAGTTGTAGTTTTACTACAATTTTTGGAATAACCTTTTTAGCAGTTTATTTGTAGTTTTTAGAATTATTTCCAGTCTATTCCTTTTAGCTATTCGATTCAGTTAATTCTAGTTTATTTCTGTTAATTATACTTTTTCCATTTATTTACAGTTTATTTACAGTATTTTAATTTATTTAGTGTTATTTATGCGTTATTTACATCTTTTTCTACGTTTTGGATTTTCTTCTATAATTATCAGTTTTCTTCTATTCTCCTTTTCTTCGTGAATGGATTAGAATAGATTAAACACGAATATGGTTTAAATTATAAGAATAATGAAATAACGGAAGATAAGATGTAAATTTTAAAGACTGTTAATAAAAAAGGAATTGGACTGAAATTGAGCCTAATTATGATATAAATATTAGAATTGGACTAAATTAAAGATATTGACCTAGTTATAACTTACAATTATAACTAAAAAGAGTTAAAGATGAAAGAAGCTTGTTTTTACACTTAGACCTTGGGTTAAGTGATAAGCACAATTATAACGTAGGTTACAATAAGAAACAGAATGGGAAAGAGGCTTATTTTAAGACTTAGGATAAGTTAATAAGCAAATATAGTAAAGGATAATAGTAGAGGCTTATTTAAAAAGACTTATACTAAGTTAATAAGCAAAGATAAAGATAGGACCCGTACCGGCAGCATTCCCCTCATGCTGTTTAGGGTAGATAAGTGGTCAATAATTAAAAAGTAAGATCCATACCGGCAACATTCCCCTTATGCTGTTTAGGGTAGATAAGTAGTCAATAGTTAAAAGGAAAGATCCGTACCGGCGACATTCCCCTCATGCTGTTCAGGGTAGATAAGTGGTCAATAGTTAAAAGGAAAGATCCATACCAGATTCCCCTCATGCTGTTTAGGGTAGATAAGTAGTCGATAGTTAAAAGGAAAGATCCGTACCAACAACATTTCCCTTGGGACATGCTTATGCTATTTAGGGTAGATAAGAGGTCAATAATTAAAGGACCAAATCATGAGGATTTGGACAAGGGGCACAACTAGATTTTTTTTTAACAGGCACCAGTACCAACAGCATTCCCTATTTTCTATGGACATGGTGTCTCACAATAGTCTGAAGTGAGATAAGGGCACGCTTATGCTGTCAAGGGTAAATAAAAGGTCAAAAGAGGGAGCAATAGATAGTGCGAACCGGTGGTGATCGAGCGTGCGACATCGATTAAGGGAGATAAGTTGCTATTGAGTTCCAAGCGCTTAGTATGTGTGTCTTTCGTAGACACCAATGCCTTATGTGTAGGGAGCTATAACGTCTAGTTCACAATAGATACTATGGAGTAGCAGGCCGATCAAAGGGTAGAATTAGGATTTCAGCCTAATCAGCGCAGCTATCAAGGACAAGTGCAAACAATCAAAGTTAACCAATCATATTAATTTAGCAACAGTTAACTCATATTTATTTCCAGCTTATTCTTTCTTTCTATTTCCTTCTTTTCCTTTTATAAACTATAACCGTTGTAAAGTCTATTACTTTTACTTTGCTTAAGAATTCTGGTAATTACCATCATTCACCAGACTTTTAGTCTGACCCACTCCTCCATTTTCCCCTTTTCCCCCCTTAGGCTCGCAAGGGAGAGGATAGTAGATTGCAGCCATTTGGAGACTTCTTTGGTAGAGACTCTCATATGTATTTCTCTTCTTTTATTTCAGTTTTTAGTTCTTATGTTGTACTGGCACTATATGAGGGATGATTTGTACTTTGATTTTGTTGACACTATGGTTTTTGATTTCGCAAGACATGTATGGGTATTTTGACATATAATGTATTTGGTATTTGGTGACTTATTTGGTTTATAAAGTAATTAAGAAGTTTTGTTCTAAATAAGTTATTATTTTAGTTGTTTCTGCTGTTTTTATCTATTTTTGTCTTGTGAATCTTAGTCTCTGCTAGTTTTAGTTATATCTACAACGCACCACACCTTTTAATGTGTCTCTTTTGGTATACTAAGGGGTATGGGGTGTTTCACATGCAACTTAAGCTCTCGTTGCTCCTTACTTGCCATACGCCTCAAAGGCATAATCACTGGTCTAGCATCCTCAACCAAATCTATATGGAACTCCATCTCTTGCTGTGGTGGTAATCCAGTCACCACCTCGAATACGTCTAGATAATCCTTAGCTACAGGCACATATGAAACTCATCTTGTTGGATCCCCAACGAATATAGAAATCTAACCATCACCTCATCCTCCAGTAGGCAACCTAACTCTAACCTCCATCCATCATCAGTCCCAATCGTCACCAATGGCCTTTCACAATCCACTACTACCATATGCTTCCTTAGTTAGTCCATCCTTAAAATAATATTGTACCCAATAAAACTAAAACAAAACAGTTACACATAAAAGAACATCAGTGACTCGATAACACTAGGTCTCAACAATCCATGCACAGGCTGGTTGATCCCCCAACAGGGTTTGTCATAATTAAAGGTTGATCTACCATATCATGTCTCAATTCCAATCTATCAACCAAATCACTAAAATAACGGAATATGAAGCCCAGTATCGAATAAAACACATACCGTAACATCATAAATGGAAAGCATGCATTGGAAAGTGACGTGCTTTCCCTTCTCCTTTGTCGATGGAGCAATCGACAAAGTCGGAACGACATCCAATGCATATGCCTTAACCATTTGCCTCTGCTTTACGGGCTCACGGCAATCCCTATGAATATGACCGAATTTATTACAGTTTTAGCACATTTTGCCTTCAACTTTACAGTTCATCTTCAAATGACCCTTCTCACCGCAATTATAGCAAGTAGGCCCCCATTTTCCCTTCTTCTGGCCTCCCTTCTAAAACTGCTTCTTCTTATTGTTGTTCCACTTTGTTTTGCCTCCTTCGTTGGCCTACGACTTTGGCTTATCAGTGGCAACAACGACAACGGACTTAGACTTAGGATATAGACTTTCGTATTAGAAAGCCTTCTCAGCCAACTTCTTAAAGGACTCATTGATATATCGTACTAGCTTATCTCTAAGATAATCGTCCAAGCCCGTGATAAATTTATCGTTCTTCTTTAGTGGAGTATCAACAAAAGATATTACATGCTTCGACAGCATATCGAATTCGGCCATATACTCTGACACGGACATATCTCCCTGCCTCAAATTAGCAAATTTATGAAATAATGCCACTTTTGAGTGGTGGGTATGAACTTCTTCTCAAATCACATCTAAAAATGCTCCTAGGTGATCTGATCCTCGAGAGTAGTGATCTTGATGGCATCTCACCGCCCCATCGCTCGTCCTGGAAGCTATCCAGAGGTCAGCTTCCTCTTCATGGCATCTTCAATCTCCAAATCCTTAAAGATCCTTTCACAAGTACCGATCCAATCTTGGACTTCTACACCCGGCTCCATTCTAAGGAACAATTTTCATCCTAAGCTAGAATAATCCCTCATCAACTTAGCAATGTCAACTCTAGGCACCTGCATTTGAGCACCTCCACTTTTGGCGTTTAGAGCAACTTGAGCATTTTGAGCCATGTTCATCACTATCTTTGCAAACAATTTCTACAAATCGAGGTTAGTAGCCCCCAACCCTGCTCCCTCTACTCTAGAGATGGAGTTCCTAGCAACGTTTCTTGTATTTCGACTCATTCTTAATCTGTAATAAGAATGATCGTTCTCTCATAAAAAAGGTTGCATCAATGGTACTCATATGTGTAGCGTGACTTATATATATATATATATATATATATATATATATATATCACTATATGGTTTTGAAAATCAAAATGTATAACAAAAACACTCTCTCGTATACTCTCTATCTACCCTAGAGTAATAAATCATACCCTATCTCTGATGGATCCTCGTATTCCCTTAGGTTAACTACGTAACCTAGCTCTGTACGAAAAGTTGTCGATCGCTATATTTATCCGACACCCAATATACATGTATCGTGCATCGTAATGGTACCCGACTGATGTAGGACGATAATCAAGGGGTAAAGTAACAAAACGATCACATAACCTATCGTATATCTCACAGCAATGATAAAATATAATATCAATCACGGTATAAAACATGCTAGATGGAAATATAACTAAATAAACCATCACAGACCAGAGCATAAGTTCAATAAAGTTATAAAAATAGTAATAGAGTCTATACATTTGATAAATAACTCAAAGCGTCCATCTCTAAATAAAATAATCCCAAACACTGTCAAAGATCCAGAGTGTTGCATAACAGAAATAGTAAAAAGCTCTAAAGTTATAGTGTACATGAAGGCATAGCCTCATACTAGTCCATATGTACCACGTTGCATGTTATGCCATAACTGCTTCTAGTCTACTCATTTATGAGTACCCAAGATAATAAGAAGCAAAGCATAAAACCTCGAGTCAAACAATAGTCTGGTGTGAACGATAAACATATCTCAAAATACTATAAAAGTCGATTTAGTATAAGATATAGGGTATGGAGAATCATACTTGACATGTGCCTACGTCTAAAGAGTTAACATATGACATGATAATCTACTATCATCATCATATGTATGCACTATAAGGCTAAGTACAATGTTGGGTATCCAAGTAGATAATACCAAAGTCACGTGACAACCCTAGAGTGATAAAACAAACATGCAATCACATCATCCATCAAACAATCCTCTCATCACCCGGTGCTTTGGATATAAGATAACTTGTATGCTACCCACACAAGCCAAAGACCAATGGAGTCGCGGTTTATCACTACTTGAATCCACACCATTTCGCACGGTCAGGAACTAGATTCAAAATCCCCGATCTAGGGTAATCCACTATCATAAAATCCGGACGCCATCATAATCCCGGTAGGCATCTCCACATACCCCTTTTATATATGTACTTCTAGAAACCTCCAAGTATCAATGATCCCTTCGCATACGTCCCCAAATCCATCATCGTTCTATTCAACACATCATCATTCTACATATGAGTTCCCCTCAATCAATCTCGTCCTTAAGGATCATCATCATGACTCCTACCGTCGAGTTGTCATCATTGGAACACCTCTTGACATCAGTCGTAAATCGTAGAATCTTCATACAAAGTTCCAAAGTCATTACATCGAAGCATCCCATCATCGTCTCACCGTCAATCATCTTTCTTCATTATGCCATAACGTCGAAACCGAATGTCGAACGAACAAACACACACGACACGATCCCTAAGGCATCATCGTCGTCCCCATAGAGTTTGGCCTTAATTGGCCAATCCTCAATCATGTCGGTGCCGACATGATTCACATTATGTATGTGTCGGTGCTGACATGATCCACTTAGCCCAAATGGCTAAGTACTTCTTCTCCTAAACCTCTTGGCTCGGCCAGAAGCTTTAGTGCCTCATGCCTAAAGTCACTACTGATCATCTCAAGGTTAATCAAGTCGGTGCCCACTTGATTCCTTCAACCTGAAATTTTCTAAATCCTAAGCTTCCAAAACCTCGCGTTTCTAGCTTGGCCTGAAGCTTTCCACTCTCAACCTCGATTTCTCGTCCTCCTTAGCCTGAAGTTCTTCCCAATATTTCCACCACCAACTTGTTTCACGACTTCACCGTCGACATGATTTAAGGTGACCACTGACATTATTTTCTCACCTCAAACCACCTCTAATCTTCATGCGACTTGTTTCATAAGCTCCCCAAGTACCTAAGAGCATTATACCTAAGTTGCATCATGTTTTGAATGTTTTTAACATCAATTTGCTCAAAACGACGACCTTTTCCTAACTACACTAAAACAACTAACAAATACTTCAAACAATCACAAACGATCATCACACAACATTCAAACAACATATATCACCCATAAAAATGCAATTCAAACAAATACATTATCCTAGATTTAACCACATGCTAAGATAACTACTTGATTGCAAAAATATAAGAAAATGAATCAAAATACGATTTTATATTTCTAAATTTATTTTAAAGAGGTTATTAAAGTTATATCTGTTAGAGCAAGAATTCTCAGTTTTGATGACGACAACTTCATACTAAAGTTTAAAATACATTAATCAAGGAAATACCGTCAAAGCTTTAAAAGAACAGAAGGAATCGCGTTAAAGCTTCAGAAGATCGTCTATTGGAAGAATATTTGAAGATTGCGTATTTGTGAGTCATTTTGTCTTATAGATTGTTAAAAGTCACAAGAATCACACATCACCATTTCAAAGTCTCAAAGACGTTAAAAATTAATTTATAGAAATTTTTATATATTTCAAAACTTTTAAAAAGCTTTAGGATTTAAAAAAAAATAAGTCCTTCGACGGACTGGTGGTAAGTTACCGGTGCACCGGTGAATGAATTTTTTTTAAAAATCTAAAATGAATTTCTTACCTCCTTTTCATACGAACAGATGCATCTCTTCCTCCTTCTTCAAATGTGACCTTTTCTCATGATGAATGATTATATCCCTTCATCAAAACTTTTCAAATCTATAAATAGCTTTGATTCAAAAAATTTAAAATACCTTACTTGTTGTCTAATTCTCTGATCTACTATCTAAAACCCTAGTCTATTTCATATTTTCATTAGCGATCATTTACTTACTATCATCAATATTCTGATTTCTAACCTCAAACTTCTGCACATTCATCTACAAACTGATTCTTGTGAGATATAGGAGATTATACTATATTGGGCATATTTATGTATTGAAGACATGACTACTAAAGTGTATATTTTATGAAGTTAGTGCGAAAGACCAATATAAGAGATTCCTCCAAGCAAAGTAGTCACGTCCCAGACTTTTTATACTGGTCCGGACCACTATCTTACGTCCAGTCCTAGAATCTCTTATTCGGGCCTCACTTTGCTTGGAGAAATAAGTTAGTGTGAAAGAGCAGTATAAGACTTATTCCTCCAAGCAAAGTAAGACCAGAATAAGAGATTTTGGGACTAGACGTAAGTAGTGGTCCGAAGTAGTATAAAAATTTTAGTGTGCAAGTTCTTTACGTTATTTTATTTTATCAATAGTTAACTTAGAATATTATTCTTTTACTTCAACAAATAACTTAGCCATATACTACACGATCCGACACACTTTCAATATCTGGATTTAAAATCATTTTAATATCAAAATTCATCTTAAAAATCATTGTTTTGCTATATCAACATTCATAGGATAATGAGAGATGCAAAATCACTCACCTTATAGAAGAATACACGAATTTCGAGGTGAATCTAATGTAGAACAATATATGCATGAATCCCTAAGTGGTTCAAACAATAAATCTTTAATCCCTCTTGATTATTATCCCTTAATAGTGCGTTTAAGCTAATTAAAGTAGGGAAAATTGGTGCTTTTGGTTGAAAATGAGTTAATGGAGATTTGATTCTGTTCTGAAAAGTGGAAAAGTGATTAGGAGTTGTCCACTCATTCTCAATTAGGCATAAATCCCGAAGTGGATTAATGGACCTAATTCGAACCTAACCCACTAATCTGACCAAAAACAGTTCAAACTTCAAATAGCCATATCTCCTAAATGGTAAGTTCAAAAAAACTATTATGACCACATCGTGGAAAAAAAACCAATCATATCTTTTCAATGGAAGTGCCTTCAACCCCTAATCCGTCTCCTATCAAAAAATGATAGGTTTTATAAGTTTTCAGGATTAAAATCGTCTAATAAAATTTCTTAAGGTAAAAAATATCACTATTCGACATATGCATTTAAAAATAATATTTTACGATCCTCCGATATGTAAAAATATGGGTCGTTACACATCACTTAAGGACTTGGCGTTCTTGGAGCTCCATCTTTGATGACTAGTAAGCAAGCCATAGTAGCTTGCAAATTGATAATAGTTTTATGATCATTTTTCCTTGGGAACAACTTTAAGAGTTGGTCATTTGCCATTCTTTTATGCATTCAATTATTAAACGGAATAAACACATATGTTAAATTCATTACGAATGAAATATTTTTAAGAAACGTACCAACTCAGCTTCTCCTCCCATGCTACCCGGGTTGGCTTCTTTTGATTTTATAAATTTGAGACTCATAAAACTAAGTTTGTCGTTTGAACTTTCCAAAAAGACTGGTTATCGCCGACATGGAACCCGTCTTCTCTCAACATGTTTTTTGTTATATGCATTCATTATCTTTGCCTAAAATGCTTCTCCAATATGATTACTTTTCTTCATCACGTCATTAGTATAGTGACAATAGACTAAACTTAGATCTTTGTCTTCTTCACCGGTCCATGCAGCGAAGGAGTGAGATTTTAAAGGAGGAGCACTATTTCCTGATTCGAAATCAAATTCGAAATTATCTATATTTAAAGCTTCACTATACGATTGAAATGGATAAGATAAAATTTGTTTTGTATTTGAAATCTGTGAAAATGGTAATTGAGTTGAAGATTGTGTGTTTGCGAAAGGGGTTTTTTGTATAAAGGACAAAAATTTGTATTTTTTTAGCCTTAAGGACGCAACATCAATATTTTAGCCACAAGGACAAACATTCTCCCAAAATTAGTGATAAGGACAAACATTTTTCCAAAATTAGTCATAAGGACAAATCGTCAAAATTATCAACCACCACTTGTCGCACCACCACCCACAACCATCACCTGCACCACCAACCTCGCCGCCGCCCCAACACCACCCGCCGCCATCATATGCTACCGATAACTCTTAACTTAAAAACTAACACCTAAAAACTACTACCGATAACTAAAAACTGGTACCTAAAAACTGATACCTAAAAACTGCTACTAATAACTAAAACTGATACCTAACAGCTGATACTCAAATAAACCACCCATAATCTCCTAGGTTCTCGAATTTATCAAATTCGATTACCATTATCAAAGTTTACATTTCATTCTTGAACAAGCATTTCAATCATAACAATCATCCTTGTAGAAAATCAGTTCATTATAATATTTAAAGCATAAATAGACCATCCATAATCAACATCTATCAAGCTCATGAAATTGCATCATTATCTTATATAACGATACTTTGACTCAAGCATTTTCATTCTCCGATGCAAGTCAGATCGAGTGGCTCCACTCCAACATAAGCATGGATTCCATTCAATTAAGGTGGTGTCACTACTATCACTAAAACTAATACCTAAAAACTGATTCTCAAATTAATAGTAAAACTGATACTCAAACAAAATTCATTAAATATTTGATACTAACAAAACACTAATTCAAATCAATGATCATCATATTTACTATGTAACTACTTTATTTTTTTTATATAATCAAACAAACAAAACAGTAAAAAACTTCCATACTGCATTATTTTAAAAAATGATACTAAAAAACAAAAATGATACCTAAAAACTGATTCTCACTAAACTTAACACCGCAATACATTATCAATCAAACCAATATGAATGCAAAAAAATAAAATAACAATTAAAAAATGTTGGCTTCAAAATGTGATTTTATTACAGTATAATAGTTTTGTTATACAACAAAAATCACTAACTCAAATACAACAACAAAATGTACATCATATCACAGAACATCAAATAGACACATATATATACATATACACTGATAGATCCGTTAGCCACTATGGTTTTGTGTTAAGCATTTATTGAATATGTCGATCCACTTGAGACAGAAAAAAATTTAGAGCATTAATCGACGTATTTAATAGATGTTTAAGACAAAGTTATAGATGATCGCTCCTAACCAGTCCTATTCTCCGCATTAGCAGACAATATTACATAATAATACTCTTTGTTAATGTGGGTCTCGTGCGTCACAGCTCAAAAATAACAAATATTTTCGAAAATGATACCTATAAACTAGAAAACTGATACCTAACAGCCGATACCACTTCTTCTTTCCTAATTCTTCCATGACTTGCTCTTCTTTTTACTCGAATTGTTGTCTCTTCTAAAACCCCACTTCACCACGGCGTCTCTGCCACCAGAGCCATCAATTTTCCATCATCAGATGACTTCAAATCGAGCTACTTCAAAACCCTAGCCGTTGTCATCCACCGTCGAACCAATCACCGTCACAACCAACGCCATCGTAGCAACCGCCCTCGCCGACAACGCCGCCCAAGCTTGACGCCGCTTCAGACTTATTTGCGTGTTTGTCCTTATCGCTAATTTCTTGTCCTGCCTTCGAATTGAAATTCAAAAATTGTTCTTCACACTAAAATACCGAAGGCCGGTCCTTCAGGCTAAAATGATGAGAAACTTTGTCATTGACGGTATTTTCCTATTTGCGAAAATGGACGCTTTTCTGGTCGTTGAAATCTAGCTGTTCGGGAACGTTACAAGTTAGGTTTTCAGCTCTCTTTTCCAAACTGAAACGTGAAGATTCAATCAAATAATGAGACGGCTGAATTGCATGGATTGAGGGTGTGAATCCTGAATTTGATGATTGAAAAAGGACCGGTGGAGATGTAAAGAGGGTGTGAAAGAAAAAAAGTTGGTGCGGAGTCTAAAACAAAATGGGGGTGTCAGGGAAATTGCCCTCGAATTGTAAATAAAAGCCCAATATAAAAGTTCTCCGTATGTTGATGTGAGAAAATTCTTAAACCCTAGAAGTTCATCTCTCTTGAAAAGCATCTCTGGGCTTCCAGTGACCTTCGGCGACGCTCAATTTTAGGTATTTTGGCAAATTTTTAATTCACGATCTATATTCTAATGTGAAACAACTTGAATTCAATTATCAAATTAATGTGAGATCCGGTTGAGTGGAATTATGGAATTGTAGCTAATTGAAACGCAAGAGACCACATAAAAGCTATTCTAATATATGAACTATAAAATGTGAAATGTGTAGCAAGTGGAAAGTCTAAGATGATGAACTGCATTTCATACATATCTTCTGCAGCTATTTTTTTAAAGAGAAGCCATGTGGGTGCCACAAGAAGTTCCTTTTATGGATATTCTACTATAGCGATCAAATTCAATTACTTCTGTCCAAGATTACATATTCAGTTCTTTTCTAGTAGGCGGAGAGTTCGTGCTTTAAAATTGTCCCAGGTGAAAACGGAGAAAGAAATGGAGGAAGATAGTGATGCATTTTATGTTGTTAGAAAAAGGGATGTTGTCGGCATTTATAAGAATTTAAGTGATTGTCAAGCTCAAGTTGGTTCTTCGGTAATGTACAAACTCCTTAATCCGTTTTTGATAAATAAGTTGCTATATTTTGATGATGACCTGTGCCCCTGAATGTGACCAAGGCCGTGTTTACAACAAGTGATTGTTGAATGGAGAAATAGCTTAGTGATTAGAACTATTTAATGTTTGCTGCACAAGTACTCAGCCAACCTGAAGTTTCCATTTAGTAAAAATCAGGAAGGCACCTGTTGCTTTTTTCAAATTTTTTATCACAAACTGTAAATTTATAACATACACAGCCTCATCCAAATTATGAATGAATTCTTATATTTCAATTTTATTTAAACGATTGATTAAAGAAAACTTATCTATAGTCAGATCTCTGCTTCAATATGTTTAATTTATTGCTTCATATCTGTTTTCTAAACCTTTCCACAAAATCAGACATCAGCATTAGAAAATTTTAGTTTTGTTGAATATCACAATTTTTCAGTTTAGATTCACTTTTATTTCAAGTTTTTTATCAAGTGGAACATGAATCTGGTCAGGTGGAGTCCTTTGGTGGGTAATCAGAGCTCTGGGATTCACAACCTTGAGGCATATAATCATTTTTATCGGAAATCGTAAAATCTTACTATTCGAATCCTGCTTCAATTATTATTCAATTCTCACATTCGGACTTCGTATTTAGTTAAAATCGTATTTGAGGAACATCATTCAACCCATGCCGATATAGAAGTATCAAGATACTTATTTGAATGTACAATTCTCTAAAAAAAATAAAGGTAAAACTAGTGAGAAAATTAAGTTTTAGATTTAAATATGTAAACTTAAGCATCAAAATTGATTTCAAAACATGAATTACTACGTTGTAAGAAGCAATTCTTTTGCATACTGTTTGGAACAAAAATGACACAAACACCGAATCAAGTATCAAATATCAAAAAAGAGAATAAAAAAGAAACAACACACAATTTTTATAGTGGTTCGACGAATACTCCGACCTACGTCCACTTTATCTTTTTTTATCGATTGTTATTGATTGTACTTTGCTCCTATAAAGTATATTTTAGAAGTCGGTATCATTCAACCGGGGTATGAGTTGTACATGGTTTAATTCAGAAGTGTGTTTCTCTATGTTACCACATTTCACACTTTAGCTGTCGTATTCCATTTTGGTACGTGCGTTCCGAAACTCAATACACTAGCGTTCCTAAACACTATATGCACACAATTTGGTACGCTAATTTTGACGTTGCAAAACGTTGAATTTAGCGTTCCGAAACATTTAATTCAATGTTCCAAAATGTTGATTATGATATTCCAGAATGTTTAGTTTGCCGATTTTAAATGTATTAATATCTATGAGATAATAATGATTTTCTATTGAAAATATAAAACATCAAATAATAATAATAATTTCATATTGAAAATGTAAATAAACAATGAAGGATGATTTCAAATTAGCCTTAGGAAGACTAAAAGCTCTGTTTTCTACTTTTTTAACTCTCAATTATATTATAATAATGTAAAGTTACATACAGTTATGAACTCTTCGTTTATACTCATGTATTTTTCTTCTTTTTACATAAAAATCTTTCAAATGTTCTTTTTCTTCACGTACTTTTTTTTGCAGGACATTGAAATATAGTATTTGAAAAAAGAAAAACATTGATGATTATGATAATATATTTGAAGAAGCTAATGTAGGCTCGTCAAATGGGTCGGGTCGGGTCATAAATGGGTCGGGTAGAATTTGACCCGATTTATTTAAGATATAAACAAACCCAACCCATTTTACCCGTTTAATAAACGGGTCGAACCGACCCGACCCGATTAATAAAAGGGTTGACCCGACCCGACCCATTAACAGATTTGAAGATAAAAGGAATTAGGGATCAATGCGCAACACATCAGATCATCAAATCTAGAATTCATGAAATTGACGTGGAGATGAAAAACTTCAATTGTCAGATGCGATTGGTCTCAAATAAAATGAATCTCGGGTTCGATTCCATTTTGGTTCTGCTAATACACATAAATCTAAAAGATTGAGGATCTAAAGGAATTTCAGTGACGATAAAAAAAATCTATTGCAAAAGTGAAACCTAGATCCGCAATTAGATGCGAACTGCTTCTTGATCTACAACTCTGCAAACGAGCTTCAGATCAGCAAATGATTTATTGAGATTTATGAAAGCTAAAAGCATGAAGGTAACAGACTCATAATCGAGATGAGATGTGAAATTTCAAGCAAAAAGAAGTCGTTGGAGAATACTAGAAAGGAGGATTCGACGTTAGAGGAAGCGGTTATGGTTGGTGGTTACAACAGTTATGAAAATTGAAAAATAAGAATTAGGGTTAAAGGTTAGTCGAGCTGGGTTTGGCTGCTTATGTTTTTTGTTATTTGCAAACGGGTTGGGTAAAAACTGAAACGAAAAATAAAAGGATCAGATCCAACCCTTATAATATTAGGGTTATTGGGTTGGGTAAATGGGTTAGGGTCGGTTTTGACAGGTCTAAGCTAATGTTGTATCAATGTATGAAAACTATACCAACTTCAAGGTCCATGCAATAGAGAGGGTCATCATCAAGAATTGGCAAAAGGAAAAATATAACGTAACTTTGTTATTATTTTCAACTGCTTAAATTATAAAAAAAAGTCTTTAAAAAAAGAAAAAGAAAAACTAAGACATGATGTTAACACTTTTGCAACAATATTTGAATAATTCGCAATTTTGTTTAGCTTCAGTTGATATAAGCTATTATTTATAACTAGTTGGAAATGAACATTAATGGTAATGTTTATTTGTACAAGAATGCTTTTGTTTTGTGTCCATTCAGTTGCGGTGGATATTGGATAACAATATTGTACATTTGTATGTAAAGAGAGCATTTTCAAAAATGTTCAACGTTCTGGCTAAGCGTATTCCGTTCCGGCTAAACATTTCGTTAAACCCATCCCCAACATATTGCTTTCCGCAGTATGTGACGTTTTCCATTTTCGTTTTCGTTCCACGTACCGAATCGTTCTACAACCAGATAAGATAATTATTTCTTAACTCATCGTAATTCAGAGTCCAGAAAGAAGATCAGAAAAGAAGGCTTTTTTCAAGCGAGCCTTCCTCCTATTCATAGACTAAAATTAACGAATTAAGCTTTGAGATTTACTACACTCGTTCTTCACGTTCGATACGTCGCTCCTCTGAAATCTCATGGTCAAACCGACCCATGCACCACAACTCGATGCCGAGTTGTACTTGACCCAAACCGAGTTGAAGTATGGCTCGGGCTTGACCCGAAGTTGGTTCGTGCTCTTGTATTCATTCCTTCCTTCAAGTTTTTGTTCGTTTTCTCTTCGTTAGTTGTACTTTAACTTGGCGCCGACTTGAGGGGGACCGACTTGAGGAAGCTTGTTCAACTTCTGGCTATCTTTAACTCGAGCTTCTTGTTTTGCCATCTTGCGATGTTTTCCAAGTCTTCGAATTCATTTCTGTATCGTTTTTCAGTTTAGTTTAATCGTTCGAGCCTGTTCCGAGACTGTGTAAATTTTGTCAATAACGCTTTGCCCCACAAAGTACCTCTTGTGAATAGAAGGTGTGCTTTGCTAGGAACAACTATGGAAAGTGATCAATCATCGGCAGTTGAGCTCTCGAGCCATCGACTGAACCAATTGCGGCAAATCATACGGTCTCTTAGGATTTAACTGTAAATCAAAGGCCGCTTCAGACCTCATAGCTAAGAACTCGGGTCCTTGCTTAAGTGTTAATCGTAAATCATTATCATTCAATATTCCCCCGGAATTATCATATCATCAATCGGTATCGGTATCGTCCCGTGTTCCCCTGGGATTTCATTATTATATCATATATCAAGTAATCACGAATCAATTGTCGTAAAAGTTCATTGCCACTGATTGGAACGTTATTTATGAGTCATCTGGTATTGTCCAGCATCCTATCATAAGTAAGTCCAATCGAATCGAGGCAGTGACCTAATTCAGAAATCATCATCGAATTATTTTAAAATCAAGAAGCGTTTAAACCTCCAAGCCTAGATTTTGATCTTTTCGTATCGTATAATCACACATCTTATTTAATTTCTAATGTTTTTGGATCACATAACCATATATCCGACTTAAGTTCTGAACTCTTCGGATCACATAATTATATATCCAGTTTAATTTCTGATCTCTCCGAATCACATAATCACATATCCAGATTGAGCGCAATCTACTTGTTCTTCAGCGAGAGGATCCAATATTGGAGCAAATGCATCCGCTCAATCTTTGATGATGGGACCTGTTACCACGTATAAGTCCATCCACTCACTGTCCGGTAAGGGAACTTGTACTTCACAGTTTATCGTCCCGTCTCTCTAGTAAGTGGAATCATGTTCTATCGGTTTATATATCAGTTTTATGGAATAATCCATTTCTGTCGGCGTTTCATAATAATATCAGTTATCATGTTCGAATGATTTACAAGTCCAAATATATATCAGTCATTCATTCACAATCAAATCAACACATCAAGCTAACATTAGAATATCTAGTCCTATCAAGTATTATTTCAAGACTTTCAACTCAGAGCATGCATTGGGATCGACCAAGATCCCATGCACGTGTGATCGGCTTGGTAGTTATCTTGCATTATCTATTCAAAACAAAAGCAAATTGTGTAAATCAAACTTGATTTCAATCCACCCCGATCATGAGATCGTCATCCTCGACCCAGATTCACGGTCACATCCCGATGTATCCATTGCAGATGGTGGTCGCTCCTGCAGTACCTAGTTTGTGTTATAGTAAGCTGATTCTTGAAATACTGTTGGAGCCGGTTGCTTCGAACATGTTCTTCAATCAAAACTCACAGATGCCTGCATTCATTTATTTTATGTTTATTCAGCTCATGGAATATGCAAAACTTTTTCAGACCTTTCTTTCCAATCAGCGGGATTTTTTTGGGCTGGTTTTTTTTAGAGAATTTGCCCCGGTATCCAAGTATATCTTTAAGGGGTCTTTGTTAAATCAGTATAAGAGGAAAACTTCGGCGCCCTCTTCATCTGGTTCGGTCTTTCGAAGTCGTTGTTTGCTTTCGCTTAACTTTATCCTTTCCGTATCCTGCATTGGATGATCCTCCATCATCCACAACGTTGACTTCAACATTCTCAGCTTCTACGTCCTCATGGCGCAAATATATCTTGGCTTGATAGTAAAGATCCACAAGATCCGCTGACGATCCCTTTCCAAAGCAATTTTGAAGTTAGTTTTACTCGCAGTTATAGAAATCACTGGCATCTGGACTATCGATGGGTCCGGTTTCTGCATTGCAGCTGCTGCGTTGAATCCGGTTAAGCAGCTTCGTAAGGTCTCTCCACGCCTCTATTTCACACTAGTCATCGCATTCTTCAGTCGTGCTATATGAACTCTGAATTATCTCATGAACTTTTCCACTAATTTCGTCCATGTGCCAATGGATCCTTCTCCAACGGACAAAACTATATCGCTGCTAAATCCATCAAGTACAGTGGAAAACATCGTCCCATTACTTTCTCTAAAGCACCAAGCACTTCCATATGTCGGATATACCTCATTAAGTGAACAGTTAGATCTATTATTTCGTCATACTTTTTTAGTGTTGGTAGCTTGAAATCAGGTGGCTTCCTTACATATCAGATATTTGGAGTGAATGAGTTTTTGCCCACGTCTTCCAAGCTTTAGTCTGAGGGTTCACTTCTTAGTGCTTGTCTTATCATCTCAGCAATTATGTTGTCATCCGTCAGTAATCTCTGGGGCTTTATGCGTTCTTGATCAAAATCTTCAGCTTGCCCTCCGTTTCTATATGAAACTTCTGGTTTAGTTCCTTCTGCTGTAAATTTGCATTTTGATCTCCGTTCCGTGGCCCAACATCATTCTACGGACTTGTTCTGTCTTGCACAATTCATGGATCCAACATTCATCATAGGCCTCTTGGATCGGTACCAAGTTGACTTCTCGAATCAGTACTGAATTGAGGTGCATCTGTGGGTTTTGCTCTAATTTGTCCTGCTTCGTTTCCTAGTGCACTCGTTCCGCCTTTTGGCCTCAAATTTTGGTTTCTAGCTACTCCGGCTATTGTTTATTGCTTCATCCTTTTGAAGAACCCATTATTATCTCTTCTTGTCGGGCCACTATTCTATCTAGCATTTTTGTCATCATTATATCCATCTCTTCTCCAGTCATATAGATTGATGGATTCGAACTTGAGGAACTTCTTGGCCATCCCACGTCCCTATTGGTTTTCTTTTGGCAATAGCTCTTTTTGTTAACGGTCTCTTCATCTTCTCCAAATCAAATTTGAAATTCTCAAATCTAAGTTTTTTTCAGTGAAAACACCAAAATGTTTGGATAAAAATAGCAGACACCCAATAAGTATTAGATATAAAAATAAAGAATAAAAGAAGAAAGAACACACAATTTTTATAGTAGTTCGACGAATACTCCTGCCTACGTCCACTTTATCTTTTTTTATCGATTGTACTTTGCTCACAAAGTATATTTTACAAATCAGTATCATTCAACTGAGGTATGAGTTGTACAGCGTTTAATTCAGAAGTATATTTCTCAACTCATCGTAATTCAGAGTCCGGAAAAAGATCAGAAAAGAAGTCCTTTTCAAGTGAGCCTCTCCTCCTATTTATGGACTAAGATTAGCGAACTAAATTCCGAGGTTCACAACACTCATTTTCCACTTTCGACACGTCGCTCTCCTAAAATTTCATGGTCAAACCGATCCGTGCACCACAACTTGGACCCGAACTGTGGTCCTCAATTCGGTGTCGAGTTGAGGTTAACCCAAGCCGAGTTAAGGTGTGGCTCGAACTTGACCCAAAGTCGGTTTGCGCTCTTGTTTTTCATTCCTTCCTTTAAAATTTTGTTCATTTGCTCTTTGTTAGTCGTACTTCAACTTGGTGCCAACTTGAAGGGGGCCAACTTGAGGAAGTTTGTTCAACTTTTGGCTATCTTTTCCTTGTGCTCCTTGTTTGCCATCTCGTGATGTTTTCCAAGTATTCGAATTTTTTTCTCTATCGTTCTTTGGTTTAATTAATCATTCGAGTATGTTTCGAGACTATATAAAATTTGCTAGTAACACTTTGTCTTTCAAAATACGTCTTGTGAATATGTGTGCTTTGCTCAAGCATAATATCAAAAGTGATCAATTGTCAGCAGTTGAGCTCTCTGACCATCGACTAAACCAATTGCGGCGAATCATCCGACTCCTTCGGATTCACTTATAAATCAAAGGCTGGATTTTTATAAGAAATTTGCCCCCGTATCCAAGTATATACTTTCTGAGGTCTCCGTTAATTTAGTGTCAGATGAAAACTTTGGATCTCTCCTCATTCGCTTCGGTCCTCCAAAGTCGATGTTAGCTTTTCACTTCCTTTTATCCTTTCCATATTCTGCCTTAGATGGTCCTCCATCATCCACAGCGTTGACTTCAACATTCTTAGCTTCTGCGTGCTCATGGCACAAATATCTCTCGGTTTGATAGTAAAAATCTACAAGATCCACTGAGTGATTGCTTTCCAAAGCTATTTTAAAGTAAGTTTTACTCGCAATTTCGAAAATACTACCATTAAGAATATCGACGGGTTTGGTTTGTGCATTGCAGCGGCTGCTGCGTTGAATGTGATTAAGTAGTTCCGTAAGGTCTCTTCAGGTCTCTATTTTACACTTGAAAGTGTCATCACATTCTTCGGTCGTGCTATATGAACTCTGAATTGCCTCATGAACTTTTCCACTAATTCAGTCTATGTGCCAATGGATCCATTTTCCACCCAATGAAACCACATCCCGCTAAATTCGTTAAGTACAATGAAAAACACCGTCCCATCACTTCATCTGAAGCACCCAACACTTTCATGTCGGATATATATCATTAAGTGAACAGTTGGATCTGTTATTCCATTATACATCTCCAGCGTCGGTAGCTTGAAATCAGATGGATTCCTTGCATACTGGATGTTTGGAGTGAACGAGTTTCTATTCACGTTCTCCAAGCTCCGGTCCGAGGGTTCACTTCTTAGTACTTGTCTTATGACTCTTATCATCTTAGCAGTTCTGTCGTTGTCATCCATATGGAATCTCTGGCGCTCTATGCGTTCCTGATTTAAATTTTCAACGTGCCCCCTGTTTCTATGGAAACTTCTGGTTTAGTTCCTTGCTGTTGTAAATCCGCATTTTGATCTCTGTTCCATGGCCCAACATCATTCTGTGGACGTGTTTCATCTTGTCCGATTCTTGGATCCAACATCCCATATGCCTCTTGGATCAGTATCGAGTTGACTTCTCAAGTTGGTACAGAGTTGAGGTGCCTCTGCGGGGTTTGGTTTAATTTGTCCTGCTTCATTTTCAGGTGCACTTGTTCTGTCTTCCGGCCTCTGATTCTGGTTTCTAGCTACTCCGATTATCGTTTGTTGCTCCATCCTTTCGAATAACCTATTCATCGTCTCTTTTTACCAAGCCACTATTCTATCTTGCATTTTTGTCATTATCCTTTTCATCTCTTCTGTAGTCACGTAGATTGATGGATTCGAACTTGAGGACACCTCATGGCTGCCCCCACGTCCCTGTTGGCTTCCTTCAACAATAACTCTTCTTGTTGATGCTCTTCATCTTCTCCAAATCAAGTTTCAAACTCTCAAATCCAAGTTCTTACCAGTGAAAGCATCAAAATGTTTAGATCCAAAATGGCATACACCCAATCTAGTATCAGACGTAAAAAGAAAGAGAATAAAAAATAAAAAGAACACACAATTTTTATAGTGGTTCAATGAATACTTCGGCCTACGTCCACTTTATTCTTTTTTATTCATTGTATTTTGCTTTTACGTATAATTTACAAGACGGTATTGCTCAACTCGGGTATGAAATGTCCAGAGTTTAATTCAGAAGTGTATTTCTCAACTTGTAATTCAAAGTCCAGAAAGATAAAAAAAGAAGTCTTTTTCTAAGTGAGCCTTTATTCATATTTATAGACGGAGATTAGCGAATTAAGCTCTAAGATTCATTACACACCTTCTCTACGTTCGACACGTCGCTCCCCCAAAATCTCATGGTCCGACCCATGCACCATACCTCGGACCCAAGTTGTACTTCTCAACTCGGTGTCGAGTTGAGGTTGACCCAGGCCGAGTTGAGGTGTGCAGCTTGACCCGAAGTTGGTTTGCATTCTTGTTTTTTCGTTTTTTCCTTCAAGTTTTTGTTCGTTTGCTCTTCGTTAGTTGTACTTCAACTTGGCACCGACTTGAGGAAGCTTGTTTAACTTTTGACTATCTTTTCCTTATGTTCATTGTTTTGCATGTTTTTCAAGTCTCCAAATTTATTTCTCCATTGTTCTTTGGTTTAGTTTAATTGTTCGAGTCTGTTCCATGACTTTGTAAAATTTGCCAGTAACACATACTAAATTTTATACGCTAACCTACATGCTGCAAAATTTATATCATACAAACATATAAAATTGCCAAGGTATGAACATTTTGAATCTACAATTCACGATTTAAATTTAGTTTTGACTTAAACTTCAGACTATATGATTTACGATTTGAATCTCATTTTGAAAACCCTGCTAATAATATCTACCATTTTTAAAATTAATCTTCACGTGATTTTTCAGTCGATGAAGTTTAATGTGAACTTTATTTTGTAGAAATAACATATAATCAAAAATGTCATGTAATTTGCCAAGAAACATATCTGATATAGATATCAAAAGAAGCAAACACAACTGAAAATTCAAAACCACCATAATTTCCATCAAATTATAATGATACGATCTCACCTCAAGCACAAACATTTTTGACAAATTCATGATTGTCTCTTAGGTTCGTTTTATTTGACATTATTGAGAGTAAATCAATGAATAAAACAACATATCTATGTATTAAGTTCTCAACTTGAGCTATCAGCAACATCTAAATTATCATCATCATCATTTGTTAATGTTCTTCACATTAAACAATAATTGCTCAATCACATTCTTTGGTGACGTGACACTATATTATTTTTATTTTCAATTTTTTTTACATTTCTTTCTATATAATTAAAGCCATAAAGGTTGGAAGTCACGAGTCAAATCTCACCGAAATTATTTCATTAGTTTTTTACCTCTTGCTATTTGTTATTTTTGTCATTCTATTTAATAGTAGTAAAGTAAAATCACTTAATCTATTTTTCTTAATCTTCTTTTATTTAACATTTAAATTCAAGCCCTTCGCAATTAAAAAATTTCTTTCAAATTAGCCTATTTACTAAGGTTCAAGATTTCGGTTTTGGGTTATTGTAGTTTTAATAATTTCGATTTAATTCGTAAATTTCGGGAATTTTGGTTTTAGTTTCGGAATATTACAATACAATTGTTTAATTTATTAAAAAAACATACAATTTATCTTTAACTGAAAAATAGGTATAAACGAATAATACCGATTAATTATAATATTTACAATACTTAAATTATTTTATTCATTACTTCGTTTTCAACTTTGTTTACTTGCACCATTTATGTATTTTGTGCGTCTTCTAAGTTAAAATTTTAAAATTTGAATATTCATATATTTAAAACTCAAATTAATTTTTTTATTAAGTTTCTTATGTAAAATATGAAGTTCGATGGTCTTTTTTTATTAAACTGAAGTTTCGGTTTAGTTTCGTTTTGATCTTCACTAAAATAGAACGAACAGAATTTCGGTCGAAACCTTCAACCTTGCCATTTACATTAATATTATGATCATATAATTATTTGATCCTTTATCTATGTATTAACTTAAACTATCAACAACTTCAAAATTCTTAACTATTTTATTTATCGCCATTATCAATATTTTCATTTATGTTCTTCACATTATTAGACTCAATCAACTACTTCAGTAATTAAAATACCAACTTATCAACTATTGATCATTTATCTCAACAAAATTATTATGGATCAAATAACATATTCAATTTTATTTAGTATTTAAACAAAAATTAATTAATTTGAATTTTAAACAAGTGAAACGAATGTAATTAATATTTATTCATAGAATAAAGAAGATACTTTAAAAAATGAATTCAACTAAAATCTCAATTTACTTAGAATTAAAATTACATATCTATATCGATATGTTATATAGTAATAATGACTCAATCACCTTCCTTGATGATGTGATAACCTATTTTTCTGTTCATTTTGTTTACATTTCTTAGAGATAGCTAAAGTTTAGAGGTTTCAAGTTCAAGCCTCACCAAAGCCATTTCATTATATTTTTATGTCTCGTTATATTTTTGTGTTTCAAAATTTATTATATCCATATGTCTATAAAGTTATATCATTATATTTTTATTTTACGCTATCTACTATATATTTTTTATCTAATACCATTTCATGTTTATTTCTCACCATTTGTTATATTTATTTGTGTATTTAATAATGGTAAAATAAAAGTACTTAATCTTCTTGTATATAACGTTCAATTCCTTCATACCATCATCATCAATATTTCCATTTATGTTCTTCATATCATTAGACTCGTCAACTACTTCAATAATTAAAATGTTTAACATTTCAACTATTTATCATTTATCTCAAACAAAATTATTATGTGCCAAGTAACTGATTCTAATTTTAGTTAATATTGAAACAAAAACCGTTTAATTTTGAATTTTAAATAAATGGAACCAATGCGAATATCATCTTTTCAAATAATTCAATAATTCAATTATCATCTTTTCAAATATCGACTACTTATTAATTCAAAATAATTCAAATATCATCTTTTCAAATAATTTATGCACAAAATAAAGTCATCAACTACTTCAATAATTCAAATATCATCTTTTCAAATATCGATCATACATCTCAACAAAATTATTATACATTAAATAAACATTCGATTTTTATTTGGTATTCGAACGAAAACTAGTTGATTTTAATTTTAAATAAATGAAACCAATGTATTTAATATTTATTCACAAAATAAAGATTATATTCTAAAAAATTGAGTTCAAACAAAATCTCAATTACCTTAGAAGGATATTAAAGTTGCATATCATTTATAATATATATATATATATATATATATATATAAAACTATAGTAAGGCAGAAGAATTTTATATCTACTTATTAATTCTAGGGATTTTCTCTCTTCTCCTTACTTATCTCTTATACTTTGTTTTTGAATCCCTATAATTTATCATTTTTTGATTATTTGTATTGTTCGGCTAGTTCTCTTTTTATCATTATACAGTTGAACAACAATATTTATTATATCTACAATTATTTACAAAGCTCTCATCGATTCTTTTCTACTGTTTTACATCCAACTTCATATACGTAAGTTATTTAAATGGTCTTAAGTTTATGCTATATAGTGAATTAAATTGACAAATATACACATTAATTTGTCTAATAAATCGTAAAAAATATGACAATTCATTATGTAAGCCACAATTATGTTAACGAAAATGGTAAAAATGAGTTTCCATTCATATTAAAAAATATAAATCTTAAAGCATCAATTATTTACGTAAACAACAATAATTTTAAGTTTATTTATTTCAATAAATTTATGATACGTAGCACGGTAAAATTCTACTTTTCACAATATATATATTATAAATACTATATTTTAATAACATTACCTTGTGCAACGCACGAGTTACACTAATTGATACCAATAAAGCGATACATTTTATGCTCAACAACGATGAAGCACTATACTGATACTTATTACGATAATTGGTTTATGAAAACCATATATAAAAAACAAATGCACACTTTGAGCTATTTAATTTCATATAATAATGTAGCATCATGTTTGGTTACTTGATTTCTCATTCATTTGAAATTATGAAAATTATTGTTTATTCCTTATATTACCAAGGACAAATTTTCATTTCAGGCCTTCAAAAAAAAATTATTTTAAATTTAGGCTCCGTGTGAAACTTATTATGAAAATATGCCTCTTTTCACTATACAGCATTTTTATGCATACTCAATCTGAAAATGCGCATGTACAAATTTTTTTTTAAAAAAATACACTTGCGTTTTTTGAATTTGCGTAGGTACATATTAAAATTCTGTTCTTGCGCGTTTTTGCGCAAGTGTAAAATGCTATATGGTGAAAACATACCTATTTTCATAATAAATTCTGAACGAAGCTTATACTTGAAATAAGTTTTATTCTTAAGCGTAGAATGAATATTTATCCTATTAGTAAATAGGGGCAATGTTGTCAACAACTATTTATTTAATCAATAAGATAAATTTATAATAAAAAGGTTTTAAAAAAAGCAATCAAACATTTTTTTTCTGTGTAGTATTCAATATTCAATAGTTTCCATCAAACATTCAAAATTCAAAAATTTTATTTTCATTTGAGTGGTACATGTTTTGACTCAGGTTTTAAATTTTTTGCTATTGTGAGTGAAAATATTTTACCCATTGATGTGACTATCCAAGCTAAATTGATATATCTTTAAAAGTAATATTTGGTAGTTTAATCAATTCATTAGATTTGACCAGGTGAATAGTAAACAAAATAAAAGATTCAGGCTTACATGTGGTAATGCACACTTAAAATCTGAAGGTTGATCCGATATGATAGCTGAGATCCATTGAGGATCAGCTGAATCTGATTTCATACGTTAAAAAGAGAAAAGATTTCATATATTTTATGGGTAAATCCCTATACTGTTACTGTTAACATGCCTACCGCCGATTTCAATTATGTTGTTTGTTTATACCTAGTGCTAGTCTCACATGTATTTGTTTTAGTCTCTTTTCATTTATTTCATTTTCTCTAATTACAACCAAGATATAGCTATAAATTGTAGAACACAGAAGAGAGGGTGGGGAATGCTAAGTAACTAATAATAAAGAAATCAAAGGATTTAGTCAAGTCATTAGGTACTTGAAGATGATATCTCAGACATTATGATTGATTACAACATTCTATGGTGACACCAATGTTCTGATGGTGTTAACGTCAGTCGATGCTTGTATTGTAGGAACACAATAGGTATGTATTTGTACTTAATGAAGTTGAATAAGAACCATTCCATATTAAACTCATGCAGTTGTCAGTTATCCGCTCCACTGGTAGGAATCTTATCAGTAATTACCGAGAAATTACTGTACTATCAAATACATGCCTAAATCTAACATACTTTTAGCTAAGTTAATTTGTTATTTTGCCTCATCATAATAGGTATCTGATCCTTCTGTAAGTGTATACAAAGGACGCTCTTTGCAGAAAGAAACAGAAAAATATCTAGCTTCTCGCGGACTGAAAGATGCCCTCTACTGCATGCACGCAGAGGATTTAAAAGATGATCTTTTTGGAACACTTGTACCATGTCCCTTTCAGGTAAGTGTACCGTGTATAGCATTTGTCTTTGGTAATTTTATTTTGAAGTGTTATGTTGTATAGGAATCCACATTCACTTGCATATAGGGGTAAACGTTCGGTTGGTTCAGTTGGTTTTGAGGTAAAAAATGTCAAAACCAAACTGAAATCGAAAAAAACAGAACCGAACCGAATTAATTTCGGTTAGTTCTGTCGATAACCGATTTAACCGAGCTAAAAAGGTAAGTAAGATAAATCACCATAGGTTATTATTCAAATGATCGATTTACTTAAAGGAAAACATAAATTTATGTTTAGAGAGACTATTTCGAATACTTTTTTAAGTTTATAAAAATATAACAACATACTTTCAATAGATAAAGTTTGGTTTTTATTACTAAACAAATTATTAAGAGTATTACAATGCCATGAATTTGGATAATATAATAAAAGTTTGGTTAAACCGGTAACCAAAATAAAATTATTTTACAAACCAAATTCAAACCGATACAATTTCATAGCCAAACCGAACCGATCAAAATGAACTAGTATGATCGGTTAATTCGGTTCGAACTGAATATTGCTCACCCCTACTTGCATATAGAAGCGGGTTCTTGCATCCTAAGCATATCTTTGTATGAATCTTAGTATTTTGACACGGACCTTTATGAATTGCTTAGATGTTCTAAGATGCAATTTGTGTTTTAATCAAAGATGTATCATCTTTGTAGCTGTGTTTTTGTAACCATCCGTCATCTACGCGGAGCCGGCTCAAAAATTGGGTTGCCCAAGCCCATTCATATTTGGGAAAAAATTCTTAAGTATAGGAAAAAAATACCATTGGATATGAAAAGAATATTTCTGCAAAACACAGGTCTTGAACCCAAGCCATCATAATGGTAACTGCACGTACAAACAACCTGGCTATAACTGTACATATAAATTTTAATTAAAGTTTTACATTTAGAATATTTATAAGTATAAATCTTTTTATGTTGCCCCTACCATAGGGGTTGCCCCAACCCAAAAGGTTGGTGGGTTGCCCTCTGGGCTGGACCTACATCTACGACGTCCCGATTCACCCCTAATAGGGCACTGACATCGCAAATGCCGTTGTCAGCAGATTATTTTGAAGTTGGATGTAAAACAAATCACAGAGCTATTTATAAAAATTTATACTTTCTGAAACTCTTAGCGAAAGATATAAATGTAATACCGAAAAATATCATAATCCTATATAAATAAAACAATGAAGTATCAAATAAAACTCAAACTACAATATCTCCACATTGAAAATTGAAAAAAAATCCAATTTCTGGAAATAACTGAATGAATAAATAGTCTGAATGTGTTGGAAAATAACAAATAGACAGTAGATAACTAATAGACAAATGCACGCCTCTGTCGTACCACCGCGTCTCCGAAATCACTACCAGTCCTCTTTACCTACCTATCAAGTAGAAAAGAAAGAAGAAAAGAATAGAGGGGTTACACATAAGTCTGGTGAGTGAAACATATCATATAAGTGTGTAATACTAATAAGCTAAGCGAAAGACGCTTATATTTGATCATCATACCTTAATATATGTCACATGCACTTAACAAGTCAGCTAAACACAGTATATAATATGAGTATGATAATGACTTAGTGTGCTAAGGTTTTCCGTAATGCTATCCGATGCCTTAATACAATATCAAGTGTATCCCCATCGAGAATCATACTCCCATCTCAGAAATCCAAAACCAAAGGCATCACTACATTGTTGTGGTAAAGCCCTTAACTTGTCATCGCTAAAACTGTATGCGACACAATTGAGATAAAGCCCAATCCGCCATTGTCGAAACGTTATGCGACTTGCTATCGAGGACTACATGTCTCAACTTGTTAGTATCAAACCGTATGTGACTCGTTATTGGAGCATACATGCCTCAACCCGTTAGCATCAAAAACGTTTGCGACTCACTGTTGAGGACTACATGCCTCGACCTGTTATCGCTACGTATTATGAACAACGTATAACGTATCTATCCAAACCAAAACACTTTTATAAAATATCTCAAAACATAGCAAACAACATACCAAAATGTTCCTCGTCTCGCCACAATCACGATGCCGCAAACCGCGCGTGAAACGATGGTCGTATGCGAGAGTTATACACATTCAAAGATAGAGGCATTTTCGTAATTAAATAAATGAATTAACTATATATTTAATTAATATTTTATATATCCAGTTGCTACAGTACTCACTCGTCCAACATCGCTTCAGCCTCAAGTTGCAAAAGCGGCCGCGCCGCCCCTATGCCCTTAGACATCAATATGATAAGACATATATATCAATGTAATGGAAATAATAAATGCTTGGTAGCTAATATAAGTCTACATTCTGCAACATCTTCGAAAAACTTACTCATTCTTAAGTCTATGAACCTAACTCATAGCTTTCTGCCTGCTCAAATGAGCATCGAGAGTTCAAGAATGAAAACAAAAACCGTGGATTAGACATGAAGTTTGATATCATACCTAACTGTCACACAATATTAGCCATCGATAGATAATAATATCAATACGATAAGCACCATTGTCCAAGTGGTTAAGTGATTCGGCTTTGGTGCGAGAGGTCACAAGTTCGAAACTTGCGTAGCGTGATTCGAACGTTTATTGACATGTGATACGTTGTCCCAGTGACATGTTGTATATAAAGTACCATTTCAAAAAAATAAATAAATAATATTAATACATAGTGAGACCATACCATGAAACATAATGAGTTTAACTCTCACATGTATTTTACTTTAAAAATGAAGTAAAGTCATACACAACCTCTACCTGCATCCACAAGGATTGGAACGTAAAATTCTATGTTTTAATTATTGGGGTTTATATAACATGTCTGCTTATATTCCATAAGGTTATTGCATCATGAATTCCCTGTTGTTACCCAATTCGTTATTCTTTATTTCAACGCTTTATTAATACAAATATAGTAATATGTTCTCAAATTCATAATGTTACCTTCACATTTTATTTAGTGTTTCATTTACCATATCAGTTTTCCAAGACCAACTAAAAACCGAACGGTTCAAATTAAAGGTTGACCTTTCTTTCATTCTTAGGGGCCATTGACCAACCCTAAATCAGTGAGTGTCCCAACTCATTTTACTTATATGCGCTCATTCTGAAACTTGAATTTAACATAGCTCGTGCATTCAGACTGTTGAGATTGTGGCTTTGAGACACAAAAAGCATGACCCAAGGAGCTATCTTGTCGTTGGTTGTTCAATTCAATTTTTGATATCTCATTTGGTTCCTTAATGTCAAAAGTCGTTCTTCACAATTAATATCTTAATCTCATTATTTTCAACAAAACAGGCCGGTTTCATCAACCTCGATTGATTACTTAAAATATCAAATCCAATGTCAAAAATTAGGTAAAGTTTTAACATTAGCGAATACATCCTCGTTACACGGGCAATATCATGATGTTGATCATAAGTTTTGCAGGTGAATATACATAGCAATCATATGGTATAAACCATGCTTTTAAATCTTCTATATCTCATCCAAAATCTCATTCGAGGACTTCTTTCACACTTAGACGAGAGAAGACATCGAATTTCATTCATATCTCATTCGACGCTTATCTTGTCCAATCATATGGTATAAACCATGTTTTTAAATATGTATTTTCTTCTTTTACGTAACATATTTCGGTTTCGTATATGTTCAGAAGAAATTATTCAATCCAATTTCTATTTACCAACACCTAGACATATTTTATATTTTTTGTCTCTATGAGTCGGAACAAACAACTTTATTTTGTTTTAGTTTTCAATAGGAGGATATTATTCAATTGTTACCCAAATCATTCAACTAGCCAAACTTCCTTTCTTCTCCGGAGCATCCATTTCAACTCTTTATATACTAATCTAATATGTTACATTTTTTTTAGTTTTGTTTTTTTAAATAATAGTTAAAAAAATAATTATAATTTTGGTCATCTAAACTGCACCGAAATAGTCTCGAGATACACATTAAAACCCAAGATGTAATCCGAGGTGTACACTTAAGATATCTCCACCTCGTTCGAGATCTCCAATACGAGTTATCTTGTGTGGAAATCTCAAGATGAAACATGATTGAAATCCGAGATTTGAAACCTTGATATAAACATCAAAATCAATATTTGCAATCAAACATCAAAAATCTTATATAAGACCGACCATTTCGGTCCTTGACGATACATAAACATGCCAAAGGATAAAATTGCTCACAAGAGTACGCTTGAGTTATTTACTACTCCAGCTCATATATATGTTGTTACTTATGAATCGTCACTCTTTTGTTTCTTAGTTTATACAAAGTGTGTGCACATACGTATGTACACATACGTACACATATATATATATATATACACATATATACATATACATATATACATATACATATACATATATATATACATACACATATATATATACATATACATACACATATATATATATACATACACATACACATATATATATATACATACACATACACATATATATATATATACATATATATATATATATATACGTACATGTGTATGTGTGTGTGTTTGTGTGTATGTAAAGATATATAAACATTGTGGATCCATATACCCCATTCGATCCTACTGAACATGAACAGGAAGAGCAACATAATATGATGAAACAAACACACAATCACTTTAAGGGTTAAATCTTCTCTACAAACACACAATCATTTTAAAGATAAAACACACACACAATAACATAAACCATACAAACAATAATATATTTCGTTTTGAAGGGAATCCAAGCATTTTAACTTGGATTTTAAGGGTTAAATGTTCTCTACGTTGGTTATTTTTTCACTTTACAAAAATATATAATCATCCAAATGATAATACATCAACAATCCATCTTAAGAATCACTTTTAGAACATCATAAACATATGAATACCGATGTAATATTACTCACCAAACGTATTCTCTTTATAGTTAGAAAGCATTGCTCTTCATTTCCTTTACCAAAAATAATTTTTCTCTCTAAATAGAAATCATGTAAAAGCCATAATTAAGTTTTTATAATACCTTTTCTTTTTAAAGGCAACTGAATGAAAACAGATATGCTTAGGGTATTTTCTACATGAGTTTGAGTCTCCATTAGACCTAAATTATTCCATTCTTTTTATTTACGCATACATTCTAAATTGTTTACGCTTAACAAAAATACTGTTAATCAGTTTTCTATTTCTTTATTTTCCCATGACAAATTATTAATCAATTTAACTTAAGCGCATTATTGCACATATTAATTAATTAACCTTTCAATTTGTTTTATTTACAAAATATAATTAGTTATTTTTCATTCAATTAGTTTTTCATGATGAAATATCATCAATTAATTAATAACATTCAAATAATTTACATTTACCAAATTAGCTAACGTTGAACAGTTCAATTAAATTAATTCCTTACACTACACTCATATAATTAATTAATTAATTCAATTGTAGTTTCCATTATCATTATCCATATAATTAATTAGCGAATGTTAGTTCACTAATTGTCTTTACCTCACTTTATCGCTAAATGTTATTGTTCAGTTTGCGTAACTATTATTTCGGTCACTCCTTATCCGATTACCACATCATCGAATATGTCAATAATAATATTGCTAGAAATATGTATTACTACAGTGCAAGCAAAATAGTTGGATCATTTAAATAATTTTGTAATCTTCATTGAAAATAGTTGTAAATCGGGTAGTTCAAAAGTTTCAGCCAAAGTTAATTTGGTGAAAAACCTCTCTGGGTTGGTTTGATAACAAAACTTCCTTGTTGATACAATGTTATTTTATACTGTATCATTGTGGTTAAATTTCTTATAGAAGTTACAAAGACAAGTGACTATAGTCCTACTTCCAACATTGTTTCACATTGTATATTGTAGTCAAATTTCTTATAAAAGTTATGTTAGGAAAACTAACTATACTCTGCATATTACAGCAACCACTTCCCTTTGCAGCTGATACTACATGCAAGAATACTACTGCTCAAAAGAGGTCAAATGAAATGGTGACTATTTTGTTACTTTAATTTCTTAGCAATATGCCTCTAGAAGGTTCATATATCCATGTTTATGCATGTGTAATCATAATCACATGAGACGATGTTTGAATTTCCTTGTACTTCCTAGACAATTGAATTATGTTATACTTGTGTACACTTTCTATTTTTGTTATTTGCATTAAAGTGGTAAGGCTCACTCAATATTCTTCCAGAGGTTCATTTGGTGAATTTAAGATTCTGTTAGAATGCTTTATATGTTGGTGGGTTGTATTAAAAATCAAACTTCAATTTTGATACCACTTCTCATACTGTGAACAGTAAAGCTTATATCAGAGTTTTGTAATAAGGACAAGGTGGATGGGAAACTTGTTTTATGCAATATATGTAGCTAAATAATACCCTCTGTGTGAATATATCCATCACGTGGGGGATAATTACGATTTGTATGAGGTATATGATGAAACACAAACGTTTCAGGAGTGATTTTGACCAAGGCTGTGATTTTAAATGTGCGCATTACAATAGTTTGAGGCAATAATCAGAGAAGGATGATGAGAGATAAAAAGGAGAAAGGAATTGGTTACGGGATATATCATGTATGTGAACAATGCATTTTACAACTTAGGCAGAACATTTTTCCCCTTCCTCTATCCTCTGTATTAAAATCATATGCTGTCTGAAAAACAACTTATTGCGTGAAAATAAAATCTTTGTAGGTTATGGAAATTTATGGACCACGATTGTTTTTCCCCCCTTTCTCATCATCAGTTATAGTCATCACACATGTAAAATATCTACTTCTGATTGCAGGATGCAGCTGAAGGTAGTTTCATGACACATCAACCAAAACAGCTCAAGCTTCAAGATTATAGTGTGGCTGTGGCTCAACCAATTAGTAAAAGATATGTGAGCAGTAGAACACGTTTGTATCGATACATTATACACATTTTATTTTATAGAAGCACATTAAACCTCTCCACTTAATTCCGATATTATCTAAATTGTATTTTCCTTTCTGCATTTTTGAACTGTAACTTTTTTCCCCTTTCTGTAATTACAGATGACGTGTATTCTTGAATTTGATGGTGCTTCAAAGGGAAACCCTGGACAAGCTGGTGCAGGAGCCATACTACGATCTCCAGAGGGGGGTGTGGTAAATCCCAACAATCTGTTGAATTTTCTCTCATTTATATCTAATGTAAAATAACTAAAAGTAGAATCTAAATGCAGATTGCTCGAATTCGGGAAGGGTTAGGCATTGCCACTAACAATGTTGCTGAATATCGCGCCCTAATTTTAGGGATGAAATATTGCCTTCAGAAAGGTTTTAAGCAGATTCAGGTTCAAGGTGATTCTAAACTTGTTTGTATGCAGGTTTGTATCCTCTTTGGTTATATTATTTAGTCATACTTTGTCTATACTTGCATTTTATTTTAACTTTTTAATTGGCAAATTCTTTCTTGTATTAATTATAGAATGGATATCTTCCAAACTTGAAATTGTTGTTTGTCACTGAGTTTAGATAGCAAAAACTGTGTGCTCTTTCAGTTTTTGTTTTTTGTTTTATGTTTTTTTTTAAAGAAAGATGAAATGCCAAGTCTACTTTCCGCATAAACTTGTATTTGAAATAGATGATGAATTGATACATACATAACACCAATTTTTTGTGCTTTATACGTATACGTGTACTGTATTGTAATTATGAATTTACGCAAACAGTTATTGTCATTTCTGATAGCTAGACTGTTACCGTCATTTTTGTACAAATTTAAGTATATGCTCTTTATCCATACTTCAGTTGCATAACCCAGAATTTTCCCCCTTTTTCCCCCTAAAAACATAGGTACAAGACTTGTGGCAAACAAAGAATCAGAATATGGCTGAATTATGTAAGGAGGTCAAAAGACTGAAGCAGATGTTTGCATCATTCAAAATCAACCATGTTTTGAGGGTAATGTGAAACTACATACCCCCTCTATTCAACTAGCTTAGCCACTTGTGTATTTCATATGAATACATTACATTTGTCACAGTCCATAATCAAAAATTCTTATCTTCATCTGCTGACTTCTCCATTAAATAATTTGTGTAAGGCTATTTATTTTTGAGGTTTTGGACATTGCATATTACTGTAAACCAGTTACGCCAACATGGCTATATGTAATTGGTTGATCTATTCTTGATTACATTATACATGTGTTAAACAATTCATGATGTATATAACAAACTGGCAATATTAAACACAAATAAATATGATTCTTGCCTCTAGGTTAACAAAAGGAAATTAAAAATTTCATGTTCGTTGAAAATTTCTTAAGTATGTTTTGAAGAAACTCATCAGGACATATTATGTCCCTGAGTTGGAAATATTTTTTTGAATGTAGTTCATTATACTCGTATCATTTGATATTTGTTCCTATACTTGTTTGCAGGAATATAACTCTGATGCTGATGCTCAAGCAAATCTAGGCATTAATCTTAGAGGTAAGGAAGACATTCTAATGTTAATTTGTTATACACAGCCATATATATACATGTACATAAAACTTAAGTATTACGCATATTACCACTTTAGTTGCGCCATCTACTAGAATGTTCATTTTTCCTGGTGTTATCCCGACGCAGATTGTAATTTTGTTATTTGTTAAAAATACATATGATTTTCTCAGAGAAGCATTGTCAGTTGTGTTTAGATTTGATTTTTGGTGTTTCCCAACGGCATTTGTTGATTATTATTTTTATGCAGATGGGGAAGTGTACGAGGAGTGCATTGATACTTGATTAAACTGGAAAACAAGCAAGTAGAAATTTGTGGGACTCTATACTAAGCAGTAAATCGGAAACTTTTCTATTTTGATGCTTTTTTGCTGGAAAACATTTTACAGATAGTGATAAATTGTCTGGTTGGGGAATGATATGCCATGTTTAATTTACTTTTTTCAGAAGATTGATTTTCTCAAGGCCTCTTGTTTTCAAGCAAAGACCCAATTGTTAGTCTATGATGATATTTCATCTGTGAACAGTGTACTGTTATTATATTACGTCATGAAAAAAATTACTTGGTTAATGATGATGATGATGTTGGATTAGCCCGTAGTGATTATGCCAGTTCGTTGCTCCGCTCGAACTTTGATTTTTATTAGAAATACGATTTTTCTCAGGTATAATTATTGAACATTTTGCTTAATTGTACATGTACCTTTACTAATTGTACATGTACCTTTACATAATTTACCAGACATGTTTTGTCTAAAACGTGTTTAGTAAACCACCTTGAGGCTGGATTGATCTCTATTCATGGCAAGTAATTAGATATCATAGAGTTCCCTTGTCAAAGTAAGAATTGTTCCCTTTTTAACTGAAATTGACATTTACTTGTGCACCACTTTGACAAAGGAAAGGGCATCTTCTGATAAATGACGCAAAGGTGTACTGGCTCTGTTTGTTAGGAGAGACACAGTGACAAGATACTCGTTTATTTTCAAATAAATGCCCTCATTGAAAATAAACGCCCTCGTTAACTTTTTTATTTAGTAAAATGAACAAGTAAACTTTCAGTAATTATTATTATTGTTGATCACTTAATACGCATGGCCCAGTTAGAAAGATTTTTTATTATTCTGAAGTTTACCTGTGTAACATAAAATTTATTATTTTCTCAATGTTTTATTATGTTTTTTTTTATATTAGACAACTAAAAAAATTCAAACGAAGCATCAATGTTGTTTTCAGTTTTATTTGATACTATTTTTTTTCGTTTTATTTTACTTTTATATGGCAAGTTCCAATCATCGAAAACGTATATACTATCGACCAACGAAATTTTAAAAAAATGATGAAAACGTACCGTAATGTTTGAATAAAATTTAAAGTTCAAATATGTTAATTTATAAATTGATTAATACGAATGAAAATGAAATAAAGATAAATTTTACCAGTGTTCCCTTCAATTTGTGGATCATGCTCTTTTCAATTTGTGGATCACTCTTTCATTTATGTGGATATAATCGTTTTTATGATATATTTTGATTCATTAATAATTGAAATATATGTAATGCATGTGCGAAAAATTATAATTAAACAAATAATCTAGACAAGTGAACAACACAGATTTATTTTAAGTTCAAATGAAAACTAAAACGATATATGCAATAGATATGCGAAAATTAACATATTAAATAACTACGAAAATTTGGATAAGACCGTGTGATATTTTTATAATAACTTATTTCGACACGTTGAGCATACTAATAATATTAAAAACATTAATTGGTGATTTAGAAGCATCACAAGTTTTAATTATCATAATGAAATATTTTCATCTGGACCAAAGCTTTTATAAAGTATATTTTCATCATCAAATTTTCTATTTTCATTCTGTTTTGTAAATCTGGCATTACTTAAACACATGAGCCTTTGTTTTTTTGGTTTGTACATAAGACATAAGATAAGATGATTAAGTGCGTTTTGTATGGTAGTTGCACCCAGGGACGGATCTATGCTTGTTGTACCCTGGGCTACAGCCCGGGTCATTAATTTGCAACATGCAACATGATTTATAAATTAATAATCTAACCACTAAAGTAAAGTTGTCCGTTCCTTTAACTAAATGACAAGCCAAAATATATTGTACGATTATAACTTTGGTGTTGACAAAAGGAATTACTAAAATAATATGTTAATTGAAGTGGTGAGAACTGAGCAAATGCATAAATTATAGCACAATATTTAATAATTATTTTGTCCTTGTTTTATCACTTGTTTGTTCGCATTGTGCTTGGAATTTAAATTAACTTGTCGTTCATATATTCAATTATATTATTTTCATATGCATGTTTCCCTTAGATGTTTCAATTTTCTACTCACCTTTTGATGCTATGAAACTAGATATATTCTAACTTAGCAATTATTTTCTATTGTTTTCTGTATTTTGGCGAAGTACCACTGTTACAGTAGCCCTGGGTGATGGCAAATCCTAGCTCCGTCCCTGGTTGCACCGAATAATAATTAATTTTTAATATTATCAAAATTGTAATTTATGTTCACAAAACAAGTTTCTAACATAACGGAACAAACAATATTTCAATTAGTCAGCAATAACCAATCAATATTCGGTTTCAACATTCAGTATTCAACATTCAGCGTTCGACATTTTAAACAATTGATATTTTAGCTTCTTAAATTTTACTAGGGTTTATCACCTTTCGATTTGTAAAACCAGTGAACACAATTTGATCGGGCAAATATAATGTAGCAAAGCAAAATCATATCGTGCTCGATTGTTGTCAAACTGTGCACTATTTCTGTTAGAAATTACTATTTTCTGATGCCATAATGACGCCAAGTTAGCCGGGCATCGGAAATTTGTATGATGTCACTAAGGTGTAGGGAATGACCGATATCATCCCCACGATTCTTTTATTTGGCATCCTAGTTTAGAGGAAAATAATTCCTAAACCTTTCCTACATATGTAAATTTCTTGATGTTACTGTGATGTCATCGTAGCAATGACGTCAGGATTTTGATATCTAATTTTCTAATAGTTTATTCTATCTTATTTTAGATTTATATATTATTCACATTAGGCTGGAAAAAATATATCATGGCGTCTTCTTCTCTGGCGAATTTGCGTTGGACCTTTTCTGTCTGATGTTTTTTCTCGATCAGTCGATCAATCCATTCCACGATCTGGAGCCCTCTACAATGTCGACCCTCCGTTGTCCAGTGTGGGTGGGCCTGTTGCAGCCAATTCTTCTTCCGATCTTGTTATTGCGCCTCCTTTGCCAGAAAGTGTTGTGAACCCGATTTCTAGGCTTCTTAATGAAATTAACTCGCTTCCGAGCTTTGCGCTAGTGCTTGGCAGCCCTTCGAAATCGTGTGTGAATCCTTTGTCTCCTTTTCTAGTCGCTACCAGTCATAATACTTGATCGCGTGATGTTGTTACCTTGCCTGTTGAGGTTGAAATGGGTTTTGTTGGATCTGCATTTAATGAAATTAGGGGCAACGATGTTGTTTCGGCCGTGGCACACGTTGCATCGTCTGATTGAGGGTTCGACTGTGGCAGTCGATACCGGAGTTGGTAATGTTGCTGTTGTTGTGGCTTCGGGGTTAGATTCTACTGCCGTTGGTCAGTCTTATATCAGCCCACCATCTGCTCGTGAAAATGCCCAACCTAAATTCCCTTCACCCAGTTTACATCCTTGCGTTTCTAAGCCTTTACTCAGGATGCTTCACCAACTAGGGCTGTCCCGAAGTGGACATCTTTGTTCTCCAAGTTGCCAAATAATGCTGGTGTGCATTCTCCCCGTTCCTTTGATACGGTAGAGATAGACGATGTCATGATTCCTCCGGTGGAAGTGATTGAGGTTGGAGTTGATTATTGGAAGGATTATTTGGTGGGATTTTTCCCCGACTCCATTCCTGCCTATCAGCTTGTTAAGGCGCGATGCAACCAGGTATGGAAGCCTAAAGGTGGATTATTAGTTCATTCTGATAATGCAATGTTCTACTTTAAATTCACGCGTAGTGATGAAAGACAACGCGTTCTGGAGGCCGATCATATTCTCATTGAGGGGAAACCTTTTATTATTACCACCTGGAGTCCGTCCATTGATAGGGCTATGGATCAGGTATTGTCCATACCTGTTTGGGCCCACTTTTTTCACATTCCTTCTGTTCTTCAACCTCTTCTCGGGATTGATTGGCTAGCGGGCCTTGTTGGTAAAGTAGTATGTTATGATGCAAATACAGTAGCCAGAAAGAGATTAGTGTATGCCAAAGCCCTGATTGAAATAACGCCTGCCAAACCATTGCCTTCTGTTTTGAAAGTCAAACTTGTTGAAGGCCTTATTGCCGACGTCAGAGTTCACTACAGTTGGCAGCCGAAGATCTGTTCGTCCTGTCAGTCCTTCGGGCATATTTTTGATGCTTGTCCTAAGTCTGCCATTGCTGTCATTGTTCCACTATCCTCTCGGGTTCCTCTCCCTTGACCTCCTGCTAGGAAGGGGGTTCTGAAGGTTGCTCCTCCCCTCACTTTTCCATCTTCGGTTGTTACTCCTGCTGATGTTGCTCTGTCCTTTGCTCCTGATGCTGCGGCCTTGGCAGAGCCAGAATCTTCTTTGATGATCGATGGTGTACCTTCTTCTGGTGTTGCACCTGTTGCTCCTTTTGGTCCGGCCCGTGCTGAGCCTAGTACCGACACTATTGATCCTGTTGCACCTGATGGTGTGGCCCTGGCGGAGCGTGGTTCTTCTTTGTTGTCTGATTCCATTACTTGGAATACTGAGGAGCGGGCCTGGATACATGTTCCTTCTGAAATGAGGTACTTGCCTAAGTCTGACACTTATTATGCTTTTATCAGTGAAGTGGAAGGAGAAAATCATTGTCTTATATATCACATTGAGGGTGAGGGTCTGACCCTTACTAGGGATGGTGAGATAGGTGAGAAGAATAAAAGTAAGTTTTATGACGTCAGTTGGGACAGGAATTTTATTTACTCTCCTTCGTCTGAAGGCTATGATCCAAAGCTGGCTTCTCTTTTCTCTAGTTATGTTCATGTTAATGGCCCGTCTACTGAGCTTGGAAGTTGCAGTCCCTCCTTGGAGGGCGCGTAGTCCTATTATGTAGTTTAGGCACTTTTTCCTAGCTCCCATGCTTTATTTTTCTTTGTGGTTTGGGATTCTTTTTTCCTATTTAGTTGTTCTATGCATGTGCAGAATACCTGTTCTATTTTTATATATACAGTGGAACGACCCACTATAAAGCCGGCTAGCTTTGCTAATTTTTTTTATTGTTAAGTATTATATTAATTTTTTAACAGTGAATTAAGATGTCTCATAAGTAAATTTATAAGATAATCATAAGATTATATTTATAAGTAATTTGTAAGCAAATAATACTAATATTTGGGTTATTATAATATATTTAATGAATGGTATATTTGGATATATAATAGATTTTTTCGTAATTAATGAATGTAAGTAATTATTTATGTAAATAATGGATGTTAGTTATAGTTTACAATAATATGTATTTGTATAATTTATGTTAATTAATGCAATAAAATATGGAACATTTGAAAGTTTGATATGATTGGATGTACAAATATGTAGGGTGTAAAGAACCGATATCAACAGCTTTTCTAACATGTTTAGAGAAACCCATGGAAGTGGCATCGTTTAATAAGACAAACACGATAGATGTTCGATGTTATTACAAGAAAATGAAGCTCAAAATCTTTAAGATTATAACGCTATAGAGATTTTGACAAAACACAGGGTTATAGAAAAATATTATTTGTTGAAATTTGATGGTGAAGATATGAAATGCTTAATACGTCATTCATTGGTGCAAACGAATTGGTTGTTAATTTTAATGAACCTATCTAAGGAATAGAATGGTATAAATGGTTCTTAATGCCACTGGTCCAAGTATACAAATGAATTCACTGGATATAAAGGAAGAACCTAATCTGGAAACTAAGAATTTTTTTGACTTATTAAAAGCATCAAAACAACCGTTATTTAATGGACGTTCAATGGCATAGTTGGCAACAACATCTAGGTTGATTGCTATAAAATCCATAAACATCGATATAGAAAAACTAATGAATGATGTTATTTGTAACACCTCACCTCTATGCACATACTATCCAAGAGTATTACTGAGTAATACTGTTAGATAATATAGAGAATGAGACTATAAGGGGTACACACGTGTATACTCGCTTGGGCTAGCATTGGTATGTATTAAAACATCAAATAAATAACTTACCTATATGACACAGTATTGGCACACATCATCCGGGGTTATTTGTATTGGTGTTCCTTATAACTCTTGGGTACTCTTAAATGAGTAAGTTGAGAGTCATGTATGAAGATAGCACATGAAGCTGTACGGAGGATGAGTAGAAGGTTTATGCTTTTCTCATATTATATGGATTTACTACTTATTGCATTGTGCAATGCTGTGTAGTTATTAGCACTATATATATTAGATATAGTTTTCATTTCATGCACTCTTGATGTACTTATATGTATTTACTCATACATGATACGTGATGTATAATCTTGTAAATCACGCTGCATTTTAATGATGTACAGTTTTGGGTTCATTTGATTATGCTATTGTCTTGCCTTTATCTATTTTTGGTATTGTATTTTATCTATGCTTATGTGAGATGTATGACATGTTGTTGATCGCTTGGTTTCTTTATTTCCCTTAGCAATTTCCCTCCATCCACCGTGTACCATTACAATGCCACCATTAGTAGGATGTGTTCGTATTACTTTATACAAATAATTTGGATACTGGAGGTGGAGGAAGATAATCACATTTGGAATCAAAGCTTAGGTTAAGTGATCATCTACATTTTCTTTGACACCTACCTCTATATCCATATTACCCAAGAGTATTATTGAGTAATACAATCGAGTAACATAGAGAATGAGGCGATGCAGGTGGTACACGCGTGAATATTACCAGTGAATACGTCACATAGTATGAAAAATCACTTACCTCGACGTAAACAGTCTCGATAAAAGGCAACAGACACGTGTGGTTCTTGAGGATAGAAAAATACACAATATAAAATAAATCACAAAGAACAGAGTCATCTACGTAGTGATAACGTATAAGAAAAAATATACACAAGTTTGAGGTGGGTCTATAAAAATATTCAAATGCCCATTGTAATCAAAAAATATACATACATGTCTAATATATACATCTCTACATCATATGAACACTTGTAGCTACAAATATACAAAATGATACTCAACTCTATAATGCATACAATTGTCCTCCTCTATGCCCATCAATCAAAAGGTCACATCGTCCCTGGACCTGTAATGTCTCTGATTGATCCGAGTATTATATAAATAATAAACGGATCAGTCTATGTCTACATTCAAAGATGAGTACATAAACAATATCTCAAGGAATAACATCTACACGACATAATAAAAAACCAACCAAAAGAATAATAGAACATTCAGAACACATCAAACATCATTGCAGATCAAACATTAAAACATCCATAAAACATCGAACACCATCACACACATCACACAACACATATTTGAAAGAGTCTATGCAGTAGGATCGTATAATATGGAATAGTAAAATTGTCTAGATAGATAGTAATAAGCAGTAAGTAAAGTAGACACCAAGACTTTATACTGGTTCGGACCTCTTGTCCTACGTCCAGTCCCTAAGCTCCTCTTAGGAATTCAACTAACCAACAACCCTCACTTAACTCGGAGGAATAGGTTTACAACTTACCCGAACAACCGAACGTGATTTCTTGCCTCAACTGCCGAAGAGGACTTCAACTTGGATACAAAAAGTATTTCTGACTTGTTGTGTTCTTGATAACACTAATGAGTCAAATTTAGTACAACTTTCCTATAATCTAATCCTCGAGAGTATACAAAGTGTTTGTGAAGATTTAGGAAATGTGAATTGCTATGAATCAAGAGATGTTATAGTTAAAACAGAGATTCAAGCAATTGGTTTGCTTTTGAAAACTTAAAAGAATCTGAAAGTATGTTCAAGTAAATAGAGAGATTAAAGCAAGTAGAAATTGGTAATTTGCAAATGTTAAAAACATGTATTTATACTTGTAGAAGAGTTGCATTTGTTTGCTAGAGGTGCAGGGAAGAGATGCTTCTATTTCCATTGGAGAATGGTTGCGACTCTTGGGAGGAAGAAGGTGTCTGTTCAGAGAAAATTCGCAGTTACAGATTCAGTCGATTGAGCAGGAAATTCAGTCGACTGAAAATATACAGAGAAATTTTCAGGAATGCATTCAGTCGACTGCACAGCACATTCAATCGACTGAAACTGTGCATATTTGTAATTTTGTGCCAGTTTCAATCGACTGGCCATGCCTGTTCAGTCGACTGAACTATGAATATCTGCACAGTGAATGTGTGCATAAAAATGTAGTTTTACGGATGTGTTTTAATGTTCGTGCAAATCTCTTGAGGATAGATTTTAACAAATAATCTAGACTTTTAGACCTATAAAAATCATACTCATGTTTATACTTTGGTCTTCATCGATCTTCCTCTGATTTTGCATATATCTCTTCCTTTTTGTTGAAGTACATTGTCATTGATCAAAATCTTCGTGTATCAACATTCTCCCCCTTTTTGATTGATGACAACAGTAATGTGTTATAGAGATGTATTTACTAATCTTCTCCCCCGACTGTATGCACTTATCTTTCCTACAAAACAAAGTTAGCTACATAGATTTCTCCCCCTTTGTCATCGACAAAAAGGAATTAATAATCATAGATATATAAACACAACAACTAAGTCATAGAATTCTAAGATTATCGGAGAATAGCATAGTCAAATAATAAAACAAAGTTGCATAAGTAGAATTGATACAAGGTTTTAACATCATAGAACAATAAACCATTAAAAATTACTCATCTTTATCCCAATCGTAAGAACCTTCTCTCTCTAGGTTCTCGAATGACTGGTCCTCCTGTTGGTTGTCTATAGGCTCTTCCTCCTTGACCATAACTAGCTCCGCTTGTGCCGTTGCTTATATGTTCTTCGGATGTCGTCCATGTAAAAGTAGGTGCCGGACGTTTTCCACGAGATGTTGAAGCGGTAGTAGTGCTTGAACATGATATTGCACCCCATAGCTTGTTGAAGAATCCTTTAATTTTGTCAAGCTTGTGATCTACCTTCTTGAGGCGATTATCAAGAATCTATTGATTTCTTGATAAAAATACCCAAAGATTGATTGGTATTATAACCAGGCTCAATTATACGAATTTCTTCTTCTTGATCTGAAGGTTCTTCATGTGGAACTTGTGGAGGTTGTTGAGGTCCTTGATTCCTAGCTTCCCATTCGGCAAGAGATATGATGCGAGGTGGTCTTGCCGGAAGTTGCATTAGGCTTATGGTCCAATTGTTTATGTGGTGCACCATTGTATTCTCGGACTCAACTAATGGCGTATCAACATTGAGAAGTAATCGCATGATATACTCACCAAAATAGATTGTCCTCATTTTGCCATTATTGAATGTTAGGAATTCATCAAGAATCAATTGAACCCAGTTAACTTGATAATTACCCCAAAGTGCATAGAGTGCACGATAGTTGTTAGGGTATACAAGTTCATATGAACCCGTTCTTGGGGTGATTGTTCCCATAAGAGCTTTGTGGAGAACTCTAGCTCTAGGATGCAAGGAAGTGGATTTAATATCCCCAATGTTGATGTCATCATCCAAAAATTGATGATTGATGTTGTCGTGAATACGAGGATTAAAGTCTATTTCTTCAAGCTTGCTACCAAAGTTTGGAGAACCTAAAATGTGTGAAATGCGGTCGAGGGAGAACCAAACTTTCTTTCCACATACCATACTCCAAACACTATCATTTGGATTTCTTGGAGTTTGGTGTCCAAGATTAAGATTAGCATAAAATAATTTTACCATGACATGATTTATTGCATGGTCGTTCCTTTTCAAATCCAAGAGAGAAGTTAGACCTACTTGATCTGTTAATGCTTGTTTGTTGTAAGCTTGAAGACTTTGAAAATCAACAAAAGAATGCTCGAAGATACGAGAATTCTTCATCTTATTCCATCTAGTGACGGCTACTCCATCATAAAGCCATTGTGCTATTTGAGCATCAATTGGCTCGAAGGATGAAGAAGAGGAAGCTCTAGATCTCTTTGGAGCCATTTGTATATAATTTGAGTGAGATTTGAGCAATTTGAGAACTAGGGTTATGAAACTAATTGGGAAAGAAGATGTAGTTGAAGATAAAAAGTGAATGGATAGGTAAAAATTGGTGGTTAAAAAGAAAAAACTGTCTGGAAATTGGCGTTCAGTCGACTGAATAGTCCGTTCAGTCGACTGAAATATAGTACGAAATATTTCTGTGTTAGATTCAGTCGACTGAACAGTATTTTTAGTCGACTGAATTTTTAGCTGAAATTTTCTGTTGAATATTCAGTCGACTGTACAGATGATTTCAGTCGACTGAGCTGTGTATATTATGTTTTCTGTTTGTAGTTCAGTCGACTAAACAGTGGGTTTCAGTCGACTGACAATTATTTTTTTTGTTATTTCTCCTGATATAAAAGTAAATAATTTATATATATAAATGAAAAACAAATTACAATTATATAGATGTAACATTAAAAAATATATTAGAATTGACTATTTCTTCGGGGATGGACTTGGAGTTTTTTCTTCGTTCTTCCCATAATTTATTTCCCATGAATTTGGAGTATACTGAGGAGTTTTTGGGGAAGTCCAAGGATTCAAGGGATCAGCTGGTGTACGGTAGGATGAAGATGGATCGAACACATTACTTGGTCGAGGTAAGGGTTCGCTCACTTCATTTTTCTTTGAACTACAAAAATGTAAACCAATTTTCTCCAGAAAACTTAGCCGTCGTGCCGTTACTTTCTGTTCAAAATATAATTCTCTTTGGAGATTAATTTGTTGTTGTTGAAAATGATGAATCTCATCAATCTTTCTTTTTGTATCAGGGGAGGTAAAAAGACCACGTTTTGCTTTCTTTGCTTCTGGTGTGTAGCCAGTGCGATAAATTTCCCACTTATAAACTGGTTCATGCGTTGGTGTTGGCGTTGGAAGTTTTGGTGATGCAGGAGTGTTTTCGACTGAGGAGGTAATGTTGATATGAGAGTTTGAGTTATCGTAAGACATTTTTATTTTAATTATTTTATATGTGAAATGAATTGTTGAAAAGAATTTTGTTTAGGAGTATATTTATAGTAGGAATTTTCTAAATATATATTGGTTATAATGTTTAAATGCTTTTCAACCACTTAATGATTTAATGGTTAATATAAGTTAGTTGAGAATGTATGGTAAATAACTTTTATATGTGAGAATAAATTGAAATTCCCATATAATGTTAGTTGATAAAATTGTATAGATTTTTCTTTTTAATTTTCTTTATATGATATCTTTAAAAGACAATATCCCTAATTCTCGTCGTAATTTTATAAAGGAGTTTTCTAAAAGAGGTTTAGTAAATATATCCGCAATTTGATTTTCGGTAGAAATATGTTCTAAGTTTATGATTCCTTTTTCGATATTATCACGTAAAAAGTGATGACGAATATCTATATGTTTTGTACGAGAGTGATTAACTGGATTTTTAGATAAATTTATTGTACTTGTATTATCACAATATATTGTAGAGTTTGATAAATCTATATTAAAATCCTTAAGTGTTTGTTGCATGTAGATAACTTGAGTACAAGCTAAAGCGGCTGATATATATTCTGCTTCACAGGTTGAAAGTGAGACACAATTTTGTTTCTTACTAAACCAAGATACAAGTGATTTTCCAATGAAATGGCACGTACCACTTGTACTTTTTCTATCTGTTCGAGATCCACCAAAATCAGCATCACTGAATGATACTAACTCAAATGGACATTCTTTTGGATAGAAAAGACCAAAATCTTTAGTATTGTTAAGATATCGTATAATTCGTTTTACTGCTCTTAAATGTGATTCTTTTGGATTAGATTGAAATCGTGCACATAAACATACACTCATCATTATGTTTGGTCTACTAGCGGTTAAGTAGAGTAGGGAACCTATCATACTTCTAAATAATTTTTGATCGATACTTTTACCATTTTCATCTCGATCGAGATGAGTTGTAGTACTCATAGGAGTAGGCTTTCCAGAAGTGTTTTCCATTCCAAAATGTTTAATTAGATTAGCACAATATTTTTCTTGATTTAGAAAAATTCCATTTGTTAATTGTTTAATTTGTAACCCGAGAAAATAAGATAATTCTCCCATGTGTGACATTTCGAACTCTTTAGTCATTATATTTGAAAATTCTTTACATAAGTTTTCATTAGTTGAACCAAATATGATGTCATCTACATATATTTGAATTATTAGAATGTCATTAGTAGTGTTTTTAATGAATAGAGTTTGATCTACTTTTCCGATTTGAAATCCCGAATCTAGTAGATATCTTTTAAGTCTTTCATACCAAGCACGAGGTGCTTGTTTAAGACCATATAGGGCTTTCTTTAACTTATATACATGATCTGGATATTTTTCGTGTATGAATAAAGGAGGTTGTTCTACGTACACATTTTCTTTTATAAAACCATTTAGAAAAGCACTTTTAACATCCATTTGATAAAGTTTAAAATTGTGAAAACACGCGAAGGCTAATAAAATACGTATTGCTTCAAGTCGTGCAACGGGTGCAAATGTTTCTTCAAAGTCAATACCTTCTTCTTGATTATATTCTTGTGCTACTAGTCTAGCCTTATTCCTAGTTATATTTCCTTGTTCGTCTACTTTATTTTTGTAAACCCATTTTGTTCCTATAACAGATTGATTATTAGGTCGAGGAACTAAATCCCAAACATCGTTACGTTCGAATTGATTTAATTCTTCTTGCATAGCAACAATCCAGTAGTCATCTGTTGATGCTTCTTTAGGATTTTTTGGTTCTATTGTTGAAATAAAAGCAACATGTCCCATTTGGTTTAGTTGACTTCTAGTTTTAACTTGAGAATCTATTTCACCGATTATGTTTTGTACAGGGTGATCTCGTAAGATTTTAGGTGGAGATCTAAGTTCGGTATTATTTATATTTTCAATATTTGTATTATCTGTATTTATTATAAATTCATCATCATCTTTTGAGCTCAATTTTTTATTAAAGTTTTCATCAAAAGATACATGTAAAGTTTCTTCAATTGTATTTGTTCGTTTATTAAAAACTCGATATGCCTTACTTCGTTCTGAGTATCCTACAAAAGTTCCTTCATCAGCTTTTGGATCGAATTTTCCTAGTTGGTCTTTTGTATTTAGAATAAAACATTTTGATCCAAATATTTTAAAATAAGAGATATTTGGCTTTCTATTGTTAAAAAGTTCATATGAAGTATTCTTAGTTAATGGTCTAATAGAAATACGATTTAATACATAACATGCAGTAGCTACAGCTTCTACCCAAAAATGTTTTGGTAAATAACTTCCATTTAATAATGTTAGTCTTTTTTTTGGTATGAAACTATCCGTTGACGGCTTACAACAGTCAAAGCCGTAGAACTCACTGAGACCTTCATTTTGACTGGTTATGGCTCCCGTAACTTCTTGCACATTCTTGTAATGTTATATTCTTTCTTTCTACTACTCCATTTTGTTAAGGAGTTCTAGGAAATGAGAAGTTATGATTTATTCCTTTCTTTTTACAGAAAGATTCAAAAGCTTCATTTTCGAATTCGCCACCATGATCACTTCGAATATTCTTAATTTTCAAATTTTTAGTGTTTTGAATTCTTTTGACAAATGTTTTAAAGTTCTCAAATGTATCACTTTTATTTTTCATAAAAATGGTCCATGTGTATCTTGAAAAATCATCAACTATTACAAATACATATCGATTATGATTGATGGATTGAACTTGTGTTGGTCCGAAAAGATCCATATGAAGTAATTCTAATGGTTGTAAAGTTGAAATATTTTTCTTAGATTTGAAAGATGATTTTGTTAATTTTCCTATTTGACAATCATCACAAAGATTTTTTATCTTAAAGTTTATCTTAGGTAATCCTCTTACTAATTCATTTTTAGAAAGTTTTCTAATAGTTTTGAAATTAATATGACAAAATCTTTTGTGCCATAACCAAGGATCATTATCTTTTGCTAGTAAACACATATTCGTATTATGATTTATTTTCATATTTAAAACATAAATATTCCTATCTCTATTTCCCTCAAAAACAAGATTTTGGTTTTGATCAAAAATACTACATTTATTTTCCTAAAACGTTATTCTAAAACCTTTGTCACAAAGTTGACTTATGCTTAGTAGATTATGTTTTAGATTTTTAACTAATGAAACATTTGTAATAAAAGGTAAATTTGATGTACCGTAATTGCTCACATCTCCTTTGCCAATGGTATAGCCTTTTGAGTTGTCTTCGAAGGTAACCAAGCCACCATCAAAGTATGTGATGTTTGTAAGCATATCTTTGTCACCGGTCATGTGTTTTGAGCAACCACTGTCTAATATCAATTTCTTCTTTTTGTGTGGGACCTGAAAATAAATATAAAATTATTGGTACCCACCTTTCAATAGGGTCCTAAAAAGTTAGAACTTAGGAAACCAAACCCAATTTGGTTCAGTATCCTTTTTATAAATATAGTTTTTATTATTATGAACACTATCCATAAATGTTTCAATATATTTATTTCTAATTAAAATATTATTAGTCTTTGGAACCCAAATTTTAACAAACTTAGTTTCTTCTTTTGTTCTAATAGATTCTCTTAATAACATTTGTTGTTTAGAGTCAATATTCCTCTTAAAATTTGTTTTTATCTTTTTAGGAATTTTTGGCTCCTTTTTATATCCTAATCCATGTTTATTTGAGGAAGATTGAGAATTTTCTAAAATTTTAGATAAATTTTCTCTTCCTTTGTTAAAGTTAGAAACAATTTTAGTGATGTTATCTAATCTAACTTGAAGACTATTATTATCTAACTTAACTTGTTTAATCTGAGTTTTTAATTCATGATTTTTAGAGACAATTATATCATTTTTTGTCTTTTGAGTTTCAATTTCTTGACTTAAAGTGATAGTTGAGTTTCCGAATCTGAATGAGACTCTTGAACTTTTTCAAGTTCTTCTTCTAAAATTTTCTTTTCATCTTTTAGCATATCCCTTTCAAACTCAACCTTGTTTTGATTTTCACGTGTCTCCTTAAGTTTCTTTTTAAGATTTTTTATTGTACTCAAAAGTTCAGTGTTTACTTCAATTAAATCGTCGAAAGTTAAATTACTAACCTCAGATTCCTGAGCCATAAAGCATACATTTGCTTGTTCATTGTCACTATCATTTTCACTATCAGATGAAGATGAATCTGAATCGTCCCATGTTACAGAGAATGCCTTCTTTTTGAATTTTTCTTTCTTGTTTTTGTTCTGATTTTCCTTCTTTTGCTCTGGACAATCTTTTTGCATATGACCTTTCTTGTGACAGTTGAAGCATTCTATATTCGAGGATGTAGGTTTGTTCAAGAAATTCTTTTTGAAACCGTTTTTATTTTCTTTTCTATATCTTAAAAATTTCTTGAAATTTTTGGCTATAAATGCTAAATCCTCATCTTCAGACTCTGATTCTTCCCTTTCTGCATGAAAAGCTACATTTTTTCTTTCTTGTGCTTGATCTTTCTTAGCTTGCATATTTACTTCATACGACATAAGATTTCCAATTAATTCTTCTGGTTTCATTGTAGATAGATCATTTGCTTCTTCGATTGCTAAGACTTTTCTCTCCCATTCATCAGTGAGTGAATTTAGAACTTTAGATACAATATCAAAATCCGTGTATTTTTCTCCTAGCCCTATTAAGGCATGATGAATATCTTGAAAACTCGAGTACATGTCATTGATGGATTCATTCTGTCGCATTCTAAAGTTTTGGAACTGGTTCTTTAGCATGGAGATCTTTGTTTGTTTGACCTTGTTTGTGCCTTCATGTATGGTTTTAAGTGTACTCCATATCTGATGTGCAGTAGTGCAAATGCTAACATGATTGAATTCATTTCTATCCAAAGCACAAAATAGCATATTCATAGCTTTGGCATTTGCACTAACTTCATTCTTCTGAGCTTGTGTCCATGTAGAATATTCCGTTGTTGGTACAATGAGTTCTGCTTGTGTTGCATTCCAGGCTTCAAAACTTGTTGCTTGCATATAAATCCTCATCCTTGTAGCCCAATAATTATAGTTTAGTCCATTGAATAGAGGGGGTCTTTGAGTAGATTGTCCTTCCGCAAATGTAGAGTTATAGGTAGACGTTGTGCTTGTGTTGTTTTCCATATTATCAATATGTCAAATAACGGTGTTATGGTTATAGGACGGCCTTGCTCTGATACCAATTGAAAGAGTTTATGTAGTAGGATCGTATAATATGGAATAGTAAAATTGTCTAGATAGATAGTAATAAGCAGTAAGTAAAGTAGACACCAAGACTTTATACTGGTTTGGACCTCTTGTCCTACGTCCAGTCCCTAAGCTCCTCTTAGGAATTCAACTAACCAACAACCCTCACTTAACCCGGAGGAATAGGTTTACAACTTACCCGAACAACCGAACGGGATTTCTTGCCTCAACTGCCGAAGAGGACTTCAACTTGGATACAAAAAGTATTTCTGACTTGTTGTGTTCTTGATAACAATAATGAGTCAAATTTAGTACAACTTTCCTATAATCTAATCCTCGAGAGTATACAAAGTGTTTGTGAAGATTTAGGAAATGTGAATTGCTATGAATCAAGAGATGTTATAGTTAAAACAGAGATTCAAGCAATTGGTTTGCTTTTGAAAACTTAAAAGAATCTGAAAGTATGTTCAAGTAAATAGAGAGATTAAAGCAAGTAGAAATTGGTAATTTGCAAATGTTAAAAACATGTATTTATACTTGTAGAAGAGTTGCATTTGTTTGCTAGAGGTGCAGGGAAGAGATGCTTCTATTTCCATTGGAGAATGGTTGCAACTCTTGGGAGGAAGAAGGTGTCTGTTCAGAGAAAATTCGCAGTTACAGATTCAGTCGACTGAGCAGGAAATTCAATCGACTGAAAATATACAGAGAAATTTTCAGGAATGCATTCAGTCGACTGCACAGTACATTCAGTCGACTGAAACTGTGCATATTTGTAATTCTGTGCCAGTTTCAGTCGACTGGCCATGCCTGTTCAATCGACTGAACTATGAATATCTGCACAGTGAATGTGTGCATAAAAATGTAGTTTTACGGATGTGTTTTAATGTTCGTGCAAATCTCTTGAGGATAGATTTTAACAAATAATCTAGACTTTTAGACCTATAAAAATCATACTCATGTTTATACTTTGGTCTTCATCGATCTTCCTCTGATTTTGCATATATCTCTTCCTTTTTGTTGAAGTACATTGTCATTGATCAAAATCTTCGTGTATCAACAATATTAAGCATCCATCACAAACATCGCACCGCACACACATTGAACATCCATCACACATATAGCACACCGCACACACCACACGCATTGTACACATCATACATTACCGCACACATCACGCATCACATGCCTCACACACATCACCGCACACATCACACACATCATACGTTGCATACATCACACACAACATACATCACATACATCTCACACTAATTCATTCATATTTATTCAACTATATTTGATTTATTCATTTTATTCTTTAATTTCATCTTCAATACTGCTACCGCTACTATTAATGTACTGCCAGAAACCGAGTCTACACCTGAGCCTCACCACTTCTCAGATGCAAAGGGAGACCCTACTTATAAATATTTGTGAGCATCCTTACTAGTCTTTAGCTGCACAACAAACGCACATCGCTTCCTCGCTTTCTCGTACCTTGTAACGACCAACCTTTTTGGACGGTTTAAATCGACAATAAACCACACATGTCCAACTCAAACCATTCAAAAGGGAGGATTGTTAATGGGGTAAATAAGAAAATAAAAGAAAAGAAAGGAAAACAAAACACAGAATCTCGCAGCGAATTGACGAAATATAATAATCAAATAAACAGTTCATGAAGCTATTTTGCAAATAACATTTGATTACACTTACAATACAAATCAGAGCTATACAACAGGAATAAACAAATAATGCAGCGGAATAATTATAATAAATAACAATAAATACTGAATCTTCATCTTCGTCCTCCAAAAATAGTCTTCAATTCACTGAAAAGCTCAAACTGACCTGAGCGTAATGAAAAGACAAAATACTCAAGTCAGAACTAAAAGATCTTATGCAAATTAAATCAAAATTAGATGAAATAAGGAATGCAGATAACTACATTTTTGAAGGTTCAAATTTTTCGAAAAATTTATTGTTTCCATATTCAAAATACAATAGATTTAACAATAGATCCATTCTAGTAACTTACAATTTACAGAAAAATTCCCAGTTAAATTTCATAGTTCAAGAGATTTTATTTATAAAAATGCTCCAAAGTTTCAACATTCAATTCTATGGAAACTTCCCAATGTTTTAAAATTTTACTTTGAAAACTTTCAAATAAGGTAACGACGGTTTATTTCTCAAAAATCATTTTTATGGTTCAAATAGTAAATCTAAACATACTAATTTTTTTCTCATGTAAATTTATGAAATTCATGGGTTTATATCTTTATTCAGTGTTCAAATAATCAATATGAAAATTTATAATGATTACAATAAACTATATGGTGATAACAAGGATATATCAAAATAAATGAACAAATACACATTCAATCACAACATACAATCAACATTCAAATCAACCAATTCAACAAATCAACCAATTCAATAACATGTCACAATAATTATTAGTTATCACATATTGGAGTTTAGGTATTCAAATTAAATATCAATTAAAATTCCAAACCAACAATCAAAAATTTATCACTAGATGACCTGGTTTAACTTGCAATAATATTTTTTAGTATTTCATGAGTGAGTTTAAACACTCACCTTATGGATTAACCTTTTCTAGTCGGATTTGGATCCGCTACTACTTCCTCATTTTGATTTGTTTCCTTGCTATCTTAATCTTCTTTTTTTATAGAAGGTTTTGAAAGAGACAAAGAAGTTTGTATAGATCTGTATTTGAAGAAAAAGATTTGGAAAAAGAAGAATGTTTGGAAAAGAAGAAGAAAATTTAAAGAAGATGAAGAATTGAAAAAGAAAACGAAGCTTTGAAAAAGAAGAAGATTTGAAGAATAAGAATAATAAAAAGAAAGCTTTGAAAAAAGAAAAGAAGAAGGAGATTTGAAGAAGAAGAAAAAATGAGAAGGAGGAAACTGAAGAGAGAGAGAGAAAAAATGAGATGGAAGTTTGTTTGGAGAAATGAAGCTACAGAAGATGAGATTTGAAAAATGAAATGAGGCTATAGGATGAAGATGAAAACAAATGAAAAGCTAATAAAGTATATATATAAACAAACTAGGAATTGAAATAAAGTAAAAATATGAACAACCTTAAAACGGTAGTATTGAAAGAGGTGAAGTAAAGAAATAAATATATGAATAAAGATAAAAATAAATCTTCCGTTATTTAATATGAAGCTTCAGAAGAAAGAGTTGCTAATGAAAGGAAGCTACAAGGACTAATAACGCATAAGCAAAATAAACTTCAGAAATGAAGAATAGTAAATGCTAACTAGATGGCATGAATATTAATTTGGATGTTCACATTAAAAATGGAATAAAGAAAAGGAAAAAAAAACTTCAGGTAAAGAACGCTGCCTAACGTCATGATGCAATAGAGTCCGGGAATACTGCAACGTTTCTAAAATGTTGCTGAAAAAGGGCTATTGAAGCTTTTGCGAAACGCTGCAGTAAATAAATTTGCAGCGTTTTTGAGAACGCAGCTAATAGCATGTTTCAAGTAGAACCAATAATAAACAGCAGTTTTGAAAGCTGCAAAAATATTTTGCAGAGTTTTTATTTTGCTTCAGTTTGATTTTCTGCATCATTTGTTACTTTTAGTATTGCAGCTCTTTTTAAACGCTGGTATATCAACAATTTTGCTTCATTTTACAATTACTGTAGCAGTTTTAAAACAATTATAAAAGCCATGAATAACGTATTCAAAAAAAATTGCTCAATTTATAGAACGCTAATATATATAATCTGATATTATAAGAAGTCATAAAAGTTAACATAATCAAAGCTACATCAATTTCATACACCATAAAATTTAGTCATATACAACATTTCATATGTTTTAACCACAAATGTTGATGATATAAAATCTTACAAAAAGTGCTTGCTATGAATCATGGAAAGTACAGGCCCGTCTCCTTCAAAAGTCTAATATGCCTATAAAAAATGCAATTAAAGATTAGCAACAGAGAACAAATATGGTAGAATGTGAAATTTTTGAAATGACATTTATTTAACTGTAATGACGGGTGCATCGTTGATTCATATACATAGTAATAACAATTATTTCACTAGCAACACCTTCCTTCAACTACATTTCAAAAGTCTGTGTTCATTTGTTGTTGGCATTTTCAAGTTGTTCATTCTCTATTTAGTTGCTGTTACATTTCATCTACCCTCCTTCAACTAGAACCTGCATTACATTTCCTCGGTAGCAACAGCTTCCCTGTAACATCCCGCCTTTTTGTACGTTTTAAGCAGACACACATGTCAACTCAAACCATATAGAAGGGCGGATTGTTATTGGGGTGAATAAGAAAAAAACAGAGAAAGAAAAAACAAAACAGAATCTGGCAGCGGAATGACAAAATATAATAATCAAATAACAGTTCATGAAGCTGTATACAAAACATTTAATTATACTTATACAATACAAAAATTAGAGTTACACATATCAGAGACAAATAAATAATGCAGCGGAACAGTATGAATGCAGTGGAATAAATATAGTAAATAGCAGTAGTACAAATCTTCGTCTTCGTCCTCCAGAAATAAGGTCTTCAAATCCTGAAATGCTCAGGCTGATTGGAGCGAATTGAAAAGACAAAACACTCGAGTCAGAACTAAAAGATCTTATGTAAGTCAAATCAACGGTAAATAAATATGAGTGTAAACGGCGTCGAAGATATTTACAGGGTTTGACATCTCCTATCCAGTGTCTAACGTGAGTGCAGTAACTTAAGAGATGTTCAGGATTTACATCTCCTAAGGATCCATTAAACTATCTACTATGTAGTGCAATACGCTATCATAATATGTCTACAGTAAAGTAAAAGTATTAAAATAGCGTTAAGGCATTACATTTTCCCCCTTAACACATTTTTATAATGCCAATAGTCTATACAGTACCGTAACTCCCCATAAACTGGGGCCGCCAGAGGATACCCCATAGGTACGACATAAAACAAACTCGTAGAAGGCGCACTAGGGTAGGTGACACGGCACAACTAGGCGATCCAAGGGTAGATATACCAATTACACTTCCGGACTGGTGGTAACGCATAGCAGCTACTACCGCCCACCTCGGAACACACTCCCGAATCAAAAAAAATCGAGGGTGGCAACCAAATAAATCGCAAAGTCAGAATATAGTATCGATGGAATGTGCCCGATCGGAGGAATGATCTCACTTAGCCCGTCAATTGCTCCTGTTTTAGCCACCTTATGCTAACTCACGGGAGTCGGGTCCACGTATGTATACCTTTAGGATCGTCGCCACCATCCTACTTCATTCTGGAATCTCCACCGCGTACACAGTTGTCAAAGTGGTTTTCGGTATTGGCAGAGAGTGTGACAATATCCGATCCCGGTCTCTTTAACAACCAATCGCTTATTACACACCGGATGGTTCTTTTACATTTCCAAAATCATTTCATAATTGATATCAAAATATCATATTCTCAAAACCATCACTTTCGAAATCATATTCACTTGAAATCGTATTCACTTTCAAATCATATCGTCTTTGAAATCCCAATTCTTTCAAAAATCATATTTCCAAATTTGGTTAAATCCTTACTTCAAAATCATCACATTCGATTAATTATGTAATTTAAGTCTCAACTTAAATTATAACATCATTTAGCCGTATTCGCTTTTAACCGGTGAATTGAATATACCACTTCCCCTTTCCTTAGTTTGAAATTTAGAAAATAGTTTAAATAGTTAAAATACTCTATAATAGTTTAATATAGATTTAAAAATGTTTTCTTGCTTTAAGATAGTTATATGGCTTTTAAAAATAGATTAAATATAATTAAAATAGATTAAATAACTTTAAAATAGATTAATTAGATTTAAAATAAGTCAAATGGTTTAATTAGTTTAAAAGTTTGAAAATCTTAATAATTAAAGTCTTTTAAAATAATATATTTAAAACAGTATATATGAAAATATGAATTTGAAATTTATATCAATTTGAACTATTTATTTCATTCCAACACATTTTGACCATTTCTATGTCCCCAAAACCTAATTTCAAATTTTCCGATTCAGAATTCTAAATAAATATTAAATTAAATATCGCTTAAATCCATGTTAAAACATCGATTTAATTACTCCAATTTCAACATATTTCAAAGTTATACTTCAACGATTTTAATAACTCAATTTCAATAAACTTCACTTATATTTCAAATTCACTATAAAATTTCAATTTTTATTTCGTTAACCATTCCTTTAAAACAATCCTTTTTATATAAAACTCAAAATTCGGAAAAAATTCAATTTATATAAATCAAATTTTATTTCAAAATATCATTTAATTAAATTCGAAAATTAAGGATTTTAAAATCATTTAATTTAACCAATCCGGTGTCCGTATATAATTCTATACCCTAGGGTCAAGTGATACAGACATTTATCATTTCAATCCGCGATTTTAAAATTTTTATATTTACGGATATATATCATTTCAATCCGCAATCCTGAAAATATGAAATCCATAAAATCGCTCGAGTCTATCATTTCAACCTATAACGATTTTTCCTTAATCTATAGATCATTCGGGTATGTATCATTTCAACCCATAGTGAACTTGCAGTTTATAACGATATAAAATAAAACATCCATTCATCCAATATCAACAATCAGCATCCATCACAATCATCATCCGAATCAATCGATAAATATCAATATAGAATTGATAATCAATAACAGGTATTTAACTGGCAATTTATATTCAATTATAAATTAAATAACGATTTAATTCAAATAAATTCAAATTAACTGAGATGATGATTTAAATATATCAAATAACCATAAATAAATTTCCAATCACATCATAAATTTAATTTAACAAACATAAGAAATTTTAAAAGTTGTGAGTGGGTCAAAACACTCACCTTTGAATTTAAATCGAATTTAAATTCAATTTAAGCCCAAAATTCAAACGGTCTCAAAACTCGTCCAAACCAGTATCAAAATGTCCGGAATTCCAATACGATCCTAGCGGAGAAAACCGCGCGTGGATTGGACCTCGTATGCAGAATTTACGGTAATTAGAATGGTTGAAATTTATAAATTAAATTAGATAAAATAGAGTGGCAAACTAGTAATATTTACCATCTTCGACGCTAGATTGTTCAACACACAGAGCATTCGAGCCCAACCGCCATGAACCTCCCTCAACGTGCTACCGATGATCCACGCCGCACCGTCGCTAGCTAGCGCGGCCACCCTCCTGCCGCTGTCGCCAATATCCTACCACGGCTACGCTCTCGCATGCAAACGCCAACCCCATCTCGAATTGCACAGCCGTCGCCGAAACAACTAAGCCCTAGGTCAAATTTTGCACGATGATTTGACCGTCAGTTGACCAAACGAATGGCCTAGATGCCCTCCACTCGTTCCCCTCCACGCGACCATACCCTCCGTTCCACGATCCGACAAAGTTCATCGGAACGTGACGAACGACCAAGATTTGTTCTTCAATTTCTGGAAAGACAGAGGTTCAAATTGGAAAACTAATTACAGATCTGAGATGCGCTCGTCGAGAGCTTCAAATTGATATATAATTCGATATAGTTTGAGGAGTTTGAAATTCAATTTGATTTTTGATTTGGATTTGAAATTTGGGAATTAGGGTTTGCAACCATTGGGAAGAGAAAAGCAAATGGAATTGTACGTACTGAAATCAGAAATAAGAAATGACCTAGGGTTTATAATGAGCTATTTATAGACAGAGCTGAAAATATAAAAGAATGGATCAGATTGATTTACACGTTGAACGATAAATGGCCTAAAAAGCCCATTCTGTCTTCGGAATGAAATTGGGTCATCCCATCTATCAAAATAGATGTTTTTGATGATTTCAAATTCAATGGAAGAGGTTTCAAGTCCTAATTCTATCGTATGAAGAAGTTATGGTAAAATCAATTTATTCAAATTGATTTCAATTAATTTGATTTCTAGGCGTTTCGAGTCCGTATGATCAACTGACAAGTTAGATCGCTATAAAACTTGAAATCCTACAATAATTCACTGTTACGGATCCGATGAAACTGGTTTCATCGAAATCCGAGATAGTTGTCAAAATGGCTATATTTCAAGTAATTAAATAAATTAATATTAAATTAATCAATTCAATTTTTTTCAAATTTAATAGTTTACAATTTCTATCACTTTTGATAGCTTAGACATTTATAATAAATTGAACAAATCTAGATATCAATTTAAAGTTGATTAATTTACCCATTATAGTGTTTTAATTTCACTGTAATTAAATCCAATTAATAAAATTAAATTCCAATAAATTGCTTAACTTTGATTTCAACTTGTAAATTAAACCAATTATAAATTTAATAACATAGTTGACATTTGTTTTACATTTCATTACATTAATATACTCCAATTTCCATCTTTATTTGTATCAACTACTATATTTCAACTTTATAGGATTTTTGGTAAATTTACACATTTATTATAATTAAAATCCTAATTAATTATTTTATCTTGGTTTCATTCCCTTTATTACATCCATGGTTGTCATGTAAATAAATTTTACATTTCTATACCCTTTATTACGTTCACACTACAGTTATTGTCTTATCCCACATTACTGTAACATTTATTTACGTTTATTTACAATTGACTTATTAAATTGGTAACAGATAACCATTTGTCACCTTTTACCTTTTATTACACTTAAGTTTATTACTTTCAAACAAATATTAAAATTACTTACAGAACATTGATTTTATTCAATTACCATTTATTATATTAATTCATAAATTAATTCAATGTTCACGTTTGTTTTCTTATATTCAACTTATAACCAAGTATAACATTTACATTATTTCAATCAAATTTGGATTTCATTAACTTGTTAATAAATAACTGTTTTACTTATATAAATATAAGAAGAGCATCTGTTAGATATAAAAATTAAACAAGGAATAAGTTTCAGAGGGAAAAATAGACAAGATGACAAATCTTAATCGCTTACAAAGTGAAGGAGAGTATTCACTATCAGGTTTAGTGCACTATAATACTTGTCAATAGACCCAACATATCCATGAATCTCTCTTAATAAAAGAATAAAATAAAGTACCTGGCGGGAACCAAAACCAATAGCATTGAACTTGTCCTTCATCTCTTGAATAGAAGCTTTGTCCCAGTGCAGCACTCTCCCCTCTAAATCGACATGTTGAGAGTCTGTTTGTCCAAAATTTCTATCAAACAAGCCCCATTCAGTGAATTACTCAAATGTATTGTAACAACCCGCATATTTTACGATTGTATATTTAAATGTTTTGTTTAAATATAGAATCGTTTGTTGAATTTAAAGTCTGAAATGTTACTTTTTGTAAACAGTCGAATCCAAACTTGAGACCACTTCCATTGAGTTCAAAACGAGTATAAACATCGATATGTTTGAAGTTGAGTAGAATTTTGCTATTTTTCTATTTGGGATTGGGTTTCAGCCCACTAGCCCAACATAATACCCTAACTCCTCCTCCAACTCCTCTTCATTCATTTTCATTTCCTAACACTCTCAAGCTAAAAGAAAAACGGGGGAAGAGAAAAGAAACCAAAATTCCTAAGCCCTAGTTTACTAGGAAATTCAAATTCAAGTTCTAAAAATCAAAGAGAAGCTTAGGTAAGCATCCTCTTCATCTTCTCCATCTCAATCTCTCTTTAATTTTCAGAAATTCCTACACCCTAACTTAGGAAATATTTGCTTATGAGCTTAGATTGGAGCTTCTTGAGTTGAAATTGAAGAGGAATTGGTCTTGCTTTGTTTTAGAGCTTCTCATTCATTGTTTTTGGGTTTAAAGGTGAGTTCTTGAACTCACATCTATGTCTATACCTTTGATAGTTGTTAGGTATGAATTCCTAACACCTAATTCATGTTCATTTGCTTTTGAATTGAATTGGATTGGTGAATTTTCCAATTTTTGGTATTTTGAAGTCAAAATCTATGATAATCCTACTATGGATGTTTGGACATGTTGTTCGGAGTGTATGGATGAGTCTATAGGGCTGGGTTGTCGCTTGGCATAAATCCCTAGCCATCGTCGCTTGTCCAATCGCTTCCGATATGAATTGGCCATCATTGGCCTAGGCGAAATATTGCCCTGAGCTTCAGCTTAGACGTCTGGTATTAAGGTCAGAAGTCTGGTGCTACGGGAATAAAATTCCAGATTCTCAGCTCAGATGTCTGAGCTTACTTTCCAGACGTTTGGGCGATTTGGAATAAAATTTCCAGCACTTCAGCTCAGACGTCTGGGAAGTCTACTAGACGTATGGAGCTGCTTATTTCAGCCAAATTGCCTATTTTGAGTGGATTTCCGTTTTAATCGATTTTTGGTTGATCCGGTTAGTTGTTATCACTTATTATCAACTTTGACGACTTCTTTTTCTGGATTTTTGGGAATATCCATTTGATGGAATTGATATCGATTTTTATGGTTTTGATTCACGTCATCGAATGTGAATTTTTGGTGGTTGATTGTTTCTACAATCATTTAAGTGATTTGTCACTTTAAAATACAAAGTTTTCTATACTAGTAGTAAATACTCAAACTCTTTTGCAAACATGATTTCAACCATTACTTTTAATACAAAACTCGCTTTTAAAACCGTTTTCGAATCTATTAGTATATACAAACCTTTACCTCATTCTTATGAGAAATATAATTAAACGGCTTAGCAAAACAAGTGGTATGAAACACTTACGTTTACTTCGTCGGTTAATTCTTGGATTTGTTCGATTGAAATCTTGTGACAATTTTTCGAGTGGAAATCTACAATTTGTTCGTAAATACTTAAGTTAAGCCAGTGGTTATGGAACATGAAGCTAAACTCATTTATTTACTAACTTGGTGTAATTTACACTTCTTATTGATCGATGGCGATCATTTTATGGTTTAGGCTAGCGATATGCGAGGTCTCTTTGTCCACGTGGGGGACTGTACCCAGTTTTATGGAGCTTTGTCTCATTTTTAGGGGCTAGCGACCACTGGTCTTTTTGACCGTTCGTGGAGCAATCGGCTCAATGAGTTCGGTACATGGGGCGTATTTTTTTAGGTGCGTCGATGTTCGACTCAATAGGTATGTGCATGGGGCGTATCTTTTCAGGTGCGTCGATGTTCGAATGTGCATGGGGCGTATCTTTGCAGGTGCGTCGATGTTCGACTGTGCATGAGGCGTATCTTTTTAGGTGCGTCGATGTTCAGTTTATATGTCCCCAAGGGGGGACAGTACCCCGTATTTTCATGGGATAGCGTCCCGTTTGTGATACACGTATTGGTGAGTTTTCATGCTCCCATTTTTGATAGGCCTCCCCCTTTGTGTTTTCTGGATTTCTAATTGTTGATTTCTGGAATTTGCGTTTCACCAATTTTTGCGATTGACATTGATATGTTTTGTCAATATTTGGGGTTAGGTGAATAAGCTAAAGAATGTGATATTCTTTTTGGATATTTGACGAGATTTGAGATATTGTATGATTTTTTTTATTGTTATCGAATGTATACTTGTCACAGTATGGCTTCATTGTTATCATACATTTTTGTGGTATCTCTTATCCTTTCTCATCTCATATGATATTTATAGCTAGACTGATCCGTTTATTATTTTTCTTCTTAAATAATACTCGGGTCAGACCGAGGTGTTATAGGTGCTTCCACTTGACTTCTTAAGCAAGGGCTAGCTTCTGACTTTTGGCTAACTACTTTAGCTTAGTAGTTTTTGCTTTTATACATTTGAGTTAGAGACTCCTTGATGTATACATATTCTTTTGTTTAGCACTTGTACCTATTCTTTTGTGATGTAGTGGATCTTGTATGACCACTATTTTGATGTACACTTTTATGTGTTATATTCATATCTGTTTCCGCCTTTGTGATATGAATATCCATGACTAATTTGTGTTATTCTTATTTCTATATTTGTTTTCGAAGCCCACATAGCCACTGTGTAGTAGCTTTGAGTTTGTATTTAATATGTTGGATTTCCTCTTAGAATTAAATGCATGACCTACCATCTGACATATCGGTACTCGCTCAAAGCAATTACACAGATGGTCGCTCCTCAATAGCCTTATTTTTCGTGCTAGCCGATGACATTACCCCGTAGTGTTCTTGGCTAGTGTGAGTATAGAGGTGGGGCGTCACATGTATTGCCATTTGTAAAATGTAACAATGAAACCCATTCAGTGCTGTAAACAGTACGGTTGGTGATTACTGATACCAAAATTATTTACAGACCAGACCGTAGTAATCATTATTGACAAACCTGTGGTACCAAAATATGCATTCAATATCTTCAGCAAAAATTAACCAAAATTTTCGATGTTTTTGATAGGATGTCGATGACAATGTGCTTAACCACACCTTGTCTACAACCAAAAATCAAGAAAAAAGACAGGGAAACTTAATTTACGGAAGTAGCCTATCTATATTAGCATTATTTAATTATATTTGTGAATGTGAATGCTTTTTTACCTTTTTCTTTCGTTATTCAGTCTTTTACTATACCACTTCACTAAATGCACCGCTTTTACCACTACTGCAATATCGATTGTGCTTTTGTTCTTCGTTTTTTCGGTTAACTTTGCTTTAAAATATGTCATCTTAACCACTAATTTGTATAATACTTATTACTTACTAAAAATGGCTCTGTTGATCATGTTTTGCAGTGGTTATTGTTACCCCTACCAAAAATGGGAAGAACACCAGCTTCTTACAATATTCACTCTTTCAGCGCAGTCATATGTTTGCTTAGCAAACAATAAGTTTTGCTAATGCATCTTCTAATTAACAGAGCATGTTTTGAACTACCTCATGCTTTTTCCTATCCTAAGCAACCGACTATTCCACACTTTATACATAAGCAAACGTCAATCGATAAAATTTAACAGTCATCGTTCTCCTTTTCAAATATCACATGTCTACAACAACTCTTTGAACAAACTCCATAAAAAAAGCACTTCAATGTGACGGTACTATGTACTTTGTACCTTACAGTACTGCTACTAATTCTCTCAACCAAAATAACTGCAAATTAAATCATCAAAGGAGTACATGTTCCTATGTACGAAACACGGAGCTTATGTTACTCACTTATAAATATGAGGGTAAATGGATCTTAGTTAATTTTTATAAAATTATTTATTATTATTATCATTATACTTAGTTAATTTTTCATAAAATTTATTATTATTATTATTATTTAGTTATTTTTTTATAATACTTAGTTAATTTATATAAACTTAGTTTATTTATTTATTATTATTATTATCGTTTAATTATTATTATTACTACAAATCTTAGTTAACTTATTATTATTATAAATCCGAATTAAAAATTTTGGTTAATTTATTATTATTAGTTATTTTTATTTTATTTTAAAGATAGTAAACTGACATTACCACTGTACGGTGAAAAACGACCTATAATTTTCTATAGATTACAAAATAAACATTAAATTCAAATTTAACCACTCAAATCTAATTCCAATCACACCTGTCATATTTTTGAAAGATATATTGTTGGGCATAAATTTTGAATTTAATTTATTATCCCTCATCTGTACAAGGCGTTTACTTATTTTTATCTTTTCTAATATATTAAATTTAATTTTAGCCAAGACTACTCAGTTCTAATTTTAACAGCCCTTGTATTTGAAAAAACTATTGTTAAACGTAAACTATTTTTTTGAACATTGTTTAGTTGTCGGCAAGAGGATTCAGTACCAACATATCTTCACGGACAATCAAGAGAGATACCACTCTCTCATAGAAGATATCCCATTGGAAAAAAAATTAAATTTGAATAATATTCATTTATTTTGTACTGCACATTCATATATGACCTATATATTTTTTTCCAAAGGATCAATAATTTGATTAGTACCAAAACAGTATCATGATCATACACTTTTTCTCTTTTGTATATACAAAAGACTTGCGCATCACTTTGGAAAAAGTTAAACGCATCATTTAAGAAATAACATTAGACGTATTATTTAAAGATTAGAACCAACTTTTAGACCGATTTTTCAAAACAAGTAATGTTTTTTCTAAATAAAATGTCAGGGGAAAAAACTGGGATAAAAACATTAGAAAACGTATATGTATTCTATTATAGAAACAAATAGGTTTGTTATGAAATATTGAATTTATGCGTAAAATCATTGAACTTAGTTGTTGAATTATTGAACTCGGTTTGTTCTTATATGTATATTGGATTTATTTGGAAAATTACTGGATTAATTTGTAGATTATATTTTCTAAACATTGTTCCTAGTTTTTTAAGAAGCAAAAGTTCCAGTCAAGACATAATTTTATTTGATTTCCCCATGCTAGGAAAAAACTCCATTTGGCAATTTGAGTGGTATGAAATAATAACATCTTTTACATGTTGATTATTTCAAAAGCTTATAATTCTTGGATGAAAGTCGAGTGTGCTATTGTGCTGACATACTTTCCTGAAAGGTATCGCATACTAAATATCAAACAGCAAAAGTTTGTATTAAAATTATACAAGTTACAACATTCTAAATGGATTGCTCCAAATTCTGGCATTTCTTTATTATCCTCATACCATCATAATCAATCGTTATATCATGACATTACTTATTTTTTTATATCCTTTTTAATAAGCTGGAACTTACTGTATTTATTGGGGACCTAGATCTTGATCTTGATCGAGATCTGCAAAAATAGAAACAAATGTATGCAATATCCAAGAATATGTTGATGATGAATCAAAGCACTAAAAAATTTTAGATTCCACTTTAACTAGATGTGCCAAAAATGAACCCCAAAAAATAATTAAACCCTACAGCAGCATCCAATTATATATAGCAGAAACAAATTCAAATGAGGGCGATTGAATATAAAGTGTGTTCAGCTTGAACGAATAAAGTATGTTGTAGCTCAATCGTTAATGTTCCAGTGAATTTCTTTTCCAAACATTGCATGTTGCTCGAAGGAACATTCAACGATCTATAAAAACATTAACTGGTTTAAAAAACAGCATTTTAACAGACTTCAAGTATCAATTTACAAACTTTAATAGAACCACCCTTCCTAGAAAATGATAATTCATAACAATATAGGAAACTGCGTGTGGAAGATGTCGCGTAAAATCTAAATTGATATGTATACTCATGAATAGTAGAAGTTGAAGACATGCCTTTACCTTGACACAGAATGCACTTCCGATGTAGAATGAGAGCATGGTGAACTAGATCTCAACCGAGATAAAGGCTTAGGAGATTTGCTGCATAATTAATCATAAGAGATTATATTTAAAAAAAGTTGACAAATTCAATATTCATGGCGATTCTCGTATGATTGCAGTAATAATGATGTAACTTAATCTGAAACAAACCTTCTGCTCAAACTCCGCTCATGGCAACGGCTAGTACTTCTTGAATTGGAACGACTACGGCTCCTAGAAGAGCTTCTTTTTAGGTCATACTCCTTAACCTACAATAATCGAAAAAATCTCCAACAATTATAACATGTTGGTAAAACAAAAGGAAACTACGGAACCGCAAAGTTGTGCAAAGACTGCCTACCCTTATATATCCTTGAGAAGATCCATTTTTGAACTTAGAGCCATCAAACCTTTTGATCTATTGATTTGGAAAGGGTTTTAGTTGACTAAAATATTTTCCAGTCAGCTATATGCGTGTACCTTATGCTATAAGCCTTCGGTGCTCCATCTTTCTTCTTCATCTTCCTTCGTTTTGTCTCCGTTGCAATTTTGCTTTTCCTATTGATGCACCGTCTTTTTCGACCTGAAAATGTTGTATCACGTCCTAATACTTCCTTCCTACAATAGTAATGATTGATGTGTCCTTGCATCACAAAGGCAGCAACTATGAGATCATGGTATAGATTTCCAACAATTTTCCAACAATTTTGTATTTTTTGTTTTCAAAAAAGTGAACTAGGTCTCCGAGTATTATTAAATTTTTCGATTTCAACTTCAGAGTTTAATTACTATAGCCTAGAATGTGGATATATTTTATTTTGTATGCATGTACAAACTGCAGTTTTGTGACGCCCCACCTCTATACCCACGCTAGCCAAGAACACTACGGTGTAATGCTGTCAACTAGCACGGAGAATAAGGCTGTTGAGGAGCGACCATCCATGTAACTTCTTGTGCGAGCACCGATATGTCAGATAGTTTAGCATGCAATTCATTTAAAGAGGAAATCCGACATACCGATACAAACCCAAAGCTATCACACAGTGGCTATAATATCTTCGGAAACAAATATAGAAATAAACATAACACAAATCAGTCACAGACATCCATATCACACAGGCGGAAATAGATATGAATAAATAACACATAAAAGTGTACATCAGAGTAGTGGTCTACAAGATCCACAATATCACAAAAGAATAGTTACAAGTGCTACACAAAAGAATAAGGATACATCACGGAGTCTATATCTCAAAATGTATACAACAAAAACTACTAATCTAAGTAGTTAGCCAAAAGTCTGTGTAATCCCAAGAGAGAAGTCAAGCAGAAGCACCTGTAACATCTCGGTCTGACCCGAGTATTATTTACAAGAAAATAATAAACGGATCAGTCTAACTATAAATATCAGATGACATGGTATAGAATAAGAGATATGGCATAAACACATAAGATCCATAATGGCATACTACTATAAGTATGAAAATGATAATCAACAAAAGATTAATCAATATCACAAGAATCTTCTCAAAGATCCAAAGAGGGCATCATACCCATAACTTGTATTCGTAACAAGTCAATGACACACGAAATCACCAATGCGAAAATTGATAAAGCATATCAATAAAAATCACGAAAATAGGTGAAGCATAAAATTTCCAGAAATCGACGCACGAAATCCAGAAAACAAGAGATACGTGTGAGTCGAAATCACACAAGTGGTGTCTAGACTAACCCTGCAGTCAAAGAGGTAGGTGTGAGTCGAAATCACACCAATGGTGTCTAGTCTAACCTCGCAAACAAGAGATATGTGTGAATCGAAATCACATAAGTGGTGTCTAGACTAAAATGATGCCAATCACACAAGGGAGGTGGAGAACAAATTTCTCCGCCAAACACAATGGTGCCAATCTCTAAAAGTGAAAACAATAGCCGCGAGCACTAGATCATGAGTGGCATACCTAGTCTCGATCGGCTTTAATGATTTAGAAGCACAAGTGATAGCACGTTCTCTTTTGCAAGAGAACGGCATCCAAACCAACACGATTAGCATTGGTACAAAAGATAAAATATTAGTTCCCTTCGGGAACCCCAAGGATAAGAGTATCGGAAAGAAAGAATTTCTTTTAAATAATCTTCTTTCTCGAAAAGCTAAAACTTTCAAAATTACATTTATCTTTATGTAATAATCTTTCTAGAAAAATTTACATTTTTACCTTTTTATAAGTCAATTTATTGTGTCAAATTGTCTCATCAAAGCGTTTAGGAATTTCCTATTGATAACGTTGATCAAGCGCATCGACCAGAATTCTTAAAGCACTCAATGGGCAATACAATCCCAAAATCATTTTCTATATGATAAACATGTTTCTTAAAAACCTTTAAGAATATTCTTTGCTCGTTTAAGAGCGAAAATCAAATTGTACTTATAAATAAATCTTACGAAAAAGATTTGCAAAATTTTAAATTGCTATTTTCATCCAAAATCAATGTATACAAGAATGGAGTCATCGAGATCGTAGAATACTCGATTCATAAAATGGATGAAATAAGCTAGACAAACAGAATGACATAATAAGTCATTCATAAGTTTCATAACGAGTGCAGAATGCGGTAAATGGAATGCTAACTCCCGCAACTCGTAGAAAATGAAAATCGGTGGCAAGGTCGAGCTAGAAAAAGACCTTATCATGACTCAAAAGATTTGCTTAGGTGATAATCCTAAGACAAACTCAAAAATACCGGAAAATTCTCAAACTACATGAATGAGAGAAATAGCACTTTCCACATCATGTGAGCTTAAAGAATAAAATGATGCCATCAAATTGGAATCAAAATAACAAAGAAAAAACGGAAATCTGCTTAACAAATTGGAAATGTCGAAGATGAATTAGTCTGCTTGGAAAAATAGGATATGGGCTTCACAATGATTAAGCCAATCCTTTCATAACAATTAATTCCGAAGCCTAAGTAGAAATCGGCTCGAAAGGAAAAATCACATAAAATAATTTCGACATCAATAAAAAGCAAATTGAGTGTTGTGGATCCACTAATCCGGATTCGCAATCCTCAAAGAAGTCATCAAGCCCAGAAATGTTTAAAGAAAAAGAATCACAAGTTCATTTGATATAAAGATAAAACCCATATCAAAAAGAACTCAAATAAGGTAACCGCGAAACAAATTAGTGCTATCAAAGATAGAATGGTTACCTTAACCCAGAGAAAGATTACTAAAGGCTTGCACAATATTCGGCTTTCCCTCTCTCCTACTTTGAAGTTTGAGACATGTAGATAAGTAATGACCCGAGTCTTTGCAATAGCGACAATAAAGGGGTTTTGGGCACTTAACTACATAATGGTCCGTGGAACCACAATTGTAGCATTATTTACGACTAGAAGTAGGAGTCTTGGCTACCGAAGTTTCTTTCTTGCTTGGAAGTTTGGGGCATGCTGAAATATGATGACCTGAATTTTTGCAATAACGACAAAAGAGTGGTTCCGGACACTCCTTTTCATAATGGTCCTTAGAATTACAATTGTAGCGTCCTCCATGATTAGGGATTGGAGTATTTGCTACAAAAGTAGTTTGCTTCACTCTCTTATTGGGATTACGGCTTTTGAACTTAATATGCCTCTTCTTGGAAATCCCAATATCACTATCACTTCCTTTACAACCCTCTTCATGTTGAAGAGTGATATCCACAAGCTGATTGAAAGGAACTTCAAGTCTCAAAGGTAAAATCTTTTCGGGGTTCTTACTCAAAGCACATATAAACCTTTGATTCTTTACAAGATCCAAAAGTTGTTGGGCAGACATGAATGTGCCATCCAGAGACGGACTACTAGATTGACCAATGCTAGGACTGCCAGATCCAACCATTTCTTTTCTTTAAGAAAGAAAGAAAAGAAGAAGAAAAAGTTATTCTTAGAATGAACATCAAACAAACTTGATTGGTAAAACAAGGAATCATAAAAGAAAATAGGATAGAACGGTACGAAGACACGAATTAAATCCTAAGGCACAATTCCTAAGAAAGACTTAGGACATGATCCTTGCTAGATTATTCTACATTGTTCCGAAGTTTGGCTCTGATACCAAGCTGTGACGCCCCACCTCTATACCCACGCTAGCCAAAAACACTACGGAGTAATGCTGTCAACTAGCATGGAGAATAAGGCTGTTGAGGAGCGACCATCCATGTAACTTCTTTGTGCGAGCACCGATATGTCAGATAGTTTAGCATGCAATTCATTTAAAGAGGAAATCCGACATACCGATACAAACCCAAAGCTATCACACAGTGGCTATAATATCTTCGGAAACAAATATAGAAATAAACATAACACAAATCAGTCACAGACATCCATATCATATAGGCGGAAATAGATATGAATAAATAACACATAAAAGTATACATCAGAGTAGTGGTCTACAAGATCCACAATATCACAAAAGAATAGTTACAAGTGCTACACAAAAGAATAAGGATACATCACGGAGTCTATATCTCAAAATGTATACAACAAAAACTACTAATCTAAGTAGTTAGCCAAAAGTCTGTGTAATCCCAAGAGAGAAGTCAAACAGAAGCACCTGTAACATCTCGGTCTGACCCGAGTATTATTTACAAGAAAATAATAAACGGATCAGTCAAACTATAAATATCAGATGACATGGTATAGAATAAGAGATATGGCATAAACACATAATATCCCTAATGGCATACTACTATAAGTATGAAAATGATAATCAACAAAAGATTAATCAATATCACAAGAATCTTCTCAAAGATCCAAAGATGGCATCATACCCATAACTTGTATTCGTAACAAGTCAATGACACACGAAATCACCAATGTGAAAATTGATAAAGCATATCAATAAAAATCACGAAAATAGGTGAAGCATAAAATTTCCAGAAATCGACGCACGAAATCCAGAAAATAAGAGATACGTGTGAGTCGAAATCACACAAGTGGTGTCTAGACTAACCCTGCAGTCAAAGAGGTAGGTGTGAGTCGAAATCACACCAATGGTGTCTAGTCTAACCTCGCAAACATGAGATATGTGTGAGTCGAAATCACACAAGTGGTGTCTAGACTAACCCTGCAGTCAAAGAGGTAGGTGTGAGTCGAAATCACACCAATGGTGTCTAGTCTAACCTCGCAAACAAGAGATATGTGTGAGTCGAAATCACACAAGTGGTGTTTAGACTAACCTCGAAGCCAAAGAGGTACGTGTGAGTCGAAATCACACATATGAGGTCTAGTCTAACCTCGCAAACAAGAGATGTGTGTGAGTCGAAATCACACAAGTGGTGTCTAGACTAACCTCAAAGCCAAAGAGGTACGTGTGAGTCGAAATCACACATATGAGGTCTAGTCTAACCGTGCAGACAAAGAGACATCGCACAATTGCTAGTCTAAATCATAAAAATGACCGTCAATGATCATCAAGAAGTGTCAATTACACTAAGCTAGTAAATATATGAGTTTAGCTTCATGTCCGATAACCACTAGCTTAACTTAAATATTTACGAACAAACTGTAGATCTTCACTAGAAAATTGTCACAAAAGGGGTTCAATCGAACAAGTCCAAGAGCTAACTGATGAAGTGAACGCAAGCGTTTCATACCACTCGTTTTACTAAGTCGTTTAAGTCGATTTCTCATCCGAGTGAAGTAAAGGCTTGTATATACTAGTAGATTGGAAATCGGTTTGAGAAAACAAACTTTTGATATTTAAAATAGTGTTGAAATCGATTTGATGAAAGAGTTTTGATATTTACTACTAGTATTGAAACCTTCATATCTTTAAAGTGACAAGTCACAAAACGATTGTTGAAACAAATCGAGTCACATCAATTCACGTTCGAAGACGTGAGTAAAGTCCAAAGAAGTCAATCCCAAAACCATCGAAGTAGAAATTCTGTTAAATGTTTTTCAGATAAGATCCCCTACGAAGAGGGATACGGGGTTCGACCTAAGTGAAGACAAGCGACCTCGTGAAGCCAAACGACCTAAGAGGAAGACGGGTCGAGCGACATTTTCAAAAATCCCGAGAAGAAGTCATCAACGAAGAAAATAAATGATAACGGCGAATCGGATAACTACGAATCGATAGAAATTGAAATCCCGAGCTAAATAGGCAAAAACATGCGAAATAGAGCAGGTCACAGGCTCCAGACGTCTGGGGTAAATGCTCAGACGTCTGCAGCAAGTTTCGGGAACTTCCTGAAACAGACTCCAGACGTCTGAGCCTACCTGCAGACGTCTGGTGCCGAGCTGAAGCTGTTTTTCAGCCTAGTGGGAGAGAAATCTCCCACACTTTCACCCGAGTTGAGCAATGGACTACGGGCCTTTTGTCAAACGATACTACGGCCCTATAGGCACTCCGATTCATCTCCAAAAACATGATCAAAACATCAAAGTTAGGATTTTCAAAGAATCAAACTCAAAACACTAAAAATTGGAATATTCACCGAATCAATCCAAAACAAAAGCATTTGCACAAGAATAAGTGTTAGGAATTCATACCTAACAATCGAAGATAAATATAGATTAAGATGTGAGATAAAAATCTCACCTTTGAACCCAAAAACAATGAAGAGGAAGCTATAGAGCAAGGCAAGGACAAACACTCTTCAATTCCAACTCAACAAGCTTGAATCTAAGCTTAAAAGAGAAACATTTCCTAAATTAGGTTTAGGAAATTTCTGAAATTGAAAGGAGAACGAGTTGGAGAAGAAGAAGAGGATGCTTACCTAAGCTTCTCTTGGAATTTGGAGCTAAAGCTTGGATTTGCAATTGAAACTAGGGCTTGGGAATTCTAATTTCCAATCTTTTCCCCCATTATTCTCTTTAGAGCTGAAAGTATTAGGCAAAGAAAGTGAATGAAGGGAGAGGGGTTCAGTTTGGGTATTAGAAGGTTGATGGGCTGAAACACAAACCAAAGCCCTAAGTGGAAAAGTAGCAAAAATCAACTTACTCCAAACATATCGAAGCTTATACTCAAAAAGGTCGCAAATGGCATTTTGAACTCAATGGAAGTGGTCTCGAGTCCTAATTCGACTGTTTGCAAAAAGTAGCTTTTCGGACAAAAATCCGACGAATGATGAAATATTTAAATAAAATATTTAAATATAAAATCGATAAATATGCGGGTTGTTACAAGTTTTTTAATATATTTTTTGAACAAAAGTTCTAAAGTGCTTTATTGCTGAGTGAATCAAATGTATACAGCCTAGAGTGGGAAAATATGTATATATATTTACATCAAAATGCAAAAACGACAGCCATAAACATTTTAATCTATCGGCCCAATGCCCAAACCCAATCTCTAGTATAACCCACTGCCTTATATTGTCGTTCACGCTTTGTACTTTAATCATCTCCAGTGAAAGTCTAAAAACCAAAAAAATGGCGAGACACCATCTTCTCAAACGTCTGAAAATTCACAAAGAAATCACTATTGCATCTCCCTCCTCTTCAAACTATACAACTGTCATAACTGTGTATAATAGTTTTTCTATTTTCCATAGCAAAAAATTAGAAAAATCACACCTTTCTAGTTAAAAGCTTTGACCGACTTCATATTTATTTTGATGGTTTATGTTAAACACTCTGACTTTCTTTATGTTTATATTTAATGTGAAATAATGAGACTTCTAAAACAATTTAAAGCTTATGCGACTTTGCTTTTTATATATTTTGATTGTTATATGGATTTTTATGGAGAGTTCAAAGGAGAAATTAAATAGAAAAGGTGGGTTCTTTCATGAAATACCCGTGGGTTGTTTCCAATTCTAAAAGAGAGAACCATATAATTTTATTCCAAGTTAATATATTTTCAATGATATTTCAACGTTTAGTTTTTTGTTGGAACTGTACATCTCCATGATGGATGTATGTAGGTTTTAAAAAAAATTGTATCTTATTACGTATTTGATTTTTGGAACTATAAAATTACATTTTACTCCTTTTTTTCCCATCTTGAATAAGAAATGAATTTTTGGGTAATGAAGAATCGTTCTTGTTTTGCATATATAATCCTTTCAACACGCACATACACACAAACAAGATACAATCGCCACTACAAGCCGCAATTGAAAATGCAGTTAATGCCTGAACCACCACAATTGAAGACAAGCAAAATCAAACTTACCGATAAGATTTGTTTTTCCTAATAGCAAAAAATGACTATTGAAATATAAGAGAAGGAAAAAATGAACCAGATGTGCCCGGTCAAATACAGTCAAAATATATTTCTATAACGATAATTCTAGAAAATAAATACGATGTATACTTACTAAAAAGAAAATTCTACCATTGAATTTATAAGTCTTAACAGTCAAATCTAGTTGGAATTAAATAAATTAATTTTCTTAGGTATATATATGTATAGAACAGCATATGATAAGTATATATAATATTTATTATCTTTCAAATAAAATATAGACTGCAACTATAATAGAGGAAGCTTCTACTCATGTAAATAAAATTAAGGGTTTTAGAGATGCTAAAAAAATTCCTTTAGCATTATTCCTTAGTGTTAGCACATGACTAAACTATAATTAATTGTTGATTGAGTTTGGCGGAAATAACATATCATAATATACTGCCCATGGTTTTATCAGTTGCAGCCTATGGGTCATCAATATTAATAGTTTTATATGGTCACTGTTTTTGAAATAAAAATATAAAAAAATGGTAGATTCAACAACCCTAACACTATTTGAATTTTAGAAGAAAGAAAACCAAATATTTACACTAATTTACAGTTCAATGGAGAACGCGAATATTCACACTTGTTGGGGCATGGATCCCTGTACAGTGGATGTAAGAGATGGATGTACCAGAACTTTTTTCATGGAGCAAGCCTCACTTTTTCCTGGCAAATATTCCTCACCCAAAGGCCATCTTGGCCTCAAATCCAACTATGCAAAAACATACACAACAAAACAAAGTTACCTGAAGATTAAACTGGTTATTTAATATAATTACAAGGAATACAAAATCAAATTCTTCTAATTTATTTTAACAAAATTTCATGTAGTGCTAATTTATTTTAACAAGTTTATGGAAACAATATATACATGGTAGATGCCGTTACATTGTAGACTCAAACGTGTGGTTGCAGAATTGAACGTAGGTATTCTAAGTGTCATTTCCATATTAGTCATTCATATTTGTATGTGATAACATATATGAGAGTGATAAGATTAATACAAACCACCCAACCTTCTGACTCATTGGTTGATGGTGGAGGATCGTATCTTCCTAAGAGGAAATTCTCGATACCAGCCCAAGCAACCATTACACCTGTCATCAGAGTTTACATAATTAGCACTACAAAAATTCCAATTGTTCATAAATTGTTTTCTTGGCTAGGGAAAACCTCAGATGTTTAATCCTAACAAACCAAAATATACATACAATGAACTAGGATCCAATATTCTATGAGTTAGCGGAATTAGAAAATTCAGCGATAAAATATCTAAATAAAATGAGTTTATATAGCTAATGAAGTTTTAACCTAGAAAATTCCAATCGAATTCAGATGAAGTTTGTTGTTGACTGTAATATGCAAACTATATATAAAAAGAAAAAATGTGTATTGGTTCGAAACACACACACACACACAGATATATACGTACATACACATATACGTATATTACTTTTTGTCTAAAAGAAATGATCAAAGAAATCAGATGATTATGTACATATATTTTATTGGAAATAAACAACAAATTCTAATTCAACTTTTTTGTTAAACTCAAAACATCAGTTTTTTACTTTATCAAGTTTTAATATTAATCTCAAGTTAATATTTGATCAAAGAATATAGGTGGTTTTGGATATCTTTCCGTATCTGTGGATATATTTGATCAATTTTGTAAGAAACCGATCAACTTTTGGCTTAGATCTTGCTATTTGACTTAGACTTATCCAGTTCTAAGAAAAAAAAGTGAACAAAAATCTATGTAATCATACTACAATCATTTTGAGTTTCGAAAAAATTTACTGTTTAAAAATCTTACGTGTATTTTATTTCCAATTTGGGAATAACCCCAAATACGCACTGTAGTCATTTCATATTTTAAAAAAAGATTGAATCATTCTTATCGTTGTGAAGCCACTGTTCACAATATCAATCTTTCTAACTCAAGTCCAAAATAAAATCGATTATCCCTTTATGAATTTCATGGTCTGCTTCATCGACCTCTTCTTCAGTCATTCTCAGTAATTTTTCTTCACTACTTTTATGTTATGTCGTTAATATAATCTAATAAGTTTGGCTTTATTTAAATCGTAGAAAATTATTCCAATTTTGTTTGCAATGGCTCCATTTCAATCTCAACAAACTTCTGCATCTGACTACTCGACAATAGATTCAAGAAAGAGAAAGACAATGCTTTCAAATAGTGAATCAATGAGAAGGTCAACAATCTGAAAGCAACAGCAACTGAATGAGTTAATCAATCAGGTTGCACAACTCAAGAATTAAAACATTCAAATAACGATGCAAATTGATGATGCGGCTCAACAGTGTATGTCTATGGATGGAGCAAATGCTGTGTTGAGTACCCAAATCATCGAATTGATTGAAAGTTTGAAATCTTTGAACAATATGCTTGGGTTTGCGGAAGAGTTTAGCTGGCTGGAAATGGATATTCAGAATGTACCCAATCTATTGTTTAAGCCATTGCAATTTCCATGCCCGATAAAGCCTGTTATGGCACTGGTAACACGTTTCACTTCTGAGTTGTTGATGTGGTTGTAATACATTATGTTTGGAGTCGTGTTTTGTTTTTTTTACTACAATGTTGAAATTTATTTTGAGTTGTATTTGTTTCAGAATATTCCAGTAAATTCAATGACATCTTATGTTGTATTATGTTTATTATGTTTCCAAGCCTAGCGCATAGAGGTGATGGTAATGTAGCTATGTCCTTAAACTTAAAAAGGTTTGTTCCTAAAGGATGCCAGTGGTAGCACCGGGTCAGGTTGATCGTTTTTCCCCAAGAAACTGAGGCCTTTATAGGGGCATTTCATCCACAATTGCAATAATAAACTAGCATTATTCTTCAAGTAACTACATTGTTTTGTTGAATTTCCTTTAAAACCTTTCGAGCACATTCTGTATTTCATTTCTTAACCCATCAGGAAAAAAATTCAAAGAAACATGAGTGATGAGCCTCAGTACTTAGGATATAATTTGAACTCGTTAAATCAAGCTGATTAAACTGTTGCCAATTTATTGCATAAATTTATTGTTATTATTTTCCAAAAAATAGTTGGAATCTATTTATTTACACATGTTGAAGACTTCAAAAATATATCGATGCTCAATAATGACGTTCCACCTTGATTTATCGATTAAGAGGTGTAATATGTTAGCAAGATTCACCAACTTTTGGAACATTGAGTTACATAATCCATTTTTTTCATTTATTTTAAAATTTTGAACTGTTCTTAAGTTATTGTTTAAAGACCTCTTTCTACCATCAATTTACCAAGTTAGCAACGAGATGCTTATTTGACCCCTCAGATTATAGGCAAGATCTTCGTGTTTTTCAGGATGAACAACTTTGTTACATGTACTACAAGATTCATATCTTCCACCTTTATGAAAGCTGTTGTGAAGTATAAGATCATCACAGGTGAAGTATAAGTATTTATAAGATTGGAGATGGCTAACACAGGTGTAAGGCAAAAAGTCCATCCCATATACAAAACAGTGGTTATCACAGGTGTAAACAATGTCAACAGAAGTATAAAAATGGGAAAGCCACCATAAACATAAAAACTATAGTTATTGTAAGTACGAAAAAAGAGCTATCCCATGTTTAAAATGAGTAATATAGTACCCGTGGAGTCGGTTTAAAGCCAAGCATTGTTTGTATGAATTTGATATCAATGGCTACTGTTCCAGTAGCTTCTGTGCTTAGCTATTGTTCTACCTCCTCATACTCTTCCAGACTAACTGTCAGCTATGGTCGGTTGAAATCATTACGGAACGAAAACTGTCCCATACCCATTACGAAAATCTCTCCTTTCGCTCCTGATTTGTCGACCACGTCATTTGATGAGTAACCAATCCATAACCAGTGGCATAAATACAAAGTTACCAATTACTTCACTTGGAACAAGGTAGTTGCATGTCCCTTTATTGTAATTATCAGCACCAAAACAGAAAGAAGCGTTCGAAACGAACAAATTTTGTGGGAAAATCGATCGTCCGTTGAAATAGATACCAGATGCAGCATCCCTAAATGAACAACAACGGTGTAGTCTCTGTCGATGGTTCCTGAACCGACTAAAGTGAACCAATGAGTGTTGTTGATGACAGTGTAGGCACATGGTCCTCTGTTACCGATAGAGACAGAGACAAAAATGCCCTTCTTCATCGCTGCAAAAGCTTCGATGGATACAACATCTTCGTAGAGGGCGATGCATCGAATCCTAACAATATTAACATGATGTTGACTCCATCTTCTATTGCTTGGTCCATGGTGCTAAAACATCGCTTGTTGTTCATTTGGAATCTGAATCGAAGTAGAACAATGCCTTGTACATTGCTACATGCGCCTTGGGTGCGATTCCTATCGTATATCAGAGTATTCAGTTTTGCTAAAAATGAGTTCGTTTTGAGTTTAAGACCATATATCATATATACCTGTCATAGTTCCTTCGGCATAGCCAAAATAGCTAGCATCGCGAACAGGACGACCGGCTGTTGTAGATGATGTATGAGTACCAAGACTGAAGAAATCCCTGGCTAAATCATAATCTCTGGCAGTGCATATATTATTTCCAGATCGACGAATACATACTGAAACTTCTTACTCCAATGAGTTTTCTGTTACAGAGGATGGAAGTGAAATTGACACCTTCTTCGCATTTGCCTTTCCATTTGGAAGGAGCAGGCGCCATGCCTTTATCCAGAAAAATCTTACTCTCTGGCAAAATCAAAGGAAGACCCGATTGGTGAAAAGGATGAAAATGACTGGTGACTCAAATCAAAAATTAAAGGAAGGAGGCAGAGTTCGTAAGTGGAGAAAGAGAGGAATAACGTTGAATGGAGAAAAAAATGACTGACATTGTAAGTTTTAGGGAAATAAATTAGGGTATTCGAGAGGAAAAGGAAATTTGAGAAAAGGAAGTGTGTGCGGGTACAGAGAAAAAAAAAACACGAGGGAGATATTTTGGATGAGCAACGTTTTAGGTAAATTTAATTATGTTTTGAGATACAATAAACAACGTTTTGTACAAAAGTCTGCAATTTAGTGCTGCTAATAATGAGTTTTCTTATAGTGGAGAAAATCATTGTCTTATATATCACATTGAGGGTGAGGGTCTGACCCTTACTAGGGATGGTGAGATAGGTGAGGAGAACAAAAGTTTTATGACGTTGGTTAGGACAAGAATTTTATTTACTCTCCTTCGTCTGAAGGCTATGATCCAAAGCTAGCTTCTCTTTTCTCTGGTTATGTTCATGTTAATGGCCCATCTACTGATGTTGGAAGTGGCAGTCCCTCCTTGGAGGGCACGTAGTCCTATTAGTTTGTAGTCTAGGCACTTTTGCCTAGCTCCTGTGCTTTATTTTTCATTGTGGTTTGGGATTCTTTTTTCCTATTTAGTTGTTCTGTGCATGTGCAGAACACATGTTCTCTTTTTATATATACAGTGGCACGGTCCACTATAAAGCTGGTTAGCTTTGCTAAATTTTTTTTAATTGTTAAGTATTATATTAATTTTTTAACAGTGTATTAAGACATCTCATAAGTAAATTTATAAGATAATCATAAGATTATATTTATAAGTAATTTGTAAGCAAATAATACTAATATTAGGGTTATTATAAAATATTTAATGAATGGTATATTTGGATATATAATAGATTTTTTTGTAATTAATGAATGTAAGTAATTATTTATGTAAATAATGGATGTTAGTTATAGTTTACAATAATATGTATTTATATAATTTATGTTAATTAATGCAATAAAATATGGAACATTTGAAAGTTCGATATGATTGGATGTACAAATATGTAGGGTGTAAAGAACCGATATCAACAGCTTTTCTAATATGTTTAGAGAAACCCATGGAAGTGGCATCGTTTAACAAGACAAACATGATAGATGTTCGATGTTATTGCAAGAAAATGAAGCTCAAAATCTTTAAGATTATAACACTGTAGAGATTTTGACAAAACATAGGTTTATAGAAAAATATTATTTGTTGAAATTTCATGGTGAAGATATGAAATGCTTAATACGTCATTCATTGTTGCAAACGAATTGGTTGTTAATTTTGATGAACCTATCTAAGGAATAGAATGATATAAATGGTTCTTAATGCTACTGGTCCAAGTATACAAATGAATTCACTGGATATAAAGGAAGAACCTAATCTGGAAACTAAGAATTTTTGTGACTTTTTAAAAGCATCAAAACAACCGTTATTTAATTGACGTTTAACGGCATAGTTGGCAACAACATCTAGGGTGATTGCTATAAAATCCATAAACATCGATATAGAAAAACTAATGAATGATGCTATTGGTAACACCTTACCTCTACGCCCATACTATTCAAGAGTATTAGTGAGTAATACTGTCAGATAATATAGAGAATGAGACTATAAGGGGTACACGTGTATACTCATTTGGGCTAACACTGGTACGTATTAAAACATCGAATAAATAACTTACCTATATGACACAGTATTGGCACACAACATCCGGGGTTATTTGTATTAGTGTTCCTTATAACTCTTGGGTACTCTTAAATGAGTAAGTTGAGAGTCATGTATGAAGATGGCGCATGAAGCTGTATGGAGGATGAGTAGAAGGTTTATGCTTTTCTCATATTATATGGATTTACTACTTATTGCGTTGTGCAATGCTGTGTAGTTATTAGCACTATATATATATATATATATTAGATATAGTTTTCATTTCATGCACTCTTGATGTACTTATATGTATTGACTCATACATGATACGTGATGTATAATCTTGTAAATCACGCTGCATTTTAATGATGTTTACTTTTGGGTTCATTTGATTATGCTATTGTCTCGCCTTTATCTATTTTTGGTATTGTATTTTATCTATGCTTATGTGAGATATATGACATGTTATTGATCGCATGGTTTCTTCATTTCCCTTAGCAATTTCCATCCATCCACCATGTACCATTATAATGCCACCATTAGTAACATGTGTTCGTATTACTTTATACTAATAATTTGGATATTGGAGGTGGAGGAAGATAATCACATTTGGAATCAAAGCTTAGGTTAAGTGATCATCTACATTTTCTGTGACACCCACCTTTATATCCATATTACCCAAGAGTATTACTGAGTAATACTGTCGAGTAACATAGAGAATGAGGCGAGGTAGATGATACACGCGTGAATATTACCAGTGAATACGTCACATAGTATAAAAAATCACTCACCTCGACGTAAACAGTCTCGGTAAAAGGCAACAGACACGTGTGGTTCTCGAGGATAGAAAATATACAATATAAAATAAATCACAAAGAACAGAGTCGTCTATGTAGTGATAACGTATAAGAAAAAATATACACAAGTTTGAGTGGGTCTATAAAAATATTCAAATGCCCATTGTAATCAAAAAATATACATACATGTCTAATATATACATCTCTACATCATATGAATACTTGTAGCTACATATATACAAAATGATACTCAACTTTATAATGCATACAATTATCCTCCTCTATGCCCAACAATTAAAAGAAGGTCACATCGTCCCTAGACCTATAATGTCTCAGATTGATCCGAGTATTATATAAATAATAAACGGATCAGACTATGTCTAGATTCAAAGATGAGTACATAAACAATATCTCAAGGAATAACATCTACATGACATAATAAAAAACCAACCAAAAGAATAATAGAACACTCAGAACACATCAAACATCATTGCATATCAAACATTAAAACATCCATAAGACATCGAACACCATCACACACATCACACAACATAAATTAAGCATCCATCACAAACATCACACCGCACACACATTGAACATCCATCACACATATAGCACACCGCACACATCACACACATTGTACACATCACACATTACTGCACACATCATGCATCACATGCCTCACACACATCACACACATTACCACACACATCGCATATATCATACGTTGCATACATCGCACACAGCATACATCACATACATCTCACACTAATTCATTCATATTTATTCAACTAAATTTGATTTATTCATTTTATTCTTTAATTTCATCTTCAATACTTCTACTGCTACTATTAAAGTACTTCCAGAAACCAAGTCCACACCGGAGCCTCGCCATTTCTCATATGCAAAGAGAGACCCTACTTATAAATTATTGTGAGCATTCTTACCAGTTTTTAGCTGCACAACAAACGCACGTCGCTTCCTCGCTTTCTTATACGTTGTAACGACCCACCTTTTTGAACGGTTTAAATCGACAATAAACCATACATGTCTAATTCAAACCATTCAAAAGGAGGATTGTTAATGGGGTAAATAAGAAAAGAAAAGAAAGAAAAACAAAACATAGAATCTCGTAGTGGATTAACGAAATATAATAATCAAATAAACAGTTCATGAAACTGTTTTACAAATATCATTTGATTAAACTTTACAATACAAATCAGAGTTATACAATAGGAATAAACAAATAATGGAGTGGTATAATTATAATAAATAGCAATAATATACTGAATATTCGTCTTCGTCCTCCAAAAATAGTCTTTAATTCACTGAAAAGCTCAGACTGACCCGAGGGTAATGAAAAGACAAAACACTCAAGTCAGAACTAAAAGATCTTATGCAAATTAAATCAAAATTAGATGAAATAAGGAATGCAGATAACCACATTTTTGAAGGTTCAAATTTTCCTAAAAAGTTATTGTTTTCATATTCAAAATACAATAGATTTCAAATAGATCCATTCTAGTAACATACAAATTTACAGAAAAATTTCCAATTAAATTTCATAGTTCAAGAGATTTGATTTATAAAAATGCTCCAAAGTTTCAACATTCAATTCTATGGAGACTTACGAATGTTTCCAAAATTTAATTCGAAAACATTCAAATAAGGTAACGGTGGTTTATTTCTCAAAAATCGTTTTTATGGTTCAAATAGTAAATCTAAACATACTAATTTTTCTCTCATGTAAATTTATGAAATTCATGGGTTTATATCTTTATTCGGTGTTCAAATAATCAGTATGAAAATTTATAATGATTACAATAAACTTTAAGGTGATAACAAGGATATATCAAAATAAATGAACAAATACACATTCAATCACAACATACAATCAACATTCAAATCAACCAATTCAACAAATCAACCAATTTAATAACATGTCACCGTAATTATAAGTTATTACATATTGGAGTTTAGGTATTCAAATTAAATATCAATTAAAATTACAAATCAACAATCAAATATTTATCACTAGATGACCTGGTTTAACTTGCAACAATTTTTTTTAGTATTTCGTGAGTGAGTTTAAACACCCACCTTATGGATTACCCTTTTCTATTCGGATTTGGATCCGCTACTAATTCCTCCTTTTGATTTATTTGCTTGCTATCTTAATATTCTTTTTTTATAGAAAGTTTTGGAGGAGACAGAGAAGTTTGTATAGATCTGGATTTGAAGAGAAGAATTTGGAAAAAGAAGAATGTTTGGAAAAGAAGAAGAAAATTTAAATAAGATGAAGAATTGAAAATGAAAAGGTAGCTTTGAAAAAGAAGAAGATTCGAAGAATAAGAAAAAGGAAGCTTTGAAAAAAAAGAGAAGAATGAGATTTGAAGAAGGAGAAAAAAATGAAGAAGGAGGAAAATGAAGAGAGAGAGAGGGAAAATGAGATGGAAGTTTGTTTGGAGAAATGAAGCTACCGAAGATGAGATTTGAAAAATGAAATAAGGCTATAGGAATGAAGATGGAAACAAATGAAATGCTAATAAAGTATATATAAACAAACTAGGAATTGAAATAAAGTAAAAATATGAACAACCTTAAAACGGTAGTATTGAAAGAGGTGAAGTGAAGGAATAAATATATGAATAAAGATAAAAATAAATCTTCCGTTCTTTAATATGAAGCTTTAGAAAAAAGAGTTGCTAATGAAAGGAAACTACAAGAACCAATAACGCATAAACAAAATAAACTTCAGAAATGGAGAATAGTAAATGCTAATTAGATGGCATGAATATTAATTTGGATGTTCACATTAAAAATGGAATAAAGAAAATGAAAAAAAAAACTTCAGGTAAAGCACTTGAAGGAGCAAACGAACAAATGAAAAGAATGAGGCAATTATTAATTATAAATAAATCAAATGAGGCTAGTATTATTTAATAAGAAACGAATGAGTAGTCTAATAATTAAATGGATGCTCAAGTGAAGCCTACGCTGAGAACTTGAAAACGAAAAGAGAGTGAATGCGACGTGATAATAAATGAAAAGTAAATGAAGGGACCGCCTATATCCTATAAACAAACCTTTGAGGTCCAAATTCAAAAACTTACTCCAATAATTCATATCAATAAACCCAAATATACATATATTTACGTCATTTAATTCCATATTAAAACATTCGTTTTAAGTTAATATATGTGCACACTCCATTAACGCAATCAATCAATTAAAAATCAATCAATAAACTAATCAACCAATCAATCTATATGTTTATTTACGTTACTCAAACCAATTTTATTAATTAATGAATATATATCTATTTGTGCATTAAAAAATGATTTACTTTACTTTTTTAATTACTGTAACGGTCACATTAATGCAATCAATTTACAAGTTTTAACCATATATAAAATGGAAAAATAAATATATGTGAACTTATGTAATTAATGTACAACTGTTAATACAAGGTAATTCTAATTGATTCCACAACATTTACACAACCATGAACCCTTTGATATATTTAAAATTTTGAATATTAATGTGTGTGTGTGTATGTATATATATATATTATTCTAAAATTCAATTTTTTTCTTCTCCAAAATCATACTTATTAAAAATGAAAGTTTTATTTTTATACGTCTCAAAACATGCAATTATTTTAATTAAAATGTTCATTCCATATTGACATAAAAATGCAAGTTCCTATATTAACTCATTCGTTACAATTTCATTTATGTTTCCTTTTAATTGAAACATTTCAATTAATCTAATTCCAATTCATTTCATTACTAATTTCAAACAAATTCTAATTATAAAACACCGTTTTCTTTTCATTTATACCAATTCAAACATGTTTTATAATATTTCGTATACAACAAAATTTATACACTATTTACAAAGTAAATGTTTTATCTTATTGAAAATCAACTTCTCCAAGATGCATTTCAAATAACAACTTATGTTATTCTTTCATTAAAACATTCACTCCATCCTTTATTCAAATTCAACATTTGTTATTCTGATTAGAGACAAACATACAATTTATTCTTTTCAAATCAAAGCTTAAATTTCATTGAAATGTTTATCTTAATTTAATTTAATATGTAATTTCTTATTCAAATGTTCATTTTATATTTTCCAACATTTACTTATTAAATTATTCCATTCTTGTATTCATCTATTATTACAATCAATGGAACTTACATTCAAACAATTATTAAAATAAATTGAAATTACACTAAAATAGTTATCAATTATATTAAATCACATTATTAAATTACATTTTAATTGTTTTCTTACTAACAAATCATAAATTTCTAATTTCATACAATATTAAATCCTAAAATCTTATTAAATTCAATATTTTAATTATCGGAAAAAATACGGGTCGATACACTCTCCCCCACTCAAAACTTTTCGTCCTCGAAAAGGAACGAGAAGGAATTAAGAAGCTTAAAATAATTTTATTCAGTTAATAAATTTATAAACAATTAAATTTACATAATTAAGTATTTTAAATAAAATATACTAATTAATAAACAATTAAATCTTCATATTCAAGTTTACTAAAGTTTGAAAATATTTTCACTTCACAAAATTTTCTAAGTCTTAAATTTATGAAAAATTTCGGCAGAGTCTCCTTTGTACAGATAGGTCCGAAAAAATAATAATATCAATAATATCACATATATATCATATTTTCAAATAAAATGTCCCAAAACCACGAGAAAAACAATATATATCGCTATAAAATCATAATCCGAAAATGTACCTATTTGTCGGGCAAACAACTTTATTTATGAAACCAAAAGTAGTAACTATTACTTCATTAAACCTGTATTCCACTTATATAATCCAAAATAGTAAGAATTATGAACAAGAGAAATATTTAGTTGTTTTCAATTGCAACAAAAGCAAATCAATATAAAACATATACAAACAAACAATACAACCATTATATGCAACCAAAGAATCCATCATACATCCATAGCAACCAAAACTAATGGTTTGTTTAGTTCAGAAACTTTTAATCGTGCAAGGTGATAAATAACCATCAAGTGTACCCTACGCTCAACAGCCTTGAATAATTACTCAATAGATTATACATACAACCTTAAATAATTAGAGTATCCTTTCCAAACATCTCATAAGTTAAAACAACCAATAATTTCAACACATTATTTAAGTTTATTCAATTGATTTCTTTTTACCTCTTTTACCTTTTATTTATTTTCATTCATTCATACAATGTCTTTATCATGTACTTACATAAATATTTCACATTCAACATATAAAATAATCAATGAATTCATTATTTAAGTATTACATACTTTTCATTGCAGTTTAATTCACATCTATTTACTTATAATGTTTGATATCCATTTAACATTAATATTCATTAGTAAATCATTTTAGTCATTTTCTTGAGTTTATAATCATTTACCTAAACGGTATTTACCTTTTTACTTTTTAATTTAATTACAAGCATTTCACAATATTAACTTACGTTTATAACATTTGTTGTACATTAAATTTTTTATTTATAGAAATAATTCCATTGAACACTTCCATTACTTAAGTTTTACTTGTATAATATTCTATTACATATTCCTATTTAACATTTTCAACTTTTAACATTTTGGTAAGTTATATATATGTTTTATAGAATGAATTTGAATGTTGCACAAGTTTATCTATTAACTTCTATTAACAAAATGTTCAATAACTATACCTTCTAAATTTTTCATATTTACAAGTTATTTTCAATTTCTTATATATTTCATTAATCACTTAGCATCCAATTCCTTAATTTCAATTTCGAAGTTTCCAATTATTAATATAGTCAAGATTTCCTTCATTACAATAATTGAAATCTCTAATTTATAGAAACTTAAAGAACTAAATGCCGGATTCATTTCAAACCATATGAAATAATACACACACACACACTCATAGCTTTTATATATCAAATCATATTTAGAAATACAAAATTAGGATTTGTTTATCAAAACTAATATGCAGTAAAATACTACAACGGCCTTCCCACTTTGAAACTCGAAAATGAACGTCGATGATGCGTGCGCTCATCACCGAAATTACTTTTCAACGACAGAAGAGGGGAGTACAAAACTTATTTCCTTTCAAAAATTCTTTTAAAACATTCCTTTCAAATCACATTTGAGAATATTTATTCAAAATACTTCCAAATAATACGAGTATTATATTCCAAAATTCCTTTGAAAACAAAGTTCAACCCCAGAACTTAAGTTCTCAAATTTCCAATTAAATTCATTTTATTTATAAATCCTATTTTGCAATTAATATTTATAAAATTTCACTTCCTACCAAACAAATATATCACATACAACTATTAGTACTTCGAAATCAAGTAAATATTTCAAAAACATACTTCAAAAATAGAAATTCCAATTTATTTTTTAAGTATATTACTAAAATAAATTTCCCAAATCATTTAATATCTTTAAAATTATACATTCAAAGAAACTCATATTACTTTACTCGAAATATATATTTGAAACTTCATTTGCAAATCAATCATCTTTAATACTTTACAAAATTCATCCGTAAAATTTCTTGCTTCGTTTATAAATAGCATCTAAAAATCTTAAATAACATCTTTATAAATATATGTAGACTGTTTGAAAATAATTATTTATACCATTACTTATATTTAAAAAGGAGTTATTGAAAACCTTAAATCCATTATTTATAAATTTATTAGTTTTAAATCTAAAAATACTTTTCAAACATCTTTAATTAATCAATAATCATTAACTTTAAATATGTTTATTTATTTAATAACTTCTCACAATATTTACAACACTAATAATTAACTATTAAACTATGTTATACATAAATAAACAATATTATAAACATTTTAAAGTATTTAGAAAAGAAAAAGAAGAATATGACCAAAATATCCTTTATATAATACTTTATCAAAATACTTTTATAACTCGATGTTTTAACAAGTTTATCCTCATTCTTGTAGACTCTAGCAATGCGTTGATCAGGCGCAAGGCTAGAATTCTCTAAGTAGTTAGTAGACCTATTTCAACACCTAGTGAAAATACTTAAAAACATTTAAAATAGATATGGAAAGCACATTCCCCCATGGATCGCAGTTACGCAATGGTTACGCCGCTATCCCAACGGAATCACTTGTAACTGTAGGCATCGCCACCCCTCGACTTACGCCATGGTTCATAGATCGTAGCTACACAATTGTTATGTTGCTATCCCAGCAGAATCACTTGTAGCTGTAGGCATCCCATCCCTCGATTTACGCTATGCATCAATAGAACGCAGCTACGTAATGGTTACGCCGCTATCCCAGCGGAATCACTTGTAGCTTTAGGCATCACACCCCTCGATTTATGCTATTCAACAATATCAAATGAGTATAATAAGTGACCCACCAAATGGGTTCCGATACGTGTTCCTACCGAGTAGGACCCCGATTTCCGAAGGACACTCCGCGTGGAGTTCCAACGCAACCCTACCGAGTGGGATTGCGATTTCCGATGGAAGGTACTTCCCATATCATTTACTTCAAAATTTATCATACCATATATAGTACCCTTTCAAAATCATAATTTCAATTATCGCACTTATATAAATTCCATTATATACAAGATTTCATTTTCAGATAGAGTACTTTCTAAAATCAGTAGTCTTGAATATATCAAATCATTCTTATATCAATTCCATTGTATATAAGATTTATCTCTTCAGATCAAATACCTTCCAAAATCAATAGTCTTCAAAATCATCTTTGAAAGGGAGTGCGGATTAAGGATCTTAAGGCTAATTTAACACTAGAGGGGGGGTGAATAGTGTTTAATGGATTCTAAGACATATATTGACTAATTAAAAAATTATGATATAAACAAATGCAGAACTTAATCATAGAAGAATCACATAATCTAACACAGATGCAGAAAGTAAATAAAAAGCAGTAAAAGGAAAGAACACACCGGATTTTATACTGGTTCGGAGTTACCCTACGTCCAGTCCTGCACTAAGGAAAACACCTCGTATAAATTTTTATTATACAAATTTCGAGATTACAATCCTCAATTTCTAAAGTTCTTGAGGTACCCTCCTGTCTTTGAGTCCGGGGCAAACTCTCTTGGTTTACGGGACACAAGATCACCCAATTGATTTCCAGGCACAACCACACCTTATAGAGAGACTCGATAAACTATTGATTACAAATTGATCCTATAACTCTGAATAGCACTTTGATCTTCGACAGAGGGCAGAGAATCAAACAAGAATGAGATTCTAATTTGATTCACTTGAGAATTCGGAAGAATTTCGGCACGATCTTAAAAATATGAAAATTTTAGAATATGGATTTGTGGAGAAGGAGTGAAGAAAATAAGAAAATAGTTAGTTAAAAAATTCGTTTGCGAAGGCTATTTATAGACCAGTAACGGTCATAACCATTCGTGAAGAGATTTAAACGAATAGACACTTCTTTTGAAAATTGAAACTTTTAAATTTAACGACCACCATGTCGACATGGGGCCTTAGCTAAAAACAATGTAAAATTTGTTTTGAAAATGGTATTGAAAGGAAAACAAGATGAAATGATTCTGGAGTAAAATAAACTAATTTTCCTACGTTTTAAAATAAAGAAGTGTAGAAAAATATATTTTTAGAATGTATATATAAATTTGATTTTAAATCTCAAGTATATATATGTATTATAAAAGAATATTTAAAAATCAGAAGATAGTTTTAAAAACAAACGAAGTTCAAAACAAGAGTTTATTTAAAAACAAAAACAAAGAATATTTTAAGGCTAAAACATCGTTTTGAAAATCATTTGAAAATATAATTTTTAAGGCTAAAACATTTTGAAAAGCATTTTTGAAAATCATTTTGAAAAACCATTTTGAAGAAGTTTTGCAAGCTTCTTCCTGCAGAATATCTCATCACATCAGGACTCGAGAACTTGTACAAAACCAGGATGTTCGTGGGTTTGTAAGCCACTTGTCGTAGGTTTGTAAGGTACTTGTCGTGGGTTTGTAAGCCATTAAGAAGATAGAAATGGGTTCCATCCCAAATGAAATTTGGAATGAAGATTTCCATGATATTATGAAGTTTTAACAAAAACTAGACACTTATCTTGAAATCTTGATCTTGATACTCATGAGTCTTCAAACTTGATTTCTTCATTCTTGATCTTTATACTGTACAGTCTTCAATAATCAGTACCTGCCTTATATATATCCTACATAATAATACTCATATAATAAAATAAGTTACAAAGGTTGTTGTCATCAAAACCACTATCTCCAGTTCCTAATAATCTCCCCCTTTTTGATGATGACAACCTTATAAAATATATACTTGCCACTTCGATCATACCATAACTCCCCCTTACACCAACAATTCCCCCTTACACCAACAACTCCCCCTTACTCCAAGCCTACTATTTTATATAACTTCTCCCCCTTTTTCATCAACAAAATAACCTATAAACCTTGAACTTAATAGAAAATGAGATAAACAAACATATGATATAAGAATAATAACTATATATAAGTGAAATATAGCATCCTAAGTTAAATGGAATTAAAGATTTTATACACCAAAGATTGTTTTTAGAAGAACATTAATTAAGATAACACTTATATAAAAATTAACAAACCAACATACAATCAAGAAAGAGAAAAACGAAAAATGCTTAACAAGGACCCTTAACTATTGGTGATTTATGGACCGAACAATTTGGATAGTGGAGACCAAAGTTTCCACATTGTTCGACCAAGTTCCCATTAGCGTCAAAAAGGACCTCTCCAACGCAAATCACGCCATCGTCTTCGTCCATATGAACATCCGGATTCGGCAGAGGATGTTCTTCTTCTTGATCCTCTTGTGGTTCTTCTAGAGGCTCTTCTTCTCAAAAATCCATGGCTTGTGTTGATTCTTCGATGACAATGGGATTGGCATGGTTATCCATAAGGAATTTTTGTAAATTCCTAAGGATTCTGCCTTGCCTATATTGTTCTCTAGCCATTCGCAGTTGACTTACTTGAATTTCTATCATCATTTGAAGCAAATCTTTCATCTTCTCTTGTAATTTGATGACTCATACATGTGTGGTACGTTGAAAAGGGGCAGAATGAGGAGAAGTGGGTGAAGAAGGTTCATTATTAGATGAGGAAGCCATTAATTTACTGTTTTAGAAGTTTATTACAGAGAATAGAACAGAGAAAAGGAGTAAAAGTCGAAATATATAAATATATAACCAAATAACTAATTTTAGAGGGAAATTTAAATTTGAAAATCTCGGCCTATATGTAGACGTAGGGGGATCGGTGATGTCGACATGCCTAGTTCAATTTATTTTTTGAAATTTTTATTTATATTTAATATTAACTATACTTGTATTATTTATAATTTATATTTCAGTTAATGAACATATACCTAATTCTCTTCTAAATTTAGTAAAGTTTTGTTCATTTAATGGTTTGGTTAATATATCAGCAATTTGTTTTTCAGTATTAATATATTCAAGAGTTATGACTTCTTTACTTATATTATCTCTAAGAAAATGATGCCTAATATCAATATGTTTTGTTCTAGCATGACTAGTTGGATTTTTAAATAGATTTATTGCACTAGTATTATCACAATAAATTGGCGATTTAGTTATAGTTAATCCAAAATCTTTTAAAGTTTGTTTGCATATATATAACTTGAGAGCAAGCCAAAGCAGTAGATATATATTCTGCTTCAGTTATTGACAAGGATACAGTGTTTTGCTTCTTACTAAACCAGGAAACCAGAGAATGTCCTAGAAAGTGACAAGTTCCACTTGTACTTTTTCGGTCTGATTTACAACCATCGTAATCAGCATCACAATATGAAATTAAATCAAATACATCATTTTTAGGGTAAAATAAACCATAATCTAAAGTATGTTTTACATATCTTAAAATTATTTTAATAGCTTTTAAGTGAGTTTCTTTAGGTTGAGATTGGTATCTTGCACAGAGACAGACACTATGCATGATGTCAGGACGACTTGTTGTTATATAAACCAGCGACAAATCATTCCCCTATATAATTTTTGATCAACATCTTTTGATTTATCTTCTTTACTTAAAGCTACATTAGTTGTCATTGGAGTTGGTTTCCCACTAGAAGTTGTCAATCCAAATTTATTAATTAAATACTTAGCATATTTTTCTTGACTAATGAAAATTCCTTTATCTAATTGTTTGATTTGAAGTCCTAAGAAGAAACTTAGTTCTCCCATATGACTCATTTCAAATTCTTTAGTCATTATATCTGAGAATTCTTTATTCATTATGTTATTAGTTGACCCAAATATTATATCATCTACATATATTTGTACTAATTGAATATCATTTTTGTTTCTTTTAATAAAAAGAGTTGTATCTATTTTACCAATTTCAAAACCAGATTGTAGTAAATAAGATCTTAGTCTTCCATACCAGGCTCTAGGAGCTTGTTTCAGACCATATAAAGCTTTCTTTAATTTATATACATGATTTGGAAATTTATTATCTTCAAAAAGTGGAGGTTGTTCAACATAAACATCTTCTTTTACAAAACCATTTAAAAAGGCACTTCTAACATCCATTTGATATAATTTGAAATTATTGTAGTTTGCGAAAGCAAGTAGAATCCTGATAGCTTCTCTAGTCTTGCTACGGGTGCAAAGGTTTTGTCATAATCAATTCCTTCTTCTTGACAATAACCTTGCGCGACTAAACGAGCTTTATTTCTCACGACCTCATCAAGTTTATTCATTTTATTTTTATAAACCCATTTTGTTCCAATTATACTTTTATCCTCAGGTCTAGGAACAAGTTCCCAAACATCATTTTTGGTAGACTGATTCAATTCTTCTTGCATAGCAAGAAACCATGAATCATCAGATGATGCTTCCTTTGGATTTTTAGGTTCAATAGTTGATATAAAAGCTACATTACTCATACTATTTAGTTGATTTATTGTTTTAACTATAGATTCAATATTTCCTAGTATATTTTCTACAGGATGATTTTTTAATAGCCTAATTCTTTTATTAGGTTGATTGATTTCACAATTAGTTTCATTAGGTTCATTATTTAAAGTTCCAAAATCTTCTACATCTTCTATTTATACAGTATCTTTAAAATTTTCATCAAAAGATACATGCATTGTTTCTTCAATAGTGTTAGTTCTTAAATTATAAACTCTAAATGCTTTACTTCTATTAGAATATCCGATAAAGATACCTTTGTCGGATTTAGGTTCAAATTTATCTAAATTATCTTTTGTATTAAGAATAAAACACTTACTACCAAAAACTTTAAAATCAGCTACTATGGGTTTCTTATTGTAAAATAAATCATATGGTGTTTTATTAGTTAATGGTCTAATTAAAATCCTATTTAATATATAACAAGCTGTAGCGACTGCTTCAGCCCAAAAGTTTTTAGGTAAGTTACTATCAGAAAGCATTGTTCTAGCACACTCTTGAATCGTTATATTCTTACGTTCTACCACTCCGTTTTGTTGTGGAGTTCTTGGAAAAGAGAAATTATGAGTAATTCCTTTTTCATTACAGAAATTCTCAAAATTTTCATTTTCAAATTCTCCACCGTGATCACTACGAATAGTTTTTATTTTTAAAGAAAGTTGATTTTGAATTCTTTTAGCAAAATTTTTAAATAATTCAAAAGCATCACTTTTAAGTTTAAGAAAAATTGTCCAAGTATATCTAGAATAGTCATCTACAATTACAAAAACATACTTATTGTGATTAATTTATTGAACTTGAGATGGACCAAATAAATCTAAATGAAGTAATTCTAGAGGTGTAGAAGTATAAATCATATCTTTTAATTTAAATGAACTTTTCTTAAGTTTTCCTAATTGGCAAGCATTACATATACTGTCTACTTTATAGTTTAACTTGGGAAGACCTCTAACTAAGTCAAGTTTTGATAACCTAGATAACAGTTTGAAATTTAAATGACCAAATCTTTATGCCAAATCCAAGGGTCACTTGTATTAGCCAAATGACATAAGTTATCATTTGAAACTTTCATACTAAGGATGTAAATGTTTTTCTTCCTAATTCCTTCAAAGATAATATTTGACTTATTATCTTCGATGTGACACTTATCTTTTCCAAATTTAATTTTAAAATCTTTATCACATAGTTTACTTATACTAAGCAGATTATGTTTTAAATTCCTAACCAGCAAAACATCATAAATAAGAGGAGTTTTAGAAAAACTGACATTGCCGATGCCAATCACATATCCTTTTGAGTTATCTCCAAAGTTGACCAATCCACCATCTTGATATATAATGTCATTGAGTATCTCGGGATTTCCAGTCATATGCCTTGAACAACCACTATTAAGTATCCATTTATCTTTCTCAATTTGCACAGTTTGTCCATTGGTTGTTGATTCTTCAAAAGCCATGTAACATGTTTGTTCCTAAATAACACACCAATTTTGTAGATTACTTGATTTTTCATAAAAACTATATGCAGACTTATGATACTTTGATGAAATGCATAAATTCAAACTAGTATTAACAAAATTTCCTAAAAATGCCATTTTTAAATTTTCAAGTTTCAGATTATGAAAACTATGAAAACCTATGCTCTGATACCAATTAAAAGGGAGTGCGGATTAAGAATCTTAAGGCTAATTTAACACTAGAGGGGGGGTGAATAGTGTTTAATGGATTCTAAGACTTATATGGACTAATTTAAAAATTATGATATAAACAAATGCAGAACTTAATCACAGAACAATCACAGAATCACACAATGTAGAAAGTAAATAAAAAGCAGTAAAAGGAAAGAACACACCGGATTTTATACTGGTTCGGAGTTACCCTACGTCCAGTCCTGCACCAAGGAAAACACCTCGTATAAATTTTTATTATACCAATTTCGAGATTACAATCCTCAATTCTAAAGTCCTTGAGGTACCCTCCTGTCTTTGAGTCCGGGGCAAACTCTCCTGATTTACGGGACACAAGATCACCCAATTAATTTCCAGGCACAACCATACCTTATAGAGAGACTCGATAAACTATTGATTACAAATTGATCTTATAACTCTGAATAGCACTTTGATCTTCGAGAGAGGGCAGAGAATCAAACAAGAATGAGATTCTAATTTGATTCACTTGAGAATTCGGAAGAATTTCGGCACATCTTAAAAATTTGAAAATTTTAGAATATGGATTTGTGGAGAAGAAGGAGTGAAGAAAATAGTTAGTTAAAAAATTCGTTTGCGAAGGCTATTTATAGACCAGTAACGGTTATAACCATTCATGAAGAGATTTAAATGAATAGACACTTCTTTTGAAAATTGAAACTTTTGAATTTAAAGACCACCATGTCGACATGGGGTATCCCATGATGTCGACATCCCTTAGCTAAAAACAATGTAAAATTTGTTTTGAAAATGGTACTGAAAGGAAAACAAGATGAAATAATTCCGTAGTAAAATAAACTAATTTTCCTATGTTTTAAAATAAAGAAGAGTAGAAAAATATATTTTTAGAATGTATATATAAATTTGATTTTAAATCTCAAGTATATATATATATATATATATTATAAAAGAATATTTAAAAATCAGAAGATAGTTTTAAAAACAAACGAAGTTTAAACAAGAGTTTATTTAAAAACAAAAACAAAGAATATTTTAAGGCTAAAACATCGTTTTGAAAATCATTTGAAAAGATAATTTTTAAGGCTAAAACATTTTGAAAAGCAGTTTTGAAAATCATTTTGAAAAACCATTTTGAAGTAGTTTTGCAAGCTTCTTCCTGCAGAATATCTCATCACATCAGGACTCGAGAACTTGTACAAAACCAGGATGTTCGTGGGTTTGTAAGCCACTTGTCGTAGGTTTGTAAGCTACTTGTCGTGGGTTTGTAAGCCACTAAGAAGATAGAAATGGATTCCATCCCCAATGAAATTTGGAATGAATATTTCTGTGATATTATGAAGTTTTTACAAAAACTAGACACTTATCTTGAAATCTTGATCTTGATACTCATGAGTCTTCAAACTTGATTTCTTCATTCTTGATCTTTATACTGTACAGTCTTCAATAATCAGTACCTGCCTTATATATATCCTGCATAATAACACTCATATAATAAAATAAGTTACAAAGGTTATTGTCATCAAAACCACTATCTCCAGTTCCTAACAATTTCCCCCTTTTTGATGATGACAACCTTATAAAATATATACTTACCACTTCGATCATACCATAACTCCCCCTTACTCCAAGCCTACTATTTTATATAACTTCTCCCCCTTTGTCATCAACAAAATAACCTATAAACCTTGAACTTAATAGAAAATGAGATAAACAAACATATAATATAAGAATAATAACTATATATGAGTGAAATATAGCATCCTAAGTTAAATGGAATTCAAGATTTTATACACCAAAGATTGTTTTTAGAAGAACATTAATTAAGATAACACTTATATACAAATTAACAAACCAATATACAATCAAGAAAGAGAAAAATGAAAAACGCTTAACAAGGACCCTTAACTATTGGTGATTTATGGATCGAATAATTTGGATACTGGAGACCAAAGTTTCCACGTTGTTCGACCAAGTTCCCATTACCGTCAAAAAGGACCTCTCCAACGCAAATCACGCCATCGTCTTCGTCCATATGAACATCCGGATTCGGCAGAGGATGTTCTTCTTCTTGATCCTCTTGTGGTTCTTCTAGAGGCTCTTCTTCTTTAGAATCCATGGCTTGTGATGATTCTTCGATGACAATGGGATTGGCATGGTTATCCATAAGGAATTTTTGTAAATTCCTAAGGATTCTGCCTTGCCTATCTTGTTCTCTAGCCATTCGCAGTTGACTTACTTGAATTTCTATCATCATTTGAAGCAAATCTTTCATCTTCTCTTGTAATTTGATGACTCGTACATGTGTGGAACATTGAAAAGGCCAGAATGAGGAGAAGTGGGTGAAGAAGGTTCATTATTAGATGAGGAAGCCATTAATTTACTGTTTTAGAAGTTTATTACAGAGAATAGAAAAGAGAAAAGGAGTAAAAGTCGAAATATATAAATATATAACCAAATAACTAATTTTAGAGGGAAATTTAAATTTGAAAATCTCGGCCTATATGTCGACATAGGGGGATCGGTCATGTCGACATGCCCAGTTCAATTTTTCTTTTGAAATTTTTATTTTTATTTAATATTAACTATACTTGTATTATTTATAATTTATATTTCAGTTAATGAACATATACCTAATTCTCTTCTAAATTTAGTAAAGTTTTGTTCATTTAATGGTTTGGTTAATATATCAGCAATTTGTTTTTCAGTATTAATATATTCAAGAGTTATGACTTCTTTACTTATATTATCTCTAAGAAAATGATGTCTAATATCAATATGTTTTGTTCTAGCATGATGAGTTGGATTTTTAGATAGATTTATTGCACTAGTATTATCACAATAAATTGGCGATTTAGTTATAGTTAATCCAAAATCTTTTAAAGTTTGTTTGCATATATATAACTTGAGAGCAAGCCAAAGCAACAGATATATATTCTGCTTCAGTTGTTGACAAGGATATAGTGTTTTGCTTCTTACTAAACCAGGAAACCAGAGAATGTCCTAGAAAGCGATAAGTTCCACTTGTACTTTTTCGGTCTGATTTACAACCATCGTAATCAGCATCACAATATGAAATTAAATCAAATACATCATTTTTAGGGTAAAATAAACCATAATCTAAAGTATGTTTTACATATTTTAAAATTCTTTAACAGCTTTTAAGTGAGTTTCTTTAGGTTGAGATTGGTATCTTGCACAGAGACAGACACTATGCATGATGTCAGGACGACTTGTTGTTATATAAACCAGCGAACCAATCATTCCCCTATATAATTTTTGATCAACATATTTTGATTTATCTTCTTTACTTAAAGCTACATTAGTTGTCATTGGAGTTGATTTCCCACTAGAAGTGGTCAATCCAAATTTATTAATTAAATACTTGGCATATTTTTCTTGACGAATGAAAATTCCTTTATCTAATTGTTTGATTTGAAGTCCTAAGAAGAAACTTAGTTCTCCCATATGACTCATTTCAAATTCTTTAGTCATTATATCTGAGAATTCTTTATTCATTATGTTATTAGTTGACCCAAATATTATATCATCTACATATATTTGTACTAATTGAATATCATTTTTGTTTCTTTTAATAAAAAGAGTTGTATCTATTTTACCAATTTCAAAAACCAGATTGTAGTAAATAAGATCTTAGTCTTTCATACCAGGCTCTAGGAGCTTGTTTCAGACCATATAAAGCTTTCTTTAATTTATATACATGATTTGGAAATTTATTATCTTCAAATAGTGGAGGTTGTTCAACATAAACATCTTCTTTTACAAAACCATTTAAAAAGGCACTTTTAACATACATTTGATATAATTTGAAATTATTGTAGTTTGCGAAAGCAAGTAGAATCCTGATAGCTTCTCTAGTCTTGCTACGGGTGCAAAGGTTTCGTCATAATCAATTCCTTCTTCTTGACAATAACCTTGCGCGACTAAACAAGCTTTATTTCTCATGACCTCACCAAGTTTATTCATTTTATTTTTATAAACCCATTTTGTTCCAATTATACTTTTATCCTCAGGTCTAGGAACAAGTTCCCAAACATCATTTCTGGTGAACTGATTCAATTCTTCTTGCATAGCAAGAATCCATGAATCATCAAATGATGCTTCCTTTGGATTTTTAGGTTCAATAGTTGATATAAAAGCTACATTACTCATACTATTTAGTTGATTTATTGTTTTAACTATAGATTCAATATTTCCTAGTATATTTTCTACCGAATGATCTTTTAATAGCATAATTCTTTTATTAGGTTGATTGATTTCACAATTAGTTTCATTAGGTTCATTATTTAAAGTTACAAAATCTTCTTCATCTTCTATTTATATAGTATCTTTAAAATTTTCATCAAAAGATACATGCATTGTTTCTTCAATAGTGTTAGTTCTTAAATTATAAACTCTAAATGCTTTACTTCTATTAGAATATCCGATAAAGATACCTTTGTCGGATTTAGGTTCAAATTTATCTAAATTATCTTTTGTATTAAGAATAAAACACTTACTACCAAAAACTTTAAAATAAGCTACTATGGGTTTCTTATTGTAAAATAATTCATATGGTGTTTTATTAGTTAATGGTCTAATTAAAATCCTATTTAATATATAACACACCAATTCTGTAGATAACTTGATTTTTCATAAAAACTATATGCAGACTTATGATACTTTGATGAAATGCATAAATTCAAACTAGTATTAACAAAATTTCCTAAAAATGCCATTTTTAAATTTTCAAGTTTCAGATTATGAAAACTATGAAAACCTATGCTCCGATACCAATTGAAAGGGAGTGCGGATTAAGGATCTTAAGGCTAATTTAACACTAGAGGGGGGGTGAATAGTGTTTAATGGATTCTAAGACTTATATGGACTAATTTAAAAATTATGATATAAACAAATGCAGAACTTAATCATAGAACAATCACAGAATCAAACACAGATGTAGAAAGTAAATAAAAAGCAGTAAAAGAAAAGAACACACCGGATTTTATACTGGTTCGGAGTTACCCTACGTCCAGTCCTGCACCAAGGAAAACACCTCGTACAAATTTTTATTATACCAATGTCAAGATTACAATCCTCAATTTCTAAAGGCCTTGATGTACCCTTCTGTCTTCGAGTCCGGGGCAAACTCTCTTGATTTACGGGACACAAGATCACCCAATTGATTTCCAGGCACAACCACACCTTATAGAGAGACTCGATAAACTTTTGATTACAAATTGATCATATAACTCTGAATAGCACTTTGATCTTCGAGAGAGGGCAGAGAATCAAACAAGAATGAGATTCTAATTTGATTCACTTGAGAATTCGGAAGAATTTCGGCACGATCTTAAAAATATGAAAATTTTAGAATATGGATTTATGGAGAAGGAGTGAAGAAAATAGTTAGTTAAAAAATTCGTTTGTGAAAGCTATTTATAGACCAGTAACGGTCATAACCATTCGTGAAGAGATTTAAACGAATAGACAATTCTTTTGAAAATTGAAACTTTTAAATTTAACGACCACCATGTCGACATGGGGTATCCCATGATGTCGACGTCCCTTAGTTAAGAACAATGTAAAATTTGTTTTGAAAATGGCATTGAAAGGAAAACAAGATGAAATGATTCTGGAGTAAAATAAACTAATTTTCCTATGTTTTAAAATAAAGAAGAGTACAAAAATATATTTTTAGAATGCATATATAAATTTGATTTTAAATCTGAAGTGTATATATATTATAAAAGAATATTTAAAAATCAGAAGATAGTTTTAAAAACAAACGAAGTTTAAAACAAGAGTTTGTTTAAAAACAAAAACAAAGAATATTTTAAGGCTAAAACATCGTTTTGAAAATCATTTGAAAAGATAATTTTTAAGGCTAAAACATTTTGAAAAGCAGTTTTGAAAATCATTTTGAAAAACCATTTTGAAGTAGTTTTGCAAGCTTCTTCCTGCAGAATATCTCATCACATCAGGACTCGAGAACTTGTAAAAAATTAGGATGTTCGTGGGTTTGTAAGCCACCTGTCGTAGATTTGTAAGCCACTTGTCGTGGGTTTGTAAGCCACTAAGAAGATAGAAATGGGTTCCATCCCAAATGTAATTTGGAATGGAGATTTCCGTGCTATTATGAAGTTTTAACATAAACTAGACACTTATCTTGAAATCTTGATCTTGATACTCATGAGTCTTCAAACTTGATTTCTTCATTCTTGATCTTTATACTGTACAGTTTTCAATAATCAGTACCGGCCTTATATATATCCTGCATAATAACATTCATATAATAAAATAAGTTACAAAGGTTGTTGTCATCAAAACCTTTATCTCCAGTTCCTAACAATCTTATACTTATATAAAGTCCATCTTATATAAGAATCAAAATTTTGCAAAATCAATTACCCTGCATGAAGAGCCATATGAGATTGAACATCTTTGCTTTATAAAAGGTTTTGAATTTAAATCGATAATAAACCACACATGTCTAATTCAAACCATTCAAAAGGGAGGATTGTTAATTGGGTAAATAAGAAAATAAAAGAAAAGAAAGAAAAACAAAACACAGAATCTGGCAGCGGAATGATGAAATATAGTAATCAAATAAACAGTTCATGAAGCTATTTTACAAATAACATTTGATTACACTTTACAATACAAATCAGAGTTATACAACAGGAATAAACAAATAATGTAGCGGAATAATTATAATAAATAGAAATAATATACTGAATTTTCATCTTCGTCCTCCAAAAATAGTCTTCAATTCACTAAAAAGCCCAGACTGACCCGAGCCTCATGAAAAGAAAAAACACTCGAGTCGGAACTAAAAGATCTTATGCAAATTAAATCAAAATTAAATGAAATAAGGAATGCAAATAACTACATTTTTGAAGGTTCAAATTTTCGGAAAAAGTTATTGTTTCCATATTCAAAATACAATAGATATCACAATAGATCTATTCTAGTAACTTACAAATTTACAGAAAAATTCCCAATTAAATTTCATAGTTCAAGAGATTTGATTTATAAAAATGCTCCAAAGTTTCAACATTCAATTCTATGGAAACTTTCCAATGTTTCAAAATTTAATTTTGAAAACTTTTAAATAAGGCAACGATGGTTTGTTTCTCAAAAATCATTTTTATGGTTCAAATAGTAAATCTAAACATACTAACTTTTTTCTCATGTAAATTTATGAAATTCATGGGTTTTATATCATTATTCAGTGTTCAAATAATCAATATGAAAATTTATAATGATTACAACAAACTATAAGGTGATAACAAGGATATATCAAAATAAATGAACAAATACATATTCAATCACAACATACAATCAACATTCAAATCAACCAATTCAATAACATGTCACAATAATTATTAGTTATCACATATTGGAGTTTAGGTATTCAAATTAAATATCAATTAAAATTCCAAACCAGCAATCAAAAATTTAGCACTAGATGACCTGGTTTAACTTGCACTATTTTTTTTAGTATTTTGTGAGTGAGTTTAAACATTCACCTTATGGATTACCCTTTTCTAGTCGGATTTGGATCCGCTACTACTTCCTTATTTTGATTTGTTTCCTTGCTATCTTAATCTTCTTCTTTTTTAATAGAAAGTTTTGGATGAGACAGAGAAGTTTGTATAGATCTGGATTTAAAGAAAAGGATTTGGAAAAAGAAGAATGTTTGGAAAAGAAGAAGAAAATTTAAAGAAGACGAAGAATTGAAAAAGAAAAAGAAGCTTTGAAAAAGAAGAAGATTTGAAGAATAAGAATAAAAAAAGGAAGCTTTGAAAAAAAAGAGAAGTAGGAGATTTGAAGAAGAAAAAACGAAGAATGAGGAAAATGAGATGGAAGTTTGTTTGGAGAAATGAAGCTACAGAAGATGAGATTTGAAAAATGAAATGAGGTTATAGGAATGAAGATGTAAACAAATGAAAAGCTAATAAAGTATATATAAACAGTTGAAATAAAGTAAAAATATGAACCCCTAAAAATGGTAGTATTGAAGGAGGTGAAGTAAAGGAATAAATATATGAATAAAGATAAAAATAAATCTTTTGTTCCTGAATATGAAGCTTCAGAAGAAAGAGTTGCTAATGAAAGGAAGCTACAAGAACCAATAACGCATAAACAAAATAAACTTCAGAAATGAAGAATATAAATGCTAATTAGATGGAATGAATATTAATTTGGATGTTCACATTAAAAATGGAATAAAGAAAAGGAAAAAAAAACTTCAGGTAAAGCACTTGAAAGGAGCAAACGAACAAATGAGAAACAAATGAAAAGAATGAGGCAATTATTAATTATAAATAAATAAAATAAGGCTATTATTAATTAATAAGAAATGAATGAGTAGTCTAATAATTAAATGGATGCTCAAGTGGAGCCAACGCTGAGAACTTGAAAACGAAAAGAGAGAGAATGCGACGTGATAATAAATGTAAAGCAAATGAAGGGACCACCTATATCCTATAAACAAGCCTTGGGGTCCAAATTCCAAAACTTACTCCAATCAACTCATATCAATAAACCAAAATATGCACATATTTACGTCATTTAATTCCATATTAAAACATTCGTTTTATGTTAATATATGTGCACACTCCATTAACGCAATCAATCAATCAATCAACTAAGCAACCAATCAATCTATATGTTTATTTATATTACTCAAACCAATTTTATTAATTAATAAATATATATCTATCTGTGCACTATAAGAATTATTTATTTCACTTTTTTTAATTACTATAACGGTCACATTAATACAACCAATTTACGAGTTTAACCATATATAAAATGGAAAAATAAATATATGTGAACTTATGTAATTAATGTACAACTGTTAATACAAGGTAATTCTAATTGATTCCACAACATTTACACAACCATGAACCCTCTGATATATTTAAAATTTTGAATATTAATGTATGTGTATATATATTATTCTAAAATTCAATTTTTTTTTCCAAAATCATACTTATTTAAAATTAAAGTTTTATTTTTATACGTCTCAAAACATGCAATTATATTAATTAAAATGTTCATTCCATACTGACACAAAAATCCAAGTTCCTATATTAACTCATTCATTAGAATTTCATTTATGTTTCCTTTTAATTGAAATATTTCAACTAATCTAATTCCAATTCATTTCATTACTAATTTCAAACAAATTCTAATTATAAAACACTGTTTTCTTTTCATTTATACCAATTCAAACATGTTTTATAAAATTTCATATACAACAAAATTTATACACTATTTACAAAGTAAATGTTTTATCTTTTTGAAAATCAACTTCTCCAAGATGCATTTCAAATAACAACTTATGTTATTCTTTCATTAAAACATTCACTCCACCCTTTATTCAAATTCAACATTTGTTATTCCGATTAGAGACAAACATACAATTTATTCTTTTCAAATCAAAGCTTAAATTTCATTAAAATGTTTATCTTAATTTAATTTAAAATGTATTTCTTATTCAAATGTTCATTTTATATTTTCCAACATTTACTTCTTAAATTATTCCATTCTCATATTAACATCCATTATTACAATCAATGGAACTCACATTCAAACAATTATTAAAATAAATTGAAATTACACTAAAATAGTTATCAATTACATTAAATCACATTATTAAATTACATTCTAATTGTTTTCTTACTAACAAATCATAAATTTCTAATTTCATACAATATTAAATCCTAAAATCTTATTAAATTCAATATTTTAATTATTGAAAAAATATGGGTCGTTATATACCTCGCTTCCCATCCTCAACCACCTTATTTCGTTATGTACTTCTCGTCCCGTTGGCACATGCAGCAGACCGTGACCATGTGACGGTGGGGCCAAATTGTCACAACCATCGCGTAGCGACCCCATAGTCGGTCAAGCTAGGATGGAGCTAGTAAAACTTCTGGCCATCACATCTATGGAATAAATTTTGCATCACACTCCTCGATCCACCCAAAAGCGAAGATAATCATATTCCCACTTTTTAAATAAAATAATGGAATAATATAATACACCTCACACGTCCAGTCAGAAATTCAAGTAATATCGATTAATATATGTTTATATTATACAATAATTCACTGATATCCAAGTATTAAATACTTAGTCTTCAATGAATTTCCCAACATTATCCTAGTGCTGAGTAAATAAATATACTCCACACGGACGTCCCATACCGTCCGATGAGCTACAATTATACACACAACACACTTAATTAATCAACATTAAATAAATTTTCACTTCACTCATTAATTCGCTCTCGCTTAATTCTACTTCAATTCATTATTCTACATTTTCATTGCTTCATAGTTTAGCACAACGGGTGATTTAACTTCATCTTGTTCGCAGTAATCCAATCAACAACCATCCATACACATATCAAAATATTATTTAATTAATAATCAATGACATGATGGGTTTTATTTAAATACATTTCACTTCAAATTTTCTCCTCTTTTATAAAAACACTTCAATTGAAATTAACAAAACACCTCTTTTATTTATTTCCTTCTCTTTTTAAAATAATAATGATTAATTCTCTCATTTAATTTCAAAAACCGTATTTTTAAAACAATTTATTTGGTTTCAAAGAAACCTTTATTCGAACTCATCAATAAATTTAAAACCTCTAAAATCCTTTCATTTGTAATTTGTAATTTCTTGTTTAGAAAGTTTACTGACTTGAAGGAAGGAGATATGCCTATATTAAAGTGTGTCGCCGAGTTAGGCATTTTGTTAAAGTACGTGATGGCATTTATCAACTTTCCATCGAAATAGAATGAGAAGTTCATCATCAGATTGAAGGACTATCTCAAAGATCGCTTGGTGAACCATATTGATGAAAGGTTTAAGAAGATTGTTGAGAAGGATTTAGGGCATGAAAGATTATACCCAAGGCCAAAGCTACATGCAATCTCTGAAGAGGAAGATAAACTGCAAGTAGGCGGAGGTGGAAAGAGAAATTTTCAAGGCAATAACAAGGGAAAGAAATAGTTGCAAATCAAAGACGGTTATATAAAGGCAACATGTGAGCCATCTTGCTATAATTGTGGAGATAAAGGACACTTTATAAAATGTTATAAGAGTGAATAGGGGAAGTGATTTAACTATAATAAATTTGGGCATATCAAGAAGGATTATCTAGATTAGCTCAAGATAAGCATTAATGAGAGCTTTTATGTTGAGTGCTATTCCCAACTGACGACTATACCTTTTGCAAAAGAAAAGCGAAAGGGCACCACAAATATAAGGTAAGATTTTCATTTATAATATAAATGTTTGAGTTTTGTTTAATACATTATTGTCACATTCATTTATTTCTAGTAACCTAGTAGATAGGGTAGAGTTGAGACTTTGGCAGTGTTGAATTCTAAGAGACATTCAACTAGTTTGAGTATGGTTTGTCATAACGTCACATTATTAGAGAGAAAAATACATAAAATGAAGTAAAAAACAGTGAAGTAAATGATATTAGGAATTTTTATACTGGTTTGGGTATCCAGTCCTACATTCAGTTCTGTACACCCAATACAGAATTTCCACTATCACATCCTTGCTTTCCACGGGTGGCACCTTTATAATCTTACAATTTCACATATGGTAAAATACACCTTTCCTCTTGACTTTCCACAGGTAGCAAGAACACATTTCCCTTTACAAACAATGGTAAAGTATGGCAAGTATTTGTAACTCCAATACAAGTTTTTACAGTTTCAGGACAATGATCATATAGATCTCCAATAGCAATATATCTGTGAAATCAATGAGGAACATGATGAGATCAGAGAGAATGATTGAGAATTAAACTTGCATAGTTTGCAAATCCTTGAATAATATGAGTGAAAGAGTATAGATTTGTAAAGAGCGTAGAAGTATATAAAGGGTTTTTTCTCACAAAATTAAAGAGATGAAAGATTAAGAGAATAATAGAAAATTATAATTGAAAATTTATTTTCCAGACCCTTTAAATAAAAGATGAAAGTATTTGTCTATTGGTGACGAGATGGGGCCAAATCAATTCATTTAAAATGGAATTTCAGAATAACTGCCTATATGTTGACATATACGTGTAGAGCATGTCAACATACTATAGTAAAATTTGACATTCTTTTAAATTCAATTTTGATTTCCACATTTAAAAACTTAGATTGTATGTTTATATGAAGATGTTAGAGATATAAAATAGAGTTAAATGAAAGGGAAATATCAAGGGTATTTGTTATGGAGCATTTACAAAATTCTAAGACTCAATAAACTTACTCAACACTTATATTATCTCCATCATTAAAGCACTTGTGTTCCATTCATCTTGAGTCAATTTTTTTTATTTGCTCTGCTTAATCTTCATATGTATAACTCATATGCTTACTTTTATTCACCAAGTTTCGTATATATCTCTATAAAATATCTGCATAACATATCTGAAAGTGCTACCCAACTCTAAGATATATTGGTGGTAATATTTATATGGTTGTTGTCATATAAATCAATACTCAAGGTATTAATAATCTTTTCCTTTTTGATGGTGACAACTATAAATATATTTAAGAGATAAAATATAACATTTTTATATTTGTCTCCCTCTAACCCTATGCACTCCTCCTATCATTTTACCTAGTACATTTATACATTCTCTTCACTTATGCCATCAACAAAAATGGGAAAAAAAGAATCGTCTAAGCAAGATTAGACAATATGTACAGAGTTTGTATATAGAGTTCTATATGAATATGTATAACCAACAAGCATGAGGGGAACCAAAATCAATGCAAAGTATGAAAAGGAATAACATATCTAGAATAATAATCATTATAACATAAAAAACACATTTTTTATTATAACATTACAAAATTACAACAAACATAACAATCGCAACACACATAATAATGAAAATTACTTTACATATAGAAATACATGGAAAAAAACTATAAAACATATAGATACATAAATATTAATGATAAATATATACTTCATGGTTTATTTGTAGGATTATTGACCCGCTGTTGATTAAACCAAATATATTATCTATAGAAGTAATCTCCCATTCTTCCATTTTCTCCTTGACGTCTATATCTATATCTTCATCATCTGATTTCTCCTTTTGTTCCAGAAGCATTCTGGATATTTTTCATCTTCTCCTTAAGAGTATAGGAAATAAAATACCAATGTGATGTGAATTGTCGCTCTTTTTCATGCACCATAAACATTGAAAGCACTTTTGAAAGATTGAAGTGTTTCTTCAAAATTCTCCCTTTGAGTTTATCTTTGTAAACACTCATTTTCATATCCAATTTTATGAAGAAATGATGTAGGGATTAAAGATAAAAATTTAGCGACGATAAGAATTAGTTTTTTTTTGTGGAAAATCATTATTTTAAGGAGTTAGAACTAAATTAAAAACTATTCCTTCTTTTAAAAATTAACTAATTTTGATTATAAAGTTTCATAACTGAAATTTTATAGGATATGTCAACATATCCTATTAATATATGTTGACATACACCAATGAATTCTTTAGTTTTCTTTTAATTTTTGTTGAAAGATTTTAAAGTAAATATTTATTTTATTCATGAACATTGTATTTCCCAGTAGTATAATGAATTTTAAATATAATTCATAAATACAAAATAGTCAATTTCATTAATAATAATGAAGCACAATACATGAGCATGAAATACACAAGAGTGAAAATGAGGATATAATTATATCAACATAAAACACAGCATTGTAGATGTGAAATTCATTGCTCCAGAAGGAAGATGATGAAGATGAAGATGGGCTTGCTCCAAGTTTTTCTACCTTTCCCAAAAATTCATTCATTTCATCACTCAAGCTTCTTTTGGTTGTTTAAAAGCTTTTCTTGGTTTTGAATGATGTCCTTGTTTAAATTTATATGACCCTTATCAAAGCTCTATGGAGATGTGTCCTCTTCATCTTCTTCTTCCTTTTCATCCTCCATTTCAACCTCCATTTCTTGAGACTCTTCTTCTTTTTCATCCCTTGCCAATGTCTTTTCCATTCCGAGCACTTTCTTGGCAAGTGTAATATCCCGGAAATTTATGGGCAATATCAATTTAATAATCTGTTTAAATAATTAAATTGATTTGTTAATCTGTGATAATAAAATGTTTGAATTAATTTAATAATCTGATTAAATGAATATTTAATTAGTGAATTTATCCTTTAAAAAAAAATTAATAAGATGATTTCTATTTATAATGTATATATAATTGTATATATTGTTGATAGATAAGCTTGGGTTTGTAATATAATAAATAAATAAAATCTTGTTTTTATTTTCTAATATATATATTCTTATATTTTGGAAATTATGATTTATTTAATATTAGTTTTTCAAAGCTATTTAAAACAAAATAACTATATGGTTTTAAATAAGATTTATAATAAGGATTATTTTATTTCTTTTTAAATATTGCTTAATAAATAAGATTTAAAGAAGTATATATATATATATAAGTTTAGAATACAATTTACATATGATATGTTAATTCAATTGGTAATAGTAGTAAATTAATAATCTCTTTTATAAATTATTTTAATATTGATAAAATGTTATTTTCAAACAATAATTATAATATATTGTTTTATATACAAATATAAATAGACTTTAATAAAATAAGATTTGTTATTTTCAAATTGAAAGTGTAGTTATATATGTATGTATATAACATGATTTTAAATTGGATTTTAAATTTAATTTGAATTTGAATTTAGAATTCAAAAGAGGTAAGATTTTAAATAGTTTTGGATTTTATAAATATATGTATAAGCTTTTTTATATATATATAATTGGTTTATTTCTTTAAAAGTTATCTATATATATATAAATAAGTAATAAGTGTTTTATAAATTAAGTAAAAGATTTATTTACATTTAAAATAAAAATAAATTAAATAAAAAGACATGTGTAATTCTCTAAATACTTTGTTATGACAAGTGTTAACTAATTAACCACTATAATGACAAATGTCAAAGTTTGGTATTTTTGTTTTTCTTTTATTTGATAAATCATTTTAATCTATATAAACATATGCTCTCATCTATATTTCTTTTTCTATTTCTTATCTAAACTAAGAAGCTTTCAGCCTGAAAATTTAAACAAATCTGCAACTTAAAATCCTCTTTTCAAAACAAATCTGATGATCATCTTCCTCAAAACAAAAACCAACAGCCTGTAAAACATCTTCTTCAAAACCATAATCATCTTTCTCAAAAACCCTATAAATCACTTCCCTGTAATCCATTTTCCAAAATCAAATGATAACCTGTAATTCATTTCTTCATATCTCTGTAAACATCTTCAAATCAAAGTAAAGCCTGCATTTCTTTAGCCTGTAAATATTTCTTCAATCAAAACAAAGGCTGTTTTCTCTTCAAATCTGAAAGCAAGAAAACCTGGAATCAAAGTCTGTTTTCTTTTCAAGTCTGGAATCTAAGCAACACATCTCAATAAATCAAGTCTGCATGCAAGTTTAAAAAGCTAACAATTCAAGTTTCAAATCAAAGTCCAGAAGTTAAGGCATTCCAGTTTTAAGAGATTCAAAAGCTTTTCAATTTAAAGCTGGAAGCTCTGTTCTTCATTTTTCAAATAGGTGAGTAACAATATTTTTAAAAAAATTTAATGATGAAATATGGTTGCATTCTTATCTCTGAAATGAGTTTATCTGTGAATATATTTTTAAGAAATATCTGTGTATGTATGTGTATGAATTATATTGGTGTGCATGTCTGTTGCTTATGTTATCTCTGTTCTCAGTTTCAAGTTCAAAGTTTGGTTTAAATCCCGTATCTTTTTGATTTAGTTACTGTTATGGTTTAAGTTAAAAACAATAATTGTTTGTTTATCATAGATTAGAGTTTTAAAATTTTAATTAGGTTAAAATAAACAGGGATGCCTCTAAAAACTAGAAACTACAGTGCATGTTTAATAATAAGTGAAATTTAAGTATCTTAATTTGTCAAGACAGGTTTATAAATTGAAAACTTAACTAAAATCTTGATTTTTAAAAATGAAATCAAAATTTTAAACATTCAATCGAAGGAGCAGTTCGAGGATGAACAGTTTTTACTTTTTGGGTAATTTCTGTTGATCGCATTAGTTTGGAGGATCGTAGTTCATTCTAGGGGAAGAGGAGTTATCAGTGTTGATCGGAAAAATAACAGTAGGACTTATAAATGACTGTGGTGATGATGATTTTGATTTGAGTTTTGGAAACCTAGTTTTACTGGGTTAAAATTTTGCGTGAGTTCGACTTCCTCTGGTGATCGAGTTGGCTGGGGTTTTGGATACTGGAAGATGGTGGATTGACGAAGTTCTCACCGAAGTTCAACGATGATCTGATGATTGGAGAAATGGGTTCGAGCAATTTCCAGGCTTTGGTTCCTGTTCGTGATTGTGATGGGTTACTCGAATTCGAATTCAAGTGTTAATCGAGGTTCTGATGGTCGTATTATGGTTGTGGGTTGATCATCGACATGTGGAAGTGACCGTAGGTGGTCGGAGATGGATGGTTGCTTTGTGCATGTGCACTGTGTATGTCGTGAATCAGGGGAAGTTGGGCGAAGCAGTGAAGAAATACGCGAGTTTTCTCGAGTGAATTTGGTGATTTTCTCGGAGTAATTAGGCGTGTGGCTCGAAGTCATTTAGGTGATGGCCGGGTAAAGTTTGGGTTACAGAGTTTTACCCTGTCAGTTTTAAAATAAAAAAAAACTGGATCTTTAAAATGGGAAGTTGGGATGTAAACTAAATTTAAACCAAAGTTAAATCTAGGTTTAAGTAAATTTAAAATCTCAGTTTTAAAATATATAAAGTTTTGTAAAATTTTAAAGTTTTAACTACTTTGAATGATTTAAGTAAAATTTTAATGTTTGAATTCAAAGGAATTTAGTTTAAACACTTTTGACATTTTTTTTTAAGTTATAAATATTCTTTAACATGAGATCTAAAAGGGGTTTTTAAATTGTTCCTAAACTTTGTTAAATTTGAGTTGTATTCATTTTAAATCTTTAATTTAAAATGGAATTAAAGAAACATTTAAAAGTAAATGTTTTCAAAGCTTTTGTTAGTAATAATTAAAATAGTTATAAGGCTAATCTTTATTTTAAAGATTAATTAAGGGTTAATGATTTAGGTTCATTCAATTGATAGGGTAATTGAAGAATAATTTATTAATTTAAGTAATTGATTAATTTGGTGTTAATTAATTAAATGATAAGTTAATTAATTAAGGGATTAATTAATTTGAAATTAAGGATCATTTATTTAGATAAGTATAGGTTAATAATAAATGATTAGAAATTTATTAATCAAGTGATTAAAGTTTAATTAAGGAAATTGATTTAGTAATTAGAAGTAATTAATTGATAATTAAGAATTTATTAAGTTGTAATTAATAAATAGTTGATTAAGACTTAATTACTTTGAGAAAGTAATGAAAAGATTGTTAATAAATTAATGAGAGATCATTAATTAGGAATTATTTAATAATTAATAAAGGGGATTAATTTTGATAATCAATTAGATTAATTAACTAATGATAATCTTTTATATATTGGTTAAGTATAATTACTTAATGGAAGTAATTAAAGTAATTAATTACTTAAGGTAATTAATTAAATAAATTTGATAAGTTTAAATTAATTTGTTTAATTAATTTAAGATAATCAATGGGTGATTTGATAATTACTTAAAGGTAATTAGTGGAAGTATAAATTACTTAGAAAAGTAATTAAAGTTAATTAGTGGATGTAATTAACTAAAGATGGTTTAATAAAAGTAATTTGAGTTTAATTACTTTTGAATAATTAATCAAGGGATTAATTAAAGAATAATTAATTAAGGAGTAATTAATTATGAAGTAGAGTAATTAAGAATAGTTAATTACTAAATGAGATTAATCAAAGGTGATTAATAAATGTGACTAATTAATTATTAAATGTAATTAATTTAAATAAGATAATTAATTAAGAGTAATTAAGGATCATTAATTAATATAATTAATAATGTAATTAAGGATTGATTAATTAAGACTAATTAATCAATAATAAGTGATTAAGGTAATTAATTAATTGTAATTAATTAAGGATTAATGTAATTAAGTACAGTTAATTAATAGATGAAGTAATTAGAGATTAATTACTAAAATGGTTTAAGTTAATTAATTTGTAAAATTAATTAGGGATTAATTACTTAAAGTAATTTAAGGATTATTAATCAGAAATGATTAATTAAGATAATACTTAGAGTAATGATTAATTAATTGGTTTAATTAATAATTAAGTAAGAAGGATTTATAAAATAAGTAATTAATTTAATTCACTTTAAATTAATTAGAGATAATATAAATCATTACTTAAGGATGGATGAATGATATTGAATGCTTTGCATTGTTAATATCTCTGATAAGAGATGTGCTGATCTATGATATAGATGTTTGGTTGAATTGAAATGATAATATGAATTATCTGTTTGGATGATAATATAGATTATCTATTGAGTTATCTATCTGTGTGTATATAGATAAGAATTGAATTGTTTTAACCTTAAAACAACTTGGCCTTAAAAGATACGTTTTGGATTTCGATGAGACCGGGATCGGGTTTCCGTATACCGGAATTCCAGGTTTGGAGACCCGAATACCACATCGATCCAAATTAACGATAGGGCGTGAATCTCAAGTGAAGATGAAGATTCAAAGTGCAAGGGTTATTGTCGTTAACTCTGAGGGTGATTCCAACACGGGTGTAACGAGATAATGCCTTCGGTTTCGTTCGAACCCGGAACGAACTTGTATGGATCGAATGCTTTCAAAACATCGTCAGGTGGACGATGAGCATTCTAAGTGATGTTCTGATTTAAAGGTAAATCGTAACCTCAAGCCTCATCAACCGGGAATGGCTAAAACAGGGGAGGTGCAGCAAAGCTTCGTGGGTAGCACCCACTGAGAGTAAGGTCATCCCTGTCTAGAGAAGTTCCTTTTATTTCGGCTTAGTGGTGCAGTTGGCGACGGCCATCTGTGGGGTGATTTTATTCAGAATTATCCAGTAAGGGATGGTTCCGGCTTTGTGTTGCAGGGGATTGGGAGTGATCCTCGGTACGGTGATCTAGGCCCCGTACTGTGATGAGCGGTACCCCGGTAGCTCTGCCATTGTATGGAAATCCAAATTCCAATAAGTGATAACGGACTTGATTGTATACTTATGTATGCTGGAATTTAATAATGTAACAATTTCGGCTATTTCATATTTATTTGAAAACCTTAGACCCTATCATAATACAATCGAATTTCCTATCAATGTTTTGGTTAGCGTAAGGTAAAAACTTACCCATGTTTATTTGTGGGGAGTCTTACGTGATACCTTTTCTTTCAAAGGTTTTGAAGTTAAACAAGTTTAACCTGTTACTCACACCAGACCCATGTCTGACCCAAGTTGTTTATTTCTGTTTTATAAACTCTTGGGTACTCAAATTTTTACGAGTAGCCAAGGGATTCAGGTTTAGCTTTGACGAATTGTGGAGGAGCAATGGAGCAGGAGGCTTCGGCGTTCGTAAATATAGTATTCCGCTGTGTTGATATCTGTGTTAGAGTCTTGTATTGTATTTGAGTTGTAATATCTAGACAGATGTTTATAACTGTCTAGTATGTGTTGTATAGTTGCGTAAACTCTGATAAGTGTTGTATACTATGTAATAGTTTCTTTATGTTATTAATATAATTTATTCGTTCCGCTGTGAGATCGTTGTTGTTGTTTCTTCTTTCTTCTCTTCTTTTCTATTTTCTACCTCTTTCTTTCTTATTAATGACGCGTCATTCTGTGGAATGAATGGCGGGTCGTTACAGTGGTATCAGAGCTTAGGTTGAGCGAATACCTAAGCTATTGGTTAAGTGGATATCAGAACACTAGGTTGAGTGAATACCTAGGTTCGGAAGGATTGTTCAATTAGGATCTGTAGCAACCTGTTTGAGTCCGAGTGTATATATATACGAGAGTACGTATTTGTTAGTTATATAAAATGGTTTTATATTGTGTTAATTGATCGGTTAAGTGGTATATGGATTCTGGTCAATACGAGTAGCTACCGTTATTGATAGGGATCTCTAAACACTTGGACCAGGCCAACGGACACAATATTGTTTTAAAAGGGAAGGTGAAATAATTTTAACCAGATATATTTTCTATATATAAAAAGTATCATTTTAAATGTATATGGTATTTGTAATGATTGGTTGAGATGATAATAATTTATCATCTAGGATTAGGAGTCTGAGTGTTGAGGTTGAAAGTGTATTTGTCGAGACTGTAGATCGAATACCGTCTCGAGTAAACTTTACTGTGGTAAAGGATTTCATCGATCTCTGAAGGAAACTGTTATGGTTCGGAGTTTATCTTTGTAGTTTGGATGAGTAAAGTTGGAGCTGTCGGTTGGACAGAAGCGAGTGATGGTATCTTGGTATCTTCTGGAAGGAGTAACTGCGTGATGAGATGCAGTGACTATGGATGTTCCCGAAGATGTTTTCTTTGGAACAAGTTAATGAAGTGTGTCTGCTTCGGTGTTGAGGCTGAGTTCAGCAAGATGTTTTTGTTCTGTTTGAAGTCCGAGTTTCTCGAAGAGCTTTGGATTGAGAAGTCTTTGGCATCTGTGGCAGCAGTGCAGCTCGGAGTGTTCTGTTTTCGACAGAAGTTTTTCTGGCTGAATAGTTTTTCTGAAGGAGAAGTTCAGAAGCAGCAGAGAGGATCCATTTCTTCGATGGATTGGATAGTCAAGTATGAGCTGTTCTGATTTGTAAAGATAGAACAGTTTTATTTGGATTTGGCTGGGTTGATCGCAAAAGTGACTTGCGATAGTTTGAGTATTCTTTTGGGTTATCTGAAATTTTCTGGGATGTGCTGTCCAGTCTGTGCTTGTGTTCTTCATCAGCATTTTCATTCTACTCCAGATCAGAGTGGTGCAGCGGGAGCAGTTTGGCGAGTGCTCCTGTTTGTCTTTTCCAGATAGGAGAAGTTAGTTTGGAATCTTCGGATATTGGTGAAATAGAGTTTGGTTTTGGATTGGGTAGATCTTGAGAGGATCATTGGTTGAGTTATCTTTGGTCCGGTTTGTTTCTAGAAGCATCGGCGAAGGTTGAGCTGATCAGGAAGGATCTGTAGACAGCCCAGGATCGTCTGAAGGATTTTGTGGATAAGAAACGAAGGAATTTGAAATTCGAAGTTGGAGACTTCGTTGTTATGGAGTTTTTCTTTGGTTAAAGGGAGCTATAAGATTGGGTAAGTCTGGGAAGTCAGCTCCGAGTTGTTTTGAATCTTTTCTGTGATCTAATTTGGATAAATACTTTGATCTACAAGGTTGAATTGTCAGTTTGGATAACTGGAATTCAATATATTTTACGTATCTCTGAGGGAGTACGTGTTTGATCTATCTCTGGTGTTGGAACCAGCAGTTCTGGAGTACTTGGTTGTTGAGTCAGACTCGTCTGTAGTCTGATATTCTGTTTAGTTCTATAGATCTAGATGAGTAGGAATTCTATAGCTTAGTAGTATTGGTTGTTTGGATTGTTTGTAGAGCGAGTATCCCGGTATATATATATACTTGGGGAAACTCGAGGAAATTCTATTTAGAATTTTTCGCTGGATAGTTAGAATTGTTTGTTTGGATGATTGGTTGCTATGATTGTTAGCATATGGATGATAATACATCCTTGTGATTTAAAAAGATTATTAAATTACCTTTGTTTTAAATTTCGGGGACGAAATTATTTTAAGGGGGGAGGAATGTAATATCCCGGAAATTTATGGGCAATATCAATTTAATAATCTGTTTAAATAATTAAATTGATTTGTTAATCTGTGATAATAAAATGTTTGAATTAATTTAATAATCTGATTAAATGAATATTTATTACTTCATTTTATAAATCCTTCTTACTTAACCATTAATTAATTACAATTTAATTAATTAATCATCTTTTAATGATCTTCTTAATTAATCTTCCTTGATTAATTATACTTTAATTACATTCAAGTAATTATCCTTAACCATATACAGTAATTAACTTTTAATTACTATCATTAATTACAATAATTAATGATTCTTCACTTGCTTTCATTAATTAATAATAATTAATTACATTAAACCTTAATTAATTAAAATTAATTAATCTTACTTAAATTAATTGCTTTTATTAATTAACCTTGATTAATTCATTACTTAAATAATCCTTATTAATTAATTAACCATTTAATTAATTAAATAATTAATTTTAATCAACCACTTCATTCATTAATTAGTCTTAATTAATCATAATTAGTAATTAACAATTTGTAATTACTTATCTTAATTAATTACTTCTTAATTAATTATATTAACCTTGATTAATTAATCTAATTAATTATTCTTTAATTAATGAAAGCAAGTGAAGAATCATTAATTATTGTAATTAATGATAGTAATTAAAAGTTAATTACTGTATATGGTTAAGGATAATTACTTGAATGTAATTAAAGTATAATTAATCAAGGAAGATTAATTAAGAAGATCATTAAAAGATGATTAATTAATTAAATTGTAATTAATTAATGGTTAAGTAAGAAGGATTTATAAAATGAAGTAATTTAAAGAATTAAATTAATTACTTTTTAATTTATAAAATGAAGTAATTGATACCAAATGTGACGACCCGGCTTTCATCGACCAGAAAGTCGCATCGCTGATAAGAAAGAAAGGGATAGAAAAGAGAAAAGAAGAGAAAAGAAAAGAAACAACATCAGAATCTCACACAGCGGAACGAATAAATTATATTAATAACAAAAGTATTACATAATATACAACACTTATCAGAGTTACACAACATATACAACACATACTAGACAGTTATAAACACCTGTCTAGTTTCTACAATATAAGATACAACACAGATAACAATGACTCAGAGATCAACACAGCGGAACTACTATATCTCTACAGCGCTGAAGCCTCCTGCTCCATTGCTTCTCCAGATAACTCGTCAAAGCATACCTGACTACCTTGGCTACTCGTAAAAATTTGAGTACCCAAGAGTTTATATAAAACAGAAATAAACACTTGGGTCAGACATGGGTCTGGTGTGAGTAAACGGTTTAAATTTGCTTAACTTCAAACCTTTGAAAACAAAGGTATCACGTAAGACTTCCCACACATAAACATGGGTAAGTTTTTACCTTACGCTAACCAAAACATTTGATAGGAAATTCGATTGTATTATAATAGGTCTAGGGTTTTCAAATAAATATGAAATAGCCGAAATGCTTACATCTCACATTCCAACATAGTTGGGCACAACTAATACGTACGGCACTTATTGGAAGTTGGATTTCCATACAATGGCAGGGCTACTGGGGTACCGCCCGTCACAGTACGTGGCCTAGATCACCGTACCGAGGAGTACGCCCGCTCCCCTGCAACACAAAGCCGGAACCATCCCTTACTGGATAATTCCGAATAAAATCACCCCACGGTTGTGTACTGCAACCGTACCACTAAGTCGAAATAGAAAGGGACATCTAGACAGGGATGACCTTACTCTCAGTGGGCGCTACCCACGAAGCCTTGCTGCACCTCCCCTGTTTTAGCCATTCCCGGTTGATGAGGCTTGAGGTCACGATTACCTTTAATCAGAACACATCACTTAGAATGCTCATCGTCCACCTGACGATGTGCTGAAAGCATTCAATCCATACAAGTTCGTTCCGGGTTCGAACGAAACCGAAGGCATTATCTCGTTACACTCGTTTTGGAATCACCCTCAGAGTTAACGACAATAACCCTTGCACTCTGAATCTTCATCTTCACTTGAGATTCACGACCTATCGTTAATTTGGATCGATGTGGTATTCGGGTCTCCAGACCTGGAAATCCGGTATACGGAAACCCGATCCCGGTCTCATCGAAATCCAAAACGTATCTTTTAAGGCCAAGTTGTTTAAAGGTTTAAACAATTCAATTCAATACTTGAATTCACATAGCATTAACTTAGATAAATATCACACATTTATCATAGATATATCCAATATCATATCACAGAATATCATAGTATATCATCCAATAGATATCAACCCAATCAGACATTCTACTCAACCATCATTCATAAGCAACCATTTATTAATCTCTATTATAATTAATTTAATCAACTTAAATTAAATTAATTTCTTAAGAATTAATTCCTATTCTTGCTTAATCAACATTAATTAATCACAATCCATTTAATTAATTAATCATTAAATATTAATCACTCTTGATTAATTATTAATTACATAAAGTAATTATCCTTTAATTATCTTCACAAATTAATTATTCTTAACCATTAACAGTAATTAACCTTTAATTACTCTCATTAATTACATTAATTAATGATCCTTAATTAATTACTTTAATTAATTAATTAACCTTTAATTAATTACATTATTCCTTAATTAATTAATTACATTAATTAATCATGCATTAAATAATTACTTCCATTAATCAACCTTAAATAATCATAAACAGTAATTAATTATTCTTAATTATTTCTTATTTGTTTTATAAATCTTTTTATAAATCCTTTGATTAATTACACAATTTAATTAATCCTTAATTACTTTTTACCAAGTAATTATTCTTTTAAATTACTTTCCATTAAGTAATTTCTCTTATCTCAATTACATCTAGTAGTTCATTTATCAATTACTTACTCTAAGTAATTTCACTTATTAAATCTTATTAAGTAATTATACTTAATTAATTACCAAGTGACTATCTTTAATTAATTAACTTAAATAAATCACATTCATTTCTTAAATCATAACTGAGTAACTCATCCTTAATTACCCTTTAAACAAATTAATTAAATGATTAAGGATTGCTGTAACGACCCGCCATTCATTCCACAGAATGACGCGTCATTAATAAGAAAGAAAGAGGTAGAAAATAGAAAAGAAGAGAAGAAAGAAGAAACAACAACAACGATCTCACAGCGGAACGAATAAATTATATTAATAACATAAAGAAACTATTACATAGTATACAACACTTATCAGAGTTTACACAACTATACAACACATACTAGACAGTTATAAACATCTGTCTAGATATTACAACTCAAATACAATACAAGACTCTAACACAGATATCAACACAGCGGAATACTATATCTATGAACGCCGAAGCCTCCTGCTCCATTGCTCCTCCACAATTCGTCAAATTATATCTTAAAAATCCAATTTAAAGTAAATTTAAAACAACACATCCAATTTGAAAATAACAATCTTATTTTATTAAGGTCTTTTTATTATAAAAACAATACTTTATTAATATTGTTTGAAATTAACATATTTATCAATTTTAAAATAATTTATAAAGGAGATTATAAACTACTACTATTTATTAAATGAATTAACATCTCATATTTAAATTGTATTTTAAACTTTATATATATATATTCAAATCATATTTAAAAGCTATATTAAAAAATAAAATAAATCTTATTATTAATCTCATTTTAAACCATATAGTTATTTTGTTTAAATAACTTTGAAAAGCTAATATTAAATAAATCCAAATCTTCCAGAACTGCTGGTTCCAAAATCAGAGATAGATCAAACACGTACTCCCTCAGAGATACGTAAAACACAATGAATTCCAGTTATCCAAACTGACAATTCAATCCAGTAGATCAAAGCACTTATCCAAATTAGATCACAGAAAAGATCCAAAACAATTCGGAGCTGACTTTCCAGACTTACCAAATCTTATTGCTCCCTTTAACCAGAGAAAAACTCCATAACAACGAAGTCTCCAACTTCGAATTTCAAATTCCTTCGTTTCTTATCCACAAAATCCTTCAGACGATCCTGGGCTGTCTACAGATCCTTCCTGATCAGCTCAACCTTCGCTGATGCTTCTAGCAATAACTGGACCAGAAATAACCCAATCAACAATGATCCTCTCAAGATCTACCAATAATCCAAAACACAACTCTACTTCACCATATCAGTAGACTGAACTAACTTCTCCTATCTGGAAAAGATAAACAGGAGCACTTGCCAAACTGCTCCCGCTGCACCACTCTGATCTGGAGTAGAAATGAAAATGCTGATGATGAACACAAGCACAGACTGGACAACACATTCCAGAAAATATCGGATAACTCAAAAGAATACTCAAACTATCGCAAGTCACTTTTGCGATCCACCCACCATCTTCCAATACCCAAATCCCCAAGTAATGATTTATAAGTGTAACAACCCGGGTTTTTCTAACACGAAAAACCGGACCATTTTAGTTAAGAAGAAGAGGTAGAAGAAGAAAAATAGAAAACAACAGCAGAATCTCACATACGCAGCGGAATAAAATATAATATATATCAACAGATCTTTACACAAATCAAACTGTATCTGTATATATATATACATCCAAATACATCATCAGAGTACATCACATCAATATCATACAACTGAATACACAGCGGAAAAATAATAGCAAGTACGAGAGTACGTATCGTCATCCAGAATCAATCAACAATCTTTTATTAATGATACACAAATTTATGGATTCTGGTCGATGTGTGGGACGCCACAACATTGATAGGGATCTCTAAACACTTGTATAGAACAATTCGACACAATACTGTTTTAAAGAGGTAAATGAAATAATTTTACCCAGAAATAATTTCTATATAAAAAGTATCATTTTAAATATATATATATATATATATTTCTACCTATTTGTTGGGTTACCTGTTCGGGTTTTCCAATATAAGTTATAAAGGTAGATGGGGTAGTGGTGTGTGAAACACGACTACCAATGGTTGGAGTTTAAATGTTGAGGTTGGAAGTGTATTTGTCTAGACTGTAAACCCAATACCGTCTCGAGTAAGCTTTGCTATGGTGAAGGATTTCATCGATCTCTGAAGGAAACCTTTTAAAGGTTCGGAGTTTATCTTTGAAGTGTGGATGAGTAAAGTTGGATCTGTCGATTGAACAGAAGTGAGTGATGGTACCTTAATACCTCAGGTAATAGTAGCTGTATGATGAGATACAGTGACGATGGATGTTCCCGAAGATGTTTTCTTTGGAACAGGATTAAGGAAGTGTGAATGCTTCGGTGTTGTGGTTGAGCTCAGCATGAAGTTTCTGCTTTGGTTTGAAGTTTGAGTTTCTCGAAGATCTTTGGAGTAGGAAGACCTTGGCATCAGTGTCAGCAGTGCAGCTCAGAGTATTCTGTGATGGCAGGAAGTTTTCTGGCTGAGCAGTTTTTCTGGAGGTGAAGTTCAGAAGCAGTAAGAGGATCCATTTCTTCGATGGATTGGATAGTTAAGTTGAGCTGTTCTGTTTGGTAAAGAAGAACAGTTTTTCTTTGGAATTAGGATGGGTTGATCGCAAAAGTGACTTGCGATTGTCTGAGTGTTCTCTTGGGTTGTCAGAATTTTTCTGGGTGTCTTCAGAGAAGTCAGAAGTTTGTCCGCATCTGAAGGTTGAGTTTTCTTATCGACTGGATTCCAGGAGTGATACCGGTGGTTCAGTCTAGTGGAAGGATGTTTCCTAGAGATAGAGTTTGGTGAAGCAGCTCAGGATTTGATAGAGTATCTAAGTTTTCTTTATGGATCAGTGAACCATATTTTCTGGGATGAGTTATCCAGTTGTGCTCATCAACATTCTTATCTACCTCAGATCAGAGTTGTGCAGCAGAAGCAGTTTGGGGGTGCATCTGTCTTGTTTCCTGGATAGGAAAAGTTAGTTCAGTCTTCTATTGTTTGAGGAGTAAAGTTGTGGATCTCTTCCTTGTTTTGATTTGGATAGGTAATTGGTCTACTTGGTTGAATTGTCAGTTTGGATAACTGGAATTCATTGAGTTTTACGTATCTCTGAGGGAGTACGTATTTGATCTATCTCTGGTTTTAGAATCTGCAGTTTTGGGAAGTTTGGTAGTTGAGTCAGACTCGTCTGTAGTCTGATATTCTGTTTAGTTCTGTAGATCTAGATGAGTAGGAGATCTATAGCTTAGTAGTTTAGATTGTTTGTAGAGCGAGTATCCAGGTATATATATATACTTGGGGAAACTCGAGGAATTTTATCTAGAATTTAGTCTAGATAGTTGCATTGTTTGATTGAATGATTTGGTTGCTATGGTTGCTAGCATATGGATGATAGTAGATGCTTGTGTTTTGAATTTAAATCTTTAATAAGATTATTAAATTACCTTTGTTTAAATTTCGGGGACGAAATTATTTTAAGGGGGAAGGAATGTAATATCCCGGAAATTTTAACAATATCAATTTAATAATCTGTTTAATAATTAAATTGATATTGATAATCTTTGATAATAAAATTTGAATTTAATTTAATAATCTGATTAAATGAGTATTTAATTAGTGAATTCTATCTTTTAAAAGTTAATAGAATGATTTCTATTTATAATGTATAGATATAATTTTATATATTAAATAGATAAGTTGGTTTGAATTTAACAAATAAAATTATGTTTTCAAATTTCTAATATATATTGGTAATTTGGAAATTATGATTTAAATTAATATTAAGCTTTCCAAAGATATTTAATAAATAACTATATAGTTTTAAATTACATACATACATTTACATAAGAATTATTAATTAAGTGAAAAATCTTTATTAACATTTCAAATATATACTCATTAATAAAAAAAAGACACATGTTATTTTCCTAAGACCTCATTTAAACAAGTGTTAAATTGTGGGTAAGGGCTAATGACAAGTGTCATTTAATTTTATTTTTATTTTTAGATAATTTCAGTTTATATAAACAATCATCTTGCATTTTCTTTTTCCTTTTCTAATCTCCTTTCTAAACAAAGAAAACTTCAGCTCAAAACTAAAATCTAAACAAACTCTTCTCAAAAACAAAGAATGCAAATCAAAACCTGGAAACCATTTTCTTCAATCTGAAACAAAATCTGTAATCCATATCTCCATAAACCAAATTGAAATCAAAACCTGTATCATTTCTTCAAATCTGAAATTCACTTTCCTCAAACCAAAAATCAAAAGCCTGTTCTGTTTCAAGGCTGCATATTCATTTTCCAAAAGAATACCTGAACTAAATTCATTTTTCAACATCAAAAGCCTGCAAGTTCTCTTCAAATCAAAGTCTGCATGTATTCTTCAAAACAGAGGCAAGCAAAAACTGGAATTAAAAGCAAATTCAAAGGCATGCAAGCTTAAATCAAAAATAAGGAAGCAACTAAGTTTTCAAATTTAATCAAAGCAAAGGCTGTTTTCAGAAAAATGAAGGCTCTGTCTTCTTTAATTAGGTGAGTAAACTTTTAATTTAAATGCTAAGTAATTTTAAGTTGCTTTCAGATGACTTCTGAGATGAATTGCCTGTGCATGTGAATTTTTCTTTTTTTTGAGTGTTTGTCTGAAAATCTTGAAGCACCTCTGTTCCAATATTTAAATCTCTGTTTGAATCTGCTATCTTGAACCTCTTTAAAGTATGATGCATTGATATATGGTTAAAGTGGATCTGTAATATAAGTTTGGAAATAATGCTTGCATGATGATTTTGGAAATTTAGAACATAATTATACATAGGAAATGTTGAGTATTGTTTGAGCATGTCTGAATTATATCAGACAAATGAAATACCCTCCAAGCTTACAGACCAAATATATTCATAAAACAATTCCTATTTCTATGATATATTTTAGAAATTAGTTTCTAAACAAAAGTTGTGAATTTTAACAAGAGTCAAATTTTAAAAATAATTTAAAGTTAATTTAAGCAAAGCTTCACTGGGAAATTTGATTTACAAATAAAATTTCAAAAATGTTAAAAATTCAAACATCCTGGTTTGTTGTTTCAGGATTCTAATTGGAATGCATTTTGAAAATAAAGATTTTTAAGACAAAAATCCAAGTTTATAAAGAAGTATTGAATGTGTATTTGGGGTTTTGCTGGAATTTGGTTTTTGATCAATATCTGATGATCTATGCATCTGGGGTGTTCGGGGTTCTTGATGGAGCTAGAAGTAGGGTCAGTGAGTGTGGTAAAAATGGCTGAAGGGTAGTTAATCTATCGTGGAGTTTGGATTTTCTCGATTTTGTTTTTAAACCTAGTTTTGGGTCTAGCTGAAAATTGAATCACTACTTTACTTACAGTGATTCGAGTTGTATTAAATTCTGGGAAGTGGAAGCGCGGTGGATCGGCAATCTATAGCCGGGATCATGGCGGTTATCATCATCAGAAGCGAGGGTGCGGAGGATTTTACTGGTGATGGGTTTGGGTTTCAGTTCACCCTGGGTACTCTTCCACAGAATGACGCGTCATTATTAAGAAAGAAAGAGGTAGAAAATAGAAAAGAAGAGAAGAAAGAAGAAACAACAACAACGATCTCACAGCGGAACGAATAAATTATATTAATAACATAAAGAAACTATTACTTAGTATACATCACTTATCAGAGTTTACGCAACTATACAACACATACTAGACAGTTATAAACATCTGTCTAGATATTACAACTCAAATACAATACAAGACTCTAACACAGATATCAACACAGCGGAATACTATATTTACGAACGCCGAAGCCTCCTGCTCCATTGCTCCTCCACAATTCGTCAAAGCTAAACCTGAATCCCTTGGCTACTCGTAAAAATTTGAGTACCCAAGAGTTTATAAAACAGAAATAAACAACTTGGGTCAGACATGGGTCTGGTGTGAGTAACAGGTTAAACTTGTTTAACTTCAAAACCTTTGAAAGAAAAGGTATCACGTAAGACTCCCCACAAATAAACATGGGTAAGTTTTTACCTTACGCTAACCAAAACATTGATAGGAAATTCGATTGTATTATGATAGGGTCTAAGGTTTTCAAATAAATATGAAATAGCCGAAATTGTTACATTATTAAATTCCAGCATACATAAGTATACAATCAAGTCCGTTATCACTTATTGGAATTTGGATTTCCATACAATGGCAGAGCTACCGGGGTACCGCTCATCACAGTACGGGGCCTAGATCACCGTACCGAGGATCACTCCCAATCCCCTGCAACACAAAGCCGGAACCATCCCTTACTGGATAATTCCGAATAAAATCACCCCACAGATGGCCGTCGCCAACTGCACCACTAAGCCGAAATAAAAGGAACTTCTCTAGACAGGGATGACCTTACTCTCAGTGGGTGCTACCCACGAAGCTTTGCTGCACCTCCCCTGTTTTAGCCATTCCCGGTTGATGAGGCTTGAGGTTACGATTTACCTTTAAATCAGAACATCACTTAGAATGCTCATCGTCCACCTGACGATGTTTTGAAAGCATTCGATCCATACAAGTTCGTTCCGGGTTCGAACGAAACCGAAGGCATTATCTCGTTACACCCGTGTTGGAATCACCCTCAGAGTTAACGACAATAACCCTTGCACTTTGAATCTTCATCTTCACTTGAGATTCACGCCCTATCGTTAATTTGGATCGATGTGGTATTCGGGTCTCCAAACCTGGAATTCCGGTATACGGAAACCCGATCCCGGTCTCATCGAAATCCAAAACGTATCTTTTAAGGCCAAGTTGATTTAAGGTTAAAACAATTCAATTCTTATCTATATACACACAGATAGATAACTCAATAGATAATCTATATTATCATCCAAACAGATAATTCATATTATCATTTCAATTCAACCAAACATCTATATCATAGATCAGCACATCTCTTATCAGAGATATTAACAATGCAAAGCATTCAATATCATTCATCCATCCTTAAGTAATGATTTATATTATCTCTAATTAATTTAAAGTGAATTAAATTAATTACTTATTTTATAAATCCTTCTTACTTAATTATTAATTAAACCAATTAATTAATCATTACTCTAAGTATTATCTTAATTAATCATTTCTGATTAATAATCCTTAAATTACTTTAAGTAAATAATCCCTAATTAATTTTACAAATTAATTAACTTAAACCATTTTAGTAATTAATCTCTAATTACTTCATCTATTAATTAACTGTACTTAATTACATTAATCCTTAATTAATTACAATTAATTAATTACCTTAATCACTTATTATTGATTAATTAGTCTTAATTAATCAATCCTTAATTACATTATTAATTATATTAATTAATGATCCTTAATTTATTCGTTGTGTGGGACGTAAATGTGATAATATATTAATCTGTGTGGCGTAGGTGTTCGGTAAGGTAAGGACGAGGTCGCTCAACCTCTGGTGATCGGAGACGAGAGATTCGAGGCATTTTTCTGGTGATGTTCAAACTTTTGTTTCTGCTGAGTAGCTTGATTTTTGATTTCCGGCGAAGTGAGGGGTTCTGGGTGATCGGAGGATTTGAGGCGATCATCTGAGACATGCGGGTGAACTCAGCAAGGATCGGAGGTGGTTGGTCATGGTGTGCATGTGCACGATCGTTAATGTGTATCAGTGGGTTTTGAGTTGGGGAAGATGATGTTTACTCGAGTTCGTACTCGGGAAAGAACAGCTTTGGCTCGTGTTTTCCTTCGGGTCGTTTGTGAGCTGAGTGAAAGCATTTAGCAGTTTAAATTTACTTTAAAATCAAACAGTTTTAAATATAAAACTAAGTAATTATCTTCTAATTACTTCCATTAATAATCTTGATTACTTTCTTAATTAATTACTTAACAAATAAGTAATTCCATTACTAAATAATCCTTAATTCATTAATTATTGTAATTAATGATAGTAATTAAAAGTTAATTACTGTATATGGTTAAGGATAATTACTTGAATGTAATTAAAGTATAATTAATCAAGGAAGATTAATTAAGAAGATCATTAAAAGATGATTAATTAATTAAATTGTAATTAATTAATGGTTAAGTAAGAAGGATTTATAAAATGAAGTAATTAATTTAATTCTTTAAATTAATTAAAAGATAATATAAATCATTACTTATGAATGGGTGATAGTATTGAATACTTGGCATTTGATTGATATCTCTGATGAGATATATGCTGTATGATATGGATGTTAGTTGAATTGTATGGATTATCTGATAATGTTGATTATCTGTTGTGAATTATCTTTCTTTGTGTATAAAGATAATGAATTGAATTTGTTTTAACCTTTAAAACAACTTGGCCTTAAAAGATACGCTTTGGATTTCGATGAGACCGGGATCGGGTTTCCGTATACCGGAATTCCAGGTCTGGAGACCCGAATACCACATCGATCCAAATTAACGATAGGTCGTGAATCTCAAGTGAAGATGAAGATTCAGAGTGCAAGGGTTATTGTCGTTAACTCTGAGGGTGATTCCAAAACGAGTGTAACGAGATAATGCCTTCGGTTTCGTTCGAACCCGGAACGAACTTGTATGGATTGAATGCTTTCAGCACATCGTCAGGCGGACGATGAGCATTCTAAGTGATATGTTCTGATTAAAGGTAATCGTAACCTCAAGCCTCATCAACCGGGAATGGCTAAAACAGGGGAGGTGCAGCAAGGCTTCGTGGGTAGCACCCACTGAGAGCAAGATAGATCCCTGTCTAGAGGTCCCTTTTCTTTTATTCGGCTTAGTGTGTGGTTGGTCGCGCCAACTACGGGATTGTCTTGTTCGGAATTATCCAGTAAGGGATGGTTCCGGCTTTGTGTTGCAGGGGATTGGGAGTGATCCTCGGTACGGTGATCTAGGCCACGTACTGTGACGGGCGGTACCCCAGTAGCCCTGCCATTGTATGGAATCCAAACTCCAATAAGTGCCGTACGTATTAGTTGTGCCCAACTATGTTGGAATGTGAGATGTAAGCATTTCAGCTATTTCTGTATTTTACTTGAAAACCCTAGACCCTATTATAATACAATCAGATTTCCTATCAAACGTTTTAGTTAGCGTAAGATAAAAACTTACCCATGTTTATTTGTGGGGAGTCTTACGTGATACTTTTGTTTTCAAAAGTTTTCAAAGTTAAACAATTTTAACCCGTTTACTCACACCAGACCCATGTCTGACCCAAGTGTTTATTTCTGTTTTATAAACTCTTGGGTACTCAAATTTTTACGAGTAGCCAAGGGATTCAGGTTTAGCTTTGACGAATTGTGGAGGAGCAATGGAGCAGGAGGCTTCGGCGTTCGTAGATATAGTATTCCGCTGTGTTGATATCTGTGTTAGAGTCTTGTATTGTATTTGAGTTGTAATATCTAGACAGATGTTTATAACTGTCTAGTATGTGTTATATAGTTGTGTAAACTCTGATAAGTGTTGTATACTATGTAATAGTTTATGTTATTAATATAATTTATTCGTTCCGCTGTGAGATCGTTGTTGTTGTTTCTTTCTTCTCTTCTTTTCTATTTTCTACCCCTTTCTTTCTTCATAATGATGCGACTTTCTGGGCATAGGAAGTCGGGTCGTTACATGTCACGACCCACCATCCTACGTCCAGGAAGACGCATCGTTTTGAAGAAAAGAAAGAGGTGAGAAAGTAGAAAAGAAAGAGAAGAAGAAGAACAACAACAGAATCTCAAACAGCGGAACGAATAAATTATATTAATAACAAAAGTATTACATAATATACAACACTTATCAGAGTTACACAACATATACAACACATACTAGACAGTTATAAACACCTGTCTAGTTTTTACAATACAAGATACAACACAGATAACAATGACTCAGAGATCAACACAGCGGAACTACTATATCTCTACAGCGCTGAAGCCTCCTGCTCCATTGCTCCTCCAGATAACTCGTCAAAGCAAACCTGACTCCCTTGGCTACTCGTAAAAATTTGAGTACCCAAGAGTTTATATAAAACAGAAATAAACACTTGGGTCAGACATGGGTCTGGTGTGAGTAACAGGTTAAAGTTGCTTAACTTCAAAACCTTTTGAAACAAAGGTATCACGTAAGACTCCTCATTTCATAAACCTGGGAATAAAGTCTGTTTTCATCTTCAATACCTGGAATCAAACCTGCATTTCTTCAATTCTGTTGTGGAGAACAAGCAAGATTCAATTTTAAAGAAACTTCATTTAAAATCATGAAGCATGTTACTTCAGCAACTCAAGTCAAGTTTAATGTTTTCAAATCAAAAGCAAAAGCCTGTTGTTTCAGTTTTAAGGATTCAAAAGATTTCAAGGCTGTTTTCAAAAATGGAGGCTCTGTCTTCTTCTTTGGGTACTCAAATTTTTACGAGTAGCCAAGGGATTCAGGTTTGCTTTGACGAATCTTTGGAGGAGCAATGGAGCAGGAGGCTTCAGCGTTCGTAGATATAGTGTTCCGCTGTGTTAGTCTGTATGAGTCATTTGTTGAGTGTATTTGAGTTGTAATGACTAGACAGATGTTTATAACTGTCTAGTATGTGTTGTATAAGCTGTGTATCTCTGATGTATATGATACAATGTAATATCTTATTTGATTAATATAATTTATTCGTTCCGCTGTTTAGATTCTGATGTGTTTGTTTCTTTCTTCTCTATCTTATCTCTTTTCTATCCCTTTCTTTCTTCTTGATGATACGACTTTTTGTGGAGAAAAAGCCGGGTCGTCACAGTTTCTGTAACAACCCGAGTTTTTCTAACACGAAAAACCGGACCATTTTAGTTAAGAAGAAGAGGTAGAAGAAGAAGAAACAGAAAATCAACAACAGAATCTCACATCGCAGCGGAATAAAATATAATATATCAACAGATCTTTACACAAATCAAAACTATATCTGTTTATACAATATAGCATCAGAATATACACCAGAGAACACATAACATACAACTGGTCAATAACCATATCATGTCCTCAATATAACAGAGTACAGCAATCCACACAGCGGAATATATATAAACAAGTACGGGAAATACGTCACGCCATCCAGCTCATCTGTTTTATTATATAAAGTTTTGTAAAATTTTAAAGTTTTAACTACTTTGAATGATTTAAGTAAAATTTTAATGTTTGAATTCAAAGGAATTTAGTTTAAACACTTTTGACATTTTTTTTTTAAGTTATAAATATTCTTTAACATGAGATCTAAAAGGGGTTTTTAAATTGTTCCTAAACTTTGTTAAATTTGAGTTGTATTCATTTTAAATCTTTAATTTAAAATGGAATTAAAGAAACATTTAAAAGTAAATGTTTTCAAAGCTTTTGTTAGTAATAATTAAAATAGTTATAAGGCTAATCTTTATTTTAAAGATTAATTAAGGGTTAATGATTTAGGTTCATTCAATTGATAGGGTAATTGAAGAATAATTTATTAATTTAAGTAATTGATTAATTTGGTGTTAATTAATTAAATGATAAGTTAATTAATTAAGGGATTAATTAATTTGAAATTAAGGATCATTTATTTAGATAAGTATAGGTTAATAATAAATGATTAGAAATTTATTAATCAAGTGATTAAAGTTTAATTAAGGAAATTGATTTAGTAATTAGAAGTAATTAATTGATAATTAAGAATTTATTAAGTTGTAATTAATAAATAGTTGATTAAGACTTAATTACTTTGAGAAAGTAATGAAAAGATTGTTAATAAATTAATGAGAGATCATTAATTAGGAATTATTTAATAATTAATAAAGGGGATTAATTTTGATAATCAATTAGATTAATTAACTAATGATAATCTTTTATATATTGGTTAAGTATAATTACTTAATGGAAGTAATTAAAGTAATTAATTACTTAAGGTAATTAATTAAATAAATTTGATAAGTTTAAATTAATTTGTTTAATTAATTTAAGATAATCAATGGGTGATTTGATAATTACTTAAAGGTAATTAGTGGAAGTATAAATTACTTAGAAAAGTAATTAAAGTTAATTAGTGGATGTAATTAACTAAAGATGGTTTAATAAAAGTAATTTGAGTTTAATTACTTTTGAATAATTAATCAAGGGATTAATTAAAGAATAATTAATTAAGGAGTAATTAATTATGAAGTAGAGTAATTAAGAATAGTTAATTACTAAATGAGATTAATCAAAGGTGATTAATAAATGTGACTAATTAATTATTAAATGTAATTAATTTAAATAAGATAATTAATTAAGAGTAATTAAGGATCATTAATTAATATAATTAATAATGTAATTAAGGATTGATTAATTAAGACTAATTAATCAATAATAAGTGATTAAGGTAATTAATTAATTGTAATTAATTAAGGATTAATGTAATTAAGTACAGTTAATTAATAGATGAAGTAATTAGAGATTAATTACTAAAATGGTTTAAGTTAATTAATTTGTAAAATTAATTAGGGATTAATTACTTAAAGTAATTTAAGGATTATTAATCAGAAATGATTAATTAAGATAATACTTAGAGTAATGATTAATTAATTGGTTTAATTAATAATTAAGTAAGAAGGATTTATAAAATAAGTAATTAATTTAATTCACTTTAAATTAATTAGAGATAATATAAATCATTACTTAAGGATGGATGAATGATATTGAATGCTTTGCATTGTTAATATCTCTGATAAGAGATGTGCTGATCTATGATATAGATGTTTGGTTGAATTGAAATGATAATATGAATTATCTGTTTGGATGATAATATAGATTATCTATTGAGTTATCTATCTGTGTGTATATAGATAAGAATTGAATTGTTTTAACCTTAAAACAACTTGGCCTTAAAAGATACGTTTTGGATTTCGATGAGACCGGGATCGGGTTTCCGTATACCGGAATTCCAGGTTTGGAGACCCGAATACCACATCGATCCAAATTAACGATAGGGCGTGAATCTCAAGTGAAGATGAAGATTCAAAGTGCAAGGGTTATTGTCGTTAACTCTGAGGGTGATTCCAACACGGGTGTAACGAGATAATGCCTTCGGTTTCGTTCGAACCCGGAACGAACTTGTATGGATCGAATGCTTTCAAAACATCGTCAGGTGGACGATGAGCATTCTAAGTGATGTTCTGATTTAAAGGTAAATCGTAACCTCAAGCCTCATCAACCGGGAATGGCTAAAACAGGGGAGGTGCAGCAAAGCTTCGTGGGTAGCACCCACTGAGAGTAAGGTCATCCCTGTCTAGAGAAGTTCCTTTTATTTCGGCTTAGTGGTGCAGTTGGCGACGGCCATCTGTGGGGTGATTTTATTCGGAATTATCCAGTAAGGGATGGTTCCGGCTTTGTGTTGCAGGGGATTGGGAGTGATCCTCGGTACGGTGATCTAGGCCCCGTACTGTGATGAGCGGTACCCCGATAGCTCTGCCATTGTATGGAAATCCAAATTCCAATAAGTGATAACGGACTTGATTGTATACTTATGTATGCTGGAATTTAATAATGTAACAATTTCGGCTATTTCATATTTATTTGAAAACCTTAGACCCTATCATAATACAATCGAATTTCCTATCAATGTTTTGGTTAGCGTAAGGTAAAAACTTACCCATGTTTATTTGTGGGGAGTCTTACGTGATACCTTTTCTTTCAAAGGTTTTGAAGTTAAACAAGTTTAACCTGTTACTCACACCAGACCCATGTCTGACCCAAGTTGTTTATTTCTGTTTTATAAACTCTTGGGTACTCAAATTTTTACGAGTAGCCAAGGGATTCAGGTTTAGCTTTGACGAATTGTGGAGGAGCAATGGAGCAGGAGGCTTCGGCGTTCGTAAATATAGTATTCCGCTGTGTTGATATCTGTGTTAGAGTCTTGTATTGTATTTGAGTTGTAATATCTAGACAGATGTTTATAACTGTCTAGTATGTGTTGTATAGTTGCGTAAACTCTGATAAGTGTTGTATACTATGTAATAGTTTCTTTATGTTATTAATATAATTTATTCGTTCCGCTGTGAGATCGTTGTTGTTGTTTCTTCTTTCTTCTCTTCTTTTCTATTTTCTACCTCTTTCTTTCTTATTAATGACGCGTCATTCTGTGGAATGAATGGCGGGTCGTTACAGCAAGGGCTTGCCCCCTGGTGTAATCGCCACATTCTCATTCATGCACATCATACAATACGCGTTTGATTTCGACGTGAGCGATACACCGGAGTAAAGGAACAGAGTATCCTCTTCTATACATAACTCCATTTTGAATGGTGAACCGTGAGGCTTTTTGAAGAATCTGTCTCTTTTCACTTCTGCGCTCTGGCAGGGTTCCATGCTCAAGATAATTTCTGAACGGAGTCATCCATGACTCCTTCTCCGAAGCAACATCAAATATCCAATCGTTTTCCATCTGATCAATGCTTGGTGAAGGCAATGTCTCCATGGGAACGAGTCCCATTTGTTGTGCTTCACCTGTACTGGCTAACTTTGCTAACGAATCGACTTTCTGTTTGTGTTCTCGTGGGATGTAATAAATGGCATAATAATCGAACTGATTCAGTATCTCTTGAACCTGAACAAGGTAAGCAGCCAGTCTTCGATCTTTGGATTCATATTCCCCTCTGACTTGACACACGACCAATTGTGAATCACAATAAATTTCCATAGCAATGATTCTTAAATCTCTGGTAAGTTTCAATCCAGCCAGTAGGGCTTCATACTCAGCTTCGTTATTAGTTGCATGGAAGTTGAAATTTAGAGCTTATAGATCAACCTTCAGGAGCTTCAAGTACAACCCCTGTACCCGAGCAACGGTCATTTGATGCACCATCTGTGTGCAGCTTCTAGATATACTTAGGAGACTCACTTGTTTCAGGCAAGTCCTCTGGGATGGTAAAATCAGCTATGAAATCTGCTAGGATTTGTCCTTGAATGGCTCGCCTTGGAGTGTAAGTAATGTCAAACTAACTTAACTCGATATTCCATTTGAGTAACCTACCAGACGTCTCAGGCCATGTAAGGACCTGTCGTAATGGCTGGTCGGTGTAAACGATGATTGGATGAGCCTGGAAATACGGACAGAGCTTCCTCGAGGCAATAACAAGGCAAAAGCCAACTTTTCTAGCTTCGGGTAATTTCTCTTAGCTCCGGTTAGTCGCTTGCTTATATAGTAGACTGGCTTTTGTATTCAGTCTTCCTCCCGAATTAGGGCGGCATTGATTGCGTTTTCTGATATCGCCAAGTAAATGTACAATTTCTCGTGATCGATAGGCTTTGACAAAATTGGCGGTATGGAGAGATGTTGACTTAGTGCTCGGAATGCACCCTCACATTCCGTAGTCCATTCAATGTTTCGTTTTCCTTTTTGGATTAGATCGAAGAAGGGAATGCATTTGTCAGTAGACTTTGAAATGAACCTGCTCAGTGCTGCTACTTTCCCGTTGAGACTCTGGACTAGCTTTATAGTTTTCGGAGTTTCAAGGTTTCTAATCGCCCAGATATTTTCGGGATTGGCTTTGATTCCTCGAGCGTTGACGATAAACCCAAGGAATTTTCCGGATGCGACCCCGAAGTGACATTTCAACGGGTTGAGCTTCATTCTGTATTCTTGGAGGATATTAAACATTGACTCCAGGTCTCTGATGTGATCAGTGGAAAATCGTGACTTGACTAGCATGTCGTCCACATACACCTCCATGGTTTTTCCGATCTGGTTAGCGAACATTCGATTAACTAACCGTTGATAAGTTGCCTCAACATTCTTAAGTCCAAAAGGCATAACTTTATAGCAATAAAGTCCCATATTGGTTACGAAGTTGGTATGCTCATGGTCGGGAAAGTGCATGGGTATTTAATTATAGCCATAGTACGCATCCATGAAGGATAAAAGTTCATGCCCAGCCATTGAGTCCACAAGTTGATCTATTCGAGGAAGTGGAAAACTGTCTTTGGGGCAAGTTTATTCAAGTCTGAGTAGTCAACACATGTTCTCCATTTCCCATTTGGCTTTCGGACAAGTACAGGATTGGATACCCATTCCAGGTATAATGCATCTCGAATGAATCCATTCGTTTTAAGATTATCTACCTCTTCTTTAAGGGCGGTAGATCTATCTGGATCCATACCACGCCTTTTTTGCTTGACCGGGACGTGCCGCGGGTCAATATTCAATGTGTGGCTCGCAATGTCCGGCGAGATCCCACACATATCAGAGTGCGTCCAGGTAAACACATCAAGATTTACCCGGAGAAATTCAACCAATTCCTCTTGCATTTGTTGGCTTAGCTGAGATCCAATCTTTATCATTCTTGAATCGTCATTATCGTCGATTGGAACATCGATCGTCAGTTCGGCCGGAGAAGCTTGACTGTCTTTACTTTCATCCTCGCTTTTAGTATATCTTGGGTCAAGATCTCTTTGGAATTGGTTGGGGTGCCCGGGCCCGGGCCCAGGCGTTAATTGTCAATTATCAGCAAAGCGGATGTAGAGATATTCCTCTACGCCCTTCCCTTTTTCTTTTCGCTGTGCCTCGCGTAGCTCAGCAACGTAACAGGCTCATCCTGCGGCCTGATCCCCTTGAACAACTCCGACTCCATTGTCGGTAGGGAATTACAAAGTCAAACACCATGGGGCGATGGTAGCCCTGAACTCAGCTAGAGCTGGTCGGCCCAAAAAAGCATTATATGGGTAGTTTATATCCAAAACAACAAACTGCAGTATCCAGACTCTTCGACGTTCACCAATTCCTAACTCCACTGGCAATTCCACCACTTCAGTGGGTATAGTTGCACTCCCATTGAAGCCATGAATACGAGACTGACATGGCTTCAAGTCTTTAGTCTCCATTCTCATATGGTCATAGGCTCGTTTAAACAAGATATTCACAGAACTTCTGTTGTCTACCAAGATCCTCTTCATCCAAGCAGGACCTACTTGAGCTGATATGACAAGCGGATCAATAGTAGGAGCTTCGATCCTATCGGCATCCCGACCTCGAAATATGATGTCATCTGCCATCGTTCTTTGTTGCTTGGTCGGAGCCCCATCTTCGGAATTACTACAACATTCAAAGTCCGCATGCCTGATAGAGCTGGCATACGACTCCATTTCCTTCCAGCTTCGGTCTGCTGGATGAGGACCACCACTAACAGTGTTTATCACCAACCTCCCACCAGTACGAGCGGGTTCTTCCTGTCTAGCCGGATTCGGTACATGATTTTGATTCGATGGGCCCGCACCTCCAGACTACGGCACTACAAACTGTTCTAACTTTTTCTCTCTTATCAACTTTTCGATGAGATCCTGCAAGCGATAGCATTCATTTGTGTTATGGCCGTAACTTTCGTGGAATCTACAAAACTTCCCCGTCTGAATTTGCTTCTTCGATTACTGTTTTGGAGCAGGCTTCTTGTACCAAATGGTATTGCAGGTCTGTAAATATACATTCTCCAGCGATGTATTCAAAGGAGTGTAGTTATCAAACACAGGAGCTCTACGTCGTGGACCACGGTTCTGATCCCGTTTTCTATTTTGGTTGCCATTACCTTTTTGCTGATCTTGTTTGTTTTGAATGTTTAATTGCACTTTTCTAGAGCTCTCCTCGGATTGTCTAACAACAATATTACTCTAAATTCCTTCCACACTAGGCCCCACATCATCCTTTTTCCTAGAATGTTTTACATCCTCCTTTCTCTAGAATTGGGCTGCCTTGGAATAGAAACGGTCCAATGATCTAGGGGGTTTTCCGGCTAACCAGTTGTCGAACTCAGAATCGGGCTCAATCCCCTTAGTCAGTGCCATAAGGATAGAGTTATCATTTGGGTTGCTGATCTCAGCACATGCAGCATGAAATCTCTCTAAATAATGCATGAGTGTCTCTCCAAGAGCTTGAGTGACACTAAATAAAGTATTAACATCCTTCGGTCTTGCGACATGCATACGGAATTGTTCAATAAACTTTGTCGACAGTTGATCAAAACATGAGATAGATCGAGGTGAAAGTCGGGTAAACCACATAGTCTTTATGCCCTCCAGAGAGATCAGGAAGCTTAGGCACTTAACTGCGTCATCAGCTCGCGCAGCATTCATCAACCATTCATATTTTAAGATATGTTGATTAGGTCTGAGCTCCCTTCGTAAACGGGTAAAGTCGGCATCCTGAATCGCCGAGGTGGTTCAGCATAAAGTATCTTATCAGTAAAAGGAGCATGACTTTGGGAGATTCCCCAGTCGTCATTAGTGAGGCCTTGACTTTCTCGGATCATCATCGGGATATCTAGTACTGGTACATTTTGAGCATGCTGAGCCAAGGTGTGGTCGGGTTCCACAATGCGAGGAGGGACCGGTCGCTGTCGACGGTCCATGTCTCGCCTCCTTGGTTCTATGTTTTCGGGGACATATGGTTCGGGAGTATGTTGGTGATGGTTCGGATCTGTCCGATTTCAGGCATCAACTCCCGGTTCAATAGCAGTGGTGTTAGTGCGGTTGTCTGTAATATGATATGGAATAGTACCTCCTCGGGAGGAGGGTCCAGTCTGATGGCTGGTTGACGGGCCAACTCTCGGTTGCCCAAGGTTCGGTGCATGCTGATGTCCAGTAGCCTGAGTATAACTTCCATCTAGTCGCGGGCGCGTGGATCTATGATGATAATCAGAAGAGGCTGAACTTTCAGTGGATGAATAGGAATCCTAATCCCTCATGGATCTCCTTCATTTTTGACGGTTCAGCCGGTTGGTCAGTTCTGCATTGGCATGGAGCTGTTGAGTGAGCTGTTGGTGGCTTTGATTCAATTCTTGCATTAACATCTGAAATTCTTCCCTGGTGATAGGGCCTTGTGGATTTGATGGTCCGGTAGCATTCTGATCAGTCGGAGGCAGTTGTACGGGATTTTGTCTATCCCGTCCTTCTGGATCTGCAGCTGTAGAAGTAGTCCTTGTGTTAACCATGGTGGATGGCAAAGCTCTTTCCTAGACTTGATGCAAATCTGAATAGGATGGAAGAACTTTAATCTTTGGGATCTGGATCTTCTTCTTAGATTTGTGCAATCCAATATCGATAGTAGATCTAATGAGCAGAAGAAAAACCATGTTCTCTTAGTGAAAGCACCAAAGTGTTTGTACCAAAATTGGGCACAACACTCTTCGGAAGGGTTTGAAGAGTTAAAATGAAGAAATAAATGTAAAAAGAGGATTATCTAACAAACACTTCAAACAATAATCAGAAAAACAACAAAGGCACATAGAGATTTAGAGTGGTTCGGCGTGTTGCCTACGTCCACTATGAAATGATTGATCTTTATTAACATTTGCTTACTGGTTACAGCGAATTACAACAGTAAATCTCGAGTACAATAGTGAAATTCGAGTACAATGGTGAATTCGGCAGAGTCTGTACATCAAAAGGCCAAAAGATCCCTTTTTCGTAGGTTTTGGGCTACTATTTATAGGCGTAGGTTGCAAATATCTCGCTCAGATCTCGGAAGACCTCTTCTGGTATGTGGGTGGGCCCACGCGATCGATCCCACGCGATTTGCACTCGGTCCGTGATCGATACGATCGAATTTCGTATCGATCAAGATTTGACCCAATCGAGTCGAAATTGGGCATGAGCATTCCTTAGGTTGTACGCAAGCTGCTGTGAAAATTTCGTAGCATTTGGACTTGTAGATTGTGAGTTATGATCGATGCAAGCTTGTGTTGTTCCTATGCTGTTCTCTTCGTATCGATGTTGTTCGAATCGATCATTTCATATCGATGATCATGCACGTGATGCCAATCGACGTGGCGCTTGCTTTCAGGATCGATCTGAAGTTCATGCCGAATCGATCGAGTCTCTCCAACGTTCGCGCCTTGTTCATATTGATTTGACCTGGTCCCGTTTGCATCGATCGAAGCTGTTTTGTTCGTATCGATTACCGTGGCATTGTTTGTATCGATATTCATGGGCCATTTCGTACCGATAGCCGAGGGCCATTTCATTTGTATCGATCATTGATTGATCGATACGAACTGCATGATTGAGATCGATGCGAATTAACCCCAACTGATCGATACGAAGTTGAACCAATTTGGTGGATACGAACAACTGACGCGATGGATACGAACAGATGGATAGCGTGATCGATACGAACAGATGGATGTGAAACAATATCGATTGATGGATACGAATAAGGCGTTTCAGCCGATGGATACAAAGAGTGCAGTTCTCCTGATCGATACGAAGACGAGTGCATCCGATGGATTCGAACTAGACCGATACGAAGAAAGGCTTTCTCTGGTTGCTTGATGGATACGAACAAAGTGATTGCTTGAATTGCATCGATCATATCTTGAGCATACGTACTCCGATTGACTTGAAATTTGGAACGGTGGCTTTCATAGCTTTGTTTGTCATGTCTTGTCGATTGTAGCTCGATCCGGATTCAGACAAAATTCATCGATATCCATAGAGACCCTGCGTATAACCGATCTTCGGGATGGACTGTCCTTGGTTTCCAGTTAAGCTCCTGGTATCACGGCCTTGCCAAAAGGCGGGATAACACCTATTATTTTAAATTTCTTACAAATCTAAAATAATTACAAAACACTCACCTATGATCCTTAGCTCTATTCCTGGGCCTTCCTGGATCCGCTTTTAGGGCATAGAATATTTTTATTAAAAAGATTTCCTCCCTAGAAAATATTTCTATTTAGAGTTCAGCCTCAGGCAATGTACCTAATTGGGAAAAAATTTGAATGAGAAAAATAGCTAGGCCTAGGGTTCTATTTATAGTGTGGCTTAGGGATCTCAGGCCGTCAGATTTGAAGATTAAATCTGGTGCAACCACGTCATAGGCTCACTAGGAACCGTCGGATGCAGCTATGAACACACATGATTAAACAAAAATCAAATTTTAAGGTGTTCGGCTCGTACCTGGACATTTTTACGTCCAGGAAGTTTTGCGAGTCAACTTATGATCTTTGGGGGTCGACCTATAGGTTGACCTGACCATTGCATGGGTCGACCCATGCCCTTGTATTTTTTTTGTTTTTGTTTATTTAATTCTGATTCCTTGTTTCTCTCATAACTTCTCCATACTGACTCGGACTTCGACAAGTTATATATGAAAATTGCTCGGAAAATTACCACGGACCCAATGGTGTAACTTCCGTGGCTCGATTCTGACGATTTCACAAACTTATTTTATTGTTTAATTAATTATTATAGCTTAAATTTTGGGTTGTTACAGTTGTTAAAGAGACTGGGATCGGATATTGTCATGCTCTCTTCCAATACCGAAAACCACTTTAACAACTGTGCACATGATGAAGAATTCAGAATGAAGTAGGATGGTTTGGTGAACGCTGTTGGAATGAAGTAAGAAAACGATGATGGATAGCCTTGACATTCGGGTCATAATTAAAATGACTAAAACAGGAGCTATACCGGGCCAAGTGGGGTCGCTCCCCTTATCGGGCACATTTCTTTGATGCCATACCTGTTACTTTATGATTGATTTGGTGGCCACCCTCGATTTGAATATGGGTGTGTGTTTCAAGGTGGGCGGTGGTAGCTGCTATGCGTTACCACCAGTCCGAGAGTGCAAAATGGTAGAGTCCTACCTTGGGCATTGCCTCGCGTGCCTTGTCATATTTATTCCTGATCGAGCCCACTACGACTTTGGTTTATATCGTACCTATGGCGTGCTCCCTGAGTAAACCACCGGTTTGGTGGAGCTTACAGTATCTGTATAGACTACGGTATTTATATAAAAATGTGTTAAGGGGGATATAGGTAACGCCTTAACGCTATTTTAATACTTTACTGTAGACATATTATAATAGCGTAATGTATTATATATGTAGATAGTTTAATGGATCCTTAGGAGATGGAATCCCGAACATCTCTTAAGTTTTTGCATGCACGTTATACACAGGATAACATATGTAAAATCTCATAAACATCTCTAAAGCCGTTACACTCATATTTATTTACTGTTAATTTAACTTACATAAGATCTTTTAGTTCTGACTCGAGTGTTTTGTCTTTTCATTACGCTCGGGTCAGCCTGAGCTTTTCAGTGTTGAAGGCATTATTCTGGAGGACGAAGACAGAGTTTAGTATTATATTATTATTATTATTATTCTAATGTATCATATTGTTCTACTGCATTTTTATTTATTTCTGCTATATGTATAACTCTGATATATGGTAAAAGTGTATTCAAATGTTATTTGTAAAATAGCTTTATGAACTGTTTATTTGATTATTATATTTTGTCATTCCATAGTGAGATTCTATGTTTTATTTTTCTTCTTTTCTCTTATTTTCTTATTTACCCATTAACAATCCTCCCTTTTGAATGGTTTGAGTTAACATGTGTGGTTTATTGTCGATTTAAACCATCCAAAAGGGTGGGTCGTTACACTATCACTCTTAATTATAAATATGGAATCTCATTAGGTTACTTCTTTAGGTAGGGAGGTGGGCTCTACAGCCATTTAAGACCTTAACACTGAAATAAACCTTTTTAAAGACATCCTTATTTATTTGGAATCTCACTAGGTAATTTAATGCTTCCATTTAGGAGGGAGGTGGACCCTACAACCACTTACGACCTCAAACCAAAAGAAAACCGCTATGGAGATATCCCTCACTGCACTTAATTCCAAATTTTGGACCATTTAATACTTTCCAATTAAGAAAGCAAGCCCAATCTCTCACGTCATCATGGATCCTAGGATTAATGATATCTCGCATCAGTAGTAAGTACACCCAACTGTTGGTAGCCTCAAAGTGAAGAGCAGTCTTCCATCGAGTGACTCTACTTACCTCACATCACTAACATACTAAGTCCAATAAATCATCCTAAGTCTTTACTTATACTATCTTAGGTAGACATTGGACTTAGCTTACTAATTCCCTTTTTGTTTAAGGCAATAAGATTTACCTTAAATATTTATCTAGCCATAAATCCTTGTTTAATGCTCAGAAATATCAATTTGTCCATAAAAGCCTAACGGGCATTTTCTAAGACATTTATGTATGATTACTAATTTTAAATTAGTAACCTTTTATATCTATTCCATTTTTATCGGCCCTATTAATCCATTTACCCTATCAAGTTATTGCAACTCCCGTTTTTATTACCATTTATTCCCCATTTATTAGAGTTACAACCTTTTAAATTCCTTATTAGATAAAACGCTGTATTTTTTAAAAAGGTAAAGAAATCAAATTAATTTACAAATATTAAATGGATATAAATTCCAACAATTCCAAACTTAGAAAAGTTTGCATTCCAACAAAATTAGGGTGATAATCCAAATTTATAATATTATTATACAACCTATTTTAGATCTGAAATAAATTTCACTCAAATCAATATTCTAAATTTATACTTTTGAGACTGATTTCCAGATCAGGTTGTAAACACTTCTAAATCAATTTATAAACAAGAATATGTAGGCGATATTTATTATATTCAGATCATATTCAATTTGTTGCCTACAACTTATATACAATTATCCAATTAGGCATAAAAATCAAATAAACACCAATGGCATAATTTTTATATTATAACAATCTATAAAGTTTCCCACTCACCTTTTAAAAGCGATCCAAATCTCCAGATCCGAAGTAGAACCTTTAATTCATCTTCAAATCTTTTCTAATCTAAGAGGTATGTATAAAAGGGTATATACATGCATTAGAGTTACAGATCTAAGAAGAGATTTGGGATAGGGAGAGAAAGTAGATACATATACATATATAGATATATATGCTCAAATATGCATATGGTTGATTCTCTTCTCCTTTTTATTAGATTTCTACTCTTCTCCGATTTGTATGAATATAGATATAAATATCTTATCTTTATCATTTAGAAAGAAAGTGGAGAAGAAGAAATGGCAGAGCTTCGCTACTACTTATATAAAAATATGAGAAAAGAAGGAAGGTTAGGCCTGAATTTATGGATGCTAGAATCAACCAGAACCGTTAGATCGAAATATATTAAATTCGGATCGTTGTGGCCTCGGTTTATTGCGCCCGCGGTTACCCAATCGGCCGACTGCCTTGCATGCAATGGTCAATCGCTACATGCCGACCGGTCGTAGTGAACGATCGATCTGTGGGCCCGAGCAAATAATTAAACGTTAATTTTTCTTATTTATTTATTTTCATTCCAAATTCGTTTTTCTTCCGTAAATTCTTCGTTTGGACTTCGATCGCCAAACTTCAAATATGAAAGTTGCTCAGAATTTCACTACGAATACAATGGTACAAGTTCATGGTCATATTCCATCGTTTCACAAATTGAATTTTTGGGGCCTAATTAATTAACTAACTATTTAATTAAATAACTAATGCCAAATTATGGGATGTTACAGCTATACTGATCGACAGTTGAAGGTCCATGAGAGAAACTATCATACCCATGATCTTGAGTTGGCAGCCATTGTCTTTATACTCAAGTCATGGTGACACTATCTATTAGAAAAGCAGTTTGAGCTGTATACGGATCATAAGTGTCTAAAGTATTTGTTCTCCCAGTTGGATTTTAATTTAAGATAGCAGAGGTGGATGTAGTTTTTGGCATCGTATGACTTCGATATCTCCTGAACTCCAGGTAAGGGGAATGTTGTAGCCGATGCTTTGAGTAGGAAGCATGTGGTGTTGAGTCCTATATTCGTAGAGTGGTAGCACTTAGAGTTCATTTCTACGTTCGATTTCCAAGCATCGTCAAACATCACTCTGGGAATATTTGCAGCTTTAGGTGTGCAACCTACACTCATAGACCACATTGCTTCAAGTCATAAGCATGATAAGGAGTTAGTAGATATTTTTGGGAAGCTTGGCAAGGGAGAGCAGTAGAGTAATTTGAAGTGTTATGCCATCGATTCAAAGGGATGGTTACGTATAGATCGTAAGTTATGTGTTCCTCTCATTATAGATTTGATCGACATGGTACTAGACGTGTCTCATCGTTCTAGGATGACCATTCATCCTGGCGGAGACAAAATGTATCGTGATATGAAGAGAGTCTTTTATTGGACTGGTATGAAGAAGCATGTAGTAGAGTATGTGGCCCGAAATATGACTTGCTAGAGGGTAAACGTGGAGCAAAAGAAGCCGAAGGGATTATTGCAGTCGTTGGATATTCCACTTTGTAAGTAGAAGAGTATTTCTATGGATTTCATTGATGGACTACCTAAGAGTAGGAGGTTGAATAAGAGTATTTGGGTCATAGTCAACCGACTGACCATGTACACTCGTTTTATTCTGGTTAGGAGTACAAGGACTGTTGCATCTTTGGCGACACTATACGTGATGGAGATAGTTAGATTACATGGAGTTCCTTCTAGTATCGTGAGCGGTCGAGATCTGCTTTTCACCGGCGAGTTTTAGAGGAGCCTTCAGGAGGCGTTAGGCACCAAGTTGAGTTTGAGTACCGTATATCACCCGTAGACGGATGGACGGAGAGGGTGAACCGGGTGTTGGAGAACTTACTTCGGATGTGTTTTTTAGATTTTGAAGGCTCTTGGGAGGACCACTTGCAATTAGTGGAGTTTCCCTATAATAACAGCTATTGGGCGAGTACTGGGATGGTACCATCTGAGACATTATGCAAAAGGCCTTATAGATCACCGTCTTATTAGTGGAACGCAACAAATAGGATTTTTCTTGGATCGGATATGGTGAGGGAGGCATTAGAGAAGGTATACTTGATCCGTAGGATGATGAAAACTGCATAGGATAAGCATAAGTCTTACGCTGACAGGAGACATAAAGTTGGAGTTTGCAGTGGGCGATATAGTTTTTGTGAAGGTCTCACTGGCTTAGGCATGTTATGAGATTTGGTAGTTCGAGAAAGCTATCATCAAAGTTTATAGGGCCTTTTCTGGTAACTGGTAGAGTTGGGAAGTTTGCTTATAAGGTGAAACTTCTTGAGAAGTTAGCGTGAGTACACGATGTTTTTCATGTGTCGCGAAAGTGTCTACATGATACAGCCTCTACAGTCGAGCCGAGTCAGCTAGAGGAAGAGGAAGTAGAGATTAAGTCACTTGTTTTCCATGCACCCACTCATATTATTGAGCATGGTAAGAAGCGACTCTGTGATGAAGTTATTAAGCTTGTTAAGGTCTAGTGGGGTGACGATCCAGTGGACAGTACATGGGATCCTGAGGAGAAGATCCAAGCTACCCATCTACAACTCTTTGCTGGAACATTTCCATTTTTGTTAAATAAGTATAAACCATTTATGTGTTCAGGTTCTTACTTAGTATACCCCAGAGGTAAGGACAAATGGATGCAGTGAATGGTTGTGAATGTGTCATTAGGACATGTTTTAGTTGATGGATGCTAATGGATGTATTTATTAAATTGATCTTTACACACTTAGGTATATTCACGAGTTAACATACACTCACACCATCACTTATTTTATTTCATTGAGTTATATACATATGGTTGTTGCATATGGATTTAATGATTGCGCATACATGTAGAATTGCCAATATATTTACATAGGATGTTGCATACATTTTGGACGCATGACATAAGCACTTGCATTTCAGACAGTCGATTAGATCAGGAGACCTACTAATCTTTACATTAGTACATGTTCATATGCATTCCATGACTACATGTACATACTGCATTAGAATTTAAAATAAGGACAATGATTGCCAGTGGTTGATGGATGAGTAGATGTTTGCAGTATTGATTTTTGTATGTTTGAATTACATTTTTCCATCCTTAGAGATTTCAAGGACGAAATCCTTTTAAGGGGGAGAATGCAACATCACAAAAATTAACTGAAAAATTAAATTTAAATAAAAAAGGATAAAAACGAAATTTTGAAAAATATCCGAATTTGGCTAGAAACTTGCACCGTTGCATTCGTAGCAATTTTCTGGGTAATTTTCATATATAACCTTTTCAAATTGGAGCCAGTATGAAAACGTTATAAACGTTTAAAAATTCACAGTCGAAAATAAATATTTTTAAATAAGGAAACCACATCAATTGACTCCCTAGATTAGACCGGTCAACACCTAGCATTCGGTCGCTCCAATCTAAAGTGGTCGACTGGTCACTTGTAATCGATTAGGGTTTTTCCTGGTCGAACGGCCCGGATTTGATAGGGGTTGATCAAACGGTTCTAATTGTTTTGTATCACTATAAATATGACCCTAAGCTAAATGTCAGAACCCAATTTTTTTACTATAAATCCAAACTTTGTCTCTTTGAAATCCGAAATCTCTTTCTCCTCAAATTAAATTTCTTCAAACCAAATTAAAATTTCGAATAGAGAAATTAAAGAAGAGATTGAATAAAAACAAATCTAAAGGAGATCTAGGACAAGCGGAGGAGATTCTAAACATATTACAGAGAGGATAGCTTTTTAAGGTGAGTAGGTTCATGATAGTAAGATGATTTATATGTAATTAATTTTAATATACCCAATTTTTTATGTAGAATTGTTCTAAATTGAATTGTAAACACTTTCTATTTAGATTGAGAGTTTAATAGTAATTATGACCTAGATGAATATGATCCATTTCTTTTAATCTTGATCTGGTTGATGTAAATCTATTAAATAAGAATTGATTTAAAGTGAATATACCTTTTTTTATCAAATTAAATATAAATTGATATAACCCATTTTATGCTAAACGTAGGACAAGTAGATTATAATATACTGTTTGTGAAATTGAGTATAAGTTTGGGCAATTATAAATTTGAGATTCACAAACTTGAGTTTACTGTAATTAGAGTTACTGTATGCCAAATTAAAATTAATGTTACTATAATGTGTAATTTGTAAGTTTACCAAATATGAAGACGATAATTAGAATTAACAAACAATTAGCACCTTGATCGATCGACCGCTCAATGAAGCCGATCGACAGCAAGCGGTCAACTACTTCAGTGACCAGCGGTTAACCGTTAGCATTTCTAAGCTCAACCCGAACCTTGGCCTAAGGCCCAAGTATAAATTAAATTATGTTGTATATACATTATAGTTATATATATAAATGTTAGAACTAGTAGGGAAGTTGGTTCTATATGTTGGCTATTCTAGGACGTTACGGGACTAGATAAATGCTATTCATTCAATATGGTCAATATTTGACTTGGGTTATTCTATCGTAAATTGCACTTATAGGAGGTTCTACGGTGGATGTGCTACACCGACGATGATGGAAAACACTAATGAGGGTTCCTTGGTATTCACGGATGTGGCATGATATTGCATTGTTGATGAATCCCGATGTGGTGCGATAGGAGGCGTTACGTTATCATTAAGAGGTGGACACGGATATGATAGACCTTGAAGTTTTTGGTAGGAGTCGGTATTACGAGCAGCCTTTAAATGTGTAAATATTATACGAGTAATCATAATATGGGAGGTCCCATGATTGAAATTATCGGATAATCCTATTTTGGAATAGTGCCAGAAGCCATTAACCGATCATTAGTTGTCTTGAGGTTTGATTAGTTATTTGACCCTAAGTATGCGCCTTCACAAGTGGTTGGTGTGTTTAAAATTATACCTTTTAGATAAATGAACTAAGTAATACATGGACACTTATAGAACATCCTAGGTCACATAGAGTATTACTAAAGTTGTTTACATGTAATCACCATATACTAATGATGTAACTCATTCACCATACTTTTGTCTAGCCTGCCCCTTTTCCTTTCTTTTTCCCCCGCCATAAGAGGAAAGAGCAATAGGTGATAGGCCCAGTGATTAGTATGTGGAGAGGCGAGCTTGGCATCAAAGTTGCTTTTATATTTTCTTTCACTCTCCATGTAACAATTTATCATATTTAGTATTTATCAGACTATATACTATATTTGTGTGTACTTTGGATTATGACTACATATTGTTTTGAGACTTTTTTATCTGATATATTTTCTAAGATGGTTATTTTTCTGCATTTATATTTTGTTGCCTTCTGCTATGAGATTTGAAACTGTAGAATGCCTTAAATCATATATGTATATTCTTAGTCTCCGTAATGTTTAAAAACCCGATAACACATACTTCTTTGTACTGACGCAAGTCCGAAAGTCGCCCTAGGTTTAGGATCGGTCTACCGGAAGGTGCGGGTTGTCACACCTTAAATGCATTACAAAACAGTTATTTTGTAGTGTTACGCTAACACTTAAATTAAGTTGGTGGAAAGATGTAGACTATGGTAATGGATAATATATTTGCTTATTTATCCATTAACTAGTTATTTTTACAATAGATTAACAAATCATACTTTATTATATTTTACTTAATTACCATGGGAGATGAAAAAATATCCGTCGAACCTTTTTGAATGAAGAACCTTGTATTATTGTGTGATTCATTACATTTGTGTGTTAAAATTATTGTTTGTCATGGCTTTTGTTATGTAAATAGGATATGTACATCATTTAAACTCTTGTATTATGGCAATAAAATTATATTTTATCCAAAAAAACCATTGGAAGATATTTTCTTTTTTATATATATTCAATTTATTATGCTTGAGCTTATTACATTTGAGCTTAAGGTTCTGATTTTTGTTTTTGTGACCGACTAATGTTAGGGTTATTCAATTATTGGAATATTGGAAAAAACTAACTATTTATAGTTTGGAAATGTAACATCTAGTAGAAAATACACTCATTGTAAAATAAAAAATTTCAACATGCAAGCGTTACATTAGCAACAACTTTAGCCCTCATAAAAGAGACAACGACGATTTTGGCCGTGGTTTTGGAAGATGTGCTGATTTTGGGTATCGTGGAGGAAGATGTTGAAAACGAGGAACCAACTCACCAATGTCTTCTACATTGAATGTTACAATTGAAATTGAAAAATTTAATACCTTTTAGAAGAATGACTCAACATAAACTTTTCTACACGAAGACAATGCCAAAACTAAAGTCGGTGGTTCCTTACCTGGTTTTAGGACTACTCGAATGAAATGTGTAACTAGGGCTAATCATGAGGGAACCTTGGTTCAAGTCTATTTTTTAGGAAAATACATCATCCTCACAATGCTCTATAAAAATGATTTAAACTATCTTCCTCTATTTTGGTGTACAAAACTATTGTTTAAAATGGCGATGAAGTTAATATTGAAATTTTATATTGATCAACTATTACCGAATTTAATATCATTTGAAAGTTTTACGTGAAAGCTATTACTTCACATCCAAAAACTAATTTTTGATTACAAGATAAATATTTTCCGTATAATAATTTTTGTGTTGTGCAAAATAAGTGTTTGAAAAATATTTTCCTTACAAAAATGTTAGCACAACCATTTACCTTTAAAATGAAAAATTTGTCGTTTTGTATTAATAAAAAATAAGTGCAATTTCTTGTCACATCGTAATATATGTAGAATATCTACACTATAAAATTCATGATTGTTTTTGCGCAACAAAACTTAAATGTAAATTATTTTTTAAAGGAAGGTATATTTCATAGCAGATATTTTCTGTAAGAGCTGAAATCCAGCAAACTTTGGTACTCTCAAACAATCTTCGATCTGACATCTTACATGGAGGTGAAAAATATCATCGAATGTGGCTTTGAATGTAGATTTGATTGGAGAAGGTCCTACGGAATAACAACTTCTATGATAATCAGAATTACTAATTTCGAACAAGAATGATTGAAATTAGCAATTTTGGCCAAAGATTACGAAAATCTAGTCATCTATAAGCATTAACCGAAGAAACACAAATGGTTGTCTAAAGGTGCTACATTTGATGAGGAATTAAGCGATAATGGTTCGAGAGGTTGAAGATACCAGTGAAGATGGGAATCAACAATCAAAGTACATAAAAGTAATGATTGTATATGATATTATTTACAAAAACTTGGAAAATAAATCAATGATGAGAGAGATATTTATGATGCAATTTACAAGAGGGATGTACGTCAAATTTCCAATTTTTTCTAGTTATTGATTGTGATCTATGTCAATATGATGTTGCCATACTCGCAAAAGTGACGGGTAGGGTTGGTTATAAGAAATTAATCAAGTCATACTAGGAATGCTAAGTCCTTCTAATTATGGTAGGGAATATCTTTACACAACTAGAAACTTTTGTTCACATTTAATGGCTTGGAGTTAACAAAGATCAAAATTGCGATCAAAATAACATGAAAAGGTAATTTACACTACCTACAACTATTTCTATAAGGCAGAAGATATAATTAAATTGCTTGATATCGTTCTTAGAAATTTCTCATCAAAAAGTAAGTTACGGTACCAAAAAGTAAGTTACTGTACCTAGGTCGTTTTTTTTACCAAATTTGGTGAAGTGATAGCTATTGGTTATGACATGGGATGTCACTCAGCAACGACCTTCCACAGCCGCTCATCGCTCAGCATCGACCTTCCACCGTCGCTTGTCACTCACCTTCCACCGCCACTCGTCGCTCAACATCGACCTTCCACCGTCGCTTGTCTAATGTAGGTATCTGTTATGTGGCATCAATTCTTAAGGTTGTATATTATATAAACTGTTGGACACAAATGATCTTTAGCTCAGTCATGTACTTGATCACTGCCTTGAAGACGTTTCAGCGTCCTACTCAATGGTGCAAAGCAGTCTAACTAACGTCGCCGCCTCTAGGATAAAACAGCCTCTTCTTTCTGATTTGATATCGATTTGCTTGCACAAACAAAACCGACTCAGTTGCACTCAAAAATGACTGCCCGTCTTTTAATTTTAAGAATTTCATGGAGAAGAAGATAGGTTTAGGTTTTATTCACAAAGGTTAAAAAAGATGTCGTACTTTTTTGATTTCGTATAAAAACTAATTAAATAGAGGGAATACCAAATCGAATGTATTACTGAATAGTGGAGTGGCGTTGGCTCAAAATTCGAATCTGAAATTTTAAGGTTTTAAATAAAATAATGGTCAGAAAACGCCGAACAAATTTCGTCCAAAAATATAAGTGCTACATCACAACAAGCCCGAACCCGGCCCGGCCCGGGTCGTGTCGAGTCAGTCGATCGGCGCACGCGTGCGTGTGATGGTGCACTCCCACCTCAACACAAAAGCAACATTTGGGTTCCCAAAGGGCCCAATTTAGGAGCTAAGAAACTCATATATATATATATATATATTACTATCTTTCAATAATCCCTATGGTGTATGACTCAAGCAATACATGCACTTATTCCAAGGTATTTAATTTTTAAACAATTCACAAGTACAATTTCCAACAATCTCCCACTTGAATTTTTTTAAAAATATTTTTTCAAGCAGCTTCTGAAAACATAAGTTTGTGCATAAATAAAGGTGTCTTTCAACTTGAATCATTGCATGGTGGATATGATTTAGTTTTTACTAGAGTGACACATAGTCTTGAACTCTATTCTCGACATCAAACCACACACAATCTTTCTAGAGTGCAATCAAATAAGCCCATGCATTTATGATCATGCACATCTATCCTAGTTTAGTGAATGCTATAAGAATTTTGCCCAAAATTCCATGAAAAGGCCACATTTCCACATCCATATAGGTGAGTCTATCAAGAGTACTCCTGAAGGTAGGTACTCTACTCTATATAGAGTGTAGATCTCATTAAGAGTTATCATTAACTCATCCTCTAATCACAATATGAACACATGCTTCAAAATATATAAAAATAGCATGTTCAACTTATATCACTTCCCAACTTGTTCTTACCCATTGAACCTAGTTTTTAGGATCTCCAGTCATTAGGTCGGTTTACCATTGTGCGTGACTGGCAATAGTCCCATTCTTTTAGAGGTTTAAGGAATTTCTCTTTGGCTAGTCCTTTCATCAAAGGATCGGCCAAATTCTCATCACTGCGTATGTGATCCACTCTAACAGCTCTTGAAGAGAGTAGCTCTCTAACAGTGCTATGCTTACGATGCATTTTTCATCTCTTACCATTATAATAACGGTTCTGTACTTTTGCGATAGCGGCGGTACTATTACAATGGATCAACATAGCTGGTATCGGTATTTTCCATGAAGGAATCTCAGCTAGCAGATTTCTTAAGTAATCCGCTTCTTTACTAGTTGTGGCTAGTGCTATCATCTCAGACTCCATAGTGGACTAAGCCAAAATAGTCTGTTTCTTAGATTTCCAAGAAACAGCTCCACTAGCAATGCTAGAGATATAGCTGTTAACCCGCCTTTCGGCAAGGCCGTACACAGGCGAATTTAACCCAATAGACTTCACGGTTACCAAGACTGAGATATCATGGATTTGGCTTAAATGGATGGATAATCAACTACTGATAATAATATGAAGCCAGGATTAAACATAGTCGGTGGATAAACGATGCAGTGTGCTTGAAAGGTGAATATTGGCTTGAATAAGGAAGGATCGACATAAGATGATTAGATGTAATATGGATCGGCATAGGAGGGTTCGACATAGTAGAGGTCGGCATATGGATGGATCGAAATGGAGGGTTCGGCATAGTTTAGCTCTTGGGATGGATAGATGTGCTCCAGTGTATATGTATAGGGATCGACATAGCTTGGAGCGGTGTAGTAGAGGTTGGCATGGAAAGGCATGAAGCAACATTATAGGAATCGACATGGGAAGGATCGGTATAGCATTCAGAGTATGGAAGGATCGGCATACATCTCTAGCGCTGAAGGGGTCGGCATGTCGAGTTATATAATATGGATCGGCATGCCTTAGAGGGACCAACATATCTTCCAGGCTTCATAGGGAAGGGTCGATGTACCTTTATATGGAAGAATGGATCGGCATCTCTTCATGGAGAAGACGTTGCGAACTGGAGATAGTGGTTTTGATGACAACAACCTTTGTAACTTATTTTATTATAACTTATATACTAACACTATTCTCTAGATATATATATATATATGAATGTTATTATACAGGATATATATAAGGCAGGTACTGATTATTGAAGACTGTACAGTATAAAGATCAAGAATGAAGAAATCAAGTTTGAAGACTCATGAGTATCAAGATCAAGATTTCAAGTTAAGTGTCTAGTTTTGTTAAAAACTTCATAATAGCATGGAAATCTTCATTCCAAATTTCATTTGGGATGGAACCCATTTCTACCTTCTTAGTGGCTTACAAACCCATGATAAGTAGCTTACAAACCTACGACAAGTGGCTTACAAACCCACGAACATCCTGGTTTTGTACAAGTTCTCGAGTCCTGATGTGATAAGATATTCTACAGGAAGAAGCTTGCAAAACTACTTCAAAATGGTTTTTCAAAATGATTTTCCAAACTGCTTTTCCAAACTGCTTTTCAAAATGTTTTAGCCTTAAAAATTATCTCTTCAAATGATTTTTCAAAAAGATGTTTTAGCCTTAAAATATTCTTTGTTTTTGTTTTTAAATAAACTCTTGTTCTAATATTCATTTGTTTTAAAAACTATCTTCTGATTTTTAAATATTCTTTTATAATATATATATACTTGAGATTTAAAATCAATTTTATATATACATTCTAAAAATATATTTTTCTACTCTTCTTTATTTTAAAACATAGGAAAATTAGTTTGTTTACTCCAGAATCATTTCATCTTGTTTTCCTTTCAATACCATTTTCAAAACAAATTTTACATTGTTTTTAACTAAGGGATGTCGACATTATGGGATACCCCATGTCGACATGGTGGTCATTAAATTCAAAAGTTTCAATTTTCAAAAGAAGTGTCTATTCGTTTAAATCTCTTCACGAATGGTTATGACCGTTGCTGGTCTATAAATAGCCTTCACAGACGAATTTTTTAACAAACTATTTTCTTATTTTCTTCACTCCTTCTTCTCCACAAACCCATATTCTAAAATTTTCATATTTTTAAGATCGTGCCGAAATTCTACCGAATTCTCAAGTGAATCAAATTAGAATCTCATTCTTGTTTGATTCTCTGCCCTCTCTCGAAGATCAAAGTGCTATTTAGAGTTATAGGATCAATTTGTAATCAAAAGTTTATCGAGTCTCTCTATAAGGTGTGGTTGTGTCTGGAAATCAATTGGGTGATCTTGTGTCTCGTAAATCAAGAGAGATTGCCCCGGACTCAAAGACAGGAGGGTACCTCAAGGCCTTTAGAAATTGAGGATTGTAATCTCGACATTGGTATAATAAAAATCTGTACGAGGTGTTTGCCTTGGTGCAGGACTGGACCTAGGGTAACTCTGAACCAGTATAAAATCCGATGTGTTCTTTCCTTTTATTGCTTTTTATTTGCTTTCTGCATCAGTGTTTGTTTCTGTGATTGTTCTGTGATTAAGTTCTGCATGTGTTTATATCATAATTTTCAAATTAGTTCATATAAGTCTTAGAATCCATTAAACACTATTCACCCCCCTCTAATGTTAAATTAGCCTTAAGATCCTTAATCTGCACTCCTTTTAAGAAGATGGATCGGTGTGTCTTCGTGGAAAATGGGTCAGCATTGTTAATTCTTAAGATGATGGTTTTGATGACAACAACCTTAGGACTTGTTATAAAATATAAATACTAACGTTATGGTTTAGATATATATATGTATATGAAGAATATAAACATGCAGGTACCAAGAATGATGACTGTACAGTATAGAGATACAAGACTGATGAATTTAAAGATTGAAGATATCAAGATTGAAGACTCATGAGTATCAAAAAATCAAGTTATCAAGAGTTCAAGATTTCAAACAGTACAAGATAATGTAGTCGGTCTAGAATTATGTTAAAACTTCTTGAAAGCACTTACATCTTTATTCGAAATTTATTCGTGGAATGGAATCCACTCCGAGCCTGTTAAAGGGATGGAACCCACGATAATATATAGTGGAACATATAGTGGTCCTATTTTGATATCCACTAATTTTATAAAAATGTTTTTCAAAAATATATCTCTTGTTTTTTAAAATGTTTTCAAAACTTTCTTTTCAAAAAGACATCTCTCTTGTTTGAAATATTTTAGCCTCAAAACTATTTTTATCATTTTTAATATTTTGATTTCAAAATTGTCCTTGTTGTTAAACCATCTCTTGTTTTAAATATTTAGCTTTAAAATATTTATACACTCATATTTTAAATCACTTTATATATTAAGATTATATATATTAAAAATTATTTTCTAAACTCGTTTATATGTTTAAACCATATTCAAATATATTTACAAAGTATAGAAATTGTTTTGACAAATTATAGAAACCAATTTTAATAAGAAAATCAAAGCATCAATTTTTGCCTTGAGCATGTCGACATGGTGTCCGTTATTGTCAAATTTCAAATTTTCAAAACAAGTGTCTATTCGTCGTATCCTTTCACGAATAGATATGGTTGTTGCTATACTATAAATACCTGTAAGTTCTAAACGAATTTTAACAAGATTTTCACTTATTTTCTCTCCTCTTCATCTTCCACATTTATTCTAAAGAATCCTAAACTATACTCTGCCGAAATACCAAGTGAATCAAACTCGATTATCTCTTGTTTGATTCTCTGCCACTCTCTCTATAAGATCTCAGTGCTATTCAGAGTTATAGGATCTTTTGTAAATCAAACTGTTGAGTAAAAGGTGCGGTTGAGCCTTGAAATCAATTGGGTGTGATTGTAGCCCCAGAAATCAATTAGGTGATCTTGTAGCCTGGTTAAATCAAGAGAGTTGCCCTGAACTCGAATACAGGAGGGTGTACCTCGTAGCCTTGAAACCGAGGGTGTAATCTAGGAGATTATTTTTTGAAAAGAAATCTGTACGATTGTACGGGACTGGATGTAGGGTAACTCCGAACCAGTATAAAATCCTGGTATGTTCTTTCCTTTACTGCTTTTATTTAGTATTTGCATCTGTGTCTGATTCTATGATTATATCTATGTTTGTGAATTGCAATTGTTAGTGTTTAAATTGAAAAAATTGAAATAAGATTTAAAAATACATAAAACACTATTCACCCCCCTTAGTGTTATTCCAGCCTTAAGATCCGTAATCCGCAGTTCTCACATTTGGTATCAGAGCAAGGTTTTCAAAGTTTTCATAATCTGAATTTTGAAAAGTTTTAAAATGGCTATTTTGGGGATTTTGTTAACACTAGTTTAAAACTGTTCAAATCATCATTATCTCATAAGTCTGCATATAGTTATTATAGAAAATCAAGTTATCTACCGAGTTTGTATTCTGTGCAGAAAGAAAAATGTTATATAGCCTTTGAAGAATCAACACCCAATGGACAAATGGTGCAAATCAAGAAGAATAAGTGGATACTTGATAGTGGATGTTCAAGACACATGACTGGTAATCCAGAAATGCTGAATGATATTATCTATAAAGATGGAGGATCGGTTAATTTTGGAGACAACTCAAAAGGATATGTGATTGGCATCGGCAATGTCGGTAACTCTAAAACTCCTACTATTTCTAGTGTTTTATTAGTTAAGAATCTGAAACACAATCTGCTTAGCATTAGTCAACTTTGCGATAAAGGATACAAAATTAAATTTGAAAAAGATAAGTGTCACATCAAAGATAATAATTCAAATATTATATTTGAAGGAATTAGGAAGAAAAATATTTATATTCTTAGTATGAAAATCTCAAATGATAATCTATGTCTTTTGGCTAATACAAGTGACCCTTGGATTTGGCATAAAAGATTTGGGCATTTGAATTTTAAACTCTTATCTAGACTTTCTAAACTTGATCTAGTAAGAGGTCTCCCTAGAATGAATTTTAAAATAGATAGTATATGTGATGCTTGTCAATTAGGAAAACTTAGGAAGAGTTCTTTCAAATTAAAAGATATGATTTCAACTTCAAAACCTCTTGAGTTACTTCATCTAGATTTGTTTGATCCATCTCAAATTCAATCAATAAATCACAATAAATATGTCTTTGTAATTGTAGATGATAATTCTAGGTTTACATGGACAATTTTTATGAAACATAAAAGTGATACTTTTGATTCATTTAAACTTTTTTAAAAAAGACTTCAAAACCAACTTTCTTTAAAAATTATAACTGTTCGCAGTGATCACGGTGGGGAATTTGAAAATGAAAATTTTGAGAGATTCTGCAATAAAAAGGGAATAACTCATAATTTATCTTTTCCAAGAACTCCACAACAAAACGGAGTGATAGAACGTAAAAATAGGGCGATTCAAGAGTGTGCTAGAACAATGATTTCAGATAGTAATTTACCAAGACATTTTTGGGCTGAAGCAGTCGCTACAGCTTGCTATATTTTGAATAGAATATTAATTAGACCGTTAACTGATAAAACACCATATGAACTTCTTTACAAGAAGAAACCAAAGGTATCTTATTTTAGAATCTTTGGAAGTGAATGTTTTATTCTAAATACAAAAGACAATTTGGATAAATTTGATCCTAAATCCAACAGAGGAATCTTTATCGAATATTCTAATAGAAGTAAAGCATACAAAGTTTTCAACTTAAGAACTAATACCATTGAAAAAACAATGCATGTTTCGTTTGATGAAAATTTCAAAAATGTTGAACAAATTAATGATGAAGAAGAAATTGCTACCCTAAATAATGAATCAATTGAAACAAATAATGATCTTATTCATCCAAATAAAAAGGTTAAGCTTTTAAAAGACCATCCTATAGAAAATATACTAGGAAATACTAAATCGATTGTTGGAACTAGAAATCAACTAAATAACATGAGTAATGTAGCTTTTATATCATCTATTGAACCTAAAAATCCAAAGGAAGCATCGTCTGATGATTCATGGATTCTGGCTATGCAAGAATAACTGAATAAATTTACCAGAAATGACGTTTGGGAAATTGTTCCTAGACCCGAGGATAAAACTATAATAGGAACTAAATGGTTTATAAAAATAAAATGAATGAACTAGGTGAGGTCGTTAGAAATAAAGCCCGATTAGTCGCACAAGGTTATTTTCAAGAAGAAGGAATAGATTTTGATGAAACCTTTGCACCCATAGCAAGATTAGAAGCCATTAGAATTCTACTTGCTTTCGCAAACTATAATAATTCCAAATTATTTCAAATGGATGTTAAAAGTGCTTTTCTAAACGGATTTGTTAAAGAGGAAGTTTATGTTGAACAACCTCCACTCTTTGAAGATGAAAGATTTCCAAACCATGTTTTCAAACTTAAGAAAGCTCTATATGGTCTGAAACAAGCTCCTAGAGCATGGTATGACATACTAAGATCTTTTTTATTACAATCAAATTTTGAAATTGGTAAAGTAGATAATACTCTTTTCGTTAAAAGAAATAAAAATGATATCCAACTAGTACAAATTTATGTAGATGATATTATTTTTGGTTCAACTAATCATGAAATGAATAAAGAATTTTCTAAAATAATGACAAAAGAGTTTGAGATGAGTCATATGGGTGAACTCGCTTTCTTCTTAGGTTTACAAATAAAACAATTAGATAATGGTATTTTTAATAGTCAAGAAAAATATGCTAGAGATCTAGCTAGTAAATTTGGTATGACTACTGCGAGTGGAAAACCCACTCTTATGGCAACCAATGAAGCTTTAAATAAAGAATATCTTTCAAAGGATGTAAATCAAAAACTATATAGGGAATGATTGGATCACTACTCTATATCACTGCGAGTAAACCTAATATCATGCATAGTGTTTGTCTCTGTGCAAGATACCAGTCTCAACCCAAAGAGACTCACTTAAAAGCTATGAAACATATCATAAGATATGTTAAACATATTTTGACTATGGTTTATTTTACCCTAAATATGATTCATTTGATTTAATCTCTTATTGTGATGCCGACTATGCTGGTTGCAAATCAGATTGAAAAAGTACAAATGGAACTTGTCACTTTTTGGGCATTCTCTTGTTTCATGGTTTAGTAAAAAGCAAAACACTGTTTCTTTATCAACAACTGAAGCAGAATATATCTCTACTGCTTTAACTTGCTCTCAAGTCATTTATATGCAACAAACCCTAAAAGATTTTGGATTAACAATTTCAAAATCACCAATTTATTGTGATAATTCTAGTGCAATAAATTTATCTAAAAATCATACTCATCATGCTAGGACTAAACATATTGATATCAGACATCATTTTCTCAGAGATAATATAAGTAAAGAGATTATTTCTCTTGAGTTTATCAATTCCGAGAATCAAATTGCTGACATTTTAACCAAACCCTTAAATCAACCTATATTTACTAAATTAAGAAGAGAACTAGGCATTTGTTCAATAACTGAGATATAGAATATAGATATAGTAACATATATTTTTAATTAACAAAAATATATAAGAAAACCAAATTTTTCATAGGGATGTCGACATACCCCTACCACCCATGTCGACATACAACGGTAAAATTTGAAATTTTGATTTTCCCTCTAAAATCAGTTTGGTAGTTATACACTACGCCATAAATGACCTTCTGCAACATTTTTGCAAGGTGTTGCCAGCTAAAATGTTGCGATAGATATAAAATTTTGGTCCTACTGCAACGTTGTATTTATGGTGTTACCTTGGCCATAAAAATGTGTTGCTCTAGCTAAAAAAGTGTAACACGATGCAACATTTTTATATAGTGTTGCTATAGATGTATTCAGATTAAAAAATTAATAAAATTAGCAATCCGCGTGAATATGATCCAACGGTCTACATTTAATCCGATTGTTAAACTGGATCACCGCTACAATTTGCTCCAAATTTTCGTTCTCCCGCTTTACTTTTCATATCATTTTCGTTCTCACCCCCAATTTCCAAATCCCTAATTTCCAAATCATATTTTCGTTTCTTTTTTTTCTTCCAAAAACAAAATCTCGTCCTTTTTTCAAAGGTTGGTAGTGATCTCAGACAAGCTTCGTTCCCCATTTCGTTCTCACCTCCAATTTCGCTGCTATTTGCCTACATGTCGAGCCCCGTTTGCTTTCTTGTCGAGATCTGGAAATGTCTGTTCGGCTTGTGAATCGGCGATTGTTGTTGGAGTTAGGTCATGATTGGACTGGGTTACGGTAGTGGGTGATTGCGATTGAAATTTCAAGCGATGGAGGTGAGGCCAATGGTGATTTAAGGTAGTTCTGGTCGATGGGTTGCTGAAATTGCGGTTGGTGAATTTGATATGGGAGGCGCTGGTGGGTTCGCGATTTGGAGGAGTTTTTAACAGGTTGGTTTTCAGTTTGATTGGTGAGGAAGTTAGAGTGTAGGGGTAGTTCGGGTTGTCAGAGAAGGCAGGTAGGTGTTTGTTGTGATGGTGAAGGCATAGGGTTAGTGAGGAGATGCGAATTGGTTGTGACAGATTGTAGAGGAAGGGATTTGTTGTGCTATGTGCAGAAATGGTTCGAGTTCGTTAGGTGATAGGGGCAGGAGTTTGTGGCTGATTGTAGCTGGATGGTGAATCTGGTTGTCGCAGTTTGCAGAAGTTGGATATGAAGGTGTGATGGAGGTTGAAGTATATGAAGTGATAGGTTAGAGCTTTGTTTGTTGTTGCGCGTTTGGGATGTTTTGGTTGTGAGATGGTAGTTTGGAAGAAAATGCAGTTTGCTGGTAGGGGTTTCGATAATGAAGTATGCAGTGGTTGCTTGAGAAGGTTGTTGTTGCTTGAAATGTAGCAGGGAGGAGTTTGGGTTAAGGCAGTTTGGATTGGTGAAAGGAAGTTGGTGGTGGAATGGTAGGTTGCTGTTATTGTTTTGTGGAAGGAAGGAATGGGTGGTTATGCCAGCGATTGTGATTAGGTGATTAGGCAACATGTTCGATGAAGGGTAATGTATTACTTATTAACACGCAACATGTTCGATGAAATGTCAATTTTTATTTATCATGGTTTCAGGTCTTTTACCAAGGGAGAGCTAAGAATGATGGCTGGAAAAAGGTCGGATGATTCAGAAGAAGCCATGAAAGAGTTGCAAAAGTCAATCATCGAGGAGGTGTTCAAATTCGCAGGAGGTGTTCATTTGTGCATCATTTTACGTCGTTTCAAAGAAGGCTCGATCTTCTGAAATCGGATGAATCGGGCGGTGCCCACTTGTTCGACTGCGGTGCCCCGGACCCCCGCCGGCGCTGCGCCCAGACCCGCTTCTCGCCTCGCCTTCGGCTCGGCACTCGGCTCGCCTTCGGCTCGTCATATATTTGTCAGTGTCGGTGTCGGTGTCTGTATAAATTGAAACTGCATATGTAATGAGTGAACTGAGTGATGTAGTGAGGAATATCTGTATATGTGAATATCAGTGTTATATATCATTGAATTGTAAAATAGTGGAGTCAGGAATTTGTACTATTTCAAATGTTGAAATAAAATATTTATTTAAATAAATTACTGTTTGAATATCAAATTCTATGCAAATAGCATTTTATTAAATAAATATTTATTTCTATTAAAAAATCAAATGTGCTCTACATTGTGGGCCCCACAAATTCAGAAAGTTAATATCTATAGCAACATTTTTGAATGTTGCTACAGGCACCTATGGGTGTTGCCATAGACCCAAATAGGGTTCTATTGCAATAATATTACTTATGTTGCCTTAGATAGTCAAAATGTTGCCTTGGAGGTCTAAGGCAACGGCAAAAATTGCATCACCCTAAAAGTGTTGCCATAGACCTATGGCAACATTTTTCGGGCCTGAGCCAACATTTTTTTTGTGTTGCAGTAGGCCATTTATGGCGTAGTGATATAAACCTATGTATTTCGAATTTTTCTGTCTTCTCACTTCTCTTTCTCTGTAGTAAACTTCTGAAAATTAACATTTATGGCCTCCTCCACTAAATCAAACCAAAATGACATCATTTCTTTCCGTTCTCCGCATTCTGGTCCATTCCAACGCACTACACTAGCACGTATAATAAAGATTGAAGAATCTATAAAGGATGCCATGCAAATGTTGACTGAACTTCAAGTTATGCAAATAAGGATGGCAAAAGAACAACAAAATCAAGGCAAAATTCTTTGGATTTGCAAAAATTTCTAATATATAATCATGCAAATCCTATTATGATTGAAGAAGATTCTCCTAACATTCAAGTGCATAACCCCTTAGAGCATAGCGAAGAGGGAGAAGAAGAAGAGGAAGAAGCACCTATGGAAGAAGACGACAAAGTGGTCTGCGTAGGCGAAGTCTGTTTTAACAAAGATGGGAATTTGGTCGAACAACGTGGAAACTTTTGTTTTCATTATCCAAATTGTTCAATTCACAAATCTCCAATTGTCAAAAACTCTCGTTAGTAGTGTTATTCTATAATTTATATACTTGAATATATTTGTGTGTTTATGTTCCATATATATGTGTAAATATAACATCGTATACGATAAGATTTCTTTTGTTTCGCTTATCATACTTCCTTATTAGCATTTAGTTTAGATAGTATTAGATTAAGGGGGAGTTATATAAGTTTAGAATTAGTTTTTGTTGATGACAAAGGGGGATAAATATAAAATAAAGTAGTTAGGCTTAGATTAAGGGGGAGTTATTAGTTTTATGGAGAGTTATAGTGAAGGTGAAGTATATTTTATAAACATGGGTTGTCATCATCAAAAAGGGGGAGATTGTTAGTTCTTAAGATGATGGTTTTGATGACAACAACCTTAGGACTTGTTATAAAATAAAAATACTAACGTTATGGTTTAGATATATATGTATATGCAGAATATAAACATGTAGGTACCAAGAATGAAGACTGTACAGTATAGAGATACAAGACTGATGAATTTAAAGATTGAAGATATCAAGATTGAAGACTCATGAGTATCAAGAAATCAAGTTATCAAGAGTTCAAGATTTCAAACAGTACAAGATAATGTAGTTAGTTTAGAATTATGTTAAAACTTCTTGAAAGCACTTACATCTTTATTTGAAATTTATTCATGGAATGGAATCCACTTCGAACCTGTTAAAGGGATGGAACCCTAGTGGGATGGAACCCACGACAATATCTAGTGGAACATATAGTGGTCCTATTTTGATATCCACTAATTTTATAAAAATATTTTTCAAAAATATATCTCTTGTTTTTTAAAATGTTTTCAAAACTTTCTTTTCAAAAAGACATCTTTCTTGTTTGAAATATTTTAGCCTCAAAACTATTTTTATCATTTTTAATATTTTGATTTCAAAATTGTCCTTGTTTTTAAACCATCTCTTGTTTTAAATATTTAGCTTTAAAATATTTATATACTCAAATTTTAAATCACTTTATAGATTAAGATTATATATATTAAAAATTATTTTCTAAACTCTTTTATATGTTTAAACTATATTCAAATATATTTATAAAGTATAGAAATTGTTTTGACAAATTATAGAAACCAATTTTAATAAGAAAATCAAAGCATTAATTTTTGCCTTGAGCATGTCGACATACCTCAACCCCCCATGTCAAAATGGTGTCTGTTATTTTCAAATTTCAAATTTTCAAAAGAAGTGTCTATTCGTCGTATCCTTTCACGAATAGATATGGTTGTTGCTATACTATAAATACCTGTAAGTTCTAAATGAATTTTAACCAGATTTTCATTTATTTTCTCTCCTCTTCATCTTCCACATTTATTCTAAAGAATCCTAAACTATACTCTGCCGAAATACCAAGTGAATCAAACTCGATTATCTCTTGTTTGATTCTTTGCCACTCTCTCCATAAGATCTCAGTGCTATTCAGAGTTATAGGATCTTTTGTAAATCAAACTGTTGAGTAAAAGGTGCGGTTGAGCCTTGAAATCAATTAGGTGTGATTGTAGCCCCGGGAATCAATTAGGTGATCTTGTAGCCTGGTTAAATCAAGAGAGTTGCCCTGAACTCGAATACAGGAGGGTGTACCTCGTAGCCTTGAAACCGAGGGTGTAATCTGGGAGATTATTTTTTGAAAAGAAATCTGTACGATTGTATGGGACTGGATGTCGGGTAACTCCGAACTAGTATAAAATCCTGGTGTGTTCTTTCCTTTACTGCTTTCCTTTAGTATTTGCATCTGTGTCTGATTCTGTGATTATATCTATGTTTGTGAATTTCATTTGTTAGTGTTTAAATTGAACAAATTTCAAAAAGATTTAAAAATACATAAAACACTATTCACCCCCCCTCTAGTGTTATTCCAGCCTTAAGATCCGTAATTCGCATTTCTCACAGGCATGAAGGACTCCTCGAAAGCGATCGGCATTTTCTTGGAGGAAGAGGGGTCTGCATTGATTTGGATGAAAGGATAACGTTCGATATGACTATGCCGATCATTATTTATGGAAGAGTTGGGCTTGCTGATCGTTATGGTGGGCCCATGTAGGTGAGAAGACCTTGTAGCAGAAGTTTCACCTATAAATACAGCAGGCTTGGCTTTGAAAAAAGGACCTTCATTCTGCTTCTCTTCATTTTCTACCTAAATGATGCTCTGCCTTTTTATTTTGGAATTTTGGATTATAACTGTAATCAAATTTCAGTATAATAAAAAGGATTGTTCTGGAGTGGACGTAGGCCGGAGTTAGCCGAACAACTATAAATCTTATCTCTTTTACTTGCTTTCATTTTAATTTTGTTATTCTTCATATTATATTCTCTACATCACATCCTATCTGTGACCTGTGACTGGATATTGGTGCTTTCACGTATAATTGGGTGTTGGTGGTCAATTTTGACGCCAACATTTTGGTGCTTTCACTGAGAAAGCTTGCACTCAAGGATTTGGAATTTAGGATCTTGGATTTGAAATCTTAGGAACTTGGATTTAGGAAGCAATGGCTAGGAAATCAACAAGGAGACAGAGAACAGAGAGGAGTCAATAAGAAGGAAGTCAGGAGGCTTCCTAAGGAGCTAATATGGCCTCAATCTTCATTACTAGAGACGATATGGAAACAATGATGGATGCTATGCAGGAAAGAATGCTGAAGAGAAAGGAGGAAATGATGCAGAACCTACTCCAACATACTGAACAAGTTGGAGTGCAAAACCAAGGAAATGGAGTGGTAGGAAACACTAGAAATGTGGATCACGGAGTTGAAGCAGCAGGTGTTGAGGAAGTCTGGAATTAGAACCAAGGAATGGAACAACCAAGATACGGGATAGAGTGGAGCCACCGAGAGAAGCTCCTGACCAACCAGGAACGATCGGCCAAAGCAATGGCGATCATTCCACACTCGAGGGCATGCCCCCGGGTCATATTGGCTCCACTCCAGTAGGATAACAGATGGTGCTGTACAGTTTGCCGTTGATCAGGATATAGGTGCTCGTCTAGAAGAGCAAATTTCAGGATTCCCTCGTGGACTCGGGGGCCAGGTTGGAGATAATGGACAAAGACTACCACTTGATGACAACGATAAGTTGGTGGAAATGATGAGACGGGCCATGAGAGGAGGATTAGTAATAAAGATTTGAAAGATGTGAATAGGAGCCCCTTCGCTCCTATGATTAGGCAAGCCAAGAATCCACCGGAATTCAAACTGCCAACGCTCGAGATATATGATGGAAGAACGGATCACGTTGTTCATCTGATGAGGTACATGAGGCACATAGAACTATTGGGGGGATCGGAGGAGGTCATGGCACATGCTTCCCTTTGTATTTGACGGATATAGTTGTGCTATGGTTCAGACAGTTGGAAAGGGGCTCTATTGGAACATGGAAAGAATTGATCGAAAAGTTTATGAGATAGTTTAGAATTCACATCTTGAGACCCAAAAACGTGATGAGTTTGGCAACACTGAAACAGAGGACCGCAGAGTCCCTAAGGAGTTTTCTAATATGGTTTAATGCTCGGCGGCATCGGTAGATTGTCCAGATCCATCCATGGTTTTGATGGCAGTTGTATCTAGCATTGCTGATGGCACAGAGTTCAAGAATTCACTAGCACGGGATCCACCTATGGATCTAGAGGAGTTTTACCATGAAGCAGAGAGGTTCCAGTGATAAGAAGATGCACGAGCTAACAAACCAGAGTGAATGCTGTGCAAAGTGGAGCATCATCAGGAGATGTAAAAAAGAATGATAAAGGCAAGCGAAAAATGAATTGTAATGACCCAGAATTTCTATCATTTGAAATTCTTATATTTAATTAATTTAAAATATTCACAAGTTAATTTTATAAGCTGAATAACTTATATTTGAAATATCAGTATTTAATTGGATAATTAAATAATTGATTTAATATTTGAAATTGTAGAAATAATTGAAAAATGAATTTAATGTGAATAAAAATGATTTATAAAGATGTAATAAATTATATTTGAATTTGGACGATGTTAGAGAACTTTTAAAATTGAATTAAAAAGTTAATTTGTAGAAATTGAATATTTTAATATTTAATTGACGAGTGAAAATGACCATTTTTCATACAGTCTTGGATTTCGACGAAACCAGTTTCATTGGATCCGTAATGTTATATTATTGTAGGATTTCAAATTTCGTGTCAATCGGATTTATGGTTTGTCCGGGGCAAGCTAAAACGCGTAGAAATCTGTTTAAGTGAATTTTAAATTTAAATAATTCGATTCGAAAACCTATCTTCCAAATACGATCGAATTGGCTCCCAATATATATTCTATTGCGTTCGGAATAGGGGTAAAACATTATAAACGCCAGGCGGCACATTTCATTTTGAGTTCGAAAAATTTGGCAATGAACAGTGTTTCGAAATTTTCTATAAAAGCCCTCACTTTTTCACCTTTTTCACAAAACTTAGGGTTGGAAACCCTAGCCGCCAGCATACTTTTCAATGGCCGAAAATGGCCAACCTTCTTCCTCAATTTCTGATCAATCCGTCCACTTTCATCGAAAACCCTCAACTACAATATCGTAGAGCTCAACGAGAGCTACAAATCCAACGGTCATGATCGCGATTAGAGCAACGAATCGACAGGAATTTTGCCGTAAAGCCCCCACGTTCATTCACGTTTTTCGAGGCTGTGCAAGGGCCGAGCATGGCCGGTCTTCGGCCTGGGGTGGAGCACGCGTAGGGCTTCAACGTGCAGGTGGCCGATCGTCTTCGAGCATCACGTGGTGGTCGCGACAATTTGATGTAAGTGGCGGCTCTATGGGTTTATTCACGTTTGAATTCGAACGAAGGTGAAGAAACAAGGAATGGCTAGATTTTCTAATTCAAGAACGAACGACATGATCTGAAAGTAGGGTTTAAAAATAGAAATAAAATGTTAATTAATTTATATTATAATTTGTATAAACTTTAAAACGTCATAACTTCTTCATACGTGGTCCGTTTCTGACGAAACGAATTGCATTGGGTCCGTATTGACGAGCACTACATTTTAGAGCTAGTTTGGAGTTAATTGGAGCTAGTGTGAATTTTGGGTAAAATTAAACGCTTGTTTAATTTTATTCGAAATAAAACACTGCAACTGCTATTGGACGAAATGTGAGTACTCACTCTTTCTGACTCACTAGTATTTTTATATAAGTGAGAATAAATATTATTTATGCTGATTGATGATTGTTTGGACGATATATGATATATTGATTGGTATTTGGATATATTTCTGCCTATTAGAGCAGATGAGACCCTATACATTCCCGTGTATGAGCGGATGACCCTTTGTACGTGCGTCTGCCTTGTAGCGGACATTGTACATATATTTCTAATATGTATATTTGTTGCAGGCGACAGGTTGGAGGGATCCAACTGGATTCCTCACCGGTATTGATTTATTTACAGATATTGTGATATATGTTGTTATCATATGATATATGATGTTTGGATGTTGTGATTGCTGTATTTGGTGCTGTTGCAGCATTAGGCCAATTTTATGATAATTTAAAAATGTTGAAGTGATGATTTCCAAATTTAAAGGGATTTTAAGTGATTTTGAAAACAGATGTTTTATTGATTTTTGAATGGTAAAGGAATTGAATTTATTTTGAATAAATAAATGTGATAATTTTTATGTTATAAAATTATGATGTTTTGAGAAATATAATTGAAATGTGATTTTTGAAATAAAAAGTTGTTATTTTGTAAAATGGTTTAAATTGAGATTTTGGACTTATTATAAAGTGTTTATATATAAGATTTATAAAATTGATATTTTATAAATCAAAGTGATGAAATTATAAGGAGTTTGTATAAAGGTTAAAATGAGGTTATAAATGGAATTTATAAAAGAATAGAATTTACGGTTTGTGAAGTTATTAAATGAATGATTTTGTAAATAAATGAATTATAAGTAAATTAACTTATAATTTGGGTTTTGGAATATACTTGAAATACAAATGGAATTTGTAATTAAAGGGATTTTATAAGTGGAAGTTTTTATAAAATATAAATGGAATTTATAGACATTGTTTTATAAATCCAAAATTAATTGAATTTGATAAGTTAAATATAGTAGATTATTAAAGGAATTATATTCACGATTTCGGACAGTGGATAATCCTTTAATTTAAATTTGCAATAGTGATGAATTTGGTAAGGCATTATATCCACGATTTTGGACAGTGGATTACCCTTTAATAAATGTATTTAAAAATGTTGGATTTGGTAATGAATTATATTCACGATTTGGACACTGAATAATATTTTAAAATTAAATAAATGTTTTGGGAAGTGATGTTTTAAATGGAGTAAAATGGTTTAAAGATGTTTTAAAATGTGTTGAATATCGGAACCATATATTTCAACATTCATTGTTGAAATAGACGTTTTCGAGAAGTAAGGAAATGATGGACTATAACACTGTTGTTATAGTAAATGATTTTCGAAAGGAAATATTTTATATAGTATATGGGATTTATATATCTATCTAATTTTCGAATCCCTATACTAGTAATTTTGGGTTGTCGTAACGATGTTTTACGCAACATTCGTTTTGACTCAAATAAATGTGTTTAAGTGAATCTTTTCCTTAAAAGAATAAATTATATTCTTAATCCTGATTTAAGTATATGCATATTTTCTAAGTGTTGAAAATAAAGAGAATTGTGAATTACTTGTATTATTAAATAAGTATTTGGAAATGTTTTCCAATATAGAACATTGAATGGTTTTGAGAATATATCTTTTTAAAGATAATTTGAAGTGAATATTTGGCAAGTGATTTAATTAATAAAATATTAATTAAAGGGCCTAGTGACTGTTTATGGTGTTAAATGTTTGTTTGCTTTGATAGTTAAATAACCGACTATCAAGTATTGGCCATATTTTAGTTCCTCGACTTGATGTGGGAACTATTTAGTCGTACACTTAGTACGTAGCCTTCTGTGTAGGCTTGATTATCGTTTGTGTTGAGAACGTTGATTCGTATAGTGCGGAGTATTACTCCAATCTATCGAGCTTCCTTCTTGGCCCGAAGGATAGCAAGTTGAAAGTTGGAAACGTGATAAGTCTATGAGACTTAGTTTCTGTGTGAGGTTGAGAAACGCTTTTGCGTTGTTGGTGCGAAGAGACCGGGATCATATTTATCTGAAAACCACTTTGGACCAACGTATATGCGACGATTGTGCAGGTTGCTTATGATGATATTGATATTTCGGAGTTTCATAGTGGGGGACTGCTTGTTGATCGTTTGGGGTTAAAATCCCAATATACGTCCAGCAGTAGTGGTCTCTTCATTATGAAATATCCAATGCAAGGACTATTCGCTACTAATCCTAGGGATTTCCCGACAGGTTGTGGTAGGAAAGTACCTTTGGTTTGTCCTGTTCCTGGACAACTTGTATGGATGTTTGTCTGACCTTGCATTTCTACAGATTACGTACATTGGTTTTTACAAACGTACATCAGTGGTGGCGGAGAAGGCAACTTCTCTTAGCTTAACACCCTCCTTGAGACGTATGAGCTCAAGGGTTGATTTTTGTGGAAGGCAATTAGTAGTCAACGAAAATTGCCGTGTGGCATTCAAAGTGATGTGATTGTGATATGTGAAAGGTAATCGTTACCTTAGGCCTCATCAACCGGAAATGACCAAAACAGGGTTAGATGCGGCAAGGCTATGTGGGTCGCTCCCATTAGGGTATGATCATCCTCTTCTAGATATATCTTTGCATGCTATGATGTCGTGTATCTGATTATTATGGTTTGTATGCTAGAGGGCCCTCGGTAAAGGTCGGTAATGACTGGAGGATGACATATTCGGTACCATCTAGTTATAGAGGTGGGTCGGTATTGTGTTGGTAGAGGGCGGATGTTCTGTGCCTCGGGACATCCATCTAGAGGTGTACCCCTTCGGAAGGTAGTCCGTTCACCTGGTCATTTGTATGGAAATCCAAACCCCACTACGAGCTGCGATTTTGTTTGTAAAGGCGTAATGAATAGCCTTGAAATGCTATATGGGTAACCATTTCGACTATGATTAATATTATTTGTATATACTAGACACTAGTATAATATAAGAGGATTTGATATGAAATGTTTTAGTTATCGTAAGGTAAAAACATGTCTGTGTTTATGTGTGGGCGTGTCTTACAAGATACTTTTGTTTTGATAAAGGAAAAGTTTTGGTAATCTAATAAATTTAGTTGAGTGTGTTTCTCACGCTGGTTTACCAGACTGATCCGGACGTTCTTCCCTTTCAATGCTCGGGTCGGACCGAGTATATTTATAGGTTCAGATTGGTGCTATTGGAGCTTCAGCAGGAGAGCTGGAGATCTTCATTTTCGTATACACGTATCTGTTTTGATTTTTGATTATCCGCTGCATTGCTTAGTTGTTTATATTATCGGCAATTGTGAGGACAGGTTATTATAACTGTCCAGGCTGATAACTATTGATTAATTATTGTACTCTGATTAATGTATGTATATACAGTTTCTGTTTTGTAAAGATCATTGATATGATATTATATATTTTTCGCTGCGATGTGAGATTCTGTATTGTTCTGTTTGGTTCTATCTTCTCTCTTTCTTCTCTTCTCTTCTTCTCTCTTCTTTTCTTTCTCTTGACTTTCCGTCAGTCTGTGCTTTTTGGGTCGAACATGTGTGTATTATTGTCGATTCAAAGGGGATGGAGTTGCGGATTGTGATAAGAGGAGTTTTACCATGAAGCAGAGAGGTTCTAGTGATAAGAAGATGCACGAGATAACAAACCAGAGTGAATGCTGTGCAAAGTGGAGCATCATCAGGAGATGTAAACAAGAATGATAAAGGCAAGCGGAAAATGAATAATGGCGGTACTATGTCAAAAAGGCAATGGAGAGAACCGAAATTCTCTTTTTACACGGATTTGACCGAAACTCTGGAAATGATTTATTTGGATACTCGAGGGTGCCTTCAGTATCGAAGGCCGGCAAAAAGGGAACCCTCCGAATGCGAACGGGCATCAAGAAAGCATTGCATATTCCATGAGCTGGATGGGCACAATACAAATAATCGCAGGCATTTAAAGGATATCATCGAGGAACATGGGAGGAATGGTCAGCTGCAACAATACATAAGGGCTCGGGCTGCGGTGGTGGAACAGGAGCAGCCACCGTCCACCTCAAATGAAAATGGCACTGGATCAAGGCATCATCGTTAGCTTATCATTAATTGATTGGATTTAGGGCATGGAATAAGTAATAAACCCCGCAGTAGTATGGCTAAATCACTTATACATGTATGGGATCGAGGACGGTCCCAGGGCATGCTCTGAGATGACGATGAACCGTGATGCTTAGGTTTACGAAATTTTGTTTTTTTCATTTACTACGAACTCTAATTTTTCTGATACTATGGCTATTTTTTTTTGTTGTATGGACTTTTATTTCATGTTTTACCGAGCGGACTTTGAAATACTAAATTCTGGATTAATGTAATAAGCAACGCAGGTCACGGTTGTGGCCTCGGCCGGAGAGATGGGGAAATAACCGCGAAGTACGAGTCCCCTTCGTCGGAGAGCGACAAGTTGGACTTGAACACAGATAAGTCCTCGACTGGGGATCGAGGCCGAAGTAGGATAACCGATGGATAAGTCCTAGACTAGGGATCGAGGCCGGAGTAGGATACCCCACGGATAAGTCCTCGACTAGGATCGAGGCTGGAATAGGATACCCCATGGATTAAACTCTCGATCGGAGATTCAAGGCCAGAGAATAGGACACGACAGATCGTCGAGTATGGACCATGCCTAACAAGGGGTAGGCCGCTTTGCCGGAGAGCGACATGATCGACCTACTCACGTCATCGAGTATGAATTATGCTCGACAAAGACCTGGAGTGGTCCCGGATTTGGATTAAATGACCCGGAGAGGTCTAAGGTTTTGGATATGGACCTAGAGCGGTCTCAGATTTAGATATGGAGCTGGAGAGGTCTAGGAATTTGGATATGGACTCGGAGCGGCCCCAGATTTGGATATGGACCCGGAGAGTTCTAAGGATTTAGATACGGACCCGGAACGATCCCGGAATTGGATTAAATGACCCAGAGAGGTCTAAGGATTTGAATTGGACCTGGAGTGGTCCCATATTTGGATAAAATGATCCGAAGAGATTGTGGATTTGGTTGATGGATTTGGGATGGATTCAGAATTGGATATCGACTCGGAACAGTCATGGATTTCGCTAATGATCCGGAAAGATCAAGGGATCGGCTTGGCTACGGATTGGATTCTGCATTGGATAATATGGTGGTCAAAGGATTATGGACTTTGTATTTTGGATGTATGGAAATACAAAACATGCCTTCCTATCGCAAGGCATGTTTTGGGGGGCAAAGTGTTAACCCACCTTTCGACAAGGCCGTACGCAGGTGGATTTAATCCAATAGACTTCACGGTTATCAAGACTGAGATATCATGGATTTGGCTCAAATGGATGGATGGATAATCAACTACGGATAATAATATAAAGCCAGGATTAAACATAGTCAGTGGATAAACGATGCAGTGTGCTTGAAAGGTGAATATTGACTTGAATAAGGAAGGATCGGTATAAGATGATTTGATGTAATATGGATCGGCATAGGAGGTTTTGGCATAGTAGAGGTTGGCATGTGGATGGATCGGCATCGAGGGTTCGGCATAGTTTAGCTCTTGGGATGGATAGATGTGCTCCAGTGTATATGTAAGGATCGGCATAGCTTGAAGCGGCGTAGTAGAGGTCGGTATAGAAGGGATCGGCAAGGCATGAAGCAACATAGTAGGAATCAGCATGGGAAGGATCGGTATAGCATTCAAGGTATGGAAGGATCAGCATACATCTCTGGCGCTAAAGGGGTCGGCATGTCGAGTTAAATAATATGGATCGGCATGCCTTAGAGAGATTGGCATATTTTCCAGGCTTCATAGGGAAGGGTTGGCGTACCTTCATATGGAAGAATGGAAAGGCATCTCTTCATGGAGAAGATGGATCGGTACGTCTTCATGGAAAATGGGTCGGCATGAAGGACTCCTCAAAAGCGATCAGCATTTTCTTGGAGGAAGAGGGGTTGGCATTGGTTTTGATGAAGGGATAACGTTCGGTATAACTATGCCAATCATTATTTATGGACGAGTTGGGCTCGCCGATCGTTATGGTGGTCCTATGTAGGTGAGAAGAACCTATAGCCGAAGTTTCACCTATAAATACAACAAGCTTGGCTTCGAAAAAGGGACCTTCATTCTGCTTCTCTTCATCTTCTACCTAGGGGATACTCTGCCATTTTTATTCTGGAATTTTGGATTGTAATTGCAATCAAATTTCAGTATAATAAAAATTATTTTTCTAGAGTGGACGTAGGCCAGAGTTATTCGAACCACTATAAATGTTGTCACTTTTACTTGCTTTCATTTTAATTTGGTTATTCTTCATATTATATTCTCTACATCACATATTCTCTGTGATCTGGGACTGGATATTGGACCTTTCACGTATAATTGGGTGTTGGTGGTCAATTTTGATGCCAACAATTGCCAACGGTTGCTTTCGAATATCAGATAAAGTATTTCAGTCTACATCGGTGTATCCTTCAAGGACAGCTGGAAACTTTTCATAATGTAACCCAAGGTTCATAGTTCGTTTTAGGTATCTCATGACCCTTTCGATAGCATGTCAGTGCTCTATACTAGGTCTACTAGTAAACCTGCATAATAATCCCCTGACATTGGCAATGTCAGGTCTAGTACAATCAGTGGCATACCGAAGGCTGCCAATGATGCTCGCATAATCAGATTGTCTTACACCTTCACCAGTGTTCTTAATTTGTTTTACACTAGGATCATATGGTGTACATGCAGGTTTACAGTCAAAGTAATTGTATTTCTTTACTATCTTCTCAATATAATGAGATTAATCCAAAGAAATTCTCTTTTCTGACCTAGTAATCTTAATTCCAAGAATTATACTCGCTTCACCTAGATCTTTCATATTAAAGTTGGCACTTAACAAAGATTTGACATTGTTTATAGCATGAATGTTTGAACCAAAAATAAGTAGATCATCTATATACAGACATATAATAGTACAAATGTCATTCTCAGATTTATAGTAAATACATTTGTCACTTTCATTAACTTTAAAACCATGTGAGATTATTATTTTATCAAATTTCTTATGTCGTTGCTTAGGTGCTTGTTTTAACCATATAATGATTTATCTAACTTGCAAACTTTTTGTTTTTGACTATGAATTACAAAGCCTTCAGGTTAGTTCATATAAATTTCTTCCTCTGGTTCACCATTTAAAAAAGCAGTTTTAATATCCATTTGATGTATTATTAAATTATGAATAAATGCTAGTGAAATTAGTACTCAAATGGATGTAATTCTAGTTACATGTGAAAGAGTATCAAAAAAGTCTAAATTTTCTCTTTGCTTAAACCCTTTAGCTATTAAATGGCTTTATATTTATCGACTGTGCCATTAGGTTTTAATTTATTTTTAAGTACCCATTTATAGCCTATAGACTTACAACCAGGTGGTAAATCTACTAAGTGCCAAATCTTATTGGATTGCAAAGAATCCATCTCATCATTTGTAGCCTCTTGCCAAACATCGGCATCCAAAGAAGATAAGGCTTCTTGGATGTTTAAAGGATCCTCCTCTATAGTAAAAGTGCAAAAATCTAAACCATAATCTTTTGTAATTCTTGCTCTTTTACTTCTTCTAGGTTCGTTTTCAGAAGATTCATTATGTTTTGTTCTAATAGGCATAGTGTTACTTGATGTGCCCCCACTATTCCTCAATTTAAAAGGAAATCTCAATTCATAAAAATCAGCATCATTAGATTCTATTATATTGTGTGTATTTAGACCATGAAATATATATACTTTGCTATTAATAGCAAAGCCAATAAATACACATTCATATGCTCTACTTGCTAATTTTATTCTCTTAGGGTTAGGTATGCGAACATATACTAAACATCCCTAAGTTCTAAAATAAGACACAATCGGTTTATAATTTCTTAAGATTTCAAAAGGTGAAAATTTTCTTTTTGACTTAGGGATCCTATTCAAAACATAACACACGGTCAATAAAATTTCCCCCCACCAAGGTGATGATGCACCAGAATTAAGTAAAATAGCAACTACTAATTCAATTAATGTTCTATTTTTCCTTTTAGCTTTACCATTTATTTCAAGTGAATATGGTGTAGTTCTTTCATGTATTATTCCATATGAGTTATAAAATTCAATAAACAAACTTGATTCATGTTCAGTTCCTCTATCACTACGCAATCATTTAACTTTCTTATTAGACCGATTTTCAATTTCAGTTGTGAAAGATTTAAACATTTCAAATGCATCACTTTTATTTTTCATAAGGTAAACATAAGTAAAATCAGAGCAATCATCAATGAAAGTATAAAGGAGCGGTGTCCATTTCTAATTAGAGGGCCATCAAGCTCACATATATCAGAATGAATCAAGTCTAAGGGTTCTGATTCTCTAAATACAGATTTATATGGGGTTTTAGTTATTTTTTCTTGACTACAAAAGTCACATTTTTCAAATCATTTAGTGATATATAAAGGATTATACCTAAGCTACTCATGTTCTTTATTATTCGTTTATTTATATGGCATTGTCTAGAGTGCCAGATATTAATATCACACAACATAAGCAGAAGCAGACATTTTATTACATTCAACATTCAGTTAAAACCTGCTATCAGTTGCATAACCCCTACCCGCAAACATACCATTCATAGTGATGGTGTACATATCAATCCCAATAGTTTGTGTAAACCCAGCCTTATTAAGAAGATAACCCGAAACAAGATTCTTTCTTATCTCTGGAGTGTGCGTGACGTCTTTCAGAATGACGGTCTTTCTCCAGAGGTAAACTTCAGCTCTACGCTTCCAATCCCAACAACAATAGTGGTGTGAGAATCTCCCAACAACACTTTCTTGTCCTCGGTCTCCGTGTATGTTTTGAACATAGCACGGTCATAACAAACATGATGTGTAGCACTAGTATCTACCCACCAACCCTCCGATATCCCAACAAGGTGAATCTCATCAGAAATCATAGCCGAAGAGGCTCTTCAGTCAGGTTAGCCTGTGGTGCAGAGCTTGGCCTGTTCTGACACTTGTGTGCCATATGACTTGGTTTTCTACAGTTGTAACAAAGAAACAACTGTCCAGAGTCATTCTTTTGGAGTGGTTTCTATTGACCTCTATGGTTTCCTTGCAAATTCAAATTCTGTTTGTTGCGGTTCTGATTCTTAAAGCTTTTGGGATTCGGTTTCAGAACTACAGCTTTCTTAGTATTGCCTGAAACAACAAGCACTTCTTCCTTCATATCCTGTTTACGAGATTCCTCCTCAATACAGAAACGGGTTACTAGACTTTCTAATGAAAAATTTCTTAGTTTTATGTCTAAGATTATTCTTAAAATCCTTCTAACTTGGAGGTAATTTATCGATCAAAACTGCTACTTGAAACTGTTCATCCAAACTCATACCGTCGGAGATGATCTCATGAGCTATTTTTAGAAGCTCGTGAGACTGCATCTCTACTGACCTGTCATCCGTCATCTGATACTTAAGGTAGCGGCCGACGACATACTTCATTGCTCCTGCTTCCTCTGTGTTGTACTTTTTCTGCAGCGCTTCCCAGATCTCTTGCTATTTTGTCAGAGTTGTAATAGTCATAGAGATCGTCGCTAAGTCCATTGAGGATGAAGTTCTTGCATAAGTAATCATGCTTTGTCCAGTTCTACAACTTCTTTGATTTCTCTGTCCAAGCTCTCATTTGATCTGCAGCTGCTTCGTTGGGTCTATCCGGCAGTTGCGGTTTATTTGTTGTTAGCACAGCGACCACCTTCCTCATCGTTAGAAAAAAATCCATCTTCTGCCTACAGTGCTTGAAATGGAGGCTCTCGAACCTAAAGGTGCAGCAGACACCATGAGGACCTGGAACAGTGACGCGGGGGCAACATCGTCCAAATTTGCGGCAGAAGTCATTGTTGTTGGCGTCATCTTCAATTTGTTGGAAACAAATGATCTCTGGCTAAGTCATGTACTTGGTCACTGTCTTGAAGACGTTTCGACGTTCTACTCAGTGGTGCAAAGCAGTCTAACTAATGCTGCCGCCTCTAGGATAAAACAGTCTCTTCTTTTTGATTTGATATCGATTCGCTTGCACAGACGAAACTGACCTAATTACACTAAAAAACAACTGCTCATTTTTTAATTTTAAGATTTTCATGGAGAAGAAGATAGGTTTAGGTTTTTTTCACAGAGGTTAAAAAAAGATGTCGTTATTTTATGATTTCGTCTAAAACTAATTAAATAGACGGAATACCAAATCGAACATATTACTGAATAGCGTGGTGACGTTGGCTCAAAATTAATAACAGTCAAAAAATGCCGAACAAATTTCGCCCAAAAATATAAGTGCTACATCACAACAAGCCCAAGCCCGAGCCTGGCTCTGCCCGGGTCGGTCGGTCGGCGCAATTTAGGAGCTAAGAAACTCATACATACATACATACATAAATACATATATATATATGTATATATATACATATAAGTATCTTTCAATAATCCCCATGGTGTGGGACTCAAGCAATAAATGCACTTATTCCAAGGTATTTAATTTTTAAACAATTGACGGGCACAATTTCTAACATAAACTTAAGATATAATATTGTGGAAGACCTTGGTAATTGGTATTTCTTAGTGTTACTAAGAAAAGATATAATGGAGACTCTCTTGTTCAACATGAAGTCTAATGTAGTTATCTATTTTTAGGAGTTTGTATTTGTCGATGTTGCTACATGGCTTCAGGTATCCTTCTGTTCATACTGATTATATATTATTCATCACAATTTATAGTTTTCCATTTTCACTTTAATCTTGTCAGGTACCGTTCTTTTGACGAACTGGGCAGACGAAGTTGGCGTCTACGTCCGACGCGTCGGACGTGGACCCCACAAGTTTGCCCAGTTCAACTTAATCGTTGAAGGAGAGTCGTTCGCGTCCGAGGCGTCGGACGTGTCGGACGCAAATCGGACGCAAACGGCTTCCCTACAACGACCATATTTCCCCCATCTCTTATATAATCCCCCTCCTCTATCACTCTACTCACTCACTTTCAATTCTCAATCTACAAATTCACTAATCCGAGCTTTCGTCGTAGCAGCACCGTATTTCGGTAATTTTATTTCTGTTTTTGTTTATTTCGTTTAGTTTCTTTTCTTGTTTTTCTGATTTTTTTGATATATTTTGTCTCAAAATAGCCGAACAAAATGTACCGAGAAATTCCCTCCATAACCCAAGAGTTTGGTCCGCTCATGCAAATTCTTCATTTTTACGAATAGCTGCCGAAGCTTATCAAGCAGCCGGTCAATCCAAAAAAGGAATTCATAAGAAAATAATGGTAGAACTGAACGAGGCTTTAGGGGTGTTCTGAACGAAGCACCGTTCACTGTCGAACAAATTACGACCAAATACGACTCGCTGAAGAAGAAATGGGCAGTTTGGCAGAATTTGAGAAATAAAACAGGCGCAGGATGGGATAATGTTCGAGGAACGATTAGTGGAAGCGAACATTGGTGGATCGATCGCGCGGGGGTAATACTTTTTATCTTTTTTGTTTTCTAATTTACCGCAACTAACTTATGTTTCTTTTTAATTTTAGGAGTTTGGCAACTCGGTTTTGAAGTATAGAAGGCAGCCAATAAAGAATTTGAACGAACTCGAACAAATTTTTGGTAACAGTATTGCAACTGATGCCGATACTTTTACTCCTGGAACTACCGAAGGTCTCAACGCGCAACAGTCACCTCATTCTCCTCCTCAAGAAGACATCACACACACGTATTTCGACCGAACATGGGAAACAGAAAGTTTTCAAGTCCCACTTGAAGACATCAACACTCAACAGTCGTTTCAACAACCTACGCAAACACGTGGCGTAGATTCTTCTTCCAAATCTCGATCAAACAGAAGAAGATGGACGGAGAACGAAGAAAAAATGGATGCACTTGTTGATATGATGTATGAAAAACATAAAAACAAGAAATATCGTTGTGACACAGATAATCCATCCTCTAATCCATCCACTAATGCTAGTAGCTTCCCTTATGTCAAGCCCATAGTACACTACCCCATGTTCGGATTTGAAGGCTACAATTGAGCATGTGAAGAAATTTGAAGATATTCAACTTTTCAAAGCAATTTCACTACTTCAAATTAAGGACAACAGAAATACGCTCACATTTATGGAAGACGACGAAGCCCGAGAATGGTTGCGGTACGAGATCGACAAATGCAATCATACAATCAGACACCAACTGTATATGATGTCGATGCCACTACTTGCCTATCCAGCTGCATTTCCACCGAACTTTCCACCTACATATCCACCGAACTTTCCACTTACCTATCCACCACAATACCCACCATAGTAGTTTGCATTTGTAGATTCTGCTTTGTATTTATTATTTTGTATTATGCATTTTGAATTCTGAACTATGTATTCGGTATTATGTATTTGTATTCTGTATTCGGTATATATCTATTTTATTTAAAAATAATTAACACAAATATAATAATAGTATAAATAATAATTTTGCCCCTTTCGCGTTGTCACTTTCGTAAAAAGAACGCAGCCCATTTCGTTTGCCCCTCTCGTTTAAAAAAAACGCACCCTTAATATGCTACAATATGTGTATGTAGGGGAAGACACTGGATGTATTTGTAGTTAATTCATTTGGATCTGGGTTCCAGGTGAGTAAATACCCATCAAATTACTTTATAATGCATTTCACATCAAGAATTATCGTATCAAAGCTGTTTATGTTGCCTAAATATTTCTTTTCAGATATGAGTTTTATTTTATTGTTCATGCTATTCAGGCGCTTTTTATATTTATGCTTCTTCCTGTTCTTTCTAACATGAAGGGTATTCCTTTCTTTCTACTCTCTGTATACCTAAAAGATAGCGCTGCTTGTTTCTTGAATTCAGGAGGCATTACTGCAGGTAAGTCAAATTCCTGAGTTCTGAATAGATCGCATACCTTTTTTCTAAGTTTTTATCATAATTAATTGTACATTATATCATAGACATGGAAAATTTGGCCATGTTAGTTTGTTATGAAATGTGAACGCTGGAATTGATGTAAGAAGATTAATTGCTCTGTCGTCGTGATCTATATGTCGTGTTTTATTCTTCCCTCGTTTAGGAGCATTTCATTTATTAATGGTAACACCCCTTTATTTGACTTAGAAATTATGTCCTTCTGAAGTATGCTGCTAATTTGAAATAACCCCGGGAAAGGTTTTGGATGAATCGACGTTTGTGTATGTAAGGTATTTAATCTAGAAGAAACCTATTTATTTGAAGTTCTACGAAACAGTACTTTGGTAAATATGTTTAAAAGCTTTGCTAAGATTACTGGCTCAAAAGAAACTATGCTTCATACTTGCCTGGTGATTGGATAAATAACATTTTTCCAGTTAATACTAAATGCAAGTTGGGTATTTTAACATATTGTTATGCTCATTTTTTCCCTTATTAACAGTAAATGGATGGTCTATACTTTTTTTTCCTTATTAAAAGTTGGACTTCGTTAAAAATGTTAACATGATATTAAAAAACAAATTTTAAAATAAGGTAGCAAGTAAAGTGTACAAAGAAAGTTAGACACGAATTCACAATGAGTTTCTCATAGCAAAAAAAACCGTTCATGAATAATGTAGATGTCGCTATTTAGTAAATGCACAAAATTAGGCAAGCAATCTCATTTTTTTATATATGCCAGAAATTAAATTCACAGAAGGGCCAAGAATTCTAAGTTTAAAACTAAATAAATGGAGTGTTTTTTCTCTATATGATATAATGAGACTTTTCAATTTTGGGAAAGAAAAAAAATGTAGGACAACAATCAAATTTGATTGTAGGATCTTTCAGGGCTCATTGATATAATATGGATTCTAATGACCATGGGGACTTGAATTGTTGGACGACGAAGTCACTGATCAAAATATCCCAATTTAACATACTAAGATGGCCATACGCTAATATATTTTTAATAAATACAACAAAGATTTTATGAAACGGACCTATATTTTAGCACCTACTTAAATTATAATCATTACTTTACTCATATAACGTCCATACATGCTATCATTTGCATTTTCACTCATGAGGTACTTTGCAAAGTTATCCAAAAACTAGCACTTGCTATCCAGAAAAGAAATGAAACAGAAAACGCATGAACATGAAAATAACCAGGCCCAAAATAACAAGGTCTATGAAGAAAAGATTATCTACAATATATGCCCTGGCACTTCTTGACACAACGGATTATACAAAAACAAGATAGATCGATGAACGTAGCAATCGGTGGATTGATGAATACTGAAATGCCCAAATTCGTTGATCCGAATATGCCGAATTTTAGCTATCTACGTCACGTTGATCGATCTCGATACCGTGAAGATAGATCTTCAATTCTTCGAGCGTTGATCAAGCGCACTCGATACCGTGAATTGGCTTCACGATCGTTGAATCGAGCGCACTCGATTGACCAAAGGTGGAGATAGGAGATCACACTCGACTACCAATTGGATGAAAGCACAAAGCTAACAAAGGAAATTTTATTTCAAAATCAACTACTCTTTACAAATGACACTACCCGTCTATTTATAGAGCTTTACAACACACGCTTACAACACAACTCTTAGGTCGTGAACGACCTAACACTTAGAATATTTACAACACATAACAGATACAATTTCCTAACGACATAAGAAAATAACAATCTATACAAAAGTACACGGCTTAACAAACGAAACTACAACGACTTAAAGATAGATCGACAGCAGCATAAGTTCTTCTCGCGACTTAAGGAAAATGAGTCGTTCGCGACTTATCTCGTTCGTGACTTATCTCTTCACGACTCAACTGGAAAGAGGCAGCGAGCTAATCAGAACTTCACGACATAAGAAATTCGACGACTTAAGGGAGCACGTTTGTTCGCGACTTACTGTAATGCCGCGACTTAACAAGGTCGCTCGCGATTTATCTGGAAACGATTTAGGGTTAGTTGGAGCATGCGATGTGGATCCGGCGGCATAGGCTTAGGTCGGAGAGAAGTTGGTCGTAGCGCGAGGTGACTTAGGTCGTTGGGTGTTGTGGTTAGGTCGTAGACCGATTCAGGCATTGGGAGATTAGGTCGTGGCGATTGTTCGCGACTTAGGGATATGTCGTGGAGCGTATTAGGTCGGGGAAGAGAGAATTTAAGTCGCGGCGGTGATGAGTCGTAAGTCGTGGCGTGGTGATGAGTCGTAAGTCGTGGCTTGGTGGTGATGAGTCGTAAGTCGTGGCATACGGGAATGGAATAAATCGCGGTAGACGGTGATGGGATAAGAGTTAGATCGTGGAGCATTGGTGATGGCCGATCGCGAGTTAAGGTATGTGTCGATTCCTCCCCTCTCATGCCATCTCGTGCTGCATCATCCTTCCCTTGTTGGAAAGAATTCGACCTCGAATTCACGCTCTCCTCTTCTTCAACGAGTTTCTTCCCATAATACGGTATTAAATGTTTGACATTGAAAACATCAGAAGTATGAACCTCTTCCGGCAACCTTAACCGATACGCATTATCATTTATCTTCTTTAAGATTTCCACAGGACCAATCTTCCGAGCTTTCAATTTGTTGTAAGTGCCAACCAGAAATCGTTCAACCATCAAGTAGATAGATTCGTTGCCACTTTGCGTCTTCATCAAACCCAATACCGAGTCCATACTTACCTCCACCCATAATCTAGTATATATAGGCAATGACATACAGAATCCTGACTTCATCGCGGTCTCTTTTGAAATTTGATAATTATGGCTCTTCTGAACAAACCTTTCAACCTCCTTCCTTATTGACGGCCCAAAACAAGACGTTGCAATCAACTGCATGGTATGATCACAGTCCTTGTGTCTTTCTACATGTAAGTCTTTGATAACTCTTATTCGCCAATTGCAATCAGGACTATACAATTGCCTTCCTTCGAACAGAAACCCATCAACCAGTCTTCTCAACTCTACCTGCTCTGTCGGACACATATGATTACGTGGCATATACGGTACAATAGCACCAGGCACTTGATCAACATGATGTACGTCCCTCAGTGGTAGTAATTCCTTGGGCAACTTTGCAGGTTGTGAATTTTCAACCTCATGTTCATCAGATTTTGTTGGTTGAAAATCATCAACTTCATCTTTATCAAACTTCGGTGGTTGTGAACAATCGACTTCATCTTCCACATCAACAAATTCCTTCAAAGACAACAAAGTCTTTAGTTCCTCGATTTCCTCCAATTTGTTTTCACTCTGTTGACGCCTTTTTGGAACCAAAGTGATTCATGTATCCTCGAACATAAAACTGTAGATGTTGGTTCGACCATCATGTTGCACAGCTCTATCATATTGCCATGGTCTCCCCAACAACATATGGCATACATCCATATCAACCACATCGTACCAAATTTCGTCTTTGTATTTCTTTCCAATGGAAAAATTAACACAAGCTCTTCGATTAACCTTCACTTCCCCTCCTTTACTCAACCAAGCTAATTTGTAGGGGTTTGGATGCTTCTCTGTTTTCAATGACAACTTCTTTACAGCTTCTGAAGAAATGATATTATCACAGCTTCCTGCATCAATCACAAATTTACAAACTCTTCCCAAGATAGTGCATGTTGACTAGAAAATGTTACTCCTCAACCAACTTGAATCATCCTCTTGCTTTGGTGTCAAACACGATCTCCTCATCAACAAACTACAACCCTCATCTCCAGACAATAATTCTTCTTCTTCAACTGGTATTGAATTGACACATTCTACCTCTACATTTTCATTCTCAATCTCCACAATCATTGCTCGTTTCTTTGGCCTTGGACATTCGTTGCTTTTATGGCCCCACTCTTGACAATTAAAGCATTTGAGATTACTATTGACCTTTGCTTTGCTGGCTTCATTTACATTCGACTTACTGACGACTTTGGAAACATCCGCACTATTACTAACATCCTTGTTCTGGTTGTTGGAATTTGTAAACACACCACCACCTCATCGTCCCTGTTTCTCCCAAGCCAACGCTTTCTGGTGTGCTTCCGCTATAGATCTGGGATCAAACATATTTACCATGTCTTGAATCTGCATACGCAATCCTCCAACAAATCTAGCTGTTAATTGTTCCTCTGTCTCCATGAAATCGTTCCTTGCAATCAGTTGATAGAATTCATCAGCATAGTCATTAACAGACTTCGTTCATTGCCTCAAGTTTTGCAGCCTCTGATACATAAGCGATTGATAATTATAAGGTAAGAATGTGGCTTTTATCATTTTCCTCATCTTTTCCCATGATTCAACCTTTGACTTCCCCATCCGTTCACGTGTAAGTTTGGTTTGCTGCCACCATGCCAGAGCTCTACCCCTCAACCTTGTAGCAACCAACTTCACTCTACGATGTTCTGGAATTTCCTTGAAGTCAAAAATCTCCTCCACATTAGACAACAAATCCAAAAACTCCTCAGCTTGCATACCACCTTTGAATTCTGGAATTTCAGTCTTCATCCCAGATTCCCACTTGTGATCGTACTCCGACTGATTTCTTCCTTGTCCACGTCCTCGTCCAGGAACACAACCACCATCATACTCTTCTTCACAATCCGATGTATATCGATGTCGATCCTGACCACCAACATCTCTACCACCACCATTTCTTCCACCAACATTCCTACGATCTACATTCCTCCGATCTCGATCAGTCACATTTCTATCACAATCTCGATCCACGCTTCTAGGATCACTATCAACACTTCTCTCTCGATTTGAATGTGGTGAAACTCCACTTCTCCCATGGCTCGATTCAGGTGATATCCTTCTTTGATTTTGACTCATCTCCAACATCATTCTCTCTAATCGACCAATCCCTTCATTAATCTTCTCATTAAAGTTTTTGTTAATTCTTTGCTCCATCTCATCGGCTTCTTCTCTCCCATATAAAGCATCAATGTTGCGATAACGGTTAGCTCTTCTCGGAGGCATGATCACTCTTTAACAAATTCCAACAAAAACTTCACTTCGATCTAAAAATCTTCAAATCAAAACTACCCACTTGTTGAAATCTTCAAAAATCTCCAAACGAACAAATCTCTTCAAAATCTCGATAACCCACTTCTCCAAATGATGTAAATCTCGCACAACTCCAAAATTCTACGCAAACTCCTTGCGTTCTAGCTCTGATACCAAATGACGCAGCGGATTATACAAAAACAAGATAGATCGATGAACGTAGCAATCGGTGGATTGATGAATACTGAAATGCCCAAATTCGTTGATCCGAAGATGCCGAATTTTAGCTATCTACGTCACGTTGATCGATCTCGATACCGTGAAGATAGATCTTCAATTCTTCGAGCGTTGATCAAGCGCACTCGATACCGCGAATTGACTTCACGATCGTTGAATCAAGCGCACTCGATTGACCGAAGGTGGAGATAGGAGATCACACTCGACTACCAATTGGATGAAAGCACAAAGCTAACAAAGGAAATTTTATTTCAAAATCAACTACTCTTTACAAATGACACTACCCGTCTATTTATAGAGCTTTACAACACACGCTTACAACACAACTCTTAGGTCGTGAACGACCTAACACTTAGAATATTTACAACACATAACAGATACAATTTCCTAACGACATAAGCAAATAATGATCTATACAAAAGTACACAACTTAACAAACGAAACTACAACGACTTAAAGATAGCTCGACAGCAGCATAAGTTCTTCTCGCGACTTAAGGAAAATGAGTCGTTCGCGACTTATCTCGTTCGCGACTTATCTCTTCACGACTCAACTGGAAAGAGGCAGCGAGCTAATCAGAACTTCACGACATAAGAAATTCGACGACTTAAGGGAGCACGTTTGTTCGCGACCTACTGTAATGCCGCGACTTAACAAGGTCGCTCGCGATTTATCTGAAAACGATTTAGGGTTAGTTGGAGCATGCGATGTGGATCCAGCGGCATAGGCTTAGGTCGGAGAGCAGTTGGTCGTAGCGCGAGGTGACTTAGGTCGTTGGGTGTTGTGGTTAGGTCGTAGACCGATTCAGGCATTGGGAGATTAGGTCGTGGCGATTGTTCGCGACTTAGGGATAGGTCGTGGAGCGTATTAGGTCGGGGAAGAGAGAATTTAAGTCGCGGCGGTGATAAGTCGTAAGTCGTGGCGTGGTGATGAGTCGTAAGTCGTGGCTTGGTGGTGATGAGTCCTAAGTCGTGGCATACGGAAATGGAATAAATCGCGGTAGACGGTGATGGGATAGGAGTTAGATCGTGGAGCATTTGTGATGGCCGATCGCGAGTTAAGGTATGTGTCGATTCCTCCCCTCTCATGCCATCTCGTGCTGCATCACTTCTAGTCCAGCTAGCGATTAGCACTAAAATCACCCCAAGTTACAGTATATGTCCATACATTTTACCTTCTAATATTATATATCACAATATAAAACTATTTAAAAACCCAGGTTAATATCTTTCAGCTAAAAAAGAGAGAGAGACAGCAAAATGATACAAGAGTAAAAAGATTTTGGTTTAATCAAGCTGATATGCAAATTAGCTATGCATGTCAATCAAATTAGTCAGACTGTTCTGAGTCGCTTGGCGGCCTCTATGAATTTAACAATTACTTGCAGCTCATCTACTTGCTGCAAAATGAATATAGGGTTCAAAGATAAGAGCTTCATGTTATAAAGTTTCCATATATGTTGCCTATAATATTGAGAACTCATCGAGATATTGAGAACACATCAATGACCACCATATCAGTGGTAAAGCTCAAAATTATTAATCTAGGAAACCAATTCCATTGGCACCACCCACGTGCGCGTGCACAGCCAAAGATCAGCTACTAGTTTGAAAATTTTAGAAAACTTAGACAAAACATAAAAGGTTCTGAATTTTTTTAAATTTGAACATGGCAAAAAAATCAAAATACATAAAAGGTTCTGAAAAATCAAAATTTTGAATGTTTCTACAAAATTAGGTATTTTTACAAAATTAAGAAACTATATTAAGCGTTGAAATTTCTCTCTTTTTTGAAGATTCTGAAATTTTTGATAAAATTCAGAAGTTTGAAATTGAAAATGTTGAAACTTATGAAAAAATTGAAATTTTTTTTTAAATTCAAAAGGTTTTAAAAAATGTTATTTTTAAAACGAGGGAAAATTAAAATTCTTGAGAAAATTAAAATCTCAAATAAATTTGAGTTCCAAAAAAAAATGAAAATTTGAAGTTTGAAATAAATTTGCTTATGGATACAAAATCTTCAGTTGTACAGTGAGCATTAAACGGAGCAAACTATTTTAGACAAGGTTATGAAATCTTAAAGGGAGTGAGCATTAATGCTTCTAGATACGAAATCTTCAGCTGTACAGTGAACTGTTATTATTAGTAAAAGTAATTAAATTCTGTATATATAAAATGAAATCTGAAGATGCATTACCATGAGATCAGTGACGAACCTATGATTTTTCGATGCGGTGGGCAAAAATTCATAAATAATCTATTTAAGTTTTATTATATGATATTTTCAGTAAGAAAACCTAAATGAGAAAAAATCTGCATGGTATAAGAAATATTAAATCATATCTAGAGACCATTTTAGATGCATACACAATATCAGTTAACTGTGCTACAGATGGTGATTTTTTTTATTCATAAGTATTAATTAGACAAATCCTTATATATTAAAAATGACCAATATAAAATTAGATATGTCAAAGATAATCTATATCTGTGCAGCCTACTAAGACTTTCTAGACTATCTGAAACATAGTAATTACACTGATATTGATAACAAATAATCGTTTAAATTGTATTTCACAGGTTTTATGTGGATAAGTTTGTTAGATTTGGATGAAGTATTTTGAATTAAAACTCTTTAAGGGTTTGTATATGTAGTGTTATGAGGGAAAGTTAAACACGCCATTAGTTAATTAATCAATGTTGCTAATATCAGGCGCTTTGGGTATGTATGAGAGAAAGTAGAACACTTATGTTACCTTGTGTTGTCCAGTGGTTAAGACATAGTGGAGTTGCTACATTGTGTTGTAGTGGTACCGGTTCGATACCCAGCGACAACAATAATGAGACATAGTGCACGGCCACTTATAAAACCGGCTTAACCAAAGGCTATGGAATACAAAGTATCCATGGCCCCAAAGTTTTCACTTGTCAATGATATTCAGAAATTCTCATGTCAGCTATATGAAGATTGGTTTATATAATAAATCAAATATAATAACGGGCAAAAATAACGGGCAAAAAAACTAATTAATGGCTTCCTCTTTCAACTCCATCGTCTGAATCTCTGCCGCCTTTCCCCTTCTCTACATCTGCTTATTTCTTTTATTAGGTCAGCTCCTTAGCGAGCGCCTCCTGGTGTTTTGTTCCTTTCTCGATCGTAAGTGAGCGCAACTGTTTTTTTTGGCGTAGTAATGGAATTGGGGGTTTTCTCATTCAGTGGTGTCTTTGGGAGATCTTGCCCTTCCTTTTCTGCTATCGCCATTGCGTTGCTTGATGTGGTGCAACCTCCGCTGTCGGTATGATTTTCGTCTGACAGCTCGGTTGAGATCTCGGTGTTCTCGATTGGGGCTTTCAGCATTTTGGCTCGATTCAAATTTCTTTTGGTAGATGGTGTTTTTATGGAGCTGTCTCCTTGCTTTGTGGAGTCGACTCGCTGCTCTCTTCGTTCATCGTCTCTGGCGAACCGGGATTTCACTACCCAGTTCGAGCCAAGGCTGATTATTGGGGCATCGGTGGGTCTGTTGGATTTCGTCCCTACTGATTTTTGTTTTGGTTCGTTGGTTGGGGAATCTGTCAGATCTGACGATTTCGTTGAGGAGGGTAGGTCGATGAGGAAGACGGGAGAGTTGACCACTCCTGTCATACCTCGTCTGCCGTCAATGTGTGAGTTTGCGTGTTCTTGGCCGGTTGCAGAAGTTCTGTCCTTTGATTCAGCTGTTGGCGTTGCGGAAGATAAAGATTTGACCGCTTTATCTTCTCGCCCATGCCTATTGGCTGTTGATGCTTTGTTTTCGAATTTAACTGGCCTTTATTCTTATTCGGGGAGGTCATTTTATGGGAGTTCGCTGGTTATCTGTTCTGTTCTGGCTTCTGTGGTGGGTGAGGAGAATTCCTTGGTTACGGATGATGCTTGCCGATCCGATCCTGACGTTGTAGGTTGGCAGGTAGGTGGTTATCCCTGCAGGCAGGTGAACATCTATTTTTACTACTCTTTTGGCTATTATGGGTTGCCTTCTGGTGATGGGTGTTCGTTGGTTTTGCTTTGCTTTTATTGCCTGAGCCATGACACACTAGCGTGTGTGCTCCCTGACATTGCCGTCTCTCTTGAGACTGGGTGTGTGTCAGGTCATTTTTTGCCTATTGGATTGGTTTCGTCCTTCAGTTCCATTTCTTTTTGCGATCAGTCCCACCCTACCTGGTCACAGGTGTGTTTGTGGGCTCGTTTCGACCGATTAGGATGTATTCATCCCAGGCTTTTTGTCTGGGCTGATTCGTTGGCTATTCGTTTTTGGTTTCCCTTGTTGAGTCTTGACGACACCATACCATTGTCGTCAACGACTGTGACTTTCTGGTACAGGTCCCCTTTAGCTCGCTTCGATTGGCCGTTATCGTGTTTGTTGAGGGAACGGAGCTATTGGCTCGGGCGCTACTCTCGTCCTGCACGTATAGTGACCATTATGGTCCACTATACGGACAGACTGAGGGTTAGCCAGCTCTTAAGCTTCTCATTCCCCTCTGATTGGTCCGACTTGCGACTCTTACCTACTACGCGGGGCTGTTTTATTAGTGACAGTCCGGCATTGGTAAGACTCCCACAGCGATATAGGCTACACTCTGTCTGCGCCCTTACATTGACCCGATCTGTTTCTGTTCTTTCGTTCTCTCCCTTGTCCGTTGATTCGATTCCCTCCTTCTGCTCTCCTTCGGCTGAATCTCCTTCATCGTTATCGGTGCTACTTAGCTCGAGCCATTTAGAGTCTTCTAGCTTGTCTGCTTCTCGCCTATCTGCTTGGTTTCTGCAGAAGATTGGTATGAGTCTGTCTCGGTTTCCTTCCTTTTATCGATTCCCTCAGGCTCATTCCTATCATCCGGTCCTGGAGAGTCCCTCCTCCCTCTCCGACTCTTCAGATTGTTCCCTACCTGTTTCGTCTGTGTCTTCCCCTGTCACTTCTTTTTCTCTGTCCATATCCATTCCTCTCATGAGTAAGGATGAGATTGCGCTCCTTAACGAGCGTCTCGCATGCCTCTCTAGGAACTCTTTGCCTTCACCTTCGCTTTTTGAAGACACTTTACCTTCGGCTATGGGCTCGGGTCTTGAAGTAGCTTTGGATACTCCTCATCAGCTTTCCGACTCCATACCCAGGGCGACTAGGCGCCGTTCGCATAGAGTCCACTCTACTCCCCGCACCATTCGCACACGCTCTATAGCGGCGTCCGAGCAGATCGATCGATCTACCCGATTTTCCCTTTACCTCGTCTGAGCTCTGTCCGGCTAGTTGTCTGTTCGCGATCTCAATGGCGAATTTGCTCTTTTGGAATGTCCGTGGAATTGGCAATGATGCGTCTTTGGCTAGGCTTAAACGCATTGTCAAGAAGCACTCGGTTGGTTTGGTCGCTCTCCTGGAACCCTTCCTGGGTCCGGAAGGCATTTCCAGTATCGTCTTATCTCTTGGATTTGGCGGTGGCTCTGCCAACGTATCGGGGAAGATTTTGATCTTATGGTCCAAATCTCTGTCGGTCCAGGCTGCTTTTGATTCCTCTCAGCTTTTCTCTTTGGTCTGTTCATCCCCTTCTTTTAGCTCTCCATTTCTTTTCTCGGCGGTCTACGCCAAATGTGATCGGATGGAGAGATTAGTCCTTTGGTCTGACATTCTAGGTCTCGACTCGTTGGGTTTTTCGACCTCTGTTATTGGTGGCGATTTCAATATCGTCACCTGCCAAGCGGAAAAACGAGGAGGAGCCGCCATCAACCGGGTAGCGATGGCGGATTTCAACTCGTTCATTGTCAGCTCTGGCCTTTCTGAGCTGCCTTTTGTTGGGTCTGCCTTCACCTGGTCCAACAACCAGGAGGGACCCAACCGTATCCTTTCCCGACTGGATCGTGTTTTCGGGTCGGAAGGGTGGCTTCGCCTTCCGTTTTCCTTCTCGATCGCGCATCTCCATCGATCGTTCTCTGATCATGCTCCTTTGGTAGTTCGCTGCTCGCCCCGTTCTTTAACGGGTCCATCTTCTTTTCGTTTCCAGAGCATGTGGAGATCTCACCATACCTTTCTTCAAGTTGTGGCTGAGTCTTGGAGCGCTCCTCTTGCTGCTTCTCCCTGTGATCTTTTCAGTCGTAAGCTAAAGCGGTTGAAAGCTTGCCTTAAGGTTTGGAATCTTCAGGTATTCAAGAATATTTTCGACCGCGTTCGCTTGGCCGAAGAATCTCTTATTGCTGCTGAATCCCTTCTTGACGAGGATCCTAACGAGGCGAACAAGGAGGCTTGGGCTCTTGCTCAAACCATTTTCTCCTCTGAACTTCGTATCGAGAATGACTACCTTCAACAGAAGGCTAGAATCAAGTGGGTTGTCGTCGGTGACTCTAACTCTAAATTCTTCCATTCCACTATTCGTAAGAAGAATAACCTCCTCACCATTCGTGAGATTTTGCGACCGGATCAATCTATGGCCTCTTCGCCTGAAGATGTTAAAGAGACCGTTCTGTCCCATTTTCAATCCTTTTTGGGTTCTCCATCGGTCTTGGTTTCTGACCCGAATCTGATGGCTTTTATTCCTCGGGTTGTGCTTTCTCCGGATAGGGACGTTCTCGTAGAACTCCCTACCGCAGAGGAGATTCGTGCTTCTGTCTTCGCCCTAAGCAAGGATAGTGCCAGCGGGCCAAACGGCTTCAACGGTGTTTTTTTCAGGTGTGCCTGGTCTATTATTCAGGAGGATTTTTGCCTTGCTGTCCAGTCCTTTTTTTCTGGAGGGTCCCTGCCTTCTGGTTGGACTTCTACCAACCTCATCCTTATTCCAAAATGCGAGCATCCGAGGTCTTGTATGGATTTCCGGCCTATCAGTCTCTGCAACTTTTCGAACAAAGTGGTTTCTAAAATTCTGGCTTCTCGTTTGGCTCCCTTCCTTGAACGAATCATCTCGCCTTCTCAGGCGGGTTTTGTCAAAGGACGGTTGATTACTGATAACGTCCTTCTCGCTCAGGAACTTATTTCCCAGATCGACCGGAAGTCCAGGGGTTCAAATGTTGTCTTCAAACTGGATATGGCTAAGGACTACGATCGTATGTACTGGTTTTTCATCATCAAGGTCTTAAGAGCTTTTGGCTTCCCCGAACAACTTATTGACTTGGTGTGGAGGCTCATCTCCAACTGTTGGTTTTCGGTGCTCATCAATGGTTCGGCCAATGGATACTTCAAGGCAGGTAGGGGTTTACGTCAAGGAGACCCTCTCTCGCCTTCTCTCTTTGTGATCGCGGCGGAGGCTTTCGTTCGCGGTCTCCAATCATTAACTATCTACGGCCAGATTCAGCACTTCGGGATTCCAAGGGGTTGCCCCCTAATCTCTTCCCTATCCTTCGCTGATGATGTTGTTATTTTCTCTAATGACAGTGTCTCGTCTGTCCAGCGGCTCCTCATGTTTCTTCATCAATATGAGCGGGCATCGGGCCAGTTAGTCAACCCCGCCAAAAGCTGCTTTGTTCATGCGAAAGATTTGCCCCCCGCTCGAGCTTCTTGGATCGAGTTGGTTTCGGGCTTCAAGGAGGCCTCTCTTCCTCTTCCGTACCTGGGTGTTGTGCTATACCGCGGAAGGAAGATCAATGCTATTTTTGACCCCTTGACTGATAAAGTAAGGGAAAAAATCTTACGCTGGAACGCTTCTCTTATTTCTCAAGCTGGAAGACTTGTTCTTATTAAGTCAGTATTGGACTCGATGGGAACTCATGTTTTCGCGGCTATGACCCCTACCTCGTCTTTCTTTCGTTCGTACCGATCTCTGGCTTCTTCTTTTTTCTGGGGCAACAAGGACAGTGTCCGTCGACACCATTGGGTGTCGTGGGACGTGGTCTGTCGACCCAAAAATGAAGGGGGTCTGGGTCTGCGCAACCCAAAGGACCTTTGCGCAGCTTTTGCCTGTAAATTATGGCACAGATTTGGTGCTAACAACTCCCTTTGGGCATCTTTCCTTCGTGCGAAATACCGCAGTCTTGCGGGCACAAATTTCTCGGGCTCCCCGTCTTTTGCTAGTGAGACCTGGAAACACATGCAGTCAGTGAAACAGTTTTCTGACTCTCATGGTGGATTTTCAGGATGGGATGGTTCTTCCTTTTCCATTCTGAAAGCTTGGTCTTCGATCAGAACCCAAGAACCGATTCGCCCTGCTTTTTCCTTCATCTGGGACTCTCGTATTCCACCTAAAGTCTCCACTTTGATGTGGCGTATTCTCCATGATGGATTGCCTCTTGACGAGAACCTCCAATCTATCGGTATTCCTTTCGTTTCTCGATGCAGATGCTGCGGCATCGGGAACTCCGAATCCAGGAACCATTTGTTCTTTAGTGGTTATTCTGCCTGATGTTGCTGGAATTACTTTGGAAACCTTCTAGGCATTAGTCGGTCGGCCACCTCGCCCTCAGATCTCCGTAACTCATGGTGGTCTGGGAACGCTGGTAAGACTCTTCGTGCTATCGTTTTCCGCTTGATTCCATGCCTCATCTGCTGGCACCTCTGGTGCGCGCGGAATAAGGCAACCTTCGAGAACACTCGAATGGACCCCCCTCTATTATTCGGCGTGTGAGGAACGACGTATATCTCGCTTTCCGTGGTAGACTTTTTAGGGGCCGTCTGAGTTCCCGAGCGGAGTGTCTTGTTGGTCCACTCTCTATCTCGCGTGGTTTGTCTCAAGCTCGGTTGGGAATAGGCTGATCTCTGTTTCCGACTGTTGCCGGCTCTTGTCGCTCTGTCCCCCCTTCCTCTTGGTATTTAATGTGTTTGTTAGTTTCACAGTTACAGGTTTCTTTGGCTATCTTTTGGCCGGGGTCGTGAACTAGTAGTCTAGTTTCGCGGACCGAGTCCCTTTATCTGCTAGTTCTTTGGTGGCTCTCTCCTGCTCTATGACTAGTTCGGGGTATTCGATTCATTTGGATGGGAGTTTTGTCTTCATCGCGTCTGGCTCTCTATTTCGAAGTGGGCATTCCCTGGTCCTCCTTTTATTGCGCCTTGATGTTAGCGCTCTTTTTGGTTTGGTGGTCTGGCCTTATCCTCTTGGACTAGGCGGGTTTGTGTTTGGTGGTCTGGCCTTATCCTCTTGGTCAAGGCGGGTTTGTGGTTGGTGGTGGTTTGGTTTTTCCTTCTTCTGCTGCTTCTTCGTGTGGTGTTGTTGTTATCTCCTTTTGTTTCTCTTACTGTTGTCTTAGCTTTGCTTGTCCGCTGGTTGTTAGCGGTTTTGGTGTTGTACAGTCCTGTTGTTTTTTTGTTTCTTATTTTCCTGTAAGCCATCGGAGAAAGGCTTTTTTTCTCCAGTTATTTATATATTCTCTTATTTCAAAAAAAAAAAATACCTTGCTATTTATCAATGTTTCTCACTGCTATGAATAACACCTTTTCTTCTAGTGGCAGAAACCAAAAAAAAACATAAACACATATTAGCCTTTGTAATTCTAAAAGTAAGTATGATGCCATGCATGATGAAAACGTACATAGCCATAAAAAAACACACCATGTTGTTAACATTGCATAAAGTGTTTTGAGAACAGGGCACAACTCACGGTGCAACCAGCTTGTTCTTTTCTGGATCGGGTACATTTAAGCTGGATAGGCTAAGAAGCTCATAAATGCTCGATACACCCTACAATAAAATAAAGTTATGATGGTCCTACAAGCCGATGTTATAAATTAAGTAGAAAATACATAATATATTGTTTGCATACGTGTATAGGCACATTAAACCATCTGAAATTTTAACAAAAATCAAGATCAAGATATCTGGTGAGTTATTTATTGAAAAGAAATAACTGATTTGAGTTGCTTTACCTGAATAGTTTCCTTTTCCTTTGATATTATCACGCATATCAATACTCAATTCATACTTGGCAAGCATTTGACCGTACCACGCATTACGACCTTTAACCAATGTATAAGTTGTTGACAATTCTAAAGAGATGAATGAAATATGTTTTAGTCCCACATTGGGAAAATGAAAGATTAAATTGTGTATATATGTAGGATCCTCATTTCCTATATTGGTCCTTAGGATCAGATAATTTTGTGCGAGAGGGAGGACCCAAATCTGATGAACACACACGTTGCTTGTACCGGGCTGGGCTTGGGCCTACTATGAAATCTATTTTGCTACAGAAAACACTGCAAATTTCGGCGGGTTTTTATTTGGCTACAGTAACAACCAAATAAATATATTTTGAACGGACGCAACAGTGACCGTTCGGCAACTATAAATTAGTGACGGATCCTGATCAAATCACTGACTAATTTTACGGTTCTTCTTCTTCCCCGACATACTTTCTTCGGTCAATTCATTTCTGTTGCCATCATCGTCTCAGACTGACATACTCCTTACAGTCCGCGCAGTTTCGTCGGTTGTACCCTGGGAGACTTCAAATAAAGTCTTAAGGCGATTGTCACGACAAGCCTCCGACGTACTTTGGTATTCTTCTTGCTTTCAATTACTGATATACCAAATCTGTAACAGACAAAACTGTTGCAATTTGCTTGCTGAAACACATTTAAAGTGTTGCTGTTTGGTTGTTGTAACATATAATATTGTTACATTGCGTTCTGTAGTAACGCAGACAAACTGTTGCATTCTGTTTTGAACCAATTTACTCTACATAAGTGTCAGCTAGCAGTAGTCCTACTAGTTTCTGATGGATATCATTTCTGAAGTGCAGTGCGCAAAGTACTCTGATTTGCTTGTGGCACTCTCATCTGTTAGAGTAGCCACCATACCTGCATAGCACAATATTAGTCCATAACCAATATTTGGTAGGACAATTTTTCAAGCAAAGCCTCTCCGAAAAACTTATTGCAATAATAGACTCACATGAAAACTTATTGCAGAAATTGGCCTAGTTTTTTATATAGCTTGCGCATTTGTGGAATACGCAAGCTATATTTTGAAAAGAAAAAAAAATTAAAACTTGCGCGCAAGTTTTTTTTTTTAAAATGTTATATGTTTACTTATAACTTGCGCATTTATGGATGCGCAAGTTTTAATTTTTTTTTAAAAAAAATATAGCTTGCGCATTCCACAAATGCGCAAGCTATAAGCAAACGAGGCATATTTCTGCAATAAGTTTTCAGTTGAGCCTATTATTGCAATAAGTTTTTCGGAGAGGCTTTGTTTGAAAAATTGTCCTATTTGGCACCTATATAATTTATGTGTATATAATAATGTTAATAATAAAATTTAGCACTCTTCAACTGCGTAGACAGCTCTGTTTACCTACTACATAAGATGGGTGCACTTGAAGCTTACTAGCACACCTAGAAGCATGCATAATATACGTACAGTAATTCTTCAAGAAGAATTATATTGCGTACATTGTAATCTTCTTGAAGTACAAATATAAATGGAGAAAATTGAAATGACTATGTATTTCCGAAATCCAAGCTACAGAAAAATTCAAGTTGAACATTGACCGAAATTTGGTGGTAAAATAGATTTACATGCTTAACAAAGAAAGCACCAAACAAATACATGTCGATGCAAATTGAAATAAATAAATAAAATATCTACTGGTGTTGTTGATCAGCAACTAATAGTTGAATACATGTATCGGTCTTTAGATAATAGCCTCATGGATGATATAATTTTTTTGAGAAAAATGCTTCAGTTATTACTAAACCCGGAGTCCACAATTTGCTAGTGATCCAAATTCATATTTCCATCAGTTACTTGATGATTAAGGGTAATTTCATTATTATTTGTTAAGTGGCTGAACATACAGAGTTTCTATTATGAATAACAAAAGATTTGCTGCAAATTTAGGAAACAAGTCTTCTTTTTTCTTGTCAGTTTAAATTTTCTGGGAAAACACGTGGATCGTATAATCCTATTGTTTAATAAATATTGATATGTACAAAGGCATATATTACGTTAAGGCTAAAGAAAATGTTTTCTTTCTATGCTTAACTAACCTAATACACCTAAATCGAGAAATTACATCTCTACCAATGCAAAGATACCCCAGACTTACAAACTAGAAGGAGCCAAATGCCTGAAACCAGGATTTGCACTGCTCAGTGCAAATTGTTTGCACTGCTCAGTGTAAATTGTTTGCACTGGCCAGTGCAAACCAGGATTCCACTGGTTGCACTGCTCAGCGCATACAAATTTGCACTGGCTCAGTGCAAACTATTTGCACTGGCCAGTGTAATTTTTTTACACTGGTCATGTAGGAAGAATCTTCACTATTCGAAATCCGATAAATTAAACTATGGTCATATCAATTCATAACTTACACCACTAGCGACTGTTATTCGCAATCACGTAAAAGTGTCGCGAAACCGATAGTAACCAAAGAAATGTTACTAAACCAGTTTACAATTCTGGTACAGAATGCTACGGTGCAGAACCGTTACAAAAATTGTTGTAATAGTATTATACCTATTGAGATGTCCGAGTCCAGAGAGTATCTGTTTCCTTGAAACAATATTGCCGCCGTAGTAGTTTTACGGTTGTTAGCAATTTGCTTCCCAGGATGAAACGGACCAGCCCCTCGGTTGCAGACGGAGCGCCGACGAACTGAAGAGATTATAGCACTAGAACAAAGGTCTTAGAGGAAGAAGGAACAGAATTTTGGAAGAGAGAAATTGTTTTTTTCTCATATTCTGGCCGCCTTTTTATAGGCTGGAGGAGGTGTCTATTCGGAGCGGTCGGGACTGCTGGAAAGGTTGCGACCCTTTAACCCGCATCCGTACGAACGCGTGCGCCTGGAACTGGTTGCGCTGGAGGGAAACGGACGCGTCTGTGTGAACAGACACGTTCGAACCAAAATTAGCGCAGCAGGCCCATGTAGCAGACGGCGGCTCATCTAATCACGAGACCCCAAGAGTCCCAAGGCCCAAGGCCCAATCTTTGACATTTTAATATTAATTATCAATACATATGCCAAGCCTTCATGCACACAAGCCCAAGCCCAAGCTTCCTTCTCTCTTTGTTTTGATAAGGTATAGTGGGTATTAGTATATATATTGGTTTTGGCATAAAAATCCTACAATGTGGGACTTTGATTTTCACTCAATACCCAATATCCCTCTTCCTCTCTCTACATCATTCATTATTCTAACAATCCCCCACATGAATGAGTAGTTGTTCTTAGTTTCATGAGATATTTATCGTATCGGTTTAAAGTAGCACTTTGGCCTTGAACTTTTCCTAGTGATTACCTATTTGAATTACAGGCGAATCAGTAGACTTAGAAGGTCCTTGAACTGTAAGCCTTTTGTGTAATTCTAAAATAGATAACCCACGATAAATGTTTCTTATAATCCTTCGTTCTCTGTTTGTGTTCGTTTTAGCCATGAACACCTGCCTGGTCTCATAAGTGTTTTAGAGAATCGGCCTTACAATTCTCCTTGAAGCGGCGCCTTCACACTTACGTAGGTGATTCTGTAATGGTTATTTCCAATACCCCAAGTACAGACATCATTAAAAGTATTAATACTTATCCTATTTTCAAACAAGTAATGCACTGACTTATCATAGGAATGGTTTGTGAGTAACAGTGCTACCAAGTTTCTCTTAAACTCAGTTGTCCCTTTGAACCTAGATCTTGGGATCTCCAGTCAACTAGGTAGGGTTTCCATTTTAGAAAAACTTTTATTCTATGGGCCTTAACCCCATTCCCATCGATAAGGTTTGAACTTTCTCTCTTGGCAAGCCTTTTGTTAGTGGATCCACTATGTTATCTTTAGACCTTATGTAGTCTATAGTGATAACTCCATTAGAGAGAAGTTGTCTTATTGTCTTATGTCTACGACGAATATGCCTAGATTTACCATTGTATAATGTACTATTAGCTCTTCCAATAGCTGATTGACTATCACAATGTATACATATTGGAGGCACAGGTTTGCTCCAATTTGGAATATCTTCCAAGAAACTTCGAAGCCAGTCTGCTTCTTCTGCAGTCTTATCTAGTGCAATAAACTCTGATTCCATCGTAGATCTAGCTATACAAGTCTGTTTGGATGATTTCCATGATATTGCTCAATTTCCTAATGTGAACACATATCCGCTTGTAGACTTTGTATCATGTGATCCAGTTATCCAATTGGCATCACTGTATCCTTCCATTGTTGAAGGATAGTTTGTATAGTGTAGACCATAGTTCTGCGTATACTTTAGGTATCCTAGAACTCTGATTATCGCTTTCCAGTGATGTTTACCAGGATTGCTGGTAAATCTACTCAGCTTACTTACAACGTATGCGATATCTGGCCTAGTGCAGTTCATAACATACATGATACTTCCTAGTATACGAGAGTATTCAAGATGGTAGATACCGTCACCAGTGTTCTTTACCCAATTCTGGGTCATATCTACTGGTATTTTTGCAATAGTAATATTATATTGCTTGAATTTTTCAAGTATCTTGGCGATGTAATGTGATTGAGATAATGCATATCCTTGTGGTGTTCTCAAAATTTTGACACCCAATATCACATCAGCCAGTCCTAGGTCTTTCATATCGAATCTAGAGGATAACATATTCTTTGTAGATGTTATTATGGCCTTGTTATTACCTAGGATCAACAAGTCATCAACATAAAGACAAACGATGACATACCCAATATATGCTTGTTTTACATAGACACATTTATCTGATTCATTTATTGTGAATCCGTTTGATAACATAGTTTCATCAAACTTCTTATGCCATTGTTTTGGAGCTTGTTTAAGGCCATAAAGCGATTTTACTAATTTGCACACTTTATTCTCATTTTCAAAGCTCATAAACCCTTCGGGTTGCTTCATATATATTTCTTCCTCTAGTTCACCATTCAAAAATGCAGTTTTAACATCCATTTGATGTATTTCTAAATCAAGTATGGATGCAATTGCAATAAGCATCCTTATCGATGTTATCCTTGTTACTGGTGAATATGTATCAAAATAGTCCAGATCTTCCTTTTGTCTAAATCCTTGGACTATTAGACGAGCTTTGTACTTGTCTATTGAACCATCAGGTTTCAATTTCTTTTTGAATATCCATTTATTGCCTAAGGTTTTGCATCCTTGAGGTAAATCAACTAACTCCCATGTGTGGTTAGCCATGATGGATTCTATCTCACTGTTAATGGCCTCTTTCCAGTAAGGGGCATCGCTGGAGGACATAGCTTGTTTGTAGGTTAATGGATCATCTTCTAACATGAATGTGTAGAAATCTGGTCCAAAAGTTCTTGAGGTCCTTGACCTCTTGCTCCTTCTTGGTTCCTCCACTTGTTGATCAGCATTATCTTGCCGAAGGTTATTTTGTTCAGTATTCTCAAGAGAATCAGTGATTTCATCTTCCTTTGCTCTCTTCTGAACAGAATTGTCAGTACCCTGTTTTAAAGGGAATATATGTTCGAAAAATCTTGCATTTCTCGACTCGATGATGGTATTTTCATGAATATCATCAATTTTAGATTTGTGTACTAGAAATCGATAAGCAGCACTGTTTTGGGCATATCCAATGAATACACAATCGATTGTTTTTGGTCCAATTTTGACCTTCTTTGGTTTAGGTATCTCTACTTTGGCCAGACACCCCCACACTTTTAAGTATTTGTAGGATGGCGGTCTATTTTTCCAAAGTTCATGAGGAGACTTAGATGTTTTCTTTCGTGGTATTTTATTTAAAATATGATTTGCCGAAAGAATAGCTTCTCCCCAAAAATTATCTGGTAAGCCAGAACTGATTAGTAAAGCATTCATCATTTCTTTAAGAGTTCTATTTTTCCGTTCGGCTATACCATTGGATTGAGGTGAATATGGTGCTGTAGTTTGGTGTATAATACCATGTTCAGCACAGAATTCCTCAAAAGGAAATTCATATTCTCCTCCTCTATCACTTCTTAAAGCTTTAATTTTCCTATTGAGTTGATTCTCAACTTCGGCTTTATATTGTTTAAACATGTCGAATGCTTCATCCTTGCTTCTAAGGAGATACACATAACAATATCTAGTACAATCATCAATGAATGTAATGAAATACCTTTTTCCACCTCTAGTTTGACACATTTTCAAGTCACATACATCAGTGTGTATAAGGTCTAGAGGTTCAGTTTCTCGTTCAACATGATGAAACGAGGTTCTTGTCAATTTTGCTTCTGCACAAATTTGACATTTATAATTGGAGTCTATATCACATTTTGGTATAAATTCTAGATTAATCATTTTTCGCAGTGTATCAAAATTCACATGCCCTAATCTAGAATGCCATATATTAGAGGAGTCAACAATATAAGCAGAAGATTCACTTTTATTCATATCATTGTTTGGTACAATAGTGGTTACATTTGCTTTGAATAAACCATCACACACATATCCTCTTCCTACATACACTCCATTCTTTGATAATACAAACTTATCAGCCACAAAGGTTAATTTAAAACCATGCTTACTAAGCAAGGACCCTGAAATCAGGTTCTTTAGAATGTCTGGAACATGGAGAACGTCACTTAAGGTAAGTTCCTTTCCAGAAGTTAGTTTCAGCACAACTTTTCCTTTGCCTTCTACCTTTGATGCAGATGAATTGCCCATGAAAAGTTGTTCATCATCAGTTGTAGTTTTATAGGTCGTAAACATCCACTTATTAGCACATATGTGTCGAGTGGCTCCTGTGTCTACGAACCATTCCTTTGAGTTACCAACAAGGTTGCATTATGATATTACTGCACATAAATCCATATCAGAAATGCCATCTGCAACTTCAGCCATATTTGCTTCTGATTTCTTCTTCTTGGGAGCGCGACAATCGGCTGCTTTATGCCCCTTCTTTCCACAGTTATGACAAGAACCCTGAAATTTCTTCTTCGACTTCTTAGGCCCATTTTCACGTTTTCTCTTGTTAGGGTTATCTGACTCAACAACATTTGCTTTGGCAACCATATTCGGAGAAATCTTTTTCTCGGAATTCCTATTATCTTCCTCAATCCGCAAACGAACTATGAGTTCTTCCATTGTCATTTCCTTACGCTTATGCTTAAGATAGTTTTTGAAGTCCTTCCAAGATGGAGGAAGTTTCTCAATGGTTGCGGCGACTTGAAAAGATTCACTCAGTGTCATCCCTTCATCATGTAGTTGACGGATGATTACTTGTAATTCTTGAGTCTGGTTGATCACAGTCTTTGAATCTACCATTTTGAAGTCGAGAAATTTGCCAGCGATGAATTTCTTCATGTCTGCATCTTCAGTTTTGTACTTTCTGTCCAAGACTGTCCAGAGTTCCTTGGACGTTGCAACAGTACAATAAACATTGTAGAGGCTATTATCCAGACCATTCAGAATATAGTTTTTACATATAAAATCTGAATTTTTCCAAACAGTTGCAGCCTCTACTTTGATTGCATCGGGTTCGAGTTCGCCAACTTCAGGAGCATCTTCGGTCAGATACTTGGCGAGCCCTAATGTCGTCAGATAGAACAACATCTTCTGTTGCCAACGCTTGAAATCTGTCCCATTGAATTTTTCTGGCCTTTCTCCATGAGACATTGCCATAGTTGGAACCAGAGCCGTAGGTCGAGCGTTTGTCACCGTCTGTGTTGGTGCAGCGTTATTGTTGCTATTTTGAGGCATCGTCGTCTGCAACAATACAATATTGTTTCAAGATTGTTATTCGCAATCACGTAAAAGTGTCGCAAAACTGATAGTAACCAAAGAAATGTTACTAAACCAGTTTACAATTCTGGTACAGAATGCTACGGTGCAGAACCGTTACAAAAATTGTTGTAATAGTATTATACCTATTGAGATGTCCGAGTCCAGAGAGTATCTGTTTCCTTGAAACAATATTGCCGCCGTAGTAGTTTTACGGTTGTTAGCAATTTGCTTCCCAGGATGAAACGGACCAGCCCCGCGGTTGCAGACGGAGCGCCGACGAACTGAAGAGATTATAGCACTAGAACAAAGGTCTTAGAGGAAGAAGGAACAGAATTATGGAAGAGAGAAATTGTTTTTTTCTCATATTCTGGCCGCCTTTTTATAGGCTGGAGGAGGTGCCTATTCGAAGCGGTCGGGACTGCTGGAAAGGTTGCGACCCTTTAACCCGCATCCGTACGAACGCGTGCGCCTGGAACTGGTTGCGCTGGAGGGAAACGGACGCGTCTGTGTGAACAGACACGTTCGAACCAAAATTAGCACAGCAGGCCCATGTAGCAGACGGCGGCTCATCTAATCACGAGACCGCAAGAGCCCCAAGGCCCAAGGCCCAATCTTTGACATTTTAATATTAATTATCAATACATATGCCAAGCCTTCATGCACACAAGCCCAAGCCCAAGCTTCCTTCTCTCTTTGTTTTGATAAGGTATAGTGGGTATTAGTATATATATTGGTTTTGGCATAAAAATCCTACAATGTGGGACTTTGATTTTCACTCAATACCCAATATCCCTCTTCCTCTCTCTACATCATTCATTATTCTAACAATCCCCCACATGAATGAGTAGTTGTTCTTAGTTTCATGAGATATTTATCGTATCGGTTTAAAGTAGCACTTTGGCCTTGAACTTTTCCTAGTGATTACCTATTTGAATTACAGGCGAATCAGTAGACTTAGAAGGTCCTTGAACTGTAAGCCTTTTGTGTAATTCTAAAATAGATAACCCACGATAAATGTTTCTTATAATCCTTCGTTCTCTGTTTGTGTTCGTTTTAGCCATGAACACCTGCCTGGTCTCATAAGTGTTTTAGAGAATCGGCCTTACAATTCTCCTTGAAGCGGCGCCTTCACACTTACGTAGGTGATTCTGTAATGGTTATTTCCAATACCCCAAGTACAGACATCATTAAAAGTATTAATACTTATCCTATTTTCAAACAAGTAATGCACTGACTTATCATAGGAATGGTTTGTGAGTAACAGTGCTACCAAGTTTCTCTTAAACTCAGTTGTCCCTTTGAACCTAGATCTTGGGATCTCCAGTCAACTAGGTAGGGTTTCCATTTTAGAAAAACTTTTATTCTATGGGCCTTAACCCCATTCCCATCGATAAGGTTTGAACTTTCTCTCTTGGCAAGCCTTTTGTTAGTGGATCCGCTATGTTATCTTTAGACCTTATGTAGTCTATAGTGATAACTCCATTAGAGAGAAGTTGTCTTATTGTCTTATGTCTACGATGAATATGCCTAGATTTACCATTGTATAATGTACTATTAGCTCTTCCAATAGCTGATTTACTATCACAATGTATACATATTGGAGGAACAGGTTTGATCCAATTTGGAATATCTTCCAAGAAACTTCGAAGCCAGCCTGCTTCTTCTTCAGTCTTATCTAGTGCAATAAACTCTGATTCCATCGTAGATCTAGCTATACAAGTCTGTTTGGATGATTTCCATGATATTGCTCCATTTCCTAATGTGAACACATATCCGCTTGTAGACTTTGTATCATGTGATCCAGTTATCCAATTGGCATCACTGTATCCTTCCATTGTTTAAGGATAGTTTGTATAGTGTAGACCATAGTTCTGCGTATACTTTAGGTATCCTAGAACTCTGATTATCGCTTTCCAGTGATGTTTACCAGGATTCCTAGTAAATCTACTCAGCTTACTTACAGCGTATGCGATATCTGGCCTAGTGCAGTTCATAACATACATGATACTTCCTAGTATACGAGAGTATTCAAGCTGGTAGATACCGTCACCAGTGTTCTTTACCCAATTCTGGGTCATATCTACTGGTGTTTTTGCAATAGTAATATTATATTGCTTGAATTTTTCAAGTATCTTGGCGATGTAATGTGATTGAGATAATGCATATCCTTGTGGTGTTCTCAAAATTTTGACACCCAATATCACATCAGCCAGTCCTAGGTCTTTCATATCGAATCTAGAGGATAACATATTCTTTGTAGATGTTATTATGGCCTTGTTATTACCTAGGATCAACAAGTCATCAACATAAAGACAAACGATGACATACCCAATATATGCTTGTTTTACATAGACACATTTATCTGATTCATTTATTGTGAATCCGTTTGATAACATAGTTTCATCAAACTTCTTATGCCATTGTTTTGGAGCTTGTTTAAGGCCATAAAGCGATTTTACTAATTTGCACACTTTATTCTCATTTTCAAAGCTCATAAACCCTTCGGGTTGCTTCATATATATTTCTTCCTCTAGTTCACCATTCAAAAATGCAGTTTTAACATCCATTTGATGTATTTCTAAATCAAGTATGGATGCAATTGCAATAAGCATCCTTATCGATGTTATCCTTGTTACTGGTGAATATGTATCAAAATAGTCCAGATCTTCCTTTTGTCTAAATCCTTGGACTACTAGACGAGCTTTGTACTTGTCTATTGAACCATCAGGTTTCAATTTCTTTTTGAATATCCATTTATTGCCTAAGGTTTTGCATCCTTGAGGTAAATCAACTAACTCCCATGTGTGGTTAGCCATGATGGATTCTATCTCACTGTTAATGGCCTCTTTCCAGTAAGGGGCATCGCTGGAGGACATAGCTTGTTTGTAGGTTAATGGATCATCTTCTAACATGAATGTGTAGAAATCTGGTCCAAAAGTTCTTGAGGTCCTTGACCTCTTGCTCCTTCTTGGTTCCTCCACTTGTTGATCAGCATTATCTTGCCGAAGGTTATTTTGTTCAGTATTCTCAAGAGAATCAGTGATTTCATCTTCCTTTGCTCTCTTCTGAACAGAATTGTCAGTACCCTGTTTTAAAGGGAATATATGTTCGAAAAATCTTGCATTTCTCGACTCGATGATGGTATTTTCATGAATATCATCAATTTCAGATTTGTGTACTAGAAATCGATAAGCAGCACTGTTTTGGGCATATCCAATGAATACACAATCGATTGTTTTTGGTCCAATTTTGACCTTCTTTGGTTTAGGTATCTCTACTTTGGCCAGACACCCCCACACTTTTAAGTATTTGTAGGATGGCGGTCTATTTTTCCAAAGTTCATGAGGAGACTTAGATGTTTTCTTTCGTGGTATTTTATTTAAAATATGATTTGCCGAAAGAATAGCTTCTCCCCAAAAATTATCTGGTAAGCCAGAACTGATTAGTAAAGCATTCATCATTTCTTTAAGAGTTCTATTTTTCCGTTCGGCTATACCATTGGATTGAGGTGAATATGGTGCTGTAGTTTGGTGTATAATACCATGTTCAGCACAGAATTCCTCAAAAGGAAATTCATATTCTCCTCCTCTATCACTTCTTAAAGCTTTAATTTTCCTATTGAGTTGATTCTCAACTTCGGCTTTATATTGTTTAAACATGTCGAATGCTTCATCCTTGCTTCTAAGGAGATACACATAACAATATCTAGTACAATCATCAATGAATGTAATGAAATACCTTTTTCCACCTCTAGTTTGACACATTTTCAAGTCACATACATCAGTGTGTATAAGGTCTAGAGGTTCAGTTTCTCGTTCAACATGATGAAACGAGGTTCTTGTCAATTTTGCTTCTGCACAAATTTGACATTTATAATTGGAGTCTATATCACATTTTGGTATAAATTCTAGATTAATCATTTTTCGCAGTGTATCAAAATTCACATGCCCTAATCTAGAATGCCATATATTAGAGGAGTCAACAATATAAGCAGAAGATTCACTTTTATTCATATCATTGTTTGGTACAATAGTGGTTACATTTGCTTTGAATAAACCATCACACACATATCCTCTTCCTACATACACTCCATTCTTTGATAATACAAACTTATCAGCCACAAAGGTTAATTTAAAACCATGCTTACTAAGCAAGGACCCTGAAATCAGGTTCTTTAGAATGTCTGGAACATGGAGAACGTCACTTAAGGTAAGTTCCTTTCCAGAAGTTAGTTTCAGCACAACTTTTCCTTTGCCTTCTACCTTTGATGCAGATGAATTGCCCATGAAAAGTTGTTCATCATCAGTTGTAGTTTTATAGGTCGTAAACATCCACTTATTAGCACATATGTGTCGAGTGGCTCCTGTGTCTACGAACCATTCCTTTGAGTTACCAACAAGGTTGCATTCTGATATTACTGCACATAAATCCATATCAGAAATGCCATATGCAACTTCAGCCATATTTGCTTCTGATTTCTTCTTCTTGGGAGCGCGACATTCGGCTGCTTTATGCCCCTTCTTTCCACAGTTATGACAAGAACCCTGAAATTTCTTCTTCGACTTCTTAGGCCCATTTTCACGTTTTCTCTTGTTAGGGTTATCTGACTCAACAACATTTGCTTTGGCAACCATATTCGGAGAAATCTTTTTCTCGGAATTCCTATTATCTTCCTCAATCCGCAAACGAACTATGAGTTCTTCCATTGTCATTTCCTTATGCTTATGCTTAAGATAGTTTTTGAAGTCCTTCCAAGATGGAGGAAGTTTCTCAATGGTTGCGGCGACTTGAAAAGATTCACTCAGTGTCATCCCTTCATCATGTAGTTGACGGATGATTACTTGTAATTCTTGAGTCTGGTTGATCACAGTCTTTGAATCTACCATTTTGAAGTCGAGAAATTTGCCAGCGATGAATTTCTTCATGCCTGCATCTTCAGTTTTGTACTTTCTGTCCAAGACTGTCCAGAGTTCCTTGGACGTTGCAACAGTACAATAAACATTGTAGAGGCTATTATCCAGACCATTCAGAATATAGTTTTTACATATAAAATCTGAATTTTTCCAAACAGTTGCAGCCTCTACTTTGATTGCATCGGGTTCGAGTTCGCCAACTTCAGGAGCATCTTCGGTCAGATACTTGGCGAGCCCTAATGTCGTCAGATAGAACAACATCTTATGTTGCCAACGCTTGAAATCTGTCCCATTGAATTTTTCTGGCCTTTCTCCATGAGACATTGCCATAGTTGGAACCAGAGCCGTAGGTCGAGCGTTTGTCACCGTCTGTGTTGGTGCAGCGTTATTGTTGCTATTTTGAGACATCATCGTCTGCAACAATACAATATTGTTTCAAGATTGTTATTCGCAATCACGTAAAAGTGTCGCGAAACCGATAGTAACCAAAGAAATGTTACTAAACCAGTTTACAATTCTGGTACAGAATGCTACGGTGCAGAACCGTTACAAAAATTGTTGTAATAGTATTATACCTATTGAGATGTCCGAGTCCAGAGAGTATCTGTTTCCTTGAAACAATATTGCCGCCGTAGTAGTTTTACGGTTGTTAGCAATTTGCTTCCCAGGATGAAACGGACCAGTCCCGCGGTTGCAGACGGAGCGCCGACGAACTGAAGAGATTATAGCACTAGAACAAAGGTCTTAGAGGAAGAAGGAACAGAATTTTGGAAGAGAGAAATTGTTTTTTTCTCATATTCTGGCCGCCTTTTTATAGGCTGGAGGAGGTGCCTATTCGGAGCGGTCGGGACTGCTGGAAAGGTTGCGACCCTTTAACCCGCATCCGTACGAACGCGTGCGCCTGAAACTGGTTGCGCTGGAGGGAAACGGACGCGTCTGTGTGAGCAAACACGTTCGAACCAAAATTAGCGCAGCAGGCCCATGTAGCAGACGGCGGCTCATCTAATCACGAGACCCCAAGAGCCCCAAGGCCCAATCTTTGACATTTTAATATTAATTATCAATACATATGCCAAGCCTTCATGCACACAAGCCCAAGCCCAAGCTTCCTTCTCTCTTTGTTTTGATAAGGTATAGTGGGTATTAGTATATATATTGGTTTTGGCATAAAAATCCTACAATGTGGGACTTTGATTTTCACTCAATACCCAATATCCCTCTTCCTCTCTCCACATCATTCATTATTCTAACAATCCCCCACATGAATGAGTAGTTGTTCTTAGTTTCATGAGATATTTATCGTATCGGTTTAAAGTAGCACTTTGGCCTTGAACTTTTCCTAGTGATTACCTATTTGAATTACAGGCGAATCAGTAGACTTAGAAGGTCCTTGAACTATAAGCCTTTTGTGTAATTCTAAAATAGATAACACACGATAAATGTTTCTTATAATCCTTCGTTCTCTGTTTGTGTTCGTTTTAGCCATGAACACCTGCCTGGTCTCATAAGTGTTTTAGAGAATCGGCCTTACAATTCTCCTTGAAGCGGCGCCTTCACACTTACGTAGGTGATTCTGTAATGGTTATTTCCAATACCCCAAGTACAGACATCATTAAAAGTATTAATACTTATCCTATTTTCAAACAAGTAATGCACTGACTTATCATAGGAATGGTTTGTGAGTAACAGTGCTACCAAGTTTCTCTTAAACTCAGTTGTCCCTTTGAACCTAGATCTTGGGATCTCCAGTCAACTAGGTAGGGTTTCCATTTTAGAAAAACTTTTATTCTATGGGCCTTAACCCCATTCCCATCGATAAGGTTTGAACTTTCTCTCTTGGCAAGCCTTTTGTTAGTGGATCTGCTATGTTATCTTTAGACCTTATGTAGTCTATAGTGATAACTCCATTAGAGAGAAGTTGTCTTATTGTCTTATGTCTACGACGAATATGCCTAGATTTACCATTGTATAATGTACTATTAGCTCTTCCAATAGCTGATTGACTATCACAATGTATACATATTGGAGGAACAGGTTTGCTCCAATTTGGAATATCTTCCAAGAAACTTCGAAGCCAGTCTGCTTCTTCTGCAGTCTTATCTAGTGCAATAAACTCTGATTCCATCGTAGATCTAGCTATACAAGTCTGTTTGGATGATTTCCATGATATTGCTCCATTTCCTAATGTGAACACATATCCGCTTGTAGACTTTGTATCATGTGATCCAGTTATCCAATTGGCATCACTGTATCCTTCCATTGTTGAAGGATAGTTTGTATAGTGTAGACCATAGTTCTGCGTATACTTTAGGTATCCTAGAACTCTGATTATCGCTTTCCAGTGATGTTTACCAGGATTGCTGGTAAATCTACTCAGCTTACTTACAACGTATGCGATATCTGGCCTAGTGCAGTTCATAACATACATGATACTTCCTAGTATACGAGAGTATTCAAGCTGGTAGATACCGTCACCAGTGTTCTTTACCCAATTCTGGGTCATATCTACTGGTATTTTTGCAATAGTAATATTATATTGCTTGAATTTTTCAAGTATCTTGGCGATGTAATGTGATTGAGATAATGCATATCCTTGTGGTGTTCTCAAAATTTTGACACCCAATATCACATCAGCCAGTCCTAGGTCTTTCATATCGAATCTAGAGGATAACATATTCTTTGTAGATGTTATTATGGCCTTGTTATTACCTAGGATCAACAAGTCATCAACATAAAGACAAACGATGACATACCCAATATATGCTTGTTTTACATAGACACATTTATCTGATTCATTTATTGTGAATCCGTTTGATAACATAGTTTCATCAAACTTCTTATGCCATTGTTTTGGAGCTTGTTTAAGGCCATAAAGCGATTTTACTAATTTGCACACTTTATTCTCATTTTCAAAGCTCATAAACCCTTCGGGTTGCTTCATATATATTTCTTCCTCTAGTTCACCATTCAAAAATGCAGTTTTAACATCCATTTGATGTATTTCTAAATCAAGTATGGATGCAATTGCAATAAGCATCCTTATCGATGTTATCCTTGTTACTGGTGAATATGTATCAAAATAGTCCAGATCTTCCTTTTGTCTAAATCCTTGGACTACTAGACGAGCTTTGTACTTGTCTATTGAACCATCAGGTTTCAATTTCTTTTTGAATATCCATTTATTGCCTAAGGTTTTGCATCCTTGAGGTAAATCAACTAACTCCCATGTGTGGTTAGCCATGATGGATTCTATCTCACTGTTAATGGCCTCTTTCCAGTAAGGGGCATCGCTGGAGGACATAGCTTGTTTGTAGGTTAATGGATCATCTTCTAACATGAATGTGTAGAAATCTGGTCCAAAAGTTCTTGAGGTCCTTGACCTCTTGCTCCTTCTTGGTTCCTCCACTTGTTGATCAGCATTATCTTGCCGAAGGTTATTTTGTTCAGTATTCTCAAGAGAATCAGTGATTTCATCTTCCTTTGCTCTCTTCTGAACAGAATTGTCAGTACCCTGTTTTAAAGGGAATATATGTTCGAAAAATCTTGCATTTCTCGACTCGATGATGGTATTTTCATGAATATCATCAATTTCAGATTTGTGTACTAGAAATCGATAAGCAGCACTGTTTTGGGCATATCCAATGAATACACAATCGATTGTTTTTGGTCCAATTTTGACCTTCTTTGGTTTAGGTATCTCTACTTTGGCCAGACACCCCCACACTTTTAAGTATTTGTAGGATGGCGGTCTATTTTTCCAAAGTTCATGAGGAGACTTAGATGTTTTCTTTCGTGGTATTTTATTTAAAATATGATTTGCCGAAAGAATAGCTTCTCCCCAAAAATTATCTGGTAAGCCAGAACTGATTAGTAAAGCATTCATCATTTCTTTAAGAGTTCTATTTTTCCGTTCGGCTATACCATTGGATTGAGGTGAATATGGTGTTGTAGTTTGGTGTATAATACCATGTTCAGCGCAGAATTCCTCAAAAGGAAATTCATATTCTCCTCCTCTATCACTTCTTAAAGCTTTAATTTTCCTATTGAGTTGATTCTCAACTTCGGCTTTATATTGTTTAAACATGTCGAATGCTTCATCCTTGCTTCTAAGGAGATACACATAACAATATCTAGTACAATCATCAATGAATGTAATGAAATACCTTTTTCCACCTCTAGTTTGACACATTTTCAAGTCACATACATCAGTGTGTATAAGGTCTAGTGGTTCAGTTTCTCGTTCAACATGATGAAACGAGGTTCTTGTCAATTTTGCTTCTGCACAAATTTGACATTTATAATTGGAGTCTATATCACATTTTGGTATAAATTCTAGATTAATCATTTTTCGCAGTGTATCAAAATTCACATGCCCTAATCTAGAATGCCATATATTAGAGGAGTCAACAATATAAGCAGAAGATTCACTTTTATTCATATCATTGTTTGGTACAATAGTGGTTACATTTGCTTTGAATAAACCATCACACACATATCCTCTTCCTACATACACTCCATTCTTTGATAATACAAACTTATCAGCCACAAAGGTTAATTTAAAACCATGCTTACTAAGCAAGGACCCTGAAATCAGGTTCTTTAGAATGTCTGGAACATGGAGAACGTCACTTAAGGTAAGTTCCTTTCCAGAAGTTAGTTTCAGCACAACTTTTCCTTTGCCTTCTACCTTTGATGCAGATGAATTGCCCATGAAAAGTTGTTCATCATCAGTTGTAGTTTTATAGGTCGTAAACATCCACTTATTAGCACATTTGTGTCGAGTGGCTCCTGTGTCTACGAACCATTCCTTTGAGTTACCAACAAGGTTGCATTCTGATATTACAGCACATAAATCCATATCAGAAATGCCATATGCAACTTCAGCCATATTTGCTTCTGATTTCTTCTTCTTGGAAGCGCGACATTCGACTGCTTTATGCCCCTTCTTTCCACAGTTATGACAAGAACCCTGAAATTTCTTCTTCGACTTCTTAGGCCCATTTTCACGTTTTCTCTTGTTAGGGTTATCTGACTCAACAACATTTGCTTTGGCAACCATATTCGGAGAAATCTTTTTCTCGGAATTCCTATTATCTTCCTCAATCCGCAAACGAACTATGAGTTCTTCCATTGTCATTTCCTTACGCTTATGCTTAAGATAGTTTTTGAAGTCCTTCCAAGATGGAGGAAGTTTCTCAATGGTTGCGGCGACTTGAAAAGATTCACTCAGTGTCATCCCTTCATCATGTAGTTGACGGATGATTACTTTGTAATTCTTGAGTTTGGTTGATCACAGTCTTTGAATCTACCATTTTGAAGTCGAGAAATTTGCCAGCGATGAATTTCTTCCTGCCTGCTTTTTCAATCTGTACTTTCTGTCCAAGACTGTCCAGAGTTCCTTGGACGTTGCAACAGTACAATAAACATTGTAGAGGCTATTATCCAGACCATTCAGAATATAGTTTTTACATATAAAATCTGAATTTTTCCAAACAGTTGCAGCCTCTACTTTGATTGCATCGGGTTCGAGTTCGCCAACTTCAGGAGCATCTTCGGTCAGATACTTGGCGAGCCCTAATGTCGTCAGATAGAACAACATCTTCTGTTGCCAACGCTTGAAATCTGTCCCATTGAATTTTTCTGGCCTTTCTCCATGAGACATTGCCATAGTTGGAACCAGAGCCGTAGGTCGAGCGTTTGTCACCGTCTGTGTTGGTGCAGCGTTATTGTTGCTATTTTGAGACATCGTCGTCTGCAACAAAACAATATTGTTTCAAGATTGTTATTCGCAATCACGTAAAAGTGTCGCGAAACCGATAGTAACCAAAGAAATGTTACTAAACCAGTTTACAATTTTGGTACAGAATGCTACGGTGCAGAACCGTTACAAAAATTGTTGTAATAGTATTATACCTATTGAGATGTCCGAGTCCAGAGAGTATCTGTTTCCTTGAAACAATATTGCCGCCGTAGTAGTTTTACGGTTGCTAGCAATTTGCTTCCCAGGATGAAACGGACCAGCCCCGCGGTTGCAGATGGAGCGCCGACGAACTGAAGAGATTATAGCACTAGAACAAAGGTCTTAGAGGTAGAAGGAATAGAATTTTGGAAGAGAGAAATTGTTTTTTTCTCATATTCTGGCCGCCTTTTTATAGGCTGGAGGAGGTGCCTATTCGGAGCGGTCGGGACTGCTGGAAAGGTTGCGACCCTTTAACCCGCATCCGTACGAACGCGTGCGCCTGGAACTGGTTGCGCTGGAGGGAAACGGACGCGTCTGTGTTAACAGACACGTTCGAACCAAAATTAGCGCAGCAGGCCCATGTAGCAGACGGCGGCTCATCTAATCACGAGACCCCAAGAGCCCCAAGGCCCAAGGCCCAATCTTTGACATTTTAATATTAATTATCAATACATATGCCAAGCCTTCATGCACACAAGCCCTAGCCCAAGCTTCCTTCTCTCTTTGTTTTGATAAGGTATAGTGGGTATTAGTATATATATTGGTTTTGGCATAAAAATCCTACAATGTGGGACTTTGATTTTCACTCAATACCCAATATCACTCTTCCTCTCTCCACATCATTCATTATTCTAACAATCCCCCACATGAATGAGTTGTTGTTCTTAGTTTCATGAGATATTTATCGTATCGGTTTAAAGTAGCACTTTGGCCTTGAACTTTTCCTAGTGATTACCTATTTGAATTACAGGCGAATCAGTAGACTTAGAAGGTCCTTGAACTGTAAGCCTTTTGTGTAATTCTAAAATAGATAACACACGATAAAGGTTTCTTATAATCCTTCGTTCTCTGTTTGTGTTCGTTTTAGCCATGAACACCTGCCTGGTCTCATAAGTGTTTTAGAGAATCGGCCTTACAATTCTCCTTGAAGCGGCGCCTTCACACTTACGTAGGTGATTCTGTAATGGTTATTTCCAATACCCCAAGTACAGACATCATTAAAAGTATTAATACTTATCCTATTTTCAAACAAGTAATGCACTGACTTATCATAGGAATGGTTTGTGAGTAACAGTGCTACCAAGTTTCTCTTAAACTCAGTTGTCCCTTTGAACCTAGATCTTGGGATCTCCAGTCAACTAGGTAGGGTTTCCATTTTAGAAAAACTTTTATTCTATGGGCCTTAACCCCATTCCCATCGATAAGGTTTGAACTTTCTCTCTTGGCAAGCCTTTTGTTAGTGGATCCGCTATGTTATCTTTAGACCTTATGTAGTCTATAGTGATAACTCCATTAGAGAGAAGTTGTCTTATTGTCTTATGTCTACGACGAATATGCCTAGATTTACCATTGTATAATGTACTATTAGCTCTTCCAATAGCTGATTGACTATCACAATGTATACATATTGGAGGCACAGGTTTGCTCCAATTTGGAATATCTTCCAAGAAACTTCGAAGCCAGTCTGCTTCTTCTGCAGTCTTATCTAGTGCAATAAACTCTGATTCCATCGTAGATCTAGCTATACAAGTCTGTTTGGATGATTTCCATGATATTGCTCCATTTCCTAATGTGAACACATATCCGCTTGTAGACTTTGTATCATGTGATCCAGTTATCCAATTGGCATCACTGTATCCTTCCATTGTTGAAGGATAGTTTGTATAGTGTAGACCATAGTTCTGCGTATACTTTAGGTATCCTAGAACTCTGATTATCGCTTTCCAGTGATGTTTACCAGGATTGCTGGTAAATCTACTCAGCTTACTTACAGCGTATGCGATATCTGGCCTAGTGCAGTTCATAACATACATGATACTTCCTAGTATACGAGAGTATTCAAGCTGGTAGATACCGTCACCAGTGTTCTTTACCCAATTCTGGGTCATATCTACTGGTGTTTTTGCAATAGTAATATTATATTGCTTGAATTTTTCAAGTATCTTGGCAATGTAATGTGATTGAGATAATGCATATCCTTGTGGTGTTCTCAAAATTTTGACACCCAATATCACATCAGCCAGTCCTAGGTCTTTCATATCGAATCTAGAGGATAACATATTCTTTGTAGATGTTATTATGGCCTTGTTATTACCTAGGATCAACAAGTCATCAACATAAAGACAAACGATGACATACCCAATATATGCTTGTTTTACATAGACACATTTATCTGATTCATTTATTGTGAATCCGTTTGATAAAATAGTTTCATCAAACTTCTTATGCCATTGTTTTGGAGCTTGTTTAAGGCCATAAAGCGATTTTACTAATTTGCACACTTTATTCTCATTTTCCAAGCTCATAAACCCTTCGGGTTGCTTCATATATATTTCTTCCTCTAGTTCACCATTCAAAAATGCAGTTTTAACATCCATTTGATGTATTTCTAAATCAAGTATGGATGCAATTGCAATAAGCATCCTTATCGATGTTATCCTTGTTACTGGTGAATATGTATCAAAATAGTCCAGATCTTCCTTTTGTCTAAATCCTTGGACTACTAGACGAGCTTTGTACTTGTCTATTGAACCATCAGGTTTCAATTTCTTTTTGAATATCCATTTATTGCCTAAGGTTTTGCATCCTTGAGGTAAATCAACTAACTCCCATGTGTGGTTAGCCATGATGGATTCTATCTCACTGTTAATGGCCTCTTTCCAGTAAGGGGCATCGCTGGAGGACATAGCTTGTTTGTAGGTTAATGGATCATCTTCTAACATGAATGTGTAGAAATCTGGTCCAAAAGTTCTTGAGGTCCTTGACCTCTTGCTCCTTCTTGGTTCCTCCACTTGTTGATCAGCATTATCTTGCCGAAGGTTGTTTTGTTCAGTATTCTCAAGAGAATCAGTGATTTCATCTTCCTTTGCTCTCTTCTGAATAGAATTGTCAGTACCCTGTTTTAAAGGAAATATATGTTCGAAAAATCTTGCATTTCTCGACTCGATGATGGTATTTTCATGAATATCATCAATTTCAGATTTGTGTACTAGAAATCGATAAGCAGCACTGTTTTGTGCATATCCAATGAATACACAATCGATTGTTTTTGGTCCAATTTTGACCTTCTTTGGTTTAGGTATCTCTACTTTGGCCAGACACCCCCACACTTTTAAGTATTTGTAGGATGGCGGTCTATTTTTCCAAAGTTCATGAGGAGACTTAGATGTTTTCTTTCGTGGTATTTTATTTAAAATATGATTTGCCGAAAGAATAGCTTCTCCCCAAAAATTATCTGGTAAGCCAGAACTGATTAGTAAAGCATTCATCATTTCTTTAAGAGTTCTATTTTTCCGTTCGGCTATACCATTGGATTGAGGTGAATATGGTGCTGTAGTTTGGTGTATAATACCATGTTCAGCGCATAATTCCTCAAAAGGAAATTCATATTCTCCTCCTCTATCACTTCTTAAAGCTTTAATTTTCCTATTGAGTTGATTCTCAACTTCGGCTTTATATTGTTTAAACATGTCGAATGCTTCATCCTTGCTTCTAAGGAGATACACATAACAATATCTAGTACAATCATCAATGAATGTAATGAAATACCTTTTTCCACCTCTAGTTTGACACATTTTCAAGTCACATACATCAGTGTGTATAAGGTCTAGAGGTTCAGTTTCTCGTTCAACATGATGAAACGAGGTTCTTGTCAATTTTGCTTCTGCACAAATTTGACATTTATAATTGGAGTCTATATCACATTTTGGTATAAATTCTAGATTAATCATTTTTCGCAGTGTATCAAAATTCACATGCCCTAATCTAGAATGCCATATATTAGAGGAGTCAACAATATAAGCAGAAGATTCACTTTTATTCATATCATTGTTTGGTACAATAGTGGTTACATTTGCTTTGAATAAACCATCACACACATATCCTCTTCCTACATACACTCCATTCTTTGATAATACAAACTTATCAGCCACAAAGGTTAATTTAAAACCATGCTTACTAAGCAAGGACCCTGAAATCAGGTTCTTTAGAATGTCTGGAACATGGAGAACGTCACTTAAGGTAAGTTCCTTTCCAGAAGTTAGTTTCAGCACAACTTTTCCTTTGCCTTCTACCTTTGATGCAGATGAATTGCCCATGAAAAGTTGTTCATCATCAGTTGTAGTTTTATAGGTCGTAAACATCCACTTATTAGCACATATGTGTCGAGTGGCTCCTGTGTCTACGAACCATTCCTTTGAGTTACCAACAAGGTTGCATTCTGATATTACTGCACATAAATCCATATCAGAAATGCCATCTGCAACTTCAGCCATATTTGCTTCTGATTTCTTCTTCTTGGGAGCGCGACATTCGGCTGCTTTATGCCCCTTCTTTCCACAGTTATGACAAGAACCCTGAAATTTCTTCTTCGACTTCTTAGGCCCATTTTCACGTTTTCTCTTGTTAGGGTTATCTGACTCAACAACATTTGCTTTGGCAACCATATTCGGAGAAATCTTTTTCTCGGAATTCCTATTATCTTCCTCAATCCGCAAACGAACTATGAGTTCTTCCATTGTCATTTCCTTACGCTTATGCTTAAGATAGTTTTTGAAGTCCTTCCAAGATGGAGGAAGTTTCTTAATGGTTGCGGCGACTTGAAAAGATTCACTCAGTGTCATCCCTTCATCATGTAGTTGACGGATGATTACTTGTAATTCTTGAGTCTGGTTGATCACAGTCTTTGAATCTACCATTTTGAAGTCGAGAAATTTGCCAGCGATGAATTTCTTCATGCCTGCATCTTCAGTTTTGTACTTTCTGTCCAAGACTGTCCAGAGTTCCTTGGACGTTGCAACAGTACAATAAACATTGTAGAGGCTATTATCCAGACCATTCAGAATATAGTTTTTACATATAAAATCTGAATTTTTCCAGACAGTTGCAGCCTCTACTTTGATTGCATCGGGTTCGAGTTCGCCAACTTCAGGAGCATCTTCGGTCAGATACTTGGCGAGCCCTAATGTCGTCAGATAGAACAACATCTTCTGTTGCCAACGCTTGAAATCTGTCCCATTGAATTTTTTTGGCCTTTCTCCATGGGACATTGCCATAGTTGGAACCAGAGCCGTAGGTCGAGCGTTTGTCACCGTCTGTGTTGGTGCAGCGTTGTTGTTGCTATTTTGAGACATCGTCGTCTGCAACAATACAATATTGTTTCAAGATTGTTATTCGCAATCACGTAAAAGTGTCGCGAAATCGATAGTAACCAAAGAAATGTTACTAAACCAGTTTACAATTCTGGTACAGAATGCTACGGTGCAGAACCGTTACAAAAATTGTTGTAATAGTATTATACCTATTGAGATGCCCGAGTCCAGAGAGTATCTGTTTCCTTGAAACAATATTGCCACCGTAGTAGTTTTACGGTTGTTAGCAATTTGCTTCCCAGGATGAAACGGACCAGCCCCGCGGTTGCAGACGGAGCGCCGACGAACTGAAGAGATTATAGCACTAGAACAAAGATCTGCTCATCTAATCACGAGACCCCAAGAGCCCCAAGGCCCAAGGCCCAATCTTTGACATTTTAATATTAATTATCAATACATATGCCAAGCCTTCATGCACACAAGCCCAAGCCCAAGCTTCCTTCTCTCTTTGTTTTGATAAGGTATAGTGGGTATTAGTATATATATTGGTTTTGGCATAAAAATCCTACAATGTGGGACTTTGATTTTCACTCAATACCCAATATCCCTCTTCCTCTCTCTACATCATTCATTATTCTAACAGCGACATCATATAAAGTTTGCTGAAACTATTAAAATATTTTGTTTTCAAACTTTCTTCCTATATTAGCCTCGTTAACGGGTCTTATATATCCACTGCACTTAAATAATCCCTCTACAAAGAGAGAAATCCTTACCCTCAATAAGTGCAGCAAAAGGCAAATGCCAGCTAAGTTGGGAACTAAAGACTTATCAACTTCCTCATATACATCAACTTCCTCATATACTTCTTCAGATAAGGTTTTGATTTTAGGTTACAACAATTCTTTGTTTGGTGTCTTCTATTTATTTGCAAACTTTTAAAACTACAACAACAACAATAACAAGAGTCATAGTAGTAATAATAACAATAAACAAACTTAGTTTATGAATATTAACTAATTTTCATAATAATTAACTAAGTTTAGAACAACAATGACAACAATAACAACAAATAATAAATTAACTATAAGTTTCATAACAATTAACTAAGTTTATAATAGTAATAACAGCAGCAGCAACAATAATAATACCGATACTAATAAATTATAAAATTAACTAAGTTTCATAAAAAATAACTAAGTTTAGAATAACAACGATGACGGCAACAACAATAATAATTAACTAAGTTTATAAAAATTATAAACTTTGTTATATTAGTAACAACAATAAAAATTAATTAAGTTCAAAATAGAGTTGCCAATTTGGAGAAGACCGTCCATATGCTGTTATCACAAAATCAAGTGAAATACTACTATCATCATACATATACTCCAATATATGCCCTAGTTTATTTTTACACTCCACATTCATATTTACATTTTGTGACTCGTTTTAATTTTGTTTTGCACTAATAGTATGTTGTAGTGTATAATGCCTACAACCTCTATAACTAAAATGTACCCTTAATTTGGATAAATAAATGGACTCCAAATTTTTTTTATCCCCACGCCGATCCTTAGTGTCCAAAATCCCCTTCTTTTTAAAATTTTGTTATTTTTAAGAACTTCTCTTTATTTTTTGTGCACTTTATTGAATATTTTCAGAACTTATGAACACAAATGTAAGTTTAAATATATATTGCTCGAAAAAGCAAAACGATATATTTGAGCATAAAGTAAAAATGTTTTGAGAAATTGTAAATAATAAATCATGTTTTAAGAAAATCTAGAAACTTAAAATTAGCCAATACATATTTGCGTAGTATATATTTTTGCTTTAGATAACATGAACAAATAATAATGCAGGGGCAACTAGCGAAAAGAAACAACAGCAGACCTGAAGTTAAATAGCGAATTTTGTTTTAGAATGATTCTCTGGAAATTAATAGGAGGTAAACCTGCAAGTTGGATTATAGAAAAAAATGATAACAGGGAGAATAAGGTTCAGGGGCTTGCATCATAATCCGTTCAGCTTACCTTAAACTGGTCAAAATCTAAACAGCAAATAAAGTTTGCAGGAATATGTATATTAAACAAAACACTGTAGTTATTACACTCCACAAGTGGGCATTTACAATGATAAACGACACAACCGATATAACTCTTCGCAACGTTGCATCTCAGAGAACTCAGTATCTTCTGTATGAACGAATGAGAAAAAAAAATGAGAAGGGAAAAGAATTCAATCCAACATAAACTACCAACAGCTTGCATCAGCCCAAGTATATATAATGGCCACTTGCACTTGCACTAGCAACTTGATCATTACCAATGACACCATGAGTAGCAATAACGAAAAGGTAATATCTTACCTTTGAATAATTCATGATTATGAACACTAAACAATATTGGTGTACGATAACTTATAGAATGGTTGCCAACATTGCCCCCCCCATCTTGCTAAATCCGACCTCCCTGCCTTTTCTTACATAAATCAAAGAATATCCAAACGCCATGTTGCCAATAAAAACTCTTCAGATCTGGCTACTGCTACCAAATACAAAAAAGGAACAAAACTCATAAAAAATGGTTTCGATTAAGGTACCAGTACTACTTTCCAAAACATTTTTAATAAGCACATTAGTAAGAAGCTAGCTGTGCAATCGTATGCAGTATGAAGAGGGTGACTCATATGATCGTAATTTAAAATATGTGAAGAATCAGCTTATGATGTATACCTTTAAAACATATGCTCATGGTTCAGATGTCTGGTTATTTTTTACGTCATCTGGGCTTTGGTACATGTTGTAAGTTTGCTGTTGAAATGGACATTGGAGCGTGACTGTCCAAGAGTTATGGGTGCACAACTTAATACTACTGATAGATTAGCGCTCCGTTATGAATATTACAAAGTTTACCGGATTGATAACATGTTAAGGGAATGTATATATTAAATACTCTATGTTTGGGAAGTTCTATAAATTAAATATATATTCCACCCACATCTACCCATGTTTATATACCGATGTACATGAGCTTTAATAACGGCAAACATATATTATGTTTTCTTTTATATTATAGAATAGAATGGCAATATTTGTTATCAGGTCTGAACACAAGTTTTTTAGAAATTAAACTAGAGAGCCAGTATATGAAGGTACTGATTTTGTTTAAAAAGAAAACCGACATTTGCTCCGACTCCTCGGGCTCTTTGTTTGTTCTTTCATCTATTGTCTAACCAACCTGCAATGCTTAAATTGTTAGGTCGGGGCTCATACTTACATAATAACATAAACTGTTAAATTTTGGTGATACAAAATCACAAATAGAAGAAAACAAATATGCAAAAGGAAAAGTAATCACGTTTGTTCATTATGGAAATGCATAATTGGATTGCATTTGAATGAGATGACAAGGAATATATGCATACGCATGTTGTGGAATAATATATATGCAAAATATGCATATTATTTCTTTCTTTGTAATCGCATTGCTTAGGGATTATTTTCTTCCATCTTTGGAATGAGTGAATTACTTGCTATGTTTGCGCGATTTGTTACCATTGTAATTTGCCTCCATTATCTTTTTACCATATCTTGGTAATTTGATTGATGACTCACATGAATTTACATTGGCTATATATTGAGGGTAGACTTTATTGTAAACCCATCCCGGTATTCAGCCAGTGATATCCAGATAGAGTGTCTTTTTTTTGTTATCCCTAATTGAGGCTTTGGTATGTAAACTCTTATCTTGTAATCTCTTGTAATTTTCTCAAGTGTAATAAAATCTCTCTTCTTTGGACTAGACGTACACTATCTAGATGATAGTGGAACCATTATAAATATTGTGTGTCTTTTTTTATAGTTATTTACTATTTATTTGGAGTATAGAATAATTGCTGCTAGATTAAGTGATGTTCAAATTGGCAAATCTAGATCTTGTTTATTGTTTTTCCGCATTTGTGCAATTTCTGCACAACATAAACTATATGGGTTAAGCAGACCAGATAATTCGGAGCACTATAATAAACTATAAATAGACAATCTGTGATAACAGTGCTACATAAATTATAGGTTCCGAAAAAAGCACAGGACAGGTTTCCCAAATAAATTTCAGCAAAAACGCTTGTAAAAAGATTTTGTTGAACGCTACCAAATAACAAATGCATAAGTTTGTAACGAGACATAGTGATTGATAATTGCCAATATCAAAAATAAAAGGATGCACATTAAGTGGTGAAGGTAATTTGGTCAGATGAGTGTTAGCACTTGTAGAAAATTCTACTGATGGAAACAAGCTATTTAGAAGAGATTAAGATCATCATGATTCTTATAGTTGCACAAAAAATGATGAGACGAAGTAGAATGGTATTGCAAGAATCCATGTCAAATTAACTTGAACTTGTCATATTTTATGCTACATAAATTCATATTTGTTCTCTTCTACCGCTGATCTTTAATTGCAATTTTTTTCTTTTAGGCATATTGGACTTTTGAAAGAGTCGAGCTTGGACTTTCCACGATCTATATTTTGCTCTTTTGGCAAAGCTCTTTTTATTAGATTTTATGTCAATAACATTAAGGTTAAAAACATTGTTGATGAAATGTTGTATATGAGTAAAAATTTTGGTGTATGAAATTGATGAAGATTTGATTATGTTTAATCTTTATAATTTCTTATAATATCATATTATATTACTGTTTTTTGAATTGAGCGGTTTGTTTTGAACATATTTTCACGGCTATTATAATTGTTTTGAAACTGCTGCAGTAGTTGTAAAATACAGTAAAAATGCTGATATACCGCAGTGTTTCAAAAGGGCTACAAAACTAGAAGTAATAAAATGCTGCTGAAAAACAAATCGAAGCATAACGGAAAAGCTACAATTATCAACACATAACGGCAAATAACCGTTGTAATAAAAAAACCATTGTTTAAACGCTGCAATAATTATTTTTGTAGCATTTCAAAACTGCTGCTATTTGACTGGTTCTATTAAGGCTTGTTGTTAGACTGCGTTCTACAAAACACTGCCAAATGAGTTTGCATCGTTTAAGAAATGCTGCAAAATTAATTTACGGTAGCCTTTTGAAAAGCTTCGGTATCCTTATTTTTCGCAACATTTCAGAAAACGCTGCGATATTTCTTGACTATTGCAGCATGATGTTAGCCAGCGTTCTTCGAAACGCTGCAAATGATTATGACAACACTTTTAAAACGCTGCAAAAGTTCTATTTTGTTTTAGTGTGTATTGATACCAGTTCTACTAGGTGATATTGTCTAACTGTATTGATATTACCATGTTTTGATGACAAGAATTATCCACATCTGGCTTTATGTCTGACCTGTAGTATATATTTTTCCATATAAAACTCTTTGGTAGTTATTTCTATTAGGTGAGAGATATAAGTCGGGTTATTAGCCGTAAAGATGAATAAGCTTTCTAGAGACGTTGCATGAGGTAGATCATATAGTTATATACCATTGATTATTCCACTGGGTTGAAATATAACTCATTGTATCAATGATGGGTTTATAATCGTCAAATATTTTTTTACTTTGATCAAGCATTATGGCATCTTCGTATGTTGATCGCATTAATGTCTTTTATGTATTAGATATAATATTTAATCTCTATGAAGAGACTCAATTTGGTAAAATGTATAAAGAGATATAATGTTGTAAAGGAAATATCTGTTTAAATGAACAGTAAATTTAATTGCTCAATTTTCTTAATTGTTGAAACATAAACATATCTTATTTGACTTTCGACAATAATACCAATGACGACTTCAATAATTAGAGTTCATTTTTGTTCCTCGAACATAAGATGTTACCTGAACTCCATATTGTGTTTACATGATAACAAGTTTGGGAATTGAAGATCGTTCGCCGCGACATACCTAGGCCTTAGATGGCATGAAAAACCTAGCAGTAGAGGTGCTCAAGCTTTGTGAGAGATTTCCACTAGAGAGTTAGCATCGGAAAGAGTGAAGAGAGCGTAGTGAGTGAAGCAGGCGAGGTTACGCTTTTGTTATTGGATGTGTGTCGTGTTGTACTTTCACTTCTATGTTAGTTTTGAGATTATATGTTTGATTGGTCACTTACTACATATTCCCTTCATATTAGACCCTCTACTTCAATAATCTTGTCCACTTTCTCATCACTTCATCCGCTGATGCGAAGTCTCCGTGTTTTGCTTTACTTTCTCTGATCGGTACATTAGTTTTTGCTACTATTCCTTTATCCATCTCTTCAAAAACACCATCTCTAATAATTATGTTTTGCATAGGGCTCCTATATGCGAATTGCACCTATTCAACTTCATTGATATGCCCACTAACTTTAGCTTGCTTAGTTCTTTTGTCATTCTCCTTTAATGCATCACTTGCCACTTCGGTTGCTTTTTAATATGAGTGTGTTTGGCTCACATCCCTGATATGTTTTAAAATACACAAAACATTCTCCCTAAAAATAACTTATAAATTACATCCATGTTTTCTAATTTCTCCATTTTACTTCCCAAATTATCCCAGCCTCATCAAATAAATTCACACACGTATTTTCTTTCAAATCTTCATCGATTTTACAGTAAATCGTCCACAATTTTATTATCAACAAATCGACAATTTCATTATTAACAAATCGACTTACAGAAGCATCGTCAAATTCAATTTCAACATTTGGATTTCAAAATCGAACATCAAAATCGAACATCAAAACAAACTAAAACTGCAAATCTTCATATTTTCTTAATTATTGCATAGTATTCTTCAATGTTGTTGTATTGATGTTTTAATTTTCAATGATAATGAGAAACGTTATGTAAGAGTTTTTCAGCAAATAATTATTGTTTTTCTAATTTTCTGCTGATATTGATAATATCAGCAGAAAAATTTGCAATTATTCACAATACTTGCAGATTTTGCTGCAATTATTGTGAATAATTGCTTTAAAATGCAAATATACTTATATATACAGTAGAAAATATGATAAACCAAAAATATTGCAAGATTTTTTTAGAACTTATGAGGATTAAATTCATCTTTCTCTGTAATAATTCAGAATAATTGCAGACATGTATGCAATTATTACAATTTATTGCATGTATTTCTGTAATTACTCTGAATAATTGCATTTTTATCAGCAATTATTCATATAAAATCATTTCAATCCAAAAAAAGACAGTTATTACTGTAAATAACAAAATAAAGCATTATGTTGAATAATTGTTTACTTGGCAGTAGTTATTCAAATAAATTCATTTCAATGTTTGCCAGCAATTATTTAGAATTATTGCTTGCTTATTAGCAATTATTACTTAAAATCATTTATATTCATCTTTCTTTGCAATTATTCATAATAATTGCATAGATGTATGCAACAATTATGAATAATGGCATGTATATCTGTAATTATTTTGAATAAATCCTTACATATCAGCAATTATTCAACTAAAATCATTTCAATTCAGAAAAAGACATTTATAACTGTAAATAATATTAAAATCATTTTATATTAATATAGAATATTATATATATATATCTTTCTCTGCAATTATTCACAATAATTGCAGAGATGTATGCAACTATTCTGAATAATTGCATGTATGTCTGCAATTATGCTGAATAATTGCTCACTTATTAGCAATTATTCACTTAAAATCATTTATATTCTTCAATGTATGTCTGGAATTATTTCAATTCAAAAAAATCTTGCAGCTCCAACATATATTATTACATTTTTACTGCAAATATTGATCATATTTGCAGTATTTTAAGCAAAAATTCTCAATATTTGCAGAGTTTTCTGCAATTATTAAGAATAATTGCAGCAATAACTGCAAGTATTCATCATCTATACATAAAAATGAGTAAATATTTGCTGAAAAAACTCTTACATTTTTATTTGTAAAATTAGATGTTTTACTACAAATATTGACGATATTTGCAGTATTTTATGCAAGTATTCTCAATATCTGCAGATTTTCTACTAATATTGAGAATAATTGCAGAAAAAACTGCAAATATTGTAATATTTGCAGTATTTATGTACATAGTATGAATATTTGCATAAAAATTCATTAAACTGCAAACATTTCTCTTTATCATTATTGAATTTAAACATCAATACAACACTAACAATCCCTAAAAAATCAACAAAAATTCATATTTTGTAAAAATGATTGATTCATTTTTAAATAGCTCTAGTTTTTCATTGAAATCGACAAAGGTGAGCTCGCGATTGAAGAAGAAGATGAAATCAAGAAAGATGAGCTCGCCAATGAAGAAGAAGATGAAATCAAGAAAGATGAGCTCGCTATTAAAATTAATACTGTAAGAAGCGGAGGGGTATTTTAGGGAAAAAAATAGCTGAAATGAAAAACAGGAACCTGCAAAGTATGTTTTTTTAAGGGAGGAGTTTTGGTGAATTAAGTTTGCTTTTAAGGATCTGTGCCTAATTTTCACTTTTAATATTAATAACCCGCCATTTTTGACCCCTTGATTTAACACAAATATGAGATGTGTAAATTTCTAAAGCTAAAAAAGAAGTTGCTAAGATATGATAACAAGGAACTATATATATATATATATATATATATATTCTAACCATAACTTCCTGAATCTCATATCGGAAGGGAATAAATATATAATATAAAAAGTATATCACGCTTCATAATAAAACAAATCCATCTAAATATATATCTGATACAATCCAAATTAAAACACAAACACACATATACATAAGTCGATGTTAGATATTTATTCATATGCATAATTATATACACAAGTAACGGCATCATCATCTGCACTTTTAAACTTCACTTGATAGATAAGACTAGACTCCATTAACCTAAGTGGTGAACAAAAATAAAAAAATATAAAGAGGGGTCAAACTATTGTCTAAGTGAGTGAAGTACATCTGCTTTACCACATACTAATCATTCCCATACAATACTGTGATAACTATGGTACAAAAAACATACCTTAATTTTGTTTTACCTGCAACCAACAAGTTAGTTGAATAATATGACATACATTGTTGACTCATGAAAATAAGTTCTCGGTCAAATAAATAATGCAAGGACGATGATATTGTCTAACCGATATACATACCAATTCCTACCCTATTGCATTACCACATGGCATAGTCATAGAGTGGATGTACTTCCATATACTGCCTACGAACTCATTATCGTACATCAACATGCACCTAATATACAACTGAGCGGTCATGTTACCATGATAATCAACATGTGATACAAGTGATCAATGCATATATACATACCTATCACTATAATATAATGATCTATATACTCAATATCGCCTAAAATCACACAAAGCAAACGAATACATTTGCATCCATCACATACCAGTGAATATCAACTCCAAAGTCTACTTGATCCCATGAATGAGTAGAAGAATAACACAATTAATTTCACCTATTTGTATAGGCCTTGTTGGGTCAAGTTCAACGTGTGCCTAACAAGATCTGATCAATCAATTGGTCGGTCACCAATCGATCGACCGGTTGGTGCCTGTGGTCGAGATACAAGGGTGATCCTTTGTGTGTATATATGTTCTATTTAGTTTTTTGATTTATTTCTTTGATTATTTTCCATACTTTTATATGTTGTTCTAAATCAATTTATCATCTTTTCATCAAGGAATTCATGTATTCATCGCTAATTATTCATTTTCATATAATTTATAAATCAATTTTTTTATTAATTATACATTACTCTTAACTTCAAAACACTTTTAAATATAGTTAAAAACGTAAATGAATTAGAATAAAATCATTGTTTGTGCCTGAAATCATTATGTCACATTTTCAAACTCTATGCATATGATTTAACACTATATAATATGTATATTTTGAGATATACTTCTACTTTGTACAAATATTCCATTTTTCTATATTCTTAACCATATACTATATATGCATTTTAAAATTATACATTAAGTCATCATTATCCTCTAATATACATATCCATGTTTCACAAATTGATTCCATATTATCTCAGCCATATTTATATAGTGTTATGTATATATATACCTCCAAAGCATATCTCGTTTCCCATAAACAATGCATTTTAAGTATCGTCTCTCCATACACACACAAACACACGCAAACACACACACACATATATACATATTATACACTAAATAATTAAATTTCGAAATCATTCTTTGGTTATTTATTATGAACATCATAAATTCATTTCACATCAAATTACCTGCGTTTATATGATCTTTAATCCATATAAAATTATATTAAACTCTCATTTTCATTGTTTATGAAACCACTTCACATCTAGTTTAAATTTCAGAGATCCATCATTAACTATAAATTTTATTTCACCTTTAATTAACTTTGATTACTAATCAAAATAATAATTAACCAATAACTATCTCAATTTCTAATCCTAATCCATAGAAATCAAATATTATGTAGGTTTGATCAATTATTGTAATTTAGATGAAAACCACTTACTTTGATTAAATTAGTCCCAAATCAATGATCTAAAGCCTAAATCGATTGCTGTCTAAAATTGGAATAACCCTCAAATCGACTTTTTTGCTCCATAAATTAGTATCAAAAGATAGCCTTTGCCTTGCTCTTTAATTCGCTGGTGGAGAATCTTTTTTGTTTTGATTAATTTGAGAAGATGGTTTCTGGGAGAATGAAAGAGGGAGAAGGAAAGTACATTTATTTTTTTGATTCCAAATTTTGTATGACCTTCTATTTATAATTAGATCCAAGTGTCCGTTCAACTAAATGGACCAAGTCCGTTTACACTTTATAAAATCTAATTTACATAAACCTTTATATCTTCTTCATCCATATTCCAATTAATATTTATTATATGTATTGTTTCGATTAGAAAAACAACTTGGTTAAAATGGTGCAAGTATCGTTGCTTAATTCAACTGTTTGTAAAATTATTATTTTTCCCTTATGTCAAAGTCACTAAAGTACACATATTTAGTTTAGTCATCAAAAATGTGTCTTATTACACTCTCACCCTTTAAAAAGGATTTCGTCCCTGAAATCACTAACGTTCAAACCCAAAATAGCAATCATAAAAACCATTCATAATCAAAAAAATTGAAGCATATATATATATATATATGAATGCATGAATATGGCATATAGGTACTAAGCTAATGCAAAATGCAACTGGCAGTTAGCCTTCATAACTTGGCTGATTCCTGAAATACATGCAATAGATATGACATATAGGTATTATTCAGTATAATCCTAGCATAAGCATAGGTGAAACCAATATGAATACAATTGTCAAGATCATATGATAAGTCAAAAGGTCGAATCACCCTAATAGTCTATCTTAATCTAAGTCAAATACAAAGCAACCAATTCCTAAGCCACCAAAATCTAAGCATCCAAAACCTAAATCCTAGTACACAAATAAAACCCAAGGAACGTACAATAAAATGATTAGGATGAGAAGACCTCATCTTCTCCTCAGGCTCCCATGTACTTTCAGCTGGATCATTCCCCACTGTACTCTAACCAACTTCACCACCTTATCCTAAACTGCTTCACTCCATGTTCGATAATGTGTGCTTGTCTATATGATGAACTTGGCTCAAGCTCTAACTCCACCTCTTCCAACTGACTTGGTTTGATTATAGTGGCTGAGTCATACTCACTTTTTTGCAAATGCTACACATGAAACACATTATGGACTCCTACCATCTTCTAGAAGCTCTACTCAATATTGTAGACTTCCAATCCACTCTAATATCGAAAAAGGACCAATGAATCGTAGTGCTCACCTCCTCGAATTTCCAAATGTTATCGCTCTCTTCAATGGTAAAACCTTCACGAATACTAGATCTCTAACAACAAACTCCAACTCGGTGTGCCTCTTATCTGCATATGATTCTTGTTAATCCTATGTTGAATTTATTTTCTTCTTTATCATCTCTGCCTTCTCGGAAATATCCTGTATAATCTCTGGTCCAAGAATTATCTTATCCGTAGACTCCCACCAACAAGAGGGTGACTTACACAGACTCCCGTACAATGCTTCATACAATGTCATTCCTATACTAGCCTGGTGGCTATTATTATATGAAAACTCCAGTCAAGGTAGATGATCCTTCCAAGCTTCTCCGAAGTTGAGTATGCATGGGCTAAGTAGAGCCTCCAACACCTTGTTCATCCTTTCAGTTTGTCCACCATGTGAGGGTGATAAGTTGTACTAAGGTTTAGTTCCATTCCTAAGGCATCCGGTAGGCATGTAACACCCCCCATTTCGAGACTCAAAAATTAACGCCGATGATGTTATAGTCATCGCCGAAATTATTTTTAAGCAATAAAATGGGATCAAATATTTTCCAATAACATTAAAATAAACAGAGAAGCTAAACAGTTCTCATTAATTAAATTTGTCGTACACAATATCATTACATTTTCATTAATCCAATACATGCCCACATGTGGTAAATATAATAAGACATGGATAGTAGTGTCATGCCTGACTTAGGAAGATGCCGACATCAACACTTAACCATTTATATACCCTGGTTTTACAAATAGCAGAATAAAATAACTTTTATTAACTACAACCCTTCTGCTTCATCTTGAGAGTCTTTATTCATCCTTCCAAAAGAAGCCAATCTAAACCATAAAATCAACCTACTCGAATGAGTAATAGTGAGTTTATGGAGAAAAACCATGAATCTGTCGTAAAGCCTAGTATAAACAATACTTTACCCTAAATAAATAAAAAATCATATTATTAGAACACGCCGTTGAAGTACGAAATAGTTTTCCTTCCACCAATTCAATCAGCAACGATTAGTTATATTATATAATAAATCATCATATCATGATTGATCTAATATCAGTGGTTCATACACAAGTGTAAGATTTATTTTTCACAACATATTCCAACTAGGTTTTATAGTCAATTTAATTAGATTGTCACATGGGCCTTATTCTTACAATTTTTAATGTCGGGTTGGACATTTTAGATGGCCACTCAAGCCATTATCTTAATTTATCATTTTATTATCATGAACAGATAATAAAATTTTCATTAAGGCCTTACATCACTATTAGCATATCAATGTCATACTTAGACAAATGGTTTCCACTAAGGCCTTACACCAACATTACCAAATATGATGTCATATTTAGACATATGGCTAGCTTAAGGCCTTACACTAATGTTACCAAATGTAGTGTCGTGTTTAGACATATGGTTGCTACTAAAGCCTTACACCAATGTTACCAAACACAATTTCACACCAATATTACCGATACAATGTTGTGTTAAGACGTATGGTTGCCACTACGGCCTTATACCATGTTTTATTATCTCAACTGAAAATAATTATCATCCTTTAGTTTTCTCAAGCTTAGTTTTAATTTTCCACTTTTAAATTAGTTATTACATTTTAACTTATTATTCTTTACTTAAGGAATTTCATCACCCATAGCTATTGTAGGCCTTATTTTCCTTTTAGCCATCAAGTGCCAAAAATTTAAGCTATCGCATGCTAAGACTAAATCTATCGAAGGTTGAGCTATCACATGCCAACCTATCACATGTTAAGCTATCACAAGTCAAAATGCAAGGCTACAGAAAGTTGAGCCCTAAAATCTATCGTAGGTCATAAGCTAAAGCTATCAAAGATTAAGCTGTTGGATGCTAGTCTATCGCATGCTAAGGTATCAAAGGTTGAACTATATAGGTTATCGCATATCATGTTTTAAAAGCCATAGCGGATCAAAACCTATCGCATGTCAAAGCCCATCGTATGTTAATAAATTATTAAAGGTTAATCCCTAAAGGTTATTGCATGTTAACTTGTAAAGGTATCATTAGTGGAAGCTATAACGCCTTGAAGCTATCGCATGTTGAGTTTACAAGCCATTACAGGTTAACTATGAAGTTATCGCATGTTGAGCTTACAAGCTATCGCATGTTGGGTTTCACAAGCTATCACATACTAATTTCTTTTCTAAAGTGATACATGTTGAGTTTTATAAAAACTATCAGATGTTGGCATTTAGGAGGTATCACATGTTAACGATTAAGAGCTATCGCATATTTAGTTTACAAGCTATCATGGGTTGACTATAGAGGCTATCATAGATTGATCTTACAAGTTATCACATGCCTAGAGGTTTTGTAATTTTTCTGAAAATTGTTTTATTTCCACTAAAAGTAATTACTTTCCACCAAACCATATTATCTGTCGAATTCTAATTGGATACACAAATGTTTACAATTATTTTTCAAGAAAATCAAAGGTGAAGTTTCTCTTGCTCCATAGTTTCTAATTAGTTCCATAATTAATTAGTTAATTACCATATGTAATTAACCTTTCCCTTTACCGAATAATTCATATCAATTCGAAAATGCATGGGAAAAATCTCCAAATATTCACAAAAATAAATTATCTATCCTTTACCTTATATAAAAATTTCACGTTAAAATAATTAATTTTATATTTCAAGTAATTAAACCGAATCATTTCCCAACTTAGAAAATTCACATAAAATTGAATTAATTTGAGAAAATTATGAAATGATAAACCTGTCTCCAAATTAATGTTTTAAACATCATATAAAAATTTCAAATGGACTGGAGGAGGTTTGATCCACGTATTACTCTAAAACATATCAATATCATTGCCATTTAATTCTGAACATGAATAAAATCATCTTATCATTCTTAAAAGTTGTTCTGCTAGCATCACAATACATATAATCTAAACTTAAACAAGTTTGTAAGGGATTAAAGAAAGTTTTACTCACCCAGTTTGATTAAACTTGATTAAAATCTTCATTTTCCTCTTAGGGATGGATTCCTTTCCTATTGTGATTTGATTTTCTCTTCTTCTTTTTCCAAAATACTAGTTGACCTAGCTCTCTCTCTCTCTCTCTTTTGTTTTTGTGTATCAGTGGGAGATGAATGAAGAGATGGAATAGTTAGGGGTTAATAACTTGGGTTTGGACTAAAATCCTTTTCTAGCATAGTCTAACTAATCCCTTAACTATTCATCTAACACTCACTTCTTATTCTATTAATGAAACTAATTACTCAATCATTATTGTAACACCTTGAAAATTTTAATAAAAAATTAAAATATAAACAAGGGTAAAAATATAATTTTACATAAAAGGACAAAATAGTAAAATTTTTCAAATGTTGGAATTAGGCATTAGGACCTATTCTATTGCTTTTGGAATGTCGTGGATAGTTAAAAGAACATATATAACTTTTAGATTTGGAAAACAACAAAATTAGTGAAAACTATAACCAGTGGCATTTTTGTAATTATTAATTTCGGGTTTGGATCAGATAACCCTTGTTTTCAACTATTAATAAGATCGTAACCCTCAGCTTTTCACTCTAAACCCTTACCATCGCCTCCTTATTTTATATGTTCTTTTTCTTATTCTTCTTCCCACTCAAAAGCTTCAACTCCTTAAATCTCTTCTTCAATTTCTGTAATTAAAACAAAAAAAAATTAATCAAATAAGGGAGGGAGGGAGAGAGAACCGAAGAATTGAAGAGTGGAGGATTAAAATTGAAAGAGAGAGGAACAAATCAACAAAGAATGGAAGTAGTGGATCCAATTCAAACTAGAAGAGGGATTCCTTTGAGGCAAAGTGAATTGATTGCGACATTATGATGATTCATAAGTAATTAAATTCCTTTACAATTCTACCTGATTTAAAAATATAATTGTTGAATTTGAAACAGTAATTCCAACCTATTTGAATTACAATTTCATCTATAAATCAAAAAATAGTAATGATGGAAAACCATAGGTGTTAATTTAATAGAAATAATCTTTACTACTAATAATGGTAGTTCCTTGAACTAATTTCAACCGCGTCTTCTTGAACTACCCAAAATACCCTTCGTCCCAATATACTTCGATGGTTTTTGCGAAACCCTAAATTAGAAGCTATTCGGTTATCAAATTCAAATTCATTCATCATCCTGCTACCATCTCTCCACCTCGCATTACTTTTAATACCCTAAATCGATCAGAAATCAAAAGCTATTCATTATCAAATTTAAACTCCTTCGAATCCACACCTCCTCTACCCCCGAAATCGATCAGAAATCTCATAGCCATCGTCCTCCTACCCAATCGTAGAACACGGACCACCGATCAGAAATCTCATCACCGTCGTCCTCCTACTCGATCGCAGCCCATGGTCTCCTAGTCAGAAACCTCATCGCTATCGTCCTCCTACCGGATCGCATCACCCTGTCCGCCAGCTCAGTCCAAACTGCAATCCCTTTCTTCTACTTCAGCGTTCCCTTTGTCCACTATTTATAGCTAAGGTATAGGTATGTTAAATATCGACATTCGTTTTAGCAAACATTGCTCAAGATTCATTAAAAAAGTTTAACCCCTATAATTTTTACCACTGTTTTGAATTTGATTCAAAACTATAAATATTAAACAAAGTACCGAGTAGGCTTTATACTTAGAAAAATATATGTTTAGCTTTCTGTACGAATTGACCAAGTGTTGCCAATAAATCTATTCTTATTTTCATTTTAAAATTATGATTTGTATTTTTGTACCATACTGACAAACTGTTGCCAATAAAAACACTGCCGATAAAAGATTGCTAAAATATGCGTTGACAAAGTGACGACATACATATTTAGGAGAGTAGATATATATGTTTTAGACGGTTGGTGGAAAGGATGAACACCAATATGTGGTAATACTCTTTAGTATTAACATTTTGTTTGATAATACATTTCTACAATATTGAAATTATTCAGTGTGTACAATATAATACTGTAACGGTACTAGAGAAATATATTAATAACAACAAATGGAAGTTCAAACAAGTATAGCTTCCACTGAAAAATCGTTAGCTTAAAACTAGAAACACTATAGCCATAGCTGATTGATTGTTTACTTGCTTCCATTCTTTGTCTACCTTCCCTTTAAAGAGAAGTAGATCAAAGAATATCATATATAATTAGTACTTTTATTTGCTTATATTTATTCACTTTTTTTAATGCTGATGTGCTTAATGTAATTGAAATTTATCAATAGTTAACGTACCCAGAGTGTTATTTTTTTCCTGATTCAATTTTATCTTTAGTTCATTCTCTAATTGATTATCTTTTTTGCGATAAGTTTTATATGCTAGCTTAATACAATACTTCAAACAGAACTGAAATTTACTAAATCAGAGTTCTCTATTTATTTTAATCCAATTATATCTATTTTCCCTACTCTCTACCTACTTTTGATAGCCAACTATGTCTATAAATTTAAATTCGTAAGTTTATCTTTGGTATTTATTTTTAGATCCATTTGTATCTAATGTAAATAAATATAGATTCTGTGATATTCGATTTATTTAAACTTGCTTCAGTTTTATGTAATGGAAGATTATTTTTATAATGCTTTGTTTAGTTTACTTGAATATGAACTTAGTTTCATTTTATTACAACTTTTGGTCATGCCTCACCAACACCTTTTGTACAAAGAAATCAGTTTTTCCTTATACTCAACTAATATTTAATAAATTGGCAAGTATTTCTTTTGTTTCATGCCTTTAGTTTACTGCTTTTTTATTGTATTCTAGCATATAATTGTAATTTTAATAGATTTAGAGTCTATGAACTGATTTTACCCAATTTAATTTTAACCAATTTATTAATTTTGCTCCAACTCTAATCAATTTTGATGCATGTTTTTCATTTTCAAACTTGCTGATCACTTTTTTTGTATCAAACTAGATTTTCAATTTTCTTCTTAGATTTCGTTTTCTAAATTTATTTAATGATACAAATTTTACTAAATGTAAACAGTTAAGCATACCGTTAAAGGTTTAGCATCTAAAGCTCCAGTTGTAGATGGGTAGAATTTCTTTATTTGCTTAAAAGCATAGATTGCTATCCAAACTGAATGTAAACAGTTAAGTATATACGCATGTACAGAGGGACCTGCATTTGATCGTTGGACCGTATAATTTTTTCATTTCTTCCATAACATGAAGGTTATTCTTTTTATTTGTAACATGTAGGTTCCTTTCACGACCAAAGAACCAAAACACATGCAAAAATTATGAAATTGGCCGCATAAAAAGAAGGCCTATTGATTATGAGTGCCATTTAATAAACGTGTATCATACAATAGTAAACTTCTATTCATAGTTGCCCATTTTTATATTTATTTTCCAATAGAACTAAAATCCATCACCAGAGGCCATGATGCATGTTGAACTTGATTTTTAAAATCTATATCCAAACCTTCTTTTAATGACTGTATTTCGGATATTACTGACTTGATTTTGCCTATCTTAGTTTACTTATATTAGAAGTTCTTCTGTAAAAAAAAATGGAGTATGTTTCAAAGAGAAGGCAGAGAAGGTTTATGGTGATTTGACATCCATGCATTATTATTATTTTGATGAAAATACTATACGCGTCTGACTGTTATAACTTATATGGTTTTGTATCAAGGATTAGAAAATCCTTTGAGAAAACCGAGAACATATTGCTGATATATATTTTTTTAATTTCATTCCATTATTGGTTTCAAATTTTCCAAATGATTGCCATACATGCAACTGTTTATTTGATGCAATCAGTATCATTCATGCATACAAGATGTTTGGAGGATTGCTTAACCTACACTATAAAAAATTTCAACCAGCATATGCTTTATGTACATGGGAATACATAGAATTTAAAATTTTATGCTTCATTTACAGGGTATGAAAATGTAACATGTTTACTGTTGTCACTACTTCCATTATACAGGTTGTAAAATTTGTTGTAAACTAACTCTACCTTAAAAAAATTTGTATTATGAAGCTATTTTTTCCCCTTTAAATAAACAACAGTATATGTTAGTTCAAAATAGCCAAAGAATATATAACATATGATCTCCTATTAGACTTTGTTACCAGTATACATTGTTTTTTATATGGGCACAACCGAACAATTTTGGATGTATATTCATTTAAGACTGTAAATGCTAGAGTTTCTATTCAAAATAGTTTTTCTTTCATCGTACGAACTTATGATCTTCATCTTAAATTAACTTAAATGATATCTCTGATATCAAATTGGGGACATAAGATTCTACTTCATTTTTTATTTATTAACCTGAAGTATGCGTGAATGTTTGACACTCAATTTACTTCTCTATTTTGCAGTGTACCAAATATATATTTACTTTTTTTACTTCTATGCTCCTATAGTTATATTGGACATAAGCTTCACTTCTTACAAAATATTGGATTTGTTTTCCTGCTATAATAGTGTAGGTATTTACATGAAAATGAATTATCTGTGTAAGCGGTCAAGGTATGATATGTAAATTATTTTCCATACATACATCAATCTGATTTAGGAATCATATCTTATTACTAAAATTTACAAATCATATACTGTCAATCAAGGGATTAATATGATCTGATTATTGTATGGTCAATGTCAAAATATTAACCAATACTTGGTAAGTTCAAGATATGATACACTTTTATCATTTTTTGCCATATTTATCATCCCAAACCCACATCTCTGTTAACTGAAATGAGCGGCCCCTTTTTTTACTTCTCTATGCATGGTGAACTTGGTAGTTTATTCCACTCGCTAATTTTATCTTATTTTTTTACTCTATATAAGGAGAACAAAAATAAGAAGTGAGATCTAACGCCCCCGTTAAGTAGAAAACTTCAATTGAGCATAATACCCTCATCCATCTTCGTCTTCTAAAGAATCCTAGAAACAATAAAGGTACTTATAGCGCTAGGAGAAAACTGAAATAAAAGTTCACTATTTTCTCCCTTTTGGTACCTAATGAAGAATTGGCAAAACTCAGCTTGAATTTTTATTAATCACCAGCATCCCTATTTATAATACATACCCAAGACTCTATCTGAAACAGCTTGAAATCTTCTGAAGATATTTCTCTTATCACATACCACTCATAACATCTAATCATATATAGCGGAAACAGCAAAAAATCTTCCGAAGATATTTCCCTTATCACATACCACTCATAACATCTAATCATATATTGCGGAAACAGCAGGAAATCTTCCGAAGATATTTCCCTTATCACATACCACTCATAACATTTAATCATATATTCTAAATATATCATAATATCTTAATCATATATTCTAAATATATCTTAATACCCCCCTCAAGTTGGAGCATGAGATTCAAAAATGCCCAACTTGGAGAGAAGAAAATCAAATTGAGCCTTTCCATTGTCTTCTAGACCCCATATCTCATCCTTCATGGAACGGCGCCAATTATCGAATTTCATGGCTTCTTTAAATGATTTAGGGTCCTTACCCTTAATTATGGCTGAGGAGTGATTAGAAGGAGGAGAACGATAGTTTACAGAAAAATTGTCACAATTTATGTAATGTGCTAGAGGACAAGGAGTACCTGAGGAGTGATTGGAAGGAGGAGAATCAGAAGATGGACCATTAGCAAAAACCATATGTGTCACAAAATCTCGATACAGAACATTTGGGAACTTTTCCTGAAGACCACGACCCATTTCCTGTGGACTAGTAGACTGATCCGAAGCAGAACCATGCGCAGACCCAGCATACCCATTATCATTAATCAAAAGATCAACATCCTCATCTTCATAAATTATTTCAGCAAAATCTTGATGAATATCATGATCATTATTCTCACTAGATATTATATTGACATCTTCCGAACACCCAAACAGGAATACCTCCTCTACAAATTTCACATCTCTAGACACGAAAAATTTCTTTGTATCAAGATCAAATAATTTCCACCCCTTCTTACCAAACGGGTAACCCAAAAAAATAAACTTTCGACTCCGACTTGCAAATTTATCTCCCTTAGTCTTTTGATTATGAGCAAAGCACAAGCACCCAAAAGTTCGAATAGCACCAAAAGAGGGTGGTTTACCAAAAAGTATCTCAAAAGGTGTTTTATTTTGTAACATGGAAGAGGGTGTACGATTAATTAAATGAGCGGCAGCAAGAACACATTTACCCCAAAAATAAATAGGCAAGTTTGCTTGAAAGCGTAATGCCCTACCCACATTCAAAATATGTTTATGTTTCCTTTCAACTCTCCCATTTTGTTGTGGAGTACCCACACATGAAGTTTGAAATAAAATTCCAGTTGCATTAAAATAATCAATCAAACAATTAAACTCAGTTCCATTATCACTTTGAACGACCTTAATTGTTTGAGAAAATTGCCTATCGACCATAGCAACAAAGGACATAAACATTTGAAACACCTCTAATTTGTCAACCAATAAATAAATCCAAACTGCTCTCGAAAAATCATCAACTATTGTCCAAAAATAACGGGCCCCACACGACGAAATGTATCGATACAGACCCCACAAATCACAATGTATTTTCTCAAAAATTCTAGAAGCTCTATTGTCATTTAAATAAAACTTGTCTCTAGGATGTTTAGCACGCATACATACTTCACACCCTTTATCTAAACTAGCTTTATTGTTTTTGACATGAGGAATTAACTTAACTACTTTTTCGGAAGGATGCCCGAGCCGACGATGCCACAACTCCAAATTTGATGTTGCTTCAACTGTTGACACAAATTCCGGTTTGCTAAAGTAGTACAGTCCATCTCTCCTAACTCCCGTTCCAATCAGCTCCTTCGTTTGGTCCTGTATAGCACAAGTATGAGAATCAAATTGGACAATAGTTCGTAAATCATCATTAAGTTGAGAAACATAAATTAAATTGCAACTTAAGTTTGGAACATAAAGTACTCCTGTGAGAGTAATTTTGTCCGTCACACATACGGATCCCACCAAAGTAGCCATCACTTTTTCACCATTGGGCAAACCAATAGAACACTCAATATTTTGTGTGTCAAATAACCATGAACGTTGTCCTGTAACATGATGGGTTGCTCCGGTATCGATAATCCATGAAGTATCATCAAACTTACCATTCATTCGATTTTCGGGAATTTTACTATTACCAATCACGCCCGAAATAGCTTTCCACTGCTCATTCGTGAACAATTGACCCAAGGCTGACACCGTCGACGAATTGGATGCGATAGAGGAGCTGCTGCCAGCAGCCGCATTAGCGCGTACTTACCCCCTACCTTGCCCAGCGGAGCTGCCTCGTCTGCCATTGAACCGACCATCGGGGTATCCATGAAGCTCGTAACACCGGCTAACCTCATGGCCTATTTTCTTGCAGTGGCTGCAAATGGATTTTGCCCAGCAACTTGAGGCCTTATGGCCCTGCTTCTTGCACTGAGAACACGTCGGTCTATCAGAGGTTCCTCGGCCCCGACCAGCCCCTGTATGTATATCGAAACAAACTGCTCCAAAGGGCTTTTGCTCGACTTCCTGCTTCAATTGACGAACACGTTCTTCTTGTGACACTAATTAATAAGCTCGATCAATATTAGGGAGAGGATCTTGAGAGAGGATATGTGTGCGTAAAGGACCATAAAATTCAGAACAAAGGCCCATCAAAAAATCGTGTAATTTGGCCTGTGCTCGTCGTTCCTCATGCAATCTGCCAGCCGAGCACGAGGAACAACAAGAACAAGATATTAAAGGTTCATGGTGATCCAATTCTTGCCACAAAGTGTGCAATTTACCATAGTAAACCGAAACTGGCATCGTCTTTGTCTGCTCACATTGCGCAATTGAAGATCGTAATTGTTGAACCCTAGGTCCGTTTGTTTGGGAAAAACGTTGCTTGAGATGATCCCAAAAGGGTTTAGCTTCCCTGAATTTCGACAAAGAGGACCTAACCTCGGGGTCGATAGTATTCGAAATCCAAGAAATAAGCATAGCATTAATCACGGTCCAATCGAACTTTGTACAAGGAGGCGCTGGTGCAAGGATACTACCATCAAGAAATTCAAACTTGTGTTGGGCTTCTAATGCCGTATGAATATCAGCCGCCCAGTCGTCATAATTATCGGCCTTGAGTCGAGTGGGTGTAATGAAGTCGGTCTATCTTGTGGGCCGAGATAATAAGGGGAATTGGGTTCAATTTTAGGCGGTGGAGGAGGCGGTGGATCTTCAACACCAGGCATGGCAAATTATTCTTGAAGAAAAAAATCGTTCTCTGGCTCTGATACCATGAAGAATTGGCAAAACTCAGCTTGAATTTTTATTAATCACCAGCATCCCTATTTATAATACATACCCAAGACTCTATCTGAAACAGCAGGAAATCTTCCGAAGATATTTCCCTTATCACATACCACTCATAACATATAATCATATATTGCGGAAACATCAGGAAATCTTCCGAAGATAATTCCCTTATCACATACCACTCATAACATCTAATCATATATTGCGGAAACAGCAGGAAATCTTCCGAAGATATTTCCCTTATCACATACCACTCATAACATTTAATCATATATTCTAAATATATCATAATATCTTAATCATATATTCTAAATATATCTCAATATATATATATATATATTGACAGTAATGAAGAAAGGTTGGTTTATGTATGTTTCATATATCTTATGGTTTATTTTTTCGTAATTAGTTGATTTGAGAATTTAAGTTTTTTCCTTACCATTCTTAATTAAGAATTTATATTTAATGAAAACAAAGTCGATAAGTTGATTTTCAATATTAAAATCATTGGATTGTGGATATGGTTACATCTGCCATGCATTTTCTTATTTCCATCATTATAAAGAGCATTTTAGCGAATATTTTGATTTTCTTACAAGGGAAATTCATAGACTATAAAGATATTATATGATTATTTAGCTTGCTGTAACTTGCTCATTTGTTGTCCAATCAAAAGGTTACATTTAAACATTTCCTTTGAAAATATCTTAGGGTAAGTGAACTTAAGAAGTAAAAGATGCAGTTTCATAAATTGAATGCAGTTCTAAGATACAACAGGTACGTGCCAATAAATGAATGTTTTTAGTATTAACAATGAATATTGCTTAATTGTAACATTCTTTGTGTATCTATGTTCATTTTTTTAGATAAAAAAAATCACTCATGCATTTCAATAATCTCTTTTCTATCTATACAGGAAACACATGGATAGTGAGTTGGATCATGGGGATTTATGAAAGAGAGAATGGCTAACATGAATTTGAACAAATAGGAACGAAGAAAGGTAATTCATTTTTCGTCCATGCCCTTTTTAGAAAAAAATTATAATAATACATTACTTTTATACTTAACATTTTTTTTCACTCATGCGAGTTAAGTGCTAAGTTGTGGTGTTCTGAATTGTTTCTCTCATTGAGGCCTGTCGAATGATTGAAACAAATAATTGCCTTATCATTACAGTTTATAACAAAAGGGAATTGGCATCTATGTTTTCTCATTATTTACTAGAAGCATTATCATGCAAGTATCATTTTCTATATGGTTAGCAGGAATTTTCTTTTACATTAATTTCAATGGTACTCTGATGAACCGATGCAAAATACCTTGAACTTTAATTATTCATAATGAAATCTTATTTTGATTTCAACTTTTAGTCAAAAAGCTACTTACTCTTTACAAAGAAGTCTATCATAAATAATATATAAAAATAGAGTTGGCTTTAGTAAAGGAAGTGACATGCTAATATATAAAACTCAATTACAGACTCGTCTGAACAATATCAAGCATAAGTACCTTCGTTTATGGACAATGACCAAAGTTTTATATTTATTTCATTTTCCCTGTAAATATTAACATGAAATAACTAGACATAATATCATGATATTGTTTTATACATAAGTCTATGAAACCTAGATAAGTAATTGTTATTTCTCACTACCTTCAACAGTTATCACTGCTGATCGGTATTTATTTATAAAAAATGGAGGATAAAGTATGTAGGAAAAACATTACTTTGTTACTAAGTTTTACGGTTATTTAATATAGTTACATGCTGAGTTTAAAGACTTCATCTTATTTATTGCATTTGGTTAAATTAAGAAATAAATATAATTTTAATTTGAAAATAAACTTTAAATACTGTTTTAAAAAATACAACGACAAATTAAAGTCTTTAGTCCCAAAAGGCTTTAATTTATTTTAGAAAATACAACGACAACACACCCCTTGGATGCAAAGTTATGCGTACAAGAGAAAGAAGTGAAGTGCTGTAGAGATTAAAGCATTTAGTCCCAAAATGCTTTAATTTGTTTTAGACAAAAGTGAGGTGTTGTACACATTTTTACAAAGGTGTTTGGACATCAGCAAACAAGGCAACCAAATATCTTTCATTCATTGAAAATAGCTATAATTATTTTAACGTACATCCTTTTTTACACTCGACTATATAATACATGAGTTGAGATTAGAAACTCTAGAATAGTACTTTCACTCGACTATATAATTCCCAAAATGACCTCCGCAATTTCATTTACCCTCCCGCTTCGTAGGCCTGATCTGTTGTTTCTTTTCTTTCTCACTTTTGCTCCTCTGTATCTCACGCCAAAATTAATACACTCTAATTCTCCTATCACACTGACTACAAAAAAATCCTAATTCAACACAAATTAGGGTTACTTCATTAAACTGCGATTCTAGATCAACTGCTTTCTCCAACTGTTACTGATTATCGAGTATCAATCGATTATCAACTAAGTTTAGTCAGTTAAACTGTGGATTCTTTGGATATGGACTAACGATTAATGTCTTCTCCAACTTCGACTGTCAACTACGCATGGAAGTAACTTCAATTTCCTGATTCGATGAAGATAAAATAAAGATCCAGGTAATTTATTGGCAAGTATACATTCATTTTCATTTATTCCTATGGATTTGAAAAGTATGTAGGCTCTTTATTGATTTGAGTGTTACAATTAAATTCAACATTATTTTTGCTTCCGAATCTGTTTATATTGAATTTAATTACTTGCTGCTTTATTTATTTCGTTTTAAGGTATATAAGTAGTTCATCCAGTTTATATAAAATAGTATTTGTTATCAACGAATGCATGTAGATTATGGAGTACCATATTTGTTTTAATTTCTTATTGCCTGCATAAGCTTCACTCATTTTTGGAAATGGTCAGCATTACTTGCTTCCTGGGCTCATATGTTACTTCACTCTGCCTGTTTATATCTCCGAATGGTAGTAATATACCAAAATATTATTTTGAATTTAGAATGTATAAAATAATATTTCTACCCATACTCTAAATCAAATCTGTGAGAAACTGTGAAAACCATCTAAAACTTCGGTGTAACAGTAGCATAAGTTAAGAATTTTTTAGCTTATAGACATAAGTTAACCATTTTTGGATGACAATTCATGCCTGTACAAACTAGAATATAGTATATACATAGCTACATATAGTTTTTCATGCTTCAAGCTATGTTGGCAAATATAGCATACAAATATGCTTCTTAATATATCTACTATGTTGGCAAATTACATGAGCATAATTCAAGAATTTCATGTACAAAGAGAAGCTAATTCTAAGTAGAACTTCTTCAGTAGTATTTACTACTTATAATGAATGACAGGTTAGTTAAGGTATTTACATATACATGCATGAAGGGACGCCAACATTTATTCTAACCACAAAAGAACTTTCTGCGGATCCACATGGCCACTACAATAACAAGAAGGAACAACAGAAATATCCAATATTCCAGTCTATTCATCACCAGGCTTTAGGGTGATAGGGTTCTCTATAGCAAAAGCCTCTACACACAGCTATGTTTCTATTTGCAGTATTGATGAATGAAGTTGTGGCTGTGTGCAGGAGTAGACTACAGATCTAAAACATGCTCATATGAAGTCTGCTAGAGCTTAATACAACTGCAAAAAAAGTTTTCAGGTAGTGATTGTTTTCTTTTGTAGTTGGAATAAAAGCTAGATCTGTTCATATATTAGTTCAAGCTACTCATTTGCTACATAATAGTTTCATGTGTAAGTTATTCTATTAATTGTACTTATACACTTTAAAAAGGCTTTAGAACTATAAACTTCACTAATCACACTTACTATTGAACTATGGTTATAAGTCCATACAAGAAACATATCCCATCATGTTAACGAAAATAATGTACATACATGAGCAGGTTAAGCTAAGTTGTGTACAACTATATTGAGTTATAGGAGTTTTACACTACTCTTATTTCATCATGGCCAAGTTTTACACTACTCTTATTTTCATGTTGGCAAATAAATTTAATGCATGAATTTTAAATGATATTTTGATCAGAAGTTATAATTGCATTAGGTGAAGTAAACGTAAATTTATGTACATGCATGATTTTCTTTTAATTACATGCATGCCTTTTTTTAGTATTATATATATATTTTAAATTTGCAGTAACACTTTGGTTTATGAAGTTATTTCTCCTAAATTTAGTAGCAACTTTCTGATACAGATTTCATGATAATATGCGTCTGGAGAGAATGGATGTGTGTTGGGCAAATGAATTGTCTTGGGCTCATGTTTATTTGAAGTTGCAGCCCATCTGAACTTATAACATTAGATGACTTTGTGCTTCACCTACTAAATGAGTTTTCCTCACGTATGTTGTTACTATATTTTTTGAGGGTTAGTCAAAATCTGATGAACTCTAGCTAGAAATCGTATTATGTGTGGAACACTTGAAATCATGTTGAAATTGCTTAAAAGTACTAGGCCAGTTCTATAGTTTCTCATACCATTAAAATTAACTTTGTCTTAATGGCAGAAGCTGGAAATGTTTTAACAGACCCCTAATAATTATTCCAAGTAACTTCATCTAGCCGTATTTGCTTTCAAATTATAATAACTTACGTGATTGCTTTGTTGTGTTTTGGTGTAATTCTCCTATTAACAATATATAATAACTTACGTGATTGCTTTCAATTTATAATAACTTTCAAATTTGCACATAGGTTAACGAAACTAAATCTTGATTTTTGCAGATTGAGTGAGTTAACTGTACATCTATCTGCCATTGAAAATGCTTGAATGTTCACACAAGAAAAGGTATATGAAAATGTTTACATCTGGGGTTGACAGTCACAGTTATGTACATTCAACTATTCGCAAATGTAGGGATGATAGTTTTGATGGTTGGTCTGTACTTGCACAAATGTGATAAAAAAGAGTTAAAGAATGACAAGCATCAAGGCTAAACGGTTTCAAATTACAAAACTTATTGATATAGCTTAGTTGCAATAATTGGATTGTGCTCTATGTTCATCTGAATTTTCAATAATTTGTATCATAAATCTGTACATACAGCTGTATTATCTTAGTAATTTTAGTTGTAACTGTCAGTGTCTATTTTATGTTTGTAGCTCAGCTTTTGGCATTTATTACTTACAGTACGATGTCATCTTATTACTCAATTTTCAGATGTATTTCCTTGCTCATTACTAGACGTTGAATTGGTACTTAAATTGGTACACAGTAATCAATATGTGCATTTATGCAATGTTTGTTCAAGTTGTATATTTACTGTTCATAGCTATATTGAACTTCACTTAAGGAGAACATTTCTGGGTTAACTGTTTAATTGTAAAACACAAATTCATGAGATATTGCAACAAATTCGTGAGACATTGAAACCTGATACATTGGCCTGCACAACACGTACAAATGAACGTTTCTAGCATTTTTTCTATTGTATATTAATGTATTCTAGAAAATCTTAACAAATCAGTGCAAAATAATAATTTGTCCAGCTTGAATTATTGATTTGTTTTTTGTTCTACAATTTCATTTATTTCAAATGAAGGAATGATTATATATAACAAAACAGATTCTTACTCATCATTTGCCTAAACTGAGGTGTTAAAAATAGCCCGTGTGCAAAGCATGGGTCTTATACTATATTCATAAAGGCATGCGTCTCTGTGTGCATGTGTGTGTGTATAAGCCTTGGAATAAATTGAACATAAAGGCAATAATGAAATGAAGGCAATTATATATATTACACATGAAGTATGCGAAATATCTTTACTAATAGTTGTAATAGCTTTGGTGTCACCCTTTTTTGGTATCAACGTGAACTACCAAAAATGCATCACTATATATTATCAAATTGTAATCACTTGAAAATAGGATCTAATATTATACTTCTTCTACAAATTCAAACGCTCCTAACAGTAGGATCTAATAATTAAACATGCTTTACAAATTCAAAACGCTCCTAAAAATAGGATCTAAAATTAAACTTACTTTATAAATTCAAAATAATTCTTTACAAACATACAAATATTAATATCACTTGAAATAAAAAAACATTTTTTGACTGATTCAAACATGTACAATTTATAAGGATAAACATTCACTAGAAGTGGAGCATCATGGTCAGCCAAAAACTTGATGATAGGTCTTAAAGTGGAATCCATTTAAGAAGAGAACTCGCATGCAGAAGGAGAATATGCCACATCTTTGTTTATCCATTATCAATTATATTTGAATATCCATTTGTACTATTTCAACAGTACTTTAGTGAGCAATTGTGTGTGTTTGTATATATCAATGTTCTAAGAGGTGAAGGCTTACACGAGATTTTTTTTTGGTTATAAGGCAACGCTTAAGTTTCAAGGTTGAGGCGAAATTTTTTCATGTAAATGTTATACACATACATACTACAAAATTAAATATATAATAATATATGCCGAACATTTAAATAAGAAACATTAAACATTCAAAGCGGTTCAAACAAAATACAATAATTACATATATAACATGTAATTAAAAACTTTCTAATATATACATCATTAATTAATAGACATATAAACACAGTTTACTTTAAAATTTGTACAAAACTTAGTGCAATTTCATCAACTTAGAAATTTATTGCTTTAATCACTTCATGAATTGAATTATTAAGACTCAACTACTTTGTTGATGTAAAGCTGTATAGTAGTTTAGTTTTTATAAACAAGAGTCAAACGTCAGAACCACAGATAGAAGTTCATATGTATAAGAAAAGCCACGGTGAAAGTCTTATGCATTGAATTCTCCCTATTACTATACTAGATAGAAGAAGAGATAGAAGAGATAAAGCCATGTTGTGAAATGATGATGCATATAATATGTTTCCATATTAGTTAAAAGAGCATATGGATGTATAAGTACAAGTATCATTTCCATTTCCAGTAGTATAAAATGAACTAAAACAAAAGAAACAAATAATAAAACTTTAAAACTATAAAAAAAATTGGTTCATGGCTGTTCCTCAGATGTTTTGACCTTCTCAAATGCCGCTTTAGGTTCAGTTTATGCAGACAATGATACTGTAACGACCTCGAATTTTATATAAATTTAAATTGATAATTTATTGAATTTTTGTATAAAATTTGTAAAATTAATCGATTTAAGTGATGCGAGTTTCCCCGAATCCAAATAATTTTTGTATAAATCATTTAAATTTGAAATAATATATATATGTATATATATTTGATTTGAATTTAAATTGTAAATAAATGGTTTACAAATGAAAATATATAAGATATAAAATACAGAATAAATATATAAGATAAATTATAAAAATGAAATAAAATGAATACGTAAATAAATTCAAAACAACATGTTAGTAAACTGTGTAAAGGTATAAAATAACACATTAGTTAAATTAAAACAACATATAAAAAATAGAATCTCACTAATATTACAAAGCTATAAGACAAGCAAAAACAAAAGAAAAGGAAAATAAAATACATTTAAGAAAGTAAACAAATGTACATGAGAATAGCTTGTAAACAAAACAAGACAACGGATATCATATAAAGTAAACAAACAAAGACAGTAAAATATATGGTAATGTACCAACTGAATTGCGAAACAAGACAAAGGAGTTAATGCCAATATATTAGCATGCATAGTATAAATCATATCAGCCGAGATCTTGTTTGACAAACCAAAGAAAAAAAATGAATTTGTACAACATAATAAATGCAGCACCCAAAATTTTTTCTCATCAGCCTACAAACAAAGAAATATCCCTGCCTACTTTTGTACAACCAAATTATATCAATCTGTACAAGAAAATATTACTCTGTAAACTCATTTCTTTATATCTCCTCCTCACTTCAGTTTCGTTCATCTACTTCTGGAAAGAAAACTTAAACAAAACTTCATTTTAAAACAACTCTACAAACCAGATTTATCAAAGATCAAAGAAGAAGCTTCAACTTGCAAAATTTTAAAAGCCTGTTCATCAAGCAAACTCTGTTTCTTCTGGGAAAAATAATGTGAGTAACATTTTGTTTTAAAACTTTAAAAATATGATTTTGTGAGTAAACATTAGTTATCTGTTGCTTGACAAATTGCTGTGATGATAACATGAAGTATCTTGAATATGTCTGTCTGATTTGTTTGTACCCCTCTGTTTTCTTTCTTCTAATTTCAAAGATTTTAAAACAAACAAAACAATTCAAACTCTCAATTTAATCACTGTGAAACTATGATGTTCAATCAAGCTAGTTTAGTTTTAAACATCATCTAGTTTTTAAAAACAAGTTCTAGTATTTTAAGTTTATAAAATTGCTGGAAACAAGAAAATATAGTAGAAATCTTAAATGTGTGATAAATTCGAACATTTTAAAATATTAATTCGATTGTGTAACTTGAATCAACAGTAAAAGATAAGATTTTTAAAACTTAAATGGTGATTTTTAGTGATGTAATTTATGAGCAGTTTATAAATGAACTGGAAATACATTTTTATCGATTTCTGGTAACCAAAGAATTTTTAGATGTCAAAATTTTGTGTGAAGCTTGCTTGATCCTCATGGATCCCAGGAAAAATGTTAAATAAATTTTCTATGGCAAGGTTTGAGGGGACAAGGGGGATGTAGGGTTTAGTACGTGGTTTCGACGAGGTCTAGAAACGAGGTGAGTTCATCACCGACGATTGACCGAGTCGCGTGGGATTTTGGGAAATGGTGGCTGGAAGTGTGACGCGTTCGTAACCGGAGTTGGAGCGTCTTCGGTGGTTGGAGCGTGGGGAACGAGACGTTGACAGGTCCGGGATGTTGTGGTTTTGGCTATTCCAGTTTTCGTTCGAGTGCTCGTTCTCGATTCGCGAGGGGATCATGATATCTGGGTGGTCAGGGGAGTGGGGTTGGTCGTCGATGATGTGCTGGACGGAGCGACGTTCATCGGAGATCGCTCTGGCGATCGTGCACGTGCACGGTGATCGTTCTTGTGCCTGGTTGGGTTTCACGAGGAAAACTCGGAGGGATTCTCGAGCGTATATGGGTGGTGACTCGGGTAGGACGCGAGTTCGAGTGAGTTACCTGATGCTATATTTGTCCTTAAGTTTAAATTTTAAACTAACTGGAAAAAAAATGAGAGAAGAAGGCGTGCAGGAGAGAGACTCGGGGCAAGTGGGTGAGTGTCTCGAAGTGATACTCGAGTTAATTAGGGAAGTTCTCGAGTTTGATATATATATATGTATAAATACAGTTTTTGTTTGTTTACTTTAAAACCCAATTCAAATTTAAGCATTTTTAATCCATGCTTTTAAATAATGGTTTTGATTTAAGTTTGAATCAATAAAGATTTTAAGTAAGTTATTTTTAAAGTAATTAAGTTGTTAATCATGTGATCTTTTTTTATAAAATTAATTCTTAATTATTTTGATTAAATAATGGGATTAAGAAACTAATTAAGAAGATAAAATGGTTTAAAGGTTAATTTAACTTAAAGATTTTTAAATTAACTGGTAAAGGATAATTAATATAAGTAATTAAAGGTAATTAATTACTTAAAGATAATTTCTTAATTAAAAGAAATTAAATAAATGATTAAATTGATTAAGTAAATTGATCAATTAAATAATTAAAGGATTAATTAATGTAATAAATCAAGGGAAATTAATAAAATGGTAATTAATTAATTAAAGGTTAATTTATTAATTGAAGATAATTACTTAAATGGTGAATTAAATAATAAAAGGATTAATTATTTAATAATTAAAGGTTGATGAATAATAATTAAAGGTTAATTAATTTATTATTAATGGTAAATTGATAAATGATTTGTAATTTATAAATGTTAATTAACCAAGATATGTAGTTTATTCCTAAGTAATTAATCTAATTTGAATAAATCAGATAATTAACTAATCTTGCTTATGAACATTTGGATTCTATTGGATGACTTGATTGTTTGATATCCCTGATATATGATGCTTTGTGATACATCTTGATTTATGTTGTGATCTGTAATTTACTTATCTGTGATATATATCTGTGATCTATGAATAAATGATGAGCGTGATAGTTAATACCGTTTATCAACTATATTTCTGTATTCTGATCTGTGATGATTGTATGATGTTGCACTATTGTGTGTGAAACCCCTGGACTACACTATACACACACAAAAATGGATTTCACGTGGAAATCGGTTAAGTCACAGATAATTTAAATTTGATGTTTTTGAAATTGAAATTTTAATTTCAATTGATTTTGAAATTGGAAATTTGGGTTTAAAGTGAAAAGCTTTTGAAATGGAATTTCACAGATAAAAGCTATTTTGAATAACTTGGTAAAATTTCCAATTTAAATAATTTAATTTGAATTTGAATTCAAAATAAAGAATTGAATTACATGGTTGGAAATTACGATTAAAAATGTTATAAATATGTTTATATGAAGTTAAACCATTTTAAAAGTATTGATTTTGAGAATTTGGATTTAACCCAAGAACTTTAACTCGTATAAATGAATCAGGTTTCCAAAATGAAAACTGTTTGTTTTAAAAGAATAAAAGCTTTCAGATAAGAAATGAAATTCCAGTTTAATTAAAGAAATTTCAAGATTGAGTTGAAAAAATGGTTTTCCAAGTTATGAATGAATTCTTATTTGAAAGCTATGAATTAAATATGTTTATTTTTAACAGATTTAAAATGATGATTTGTTTAAACCATTCGAAATGAAATTGTTTTGAAAACTATAAGTTAAATCTTGGTTTTAATGATTTAACTAGTTGATCCAATTGAAATGGAGATTAATTTGGAAAATCTGTGAATGAGTCTTTTGTTTAAAAGATTAAAAATGTGGAAATTGTTTAAACCGTTGAAGGTTGTTAAAATGAATCTTTTGTTTAAAGATTGAAAATGGTAATTTGTTAAACCATTTGAAAGAAAAGTTTTGGATAATAAGTTGTGACTCAACTGAAATCCCATATCCATATGTTTTAAAAATATTACGCTCATTATTCGGTTTAGCCGGGAGAGGACCTTTGTGTCGCATAACCCATTCCGAATAAGTGATACGTCGTATATGGATAGCATTTGAAGACCGGTGTTGAAGACCGGGTGTTTGCGAAAACGATAGGATGACCTATCGATTGTCTCTGCATTGGGTAGCTCCTGGTATAGAGATTCCCTAAGTGATGGGAAGTCCGATCGGGATTGTGAATACCCGGATTTGCAAGGGCTTCTTCAGAAGTGCCTTCGGTTCTGTTCGAACCCGGAACAGACTTGTATGGTTACATGTCTGACATTACACTTTGAGATATAAAGCAGATTTCTTTCAAATACATTTCTGTTGGTGGCAGAGAATTTATTCTCTTAGCTTAACACCCTTCTCTGAGACGTACGAGTTCAGAGGTTATGTAGTTGAAGGTTATCAGCGATATACTCCCAATTTGGTAATGTGACATGCTGAGTGTTGCTGTGTCATGATCATTGTTTGATCATTTGTGATATGATCATTTGTTTGATCATTTATCTTTGTGATCATTACTTTGATCATCTGTTGACCCAAAACATGGCTTTGTGCCAAAGCGTAGCTTTGTGGACGAGACTTCGTCAGGGCCTCACAACCCGGAAATGGTCGAAACAGGAATGTTGCGGCAAGGTTATGAGGGTCGCGCCCTTTAGGGTATGTCATTTCCTTCTGGAAAGGGGTAGTATCATGGTATGGAGCCCAGATATTTACTCATGTGGACACACTTTATTTATTATGTGTGATGTTGTTACCGAGCGCTCGGATAAAGGTCCCAAAGGACCGGGGAATGGCATATTCGTGAGTTACTTGTTACAGGGGTAACCCGGCCTTGTTTGGCAGAGAGCAGTTTGTCTCTCGGGAAGTCCAGCCAGAGGCGATCCCATTCGGCAGTAGGAGAGGAAGTTCCTTAGCCTGACCATTTGTTGGAAATCCATCTTCCAATACGAACCGTGTACGGTTTTAGTTGTAGAACCTGCCATTTACTTATGGTGGTCACCACTGTTTAGATGGTAGCTATAGTAGGCATAGTTCGAAATGTCTATGCTGGCTAAGATTTATATTCTACTTTCGAAATGTTTTCTACACTATGCACTAATAATAATATCAAAATATTTTGTTTACGTAGTAAGCATCTTTGACTATCATAAGGAGAAATCTCCTCTGATTCTGCGTTTGCATTGTGTGTGTGTGCGGGAGGCTTTATGGTAGTTTCATTTTCCAAAAGCATTGCGAATTGACTTAAAATTCTTTTGCGATTTGTTTTTAAAGATAAACTGTTTTTGTTGCTCACACCAGTCCCATGACTGATTCGGAGTTTTTTTTCCCTTCCTAAACTCTGGGTGCCCACCATTTTCCACACGGGCAGTCTAGAGTTGGGGTTTTCAGATATTCAGGTTGAGTAGATTATCTGGAGCTAGTCAGTCCTTGGACGACTGACCTTGCTTTCCGCTAGCTATGGATTGGAGCATTCTATTAGAGATATTCTATCCGCTGCTGGTGTTATCTATTTTCTTTCCGCTGCTATTTCTTGTATCATATCTCTTATGTATATTGATATCTGTTGTATCATTATGTTGTATCATATTGTATCAGATTTTTGTATCTGTCATGGTATCAATGTAATATATATATTGATATATTCTTTTTATTCCGTTGTGTTGTTATACTTAATGGTGTTATAAGCTCCGGCGACTCGGATTTGAACGGTCGAATCTATGGCATTCGAGTACGATGTAAAGTATGGATGTCGATTTTCGAACGCGAAAATCCGACTCGTTACACTTAGTATCAGAGCGGAGGTTAAAACTTTAGCTCAGGAGTATAACACAATTAAGTAGCTCATTAGAGATAGGGTGAAGTATATCCTAGAATGAGTAATCCTTAAGATATCCGTCCGAATGCCTCAGTAAATTCTCTTACTATCCACTGATAGTGAGTATGAGTGCAAGAAGAGGATGAGATAGGGGACAGGGAAATACGACTATAAATGGTCAATACTCTGTAACAACAGGGAACAGTCTTTTCTCTATCAATCTCTTTTGTTCACCATCTCTTTTCAATTCTTTGATAATTCCTGGTAGATCCACGAAGGAGACTCGATGTATTGATATGGGACGTAAACTCCGGATAGACCAAAATTGTTTGTTTGGATGAATTGGTTGCTTTGTTTGTTATGGTTGATAGGTATACTTTAGTTCTAAACTAAAAATTTTGAAATTGTATCCATGTATCTATCTATCTTTTGGGTCCCAGTATATTCTACGAATGGTTAGTTATCCTTTTGAACTAACCGATGCCCCTGCATATTTCGTAGATCTGGATAACCCGAGTATTTTGTGAAGAATTCAACAGATTCGTTTTCGTATCTATTATTGATATTCTGATTTGGTAAGCCAAATGCAGAATGGATGTTCAGTTTGAGTTGATGAAATATTCTTCATCTATCTTTTTTGTCTCCTTGGTAATTTCGATGACGAAATTCTTTTAAGGGGGGAAGTCTGTAACGACCCCGAATTTTATATAAATTTAAATTGATAATTTATTGAATTTTTGTATAAAATTTGTAAAATTAATCGATTTAAGTGATGCGAGTTTCCCCGAATCCAAATAATTTTTGTATAAATCATTTAAATTTAAAAATATTGTAAATATTGTATATATGTGAATATATATGTATTTGAGCGTATATGAGTAAATTTGAAATAATATATATATATATATGTATATATATTTGATTTGAATTTAAATTGTAAATAAATGGTTTACAAATGAAAATATATAAGATATAAAATACAGAATAAATATATAAGATAAATTATAAAAATGAAATAAAATGAATACATAAATAAATTCAAAACAACATGTTAGTAAACTGTGTAAAGGTATAAAATAACACATTAGTTAAATTAAAACAACATATAAAAAATAGAATCTCACTAATATTACAAAGCTATAAGACAAGCAAAAACAAAAGAAAAGGAAAATAAAATACATTTAAGAAAGTAAACAAATGTACATGAGAATAGCTTGTAAACAAAACAAGACAAGGGATATCATATAAAGTAAACAAACAAAGACAGTAAAATATATGATCATGTACCAACTGAATTGCTAAACAAGACAAAGGAGTTAATGCCAATATCTTAGCATGCATAGTATAAATCATATCAGCCGAGATCTTGTTTGACAAACCAAAGAAAAAAAAATGAATTTGTACAACATAATAAATGCAGCACCTAAAATTTTTTCTCATTAGCCTACAAACAAAGAAATATCCCTGCCTACTTTTGTACAACCAAATTATATCAATATGTACAAGAAAATATTACTCTGTAAACTCATTTCTTTATATCTCCTCCTCACTTCAGTTTCGTTCATCTACTTCTGGAAAGAAAACTTAAACAAAACTTCATTTTAAAACAACTCTACAAACCAAATTTATCAAAGATCAAAGAAGAAGCTTCAACTTGCAAAATTTTAAAAGCCTGTTCATCAAGCAAACTCTGTTTCTTCTGGGAAAAATAATGTGAGTAACATTTTGTTTTAAAACTTTAAAAATATGATTTTATGAGTAAACATTAGTTATCTGTTGCTTGACAAATTGCTGTGATGATAACATGAAGTATCTTGAATATGCCTGTCTGATTTGTTTGTACCCCTCTGTTTTCTTTCTTCTGATTTCAAAGATTTTAAAACAAACAAAACAATTCAAACTCTCAATTTAATCACTGTGAAACTATGATGTTCAATCAAGCTAGTTTAGTTTTAAACATCATCTAGTTTTTAAAAACAAGTTCTAGTATTTTAAGTTTAGAAAATTGCTGGAAACAAGAAAATATAGTAGAAATCTTAAATGTGTGATAAATTCGAACATTTTAAAATATTAATTCGATTGTGTAACTTGAATCAACAGTAAAAGATAAGATTTTTAAAACTTAAATGGTGATTTTTAGTGATGTAACTTATGAGCAGTTTATAAATGAACTGGAAATACATTTTTATCGATTTCTGGTAACCAAAGAATTTTTAGATGTCAAAATTTTGTGTGAAGCTTGCTTGATCCTCATGGATCCCTGGAAAAATGTTAAATAAATTTTCTATTGCAAGGTTTGAGGGGACAAGGGGGATGTAGGGTTTATTACGTGGTTTCAACGAGGTCTGGAAACGAGGTGAGTTCATCACCGACGATCGACCGAGTCGCGTGGGCTTTGGGGAAATGGTGGCTGGAAGTGTGACGCGTTCGTAACCGGAGTTGGAGTGTTTCCGGTGGTCGGAGCGTGGGGAACGAGACGTTGACAGGTCCGGGATGTTGTGGTTTTGGCTATTCCAGTTTTCGTTCGAGTGCTCGTTCTCGATTCGCGAGGGGATCATGATATCTGGGTGGTCAGGGGAGTGGGGCTGGTGTCGATGATGTGCTGGAGGGAGCGACGTTGATCGGAGATCGCTCTGGCGATCGTGCACGTGCACGGTGATCGTTCTTGTGCTTGGTTGGGTTTCGCGAGAAAAACTCGGAGGGATTCTCGAGCGTATTGGGGTGGTGACTCGGGTAGGACGCGAGTTCGAGTGAGTTACCTGATGCTATATTTGTCCTTAAGTTTAAATTTTAAACTAACTGGAAAAAAAATGAGAGAAGAAGGCATGCAAGAGAGAGACTCGGGGCAAGTGGGTGAGTATCTCGAAGTGATACTTGAGTTAATTAGGGAAGTTCTCGGGTTTGATATATATATATATATATATATATATATATAAATAGTTTTTGTTTGTTTACTTTAAAACCCAATTCAAATTTAAGCATTTTTAATCCATGCTTTTAAATAATGGTTTTGATTTAAGTTTGAATCAATAAAGGTTTTAAGTAAGTTATTTTTAAAGTAATTAAGTTGTTAATCATGTGATCTTTATTTATAAAATTAATTCTTAATTATTTTAATTAAATAATGGGATTAAGAAACTAATTAAGAAGATAAAATGGTTTAAAGGTTAATTTAACTTAAAGATTTTTAAATTAGCTGGTAAAGGATAATTAATATAAGTAATTAAAGGTAATTAATTACTTAAAGATAATTTCTTAATTAAAAGAAATTAAATAAATGATTAAATTGATTAAGTAAATTGATCAATTAAATAATTAAAGGATTAATTAATGTAATAAATCAAGGGAAATTAATAAAATGGTAATTAATTAATTAAAGGTTAATTTATTAATTGAAGGTAATTAATTAAATGGTGAATGAAATAATAAAAGGATTAATTATTTAATAATTAAAGGTTGATGAATAATAATTAAAGGTTAATTAATTTATTATTAATGGTAAATTGATAAATGATTTGTAATTTATAAATGTTAATTAACCAAGATATGTAGTTTACTCCTAAGTAATTAATCTAATTTGAATAAATAAGATAATTAACTGATCTTGCTTATGAACATTTGGATTCTATTGGATGACTTGATTGTTTGATATCCCTGATATATGATGCTTTGTGATACATCTTGATTTATGTTATGATCTGTAATTTACTTATCTGTGATATATATCTGTGATCTGTGAATGAACGATAAGCGTGATAGTTAATACTGCTTATCAACTATATTTCTGTATTCTGATCTGTGATGATTGTAAGATGTTGCACTATTGTGTGTGAAACCCCTGGACTACACTATACACACACAAAAATGGATTTCACGTGGAAATCGGTTAAGTCACAGATAATTTAAATTTGATGTTTTTGAAATTGAAATTTTAATTTCAATTGATTTTGAAATTGGAAATTTGGGTTTAAAGTGAAAAGCTTTTGAAATGGAATTTCACAGATAAAAGCTATTTTGAATAACTTGGTAAAATTTCCAATTTAAATAATTTAATTTGAATTTGAATTCAAAATAAAGAATTGAATTCCATGGTTGGAAATTACGATTAAAAATGTTATAAATATGTTTATATGATGTTAAACCATTTTAAAAGTATTGATTTTGAGAATTTGGATTTAACCCATGAACTTTAACTCGTATAAATGAATCAGGTTTCCAAAATGAAAACTGTTTGTTTTAAAAGAATAAAGGCTTTCAGATAAGAAATGAAATTCCAGTTTAATTAAAGAAATTTCAAGATTGAGTTGAAAAAATGGTTTTCCAAGTTATGAATGAATTCTTTTTTGAAAGCTATGAATTAAATCTGTTTATTTTTAACATATTTAAAATGATGATTTGTTTAAACCATTCGAAATGAAATTGTTTTGAAAGCTATAAGTTAAATCTTGGTTTTAATGATTTAACTAGTTGATCCAATTGAAATGGAGATTAATTTGGAAAATCTGTGAATGAGTCTTTTGTTTAAAAGATTAAAAATGTGGAAATTGTTTAAACCGTTGAAGGTTGTTAAAATGAATCTTTTGTTTAAAGATTGAAAATGGTAATTTGTTAAACCATTTGAAAGAAAAGTTTTGGATAATAAGTTGTGACTCAACTGAAATCCCATATCCATATGGTTTAAAAATATTACGCTCATTATTCGGTTTAGCCGGGAGAGGACCTTTGTGTCGCATAACCCATTCCGAATAAGTGATACGTCGTATATGGATAGCATTTGAAGACCGGTATTGAAGACCGGGTGTTTGCGAAAACGATAGGATGACCTATCGATTGTCTCTGCATTGGGTAGCTCCTGGTATAGAGATTCCCTAAGTGATGAGAAGTCCGATCGGGATTGTGAATACCCGGATTTGCAAGGGCTTCTTCAGAAGTGCCTTCGGTTCTGTTCGAACCCGGAACAGACTTGTATGGTTACATGTCTGACATTTCACTTTGAGATATAAAGCAGATTTCTTTCAAATACATTTCTGTTGGTGGCGGAGAATTTATTCTCTTAGCTTAACACCCTTCTATGAGACGTACGAGCTCAGAGGTTATGTAGTTGAAGATTATCAGCGATATACTCCCAATTTGGTAATGTGACATGCTGAGTGTTGCTGTGTCATGATCATTGTTTGATCATTTGTGATATGATCATTTGTTTGATCATTTATCTTTGTGATCATTACTTTGATCATCTGTTGACCCAAAGCATGGCTTTGTGCCAAAGCGTAGCTTTGTGGACGAGACTTCATCAGGGCCTCACAACCTGGAAATGGTCGAAACAGGAATGTTGCGGCAAGGTTATGAGGGTCGCGCCCTTTAGGGTATGTCATTTCCTTCTGGAAAGGGGTAGTATCATGGTATGGAGCCCAGATATTTACTCATGTGGACACACTTTATTTATTATGTGTGATGTTGTTACCGAGCGCTCGGATAAAGGTCCCAAAGGACCGGGGAATGGCATATTCGTGAGTTACTTGTTACAGGGGTAACCCGGCCTTGCTTGGCAGAGAGCAGTTTGTCTCTCGGGAAGTCCAGCCAGAGGCGATCCCATTCGGCAGTAGGAGAGGAAGTTCCTTAGCCTGACCATTTGTTGGAAATCCATCTTCCAATACGAACCGTGTACGGTTTTAGTTGTAGAACCTGCCATTTACTTATGGTGGTCACCACTATTTAGATGGTAGCTATAGTAGGCATAGTTCGAAATGTCTATGCTGGCTAAGATTTATATTCTACTTTCGAAATGTTTTCTACACTATTCACTAATAATAATATCAAAATATTTTGTTTACGTAGTAAGCATCTTTGACTATCATAAGGAGAAATCTCCTCCGATTCTGCGTTTGCATTGTGTGTGTGTGGAAGGCCTTATGGTAGTTTCATTTTCCAAAAGCATTGCGAATTGACTTAAAATTCTTTTGCGATTTGTTTTTAAAGATAAACTGTTTTTGTTGCTCACACCAGTCCCATGACCGATCCGGAGTTTATTGTTCCCTTCCTAAACTCTGGGTGCGTATAACTGTAAATTCATGCACATTGTGATTTAGAGGCCCACCCGGGCGTGCATATACACTCGTTATAGAAAAGGGGAAAAGATGGACTAGAGTAGTTCACTTTAAATTCTACAAATTTAAACCTCTATGTGATAAAGTTGGTGTGATTTGAATAATTGTAAGAGATCGAATAGCCTTTAATTTCACCTTGAATTGATTATATTATTTGAAATATAAATAGATTTTTATGCAAATACATATGTGGTTTAATGGAAATTTTTTTATGAATTTGAATGTAAACAAAAGTAGAAATTACCACCAAAATACTATTCATATGAACCTTAAGTCTATATCCGAATCTATGAAGAAAGCAACAAAGTAAACAAAAATAAACAATTTTTGTTTATAAAATCTAAAAAACGGTAAAACCAGACGTCTGAATTAAGGTTCAGACGTCTGGATTTCTGGCAATCTTAACTCGAGGGGAATCAGCGTAATTTCAACTTGATTCAGATATCTGAATTTTTTATTGAGAAGTCTAGAATCAAAGTCGGACATTTGATAAATAAAGTCAGACGTCTGAATGCCTGAGTTTTTTTTAAAGAGGGTCAGACATCTAAAGTAAATTTTAGACGTCTGGATTTTTTCAACGAGTCCAGGTTTAACCTACACTAGGTGCAAGTAATGTAGGGCGAATAATGGACTATTCCCTACTTTCTCGAGTTTTAGGAGTTCATGTAGCTTCATGGAGCAAGTGAAATAAGGAGTATTAGTTCTATATTAGATAACATACTTAGGTTCACACTTCGTGGTAGGAGTAACATGGAACTCGACAAGGCGTGCGTAAGTAGAGCAACTAGAAGCTCTTATTATTTTAGGGGCACTTCGGTCACATGTTGAATCAAGAAAGGAAGACTGAGATGTCCACAATAGTATGGCTATAGGCCTGGAGGTGCCTGAACCTATAGGGGAATCACTATAGCGATTTCTTCAACTTCAGGTTGAATGATAAAGAGCATATGACATGTTTACCATTGAGGAGATAACATGAATGTTTCGGTATGATATAAATCGGCAAGGTAGTATAGTTGGCATGAGCCTAGATATTGCAATGTTCACTCAATGTGTAAGTGCAATATATGTGATTCGTCATTGTGAAAGTTAACTCAATGTTAGTTAGGAAGTTATTTATCGGGTTCATATACTAGAACTGAACTAGAGTTATTAGTTGTAATTTGTTCAACCCTTAGTAGAAACCCCTTATAAGTTGTTTATTTATGTAGTATAATAAAAATTATACCCATGATTTGTAAAGTAACCCATCCTTTATAAGTAATACACGAACTCAAATAGACATCATAAGTTGTACAGATTATAGATGAAGTTAATTGCTTGTGAACACCATAAACTAGAAGTAATAAAATGCTGTTGAAAAACAAGTCAAAGCATAATGAAAACGCTGCAAACCAAAACATAACGACAAATAACCGCTATAATAAAAAAAACCAATGTTTAAATGCTACAATGATTATTTTTGAAATGTTTCAAACTGTCGCTATTTGACTGGTTCTATTGAGGCTTGTTGTTAGACTATTCTACAAAATGCTGCCAAATGAGTTTGCAACATTTAAGAAACGCTGCAAAATTAATTTACGGTAGCGTTTTGGAAAAGTTTCGATAGCCTTATTTTTAGCAACATTTTAGAAAACGCTGCGGTATTTCCTGATTCTCAAAACACTACAAATGATATGACAACACTTTTAAAACGCTGCGGTATTTCCTGATTCTCAAAACACTACAAATGATTATGACAACACTTTTAAAACGCTGCGAAAGTTTTATTTTTTTGTAGTGTGTATTGATACCAGTTCTGCTAGGTGATATTGTCTAACTATGTATTGATATTACCATGTTTTGATAACAAGTATTATCCACATTTGGCTTTATGTCTGACCTGTAGTATATATTTTTTCCATATCAAACTCTTTGGTAGTTATTTCTATTAGGTGAGAGATATAAGTCAGGTTATTAGCCATAAAGATGAATAAGGTTTCTAGAGACGTTGCATGAGGTAGATCATATAGTAATATACTATTGGTTATTCCACTGGGTTGAAAAATAACTCATTGTATCAATAATGGGTTTATAATCGTCCGATATTGTTTTACGTTGATCAAGCATTATGTCATCTTCATAATTGATTACATTAATGTCTTTATATATTAGATATAATATTTAATCTCTATGAAGAGACTCAATTTGATAAAATGTATAAAGAGATATAATGTTGTAAGGGAAATATCTATTTAAGTGAAAAGTAAATTTAATTATTTTGGGTTTAAATTATTTAAGGCAATTAAGTATTGTTTTCGGGTCTGAAATTTATATATGTTAGAAAAACATTTTAAAAGTGAATTATTTTGATTTTTGGGGAATTTTCCTAAGTATTTTACTAGTTATAAAATTATTTAAGTTAAGGGACTTAAATGTTTTACATGTTTTGTTAAGGAGGAGGACTTATTTGTCAAATTAGGCAAGTTGGGTAAAAAAGGAATTTCTTTAAAAGGCAATAAATCAGTTTTGTTTTGAATTACAACTTTGCCACTTCCATTTGCTAGCTTCTGTCACCATACCTTCGCTAATGACATTTCGCACCCATTCGAAACCAATGCACATGGTATCAAGCTATTGATACGTAGTGTATTGGAGAAAGGCGGAAGGGATTGTGTCGAAGGCATGCTTTCGAAGGGGTTGAAGCCATTTTTATTAGCTTTTGAATCAATCGCACTTACCTTTGTTTTTAACGAAGCTTGCGAAATAGTTGCCGCATTTGAACCTATTCGATACTTAACTACCGCATTCATACCTTTCGAATTGGTTAAAGGCCGCTTTTCTTTATAGCCTTATAACAATGAGTTCGAAAGGATGGCTTTCGTTTTATTAACATTGAAGCCACCTTCCCAATGCTTTCGAAAGGGTCCTTGTAGCTACTTTTATAAATGGTTTCGGAGGCAATGGTTTCGAAAGGATGGTTTCGAAGTTATCCTCCTCCCCAATTCTTTTTCTTAAGATTAATGCTTTCGAAAGCAAAGCTTCTGCTTTTGTTCTCCTTTACCCAGTAGTTATATTTAATGTTAAACCCAATGATTTTGAAAGGGATACTTTGAAATGGTTTCGAAGCTATGCTTCCATAAATTCTACTTGAACTAAATGTCTTCGAAAGGTATGTTTTAAGTGTTTCGAAAGGTATGTTTTACGTGTTTCGAAAGGTATATCTTTAAGTGTTTCAAAAGGAAGGTTTCAATGCTTTCGAAAGATATGTTGCATGGTTTCGAAAGAGAACATCTAAGGTTTTAAGTAATGATACAAAGGATATAATCGAAAGCCTTAGTTTTCAAATTTGAGAACCCAATCTCATTTTTAAAATAAATACATGGCAATATGAAAGAATTTGGAAATGGCGTTTAACTTTGTTTTTAAAGGAAGTTTTTCTTGATAAAGATAGTGGGTTAAGGGTATTAACCGTACTTCATTAGAAAGATGATTACAAGGAATTTAACCATGGATTTTTATATTGTTATATTATTTGATCAGTTACCATTAATGCTTGTGTAACTATATTCACTTCATTTATAACCCATAACAACATCTTGCAGTAAGGGCAGAATAACAGGCTAGGTTGACCCAATAGTATGTATATATATATATATATATTGAATTTAATTCCTGTGTGAGTAGAATTGCATCCAGGATGTCAGGCAAACCAGAATATAGGGTGCCCAAAGACTGATCAAAGGATTATTGGTTTAGACAGGTTCTTAGTAAGCCCATGAAAACTATGCATGGAAATTGTTATTGGCAGGGGCCAATAGGTTCTTAGTGATCCCATGAAAACTATGTCTGGAATAAGTTATTGAAGGAGATCAATAGGTTCTTAGTGATCCCATGAAAAATATGTCCGAACTAGGTTATTGAAGGAGATCAATAGGTTCATAATGATCTCATAAAAACTATGACATGAGAGATATTATTGGAGAATCCAATAGGTTCATAGTGACCCTTTGAAAGCTATGATTAGATGATGTTAATGGTAGACACCAATAGGTTCTTAGTGATCCTATGAAAACTATAAAACCGAACAGATAGTCCGTAAGTTTGGAACAGGTTATTAGTTAACCCATTAAAACTAATAGGTTAATAGTGACCCTAGAAACTATAACATGAGACAAACAGTCAGCTAAATGGGGATGAGAAATCCAGAGCATATTGCATGTTTGCATATCGTCATGATACATTTTATTATGTTATGTCTTAACCATTATGGATGCTGGTGCATAGTATATGGTTATTATAAATTGGGTTAAGATACTAGTGAGGGGAAAACCCGTTTCGCTAAGCAGTGTAGTCTCACTAGATATCTATATTGTTCAAGATGGTAGGTTATTATTCATACCATAATTTTTATCTGACTTGAACTTTATGTTTTTCCCTTAAACTCTTGTGTGCTCAATTGATTTTCAATAGTTTGAGAGTTAAGGTTTTCAGGTTCTCCTTTAGACGAATAAACTGTTGGAGACATGTAGGAGGCAATCTAGCTATTATGAATTCTTTCTGTTTGATTCGCTCTATTTTGGATGTATTGGCAAAGTTGTTTAGTGCCTATATTTAGACTCTGATCTACCAATGGGGCATTTTATATGTCGCTCTTGGTATATTTTGTAATAATTATATTTCTCTGAACATGCTTGACGAATTGGGATTATGTAATGAATTTGAAATATGATTTGAAGTAGAATGAGAATTTTTTTTAAAAAATTGAGTTTAAAATTGTTTATATCCATATGTTTCTGGTATATCAATTTATATAACATTACCGCATTTGGCATCCGAGAATTAATAATTATGGATGATTGCAACATCCGTAGCAATCATCTTTAGGCCTCCAAATGGGGGATGCTACAAGTTGGTATTAGAGCATAGGTTTATGCAAATTTAAAAGAAATTTGAACCTAAAAGATTTTCAAAACATAATCCAATGAATCAGAAAATGAGACCGAGGTTTGGGTTAATGCTATATTAACGTACTTTCATTTGTTATATGTATATCTATAAGTATGTATTTCCCTCTCTCTTAGACCGTTCTTCTGCATCTTACTAAGGCTCGTATGCAGATTTACGAGAAAGGAAGATATGGTGGCAGAAAACGGAAGAGGAAATCTAGGTGAAGGAAGCACCACAACTAATGGAAATTCACGACCCAATACTAGAAGGAATCCGGGTCGACAGGCAAATCCTAATTCGAATGCAAATGCCAACGTAAGTGCTGGAACCCCACCAGTAGATATGGGGATGATGTATCAGTTCTTTTTCAATCTGATGCAAGCTGGAGCAGCTGCAGGAGTAGCTAGAGGTAATGTTGTGAATGTTGGAGGAGCTAATCCCATGGCCCCAGTTGGCAATAACTATGCTAAGCTGAGCAGGGATTATACCAATCTTTCTTGGAAGCTGTTTTTGGGAACAAAGGATGCTGTTGAAGTAGAGGACTGGTTATTGCATTGTGAAAGAATTTTCACTGACTTGGATTAGATGATAAGTAAAAGAGGAGACTTGCTTCTAGACAGTTGTAGGGTGCAGCACTTTATTGGTGGAATATTATTACTGTGGGAGTTCCCTAGGAAGAGTTGACTTGGGCAGAGTTTCAAAGGAGATTCGAAGAGAGGTTTGTGTCTGAAGTTGCCAAGTCAGTGTTGTTGTGAAAGTTCATGGACTTAGTGCAAGGTGGGATGTCGGTGATTGAGTATGCTACGAAGTTTGATGAGTTGTCCAGATACAGATATGCTACTATTGACACCGTCATTAAAAGGAACAAGAAATTTATTTGAGGGTTAAGACCCAAGATTGCTATGGCGACTATGCCACATCTTCGTGACCCAAGTACAGTTGTAGTGGGGATGGCAATCAGGAATGAAAAGATGCTTTCTACTTATGGGAAGGAGAAGCAGGTTGGAACCCAGGATTCTCAGGGCAAGAAGAGGAAATTCTTTAGGAAGAAAGGAGCTCAGAAAGGAGGAGCAGCAAAGAAAGGGAAGGCTGATTAGTTTGCTACAAGTGTGACAAGAAAGGACATTATACTCATGAATGTCGAACTGGAAAAGGGAAGAAGATTGCATATAAGAAAGGAGTGAAGTGCTTCAACTTTGACCGGATTGGACACTACAAGGATCAGTGTCCAGAACCAGTTAGAGCAGACAAGGGAAAGGTTTTTGTTTTGGAATCATCTTCTTCTAGACCAACTGCTGCTGGGAAGGGAAAGACTATGATGGAAGTTACACTTTTGATTCATAGTATACCAATTAGGGTACTATTTGATATCGGTGCATCGCATTCATTTATATATCAGTGTTTGATAGATAAGTTATGTTTAGAACCCTCATACCTTGTTACTTCCTTAAGGGTTGCGAATCCGATAGAAGGGTATGCAACTCTGGGGATGAGATGTGACTAGTTGGAACTTGAATTGTTAGGTCATAAGTTCGCATGCAGTTTGTATGTTTTTGATTTCATAGGCTTCGGGATCATTTTGGGTATGAATTGGTTAGATAGGTATGGTGCTAGGATATTTTTCCAAGATAGGGAAATATCGCTAAGACACCCCAATGGTCATGACCGAATTATATACTTGGTGAAGAAGTTAGACCCAAGTGCATGTGTTTTGCTGAATGCAATGGAAGTAGAAGAAGAGTTGAATCAGCTTTTGATAGCAAGAGAGTTTGCATATGATTTTTACCCAGTCACAGGACTACCACCCAAGCAAGCCATTGAGTTTCGAATAGATCTTGTACCTGGAGCAGAACCTGTAAGTAAACCACCTAACTACTGAGATGAAGGAATTGAATGTTCAGCTACTGGATTTAGAAAGAAAGAATTTTATTAGACAGAGTAGTTCGCTTTGGGGAGCGACCGCTGTGTTTGTAAAGAAACCAGATGTGTCATTAAGGATGTGCATCGACTGTCGTAAGTTGAACGAAAAGACGATCAATAATAAGTATCCTTTGCCGAGATTCGATGATTTATTTGATCAGTTGAGTGGAGCCCGAGTATTTTCCCAATTGGATTTGGCGACAGGTTTCCATCAGCTAGGAGTGGCATAGGACAGTATTCCGTTAACGGTGTTTCGGAACAGGTATGGTTCGTAAGAGTGGTTAGTAATGTCATTTGGGTTAACGAATGCTCTAGCTTTCTTTGTGGATTTGATGAGCTGAGTTTTCCTAGAGCACTTGATAAGTTATATTGGTATTCATAGATGACATTTTAATATATTATAAGGATGAAAGAGAGCATGAAGTTCATCTTAGAGTAGTGCTTGAGACGCTGAGGCAACATCAACTAAAAGCAAAGTTTTTGAAGTGTCGTTTCTGTAAAAAGGAAGTTTAGTTTCATGGTCACGTGGTTTCAAAGAAGGGTTTGTCGGTTGATATGGATAAGATCGAAGATGTTAACAACCGGAAGAGACCAGATACAGTGACTGAGATCAGAAGTTTTCTTGGACTCGCTGGCTATTACCGGAGAGTCATTAAGGATTTCTCGCGGATAGCAGCATCGTTGACTAAGCTAACCATGAAGGACGTGAAGTTTATTTGGTTTGACAAATGTGAGGAAGCATTCCTTAAGTTAAAGCATTTGTTGACCAACATGCATGTATTAGTAGTTCCAGACAAAAATCAAGAATTAGTAGTGTATACAAATGCATGTGGAACCGGATTAGGGGTTGCGTTGATGTAAAAAGTTAAAGTTATTACCTACGCTTCACGACAGCTTAGACCGCAAGAAGTGAGATATGTTACTCATGATCTAGAGTTGGCAGCGGTGAGCTTCGCACTGAAAGTATGGAGACATTATCTCTTAGGGTAGATATTTGAGTTGTACACAGATCATAAGTCCTTAGGGTATTTATTCTCTCAGAAGGAGTTGAATATGAGGCAGCAGAGGTGGCTGGAGTTTTTAGCAACTTATAATTTTGGCATATAGTATACACCTGGAAAAGGGAAAAAAGTAGCGGATGCTCTTAGCAGAAAACATCATAATGTGGTGTTAGCTATGTTAACAGATTGGAAAGACCTAGAGGCTTTGACTGCTTGCAGTGTGCAGTTAAGACCGACTGCTAGTTCTAGTCAGAGCACTGCCATGTTATCCTGTTTGGAAGTTCGACCAGTACTCATTGAAAGGATTGCTTCTAAGTAGAAAGAAGATCCACTATTAGCCGAGTAGATTAAAAGGCTTGAGGTTGGATTGGAGATTGATGATCTAAAATATTTTAGTCTTGACCGGAGGGGATGGTTGAGGAAAAAGGGACGATTATATGTTCTGAATGTTGGGGACTTAAGGAGAGAAGTTCTAAGGGAATGTCATCGATCAAAATTTATGATTCATCTTGGGGGAACCAAAATGTATCAAGAAATAAAGAGGAGTTTCTACTGGGAAGGTATGAAGAAGGATGTTGGCTTGTGGGTGAAGTAGTGTGTGAATAGTCAACAAGTGAAGGCTGAACATCAGAAGCCGAAAGGGTTGCTTCAATCTTTGGAGATACCAGTTTGGAAATGGGATTTGATATCCATGGATTTTATAAACGGGTTGCCAAGGTCGAATCAAGGAAATGAAAGTATATAAGTCATAGTGGACAGGTGACCAAGAGTGTCCATTTCATTCCAGTTAAGTCAACTAGGACGGCACCTGTTTTAGCTAAATTGTTTATGAAGAACATAGTTAGACTGCATGGAATTCCTAGTAGTATAGCAAGTGATAATGATTCCTTAGTTACTAACGAGCTCTGGAAGAGTCTACAGGAGACTTTAGGTACCAAGCTCAAGATGAGTACCACTTACTATCCACAGACAGATAGACAGACAGAGAGAGTCAACAAGGTACTCGAGGATTTGTTAAGAGCTTGTGTGCTCGATTTTGGTAGATCGTGGGAAGATCACCTACACTTAGTTGAGTTTTCCTATAATAACAGTTATCAGACTAGTATAGGAATGGCACCTTTTGAAGCTTTGTATGTGAGGTCATGCAAGTCACCAGCATGTCGGTTAGAAACTGGAGACATATTAGTCTTTGTTCCAGATCTGGTAAGAGAGGAAACTGAGAAGATTGAGCTGATCCGAGGTAGGATGAAGGAAGCTTAGTTTAGACAAAAAAGTTACGTAGATAATAGGCGTAAGGATCTAGAGTTCTCAGTTGGAGATAGGGTTTTCATTAAATTATCACCGATGAAGGGTGTGGTACGATTCGAAAAGTCAGGGAAACTGGCATCGAGATACGTTGGACTGTTCCCAGTTATATAGAGGATCGAAAAGCTCGCATATAGAGTAGAGTTGTCGAGCAGTTAGGCAGGTGTCCATAATGTGTTTCATGTGTCTCAACTTCGTAAGTATGTATGATCCAGAGACTATTATTCCTCCAACTGCATTAGAAGACTTAATAGTAGAACCGGATCTAACCTTTGTTAGGAAACCATTTTGGGTTGTAGCGAGAGATGAAAAGAGGTTAAGAAACAAGACAGTCAAGTTGGTGAAAGTTCAGTGGAGTGACAACGAGAAGGACTGTACTTGGGAGACAGAAGACATGATTAGAAATACTTATCCTGATCTATTATAAGGGTATGTTCTATATTTGATACACACACACACATATTGTTTGCTAGTCATGTAGGCTAGTGTGGTAGTTAGGAGATGTTACAGATGATTGCTATGATTAGTATCTAGTCATTGCTAAATTTTGAGGACGAAATTTCTATTAGAAGGGGAGCCTATAACACCTCTAATTATAAATAGCATTATTCAGGAGATTTAATTAGATAAATTAAATAGAATAATATTGAAATCAGAGTGGTAAGGGAATTGAGATTTGAGATCTAATTAGGATCATGCCTTAATTAATCGGATTTATAAAATATGGTTTAAAAGTTAAATACCTAAGAGAATAAGGCAAGGGTAGTATGGGAATAGCCGAACCCCACAACCCATAAACCCTTTACCTCATTCTCATTCATATTTTCATAAATCAAAAACATAAACGAAGGAGAAGCAAGGCCAGCCATAACCCTAGGAGAAGAAGAGCTCAAAAATAAATTAGAGGCTAAGGTTCAAGCTAGGAAGATTAAAGCAAGAACAAATCTCAAGTTCCTTATCCAAACAAGGTGAATAATGATCTAAACCATCTCATATAAGTCTTATTGAATGTTTAACTTCGGGTTTAGGGGTTAAAAACATTTGGTTGGATGATCGATGATATGCTTTGATTTATATACCATGTTATAAGTTAAACATGGATTTTGTGGGATGATATAATTCAATTTTAAGGTTAAAATCATGTAAAATTGATTTTCGAATGCCATGATGTTTGAATATGTTATGTAAAACATTATTTTGGAGATGGGTTTAAATTCTCATAGTATTCTAAGTTATGGATAATTTATTATGGTTTTTTGAATGGAAGAAATAGATAATTTTGGGTTTAAATTATTTAAGGCGATTAAGTGTTGTTTTCAGGTCTAAAATTTATATATGTTAAAAAACATTTTAAAAGTGAATTATTTTGATTTTTGGGGAATTTTCCTAAGTATTTTACTATGGTTATAAATTTATTTAAGTTAAGGGGCTTAAATGTTTTGCTTGTTCTGTTAAGGAGGAGGGCTTATTTGTTAAAATGTTTTAATTGAAAATTTTGAATTCGGTAGCCTTTTTAGAAAAGAATTTTGATAAAGAGTGGGCAGCCAATCATATTTTGACAAATTGGGAAAGTTAGGTAAAGAGAAATTTCTTTGAAAGGCAATAAATCAGTCTTGTTTTGAATTACAACTTTGCCATTTTCATTTGCTAGCTTCCGTCGCCATACCTCCGCTAATGAAACGGGAAATATCTACACCTAACTGTGTCCATTGCTCTAGCACCATCAATACGCCATTCATATTTAAATAAGTGTAGCTTGGTAATGGTAGTCCCATTGTATGATGGAATTGTTGGCATTGTAAACCTCCTGGGATACTCCTTCCTCGGAATATTCTTGATGAATAGAGTCTTGATTGGCGCGAAACCACAATCCTAATTTTTTTCTCCATTTATTTTCTTCCACCAACCGCTTAACTATATCCTTTATGTACTCCACGCTAGCAAGGAACTCTGAAGGTCGACTGTCAAGAGCTACACCGAGTGTTTGAATCTGCAAATGATCTCGTTTGCTTATTGACTTCCAAGTTCTCCAACCTCTGGGAGAACTACTCCCTCAAGTCTTTTCTGACGCCTGATTGGCCGATAGTAATTGTCTATAAACCAACATCTCAAACATCAACATCCAGTTCATAACCATCACCAACATGCAATAGGACATCCTTATAATCAAACAAGTCAACAGTCTTAGCTTCCTGCTCCTCTAAGCTCCCCGGTTTACCTCAGTATCGACCTGATTGTGATCGGTATCAAATTGAATCCCCTAGCCTTCCTACTTCCTCCAACAACTCCCCTTACTGTTCTACTAGCTTTTTCCTTCTACTTCTGTTTTCCATCTCGTCTATTCTGGCCAAAAAAAGAGGAATCATCCTCTTCAGATCCTGTAGGTGAAGTAACCCTCTTGCTTCTCCTGTTTCTTTATGACTGCTGGGTTAGCAAAGCTATGCTAGCATCCTTCTTATCTAATAGAGCCTTCTGACTATCATACATCCTCTAACTCAGCTCCTACATCATCTTATCAAACCCTAATCTGGTGACCATCTCCTGAGTGGCAGATGGTCCTGATAATGCTGCTACGGGCTAGTTGCAAAACTTTGTATGATGATAAGCTCCTTCATTTGCACCAGCTACTATTTTAGATCTACATGACTTCCTTGATTCCAGTATGAAAATCCTTCAAATCCTTTGATGAAAACCTTCTAGATCTAAACTTTGGACACTCATATCCATAAGAGATAACTAGATCTACACTTGAGAATCACCTTTCTTGGTGAAAGCACCAAAATGTTGAACCTAGAATGGCACAATACCCAAAAACTAGTTGAAATATAGAGATATAGTAAGAAAAATAAATAAAACAGAGAGAACACCAAAGTTTTTAAAGTGGTTCGGCAAATCCAAGGCTTATGATCACTGTATTATTATTGATTATAGATTATAGTCATAAGTAGAAAGAGCTTTTAGTTCTAACAGCCTTGATTTCAGATAGTAAATTCGTTTGTGACCAGAGATGAGTAGATATAGAAGATGAAGAAAGAAAATACCCAAAGTCCCTTTCCAAATGCCATAGGTGCTGTATTTATAGGGAAATCGTCCAGTAGAATTTTCAGATACCAATATACCGAGGCTAACTTTAGAACCGAAAAAGCAAGAGAGGAAGATGGAGTTCCCAGATTGATAAATTCATCTCGGTAATTATCACTTCTAATTGGTACTGATCAATTTTTTGGATGGAGGTTTATCCTATCTTCCCTCCTTGGGTATTCTATCCTTGATCCATTGAGCTCCGAGCACTTTTTCTTAGAGATCATGTTGTTTCTAGAAAGTTCTGATATCTCCAATACTTTTCTTATTTCCTTCAATACTTCCTTGGAGTTGTTCACCCATTCCTTTAGAGATGGACCGTGAGATGATCATTGTTACTAGTAGTGCATAGGCCATAATTCCAGAAGTCCTTGGGAAGCACGAAGAGTTCTTGGTACAGACCTGAAAGTGGTCCATATCGTTCAGTTTCCTTAGCTCCAATCTTACCCTCATTTCTTGAGACCATTTTTATTGTTCTTTTAGGCATGTTCCCAAGTCCGTGAATCGATACTTTTTCATCCCAACGACCGGATTAGTTTGAAAATCACTTAGTTAAAAAGCCAGATAACAGTTATAAATTTGTGCATTTATTTATGCTTCATTTATTGCAGCTCTATTCATGGCGACGTACTTAGCTTTTGGTTAAATCGACTACTACTTATTGTTTGGAACAATTCCAACTTGATGTTTTTAACTTAAGTTTGAACATGGATTTATGATTAACATACTATACTCGATATCACTTATGAAGTTCGAGTTCGCGCACTACTTTATAAGAAGTTAGTTGTTTCTATAAACAATTCTCTAGTATTTCATAAATACTCGAAAATACTATATACTGTTATTTAGTGATCTTAATTTGGATTTGATACCTTCCCTATGTATCAAATACATAAGCGAAATGTGGTATTGAAGATAATACAACATGGACGATTATTCCTATTGCCGATGCATAAGAAATTCAACTTACATACTGCATATTAAATTTATTTTAATATGGTGTTTGTGTATATCGTTTTAGGACAATACAAACATCATTGTATACTGATTATAAAAGATGTCAGTTTCAGATCCACTGTCAAGAATTAACAACCAAACTAAAGTGATTTTAACATGGGTACATCATTAACAATCATAAATTTGTTGTTTACTTATACGGTTTCATTCGTTGGACGGTTAAGGCTTGGAGCATTGTAACCACTACAAAGCCTAAAGCAAGAGGTGCGTAGCAGTGTAACAGCTAACAATAGTATGTGGCTCACCTTTAGTGCCTTAATTCGCAGTTAGTTCTTTAAGGTCCTAATAAGGTGCTCTTGTAAGGAATCGACATCCGGTCACACATCGCTCTAGGCGACCGTACCACTAATGTGCTACCTCTTGAGACCGTAGGGAGATCAATGGCAATTATGAGGCATGACCTAATAGAATAGTATAGATGTTGAAATAATTTAGTACTTTATAGTGCTTTCTTATAGACACATGCTTCATCTACATTTTGACTAAAATTCAAATTGTTTGATTTTTTTGTCAAAATACTTGCTCAACTCTAATGCTTATTGTATAATATTTTCTTATCACTTCTTCGATCCTATTCGATAACCACAAACTCAGAATCACTCTCACTGACTTCGAGCCATTTTGATTATCAAGTGCAAACAACGTATTCTAAATCATTATTTATAATTTCTTTTTCAACATACATATAACAAAACTCAAAATCATACCGAATAATTTTATGAGTAAAATAAGAATTAACGTAAGTGCGTTGAACTAAGAATCTGTTGTGTTAGTTTCAACAATTTGCATTCTATTAATGTAGCTTAACATAATCCAACTTCCATGTTCCTCTTTTCGGAGAAAATTTTGTGATCGGTGGATCATATCCTTTCAAGTAAAACTATCAAAATCATATTTGGATAATATACATGGAATCCTTTCTGGAATTGCACATCATACCAAATGGTAGAGTCAATAATCTTAATGACTTATTGACAACCGGGGAAATTCTTTTCTCAACATCGATAATAAAATCATTTTTTTTAATTGCGAGAGTTTTGAGAAAACATTTAATAAGTTATGTCCAATTAGTCTTGATTAATTTCATTTCATCCTTTATCATCCATTTTACTATTGATAATTCTAAAATAAATTCCTTCATCGTGAAGTTGGGTTTCTTGAAATAACAAATGTTTCTCGATGCAATGGAATAGGTTTGTATAAACATTTACGAATTTCCTGTATATATGTATAAAGCTAATTTAGTTTTTAATTTTACGAATCTTATATTCGTAACATAAATTACTCAATCAATAATGATCGATCCCAAGCTCATTTGGGGTGGCCCACACAAGATCCTTTATAGTCTCTCGACTTAAACAACCTGTCAACTTCTTGGCCTAGGATATGTACGAGTTGTTTCATTGAATCTTGTCTTATATGATTTATCTCATCTCGACCTTTAGGAAAATCAACAAATCAAGAGAGATTATTCACTCATACCCACCATTTCGCGATGACCTAAGCATAATACATGTACCTTGGGGAAGATCAATAAATGGGTGCATGTATCTTGCTTCGTCTAATTGGATTTCTTATAGTTACACCTAAGTTTTATACTTTCGTATATAGAAGTTTATTTCATTTATAACTTTTATACTTATGTAATATTCTTATGCATATTATTAGTTAAATATTATTTAATTAATATTAATTTATTAATTTAATTGATAAATTAATTACATTAATTTTAAAAGTTTAAAATTTATTTTATTCATCTTAAACAATTTCAGTTGAATATTAACCATAACATTTATAGTTATGTATATATATCGTTATATATATATATATATATATATATCTTTATCAATTAACATTTAATTGATATATTTACCAAATAGATATTCATTTAGTTAAAACATTTTTAATTAAATACTTTTAATAAATTTGAAAATTTAATATATTATTTACCTTAAATAATTTAAGATAAATGTATATATACATATATCATTATATATTTTTTATTTTTAATTAATTAACTTTTATTTATCTATTCATTTAATATAATTTTTTAATTATTAAATTTAGTTTCAAAAAAATTTGAAATTATTTTATAACTTTTATAAAATTTCATTTTATATATTAAACTTAACTTTTAAATTCAAAATATAGGTTAAAATTTCAAAGTGAATTTTGAAAATTAGCCCAAGGCCCACATCAATTCGGACCTTTGTATTGGGGATAACACTTGGGCTTACATTATCCTTCGGGTTAGGCCGATAGCTAGGTAAGCCAAAGTATTTGATTAACCAGACCCAACCTTGGAAACTACCTTTCTAGACACCCTACTAAATGAGTAGAATTTAATAAGTTAACCCTAATATTGCTAATTAAGATCATATAGACCATTATACAATTGATGGAACCGGGCCAGTTGGAAACCTGAAAAATAGGTAGATTTCAAATATTTTCGATTTTAAATGTATTGGGACTATGAAGACTAAAGGTTTTTTTAGATCTAATCTAATATAATTTTAAATAAAATTGTATTTTATTTTATTTGTTTAAAAAGTAGTTTTAATTTAATTTAAATTTAATATATTATAATGAGCATATCAAATACACACATATATGTATAGTACAAATGCAACATATAGTCAGTGTACATGGTTAATGTGTACATTTATAGATTTGGGATTTACACCGCAACGGACACATTCTCCCTTTATATATGCATTTGTTGTCCATGGTTTTATTTTAAAATCATATAAAATAATATATATGTATATATAGCTAACTTACACTTAAATATAACATGTTATAAAATATTTTCAGCTAGTTGACAATAATTTACATATATTATAATATGATAATTAATGAGTTTATGCAGGAATTTAAGACGAGTAAAAGGTGGAGAACTTTTCCCCTTCCTTCAGTCATTTATTCAGTGCCATTTTAATAAACATTTGAACACTTAAACCATTATACATATAAAATTAATTATGACAAGTTTTACATCTTTCGAAATGTATAATTATCAGTTTGAAATCTAGTTTTGACTTAGTAAGGATTCAATGATTAGATTTATGATCTTAAACAAAAGTTCATTGCAATTTTGAATTGAAATAATGTATATACACACACATATAAAAAATAACAAACTATATTTTAAATTCAAAATAACACACACACACACACATACACACACGTGTTATATATATGTATATATATATATATCTTGTAACTTTATAAATTTTAAAGTTTAAAATTAACGATTTGAAAACTTGGTCTGATTTAGGAAGAGTCAAAAATTAGATTTATAATTTTATACAAAAGTCCTATTATAAATTTTAAGTTGGAATAATATGTATAAACATATGTAAATAATATCCAAATTGATTTTATATTCCAAAAATAATATATATACATGAAACATGTATTCAATTTCATAAAATGATTTCAAGTCACTAATATATGTAGTTCGCGTATATTTGTATATGTAATATGTTACTAAATTATTTCAGTGATTAAAATAAGTTTTAAATATAAAATTATTTTTATCATTAAACATTAAATTCAAACTATAAAGGTATATACAATATATTGGACAACATCGGCGTATATAAATTCATTGTATAAGATATATAATCTAAATTGTACAAACATGATAAAACATATAATCAAATGAAACATAAGATATGGGATCCAAAATATATACTAACATGATGTAACATATAATCAAAATGAGTTTGGATAATTACCTTATAATGTAGCCTAAAATTCACACCTTGAATGAAGAATTCTCCTTAGATCTTAAGATCCACACCCAATCCTTGTAAGAGATGGATGAACCACTTATGTTCACTACAACAAAAAGACCATATTAAAACTGTATTTTTACAACTATCACCAAATGTCAGTTGTAATAAAAGTTTTTTACAACTCTTATTTTCAAAAAGTTGTAATAAACTTATTTTCAACAACTCTTTTTTTCCAGTTGTAATAGATGTCTATTACAATTTTTCCTTTTTTCCAATTATAATAGAAGCATATTTTTAACAACTTTTCTTTTTTACAAGTTGTAATGATGCCTATTACAAGCTTTTTCGTTTATTAGTTGTAATAGATGCCTATTTGTTACAACTCTTTTTTTTACAGTTGTAATAGATGTATATTATAACCTTTTTCATTTTCCAGTGGTAATATATGCCTATTTTTAAAAACTCTTTTTTTGCAGTTGTAACAGATGTCTATTACAACCTTTACGTTTGTCAGTTTTAATACATGCCTACTTTTAACAACTCTTTTTTTGCAGTTGTAATAGACCTATTTTTAACAACTCTTTTTTTGCAGTTGTAATAGATATCTATTACAACCTTTTTCGTTTGTCAGTTGTAATAGATGCCTATTTTTAACAACTCTTTTTTTTGCAGTAGTAATATATGTCCCTTACAACCTTTTTCATTTGTAAGTTGTAATGATTAATTAATAATTATAATTAAATAATAATACTTAATAATTAATAATCAAATCATTAATAAAAAATTATTAATGTTAAATAATTATTGTTAAATAATAATGATTAATAATTAATTTGAAAATATGAAATAATCGGTATTAATAATCACTATTTAATAATTAATAATTAGTATTTAATTTTGAAATTATGATATAATTAATTAATATTCACTATTTAATAATTAATAATAAATATATAATATATAATATTTAATATTTAATAAATAATAACTAATTTTTAATTTTGGCAAAGCCAGCGGGGTTGAATGGCCCTTACCATATATTATTGAAATTGAAATACAAACAAAGATGGCATACCATCTTGACAAAACATGATTCAAAACATCAAATAATATACTCAAAAGCTATTGTTTGGACAAAGATAGGACCAATGAGTGTTTAGAAGAGGCAATTCCAGTAAACACTCGGTTGTTCCTTTCCATCCAAACAACATACAAAAATTTCTTTAAAACCCTAAGCAACCTAGTCGCAGCAGCATTTTTCCATCTTGTTGCTTGAAATATATAAAACCATTCCACACTAGAGTTCAAACTTGGTCTATGCATCTGCAAAATACTTAACATGCTTTTCCAAACAAAAAAATGTGTTCTGACATGAAAAAAATAAATGCGAAATACTCTCTTCTTCAGTGCCACACAGCAAACAAGACAATATATGAACGAGCCCTATAGAATTAAGTTTATCAAGAGTATGAAGACCATTAGAGAACACCTTCCACATCAAAATATTTTCTTTAGGAGCTGCTACAGAATACCATATACGAGAATGCCAAGGAAAATAACTCAAATTTTCAGACTCAATTAAGAAGTTGTAAATTGTGGCAATTGCATGACCTTTCCCAGACCACGAAGAGTAGGAAATGTCACGGTTAAACACCTTATTTTGTATAACTTGCCACAACCGTCTAACAGAGGCATAGCTTGAATAGGGAAGGTTGATATAACCATCAGTCCAAAAATGAATTACCTTAGCCTTGTCATTAATACCAGTCAAAACTCTAAGGCTGTGGTTGAGCATATCGTGAAGAATAATCCCCTGAGAGGACCAGGGATCATGGCAGAAAGATAATTCTTTCATGTTCCTCATGCAGCTTTGAAAGATGGGCAGAATGACTGATCTGAATCAAAGTAAATTCCTCCACATCCAACTACAATCAGTTGGCATTTGCATTGTCCAAAATTAAGCCCCCTGATCAAATTTTTCCTTGTCCAGTTAGCCCACAAGTTATCATCATTTCTTAGAAGTTTATCAATCCGAGAAGATAGAGCAGCTTGATTCCATTTCTTAATATTCATAATTCCCAACCCACCATTCACATATGGGCAGAAGACTTTTTTAAAAGCAACAGGGATCAGTTTTTTGGAGAAAGGATTTCCATGCTAAAGAAAATGATTTAATGTCAAGTTAATCATATTAATGAATTTAGAAGGAAGGATGTAAATCCTTGCATGATACAGGCACATAGAAGTGGCTATAGATCTAACAATAATAAGTCTACCAGCCATGGAGAAGTTATGCCCTTGCCAAGAAGAAATTTTAGCAATAATTTTCTCAAATAGTTGTAGACATTGACTAGTTCTGATTCTGGAAGAACAAATTAGGGCACCAAGGTATAATTCATTATTTTCAAAAGGAGTGAGGCCAGATAAATAATAAACTGCCTCCATATCATGATCAGAAAGACCAGCGATCAATATTTTGGACTTAGAATAGTTAATAGACAATCCAGTTTTGATTTTAAAATCATCTAAGATATTCAACACACCAGTAATTGATTTTTTATTAGGCCTAGTAAAAAACATGAGGTCATCAGCAAAAAGCAGGGCATAAATTTCCATATTTTTACAAGATGGATGAAAGTCCACCAGGTTGAGGAGCACTGCATTTTTAGTTAAGATAGTGAACAGCTCCATAACACATATAAATAAGTAAGGTGAAATAGGATCACCTTGTATTATTCCTCGGGTTGCTTTAAAGTAGCCAAAAGTGTTGCCATTGAGGCTAAGTTAATAATTAACTGAGGAGATACAGGTGAATATACAAGCAAGGAAAGGGATAGGAAAATTCATTCTATGAAGAATATAGATTATAGCTTTCCATTGAATAGTGTCATAAGCTTTCTGAATATCTAATTTTAATACACATCTAGGGGATAAATGCTTCCTGTTGTAGCCTCTCAGTAGTTCATTGGACAAAAGAACATTGTCTATGATGTCCCTTGAGGACAGAAAAGCACCTTGATTAGTAGAGATTACAGAGGCCAAAACATCCTTCATCCTAGTTTCCATAATCTTTGTTATGCACTTGTAAATGACATTACAACATGCAATGTGCCTGAATTGACTAACAGAAGATTGTTGATTAGTCTTAGGGATGAGTGCAAGTCTAGTGGCATTAATTCCAGAAATTAACTTGTTATGCTTGAAGAAGTTAAGAATGGCTTTAATAACATCCCCACCAATTATTTCCCATGAATTTTTATAGAAATGAGCATTAAACCAATCTGGTCCATGAGAACTAGAAGAATTCATACTGAAAATTGCCTCTTTGATTTCAACTGCAGTTATTACCCTTATCAAAGCTGCCTTGTGGCTTTTAGAGATGGTTGGAAATAGGGATTGAGAATATGACTTATTGGATATGTCTGGGATGGATTGGTTTGCCAGAAGGTTCTGAAAATAATCCAAAAAACCTAGTTAAATAGATTTAGGAGAAGTACAAGATAAACCATCTTTGTCAGTACTAACGGTAACATTTTTAGTGGCACGTTTGATCTTTAGAGAATCATGAAAAGTTTTGGAGTTCCTATCCCCATACAGTTGCCATTTAGCCTTAGATTTTTGTTTATTCATTTTGAACTCCTTAACTAGGGCCTTAGATAGATTAAGCTTTAAAGAAACCTCCTGATCAGCCAAGTTACTGTTGAAAGGGTTGAGAAGAAATTCTCTTGAAGTTGCTCAAGTTTCCTTCTTGTAGATGATGATATGCAATTCCCAATACCAAAATTAGTTTTAGCCCATACTCTAAGTTTACCTTTAAGATGCCCTAACTTTGGCTGCAAAATAAACATTGGGTTGCCAAATACATGAATTTTCTAACAGTCGGCAACAATATTTAAATATTGAGGATGATCGGCCCAATTATTAAAAAATGAAAATGAGGCATGTCTTCTCACAGTATCCTTTCCCCAATCAAGAATCAATGGAGAGTGATCAGGTAAAGAAGGAGGGAGAATAATTGTAGAAAGAGATGGCCATTTCAAAACTAATGGCAGATTATGATATGATCTGTCAAGCTTGCATAAGGTTCTGTTACCAGATCTACTAGAATTATTCTAAGTATACTTGCAGCCAGATGCAGATACAGGTAATAATCTAGAGACAAAGATCGCATTATTAAGAGGTCTAGTTTGTGAAAATGTCAGAGAAGAATCACCACACTTGTCATATGAATTTTGCATGCAGTTCCAATCCCCCATGCAAATCCAAGGACTATTATGAGGGTGTAATGTAGGAAGGATATCAAGAAGCTTTTGTCTATAAGTAGTAATTTTTCGGCATAAACAATAGTCAAGAAGAATGAAGAAGAGGAAGGAACATGGGTTATTTCAGAATGAATAAACTGCCTATGGACAGTGATAGGGGAAATGGAGAACATACCAGGATTCCACATAAGCATAAGTCTACCAAAAGGAGCTTGAGATAAATTATATATATAATTCCAATGTGGTTTAATACAGGTAGCAGCTTTTGCAGTGGTTGAATGATTCAATTTAGTTTCAGCAATTTCCATAAAGTGAAGATTTTGAGATGAGATGAGATTTTTAATTTCTAATTGTTTTGCAAGAGAGTTTGCACCTTTTATATTCCAATACCCTAGTCTGTCAACCATCATTGCTTATTGGTTGATGCTCTAGTACACACTCCAGAGATAGTGACAATTGGGATAGCAGATTGAAGAGAGGGAACCATTGTTTGAGATAAAGAGAATTGATTACCATTGTCTCGATCAATAGCATGTGATTGGGGAGAGTGAACTTTCTTGGGTCTACCTCTTTTATTTTATTTTTGAAGAGGAAGCATGGTTATTATTTTTGAGTTAGATCGATTGTTGGAGGAAAGAAGTTGTCAAAATTAGGAAAAAGTTGATTAGGAAGGGACACTGAATTATATGGGGAGGTAGATGATGAAGTGATAATAGTAGGAGGAAGATTTTTGAGAGGAGAAGTGTGCATATTAGTGTGCATGTCTGTATCAGAGGCCTCTTGACTGACTTGAGCAACTGCATCAATATCTGAAGTGTCATTTGCAATTTGAACTTCATGGTGCAGAGGCATGATCATTTCAGAAAGATTGTTTTCATTGTCCATTTCTTAAAGTAAATCAAAGGGGTTGAGGGTTTCTACCAAGTGACCCTGAATATTGGCATCAGGATAATGTTCATAACTGCCTTGTTGAATAGGAATGTTGATGCATTTATTATGTTTCTTTTCTATTGCATAAGGAGTGATTTGTTCATGCATAATTTCCTTTGGTTCCAAGCTTTCTTTTTCTTCATCAATCTTTCCTTTATCCTTTTCATTATTTTCTTTGTTCTCATCACTGCCAACATCAATTACTTCTTTTCCTTTATTGCCTTTATTCTTATCAACTCTCCTCCATTCTTTATGAACTTGTTTATTCCTTCTCCTTCCTTTAACAAAGAAAACTTTGTTATTATTTCCCCTTTTAATTACCTCCTTACCAGCAAGCTCTTCCTCGGTAGTATTTTCATTTTCCACCTCCTTTTTATTGACAATCACTGGCTTAAGTTCACACTGATCAGTAGCATGTCCAAAAATTTTACAATGCTTACATATAAGGGGTTTCCAAGAATATTCAACTAATACAGTAGGACTTGATTCATTACCAACAGCTATATAATCAGGGGGCTCCTTTTCAGGTGATACTTCAATTAAGCACTTAGCATATTCAAATCTCTTCATCTTTTCAGTATTCTTATCATGGCATACAAGTCTACCAAGATGACAAGCTAGCCAATTGATGCCTAGAAGGGACCAAGTTAATATGGGTATCCTATATAAATGAACCCATATCGTAACTGATTTAATTGCAGACCGAGCTGATCTGAAGGAAAGGTTCCATCTTGATACTATAAACATCTGCCCTCTAATAAAAATTGGATCTTTCATCAATACATTTAGTTTGTCTCCTTCGTTTGAGAACTTGAGGTAGTAGTTTTGTTTATCAAAGAAAATTTCATAGGATCCTTTAAGCTTCCATACTTTATCTAAGTGAGCCTTAACAGCCATAAAGTTGACAATACCCGCCAAGAAAAAGCCTACAAGACAGTCAAACCAGGCCTTATTGCCTTCATTAACTACCTTTAAAGGAGGTTCAAGAGGGGAACTAATATTAACAATTAAGAAGTAATAACTAATATTATTAACTAATAAGTAATAATTAAGAAGTAGTATTTAATATTTAGTAATTAACTTTTGATAATTCATAATTCATAATTAATAATTAATAATTACAAAGTTTTTTTTCAGAAAGTTGTATAAACTTATTTTCAATAGCTCTTTTTTACCAATTGAAATAGAGGCCTAACTAATATTAATAATTATTAATATTTTATAATTAATAATATTAATATCTAAGGATATTTAATAATAAACTTACACATTAACAATAATTAATATTATTAATTAATAATTACTATTAAATAATTAATACTTAATAATTATAATTAATAATAGTAATTAGTAGGGGTGTTACGGTTGCGGTAACCATCGTTATTACCCCCAACCATAACCGTAACCGTTGTTGATGGTTATAAATTCTTATAATCTTTACCGCAACCGTCTATGATGGTTAACTATTGTATTTTCAATTTTGAAGCATGTCGTACATATATTTTCAATTATATGCATTATTGATGATATATTGATATATCTCTAATTGTTTTTTGCAAATTTATTTATTTGTTTATAAAATGATCAATATGCATGCACATGTTATTAGTTTATTAAGACACATATTATTAATGTACAAGCCATTCCTTTAACTAAAATCACTAATTTTGTACTTTAATATTAAATATTACACAAAACAATCATGTATGGTTGATATGGTTAACCGCGGTTTTCAAATTCTTCAACCATTACCGTAACCGTTACCGTTATAGATGGTAACCGCATGAATGGTTGGTATGGTTGAGCAGTTGAGCGATTCAACCATAATAGCCCTAGTAATTAGTTCTTTAAAATTACTATTAAATATTTAATAATCAATAAATAAATTATAATTAATGAATAACTACTATTAAATAGTAATTAATAACAAAAAATTATGAATTAATTAATAATTTTTATATGAAAGAGGTATTTGTATGAATTAATTAATTGTTTATCACTAATAATTGTTAATATTACTGTTTTTAATTTGTTTTAAGTATTTTTAAATTCATGTTAAATTAATCAATGACTCATGTAAAGAAAAAATGAACTAACGGTCTATATTTGTTGTGTCAAATTTTATGTTTAATTTTGTATCCCAATAGCCGCTCACTTTTGAATGTTTTTACAATTATTTATAATAATATAATAATTAATAATTTGTAGTTTATAATTAATGACTAATAATTTATTGTTAATAAGGAAAATCTTGGCTCCAAAGTACGAAAATTTCCCCTCCATTGCATGAAAATTTTCCCTCCAACGCACGAAACTTTACTCTCCAACCCTTATCTAAGTAAACCCTACTCCTACCTTTAGCAAAACACAGCCACCTCAAACCTTTCTTCTTCCTATTCCTACTTTTAATTATCACACCATAAAAATTAAATCTCAATATTAGATTCCATAAACTCAAAAACAAATTCTATCGCCCGACCATCAACGTGGACATGCTCTGGTCCCTTATACCTGATTCCGTCAGTGTATACAAGATGTGGTTGCTTGGTTCACCGCTCTGGAGTTGATGCTTAGGATGTCGCGGTTGATGCCTAAACTTGGAGGTGATAGTGTCATCCGTGATTCCCTTAGACTGCTTGTTTCATAGCTTTGGGTGTTGCTCGCCTAAGAATTGCCGTCATATGGAGTTTGTTGATGTCGATGAGTGATAAGCCTAATTTCTTGAGAACCATGAGTTTCCGAATGAAGTCTGCTTCCTTCATTTGATGAATGATGAACAATAGTCTACTAAAATCGTTCCAATGGTGAGTGATTTCTATTGATTGGTATGAAATAACGATAAGACCAAAACTGCTGGTTGGGATTTGGAGAAACAAACGAGGTCTGGTGTTTTTGGTGATGAAACTGTGTTTGATTGATGAATTTTATTCGCTTAAATTTTGCGTGCTAGTTACCTGAGATCTGAATCTATATGCCTTGTGTTTTTCTGTATGTACTGGGAAGGAGTTGGAGATTTGAGATGCAGTTTTTGCTTGATGATGTAGTTGCAAATGTGGGATGGAGTGGTGCTGTAGGTTGTAAGTTTGGTGAAGTGTGCATGTTCAAGTGAGGTGAGATGTGTGTGAGGTGATTGGTGGTTGAGGTTGCAGTGCTTGTTGTTACTGTTGGTTGAAGTGCGGTTTTGGGTGTGGTTGCTGAAACTTGCAGTAGGGAGGAGTTGGAGAGGGATTGACTATCTACAGGCTAGTGAATGACCCATTTGCTTGTTTCTATATTTGCAGCAGTTTTTCCTTACCAGATGATTTGAGCATCACTGTTATGTCGTTGCGCAATGAAAAATAGTGTCCAGAGATAAAGAAAAAAGGGGTTGGCACTAAAAACTAGTGTGTAGTTTGCCAATTCAAGATGCATGTGTTTATGGGTAATTTTGGTGCTTAGTGTATTTATGTTTAACTAGATCATGTTAACTCAACATGAGTTGGACAGTAATGTGATGTAATCTAATACCCAAGAATGAAATGAATATAATAATTTTTCTTTCTAGATGTTGTTAAATATATTTGCTTCTTCGATGATGTTTTTCATTTTGAGAGTATTTAGTGCTTAAATTTTAATAAAAAGTTTGTCCAAACCTTCGAATATTTAGTGTAATGTAATGGTTTTTTATAATTGGAAAAATCATTTGTAAAAAACACTTTTACAACTGCCAAAAGCAGTTGTAAAAAAGTCAAACTCTACTACAAATGTGGATATAATGACTGGCCGGCACCCGTTATAATAGACCTATTACAACTGTTTTTGGCAGTTGTAAAATGATATTTTGTTGTAGTGGTTTTATTATATTTGATGTTTTATTTGATTTGGAGTCAATAAAACTTTGAATTTTTTTTCAACCGAGGAAGGTTAAAGGAAAGAAGAGAAAAGTGAAAGGAAAAAAAATGAAGTCTATAAAAAATGAATTAGTGAATTTGTTTTATTTGAAAGAAAGAAACATTTTCCGCTCTTTTAACTAAAACTTCCCCAATCAATTTCCTTAATTTTCTCTCTCACCCCACTCCCCTTTCTTCATATGGTATGACCAAAATTTCTTTCTATCAAATAGCATAAAATTTCCATAAATCCTTTCATGCAATTATCTCTTATTTAAACCCATTTAAAAATACATTGATACCGTATCTCGATGTGCGCAAATATAAATTTTATATATGCATTCAACAAATACTCCCAAACATTAAATAAATTAAATAATAATTAATATTTCTTAAATATTAATTAATTTAATTATAGCATTTTTTAAATTAATTAAATCTTGTGATTTTTCGAAGAATTAATCATTATGGTTGTGCAACTCAAAGGAGTAAATTCAGTTAGTGTTTAATGTCGAAAATTTCAAATATTAATGTTAACACATTACCTTAGCTAGTGGTGTGACATTTTAGCTGAATTTATCGCTTGCACATTTTTTGGTAAAATATAATTTTACCATTTTAAGTGGTACTTGGCAGTAATGATCTATCTAGGTAATATCATATAATATCGTTGATATATTACCGATATGTCATATATCGCTCCTAAGCCGATATTTTTTCGAAATATCATTTAAAATATCATTATCGATATATCGTCTGATATTTGTCGATATATCGCTTCGATATTAGTGTAAAATAACCGATATTTTTAAGAAGGTCTTTCATTATTGTATGTGTTAAAGAAAATATATTTACAAATAAATATCTTGACATTTTCAATATATGTTTTATATATATAGTGAATGACAATTTGTAGACCATGTTAGAAATCCCAATGCATTAATTTTTTAGTTTAAACTATACGGTTTTAGATTTCTTTATTAGTTTTTCAAAAAAGAAAACTCTACCTATTCCATTATTTTATATGTCTTATTTCTTTAAGGACTTTACCACTAAAGATAGGATCATAAAAGTGCTGCTTCTCTTTTTAGTTATTTTTTGTTCACCATTTCTGGTTGGTAAGTTAGCTTATGAAAATTCATTTTATTAGTTATTATTGTTGTTATAATTAGTCAATGCTCTGTTAGTGGATGCATTTTCTTAGCATCCAGTTTGTTTAGTTGTTGATTGCTTTTGTTAATAACTCCTAGTTTTTAGGAGCGTGTTTGCTTTTGACTATTTCCTGGTTTTTTTTTGGGATCATGATTAGGTCTATTATTTGTGACCACACATGATGTTATCAGTTTCTCTTGTAAAGCCTATTTAAAGGCATTTCGGCATGTTTAATAAAGTGAAGCTCTTTCACAAGTTTTAGTATATTATCTGCAAACATTTTAATACTCTAACAATTTGGTATCAGAGCCTCCAACATAGGCCTGATTGTGTGTGAGAAAAAAAGAGAAGGTGTGAAATGACTATGGAGTCGAGTTTGCAACCATGTATTCCCAAATTTGACGGAGACTATGATCATTGGAGCTTTCTTATGGAGAACCTTTTGAGGTCCAAGGAGTATTGGAGTGTTGTGCAAGCAGGGTTTATGGAACCAAAAGAACAAGAACAGCTGTCAGCTCCATAGATAAAGCTACTGGAGGAAGCGAGGCTAAAGGATTTGAAAGCCAAAAATTACCTTTTCCCATCCATTGAATAATCCATCCTGAAGACCATTACGTAGAAGGAAACGGCCAAACAATTGTGGGATTCAATGAAGCTCAAGTATCAAGGGAGTGCTAGGGTAAAACGAGCACAACTTCAAACACTGCGAAGAAACTTTGAGGTACTAGAGATGAAAATGGGAGAGTCCGTGACGGACTATTTTGCTAGAGTGATGGTGGTAGCCAATGACATGTGAAATTGTGGAGAGGAGATGCCATATGTGAAGACTGTTGAAAAAATTCTCCGAACTCTCACTGTGAACTTCAACTTCGTTGTATGTTCAATTGAGGAGTCGAAGGATATTGACAATCTCTCGGTCGATGAATTGCAGAGTTCTTTGCTTGTTCGCAAGCAGAAGTTCAAAAGAAGAGGAAGTGATTAGCAAGTCTTGAAAGTTGAGTATGACAGGAGCAATGGAAGTGGAAAGGGATGGGGATTTCATAGAGGAGGTGGAGTTGCAAGGGGCAAAGGCCGTGGAAGAGTGATCAACAAAGCCAGCATTGAGTGTTTTAAATGTCACAAACTAAGTCATTTTCAATATGAATGTCCTAGCAGGGAGTTGGCAGCAGACCACGTGGAAATATATGAAAATGAGGAGCTTCTACTGATGGCTCATATAGACCTAATAGAGCTACAAAAGAGGGGATTTGGTTCCTCAATTCAGGATGCTCTAACCATATGGCAAGCAAAAAGGAATGGTTTGAGAATTTTGATGAAGAATTCAGGCACATTGTGAGGCTAGGAAATGGTTCCGGGTTGTCCGTGATGGGGAAAGGCAACATAAGACTTGATTCCAAGCTCGGGTATTTACAGATGTATTTTTCATTCCTGAGCTTACTAACAATCTTCTAAGCATGGAACAATTACAAGAGAAGGGCCTGGAAATTCTATTCAGTAAAGGAAATTGCAAAATTTAAAATCCTCGAAGGGGTCTCATTGTACACACACGGATGACCATAAATCGGATGTTTGTGGTGCTTGCTTACATTAAGCTTCCTATTCTGGATTGTTAGCAAGTGGTGGAAATTGATGCTGGTCTGTGGCATCGCAGATATGGCCATTTGAATAACAAAAGACTCCATACCTTGCAACACAAGCAATTGGTGAGAGGGCTGCCAAAGTTCAAAGTTGAAGATTAGGTGTACGTTGTATGCAACATGGGAAAACAACATCATGAAGCAATGCCAAAACAAAGTTAATGTACTGAATCGGAGAAACTCCAATTGGTTCACTCTGATCTATGTGGGCCTATCGCTCCAATCTCAAACAGTGGAAAGAGGTATATTTTAGTTTTTGTTGATGATTTTGGTAGAAAGATTTGGATTTACTTCTTAGTTGAAAAGAGTGAGACATTCAATATGTTTAAGAAGTTCAAACGCTTGGTAGGGAATGAAACGGGAAGGAGTATATGCTGCTTACGAACTGACAGGGGAGGCGAGTTTAACTCACAAGAGTTCAATACTTTTTGTGAGACTCATGGCATTAAAAGGAAACTAACAGCCTCTTACACTCCACAACAAAACGAAGTAGCAGAGCGTCGGAATCGTACAATTATGAACATGGTCAAATGCTTGTTGATAGAGAAGGAAATGCCAAGAACTTTTTGGCGAGAAGCAGTTAGATAGACATCTTATATTTTGAACAGAAGTCCAATGGTGGCAGTAAAGGATGATGTTCCAGAAGAAAGCTGGAGTGGAATTAAACCTAGTGTAGAAAACTTTAAAGTGTTCAGATGTATCAGGCATGTACATATTCTAGATCAATGAAGATCAAAACTTGATGACAAGAGTCATAAATGTGTGTTTCTTGGGGTGAGTGATCAATCAAAATCCTACATACTTTATGATCCCATAGCAACAATATAAACTATCATCCAAGTATTCAACAATGATCTATAGCATCACGGATATTATACAGTTAAACTCAAGGTGAGTGAACTCACCGAAATTCCTGTTATTGCCGAAGCATTCTGGTTCTATCAGCGTTCAATTTTAGCTAGAAATTCTACAAGCTTCAAACTCCACCAATTCAATTCCATAACGTAGATAATGCTTTTACGAGTACAACGCAACTCACCGCATTCGAATCCGGCCTTGTATGAACATGTTATGGCTTTTATATGTTATCCGATTATAAATAAATTAATTAACACTAATCTCAATCATTAAATTAATTACCAAATCCAAATACATCTTCGCCAAACTTTCAGAATCAATTTCCCTCCTCTGACATGAATGTTGACACCACTATCGTGCCTTGCATCCACGCTTGTGACCTCGTTTCTCGATGAAAATGACCATGGACACTTCCGATGAACTCTCCTCCGTGAACCCTACCACCCAGACACCAATCCACTGAGCCCAGCTTCACCTTGCTCCGTGCGACCTAAAGCAGCAGTAAGCGACAAACAACGGTCGCTTTTCTCCTTACGAAGTCGCACCTCCCCTGAATCGGCCATCAGAAGCTCCTCCTCACGCGAAAGCCAACTCACCCTTCATCAATGTCCAACTCCCTTTAGATCAAAGTCTAGGGCAAACCCTAGTTTTGACTAAGCAAAATCGATCACGACCAAAGTTAAACGCAACCCCAATGACCTACCTAGAATCGAAGATCTCTCCACTACCAATTCAATGAACCAAGTTTTAATAATTTTAATTGAAAAATGGATTTCATTTTAAAATTTGAAATGTCGGGCATTTTTTTCTTGCTTTTAGAATGTTGGAACAAGGACGAACATATAAAAGTGGAGGCAGACAAAAAGAAAAGTGAAGTGTTGGATGGTCGATCACTTTGGTTTAAACCAATATTACTAGCACTTCGCTACACTAGAATCCGTTCGTGTATAGACTACAAACGACAAAACAAAAATACGACCGCACTCAAAAATGCAACACGATTCCTAAACAATTATAAAATACACTGGTTTTCAAAAACGACAATTTAACTATTTTTCAAATTAAAAATTATGGAAAAACCCTATAAATTAATTTAATAATACATCATCAAAATTCAAGTCATTTTATTACAATTTGATTTTCTGTTATTTATTCGAACCGTTTGTTATTATAAATAAATTTACACAGTGAATTCACGATTATCATTTATTTATTAAAAGGATTTAAATAAGGCTATTAAATCCATTTAATTAACATTTAATTCATAGTTAAAATATTCAAATAATCCCCATATTTGAATTCAAGTTATTAAACTCTAAAAACCAATTATTAAATATTTAAAATTAATTAAATATTTAAAAATTAAAAAGAGAAAATTCTAGGATGTTATAGCATCCTTGAAAGAGAGCAACTCATGCCCTACAGTCATGTCTACCAATTGGTCAATCTTAGGCAATGGAAAGGTATCCTTCGGACATGCTTTATTCAAGTCTGAATAGTCAATACACGTTCGCCACTTTCCATTTGACTATACGGGGTTCGATACCCATTTTGGGTATAAAGCATGACGAATAAAATTGCTTACTTTCAATTTATCTACTTTCTTCTTCAACGCGGCAGATCACTCCAAACCCAGACTGCACCTTTTTTGTCTCACGAGTGGAAACTTCGAGTCCATATTCAGTGCATGGCACACTACCTCCAGCGATATCTCGCACATATTTGAATGTGTCCATGCAAGCACATCCAAGTTTGCTCGTAGAAAATTGACCAACTCCTTTCTCAACCCTGCGCTAAGTTGAGATCGGGTCTAAAGAGCCCGAGTGGGATCATCTATATCGGTTGGAATGTTTACCGTTATCTCAGCTGGTGCTGCACTTCCTCTGACTTCTTCCTGGGATCCATAAACTTATTTAACCTGCTATGGTTCTCGAGCCTGGGCTTGGGCTTTAATTGCTATGTTTCTAAGTTTTTAATGCAGAGAGGTCTCACTACATTCTTCCCTTTCTCTCGTCGCTTTGCCTCACTCAGCTCAGCGACATAGCATTCCATACCTGCACACTGGTCTCATCTAATTGGTCTGACCCCATTCTTCATGGAAAACTTCATCATTAAGCTACAAGGAGCTAGTGCTATCTTAAAATCGGCAAGGGTCGGTCGGCCGCCGAATATTCATCCACTATAACAAACTTCTAAATCTGCACTACCTTGCGTCTCCATCACCTAACTCTACGGAAAAGTCAATTATCCCAATTAGTTGTTTTACCTTTCCTATAAGTCCTTGAATTCTGGATTTACAAGGCCTAACATCCTTCATACCGATCTTTATTTGATTAATCTTTGTATTAAATAGAATACTTACTAAGCTTCCACTATTCACCAAGACTCAATGTACCATAGCCGGACCAATAACAATCATAATCATCATAGGGTCGAAGGTTGGCACTTCGAGTCCATTAGAATCTCTATTCCTAAACACAATATCATTGGTTACAATCATTTGTTGTTTAACCGGAGCCCCATCCTTGATGGTAAGCAGCTTTCATGTAGTATGTGCCTTAATGAACTCGTGTACCGCTCCATTTTCCTTTTGTTTTTCTCTGTTGATGAGGTCCTCTTGTTATAGTATTTATGACTATTTTTCCATCAGTACGCCAAGGCCCCTCTCCACTAGGTCCAGGTTGATTTCCTTTGGCAGTCGGCCTTTGGGGTCTTACATTCCATCGGCCATCCTATGGCTCTCTTACATATTGCCGTATTTTTTTAATTTCTTATCAATTCCTCGTTAAATTCCCTTAAATGCGGCACTCGTTTGTATTGTGTCCATGGGTTTCAAGCAAAAGGTAGTACTTTCCTGAGCGCCGCTCTCCCTCAGTCGCCTCCCTCCTAAGCAGCATTTTATACCTTTTCATGCTTTGCGTGACAAGGCATATATTTTCCAACGTATCATTCAAAGGCGTATATTCATCGGGTCTCATATTCCTCGGGCACTTCTTGGCTTCGCTCCACCTGCCTTCAAAGCCCTAATTCCTCTTTTTAAGATTATTAGAATTACAAACATTTACCGCTATATTACTAAAACTCTCATCAGTTTGCTTAATCGCCATGTTGCTTTAAATTACCAATTTTGACTGCCACCTATTAGTCTTTCCAACAGCTCGACTGGTTCTTCTAAATGTAGGAACTGATTAGCTTTCCAGTGGAATTCTTCCATAGTCATCGGTTGATTCATTTTTAGCCATTTTCCAAAGTCAATGTCCAGATGTATGCCCCGGACCAATTCCATAAACACCAAATCTTCCATCGGATTAGTAATCTCCATAACTACAATGTTAAATCAATTCAAGAACACCTTCAACGATTCTTGAGGTCCTTGGGAAAGGCTCGACAAGGACATCACATCCTTGGGTCGAGCAGTGTGGAGCCTAAATTGCTCCAGAAATTTCTTTACCAACTTATCGAAAGTTTATATGGATTTTGACGTGAGCCAAGTAAACCACATCGATGCAACACCTTCTTGAAAAATAGGGAAATATCTACACCTAACTGTGTCCATTGCTCTAGCACCATCAATACGCCATTCATATTTAAATAAGTGTAGCTTGGTAATGGTAGTCCCATTGTATGATGGAATTGTTGGCATTGTAAACCTCCTGGGATACTCCTTCCTCGGAATATTCTTGATGAATAGAGTCTTGATTGGCGCGAAACCACAATCCTAATTTTTTTCTCCATTTATTTTCTTCCACCAACCGCTTAACTATATCCTTTATGTACTCCACGCTAGCAGGGAACTCTGAAGGTCGACTGTCAGGAGCTACACCGAGTGTTTGAATCTGCAAACGATCTCGTTTGCTTATTGACTTCCAAGTTCTCCAACCTTTGGGAGAACTACTCCCTCAAGTCTTTTCTGACGCCTGATTGGCCGATAGTAATTGTCTATAAACCAACATCTCAAACATCAACATCCAGTTCATAACCATCACCAACATGCAATAGGACATCCTTAGAATCAAACAAGTCAACAGTCTTAGCTTCCTGCTCCTCTAAGCTCCCCGGTTTACCTCAGTATCGACCTGATTGTGATCGGTATCAAATTGAATCCCCTAGCCTTCCTACTTCCTCCAACAACTCCCCCTACTGTTCTACTAGCTTTTTCCTTCTACTTCTGTTTTCCATCTCGTATATTCTGACCAAAAAAAGAGGAATCATCCTCTTCAGATCCTGTAGGTGAAGTAACCCTCTTGCTTCTCCTGTTTTCCTATTGACCGTTTACGGGTTAGTCTGTGTTTAACTAACTCATGGTTGTATACCATGCTATGCTATGTTATTATTATCACAAAGTAGGTTAGGCCCACATTATGTTTATTACGTCATGCTAACTTTTTGAATGTAGTTTGAGACACGTTGAGGTACGTCTTTATTTAGATGTAGCTTTTAAATAATGTTATGCGAACATATTTGCATTATATTCTTATTAGTGTTTTTCGCTCACCAGGCTCATGTCTGACCCACTCCCCATATGTTTCCTTTTGTTTATGATTAATAGGTTATGATGATAGTCTTGAGTAATGCAGAGGTGTAGGTGATGATGGCGTTGCTTATGTATAAAGTGTGTTGTATTTATCACTTGATAGTATTAGTGTATGATGTATTAATGTATATGGATTTGGATTTGACCACGTGTACTGAGATATGATTTGATATTCGTTATATATATTGTTTATTTTCTTTTGGTGTGAGATTCTGAAAATTTTAATTAGTTATATTATATTGCTCTCTGTATACTATATGTTAATTACGATGATCTGTTGTTTTCGTTATCTGTTCATTTACATATGGAGGTCGGAAATGGTAGGTTGTTACACTTGGTACCAGAGCCAGGTTAGGACGTATTGAGAGAGCATACTTGTATATTTTTATAATGCGTATTGATAATTAGAATAGGGTATATATGTATATATACCATTTGTTTAGGGGTTTACTTTACCATCTCTATTTACTATTCTATAAGAAGTTGCTAATGAATCCCATTTTAAAAATAATAGAGATTAGTAACCTAGCAGAAACTGGCACTGGAGGGGAGGCTATAAAGATAACAGGAGTGAACATTCCATTGTGGTTCCACTGTTATTTACAAACCAATAACTAGGGCCCTGTTAATAATGAAATTCCTGCATATTCAGTACAAGGTAATGTAGCTGCTAGTCTCCTACTTTGAATTTTCCTAAGTTGTGCAAGGAGTTTACAGCTTGGGTGGTAAACCATTTAAGGGGACTGATTCATTTGTGGAAACACGTGAATAGATTCATGATTGTGACAAGACTTTTAATTTTCTTAGGTTGTATGATAGATTTAAGAGAAAGCTTTCCTATTGGTATTTGAGTGAAGAAGCATGTAATCGGTGGGAAATTGTGGTGGCTGAGCTTAATAAGGAGGAAACTACCTGAGCTGACTTTAAGAAAATATTTTAGGTAAAATTTGTATATAGAGCTGAAAGGAAAGTGATGCTTGAAAGGTTTATCAACCTCCGTTAGGGAGAAATGACTGTGAAGAAGTATATAAATAAGTTTAACAAACTGACAAGGTTTGAATTTTTGCTGGTGGACACTTCATCGGAGAAAGCTGTGAAATTTGCAAAAGGACCGAATTCCCCATTAAGGGTATTAGCCCTTATCGGATTCCTATGGGAGCAACATTCAATAGTTTAACGAAAGCTGCATTTGTCGAATGTTGTTGCTGTGGGGGTTTCTACGGCACAGTTAAAGAAGGATACTTGTTTGGGAACACGTAATGAAAGTGGAAATCAGAGTAGCTAAGCTAAGAAGCAAGATGTTTAAGTGTAAAAGGTGTAATATGAGAGGACACGATGTAAAGGGCTGTAGTGCCAACATCTCGAAAATCAAGTGCTATAATTACAACCGAATGTGACATATGAAGGAAGAATGTTCAACTTTGGCTAGGAAATAAAGGTGTGCAGTTGGTTTTGTTTTGATAAATTGTAATACGAGATTGCACATTATGGATACACGGACATGATTGTGCAGGTTTATGGATATGTCATGTATGTCGTGTACGGATTGCATTTTTCGTCTATTGGGAATTTTGAGGAGAAATTCTTTAAAGAGGAGAGAATGTAATACCTTGTAAATTTTAGAAATTTATATAAGGATATTTTAGTAATTGAGCAATAAAGAGAAAAATGGTAACTTAACAAACATTGGAATTAGACAATGGGACTCAAACCATTGTGCAGAGCTTATTTTTCTACTGAATAATATATGTGTTTGTCCAGATTGGAGTCCGTATGAAGGAGTTGCATGGATTTTAAGTTGCAGGTTTTGAAATGGGCTTAATCCATTAAGGTCTGAATTTGAATATGGGTAGTTATCATTTTCTTGCCTCTTTCTCTCATTAAATTTCTAAAAAAGCACATACTCTAATTCTTCTTCCCGACTCCGTTATTTTGTTCATCCTCTTCCTCTATTTTCTTACAACTTAGCCAATCCTCAACCAAATTCAATAAATAAATATACAAAATCGATCAATGAAAAATGAGGAGTCCGATTATACCACCTATTTGGTGATTTAGGTAACTATGGTGGATAATGTTTTTAGGCCAACAAAGATTGAGAGGCTGATAGAAGATTTATAGGGCTAGGCAACTCGATTTGGGAGTGGAAATCATCTCCTTCGACTATAATGCCTACATGCAAGCGCACCATTCAATAATCGCTGTTAGGGTTAGTAATTGAAAATATATACATAAATTATGTAAATAGAGTACGTATATTAATATGAAACAACAAAAAAATTAATTACCCTAAATTATTATCGAAGTGGTGATGAATGGATTTTATTGGATCAAATTGCTTAAATGCTGAATGAATTGAATTTAGGTGAAATTGGTGATATGGAATGTTCTATGAAGACTAAATGATTAGGAATATGTAGAATAATGCCTTAATGATGTAAAGGACCTTAGAAATCAAAAAAATGAAGATCTGGATGGACTTTGGTGAAGATTGGTGGAGGAATGGTGCTAGGCTGCAGCAGAAGTCTCTACCTGGGATGCGCACTGGTCCACCAATGCATACCACACCGATGCACCGATGTGTCCTACAAGAACAGGTCGAACCTATGCCCGATTAGGGCCAAATCGAATAACGACCATTTATTGTTTTGGTTTCTAAGCAATGTAAGGATCTCATATGATGTTTATATGAGTGTTTACCAGGCGTTGTGTAATATGTCGGTATATGGGTTTAGATGCATATTCGAGTGTTAGTTTTATTTAACTAATACAAGTGCGTTCAGAAACTAGTCTCTGTTTAACTAATTCTCTGTGTTTATGTTGTATTAGACTAAATTATCTAACATAATTCTCATTTATCATCAGTCTATATTTAACCGGTTATGGTTAGGCCGTATTTACCTAATCGCCGACCTTTTACGAGTTAATCTGTGTTTAACTAACTCATGCGTTGTATACTAACGCTATGCTAAATTATATTATTATTGTCACAAAGTAGTTTAAGCCCCATATTATGTTTATTACCTGTATGCGTCGATTAATATTACTGTAAGCCGCTATGTACAGGATCGATGATGACCAAATATATAAATTTAGAATTGAAATGCAATAATCACAATAGCAGCAATATAATAGTAGTAGAAATAAAATCGCACGGTCTATTTATACTGGTTAGGATCTCCAATCCTACACCAAGTCCAAAAATCTCTATTCAGGCTTTTTACTTACTAACACCCTCACTTCTCTGGGAGGAATAAGCCTTACAACACTACTTGATTTGCGGGCCACAAGCTTACCCACCTAATTTAGGGCTACAAGCTTACCTATGCACTTTTCCTGATATATGCTACGAGACTTAACTTTATATCGAAGAAAAGATTTCTTCTACAACAATGTATTTATAACACTGATTTTCCTTTTTGACAGTTTCGCAACTCAATATACAACTCAAATAATCGAGGAGTTTGAGTGGAGTTTGGTTTAGGAAATGGAGTTTTGAAACTTTTGGATGTGGAGTTTAAGCACACAAATTATTTCTTTAATGTTGGCTAGAAATTGCAATTAGAAAGTAGAGAGCATAGGAATATGGAGAGCACTAAAAAAGTTGGTTATACGATGGAGTTGGCTTAGGTTTATAAAGAAATCAAATAGGTATGATGAAGAGTTATTTCTATTTGATTTGCAGGCACTGCACTAATCAAGCAAAACGGTGCTTGGATGAAGAGGAGCAATGATGTGAAATGAAGAGATACATTTTGTAACATCCCCCATTTGGAGGCCCAAAACTAACCACTATGGATGCTGCAGTCATCCATACTTATTAATTCTCGATGACCAAATGCGGTAATGTTAGATACATTGATATACCAGAAACACATGAATATGAAAAAAAATTAAACTCAATTTAAACCAAATTTCTCATTTCATTTCAGATTCATTACATAATTCCATTCGTAAGACACGTTCAAAGAAATCACAATTTATTACAAAATACGCCAAGAGTGACATATGAAGATGCCCTCTTGGTTGATCAAAGTCTAAATATAAGCACTAAACAACTTTGCCACTGCATCCAATAACACAACTGAATCAAACAGAAAGAACTCCTAATTGCTAGCTTACCTCTTGCACGTCTCCGGAAACTTATTCGCCTAAAGGAGGACCTGAAAACCTTAACTCTCAAACTACTCAAAATCAATTGAGCGCCCGAGAGTTTAAGGGAAAAACATAAACTTTGAGTCAGACAAAAAGTCTAGTGTGAATACCTACCATCTCGAACCATATAGATATCTAGTGAGACCACGCCACTTAGCGGAATGGGTTTTCCCCTCAAGAGTATCTTAACCTTATTTATAATAACCATATACTGTGCGCCTGCATCCATAATAGTTAAGACATAACATAATAAAATGTATCATGATGATATGCAAACATGCAATATGCTCTGGATTTCCCATCCCCATTTACCTGACTATCTATCTCAAGTTATAGTTTCTAGGGTCACTATTAACCTATTAGTTTTCATGGGCTAACTAATAACCTGTTTAATTCTTTATGGATTTCCTATCCACTTTCATGGTTTTCATGGGATCATTATGAACCTATTGGTTTCTACTAGTACTATCATCCAATCATGGTTTTCATGGGATCACTATGAACCTATTGGTTTCCACCAATAATATCTCTCGTGTCATAGTTTTCATGGGATCACTAAGAACCTATTGGCCCCTGCCAACAACAATTTCCATAACATAGTTTTTATGGACTTACTAAGAACCTGTCTACCAATAATCCTTTGATCAGTCTTGGGCATCCTATATTCTGGTCTGTCTGGCCTCCTAGATGCAATTCTACTCACACAAGAGTTAAATTCAATATATACATATTCATTACTGGGTCAACCTAGCATGTTATTTTGCCCTTACCCAAAGATGCAGTTATGGGTTATAAACGAATTGAATATAGTTACACAAGCATTAATGATAACCGATCAAATAACATAACAATATAAACATCCATGGTTAAATTCCTTGTAATCATTTTTTAATGAAATATGGTTAATACCCTTAACCCGCTATCTTTATCAAGGAAAGCTTCCTCTAAAATTCCAAAGTTAAATGCCATTTCAAAACTCTCTCATATTTCCATGGGTTACCTTAAAAATGAGATGGGTTTTCTTATTTGAAAATTAAGGCTTTCGACGAGATCCTTTGGATCATTGTGACATTATGAGTTACCCTCCGTCACTCTCCCTTTCGAAAGCATCACTTAAAATCTTAGACATCCTCTTTCGACACCATTAAAAACATACCTTTTGAAACACTTAAAACATACCTTTCGAAGGCATTTAGTTCAAGTAAAAATTTATGGAAGCATAGCTTCGAAACCATTTGAAATTATTTCTTTTAAAATCATTAGGTTTAACATTAAATATAACTACTGGATCAATCATGCATTTTTAAACCTTAACCCGAATTAAAACATTCAAGATGGCTTATATGAGATGGTTTAGATCATTATTCACCTTGTTTGGTTAAGGAACTTGAGATTTGTTCTTGCTTTAATCTTCCTATGTTAGCTTCAAATTGGATTTTGCTCTTCTTCTTCTTAGGGTTATGGTCGACCTTGTTTTCCTTTTGTTTATGTTTTTGTTTTTGTAAGAATGTAATGAGAATGAAAAGGTTGTAAGGATTTTAGGGGTTATGGGGTTCGGCTATTCTCATATTACCTTTGCCTTATTCCCTTAAGTATTTAACTTATAAACCTTTTTTTATAAATCCATTTAGTTAAGGCACGACCCAAATTAGTTTTCAAATCTCAACTCCCTTATCACTCTAGTGTCTACATTATTCTATTTAATTTATCTAATTAAATCTTTTGAATATTGTTATTTAAAATTAGGGGTGTTACACCTTTTCAGCGTAAACAGTCTAGGCATGTGCTTGCGCACACCCATGCCTCGAGCACAGTCTGCAAGCCATTGCTTCGCGCACAGTCTGAAGGCTCGTGCTTCGTGCATATTTTTTGATTCTCAATTTTTCGAGCTTTCGAAAAAATTCATGATAAATCTAGGATATACAGAGGAGGTTGTGACAAAGTTTTGTGGGATTTGGGGATCATTTGAGTGGTTTTACAAAATCATTATTATAAGTACTCGATATTGATGCATTTACACTTTGTTATCCCACCTTTTGGCAAGGCCGTGACACCAAGAAACTGACTAGAAACAAAAGACAGTTCGTCCCGAAGATCGGTTATACTTAGGTTTGCTATGGATTTCGATGAATTTTGTCGGAGTCCGGATCAGGCTAAAATTGACAAGACACGACAAGCGAAGCCGTAAAAGCCAACGTTCCAAATTTCATGTCAATCCGAGTTTGTCTGCTCAAGTTATGATCGATAGAAACCAAGGAGTTCAATCCATTCGTATCCATCATTTCGAATCGATCGAAGTCACAACCCATTATTTTGCATCGGCCAATTTCGTATCCATCGGCAGATAGTCTCACTTCGTATCGATCACCATTTGACTACTTCGCATCCATCGACGAACATCTGTTCGTATCCATCGGGATGCGCCACTTCGTATCCATCAGATAACCTTTGTTCGTATCCATCGGGAAAGCCTTGTTCGTATCCATCGACCTGCGCTTGTTCGAATCCATCAGGAGAGCATTGTTCGTATCCATCGACTCGCGTTTGTTCGAATCCATCAGGAGAGCTTTGTTCGAATCCATCATGGAACTGCTATTCGAATCCATCAAGGCATCAATCATTCGCATCCATCAAATTGGAACAACCTGGATCGATGCGAACAAGCCAACACAATCGATGCGAACAGAGCACACTGCAGATCGATACGAAGAGCACGCTATTGATCGATTCGAACAAGACAACTACATCGATGCGAACAAGGCGAGAATCTTGGGACGACCTGGTCGACTCTGCAGAAAAAGTGAATCGATCCAGAAATCGTGCGCCACGTCATCACCTAGGCATGTGCCCAGTATCGATTCGAAGAAATCGATTCGAAATCATCGAGTCGAACCCGACAGCCTACCGAAAATACAAACTTACATCGATCATATCTCGCAATCCACAAGTCCAAATGATATGAAATTTTCATAGGAGCTTACGTACAAGCTAAAGAATGCTCACACCAAGTTTCGACTCCATTGGACAAAATCTTGATCGATACGAATTACGTTCGTATCGATCACGGATCGGGCCGAAACTTTATGGGCTCGGTCGCGTGGGCCCAATCACGTGCCAAAAGAAGTCTCCCGAGATCTGAATGGGATATCAGCCTCCTACGCCTATAAATAGAGCCCCAGGGCCTACAGAAGAAGGGATCTTTTTGCTCTTTGACGTCCAGACTCTGCCGAATCCAACTTGGCACTCTATTGCCGCTGTTGTACTCGAATTTCAACACTTTAATTTGTTGTAATCCATTGAAATCAGTTGTAACCTACAAGTGAATATAGATAAAGTCATCAAACTTCAAAGTGGACGTAGGCCGGATCCCCGAACCACTATAAATTCTGTGTTCTTTACTGCTTTCCTTTTAATTTTCTGAGTATTCTTCATTTTTAATTTTCTACATACTTGTTATCTGCGATCCACGATTGTGAATTGGTGCTTTCATTGACAATTGGTTGTCTGTGACCAATTTTGGCGCAAACACACTTTGTAGCTCCTTTGTCCTCCTTTAAGTGTGTGTTAGAGCTCCAATGATTTGTTGACTTTGTTGTATGGACTTGAATGCACGTACTACAGTCCACTATCACTAATTATTCGACATTTGATTTTTTTTCTTCTGTGTTTCTACTCTTTGTATATTATAACTTCTTTACTTTAGCAGTTATACCTGTAATAACTCAATGAACACATTAGTAGCATTGTCGTATGGTTGTTATCATCCAAACCCCGTAGATATGGTTCTTTTATGAATTATTACCGACGACACCCAAAACATAAAATAAATTAATATTTGATATTTTTTAAATATTAATTAAGTTAACTAATTTATAACATTTTATAAACTAATTAAATCATGTGGTTTTTCGGAGAATTCACAAATACGGTTGTGAGACTTAGAGGTATGAATTCATCCAGCGGTAAATATTGAATCATTCAAATATTAATGTTCATAAGTCACCTTAGCTAGTGATCTGATACTTTGGCAGAATTCATCAAGTATAAATCTTCTTAATAAAATTCAATTTCATATTTTCTTAAACGGTACCTTTTAGGAATGATAATTTACATATATTCTCTTCGTGAACATTGGGATTTATGAAATTTTGTTTTGGTCAAAATTTCAGTGTCCTACTTATTCAACTTAGTTATTCCATAAACAAAAGACCTTGGTTCAATAATAACATTTATTATTAACCTTATTACTCTAGCCAAGATTTTGACTTTGAGTTGACTATAGTTGACCGTGATACTAACCACAGATAGCCAAGGAGACGAATTCTCTATTGAATAGTGCTTCACTACAAATGCTTCAAGTCTAATCCAACTATAGTCGCTCGATGGATTGTCATTCCATGATTTAACTAGAACCAACGTATAGTATTCATATTGAAGTTTCACGGTATTTTCAAGTCGAGGGAATTTTTATAATTTCATATCACTAAGGTTTCCTATTTGACCTAGTTGTTATTAATCAACATAAAACTCTCGGATGAGTCGTTCCATTGTTATTAAATAACTCAAACATGTAATGCTTTAGTGAACCTAGTATCCATGAGTAATATTCTGTCCAAGATTTGGATAACGTTATGCACTTTAGTTTCAATGGATGTATCAGTATCCTCTCTTAAAAAATCTTGACCATGAATATTTAAAACAAAATATTGAAATTAAATCTTATTTTGTGTTTAATTACTCATGATTGAAAGTATTTGCAATTACAATCACATAACATTTTATTTAAGAATTTTCTTATTAGTTTACTTGAAATTAATTACTTAATTAATTGTATCACAATATAACAAAGTATAAAACAAAACAAACACCATTATAATAAACAAGATTCTAATGGTATCCATTTTAATGGGCTATTTGAGCATCTAAAATATAAATATATAACCTCGAAGTCGTATCTAAAATATAAATACATGAATATGTATTTTGAGTGATGACATTCCTAAAAAAACACAAAGATGATGTGATTTGAAGAAACACCAATTATTTTAGTGAGAAATTTATTGTTTCAAGGATGAACTTGAAATTATAAATAGGTTTTGAAATAAATGAAGTCAAATTTGTTTTGTTGCTGTTTTTTATTTAAATATATATCAAATTGTTCGTTATATTGGCATGTCAAAAGCACAATAGTCTGGTTATCATTGAATGGTTTAAATTGTTTAGATTAGTGAATATATGTATATGTATATGTATATGTATATGTATATGTATATGTATATGTATATGTATATGTATATGTATATGTATGTATGTATGTATGTGTGTGTGTGTGTAGACACAGACAACTCCCATACACATGCAAATGAGTACACTTGTTTAATGGGAAATAAAGTGAAGGAAAAATAAAAATAAAATACATGTATATATGTTATGGATGATGTGATATCGAGAACTTTTAGTACATTATTGAAACTAGTTCTTGGAGTGACTGAATTAAAATTAGGAATATCTATTGATTATGCATACATAAATGTATATGACAATGAGAGTTGTTTATTTATAAATGAATGAAATGTAGAATGCCTAGTTTTATCACATACACACACACAAATTGAAAGATTAAAATGTATTAAAATAAAGTAGAATTATACTTCTGGTAGCATAAGCATGAATTTTTATAAGTATGTCCTTTTTAAGTGATTTTTAGCTTTCTTGAAAGAGATTTTGATTATCTATAGCTTTTTGGTTCAACATTTTTCCAAAATTTGTCATTCTAGCCAAAATTTTGATTCGAATTTTAAAATCAATTCTAACCTGATACTTTTAATTTGTTTCAAATAATTTAAGCCGTATCTCATATTTTGGTGAAGCAATTTTCTAATTTTGGATCTATTGGAAATTTAATTTTATAAGGATAAACTTTTATCTTAAACACTTCATGCAATTTTTAGGTTTGCTACATTGAAATCTATTTTAAGTTAAGCAATATTTTAGGTTTGCTTTCAAAATTAATACCTTACAATATTTCAAAAATAACTGCTAAGTTATTGGCCCAATTTTTGCAATTCTACACTTTTTTGAAAAGTGAAATGACAAGGAAGAACTTTCATGTTGAAAACATTGCAAAATTTTGAAGTTTGCTATGCTAAAAAACTTATTGCAAAAAGAGGAATTTGCTGCCCAAATTTAAACTTTTAAAATTTATACTCTTTGGTTAAATAACAATAACTTCTAAAGTAAAAATTTCTACGATCTGTGAGATGTTTCAAAAGGGTTATTTTTTTAGTATCGCAACTTTTCTTTTGCAAGCTTTTAGTACTTTAGTGATTGTGGTACTTAAAAAGTTAGTTGAAACACAATCAATGCAAGAAAGTATGTTATTGAGCATCTATATTTGTACTTATATGATTTCCTTTAGCAAAGTATAGGTACATGAGGGCATTTGGCTTGCATTTAGGCCCTCGTTTACACATATTCACATCTAATTGTAAGTGTTCTTGTTTGAATTTGCAAAAATGGATATGTTTTTATGTTATGTACAATGTGGTGTGTGTATTGTACCTTATTTATGAGATGCCTCAAATATGATAAGTATGTTCATTAAATGTGATTTTTGAATTTTTGAAACGCCGGTTGCACAATAGAGCTGTGTCATATGGTCATCAATTTAATTGTACTAGTGCGAACCCGTGCTTCGCACACGGGTTGACGAAATAATTTCGAAATTTCAAGTAATAGTAAAATAGCACATATGGCTATGCAAGCAAATTCATAACATGTCAAAAATTAGAAATTCATATAATTAGCAGTCACCTGAATCACATGGTTAGGTGAAAGAAGTGAAAATAGCCTAAAGTAATTTTTGCGCACATTGATAGCCTGAAATATGCGATTCAGGTGACTTTTAGAAACTACAGTATATAGTTTTTGGCAGAAAATGAAAATAACTGTATATAGCCTGAAATAATTTTTTCCAAATGGGATGGTGATATTGTAAGTGAATATGTTGATAAGAATCAGTTGCAAGATATAGTTTTTGGTAGGTAGAGATAAGTTTGAATAGATAAAAATCTGACTATCAGAAACTACAGTATATAAAAGTTGTCAAAACAACAGTTAATGGAAGAAACAAATTTCAAACAGCAGCAGCAATATTTGGCCAGAAAATATTGTTATACAGGCTTTTTTGAATGATGATACACCAAAGTAGTTAAAATATAATAAAAAACAGTGCCATGCAGATGGAGGCTTCTCATTAACTTTATTTTATCCATCGACAACCAATGTAATGCTGTCGAAAAATATCAAGAGCATCCTTGAAAAATAACAAATTTGTTAGTTTGTTGGTGTTGGAAACATATAGTTAATATATTTTAATTAAGCTTTAAATATTTTTGTCTAAAATGGTTTTCAAATCAATCGTACATTTGATGGTAACAAAATGAATAAATTGTTGTTAGTTTGTTAGAATCATCTGTTGTATTAAGTTTGTGTTGCATTAAAGGGTTGATAACTAAATATTATTCTAAAAATAATAACAGTAGAGGAAGTATATGCAATATATCAAACTACATAGGAAGCAATAGGAGAAATAATCATACTTAGAGAAGAGAATAAGCAAAACTGTATAACACTGTTTATTTACCTATTAAACAATGCCAAAGCTTAGAAAACTTCCATATATAATTAGTATATTTGTGCATTTGTGAGCATATCCACTTTAAAGTTATAGTTCATGGTATTCTATATTCTTCAATTTTCTTCAGTGTTTAAATCAAATACAACCACTATTTTAAAATATCACAATAGTTAGTTGACCTCAAATGTATTGGACTGGAAGCTTGAACGCATTCCTGCACATAGAGCAAATTGATCAAAATCGTGTTGCAAATATATAGTGTGAATAAAGGCTTCAGGATAAAGACATGAAGCTCGGTACACTCATAGTTGCTCTATTCATGCCATGGATTATCAAAGCAATGTGTACATATATATATAGAGAGAGAGAACAATTTGAATCGAGAAAAGACTATGTAAAATGCTTTGTGGTGGAAACAGTGAATTTAAATAAGAAACATGGAAATCGAGGAGCTTACCATTTCAGTTGTTAACTCTTTGAGGCTGTTAGCATGTTTAGTTTGACATCGAGAACTGTAATAACTTATAAAATTGAAAATCTTATATCAGTATCACCATACTGCTGGTAGTATAATTTTAATAGCTAAATCTTTATTATTATATCCACCTTTTGTATATGATATTGCACTATACTAAGTTATCAGATCTTCGAACAAAAAATTTTAAATGAGGAATTTGATTCTAACTATTAGAGGAAGATAATAAATCCATTAAAGCAAGAGAAGTCATCGATTATATTGTCAAATGAAATAACACTATTATGAATCCCATTCCACGAATGTGAAGTTATACTATATACCGGTAAATAAAGCAAGTGTAAACTAATTCAATTTTGAAAAAATAAAATAAAAGCAAGCAGAAATCAATTTACAGAATTAACATTAGTTAAGCGGAACATCAAATAGAAAAATTCTCCATACTCGTTTTTTGTAAGTGAAATTAAAAAAAAGCATTTGATGTGGATGAAAATGGTTCATGATGCTAAGATGTACTGCTAATATAGAAGACCCTATTGTAAATGACCTTTTTATGTGGATAGGGAATTGCACATTACAAATAAGATGTAATTATGGTAATTTGGTGAATTGGGTAGGAGTGAATTTTGCATAATGTTATTAATAATAATGCAAAGTAGAAATTCTTTATAGGGAAAATTTAGGGTGGAGAATACGCCCACATTTCTATCACGGAAAAGGATGAAACATAAGTTGACTGACGAACATTCAAAAGTAAAGATGACTTTACCGATAAATTATAAGTTGAAAATTTTAGTACCCTTTAGTTATTTCCTTATTGCTAAACAAATTCAACCAACTTTTTGTTGGGAATAAATTTATTTTAAAATTTTAATAAAGCTACAATTGTGCATTTAATTAATAAGGTATGAAATTTAGTCATCAAAGATGTAAGCAGCCGTCATATTGTTAAATCAAGCAAACAAGAAAAAATTTAACCAAATTATATAGGTAAAAATCAGTTCGTATATATATTTATAAATCGAAAACTATGAACTAACGGTTATTAATTAATGTTGAAAATTTAAGTACTATATTTCCATAAAAAACATGTCTCTTATTTATATTATATTATGTTAAGAAATAATAGTAATCAATTCGAACATCGTAGCATTTGTTTCTTACCTAATTTTCCTACTGCTGAAACAGAACTATTACCAAAAAGAATCAACTATTATCCAATTTAATGTAAAAATGAAAAGTTAAGTGCATAGATTCACAAACGAAGTTTGAATGTGGCAAAAAAAATTCCAACTATTTAAAAATATGATTTACTATACATGGCTAAATATGCTTGATATTCAATGCCAAAAATAAACATTTTATATGGAGTTATAGCATTGGAAGATGTAATGAACCATGTGACGAAATAAAGGAATAAATAGCAAGAATATCATATTTTATTAGGAAATTACAAATCTCAAAATTAAATTTACAAACTGGTAGTTTTTTTCAGCTTTTGAATGGAACTTATATTCTCACTTATAAGTCTACATTATCACTAATTAATTTATCATCGTTAGATAGTATAGAAATGAAATTTCATATTTGGGATGATAATTAAATATGACCACTTTTAAGGGTATTCAAAAACTACCATGTATGTTGGGATGACACTTTTTTATCATATGCACATGCATAATTAGTTATACATAGTATTTTACTTTTCAAAACAATTTTATATTCTTGTTTGTGAAAATACATTAAAAATATTCACCTTATACTTTGAATTCACATACTAACACAATTCCCGATTCCCAACAATGTGAGGACATAGAGAAACCCCATATGAGATATGTTAAAGATATGAACTATATGATGAATAATGTCAAGAAGTATTTATACATACAAACATATATATCGGTGTATTAATCATTGATTTGAAGCAATAAAATAGACATATATAAGTTTGTGAAATTAATAACCACTTTAAACAAATAATATAGATTTAGGTAATCTCAAATATATAAAATAATATACGGTAAAAATAAATGAAATATTTTGAGAAGTGTGGCTAAGTTATTTTCAATAAAATTAAATAATTTGTATACCTATCTAGTGTTTACTGCAATGAAAGAAGGAAATTTAACTGTAAATAGTAATATGAAAATGTGAATTAACTGTGACATAGTGCGGATTAAGTTAAAAACTGGAAGTAAGAAATTTAGGTTAGCCTACTATATTGACTTTTAAAAATACATTTTCCATAAACCAAAAAAGGTTTCTTTCAATAATTAATTGCCACTTTGAGCGATTTGGTAATACTCAATAAGAATCATCTTAGGAGGCCTTTGAGTATAAACCAAACTATCCTTTTATTTTGTCAACTACTTTAAATATATAAATATGATACAAAGCAAATTGGTAAGAGTCGACTGATACAATCATCTCTACATAATGGAGCAGTAGAATGGATGGATGTGTGTCTTGTACTACTCAGTCTAATCAATTTAAAAGATTATCCATTTATACAACAAACAATTATCCATGTTAAAGTAATAATACTAAAGTAAACATTATATATATATATATATATTACAAATACTTGTTGTTATTATGAGTATAATCTGTTGGAATTCCTTAAGAAATAAAATGAATAGAAATATACAAAGTCCAAAGTCCCACATCGCCAAATTGTTGAGAGCTATATTGGTTTATATATGGTTTTCTCATGAGGAGGTTGGGGGCCTGGGGCTCCCAAATGTATGCTTCGTTGTGAGGAGAGAGATCATGCATCACCACCACACGCGCGCGCGCGCCGCCGTCCGTCTGACCGAACCGGGCCGGGCCGGGTTTGGGTCTAATATGATCCTAATTTTACTGTAAAACTGGGCCAGGTTTTTTTAACAGTAGCAGGCAATACGAACAGACACGACTGTTCATAAAACGGACGCGGATTACTGAAGAGGTGCGACCCGACTGAAGCGGATGCGGGCGAATAGATGCGGCATGAGCGGGTGCGACCCGTTAAAGGGCAGCGATGGCATAAAAACAGATGTGACTGTACGAAGAGGTACAGACGCGACTGTTTGAGCGAACGGGTGCAGACACGACCGTTCGAAAGAGATACGGACCAACTATAAATAAGAAGGAAAACTGATCACTTTCCTAACCAATTTTAGAAATCCAAATCTTCTTCTTCTCTTCTGCTGCTATACTCTAAATCACAGAGTGATATACTCACTACAATCTCGAGCAGAATGCGTCTGTTGTATCTTGGGGGAATTTTGAAATAAAATTCTTAAGGAAATCGTTACGACGAGCCTCAGACATAATCGGGTTAGAACTATTATTATACATTCTATCCTTTAATTTTGTTATACTATTTATTCAAAATAGTATAACGCTGTTGTTGTAATTTATTTACAACATTCATATTGTTATTATAATTAATACAAAATTCCAGTGTAGTGGAAATCTGAGTTATAAACTTGTGCGACGAGTTTATATTTGATTATTCTCTGTTTTGGTATACTAGACGTATAACATCTTAAGAATTTTACTGTTTTCACTAAAACAGAGATGGCAACAGTAGAGGTCTCAACAATGGCTACTACACACAACAGGCCCAATCCTTTGAAAGGAGATGGTGACGACTTTGTAACATGGAAGAATCAGATGTTATTTTACCTCACCACACTCGGTCTGCAACGGTATCTATAGGAGGAGGAACCGATTTCTGCACCAGGCAAGGAAGCAGATGTTGCTACGTGGAAACATTCCGATTTCCTATGCAGAAACTATATTCTGAATTGTCTCGACAAGGTGCTATACAAAGTATATCAACCTCTAAAGATAGCAAAAGCACTCTGGAATGCACTTGCCACAAAGTATAAGACGCAGAATATCAGTCTTAAGAAATTCATTGTAAACAAATTCATGGACTACAAGATGGTCGACTCCAAATCGGTGACTGCTCAACTGCATGAACTACAAATCATCATTCATGAACTCGAAGCAGAAGGTCATAAGGTTGGAGAATCACTTTTGGTTGAAGCCATCACGGGAAAACTGCCACCGTCGTGGAGAGATTACCGCAATTATCTAAAGCATAAAAAGAAGGAAATCTCTTTACAGGATCTCATAGTCCGATTGAAAATTGAGGCAGATAACCATGGAATTACAAAACAAAGCGAGGAGGCATTTGTGGCTGAAGATTCAAAGACCAAAAACAAAAGGAAGAATTTCCAGAAGAAAAGGAAAGCTCCAGACAACAAACCAAAAGACAACAAACGAACCAAAAAGTTTAATGGTGGATGTTGGGTTTGTGGAAAGGTTGGACATGCCGCTAGAGATTGCGGACTCAAAAAGGACCGCAACAAAGAGGCAAATTTAGTAGACAACATGGAAGTGGATGGGTCCAACTTCTCGGTAGTTATATCTGAATGCAATATGGTTCAGAATCCTAACCAATGGTGGGTGGACACAGGCGCTACTCGTCATGTCTGCTCTGACAAATCCATGTTTTCTACATACAAGAAATTCGATCATGAAGAAAAACTCTATATGGGTAATTCTGCAGTATCTATGATCGAAGGCAGTGGCACAGTAATTCTCAAGTTTACTTCGGGAAAAACTGTCAGGTTGAATGACGTGCTCCACGTTCCAGACATACGCAAGAATCTCATCTCTGGTGCAGTATTATCAAAGAAAGGATTCAGAATGGTGTTCGAGTCAGACAAGATGGTTCTGTCCAAAGCTGGAATATATATCGGAAGGAGATATTTATGTGATGGCCTATTTAAGGCAAATGTAGCCGTTATCGGTAATAAAACTATGTATTCTGATTATGCTATTAATAAAATTGAAGTTTCTTACTTGCTTGAGCATGAAATTTTACTATGGCATGATAGATTAGGACACGTAAACTTTCGAAAAATGAAAATATTATCAAACTTGGGATTAATTCCGAAATTCCAAGTAGATAAGAACTACAAATGTGAGACATGTGTAGAAGCAAAAATGGTTAAAAAACCATTTCAATCTGTTGATAGAAGCACCGAACCACTAGGTTTGGTTCATACAGATTTATGTGATTTTAAATCATTACCTACAAGAAGTGGGAAAAAGTACTTTATCACGTTTATTGATGATCATACACGATATTGCTATGTATATCTTTTGAATAGTAAAGATGAAGCAATTACATCATTTATAAAGTACAAAGCTGAGGTAGAAAATCAGTTAAATAAAAAGATCAAGATATTGAGATCTGATCGAGGTGGAGAATATGAATCACCATTTGAACAGTTCTGTGCCAAAAATGGTATAATTCATCAAACAATAGCTCCATATTCACCACAACAAAATGGTTTAACTGAGAGGAAGAACAGAACGTTAAAAGACATGATTAATGCCATGCTTTTAACTTCTGGTCTACCGACGAACTTGTGGGGGGGAAGTATGTCTAATCACATATTAAACAAAGTCCCTCATAATAAAACAGGAACAATTCCATATGAGTTATGGAAAGGACACAAACCAAGCTTTAAATACCTCAAAGTGTGGGGGTGCTTGGCAAAAGTCCCAGTTCCACCTCCCAAGAAAGTCAAATTTGGACCAAAAACGGTAGATTGTTACTATTTAGGGCCAGCCCAAAATAGTAGTGCCTATAGATTTTTGGTATTCAAGTCTGGTATAGCTGATATTCATGTAAATACAATCATGGAATCTAGAGATGCCTCATTCTTTGAAGACGTGTTTCCGCACAAAAGGAATGAAGGGAATAATGTCCCTAAAAGGACAAGGGAAGAATCAAGCAATTCACATGAAGATGAAACTCATCATGAGATTGAGGAAGTTGAACCAAGAAGAAGCGTAAGGGCTAGGACTTCCAAGACATTTGGTTCGGATTTTTTCACATATGTGTTAGAACATGAACCTCAAACGTACAAGGAAGCAATGTCATCTTCTGAATCTTCATGTTGGAAAGAAGCAATCCAAAGTGAGATTGATTCAATTCTAAGTAATAAAACTTGGGAAATTGTTGATATTCCACATGGAATAAAACCTATTGGCTGCAAATGGATTTTCAAGAAGAAAATGAAAGCAGATGGCTTTATCGACAAGTATAAAGCCAGATTAGTAGCCAAAGGATATCGTCAAAAAGAAGGAGTAGACTTCTTTGATACATATTCGCCAGTAACACGAATAACCTCTATAAGAATGCTAATAGCAATTGCATCAATTTATGGTCTAGAAATTCATCAAATGGATGTAAAGATAGCATTCTTAAATGGAGATCTCGATGAGGAGATCTACATGGAGCAACCTGAAGGTTTTTCCAAAGGAAATGAAAATAAAGTCTGTAGATTAGTAAAATCATTATACGGACTAAAACAAGCTCCAAAACAATGGCACGCAAAATTTGATAGTGTCATGATGATAAATGGTTTTCGTATAAATGAAAATGGACAATCATATGTGATGATTTGTTTATATGTAGACGATATGTTAATATTTGGTCCAAATACTCAGGTAATAGAGACCATAAAGAAGATGTTAACTAGCAATTTCGATATGAAAGATTTAGGAGTTGCGGACGTTATTTTGGGAATCAAAATAATAAGAACTCCTAATGGAATTGAATTGTCTCAGTCACACTATGTAGACAAAGTGATTGAAAAATTCCAAGACTATGGAATTAAAGGAGTGAGAACACCTTTTAATCCATCAGAAGTACTGCATAAAAACACTAATGAGAGTGTAATGCAACTGGAATACTCTCATGTAATAGGATGTCTCATGTATCTCATGAATTGCACAAGACCAGATATAGCTTATGCAGTAAGTCAACTGAGCAGGTATACAAACAATCTAGGAAAGGAACACCGGAAAGCACTAATGAGAGTGCTTGGATATTTAAAAAATACCACAAATTATTCCTTACATTATGGAAAATATCCTGCCGTCTTAGAAGGATATAGTGATGCAAACTGGATTGCTGATTCAGAGGAATCAAAATCAACGAGTGGTTTTGTCTTCACCTTAGCAGGGACAACAGTGTCATGGAAATCAACTAAACAAACATGCATAACTCGATCCATTATGGAATCGGAGTTCATCACTTTAGATAAATCAGGCGAAGAAGCAGAATGGCTTCGTCATTTCTTAGAAGATATTCCATTTTGGCCTAAACCTGTACCGGCCATATGCATACACTGTGATAACCAAGCTGCGCTAAGCAGAGCGCACAACTTTGTGTATAATGGAAAGTCATGACATATTCGTCGACGCCATAACACAGTTAGGAAGTTACTCTCAAATGGAACTATTTCCATAGATTATGTGAGAACAAATGATAACCTAGCGGATCCATTTACTAAAGGTTTATCAAGAGAGAAAATTGACTGCGCATCGAGGGGAATGGGTTTAAAAGCCTAAACCATCAAGGGTTATCTTATACGGAAACCTATCCTAGCGACTGGAGATCCCACGGACTATGATCAATAGGCAAACCAGTTCTGAATAACTCAAGACGTAATGCATTTGCGTGGACATAGTCCAACTCCATTCCTATGGTGCACAATATAAATGCATGCCTATAGAAGTATTTAAAGGTTAAAACTATGTTTTTTAATGATGACCATATCTTGGAAATAACAAGTGGGGTATATGTAGGATACTCTTAATGGTTGCGATCTCCTATGTTGGTGTGAGCTGGGTCGGCTCTATGAGAATATTAAAAGGCTTTTATTCTCTAAAACACTCGCATAACCAAAAATTGTTCAGGACCAAAATGAACACAACCAAGAGATTGGATGAGATGGGAATCAATGCTTCGTAAAGCTTATTGTCTGGATATACAATAAACGCCGACCGTTCAAGATGAAATAATTCACCGATTAGCCAAGTAGATCCGATAAGCTTTAACTAGGGAAAGTTCAAAGTGAAATATCTACTTATTCACGATAAAGCATTATTCCATATGTACTCTGTGATAATTCGCTTTGTGTGGGGGATATGTATATTATCATTCATGTGGGGGATTGTTGGAATTCCTTAAGAAATAAAATGAATAGAAATATACAAAGTCCAAAGTCCTACATCGCCAAATTGCTGAGAGCTATATTGGTTTATATATGGTTTTCTCATGAGGAGGTTGGGGGCCTGGGGCTCCCAAATGTATGCTTCGTTGTGAGGAGGGAGATCATGCATCACCACCACACACGCGCGCGCGCCGCCGTCCGTCCGACCGAACCGGGCCGGGCCGGGCTCGGGTTTGGGTTTGGGTCTAATATGATCCTAATTTTACTGCAAAACAGGGCCGGGTTTTTTTTAACAGTAGCAGGCAATACGAACAGACACGACTGTTCATAAAACGGACGCGGATTACTGAAGAGGTGCGACCCGACTGAAGCGGACGCGGGCGAATAGATGCGGCATGAGCGGGTGCGACCCGTTAAAGGGCAGCGATGGCATAAAAACAGATGTGACTGTACGAAGAGGTATAGACGCGACTGTTTGAGCGGTGCAGACACGACCGTTCGGAAGAGATACAGACCAACTATAAATAAGAAGGAAAACTGATCACTTTCCTAACCAATTTTAGAAATCCAAATCTTCTTCTTTTCTTCTGCTGCTATACTCTAAATCACAGAGTGATATACTCACTACAATCTCGAGCAGAATACGTCTGTTGTATCTTGGGGGAATTTTGAAATAAAATTCTTAAGGAAATCGTTACGACGAGCCTCAGACATAATCGGGTTAGAACTATTATTCTACATTCTATCCTTTAATTTTGTTATACTATTTATTCAAAATAGTATAACGCTGTTGTTGTAATTTATTTACAACATTCATATTGTTATTATAATTAATACAGAATTCCAGTGTAGTGGAAATCTGAGTTATAAACTTATGCGACGAGTTTATATTTGATTATTCTCTGTTTTGGTATACTAGACGTATAACATAATCAACGCTGCAACATTTGTTTTTTACATGACATTCCTTCCACTAAAAAAGCACTATTATGCAGAAAGAATAACCTATAATCAAAGTTAAGGTAAAAATGAAAGTTTAAACGCATATTGATTCATGGATGGAGCATAAACGCGGTAAATGAAAAAAGTTCCAACTATTTAAAAATATGATATACTATATATGGCTAGACATGCTTGATTTTCAATGTCATAAGTAAAATATAATGTATAGAGATGTAGCATTCAAAGATGTAATGAATCATATAGCCAAATAAAGAAATGAAAGCTAGAATATTGTATTCTATTAGAAAACAACAAATCTCAAAATGAAATTTTGCAAATGTGAAAATTTATTTCTGCTTTTGAATAGAACTCATATTTTCACAGAGAAGTCTATATTATCATAGATAAAATAACCATGAAATATCATATTTGGAATGATAATTAAAGCTGGCCTTTTTAAGGGTATTTAAAATCTAATATATAAGTTAGGATGATACTTTTCTATCTTATGCCCGTCCATAGTTAGTTATTCATTACAATTTTATTTTTATGTTTATGTTTATGAAAATACATTAAAAGTATTCACCCTATACTTTGAGTCCAGGTACTAAAACAATTTATGATTCCAAACAATGTGTTAATGCATAGAAATCCACATGAAATATATTAAAAATATGAACTACATAATGCATCATAAAATTACTTTAATGTAAATAAGTATGTATGCACATAAAATAAATATATGCGATCACTAATTAGAAGCCATGAAATAGATAAAATGGAGTTGGTGAAATTAAGAACCACTTCAAACAGAAATATAGATTTAGGTAATCTTAAATATAAAATAATATTCACTAAAAATAAACAAAATCATTTGAGGAGTGAGGCTAACACATTTTAACTAAAATCATATAAATGGTCTACCTGTCCAATGTTTTCAAAAAGAAGGAAATTTAAGTGTAAATAGTCTTATGAAAATGCAACTAAATTGTGGCCTAGTGCAGATTAATTCAAAAAATAAAAGTAACAAATTTAGGTTAGTTAATTATAATGGATAAAAAATACGTTTACAATAAATCAAAAAAGGTTTCATGCAATAATTTCTTACTATTTTGAGCCATTTGATAATTCTCAATAAGCATCATCCTTGTAGGTCTTTTAGTGTAGACTAAACAATCATTTTGTTCCTTGAACTACTTTAAATATTTAAATATGAAATAAAATAAAATAGTTAGAACTAACATATATAATGAACTCTACATAATGGAGTAGTGGAATGGATATATCCTTATCTCATATAACTCGTTTTAATCAATTTAAAAGGTTGTCCATCTATAAAACTAATGGTTATCCATGTTAAAGTAATAACACTGAAGCAAACATTATATATTATAAATACTTGTTATTATTGTTAATAGCATTATCCTTTTGAACTAACATGAAACGTTGCTTCAATATTCACAAATAAAGATTTTACATAAAAGAATCAAACTACTAATATTAACATAATCACAAACTTTAAACAAACAAATAATTTAAAAATACTTAAAATATTGTTATTATGCCTTTACATTTTATATGTATGATTATGATTCTTATAATCAGGTATAAACCTCTTTATGTAAGATGAAATATTCTTGCAATCACAAAAGAATAAGTAATAAAATCAAGGAGATAACCATGCATCATCACCAAGCATGAACATAAAAACATTGACAAAAGCTGGAAAATTTCTTATAAATGGTAACTTATAATGGCTTGATTGGATACCTAATTCGAAGAAGAAAAGAATACGGCATCACTAAAAACATGTATACAAAAATAAGGATGAGAAATAAAAAAAACTCTAGACTACAAAAGCACTATAGGCAAAGAATGGAAATCATCTATAAAACGTTCTTAAGAAAACACTTCAAAATATAAAACGAACAATCGACAATTTCAAGACCATTGATTTGATTTTTTTGCAAGATATGGAGAGAAAGCCCGAATCAAAAACATCTAATTTCCTCTTCGCCGCATATTTCTATATTCACAGGACTCTATTTCAACGGTTTCTCAGGAAAGCAAACGGTGTTTCCATATTGAAAATTAAATTGAAAATACATCATTGAAGACCTACTTGATATTAAAGGAAACCTTATGTTTTCTTCGCATTAGCATTTTATACACGGTTTGAAAATGGTGAATTTGGGAATGAAATAAAGAGTTAATGAGAATCGAGATAGAAAATAGGATTTAGAAATGCTGTCTGAATTGAATAACATACTGCCAGACTAAATTAAATTGAAATGAAAATTAGATTTCTCAAAAGATGAAATCATAACAGGTTGAAAATGGAGCATTTGGGAATGGAACATATTGCTGTCTGAATTATAAATGAAGCATTTGAAAATGGAGCAAAATTTAGAAAATAAGAATTAGAAATGTAGTCTGAATTGAAGAATATATTGCTAGTCTGAATTAAATTGAAATGGAAATTAGATTTCTCAGAAGATAAATCACAAATCAAGGGAGAAGCTATAGAAAAAGGATGTTGAATGTAAGAAATGTGTTGTCTTAATCCAAAAAGCTCCAAAACATTTACGGAAAATGAAGTGTCAAATTACATGTAGTGTGATGTTATTAAGAATATGGTCGAGGGGAAACATGCCAAAAAGAACTCATCAAAATTATGAGAAAAAAGTATTCTATTCCAAAAATTATAGTAATAAAGAAGAAGAAAGGGTGCATATTCATTTCTATATATATTACAATAGATATTAAAGAAAAACTCATGGTGTAAGGAGAGAGAGTCAGATACTCTTCCCTCTTTGTAGAGGATTTTGCTAGTCCACTCTCATTTCTTAGTTTAGAAATTATGGCATCTTCAACTTTGCTTTATATATACTTAATCTGATGCTTTGAATAGGAATTGAAGAAGTTGGTGGCTTTAGATCGGCATAACCATCAAACAAATAAACATTAGTATGCTTAATCAGTAGCTTTATTTCAACTAAATATATTTATTTTCATTCAGTACATATAAAAAAGAGATTCTCGTAACGCCTTTGGTAAATTCACAGTTTCGGTTTCCACTTTAATAGCTAAACTGGTAAGTTCTATATCTTCAATTACTGGAATTGGGTATAGTTTAGTTTCTAGTGGTAGTTGCTGACATCGATATGAATATAATTTAGAGATGATAAAATACCAATATATTGAAGTATTTTATTCTGAACATACATAGTCTAAGCATACAAGAATTTCCAAAACAAACATTCCAAATTAATGTGTGTTTTGTTACATGTATGTTGAAACATAATCGAACTTTAGCACAACACAATGCATGAATAAAATGATGTAAGTATATATTACATAATACATAATGAGTAAAATGATGCATGAATAAGTATTAGAAACCTCAATAGTTAAAAAGAGAACAAATTTGTATGTATTAGAGTAAGTTAAAACTCTTTAATTAGTTGAGCTAAATGCATAATCTCTTTGTAGTTAGACGAACTAAAAACCCAGACTACTTTAAACCTAAAGCATTCTTACAGTCAGGAAGCCATCATCCAAATACATCTACCAACTTACATACACATATTAAAAACAAATTTTGAAGAGCTAGCATGCTTGTACTTTTAAAATACAATGTTTTAAAGTAAGTTGTTTACATTGTGACAATCACCCCTTGATCCTAAGCAAAGTATGATTTTAAGAGCATGGTTGTGCTACTACTAACATTATATACACCTATTGCTAATAAAAAAAATTTGAAAAGCATGCATGCTTGTACTTGTTGAAGACAATGCTTTTAAGTCGGTTGTTCACATTTTGACAATTTCGCCTTGTTCGTACGAAATTGAAGTTTTGAAGAGCATGGTTGAAATTTTAAAGGACATTGCCTTTAAATAAGACCCAATCATAAGTTGGTCAAGTACTCCATTAATATTGGCGAGAAATTGTCATACTGGAACTAAAGTACTAAATTCAACAAAATGAAGAGCATGGGTTTTGTTTGCATGGACGTTGATTGAGTTTCACTATTATCAATTTCGGTATTGTTCTTTGAGTTTATAAAACGCTTAACCAATATACAATTGTTAAATATAAAACTTCATAACTATTATCTTGCAAACAGGATCATTGCTTGGGCAGATTTTATAAGCCTATGAATTCTAATATTAAAAAAAGGAAAATCACCAGTTGATGCTAGGCAAGGCAATAATTTAAAGAGCATTGTTGTGCTTTACTAACACTATATACACATATTGCTAATAAAAACAAATTTTTATAAGCATGCATGCTTGTACTTGTTGAAGTCAATGCTTTTAATTAGGTTGTTTCCATTTTGAAAATTTCCCCTTGTTCCTAGGAAATTGAAGTTTTAAAGAGCATAGTTGTACTTTTCTATGAAATTGCCTTTAAATAAGATTATACCATAAGTTGGTTGCATACTCCCTTAATATTGGTGAGAAATTTTAATGTTGGAACTAAAGTAAACAATGATCTAAAATCAACAACAACATGAAGAGCATGGGTTTAGTTTGCATTGACGTTGATTGAGTTTCGCTGTAGCAATTTTGGTATTGTTCTTTGAGTTTATAAAACACTTAGCCAATGTACATTTGTTAAATATAAAACTCCATAACCATTATCCTATAAACATGATCATTGCCTTGGTAGATTTCATAAGCCTATGAATTCTAATATTAACAAAAAGGAAACTATAACCATTTAGTACATTTCAAAAGAGGTAACCATTGCTTTTATTATATTATTTACCCTTGACAGTGCAGAAGAGTTAGCTGTGACACAATGAGCTATTTAAGAATACTAATATTTTAAAATAAGGAAAATGCAATCGTCTACCTATGTCAATACCAAATCAAAATTATTAGATCAATTTAAAACTACGAAGTGACATAGTACTTTAGTATAACTACAAATATTTAAAATCACCCAACTATAATTTTAGAGTCCACAAAAACTAATTACTGATAGAAATAAAAATGGAGCATGGTACCAATACATAAAAACATATAACTTCATACCGTAGGAGAGGAACAGGTAGTTTCCCTGGCAATTGATTGATGCTTAACAGACAATCCATGGGCTAATTGAGGAAAACTGGTACTCGCCGTTGATGGGATGACGAAAACAGTCTGAAAAAGTATCATACGCCGACGTAGTGGAGGTAGTTGTCGCTTCATCAAAGTTGGGGCATTTCATGTGCGAGGATGTTGGATCATATGAGAATTAGGGTTAGACAGAGAATGGGGTGAGAACGAATTGAATTGAATTTTTCTTCTGGTAAAGAATTCAATCACCACTTTAATCGATTTGATACCCTGAGGATATGTTGAAATGGTTAGATGCTGAATTATCCCCCATTTTATCCTAACAGTGGAGAACTACGGCTGTTGAATTGGGAGAATGATATTATTTAGGGATTGGGTTAGAGGGAAACGAAGGAAAGGGAGAGCTGCACACCGAATGAAAGGAATAAAATGCGCGACGGTTGAGTTCAAAATTGGAGAGTGCTTGTGTGCTCTTGAAATGCAAAGGGGGGAAGAGGAGAGAAGCGGAAGGGATTTGATCGATTTCAGGTGGAGGAAATTGGGAGGAGGAGAGTAGGGCTGGAGAGAACGGAAGGTTTTGGTGAACGAAAAGAGGAAAGATAAATTCACGTATAAATTCGGAGACTGTTCGGTTGCCAAATTTCAAGGGGGCCTGTGTGAGCTTGAAACCAAACTCACTAATAATAATATAGTATAGATAAGTATAGTATAACAAGACATTGAATACTAAAATAATGTTAGTATGATATTATATTATGAATACGAAAATAATAATAATAAACAAATTAAAATACTAAAATGGCGTGGACAGTGTGATTGTTGGATAGTAAAGTCGTGTGTAGTATAAATCGACATGTATATGCTGCGAATTATGTTTACTTCTTATATAGACATTAAAAGGATGCAATTTTTATAAGGATGGGAGTCTGTAACAAACCGACTTTTGATTCACTGGTGGTGAATTGAATTTTATCAAAGTAAATTACTCGAGCTAAATTTTAAGATGAAAATTATTTAAAAGTATATTTTTTATTGAGTTAAAATTTATAGAATAAATAAAATTTATGTTAATGGTTAATTAATTCATTTTTGGAAATGTTGACTGTGTACATTATATATAATATATATTTTTCTACTTTCCACATTATGTTATGGGTAGATGCTTATATTTGTTATGTTTATGCATTGTTATTTTCTAGGGAAATCCTCATACTATTGTTTTATGCTGATACTATTTACAATTGGAGCAAGTAAAAATTTAGATGATAACATATTTAGTGTCCGCCCAAGGGAATAAGTATGATGGTTGCCCATTACAGTCCCATTATCTTTACTATCAAACAATATTACTTTAGTATTACTCCTTGATAGTATGAGTATAGGGGCGGGGTGGTACAAGTTTTATATCATCCAGTATTTATATATTTTTATTAGTGAAAATTAGGCCCACGTCCTTGTAATTAAACTTAGTCCGCGTAAACTCCTCCCGTTTGAAAACTTATATTTCTGATCCCTGTTTTTATTTCTGCCTACATTTATTCCATAAATACCCCTGTTTACATGTCGCGCTAATTTTTTATGGTGGTTGTGATTTCGATTGCAAGTTTTAAATTCTGATTCAGTTCGATCATTGTTTTAAGATATTATTTCGGAATCATGGCTTTACCTTCTTCCAGGTAAAATATTGTTTGGATTTGTAATCGATTTTGTTTGTTTTTAAATGATATTGCGATATTCGTTTATAATTTTGTTATTTCTGTTTCGTTAGTTTTTTTTTTTTGAAGTGAATGAAAATTACAAGTATTCTATTATTTATTTTATCTGAAAAAATAATGCGTATGTATAGGGTACTGTTCGTTGATTTATTTTTTTAGCTTTGATTAAGTTCTGATTTGTCTGGAATTATTGTAGGTATTTTACAGTCTTGTCCACAAATAATTTGAATATGTATGGTGAAAATGGTACAAATTACTAATTGTTGCTGATTTATCTACATCTTTTTACAATTATTGCATACATATCAGCAAGTAATGTTCGTATTTCACTTATTTGTTTAAGCTCAGACTTCTGCTTATTTATCTGCTTTTTTTAGAAACATTGCTTACATATCAGCAACTGATATTGCTTAAGTATTAAAATATTATTTTATGTGCTAATTTGTCTGCAATTTTTTATAATTATTGCTTACATATCAGCATATAATATATATATCCTGCGTTTTTGTATTTATTTTTTTATAATTGTAATTATGTTTTTTTAAAATTAAAGTGTTCCTGGTGATGCTGGAGTGCTTGTGCTGTTGAAGTTTGGATATGATAGCTTTTCGTTACGCCTTCAATTTGATAGTTCGGTTGTTATGTTGAGAAGTGCTATTTCTGGTAAATGGACAGAATTGAGTTCAATGTCATTTGAATTATACTATGTTAGAGATGGATTGAGAAGGAATATTGAAACTAATTTTGATCTTCAATCTATTTTGTTGTTGGTTGCTCATAACCGTGAGGATTACTTTGTTATTTTTGTTGATGTTGTTCCTTCTAGTTTTTCAGCTACCAATATTAGATCAGATGCTGTTACTTGTAGCAGTGATTCCTCATTTGTTAGTACCGGTGATTCTAATATTCAATTCAGGCAGTTATTAAGAAATGATTCCAATCAATCTGTTCTTACGGGTGTTGGTCAACAATTTCCAGGTGGTGTTACTGAATTTAGGCTCAATTTGATGATATATAGTATTAAGACAGGGTATAAGCTTGATTTGGTTAAGAATGATAAGGAAAGAGTTACGGCTGTTTGTTCTCGAACAAAATGTACTTTCAGAATTCATGCTTCTGTTAAGTTTAATCTTCCGGGCTATTTTGTTATAAAGAGATTTCATCCTGAACTTACCTGTGGTGCTGGAATTCATGATATTAATGATCCTCCTGTTTCAAGTAAATTGATTAAGTTGTTGGTTTATGATCATATTCAAGCTAATCCGTTAATGAAGACAAAGGACATTATTAACCTATTTCAAACTGAGTATAATATCATTTTGAAGTATTATTTTGCTTATAGTGGGAAGAGATTGGCTTTAGAAGATTTACATGGAAGTGATATGATGTCTTATCATCATTTGAAGTCTTTTTGTTATGCTGTAATTGAAAGTAATCCTGGTAGTAAAGTAGTTTTGGAGTGTAATCATGATACTCGTCAATTTGAGAGGGTTTTCATTGATTTTGAAGCTTGTGCACATGGTTTTCAATTTTGTCGGCCTTTAATATTTGTTGATGCTACTTTTATGAAGGGTAGAGCTCAAGGTTGTTTGATGGTTGCTACTGGTAAAAATGGCAATGAAGGTATGTTGTAAATTAATTTATAATTGCATCAATATCTGCAATAATTATTATATGTTTCTGCAACATCAATATTTATTAAAAAGAAACAAAATATTTTACTTACATAAATCATTGCGGAAATCGAAGCAATTTTACATAAAAAATTGCTGAAAATTATGCAATTTTTTTGAATTAAGGAAAAGTTTTGTGCAGTAATATTTGGTAATAGTTGCAGTTTTGTCAGCATTTTTTCAATATAAGTGAATAGTATTAAGCAATTTGTTCAGTTATTTATATATTTATGATTGTTTTATCAGGTTTTTTTCCTATAGCAGTTGCAATTGTGTCTGGTGAAGATGAAAATAATTGGATTTGGTATTGTGAACAGCTTAAAGATTTTTTGAAAGATGATTGTAGAAAGTTTGTTTTCATTTCTGACCGTCATCCTGGTATTCTTGTTGCTATTCCCAAAGTGTTTCCAGATTCAGTTCATGGTTCCTGTTTTTATCATTTAAACAATAATTTAAAAGTTGCTTTAAAGACTGAATTTTCCAAATCAAAAAAGAAATGGTTGATAGATTTGTTTGGACGTGTTGCATATGCTTCTAATTTGGATGATTTCAATTTTGCATTGAAGAATTTTAAAGATGCTGGTGGTTCTACTGTGGCAAACTTTTTGAATGGAATTCCCTTTGAGAAATTTACTAATGTTTTTTCCCTGCTTGTCGTTATGGTGAAATGTCATCAAATTGTTCAGAGAGTTTCAATAAATGGATTTTGGAAGAAAGACATTTACCAATCACTGCATGCTTGGATAGCATTAGAGTTAAGTTGATGAAGTTAATTTCTGATCGTCGAGAACTTGCTAATAGTTGGAATAGTGTTGTTTGTCCGGTGAACGAAAATCGGTTGAAAAGTCTTCATTTGGAAAGAGCTTCATGGTTTGTTATAAAATCTAGTGATCATGTGTTTGAAGTTCATTCTCCTGTTCATCAATCTGTTGATTTAAATAATCGGACTTGTTCTTGTAATTTGTGGCAAATTTATGGTTTTCCTTGTGCTCATGCTGTTAGATGTATTTTGAGCTGTGGAAAGTTAAATGTTTATGATTACATTGAAGATTATTTCAAAGTTGTTTATTTTCAATCGGCATATTCTCATCCAATCAATCCTATTATAAACTTTGTGAAAGAAGATGTTTTGATTGAAGATGTGGTTGTAGCACCTCCTAAAGGTAGAAGAATGCCTGGTCAACCATCTGCATTTAAGAGGATAAAATCTGCCGGTGAAATTTCAAAGGCTATTAGATGCAGCATATGCAAGAAGTTGGGTCATAATAAAAGGACTTGTTCAGTGAAATACATGTAGTCTTTTCTTTAATATAGGAAAGCTAAAATGTATGGAGTTGAGTTTATGTTTTTCTTATTCATTTTAATGGTATTTTCTCTATCCTTAGGTTGGATGTTTACTGTCTGTAATGTATTAAACATGGTTTGCTTTCGATTAATCATTGTTGCAGTATTTTCTGCAAGTATTACTGTTAATTGCACATATTTCTGCAGTTTTTCTAAATAATTGTTTTCTTTTTATACCCCTTTTGTGAATAATGCTTTTTATATGAAGATGATATTTTTATAATTGTTTGGATCGAAATAAATAAGATGTATCCATAAGTATGTGCAATTTTTGTTTATAAATATGGAGGTATCGGCAATTATCTATTTCTTATGCTGACATTTCTGAAATTATCTGGTTCAAGAAATTCGAATATCTACAAATTTGTGGACATATCTGTAGATATATGGTTTTATTGCTGAAATTTCTGCAACTATTTGTTGAAAGAATTTCCAATAGCTAAATATTTTTGGAGATATCTACAGATATGTGCTTCATTTGCTGACATTTGTGAAATTATTATGAGTAAGAATTTGGAAAAAATAAATATTTACAGAGATATCTGCTGATATATGTTTTTATTGCTGATTTTTCTGCAATTTTTAAGAGCAAGTATTTAATTACCTATACATTTGTCGAGATAACTGCAGATATGTGCTTTTATTGCTGAATACAATTGTTAGAAATTTATATATAAATTTTTTTGTAATATACTCTAATATTGTGGTAACACAATAATATTGTCTTTCAACTACATAAGTTTAGCAAATATGTACATACATTTCAGTATTCTTTCATAAAACATTACAGTTTGATACATCAATTATTTTGATTTGCTTCAGAAAGTAAAAACTTTTGTGTCAAGCTTTCTTCTAAGCTCCAACTGTAAGGTTTGCAAGAAAGAATTTGATGTGCTATTTCAGCTCTTTGTAAATCCATAGCTTCATATGAGAATTCAGGGTCTTCATTGTTGATTTCTTTGTCTTCACTTCTTTGTTTCATAATGTTCATTACAAACATGCCACAATCAACTCTGCAATGATTGACAAATATTACATAATTATTAGAAGAAATGTTCTATGATATGGAAATATTTGTACATTTTTTTTGTTGTGTACTTACGTATCAGAACGTTGTTGTGGGCTGTTAGCAAAAGTGATTTGCTTTGATGGTTCATGCTCTGCTTTTTCCAATTTTTTTAGTAAGGCAGTGACATAAACTCTCTGTACAAAAAAACAAAGATTTTGTTAAATAGTTTATTTTTCTCTGATTTATTCATTTTTTAATTTACATACCAGCTTTCTTGCCGCCTTCTGATGATCTGCTTCGTGCCGTGGTTTTATGGAATCGTAGTGAATCCATATTCTACCTTGTTTATTAAACTCCAACAGTGTAAAATGTGATTTTTGGTGGATAGGGAAGAACATTTTATTGCAGTTTGCAAAATGTTTAGCAACTACATTATCGATTAGGGCTTGTGTTACATTCTTTGAATTGCTCAGTAGAAATGTCTGTAGGATAATATATTAGACAATTGAATTGATGAACATTTAAACAAATTCTTCAGTAGAAGATTATAAAACTTACAGTAGCGTAAACTTTGAAGTACAAGTTTTTTGGATGAACTTTACGCAATTCATGTGAATACCAGTCAATGATCTACAAATATTATTATAAGGAAATAGTGATAGTATATTTGTTTACAGAATAATATAATATGATTAGCAGAAAAAATAATAAGTTCTTGAAATTTTGCATAAAAACAACAGGTTTGATTAAATGTTGCTGAAAAATCTGGAGATAAATGATATTGTTTTGGATAAATGGAATTTTACTGACAAAACAATAAGTTTAAAGAAATATTGCTGATAAATATGCAGATAAATGGGTTTTTGCAGATAAAACAGCAAGTCTAATTAAATGTTGCAGATAAATTTGTAAATAAATGTGCTTTTGAGTAAAGTTGTACCTGGCCATCAAGAAATCTTCCTATAATTAGTTCACCAAGTGCTGTTCCAGTTATAATTATGTCATCGTCTCCATTTAAGTATGCACTTTTGCTGTGATATAATGATCAATATTAGTAAATGTTTGTATTTTTCAAATATTTGCTGATATCTAACCAGGAAATTTAAATAATTACTTTTAGTTAAGCAATTATTGGTATACTTGGCTACTAAAAGAATTATACAGTTTTACCTGAGGTCAGAGTTATTAAAGAAGTCCTCAAGCAGCTTGATTTTTTCTTCAGATAGACTTCGTACATTTGACCTCCTTTTGACATTTATTTTTGTACTGGTAGAAAATTCTTTTGATCTAGGTTCAGATTCATATTCTTCAATTATTATTGGTAGGGTTTGTACTTGCTGTTTTTCCTTTTTTGCTTTCTTTTCAGTTTGAAAATTCACTTCTTCAGCTAATTTAACCCTTTTTTTTTATTTTCAATTTCCAATGTTTTTTCTTTGATTACTTCAGTTTTTGTTTCTGCAGAAGTAGATATTTCTTCGGTTTGTTTGCCTTGTAACTGTGTATAATTTTGAATGCTTTCACCTGAAATTAATTTGAATGATGGTTAATATTTCATTATTGGTTTTTGAAATACAATTATTGGTTGTTGGTTAGTAAAAATTTTGTGAATAATTGTGAAAAAGTGAAGAATATGCTGCACTTTACAACAGTTGTTGCATTAATATCAGCAATTATTCTTCATATTATTAATATATAATAGGAAGAATATTTGCGGATATATCAACAAATATGTTAAATTTTTACAGTCTGGTTGAAAAACTATAGTTATTCAAAGCATTACCAAAAGAAGGATCTTGTTCAATTGCTTTATCTTCCTCAACTATTTTTGTTTCTTCACCATCTTCTCGGTCTTTCTGTTTTGCTTCAAATTTTATTTTTTCTCCATTATCAACATCTTTTTCTTTTTGTTCTTCTTTTTCTTCATCTTTCTCCATTAGCTGAGATTCATCTTCAACAGTTTTGTCTTCAGTTTGAATATATATCAGTTAAATTTTCATTTTCTTCTGTCCTTTGAGCTGAAATATATGTTTGCAATTCAACTCTTTAATATTTTTGACATAGTTATAGATTTTGTGTTATGTTACAATGTGTTATGTAAAAAATGAAGAATGTGCTACAGTTTTTAATACTTATTGCAATGATATCTGCATTTATTCTTTAAAAATGCTTTTTTCATTTAGTAAGAATACTTGCAGATATATCATCAAATATTTTAAATTTTTACATTCTTGTTGGAAAACAATATATTACTGAAAGTATTACCAGATGACGTATTCTCTTCTGTTTCATTATCCTCACTTTCTTTGTTTTCTTCACTTTCACTTTCATCTGAGGAGTTTAGTTTGCTACCAGATCTTTCTATTAGTTGTAGCTCTATATTCTCAGATTCTGTGGATGATGATGTTTCCACATTTTGTCTCAATTGCTTTTTTAGCAGCGTATTTTCAGCTTGAAGTTTCCTGTTGTCCAATTCAAGCTTTCTTATTATTTCTTTATATTTTTCTTCTCTTTTCTTGTAGAATGCTTCATATTCTTCATCTTTTTCAACTGCATCTTTCAACAATTTTAGTTCCTCTCCTTGAAAATCCTGGAATAAATAATTCAATCAAAATTGAAGCTTAAGAATATTTGTATGTAATTATGTAAGAATCGTGAATAATTGGAAAAATGAATATAATTTTAATTATGATTGGTATGTATGTCCATAAATATTTTTAATAATGGCAGAAAAATCTGCAAGTATTATACAAAATAGTAGATATATCTTTAATTATTGTAAATAATTGTATAACTATGTTCAGTTTTGTTGTTTTAAGTGCAGATAAATATGCAATTGTTTATAAAAATTGCAGATAAGTCATCATATGTAGTGAATAATTGCAGCCAAAAAAAGCTCAACTGCTGCTAATAAATGCAGATATATCTGCAACCATTGTTAAATGTTGCAGATAAGTTTGCAAACAAATAAAGTACTGGCTATTTTTTTACTAAAGCTTAACAATTCTATAAATTAAATTGCAGTTATACTTACTGAGCTGTATTCAATGGTCAATAACATTATTGGCTTGAGTTTTGATATATCCCATTTGCCAGCCAAGGGATACGAGTTGTTGTATTCCAATTTAGCAGATTTCAAAATTTGTGTTTTCTCACAGATCCACCACTGCAAAAAAGACAATTAGTATTAGAATAAATTATTAATTAATAGGATATTTATCTAATTAATTAAAAATTTAATACCAGTAATAATGTAACGCATGCATTTATTTTCCTTGGGGTGTCAATATATTTTTCAATTTGATTTATCAAATGCTTGTGAATCGTTTTTGGCCATGATATCTGCTGCATTTTATCTTCACAAACACAATATGGAATCATATTCCATGATATACTTGAGTTTGGATTTGATATTAAGAATGTTGCAACCAAATGCAATTGCAAAAGCTTTGCCGTATCTGCTTGTTCTTCTTTTGATGATCCTTTTATTGTTGCAAACAATTCCCTTTCTATGTTTTTTTTGTTGACACTTGTTTCTCCTTCAAAGTGCCTGCTGATGAATGATGTAAACTGAGCATTGCTTTTACCCTCTTTTTTCATATGGCCAGAAGTTTTGATTTGCTGACCCTCTGTAGGAATTGATAGCAATTGGCTTATATCATCTTCTGTAAATGTTAGTAACATATCACCAAATTGGAAACATTTCAAATTCTTTCTGTATGCTTTGATGATTATGTCTATTGTTGTTGAGTTTTTTGTGTTTTCTTTTGCAGGTATAATTCCAATATAGATCATATGAATGAACTTGTAGAAAGGTAGATTCGGGAGATATTTTGTATGTGATACTGTCAGCAATTTTTCATTCTTAATTCTGCCAAGAACATCGATGAAAGACCTCAAATTATTTCTGTAATTATCTTCTGTTGATTTGATTTTCCCTTCACTTATTGTTTTTCTTTTTTCCGGTAGAATATTTGATCCTGGTTGTTGTTCAACAGGAACAATAGATGTTTCCAACATAACTTTTTTTTCCTTCTTTTATATCTTCTTTTGTGTTCTTCTGTAAAAGTAAATTAAAAATTATGAAATAACTATGCACAATCTAATAATATGATAGGTAATGTTAAATACTTGCAGTTATAATGAATATGTAACTGAATTTAGGCTCAATTTGATGATATATAGTATTAAGATATTTCTGCAACTATGTGCAATAGTTGCAGATATTTCTGCAACTATACTCAATAGTTGCAGACATTTCTGCAACTATTTGCAAATAGTTGCATTTCTGCAACTATATGCAATAGTTGCAGAAATGTTTGCAACTATGTGCAATAGTTGCAGATACTTCTGCAACTATACCGAATAGTTGCATAAATTTCAGCAACTATTGCACATAGTTGCAGCCATTTCTGCAACTATTGCATAAAGTTGCAGAAATGCAACTATATGCAATAGTTGCAGAAATGTTTGCAACTATGTGCAATAGTTGCAGATATTACTGCAACTATACCGAATAGTTGCATAATTTTCAGCAACTATTGCACATAGTTGCAGACATTTCTGCAACTATTTGCAATAGTTGCATTTCTGCAACTATATGCAATAGTTGCAGAAATGTTTGCAACTAAGTGCAATAGTTGCAGATATTACTGCAACTATTAGCAATAGTTGCAGAAATATCTGCAACTATTGCACATAGTTGCAGATATATCTGCAACTATACGCAATAGTTGCAGACATTTATGCAACTATTTGCAATAGTTGTATTTCTGCAACTTTATGCTATAGTTGCATAAATTTCTTCAACTATTGCACATAGTTGCAGACATTTCTGCAACTATACCATATAGTTGCAGAAATATCTGCAATTATTTGCAAATTTTGTAAATTTTCAAAAAAATCAAAAACGTTTAAAATTTGCTGAATTATCTGCGAATATTTAAAATAATTGCACCTTTAATACAAATATGAATCTGCTTAAAATTTGAAGAGAGGAAATAGTTTTTTGAACAATTTTTTTCAAAAATTGCAGTAATTACAGAATGTTTTTTAGTATATCATCTGCATTCTCAATTTTCTTTGTATTACCGTAAAAAAGCTCGATTACATACATGGCTAACTCAAAAATCTCTAAAATCCTTGCAAAAACCCTAAGATCTATTGATTTAAAACAGTGGAATATAAATCGACTACTTATGAAATTGAGATATATCACCTTCGATCTTCCCATTTTGCCTCGTGTGAGATTTTCGACTTGATTTTGGTTGTTCAGTTGTTCGATTTTATAGAATTTTCGGATTTTGTTGAAGAAACTGTGATTTCAATTGTATCAAAGGTTACGATAAAAAAAGCGTGGGTTCAGGGTTTTACGATGATTTTTAAGGGTAGTTTGGGAAAAGAAAAGGCTGTCTTTAAAAATAGGGATGAAATTTTTATGTTTTGTATCTAAGGGATGTTTGGTGAATTATGAAAGTTATTAAGGATGTATGACAAACGTTCCCTTTTTATTAAGCATTATGACATCTTAATATGTTAATCATGTTGATGTGTTTACGCATTATATATTACATTTTATCTCTACGAAGGGACTTTATTCGGAAAAATGTATAAAAAGACATAATGTTGTAAAGAAATATTTGTTTAAATGAAATGTAAATTTAATTGTTCTATTTACTTGACTGTTGAAAAATAACATAAATTATGTGGCATTTGAAAATAATACAAGCAGTTACTACAACATCATTGGAATTCATTATTGGTTCTCGAAACATGATACGTTACCTGAACTACAGTATTATGTTTACATCTCTATTTTACCATTGTATGTGTGTCTTGTTGTACTTTTTCTTATATACTAATTTTGAGGTTCAGTATTTTCTTGATCAATTTCTACATATCCTCTCGAATTTGACTCTTCACTTCAATAATCTCACTTATTTTCCCATTACCATTAGTTGATCTCTCATTCCCTCTCATTTGTTCATGTTGTGTCGCTATATTTTTTTTGCTCTACTTTCTCCATCCCTTCAATTACCACATCCTTTGTAATTATATTTGCATGAAACTCTTTTATATGCATGTATCTGTATTAATGCATTATGCATATATAAATACATCATTAGTGACCTTCTGATTCTATGGCCTGATCAATGCTCAAATCCCAAAACCCAAAAGCGATGGATCGTTAGCGCGAAATAATAAATTAGTAAATAGAGATATCCACTTTAACTACAACATTCAGAACTCACAGTAGAACAAATAAAATATAACAACACATATCACTAAAATATTCGAATAGGACTAGATAATAGTCATAAGTTCTATTACATAAACTAGAAATAACACTTCCATAACAAGTGGTCCAACATGAATATGCATATAGAATAATATATATTTAGATAAGTGAAATAAAAGAATATAACTCTATCGATTTCCACAATCGTTTTCTCACATCAAGCATTTCCCTAACACCATGTCAACTATAATAGATAGATACAAAAAATAAAATATATTGTGGGTCAGATATATGCCTATGTGAGTGAGGAAGTATCACTAAGTATACGATACCAAGCTAATAAAACATCATAGGACTAATACCACTCTTATCATTTTTATGTTACTTGTATCTATCAAATTTAGTCTATCATTCTATAAAATTACAGTAGTAATCAATTACCAATCAATATCATATAAGGTAGCAACATCTCAATATTGATACGTAACACTATCATATAGCATATCGTAATTTATCTTATTTCAAAGCTAATACGCGTGCGTCACTATTTACCATGAAGCTTGGCGGCATGCCAATCCTTGTCCCTACTACAATCGACCTGTTGAAACCATTATAGTGAATTAGATGGACATCTCCACCTACCTTGGTCCCTGCATCGTACGTCAGAAGACCTTACCGTATATAGCAACCAACTTAATTCATATTAACATTTTCTTATCATCAAACTTTCTTGTATTTACATATATATCCGCAAAACTCATCAAACTTGAGTGTTATTTTATACAAGATTACATACAACATACAACATCCTAACACTACTGCTCGATCGATATAAAGCGCCTTCAACCATTTATATAGGCATTACGTGGTCTAGGTTTAATCTGGGCTCAATATAGACATTCAAATATCTAACTAATATATTCAAACATCTGAACACAATTAAGACATCCGGTCATACTATATAAACCTCTGAATTTCTAAAGGAAAATTTCCTTGAGCTCTTCAAATGTCTAACCGAACTTTCAACCACCGGATTAAGATGTCTGAACAATAATTTTAAACGTCTGAATTTTGTGAAAATGAAAGGGAAATCTATGGGTTGACACTATAAAATTCAGAGTCCGAATATTATTTTTAGATGTCCGGTTTACTATTAATTTTGGATTTTCACTATTTTTTTGAGTTTTTTGCTTAGTGCTTTTTAGTCTTCATGTAGGTAATATTTATCTTATATACATTATTTCCATATAATTCAATGTTTATATGGTCATTTCATCAAGTTTGTCGTATTGCCCTCTTACCCACTCATCTCCATTATCGTTACTATCTTAACTTTATTATAGTTATAATTTTGCTTCTTCCTACATATTTTTATATTGTTATTATAAAGTTTACTCTTTGAGTATTATAATTGTACCATCGTCTTGACTATGTATAATTATATCACTTTCGAATTCATAGGACATCTATAATCATGCACATAAATTTATCTAGTCAATGATTCATTTATCTATCTTTCCCTATTAATCTTCTGCCCCCTTTCTTAAGCAACTATTATCAAGGGTGTAAATGTGTCAGACCATACCAAACAAAGGTATATCTATGTCATGTCCAATAAGAGATCCAGATGGACACGAATTAGACATCGTTCAAGTTCGGACATTGTTCCTACAAGCTGGATAATGGACAAATAATGTACGGATAATAGAAAAACATTGAAAAATCTCAGATAGATGTGTTTTTATACATTTTTTTCTTTTTCTAATTCATATTCTAAATGATAATTGGACCGACATGGACCAGGCACCTTATAGCTTCGGACCAAACCAAACATCAGATACTCGTACAAAATTTGCACCTATAACTATCAAAACTCTTCATTAATGACCAATTACCTATTTCTAATACCAACTTCAATTTCAATATATACCAAAATCTAAATCATATCAAGTATAATCATTAACCTAACTTAGGCTATAACCAGTGAAATAAAAGCATATATGATATAATATATCTTAACAACTAAATTCCCACTCACAATTTATCTGACAAAGCTCCAAATTTGATCGGTATCTCCTTCTCTTTTGTTGCTCGGATCTTGCCCTAGTCTCCAAACAATGTGAATCCATTCTGATCTCATTAGCCTCTATTTTTTTTGAATTTGATCGGGAATTGCATTGGTAATCTTAGATTTAGGTTAATGGTTAGATTTTGTTTCATTTGGGAAGAGGAAGAGAATTAATAGTAACTATACATACTCTTCCTTTAGGATTTTGCAATTTATCTCATCCATATTTTGGTACTAATGATTCTTAGGACCCAACTTAACCCAATTCGAATCAAAACTTACATCAAGTTATAATTCTTAATCCTTTTTTTGATTTAAGTGTTCCTATAATGAAAATTGACTAGAAAATATGATCTATGCAATGGTATAAGTTTCATTGTTTAACTCATTTTTGTAATAAAAAAACAGTTTTACCTATTCTTAAGTAAAATTACAAATTTTCCCTTGAGCTTTTTATATTTACATTGAATACAATGTCTTTATCAAAAATAGTGTCCCATTCATGGTTCAAATAATAAAACTATTAACTCGAGAAAAATAAAGTATTAAACTTGTCTAAGATAATTTTGTTTAACATCTAGTTTCTTGCTAAATATGTTGCAGATTTAACATTTTAAATTTTACACTAGATGTAGCATGTATTTACATGTGTGATATTTATACTTCTGAGCATAAACATATATCAGAATGGACTAAATGGCGTAAATAGCAGACCATAATGTTTTATCGGCTTGTTGTTATGAGAGAGAATATGGAATGAAGGAAGAGATTGTTGGGCGTGCATCAACAACTAGTCCAAAAGAGTTGGAAATTGAACACTTTATTGTTCTTCATTTATGAGGAATATGCAACATGAATAATGATATGACTATCGAGTAAACATTTTGAATGTAGTATATTTTGTATATACCTTATGTAACACCTCGAAAATTTAACCGAAAATTTAACCAAAAATTTAATAAAAAATTAAATTTAAATAAGAATAGGTAAAAATAAAATTTTCATAGACATCCGAATTTAGCTATGCAACTTGCACCATTACGTTCTTAGCAATTTTTTGGACAATTTTCATATATAATTTTTTGAAATCGGAGCTATTATGAAAAAGTTATAAACGTTTGAAATTTTGCAATCGAAAAAAAATATTTTTAAACAAGGAAAGCCCGCTGGTCGACACCCCAAATTGGACCGATCGACCCTAGCGATTAAACACTCCAATCTAAAGTGGTCGATCAGTCATTTGTAATCGGCTAGGGTTTGTCCTGGTCGAGCAACTAGGATTTGATAGGGATTGATCAAATGGTTCTAGTTGTTTTGTACCACTATAAATATGACCCTAGGCTAATTATCAGAACTCTAATTTATTTGTTGTATGTCCAAACTCTATCTCTTTGAAATATTAAATCTCTTTCTCCTCAAGTTAATTTTTTTTGAACCAAATTATAAATTACATTAGAGAAACTGAAGAAGAGATTAAATCAAAAAAATTCTAGAGGAGACCTAGGATAGGCAGAGGAGATTCTAAGCGTATTGCGGAGGGGATAGCTTTTTCAGGTGAGTGGGTTCATGATTACTAAGATGATTTACATGTAATTAATTTTATTATATCCTATTTTGATCTAGAATTATTCTAAATTGAATTGAAAACACTATATTGGGAGTTTAACAGTAATTATAACCCAGAAAAATATGATCCTTTTCTTTTAATCTAGATCAGGTTGATGTAAATCTGTTAAATAAAAGTTGATTCAAAGTGAATATACCTGTTTTACCAAATTAAATATAAATTGATATAACCCTTTTTATGCTAAACCTAGGACAAGTTGATTATTGAAATTGAATATACTGTATATGAAAGTGAACATGAGTTTGGGTAGTTACAAATTTGAGATTCACAAACTTGAGTTTACTGTAATTAGGGTTATTGTATGACAAATTAAAATTAAAGTTACCGTAATATGAAATTTGTAAGTTTACTATAAATGAAGACGATAATTAAAATTAACAAACAATTAGCACCCCGATTGGTCGACCGCTCATTGGAGCCGATCGACAACAGACGGTCGACCGCTTCAATAACCAATGGTCGAACCGGTTAGCATTTTTAGACATGGCCTGAATCTCGACCTAAGGCCCAAGTATAAATTAAATTATGTTTTATATCTATTATAGGTTTATATATATGGATGTTAGAACTAGTAGGGAAGTTAGTACCATATTTTTCGATTCTAGGACACTACGGGACTGGATAAATGCTATTTATTCAACATGGTCGATAATCAACTTGGGTTATTCTATCGAAAATTGCACTCACAGGAGGTTCTATGGTCGATGTGCAACACCAACGATGATGTATGATGGAGTGTGTGGCCCGACTGTAACATCCCGGGATTTTGTCAAATTTAAATCAAATAAATTGTAATAAAATCACATAGTATTAAGGTAAACAACTAAAAACAACTTTTATTTTATCAAGGTAATCAAATAAATTCAAGAAAATGTGTAAACAACAAAGTAACAAAGTAAAATAATAAGAACAAGTTGCAAGAAGAATTTATAAGCCAGTAAACAAAGGAAAACGAACAGCACACATATAGTATGAAAGCAAAGCAACACTTATGTAAGAAAGAATAAAACAAAATAGAAAACAAAGCAACAAAGTGAGAAACAAACATCACCTAGGCTGAAAGTAAAACAAGAGGACATACTTTCATTTAATGCATTTACTGTCTTGCATGTACACGATCCTATCAGCACCCACACTAACATTTATTAGCAAGCATGGTTTAGTTTTTTTTATATATTTAACCTGTACCTGTTTTTGCTTTAGTAGACTCAGCCTATCCTTTCACTTGCACACCATCTTTCCTATAGATATATCTACATACACATGTATAAACCTTTAGTTGTTTTCGTTCAAACCACTTAGCAAAGCCTGAAAGTAAACAATAAAGAAACATCACTTTATTTCAAAATTGAAAACAAATCACTGAAGAAACCAAAAGCAAACTCAGTTATACAAGCAAAACAGAAAAGAAGAAAGGAGGAAGATCAAACTGTTCTTTTTCAAACAAGAAATTCTTCTGTTTTCCAAATATTTCTAAGGTGAGTAAACATGATGTTATAAAGGATATAGAGTTTATTTAAAATAGTTTAAACTTCAATTATCACTGCTTTGTTCATATTCCAGTTTATAACATCCCAGTGATGCTCTGTACCATTTATACAGGGATTTCCATTGCTTTTTTTTAAGTGAAGTCTATTTGTTTTGATCACTGAAGCTTGGGTTTTCAAATAAATCAAGTTGTTTTAATCCTCGAACATGATCTTGTAAAGTTATTTGAACCTGCAGTATATTAATTTCCACTGGAACATGTTTTACAGTTTTCAAGTTGAAATTTGATAAAAATTAATTGTTGTGAAATGTTGATTCAATATTAAAATCTGAATCTACACTTGAAATTATGATTTTTAAACCTTGAATGAAGATTTGTAGTTAAGTAACTCAAGAGCAGTTCACCAAAGAACTGGAAATGCATTTTGGTCGATTCCCGATCACCAACGAATTTTTAAATGTTTTTACTTGAATCGAAGGTAGTATAAACATCTGGGATAGCACGAAAATTATCAGAAAAATTTCCCATCGTATGGATTGGGAGTTGAGACCCAAAATAGGGTTTAAGTTCGAAAAATACACAGTTTGAAAAACGTGGTCGCTGTTCCGTCTATGGGCCATCGGACTTCGAGACTCCGGTGGGGATAGGGGCGTTAGGTCGAGACGAAGCTCCAGTCGAAATTTTATGGCCTCAGATGGCCAGAGGAGGTGGCACGAGATCGATTTCCGGCGATGTATCAATTGGTTCTTTTGAACAGGGTGACTCGATTTCGCTCTCGAGTTTAATTCGAGAATCGGGGTGTTCGAATCAATTTGGGGAATGGTAGGCGACTTGCTGGAGGTCACGATCGCCACTGAAGCGGAGGCGCGGTGGTGTACGCGTGCACGAGGATGTTTCGCGTATCAGTAAGAAAAGTTGGAGAAGACGAGAGAAGACTCGAAGTAGCTTGGGAGGAAATTGGTGGAAAACTCGAAGCTGAGTCGAGTAGTATTGTCTACGTATCGGGTCATTTTAACTTAAGCAAATTTTTTTTCGTAAAAATGTATCACCTGGGTCAAATTAGAAGAAAACTCGAAGCAGGGGGGGCTTTTGGACCGGGCATGACTCGAGGAAGGCTCGGGTTGGTCATAAAAAAATCAACATTCCCAGTTTTGAAATTTAAATACTAGTGCAACTAATTCCTAAAATAATTCATTTACTATAGAATGATGATTGTGGGTAAATGAAATAAAATAACGAGGAGTTAATCAAATATGCAAACTGATTTATTTAAAAACAAAATTTAATTATAATAACTAAATAATGATTAGGAAATTGTGATTTGAAATTACTTTGTAACTAATAATAATAAATTTATTCATAAAAGAAATTGAAATTTAAATCAACGGAAAAAGAAATCAAATAAATAAATTTAGACAATTAATCAAGAAATAATGAATTAGTAGAGCAAATTAAGATTTAAAATTATTTATAATTAAATGAAATTAAACATCAAAATGATTAGTAAAAATATTTATGTAGTTAATTCAGGTTAGATCAAATTACTTGAATCAACTATGACTGACCATTACCAAATATTCTGATTGTATTGATATTCCTGTTATGATACCGTGATTGTTTTGTATTGCACTGTGATCTGTGAATTTGTTCTGTATTGATGTAAAAAAAAACCCTGTTTGTCCGTAAAACGACATTTAAACCTCGATGCGACAAGGAATCGGATTTCAGTTTGTTATCCGAAGCCCACATCGAATCTATGAATTGTTGTGAATAACATATCCACATGTTTTTGAAATTAACGCTCACTATTCGGGTTACCCGTTCCGATATAGTGATACGTCGTATATGGATGACATTTGAAGACCGGTGTTGAAGACCGGATATTTTCGAAAATGAAAGGACAACCTGTCGAATGTCTCTGCACCGAGTTGCTCCGGTATAGAGATTTATATCACTCTTTTGTGACGGGAAGTTCGGACGTGATTAGAAAATTATCCGGATTGCAAGGACTTCTTTGGAAGTGCCTTCGGTTCTGTTCGAACCCGGAACAGACTTGTATGGATACATGTCCGACATTACACTTTGAGATATAAAGCCGATTTCTTTCAAATACATTTCTGTTGGTGGCGGAGAATTTATTCTTTTAGCTTAACACCCTTCTCTGAGACGTACGAGCTCAGAGGTTATGTAGTTGAAATTTATCAGCGATATATCCCAATTTGGTAATGTGACATGCTGAGTGTTGCTGTGTGATGATCAGTGTTTGATCATTTGTGATATGATCATTTGTTTGATTTTATATCTTTGTGATCATTACTTTGATCATCTGTTGACCCAAAGCATGGCTTTGTGACAAAGCGTAGCTTTGTGGACGAGACTTCGTCGAACCTCACACCCCGGAATGGTCAAAACAGGAAAGATGCGGTAAGGTTATAGGGAGTAGCGCCCCTTAGTGTATGTTCATTTCCTTCTGGATAGAAGTGGTATCATGGTATGGAGCCCAGATACTTTACTTATGTGGATATCGCAGATATACATTTATTATCTTTGTGATTTGTTGCTCGGGGCCCCGGTTAAAGGTTGGTTACAACCGGGAGATGGCATACTCGTGTCAGTAGTTACCTATTTTTGCAGAGGTAACCCGGCCTTGTGTTGGCAGAGATCCGGTTAGGTTCTCGGGACGTCCTTCCAGAGGCGTTTCCATGTGGCAATGGGAAGTTCCTTGGCCTGACCATTTGTTGGAAATCCAAAGAAACAATACGAGACTCGTATGGTTTTAGTTGTATTACCTGCCATGGAATGTGGCGGTAACCTGCTATTGAACATGGTAGCTATAGTAGGCATAGTTCGGAATGTCTATGCTGGCTAAGATTAATATTCTACTTTCGAAATGTTTTTCCACACTATGCACTAATAATAATATTAAAAAGGATTTGATTTTGCGTAGTAAGCATCTTTGACTATCATAAGAAGAAATCTCCTCCAATTCTGCGTTTTCATTGTGTGTGTGGTGGGAGGTCTTATGGTAGTTTCATTTTCCAAAAGCATTGCGAATTTACTTTAAATTCTTTTGTTGTCCGTTTTTTTAAAAGATAAACTGTTTTGTTTACTCATACCAGTCCCATGACTGACCTGGAGTTTATTGTTTTCTTTTCTAAACTCTGGGTGCCCATTATTTTTACACGGGCAGCCTAGTAGCAGGTTTTCCGTATTTTGGAGTTAGCTGTATTTTGGAGCTCTTATCTTGGAAATATTCTTAGGAGCTTTTTGGAGATCTCAGGTGTTTAGCTTTTGGGAGTCTGTTATCACTTCTTTTATCTGAAGACTTTTGGATATATGATCACTGTTGTATTATCATGATGTTGTATTTGGAGTTGTAGTATCTGTATTAAATACTCTGCAAGAACTCCGAATCATTCTCTTGAAGCTCATCCTTTTTATGATATGTAGTATGGATTATATATATTGATGTTGTATCCGTGATGATATTTATGATATTGATTTTGTTCCGCTGTTTTATATTCATCTAATTGTTGTTATAAGCTCCATCCGAACTGAAATTTAACGTTTGGATTTTGGCAGTCGAATACAAGTTAAGTATTTGATGTCTATTTTCAAATGAAGAATTTCGTGTCGTGACAAATTGGTATCAGAGCTTTTGGTTGAGTAAGAACTTAAGCTACGGAGTATAACACATTAGATGGCTCATTAGAGATAGGGTGAAGTATACCCTAGAATGAGTATAACCAAGACTGTAACTCTAAAAAAAAATTGTTAGTCTATTTCTTTTACTGCTGATATTCCTTAAGATATTCGTCCGTATATCTAAATCAATTTTCTTACTAATTTCAGATAAGTAAGAATGAGCGGACGCAGAGGAAGATCAAGGGGTCAAGTGAATGCCGCAGCACCAAACCAAGGTCCTCCAGCAGTAGTGGCAGCAATGGATATCCAGCAGCAGCCTGATCTGGCTGATTTGAATAAGAAATTCGAAAGGCTTGGTGGCAAACCATTCACCGGCAAGGAGTCAATTATTGAGGCTCAAGCTTGGGTCAGATCATGTGAGAAAATTTTTAAAGGGCTTAAGCTGCAAGACGAGCAGAAGAGACTTATAGCTTCTTGGCAACTCCAAGAAGAAGCTTCAGCCTGGTGGGAAACCGTCATTGTTGATGAATCCGAGGAGGAGTTTTCTTGGGATCGTTTTAAGGAGGTGTTCGAGAAGCGTTATATGCCGTCGGCGGGAATTTCCAGAATGTATCAAGAATTTTTGGATTTAAAGCAAGGAAGCCTGACATTTGAAGAGTACTTAAACAAGTTTAACGAACTATCCCGTTTTGGTCCGGAGTTGTTAAGCACACCTCTTAAGAAGAACGAAAGGTTTATCCGGGGAATGAACCAGAAATATCACGAAAGGATGACAGCTCACGTCAAGGAATCTTTTTCTGATCTTATTGATATGGGATACAGGTATGCCACATTGGATATGCAGGAGATTCCAAAGGAAGGAGGAAATTCAAATAATCAGAACTGGAAGAAAAGAAAGTTTGGGGGCAAGAAGCCACAGCAAGGCAACGATAAAAAGAGCAATCAAGGAAATTCGGCTAGCAACATAACTTGTTACAATTGCAATGAGAAGGGCCATTATTCAAACAGCTGCACAAAACCAAAGAAGCAAGTTAACAAGGAACAACCGGTGAAGAATGAGCAATATAAGCCCAGAAAATGTTACGCCTGTCAGGGAGAGGGACATGTTATCAAAAACTGCCCAATGATGAAGCAAGCACAGGTGGCAAATGTTTACGCGATAAAGAAAGATCCTTCAACTTCGAAAGCTGATAAAGGAAAAGGTGTTCTGGAAGGTAACCTTACTATTAATGGTAGAACTGTTAGAGTTTTATTTGACTCGGGAGCTTCACATAGTTTTATCTCCCAACAAACCGTAAAAGAATTAGGACTTAAAGCTAGATTTTCTGCCGATCCTATTTGCGTGAAAAATCCGGTTGGAGGTCCCGCAAATCTTTGTTTATATTGTAAGAAAGTTCCTATTTCATATGATAGTTATCGATTTCCTATCAACCTTTATATCCTCGAATTTAATGAATTTGAAATCATACTCGGAATGAATTGGTTATCGAAATACGAAGCTATATTGGAGTGTAATGATCGGACCGCTTTGGTCAAAACGGACTTTGGAAATTTTATTGAAATCTCTTGTGAGAATCCGAGTCCAAGAAGAGATGGATTGATGTATACTTTGGGATATCCTGAACCCACTTTGCAGTCTATATCTGTTGTTCGGGAATTTTCCGACGTATTTGAAGAAGTAAATTCCTTACCTCCGCACAGAGAAATAGCATTCCGAATTGACTTAATACCCAATGCTCGTCCTGTTGTTCACGCAAGTCGCAGGATGGCACCTAAGGAGAAAATTGAATTAGTCAATCAAACTCGAGATCTGCTGAAGAAAGGATTGATTCGCCCTAGTGTTTCCGAATGGGGTTCAGCCGTCGTATTTGTAGCTAAATCAGACGGATCTTTGAGATTGTGTGTAGATTACCGTGATCTTAATAAACAAACTCTCAAGAACAAATTCCCTTTACCTAGAATTGACGATCTATTTGATCAACTTCATGGCGCTCGATTCTTTTCTAAGATGGATCTAGCTCAGGGATTCCATCAACTGCGAATAGCTGAGGATTGTGTTCATTTTACTGCTTTTAGGGGTCCAGACATGTTCTACGAGTGGTTAGTTATGCCTTTCGGATTGACCAACGCTCCTGCGTACTTCGTGGATTTAATGACCCGAGTATTTCGAGAAGTGTTGAACAAATTTGTCCTTGTATTTATTGATGATATCTTAATTTTCTCCAAAACTGAAGAGGAGCATTCTGAACATCTCAGAATTGTTTTGGAAATATTGAGGACGAATGTCTTATTCGCTAAATTTTCTAAGTGTCACTTTTGGGTCAAAGAGGTCAAATTTCTCGGTCATATTATTAATGAAGAAGGGATTTCTGTTGATCCAAGCAAGATTTCTGCAATTATGGACTGGAAGCAACCCACTACTCCTAGAGAAGTTCGAAGTTTTCTCGGTTTAGCGGGATATTATAGAAAGTTTGTACAGGATTTTTCTAAGTTGGCTAGCCCATTGACTAAGCTGACAATGAAGAATGCTAAATTTGATTGGACTTCAAGATGTGATGAAGTTTTCCAGGAATTGAAAAAGAGATTGACTACTGCTCCTGTTCTTGTTATTATTAATGGGAACCAAGGCTTATCTGTCTATACTGATGCATGTGGTGACGGGGTAGGTGCAGTATTAATGCAAAATGGAAAGGTAGTTGCCTACGCGAGTAGACAATTACGTCCGCATGAGAAGAACTACCCGACACATGATTTGGAGCTTTTGGCTATTGTTTTCGCTTTAAAAATCTGGCGACACTATCTTCTGGGTAAGAATCTTTTCAGTTTCTTAACAATTTACGAAATTAACTAAATAAATATACTTAATAAACTCTTCTTGTTTTAGGTGAAAAATTCGAATTATTCACCGACCATAAATCTTTGAAATATCTTTTCACCCAGAAGGATCTGAATCTGCGACAGCAGCGTTGGTTGGAATTTCTGGCATCCTATGACTTAGACATTCAGTATACGCCCGGAAAAGCCAATGTAGTTGCTGATGCTTTAAGTAGGAGACATGCTGTTCTTGCTCATCTTATTATCGCCCCTACTCTCCTTGAGAAGATCGCAAGCAAGCAATACGAAGATGAGTTTCTTCGAGGGATTTATAAAAAAATTTGCCAAGGGGAAGACACAAGTTTTGAGATGGATAATAGAGGAGTTATAAGATTAGAAGGCAGGATTTGTGTTCCAGACTCCCCTGATCTGAAGTGTGAAGTATTGGACGAATGCCACAAGTCCAAATTCAGTATCCATCCAGGAATCAACAAAATGTATCGAGACATTAAAAGAACATTCTGGTGGAAGACGATGAAGAGAGACATATCGATATATGTGAGTCGCTGTGCTACTTGTCAGCAAATCAAAAGCGATCAAAGGAAAGTGGCCGGTTTACTTCAACCTTTGGAAGTACCGAAATGGAAGTGGGATCAGGTATCGATGGATTTCATCGACGGATTGCCACGAACCAAGAAGGGAAATGAAGAGATTTGGGTTATAGTGGATCGTTTAACCAAAACTGCTCACTTTATTCCAGTAAAATCCACTCGAACTGCAGAAAGCTTAGCAGGTATATACGTAAAAGAAATTGTTCGCCTCCATGGTATTCCCAGTAGTATAGTGAGTGATCGTGACCCGATCTTCACTAGTAGATTTTGGGAGGCATTTCAGGATGCTTTGGGAACGAAATTAAATTTCAGCACTGCTTATCACCCGCAAACAGATGGACAGACTGAAAGGGTCAACCGAATTCTAGAAGACCTATTGCGTTCTTGTGTTCATGATTTTGGTGGTTCATGGGAGGACCATTTGCATCTGGTTGAATTCTCATATAATAACAGCTATCAGGCCAGTCTGGAAATGGCTCCTTTCGAAGTTTTATATGGTCGCCCGTGTCGATCACCTATATGCTGGATAGAATCAGGTGACAGACTTGTCTTAGGACCAGATATGATCAAAGAAGCCACTGAGAAGGTTGACTTTATTCGCAAGAAGTTATTAACTGCCCAAAGCCGTCATAAGAGCTATTATGACCGCCGAAGAAGATTTTTGGAATTTCAAGTTGGAGATTCTGTATTTCTGAAAGTATCTCCAATGCGGGGTGTATTAAGATTCGGGAAAACTGGAAAGCTAGCACCGCGTTACATTGGTCCTTTTCCTATTCTGGAAAGGATTGGTCCTCTAGCATATCGAGTACAGCTACCCGACTGGTTGTCTGGCGTGCATAATGTGTTTCACATTTCTAATCTTCGGAAGTATGTGCACGACCCAGATGATATTATTGAAGAAGCTGCTCAGCAGGATCTGGAAATCACTCCTAATTTGGCAGTAAAGAGGGAACCAATAAAAATTGTTGATCGTGAGGAGAAGCGATTGCGAAACAAAGTTGTGAAGCTAGTCAAAGTTCAATGGAGTGGCAATCCAAAGGACTGTACTTGGGAGACTGAAGACAATATGAAGAAATCATATCCCAACTGCAGAATAGACATCTCGACTTAAACTGTAAGTCATTTCCTTATTTCGAATTCGTATGTTCTTCGTTTACGTTTCTCTTTCTTTCAATTTCGAGGACGAAATTTTCTTAAGTAGGGGATATTGTAACATCCCGGGATTTTGTCAAATTTAAATCAAATAAATTGTAATAAAATCACATAGTATTAAGGTAAACAACTAAAAACAACTTTTATTTTATCAAGGTAATCAAATAAATTCAAGAAAATGTGTAAACAACAAAGTAACAAAGTAAAATAATAAGAACAAGTTGCAAGAAGAATTTATAAGCCAGTAAACAAAGGAAAACGAACAGCACACATATAGTATGAAAGCAAAGCAACACTTATGTAAGAAAGAATAAAACAAAATAGAAAACAAAGCAACAAAGTGAGAAACAAACATCACCTAGGCTGAAAGTAAAACAAGAGGACATACTTTCATTTAATGCATTTACTGTCTTGCATGTACACGATCCTATCAGCACCCACACTAACATTTATTAGCAAGCATGGTTTAGTTTTTTTTATATATTTAACCTGTACCTGTTTTTGCTTTAGTAGACTCAGCCTATCCTTTCACTTGCACACCATCTTTCCTATAGATATATCTACATACACATGTATAAACCTTTAGTTGTTTTCGTTCAAACCACTTAGCAAAGCCTGAAAGTAAACAATAAAGAAACATCACTTTATTTCAAAATTGAAAACAAATCACTGAAGAAACCAAAAGCAAACTCAGTTATACAAGCAAAACAGAAAAGAAGAAAGGAGGAAGATCAAACTGTTCTTTTTCAAACAAGAAATTCTTCTGTTTTCCAAATATTTCTAAGGTGAGTAAACATGATGTTATAAAGGATATAGAGTTTATTTAAAATAGTTTAAACTTCAATTATCACTGCTTTGTTCATATTCCAGTTTATAACATCCCAGTGATGCTCTGTACCATTTATACAGGGATTTCCATTGCTTTTTTTTAAGTGAAGTCTATTTGTTTTGATCACTGAAGCTTGGGTTTTCAAATAAATCAAGTTGTTTTAATCCTCGAACATGATCTTGTAAAGTTATTTGAACCTGCAGTATATTAATTTCCACTGGAACATGTTTTACAGTTTTCAAGTTGAAATTTGATAAAAATTAATTGTTGTGAAATGTTGATTCAATATTAAAATCTGAATCTACACTTGAAATTATGATTTTTAAACCTTGAATGAAGATTTGTAGTTAAGTAACTCAAGAGCAGTTCACCAAAGAACTGGAAATGCATTTTGGTCGATTCCCGATCACCAACGAATTTTTAAATGTTTTTACTTGAATCGAAGGTAGTATAAACATCTGGGATAGCACGAAAATTATCAGAAAAATTTCCCATCGTATGGATTGGGAGTTGAGACCCAAAATAGGGTTTAAGTTCGAAAAATACACAGTTTGAAAAACGTGGTCGTTGTTCCGTCTATGGGCCATCGGACTTCGAGACTCCGGTGGGGATAGGGGCGTTAGGTCGAGACGAAGCTCCAGTCGAAATTTTATGGCCTCTGATGGCCAGAGGAGGTGGCACGAGATCGATTTCCGGCGATGTATCAATGGGTTCTTTTGAACAGGGTGACTCGATTTCGCTCTCGAGTTTAATTCGAGAATCGGGGTGTTCGAATCAATTTGGGGAGTGGTAGGCGACTTGCTGGAGGTCACGATCGCCACTGAAGCGGAGGTGCGGTGGTGTACGCGTGCACGAGGATGTTTTGCGTATCAGTAAGAAAAGTTGGAGAAGACGAGAGAAGACTCGAAGTAGCTTGGGAGGAAATTGGTGGAAAACTCGAAGCTGAGTCGAGTAGTATTGTCTACGTATCGGGTCATTTTAACTTAAGCAAATTTTTTTTCGTAAAAATGTATCACCTGGGTCAAATTAGAAGAAAACTCGAAGCAGGGGGGGCTTTTGGACCGGGCATGACTCGAGGAAGGCTCGGGTTGGTCATAAAAAAATCAACATTCCCAGTTTTGAAATTTAAATACTAGTGCAACTAATTCCTAAAATAATTCATTTACTATAGAATGATGATTGTGGGTAAATGAAATAAAATAACGAGGAGTTAATCAAATATGCAAACTGATTTATTTAAAAACAAAATTTAATTATAATAACTAAATAATGATTAGGAAATTGTGATTTGAAATTACTTTGTAACTAATAATAATAAATTTATTCATAAAAGAAATTGAAATTTAAATCAACGGAAAAAGAAATCAAATAAATAAATTTAGACAATTAATCAAGAAATAATGAATTAGTAGAGCAAATTAAGATTTAAAATTATTTATAATTAAATGAAATTAAACATCAAAATGATTAGTAAAAATATTTATGTAGTTAATTCAGGTTAGATCAAATTACTTGAATCAACTATGACTGACCATTACCAAATATTCTAATTGTATTGATATTCCTGTTATGATACCGTGATTGTTTTGTATTGCACTGTGATCTGTGAATTTGTTCTGTATTGATGTAAAAAAAAAACCCTGTTTGTCCGTAAAACGACATTTAAACCTCGATGCGACAGGGAATCGGATTTCAGTTTGTTATCCGAAGCCCACATCGAATCTATGAATTGTTGTGAATAACATATCCACATGTTTTTGAAATTAACGCTCACTATTCGGGTTACCCGTTCCGATATAGTGATACGTCGTATATGGATGACATTTGAAGACCGGTGTTGAAGACCGGATATTTTCGAAAATGAAAGGACAACCTGTCGAATGTCTCTGCACCGAGTTGCTCCGGTATAGAGATTTATATCACTCTTTTGTGACGGGAAGTTCGGACGTGATTAGAAAATTATCCGGATTGCAAGGACTTCTTTGGAAGTGTCTTCGGTTCTGTTCGAACCCGGAACAGACTTGTATGGATACATGTCCGACATTACACTTTGAGATATAAAGCCGATTTCTTTCAAATACATTTCTGTTGGTGGCGGAGAATTTATTCTTTTAGCTTAACACCCTTCTCTGAGACGTACGAGCTCAGAGGTTATGTAGTTGAAATTTATCAGCGATATATCCCAATTTGGTAATGTGACATGCTGAGTGTTGCTGTGTGATGATCAGTGTTTGATCATTTGTGATATGATCATTTGTTTGATTTTATATCTTTGTGATCATTACTTTGATCATCTGTTGACCCAAAGCATGGCTTTGTGACAAAGCGTAGCTTTGTGGACGAGACTTCGTCGAACCTCACACCCCGGAATGGTCAAAACAGGAAAGATGCGGCAAGGTTATAGGGAGTAGCACCCCTTAGTGTATGTTCATTTCCTTCTGGATAGAAGTGGTATCATGGTATGGAGCCCAGATACTTTACTTATGTGGATATCGCAGATATACATTTATTATCTTTGTGATTTGTTGCTCGGGGCCCCGGTTAAAGGTTGGTTACAACCGGGAGATGGCATACTCGTGTCAGTAGTTACCTATTTTTGCAGAGGTAACCCGGCCTTGTGTTGGCAGAGATCCGGTTAGGTTCTCGGGACGTCCTTCCAGAGGCGTTTCCATGTGGCAATGGGAAGTTCCTTGGCCTGACCATTTGTTGGAAATCCAAAGAAACAATACGAGACTCGTACGGTTTTAGTTGTATTACCTGCCATGGAATGTGGCGGTAACCTGCTATTGAACATGGTAGCTATAGTAGGCATAGTTCGGAATGTCTATGCTGGCTAAGATTAATATTCTACTTTCGAAATGTTTTTCCACACTATGCACTAATAATAATATTAAAAAGGATTTGATTTTGCGTAGTAAGCATCTTTGACTATCATAAGAAGAAATCTCCTCCAATTCTGCGTTTGCATTGTGTGTGTGGTGGGAGGTCTTATGGTAGTTTCATTTTCCAAAAGCATTGCGAATTTACTTTAAATTCTTTTGTTGTCCGTTTTTTTAAAAGATAAACTGTTTTGTTTACTCATACCAGTCCCATGACTGACCTGGAGTTTATTGTTTTCTTTTCTAAACTCTGGGTGCCCATTATTTTTACACGGGCAGCCTAGTAGCAGGTTTTCCGTATTTTGGAGTTAGCTGTATTTTGGAGCTCTTATCTTGGAAATATTCTTAGGAGCTTTTTGGAGATCTCAGGTGTTTAGCTTTTGGGAGTCTGTTATCACTTCTTTTATCTGAAGACTTTTGGATATATGATCACTGTTGTATTATCATGATGTTGTATTTGGAGTTGTAGTATCTGTATTAAATACTCTGATGTAGTATGGATTATATATATCGATGTTGTATCCGTGATGATATTTATGATATTGATTTTGTTCCGCTGTTTTATATTCATCTAATTGTTGTTATAAGCTCCATCCGAACTGAAATTTAACGTTTGGATTTTGGCAGTCGAATACAAGTTAAGTATTTGATGTCTATTTTCAAATGAAGAATTTCGGGTCGTGACACCGACACTAATGAGAGCTTCTTAGTATTCATGGATGCGACATGATACTTTGTTATTGATAGATCTCGATGCCATCCGATACAAGGCATTACGTTATCATTCAGAGGGGAAAAGGATGCGACAGACCTTGACGTGTGTTGGTATTGCGGGCTCCCCTTCAATGCGTAAATATTATATATGCAGTCGTAATGTGGAAAACCTAGTCGCATGGTTGAAATTATAGGATAATCCTATGCTTTAATAGTGGCAATAGCCATTAGCCAATCATTAGTTGTCATGAGGTTCAATTAGTTGTTCGATCCTAAGTATAAGCCTTCATAAGTAGTTGGTGTAGGTATGTCTAAAATTACACCCATTAGCTAAATGAAGCAAGTAATATATGGACACTTGTAGGACGTCTTGGGTCACATAGAGTATTACTAAAGTCAGTTACATGTGATCACCATATATTAATAATGTAACTCATTCACCAGACTTTTGTCTGACCCACCCCTTTTCCTTTCCTTTTCCCCTACCGTAGGAGCAAATGGTAGTAGGTGATAGGCCCGGTAATTAGTACGTGAAGAGGCAAGCTTGGCATCATAGTTGCTTTTATATTTTCTTTGACCCTCTATGTAACTATTTATCATATTTAGTACTTATCAGACTATATATTGTATTTCTGTGTACTCTAGATTATGTCTATGTACTATTTTAAAACTGTTTTATCTGAGATATTTTCTGAAATGGTTATTTTTCTATATTTATTTCGTTGTCTTTGTTGAATATGAAAGTATATGATTTTTGTTTGATGATAATAAACATATACATATTCATTTAAATGTATTTGTTATTGTACTATTTTATTTTTCGCATAATTAAATAAATATTTGTTAAATAAAATAAATAACGCAGAATTTAAATTCAAACAAATATTTTATTCAAACAAATATTTTATTACAATTTTGAATAATACAAAATTTGAGCTCTCACTATATATATACAAAATTTCAATTACAATACAATTTCAAATTACAACACGATTCTTCACTATACAATTGTTACATACATTTGCACCTCACAACATATCACTCGTTCACTCGTAATTGTTCTTCAACTCTATTCCAGATTGTATCCAGCATCTGAATTATCTGCAAAATAAACACTGATGCAGTAAAATTGAAAAAGAAATATTTTTGCAGTGTAAAATAAAATGTGTATTTTGAAAATGTTATTTGCCTCAGTTATTTGGGTTGTTCGTCATCATTTCTTTTGAATTCAACACACACGAACAACTTGTGACATGCACAGTGTATCGTTGTACATGCCACAAGTCCGTGCACTCCGATATACACTTGATATAATTTGCAGGGACAGGTGAGTACAAGGTCAAGCCCAAACCAAATGTGGATTCAACTCAAGTGAAAATGCTTGATCAAAGCAATAAACAGCAATGCAAACATGCAGCTACCACCAGACATCATGGTGACAAGCAACACAGCCTCGACATTCAAATGGTTCACATGGCAGCATACATAATCAGGCATGGTGAAAATGGAAAGCTACAGGCTTCAAGTACAAAGCAACAACCGGAGTCAATATAAAACCAAACTGCAACAACACACATATACACACATACATATGTATGTATGTACATATATGGTGATAAACAAGTTCAATACACTGGACATGAAGCAACATGAATGCATATGCTCATATGGTCCGAGCAACTCCAACATATGGAACCTGACTCAACAATGAAATGGTCAAGTGCACTAAAATATACAGAATTGAAGTGATAATAGACCAGAATATACACAAGACTCAAGGGGAACCATGGACAATGAAACCAGAAAAGAAACTGACCAGTTTCAACATCAACAATGCAACCTAACATGAATCATTTCAGGCATGAACAAGATCATGGAACAGGCCAGCACATTCAGTACACAGTGACTTTAACATCGAATCAGACAAGTGCAATCAGTTCAAAATTCAACAATAAAGTTTCAAATCAAAACTAAACAGAAAATGCACGTGTATTCAAAGCAACCAACACAATGCAGACCATCTCATATGTAACCAAACTGCAATGCAACTCAGACTGCAATGACAAAGTGAGGAGCAACATGTATATATATATATGCTACAGCAATGAGCAGTCGAGATAGACCACAATAATAAAACAACCAAATAAGTTAACACTAACATGCAGTGCAAACTAGGATATGTATACATGAATAAACATTGCAGTTCGAAAAACAAGTCAGAGCAGTTCCAAAAATAACCGAGCTCTGAAACAAAATCAAAGGCAACCAGACTACTTGCATAAATGCAACTAAACTCAACCAGACCAGGCACAAGTCCATACACATTGAACAACAATAAGTCAAGCAACACAATCAGACTCAATAGACTATACATGAATACACATGTATACATACATGCAGTGGAAACCAGACAACATCTCAAATGAGCAATTTCAGACAAGTGCACAAATCAAAGCATCCAGATTTTTAAATGGCATGGTCAGATGTAGGCACAAGCTAACATACATATATACATGTGTGAAACAACATGTATACATATATGCAGTAATGAATAAGACTGCAATACCAGTTGCAGTAACAAAGTCAAGACAGAGATAAAAGTGATGCAGATCGAACAAGAATCAAGTTTTAACAAAGTCAAGGCCGAATTCAATCAGAGGAACAACGAATGAAATATTAAACAAGTCATTGCTAGCAAAGAATGGAATCATAGAAACAAATAGATCAAAATTCGACAAGTCCAGATTATTATAATTCAAAGTGCCGAAGTCAGAGATGTCAACAGAGAAAAGAACGGAACTAAATTCAAAGCAAACGCAAGTCGTGGTGACTAAGCAAGCACATCAATAAAATATTCGAATTGAATAAGTCCAAACATATCACATGTATTCAAGCAAAATCAAAAGACAGAGCAAAATCAAACGACAGAGCAAAATCAACTGATGAATTCAAATGAAAAATATGAACGAAAATAAAGGGAATCGGTCCTTATTTAAACCATTAACATCATCGACAATCAGACAATCGAGTTCAAGCATATCAACGAGAGTAATAAAGGAAACCACATACCAGAATTATTCAAATCGAACTCGACGAATTGAAGCAGCCGTTTGCAAATCAAAGAGACGATCAATCGACAAAGCAATCAATGCGAAGATATCTATTCAATCGATCAACTGGAATCGGCGAACTTTACAGAAGCCCTAAATTGTTGAAAGAGGAACGAACGCAGCCATTTTTCATAAAGCAAAGAATACGGGCCGAAGAAATAAAAAGAGAAAAGGGGGACAATTTTTTATCACTGCATTCTTTTCTTTTGGGTCGGCATATAATTGCTTTTGGGCTTTTAATTTTAAATTAGGGTTTCTAGTTTTGAGTTGTTTTTATTTGTAATTTACTTTTAAAACTTTTAGAAAATTCTAGTCATGTGACTAGGGGACGAACTACGGTGGTGTAGTTCGAGAATTCGCAACTCAGTGGCTGAGTTGTGGTAGGGTTTTGAGCGTAGAGTTAGGTTAGTCGATAGTGGGTGTCGCAAGTTTATGTGTGTAAGCGTCTAACTACTTAATTTCTAGTAGAAACCTTGGGGGCAGCACGTAGGCAGGGTTTTGCCGAAGCTGGGTAAATCTGTGTTGTTCTATTTTTGCTTTTATTATTCTGCTATTATCTGTACTGCAATTATTTTATATATTTCTGCATTAAATTTTTATAATTATTAATATCACCCTATTCATCCCCCTCTATGGTGAAATCGATCCTACAGCCTTCCGCTGTTAGATCTGAAAGTGTAGAATGTCTTAGATCATATCTATATATTCTTAGTCTTTGTAATGTCTAAAAACCCAATAGATAGTACTTCTTGGCACCGGTGTGAGTCCGAAAGTCGCCCAAGGTTTAGGATTCGTGTGTCGGTAGAAGCAGGTTGTCACAATTGGTATCGGAGCCTGGGTTTGAAATTCCATAGGGATTAAAGGTGATTTGAGAGGACATACTTAAAAAGTTTTTGAAAAAAAAAGAATTTTTCAAAAGTTTTCCAAAAGGTTCCTAAAAGGTTTTCAAAATGGGTTTTCGAAGTGTATACATACATATATATAAAAGCTTTTCAAAAGTTTTATACATAAATATAATATGTAAATTCTTTCCATTATTCTTGCTAATGCTATTCATGGAAAAGTTGCTAATAAATTCCTAAATCATAAATAGAAAGGATAAGCAATCCTACCGGTTGGGGCTTAAGTGATGTAGCTGAGATTCCGAATGTGAACATCCTGATTTTGTTTCATCGGTATCTACAAGCAAGAGGACAAGCCAAGCTTAACCCTAATATTGGACCCATATAGTAGGCCCCAGGTGTAGTTCCAGCCAACCCACTTAGCACTGATTTTGCTAAGCTTTGTAAGGACTTTGCGAGTCTAGGAGAGAAGCCGTATGTGGGGACCGAGTCATGTGTGGACTTGAAGGGTTGGATCCGCAATTATGAGAGGATTTTTAGGCCGATGGTTCTTAGAGATGACGCGAGGAGATAGCTTGCTGCTTGGCATTTATAGGGGGATGCTCTAAATTGGTAGGATGTAGTAGTTGCAAAGAATGATGAGAGAGAGACATTGCTTAGGGAGAATTTAGGAAGCGTTTTAAGATGAAGTTTCTTTCCAGAACAAAGGAGGGAGTACAGTTGGGGAAGTTCATACATTTGTAGCAAGGAGAGATGTCAGTGAAGGAATATGTGAATTAATTCAATGACTTGGCTAGGTTTGGGATGTAGCTAATAAATACTCCTCACAAGAAAGCTCTAAAGTTTGCAAAGGGACCGAATTAACCTCTTTAAGATTTGGCCCTTATTTATATTCCCATGGGTGCGACTTTCGAGGGATTGGTGGAGATGACTTTGTTGAATGTTGTTTCCAAGGAGAAAGTGAAGAGTGAGTCTAAGAAGACAAAAGGAAAGACACCCCAGTAGAATCATCATAGGGTGGAATGAGGCCCAAGGGAAAGATTAAGAAGCAAGAGATGCGGTGTAGGAGATGCGGTAAGAAGGGGCATTTTGCAAAGGAGTGCAAGACGGATAACTCAAAGATCAAGTGTTACAACTGCAATTAAATCGAGCACATGAAGCGGGAGTGTCCATTACCCTGGAAGACCTCTACCTAGGTAGTTTCACCTTACGCACTGGATGTTGTTCCTAGCTTAAGTGCACCTTTGGTTGTGGACAATGAGAAGAAGGTCGTGATTGAAGGTGTGTTAACTCTATCTGATTTATCTATTCGTACCTTATTTGATAATGGGGACTTCACACTCTTTTATCTTGAGTAGACTTGTAGGTGAGTTGCACTTAGACACTGGCAAGGTTACAGACCCTATAGTTGTATCAAAACATGTGAAAGGATTGACTTATTTATCCATGATATGTAGGATTTTGAAATTGCTTATTTTGGTGGTTGAGTTTTATTATGATGCTTTTGTACTAGGATTTTCTGGATTTGGTTTAATTTTGGGCATGGGACTGGATGGCGATGTATAGGGCAATCCTATATTCTAATAGGAAGATTATTAGGTTGAGTACTTAAAATGGATGCAATCTAAAGGTTTATTGTGATCCCATAACCTATATTCATTGGACCTACCACATAATGAGTTAGATTCAATGCCTGTAGTTAGAGACTATCCAGATGTCTTTTCTGAAGTTATAACTCTTCCACCCTAGAAAGATATTGATTTTCGGACTTATCTTGTGGAGAATGCCAGATATGTTGCCTTACCTTTGAGGCATATGGCTCCTAAGGAGAGACGCAACCTGAATAAGCAAGTGAATGAGCTGATGGAGAAGGGCTTCATTAGAAGGAGTATTTCAAAGTGGGGAGCACTAATTTTCTTTGCTACCAAGTGGATGGTTCTCGGAGGCTTTGCATTGATTATCGGGAGCTGAATAAGCTAATAGAGAAGAATCATTATCCGTTGCTCCGCATAGACGTTCTCTTTGATCAATTGGTTGGTGCGAAGGTGTTCTCATAGCTTGACCTAGAAACCGAATTCCATCAATTGCATATAGCCAAGGATAGTATTCAAAAGACTACTTTTCATATACCTGATGGACTGTAGGAGTGGTTAGTCAAGCCCTTTGGATTGACCAATGCACCCGCCTACTTTGTTGATCTGATGAGTCAAGTTTTTAGATGGTTTCTTAATAAATTCGTGGGGGATTTATGGATGACATATTAGCCTATTCGAAAAGAAAAAAGTAGCACAGGTTTCATTTGGAAGAATTGCTCAATACACTCCGTGAGAATAAGTTGAATGCAAAATTTTCCAAGCATCATTTTCGATGCAAGTAGGTATGCTTTTTGGGACATGTTGTCTTTGAAAGTGAGATGACGATCGATCCTAGTAAAGTGGCTGCAGTATAGAATTGGCAGGTGATAAAGAATGCCATGGAAGTGAGGAGTTTCCTTGGCTTTGTGGGCTACTATAGGAAGTTCATTAAGGACTTCGCTAAAATCTGTGCCTTTCTGATCCATCTTACCAAGAAGAATTTGGTTTTCTCATAGGACTCGAAAGTGTGAGTATGCTTTTATCAAGCTGAAGGAGATGTTTTCTAGTGTACATGTTTTAGTATTACCTGATGGTATGAAACATTCATAATGTGTGCCGATGCTTGTGGTACGGGTTTGGGCACGGTTTTGATGTAGGAAGGGAGGGTGGTGAGCTATTGTAACAACCCGTACCTCCATGGGCCTAAATTTCAACAAAAATCGAAACCCAAGTCCATCAAAGCACAAATCGTTGGATTTGGTACATGCAAATAAGCATGAGCATTATCAGAGACTGTTAGGAATCTAAACTCATAGTGGAAACAAAAATAGGATAAGAATATCGACTGTGACTACAACCTTGGAATTAATGGTATTCCTTGGATAACAGATTGTCACAACAGCGTTGAGCATGAGGGAAAGAAGACTTCTCCAATAACAAAGCACATCCAGCTCCAGTGACCCGTTCCCCCTAAATTTTATCATATGGGTTATAATGAGGAGGGGGTCAGAACAATGTTATAGTGATTGGAAAAATATATAAACTGTCCATAACATAAATTTATACTGATTGGTTTCCATTTAATGGTTATGTTATCAAGGTTAGAAATTATAATCTAACCTTGTATTGCACACACGGTTATTTACTTACCCCTTCCCAAGGTACAAAATACTGATGAAGCCTTATCAACCACCCAATACTTCCAAAAACCATTTGCCACTTAATACTTCTAAATATGAAGTGGGCTTCTATAATACTTTTAAAAAGAGAAATAGGCAAACTCTGCCATTTAAGACTTTAATTAAGGTAGACCCCGTCATTTAAGACCTATTCTCAAGGTGGTTTCTTAACAATGTTGTCAATGGTCGGTGGGTCCTAACTATAAAGACCTCTAACCACTATTCAAGGCTTTCGACATTTAATGTCCAACTATTACTACATCTATCGTCGATAAAATCATAGCTATGTAATAAATAGTACCCAAGCCACTTAATACCTTTTATTAGAAAATAGGAAAACTCTGGTCATTTAAGACCTTAATTAAGGCATACCCCATCATAATACCTATTCCCAAGCCATGCTCCTTAATGGTACTATCATTATTACGGCCTTAGCAATGTGAGAGACTGTACTCAAGCCACTTAATAACTCACTAATAAGAACTAGGCTGACCCTTGACCATTTAACACCTATTTATAGGCAGGCCTTTGTTATTTAGTACTTAATGTAACGACCCAATATTTCGTGCCTTTCGCATCCGTACATGTCGGACTTGAATTGCTCAAAATATCAGATTGTTAATTTATATTTGGCAAAACTCAGCATATACAGTAAATAAATCAATCACAGAATCACGGACACAGAGTATTACAACAACAAGCAGCGGAATAGAATAAATAGTAGTTCATGAAGCTACTATATAAACATCAGAGTTGAAATAAAATACAACAGAATATCTCAAATACAATGTAATCTCGAATACAAACAGATGACAAGTCTGAACAAAACCACGGGATAGTTGAAAGCTGAATAGATACATATGGATCTTCAAGTGAAGCTCCAACTCCAAAGGTGAGTCTCCAATGCTGTGACACTCAGTCTGACCCGAGCGTAAAGCAAAACACAAAACACTCGAGTCAGGATTAACATTCTTATATCAATAAATCCAACTCAAGTGAAATATCAACTAAAATACAAGTAACTCAAAGGATGTTTGGGATAACCATCCTCTAAGGATCCGTGGAACTATCTACTATGTAGTAATATATGCTATTATAATATGTCTATAGTAAAGTAAACTATTAAAATAGCGTTAAGGCGTTACCCATATCTCCATTAACACATTTTTATATATTCCCATAGTCTATATAGTACTGTAATTCCTTCGTAAACTGGAGGGCTATCAGAGGGCACTTCATAGGTATGGTACAAAACAAACTCGTAGAAGGCACGCTAGGGCATATGAACACGGCACTCGAGGCAATGCCAGGGTAGATATACCAATTGCACTCCCGGACTGGTGGTAATGCATAGCAGCTACTACCGCCCACCTCGTGACACACTCCCAAAATCAAAGGGTGCACCCAATCAAATCACAAAAGCAATAGAATGGTATCGAAGAAATGTGTCCGATAGGAAGAATGACCTCACTTGGCCCGGTATAGCTCATGTTTTAGTCACATCTAAGCTGATTCACGGGAGTCAGGGTCACGTCATACCATATAGAATCGTCGCCAACCCATCCTACTTCATTTCTGGAATCTCCACCACGTACACAGTTGTTAAAGTGGTTTTCGGTATTGGCAGAGAGTATGAAAATATCCGATCCCGGTCTCTTTAACAAACAAACGTTATTATAACACCGCGGTCCTTTCATTTCAAATCATATTTCAAAACCAAAATATCATATCTATTTCAAAACCATATCAATACGATATCATTATTCACTTAAAATAATATTCATTTCCAAAATCATAACACTTTCCAAATTTTTAACACTTCTAAAATTATAACATTTTTGAAATCATAACACTTGGAAATCATAACACTTGGAAATCATAATACTTTGAAAATCCATAGCACTTTAAAATCATATTACTCCCACTTAAACAGTTTAGATGTTAGGAATAGTATATATAATAAAATAGTTTATAAAATAAATAATTAGTATATTAAAAATAGTTAAAAATAAAAATAGTTTATATTTAATTAATTTATAAAGTAAAATATTAAAATAGGTTTAAATATATTTTAAAATACTTTATATAATAAAAGAGTTTCCTTAAATTTCACAAATCGATTCAGATTAACTCGAATTCCAAAATTCAATTTAATTTAATCTCAAATACATATATAAACTACAATTTAAACCATTCCAATTTCAATAGATTTCAAAGCTTAAATTCATTTATATTTCAAATTCAACCTTACCATTATTTAATACTGAAAATTTACTTAGTCAATCCAATATCATTTAAATAAAACCTTAATTTACAATTTATGTAAACTAAATATTCCCTTTAATTTATTTACTTGAAATATTCATTTAATCACTTTAAATAAAAATCAAGTTATAAATCATATCTTTAAAATCTCAAATTTAACAAGTTTCAAATCGGTTTTATTTTAGGAAAATTCAAATAAATTTCAAATTAATTTCTATTTCTCTTTCCAACTTAATTTATTAAAATTATTATAAAACCTATATTAAAGATATAATATCTTAAAATCAATATTTATTAAAACCACATATATTTCTTTTCAAAACCTTGGAAATCATTTTCAATATATATATATAGACCAATGGTGCCTGTATAAAATTTTCTATCCTATGGTCAAGTGATACGGATATTTATCATTTCAATCCGCAATTTAAATATCTACGAGTATATATCTTTTCAACCCGCAATCCCAAATTCAATGTCAATGAAAATCGCTTGTGTTTATCATTTCAACTCATAACGATTTTCTCCTATTCTACAAGATTGTTCAGGTATGTATCATTTCAACCCATAGGGATTTTTTATACTAACAGGGAACTTGCAGAGTGAGAATAGTTATGATAATAATATAGCATATCAACAACAGAGATATATCATCAATAACAAATTAAATAAAGTATAAAAAATAGGATATGATGTCATATCCCACAGGTGAACAATTTTAGATAATAGCATATCATATATAGCAATTAAAAATTAACAGTTCAATTTAGCAGCATATTTCAATTATCATCTCAATTGAAATCAAATTTAATAAATATAAGAACGTTAATCATGAGTGATTGCTCACCTTTTGAGGCTAGAGAAATTTGATAACGAAGTGAGTTACGAATCCAGGCGCGAATTCCAAAGCAAAGCAAGATTGAACGCGAATTCGGCAGACAAAGCTGATAGAGGGATCGATGAAACAAATCAAAAATCAGTTTGATATAATTGAAATGAAATGTATATTATATTAATATTTTCCTTAAAACAAATACTCAATTTAAATACATTTTTAAAATGACATATCTACATATACATTTATTAAAAATCAAATATATCTTAACATATAATAATATATACAATTATATAACCTAACAAACTTATATATACATACACAAACATAATATATAATATATTTTACCTAAATATATATTCAACTAATACAGGTAAACCAACTTGCCTGTAATATTGTAATATAACTTCTCTAAAACCAACATATTATATACATAAATTCATATAACTTATACAAATAAACCAACAAACTATGATATATATAAAAATCATCAAACAACATACATATATAATAAAATTGATATAACCATAAACTTCTTCAACATACAGCAATTTCATATATAACTTAAAATATTCATATAGCCGTAGTAAAATGTTTAATAAACAAACAGGCATAAAACTCAACAGACCTGATATGCATACTAATATATATACATAAAATAATATATAACTGATATATCAAACCACAATATATATATAGAGTATATATATATAGAGTCACCAAATACAATATATATATATATATATATTATCAAAATCAGAAAATAATAGACTATACAAACCTATACTCCAGACAATATATATATATATATATAACAGCTCAGATATATACTACTACAGACCTACCTATTGAAGCAACTTAAACTAGACCCATTCCAAAACAAATTGGAATTGAAAACAAAATGAGTTGGCAAAACAAAAACTTATATATATATATTATTGCCGAAACTAGTATGCCTACCTATATTTATAATATCGAAGTATACATATTTACACTAGATATTGAAATCCAAAACTGAAAACCGTAGATTATATATACATACACAGACCGAACACACACACACACATATATATATACACACACACACTTCCGTAAACTATATTTAAAACAACAAATATCATACTTTCAAAACACAGCATATAAATATAAATATAAATATATATATATATCTATATACATCTAACTAATATGTAAATTCAAGCTATCAGATAATATATATAGACCCTATATAAAGTTAAATATGTATATTCAAGATAATATATACAGAAAAAATTTGAAATATATTTTTATATGATACCTACTAAACAACCTTATATAGTTATACATAGACAATTTTAAGTCGAAAGTTTTTTAAAACACGTATATGTATATTACCTTCTATATGTATATACATATATATACTCACGGTGATGGGTTTCGGTGAACACCAAAATGGAAAAGGAGAGGGAGGGAGGCTGCATGCCTGAGATGGCGAAGCGTGCTGTCGGTGGCTGAGGGAATCTAGGGCGGTGGTTGGTCGCGAGCAAGGTGGGTGGTGGAAGGAGAAGTGCGGCTGCTCAGGTTTGGGTTGCGGAAGCTTGGGTTGATGGCTGCTGCTATGTTGACAGGTGGGCGGAGATGGAGGCGGTATAGCAAGGAAGGAGCGGCGATGAAGAGGAGAAGATGGCTCGGCTTGAGGCACGCGTTGTGGAGTTGAGGTGAATGGCTTGTCGCGTGAAGATAATGGCGTAGGGGAAGAGGAAAAAGGTCATGGTAAAGGTGAACGAAAGAATGAATAGGCTAGGTGGGTGGATGGGTTACAACGTAGATATGAACCGGCTTAAAAAATAATAATATAAACTATATTATTTCATACCAGAAGAAAATGAATGGACCGAAATGTATGAACCGAAACAAACTTATCGAAATGGTGAAATATCAATGGTCAGAGAATATCAAAAGTTAAATAACCAATGGCAATTTATTTTTAGCCGCTTGGCAAATGAATGGGTACAGGAAGTTCGAGAGACTCAAACTGGTACCGATAAATAGTTTCATCGATCCCGCATCAAACCGGATTCCAAATCGCAGAAATGAATATACTGCGAAGATCAGTACTATGAGACGATCAAAATGGTACACAGATATCTGTGGTACAATCGAACTATCAAAAACCAATATTCGGTACTGAAAATGCCAGTCAAACGCCGAAAATAAGATAAACGAAACAATAGCGGTCCAAATTTTATGAAACGAAATATGACGTCTCACTCAGAAGATGATTTACAAATTTATTGTATAAAAATATTTAGGTTTGAAAAACATTTTATTATCATCAAATATTAACTGATTCAAATTTAAATAAAAGTACACAATAAAATAAACTTCCATATTATCAGATAAAAATTTACCATTTACTATGTTCAAGTAGACGTATTACAAATATTAAATTTTTATTTCCAAATTCAATTATTTAAAATTTCACAAATTTCAGTTAATTATGTTATTGAAATTATTACAATTTACGGGTCGTTACACTTAACCCCAAGGCAGACTCCTCACTGGTACTATCCAGCCGACATTGCTTGGAAATCTCATTGGACCACTTAATACTTATTTTATAGGAAAGAGGTGAACCCTTCAGTCACTTAAGACCCTAAACCTAAAGCGAACCCTTCCCAAGATATCCACTATCACTCTTAATTATAAATATGTAATCTCATTAAGTTACTTCCTTTGGTAGGGAGGCAGGCCCTATAGCCACTTAAGAGTTCAACGCTGAAGTAAACCTTTTTAGAGACATCCTTATTTATTTGTAATCTCGCTAGGTTACTTAATACTTCCATTTAGAAGAGAGGCGGACCCTACAGCCACTTAAGACCTCAAACCAAAAGCGAACCGCTATGGAGATATCCCTCACCGCTCTTAATTCCAAATTTTGGACCATTTAATACTTCCCAATTAAGAAAGCAGGCCCAATCTCTCACGTCTTCGCAGATCCTAGGATTAGTGATATCTTGCATCAGTAGTAAGTACACCCGACTGCTGATACCTCAAAGTGAAGGGCATTCTTCCGTCGAGTGACTCTACTGACCTCGCATCACTAACCTGCTAAGTCCAATTAACCATCCTAAGTCTTTACTTATATTATCTTAGGTAGACATTGGACTTAGCTTACTTTATTCAAGGCAATAAGACTTACCTGAACCTGAACCTTTTCCTAAGGCCCAAGTATAAATTAAATTATGTTGTATATATATTATAGTTGTATATATAGATGCTAGAACTAGTAGGGAAGTTAGTTCTCTATGTTGGCGATTCTAGGATGTTACAGGACTGTATAAATGCTATTTATTCAACATGGTTGATATTCGACTTGGGTTATTCTATCGTAAATTGCACTCACAGAAGGTTCTACGGTGGATGTGCAACACCGATGATGATGTCTAATGGATTGTGTGGTAGACACTAATGAGGGTTCCTTGGTATTCATGGATGCGGCATGATCCTGTGTTGTTGATGGATCCCAAGGCGGTGCGATAAGAGGTGTTACATTATCATTAAGAGGCGAACAGGGATGCGACAGACCTTGATGTTTTTGGTTGTATTGCGAGCTCCCCTAAATGTGTAAATATTTTACGTGTAGTCATAATGTGGGAAGCATAGCCCCCTGATTGAAATTGTTGGATAATCCTATATTCGAATAGTGCCAAAAGCCATTAACCGATCATTAGTTGTCTTAATGTTCGATTAGTTGTTTAACCCTAAGTATGAGCCTTCACAAGTGGTTGGTCTAGGCGTGTTTAAAATTATACCTTTTTGATAAATGAAATAAGTAATACATGGACACTTATAGAACAACCTAGGTCACATAGAGTATTACTAAAGTCGTTTATATGTGATCACCATATATTAATGATGTAACTCATTCACAATACTTTTGTCCGGCCTACCCCTTTTTCTTTCTTTTTCACCCACCATAAAAGGACAGAGCAATAGGTGATAGGCCCAATGATTAGTATGTGGAGAGGCGAGCTTGGCATCAGAGTTGCTTTTATATTTTCTTTCACTCTCCATGTAACAATTTATCATATTTAGTATTTATCGGACTATATACTATATTTATGTGTACTTTGGATTATGACTACATATTGTTTTGAGGCTGTTTTATCTATGATATTTTCTAAGATGGTTATTTTCTGTATTTATATTTTGTTGCCTTCCACTGTGAGATCTGAAACTGTAGAATGTCTTAGATCATATATGTATATTCTTAGTCTCTGTAATGTTTAAAAACTCAATAACTCATACTTCTTAGTACTGACGCGAGTCCGAAAATCATCCTAGGTTTAGGATCGGTTCGTCGAAAGGTGCGGGTTGTCACACCTTAAATGCATTATAAAACTGTTATTTTATAGTGCTACACTAACACTTACATTAAGTTTGTGAACATATGTAGACTATGGTAATGGATAATATTTTTTTAATTTATCCATTAACTAGTTATTTTTACAATAGATTAGCAAATCATACTTTATTACATTTTACTTAATTACCAAGAGAGATGAAAAAAATATCCGTTGAACGTTTAGTGAGTGAAGAACCTTGTATTGTTGTATGATTCATTACATTTGTGTGTTAAAATTATTGTTTGTCATGGCTTTTGTTATGTAAATAAGGTATGTACATCATTTAAACTCTTGTATCATGGAAATAAAATTATATTTTATTCCAAAAACAATTGTTGGAAGTTATTTTCTTGTATGTGTTCAATTTATTATGCTTGAGCTTATTATATTTGAGCTTAAGGTTCTGATTTTTATGTTTGTGACCGACTAATGTTAGGGTTATTCAAATTATTGGAACGGAAAAAACTAATTATTTATTGTTTGGAAATGTAACATCCAGTAGAAAACACACTCATCGTAAAATAAAAAATTTCAACATGCAAGCGTCACGTTAGCAACAACTTTAGCCCTCATAAAAGAGGCAACGACGATTTTAGCCATGGTGTTGGAAGATGTGCTGATTTTGGGTATGGTGGAGGAAGATGTGCTGATTTTGGATATGTGAAGACAATGCCAAAATTAAAGTCGGTGGTTCATTAACTGGTTTTGGGACTAATCGAATGAAATGTGTAACTAGGCTAATCAAGAGGGAACTTTGGTTCAAGTTTATTTTTTAGGAAAATACATCACCCTCACAATGCATTTGTAAAAATGATTTAAACTATCTTCCTCTATTTTGATGTACAAAACTATTGTTTAAAATGGTGATGAAGTTAATGTTGAAATTTTATATCGATCAACTATTACCAAATTTAATATCATTTGAAAGTTTTACGTGAAAGCTATTACTTCACATCCAAAAACTAATTTTAGAGTACTGGATAAATATTTGCCATTTATAACAATTTTTGTGCTGTGCAAAATAAGCATTTGAAAAATATTTTCCTTACAAAAATGTTAGTGCAACCATTTACCTTTATAATGAAAATTTTGTTGTTTTGTATTAATAAAAAACAAATGCAATTTTTTGTCACATCGTAGTATATGTAGAATATCTACACTATAAAATTCATGAGTGTTTTTGCGCAACAAAACTTAAATTTAAATATTTTTTTAAAGGAAGGTATCTTTCATAGCAAATATTTTCCATAAGAGCTGAAATCCAACAAACTTTGATACTCTCAAACAATCTTCGATCTGACATCTTACATGAAGGTGAAAAATATCATCGAACGTGGCTCTGAATGTAGATTTTGATTGGAGAAGGTCCTATGGAATCAAAACTTCTATGGTAATCAGAACTACTAATTTCGACCAAAAATGATTGAAATTAGAAATTTTGGCCAAAGATTACGGAAATCTAGTCATTTATAAGCATTAACCGAAGAAACACAAATGGTTGTATAAAGGTGCTACACTTGATGAGGAATTAAGCGATAATGGTTCGAGAGGTTGAAGACACCAATGAAGGTGGGAATCAACACTCAAAAGTATATAAAAGTAATGGTTGTATATGATATTAATTACAAAAACTTGCAAAATAAATCAATGACGAGAGAGATATTTATGATGCAATTTACAAGAGGGATGTACGTCAAATTTCCAATTTTTTCTAGGTTATTGATTGTGATCTATGTCGATATGATGTTGTCATACTCTCAAAAGCGACGAGTAGGGTTAGTTATGAGAAATTAATCAAGTCATGCTAGGAATGCTAAGTCCTTCTAATTATGGTAGGGAATATCTTTACATAACTAGAAACTTTTGTTCACATCTTAATGGCTTGGAGTTAATAGAGATCGAAATTGCGATAAAAATAACATGGAAAGATGATTTATACCACCTACAGCTATTTCTAAAAGGGAAGATTTTTGAAACACCAGAAGGTATAATTAAATTGCTTGATATCATTCTTAGAAATTTCTCATCAAAAAGTAAGTTACGGTACCAAAAAGTAAGTTACGATACCTAGGTCGTTCTTCTTTACTAAATTTGGTAAAGTGATAACTATTGGTTATGGCTTGGGATGTTGAAGAGGATACTATACTTATCTTCATCCCACGTGCACTGATTATTTCTATTCGTTGATCTGTATCATTATTTCTTTTATTATTGAAATACTTACATTATGAAATCACCTATAACGTAATTTTTGGGATTGGAGAATTAATAATCAAAGTAGGGTTGTTGAGTAGTGAGTGTGCTTGGGCTTATAGAATGTTATAGAGAAGCTATGCAACATCACGAATGTCTAGTTAAGTTTGTAAATCCTTTTTAAAATATTCGAAATTAGAATCGAACGATTGACTCTAAGGTAATGCCTTAAGTCATGGCTCCCTTTCCCTAGAGTCATAAGGTCAATAGTCCTCAGTGTATGGAAAAATGTTTCGATAACAAATAAATAGTTCACGGAGTGGACTGAGCTGAGATTCTCATTGATAAATAAAGAGGAGGAGGGAGCATCAAGGATCCCTTTGACATAATCCAAATTCTTGCTTGGTTTAGGTTGAAAATTTATCGGTAAAACGTAGAAAATTACAAGTGTATATGATTGGGTGAACCATGTCACTACGAGAAAATACATTTTTCAAATGCGCAGCCTTTTAATATTACTGAAACAATGTCCATTGGAAGCGGCCTACGTGAAGCGGGAAAATAAAATATGCCGCCTCTCCTCAATCAACTCCCGTCTCTCCCCCCATATCCCCATCCCTAATTTAATTAAAAATCAAACTCTTCCAACGTCACTCAACATCGACCTTCCACAGCTGCTCGTCGCTCAGCATCGGCCTTCCACCGTCGCTCGTCGCTCAACTTCCACCGTCGCTCGTCGCTCAACATCGACCTTCCACCGTCGCTTGTCTAATGTAGTTATCTATTCTGTGGCATCAATTCTTAAGGTTATATATATTATAAACTAAAGATATAATATCATGGAAGACCATGGTAATTGGTATTTCTTAGTGTTACTAAGAAAAGATATAATGCAGACTCTCTTGTTCAACATGAAGTCTAATGTAGTTATCTATTTTTAGGAGTTTGTATTTGTCGATGCAGTTAAATGGCTTCAGGTATCCTTCTGTTCATATTGATTATACATTATTCATCACAGTTTATGGTTTTCCATTTTCACTTTAACCACTAGTTACTAATATGCTTCAATATGTGTATGTAGGGAAAGACACTGGATGTATTTGTAGTTAATTCATTTGGATCTGGGTTCCAGGTGAGTAAATACCCATCAAATTACTTTATAATACATTTCACATCAAGAATTATCATATCAAAGCTGTTTATGTTGCCTAAATATTTCTTTTCAGATATGAGTTTTATTTTATTTTTCATGCTATTCAGGCGCTTATTATATTTCTGCTTCTTCCTGTTCTTTCTAACATGAAGGGTATCCTTCCTTTCCACTCCCTGCATACCTAAAAGACGGCACTGCTTGTTTCCTGAATTTAGGAGGCATTACTGCAGGTAAGTCAAATTCCTGAGTTCTGAATAGATCGCATACCTTTTTTCTAAGTTTTTATCATAATTAATTGTACATTATATCATAGACATGGAAAATTTTGCCATGTTAGTTTGTTATGAAATGTGAACGTTGGAATTGATGTAAGAAGATTAATTGCTCTGTCGTCGTGATCTATATGTCCTGTTTCATTATTATAAAGGTGATCATATGTCCTGTTTTATTCTTCCCTCGTTTAGGAGCATTTCATTTATTAATGGTAACACCCCTTTATTTGACTTAGAAACTAAGAGCATCTCCAACAGTTTGGAGTGCGGAAATGAGATTTTCCGCACTCCAAAATGTTGGAGTCCAGGCAGCTGTTGAACAGGCGCCTGGTCATCAGGCGTCTGTTCAACAGGCGCCCGAGAGTTATTAATTTCGGGCGCCTGTTGAACAGGCGCCTGATGACCAGGCGCCTGTTCAACAGGCGCCTGGTTAATGCGCCTATATCAGGCGCATTTTCCCCATTTCCCTTCATTCTTCCCTCCTCCAACCTCTTTTCACCCTTTTTTTAAAATCAACTTTGCGTCCAAATGCCGTCCCGTCCGGCCAAAACTGGTAGACGCACCGTTCGATATACGACTGATGCCAATATCGGACCTGTTCATGTCCCTCCCGATGCTACCGTGACTCCAGACGATCTTCGATCTTTGCACGACTTGCCCCCTACTGTTTCGCATCGACTTACTGCAGCTATAGCGACGCCACAGGTATACGTTTATTTATTTATTGCTTAATGAACGACCATGTAAATAAATATGTATAATAATTCTTTATTTACTTTAACATTAAATAATCATATATTTAGGTTCGTTACGTAGCGATGCGAGGTAGTTGGTATAGGTGTATGTCTGAATATTTTGATCAGTTACCGGAGCCGATTTTGGATAGGCTACATGCGTCACCTTTTGGTGAATTTCTTGCTTTACCTAGATTTGCACATGTAGATCGTTGTCTGGTAGAGGCCCTCACCGAGAGATGGTGGCCTACCACTCACACATTTCATTTTCCTGATTTTGAGCTAGGACTGACTCATCTAGATTTTTATATGCTCACTAGCATAGAGGTTGGTCGACCCGACCGTCTCCCTATTCCATTTGATAGTTCATTTGAGGAGTTCGAGTCATATTCAGCTTATTTACCGACTATGGCCGATGAGGAGGTTAGAGGAGGAGCTGTTACTCTTCCTTGTTTGCAGCGTTATATAGTAGAGTACATGGCTGTTGAGAATATGCACACTCCCGTTATCCGTGCATTCATATTATACCTTTTTGGGTCTACATTTTTTAGTAACAATAAGGGTACTATTAGACTTGGTTTTCTGGCTGGGTTAGTAGATGTGGATGGACTACATATATATGATTATGGTACCGCTATTATTGGTTATTTGTACGTAGCATTAGATACATATGCGCTTCAGCAGTCTAGACAGATGTATGGCTTTTGGTACATTCTTCCATTTTGGTACTACGAGTATACTGCCAATATGCACCCCCGACTTATTGTAGAGGCGAATGCCACACCTTATATTTACTTTCCTAGATTGCGTCGTCGGGGTCCTCCTATGCATTTGTCCCGTGTTGCACAAGGGGTGCACAATGAGTTGATGGAGGCTAGACAGCAGATGGATATGAGGCGGCGTGGTAACATTATCATCGTCCATGGGATCAGTACTTACAATTCCTAGAGCCCGGTCCTGATCATCCACTCACTTTTCATTTATCCATGTCGCGACGTAGGATTTGCTTTCAGGTTCCTACATGTCCATTCATATGGTATTTAGGGGATCGGTGTTGGCTACAGTTGTATGGTATAGTTCGCATTCCATTAGATCCGCTACCATGGGATGATATGTATGGTGATATTCGGGTTGGACCAGCTTATATTCATGCGATGAGGGGTGCGGGATGGGTGGATGGTGAGCCATTTACAGTTCTGGGAGACTTTGATTCATATTGGGCTCGAGTAGCCCCACGTGCTTACGCTTTGCCTGATTATATTCGGGGTTTGCACTCCGATCATATTGGCCCGCGTACCTCTTCTGGTAGAGTTCCATTACCGCCTGCCACCTTTGAGCCTACATCATCTCAGTACACGCAGCCTCCTACTTTCGACCCACCCCCTCATTCGTTCAGAGCGTATGATGTACACGGTCAGGTAGTGGAGTATCCCTTGCAGTATCCTACAGACGACGCTATTATGGGTATACCATCCGCCGGATTGTACCAGCCTCATCAGGTCTGTATGAGTTTTAAATTTTCCTTAATTTACTTGTCATTATATTACTTGTCATTATATTATCCACCTATGTATAATTTTTCTTGTGCGCATGTCAGTTTTCTCAGTACATGGATTATGATAGACGGATGATTGCTGCATTTGAGCGTATGACGCTCGATTATACAGGGATGATGTATCAGAGTTACAAGACTGCGGTCCAACAGCAGCAGACTCAGTATGATGCGCAGATACAGGGATTACAGACCCAGATTCAGCAGCTTCAGGAGCAGCTCCATGCCGGACCTCAGCCTCACGACTTTGATGACGTCAACGACGACAGTGACGACGATAGTGGAGACGATGAGGAGATTAATAGCGGTTCTGATCACATAGACTGATGTGCTGCATTTAGATGTTTTAGACTGTGTTATTATGTGATTGTCTATATGTTGGTGATGATGCTAATTTATGCTTGGTTATTATTGAGCGTATATGTACTTAAATTGTGACGATTTTGAAGTAACAAACACATTTGTGTTTGTTTGTCAAACAGTTTATGGATGTTTGACACGTGGACGTTAATCTCATGCTTCATTTTATTGTACGCGGATCACGACCTGTTTATTTAAGAGAAAGTTTTATACTCTAATGTCACAACATTTAAAAGTTCGGTAAATTCAATCAATGAGTAACATAATATTTTCGGCTATGGAATTGAAACAGTTAGTAAATGTTTTTATACAAACTGATCAGATGTGCGACGATGAAGAGATAATGGCAACTCAGTTTTGGGACACCATTGCTGAACTATATAATAACAATGTTGAGTGTAGAAGTAGACGTATGAAGGTAGAGTTGAGGACTGCTTATGGGAACTTCTGCAATGCCTGTACGCGGTACAGTACAGTTATCAATGAAGTTATATTTGAAAATTTATTCGAACCAACCCGTTCCACATTTGAAGGTCGTTACTTTCTCAAATATCACAGCACATTCATGGACATGAGGCTTATATCATACGTCAAAATTGGCTAGAATGATTTGGATATCCATAAGTTGAGTGTATTCTCGTTGAGTTTCTTAGTGTCAGTTCCTATTCCTAGTAGTGGTATTTTTTGTTGGTTGTATTACTGTTGGATGTTTCTTTCTGTATTATTGCGTTAAGAAAATGGCTACAGTTGTATGATGTGATGATGCAGTTGTATGATAAGAACCATTCAACACTGCTCCAACATACAACAGTTGCTTCAACAGAAAATGGGCACAGTTGTATGATGGGATGGCTACAGTTGTATGATGGGATGGCTACAGTTGTGTGATGGGATGGCTACAATTGTATGATAAGAACACTGCTTCAACAGTACATAAAGTATTATTGCTACAGTACCGGGAATTAAGCTATAAAAGGCTTGCTAGATGCTGAGAAGTATTATTGCTACAGTACCGGGAATTAAGCTATAAAAGGCTTGGCCGCTTTTTTTTGCCGCTTTTGCTCCCTGTGGCCTAACAAAATGATCTTCAGTTGGGGATGGGCCTTCTTTTGATCCTAAACCGAAGCTTCCTTGGGATTCCATAGGACTGGAGGTTTCTCCAACTCTGGGCGTTTTACCCCGACCACTGTTTGATTGAACTTGTTGAACGGTCTTCTGAAGCGATGATTTCCATTTAACGTGCTCGACCAACATGTCATACACATGCATGAATTGATAAAAATGTGGTGCTTGTTTACTATCAGGTTTATAGATTTGTTTGAACAACTTGTTTGCGGCCATTCTCTGTTCAAAAAATAACTAGTAAACTAAGAGAACTATGATAACAAAAAAAACAATTAAATTATATTAAAGCTTACTAAATGCGTTTCATTCCCAAAGCCACTAAGATTCGTTTGCTTCAATTTGAACATTTGAGAATCGAACGTTTGCGTTTGACGATTTATTTTTCCATAATGACCTTTGACTGAAGATAGCATTCTTTTCCGATTGATGTTCTTCCGATTATAGCAATTAGTAATTTTGCCCCAAAAAGATTCACCACTTTGATCGGTTCCTCGAATAGGATCGACTGAGAGTGCACAGTAAATGTAGCAAAGATCGTAGTCTTCCGCAGCGCTCCAACTTGCATTAGTTAGTTCTCCCCCAATCGGAATCGTAACGCCTTGCAAGTCATATTCTTCAAAACTGGACCTTGCAGCAACGACGTCGAAATAGGAGTACATTTTCAGTTGAGATTAGTGGCAGCAAAAAATTGCAATGGAGGAAGGAAATTGGTTTGAAATGGAAGAAGAGGGGAGAGCACTATTTGAAGATGGGAAAACGACCGTTGGGGGTAAAAAAAAAGGCCGTTGGAGCTTGAGTAGGCGCATGTTCAACAGGCGCCTGTTTAACAGGCGCCTCACCCCATCTCGTATTCTCAGCCCGAAGGCCCCCCTTTCCACACTATCAGATATTCTCGTACCCTGTTGGAGAAGGATTCGGGTGCAGATTTGAGAAAATGTGAGTTGTTGGAGATGCTCTAATGATCAATGGCAAATGTCAAATTAAGGATCTTGTTATACATGAAGTAATAGTAAAGATGTCGATATTATGAACGTCATGTATACAAGGATAAAAGCTTTCATCATGACAATATATTAAGAGAATAAAATATGCATATTGTTATGTTCATATTACTAAATTATGTCCTTCTGAAGTATGATGCTAATTTGCAATAACCCCAGGAAAGGTTTTGGATGAATCGACGTTTGTGTATGTAAGGTATTTAATCTAGAAGAAACCTATTTATTTGAAGTTCTACGAAACAGTACTTTGGTAAATATGTTTAAAAGCTTTGCTAAGACTACTGGCTTAAAAGAAACTATGCTTCATACTTGCCTGGTGATTGGGTAAATTCCATTTTTCCAGTTAATACTAAATGCAAGTTGGGTATTTTAACATATTGCTATGCTCATTTTTTTCCCTTATTAACAGTAAATGGATGGTCTACACTTTTTTTCCCCTTATTAACAGTTGGACTTCGTTAAAAATGTTAACATGATATTAAAAAACAAATTTTAAAGTAAGGCGGCAAATATACAAAGAAAGTTGGACACGAATTCACAATGAGTTTCTCATAGCAAAAAAAAACTGTTCATGAGTAATGTAGATGTGGCTATTTAGTAAATGTACAAAATTAGGCAAGCAATCTCATTTTTTTATATGTGCTAGAAATTAAATTCATGGAAGGGCCAAGAATTCTAAATTTAAGACTAAATAAATGGAGTTTTTTTCTCTATACGATATAATGAGACTTTTCAATTTTGGGAAAGAAAAAAAAGTATGGCAACAATAAAATTTGATCGTAGGATCTTTTAGGGCTCATCGATATAATATGGATTCCAATGACCATGGGGACTTGAATTGTTGGACGACGAAGTCACTGATCAAAATATCCCAATTTCACATACTAAGATGGCCATATGCTAATATATTTTTAATAAATACAACAAAGATTTTATGAAAAAGGTCTATATTTTAGCACCTACTTAAATTATAATCATTACTTTACTCATATAACGTGCATACATACTATCATTTGCATTTTCACTCATGAGGTACTTTGCAAAGCTATCTAAAAATTAGCACTTCCTATCTAGAAAAGAAATGAAACAGAAAACACATTAACATGAAAATAACAAGGCCCAAAATAACAAGGTCTATGAAGAAAATATCTACAATATATGCCCTGGCACTTCTAGTCCAACTAGCTATTAACACTAAAATTACCCCAAGTTACAGTATATGTCCATATATTTTACCTTGTAATATTATATATCACAATATAAAACTATTTTAAAACCCAGGTTAATATCTTTCAGCTAAAAAAGAGAAAGAGACAGCAAAATGATACAGAGCAGAAAGATTTTGGTTTAATTAAGGTGATATGCAAATTAGTAGCTTCCCTTTGTTGACTAAGTTAATTCTGATTTTATTAAATAAATCAGTTTTGAATTGTTCTAGATTACTTGTTAGTTGTGATCCTATTTTCTAGCCTATTTATGTTAAAGTATTGCCTATATAAGACTGCATATCAGTTTTTATGAATAGGTCTTTTTGAAGAAATCTAGTTTGAAATAAAAGCCTTTCTTTGTGTATCTTTGTGCTTTGTATTTCTTCCTTAAAACTCTTCTGCTCAGTATATCTGAACATTAAAACTCAGTTTTTTACACTTAATTTTCTACAGCTGGTATCAGAGCCTATTCGATCTCTACAACCTGCTACGATGAACAATATCACTCAATTATCAGTTCCTATTCTTGATGGGAAAAACTACAATCGTTGGTGTGCTCAAATGAAAGTTTTATTTGACTACCACGAGTTGTTGGAAATTGTTGAAGAAGGGATGCCAGCATTGGCAGATAATGCAACCGAGGCACAAAAGGCAGCCTACTGTGAGCAGAAGAAGAAGGATAAGAAGGCCTTGTATTACATCATCAAGGGATGAGTGATGAGACGTTCGAAAAGATAGAAGGAATGAGTACTTCCCATGAAGCTTGGAGTACTCTGGCAACTTCCTACAAGGGTGATGAGAAAATTAGGAAAATGCGTTTACAAACTTTGAGACGCCAGTATGAGCTGTTGCAGATGGAGTCAAATGAGGCGGTAGATGCTTATGTTGGTCGAGTTCTAGCATTAACCAACACCATGAAGAACAATGGTTAAACTTTCACCGAACAAGACAAAGTTGAGAAAATCCTACGAACCATGAACCCAAGGTTCGAACATGTGGTGACAGCGATTGAAGAGGCTCATGATTTGTCCATAATGACGGTCAAATTGTTATCCAGTTCGTTGAGAGTGCATGAACAAAGGATGAACGAGAATATGCTAAATGAACCAGTTGAGCAAGCCTTTCTCTCATAAGTCTCCATTAACGAGTCCAATCAAAAAATAATTAATTCTCGTCAAAAAGGAAGAGGGATAGGTGGTAAGCAGTCCAATAATGGTCGTGGCAGCCAGAATTATGGAGTTCCCACAGAGCAAAACAACTCCAGTTACAATTCCAGTCGTAACTCAAGTTCCAACTCGAGAGGACGAGGTTGTGGATTTAGTAAGGGAAGATATGACAAATCAAATGTAGAATGTTACAACTGCCACAAGTGCGGCCATTATGAAAATGAATGCAGATCCAAGAATGAAAACCAAGCTGCTAACTTTGCACAGAGAGCGGAAAGTTCTGATCAAGATGAAAGTAATCATGTCATTATGATGGTTTCTACATTGAGTGAGAAGCCAAACCATCACACTTGGTTCTTGGATACTGCCTGCACGAATCACATGTATGGAAGAAGAGAGTTATTTGCAGAGTTAGATGAATCGTTCCAGACAAATGTGAAATTCGGAGATGGCAGGACTGTCCCAGTGCCTGGAAAAGGGAAAATTCTCATCACATTGAAGAATGGCGATCACAGGTACATCACTAATGTCTTCTATGTACCTGAAATGAAAAGCAACCTACTTAATATGGGACAATTGGCAGAGAAAGGGTATGTGATGAATATATCTGGAAACCAGTTTTCTATTTTTGATAAACAAGGTACTTTAATTCTCAAAACTTTTATATCAAAGAATCGCATGTTTCCAGTTGATGTTGCTAAAGGTGAATATATATGTGTTTGAGCGTTATTGTGAGTAATGACTCATGGTTGTGGCATTTATGTTTTGGCCATTTAAACTTTCAAAGTCTTAGAAAACTTGCCAAATAGAATATGGTGAAGGGATTACCCTACATTGAACATCCTGACCAGTTGTGTGAAGCGTGTATACTAGGTAAAAGTCACCGATTACCATTTTTGGGAGATCCATGGTGTACACGACACCCTTTGGAGCTTGTTCATACCAATGTGTGTGGACCTATGAACATTTTGTCGTTAGGTGGCAACAAGTATTTTCTCACATTTATTAATGATCTTACAAGGAAAACATGGGTTTATATCTTGAGAAACAAATCTGAAGTTTTTAAATACTTCAAAAAGTTTAAACTTGCTGTTGAAAAACAAAGCGGGTATGTACTTAAGATGAAGCGCAGTGATGGAGGTGGTGAGTACACCTCTAATGAATTCAAAGATTATTGTGAAGAACATGGGGTGCAACATACTACAACATTTCCTTATACTCCGCAACACAATGGAGTGGCCGAGAGAAAGAACCGGACTATATTGGATATGGCAAGAAGCATGCTAAAGGCGAAAGGTATTCCTAATTTCTTTTGGGCTGAGGCAGTGACAACTGCTGTTTATTTGTTGAATAGGTCACCTACTGGAAGTGTTCAAAATGCAACTCCTATTGAAGCATTGGAGTGGATTCAAGCCAAATGTGAAACATTTGAAAGTGTTTGGATCGGTAGCATATGCCCATATACCTGCAGCAACAAGAACCAAGCTTGATGATAGAGCTGAAAAATGTGTATTCATCGGTTACAAGCAAGGAGGGTACAAGTTGTACAATCCGGTGACAAAGAAGGTGATTATCAGTCATGATGTAACCTTTGCTGAAGATGAAGCATGGAATTGGAATGTGGATGTCCAGCAAAATCCACAACAACGTACAATTTATGCTCTAGAAGATGAACAAGAAATCTCAGTTGCAACTGCAATACCCCAAGTTACAACTGCAGTCATAACTGAAATACCTTTAGTAAACCCAGTGACAGTTGTAGTTGCAACCGATGAACCAGAATCATCAAGACCAAGGCGGCAAAGGCAAAGACCAACACATTTACAAGATTATGAGGTAAATCTTTATAATGAAATTGATGATAATGGAGTGCTGGTACATTTTGCTTTCTTAGCAGGTTCTGAACTAGTGGTGTTTGATGATGCCCTTCGTGATCCAAAATGGATAAATGCCATGAACGAAGAGATGAAGGCCATTGAGAAGAATGAAACATGGTATCTTACTAATCTTCCACGAGGTCACAAGGCCATTGATGTCAAATGGATTTACAAGACCAAGGTTAAATCCAACGGTGAAGTTGAAAAATACAAAGCGAGGCTAGAGGCAAAGGGCTTTGAACAGAGGCAAGGATATGACTATGAGGAGATTTTTTCCCCTGTAGCACGAATGGAGACAGTAAGATTGCTGATTGCTTTAGCTGCTCAAAATCAGTGGAAGATACACCAAATGGATGTCAAGTCGACTTTCCTCAACGGCCCACTTGATGAAGAAGTTTATGTGAAATAGCCACCTGGTTTTCTGCAACATGGAAAGGAGGAGAAGGTGTACAGGCTCAAGAAGGCTTTGTATGGGCTTAAACAGGCACCACGTGCATGTAACAAGCGAATTGACTCTTTTCTTCAAGAAGTTGGTTTTCAAAAGTGTCCCTCTGATCATGGATTGTATGTGAAGGCTACTAAATCTAGTGATTTACTGACTTTATGTCTTTATGTTGATGATATAATTTTTTCAGGGAATAATGTTCAAATGATTGAAGAATTTAAGAGATGCAAGACAAAGGAGTTTGAAATGTCTGATCTCGGTCTTATTTCCTATTTCTTGGGTATCGAGATTGTTCAAACAGAAAACAGAATCTTTATAAATCAAAAAAGGAATGCTTTTGAGTTGCTGAAAAAGTTTGGTATGCATGATTCAAATCCAGCTAGAACCCAGTTGAGACTGGGTTGAAACTGACCAAAGATGGGGATGATCAAAATGTTGATCCAACCTACTTCAAGCAAATTGTTGGAAGCTTGAGATATCTCACATGCACTAGACCAGACATTTGCTACGCTGTTGGACTGGTTAGTCGTTACATGGAGTCTCCAAGGCAGTTGCACATACAGGTTGTGAAAAGAATCATGTGTTACATCAAAGGTACTTATGATTTGGGTTTGTTCTATTCATCATCCAAAGAAAATTCTCTTGTTGGTTACTCAGATAGTAATTGGGGTGGAGATTTAGATGAGAGAAAGAGTACGAGTGGCTATTGTTTCATGCTTGGGAAGACAGTTTGTTCATGGTCCTCCAAGAAGCAATCCGTTGTTGCTTTGTCAACGTGTGAAGCGGAGTATGTTGCAGCTGCATCGAGTGCATGTCAGGCAATTTGGCTTAGCAATATAATGAGCCAAATCAATCTTCAATAGCAAGGTCCTGTTAAGATTTATGTTGATAATATTTCTGCCATTAACTTAAAAAAAATCCGTTTTTCATGGAAGAAGCAAACACATAGACATACGATATCATTTCTTAAGGAATCAAGTTAGCAAGAATGTAATTAAGTTGGAATACTGCAGTAGTGAAGAGCAGGTTGCAAATATATTTTGTGATAATCCAGATTTTTGGACATCTGTTAATTGGATAATTAACTGTTTTAATCAATTAAACAGATAAAATCCTGATAATAAAAGATATCCGGATATGTAAATTAATTTGGAAATATAATAAAAATTGAATTATAAATATCTGGATAAATATTTTATAATCTCCTAATATAATTATTTAAAATTAGGCAAATTATTCTTTTAAGATAAATAATAATGTGTTGTTATATGTATATATATACATATGAGTAGATTTTACATAGAATTGGATTGTCAATTCAAGAATAAATATATATGATTATTATTAGATCATGTATGAATATAAATATAAAACATAAATCGATAAAAAAAGAAATGTATTTATCTAAATTGGAAAAATATAAAATAAAAGACAAGGACAAATAAAAAGCTTTAATAAGATTTAAGAAAAGGTTTAATACATTTTTAAAATTTTTATGTGTATATAATGGAAATGGAAAAGTATTGATTTAAATTTAATAAAGTGTTTTCAAACTTTAAATATGTATATATATAGTTTGTAATTTGGAAATTTTAAATTAAAATAATACTTTTCAAAGTGATAATTTCTTATTTATTTTAAATATACACATTTTATAATTATAAAAATATTACTTAAATACATATATATAGCTTAAATAAATTATTAAAAAGGAAAATAATATTTAAAACATTAATAAAACATTAGAAAATAACTTTTGTAAATATTAATTAAACATTATAACACTTGTAAACTTTTTAATGTATGTTAATGACACTTGTGAATCATGTGCATAGGTGTAAGATAATGGGAACATAGGATAGACAAATGTCTTTCTCTTTAATAATTAAATTTAAAATTAAATTGTAAAAGAAACAAAGAGTTTTATTTTCAGCAAATTTCTTTCTTCATTTTCAACCAAAAATGTAATACAAATCTGAAAGAAACAAAGATCAAAAATGAAAGAAGATAAAATCTGGAAATCAAATCATAGAAGAAAAACTGGAAATCTGAGGAAATGAAAGCAAATTCAACATCAGTTTTAAATCATTTGATGAAACCTTAGATCATGCAAGGAGATAAATCAACTCAACTCAACTTAATCAAGTTCAAAAATTCAAGCTGATGTTCGATTTCAAAATCAAATTCCAGATTTCAAAATTTGAATGTGGCCTGTGTTCTCTGTTCCAGCATTAAAGGTGAGTAAACTACCCTTTAGAATATGGAATTTGTTATATCTTGGTTTGCATGTGATGATCTGAAAGTTGTGATAGAAATTATGCTTGCATGTATGTGGATTCCAGATATATTAATAAATTGAGAGGTGCATGTCTGATATGTTTATGTTCATCTTTGTTTATAGTTGCAGAGTTCAAATTTAAATCAAAAATTCTAATCTCCTTATCTATTCACTGATAGGCTTTAGCTTTCAAACCAAATAAGTTTGTTCAAATATAGATTAAGGATTAAAAATATATTCAAGCAAATTTAGTTTGAAAATTTTCTGGAAATCAAGAAGATCAGTAGGAAACTTAAGAACATGATGAAATCCATTATCGTAGTTTGCTGATTTATGGTTATAACCTGAATTCCCTTTGAAAATTAGGATTCTTAAAATCAAAATTTAGATTTTTAGTTGAGTTTTGAATGAGTTTTCCCAAGATGATCAGAATATGGGTTTTTGGCTATTTCTGGTGGCCGGAGGACTCGGGGTGGTCAGGGTTTCGTCTGAAGGTAGGAGGAAGCTTGGAGGTCTGGTCAAAAATGCCAGGTGGATTTATAGTTCATCGTGGCGTCGGTTATTGGTCGAAGTAGGGTTTAAGGTCGTATTCTGGTCGAAGATGAAATTTAGGCTACTGCATCGTCGATGGTAGATAAAAGGTCATCGGACCTAAGGGAAACAGGAGGAGGAGGCTCTGGCGAGTCTACAGACGTAATCGCATGACTTCTTGTGGTTGGGATTGATGGCACGAGGTGGATCTAGTTGATCAGGTTTGGGTTTGTGAGTTGCTGGTAGCTCGATTTCAAGTTCGTGATCGAATCAATGTTTCGGATGGTCAGTCATTGTATGGAGATGATCGCCGACATGTGGGGCGTATCGGCGATGATCGGAATGGCTTCGGTGATCTGTGCATGTACACCTATGCTTGGTTGTGTCAGTGATGTCGTACTCGTGGAAAGAAGAGAAGTACTCGGGTGGGTGCTCGTGCGTGTGAGGAGATGACTCAAAGGTTTTGAGGGTGATGGAAGACTCGAGGCAGGCTCGGGATGAATAAGGGTTCGACTCGAGTTTTCTTCTAATATGTTAATCTGGGTTAAGTAAAACAAGTTTTGAAAGGAAATAAATTTTTAAAAGAAAATCAAGTAAATTTTAAAAGCAAGTTTCTTTTCAAAATAATGAAAAAAATCAAGATTTTGAGAATGTTTAAATTTAATATGTTTCAAGACTTGTAAATTTTAAATTACCTTAACTATTATTCTAAATAGTAATTGTTTAAATTTGGGTAATTTATTTAATAAAGTTAATTCTTAAGTTGTTTTCAAACTTAATTAATGATGAAACTAAGAAGTAATTAGGGAAATAAAATGTTTTATCTTTATTTAAACTTAAGATCTTGAGTAATCAACCAAAGTAATTATGTAAGGAAAATTAATAAGTTATTAAAGAGGAATTAATGATTGAGAATTAATTAATTAAGGGATTATAAATTAATTAAAGATTAATTACTTGGTAATTAGAGATTTGTTAATTACTTAAATGATAAATTACTTAATGGAAGTAATTGAGAATTAATTACTTTGTATGGATTAAATAAGATAATTTATTAAGGGTTAATAAATTATATGTGTGATTAATTAAAGGATAATTAATCAATGGAAGTGATTAAAGAATAATTAATTTGAGTAATTAATGAGAATGGGATTAAGAGTTAATTACCTATTGTAATTAAAGTATAATAAATCAAGGGAAATTAATTTAGATGGATGATTAAAGAATGATTGATTTATTGGATTGTAATTAATTAATGTTAAGTAAGCAGGATTAAGGTAATCCAAGTAATTAGAGATGGTGATTAATTTAAATTGGTGATCGATTAAATTAATTAGGAATTATATACCTAATAAATCGTGTTAATGGATGGTCAAATGGAATTGGATGACTTGAATTGTTGATGGCAATTTAGATGTGCTCTGATATGTGTTATCTATCTGAGTTGGAATGTGGTGTGGTATGGTATCCTAATATGAATTATATTGTTTTTTAAAACTTAACAAATTTGATTAGAAATGATATTGAATTCAAAGTGACAGGGGTCGGGTATCAGTAAATACCCAAAACCACTTCGATATGTAATCTACAATAATTCTCTATAGATCTGATATGTGAACTCAAATAGGCTGGAATGGAATAAATTGAGTAATCTGGACCAATGGAACTAAGAAGCGGTACTTAGATATTATTTGTGAAATAATTGTTTGACTATAATAAGTAAGAACTCGTAGAAGGTACGAGTTACCCTGGTTTCAAATAAGTTTTATAACTTAGTATTTCAAATTATATGGGTTTACTCACGCTGGTTTCCAGCCTGACTCGGGTGTTACTTTGATGTAATGCTTGGGTCAGACCGAGTATTACAGATTTTTCAGGTAAGGACGTTCTGGAGCTCAGGAGGCAAGTTGGATGGCAGGAACGTATGGAGTGATATCTGTTGTGTATATTATTGTTGATTATCTGAGACATGTTTTCGAATTGTCCTGTGTTGTGTAATAGCGTAACTCTGATATATAATGTACAAGTGTATTGATACAGTTCTTTTTTTGTAAAACTGTTATTTATGTGATATTATATTTTGATCCGCTGCGAATGTGAGAATATGTGATTCTGTGTTTCTGTTTTCTTCTTCTTCTTCTATTTCTTTCCTTTTCTTTTCCTAACTATCTGGGATTTTCTGAGTCGAAATTTCGGGTCGTTACATTTGGTATCAGAGCTGAAGGTTAAGCGAGAACCTTTGACTCTGGTGGGATTACTCATTAAGAATAGGGTCAATAGTACCCTAGAATGAGTTGAGTGTGTGTGTGTATATATATATATATATGAGAGCATACTTGTTATTTTATTATATAAAGATTTTAAAATAATTTTAAAATTGAATGATTTTAATATAAGTTTATCTTTTGGTATATAAAGAAATAAATTTTCTAATTATTGAATATATAAAAAAAAATTGGTTGTTGAATCATTGGAATTAAATAAAATAATAAGAATTAAGTGGTAATACAACCAAATTAAAATTGAATGAAGTTAAGTTTGAAATGAATTCAAACTGAAATTAAAATCTTGAATTTGTAGAAGTGTTATCAAGAATAAACATAATAATGAATTGTTTTCTAGATATGATAATCTTGGTTATTATCATAAATGGTAGTTGTGTTTAATAATGAATGTTGTTAATGATTAAGCAAAATGAAATGTTTTAGGGAAATAAACTTTTAGGTAAGTATGACTTATAAATTAGAATTAAAGATAATTTAAAAATTGTAAATCTAAATCCAGAAAACTTGAAATTGTTTTAAAAAAGTTTGTTTTGAATTAAAACCAAAGGTGGTTTAAAAATTTAAGGTATAACTTGGTGTGTAAAGAAAATGTATATATGAGGATATACATAATATTAAGGATGATTTGGAAATTTCAAGATGAAATTTAAATTTAACTTGGGTAGTTAAATGGTTAATTTAAATGGGAGTTATGAGTGATCTCAAAATGGGTTTGAGATCTGGAAATTGAAAATGGATAATAAATTAGAATCTAAAGATTAAATTGTTTTTGAATTCTTATTTGAACTTTGAAATAAGATAAGTAAAGATAAATTTTTAAATGGAATTTTGGAATTTAGATTCAGAATTAAATGGTTTAAAAATTTAAGTTATTAAAAAAAAGGTTGATTTGATTTAAAAGTAAGGGTTAATTTGACTTAAGTGATTAAATCAACATTTAAAAATTTTAACTCGAGTTTATGAAATTCGAGATGGTTTTAAGTGAAGATTTGAATAAAATTTGTTCAAATTGGATTGGATTTAAATTAATTAGAATTGTGATTGAAGATGTATAAGTTTAAAAATTCAAATGGTAAATTAGAATTGAAATGATTTGGAATTGAAGCTGGTTCAATTTGAAATTAATCCAACTTGATTTGAAATAATTTGGAATTGTGATTAAAGTTGAATAAGTTTAAAAATCAAATGGAATTCGATTTGAATTTGGAAAGGAATTAAGGTTAATTCAACTTGAATTGGGATGGAAATTGAAGTATTGAGTCAATTTAAATGGAAGTGAAAATTTAAATTGAATTCATGGGGAATTAAACAGTTTGGCTCTGGATTATTTTCAAAATAAATTGTTTTAATACAAATATATTTTTCCAAACTATTTATTATACAATCTTTCTTCTTAAACCCCAAACTATCTTATACTTATTTTACAATTATTTTGGAACTATTTAACTATTTTGAAACTGTCTTATAAACTAATTATTATTTTTCAGTTACTTATATCTAATCACTATTTTAAAAACTATTTTGCAATTATCTAACTATTTTATACCTACTTAACTATTTTACAGCTATTTTACAAACTAATAACTATTTTTCAACTACTTATCTATTTTAAACTTTTTCAGGCTATTTTTAAATTTAAATAGGTCAGAGTTCAAACTGTTTGAAATTGAAATAATAACTCAATTGGAAATGGAAGCAATTAAGATTAAGTGAATGGAATTAAAGGAAATGTGAATAGAAAAGAGAATTGATTTGGCTAATAACCAATAAAGAAATACGTAGGATATATGTATATTATTCTATTCGCATAGTGATTTGATCCAGATTCGAACACAGAGTTTCGAGATAGTATTATCGATCCGAGTTGGGATTTTTTCGCTCGATTTTCGACGGCGAACCTGGATATGGATTATTGATTGGTTCTGGATGTTCTCTATCATAGTTGTGACTATGCAAGGAGAATGGCGGTTTCTGATCAAGAAATCAGATTTGAGTCCGCACTAAGAAGTCGGGTGGACGATACTAGTTCGGAAGAGAAATTGTGTGATCGAGTGAGCGATCAGATTGATATTGCATACGGATGATATGTGTACATCGTACGAGTTTGAATTAAATTGATATTGAAATTTGTGGATAAAAAAAACTGTAAAATGGTTTTTGAAATGAAAAGTGATATGGTTAATAACTTTATAAAAGATTTATCAAATTTGAATATTTGATTTGGAGTAAAATAAAGTTATATATCCTTGTTATATAAGGTAAATCTTCCCTTGTTAGATCTATTGCTAAAAGAAAAGGGTTTTGAAAATATTTGAAGTATAAAAGAGGTTTTATACAAGTTTGAAATGATCCAAAGATTTTCAAAGTTATATATATCTATATATATATAAAGGGTTTTATGAGAATGATTTCGGAAAAGGTTTTGGGAACCTATGGATTTTGGAAAGGCTTTTGATTTTTGGGAAAATCAATTTTGGAATTTGGAAAGCCAAGTTTGGAAACTATCGATTTTGGATATCGATTTTGTGTAAAGATGATTTTGATATAAATCATAAAGGATATGATTTGAAGATACTATAAGTGTATAGTATAAAATGTTTTGAGTATAGCTCTGGGGAAAAAGGCGCTTCCTTGAAATGAACTTCTCAGGAGTAGCACTGGGTGGTACTGCCTTGAGCCCCAAGGGGGTTTTCTAAAGTTGATCCTGTGAGGAGTCCGGAAAAAACTAGTTCCTGAGGATTATTTGTGTAGCGAAAGTCGAGGGGCTGGTGCCCACAGAGGCATTTGGGTTATGCTGTGACGACAGTTTAACTCAATGTCACTGCGATCTACTGCAGACCATAGCGAAAGTCATGTCTGCCGCTGAGAGCCAACTGTCTACGTTTGATTTTATATCGGTGGGCTGTGACACTATGGTAACATAGCGAAAGTCGTTTGTGCCGCTGAGAGCCAACAGTCTGCGTTTGATTTTATATCGGCAGACTGCGACCTATGTGGAGAAGTTTCATTTTGACAGCGAAAATCGTTTGTGCCGCTGAGAGCCAACAGTTACATGGACTTTTGCTGCGACAGCAACGTAACCCTGGAGTGTAACTGCGATCTGTTGTGGGTTCCATGGTGTAATCAGTTACATGGACTTTTGCTGCGATGGCAACGTAACCCGTGATGTAACTGTGACCCTGGATGGGGGTGATGATTTCCAGAGCATTCTCACCAAAGATATTCCTCGATTTCAAAAATGTTTTCCATATTTTCAATAAAATTATTTTCCAAGTATTTTCACTAGGTGTCGAAAACGGGTTTACCAAGTACTGATAGATTTTTAGTCTTACGCCTGATCAACGTATGACCGAATTTCTGTGAGAACAAGGATGGACTGGTTGAGACATCGAATTATAAAAAGTATTTTTATAAAAACTATTTTGATAATATTATGTAGATTTTTTTTAAATGTTTTAAAAATTTAAATAAAAAGAGTTAAGAGTTAAGATGTCTAAGAAATAATTTAACTGATCATCAACATTGTAATAAAATTCTAGTTTCGTTCCTTTTCGAGAACGAAAAGTTTTAAAGGGGGGAGGAATGTGATAATCCAGATTTTTGGACATCTGTTAATTGGATAATTAACTGTTTTAATCAATTAAACAGATAAAATCCTGATAATAAAAGATATCCGGATATGTAAATGAATTTGGAAATATAATAAAAATTGAATTATAAATATCTGGATAAATATTTTATAATCTCCTAATATAATTATTTAAAATTTGGCAAATTATTCTTTTAAAATAAATAATAATGTGTTGTTATATGTATATATATACATATGAGTAGATTTTACATAGAATTGGATTGGAAATTCAAGAATAAATATATATGATTATTATTAGATCATGTATGAATATAAATATAAAACATAAATCGATAAAAAAAGAAATGTATTTATCTAAATTGGAAAAATATAAAATAAAAGACAAGGACAAATAAAAAGCTTTAATAAGATTTAAGAAAAGGTTTAATACATTTTTAAAATTTTTATGTGTATATAATGGAAATGGAAAAGTATTAATTTAAATTTAATAAAGTGTTTTCAAACTTTATATATATATAGTTTGTAATTTGGAAATTTTAAATTAAAATAATACTTTTCAAAGTGATAATTTCTTATTTATTTTAAATATACACATTTTATAATTATATAAATATTACTTAAATACATATATATAGCTTAAATAAATTATTAAAAAGGAAAATAATATTTAAAACATTAATAAAACATTAGAAAATAACTTTTGTAAATATTAATTAAACATTATAACACTTGTAAACTTTTTAATGTATGTTAATGACACTTGTGAATCATGTGCATAGGTGTAAGATAATGGGAACATAGGATAGACAAATGTCTTTCTCTTTAATAATTAAATTTAAAATTAAATTGTAAAAGAAACAAAGAGTTTTATTTTCAGCAAATTTCTTTCTTCATTTTCAACCAAAAATGTAAAACAAATCTGAAAGAAACAAAGATCAAAAATGAAAGAAGATAAAATCTGGAAATCAAATCATAGAAGAAAAACTGGAAATCTGAGGAAATGAAAGCAAATTCAACATCAGTTTTAAATCATTTGATGAAACCTTAGATCATGCAAGGAGATAAATCAACTCAACTTAATCAAGTTCAAAAATTCAAGCTGATGTTCGATTTCAAAATCAAATTCCAGATTTCAAAATTTGAATGTGGCCTGTGTTCTCTGTTCCAGCATTAAAAGTGAGTAAACTACCCTTTAGAATATGGAATTTGTTATATCTTGGTTTGCATGTGATGATCTGAAAGTTGTGATAGAAATTATGCTTGCATGTATGTGGATTCCAGATATATTAATAAATTGAGAGGTGCATGTCTGATATGTTTATGTTCATCTCTGTTTATAGTTGCAGAGTTTAAATTTAAATCAAAAATCCTAATCTCCTTATCTATTCACTGATAGACTTTAGCTTTCAAACCAAATAAATTTGTTCAAACATAGATTAAGGATTAAAAATATATTCAAGAAAATTTAGTTTGAAAATTTTCTGGAAATCAAGAAGATCAGTAGGAAACTTAAGAACATGATGAAATCCATTATCATAGTTTGCTGATTTATGGTTATAACCTGAATTCCCTTTGAAAATTAGGATTCTTAAAATCAAAATTTAGATTTTTAGTTGATTTTTGAATGAGTTTTCCCAAGATGATCAGAATATGGGTTTTTGGCTATTTCTGGTGGCTGGAGGACTCGGGGTGGTCAGGGTTTCGTCTGAAGGTAGGAGGAAGCTTAGAGGTCTGGTCAAAAATGCCAGGTGGATTTATAGTTCATCGTGGCGTCGATTATTGGTCGAAGTATTGTTTAAGGTCATATTCTGGTCGAAGATGAAATTTAGGCTACTGCATCGTCGATGGTAGATAAAAGGTCATCGGACCTGAGGGAAACAGGAGGAGGAGGCTCTGGCGAGTCTACAGACGTGATCGCATGACTTCTTGTGGTTGGGATTGATGGCACGAGGTGGATCTAGTTGATCAGGTTTGGGTTTGTGAGTTGCTGGTAGCTCGATTTCGAGTTCGTGATCGAATCAATGTTTCGGATGGTCAGTCGTTGTATGGAGATGATCGCCGACATGTGGGGCGTATCGGCGATGATCGGAATAGCTCCGGTGATCTGTGCATGTACACCTATGCTTGGTTGTGTCAGTGATGTCATACTCGTGGAAAGAAGAGAAGTACTCGGGTGGGTGCTCGTGCGTGTGAGGAGATGACTCGAAGGTTTTGAGGGTGATGGAAGACTCGAGGCAGGCTCGGGATGAATAAGGGTTCGACTCGAGTTTTCTTCTAATATGTTAATCTGGGTTAAGTAAAACAAGTTTTGAAAGGAAATAAATTTTTAAAAGAAAATCAAGTAAATTTTAAAAGCAAGTTTCTTTTCAAAATAATGAAAAAAATCAAGATTTTGAGAATGTTTAAATTTAATATGTTTCAAGACTTGTAAATTTTAAATTACCTTAACTGTTATTCTAAATAGTAATTGTTTAAATTTGGGTAATTTATTTAATAAAGTTAATTCTTAAGTTGTTTTCAAACTTAATTAATAATGAAATTAAGAAGTAATTAGGGAAATAAAATGTTTTATCTTTATTTAAACTTAAGATCTTGAGTAATTAAAGTTAATCAACCAAAGTAATTATGTAAGGAAAATTAATAAGTTTTTAAAGAGGAATTAATGATTGAGAATTAATTAATTAAGGGATTATAAATTAATTAAAGATTAATTACTTGGTAATTAGAGATTTGTTAATTACTTAAATGATAAATTACTTAATGGAAGTAATTGAGAATTAATTACTTTGTATGGATTAAATAAGATAATTTATTAAGGGTTAATAAATTATATGTGTGATTAATTAAAGGATAATTAATCAATGGAAGTGATTAAAGAATAATTAATTTAAGTAATTAATGAGAATGGGATTAAGAGTTAATTACCTATTGTAATTAAAGTATAATAAATCAAGGGAAATTAATTTAGATGGATGATTAAAGAATGATTGATTTATTGGATTGTAATTATTTAATGTTAAGTAAGCAGGATTAAGGTAATCCAAGTAATTAGAGATGGTGATTAATTTAAATTGGTGATCGATTAAATTAATTAGGAATTATATACCTAATAAATCGTGTTAATGGATGGTCAAATGGAATTGGATGACTTGAATTGTTGATGGCAATTTAGATGTGCTGTGATATGTGTTATCTATCTGAGTTGGAATGTGGTGTGGTATGGTATCCTAATATGAATTATATTGTTTTTTAAAACTTAACAAATATGATTAGAAATGATATTGAATTCGAAGAGACAGGGGTCGGGTATCAGTAAATACCCGAAACCACTTCGATATGTAATCTACAATAATTCTCTATAGATCTGATATGTGAACTCAAATAGGCTGGAATGGAATAAATTGAGTAATCTGGACCATTGGAACTAAGAAACGGTACTTAGATATTATTTGTGAAATAATTGTTTGACTATAATAAGTAAGAACTCGTAGAAGGTACGAGTTACCCTGGTTTCAAATAAGTTTTATAACTTAGTATTTCAAATTATATGGGTTTACTAACGCTGGTTTCCAGTCTGACTCGGGTGTTACTTTGATGTAATGCTCGGGTCAGACCGAGTATTACAGATTTTCAGATAAGGATGTTCTGGAGCTCAGGAGGCAAGTTGGATGGCAGGAACGTATGGAGTGATATCTGTTGTGTATATTATTGTTGATTATCTGAGACATGTTTTCGAATTGTCCTGTGTTGTGTAATAGCGTAACTCTGATATATAATGTATAAGTGTATTGATACAGTTCTTTTTTGTAAAACTGTTATTTATGTGATATTATATTTTGATCCGCTGCGAATGTGAGAATATGTGATTCTGTGTTTCTGTTTTCTTCTTCTTCTTCTATTTCTTTCCTTTTCTTTTCCTAACTATCTGGGATTTTCTGAGTCGAAATTCCGGGTCGTTACATATTTACTAAGCCGTTGAAGATTGAAACTTTTGTCAAGTTGAGGAGTTTACTGGGAATGAAGACTCTTCCAAATTAGAATTAAAGGGGGATGTTGACTAAGTTAATTCTAATTTTATTAAATAAATCAGTTTTGAATTATTCTAGATTACTTGTTAGTTGTGATCCTATTTTCTAGCCTATTTATGTTAAAATATTGCCTATATAAGACTGCATATCAGTTTGTATGAATAGGTCTTTTTGAAGAAATCTAGTTTGAAATAAAAGCCTTTCTTTGTGTATCTCCGTGCTTTGTATTTCTTCCTTAAAACTCTTCTGCTCAATATATCTGAACATTAAAACTCATTTTTTACACTTAATTTTCTACACCCTTTACTATGCATGTCAATCAAATTAGTCAGACTGTTCTGAGTCGCTTAGCGGTCTCTATGAATTTAACAATTACTTGCAGCTCATCTACTTGCTGCAAATGAATATAGGGTTCAAAGATAAGAGCTTCATGTTATAAAGTTTCCATATATGTTTCCTATAATATTGAGAACACGTCAAAAATTCGATGATCACCAGGTCAGTGGTAAAGCTCAAAATTATTGATCTAGAAAACCAATTCCATTGGCACCACGCACGCACGCGTGCATAGGCAAAGATCGGCTACTAGTTTGAAAATTTTAGAGAACTTAGGAAAAACATAAAAGGTTCTGAAAAATTTTTAAATTTGAACATGGCAAAAAATCAAAATACATAGAAGGTTCTGAAAAATAATTTTTTCAAAGTTTCTATAAAATTAGGTATTTTAACAAAATTAAGAAACTACAATAAGCGTTGAAATTTCTAACTTTTTTGAAGATTCTGAAATTTTTGATAAAATTCAATAGTTTGAAACTGAAATTGTTGAAACTTATGAAAAAATTGGAAATTTTTATAAATTCAAATGGTTTTTTTAAAAAAATTATTTTCAAAACGAGGGAAAATTAAATTTTTTGAGAAAATTGAAATCTCAAATAAATTTGAGTTCCAAAAAAAAAGAAGAAAATTTGAAGTTTGAAATAAATTTGCTTATGGATACGAAATCTTCAGCTGTACAGTGAGCATTAAATGGAGCAAACTATTTTAAACAAGGTTATGAAATCTTAAAAGGAGTGAGCATTAATGCTTCTAGATACGAAATCTTCAGCTGTACAGTGAACTGCTATTATTAGTAAAATTTGTTAGAGCATTCACAACCGAGCGTCGGTTGGGAAGCAACCGACCCCCAACCGGGGGTGCCAAAGCAACCCAGGGGTTACTTCTTAGCCGGTCAAGCTTAGTTGGCTTTATTTTGACCGGCTAAGCCAACATCTATTATATAGTCGTTGGCACTTAATCGGCTATATAATAGCCGGCTAAGTGCCAACGGCCACATACTAGACCGTTGCTTCTTAGCCGGCTATTATTTAACTGGGTAAGTCCCAACGGCTACCCGACCGTTGTCTATCCCTCTTCATACCCCTCTATATAACTTCCAAATTTCAAAATTTTATTTACACAATTTCAATTACAATTTTTATTCTCATCTACACACTTTCTTCAAACAATATCGGTAATGTCAAAAAATTCAAAAAGAAAATCTCAGAAATCTTCATCTTCTAGATTTCTATCTCAACTACGATCAGATAATTGAATCCAACTCAATTCAATCAGCATATGTATAATTCTCAACACGGTCAGAATCAATGTCATTCTCAACAAGCGCCAAATTTGTATCAGCCATAACAAAATCAAAATTTCTATCATTCTCAACAAGATTCGAAGCAGTACCAAAATTCTCAAAATGTGAATTATTTGCAGAATAGTTCGTTCCAATAAAACTTTAACTATGATCAAAACTACGTATTTTCCAATAGCCAACAACGGTCAGTATTGCCTTATCGTTCACAAAATTTATCAAGAAATCTCAATAATCAATTTGGAGACAACAGATTTGAAAATTAAGAAATCGAATTCGATGGCAATGAAATAGTCGAAGAAGAAAATGTTTATAGGAATTCTAATTTGTCTTCTGCTCAAACTTGGAGAAAACAACCAACGAGAATCAACATTACTGAATCTGCAAATGCGGAACCAAAAGCCGCAAAAATGGTTAAATGGTCGTCGGACGAGCAAGCCGAATTAGCATTCTGCTGGGTTGGATGTTCTAGAGGCAATAAGAAAGGTACGAGCCAAAGTGAAACTTCATTTTGGAATTCTGTACGCAATTTGTTCAACCTTCGAAGTACAAATAGTCTTCCAAGAATGGTTGATTTGTTGAAGCAGTCTTGGAAAAGAATAAATGCCGCTTTTAAACGTTGGAAAGAAATAATGGTCGGCATGCATTCAAGACAACAAAGTGGGGCAAATGACATGAACCTAGTAATGATTTTAAATTTGGACGTTGTCTTCGTCATACACGTCCATGTACTGATGGATGATCTTATTTATTGTATTTCATTTGTGTTTCTATGTTGTTTGCGTACTTATTCTTTTGTTTTGATATATGATATATCTATTGTATTCGGTTTATGTATCGATATCATTATCATTATCATTTATGTTTCTATGTCGTTGATGTTATTATTCATATGCTATGATGTATGATATATCTGTTATATTCAGTTTATGCATCGATGTCATTATTTTTCATGTTTCTGTGTTGTAGGCAACTATACAGATATTTTTCCAAAAACATAGATTACCATAACCTAATAGTACAGACGATTAAATTCATTGGTAGGAAACATATCACTTCCTAGAATTACCATAACTTTGCTCTCTTCTTCTTATAATTACCAGTTTGGCATTTTTCGCTTCACTTCTATATATACGTATACTAGTTTACATCTACTTCTTCACAATCATCTATTCATTCTTCACTTCTATCTACATCTTCCTCATATTCATTTACACCTCACATCGATGCCATCTTGGCCTTCTTCTATTGACTCTAATATAGGAGGCTACGTGCCTTCGAAAAGTCCAAACACCGATTAGGATTGGCTTATCGAATATCAAGAGTAGCACTACAAGGACATCCGAACTGAGTTTCCAGATCTTAGTCAACTAAGACTCCAGGAGGACGTTCAACCTCTATATGAACAATAGGTTGTACAACATCCATATGAACAAGAGATAAGACTTCCTACAAACACACAGGAACGCCGGGAAGTCCGTAATGAACGGATTCAGATGGAGTGGGAAGTTAAATCTCCTCCATTATTATATTGTGTTTGCGGAGTGTCAGTTACGTATTCCGCCATGTGGAGCGGAAACGACATTTGACGGTGCCATTATAGATGTCATAACTTTCCAGTTGGTTGTGGTTTATGAGAATGGATTGATGATCCGTTCCCTCGTCGAGCAGTGGAATATGCAAACGAATTAGAACAAGAATTAGTCGTGCTTCGTGACAGGCTACGTGCATTGGAATTTCAGCGTAGTGGTGGGCATAACTAACATGTTGAAGTATGTAATATGTTGAAGTATGTCATATGTTGTGGTATGTTCAAGTCTGTCGTATGTTTAAGTACGTCTTTTGTTGTATGTTGTGGTATGTTCTAGTATGTTGAAGTATGTCGTATGTTGTGGTACGTTTAAATACATAGTTTAGTCTTCACATTACATCGAACATACACAACTCATATTACTACTATGGACATGCATTAATCTAATACAACTCATAGAATACAAGTTACTCAAACTAATACTCATGGACATAAGCCGACCTAAGACACTTGGACAAACACATGGACATACATCGTACATTGACACAGTACTCACTCAAACTGTCTAATATAATTCATCCACAAATCATACGCAACATGACCAACAAAGTGTGTTTGATGATCCATAAACTACAGGGAGTCAAAAGTTGATCGGGTCATTTGAAAAACATTATCTAGTTCTACCTCGGTTATAATTCTCTGATACTTCCTGTGTAACGACCCGTATTTTTAACACTTTAAAAATACGAATTAAAAAGAAAATTTTGGATAAAAATCCGAAGGAAATAAAATTTTGTGTTGTTAAATGTGAATTACAAGTTAAAATACAAAACTAAATTCTGAAATAACTTATTTGTAAATTAAATATGGATGTTAACTTGTAATTGAACGTAAGTAAAGATTTAAATTTGAATGTAACAAGTAATTGAAACGAATTGAATTTGATTGTAAACAACGAAATAAATAAAACGTTACATTTAATATTGAAGTTATAATATGGAAATCAACGTAAATGAATGTAATTTAATATTACTGTGAATTTAAATAAGATGATAGCTGAAGAAAATGAAAGTAAATGAATTATAAACTATTGATAATAATGTATAAGTAAATGGTTGATTCAATAATGAAAGTGTAAATTGAAATAAAAGAATTCATTTGGAATTAAATAACTTGAATTTGAATTACAATATAATTGAACGCTGAATCTAATATAATCTTTTATATTGGATTTATAATGAAAAACTACATTGTAAAAGATTGTTAATTACTGTGAAATTAAAAATGGGATTTGTGAACAATTGAAATTTGATTTAAAAGTTAATAATTTAAAATTGGGAATTTTATATTGAAATTAAAAAGTCGAATAATTTATTTTTCGAATATTGGATTTAATTAGACAATTAAATCGATATTTTAATAAGTTAAATTTCAGAAATAATTGAAAATCGAGTTGAATATGATTAAAAATGATTTGTAAAATTTTATCTTATCATATTGGAGTTATAGTAATGTTATAGAACTTTTAAAATTGAATTTAAAGTTAATTTGTGAAAATTGAATATTTTAATATTTAATTATCGATTGGAAAATAGCCATTTTTCGAACAGTCTCGAAATTCGACGAAACTAGTTCCATTGGATCCGTAATAGTTTATTATTATCGGATTTCAAATTTCGTAGCAATCGGAGTTACCATTTGACCGTGGCAGTTGAAAACGCTTAGAAATTCATTTAATCGGTTTAATTTAAATCGATCGTTTATTTCCATAACTCACACAGACGATCGAATTAGGCCTTGAAACATGTTCCATTGTGTTCGGAATGCGGGTAAAACATTACGAACGCCTGCTGGCACGCATAATTTGGAGTTCGTTCGAAAATCTTGTTAAATTTGAAATAATATTAAATAATTTGTTATACACGAATATATACACACGGTTGCTTTGTAAAACCCTAGTTCTTAACTCTGGCCGCCGTTTGTTTATTTTAATGGCCGAAAAGTTGCGACTTTCCACCCTCACTCTCTCCTCATCCGTGCCGTTTTAGCCTAAACCTCCAACTTGAATATCGTAGAGCTAGGTGAGATCTCTCCATCCAACGGCAGATTTTGTTTATCGTCGTCGTTTGGAGCCACAGAGGGCTGTGAACGTGGGTCGTTCGTCCGTGATTTCCGGGTGATGGTGATAGCCGAGCTCGATGAAACTCAGGCCGGTGGTGGCTATCGCGTAGACGCGACCAGTGGTGGTCCCCGATCGAAGTCGAGGTGAGGGGTGGAGGAGCGACGTGCGGTTGTGGGTTGCGTGCGTTTTGCGTTTCCTTCGTTCGTGTTACCTGTAACCAATGCAAATAGGAAGAAGGTGGAACGCGGCTTGGATCCCTTAGGTCTAAGTTTGAACGAGCAGGATTGAATCTGGTATAAAATTTAAAGGAAATTAGTAAATTTAATTTTATATTAAAACGTATAAACTTGTAAATACCGTATCTTCTTCGTTCGTTATCAGAATTGGATGAAACAGAGTGCCTTGGAATCGCAAAGACGAGATCTACGCTGCAGCATAGACCTGGGAAGGTTCGGAGCTCATTAAAATTTTAGGTTAAATCGAACGTTGTTCGATTTGATTTAAAATTGAAATTCAAGGTGAGTGTTTTATAACGCTCACAACGTACTGAATATCTTTATGGTAGTTAAATTTGACATTATGAAGTGATATGAATTTATTTGTCGTTGTTTGATAAAAATTTAATTGTCATATAGATTGTCATGTGAATTCACCGTTGAAAAATTAAATTGACAGTAAATTGAAATTAGGATTTAATCCAAATCAAATTTCCCGATATTGATAACTATGAAATAGCCGTGAATTGTATTGACTATTGGATGATTTATTTCGATGGATGTTATTGGTTGATATTTAAATGTTTGGATGTTTATTTGCTTATATATATATCCTGTTATACATGCCTATGACACTGTGATTGGTTTAAGTAATATATATTCATCCCTGACATGTAATTGAAATAAATAATCACTTGGCCATAGGATAGAAAATTACATACGGACACCGGATTGGTTAAATTAAAAATTTTAAAATCGTTGATTTGAAATTTATTTAAATGATTTGATTTAAAAGTTATGAAAAAAATCCAATTTATGGAAATTGAATTATTTTAAATTGAAGCTCGAGATGTTGGAATTTAAACTTGGTAAATGAAATTGTTTAATTATTCATTTGGTTTAGATTTTTAAGAAAAATGAAATACGGCGTAAATTTTCGAAAGTTGATTTGTTTTAAAGGATTGGACTTTTAATCGAACTCTGAATATTTCTAAGGAAATTTATATGAAATGATATTTCAAGTTTGAGTTTGGAATTGAAAATTTATTTGAAATTGAGATTCAATTAATTTGGAATTGAATTGAAATTTAAAGAAATTTGTGAATTGAACTAAATTGAAACTATTGAATTAAAATTTGAAGATAAAATTGATTTGAATAGGATTTGAACTGAAATTTATTTGGAATGTAATACTTAAATGAATTCTTGAAATCAAAATATAAATCTAAGTTTATTGAATTGGAATTGTTCCAGAAATTAAGTAAATTACTTATTATGGATGTTTAATTTGAAGTATATCCTAATTTGAATACGAAATGGTTTTAAAAGCGAATCTTATATGCTTATATAAATATATGAACTGTTTTGAAATGTGAATATTTAAAGCTTTGAAATATAATGAAATTGAGATGGCTTATTTTGTGGTTCAAACAGGTATTTGAAATTGATAATTTGAAATGGTTTATTGAGAAGCTGAATCGAGTTGAAATTGATGATTTGAGATTTGATTAAATTTTAATTTTAGAATTCGAGTTTATGGAAAGTGTTAGGATTTCAAAATGTTATGATTTCAAGCTATGATTTCAAGCTATGATTTCAAAGTGTTATGAATTTCAAGGTTTTGATTTCCAAAGTGTTTTGATTTTAAAAGACTTATGATTTCGAAAGCGGTATAACTTTGGAATGTGATACGATTTTGAAATTGAAATGAGATATTGAGGCGAAATGATTTTTGAAATGAAATCGTATATTTTGAGTAGATATGATGATTTTGAAATGGATTTGATCTTTGAAGCGAATATGATATTTTTGATAATCAATTATGAATTGATTTTGAAAATGTAAAAGATCCAACCGGTGTGAAAAATATAACGTAGTTATTAAAGAGACCGGGATCAGATATGGACATACTCTCTGTCGATACCGAAAACCACTTTAATAACTATATTCGTGGAGTGTTGATCCAGAATGAAGTGGATGGTTGATGAACGTGTTGACTGAAGAAAGAGAACGATATTGGATGACCCCTGACATGACTAAAACAGGAGCCGCGCCGGGCCATTGAGGATCGCCATCTCTAGCGGACACACTCCTTCGATACCATGTCTATTACTTTTGTGATTCGATTTGGGTGCACCCCGTGATTTTGGGAGTGTTGTTTCGCGGTGTTGGGGTAGTAGCTGCTATGCCCAACATCAGTCCGGATCAGGCAACTACTAGTATCCTAGTTGGTATCGCCTCATGTACCTTGTCATACTGATTATCCTATTCGCGACCACTACGTTTTGGTTTGTACCTTTAGTATATGGATTGCCCTCTGGTGACTTCCGGTTTTGGGGAAACTACGGTCTTGCATATGCTCTTGGGAATAAAAATGTGTTAAGGGTGGAATGGGCCATGGCTTAATGCTAGTTTGATATTTTACTTTATGATAGACATTATCGTATATAGCGTATTCTATTACATAGTAGATAGTTTAACGGATCCTTAGGAGATGAAAATCCCGAACATCTCTTAAGTTAATGCACGCACGTTAAACACTGGATAAGAGGTGTCTAAAACCCGTAAACATCTCTGACGCCGTCACACTCATATTTACTTATCCGATTTAACCTACATGAGATATTTTAGTCCTGACTCGAGTGTTTTGTCTTTTCATTACGCTCGGGTCAGCCTGAGCATTTCAGATTAGGTTGAAGATATATTCTGGAGGACGAAGACGGAGTTTGGTATTACATCATTTGTATTCTACTACTGTATTATTTTTCCGCTGCATTGTTGTATTATCTCTGATATGTATGTAACTCTGATTTATGATGTATAATAATAATAAAATTTATTTACTTAACAGCTTCATGAACTGTTATTTTATTATTATATCTTGTTCCTTCCGCTGCGAGATTCTGAGTTTGTTTCTGTTCTTTCTTTTCTTTTCTTATTTAACCCCAATAACCATCTGCCTTTTTGAACGGTTTGAGTCGACATGTGTGTATGTTTTTTTCGACTTGAACGGTCAAAAATGCGGGTCGTTACATCCTGCAAGCTCTAGTAAATGTAACAAATGTACTTCTAGTATCCAAATTTTGTCTTCTCAGCCTACATTCTGAATGGTTGTTATAAGCTTCGTTGATGATGACCTAAAAATCTTCATCGACCTCCTCTTTCATGTGTCTTGTATCAGCCTATATATATAGGCTTTAATCAACACCAAATAATCATGAGTAGTCCATGTCTGATTTTCCATTTGAAATCCTATGAACCTCTCATGCCAACACTTAGTGTATATATAGTAATCATGGAGATTGCAATTGTATCAACGTGGAGCTAACCGAACCAATCAATGGCCACTGCAAACATACACTGTAACCATTACTGTCATGTCATTTCCAACACTGTAGCTACACTATAGTCATTATGGCCTCTGCAAACGTACACTGCAGCCATTACCGTCATGTCATTTCCAACATTGTTGCTACACTATAACCATTATGGCTTCTGCAAACGTACAATGTAGCCATTACTGTTATGTCATTTCCAACACTGTAGCTACACTATAGCCATTATGGCCTCTGCAAACGTACACTGTAGCCATTATTGTCATGTCATTTCCAACACTGTAGCTATACTATAGTCATTATGGCCTCTACAAACATACAATGCAGCTTTAACAAGTACTACCGACGTGGAGTAAACTGTAACCATTCAATGTTGTTTGATTCATTGTCTTTTGTATTTCATATCCCTTTACCTCCTACACTTATATATACTTGCATTCCGATCTACTCCAACACGCAATTACAAAAAACTAAAACAAACCAATAAATCAAATTACTTACTGCTTGATAATCATGGATCCTAACATGTACTACCAGTACAAACAAGACATGAATCAAAGCTACGACAATGAACAAGAAATGGACGATGAAATGACAAAGTTTCAAATTCAACAAGCAGCAGTAGGATATTCTTACTTTTTTGGTGAAGGATCTACAAGCAACCGCCGTGGTAGTATACCTGGACGGATTGACCGACGATATAAGAGGGACTATAAGGATGGACATGAAAGGTTGATAAAGGACTACTTCATCGACAATCCAACCTACGATATAAATTTGTTTTACTGTCGATTTCGAATGGGCCAGATGTTTTCTCTAAAATTTCATGAAAACAACCCATATTTCACTTATAGGCTAAATGGAGCACTGAACCTGGGCATTTTCCCCACATCAAAATCTCGGCTGCTTTATATATGTTAAGCTACGGAACAGCTGGTGATCATACAGATGAATATTTCAAAATTGCATCATCAACAACGATAGAATGCATGAAGGAATTCTGTAAAATAGTGATCGAATAGTTCAGTGAGGAATACTTACGAACGCCGAGACCGAATGATGTAAACATAATACTAGCCATAGGAGAAGCTAGAGGTTTTCCAGGTATGCTTGGAAGTTTGGATTGCTTGCAGTGGGCATGGAAAAACCGTCCAACAGGTTGGAAAGGAATGTTCACATGACACAAAAAGGTGCCAACAATGATCCTAGAAGCAGTTACGACAAATGATTTATGGGTTTGGCATGCTTTCTTTGGAGTATCAAGTTCGTTAAACGACATAACTGCGTTAAAACAGTCATACCTATTCTCTGAACTGTCTAACGGAATTTCAATGGACATTACATATAAAGTTGGTAATGTCGAGCATCAAACTGGATATTACCTAGTCGATGGAATTTACCCAAAGTGGAGAACTTTAATACAAGGCTTTAGGGTTCCAACAAATTACAAAGAGAGCTATTTCAGTGAAAAAGTGGCAAGCTACAGAAAAGACATCGAATGTACGTTCGGTGTCTTACAAGCAAGGTTTCATATTTTACGAAATCCTGCTCGATTTCATGACGCAAGAGTTCTATTTGAAATTATGTATGCTGGTATAATAATTCATAATATAACTGTAGAGTCCGAAAGAGGTGGTATAAAAACCAAAGGACTAATTACCCGGACATGTTTAAGGGTTCTAACAAAGACCCGAGAGAATCATTAATTCAATGGAGGAATATGTTGCCATAGTACAACATATTGAAGATCAAGCTACACACTTTCAATTGTGTGACCAGTTGGTGGACCATTTTTGGGCACACAAAGGAAGGAATAGTAGGAGTCTGCAGTCATGCTTATAGCAGTTGTTTATGGAATTGTTGATGGGGTTGTATGTTTGCTAATGTGTTTACTGTATTATGTTTTAAGGTTTGTATGTTGACCATTTCGTAATATTATTATGTGCCTTGTTTAATAAAATGTTGTACAACCTTAGTTCAAAATACAGATTGGTACAATAAAATTATAACAAGTACAACACAAATACACACATAAACCAAACGACGCATAAAGATACTACAAAGATACAACACAAATACACACCTAAAACAAATGACACAAAGTAACACCAACCAATTACAATGCTACCACATATCTAAAACTCATCCCTATACATGCCACTTCCGCTTCCGCTTCCGCTGTCTCTAACTTTCTTATAAGTTTCCAACTGCTTGGTTACTAGTTCTTGCTGCAAAGGAGAAAGCCTACTAAAATCACAAGTCATTAGTTTGATATAGTTCTTCTCTCGCATCAAAGCTTTCTTCTCCTCATGGGCTAGTCCCTTGAACTCTCGATCTTCCATGATAGCCTTTTGAAACTCCATTTTGTTGCCAGTTCTTTGTGCTGAAAAGTTGGCTCTATGCTCTCTTCTTTCTCTAGCAGACGTCTCTAAAGTTCCTACAAATCTTGAAAATTCCGCACTGCGCTGCTCCAACTGAATTGACTTATTTCTATCAAGGGGTCGTCTGTCACTATTTCCAAATAGTGGAGATCTTTCCTGAGAACTTGGATCGCTTCCTAGACTTGAATCAGAGTAGTTCATTTTTCTAGCTTTATTTTGTTGCTCGAACATGAAGTTGTTAGGATTCTTCCATTTCGGTAAACTGGAGAGAAGCTCAAAGCACTCTTGCAATTTGAATGGTTGACCATATTGCAGCTGATAAGCCTTACGCGATACTTCAATCTGTAGAACAAATCCAAAAGTGTATGAATATACAAAACTAGTCAAACACATTACCATTTCAAAGAAATGTAAAACACTATTTTACTTACAATGTCATAGAGACACCGCTTTGCTGTCTAGTCTGAAATCTGGTAAGTATTTCCAAATAGTTTTGGCATGCGGAGTTCATAACTCGATATCCTCCCCTGAGCGATCCTCATGTTATCTTCAACGGTTCCAAGGTGTTGTAAAAATCTGCAACTCTTTGCCAAAATTTCTGGTCTTTCATATTATTATCAGAAGTACTATCTTGTGAAATGCGCATCCATGATTTAACAAGTGAAATATATTGTTCAGAAGTAAACTTAACTTGCTTTCTTCTGCCGTCAGCTGCTACTCTTTCCTCTTCGACATTTTCCACGTCAATGTCTTCTATGCCAATGTCTGTCTCCGCTGTAAGTGAATGTCTGCGCCGTCTGTCGAAAATGCCACTTAAGGATTTCCACTTCTTCTTCTTGTTATATTCCGGGTCGGGGGCGCAAGCATCTCTGCAGCTGCTTCTTCATTGCATTCTTCCATATTTATTGTATCGTCTTCTTGGTTTTTGTCTTCATCCGCCTCCGCCTCCTCCGAGCTACTAATGGTTTCTTCATTAGCAAGAGCTTTGCATGCATAAGAATATTGTCTTTGGAGATTCTGCATTGCTTCACGGTCACGAATCTCTAGCTGTTGCGCATTAAGATGATGATGTTGTAGTTGATCGTTTTGCATCATTAAAGACATGTACGACGAATGATCGTCGTATGCGCCTAAAGGAGTACACTGTTGGTAATATGGGTGCGGGACAATAGATTGAATGAGAGGAAAGTTAGGAGGAGCAAGTGGTTGGTAAAGCTAGCTATAAGAGAAGTTCGAATACAGTGTATAGCCGTACTCATGTGATGAACGAAGTGTTTGTTGTTGGTATGGTGGACGTTGGTTGAAAAATCCGATGGAATGGTATGCAGACATGAGTTTCTTGTTAACAACTTTTTTGGTGGAACGTTTGGATGAAGAAGACATTTTCAAAATTAAAGGAGGAAGAAGTAAGGTTGAGGTGGCGTGAAAGGAGGAGAAGGGTGGTGGAATATATAGGAGGGTTGTGGAATGTCGGAGCATAGCCGTTGGGTTGGCAACGGTTATGTTTTATAACGGCAAAGACTTTACTGTTATACTCACCCGACCCTGTTCACTTTACTAGCCACGATAACAGTTCAAACTAGCTATGAGGAGGAAGTAAACAAGCCATACTTGGTTGCTCCGTGACTTATTTAGCAATTGAACAAACCATTGTTGATTATGACCTTAGGTGAAGGAGTGCAGTTCTGGCTTAGAGCACAACTCGTACCATTTGGCACATCATCTCAAGAAAGGCTTACAACAAGTATAAAAAAAAATTATGTACTTCTGTTTGCCAGAAATCAATCTTTTATAACAAATGGAGTGTGGGAGATTCCATAAATTTATGGTTGTTGTATTCTATGTTACTTTCTCCAATTGTTATTTCTTCATCCGTTGATACTTTTGTTTTTGCAGTTATTTTACCGTCCATTGCACCTTGAGCAGCATCCTACACTGTTACATTGACAGTGATTCTTTTGGTTCATTGTTAGAATTATTTTGTGAATTATACAACCTATCGACTACTTTTGTTGTTATGTTGTAATCATTCAACTGGTCAGACTTTTAAATTTATACATTTAATTCTAATATATGATTTAGGAACACGTGTAATTAAAACAACCACCATGTTAAACATGCAATGTTAATCTTTCTCTATTGAATATTTGTTTTAATATTTTTATTTTTGTTTCTATCAAAGCAAATAATCTCTTAACGAACATATTATCATTATGTATTTAATAAAAAATTGCAGTAATTGCTGTTTTTTAAATTATACAATAAAACGATCGTTTTTCATCGTTGTGCTGGCAAGATCCATGCAAGTGCGGAAGATGCTGATAGGCTAAAAGTCCGTCATTTATGTCTTCCGTGCTACCATGATTTTAGTTAGATGTCCCAGTTTTTTTTTATGGAAAGCGCCACGTTGAATTAGTTGGATTTGATTTAAGTTAATGGTTCATTTTGCTATGGACGAACGAGTTATATGTTGTATTATTATATTACCTGCATTTTTGGATATATGGGCCAGATAGATTATATTTTGTACATCCACTTTATTATATATAACAGGGATCAATAGTCTTTTCCGACAGGGTTGTATCCGTCCTCCTGCAAGTTGAGAGAGAATAAAATCCTTCCAAAGGAATGACTTAGGAGAAAAATAAGAAGAGAAGTGGATATAGTTCATTTAATAGTTTAATATTAGGAATGATCATTTAATAGTTTAAAAGCTACAAAATTCATTTCTGTATCCGGTCAAAAACAAATTTCCAAATCCCTATCTGTGTATTCAGTGGAAATGTTCAGTTTAAACTGCATTAATTTACAGTTAAAATTATAAATATTTACAATTACAATGCAAGTATCTGTATTTCTAACTGCACATTGTCATAAAATGAAAATTTGTAGTTACACTTAATAAGAATCAGCTCGTATTTGTTTAGAGGATATAAGCTTATTCTACTCCTCTGTGTAAATGGGCCTTGCACCGCAGCCCATATCTTCTTTTTTATTTTCTTTTAGCCTGTTTGTCTTGTATAAATACAGAGAGAGATATGTTGTACAAATAATGAATTCTATTTCTGAATAAAAGAAAACTATTTCATTTTCAAAACTTTCTTTTATGGTATCAGAGCTCCATTACCAAACGGCAGATTTTCCTTTGAGGAATTGATTCTCCCCTCAGAATATTATCATCATAGGGGAGGATACCTTTCTCAAGATCGCTGCAAGTAATCGTGTTCACCTGTTCTTAACCCACGGTGCCATCCAAGAGGCAGATCAGATTCAAGATCATCATTTCTATCTCTGGTTGCACATTTCCGATTCCGGCATCTAAAGGTACAAATAAATTCTGTATATATATTACTGTTTTACAATAAAACAGTAATACATATAGCAGTTTTCTCCCTACACCCTCCTTTATTCTTGCATTTTGGGACATTTCTTGGCCACCAATACCAGTTTCTTGATCAAGAAACTTGATTATCCATATTCTTGATCCACCATGGCTATTGAAGAAGAAGATGTCACTTCAGCAAACACTGGCAACAGATCCAAAGATAATCAGAAATCAGATTCTGTCTTGATCAGACCTAAGAATCAAGCAATAAACACACCTTTAGATGAAGACAACTATATCACATGGAAATATCAAACAGAAATTGCTTTGAGAGGGTATGATCTACAGGATTACGTAAAAGGAACCAAGGAGATTCCACCAGTTAACATCACTAATGATACTGGAAACACTGTTAGCAACCCAGAATATACATTGTACCAAAAACAAGATAACTTGCTTGCATCTTGGCTCCTATCATCCATTAGTCAGACCCTATTGTCCCAACTAGTTGGTTGCTACACATCATATGAGATATGGTCATCTATCGAAAGAATTTTTAACTCACAGTCATCAGCAAGAATCATGCACTACAGAAGAGAACTACAAAATACAAGAAAGAATGATATGAGCATGAGAGAATACCTTGCCAAAATCAAGAATCTGTGTGACAGACTAAAGGCTGTTGGCCATAATATCTCGAACAGTGAGCAGATTCTCATCATTACCAATGGCCTAGACCAAGAATATGAATCTCTGGTGACTTTCATTGCCACACAACCCACCCTACCTGATCTTGACTATGTCAACTCAGCTCTCCTTGCACATGAAGGCAGAGTAGAACAGAGAAGACTTATGCAAGAAGACTATTCAGCGAACTATGTTTCAACCACAAAGAATAAAGGTCAGAAAAACAATCAGAACAACCAGAACCCGAGAGGTGGTTATAATCAAAGGGGCAGGGGCAGAGGAAGGTCATCAAACAACAACAAGGTCAAATGCCAAATTTGCGAAAAATTTGGTCACATGGCAAATAAATGCTACTTCAGATTCAAGGAGGATTACAATCCATCTCAACAGACACAGTCAAGCAGGCAACCAACAGCAAATATGGCACAAACTAATCATCATTCAAGAAATAATTCAGATAACTCAACAGATGATACAGCCAAGACAGATGACATCAATACAGAAGATTGGTTTCCAGACTCAGGAGCTACAAACCACATTACCAACAACTTACAAAACCTCAACTTGGGAAACAAAAGCTACAATGGTAAGAATTCTGTATCTATGGGTAATGGTGAAACTGTCAATATATCACATGTGGGAACAGGCACTATACAAGGTACAAGGCTACTCTACCTCAATAATTTATTAAGAGTGCCAAGTATCAAAAAGAATTTAATAAGTGTCTCACAATTTGCTAAAGAAAATCATGTATATTTTGAGTTTCACCCTAAAGTCTGTCTAGTCAGAGATATGCTGAGTAAAGATATATTATTACAGGGTAAACTGGATCAGGTTTGTACAAGTTCAGCCATATGAGAACAAAGAACATCTGTAGTAATAATGCTGTCTGTTGTAATAACACAAGTTTGAATCAAGTCAAATGTGACAATACCTTTCATGTGTGGCATTGTAAATTGGGACATCCTAGTTATGATGTTGTAAAGCAAGTGTTGAATGAGAATAAAATTTCTTTCTCACCTTTACACAATTTATCAGTATGCACACACTGCCAAATTGGCAAAAGTCACAAATTACCTTTTCAGTTTTCTGAAACTACTTATAAAAGACCACTTGAGCTTGTGGCAGCTGATTTGTGGGGACCATCTCCACACAACTCATCAAAAGGGAACAGGTATTATCTATCCATTGTTGATGCTCATACTAGATATACTTGGATATATTTTTTAAAGGCAAAATCAGATACATGTAATGCTATGAAGCACTTCATCACTAGTGCTGAAAAACAATATAATAACTGTGTGAAGATTGTTCAAACAGATGGTGGGGGAGAGTTCAAAACCCTAAAGGAGTTCTTCAGCACAAAAGGGATTGTGCATAGAACTACATGTCCCCATACATCTGAACAAAATGGTCTAGTCGAGAGAAAACACAGGCACATTGTGGAGACAGGGTTAACACTCTTGTCTCAGGCAGGTCTACCAATGAGATATTAGAGAGAGGCATTCGCCACAGCAGTATATCTCATTAATAGAATGCCAACCAAAGTGTTAAACCATGTGTGTCCTTTTGAGAGATTATTTGGTTTTAAACCAAACTATGAACATTTAAGAAATTTTGGGTGCTTGTGTTTTCCCAGCCTTAGACCATACAATAAACATAAACTAAGCCTTAGGTCTAGTCAATGTACTTTTTTAGGATATGCACATAATCAAAAGGGGTACATATGTCTAGACAGTCAAGGCAGAGTTTACATTTCAAGGCATGTTGTTTTTAATGAAAATGTTTTTCCTTTTGTAGAGAAGGAAAAGCACATGCAAGGAACTAATGCAAACAATGCTAGGGCTATTCACATGCCAGACTTATCAGAATGGATAAATACTGAAGTTCAATCAAACAGAGAACCAACAGGGAACGAAGTTAGAGATGATTCTGAGCAAATAATAACAGGCAGTCCTCAACATAATGAGCAGCAAGAATCAAACACACAGCAAGAATCTAATACTGAATCTACAAATGAAACATCTGATGAGCATAATGATGTCCAATGTGAACCACAGTCAACTACTATTCAGCATCCCATGATTACTAGATCAAAAAGTGGGATTTATAAACCCAAAGTATTTAACACTCAATTCAATGAAGTGGAACCAACTTCATATGAGCAGGCAATAAAAGACACAAGATGGAGAAAAGCCATGGATGAAGAATACAAAGCTCTAGTTAAAAACAATACATGGACCCTTGTTGATTTACCAAGGCATAAAAACATTGTGGGAAGCAAATGGACATACAAAATTAAAAGAAATGCTGATGGTAAGATCATCAAATATAAAGCCAGACTTGTGGCAAAGGGTTATACCCAGCAGTTTGGTTTTGACTTTAATGAAACCTTCTCTCCAGTTATCAAACCAGCAACAGTAAGGATAATCCTAACCATTGCCTTGCATAAAAACTGGAGAATAAGACAATTAGATGTGCATAATGCCTTTTTAAATGGAGAATTAATAGAAGATGTATATATGCAACAACCAGAGGGTTATAGTTCTGAAGCAAGCATCAGCCAAGTATGTAAACTACATAAAGCAATTTATGGTCTAAAGCAAGCCTCAAGGGCTTGGTATGATAAATTAAAAGGTGTACTGATTAAACTGGGATTCACTGCCACCAAGTCAGATTGTTCTTTCTATATAAAAAGGACAGGGGACAACAGTATTTACATATTAGTTTATGTAGATGATATACTGATCACAGGAGACAATCAACATGAAGTCGAACTAATCATGAAATACTTGGATAAGGAATTTGCAATAAAAGACATGGGTGAAGTAGATTTCTTCCTTGGCATACACATTCAAAGGGATGCAAATTCAAACATCATTTTATCTCAAAAACAATACATATCTGACATTCTTGTTAGGTCAAACATGGATAAAGCTAAGTCTCTACCTACTCTCATGACAAGCAATCTCAGGCTATCTAAAGAAAAGGGTGAACCCATCGAGAATGTCAAACAGTACAGGAGCATTGTTGGGGCACTTCAGTATGCTACTATTACAAGACCGGACATATGTTTTAGTGTTAACAGAGTCTGTCAATATATGCAAGCTCCCACAAATGAACACTGGAGTGCAGTAAAACGTATTCTACGATATTTAAAGGGGACGATCAACCATGGATTAAAATTCACTTCAAATAAAAACTTACATCTACAAGCTTACAGTGATTCAGACTGGGCAAACGATTTGGATGATAGGAAATCTATCACTGGATATTGTGTTTACCTCGGCAACAACCTCATCTCGTGGTGCATGAAAAAGCAAGCCACCATCTCGAGATCGAGCACTGAAGCTGAGTACAGGGCCATCGCCAGCACCACTGCAGAGGTCATTTGGACTGAAACCCTCCTTCAAGAATTAGGGTTCGCACTGAATCGAAAGCCGACCATCTGGGTTGACAATTTAAGCGCTATCTCTCTATCTATGAATCCTACCCAACACTCGAGAACGAAGCATCTGGAAGTGGATCTCCACTTCGTTCGCGAACGAACGGGAAGTGGAAAACTCCAGATCCAACACATTCCAGCATATTATCAGCGAGCTGATGTCTTTACTAAAGCAATTTCGAGAAAGAATTTTGATCGGTTTAGAGAGGAGCTCAAAGTTTTCTCCGCCGCCATGAAAGACGAAGAGAGACTGAAACCCTAGTTTTATTTGAGGGGGCATAATAAGAATCAGCTCGTATTTGTTTAGAGGATATAAGCTTATTCTACTCCTCTGTGTAAATGGGCCTTGCACCGCAGCCCATATCTTCTTTTTTATTTTCTTTTAGCCTGTTTGTCTTGTATAAATACAGAGAGAGATATGTTGTACAAATAATGAATTCTATTTCTGAATAAAAGAAAACTATTTCATTTTCAAAACTTTCTTTTAATAAGAATATATGTATTTTATACTTTAAATATCTACAGTTCACACTAACTGTGAATATGTACGGTTTAAAATGTGTATTTTCGTTGAGAACATTTATATAAGAGTTTCGTCTAACTTGTCTTTCAAAAGATTTTTTTTTATAGATATTAACTTTAAAAAAGAATTCCATGGCGTGGACCAATAAACAAGCGATGGATCATATGGCAAATAAATCTACAGTAGTTGACCGGGTTGGGCTTCGTATATGGATCTCACATTATATCCACCAGATCATGGGCCGGACACCCAAATTCATTGAATCAATATGTATTCATTATTATATCCTATTGGGAAAAACACTATATTTGACGGATACAAATTTAATTCAATGACTCCCAAAGCCATTGTCAATTGGTCTTCGCAAAAAGTGTTACATTTGATTAAGATAAGGACTAATAACATAAGGCGAATAACCGGAGGACTCATCTGCAAAACATCCCCCACCGACAGTGCAAAGTATGTATGACTCAGCCTGCCATCACATGCACTCTAATATTATTATATTCCCCAGCCGACAAAACCGTAGTCCCATATTATGTCACTCTTTATCGTTTACTTATCAGAAGGCCCACGTGTAAGTCCATTTACAAAATATGTTGGATATTTCGTAATGCATTTTTACCACAACCCAGCGCTATGACGTCAATAATGATTAAGCATGTTTAAAAAGTTAAAATGATTTCACCACGCACGAAATATCGCATTTGTTCTTCATACCACGATCGTTACGACATAAATTTCGAAATTTAAATCTATCATTGATCAAGCTGTTTCTATATAAAATGTTATGCTTTTGTAGCTTTGTTTAATAATTACGTTTGATGCTACAGGCCTACCTGCACGTATTATATCTTCTTCTATTTGTCCAGCAGCAACTAAATGTTGCAACTTAAAATAGACCAAGAATCTAATTAACTTGATAATAATATGATTAGTTACACCTAAGTAGGTTGGATTAATGTACCAAGGCTACATTCTATATTGAGTTCGATAAGATTAATAAACTTGGATACATGGTAATGATTTAACATGTGATGCGTAAAAACACGCTAATGGCTAAGTAATGAAAGACTGTCACCAACTCACCAAGTAGCACTTGATGATTATGATGGATATTGAGGTAAATAAATGGTTCGGTTTATTTGTTTTTTTGCTAATTAAATCTCGACCGACAACGAGGGGCAATAAAATTAACGTATGATAAGGAACATGAGAAAATTGCATACATACCTACTTTGGCCTATTTATGCAAAAATAACAATATGAAGTAATCATATTTTTGTACAGCTTCAATCATCATATACCCTATATATATATATTGGGCAAGAAGTCTTTATCGACTGTGGGACCCACATCACAGTTGCCTTGCTTGATTCATTGCAGGAAGTCGAATGCCTACAATTAAACACAAGTAAACCATGCTTAGATAAGTACTCGTTCCAGTTTTTGTAGCTCTGTTGGAGGGGTTTTTTTTTTTTTTTTAAGGACGGGTAAAGCAAATTTGCTTCAGACTTTTGTTACCATAAAATAAGTCATGCAATAAACATGAGTGACAAAAAAAAACCAATTATGTTAATGAAACCAAAAAATTATGGTAAAATATGTATTATGTAAAATGTGAATATGTATAAGTATTAATAAAGACTGTATTGCAAAAAAAAAATTCTCTTTGAATAATAGAAAAATAACACGAAGGACAAAGTTTAAACATTCAATACTCATGGGGACATGAACTTAATTTTATTGCGGAAAGGACAATTTTAGTCATAACCAACAAAATTTCAAATATTTCATCTTCAAGGTCATACTAATTAGGTTTTCTTTATTTTCACGCAATGTACTCTAGATGATGAAGAAGTAATACGACAACATTCAATGATGACGACAGTAGGTCTCAGTGGCAACGATGACGATGGCATATGTCTCGACAAAAAAAACGTCTTCAGTTGTAGTGATGGAGGTCGGTTAGGATTTTGGAATTATAACGACAATGGAAATTTCGGACTTGTCGTGTTGTGGAGGTGGTGATGTGATGAAAGATGAGGTCAGCTAGGTTTTAGGGATTATGTGAGGATGGTGGTTATGGAGAATGGTTTCAAATTAAGAACAAAGAAGATAACTAAAGTAATGATAATGCCTATCATTATTTATATTTTCTTCAGAAAAGTAAGTTAATTACATATATTTATGTTTATAGTGCTATTTTGTATCAGCATTATATTAATTATAGCACCATTTGTAGACAAAGTATACATATTTTAGCTTGCAATGTAATTTCATAGTAGCGTTACGAGAATTTTAGTAGCACTTTTTAAACTGTAACGTCACGTCATTTTATAAGCAATAATGTTTCTTAGATGAAATATGTATATTTTAGCCTACAACATTATTTTATAGTAAATTTTACGAATTGTAGTTTACAAACTATAGTAACATTTTTTGGTTTGTTATACATTTTTTAATTTGTAGTACAAATAGCATTTATTTTTTGATCTTACATTGTATTAGCATTTTACATTTAAATGCTATGGCTTAGTAGTATTTTGCACTTTCTGTTATTTACATAATTTTTTCCTATATTGATACCGTATGATATCATTTTATACATATTGCTATTTTTTTGCTGCAATTGATGACTGATGACCGTGTAATAGCATGTTTGGATGCTACCGCTCGATAGCATTTTGTATTTAGTGAATAAAAATAATATGTTATTGATTTTACGATTTTACCATTTTGTAGTATTTCATGTTTAATGCTACTACATATTAGCATTTTGTATTTACTAAATTAAAAAAAATATAACATTAATTTTTTAATTTATCATGCAGTATCATTTTGTATAAATGATACGACATAGAAGCATTTTGTATTTTTATTGTTAACATATTTTTTCATATAATGACATGATCGTGATTTCATGTGTCTGACCATAATTAAAGTACATTTTAGCTACCTAATATCAATAGTACCCTAGTTTGAAGACTATTGCATGTCATAACATGAGATCTTCTATTTTGATTTAGTTGTTTTAACCTATAGAAGACTTGAGTCGTAATGTGATTGTTCCAAGCAACCACAAGTACGTAATCCCTTGACGTTCCCAATGATCTTGTGTAATTTACTATTCATCGTACGGAGTGCATTACGTATTCTAGTCTCAAAGGTTATATCGATATCATTTTCTCAATACATATTGAGTATGAACGATTTAAGGATAAATATTTTAAATATTCGATTCAAAACTCACAGTTACGAACACATTCACAACTATAATTATCGATTAAATACTTTTTCTAAGAATTTTCTACTTAATGTATTCGGATCATTATTTATATCACAATATAACAACACATATAATAGAAAACAAAACCAAAAGTATACTTTATTTCGAGCAAGATTCGTATACAAGAGTTTAGTTATATAATAAATTACATAATTGTCCCTAGAGCACACCCTTAACTCTATCACTATAGTGATTCAGAATTGGATTGATGGTGATCTAAATGTGTAGTGGAGAGCTAAAAAAGTTGATGATGAATTTCTTTCAAATATTATTACTTGTATGATTGCCTATATTGGTTAGCATAAACTATGGTTATCTTATGTTATGTTTATTGGATATCTCAATTGTTATTTGATGGAAAATGGGTGTGTGTGAGTTTTTAGTAGCATAAAGTGTTACTTAGTTCAACCTTGGATACTTTATTGTTGTGTCGTTCTTATAAATTGCGATTGTGTAAAGAGTGTGAAACTATTCGAGAGGTAAGAATTGGGTTCAATTCCTCTATCCGTAATCCTATGTGCCCTCTATCCTCATACAATCTGAACTTTTTATTGTCCATTAATTAATTAAATTAAGTCTATAGGTAATGAAATAAAGAGATTAGAATTGAACAGAGTTTTGGTACAGTAAACTATTATGAAAATTTTAGGATTAGGTTAGGCTTAAATTTATAGGGGTTGGCAAATAGTTTATGCCATTGGATTTAGGTTGGTGGATCTTTACAATGATCAGGCAGGCTCATCTAACCTTAGCAACGAAGTAACACATCACCATCGTTCGAACACGTCATAACCCACCCAATTTAACACGGCTACGGTCGACCACTACTCCATCTAGGTCGACCGCTATCGGCCGACCTTCAACCTCCTTGGGTCGATCGGTCGCTTTGTTAAATTGTGTAAGCTTATTTTCAAGTTTTTATTCTATTTTTAATTATTCCAACATCCGTAACTTTTCCGTATTAACTACAATTTTAAAGTGTTATATATGAAAATCGTCCATAAAATTACTACGAATGCAATGGTGCAAGTTTCATAGCCAAATTCGAACATCTGTGAAAATTTCATTTTAGTCTTTATTTTATTTTAATTTAATTTCCATATTAAATTTCTGTTAAATTTTTGGGGTGTTACAACATTGGTTTTCTTCTTGGAGCCAATTTGCTGGCGATGGATCATATCCCTTAGTGCACAACCATCGAAATCATATTTTTATAATGTAAATGGAATCTGTTCTAGATTTGCACATCTAGCCATGTGGTAGAGCCAATACTCTTAAAGGCTTATTACAACTAAGGAAATTCTTTTATCGACGTCGATAAGAAAACCGTGGTTTCTCTTTAATGTGTGAGAGTTCTTATTAGATATTTTAATTGCTGTATGTGTTTAAGCTTGGTCTGTTTCGTTTCATCTTTTGTAGTCGGTTTTATTTTTGGATCATATCTGAATCCATTTTACTACTAATAATAATTTATAAAAAAAATTCTACGTCATGAAGCTGGCTTTTCTTGAAATGACGACTATTTCTCAGTGCATTGGAATGAGTTCTCACAAACAATTAAATGAACCACCTTTATATATGTATAAAATTGATTTAGCTTTTTATTTATGAAACTTATGCTCATCACATAAATTGGTCAATCAATATTGATCGGCCTTAAACTCCTTTGGAGTGGTCCACACAAGTCCCTTATGCACAAGCATTAAGTGTAGTCTCGGGACACACACAACCTGTTAACTCCTTGACCTAGGATATATGGACGTTCTTATAAACTCTTATCCTTTACGATTTTGTAAACTAAGCTTTCGATGAAAGTAACTTTAACTGTATGTGCTCACTCTTAAGTACACGACTTTAAAAAAAGTTGTTAACTCAACATCATTCATCATTAATCGTACTATGTCCAACAAAGTCCGGTTACTCGTTACTAATACATCTTTATATATAACAGGAAATTTAATGAACTCCTTTCCAATACACTCACATATTCGATCAAATTCAATTCTTTTATTTCTTTATCATGTAATGTTATTTACTTCTATTTTACATTCTATGAACTTATCATAGACATACTACATATATATCAAATACGCATGTTTATGTCTACGATAATTTATCAGTGAATTTAATGAAGTTTGTGAAATTGTTTGGTACCATTAGACTTATGATTGCATACATCAATATGCATCAATCCTATAAGTTAACTGACTTTTATATCGCTCCAACTGAATGGATGCTTTACCTTTAATTGTTTGAGTTCCATATGATTCATAATCATATGATTAAAGAATTGTTTCTCAAAATTATGGCTTAGTACATAATTTCAAAATAATTTTAAAATTTCAGACACTTCTATATTTTCTAATGCATCATTTTGTTATGAAAAAAAATACCATTGTTATAATTTTATTTTACAATGAATATTCATGACATTCATACAGAAATAAAACTATGTCTAATTTTAGTTAAAATTAAAACAATTATTATTTCATAAATAATATTTGGTATGTTACGAGAAATTTTTTCGTAACTTGATGCATCCACTAAGAAGTGATATATGGTATGCTCCTACTATTTCACCATTACTATAATAGTGTATGAAATATGAAGCTCCATTCAACTAATTTTTATGAGATTTTATTTCATTCACTGTAACTAGTTATAGTCATGAGTTTCAGATCAATTATCTTAAGCTCAAAGAAATAAATTTCATAGAAAATGATTTTCCATACGAAAATACATTTGGAATAGAAAGCACATTTCTTATTCCATATTAAATATCTTTTAGATATACAATTCACGTTTTTGATGTCCCTTCATGGAGCAGAGGCGACCATTCACTCTCATACATTCGCTTTCCTTTCAAAAAGTTTGAACCATTCAAAGGAGATCCTTAGTATAATCAATCGAATATACAATTTCACATTGTGGTTATTTGCTTATTTGTAATAAAAAAATTCATCAAAGTTTCGTACGTTACGAACTATGACCGTTCATCATATAACATTTATATATGATCAAAGATGGATCAAATATTCATATTCTTGCCTTGCTATTAGTGTTCAACACTCATGGAAGAAAATATACAATCTCATATAAATAAATAATTAAGCGATCGAGCATGAATGCTTTAGTGGTTATATAAATTGGCCCTTTCATGGGTCTTTAAGTGACAATATGTTAAAAGTTTTATTGGTAAGTATATTTTACATTGTTATGTCAATCTTAATTCAGTTCATTTGTATATTTTAACCGATAAACATTTTATTAATTATAATCTTTTGCACAAGTTTATTTAAATATATTATTTTAACTAGTATAACATATTTTCTTACAATATTAGAAAGGTTAACTGATACCATTTTATTTTTCTAATAAGGATCCCATTAGATTTTTACGTTTCTCAAAACCCTAAGAAAAACTTTGAAATCATTTGATTTCTCTAGTGGGCGTTAGGATTCGCTTGCCGTGGAATTCTAACTTTGAGAAATATCGACAAATTATAGACTCGCTCTTTATCGGTGTATCATGTATGACTCTAACCTATGATCTTTATCCTAATCCTATCTCAACATTGAGAATATCAACAAATTGGAAGAGATAATTTAATCTTACCCACTATTTCATAATGGTCTAAATATAATGCACATACCTTGAGGAATATCAACAAATACATGCATGTATCTTACCTCGTCTAGTCAATATGCTAACTGTACTACACAAACATCTCTAGCTTGAGGAATATCAATAACTAAAAAGTATGCAAGTAATCTATTAATATATAAATGACAGAGGATAGCTTATATTAAGGATTTATAATCTTTAATATATCTACATCGAGGGATATTGATTTAGGGAACAATTATTTATTATGGAAATACTCTCGTGGTTCAACTGTCAAACACATCTGAAATCATTGTGTGTGTGTGTGTGTTATACGTATGTATTTATTCCTTAAATCTAATTTGAGTTTCTTTCCAATTCCATTTAATTTTTTGCAATATAGTAATATAAGTTTTAACTTATTTATAATTTTTATATTCTAGTTTACATATATAATATATAGATGTATCATATTAACTAAATCTTATTTAATAAATTTTAATTCTTGTTAATTAAATAATATTGTATAAATTTCTAAAATTTTACATTACTAAGATAGTTATTCAACTATAAAATTTATAGTTTATTTATGTGTACATATTAATGTATGTATATAGTTTAATTAGTTAATTTTTAATTAATTTTATTAAAAAGTTACACGGTTTAATTAAATATTTTAATTAATTTTAAACTTTAATTTAATTTATCATAAACAATTTTAAGACAAATAAATAACTAAAACAATAATGGTTGTATATGTATATCAATATATACGTTTTAATTAATCAACTTCTAATTAGTTAATTATATTAATTAAATTTTAAATTTTCAAAAATTAATTATATAATTTTCCAAAACAATTTTAAATAATTTGAATGCATTTTATAACTTTTATAAAATTTTCCTTTTACGTTTTAAACTTAACATTTAAATCTCAAATATATTATTATATTTTTAAATGAATTTTGAAAATTAGCCCAAGGTCCAAAATTAATTCGAGACTTTATATTGGGGATAACCTTTAGGCTTACTTTATCATTCAAGCTAGGACAGTAGTTAGGTAGGGTAGAGTACTTATTACCCAAACCCAACTTTAGACACTACATTTCTAGACACCCTACTAAATGGGTAGGATTTAACCAGTTAGCCCTAACATCGCTAATTTAGAACACATATACCATTGAGCTTTGATACCACTGAAGGACTAAGACCAGCTAGAAATGGGTAAAATAGATAGATTTCAAATAAATTCCTATTTTGAATCTATTGGGCCAATAAGTCTAAAGTAGATTTTAGATCTAATCTATAATATTTTTAATAATCTCTTTATTTTATTTTATTTGTTCAAATTTTTTTACTAGGTTTTAATCTATTGGTATATCAAATACACTATTTGTGTAAAATACACATGTTATATATATGAAGTGTACATGGCTAATGTGACCATATGTAAGTTTTAGGATTTACACCGTAATAAACTCATTTGTCTCTTTATATATGTCTTTGTTGTCCTATATTTATATTATATATATATAATGATAGAGATATATATAGGGAAATGTTTAGAATTAAATTTTATAGCTTTACACAAAAGTCCATTTTATAAAATTTGAGTTGAAATAACGTACATATACACCATTTTATACATGTAAATAATTGTAAATCATGTTTAATGCTTAAAATAACATATGTATGAAAAGATCACAATCTAATATTTACGTATATAAATTAAAGTTAGCAAATCCAACTATAAACTTAGGAAAGAGTCAAATGATTTAAGATTTTACATAAAGTTTACTTGGGGGTTTTTGAATCAAAATAACTTTTGCACTTATGTAATCGAAAAAAAAAATTCAATCAACAACCATGTAACGCATGTGTTCATTTTAAAGGTGATTTTAAACAATTAAAGTTGTTTTTAATAAAAATATATTTTCAATCAAAATTTGTTAAAAATTAATCAAAATCATATCCAATCAAAATTGTTTAAAAAACCTATATATATATATATAATTATAGGGTATTCAACCAAAATTGGTTCTAAAACAACAATAAAAATGGATCGAACAACTTAGGCATATATAAATTCTTTATAAAAGGTTCAGAATTAAAATATACAGACAATATGAATGAATAATCGTATGAGATGAAGGACCTAAATTATATTAACATATACATCAACTAATTAATTATGGAATAGCATAAAAGGGGATCCAAATTAAATTAACATGATGAATAATTAATTACTTAAGGTATGACAATGGGGACATGGATTATATTACAAGATGAATATGTATATATGTGTGATTGTGTGTGTGTATATATATGTATAGGCAAATTCTATTCATACCTCATAAATTAATTTACCTACACCATAAAAATTTTAATAAAATTTATGATAAAAATGCCTTTCTTTAACAAAAAATTTAAATTAATACTGAAGAAATGAAAAAAAAAAACATAGAATAAAAATCTGCTTTGTCCACATTATATACAGTCAATATAATCATTTTCATAAAAATAAATAAAATTACTATACATCATCCATTGAAGTAAATTTGATTTTATTTCAAGTATCAAATTATATTCATAGAATTTCTGGCTATATTCATGCATAATCAATTTTTATAATTTTCACTTCAAATTAAGCAAAAGAATTGGATTTTGAAATTCCGTATAATTTAATATGATTCATAAAGTACTAAATTCTTCTATATCTTTTACACAAATTAAATCAAGACTAAATTAAACATTAAAATTTAAATTGTTTAACCTTTTTATTTTCAAAAAATAAATTCAAATTGCTATATATAAATAATTAATTAAATTTAAATTTCATTTACAGTATTTGAATTTGAAATTTGTAAGTTGATTGTAATGATCCTAGATTTTTAACATTTCGAATAGTAATATTTAATTTATTTAAAAACTTAGATTTGATTCAAATTTAGTAAATAATCAGAAAACCAATTATTAATATAATGATTGGATTTTATTGACATATTTTTAATTTAATTTATTTGATTTTTCCATAATTATTAATTCGGAAAATACTTAAATTATTGTTTGATGATTTTTCAGCAAACGACAGTATTTTTGTGATTTTTCAGAATAAGATAACCAGTATATATTATTACTGTTTGAGGATCATGTCGTATTTTTGTGCATGGTCATATTTTTGTTTTGTCATTCGGGGTTTATATGTGAAAGAAAATATGTGTGTCGAGATGCTGGAATTTGTATAATAAACCTATCTCCACCTAAGATGAACAAACATTGACTCTTCTTTCACTTTCTTTATTTTTTTAAGCTTCCTGTAACTTTCAAAAGCAAAAAGAAAGTAAACTCAAAGCTAAAAAATTCAAAATCAAATTTTTACTCATAAAAAAATGCAAATTTAAATCTTTAGATTTAGCTAGCCTAGAACTACATGTTGATGTGTTCATGGAGGCTGCGACATTAATTTGAGAAACTTGACAGTTTTGGTCGTGTCCTTGAGGAACTAAGGTTAATGATTTGACGAGCTTGGGGATGCTAGAGGTGAAATAGAGATCAGCAATGGGTTGCTCGTATCGAGGAGCATCTCCCTACAAATTTTCAATGAGCTCGATGGACTATGGTGGAATGCGTCGTTTGCCTGTAGGCGGAGGAGGTCGTCGGTTGCATTTTCCTAGGCTTGACCGAGCATGATCTAGTTAGGGGAATGGGAAGCTTTCGAGTCGTGGAATTGATTGGTAATGTCGGTGGTCGTTTTCATGGGGTATGGAGAGAGAAATCGATGAGTGAAGTGGCGACATGGTGGGTGCAGGTATAAATTTTTAGGTGGGAGTTTGTTTTGGAAAGAAGGTGTTTAATAGGGTAATTAGTTTTAAATTTGTAATTAGGTGCAATTAATTAATATTTTAAAACTCTTAACTTATAAAATGAATAACTTTTTTGTACGAGGTCCAATTGAGACGTGGTCTTTTGTGTTGTGCTCATAATGGCGATAGCCACGCGATGGAATTTGTTTCGTCGAATTTGAAGCAAGTGAAATTTTAGGCTAAAATCGAGCGTTCAAACTGGAACGTCTAGGCATCTGCTGGAATTTCGATGAGTTAAACTCAACTTTTTGGATATTTAGTATGATATATAGTAGATAAGATAATTAATTTTGTGCTTGGATGAATTATTGATTGGTTTGGTTAAATATCCGCTTTTGAAAAGCGATTGAAATTTAAAATAAGATACTGGGAATTTTATCGAGAAATTCAGATTTCTTATCATAGTGATTTTTAATTCTAGTTTTATACCTATTGATTTTTTATCAATTGTATACCTATTATATAGATTGTGAAATGCTGAAATATGATAGTTTTGCCATATTGGATGTGACACCGACATATGTTAAAAGTTGAACCTTTTAGGGGAAAAGGTAGTAGTAGCATTGGTTAAGTGCGATAGTAACTATTAGCCTCATTATAGTATTTTAAAGATACTATAAAAATTGCTATTTGATTTGGAAATGTTTTTGATTTGGAAATATGAATTTTTATCTGAATTTTTTGGTTTTTCTATGAGATATTATTTAAAAATAATTTTTACCCTTCTCTATTTTACTTCAACTTCTTATATTATTCTTTTCTCACATATGTAAATGTTTTAAAATTATTTTGGAAAGTATTTATCTTTATAGAAAAGTTATTATAATAATGAATGTTTATTTTAAAGGAAATAAAATGGGTTTATCTTTTATTTTAAAGTGATTTTTATTCTTAAAGGAAGACAGAAATATTTTGAGAATAAATATTTGTAAACATCTGATATAAAATCTTATAATAAAAGAATGGATTTATAAATGGTATTTTATAAACTAAAGAGAGATTTATATGCGGTATTTTATAAATAAAAGAATAGCTTTATAAATCATATTTTAAAGGGGAAAATATTGCTATTTTGATAAATTGGAGTAACAAACCATAGCTGTGAATTTATTGTAATATATGGAATGGCCGTGTTATGGAAAGTATATGAGTTTTATAATTATATTTGGAGTTGGGTTTTATATTGGGTGTTTTATTTATAAAATGGAGCTGCAAATAATTAGGGGATTTATAAATGGGTTTTATAAATGATATTTTATAAAGGAAGTTTTATATAGTATAAAGTATGTTTATAAAGGATGGATCTATAAAAAGGCTGAGAGACAATTTCTATAAATGATTATTTTAAATTACGGTGGTATGGAAAATGTTCTTTTCATACATAACACAAAATTCCAAGGTATGGAAACTTGTCTTTATTTTGAGAACTAAAAATGTGTATTGAGACAAGAATAGTTTTTTGACTTGTCCGATTTCATTGTTAATCAAGCGATAGTACTGTTTGAATTTGAAAAGTGGTGGTAAGTATATTTGGTCTAATTTCCATATGATCTATCTACTCGCACCAAAAGAAAAATATTTTGGTTTATTGTTATCATTGTTTTAAATGACATATGTTTTAACCTGATTAAGTATGGTTTTGGAAATGAAATCTTTCTTAAGATTTGTGGATATACTTATACCGTCGAGATAAGTATATGAGTATATTCACTATACCATAAATGACAATTTGATACGGCTTTTAGCCGTATCTAATAAGATTAGATACGGCTTATAGCCGTATCGAAACTTGGCGAGCTTATAGTTTTGATACGGCTCAAAGCCGTACCTAATTGGACAATTAGATACGGCTTAAAGTCGTACCTAATAGTCAAATTAGATACGGCTTGTAGCCGTAGCTAATAGAACAATTAGATACGGCCTAAAGCCGTACCTAAGTAAACCTCGAACCGCATCTTGGAGGCCATTTAGATACGGCTGATAGCTGTGTCTAACTTGTTAGTTAGATACGGCTTTAAGCCGTACCTAATGACCTGCTCCTACGTACCTATTTAATTTGATACTAATTGTAGATTTGGGATTAACCGTATATTCAGCACATATAGGCACATTAAGCACAACAAAGATCTCACGCATAAAACAGAACTTACCATTGATAGTAGTTTGCAGAGAAAAATCAATTTGGATTCAAATGACAACCGAATGCATAAAAGATTTGATATCATACACAGTATTTCCATTTGGAAACATAAAATGCATGTCCAAAGTAAATTAATAACATTACACCATCTAGTCAGAGAACATTGATAAACAATAATGTTTTGAAAAAGGAATTATCATGTAAATAGAGCCGCTTATGTCTTCTTGGGTGGGCAACCAACCGTTTAAGTTTTCTTCCTGCAAAACAAAATTTGCTATGAAAGGATTATTATAAAAGTTGATGACTTAATAAATCAAGTTGCAAATTTTTAGATCCATGCAGGCAGTATATCAGTATGAACTTAGCATTGGACATCAAGAAAATAGCATTGATAGGGCTGTAAACTTGAAACTTATTTTTGTATTATGTAGTCAATGTTCCAAGACATTAATCTAAAGATAGTAATAATTAGCCGTGACTCATGGACATTTGCAGATAATGCACCTAGTAGTTTTCATACCGTTTAACAAGTCCCAAAAAGTAAATCAAAGCACTGCATTTTTATTTACCATTATAGACACAGTTTTGATGCTCAAACTGGTATGGTTCAGAAAATGCAAGGCTTTAACCTAACTACACAAAGAGTAGTATCAATTTGAGGTTATTGATGGCATAATAAAATTAAATTGTAGCAAATAAAGGAAAACGTACATTCATTTGATGAGTTGCAGTCATTCTTATAACTTTAGGATAAGTTAGGTTTTTCTTCCACATAGCACACAGTAGGTGATTTTCAAAACATCAATAAAAGGACTGCATAACTATAAACTATAAACTATGTCGTTAAGTTAACCAAGTCCATCCCTTTTTCACTGCAAAATATAAGCATAACTATAAACTATGTTAAGCATAACTATAAACTATGTCGTAAACTCGTAATCAGTAGCATGCACATTTAGATCACTGTGTGCATGCTGAGACACACAACCATTATGAGAATTATTATAAATGATATCACCCTTCTCTGAACAAATAACAAAGCCATCCTTAAACCCAACCATATCATCTTTATGCTTTGCCCAGTCATTCAAAGAAGAATTCATAATTCCAGCATCTAATATCGCAGCATCCACATGTAAGTTGCTGTGATTAACAACAACCATCTTATTCTTACTACACAAAATCATGCCTGAATATATAACAGTTGAACTATGTTCACAACTATCAACGGGCATTGCAATTCCATCCCTCTATGAACAAACACCATCTATTAAAGAATCATTACCATAACCAATCATCAGCAAATTATCACTCTCTATCCTTGTGTTCAAATCAACCACTTCGAAACTATTAGACTAATATGAGTTGTTATCTGTGTCTGGAATATGCACAACTAGGCTCAAATCAGAGCCAATATTGACAGCAAATGTATCGTTGATGAGTAATAAATCACCATCCCCTTCTAGACAAACATCATCAACTATCGAAACACATCCCCTTCTAACCAAAAGTGACTGATCCCTAAGTATAGCAATTGGTTCAAACTATTTATGCTAACATCCTTTCTCATATAAGAGTTCTTGTGCACACCATTCATCTTGTGCAGTCATCCAGCTCTTTATTGCTCTCATTCTCAACTTCAGACCGAACAGTCCCTTTAACCATCTCTGATTGAATATTAATATCATCTTTGAACTCTGACTTATTATCTATAATCCTTGCAATGGCACTCTTAGTTGAATTCAGTTCAACACAGTCTTCTGGCAACACTGAATTCATAGATGACATTCCAGATTTCTTATCAGCAAACTCCAGAGAATTAAGACAAGCAAATCTATTCAAGGTGACTAACTTAAATCTTTCTTTCCCAATAGAACTTGATCTGGCTCTTTTATTATGAACTTGAACATAACCATTACTACACTTAAAAATTGAAGAACCAGAACTCTCAAGGTTGCTGTCAAAAACTGATTCCTTAATTTCTAATGAAGATGCATTCGAATTATACTGAATAACATCTGGATCTAAACACACTGGATCAGGAAATCATCTCAAAAATAAAAATCAAAGTTTCAAAATTCAATAATATTAAACATAATAATTCTACAATTTGAAACATCAAAATTTAAATTTAAAGTTCAAAATTTATGGCATTCAAAATGCTTAAAAATCAAATGGGTTAACGGTCTAAATTTTTCGGTGCTCAAATTTGTAAAGGTCTGATTGTTTATATAACCAAAAATTTCATGGCTCTAAATGTTAACGCTTAAAATTTCATGAGGTTTCAAAAAAAATACATAGTAAAATATTAACATAAACAGAAAATATACCTGCTCCAACGTCTAAAGAAAATGAATAAGACCCTTCGGATGGCACACATACCCACCCACTCCAACTTCAGCAAAGGTCTCTGCAAATTGATGATTTATTTTGCTGGTTCTCTCATCTGCCAGCAGTATGTTGTCCAACACCACTTTTTCATGTGTGGGTGGTACAGATTTCCCATGGATTTTGGACGATGTAGAATCTCAGCATACAGTACCTGTTGCAATAAATATGTTTAGATCTATCCAACAAAATATCTGCTCGAAAGCAACTAAAAATAGAAATCTTGTAATAAATACCTTTTGCTATTATGTCTAAATCAAAGTTGAGGATTTCACATCTTTGATTGTTCGCTACATCAGTCGAATTCTGGAACTGCGAAGCAACGAATTCAGGAGCATTGAATTGTGTGGCGCGTCCTCCATCAGAAGAATTGACTGGTGCGCGAATTCCCTGTTCGATGTTTCCCACCATGTTGATCAGAACCTCCATTTGCCCAGACAAATTTCCCACTGTATCCTCCAAACTTCCCACCCTCATTTTCAACTCATCATGCTCTCCATGAACATGTCTGAGTCGTTCCTGTGCAATGGCACAAGCCTTAACTTTAGTCTTTGGTATAACGGTCCCAACACTGCGGCTCCTACCCCTTGCATCCTTACCGAGCACTTGTGATAAGATGTCTTCATCCACTGTCAATTTTTCTTCATCACTATCAGTGATCTTTTCCTTCGCTTTCGCAATTTGATCCTATAATATGATAATACTTACATGAACAAGGAATTTTAAAGAATATGCAAGTTAATATTTATTTAACTTACAAAGTATGTAGAAGTGGCATCTGATATGCTACCATCTTTTTTCCTGTGTGTCTTCTCCCATACTTGACGACGACTGATATTTGTTGATGGACTAGCAACGATCTACAATACAAGTTGATGCAACGACATGAATATCCAATCACAATGTGTAAATCATTTGAATGAAAATGAATATAAATTACCATTTCTTGTTCTATTTTAGCGTGACTTTTACGTCCTGCATGATGAGCATAACTGAGCAATGCTCTGTTCTTTTTGCCTACCCCCCTTCTTCCCCTCGCTTCAGGCATTGCTTCATTTTTTACGAACTCTGCCCAATCTTCTTGAGCAACTGTAGGTGGGCAATTTTTCAACCGTTCTTCATCATTGTTGAAAGGGTCATAATAAACTACTCTCAAGTTTTTCTTGTATCTCCTAAAAGCCTCGGCCATTCTCTTTAAAAACATTTCCTTTGAAAGAGGATCGAGCTCATAAATTTTCTGCCAAAAATATATTAAATTATGTGTTGTGCAAAGAGTTGAAACCATAAGGCTATTGAATGAAATAGTTGTTGTCAAACAGATAAGGATACTTACCACCAATTCGTTCCAAACGTTGTCCTTGTATATTCCAGGTACTTTATTCCAACTTATATATGATATCGGCATATGAGCTCTTACTAGTTTACCGAGCATAGTAGCGATTTTTCCAGCGTTATCTGAGACCGGAATACCAAGTAAGTTTTGATCAACTTTCTTCGCCTCTGAACATGACGAATGTGAAGATGGTGGATTTTCTGACATAGTTTCCTGCAAAATATAATATTACTACTTATTTTAATAAGTCACGATAATAATTATACATGTATCAATGTCAACACTCCATAATATGAGTGGTGCCCTATCAAATGTAGTAATTGTAATTGTTCTTGACACACAGAAAGCAAATGCAGTGCTCAGAATTATGGGGGCCGAAGAAAAAAGTAAATGATAATGTAGACTATAATTCTATGCAGGTGGATGATACTGACACAAGTAATTCACATGATCAAGTGCACACAAATATTCCTGAAGCACACATAACATAGGGTGTAGATAAGGAAAAAATAAAGTACAGTCCGAGTCCTTATAGTCCAGTGAGCAAAATTTTAGAATAAGTAGAAATGGCCAAACAATGAAAATATAGATATTAATAGGAACATATCTGATTACATAAATCTCTCAGGAAAAAGAAATGCTAAGAATAGAAAGGAAAATAATTCGCATTGCAAGCCCAAAAATAATTATTATTTTAATGCTTTATATCACTTTAACTTGAAGCACGCGTACCTTATTGTTTATATTCTTTATCAGGTTAAACAATGTACAGATGAAGTGTAGGAAGGAGATAAAATGTGAAAACAAATTTTTTTAATTAAAACACAGAAATCATAGTTTTCTTAGCAAAACCTGAGGAATGTATATCCTAACATGCATTTGGGTCCATCATGAACTGAATAGAGCCATGAGGTTTGATTCCCTGATTGCTCCGATCGAGAAGTCATTTGTCAATGGATGTACAAGGATATAGATAGTGCTAGATGACTTGCACCTGAAAATAATATAAATATTATACTAATGTTCAAATTTTTGTTTCTAAAAAAGCATTGACATTGTTTCAAAGTGTTATTTTATGGCAGATCTTTCAGTTTATTGTTATGAGACTATTAAATCTAAAGATCTTAAAACCATCATTCTAGAAAACACTCAACATCCTTATTGGATAGTTTATCGTTCATCCAAATTTCATGTTTATAACCATGAAATGTTTGAATTTTTGTTTCTAAAAAGGCATTAACACTGTTTGAGCATGTTATTTTATGTCAAATGTAGTATTCAGCTTATTGATGAGACTGTTAATTCTAAAGATCTTAAAACTATCATCCTAAAAAAACACAACATCCTTATTAGATAATTTATTGTCATCCTTATTAGAGAAAATGTGAAAAGCCACTTACGAGTTACGATCAACTTCATTAAAAAGCGTTCATAAAGAATCTTCTCAACTAAGCTGTTTCACTATGCACATGCGCTACCATCCATTCATTTCGATTTTGCCTCAAGTATCTTAAACATCTGAAATTAATGTGAGAATATATAATCCTAAAATTAAGATCATTCTTTCTTTTCAAAAGCCAAATTATTAGGAACCGGATACCTTGCATGGTTGCAACAAGTTTTACCTACAATAAATTCATAATTTGTGATGACAACTAATGTCTAACCTATAAGCAGCCACCAGACACAAGAACATACCATACATACATGGAATTCTATATTAAACTATGCTGCATGGACTAGACTACATGTTTGGAACTCGCAACAGATGAGTACAAATTTCAGCGACAGACTGTTTGGCAAATATTTATAAGCCAGTAAAAGAATATGATATATTACCAAGTCATTTCTAAAGATATACCATTGTGGTATAAATTAGCAAACAAAGCGAAATGACTGAAAAAAGAATAAACAAACTAAAATTATTAATAGCTCATCCTGACAAAAGTATAACTGAAGTGATATTATTTTCATCAATTAACTGATCAAATTTATTACCTCTACAATAATATTATCATGTTCTAATAATCTAAAAGGGATATCCAGAATAAAATCTGAACCAACTATCTATACAGATTAAGTAAAAGGTTCAAAAATTATTTAAACCTGAAAAATGTTAAGAAACAAGTAGGTTTTGATGTTTGATTACCTGTAAACTGATGATTGAGCAATAGAATACGAGACAAAAGCAGGAACAATAATGTTAGTGGATAAAAATGAGATAGAAAACTAAATATATCAGACACTATGATTTTAATTATACAAAATATATTGTGGTCTTCGTGTGATAAAGATTAAAACATGTAAGTTGCAACAAATTTTTATTTGGCCCAGCTACATTTCATCGTTCCATGAGCGGGATATTATAGGGATTGCATATCATCAAACCAGATAAAATAGTTCATATCGGTATATATGGTATGCCTACTCATGTTATATAATTTTATTAGAAGAAGAATATCAAAATATTGATAAAACAATAACTACGACTCAAGATTGGTAGATATAATGAATATTTACAAGTTAGATAACCAGGTGCTTCAACTAGCCATCTTTTCATGAGAAAAACTGCATTCTAAACTTTCAAAATTACAAGCTATTATATTTTACATCAATGCCAATTAAAAAAAACATACTAAGTAGCATTGAAATTACCTTACTCGACCTTCAATATCTAAGATTAAGTTCATATATATTACTCCCTCTTTAACATTCATTATCTAACAGATACACTTTGAATTAAAAAGATTATTTAATAAATACTCTAGTATAATTTATCCATAAACTTCAATTCAAAAGCGTGTTAACATGCATTCTTACTTTGTGCCTAGCTCATATTCATCACATTCTTATGTATGTTTGTTAAGCTTTGGAAAACTAATAATCGATTAGGTATATAATTGAAAGACGGTAATTATGAAATGTATGGGTACAATCTAGCTAGTTAAATAGCAGGTCTGTATGTGTAAAGTGTCTGATTTGGGACGCATATTTTGTATGTAAGTTGTACATGCATATAAATGCATATAACAGCACATTTTCTTGATCAAACTACCTATAATTGCAGTAAATATTCAAAATGAAGCTCACTTTTATAATTCTAATTAGTGGATATGATGATTCAACCCCAAAAATCTTTTATTGAATCATAAAATCTTATTGCATTGAGTGCTTCCAACTCTATTCAATAATTATAATATGTTCATAGCACAATATAACATACAAATATATAATTGATCTTCACTACCAGGGCATGTATTTTACAGATATAACTTATTTTATATTATATATAATCATCTAACTAATGGAAATATTACGTTACAAACTACAAAAAGCAAATATATCATATAACAGTTACTTTAAGCGGAGGAAGCATAATTAGGAAATTGGAACAAATCAAAAATTGCTTGGAAACCAATATCATAATGCCTAACATTGAAAATAAGTTCTATAATAAGAAAAAGCTTAAAGTTAAGGTTTATGATATCAATAATCTTTGCAAATCCAAGTACTTGAAAAATCCCCACTGGCAAAACAAGCACATCCACTAGCTTCTTTTGTCCACTTAAATTTGTACCAAATCAATCAAATTTGATTACATATAAGGAAATATAATGATAATCATCAATACTATACTAATATATATGATTTTAAGCTTCAGTGATTTCAATGAACAATTGCATATTTTTGGTATAACATAGAAAAACATAATTCTTATAATTAGTTAAAGCGAGCAGACAATAAATATGAGCCTTCAATACAACTTAGGTATCTTGAGGAATCTTCATACCTATATTAATAAGCTTAACATAGCAAATTTAAAAATAACATCTAAGAAGATAATCTAGAATGACAAAACTGGATAGTAAAAATATAATAAAAATACTTGCCTCCTTAGCCAAATCAAAGAAGGCTTTTGAAATTACATGGAAAGCTATAAGCTTGAATGTAACCCCGACATATTTAATAGGTCTGTAATTATGACATTTTTACACATTTTGAACTTTTACCATTTGGTAACTTAGTTGAAAAATAAAGTGAAATCAGAAAAGAACTAGGATTTAGTTGTTGTATTTATAACATTTGTGTAGATCTTTTAGAACTGATTAATTTGACTATAAATGTACTAAATTTTGAATAATAGTTTGGGAGTCATGGATTTGTAAAGTTATAAGCTTGAGCTGATTTCAGTCGCTTTGACTGACCCTGAGAGCTATTTCCATCAACCCAAAGTTCCATTCAGAGAACCCTTATTTTAACATTAATCAATTGAAGACTGCGAAGTGGTCAATAGATCATGTTTAAACATATTTTTATAAGTACCGCGAATAGTAAAAAATTGTATGCACCCGAATTAAAGACCCGAGTCCTCACTTTGTGATTTCAAAAAGGGAAGTTTGATAATTTAGACGATTAACAATTTATACATTATACTTGCTCTCAAATAACAAATTTAGACATTCCTGTACGACCTAGAATTTTGTAGTATGATTTTAAACATTTAATTAATTTTAAATAGTTAAAATATATGGACTATTTAAATTTCAATAAATGGAACTCAAAATATAGGGTTTATTTTAAACATTAGCACCAAACTGTTTCCAAAAAATTTGCCATTACAACGGCGTCATTTTGTAGCACCGGAGTAATGTCTATGCATTACCCCTCTCCTGATACTTGGCTTGCGCCATTAACAACAATTTTATCCACTTATACAACAATGTCAGAACAATATACAACATTAGCACCAAACTGTTTCCAAAAAATTTGCCATTACAACGGCACTATTTTGTAGCACCGGAGTAATGTCTATGCATTACCCCTCTCCTGATACTTGGCTTGCACCATTAACAATAATTTTATCCACTTATACAACAATGTCAAAACCATATACAATGTCAGAACCATATACAACATTAGCACCAAGCTGTAAATTATGCAAGGAGATCAAAATAATACAAAATAGCATAAGATTGACTACTGTATTAGACATGGTATTATTGGTTTTTTTTAAATTAGACATGGGGCTACTCAGCAAAAAAACTGGGTTTCTTTATTTTTTTCAAATTACATGGGGTTACTCAACAAATTCACGAGTTCAAATAGAATTTTCCTAGAGAAAATAAAGACCAAGTAGACTCTGTGTACATGGTGCTCTTGCCATGCCATGAACATGGCCAGTTATGTGGTTTTTCTTTACCATAGACAAAAGTTTCGTTTTTTTGACCTCGATTAGGCATTGACAGAAATACAATGATTATATTTCTAATAAATATATGCAGACTATGAACTTATGCAGATTATATTTCTAAACGAACGTATATATAAATCGGACTATAAATAGTTATATACATATTATATCTATAAACAAATATGTATAGATCAGACTGTAAAAAATATATATGCAAAACACATATATATCGAAGTCAAACCATAACAAAATATGCATGCTGCTTATATATATTTAGAGAGCTTGCTATACGATTTCCAGAAATCAAAACATACATACAACTTTATATATTCCTCAATATTTAAATAAGCAAATATATTACCTTGACATACGAATTGTAATACTTTATATATATAACAGATATACCTTTCTTTATAAAAAAGAAGAAACTAGGCATGATCAAATTATGTAAGCGAGATGTGCTGGTCGAGGTTAGTATGAGGTGGAGATGGGCGAGTTTGACGCTGAGGGAGGAGAGAAGGCAGAGCTCTGGCGACTGTGACAGTCAGGGAAGGAGGTCCGGAATGGGTTTGCTGTGGTCGAAGAAAATTAATGGGTGGAGGCTATGGGAAAAGTGGGTTCGATTGCGGCCATAGGAATACCAACAGGGCTCGGAGTAGGCGGGTCTGGTGGCTCGGTTGCACGTCGGAGGTTGATATGGTGGAAATAGGTGCGGTAGAGAGGTGTTGGACAGTTTTTGCGTGGTGGCTGAAGGTGAGGCTGCGATCGATCGCTCTGGCGATTTGGGGAAAAAAATGAAAGCTGGAAATAAAAAAAAGGAGGGAGGGTGTGCGTTTTGGGGAAAATTTTCCCACGAAAAGAGGCACATATTTTGATACGGCTATAAGTCGTATCAAATGTTAATACGGCTTACAGCCGTGTTAAATAATATAGATACGGCTATAAGCCGTATTAAAATTTGATACGGCTTATAGCCATATCAAATGTGCCGCCTAAGGTTGCGCCAAAATCCTATCTGTGGTGTAGTGATTTTCTAAGTATTGAAAATGTGGCATTTTGTGAATATAGTTATACTGTTGATATAAGCATATGGGAAAGTTTTTCTAAGTTTTGAGACTGAAATGTTTTATGAGTATACTTATACAGTTGAGATAAGTATATCAATAATTTTCCAAGTATTGAAAAGAGTAGAGAAGAGTTCATGAATATATCTTTGTATAGGTATTTTTATACAAGTATTTACAAAGTGGTTTTAATTAACGAAAGGATTAAATAAAGAGGCTTAGTGGTCGTTTTGTGCTTAACCATGTTGGTTAAATCTCTGGTTGATTTGTTTGTTATTTAATAGTTAAATAACCGACTATCAAATCTTGGCTAGTTTTTAAAACTACAGTTGTCGGTTCGGAGAGACTGGGATCAGATATATTATACTAAAATCACTTTGAATCGGCATAAGCGTTTGAATTAAAGACATCTTAAAGATGATGAAATCGAAGATGAATATCTTTGAAGTGCAAGGGCTACTTGCTACTAATCCTAGGGGTGATTCCAAAATGGATGTTGTAGAAGTAGTGCCTTTGGTTTTGTTTGGTCCTAGAACAGACTTGTATGGACGGATGCTAGCATTGCATAGTTTCTTAGAGGGAAGTGTTAGCATTCCAAGTGAGATTTGCTATAAAAGGTAAAATGTAGCATCATTCCTCACAACTGGTAATAAATAAAGCAAGGGCGTGTCATAGGGCCATGTGGGTCGTTCCTATTAGGGTATGGTCATTACTTGTATCTAGATCGACATTTATTTATGGATTATGTATGTTTTTAGCCATAGAAACGGTTTGTCAGGGACAACCGAGGGGGGTGATCATATTCGGTACAATCCAGGAAGGGGTAGGTCGGTCTTGAGTAGCAAAGGTGCAAATTTATGCAGCCTTGGTAAATTTCTCTAGATGCATACTATACAGAAGGTAGATCCTTACCTTGTCATGTTGGAAACCATTATCCAATAAGAGCCTTCGGACTTAGTTGTATACCTATTATGTTAGAATTAAATTAGTGTAATAGTTTCGGCTAAGATTCAATATTTATTTTAAGCCATTGACATTATTATAATATCATAAGATTTCCTGTAAATGATTTAGTTATCGTAAGGTAAAAACCCATCCGTCTTTATGTGCGGCGTGGTCTTACAAGATACCTTTATTTTGAAAGGTTTTATAACATCAAAATCGAGTTGAGGCGTGTTTCTCATGCTGGTTTACAAGACCAATCAGGGCGCTATTTTTATTATAATGCTCAGGTCAGACCGAGCATATTTTCAGATTTGGTTATGGATGCTTTGGAGCTTTAGGAGACGAGCTAGGGGCCTTCAAGATGTACTCACGTATATTTTATTTTCCGCTGCATTTGTTGGTTGTATTTATCAGTAATTGTGAGGACATGTTGTTATAACCGTCCAGGCTGATGATAGACTAGTGTACTCTGATTTGATGTATGTATTTTACAGTTTTCTTTCCTAAAGATCTGTTGTGTATTATATACTAATCGTCATGATGTGAGATTCTGTTATGTCTTTTCTTAATTTTCCCTCAACAATTTGTCTTTTCGGAACTTGGATGCTCGGCATGTAAATACCATGGGTATATTAATGTTGACTTTCGAGGGTCAAAAAGGTAGGTCGTACCAAGTGGTATCATAGCTTAGGTTAAGCGAACACCTAGGCTTTGTAGGGTTGAATCGTTAGAGATAAGTTTAGTAATACCCTAGAATGAGTTTGACTGTGTGTATGTGTGTGTATGAGCGTGTATTTGTTAGTGCAATAAAATGTTTTATACTGTGTTGATTTATCGGTTGAGTAGTTTATGAATTCTGGTCGATACAGAGGGAATAACTTTATCGATAGGGGTTTCTAAATACTTGAACAACGCAAACAGACGCAGTATTGTTTTGAAAATTGGGTAAATGAGATAATTTTACCTAGATTTTATATTCTATATATAAAAGAATAAATGTTTGAAATTGATATAATTATTTAAGATGTGTTTGTTTGTTAGGAAATGATAATATTCAGTTATTATCATTTATTGTTTGTATAGTCATGCTCGTCCAGTTTAGGAGCATTGACTATTGGTTGTTGATTGATTGTTTGTGCTCAGATATTTTATGAGCATTTTTTATTTCGGTTGAATTAAATACGAACACCTTGTGAATTAAGTTTTACAGTTTGACAACAAGACGTTCGGTGATGACATTGGGTAAAAATTTAATTTTAGTAAAAGTTGTTTATTATAATCTAAATAAAGATATACATTTGTGAAATGTTTTTATATAAGAAAGTAAAATTATATAAGTGTTATTTATAAATATGGGTTATACATGAAAAGGGATTTAAATTGAGAATGTGAGAACTTAAAATCCTGGTGTTTTGGAAATTGTTTTTCAAAAGCTTTGAGAAAATAATAATAACGTTATTTGGAAGTAGTTATGTATAGAAATATTTTAAAATGAATTTTAAAAGAGATAGAAAGCACTGAACTCACTTCTATTGCTGTAAAATAATTCTGGTGACGACTACAACATCATCCGTGTTCATTTTCGAGTTTCTAACTGAGGAATTGCTACCATAGTAATTTGCTACAGAGCTGTTTGGTAAAACAAAGTTTTTTTTAGATTCCAAAAAAGGTATGATTTGATATACAAAAAGGAGAGATATGTATTATTATTATTATTTAAAAATGATTTGGAGTAAAACCAGGGTATTTGATTTTGAAGTTCTCAGCTGTTTGCACAAAAAATGGACAAACACCTCAAAGTTGTATGATTTAGTAGATCTTATGTTGTTCTTAATGATTTGGGTGATTTATGCCAATATGAAAAGCAGGGGCTAAACTGTAAAAAGACACGCAGATTTATAGTGGTTCAGCCAGAATGTGCCTACGTCCACTTTATATGTTATTTCTCTTCTCTTCTTTGGATTACAAGTACACAGCTTTGATACAAGTAAAAGAAAGTTGTTTGAAAGTTCTCTCTGTGCTTGAGCTCTCAAACTTGTCCCCCATTGTTGTACCCCTGCCCCTATATTTATAGAGTGAGGTTGGGGGCAGGGGTCTTGGATGTATATAGCTGCTGGTGGGCCTGGGCTGAAGCAATTTGGCCTGGCAGCGTTCCGGTTCGGCGAAGCTTTGGTTCGGCCGTGCTTGGAGAAGGTTGGGGTTTGGTAGGGATGTGGTCCGGTGATAGGTTGGTTCGGCATAGGGGTGTGAAGCAGTTGGTTCGGTGTTGTTTGGTTCGGTAGTTGTTGGCGAGGCCCCGGTCCGGTAGGAGATGGCAAATGTGTTGGTTCGGCAGGCAGGGAAGTGCTCTTGGTTCGGCAGGGCTGGTCTTGAATAGCCGAATGAACGTGTACTCTGGGTGCCGAATGAACTTGTACTCTGGTTGCCGAATGAACCTTACTCTGGTTGCCGAATGAACCTTACTCTGGTCGTGGAGGAAACGCACCCAACACTAATATTCCAGTTTTGACCAAAAATGGGATAACACTTTGCCCCCCAAAACATGACTTGCGGTAGGAAGACGTGTTTTGTAATGCCATGAGCTGGATGTTCGTATCCTCAACAACCTGTAAAGAGCTTGATAGTTTTATATGGCCCCAAATGATGACCGTTCGGGATCGAGCTACTTGGGATGAAGCACGGCCGTTCATGGTCAAGCGCCTAACTTCAAATGACGACCGTTCGCGATCGAGTCATTTGAGGTGAAGTGCGACCGTTCGCGGTCAAGCGTCTAAATCCATGCGACGATCGTTCGAGATCGAGTCATTTGTGGTGGAATGTGATCGTTCACAGTCAAGCGCTTTACTTCAAATGACGACCGTTCGGGGTCGAGTCATTCGAGGTAAAGTGTGACCGAGCCCGGTCAGAAGGCGTACCTCGAATGGCGACCATTCGTGATCAAGCCACTTGGGGTGAAATGTGACCGTTCGCGGTCAAGCGCCTTACTTCGAATGACGATCGTTCGAGATCGAGCCATTCGTGGTAAGGTGCGACTGTTGGCGGTCAGGGGGTGGACCTCAAATGGCGACCGTTCGCGATCGAGCCACTTGTGGCGAGATGAGTTGTGCCGTTCGAGGCGAGTTTGTGACTGTTCGAAGTCGGGTGCCGTTCGAGGCGAGTTGTGACCGTTCGAGGTCAGGTGCCGTTCGCGGCGAATTGTGACCGTTCGCGGTCGGGGTGCCGTTCGAGGCGAGTTGTGACCGTTCGAGGTCGGGGTGCCGTTCGAGGCGAGTTGATGTGTGCCCGGGGGGGACTTAATACCATCCAAACCAGATTCACGTTCGGGTGAGTTTCTGGATTGTCTGTTGTGGCGGTTTATCACTATCTCAGAGCATGCCTAGGGATCGTTCGCGATCCCGTACATGTGTAAGTAGTTTAGCCATTTTAGAATTATCAAAACCAAATATCCATTCAACTGATGAAATTTAAAATAGAAATGTTCAGCAAAGTCAAATCCAAATTTAAGAAATAAAGAACAAAAAACAAAGTAGTGACGTCGGAGTGCAAACGCCTATATCGATGTGGTTTATAGTTGTACCAGAGCATGCCTGAGGATCGTTCGTGGTCCTGTACATGTGTAAACAACTTAACCGTATCAGTGTGGAGTTTGCTGCTCGTTCGTCGTTATCTCGATCAACGGATAATAAGATGACATCTCGATCCTGAGCCGTCTTCAGTTGGTGCGGGCGGTGGTCGTTCTTGTCCCACCGTTGTGGCCCCCCTTCTCACATATTGTGATAGCAAACCATTCCGAATATGCCCCTCTACCTCATCTTTCAGATGCCTGCAATCGTTGGTATGATGACCATTCAGGTCGTGGAACAAGCAATATCTGTCTGACTTCCTTTCGTTAATAGTCGGATCCCTTCGCATTGGCCTACGGTAGGGAACCTGTTCTTTTGTATCTTGATAGATTCGCTCCAAACTCTCATTCAGCTCGGAGTAAGTGGTGAATCGCGACTCTTTCCGTGGCCGCTTTGACCTGTCATCATTATTCTCAGCCTTTCTCTTTCCTTTACCAGTCTCCGCACCCCTTCCAGGTGGGTTTCCGCTCTTGATTGCGTAAACGTCAACTTCTTCCTCTCTTTCTGCACTAGCATCTTCCAAACGCAGAAACTTTTCAGCCTCATGATAGAACTCTCCCAGATTCATAGGCGGATCTTTAGTTAACGAATTCTTGAACTCCGTACTATCAGCTATTCCAGATACAGCCGCCATCATGACCATAGATGGATCTGGTCGATCCACTGATGCTGCTGCCGCATTAAATCGTGTTAGAAAACTCCTCAAAGTCTCTCCAGTTTTCTGCTTCAAGGTTGCCAAAGTCATCACATTCTTGGGTCTTGCAATATGAACCCTGAATTGCCTCATGAATCTCTCAGTTAAATCTGCCCATGTTCCTATGGAGCCGCTTTCCAGTTGTCTGAACCACAACGCCGCAATATCTGCCAGGTACAATGGAAAGCACCGGGCCATAACCTCCTCTGATGCCCCCAGCACTTCCATATGCCTTATATATTTTGTTAGATGAACCGTGGGGTCTGTCCTTCCATTATACATATCCAATGATGGTAGCTTAAAATCTGGTGGGTTCCTAGCTCGCCTGATTGTTGTGGTAAAAGGACTCCTATTCACATCCTCCAGGTCTCTTATTCACTAGTCCGCCTCTCATAGCTCTTCTAACCATCTCAGCTAACCTGTCATTGTCTCCAAGCTGAAGTCCTCGTTCACTGCCTTCGACCTGCCCCCTGAGTCCGTGGGAGCTTTCAGGTGTATGCCCCCCTGGCGGAGCGTTCATTCTTCTATTGTTACCAGATTGTTCGGATGCCCCCGTCTCTCTTCTCGGGATTGGGTCAACATGTTCTGCATGTGTGCCCCTAGCTCTGGTGCTACGCCAGATGGTCCTGCTCCGTTCTGAACTCCAGTTGCGCCTTGGTTCCGTGCTCCAAGTTGCCCAATCTGTTGAAGCAAGTTCTGGATCATCCCTTCTTGTCTTCTCATCATGGCCTCCATCTCATCCCTGGTGATGAAGACTGAAGCTTGGTTTGCTCCTGAGGAAGCCTCTTGACTCCCTTCCTGTTGACTTTGCTCTGGCCTCGGCCTTCTGCTTGATTGTCTTGCCATGATTCTCCCAATCTGAATCTTTAGACTTTAAAATTCAGCTTCTAAGCGGCAGAATCCCTGAGTTCATCTCTCAATGAAAGCACCAAAAATGTTTGCACAAAAAATGGACAAACACCTCAAAGTTGTATGATTTAGTAGATCTTATGTTGTTCTTAATGATTTGGGTGATTTATGCCAATATATGAAAAGCAGGGGCTAAACTGTAAAAAGACACGCAGATTTATAGTGGTTCAGCCAGAATGTGCCTACGTCCACTTTATATGTTATTTCTCTTCTCTTCTTTGGATTACAAGTACACAGCTTTGATACAAGTAAAAGAAAGTTGTTTGAAAGTTCTCTCTGTGCTTGAGCTCTCAAACTTGTCCCCCATTGTTGTACCCCTGCCCCTATATTTATAGAGTGAGGTTGGGGGCAGGGGTCTTGGATGTATATAGCTACTGGTGGGCCTGGGCTGAAGCAATTTGGCCTGGCAGCGTTCCGGTTCGGCGAAGCTTTGGTTCGGCCGTGCTTGGAGAAGGTTGGGGTTTGGTAGGGATGTGGTCCGGTGATAGGTTGGTTCGGCATAGGGGTGTGAAGCAGTTGGTTCGGTGTTGTTTGGTTCGGTAGTTGTTGGCGAGGCCCCGGTCCGGTAGGAGATGGAAAATGTGTTGGTTCGGCAGGCAGGGAAGTGCTCTTGGTTCTGCAGGGCTGGTCTTGAATAGCCGAATGAACGTGTACTCTGGGTGCCGAATGAACTTGTACTCTGGTTGCCGAATGAACCTTACTCTGGTTGCCGAATGAACCTTACTCTGGTCGTGGAGGAAACGCACCCAACACTAATATTCCAGTTTTGACCAAAAATGGGATAACATCAGCCAAAATATTATATGAACTCATGTATCCTATTTATTAGGATAGTTGGATTGCGCATCTCATTTTGATTTTTTATTACGTAATTTTCATTTATTGAATTGAAATGGAATTTTCGGTGATTTTGGACAGTCTAAAACTTACAAATTGGTTTAGAAATTTACGCTAAGTGTTTTTGTGAAAACTGTAACGACCCAGAATTTCACTGCTTTGATTAGTGTATATTTAATTAATTTTAAATATTAAATATATAGGTTTTATAATGAAAATAAACTCATTTTAATTAAATAATAATGATGGTAAAATTGTTTTCAAAATTCGTTTGCCAAATTTAATGATTCGTAGAAAAACAGAAAATGTGACGGAAGAACGTTCTCCGAAATTTTGACCTTTCGACACCGGAAAATTGTCGGGAACGTTATTCGTATTTATGCACTATATATACATATATATAAGAGTTAATTAATTAGATAATAATACACATAAAATTAAATTATCTTATGTTAATTTGGATTAGTAAGTGATGTAATAGGATATAGTTTTAAAAATAATAAACATTATATATTTAGCATTGTCACATCTTAGATTTTGCAATCATTAACCATCATCATTTCTTATCACATCTTAACTTTATTTAATAATTAAACTTATATATATATATAGAGAATGATGTGACAATTCATAGTTTTTAAATTATATATATATATATATAAAGAGAGTGATGTGGTAATGGCGACTGGATCTGGAATTCCCGAAACCCTAGGCATGAAAGAAGATGATGACGGTGGCGGATGGAAGGAGGTTAAGCATAGGGGAAAGGCTAAGATCTCGTTCACCGATGCTCTCAAATCTAATAAGGGGATTCAAAAAACGAAATCATGGATTGAGGCAGTTGGTTCTAGAATCGAACTCAAGGGTATTGCAAATTACTTTGAACCGCAATCCAATGGAGAGGATACATACTAAATAATTGATGAAGAGGATTATGCTGAATCTAAACGGCTTTGGCAACACTTAATTTATGCTTATATGGCAGGCAAACGCCCATATTTCATACACTTTAATGCCTATATTAAAAGAACATGGAATCCGAAAGGATCTTGGGATGTCTTTCCTCGAGACAATGGCTTTACATGATTAAATTTGAACTGGAGGAAGATTATCAAAGAATCATTAATGGCGGACCTTGGTTCATGGACAACAAATTAATTCTACTGCGAAAATGGGAGGCTGATTTCAATTTCGAACGTGCTATGTTAACAACTTATCCTATTTGGGTCAAATTCAATAACTTGGATCTTGCTCTATGGAATATGCGATGCATTTGTAAACTTGCAAGTCTAATAGGTAGGCCTATTGACATTGATGAAAATATAAGAAAAGTTAAACGCATCAAATATGCTAGGGTTTTGGTTGAGATCTCAACCAATACTGTATTGCCAAAAATAGTTAAAGCCATAGATAAAAAGGTAACATGTATGAACAGGAGGTGGAGTACGAATTTATACCACCTAAGTGTAGGGAATGTATGTGCTTTGGTCATACAAACCAGCAGTGCCAACTTAGCATGGCAGATAGGCAGAAGAAAGTATGGGTACCTCAAATCATTACAGACCCCACAACAGAATTACCTGAGACTGGAAGCCCAAAAAATGAAGAGGAGATTACAAACAACATACAAAATATCTCCCCCACTACAGAACAACCAAATCAACACAAGTGTCCTACGGAGTTGGACTGCGGATTAGAGCAAGCATCTCATCTAGCTCCTGCTCAGTCAGAGAAGAAACCTTGTATAGGGGATCACTCGGATAGTTCTGATCCAGCGATTCCACCTGCACAGTCTGAAAATCTTCCAAAGGCCTCGCAGGCATTGGATCCATTGTCCGATGAACACAAGGAGGCGGGGGAGGAGTTGCCGGGTTCCCTAGAGGACGTCCACAAGCTGGGCATTGAACTGGACTCATCCGATGATGAGGAAGAAGAAGATTTGTCAGAGGATATTAGTAAGTACACTGAATACAATTTAGCATATGATAATCAATTCACCACTGGTGGAAAAGAAAGAACTGTCAGATCAGTTATGGTAGGAACTGCTCCAGTTACTCGGAGCAAATCTACCAAAAAATCTTAAATGTCTATCATATGTTGGAATGTGATAGGTCTAAATAATGACACACGTAAACTAGACCTCCACATTATTAAGGCTAAATATAGGCCTACTATTTTAGCTCTTCTGGAAAACAAGTTGAACAATAATAACATAGAGATGATTAGAAACCGTTTTGGAAATCAGTGGACTTTTTCAACAACAAATTCTAAAGTAGAATTATAGTTGGGTGGGAAAGTAATTATTGGAATAGCAACATTATAAACATGAGTGATCAACAAATGACCATAAAATTTCACAACATCGGTGGGCTGGAGATAGTTATAACATTTGTTTATGCTAAAAACCTAGCTTCTGAAAGAATTGAGTTATGGAAACAAATAACTGATAACTCAAAAAATATCAATATCCCTTGGATAGTCACTGGAGATTTTAATGCTGTTTTAAAAACTAATGAGAAAAAAGGGGGCCTTATATTGAGGGTAGCACAGGTAGCAGAATTCAATAATTGTGTTCTATCCAGTGGACTTGCTGAAGCACACCACTCTGGTCTGAAATTCACATGGAAAAGCAGTGAGTCAAAGAAAATTACATCAAGATTAGACAGAGTACTCGGAAATTCAGAGCTATTCAACAAAATTCCAAATTTTAGAGTAACTGTTCTACCTTGCTCCACAAGCGATCATTGTCCCCTCTTGTTACAATTCAATGAAGATGAAGAAATGCATAAAGGAAAACCTTTTCGATATGCAAATCATTGGCCTTTGATAGAAGGATTTGATGATGTAGTGAACTTTAACACAGTAAGTATTCCTCCAGGCAATCACATGTTTCGACTTGTCATGCTCATCAAAATCATGAAAAACAGACTAAAAGACTGGAACAAGTGCAGACCAAAAACCACTGACAAAATCACAGAAATCCAACAACATTTAGAAAACATACAACATAGACTGGATGATGATCTTCTACACGAAGGTCTAAATGCAGATTTTTACTCACTTCAAAAACATCTAAAAGAAGAACTACACAAGCAGGCAGTGGAGTTGAAGCAAAAAGCTAAAGAGAAATGGCTACAACAAGGAGATGAATGCAATAAAAAAATTTATACTAAAATGTCCTTAAGACAACATCATAATAATATGCATAATGTTTTAAATGAGTAGGGCAATGCTTCCAAGCACATCAAGGACATAGAAGATCAAGCCATTTCATATTTCTCAAACCTATACAATGGTGATTATAACAATCAGTTACCTCATATCAACTGCAGAAGGAAAGTCTCTACTGAGGGGGCCAGCATGTTGACTGCTCCAATCTTGGAAAAGGAACTGAAGAATGCTGTCTCTTCTATCCACAGTGATTCCTCCCCGGGACCTGATGGAATGGGGGCAGCCTTCTTCAAAATGTATTGGATACACCTGAAAGATCTCATGCTAAAAGCTTACAATGAAGCACTAGAAACTGGTGAATTCATACAAGAAATTAATCACACATTCATCTCCCTCATCCCAAAAACAAAGAAACCAAAAAGAATTAAAGACTACAGACCAATTGCTTGCTGTAATGTCAGCTATAAAATTCTGAGTAAAATTATTTGCATGAGATTGAATAAAGTCCTTCTAGAGATGATCTCCCAATGTCAAAGTGCATTTATAAAAGGCGGGCTCATATCAGAAAACTCTCTGATGGCTCAGGAACTAGTCAGGAATTTTAATAAACAGGGGGCTGATAAATAGTGCATTAAAGTGGATCTACAAAAAGCCTATGACAAGGTGAACAGAGGATTTATAATACATATGCTTGAATCTATGGGGGTTCCAATGAAGCTATTAAAACTGATTAAATACTCTCTAGAAACTCCTACTTACTCAATCATGATTAATGGAATCCCTAAAGGATATATCCGGAGCAATCGGGGAATTAGACAAGGTGACCCACTCTCCCCATACTTATTTGAAGTAGCTATGGAATGGTTCACCCTGCAAATGGAACTGGCATGTTTTCATGAATACATACATCCAATTTATAATAACCTCCCAAGAATCACACATTTACTATATGCAGATGATCTGCTAGTGGTGGTAAAAGGTAATTTGAAAGCAATTGACAAAATTAAGGATATATTTACAGAACTAGAGTATCTTGCTGGGCTTAAACTGAATGAATCTAAAACTAAGTGCTACTTTAATAAGCACTGCTCAAACAAGCAGGCTATGTTAGAGAGATTGGGATTCTCGGAGGGACACCTTCCAGTTAAATATTTAGGAGTTCCTCTTTCCAATAACACTATCACAGATGCTGAGTGTGGCAATTTGGTGGATGACATAAGAGATAAATTACAAGGCTGGAGATCAAAGCTTCTTTCTTTTGCAGGCAGAGTAGAATTGGTGCACACAGTTATCAAATCTAAAGTCAGATTCTGGTTACAATCTTTCCAAATTCCAGATTGCTCGATTACAAAAATTAATTCAGTCTGTGCGGACTTCATATGGAGAGGGGGGATGCATAAAGTTAAGTACTCTGACTTATGCAGGAAAAAGGAGGAAGGAGGTGTTGGCCTGAAAAATCTTTTTGAACTTAAAAAAGTATATGGTTTGAAATTAGCTTGGAATGTTCTTACTTCAAACAATTTATGGGCTACATGGATGAGGTCTAGATATCTTAAAGATAATTTTTGGACTATTAAAATTGACAATAATGCTTCTGTTACTTGGAAGAATATTCTAAAACTAAGGGATGAACTACAGAAGCATTTAGACAAAGAAATTGCAAATGGTAGAAACACTGACCTCTGGAGAGACCCATGGCTAAACTCTAAAAGTTATATTGACAGGTTAGGATGGGATACCTTCTCAGCATACAGAGCTCCAAACTGTAAGGTGGCTGACATTATAGACAACGGAGAATGGCAATGTAACAACAACTTGCTAATCCTAAATTATAAAGAAGAGATTCGAGGTAAAGACATTCACAGAGACAAACTGGAGGACATATGGACATGGAAGAGGAACTCTAATAGTTACTTCAGGTTCTGAGAAGTGTGGGAAGAATCAAGGAAAAAACACCCTTTGGTCAAATGGTCTACAGTAGTTTGGAGCAGATCAAATAGTCCTAAAATGGCGCATACTCTTTACAAGGCTATTCTCGTAAAATTACCTACTAAGGATAGATTACATAAATGGGGAGTTTTAAACGATGCAATTTGTTATCTTTGCCATAATGCAGATGAAACACATGAGCACTTATTCTTTGAATGTGAATATTCCAAAAGAGTTTGGAGCATTCAAAAACTGAGATGCCTACTTACTACCAATGTTCGAAACTTAGCAGAAGAGGATGATTACCTGCACGGAGGGAGTAATCTCACGAAGTTAATGAAGGAGACTGGCAAAATTGGACTCACAACCTCCCTGTGGCACCTCTGGAGGGAGAGAAACTATCGGGCTTTTGAAAATAAACAACAAGATGTATTAACACTCACGAAACAGATAAACAAAGATATTAGCCTAATTATTGGGCGAATACCGAAGAAAGTTCTTACTATTGCAACGACACAAGAAGAACAACTAATGGAGATGTTGATGATAAAGGAATTGAATGAACGAGTTCAATTAGAGAATTGGGAGACGCCATAACCCTAAAAATGGAAGTTTTTAGTTGCGGGTGTTTGTTTTGTCTGGAATAGATTGTCGGATGTGTTTCTCTATTGTGTAATATCTTTACGAATCTGTATTATGCCGCTTTGGGCCGCAAAGCCCATCTTATTAATTAATTAACCTAGTTTCAAAAAAAAAGAGTGATGTGACAAGTCATAGATTTAAAAATAATAAACATTTTATATATATATATAAGTATTGTCACATCTTGAATATTTTTATAATGGATCATCATTAGCAATAATTACATGGATGAGGAGACTAGGGAGTAGAGATGTATTGCATGAGAGGGAGGAAAAGATGTTGATTTGATTTCACATAATAATGACATAGGAAAATTTGCTTATAAATAGCTCCAACCTCCTCTCATATTTACCACTTCTTTCTCCTACAATAACTTCTTTATTCCTATCTCAAATGGTGATCTTTTTTTTAAATCATCTAAAATTCCAGCGGCTACAATATTCTAGTTAACCATTTTTTCCAATTTCGATAATAGCTATGTCAAAATACCCAATCTTTGCAAAGCAATTTTTCACCTAGAATTTCAAGTCCAAAATTTACCCTTTTCTTTTGATCATAACTTCTTCAAAACAAATAAAAAATGTGTGATTATTTTTCTAAAATGATAAAGGAAAGAAATTCCTACAACTTACCTTTTGACTACTTTTCCAAATTCCGTGAGTTGGGGGCCCAAAAACCAGTGGGAAAATGACCTAATTTTGTGTTCATTTTCAACAAATCGATGATAACCCGGAGCTCCTTTACCTTCAAGCTACTACCCCACATCCACCCCCACACCTCTGGTCAAGCCTACATACACCTAGGCCAAGCCCATTTTGAGGATTGCTAGCACCTAATGCCTTCATCCTTCAAAGCTAGGGAGTCGTTGGCAAGTTTAGCTTAAGTTCGGGTAGCTTTTGCAAAAGTTTGGTGAGTAAACTACTCGTTTTTTTATAAAAATGGTAACTTTATTTACACTATATATGGTGATTATATAGTGTAGAAGGTTAATGATAATCATGTGGTTTGATTATGATTTGGATGGTTGATTTTAGTTTGATTTGGTTATGGAAATCGATGTTGTATTATAAAGTTAGTAAGCATGTATATATGTATGTATACTTGCAATCTATGATGAAGATGGCTAGTGTTAGTAATACATTGATTGTAAAACATGAGCTACGGCATGATGCTAGTAAACAAAGTTAACTACTTTGTGTAATTGCGACGGTTATGAGATCCGGTTGGAATCGAAGTTTGTTTTCGAAGTTTAAAGTTTTGAAATGGATTAAAGTTTGTAACTTTAGTTTTAGAGTTTTAGAAAAAACTTTCTAAGGTATGTTTCAAATCATGAAAAAATAGGGATTTGTGAAGTGATTTGCTAAGAATATGTTAGGGCGAACTACGCCCATAGCGGTAGTCGCTACGGATGCAGTTCGACAAAGGTTTGAATTTCTATTTCAAATTTGTTTTATTTTGAAATTAGTTTACTAAGTTTTTCAAACTTAATTAGTAATATTAAAAAAGCAATTAAATTTGTAATTTAATTAATTAATTAGTTAGTTAGTTAATTAAAAGGTAATTGGCACTTAATTGGTAATTAGAAGGTGATTTGAGGTTAATCATCACTTAAGTTAAGTTAATGACTATTAATTGATTTATAAAGTTTTAATTAGTGATTAATGAGGTTAAGAAGTAATTAAGTGATTAATAATTATTAATTAAGATTAATGGTTAATTATTTATTTATTTAATTAATGGGTTGTTTAATCAATATTTAATTAATTGGGGTTTAACTCTTAAACAATTTGGTTTAACCTTAACCAAGTTGCATTAGGAAGTTAATTAGTACTTAATCAAGTTCATTAAGTCTAATTAGAGTTTAATTATGATTTAATCTTGATTTAAATTGGATTAATTAAGATTTGGTTAGGGTTTAAGCTAATTAAATATACTTTTAACTTTTCAAATGTGATTTTAAACTAAACATAATGTGTTTAATCAATTTTCTTTTTCAAAGTAAATCGATTCCATATCAAATAATCCCTAGTCTAGACCCTTAAGTAACCCATATGATTAGGAGAATTAAATGACATCTGTTAGCAGAACAAAACACCATTCTGCTATAGTGTAAGTGATTTTATTGTGTGGATATGTGTTAAGCAGAATAAATCTCCATTCTACTATAAATTGATTGAATCATTTGGACATCTATTTAGAAGGATAAATCACCATCCCGTTGTTATGTTATTTGGATTTGTATATGCCAATTAGTTATATTGACGTGTTATTCCCTGATTGGATATGAACTGTATTTACATATATGGTAGCTTATATAAATAATTGTTATGTGATTCGGGAATCGAATTGAAATTAAATGGTAACTTAAATTAGTATGATTGGGACTGCTAAGCCTCATTTGGAATTTATAAAGTATGATTTTGAATTTACTTTAATTCTTTAATCAATTTGAGGCTAAAGATTTATAAATGGTTTTTCAACTTATATAATTCTTATAAAGGTATATAAATGATAACTTGTTTATAGAAAGGGGTTTTTACTAAAGAAAAGGGTTGTTAAGGTGTTTTGCAAATGATGTTTGTAAATGATATTTATAAAGGATATTTTATAAAGGAGTATAGAAATGTTTATATAAAGAGTTTTAAAAATAGGAAAAAGGTTTATAAATCATTTCAGAGATTTGGAAAGAGGTTTGTATATTAACTTAAAGGTTTATAGAAGTGGGTTATTACTTTATTATGAAAGTTATAAGTTAATTGAAATATGAGATAAACTTTTAAAAAGGGAATTTTTGATAAAGGATAAGCAGAATGTTTTATTGGAAGAAATGTTGGGATTTGGAAAGAAGAAAATTTTGAAAAGTTTGTAAAATATACTTATACTGATAAGATAAGTATATAATTTTGTTTTCATGGCATTAAAAGTAAAAAATTTTGGTAATATAATTATACTGTTGAGATAAGTATATAAATGATTTTTCCAAGTATAAAGGAAATGTAAGGGGTTTGAAAATAACGTTTTGAAAAGATATTTTGATCAAGTTTGATAAAGTGTTTTTTCAATTAAAGAGAATTAATAAAGGCTTAGTGAATCCCATATGGAAATTAAACCATAATTGGATGTTTGTTTATTTCATAGTTAAATAACCGACTATCAAAGCTGGACCCAAAACATAACTTTGGAAATATCTAGGAGAAACGCGAGAATTATATTGTACAGTTACCGTCGAAGGTGTTATACTGTACGTATAAACTTGTTTCGTTCTTCTAGGATGAATGATAAGGAAATCCATCCACAAACGGTTAGGAGGTGAACTCCTATCTTGTCATTTGTCTGTTTATTTCCTAAAGAACCGGGGTTGAGTTTACAGAAAATATCAAAAGTTGTTTCAAAGGGACTGGGATCGGATATTCTATCTGAAAACCACTTTGATCCAACTCAAGCATTTCGAAATGAAGACATCTTGAAGCATGGGATCGAAGACGGAGCCATTGAAGTGCAAGGGCTACTTGCTACTAATCTTGAGGATGGTTCCAAAATGGATGTAGTAGAAGTAGTGCTTTCGGTTTGTCCTTATCCTGGACAATTTGTATGGATGAATGATGGCATTGCATTGACGCCTAGAGGGAAGTGTTAGCATTCTAAGATGGATTGCTATTCAGAAAGGGAAAGCGTAGCCTCAAGCCTCACAACTAGAAGGAATGGCAAAAGCAGAGCATGCGGCAGAGCTATGTGGTTAGCTACCATTAGGAGCGGTCACCCCATTCTGGTTGTCCCTTTTAGAGTTGGTTTGCGTGCAAACACCGTGGTAGTATAAGGCCTAGGTGTCAAGGGGGTGAGGTAATCCGGTCTACTATGTTAAAGGGGCAGCCGGCTCTGTGTTAGCATCGGTGCATTTTCTAGAGGTGTATTATCGGAAGGTAGTCCCTTACCTTTCCATTGTTGGGATCCAATCTCTAATACGTGCCTTACGTTTTCGATTGTAGAACCTAGTATGTTGGAATGTGAGATGGAAGCATTTCAGCTATTTTATCAATTTACTTAGAACCTAACACTATGATAATATCACTGGATTTTGATATAAAATGTTTTGGTTATCGTATGGTAAAAACCCATCCATTTTTATGTGCGGTATGGTCTTACGAGATACCCTTTGTTTGAAAAGTTTTCAAATGTAGAAATCAGTTTGGTTGTTACTTATTATCGATTTTTACTCACGCTGGTTTACCAGACTGACCCGGGCATTATTCTATTTAATGCTCGGGTCAGACCGAGCATGTTTTTCCCAGGTTAGCTGGATACTTTGGAGTTGGAGAGGAGCTTGATGGTCAAGACGTATTCACGTATATTTTTCTTCCACTGTATTATAGAGTCTGTGTGTTTGTCAATGTAAGGACAAGTTTCTATAACTGTCCAAATTTAGGATAAGTATAGTGTACTCTGATGTTGTATATATGAATAAAGATATTTCCTTTTTATAAAGATCATTGTTGTATTATATATTATTCGCTATGTTGTGAGATTCTGTGTTGTTTAGTTTTGTTCTATCTTCTACCTTCTTCTTTCACCCTAACAAATTAGTATTTCCGGCACTTGAATGTTCAGCATGTGATACAATGGACATATTAGTGTCGATTTTCGAGGATCGAAAATCCAGTTCGTTACAAAAACATAAGAAAACAAGTTTCCGTAACTTATAAGATTGAGAAGATAGTAAATTAAAACAAGTTTTTAATACGTGGAACATTATGATTAAGCAAAACAAATCTGAATTTGTATATAAATCTTAGGATGTATAAGAGTGTTGTATGAATATGAACTTAAGTTTTAAAGGTGTTGATAAACATAAGTTGTGTTTTAGGAAATGTTTATAATAACCTTAAGCAATGGTTTTATGAAAAGATTCATAAATGATATTAGTATTAAAGGAAATATACTAAGTAAAAGTGAATGCGAATTAAATATAATTGGTATAGTTAAGAAACCAATGGAATAAATACGAAAGTTGTGCGTAGATCATTTTATTCACATAATTGATTTTGATCCATATTTGAGTACATGTTTCCAAGGTGATTTACACCAGTCCGAGATAGGATTTTTTGCTCGACTCTTGATGAAGAACCCTTGATGCAGATTTTTGATAAGATTCTGAAGTCTTCTATAATAGTATATGGCTATGCAAGAAGAATAGAGATTTCCAATCAAGAAACCTGATCGGAGTCCGCACTAGGGAAGTCAAGTGAGCGATACTAGTTCGAAAATTAAATTTGTGCGATCGAGCGAGTGATCGAATTTGATATTGCATACGGATGGAATATGTATATCGTACGGACTGTAATAAACTGTATCCTATGGACATTAGAAATTGCACGTTATATGGTTGGATATCATTTGTAAGTGAGATACAGGTTCATGGAAGCAAAGGATAGTTTGATGCTTTTGGGTTTCATGGGTAGAGTTTGATTGCTTGACCAATAGGTACGCGTTTATATCATTGTTGATGATTTTATGCTGCAGATATGCATGGCCACTTTTGCGCTTTGCTTTCTTTTTTGATTTGGGCCCACTTTGGCAAGTTGTAGTTTTTTGGTCGAGCCGCGCAAAGGAGGTGCGGTCGAATTTTTCCATAACATCTGAGACTTTGAAATTTTAATAAAACATTTCAACTAATTGGTTATGTAAGCTTAAGGATTCGAAGACACTTTTCTTCATTTGGGAATTTCGGGAACGAAATCCTTTTGAGGGGGAGGAGAATGCAACGATCCGGGATTTTTAACATTTCAAATGGTAATATTTAATTTCTTCAAATATTCATATTTGATTCAAATTTAGTAAATAATCAGAAAATCAGTTGGTAATATATAATCCTTGATTTTTAATGACGTATTTTGATTTAATTTACTTAATTTTAATTTGAATAATATTTAAATTATCGTTTGACGATTTTTCAGCAAACAACGGTATTTTTATGATTTTTCAAAATAAGATAACAAGTGTATATTATTACTGTTTAAGGATCATATCGTATTTTTGTGCGTGGTCATATTTTTGTTTTGTCATTTGGGGTTCATATGTGAATGAAAATCTGTCCAGCGAGATGCTAAAATTTATACAATAAACCTACCTCTACCCAAGACAAATCAAATGTTGACTCTTCTTTCTCTTTCTTTATTTTTTAAGCTTCATGTGACTTTTAAAAGCGAAAAGGAAGTAAACTCAAAACTTAAAAAATAATTCAAAATCAAATTTTTACTCATAAAAAAATGAAAAGTTTGAATCTTTAGGCTTAGGTAGCTAGATCTACATGTTGATGTGTTCATTAAGGTTTCGACATCAATTGGAGAAGGTTGACATTTTTGGTTGTGTGCTTGAGGAACTAGGGTTAATGATTTGATGAGCTTGGGGAGGCGAGTGGTGAAATGGAGATCATCGGTAGGATGCTCATATCGAGGAGCATCTCCCTGCCCATTTTCAGTGAGCTCGGTGGACTATGGTGGAATGCATCGTTTTCCTGTAGGCGGTGGTGATCGTCGGTCGCATTTCCTAGGCTCTACCGAGCTTGATCTAGTTGGGGGGACGGGAAGCTTTTGAGTCGTGGAGTTGATTGGTGGTGTCGGTGGTCGTTTTCGTGGGGTATAGAGAGACAAATCTATGAGTGAAGTGGCAGCATGGTGCGTGTGGGTATAAGGTTTTAAGCGGAGTTGGTTTTGGGAAGAAGGTGCTAATAGGGTAATAAGTTTAAAATTTGTAATTAGGCGTAATTATTAAATATTTTAAAACTAATAACTTATAAAATGAATAACTTTTCCATACGTGGTCCAATTGAGACGCGGTCTTTTGCGTTGCACTCATAATGGCGATGGCTACGCGATGGAACTAGTTTCATCGAATTTGGAGCAAGTGAAATTTAATCGAACATCTTTCGATTTTGGTTCAAACTGGAACGCCTAGGCGTCCGTTGGAATTTCATCGAGTTAAACTCGTCTTTTTGGATAATCTGTATGATATATAGTAGATAAAAATAATTGCTTTTGTACTTAGATGAATTATTGGTTGGTTTGGTTAAATATCAGCTTTTGAAAAGCGATTGACATTTAAAATGGAATGCAGGGAATTTTATAGAGAAATCCGGATTTCTCATCATTATAATTTTTAATTCCAGTTATATACCTATTGATTTTATTTCAGTTATATACCAGTTGTATAGATTATTAAATGCTGAAATTTGATATTTTGGCTATATTGGATGTGACACCGACATATGTTAAAAGTTGAACCTTTTTAGGGTAAAAGGTAGTAATAGCATTGGTTAAGTTCTATAGTAACTATTGGCTTTGTTATAGTATTTTTGAGATACTATAAAAGTTTTTGTTTGGTTTGGATATGGTTTCGTTTTGGAAATATGATTTTTAATCCGACCATTTTGATTTTTCTATGATATTTTATTTCAAAGTAATTTTTGTACTTCTCTATTTTATTTCAACTTCTTATATTATTCTTTTCTCATATATGTAAATCTTTTAAAATTATTTTGAAAAGTATTTATCTTTATTGAAAAGTTATTATAATAATGAATGTTTATTTTAAAGAAAATAAAAGGGGTTTATCTTTTATTTCAAAGTGATTTTTGTTTTTAAAAGAAGATAAAAATATTTTGAGAATAAATATTTGTGAACATCTTATATAAAATGTTTAAATAAAGAACGAATTTATAAATGGTATTTTATAAATTAAAGAGAGAGATTTATAAGAGGTATTTTATAAATAAAAGAATAGTTTTATAAATATATTTCAAAAAGGGGAAAATATTATCATTTTGATAAATTGGAGTAATAAATCATAGTTGTGAATTTACTGTAATATATGGAATGGTCATGTTATGGAAAGTATATGAGTTTTATAATTATATTTGAAGTTGGGTTTTATATTGGAAGTTTTGTTTATAAAAAAGAGTTGCAAATAATTTGGGGATTTATAAAATGAGCTTTATAAATAATATATTATAAATGAAGTTCTATAAAAGAGTTTTACAAATAGTATAAAGAACGTTTATAAAGGAGTTTATTAAATAAATTTGGAAATTTGTAAATGGAGGTTTATACTTATGTTTGGATATTTGTAAAGGGAATTTTATAATTTATAAAAAATGTTTTATAAAAAGATTTTGTAAATTCAGGAGTTTTATAAAGGCATTTTATAAAGAATGGATATATAAAAAAACTGAGAGATGATTTCTATAAATGATTATTTTAAATTACAGTGGTATGGAAAAATTTCTTTTAATACCTAACACAAAATTCCAAGGTATGGAAACTTGTCTCTATTTTGAGAACTAAGAATGTGTATTGAGATAAGAATAGTTTTTTGACTTGTCCGATTTCATTGTTAATCAAGAGATATTACTGTTTGAAGTCGGAAAGTGATAGTAAGTATATTTCGTCTAATTTCCATATGATCTATTTACTCGCACCAAAAGAAAAATATTTGGGATTATTGTTACCATTGTTTTAAATGACATATGTTTTAACCCGATTAAGTATGGTTTTGGAAATGAAATCTTTCTTAAGATTTGTGGATATACTTATAACGTTAAGATAAGTATATGAGTATGTTTTCTAAGTATTGAAAATGTGTTGTTTTGTGAATATACTTATACTGTTGATATAAGCATATGGGAAAGTTTTTCTAAGTTTTGAAAGTGAAATGTTTTGTTAGTATACTTATACCATTAAGATAAGTATATCAATATTTTTCCAAGTATTGAAAAAAGTAGAGAAGGGTTTGTGAATATATCTTTGTAAAAGAATTTTTATACAAGTATTTACAAAGTGGTTTTAATTAATGAAAAGATTAAATAAAGAGGCTTTGTGGTCGCTTTGTGCTTAACCATGCATGGTTAAATCTCAGGTTAAATTGTTTTTTATTTGATAGTTAAATAACCAACTATCAAATCTTAGTCGGTTTTTAAAACTATCATTGTCGATTCGGAACCGGGATCATATATATTATCCTAAAACCACTTCAAAATGGCATACACATTCGAATTAACGACATCTTAAAGATGATGAAATTAAAGATGGTGATCTTTGAAGTGCAATGGCTACTTGCTACTAATCTGAGAGTGATTCCAAAATAGATGTGGTAGAAGTAGTATCTTTGGTTTTGTTCAGTCCCAAAATAGACTTGTATGGACGAATCCTGGCATTGAATTGTTGCTTAGAAGGCAGTGGTAGCATTCCATATGGGATTTTCTATAAAAGGTAAAACGTATGTTAGAATTGGGCCAGCCCGCAGTTGAAGAAATGGGTGAATTTCAAAAAATTTACCATTTTGGATCGTTAACGGGCCTATGAAGTCTAAATGCATTTAGATCTTATCTAAATTTTCATTTAAATGAAATCAATATTTTATTTAATATGGTAATTTAAAGAACTTTAAATATAAAAATGTATGTGATATGATGAATGTATCAAATACATTCATTTATGTCAAGTGTAAGTGCGGTGTATAAGTGGTGTATATATGTACAAATGAAACATGTAAAATAAATTAAGAGAAGGAAATAATTTGTTTCCCTCTGTTACTATATTCAATTAATTAAGGGAAGGTATGGCAGAATATGAAAGGAGAGAAACATATTAGCTCCTTTAATATTTAACTATGACAATTAATACATTAAATGACATTTATTACTTATCAATCAAATCTACACATGGATATGATAGAATATGAAAGGAGGGAAACCTATCGTTTCTTTCACCATTTAGCTGTAACAATTAATACATTAAATGACATTGATTACTTATCAACCAAATCTACACATGCCTTCGATGTCTAGTTTTGTTAATGAAATATATGCATACATTCAAAATAATTATGGATGCATACATTCATAATAATTATGGATGCATGCATACATTCAAAATAATTATGGATGCATACATTCATAATAATTATGGATGCATGCATACATACAAAGTGAAAACCTATTGGTTGTTTTAAATAATTTGAAATCCTAAATTAACATTAACAGGAAAAATTCCAATTGAGAAAATGTTTAGAAAAAAAAGGTTACATTATTGCTCGTAATCTTTGTATAAATTTGATTTAAACAAAACATTTATATTACATATAACTGATAATTAAAATTTAATAATTTGGACCTGAAATCATATATTTGCAAACAATGTAGTATATGGTATATGTGTGTATATATTTGTATAAAAAGTTTTTGGTTTTAAAGTTAAAAGTTTTCATTAAATTTTTAATTTAGGAATGAAACAATACATCAAACTTTACACAAAACTTAAATATAGAAAACAACAAATAATTAAAATTTGCACTAAAGTCCATTCATTAATATTAAATCAAGGTATCCACTTTTGTTTTAACAAGGATTTAACAAAAATTTAGCATATGTAATTTAAATAAGATTTAAGGAATGGTAAATAACTTAACATATATATATATATATATTCATATATAATCCATTAGCATTTGAATAAGTAAAGATTATCTCATAGTATACATAAATCTCATTCAAAGTCAATTTTTAATTTCATAACTATCTACAATAAAATAAAAGAAATTTAAACAAGGTAGGCATGCGTAAATTTTTGATAAGAAATTACAGATCCAAACAACATAGAGAATGATGACAATTTATCAAAAGTAATATGAGATTGAAGACATGTCGATTTATCATAAACATACAATAAAAGGAAATGATAAACAAACATATATCAAAATAATAATATAATAAACATGTAAAATTTTACCGATATCGCATATTGATATATGCATTAAAATAATTACTAACAACATTCAAAACATCAAATAAATTAACAATAACTAATATTTCATATATAATTAATTTAAACAGTTTACAAACTAATTAAATTGTGTGGTTTTCGGAGAAATCACAAATGTGGTTGTGCGAATAAGAGGTGTAAATTCAGTCAGCGATTAATATTGAACAATTCAAACAATAGTGTTCGCACGTCACTTAGCAGGTGGTATGACAGTTTGGCTGAATTCATCGCTTATAGGTCTTTTTGGTAAAATCAAATTTTACTTATTATAAGCGGTACCTGATAGTGATAATTATTTACACCAATTCTCTTCGTCAAAACTATATCATATTAGGACTTATGGAATTTGGTAATAGTCAAAACTCCAATATCGTCCACATTCAACTTTATAGTCCACACATAAAGTCCTTGGTTCAGTAATAACAATTATTATTAACCAAAATGCTCTGGCTAGAGACTTTGACTTTGAATTGACTTGAGTTGACCATGATACTAACTCCATATAACTGAGTAGACGAATCCTCTCTTGAATAGTGCTTCACTCCCAATACTTCCACTCAACCCAACTATAGTCACTCAATGGAACGCCATGCCATGATTTGACTATAATCAAAGCGGAGTTTTCATATTGAAGATCCACAGTATTCTCAAGTCGAGAGAACTGTGTAAATCAATCACATCGATATTTTCTGTTTGACTTTAGTTATATTAACAAATAGAAAACTATTGAATGAGTCATTCCATAGTTATCCAACAACTATCAGTACGTAACCCCTAGGTGCCCCAGCATTCATGAGTAATAAACTGCCCAATATTTGGAGAGCGTTACATACTCCAGTCTCAATAGATACATCAATATCCAGTCTCGATGCATCTTGACCAGTGTTTTAAATCTCGGATTTTGGCCAATATCTCGGGAAAATATCTCGGCTATCTCGGGCGATATTTAAAACACTTATAACTAAATAGGCTGCCAAATCTCGGATTTTGGCTGATATCTCGGATTTTTCATCTCGGCCATCTCGGGGAGATTTAAAAGCCTGATCTTGACTAGGGACATTTAAAATGGTATATTTGTTTTATTGTGATAAACCACTCATAGTTACAACACTTTGTAACTACTATCAAAAAATATGCCATTTATGGATTTTTTATTAAATATACTTTTAATTAAATTAATTAATTAATATAACTACATTATATCTAGTATATAATAGAAAGAAACACCTTTATTATGAACAAGATTGTTCAATGAGTTAGATATATGTAACAAATTACATAATTGCCCTTAGGGCATACCCCCAACTCTATCAACATAGCCTCACGCCTCACAACCGGTAAGGACTAAAGCAAGGGTGTGCCGTAGGGCTATATTGGTCGCTCCCACCGTGGTATGATCATCACTTGTATCTGGATCGAAATTTATTTATGGATTATGTATGTTTGTAACCACGAAAACAGTTTGTCAGTAAGCCCGGGGAGGAGGGGTGGGGTGATCATTTTCGGTACTATCCAGGAAGTGTTGGGCCTATCCTAAGTAGCAGAGGTGCAAATTAATGCAGCCTCGTACATTTTCTCTAGAGGTGTACTATATTGAAGGTAGACCCTTACCTTGTCATGTTGGAATCCATTCTCCAATAAGTGCCTTTGAACTTATTGTATACCTATTATGCTGGAATTTAATTAATGTAACAATTTCGACTAAGATTCAATATTTATTTTAAACACTAGACATTATTATAATATCAGAAGATTCCTATAAATGATTTAGTTATCACAAGGTAAAAGCTCATCCGTGTTTATGTACGACGTGATCTTACAAGATAACTTTATTTTGAAAAGTTTTATAACATTAAAATTTATTTGAAATGTATTTCTCACGCTTGTTTACCTGACTGATCCATTCGTTATTTTTTTATAATGCTCGGGTCAGACCGCGCATATTTTCAGATTTGGTTATAGATGCTTTGGAGCTTCAGGGGACTAGTCCGAGGCCTTCCAGACATACTCACATATATTTTATTTTCTGCTGCATTTGTTGGTTGTATTTATCAGCAATTTTAAGGACATGTTGTTATAACTATCCAGGCTGATGATAGATTAGTGTACTCTAATTTGATATATGTATATTGCAGTTTTCTTTCATAAAGGTCTGTTGTGTATTATATATTAGTCATTACGATGTGAGATTCTGTTATGTCTTTTCTTTCTTTTCCCCTAACAAATTGTCTTTTTCGCACTTGGATGCTCGGCAAATGAATACCATGGGTATGCTAGTGTTGACTTATGAGGGTCGAAAATGTGGGTCGTTACGTTGGTAAAGTGAATTTGGAAAATTTAGGAATTATAGTTTCTCAGTTTGATCAATACAAGAAAGAGTTAGTTAAATAAGATAAATGTTTTGTTTTATTCCCTAGGGTAGTTTCATATTATTACCCATTGTATATCATATAAACCTCCGATACACCTTTATATCTTAGCTATTTCAGAGGTGTATGTGATTTTGATATTTTTCTCGGTGTATATATTGTAGTTTATGGTGTATAAATAGAATTTACCATATATGTACATAAATACACACACACACACAAGCATTTGGTATAAAGAATGTACGTTATTCAATCCATGTGAACATGATTAATCTATTTGAATAAATAAAATAGAAAATCACCTTTGCATCTAGCCCAAAAGTTGCACCGTGAATGATGAACAAAACTCCTAGATTCAACTTAATCAATTTGTAGACTTTGCAAGAATGAATAGAGATAACAACCGCCTTTTATTTTGATATAATTTTGATTTATTTTGGGATTTTCTTCTTCCATGGTGCCATGGAATTTCGGCCATGGATATTGAGGAAGAGAAAAAGAAAAAATTTCTATTCAATAAGAAATGAATGAAGAGATTTGTTTCTAATGGGAAAAAGGAACTTATCTTATTCTCCTCATTAGACATCCTTATTCTATTTTTTTAAAGATGTCAATTAATCCATCCCTCATTCCCTAAAATGTGGTCGCCTCCATCATGCTACAATAAGGAGCAAAAAATCATTTGATAAATGTATTTTAAGTGAGTCATAAAGAAGAGTAAGGAATAGAGATTTATTTTCCTTCTTTCAATAGCTCCTTTGGATTTCCAAATCACATTTGAAATCTCTCTCCCTTCATCATGCATAGCTAGTCATAAAAGTGGCATGTGGGCTTGAAAATTTTCCTAAAACCACTTAGCAATTATTCTATTAAATCCAATTTAAACATTTTATTGATATCATATATCCATATGCGCGTTTATAACTTTTATAAACGTACTTTATAAATACTAATGGTATTAAAATAAGTCAAGTAAAATTTAATAACTAATATTTCATAAACATTAATTACTTTAATTAATTTACAACGATTATAAATTAATTAAATCATGTGGTATTTTGGAGTATTCATCATTACTGTTGTATGACTCAAAGGTGTAAATTCAGTCATCGATTAGTAACGAACAATTCGAATATTACACTCATGCGTCACCTTAGCTTCTGATGTGACATTTTGGCTAAATTTTTCGCTTACACATCTTTTCAATAAATTCCAATTTTACTTATTATAAGCGATATCTCATATTAACGATTATTTATACCAATTCTCTTCGTCAACATTATATCACATTAGGACATATGTAATTTGATTTTGGCCAAAATTCCAATATCATCCACATTCAAATCGATTAGTCCAAACATAAAATCATTAATTCAATAATAACAATTATTATTTAACGTACTGCTATGGCCAGTGACTTTGACTTTGAGTTGATAACAGTTGACTGTGATACCAACCTCATATAACTGAGGAAACAGATTCTTTATTGAATAGTATTTCACTTCCAATGCTTTTGCTTAGACTCAACTATAGTCGTTCGATGGAGCTGTACCACAATTTAAGTATAATCAAAGTGGAGTATTCATATTGAAAATCAACAGTTTCCCAAGTCGAGAGAACTGTGTACTATCGACGCTTCGAGATTCTCTGTTTTACCTTAATTATATTAACCAATAGATAACACTTGAGTGGGTGTTTTCATAGTTATCCAATAACCATCAGCACGTAACCTCTTGGTACCACCAATAGTTATGAGTAATACAATGCCCACATGTGGAGGGCTTTACGTACTCTAGTCTCAACAGATATATCGATACCCTATCTCGAAACATTTTGATTTGGAATATTTAAAATACTATGTTATTTTTAATGTGATAAATTTCTCATGATTACAACACATTGTAATTATTGTCACTAACATATCATTTAAGGATTTTCTATTTAATATACTTTAAATTTATTACTTAATTATTTATATCACAATATAAAAGGTATATAACAGAAAAAATCACCTTTTATTTTGAACAAGATTGATTATCGGCTAGATACATGTAACAAATTACATAATTGCCCTATGACATATGCCCAACTCTATCACATCCCGCTCCTCACGCTCTACACAACGGTATTCTCCGACCATCCTCTAGTCGTCATTTCATTGTTACTTGTGAAACCCTCAAATTGAGGGTTGAGGTTTGTTTGCAAAATTTTCATCATCTCATGCACTAAGCCAGAAAATGTATTGTTGCCACCAATTCATCTTGTCGAGACGAGCAATTTGATATATAATTCGATGAGGTTTGATTATTTTGAATTTTGGGAACAACATATAATTAGAGAAAATTGTCCCCCAACTCATATTTATGGCGAGTGTTCGGTTTTTTGGGTCTAATTCTAGGCAAAAAAATACCCAATATGGTCACAATGTCCAAATCCTAACATAGTACGCACCAAAATTCGTTCCTCGAATATCCAAAACGCAATGAAAATATTAAAATTTCTAAGAAAACAACTATGTACAAAATTTTCTTTTGCCGTACTTTAAATTTAACGATTATTAATAATTAATTAATATTAAATTTGTCAAATTTGCGGGTCGTTACAATCTCAAAGCAACCAAGTCGATTACTTTAAAGCTATTTGAGTGGTTGGAGTGGAGCTCATTACTCAACGGGATAGATACTATATTCGGTGATGTGCTTGTTCAATAATTTCCTAGTATAGTAACGGGGCAGGGTGCTCGATGTTGTTTTGATAGGTGATACCGGGCGATGTACTTCGATCCTTATATACACGTTAACTAGTCACGAAATGGTGATTTTTGATAAAGGAGATCTGTACTCTAATTCACTTGTTTACTTTTAATATTGAATGCAGAACTAATTCACCTTGAACTTTGTAGTTTGATCCTTTAAAATAAAAAATAAAAAGAACAGTAAAGTTGTAGTACATAGTTGTATTATAAATTCTAGGTAGTATATAACATGATACAGATATAAATATGTTTAGTTATTCGAATCACACTACATAAGACTCGAACATGTGACTTCACGGATTGAACGTATAACCACAGATCCATTTGTTTCCATGTAAACTCTCTAATACTCTTAATCGAGAGTAGGCTTTGGAGTTATAGGTGCTTATACTGGATTCGGTGTTAAGGGGGCATGGAATACAGAATTCTCAATTCATAAGTTTAGGCTCGTGCATTTTCAATGCATAACAGAGGGCCTCAATCAATAGTTTGTTTTACATAAGTTTAGGCTTGCATTTTCAATGCATAACAGCATATATCAACATGCATCTTTCAGTAATTTTCAAAGTAAATATTCATTTGCATCAAAAGTTTTCAATTCATGATGCAAGCACGTTATTTTAACGGTTAAAAGAATCTTTATGACAAATGTCATTTTTATGATTTCACGAATAGGTGGATGTATTTTAAGGTCAAGCATGTTGGATCAAGTTTCTGTTTAAGCATAAAAAAGTTACCGACTGACCACCTCACGTTACACTAACAGATACTTCCACCCACCAAAAATTAAATTAATTAATCAGAAAATAACAAAACAAATTACCAATATATATTAAAACCAAAAAGAGAAAGAGAGAAAGAGAGAAGCGTTTTAACAACCATAACATAACCTCCATCTCACTCCATCTCTCTTCTTTCTGTTCACTACATAGAGTAGTAAAACAAACAAGAAACAGAAAAAATAAAGGGAGGAAGAAGAAAAAAACATCCAAAAAAATGTTTGGAAGAGATCCATGGGGCGGTCCACTAGAAATCTCAAACGCAGACTCAGCGACAGACGACGACAGAAGCCGCAACCTCAACGAACTGGACAGAGCTGCACTGTCTCGCCAACTGGACGAAACACAGCAGAGTTGGCTCTTAGCAGGTCCAGGCGATAATGGAAAGAAGAAGAAGAAATACGTAGATTTAGGCTGTATAGTCGTCAGTAGAAAACTGTTTAAGTGGACAGTTGGGTTGATTATCGGAGCTGGGTTGCTTGTTGGATTAATAATGCTCATCATCAAGACTTTGCCTCATCACCATGAAAAGCCTCCTCCTTTGGATGAGTATACAATCGCCTTGAAGAAGGCTCTTATGTTCTTCAATGCTCAGCGATGTAAGTGGTTTTATATATTTTTTTGCTTCAGATTTATCATGTTATAAATCATAGAAAAACCTTTTCGGATTATCCATTATAGTTTGTGAATTTTATTTTGCTTTTCAGCCGGACCAATACCGAAGCACAATAATGTAAGCTGGAGGGGAAATTCAGGCATGAGAGATGGATTATCGGATGATATGAGTAAGAAAAACTTGGTTGGAGGTTACTATGATGCAGGAGATGCGATTAAGTTCAACTATCCGATGGCGTTTTCTATGACATTACTGAGCTGGAGTGTGATTGAGTATAGAGATAAGTATGAGGCAGCAGGGGAGCTTAACCATGTTAAGGAGATTATTAAATGGGGCACTGATTACTTCCTCAAGACTTTCAACAGTTCTGCTGATACTATTGATAAAATTGTTTCTCAGGTTTTCTATTTTTACATATTAAGAATGAATTTTTGTCATAGACCTGTGTTTTTTTTAAATTTAATTAGTAGTAGTTCTGATATTTAATGATTTTATTCATCCCATGCCATGTGCTTGATGTTCAAAATTTAGCACTCAACACTTGGAATGATTCTAGCTCACATGAATTCAGCATATTTGTTTGTTGTTTATACTTTATATCATTTTTAAAATGTAAATGAATCTAGATCATGTTAGAAATCAAAACAAAATTTCATCCATTGTTCAGATTTTAAATCAATAAAAGCATTATGGTAGATGTTTGTACATATAAACATATGAAAAATAGAACAATATAAGCTAAACCATTAGATCTTTTGATTTACAGTATAGATCAACTAGTGGATCTTCTTTCCTTCTTTGTATTTTTTTTTCCTCTTAAACAAAGGACATGTAATCAAGTTTTGATATGAATCTTGTTTGAAATCAAAACAGAGATGCTCTGGTTGGTTTACAAACCAGTAGTGCTGGAAGATTCAACCTTATTAAAATGCGCCGGGTTATTTCAAACCCATTGAATTTATGATATTATGATTATATGAGCTCATAATATGCAAATTGTAAATGCAGGTAGGGGAAGGAGACACATCAAAAGGCCCAAACCCAAACGACCACTACTGTTGGGTCCGACCTGAAAACATTGACTATCCACGACCCGTAACTGAATGCCACAGTTGCTCTGACCTGGCATCAGAAATGGCAGCTGCCCTAGCTTCTGCTTCAATAGTCTTCAAAGACACAAAAGCATACTCTAAAAAGCTCGTGCATGGTGCAAAAGCACTCTTCAATTTCGGCAGAACACAGAGAGGTAGATACAGCGAGCGTGGAACAGAAGCTTCCTTATTTTATAACTCAACCGGTTACTGGGATGAGTTTGTATGGGGCAGTGCATGGATGTACTATGCAACAGGAAATAACACTTACCTAACCTTGGCTACACATCCGACTTTGGCTAAACATGCTGGTGCTTTTTGGGGTGGTCCTGATTATGGTGTCTTCAGTTGGGACAGTAAGCTCATTGGTGCCCAGGTATAAAAAAATATCTACTTGTTTGCTAATTAATCAGCTTAGAAATTCATCCATAGAGTTTCTAATATGAACTATCAAATTCTTTACAGGTTTTATTGAGTAGGTTGAGATTGTTTTTGAGTCCTGGGTACCCTTATGAAGAGATATTGAGAACTTTCCACAACCAGACCAGTCTTGTTATGTGTTCATTCTTGCCTATGTACACGACGTTTAACCACACTAAAGGTAGGAAGAATCAATCTCTACTTCTCTTGAAAATCAACCTTTGATACTTTTGGTGTCTAAAGTAATAGAGTTGTGGCAGGTGGCATGATAGAACTGAACCATGGAAGGCCACAGCCTCTGCAGTACGTGGCGAATGCAGCATTCTTAGCTTCACTGTTCAGTGATTATCTTGATGAAGCAGACACACCAGGATGGTATTGTGGCCCTACGTTTTACTCCACTGAAGTTCTTCGTAACTTTGCTCGCTCCCAGGTATTATATTTCTTTAGCAGCCTACACATCACCTGCAATAAGTAAAGAAATATGGTAAATTTGATCTAGCTTTGAAATTTCCTCTTTCTTTCTTTTCTTTTTGCAGGTAAATTACATTCTAGGAGAAAACCCTAGAAAGATGAGCTACCTAGTGGGATATGGCAAACACTACCCGAAACACGTGCACCACAGAGGAGCATCAATACCTAAAAATGGGGTGAAATATAGCTGTAAAGGAGGGTGGAAGTGGAGAGACACTAAGAAGGCGAATCCTAACACGATCGTTGGAGCTATGGTGGCAGGACCCGACAAACACGATGAGTTCCGTGATGTCCGAACCAATTACAACTACACTGAGCCTACTTTAGCTGGAAACGCTGGTTTGGTTGCGGCACTTGTTTCTTTGTCTGGTGTTAAGACTGGAATTGATAAGAATACTATTTTCTCTGCTGTGCCTCCTATGTTTCCCATCCCACCTCCTCCGCCTGCTGCTTGGAAGCCTTAAAGACTCTTCTGGAAGTCACTGGAAGGCTTGGAAGTACTGGTTTTTGTTGACAGTTGAAGAAACATATTGCTTTTTGATGTGTGTAAAATGACAAATATTCCAAGTCAAAGTGTGCAGTATAATATGCAAAGAGAAAACTGTTATATGCAATGGTATAATCATATCTTTGTGTTTGTATAGTATCTTTTTTTCCATAATTTATATTATATTGGATGACATCTAAAGACTGGAAAGAATTTTATGATAGCCTTAAAGATTAATTTTGTATATCTGTTTTTCACTGCTCCTTGTTTGTCCTTGATAATTTTCCGTTTGTTACACATTTCCTTGATAATGTTCCATTTGTTACACATTGTAATGTCTGTTTAGATATATCCTGATTCAATATACAAGAATTGCTGTTATACTGTTTGGATGAAGTTCTACATGTGTTAATATATGTGCAAATCAGGCAAATTAGCTCGAATATGAAATGACAAAACCAAAGAAAACGAGATTAAAATATTTAACTTTTTAAACTTGAAATAACTACAAGGAAATAAAAGACATGTGAAAGATTCTCACTAATGAAATGCGCCTTCATGTTCCACTGACAAAACCAATTCCACCGTACTATCACAGCAGTAGTATGTGGGTACAATAGAACAATCAAATATGAATACATTCAACAAATCTTCAAAATAAAACAAATAACTGTACGTATACTAGTTTCTCTTAAATACAGATAACCATGATCAAGACTTCATAACCACTAGTCTATTACAAGCACAATACTTTGTCTCATCATAAAGCCGAGTCAGTCACACTACGAAGAAGGCTTCTTATGTTAGCAAGAAAAGAAAAGAACGATGTCAAACGTATCAATTGCAACAAGCAAAGTGCTTGACAACAAAAGATCAATGCTCTTGTAGCTAGATAGCTGTGTAGTGAACTAAACTACTACCAATATAATGTCAAATTTAAGAAACTATAATATTGAATTTTCGAGGAGAAGATTGAATATGATGAATAATTAGTTTTATTTCTAAATTTTGATTCTATAGGCTCTCTGTACATGATTATATATAGCCTAATTCTCCTAGCGTGTTTATTTCATAAATTATAATTCTACCAGCCGTAGCTTATTTCTTAAAATATAATTGTCTAATTACACCATAATTGCAGGCTAAGTACCAAGTATAACTGACAGATGGATGCTATCATTTTATTTGTTTTCTGTTTATAGTCTATGATGAAATATTATGACACTATCATTCATATTTCTCCACGGTCTTTTATTTGTTTTCTGTTTATAGCATATGATGAAACATTTCTTCATAGTCTTTTATTTATTTCGTGTTTACGGTCTATGATGAAATATTCTAAGGCTACCATTTTTATTTCTCCACACTCCTACTGAAGTGGAGTTCGAATAAATTTATAGAAACCTATTTGTAGAGTATGTTCAGACACCTGACCTTGTCGAGTGCTTTTATAAAAATATCTATCAGTTGTTCATTGCTTCTGACAAATGGAGTTTCCGTTTCTCCCGATTGTACTTTTTTTCTAACAAAGTGACAATCTACCACCATGTGTTTTGTCTTCTCGTGGAAGACTGGATTGGATGCAATACATCGTGCGGCTTGATTATCAAAGTACATTTGCATTGTTCTTGTGTGCTCTATATTCATATCACTGAGTAATTGCTTAATCCAGATAAGCTCACTTGCTATGGATGTCATGGCTCAATGTTCTACTTCTGCACTTGATCTAGCCACAATATTTTGCTTCTTGCTTTTTCATGTGACCAGGTTACCATATAAAAATGTACAAAACCCGATGGTTGATTTTCTACCGCAACTTCCGGTTCAATCTGCATTAGAAAAACCAACCACGTTGTTAGAATTACTTTCGTTCATCCAAATTCATTGATCTGAAGTTCCTTTAAGCTATCTTAATATCCTAGCAATTGCATTCAAGTGTTTGGTACATGGAACATGCATAAATTGACTTATGACACTAGCTGCAAAGGCAATGCTAAGTCTGTTTACTGTAAGGTAAATTAATTTCCCTACAATCATTTGGTATTGTCCTATGTCAGATAATGTCTCATCTTCTTCGATTTCCAGTTTAATATTCATCTCTATGGGAGTACTAGCTGTTTAGCTCTCAATTTATTAGTCTCTTTTAACAGATTAAGGAATTTTTTTTTTGGGATAGAAATAATCATTTACTTGAGTGGGCTATTTCTATTTCAAGAAAATATGAAAGTTTACAAGGTCTTTGATATCAAATTCATTTTTCAAATATTGTTTAACCCTTTTAATTTCCTCACTATTATTTTCAGTAATGATAATGTCATCTATATAAAGCAGAATAATAGTAGTAGTGTTTTGTGAGAGTTTGATGAACATAGAGGAATAAGCGGTACCTTTAAAAAAATTAATCTTTAAAAGAGAAAAGTTTAGGTTGGCATACCATGCTATTGGAGATTGCTTTAGACCATAGATCGCCTTTTTTAATTTACACATCAGTGATGAGTTTGACTCTCTTTTATGGCCCGGAGGGAAAGTCATATAGACTTCCTTTTCTAAATTTACTTGAAGGTGAAAGTGTGCTATGGACCGTGTAATATGGATATATGATAATACAGAGTATAGAGATGATAGTAATACTGTAAATAGTGCAGAATATAAAAGCAGTATAGTAAAATGACACCAGATATTTTATACTGGTTCGGAGCACCGTCCTACATCCAGTCCTAGACTCCTTCTGGAATTTCACTAATGACCCTCACTTAACCTGGAGGAACAGGTATATACAACCCTTGAGCAGCCGAACAAGGACCTGAGCAACAGAGCAGGATTTCACCTCAGCAGCCGAAGAGGACTTCACACGCCTGAGCAGCAGAACAAGACTTCAACAAATACAAAAATAGTTTTGTCTTTGTGTGTTCTTTATAACACGAATTTGTCACTTGTAGTACACCCTTCCTATAATCTTCTCCTCGAGTATAAATATATATATTTGAAGTATATGAAGAATAGAAAGGTATAGTATTGCTTTAATGCAGAATAATTGAAAGTATGATAGCAAATAGATTCCAGAGAATTAGATCAGAGAGATAAGAAAATTAGATTGTAATTCGGTGAATTGAAATGAAGTTGGAGTTTGTATTTATAATAGTTAGAAATCTACGACTGTTGGTGAAGAGTTTCGATCGAAGTGTTGCATCCGAATCTTTTCGTTGAATGTTCGCAACTCTTCACAAAAGTCGTGTCCTTTCAAAAAATATTGCTGTTGTAGAAATTCAGTTGACTGGACTACAGGGTCAGTCGACTGAATATTCAAACAAATTTAAATATTCAAATACATATATATGTGCACTATGCATGTTGCACATTTTACCCAGTGTCAGTCAACTGGTAGCCTGAGCCAGTCGACTGACCTGGTGTATTATGTGCAATATGCACAGTTTGCATATATATATATATATTGCTTTCAAACTTTTATAAATTTATAATCTGCTTATATATTTGTATAAAAGATGGATAAGAATATATAAGTTTATAGATACATGTAACTGAGGAGAGATTTTAACAATATTGACCTAAGACTCAAAACGATAAAAATATAAAATTGGTGCACCGGTTTTTGAAGTCTTGTCTCCTTGTAGTATATATTCTCTTTTTGTCGTAGCAATCGTCAAATCTGTATGTTGTAGATGAAAGCTTTGTGTCATGAATCAAAATCAAGTCTCAACAGAAGGATTGCATTTTTTACATCCATTTGAGACAAATCTTATCCAAATTGGTCTCTACTGGTAATAAAACTCTAACCGTATTTATTTTTGCTACTGGTGAAAAAGTTTCTTGGTAGTCAATACCATAAATTGGGTAAATCCCTCGACCACCAACCTAGCTTTGTACTTTTCAATTGTACCATCGCTATTTATTTGATTTTTGTATACCCATTTGCAACCTACGATTTTTTTTTGTTTTTTGGTAAATTAACAATATCCCATGTGCCATTTTTTCTAAGGCTTGAAATTCTTCGTTCATAGCCTTGTGTCAAATTGGGCTTTGATTGGCTTCACTAAAGCTGGTTGGTTCCATTTGGTTAGTGATGTTACTCAAGTAGGCTCGGTATGAAGGAGATACTGTATTATATAAAATAAAATATTGTATTGAATACACCATCTTAATTTGATGAGAGGTCGAGTTTGTCTTATAGATCTTCTTACAGTATTTTCTTCTTAAGTTGGTTCTTCGTGAGTTAATTCTCCATTTGACTCATTTATATCTTCTTCACCCCCTGAAGGAATTGCACTTGTTTCGCCAACTTGTTCTTCATTTGTATGCTCAACCAGTTCTTGATTTATTTCTTTAGGAAAAAAATTATTTGAAGACAATATGATTGGTTCACCTTTTATATTGTCTTGTTCACTTGTTTGATAATATGGTTTATTTTCAAAAAATGATACATCTTGTGAGATATAAAGTTTATGATTTTTCAGATCATAACATTTATAACCTTTTTTAGGATGAGTATCTTAAAAATATGGATTTAATAGCGCTTTTATCTAGCTTGTCATGTCTTTTTATGTGTACGAAACGTGTACACCCAAAAACTCTTATGTGATCAAGATCTATTTTCCTTTTCCTAAGAATTACTAAGGTACTCATATTTTTAAGCATGACACTTGGCAATCTATTTATAAGGTAAGTTGCAGTTAGCAAAACATCTAACCGGTAAAATTTTGGAAGCTAGTTTGAAAAAGAAAAGATCTAGTGACTTCAAGTAAATGTCGATTTTTTCTTTTCGAAACTCCGTTTTGTTCGAGTGTATTAATACAAGTATTTTGGTGTAAAATTCCATTTTGTTTAAAAAATTCTATGAAATTTTTGTGTACGTATTCTATCCCATTATTAGATCTACAATTTTTAATTTTTGCATTATATTTATTTTCTGTAAAATTGTTGAAAACATGAAAAAACTTCATTTTTTCCTTTTAAAAGGTAAACCCAAGCAGTTCGAGAAAAATCATTAATAAATATGAAAAAATATTTAAAATGATTATAGAATCAACAGGGACTAGATCCCAAACATCCATATGAATTAAATCAAAACAGTTTTCTAAATTGTTAGTAGGTAAAGAAAATGACAATCTAGTTTTTTTTGAAAGCTTACAAGCATCATAATTTTTGGAATCTAATTTATAACAAAAAAGTTTATTCAACATTTGATTAGATGGATAACCAAATCTTCAATGCAGCAATTTGTCATGGTCTACTAAATTTAATGACACATGACATTTGTTGGTGTTTTCATCAAAATAATAGAGGCCGTTTTTCAGACATCCTGAAATGTCCCTGATTCTCGATCCTGAAATGTCACTTTATACGGTGAGAATATAATATTGCAATTCAGTTCCTGAGTTATTTTACTAATTGATAATAAATTTGAATTAAAATCTGCCAAATATAAAATATTTTTCACATCTTTTGTAAGAAACTTTGTTGTACCAAAACCATGAATTTGAACTTTACCTCCTTTAGAAAAAGTTACATTATTGGTAAGATTTTTTGGTCTTACAACACTCCAACTGAAGATGAGAATAATTACCATACTAATTACCTCAATGATTTTGAATTAGCAAAATTAAGTAATATTAAATTTGTCGTTTGTTAGTAATTGCGCCGCTGGATGCTTACACAATTAAGCAGTTGCACTTTAACCGTTTGTTAAAATATCAAATCGAGCTAGTATTTAATTCTAATACAGAAAAGGAAAGATCTGGTACTGAAAACTAGGTATGTAAATAATAGAATGTAGAAATAGTAAAGGATGCAAAGAATTTATGTGGTTCGCATGTTACAGAATCCTACATCCATGAGGAAAATCTTTCTTCCTTTTTCTATTCTAGTACAGATTTTCACGGCAGATAGTACAATAAAATTTTAAAAGTATTCAAAAAGCGGAAAAGATAAAATGTCCTTTCTTGTTATAGTATTTTTTCTATTTATAGTATGATGGTACACGTGGATCGCCATAATCTGTTTCTCGTTGTTGTGTTTCAATTCTCGGACCCTGCCAAGTGTCGTCTATCCGCGTTATCTGTTTGATATACCTTTATTGCCGACTTGTGCTTGGTAGGAAGTTTGAGAGGAAAGCAAGAATTCTTAAAATTATGGCGGGATCATTTTAAATGATTGCGGGAAACCTCAAATTTGAATTGATTTTGCACTCGGGTTCTTGGGAGGATAATAAAAGTTGCTTCATCGGTTTGGGGTGTGGCTTGCACATTTAGAGTGAGTCTGTATTGGTCTGTGATTGTTCTGACATGCCTGTGATCTGAGTTGCTCTTGTTGCATGGGTTATCGGTAAAGGTGATCTCATATCTTTGCTACTTTCTCGTAAGTGTGGATTTGTAGTGGAGCATCGCTTGAGCGGTCCTGTGTGTAGCTCTTTGGGATGCTTCTGACTTTGTGGGGTTGCCTTCAGTATGCATAGTACAAATCCGAGTTGAAGTTGTTAACAAAGTATGAGTTATGGGAATGTCGGCAGCGTAGTTTAGTCAATTTTTATTATGGCTTGCAGTGCAGTACTTCATCATCTGTTTCTGGTATTCCTGTGGTTTATATTATAAGCACAATATTTTATTCTACCGTGGTTTCCTGCCTTTGACTGTAGTTCTTTTAGTTGGATTGAGTATCATGACTACATACCAGCTTTTGTGTAGTACTAGTTGGATCACTCTAATCTCTTCTCCTTTTGTATTAACTTTTATTGTAAGGGAAACTCTTTCAGCTTTGTGCCTTATTTAATTCCCCTTTAATTTAGCTTGTGAAGCATGGTTGTAACACCTTGCCCGTCAAGTCTGAAGTGACGACAAATTGATGTGCGGACTTGTCTCTACTCATTCTTGTTCTTCGCATCTTATGATATGCTTTCTGGATGTTGTCTTCCATGTAAGCTTTGTCGTGCATTTGGCATGGTTTGCCTCCACTGTTTAGGGATAGACCATTGGTTGTTTATATGCATTGTAGTTGGCGTGATCATCGAACGATGGTGCTGATCAGCAAGAAATTATTTATTACCTTTTGTTTAGCGTTACCGTTCTCATTTCTGATATTGTTGTTGTCGCTCATATGCTTTATTGTCAATAAAACAGTTGAACGGTGGCGGTAAGCCGTGAAATGTTGTTTTCTCTTAGTTTAGCATCACCATTCTCATTTCTGAGATTGTTGTTGTCATTCGTATGCTGCATTGTTGAATGAAAAACAACGGCTATGAGCTATGAAAAGTTATTTGTTCATGCACTTGGCATGGTCTTCCTTATAACTTGGGGGAGGACTAAATTTCGACTGTGAAGTCAGGTTGCATCTTTACAACCTTCGCACGTGGATGGTTCTTTGTACTGTTTCGGGCTGTTTAGTATCTTTACGTCCAGTGTGCTATGTTGACAACATTAACGTGAAAGTCTATAGGATGGATCGTGTAGTGTATATGCAAGTATATGTGACTAATTATATGATGTAACTAATATAAAGTTAATCTTAGTAAAATATAAACTAAGCACACCAGGATTTTATACTGGTTCGGACCTCCCTTTCTACGTCCAGTCCTGAAGCTCCTCTTCGAAATTCGACTATCAAACACCCTCACTTCGCCCGGAGGAATAGGCTTGGTTACAAAAGCTTGTTCTTGTCAAGTGTGTGTTCTATAACACGAATATTGACTATTAATTACAATTTCTTCCAATATATATATCTAGAAGATATTGATTGAAGAGTTCTGTATATATGGAAGAGTGAAATACAAATATATGATTGCTAGAGATCAAGAATATATCAGAGTATAAGAGTAAAGAGCATAAGTAAGTAAGGTAAGGTCTTCTCTTGGATTCTTGATGCTATTTATAGTGGTAGAGAGATTCCTTGAGTAGTTGCATCCATTAACAAGTGTTCTATGGTCGCTTCTGATGGTGATGAAGAGTTGCAGCGAAGAGAAGCGAAGGTGTCTTTTCAATTGCGGCAGTTGTAATTTGAATGTTAGCAGCCGAGTTCAGTTTCAAACGTCTGGAATATGTCTCAGACGTCTGGCTCTCTATATTTTTTGTATATAGTAGACTTTCAGACGTCTGAGTAAATTAACCAGACATCTGATTCTATCTGGTTTGTAATCCAGAAGATTTATTCAAACGTCTGGCTAGTGCTTCCAAACGTCTGATCTTGTGCATGTTGCTTTTCTTGTATCTGTGCTATTGCTCTTCTGATTCTATCAACTTGTAGCCTCTTGATACATTCTTTGAGCCTTTTTCTTGTCTCTCTAGTGATGTTAATTTAGCAATTACCTACAAATAGAAGTATATAGGCATATTTGATTTCCATTGTATAGTTGTTGTCATCAAAACCTTAGATTTGATTTCCTAACAATCTCCCCCTTTTTGATGATGACAACTATACAATGTACATATACAATTTATAAATCTCCCCTGAATATGTGCTTATTTTAAATTTTTATAATTATACTTATATTTCTCCCCCTTTGGCATTATCAAAAAAGAATTATAAAATTTAAGCCAATCGTCAAAGATAAAACACAAAAGGAAAATTTCATAAATAATTCGACATTGATTACATTCATAGATTTTGTCAATTTTACAAAAGTTGAAATCCTAAAATCTATGATTTCTTTGGAGAAGCTTTATCTTGATCATCCCCTGTTCCTTCTTTTTCAGAAGTGCTAGTCTTTGTAGGAGATATCAAAGCTTATTTAAGAGGTTCGTCCTCAGAAAGTTTGGAATGTTTTGCGGGAGGAGAAGGTACTGGGGTTGGCCAATCTTCAGAAGGTGGTGTTGGACCGCGGACCCATTGGAGTACTTCTTTGAGAACCGATAAGATAGTCGAAAGATATTCTTCAACTGTTGCTAGGCGTGTAGCAAACGATGTTTCGAATTGGTCAATCCGTTTAGCCAAAAGTTTTTGATTTTGAGATAATATATGTTGATTTCTAAGGGTAAGATCTCGAACACTTTCATTTGGATTTATATCCGTTCGAGTCTCCATAATCTCATCCTATCCTGGATAATCAAATGGTGCAGGAGGAGGTGGGGTTGCTTCTTGATGGTGTTCCTCCTCTTGAGATGGTGCATTGTGTGGTTGAGGTGGAGGCTCAACTTGTCTAGTTTGACGATTGTGCGTCCAATCTTCGAAGGATATAAATTCTGGGGGAATCTCGGGTAAGTGCATAAGTGAGAAAATTTTGGTGGAAGCATATTTTGGTGAGATTTCTTCGAAAGTTGATAGGTAGGATGGGATGTTATGTGCACGAAGAAGTCTTATAATATATGTCGGGTAAATGATTGATGGCCGTGATCGAGTCCAAAACTGTTTGAGCTCGTCAAAGATGAATTTGGCCCAATTCACCCTTGTTCCACTAAATAGAGCATATAAGGCTTTATGCTCTAACTCTGTTATTTGCTCATGGCTTCCCATACGTGGAATGATGGTATTGATTATCATTCGAGTTAGGAGTCGTGCTTTTGGACGTAGATATTTAGAGGCAAACTTTGGCATGTCATCTTCCCAAATTTGATGTGTTATACTATTTCTTGGCTTGAAGCGCATATCAGGAATGTCGTATAAATCTACGCCCATGTCAAAACATCCTATGGTTCTACCTATTATGACAGGAGTTAGTCTAATTGTGTTGCCATACATGCTAGACCATAGCCAGTTATCTTCATCTTCAGTGTTCCATACTGAAGTGCTATCCAAGTTTGCATAGAAAAGAAATATTGCCAATTGATCGATTTGGACGTCATTAGGAGTGAACGAAATTAATGTTTCTAGTCTGGCATTCTCACACATTTCATCCAAATCGTACATTGGAAATTTAAGTAGATTATAGAAAGGACCTGTGTGAAGCTTTTTCTTTTGTATATCTTCATACCTCTTGATTTAATGTGGTGCTCAATTCATCCATTTTTCAATTTGATCATCCGAGCAAACTTGGGGATTTGAAGATGATGTTGGTTGGTCTTGTTTTCGTTTTGATGTCTTGAGATTTTTAGTTCTAGGAGGCATTGTGATTTGAGTTCGCGTAAAAAGGAAGTTTTTGAGAGAAAAATCGTCAATGGAGAAATCGCAAATGAAAAAATTTGAGATGAAAGTAAAAAATGACGTTATTTGGGTTAATTTAAAGAGTCGATTGAATTTCAGACATCTGGATGCTAAATCAGACGTCTGGTTTGCCCTAAATTGAACATAGTAGATAAGTTCAGATGTCTGGTTTATGAGTTAGACGTCTGGTTTGATCGAATGTGTAAAATTGATAGTCAGAGAGTTTTACCAAACGTCTAGAAACAAATTTCAGACATCTGAAAGCTTCTAATTTTTAAATTCGAGTAGACAGAGCAAATTTTCAGACGTCTGGGAGGTATAACAGACGTCTGGGAGGTATAACAGACGTCTGATATATGCACAGTGGAAAAAATAGACGTATATCAGAGTGTCAGACGTCTGAGGTCCATATCCAGACGTCTGATTTAGGCAATTTTTCTAAAAATAGCCTAAAATTTGATGGTTTTGCTTATTTCTTGATTCTCTATTTTATTAAAAAAAACAAAATGTAGTTATATTTGTGTAAAATAACAAACAAACATAGATACATACAATAACAAAAACAAAATAATTTATTTAGAAGGCGATGGAGTTTTACGATCTCCTGACTTGTTATCCTTCCATGGTTTAAGTGGATACCATATATTTCCATGTTCGTGGGTTCTTGAAGAGGCAGAAAATCGTCTCGGTGAAGGATCCGAAGGTGTACGATATGAAGGCGAGGGATCTAAAGAACTGCAAGGCTTTGGAAGCGGTTCATGGACATCTTTCTTCCGTGACGTACAAAACTTCATCGCTACTTGCTCTAAAAAGCTTAGCCGATGTGCTATAACATTTTGTTCAAAATATAGTTCTCGTTGAAGATCTATTTGTTGTTTCTGATAGTGATGAATTTCATCAATTTTCTCCTTTGTGTTAGGAGAGACAAATAGAGATCTTTTAGTCTTCTTGCTATCGGGAGTAAATCCCGTGTGATATAAGGACCACCTATACGTTGGTTTTTGATTTGGTGTGGGTGTAGGAAACCGTTGTGGTGTAGCAGCCGAGCTATCCGGCATAGGCATCGAGATGGATATATAAGAGTTATCAGAAGACATGGCTATATTTTGTTTCTTGAAGAAAATATGAATTGTGTGTATATAATTTTTCTTATAGTATAACTGTTTATATATAAGATAAAAAATTATTTATAGAAAAACTAACTATCTAAAACACAAAAGGTGCACAAATTATTAATTATAATTTGTGGATAGAAAAACAAATGACTAAACATAGCCTAGATGAAGCAGTGATTATTAAGTAAGGAGATCATGAAGAGAGCAAATCCCTAAATCACGTCGGAGTTTAATAAAAGTTTGTTCATTTAGTGGTTTTGTAAAGATGTCTACTATTTGATTTTCGGTATTTACGTATTTTAATGAGATATTTCCTTTTTCAACATTGTCTCGTAGAAAATGATGTCGTATATCTATATGCTTAGTTCATGAGTGATTGACAGGGTTTTTTTGATAAATTTATTGCACTCGTGTTATCACAATACATTGGAGATTTATTGATAATTTTGCCGAAGTCCGTAAGTGTTTGTTGCATGTATATTACTTGTGCACATGCTAGAGCTGCTAAGATAAATTCGGCTTCGCAAGTAGATAAAGAAACACAATTTTGCTTTTTGCTAAACCATGAAACTAATGATTGTCCGATAAAGTGACATGTTCCACTAGTACTCTTACGATCTATTTTACATCCACCGAAATCCGCATCACTATATGAAACTAGTTCAAACGATGATCCTTTAGGGTATAACAAACCATAATCTCTAGTACTAGATAGATAACGTAAAATACGCTTAACAGCTCTTAGATGAGATTCTTTTGGTTTCGCTTGAAATCGAGCACAAAAACATACACTCATCATAATATCGGGTCGACTAGCCGTCAAATAGAGTAAAGAACCAATCATGCTACGATATAATTTTTCATCAAAATCTTTTTCGTTATCATCCTTTTCTAAGTGAACAGTAGTACTCATCGGTGTTGGTTTTCTTGAAATTTTATCCATTCCAAAGCGTCGTAATAGGTCGTTACAATATTTTTCTTGATGAATAAAAATACCATTTTCAAGTTGTTTTATTTGTAAACCCAAGAAGAAATTTAATTCTCCCATGTGAGACATTTCAAATTCATTGGTCATAATATTTGAGAAATGATTACAAAGATTTTCATTAGTTGAACCAAATATAATATCGTCTACGAAAATTTGCACAACTAAAATATCGTTATTTTCTCGTTTAATAAATAAAGTTGTATTGATTGTACCTATTTGAAAACCAGATGTAATTAAGTGATTTTTAAGTCGTTCGTACCAAGCTCTGGGAGCTTGTTTTAAACCATATAAAGCTTTTTGTAATTTAAAAACATGATCAGGAAATTTTTCGTGAATAAATATTGGAGGTTGTTCAACATATACGTTTTCTTTGATAAAACCATTTAAGAAAGCACTTTTGACATCCATTTGAAATAGCTTAAAATTGTTATGATTTGCAAAAGCGAGTAATGTTCGTATGGCCTCGATTCTTGCTACTGGAGCAAAAGTTTCATCGTAGTCGATACCTTCTTCTTGATTATAACCTTGAGCAACTAAGCGTGCTTTATTTCTAACAATATTTCCATTTTAGTCTGCTTTGTTTTTAAATACCCATTTTGTTCCTATAACTGATTGTTCTTCAAGTCTTGGTACTAATTCCCAAACATTATTACGTTCAAATTGATTCAATTCTTCTTACATAGCCGTTATCCAAAAGTTATCATTTGAAGCTTCTTTATAATTTTTTGGTTCAAAATTTGATACAAATGCTACATGGCTTATTTGATTAAGTTTATTTCTAGTTACTCTAGAATTGAGATCTCTAATGATATTATCTTTTGGATGATTCTTAAGAATTCTAGGGGATGATATTAAAGTGTTATTTTGCACATTTGTTTCATTATTAATAGAATTTAATGAATTTGTTAGTGGAATAATTTCTTCTTCATCATTAGTATGATGGTTAAAAAGATTTTCGTCGAACGAGGCATGTAAACTTTCTTCAGTAGTATTATTTCATTTATTAAAAATTCTATATGCTTTGCTACGATCCGAATATCCAACAAAGATACCTTCATCGACCTTCGGGTCAAATTTTCCTAAGTTATCTTTTGTATTTAATATAAAACATTTTGAACCGAAAGTTTTAAAGTATGATACTTTAGGTTTTCGTCCAAAAAATATTTCAAAACAAGTTTGTTTAGTCATAGGACGTATGGTTACTCGATTCAACACATAACAAGTTGTGGCAATAGCTTCTACCCAAAAGTGTTTTGGTAAACCACTACTATTTAGTAGTGTTCATGCACATTCTTGTAACATACGATTTTTTCTTTCTACTACACCATTTTGTTGAGGTGTGCGAGGAAAAGAAAAATTATGACTTATTCCTTTCTTATTGCAAAAATTAGTAAAAAGATCGTTTTCGAATTCTCCTCTGTGATCACTTCGAATATTTTTAATTTTCAAGTCCATTTGTGTTTTAATTCTTTTAGCAAATATTTTAAACATACCAAAAGTATCGCTTTTATGTTTTAAAAACAAGGTCCGTGTATATCTTGAAAAATCATCAACTATTACGAAAACATATTTGTTATGATTTATAGATCGTATTTGTATTGGACCAAATAAATCTAAATGTAATAATTCTAATCGTTGTTTTGTAGAAATATTATTTTTAGATTTAAAAGAGCTTTCCTTTAGTTTTTCAATTTGACAATCGTCACATAAATTTTCTACTTTGTAATTTATTTTAGGTAATCCTCTAACTAACTCAAATTTTGCCAATTTATTAATATTTTCAAATTGATATGACAAAATCGTTTATGCCATAACCATGGATCATTATGTTTGGCGGTTAAACATAAATTTGAATTTTTATTTATATTCATGTTTAATACATAGATATTTATGTTTCTAAAACCTTCAAATACAAGTTGTTTGTTATTATCTAAAATATTACATTTATCTTTTTCGAAATTTATTTGAAAACCTTTGTCGCATAATTGACTAATACTTAGTAGGTTGTGTTTTAGATTTTCTACTAATAAAACATTTGTAATAATAGGAGAATTAGAAATACCAGAGTTGATGACTTCTCCAATGCCCACGACATATCCTTTTGAATTATCTCCAAAGGTTACCGTTCCACCATCGATGTATGTTATATTTGATAACATTTTTGAATTTCCGGTCATATGCTTGGAGCATCCGCTATCTAGTATCAATTTCTCCTTTTGTTTTATTTTGGGTACCTGCAAAATAAAAGATGTTTTAATTGGTACCCATATACTTTGTTAGGGTCCTAATTGTTAGGAGAAGGTAGCCATACACAAGATGGTTTGGTACCTTTATAAATATAATTTTTATTATAGACTACATTCTCTAAGAAATTATTAATATGTTTTTGTTTAATCAAATTATTATTTGCCTTAGGAATCCAATTTTTCATAGTTTTGGTATTCATATTAGACGTAGGTAAACTTTTAGTTTTTTTATAACTAATTTTTTTAGCATTATTTCCTTTTTGTTTAGAAGTATTTTTAAATCCTATTCCATTTCTATTACCTGATGGTTTTGAAGTTTTGATAAGATTTTCCAAATCTTGTTTTCCTTTATTAAATTTTGACACATTATTTGTAATTTTATCTAATTTTTCTTTTAATTCTAAATTTTCAATTTTCAATATTTCAATATTGCTTTTCAAGTTGACATTTTCTTTTAGCAAATTATCCTTCACTATTTTAGTGTTTTCAAAATCAATAGCAATTGCCTTACTTTCTATCAAATTATTTTTAATTTTTTCTTGAGATAATTCTAGTTTTTCTTCTAAGATAATTTTTTCATCTTTTAACATTCCTACTTCAAGTTCTAATCTATTTATTTTGACTATATATTCTTTGTTCAATTTTTTAATTTGTCTAAATTTATCATCTAATTCCATGCTAAGTTCTAATAATTCATCATAGCTAAGTTCTGGACATACCTCATCAGTTTGTGCCATAAAACACACATTAGCTTGTTCTCCGTCATTATCACTTTCAGATGATGAAGAATCCGAGTCATCCCATGTTACTTTGAAAGCCTTCTTATTTTTGAGTTTTTCAAATTTCTTCTTCTTTTTATCATTATTGAGTTTAGGGCAATCCTTCTTCATATGTCCGTATTGATCACATTCATAGCACTTGATTTGAGATAGGTTTGTTGTGTTGGACTTCCCTTCTTTTTGGAATTTGGTCATCTTTCTAAATTTATTGAATCTGTTATAATTATTGGCAATGAAGACTATCTCTTCTTCATCTAAATCAGAGTCATCATTTTTTGTTGCTGGGAATGCTATGTTCTTCTTTTCCGAATTTAGTTCTTTTCGTGCCTGCAAATTAGCTTCATAGGACATTAAATTTCCTATCAACTCTTCAGTTTTGAGAGTAGAGAGATCATTAGATTCTTCAATAGCTAATACCTTCCTTTCCTAATCTGATGTTAAAGAGTTGAGTATTCGAGAAACTAAATCAAAATCAGTAAACTTAACTCCTAATGCCATAAGATCATGTTGGATAGTTTGAAATCTAGAATACATGTCAACAATAGTTTCATTTTGCTTCATTTTAAATGACGAGAATTGGTTTTGCAAAATTGAAATCTTAGTTTGTTTGACCTTTGTTGTACCTTCGTGTGTAATTTGTAAGATACGCCAAATGTCAAATGCAGTTGTGCATAACATGACACGTGAAAATTCATTTTTATCTAGAGAGCAAAATAAAACGTTCATAGCTTTAGCATTGTTTGCTGCTAAGGTCTTTTGTGCATCGGTCCATGTGTTCATAGCAGTAGTAGGTGCTTCATTTTTATCTTGAGTGGCTGACCAAATTTTTAGACCATTAGCTTCCATAAAAATTCTCATACGTATTGACCAATATGCATAGTTAGAGCCATTAAAAAGTGGGGGTTGTGCCGTGGATTGTCCTTCTTGAAAAATACTTGCCATATTAAAATGATTCAAAAACGTGTTACTATACTTTGATCAAACCTTGCTCTGATACCAATTGAAAGTCTATAGGATGGATCGTGTAGTGTATATGCAAGTATATGTGACTAATTATATGATGTAACTAATATAAAGTTAAACTTAGTAAAATATAAACTAAGCACACCAGGATTTTATACTGGTTCGGACCTCCCGTCCTACGTCCAGTCCCGAAGCTCCTCTTTGGAATTCGACTATCAAACACCCTCACTTTGCCCGGAGGAATAGGCGTGGTTACAAAAGCTTGTTCTTGTCAAGTGTGTGTTCTATAACACGAATATTGACTATTAATTACAACTGCTTCCAATATATATATCTAGAAGATATTGATTGAAGAGTTCTGTATATATGGAAGAGTGAAATAAAAATATATGATTGTTAGAGATCAAGAATATATTAGAGTATAAGAGTAAAGAGCACAAGTAAGTAAGGTAAGGTCTTCTCTTGGATTCTTGATGTTATTTATAGTAGTTGAGAGATTCCTTGAGAAGTTGCATCCATTAACAAGTGTTCTATGGTCGCTTCAGATGGTGATGAAGAGTTGCAGCAAAGAGAAGTGAAGGTGTCTTTTCAATTGCGGCAGTTGTAATTTGAATGTTATCAGCCGAGTTCAGTTTCAAACGTCTGGAATATGTCTCAGACGTCTGGCTCTCTATATTTTTTGTATATAGTAGACTTTCAAACGTCTGAGTACATTAACCAGACTTCTGATTTTGTCTGGTTTGTAATCCAGAAGATTAATTCAAACATCTGGCTAGTGCTTCCAAACGTCTGATCTTATGAATGTTGCTTTTCTTGTATCTGTGTTATTGCTCTTCTGATTCTATCAACTTGTAGCCTCTTGATACGTTCTTTGAGCCTTGTTCTTGTCTCTCTAGTGATGTTACTTTAGCAATTACCTACAAGTAGAAGTATATATGCATATTCGATTTCCATTGTATAGTTGTTGTCATCAAAACCTTAGATTTGATTTCCTAACATAACGTAGAGGTGTTTTTATGCTGGTTCGGGCCGTCCCATATCCCTATGACCATTTTGGCTGAGAGAACCGAGTTTCATTTCGTGCATCTCGGTTTTGATAACTAGTTCGACCAGTCTAATATCCCTACATCTGGTTCTATTGAGAAGCCGATTTGCATTGAGCAGTATTTTTGATGGTTGGTTCGAGCCATCTAATATCCCTTCGTCCAGTTCCCCTGAGTAGCCGATCTACGTTGAGTAGTACTTTTTGTTGGCTAGTTTGGGCCGTTTAATATCTCTACGTCCAGCGTGAGTATTTAACCATGTCAAGAGAATTAACGCAGAGGCATTTTTATACTGGTTCAGGCTGTCTAATATCCCTACATCCAGTTCATTGTATTATTACTTTATAATAGTAACTACAATGTACATTACATAAGCAATATATATTATACAAAGTAAGGTATGAGGTGCTCTGAGTTCCAAGTTCTTGGAACGAGGTTTCCATCAGGTCTTGATAGTCGATATGCCCCATTTGCTAATACCTCTGTTATGATTTGCGGGCCTTTCCAATTCGGACCCTACTGTCCATCTGTTAGATCCTTTGTGCAAGCCATTACTCTTTGCGATACTAAGTCCCTTTTACAGAAGTTTCTCTCTTTGAGCCTGGCTTTATAATTTTTTGCCATCCTTTGCTGATATGTAACCGATACTACTACTAGTTCATCCCTTCTTTCCTATATAAGGTCTAAGCCAGCTTCTTTCAGTTTCTTATTCTTTTCTACTGTGTACGATAATCTCCTATGTGATGGGATCTCTACTTCGACAGGAAGCATGGCCTCATATCCATAGGTTAGTGAAAAAGGGGTATGGCCGGTTGGAGATCTGGTTGAAGTTCATAAGCCCATAGTACTAAATGTAGTTCTTCTGCTCACTTCCCTTTTGCTTTCTGTAGCCTTTTCTTTAATAGTTTCTTGATGGTTTTATTTGCAGCTTCTATCTTCCCATTTGCTTATAGGTGAGCAATTGAAGAATTTTTTTTATGTTGTTTTTCCCACAAGGCTCAATGAACTTTTTACTTTCGAACTAGTGCTATTGTCGGAAATGTCTTGTAGGGAATACCGTACCCAATGATTATGTTTCTTACTACGAAAGTGACTATCTTCTTCATAGTGATCATGGCCAAGGGCTCTGCCTCTAGCTACTTGGTGAAGTAGTCTATTTCCACTATAGCGTATTTGGCTCCTCCCTATGACATCAGAAGTGGTCCTATCAGATCTATGGCCCATATATCGAACGACCATTGGTTTGCAAGTGGCATGAGCTTATGGCATGGCTGTCTGGGGATATTTGCAAATTGTTGACATCAGTCACATCTCCTTACAAATTCCTTTGCGTCCTAAAGAACCATAGGCCAATTGTAACCTTGCCTTAATACTTTCTTTGCTAATTTATTTTCCCCTGAGTGATCTCTGCATTGGCCCTCATGCACCTCTTTCATGAATTGTGCCCTCTCATCTTTGGAAATGCACCTAAAATATGGGGATGAATACCCTCTCTTGTATAATGTGCCATCAAAGAAGGAGTAGTATGGAGCCGGTATCTTATTTTTCGGACTTCGTTCCGATTTGGGGGTAAGATTCGGTTTATCAGGAATTGCTTAATGTGAGTCATCTAGTTATTCTACTCAGTTTGCTGAAGCAAGGGTTCAACTGAGGGTTGCTCTCGATTCCCCACTATCTCCTAATCTCACGTTCCTTGAATGGCAATCCGTTGGGCGTGAGTCAGGACCGGTATCTGATTTGATTCCATTATGCTTGGCTCTGGTTGATGCTCGATTGGTACTGTCTTCATTTCAATAGCCACTTTGGTACTAGCAAGCTTTGCTAGGGATTCTGTGGATGAGTTGATTTCACGTGGAATTTGTTGTATCCAAAATTGTCCAAACCACCCTAGCAACTTCTTAGACAGGTCTGCATATTTGGCTAAGCTTGGTTCCTCTACTTGGTATTGCCCTGCACTTGGTTCATAACTAGTTGGGAATCACTATGAATTTTATTATGGGTTACCTCATTACCTAGGCCATCCTTAGGCCTACGAGAAGAGCCTAATATTTTTGCCACATTGCTGGCTGCTTTGAAACTGAGCTGCATTACTCCGTATAGCTTTTGTCCATTTGGAGTGATTAGGATACACCCAATTCCTACTCCCTGTTCATTTGATGCTCCATCTATGAACAACTGCCAAAACTGTAGGGTGCTTGGTTCTTCTTCTGATAGGGGTTCAACTGGTAAGGTGCATTCTGGGATGACGTCTACGAGTGCTTAAGCTTTGATTGCCTTTCTGGGATAATAGGTGATATCGTACCGACTAAGCTCCATTGTTCACTTCAATAGGCGGCCTGACGTCTTTGGCTTTCATAGTATCTGCTTGAGAGTTTTGTCTTTAAGGACTTTGATGGGATGCGCCTGGAAATAGGGCCACCGCTTTCTTTCTGTAAGGAGTAGGTTGTAAGCCGACTTTTTAATGACTGAGTAGTATAGTTCTGCTTCTGACAGCTGCTTGCTTGTGAAGTAAATGGGCCTTTAGGTCCCTTTATCTTCTCATATCACTACAACACTAATAGCTTTATCAATTACTGCTAAATAAATGTATAATACTCACTTGTCACCAGTTTTGATAATGTAGGAGTATTGACCAGATGGTCCTTTAGATTTTAAAATACAGCTGTGCATTTCTCAGTGCATTCGAAATTTCACCCTTTCTTCACTTAGTCGAAGAACAGGATGCTCTTGTTTGTTACTTTGGAGGTAAATCTGCTTAGTGCCCCTATCTTTCCATTTAGACTCATCAGATCCTTTGGTTTCCTTAGGATTCATATCCCTCTTATTGTCTTAATCTTCTCAAGATTCGCTTCAATGCCACGTGCGCTTACAATGTATCCTAAGAACTTTCCTGATTTGATGGCGAATGTCCATTTTAATGGGTTCAGCTTCATATTGTATTGCCTTAGGACTCCAAATGTCTGCTCTAAATCTTAGACGTGGCTTGATGCTACCTTGGACTTGACCAACATGTCGTCTACATATACCTTAACATTCTTTTCAGTTTGTTCTGCAAACGTCGTATTGACTAACCTTTAGTAGGTTGTCCCCGCATTCTTGAGCCCGAATGACATAACTTTGTAGCAATACAACCCTTTGTCTGTTATGAAGCTAATATGTTCATGATCTGGATCAAACATGACTATCTAATTGTACCTTGAATACGCATCCATAAATGAGAGCAGTTCATGCCCGCTGGTCGAGTCTACTAACTATTCAATTCTAGGCAGCGAAAAACTATCCTTCGGGCAAGCCTTATTGAGGTCGGTGAAGTTCATGCAAGTTCTCCATTTCCTGTTGGGCTTCCTTACAAATACTAGGTTCATAATCCATTTTGGGTAGTATACTTCCCTAATGAATCCATTCTCCGTTAACTTCTTCGTATAGAGCATTATACCTTTTCTAGTAAAGGGTTATGAGTTTTTGTCTGACTAGATGGGCATCGATGTCAATGTTGAGCGCATGACAGATTATGGCCGGATCGATTCCTATCGTGTCTAAGTGTGCCTAGGAGAATACATCTGTGGATTTTTTCAAAAAGTCTATAGCTCAGTACGTGCATCTCGTCGAGATTTTTCTAATTTTGAGAATCTTCAAGGGGTCTTAAAAATATATTTGTACATCTTCAAGGTCATCCACTGGCTTTAGTTCTTTCTTTGATGCTCCTAATCTCAAGTCTATTTCACTTTCCGTTTCCTCCTCCGATGGTGAGTTTACCTAGGATGCCTGTTTCTGGGCTTCTTTGGAGAAGTACTGTGCATAAACTAAATTATACTCATCGGTAACAATCATGTGCAAATATGTTCTTTTTTCTTTCTTTGCTTATTTCGATGGTGCAAGGTTATCCGTTTCTACACTAATTTAGGTACTTAAAAATGCACTAGTACTAAAAATGCAATATTGCCACCGTCCGAAACAATAGCAATAAAGAAGCCAAAAATTGGTTCAGGCCTTGGTTTTATGACCACAGATGGAAGTTTCATTTGATCATCTGTAGATTTGAAGATGACATTGACAAGCTCCCAGAATCAACGAAAACCTTCTTCGTAGTGCAGTTTGATATCTACACTGTAATAATGAGCGAGTCTTGGTAAGGGAGAAGAACCGCTGTCGCATCATCCGCTGTGACCGTTATCTCTGGTGTAGGCTTTTGGTTGATATGGAAGATTGAAATCTGTTGGACCCTCGCCTTCTGCACGTACTTTTCTTGTGCGCTCTTACTCATACCTATGGGTTGTTGCCCACCATGAATTGATGCTATCAGGTTAGAGGGGTTCCCAACTTGATTCTCATTTGGGTCAGGAGTCAGACCTCCCGCTCTACCTTCACTATTTTTCTTCTGAAAGTGGCCTAGGTATCCTTTCTCGATCAGCCTTTCTATCTCATTCTTCAGATGTCAGCAGTTGTTGATATGATGACCATTAGCTCGGTGGAAGCAATAGTATGCCCCACCCCGATTCTGCTATAACATCCCCTATCTGGAGGCCCGAAGCTAAGCACTACAGATGCTGCAGTCATCCTTAGTATTAACTTCCGGTGACCAAATACGGTAATGTTAATGGTATCCATAATATCAGAAGCACATGAATATGAAACAAAATCACAGATTTCAAAAACAACTTTTCTGATTACATTTCACAAAACATGTTTCATATTCCATTACATAATCCTAATCATTTCTCAGGTTCAGATTAAATGTAATTATTACAAAATACGCAAAAGCGACATATGAAGATGCCCCCTTGGTTGACCAGAGTACTATATAGTCAAAAATTACATAATACAACACAGGGGAATCAAACAAAATAAAATAGCAACTCCTAAATAGCTATCCGTCAGCCACGTGCTCATCTCCGGAAGCTTTATTCGCCAACGTACTAAAAACTTGAAAATCCTCAACCCTCAGCCTACTCAAATAAATTTTGAGCACCCGAGAGTTTAAGGGGAAAAACATAAACTTCGAGTCAGACATAAAGCCTGGTGTGAATAAACTATACATCTCGGTTATTTGATATTAAGTGAGACCACGCCGCTTAGCGAAACGGGTTTCCCCTCACTAATATCCTTTTAAAACATATCTTTTGCAAATCATAATCCTGCAACCAATACTAGTTAAAACTGTAAAGCATTGTCATGTAAACATACATATCAGGTAACAAATGGACTATCTATCTGACATTATAGTTTTGTTTGGCTAACTACTAACCTTTGGCTGACTCGGGCCTACTAGACAAAATAAACATATAATCTAACTCCTGTTAGATACTCCTCTTCTGGACGGTCTGTCCCTAGCTTACTTTCTCCAGGTCAACTGATCCTAATTGTTTTGCGGGATTACCAATAACCTACCTCTGTACAAATATATCCCTTTCTATGTGTAACATCATTTTAGTCTTATCTTTGACAAAGATCTACACATTGGAATTTTGGACTAAATTAGCTAGGGGCTGATAGCTAATGTATATGGTGCGACCCTATACCAGTCTCATCTGGTATTCTAATATCTGAGTCATTTTACTTAGGGACCCATAAATTTTTCCTTGAAAACCTTTTCTTCTCAAATTGATTTAAACCTTTAAATCATACTTTAAAAAAGAAACATAAATTATATGCTTTACTCAAATCATCTTGCCATATTATATATACTTTACACAAATCTTTGTTGATGAAAACATTTTAAACCTTTGAAAGTATCCCTTTCGATCTCATTGAAAGTATCCCTTTCGAAAACAAGTAAACCCTTTATAACCTAGGCCGAAAGGCCAAAACATTCCTTTTGAAACCGTTTATATAAACCTTTCGAAACCATTGAAAAAATCTTTCCTTCGAAAGTTATAAAACCTTAGACAACCTATCTTTAAAACACTTAAACATTGCATTTTGAAAGCATTGGAAAACCTTTCGTTTCAAACCTTTCAAAACCATTAGGGAACCACCTCTTCGAAACCTTCATTAAAACCTTCTGAAAGCATTAAAACATCAAACCTTTCGAAAACATTTGGGTTCAAGTAAAACATGTGGAAACCCTTTTGAAACCATTTAAAACTATCTTCTTCGAAACCTTTGGGTTCCACCTTCAACAGAACAAAAGGGCCATAAAACATTTAAGTCGAAAGCACTCTTTTGAAAGCAATTCCTAAGTAAAGAAGTGATGGTCTCGAACCAACCTTCCGAAAGCATTGGAGAAGCGGCATGGGTTTTATAAAACAAAATAGCCCTTTCGAAGGCATCGCTTCGAAAGGTAGAATTCGGCAGCAAAGGGGTTTCAACCCCGACGAAAGCATTTACTTAAACAAAAGGCGCAACCTCTTAGGAACCATTCCTTTAAAACATTTGACCTAGTCAAAAGCCAACAAGTCAAAAGTATTCCTTTCGAAAACAAAGCAGGCACATTTCATTTAAAAGCAAAATAGCGCTTCGACCCCATCGGAACCCCATACTTCGACTTCATAACTTCGGCCTTAGTCAAATTCGCTATATACCAAGTGTTATGTGATCTTTGGCCAAACCATCCTACAACCGAATCAACGCATCTCCGAGCGATGCCGAACCAAAAACTTCACCGAGCCACTGCTGGATCAGGGGCCTACCGAACCATCTAGAACTCCACTGCCGAACCATCCCCTATCACCGAGTCACCGGACCAACAGCAATACCGGACCAACTCACTTCCACCATGCTCCTACCGGACCATGCTCCTACCGGACCATGCTCCTACCAGACCAACAACAATACCGGACCAACTCACTTCCACCATGCTCCTACCGGACCATGCTCCTACCGGACCAACAGCAATACCGGACCAACTCACTTCCACCATGCTCCTACCGGACCAACTCACTTCAACTACATCCTACCGAACCAGCTGCCACCGGACCGAGACGTTCCGAACCATGCTCCTTCCGGACCAACAATACCAGGCCAGGTCGCGTCAGCCCAGGCCCACCAGCTGTTATATACATCCATGACCCCTACCCCCAGCCTCACTCTATAAATAGAGGGGCAGGGGTACAACAATGGGGGACAAGTTTGAGAGCTCAAGCACGGAGAGAACTTTCAAACAACTTTCTTTTACTTGTATCAAAGCTTTGTACTTGTAATCAAAATAAGAGAAGAGAAATAACATATAAAGTGGACGTAGGCACATTCTGGCTGAACCACTATAAATCTGCGTGTCTTTTTTACAGTTTAGCCCCTGTTTTTCATATATTTGCATAAATCACCCAAATCACTAAGAACAACATAACATCTACTAAATCATACAGCTTTGAGGTGTTTGTCCATTTTTTGTGCAAACATTTTTGGTGCTTTCACTGAGAGCTAGAAGCTCGAAGCTTCAGCTTCATCCGCTTAACAGTTTTCCTAACAGCATCGTTCGCTACTTGGAAAACATGCCTCCCAAACAGAGAAAAGATGTTAACAAAGGAAAAAACATCGCATCCAGCAGTCTTCCAAATCCATCTGTCACGAATCAAGTAAATCGTCCTCCTCCGACAGCAGTAAAAAATGAAGAACAGGCTAACCCAACCACTCCTGCCACAGAACAGCCTGCAGCCATTACTAGGGCAGATTTGGACAGAGTTGTGGTTGAAGTAACTAACCGCTTCACATCCCAGCAGGAAGCCTTGGTGGACCATCTCATGTCACGCTTAAGGGACGCTAAAGAATCCAACCGCAACACTGAATCATGGGGCGAGTCCCAGTCTGGAGGATCTCAGAGACAACAAAGATCTTCCTTCTTCGAAGGAGCTAACGGCAGAAGTAGCCATGGTAGGAGCCGAGACCGAGCACAGCCCGAAGTTAGGCCTGAGGAAACGTTTGGTACCGAACCCAATGGGGGAGGTACCGGACGGAGGTCAACTGTAGCTGAGCCGGTCATACTGCCTAACCACGGAAACGCCAGTGAACGGGGCCGAGCTAGAGTCCAGCCCGAAGTTGGACCTGAGGAAGTGCTTAGATCAGAACCCGGCAGGGGAAGATCAAGGCAAGGGCCAACTGTAGCTGACCCTAGCATGCTCCCAGAAGATCAAAGGCAGCCACTGGAAAATATGAGGAATGATAGACGATACCATCCCTACAGGTCATCTGGACGGAATCAATCCCACAGAACAGAACCAAACTCATTTCTATCTGCTCCAAATTCTGATGAAAGGATGGCACGCTTATTCAGAGAGTGTTTCCAACGGGAGTAAAGAGATCGAGGGATAGGCGCTAGGGTAACCAGCCCTTTCGCCCGCAATATCGAAATTGCTATCACCCCCGAGAATGGAAGATGCCAACAATGGAACCCTACAAAGGAACCTCCGACCCCGTTGTACACTTACAGAGGTACACGTAGCATATGCTCATGAGTGGGGCGACAGAGGGAGTACTGTGCAAATGCTTTCCGCTCTTCTTAGCAGATCTTGCTACCTCCTGGTTCTATCATCTACCCCAGGGATCCATCAGCTCGTGGGAAATGTTGAAAGAAAAATTTATCAGTCAGTTCCGCATTCGTGTGGAGCAACCTAAGGACGCTTATTCCTAATCCAGCGTCAAACAGAAACCTGGAGAGAAGCTGCAGCAATACCTAACCAGATTCAACGCCGCAACAGCCGTAGTCCAAGATGCCGATGAGAAGCTTATCCTAATGGCCCTCTGTAGTGGTGTGCATCCGGACACTAAATTTGCTAGAAGGTTGACAAAAGAAAAACCAGCTACTTTACCCGATTTCTTCCATGAAGCCGGGAAATACATGAGGCTTGAGGATCCTGCCGTTGAGGGGCAGACAGGACAGCAAAATAAGACAACCCATAGCAACGCCCCTGTTGTGTCAAGGGACGTTCGAAGAAATGATTCCAGAGACAATGCTGGGGGCAAGAAGGGAGAAAAGCGCCTATATCGGCCAGGACCGAGATTCGACACTTACACTCCTTTGAACGAGACCGTCGAAAATATCTTCCTTGCCACCCAAGGCGAAGTTAGATACAAACGCCCACCATACAAGAAGGAATCAGATAACGCACAGAAGTCTGGAAAGTTCTACCGCTTCCACGAATCTCACGGGCATGATACCAACGAATGCCATCATCTCCGAGATCTGATTGAGGAACACATCAGAAGGAAGAAACTGGAACGTTATGTAAAAAGTCAGGACAGGACTCCGGCTCCTGCCAATGAAAACCCAAGGCTACCCTCACCGGACGCCGGCAGAGGAAACCGCAACGCTAGCAGCTCCAGCCAAGAAAAGATAGTGGTCCATACCATCTCAGGAGGACCGCACATCGCAGACAGAAGCTGGAAAGAGATGGAGAGATATGAAAAGTCGCTTAGAGACAATAAAGACTGTGTCAATTCGGTTATAGAAGAGCGCCACCCAAAGCGGAAAGAAAGTGATGACATCACATTCGGTAAGCGTGACCTAGAAGGAAGGCAGTACCCTCACATGGATCCCATGGTTATCTCTGCCCGACTCGGTCCCGCCGAAGTTTATCGAATCCTGGTAGACACTGGAAGCTCAGTAAACATCCTGTTCAAACACGCATTCGACAAGATGAAGCTATCAATGAAGGATGTATCTCCCTGCGATAAACCACTACACGGTTTCACTGGAGATGCGAAGATGCCTCTCGGGCAACTGGACCTCTTTGTTGAGATTGGAAACCATCCCCGCTCCGTTGTACGGAAACAGACATTTGTGCTAATAGAAAACCATTCGGCCTACAACGCCTTCTTAGGAAGGCCAGCCTTGTCTGACTTCCAAATTGTCCTAGCCCCATGGTGTATGAAGATGAAATTTCCAACGGACAATGGAGTAGGGGAAGTAGAAGGAGACCAGGACGTTGCTCGAGACTGCTATGTGACTGAACTTCGCAACAACCACAGGAAGGATAAAGGGAAGGGTGTAGAGATTGCCCTCTGCACGAAAAGTCTAGAAGCATAGCAACTAAAGAAAGCCCCTCCTCTTCGATATACCAGCGACCCTTTCAACGAATTAGACCCTAGGGACAAAGAGGAGGAGGCCACCGCCGAGCCTACAGAGGCTATGGAGTTATATCTGTAGACAAGCACGACTCAAGCAGACTATTGAAAATTGGGTCCCGACTAAAAGCCGAATTAAAGGAACAACTCATCGATTTTCTCCACCACAACTTGGATGTATTCGCGTGGTCACACGCTGACATGACCGGAATCTCCCCCGATATAGCATGCCACATATTAAACATTGATCCTACCAAGGCGCCCGTAAAACAAAGAAAGAGAAGTATGGGGGCAGAACGATCAGCAGCCCTCGATGAAGAAGTAAAGAATCTACTCGCCAATGACTTCATACGAGAAGCTATTTACCCGGAATGGATCGCCAACCCGGTAGTGGTAAAGAAGGCTAATGGGAAGTGGCGAACCTGCATTGACTTTTCCAACCTAAACGACGCCTGCCCAAAGGATTGCTTCCCACTTCCCCGAATCGATCAACTTGTAGACAGCACAGCCGGGCACGAGCTCCTATCTTTTATGGACGCATACTCAGGATATAACCAAATCCCTATGCATGCTCCCGACCAAGACCACACTAGTTTCATCACCGACCGGGGTTTATACTGCTATAAGGTAATGCCTTTCGGACTTAAAAATGCAGGAGCCACCTACCAACGCCTTGTCAACAAGATGTTTGCAGGGCTAATAGGACAAACTATGGAAGTATATGTGGATGACATGCTGGTAAAGTCAAGGAAAGCCAAAGATCACGTAAGCCACCTAGGCGAGATGTTCCAGGTACTTCGACAGTATGGAATGAAGTTGAATCCACTAAAGTGCTCCTTCGGAGTGTCGTCAGGGAAGTTCTTAGGATTCATCGTCCATGCCAGAGGGATTGAAGCAAACCCTGAACAAGTCCGAGCGCTAAGGGATATCAAGATACCTTCCACTCGGAAGGAAATGCAAAGTTTGAATGGAAAAGTGGCTGCCCTAAGCCGATTCATCTCCAAGGCAACGGACAAATGCGTTCCCTTCTTCGAAGCTCTAAAGAAAAACAAAGGAAAGTTCGAATGGACTGACGAATGCTTAACCGCTATCCTTAACTTAATCGAACACCTCCAGAAACCACCGGTACTCTCGACTCCAAGTGAAGGCGAAGAATTATAAAAATACCTTGCTGTGTCATCTCACGCCCTAAGCGCTGCCTTGGTAAGGGAAGACAAACGCACGCAGCGGCCAGTTTACTTCGTCAGCAAAAGGTTTACAGGGGCAGAAGTCAGATATCCTAAACTTGAGAAGCTAGCATACTGTTTACTAATCACGTCACGGAAACTGCGTCACTACTTCCAGTCCCATTCCATCAAAGTTCTGACCGATCAACCACTGAGGCAGGTACTCCATCGGCCCGACACTTCTGGGCGACTACTTAAATGGTGCATTGAACTAAGTCAGTATGATATCACCTATCACCCTCGCACCGCCATCAAGGGACAAGCTATGGCCGACTTCATTGCAGAATTCACTACCAACGAAGATAAGGAGCAATTGGAAATAGCAAAAGACATCAAGTGGAATCTCTTTGTGGACGGCGCATCGAACGAACAAGGCTCGGGGGCAGGTGTGGTAATAATCACTCCCAGGGGAAACAAGCTGCACTATGCTATAAGGTTGGAGTTCGCTGCCACCAACAACGATGCAGAATATGAAGCAGTAATAGCCGGACTAGAACTTGCCATAGAAATTGGAGCCAATTCTTTGTGTCTTCACAGCGATTCTCAACTTATTGTTAATCAAATACTAGGAGAATTCCAAGCTCGAGAAGAACGACTCATAGCATATTTAAAGAAGACCAAGTTACTTCTCAGCCGATTGGACCACTACTTAGTCAAACACATCCCTCGGGAAGAGAACCAAGAGGCCGACGAATTGGCAAAGCGAGCAAGTGAAAGAGACGTCGCCATCTTCGGGACAGTAACCATCTCAAAGCAACTGACCCCAAGTTTTGAGCAAGTGAATCTGATAGCTGCAACCGAAGAAGCAACTTGGATGACTCCCATCCGAGACTACCTACAAAGTGGCACACTACCCCACGGGCGTAACGAAGCCAAGAAAATCTAGAGGAAAGCATCCCGCTACACAATGCAAGAAGACATCCTCTATCGGCGCGGATTCTCTAACCCATTATTAAGGTGTGTCGTCGGGAGGGAAGCCAAGGAAATCTTGTCCAACATCCATCAGGGGAGCTGCGGAGATCACACCGGAGGGCAAACATTAGCAAAAAAGATACTCCGATATGGATATTTCTGGCCCACCTTAAGCAAGGACGCCCTAGATTTCGTCAAAAAGTGTGACATATGCCAGAAGTTTGCTAAGATTCCGCGGCTACCAACAACTCAGATTACTCAAATGACCAGCCCTTGGCCCTCCGCAATATGGGGAATTGACTTAATCGGCGAGCTAACAATGGGCCGAGGCGGGGCCAAATATGCTATAGTGGCAGTCGACTATTTCACCAAATGGGTGGAAGCGGAACCCCTGAATAAAGTATCTTCAGCAAAAGTTATTAACTTCTTGATCAAAAATGTCCTGTGCAGGTACGGAGTCCCACTCAAAATCATATCAGACAATGGGCTTCAGTTTGACAGCGAGGAATTCGCCAACTGGTGCCAAGAGCACGGAATTCACAAAAGCTTCTCATCCGTAGCGTATCCCCAGGCCAACGGACAAGTCGAAGCCGTCAACAAAATTCTGAAAACTCTAATAAAAAAGAAGCTCGAAAAGTCAAAGGGCGCTTGGGTGGATGAACTCCCTACGGCACTGTGGGCCTACCGCACATCTTTCAGAACATCAACGGGGCACACTCCTTTCTCTTTGGCATACGGATCAGAGGCTATGCTCCCGGTTGAAACCATTGTGCCTTCCCACCGTAGGATCCACTATAACCCAGAAGAGAATGAAGAACTCCTCCACATGTCTTTGGATCTAGTTGAGGAGAGAAGAAATGATGCAGTCCTTAAAACAGCAGCCCACAAACAAAAAGTGGCGGCACAATACAACTCCAAAGTCAAGCATCGTACCTTGCAAGAAGGGGATCTTGTCCTCAAGCGAATCTTCCCTCGTCCCGGAGCACTAGACCCAATCTGGGATGGACCATATGTAATTCATAAAGATCTCCACAACGGAGCCTATATTTTGTCAACAGTGGACGGAGAGGTGTTCCAGAGGGCATAGAACATCCAACACCTCCGTCGATACTTTTCTTAACTTGTATTGCCCGTATGAAGTGAATTAACAAAGAGAATCAGTGGACGTAGGCATTTTCGTGCCGAACCACTTTAAAAAACCTTGTCTCTTTTTTAGCTTGTTCCTTTGTATCTTGGCTGCTTGTTAACTTTATCCTTTTCTGTTGAACAAAATCCTGAGCATATAGCATTTCTATTCAAAGCACTTCACAACGCAACTTCACCTGGACAAGACCTAAACATGTACTATGCGAATCTATGCCCTCGCCAATGAGACACTTTTGCTCCGGCATCCCTCTGCTGCGGGTTAACTCATTGCTCGCGACGGCCCTCAAAGCCAACTGTAATGAGCCGATTATAAGCCACCGAGAAGGCCGACTATAGCCGAGGCAGCTCATTACGGCGTTAGGCTCGCCGGCGACTGTGAACCGACTATAAGCCCCAACATAAGGTGTGCCCAGCCAGGGGCAGTTCACAGTTGACGATCGGCACCCACGCTAGCCTGCCACAGTAAATCGAATAATACCCACGATTGCGGGCCATAATGGTTCGGGTAGTTACTGTGCGCGATCTCGGCTCCGATGTGTCTTAAGTGCGGTTGTGGTAAAAAAGAATTAACTCCCCGCGGAGGCATAAGATGGGTGAAAAATGTCTCCAAGACCCACAGCTAGGGAAAGTGACTACAAAACCCGTTTGCCACGAACTTAAGCACATCGAAGGCCTTCCGTGATTGGAAGTTTTACTTTTTCACATATTTCAATTTTACTTAAGAAACTTCACTCCTATCCTCTATAACAATCCCTAAAGTACAGGATACAGAGTAGGAGATACTCGCCAATGGATGTAGGGACTCACAATTGGATGGCAGGGCATTCAACTGCGTTCCTTGCTCGGTCATACGAGATATTCTAGACTGCCATCTACAATTAGAACATGGAAGGCGGTATAGTCAAGGGGCCGGCTGCATTGGAGTTTTATCCTTGTCCTGTTGCCCACCTGTCCAGACAGAGAAAGGATTCATTAGTGAGAAGCAACCAAGTTAATGGGGAAACTAAAAAAGGAAGACTTACCAGCACCTGCTTCTTGGCCATCCTGGTCGTCATCCTCTACTTGCACACCTGCCTCCTCAGCAGCAAGCAACCGCATACCCTCCTTCACCGCCACCTTCTCCTCCTTGGTAAACTGGGCAGTGACCACATCCATGCTAAAGGCCACGCCACCCTCTTTATCCTCATCCGCTTTAGCCTCCTCCAGAGCCCGAAGATAAACCTTAGCCATGACCCTAGGATAATCATCCATCCAGGATAGGTTGCCCTGCTTCCAGGTTCGGAAGTACATGTCCTGAAGCATTTCATCCATCATCCCCTCATTCTCCTCAAACTCCCTCATCCGGGCCTCGGAAGCCGACAACCTTTCAACGGCAGCATCTCTCTCCGATCGGTATCTCGAGCAGTCAACCAGAAGGGATTCCCGCATTGCCTCCATCTCCTCCCTCAACTTGGCTTGAGCAAGCTCTACAGCCTCAAGTTTCCCGGACAACTCCTCTACCTGCTCAAGATCCGCTTTCCGAACCTCGTCCACCATGGAAATAGCCATGTCGATCCGTTCTTTGCAAGTAGCTTCCATTTTCCGTAGTTCGGCCCGGCTAGCCTCTTCCATGGTTTTCTTTAGTTGTCCAGAAGCAGCCTCATGCTGAGAAATCTGAATGGCCTGATCAGCGAGCTATTTGGCCTGATCCGAAACCACCAATCGTAGTCGGATGTTGGCACTCCCAATCTCCTCTCCAGCCTTAACCAGCCGGGCATGATGCTCCATCAGCTTCCTAGTCTCCTCCGCCACCCGATCAAAATTAGCCTTGGCCTCGTCTCCCATGGTAATTATCCGACTAGTAAGTAAATCGAGATCTAAGGACTTAGCCTCGTCAAGCACCCGTACCATGGGATTGCGGGGAAGAAGGTGCTCACCGGTAACCTCGTCAAAAGTAATATCATGGGAACTTGGATCCAGCTCAGGATAACCCGCAAATGGATTCCGAACCAAGTCAGGACGATCAATCCGAGTGACGGTAGGATTTTCAGACAGGTGCGGAGAGAGTGCGAACTCAGTAGCCTCCTTTGTGATATCATGAAGGGGCCGAATTGGGGGCTGGGGACCGAGTGAAGGTTTGGATAAGGGATGACTCCTCTTTCTCTTCTGAATACCCTCTTCAATAACCCCGAGAAGAGGACGGTAGTCGACTACATCCCCGGAACGGTGGGTCGGAGTCTTCGGCTTGGCGGAAGCTTTGGAGAGCTTGTATTGTTCAAGCCTGTGCCGAAGGTCTGAGGCCTTGGCCGTTTTACCTGCTCCTGATATAAAGAACAAGTGTCACAAGCCTACATTGATCCATAATTCAAGAAACACGGTAAATTAAAAGTTAAAAGAAGAAAGGAAACACATCTGTTATACAAACCCTGGGGAGGAGTAGGATACTGCAATGAGTCCTGGATTTCATTCCAGGACGGGAGCGGATCATAAAATATTCCTAAGTCCCTATCATAAATGGAGCCTGCAGGAGTCAAAAGTTCACCTTGAGTCATCGGAGCCACCTTGGCTGGAGTAGTCAGAGAAGATTCGCCTGCACCGGTCCCGGCCTTGTCAACTTTCCCGGATTTCTCTACCAAAGCCGTTTCTCCATCCAGCCCCTCAAAAGCTTGACGGAATGCATCATCCGTCCACTCCTGAATCTCACCTGCCTGCCCAGGGAGCAAGGCCCCGATGCCATCGCCACCATCATCACCTTCCCGACCATCTCCACCCTCACCTCTTTCCTCCTCTACGTCTTCCTCCCCCTGGGTAAGTGGACAATTGCTGGGGGAAGGACCGTCCGACTTCTTAAGTTTCTTACCTCCGACGGCTGGAGGTTTTGTGAAAGGTTTGCTCTTGCCACTCTCTATCGTGACACCTCCTTTAGCCTGAGCAGCCGCCCTCTCCTCCGCCGTTTCCCTCAGCTTGACTACTGACTGCTGTGGAAGGATCAAGTTACACTCCATAAGGGTCGCGTTTCTGATCAGGTAGGCAGCTGATCTATCTCTCCCAGGGATAGCTTCTATCTCAGCCGCCGTCTGAACCAGGCGATTAGTCTCCACAACTGCAAAGCCACCTGTCGCTAGCAAAAATGAAAATGTATGAGAAGAAGCATCGCAACCAGAATGGAAATTATAAATAAAGCATCGACTTACATCCAGAAGTAAAATGCCGAATAGAAACAGAGTCGTCCCTGACGAAGAACCACTCCTTCTTGAACATGCTGAATTTGGAATACAGATCCAAGACCGGCTTGAAGGTCACAGCTGACTCCAAGCTGATGTATGGGGACCCCTTCTTATAGCCCCTCAGATTATACAAGTACCGGATCTCCCGGTTGGAAGGAGCACGACCATACTTCCTCTGGAAGATGACGAAGAGGCTCACCAGTATAGCATAGGAGTTGGGTTGAAGCTGGAATGGGGCCACCTTTAGATATGTAAGGAAGCTGGCTACCCAAGCATTAAGAGGCGGAATGGCACCACACATGCAGTGGTATCTGCTGTAGGCAAAGTACCCTTCGGGAGGGTCATATGGCATAACTTCTCTCCCTGGCAACAGCATGCGCGCTCTATCGATTCCAAAAGAACGGGAGATGACATCAAGCTGCTCTTCCTTAAGGGAGCTGGGAAAGCAATCGGGCGGGGAGTTCAGAAGCTCCTGAGGGTCGTACCCGTCCACTAGTGATCTCGGGGGTAGATTCGTGACGTTCCGGTCCTGGCTGAGCAAGGGGCACTGCGGAAGATTCTCCTTCGCCCTGGGACTTCTTTTTATCCGAGCGAGTTTCTGCTTTTCGAGACATTTATCTACAACATAAAAAGCGTGCTGTTAGAACGGAGGATGTAAACAAGTAAATGCAAAGGTTCATTCGGTATTATAGTATAGAAGTCCATTCGGTAGTACAGTATGAAAGTTCATTCGGTATTATAGTATAGAAGTTCATTCGGTATTATAGTATAGAAGTCCATTCGGTAGTGCAGTATGAAAGTTCATTCGGTATTATAGTATAGAAGTTCATTCAGTATTATAGTATAGAAGTCCATTCGGTAGTACATTACGAAGGTTCATTCGGTATTATAATATAAAAGTTCATCCGACAGTAAAAAAGTCACACCTGGTTCGGCTAACACAACTGATTCGACAAAGGGTAGGAATTTTGATTCGGCAATCAGTCGGTTCGGCTATCTCAGACAGTAAGGAAACAACGGTGGCATAGCTCCCATATTTATAGGCAAAGGAGAGGCCACCGAACCAATCCATTCGGCACGCAGGACCGAACAAGGACGACCAGGCTTAAACAAAGCATGCCCTATGCATACACACGCCCTACTTTGGGGGGGGGGGAAGTGTTATGTGATCTTTGGCCAAACCATCCTACAACTGAATCAACGCATCTCCGAGCGATGCCGAACCAAAAACTTCACCGAGCCACTGCCGGATCAGGGGCCTACCGAACCATCTAGAACTCCACTGCCGAACCATCCCCTATCACCGAGTCACCGGACCAACAGCAATACCGGACCAACTCACTTCCACCATGCTCCTACCGGACCATGCTCCTACCGGACCAACAGCAATACCGGACCAACTCACTTCCACCAAGCTCCTACCGGACCATGCTCCTACCGGACCAACAGCAATACCGGACCAACTCACTTCCACCATGCTCCTACCGAACCATGCTCCTACCGGACCAACTCACTTCAACTCCATCCTACCGAACCAGCTGCCACCGGACCGAGACGTTCCGAACCATGCTCCTTCCGGACCAACAATACCAGGCCAGGTCGCGTCAGCCCAGACCCACCAGCTGTTATATACATCCATGACCCCTACCCCCAGCCTCACTCTATAAATAGAGGGGCAGGGGTACAACAATGGGGGACAAGTTTGAGAGCTCAAGCACGGAGAGAACTTTCAAACAACTTTCTTTTACTATTATCAAAGCTTTGTACTTGTAATCAAAATAAGAGAAGAGAAATAACATATAAAGTGGACGTAGGCACATTCTGGCTGAACCACTATAAATCTGCGTGTCTTTTTTACAGTTTAGCCCCTGTTTTTCATATATTTGCATAATTCACCCAAATCACTAAGAACAACATAAGATCTACTAAATCATACAACTTTGAGGTGTTTGTCCATTTTTTGTGCAAACACCAAGTATTGGTACCAGGCGCATTGGTTTCGACTTAGAAGGAAGCGGAAGTACCGGGTCGAAAGCTAAGTGCCGAAAGTGGCGAAACATATAAAAAGCATGTTTAAACTGATTTTTAGCTTTTTAAAGTAATCTTTTCAACTAACTTGCCTTGTTTGTCAAAATATTATTGGTTGCTAATTTCTTTTATAAAAGTTCTGCCGAAATTTCAAAAATAAGCAATTTAATTTATTTACAAAATACCCCTTCTACTTTTATAAATATATAAAACATTTAAGTCCCATACCTTAAATAATTTTATATATCTATTAAAACACTTAGGAAAATTCTATAAAAATTCCAGAAAATCATTTTTAATATGTTTTCCAACATACATTAATTTCGGACCCAAAACATAAATAATTTAGCCGTAAATTATTTTAAACCCAAGTAATCTTTTCTTCACTAGAAAATTAATATAAAATCCACATTAAATCAGAAAATTATGAAAAGTGAAACCCATCTCTAAAATATCATTTCTGATCTAAATCTAAATTTACAAGGCATTTGGATGTCATTTAATAGGGTTTTCACATCAAAACATATCATAAAAGCTATATGAATACACATAAATCATCAACAAGCATATATCTCCATTTCAATAATAAAAATATGGCAAATAACTTTGCAAAATAATTCGGATTTTATCATAAACTGAAACAAGAAAAATATGAGATGTAGTTATTATTCACCTTAGCTTTGAGATTAAGGATTTGAGATTTGATCTTGGTTAAGTTGCTTATGCTTTTCCTTTTGAAATCTTCTTATCTTCTCTTGCTTTCCTAATGGTGGACGGCCTCTTGCTTAGGTTTTAGTTTTGTAAATATAGAAATGAACGTATAGAATATGGCTTAAGGGGTTTAGGGCATAAGAATAATACTTATTCCAATATTGCCCTTGTCTATTTCCTAACACTTTATTCCATTTCAATTTACTTAGTCCATTTGTTAACATGGCATGGCTACCCTTACTAATCACAAATATCAATACCTTAACCATTTTACATTATTTCATTTGATTTACCTAATTAAATGTTACTAAATAATGTTACTCAAAATTAAGGGTGTTACATCTGCTTTAGTTTCTTCCCTTTGTTAGGCAAGTTATAAACAAGTTCTGCCTTGGTAATCTCATATATCTGGCTAGGAGTGCGAGTAAGTGGGGTTTCTATTAAAAAGTTAACTTCCTTCCATCTCTTTATCGGCGGGTGATACCCTTCTGCTCCCTTTTCCTGTCATAGCTAGGGGCAGAAGACTTCTGAATCTGTGCGGTGGAACCAGCTTCTTCCAACCTGATATAGCCACTGGCTCTCTCATAAAAGTCCTTCATGCTATGGCATGACTTTCAGCTATTCTTCTCCCACATTGAGGTCCCCTTCTTGATCCTAGTATCGACCGCATCAGTAAGGCTCCTTTATCGTTCACTCTAATATTGAGGACCTCGGATTTGAAACGCTTAATGAAGTTGCATAGACTTTTGTTCTCGCCATCCTTAACACAGGACATCGTGCTTACATCCGGTGAAGTTTCTCTTCCTAAATTGAACTGTCTTATAAAATCCTTAGATAACTGTCGCTATGAACGGACCTCCCCAGGTCCAAATCTTCTAAATCACCTGGCTGCAACTCCGGCTAAGTAGATCGGGAAAAGCTTGAATCTAGCCATCCTTCCCACGTTCGAAACATCCATGTGATATTCCAACGAACAGAGGTGATTGACTGGGTTCGTAGTCCCATCAAAACTTTCAATTACCGAGGCCTTGAAGTTATTAGGGAAATCCATTTCGATGATGATTTCACTGAATGGAGAAGACCCTTCCTCTGTCATCTTCTCTTAATTTCCTCATTGGCATAGTTTGGCCAACTGCTCTACAGGGGCTTTTAAGTGATAAATTTTGTTTTCTCTGGAGTCTAACTGTGATGATTCCTCCTCACTAGCATCCATATTGGATTACAGGAGCAGAGCTGGCTCTATCCATACCATATAGGGTAGACGTGGATTGCTAATTGTTGTTGTTGCGTCTTCCGTCTGCTAGGAGAGATAAAACTAGTCAATCCAGGGAAGATAGAAGAAAGAAGGAAAGTTCCTGGATACCCCAGTATATAGGGTCGGGAGCCCAGTGTATTAATTCGGCCTTGCTTGACCCACTGACTTTGAACTATTTAATCACTACCTTTTGTTGAGAAAATAGGCAGACCAGGTTTGTTTTTTAAGCAGCCGAGGGTTAATATTAGTTGGTTTTGTCTTAATTGGTGGATTCGCTTGGATCTTGCCTTTCAACTTGATATCGGTTCTTAAGCCAGTATCATCGTTCCCATCATTGGGAGTTCCATTATTGTTCCATTACTGAATAATCAATGCAGTAGGTGAACGAAGGCAATGAGCTATGGACCGAGGTGGAGAGGATGGTTTCTAGGTATGTGTTGGGCCACAATTTTCTCTAGCCCTTCCATTTGTTGGTTAATTTGGTTTGTGAAGGATTGGAATGTGGTCAGGAAGGGATCTACAGGGACTTCAGTCGAAGCTCCTGCTTTATTTTAGGCTTTCAAAGTTTTCAGCGATTTGTGGGCTGTCATTAGGGTCAAATGCAAATGTTCTTGAACAGGTGGGATATGTGAATCGACGGGATTCATGGTGCGTGGAATGAATGTAGGTAAAGCTTAACTGGATATAGAGAACAAATGGAGGTTCATGCCCTCCTTCTAGTGCCAATAATATTGGTAAGATTTTTTTGGTCTTACAACACTCCAACTAAAGATGAAAATAACTACCGTACTAATTACCTCAATGACTTTGAATTACCAAAGTAAGAGTGATATTAAATTTGCTATTATGTAGTAATTGTGCCGCTGGATGCTTACATAATCAGTTAGTTGCACTTTAATTGTTTGTTAAAATGTCAAATCGAGCTAGTATTTAACTCTAATATAGAAAAAGGTAAAATGTGGTACTGAAAACTAGGTATGTAAATGACAAAATGCAGAAGTTGTAAAGGACACAAGGAATTTACGTGGTTCGGATGTTAAGGAATCATACGTTCATAGTGGAATCTTTCTTCCTTTTTCTTTCCTTGCATAGATTTTCATGGTAGAGATTACAATAAAATCTTAAAAGTATTCAAAAAGTAGAAAAGGTAAAAGGTCACTTTCTTGCTACAGTGCTTTTTCTATTTATAGTATCATAGTGCATGCAGATCGCCGTAATCTGTTTCCTGCTGTTGTGTTTCAATCCTAGGATCTTACCAAGTGTCATCTATCCGCGTTATCTGTTTGATATACCCAGATTGCTAACGTGTTCTTGGTGGGAAGTAAGAGAGGAAAGAGAGAATTCTTGAAATTATGCCGGGATCATTTGAAATGATGGCTAGAAACCTCAAATTTGAACTGACGCTTCATTGGTTTTGAGGCGTAGCTAGCACGTTTAGGGTGAGGCCGTATTAAGTAGTCTGTAATTGTTCTTAGCTGCCTATGATCTGAGTTGCTCTTGTTGCATGGGTTATCGGTAAAGGTGGTCTTATATCTTTGCTACTTTCCTATTAGTATGGATCTACGATGGAGCGTCGCTCGAGTAACCCTATGTATAGCCCTTTGGGATGCTTCTGACTTCATGTGGTAACCCTTTGTATGTGCGGTGCAGATCCGACTTGAGGGTGTTAACAAAGTATGAGCTCTGTGAATGTTGGCAGTGCAGTTCAGTCATTCTTTTATTATGGCTTGCAGGTGCAGTGCTTCATCATCTGTTTCTGGTATTCCTATGGCTTATATTATGAGCGCAGTATTTTGTTCTATTGCAGCTTCCTACCTTTTGGCTGTAGTTCTTTTAGTTGGATCGAGTATCGTGACTGCATATCAGCTTTTGTGCAGTACCAGTTGGATCACTCCAATCTCTTTTTCTTTTGTCTTAACTTTTAGTGTAAGGGCAGCTTCTTCGACTTTGTGCCATATTTAATTCTACTTTAATTTAGCTTGTGAAACATGGGTGTAACATACATGTTAAGGGTCTTTATTTTGTTTAACATTGGTTAATTTATTTTTGTTCCATGTTATGTGATCAGCAGCACCTGAGTCAATTAACCATCTATTTGTATTTTGACATATTTCAATTTTAAAATTGTTGTTGATTTTGGATGAATTAAAAACAGCGTTATAATGTACAAAACCTAAATTTTGTTGCTATAATAAATTGTTTAATTGAGTTAGCAGTTGATTCAGTTGCACTGTTTGAGCCACAGAAGATCCCGCTGAAGCAGAGCTGTTATTTGGTTGAGTCCATTGAGCCGATCCAGACCCGTCCCTTTTACCTCCGCTTCTTTGCTAAAACCAACAAATTTATTCTCCCTTTTGTGCCACCCTAATTACCACCTCCGTCGCCCTTCTCTCTGACCGGTCAGAGGTGGGGATGGAGGAACCAGCAACCGTCGCGGTTGCGCTCTGCTTTCTTGCAGTGGCCGCGCATCTTGGTTCATGAAGCTTTCTTCCCTTCGGTCGTGTCCCTGAAAATAGAGTTTGAGTATTTTACCTAAAAAGCCTTGTTCTCTTGATTTTTCGACCGTCGAGGGTTCATGAGTGCCTATCGAGATTGCTCTTGATCATTCTTGCCACTACATCATCAAAACTTGGCATCTTGGCTAATGCCAAGACTTGAGACCTGATCGGTTCATTGCTTGGATCGAGAGCCCCCGGGTAGGTAAAAATTAAGTCTTATTCGGATCTTTTTTGGGTTTTAATTGGATCTATTGTTGGTGGAAGATAGACGTTGATCTCTTTACATTTTGAGATAATTTTGGTCACTATTTAATTATTACTTTGGATATTTTTTTATTTTGGGCAAGCTCTTATTTAAGGATAAAGATATAAGCGAATTTTTTTGTTGACCATACCTTCTCTTGGCTTTGTCCTAAACCTCCTGTGATATGCTGGAGTACATGAGTACATTTGAAATCTAGGGTTCATTGTGCTGAGTAGCCATGACATGATTAATTGGTCGCTTGTCTCCCATTCTCTTATTTTTGGTTTCTCATCGGGAATTGGCTCAGTTGGCTTTGCTACTTTTGGTTTTTCCCTTTTCCCAGTGCAAAGCATAATTTCCCTTTGCCACCAAGACCAATCCTTACTGATCTGGACCAGGGATTGTAAGTTCTGTTGTCATTGAGTATGATATTTGTAAGTTTAGTGTTGTCGGAATTAAGACATGTTGAACTGACTGCAGTTCTTTATTATTTGCAACTTTTGATATTATTGCGGAACTTTTGAGTCAAGATCTGACCTGCTCTAATAACATATTGAATTATCGAGTATTGAATTTTTGAGAAGAAGATTGAACATAATGAATACTAGTTTTATTGCCAATTTCTGATTTACAAGCTCTATGTACATGATTATATGTAGTCTAATTCTACTAGCCATTGCATATTTCCTAAATTATAATTCTATTAGCCATTGTTTATTTTCTAAATTATAAATGCCTAATTACACCTAATTGCAGGCTAAATACTAAGTATATTTAACAGCTGTATAATGGATGCTGGCTATTCATTGGTTTCCTGTTTACAGCCTATGATGGAATATTCTTAGGCTATCATTCCTATTTCTCCATGGTCTTTTATTTGGTTTCTATTTATAGCCTATGATGAAATATTCCGAGACTACCATTTCTATTTCTCCACATATAATCCATTAAACATTGACATAATTTCTATTGATTTGTTACTTATTGATAAAACAAAAAACTCTGGTACACTTGATCTGATATTCTCCAAAATACTATACAAATTTAATTATAATTCCTTTACTATAAGCATTGTAGTTATACACTATCTACTTCAAGTGTATTCTATTGTCCATCAAATTTTGTCCTAGGTCATCATTTCTGGAATTTCAGTGTTTTGATACACAATCCAAATATAAAGCCAAACAAGAAGATGATTACAAAGTGAAGGCCGACTATAAGTGGGAAACATTGACTTTCTAAGCTAAGATAGCCTTCTAGGAATTATTTTACATTTTGATTAGGCTATCCGAGAACACCGATTATATGGTCATTGTAACCAAACTAATAAAACATGATACCATATACTGTCCATGCTGGAGGACTGCCTAATAGAACCATCTCCACCATACTAGCATCATTTACATAAATTATTTAAGAGAAAACAGAAATAAACCTCTGCCTTAATCCGCTATCCAGCATCAAATTCGTAAATATATAAGAAGATACTTACATACAGATTGTTTTAAGTGTTCTTAGTGGAAATGCAAAGGAGATTTAAATATCGGTCATTATAAGATGCATTAAAAGGTCATATGCAATATACACGATCACAAATATTACAAATAATTTTTTTTAGAAATAAACATCTAAAGTTATGATTATGAAAATAGTTTTCATGACCGAATCATTAGTGGAACTATGATAATTCAAGGTTTAAGATTTTAGTGGTTCAACCGGTCAAACCATCAAAATCGTGGATTTTTTATTTAAAATTTACACATATAAATGCAATCTATATGCAAAAATATTAAAATAAAATAGTAAATAGGCAAAGTGTAGAGCGTCTTCAAGGTCTAGGGCTGTTAGTACCAAAATGTGGCACAAACGCCATAGAAATTAGTTGAGAGTGAAATTGAAGAACAATAAATGAAACTAAGTAAGAAAGAAGACACCAAATGCGTAACAACCCGTATTTTTGACTATTTTAAATTATTAAATTTAGTGTAATTAATGAATAAAAATGGTTAAAAATAAATGTTTTAATGATTCATTAATATAGCTATTGAATATGAACTTAAATAAGATTTTAAAATAAACAAATTTCGAAGATTTAAGTAATAACAAGTATTGAAAGGAATGTTATGTATTGAATGTGTTTACAATCAATAGTTGAATTGAATAATAAATATTGAATTCATTAGATGTAAATAAAGTAATTGGTTGATAGCTAAAATTCATATGAAAGCTAATATTGAAATTTATTGAATATCGAACAATTAAATAGTTTAAAATTTGATCCTGAAAATTATATAAATAACCGAATCCTAAATTAAATATGAATGAAATGATTTCAAAGTTGATTTAGATGTTATTTAAATATGGTTGAAGATTGTCAGCATTTAAAAATTGAATTTAAGTGATTAATTTAAAATTTAAAAAATTTATATTTTAATTGACGAGTAAAAATAGCCTTTCGGTGCAGAGTCTCGGAATTCGACGAAACAAATTCCATTGGATCTGTAATAGTGTATTATTATCGGATTTCAAATTTCGCAACGTTTGGAGTTACCGTTTGATCGTGTGGGATAGTAAGGCGCTGAATTTAATATCGAAAATTCAATATAATAATTGGGTCCAAAAAGCTATCTTCTCCATACGATCGAATTAGGTCTTGAAACTTGTTCCGTTGGGTTTGAAATAAGGGTATAACATTATGAACGCCTGGTGGCGCATTTCAATCGGAGTTTGAAATTAATAGCTAGATATTTTGAAATTTTAAATAATATATTTTTAATCGATTTAACATCAGCCATTTTTTTATCTCTTCAGCCACCATATCTGTACATCTTCCACCCTACTATAGTACCTACTTCCTGCTTGATTTAAAATCATCTGCGTTCCCTCTTTTCATTTCAAAATCACGCAGAACAAAAAGAAACGAGAAATGGAAACTTCAAAAATTGATCTTTCCATTTATACTCGATAAAAAAATGTAAAACCGAATTTAAAAATCCTAATTCATCTAGAGCTTCGATCTGGGAGGTTTTCGTGAAGTGCGGTAGTGGAATTTGGGTTCGACAGTAAGGTCGAGAGCTTCTATCATGCTAGGGTTTGGTTTTTCTTGTGATATAGGCATCAAGTATAGAAACGAGCATCAGAATTGAATTGAGCGTGTGAAACCGCAACTACGGTTGAGTTTTGGAGGGGATCGGCCACGACTTTAGTCGCGTGAACAGTGCCATGCCTGGAGGTGGAAGATGCGACGCGTTTTGCTTGGGTGGTTTGGGTGATGGTGCGTGATGTTGAGCGAGTGGAGTTCGAGACAAGATTTCCGATGGCATTGTCGGATTTTCATTTCGAATGGTGGGGCTCCGTGTCATAGAGGGACGTGCACGGCCGTTGTCTTACGTGCACAAGAAATAGAAGAGAAGGGGAGAAGAAGAAAGGAAGGGGAGAAGGATTGTTGGGCCGGGTTTTTTGTTTTGGGCTAGGGTAACTTATTAAATTGAAAAATATGTAAACTTATTATATTATAAATGGTGTAATCTTTAAAAAGATATATCTTTGTCATGCGAGGTCGAAAGGACGAAACAAACGACGATGGAATCGTGGCGATGAGCACTACATTTTGGAACTGATTTGAAGTCGTTTGGAGCTAGTTAAAATTTTAGGTTAAATCGAACATCGTTCGATTTGATTTAAAATTGAAAACTCAAGGTGAGTGTTTTATAATGCTCACAATGTACTAAAATATTTTTATGCTAGTTAAATTTAAAATTATGGAGTATAAATTTATTGATCGTTGTTTGATAAATTTAGTTGCCATCCGAATTAACTGTTAAAAATTAAAATTTACGGTTAAATTTGAAATTGGAATTTAATTGTCAGTAAAATATCTGATATTAATAACTACGAAATTGTTGTGATTTATTTTGACTGTTTGGATGATTCATTGTGGTAGATGCCAATTGATTGATATTTAGATGATTGGATGTTTATTTATCTTTATATATCCTGTTATCACATGGTAAATTATTTACTCTATATAAAACTGTAAATTGAATTATTTCGAATAAATTAAGAAATCGGTTGAAATGATATATACTTACACTGTGATTTGGATTGAAATGATATATATATCCATCCTTGAAATTAAATGTAAATAACTGATCACTTGGCCATAGGATAAAAAATTATATATGAACACCGGATTGGTTAAATTAAATGTTTTTAAAATTCTTGATTTGAAATTTATTTAAATTATTTTATTTTAAGAAAATGAAAATCGAATTTATGGAAATCGAACTATTTTGAAATTGAGCTCGGAATTGAATTATATTTGAGGATTTGGATTTCAAATTGGGTATTGGAAGTAAATTAATTTAACTGTTTTGAATGGATGTTTTGAAAATCGAACTCGGAATTGATAAAAATCGAAATGGTTCAAAATTTGAAATTGAAATTATTTTGGAATTGTTATTGAAATTAATTTGAAATTGGAATTGAAATTAATTTGAATTTGACATCGAAATTAATTTGGAATCGAAGTAAAATTCGACTTGAAATCGGAATTGAATCAATTAAGTCGAAATGGAAATTTAAAAGTGATTTGAATTGGAAAATTTGGAAATTGAATCAGTTTGACTTTGAAACTATTTTCAAATAAATTATTTTGATATAAACTATTTAAATCTATCTTTTAAACATTCAAATCATTTTGGATTTTCCAAACGATTTTGCTATATAAACCATTTTAATACTTAAACTATTTTATGTTAGACTATTTTAACCATTTAAACTACTTTTAACTATTTTAACCATTTAAACTATATTTAACTATTTTAATTATTCAAACTATTTTAAAAACTACTCAAACTATTTTCTAAAATTCAAACTGGTCCAAGGCTGGAAGGTTTTTATTTAAATCTTGGTTTTAAATACGAATTGGGTTAAATTGAAGTTATAACCCAAATGAAAATTCGAAGCAATGTTGAATTGGAACTGAAATCGAGATATTAAGGCGAAAATGATTTTGAAATGAAATGGTATATTTTGAGTAAATATGATGATTTCAAAATGAATTTGATTTTGAAGCGAATATGATATTTTGATATCAAGTATGAACTGTTTTCGAAATGTAAATGTACCAACCGGTGTGTAAAACGACGTTTGGTTGTTAAAGAGAACGGGGCTGGATATGGGCATACTCTCTGTCGATACCGGAACTAATTTAACAACTGTCTACGTGGAGTGATGATCCAGAACGAAATGGTTGGATTTGGCATGCGTTTGTTGGATTTGAAGAAAGAGAACGATGATGGATTAGCCAGGCACTTGTGCCAATTTGAAATGACTAAAATAGGAGCCATACCGGCCAAGCGGGCTAGCTACCCCGAGCGGACACACTTCTTCGTATTACCATCATTTACATTGTGATTGATTGGTGTGCACCCTCGGATTTTGGGAGTGTTGGACGCGGTGAGTGATCATGGCTATGATGCGTTACCACCAGCCGGGAAGGGTAAACTGGTAGTATCCTACCTTGGGCATTGCCTCACGTGCCTTGTCATACTTTTATCCCTATACGAGACCCATACGATTTTGGTTTAGTGTTGTCGTATCACGGCGCATCCCTATCCACCAACGGTTTACTTGCGTTTTATATGCAAACTGTTCGACAATGCTTAAAACGCGTTAAGGGGGATCAATGTAAAGCCTTAACGCTAAGAAAAATATTTACTTTATTGATTAGACATTATATATATAGCGTATTCTACTACAAATAAGTATTTTGACGGATCCTTAAGAGATGTAAAATCTCGTAACATCTCTTGAGTTATTGCACACACGTTATACACTGGATAGGAGATGTGAAATCCCGTAAACATCTCTGACGCTATTGCACTCATGTTATATGCGATATTGATTTGACTTACATAAGAATATTTTAGTCCTGACTTGAGTGTTTTGTCTTTTCATTACGCTCGGGTTAGTCCTGAGTATTTCAGCACATTGAAGATCATTTTCTGGAGGACGAAGACGAAGATTTGGTATATTATTATTACTAGTATTATTCCATCATTGTTTGTTCCGCTGCATTATTTATTTATTCCTGATTTATATATAACTCTGATAAATGTTTTATAAATTATAACCAAATATATATTAAACAACTTCATGAACTGTTTATTTGATTATTATATTTTATCTTTCCACTGCGAGATTCTGTGTTTGTTTTCTTCTTCTTTTCTTATTTTTCTTAATTATCCCAATGATTATCTATATTTCGGATTATTTAAGTTGGACATGTGTGGATTATTGTCGATTTAAACCTTCCGAAATGTGGGTCGTCACAGTTGGTATCAGAGCTTTGGTTTAGCGATAACCTTGACTTTGAGGGGTAACTCATTAGAGATATGGTCAGTAGCACCCTAGAATGAGTTTGAGTGTATTAATAGATATGAGCACGTATTTGTTAGTGAATATAAAAATTGTTTTATATTGTGTTGGTTGATTTGTCGAGTGGCTTATGGATTCTGATCAATACGAGTAATTAACGTTATTTATAGGGATCTCTTAACACTTGAACATGACAACTCGACATAGTATTGTTTTGAAATTGGGTAAATGAAATAATTTTACCCTTATTATATTTTGTATATAAAGGAATAATTTTCAGAAATTATTATGGTATATATAGTGTAAATTGGTTGTTAGAAACGATAATATTGATCATTATCGTTTATTGTTGGATTAGCCAATATTCCTAAACTATTAGCTATTATATGATTATAAGAAAATGAAACTGTATAAATGTGATTTATAAAATATAATTTGCAAGTAAAATGAATACAAAATGGAGAATTTGATAAATTTAAATTCCGATGTTTCTTAAAATGGTTTCCAAGGTTTGCAGAAAATAATATCAGTATTGTTTAAAAGTATATACAAATACAAATTGTTTTCAAATAAATTTTTAAAAAGGAATAAATTCAGTACTCCCCTCTTCTATCGCTACAAAATAATTTTGGTGATGACTGCGGCATCATCGACGTTCATTTTCAAGTCTCAAAGTGGGGGAAGACTTTTGAGAAGCTTTGCTACGAAATTGCTATGAAATCTTTTAAACATTCAAATCATTTTGGATTTTCCAAACGATTTTGCTATATAAACCATTTTAATACTTAAACTATTTTATGTTAGACTATTTTAACCATTTAAACTACTTTTAACTATTTTAACCATTTAAACTATATTTAACTATTTTAATTATTCAAACTATTTTAAAAACTACTCAAACTATTTTCTAAAATTCAAACTGGTCCAAGGCTGGAAGGTTTTTATTTAAATCTTGGTTTTAAATACGAATTGGGTTAAATTGAAGTTATAACCCAAATGAAAATTCGAAGCAATGTTGAATTGGAACTGAAATCGAGATATTAAGGCGAAAATGATTTTGAAATGAAATGGTATATTTTGAGTAAATATGATGATTTCAAAATGAATTTGATTTTGAAGCGAATATGATATTTTGATATCAAGTATGAACTGTTTTCGAAATGTAAATGTACCAACCGGTGTGTAAAACGACGTTTGGTTGTTAAAGAGAATGGGGCTGGATATGGGCATACTCTCTGTCGATACCGGAACTAATTTAACAACTGTCTACGTGGAGTGATGATCCAGAACGAAATGGTTGGATTTGGCATGCGTTTGTTGGATTTGAAGAAAGAGAACGATGATGGATTAGCCAGGCACTTGTGCCAATTTGAAATGACTAAAATAGGAGCCATACCGGCCAAGCGGGCTAGCTACCCCGAGCGGACACACTTCTTCGTATTACCATCATTTACATTGTGATTGATTGGTGTGCACCCTCGGATTTTGGGAGTGTTGGACGCGGTGAGTGATCATGGCTATGATGCGTTACCACCAGCCGGGAAGGGTAAACTGGTAGTATCCTACCTTGGGCATTGCCTCACGTGCCTTGTCATACTTTTATCCCTATACGAGACCCATACGATTTTGGTTTAGTGTTGTCGTATCACGGCGCATCCCTATCCACCAACGGTTTACTTGCGTTTTATATGCAAACTGTTCGACAATGCTTAAAACGCGTTAAGGGGGATCAATGTAAAGCCTTAACGCTAAGAAAAATATTTACTTTATTGATTAGACATTATATATATAGCGTATTCTACTACAAATAAGTATTTTGACGGATCCTTAAGAGATGTAAAATCTCGTAACATCTCTTGAGTTATTGCACACACGTTATACACTGGATAGGAGATGTGAAATCCCGTAAACATCTCTGACGCTATTGCACTCATGTTATATGCGATATTGATTTGACTTACATAAGAATATTTTAGTCCTGACTTGAGTGTTTTGTCTTTTCATTACGCTCGGGTTAGTCCTGAGTATTTCAGCGCATTGAAGATCATTTTCTGGAGGACGAAGACGAAGATTTGGTATATTATTATTACTAGTATTATTCCATCATTGTTTGTTCCGCTGCATTATTTATTTATTCCTGATTTATATATAACTCTGATAAATGTTTTATAAATTATAACCAAATATATATTAAACAACTTCATGAACTGTTTATTTGATTATTATATTTTATCTTTCCACTGCGAGATTCTGTGTTTGTTTTCTTCTTCTTTTCTTATTTTTCTTAATTATCCCAATGATTATCTATATTTCGGATTATTTAAGTTGGACATGTGTGGATTATTGTCGATTTAAACCTTCCGAAATGTGGGTCGTCACAGTTGGTATCAGAGCTTTGGTTTAGCGATAACCTTGACTTTGAGGGGTAACTCATTAGAGATATGGTCAGTAGCACCCTAGAATGAGTTTGAGTGTATTAATAGATATGAGCACGTATTTGTTAGTGAATATAAAAATTGTTTTATATTGTGTTGGTTGATTTGTCGAGTGGCTTATGGATTCTGATCAATACGAGTAATTAACGTTATTTATAGGGATCTCTTAACACTTGAACATGACAACTCGACATAGTATTGTTTTGAAATTGGGTAAATGAAATAATTTTACCCTTATTATATTTTGTATATAAAGGAATAATTTTCAGAAATTATTATGGTATATATAGTGTAAATTGGTTGTTAGAAACGATAATATTGATCATTATCGTTTATTGTTGGATTAGCCAATATTCCTAAACTATTAGCTATTATATGATTATAAGAAAATGAAACTGTATAAATGTGATTTATAAAATATAATTTGCAAGTAAAATGAATACAAAATGGAGAATTTGATAAATTTAAATTCCGATGTTTCTTAAAATGGTTTCCAAGGTTTGCAGAAAATAATATCAGTATTGTTTAAAAGTATATACAAATACAAATTGTTTTCAAATAAATTTTTAAAAAGGAATAAATTCAGTACTCCCCTCTTCTATCGCTGCAAAATAATTTTGGTGATGACTGCGGCATCATCGACGTTCATTTTCAAGTCTCAAAGTGGGGGAAGACTTTTGAGAAGCTTTGCTACGAAATTGTTTTGATAAACGGATTTTGGTTTAAACTCCAAAAGTATGATTTAAATACAAAAGATATAAGTATAAAGACTTATTTTAAATAATTTGAAATGAACCCGGTATTTAAAATTTTTAGGTTCTGTTAATTAATGATCTTCAAATTATTGAATGAAATGAAATATTTGAATAAACAGAACTTATAAAATAAGAGAATTAAGAAATATAAGCTAAATGTTTTGAGAGCTTTAGAATTGAAGTTTGCAACTCTTAAATTGAAAGTAAAGAAAATTTAAACAAGTTAAAATAGTGAACATTCTAATTAAGTAAAAATGAATTAGATTAATTTGTATAATACCAAATTGCATTCAAACAACATATAATAAGACTTACCAAATGTTAAAAGTTAATATAATGATTTGGATATGTAATGGGATATTATACCGGTAACAAAACTTAAAAGTAATTAAAATGTATATAAATGGGAATTTAGTTGTAATAATAAATGTTATGCTTAATTAGAATATTAGGAATTGATTAATCACTAAATGGAATAAGTAAGTGGAACTTAAGAAAGTAGACAAATAAATTAAATAATATCTTTGTAAATTGGTTATAGAATTAAATATAAATTTGCAAAGAAATTTTGAAATTGAATGTGTAACTTTTGAAATAATTATAAACTTAGATAGAGTCATATATAAGAAGTTGGACTTTTATAGAATGATTGTACTCTAATGTGATGATTAATAAAATGTTTCACAAATAAATTTGTTATTAAATGAACTTTTGAAAAATAAATGTGAATTAAGTTGTGAGGAAACTTAAGTAAGGATATAAAAAATAATCCATTAACGATGTTGATGCTAAAAATGGAGATATGAACATTATAATTCAAATGTCTCGCGAAAATGTAAAGTAAAGTTTATAGTTTATAACTTTGATAAATGTTAGTCAAAAAAGATGTTAAATTAATTGAATATGGATGTTAAAGGAAGGAAGCCAATATGAATTATGAAATGAACTTCAACTTATGAAAAACTAACTGAAATGGATAAATGGAAGAAGTTAGTGAATTGTGTTAATAAAATGAGTAAATGAAATAACATTGATTTAAAATGAAAATGAACTTAAGTGTAGAATGAATGTGAATAAATGAATTGATATGAGATGTTGCTAAACGTAATGAAACAATTAAAATTTAACAAATTTAATTTAATGCAAATGAAATAGATTTGAATAAATTGGAAGTAAACCAATTAAATGCTAATAAAAATTGAATGTTAATAAGAAATGAAGTGTATTAATTGAAATATTGACATTAGATAATGTAAATTCGTATCGTTACGAATTAATTGGATGAATACTAATAATTGATGGTTTCTTTTGTTGTAAATCGTCACTATAACTGTTTTATTGTATATGATTGTTGTTTGTCGTATGTTATGGGTTGGATTTAAAATTCATGTTATATGCTTCTAATTAACTCATATATGCTTTCCACATCTTCATAAGTGACTAATACTCTAAATTAAGTTGAGATTGGTACATACGAAGACCGTTTGGACATATACGTGGGTTTTATATGCTTTTACTTGCTTAATACGAGCGAACTCGCTCGTATTAATAATAATAAGGTACACATCTCGGATTACATACCGCGCTTTTATATTTTCCCTATGGGATGCCTCATCATTGAGATGAGATGTATATTTGATATATATTTGGTATATTTAGGTTATATATTGTATTGTAAAAATTTTCCGATCGAGCCGCGCAAAGGAGACTCTGCCGAAATTTTCCGTAAATCCGAGAGTTAGAAATTTTTTGAAGTTTTAAAATTTATAACTTGTTTTGATAACTAACTTGTAAATTCCGTAAGCCGATCGAAGTAGTGTAGTAGAAACATAGTAAAAGTTTTCTAATGGATTTTATGTTTTATAAGTTGATTATTTTTTTAAATATATCAAATGTAAAATTCTCTACTTAGTTCCTTTATGAGGACGAAAAGTTTTGAGTGGGGGAGATTGTAACGACCCATATTTTTAACTATTTTAAATTATTAAATTTAGTATAATTTATAAATAAAAATGGTTAAAAATAATTTTTTTAATGATTTATTAATATAGCTATTGAACATGAACTTGAACAAGATTTTAAAATAAACAAATTTCGAAGATTTAAGTATTAACAAGTATTGAAAGGAAATGCTATGTATTGAATGTGTTTACAATCAATAGTTGAATTGAATAATAAATGTCGAATTCATTAGATGTAAATAAAGTAATTGGTTGATAGGTAAAATTCATGTGATAGCTAATATTGAAATTTGTTGAATATCGGACAATTAAATTGTTTAAAATTTGATCATGAAAATTATATAAATAACTAAATCCTAAATTAAATATGAATGAAATGATTTCAAAAGTTGATTTAGATGTTATTTAAATATGGATGAAGATTGTCAACACTTAAAAATTGAATTTAAGTGATTAATTTAAAATTTGAAAATTTTATATTTTAATTGACGAGTAAAAATAGCCTTCCGGGGCACAATCTTGGAATTCGACGAAACAAGTTCCATTGGATCCGTAATAGTGTATTATTATTGGATTTCAAATTTTGTAACGTTTGGAGTTACCGTTTGATCGTGCGGGATAGAAACACGCTGAATTTAATATCGAAAATTCAGTATAATAATTGGGTCCAAAAAGCTATCTTCTCCATACGATCCAATTAGGTCTCGAAACTTGTTCCGTTGCATTCGAAATAGGGGTATAACATTATGAACGCCTGGTGGCACGTTTCAGTCGGAGTTCGAAATTAATAGCTAGATATTTTGAAATTTTAAATAATATATTTTTAATTGATTTAACATCAGCCGTTTTTTTATCTCTTCAGCCACCCTATCTGTACATCAGCCACTCTACCATAGCACCTACTTCCTTCTTGATTTAAAATCATCTGCATTCCCTCTTTTCATTTCAAAATCACGCAGAACAAAAAGAAACGAGAAATGGAAACTTCAAAAATCGATCTCTCTATTTATACTCGATAAAACAAATGTAAAACCAATTTTAAAAATCCTAATTCATCTAGAGCTTCGATCTGGGAGGTTTTCGTGAAGTGCGGTAGTGGAATTTAGGTTCAACAGTAAGGTCAAGAGCTTCAACCGTGCTAGGGTTTGGTTTTTCTTGTGATATAGGCATCAAGTATAGAAACGAGCATCAGAATTGAATTGAGCGTGTGAAATCGCAGAGACGGTTGAGTTTTGGAGGGGATCCGCCATGACTTTGGTCGCGTGAACAGTGCCACGCCTGGAGGTGGAAGATGCGACGCGTTTTGTTTGGGTGGTTTGGGCGATGGTTCGTGATGTTGGGCGAGTAGAGTTCGAGACGAGATTTCTAATGGCATTGTCAGATTTTCATTTCGAGTGGCAGGGCTCCATGTCATAGAGGGACGTGCACGGCCGTTGTCTCGCGTGCATAGGAAATAAAAGAGAGTGGGAGAAGAAGAAAGGAAGGGGAGAAGGATTTTTGGGCCGGGTTTTTTTGTATTGGGCTAGGGTAATTTATTAAATTGAAAAATATGTAAATTTATTTTATTACAAATAGTGTAATCTTTAAAAATATATATCTTTGTCATGCGAGGACGAAATTGGATGAAACGAACGGAGATGGAATCGTGACGACGAGCACTATGTTCTGGAACTAATTTGAAGTCATTTGGAGCTAGTTAAAATTTTTGGTTAAACCGAACGTCGTTCGATTTGATTTAAAATTGAAAACACAAGGTGAGTGTTTTATAACGCTCACAACGTACTAAAATATTTTTATGCTAGTTAATTTGAAATTATGGAGTGATATAAATTTATTGATCGTTGTTTGATAAATTTAGTTGCCATCCGAATTAACTGTTAAAAATTAAAATTTAGGATTAAATTTGAAATTGGAATTTAATTGCCAGTAAAATACCTGATATGAATAACTATGAAATTGTTGCGAATTATTTTGACTGTTTGGATGATTCATTGTGATGGATGCCAATTGATTGATATTTGGATGATTGGATGTTTATTTATCTTTATATATCCTATTATCACCTGGTAAATTATTCACTGTGTATAAAACTGTAAATTGAATTATTTCGAATAAATTAAGAAATAGGTTGAAATGATATATACTTATGACACTGTGATTTGGATTGAAATGATATATATCCATCCCTGAAATTAAATGGAAATAACTGATCACTTGGCCATAAGATAGAAAATTATATACGAATACCGGATTGGTTAAATTAAATGATTTTAAAATTCTTGATTTGAAATTTATTTAAATAATTTAATTGTAAGAAAATGAAAATCGAATTTATGGAAATCGAACTATTTCAAAATTGAGCTCGGAATTGAATTATATTTGAGGATTTGGATTTCAAATTGGGTATTGGAAGTAAATTGATTTAAGTTTTTTGAATCGATGTTTTGGAAATCGGGCTCGGAATTATTAAAAATCGAAATGGTTCAAAATTTGAAATTAAAATTATTTTGGAATTGTAATTGAAATTAATTTGAAATTGGAATTGAAATTAATTTGAAATTGACATCGAAATTAATTTGGAATCGAAGTAAAATTCAACTTGAAATCGGAATTGAATCAATTAAGTCGAAATGGAAATTTAAAAGTGAAATGACCCACAATTTTGGACCATTCAAATCGACAATAATCCACACATGTCAGACTTGAATAATGCAAAATAACAGATTGTAATAAAATTTGGAGCAAATAAAATCATTCACAGAATCACAGACACAGAAATATCAGAATAACTCGCAGCGGAAAATAAAATTAATAGTGGTTCATGAAGCCACTACAATACAAAGTCTCAAAAACAGATACAAAATACATAGTCTGAAAAAAATACAGTTCTGAAACAAGTACAGTAGAAATCCCAAATACATATGTCTCTAATACAAAGCTGACATAGAACAACTGAAATAGATAAATAACTAGATATAGATGATCTCCAGCAGTCCTAGCTCCAAAGGTGAGATCCAAAGCTGATACTCAGGCTGACCCGAGCGTAAATAAAACACAAACACTCGAGTCGGGACATACATACTTATACAATGTAAACCAACTCAAGTGAACTGTAATAAAAGATACAAGTAACTTAAAGAATGCTAGGGATCGCCCATTCTTTAAGGATCTGTTAAAATATCTACTATGTAGTAATATTCGCTATTATAATAATGCCTAATTATAAAATAAACATACTTTTAAATAGCATTAAGGCTTTACATTTTCCACCTTAAAACGTAATAGGGCCAATAGTCTATACAGTACCTGCATACCTCGAAAGGCTACGAGAAGATACTCCATAGGTACGACACCAATAGAAACTCGTACAAGGCGCGCTAGGGTAGGTGACACGGCACAACTAGGCATTGACAGGGTAGATATACCAATTACGCATCCGGGCTAGTGGAAACGCATATCAGCCACTACGGCCCACCTCGAGCCACACTCCCAAATCAAGGGGTCCACCCAATCAATCACAAAGTAATAGAATGGTATCGAAGAAGTGTGTCTGATCAGAGGTGCTACCTCATTGGCCCGAGAATCGCTCCTGTTTTAGCCACCTTATGCCAACTCACGTGAGTTGGGTCCATGTTCATACCACAATAGGATCGTCACCACCATCCTACTTCATTCTGAAAACTCCACCGCGTACACAGTTGTTAAAGTGGTTTTCGGTATCGACAGAGAGTATGTCCATATCCGATCCCGGTCTCTTTAACAACCAATCGTTATTATAACCCATGGTTATAAATTTCAAAAATAGTTTATATTTCAAATCAAAATACTTCATTTAAACCATTAAAAGTAAAATCATTATACCTTTAAATCAAATATTCAATTCCCAAAAATTTAAGCTTTTCTGAACTCATTTATTCACTTAAATACCGTGAAACATTAAAATTCCATCTTTTACAGCATTTAGAAAGTGCTGCGGTAAGTTATATTTGAAAACAATTCAATTCAGCAAAGACGGCATTTTTAAACTACTGTAGTAGTTCAGGGTTCAATTTAAAAGATTTAAATTAAATTCAGCAAAGACAGCGTTTACAAAACTGCTGCAGTAGTTCAATTATATTCAAAAATCTCATTTCAGCCAACTGCAGCACTTAACAAGTGCTACAATAGCTCTGTCATTAGTTTCAGGTTCAAGTTAAGTTTCTGCAACTACTACACTTACAGAGTGCTGTCATAGCCGTTAGTTAATTTTCCTTTTAGTTTACTTCTGCAACTGCAACACTTACAAAGTGCGGCAGATTCTATTAGTTCAGTTTTTAGTTCATTTTCTGAAACGATAGCATTTCTGAAGTGTTACTAAAAGAATTGCCAGATTTTAAATAGAATTCCAGCCATAAATAAACTTCAATTTAAATCATTTTAACTTATAAAAATCATATTTTCCCACATCAAAAATGTTCATTTAAATACCTTTAACTTGTGGTTTTTATAAAGAAATTTTTTACAATAAAAATCAAAATTTCCAAAATCTCACCTATTAAATTCAAGTGTACCATTTTCCCATTCTTTGCATTTTTAACTATTTACTTTAACACTTAAATTTAAAATTTCATTTCATAAACAAACTTAATTTCCATTTTTATTTAATTAACTTAAACTTCCATTTTAAAAATCAAATCACAAATTACCAAATTAAGTTATGTTTCAAATCACAATTTTCCATTCATTTATTTAACATTTTCAATACATATAAATAACATTAACACTTTATTAAATCATTTTAAATTCAATTTAAATCAAATTATCATATTTTTACATTTTAAAGATACTTAAAATTTCTAGAAAAATATATAAAATAACCACGGGTCTGTATAATATTTTCTAGCCTAAGTCAAGTGATACGGATAATATATCATTTCAATCCGTAATTTACAAAGAAAAATCTGGGTTCTATCATTTCAAACCCGCAATCCCAAGTAAATAAAAATAAATAAAAATCGCTCAGGCTTATCATTTCAGCCCATAACGATTTTTCTCTATTCTAAAGTCCATTCGGGTATATATCATTTCAACCCATAGTGATTCTATTCTACAGGGAACTTGTAGTGTGATTAACAGAAATAAATAAACAGTATAATAAAATATGACATAGCAGATGATGTGACAAGTTTATAACAGCGTTTAACATCATATAATTTACATCATGGGGTCAAGTTTATAACAGAGTTTAACATCATATAATTTACATCATGGGCAAGTATAACATGATATAATAGTTTATACACATTCACTTGTTGTCACTTCACAATTTATATAAGTATAAATGTCATGTGTGAATACTCACCTCTTTACGCTGGAGTTAGCAAATAAAACACACAAACGAAAATCCCGAAAGCACGATAGCACGACTTGATTCAAGTGGAGAGAGAGCCAAGATGTTAATCTTGTATTCATCAACAAAATAAGCAAAATAAATATATATTTATAATACAAAGATTAAATTGAAACAAATGGAAATAGAATTTAAACCAATGACTTCACAAAGCTTTTAACCAATTTTGCTTGACTACAACTCAACATTTGCTCGACCATAACACTATATTGGCTAGGCCATGATGATTAAATTGGTGGAAAGGCTTGGGTTTGGACACAATATGGCACGGCTAAGTCAAGAATATGAAGAGGAAGGAGTTACCAAGCATAGAATACAAAGGGACAATGCAAAAAGTGGGGTTTGGTTCAACAATTAGGCTCGGCCAAAGGTCAAGTGGCTCGGCCAGGGGCTGCTACAAGTCAGGTGATGATGGTCGGGGGTCATGTCAACAGGTGGTGGTGGTTCTAGGGTGGTGGCCGTAGCTACTATGAAGGGGGTGGTGAAGATTGGTCGGCTATGTGCATTTTTTTGGAGTTTTTGTATTGTTTTGTGGTGTTTGCATCAAGAGGAGGTCACGGCCTGAACTAGTCAGAGGGGGAGGAGGGTGTGCCGTGGATGGTGAGGGTGAGATGGTGGTGGTGATGGTCGGTGGAGATGGTGGTGGGTTATGGCCGAGCAAACAACGAGAGATCTAGGCAAATTAAAACATTGAAAAATCAATAGGAAAATGGAAAGAAAAAGTAGAAAAAAAGAAGAAGCCATTACCAAAATTTTAGAAATGCTTTGCCGTGAAAAATGTAGTGAATGAGAAGCTTTCTCACGTGAAAAACAAATTAAAACACACGGCTAAAATTAAGTTTTGAATGGCCAAAGCAAGTGAAGAGGCAAGCAAATGAAAAGTCAAAAGTCAAAAGCCTTTTTGTCTCTTAGAATTTCCAATTCTTTTTAATTCAAATAAACAAATAAAATATCAAGTAAAATGAATAAAAGACAAACAAAATAAAGTAAAAATGAAAATAAATAATTATTCTTAGGAAAAATAAAAAGTACATAAAGAAAATAGTTTATTATATTGAAACTAGAATTAAAAATTGCAAACAAAATACAATTAAACTTGGAAAATTATAACTATACTTCTAAAATGTTTTAAAAATAAAATATTGAAATAAAATTTAATTTAAAATAATTTAAAAATATTTGCAAAAATATTGGGTTGTTACACTCTCCCCCACTCAAATCTTTTTGTCCCCGAAAAGAACGAAACAAGGAAAACAAAGAAAAGCAAGATAGAAAAGCAAATAGTACCTGAAACAAACAATTCCGGATTCGAAGCATGAATGCTCTCCTCCGTCTCCCAGGTACAGTCTCGATCATTAGTACTCCACTGTACTTTGACCAGACTAACAGATTTCCTTCTTAGCTGCTTCGTACCTCTATCGACAATACGAAGTGGCTTCCTCTCGACAGTCAGATTAGGCTCAATATCCAAACTATCAAGAGCAGAAGGCTGAACAATAAGAGATGGATCATGCAGATAGCGACGAAGATGCGAAACGTGGAATACATTATGCACTCCAGAGAACTTCTCGGGCAAATCTAGACGATAAGCCAAAGAACCAACTCTTTCCACAATGCGGAAAGGACCAATGAACCTAGGAGAAAGCTTCCCTCTACGACCAAATCGAATGACATTCCTTAAGGGAGAGACCTTAAGGAAAACCAAATCACCAACAACAAACTCCAAATTCCGCCTACGTCTATTAGCATACTTCTTCTGCCTATCCTGAGCAATCCTCATCTTCCTCCTAATCTCCTCAACTCTCTTAGAAGCCTATAAAATCATCTCTGGACCAAGAACCAAACGATTACCGGATTCAATCCAGCAAGATGGAGATCTACAAGGTCGTCCGTAAAGAGCAGCCAACGGAGACGTTTTAATACTGACCTGAATTCAAAGATAGAAATGAGATAGATAAAAGATTAGGATAAGATTAAAACAGAAGATAGAAATTATACCTGATAACTATTATTATAGGTGAATTCGACAAGATGGAGATGATCTTCCCAAGATCCTTCATAATCAAGCACACAAGCACGAAGAAGATCTTCTAGAATCTGATTCACCCTTTCCGTTTGACCGTCGGTCTGTGGATGGTAAGCAGTGCTCAGATTCAGATGAGTACCCAAATATTTCTAAAAAGCTTTCCAAAACTGACTAGTAAAGATAGGATCACGATCACAAACAATACTGAGAGGAACACCATGGAGACGAACAATCTCCCTCATGTAGATCTCAGACAAACTAGAAGCAGAACGGGTAGACTTGACCAGAATGAAATGAGCTAACTTGGTCAATCTATCCACAATAACCCAGATACTCTCATTACCCTTCCTAGTCCTCGGTAATCCATCAATGAAATCCATAGAAACCTGTTCCCACTTCTAGTTGGGAATCTCAAGAGGCTGCAACAAACCAGGGGTCTTTTGATGATCTGCCTTGACTTGCTGACAAGTCGCACACCTACTAACACAAATGGAGATATCTCGCCTCATACCTCTCCACCAATACAACTTCTTCATATCCTGATACATCTTGGTCACTCCCTGATGAATAGAAAGTCTGGACCGATGATTCTCCCGAAGTAACTCTTGTCTCAATTCATCAACATTCGGGACACAAATCCTATTATTACTCCTCAAAATACCTCTATCATCGATCTGAGCTCCACTACCATCAAGACTACTACCTCCAACTCTGCTACGAACATTCTCCTTAATAAGCCTAAGCATCTGATCCTCATCCTGCTTAGCCATGATACGATCCAAAAGAGGAGAAGAAACAACAAGCTGACACAACATCGTCATTGTAACATCCCGCAAATTTTCGACTTTCGAAAATTCAACATCGATACTCACTTTATCGACTGCTGAGCCATCGAATGCCGGAAACCCGAAAAGTTATGGTTTTAAGAAAGAAGAAAAAGGTAGAAGAAGAAGCTAGAAGAAAAAGAAAGAAGAACAACAACAGAACAATATCAGAATCTTACACATCGCAGCGGAACAATATATAATAGATAAATCAGTAATCTTTAAAACAAAGAACTATATCATTCTATACATACATCAATCATCAGAGTCAATATACAACAATGGACAGTTATATAACTTGTCCTCATACAGAATACACAGCGGAATAAATACTATCAGATACAAATACTACGTCTCGCCATCCAGCTTATCTCCAAAGCTCCAGAATATCCTGATAATATAACTCTAGGCTGCCCGTGTGGAAATTTGTGGGCACCCAGAGTTTAGAAGGGAACAATAAACTCCAAGTCAGTCATGGTGACTGGTGTGAGATCGTAAAACAGTTATTTATCTTTAAAATAAATAGCAGAGAATTTTAATTCAATTCGCAATGCTTTTGGAAAATGAAACTACCATAAGACCTCCCACCACACACACAATGCAAACGCAGACTTGGAGGAGATTTCTTCTTATGATAGTCAAAGATGCTTACTACGCAAAATCAAATCATTTTTGATATTATTATTAGTGCATAGTGTAGAAAACATTTCGAAAGTATAATATTAATCTTAGCCAACATACGACCAGTATCGTATGCCTACTATAGCTACTATGTTCAATAGCAGGTTACCGCCACATTCCATAGCAGGTAATACAACTAAAGCCGTACACGTCACGTACTGTTTCTTTGGATTTCCAACAAATGGTCAGGCTAAGGAACTTCCTATCCACGATGGGTACGTCCCTGGAATAGACGACCCGAGAACCTAACCGGATCTCTGCCAACACAAGGCCGGGTTACCTCTGCAAAAATAGGTAACTACTGACACGCGTATGCCATCCCCCGATCGTCACCGATCTTCCCGAGGATCCCCGATTCGCAACAAACCACATAGATAATAATAATGCAGTAACCACAGAGGTTAAGTATCTGGGCTCCATACCATGATACCACCTTTATCCAGAAGGAATGACATACACTAAGGGGCGCTACTCCCTAGAACCTTGCCGCATCCTTCCTGTTTCGACCATTTCCGGGGTGTGAGGCTCGACGAAGTCTCGTCCACAAAGCTACGCTTTCTCAAAAAGCCCTGCTTTGGGTCAAACAAAATGATCAACCTATGATCACAAAGATATAAGATCAAACAAATGATCATATCACAAATGATCAAACATTGATCATTTCACAGCAACACTCAGTATGCCACGTTACCAAATTGGAATATATCGCTGATAAATTTCAACTACATAACCTCTGAGCTCGTACGTCTCAGAGAAGGGTGTTAAGCTAAGAGAATAAATTCTCCGCCACCAACAGAAATGTATTCGAAAGAAATCAGCTTTATATCTCAAATTGTAACGTCAGACACACAATCCATAAAAGTCTGTTCCGGGATCGAACAGAACCGAAGGCACTTCTCACGAAGCCCTTGCATATCCGGATAATTTTCAATCACGTCAGGACTTCCCGTCACTAAGGGTGATAAAACCTCTAAATCGGAGATCAGCCGATGTAGAGTAACTCGACGGTAATCCTTCCGTTTTCAAAAATATCCGGTCTTCAACACCGGTCTTCAAATGCGATTCATAACAACGTATCACATATTCGGAATGGGTTATACGACCCCATGGTCCTTTCCCGGCTAACCCGAATAGTGAGCGCTTACTTAAAAATAAGTGTGGCATTCAAATTCATCCAATTCACAACAAATACCTATCTAAAGGTAATTATTGATAGTCGGTTATTTAACTATCAATAAAGATGCGCAACATCATCAGATTCCAAATAATTTTCCCAATTATTTCATCTTCCAAAAATATCTTTACTAGATATATAATTTCCACACTTAACCGTTTTGAAAACAAATTTCAAATATTCAATTTCCACATTTCATTTTATCCTTTAAAAGATAAAATCTCAAAACAGTTCATTTCATATTGGAAAAGCATTTCCATACTTATTTAATAATAAGTATTTCACAAATCATTTATTTTCAACATTTGAAAATATTCGATATACTTAAATCAATATTAAGTATATATTCATTCTTTAAGGAAATCATACATTTTAACGTTTATTTGAGTCAAAACGGATGTTGCGTAAAACATCGTTACGACGACTCAAAATCACTAGTATAGGGATTCGAAATTTAGATAGATATATGAATCCCAATACCATACAAAAATATTTCCTTTCGGAAACCATTTACTATAACAACAGTGTTATAGTCCATCATTTCCTTATTCCTCGAAAACGTCTATTTCAACAATAAATGTTGAAATCTATGTATTCGATACTTATCACGTTTTAAAACATCTTTTAAAACAATTACTTCATTTCTGTAATATCGCTTTCCCAAAACAAGTTCATTTTACTTAACAATATATTCACTATCCAAAATCGTGAATATATCTCCTTTGATAATCTTCTATATTTAATTTATCAAATTCAATCGATTTGTTTCCGAATTTATAAAACAACGTTTATAAATTCCATTTTCTATTTTCTATAACAACTCCGGTTTATAATCTCATTTTATTAATCTTCAAAAATTCACTTATAAGAATGAGTGATTTCGGATTTATAAAACAACGTTTATAAATCACATTTGTACTTTATAACGATTTCAACTTACAAAATCATTTCATTTTGCAATTTCTATTTATATCCCATCTAAGTGCAAAAGTCAAATTTATAAGTAAATTACTTATAAATCGTTTATTCTACAACATCTATTCACTTTATAACTTCACGTTATAAATCTATTTATTTCATTCACTTATGAAATCCTTTTTATACTTCTTTTTAACACTTATAAAAATTCGTTTTATAAGTCCAATATTTCGATTTATAAAATATCAATTTTATAAATCTTTTTATACAAATCGTTTATAGTTATTCAAAAATCCCAACTTAAACCATTTTATAAATAAATCGACTTTTATTTCAAAAACAACACTTTGGCTATATTTCACTAAAAATTATAACTTTTATAACTTTAAAATTTTACGTTTATAAATCGATTAAAAAATTCCATAAAACGTATATTTTCAAAAATCACTTTAAAAACCTTTTTAAAGTAAAAGTCGTTATTTTTACATTTCAAAACTGAATCCGATGATGCAACAGCATCAATTAGTCCATCACAACAGTCAATATCATATATCAATATGATAACAGAATATATCAAAATATCTGTAAATAACCAATACGGTGAGGAATCCAGTTGGATCCATCCAACCTGTTTCCCTGCATCCAAAGACGTTAGCACAATACCAATTCCGCTCCAGTACGGAATTATCGCGGTATATAGGTTTTTATAAAAATCCGCTTACTAACGGCGCAATAGGGTCTCATCCGCTATACGAGGCGGGAAATCAATCAATCCAATATATACATATGCCAATATGTATATACTGCTATATATATAGATATATCCTATCATATCTAATATCTCATCGAAACAGTCAATCATCAATCAATAACTGTAAATAATTCCACATTCAAATTTGAGTGAGAAGATCTCACCGTGATTTTAAATTCTGATTTCAGCGTTTATTTCGAATGAAATTAAACAGCCGTTTAATTTCACTCAAAATTTTCACTGACCCCGATCAACTCCAAACCAGTTTCACAGCGAAGTGCTCGACAAAACGAAGACAACGCTTTTCGTTTCGTAATTTTCTGACAATATATGACAAAGTTATATCAGTTTGAAGTTAATACGATTTTAATAAAATTAAATTTACAACTTTTATTTAAATTTAAACCTAAAACTAATCCTGGCCGCATGTCTCTTGCTCCCAGATCTGGACCGTGAAACGCAACCCCATCTTCCTCACGCGCGTCTTCTTCCCGCTCCAGTATTTCACGCGAGAACCCAAAGCCCACGTTCGAACTCCTATAGCCGCACCCTCCACGTCCTACTAGACTTCGATCGGAGACCGGCTATTCGAAGCCCTACCCAGCGCGCACCCCCGCCGTGAGTGCCGTCGCACTCGGCAATCCCTTGCCTTCGAAAAACGTAAAGGAATGCCGTGACTTCACGCTCGAACTGCCGCCTTGTCGATTCACTTCACATGATCATCACCGTATGATCTTTAAGATCTCATCGAGCTCTACCTTTTTGCAGTTGGAGATTTGTTGAAACGTTGTGTAGATTTGAAGAATTTGAAGGGGGAAGAAGAACGATTTTCAGCCTTTGATAATAGGGGAGGCGGCGGCTGTAACCTAGCTTCTAGGGTTTTGCAAATGAAAGGAGGAAGGGTTCTTTTTATAGAAGTTTCAACGAAAACACTATTCACTTGATTTTCCAAACTCCAAATCTCGCGCGGTGACCGGCGTTTCTAGGGTTTACCCCGCGTTCCGAACGCAATGGAACAGGTTTCGGAAGCTAATTCGATCGTCTGTGTGAGATATGACGATAAACGATCAATTTAAATTTAACCGATTTAAATCGATTTCGAGGCGTTTTAATTTGTACCGGACAAATGGTAAATCCAAAAATTACGAAATTTGAAATCTTACAATAATATCACATTACGGATCCGATGAAACTGGTTTCGTCGAAATCCGAGACCGTTTGAAAAATGACTATTTTAACTCGACGATTTAAAATTAAAGACAATTCGATGCGTTTCGATCTGCCACGGTCAAACGACAACTCCGATTGCTACGAAAATTGAAATCCGATAATAACTAACTATTACGGATCCAATGGAACTGGTTTCGTTCAATTCTGAGACTGTTCGAAAATTGGATACTTTTACAGTCGATAATTAAATATTAAAATATTCGATTTTCACAATTTAACTTCAAATTCAATTCTGAAAGTTCTAAAATATTTCTATAACTCCAGTATGATTAAATAAAATTTCCCAAATCATTTTCAATCATATTTAAACTCGATTTTCAATTATCTCTGGAATTTCACTATTTAATTTATCGATTTAATTATCAAATTAAATCCAATATTCGAAACATAAATCATTCGACTTCTAAATTCCATTTATTAATATTTAAAATCAATTAAATATTCGAATTTTAATTATCAAAATTTCTGGGTCGTTACAGACTTCCCCCCTTAAAAGAATTTCGTCCTCGAAATTACAAGTTAGGAAAAGTGGTCCTTAACTCGTCTACTATCTTTCAACATTCAATAGTTTTATCAAATTTTCAAAACAAATCTCTCTACTAAAGATTCGTTATCAATTCAACTAAATTTCCAACTTCAATTTTAAGTTTCAAACAACATTGTTTAACTTCTAAATTCAAATTCGAGTTTAAATTCAAATCTTAAACTTCAAAATTTTCTAACACTCGAAATTTTCGAAAAATTTCGCCAGCGTCTCCTTTGCGCGGCTAATACGGTACGACTACAAAACGTCCCTACGGACTCTCAGATTTCAAAAAGAAAAGAAAAAGCCAAGCGGCTAGAGAAATAAGTCATCAAATCTCATATTCGAATTTAAATACATACCTTTAGTCGAGCCATTCAAATTTATCTTCGAAATTAAATTCCAATTCCTTTAATAACCTGTATATCCTACTAGCCATAATATCTAGTTACATATATTCAAACCATTTTGTACATTCAATTACAAAATTTTCGATACTTACTTCCATATCATCTTTAATTCACTATTGAAGTTATATATTCAATTTCGTTCAATCTTTACATTTCAATTCCATTTGAATTCAATTCCAACATTTAATTGGATTCAGTTCAATTTCTGAATATTGAATTTTATTGATTAGCTTTCATTCATACTGCACCATTTTAAATTAGTTTCAGTTACTAATCCATTTCAAATTCTAATTCACTTATTCAAATTCGGTTTCAACATTCAGTTTTAATCTTATTCACTTCATTTATTCAAATTTATTTACTCATTCACACATTCTTTCATTTTCAATTTGAATCTCATTTCTATCAAATTCCAAATATTTTATGAGTTATCAATTTCATAATATTTCATAGATATTTTCATATGGTATTCCAGAACCTTACCAACATTTCAAAATCATTTTTGAAAACAAATCAAATTATCTTTTGAATTTTCAAAATAAAACCCAAATTTTTCAAACAACTTCCTTTTAAAACAATTTGGCAGCAATTCCTCTTTTGGAAACCCGAAAATGAACACCGGTGATGTCGCGATCATCATCGGAATTATTTTCCAGCGACCGAAAAGAGTTTAGAGCTTTTCATTTCTTCAAAACATTTTTCAAAACCCTTTGAAATTCATTTTCAAATCAAAAATGATTTAAACTTTCCAATCCTCAAAATTTTCAAATTCTTTTCAAAACATTTTCAAAAACTTTTCTGGAATTCCGTTTTAAATTACAAATCACATTTACCGTTTAAATTCTCAAATTTCATTTGTATATGGATTTCTTTCTTAACTTTGGAGTTACGATTTCAATTTCTTATTCAATTTCATTGATAATAATTTAATATTATCAATTCTAACAACCATGCAACCATATATCATAGTACTTTATAGAAAAACATTTATTTTCTATACAAAAATAGTTTTGGGCAAAATTATCTCATTTACCCCATTTTAAAACAATACTGTGCCGAATTGTTCTATATAAGTGTTTAGAGATCCCTATCGATAGAGTTGTACAGACAATACCGACCAGAATCCATATACCACTCAACAAACCAATCATCACAATATAAAACAAATTTTATATTCAAATAACAAATACGCGCTCATATCTATTATTACACTCAAACTCATTCTAGAGTACTACTGACTCTATCTCTAATGAGTGACACCCAACAGAGCAGGGTTGTCGCTTAACCATATGCTCTGATACCAAATGTAACATCCCGCAAATTTTCGACTTTCGAAAATTCAACATCGATACTCACTTTATCGACTGCTGAGCCATCGAATGCCGGAAACCCGAAAAGTTATGGTTTTAAGAAAGAAGAAAAAGGTAGAAGAAGAAGCTAGAAGAAAAAGAAAGAAGAACAACAACAGAACAATATCAGAATCTTACACATCGCAGCGGAACAATATATAATAGATAAATCAGTAATCTTTAAAACAAAGAACTATATCATTCTATACATACATCAATCATTAGAGTCAATATACAACAATGGACAGTTATATAACTTGTCCTCATACAGAATACACAGCGGAATAAATACTATCAGATACAAATACTACGTCTCGCCATCCAGCTTATCTCCAAAGCTCCAGAATATCCTGATAATATAACTCTAGGCTGCCCGTGTGGAAATTTGTGGGCACCCAGAGTTTAGAAGGGAACAATAAACTCCAAGTCAGTCATGGTGACTGGTGTGAGATCGTAAAACAGTTATTTATCTTTAAAATAAATAGCAGAGAATTTTAATTCAATTCGCAATGCTTTTGGAAAATGAAACTACCATAAGACCTCCCACCACACACACAATGCAAACGCAGACTTGGAGGAGATTTCTTCTTATGATAGTCAAAGATGCTTACTACGCAAAATCAAATCATTTTTGATATTATTATTAGTGCATAGTGTAGAAAACATTTCGAAAGTATAATATTAATCTTAGCCAACATACGACCAGTATCGTATGCCTACTATAGCTACTATGTTCAATAGCAGGTTACCGCCACATTCCATAGCAGGTAATACAACTAAAGCCGTACACGTCACGTACTGTTTCTTTGGATTTCCAACAAATGGTCAGGCTAAGGAACTTCCTATCCACGATGGGTACGTCCCTGGAATAGACGACCCGAGAACCTAACCGGATCTCTGCCAACACAAGGCCGGGTTACCTCTGCAAAAATAGGTAACTACTGACACGCGTATGCCATCCCCCGATCGTCACCGATCTTCCCGAGGATCCCCGATTCGCAACAAACCACATAGATAATAATAATGCAGTAACCACAGAGGTTAAGTATCTGGGCTCCATACCATGATACCACCTTTATCCAGAAGGAATGACATACACTAAGGGGCGCTACTCCCTAGAACCTTGCCGCATCCTTCCTGTTTCGACCATTTCCGGGGTGTGAGGCTCGACGAAGTCTCGTCCACAAAGCTACGCTTTCTCAAAAAGCCCTGCTTTGGGTCAAACAAAATGATCAACCTATGATCACAAAGATATAAGATCAAACAAATGATCATATCACAAATGATCAAACACTGATCATTTCACAGCAACACTCAGTATGCCACGTTACCAAATTGGAATATATCGCTGATAAATTTCAACTACATAACCTCTGAGCTCGTACGTCTCAGAGAAGGGTGTTAAGCTAAGAGAATAAATTCTCCGCCACCAACAGAAATGTATTCGAAAGAAATCAGCTTTATATCTCAAATTGTAACGTCAGACACACAATCCATAAAAGTCTGTTCCGGGATCGAACAGAACCGAAGGCACTTCTCACGAAGCCCTTGCATATCCGGATAATTTTCAATCACGTCAGGACTTCCCGTCACTAAGGGTGATAAAACCTCTAAATCGGAGATCAGCCGATGTAGAGTAACTCGACGGTAATCCTTCCGTTTTCAAAAATATCCGGTCTTCAACACCGGTCTTCAAATGCGATTCATAACGACGTATCACATATTCGGAATGGGTTATACGACCCCATGGTCCTTTCCCGGCTAACCCGAATAGTGAGCGCTTACTTAAAAATAAGTGTGGCATTCAAATTCATCCAATTCACAACAAATACCTATCTAAAGGTAATTATTGATAGTCGGTTATTTAACTATCAATAAAGATGCGCAACATCATCAGATTCCAAATAATTTTCCCAATTATTTCATCTTCCAAAAATATCTTTACTAGATATATAATTTCCACACTTAACCGTTTTGAAAACAAATTTCAAATATTCAATTTCCACATTTCATTTTATCCTTTAAAAGATAAAATCTCAAAACAGTTCATTTCATATTGGAAAAGCATTTCCATACTTATTTAATAATAAGTATTTCACAAATCATTTATTTTCAACATTTGAAAATATTCGATATACTTAAATCAATATTAAGTATATATTCATTCTTTAAGGAAATCATACATTTTAACGTTTATTTGAGTCAAAACGGATGTTGCGTAAAACATCGTTACGACGACTCAAAATCACTAGTATAGGGATTCGAAATTTAGATAGATATATGAATCCCAATACCATACAAAAATATTTCCTTTCGGAAACCATTTACTATAACAACAGTGTTATAGTCCATCATTTCCTTATTCCTCGAAAACGTCTATTTCAACAATAAATGTTGAAATCTATGTATTCGATACTTATCACGTTTTAAAACATCTTTTAAAACAATTACTTCATTTCTGTAATATCGCTTTCCCAAAACAAGTTCATTTTACTTAACAATATATTCACTATCCAAAATCGTGAATATATCTCCTTTGATAATCTTCTATATTTAATTTATCAAATTCAATCGATTTGTTTCCGAATTTATAAAACAACGTTTATAAATTCCATTTTCTATTTTCTATAACAACTCCGGTTTATAATCTCATTTTATTAATCTTCAAAAATTCACTTATAAGAATGAGTGATTTCGGATTTATAAAACAACGTTTATAAATCACATTTGTACTTTATAACGATTTCAACTTACAAAATCATTTCATTTTGCAATTTCTATTTATATCCCATCTAAGTGCAAAAGTCAAATTTATAAGTAAATTACTTATAAATCGTTTATTCTACAACATCTATTCACTTTATAACTTCACGTTATAAATCTATTTATTTCATTCACTTATGAAATCCTTTTTATACTTCTTTTTAACACTTATAAAAATTCGTTTTATAAGTCCAATATTTCGATTTATAAAATATCAATTTTATAAATCTTTTTATACAAATCGTTTATAGTTATTCAAAAATCCCAACTTAAACCATTTTATAAATAAATCGACTTTTATTTCAAAAACAACACTTCGGCTATATTTCACTAAAAATTATAACTTTTATAACTTTAAAATTTTACGTTTATAAATCGATTAAAAAATTCCATAAAACGTATATTTTCAAAAATCACTTTAAAAACCTTTTTAAAGTAAAAGTCGTTATTTTTACATTTCAAAACTAAATCCGATGATGCAACAGCATCAATTAGTCCATCACAACAGTCAATATCATATATCAATATGATAACAGAATATATCAAAATATCTGTAAATAACCAATACGGTGAGGAATCCAGTTGGATCCCTCCAACCTGTTTCCCTGCATCCAAAGACGTTAGCACAATACCAATTCCGCTCCAGTACGGAATTATCGCGGTATATAGGTTTTTATAAAAATCCGCTTACTAACGGCGCAATAGGGTCTCATCCGCTATACGAGGCGGGAAATCAATCAATCCAATATATACATATGCCAATATGTATATACTGCTATATATATAGATATATCCTATCATATCTAATATCTCATCGAAACAGTCAATCATCAATCAATAACTGTAAATAATTCCACATTCAAATTTGAGTGAGAAGATCTCACCGTGATTTTAAATTCTGATTTCAGCGTTTATTTCGAATGAAATTAAACAGCCGTTTAATTTCACTCAAAATTTTCACTGACCCCGATCAACTCCAAACCAGTTTCACAGCGAAGTGCTCGACAAAACGAAGACAACGCTTTTCGTTTCGTAATTTTCTGACAATATATGACAAAGTTATATCAGTTTGAAGTTAATACGATTTTAATAAAATTAAATTTACAACTTTTATTTAAATTTAAACCTAAAACTAATCCTGGCCGCATGTCTCTTGCTCCCAGATCTGGACCGTGAAACGCAACCCCATCTTCCTCACGCGCGTCTTCTTCCCGCTCCAGTATTTCACGCGAGAACCCAAAGCCCACGTTCGAACTCCTATAGCCGCACCCTCCACGTCCTACTAGACTTCGATCGGAGACCGGCTATTCGAAGCCCTACCCAGCGCGCACCCCCGCCGTGAGTGCCGTCGCACTCGGCAATCCCTTGCCTTCGAAAAACGTAAAGGAATGCCGTGACTTCACGCTCGAACTGCCGCCTTGTCGATTCACTTCACATGATCATCACCGTATGATCTTCAAGATCTCATCGAGCTCTACCTTTTTGCAGTTGGAGATTTGTTGAAACGTTGTGTAGATTTGAAGAATTTGAAGGGGGAAGAAGAACGATTTTCAGCCTTTGATAATAGGGGAGGCGGCGGCTGTAACCTAGCTTCTAGGGTTTTGCAAATGAAAGGAGGAAGGGTTCTTTTTATAGAAGTTTCAACGAAAACACTATTCACTTGATTTTCCAAACTCCAAATCTCGCGCGGTGACCGGCGTTTCTAGGGTTTACCCCGCGTTCCAAACGCAATGGAACAGGTTTCGGAAGCTAATTCGATCGTCTGTGTGAGATATGACGATAAACGATCAATTTAAATTTAACCGATTTAAATCGATTTCGAGGCGTTTTAATTTGTACCGGACAAATGGTAAATCCAAAAATTACGAAATTTGAAATCTTACAATAATATCACATTACGGATCCGATGAAATTGGTTTCGTCGAAATCCGAGACCGTTTGAAAAATGACTATTTTAACTCGACGATTTAAAATTAAAGACAATTCGATGCGTTTCGATCTACCACGGTCAAACGACAACTCCGATTGCTACGAAAATTGAAATCCGATAATAACTAACTATTACGGATCCAATGGAACTGGTTTCGTTCAATTCTGAGACTGTTCGAAAATTGGCTATTTTTACAGTCGATAATTAAATATTAAAATATTCGATTTTCACAATTTAACTTCAAATTCAATTCTGAAAGTTCTAAAATATTTCTATAACTCCAGTATGATTAAATAAAATTTCCCAAATCATTTTCAATCATATTTAAACTCGATTTTCAATTATCTCTGGAATTTCACTATTTAATTTATCGATTTAATTATCAAATTAAATCCAATATTCGAAACATAAATCATTCGACTTCTAAATTCCATTTATTAATATTTAAAATCAATTAAATATTCGAATTTTAATTATCAAAATTTCTGGGTCGTTACAGTCATCTTCCGACTCAAAGCATCTGCCACAACATTAGCTTTCACAGGGGTATAGTTGATGTCGAGGTCATAAGAAGCAAGAAACTCCAACCACCTAACTTGTCTTTGATTCAAATCCTTCTGAGTGGAAATATACCTCAAAGACTGATGATCTGTGAAAAGCTCAAACTTAGTTCCCAAAAGATGATGTCTCCAAAGCTTCAAAGCAAAAACCACAGTAAGCAACTCTAAATCATGAGCAGCATAATTGGCTTCATGGGTCTTCAACTGACGACTAGCATAAGCAATGACCTTCCCATCCTGCATCAGAACAGCTCCCAAACCTTCATGACAAGCATCAGTGTATACCGTTAATCCCTCATTTCCATTTGGAACAGTAAGAACTGGTGCGGAAGTAAGCTTGTGCTTTAACTCACTGAATGCGGCTTTACACTCATCACTCCAAATAACTTTAACATTCTTATGAGTCAAAGCTGTGAGAGGTGCAGCAATCCGAGCAAAATTCTCAATGAATCTCTGGTAATAACCGGCAAGGCCCAGAAAACTACGGATATTAGTTGGAGTCTTAGGAGTTTCCCAATCCTGCACAGAATAGGGACAAATAAGGACAATTGAAAAGATATAATAAATTGAATGAATCAAGGAAGAGAAGGAAAGAAAGACTAACATTGATCGCAGCGATCTTGACTGGATCAACAAAAACTCCATTATCAGAAACAATATGCCCGAGGAATCGGACTTCATACTTCCAGAAATGGCATTTAGAAAATTTAGCCCTCAACTGATGATTTCCAAGAGTTTCAAGAACAGATTTCAAATGTGACTCATGCTCTTTCTTAGACTTAGAGAAAACAAGGATATCATCAACAAAGACTAAAACAAATTTATTAAGCACATCACGAAAAACACGATTCATCAAATCAACAAAGAAAGCAAGAGCATTAGTCAAACCGAAAGGCATGACTAACCATTCAAAGAACCCATTCTTAGTACAGAAAGCAGTCTTGGAAATACTTTCCTCAGCAACTCTGAACTGGTTGAAACCTGTGGCAAGATAAAGCTGAGAGAAAACAGTAGCACCATAAAGCTGATTAAAAATACCATTGATGCGAGGCATTGGATATCTTTTTTTCATAGTGAGCTTGTTCAGCTCCCTATAATCAACACACATCCGGAGAGAACCATCAGACTTAGTAACGAAAACTACCGCTGCTCCCCATTCTGAATAGCTAGGTCTGATCAGACCTTTGGAGAACAAGTCCTCAATTTTCTTTCCCAACTCAACCTTCTCACGGGGTGCCATTCTTCTAGGAGGAAGAACTATAGGCCGAGCTCCAGAAATAAGATCAATACGGAAATCAATTTCCCGCTTAGGAGGTAAAACAGTGACTTCACCAAATACATCGGGATAAAGTTTGACCACACGAGTCTACTGAAGATCAACAGGAGAAGAATCCAGAGAATAAATAAAGCTAACAGCAAAATCATGAGGCATACTACACTGAATAACCAAAGAATTACCCCGATCATCCTCAAGAGAAACAGTTCGGGATTTACAAGAGATACGGGCATCATGATGCCTTAACCAATCATCTCCAAGCAATAAATCAAAAGTATCAAAACCAAGAACATAGAAATCACCACTAAAGCGATGATCACAATGGAGGAGTTTCACTCCTCTACAAATCCTACTAAGGTTCGCGGGACCCCCAATAGGATTAGAAACCCATAAAGGAACAGAAGCAGACTCAGGAGAAAGGCGATGCTCAAACTTATCACAAATAGCCATAGAAATAAAACTATGCGAAGCTCCAGTATCAAATAAAACACGAACATGATGCTTAAATAAATAAAAGGTGCCCTGAAGAGTACCTTAGTCATAACTAGGAGCAGGTGCAGGTGCAGGTGGAACAGGTGAAGAAGCAGAGGTAACAACAAAAATACTAGATGGCTTGCCCTTCTGATACAACGGACAATCATTCTTAAAATGACCAGGCTGAAGACAGACATGAAACAGATTGTTCCTGGTACCCTTAGGTGGAGGAGCAGCAGCACCAACTGAAGTAGGGCAACTATTAGCATAGTGTCCCTTCTGATCACACTTGAAACAGGTAATGGTAGATATGTCGATAGGTTGCCTCTGAGAAGGAGAAGATGATGAAGATCCCAAACCCGGATTCTTGAGCCAATTCTTCTTCTACTGGTGGAAATTGAGCTTTCTCTTCTTAGAGTTGGCAGAGGAAGACTGAGATGTAGGAGCACTAGCAACAGCAGGACCCTTGGAAGTAGGGTTCTCATAACGAATAGCCATATCCATAAGCTCGGTGAAAGTGCCATGAACATGAGAAATGAGACTATCGTATAACTCTGGGCGAGCTCCAGCTATGAACTTCTCATTTTTCTTAAGCTGGGTGTCAATAAAGCCAGGACCAAACTTGGAAAGTTCATTGAACTTCCGCTCATACTCAGAAAAGGACATGGTACCCTGCTTGAGATCCATGAATTCACGATAAAGCTGAGATTTCCCGGCTTCGGGCATCCATTTTGCCACAAAAGCCTCCCTGGAAAAGGATACAGAAACAAAACTAAGATAGATTCAAAAGAAAGGAAATAGGGACAAAATTCAAGATAACACAAAGGATACTTAAACTGCTCCCACGAAATATCACCCTCGTTAGTGTGAGCTGTAACAGACTCCCACCAATCCAAGGCTGACTCTTGCAGCTGCCAAGCTGCTAACTGACACTTCTGGGCATTAGAAATCTCGAGACTGGTAAAGATCCTCTCTAAACTCTGTAACCATTGCAGGGCTTCGATAATGCTCTCTGAACTGGTAAATTTGGTACCACCAAGTTGAGAGAATTCCTTACAGAGAACAGTAAACCTAATAGGTGCAGCAGGTTCAGGAGCTGGGGTAGTACCACGACCGCTACCTCTGGAATTTCCACGATTCATCCTGAAAAATCAAGAATGAATTTTAGGACAAAGGTACAGAGAAGTCAAAGATAAGATAAGACAAGACAAGGTAAAATCACTTGGATGAATATCCTAATTAAAGAAATTTCTAACAAGGTGGATACGGAAAGAAGGAAGTTTAGAAAATTGCTTTTAAAACAAGAAAATTTTATATCAAAATAATCTTTGAAAAATCATTTTATACTTTGAAAATACGTTCTCTCACAGAGAAATGATTCTGAAGTTGATTTTACTCACTCTAGGGTATTTCTACCCTATCCCTGATGAGTTTTTGCTCCATAGGCTAAGGTTTGCCTAAAAACCAAAGCTCTGATACCAAATGAAACGACCCACTATTTTGGACCATTCAAATCGACAATAATCCACACATGTCAAACTTGAATAATGCAAAATAACATATTGTAATAAAATTTGGAACAAATAAAATCATTCACAGAATCACAGACACAGAAATATCAGAATAACTCACAGCGGAAAATAAAATAAATAGTAGTTCATGAAGCCACTACAATACAAAGTCTCAAAAACAGATACAAAATACATAGTCTGAAAACAAATACAGTTCTGAAACAAGTACAGTAGAAATCCCAAATACATATGTCTCTAATACAAAGCTGACATAGAACAAATGAAACTGAAATAGATAAATTACTAGATAAAGATGATCTCCAGCAGTCCTAGCTCCAAAGGTGAGATCCAAAGCTGATACTCAGGCTGACCCGAGCGTAAATAAAACACAAACACTCGAGTCATGACATACATACTTATACAATGTAAACAAACTCAAGTGAACTGTAATAAAAGATACAAGTAACTTAAAGAATGCTTGGGATCGCCCATTCTTTAAGGATCCATTAAACTATCTACTATGTAGTAATATTCGCTATTATAATAATGCCTAATTATAAAATAAACATACTTTTAAATAGCATTAAGGCTTTACATTTTCCACCTTAACACGTAATAGTGCCAATAGTCTATATAGTACCTGCATACCTCGAAAGGCTACGAGAACATACTCCATAGGTACGACACAAATAGAAACTCGTACAAGGCGCGCTAGGGTAGGTGACACGGCACAACTAGGCAATGCCAGGGTAGATATACCAATTATGCATCCGGGCTGGTGGAAACGCATAGCAGCCACTACCGCCCACCTCGAGCCACACTCCCAAATCAAGGGGTGCAACCAATCAATCACAAAGTAATAGAATGGTATCGAAGAAGTGTGTCCGATCAGAGGTGCACCTCATTGGCCCGAGAATCGCTCCTGTTTTAGCCACCTTATGTCAACTCACGGGAGTTGGGTCCACGTTCATACCACAATAGGATCGTCGCCACCATCCTACTTCATTCTAGTAACTCCACCACGTACATAGTTGTTAAAGTGGTTTTCGGTATCGACAAAGAGTATGTCCATATCCGATCCCGGTCTCTTTAACAACCAATCATTATTATAACCCGTGGTTATAAATTTCAAAAATAGTTTATATTTCAAATCAAGATACTTCATTTAAACCATTAAAAGTAAAATCATTATACCTTTAAATCAAATATTCAATTCCCAAAAATTTAACCTTTTCTGAACTCATTTATTCACTTAAATACCTTAAAACATTAAAATTCCAGCTTTCACAGCATTTAGAAAGTGCTGCGGTAAGTTATATTTGAAAACAATTCAATTCAACAAAGACAACATTTTTAAACTGCTGTATTAGTTCAGGGTTCAATTTAAAAGATTTAAATTAAATTCAGCAAAGACAGCGTTTACAAAACTGCTGCACTAGTTCAATTATATTCAAAAATCTCATTTCAGCCAACTGCAGCACTTAACAAGTGCTACAAAAGCTCTGTCATTAGTTTCAGGTTCAAGTTAGGTTTCTGCAACTATAGCACTTACAGAGTGTTGTCATTGCCCTTAGTTAATTTCCCTTTTAGTTTACTTCTGCAACTACAGCACTTACAAAGTGCGGCAGATTCTATTAGTTCAGTTTTTTAGTTCATTTTCAGAAACGATAGCATTTCTGAAGTGTTATTAAAAGAATTTCTAGATTTTAAATAGAATTCCAGCCACAAATAAAATTTAATTAAATCATTTTAACTTATAAAAATCATATTTTCCCACATCAAAAATGTTTATTTAAATACCTTTAACTTATGGTTTTTATAAAGAAATTTTTTTACAATAAAAATCAAATTTTCCAAAATTTCACTTATTAAATTCAAGTGTACCATTTTCCCATTCTTTGCATTTTTAACTATTTACTTTAACACTTAAATTTAAAATTTCATTTCATAAACAAACTTAATTTCCATTTTTATTTAATTAACTCAAACTTCCATTTTAAAAATCAAATCACAAATTACCAAATTAAGTTATGTTTCAAATCACAATTTTCCATTCATTTATTTAACATTTTCAATACATAGAAAAATCATTAACACTTTATTAAATCATTTAAAATTCAATTTAAATCAAATTATCATATTTTTACATTTTAAAAATACTTAAAATTTATAGAAAAATATATAAAATAACCACGGGTCTGTATAATATTTTCTAGCCTAAGTCAAGTGATACAGATAATATATCATTTCAATCCGTAATTTACAAAGAAAAATCCGGGTTCTATCATTTCAAACCCGCAATCCCAAGTAAATAAAAATAAATAAAAATCGCTCATGCTTATCATTTTAGCCCATAATGATTTTTCCCTATTCTAAAGTCTCTTCGGGTATATATCATTTCAACCCATAGTGATTCTATTCTATAGGGAACTTGCAGTGTGATTAACAGAAATAAATAAACAGTATAATAAAATATAACATAGCAGATGATGTGACAAGTTTATAACAGAGTTTAACATCATATAATTTACATCACAGGCAGGTATAACATGATATAATAGTTTATACACATTCACTTGTTGTCACTTCACAATTTATATAAGTATAAATGTCTTGTGTGAATACTCACCTCTTTACGCTGGAGTTAGCAAATAAAACACACAAACAAAAATCCAGAAAGCACGATTGTTAGTCCATAGGATAGTGGTTTTGATGACAACAACTATAGAAGTGTTATAAAATATATATGTGCAGGAAATCTATATGCATGTATCAACAAAAGAAGACTGTACAGTAAAGAAGACAAAGATCAAGAGTTCAAGATTGAAGACTCATGAGATTCAAGATATTCAAGAGTTCAAGACAAATAATATAGTTAGGTTAGATATTTGTTAAAACTCCTTGAAAGCACTATCATTCTTTTTTATCCAATTTACTCGTGGAATGGAATCCACTTCGTTCTTGTTAAAGGGATGGAACCCTAGTGAGATGGAACTCACGAAATATCTAGTGGAACGGATAGTAGCCCTATTTTGTTATCCACTAATTTTGATTCAAAATGATTTTCAAAATTATCTCTTGTTTCATAAAATAATTTTCAAATATTCCTTTTCAAAAGAAAAACCTTCGTTCGTATTTCCAAAAATGTTTTAGCCTCAAAATCATATTTATCATTTTGTTATATTTTGATTTCAAAATTGTCCTTGATATTTTAGCCTCAAAATCTATTTTAATATTATATTTACTTTAGTTTATTTACCTTGATTTTAAATATATTTTAGTATATATACATATATATATTCATAAGTATTTCTACTTCTAAATACCTTCTACAAATACATAGAGTCCATTTGAATAAAGTTGCATATGTTTTAAATCATCATTTTCAAAGAAAAGCAAATCATCATTTTTACTAGACCATGTCGACATCATAGTTACTCGTCATGTCGACATGCTTCCCGTTATAGCAAAGGTTGTTTTCAAAAGAAGTGTCTATTCGTTTAAATATCTTTGAATGGACACATCCATTCATTCTCTATAAATAGAGACTGTTATGGACGTTTTCCAGTAACTACTTTCTTTATTTTCTCTCCTCTTTATTCTCTTATCTTATTTTCTAATCATCCTATCCATATTCTGCCGAAATCTTAAGTGAATCAAACCAGAATATCTCTAGTTTGATTCTCTGCCACTCTCTTCAAAGAATCTCAGTGCTTATCAGAGTTATAGATACATTTGTACTCAAAGAAACTTGTTTAGGGTTATAAAGGTGTGATCGTGTCCTTGGAAATCGATCGGGTGAACTTGTGTCCTGTGAATCAAGTGGTTCTACCCAGAGACCTGAGAATCTGGAGGGTGTACCTCGTCGCCTTGGAATCGAGGGATTGTAATCTAGATTATTATTGAATAGAAAGCCGTACGAGTTGTGCGGGACTGGATGTAGGGTAACACCGAACCAGTATAAAATTTCTGGTGTGTTCTTTCCTTTACTTGCTTTTTATTTATATTTGCATTTGTTTGTGATTCTGTGATTTGATCTGTGATTGTGTATTTGCATTAAGTTAGTTAAATCAATTTAAATCAAAGAAGTTTTAAAGAAATTCTTAAAACACTATTCACCCCCCCTCTAGTGTTAAATAGCCTTAAGATCATCTTCCGCGTCCCTTTCATTTGGTATCAGAGCAAGGTTTTCAAAAGTTTCATAATCTGAATTTTGAAAATTTTTAAAATGGCAATTTTTTATAAAATTATTAACACTGTTTTCATTTGACTATGTCACAGAATCATCATGATATTGTTGTTTAAAATTATATTTAGTTATTTTGAAAAGTCACTTGATTCTTTAAAAATTGTTATCTTGTTTTGCAGGAGAAGTGTTATGTACAAATGGATATATAATGGAAATCGACAAAGAAATGGATACCAGATCAATTCAAAACTTTGGGTTCTCATCTACAACTTGATTTGATACTGTACTCCTCTCCATCTGCTTCGCAATGTCACTGGTTTCGTGTGAATCCGTCAAGAAATGACCAAGTTATGGCCAAATGAAGTTTTGGTGAACAAAGAGAAAAAGAAGGCAAATTCGTCAAAGATATTCTTCAAAATTCATCCAGAGATTTGAATATTTTGTTCCCACTCCTTTTCAGATTGTAGTTCTTGTTCTCGTGGTCATTTTGAGGGGTGGATCATCAAATTCCGATCAAAATTGAGTGAAATATGAAAGTTTGAAGTTGGCTATCCAAAACTGAAAAACTGTGTACGGGATCTTCAACATTTCTTCTACTGTTCGGCCTGTTGCATCACAATACCATCCAAATTCGACACCAAACTATAACTAGATCGTAGCCCTTGCCTTCCTCTTCGACTTGCCGCTGGTTTCATCCAATTCCGTTAAGAAACAAAGGAGATATGTCTTCTAGAAGTTTGATAGTATATAGAAAAACGGGAAGAAGATGAAGAGGAGGAATTTTTATGAAAAGTGGTGACCGTTGGGCCTATTTATAGTGGTTGAAGTGTCCATTCATTCAAAATTCGAATTCAAAGTTTTGGCGCCAAGTTAGTCGATCTACTAAATCATCTGTATCTTTCTCATATGGTCTTCAAATTCAGCAAATGAATATACTATGCTGATCAGAAAAACGAGCCCATCGCAATAGAACAGATTTCGTCGTCAAATTCGAAAAGATATAAATGTGTGGATCACGACAATGGAGGAACGACAAAGTTAGAAAGATGGAATGCAAAAATTGGTACGCTTTACTATTATTTCATCTTTATTGTTGCATTTAGGAATATATATATCTATGCATTTAGTTAGGTATAGAAATTTATCACTTTTATAAGTTTTGATATTTTGGTCCATATATTGACACACCATAGTATAAATATCAATATACAAGTCTAATGTTTTAAAAGTCTTTTAAAATGTGTTTTCTTTCTAATAAAATCTTACAACTAATTTATTACAACTATATTAAGAAAGTAAGCATACCTTCATTCGTAGTTTTAACTTATCTAATGTTGTTTTTATTTCTCGTACTATATTTCTTTTAAGATACTAATTTTATATTTTTAAGAAATTAGTAAAAGGAATTTAGATTGTTAGAATAAGGCTTTACTTATAGATTTCTTCAATTAATAAGATTGCATCACATCACATGATACTTATCATATAAGTAGATAGTGACATAAATTTTAATAAAAGCATTTTTACATGCATAATGCCAAGTATCTTTACACATACATGCATTCTCATTATTTTTTATTCAATTTTTTTTGTACTTTAACTATATTAACTACTATAAAAATTGGGTCAAAAATCACCATTTTTTGCCCAGAACCTTAGATAGCATTTCTGAAATGCTGTCTTTGCTTTTGTTACGCTGCAAATACGTTTTTATAGCATTTCTGTGCTTTGAAACGCCGTAGAGTTTCAAAAACTTTACACAGCATTTGGTAAAAGCTACAGTTTCTATAATGTTTTGAATATATTTTATTGCAAAAACTTTTTATAGCATTCTGTAAATGCTGTCTTTTCTACTTAAAACTTTAAATTATAAAATAACGATATTTAAACTAAGTATTTTTCTCTATTCTTTTTAGAAATTATTTTCTAACTTATATTAGAATATTTAAAATTAATGTTTAGATATTCTTTAGTAATTAATTAAAATTTAAATGAAAGAGGCCTTAATATAACACATGTTTATTTTAGTTTTTTAATCTTTGTTATTTTTAATATTTCATTATGATATTTTTTTTTTTAAAAATGTGTTTAAACATGTTTCTAAATATTTTAGTCAATAAAAATTTAATATAAAGGTTTTAATTAGTAAGTTAAGTATTTTATAAACATGGAAGTTTGGATTCTTAAAAATAAAAATAAAAACAATCAAGTTAAAATAATTATTTAAGAAGGCTATTAATTTTTATATTTGATCATATATATATATATATATATAGTTTAGGTCCATATCTCTTAGCAATTTAATTTTGATATTGAGTTTGATTACTACCTTTCATGAATATGTTATAGTTTTAATACCATTTATTACCTTTAAACTCTTACTTTACAACTCTTTCTATCCCATTCATTAGTTTCCTTAACTTAGGTTTAGTAATTGGTGTGTTTTACCTTTGTTTGGTTGAAGTATAATAAATAGTTTGATATATGAATACATACATATATAGACACACACACACACACACACACACACACATATATATATATATATATATGCTTGCCAATTAGATATTATTTATCACTCATGTTTACCTTATAGTCTGAATATCTCTTACCATAGTATATATATCATCATATCATTGTGCAAATTATTTTACTTCATTATCATTTTATTACATATCATTATGCATCATATTTCATATCACATTTCATTGCATATTACATCATAAATTACAATGCATATCATAATCATTTGCATCACAAGTCGCACTTCATTTCGCATATTATCTCATGCTACATTGCATATGTTATACACTTCATACTGCTTTACAAACTACATATTGCATACATGTATACATAACAAGTGTATCTTATTTAGGAGGAGTTTGTAGTATTGTCTTATAATATAGGATTATTAGTTTTTGGTTGATTTGATTGATTTGATTGACTTGTTTGAATTGTTTGACTTGATTGACTTGTTTAATTTATTGACTTGATTGACTTGATTGACTTGTTTGAATTGATTAATTTGTTTGACTTGTCTGACATGATTGGTTTTGATGTATGTGTTGATTATATTGTCTGAAATATATTTATACATATTTATTAAATAATTATAGTATAATTAAGTTAATATCTTTCACAATTCATTTACTATACTTTGTTCTAGTATTAGTTTAAGGGGGAGTTTTATAGTTAGTGGTTTAGGACTAAGTTTTAGTTTTAGATCTAAGTGTTTATTATTTATGATAACACTATCATTATAATCACACGTCATAGATTTAGGGGGAGTTAGTGTCATTTTTTTGTTGATGACAAAGGGGGAGAAGTATAAAATAGGTTAGTTAGGCATAAATTAAGGGGGAGTTATTAGATTTAGGGGGAGTTATAAGGAGAATATAAATATTTTATAAATAAAGGTTGTCATCATCAAAAAGGGGGAGAATGTTAGTCCATAGGATAGTGGTTTTGATGACAACAACTATAGAAGTGTTATAAAATATATATGTGCAGGAAATCTATATGCATGTATCAACAAAAGAAGACTGTACAGTAAAGAAGACAAAGATCAAGAGTTCAAGATTGAAGACTCATGAGATTCAAGATATTCAAGAGTTCAAGACAAATAATATAGTTAGGTTAGATATTTGTTAAAACTCCTTGAAAGCACTATCATTCTTTTTTATCCAATTTACTCGTGGAATGGAATCCACTTCGTTCTTGTTAAAGGGATGGAACCCTAGTGAGATGGAACTCACGAAATATCTAGTGGAACGGATAGTAGCCCTATTTTGTTATCCACTAATTTTGATTCAAAATGATTTTCAAAATTATCTCTTGTTTCATAAAATGATTTTCAAATATTCCTTTTCAAAAGAAAAACCTTCGTTCGTATTTCCAAAAATGTTTTAGCCTCAAAATCATATTTATCATTTTGTTATATTTTGATTTCAAAATTGTCCTTGATATTTTAGCCTCAAAATCTATTTTAATATTATATTTACTTTAGTTTATTTACCTTGATTTTAAATATATTTTAGTATATATACATATATATATTCATAAGTATTTCTACTTCTAAATACCTTCTACAAATACATAGAGTCCATTTGAATAAAGTTGCATATGTTTTAAATCATCATTTTCAAAGAAAAGCAAATCATCATTTTTACTAGACCATGTCGACATCATAGTTACTCGTCATGTCGACATGCTTCCCGTTATAGCAAAGGTTGTTTTCAAAAGAAGTGTCTATTCGTTTAAATCTCTTTGAATGGACACATCCATTCATTCTCTATAAATAGAGACTGTTATGGACGTTTTCCAGTAACTACTTTCTTTATTTTCTCTCCTCTTTATTCTCTTATCTTATTTTCTAATCATCCTATCCATATTCTGCCAAAATCTTAAGTGAATCAAACCAGAATATCTCTAGTTTGATTCTCTGCCACTCTCTTCAAAGAATCTCAGTGCTTATCAGAGTTATAGATACATTTGTACTCAAAGAAACTTGTTTAGGGTTATAAAGGTGTGATCGTGTCCTTGGAAATCGATCGGGTGAACTTGTGTCCTGTGAATCAAGTGGTTCTACCCAGAGACCCGAGAATCTGGAGGGTGTACCTCGTCGCCTTGGAATCGAGGGATTGTAATCTAGATTATTATTGAATAGAAAGCCGTACGAGTTGTGCGGGACTGGATGTAGGGTAACACCGAACCATTATAAAATTCCTGGTGTGTTCTTTCCTTTACTTGCTTTTTATTTATATTTGCATTTTTTTGTGATTCTGTGATTTGATCTGTGATTGTGTATTTGCATTAAGTTAGTTAAATCAATTTAAATCAAAGAAGTTTTAAAGAAATTCTTAAAACACTATTCACCCCCCCTCTAGTGTTAAATAGCCTTAAGATCATCTTCCGCGTCCCTTTCAACGATAGCATGACTTGATTCGAGTAGAGAGAGAGCCAAGATGTTAATCTTGTATTCATCAACAAAACAAAGCAGAATAAATATATATTTATAATACAAAGATTAAATTGAAACAAATGGAAATAGAATTTAAACCAATGACTTCACAAAGCTTTTAATCAATTTTGCTTGACTACAACTCAACATTTGCTCGACCATAACACTATATTGGCTTGGCAATGATGATTAAATTGGTGGAAAGGCTTGGGTTTGGACACAATATGGCATGGCTAAGTCAAGAATATGAAGAGGAAGGAGTTACCAATCATAGAATACAAAGGGACAAGGCAAAAAGTGGGGTTTGGTTCAACAATTAGGCTCGGCCAAAGGTCAAGTGGCTCGGCCAGGGGCTGCTACAGGTCAGGTGATGATGGTCAGGGGTCATGTCAATAGGTGGTGGTGGTGGTTCTAGGGTGGTGGCCGTGGCTACAATGAAGAGGGTGGTGAAGATAGGCTCGGCTATGTGCATTTTTTGGAGTTTTTGCATTGTTTTATGGTGTTTGCATCAAGAGGAGGTCACGGCCTGAACTGGTCAGAGGGGGAGGAGGGTGTGCCATGGATGGTGAGGGGAGATGGTGGTGGGTTATGGCTGAGCAAACAATGGAGAGATCTAGGCAAAAAAATTGGAAAATCAATAGGAAAATGGAAAGAAAAAGTAGAAAAAAAAGAAGAAGCCATTACCAAAAATTCAGAAATGCTTTGCCGTGAAAAATGAAGTGAATGAGAAGCTTTCTCACTTGAAAAACAAATTAAAACACACGGCTAAAATTAAGTTTTGAACGGCCAAAGCAAGTGAAGAGGCAAGCAAATGAAAAGTCAAAAGTTAAAAGCCTTTTTGTCTCTTAGAATTTCCAATTCTTTTTAATTCAAATAAACAAATAAAATATCAAGTAAAATGAATAAAAGACAAACAAAATAAAGTAAAAATGAAATAAATAATTATTCTTAGGAAAAATAAAAAGTACATAAAGAAAATAGTTTATTATATAGAAACTAGAATTAAAAATTGCAAACAAAATACAATTAACCTTGGAAAATTATAACTAAACTTCTAAAATGTTTTAAAAATAAAATATTGAAATAAAATTTAATTTAAAATAATTTAAAAATATTTGCAAAAATATTGGGTTGTTACAAAAAGTGATTTGAATTGGAAAATTTGGAAATTGAATCAGTTTGACTTTAAAACTATTTTCAAATAAATTATTTTGATATAAACTATTTAAATCTATCTTTTTAAATATTCAAATTATTTTGGATTTTCCAAACGATTTTGCTATATAAACCATTTTAATACTTAAACTATTTTATGTTAGACTATTTTAACCATTGAAACTATTTTTAACTATTTTAACCATTTAAACTATATTTAACTATTTTAATTATTCAAACTATTTTAAAAACTATTCAAACTATTTTCGAAAATTCAAACTGGTCCAAGGTTGGAAGGTTTTTATTTAAATCTTGGATTTAAATACGAATTTGGTTAAATTGAAGTTATAACCCAAATGAAAATTCGAAGCAATGTTGAATTGGAACTAAAATCGAGATATTAAGGCGGAAATGACTTTGAAATGAAATGGTATATTTTGAGTAAATATGATGATTTCGAAATGAATTTGATTTTGAAGCGAATATAATATTTCGATATCAAGTATGAACTGTTTTCGAAATGTAAAAGTACCAACCGGTGTGTAAAACGACGTTTGGTTGTTAAAGAGACCGGGACCGGATATAGGCATACTCTCTGTCGATACCGGAACCACTTTAACAACTGTGTACGTGGAGTGATGATCCAGAACAAAGTGGTTAAATTTGGCATACGTTTACTGGATTTGAAGAAAGAGAACGATGATGGATTAGCCTGGCACTTGTGCCAATTTGAAATGACTAAAACAAGAGCCGTACCGGCCAAACGGGCTTGCTACCTCGAGCGGACACACTTCTTTGTATTATCATCATTTACATTGTGATTGATTGGTGCGCACCCTCGGATTTTGGGAGTGTTGGACGCGGTGGGCGATCATGGCTATGATGCGTTACCACCAGCCGGGAAGGGTAAACTGGTAGTATCCTACCTTGGGCATTGCCTCACGTGCCTTGTCATACTTTTATCCCTATATGAGACCCATACGATTTTGATTTAGTGTTGTTGTATCACGGCGCATCCCTATCTACCGACGGTTTACTGGTGTTTTATATGCAAACTGTACGACAATGCTTAAAAACGCGTTAAGGGGGATCAATGTAAAGCCTTAACGCTAAGAAAAATATTTACTTTATTGATTAGAAATTATATATATAGTGTATTCTACTACAAATAAATATTTTGACGGATCCTTAAGAGATGGAAAATCTCATAACATCTCTTGAGTTATTGCACGCACGTTATACACTGGATAGGAGATGTGAAATCCCATAAACATCTCTGACGCTATTACACTCATGTTATATGTGATATTGATTTGACTTACATAAGGATATTTTAGTCCTGACTCGAGTGTTTTGTCATTTCATTACGCTCGGGTCAGTCCTGAGTATTTCAGCGCATTGAAGATCATTTTCTGGAGGATGAAGACGAAGACGAAGACGAAGATTTGATATATTATTATTACTAGCAATATTCCATCATTGTTTGTTCTACTGCATTATTTATTTATTCCTGATGTATATATAACTCTGATAAATGTTTTATAAATTATAACCAAATGTATAGTAAACAGCTTCATGAACTGTTTATTTGCTTATTATATTTTATCATTCCGCTGCGAGATTCTTTGTTTGTTTTCTTCTTCTTTTCTTATTTTTCTTAATTAACCCCATTGATTATCTATATTCCGAATTGTTTAAGTTGGACATGTGTCGATTATTGTCTATTTAAACCTTCCGAAATGTGGGTCGTCGCAAAACGTTTATAGTGGTTCGCTAAGTCAATGCCTATGTCCACTTGAGATTTCTACTGATTATCTTGATGTCTACAGTCATAGTTCTTATGGTTCGGTACCATTCCACAGGAAATTACAATAAAATATGTTCAGATTGCAAGAAAGTGAAACGGTCATCGAAAATGAGCCTCTAGCCTTGTATTTATAGCTGTAGGTTGGCGGGAAATGTTACACCACGTCCTCCACGATCTCCATTATCTAGTAGCGGTTGGTCTCAAGAAAATGTGTCCATGTCAGTAGGTAGTTATGGATCAGTATCGATCTATAAGACTGTCTTAGGGGTCCTTTTTGCCTCCTTGGGATGAAGCAATATGTCGTTAGCTTTGTGATTCCAAACTTGATTGTATTTCTATGAGTTTATTTCTTAGTCGAAATGATGGATCGATGGAGGAATAGAGTTGCTAATTTCAGGTACTTATGGCATTCGATAGCACACGACGTGCGATCGATCAATGGATCTTGGCATGGGTTGCTATCAAGAATACTTGAGCATGGAAGGAAGTTGGGGAATTTCTAGATGAGTTGTATGGATTGATACCGATCCATCACTTTGATGGATATGGACTTAAATTTTTTGGAACGGCCTTGTTTTCGTCTTGTGAACTTGGTTGTACTTCGTTTTTGGGCTTTGCTGCTATCTCTCCGGCCTTCCTACCTTGATAGCTTTTAGGTTGAATTCATCAAGTCCGTCTAGATATTGCCTAGTCAAAAGACTGGATAACAGTTGCCCTTCAAAGTACATCTTGTTTCAAACATGATGTACTTTGAATCGAGACAAGTCACGATTGCCATATCAGACTCTAATCCATGCTTTGAATAGTTATTATCCTTCCTTCGAACCTTCTCAGTAAAATTTCATGTCTTTAGCCATACGTTATGATGCTTTGCTGGCATTTGGGACTATATAACTAGTGCATGCTCTCATGATCTGTCATTTTGAGCTTAGTAATTTTGAACCAGTTCCTTTTTTGGATTTTTCAGGGTTGAATCTATTTTCGTTTGATTCCAATTATTGAATGATGAGTTTGCATGTACACACGCATTTAGTCCCTAGGCATGCTTCAATTTCGTGCACATGTTCATTATTGTGAAGTAGTACAAGTGCATGCACACATATACGCACATGTGCACATTTTCCTCTCTTCCATGGTTCGATACCGACTCACAAAAAACTGCTTGTTTTGTAGGCGAACTTGTTGGATTTATAGGTATAAGACCCGATCCCTGCTCTTCTGCCATCTCACTTTACTTCACAGCCATACGAATTGAAGCCTTGTTCTGCCATTAACAAGTTTTTGTTACCAAATTTGAGCCAACACCTTCACTACCCTCGCGCTGCCACCGCCGTCTAGCATCACGAACTCCGACCTTTGACCCCCATTTGCCTTGCCTTGGTTGAACCAAAACGGTCACTCCAGACTTGATCCAACATTTGACCATGAACCAAGACACGAATCAATCTCCTCTTCAAGCTCGAACGATCTTAGGTAGGCAGTGGAGATGGAGAACGATGATGGTGAGCTTCACGTTGATGGTAGAGCTTGGATTTGGGAGGAAATGGTGCAAAATAGTCAAAATCCATCCAACGGGATGGATCGGTATCGATCCAACCATTAGTGGATTTTTTCTCTTCATTTTTCTTTAGAGCATTGTAGCCTGCATCATACTTGAACATTTCCCAAATGTTATTTCCCAAGTTTTGAGACATTTTGGGTGTATAGACGTTGACGTGAATCCCATTGGACGGTCAGCAATGATGGTCACTTCAGATAAACTCCACTAGATTTACACTTTGGCATGGGGCACAACTTTTAATCAATCCAATATCAATTATGTGTTAAGTTTTGGTAGCTATGGATCTCAGACGTTCTGAGCGTCTCTCCACTAAAGGTGTAGGACCATCAACTTCTAAATACGCTGAATCAGACACCGAGTCAAGCTCGACTCCGGTCCTATATCCCGACTAACTACGGTGAAGCCTAGACCTCAACCCAAAAATTCATAAGTAGAACAACCTATTCCGGAAGTTCCAATAGAGCCTATAGAAGGCCCGAAAGTCTGAAGCCGTTCCTAACACTCTTGACGATGCTGTCATATTAGATGATTATGTTGATTTCGCCACTTCAAAGATTAAGGAAGGATCACTTAATAGAATTTGTGAGAAGCCGTCATATTATATGGTTTATTTTTGAATTAATTAAGAAGTTTTGGGTTAATATTTATATAGAAATAATTATATATATATGTACATATAAACCTAATGTTTATATTTCAAATTGTATAGTTTAAATGCTTTATTAATATCAAACAATTTTAAATGAGGCAGTAGTTTATGCATATGAATTATTGTTGGTTATTCCTAATCTTATGTCATAATGATTCATTGATTGCTTTTTGAATGCTGCATAAATCAAGTTTGTCAAAAAGGGGAAGATGAATCATTCATCTTTATCACCTTTTATTTCTTTCCTTTTTGTCCCTTATGTGATTGCCTTTAAATTATTCTTATTTATTCATATACATCATGTTATGAATTGATCATACTTGCCTTATGTTTAACCATTCTGTCACATAATTAAGGAATGAGTATATTTGATATATTCAAACCTTATTTTTATATCCCATTCTTTACTATTTTTAGTATCAAATCAATAAAAAATATGGTATTAAATAAAATACTGATTTTATTTAAAATAAATTTAGATAATATCTAAATACATTTAGACTTCATAGGCCCATTAATGATCCAAAAATGGTAAATTTTTTGAAATTCACTCATTTCTTCCGCTGCGGGCTGGTCCAGTTCCTAACAATGGTATCAGAGCCTAATAGCCTACACGGTTGAACTTAGTCATGTTAGGGCTAACTAATTAAGCTTGCCCACTAAGTACGGTGTCTAGAAAGGTAATGTCTAGGATTGGATTGGGTAATCAGGTACCCTGTCCTACCTGGTTACCAGCCTGGCCTAAAAGGTGGAGTAAGCTTGTAACAACCCGAGATTTTCGACGCCCGAAAATCGACATTAATACGTCCATTGTATTACATGCCGAACAATCGAATGCTGGAAATACCAGATCGTTAGGGAAAAGAAAAAAGGGGTAGAAGAAGAAAATAGGAAACAATATCAGAATCTCACAATCACAGCGGAACAATATATAATAGATAACAACAGATCTTTATACAAAAGAAACTATAACTGTTTTTGTACATTACATCATCGGAGTACAACACAATCAATATCACAATACTGGACAGTTATGATAACTTGTCCTCACAAAAGCTGACTATACAGCTTACAATGCACAGCGGATTATACACCAAGTACGTGTGATACATCTCGTCATCCAGCTCGTCTCCTGAGCTCCATAGCATCCTATCTTGAATCTGTAATACTCGGTCTGACCCGAACATTATAATAAAATAACACCCGAGTCAGACGGGAAAACCAGCGTGATAAAACAAACTTAATTTGAATTATTAAAGTTTTCAAAATCCTTTGAAAATCAAAGGTATCTCGTAAGACCACGCCATAAATAAACATGCCGGGTTTTTACCTTATGATAACCAAAACACATTATATCAAAATCCTCTGATATTATAATAGTGTCTAAGTACAAATACTTATTCAAATAGCTGAAATGCTTGCATCTCACGTTCCAGCATAGTTAAGCACAATCAAAACCTTATGGCGCTTATTGGAGATTGGGTTCCATACAATGGCAGGGCTACTGGGGTACCGCCCGTCACAGTACCTGGCCTAGATCAGCGTACCGAGGACCACTCCCGATCCCCTGCAATACAAGACCGGACTACCCCTTACTGGATAGCCCGAATAAGATCACCCCGCAGTTGGGATCAGCAACCGCCACACAGCCGAAATAAAAAGGACTTTAGACAGGGATAACCTTACCCTACTTGGAAGCCACCCACTTAGCCTTGCTGCACCTCCCCTGTTTTAGCCATTCCCAGTTGATGAGGCTTGAGGCTATGATTACCTTTTTAGAACACATTCACTTAGAATGCTCATCGTCCTCCAATAACAATGTTCTGATAGCATTCGTCCATACAAGTCCGTTCCCGGTCCGAACGTAACCAAAGGCCCTATTCCTACTACATCCATTTTGGAATCACCCTCAGGATTAGTAGTGATTAGCCCTTGCACTTCACTGCTCCATCTTCGACTCTAAGATCTTGTCTTCATTTCAAAAACATACTCGTTGGATCGAAGTGGTTTTTGGATAACAAATCCGATCCCAGTCTCTTTGAAACAATGTTCGCTATTCCCGGTAAACTCAACCCCGGTTCTCTAGGAGATAAACAGACAAAAATAAGATCGGAGTTCACCTCCTAACCGTTCTTGTGGACGGATTTCCTTGTAAACGTCCTAGAAGAACAAACGAGTTTATATGTACAGTATATCACCTTGAACGGTAACTGTACCATATAATTAACGTACCTCTTCTAGATATTTCCAAAATTATGTCTGGGTCCAGATTTTTGATAGTCGGTTATTTAACTATCAAATTAACAATCAATTCAACCAAATATCCATTTTCCGCTGAAAACGCTTAAATCTCCTTTAAATTGGATTTCAAATACATAAATATCTTTATCCAATAATATACGCTTAAAAATATTTAAAATAAAGCTACTAAATCACTTTATTCAAATAATAATTATGAAATTCTATAATAATTCTCCAAGTAAAAAATTTAGCCAAAACTACTTCTAAGATAAAGCTATTATATAAAGTATAAATATTTAATAATTATCCTTTAAATCATAATACCAATTTGGCCTTTAAAATAAATAACTACTATAATTGACTAAATTAATATTTTCTTTAACAATTCTAAACAACTAAATACTGAATTTTTCTAAAACATTCTTTTAAAATACTTCTAAAACTTCTAATTTACACTTAAAAATCTTTCATTGAAAATATACTTAGCTTTCAGGAAAATACACTTTCCACTCCAATATAGCCTGTCTAATCATTTATAAATCCTTCTCGATTTATTTCCAGTTTAAATTTACGTTCCAACTCCATAAACTTCCTTTTCCACACTTTTTTAAAAATAAATCCCCTATTTATTTTTAAAATGAATTACCATCTCCTTATAAATTCCCATCGTGAATTTATAGTTTCAAATTATCCACTGATAAATATTTCACTTTATTTATAAACCCAGTTTATAAATCCCATAGCCTCATTTCCTATTTAAAATCATTTTAAAATACTTAAGTCGATTTCAAATTGTTTTCTGAGTTAAACTCCATTTTAAATTTATTCCTTAGTTAAACCGACTTATTCCAAAGTCCACTAACTTTCGATTTGCTCCCATTTTATGATTTAAAATCTTATTTAAATCTGAACATCCATTTCATATTTTATTTTATTCTTTTCAAATTTCCTCTTTATATTTTTTTTACAAATCTATTTTAAATCACGGATTTAAAATAAATACTTTTATACTTTAACATATCGCTTAAGTCCCATTATTAAATACTTTTATTCAAATATTTCAAAATCTCTATCTTCCATATTTAGAGCTTATCAAGTACAAATTTAAATCAAACTATTTATTTTCCCAAATACATTACTTATAAATTTATCCACCCTTTTTACAAAGTTCTTACTTTAATTTTTCCTTTTTATTTCCCTTTAATCATTCAATATTTATATTTTTAAAAATGCCAAAATATATTCGGCGATATCATAGCATCTAATAAATTAAATTTTCCCACATAATCTATCACAGATTATCCAACATTTCATATATCTCTGAAATGAAAATAAATTCAACATTTTTGAGGAATCTAGTTGGATCCCTCCAACCTGTTTCCCTGCATCCACAGATGTTAGCACAATATAAAAATACCAATCCCACTTCGAGGAGGATATCGCGGTATATAGGATCATCCGCTATTATGCGGGGCGCATAGGGTCTCATCCGCTATATAATGTGGGAATATCAATCACTCCAATATATATATATATATATACTATTATATATATACACATTCAACAGATAATAATTATCATAACTTAACCAAGCACATCCAATAATTTAAATTTAAACATTCAGATTAAATTATGGAAACCCAAATGAGTGAAAAAATTCTCACCTTTGATTTTTAATTTGCAATCCGATCCATCTCGACTTGTTTTCCTCACGATTTTAGACCTTGTACAAACATTATATGGTTTATTAACATTTGAAATAACCGAACAGTCCATTACCATTTATTAATTTAATTTAAACTAATAATTTAATTTTAATCTGTGATAAATAATTTTTAGCAACTAAATAATTAAATAAGTCAATTGAACAAGTTAATCACCCCAATACATATTTAAAATAAACTAGTAAGATAAAATATGTATATATATATATATTCTGTAAATAACAAAAACAGTAATCTGCTTTACTATAAGAACTTTTCTTCTTTAATATATGTATATCTGTAAAAATAAAAATCTGACTTTAAAATTCTTTCTTTTTCCTTTCTTTGTATGTATTTGTAAAAATAGTAATTTTCTATCTCTGCAAATATAAATATATATATGTATGTTATTAAATTTAAATTGAAAAAAAGGAATCGTATATACCTCACTGCTCAAGCACGACCAGCTGCTCACGGTGATACCAAACCCAACTTCTCGACTTCGGCTATCGAGCTCGACCGCGCTTCCCATTGGACATCCCAAGCCCTAGCTCGCTCCTCCACGACCTCGGCCCCTCAACACTCCCAAAGCCGCCGCGAATTCTCCTCCCACGAAACCTTGACCTGAGATGCTAATCTCGATGCCGATCACGAATACGACCACGAGTCTCCACCTCGAGCCCTGGATCAAAAGGCGATGCAAGCCCTAGCTAAAAACTGTAGATCGACCAAAACTGTCGCCTCCACGTACACGTCGCATCATCCAATTCAAAGCTCATCGAGAAACACGAATTTTAAAATCAATCTCGTAATTTTTAATTTCATATACGTGAAGTATCGGCCATGGCCAAAATGTTTAACTGGGAAGGAAAGAAATGAAGAAGGCCGATGATTCTCCTTGCCGGCATCGATGTGTATGTGTGTCTATATATATATATATATATATATTAAAAATGTTTTATTTTCTTTTCGTTTTGAATTCGATTGAAAGGAATGACGTGAATTTGAATGAGGAGGGAAAGAACAAGATGTTGGCGTGTAGAGGTGTGTGTACAGTGATCTGAAGTATTGAAAAAGCTCTGATGTGAATTTGCTTGACCAGTCAACATATATATATATATATATATTTAAATTTAAACCGTCTCGAATTTACAACTTAAAATCTCAACCCCCTATCGAGGCATGCTGCTAGGCGTTTATAATGTTATACCCCTATTCCGAACGCAATGGAAAAGGTTTCGAGTCCTAATTCTATCGTATGGAGAAGATAGCTTTTTAGACCCAATTATTATATTGAATTTCGATATAAATTTCAGCGCGTTTACCTACCATACGGCCAAACGATAACTCCAAACGTTACGAAATTTAAAATCCGATAATAATACACTATTACAAATCCTATGGTACTAGTTTCGTCGAATTCCGAGACTGTGCCCTAGAAGGCTATTTTTAAATGTCAATTTAAACGATATATTTTCAAAACAGAACAAATCACTGTTAAATTTAAATTTAACACTTTTATTATCTTTAGTATTATCAATATAAATTTTACAAGTCTTCAAATTATTTTTAACAAGCTTAAAACTCCAGATCCAATATTTTACCCAATTTCCAATTATTAAATTCAACACTTTAATTATCCAATAAATGGTGATATTGAAATTCAGGTTAAAATTTACTTTTAAATATTTAAAATTACTTAAATATTCCAATTTTCAAATGTCCAAAATTCCGGGTCGTTACAAAGCCCAAAGGTTACCCCTAACAGAAAAGGCCCAATTTGAATTGGGCCTTGGGCTAATTTTCAAAATAGTATTGAAAATTAAGACATGATTTTAAATTTAAAATAAAAACATGTTTATTATAAAAGGTTATAATATAATATAAATTTTCAAAAAGTTTGAAAACGTAATGAAAATTTCGTAATGTTTGAAACTGTTAATTTCAAAATTTTAAATTTATTAATAAGATTAATAAAATAAATTAATTAAATGAGTTAATTAATTAATACTTATATGCATGTATTATATTTGTTGATATATGTTATGTTATTTTAAAGTGTTAAGATAACATAAGTATACATGTATGTAAGATAAATTTTGAAATTGATATAATTTAATTAAAATTGTTTAATTAAATAAATTAATTAAATAAAAAATAGGCATATATAAGATATATGTGTTATACTATAAAGGTTGTAGTATACACTATAAAGGTTATAATAGATATGTCCAATATAAAAGTTGTATTGAAATACTAATTTCAAATTAATCAAAGAGTTAATTAATTAAAATTAATTAAATAAGATTTAATTAATAGAATATCATACATAAGACTATCATATAAGTAATATGAAATATAAAAGTTATATAATAATAAAACCTGTATGATATGAATGTATAAACTAAAGATGGAACATTAAAGAAACCCAAATAGACTTAAGGAATAAATACATACGTAAATGTACGTATATTGTGATTTATGATGTGTCTGACACTTGAATCGCGAGGGTATTTCATAATAAATACATTATTCCATATGTCGATATCACTCAATACAATATATTGAAGATTATGAATCTTCAATATAGTGTTGTCCTCTACCATATATATTAATAAATTACTTGCATACTCCTTTGTTGTTGAGCAAACTCAAGCTGGGGATGTTATGTGTAGTATTATTAATATATTGAAAAGATGAGGTAAGATAATTATATGTATTTGTTGAGCAAACTCAAGGTACATATACTATACTTAGGCCATCACGATATGGTAGGTACGAGTGAATAATCTCTTTCAATTTGTTGAGCAAACTCAAGGTCGAAATGAGATTAGGACAATGAAAATTGGGTTAGGAGTTGTATGTGATACAACCGATAAGAAGTTATCCATCGTTTGTGGGGCTATGATTTGTTGAGAAAACTTCATTGTGAAGAAATTTCTTTGAGGAATTATTGGTAGTAAAATGGAATTGGATACGATCCATAGATAGAACTGATTATATGAGATGAAATGAAATTAACTAACCTAAACGAACACATAGCATTAGAATGTCTAATAAGTATTTTTGCACATCTAAGAGAAACTATGAGTTTCTTATTAATGTCAAAAATATATAATCCTAGATTGTTTAGTTAAACCATTGAGAGTGTTGACACTATATTGTATGATGCACAAATCCGAAAGAATTCCAAGTATGCTATCGAATATAGATTTTGGTGGTTGTAACTGAAGAGATATGATCCATCGACCACGACTGTGTCTTTATAAGTAAGACTAATGCAGTTGGAATTAAATGATCAATGTTGATAAGAATAATATCGCAAATTTCAGTTTTTGAAATTAGCGTAATAGATTCGATATTCAACATATTCAAGTCAATTCGGATTTACTCACAAAATTATCGCTTGATAGGTCCTAGTGTTTTAGTACATATGTATTGAAATAGAAAATTCTAAAAAAGGATTTGGAGTAAGCTGTTTACACATATTAACAAAAAATGTCTCAAAGTCAGTGGGAGCGATATTGAGTTTGTGAGTCTTTGGATATGATCCAAGAAATGATACAAAAGTATCATTTTATAAGCATCAAGATTGAATAAGTATTTTGATAGAAATATCAAATAGTTTGATTTTCAATCAAAGTGTAGAGGAAGCGTGTGTTCATAAGAAAGAACGTTAAAAGGTACATTGATATTTCTAAACTATAAGTAAATAACACATTGTTGATTTTAACAATGTACTTGTGCTAAAATACCCTGTAGTTGATTTAATACTTAACATTGGATTAATAAATGATGTCTTTTACAGTAAGTATAAAAGATGTCGGCAATGTCCCAAATGATATGCAAGGACACCTTATTAAAATGTTTAATATGGAACATGTAAGATTGATTCCTTTGCATTGGCAAAAGGAATTATTTATACATGTTGTGTGGTCTACGATATCATGATTTGTTTATGTATTTGATACATGAAGAAAATATCAAATCCAAATTGATATCACTAAATGGTCATTTGAGGTGTTCTCGTATATTTATGAAATACTAAAGAATTGTTTACATAAACAAAAACTCCTTATGAAGGAGTGTTCGAACTCAAACTTCATAAGTCATATTGAGTGTAGTATGTCAATAATGAATTCAAGTTAAGAATCTTTAAGTTGGAAATGTTTCAAATAAAAGATTGTGGCTTATTCAATGAAAAAAGGCTACGTACATCGCCTTGAATATTGCCGCAATAGAAAAAATGTATATAAAATTATAAGTGCACAAATTTATAGCTGAGCCGATTCCAAATGTTGAGAATCTCATAATATTATTATATGAAAACAATGTCGCGATATGGTTCATAATAGAACATAGAGCTAATTAGAGGTCGAGAGACATACTCCGAATTTTTCCACGATATGAAGCAGTTTATCACCGTCGGAGAGAGTTGATTGACATAGTAGATAATTGAAACATAATAGCATACTCGTTCACAAAGGGACCGACTCAACTAGTTTTGAGAAACCGATTAGAGAAGTTGGAATAAGATTCCATAATTGACCCCTAGTGCAAGTGGGAGATTGATAGAGTTAGGGGTATGCCCTAGGGGCAATTATGTAATTTGTTACATAAATCTAACTCGTTGAACAATCTTGTTCATAATAAAGGTGTTTCTTTCTATTATATACTTAATATAATGTGGTTAAATTAATTAATTTAATTAAAAGTATATTTGATAGAAAATCCATAATGGCATATTTTGTGATAGTAGTTACAAAGTATTGTAACCAGAGTAATTTATCACAATAAAACAAATATACCATTTTAAATGTTCCTAGTCAAGATGCGTCGAAACTGGATATCGATGTATCCATTGAGACTAGAGTATGTAACGCTCTCCAAATGTTTGGCAGTGTATTACTCATGACTGTTGGGGGGCACCTAGGGGTTACATGCTGATAGTTATTAGATAACTATGGAACGACTCACTCGATAGTTTTCTGTTGGTTAATATAACTAAGGTAAAATAGAAAATATCGATGTGACTAATTTACGCAGTTCTCTCGACTTGAGAATACTTTTGATCTTCAATGTGGAAGCTCTGCTTTGATTATAGTTAAATCGTGACACAACGTCCATCGAACGACTATAGTTGGGTCGAGTGGAAGCATTGGAAGTGAAACACTATTTAAGAGAGGATTCGTGTCCTCAGTTATACGAGGTTAGTATCACAGTCAACTAAAGTCAACTCAAAGCCAAAGTCTCTGGCCAGAGCATTTTGGTTAATAATAATTGTTATTATTGAACCAAAGACTTTGTGTTTGGACTATAAAGTTGAATGTGGGTGATATTGGAATTTTGACCATTACAAAATTCCATAAATCCAAAGTGATATAGTTTTGACGAAGAGAATTGGTGTAAATAATTGTCACCATTAGGTACCGCTTAAAATAAGTTAAATTGGATTTTAGCAAAAGATGTGTAAGCGATGAATTCAGCCAAAATGTCACACCACCTGCTAAGTGACGTATGAACGTTAATATTTGAATTGTTCAATATTAATCGCTGACTGAATTTACACCTTTGAGTCGCACAACCGTAATGATGAATTCTCCGAAAAACCACATGATTTTATTAATTTATAAAGAGTTGTAAATTAATTAGATTAATTAGTATTTAAGAAATATTAATTATTATTTATTTTATTTGATGTTTGGGAGTTATTTGTAATTATTTGAATGCATTTAAAAAAGTTATATTTGCGCGCATTGATATATGATATCATTGTAATTAAATAAAAGATAGTTACATGGGTTAATTTATGGAATCTTATGTCATTTGATGGCACGTAATTTTCAACCATACCATGTAAAGAAATAGAAGTGAAAAGAGAAAGTTAATCAAGAGAATTAATTAGAGAAGTTTTAATTAAAGAATGGGAAATGTTTCCTTCTTTCAAATAAAACATATTCTCTAATTCATTATGTATGCACAATTGAGTTTCTCATTTTTCATTCTTCTTTCTGTAACTTTTCTGGTTCTCTCCTTCCCTAATCAATTATGAAAAGTGGTTTATTACTTTTGATCCTTGCAACGTCTGGAGGCTGATTTCTGAATCTAGGAGATTTGATTCATCTTTCAAGGTAAGATTCATTGGCTACATCTAGAGGAAAAATTCAATGTTTCAAGGTGTACTTCAAGGCTTTGGAATTAAGGTATGATCTTTTTATTCTAATAATTTTGATTTAATGTTTTAATGAACAAAATTGAATGTCTTAATTTATATGTGTATAATATTGTCTCATTTGATTTGAAAATGGTTTATGTATTTCAAATTGATTATTATATGAATTGATTTGTTTTTTTATTTAGATAAATCAAAACTAAAACTTGTATATGATTAGACAATATTTTAATTATATATATATGTTTAAACATTTAAATCAAAACGTAATTTTTTTGATTTGAATGTTTACATGTTCTTATTGTTTGCATTTTTACTGTAATAGAAACTTACATATGATTAAATGATGTTTTGTTAATAAATTGATTATAATTAATTCTAAATTTGTTACCCTATTCGACACAATTATCCTTCTTTAACTATTCAAAGGATTTTAACATATTACTTAGTTCAGTATGTATCACCTTTTGTTTTATAATTAATTATTCATATAGGTTGAATCTCCTTAGATTTGAAAGTTTATTTGTTCTTATTATCTGCATCTTATTGTAATTGAAACCCACACATGATTAAAGGATGTTTGAATAATAAATTGATTACAATAAATTTATAAATTTGTTACCCTATTTGACATGACTAATATCTTTCTTCAAGTATTCAAAGGATTGTTAATATTTTTCTCAATTTAGAGTGTTTCACTTTCGTTAAAAAAATTTATGATATCTTTAGATTTGAAAGTTTATTTGTTCTTATTATCTGCATTTTATTGTAATTGAAACCCACACATGATTAAAGGATTTTTTAATAATAAATTGATTACAATAAACTTATAAATTTGTTACCCTATTTGACATGAGTAAAACTTTTTAAGTATTCAAAGGATTGTTAATATATTGCTCAGTTTAGTATGTTTCACTTTTGTAAAATAAAATTCATATAGGTTGAATCTCTTGATTTAATTGTATACATATATATTTTGTTAACTAATTTAAGTTTATATAAGTTCATAAATACATCAGAAAAATTAAATGTTATATGGTTTATTTTTGAATTATTTAAGAAGTTTTCGGTTAATCTTTATATAGAAATAATTATATATATATACACACATATAAAACTTAATGTTTATATTTTAAATTGTATAGTTTAAATGCTTTATCAATATCAAACAATTTTAAATGAGGTAGTAGTTTATGCATATGAATTATTGTTGTATATTCTTAATCTTATGTCATAATGATTCATTGATTGCTTTTTGAATGCTGCATAAATCAAGTTTTTCAAAAGGGGAAGACGAATCATTCATCTTTGTCACCTTTTATTTCTTTCCTTTTTGTCCCTTATGTGATTGCCTTTAAATTATTCTTATTTATTCATATACATCATGTTATCAATTGATCATACTTGCCTTATGTTTAACCATCCCGTCACACAATTAAGGAATGAGTATATTTGATATATTCAAACTTTATTTTTATATCCTATTCTTTATTATTTAAGAATCAAATTAATAAAACAAAATATGGTATTAAATAAAATACTGATTTTATTTAAAAGAAATTTAGATAAGATCTAAATACATTCATACTTCATAGGCATATTAATGATCCAAAAATGATAATTTTTTTGAAATTCACCCATTTCTTCCGCTGCGGGCTGGCCCAGTTCCTAACAATAAGTATATGTGCTTGGCAGGATATGTCCTACCATTTAATCAGTTTAGCCGATGATTTCTACATTTTATGAGACTTTCTCCAGTTCAGCTCCATCCGAACAACTATGCATTGCTTCAAGGTCTATTCATTATATTTGCCTGCCACTTCGATCGTATCCCTAGAAATCAAAAGATCCAATATCTATTCAGCTTTAAGCATCGCAAGGGAAATCCTTCCCTCATTTTCTTAGAATGGTCCAGGGGTTGCCGAATTGTGGTTGGCACCTGGAATAAACTGATTTATTTCAAGGATGAATTCTTCTTCATTCGCTATCCTCTTGGATTCGCACAACAATGGTTGTCTCCATGTAAGTTCTTTTTTTTCCTTTTCATACAAGTAAAGGTTCATGGTTCTGCTATCGCTGAACGTCTTTTTCATCATTTGCAGTTGTACCGTTTAGGTCTCGTAATGCAAGTTTGGTAGAAACCCTTCGTCAACTTCATCAAATCCCAAAGGAAGAGAGAGAGAGGCTAAGACGGTGCTTAGCATTGAGAATCTACGAGCATATAATTTGTTGGATCCAGACCGTAGCGTTAGTCTTGCTACAAAAATTACTGATAGTGATGAGGGTGATTCTTTGTTCGGGGGTAATGGAGACCACTGACTAGTGCCCCTAGTTCAAAGTCCAGTAGTTGAAACTGGCGACGTATAGGAGCGTACCAAAGAAGGTGAAGTTAGAGTGAAGGTGAAGGAGGAGGTAATGAAGGAAGAGAAGGCCAAGCTGGTACTAATACGGGACATGACTCGTCTATTAATGAAGACGATGAAGACCAACAACCCCTTCAAAGAACAAGCCTTAAGATAAAAATCATTAAAAGGTAGACTCTAATTTCTCCTCCACTGGTCACAACTACATTTGATACTCCTATCCAAACTTCGGAGGATCCTTATGCTGTCCTTGGGCCGATTCTGGATAATATCCCTTCGCATGGTCTTGGCGGTATGAGCATCGAGGATGTTGGATCCTCCATTCATTTCCAAGAAGATATGCCTTCGGCTAGAGTGAGGGAGATCATACTTGTCAGTAAAATTAAAACCCACGGTCTGTTGGGGGGACACTAGGTCACTTGCATGCACACACATGCACCACACTTTGCTTAGCTGACGTTATATTATTGTCTTGTCAATGCTGTTTTGTTTTCATTTTATTCCCAGGTTCCATGGAACGAAGTGGGTTATATGAGGATCTTCAGGATCATATGGGATACCAATCGAGGCGCCAACCGAGCGTGCGCCCTTACAAGTCCAGCTATGATTTTGGCTCTAGCCGGCGCTCAAGCCATGATTGAGGAAGCAAAGAGAAAGAAGGCCACATGACTCATCGTCTAGGCGTCGATCTAGATCTAAGTCACCCCCACCAACGGTTGAGAAAAACATTCTAGCCCCCACGACGACATTCTTCACGATTCTTGTGCTTCCCTTTTACCAAACAAACCACGTCATCTCATGTTTCTCAGTACTCTCATTGTCCATTGAAATCTATTGCCCGGATTCCTCTTGACATAGAGCTGATAAAACGACCATCGAGCGGCCTATCGAATAGCCTATTTTCAAAATAGGGCAACCGATCGCTTCAAATCCTCAAATAGCCGAATTGCAACATTGCGTTTCGAAGATCAATTTTGAAGGCATCAAATTTATTCCAAATCTAAAAGATATTTCTTCGTATATTAAGGATCAGACGGTAGCGTACATTAGGGGTGTGTATGATTAATACTTTATCTGGAGAAGGTTGGCTGAGCAGATCTCGGATTATGTCGTGAGTTTAGAGACTGAGATGCTGGACTTCAACTGACAACAGGGCAGAATGATGAGACAATTGCTCATCTTACACCTGGAAAGTGAGATTCTAAGTCTAGAGGAAATCAAGGCGCTCAGAGTGGGTGAGCTTATTTTACACCTGGAGTTGGCTGCTACGGTTCAAAAAGACCAAGCCGAAGGCTCCATCACTACTCCTCAAGAGCTTGCTTTGGGTCTCGCTTTTGGACCTCCAACTACGTCTATTGCTCCTTTCATTCCACTGTACAATCCAGACACATCGCAAATGCAAAAAATAAGAATTTATCTCCCATTCAAGAAGGGAACTCAGATGGTACGCCCACCCATATAGAGTCTCAATCCGACAGAGGTATATCGTTGAACTTACCCATATTTGAGAAGGTGCACATGACACTGATCGATGTTTCTAATCTTTCCTTTCATCTTTCTCGAATTTCAGTTCAACCTATGATTTCTAGTCTCTCGAAGGAGGGCTCTCGAATTTCAGGACAATAAGTGACTACTTCAGGGAAAACTTGGAGCATCCCAGTTGGTGACACTCCAGGCCCCAGGGCGCAAATGATTCAAACTTTGCTAGAAGAGGAGCCTGGTGACTTCCAGGGCATGTAAGATAATGATGATGTTAAGATCACCGAGTCAACTGATCTTGCTCAAGGTCTTTCAATGAGCAAACTTCTTGAAAAACAGCTCAAGCCCAATACAAAAACTACACAAGAGCCGACTGACTTTTTTCCTCCTCCTTTGTCAATAGCGTTGCCCGACAAGACCATTTTTTCTTCGGTCACACTACCTATGACCAAAAGCACTCAAAGCATCTCTACCGCATTGTTTCTTAGTTCGCCTTCGAAGGGCAAAGGAAGTGGAGGAAGAAACCAGAGGGATCCAGTGCGCAGTCTTCTGCGAATGAGAAGTAGAAGAAGAAATCCAAGAAGTGATCATTTATCTCCTTCCTGTTTTTGGTTGTGTAGCCGTAGGACCTGTTTTTCTTTTGTTTTAAGCCAGCTTTGTGCGGGTTTGGCCCCCTCTTTTGTTTTTAGTTTAGGTGTCAATAACACTTGTTCTTTTCTTCCAAGTCTTATTTCGACTTTGAATAATATAGACTTTTTGTTTCACACAAATATTGTATGAATTTGACTAAGTGTTTGAGAATTGTGATTTATGTTCAACATGTTTGCGATCCACTTCTCATCATCGCTATTGGACTATCCACAGGTGCCCGCATATGTTTGTGATTCACTTCTCATCAATATAAACTTTTATTCCATTCTATTGTTTAGGCAGGTAAGGGACGATTATCAAAGTGTCTATCCACAGGTGCCCGCACATGACTATGTCTAGCTTTGGATCTTGATCAAATTCTGATCTCCTAGAGTAATAATTTAAATATCCCTTTTGGGGATGTCTAAAGTGAGATCATGCCTTACTCCGAGCGTTAATGGAAATGATCCATTTATGAATGGCAATTTAGGCATCCTACTTTAGGATGCGTGCTTTGCCCATGTCAAACTCTGGGCGTCGGTTGGGAGTTAACTGTTTAAGATAGTGGTTTGGGAAATCCCTATCCAGGATGTTTACTTGCAATCATGCCTAACTCCAGGCATCAATCGAAGTATGTAGGAGATGACGCCTAACTCTAGACACGACCTTTTGTCTTGTCTACTCTGGGCATGGGCCGTAAAGGTGAACTATCTCATTTTGCTTTTGAATGTTTATAATCTTGCCCTCGGGTCATGGGTTAGAGGAGTTCCTGGGTACCTTTATCCGAATACCAAGTGCGGTCGTGCTTCTTTCATCCGATCATGGACTGTGGAAGCTTAGTTGGTTCCTATCTCTAGGTACCTGCACATCTGCATTTTGCACATGTAAGTTCATTTAAGCACAACACTTTTCACAGTATAAAATCAAGTATAAACAGATTCAGAAGCTCCAAAAGTTGCTTCTTTCATAAACATTATAAATGACGGACTCTGTTTGGTTAAACAACTTTGATTAAATGTGTACAAATTTACATTCAAGTGAAATAGCGTCGTAATTTCTCACTATTCCATGCCCGTAGTAGTGAGATCCCATTCACCGTTGCTAGATTGAACATGCTATATCCAAGCTTTTTCTCAATCGCATACAGATCTTCCTAACTCGGATCTATGTTCCCAAGACCTGGGAAGATTCGTTTGAGAATGAGGTCGCAATTTCAAAGGTCCAAGCCCTGACCTTGGTGTTGTAATATCGGGTGATTCGGCTTCGATGTGCAGCTGCCATTAAGTCAGCTTCATCATTCTTCTCATCGATCATATCGAGAGACTTCAGCAGGAGTTCCTCATTTGTTCGTGGATTATAGTGAGTCATTCGATGAGAAGGTACTTCAAGTTCAATCGGGATCATGGCCTCTAACCCATTAGCCAGAGCAAATGGAGATTGGCCTATCATGGACTTGTGGGTAGTTCGATAAGCCTAAAGTGCTAGCAGAATTTTATCTACCCACTTGGTAATTGTGGCTAATTGGTCTGCCTCTGCTCATTTGGTGAAGTAATCCACAGCGATGCTGGCGTACCTCGTGCCACCTTTAAATATCAGTTGTACACTACGATATCGATTATCCAGACTACAAACGGCCAAGGACTGACCATTTAAGTAATCTCCATCAGCAGGGCTCTTAGAATCTTAGCGAATTTTTGGCACTTGTCATACTTTCTAGTGTAATCAGCTGCATCTCGGTTGACAGTTGGCCAATAATACCCATAAAGAAGGATCTTATTTGTTAGGGTTTTGTAACACCCTAATTTTTGATAACATTATTCAGGAGATTTAATTAGATAAATGAAATATAATAATGTAAATTTTAAGTGATAAGGGGATTGAGATTTGAAAAAATATTAAGTGGTCGCGCTTAATCAATTAATTAAATGGGCTTAAGAATGGTTTATAGGCTAATTAGTTTACACAAGGGTATATTGGGTATTAGCCACACCTTAATTCCATAACCGTTATATATACCCATGGCCTTCCTATCATTCTCGTTTATTTCTCATTTTCATAAAAATGTAAAATGCAAATATAAGAAGAGGAGCCGACCATTACTAGGAAGAAAAAGAAGAGAAAATTCAAATCAAGCTAAGAAATTAAAGAAGGGGAATCAATCTTACTCTCAATCCAATCTCCTTATCTTAATTACGGTGAATAATAATTTATACCATCTCTATTTTGTTTTATGATCATATGTTTTCAGATTTAAGATTAAATTCATTTTTATGATGATTTGGATGAGGATATGCTTTAATTATAAATTGTTTGATTTAAACAAGACTGTTTAAATAGGGTTTTATGCGTTTTAGGGCAAAACCGATTGAAATTGATGTTTGAATGCCATGGAAAAAATTTATGTTATGTAAAACATGATTTTGGAGTTGGGTTTTAATTTTGATAATTTTCCAAGCTATGGAAAGATTATTATGAATTTTCAAAGGAAAATACAGTTAAGTGGGTTTAGAAATCTGTCTCGAAAATTATATTGAGAATTTGGGTTTGAAATTTTGATATGTTAGATAACATGATGAAAGTGAATTTCTGTAATTTTTAGGAATTTTTGCTAAGTGATTTTCTTTTGAAATTAAATTACTTTAGAAGAAGGACTTATTTGCAAAATTGGATTTGCTTATTGGAAAAGCTTTTCTGCTAAATTAAACTTGGTTCAGATCTGAAATTAAGCGGCAGTTATTTTGGTAAAGAATTTGAAAAGTTGGGGCATCCAACCACATGTTTACACGTGGCAGGTTAGTTAGATAAATTTTTCTTTAACTGGCATTAATCAGTTTTTACTCAGAAAAGCAGGTTCCGCCTCTAATAGAAGAACCTTTCGACTCAGAGCTTCTTCCTTCAATCAAGTTGAAACCCCACTAAGCCGAAACCAATACACAAGGTATCACTTAGATGGTACGTAGTGGATTGGAGGAAAGGCGGAAGGTATGGTGTCGAAAGCATTGCTTCCAATGGGATCAATTGCCTTTGTTTGTTTTAAGAAGTTAAGCTCCTGCCTTTGTTTCACTAAAGCTTCTGACATAATCGAAACATATGTTTTTGAAAGGAGTTTTCTAATAGCTTTCAAAGGGCTTGCCATTTTATGTTTTAAAAGTAAGAGCTTTCAAATGAGTTCCTTTAGTTGTAAAATAATGCTTTCGAAAGTAGGGGTTCCGATCTAGTCGAAACCTAGTTGCCGTTCTTTTGCCTTTCGAGTGTATTGAAGTCATCAATGGTTTCGAAGGGCAGTGTTTGTTTTAAAAGATGTACTAAGCCACTTCCTAAATGCTTTCAAAAGGGTTCAAGGGTTTCGAAGGCAATGGTATCGAAAGGGGGTTTCGATGCAATCATTCAATATTTTGTTTAAATGATTTGAAGCTTTCGAAAGGAATGGTGCCAATACCGTCAGGTTTTACCCAATACTTTTATATGATAAAGAATGGTTTCGAAAGAGATACTTTCGTTTATATTCACTTTGATCCAAATGATATTTTTAAATATAAACCCAATGGTTTCGAAAGAGAGACTTTCAATGCTTTCGGAAGGGATACTTCCAATGGTTTTAAAACCATGCTTCTAAGAGTTAATAAGTAATACTTTATTACATTCGAAAGGTTTCGAAAGAGAGGTTTAAGTTTCGAAAGTCAAGGGCCTAACGTTTTGAAAAGAGATTTACATGCTTTCGAAGGAGGTTATCCAGTGAGGTCGAAAGCAAGGTTTTGAAGGTTCGAAAACTTAGTCTTCAAAACAAATAACCCAATCTCATTTTTAAAGGAACACCATGGAAAAAATAAATAAATAAAGTGTTTTGAAAAGGAGTTTTTGAAGAAGTTTTCTTTGATTAATAGGTTAAAGGGATTAACCAAGTTATTATGTTTGCTTCTTCATATATGTATATATTCACATTGTAATGGACCCATAACTGTATTTTGGAAAAGGGCAGAATAACCAGCTATGTTGACCCAGTAGTGAATATGAATTAAGTTAACTCCCGAATGAGTTGAATTGCACCCAGGAGGTCAAAAAGACCAGAATATAGAATGCTAAAATATTAAAGTAAGATACTGGCAGGGGCCAATAGGTTCATAGTAAGCCCATGAAAATTATCTATAGGAAAAGATATTGGCAGATGCCAATAGGTTCATATTCAGCCCATGAAAACTATGTATAAATGAAGATATCAGAAAAACAAGTTCATAGTTAGCCCATGAAAACTATGATTTGATATTGGCAGGGGCCAATAGGTTATAGTGAACCCATGAAAACTATATCCGGATTAAGATATTGACAGATGTCAATAGGTTCCTAGTCAACCCATGAAAACTAGGATAAGAGAAAAGATATTGGAGTTACCAATAGGTTCAGGGAGTACCTATGAAATAGTAAAGATATTGGCAGGGGCCAATAGATTCTTAGTAATCCCATGAAAACTATGTAATTGGATAGGGAGTCCTTAAACATTTAATCGGTTATTAGTCAGCCCATGAAAACTATTAGATTAATAGTAATCGTAGTACCTATAACTGAGACAGATAGTCAAAATGAATGGGGTTGGGTAATCCAGAATTAAGTCACTTGTTTTACATATCATCATATCATATTATTTTGAGATGTTTTAACCATTGTGGATATAGGAGCACAGTATATGGTTTTATAAAGATTTTAGGATGCTAGTGAGGGGAAAACCCATTCCGCTAAGCGGCATGGTCTCACTAGATATCTAAATGGTTTGAGATGGTAGATTATTATTCTTACCATGCTTTATGTCTGACTCGAAGTTTATGTTTTCCCCTTAAACTCTCAGGTACTCAATTGAATTTGAGTAGTTTGAGAGTTGAGGTTTTTAGGTACCTCTTTAGATGAATAAAGCTTCTGGGGACATGCAGGAGGCATGATATCTATCTAGAGTTCTCTTTTATTTTGATTCCACTGTGTTGTTGTTGTTGTAATGGAAAAGTTGTTAAAGTGCCTATATATACTCTGATCATCCAAGGGGGCATCTTCATATATCGCTCTTGGCATATGTTGTAATAAATATATTTTCTCCGAACATGGTTAATGATTGTGGGATTATGTAATGAATTTGAAATGTTTTGAAATGAAATATGGAACTTGTTTGATGTTTTAAATTTTTTCCATATTCATGTGTTTCTGTGTATCAATGTATCTAACATTGCCGTATTTGGTCGCCGAGGATTAATAACTATCAATGACTGCAGCATCTGTAGCCATTAGTTTCGAGCCTCCAAGTGGGAGGATGTTACAAGTTATTATCAGAGCATAGGTTCGTGAAACTTTAAAAGAAATTTAAACCTAAAAGATTTTTTCAAACATAATCCAATGAATTAAAAATATGATCGGGGTTTGGGTTAACGCTATAGTAGCGTACTTGTATTTGATATATAGATATATATAAGTACGTATTCCTCTCTCTCTTACACCATTCTTCTATACCTTACTAAGGCTCATATGCAGATTTACGAGAAAGAAGATATGGAAGCAGGAAACAGAAGAGGAAATCTCGGTAGAGGAAGCACCACAATCAATGGAAATGCTCGACCTAATACCAGGAGGAATCAAGGTCGACATGCTAATGCTAACCAAAATGTTGATGCCAATATGGGTGCTAGAAATCCACCAGTAGATATGGGGGTGATGTATCAGTTCTTCATGAATATGATGCAAGCAGGAGTTGCTACTAGTGTTGCTTGTAATATTGGAGGAGCTAATCCTGTGGCTCCAATTGGGAATAATTATGCTAAGTTGAGCAGAGACTACACCAGTCTTGGTGGGAAACCATTTATGGAAATGGAGGATGTCATAGAAGTGGAGAATTGGTTGTTGCATTGTGAGCGTATCTTTGCTGATTTGGGTTTAGATGATGAGCAGAAGAGAAGGTTGGCCTCCAGATAGTTGCAAGGGTCAGCACTTCACTAGTGGAATAATGTTACCGCCGGAGTTCCGGAGGAAGAGTTAACTTGGGCTGAATTTAGAAGGAGATTTGAATAGAGGTTTTTATCTGAGGTTGCTAAGTCAGCGTTGATGATAAAGTTTATGGATGTAGTTCAGGGAGAGATGTCGGTTATCGAGTATGCCACTAAGTTTGATGAGCTATCTCGATATGGGTATGCTACTATAGACATTGACGTCAGTAGAAATGAAAGGTTCATTCAGGGACTAAGACCTGAGCTTTCTAGGGTGACCCTGACACATATCCGTTCAATTCGCCATGAGGAGATGCTTGCTGTTTGTGCTAGAGAGAAGCCAATTGAAATCCAGGGTTCTCAGGGAAAGAAAAGAATGTTCTTTAAGAAGAAGGGAGTCCAGAAGGGAGATGCTGCCAAGAAGGCAAAGGCTGATTTAGTTTGCTACAAGTGTGACAAGAAGGGTCATTACACTAATGAGTGCCGGTCAGGAAAGGGAAGAAGGCTGCAGATAAGAAGAATGTGAAGTACTCTAACTGTGATCAAGTTGGGCATTATAAGAACCAGTATCCAAAGCCAGTCAGGGCAGAAAAGTGAAAGGTTTTTGCTATTGGACCATCATCTGCTAAGCCAACTGCAGCTGATAAAGGGAAGACTGTGATGGAAGGTACGTTTTTGATTCAAGGTATACCAATTAGGATACTATTTGATACCAGTGCATCACATTCATTTATATCCCAGTGTTTGGTTGATAAGTTATGCTTAGAACCCACATACCTTGTTACTTCCTTAAGGGTTTCGAATCTAATAGAAGGGTATGCAACTCTGGGGATGAGATGTGACCAGTTAGAACTTGATTTGTTAGGTCATAAGTTTGCATGCAGTCTATATGTTTTCAATTTCGTAGATTTTGAAATCATTTTGGGTATGGATTGGTTAAGAAGGTAAGAGTCTAGGATATTTTGCCAGGATGAGGAGATATCACTAAGACACCCCGATAGTCATAACCGAATTATATTCTCCGTGGATAATTCTGACCGGAGTAGTTGTGCTCTATTAAGGGCAAGGAAGTGGGAGAAGAGTTAAGTCATGTTCGAGTAGCAAGATATTTTGTAGATGTCTTTGAGGCAGTCATAGGATTACCACCAAATTGAGCTGTTGAGTTTCGGATAGATCATGTGCCAGGAGCTGAACCTGTGAGTAGACCATCTAGCAGGATGACACGTACAGAGATGAAGGAATTGAAGGTGTAGCTAGTAAATCTAGAAGGAAGGAATTTTACTAGACCAAACAGTTCGCCTTGGGGAGCGGCCGTGGTATTTGTGAAGAAATCGAATGGGTCAATGAGGATGTGTATCAACTATCGTAAGTTGAACGAGAGGACGATCAAGAATAAGTATCCTTTGTCAAGAATTGATGATCTATTTGATCAATTGTGTGGAGCCAGAGTGTTTTCTCAGTTGGATTTGGCGATAGGTTTCCATCAGTTAAGAGTGGTAGAGGACAGTATTCCTTTGACAGCATTTCAGACTAGATATGGTTCATACGAGTGGTTCGTAATGCCATCCAGGCTAACAAATGCACCAGCTTTCTTCGTGGATCTAATGAACCGAGTCTTCCAAGAGTATTTGGATAGATTTGTGTTGGTGTTTATAGATGACATCTTGGTATACTCTAAAGATGAAAGAGAGCATGAAGATCATCTTAGAGTCGTGCTTGAGACGCCGAGGCATCATCAACTAAAGGTGAAGTTTTCCATGTGTCATTTCTGAAAGAAAGAGGTTAAGTTTCTTGGTCATGTGGTTTCAGTGAAAGGGTTGTCAGTCGATCCAGATAAGATTGAAGCAGTTAATAATTGGAAGAGACCAAAGACGGTGACCGAGATTAGAAGTTTTCTTGGACTTGCTGGCTATTACTGGAGATTCATTAAGGATTTCTCGCGGATAGCAGCGCCTTTGACAAAGGTAACTAGGAAGGAGGTGAAGTTTGTTTGGTCCGACAAATCTGAGGAAGCATTCCTTAAGTTAAAGCATTTGTTGACTAATGCACCAGTGTTAGTAGTTCCAGATGGAAACCAAGGGTTCGTGGTGTATACTAATACATGTGGAACTGAATTGGGAGCTGTATTGATGAAGAATGGTAAAGTGATTGCCTACGCTTCACGACAGCTTAGACCGCATGAAGCGAGATATCATACTCATGATTTGGAGTTGGTTGCGGTGATCTTCGCATTGAAGATTTAGAGGCATTATCTCTTAAGGGAGAGATTTGAGCTATACACGGATCATAAGTCTTTAAGATACTTATTCTCTCAGAAGGAGTTGAATATGAGATAGCAGAGGTGGATGGATTTTTTGGCTGCTTATGATTTTGGTATAGAGTATACTCCTGGGAAATGAAATAAAGTAGCGGATGCTCTTAGTAGAAGATATTAGAATGTGGTGTTAGCTATGTTGGCAGAGTGGAAGGATTTAGAAGCTTTGACTACTTGTAGTGTGTAGTTAAGATCGACTGCTAGTTCTAGTCAAAGTACCACCATGTTGTCCTGTTTAGAAGTTCGACCGGTGTTGATCGAGAGAATTGTTTCTAAGCAGAAAGAGGATCCAGTATTAGCCGAGAGGACTAGAAGGCTTGAGGTTGGAACTGAGATCGATGATCTAAAGGATTTTGGTCTTGACCAAAGAGGATGGTTGAGAAAGAAGGGATTGTTGTGCGTTTCGAATTTTGAGGACTTGAGGAAAGAAGTTCTTTGAGAATGTCATCGATCTAAGTTTACGATTCATCCTGGAGGGACCAAGATGTATCAAGATATGAAGAGGATCTTCTATTGGGAAGGTATGAAGAGAGATGTTGGCTTGTGGGTTAGGCAGTGTGCAAACTGTCAACAAGTGAAAGTCGAACATCAGAAGCCGAGTGGGTTGCTTCAGCCTTTAGAGATTCCAGTGTGGAAATGAGATTCGATATCTATGGATTTTCTTACGGGTTGCCAAGGTCAAATAGAGGAAATGAAAGTATATGGGTCATAGTGGATAGGTTGACTAAGAGTGAGCATTTAATTCCAGATAAGTCAACCAGGACGACACCTGTTTTAGCTAAGTTGTTCATGAAAAACATAGTTAGACTTCATGGAGTTCCTAGTAGCATAGTCAGTGACAGAGATGCTTTGTTCACTAGCGAATTCTAAAAGAGTCTACAAGATGTGTTAGGCACTATGCTCAAGATGAGTACTGCGTATCATCCTCAGATGGATGGGCAGATAGAGAGAGTCAATAAGGTACTCGAGGATTTATTGAGATCTTGTGTATTGGACTTTGGTGGATCTTGGGAAGATCACCTACATTTGGTTGATTTTTCCTATAATAATAGTTACTAGATTAGTATAGGAATGGCGCCTTTTGAAGCTTTATATGGAAGGCCATGCAAATAACCACATGTTATTTGGAGATGGAGACAGATTAGTCTTAGGTCCAGATTTGGTTAGAGATGCGTCAGAGAAGATTGAGTTAATCCGAGAAAGGATGAAGGAAGCTCAATCCATACATAAGAGTTATGCAAATAAGAGGCGTAAAGACCTAGAATTCTCAGTTGAAGATGAGGTTTTCGTTAAGGTATCACAAATGAAGGCTGTGGTACGGTTTGGAAAGTCGAGGAAACTGGCACCGAGATATGTTGGTCCATTCCATATTATAGAGAGGATTGGAAAGCTCGCATACAAAGTAGGGTTGCCGAGCAGTATGGCAGGTGTCCATAATGTATTTCATGTGTCTCATCTTTGCAAGTTTGTGCATGATTCAGAGACTACTATTCCTTCGACAGGGTTGGAAGTTTGGTAGTAGAGCCTAATTTGAATTTTGTTAGACAATCAGTTCGGGTTGTAGCGAGAGATGAGAAAAGATTGAGGAATAAGACAATCAAGTTGGTGAAAGTTCAGTAGAGCGACTACGAGAAGGACTGTACTTGGGAGACAGAGGACAAGATTCGAGATACTTATCCTCATCTGCTTTGAGATTATGTCTATATTAGATTTATACGGATAATTTCTAGTTAGGCAGACTAGTATGGTTGCTAGGAGTCATTACAGATGATTGCTATGTTTAGTATTTAGTCCTTACTAAATTTCGAGGACGAAATTCTTTAAGGAGAGGAGCCTGTAACACCCCTAATTTTTGATAACATTATTCAGGAGATTTAATTAGATAAATTAAATATAATAATGTAAATGTTAAGTGATAAGGGAATTGAGATTTGAATAAATATTAAGCGGCCGTGCTTAATCAATTAATTAAATGGGCTTAAGAATGGCTTATAGGCTAATTAATTTACATAAGGGTATATTGGGTATTAGCCCCACCTTAATTCCATAACCCTTATATATACCTACGGCTTTCCTATCATTCACGTTTATTTATCATTTTCACAAAAACGTAAAATGCAAATATAGGAAGAGGAGTCGACCATTACTAGGAAGAAAAAGAAGAGGAAATTCAAATCAAGCTAAGGAATTAAAGAAGGGGAATCAATCTTAATCTCAATCCAATCTCCTTATCTTAATCAAGGTGAATAATAATTTATACCATCTCTATTTTGTTTTATGATCATATGTTTTCGGATGTAAGATTAAATTTGTTTTTATGATGATTTGGATGATGATATGCTAGAATTATAAATTGTTTGATTGAAACAAGATTGTTTAAATAGGGTTTTATGCGGTTTTAGGACAAAACTTATTGAAATTGATGTATGAATACCATGGAAAATATTTTTGTTATGTAAAACATGATTTTGGAATTGGGTTTTAATTTTGATAATTTTCCAAGGTATGGAAAGATTATTATGAATTTTCAAAGAAAAATACAGTTAATTGGGTTTAGAAAATTTTTTCGGAAATTATATTGAGAATTTGGGTCTGAAAATTTGATATGTTAGATAATATGATGAAAGTGAATTTCTATAATTTTTGGGAATTTTTCCTAAGTGATTTGCTATGGAAATTAAATTATTTTAGAAGGAGGACTTATTTGCAAAATTGGTTTTGCTTAATGGAAGGGCTTATTTGCTAAATTAACCTTGGTTTAGATCTGAAATTAAGCGGAAGTTATTTTGGTAAAGAATTTGAAAAGTTGAGGCATCCAACCACATGTTTACACGTGGCAGGTTAGTTAGATAAATTTTGCTTTAATTGGCATTAATCAGCTTTTACTCAGAAAAGCAGGTTCCACCTCTAATAGAAGAACCTTTCGACTCAGAGCTTCCGCCTTCAATCAAGTCAAAACCCCACTAAGCAGAAACCAATACACAAGGTATCACTTAGATGGTACGTAGTGGATTGGAGGAAAGGCGAAAGGCATGGTGTCGAAAGCATTGCTTCCGATGGGGTCGATACCTTTGTTTGTTTTAAGAAACTAAGCGCCTGCCTTTTTTACTAAAGCTTTTGTCGTAGTCGAAACATATGTTTTCGAATGGAGTTTTCTAATAGCTTTCGAAGGAGTTGCCATTTTATGTCTTAAAAGTAAGAGCTTTCGAATGAGTTCCTTTAGTTGTAAAATAATGCTTTCGAAAGTAGGGGTTCCGACCTAGTCGAAACCTAACTGCCTTTCGAGTGTATTGAAGTCATCAATGCTTTCGGAGGGTAGTGTTTGTTTTAAAAGATGTACTAAGCCACTTCCTAAATGCTTTCGAAAGGGATCAACGTTTTCGAAGGCAATGGCTTCGAAAGGGGGTTTCGAAGCTATCCTTCAGTTTTTAGTTTAAATGATTTGAAGCTTTCGAAAGGGATGGTGCCGACACCATCAAGTTTTCCTCAATACTTTTATATGATAAAGAATGGTTTCGAAAGAGATACTTTCATTTATATTCATTTTGACCCAAATGATATTTTTAAATATAAACCCAATGGTTTCGAAAGGGGGACTTTCAATCCTTTCAGAAGGGATACTTCCAATAGTTTCAAAGCTATGCTTCTAAGAGTTAAATAAGTAATAATTTATTACATTAGAATGGATTCGAAAGAGAGGTTTAATGTGTTTCGAAAGGCAGGGGCCTAATGTTTTGAAAAGAGATTTATAAGCTTTCAAAGGAGGTTATCCAGTGAGGTCGAAAGCAAGGTTTTGAAGGTTTCGAAAGGTTAGTTTATAAAACAAATAACCCAATATCATTTTTAAAGGAACACCATGTCATAAATAAATAAATTGTTTTGAAAAGGAGTTTCTGAAGAAGAATTCTTTGATTAATAGGTTAAAGGGATTAACCAAGTTATTATATTTGCTTCTTTATATATGTATGTATTCACATTGTAATGGACCCATAACTGTATTTTGGGGAAGGGCAGAATAACCAGCTAGGTTGACCCGGTAGTGAATATAAATTAAGTTAACTCCTAAATGAGTTGAATTGCATGTAGGAGGTTAGGAAGACCAGAATATAGGATGCTAAAATATTAAAGTAAGATATTGGCAGGGGCCATTAGGTTGACAGTAAGCCCATGAAAACTGTGTATAGAAAAAATATATTGGCAGATGTCAATAGATTCATAGTCAGCCCATGAAAACTATGTATAAATAAAAATGTTAGAAAGACAAGTTCATAGTTAGCCTATGAAAACTATGATTTGATATTGGCAGGGGCCAATAGGTTTATAGTGAACCAATGAAAACTATATTTGGATTAAGATATTAACATATGTCAATAGGTTTCTAGTCAACCCATGAAAACTAGGATAAGAGAAAAGATATTGGAGTTACCAATAGGTTCAGGTCAAACCCATGAAACAGTAAAGATATTGGAATGGGCCAATAGGTTCTTAGTGATCCCATGAAAACTATGTAACTTGATAGGGAGTCCTTAAACATTTAACCAGTTATTAGTCAGCCCATGAAAACTATTGGGTTAATAGTAATCCTAGAAACTATAACTAAGACAGATAGAAAAAATGAATGGGGATGGGCAATCCAGAATTGATTCACTTGTTTTACATATCATCAAATCATATTATTTTGAGATGTTTTAACCATTATGGATGCAGGAGCATAGTGTATGGTTTTATAAAGGTTTTAAGATACTTGTGAGGAGAAAATCCGTTTCGCTAAGCGGCGTGGTCTCACTAGATATCTAAATGATTTGAGATGGTAGATTATTATTCATACCAGGCTTTATGTATGATTCAAAGTTTATGTTTTCCCCTTAAACTTTCGGGTACTCAATTGAATATGAGTAGTTTGAGAGTTGAGGTTTTTAGGTACCTCTTTAGACGAATAAAGCTTCCAGGGACGTGCAGGAGGCATGATATCTATCTAGAGTTCCCTTTTATTTTGATTCCGCTGTGTTGTTGTTGTAATGGAAAAATGGTTAAATTGCATATATATACTCTGATCATCCAAGAGGGCATCTTCATATGTCGCTCTTGGCGTATGTTATAATAAATATATTTTCTCTTAACGTGGTTAACGATTGTTGGACTATGTAATGAATTTGAAATTTTTTGAAATTGAATATGGAACTTGGTTGATGTTATAGATTTTTTCCATATTCATGTATTTCTGTGTATCAAGGTATCTAACATTTCCGTATTTGGTTGTCGAGGATTAATAACTATGGATGACTGCAGCATCCATAGCTGTTGGTTTTGGGCCTCCAAGTAGGGGGATGTTACAGATTTACCCTCCGATGTGGTTGCACATGCCCCTTCATGAACTTCTTTCAAGACTCTCGTGGCCTCGTTGTTAGTGACACATCGAAGCATAGGAATTGAGAATCCCTTCCTGTAAAGTACTCCTTCTTGCATGATGAATCTTGAAACTTTATGAAGGCGTTGACATCGTTCGGTTTTCCTATTTGGAAGGATTCCTCTCTGCAGTCATCCCTGACTTCTTCTAACATTTGGCCTCCTAGATCCAATCGACATCCATCTGGTCGATGCTCGAGCCGGTAACACTTCCATTGGAATTAGGTCCGTGATCTACTCATCTCCAAAACTAGCTAACTTAGCCAGTAAGTCGGCCTTCGCATTTTCCTCTCTAGTAATATGTATTGTAGTTTAATGTTCAACATCATTAAGCGGCTCAAGGGCTCGGTTGAGATAATGCTTTAGCCTCGCTCCATTCGCCTGAAACTCTTTCCACACTTGACATACCACTAGCTAGGAATCACAGAAGATATGCAAAGTTCTAACTCCCAGTTCCTTGACGATCTTGAGTCCTACGATCAAAACCTTATATTCTGCTTCATTGTCTGTTGCGGGAAAGTCAAGCTTCAGGGCATAACAAATTGAACCTTCCTCAGGAGTCATCGGCACAACTCCCGCACTAGAGCAACATTCGTTAGATGCACCATCCGTGTACATCTTCCACCTGGCATTTTGCTCTCCACTGCTCTTTAGAGTATCATCTTGTGCAGTGTATTAAGCAATGAAATCCACCAAAGCTTGAGCCTGAATCGTTGTTCGAGGTTGATAGGTTATGTCAAACTTGCTTAATACAATGTTCCATTTCAACAGCCTTCCAGAGGTCTCAGGTCGTTGCAGGACCTGCCTTAGAGGCTGGTCAATGTCAGAACTTTGATCGCATGAGCTTGAAAGTAGGGGTGGAGTTTCCTTGAAGTAATTAACAAGTAGCATTCAAGCTTTTCCAGCTTCGATTAATTTCTTTCTGCTCCTATCAACTGCTTACTGATGTAGTACACCGGTCTCTAGGTTCCAGACTACTTATGTATGAGTGCGGTGCTCAAAGCGTGGATCGATACAACTAGATAAATAAACAAGTCCACATCATCCAGTGGCTTTGACAAAATGGGGGGGTCTCTCCAAGTTACCCACCAGAGCTTGGAATGCATCTATACATTCTTGCATCAAAGCGAAATTCCTCTTGTCCTTCTTGATCACATCAAAGAAAGGGATGCATTTATCAATGGCTCTGAAGATGAATCGACTCAGAGCGGTGACATTCCCATTCAAGCTCTGAACGTCTTTTATCGTTTCCTGTGCTTTGATGTTCTTCGGTGCTTCTATCTTCTCCAGATTGGCTTTGATTCCATGGGAGTTCATGATGAAGCTGAAGAATTTCCCCGATGCAATATTGAATGAGCATTTCAAAGGGTTAAGCTTCATCCTGTACTTCCGTAGAACGCTGAACATCTCTGCCAAGCTATCGATGTGGTTACTTCACCATCGTGACTTCACAAGCATATCGTCCATATAGACGTCCATCGAGCTTCCGATCTGATCTTTAAATATCTTGGTTAACAACCTTTGGTAAGTCGCTCCAGCGTTCTTCAATCCAAAAGACATAACAAGATAGCAGTATAGCCCAAATTGACTATAAAGCCGGTGTGTTCTTGAACTGGGACGTGCATCGGAATTTGATTGTATCTGGAGTATGCATCCATGAATGAGAGTAATTCATGTTCGGCTGTTGAGTTTAACAGTTGATTGATCCTTGGAAGCGGGAAGGTGTCCTTCGGATATGCCTTATTCAAGTCATAATAGTCGATGCATGTCCTCTACTCCTTGTTTGACTTTTTCATTAAGACAGGATATGATACCCACTCTGGATATAGGGCGTCGCGAATGAAGCCGTTATCTTTCAGCTACTCCACTTCTACTTTGAGTGCAGCGGATCTCTCCGGACCCAGGATGTGGCATTTCTGTTTCATAGTGACACATTTAGGATTTCTATTCAATGCATAGCTTGCTATCTCCAGTGATATTCTACACATGTCTAAGTGAGTCTAGGTGAACACATACAAATTCACTGAGAAAAAACCAACCAACTCTTTCATCATCTTCACGCAGAGCTATGATCCGACTTTCAAGTCCCCTATAGGATCATCCTGACTTGTTAGGATGTTGACAATTAACTCGGTTGGCATAGCTCTTCTATCTTCCAGCTCTTTTCATTGACCTTAAGGAATCGACTATGCTGCCCAAGCTTTGGTTCAGGCGGTCGTTGCTGTGCATTCAGAGCCTTGATGTGGAGAGTCCTCTCTACACCCTTTCTTTTCTCTCTTCGCCTTACCTCTTTCATCTCAACAACATAGCATTCACGGACGTGACCCTGATCTCCTTGAACAATTCCCACACCATTCTCGATTGGGAACTTCATCTTTAAGCATTGATGTGCATGTAAATGTGCATATATTTACATTCATATTTTATCTATTTTTATTTAAATAAATGTCATATTTGGGTATTTTAACATGTTTAAAACCAAAATTCCATTATTTTCAAATCATCATATATTCATCTACATACAGGGGCAAAATAGTCATTTTTGTGCATGTGTTAATTAGGGACTTTTTACTTGGACATTTTTCATAATTTTTATAGGAATTTGGATGCATATGGAAGAGGGTTTCATGAAGATATATGCATGCACAAGGGAATACAAAGGAATGAAGAGGAAATAATTCAAGCTCATGATCATGGAGGACCCCACCCACTCACCTAAATATACAATTAGAAGCTAATGGACAACTAAGTGGAGGTTAATGATTCATGCATATTTAATGATGGATTAATTAGAGGCTAATGGTTACTTGGAGGCCACACTTCCTAAAGGGAATTTTGTGAAGCACCCTAAAAATTGAATTAGGGTTTTATGCATGTATAAACCGCCCTCTTATGTACATGTAAATACCTTCTACTCTCTTATTTTACTTAGAAAAATTAGCAAGCAAGTTGTAAACACAATGTTTCATGAAATAAAAATGGTTTCCTAGCCTCTTTCTCTTCTCTTTTCTACTTATTTTCTTTACTTATATGTTGATGTTTATTTCTATGCTTTCTCTCATTTCATGTTTATAGCTTAGATTTACATTCATGCAAGTAGTGTAGCTTTAATTTTTATGCAAGCAGTAAGTAGTTAATTTCTTTTTCTTCCTTTGCTTAGTTTCATTTCTTTGCTTTTTAATGTTGAAATTTACAAGTGTTGATTTGATAACACAAATGAGTAGCTAAACCCCTTCAATTTAGAGGTAATTAAGCTCTCTAACTATATGTAATTTCAACATCTCTATGATTTATGATCTCTTTTATTTATGCTTCATGAAAGTGAATTTTGATGTAAGTTTATACAAGTGGGTTTGATAGCTTATGTTGCTTTTGCAAATGAGCTATTCTTATTCAAGATAAACACAATTTGCATCATCATTTTTTAATTGATTTTTGATTTTGAAATAAAAGTAAAAACAAAATTTGATGATCTATATTACTAATTACAATAGTAAATATATCATACTTAAAATAGCTTTTGCTTTGGCTTCATTTTCATGAGAATTGATAAGTGGTGTATTTGTTGTATTATAGTTTGATGGTTTAAGTTATGTTAATTAATAACATAAATAAACCATACTTATGATAAATACAATAATTATTTCACTTAATATCAAAAATAGAGATCATATACTGTTTGATTGTTGATTTACAAAATGTGAGAGTGGATTTGCCTCTAAATTGTTCTCTAATCTCATAGTTTTAATCTCATTTTAATTCTAGTTTTAGTTTCATTTTACTTGTAGTTAACAATCTTCTCTCATTTTGGTCTAATTTGATTGAGTAGAAAATTTTCAATCTAAAAAATTCCCTACGGATCGACCTGTACTCGCCACGTACTAACTTTTGTACGTCGTGCGCTTGCGGTTAAATTTAATTTGAAATTTATCGGTGATTTTCTAATCCGATAGAAAAATTGTCGTTAACCAAGTTTTTGGCGCCATTGCCGGGGAATTGCTTTGATTTTAATTGTCTATTCTTCGAATTATTTTTTGTTTGATTTTTGTGTGATTTTATTTTGTGTGTGTTTGCATTTAATAATATAAAAAAAATTATGTGTTGTTTGATTGTTTGTTTAAAATTGTTTGTGTGTTCATTTTCTAGTTTTCTAGTGGCATTTGCATTTCTATTTCATAAAAAAACACAATTTCCAAAACAAAAATATTTTTATTATTTGCATTTGCTTTTACATCGCCTTTCAACATTTGTATTTACATTAAAAAAAAGAAGAGTGCACTGTTCACTATGCACTGTATTCATCACTTCCCCTCAAAACTGCACCTCTCAACCTACAACATCAACCCATTATTTTCTTGCCTTCCATCATTTTCTCAAAACTGTTCTCACTGCCTTCCATAATTTTCTTGCCCATCTTCAGTGCATAGCCAGTTTCAACCCCACCCTGCCATAACATCATAGACCATACATCAAACACTTCTGCATGTCACATTTCTATTACAACTACCCCCATTACCACTTCTGCTTGCCACATTTTTGCCATAACACATCACCAAAACAACAATCAGACTTCATATACCACAGTGCATTTCTGATATCACTCTGTAAACTGTAGTTACACTATAATCTCTGTCATATTCACCTCACATAACTAAACCATCCAATAACCCATTACTTCATTTCACTGCACCCTACATACTTTCCCACTGCACTACTTTCATAACACAGTGCACACCATCATTCATTATCTACCTTATTGCTCCTCCACAAACATACCACCTTCCACAAACCATTATTGTTTCAAAGTATCTCCATTACTAACATACCACTTTCAAGCAACCATCATCCCACTACCCTCTTCGACCAAGTTCATATCATCAACAACTCCCATACAAACTGCCTTAACAACTACATCCACTCCTGCAGCAAACTCTGGCACAACAACATAACCACTTCATCAACTCCTGACCATCCCTCCTACCATTACACTGTCATTCCATCTACACTTCATCACAAAAGATCACCACCCTGACTGCCTCTCATCTCTTCAAAAAAAAAGAACAACAGCGAATAGTCATAGCAATCCTACAATCTACTTCCCATACGACAACAGCACAATCACCACAAACCAACAACATTTCGACCACAAACAACACCACTTGACAACATTTCAACTTGACAGCAGTCATTCAACATCACCACACCCTCCCTCCAAACTTTAACCTATTCATACCAAATGAACAAAACCAATAGTCACCACATGATCAAACCACATCTCTACTACTACCACCATCCATCATACTCAACACTCCCACTGCCGTAGTCACCAAAACGTCAATTGCAAGCTTGCAATCCAATCTCGAACAGTCATTCCCTCACCAAAACTGCTGCTTCGACACTTCATTCTTCATCTCTTACATCTTCACTGCCTAACGATACTTCATCAACTGCTTCATCAACTCTTCACACATTGCTGCCACAACGATAAACACCCCAGCCACTTGCTTCCATCGGCCTAACACATACATGTGTTTGAACAGCCTAACACATACAACACACATCGTCAGACTTCCATGAACATCCGCTTCCTCCTGCCCCTTCACTGCTCTGTCATTCCAACATCTCAAAACTGCCTCATTCCCATACAACTGTGCATCTGCACTTAATCACTATCGTGACATACTCCCTTCCTCAATCTCCAACTTCGACTTCAACTAACAAATCATCAGTGCCCCAAATCCTCCAGAAAAAAGGAAAAAAACTTAATCGCTAACCACCACGCTTCGCTTCGAACAACTTCCTGCTTCATTCCACACCACCTTCTTCACGAAATCGCCAACACGTCACAAACCCTTGTTGCCTTCGCATAACCTTACATCGACCTCCAATGCAAATCGGATTCAAGATTCCAATTGTCGATAACCAATCGCGCTCTCGCGATCAGATTCCAATAAAAAAAGAAGAGATTTTTTTTTAATTTGAGCATTCGATTTAACTATATGCGAGAATTTGAGAGCGTGGTGTGTTGTTGCCTTTGCTTGAGAAGGTCTTAAACTGTTTGACCTTGTTACTTTTAATTGGGCTGGACTGTTATTATTTTTTTCCCTATTTAGTTTTAAGTTTTCTTCTCCTTAAATTTTTTTTTCTTTGAAATTGTTTTTAGTTCCATAATAACTCAAAAAAAAACAAGTTTCAATTTGTTTTGTTTGTTTTATTTTCACTTGTTTGTCTTGTTTTGATTTGATTTCTATTTCATATAAAAAAATTCAAAAAAAAAGGAAAAATATACTGTATATATCTTGTTCGACTCCTTTTTCAGGTTATAGGAGGCAGAAGTGCTTGCTAAAATAACCGCCTTGCTTTGCTAAAAAAATCACCGCTAAAAAAAATAATTTTTTTGCTAATAATCTGCATGCTCTGGTATCGTGTCATTTTCCCTTGTTTTTATTTGAATTGCATTGTTGGTTGCTTGCATTTACATTTATATATTAAAAAAATTTCAAAAAAAAAAACAAACTTCATTTTAGTTGCATTGTAAATTCATGTTTAATTTTTGTTTTGCATTCATCTCATCTTATTTTTATTTTCTAAGGGCAATAGCCCAATTCACATATGGTGGGGGATTTCATCACCCTTTCCTTAGCCCACAAATTGCATTTCATCGTAGAATTTGACTAACAATAAAGTTTTGACATTTGACTTAAGGGTGTCGCGAGCTCATCTAGGGCTTAATTGTATTTTCACAATTGTTTTCTTTGAACAATTTTATTTCTTGGTGTCTAGGCTACGGCAGAGTAATAACCATTTATAAATATTACGGTGATTCGTAAATATTATAGTGATTGTTCCTCTGAAGGTACTTAAACCTTCGGTTTCATTGCTACGGTGATTCGTGGTGCACCGATAACCCCTGCCCGTTACCTGGCTGAGAAATATTTTTGTTGATTTAAGAATAAGTTGATTATACAATTTTGGGTTAGGAGCTACTAAGGACAGAGAATTGTAATTATGTCATTTGCATTCATTTAGTTGCATTAGTTCATGCATATTTTAAAAAAATTTCTCTTATCCTTTCCTTTGAATTTTTCAATCAAAAACCAAAATCCAAAAATAAAATATAAAATCTTTTCAAAAAGAAAAAAAAAATTTAAAATCCAAAAACAAAAACAAAAAAAAATCAAATTTCCCGTTTTCTTAAAATAAAAAAAAATCCTTTTGGTAAATATTTGAAAAATTCAAAAAAAAATTACAAAAACAAAAACATATAAAAAAATTTGAAAAGCCAAAATAAAATCAAACTTTTCATTTGAAAAATAAATTTCACTTAATAAATAGTTTCCTTTCTTTAAAAAAAAAACAATTTTTCACTTCAACTCGTTTCTAACTTTGTTCTCTTCTCGACTTTCACTTGTGCATGAGTACTTGGACTCGTGACACAACAACAAATTGTTAGACTCGCGACTCAACAACTAATCGTTTAACTCGAACCGACGATCCTCCCGAAATGGCGAACGAGAATGCCCCTCGAACTCTTATGGATAGAATCTTTCCCGATAGAGTTTCTATTCCATCTTTCATCATGTTACCCGCCCCTACGGGTAACCATTTCAAAATTCACTCGAACTATATTGCCACGCTTCCAAAATTTGACAATTTTGAACACGATGACCCATACATCTTTTTGACTAAATTCGAACAAGTTTGCGCAACTATTAAACTCCAACAACTTTCCAATGACGGAATCAAACTTCGATTAATCCCATTCGCTCTTACGGATTACGTTGAAAAATGTTTGTACAACTTACCATCGAACTCAATTAAAACGTGGGAAGAATTCATAAAAGCTTTCTTAAAAAAGTTCTACCCCTTGGAAAAAACGAGTAGAATCCGAAACAAAATTGTAAATTTTCATCAATTCAAGGGAGAGCCGTTCGGAAAATATTTTGAATGATTCAAAGATCTTTTGATTAAATGTCTGCACCATAACTTTGAAAAATGGACGATTTTCCAAATCTTATACGATGGACTCAAAAACAGCTCATGAACCATGCTCGAATCAATGTGCCAGGGCAACTTTGTTGCCCAACATCACGACGATGCTTGACGATTTCTTGAAAACCTCGCCGAAAAGTCGTCCCAATGGGAACATTCGAACGAAAAATCAATTTACTCACGATCGAGCGCACACTCGATACGATCATCTTTGGCATTGGAAGCTAAAATCGACGCAATGATTAAAAAATTCGACAATGTTTTCTCATCAAACCAAATGAATCAAGCTTCCCAACCCATGTGCTATAAATGTAATGATCCCAATCATATAGCCGATCAGTGCCCTAATTCTGTCGAACAAATAATGCTTTCAATAAAGCCAAAACAACCCGTTTTCTCCAACGTACAATCTTGGTTGGAGAAATCATCCGAATTTTGCTTGGAACCAAAACAATCCCAACACGAATATGATTCGTCCCAATTTTCAAGCATTTCCGAATAATGCTTCGAATCCTCCCTTTCAGCCCAACCATTTTCAACCAAACTTTGCGGGTCCGTCTCATAATCAACCGCAACAATCAAATTTTCAACCAAATTCTGCTCATCCTCCCCAAGACGATAAACGTTTAAGTTCACTTGAGAAAACTCTTGAAACGTTGGCTAAACCAACTACTTAAAGCCTTCAATCAAACAACAATTTGAAAATTTTATTAACCACATATATGCAAAACACAAACCAATCGATTGCAAACTTGAAATGCAAATGAGTCAATTAGCCACGTCTGTGAGCGAACGTGAACAAGGCACATTCCCAAGCCAGCCAATTCCAAATCCCAAAAATCAAAATGAAAATTCAAATCAAGCCCATGTTGTTCAAGATAGCAATGTCACCCAATTGAATGCTATCACTACTCTACGTTTCGGTAAAAAATCGATAATCAAGTCGTTAGTCCAAACGATTTACCAGAAACTTCTCTCGACACTTCTAAAGCAACAAATGAATCAGAACAGAACGTGGAGCCAATTGTCAAATCGAATGTCAATCAAAATTCTTCTTCTTCTACTCGAGTAGACCCGCCTACCGAGTATCGTGTTCCATTTCCACATCATCTTCAACCCAAGAAACACTCGGACCAAATGGAAAAGAAGTTGGAAATTTTTAAACAAGTCAAAGTTAACATTCCGCTTCTTGACATCGTTCTGCAAGTCCCAACATACGTGAAATTTCTTAAGGACTTTAGTACCCAAAAGCGACACACTCAAGTGCCTAAAAAAGTCTTCTTAGCCGCCAGTTTGAGTGAAGTCTTGTCCCAATCCATGCCCGTCAAATACAAAGATCTTGGCTGCCCTACGATTTCGTGTACAATTGGAGACAAGACGATTAACAAATGTTTGATTGACTTAGGCGCGAGTGTCAACTTGATTCCATAATCCTTGTATGAACAATTAAGCTTAGGTGAGCTCAAACCCACAAAAGTCACGCTTCAATTTGCCGATCGCTCGATTAAGAAGCCCGTAGGAGAAATCGAGGACGTGCTCATTCGAGTAGGGCAATTCATATTCCCCGTTGATTTTATCGTTCTCAAAACACAACCCATGACGAATCCCGCGAGTCAAATTCCATTGATTTTAGGCCGACCATTCTTAGCCACCTCAAATGCCTTAATCAATTGTCGCAACGGTTCAATGAAAATCTCTTTTGGAAACATGACTTTGGAACTTAATATTTTCAATCTTAAAAGCCAATCGAATGAACCTCGTGGCCAAACGTTGGAAGTTAGTGCCATGCACGAAAACTTCGAAAATGAGACACTTGACCTTAACGATGAACGTGAAGCTGAGTATGACAAATTGTTTCATGAAATACCCAATGAGATTGAATACACTCTTCTTCTTGAATCGCTTCCAGTTGAGTCTGAATCTCAACCCAATTCTTTGATCGATAAACTCCCGAAGTTGGACCTCAAACCACTTCCCGATCACCTTAAGTACGCATACTTAGGTGATAACGAAACGTTGCCCGTCATAATTTCCGCAACTCTCTCTCTTGATGAAGAAACCTCCTTACTTTCCATTCTTTCGAAAAACAGAGAAGAAATTGGGTGGTCCATTACCAATATTAAGGGAATTAGCCCTACTATTGTCCAACATCGCATTCACTTAATTGACGAAGCCAAACCCACTCGTGATGCACAACGGAGGCTTAACCCAAAATTGAAAGATGTGGTTCATGACGAAATTCTTAAGCTCCTCGATAACGGTATCATATACCTCATCTCCGATAGCCCATGGGTTAGCCCAATTCATGTCGTGCCTAAAAAGTCCCGACTTACCATTATAACAAACGATGCTAACGAACGCATTCCTACTCGGACTCAAACTGGTTGGCGTGTTTGCATTGATTATCGAAAATAAATGTTGCAACATGAAAAGATCACTTCCCTCTTCCTTTCATTGACCAAATGCTCGAACGTTTAGCTGGCCATGAATTCTACTGCTTCCTTAATGGTTATTCCGGCTATAACCAAATTCCAATCGCTCCCGAAGATCAAGAGAAAATGACTTTCACATGTCCATTCGGTACCTTTGCTTATCGACGTATGCCATTCGGACTTTCTAACGCTCCTGCGACTTTCCAACGATGCATGGTTGGCATTTTTTCCAACATGATTGAACGCTTTCTAGAAGATTTTATGGACGGTTTCTCTATCTTTGGTGATTCTTTTTTACTATGTTTTCATCATCTCGAGTTGGTTTTTAATCAATGTAAAGAAAAACATTTTACTTTGAATTGGGAAAAATGCCACTTTATGGTCAAAGAAGGCATAGTCCTTGGACATATCATCTCAAATAAAGGCATTGAGGTAGATAAAGCAAAAGTTGACGTAATTGCAAATCTATCTAATCCCAAATCTGTTAAGGACATTCGATCATTTCTAGGACACGCTTGCTTTTACCGACGCTTTGTGAAAGACTTTAGCAAAATCGCTTGTCCTTTTATGACTCTTCTTGGAAAAGACGTTCCTTTCGATTTTAACTCTGATTGTATCTCTTCTTTCGAATGTCTCGAAAACGAACTCATTTCTGCTCCAATCATTTGCGCACCTAATTGGGATCTCCCATTTGAAATAATGTGTGACGCTACTAACTTTGCGGTTGGTGCTGTCTTAGGACAACGCATCAACAAAATCCTTCATGTCATTTACTACGCGAGTATGACTTTGAACGACGCTCAACTCAACTACACAACAACCGAAAAAGAGCTTCCAGCTATCGTTTTTGCGCTTGAAAAGTTTCAACCTTACTTGATAGGTTCACACATCATGGTCTACACTGACCATACAACTCTTCGATACCTTTTTGCCAAAAAGGATGCTAAATCCCATTTGATTCGTTGGATCCTTTTACTTCAAGAATTTAAACTTACAATCAAAGACAAAAAAGGATCCGATAATGTCATAGCCGATCACTTATCTCGTCTTCCGAACGCACCATCTTCTTTGCCATTCAATGAAAACATCCCCGATGAACAATTTCTTTCAATTTCTATCGACCCGTGGTACGCTGATATAGTGAACTACTTAGTCACTAGAGAAACTCCCTCATCTTGGTCCAAATAGGACAAATACAAATTCATGTCCCAAGTGAAATATTTCTAATGGGACGATCCATACTTGTTCAAATATTTCCCTGACCAAATCATCCAACGTTGCATTCCAGATAATGAGATCAGGAGTGTTCTTTCGTTTTGCCATGATCAAGCGTGCGGTGGACATTTCGGTCCTCGGAAAACTACGGAAAAAGTGCTTCAGTGTGGTTTCTATTGGCCCTTTCTTTTCGAAGACTCATTCGAATTTTGCAAAACTTGCGATCGATGTCAAATGCTGGGACGAATTTCTCGACGAGATATGATGCCTCTTAACCCCATCGAAATCTTTGATGTTTGGGGTATCGACTTTATGGGACCTTTTCCCAATTCTTTTAGACATTTATATATCCTTCTCGCTGTCGATTACGTCTCAAAATGGGTCGAAGCCCGTTCCTTGCAAAACCAACGACTATAGAATTGTTATGAAATTTCTCAAAGAAAACATCTTTTCGAGGTTCAGCACACCTCGCACGATAATCAGTGATAACGGAACCCATTTTTGCAAACATTCTTTTGAAACTTTAATGAAAAAATACTCGATAACCCACAAGTTATCATCTCTGTATCATCCTCAGACTTGTGGCCAAGTTGAAGTTTGAAATCAACAAATAAAACAAATCTTGGAGAAAACTGTTAACAAAAATCGAAAAGATTGGTCTCAGAAATTGGCCAACGCGCTTTGGGCTTACCGTACCGCTTTTAAAACTAACCTTGGGATGTCCTTATTTCATTTAGTTTATGGTAAAGCTTGCAATTTACCAGTTGAAATCGAACACAAAGTGTTGTGGGAAATAAAGAACTTAAACTTTGATCTTGAGAAAGCTGGCGAAAACCGAAAACCGAAAACTACAACTCAACGAACTAGAAGAACATAGGAACGACGCGTATGAAAACGAGAAAATTTACAAAGAAAGAACAAAAGTTTTTCATGACAAGTCAATCCTAAGGAAAATGTTTTTGCCTAACCAGAAAGTTCTTTTATATGACTCAAGGCTTCATTTATTCCCTGGGAAACTTAAATCGAGATGGACCAGACCATTTGTGGTATGAACTGTTTTTTCCACATGGTGCCGTAGAAATAGAAAACACCAGGGATGGATCGATTTTCAAAGTCAACGGTCATCGTTTGAAACCTTTCTTGGAATTGCCAAATAACCAAGAGGAGGAGCTCATAATTCTTCATGAGCCAAGCTACATCTAGTCAGAATGTTAACCCTCTTTTGTAAATATGTACATATTTTTCCCCATTACACTCATTATATCATGCACTTACTGTGGGGACACAGTAAAAACTAAGTGTGGGGGGGGGAGTCTCATTTTCATTTTTTTAAGTTTCATGGCATTTTTGAATTTTCATTTTCTTTTAACTTGAAAAAAATCTCAAAATTTCTAAATCTCAAAAACATTTTCATTTTAGCATTTTGATTTATTTTTGAAGAAACACTATGGGATAAGTATAAGTTTTGGTCAATAAATTGAAATTTTTGAAAATTTATTTGTCTTAACAAAAATAAAAATGAAGTTTGATTACAAATAACAATGGTTTAACTAGTATATAGGAAGGTTCATACGTGTTAATTATGAAGTATATTCTAATTGAAAATCTTTGTTTAAAAGTGGTAAGTTTAAAGTAAAGGACATAACATTTTTATCGTCTAAGTTAAATGGTGCTAAGATGATTTTGCAAAACTCTCTCTTCTTAAAAAAAACAAAACAAAAAACATTTGAATATATGTATATATTTTTTAAAACCTAGAGTCATGTGTTTGCATTCGTGTGTTCACTCGCCATGCTCTGTACACTTCTCACATAAGCCCGAAAGGAAGTGCACGATCGGTATATCTGGCCTCAGTTTATCTGAGTTAGGTGTAAGTATATAAAAATTCTATTACTAATAACGCCTACTCTCAATAAGTGTTCACACTTGTGTGTTCACTCGCCACCCTCTGTATTCCCCTCACGTAAGCCCGAAAGGCAGTGCATGGGCGATATATCTGGCCTCAGTTTATCTGAGTTAGGCATATGTAAATATTGTTAATATAAATAAAATTTTAAAATAAGAGAGAGCAAGCAATTGAAATCCAAACACTATTTTGACTCGTTTGATTTAACTTGTTACTGAAAAGAAATGAAAATACCACTTTGACAAACTTTGATAATCAACTAAGGATCCATTTCATAATTACATTGTGTTATCAACCGAAACAACTAGCCAAACTATAGTCTATCTGTTATGACAACTTAAATTTTGTTGGAAATTTTGACAAGTAAAAGGACTTAAATTTCTTGTGTAATGACCCGGTATTTCATGCCATTAGCATCCACACATGTCGGACTTGAATTGCTAAAAATATCATATTGTTAATTTATATTTGGAAAAACTCAGCATATACAATAAATAAAATCAATCATAGAATCATAGACACAGAGTATTACAATAATAAGCATCAGAATAGAAAAATAGTAGTTCATGAAGCTACTATAAAACAAGAGAGTCTGAAATAAAATACAACAGAATATCTCAAATACAATGTAGTCTCGAATACAAACAGATGACAAGTCTAAACAAAACAACTGGAATAGCTGAATAGATAAGACATATCTTCAAGTAAAGCTCCAATCTCCAAAGGTGAGTCTTAAATGCTGTGACGCTTAGTCTGACCCGAGCATAAAGCAAACACAAAACACTCGAGTCAGGATTAACATTCCTATATCAATAAATTCAACTCAACTGAAATGTCAACTGAAATGCAAGTAACTTAAAGGATGTTTGGGATTTCCATCCTTTAAGGATCCGTGGAACTATCTACTATGTAGTAATATACGCTATTATAATATGTCTATATTAAAGTAAAGTATTAAAATAGCGTTAAGGCATTACCCATATCCCCCTTAACACATTTTTATATAATGCCGTAGTCTATACAGATACTGTAAACTCCACTCGCAAGTGGGCTATCAGGGAGCACTCCATATGTATGACACAAAACAAACTCGTAGAAGGCGCGATAGGGCATGTGACACGGCACGCGAGGCAATGCCATGGTAGATATACCATTTGTGGATCTGGACTGGTGGTAACGCATAACATCTACTACCGCCCACCTCGTGACACACTCCCAAATCAAAGGGTTCACCCAATCAATCACAAAAGCAATATAATGGTATTAAAGAAATGTGTCCGATCGGAGGAATGACCTCACTTGGCCCGACATGGCTCCTGTTTTAGCCACATCAAGCTGACTCACGGGAGTCAAGGCTATGTAAATACCATATAGAATCATCACCAAACCATCCTACTTCATTTTGGAATCTCCACCACGTACACAGTTGTTAAAGTGGTTTTCGGTATTGGCAGGGAGTATGACAATATCCGATCCCGGTCTCTTTAACAACCAAACGTTATTATAACACCGTGGTCATTTCATTTCAAATAGTCATGATTCATATCAAAATATCATATCATTTCAAACTATATCAATTAGGTATCATTATTCACTTTAAATAATATTCATTTCAAAAATCGTAGCATTTCAAGGATTGTAACACTTTCGAAATCATAACACTTTCCACCTAAACAGTTTAGATGTTGAAAATAGTATATATATATATTAAAATAATTTATAATTTAAAATAGTTTATACATTAAAAAAAATTATATTACTAAAATATTTTTATATATATTAAAGTACTTTATATAATAAAATTAGTTTCCTCAAATTTCACAAATCGGTTTAAATCATCTTAAATTCCCAAAATTCAATTTGAATCAATTCCAGTTTAACCATTTCAATTTAAAGTTCAAAGTTTCAAGTTTAAATATTCAAACATTTACAATATAATTTCCTTTATATTTCAACATTTAACTTTAATTTATTTAATTTGGAAAATTTTCCCTTAACCATTTTTATAACAATTTATTAAATCCTAATTTATATATTTAAATCAATATTAAATATTCAATCTCTATTTTTATTCAAAGTTGAGAATATTCATTTAATCACCTTTTATCAAATCAAGTTATAAACCAAGTTATAATCATATCTTTTCAAAACCAATAAGTTTAAATCAATTCTTTCTTAAATTCAATTATTAGCCAATTTAAATTCCAAGTCAACATTAATTTATCTTTCCAACCTTTATTATTTAAGTTATAAAATCTATTTAAAAATATTAATATAAATTTAAGTAAATACTTAAACATATTATATACTAATTAAATTAATTTTTTTTAAATTAAAACTTATTACTAAATTTATTTTTATATTAAATCTATTTTTATATATTTTTAAAATAAATAAAATACAAGTAAAATCTTGAAATTTACATTTTTTTCAAAACTAACTTATAAGTTAAATTTTCCAAAACATGTTATTTAAAATCTAAAATTTAAACCTTTAGAAAAATAACATTTATATATATAATATCTAAAAATCAATATTTATTAAACCATACATTTCCTTTCAAAACCTTAGAAATCATTTTAAAAATATATATAGACCAACGGTATCTGTATAAAATTTTCTATCCTATGTTAAAGTGATACAGATATTTATCATTTCAATCCGCAATTTAAATATCTACGGGTATATATCATTTCAACCCGCAATCCCAAAATTTAAAATTAATGAAAATCGCTTGGGTTTATCATTTCAACCCATAACGATTTTCTCCTATTCTACAAGATTGTTCGGGTATGTATCATTTCAACCCATATGGAATTCTAAATTAACAGGGAACTTGCAGAGTGAGAATAGTGATGATTATAATATAACATATCAACAACAGGCATATATCATCAATATAAATAACAGATAATAGTGTCAGATGCCATAGGTGAACAGTTATAGATAATGGCATATATATAGCAATTAAATAACTAGCAACAGCATATTTCAATTGTCGTTTCAATTGAAATCAAATTTAATAAATATAAGAACGTTAATCGTGAGTGATTGCTCACCTTTCGAGGTGGAGAGGATAGACAATGAAATCGAGTTACGAAATGCAAGCACGACTTCCAAAGCAAAGCTAGATTGGCACGAGTTTGACGCTCACAGCTGATAGCTCGGAATTGACGAAATCAAATCAAACTGGATTGATGAAGATCAATGGTATAAGAAATCTTATATATAACTATATATAACTATATATGTATAAAAATCAAATTCAAAATTCAAACATATATTAAATTAAATATATATACATTTTAAAATCCTTGTATTTAAACTGAAACTCAAATATTAAAGTAAAACATATATATATATATATATGATAATAAATTTTGAATCAATACATTTAAAACCTTATAGTTTAACATATATATTTATATAACTTATGTAATCAACCAACAAACCAAAAGTTTCAGACTGATGAAATTATAAACACTATATGTTATATTTAAAACAATTTTTTTTTAGTATTTATAAAATCAACTTAAACCCAAAATAGTATATATATATATAAATAAATTTATGTAAGCTATTTATATATGTAAACAACTACATGCATGTTACTCAAAATGTATGCAGACGCAATATATAAATATATATGCAGACCCATTATAAAATATATATGCAGAATTCCCATATATACAACTCTAATATATATATATATGATATATATACAATAAAATAGATATGCATGCTACCTGAAACAACACCCTTATATATATACAGTAACCTTATACAAATATATACTAGCCAAACAATACACTCATTAAATAAAATATTCATGTTATACATCTTCAAAGTTATATATAAATACATTAGTATAAACTAACATATGTAATATAATTTATACAACAGAAAATGATAATATAAGGTTTTATACATGATAGTATCATATACAGTAAATAAAACTTACTTTACTATAAAATATATACATACAAAAGAAAGTATGAAAAAGTTATTTTATTTTAAAGTCAGTACTTTATTGAAACAAGTATATATATATATATACACTCGACAGGTAACCAAATATATGCAGATTTAAAATGGCCAGAAGAGTTGATAAAATAATATCACATATATACGTAAAACATATACCAGCATATATTATTTGATTTGCAGACTAATATACTATGTAGACAAAAGGTTTAGATACAACAAAATGTACTAGGTAGACAAAAGTAAATATGTAGACAAAATGTACAGACTAACAATATATATATATATACTGTCTTCATATTGACTATTAGATCAACTAAAGCAATGTATAAACACTTTCATAAACCACATATATATAATCGATATATATATATATATATAAGATTTATATAAACTACATAAGTACTTTAAAAAAACCAATACCGAAACAAAAATCTTAAATATATATGTACAAACTATTTTGAAATCATATACAGTATAAATCAAAATCATAATATGTACTAACGAATATAAGATATAAATATATGCATATAACCTGCCATATACAACCTATATAGGCTATATATAAAACTAATGTATGATCAGACTTATTTTACTTACATATATATATATATACTAACCTGTTATAATAACAAATATAATATAAAACTAACATACATATATATATATATATATGAATATACCTCATACATACATATAAACTTACGAGAAGCTGCTGCTGTATTAGAAGTCGAGCATGGGAAGGAGGCCGAGGCGATGAGTGTGTGGCCGCGACAGGTTGGCTTCGGCAAGGAGACTGGTGGCAGTTCGAAGCTGCTGTGGCCGATGCGGGTTTGGGGTGTTCGAGTGGGTCTCGGCCAAAGAGAAGATGATGGTTAGGCGAGGCTTGGTGCACGCGGGTGAGGTGGCAGTTTGGCAAGAGGAGGAGGGAAAGATGAAGGCCGAATGGTGGAGATGTCGGTTAGGCTTGGGTGGTAGGCTTTGGGAAGGAGGAGAAGAAAAAGGGTGGGAAGAGAAATAGGCAAGCAGGCTAGAAGGAGATGCGGTTCATGGTGGAGATCTGGGTTTGAGAATAAATGGGAAAGAAGGTGAACAGGAATATTGAAAAAAAATTATAATAAACAAAAATGCTAAACGAACCATTGGAGATGAATAGGCTGGAACGAACCGGTACACGATGTCAGCAATCAATCTCTAGGAATATAATAAGGCTAATGACTGTTTAAAATCAACCGGAAGAAACACAGGGAAACCAAAAGACTCGGTTGTGGAATCGATACGTTAGGCGTTTCGCAGACTGCATCCCACATCGGATTTCGAAATTGACAAATGAATACACTGTGGAGATCAGCGTGACGAGACGAACAAAACGGTATACAGATATCAGCGATACGACCATCCTATCAAAAGTCGATATCGGTACCGAAATGCTGCTAATACGCCGGAAATAAGATTAGCGGAGCAATAGCAGTCCAAATTTGGCGAAACAAAATATGACATCTCACTCGGAAGATGATTTACAAATTTAGTATATAAAGATATTCAGGTTTGGAAAACATTTTATTATCATCAAATATTAGCTGATTTAAATTTAAATAAAATTACATAAGAAAATAAACTTCCATATTATCAGATGGAAATTTACCAATTGCTATGTTTAATTAGACGTATTCCAAATATTAAATTTTTATTTCAAAATTCTATTATTTAAAATTTCACAAAATTCAGTTAATTACGTTATTAAAACCATTTAAAATTTACGGGTCGTTACACTCTCCCCCACTCAAAACTTTTCGTCCCCGAAAAGGAAGGAGGTAGGAGAATAGAATCAACTAGAAAGAAAAATAGATTGAAAGACAAGATAAAACAATTAATTTAAACCATATAAATTTCAATTTAAATTAATTAATATTCAATAATTGATTTTAAATTCATGATATTTCATTAAGTTGATTTGTTTTCAATTTATATTAATATTTGTTACAAAAATTTCTTTCAAAACAAAATTCATTTTTATTTATCTTATCTATTAGATCCATTTGAATTTACTTAAGTAAATTTCACTTATAATTCAATCTTAACTATTTATTCACTATCTTATTATTCAATTATCTCGATTAACATTTTCTATAATCATAGATTTAGTGTATAAACACTTATTATATTTTATTCAAATAAATTCTTTTTTTCCTAAATTATTATTAAATTTGTTTCACTTAATATATCTTATCACATAGATTAAGTAGAATGTCACTTATCATAGCCACTCAAATATTTATAAATTCCTTTAATATTATTTTATATCGTATATTATCCAATTGCATAGTTAACTTCTGAATAATTTAGGTAAGTTATATTGGAATGCAATTGAGTATTATACAAATAAAACTTTCCCAATTCAATTATTTCAAGCTTAAATATTTATTCAAAAATTTAAGATCTAAATTTCCGATTAACATCAAACCATTTTGAGATAAATGTATACATATATATTATATATGTCAAGTCAAATCAATAAACATATACTTATATATATTATAAATCAAGTCATGCTTAAGAAATTCAAATCAAATTCATTTTCCCAAAATAAAAGTGTAGCAAAGCTACTAAGTGGCCTCTCCACTCTGAAACTCGAAATGAATGTCGATGATGCTTCAGTCATCAGCGAAATTATTTTCCAGCGACAAAAGAGGAGAGTTACTGATTTAAACATTTAAAATTCTTTGGAAACAATTTCTTCTCAAAAATTACTTTTAAATAATATGCCCTAAAATTTAAAACCAAATTTTCAAAATATATCGGAAATTTAATTCTCAAATTCTTAATTTAAATCTATTTAAATTCCAAATCAATTTCTAACCATGTTTTATAATTTCTTTTATTTATATCATGTGACAATAGTTAATGATTTTCAAAATAATAAATGAAAATCAGATATTACCATTTCTAACAATCAATTCAGTTAACTTTTTAATTTTAGAAAAAATTATACTTATATAATATAATCATACAAAAATTTATTTCATTTACCAAATTCGAAAACAATATTATGTTAGTTTGCTCTGTTCAAATGTTTTGGAATTCCTATCTATAGCGTTGATCAGACGAATCGATCAAAACCCAAAATTTAAACTTAACAACTCAAACTACACACTATAAAACATTTTAATATAAATTACAAATACACTCCCTCACCCGATGGTTCAAGAATGGATAGAGATCCACATATAGAGGAATCCTAGTCAAAGAGAATTCTAACCAACGAGATAAACTCGGAAGGAAGATAAAATAATTAAATTACAAAAGAGGAAAGATGGATAGACTTATATAAATTGCGGGTGACCTTAACCGGGTCAACCATAATTTCAAGAATAAGATCGAGGCAGAATAAGATTGATCGCAAGATAATTACCCTGGTCGTTCACTAGAGAAACATTCGGACATAGCAAGAGATAGCAGCATCTAAACCGGGGATATAGAAATCTCCGGTAAATCAATGCCTGTTGTAAAGGAGTTCACCCCTTTATGAATCATTCTAAGATGGCGGAATCGCCAATTCATTATAGAGATCAAACGAAGTGGAGTTATGTGATACTCCAAAATTAAGAAGAACATGAATGTGAAGAGACAAGAACAGATTTCAGAACGAATGGGAGAGTTCCAAAGTTCAAAGGAAATTCGAATCAAAGAGGAAGAGCTCAAGCTCGAACGAAGGTGATTCTGCAATTAAATTTACTATATATTCTAAGTTTTGCCTAAAACTAGAGCTCTGATACCAACTACATGTGTGGATGCGAATGGCACAAAATACCGGATTGTTAATTTATATTTAGCAAAACTCAGCATATACAGTAAATAAAATCAATCACAGAATCACATACACAGAGTATTACAATAATAAGCAACGGAATAGAAAAATAGTAGTTCATGAAGCTACTATAAAACATCAGAGTTTGAAATAAAATACAACGGAATATCTCAAATACAATGTAGTCTCGAATACAAACATATGACAAGTCTGAACAAAACAACTGGAATAGCTGAATAGATAAGACAGATCTTCAAGTAAAGCTCCAATCTCCAAAGGTGAGTCTCAAATGTTGTGACACTCAGTTGACCCGAGCGTAAAGCAAAACACAAAAAACTCGAGTCAGGATTAACATTCCTATATCAATAAATTCAACTCAAGTGAAATGTCAACTGAAATACAAGTAACTTAAAGGTTGTTTGGGATTTCCATCCTCTAAGGATCCGTGGAACTATCTACTATGTAGTAATATATGCTATTATAATATGTCTATAGTAAAGTATTAAAATAGCGTTAAGGCGTTACCCATATCCTCCTTAACACATTTTTATATAATGCCGTAGTCTATACATATACTGTAAACTCCACTCGCAAGTGGGCTATCAGGGAGCACTCCATAGGTACGATACAAAACAAACTCGTAGAAGGCGTGATAGGGCATGTGACATGGCACATGAGGCAATGCCAGGGTAGATATACCATTTGCGGATCCGGACTGGTGGTAACGCATAGCAGCTACTACCGCCCACCTCGTGACACACTCCCAAATCAAAGGGTTCACCCAATCAATCACAAAAGCAATAGAATAATATCGAAGAAATGTGTTTGATCGGAGGAATGACCTCAATTGGCCCGGCATGGCTCCTGTTTTAGCCACATCAAGCTGACTCATGGGAGTCAGGGCTACGTAAATACCATATAGAATCGTCACCAAACCATCCTACTTCATTCTGGAATCTCCACCACGTACACAGTTGTTAAAGTGGTTTTCGGTATTGGCAGGGAGTATGACAATATCTGATCCCGGTCTCTTTAACAGACAAACGTTATTATAACACCGTGGTCATTTCATTTCAATTAGTTCATGATTCATATCAAAATATCATATCATTTCAAACTATATCAATTTGGTATCATTATTCACTTTAAATAATATTCATTTCAAAAATTGTAGCATTTCAAGGATTGCAACACTTTCGTAATCATAACACTTTGAAATCATAGCACTTTCCACCTAAACAGGTTAGATGTTGAAAATAGTATATATATTAAAATACTTTATAATTTAAAATAGTTTATATATTAAAATAATATATATTATTAAAATATTTTTATATATATTAAAGTACTTTATATAATAAAATTAGTTTCCTCAAATTTCACAAATCGATTTAAATCATCTTAAATTCCCAAAATTCAATTTGAATCAATTCCAATTTAACCATTTCAATTTAAAGTTCAAAGTGTCAAGTTTAAATATTCAAACATTTACAATATAATTTCCTGTGTACTTCAGCATTTAACTTTAATTTATTCAATTTGGAAATTTTTCCCTTAACCATTTTTATAACAATTTATTAAATCCCAATTTATATATTTAAATCAATATTAAATATTCAATCTCCATTTTTATTCAAAGTTGAGAATATTCATTTAATCACCTTTTATCAAATCAAGTTATAAACCAAGTTATAATCGTATCTTTTCAAAATCTCAAAACCAATAAGTTTAAATCAATTCTTTCTTAAATTCAATTATTAGCCAATTTAAATTCCAAGTCAACATTAATTTATCTTTCCAACCTTTATTATTTAAATTATAAAATCTATTTAAAAATATTAATATAAATTTAAGTAAATACTTAAACATATTATATACTAATTAAATTAATTTTTTTAAATTAAAACTTATTACTAAATTTATTTTTATATTAAATCTATTTTTATATATTTTTAAAATAAATAAAATACAAGTAAAATCTTGAAATTTGCATTTTTTTAAAACTAACTTATAAGTTAAAATTTCCAAAACATGTTATTTAAAATCTAAAATTTAAACCTTTATAAAAATAACATATATATATATATAATATCTAAAAATCAATATTTATTAAACCATATATTTCCTTTCAAAACCTTGGAAATCATTTTTAAAATATATATAGACCAACAATGTCTGTATAAATTTTTTTATCCTATGGTTAAGTGATACTGATATTTATCATTTCAATCCGCAATTTAAATATCTATGGGTATATTTCATTTTAACCCGCAATCCCAAAATTTAAAATTAATGAAAATCGCTTGGGTTTATCATTTCAACCCATAACGATTTTCTCATATTCTACAAGATCGTTCGGGTATGTATCATTTCAACCCATAGGGAATTCTAAATTAACAGGGAACTTGCAGAGTGAGAAGCAATGATAATAATATAACATATTAACAACAAGCATATATCATCAATATAAATAACAGATAATAGTGTCAGATGTCATAGGTGCACAGTTACAGATAATGGCATATATATAGCAATTAAATAACTAGCAACAGCATATTTCAATTGTCGTTTCAATTGAAATCAAATTTAATAAATATAAGAACATTAATCGTGAGTTATTGCTCACCTTTCGAGGCTGGAGAGGATAGACAATGAAATTGAGTTACGAAATGCAAGCGCGACTTCCAAAGCAAAGCTAGATTGGCACGAGTTTGACGAGCCCAGCTGATAGCTCGGAATTGACGAAATCAAATCCAATTGGATTGATGAAGATCAATGGTATAAGAGATATTATATATAACTATATATATATATATAAATCAAATTCTAAATTCCAACATATATTAAATTAAATATATATGCATTTTAAAATCCATTGTTTTAAACTAAAACTCAAATATTAAAGTAAAACACACACACACACACACACACACATATATATATATATATATGATAATAAATTTTGAATCAATACATTTAAAACTTAACAGTTTAACATATATATTTATATAACTTATGCAATCAACCAACAAACCAAAATTTAAGACTGATGAAAATATAAACACTATATGTTATATTTAAAACAATTTTTTTAGTATTTATAAAATTAACTTAAATCCAAAATAGTATATATATATATAAACAAATATATGTAAGCTATTTATATATGTAAACAACTACATGCATGTTACTCAAAATGTATGTAGTCGCAATATATAAATATATATGCAGACCCATTATAAAATATATATACATGCTTCCCATATATACAACTCTAATATATATATATAATATATATACAATAAAATAGATATGCATACTACCTGAAACAACACCCTTATATATATATACAGTAACCTTATACAAATATATACTAGCCAAACAAAACACTCATTAAATAAAATATTCATGTTATAGATCTTTATAAAGTTATATATAAATACATCAGTCTAAACTAACATATGTAATATAATTTATACAACAGAAATTATAATATAAGCTTTCATATATGATAGTATCATATACAGTAAATAAGACTTACTTTACTGTAAAATATATACATACAAAAGAAAGTATGAAAAAGTTATTTTATTTTAAAGTCAATACTTTATTGAAACTAGTATATATATATACACTCGACAGGTAACCAAATATATGCAGATTTAAAATGGCCAGAAGAGTTGACAAAACAATATCACATATATACGTAAAACATATACCAACATATATTATTTGATTTGCAGACTAATATACTATGTAGACAAAAGGTTCAGATACAACAAAATGTACTAGGTAGACAAAAGTAAATATGTAGACAAAATGTACAGACTAACACTATATATATATACTGTCTTCATATTGACTATTAGATCTACTAAAGCAATGTATAAACACTTTCATAAACCACACATATATAACCGATATATATAAGATTTATATAAACTACATAAGTACTTTAAAAAAAACCAATACCGAAACAAAAATATTAAATATATATGTACAAACTGTTTTGAAATCATATACAGTATAAATCAATATCATAATATGTACTAACGAATATAAGAAATAAATATATGCATATAACCTGCCATATACAACCTATATAGGCTATATATAAAACTAATGTATGATCTAACTTATTTTACTTACATACATACATATATATATATATATATATATATATATACACTAACCTGTTATAATAACCAATATAATATAAAACTAACATACACATATATGAATATACCTCATACATACATATAAACTTACGAGAAGCTGCTACTGCTATTAGAAGTCGAGCATGGGAAAGAGGCAGAGGCGATGAGTGTGTGGCCGCGACAGGTTGGCTTCGGCAAGGAGACTGGTGACAGTTCGAAGCTGCTGTGGCCGATGCGGGTTTGGGGTGTTCGAGTGGGTCTCGACCAGAGGGAAGATGATTGTTAGGCGAGGCTTGGTGCACATGGGCGAGGTGGCAGTTTGGCAAGAGGAGGAGGGAAAGATTAAGGCCGAATGGTGGAGATGTCGATTAGGCTTGGGTGGTAGGCTTTGGGAAGGAGGAGAAGAAAAAGGTGGGAAGAGAAATAGGCGAGCAGGCAAGAAGGAGATGCGGTTCATGGTGGAGACCTGGGTTTGAGAATAAATGGGAAAGAAGGTGAACAGGAATATTGAAAAGTTTTTTTATAATATACAAAATTGCTAAATGAACCGTTGGAGATGAATAGGCTCGAACGAACCATTACATGATGTCAGCAATCAATCTCTAGGAATATAATAAGGCTAATGACTATTTAAAATCAACCGTAAGGGACATATGGTAACCAAAAGACTCGGTTGCGGAACCGATACGTTAGGCGTTTCGCAGACTGCATCGCATACTGGATTTTGAAATTGAGAAATGAATACACTATGGAGATCAGCATGACGAGACGAATAAAAGGGTATACAGATATCAGCGATACGACCATCCTATCAAAAGTCGATATCGGTACCGAAATGCTGCTAATACGCCGGAAATAAGATAAACGGAGCAATAGCAGTCCAAATTTGGTGAAACAAAATATGACGTCTCACTCATAAGATGATTTACAAATTTATTATATAAAGATATTCAGGTTTGGAAAACATTTTATTATCATTAAATATTAACTGATTTAAATTTAAATAAAATTACACAAGAAAATAAACTTCCATATTATCAGATGGAAATTTACCAATTGCTATGTTTAATTAGACGTATTCCAAATATTAAATTTTTATTTCAAAATTCTATTATTTAAAATTTCACAAAATTCTGTTAATTACGTTATTAAAACCATTTAAAATTTATGGGTCGTTACATCTTGATAATGACCAGAACTTATATTTAACTTATTAGTGTCGATTTGAAAGTAAATTCTTCATTTGTAAATACTTTCAAAAACTTGCATTCATCCCATTGCAAATAAATCTTGCATTTTGTAAATATTTTCACTTTGCATTTGGATTTTGTGGGTAGTACCGGCTGAAAACCCTCACTAGACAACACTCATCCTACTGGGACACCCAGAGGTTTAACGGCTTGTTGCATACGCTCAATGCAATCGTGCTACCTATGAAAATAGATTTATCTTAGTTTTCCTTTACTCGAGGATGAATAAAAAGATAAGTGTGGGGGTATTTTATGTGCACGTAAATGTGCATATATTTACATCCATATTTTATCTATTTTTATTTAAATAAATGTCATATTTCGGTATTTTAACATGTTTAAAACCAAAATTCAATTATTTTCAAATCAACGTATATTCATCTACATACAGGGGCAAAATAGTCATTTTTGTGCATGTGTTAATTTAGGACTTTTTACTTGGACATATTTCATAATTTTTATAGGAATTTGGATGCATATGGAAGACGGTTTCATGAAGATATATGCATGAACAAGGGAATACAAAGGAATGAAGAGGAAATAATTCAAGCTCATGATCATGGAGGACCCCACCCACTTACCTAAATCTACAATTAGAAGCTAATAGACAACTAAGTGGAGGTTAAAGCTTCATGCATATTTAATGATGGATTAATTAGAGGCTAATGGTTACTTGGACGCCACACTTCCTAAAGGGCATTTTGGGAAGCACCCTAAAAATTGAATTAGGGTTTTATGCATGTATAAATAGCCCTCTTATGTACATGTAAATACCTTCTGCTCTCTTATTTTACTTAGAAAAATTAGCAAGCAAGTTGTAAACACAATGTTTCATGAAATAAAAATGGTTTCCTAGCCTCTTTCTCTTCTCTTTTCTACTTGTTTTCTTTACTTATATGTTGATGTTTATTTCTATGCTTTCTCTCATTTCATGTTTATAGCTTAGATTTACATTCATGCAAGTATTGTAGCTTTAATTATTATGCAAGTAGTTAGTAGTTAATTTGTTTTTATTCCTTTTCTTAGTTTCATTTATTTGCCTTTTAATATTGAAATTTACAAGTGTTGATTTGATAACACAAATGAGAAGCTAAACCCCTTCAATTTAGGGGTAATGAAGCTCTCTAACTTTATGTAATTTCAACATCTCTATGATTTATGATCTCTTTTATTTGTGCTTCATGAAAGTGAATTTTGATGTAAGTTTATACAAGTGGGTTTGATAGCTTATGTTGCTTTTGCAAATGAGTTATTCTTATTCAAGATAAACACAATTTGCATCATCATTTGCTAATTGATTTCTGATTTTGAAATAAAAGTAAAAACAAAATTTGATGATCTATATTACTAATTACAATAGTAAATAGATCAAACTTAAAATAGCTTTTGCTTTGGCAACATTTTCATGAGAATTGATAAGTGGTGTATTTGTTGTATTATAGTTTGATGGTTTAAGTTATGTTAATTAATAAGATAAATAAACCATACTTATGATAACTACAACAATAATTTCACTTAATATCAAAAATAGAGATCATAGATTGTTTGATTGTTGATTTACAAAAATATGAAAGTGGATTTTCCATTAAATTGTTCTCTAATCTCATAGGTCTAATCTCATTTTAATTCTAGTTTTAGCTTCATTTTACTTGTAGTTTTAGCACCACAGAGTAATGGCCGCTCTAAATTCAGCAATGGTCGGTCGGCCCAAAAGAGCATTGTAGGCAGAATAAATGTCCAAGACAACAAAAGGCATGACTCGCACTCTCTTGCGATCGCCCTTTCCAAGTGCCACCAGTAGATCCACGCATCCCACAAGCTCAGTAGCAGTCTTGTTAAATCCCCGAATTCGAGATTTATGGGGCTTTAAGTCCTTGCCCTCCAGAAGCATCTGGTTCTAGGCTTTCTTAGGTAGAGTTGACTAACCTCCCACAGTCAACTGATTCCTTCATCACAACAACAAGGCCAATCAAGCCCGATATCACAAGCAGATCAATCGTCGGTACCTCTACCCCATCAGCATCTCATTTTCAAAATACGATATCATCTGTCATAGTTCCGAGTTGCTTTGCCGAAACATCATCCTTAATGGAAAAACAGCTCTCATTCACTGCGTGTTTCAACGCTCCTACATACCGTTCCATCTTGTTCCAGCTCTTCTCAGCTAGATGTGGTCCTCCGACAATATTATTGATTACTAATTGCTTCTCAAGACACCTGAGCTCATCAGCACTAGGCCCGACTTGCCTCGATCGGGGGTTTGAAGTTCCTTGCCCGCCATCCAATAGGGCTTAAACAAACTGTTGTATTTTCGTCTTATGAATCAATTCTTCGATCACATCATGCAAATGTCTACATTCGTTGGTGTTGTGATAATGTGTCTTGTGAAATCTGCAAAACTTACTATATTTCTTTTCCTTCTCAATCGACTCCCTGGGAGCCGGCTTCTTGTGTTGCCCTTTACCCCGAGTGGCCAAATATATATTCTCAATCGTGTTGTTGAATGGGGTATAACTATCAATTTTGGGATTCTCGGACGTCTCCTTAAATTCGACTTCTTGTCTTTAGCCCCATCATTGTTTTTGCTCTGTCCACCACTTCTATTTTCCACATTGACATCAACATTGTTAGAATTTCCTTAATACTATTTCACAACAACATTATTTTGTATTACCTCTATGGACTATCCAGCATTGGTCTTTCCAACGTTAGCACTTGCCTCCTCCAAGCGCAAGAACTGATTCGTCGTTATATAGAACATGTCCATCATCTGTGGGGGTTTCATCTTCAACCACCTCCCAAAATAAGTTTCACGATGAATCCCCTTAATCAGTGCCATCAACATGATATCCTCTTGAGCATTTCTACTTCTGTAATTGCGGTGTTAAACATATGCAAGAAATCCTTCAAAGACTCTTCCGCTCCTAGGAAGAGGTTGGAATGTGACATGACGTCCTTTGGACGGGTTGTGTGCATACAGAATTGCTTAACGAATTTCCACACCAATTGCTCGAATGATGATATGGATCTCGACGGCAGCCGGGTGAACCACATCATCGCCACTCCCTCCAGGAAAATCGAGAAACAACAGCATTGTACATCATCAGCAGCCCTAGTAGAATCAATATGCCAATCATACTTCATTCAGCGTTGCCTCAAATCCGTCTTCCCTTTATACGATGGCATCGTTGGCACCACAAATCTCCTTAGATATTCCTCACGTCGGATATCTTCCATATATGGATTACAGCTCAGGGAGGAACCCCACCCATAATTAGTCCGATGCTAGCTCTCACTTATAAGTCTTCTGACCATTTCAGTCAAATCTAGCTCAGGCGGATCTACTGAATGGTTGTAATCATGATCCGCCCCAAGTGTTTAGCCCAACAAACACTCTTGGTTTGTTTTATGATACCTGGGCTCCTTTGACTCCGGGAGAGCCGTTCGTTCATCAGTTTATGACTTCTTTGAGGCGGATCCACAACAATAGCTTGATTTCCAACGTTCTGGCCATCTACAGCACGACCAGAAGCCAAGTCAACATTGTCACTCAAAAATCAAGAACCGGAACCATAATTGGATGGTTCTGTATCAATCCCTCTCAATAGATCAGTACCGATCCATTGTCCTTTGCCCAAGTTTGGTCTAGGCTTTTGCTTCGATGCCCTAGTCTCCATTTGAACCATCTTTTATTTCCTATTTTTCTGCCTTTGTCCAACAATGAGAAACTATCATACTCTAAACCAGAAGGTGTTCTGTCCTTCCTGCTTCTCCTATGATTGCTTGTATTAATTGATTCAGCAAATCCAAGCTCTACTTCATTTGCTAATTCACTTCATTGTGGCTTTCCTGGAGCCTGTCTTCCATTTTCTTCATCATACGGTCCATCTCAAACCTAGTTATCACATCTTTTTTGTTCTAACCTTCGTTAGGGGTTTGCTATGCAACCTCTTCAACATGTTAGGAACCAACATTCTTAACATTCTCAGCAGCACGTAAAGTGGTGGATCGATCTCTTCTAGGAGCCATGGTAGAAAGCATTTATGTAGATCTTTTGAAAACCTTAGTAGTTAAAAATTCCAAAAACAAAGAAAACTGGATCCATCTCTTATATTTAGGCAATCCAAAAGTAGATGGTGGATCCAAACAGACTGAGAATCGCTTGTCAGTGAAAGCACCAAAATGTGGCACAAACACCCAAGAAATTAGTTGAGAATGAAATTAAAGAATAGTAAATGAAAATAAGTAAGAAATAAGACACCAAACATTTATAGTGCTTCGACTAAGTCGTTGCCTACATCCACTTGAGATTTCTATTGATTATCTTGCTGTCTACAGGTATAGTTCTTATAGTTCCGTACCACTCCATTGGTAATTACAAGAAAATATGTTAAAATTGCAAGGAAGTGAAAAGTTCATCAAAAATGAGCCCCTAGCCTCTTATTTATAGCTATAGGTTGGCGGAAAATACTCCATCATGTCCTCCACGATCTCCATTATCTAGCAGCGGTTGGTCTAAAGAAAGCATGGTCATGTCAGCAGGCAGTTATGTGTAGATACCGATCCATAGGCATGGATCGGTACTGATCCATAAGATTGTCTTATGGATCCTTCTTGCCACCTTGGGATGAATTGATATGTCATTAGCTTTGTGATTCTAAACTTGTTTGTATTTCTATGAGCTTGTTTTATAGTCCAAATGATGGATCAGTGGAGGGATGGAGTTGCTGATTTCAAGTGCTTGTGGCATTCAATAGCGAACAACGTGCGATTGATTAATGGATCTTGACATGGGTTGCTATCAATAATACTTGAGCATGGAAGAAAGCTTGGGCATTCTTGGATGAGTTGTATGGATCGATACCGAACCATTGGGATGGATCGGTACCGATCCATCACTTTGATGGATATGGACTTAGAATATTTGGAACGGCCTTATTATCGTCTCGTGAACTTGTTTATACTCGGTTTCTGGGCCTTACCGCTATCTCTTTGGGCTTCCTGCCTTGATAGCTTTCAGGTTCAGTTCGTCAAGTCTATCTGATATTGTCTGGCCAAAAGGCTGGATAACACATTTAATTACAAGCTATACACAAAATATTAAAATAAAATACTAAATAAGCAGGCTGTAGAGCGTCTTCAAGATCTACAGCCGAAGTTGTACTGTACTACTGTAGTGCACAACTACATTAACAAAAATGCCGTTGTCTACACAGTAGTAATGGACAATAGAAGTTTAGTGACGATGAATATGATGAAGCTTGTAGTGGTTTAAGAGAAACTTGCAATGGTGAAGAACAAAGTGGTGAAGCTTATTGTTTAGATTTTAGGGCAATAATGATTTTAGCAATATAGATATATTTATTATCTTCAAAACAATACAGAGAATGAGAATGACACAGTTAGAAAGTAAGTGGAAAATAAGAGAACCAGGGTTCAACCAGATAAAATGGGCAGTTGAACCGCAGGTTCGAAGGTCCGACATGAGTTTGTAGATGATAGAGGTCTAATTGAGTTCCGGACCATATTGGTTCATTGTTCAAAGTTATCTAGGGTCGGACCGCGGTTAGGTCCAGTCATGAAAACACTGGTTACAAGTATCATTGCCATTTTGAAAATACCATTATCGTACCGGTTTTTTCGTTGAGGAAAAAGGTATATCATTACCATCACCGATATTGTCGGTATACCCTTTGTTGCTATGTTAACCATTATATGAGTAATGTCAAATCATTGTTTGTTCAGAAAATTAAAAAGTTCTGTATATTTTGCACTATTATTGTACTTGATCGTACATTTTACAACATCATTTAGTAATATACCTCAGTGAGAAAAATAATAATGCAATTTGCATTATTTGAAATAAATTGACAAACTAAATTCAATTGCTTTTAAATACTTATAAAACAACACTATTAATATTCATGTATTTTAAATGAATTGTAATTACCGTTACCATACATTTTGAAGAAATATTACCCATTTTTTGCTATTAGAAATGATATATTTAACTGATTTAGCTTCGAAATGGTAACTAAATGATCGGTAATGATATGGTAAAACAAAATTTATCATTACCATAACACTACTTAACGACATAAAAATAGAGGTATTGATGTTATAATGTAAAAATTTCAAGGGCTTTAAAAGAGTAAAAATAGGGTGAAATAGTTTAAGATTACAAAGAAAATATAAAAATGACTTAAAAGCAAAATGTTAAATAAGGGAGCATGTTTCTATCCTACCAATAAACATTATGCGCTCTTCTTTCGTTTTTTCATTCAAAAAGTAGCCTATATTTTACTATCGTTTTTTGGAAAAAAATTTCCTTTTCAAAATTATAAAAGGGCACTCGCCACCTCAGGTCGCTCTTCCCCAGCTGTAATCTACATATAGATGAGACTGAATGTAGAGGTCAAATTTGTATGTACCTTGATTGGAATGACTAAACCTGAGAAGACTTCCACGTTGCAAATATGAGGAAGGCCAAACCAGCTGCTATTTCTTGAGTCGGTTTAAGTGCAATGGTCATCATCCCATAATGCACAAGACACTACTAGAAATAAGGTAAATAGCAACGGATAATTTTGACGGCCTCTGATGGCTCCATCATTCTATTTTCGACAGTAGGCTATATTTTAAGTAATTTAATTTATCACATTACTATAACTTATTAATTATAGAAATTTGAAATTCGTCGAGTGTTACTATTAGCACCATAAAATCCAATAGAAAATTCCCAGCCCAAAAAATAAAAATAACTAATTAGAAGTCTTAATATTACCCACTAATTTAATTGACGTTCTAGTTATCTTCCCTAATATATTACTCATGCTACCTTCCTCTCGAACCCTAAACCCTAATCTCTCTAATCATCTATCAATTACAAATCAATTCATAAAGGTAAAATAAAAAAAGATTAATCATTAGAAAACATGGATAATAGAGATCAAGTAGAGAATTAAGATATTTTGAATTTTTTCATTGATTGAATTAATGAATTATAATCAACAAACAATTTTTTTCTTTTGTTACTGTTTGAACCAAAGTGGCACAAACACCCAAATGATTATAGTACAGAAAAGAGTGAAGAAATTAAATTAAAAAAAGTAAAAGCAAGACCCAAAAGTTTATAGTGGTTTGGCTAATCATTTCCTATGTCCACTTAGCTTTGTTATTGATTTGGTGGTCGTTTACAAGCAGTTCTTATGGTTCGGTATCACTCTATGGATGATTACAAGGAAATGTGTAATAATTGCAAGGAAGCAAAAAGATCCCCGAAAATGATCCTTTGGCCTTTTATTTATAGCTGTGAGTTGGCGGAAAATGCTCCACCACGTCCTCCCTCACAATCTTGATTATCTAGCAGCGGTTGGTCTCAAGAAATCATGGCCATGTCAGTAGGCTACTAAAGATCGGTACCGATCCATGGGAATGGATCGGTAATGATCCTTAAGATTGACTTATGGTTCCTTCTTGCCACTTTGGGATGAAGGAATATGTCATTAGCATTGTGATTCCAAACTTGTTTGTATTGCTATAAGCTTATTTCTGAGTCCAAGTGATGGATCAGTGGAGGGATAGAGTTACTGATTTCAGTACCTGAGGCATTCGATAGCAAATGATGTGAGATCAATCTAAGGAGCATGGAATAAGCTTTCGGCATCAAAATGTGGTAGTAAGAGGAAGTTGGAGTTTTTTTGGAGGGATTTTATGGCTCGGTACCGATCCATGGGGATGAATCTGTACCGATCCATCACTTTAATGGATACTGCTTTGGAACTTTTGGAATCGTCTTGTTGTTATCCTGTGATCTTGATTGTAGCTGGTTTCTAGGCTTGTTTGTGTGGATCTGAAGTGGTGTTGGGTAAAAAGTGTGGATTGGTACCGATCCATAGGCATGGATTGGTACCGATTCATATGCATAGTTTGGTACTGATCCATACTTTTCTCAAAGGTTGGACTCCGGTTCTAGTACTTGAAGTAGTATGGTGCATTGACCACTTTGGGAGGTTGTTTTCATGTTGGAAACCTTATCTCTTAACTCTATTTGGCATCCAAGATTAGCGGTTATCATTTTGGATTCCTGGTTGATAGGTTCAATTTGTTTAAAAATGGCCTAGTCAAAAGGCTAGATAACACTTGCACCCCAAAGTAATCATGTTGTAACAAGATATGCTTTGAATCGAGAACAAGTGTCGAAGTCGATGGAACCTTAATAGTTGAGTTTTCTGGTTACCCGTCGATCGAGCTATGACGAATCTTCGTTTTCCTTTGGATTCACCTGTAAATCAAATTTTGTCCCAGACCGTGATAGATTAAGGATTCGAGTCCTTGCTTGAGTGTCAGTAACAGACAATGATTCCATGTTCTCCCAGAATGGGTAAGTTGTGAGTCACGACACGAATCAGAATCATCCTGTGTTCATCCTGGGGTTAGCAGTCACATGTTGAAATCAATGGCTTGGTTCGATAATCGCTACCGAATTGCTTCAAGGTCAATTGCCTTTCAAAACTAAAGTATGCACCTTAATTTCCTCAGGTTATGCATTCGATTACCGATTTAATTCCTGATCGCTCTGAATGGTTTGTCTGAAGCTTGATCTCTTCGAATTGCTAGTTGAAACTCGAGCTCTCTGGATCGTTAGTTGAAATCTATGGCATATCCAAGTTGATAGTCAAATCAACGATCTCTCTGGATCATTAATTGGATCCATGGCCGTTCAGGGCCAATAGTTAAGTCTATGATCTCTCCAGATCGTTAACTGAGTTCTTGGCCGTTCTAGACCGATAATTAAGCCTACGATCTTTTTGAATCTTCAATTGAGATCATGGCCGTTTTGGGCCGATAGTTAAGTCTACGATCTCTCCGAATCGTTAATTGAGTTCGTGGCCGTTCTGGGCCTATAGTTAAGTCTACGATCTCTCCGGACCATTAATTGAGTTTGTGGCCATTACGGGCCAATAGGTAAATCCATGGTCTCTCCGGACCCTCGCTGGGACCAATCCACTCACTCTCCAGGGAGGGGACTCAATGACCAAGCAAGCTCATCTGCTCATACTCTGGTGAGGTGACTTACTTTTTGTGCAAGTCCAATCCATTTGCTATCCGACAAGGGGACTTGTACCTTGTGGTCATCACCCCGTCTCTCCAGATAGAACTACCATGATCAAGATTGATCATCACATTAAAGTGGAATTCAAAAATAACACATTCATTTATAGGGTTCAAATCCAAACATCAACAAACACTTAGTCAAACATCACGACAACAGCATCACCGGGCATTACAGCCTAACATCTAGCTTAGAGCATGCTTAGAGACCGACCGAGGTCCTATACACGAGTAAATGGCTTGATTGTAATATTGCATTGTTTATCGAACATAAGAATAAAGTGCGAAAACTGAACCTGGCTTTCCATCATCCCAATCATGAGATGGCTATCCTTGACCATTATCTAAGGCCTTTTCCATCTATCGCAGATGATGGCTACTCATGTTCCACCGTCGTAGCTTGATTTCTCACATACTATTGTAATTGGTTGCTTCTGACCTGTTCCTCGATCATATTACACAAGTGCCTACAATAGTTTGTGTTATGCCTGTCCAGCTCGTGGAACAAGCAGTACTTTCCCGACTTCTCTCACGGTCAGTGGGCTCTCTCCTCATTGGTTTCAGATAGGGTGTCCCATGGTATTAAGGTAAATCCACTCAGGGGTTTCATTCAAATTTGTGTAAGAAGAGAATTTTGGTTTCCTTCTTTGCCGCTTTGATCCTTTAAAGCCATTATCCATCTTTCGTTTTCCTTTATCCTTACCAGATCCTGCTTCGGACAGACCTCCACCATCCACAGCATTGACTTTTGTCCTCTCAGCCTCAACATCCTCCTGACGCAGGTATCTCTCGTTCTTATGATAAAATTCTTCGAGATCCATTGAAGGTTTCTATTCCAAAGCAACCTTGAAATCCGTCTTACTGGCTATTCCTGAAACTGCCACAATCAAAACCATTGATGGGACTGGCTTATCGACTGTAGTAGCCACCGCATTGAATCTCATCAAAAAACTCCCGAGGGTCGCTTCGGCTCTCTACTTCACACTCAATAATGTCATCACATTCTTGGGTCATGAAATATAGACCCGGAACTATTTAAAGAATTTATCTACAAATTCGGCCCATGAGCTAATGGAACCGTTCTCCAATTGTCTAAACCATAACACTGCTAAATCTATCAGGTACAAAGGGAAACACTGTCCCATCACTTTCTCGGATGCACCTAACACTTATATGTGTCGGATGTACGTCATCAAATGAACTGTTGGATCCATCTTTCCATCATATGTCTCCAACATCGGCAGCTTGAAATCAGGTAGATTCCTAGCACACCAAATGTTCGGAGTGAATGGACTCATGTTCTCATCCTCCAGGCTCCGTTTAGGTAGTCCACCCCTCATAGCTCGTCTCACTATCTCAGCAATTCTGTCATAGTTGTTTAATAGAAGTCTCCATTCCACATCTTCGTTATGCCCCCAGTTCCTACGAGGAAATTCTAGCACGTGCTCCTCTGATCGTGCTTCTACATTTTGATTCAAACTCTGTTGTTCAACAACATCCATACTCTCCGATGGATCCAGGCCAGTGGGAAATGAGTTACATAGGTGAATTTCAAAAAAAAATTCCATTTTGGACCATTGTTAGGCCTACGAAGTCTAATTGATTTTAGATCCAATCTAAAGTTTGTTTCAAATAAAATCTTATCCCATTTAATTTGTTTAAAAGGAGTTTAATTAACTAATTTATTTTAATCAATTTGATGTTAATATAAAATAGAGTATATCAAATATACTGTTGTGTGTATATGCATGTAATAGTTATTTGTTTTGTATTATTATTTTGATAAGTGAAGAGTCAAATTGTTATTTATAGGATACTATTTAGTATGTCATAAATGTTATAAATATGCCATTAATAAGGAATTACACATACCACTTTTGATTTGACCAAATTTGTATTTGTTATGTTTATGATAATATTTAAATATACTCATGTAAGTGTAGTGAAAGTGCAACATATAAATGTGTACAAGGTTTACGTTTAGAAGTTTTAGGATTTACACCGCAATAGACATATTCTCCCTTTGTATATGCCTTTGTTATCCATAGTTTAATTTTGAAATTATAAAACATAAAAATGATATATATATATATATATATATAAACTAAGATTAATTCTGGCTAATTTTATACGTTTTGAAAATTTAAACTTAACGTTTTGAAATCTAGGTTTGATTTAGGAAGAATTCAAAATTAGATCTACGATTTAAAACAAAATGAATCCTTTTATATGTTTTGAATTAAAATAATATACATATATATATACATTATAAAATATATTTTATATTTGAAAATAACACACACACACACACACATATATATAACACTAACCTATATTATATTTTATAAGGCAATTTTAAACAATTGATATATGTACTTTATTTACACACGCACACACATACACACACTATGTTATAAAGTTATAGGCTCGAAAAATATCTTTATATAAAATAATGGTCGAAAACAATTTCATTACAAGGATTTTATGAATTTTTTAATTAAGCATTAATTTCTAAAACAATAGCAAGCAATAGTTTGGACAACATAGGCATATATAAATTCATTTTATAAGATATGTGATCAAAACTATACTAACATGATTTATATATAATCAAAACAAGATTGGATAATTACCTTATGAAGTAGCCTAAGATTCATGCCTTGTGTGAGGACCTGTTTCTTCGACTCTCGAAATTCAACACTAATACATCCTCGGTATTCACGTGCCGCAAATCCAAGTGCCGGAGAAGCGGATTCTCAAGGGTAAGAAAGAAAATAAAGACAGAACAGAATCTCACATATATTATTTCAACATAATCTTCACAGCAGAAATTTAAATACATTTATCAAAGTTAAACATGCAAAGTTATAAATTTCTATCCTTACAAATGCGAAATACTATAGCACAAGAGTGTGGTGGAAATACATAACAATCTTTAGAAAAATATTTTGACTCCATGCTTCGAGCTCCATCCAGATTTCTTCTAAACTAAACCTGACTACTAGGCTGCCTGGGAAAAATTAGGGCATCCAGAGTTTAAGAGAAAGGAAAATAAATTCCGGGTCAGTCATGGGACTGGTATGAGAACCCAAAATACACATTTTGAAAACAAAAGGGTATCTCATAAGACCACGCTGCACATAAACATGAATAGGGTTTTACCTTATGATAACCAAATCATTATTACGTACAAATAAGGGATATCATTTTTAATGACATCTCTTTGAAAAAATTTGCAAGTAAACTTATCAATCTTAGCAGAAATTGTTACATTGATTAAATTCTAGCATATTAGCCACAAAGTGGGTTCTACAAACAAAACGGCAAGCACTTATTAGAGAATGGATTTGCATACAAATGACTAGGTGAAGGGACTACCTTCCGGCAGTACATCTCTATAGAAATGTACCAAGGCCTAATTGATGGTCCTCTACCAACACAAGACCGACCTACCTCTTCCTAGATAGTACCGAATATGTCATCACCCCGGTCATTATCGACCTATCCGAGTGATCGTTTACCATAGCCAAATGGTTGTGAACCACATAGCCTTGCTGCATCTACCCTGCTTCGGTCATTTCCGGGTTTGAGGCTTGAGGTAACGATTACCTTTCACATTGCACCACATCTTGTTACTTTAATGCCACATTGCCATTCTATGGTCACGTTACTGATTTCTATAAACGTATAACTCCTGAGCTCGTACATCTCAGGAAAGTGTGTTAAGCTACGAGAAGTTGCCTTCTCCGCCACCAAACAGATGATACGTTCATAGAGATCACTTATGTAACTAGAAATGCAATGTCAGAATTCGTCCATACAAGTTGCCCAGGAACATGAAAAACCGAAGGCACTCTCCTACCACATCGTATCGGGAGTTACCCATAAGATTAGTAGCGAGAAGTCCTTGCAACGAAGATCTTAAATGAAGAGCTATTGCCACATAATATGATATGGGAAATTCCCCTGAGGGTCTTAAAACATTTCAAACTCATTTTTAAACCTTTTAAAAGATGTTTAACATCCTACATACACCAATCCATTAAATAAAGAAAAGTGTTTTTCTTTGTGATTATCGACATGTATTTCCATGACTTGGATATATATATTCAACATTCATATTAAGCAATCATCATCCAAAATCATAATCAAACATATATAACATCCAATAGCATATAATACTGTAGTTTAGGAGTTTCTCACCTTCATTTTCCCTTCGAGCTAATATAAAATTGGCTATAGCTCCACTACCGTCGCACCGGAGCTTATGGAATCGAGTCCAAGACCTTAGGAAGGCCATGGCCCAAGCTAGAAAAGATGGAACTTTCGGCCTAAGGTGGTGGTGGGTTTTGGCCGTGGGTTTGAATGGTGATAAGGAGGTGATTTGAACTAGTTTTGAAGTGGATTGATATTATAAACTATTGTAAATATTTTTTTCTCTTTTATTCTCAACATTTTTCCCTAACTTTTCAATAGATATTTTCTATGAATCAAAAGCCATTAGAGAGGCTCTTAGAAAGCTTAAGGAGAAGGAAAAAGAAGATGAAGAATGTGTTAGGAATTTATGTGAAGAGGGGAAGTATTTATAGGAAAAAAATATGGAAAATATCTAAATGTGCATGGACCAAAACACCCCTTGCCCATACCCCCTCTTTCACATCATTCTACATGTTGATTCTCCCCTCTCCATGTGCTCCATCGCTTCATTTCACTTCCAAGCCATGTGCATGTCCTTATTGTGTAAGATAGTTGACTTTAGGAAGCTTAAGGGTTAAGTTATTTTTATAAAATATCTTAGATTTTTCTTATATATGTTTACATGTATATTTGTATGTTTGTATATCTTCATGCACATGTTAGGATATGTATGTGTATGTTGTATATGTGCACATGACACAATAATAAGGTTGCAATGATTTAAAACAATTACATTTGTTAAACCGTTGAAAATCGGGAAACCGATTACCGGTCACATTTTCACTTCTTAGTTAATGTATATATATTTCTAAACAAAATTTGAAAACTATTTTCTTATCATTTTAGATGAATTAAAACGATCATATTTGAATTATAAAATATAAATTAATATTGAAAATTATTTACAATAATTGTTATTATACCGATAAAGCGATATCGATTTTTCCTTATATTTTCAAATCAAATACATATCTTTATACAACTATTATAAATGATTTATTTTCACTTTATAACTATTCAAAATGAATTATCATCATTTAAAATAATTATTTGAATAATTATAATAATTATTAAATCATTAAATCTCAATTAAATTTAAATAAGTCAATTATTACATTTAAGGGCATTACTAACAATGTCATAAATACATTTAAATTTCAAAAATACAATAAATTATTTTATTTCATATTCTTGTTTAATTATAAAAATAAGTGGCATAAAAAAATAGCATCATGGAACATTAGAGGAGCCCATAGTAATTTGAAACTTGATCAAGTAAAAAGTTATATCTCCGAGTATAATATCTGTCTTATTGGCCTGTTAGAAACTAAGCTTAATCTTTCCTTATCCCAAAAAGCTGCTTCCTACATTAATCCAAAATGGTCTCTCCATCATAATCTTGATTCCCCAGCTTACGGTAGAATTCTTGTCATCTACGACCCAGCTGTTTTAACTCTCTCTCCCATTCTGTCTTCTAGACAATACATCCATTTTCATGTTCATGATTCCCAAATCCAGTCCTCCTTCTACTTAACTTTTGTTTATGCTGACAACACAGTCAATTCAAGAAATGCTTTTCTCAACACATTGCCTCCCTTAAGACAATCTACTCACCCCTGGCTTGTCTTAAGTGACTTCAACTCCTGCTATGGAGTTAATGACAAATTTGGTGGTACTCCACTTAGTCCCAGAGATTTTGATCCACTAAATCTTGCTGTTTTTGATTCTGAGTTAATCTTGGTGAATAAATCAGGAGCCAAGTATTCTTGGAATAACAGAAGTAGAAGTGGTGTTCATACTTTTACAACTATTGATCATGCTTTTAGTAATTATCAAGCTCTTGTCCATTGGCCTTCTATCTCTGTCTTCCTTCCTCAACCAATAATGTCTGATCACTCCCCACTTATATTAACTCTGGGGAACCATTTAAGAAGAGAAAAGAGAAGTTTTAAATTTTTTAATGCTTAGGCTAAGCATGAGCACTTTCTGGTTTTAGTTTCTCATGTTAACTCTGAATTTTCATGCTTTGGTAACCCCATGTATAAGTTTTGCAGGAAGTTAAAGTGTATCAAGCAAGCAATCAAACTGTGGGCTTCTTCAACTTTTGGAACTGGTGGTCTTCTGTCTTCTACCCTTAAACAACAACTGAAGATAAATCAAGACTTTATGATGGAGCATCCACTTGATATTCAAGCTGCTGATGAAGAAGGGAAATTATTTATGGAGGTTAACAATGCCCTTATCCTGGAAGCTAGCATGAAGAGGCAACAATTGCATAAAAGATGGATTGATGAAGGAGACAAAAACACAAAGTTTTATCATGAATCTCTTAAGGTTAAGCAAGCAAGAGAAAATATATTTAGTATTACTGATGAGCATGGAACCCTTTTTACTTCTGCTGATTCAGTTGATCATGCATTTATTCAATACTTCACTAATCTGTTTGGAAATACTGATGGCTTCCATCCTGACCTGGAGTTAATCTCTTCCCATGCTCTCCCTTGCATTACTTCCCAGGAAGCATCTTCACTTATAAGGCCTGTCACTGATGAGGAAACAAGGCTACCCTATTCTCCATGAATAAGCAATCATCAGGAGGCCCTGATGGCCTAAATGTTATTTTTTTCATCTCCACATGGAGTCTTCTTGGCAGTGAATTTTGTCAAGCAATACACAACTTCTTTAATAAATGCAAGATGCTTGGAGAAGTCAACTGCACCAATATTGCACTTATCCCAAAGGTCACTCCACCTACAAGTGTAACTTCTTTCAGGCCCATTTCATGCTGTAATGTGGTCTACAAGTGTATCTCCAAAATTCTAGCATCTCGGTTAGTTACAGTGCTACCTACTGTTGTTTCAAACAATCAATCTGCCTTTATACCTTCTAGGGATATAATTGATAATGTTCTACTAGCTCAGGAACTTCTCAAAGGTTATGGTAAGAAGCAATGTCCCCCCTACTGCAGCTCTTAAATTAGATATTTCCAAAGCTTATGATTCTATACATTGGGACTCTATTGTTAGGATTATGGCTGTGATGGGTTTCCCAAAAACTTTTGTGTCTTGGATATATGTTTGTATATCCACACCATCCTACTCTGTAGTAATAAATGGTAGACCTGTTGGATGTTTCAGAGGTAGTAAAGGTATACGTCAATGTGACCCGATATCATCTTACTTATTTTTGATGGTCATGGAAGTGTTAACAGTTTTTCTCAGGACCAGTTACAACCATAAGATCATTAAGTATCACCCTAAGTGCTCACATTTTCAAATAACATCTATCATGTTTGCTGATGATGTTATGTTGTTTACCAAACCTGAGTTACCCTTCTTGTTTGGTATTATGGATGCTCTGCATGCTTTCAACAGGATGACTGGACTTTCTATAAATCAGGACAAATCATCTATGCTTGTTGCTAGAGTTAGTGAAATTCAAGCTGCTGCTCTTCATCAACAATCTGGTTTCTCTTGCATGGTAAATGATATGAAGTACCTCGGACTCCCACTAGTATCAAAAAGAATAACTAAAGCTGACTGTTTACCTCTTTTCAATAAAATTACCTCTATTATGACTGCATGAGATAATAGGTTTTTGACTCAAAGTGGTAGGCTAGTGCTTATTAAATCTGTAGTCTTTTCCACTATCGTTTACTGGGCTCGTACTCTCATTCTTCCTGTGAAATTATTGCATCTTGTTAGGTCTGCCATGAATAGATTTTTTTGGTCTGGTAGTATTCACAATAGGAAATTAGTGCCTTGTTCGTTTTCTAAATTTGAGACACCATTGAGAATGGGAGGACTAGGAGTTTTTGATGTCAGGAAGTGGAATATTGCTGCAATAAGTAAACAGTTTGATGCCCTCATAAATAAAAGAGGTAGTTTATGGGTTGAATGGACGTGGCACTACAACATTAAGAACAAATATTTTTGGATTTTGGATACTCCTGAGCACTGTAGTTGGATTTGGAGAAGTTTGTTGAAGTATAGAGAAGTCTTCCTCCCTATGATACAATATCCTGTTAATGCCAGAGCAGCTGTTAGTTTTTGGCATGATCCATGGGTCAGTAATGGCCAAATCTTATTTAAAATGTGTTCTTACTCTCAGATTATCTAATCTGGAATACATATCGATGCTGTAGCTAATGACTTTTTACATGATGGCAAAATCCAGTTACCATACAGTAGCAATCAGGATATTAGACAAATGTGGTGTGATATTCAACAAAAAACTTTCAGTGATAATCATGCTGGCACAGTCTTATGGCACTTGAAGGCTCATACTGTTAAAGCAGTGTATAATTTTGTTTCTAGAAGTGTTCCTCTGCCTGCTTCTAAATGGTTTGACGTTATATGGTCAACTGATTCTGTACCAAAAGACAATTTAATGATGTGGAAAGTTTTAAACCAAGCATTACTTACTAGAAGGTTATTAAATAAGTATGGGTTAGCTTGTTCTACCGAGTGTGTGTTCTGTGAGCTTCAGGATGAAACTACTGAGCACTTATATTTTGAATGTCCTACTCTTCTTCACTTGTTGGACAAGATTAGCTGTCTTACTGGAACTAACCTTTCAAGTACTACTTCTAGCATATTATGGAGTATTATATTTAAAGCTACTAGGTGGAGAACTGAGCAAGGCAGGGTGTTGACTGTCTGCTTGAAAATGTTCATGACTGTTATTTGGAGTGAGAGAAATGCCATAGTTTTTGAAAATAAAAGAAGGAATGTAGATGTGCTCTGGAATGAAGTCAAGACACGAACTCATTGGCAATTGAAGAACAGTAATAGTATTTACCCGCAAGCTTCAATTGATGCTTGGGCATGATATTGTTGTTTTTCCTGCATTTTTTCCTTGTTTTTCTTTTTCTTCCTTACTTTTCTGTTGTTCCTTTTTTATTGTTAGCAATAAAACTGGTAGGGGCCCAGTTAACCCCGCTGGCTTTGCCAAAAAAAATAAGTGTATGTATCTAGCTCCGTGCATGATGTTTTACGATTACAGAGCTAGTTATCGATAAAATAGTTTTCGGCCATTTTATCGATTTAAATTACGAGGAAAATATTTTTGTAAATATCTATTCAAAATAAGATTATTATTACTTATTATCACTCAAAACAATATTAGTTTTATTATCAACCTTTTATTTGAATAAATTTAAAAATAAATATAATTTTTCAAAGTGAAAAATTTGCGGGTCGTTACAGACTTCCCCTTTTAAAAGAATTTCGTCATCTAAATTACCCAAAACAAAAAACCCAAAGGATTGCCCAAAATATTTATTTTCGAACTTACACACGTACGATGTATATATATCATCCGTACACAATATCTGATTTGATCTTCTATTCGAATTCACAACTTTACTTCCGAACTATCATTGATCCCCCGATCCTTTAGTGCGGACTCTGACCAGGCTTTATGATCAGAACTAGAGTTTTCTTTGCATAGCTCTCAACTATGATAGAAAACTCAAGTATCCAACCACAAACCTTCATCACTGTTCATCGTCAAGAATCGAGTGATAAATCCTTTTTTAGAATAGTGTCAAAAACGTCAAAATTCTGCACTTGGAATCTTAGATTAATTCGTGCTACGAAATAATCCATATACTTCGAATTTAATAATCTAATTTTTTTTTGATGAAAACATTTCATAAAATTTTCATTCTTTATTCAAACTTTTGTGAAGATACTTCTTTATACATAACCATTTTACATTTTTATTTCCAAATATTTCTACTTAAAGAAAACATTTCTTTTCAAAAGATAAATATCTTTTTATTATAACACATCTCTAACACATCTTAATGGTTTCTGAAAACTCATTTTCTAAATAATTCATTAAATTGATAAATTACAATAAACTTCCTTTAACCAATATCAAATGTGAAAACTTTCTTTATTAGTTAAAACTTACTTTATTAATTAATATTCCTTTATTAATTAAAACTTCCTTTATATATATATATATATATTCTCTTTACCTATACCAGTTTTAATACTTAAAAAGTATTTATATACTTATCCAAATGTTGTAAGTATATTTAACAAGTTTTTTTTCTTACCTTTAAAATATAATCAAAGAGATCAAAACAATTACTACCAAAACATTATTATATGAACTTCTCTTTTTATAACATGTTAATTATAATATTTTCTATCTTCTTATAAACGACTCCAATACTTGTTATTATCTTTAAAATTTCATTATTAAAGATTTAAATATACCCATAAGATTTCTTCCAAAATGTCATTCAAGGGTTTAAAAACAAATGTTACTAAAACATCGTTTACTATAAGCCCAAAACCATTCATTAATAATTTGAACCATTTCTTTTAAAGATCAAAGCATACCCATGCTTATTAATTAAGATAATACACTTTGATAAAAAATTGACAATCATCAATCAATTTATCATCTAATGATTCATATTATGATTTTCAGTTTAGAAAATTATATTGATCGAGTAACTCAAAAATGATACCAAGGAACTGGGTACTACCAATAATATCGCATATTTCCTTAATAAGAAGTGGAATACTTAAGAGAAGCGTTTACTATCCGAACGCATCTCCTGCTCATTTTTATTTACTTTCGAGCCACTCGAATCAATTAATCATATGACTAATTTCGTTTTCAAATTCCCATTTTAGAAATAATATTATTATTATTTCTTTTTCAAAAATCTTTCAAAATTCCATTCAAAAATTTCGGAATTTAAATTCTCAAAAATTCCTTTATAAAGCACGTTTTATAAATCCATTTTATAAAATCACTTATATAAAACATATTCATGAGATTTATTTATCTTAAATAAATTCCTTTAATCTTAAACCAACATTATTATTTATCGAATACCCCAGATTCAAATTGTGAAACTAAATTCAAAAGGTGTTCGTACTTCAACTTTTAAATTAAACAACCAATCAATCAATGATAATAACCGAGTATTATCATTTCCTTAATCAAAAAATTATATTATTTGAAAAATATATTCTTTATTTTCAAAATATAATCCTAGGTAAAATTATTTCATTTACCAATTTTCAAAACCAAAATCATTTGTATATAATATTAACAAATGCGCGCTCATATATAATATTCTCAAACTCATTCTAAGTTGTTACTAACCCTATCTCTAATGAGTTACTCATCCTAGGGATTACTAACCCTATCTCTGATGAGACTTTACCCCACCAAAGCCAAGTTTCTCACTTAACCTCGCGCTCTGATGCCAAAATGTGAGGACCCATTTCTTCAACTCTCAGAAATCGATAATAATACATCCTCGGTATTCCCGTGCCGCAAATCCAAGTGCCGGATAAGCAGATTTTCAAGGGTAAGAAAGAAAATAAAGACAGTCTCACATATATTATTTCAACATAATCTTTATAGCGGAAATTTAAATACATTTATCTGAGTTAAACATAGAAAGTTATAAATTTCTGTCCTTACAAATGCGGAATACTATAGCACAAGAGTGGTGGAAATAGATAACAATCTTCAGAAAAATCTTTTGATTCCTTGCTTCGAGCTCCATCCAGATTTCTTCTAAACTAAACCTGACTACTAGGCTGCCCGGGAAAATTTTGGGCACCTAGAGTTTAAGGGGGAGGAAAATAAACTCCAGGTCAGTCATGGGTTGGTGTGAGAACTAAAAAATACGCATTTTGAAAACAAAATGGTATCTCATAAGACCACACGACACATAAACACGGAACGAGTTTTTACCTTATGATAACCAAATCTTTTTACGTAAAAATAAGGGATATTATTTTTAATGACATCTCTTTGAAAATTTGCATGTAAACTTATTATTCTTAGCCGATATTGTTATATTGATTAAATTCCAGTATATTAGCCACAAAGTGGGTTCTACAAACAAAACAGCAAGCACTTATTGGAGAATGGATTTCCATACAAATGACTAGGTGAAGGGACTACCTTCCAGCAATACATCTCTAGAGGAATGTACTGAGGCCCAACTGATAGTCCTCTACCAACACCAGATCGACCTACCTCTTCCTATATAGTACCGAATATATCATCACCCCGGTCGTTACCTATTCGAGCATTCGTTTACCATACACCACATAAATTTAAACTTGAACGTCATAGAGGGTAGAAATATATCTAGAAGAGGATGATAATACCTTAATGGTTGCGATCCACATATCCTTGCTGCATCTACCCTGCTTTGGTCATTTCCGAGTGTGAGGCTTGAGGTAACAATTACCTTTCACATTGCACCACATCGTTTTTACTTTGAATGCCACATTGTCATTCCATGGTCACACAACTGATTTCTACAAACGGATTACTCCTAAGCTTGTACGTCTCAGGAAAGGGTGTTAAGCTAAGAGAAGTTGCCTTCTCCACCACTAAGCAGATGATATGTTCATAGAGATTACTTATGTGACTAGAATTGCAACGTCAGACATTCGTCCATACAAGTTGTCCATGAATAGGACAAACCAAAGGCACTCTCCTACCACATCCTGTCGGGAGTTACCTCTAGGATTTGTATCGAGAAGCCCTTCCAACGAAGATCTTAAATGGAGAACTATTGCCACATAATATGATATGGGAAATTTACCCCAAGGGTCAGTGAAAAGTAGCCCTACATTCCATTTTCCAAATCATATCCATGTCTTTACTTCGAATACGTAAATTGGTTCGAAGTGGTTTTCGGATAGGAATTACCCAAATCCAACCCCGGTTCCTTCGAACCAATCATCGATAAAAGAGGTTAAGTAGATATGTGAATAATATTTGATTTATTCATTCTTTTTATCAAAAAATATCTTTTAGAGATATATAACTTTAAATCGCTTCTTTTTGGTATATACGGAATCATTAGACCTCTCTCATCAAATCCTTTGATTACTTAAAACCTTTTTTAAACTTTGGTATAATTCTAAATCACTTCTTTTTTTCACTTAAGAAAACATTTCTAAATCATTTCATTTAAATCTTAACAAAGATTTCCTGATTTAAAACTCACAATTTTGATTGAGTTAAAACCATGTTATCTAGGATGTTAATCCCAAAACCAGTAAATATTAAGTGAGCTGTATCTATAGAAATCATCTAATTCTACTCAATATCAATTCCCGTGTTCAACAAATACTATGGGCTAAATAACGGTGAAATCAACTTTTAAATTCCATGAATAGTACGAGTTCCCTCTTCGGGCTTTAACATTAAGTATAAGAAGACCATCTCTATACAATCAAGTTGTATTTAATTTTGGAAAATTAAATCCTTTTTATACTTAACTTGTTTTCGACATTTGGACCATATTTATCCCTCGCCCAGGGAAGAGGCCAGGTGAGCCAGGGCATTGGTTGCTCTTGAACATCTCCTTAGTTTAAGCACCTCACATCCGGATATCACGAATAGAAAAATCCAGTCTACTCATCGGCTTTTAGAGCCAAGATTAAACCACTTTATTTATAATAGCTTTTCTTAAATCGTTTATTTAAACTCTTTTAAATAAGCTTATAAAAACCCTAAATCATTATTAAAACACTTAATTATTCATTTGAAAACATTTATAAAAGATTTCGAAAAGAATTGTTAAGTTTAAAGCTATATTTCAAAGTGCTGCGGAAAATGCTGCAAAAAGTGCTTTTTAAGCTATATTGATCTAAACGACTTTTCTATCATTTGAAAATTCATTTTATAAATCAAATAACTAATAGAACATTTTAAAATATTTTTATAATTTATTTCATATCTTTAAACAATTTTAAAATATCATTTTTAAAGAAATCCTATTATGGATTTCGAACTATAAAAACCGTGATTTTTCCAAAAACTTGTTTTACTCGTATTTCAAAATCTACTGTCGAAATCTCAATTTTCTTTCTTTGTTTGAAAACTATGGATATAATTGTTTATAAAATTCTTATCTCGAATAATTTCGAGCTATATTCCTTTCTATATACTCGTTTGACTTTTATGGTGCGAAATCGCGAACTGCCGTTAAGCGACGCACCAATTTTTTTGACTCAATTCTCAATCACCATTTAAACTTCACCAAAACGATTTCATATGTTTATAAAACATTTCAAACTCATTTTTAAACCTTTTTAAAGAGGTATAAAATCCCACATACATCAATTCATTAAATAAAGGAAAGTGATTTCCTTTGTGATTATCGACGTGTATTTCCGTGACTTGGATATATATTCAACATTCATATTAAACAATCATCATCAACAATCATAATCAAACATATATAAAATCTAATTGCATATAATACTAGTTTAGTAGTTTCTCACCTCCATTTTCCCTTCGAGCTAATTTAAAATTGGCTATAGCTTAGCTACCGTCGCACCAGAGCTTATGGAATCGAGTCCAAGACCTTAGGAAGGCCGCGACCCAAGCTAGAAAAGGTAGAACTCTCGGCCTAAGGTGGTGGTGGGTTTTGGCCGTGGGTTTGAGTGGTGATAAGGAGGTGATTTGAACTAGTTTCGAAGTGGATTAATATTATAAACTATTATATTTTCTCTCACTTTTATTCTCAACATTTTTCCCTAACTTTTCGATAGATATTTTCTATGAATCAAAAGCCATTAGAGAGGCTCTTAGAAAGCTTAAGGAGAAGGAAAAAGAAGATGAAGAATGTGTTAGGAATTTATGTGAAGAGGGGAAGTATTTATAGGAAAAAAATATGGAAAATATCTAAATGTGCATGGACCAAAACACCCCTTGCCCATACCCCCTCTTTCACATCATTCTACACGTTGATTCTCCCCTCTCCATGTGCTCCATCGCTTCATTTCACTTCCAAGCCATGCGCATGTCCTTATTGTGTAAGATAGTCGACTTTAGGAAGCTTAAGGGTTAAGTCTTTTATAAAATTCATAGATTTTTCTTATATATGTTTACATGTATATTTGTATGTTTATATATATATATGCATGTGCATGTTAGGATATGTATGTGTATGTTGTATATGTGCACATGACACAAAAACAAGGTTACAATGATTTAAAACAACTTTCGTTTGTTAAACCGTTGAAAATCGAGAAACCGGTTACCGGTCACATTTTCTCTTCTTAGTCAACGTACATATATTTGTAAAAAAAATTTGAAAACTATTTATTATCATTTTATATGAATTAAAGCGATCACATTTTAATTATAAAACCATATAAATTAATATTAAAAATTATTTACAATAATTGCTATTATACCGATAAAGCGATATTGATTTTCCCTTATATTTTCAAATCAAATATATATATTTATAAAACTATTATAACTGATTATTTTCAGTTTATAACTATTCAAAAAGAATTATCATCATTTAAAATAATTATTTGAATAATTATAATAATTATTAAATTATTAAATCTGAATTAAATTTAAATAAATCAATTTTTATATTTAAGGGCGTTACTAACAATGTCATAAATACGTTTAAATTTCAAAAATATAATAAATTATTTTATTTCATATTTTTTTTAATTATAAAAATAAGTGTATATATCTAGCCCCTTGCATGATGTTTTATGATTATAGAGCTACTTATCGATAAAACAGCTTTCAGCCATTTTATCGATTTAAATTTCAAGGAATATATTTTTGTAAATATCTATTCAAAATAAGATTACTATTACTTATTATCACCCAAAACAATATTATTGTACTATCAACCTTTTATTTGAATAAATTTAAAAATAAAAATAATTTATCAAAGTGATAAATTTGCAGGTTGTTACACATTGAATGACTACATAACTCAGAGATATAATTGAATTAGCTTCTGGATTTTGCTACACTCTACAGACGAACACCATCTTTAATTAATTTGATTTTTTTATTTTACTTTTTGGAATTTTATGGCCTTAGAGTCATGGAATTTTCAACTGAAATGAACAAGAGAGGAGAAAAAAAACAATCACCATTAATTTGTTTAAGTAGACATTTAAGAAGAGGAAAAGGTGGAGAACTTTTCCTCTTCCTTTACTCATTCTTTTAATACCATTTCAAAACTACTGTAAACACTCAAACGCTTCCTCTCCATTTACCCTAGGCCAGCCATGGTTGAGGCTATATGGGTTTTCAATCCCAAACCCAATTAGTAATTAATCAATTCAAATCAACTTTAAGTATGTATCGATGTCGTATATTCATACGTACATAAACAACTTTTATATATGCACTTTATTATATATTAATTGCACCCAAATCAATTAATATTTCATGAATATTAATTATTCAATAATTATAAATTAATTAAATCATATTGTAACACCCCATAAAAATTAGTAAGAAATAAACCAAAAAGAAAAGAATTAATTAATAGTAAGGCTAAAAATAGGAATTTTGAAGATATTGGAATTTGGCCACAAAAGTCATGCCATCGCGTTTGTGGTGATTTTCTAATCAATTTCCAAATACAAAGTTTTGGAAACGAAGCTCAAACGAAATAGTTATTAAAGTTTGAAGTTTTCGGATTCAAAATAATTTAAATGAAATCCAAATTCCAACTAATAATTAATTCCAAATTTTGAAATTTTAAAATTAACAGAAATTAGACTTGGGGTTGGGTAAACATTAAAATAAACATTAACGTTAATTGATAATTTAGAAATTAAATAAATACACAGTGGAAACTAATTTAACCGATCCAAAATAGGCCAACCGGTTGGCTGCCTAGGATAGACCTATTGATGACTAAGGTTTTCTACACTTAAACGGTCCAGATTTTATTATTTTAATTGACTTAAATCCGACGGTTTTAGTGCTTTCTAACCACTATAAATAAGAGCCCATCCCTCTCACTTTTATTCATAAATTATTTTGGGAACCAAGAGAAGCTCTGTGAGTCTCTTTCTTCAAAGATTCAAAAATTACCCTAAGTTTTCGGGTAAGAAATTTTAGATGTTTATTAATTACTTTCTAATCATTTTCTCCTCCAATCCCATATATTTAAAATGAGAGTCTGAAAGAGATATAAGGCGGGCATAAACAAATCCAAGAGGAAGAGCTAAGGACATTTTGTAAGTGGAAATCTTAGTCTTTCTTATTTTAGTAATTATATAGTATAACTTGGATTTGATGTATGACTTTGGGGAATTTTGTTTACGAAAAAGTCACACAAATACCCCAAAATTCCCCTAAAGCGAAATGTACGCCGACAAGTTTCATGGTGATCGAATGTGCCATGTGATCGTGTGAGCTCGAAACGTGTAACGTTTTATTTTGAGAATTAAATAATAATATATATTTTATTATATATCTTCCCACCCACTCAGCATATTCTTTTCCTCTCCCATTTTCTTTATCCACCCAAAATAGCTTAAACAGGTTTTAATGGGTTTTGGGTTTGCTCCGATCCTAAGAGCTACGGTACAAGACGATCGACGAGATCAGATCCGTTGGACTCGTTACGAGATGTTGATCGAATCCAAGGTGTGAAAGTCATGTGTGATGCTGATTAGGTTGGTGGTTGTGGGTAGCAGTAGCTCTAGGGTTGGGGTTTGTGGTCGATCAAGGCAGATTTAGATGATGAGAAGGGTGGCATTGCATTTCCCTTGGCGAGGAGCACCATTTCGCCAAATCTTAGCAACTCTGGTAGAGATACGAGGGATGCAATATTTGAAGGCTGTGGAGGGGATTGGGTTATTGTGTTTTGATTTGGGCAACCGAGCTTCCATAGTTTGGGTGTGTTGCGAAGAGCAAACACTACGTAAGAACCGACAGCACATCGTTTCGTTGAGTGACAAAAGAGAAATCAAGGGAGGAATATTTCAGCCATGGGTTTATGTTCATGCATAGGGGCGTGCACACGTACAAGGAGTTGATTAGTTAAGGGGAAGAAGGATTAAGGTATATAATTATAATTATAGTTAATTAATTAAAAGTCTGAATATACATTCTTATAAAATTCATATCTTGTGCATACGAGGCCGAATTGAGATGCAGCCTTTTGTGTTTCCCTCACAGGTGTTTCATCTACACACTAGAAATGATTTAGTCAAGTTTAGAGGCAGTAGGATTTTGAGCTAAAATTGAACGCTGTTTGATTTTAGATTGAGCGGGAATGCATAAGCATTGGCTAGGATTTTGATGAGTTAACTCACCTTTGGATGAACATTGTCTGACATATGCATTGATAAATTATTATTTGCATGTTTGAATGATTTTTTTGTTTGGTTTGGTAGAATTTCCATTTTGGAAAGTGGATAGCATGTGAAATAAATTACCATGAACTATTGAAATTTTGTAGAGGGATCCGGATTCCTCACCACTATTAATTTTAATTTAATTTATATACTTAATGTATAAATTGTTGAGTGCTAAAAGTATTGGATGCGACTTTCATATGTCGCAAAGGTTGAACTTTTAATGTTGATCAATGAAAGCACTTATTAAGTGCTATGGTAGCTCGAGGGTTCATTATAGTATTTTGGAAATACTATAATTCTATTTTGATTTGAAAATGGTTTTGATTCAGAAGATGATTTTAAAATTTATTTTTGGAATTTTCTATGGCATTTTATTTAGAAATTGTTTTTGGAACTTCTTTATTTTACTCCAGAATTTCTCTATTTTACTCCAACATTTTTATTAGTCTCTTCTAATTTATACGGGAATGTTTTAATAGTATTTCGAAAAGTATTTATCGTACAAAAAAGTTAATATAATAACGGTTGTTTATTATAAAGGAAGAAAGGGAACTTACCTTTTATAATAAAGTGATTCTGTTTTTAAAGAAGATAGAAATATTTTGGAATAAATATTTAGGAAACACTTTATATAAGATGTGATATGGAAAGATGGATTTATAAATGGTAATTTTCTAAACTAAAGAAAAGATTTATAAACGATATTTTCTAAAAGGAAAATGATATCATTTTGATGAATTGGAATAATAAATCATATTTGTGAATTTATAGTGATATACAGGATGACTGTTTTATGGAAAGTATTTAGTCCTACCTTGAAACTGAAGATTTGTAATAAGCATATGATTTTTATAAGTAGAAAGGAGATTAATAAAAGGAGTTTCGTAATATGAAGGAAATTTATAAAAAGGAGTTTTATAAAAGGAATGAGATTTGATTTCTATAAATGATCATTTTAAATTGTGGTGGTATGGAAAGTATAATTTTCATACTTAACACCAAATTCTAAGTTAGCGAAATTCGTCTCTATCTGTGAGAATTAATGATGCATGTCGAGGCAAGGATAGTTTTCTAATTTGTCCAACTTCATTGTTAATCGAAGGGTGATACAAATTTGAAATTGGAAAGTGGTGGTAAGTATATTTGGTATAATTTCTATACAATCCATTTACTTACACCAAAAGAAAATTTATTTGGGTTATAGAAAATAATTTTTTTAAGTGACATTTGTTTTTGACCCATTAAGTATGTTTTCAAAATACGAAATCTTTCATAAATGTTTTGTGAATATACTTATACCATTGTGATAAGTATATGGTCACATTTTCTAAGTATTGAAAGTGCAGTGTTTTGTGAATATACTTATACCATCGGGATAAGTTATATTGTTACATTTTCTATGTATTAAAAGTGTAGTATTTTGTTAATATACTTATACCATTGAGATAAGTATATAGTTACATTTTCTAAGTATTGATAGTGTAGTGTTTTGTGAATATACTTATACCGATGAGATAAGTATATGCATATTTTTCCAATCATTGGAAGAGTATAAATGAATAGTGAATAAGTAGTACATATGTATATCTTTGTAAATTATTTTGATACAAGTATTTAAAAAGTGATTTTAATTAATGAAGGGGTTAATTGAAGAGGCTTATTGGTTGCTTATGAGCTTAATCATGCTTGGTTTCCGTATGGAATTAAATCTCTAATTTGATTGTTTGTTTATTTGATAGTTAAATAACCGACTATTAAATCTTGGCCAATTTTGAAACTATCGATTGTTGGTCCGGAGAGACCAGGATCGGATAAGCATGAGTTATCCGAAAACCACTTTGTACCAGCATAAATATTCGAATTTGAGACATCTTAAAGATGATCAAAGATGAAGTTATTTGAAGTGAAAAGGCTACTTGCTACTGATATTGAGGGTGATTCCAAAAAGGATGTAGTAGAAGTAGTGCCTTCGACTTGTTCATTCCTGAACAGCTTGTATGGATGAATGTTGGCATTACATTGTTGCTTGTAGGACAGTGTTACTATTCCAAGTAGGATTTGCAGAAAAGGTAAATCGTTGCCTCAGGCCTTACACCCGATAATGACTAAAACATGGGATATGCTTTAAGGCAATGTGGTTTACTACCATTAGGGTATGGTCGTCACCTGATCTAGATCAATATTTATGGATTTATGTATGCTTCAGGCCCAGTACAGTTAGTTACCTTGGAAGCCAAGGGGGATGACACATTTGGTACTATCCAGGAAGGGGTAGGCCGGTTCTGATTGGGAGGGAGTCAGCTAAGTCTCTCAGTACATTTTCTCTAGATGTGTACTATGATAGGCGATACCCAATGGCCTTGTCATTGATGGAATTGATTCTCCAGTACATGTCTGACGGACTTAGTTGTATACCAAATGTGTTGGAATGTGAGATGCAAGCATTTCAGCTATGTTAAATATATATTTTAAACCCAGAGATTATTATAATACCACTAGATTTTTTAATAAAATGGTTTAGTTATCGTAAGGTAAAAACCCGTCCATGTTTATGTGCGGCGTGGTCTTACGAGATACCTTTATTTTTGAAAAGGTTTTATAACATTAAAAATCCATATGCTTTGTGTTTTTAATGCTGGTACCGGATCGATCTGGACATTATTTTCTTATAATGCTCGTGTTAGCCCCGAGTATATTTTCAAATTTAGCCGGATGCTTTGGAGCTTCAGGAGACGAGATGGATGCCTCCAAGACCTATTAAAATATTTTAGTTCCACTACATTTCTTGTATTATATTGTATTTATCAGCGTTTGTGAGGATAGGCTATTATAACTGTCCAAGCTGATGATATGTTAGTTTACTCTGGTTGATGTATGTATATTACAGTTTTTTTGTAAATATAATATGTATATTGTATATTACTCGTCATGTGTGAGATTCTATCCTGTCTTTTCTTTTCTTTCACCCCAACTGTCTATCTTTTTGGCACTCGAATGCTCGGCACATAAATACCATTGATGTATTAGTGTCAACTTTTGAGGGTCGAAAAGGTGGGTTGTTTCATTCTAGGTCCAAAATTTGGCCAGTTTCAAGGCGGGTTGTTGCATTTGGTGTCAGAACTTAGGTTACCCGGTCAATAGTGATAGGTATACATATGAGTAATGTACTTGTTATTTTTGAAGGTATTTTTCAAAAATCCTACTATATATATATACATACTTATTTTTGGCATACTACTAACTCTATAAATTATGACTATAGAAATAGTTGCGACTATATTCTGAAAGCATGGGCGAGGAAACTATGTGTTATCCCGCCTTTTGGCAAGGCCGTGATATCAAGGACTTGACTAGAGACAGAAGACAGTGCGCTCCGGAAATCAGTTATCTGCAGATTAACGATGGATACTGGCAAACTTGGTCCGAGTCAGGATCGACCCGTAGTTAGCATGATATGACAAGCAGAGCTATGCAAGGTGACATTCCAAATTTTAGGTCAATCGGAGTTTGTATGCTCGAGTTATGGAACAATCAAGATCCATGTGAAACACACCCATCTCGTATCCATCCATCTGTATCCATCATTTCGTATCCATCAACATTGATACAAAGTGAACGTAACTCCATCACTTGGCATCCATCATTTGTATCCATATGGTTCAAGCACATAACGATGGACTTCGGCACTTCCTAGATCGATCGCGCTTCACTTGGCCAGCAACTGCATTTTTTGTATTGATCACCTACTTGATCGATACGAATAATAGAGCTTGCAATCGATATGAAGATGGTGGCAAGGCATCGATACGAGAATCAAGGTATCAGATGGATACAAAAGAAGCGGTCAACCCAAAAGAAGCGACCCTTATGCAAAAAATATGGATCTCCATAAAGCGCGCACGCCACATCATCAACACGAAGAGATCGATACGTTGGTATTGATACGAAAGCTTCAGCCACTCCATATTTGCAACTTTGATCGATCAATAACTCCACAACCACAAATCCAAATACAATGAGATTTTCACAGAAGGTTGCATATCATCTCAGGAACATCCACGATCAATCGCAGCTCAATTGTAGCAACTTCAGATCGATACGAAAGCAATATGGATCGATCAAGGATCGATCCCAAATGGCTCCAGGTCGATTGTGTGGGCCGACCTAGGCTTGAGAAAGGGTATTCTGAGATTCAAGGCAGATATTTCCAGCTTCACAACTATAAATAGCACCCTCGTTCCAACTAAAAATGGACTTTTATGCTACTGCTTGAGTTGAACTCAATTGTAATTCAAGTGTTAGCTGTTGTACTGTTGTAACTCAGTTTCTAATCAGCAATAAACATCAAAACCTTCAAAGTAGACATAGGCCATAGCGCCGAACCACTATAAATTCTTGTTTTCTTTCTACTACTGCTTATTTTCTTGGTGTGATTGTTAGATTAGCCTCATTTTTCATTTTACTTCTTCATTCCAATATCCTCATCCGACGAGTGTTGTGCCCATTTTTGGTACAAACACTTTGGTGCATCACCGAGAAAACTCTGCTTTTTCTCTGATTCTGTGGATCCCCTGCCATTGTTGGATTGCTAAAATCTAAGGAGGAGATCCAGATCCGTCTTTTAGTGGTTCTTTCTATTCTATTCAGATCGTTCCAGATCTAAGAAGAACTACATTCAACATGGTGCACACTACCGGAATCGCTTCCAACGCCGCTAATCCCGAAGGAAGGGATATGCAAAGTCCCGCGCAGCTAACTACTACAGGTCAAACATTAGCTGGAGCTCTAGATCCACTCGGTCCAGCAACTACAGAGGAATTCCAGACCCTCATGCAAGAGCTCACTCAATAGATCCGTACCAATACGAAACTTGTGAACCAGCTGAATGAAGAAAGGCGGGGGAGATCTAGAAGGGAGCATACCTCTTATTCCTTGTCTGAAAGTTCAGCGTCATTTGACTTCAATCACAGATCTACACGCCACCGATTAGATGAGAATTATGCGGAAGCCTCCGGGCACCCAGATGTTGCAAATCCTAGATAGGCCGGGATAGGTCCTTCTACAGGGCGTCAAGTTGCACCCTCCTCCCAAGGAGGGGCTCTTCCTTGCAACACTACTCATGACAACGCTGCTATTGCTATAGATCAGGATGCCAAGATCCAGAACCAACCAGATCCAACCCCTCGTCACCGCATTCATGACCAGGATCCTCACTTCCATAAATCCCGGGAGCCAAGGAGGCATGGAACAGACCGTAGACAGTGACCAAACCGTCCTCGTGACATGGAACCTGACCATGCCTTGGCCCCGAATCTCCAGATGCCTGATATTCCAACTATGATACGCCAGATGATAAGAGAAAGTCAAGGCCTCACTAATGATGACTGGGGGATTTATAAAAGTCACACACCGTTCACCAGTGATATCTTACATGCGGAATTGCCGCGTCGGTTCAGGAGGCCGACCTTGCCGGTGTATGATGGAGATTCGGATCCCAACTAACATATTCTAAAATATGAATGGCTTATGAATGCCGCTCGAGCTGACGATGTGGTTAAGTGTAGAAGCTTCCCTATCTCCTTGGGAGGCATTGCGACTATGTGGTTCACCCGTCTACCACCAAGATTTATTTCATGTTTCAACCAGTTGGCTACTAAGTTTGTTGAGCAGTTTCGTATGCATGCTACAAGACCGAAGGATGTTAACACCTTGTCCAGTGTTACTCAAGCTCTGGGAGAGATTCTAAGGCATTATTTGGAAAGGTTCCACGCTGCTTTTGTCAAAGTCAGCAATCCCAATGACAACTCTATTCTAATGGCATCGACTAAAGGGATTGATCCTAATTCTGAATTTGGTGATTGGTTGGCTGGGAAACACCCCGCTTCATTGGACTGTTTCTATGCAAACGCAGCCCAATTTTTTAGGAGAGAAGACACTAGATGGTCTATGAAGTAGGACGTCGTGGGGCCTAGTAGTGAAGGTATCCAGAATAATGTTGCAGTGAAGCGGACCGTGGAGAGCTCCGGTAAAGCACAGTTAAATATTCAGAATAAACAAGGCCAGCAGAAGGGTAACGAAGGTAAAGGAAAGAAGAGGGACCCCCATCGAGGGAGACCGGGAGCTCCTATGTTTGATCGATATACTCCCTTGAACATGTCGCTAGAGTATGTTTATCTTCAAACCTGTAATACATGGTAGTATAAGAAGCCAGCTCCGAAACCATCGTCAGAGAAGCAGATTCAAACTGGGAAGTTCTGTAGATTCCATGATTGTTACAGCCATAACACTAATGAATGCCATCATTTGCAGGATATTATTGAAAGGTTGATTAGAGAGAGAAAGTTGGAGTAGTTTTTCCAGGCTCCACAGGATGCTGGAGTGGGCCATCCAACCCCAATCGGGGCCAAGACCAGTCTAGGCTTGAGGAACCCGCGCATACTGGCGGGAGGTTGGTGATTAATACTGTGAGTGGCGGTCCTCATCCGGCTGATCAAAGCTGGAAAGAAATGGAATCATATGCTAGTTTGATTAGGCATGTGGACTTCGAATATTGTAGTGGTACCGATGAAGGGGCCACGACAAAGCAACAGAGGATGATGATAGACGACATCGTTTTCAGAAATCACGATGCCAACCGAGTCGAGGCCCCCACCATTGATCCGTTGGTTATTTCTGCACAAATAGGTCCTGCTTGGATGAAGAGGATCTTAGTTGATAGTGGAAGTTCTGTAAACATACTTTTCAAGCATGCTTATGACCAAATGCTGATGTAAGCGAAGGAACTGAAAATGTGCCAGTCATGTATACATGTTTCAATGGAAGCGCCACCATACCAGCTGGAATGGTAGAGTTACCTGTTGAGTTGGGTGTTGGTGATCGCCGAAGAGTCCGAATGTTACAGCTTGTGGTGTTGGATATACATTCCCCATACAATGCTTTTCTGGGCCGAGCGGCCCTTGCGGACTTCAAGGCAGCAATTTCCCTTGGTTCTTGACTCTGAAATTCTCCATTGATAATGGAGTTGGGGTGATCCATGGAGATCAGGCGGCCAGACGTGCCTGTTATGCTGCGGAACTACGGGATGCGCAACGCAAAGAGAAAGGTAAAGGCGTGAAGCAATCTCTCAGCGTCCATACCTCGAAGGATTGACAACTAATGCCTGATACGAGGCTCGGGCGCCACGACCAGTTTCCTAAAGATCTTGATCCTAGAGACAACGGCGATGAAGGGGAAGCCAAAGAATACCAGGCTTCCTCGGTAGAGTTGACAATTAATGTCCCAATCAACGACGATGACGATCCTAGAGTGGTAAAGATCGGATCTCAGCTCAGCCTCCAGATGAGACATGAACTAGTTGATTTTCTCCGGGCAAACCTCGATGTGTTTGCCTAGACTCATTCAGACACGTGTGGGATCTCGCCGAATATCAAAAGCCATGCACTAAATATCGACCTGTGTCACGTCCCGGTGAAACAAAAAAGGCGCGGTATGGATCCAGAGAGATCTGCCGCCCTGAAGGAAGAGGTAGATAAACTCAAGGTTAATGGGGTTTATTCGTGATGCTTTATACCTGGAGTGGGTATCGAATCCAGTTCTTATTGGAAAGTTGAATGGAAAATGACGGACATGTGTGGACTATTCAGATCTGAACAGAGCCTGCCCCAAAGGCAGTTTCTCGCTTCCTAGAATTGATCAACTGGTGGATTCAACAGCCGGACATAAGCTCTTATCTTTTATGGACGCATACTCTGGCTGCAATCAAATCCAGATGCACCTTCCTAACCAGGAGCACACTGGCTTTATCACTAATCTGGGACTTTATTGTTACAAGGTGATGCCGTTTGGACTCAAAAACGCTGGAGCAACTTATCAGTAGCTCGTAAACCGAATGTTTGCAAACCAGATTGGGAAGACTATGGAGGTGTACGTAGACGATATGCTCGTGAAGCTGCGACTATCTAGCAACTATATCGGTGATTTAGAGACGATGTTCAACATACTCCGATAGTAAAGAATGAGGCTCAATCCACTGAAGTGCCATTTCGGAGTCACATCTGGAAAGTTCCTTGGATTTATTGTCAATGCCAGAGAAATTGAAGCCAATCCTAAAAAGATCTGGGCGATTCGAAATCTCGAAACTCCCAGAACCGTAAAGCAGGTGCAAAGCCTTAATGGAAAGGTGGCAGCCTAAAGCAGGTTCATTTCCAGATCCACTGACAATTGCATTCCCTTCTTCGATCTGATCAGAAAAGGGAAATAGAATTTCGAGTAGACTAAGGAGTGCGAGGGCGCCTTCCAGGCACTAGTACAAAACCTCCCATCTTGTCGAAGCCGGTTGATCACGAGAAGTTGTATGTCTATCTGGCGGTTTTGGCAAATGCAATCAGTGTTGCGTTACTTCGAGAAGAGGATCAGGTCCAACGACTGGTCTATTATATCAGCAAAAGATAGACGGGGGCGGAAAGAAACTACCCAAAGATAGAGAAGATGTCTTATTGTCTTGATGTGGCCTCGAGAAAGATCCGCCCATATTTCCAGGCTCATCCGATCATTGTTTACACCGACCAGCCATTACGACAGATCCTGACACGACCTGAGACGTCTGGTAGGTTGCTCAAGTGGAACATCGAGTTGAGTCAATTTGATATCACTTATACGCCAAGGCGAGCTATTCAAGGATAAGTTCTGGCGGACTTCATAGCTGAATTCACCATACCGGAGGACTCGCCCGAAACTAGTGAACCTCCCAATTGTATATGGAAGCTATACACCAATGGTGCATCAAATGACCGGTGCTCAGGCGCTGGAGTGGTGCTCGAAACCCCATAAGGGCGATCCGTATGCTATGCTTTGAAATTTTACTTCCACGCAACTAACAATGAAGACGAGTACAAAGCCTTGCTCGCTGGATTGAGGCTTGCCAAGGATTTGGGAGTCGTCGCTGTAGAAATTTACATCGATTCACAACTGTTGGTGTTCCAGGTTAGAGGAGAGTATCAAGCCAGAGACCAAAGGTTGGCCTCCTATCTTATCAAAATTAAAAGGCTGATTCTTTAGAAAAACTGGCCAGCACTGGTGAAGCACAGCAGATGGGACTCGTCCCCATAGAGACGCTTACTGATCCAAGTATTGATCGGGTGGAGACAGACTGGGTTCATGAGGCAACACCCGAAAGGGAGTCGTGGATGACTCCAATCAGAAACTATCTTGAACACGGAACATTGCCCGAGCGCAGGAGCGAGAAGAGACAGGTCCTTCGAAAGGCTTCGCGGTTTGTTATCCAAGATGGAGTGTTGTACAGAAGGGGATTTTCTATCCCTTTACTCCGGTGTATCGCCCACAATGAAATCAAGCGAGTGTTGCGGGAAGTGCATGAAGGAGAATGTGGCGACCACACTGGGGAGGGGGGCAAGCTTTTGCAAAGAAGATACTCAGGTACAGGTACTATTGGCCAACCGTAAATCGAGATGCATCGGAATATGCTAAGAGATGTGATAGGTACCAGAAACATGCTAGAATTTTGAGTGCCCCACCAATTGAGATTACTCAAATGGTCAATCCATGGACGTTTGCCACATGGGGTATTGATATAATAGGTTCCTTGCCTCTAGTTAAAGGTGGTGCAAAGTGCACCATCATTGCAGTTGACTACTTTACTAAGTGGGCGGAAGCTGAACCCCTTGCTACTATCACGACGAAGAAAGTAATCAACTTTGTTGTGTGCAACATCATCTGCCGCTTTGGCCTCCCTTAAACGATTGTAACTGACAATGGAGCCCAATTCGATAGTGCCGAGTTTAAGAATTTCTGCCAACGCTATCGCATCCAGAAGAAATTCTCAGCGGTTGCTCACCCTCAAGCGAATGGACAAGTCGAAGCTGTCAACAAAGTCATCAAGTCCATTTTGAAGAAACGACTAGAGAAGGCTGGAGGTAAGTGGGTCGATGAGCTTCCCATAGCGCTATGGGCATATCGAACTACCCATAAGTCCACGACCGGCCATACTCCATTCGCACTTTCTTACGGCTCCGAAGCCGTTATTCTAGTTGAGCTAGAAGTGCCTTCTCACCATGTGATTTATTACAATCCAAGGACGAATGCCATCCTACTTGCAGAATCTCTGGATTTATTAGATGAGAAGCGTGAAGAGGCTGATTTGAGGGCAGCCGCACATCGCAACTGAGTCGCATGATTATACAATGCCAAGGTCCGACCTAGAACCTTTGAAGTCGGCGATCTCGTACTTAAGCGTGTCTATCTGGTCCCTTCACACATGAAACCAACATGGGAAGGACCGTATGTCATCGAACGGAGGCTTAGAGATGGCACATTCAAGATCACGACCGTTGATTGTCTCACTCTGCCGAGAGCATGGAACAGCGAAAGTCTCCATCGCTATTACATATAACTGACTTTCATTCATTTAGTCTGCTTTCCTTTTCAAGTTTTTTTATGCAATTTGAGAATTTGTACTTGTAATAAGGCAACTGATTTTGCCATGATTTCTTATTTCGACAATAAAGCGCAGACTCATCAAGCCATATTAGTGATTCCTAAATGCATCATGCAACCACCATAATGTACGAAGAGCCGAGTTCCATCTTACGGTGAGACTCATTCAAATAGAGAGTGGTTGTGATTCGACCAGTCACTCGTTAAATGAAACCCCGAGCTCGAGGGCAAACAACAATCAATTAAAAGAGAGTTGAAACATGATAATTCTCCAACAAACTTCAGCTACCATAGTGCGAGCTGAAGTGCAAACTCCAAAATCAGGACGTGGATCGACTGTCCAGCTCGAGGAGGATGGACCCATCCATCTACGACCTCGCTTACATGGCTCGAGGAGGATGGATCCATCCATCCACGACCTTGCCTCTTTTCAAGCTCGAGGAGGACGGATCCGTCCATCCACGACCTCGCCTCTTTTCAAGCTCGAGGAAGATGGACCCGTCCATCCACGACCTCACTTCTTTCCAAGCTCGAGGAGGATGGATCCGTCCATCTATGACTTTTCTTACTGGATTAAGGAGCATGAGATCCGACCATCCACGACCTTAACCAACTCCTTATTCCCAGAGCATGAATACGATCCTAATCCTTAAATAGATGTGATCGACCGTCTGTCAACTGACTCTAGATTCTCGGAGTGTGAACTAGAGTATAAACATTAAGCGGGTGTGATCGACCACCCACAAAATAACTTACGTCCCTGGAGTGTGGACGTAATCCTAAACAATAAGCAAACGTGATCGACCGCCGGCTTACAAACCTAATCCCCAGAGTGTGGATGCAAATGCTAGCAAATGAGCGAGTGTGATCCGACCGCTCAAACTCATGTTACTTTAACTTGGTTCCAACTAAGTTAAATCGAAGTTAGTAAAGGTGGAGGACGACTGCCAACTAACTATGTCAATTATCCCCAGAACTGGGAGTGCAACTCAAGTACCGGCCGCTGACTGAGACAACGCAACATTAGAACTTGACTCAACGTTTGATTATGGTCCGAGGCCATGACCTCAGGACTTAAAGACCGAACTCAAGTTTGACTCAGAGACTTAAGCTTCATGTGTACATTGAATGGAAATGTGAATGCTTAAGTGCTTAAACAAATAAATGCAGAATTAGGCCAAAAACAAAAAAGGAATTTTATTCATACTATTCTTTAGAAAAGAAGTACAAAATATGTCCAAAGAATTCCTATAAGCAGGGGGCCAAGCCCGCATCTATACATGGCCTACAAAAAGCTAAAGAAAAGAAGCTTATTCTAACTACCTACAAAAGAGGAAGTCCAAATGCAAATCTACGCCTTTGATATCCTGTCCTTTTTAGTTTTCTTTGGTGTAGACCCGCTCGAGCTACCGTGCGGACCTCTTTTTGAACCCTTGCCTCCTCGGCTCGCTTCAGTTGGCTTGCCTCCAACTGTGGGAAACAAGACGGTCTCCCCTTGGGAGCCCGCGGGGATTGATGTTTCCCCTGTGTGTGAAGCTGGTGGAATAGTGGCACTTTTGATAACAGAAGAATAAAGCACGCTAGTCTCAATCATGGTGCCACCTGGAGAAATCATGAGAATCGGGGTCGGGCCAGGACCCGCCATACCTCCACCGGCTCTAAGATCCTGCTTCATATAGCCTTAATTTCCCTCATTATTTGTTCCTCTCGGTCCACGCGCTCGCTCATTGGGATACTGCCAGTCGGACCCGAGGAGCCTGTGATAATAACATCTTCATCCACATTAAAGGGCATCTCGATGCTCAGATTGTTTGGCGGCTGAGAAGTGCTTCCATCAGTTGGTCGTCAAACATATAGCCACTATCATGCATCTCCCTAGCCGAAGTAGTAATTGTCACATTGTGGCCTCTGTTGTTAACGCCTCCTGCTCGTGATGAACTTCTTGAGTTGTAGGAGGGTTGGCCGATGCGGAATCTAAGGCTGAATAAAGATAGGAGAATATGTTAGTAATGTCCTCTAATAATGTTCCTGCATTTTGAAGAATAGGAGAAGTGTCCAGAGTACCTTCCTCGAATTGGCTCTCAGGTTGAGCCGACATGCCTTCCGAGATATGCTCGGTAACTAGAGAGAGATGTGGCCTAGCAGGATCATACTCTGGGACAACTGGGGTTGACAGAAGATGTGGGCGTAGTTTGAGACGCTGGGGGCATTTCAGAAGTAGCGTCATGGTGTTCACCACCAGATCCTTCTCCGGCCTCTAGGTATTTGGCAGCCAGGGCTTCTCTCAGAAGCAAGATGGTTGTGTCATGAAGAACTTTGGGCTCGTCTCCGATCAACACTTGAGTTTCCAATTCAAACTCATCGATAGTTGCAATTTTATGAGTCGCCTTTTCATCCTCAACCAGGCGTTCCCAGGCCTTATACAATTGGAAGGGATAGTCCTCGCCAAGTCAGTTCAAGTTGTGGTTCCTCGGGACATTTGAATTGTAAGTGACCAAGAGGTCCTTAAATTCGCTTTCCATCTTGGCCTCAACGGCTTTTATTTCCCTTTCAACCCTGGTGTCAGCTTCTTCGGCCTTTTGATTTGCGATGTCCCTCTCCTCTCTAAGCTTCACCACCTCCTCGCATCCTTCCTGGGCAACCTTATTGGCTTCATCTTTTTTTTGGTGGCCTTAATCAACTTTTCCTTTAATTCGGCAACTTCTTTCAGCGCAACATCCCTTTCTCGAAGGATAACAGTGTTGCGGTGACCCATCTCCTACAGCAACTCCATATGAGTTTTTCTCATTTCTTCCATGGACTTCCTAGCTACCTCAGCTCTTTGGCCGGCCTCCATCTCAGTTTTCTTGAGGACTCGAGCTCATTGGTGAGCACCTTTATTATTTTGCCCTTACGAGAAAGGTTGCCCTCCAATTTCTCAATCGCCTTGGCTCATTCGAAGGACACAGCCAAAACCCGCTCTGCCATTTTAACCCACTCACAGTATTCACTATACGCATCATGCACACAATCTTGCACCAGTTTTTCTATATCATTTGTGATTCTCTTCAAGTTGGGAGGAAAGTGGAAACCATCGAAGCATATTTTTGGGAAATCTTTCTTTAGTTTAGCAATGCGGGTGGCTCCTTCCCCCGTTGGCTCTATGGCAGTTTGTTCTACGATAACAGGAGCATCTGTTTCAATTCTACGACGCTGTTTGTTGGTTTTTGGAGCGTGAGATGAAGCTGTTTGGTGCGAGGATTCAGAAGAGGGCCTGCTGGGACCAGAAGCTTTAGAAGGCCCTTTTGGTGGCGGAGATCGTGACCTAGAGCGGCGCCTGCTTTGGTGTGATCTCTCTTTTTCCCTATCGTGGCACTCGCGTTCCTGGCTAGGATGGTAGCCACGGCTATAATCTCTCTCACTCTCATGGTGATGTGATTCAGAATGCGATCCAGACGACTGGCGCGAAGAGCGGAGTTTATCAAGCATAGAACCTTGTTTCACCATTGTATCTCCAAAAAAGAAGAAGGAAATCATTCACTACTGGATATTGAGAAGCACATGATGGAATGTCGTGCAGTGCTGTGAAGTGCATGTATGTATGTGTAAACCCCCTAACCGACCGGTTGTAGCAGCTTTGCTTATTGGAGTCGGCTCCCCTATATCTATTGAGGTTGAGTTTGCATTGGTTCTTGAAGGGGAGTGGACCCCCTCTAGCCCAAGATCAGGGAACGATGGTATCTCCTCCGGGATAGGAATATCCGACAGTCATTTCAGTGAACTTTCTATCTGTAGGGAAGAGGTCTTCGGACCTATAGAAGTACTAACAAGTTGGGTTGCTTTGGTGCACTTTTACCTCTTGATTTTATGGACAGGAGTTTTTCCTATTCTCTTTAACACAGATGATTGAAGGCCCTGCGGAGGCACGACCGTGGGCTCCTGACCAGCTTCTGTACCCTCATCATCGCGAGGTTCGATGATTATTATGCCAGGCACAGCCGGAGCTCCCTCGACTGGGGGCACGACATGAGCCCGTCTTTTGCCTTGTCTTATTGGGGTCACTCTTGGTACCCCCGTGAGCCTTATGCTCCGTCCTTCCTCTAAAAGCCCAGCGGCTATCAAATTGTCGTCAATGAGAACTTCGTCTATTTCTCCTCATTCAACAGGCACCACCTGGAGTGTCCTCACTAGCTCTTTATACTGGGCTAATTCGGAGCATGGAATAGCAGTTGTAAAAGAAACACAGCAATGAATTCATCATCAATCTATATTATCTAGTCATATTTAACAACGAAACAAGTAATAGAACTTACATCTGGCCAGCCACCGCTTGGCAAATCCTAATGGGCACCTCACGTAAAACCACTCCGTTTTGAAGTAGCTCAGCTTGCCCTATGCGCCTGCTACCACTTGGCAGTTCCTAACAGCTTCCAGGAAGGTGAATGACGAATTTTCCGCCTGACTCTTGACATTAAATAAATATCTAATCTCGTCGATAATCGGGAGATGGAAGAGATGTTCCATAAATATAATGTACAAGTTGTTGAGTAGCGCGTATCCGTTAGGGTGAAGCTGAGAAGGTGCGATCCTGAGATAAAACAGCACGTCCCTAATGAACTGGTTGAATGGGGGCATTGTTCCAGTCCAGCACATGAATCTGTTGCATGCGGTGAACCCTTCCGGGGAATTGTGTGCTCTATCTTCCGGTCCTGGTAATTGAACTTCTTCCAAAGACAGTCCATGTCTAACGCAAATTCTGCCTAGCATGTCTTCTGTAATCTTGGATAGGATGGAATCTTCCAAATTCATTATCACCACTGCATCCGGCAGTTCATCTGGAGCAGGATTCACTGTATCTGCCGGGATATCCGACCTTTCTATTCTAAGGAATGGAGGACTTTGAACTTCTTGTTGCTCTAAACTTCCAGGATCCATAGCTATTGAACTCAGTAAAAACCATTATTAGATGGTAAAAAGACCCGTGTCCTCCCGGTGCAAAGTGAGAAATCGTGTAGTGTAGTGAAGTGCTGCACAGTACTCTAAATTTCTACAAGGTTAAAAGATAGTAAAGAGACAAGACTTCGAGATTCGACCGGAGCGACCGTCATCGCTGACCGTTTCAACCGTGCCATTCCAACTTTGAAGAACGATCCATGTTCAAATTTGTTACATTTAACAAGTTATGGTTCCATCGATGAGCTTTGAGGGATAATCACATATGCAATTTTACGGTCGAGTCCAAATATGCAAGTTTAAAGCTCGTCGGAGTCAACTGTTCGAGCATGCAAAAGTCATAATGTTCGTATCCATCATAATTCATTTCGAATTGTTCCTTTGAAGCAAGCTTTCGTATCGATTGCATGTCACTCGTTCGTATCGATCAATGATTCAAATCGATAGCCTCTTCGTATCGATCAAACCTTCGGGTCGATAACTTGTTCATATCGATCACTTCACCCATAGCCTTCATTCGTATCGATGCTCCCCGTATCCATCATTCCATCACTTCGTATCGATCCATGGACTTTGATTTTGGATCGATCAGAAGACATCTCACCCATATTGATACGAGTTGCTCCAATTCAGATCAATCAACAAGCCAATTTTTCCACATCGTTTTTGGACGCTTACTCTTTGCCTCGATCATGAAGACCGCTTTCCACCATCTCCAAAACTCCATGTATTCTAATCGATTCCACATCCATCCCCTCACATTGATATGAGATCATCACCTGAGTTAGACAGACCTGGAGTCAGTGACTCCATGTCCATCGATCCTCTCCAACTACCCTTCTTCTTCTCCAAATCTCCAAATTTCCATTACCCACACTCTCAACCCCACCCCAGTAACACTATGGCGCCAACAACATTGGAGATGGTCGTTTCCATGAACGAAATGGCACGAAACTCAAGTCTTATCATTATAAGCAAGATTTTATTTATTATTTACCTAGTTCGAAGGATCCGGGTTAAAGATTAGCAGTTTGGTATTTGGGGACGAAGGATCTACATTTTCTTCTTTTTCTCTGATGGATACAAAATGGCAATAGAGGCAAGGTGGAAAAATATGCTAAGTACAAAAAGTATTTATACTCCTTCGTATCCAACATGAAAGACGATTTGTATCCCAGTTTCCTCACCGATTGAATCGTCAACGTGCCCATCGATATGAAGCACATCTTTCGTTTCCATCGATACGAAGCACATTTGAACCCTAACATCTCGTATCCATCGATACGAAGCACATCTGAACCCCAACATCTCATACCCATCGATACGAAGCGTTCCCATGCGTTTATGCTTATAACTCTCATATCCATCGATACTAAATCCACATTGTACAACAATTCAAGCCAAATCGTATCCATCATTATGGAACACGCTTTTAGAAAATTCATCTTGCATCGGTCGCCATCGATACGAAATCTACTCTGATATGCCCCAGATCGATCCAGGAGAGGATCGATACAAAGAAGGACATCAAAACAATCATCAATCGTTGTTGCAGCTCAGATTTCATATCGATCCAGGAGAGGATCGATACGAAACTCGATCTAAAAGGAACCATCAATCGATGGCAAGAACTTCTTTTCACCAAAATCAATTTAAAAAAGGAAAGAAAATGAAGAAGCAAGAACTTGACAATGACCCGTGGACATGCAAGCATGAATGGGAGTCAGATTAAAATACGTGCATGCATGCTATACTAACATTTGATTCTCAAAGCTAACAGGAATTGAATGCTTACCTGGTGACAGCCAGAACAATCAACAACAAATTGCTAACACTTGTCCTTCAACTACAACAAAAATTACGTGATCATTAGCAGTCTACAACGCAATATTTATACAACTGGAAATCAACCGAGGGTTACATCTCTTGATGAAAGAACAACAACTGTTCAGTAAATCGGATAGAGCCTTTTCAAAATGAAGATTGCAGCTTTTCAAAGCACGTCATGTTCACACAGGACGTATTTTGGGGAAAATGTTATCCCACCTTTTGGCAAGGCCATGTTATCAAGGTCTTGACTAGAGACAGAAGGCAGTCTGCTCCGGAAATCAGTTAGCTGCAGATTCACAATGGGTACAGGAAAACTTGGTCCGAGTCTGGATCGAGTCACAGTTAGCATGATATGACAAGCAAAGCTATGCAAGGAGACATTCCAAATTTTAGGTCAATCGAAGTTCGTATGCTCGAGTTATGGAACGATCAAGATCCATGTGAAACACGCCCATCTCATATCCATCCATCTGTATCTATCATTTCGTATCCATCAGCATCGATACGAAATGAATGCAACTCCATCACTCGGCATCCATCATTCGTATCCATATGGTTCAAGCACATAACGATGGACTTTGGCACTTCCCAGATCGATCGCGCTTCACTTGGCCAACATTTACATTTCTCGTATCGATCACCTACTTGATCGATACAGATAACATAGATTGCAATCGATACGAAGACGGTGGCAAGGCATCAATATGAGAAGCAAGGTATCATATGGATATGAAAGAAGCGGTCAACCCAAAAGAAGCGGTCCTTATGCACAAAATATAGATCTCCACAAAACGCACACGCCACGTCATCGACACGAAGAGATCGATACAAAGGTATCTATATGAAAGCTTCAGCCACTCCATATTTGCAACTGTGATCGATCAATAACTCCACAACCATAAATCCAAATACAATGAGATTTTCACATAAGGTTGCATATCATCTCAGGAACATCCATGATTGATCGCAGCTCGATGGGAGCAACTTCTGATCGATACGAGAGCAATATGGATCGATCAAGGATCGATCCCAAATGGCTCCAGATCGATTGTGTAGGCCCACCTAGGCTTGAGAAAGGGTTTTCCAAGATTCAAGGCAGATATTTCTAGCTTCACACCTATAAATAGCACCCTCGTTGCAACTAAAAAAGGACTTTTATGCGGCTGCTTGAGTTGAACTCCATTGTAATTCAATTGTTAGCTGCTATACTATGGTAACTCAGTTTCTAATCAGCAATAAACATCAAAACCTTCAAAGCGGACGTAGGTCATAGCGATGAACCACCATAAATTCTTGTTTTCTTTCTGTTACTGCTTATTTCTTGGTGTGATTGTTATATTAGCCTCATTTTTCATTTTACTTCTTCATTCTAATCTCTTCAATTACATCCGACGAGTGTTGTGCCCATTTTTGGTACAAAGACTATGAGTTGGGCCAATAGATAAAGTTAAATTTATACTCCTACCCTGATTACTCCATGAGGGTGGATTCATATTGTAAGGAGTGGAACATGAAGAACATGACCATGACATCAAGAAGCACCTCAGAAGCCGAATGTACTTGACTCCTTTTTGGGAGTAGACTGCCTTATGATATTGGATTATGATGGATTATAGATTGAAGACATACATTTCATCCAAACAGATGGGAGGTAAGAACCTATATGTTGTAAGCATCCAGAAGTAAGGAATGATAGGAATGAAGCAAGATGTGAAAAAGTGGAGAAAGTTCCCGTGGGAAGGCGTGCATTAATTAGCACAAAGAGATAAACAGATTTTTATGAAGATTAAGTATGGAAGAAGGAAAGTTCAATAGAAAGGAAATTAAAGGCAATTTCTAAATCCAACCCTGTAGGAAAGAATTTGGTTAAAGGTTTTTAAAATTCATCGAAATGTTTTGAATGATTTTGTCAAAGGATTTATTAGAAAATTGTTGTTTGGAAAAATAAAGGAAATTTGAAAATTCATAATTAAAAATTTTGTTGAGTCAAAAATTTTTGATCAAAAGGTTTTTGGTAAGAAGGCTTTTTTTAAAATTCTTAGTTTAAAAATTGGTTGTGTCAAAAAAATTTCGATTTAAAGATTTTCAATAAAGAGATTTTTCATTTTCAAAATAAATGTAAATAAAGCTCAGGTTAGACTCGATAATTGTTCCTATTTCATAAATTTGGAAGTTCATTTTTTAAACATTCTTTCTAAAAAGGGGAATATGGAACTTGATTAAAATGAGGTAGAGAGAATAGCCTAATAATGTAGGCAGGATGAACATTCATGTGTAAGAGAATGTAGAGAATGATAGCTGAAATAGTTTTTATATAGAAAAGCCCAAATGACTAAAGTAGTAGGCGAATGCACTACGATGAGTTAATATTGGGAAATTTAGATAGTAATAGCATTAGTAATTTATATAAAATAGGATTAGTAATCTAGTTAGAAATCATATAGGAGTGAAGCAATAAGAATAGGATAGGAAAATAATAGGACATAAGTTATCCTTGTTTACTCTACGTTTTATTGTTTAAAGTTATACATGATGTTTTTATTAAAAAAAAATTGGTATGATAATTGAGTTTTTGAATGTTTTGGATTAAATATCCTACTTTTAAAGAATTAAGTATTTGAAGTAAAAGTCTTTGAGAATGGAAATTATTTTGCTAAGCAATTTTTGAATTTTTGAATTTGAGGTTAAGGATAAAGTGGCGAATGTTTTGAAAAACAGTGTTCGAATGCTTTTGAAATTTTTTGTTCGAATGCTTTTGAGAAGCTAAGTTCGAATGATTTTGAAAGATTTTGTAATAAAAATAAAAATAAAAATGGAATAAAAATATTGAATAAAATAAAATATAGTGTTTAAATACTTTTGAAATTCGATTCTTTAAACCGTTTATCAAGTTGGAAATTCTTTTGAAAAATATGTTTAGAAGTTTTCTTTTGAAATGAAAAAGTTTATGAATTCCAAATGCCACATACTAGTGTTTTTGGGATTTCTAAGTTTATATTTTTAAAGATAAAAGTTTCGAATTAAGTACTTCATGATTGTGAAATTTTAGTTTTAAGAATGGTGAGGATTAAACCAATTTTTTTTTTATATATGGAGTAGATAAGGATCACTAACTAAGTAAGACAGGGTAAAAGCTTTAGAATATGAATAAAATAGGAATAGTAGGTACAACATGTTTTCTAAATTTAATATCAATCCCAAATATTTAATTGTAGAATATTGGTAAAGTTGTAAAGATATTCCAAGTCTATAAGTGGGTTGTAAATCAGGTTGCATTAGTTGACTAGGAATGTGAATTTCTATGTTTTGATTTATTTGGAGTAGGTTCCATGTAATTTCCACAAACTATCCAATTCTAAAATATGTATAAAAGCGTGTCGTTTGAAATAACAAAGAATATACCAAAAAGGGAAAGAGATGCGCAAGATATGTATATTCTTTTATGTAGTTTACACTGTCTATTTCAATAAAAGAAAGGAAATAATTTCTTGTAATTTCAAAGAAGCAAAGATTTCACTTTTGATTAATTTATGGAAAATTTTAACATCAATCCTTTTTGGAAGGATAACTCTAATAAATTAAAATATGGAAAGGAAAGTTGTAGCTTAGAAAGTAATGGTTAAAAATAGGAATATATAAATACGCATAACCGTGCTTACTGATTAAAAATAAGTATAAATAGCATAATTTATGACAATATTCGTATTAGTTATTAACAACGTAGTATTTATAGGACTAGGATTTATGAACATTAATTACAGATTTAATGGGAAATAGATTTTGTAAAAGATAGAGAGTTAAAAAGACTAAGTGTTGACTGATTAGGGAATTTAATACGGCATTAATGGAGATGCACAATTTTTCCCATAATTGGGTATATTAAATGAAGTATTGGATGGATTGCATTTATTAGAAACTAAGAAGGAGAATGATAGTGGATGGACATAAGGAGTGTTGGGGCCACAACATCATTAACACTAGTTGATGATGGACGATAGCTTCCCGCAAAATTTTCTTTTAGGGTTTTTGGTTTGTCATCACTAGTTGTCTCCCAAAGGTTATTGAAAAAGCGTACGATATGGTATGAGAGATGTTACAGTGTTATCACTATGTTGATTTTATGGATAGGATTAGACTGCTATGTGTGTGTGTATGTGTTGAGAAACAACGTAAATAAGGAAATTTCATAAAGACACTTAACTAGGGTTAAACTGTAGGTAAGGCTGGGAGTTAATGAGGAAATTAGGTTAGTAAATAGGAATAAAGAATGCTTAAGTCCAAAAAACTTAGGATTTTGGGAAAGATAAATTTTAGCTTGCAGAGTGACACCATTCAAGGATCACCATTCACCCCAAAGGAGATAAGATGTATAAGGATATAAAGAGAATTTTCTATTGGCCAATGATGAAGAAGGGGGTTGCTGAATTTGTTTCCAAATGTTTGATGCGCCAAAGGATAAAGGCCGAGTAAGGAAAGCCTCGAGGACTGTTATTACCATGGGAGATTCTGAGTTGGAAATGGTAGCACATAACAATGGAATTTATAGATGGGTTGCCTAGGAGTTAAAAAGGCAATGAAGCTATTTAGGTTATAGTAGACATGCTCACTAAAAATCACTCATTTTATTCCCATTAGAAGCAATAGGACCGCGGCATCTTTAGAGAATTTTTTTTATTAAGGAAGTAGTTAGACTTCGTGGAATTCTGGTTAGCATTGTTAGTCGTAGGGAACCTTATTTACTAGCGAATTTTGGAGGAGTTTGTAAACAGCGTTGGGAACTTCATTAAATCTTAGCACCGCTTATCACCCATAGACTAATAGTTAAACTAGAAGGGTGAATAAGATCTTGGAAGATTTGTTAAGTGCTTGCATCATGGACTTTAGAGGACATTAGGAGCAACACTTAACTTTAGTCAAATTCGCGTATTATAATAGTCACCAAGCGATGATTGGCATGAAAACCTTTAAAGCGCTATATGGGAGGCCATGCGAATCGCCAAATTGTCGGTGGCAAACCACCAACAAAATTCTATTCATACCAGATTAATTCGCGTGACTTCGAGAAAGATAGAGTTAATTAGGTAGCAAAGGAAGGAATTGGAGTTTGAGGCATGAGACATGGTGTTTGTTAGAGTTTCTCCTCTTAGGAAGGTTATGAGGTTCAAAAAATTTAGGAAAGTTGGTACTAAGATTTGCTATGCCTTTCCCAATTTTGGAAAGGATAGGAAGACTTTCTTGTCATTGGATAAATTAGTAGGAGTCTATGGCGTTTTTTAGGTTTCACACATAAGAAAATTCCCTTATAGCACAACCATTGTGAATGAACTTGATGAATTGGGGGACAATGAGATGGAATCAATTGCATCCCATGCTACCGCATTCATTATGGAGCACGGAACTAGGATGATCCGCAACAAAGAAATTAGGCCGGTTCGAGTACAATGTGGAGACAACCCGACCGAAAGCATATGGGAAACCGAAGAGACAATGAGGACTTCTCATCTTGAGCTTTTCATTGGCAAACTTTTCTCTTCAAACTAGGTTTTGGTTGCATCGTAGTTGATAGATTGGATGGTAGAAGATGGTTGTCACACTTTTCACTATCACTTTGCACTCATGTAGAAATACATGCCTAGGTAGTTGATAGATTGCATGTTTAGGATGCTTGAATACATGCCTATATGTCACGATTATACACTCACACTAGGATTGAGCTCACCTATAGTATGTCTATAAACATAGCCACATTGCACTTTTGGTTGTGTAGATGGATGTATACATAACTTGGTTGTATAACATGAATGTTTATTGCGCATTACGCTGTCCGCCCCTTGGGGAGATTTTAGGGACGAAACCCTTTTTAGGGGGAGGGAGAACGTAACACTTCGTAAAAATTAATAAGAAATTAACTAATAAGAAAATAATTAATTAATAAATTAATAATAAGGCTAAAAATTGAAAATTTGAAGATATCAAAATTTGGCGATGAAAGTTGTGTTGCTGCATTCGAGGCGATCTTTCGATTAATTTCCATAATAAAGTTCGGAAAATAGAGCTCAAATGAAAAAGTTATCAACATTTGAAGTATTTGGATTCAAAATAATTTAAATGGAATTCTAATTCAAATATTAATTAATTCGAAAGTTTGAAATTTAAAAATTAACATAAATTAGAGTTCGGAGGTTAAGTAAACGTTAATGTTAATTGATAATTGAGGAATTAAATAAATATACAACACAACAAATTAAACGGTTCTAAAATAGGCCAACCAATCGACTCCTCCCTAGGACCGGTCGACCGCTAGCGGTCGATAGCCTAGGATAGGCCCATTGAAGGCTAAGGTTTTCTACACTTGAACAGTCTGGATTTTATTATTTTTAGCCGACTTAAATCTAAAGGTTCTGGTGCTTTCTAACCACTATAAATAAGAGCCTAGCCCCCTCACTTTTATTCATAAATTATTTTGGAAATCAAGCGAGGCACTGTCAATCTCTCTCTTCAAAGATTCAAAAAATACCGTAGGGTTTCAAGCAGGAAATTTTAGATGTTTATTATTTAGTTTCTAATTGTAACAATCCATAATTTTAATAAATATTTTAAATTAATTTTTATTTTGAAACTTTGACTTTTAAATAATTTTAAATTGAAGTTTGGAATTTTTCCAATGTATTTTGGATTTTTGTTTCTATTTTATTTTTCCAATACAATTAAATATTGATTTTTCTGGAAATGTTATATTTTGTCAAACTGTGACTTTTAGATTGAAATTTTTAAATTTTAAATTTTAATCTTTTTCTTTGAAACAGTAATTGGTTCTGATATCCGTTCTATTTTTCGTTTCGTCGAATTCCGTTTTAAACTTTTTAGAATTTGATGAATTCAGCATTTTTCACGTAGAATTTTATCTGCATTTTATTATTCATTTTCTATTTTATTTGCCATCTTTTATTTTGTTTTGGGTTCTGAATTAAATTGTGCGAATTTTGTTGTGTTTGGAATTTTCCTATATTAGTTGTATTTTGTTTACAATTTTTAATTCTAGTTTCAATAAATTAAACTATTTTCTTTATTTACTTTATTATTTTCCTATGACAAATTATTTATTTTCATTTCCACTTTATTTTGTTTTGACTTTTATTTTATTTACTTGATTTTCTATTTGTTTATTTTGAATATATAGATTTGGAAATTCAAAGAGACAAATGTTTCACTTTAACTTGTACTTTTCATTTCCTAGTCTTTTCAAGTGTTTAGCCATTCAGTTCTTTTGTTTCAGCCTTGTATTTTTGTTTGCTTAATCACGAGAAAACTTCCTCATCTCTTCATCATTCATGGCATTCTTCATTTCTGAAAAAAAATTGTAAGTAATGGCTTCCTTTTCCTATTTTTCTTCTTAATTTTGTGTGATTTTGCCTTGCTCCTCTCTATCTTCTCTCGGCCATAACCCATCATCTCCTCCACCGACCACCACCATCACTTCCTTCCCCTCATCATCCACGGCCAGCACCTCCTCTCCTCTGTCCAGTCATGGTCGTGACCACCTTATTGATCAAACTCCACAAAACTTGCAAATTCCTTGCAATTTTTCCTAGCCGAGGCCACCACCTCTAACACCACCACCACTTGCTGCCATGACCTCTGGCCATCACCTCAGCACCTTACCTAACCTGTAGTGACTATGGCCGAGCCAAATATTGACATAGGCCGAGCCTATGTTGCACCAAACTCCACCTTTTTGACCTTGACCCTTTGCATTCCATGTTTGTAACTCCAACCCCTTCACCATCTTGCCTAGCCATGTGTTATTGAGTCCAAACCCGAGCCATTTCCACCAATAAAACATTCATGGCTGAGCAAACAAGGAGTAGTGGTCAAGCACTTTTGATCTAAAGCATGGTTAAGCCATTTGTCTCTTTGTTAATTCCATTTCCAATTTGTTTCAATCTAATTTTTGTTAAATATATATATTTATATTGCTTTGTTTATTGTTGTATACAAGATCAAAAATCTTGGCTCTCTCTCCACTTGAATCTTAGTCTTGCTGTATCGTGCTTTCTGGAATTTATTTGTGTGTTTTGATTTGCTAACTCCAGCTTAAAAAGGTGAGTTATTCACGCTTGACATTCATACTTATAGAATTGTGAAGTGATAACAAGTGAATGTGTAGAAACTGTTATGTCACGTTATACCTGCCTGTGATATGTATTATATGATGTTAAACCCTGTTATAAACCTGTCACATCATCTGCTATGTTATATTATGTTATATTGTTTTTTTATTATGTTTCTCACCCTGCAAGTTCCCTGTAGAATAGAATCACTATGGGTTGAAATGATTCATACCCGAACGGACTTTAGAATACGGAAAATCGTTATAGGCTGAAATGATAGGCTTGAGCGATTTTTATTTATTTTTATTAACTTGGGATCGCGGGTTGAAATGATAGAACACAGATTTTTCTTTGTAAATTACGGATTTAAATGATATCCGTATCACTTGACTTAGGCTGGAAAATACAGACCCGTGGTTATTTATATATATTTTTCTGGAAAAATTTAAGTATTTTTTTAAATTGTAAAATATGATATTTTGATCTAAATTTGGTTTTAAACGATTAAATAAAGTGTAAGTGATTTTTCTATAAGTTAAATTGTTAAATAAGTAAATGGTTAAATTGGAATTTGAAAATATAACTTAATTTGAAAATGTGAGAGTTGTTTTAAAATGGAAGTTCAAGTTAAGAAAATAAAATAAAAATTAAGTTTTATTTATGAAATGTTAATTTAAATTTAAGTGTTAAGTTAATGATTAAATGCAAAGAATAGGAAAATTGTACACTTGGATTTAATAAGTAAATTATGGGAAAATTTGGTATTTTATTTATGAAATTTTACTTTATAAAAGTAGAAGTTAAAGGGTATTTAAATGAACATTTTTGAAGTGGAAAATATGATTTTTATAAGTTAAAATGGTTAAATTTGAAGTTTATTTGTTTCTGAAATTTTAGTATAAATTTGGAAATGTATTTAGTAGCACTTCAGAAATGCTATCATTTCTGGAATTAACTTAAAAAACTGAACTAAGGGCTACTGTAGCACTTTGTAAGTGCTGTGGTTGCTGCAAATGAACTAAAGGCTAAATTTAACTAAGGGCTATTGCAGCACTTGGTAAGTGCGGTGGTTGCAGAAACTAAACTAAAACTTGAAACTAATAAAAGAGCTACAGTAGCACTTGATAAGTGCTATAGTTGGCTGAAATAAGATTTTTAGTTGTACTGAACTACTGCAGCTGTTTTGTAAATGCTATCTTTGCTGAATTGAATTGTTTTCAAATATAACTTACCGCAACATTTCCTAAGTGCTGCGAAAGCTGAAATTTCAATGTTTTAAAATATTTAAGTGAATAAATGAGCTCAGAAAAGGCTAAATTTTTGGGAATTGAATATTTTTTTTTTTTTTTGAATGCTAAGCGGGGTTAAACTGGTCCCCTACCAGATTTATTAAAGAAGCAGAATTACAGGGATAAGAGAAGAGAAAGGAGAAAACAAAAACACACCACAAAACTAACAAGGAAAATAACACAAGAAGAAAAGACAGAAATCGAAGCTAAGGAACCCACGGTTCGAAGTGATTATCCAAAAAACTGTGTTTGCTCTCATGCATCCCCTTATAAATTTCAGCCCTCAAAACCATCCATATCCCTTCTTTGCTGCAGCACTTCCCTTCAAAAACCCTCAGATTCCGTTCATTCCATACTACCGTAAATAGCTTTTTGAGGACGAAAAAAAAGTATTCTTTGTGTTCATTGTTCCATCTTAGCACTTGCTCAATAAGTAACCAATGGTCAGTGGAATTGTGAGAAAGCCTCAACCCTTGCATACAACCTAATACCTTGGACCAGACATGATGAACATAAGGACAATTAAAGAAAATGTGGTCAACGCTCTCACTATGTTGATCACACAGCTCGCAGTTCGATTGAAGAGACATACCATAGCTTATTAGTTTATCTCTTGTCAACAGTGCTTTGTTGATCACCTTCCAGAAGCACAGATTATCTCTACCACTCGACACAGTATTCCAGGTAACCTTGTGCCACTTGCAATCAGGCATAGCGTCCAGTGCTAGCAAATCAGAGTAAACTCCACCAATAGTATGTGCACGATCATTCCACATAACTGTGTCATTTTCAGGGTGTACATAGCTACAACTTGCATACTCACCCCAAATAGCTCTGACATATTGGTTACTAGTTAATGACTTCACTTTTAATGGTTTAAATGAATGATTTTAATTCGAAATTATAAACCATTTTGAAATCTATAACCACGGATATACTTCTTTGTGGGCTATTTGATTTCCTTGTGATTGTTTTGATGCACATATTAACACTGTTATTTGTATTGTTTACTCTAATATAAACATTTCTATGATAGCATTTATTTTTGCTTAATTGATGGTTTAACGGATCCTTAAAGGATGGGCGATCACAAGCATCCTTTAAGTTATTGTGCATTGGCATTATAGTTCACCTGAGTTTGTTTACATTGTATAAGTATGTATGTCCTGACTCGAGTGTTTGTGTACGCTCGGGTCAGCCTGAGAATCACAGCTTTGGATCCACCTTCTGGAGCTAGAGATTTGTTGGAGCTTATTTGTCTATCGATTCATCGATTTCTATTCCAGTTATTTCCTATTCAGTACTGTCTCTGTATTATTGATTTATGTATCCAGACTTCTATTGTATCCATTTTAAACTATGATATTTTGTATATGTTTTGAGAGTATGTATATAGTAGCTTTATGAACTACTATGGTATTTTATTTTCGCTGCGAGTTATTCTGATATTCTGTGTCTGTGATTCTGTGTTTGATTTTATTTGCTCCAAATTTTCTTGACAATCCACTGTTATGAAGTATTCAAGTCCGACATGTGTGGATTAATTGTCGATTTGAATGGTCCAAAATAGCGGGATGTTACATTTGGTATCAGAGCTTTGGTTTTAGGAAAATCTTAGCCTGCAGAGCAAAAACTCATTAGAGATAGGGTAGAAATACCCTAGAATGAGTGAAATCAATCTCAGAATCATTTCTTTGTGAGAGAACGTATTTTCGAAGTATAAAATGATTTTCAAATGAATTTAAAGAATTTTCAAAGATTATTTTGATAAAAAATTTCTTGCTTTGAAAGTAATTTTTTTTCTAAACTTCATTCCTTTCGTATCCACCTTGTTAGTAATTTCTTTGATTAGGATCCTCTTAAATTTTGAACGTCTAGCTTGTTTGATCTAGATTCATTGTTGGTAGGAATCTATTTTGGGTATGGCAAAATCAGTAGTATGTTAGGTTGCTTTAAGTGAACTCTATTATTCCTTTTGCTTAGCTGAAATTGTCAAACTAAGAATATTTATGCTCCTGTTTTTCATATGATATGAATTTGAGTCTTTTCCAAATTTTGAATGGGAATTCTATCGTATTGATATAGGTTATATATCTCTAATCTTGGTTAGGATTCCTATCGATTAGGATTCCTTTGAACTTTGGACTGCTCCCACTTGTTCTGAAATCCATTCCTGTCTCCCCTATCTGTATTCTTTTGATTTTGGAGCATTGCATAACCCCACTTTGAATGACCTCTATAAAGATCAGCGATTCCGCCAATCTTTGAATGACATGAAAAGGGTGAAACTCCCTTACAATTGGCATTGATTCACCGGAGATTTCTAAACCCTCGATTTACGATCCTATCTATCTTCCGCTATACCCGGATGCTATCTCTGGCGATCGAAGGTCGATTTGCCTTAGATTCTCGCATCGATTATATTCCTGAAGTCACGGTTGACCCGGTTAAGGTCGCCCGCGATTTATATAAGGTTATCCATCTTCTATTTTGGTAATTTAATTATCTCATCTTCGTTCGAGCTTATCTTCGAACCAGAATTATATTTAATTCGAGTACCTCTAAATTTGAATCTCTGTTTTGTTTGAAATCCATCCTTGAATCATTCCTTGGAAAATTTGTGGTTGATTATCTTTTGAAATTTTTGTATTCATCGAAGTTATTATTTTGATAAGGATGACCATATTTTTATATAAAGGTGAAATGTTTTTGATAAGGATTATATACCATTTTAAAATGAGAATTTGAAGTTTCGAAAGGATTTGAAATTTTGAATATTATATAAGAAATGGTTTTATATAAAATGATTTATGACTGAAGGTTTTGAATGGGAATTTGAGTGATTGAACTCCGGCATTTTGAAATTGGTTTAAGATCTTGAAAATATATAATAATACGATTTGATAGTATTTTTCCGAATAAGAAATGTTTCAAATGATTTTAATGAGTTTCAAATGATTTCGAAGAAATTTCAAAAGAAGTTTTCGAGAAAATAGAAGTCCAGAACCCACTTATGTCGTTGGAAAATAATTTCGGTGATGAATGCATTCATCATCGACATTGATTTTCGAGTTTCTGAGTGGGGGAGAGGCCACTTCGGTAGCTTTGCTATACGATTGATTTGTGAAACCAATTTTGATTTCAAATTCCGAAGTATGATTTGATATTCGAAAGATATATGTATATATTTGAACAGTTTGAAATGAGCCAGTGTTCAGTCCTTGAGTTTCGGATTTGATTGATATAACCCTATCTTTTGGAATTGATGTACTGATTTGTTGGTGATTTCCAACTCTTGGATTGAAAATATGATTTCTTCGACTATTTTGAAGGTTCGAGCACTTCCAAATCAATGTTAACTTTTCAAAGCTAAGTAATTTTGAAAAGTATAAAGTTTATAAGTTAGGTATGTATGTTTAAAGTATGTAGTAATAGGATTCAAAATAAGTTTGAAACTGTTTTGTTAAGTAAATGAATAAGACTATTTTGAATTATACTAATATGAAATTTAGTTTTTAAAAATATTTTGAATAAAATTTAGTTTAAATGTTTTAACTTAGTAACATCTTTATAAAACTATATATTTAACAAGTTGGAATAGATACATAAGTTGTACATATGATGTTTATTCGCATAATAATTTGACCCAGGTTTGAGTACACAAGTTCGAGGTGAATTACACCATTTCATGTTAGGATTTTTCATTTGATTCTTGATGGCGAATATTTGATATGGATTTTGGGCTTGATTCTAGAATTCTCTATCATAGTATATGGCTATGCAAGGAGACTGATGGCTTCTAGTCGAGAAACCATATCGAAGTCCGCATTAGGGAAGTCGAATGGACAATACTAGTTCGAAAGCGAACTTGTGTGATCGAGCGAGCGATCGAATGTGATGTTGCGAAATGATGACATATGTACATCTTATGTTCTAATATCATTGATATACTTGACGCTGAAATTGGAAGTTGTTGGGTTGGATATCTTTGTAATTTAATTGGAATTTTTTTCTTTTATGCAAAACTACTATCAATTTAAAACCATTTTTTTTTCAAAACTATTTTTCTTTTATTTTTCTTAAACAAACTAGTTTATTCTATTTTACTTACAAAACTATATCACAAAACTATTTTATATACAAAACTACTTTACAAAACTATTTTATATACAAAACTATTTTACAAACTATTTTATTTACAAAACTATTTTACAAACTATTTGTATACAAAACTATTCTAAACTCAAAACCTTTTATAAAGCAAAGATGTTCAATCCCATATGGCTCTTCATGCAGCGTAATTGATTTTGGAAAATTTCGATCCTGATATAAGATGGACCTTATGTAAGTATAAGATGATTTTGAAAACCATTGATTTTGGAAATGAATTGGTTGACTTAAATTATATTGATTTAGTTCCTTGGATTATTTTCTAAATTTATTATTTTGGAAACTTTGAAACTGAAGATATTTGATTTGGAAGAATAATTTGGTGAAAGCGTATATGATTTTGAAAATTGTATTGATATTGAAACAAATTGAAATTTGAGAACTTTGTGTTACTAAATACTTGATTTGGGAGTTACCGAACTTATATAAAAATTGGTTTGTATAAGTATGAAATTGATTCGAAAACAATTTATTTGGAAAGGTACTCAATTTGAAAGGTGAAATATTATATAATCGAAGTCTTTATAAGTGTGATTTGATATACTATTGATTTTGGAAAGTATTCAATTTGAAAATGAAATCTTATTTATAATGGACTTTATATAAGTACGATATTTGGAAGTGATTTGAAAAGGGTACTATATGATATATATTTTCGAAGTAAAGATATGGAAAGTGCCTTCTGCTTGATATCCGCTTTGTGGCCACATTGTGGGCTCATTCTATCGATATTATTTCTCTGATTTGGGTTTTCCGGATATGAAACTCGAGTGTCCATCGAATTCCATGGCGATCTCCATGGTCTTATGAACGCGACCGCATAGCGTAATTCGCAGGGGCTGCGAGAGCCTATGGGTATGGATGTTTCCTGGGGGATCCAGGCGTAACCATTGTGTATCTGCGATCTATTGGGTCGCTTGGTAGCGTAATCTGCAGGGGCTGCGAGAGCCTATGGGTACAGATGTTTCCTGGGGGATCCAAGCATAACCATTGTGTATCTATGGTACTACCAACCTTCATGGCGTAATCGCAGGGCTGGGGTGGGCCTATGGGTTCGTATGTTTCCTGGGGGATCCAGGCGTAATCATTGTGTATCTGCGATCCATGATCGACATGATTTGGTTGTTTTGTTTGGATTGTACTTTCCATATCTGTTTTTTTTAAGTTTTCCAGTATTTTCACTGGGTGTTGAAACAAGTCTACTAAGTACCTGGAGAATTCTAGCTTTGCGCCTGATCAACGCATGGCCAGAGTCTGCAGGAACGAGGATAAACTTGTTAAGACATCGAGTTATAAAAGTATTTTGATAAAGTATTATATAAAGGATATTTTGATCGGTTATTTTCCTTTCTAAAATATTTTCAAGTGTTTTAAATATTGTTTACCTCTTTAACTAACAATTTGAATTAAATGACTTTTATGGATATAATAAAATGGATTTAACCAAATAATTAAATATTAAAGAATTCTAATTTAAATTTATATGGTTTTAAATTAACGGTTCATCCTTGTCTTTCAACCCATTTTTCCTGCTAGCTATTCCTATTTCTCTTATTTTTCCTGCTAGCTATTCCTATTTCTCTTATTTTTCCTGCTAGTTATTCATATTTCTCTTATTTTTCCTGCTAGTTATCCCTATTTCTCCATTTTTCCTGCTAGCTATCCTATTCTCCTACCTTCTTCCTTTTCGGGGACGAAAAGCTTTGAGTGGGGGAGAGTGTAACAACCCATAATTTTAATAAATATTTTAAATTAATTTTTATTTTGAAACTTTGACTTTTAAATAATTTTAAATTAAAGTTTGGAATTTTTCCAATGTATTTTGGATTTTTGTTTCTATTTTATTTTCCCAAATACAATTAAATATTGATTTTTCTGGAAATGTTATATTTTGTCAAACTGTGACTTTTAAATTGAAATTTTTAAATTTTAAATTTTAATCTTTTTCTTTGAAACAGTAATTGGTTTTGATATCCGTTCTGTTTTTCGTTTCATCGAATTCCGTTTTAAACTTTTTAGAATTTGATGAATTCAGCAATTTTCATGCAGAATTTTATCTGCATTTTATTATTCATTTTCTATTTTATTTGCCATCTTTTATTTTGTTTTGGGTTTTGAATTAAATTGTGTGAATTTTGTTGTGTTTGGAATTTTCCTATATTAGTTGTATTTTGTTTACAATTTTTAATTCTAGTTTAAATAAATTAAACTATTTTCTTTATTTATTTTCTTATTTTCCTAAGACAAATTATTTATTTTCATTTCCACTTTATTTTGTTTTGACTTTATTTTATTTACTTGATTTTCTATTTGTTTATTTTGAGTATATAGATTTGGAAATTCAAAGAGACAAATGTTTCACTTTAACTTTTGACTTTTCATTTCCTAGTCTTTTCAAGTGTTTAGCCGTTCATTTCTTTTGTTTCAGCCGTGTATTTTTCTTTGCTTAATCACGTGAAAACTTCCTCATCTCTTCATCATTTCTGAAAAAAAATTGTAAGTAATGGCTTCCTTTTCCTATTTTTCTTCTTCATTTTGTGTGATTTTTCCTTGCTCCTCTCTAGCTTCTCTCGACCATAACCCATCATCTCCTCCACTGACCACCACCATCACTTCCTTCCCCTCATCATCCACGGCCAGCACCTCCTCTCCTCTGTCCTGTCATGGCCGTGACCACCTTATTGATCAAACTCCACAAAACTTGCAAACTCCTTGCAATTTTGCCTAGCCGAGCCCATATTTCCACCATCCCTCCATACTTAGCCTCGGCCACCACCTCTAACACCACCACCACTTGCTGCCATAACCTCTGGCCATCACCTCAGCACCTGACCTGACCTGTAGTGACCATGGCTGAGCCAAATATTGACATAGGCCGAGCCTATGTTGCACCAAACTCCACCTTTTTGGCCTTGACCCATTGCATTCAATGTTTGTAACTCCAACCCATTCACCATCTTGCCTAGCCATGTGTTATTGAGTCCATACCCAAGCCATTTCCACCAATAAAACATTCATGGCTGAGCAAACAAGGAGTAATGGTCAAGCACTTTTGATCTAAAGCATGGTTAAGCCATTTGTCTCTTTGTTAATTCCATTTCCAATTTGTTTCAATCTAATTTTTGTTGAATATATATATTTATATTGCTTTGTTTATTGTTGTATACAAGATCAAAAAATCTTGGCTCTCTCTCCACTTTAATCTTAGTTGTGCTATATCGTGCTTTCTGGAATTTATTTGTGTGATTTGATTTGCTAACTCCAGCTTAAAAAGGTGAGTTATTCACGCTTGACATTCATACTTATAGAATTGTGAAGTGATAACAGGTGAATGTGTAAAAACTATTATGTCATGTTATACCTGCCTGTGATATGTATTATATGATGTTAAACCCTATTATAAACCTGTCACATCATCTTCTATGTTATATTCTGTTATATTGTTTATTTTATTCTATTTCTCTCCCAGCAAGTTCCCTGTAGAATAGAATCACTATGGGTTGAAATGATACATACCCGAGCGGACTTTAGAATAGTGAAAAATCGTTATAGGCTGAAATGATAGGCCTGAGCGATTTTTATTTATTTTTATTAACTTGGGATCGTGGGTTGAAATGATAGAACACAGGTTTTTCTTTGTAAATTACGGATTTAAATGATATCGGTATCACTTGACTTAGGCTGGAAAATACAGACCCGTGGTTATTTATATATATTTTTCTGGAAAAATTTAAGTATTTTTTTAAATTGTAAAATATGATATTTTGATCTAAATTTGGTTTTAAACGATTAAATATCGTATCAGTGATTTTTCTATAAGTTAAATAAGTAAATGGTTAAATTGGAATTTGAAAATATAACTTAATTTGAAAATGTGAGAGTTGTTTTAAAATGAAAGTTCAAGTTAAGAAAATAAAATAAAAATTAAGTTTTATTTATGAAATGGTAATTTAAATTTAAGTGTTAAGTTAATGATTAAATGCAAAGAATAGGAAAATTGTACACTTGTACTTAATAAGTAAATTATGGGAAAATTTGGTATTTTATTTATGAAATTTTACTTTATAAAATCAGAAGTTAAAGGGTATTTAAATGAACATTTTTGAAGTGGAAAATATGATTTTTATAAGTTAAAATGGTTAAATTTAAAGTTTATTTGTTTCTGAAATTTTAGTATAAATTTGGAAAAGTATTTAGTAGCACTTCAGAAATGCTATCATTTCTGGAATTAACTTAAAAATCTGAACTAAGGGCTACTGTAGCACTTTGTAAGTGTCGTGGTTGCTGCAAATGAACTAAAGGCTAAATTTAACTAAGGGCTAATGCAGCAATTGGTAAGTGCTGTTGTTGCAGAAACTAAACTAAAACCTGAAACTAATAAAAGAGCTACAGTAGCACTTGATAAGTGCTGTAGTTGGCTGAAATAACAATTTTAGTTGTAATTGAACTACAGCAGCAGTTTTGTACATGCTGTCTTTGCTGAATTGAATTGTTTTCAAATATAACTTTCCGCAGCATTTCCTAAGTGCTGCGAAAGCTGAAATTTCAACTTTTAAAGTATTTAAGTGAATAAATGAGCTCAGAAAAGGCTAAATTTTTGGAAATTGAATATTTGATTTGAAGATATAATGACTTCACTTTTAATGGTTTAAATGAATGATTTTAATTCGAAATTATAAACCATTTTGAAATCTATAACCACGGGTACATTTCTTTGTGGGCTATTTGATTTCCTTGTGATCGTTTTGATGCACACATTAACACTGTTATTTGTATTGTTTACTCTAATATGAACATTTCTATGATAGCGTTTATTTCTACTTAATTGATGGTTTAATGGATCCTTAAAGGATGGGCGATCTCAAGCATCCTTTAAGTTATTGTGCATTGCTATTACCGTTCACTTGAGTTGGTTTACATTGTATAAGTATGTATGTTCTGACTCGAGTGTTTGTGTTTTACTTTACGATCGGGTCAGTCTGAGAATCATAGCTTTGGATCCACCTTCTAGAGCTAGAGATTTGTTGGAGCTTATTTGTCTATCGGTTCATCAATTTCTATTCCAGTTATTTCCTATTCAGTACTGTCTCTGTATTATTGATTTATGTATCCAGACTTCTATTGTATCCATTTTAAACTATGATATTTTGTATATGTTTTGAGATTTTGTATATAGTAGCTTCATGAACTACTATGGTATTTTATTTCTGCTGCGAGTTATTCTGATATTCTGTGTCTGTGATTCTGTGTTTGATTTTATTTGCTCTAAATTTTCTTGACAATCCACTGTTTTGAAGTATTCAAGTCCGACATGTGTGGATTTATTGTCGATTTGAATGGTCCAAAATAGCGGGATGTTACATTTGGTATTAGAGCTTTGGTTTTAGGCAAATCTTAGCTTGCGGAGCAAAAACTCATTAGAGATAGGGTAGAAATACCCTAGAATGAGTGAAATCAATCTCAGAATAATTTCTTTGTGAGAGAACGTATTTTCGAAGTATAAAATGATTTTCAAATGATTTTAAAGAATTTTCAAAAATTATTTTGATAAAAATTTTCTTGCTCTGAAAGTAATTTTTTTTCTAAACTTCATTCCTTTCGTATCCACCTTGTTAATAATTTCTTTGATTAGGAACCTCTTAAATTTTGAACTTCTTGCTTGTTTGATCTAGATTCATTGTTGATAGGAATCTATTTTGGGTATGGCAAAATTAGTAGTATGTTAGGTTGCTTTAAGTGAACTCTATTGCATCTTTTGCTTAGTTGAAATTGTCAAACTAAGAATATTTATGCTCCTGTTTTTCGTATGATATGAATTTGAGTCTTTTCCAAATTTTGAATGGGAATTCTGTCGTATTGATATAGGTTATATATCTCTAATCTTGGTTAGGATTCCTATCGATTAGGATTCCTTTGAACTTTGGAATGCTCCCACTTGTTCTGAAATCCATTCCTGTCTCCCCTATCTGTATTCTTTTGATTTTGGAGCATTGCGTAACCCCACTTTGAATGACCTCTATAAAGATCAGCGATTCCGCCAATCTTTGAATGACTTAAAAAGGGTGAAACTCCCTTACAATTGGCATTGATTCACCGGAGATTTCTATACCCTCGGTTTAGGATGCTATATATCTTCCGCTATACCTGGATGCTATCTCTGGCGATCAAAGGTCGATTTGCCTTAGATTCTCGCATCGATTATATTCCTAAAGTCATGGTTGACCCGGTTAAGGTCACCCGCGATTTATATAATTTTATCCATCTTCTATTTTGGTAATTTAATTATCTCATCTTCGTTCGAGCTTATCTTCGAATCAGAATTCTATTTAATTAGAGTTCCTCTAAATTTGAATCTCTGTTTTGTTTGAAATCCATCCTTGAATCATCCCTTGGAAAATTTGTGGTTGATTGTCTTTTGAAATTTTTGTATTCATCGAAGTTATTATTTTGATAAGGATGACCATATTTTATATAAAGGTGAAATGTTTTCGATAAGGATTATATACCATTTTAAAATGAGAATTTGAAGTTTCGAAAGGATTTGAAATTTGAATATTATATAAGAAATGGTTTCATATAAAATGATTTATGACTGAAGGTTTTGAATGGGAATTTGAGTGATTGAACTCCGGCATTTTGAAATTGGTTTAAGATCTTGAAAATATATAATAATACGATTTGAAAGTATTTTTCCGAATAAGAAATGTTTCAAATGATTTTAATGAGTTTCAAATGATTTCGAAGAAATTTCAAAAGAAGTTTTTGAGAAAATAGAAGTCCAGAACCCACTTATGTCGCTGGAAAATAATTTCGGTGATGAATGCATGCATCATCGACATTGATTTTCGAGTTTCTGAGTGGGGGAGAGGCCACTTCGGTAGCTTTGCTATGCGATTGATTTGTGAAACCACTTTTGATTTCAAATTCCAAAGTATGATTTGATATTCGAAAGATATATGTATATATTTGAACTATTTGAAATGAGCCGGTGTATAGTCCTTGAGTTTCGGATTTGATGGATATAACCCTATCTTTTGGAATTGATGTACTGATTTGTTGGTGATTTCCAACTCTTGGATTGAAAGTATGATTTCTTCGACTATTTTGAAGGTTCCAGCACTTCCAAATCAAGGTTAACTTTTCGAAGCTAAGTAATTTTGAAAAGTATAAAGTATATTAGTTTGGTATGTATGTTTAAAGTATGTAGTAATATGATTTAAATAAGTTTGAAAATGTTTTGTTAAGTATATGAATAAGACTATTTTGAATTATACTAATATGAAATTTAGTTTTTAAAAATATTTTGAATAAAATTTAGTTTAAATGTTTTAACTTAGTAACATCTTTATAAAACTATATATTTAACAAGTTGGAATAGATACATAAGTTGTACATATGTTGTTTATTCGCATAATTAATTTGACCCAGGTTTGAGTACACAAGTTCGAGGTGAATTACACCATTTCGTGTTAGGATTTTTCATTTGATTCTTGATGGTGAATATTTGATATGGATTTTGGGCTTGATTCTAGAATTCTCTATCATAGTATATGGCTATGCAAGGAGACTGATGGCTTCTAGTCGAGAAACCATATCGAAGTCCGCATTAGGGAAGTCGAATGGACAATACTAGTTCGAAAGCGAACTTGTGTGATCGAGCGAGCGATCGAATGTGATGTTGCGAAATGATGACATATGTACATCTTATGTTCTAATATCATTGATATACTTGACACTGAAATTGGAAGTTGTTGGGTTGGATATCTTTGTAATTTAATTGGAATTTTTTTCTTTTATGCAAAACTACTATCAATTTAAAACCATTTTTTTTTCAAAACTAATTTTCTTTTATTTTTCTTAAACAAACTATTTTATTCTATTTTACTTACAAAACTATTTTATATACAAAACTATTTTACAAAACTATTTTATATACAAAACTATTTTATAAACTATTTTATTTACAAAACTAGTTTACAAACTATTTGTATACAAAACTATTCTAAACTCAAAACCTTTTATAAAGCAAAGATGTTCAATCCCATATGGCTCTTCATGCAGCGTAATTGATTTTGGAAAATTTCGATCTTGATATAAGATGGACCTTATGTAAGTATAAGATGATTTTGAAAACCATTGATTTTGGAAATGAATTGGTTGACTTAAATTATATTGATTTAGAAACTTGGATTATTTTCTAAATTTATTATTTTGGAAACTTTGAAACTGAAGATATTTGATTTGGAATAATAATTTGGTGAAAGCGTATATGATTTTGAAAATTGTATTGATATTGAAACAAATTGAAATTTGAGAACCTTGTGTTACTAAATACTTGATTTGGGAGTTACCGAACTTATATAAAAATTGGTTTGTTTAAGTATGAAATTGATTCGAAAACTATTGATTTGGAAAGGTACTTAATTTGAAAGGTGAAATATTATATAATCGAAGTCTTTATAAGTGTGATTTGATATACTATTGAATTTGGAATGTATTCGATTTGAAAATGAAATCTTATTTATAATGGACTTTATATAAGTACGATATTTGGAAGTGATTTGAAAAGGGTACTATATGATATATATTTTCGAAGTAAAGATATGGAAAGTGCCTTCTGCTTGATATCTGCTTTGTGGCCACATTGTGGACTCATTCTATCGATATTATTTCTCTGATTTGGGTTTTCCGGATATGATACTCGAGTGTCCATCGAATTCCATGGTGATCTCCATGGTCTTACGAACGCGACTGCATAGCGTAATTCGCAGGGGCTGCGAGAACCTATGGGTACGGATGTTTCCTAGGGGATCCAAGTGTAACCATTGTGTATCTGCGATCTATTGGGTTGCTTGGTAGCGTAATCAGCATGGGCTGCGAGAGCCTACGGGTACGGATGTTTCCTGGGGGTTCCAGGCGTAACCATTGTGTATCTGCGGTACTACCAGTCTTCATGGCGTAATCGTAGGGCTGAGGTGGGCCTATGGGTACGGATGTTTCCTGGGGGATCCAGGCGTAACCATTGTGTATCCGCGATCCATGATCGACATGGTTTGGTTGTTTTATTTGAATTGTACTTTCCATATCTGTTTTTTTTAAGTTTTCCAGTATTTTCACTGGGTGTTGAAACAAGTCTACTAAGTACCTGGAGAATTCTAGCTTTGCGCCGGATCAATGCATGGCCAGAGTCTGCAGGAACGAGGATAAACTTGTTAAGACATCGAGTTATAAAAGTATTTTGATAAAGTATTATATAAAGGATATTTTGATCGGTTATTTTCCTTTCTAAAAGATTTTAAAGTGTTTTAAATATTGTTTACCTCTTTAACTAACAATTTGAATTAAATGACTTTTATGGATATAATAAAATGGATTTAGCCAAATAATTAAATATTAAAGAATTCTAATTGAAATTTATATGGTTTTAAATTAACGGTTCATCCTTGTCTTTCAACCCATTTTTCCTGCTAGCTATTCCTATTTCTCTTATTTTTCCTGCTAGCTATTCCTATTTCTCTTATTTTTCCTGCTAGCTATTCAAATTTCTCTTATTTTTCCTGCTAGTTATCCCTATTTCTCCATTTTTCCTGCTAGCTATTCTATTCTCCTACCTTCTTCCTTTTCGGGGACGAAAAGCTTTGAGTGGGGGAGAGTGTAACAACCCATAATTTTAATAAATATTTTAAATTAATTTTTATTTTGAGACTTTGACTTTTAAATAATTTTAAATTAAAGTATGGAATTTTTCCAATGTATTTTGGATTTTTATTTCTATTTTATTTTTCCAAATATAATTAAATATTGATTTTTCTGGAAATGTTATATTTTGTCAAACTGTGACTTTTAAATTGAAATTTTTAAATTTTAAATTTAATATTTTTCTTTGAAACAGTAATTGGTTTTGATATCCGTTCTGTTTTTCGTTTCGTCGAATTCCGTTTTAAACTTTTTAGAATTTGATGAATTCAGCATTTTTCACGTAGAATTTTATTATTCATTTTCTATTTTATATGCCATTTTTTAGTTTGTTTTGGGTTTTGAATTAAATTGTGTGAATTTTGTTGTGTTTGGAATTTTCCTATATTAGTTGTATTTTGTTTTGCAATTTTTAATTCTAGTTTCAATAAATTAAACTATTTTCTTTATTTATTTTCTTATTTTCCTAAGAAAAATTATTTATTTTCATTTCCACTTTTTTTTGTTTTGACTTTTAGTTTACTTACTTGATTTTCTATTTGTTTATTTTGAGTATATAGATTTGGAAATTCAAAGAGACAACTGTTTCACTTTAACTAGTGACTTTTCATTTCCTAATCTTTTCAAGTGCTTAGCCGTTCATTTCTTTTGTTTCAGCCATGTATTTTTCTTTGCTTAATCACGTGAAAACTTCCTCATCTCTTCATCATTCACGGCATTCTTCATTTCTGAAAATTTTTTGTAAGTAATGGCTTCCTTTTCCTATTTTTCTTCTTAATTTTGTGTGATTTTGCCTTGCTCCTCTCTAGCTTCTCTCGGCCATAACCCATCATCTCCTCCACCGACCACCACCATCACTTCCTTCCCCTCATCATCCACGGCCAGTACCTCCTCTCCTCTGTCCAGTCATGGCCGTGACCACCTTATTGATCAAACTCCACAAAACTTGCAAACTCCTTGCAATTTTGCCTAGCCGAGCCCATATTTCCACCATCCCTCCATACTTAGCCTCGGCCACCACCTCTAACACCACCACCACTTGCTGTCATGACCTCTGGCCATCACCTCAGCACCTGAACTGACCTGTAGTGACCATGGCCGAGCCAAATATTGACATAGGTCGAGCCTATGTTGCACCAAACTCCACCTTTTTGGCCTTGACCCTTTGCATTCCATGTTTGTAACTCCAACCCCTTCACCATCTTTCCTAGCCATGTGTTATTGAGTCCAAACCCGAGCAATTTCCACTAATAAAACATTCATGGCCGAGCAAACAAGGAGTAGTGGTCAAGCACTTTTGATCTAAAGCATGGTTAAGCCATTTGTCTCTTTGTTAATTCCATTTCCAATTTGTTTCAATCTAATTTTTGTTGAATATATATATTTATATTGCTTTGATTATTGTTGTATACAAGATCAAAAATCTTGGTTCTCTCTCCACTTGAATCTTAGTCGTGTGTTATCGTGCTTTCTGGAATTTATTTGTGTATTTTGATTTGCTAACTCCAGCTTAAAAAGGTGAGTTATTCACGCTTGACATTCATACTTATAGAATTATGAAGTGATAACAAGTGAATGTGTAGAAACTGTTATGTCATGTTATACCTGCCTGTGATATGTATTATATGATGTTAAACCCTGTTATAGACCTGTCACATCATCTACTATGTTATATTATGTTATATTGTTTATTTTATTCTGTTTCTCACCCTGCAAGTTCCCTGTAGAATAGAATTACTATGGGTTGAAATGATACATACCCGAACGGACTTTAGAATAGGGAAAAATCATTATGGGCTGAAATAATAGGCATGAGCGATTTTTATTTATTTTTATTAACTTGGGATCGCGGGTTGAAATGATAGAACCCGGATTTTTCTTTGTAAATTGCGGATTGAAATGATATCCATATCACTTGACTTAGGCTGGAAAATACAGACACGTGGTTATTTATATATATTTTTCTAGAAAAATTTAAGTTTTTTTTTAAATTGTAAAATATGATATTTTGATCTAATTTTGGTTTTAAACGATTAAATAAAGTGTTAGTGATTTTTCTATAAGTTAAATTGTTAAATAAGTAAATGGTTAAATTGGAATTTGAAAATATAATTTAATTTGAAAATGTGAGAGTTGTTTTAAAATGGAAGTTCAAGTTAAGAAAATCAAATAGAAATTAAGTTTTATTTATGAAATGGTAATTTAAATTTAAGTGTTAAGTTAATGATTAAATGCAAAGAATAGGAAAATTGTACACTTGGATTTAATAAGTAAATTATGGGAAAATTTGGTATTTTATTTATGAAATTTTACTTTATAAAATCAGAAGTTAAAGGGTATTTAAATGAACAGTTTTGAAGTGGAAAATAAGATTTTTATAAGTTAAAATGGTTAAATTTGAAGTTTATTTGTTTCTTGAATTTTAGTATAAATTTGGAAATGTATATAGTAGCACTTTAGAAATGCTATCATTTCTGGAATTAACTTAAAAATCTGAACTAAGGGCTACTGCAGCACTTTTTAAGTGCCGTGGTTGCTACAAATGAACTAAAGGCTAAATTTAACTAAGGGCTATTGCAGCACTTGGTAAGTGCAGGACTTGGTAATTGTTGTGGTTGCAGAAACTAAACTAAAACCTGAAACTAATAAAAGAGCTACAGTAGCACTTGATAAGTGCTGCAGTTGGCTGAAATAAGATTTTTAGTTGTAACTGAACTACTGCAGCAGTTTTGTAAAGGCTGTCTTCGCTGAATTGAATTGTTTTCAAATATAATTTACCGCAGCATTTCCTAAGTGCTGCGAAAGCTAATATTTCAATGTTTTAAAGTATTTTAGTGAATAAATGAGCTCAGAAAAGGCTAAATTTTTGGGAATTGAATATTTGATTTGAAGGTATAATGGCTTCACTTTTAATGGTTTAAATGAATGATTTTAATTCGAAATTATAAACCATTTTGAAATCTATAACCACGGGTACACTTCTTTGTGGGCTATTTGATTTCCTTGTGATTGTTTTGATGCACACATTAACACTGTTATTTGTATTGTTTACTCTAATATGAACATTTCTATGATAGCGTTTATTTCTGCTTAATTGATGGTTTAACGGATCCTTAAAGGATGGGCGATCCCAAGCATCCTTTAAGTTATTATGCATTGCTATTACAGTTCACTTGAGTTGGTTTACATTGTATAAGTATGTATGTCCTTACTCGAGTGTTTGTGTTTTACTTTACGCTCGGGTCAGCCTGAGAATCACAGCTTTGGATCCACCTTCTGGAGCTAGAGATTTGTTGGAGCTTATTTGTCTGTCGGTTCATCGATTTCTATTCCAGTTATTTCCTATTCAGTACTGTCTCTGTATTATTGATTTATGTATCCAGACTTCTATTGTATCCATTTTAAACTATGATATTTTGTATATGTTTTGAGAGTATGTATATAGTAGTTTCATGAACTACTATGGTATTTTATTTCCGTTGCGAGTTATTCTGATATTCTGTGTCTTTGATTCTGTGTTTGATTTTATTTGCTCCAAATTTTCTTGACAATCCACTATTTTGAAGTATTCAAGTCCGACATGTGTGGATTTATTGTCGATTCGAATGGTCCAAAATAACGGGGTGTTACAGTAATCCTTTTTCCCTCCAATCCCTAAATCTCTGAATCTAATTCATATACAATCCCCTAATTGTATATTTATAAAAGGTGAGATCTTAAATAGATTAAGGTGGCCATAAACAAATCCAGAAGGAAGAGCTAAGGACATTTTGTGAGTGGAAATCTCAATCATAATTATTTTAGTAATTGTTTAGTACAACTTGGATTTGATATATGCCTTTGGGAATTTTGTTTACGAAAACATCACAGTAAAACCCCAAAATTCCCATAAAGCAAAATGTCAATTCTTAAGATAGAATCTCAATTATTCTATATTAAAATAATGGAAATGTATAGATACTGCAATTTTAATGTTTTACGTTTTATTCCACTTCTTATCTTTTTCTTTGGATCTGATTAAGGGTTTTGAAAAGAAAAAAAATTAGGAAATGGTGTGTAAGGTACAAGTTCCTTAATTTGTAGTTTGCACTGCCTATTTACGCAATTAAATAGAAATTCCCCTTTTCAATTTCATATAAGAAGTTGAATAGAACATCAAAGTAGTTGAATTATGAGTTTCTATTAATATTGATTTCGCTATTTTAGTGTAAAATAGGTTGTTATGGATTCTATTTTATACAAGTCTGTTGATTGAATTATTGATATGGGATATATGGTATATTTTCCTGACCTAGAATTGGACTTGTATCAATTTGAAGTTTTGACATTTAAACGTTAGTTTATAGTGCAATATTCGCACGCTTAGAAATATTTTAGGTGAGTATACACACACACATGCATAAATAACTCGTAATTATAACTTATTAATTACGTAGTTAATAGGTATTAATTATCATTAAATCCCCCTTAGAAGAGAAGTTAATTGTAAGGGCGAAATAAGAGTTTCTTATAAGGCTTTGATATGGAATACAATGAGATGTGTGATATATGTAACGACCCGTGATATATGTAACGACCCGAAATTCTAGTTATTTGATTTTGAATATTTAATTAATTTTAAATATTGAATAAATGGTTTTTAATGGTTTTAAATTTGTATTCAAATACGGAGATTATTTAAAATATTTGAATTTGTGAATTTATGTGAATAGTGACTCAAATATCTGTAGCTTTATTTAACTCCTTTTATTATTAAATAATAACGGTGAATATTTAGTTAAGTTTATTTGATTTTTCTGTAATTTTCAATTTGGAAAATATTAAAATTATCCATTTAATGATTTATTGCCAAACAGTAGTGTTTTTGTGATTTTACAGAATCCTATAACCAATGTATATTATTATTGTTTTGGAGTCACGTTGTTGTTCTAAGCGCGACCGTATTTTTGTTTTGTCGATCGGAGCTTGTACCAAACGAAAAACCTATGTAGAGAGATGCTGATATTTGCAAATTATATATATATATATATATCAATACTTAACCCAACAACATCACACTTTCCTCTTCAATTCTTTTCGTACTATTCCATTCACTTTCAAAAAAACAAAGAAAAGTATAGATCTACAACTTTAAAAATCAAGAATAATTCAAAATAAAATCGGGAAATCAAAAGTTGTAACTTTGAATCTTTTATGGTGGGGTCTATCTTCTGGCATGAATATTGGAAGGTGGGGTTCATGTTTTGAGCACAATAGTGTATAGTCATGGGTTGTTACCAACTAGGGGTTAAGTGTTTGAAATTTTTGGTCAACGATTTGTAAATTTGAGGTTGGATTTGGGTTCGGCCGGGAAGAGTTTTAGCACCTTCGGTGGAGTTTTGTTGTGTTCGGGCCCCTACGGCAGAACCCGTCGTTCAAGGGGAAGGGGGTTGTGGTCATGTCAGGACGGAAATTAATAGAGGGGTGTGAGCTAGAGGATTTTGAGTTGGGCGCGTAGAGTATTCGGAGAGGAGGAGGATGGTGGTGGTTTCAGGGCATTTCGTGCATGAATGAGGGAGAACGAAGGGAAAGAATAGTCGAAGATGGTGATGCTTGGTACAGGAAAATGAGCGGGAGTGTTTTGAAGAGGAAGATGGATAAAAAGTTGATTAGGGTAATTAGTTTATTAAATTTGTAATTAGTGAATTTAATTTAATTTAAAAATAGATAATTTATAATTTGAATAACTCTCTCATATGAGGTCTGATCGAGACAAAACTTTTTGCTTTGCACTCATCATGACGAAAGTTTCATGATGAAACTGATTTGGTTGAATTTGGAGCAAGTTAAATTTGGACTAAAATCGGACGTCGTTGGATTTTAGTTCAAAACGGAACGCTTCGGCGTCAACTGGAATTTCGGTGATTATAACTCATCATTTTGGATAAATCAATGTATTATATAGTAGATAAAATTTGCAGTTTATGTTTGATTGAAATTATTGGCTGTTTGGATAAAAATTCCCTTTTACAAGCGATTGACATTTAAAATTGAAATACAGGAAAATTGTTGAGAAATCTGAATTTCTCATCGTAGTGATTTATAATTTCCAGTTACTTACCTGTTGGTTTATTTCAGTTATATTTTAGTGATATAGATTGTTAAATGCTGAAAATTGGCCATAATGGATGTGATACCGACATATGTGAAAATCGAGCCTTTTTAGTAGAAAGGGTAGTTACAGCATTTGTTAAGTCCTATAGTAACTATGAGCTTCGATTTAGTATTTTGGAATACTATTAATTTTTAATTTGGTTTGGAATTAATTTGATTTGGGAAATGATTTAAATCTGACTGTTTTGGAATTTCTATGATATTTTAATATAAATGAGTTTTTAAAACTTTCATGTTCTATTTCAAAATTTCTTTATTTATTTTTTCTAATAAATAAATATATATATATATATATATATATTTAAGTAAATGTTCAAAATAATTATTTTGGGAGTATTGGTTTTTATAGAAATTTTTTATAATAATAAATGTTTAATTTTTAAAAATAAACAAAATGGGTTATTTGTTATTTAAAAGAGATTTTCGTTTGAAAGAAGATGGAAATATTTTGAAATAAATATCGTGAGACATTTTATATAAAATGTTGAAAATAAAAGAATAGATTATAAATGGTATTTTATAAATTGAAGGAGAGTCTTATAAGCGATGTTTTATAAAAGGGAAGATATTTCCAATAAATTTGAGAAATAAATCACATTTGTGGATTTATAATAGTATGTGGAAGGGTCAATTTAGAGAAAGTAGTTGGATCTATTTTGGAAATTTGAAGTGTGATAAATTTAGAAATGTATAAACGATGATTTATAAATTTGAAAGGAATGTTAAAAAGGGAATTTTATAAATATAAAAGGAGTTCTGTTTTATAATTAGAGTTTGGTTTTATATTTGGAATTTGTTTTATAAAAGGAATTTATTTTATAAAGGAGTTGTATAAATGGATTTTAAGTTTTATAAAATAATATTATATAAAAGAGGTTTTATAAAAGGGTTTTGTAAATAATATTAAAGGATATTTATAAAGGTGTTATTAAATGAATTTGGAAGTTTATAAAGGAGGTTGAAATTATGTTATATATATTTTTATAGAGACTTATAAATAATATTTCTGAAAGGAATTCTAAAATGAATTTGATTTATAATTAAGAAAGGGATTTTTTATAAAAGAGTGTATTTGAAATAGAGTTATGATTTCCTTGACTGACCTTCTTAATTATAGTGGTAGGGAACATTCTTTTCCTACTTAACACCGAAGTAATATTGTTTAGGTTATTATTGTTTCTATTTTTAATGACTTCATTTTAACCCAATTTTAAGTACGGTTTTGAAATAAGAATCTTTCTTAAGATTTGTAAATATACCTATACCGTTGCAATAAGTATATGCGTATATTTTCTAAGTATTGAAATACAATGATTTACGCATATACCTAAATTGTTAATATGAATATATGGAAGGGTTTCTAAGTTTTGGGAAAATGAAATGTTTTGAAATATATCTTTATAAAAGATAATTAATGTAGGTATTTAAAAAGTGGTTTAGATTAACGAAAAATATATCTAAGAGGCCTAGGGTTGTGTTGTGCTTAACCAGTGTTATTTTTCCTTAAGGAATTAAGCCTCTGGTTGTATTATTTGTCTATTTGATAGTTAAATAACCGACTATCAAATGTTGGCCTGTTTTAAAACTATTATTGTCAGTTTGGAGAGACAGGGATCGAATATATTATCTGAAAATAACTTCGAACCGGCATAAGCATTTCGAATTGGAATATCTGAAGATAATCGAAGATAGATTTCTTTGAAATGCAAGGGCTACTTGCTATCAATCCTGAGCATGATTCCAAATGGATATAGTTGAAGTAGTGTCATTGGTTTGTTCATATCCTGAACAAATTGTTTGAACGAATGGTGGCACTACGTTGCTGCCTGGTGGGCGGTGTTGGCATTCAAATTGGGATTGCTATATATAAAAGGTAAAACATAGCCTTTAACCTCATCGGCCAAGAATTACTAAAACATGGGATATGCAGCAGTGCTATGTGGGCTGCACCCATTAGGGTATATCATCATCTTTCTAGATATATATTCATTTTATGGATTTGGTTGTGCATGAGAACTCTCGGTAAAGGTTGCAAAGCAACTGAGGTGATGATATATTCGGTACTATCCAATAAGGTGTAGGTCGGCTCTGTGTAGCAGGGGTGCAAGATGTTTTTGTTGACCTCGGTACATTTTTCTAGAGGTGTACTATAACAAGCAATGCCCCAGTAACCTTGTCATTGATGGAATCCATTCTCTAATAAGCGCTGTACGGAGTTAGTTGTGCCCAATTATGCTGGAACATGAGATGCAAGCGTTTCAGCTATATTCGTATTTTACTTTAAATCCTAGACATTATTACAATATCAATGGATTTCTTATAGAAATTGTTTAGCTATCGTAAAGTAAAAACCCATCCATGTTTATGTGCGGCGTGGTCTCATGAGATTCCTTTATTTTGAAAAGTTTTATAACTTTAAATCCATTTGAGGTGTGTTTCTCACACTGGTTTACCAGACTGATCCGGGCGTTATTTCCTTGTAACACTCGGGTCAGACCGAGCATATTTACAGATTTAGCTTTAGATGCATTCGAGCTCAGGAGATGAGCTAGAGGCCCAAGACATATCGACGTATTTCTTTGTTTCTACGGCATTGTTTCGTTGTATTTATCAGAAATTGTACGGACAGGTTGTTATAACTATCAAGGTAGATGATAGGCTAGTACTCTGATGGATGTATGTATATAAAAGTTATATTCTATAAAGATCATTGTTATATTATAGATTATTCGTTGTGTTGTGAGATTCTGTGTTGTTTAGTTTCCTCTCGTCTTCTTTCTTATTTCTTTCCCCTAACAATCGGTCTTTCTTGCACTTGGTTGTTCGGCACATGAATACCGAGGATGTATTAATGTCAACTTCTAAGGATAGAAAAGGTGGGTCGTTACACGTGGTATCAGAGCTTAGGTTGAGCGAACACCTAGGCTTTGGTGGGGATTAACTCATTTGAGGTAGGATAAGTGAGACCCTAAGATGAGTTTGTGTGTGTGTGTGTGCGTGTGAGTGTGTATTTGTTGGTGCTATAAAATGTTTTATATTGTGTTGATTTATCCGTTGAGTGGCTTATGAATTCTGGTCGATACATAAGGAACAACTATATCGATAGGGGTTTTAAACACTTGAACAGGGCAAATTGACACAATATTGTTTTGAAATTGGGTAAATGAAATAAGTTTACCTAAATTGTATTATATATATAATATAACTTTTCAGAAATCAGTATAGTTATATATGGTGTGTTTGGGTGTTAGAGAAACGATAATATTCAATTATTACCATTTATTGTTGATTAGTTGTGCTCAGATAGTTAATGGGCACTTTGTTTGGTTAAATTAAGTACAAAAAACATTATGAATTCAGTTGCACAGTTTGACTATAAGGTGTTCGATGATAATATTGAGTTGAACTTAATTATAATAAAATTTATTTATTTTAATCTATACAAAGAGAAACAATTATGAAATGATCTTATATAAGAAGTGAAATTATATAAGTATGTTTAATAAATAGGGTTATAAATAAAAAAAGGGATTTAAACTGAGAATTTGAGAATTCAAATCCTGGTGTTTTAGAAATTATTTTCCTAAGTTTTGGAAGAAATGATAATAATATTATTTGAGAGGTATTAATTGATAAAGATATTTAAAATGGATTTTAAAGGAGATAGAAAGCACTGAACTCACTTCAGTCGTAGCAAAATAATTCGACTAATGATTGCAGCATCATCGAAGGTTCATTTTCGAGTTTCTAAGTGACAGATTGCTGCTATAGAAGTTTGTTTTGGAAAAACAAAGTTTGTTCTAGATTCTAAAAAGTATGATTTGATATACAAAAAGGATATATGTATATTAGTATTTCAAAAATAATTTGAAATAAAACGGGGTGTTTAGTTTTGAAATTTTCTGTTAAGATATTTTATAGACTCTTGTATCTTATCCTTTAGGGTAGTTGGGTTGGTGCATCTCCTTATGATATGGTGTTTTATAATTTTCATTTATAAAAAATGGAATCTCCGACGATTTTCGGAAACTTCCGAGTTAATTGAGAAAATTTAGACTAACTGCTTTTGAGAAAACTTAAGGAAATAAGTTGTATAACTTATAAATTTGAGAAATAGTAAGTTAAAACAATTTTTAAATTTGTTGAGCATTCTGGTTAAGTAAAACAAATTTGAAAATCATATATACTCTTTTTGATATATACTCTAAGTGCGCTTGTGTTATGACATAGAATTTTACTTAAGTAAAATTAAATGGAATGGTTGTAGGAAATGGTTCGTAAGAAATTTTAGTATTAAATAAAATACTATTAGTTTGATAAATTGTGATTTAAAATGAATGTGAATAAAAAGGAAATTAGTATAGTTATGAAAACCAATTGAATAAGATTACGTATGTCGTACGCAGATCATTTTATTCGCATATCTGTTTGATCCAGATTCATGTACACGATTTTGAGATGACTTACACCAGTTCGAGTAAGGATTTTTCACTCAATCCTTGACGACAAACACTTGATACGGATTTTTGATTTGATTCTGAAGTTTTCTATCCTAGGATATGGCTATGTAATGAAATCAGAAGTTTCTAATCAAGGGATCGGATCGGAGTCCGCACTGGAGTGGTCGAGTTAGCGGTAATAGTTCGAAATGAAATCTGTGTGATTGAGTGACCAATCAGATTTGATATAGCGTATGGATGGTATATGTACATCATATGGGCTGTAATGAAATTGTGTGTTTTGGATAATGGAAAATGCAAAATTATTTGGCTATAAGTTATTTGGTTGGATATCATTTATAAGTAAGGTGCACGTTCAAGGATGCAAAGGCTAGTTTGATGCTTTTGATTTTATGAGTTGAGTTTGGTTGCCCGACAAATAGGTATGTATTTTTTTTTGGATGGATGATTTTATGCCCAGATATGAGAGGTCGCTTGGCTTTTGGTTTTCTTTTGTTGATTTGGGGCCATGGTGGCGATTTGTAGTTTTTCCGATTGAGCCGTGGAAATAAGAAGCTACCGAATTTTTTTTTATTTTAAAACCTTAGAAATTTAACAATTCTTTTCAACAAATTGATTTTGAAAAGTATAAGGACTTGGTTCATTTTTCTTTCATTGGGAATTTCTGGGACGAAATTCTTTTAAGGAGGGAAGAATGCAATGATCCAGAATTTTGGTTATTTGATTTTGAATATTTAATTAAATTTAAATACTGAATAAACAGTTTTTAATTGTTTTAGACTTGAATTCAAATATAGAGATTATTTAAAATATTTGAATTTACGAATTTATGTGAATAGTGATTCAAATATATAAACTTTAAATTGAATATTAATGTAATGGATTAAATAAATTTAATTAACTCCTTTTTATTATTAAATAATAACAGTGAGTTAATTTTGTTAATTTATTTGCAGCAAGAAGTCGTTCAAATAATTAATCAAAAAATTTATTTATATTTTTATGACTCGATTTTTATTGACATAATTTTAATTTAATTTATCTGAATTTTTGGTAATTTTAATTTGGAAAATACTGAAATTATTCGTTTGACGATTTATCGGCAAACGACCGTGTTTCTGAGATTTTACAAAATCCTATAACCAGTTTATATTACTATTGTTTTGGAGTAACGTCGTTGTTCTAAGCACGATCGTATTTTTGTTTTGTCGATTGGAGTTCGTACTCGAACAAAAAACCTGTGTAGAGAGATGATGATATTTGCAATATATATATATATACATGTATGTATGTATGTATGTATGTATATACACACTTAACCCAACAACATCGCACTTTCCTCTTCAATTCTTTTTGTACTGTTCCATTCACTTTCCAGAAAAGAAAAGTATAGATCTACAACTTCAAAAATTAAGCACAATTCAAAATAAAATCGAGAAAATCAAAAGGTTGTATCTTTGAATCTTTTATGGTGAGATCTATCTTCTGGTGTGAATATTTGGAAGGCGGGGTTCATGTTTTGAGCATGACAATGTACAGTCATGGCTTGTTATCAATTAGGGTTTAAGTGTTTGAAATTTTTGGTCAACGATTTGTAAATTTGAGGTTGGATTTGGGCTCGGGAAGAAGTTTAGCACCTCCATTGGAGTTTTGGTAGTGTCCAGGCCCCTATGGTAGAATGCATCGTCCAAGGGGAAAGGGACTGCGGTCATGTCAGGATGGAAATTTATGGTGGGGTGCGAGTTAGAGGATTTTAGTTCGGGCGCATGGAGTATTCAGAGTGGAGCAGGATGGTTGTGGTTTCAGGTCATTTACAGCTTGGACGAGGGAGATTGAGGGGAAAGAATTGTCGGCCATGGTGATGCTTGGTACAAGAAAAGGAGTGGGCATGTTTTGAAGAGGTAAATGGACTAAAATTTGATCAGGGTGATTAGTTTATTAAATTTGTAATTAGTGAATTTAATTTAATTTAAAAATAGATAACTTATAATTTGAATAACTCTCTCATACAAGGTCCAATTGAGATGAAACTTATTGCGTTGTGCTTATAATGATGGAAGCTTCGTGAATCCAGTTTGGTTGAATTTGGAGCAAGTCCAAATTTGGACTAAAATCGGATGTCGTTCGATTTTAGTTCAAACCGGAATGCTTCGGCGCCAACTATAATTTCAGAGAGTATAACTTACCTCTTTAGATAAATCAGTGTATTATATAGTAGATAAATTTTACTGTTTGTGTTTGATTGAAATTATTGGCTGTTTGGCTAAATGTTCACTTTTACAAGCGATTGACATTTCAGTTATATATCTGTGAGATAGGTTGTTAAATGTTGAAAATTTGACTGTTTGACCATATTGGATGTGAAACCGACATATGTGAAAATTGAACCTTTTGAGTAGAAAAGGGTAGTTATAGCATTTGTTAAGTGCTATAGTAACTATGGGCCTTGATTTATTATTTTGGAATACTATTAATTTTAGATTTGGTTTGGAATTAATTTGATTTGGGAAATGATTTACATCTGACTGTTTTGGAATTTATATGATATTTTAATATAAATGAATTTTTAAAACTTTTTTATTCTATTTCAAAATTTCTTTATTTATTCTTTCTAATATATATATTTAAGTAAATGTTGAAAATAATTATTTTGGGAGTATTATTTTGTACCGAAAAATTATTATAATAATAAATGTTTAGTTTTTAAAAAGTAAATAAAAATGGGTTATCTTTTTTTTAAAAGTGATAATTTTTTAAAGAAGATGGAAATATTTTGACATAAATATTGTGAGACATTTTATATAAATTGTTGAAAATAAAAGAATAGATTATACATGGTATTTTATAAATTGAAGGAGAGTCTTATAAGTGATATTTTATAAAAGGGAAGATATTTCCATTTGATAAATTTGAGTAATAAATCACATTTGTGGATTTATAATAATATGTGGAAGGGTCGTTTTAGAGAAAGTAGTTGGATCCATTTTGGAAACTTGAAGTATGATAAATTTGGAAATTTATAAACGGTGTTTTATAAATATGAAAGAAATATTAAAAGGGAATTTTATAAATATAAAAGTAGTTCTGTTTTATAATTAGAGTTTGATTTTATATTTGGAGTTTGTTTTATAAAAGGATTTTTTTTATAAAGGAGTTGTATAAATGGATTTTATGTTTTATAAAATGAGTTCATAAACAATATTTTATAAAAGAAGTTTTATAAAAGGGTTTTATAAATAATATAAAAGGATGTTTATAAAGGAGTTATTAAATGAATTTGGAAGTTTATAAAAAGAGGTTGAAATAATGTTATATATAAATTTTACAGAGATTTATAAATAATATTTGTGAAAGGAATTCTAAAATGAATTTGAGTTAAAATTATGAAACAGATTTTTATGAAAGAGTCTATTTGAAATAGAGCTATGATTTCTTTGACTGGCCTTCTTAATTATGATGGTAGGGAACATTCTTTCCCTACTACACACCGAAGGAACAATATTTGGTTATTATTATTTCTATTTTTAATGAATCTGTTTTAACCCAATTTCAAGTGAGGTTTTGGAATAAGAATCTTTCTTAAGATTTTGTAAATACACTTATATATGAGTACATTTTCTAAGTATTGAAAAAGGTGATTTACACATACACCTAAATCGTTAATATAAGTTATGGAAGGGTTTCAATGTTTTAGGAAAATGAAATGTTTTGAAATATACCTTTGTAAAGGATATTTAATATAAGTATTTACTAACCGGTTTAGATTAATGAAAAATTAATTTAAGAGGCCTAGGGTTGCTTTGTGCTTAACCACTGTTATTTCCCTTAGGGAATTAAACCTCTGGTTGTTTTATTTGTTTATTTAATATTAAATAACCGACTATCAAATGTTAGCCTGTTTTCAAACGATTGTTATTGGATCGGAGAGACCGGGATCAGATATATTATCTGAAAACCACTTCAAATTGACATAAGCGTTTCGAATTGGAACATCTGAAGATGATCGAAAACGGAGCTCTTTAAAGTGCAATGGCTACTTGCTACTAATCCTGAGCGTGATTTGAAAATTGATGTAGTAGAAGTATTGCATTTAGTTTGTTCATATCTTGAACAACTTGTATGGACGAATGTTGGCACTGCATTGCTGCTTGGAGGGAAGTGTTGGCATTCCAAGTGGGATTGCTATATATAAAAGGTAAAACGTAGCCTCTAGCCTCATCAATCTAGAATGACCAAAATAGGGGATATGCAGCAGGGCTATGTGGGTCACACCCATTAAGGTATATCATCACCTTTCTAGATATATATTCATTTTATGGATTTAGTTATGCATGAGAGCTCTCGGTAAAAGTTGCAAAGCAACCAGGGTGATGATATATTCGGTATTATCCATTAAGTGGAGGGCCGGCTCTATGTAGCAGAGGTGCAAGAAATTCTTGTTGACCTCGGTACATTTTTCTAGAGGTGTAATGTGTCAGGCGGTACCCCAATAGTCTTGTCATTGATGGAATCAATTCTCTAATAAGTGCATACAGACTTAGTTGTGCCCAACTATGTTTGAACATGAAATGCAAGTATTTTAGCTATATTCATATTTTACTTTAAACCCTATACATTATTAACATATCAATGGATTTCTTATAGAAATGGTTTGGTTATCATAAGGTAAAAACCCGTCCATATTTATGTACGATGTGATCTTATGAGATACCTTAATTTTGAAAAGTTTGATAACATTAAAATCCATTTGAGGTGTGTTTCTCACGTTGGTTTACCAGACTGATACGAGCGTTATTTCCTTGTAATGTTCGGGTCAGACTTAGCATATTTATAGATTTAGCTTTGGATGCATTGGAGCTCAGGAGACGAGCTAGAGACCCAAGACGTATCTACCGATTTCTTTGTGTTCTTCTGCATGGTTTTACTGTATTTATCAGACATTGTAAGGACATGTTGTTATAACTAACCAAGTAGATGATAGGTTAGTACTCTAATGGATGTTTGTATATAAAAGTTTTCTTTTATAAAGATCATTATTATATTATATATTATTCGTTGCGTTGTGAGACTCTGTTTTTTAGTTTCTTCTTGTCTTCTTTCTTCTTTCTTCTTTCTTTCCCCTTACAATCAGTCTTCCGGCATTTGGTTGTTCGGCACGTGAATACCGAGGATGTATTAGTGTCGACTTTGGAGGTTCGAAAAGGCGGGTTGTTACATAATATGTTAATAAAGCACTTTAAATTATTACTAAGTTATAGGGATGCAAGGTTAGTCATAAGCATAAGAAAGTCTGCTCAGCTAATTTGGCTACCAGCAATCTGACTTGGGGGCTGATGTGAGACATCGCCTATAATAAGTACACATGGAGAATGTAAGGTGTGTCCTAATTTCTGTTGGGTAAACTTGGCTAGGTAATCTGGCTACTATTACCTCTGAATAGTCAGACTAATATGAAACGTCACAGTTGGGTTACGGGTCATAATATGAAGGACCTGCTACGGGGTAGAAGGTATTAAGCAGCTGATTGAGGGCTTGCCTCTTCCCTATGTAGAAGTATTAAATGACCAGGGTCAGAAGTTAGGCATGGTAAATGATATTTCAAGGTGGGTCTGCTTCGGGTTTGAGGTATTAAATGACTATCCACCTCTCCCATGAAAAGAAGTATCAATTGGCCTGAAGAGATTCTATGCAATGTCATCTAGATAATATCGAAGAGGGTCCGCCATGGGATATGTATTAAATGACAGGGACCAGCCTTGAATGAGGTATTAAGTGGTCAAAGCTGCCTAGTTCCCATTAAAAAGGTATCAAATGGCTTGTGTGCTATCTCTTGCATTGTTAAGACATTATTGATGATAGATACCTATCATTGGGTTGAAAGAGTAATGGTTCGGGAATTGGATCTTGGAAGCCTTAGGGCTTATGGCTAAAAGACTTACATAAAAGTCAGGACACATAAGACATATTCTTATTTAAATTATACTACCCAAATAATATTATTGAATGGCTCAAGATTTTTATTCACCAAACATTGTTGTTTTGACTCCCTCCTTGTCACAACATAGGTTAGAGATGATGATGCAGATTTTCAAAGATGGTGGAAGAAAATAGACTTGTGGTAGTTTTAGCTATCTATGTTATGTTTATATTTCTTATGTAGCCATTGAGACATGATGTATTTTGAGATATTGTACCACAAACATTTGGTGTTTTTATAAGGGATTATGTTGTTTGTTTTAACATTTGAATTTTTAACTAAATAAGTAATGTTTTAATATTATATTTTGTTCTTCCGCTGTGAGATTATGAATGTATAGATAGATAGCTATGTGTATTGTTCTTTAAATCAATTTTACCAACCAACAACCAGCTTTGGAATGGGTCCAAGGTTCGATGGACCTTTTCTAGATCGAAAATTAGGCACGTTTCAAGGTGGGTTGTTACACATATGATATTTTAGAGTATTCATCATTACGGTTTTATGGGCATATTTAGTCAGCGATTAATGGAAAACAATACGAATACTAACATTCACATGTCACCTTAGCTAGTGGTGTGATAGTTCAGTCGAATTTATCGCTTGCACATCTTTTAAGTTTAACCCGATTTTACTATTTTAAGTGATACAGGGTAGCAATGATTATTTACATCATTTCTATTCATCAAAACTATATCTCTTTAGGAATTATGGAATTGGTCTTGGTCGAAATTCCAATATCATCCACATTCAACTTGGTTAGTCCAAACACAAAGTCTAGTTCAATAATAACAATTATTACTAACTGTATTTCTCTAGTTAGTGTCTTTAACTTTGAGTTGACTAAAGTTGACTTGATACCAACCTCATATAACTTGAGGGGATGAATTCTCTATTAAATAGTGTTTCATTTCCAATTCTTTAGTTCAAACCCACCTATCGTCATACAATAGGTGCCATGCCACGATTTATTTAAAATACAAGTGGACTTCTTTCATTGAAGTTCAACGGTATTCTCAAGTCGATAAAATTATGTAATACCGTCATTTTGAGATTTCTTGTTTGACCTTAGTTATTATTTACAAATAGGAAACTCTCTAGTGAGATATTCCATAGTTATCTAATAACCATGAGTACGTAACCCTGGATGACCCCTACAGCCATGAATAATACATTGCCCAACATTTGGAGGGCATTATCTATTCTGGTCTCAATGATGTATCGGTATCCTTTCTCAAAACATCTCAACCAAGAATATTTAAAATTAAATGTTATTTATATTATGTCTAATTACTAACGAGTGAAACTATTTATAACTACAATCATATAAAATTTCATTTAAGGATTTTATTATTTATATAATTTAAATTAATTACTTAATTAAATATATCACTATATAACAAAGTATATAATAGGAATCAAATACCATTATTATAAAAAAGATTGATCATCGAGTTAGATATACGTAAAAATTACATAATTGCCCATAGGGCATACCCCTAACTCTATATATCTCCCACTTTTACTTAGGGTATATTATGGAATCCTATTCATATTCATTTAATCAGTTTTCTCAAATGTGATTGAGCTAATCCCTTAGTGAATGGTAATGTTATATTGTTTTAACTATCTACTTTGTCAATCAACTCTCTTTGATGCCGATAAACTGCCTTTATCATGTGGAACTCTTCAAAGTATGTTTCTCAACTTCTAATGAGCTCTAGGTCCTTTCGTGATCTGTATTTTGGCATTGTTATCGCATACCAGTATTAAGTGATTCTCAACATCTGGAATCACCCTCAGCTCAGTTATAAATTGGGCATTATACAACTTTTGTTGAAGTGTTATTCAAGGTGACGTAGTTAGTCTTATGGTCAGCCATATCCTTTTGTTTGGAACAATTCCAATTAAAGCTCCTTAATTACGATTCATCATGAATTTAGGATTGACATACTATAATGGATATCTCTCATGAAGTTCGAGTCTGAATACTTCTTCATTAGGAGTTTGTTAGATTTCTAAAAAATTCTCAAGTGTTTTGAAGATAATCGAGAATACTCTAAGATATCATTTAGTGTTCTAATATGTATCAAATACATAAGCGAAAACATATCAATACATAAGCGAAATGAGATATTGTAGGCAACACAACATGCATGATAATTCTTATTGTCAATGCATAAGGAATCCATCTAACATGCTCCATATTAAATGTTTTAATATGATGTCTATGTCTATTATTTAGGACATTCCCAACATCCTTTTGTACCGATTGTAAAAGATGTCCTTTTAAATCCAATATTGAGAATTAGGCAATCAATCTATAATATTTTAGCATAGGTACATTGTTAACAATTATAAGTTTTTTTACTTATAGTTTTTTATAGTACCTTTTTTGTTCTTTCTTACAAAAAAGTGCTTCCTCTGCATTTTTACTAAAATTCAACTCGTTTTTTTCTATAATTTTTACTCAATTCTAATTCTTGTTGAATGATAGTTACATACTAGTTCTTGGATCCTATCTAAATCTCAAAAATTAAGTATTGCTCCCACTAACTTTGAGACACTTTGGTTGTTATATGCAAATGGATTATTCTAAATCATTGTTTAGAATTTCTGTTTCAAGATATATGCACCAAAACTCAAAATAAGATGAATCGATAATTTTGCAAGTAAAATCCGAATGAGCTAGGCATATTGAATAATGAATTCATTACGTTAGTTTCAACAATTGAAATTTACCTTGTTATTCTTATCAACATAACTTGTTATATTCTGACTACACTGAACTTTTTCTCAAAAACACTTTTGCGACTGACGGGCCATATCCTCTTGAGTACCACTATCATATCATATTTTAATATTGTATTTGAATCCATTTTGGATTTTCTCATTGTGCCATATAGTAGAGTCAATACTCATAATATCTTTTTTGATGATTGAGGGTATTCTTTTCTCGACATTAATATGAAACTCATAGTTTCTCTATAGTATGCAAAGTTCTTATTGGACATTCTAATGATTCATCTCTATTTTAGCTTGGTAAATTTCATTTCATGTTTCGTAATCAATTTTATTTTTGGATTGTATCAAATCCATTTTACTACTAATAATCTCTTAAAGAAATTCCTTCATTATGAAGTTAGCGATTCTTGAAACAACAGTTGTTTCTCGGTATAATAGAGTAAGCATGCAAAAACATTTCATGAACTGCCTTTGTATATGTATAAAATGATTCAGATTTAAGTTAACAAAAATTTATGTTCATAACATCAGTTGGTTAATCCATATTGGGTTGCCCCCAACTGCTTTGGGGTGATCTACACAAGGTTCCTTAAGAAAAAATATTATGTGCGACCTCCCTAGGGGTTTTAATTTTTTTTATCTTACATGATCTCATAAACTTTGGTTTGGATGAAATTAATTTTAACCTGTGTACTTACTCTTAATGACACATCCTAGTAAAATGAAGTTAGCTCAGCTTCACTCATTATCAATTAATCTTTTTCTAACAAAGTCTAGTTAATGCTTAACGATATATTATTATATGTAATAAGGAGAAGTGTAATTTTGTAATCCCCCACCTCTAAACCAATACTAACAAAGAATGTTCCATAATAATATTATCTGCTAATATAGAGAATAAGGCTGGTTAGGAACGACCAGATATGAATATTTCCTTCGGCTAACACCAACAATTCATTCCTAATAAAAATTTGATGATCCGAACTGAATACCTGACATGCACAGTCCCGACACAAAGCAATAAACACGTTCACTAATAAGAGTAGAACAATATATAATATATCACAAAGAACATGAAATTACAGAATACAACAAAATATATATAATATTGACACAAAGATGCATATATAAGTCAGCCTACAGAAACAAAATGCTAGACTCATATAATATATTTATAAATATTGACTACAACATGTCTCAAAATATACATGACATAACAATCAGGTACTCATACAAAGTATATACCCGGTGTTAGCACCAAAATTGGTCACTAACCTCGTTGAGAAAGTTTGTGTAGAGAGATAAATGAAGAAGGTAGATTTAAACAAAGAACAATATGCTAAATTAAATGCAAAGATAAGAACACCAGATTTATAGTGGTTCGGCGTAATTGCCTACGTCCACTTTGAGGTTAATCTTTTATTGCTTTACTTAACAACTAATTACAGATACAATCCGTTCACCGACTACTCGAATACAATTGCTAAGTAAAAAGAGCGAGTCTTGAAAGCGGCAGAGTCTCCCCAGTGTTCTCCAAAAAAGGTCCTTTTCACTGTGCCCCTACCTTTCTATTTATAGACAAAGATGGGTTGGACTTCCCCAGTGGGCCTGGCAGCTGAATACTTCGGCCCAGAAAGAGTGAGTTCTGTGTGCCGAACCATAGATGTCGAACGAATTAATGCCGAACAGACTGATGCCGAACAGACTGATTCCAAACAAACTGATGCCGAACGAACTGATGTTGATCTTACTGATGCCGAACAAACTGATGCCGAATAGACTGATGTCGAACAGACTAATCCCGATCAGACTGATGCCGAACGAAGTGATGCCGAACAGACTGATGTCGAACGAAGTGATGCTGAACAAACTGACGTCGAACGAAGTGATGGATGCCAAGCAGTATGGAATGCCGAACGCTTGGTCATGCCGAACGATCCATGTATGCCGAACACTTTGCCATGCCGAACGGTCCATGTATGCCGAACGATCTAGGTATGCCAAACGCTCTGCTATGCCGACCACTCTAGAATGCCGAACGATATACAATACCGAACGACTCTCCATGACAAACAGTGTGTAAGTTCCGAGTTCCTAGTTGCCTGGTCAAACCTTGAGGTAACACTTACCCCCCAAAGTGCATCATGTGGTTAAACGTGATGTGGTTTTAGTCATGAATCCACCATGCTTTGCTTCAAGCCGAGCACCCTGGATGCCGAACGACATAGCCGATGCCGAACGATGTCGTTCTGACCGGTTCTACCGGTTATAGTCTCTTTGACTTCCTCTCCTCTCCTATAAAAGCTGGTATTCTTCTTCTTCTTCTCTTTTTCACTTTTTACCTCCGCGACCCTCCAAGAAACATAACTTACCTCCCTTAAATTTTATTCAACTCCTACGATCTTTCCCCCTTACTTCGAATCCACCAAGCTCTCTTCAAGTTTGAGCTCGAACACTCTGTCAATCTTAAGTCCATAGATCCCCAAGCTCCTACCGTTTCCTTCGGTAAGAAACTCTCGATCGTTCTCTCGAATTAGGAAGCTTAACACAAAACTCGAACTCGTAAATTCTCCGTAGATTAAAGGAAGTAAGAGGCGTGTGGGTGATGAATTGGAGGTAAGACCTAGTGAAGTGGATCGGCATGACCGTGGTTGGACATGGCTTGCCGAAAGACTTGGTCATGCTGGTTGGGAGAGATGGAGGAAAAGAAGAGAAGTGATGTTAAGGGCAGAAGGCCGAGCGAATCGGCTCAGCACGACCTGCTGTGTGCACTCGTTTTCAAGCCGAACAGAAGAGAGGTCGAACAGAATTCTAGTTAGATAGAATTTTGGCCGAACAGAATTTTGGCCGACCAGAACGAAGGCCGAACAGAAGTTAAGCCGAATAGAATCTAAGCCGAACAGAACTTAAGCCGAACAGAACTTAAGCCGAACAGAAACTAAGCTGAACAGAACCTAAGACGAACAGAACCTAAGCCGAACAGAACTTGAGCCGAACAGAACTCTAAGCCGAACGGAATTTTAAGCCGAATAGAATTTAAGCCGAACAGAATTTTAAGCCGAACAGACTTTTGACCGAACATAACTTTTGACCGAACTCCTATTCACCTTGCCTAATCAAACATCAAACACAAGGTCAAGGACATAAGCATACCAGCATATCGAACTAATCTGGATTGATAACTTCTTAGTTTCAATAATCACAAGCCTGAACTTAAACCAATAAAAATGGATTAAAGCTTTTAACACGTAGTGCCAATGTCCAAGTTCAAAATTGAAAACATTGCAAGGCTAGCTTTCGGAGACGGTCAGCGATGATGGTCTTCGAAGACGACAATTCAAAGCTCAACTTTATATCATCAATCCTGTGACTTATAATTTCTCAGCGTTTACACTTGAATGATCGCACTAGTTCACACACTACACGGAGGGAATATTCGTATTGTTATGTCTAACGTCGATTATTCTTTAAGTATAGTTTGAACAAGTACTTCGCTAGATTCAATCTTTATCAGCGATGTCTCGGAAATCTAGCTCCGCCACAATTTCGGACAGGCCTGGGCTGTCCTCCCGACGAGAAGTCGCAGATACTTCAAACCCATCGACTTCCCTTGCACATGACTTAGCTCCCGATGCTCTGGAGGCAGCATTTCTCTTGGACAACCTTGTCGATTCACATGCTTCAAAGATCAATGAAAGTACGCTCCGTTGGATATGCTCTGTCCACGGAATTCCCTTTGATGACGTGCTAGTTCCTTCGGGGCATGATCGTCCACACTTGCCCCCAGCCGGATACACAACTTGTAATAAATTCATGTGCTAGGTTGGCAGTGTGCCACCGTTCAACTTGTTTCTTCGAGATGTGTTGCAATATATTGACATTATCCCATCGCAACTGCACCCGAACGGCCATGCATTCCTCTACGGTACCTGCATCCTCTTTATGAATGTCTTCTCTAGGCTCCCAACTCCGGGCGATATCCGATATATATATTGCATTAAGAAGCGGAAGGATAGCCCATCATTCATGTTTATCGAGCCTCACAACAAATGTCAAATCTTAACCGGGGCGTGGACCAAGTTCGCCTTGTATAAACAAGAATGGTTTTATGTGCGTTGTCCTCCCGTCTTTGCGAGTAGATGGGTTGAAGGAAGTAAGCCTTTTTCTTGGTCTGTTACTCACGTTTAGTCGAAGAAGTACCTTTTCTAAACTTTTACCCATCTTTTCAGGTATTAGCCCAAGTCCTGACGGCCGCGGATATTCTGATGCCGTCGAAGCCATTCGAGCCCTCCCCGCCGAAGAATGGGACATTAGAAATCTAATTTTGAATGAGTCACTTACAAGGCTCGGACTGTTGGCAGAAGGCCGTCGGATAAGCCTTCCTCAAGGCGTCACCATTCCCAGGCCTGGCTCTGGTAAAGGGAAGAAACAAGCTGAGTCTTCAGCACGCAATGCTCCTGATGCACTAGAAGAGGGGGAAATTAAGGAGACTGAGATGCCTGAAGTACAGGGCGAGAACATTAGTCCGTCTCGGGGACCGGCGGTTGAAGTTCATGACATAGAAACGTCGTCTTCCCCTTCGAAGGGAGAGAAGAAACTAACGCGCAAGCTGAGGAAGAAAACTGTGGGCGGAACTTCTAAAGTTACCCTTATGCCAACGGAAAAAGAAACTTCCTCGGAGCACTTAAAAAGTTCTCTGAAGGGCCTGTCGAACTTTACCATTCCTGACGATTTACTCAACTACGGTTTCGATGATCTAGAGGCCCTCAAGCTTCATTCTCCCGCTAGAGGCATTACGGGAGTTCAAGCCCAAGTCCAGGGAGATAAAACTCCAATTAGTAAAGAAACTGGTCCGTCGGGGGGAAACACTAGGACACACACGGACATGCGCACTTCACTTTGCACTTCAATCTTAACCGTCACCCTGATCTTTTATAACTTGTTGTTATTCTCATTTTATGCAGGTGACATGGGACGCTCCCATGGATTTGATCGTCTCCACGGCTCTTCCATCTTTCACCACTCTGGCCGGGATTCGGGCCCCAGTAAACGCCGAGACAGGGACGACTACGGAGATCGAGACAACCGTCCTCGAGAGTCGTCTTATCGAAAGAAATCACATTCTTAGTCTTCATACTCTCGCGATCTTCCTCAAACAGAACCAAACAGAGAAAAACCTTCGTAGAAGGGGTCTCAACCCGATGTTTCCCGAGATCAACATTCCGGTTCATAAAGCACACGACAATCTCAGGAACATCGTAAGAGAACTGAACTTTCATAACCTTCTTCCCCTGTTCCTGTGGCAGACCCAACAATATCGGAAAAGCTGGTTGATCATAAAGCTCAATTTCCAAAAATCTGCTTTGACGGTCTGAAGTTCCTCCCAACTATTCATCACATTCCAAGGCATGTCAAGAAGAGTGCCATCGCTTGCAACAACGACGTCTATGTTCAACATGACACGTTTGTTCATTTGGTCGAAAAAGTCTTAGAAGTATCCGTTGAGCGTCAACAAGAAATCGTCCGCTTGAAGATCGAAGCTATCTTTGATAAAGACATCATCAAGAATCAGGACGAAGAGCTCGCTTCGTACAAGTCAAAACTTGAAGCCGCAGAACATAGTGCTAAGGAGATTGCGGAGGCCGTCGCTCGTCTAGAGACGACCCATAAGAAAGGACTTGACGTCGCAGTCCAACGCAGTGGGGCCCTAGCTCTAGAAAAAGATTCTGTTCAAAAAGAAAGGGATACACTCACCCTGCAGGTTAAAGAGTTGAAGGAGCTACTCTCTAAGGAGAGGGAAGAGAAGATAGCGGCTCAAGAAGAGTCTCAACGGTACTGTAACGAGATCGTCGATACACGTCTCTTAAAGGCAAAGCTTGACGACGAGCTTTCTAAGGTTGGGACAATGAAGGATGAAGCCCGTGAGGACGGCAAGAGAATAGCTTCCACGGAGATCGACTCCCGCCTTGAAGCGGCTGTGGAGGCCGTTAGAGAAGAAATCAAGTGTATGTTCGACCCACTGATAGTCGAATACAATGCCCGTGTCCTCATGCACCGGGAATTGACTTTCTTAGGCGAGGGCTACCTTGAATCTTTGGCCGAGGCTTGGGAGACTTTAATAAAGATTAGACAGGTGGAGTCGGGCACCGAGGAGGTCGACGAGGAGGCTTTAGTGAAAGAGTTTCTCAGGGGGAATGAGCCATTAGACTTGTCTGCAGCCATGGCTCTCTTTGTAAAGGCTCTCCTCCGTCAAAAGAGAAAGATGACAAAGCTGGTCCATCTGGAACCGAGGCTGCAGCTCCTCCTTCTACTCAATCGGCCGATCGGCCAGCACTTGACCCATTCGAGCAACATGCCGGCTATGAACCGGAAGACCCCGGTCTCGGCATTCACATGTTATCTCACATTCTGTAGGGTGAAACTCCGTGCACAGCAGAAAGCCAGCAAGAAACCGGTATAAAACTCTTCTTCTAGAAGTTCAAAGATCTATCGCTTTCTGCAATCGGTTATTGGTTCTAACGTTCGTTCTTTATGTTTTTATGCAGGTCGTTCTGATCCTGAACCGACTCCGAGGAGCGATGATGCCAAGGAGGAGACGGGGAAAACAAGCGATGCTGCTCACATAGGTGTAACCCCCGGTCCTGACGCTCAAGTGATTGGGGTGCTAGATGATGATAAGTCTGACACTTCATCTCCTGTTGAAGGGAGTTATGAAATTGAAATCACGGGCGCCTCAGAACACACTTCGAAGGTGAGTATGAAGGAGAAACTCGTGAAAGAGAAGAAAAAGAAGGTTGAGGTCAAGATTGAGTCTCAAGTACTAGAACTCACCGACCCGCTGAATAGGCCTCTGAAAGTCCCGGCAAATCCAAACCACTAGATGTTCCTCCTCCCACTCCTGACTCCGCTTCTTTGGCAAGCAAAAAGTCCAAGAGGAAGCGTGAGGGAGAGGAGTCATCTGAGAAAGCAAAGGAGGACAAGAAAAAGAAGCCGAAGAAACAGCCACTATACTCGTTGAACGAGATTTTGCTTAGGTCATGTAACTACTTTTACTTTTTCATTTTCATAGTTTATGTAGATAGATTTTTGAATCCAAGTCTTGGAGGAGTAGTTGTATAACCCGATTTTGGATTATTGAATAAAGTTTAGTTTCTTTGTAATTTGACGATTTCTGCTTTCTAGCTTTCTGTATAACTGTGGTAGAAACTCAAGTTCTTATGAGTTACATAAATTCCTAATCCATTCTTACATTGTTCGGACATTCTTTGGAATTTTACATCTCTTGTTTCACATTTTTGGTACTTAGAATATTTTCTAATCCGCACTCCGGGGACTTAGAGTAATCCGGTCCGCATTCAGGGGACTCGGCGGTTCAATTCGTTTATACTGTAGTCCACGCTCCGAGGGCTTAGAGTACTCCGGTCCGCATTCAGGGGACTCGGAGATTCAAATCGTTTATACTCTAGTCCGTGCTCCGGGGACTTAGAGTACTCCGGTCCACATTTAGGGGACTCGGAGGTTCAAATCGTTTATACGCTAGTCCGCGTTTCGGGGACTTAGAGTACTCCGGTCCGCATTCAGGGGACTCGGAGATTCAAATCGCCTATACTCTAGTCCGCGCTCCGGGGACTTAGAGTACTCCGGTCCGCATTCAGGGGACTCGGAGATTCAAGTCGTTTATACTGTAGTCCGCGCTCCGGGGACTTAGAGTACTCCGGTCCGCATTCAGGGGACTCGGAGATTCAAGTCGTTTATACTCTAGTCCGCGCTCCGGGGACTTAGAGTACTCCGGTCCGCATTCAGGGTACTCGGAGATTCAAATCGTTTGTGCGAGTTCGTACGTCGGGTAGAATAATACAACTTCAGTTGTTTGTCACCGGACTATAAGGTTCAGAAACATCAATAATTCACAGAAAGGATGGCTTCAAGCCTTTATTAATGAAAACAAACTAAATCTTCCGATTACATACTAAAAAGGAAACTAAGAATCAATGGAATGTAAACATACGGGAAACAATTGCACCTAAAATAGAAAAGAAACATGCTAAATATAATAGCGTCGTAAATATTCACTGTTCCACGCTCGGGGGAGTGTCACGCCATCAATGGTCGCTAGCTTGAATGTTCCCTCTCCAAGCTTTCGTTCAATGACATACGGACCTTCCCAATTGGGATTCATACGTGATGGTACCAGGAAAACCCATTTCAAAACGAGATCATCCACATCAAAGATTCTTGGGTGGACTTTGTCATCGTAATATCGCTTGACTCGGTGACCATATGTTGGCGCCCTTAATTCAGCCTCTTCACATTTTTCATCGATGCAGTCCAGTGATTCCAACAAGAGACCCTGATTCGTCTTAGGATCATAATATGTCACTCGATGCGATGGAACTTCAAGCTCCATGGGTATAACAGCTTCCGAGCCGTATGCCAATGCGAATGGAGTGTGGCCTATCGCGGACTTGTGGGTAGTTCTATAAGCCCATAGTGCTGTTGGGAGTTCATCTACCCACTTGCCTCCAGCCTTTTCCAAACGCTTCATCAATATGGACTTGATTATTTTGTTCACGGCCTCGACTTGTCCGTTAGCTTTCGGATGAACACCGGCGGCGAACTTTTTCTCAACGCCGTACTTTAAACAGAAATCATTGAATTCTCTGCTTTCGAATCGAGTTCCATTGTCCGTAATGATGGTTCGTGGGAGGCCAAAGCGGGATATAATGTTTCGTACAACAAAATTAATGACCTTCTTGGAGGTGGTTGTGGCTAAAGGCTCTGCCTCGGCCCATTTTGTGAAATAGTCGACCGCAACTATTGCGTATTTGCACCACCTTTGGATATAGGCAAAGAACCGATTATGTCGATTCCCCAGATTGCAAACGGCCAGGGACTAACCATTTGTGTGAGTTCCGTCGGTGGAGCTCTCGGGATTTTCGCATATCTTTGACACTTATCATATTTTCTTGCGTAATCTGCAGCATCCCGATTCACAGTTGGCCAATAGTATCCGTAGCGGAGGATCTTTTTTGCTAGTGTCTGCCCCCCAGTATGGTCGCCACATTCTCCGTCGTGGACCTCCTCCAATACCCGCTTTGCCTCATCACGGGCAATGCACCGTAGTAAAGGGACCGAGAACCCTTTCTGATACATTACTCCTCCCTGCATCACATATCGCGCGGCTTTGCGAATGACCTGTCGTCTTTCGCTTCTTCTTTCGGGCAAAGTCTCATTTAGCAAGTATTGTTTGAATGGGGTCATCCTCGACTCCTCCTCGATTTTCGTTTCCAACGCAAAATCGACTTCCATCACATCTATGCTTGGAGCGTGTAAGGTTTCGACGGGAACTAATCCCATTTGCTGCGCATCACTAGTGCTTGCGAATTTGGCCAACGAGTCGGCTTCCTTGTTCTGTTCACGCGGGACATGCGAAATGTTATAATGTTTGAAGTTCGCCAACAGTTCCTGAACCAGAGCAAGGTATGGAGCAAGCTTCTGTCCCCTTGCTTGGTAGTCTCCTCGCACTTGGTACACCACCAGCTGCGAGTCACAAAAGATTTCAACTGATTTTACCCCGAGTTCTCCAACGAGCTTTAAGCCAGCAATCAATGCTTCATATTCTGTTTCGTTATTCGTAGCCGTGAAATTGAGCTTCAAAGCATAACAAATTGATCGATTTTCTGGAGTCACAAGGACTACACCAGCCCCGGAGCAACGATCGTTTGATGCCCCATCGGTGTACAATTTCCATCGAATGGGGGGAACGACACTGTGACCATCTGGTTCGTCAGATATAGTAAACTCAGCGATGAAATCTGCTAATGCTTGCCCTTGTACGGCTCTGCATGGCAGGTAGGTAATATCGAACTGACTCAACTCGATATTCCATTTTAACATCCTTCCAGAAGTTTCTGGTCATTGGAGTACCTGCCATAGGGGATGATCGGTATAGACACTGACTGAGTGTGCTTGAAAGTATGGACGCAGCTTACGTGATGCAATCACCAAGCAATAGGCCAATTTCTAAATTTTAGGGTAATTCCTCTCTGCCCCGTTAAACGTTTACTAACGTAATACACCGGCTTATGAACTCGGTCCTCCTCGCGGACCAAAGCCGCACTTATAGCATGCAGGGATACAGCCAAGTATACATACATCATCTCGTGGTCTACTGGTTTTGACAGCACTGGAGGATTCTCCAATTGTCTCACCAGATCTCGGAATGCTTCCTCACAGTTGGATGTCCATTTGAAATTCCTCTTTCCTTTCTTTATTATGTCGAAGAAGGGAATACACTTGTCTGTGGCTCTGGATATGAATCGACTCAGCGCAGCCACCTTCCCATTCAGGCTTTGCACCTGTTTTATAGTTCTGGGCACTTGTACGTCTCGAATAGCTTGAATCTTTTTCGGGTTAGCTTCAATTCCCCGGGCATTAACAATGAATCCCAGAAACTTCCTTGACGCAATGCCGAAGGAGCATTTCAGAGGGTTGATCTTCATTCCGTAATATCTGAGTATGTCGAACATCTCTGCTAAGTCCCGAATGTGGTCGTTTGACTATCGTGACTTCACGAGCATGTCATCCACATAGACTTCCATCGTTCTACCAATCTGGTCTTTGAACATTCGATTCACCAAACGTTGATAGGTCGCTCCCGCGTTTTTCAATCCAAAAGGCATTACTACATAGCAATATAACCCAACATCTGTGACGAAACTGGTGTGTTCCTGGTCCGGAATGTGCATCGGGATCTGATTGTATCCCGAGTACGCATCCATGAATGACAACAACTCGTGTCCTACAGTGGAGTCGACCAACTGATCAATCCTAGGTAATGGGAAACTGTCCTTGGGGCAAGCTTTGTTCAAATCGGAATAGTCTACGCAAGTTCTCCATTTCCCGTTCGCCTTTTTCACCAGCACGGGGTTTGATACCCATTCAGGGTAGAGGGCGTCGCGGACGAACCCATTGGCTTTGAGTTTGTCCACCTCCTCTCTGAGAGCAGCGAACCTCTCCGGGTCCATTCCTCTCCGCTTTTGCTTAACGGGGACATGCTTCGGGTCTATGTTCAACATATGACTCATAATAGCGGGAGAGATCCCGCACATGTCAGAATGTGTCCAATCGAAAACATCAATATTCGCTCGGAGGAAATCACTAAGGTCTTCAGTCATTGCGGGGCTAAGTTGTGATCCAATCTTCAGTACTCGCGATGGATCGTCTCGACTGACTGAAATGTCAATTGTCAGTTCAGCCGGTGCTGCTTTCTCTTCCCTGGGTTCCTCATCATCGTCTCTCAGATCTATGTCTCTAAAGATCCGAGAATCATGCCCGAGCCAGGGCTCGGGCATTACTTGTCAATTGTCAGTGTGCTGGATGCGGACGGGATTGTCCGCAACTTTTCCTTTCTCCCTCCGATGGGCCTCTCGGAGCTCAGCCACATAACATGCACGACCGGTCGCCTGGTCGCCATGAACAACACCTACTCCTTTGTCAGTCGGAAATTTTAAAGTCGAACACCACGGGGCTAATGCTGCTCTAAACTCAGCCAGGGCCGATCGGCCCAAAAACACATTGTACGGAGAATCCACATCCAAAACTACAAAAGGTAGGATTCGCACCCTCCTACGCTCACCTTGTCCCAGTTCAACTGGCAACTCAACATATCCCACTGCATCGGTCGCGACGCCATTAAAGCCATGTATACGAGCTTTAGATGGCTTCAAATCCTTCGTCTCCATCTTCATTTGATCATAAGCCTTCTTGAAGATGATATTGAAAACTTCCACAATCAATCAAAATTCTTTTTACATAAGCCGGCCCGATTGTCGCAGATATGACCATTGGGTCAATGGTAGGAGCCTCCACTTGGTCAACATCTCTGCTTCTGAACACTATATCGTCTGTCATCATGCGCAGCTGCTTAGCAGGGGTCCCATCCTCTACATTGGAACAACACTCGAAGTCTGCATGCCTCAGGGAATTAGCATACCGTTCCATCTCTTGCCAGTTCTTATCCGCAGGGTGAGGTCCGCCGATGATCGTGTTTATGACTAGTCTGCCCACGGTCCGGGCAGGCTCCTCGGGATGACGCGGAGCTAGTGCACGACGTGGATTGGATGTTCCCTGTCCACCTTACTGCGGATTCTTCACAAACTCCTATAACTTTTTCTGCTTAATCAACTTCTCTATAGCGTCGTGTAGGTGTCTGCACTCTTCAGTGTTGTGCCCATAAGTCTCATGAAAGCGGTAGTACTTCCCGGTCCGCTTTAGTTCTTCGGTCGACTCCTTTGGACGTGGCTTTATGTACTGAAAGGTATTGCCGGTTGATAGGTAAATGTTCTCGAGAGACGCATTCAGCGGGGTGTACTCGTTGTAGGTCGGAATTCTCGGCTTCCATTTCCCCGATTCTCTCTTCTTCCCCTGATTTCTTCCTCCGGATTCCTTAGATTGCCCGGGCTTGTTCTGGACATCGACTTAAACTTTCCCCGAGTTGTCTCCGGACTGCTTCACAGCAATGTTGCTTTTTACGGACTCCTGAATAGGCCCCGGTGCCTTATCTCGCCTTATCCACCTGGCTTCCTCTCTTCTTATGAACTGATGTGCCTTTGAGTAAAAACATTCTAGCGTAGTTGGAGATTTTCCTGCCAACCAATCTCCAAACTCTGAATCTGGATCCACACCTCGCATCACAGCCATAAGAATTGCATGATCATTGGGATTACTGACTTCTGTAGCCGCAACATGGAATCTCTGTAAATACTCCTTCAACGACTCCCCAAGAGCTTGGATTACACTTGATAGAGACATCACATCTTTTGGACGAGTAGTCTGTATCCTGAACTGTTCTATAAATTTCTTCGCCAACTCCTCGAAACTGGATACGAACCGCGGAGGAAGTCGGGTGAACCACATGGTAGCGATCCCAGATAGAGTTATTGGAAAGCACCTGCACTTGGTTGCATCATTCGCTCTAGCTGAATCCATCATCCATTCGTACCTCATCACATGCTGCCTGGGATCAGACTTTCCTTCATAAGCCGGGATAGCTGGCATGCTGAACTTCCTGGGGTACTCCGCCTGTAGAACAACGTCTGTGAACGGAGTATGACTTCTGGACACTCCCCAATCATCGTTTGATAAGCCTTGATTCTCTTTCATCAACTGTCTGATCATAGCTGTCAGGTCTGAGGTTTGTATGGAAGGTGGAAGGTTGGAGTCTGTCCGACGGGATTGATCAGGCTGATGCCTCCTCTGTTGGCGATCTGCCAAACGTGCATCTTGAGTTTCGATATCATTAGCATCTTGGTGAGCCGGGCGTCCAGCCTCCACCTGCACTCCAGCTCTTAAGTTTCCAGTTCCAGCTTGGTCACGGTCTCCGAGGTGTAAATGGTCCCCGTCTGTTCGGATAGCAGCACCTGCCTACATAGTTTCAGTCTTGCAGCGTCTACGCCTGGGAGGTTTATCGGACGAAGTCGAGCTGTCGGATAAAGAATAAGGAGCTGGATTGCCCCCAACATTCTGCTGTTGTTGTTGAGTGAGTTGTTCCATGAGGTTGGTGTTAGCTTGCATCTGCTCTCCGAGTTGTCTCCTGCTTTCCCTGAGTTCTCTCATCAAGTCGTTGAACTCTATTCTGGTGACAACTGGCATTTGGTCCTGGGCGGTAGTCCCTGCACCTAGATTTGCTTGCTGATTGCTAGGCCCTGCTTGTTGTACGCTAGCAGTCTCGTGGGCGTCCGCATTATGAGAGGCTGATCTGGTACGTGGTCTTGCCATTATAGAGTTATTGGTATTAACTCTGAGTAGAATCAACGGACATCCTACGAATGAATCGGATCTTCTTTGGGGGATTTATTCAATCCAGTGGCTTCAAAGCAAATCCTTGAGGTCTGAGAATTCGATTCTCAATGAAAGCACCAAAGAGTTAGCACCAAAATTGATCACTAACCTCGTTGAGAAAGTTTGTGTAGAGAAATAAATGAAGAAGGTAGATTTAAACAAAGAACAATATGCTAAATTGAATGCAAAGAGGAGAACACCAGATTTATAGTGGTTCGGCGTAATTGCCTACGTCCACTTTGAGGTTAATCTTTTATTGCTTTACTTAACAACTGATTACAGATACAATCCGTTCAACAACTACTCGAATACAATAGCTAAGTAAAAAGAGCGAGTCTTGAAAGCGGTAGAGTCTCCCCAGTGTTCTCCAAAAAAGGTCCTTTTTACTGTGCCCCTGCCTTTCTATTTATAGACAAAGATGGGTTGGACTTCCCTGGTGGGCCTGGCAGCTGAATACTTCGGCCTAGAAAGAGTGAGTTCTGTGTGCCGAACCATAGATGCCGAACGAATTGATGCCGAACAGACTGATGCCGAACAGACTGATGCCGAACAAACTGATGCCGAACGAACTGATGCCGATCAGACTGATGCCGAACAAACTAATGCCGAACAGACTGATGCCGAACAGACTGATGCCGATCAGACTGATGCCGAACAGACTGATGTCGAACGAAGTGATGCCGATCAGACTGATGTCGAACAAAGTGATGCCGAACAAACTGATGTCGAATGAAGTGATGGATGCCGAGCAGTATGGAACGCAGAACACTTGGTCATGCCGAACGATCCATGTACGCCGAACACTCTACCATGCCGAACGGTCCATGTATGCCGAACGATCTAGGTATGCCGAACGCTTTGTTATGTCGACCACTCTAGAATGCCGAACGATATACAATACCGAATGACTCTCCATGCCGAACGGTATGTAAGTGACGAGTGCCTAGTTGCTTGGTCAAACCTTTAGGTAACACCCAGCATCAAGATCTATAAGCTAAATATTATATATATATATATCCATTAGCTAACCCAACATCCACGGTCAACGATGTCCTAATACCTGAAATGTCTTGGCCTAAACCGAGTGTTAATATAGTCATAAACTGGTCACTATGTCTAATTCAACAGATCACTGGATAATATAAGAGACTACGACAATATAGTCATAACCATATATAATATGCCAACCACTAATTAATAAACAACATAATCATAATAATTCATCTTGTCATAAAATCATGTCATGCTTATCATAAGTAATCATCTTAAAATATGGTGAATCGAAATATCTCACAAATTAGAATCACAAACTAAAATGAAAGCAAGTCAAAACCATAAGACAAACATAAAAGAAAGTCAAACCCAAAGACAAGCATGAAAGCAAGTCAACCAAAAGACAAGCATGAAAGCGAGTCAACCAAAAGACAAGCATGAGAGTTAGTCTACCGAAAGACAAGTGTAAAGATCTGCCTTTCTTACACCTAAAGACGTCACTTAAAACATCCTCGGTATTCATGTGCCGATCATTTAAGTGTCCGAAAGACAGGTCATTTGGGGTGAAGAAAAAATTATAGAATATAATTTCACAAAACAGGATGAGTAATATATAATATGGAAGAGTCTTTACAAAAATAAATCATCTTTAACATTAGAGTACATAACATATTATCATCCTAGACAGTTATAACAGTCTGTCCTTACAATTGTTGATAAATACAGACAAAAACAAAACAAATGAGAACAGCGGAAAATAGAAGATACGTGAGTACATCTTGGAGAATCCAGCTCGTCTCCAGAAAGCTCCATAGTGTCCAGCTAAATCTAGAAATATGCTCGGGCTGACCCAAGCATTATAAAAAAAGTAACACCCTGACCAGTCTGGTAAAACCAGCGTGAGAAACTCAGATCATAAGGAATTTTAATTATTATAAATTATAAAATCTTATAAAATCAAAGGTATCTCTTTAGACCACGCCACACATAAACACGGATAGGTTTTCGCCTTACGATAACCAAAACACTTTCTATAGAATATCTAGTGATATTATAATAATGTCTAATATACAAATACATATTAATGTAGCTGAAATGCATGCATCTCACATTTCGGTAATTGGTCACAACTAAGTCCGTAAATTCACGTATTGGAAATGGATTTCATCAATGACAAGGCACTGGGGTACCACCTATTATAGTGAATCTTTAGATAAAACACACCGAGAGCCTCACATGGACTCCGTGCGAGTCAAGACCAACACTACCCCTTATTGGATAGCACTGAATATGTCATTACCCTAGTTGGGATCAACAACCAAAATGGGCCCCGAGCATACATGATCTAAAATATCGATCTAGATTGGGTGATGACCATACCCTAATGGTAGCGAACCACATAGTCTTGAAGCATATCCCTCGATTTTAGTCATTCCTAGGTTTGAGGCTTGAGGTTACGTTTACCTTTTTTTATAGCGAACCATCTTGGAATGCTAACACTGCCCTCTAGGAAGAAATGCAATGCCAGCATTCATCCATACAAGTTTGTTCTCGGTCAGAACGAAACCGAAGGCCCTACCTCTACTACATCCATTTTGGAATCACCTTTAGGATTAGTAGCAAGTAGCCCTTGCACTTCAAAAGCTCCATCTTCAAGATGTCTTCAGTTCAAAATGCTTGGGTTGGATCGAAGTGGTTTTTAGATAATTTATACTTATCCTATCCCAGTCTCTTTGAAACAACATTCGATGGTTTCGGTAAACTCCACCTCGGTTCTTTTGGAAATAATCAGACAATACATAGCAGCGGGGATCACCCCCTAACTGTTTAAGTGGATGGATCTCCGTGTCATTTTTCCTAGGAGAACAAAACGAGATTTATATGCATAGTACATCACACCCCTTAATATACCCAAAAGGACGCATTAAAAGGCATGGTGCATTGTAGGTATAATTGAAACTAACAGAGACTAAGATTCACAAGACAAAATAGGTAAAAACAGCAGAAACTAAAATAATAACTTATTCAAAAAAAAAATTTCATGATTGCTTCATAAACCAAATAAGTCAAATACCAAATACAACATACATGTCTCAAAACCCAATATATCTCATAAAATAAAAACTCATAGCCTCAACAAAAATTAGAGTACAAATATCCCTCATAATAAGCCTGTACACAGAAAAAGCTAAGGCTAGAATAAAAGAAATACATGGTAGAAATCTTCTCCAAGAATCCTCCGAGCACTGAAATCTACTGCCCACTTCTGTGATTTCCTATGGGGGGGCAAGGGGAAAATAGAGGAGTGGGTCGGACTAAAAGTCTAGTGAGTGATAGTAACTACTAGAATCTTTAAGCAAAGTAAAAGTAATAGACTCTTCAATAGTTCTAGTATATACAAAATAAGGGAAATTCTGTTGGTACTGGTCCATATAAAAAAATAATCTAGTTGTGCCCCTTGTTCAAACCCCCTTGATTTGAACTACCATAGATTGACCGTTTACTACCACTATAAGCATAAGCGTACCCCTCGCCTCACTTCAGGATTATGTGAAGCACCTCGTCTCACTTCAGGATTATGTGAAACACCGCAACCATATAAATATTAGGGGAATGCTATTTGGTACAGGTCCTACTCTTACCTTTTCTTATTAACTTAGATAAATTATTTAAATAAGCCTTTATTTTTATCAATTACTATTATTGCTTATTAATTTATACTAAGTCTTAAAATAAGCGCCATAGTTTCCATAGTTTATTAATTTATAACTTACGTTATAATAATGCTTATTACTTAACCCAAGGTCTAAGTGTGAAAATAAGCTTCTTTCTTCTTTTATTCTTTTTAGTTATAATTCTAAATTATAACTAGGCCAATCTTCTTAATTCAGTCCAATTAATATCATAATTAGGCATAATTTCAGTCCTATTCTAATTATATTACAGTCTTTGTGATTTACATCTCATATTCCATTATTTCAGATTTCTTATAATTTAATCCAATTTCGCGTTAATTCCATTCTAATCCATACGCGTAGAAGAAGAAGGAGAAATAAAAGAAAACTGAAAATAGAAGGAAATCCAAGGTGTAGGAAGAAGATGTAAATAACGCATAAATAATAGTAAATAAATTAAAATACTGTAAATAAACTGTAATTAAATGGGAAAAGCTATAATTAACAGAAATAAACTAAAATTAACTGAAAAGAATAACTAGAAGGAATAGATTGAAAATAATTCTAAAAACTGTAAATAAATTACTAAAAAGGTTACTCCAAAAATCGTAGTTAAACTACGACTATTGGAAACCCTATTATTTTAAATTACTTAAAGAAATTTAAAATAATTACAATCTCTCATCTCTGGTCCTAGCTCTTCCATTTGGACCTTCACCGATCCACTTGGGGTTGTTAAATATTTTTATTTAAAACGATTTCCTCCTTGGAAAATTATTCCGCTTAGGGTCCTTCCTAAATAGGTGAACCCAATTGGAGAAAATCTTAGAATAAGAAAAAGTGTTAGGCCTAGGGTTCTATTTATAGGGATAGAAGTGAATCTCAGACCGTTGGATTTGGGGATTGAATAGGATTCAACCACGTCATAGGGTGAATAGGAGCCATCGGATGCAAGAATAGAAGGACCAGATCAGTTTAAACAATCCAAATTACGTGTTCAACTTTCGAACGAACGAACGTTCGTTCGTTAACGAAAATAGGCAGGCGGGTCGACCGGGCGATCGACCTCCCTTGTGCCCAGGTCGACCGGCCGGTCGACCTGGCCTATATTTTTTTATATTTTTTTTCGTTTCTTTGATTATTTTGTTCCTTGCTCATATTAACTTGGATTCTGACATTCTATATATGGAAATTGACCGAAAAATTACCATGGACACAATGGTGCAACTCATGTGGTTCAATTTTGATAATTTCACAAAGTTATTTTGTTATTTAATTAATTAATGAATTAATAATTATGGATTAAATTTCGGGTTGTTACATTCTCCCTTCCTTGAGGGATTTCGTCCCCGAAATCTTTGAGGATAAAAGAATGTACTAAATATTTCCATCCAAGTTCTACAACCAACTACTCAATCATCAACCATTCATCCATTGTCCTTAAGTTTTTCTAATGCAATTTATGATACTTATGCAATTAGTGTAGTGTTAATGTCCCTAACTAATGCAAAAGATTAGGCGGTCCACTGATTCAGTTGACCGCCTTTTATGCAATCATGTCCGTGCCATGTATCCAAATGAATGCAAAAATTCACTAATGATAACTGATAATTCTATATGTGCTACAAACATCATCCAAATGCAATAATCATGTGGTAAACATCCATTTATAGCAACCATAGAAATAAATTAAAAATGCACACACATCCATATGCATATGCTCTAGTGTCCTAATTAGGCCGATCCCTAAAGAATAATAGTGCCTAGTATACCTATAAGCGTCCATTAGCATCCACTAGCAAACACTTGCAATCACAAGCATACATCATTCATAACATGTTCTAATAACATATTTACATCAATTCCTACCATCCATAAGTTAAATCCTAAGTTCTACCCTCCCAAAGGATAACATAGGAAAGAACCTATTCAAAACTAAAGATGGAAATAGGAAATTCTAAAAACTTATTATCAAAGGAATGTGGATACGAAATACGAATTTTCTCCCAATCAAACCAATCCTCCCCGAAGTCTTCTTAACTATGTCGAAACCAAGGCAATCCCTCTGCAGACCCTATCCAACGTGAAGGTGACTTGCGTGGTCTTTCATCAAGAGCTTTGAAAGGTGCCACTCTAATGCTAGCTTGAGAACTACTATCTTATGTGAATTCCACTAAAGAAAGATGCTTTTCCCAAGTTCCTCCAAAATCAAGAATATCCATTCTCAACCATGCGTGCCTTACTACCTTACTCACTTTACTTTACTGTCTTCTTTAGTCTGCACACACATGAATCAACATTCCTAGGTTCTTACTAGTGTCTTATACATTCCACGGGAACTTCTATCATTACTTCCAAAAGTAACACTGCTATCCCCTAAATGGTCTTGCATTTTTTCCGTTACACCTAGGAAATGATTTATCTATACTCCATATTTATAAGAGTTTGGTTGGGTATTTATCGTTTCAAAAACTAAGACTTCTAAATTTTCAAAACATCATATCCCAAAATCTTTGTCTTTAAAAAGTGTTATTTTTGAGTTTCTATTAAATTCAAAAATACTTGGTTACTTAACATTATTTCCCAACCTAAAGGGAAAAACTTTCAAATTCTAAGTCCAAAACTTATTCCTCGTTTTCTTTTAAAGACCTTTTCAGTTTTCTATAAAAATTTGAATTTTCAAATTCTACTTTTATTAAGTTTTTCATTTCCAAAAACTTATTTACTTTTTCACCAAACCATTTTCTTTTAAAATATCTTTAAACTGTTTTTATGTGTTTCAAAACATCTTCTTATTATACCCCACCGTCTCATACCTTAATTTGTTGGAACTACTTTCTCAAGTGAGAAATTATTAACGCTAAAATCTTCTATGAACCTTTAAAAGGAGAATTTCATGTTTATGTGAAATAACAAGGAACTTATTTTATATTTTTCGAAATAGGCTATACAGTATATTGTGCTTTTCATACCTTGTATATCTCTTTCATGTATTCCTTGTAACTTGCACAAAACATTTTTATTAGTTTCATAGAAAATTATACCATTACTCTTTTCATTCCAATAGATTAAAGTATGTTTAATTTATATTCTTCCATGATAAATATTTTCTAATATCTAACTTACACATTTTCCTTTCAAAAAAACTCATCTTCAAAACTGTTTTAATATTTCCATAACTGCAAAAACGCTTCCTTATACTTATTAAAAATAATAAGTGTACTTTACAAACCATTTTGTTTCTATACTTAGAAATTACCGTTTAAAATACATTTTTATTTGGGCTAAAATGGATGTTGCATAAAACACCGTTGCTACAACCCAAAAAAAACTAGTGTATGGATTCAATTAGAAAAATACCAATAAATCTCATATACCTATGTAAAAATATTTCTGTTGGGAGTCAGTTACTATAACAATAGTGTTATAGCCTATGCTCCACTTATTTTTCACGAAAACATTTATTACAACAATAAAAGTAATCTACGTTTTCGATACTTGATACACTCTAGGTTTTTATGTTTAAAATCTTTGTTTACTTACAATGAAACTAGTCAGTTATATATAAATATACACACACACATACACTCCATAATTATTCAAAACGAATTCCAATTTTTCATTATATAAAAACCAACTTAAATTTCAAACCATTCTTCAAAAACCCCATATTTATTTTCTAAAAGAAAATATTAACAATGAAAATTTTCAATTCTAACAATTATATTTTTCAACTTCTCAAATTTCAAAAATTTTATTTTATTGGACTAGACATAAAGTGGGTCTTCCTACTTACTACCCTCGGAGTACTTTTCCTAAACTAAAGGCTTTTACTCCTATTCCTCTTGTATACTCATATTTATTCTAAGGCATCACCGTCAAATCCACTTGTTTGAGACAATTATAATTTCTACAATTATCTACACATGGACTTTCTTCTTTGCTTATCTACTGAATTTTATTGTACATCTCTAACCTTTGCCTACCTCTATTTGGATTTCCATAATCCAAATCCTAAATGTACAAAACCGTTTCTTAAATTCCTACCATGCGCAGACATTCTCTATGCCCCAAGAAACGCACTTCCTTATGCCAAAAGTGATATTCCAAGAACTCTGTCTCCAGCTGACGAACACGAAGCGTACAAAGAACCTCCTTTAGATGAATAACAAGCTCTTCCATACTTCTTGGAAAACACCAAAATGTCGACCACGAATACCCCCACGAACTTTATTTTAGGACATCTTTAAAAACATGGTTCATCAAATTTATAGAATAGGCTGGGACATTGGTTAGCCCAAAAGACATAACCAACCACTCAAAGAATCCGTCGGGTGTCCTAAATGTGGTCTTATCAATGCTATCATTAGCTACCCTAAGCTGATGAAATTCAATGGCTAGACCAAGCTGAGAGAATACTGAAGAGCCAACTAACTGAAAAGATCATCTATCTTAGAGAGTGGATAATGGTTCTTCTTTGTGAGCTTATTCAATTCTTCATAGTCAATGCAAAGTCGAAGAGAACCACCTGCTTTGGTAGTGAAGACGACTGGCGCTCCCTATTTCGATATGTTTCTTCTTATGAAACCTTTCTGAAAAGCTCAGGGATCTGCTTGCTCAATCCCTTCCTTTCCCTAAGCGCCATATGCCCTACGGGTAATGCTACTGGCTAGCAAAATAAATCCTGAATTCAATATCTCTCTTAAGGGGTAGTCCCGTAAACTCCTCAAAGATGTCTGGAAAATCTCTGACGACAGGAACCGAATCTAACTCTGATGATGATGAATCGAGGGAATAAAGGAAGCTCAACATAACTGACCCTTGTGGATCACAAGAAATCTCGAGAGTCCTACTAATGCCTGTCTCTAGTCTAATGACTCTCCTCTCGCAATCTAATATAGCTCCATATGTGGATAGCCAATCCATTCCCAAAATCATCCCACACCCCGAAAATCCCAAAACATAGGCGTCATAGTCAAATTCTACGCCTAGGATAAAAAATTTCAAACCCCTACAAACCATAGACAAGAGTGTCGATCCTCCTATGGGGTTTGAAACAAAGATGGGGTCTACTACTAAAGAAATGTCTAAGTGCAAACAATCCACATGAGAACTAGAGATAAAAGAGTGTGATGCTCCAGAATCGAAAAGAGTCCAAATGGGAAAATCAGAAATAGAAATCAAATTTTCCTACCTAGATTTGGTCTGCTGCTAGAAGGTGTTGTATCCAAAGTCTGAATCTGTGCTACTGGTACACCCGCACCCTGCCCCGTTTGCTAGGGGCAACTCCTACTCCGGTGACTAGGTTGCTCGTAACTATAGCACTTTCCTCTCATCTCCTCTCTCTTGCAGTCTCTCGCGTAATGACGAATCATTCTGCAACTATGGCACTTCACTTTCTTCTTAATTCGCTTCTGAGGGACTTCCCTTTTCCTCTTATCCTTCTTGCCCTTCCACCATTGCTTCTTAGAGCTTGTAGGAACTTCCTTAAGCTCTTCTTCCAATTGCCAAGATATAGGTTGAACACTCTGTCGGTCCTCCAAACCTAACCGCCTAAATCTTTGCTCCATATTCTCAAAACTAACCCGCGTCTCCTCGGAATCCTTCGTGCTAGAAAACGTTCTACTTCCTATACCAGCGAAGTCCTTGCATAGCTCAGAAAAGGGGGCTGATGTGGGTGGATTAAAGGGATTTCCACCTACTGGTGTTGTATTGGGCACTTGCCCTTGCACCTCTGGTACCGTAGCTCTACGGAACCAATCAGCCATTCTATGCAAAGAAAAGAGAATATAGGCTCGAAAGAATCGAAAGAAGATTGCACTGGACTTAGAGGGGATTTTTTTATAAAAACTCTTTTATACTTAAAAACTATTTTTAAGAGTTCTTTTTTGAAAAATACTTTTTAAATGAAGTTATTTTGGAAAATACTTTTACTTTTAAATTAAATTTTCAGGAATCTTGCAACCTTAGGCTCTGATACCAAGTGAAACACCCACACCCCTTAATATACCCAAAAGGACACATTAAAAGGCATGGTGCGTTGTAGGTATAACTAAAATTAATAGAGACTAAGATTCACAAGACAAAAATAGGTAAAGACAGCGGAAACTAAAATAATAACTTATTCAAAACAAAAACTTCATAATTACTTCATAAACCGAATAAGTCAAATACCAAATACAACATACATGTCTCAAAACCCAATATGTCTCATGAAATAAAAACTCATAGTCTCAACAAAAATCAGAGTACAAATATCCCTCATAATAAGCCAGTACACAGAAAAAGCTAAGGTTGGAATAAAAGAAATACATGGTAGAAATCTTTTCCAAGAATCCTCCGAGCACTGAAATCTACTGCCCTCTTCCGTGATTTCCTATAGGGGAAAGGGGAAAATAGAGGAGTGGGTCAGACTAAAGGTCCAGTGAGTGATAGTAGCTATTAGAATCTTTAAGCAAAGTAAAAGTAATAGACTCTTCAATAGTTTTAGTATATACAGAAGGAAACAAAGGAAATGAAAAGAGAGAAACTGCAAATAAATACGAATAAATTATTGCTCAATTAGTAAGATAGGTTAACTTTAATTGTTTGCACTTGTCCTTGATAGCTGCTTTGATTAGGCTGAATTCCTAATTCTACCCTTTGATCGGCCTACTACTCCATAGAATCTACTGTGGACCGGACGTTTCCCTACATAGTATACTTTGGTGTCTATGAACGACACACTTACTAAGCACTTGGAACTCATAGCGATTACTGAGCACCGAAATGGAAGTCGCACGCATAACTGCCACCATGCCCATGCTACCTGTTGTTCCCTCTTTTGACCTTTTATTTACCCTAGCCATCATAAGCGTGCCCCTCGCCTCACTTCAGGATTATGTGAAGCACCTCGTTTCACTTCAGGGTTATGTGAAACACCGTGTTCATAGAAAAATAGGGGAAATGTTGTTGGTACTGGTCCCTATCAAACAATAATCTAGTTGCGCCCCTTGTTCAAACCCCCTTGATTTGAACTACCATAGATTGACCGTTTACTACCACTATAAGCATAAGCGTACCCCTCGCCTCACTTCAGGATTATGTGAAGCACCTCGTCTCACTTCAGGATTATGTGAAACACCGCAACCATATAAATATTAGGGGAATGCTATTTGGTACAGGTCCTACTCTTATCTTTTCTTATTAACTTAGATAAATTATTTAAATAAGCCTTTATTTTTATCAATTACTATTATTGCTTATTAATTTATCCTAAGTTTTAAAATAAGCGCCATAGTTTCCATAGTTTATCAATTTATAACTTACGTTATAATCATGCTTATTACTTAACCCAAGGTCTAAGTGTGAAAATAAGCTTCTTTCTTCTTATATTCTTTTTAGTTATAATTCTAAGTTATAACTAGGCCAATCTTCTTAATTCAGTCCAATTAATATCATAATTAGGCATAATTTCAGTCCTATTCAAATTATATTACAGTCTTTGTGATTTACATCTAATATTCCATTATTTCAGATTTCTTATAATTTAATCAAATTTTGCGTTAATTCCATTCTAATCCATACACGAAGAAGAAGAAGGAGAAATAAAAGAAAACTGAAAATAGAAGGAAATCCAAGGCGTAGGAAGAAGATGTAAATAACGCATAAATAACAGTAAATAAATTAAAATACTGTAAATAAACTATAATTAAATGGAAAAGCTATAATTAACAGAAATAAACTAAAATTAACTGAAAAGAATAGCTAGAAGGAATAGACTAAAAATAATTCTAAAAACTGTAAATAAATTACCAAAAAGGTTACTCCGAAAATCGTAGTTAAACTACAACTATTGGAAACCTTATTATTTTAAATTACTTAAAGAAATTTAAAATAATTACAATCACTCACCTATGGTCCTTTGCTCTTCCCTTCGGGCCTTCATGGATCCACTTGGAGTTGTTAAATATTTTTATTTAAAACGATTTACTCCTTGGAAATTATTCTGCTTAGGGTCCTTCCTGAATAGGTGAACCCAATTGGAGAAAATCTTGGAATGAGAAAAGTGTTTGGCATAGGGTTCTATTTATAAGGGTAGAAATAGATCTCAGACCGTTGGATTTGGGGATTGAATAGGATGCAACCACGTTATAGGCTGAATAGGAGCCATCAGATGCAAGAATAGAAGGACCAGATCAGTTTAAACAATGCAAATTACGTGTTCAACTTTCGAACAAACGAACGTTCGTTTGTTTACGAAAATAGGCAGGCGGGTCGACCACCCTTGTACCCAGGTCGACCTGGCCTATATATATTTTATATTTTTTTTGTTTCTTTGATTATTTTGTTCCTTGCTCACATTAACTCGGATTCTGACGTTCTATATATGGAAATTGACCGGTAAATTACCACAGACACAATGGTGCAACTCCCGTGGCTCAATTCTGATAATTTCACAAACTTATTTTATTATTTAATTAATTAACGAATTAATTATTACGGGTTAAATTTCGGGTTGTTAAATGTTCCCTATAAATCACGTGTTTTTCTTAGATATTTCCAGAGTTATATTTTGGTCCAGATTTGATAGTCGGTTATTTAACTATCAAATAAACAAACAAGCAACAATTCAGAGATTTAATTACCCATAACAAACATTAAGCCTCAAAATGAATCATTCATTTATTTAAATCTCTTTTCAAAATAGTTATCAAAATATTCATACACTTATCCCACTAGCATAAGTATATTCACAAAACATGGTGAAAGATATCTTATTTCAAAATCATTTTTAAAAGGATCAAAACAAGTATTATTTGAAATAGAGATAAGAATAATCTCAAACACCATTCCTTCGGTGTGAAGTGTGGAACGAATGTCTACACCACCATAATTGAGAAGGTCAGTTAAGGGAAATCCAAATTCTTAAAAAAATTATAATTTTTCTTTAGTAAATCCTTTTACTAAATCTCTTCATTTATGAAATATCCATTACTTAAATTCCAAATCCATTTGTAAAACTCTTTATAAATCTCTAAGTTTATTTATAGAACTCTATTATAAATATCAAAACCATATATATAACTCTTCATAAATCTCCAAAATAATTTATAGAACTTCTTTTATAATATCTGAAATCATTTATAGAAACACTTTCCAAATTTCAAGACCGCTTTTCAATTTATAAAACACCTTTTATAACTTTCCTTATTTAAAACCAAACTTCTTAAATGAACTTTTAAATCAATGAAGTTCCCTTGATAACACCAATAATTAAAAACACCTTGAAATAAACAAGTTATTATTTTTAAAACATTCTTCATTTAATTTTTGTACCGCATAAACAAAGTAATGATTTTAAACAATCATTTTAAAAGAAAATATTAAATTACTTCAAAACACCTTTAAATAAAATAATTGCTAAATTACGCTTTAAATATCTTAAATCGAAATAAGCTTTAAACCATTATCAAAAGCTTAAAATGAAGTATTTGATTTCATAAAATTCAGAAAGAGACTTAATGACTATAATGGTTTCCATTAATTGAGTTTAACTTTCCAAGTTATATCATGAGTATTTACATAACAACAGATATAAAAAGAGAATCAACCAATAACAATCAACCATTACATAAGAAAATGTTCAAGTTACTAAAATAGCAGACGGGGATTTGTCCTGCTAAACACATGTCCAAGTTATTATATTTGCAGAATGGGTTTTTATTCTACCTAATAGATGTAACCATAATATATTTGGTGAATTGTGGCAGTATTGTGATTTATTATGCCAAACAATTGTCCAATATAATTTAATTAGCAGAACGGTGATTTATACTGCTAAACAGATGTCAACTATAATTTTATTAGCAGAATAATGATTTATTCTACTAAGTAGATGTCATTGGGTTTCATATTCAATTGGGATTACTTAAGAGTAGTCGACAAAGAAATCCCTTGGATTCAAATATTCTTTTAAAAGAGAGTTGCTTTTAAAAACAAAACCGATCTTTAGAAAAAAAAGTGGTTTATAACTCAAAAACTTTTATTTAAAAATTAAAAAACATTTAAACTCTTTAATTAAAAATAAATAAAACTTTAATAATAATTAAAAAACGATTAATTATTAAATGAATAATTAAATAATAATTATCCTTAAATAAATAAATAAATAATAGCTAACCTTTTAAATAAATAATTTAACCATAATTAATCTTTAATTAATTGTTAAATAATAAATTAAACTGTTAAATAATAATTAAATATTAATTAATCATAATTAATTAATTAATTCTTAATTAAAACGTAAATAATAAATTAAATCTTTATTAAATCATAATTAAGTTTTAAATAAATCTTAACTTAATTAGTAATTAATTAAATATTTAAATCTTTTCTTGATTATTAAAATATAATTAACCTTTAAAATAATAATTAACCTTTAAATAATAATTAAATACTAATTAATCCTTTAATAAATTATTAATCTTAAATTAACAAACTAATTATATTTAACTTACTTAATTTATGATTAAGTACAAATTTCCTTTATTTATTAATGGTTAAGTACTAATCACATTACTTAATTAAGAATAAAATAACCATGAAATAAATAAAATAACAAAAAATACCTTTTTATTTCTTACAACAAGTTTTGAAAACATTTCCGAAAGATACTTAAGTGAAATTAAATTCAGATTTCAAAAATAGTTCGTTTTCACCAATGCACTTATAGCGATTATCGCTATATGACCCTAAATTTTCAAAAATATCAAATAGCTTCAAAAATATTATCTTTTAGTTTAAATTTACTTCTAAAACTTAAATAAAGTTTTGGATCTTAAAAAGTAAAGCTTTTACCTTACTTTAGCCTAAAACATGCATGATTACAAACATATACATGCCATAACTAAACATAACAAACTAAGGACATATCTAATAAACTAACTTTACTTAATTACTTGCATATTCAAGTTATATGTCATTTTCAACCAAGCACATTCCAAACATAAATACACACACACACAAAGCAATCTTATATCCAACCAATCACATATGATTAAATCAACAAATATTTAACATAACTAATGTTAGAAACTTTAATTAAATTAGTGAGCTTTACTCACTATTAGGCCTCCAATTTATCCAAAGTGACCCGAGATGCTCCTGACTAACAACAACACTACGACACTCTCCTTCTCCTCCTTTTCTTGCCAAATGGATCAGCCCAAGGTGTGGTGGAGCTTGGCCTTGAATAGTGGAGGGACATTGGATTATCATCGAATTCACAAAAATCAAACTCGAAAATGAGTCATCTTCCAACTGATTTGTGGACAATTAAATCATGGATATTGGATAAGTTGTCAAAAGGAAAGTTATTGTAAATTTTCTTCTCTACAATTTCAAAAAAAGTCACTCAATTTGGATCTACTTTGATGGAGATATTGCCTAAGGAAGAAGAGGTGTTCTTGGAATAAAAAAAATGGGTCCGAAAATACTCTATAAAGAAATAAGTTTTGGACATAGCTAAGCTTAAAATTTGAAGAAGTGGTACGCATGAAAGTTGTAGCCACTAGAATTTGTTACGGTTTGAAGAAAAGAAATACTCCATTTGGATAAGATATCAGAAAGATATGGTAGAAGGAAAAGGAGGTGAAATTGAAGAAGCGAAAGGGCTATTTATAAGCAAAAGAACAAAGTAAATTACCTTAATGCCCTTGTACCTTACCCTCCATTATTAGTTTGCTACATTACCTTATCCCCTCCACCCCATGTGCTCAAGCCTATAGGCTTATCCCCCCTAAAACCCCATGAACCAACATGTTTAAACATGTTTCTAATGACATTCACTTTTTCCCTTTTTCTTATAAAATACAACATATATTATCCTAAATATATATATTATACACACACACACACACACACATATACACTACTATAATACATAACCCTAACTTATAAATGTATGTGAATATTTATACTTTAGGCTTTACGATGTTTCTGACAACTTTTATTTGGCCAAAAGTCGAAAATTCGAAAAACGAATTCCAGTCACATTTTCGATTCTTCTTTGAACTAATTATTTTTGTAAAATAATTTTGAACATTGTTTCACCATCGTTATTTATTATTTAAAATAGCTTTATTTTAATTATAAAATCTATTATTGGAATGTTTAAATTAATTAAATATATGCTAATCAAAGTGGTGAAATTTCGGGTTGTTACTCTCTCCCCACTTAAAAGAATTTCGACCCCGAAATTTTTCCACGGCCCTAACCAAAAATACTTAGCACTACTCATCAATCTGTAAGATGTACATAGATCATTCCTATGTAAAATCTAATTTAATCACTCACTTGAATACATAACTTTACTTCCAAACTAGTATTGCTCACCTGATTCCCTAGTGCGACCTCCGTTCTCCTTACATAGCTATATACTATGATAGAAAACTTTTAGTTCCATATCAAGAACCCTCACCAAGTGGTCGCCGTCAAAAATTAAATGATAAATCCTTATTCGGAATGGTGTGAAACTACTCAAAGTCATGTACTCAAATCTTGGATTGAGAATTATGTGAAAAAGAGGAAGGATCTATGCACAACTTACGTACTCCTCTAAAGGTTTTTACTACCTAACTACTTTTTACCCACCCATAAATATTTGTGAAATCATTTCATAGAAATTACAACTTAGGTTCAAACATTTAAAACGCTACAACTTATCTAGGAAACCTTTCATAAAATCATTTTAATTTATTAACTTATATAATACTCTCCTACATCATAAGAGTATATATACAAAACATTGGATTTTTATTCTATTCAGTTTTTAACTATTTAGATGTAGGCCCAAAATAATTTGGGTCCCAAAACCGAGTCGACTAATTCAACTTCTTTACCCAATCGATCTGGTAAGTAGCTAAGAAGAGTAGGATGCTGGTATCCAAACTCCATCCTAGAATCTACTTTTCTTTAGACACTCTGGGGTAAAAATGTTTATTAGTCGACCTAATAACGTCAAATAATTTTTAACTTCCTAGATGTTTAAAATCAAAAGACATGGTTTAATAGAACATAATTTATTAAATCTCCTTAAGAAATTAGCTAAAATTTAGAACTTCATTTATTAACTCATTATTTAATCAAAATATCTTATTATTTTAAAACTCAAGAGCAAAATACCTGGGTTTTATTTCAAAAACCTTTTGAAATGATACTTTATTTTAACCCTTAGAAAAATATACATATAGTCCGAGCAACTCCAAAATGATATCAAGGAACTGGGTACTACCGAATAGTATCATAAATCTCTTTACCAAGAAGGGTAATACTCAAAAGAAGTGTTTGCTGTCCAAACACATCTCCTGCCCATTTTTAGTTACTTTTCTAGTTAATTATAAAAGTATCTCTTCTTTCAAATCCCTTTCTGAAACAATACTATGTATATATTTCCAGCTAAATAATTTCAACAAAATTTCTAATTCAAATTTTTTTTGGATTCGTTCGGATTCGAACTCGTTTTGATTGTACAAAGACAAAGAGAATAATTTACTAAGTGCACTACAATGTTCGCCTAGGCAAACATCTTATTGTTACTTAGAAGATTATTTAGATCATTACAAAACAGCTCGAGATTCATTCCTCGAACTGTCCAAAGAAAAATCTTAATCTTAAATTCTTTTTCAAAATATTTATACCTTAAAGTATTTTTTAAGAGAAATTATTACTACTTTTCCAAGAATCATTTGAAAACTTTATCAAAGTCACCGGGATTTAAATTCATTGAAAATCCATCTTATATTTAAAACATATTTTTATAATTCTGATTTATAAATCACTGTATATTAAATCTTTCGTAAATATTCATTTTTAAAATATATTTCCTTTATTATTAATAAACACCCTTTTATTAAAATCCAATACTTATGACCCAACATTATCATCAAATTCCTAAACTGTGAAACTTAATTCACAAGATGTTCGTTTCAATTTTACCAGAAATTATATCTTCCTAACCTATGATGGAAAAAGGAAAACTACCAATAAATCAGACAATAGTCAATTCTAAAAATTGGACGAGCATGACTAATCAAACCCTATATGATAATAATTAAATATTATCAACTCCTAACAACAATCAACTAACTATACTTTATTTTTGAAAATTATTTATTTATATATAAAATATATTCCTAGGTAAAATTATTTCATTTACCAAATTAAAACGATATCGTATTGATTTGCCTAGTTTAAGTGTTTAGAAACCCCTATCGACCTGTGGTGCCCCAAAATCTCGACCACAATTCGTAAACCACTCAACCCATAAGTCAACACAATATAAAACAATTTTATAGCACTAACAAATACGCACTCAATATATACAATCAAACTCATTCTAGGGTCTCACTTACCCTATCTCAAATGAGTCAACCCCACCAAAGCCTAGGTGTTCGCTCAACCTAAGCTCTGATACCACGTTGTAACGATCTGCCTTTCTTATACCTAAAGGCGGTACTTAATACATCATCGGTATTCATATGCCGATCATTTAAATCTCCGAAAGACAGGTCGTTTGGGGTGAAGAAAGAAAAGATAGAACAGAATTCCACAAAACATGACAAGTAATATATAATATGAATGAGTCTTTACAAAAAGGAATCATGTTTAGTATACACAACATCAGAGTGCATTAACCTATTATTAGAGTGGACAGTTTAAATAGTCTGTCCTTATAGTTGCTGATAAATATAGACAAAAACAAAACAAATGAGAATAGTAGAAGATAGATGATACGTGAATATATCTTGGAGAATCCAGCTCATCTCCAAAATGCTCCAAAGTGTCCAGCTAAATCTAGAAAATATGCTTGGGCTGACCCGGGCATTATAAGAAAAATAATGCACGGATCAGTCTGGTAAAACCAGCGTGAGAAACTTATATCACAAGGAATTTTATTATTATAACTTATAAAATCTTTTAAAATCAAGGGTATCCTGTAAGACCACGTCGCATATCAACACGGATGGGTTTTTGCCATACGATAACAAAAATACTTTCCATAGAAAATCCAGTGATATTATAATAATGTCTAAGATACAAATACATATTACTATAGCTGAAATGCTTACATCTCACATTTTAGTAATTGGGCATAACTATGTCTGTAAAGGCACGTATTGGTAAATGGATTCCATCAATAACAAGACACTATGGTACCAACTAAAACAGTGCATCTCTAGATAAAACACACCAAGAGCCTCACATGGACTCCTTACGACTCAGGACTGGCCTTACCCCTTACTGGATAACGTCTAATATGTCATCACTCTGGTTGGGATCAACAACCTAAATAGGCCCCGAGCATACATGATCTAAAATATCGATCTATATTGGGCGATGATCATACCCTAATGGTAGCGAACCACATAGCCTTAAAGCATATCCCTGATTTTAGTCATTTCCTGGTGTGCGGCTTGAATTTACGTTTACCTTTTTTTGCAAACCAACGTGGAATGTTAGCACTGCCCTCCAGACAAAAACGCAATGCCAACATTCATCCATACAAGTTTGTTCTCGGTCTGAACGAAACTGAAGGCACTACCTCTACTTCATCCATTTTGGAATCACCCTCAAGATTACTAGCAAATAGCCCTTGCTCTTCAAAAGCTCCATCTTCATTTATCTTCAAGATGTCTTCAGTTTGAAACGCTTGAGTTAGATCGAAGTGGTTTTCAGATAATTTATACTTATCTGATCCCGGTTTCTTTAAACAACATTCGATGGTTCTGGTAAACTCAACCCTAGTTCTTTTGGAAATAATAAGACAATACATAGAAACAGGGATCACCCCCTAATCATTTAAGTGGAAGGATCTCCTAATCATTTGTCCTAGGAGAACAAAACGAGATTTATACGCACAGTACAACATCATCGAAGATGACTATGCCATATAAATCACATGTTTCTCCTAGATATTTGCACAGTTATATTTGGTTCAGATTTGATAGTCAATTATTTGACTATCAAATAAACAAATAAGCAACAATTCAGAATTTAATTACCTATAACAAACACTAAATCTCAAAATAAATCTTGCATTTACTTAAATCTATTTCCAAAATATTTATCAAAATATTCATATACTTATCTGACTGGCATAAGTATATTCACAAAATATTGTGAAAGATTTCTGATTTTAAAATCATTTTTAAAAGGATCAAAACAAGTATTATTTGAAATAGATATAAGAATAACCCCGAACAGTATTCCTTCGGTGTTAGGTATGCAACGAACGTCCACACCACCATAATTGAGAAGGTCGGTTAAGGGAAATGCAAGTCTCAATTTTTTAATAAATTTTCTTCAATAAATCCTTTAATAAATCTCTTTCATTTATGAAATCTCCTTTACTTAACTTCCAAATCCATTTATAAAACTCTTTAAAATCTCCAAATTTATTTATAAAACCCTTTTATAAATATAAAAACCATATAAATAACTCTTAATAAATCTCCAAAATCATTTAAAACTTCTTTTGTAATATCCAAAATCATTTATAAAAACTCTTTCCCAATTTCAAGATGTTTTTTCAATTTCTAAAACACATATTATAAACTTTCCTAATTTAAAACAAAACTTCTTAAATAAAATTTTAAATCAATAAAGTTCCCTTGATAACGCCAATTATTTAAAACACCTTGAAATAAACAAGTTATTATTTCTAAAACATTCTTCATTTTATTTTATACCACATTAACAAAGTAATGATTTTAAACAACCATTTTAAAATAAAAATAATAAATTACTTCAAAACACCTTTGAATAAAATAATTGCTAAATTATCCTTTAAATATCTTAAATTGGAATAAGCTTTAAACCATTATCAAAAGGTTAAAATGAAGTATTTGATTTCAACAAAATTAGAAAGAGGCTTAGTGACCACAGTGGTTCTCATTTAATTGAGGTTAACTTTCAAAGTTACTAGTATAAATCACACATACGTGCATTTAATAGTTAGAGATATTTACCTTTTATTTGACAAAAAATTAATGAATGGACATGTGTTATAAGTGCAAAAACTTTATTGGTCACAACACTTATTTCAAACGATTTTGTTGGTGGTGTTGGTTGCAAATTTAGAATGAAATTCCATTGATGGATGGTCGGAAAGGGAAATGTGATGAAGGTTGCAAACCCGATAAGGTTTCGTTGATGGATGTGGGGTATTTTTGGAATTTCAAAAAGACACGGTTGAAATCATATTCATCGAATTATCATTATTAATAGTAGAGTAGTAGAGATATCATGGGTATTTACATAACAACAGATATGTTAAGAGAATCAATTAATAACAATCAACCATTACATAGAAAAATGTCCAAGTTACTAAAATAGCAGACGGGGATTTGTCCTACAAAACACATGTCCAAGTTATTATAATAACAAAATGGGTTTTTATTCTACTTATTAGATGTTAACATAATATATTTGGTATATTATGGCAGAACTGTGATTTGTTCTACCAAAAAAATATCCAACATTATTTAATTAGCAGAATGGTGATTTATTCTGCTAAGTAGATGTCAACTATAATTTTATTAGTAGAACGGTGATTTATTCTGCTAAGCAGATGTCATTGGGTTTCATATTCAATTGGAGTTACTTAAGGGTAGTTAATAAAGAAATCCCTTGGGTTAAAATCTTCTTTAACATAGAGTTGTTATTAAAAGCAAAACCGATCTTTGGAAAAAAAGGTGATTTAAAACTCTATAACTTTTGTTGTTAAAAATTAAATAACATTTAAACTCCTTAAATAATAATAATTAAACCTTAATTAATAGTTAAACAGTAATTAACCATTAAATAAATAATTGAATTATAACTAACCTTCTAATAAATAATTTAACCATAATTAATCATTAATTAATTATTAGATGATAAATTAAACTTCTAAATAATAATTAAACATTAATTAATCATAATTAATTAATTAAATAATCCTTAATTAGAACCTAAATAATAAATTAAACCTTTATTAAATCATAATTAAGTTTAAATTAAATCTTAACTTAATTAGTAATTAATTAAATATTTAAATCTTTTCTTGATTATTAAAATAATAATTAACCTTTAAAATAATAATAAATACTAATTAATCCTTTAATAAATTATTAATCTTAAATTAACAAAATAATTATATTTAACTTAATTTATAATTCAATACAAATTTCTTTATTAACTAATGATTAAGTACTAGTTACTTTACTTAATTAATTAATAAAATAAAATTACCTTTTTATTTCTATACAAGTTTTGAATTTTTTTTCAAAACATACCTAAATGAAATTAAATTCAGATTTCAAAAATAGTGCGTTTTCACGAACTGCACTGATAGCGACTATCGCTATATGACCCTAAATTTTCAAAACTTGTTTAATATCAAATAACTTCGAAGATATTATCTTTTAGTTTTTAATTTACTTCTACAACTTGAATAATGCTTTGGATATTAAAACGTAAAGCTTTTAAAAATTTATAAATTTTGTTTTAGAAACACCTAAATAAGATTAATTTTAAAGTAAAGGATTTCGATGCCGCACTACACAACAAACTAAATATCCGACCTTACTTTAGCCTACAACATTCCATGCATGATTACAAACATATACATGCCATAATTAAACACAACCAACTAAGGACATATCTAATAAACTAACTTGACTTAATTACTTGCATATTCAAGTTATATGTCATTTTCAACCAAGCACATTCCAAACATAAATACACACACACACAAATCAATCCTATGTCCAACCAATCTCATATGTTAAAAACTTTAATTAAATTAGTGAGCTTTACTCACTATTATGCCTCCAACTTATCCAATGTGACCCGTGATGCTCCCGACTAACAACAACACCATGACACCCTCCTTCTCCTCCTTTCCTTGCCAAATGGCTTGGCCCAAGGTATGGTGTAGCTTGGCCTTGAATGGTGGAGGAACTTTTGATTATCATCGAATTCAAAAAAATCAAAACTGAAAATAGGTCATCTTCCAACTGATTTTTGGATAAGTAAATCATAGAATTTGGAAAAGTTGTCAAAGGAAAAGTTCTTGTAAATTCTCTTCTCTACAATTTCAAAAAAGTCACTCAATTTGGATCTGTTTTGAGGGAGATATGGCCTGAGGAAGAAGAGGTGTTCTCGGAATAAAAAAATAGGTCCAGAAACACTCTACAAAGTGAGATATGGACATGGCTAAGCTTAAAATTTGAAGAAGTGGTACACCTGAAAGTTGTAGCCACTGGAATTTGTTACGGTTTGAAGAAAACAAATACTCCATTTGGATAAGATATGAGAAAGATATGGTAGAAGGAAAGGAGATGAAATTGAAGAAGCGTAATGACTATTTATAAGCAAAAGAACAAAGTAAATTACCTTAATGCCCTTGTACCTTACCCTCCATTCTTAGTTTGCCACATCACCTTATCCTCTCCACCCCATGGTGCTCACGCCTATAGGCTTGTCTCCCTTAAAACCCCATGAGTCAACATGTTTAAACATGTTTCTAATGACATGGCATTCACTTTTCCATTTATTTATAAAATGCAACATATATTGTCCCAAATACACACACACACACACATATACATATATATACTACTATAATGCATAACCCTAACTTATAAATGTATATGAATATTTATACTCTAGGGTTTACAATTTTTCCGACAACTTTTATTCGACGAAAAGTCGAAAATTCGGAAAACGAATTTCAGTCACATTTTCGATTCTTCTTTGAACTAATTATTTTTGTAAACTAATTTTGAAAACTATTTCACCATCGTTGTTTATTATTTAAAAGATTTTATTTTAATTATAAAATCTATTATTTGAATATTTAAATATTTTAAATATTCACAAATTAAAGCGGTGAAATTATAGGTTGTTATAACAACCATGAAAGCGAATCATCCAAAAGATGAGCAGATACCCGCCGATCACACCTGGATGCATGCCATAATAAGATAAGGCGATACTTGCGTAGATGTGTGATATCTCAAAGATCATTTTTGATCTAAAGTGTTATATACTTTCTAATGTTAAATACTCGAGTTTCTCCTAATGTCCCATAACCACTTAGCGATACTAGAATATTTACTAAAAGATCGTAAATTTTACTCAGCCAAAATATTAAGTGTTAAATACTTTCAATTAGTAATCAAATTAGTGTTGCCCCAATTGTCCCATAACCATTAGGCGATACTTGAATGTTTACTAAAAGATTGTAAATTCCAATCAGTTAAAATATTAAGTGTTAAATACTGTAATTAGTAATCAAACTAGTGTTGGCCTCAGATGTTCCATAACCACTAACCGATACTCAAATTACTAAAAGACCGTAAACTCCACTCTAGAAAACATTCCATCATAAGAGTCAAATAATTAACCGATAAAGTGGTACATAATTTTCATACCACCAGTACAATTAAATCGTTTAAATAAAATTCTCATCTAATAGAAGTAATATTTTTATAGAAATTACTTCTTTTGAAATCGTTTAAATATTAGTCTAATGACTATACTAGATATTTTGATAAACACTTCTTGTTTAAACATTTTCTAACAATAATACTTTGAATTAGTAAATATTATCATAAGTATAATTTGTATCATTTATAAAGCGATTTCAGACTATATTTATTTTAAAATATGATTTTCTAGAATTTATTCTTCGAAATACCTTAATTTAATATATATATATATATATATATAAGTATACATATTATCATTAATTCATAGAATCAAAATTCTACATTGCCTCAAAATCAAAGAATGAAGTACAAACCAAGAATCAGAAATCCAAAAATGCATCTTCTAGAGCCAACATCGCATTATAAAACATTATTCCAGATATGGAATTATTTATCGATACGAGTTGATTTCCAACAACACCGATCACACGACAATGTACAAGCATCGACATACTATGTAACAACCCGCATATTTTATGATTATATATTTAAATGTTTTATTTAAATATAGCATCGTTTGTTGAATTTAAAGTCCAGAATGCGACCTAAGGGATAGCGTCCCGTTCGTGATACACGTGTTGGTGAGTTTTCATGCTCCCGTTTGTGATAGGCCTCTCCCCTCTTTTTTGTGATTTCTGGAATTTATGTTTCACCAATATTTGTGATTTGCATTGATAAGCTTTATCAATATTTGTGATTTGGTGAATAAAAATAAAGAATACGACATTCTTTTTGGGTATTTGAGAAAAACAAGAGATATTATATGATTTTTACTGTTATCATATATAGTTGTTATATCTCGTATTCTATCTCATCTTGTATGATATTTATAGCTAGACTGATTCGTTTATTTTTTTTCTTCTTAAATAATACTCGGGTCAGACCGAGGTGTTTCAGGTGCTTCCACTTGACTTCTTAGCAGGGACTAGCTTCTGACTTTTGGCTAACTACTTTAGCTTAGTAGTTTTTGTTTTTGTACATTCAAGATAGAGACTCCTTGATGTATACATATTCTTTTGTCTAGCACTTGTATCTATTCTTTTGTGATGTAGTGGATCTTGTATGACCACTACTTTAATGTACACTTCTATGTGTTATATTCATATCTGTTTCTGCCTTAGTGATATGAATATCTGTGACTGATTTATGTTATGCTTATTTTATATTTGTTTCCGAAGGCCACATAGCCACTGTGTAGTATCTTTCAGTTTGTATTTGATTTGTCAGATTTCCTCTTGAAATGAAATGCATGACATTCTATCTGATATCGGTACTCATACAAAGCAATTACACAGATGGTCACTCCTCAACAGCCTTATTCTTCGTACTAATTGACGGCATTACCCAGTAGTGTCCTTGGTTAGTGTGAGTATAGAGGTGGGGCGTCACAGCTTGGTATCAAAGCCGAACTTCGGAACAATGTAGAATATTCTAGCAAGGATCATTGTCCTAAGTCTCTCTTAGGAATCGTGCCTTAGGATTTAATTCGAGTCTTAGGACCCGTTCTATCCTATTTTCTTTTATGATGCCTTGTTTTATCAATCAAGTTTGTTTGATATTCATTATGAGAATAACATTTTTCCTCTTCTTTCTTTCTTAAAGAAGAGAAATGGTTAGACCTGGCCATCCCAAAGCCGGTCAATCCAGTGCTACTCCTCAGGAAGGCGTATTTATGTCTGCCCAACAGCTTTTGGATCTTGTAAAGAATGCCCAAACTGTGGGACCCATTCCTGAGCCTACTCATCCTAAATCCGGGTTTGCACGCTTGTGCAGGGATTATACCAATTTGGGTGGAAGGCTATTTAAGGGTTCCGAAAGCATTATAGAAGTCCAAGCTTGGCTTAGAACATGCGATCGCATCTTTCTCACATGAATCTTGTGGATCTACATCGAGTCCAAGTGGCTTCTAGCATGCTCCAAGAAAGAGCTTTAGATTGGTATGAGCTTTTGACTTCGGAAATTATCGAAGCGGATCTTACTTGGGAGCAATTCCGGGAAAGGTTCGAGTTGAAGTTTGTGCCGGAAGCTGAAAAAGTAACTTTAGCTCAACGCTTTATTGACCTTGTTCAAGGTAAATCTTATGTGACATATTATATCGCATCTTTTGAATCCCTCTCTAAATATGGGGTTGAGTATATTAATACCCCATTGAAGAAAAATCAGAGGTTTGTCTATGGGTTGAATAAGAATCTCAAAAAGGCTTTACTTCTGAAACTAGAAGTTTCTTTCGATCAGCTTGTAGACATCGCTCTTCGACTTGAAGAGGCCGATAAAGAAAGTGATGTTGAAGTTGTGGGTGCCAAACAGAACTTCAATAACAACAAGAAGAGGCAATTCAATAGTAAGTTCAAAGGCCCTAATCCCAACAAGAAAGGGAAGCAAGCAACTTCGATAGCAAAGACTCCCACCCCTAATCATGGAGAATGCTACAATTGTGGTTCTAAGAACCACTATGCAAATAAGTGTCCTAAACCCCTTTATTTTCGCTATTGCAAAAGTTCAGGTCACCTTATATCTTCATGTCTCAAACTCCAAAGCAAAAAAGAGGGAAAGCTGAATGTTGTGCAAGCCCCTAGTAACACTTCTCTTGGTCAAGGTATTTCTCATTCTATCCTTGATGGCATTATTATGTTTCGTGATCATCCTATTCGAGTTCTTTTTGACACGGGTGCATCTCACTCTTTTATATTAAAAGAACTTATCGATACTTTTTCTTTAAATGTTATGGGCTTGATGACTTCACTGAGAATTTCGAATCTGGTTAGTGGATCCGCAACACTCAGTTTACTTTGTAAAGATGTCGAGATTATTTTATGTGATTTCCGAGCCGATTTGCATGTTATGCGTTACTTAGGTTTCAGAATGATTTTGGGAATGGATTGGCTTAATCGTTATGAAGCCCACATCCTATGCCCCGAGAGGACTATCTATCTTCGACATCCTTAATCTGTTAAACAGATTTCTATTGTTCTTAAAGATTCATATTCCAATTTGGTATCATCCTTATATTGTCTAAATCCACATGATGACGATAATGATGATGAGGAAGATGTCATTTCCCTCATTCACGTTGCTCGTGAATTTCCCAATATATTTGAGCCCGTTTTAGGATTACCACCTAAGCGAGCAATTGAGTTCAGAATTAATCTAATCCCTGGAGTTCTACCTATCACTCGTCCTCCTTATCGTATGTCCAATAAGGAAAATGAGGAGATGCATAAACAATTATCGAAATTGGAAGCAAAACAGTTTATTCGTTCTAGTTCCTCTCCTTGGGGTGCTTCGGCTATCTTTGTGAAGAAATCTGACGGTACACTTAGGCTTTGCGTTGACTACCGCAAGCTTAATGATCTCACCATCAAGAATAAATATCCCTTACCTCGGATTGATGATCTATTCGATCAACTTAGCGGTGCTTGAGTCTTTTCACAGTTAGACTTAGCAACCGGTTTTCATCTGCTTCGAATTGTAGAGGATAGTATTCCTTTGACGTCGTTCCGTACTCGTTATGGATCTTATGAATGGCTTGTTATGTCATTTGGTTTAACGAATGCTCCAGCTTATTTTGTTGACCTTATGAATCGAGTTTTCAATGACTTCCTTGATCGATTTATTCTCATCTTTATCGATGATATTCTTGTTTATTCTAAAACCGAAGACAAGAATGAAAAAAATCTACGGATTGTGTTGGAAACTCTTAGGAGCAATCAATTGAAAGCAAAATTTTCTAAGTTCCACTTTTGGCAGTCCCGTGTGAAATTTTTAGGACATATTATTTCTGAATCCGGAATTTCCGTGGATCCTTCAAAGATTGAGGCGATTCAAAATTGGAAGAGACCGGAGAGTGTGACGGAAATTCGTAGCTTTCTTGGATTGGCGGGCTATTACTGTCGGTTCATAAAAGACTTTTCAAAATTTCCGTACCTCTTACTAGTTTGACAAAGAAGGTAGTTAAGTACATTTGGTCAGACAAATGTGAAGCTGCTTTTTAGAAAATAAAAAAACTCCTTTTCGATGCTCCTATTCTTGTGATTCCCGAAGGGAATCAAGACTTGAGTGTTTATACCGATGCTAGTCGGTTGGTTTTGGAGCCGTTCTCATGCAAATGGAATGTGTTATTGCTTATGCTTCTAGGCAATTAAAGCCTGTCGAGACTAGATATGCCACTCATGATTTAGAGCTCGTGGCCATTATTTTCGCCCTTAGAATTTGGCGTCATTATCTTTTGGGAGAGAAATTTATTCTCTACACCGATCATAAATCTTTGAAGTATTTGTTCTCTCAAAAGGAACTTAATTTGCGTCAACAGCATTGGCTCGAATTCTTGGCATCTTATGATCTTGATATTTTTTATACTCCTGGAAAGGGAAATTGTGTTGCCGATGCCCTTAGTCGTAAGCAACAAGCGGTTGTTTCCATGATGATATCTGAATGGAATGACCTCGAGACTTTGTCCACTTGTGATATTCGAGATCGTGAATCCAATTCATGTTCATCTCTTGTTTTATGTAGCCTTAAGGCTCATCCTTCTCTTTTAGACCGCATTCCTGAAGGTCAAAAGCATGATCCCGAATTGGCTCATCTTAGCCAAAGTTGTAGGGATAAAAATGATATTGGTGGTCTGAAAGACTTTGAAATCGATGCTCGTGGAGACATTCGAAAATTTGACAGACTTATCGTGCCAAATATTAGTGATCTTCGTAAAGACATTTTAGAAGGTTCTCATCGTTCTAAATTTACCATTCATCCCGGTAGTAGTAAAATGTACGCAGACATGAAGGGACTTTATTATTAGGATGGAATGAAATCTGATATCGCTAACTTCATTAAGCATTGCATGACTTGCCAACTCGTTAAGGCCGAGCATCAAAGGCCCAGTGGGTTATTGCAACCTTTGGACATTCCAGTTTGGAAGTGGAATCAAGTGTCCATGGACTTTATTAACAGTCTTCCCCATTCTCGGTCGGGTCATGAAAGTCTATGGGTGATTGTAGATAGACTTACAAAATCCGCCCATTTTATTCCCGTTCAGTCCAATCGAACCGTACCTCTTTTGGCCAAACTCTATGTTAAAGAAATTGTTAAATTACATGGGGTCCCTACTTCTATTGTTATCGATCGTGATCCATTGTTTACTAGTGGATTTTGGAAGCGTCTTCAAAAAGCTTTGGGAACGAAGCTTAATTTTAGCACCGCTTATCATTCTCAATCTGATGGACAAACGGAGCATGTGAATCAAACTCTTGAAGGTCTCCTTCGTGCTTGTGTTCTTGATTTTGGTGGAAGTTGGGAAGATCATATTCCTCTTGTTGAGTTTTCTTATAATAATAGCTTTCAATCTAGTATTGGTATGGCACCTTTCGAGGCACTCTACGAAAGGCCATGCCGATCTCCTTTGTGTTGGCTTGAAGCTGGTGAGAAGCTGGTTTTAGGTCCAGATTTTATTTGTGACTCCATAGAAAAGATTGAATTTATTCGTCATAGGATGAAACAAGCTTAAAGTAGACAAAAATCCTATGCCGATAACCGAAGAAGGATTTTGGAATTTTCTGTGTGAGATTTGGTATTCATTCTTGTTTCATCTATGAAGGATGTTGTGCATTTCAGTCGTCCGAGAAAATTAGCACCTTGATATATTGGCCCATTTCCCATCACCAAACGCATTGGTTCTGTGGCTTACCGCCTTTTATTGCCGGCTCAATTTTCTGCTATTCATGACGTTTTTCACATTTCTCAACTACGGAAATGCCTTAGAGATTCCGATTCTATTCTTGAGCCTGGTGTTATTGAAGAAATTGAAGTTTCACCTAATTTGACTTATGAGCAACATCCTATTCATATCATTGCTACGGAGGTTGAACGCCTTCGTAATAACGATGTTCCACTTGTGAAAGTTCAATGGTCTGCAAATCCTAAGGATTGTTCTTGGGAATCCAGAGAATTCATCAAGCGAACACATCTGGACTTACTCTCTCGTGCTCCTTAAGGTGACTTCAAAATTTTCTTTTGTGTTGTTATGCCTTAGAGTGGTTGTTACTCTTTATTTTCTTTTTAAGTATTGCGAGGATGCATTTCTTTAAGGAGGGGAGTCTGTAACAACCCGCATATTTTACGATTATATATTTAAATGTTTTATTTAAATATAACATCGTTTGTTGAATTTAAAGTCTGGAATGTGAATTTTTGTAAACAGTCGAATTCGGACTTGAGACCACTTTCATTAAGTTCAAAACGACGTTTACAACTTTTTTGAGTATAAACATTGATATGTTTGGAGTTGATTAGGATTTTGGTATTTTATTTCGGCCTTGGTTTGTGTTCTATCCCACTAACCCAATAAGAGAACCCAAACCTTCTACCAAATACCTCCCACTCCCCTCCTCTTCATTCATTCATTCCATTATTCCTAAAACTCAAGCCCTAAAGGAAAAATGGGGGAAAGAGGAGAGATTAGAAAATTCCTAAGCCCTAGTTTTCTTAGGAAATTCAAGTCCTAGTTCTAAAATCAAAGAGAAGCTTAGGTAAGCATCCTCTTCATCTTCTCCATCTCAATCTCTCTTCAATTTTCAGAATTCCCTTTAACATAACTTAGGAAATTCATTTCATTTGATAATAGATTGAAGATTCTAGAGGTGTTGTTGAAAAGAAATCAATCTTAGCTTGTTTTAGAGCTTCTCATTTCTATATTTGGGTTTAAAGGTGAGTTCTTGAACTCACATCTATATCTATAGCTTTGATGGTTTTTAGGTACGAATTCCTAACATCTATTTCATGTTCATTTGCTTTTGAATTGAATTGGTTTGGTAAATTTTCCAATTTTTGGTATTTTGAAGTCAAAATCTATGAAAATCCTACTATGCATGTTTGGACATGTTATTTGGGGTGTATTGAAGAGCCTATAGGGCTGGGTTGTCGCTTGGCATAAATCCCTAGCCACCATCGCTCATTCGATCGCTTCCGAGTTTATTTAGCCATCAATGGCTTATGCAAAATTTGCCCTGAGCTTTAGCTCAGACGTCTGGTAAAATTCTCAGACGTCTGAAGCAATGGAATAAAAATTCCAGACTTGCAGCTCAGAGGTCTGAGGTTTTTCCCAGATGTTTGGGAAATCTGGAAGAAAATTTCCAGACCTTCAACCCAGATGTCTGGGAAAACCACCAAACGTCTGGCGCTGTTAAATTCGGCCAATTGGTCTATTTTTATGTGGGTTTCTGTTTTAATCGATTTTTGTTGATCCGGTTAGTTGTTGTCACTTATTATCGACTTTGATGACTTCTTTCCTAGATTTTTGGGAATATCCATTAGATGGATTCGATGTAGATTTTCATGGTTTTGATTCACGTTGTCGAATGTGAATTTTTGGTGATAGATTGTTTTTACAATCGTTTCTATGATTTGTCACTTTAAAATACAAAGGTTGCTATACTAGTAGTAAATACTTAAACTATTTCATAAAAATGATTTCAACGTTACTTTTAATACAAATCTCATTTTTACAACCGTTTTCCAATCTATTAGTATATAAAAACCTTTACCTCATTCGTACGAGAAATCCAATTAAACGACTTAGGAAAACAAGTGGTATGAAACACTTGCGTTTACTTCGTTAGTTAATTCTTAGCCTTGTTCGATTGAAATCTTGTGACAATTTTCGAGTTGAAATCTACAATTTGTTCGTAAAAATTTAAGTTAAGCCAGTGGTTATGGGACATGAAGCTAAACTCATTTATTTACTAGCTTGGTGTAATTCACACTTTTATTGATCAATGATGATCATTTTGTGATTTAGACTTGCGATGTGCAATGTCTCATTATCCACGTGGGGGGACTGTACCTCGTTCTGTTGAGATTCATCTCATTTTTTATAGGCTAGCGACCTATGGGTTTTATGAAGTTCGGTTCATTGGGCGTACTGTTGTACTACGTTGTTGTTCGGTTTATTTGAATTTCAGGTTCCTCGGGCGTACCGTTGTACTACGTTTTTGCACCAGCTCTTTGGGTTAGCGACCTAAGGGATAACGTCTCGTTCGTGATACACGTGTTGGTGAGTTTTCATGCTCCCGTTTGTGATAGGCCTCTCCCCTCTTTTTTGTGATTTCTGGAATTTATGTTTCACCAATATTTGTGATTTGCATTGATAAGCTTTATCAATATTTGTGATTTGGTGAATAAAAATAAAGAATACGACATTCTTTTTGGGTATTTGAGAAAAACATGAGATATTATATGATTTTTACTGTTATCATATATATTTGTTATATCTCGTATTCTATCTCATCTTGTATGATATTTATAGCTAGGCTGATCCGTTTATTATTTTTCTTCTTAAATAATACTCGGGTCAGACCGAGGTGTTTCAGGTGCTTCCACTTGACTTCTTAGCAGGGACTAGCTTTTGACTTTTGGCTAACTACTTTAGCTTAGTAGTTTTTATTTTTATACATTTGAGATAGAGACTCCTTGATGTATACATATTCTTTTGTCTAGCACTTGTATCCATTCTTTTATGATGTAGTGGATCTTGTTTGTACACTTCTATGTGTTATATTCATATATGTTTCCGCCTTAGTGATATGAATATCTGTGACTGATTTATGTTATGCTTATTTTATATTTGTTTCTGAAGGCCACATAGCCACTGTGTAATAGCTTTGAGTTTGTATTTGATATGTTAGATTTCCTCTTGAAATGAAATGCATGACATACTATCTGACATATCGATACTTGCACAAAGCAATTACACAGATGGTCTCTCCTCAACAGCGTTTTTCTTCGTACTAATTGATGGCATTACCCAGTAGTGTCCTTGGTTAGTGTGAGTATAGAGGTGGGGCATCACATACTATAAGGTTTTAGTTCGCAAACGGACGGTGTTTCGTTTGTAAACTTACATAATCAATCCAAGCAAGGAATCAACACCCCAATTAATCAACTAACTCCAAAATTATATGGAATAACTAGATTACTCGACATGCATTAACAACAAAATACAGTAGTGAACAATAATTCATTTAATAACAAAATATAGAAGTGAACAACAATTCATCCCAGCCAATCCAAACTGGGGATAAGTGAAACATGCAATTGAGTAGAAATAAGCTTTGTGGGTTTAACAACTCACCTTAATCATTCGCTAATTGGGGCTTCAACATCAATGCTGCAGCCATTATCATTAATATCACACACGTCTCCTTCGAATAATCATCTGCCAAGCCTCCCTTTCATCACGCATACCAACAAAGTCGACAAGCAAGGTCGAGACTCCTCTCTGTCAACTCGCAAACCAAGGTTGCAGCCATCCTTTATCCATGACATCACGTCACAACAACCATCACTTAAAGCCATCGCGTCTCCGGTCACAACGCCTAGCCGCTACCATCGAGCTACTCATGCCTCCTTCTCCAGGTCGCTTCAATTATCAACAACCATAAGCCCTCGTCACGATTTCATCTTCTTTTTGTGCTTTCGATTTAAGGCTTTTAGGAAATAACGAAGAATGGGAAAAGATGGGAAAGCGGGTTTGGGTTTTCTAGTCATAAAGGGAAAAATTGAATGGATTTAATCTATAAGTATTTTCGATTAAGTCCTTATATAAAACAATTTTCACTTTATATCTTTAAATTGCAAATTGAAATCTCTTTATCCACATAAGTATAGTTCGGTCATTGAATTATTTACTCATGTTCAAATTAAATTGATATATTATTTAATTTACCAAAATATTTAACTTCCATAATTATTCATCTTCGTCGATTTAGTGATTTTATTGAATATCAAATAATTTTTTTTATCTATTTCAAGTATAAAAATTATTTACACTTTAAATTATTTTATATTTAACTATTAACACTATATCCAATTTGATATATTTCTTGGAAATAATTTATTACTTAATTCAAATTGTTAGAACAAAATCTATTAATAAATAAACTCCAATTAAGGAAAAAGTAAATTTCAAAATAATAGTTATCAAAAATCAAATACGAATATTTTTATTTTACTTTAATTTGTAGAATATTATGGCTTCAAAATAGGGTTGTTACAGACCTCCCCCATTATAAAAATCACATCCTTGCAATTTCTCATAAGGAGACATCACATACAACCCAATGACCATCCTTCAAATTTATAGGCAATCTGAAACTCGTTCAATCCTCCAATTGGATAACATTTGAATCAAACTTGTCATATGTTATAAATTTAAATAGACGTATTTATTAACTTTTATTTCTTTGCATACGAAAATTATTGAAAATTATCTGAGTGTTAGAATTTTCGGAATATTTCGATAGAGTCTCCTTTGTACAAAGTGCCGTTAGCAATTTCACAAATATAATTTATATAATATACATCGACCACACGGTCGAAAACACAATATAGATAAGTATTTCTAGCATTTTTGTATTTTAAACGGTAGGCGTACCTTTATTCTAGCATTTCAAAGATACTTATTTAAATTATTTGCGAGCAAAAGCAAGTCAAAGTCACCCATTAGTGGCACACTAGGTCTTTTAGAGCTCCCATACTTAACTTAACCTTCAACATTAGTCACATATAAGAAGACTTAATAAGTATTCATAACTTTAAAATATATCATAACTTGCATTTACAAATTGGTCTCGACAAAGTTTTAATGGTCTAAAATCATAGACTTCGACGTGGGTTTCAAAAGAAAAATTGTTATATAGTGTATAGACTTTGCAAAACAACAGCCGGATCATCAAAATGTAGAGTACACAATGAGTTATAACATTTTTTCAAAAGGTATTGCTTTAGAAATTTATTTAAAAAATGCAGACTTACCATAGAAAATGACCTTTCTAGCATAGGAAACATCAATATTTTACAGAACTCTTAACATAAAATTTGTTGCATATTCTCTTAGATTTCCGAAAAGTGTAAGACCGTCAAAATCAGATAAGATGGCTAAAGGTTATGTATGAAATACTTAGGTGTAAAAGTTCTAAAATTAATCTCTCGGGCCAGAATTCCAATCTAACCTTTAAACTAACTATAACATCGAAAGATTTCAAAACTCTCAAAAGCGATGACACGAAAGTTGTTATGTATTAAATTGTCTTTCAATAAAAAAAGGAATTATCAAAATCGAACAACTGAATCAAAAGTTATGTCCATATTTTTTAAGCACTTTTCAAAGTATAAAATTTCTAAAACAAACTCCTCTTTGCCAACTCTTTTTTTCAATAAAGAACATAATCATCTATATGCTTTTCAGCCTTGTATATTTTGGAACCTTATTATTATTATTATTCCCAAAATAAGAATTCCATGCCATTAAAAAAATTTCAAAAATATTCTATAGGGCCTTGAAAATTTTCACATAATTTTTCTTTGTTTGCTTCCATTCTATAACGTCAAATGAGCCAATATAATTCAAAACTTTGAAGTTTGATATTTTTAAATTACCAAACATTATTTTTAAAGTTTATTTGAATCCAAATAACAAAAATTTGAATAAATATGGTTTTGAAAAGGCTATATATATTTTCTGGAATTTAAACTTTTAATATATAAAAGCTTTAAAAAGGCCTTTCATTTATTCCAGAGCTTAAACTTCTTTTATTCCATAATGTCAAAATCCATGCCATTTAAAAATTTCCTTGCATGTTATCACATTTTTTTCAAAATGATTTACAGATTAAAACTTCTAAAGAATCGAACATCTAATAACAAATTCCAAACGATAAGTATTTTCATTTCTAATAATCAAATATTTCCTTGTAATATTATTTTTGATTATTAAAGAACTTTTACCAAAAATATAAATTCTCTTTTTGTTGAAAATTCAATTCATCATTTTTCTTCAATCACCTTCCTTTTATGAAATTATAAACTAATGTCATTTCCTTTCTTTTCTCATTGTTACTCCATTTCTGAAAACTTACTTTCCAAATCGATTTCTTTCAAATAGTATTTTATAAAATATATCTTTCATCGCTTTTTTTATAGAAATTTTCACTTTTATTTATTTTTCGTAATTGAAAAGAATTTATTATATCCATAGATATATCATTCGAAAATGTTTTTGAATCCAACTTTAATAAGTATATCATTTTATATATAATTCCCAAATTTAATTTATAACAAAATATTCAATTTCGTCATGCCATAAGATTTTAGTGATTCTTCTCATCAATTGGTTGCAATGTTGACTATCTAGAATTTTATATCAATAATGCCTCACCATATTAAATTCTCGCTAATCTCATGGCTGTATACGTTGTTAAAAAATATTTAAATTTAGAACAAAGTTTCCATTTTTCTAAATTAACACATTATTATAAAACAATATAAAACTCCAAGAAAAACATTTCTTGTTACATTTATAAAATATTGTGTTGATTCTGCCTCGTTTAAGTGTTTAGAGATCCCTATTGATACGTTAGTTACTCATATTGAATCCATAAACCACTCAACGGACCAATTAACATGAAGTAAACAATTAAAATTCTTTCCAACCACTTTAGAAAATAATATTCATACTTTCTTAAAGTAATTTCTTGCTTACATAGAAAATATTAACTTTTGATGTTTGTATACGCACACACATCCATCATCAACCTTTTACAATCAAAATAATACATCACACCATATTCAATTATTCACAACATCAAGCAACCATTCAAATTTTATTATATCTTATTTTATTTATTAAGTATATTTCCCAATTCCAAATTTAATTTGGTATATATATATATATAATTTACTATTTTATATATACTATTACTATTAATCGCTCAAACATTTTTGTTATTCCCCAACTGTTCTATTAATCGCTCAAACCTTTTTTGCTCATTCCCGATATTCTATCCTTTAAAAATTCGTTCACAAGAGCGGATCCAAGCCTGAAATTCAATAATGGACTCCGTTTCTTTAAAGGGTTTACTGCCCAAACTGGTGTAATCTTTGCATAGAGTAGCAAAGTTAATTTGAGGCTGCACAGGGATTACCACTTCCTCAACTACTGTAGCATTTCATCGACCTATGGTGGCCGTAGTGTTGCTACCTCCCCTTTGTCCTCTTCTATTACTCATCTCCTACTATCTACATATAGTAAGGAAACATCTTTAGAATTATAAACGAAATTATCTTAGGGAATGGGTATAAACTCGAATATACTTATTCGGATAAAATTTCAAATATGCGCTCTCTCTGACTAAACTCATTCTAGGGTATTACTAACCCTAACTAACGAGTTGACCCCATCCAGACTTAGGTATTCTCCCAAACATAAGTTCCGATACCAAATGTAATGACCCACCTCCTCGACCCTCAGAAATCGACACTAATACATCCTCAATATTCACGTGCCGCAAATCCAAGTGCCGAAGAGGCATATTATCATGGGGTAAAGAAAATAAAGATAGAAGACAAAACAAAATAGAATCTCACATTGCATTCAACAATTAAATTATACATATGAGTAGTACATGCAATTACTCCAAATTGCTCCATCAGAGTTCTAGTAAGTACTAATCCAGCTAGGATAGTTACAACTGCCTATCCTCACAAGTGTTGGTTGATACATCATATAGCGGAATTAATAGGTAACTTCTGCAAAGGACCTAAAATGCTCCATGCTCCTTCCCTCTAAGATTACCTAACTACTTGGCTACCTAAAAAAATAAGGCACCTAGAGTTTAAGGGGAAAAGAAAATAAACTCCGGGTCAATCATGGGACTGATATGAGAAACTCAAAATACGACTATTTAAAAACAAAGGGTATCTCATAAGACCACGCTGCACATAAACACAGAACGAGTTTTTACCTTATGATAACCAAAATCTTTACTACGAAAAATCCAGTAATATTATTTTTAATGACATTCTTTTGAAAACACTTTTTAAGTAAACTTATATAATCTTAGCCCAAATTGTCACATTGATGAAATTCCAGCATAATAGTTTCTACAATCAAGTCCAAAGGCACTTATTGGAGAATGGATTTCCATACAATCGCAGGTAAGAAACTTCCTTTCGTATAGTACATCTCTAGAGGGATGTACTGAGGATCAACAACTTTGAAACTTTTGGACCTAGAAAGACCTGCCTACCCGTAGACCCATCCGGTGACGGACAAAACCGAAGATGATATCACCCTGGTCATAATTGACCTACCCGGGATACCATGGCATACACAACATACTCGACATATATAGAGTAATCTAGAAAGGTGATGACCATACCCTAATGGTTGCGAACCAAATGGCCTTAGGGCATGCGCTGTTTAAGGCATTTTCGGGTGGTGAGACCCGAGGTAATGATTACCTTTCACATAGCACATTCCACTTTGAATGCCACATTGCCAATTCCATCACGCACCATTGAATTCCACAAATGTACAACCTCTGAGCTCGTACATCTCAAAGAAGGGTGTTGAGTGTTAGAGAGTTACTTCCTACACCACCAAGCAAACGTACGTTTGTAAAAATCAATGTACGTGTATATTGGAAATGCAATGTTAGACATTCGTCCATAAAAGTTGTTCTGGAACAGAACAAACTGAAGGAACTCACCTTCCACATTCTGTCGGGAATCATCCAAAGGATTAGTAGCAAGCAACCCTTGCATCGAAGATCAAATGAAGATACTACTGCCATATATATATGATATGGGAAATTTCCCCCGAGGGTTAGTGACAAGCAGCCCTTCGTTTCATTTATTATCATTCCAAGTCTTTATTTTGAATACGTAAATTGGTTCGAAGGGGTTTTTGGATAAGAATCACTCAAATTCGATCATGGTACCTTCGAACCAATCATCGATAAAAAGATGTTAAGTGGATAGTTTCTTATCCTATTATTAATTACTTTCTTTTTATCAAAAATATCTTCTGGAGATATATATCTTTATAACATTTCTTTTCGGTATATACGAAATCATTAAACTTCTCTTTAACTTTGGGAATACCAAATCATTTTCATAAGTCATATTGGAAAACATCATTGAGGTAAAAAGGGTCGACAGAAATTATACCAATTGTATTCAACATCAATTTCCATATTCAACCTTTTCTATCATCGATTATCGGTGGAATCACCTTTTAAATTCACACGAATACTATGGGTTCACTCATTGGAATTTAATACCAAGTAATAGTTATTTCTATACAATCCAAGTTGTATTAAATTTTGAAAAATTAAATCTTTTATATTTGCCTCGTTTCCGACATTTCGACCTTATCTATTAATCGCCCAGGAAAAATGCCAGGTGAGCTAGGGCGCAGGTTGCTCCTGAACGTCTCCTTAGTTTAAGCAACTCACATCCGGATCTCACGATTATAAAATCCAGTATACTCATCGGCATTTAGAGCCAAGATTAAATCACTTGATTTTAACAGCTTTTCTTTAAATCATTTATTTAAAAAATTTAAAATAAATTATAAAACCTTCAAATCATCTTTAAAGTACTTAATTATTTATTTGAAAACATCTGAAAATATTTGTGAAAGAATACTTAAGTTTAAAGCCATATTTCAAAAGTTATTAAAAGTGCTACGAATAGTGTTTTCAAAGCTTATTTGATCAAAAAAACTTTTCTATCATTTAGAAATCCATTTTGATAACTCAAATCTCTTTTAAAACATTTTAAAAGATTTATAGGCCATATTTTTAAAGAATTAAAAATATCAACTTTAAAGAATTTGTGGCTTTGGTTTCCATACTGCCAAATCGCAACTATTTTGAAAACTTGATATGCTCATATTTCAAAATCTACTGAATGAAATATCGATCGTTTTATTTTGTTTGAAAACTATGATTATTAGAGTTTGTAAATTTCTGGATCCATCGTATAAATGGATTTAACTTTCTACGATGCGAAATCGCGAACTACTATTACGCGACGCGCCAATTTTTGACTCAATTTTCATAACTTGTCAAAACTTAATCAAATTGGATTTTAGCATTTATAAAACATTTATAAATCATTTTAAACCATTTTAAAGAGATTTAACAATCTCATATACACCATTTCATTTAATAATGGAAAGTGATTTCCTCTGTGATATTCGACTTGTATTAAACGTGACTTGTTTACATAATTAAACCCGATATTAAAACAACCAATACTTGATGATCAAAACATAGTAAACATCCATAGCAATTAGATCACATCATCAATTTATATATTATATAAAATAGAGTTTCTCACATGAATTTCAATCGGATTAACTTTAAAACGGCAATAGCTCTGCCACGATCACACGTGAGCCTATGGAATCTAGCCTTGGACCTTTGGGAAGGCTCGACCTATGCTTGCTAATAGATGCAGGCTCGGCCTTGGGTAGTGGAAGGTGTGGCCATGGGTTTAGAGGTAGAGAAGGAGTGGATTTGCTTTGGTTTTGAAGAGTTTTGATAATATATACTTGCTATATAATTTTAATTACTTTTTGCCATAATTTTTGCCATAATTTTCCTTAGGCAAGAGGCCATTAAAGTGAAGTATAAGAAGTGAAGAAGCTTAGGAATTTTATGAAGAAATGAAGTGAATGAAGTGAAGAGAGGGGGTGCTATTTATAGGAAAAATTAAGGAGGAAAATATCATGATATTTCCACTCAAACACATCACCATTTGCTCATCGCCACACTCCCCTCCCATGTCATCATGCTCGGCAGAACTCCCCCACATGTGTGTGTACTAATGTGCTTGTACTTTAGGCAAAAGATGTTAACTTTAGTTTGGTCAAGTGCTAAGTTTCAGGAAAATATCTTGGATATTTTGTAATATATATTTAAATGCATAAGCATATTTGTATGTATATATGTGTTCATGTGCATGTGAACGTTTTCATGTATATGTACACATATGTGTGCATATGTATATCTCAAATTATTCACAATGTTGAACAACTTTTCTACATTGAATCGTTATAGTTTCCGATTTTGATTTCCGGTCATATTTTCACTTCTTATTTAATATTATATATATATTGTAAACAAATTTTAATAATAATATTTCTATCATTATATAATAATTAAAAATGGCTTATTTAATAATTAAAATAATTATTAAATCATTTAAACTGAATTTAAATTCAAAAATCATTTATTCCAAAAGAGTGATATCATTGATGATGTCATAAAGAGATTTTATTTTCAAAAATAAAAGAAATAATTTTATTACATATTCTCCCTCGTATACACAAATGACTGCATGTATCCAGCTCCATGCACGATGTCAGATGATCTAAGAGCTGCTTATTGATAAAACGGTTTTCGGACATTTTATCAATATATCATCCAAAGTGTATATTTTTGTAAATATTTATTCAAAATAATATTGCCAATATTATTTATTGTTCAAAACATTATCATTTATGTTAAAAAAATTATATTTGAATATATCAAAAAATTTCTGAAGTGATAAATTTGCAGGTCGTTACATACTCCCCCCTTAAAAGAATTTCATCCTCGAAATTAATAATAATAAGAAATGATTCGAAAAAGGAATGTATATATTTGGCAAGGTGAAATATATATAAGATATGATTAGCGACCACACCATAGGTGGTGAATACACAATCTCGATACTACATGCAAACTATACATCAATCCTAAACTCAAGATAAGCTTTCCTTATTCTTTCCTATGTTTCACATATGCAGTCTTCAGCATCACCACTCCATTGAACCTTAACCAACCTTACCACCTTCCTTCTCAATTGCTTCTCATCGTGATCTACGATTCAAACTGGTCATTTGATAATTGTCAAATTTAGTTCTACTTCTAAATCTTCCTGGGCAACTGTTTCTATAATATGTTCCAGATCATGTACATATTTTCGTAGATGGGATATGTGGAAGACATTGTGTACACCAGACAACCTTTCGGGCAATTCCACACGATAAGCTAATAGGCCAATCCACCCAACAATGGGAAAAGGTCCAATAAATTGAGGTGCTAACTTCCCTGCTCGACCAAAACTTACCACTCCTCTCAGCGGAGAGGCTTTCAAGAATACGAAATCTCCAACTGAAAATTCCAAATTCCTGCGCCTTTGGTCAGCGTAACTCTTCTTCTTGCTCTAGGTTTCTTTCATCTTCTTTCTGATCAGGTTTACCTTTTCTGAGGCTTCTCGAATCATATGAGGACCAAGTACTAACCGATCTCCAGTTTCGATCCAACATGTTGGGCATCTACATGAACGACCATATAAAGCTTCGTACGGTGCCATGCCAATACTTGCCTGATAGCTATTATTGTCGGAGAATTCCACAAGATGAAGATAGCTTTCCCATGAACCTCCAAAATCTAAGATACAAGCTCTCAAAAGATCCTCCAACACTCGATTTACCCTTTTAGTTTTCTCATCGGTCTGGGGATGGTATGCGGTGCTTATACTCAGCTTTGTTCCCAAAGCTGTCTATAATGCCTCCCAGAACTTACCGGTAAAGATTAGGTCTTGATCACTGACTATACTGCTTGGGCACCATGCAATCGAACTGTTTCCTCATGTATACCTTTGCAAGACTTGCAACCGTTCTCATTGGCTTTACTGGGATAAAGTATGCGCTTTTGGTTAATAGATCTATTGTAACCCAAATGCCTTCAGTTCCCTTTCTTGATCGAGGTAAGCCGTCGATGAAATCCATCGATATTTGGTCCTATTTCCAAGTCAGAATTTCAAGAGATTGGAGTAATCCAGTAGTCTTTTGCTGATCGCTTTTGATCTGTGACAATTTACACATCTGCTAATATGGATAGAGATATCCCTCTTCATACCATCCCAACCAAACGTCTTCTTCATATCATTTTGGTCGCTCTGAGATGTACTGAAAGTCGAGAATTGTGACATTCTATTAAAAATTCTTGCCTTATCCCGTTGACATTTGGGACGCATACTCTTCCATTCATCTTTAATATTCCTTGATAATCCACCTTGAATCCTATCCATCTTCCTGATACAGTGTTTTTCTCCACTGCTTTAACCATCTCTGGAATAAATGGATCTCTGAGCTAGTTCTCTTTTATACGGTTAATGAAAGTTGGATGTACTATCAAATAAGCTATAATAGCATGCTTTCTACCTAATGCATCCGCTACCAAATTGGCTTTCCTGGGCATATATAGGATATCCAAATCATATGACGCGAGAAATTCTAGCCAACGCTACTGTCTCATATTCAAGTCCTTTTGAGTGAAAAGATACTTCAAAGATTTGTGATCCGTGAAGAATTCGAACTTTTCACCTATTTAAAGAAGGAATATTATTTACCAAGGTCAAACATAATTTACCAAAATAAACTATGAGAAATTCTTACCCAGTTAATATTGTCTCCAAATCTTTAGTGCAAACATGACAGCTAATAGTTCTAAGTCGTGTGTTGCATAAATTCGCTCATGCGTTTTTAACTGCCTACTAGCATATGCGATAACCTTCCCATGTTGCGTCAATACCACGCCAACTCCTTCACCACAAGCATCAATATAAACGGTTAAACCACCGCTTCTATCAATAATAGTCAGGACTGGAGAGATAGCTAACCTTTTCGTAAGTTATTGGAATGCTTCCTCACATTCCGGCGTCCATTCAAATTTAACATCCTTCATAGTCAACTTTGTTAAGTGATGAGAAATCTTCGAGAAGTCCTAAGTAAATCTCCGATAGAATCCTACCAATCCTAAGAAGCTATGAATATCCTTTGGAGTTTGTGGTTGCTTCCAATCTAAAATGGCTGTAAATATTTCAAAATCATCCGAGATTCCTTCCTTTGACACACATGTCCAAGGAACCTTATCTTTTCTTCCTAGAAGTGGCATTTTGAAAACTTAGCCTTAAGCACAATCCTTCTCAATATTTCTAGTACAATCTCAAATGCCTTTCGTGTTCTTCTTCGGTCTTTGAAGATATCAGAATATCAGCAATAAAAACCAACACAAATTTTTGGAGCACATCTCTGAGTACTCTATTCATAAGGTCCATAAAATAAGCGAGAGCATTGGTTAGCCCAAAAGGCATAACCAGCCACTTATAGAAATCATTTTGTCCTCTTAATCAGTTAAAGGAATGTAATCTTCCGCTATCCTTAATTGATGGAATCCTATAGCTAGGTCCATTTCGGAGAATATTCAAGAACCATGAAGTCGATCAAATAAGTCATCAATATTAGTTAGAAGATACTTGTTCTTAATTGTTTGCTTATTTAGGTCTCGATAGTCTACATAATGTCATAGGGAGCCATATGACTTTGCATAAAATACTATTGTTGTGCTCCAACTTGAGCGACTTGGTCTAATTAGTCCTTTCTTTAGCAATTCATCTGTTTGATTCCTTAATTCATTTATTTCCTTGGGGGCCATTTTTCGAGAAGAGTGAAAAACGGACCTCGCACCGAAAATCAAGTCGATTCGAAACTCAATTTCCCTATGTTGGGGTAAACTTTTAACTTCCTCAAAAACATCCAAAAATTCCTTAACAATTGGTATTTCTTCTAGACGTTTTTTGTAATGAATTTAGGGCATACATAAAACTATCCATTACTAGACTTAATTCTTCACACGTTATTTTAAAAGGTTTACTTCTTTTATTTTCCAAATGCATCGTCCTTTTAACATAATCAAGAACAACCTTATATTCATACAACCAATCCATACCGAGTGTAGTCCCAAATCCAATAAAATCAAGGACGATTAGGTCACATGAAATTTTTTAGGATAGGTAGGCCACTTTTACTTTTTCACAAACTATTTGTTTTACCACCTATAGGATTAGAGACATAAATAGGGGTATCTATTATATTTGGGGTAAGTTTAAATATCAACTAATTCTTTAGAAATAAAACTGTGGGAAGCCCAAGTATCAAATAATATTGTAATTAGATTTCATTAATGCAGATATTACCTACTAGAAATCTCTTGCCCTTCGCATTAGTCGAAGTTGAGGGTTCATTTTTAATGGAAAAAACTCTAGCATGTTCTCCTTTCTTTATCAGTGGGCAATCCTTCTTTCGGTGCCCTGGTTTGTGACAGTTTTAGCAGTTCCTATCCTAAGCCTTAGGATTCTTACAGGTGGTGGCAAAATGACCCTTCTGTTGGCAATTATAACAAGTAATAACCTTCAAATTATTTTCTTGTGGACCTCCTTCTGGCTTGCCTTGCCATGGCTTCTTCCCAGAATGGTTGAACTTCCTCTTCTTCCAGTTATTGCTGCTGCTTTGAGCTGTTGGCAGATTCTTTTTGTCTAGAGTTTCATATCGTAAACCCATGCCTACCAAATCTACAAAGGTTCCCTTTACATGCCCGGTCATCCTATCCTGATATTACCCTTTCATACTAGCGATGAACATTTCATTTTTCTTTAAAGGAGTGTCTATCAAACCTGGCCTAAAATGGGAAAATTCACTAAACGTGTCAGAATATTCTTCTACAGACATCTCTCTTACTTCAAATCCATAAAACTATGGTAAAAGCGGAATTTTCCTTCAGCTGGCATATATTGTTCTTCGAAGACTACCTTGAACCGTTCCCATGAGAAATTATCTTATAAATTATTTAGAGTTATGGACTCCCATCATGCTAGAGCCCCTTCTTGTAAGTGCCATGAAGCTAAGAACCTTTTATGCTCATTTCTGATATTCAATCCTTTAAAAATTCCTTCACAAAAGCGGATCCAAGCCTGAACTTCAATAATGGACTCCGTTCCTTTGAATGGTTTACCGCCCAAACTGGTGTAATCTTTGCATAGAGTAGTAAAGTTAATTTGAGGCTACACAAGGATTACCATGTAACAACCCGTAAATTTTAACGATTTAAATAACGTAATTAACTAAATTTTCATGAAAATAAACAATTAAATATTAGCAATGAAAATTTGATATTTGGAATATGTCTATTTAAACGTAGCAAGTGTCAGACTTTCATTAGAAAATATGTAATTTTGTTCAGTTGTGAAATTTCAATTTAAAATTTAAATCAGTTTAAAATTTGATGAAAATGAATATTTTTGAAATATGTATATTTTTATATAAGAAAAACGTAAATCATTTTCTTAGTGAGACGTCATATTTCGTTTCGCCAAATTTAGACTGCTCTAGCTCCGTTTATATTATTTTCGGCGTTTTAGCAGCATTTTTGGCAGCGAATATCGAGTTTTGATAGGATGGTCGTATCACTCATATCTGTGTACCATTTTCTTCGTCTTGTCGTGCTGATCTCTGCAGTATATTCATTTGTACATTTCGGTGTCCGGTACGCGGCGAAATCTGCGAAACGATTTGCCGTATCGGTTTTGTATTTGGGCCTTTTGAGTTTCCTATGTTCTTTCATTATCCACCGTATAATACCAATAGCCATTAGCATTTATTTCCTGAAATTTAATCGTTTGACCTTTTGTTGTTCCATCTCACTTTTATATTGGTTCGTCGTTGCTCTTTCCCTTCCTTTCTTCATCTTCGTTCTGTCTTCTTCTTAAAAAAGAAAAAAAAAATGAAGCAAAGTTTATCGGTTCATAATTGCTTCGAGTTCCTACATGTCCATCTCCAGGTTACAATTCCTTCTACTTCGAGAAAATTTATATATCTATGTTTTATATTTATATCTGTTACTTCATTTTTTCTCTCTCGAAGGAAACCCTTCTCATTTCATTTTTTTACCCGAAGCCAAACCCAAGCTCGCCATCAATCTCCACCCCACTGCCATCTTCTCTCCCCTCTCCGCTGTCTAGATTTACAGTAGCAGTTCTAGCTTTGTCGCTGTGTCACTTGCGTATCCGTGTCCGTTGCTTTTCATTTTCGCTGTTCTCAAGCCTCGAATGGTGAGCAATCACTCACGATTAACATTCTTATGTTAGTAAATTTGTATTCACATGAAATGACGATTGAAATGTGTTGTTAAAAGTTAATTGGTTAGTAATTTAATTATTAAAATACGATATTTTATTATCTGCAATTTTTTACCTATATTAATTGACATATGACACCATAACCTGTTGTATATATTTACATTGTTGATTATGATATATGCTTTCTATCAATATGTATGTTATTTTATATTATTATTTTATTGTTCTCACTCCGCAAGTTCCTTGTTAGTTAGGAATTCCCTATGGTTTGAAATGATACATAACTGAATTATTTTATAGATTAGGAAAAATCGTTATGGGTTGAAATGATAAACCCAAGCGATCTTATTGATTTTGAAATTTTGGGATTGCGGATTGAAATGATATATACTCGTAAAATATTAAATTTGTGCAGATTGAAATGATAAATATCTGTATCACTTGACCATAGGATAGAAAACTATATATGGACATCGTTATTCTATTTTTAAACGATTTCCAAGATTTTGAAAATATGTGTTTTGATAAATAATGATTTTTAAATATAATATATATATTTTATTTTTAATATATGTGTAAAATTTAGATTTTTAAAAATTATATTTTTTGAAAATTTTAAATTATAAGTTAAGTTTGAAAATATATAAATTTTAAGATTTTACTTATAATTTTGTTATTTTTAAATATATAAAATATAGTTTAATATAAAATAAAATAGATTTAATAAAATCAGATTTAATTTAATAATATTTAATATAATAAAATTTAATTTAATTGGATAAGTATATATATATATATATCACTACAAGAAAACACTGTAGTTTCCTACATAAAATTTCCTACGCCTTTCCTACGCCATAAGGCGGGACGTAGGGAAGGCGTAGAAAATAGGTAGGAAACGGTAAAGGCGTAGAAAAGACGTAGGAAATTTCTTACGTCTTCCCTACGCCTATATGAAAAATAACCAAGGCGTAGAAAAGACGTAGCAAATCTTCTATGCTAAAATTTTAAACGTAGATAATCTCTTACGACATTTCAATGCCTTCGTTAATTTTCTACAAATCTAGGCCGATGTAGGAAATGCATAGAAAAGTTCCTACGCCATCCCTACGACTTAGGATTGGGCATGAATTTTCTACGCTTTTCTACGTCACTACTAAAAAATATTTCAGTTTCATATATAAAATTTCCTACGTCTTTCTTACGCCATCAGTCGAGACATAGGAAAGGCGTAGGAAATATGTAAAAATAGGAAAACCCGTACAAACTCTCTACGACATAAATATAGTTAAAATACATAGATCCTCGGTCATCCCACTCTATTTTGATACATATATACAGATTAAGGTTTTTTTAACATTTGATTTGCAAGTTGGTTTGTTTTGTATAATTTAGTGGGAGCACACATAAATATAGTTAAAATATAGAATATATGCAACAAAAATTTATATGGCGTGTGGAATTAGTCTAAATTATTTACTGATTCGGTAACATGTTTTCAAAGATTTTAATTGTAAAGTTTATGAAGCCAACCCCAAACAGTTCTAGGTTGATAAAACATTAACATGTTACTGAATTTTCAATAATACGGCGTATGCAATTAGGTAGCTTTATTGGGTCCACAAAATTAAGAAAGGGTTCACAAAAAAGAAAAACAGTTCCAGCTAGCCAACTCCAAACATTTACCAGTTGAAAAAAGATAAACCCTAACTCCCAAATTAATATCGCCACATTTAACCATTCAAATCCGATGTTGCTCGCTTCAAATCGCCTCAAATCAATCTCATGCCTTTGGCATCTGAACGTAATTCAGATAAAGGGGAAGTACGAGGATGCTGTGGCAGTGCATCTCGTGATGGAGGTGTGCGTGGGAGGGGAGATGTTTGATCGGATAGTGAAGAAAGGGCATTACACGGAGAGGAAGGCGGCGAAGCTGGCTTGGGTAATCGTCGGGGTGGTGGAGGCGCGCCATTGTTTGGGAGTGATGCATCGGGATCTGAAGCCGGAGAACTTTTTGTTTATGGATGGGAGTGAGAAGGCGGCATGGAGTGATGCATCGAGATCTGAAGCAGGAGAACTTTTTGTTCGTAGATGGAGTGAGGAGGCGGCGTTGAAGACTATTGATTCCGGATTGTCTGTTTTCTTCAAGCCAGGTATTCATTCTATCGAATCAGTTGTGTCTATTTTTCATTTTTTGGTCATGTACCGGAGTTGTAGAACTCTTAAGGAGAACATATAACATGGGTCCATAATAACAACCATCTCTTGATATATGTTGATAACTTGATGCTTACAAATCTCCTTTGATATTCTATTAAAATAATATTTATTTAATTTTATTTGATATGTTGGATCAGGATTGATAAACTGAATTGATTTATTGAAGCTTGTATTTGTTCTTGAAATTTTAGGTATGAATGTTAAACTTATATGCATTCTTCTATTGTATTTGTAGATGTTTTGCTTGTGTATTTGTAGGTGTTTTTTTGTGCATGTATAGATTAAATAGACTATGAATCCATTATCAAACCATAGTTTATGGGGTACTGCCTACGTCCCCAACAAGCTTCTGTCAAGTTTTCATTTCCTGATCCATTATAGACATATATTTCATTCACCCATATTTGAATGCATTCCTTTCCTGTGTTGAGCATAATTTCTTTGTAGAAGATATTTGTTTGGCTATTGCTATTGTGCTGTTGTAATTTATTGCACTTGTTTTATTGTGTCTTTATTCTATTGACTGATTTCAATTTTGAGTTCTTTTCATTAATGAATGCACCGCAATAATATGATCTTAGGCTTGGTAAAGAGGAAACAATTGATAAAAGGTATTTTATGTTGACAAATAAATTATGATTATTTTTATTTTTATTTCATTATGTGTTGTGCCATTACAATAGAGACTTTTATTTGATAGTCTATTTAAGTCAATCTTATAATCGTCAAATAAATTTGGCAAATATAAAAGAGTTCATGACTTGGGTGTGTGGACCTGTGGTGACTTATTGTTGTCAGGTCATGAGTTTAGTCACGGTAGCTTCAACTTTTTTATATTCTTAAAAAAATAATCATTAAAATATCCCATTTGGTTATGCTAAGTGACCTCTTCATTTTTGTTGTATAGTTCCTTTTGTTGTATGATGGTCTTCATTACATGCTTTATAATCATGACGTGTTGCTACATACTTGGATATTTTCCTTAATGGTAAAAGAGCTTACAATAAATATTCAATGGCGCCTTATAAATTTTGTAACTAAATTAGTGTACAACCATGCAACCAAGACTTTATGCCTAGAACATTTACTTATTTTTGTTACCATAAAGTTTGGTTGGTTTGTTTTGTTATTTTTTTTGGTATTTACATCAAGTTATTATATATTTTTTCATTGCACTTCGTTAAAATTTTGTTTAACATTTACATTAAGTTATTATATATATTGTTTTTATTATTTTGACCGATGAACTCAATAAGGAGCCAACTACTTGGCAAGTCTATTGTAGAACTCACAAGGCCACGTCAGACAACGGATTAAGCACTAATGGATGGATTGATGAAGCATCGATGGAATTTGCAGTAAGTGTTTCCTATAGATTGGTTTAAATAAATATGTACATATTTAATTAAACTTTTATTACTTTGGAAAAATAAAAATACAGGCACGATATCAAGCTAGAATCGAAGAATTGAAAAGCCAAGGCACAGACATTACCTATGAAGTCAAGGAAGAAGTATTTGATATGCTTATCAATGCTATAGCTAAAAGGAAGGATCGTAGGTCCTACTATGGCAATATCCCTGGGGTAAATATTTACAATGTTTTTGTTTCCACTACTTGTTGATTGCATTATTAGAGTATGAAAGCAAAAAAAATGGAAAAAGGAAAAAAGTTAGAATACCAGTTAAAATGTAACACTCCTGTTCATAGTGAAAGTTCCTTTAGCAGCTAAAATAAACTCTACTGCTCTAATAAATATGAACAGTTTTGTACTTGTGAATATTAGAGTTTACATTTTTCCCCTATGATACAACAACATGTGAATATATTATGACTTGTAAAATTTTATGAATTTGAATTGGAAGTCAGTGACTTCATATTAATTGTTTTTCATTGCTGGAGAAGCAAAAGTTTTTCGTTTTAAATGTGTTTTGTGGTCATTTCATTTTGATATACCCAATTTGCAAAATAAGATAAAAACAAACTGTAAAAAAATTGAATTATAATAAAAGCATATTGTTGTGAAGTTTGCAGTTAGGATATACATTATGGTTTTGGACTCTTAGAGTGTATGAATCTTCCCGCTTCAATGAATCATAGAATTGTTATTCTGATGATTAACAAGGTTGATGAGTTAAGATTAGTAACTCGGTCATAGGTAAATTTTAAAACTTCTTTCTATTGAACAGACAAATGCCATTATAATTTATAATACGATTCTTCCATTACAGGTTAAACATATTAATATTCAAGAAAGACAACTATTAATAGTCTTAAGGATATTGATGACGGTTTACAATAACAAGACATTATTGTGATTTAATTAGTTTGAAATTTAGAACTTTTAGCAAAATATTTTTTTAATTATTTATAAATTTAGAAATTGATGCAATGTTTGATAAAATGCAGAATATAAAGATGCCACTTATAGCATCAACAAGAGCGAAGCACTGAATAGAGCCAAACTGGAGGAGAAGGTGGAGCATCAAGAAGAAGAGATTCAAATGTTAAAGACGCGGTATGAACAACTATGTGAGATGCTTTGACAACGATTTGATGGAGAGTCAAATAGTCGTCGAAACGAGAATTGATGGTATTTTTCTTATTCTTAGATGTATTCATATGATGTTATGTATTATGAACATATTATCGTACTTTTTAAACATATGAGAGCTTGTTTGGTGTTGATTTGATTGTGTAATATGGAGGTATTTGAACTTGATTGATGATGAATGATTTAAGATTACGTCTTTTTTGTTGATTAACCTGATAATGGTGTTAGTTTGATGTTGGTAGAGTGTTGCGGATTAATATTGTGTTTGATGGAAAGAAATGTAATAATAATATGGAAAAATGACTTCAGAATAGGCGTAGGAAAGACGTAGGTAAATCTAATTTTTTTATAGTAAAAATATTAATGTGGATGGCGTTGGAAAAACGTAGGCAACAAAGGTGTAATGAAGTCGTAGGTAAATTGATGGCGTAGGAATGGTGTGGGAAATGTAAGATGTGTAAATGTCGTAGGACAGACGCAGGAAAAAAATGGCGTTGGAAAAGAATGACGTAGGGAAGGCGTAGAAAACAACCCCATGAATGGCATAGGTAAGGCGTGGGTGTTTTATTACCTACGTAGGTTATACCCACGCCAACATTGGCGTAGGTGTTACGTAGTTACTGCGTTTACCTACGCCCCGCCTACGCCATTTTGGCGTAGGTAAATTGCAGTTTTCTTGTAGTGTATATATATTGTATTTATATATTCATTTAAAGTTATATTAATATTTTAAAGTAAATTTTGTAATAACTTTAATAAATTAAGTTTGGAAAGATGAATTGAAATTGATTTAAAATTTTATTTGTTTAAGAATTGTATTTAAACAAAAAATTGATTTGAACTTATTGATTTTAAGATTTTTAATGATATGATTTTATAAATTAATAACTTGATTTTGATAAAGGTGATTTAATGAAAATTTCAAATTTAAATAAATTTGTAATTGAATATTAAATTTTTGATTTAAATTTGTATTTTGAGATTTTATTTAAATATCTATAAAAGGGTGATTAAGTGGATAATTTCAAGTTAAATATAATTGAAGTTAGATATTTAATTTTGATGTAAATCTGTAATTTGAGATTTTATTTAAATGTTATTAAAAATGATTAAGTGAATATTTTCAAATTTAAATAAAATTAAAGTTGAATTTTTAAATATAAAAGAAATTTATCAAATTGAGTTATTGTAATTTGTTTGAATATTTATACTTTGAAACCTATTGAATTGGAAGTGGTTTAAATTTGTAGTTCAAATCTGGATTTGAAATCGCCATAAATTAAAATTGGTTTTGATAAGAATTTGAATTGAACCTTTAACCTTTTTATTTGAAATTCTTGAACTACCTTTGATTTAAATTGAATTTTGGAACTAAAGTTGATTTGAATCGATTTGTGAAATTGGAAGAAACAATTCTAATTTGAAACCATTTCAATATAAACTCTTTTGAATATAAACTATTTTTAATATATAAAATATTTTAAAATATAAACTATTTTATTCTATAACCTATTTTAAACATAAACTATTTTAATGTATAACTATTCTAATATATAAACTACTTTCAATATTCAAACTGTTTAAGTTGGAACTGTTATGATTTAGATTCAATGTATTTAAATGCGAATACTTTGATATGATGGTTTAACCTATTTTGTGGTTATGATTTTGAAAATGAATATGATTTAAAGTGAATATGATTTAAAGCGAATGTGATTTCAAAAGTGTTATGATTTTGAAATATATATGATATGAAAAATGAACTGTTTTGAAATGAAAATGACCACGGTGTGAAATAAGCGTTTGGTTGTTAAAGAGACCGGGATCAGATATTGTCATACTCTCTGCCAATACCGAAAACCACTTTAACAATAGTGTACGTGGTGCAGAATCCAGAACGAAGTAGGATGGTTTGACGAACCTCTGTATGAGGTATGAACGCAGCCCTGACTCCCTCGAGTCAGCTTGATGTAGCTTAAATAGGAGCTATACCGGGCCAAGTGGAGTCGCTCCCCCTATCGAGCACATTTATTCGATACCATTATATTACTTTGTGATTTGATTGGGTGCACCTTTGATTTGGGAGTGTGTCTCGAGATGGGTGGTAGTAGTTGCTATGCGTTACCACCAGTCCGGGAGTGGAAAACGGTAGATTCCTACCCTAGGCATTGCCTCGCGTGCCTTGTCGCATGCCTTATCAAGCCCATTATGAGTTTGGTTTGTACCGTACCTATGGAATGCCCTCTGATAGCCCTCCAGTTTACAGAGGAATTACGGTACTATATAGACTACGGGAATATATATAAAATGTGTTAAAGGGAATATGGGTAACGCCTTAACATTATTTTAATAGTTTACTTTACTGTAGACATTATATATGTAGCGTGTGGTACTGTGTATGTAGATAGTTCCACGGATCCTTAAGGGATGGAATCCCACCACCCTTTAAGTTATATTGCATTTCACTTAGACATTTCACTTGAGTTGATTTACTTGCATAAGAATGTTAATCATGATTCGAGTGCTTTTTTTTACTTTATGCACGGGTCAGACTAAGTGTCATAGTATTTGAGACTCACCTTTGGAGCTTGGAGCTTTGCTTGGAGATCTTTTATCTATTCAACTTTTCCAGTTATTTCTAGATATTTCCAGTTGTCTATGTTCAGATTTTTCAGTTGCATTTGTATTTGAGACTTCTGTGTACTTGGGATTTTCTGTTGTATTTATTTCAGACTTTGATGTTCTGTAGTAGCTTCATGAACTACTATTTATCTATTTCCGCTGCTTATTGTTATATTACTCTGTGTCTGTGATTCTGTGATTGATTTATTTACTGTATATGCTAAGCTTTGCCAAATATAAATTAACAATCTGTTATTTTGAGCAATTCAAGTTTGACATGTGTGGATGATTGTCGATTTGAATGGTTCGAAATGCCAGGTCGTTACATCTTCCTCAATTACTGTAGCATTTGATCGACCGATGGTGGCCGTAGTGTTGCTACCTCCCCTTAATCCTCTTCTATTACTCATCTCCTACTATCTACATATAGTAAGGAAACATCTTTAGAATTATAGACGAAATTATCTTAAGGAATGGTTATAAACTCGAGTATACATATTCGGATAAAATTTCAAATATGCGCTCTCTTTGACTAAACTCATTCTAGGGTATTACTAACCCTATCTCTAATGAGTTAACCCCATCCAGGCTTAGGTATTCGCTCAACCATAAGCTCCAATACCAAATGTGACGACCCACCTCCTCGACCCTCAGAAATTGACACTAATACATCCTTTGTATTCACGGGCCTCAAATCCAAGTGTCGGAGAGGCATATTATCATGGGGTAAAGAAAATAAAGATATAAGACAAAAAAATAGAATCTCACATCACATTCAATATTTAAATTATACATATGAGTAGTACATGCAATTATTCCAAATTGCTCCATCAGAGTTCTAGTAATTACTAATCCAGCTAGAATAGTTATAACTGCATATCCTTACAAGTGCTGGTAGATACATCATACAGCGGAATTAATAGATAATTTCTATAAAGGACCCAAAATGCTCCATGCTCCATGCTCCTTTCAAAATGCTCCAAGATTACCTAACTACTTGGATGCCTGAAAAAACAGGGCACCCAGAGTTTAAGGGGAAGATAAAATAAACTCCGAGTCAGTCATGGGACTGGTATGAGAAACTCAAAATACGGCTATTTGAAAACAAAAGGTATCCCACAAGACCACGCCGCACATAAACACGGAACGGGTTTTTACCTAATGATAACCAAAATCTTTATTATGCAAAATCTGGTAATATTATTTTTAATGACATTCTTTTAAAAATACTTTTCAAGTAAACTTATATAATCTTAGCCAAAATTGTTAAATTGATTAAATTCCAGCATAATAGTTTCTACAATCAAGTCCGAAGGCACTTATTGAAGAATGGATTTCTATATAATGGTAGATAAGAAACTACCGTCCATACATTACATCTCTAGAGGGATGTATCAAGGATCAATAACTTTGAAACCTCTGCACCTAGCAAGACCGACCTACCCGCAGACCTATCTAGTGGCGGATAGAACCGAATATGACATCTCCCCAGTCGTAACCGACCTATCCGGAATCCCATAGCATACACAACATACTCGACATATATAGAGTAATCCAAAAAGGTGATGACCATACCCTAATGGTTGCGAACCGCATAGTCTTACGGCATGCCTTGTTTAAGCCATTTTCGGGTGATGAGGCCCGAGGTAATGATTACCTTTCACATAGCACATTCCACTTTGAATTCCACATTTCCAATTCCATCACACACAATTGATTTCCATAAATGTACAACCTCTGAGCTCGTACTTCTCAAAGAAGGTTTTTTACCGTACGATAACCAAACCATTTTATAAGAAATCTGGTGATATTATAATAATGTCTAGGATTTAAAACAAATATGTAATCGTTAGTTGAAATTATTACATTAACTAAATTCCAGTATAACAGGTATACAACTAAGTCTAGAAGGCACTTATTGGAGAATGGATTCCCTACAATGACAAGGCTATTGGGGTACTTCCTGCCATAGTACACCTCTAGAAAAATGTACTGGGGGCCTCACATGGACCCCCTACGAATCAAGACTGGCCTACCCTTTACTGGATAGTACCGAGTATGTCATCACCATGGTTGCCTACCAACAACCGTCCCGAGTCACTAGCATACATAATCCAACAATAAATATCAATCTAGATTAGGTGATGACCAATAACCTAATGGGAACGACTAACATAGCCCTAAAGTATATCCCATATTTATTCATTCCTGGTTGTGAGGCTTGAGGCTACGTTTACCTTTTATATAGCAATCCCACTTGGAAATCTAACACTGCCCTCCAGGCAACTTGCAATGCTGACATTCGTCCATATAAGTTGTCTAGAATATTAACAAACTAAAGGCACCACTTCTACTACTTCCTTTTCGGAATCACCCTTAGGATTAGTAAAAAGTAGCCTTCCTATTTCAAAGAACTCTGTCTTCGATTCCATCATCTTCAAGATGTCTTCAATTCGAATGCTTATGCCAGCTCGAAGTGGTTTTCGAATAACTTACCTTTATCCGATCTTGGTCTCTTCAAACCAACAATGATAATCTTTAAAACTGACCAACATTTGATTGTCGGTTATTTAATTATCAAATAAACAAACAATTCAACCAGAGATTTAACTAAGAATGTTTAAGCACAAAGCCACCACCGAGCCTCTTTGATTAATCCTTTCATTAATTATAACCATTTTGTAAATTCTTGTATCAAAATACTTTTAAAAGGATACATTCACAAATCTTCTCAACTCTTTCAATGCTTGAAAAATGTTGATATACTTATTTCAACTGTATAAGTATACTCATAAAACATTTCACTTTCAAAGCTTATAAAACTTTTCCATATATTTATCTCAACAGTATAAGTATATTCACAAAACGCTACATTTCCAATACTTAGAAAATGTATCCATATAGTTATCTCAACAGTATAAATATATTCACAAATCTTAAGAAAGGTTTCATTCCCAAAACCATACTTATTTGGGTTAAAACAATTGTAACTTAAACAATGATAAAAATAAACCCAAAACACTATTAGTGTAAGTAAAAGAGTCGTACAAAAATTAAACTAAATATACTTAACACTACTTTCGGATTTCCAACAGTACTATCTGTCGATTAACAATGAGATCAGAAAAATTAGAAAACTATCATTGTCTCGACACACATTCTTAATTTTCAAGATAGAGACGAGTTTCCATACCTTGAAATTTGGTGTTAAGTATGAAAAGAACATTTCCATACCACCGTAATTTAATATGATCATTTATGAAAATCGGGTCTTAGTCTTTTTATAAATCTTTTTTACAAAATTCCTTTATAAAACTCCTTATATTTGCAAACTTCTTTTATAAAATATTGTTTATAAGTTATAAAATTTCCTTTATAAATATCTAAACATAATTATAAACCTCCGTTTATAAATCTCCAAATTTGTATAATAAACTCCTTTATAAACATCCTTATACTATTTATAAAACTCTTTTATAAAGTTTCTTTATAAAAAATTGTTTATAAAACTCATGTTATAAATCCCCAAATTTATTTGCAAGTCTTTTTATAAAACTCCAAATTCATTAATAAAACTCCTTATATAAATTTCTAAATAAAATTACAAACCTCCTTTTATAAAAACAAAAGTCTAAATATAAAATAAAACTCCAAATGATTATAAAACTCATATACTTTCCATAACACAATCATTCCATATATTACAATAAATTCACAACAGTGATTTATTACTCCAATTTATCATAATGATAATATTTCCCTTTTAAAAAAAATACCATTTATAAACCTATTCTTTTATTAAAAATACCACTTATAAATCTCTCTTTAATTTATAAAATACCATTTATAAATCGGTTCTTTTATTGCAACATTTTATGTAAAATGTTTCCCAAATATTTATTCTAAAATATTTCCATCATCTTTTAAAGACAAAATCACTTTAAAATAAAAGATAAACTCCTTTAATTTCCTTTAAAATAAACATACATTATTATAATAAATTTTCTATAAAGATGTATACTTTCCAAAATAATTTCAAAACATTTATATATATACATATATTAGAAAAGCATAATAAAAGAAGTTGAAGTAAAATAGAGAAGTTCAAAAACTATTTCTAAATAAATTATCATAGAAAATCAAAAAGGGCCATATTAAAAATCATTTTCCAAATAGAAACCATTTCCAAATCAAAACAACAATTTATAGTATTTCAAAATACTATAACGAGGCCAATAGCTACTATAGCACTTAACCAATGCTATTACTATCTTTTTCACTAAAAGGGTTCAACTTTAATATATGTCAGCGTCACATCTAATAAAAAAAAACTATTAAATTTTAGAATTTAACACTCTATATAAAAAGTATATAACTGAAATGAAAATCAACAGTTATATAACTAGAGTTAAAAATCACAATGTCAAGAAATCCGAATTTCTCAACAAAATTCCCTGTATTTCATTTCAAATGTCATTTGTTTTTCAAAAGCGGAAATTCAACTAAACCAAACCAATAAATCATTCAACATGAAAACAATATTTTTTCTAACATATATCATACTGATTATCCAAAAATGTGGGTTTCACTTATCGAAACTCCAGTGGACGCTTTAGTGTTTCGGTTTGATCTAAAATCAAACTTTTAGCTCAAAATTCCACTTATCACAAACTCGACGAATCCAATTCCAAAGCGTAGCTATCTTTATTATGAGCACAACACAAAAGATCATGTCTTGATTGGACCACGTATGAGAAAGTTATTAAATTTGTAAGTTTTGATTTTAAATATACACATTAATTACTTTAATTAACACAATTAATTACCAAATTAGATTTTAAACTCTTCCTGCCCAATCAAAATCACTGTAACACCCCCCTACTCGGAGGCCCAAAACTAACAGCTACGGATGCTGCAGTCATCCATAGTTATTAATCCTCGATGACCAAATACGGCGGTGTTAGATACAGTGATACACAGAAACACATGAATATGGAAAAAAAATTAAAACATCAAACAAGATCACATTCTATTTCAAAACATTTCCAATTCATTACATAATCCCACAATCGTTATCCACGTTCAGAGAAAATATATTTATTACAACATATGCCAAGAGCGACATATGAAGATACCCCTTTGGATGATCAGAGTATATACAGGCAATTTAACAACTTTTCCATATCAAACAACACAGCAGAATCAAAATAAAAGAGAACTCTAGATAGTTATCATGCCTCCTGCACATCTCTGGAAGCTTTATTCGTCTAATGAGGTACCTAAAAAACTCAATTCTCAAACTACCCAAAATCAATTGTGTACCTGAGAGTTTAAGGGGAAAACATAAACTTCGAGTCAGACATAAAGCCTGGTATGAATAATAATCTGCCATCTCAAATCATTTAGATATCTAGTGAGACCACGCCTCTTAGCGGAACAGGTTTTCCCCTCACTAGTATCCTAAAACCTTTATAAAACCATATATTGTGCTCCTGCATCCACAATGGTTAAAAAAATTCAAAACAGTATGATATGTTGATGTGCAAAACAAGCAAATCAATTCTGGATTACCCATCCCCATTCATTTTAACTATCGTTCTCAGTTATAGTTTCTAGGATTACTATCAACCTAATAGTTTTCATGGGCTGACTAATAACCAGTTAAATGTTTAAGGACTCCCTGTCCAATTACATAGTTTTCATGGGATCACTATGAACCTATTGGTAACTCCAATATTTTACTCTTATCCTAGTTTTCATAGGCTAACTAGGAACCTATTGGTAACTCCGATATCTTTTCTTCTTATCCTAGTTTTCATGGGCTGACTAGGAACCTCTTGACATCTGTCAATATCTTAATCCAGATATAGTTTTCAATGGTTCACTATAAACCTATTGGCCCCTGCCAATATCAAATCATAGTTTTCATGGGCTAACTATGCACTTGTCTTTCTGGCATCTTCATTTATACATAGTTTTCATAGGCTTACTATGAACATATTGGCCCCTGCCAATATCTTTCCCTACACATAGTTTTCATGGGCTTACTGAGAACCTATTGGCCCTTGCCAATATCTTTCCTTTAATATTTTAGCATCCTACATTCTTCTCTTCTTGACCTCTTAGATGCAATTCAACTCATTCAGGAGTTAACTTAATTTATATTCACTACTGGGTAAACCTAGCTGGTTATTCTGCCCTTCCCCAAAATACAGTTATGGGTCCATTACAATGTGAATATATACATATATGAAAAAGCAAACACAATAACTTGGTTAATCCCTTTAACCTTTTAACAAAGAAAACTTCTTTAAAAACTCCTTTTCAAAACACTTCATTTATTTATGCCATGATTTTCCTTAAAAATGAGATTGGGTTATTTGCTTTGAAAACTAAGGCTTTCGAAACCTTCAAACCTTGCTTTCGGCCTCATTGTATAACCTCTTTCGAAAGCATATAAATCTCTTTTCAAAACGTTAGGCCCATGCCTTTCAAAGCACTTTATAACTTCTCTTTTGAAACCTTTCGAATGTAATAAAGTATTACTTATTAACTCTTAGAAGCATAGCTTCGAAACCTTTGAAAGTACCCTTTTCGAAACCTTTGAAAGTATCCCTTTCGAAACCTTTGGAAGTATCCCTTCCAAAACCATTGAAAGTCCCTCTTTCGAAACCATTGGGTTTTATACTTAAAAATATCATTTGGGTCAAAGTGAATACAAATGAAAGTATCTCTTTCGAAACCATCCTTTATCATATAAAAGTATTGGGAAAAACTTGATGGCGTCGGCAACATCCTTTTTGAAACTTCAAATCATTTAAACCAAACACTGAAGGATAGCATCGAAACCCCCTTTCGAAGCCGTTGCCTTCGAAACCCTTGGACCCTTTCAAAAGCATTTAGGAAGTGGCTTAAAGAATCTTTAAAGCAACTCTACCCTTCGAAAGCATTGATGACTTCAATACACTCGAAAGGGAAAAGAACGGTAGCAGGGCTTCGACTAGGTCGTAACCCTTACTTTCAAAAGTATTATTTTTATAAGTAAAGAAACCTATTTGAAAGCTTATTCTTTAAAACATAAGATGGAAACCCCTTCGAAAGCCTTTAGAAAACCTCTTTCGAAAACATATGCTTTAACTCCTTCGAAGGCTTTAATAGGACAAAGGCAGGCGTTTCACTTTTTAAAACAAACAAAGGTAGCAACCCCATCGGAAGCAATGCTTTCGACACCATGCCTTCCACCTTTCCTTCAATCTACTACGTACTATCTAAGTGATACCTTGTGTATTGGTTTCGGCTTAGTGGGGTTTCGACTTGATTGTAGGCGGAAGCTCCGAGTCGAAAGGTACTTCTATTAGAGGCGGAACCTGCTTTTCTGAGTAAATGCTCATTAATGCCACTTAAACCAAATTCTATCTAACTAACCTGCCACGTGTATATCTGTAATTGGTTGCCTCAACTTTTCAAATTCTTTCCTAGAATAACTGCTGCTTAATTTCAGATCTAAATCAAGGTTAATTTAGCAAATAAGCCCTTCCACTAAACAAAACCAATATAGCAAATAAGTCCTTCTTCTAAAATTATTTAATTTGCATAGAAAATCACTTAGGAAAATTCCCCAAAAATTCCAGAAATTCACTTTAATCATGTTACCTAACATACCAAAATTTCAGACCCAAATTCTCAATATAATTTCTGAAATAAATTTCTAAACCCAATTAACCATAATTTCCTTTGAAAATTCATAATATTCTTTTTGTAGCTTGGAAAATTATCAAAATTAAAACCCAATTCCAAAATCATGTTTTACATAACATAAATTTTTTCCATGGTATTTAAACATCAATTTCAATTGGTTTTTCCCTAAAACCGCATATAATCTTATTTAAACATTCTTGTTTAAATCAAAAAAATTGTAATTCAAGGATATCATCATCCAAATCATCATAGAAACGAATTTAATCTTAAATCCGAAAAACATATGTTCATAAAACAACGTGGAGATGGTATAAATTATTATTCACCTTGATTATGATAAGGACATTGGATTGAGATTGAGATTTATTCCCCTTCTTTAATTTCTTATCTTAACTTTGATTTCTCTTCTCTTTTCCTTGTTAATGGTCGGCTGCTCTTTATGTTTTTGTTTTGCGTTTTTGTGAAATGAGAAAATAACCGTGAATGGTGTAAGGGACATGAATATATATATATAAGGGTAGGGGTTATATGCGGCTAATTCCCATTATGCCCTTATTTAAATTAATTAACTTAAACCACTCTTAAGCTCATTTAATTAATTAAATTGAGCACGACCTCTTAAGTTTTTATTCAAATCTCAATCCCCTTATCACTTATTTTTTACATTATTCTATTTAATTTATCTAATTAAATATCCTGAATAATGTTATAAAAAAATTAGGGGTGTTACAGGCTCCCCTCCTAAAGAATTTCATCCTCGAAATTCGGTAAGGACTAAATACTAAACATAGCAATCATCTGTAACGACTTCTAACAACCATACTAGTCTACCTGACTATTAATTATCTATATAAATCTAATATAGGCATACCCTCAAAGCAGATCAGGATAAGTATCTTGAATCATGTCCTCTATCTCCTAAGTACAGTCCTTATCATTGTCGCTCCACTGAACTTTCACTGACTTGACTATCTTGTTCCTCAATCTTCTCTCATCTCTCACTACAACCCGAACTGATTGTCTAACAAAAGTCATATTAGGCTCTACTACCAAATCTTCCAACCCTGTCGGAGGAATAGTAGTCTCCAATAATGCACATACATTCGAAGATGAGACACATGAAATACATTATAGACACTTGCCATACTGCTCGGCAACTCTACTCTGTATGCGAGCTTTCCAATCCTCTCTATAATCTGGAATGGACCAACATATCTCGGTGCCAGTTTCCCTGACTTCCCGAACCGTACCACACCCTTCATCAGAGATACCTTAATGAAAACCTTATCTCCCACTGAGAACTCTAGGTATTTACGCCTCTTATCTGCGTAACTTTTCTGTCTGGACTGAGCTTCCTTCATCCTTCCTTGGATCAACTCAATCTTCTCTGATGCCTCCCTAACCAAATCTGGACGTAAGACAAATCTGTCTCCAGTCTCCAGCAAACATGCTGGTGATTTGCATGGTCTTCCATACAAAGCTTCAAAAGGCGCCATTCCTATACTAGTCTGATAACTATTATTATTGGAAAACTCAACGAAATGTAGGCGATCCTCCCAAGATCCACCAAAGTCCAGTACACAAGCTCTCAACAAATCCTCGAGTACCTTATTGACTCTCTCTGTTTGCCCATCTATCTGAGGGTGATATGCAGTACTCATCTTGAGCTTAATGCCTAACACACCTTGTAGACTCTTTCAGAATTCGCTAGTGAACAAAACATCTCTATCACCGACTATTCTAATAGGAACTCCATGTTGTCTAACTACGTTCTTCATGAATAACTCAACTAAAACAACTGTCGTCCTGGTTGATTTAACCGGAATGAAATGGGCACTTTTGGTCAACTTGTCCATTATGACCCATATACTTTCATTTTCTCCATTTGACCTTGGCAACCCGTCTATAAAATCCATGGATATCGAATCCCATTTCCATACTGGAATCTCTAGAGGCTGAAGCAACCCACATGGCTTCTGATGTTCGGCTTTCACTTGTTGACAGTTTGCACATTGTCTAACCCACAAGCCAACATCCCTCTTCGTACCTTCCCAATAGAAGCTCCTCTTTATATCTTGATACATCTTGGTTCCTCTAGGATGAATCGTAAACTTGGATCGGTGACATTCTCCAAGAACTTATTTCCTCAAGTTCTTAATAACTAGAACACACAATCGTCCCTTCTTTCTCAACCATCCCCTCTGGTCAACACTAAAATTCTTTAGATCAGCGATCTCAGGTCCAACATCAAGCCTTTTAATTCTCTCGGCAAATACTGGATCCTCTTTCTGCTTAGAAGCTATCCTCTCAATCAACACTGGTCGAACTTCTAAACAGGACAACATGGCAGTGCTCTGACCAGAACTAGCAGTTGATCTTAACTGCACACTACAAGTAGTCAAAGCTTCTAAACCCTTCCATTTTGCCAGCATAGCTAACACCACATTCTGATGTCTTCTGCTAAGAGCATCCGCTACTTTATAACCATTCACCAGGGTATATTCTATACCAAAATCATAAGCAGCCAAAAACTCCAGCCATCTTTGTTGTCTCATATTCAACTCCTTCTGAGGAAATAAGTATCTTAAAGACTTATGATCCGTGTATAGCTCAAATCTCTCCCCTAAGAGATAATGCATCCAAATCTTCACTGCAAAGATCACTGTTGCCAACTCCAAATCATGAGTAGGATATCTCACTTCATGCGGTCTAAGATGTCGTGAAGCATAGGCAATCACTTTACCCTTCTACATCAAAACAGCTCCCAATCCAGTCCCACATGCATTAGTATATGCTACCAACGCTTGGTTTTCATTTGGAACTACTAGCACTGGTGCATTGGTCAACAAATCCTTTAACTTGAGGAATGCTTCCTCACATTTTTCAGACCAAACAAACTTCACCTCCTCCCTGGTAAGATAAGTCAAAGGCGCTGCTATCCGTGAGAAATCCTTGATGAATCTCCAGTAGTAGCCAGGAAGTCCAAGAAAACTTTTGATCTCGGTCACTGTCTCTGGTCTCTTCCAATTATTAATAGCTTCGATCTTATCTGGATCGATTGAAAATCCTTTCTCTGAAACCATATGACCAAGAAACTTAACCTCTTTCTTCCAAAAATGACACTTGGAAAACTTCGCCTTCAGATGATTTTGCCTTAGCGTCTCAAGCACAACTCTAAGATAATCATCATGTCCTTCGAGTAAACCAAAATTTCATCTATAAACACCAACACAAATCTATCCAAATACTCTAGGAAGACTAGGTTCATCAAATCCACAAAGAAAGTAGGGGCATTCGTCAACCCGAATGGCATTACTAACAACTCATATGAACCATATCTAGTTAGAAATGCTGTCAAAGGAATGCTGTCCTCTTCCACTCTTAACTGATGGAACCCCGTCGCCAAATCCAACTGGGAAAACACTCTGGATCCACTCAACTAATCAAACAGATCATCAAATCTTGCCAAAGGATACTTATTCTTTATCGTCCTTTCGTTCAACTTACGATAGTCGATGCACATCCTCAACGACCCATCTGTTTCCTTCAAGAATATCGCGGTCGCTCCCCAAGGCGAACTGCTTGGTCTAATAAAATTCCTTCCTTCTAGATCCACTAGCTGCACCTTTAATTCCTTCATCTCAGTCGGTGTCATCCTGCTAGGTGGTCTACTTACAGGTTCAGCTCTTGGCACAAGATCTATCCGAAACTCAACAGCTCGTTTCGGTGGTAGTCCTGTGACTGGCTCAAAAACATTTGCAAACTCTCTTGCTATTCGAACCTGACTTCGATCTTCTCCCACTTCCATTGCACCTAACAAAGCACAACTACTTCGGTCTGAATTCTCTACTAAGAATATAATTCGGTTATGACTATCAAGGTGTCTTAGTGATATCTCCCCATCCTGGCAAAATATCCTGGTCTCATACCTTCTTAACCAATCCATAACTAAAATGATTCTAAAATCTACAAAATCGAAAACATACAGACTACATGCAAACTTATGACCTAACAAATCAAGTTCTAACTGGTCACATCTTATCCCAGAGTTGCATAATCTTCTATTGGATTCACAACCCTTAAGGAAGTAACAAGGTATGTGGGTTTTAAGCATAACCTATCAACCAAACACTGGGATATAAATGAATGTGATGCACCGGTATCAAATAGTATCCTAACGGGTATACTCTAAGTCAAAAACGTATCTTCCATCATAGTCTTTCCTTTATCAGCTGCATATGGCTTAGCTGATGATCCAACAGCAAAGACCTTTGCTTTGTCTGCCCTGACTGGCTCTGGATACTGATTTTTGTAATGCCCAACTTGATCACAGTTAAAGCACTTCACATTCTTCTTGTTTGCAGCCTTCTTCCCCTTGCCTGACCGGCACTCTTTTTCATAATGACCCTTTACTCACATTTGTAGTAAACTAAATCAGCCTTTGTCTTCTTGGTAGCATCTCCCTTCTAGGCTCCCTTCTTCTTAAAGAACTTCCTTTTCTTTCCTTGAGAACCCTGGGTTTCAAGCAGCTTCTCTCTAGCACAAACAACAAGCATCTCCTCATGGTGGATTTCCATCTCTACAACCATACTACAAGGATCTCAGATATGTGTCAGGGTCGCCTTAGAAGCTCGGGTCTCGGTCCCCGAATAAACCTCTCATTCCTTTTAATGTCAGTGTCTATAGTAGCATACCCATATCGAGACAGCTCATCAAACTTAGTAGCATATCCGATAACCAACATCTCTCCCTGAACTAGATCCATAAATTTTTTCATCAACACTGACTTAGAAACCTCAGATAAAAACCTCTATTCAAATCTCCCTCTGAATTTAACCCATGTCAACTCTTCCTCCGGAACTCCGCCAGTAACATTATTCCACCAATGAAGTGCTGACCCTTGCAACTGTTTAGAGGCTAACCATCTCTTCTGCTCATCATCTAAACCCAAAACAGCAAAGATACGCTCACAATGCAACAGCCAATTCTCTACCTCTATGGCATCCTCCGTTCCCATAAACGGCTTCCCACCAAGACTGGTGTAATCTCTGCTCAACTTAGCTAGTTATTCCCAACTGGAGCCACATGATTAGCTCCTCCAACATTTCCAGCAGCAACTCCTGCTTGCATCACATTGATGAAGAACTGATACATCGCCCCCATATCTATTGGTGGATTTCCAACACCGACATTGGCTTCGGCATTTTGGTTAGCATTAGCCTGGCGACCTTGATTCCTCCTGGTATTAGGTCGAGCATTTCCATTTTTTGTGGTGCTTCCTCCACCAAGATTTTCTCTTCTGTTTCCTGCTTCCATATCTTCTTTCTCGTAAATCTGCATACGAGCCTTAGTAAGATACAGAAGAACGGTCTAAGAGGGAGGGGAACACGTACTTATATATATATCTATATATCTCAAATACAAGTACGTTACTATAGCATTAACCCAAACCCCAATCTTATTTTCATATTCGTTGGATTATGTTTCAAAAAGCTTTTAGGTTTAACTTTTCTTTTAAGTTTCATAAACCTATGCTCTGATACCAACTTGTAACATCCCCCTACTTGGAGGCCCAAAACTAACGACTATGGATGCTACAGTCATCCATAGTTATTAATCCTCGGCGACCAAATACGGCGGTGTTAGATACATTGACACACAGAAACACATGAATATGGAAAAAAAATTAAAACATCAAATAAGATCAAATTCTATTTCAAAACATTTCCAATTCATTACATAATCCCACAATCGTTATCCACGTTCAGAGAAAATATGTTTATTAAAACATACGACAAGAGCGACATATGAAGATGCCCACTTGGATGATCGGATTATGTACAGGCAATTTAACAACTTTTCCATATCAAACAACACAGCAGAATCAAAATAAAAGAGAACTCTAGACAGCTATCATGCCTCCTGCACGTCTCTGGAAGCTTTATTCGTCTAATGAGGTACCTGAAAACCTCAACTCTCAAACTACTCAAAATCAATTGAGTACCCGAGAGTTTAAGGGGAAAACATAAACTTCGAGTCAGACATAAAGCCTGGTATGAATAATAATTAGCCATCTCAAATCATTTAGATATCTAGTGAGACCACGCCGCTTAGCGAAACGAGTTTTCTCCTCACTAGTATCCTAAAACCTTTATAAAACCATATGCCATGATCCTGCATCCATAATGGTTAAAACAATTCAAAACAGTATGATATGATGATGTGCAAAACAAGCGAATCAATTCTGGATTACCCATCCTCATTCATTTTAACTATCCGTCTCAGTTATAGTTTCTAGAATTACTATCAACCTAATAGTTTTCATGGACCGACTAATAACCGGTTAAATACTTAAGGACTTCCTATCCAATTACATAGTTTTCATGGACTGACTAATAACCGGTTAAATACTTAAGGACTTCCTATCCAATTACATAGTTTTCATGGGATCACTATGAACCTATTGGTAACTCCAATATCTTTACTCTTATCCTAGTTTTCATGGGCTGACTAGGAACCTATTAGTAACTCCGATATCTTTTCTTCTTATCCTAGTTTTCATGGGCTGACTAGGAACCTATTGACATCTATCAATATCTTAATCCGGATATTGTTTTCATGGGTTCACTATAAACCTATTGGCCCCTGCCAATACCAAATCATAGTTTTCATGTGCTAACTATGAACCTGTCTTTCTGACATCTTCATTTATTCATAGTTTTCACGGACTTACTATGAACCTATTGGACCCTGCCAATATCTTTCCATATACACAGTATTCATAGGCTTACTGAGAACATATTGGCCTCTGTCAATATCTTTCCTTTAATATTATAGCATCCTACATTCTGGTCTTCCTGACCTCTTGGATGCAATTCAACCCATTCAGGAGTTAACTTAATTTATATTCACTACTGGGTCAACCTAGCTGGTTATTTTGCCCTTCTCCAAAATACAGTTATGGGTCCATTACAATGTGAATATATACATATATGAAGAAACAAACACAATAACTTGGTTAATCCCTTTAACCTTTTAATCAAAGAAAATTTCTTCAAAAACTCCTTTTCAAAACACTTTATATATTTATCCATGGTTTTCCTTAAAAATGAGATTGGGTTATTTGCTTTGAAAACTAAGGCTTTCAAAACCTTCAAAACCTTGCTTTCGGCCTCTCTGGATAACCTCCTTCGAAAGCATATAAATCTCTTTTCAACACATTAGGCCCCTGCCTTTCGAAGCACTTTAAAACTTCTCTTTTGAAACCTTTCAAATGTAGTAAAGTATTACTTATTAACTCTTAGAAGCATAGCTTCGAAACCTTTGAAAGTACCCTTTCCGAAACCTTTGAAAGTACCCCTTTCGAAACCTTTGGAAGTATCCCTTCCAAAACCATTGAAAGTCCCTCTTTCGAAACCATTGGGTTTTATACTTAAAAATATCATTTGGGTCAAAGTGAATACAAATGAAAGTATCTCTTTCGAAACCATCCTTTATCATATAAAAGTATTGGGAAAAACTTGATAGTGTCGGCAACATCCCTTTTGAAAGCTTCAAATCATTTAAACCAAACATTGAAGGATAGCATCGAAACCCCCTTTCGAAGCCGTTGCCTTCGAAACCCTTGGACCCTTTCAAAAGCATTTAGGAAGTGGCTTAAAGAATCTTTAAAGCAACTCTACCCTTCGAAAGCATTGATGACTTCAATACACTCGAAAGGGAAAAGAACGGTAGCAGGGCTTCGACTAGGTCGTAACCCTTACTTTAGAAAACATTATTTTTATAAGTAAAGAAACCCATTCGAAAGCTTATTCTTTAAAACATAAGATGGCAACTGTTTGCGCCAAAAATGGTCACAAACCCCGAATGTTGTGAAAGCACCAGTGAATGAATACAAATCAGCAATATTCAAACACAAATATCAGATCTAAGCAAGCAACAAACAACAATCCAAAGGTAATGAACAGTGACACACAATTTATAGTGGTTCGGCTATCTCTGGCCTACGTCCACTTCAAGGTTTTTATGATTTTATTGCTCGATGCTTGAAGATTACAATTTCCTATCACGTAGCACAACAGATTTTATGATTATAATCTGAATCTAAGACAACAATGGTGATCTGGAGTAAATCTGGCAGAGTCTGGGCGCTCTTTAGCTCTTAAAATTGTCCGACCCCTTTTCTGAATGACCAGAGGCTCTATTTATAGGTGTAGGAGGCTGATATTTCGCCTAAACTGAAGGGAGACCAGTTTTGGCACGTGAGGGGGCCCACATGCCCGCTTTCTGGAAATCCGGGCCCACTTTGGGATCGATTCGAAGCTATGTTCGAATCGATCAAGAAATTGTCCAATCGAGCTGAAATTTGTTGTGAACATTCTTCAACATGTGCTCAAGCTACTGTGAAAATTTGATAGCATTTGGACTTGTAGATCTCAAGATATGATCGATTCGAGATCATGTTTCTGGTTGATAAGCTCCCTTCGAATCGATCTTCCTTCGAATCGATTAGGTCGAATCGATGGTGTCGCGTGCCCAAGTGATGACGTGGTGCGTGTTTCCTGGGTCAATCCTCCTTCCTCGCCATGTTGAATGCTTCCTTCCTGGATATGCGCTCGCATCCATACCTCGTGCCCAGTCCACATCCATCTATAGCCATAGCGTGCTTCGAATCCATTGCTTCGCGTCCATAAAATCTGTTTCATTCGTATCCACAACTTTGTATCCACGACTTCGTATCCACGAAGTCGTCTCCTAACGTATCCTTCTCATATGCCTTTGATCTTCTTCGAATCGATCTGTATGTGAGTCCTTCGTATCAATTTTAGCATTAATCGATACGAACTGCATCGTCACTCCTCGCCTCCCTACCGATACAAACTATATAGATACGAAGCCTGTAGCCTGAATCCATCCTGATCGATACGAAACGTATCGATTCGAACAAACCTCTGCGTGCTTGTTTAACAACCTGGGTGTGTTGCCATCGAGTCGAACTTGTGCCGATCGATATGAACGGTATCGATTCGAACTCCTTACTTTATGGTCGATACGAAACGTATCGATTCGAACCACCATCCTCCTGATCGATGCAAAATGCATCGATTCGAACCATTCCCTGCACATCGTAATCCATCCATATCTCCTTCATATGAACTCTGATTAACCTGAAACTTGAAACATAGCCTCTCCTAGTCCTTATCATCATCTCCAATCGATTTCGTCCCGATCGGAGCCCAGTCAAATTTTGACGACATCGATCACAACCTTGTCTCTAATCGACTTCCAATCCTGATACCCATCCTTTCTTGTCGATTTGTTTGATATTCCGGCTTTGACCAAAAAGCGGGATAACATTTGCCCCCCAAAACATGCCTTGTGATAAGAAGGCGTGTTTTGAATAATTCCGTATCCGATATCCAAAGTCCATAGCAAATTCCCTGCCCATCCGAACTCGAAGACTGAGTTATTAATCCATCCTTATCCAACAACCAAATCCAAGACCTCTCCGGGTCGATATCCAAATCCGTAACCTCTCTGGGATCTTGCCAAGCGCAATCCACACCTGACGACCGTGGTCCAGTGTCCCTGGACGTTGAGCTAACCTCTCCGGGTTCTTGCCAAGCGCAATCCATACCTGACGACCGTGGTCCAGTGTCCCTGGACGTTAAGCTAACCTCTCCGGGTTCTTGCCAAGAGCAATCCACACCTGACGACCGTGGTCCAGTGTCCCTGGACGTAAGTAATGCCGTGGCTTAAGTCCTAAGCTGAATCCTGGTCGCTCCGGACCCTTGTTGAGCATAGTCCATACTCAATGACCTGAAACAATAATTGATAATAGGGGGTCTAAGTCCTAGGCCGAATTCTGGTCACTCCGGACCCTTGCCGAGCATAGTCCATACTCGACGACCTGAATGAGTCAATTTACCATGTTCGGGCAAAAAGACTCACCCCTTGCCAGGCATAATCCATACCCGACGACCGTTTATGAAAAACCAAAAAGAATCCAATCAAAATCTAATCAAAAATCCAATCCAAAAATCCAAATAAAATCAGAAAACCAGAAATCCATACCAAAAATCAAAATCATCATCCAAAACGGAGAACAATCATCCGAATGAATGCAAAAACCAGAAAAACGAGTAAAATCAAGAGTTCAATCCAAACTCCAAAAACCAAACCAGAAAACCAAGTGTCTAATCCAAAAGACAGATTTCGCAAACCATGGCTTTGCAGTTTATCATCATTCAGAGCATGCCTAGGGGCTATCTCCGTCCTCATACATGTGTAAATGAATCGGTTGCTCGCCAACGGTTTGTTACTTATTTCATATTATCCTGATCAATTGATAACCAATCGACCACCATTCCTGGGCCTCATGCCATCCTGGCTTAAGGTGGGCGGCGGTTGCTCCTGCTCCACCGCTGCATTCCGAGCCCCAACATACTGCCTCAATTGTCCATTCCTCACATGCTCCTCAATTATGTCCTTTAAGTGCCTGCAGCTGTTGGTATCATGCCCGTCCAAATCATGGAAGAGACAATGCTTTCCTGATGTCCTTTCTCGTTCAGAAGGTTCTCTCCTAGCTGGCCTCCGGTAAGGAAGGCGATTCCAGGTTTCCATGTATATCCGCTCTAGTGTCTCGTTTAATTCTGTGTATGTGGAAAACCTTGGATCCTTCCATCGCTTCCTAGCTTTTTCAGAGTCATCATCCAACTTTCTTTTCCCTTTATCTTTATCTGAACCTCTACCGGATGGTCCTCCACCCTCAGTTGCATTCGCCTCTTTTAACTTTAAATCCATACATGCGTCTTCTTGCCGAAGGAATCTTTCAGCTTCGTGAAAGAATTCCCCGAGATCCAATGGTGGGTCTCGTACTAAAGATACCTTAAAATCTGAATCCTCTCTGACTCCCGACACTGCCGCCATCAAAACCATCGATGGATCCGGCCGATCCACCGAAGCAACCGCCGCATTAAATCGAGTTAAAAATGCTCTAAGCGATTCATCCGTTCTTTGCTTTACCGATGTTAACGTCATCACGTTCTTAGGTCTTTTGATATGAACCCGAAACTGTCCCAAAAACCTGTCCACCAATTCCCTCCAAGTCCTGATAGATCCTTCTTCCAGCTGCCTAAACCACATTGCCGCTAGGTCTGTCAAGTACAAAGGGAAACATCTGGCCATCACTTCCTCCGATGCCCCCAGCACCTCCATGTGTCTAGTGTATCTCATCAAGTGATCAGTCGGGTCAGCCTTTCCATTATATACTTCCACGCTAGGTAACTTGAACTTAGGTGGATTCTGAGCTATCCTGATTTCCCGAGTGAACGGACTCATGTTCACTCCTTCCAAGTCTCTATTGGTCGAACCTCCAAGCATAGTCTTCCTAATGATTTCCATTAATCCAGCGTTGCCTGTTAGGTGTTGCCCCCCATGCTCCCGAGGGAACTCCGGCACATATTCTTCATGTGGCTCATTAGCCGCAACGTTGGCTCTAGCCTGCTGAACTCCTTCCAAAGGTCCTTCCGCGTTGGATCCTGCGGGCCTGCCCCCAAGCCCTTGTTGATTGCCTTCCGGTTCTGTATTCTGTCCTCCATTGGGTTCCGCAACCCTAGTTCCTTGGTCCACATTTGCAGTCTCTATAGTTGGTCCAAGGTTCTGTGTTCCTGCAGCTCTTATCTGCTCGAAGAAAGTCTGCATCATATCCTGTTGACTCTTCAGCAACCTCTCATGTAATGAATTTGCCATAGCTTCCATTTCGTCTTTGGTAATATAAATCGAAGCTTGTCCTTCTCCAGCTCCGGAGGATGCCTCTTGACTTCCTCCCTGTTGGCTTCTCTCAGCTCTTTGTCTTGTTTGTCGAGTCATTGTAGCGTCAATCCGAATCCTTCAAACTTTCAAACCTAAATTTTGAATTGGGTGTAGCGGGTGCTAGTTGCTTCTCAGTGAAAGCACCAAAGTGTTTGCGCCAAAAATGGTCACAAACCCCGAATGTTGTGAAAGCACCAGTGAATGAATAGAAATCAGCAATATTCAAACACAAATATCAGATCTAAGCAAGCAACAAACAACAATCCAGAGGTAATGAACAGTGACACACAATTTATAGTGGTTCGGCTATCTCCGGCCTACGTCCACTTCAAGGTTTTTATGATTTTATTGCTCGATGCTTGAAGATTACAGTTTCCTATCGCGTAGAACAACAGATTTTATGATTATAATCTGAATCTAAGACAGCAATGGTGATCTGGAGTAAATCTGGCAGAGTTTGGGCGCTCTTTAGCTCTCAAAATTGTCCGACCCCTTTTCTGAATGACCAGAGGCTCTATTTATAGGTGTAGGAGGCTGATATTTCGCCTAAACTGAAGGGAGACCAGTTCTGGCACGTGAGGGGGCCCACATGCCCGCTTTCTGGAAATCCGGGCCCACTTTGGGATCGATTCGAAGCTATGTTCGAATCGATCAAGAAATTGTCCAATCGAGCTGAAATTTGGTGTGAACATTCTTCAACATGTGCTCAAGCTACTGTGAAAATTTCATAGCATTTGGACTTGTAGATCTCAAGATATGATCGATTCGAGATCATGTTTCTGGTTGATAAGCTCCCTTCGAATCGATCTTCCTTCGAATCGATTAGGTCGAATCGATGGTGTCGCGTTCCCAAGTGATGACGTGGTGTGTGTTTCCTAGGTCAATCCTCCTTCCTCGCCATGTTGAACGCTTCCTTCCTGGATATGCGGTCGCATCCATACCTCGTGCCCAGTCCACATCCATCTATAGCCATAGCATGCTTCGAATCCATTGCTTCGCGTCCATAAAATCTGTTTCATTCGTATCCACAACTTTGTATCCACGACTTCGTATCCACGAAGCCGTCTCCCAACGGATCCTTCTCGTATGCCTTTGATCTTCTTCGAATCGATCTGTATGTGAGTCCTTCGTATCGATTTTAGCATAAATCGATACGAACTGCATCGTCACTCCTCGCCTCCCTACCGATACGAACTATATAGATACGAAGCCTGTAGCCTGAATCCATCCTGATCGATACGAAACGTATCGATTCGAACAAACCTCTGCGTGCTTGTTTAACAACCTGGGTGTGTTGCCATCGAGTCGAACTTGTGCCGATCGATATGAACGGTATTGATTCGAACTCCTTACTTTATGGTCGATACGAAACGTATCGATTCGAACCACCATCCTCCTGATCGATGCGAAATGCATCGATTCGAACCATTCCCTGCACATCGTAATCCATCCATATCTCCTTCATATGAACTCTGATTAACCTGAAACTTGAAACATAGCCTCTCCTAGTCCTTATCATCATCTCCAATCGATTTCGTCCCGATCGGAGCCCGGTCAAATTTTGACGACATCGATCACAACCTTGTCTCTAATCGACTTCCAATCCTGATACCCATCCTTTCTTGTCGATTTGTTTGATATTCTGGCTTTGACCAAAAAGCGGGATAACAGCAACCCCTTCGAAAGCCTTTAGATAACCTCTTTCGAAAACATATGCTTTGACTCCTTCGAAGGCTTTAATAGGACAAAGGCAGGGGCTTCACTTTTTAAAACAAACAAAGGTTGCGACCCCATCGGAAGCAATGCTTTCGACACCATGCCTTCCACCTTTCCTTCAATCCACTACGTACCATCTAAGTGATACCTTGTGTATTGGTTTTGGCTTAATGGGGTTTTTACTTGATTGAAGGCGGAAGCTCCAAGTCGAAAGGTACTTCTATTAGAGGCGGAACCTGCTTTTCTGAGTAAAAGCTCATTAATGCCACTTAAAGCAAATTTTGTCTAACTAACCTGCCACGTGTTGTAATTGGTTGCCTCAACTTTTCAAATTCTTTACTAAAATAAATGCCTCTTAATTTCATATCTAAATCAAGGTTAATTTATCAAATAAGCCCTTCCACTAAACATTATAAGTCCTTCTAAAATAATTGAATTTGCATAGAAAATCATTTAGTAAAAATCCCCAAAAATTCAATTTAACCATGTTATCTAACATACCAAAATTTCAGACCCAAATTCTCAATATAATTTCTGAAATAAATTTCTAAACCCAATTAACCATAATTTTCTTTGAATATTCATAATAATCTTTCCATAGCTTGGAAAATTATCAAAAATAAAACGTCCCTACTCCAAAATCATGTTTTACATAACATAAATTTTTTCCATGGCATTTAAACATCAATTTCAATTGGTTTTGCCCTAAAACCGCATATAATTTTATTTAAACCTTCTTGTTTAAATCAAAAAAACTGTAATTCAAGCATATCATCATCCAAATCATCATAGAAATGAATTAATCTTAAATTCGAAAAACATATGTTTATAAAACAACATGGAGATGGTATAAATTATTATTCGCCTTGATTATGATAAGGAGATTGGATTAAGATTGAGATTTATTCCCCTTCTTTAATTTCTTATCTTTACTTTGATTTCTCTTCTCTTTTCCTTGTTAATGGCTGGCTCCTCTTTATGTTTTTGTCTTGCGTTTTTGTGAAATGAAAAAATAACTGTGAATGGTGTAAGGGACGTGAATATATATAAGGGTAGGGGTTATATGCGACTAGTTCCCATTATTCCCTTATGTAAATTAATTAACATAAACCACTCTTAAGCCCATTTGATTAATTAAATTGAGCACGGCCCCTTAAGTATTTATTCAAATCTCAATCCCCTTATCACTTATCACTTAACATTTACATTTTTTTATTTAATTTATCTAATTAAATCTCTTGAAAAATGTTATCAAAAATTAGGGGTGTTACAATCATTGCTACCCAAAGCCTATGCATGCACATCAAATTCGTGCACGATTCCACTATGTTATGAAGATCCACACATTGGTTCGACGAACCGTCTTTGCCAACGAACTCCTCTCCTCAATCTTGACTCGCCAGACCCCATCGCCAAAATCTCGATCGACTCCTTTAAATCGCTACCTGGGAAGCTGCACGACCATACACAAATGTCACGACCCACCTACTCTCCAATCTGCACCACCGAACTCTAACCCTAGGCGCTCTCCTATGCCCAAACCCAATGGAACCAACCACCTCACATATCTCCTTCTCTAGCCACCAAAATCGCTAACCCTAGCTTCCCTTTATACACGCCCAAACTGTTGCTCCTTCCCAAACTCCATCTCCCATAACAAAACAACTATAAATTTGTAGATCTAATTCACATGGACCCAAAGTTCCCAGCTTTACAATTTTTAGTTGAGTAAATAATTAGATCTTTATTTTTGAAGATGAAAATTTCTTTTACTATAAGCTTTGAAAATGAATATAGAAAGAAAGAATAAGTCAGAGTGTGTAGAATTGTCTTAGGTGATGTTTGATTTATTATTCAATTTTCGGTATCTCGCTGCACAACAATTTGTTCGTGTATGGACCATGGACGATAAAACAAAAATATGGCCGCGTACTGAAATGCGATATGATCACAAATCAATAATAATATACACTGATTATCTTATTTTTAAAAATTTTAAAAATGCCATCATTTACCGAAAAATCGACAAACGATAATTTAAATACTTTCAAATTAAAATTATGGAAATAATCTATAAATTAAATTAAAAATACTACAATAAAAATTAAGTCGTTATATTAAAAATTAAATTTATAATTATTTATTAAATTTGAATCTAATCTGAATATTTAAATAAATTAAATATTCCCATTCAAAACATTAAAAATTTCAAGTCGTTCCATTTTAAGTTTGCGAAACTTACATTCATAACGTAAATTAGAGAACCACATATCATAAATTATTTAAGGTGGGGTTCCTTCCCAATTCATATCTTATATGAAATCACAAACTATACTCTTAGATGAAATCAAACTTAACATACGTACTTACTCTTAAGTACATATCCTTATAGAAAGAAATAACTCAACTTCACTCATTAACGATCATACTTTGCCCAACAAAATCGAATTACTGCTTTATGATACATCATTATTGTTTGTACAAAAATTGGGCACAACACTCTTCGGAAATTTTTGAAGAGATAAAGTGAAGAAATTAAATGGAAAAAGAGGATTATCTAACAAAAACTCCAAATTTCAGATATGAAAATAATTAAAATGCAAGGAGACATAAGAATTTAGAGTGGTTCGGCGTATCGCCTACGTCCACTATGAAGTTGATAGCTTTATTGATCTTTCTTTGAAGATTACAAGTGAATTCAGTGAGTTATAGTAGATAATTATGATTTGCAGCAGTGAATTTCGTAAGTAGCAGCAGCAAGAGAGTTTAGATCTGGATCCGGCAGAGTCTGGGCGTTCGAGAAGTCAAAGAAGAAGAAACCCCTTTTCTGCATGCTCTGGAGCTCTATTTATAGGTGTAGGAGGCTGATATTTCGCTCAGATCTCGGGAGGCTCCCTCTGGCACGTGACTAGGCCCGCGCGCCCAAGCCCGCGAAGTTTCGGTCCGATCCGTGATCGATACGAACGGATTTTGTATCGATCAAGATTGTGTCCGATGGAGTCGAAATTTGGCTTGGACATTCTTTAGCATGTATGTAGGCTTCTGTGAAAATTTCATATCATTTGGACTTGTAGATTAGGAGATATGATCGATACAAATTAGGATCTTCGGTTGGCTGTTTCGTTCGCCTCCCTCTCTTCGACTCGATCCTGTTTGACTCGATCACTTCGAATCGATGGGCGCGCATGATCTGGAGGTGACATGGCAAGCCTTCCTTGCATCGATCCAGTTTCCTCACCGAGTTGGCCGAGTCATCGTTGATCTTCGCCTTGTTCGCATCGAAGTCTGTTGCCCACTTCGAATCGATCAGCAGCAGTCCCCTCCGTATCGAGGCACTTGTCTTGTTCGAATCGATAGGAGGTGGCCTATTTTGTATCGATAAGAGTGACCCACCTAGATGGATTCGAACAGCAGCTCTGAGATGGAGTCGAACTAGATGGATTCGAATAGAGGCTCTAAGTTGGATTTGAACTAGATGGATTCGAACATCGGCTAGGCGATGGACTTGAACTCGATCGAGTCGAACAACGGCTCTGTAATGGATTCGAACTAGATGGATTCGAACAGCAGCTAGGCGATGGACTTGAACTCAATCGAGTCGAATAGCGGCCAGTCGATCAAGTCGAAGTAGTGAATGGCGATCGATTCGAATAGTGGCTGGTTTTCATCAATCTTGCATCGATCGTAACTTGAGCATACGGACTCGGATTGACTTGAAATTTGGAACGTTGGCTCTCATAGCCTCGCTTGTCGTGTCATATCAATTTTGGCTCGATCCAGGCTCGGAAAAAATTCGTTGATATCCGTAGTGAACCTTCGTATAACCGATCTTCAAGACGAACAATCATTGGTTTCTAATCAAGTTCTTAGTGTCACGGCCTTGCCAAAAGGCGGGATAACATTTTCCCCCCAAAGTACGTCTTGTGGAAACATGATGTGCTTTGAAATGCTGCAATCTTCATTCTGAATAGTTATCGTTTTTTCGATGAAGGTTGTAATCTTTGACTGATTTTCTTGATAACGTAAACTGTTGACTGTTAACTGCTGTACCCTGTATTGTTGCAACTGATTTGCTGTATGCTAGTGATTAGCCGTTTGTTGTTGTAATCGTTATCAAATGAGTTTCCAATTCCTATAAATCTGGGTTATTGAATATTAGTCCGACGCATATGCATATACGTTAATCTAACTATCGCTGACGTTCCCGAGTCGTTGTCAGTTTATTTCATATTGAATTCCGTATCGATCCTCTCCTGAACCGGCGTGAAATTCGTTGTAACAACGCTCGATGGTTGTTTTTGAATGTTCCTTTGTAACGATCCTCTCCTGAATCGATGTGAGGGGTTAAAACAGTGTCTTTGCATCGATTTTCATTGCATTTATGGATGCGAAATGAGCATTTCGAATCGATGGATGTAGGGCTCGATGGATACGAAGCGGTCGCTCGTATCACTGGGTCTAAGATTCGATGGATACGAAACTAACTTTCGTATCGATGGTTATGAACTTTGGTGGAAATCATTTTTGAACTGGCGCGAGCCACTAAAATGGATATGAAATGCGCCTTCGTATCGATGAATATTGACCTCCAGATGCCATGGTTCGATGGATTCGAACTGCACACTTCATGTCGCTAAACTAGGGATGGAGTCGAAGATGATCGATACGAATAGTGGTTTCGTATCGATGGATTTGGGTGACTCAGAAAAGCCTTTGTTGGCAACTTCGCTTCGATAAAGTCTCGTGTAGATGGATTCGAACAGAGCAATACTCAATGGATTCGAACAGAAGTCCCACGATCGATACGAAATAGTAGTCATCTGAGGGTTGATGGATTCGAAGGGCCTGTTCGAATCGATCATGGGGTGATGTTTTGCAATCGGTCTAATCTACAGGGATGCGAATCGTTTTTTTCCTTTATGCCTGAGTCCATATAAATACTGTGGACTTAGCCACTTTTCACTTTTCACTTCTTACTTGTGTGTCTTGCTTTCGTATCGCTTCTGAGACCAAGAAAGGAAAACTGCTCGTCTTCGAATCGAACCAAAATCTTTAATCCCTTTAACCAGTTGTCGAAATCAGGTAATCAGTTGAACAAAATCAATCCTAAAACAACGAGATCCAGATTCTCTTGCCATTCCATTCGAATTCGTGCCTGAACATAGCTCGAGGCAGTAGATAATGTGCGAGGTCGAAGAAGGATAAAATGTTGTTCGAATCGATCTGGGGAAGAAGGAGTGTGGAGATAAAATGGTTTTTTGGTCCTCGTTTTCACATCGATCCGGAATAAGGGTTTCGAGATGATGAGATGGAGGCCTTCGTATCGATCGATGGCTAAGCTTTTGCATCGAGTCTTGATGATCGATGCGAGTACCTTGAGTATGTTGATCGATACAAAGGGGTTGCGTCTGATGGATTCTAAACCCAGAGTTTTTTCGATCGAGTCGAATTATGTGCCAGGGGATCGATACGAAAGTGACCCAGTTGATCGATACGAAAGTGTTGAGCTCCGATCGATTCGAAATGTTGTTCTTTCCGAGTAATACGGGAACACAGGCCGCGATCGATACGAACTAAGGGAGTCGAATTGAAATGATCGGGCTTTAGGGCGATCGATTCGAACTTGATTCCTTGGGTCATCGATACGAATTTAACAAACATATGACTCCGGCGAGCTTCATCCTTGCATATCTGGACCTGACGATAGAACTATACATTTGACTGCCTTTCGAAGCTCGCCGATGGAACTATAACTCAACAAGATCTTAACAAACTTTGACATGAATCGATTGTTAATATCCAGATGGCATGGTTGTGACGGTCAGCGATGACAGTCCTTCCGACTGAATTTCGAAGTCTCGTCGTTTACATGCTTTCTCCAATTCTGTAGGACTTCTCAAGTGATATACAGTACTGCACAACACACTCATACACTTTACACTAGGGGAAGCACGAGCGTTATTGTCTGTTTAACAATGATTTTTCATAAGCTAGTTAGTCATGGAACCCTCAAGTTCACAGCAGCAGGAACTCCCGAGTTCAATTCCTTCAACCATCGAGATACCGGTCATTGAAGCCGAAGTTATAGACCCAGCTCCGGACGAGCGTCCAGGTGCCCGGTTCATTTGTCGTCCATAAGATTTTGTGCCGTCCGGTATCTCCGAAGATATGCTGGGACGGATTTGTTTAAGGCACGGCTTGTCGCTTGACGACGTGTTACTGCCTGGGCTAAATGATAGGCCACACGATCCCCCAGAGGGGTTTACTACTTTCAACCGTCACGCTTGCACAGCGGGGACATTTCCTCCTTTCAACCAATATATAAGGGAGATGTTATCGTTCATTGGAATAGCTCCATCCCAGCTACATCCCAACGGATATGCTTTATTGAATATCACCTTCATTCTGTTTATGGAGATTCTCTTTCGACCACCAAAGCCGATCGAGATTAGATATCTATTTAACGTTAAGAGTCGTGGAGACAGCCCTTCTTTCACCTTCTTGGAAAGCGGTCAGGAACTGCCATATTGTAATGGGCTCCTGGGGAAGGCTAAGTTACTTTAAGACTGAATGGTTCTACGTTTGGTGCCCTCCTAGATTTGCCAGGCGATGGTTGGATAGACGTAAGCGTTACCATCTTTCTCTTGAACTATCGAGATAATAACAACCGACTTCAAAACTGACATACTTCTCTTCTTTTACAGCCGCAATTTCTCGACCCAATGGTGGATATTTTAGAGAGCTAGTTGATCCTCCAAGCGGTTCCGGGCGAAGAAAGGCATATCGACTTGGTTCTGACCGACAGTAACTTGAGGACTGTCGGGTTGATTGAACGGAGGCAGAGCATACGGCTGGAAGGGACGCTTAGAGCTGTCTCGAAGAAACGGGTGAAGTGCAAAGTGCCCGGAGTCGTAATAGCCGAAGAAGTTGATCCGAAGAGAACGCCTACCGATAACGAGCTCCAAGATGGGCCTTCTTCCGATGTCCAGGATTCAGGAGGAAGGAGAAAAGGCAAGGCTGTTGCTCACAAGCATTCTAAATCCGAGAGATTAAAATCCGTGGTTATGTCCTTGCCCATCCCGGGGATTAGAATTTCGGAGGCTCCTCCCCCGCCAGTAGCGAATCCTTTTTAAGGGCTTGCTGATATTCCAATTCTGGATTATGTGTCGTCTCAACACGACACCGGGATGGAGGAGCTTGACAATGCTCTTGAACTGAGTGGGTCGCTTGCTATGAGTGCGGTCGACATTTTCGGTTGGTCGGTGGGTTGCACATGCATACACTTCATTGCACTACATGATTCCTAACTGTAAATCGTCCAACTTAAGAAATCACTAACTTTTCCTTAGTCTCTCATTTTCAGGTACGATGTACGGAAGAGGATCAATGCTCGGGAATCTTCGCTCAGTCCGAAAGTCTTCTACCTATTATAATTCCCGTAGGAGGGACTCAGATAGAGACCGCGATCGCGAGTACTCTAACCAAGATAGGTATGGGCGTGACAGGGACAGAGAATACAGACATCGGTCTAGATCACGCTCTCCTCCTCTTAGACTTCCATCTCCACCCTCTGTTCTTGTTCCGCATCCACCAGAGCCTCCACGTCACAGGCTATCTTCTCACACTTCTAGATCCGAGACTCATCTCCAGAGAGTTGAAACCACTGCCTCCATAATTACAGAGCAGGTCCCAGCTGAGCCCAAAGGAGAAGAAGGCCTTAAATTGGCTCAGATGAGGAAGGATTTTCCGAACATCTGCTTTGATGGCTACGTCTTTCCACCTCACTTAAAGAGAATCCCATCTAGAGTGGAAAACACGATGCATGATTACGTTCATGACATCCACACCTAGTATAGAGAGTGGGTAAAGGCTGCAGAGAAAGCTTCTAAGGTGGCCTTTGAGCGAGCCAAAGAGCTTGAGAAAATGGAGACCGAACTCGCTCAAAGGGACCGAATCATTCAAGTGCTCACTGCTGAGGCCGAGTCTTCTCGGAAATCTGAAATTGAGGCCACCAAAAAAGCTGACGAAGCGAATGTGGCAATGGAGAGGTTGAGGCAGATGCATGTTGCCTTGGTGGAGGAGATGGGCCATCGGAACACTACAGTCACCGCCGAAGGGGATGCGGCGGTCAAGGAACTAAACAAGCTTAAGGCTAAATTCTCCGACATGGCCAAGGAAAGGGATGATGCAAACAACGCAGCCCAGGAGGCGTGCGAACAAGCTGTTCTGCTTATGGGTGAACGGGATGCGGCTGTGGCTAAAGTCTGCAAGGTGAAGACTGAGGTTGAGGAGAAAGTGAAATCGGCCGAGTCCAGACTAGAGGCTGATATTAAAGACCTTCTCGTTGTTTACAACGCTAACGTGCTGAGGCACAGGGGTCTGGTCTGGCTCGATGATTATCCGGCGCATCTATACAACGCTTGGGGCCGATTAGTTGAAGAAGAGAAGGAGGCACATCTGGGCGAGTCTTTAGATGAATTTGAACTCAAGAATCGCATTTTGAATGAAGATTAAAGGAAGATTCTTCATGAGTCAATGATTCTACATGAAAAGGAAAGACTTGGCGCCCAGCACTTCGAAGTAGGAGAGGCTTCAGGGGTTGAACATCATGAGGCGAGTCTTGAAGTTCCAGCGTCAACCCAGCCCGAATCCTCATCTGCGGTTGATCCCCAAGCTGTTCCTGCCTATAATCCGGATCAGCCGCAGATGTCTCCGATTATAGTGCAAGTTACAGAAGCCATTCTGCCGCCTACAAGTCAAACCGAGGAAGGTATTCTGAACATTCCGCATATCTGCCTTAAGTCGAAATCTTTATCTGAATTAAATTATGATAGTTCTATTACTTTTATCTAGTGATCGATGTTGCATCGGTCATGCCTCCTTCTACTCAAGAATCATATCATACGCAGGAGGCTATCGTGACCGAAGAGATCACCGTAACTACAACTACCCCACTTGACGATGCGCAGGGAAGCACACTTGTATTTGATGAGCAGCTGATGGAAGAACTCTTTCACCGTCATGGCGATCCTTTAGCTGATTTGTCATTCGTCATGGGTGGAGGTGCTCCTTCTACTAGTTCTACAATGCCAACCACCGATGCCCCTAGCGAGGCTCGAGCGGTCACTGAAGAGGAAATCTTGGCACAAATCGCCGCTGAAATGGATGCTGCAGCACATGGTGGCAGTTTTGGAGGTGGAATGGCGGCACCTGGTCCAGCTCCGCTCAGAATGATATCGCCTGGCGGTACAGTTTTCGATACCAGTATGCCCGCTCCATCTTCTACACTTGATCCTGTTCCTCCGACTCCGCCTGCAGGCAGCATTCCTATTCACTCGAGTTCGGAGGAGGACGTTGAGATCATGCTCCCGCCTGGAGACAAGCCAGTGAAAGGCAAAAGCTCAAAGAGGAAGGATAGTGGCAGCTCCAGTGGGCCTGCACCGAAAAGGAAGTCGCGGAAGAAGAAAGATTAGACATGCTTCCTTGGTGTAATTCTGACTTTCATTTTGTTGGCCGTGTATAGATGCGGGTTCGGCCCCTGCTAGTAGGAATTTTTTGGGAACAAACTTGTACATGAATTTCTTTCATAAATAGTGGAAATGAAACTTTTACTTTTTTGGCTTCTTGCATATTCATTCAAGTGTTTCAATGTTTGAAATGCACTTATAAAATTTCAGCTTCAGAGTCAAGTTTGTCTTTTTGCACCAAGTATGGAAACTGTGGACATGGTTCGCGACTGGGAAGCGAGTTGAATTTTGACGTCACATCGCTTCAGTCAATGGTTGATGCTTAAGTCCCGCCCCTCAGTCTCGGGGATGAGTTATGGAACATCAGTCAGCGATTGATTCTTGCTTATAACATGTTGAGTCTAGTGCCACTGAATGAATGTTCCAGACAAGCAGAGATTGAGCGGTTTATTCACGCGTGTCCGATTGTCGATGGTCATATCCGCACTCCGGGGATCCTCATTTGTTTATTGGTGGTTGGTCACGCCGGCTTAAGTTTAAATCATACGTCCACGCTCCGGGGACTTGGAATCGACCTTTGTACTCCGACTCGCACTCTGGGAGTTTAGAGTTTATATTATACTTCAATTCACGCTCTGGGAACTTAAAGTTGATGTTTATACTCCGTTTCACACTCTGGGAATTCGGAGTTGATGTTTATACTCCGACTTGCACTCTGGGAGTTCGGAGTTGTTGTTTATACTCCGTTTCGCACTCTGGGAATCCGGAGTTGATGTTTATACTCCAACTCGCACTTTGGGAGTTCGGAGTTGTTGTTTATACTCCGTTTCTCACTCTGGGAATCCAGAGTTGATGTTTATACTCCGACTCGCACTCTGGGAGTTCGGAGTTGTATCAGGATCATGGATGGTCGGATCACATCCACCATGAGTTAACAAGTGAGGTCGTTAGATGGACGGGTCCACCCTCCTCAAACTTGGTTCAAATACGGATGAAGTCGTTAGGCGGACGGATCCACCCTCTTCGTAGACGTATTTTTAATACTCCAGTTCGCACTCTGGGAACCGGGAGTTAAGTGAGGGATTGTCGTGTATCAATCTGTTTTTGACTTTGATGTGATGGCTTGTCCCCGAGCTCGGGTTTCACTTAGCGAGTGACCGGTTGCATCACAATCACTCTTTATTTGAATAATTCCACCGTATGGTGAAACTTAGCTCTCTTTGCATAGTGATGATCATATGAAGCATTTCAAGTAAATCACAGCTCTGACTCGAAGAGATTGCATTTTATTGTTGTCATGTGTAGTAGCGGCGAAGGCTTTCGCTATTCCAGGCTCTTGGCAAAGTAAGACCGTCAACGGTCGATAATTTGAATGTGCCATCTCTGAGCCTTCATTCAATAACATACGGTCCTTCCCATGTCGGCTTCATATGCGAAGGAACCGGATAAATTCTTTTTAGGACGAGATCGCCTAGTTCAAAGGTTCGCGGGCGGACCTTGGCATTGTACAATCGAGCGACTCGACTTTGATGCGCAGCTGCCCTTAAATCAGCCTCTTCACGCTTCTCATCCAGTAGATCGAGAAATTCAGCAAGTAATATAGCATTTGTCTTTGGATCATAGTATGTCACACAATGAGAAGGTACTTCTAGCTCGATTGAAATAACGGCTTCTGAACCATAAGAGAGAGAGAATGTAGTGTGACCAGTCGCGGTCTTGTGGGTTGTGTGGTAAGCCCATAAAGCCATAGGAAGTTCATCGACCCACTTGCCACTGACCTTTTCCAGTCGTTTTTTCAGAATGGACTTTATAACTTTATTAACCGCTTCGACCTGTCCGTTCGCCTGAGGGTATGCAACTGCGGAGAATTTCTTTTGGATGTGAAATCGTTCGCAGAAATCTTTAAATTCAGCATTGTCGAATTGGGTTCCGTTGTCCATAATAATGGTGTGTGGAAGACCGCATCGACAGATGATGTTGTGGACTACAAAGTTGATTACTTTCTTCATCGTTATGGTAGCAAGAGCTTCAGCTTCAGCCCACTTTGTAAAGTTATCAACTGCGACGATGGCGTATTTCGCACCGCCTTTTGCTAGAGGTAGAGTACCAATGATGTCGATGCCCCACATTGCAAACGGCCATGGGCTGACCATTTGTGTTATCTCAGTAGGAGGGGCTCTAGGAATTCGAGCATACTTTTGACACCTATCACATTTCTTTGCATAATCCGATGCATCACGATTCACAGTCGGCCAGTAATATCCGTACCGAAGTATTTTCTTGGCAAGTGCTTGCCTCCCGGTGTGATCGCCACATTCTCCCTCGTGTACATCGTGCAATACTCGTTTAATTTCATCGTGAGCGATACACCAGAGTAAAGGAATAGAGTACCCTCTTCTATACATGACTCCATTCCGAATGGTGAATCGTGAGGCCTTTCGAAGAACTTGTCTCTTTTCACTCCTGCGTTCAGGCAGGGTTCCGTGCTCAATGTAATTTCTGAGTGGATTCATCCATGAATCTTTTTCAGGGACGGTTTCACATACCCAGTCTATTTCTGCCCGGTCAATGCTTGGAGAAGATAACGTCTCTATGGGAACGAGTCCCATTTGCTGAGCTTCACTTGTGCTGGCTAGCTTTGCCAATGAATTGGCCTTTAGGTTGCGTTCCCGAGGTATAAAATATATGGCGTAATAATCAAACTAATTTAGTACTTCCTGAACTCGAGCTAAGTAAGCAGCCAGCCTTCGATCTCTTGCTTGATACTCTCCCCGTACTTGACACACAACTAATTGCGAATCACAATAAATTTCCACTGCGATAATTCTCAAATCTCTAGCAAGTTTCAAGCCAGCTAAGAGGGCTTCATATTCAGCTTCATTATTAGTCGCATGAAAATCGAACTTCACAGCATAACATATGGATCGGCCTTCGAGAGTTTCAAGTACAACACCAGCGCCTGAACACCGGTCGTTTGATGCACCGTCAGTATAAAGCTTCTAGACGTATTCGGGGGATTCACTGGTTTCGGGCAAGTCCTTTGGAACGGTAAATTCAGCTATGAAATCAGCTAGGACTTGCCCCTAAATGGCTCGCCTTGGAGTGTAAGTAATATCGAACTGACTTAGTTTGATGTTCCACTTGAGTAATCTACTAGACGTCTCAGGCCGCGAATGGACCTATCGTAACGGTTGGTCGGTGTAAACAATAATCGGATGTGCCTGGAAATATGGTCGGAGTTTTCTTGATGCAATAACGAGGAAATAAGCGAACTTCTCTAATGTCGAATAATTCCTCTCAGCCCCAGTCAATTGCTTGCTGACGTAGTATACCGGCTTCTGTATCCTGTCTTCTTCTCGAATTAAGGCAGCGCTGATAGCGTTTTATGATATCGCCAAATATACGTACAACTTCTCATGATCAATAGGCGTTGACAGGATAGGCGGTGTGGATAGATGTTGGACTAGTGCTTGGAAAGTGCCCTCACAATCCATGGTCCATTCGAAGTTTCGTTTCCCTTTTCGGATCAGATCGAAGAAGGGAATGCATTTGTCAATGGACTTTGAAATGAACCCGCTCAATGCTGCTACTTTTCCATTGAGACTCTGGACTTGCTTTATGGTTTTCAGAGTTTCAAGATTTCTGATAGCCCAGATTTTTTCAAGATTAGCTTCGATCCCTCGAGCGTTGACGATGAACCCAAGGAATTTTCCGGATGCAACTCCAAAGTGACATTTCAGTGGATTTAGCTTCATTTTGTATTCTCGAAGTACGTTGAACATAGTTTCCAGGTCTTTAACATGGTCAGTGGAGAGTCGTGATTTCACAAGCATGTCATCTATATATACTTCCATTGTTTTCCGATTTGATTGGCAAACATCCGATTGACCAATCGTTGATAGTAGCCCCGACATTCTTGAGTCTGAATGGCATAACTTTGTAACAATAAAGTCCCAGATTGGTTACGAAGCTGGTATGTTCTTGATCGGGTAAATGCATCGGTATCTGATTGTAGCCAGAATACGCGTCCATGAAGGATAAGAGTTCATGCCCAGCTGTCGAATCTACTAGCTGATCAATTCTGGGCAGCGGGAAACTGTCTTTGGGATAAGCTTTATTCAGATCGGAATAGTCGACACATGTTCTCCACTTTCTGTTCGGCTTTCGGACGAGCACGGGATTCGACACCCATTCAGGATATAGCGCATCTCGAATGAACCCGTTCGCTTTAAACTTTTCTACTTCTTCTTTAATGGCGGCAGATCTCTCTGGATCCATACCATGCCTTTTCTGTTTGACCGGGACATGCCGCGGGTCAATATTCAGAGTGTGGCTCGCGATGTCCGGCGAGATCCAGCACATGTCAGAATGCGCAAAAGCGAATACGTCAAGATTCGACCGTAGAAATTTAACCAATTCCTCTTGAGTTTGCTGGCTTAGCTGAGACCCAATCTTTATCATCTTTGAATCATCATCATTGTCAATTGGGACATCGATTGTCAGTTCGGCCGGAGATGCTTGACTTTCTTTAGATTCTCCTTCGTCTTCAGTTTCTCTTAGGTCAAGATCCTTGAGGAATTGGCTGGGGTGCCCGGGCCTAGGCCTGGGCGTTAATTGTCAATTATCGGCAAAACGGACGCAGAGTGATTCCTCTACGCCCTTTCCTTTCTCCTTTCGCTGCGCCTCCCGCAGCTCAGCAACATAACAGGCTCTGGCAGTAGCCTGATCTCCTTGAATGATTCCCACTCCACGATCAGTGGGAAATTTTAAAGTCAAACACCACGGGGCAATGGCTGCCCTGAATTCAGCGAGGGCCGGTCGGCCCAAGAAAGCATTATAAGGGGAGTCTATGTCCAACACAACGAACTGTAACATTCGTACTCTCCGGCGTTCTCCAACTCCTAACTCCACTAGTAGGTCCACCATTCCGGTGGGTATTGTAGCACTTCCGTTGAAACCATGGATTCGAGATTGACAGGGTTTCAAGTCCTTTGCTTCCATCCTCATTTGATCATAAGCTCGTTTAAACATGATATTCACAGAGCTTCCACTATCAACTAAGATCCTCTTCTTCCAAGCAGGACCTACTTGAGATAAGATGACCAGCGGGTCGATAGTGGGGGCTTTGACTTTGTCAGCGTCCCTGTTCCTGAACACGATGTCATCTGTCATCGTCTTCTATTGCTTGGCCGGAGCCCCTTCATCAAAACTACTACAACACTCGAAGTCTGCATGCCTGATAGAACTAGCATACGACTCCATTTCCTTCGAGCTTCGATCTGCTGGGTGAGGACCACCACTTATTGTATTGATAACCAACCTCCCGCATATACGAGCGGGTTCCTCCTGTATTTTCTGATTCGACGCACGATTCTGATTTGATGGGCCCGCACCACCAGACTGCGGCGCCCGCACATACTGATCCAACTTCCGTTCACGTATCAGTTTTTCAATGAGGTCTTACAAGTGACGACACTCATTGGTGTTGTGGCCATAACTCTCATGGAATCTACAAAATTTTCCCGTTTGGATTTGTCTTTCCGTTGGTGGCTTTGGAGCAGGTTTCTTGTATTGCATGGTATTGTAGGTCTGCAAATACACGTTTTCCAGCGACGTATTCAATGGAGTATAATTGTCAAACATGGGAGCTCTACGTCGTGGACCACGGCTCTGATCTCGCTTTTTCCCTGATTTCCATTGTCCCTCTGCTGATTCTGTTTATTTTGGATGTTCAACTGAACTTTTCCAGAACTATCTTCGGACTGTTTAACAGCGATGTTACTTTGGATTCCTTCGATGTTGGGCCCTACGTCATCCTGCTTCCTAGACTATTTCGCATCCTCCCATCTTAAGAATTGGGCTGCCTTGGAGTAGAAACGGTCAAATGACGCAGGTGGTTTCCCAGCTAACCTACTTCCGAACTCGGAATCAATGTCAATCCCTTTAGTTGATGCCATCAGGATAGAGTTGTCATTGGGATTGCTTATTTCTGCACACGCAGCATGGAAGCGCTCCAAGTAACGTCTAAGTGTTTCTCCGGGAGCTTGTGTAACACTAGACAGAGTGTTAACATCTTTAGGCCTCGCTACGTGCATACGGAATTGTTCAACAAACTTGGTGGCCATCTGATCAAAATTAGAAATGGATCGTGGTGGTAAACGAGTAAACCACATGGTTGCAATGCCCCCCAGGAAAATGGGGAAACTATGGCATTTTACTGCATAAATCAGCTCTCGCAGCATTCATCAGCCATTCGTACTTCAGGATGTGTTGATTGGGATCAAAACTCCCTTCGTAGACTGGCAAAGTTGGCATCCTGAAGCGCCGAGGTGGTTCAACATATAATATGTCATCGGTGAAAGGGGTATGACTTTAGGAGATTCCCCATTCGTCATTACTGAGACCCTGACTTTCACGGATCATTTGACGAATCATCGTTGGTATATCCGGCATTCGGATACTTGGAGCATGTTGTGCCAAGGTGTGGTCGGGTTCCACAACGTGAGTCTGGACCGGACGCGGTCGACGGTCCGTGCCTCGCCTCCTTGGTTCAACATTTTATGGGACATAAGGCTCTGGAGTCTGCTCTCGTTGGTTACGTTGAGGATCAGCTTGGTTTCTAGCATCAACCCCTTGTTCGGTAGTGGTGGTAGTAGCAATGTTGCCTGTGACATGATAAGGAGCAGCACCTCCTCGGGACAAACGTCCGGTATGATGACTAGTGGATGGCCCAGTTCTGGGTGGTCCAAGATTCGAAGCAGGTTGGTGCCCTGTGGCCTGGGTGTAGCTTACATCCAACCGTGGGTGCGTGGATCGGTGATGACCGTCAGATGAGGCTGAACTCTCTGTGGAAGAATAAGAACCTTGGTCTCTTCTAGATCTTCTGCGCCTTGGCGATTTAACTGGTTGGTCAACTCTGTGTTGGCGCGCAGTTGTTCAGTTAGCTGTTGTCGACTCTGGGTCAATTCTTGGAGCAGCATCTGAAACTCTTGTCTGGTAACCGGGCCTGTTGGATCTGAAGGTCCGGCGGCATCTTGGTTTGATGGAGGCAAGTGTGTGGGATTCTGCCTGTCCCGTCCTCCCTGATCAGCAGCTGTAGAGGTAGTTCGCGTACTTACTCTGGTGAATTAATAAAAGTCCTTTCCTAGATCTGATGCAAATCTGAATAGAATGGAAGGGATTCAAAGTCTGAGATCTGGATCTTCTTCTTGGATTTATGCGATCCGATATCGATAGGAGATCCAAGGAGCAGGAGAAAAACTGGGTTTTTTCTCAGTGAAAGCACCAAAGTGTTTGTACCAAAATTGGGCACAACACTCTTCGAAAGTTTTTGAAGAGATAAAGTGAAGAAATTAAATGGAAAAAAAGGATTATCTAACAAAAACTCCAAATTTCAGATATGAAAATAATTAAAATGCAAGGAGACACAAGAATTTAGAGTGGTTCGGCGTATCGCTTACGTCCACTATGAAGTTGATAGCTTTATTGATCTTTCTTTGAAGGTTAAAAGTGAATTCAGTGAGTTACAGCAGATAATTATGATTTGCAGCAGTGAATTTCGTTAGTAGCAGCAGCAAGAGAGTTTAGATCTGGATCCGGCAGAGTCTGGGCGTTCGAGAATTCAAAGAAGAAGAAGCCCCTTTTCGTCATGCTCTGGGGCTCTATTTATAGGTGTAGGAGGCTGATATTTCGCTCAGATCTCAGGAGGCTCCCTCTGGCACGTGACTAGGCCCGCGCGCCCAAGCCCGCGAAGTTTCGGTCCGATCCGTGATCGATACGAACAGATTTCGTATCAATCAAGATTGTGTCCAATGGAGTCAAAATTTGGCGTGGACATTCTTTAGCATGTACGTAGGCTTCTGTGAAAATTTCATATCATTTGGACTTGTAGATTAGGAGATATGACCGATACGAATTAGGATCTTCGGTTGGCTGTTTCATTCGACTCCCTCTTTTCGACTCGATCCGGTTCGACTCGATCACTTCGAATCGATGGGCGCGCATGATCTAGAGGTGACGTGGCGAGCCTTCCTTGCATTGATCCAGTTTCCTCGTCAAGTTGGCCAAGTCATCGTTGATCTTCGCCTTGTTTGCATCGAAGCCGTTGCCCACTTCGAATCGATCAGCAGCAGTCCCATTCGTATCGAGGCACTTGACTTGTTCGAATCGATGGGAGGTGGCCTATTTCGTATCGATAAGAGTGACCCACCTAGATGGATTCGAACAGCGGCTCTGAGATGGAGTCGAACTAGATGGATTCGAATAGAGGCTCTGAGTTGGATTCGAACTAGATGGATTCGAATAGCGGCTAGGCGATGGACTTGAACTCGATCGAGTCGAACAACGGCTCTGTGATGGATTCGAACTAGATGGATTCGAACAGCGGCTAGGCGATGGACTTGAACTTGATCGAGTCGAATAGCGGCCAGTCGATCGAGTCGAAGTAGTGAATGGCGATCGATTCGAATAGTGGCTGGTTTTCATCAATCTTGCATCGATCGTAACTTGAGCATACGAACTCGGACTGACTTGAAATTTGGAACGTTGGCACTCATAGCCTCGCTTGTCGTGTCATATCAATTTTGGCTCGATCTGGGCTTGGAAAAATTTCGTTGATATCCGTAGTGAACCTTCGTATAACCGATCTTCAAGACGAACAGTCATTGGTTTCTAATCAAGTTCTTAGTGTCACGGCCTTGCCAAAAGGCGGGATAACAATTATACATCATAAGGAGCAGTGACTTTAGAGTTAAAAATCTTATTCATTTTTAGGCACTATCGAAGCTCATTGTCAATATACTGACCTATTCGATCAAATCAAATTGATTTATTCCTTTGCACATTTTGTTTTCTACTTCCATTTTATATTCTATGAACTTATCATTGATACCTAACTTGTGTTTCAAATTCATATGTTCATATTTTAGAAAATTCATTATTGAATTTAGCGAACTAAGTTGCTCTTCTTTTGGTTTTATAAGACTTTGGAATACACACACATATTGAGTTTGTTGACTCTTTTGTCGCTCCCACAGAATGAGTGCTTTTATCTTTAGTAATCGAGATAAAATTCACAAATACTATATGATTCTTAATCATATGATTAAAAAATGATTTCTCAAATATATGGCTTAGTCTATAGTCCCAAAATTTTATTGTTAATTATTTTAGATGCTTCTATATATTTCTATAGCTAACACATCACAATTGTTATGAAAATAAATTCCATCATCGAAATGCTAAAGCATATATTTAGTTTATGTCGAATATCCAGAATATTCATATTAAAACAAAACTTCTTCTATTTTCGGTCAGTACCAAAAGTAGTAATTATTTTATATATAATATTCAACATATATGAAACTAATCTTTCAAAACTTGATGCGTCCACTAGTAAGTATTATAAGGTAAGCTCCCACTATTTCTGCTGTTACAATAATAATGTTTGAAACACGAAGCTTCATTCTAACACTTACTATAGACTATTTATTTCATTTACTGTAACTAATTTATAGTTGAGAGTTTTAGATCAAACATATTGAGCCCAACAATATAAATTTTATAGAAATAATTTCTATAAGAAAATATATATTTGAAATAGAAATCATATTTCTTATTCTCTTATCAAGCATTTGCAAATTTTATAACCAATTGCGTTTCTAATGTCTCTTCATGAAGCGAAAATGGCCATTCACTATGTTCATTCCAATCGTGCCAATATAATAATCATTCTCAAACTCTTTCTTTAATTTCAAAAGGTCAAACCATTCAAAAGAGAAATTTTTTTACTAAAAGAGCACCAAATTCTTTATTGAATTGCATTCAGTCATCCCTAACATTTCAAGGATATCGAATAAGTTGCACTTAAGTCAATTGATCAAAACTGATAATTTAGTAATCGAATTCCTATGTATGTCTTATAATCCCTAGTCTAGTGTTATATCTAACACAACAAGATCTATATTGTATTTGATCGTACGGAACACATGATCCTGCACTCTGATTTATTTGCTTATTTCGGATGACACATTTTTACCGAGATTTCATATATTACTAGCGCGACTGTTCACCATACAACTTTTGTATGTGATTGAATATGGATCTAATATCCACACTCTTATATTGCTTTAGAGTTCATATCTCAAAGAAGTCAGTATATAGTCCCAGGCAAATAAACAATTAAGTGACAAGGTACGAATGTTTTTAATGGTTGTATAATTTTGGCTCCTACATGGTTTGAAGCGACAACATGTCAAAAGGTTTACTGTTAAGTATATTTTACATTTCTTTTTCAATCTTTAATTCATTTCATTTAGCATATTTTACTTTATTAATAATTTTATCAGCTAAACTTATTTTAGTAGATTATTATAATATAACATGTCTTCTGTACATATTAGATTGGTTTGTTATATTTATCTAATATGGCTCCCATTGATTTTTACATCACTTAGAAAGCCCCAAAAGAGATACATGAATTTCATAAATTCCTTCAATGGGTGTTATGATCCATTTATCATGTTACTATGACCTTGAGTTTTCTCAACAAATCGTAGTCTCATAAAAGGTACCCTTTTAATAATTATATCTTATATAACTCCTAACTTACTTTCTAACTGTGCCCCTAACCATTTTCATGACCTTGAGTTTGTTCAACAAATCCTGAAGAATATTAAACACTCTAGTCCCAATCATTTCACGATATTCTAAGGGGAGTAATGTAACCGTTGAGTTTGTAACAACCCGCATATTTTTCGATTTTATATTTAAATATTTTTATTTAAATATATCATCGTTAATCAGATTTAAGTCCGAAAAGCTACTTTTTGCAAACGGTCGAATTAGGACTCGGGACCACTTCCATTGAGTCCAAAATGGCATTTACGACTTTTTTGAGTATAAGCTTCGATATGTTTGGAGTAAGTTGAATTTTGCTATTTTCTGTTGGGCTTTTTGGGTTTGGGTTTGACCCAACTCATCATATAACCTAGTTCAGCCCCTCTCCTCTTCTCTTCACTTCATTTCTATTTTCTTAAACACTCAAGCAACTGAAAATGGGGAGAAGAATGGGAAATTAAAATTCAAAACCCTAGATTCAATTGCAAACTTCAAATTCGTGCTCCAAATTCAAAGTTAAGCTAAGGTAAGCTCCATCTTCATCTTCTCCATCTCTTCTCCTCTTCAATTTCAGAAATTCCTAAACCCTAATTTAGAAAATACTTGTTTTGATATTATATTGAAGCTTATAGGGTTGAAGTGAAGAGTGGTTGATCATTCTCTTGCTTGGTGAAAGGTAATACATGCTAGCTGAAATTAAAATTAGTATATTACTGTTAGTAAATTAAACATATCTCATTCATCTTAAATCGGAATTAAGATTTGCTTGATGTTCTGGAAAGATTATTTTGTAGTATATAACTTCTATGTTTTGATCTTTGCATGATTTTGATGTTTGAATGGGCGAAATCGCGTTTGTTTGTTGCTGACCTGACAACAAACTACATGGTTGATAAAATAAAAACCTGAAATTGTTTTGGCCATAAGTTACTCGTTTCTTATCCAAATCTAATAATTTTGTATGTTCTGGAAAGCTTAGATATAGGGCTAAAAGTTTCATATTTTGAGTTTCATGAAATTTCGAAGTTAATTTGGTCAAAACGTTGCATTCTTACTACTATCCCGAGAGCAAAACGACAGTGATATAGAATTTAGATCTGAGAATTATTTTAGTCATAGAATTTTCATCCCTGATCGGAATTTGACGGTCTTGGCCATTCCTGAAAGCTTAGAAACTAAGCTACAACTTTTATTTTATTCATTTTGCTAGAATTTGAAGTTTACTATGCCAAAATTGTGGGTTTTCGTCTCTGGCATGTTAGTGCATAGCTACAGGCCTTAGTCTCTTTTCTCCCGTTGTTTTCAGCGTAGAACCACGACTTTGCGACGCCATCCTGGGCTCGTCCAATGTCGGATTTCATCAATTTTGGTCTCGTTGGGAAGATGAGGTCGAGATCTTTAACCCTGTAAAATATGGTTAAGATATAGGTGTGTATGATACTTCGTTTTTATTGCCGAAGTAGCACCCAGAAACTGTTTTGAAAAACATTGATTAATTGTAGTTCAAATGTCCAACTTCGCGACCTCGCTGCGAGCAGGTCCGTTGTCGGATTTCATCGATTTTGGACTTGTTGGAAAGATGAGGTCGAGAACTTCAATGCTGAAAATTTTGGTTTAGATCTCGGTGCGTTGGATACTTCTTTTCTATTGCCGAAGTAGCACCCAGAAACTGTTTTACAACAGTGATCATTCTCAGTTATCGTCGGACCAACTTTGAAACATTTCCATTTCTTCGTTTCAAGTCGGAACCGAACAATTCTTTTTGCATATCAAAGAAGGAGTACTGTACTATGCTCCTGCAAATTTTCATCAAGATCTGGGTTCATAGGACCCTTCGACCATGTCGTCGAAGTAGGACCTTTGCACTGTTTTGACACAGCAGAGTTTTGTGCTTTTTGTCCGACTTTGAGACGATGCAGTTTCTTCGTTTCAAGTTGGATTTGCCCGATTAATTTTGCAGTTCGGAGCAGGTATGTTGGTCTACATGCCTACCAATTTTTATACCATTTGAACATGGTTTACAGGTTCAAATCTGCCGTCGAACTAGTGACTTCGACTTGTTTTCAACAATTTTATACTTGGTATAATTTGATATTTTTCTGAGTTTTTTCCGATTTCTTTGAGATTTGTCTCTAGATTTCATGCACGGATTTTATAAATCATTTTAAAGTGATTTTCCATCAAATTGGCTTTTGAAACTATTATTTAGTATTATTTTAAATATTAAATTAATTACTCCATAATAGGAGAATTTCAAAGACTATTTCTAAAGAGGTTTTCAAACGATTAAAAAAATCCACTTTCTCCATCTATTTTCGAAGTAAAATATACACTCTTCTGCACTTCGAGCGAAGTGGAAAGGTGATTAAATGGTTAGGTAAAACACGGACCATGAATCCGCGCGTTTATCTTTCCGATTAATCCCCGACCTATTCAATTGATCGTTTTGGCCTTTTGGCCTAGTTTACCGATGACATGAGGTGAACTTTTTACTGCTTTGAGTGTGGAAAGCTTACGATTGGTTAGTAAATCATTTAGTGTGAACGTTGGGGTATGGGACTCATGTTACTACTTTACGGGTTCCTTGCTAAAAGTTTGTGACACATTCTTACCGTTAGTGGTAAACGAGTACTGGGCCTACGAGCCTTTACCACTACGGCGTGTTTCCTGAGTGATACCTTTGGGATAGTGTCTTCGGACTATCTTCCTTGGGTTTATCTGCCTTTGGGATAGTGTCTTCGGACTGTCTTCTTCTGGCTCATCACCTTCTGGATAGTGTCTTCGGACTGTCTCCTTTAGGTGTTGCCCCTTAGCTAAAGTGATGGGTGTGTCACTGGGGTATATTTCCTGTGTGATTGAGTACAGTACTAGCGTGCTAATGTTTTCCTGTGTGATTTATATTCCCTCGTGTAGCGCCATTCGGTGATGATTTTATGCAACCACACGATATAAGCACGACTACCTTGTGGAACTTGTTTTATGCCTACACTGGTACTTGTGCTTATGTTATGCCGATGATATGAGGCTTGTTATACATCTCTACTTAGATGTTTGTTTCTTCTCTATGTGAGAAATTTTGGTCTTTATTACCATGCTATATGTTTCTCTTTTGGAGATTAATATGTTATATGTTGCCTCATTATCTTATCATGATTATTGTTCAGTTTATCTAACTGATTTGTTTAGCTAGCCTGACCCGAGTATTTTATGCTCGGGTCAGACCGAGTTGTTTCAGGTTAGGTCGCTTTGGACTTAGCTTGCTTCGGTGCTTCCACTTTGGATATATCTGCTATACTATAGATAGCTTTACTTGTTATCCATCCTTTATGATACTCTGATATTATGACTATCTTGTGTATATTCTTTTGACTCATGGATGTGTGAGTAGTGGCTTTGTACCCACTTTTATATTTGGATCTGTACTTGATGTTGTATTATGTTGAGACTATTTGCTTATTATCTGATGTTGTTCTGTGATGATGTTCATTTTGCTATTATACTTTGTTCTGATAGATCTTTTAGCCATTGTAGTTTTGCTTTAAGTATTTATTGAATATGTCGAAGCACATGAGATGAAAAAAAAATATAGATTCCACTTTTCGACGTGTTCAGTAGATAGTTAAAGTAAGATTACACATGGTCGCTTCCATTATACTCTATTGTCCGCATTAGCAGTCGGTATTATCCATATAATACTCTTTGTTAATGAGGCTCTCGGAGTGGGGCGTTACAGCTTGGTATCAGAGCGAGGTTCAGAACTAAGTATAATAAACACATAACAGTAACACTTAGTACAATACATCCTAGTATGCTTCAAATATTACAAAGCCCTTTCCTCATGACATTGGATAGATAAGTTTGGAATATGTCTAGGAATGCATTTTATTCCGTAGTATTCCATATTTGAATTAATGATATCTACCTTGTGAATAATCTTTATCTTATCTTATCTTTAAGCTAATGGCCGGAAGGGGCAGAGGACGACGCTCGGATGCTGGGCAATCCAATGGCTCGCATCCGGACGGCGTTTATATGTCTGTCGATCAGTTTTTGGAGTTATTTAGGGGCACTCAGCCTCCAGCTCCTATTCGTGCATCTCCTCCGTGCAAGTCTGCCTTCGCACGCCTGTGCAGTGATTTTTCTCTTCTTGGTGGAAAGCCATTCAAAGGCTCCGAGTCCGTTCTTAAGGTCCAAGCTTGGATTCGCACATGTGAGCGTATCTGTTCTTGCATGGATCTTTCTGACCATGATCGAGTTCTTGTAACTTCTAGCTTATTGCAAGAGCGTGCCCTTGATTGGTACAAGCTTCTTATAGCCGAACTTGATGAGTCTGTTCTTTCTTGGACTCAGTTCTGGGAACGATTCGAACTCAAATTCGTTCTTGAATCTGAGAAAGTTTTATTGGCCCGTCGCTTCCTTGAGTTGAAGCAAGGGAAGTCCTCCGTTTCTGAATATGTTGCATCATTCGAGGCCTTATCTAAGTATGGTCTTGAATTCATTAGCACTTCTTATAAGAAGAATATGAAGTTTGTCTCTGGTCTTAAGGAATATCTTAAAAAGTCTTTAATGCTCCAGCTTAAGCTTTCTTTTGAGGAGTTAGTTGATTCGGCACTTCATCTCGAGGCCATCGAGAAGGAGTGTGATAGTGGTGATGATGTTGAGGTTCGCAAGAACCCCAATAAGAAGAGGTTTCCATTTCATAAGCAGGGATTTCTTCCTTCTAAGAAGAAGAAGCCCGTTGAATCTGGTTCTAACTCTCAGTCTACTGGAACACCTTCCATTCGGAAGTGTTTCAATTGTGGTTCTCTTGATCATATGATTCGAGCTTGTCCTAAGCCTCTCTTCTGCCATTATTGCAAGAAGGAAGGTCACCGTGTTTCCACCGGCCCTACTGCTCCTGCTTTCTTTGTTGATCTTATGAATCGAGTATTCCGGGAATATCTCGATAAGTTCGTCCTTGTGTTCATTGACGACATTCTTTTTTATTCTAAGTCTGAAGCCGAGCATGCTAATCACTTGAGAATTGTCTTGAGTACTCTTCGTCACCATGAGCTTAAAGCCAAATTATCCAAGTGCCATTTTTGGTAGAATAAGGTTAAGTTCTTAGGCCATGTTGTATCTTCCGACGGCATTTCGGTCGATCCCTCAAAGATCGAAGCTATCCAGAATTGGAAGAGGCCTGAGAATGTTCATGAGATTCGTAGTTTCCTTGGATTGGCGGGTTATTACCATCGGTTCATTAAGGACTTTTCTCGTGTTGTGCTTCCTCTCACCAGCCTTACTCGGAAAGGCATTCGTTATATTTGGTCCGATAAGTGTGAATCTTCCTTTCAGACATTAAAGGAACTTCTCACTAATGCTCCTATTCTTGTGGTTCCCGAGGGGAATCATGATCTTGTTGTCTACACCGATACTTGTGGTAGTGGTCTCGGTGTCGTGCTTATGCAGAAGGATCAGGTAGTTGCTTATGCTTCTAGGCAACTATGTCTGAATGAGGTTCGCTATGCCACTCATGATCTTGAGTTAGCCGCCATTGTCTTCGCCTTGAAGATTTGGCGATACTATTTATTAGGCGAGCGTTTCATTCTCTATACCGATCATAAATCCTTGAAGTATTTGTTCACTCAGAAGGAACTCAATATGAGGCAACAGTGTTGGCTCGAGTTTCTTGCCTCCTATGACTTTGATATCCAATATACCCATGGTAAGGGTAATCGTGTTGCTGATGCGCTCAGTCGTAGACATTCGGCTGTCGTTTCTATGATGCTTGCCGAATGGAATATTCTTGAGACTCTATCTTTTTGTGATATTCGTGATCGAGCTCCATCCTCTGATTCTCCAGTGGTATTATTTAGTTTGGAAGCTCGACCCTCTTTATTGGATCATATTGTCGATGCTCAGCGGCGTGATACTAATCTTGTGCATCTTATTCAGCTTTGTGAGACTGAACCCCATGAGAGGCGTTGCGGGATTTCAGCATTGATCTTCATGGGTGTCTTCGCAAGAAGAACCGTCTTGTTGTGCCTTCTGATTCTACACTTAGGCATGACATTCTTGATGACGTCATCGTTCTAAGTATACTATTCATCCTGGCAGTAGTAAGATGTATGCCGATATGCATCGCCTTAATATTGGGAAGGCATGAAGCGTGATGTGGCGAGTTATGTGAGTAATTGCATGGCTTGTCAGCGTATTAAAGCCGAACATCAGTGCCCTTCTGGTCTCCTTCAGCCATTAGAGATTCCATTGTGGTAATGGGATCAGATTTCGATGGATTTTATTGATAATCTACCTCGATTGTGGTCGGGCCATAATTCTGTTTGGGTCATCGTTGATCGAGTGACCAAGTCTGCTCACTTTATTCCGATTAAGTCCACGCGGACTGCTCCTCTTTTGGCTAAGCTTTATGTGAAGGAAGTCGTTCGACTTCATGGTATCCCTAGTTCTATTGTTTGTGACCGTGACCCGTTATTCACTAGTCACTTTTGAAAGTGTCTTCAATCAGCTTTGGGCACAAAGCTGAAATTTTCTACTGCTTATCATCCTCAGACTGATGGTCAGACTGAGAGAGTGAATCGTGTCTTGGTAGATCTCTTTCGCTGTTGTATCCTTGATTTTGGAGGTAGTTGGGAGGACCACTTGCCACTTGTGGAGTTCTCCTACAATAACAGTTTTCAGTAGAGTATTGGCATGGCTCCCTTCGAAGCCTTGTACGGAAGGCCATGTCGTTCTCCATCTTGTTGGTTAGAATCTGCCGAGAAGCTTATTCTTGGTCCAGATTCAGTTCGGGAATCTTTTGAGAAGATTATTCTTATTCATCAGAGAATGAAAGAGGCGCAAAGCCATCAGAAATCCTACGTGAACAACCGTAGGAAGCCTCTTGAATTCTCGATTGGTGATCTTGTCGTTATTCGTGTTTCTCCTTTGAAAAAGGTTACGCGCTTAAGCGTGACAGGGAAATTGGCTCCTCGCTTTGTAGGACCATTTCCTATTACTGAACGTATTAGCCCTGTGGGAGTTTCACTTCCAGCTCATCTATCCGGAGTTCACAACATGTTTTACGTCTCTCAGCTTCGGAAGTGCCTCCGAGAATCGGATTCTGTTATTGACTCTCCTGATTTGCAAGGGCTTGAGATCTCACCAGATTTATCTATTGTACAGCAGCCTATTCGCGTACTTGCCTCTGAGGTGAGACACCTTCGAAACAAGGACGTGCCGCTCATTAAAATTCAATGGTCCGCTAATCCCAATGACTTTACTTGGAAAACCAGAGAGTTTATTGAGCGATCCTATCCGGGTTTTCTATCTTTGCTTTGTAATGGTGAGAATATCTTTTTATCTCTAGCTTATTTTTCTTGTCTTCTTGGTTGTAAGTATGTAGTTGTTGCAAATTCTTCTCTAGGAATTGCGTGGACGCAATTTTGTTAAGGAGGGGAGATCTGTAACAACCCGCATATTTTCGATTTTATATTTAAATATTTTTATTTAAATATATCGTCGTTAATCGGATTTAAGTCCGAAAAGATACTTTTTGCAAACGATCGAATTAGGACTCGAGACCACTTCCATTGACTCCAAAATGGCGTTTGCGACTTTTTTGAGTATAAGCTTCGATATGTTTGGAGTAAGTTGAATTTTGTTATTTTCTGTTGGGCTTTTTGGGTTTTGATTTGACCTAACTCATCATATAACCTAGTTCAGCCCCTCTCCTCTTCTCTTCACTTCATTTCTATTTTCTTAAACACTCAAGCAACTGAAAATGGGGAGAGGAATGGTAAATTAAAATTCAAAACCCTAGATTCAATTGCAAACTTCAAATTCGTGCTCCAAATTCAAAGTTAAGCTAAGGTAAGCTCCATCTTCATCTTCTCCATCTCTTCTTCTTTCAATTTCAGAAATTCCTAAACCCTAATTTAGGAAATACTTGTTTTGATATTATATTTAAGCTTGCAGGGTTGAAGTGAAGAGTGGTTGATCATTCTCTTGCTTGGTGAAAGGTAATACATGCTAGCTGAAATTAAAATTAGTATATTGCTGTTAGTAAATTAAGCATATCTCATTCATCTTAAATCGGAATTACGATTTTCTTGTTGTTCTGGAAAGCTTATTTTGTAGTATATAACTTCTATGTTTTGAGCTTTGCATGATGTTGAGGTTTGAATGGTCGAAATCACGTTTGTTTGTTGCTGACCTGACAACAAACTACAAGGTTGATAAAATAAAAACCTGAAATTGTTTTGGCCATAAGTTACTCGTTTCTTATCCAAATCTAATAATTTTGGATGTTCTGGAAAGCTTAGATATAGGGATAAAAGTTCCATATTTTGAGTTTCATGAAATTTCGAAGTTAATTTAGTCAAAACTGTGCATTCTTACTACTATCCCGAGAGCAAAACGACAGTGATATAGAATTTAGATCTGAGAATTGTTTTAGTCATAGAATTTTCATCCCTGATCGGAATTTGACGGTCTTGGTCATTCCAAAAAGCTTAGAAACTAAGCTACAACTTTTATTTTATTCATTTTGCCAGAATTTGAAGTTTACTATGCCAAAATTTTGGGTTTTCGTCTCTGGCCTGTTAGTGCATAGCTACAGGTCTTAAGTCTCTTTTCTCCCATTGTTTTCAGCGCAGAACCCCAACTTTGCAACGCCATCCCGGGCTCGTCCGATGTCGGATTTCATCGATTTTGGTCTCGTTGGAAACATGAGGTCGAGATCTTCAACCCTGTAAAATTTAGTTAAGATCTGGGAGCGTTTGATACTTTGTTTTTATAGCTGAAGTAGCACCCAGAAACTGTTTTGAAAAACATTGATTAATTGTAGTTCAAACGTCCAACTTCGCGACCTCGCTGCGAGCAGGTCCGATGTCGGATTTCATCGATTTCAGTCTCGTTGGAAAGATAAGGTCGAGATCTTCAATCATACAAAGTTTGGTTTAGATCTGGGTGCATTGGATACTTCTTTTCTACTGCCGAAGTAGCACCCAGAAACTGTTTTACAATAGTGATCATTTTCAGTTATCGTCGGACCAACTTTGAAACATTGTCATTTCTTCATTTCAAGTCGGAACCGAACGATTCTTGTTTCATATCAAAGTAGAAGTACTGTACTATGCTCCTGCAAATTTTCATCAAGATCTGGGTTCATATGACCCTTCGACCATGTCGTCGAAGTGGGACCTTTGCACTGTTTTGACACAGCAGAGTTTTATGATTTTTGTCCGACTTTGATACGACGCAGTTTCTTCGTTTCAAGTCGGATTTACCCGATTCTTTTTGCAGTTCGGAGCAGGTTTGTTGGTCTACATGCCTGTCTATTTTCATACCATTTGATCTTGGTTTGCAGGTTCAAATCTGTCGTCGAACTAGTGACTTCGACTTGTTTTCAGCGATTTTATACTTGGTATAATTTCGATATTTTTCCGAGTTTTTTCCGATTTCTTGAGATTTGTCTCTAAATTTCATGCACGGATTGTATAAATCATTTTAAAGTGATTTTCCATCAAATTGGCTTTTGAAACTATTATTTAGTATTATTTTAAATATTAAATTAATTACTCCATAATAGGAGAATTTCAAAGACTATTTCTAAAGAGGTTTTCAAACGATTAAAAAAATCCGCTTTCTCCATCTATTTTCTAAGTAAAATATACACTCTTCTGCACTTCGAGCGAAGTGGAAAGGTGATTAAATGGTTAGGTAAAACACGGACCATGAATCCATGCATTTATCTTTCCGATTAATCCCCGACTATTCGATTGATCGTTTTGGCCTTTTGGCCTAGTTTACCGATGACATGAGGTGAACTTTTTACTGCTTTGAGTGTGGAAGCTTACGATTGGTTAGTAAACCGTTTAGTGCGAACGTTGGGGTATGAGACTCACGTTACTACTTTACGGGTTCCTTGCTAAGAGTTCATGACACATTCCTACCGTTAGTGGTAAACGAGTACTGGGCCTACGAGCCTTTACCACTACGGCGTGTTTCCTGAGTGATACCTTTGGGATAGTGTCTTCGGACTATCTCCCTTGGGTTTATCTGCCTTTGGGATAGTGTCTTCGGACTGTCTCCTTCTGGCTCATCACCTTCTGGATAGTGTCTTCAGAATGTCTCCTTTAGGTGTTGCCCCTTAGCTAAAGTGATGGGTGTGTCACTGGGGTATATTTCCTGTGTGATTGAGTACAATACTAGCGCGCTAATGTTTTCCTGTGTGATTTATATTTCCTCGTGTAGCGCCATTCGGTGATGGTTTTATGCAACCACACGATATAAGCATGACTACCTTGTGGAACTTGATTTATGCCTACACTGGAACTTGCGCTTATGTTATGCCGATGATATGTGGCTTGTTATACATCTCTACTTAGATGTTTGTTTCTTCTCTATGTGAGAAATTTTGGTCTTTATTACCATGATATATGTTTCTCTTTTGGAGATTATTATGTTATATGTTGCCTCATTATCTTATCATGATTATTGTTCAGTTTATCTAACTGATTTGTTTAGCTAGCCTGACCCGAGTATTTTATGCTCGGGTCAGACCGAGTTGTTTCAGGTTAGGTCGCTTTGGACTTAGCGTGCTTCGGTGCTTCCGCTTTGGATATATCCGTTATACTATAGGTAGCTTTACTTGTTATCCATCCTTTATGATACTCTGATATTATGACTATCTTGTGTATATTCTTTTGACTCACGGATGTGTGAGTAGTGGCTTTGTACCCACTTTTATATTTGGATCTGTACTTGATGTTGTATTGTGTTGAGACTATTTGCTTATTATCTGATGTTGTTCTGTGATGATGTTCATTTTGATATTATACTTTGTTCTGATAGATCTTTTAGCCATTGTAGTTTTGCTTTAAATATTTATTGAATATGTCGAACCACATGAGATGAAAAAAAAATATAGATTCCACTTTTCGATGTGTTCAGTAGATAGTTAAAGTAGATTACACATGGTCGCTTCCATTATACTCTATTGTCCGCATTAGCAGACGGTATTATCCATATAATACTCTTTGTTAATGAGGCTCTCGTAGTGGGGCGTTACAGAGTTTGCTTGACAAAATTGCGTACCATTCCTATATCTTTATACATTATATAAACATCACCTTAGATATTCCATACCTTGAAGGTGCTCAACAAACATGTATATGTAGGGTGCCTTATTCATATTTTATATATTGAAGAGCGTTGTTATTATTATTAAATTCAAAATTTTAAAATAATTTTACAGGGTATTATCTACTATTTAAGGAAGATGAGTATATAACAATTATAACTCATGATATTGAATATCTTTTGTGTGCATTTAATGTATACTTCCTTAAGTCTTATGGGTTTTATTAATATTGACTTCATATTTTACTTATACATATAATATATGCATATATTTAATTATAACATTTATAATATATATATATGAAAATAAATGTATGTTTCTCTTTTTTAAAATAATTGGTACATTATTAACAACCGTAGAACAAGTACAAATATAGTTTCCCTTATAACATACAAGTGATGATTAAGTGTTAACCCAAAAAATAGATCAACACCCTGATTGAGTGTGAAAGCACCAGCCATGTTCTTACAGAGCAATAATATAGAAAATAAATGTAAAAAGAGCAGAAACAGTAAAGTGATAAGAGAATTTTATAGTGGTTCGGCTGTTAACGAAGCCTACGTCTACTTTATAACTTTCTATTAACTGACTACTGTCACAAGTTGAATCGGATTACAATATGATTGAATCTTTTAAGTTAGATCAAGTCACAAGTACAAGAGTTCACTGGAGAATCACGGTGAATCCCTATATGAGAGGAGAAGAGTGAAGAATAATTTCTACCGAGTTCTAGCAGCCAGTCTCGAAGATCCTCTTCATGTTGCAGGTAGAATTGTGTTTATAGGGGTTGGAGAGTAGTTGGGCCAAAAGCCACTTTGCTAGGAGCCCGTACTCAGTGTTATAAAGGAGCAAAAAAGTTTGAAGATGACCCGAGCTAATCTGATGAATCGCTAGCGATCCATAGGTGATGGATCGCTAGAGATCCATGTACTTAGTCTATTTTTGAGTGAACTCCACTTGGTTGTCTTCCTATTTTCTATTTGAGTGCCTTGTCCAAATATCAAGTCGTTTGGAGTTAGTTTGATCATCCGTTGTCATGGGTCATCTGGTCCAGAAGAATCATCCATACATCACTCAAAACTTAACGAAATCAGCCGAAATTTTGCAAGTACACTCAAGAGGGTGTGTGGGATCTACAATATAAATTTCAAGTGATAGGGACCAACCTACATGGGTCTCTAGCGATCCATCAAGATGGATCACCAACGATCCATCATATCTTCTCTAATCATGCTCATTTTTTCTATGAGCCTTCTTTTATTTCCTCTAAGTGTTCATTCCAAATTTTATGTCTGATTTCATATGAGTTCTCTAAGTCCAGTTTAAGCTAGCAGCTTTGGTCGAAAAGTGGGTAAACAACAGCTTGAATCAGATGAGTCTTTACTTATTAAACTACACTGCTTGGAATGTTATGAAACTTGACAAGTATTCTTAAAAGAGATAGTATGTCATGATGCTAGAGGTTAGGATGACTCGCAATGCATCGTTATGGATCGCTAGCGATCCATAGGTGATGGATCGCCAGCGATCCATCCACTTAGTGTTTTCTTGACTTATTTTTTTTGAGGTCCATGACTTATTTTCTTGATTGCTTCGGTCAAGTTTCAAGTCATTCTGGCTTAGTCTGAGTGTTCTAACCATTTTGGATTCTATCTTGGGTAAAAACCCAGTTAACATTTGCCCCCGAGAGTATGCTTTCGTTGGAAACAAAGTGTGCTCTGGAACAAGACAAGTTTTGGATTATTATTCTGTGAATTTCATTAAATCATTGGAGTCCATCTTAAGACGTTGTTTTCAATTGACTAAATTCTAACAGCCGTTAATTTTTTGATTTTGATCTGAATTTCAATTCCTGGTATTGACGATGCAATCTTTGCTTTGTAGTTTACACAAGAGTTTAGGTCGGTAAGTGGGTGCACGACGTAGGTTTGGAGTCGACCTATATAGTTTTAACTCGACCAGTGGTGAAGCTAAGTTTTGTCTCAAACAATTATACATCGTTCTGGAGCGAAGTCTTGCTCTTTGTCTTTAACTATTTCTTTTCAAGGACTTGGTTAAGTTCCTGTCGCCGTTTTGAATTCTAATGTGACAATTTATTCCAAAATCGGATATAGTGGATGATTCAATCGTATCGCTCTTCCCGTTTCTGTATTCCAGTGATCCTGAAAAGAAAAGCTTCCCGCATCACTTTGGACAACGGCTCTGTTATCAATCGTTGATCGATAACAGGTAAGTGTAGAAAAGATAATTTCAAAGAACGACATGGATTGTTTTTCAAATATAAGCAAGCTATCTACACTAGATTGTACGTTTGCAGTATTCAGGATACTAGACTCTTCACATGTAGATAACACACTGCATCTGCCCCGGTTAACGCTCAGAACTCGGTTGGTCAACATGCGTTGACTTCCCTTGGATTCTGGGCATTGGTTATATAAGGATATTATTTAAAGTAAAAGATACCCGACAAGGTTGAATGCCAAGTTTAATGTTGAAAATGACTTTCTGGTCATCCAATCTTTAGTCTGACGGAGGTTCTCCACTCCTGCAGAAGCTAGGTACTTCGCAACTTAGGCTTCACTTACTATTCCTATCATATTTGGATGATTGATTACAGTTAAATTACAAGGCACGGCTGCACTTATAGAGTTGGAGTTGAAGTTCGATCAGGCACAGTCTCAGTCTTTGGAAACTGGCGCATGACTTATTCAATTGCGATTTCCTTCCTTTGCGTTTATCGAAATTCAACCTACACACCAACCTCTGTCATTGGGGACTCTTGGTTTAATTGCTCAACTCTGAGAATTTCTTTTTCTCACTGTTGCACCTCTTATGTTCATGTGTATCGTACTCGTTTATTGTAATTCTGTACATGTAAGTAATACTTCTACGATCGTTTTGGCACATTTTTCATAGCTCTATTCAGAACTATGAGGCAGCTTGGTCTAGCCAGTTCTATAGTTAATCCCAACTTATGCTCAATTGAGTTTGTTTCAACAAAGTGTTGGTGTATCTCCCCAGTCCATAGAGCTGATTTCTCTGAATACTAAGTCTATATTTTTTCGAGAGAATAGGTCTCCTGGGTAATACGTTCGATTACCCTAGTTTGATTGACACGATAGCTCCTATCTCCAAAAACTAGGGACTTTGCTGCTTGATTCCAAGCTCTGATTTCTTCAATGATGTCAGTTTCCTGACTATAATTTAATTCCTCCAAGTTGACATCGTCATCCAATGTCATTTTGGGTACATGTGCTGGAAAGACGCGTCGCCATCATTTTTGCTAGAGTGAATTCTACCAAGTCCAGTGTTGAGACCCTAATCATGTATCAGTTTCTATTCCTAGAAACTCATGTGCAGATTACTCAACTCTGTGGATTTTTCCTTGATGTTGTGAATCTTCAAATAGCATGAGATGCCAAAAGGTAGGGTTGAAGATTCAATCAAACTGTTGCTTTTGTTTTCGAAAGTCGATGTATTAATAGTTTCATTCTGGAGGTTTCTTCTTAACATCACCAAACTTTGGTTAATGGCATATTCCTGCAAGTTGGAACCAAATGATCTAGTTAGACTGTAAGTAGGTCATCGATCCTTCTCATCATCGCCAGACTGCAAGCGACTGTTGATTTCTGAACGTTAAATCCTTTATTTCCTTTGTTGGCAATTTTGTTGCAAAAATGCTCTATTTTGCGAAACATAACCGTTAGCTAACCAATCTCGTGGATATTCATGTCTGGACTTTGCAACATTTCTTTTGATCAACTATCCGTGCATCTATCCCTGATGGAGGGACTAGTTAATTCGAATGCCTGTATTTGGGCGATTGTAGGAGATGGAGAGGTTTTGGACAAACGATTCAATTGCCCCTGGTCTAGGTCTTAATCCTAATCTAGGATTAATGAAGTCCGATGGTTTAGTTCCGACCTTCCATGATTGTCCTTAGTTATGCATGCTTTGCTTGATTGTTGTCGTCACGGAAGTTTTGTTCATATGCCAATTCCTGTCTTCGGGAATTGATAACCTAGCTGCTTGGTTCCAAGCAACATTTCCTTAAGGCTTCCTATCTTCTAGCTATATCTAAATTCTTTCTAAGTTGAATTCAGGAAATTCGGTTGTGCGCTAGCTTTCATCCCTAGAAATTAGCACACGAGCAATTCAATCCTGGGATTTCCTTTTGGCGCTGCATTATTCCTGTGTAGTGGTTGATTCTTGTGATGAAATGCTGAACCATCCGACTGACCTATGAAGGGTTATGCCTTCCTATTGTTGCCCATTTTTGGGCAACGGTAGTTTTTTGATGATAAGGGTAGAAACTTAGTTGAGGACCAACTTCTATCTTTGGAATCTAGTGCATTGATGGTTCACTACGGTGAGTATTTCTCATCGACCCTATAGATTAAATTTTTCCTGGCATTGCTGGGGCAATACCAGTACTTAGTGAGTAGAAAGTTTCCCAGCGTTGTCGGGGCAATACCGGTACTTATAAAATAGAAAGTTTCACAGCGTTGCCGGGGCAACACCGCTACTTAGGAAATAGAAAATTTTCCCGGCGTTGCTAGGGCAACACCGGTACTTAGAAAATGAGAGAAGGCCTTGGCGTTGCAAGGGCAACACCAACACTCGGGAGGTTGGGATCGATTTTCCCCGTTGATTCGGCGGTACTTTTAATCAAGTTGGGTACTAGTTTTGGTCTTTGTAACTAGCACTCGATGATTGGATTGTAGAAGTATTTTCTTAGTGTTGCCTGTCTTTGAGAAGTGTTAAAGTCACGTTGATGAGGATTGAATCATCCATCCGATCCTAGTGAGTAGATTCCTTTTAACCCAATGTGGTTGTTTTCTCAATGTTGCTTAACTTCGGGATACGCCATGTTTTGGAAGGATGAGAGTCCCAGGCGTTGCTGTTGCTAGCTTTGTTTATAACCGTCAAGTATTACTCTTGGAGATGCAACGCTGTTGCTTAACCAATTCCATAGTTATTCTTATTCATGAAAATTAGAATTTCCTCCAACCGGTTTTTGTTATGATTTGACGACTACCTGCGGAACCCTTCATTTCCAAGTGCCAAATTTCAGGTTCTTATAGCAAATTAGAAGCTGCGGAGCAAGTCATCACATTGCCCCATGTACGACTGCGCTCATCCCTATTCTGATCACGGGCCTGTATAGTTCGGTAGTGTTTGACTTGAATTTGTGATACTAGCGTAATACTGGGTCAATAGCATTGCTAGGGATATCAACCTTATTCGTTGGTTCCATTATTCGATAATCAATGGTTTAGCTTCTCGATTTCGAGCGTTCTCTCCTTGCCATTGTCTGTCTTTGGATATCAATTGGTTTTCTACAACTAGGAATCTAGATGTTTGATCGATCTCTGCAAGGTTGATTATTCCAAGCACGGTAAATTCTAGGCAGCGATGAATCTATGATGGTCGAGGATGTCCTTCTTGATGTCTCTAATCTTCGAGCGATGCTATATTCCTAAAAGACTAGTCACTTCCATTAGACGTTGGCGGCCTGCGGGCTATGCTGGATTCTTGCAAGTTGGGTTTTGAGACCTCAGTCGAGCACTGGCTTCTGTCTTTGGAAACTGGTGCATCGATGATTTGATTCTAGAAACGCATTTCGTCATCATCAATCTTTGTATGAAGGCAAGCTCCTCCTTTTATTGCCTATTTATGGGCGATGCTGAATTTCAAAGAGTTTGATTTTCTTATCAATATAACAGTCTAGAGTTCTCGATGTTGCCGGGGCAATATCGATGCCTAGAAGGTTGGACTAGTTTCCTTTCAATTCTGCAGTCGTTCAGCATACTGTACTGCTTAGCTCTGTTGCGATTGCTGAAATTCTCTGTTCGACGTAACAGAACCATGAAGTGATTTTTTACCATGGCCAAGTGTTAGTGTGTTATGTGCCTCCCAGTCCATGGGGTTAATTACTCTGAACAATTGATGTGAGACTTGATGTTCTGGACGGCTCTTCGGATGCCCCCAGTCAAAGGTATGTCGCAGCTCCTATCTTTGGGAACCCGTGACTTGGTTGTCTTGAATCTATACATTTTGAACATTAACTTTGGTCAAAGATCAGAATTCTTTACCGACTTCTTGGTTTGTGAACTTTGCGGCACTACCGGAGTAATGCCGATTCTTTCGGGTAGGAGTTGATCCCTTTTAATCCTACGATAGACAAGTTTCCTGGTGTTGTTGAGACAACATCAGTACTTAGAAAATCTTAACGGTTCATTGATTATGCCAAAGCAACATCAAGTAGTGTTTGCACGGCTTATCAGATGCGCGGCTTTAAAGAGTGCGCGACTTACGAAATGCACGGCTTTTAAGGGTGTGCGTCTTACGAAATGCAAGGCTTTTGAGAGCACACGACTTACGAAATGCGCAACTTTTGAGAGTGCACATCTTACGAAATGCATGGCTTTTGATTGTGCGCGGCTTACGAAATGCACAGCTTTTCAGAGTGCGTAGCTTATGAAATGTGCGGCTTATGGGATCGATACGACCCGTTGATCAAGAACGGTTTGGAACTTCTTGACGTTGCCAATCTTTGGGTAAAGTGAGGGGTTCATGCTTCAAGAGCACGGTTCCATGACTCAAGAAGTGATGCGCAGCTTATGGGAGTGCGAGGCTTATGGGATCGATATGACCTGTCGATCTGGAACGGTTTGGAACTTCTCGATGTTGCCAACCTTTGGGTAATGTGAGGAGTTCTTGCTTCGAGAGCATGGTTCCATGACTCAAGAAGTGATGCACGGCTTATGGGAGTGCACGGCTTATGAGATCGATACGACTTGTTGATCCAGAACGGTTTGGAACTTTCTGACGTAGACTATCTTCGGGTAACATAAGGACTTCATGCTTCGAGAGCATGGTTCCATAGCTCAAGAAGTGATGTGCGGCTTATGGCATTGCGTGACTTATAGGATTGATACGACCCATCGATCTGAAACAGTTTGGAATTTCTTGACATTGCCAATCTTTAGGTAACGTGAGGAGTTCATGCTTCGAGAGCATGGTTCCACGGCTCAAGAAGTGATACCCGACTTATGGCAATGCATGAGTTATGAGATCGATACAGCCCGTCGATCCGGAATGGTTTGGAACTTCTCAATGTTGCCAATCTTTGGGTAACGTGAGGAGTTCGTGCTTCGAGAGCATGGTTCCATGGCTCAAGAAGTGATGCACGGCTTATGGCAGTGCATGACTTATGGGATCGATACAGCCCGTCGATCCGAAACGGTTTGGAACTTCTCGATGTTGGAGGAGTGATACCAGTTCTTAGATGGCAAGGATCGAGTTTTTGCATATATCTGGCGATTTGACTTCGCCGGAACACGATTTCGTCAGTTCTAAGAGATAATGGTTTTTGGATCGGGTAACCGTGGCTTGGACGATCCTCCCGTATTCTGGGAAGATATGCACGGCCAAACAGATAAGGTTGCCATTATGGAGGGATCTACATCCGATCGCATGGAGATGGTTATGAAGAAAGAGCTTATGGGAGTTTAGGGCAAGACTCTCAATTTTTGGTCCAAACTGCTTTTAGAGAATTAGTCTTCAACTGGCATACAGTCTAAGAGGAAAAAGTATCGATCACCAAGGGTGGTAAAGGAGGAGTTGGGAAGAAGTATGCAAGTATTATGCTTCTATTTCATTTGTTGCGCTAGCTAGGTCTTTAAGTCCGTAGTTGTTAGAATGTTAGAGTTTTCGATCGGACATAACATAACCGTGGCATGATTAGCCTTGGCTTTTCTTGTAGCGATTCAAGTATGTGTAGTGCACCCTATGCCATAGGGTTGTTCGCGTGCTTAAACTGTATTTGGGGTTTCTCCACAACCCTTTTTGTTGCACGCGGTCCAGTGGATGCAACCATGTCTTCTAGACGATTAAAGCATGGGAAAGCCTCTATCTTCAGAGACTTATATATTAGGAATTTGAGATACTTGGTTCTCCCAAGTACAACTCAACACTGTTTGTCTCATTGGTGGTTGGAAGTGATTCTATTAATTTTGCAGAGCGACTGATGTGATTGTTGATTAGTGGCCCCGAAGCATGACTTCACTGACTTCGGGCAGTTTTGGATTAGATGATCGCTAATCTTGCAGTTGGCCTTCGCAACACTTTAGTTCATGAAGGATTTTTGGATCAAATGACTGTTTATCTACTTGTTCGCCTTAACGACACTTTACTTCATTAAGTACCTTCACGAAGCTTTAGTTCGTGAAGGAATTTTTGTGATTGGATGTCCGACGACTAGACGGCCTTGGAACGATAATTTTGTTGATTTCGAAAGGAATTTTGGTTAGATGTCCAGTGACCAGACGGCCCTAGAGTTATAATTTATCAACTCCAAGAAGAGTTTTGGGTTGTGTATGCGACGACCCGGCGATCTTAAAGCGATGATTCATCAACTTCAAGAGGAATTTTGGTTGGATGTCCGACGACCAGATGGCCTTGGAGCGATAATTCATCGACTTCAAGAAGAGTTTTGGTTCGTGTGTTCGATGGCCCGGTGGTCTTAAAGCGATGATTCATCGACTTCAAGAGAAATTTTGGTTGGATGTCCGGTGACTAGACGGCCTTGGAACGTAATTCATCGACTCCAAGAGGAGTTCTGGGTCGTGTGTCCGACGGTCCTGTAGAATATGCTAGTATATGATTTTTGTTTGATGATAATAAACATATATATTCATTTAAATGTATTTGTTGTTGTACTATTTTATTTTCCACATAATTAAATAAATATTTTTTGAATAAAATAAATAACACAGAATTCAAATTCAAACAAATATTTTATTACAAATTCAAATAGTACAAATTTGAGCTCTTACTCCATATATACATTTTCAATTACCTTACAATTTCAATTACATCACAAATTTCAATTTATAATTTTCCACCTCACTACAAATTCACTCAACACTCGTATTTTTATCATCAAATTTGCTCCAGCCTGTGTCCCGCATCTGAATTATCTGCAAAATAAACACTAACGTAGTAAAATTGAAAAAGAAATATTTTGCAGTTCAAAATGAAGTGTGTGTTTTGAAAATATTATTTTCCTCGGTTATTTGGGTTGTTCGTCATCATTTTTCTTTCGAATTCATCTTACACGAACAGCTTGTAACATGCACAGTGTATCACTGTATATGTCACAAGGCCGTACACACCGATATACACTTGTGTGTTAAAACTACAGGGACAGGTGAGCACAAGGTCAAACCCAAGTCGAGGCCGAGGCCGAATTCAACTCAGGTGCAATAGAAAAAGAAAAATAGAATGGTCAAGTGCGAGAGTCAATAGTCAGCCAACATGAATAAAAGTTCAATACAATGGTCGGACTCAAATATACACAAATAGCCCAAACATGTACACACAAGAGAGCAAGCAAGTATGGCTCGAACAATATAAAACTGAGGTGAACATAAACCAAACTGCAACAAGAACAAAGGATGCAATAAGGACTGACTCAAGTGGACCACCAGTGTAACATGCAACAAGACTTCAAGTATATATGGTGGTCAAGGAAAACAAAGAACAGACCCAACAAACCAGTCCAAGTTCAGACTGCAAATGCAACTATCCAGACATAGCAACAGAGGCATGTACAAGACAATATACTCCATGATGCAAAAGACCCAAACATATGAAACAACATACAACAATGGGAGTAGTGCACAAGCAGTTACGAACAAAAGAAATGGTTCAACCAACATGAATATGACACTAGACCACCAACCAAACAAAATGTACAGACTCGAGCAAAATGGAGACCAACACCACCATACAATATGCATATGCAACATGGAGAGCAGACAACAGTTAAATTGGAAACTAAGCAAAAAGTGAAACAGTGATATGCAACGCAGTTTACATGAAGCCAATATGAACAGTTGCAGTTCGAAAAACAAGTCAAGTATACCACAATTCAATTCAAACTAGTGAAGCAGTTGTATGTCAATAGTAATGGATAAAGGAAATGCAATCAGTGAAAGAAAATGAACATACGAGTGAACACAAGTTCAAAGTGAACCAAATGGCCAGAACAAAATGAAATTCATCAACTCAATGGAACTCGCAGGTGATAACAGCAAATCAAACCAAGTCAAGGCCGGTTTTAAAAATCATCAACAAATTAAACTAAGGTCAAAAATAGTTGAAAAATGAAAGAGCATGATGAACAAGCATCACAGATTCAAAATATCAGAAAAGCAAATGCAAGCCGTGGTAACCAAGGAAGTTGTAACAATATATCACAAATACATGAACAGGTCAAAATCATCTCAACCTTGCAATCGTAAATCAACACAAGTGCATAAATCACACAAGGAGTAATGAACGGAACCGACTAAAAAATATTCAAGCAAATTCAACACGAACAAGTCAACAATTCATCACAAGCAGTCAAGCAAAGATCGGATGTACAAGAGCAATTCGAGAAGAATTCAAATACAAAAATACGAACGTATTTTTAGGGGTTTTAATCCCTATTTAAACCCAACATCATCATTGGCATTCATGGCATTTTAGTTCAAGCATATCAATGAAAGTAAATAAAGGCAATTCACGTACCAGTTCAAAGCTTTGATTCGAACTCGATAATTGAAGCAATCGCGCATGCGCTCAAGCCAGAAGTCGATTGACAAAGCAACGCAAATTCCTCAAATCAATCGATTGATCATAAAACGGTGTTTCGATTAAGGAAAACCCTAATTCCTTTTTGAAGAGGAACAAAGAAGGAGGCAGCACAATAGAAGAAAAAGAAAAGGGAACGAGCATCTTATTTTTTACAGCACTAATTATTGTTTGGGCCGGCCTTTTATTTCATATTGGGCTTAAAGTGTTAAATTAGGATTTTGTTTAGTATTTTTATTTTATTTTGTAATTTTCTTTTAAAATTGTATAGCTCTCTAGTCATGTGACTAGGCGACGAACTACGGTGGTGTAGTTCGGGAATTCGCAACTTAGTGGCTGAGTTGTCATAGGGTTTTGAGCATAGAGTTAGGTTAGTCATTAGCGGGTGTCGCAAGTTTACGTGTGTATGCGTCTGACTACTTAATTTCTAGTAGAAACATTAGGGGCAGCACATAGGCAGGTTATTGCCGAAGCTGGGTAAAATTGTGTGTGATCTCTACTGCATTATTTTCTGCTATTGTTTATTTTTAATTCCGCATTAATTATTATTATTATTATTATCACACTATTCACCCCCCCCCTTCTAGGGTGAAAACGATCCTACCAGTAGTATCAGAGCTAGGAACAAAAGCCATTTTTTAATAAACATTTGATTTTTTTCTTTCAATTAAAAATTTGATTATTTAAATGGCTTCTTTTCACAATGCTTTTGTTGAGGGTCAGTTCATGGTTAGACCACCTATGATCAATGATGAATATGCATATTGGGAAAATAGAATGAAATTTTTTCTGAAAACCATAGATGTATGGAATATTGTTGAGACGGAATATAGGATATCAACAATAATGGTAGATAATCAAGAAGTTGAAATCCTATGAATCAATGGATAGATCTTGAAACTAAATTGCAAAATGCTAATGTTAAAGCTATGAATTCTATTATTTGTTCATTGGATCAAACTGAATTTAATCGTGTCTCACATTGTCTAACTGTGCAGGAAATTTGGCACACGCTTGAAGTGACTCATGAAGGAACCTCCCAAGTTAAAGAATCACGTCTTTCTATGCTCAGTAGCGATTCTGAAAACTTCACAATGGCAAAGGATGAAAGTGTCAAAGAAATGTATGGACGATTTTCCAATCTTGTATATAAATCAAAATCCCTAGGATGACCATACACAGAGCTGGAAATAGTTCGAAAAATCCTCAGAATTCTTCCACGAAATTTCGAAGCAAAAGTGACTGCCATTCAAGAATCAAAGGATCTTAAACAGGTAAAAGTCGAAGAACTCATCAGAAATCTCACCATTTATGAACTAGAAATCAAATTCAAGGAGAACGTGAAGGAGGTGATACGCGAAAGAAATCAATAGCTTTGAAAGGTACAACGGAAAGTGAAGACGACGACGACGATGATGGAGCAGCTGAATTGGCACTGATAATAAAGAGATTTAAGAGATAGAACCGAAATATGGACATCCTGCCCTGAATCAACTACTGAAGAATAGAATCGCCAAAGTTCTAGACAACTCAGAAGAGCAGGAGATCATTTGTCAAAACTGCAATAAATCCGGTCATATCAAGCCCAATTGTCCTCAGAATCGACTCGGCCAAGGAAAGAAACCAAAAAGGAGAAGTTTTGCAGCTACTTTGGATGAAAATGATGAAGCTGATAAAAGCACTGGTAGTGAGAGTGAAAAAAGGAAATCTGTGTCTTCAAGGAGAAACAACTGACAGCGATGATGATGAGCTAAGCGAGGTATCAAAACTCACTCACTTAGAATTACTTATATATTTTCACGAAGTAAATGGCTATTTTGAATGACTTAGGGAGAAGTACGCTAAAATTGAATCATAAAGAGATAGTTTGATAAATCTAAATAAACAGCTTGATCAATTGGTTAAAAACTATCGAAATAAGAGTCCTAAGTGTGATAAGTGTCCATCATTTGAAGAAGAAATTAAAAAAATCAGAAAATAAAATTAAATCACTTGAAAATGAAATTCTGATTTTGAAAGAAAGTGAAAATACTAGGAGAGAAAATTCTATTAAAAAGTGCACTCTATTATTGAATGAAAATGAATCTCTCAAGTCACAAGTCCAACATTTGTCTACAACTTTAGAAAGATTTTCCAAAGGAGAAAAATCGCTAAATATGTTATTAGGGAAACAAACTATTAATCCTATTAGACAAGGACTTGGGTATACTCAATCTGAACATGTTATAAGTGAAACTAATCGTGTCAAATTCGAGTGCACGATTTGTAGAAAAATTGGACACAATCAGAACAATTAGTATAGATCCAAACACATGATAATCATACCAATTTGAGTTCCAAAAGACACAAGTGTGAAATCCCTTAAATTCAAACAAATCTGAGTGCCAAAAGGAACAAGCATAAACTATTTTGGTTCTACTCAAACTTGTTTTACAAAATCTTTTCACTAACAATCATGGACCTATAAAAACAAATAAGTCACAAATTTTTTTTCTCGTGTAGGTATGGTGGCAAGCTAAGCAACAGCAAAAGTGGTACTTGGATTCTGGCTGTTCTAGGTACATGGCGGGCAACAAATCAAAGTTCCTTAGCCTAGTACAATGGTGGCAGAGTCACAATGGGCAACAACGAAAAATTATCGGTAAAGGTAAATAGGTAACGGTACATTTATCTTGAATGATATATTATATGTTGAAAATCTGCACCTTAATCTGATTTAAATCAGCCAGTTATGCGATAAAGAAATAAATGTTGATTTTGATTCTGATTTATGCAAAATTGTTGACCAATTATCTTTTTATGCCAAAACACCTCTGGAGTCTATGAATTAGTTCATATAGATTTGTTTGGGCTAACAATATTGCAAGTTTAGGTGGTAAGAGATGTTGTTTTGTATTGGTTGTTGATTACTCTAGATACGTGTGGATATATTTGTTTGTCTTACTGCTTCTAGATCTGACACTATGTTCACTAGTTATTTATGTGCACATTTTCAATCAAATCCTTAAGGAGTCACATTTTAAAAGCTGTAAAAGGATTAGAAGGAATTTGTTGCACACATCACGGTTTGGTCTTTGGTATCCATTTGATAACTTTGAGTTAAAGGGGTATTCAGATGCAGATTATGCTGGCAGTCTAGTTGATAGAAAATTACTAGTGGAATGCGTTTTATGTAGGGACATTCATTAGTTGCATCACATTTCCAAAGAAAATATTTGCATAATTTTCATTTTAATTGATTTTCAACTGGCAGACATTTTTTTAAACCCCTTCCAGAAAATAGTCTTTGTTGACTTCGTTTCAGATTAGGTAGTTTAGAAATTTGATTTTATATTTAGTTTTGGATTTAATCTTAAATGAATACATTAACTAATCCAACTCCCTACAGATTATCGAAAAGGTAAATAGTGATTGAAAATATGATGAGTGTTGATATTAATCATATATCATGACTTGAGATAGTATATTCAGTAAATTTCTTTAAACATTTAAACAAAATTTGTAATAAACTTTGGTCAGTAAAAATTCCATGACCATCTCTGTCTCTATCATATTTCTAACGACCATCACTCATCAAAATTCATTATAGTATGTAAAAATGTGGTATTTTGAACGAGAATTTTTTTTTAATTAATTAGCAATAAAAATATCCAAAGTAATCACTCTCATTTAAAAGTCAACATGGTTATGCATGGGTGAATTACTTGGAATCTTTGAATATGTGCTTTCATGCTCATTTAAAAGTCTTCACGGTTATGCATGTATGGAACACATATCAAAATTGATTATTAAATAGACGAGTTGATTCTAATCCCATTTAAAAGTCCTCACGGTTATGCGTGGTTAGAAGATACTTGAAATTCATTTTTTTTAAAAAGGAATACTACTAATCTCATTTAAAAGTCCTAACGGTTATGCATGGTTAGTAAGTATTCAAATTCTTGTCATAAATATACCACAAATAGATACAACTATATGGTTTTATATACCGACATCACCCATATCACTCAAAAGTGGAATATGCGCCTAATAGAGTATTTATGATTTTTGTTTGATTTTTTTTATTGAAATTTAATATAGATACTCGATTAGGTAATAATGTTTTATTAATGTCTATCACTTTATCTCTATTTTTGTAACACTATTACTTTTTTTTCTGATAACAAAAGAGGGAGAGAAGTTAATATTTTGGCCAGCATATTCTTTTTTTTTTTGCAAGTTAAGCGGGGTTAATCTGGACCCCTACCAGGTTTATTAATGAAAGACGGACTTACAGGCAAGAGAGCTAAATGGCAAGGGAAAAAAGAGCAAAAACACTACAACAAAGGGGAAACAAACATAACAATGGCAAGCATATTCTCATATAGGCTTATTGCATTTGTTTTTTATTTTATTTGCATATTTTTTCATGCATATGTGAATGGGGAGCTTTGTTGTAGGGGGGGCATTCAAATAGGGGGAGCAAATAGATTTAATCAAGACCAAATACATTTAATAAAGTCAAAATCTTAATATATGTTTGTTATCATCAAAGGGGGGAGATTGTAGAATATGCTAGTATATGATTTTTGTTTGATGATAATAAACATATATATATATATATTCGTTTAAATGTATTTGTTGTTGTACTATTTTATTTTCCACATAATTAAATAAATATTTGTTGAATAAAATAAATAACACAGAATTCAAATTCAAATAAATATTTTATTACAAATTCAAATAGTACAAATTTGAGCTCTCACTACATATATACATTTTCAATTACATTACAATTTCGATTACATCACAAATTTCAATTTACAATTTTACACCTCACTACATATTCACTCAACACTCATATTTTTATCTTCGACTTTGCTCCAGCCTGTATCCCGCATCTGAATTTTCTGCAAAATAAACACTAACGCAGTAAAATTGAAAAAGAAATATTTTGTAGTTCAAAATGAAGTGTGTGTTTTGAAAATATTATTTGCCTCAATTATTTGGGTTGTTCGTCATCATTTTTCTTTTGAATTCATCTTACACGAACAACTTGTAACATGCACAATGTATCACTGTACATGTCACAAGGCCGTGCACACCGATATACACTTGAGTGTTAAAACTATAGGGACAGGTGAGCACAAGGTCAAACCCGAGCCGAGGTCGGATTCAACTCAGGTGCAATACAAAAAAAAATAGAATGGTCAAGTACGAGAGTCAATGGTCAACCAACATGAATAAAAGTTCAATACAATGGTCGGGCTCAAATGTACACAAGCAGCCCAAACATGTACACACAAGAGAGCAAGCAAGTATGGCTCGAACAATATAAAACTGAGGTGAACATAGACAAAACTGCAACAAGAACTAGGGATGCAATAAGGACTGACTCAAGTGGAACCACTGGTGTAACATGCAACAAGACTTCAAGTATATATGGTGGTCAAGGCAAATAAAGACCAGACCCAAAAAACCAGTCCAAGTTCAGACTACAAATGCAACTATCCAGACATGGCAACAGAGGCATGTACAAGACAACAAACTCCATGATGCAACAGACCCAAACATATGAAACAACAGACAACAATGGGAGTAGTGCACAAGCAGTTATGAACAAAAGAAATGGTTCAACTAACATGAACATGACACTAGACCACCAAGCAAACAAAATGTACAGACTCGAGCAAAATGGAGACCAACACCACCATACAATATGCATATGCAACATGGAGAGCAGACAACAGTTAAATTGGAAATCAAACAAACAGTGAAACGACGATATGCAACGCAGTTTACATGAAGCCAATATGAACAGTTGTAGTTCGAAAAACAAGTCAAGTATACCACAATTCAATTCAAACTAGTGAAGCAGTTGTATGTCAACAGTAATGGATAAAGGAAGTGCAATCAGTGAAAGAAAATGAACAGACGAGTGAACACAAGTCCAAAGTGAACCAAATGGCCAGAACAAAATGAAATTCATCAACTCAATGGAACTCGCAGGTGATAACAGCAAATCAAAACAAGTCAAGGCCGGTTTTAAAAATCATCAACAAATTCAACTAAGATCAAAAATAGTTGAAAAATGAAAGAGCGTGATGAACAAGCATCACAGATTCAAAATATTAGAAAACCAAACGCAAGCCGCGGTGACCAAGGAAGTTGTAACAATATATCACAATTATATGAACAGGTCAGAATCATCTCAACCTTGCAATCGTAAATCAAGGCAAGTGCATAAATCACACAAGGAGTAATGAATGGAACCGACTAAAAAATATTCAAGAAAATTCAACACGAACAAATCAACAATTCATCACAAGCACTCAAGCAAAGATCGGATGAACAAGAGCAATTCGAGAAGAATTCAAATACAAAAATATGAATGTATATTTAGGGGTTTTAATCCCTATTTAAACCCAACATCATCACCGGTAGTCATGGCATTCGAGTTCAAGCATATCATCGAAAGTAAATAAAGGCAACTCACGTACCAGTTCAAAGCTTTGATTCGAACTCGATAATTGAAGCAACCGCGCATGCGCTCAAGCCAGAAGTCGATTGACAAAGAAACGCAAAGCAAATTCATCAAATCAATCGATTGATCATAAAGCGGCGTTTCAATTAAGGAAATCCTAATTCCTTTTTGAAGAGGAACAAAGAAGGCGGCCGCACAATAGAAGAAAAAGAAAAGGGAACGATCATCTTATTTTTTACAACACTAATTATTGTTTGGGCCAGCCTTTTATTTCATATTGGGCTTAAAGTGTTAAATTAGGGTTTTGTTTTGTGTTTTTATTTTATTTTGTAATTTTCTTTTAAAATTGTATAGCTCTCTAATCGTATGACTAGGTAACGAACTACGGTGGTGTTGTTCAAGAATTCGCAACTCAGTGGCTGAGTTGTGGCAGGGTTTTGGGCATAGAGTTAGGTTAGTCATTAGCGGGTGTCGCAAGTTTACGTGTGTAAGCGTCTGACTACTTAATTTCTGGTAGAAACCTTGGGGGTAGCACGTAGGTAGGTTATTCCCGAAGCTGGGTAAAATTGTGTGTGGCCTCTACTATATTATTTTATGCTATTGTTTATTTTTAATTCCGCATTAATTATTATTATTAATAATATCACCCTATTCACCCCCCCTCTAGGGTGAAAACGATCCTACAGGCCCAACGGTACTAAAGCGATGATTCATCGACTTCAAGAGGAATTTTTGGGATTCGGCATGCGGGAATGCCGTTTTATCGGTTCCTGGAGACTAGGGGTTGGATCTGTTTGTTCGACGATCCTTTGTACAAGCCTTCTCGACGCTACCAGAGCAACGCAGTTTCTTAGAATAGGGATCGACATGACTCGTCGAGGGCATAGAAGCATTTCTTTCCCCGTGCTGTCTGTAATGCCCTCAGTGTCCTGGTACAGCTCATTTGGAAAAGGAAAGGATGGATGAGAAGGCATCGCTTTAGGTTGTTGCCCCATTCCTTAGTAGCTAGCTAGCCAGAGCGTTATTTGATAATCATCCTTTCGTCTGATTTCATCAGTTAGTCGGGGCACTTTTCTACCAGTCTTAGTGGTCTTGCTTGGGAAATAGGACCCTGAGTTCCTGTAACTCCTTCACCGTTTGGTATGTTCTTTGGCAAATTGCTAGGTTTGCTTTCTGCCAATTACACTACCTCTAGTCTCTAGAACTGGTTTGCCTTCCTATAGAATTCTTCCAGGGTAATAGGTTGTTTCATCCTTTAATAATTCCTGAGGGCCTTGTAGTAGACTGCATCTGTCGCCTTCGCTTCATCCATATGCTAGTCATACCTGTAAAAAAAGCAATTTCGAATTAGTTGTACAGTTATAGGAAGCTATAGTTGGCATGATAAACTTCTTTGGATATTCTGCATGTTGAATGGCTTCGATGAATGGGTTTCGATTGGGGAAGATGCTCTAATCGTTGTCAGTCCGGTCCGTTTTCAAGTTACGGCTGTTTACAATGCTTGAGAATGATATATGCATGATTGTCCTATGCTCAAATGATTCGAAATGTTGATTGAATGGAAAATCTCTTAGGATGGGGTCACGGATCAGTGACGATCCCCAAAAAATTTCAAACTAGGTAAGATCGGTCTGGGGCGACAAGGAAGGCCCTATAAGGTTGCATTCCAAATTTCAAGGCATTTGGAGTTGGCATGTTCGACTTATAGGCAAAAGAAGATGGATTGGCGTTTATGGATCATCATTATTTTACTTGGAGTCCAACCCAAGAAAATTTGCCATTTGCTTGGAGTCAGCACATGGTTCACTTGGATCACATAATTTGAGGTGCTGGGTTGGTGACAAATGGTGCATTGTGTCATTTGCATGTTAGCTTGGAGAAAATCTTGGTTTTACCCGAGTTTGATTTCGGGCCAGAATTTCCTAGGTTTGCTTCGAGTCAAATGGATGATTACCCAAGTTCGACTTTGAGTCGGGACTTCCATAATCTGTTTCGAGTCAAATAGGCGATTACCCGAGTTTGACTTCGTGTCAACTCTGAAGTGAGTTTTTCAACGACCATTTTGACGATTTTTGATGATTTTCGGCGACGACCATTCGTGATTCGACGATGGGAGTTCCACGATAGGATTGGAGGCTGGTCAGTTCGGAGTGGTCATAATATACCATGGGAGCTTGGCCTTGTAATCGATCCCGGTTCGTGTCATATCTTCTTGGTTCTCCTGCCTCTGGGAGTACTGTTTGAGTAGCAGTTCTTCGTCCATTGCTTGGCACTGTGCTGTGGCACAAGTTTTAGAGCTTCTTTTATTGTTTTGCACGTTAGCATTTTCATCCAATTGATCTTCCTCAAATTGTTTGTCATCTTCAGAGCCGGAGAGAGCCATCGTTATATCTCCCTCCGGGGTTTTCACCCCTAAGTTCGGGTTTGTAGGAAGTGCTTTTGCAGTGGGTGGAGTGTTAACCTTTTCTTCCATCATGATTCTTAGAGCTCTGCTAACTACTTCCTTTCGCTTTTGCCCTCTGTTTCTTCCATTCAAGCCAGAAACAAAAGAATGCTCTTACTCTATAGCAGCCATGTCTTCAAGCACCGTTCTGGGAGTAGTTAGTGATTGGAGCACTATGAGAGCATCTACCTTTTCCATAAGAGCCTTTGGACTGTTTTCCATTTTCTGGTTAATTTCATCAACCATCTTGTTCAATTCTCCCATAGTCATAACTTCATGTTGTGTGGAGGATCCTGGAACCTGATCTCCAGAGTTAGCTCCTAACAGCAGGTTGTTGGGGTTGTTAACTTTAGTTTGCTAAGGATTTATTTCTTCTCCAGCGATGGTAGCTCCTATGTACCTTCCGGAGGTAGTTCTCTTTCTTCCCAGTGCCATTGATTCTCCTTAGCAAATCTTCTAAGCAGAGATTAAGGATCTAACTTTTGAACCTATCTGATCCAAAGTAGATAGCTAGATCTAAGCTTGAGTGGGGTTCTTGGTGAAAGCAACAAAATGTTAACCTGAAAATGAATCAACACCGTGGATTGAGTGTGAAAACTAGCCATGTTCTTACATAGCAATAATATAGAAAATAAATGTAAAAGGAGAAGAAATAGTAAATAGACAAGAGAATTTTATAGTGGTTCGGCTGTTAACGAAGCCTACGTCTACTTTATAACTTTCTATTAACGGATTACTGTTACAAGTTGAATCGGATTACAATATGACTGAATCTTCTATGTTAGATCAAGTCACAAGTACAAGAGTTCACTAAAGAATCACAGTGAACCCCTAGATGACTATTATATGGGAGGACAAGAGCGAAGAATAATCTTTGTAGAGTTCTAGCAGCCAGTCTGTAACATCCTGAAATTTTCAACCATTCGCATCCATACATGTCGGACTTGAATTGCTCAAAATATCATATTGTTAATTTAAATTTGGCAAATCTCAGCATATACAGTAAATAAATAATCATAGAATCACAAACACAGAGTAATATAACAATAATGCAGCGGAAACAAAAGAATAGTAGATCATGAAGCTACTATATATATAACAGAGTTAAATAAGATACAACAGAGGTCTCGAATACATAGATGTCTCAATACAATAATCAAATACAAAATCTGAATACATCACTGGAATCATCTGAATAACTGAAAGTAGAATCGATAGATGGATCTCCAAGCGAAGCTCCAACTCCAAAGGTGAGTCTCGAATACTGGTACACTCAGTCTGACCCGAGCGTAAAGCAAAACACAAAGCACTCGAGTCAGGATTAACATTCTTATATCAATAAATCCAACTCAAGTGAAATATCAACTGAAATACAAGTAACTCAAAGGATGTTTGGGATAACCATCCTTTAAGGATCCGTTAAACTATCTACTATGCAGTAATATACGCTATTATAATAATGTCTAAAGTAAAGTAAACTATTAAAATAGCGTTAAGGCGTTACCCATATCCCCCTTAACACATTTTATATATTCCCATAGTCTATACAGTACCGTAATCTCCCCCGTACAAGGCGTCGTCAGAGGGCACTCCATAGGTATGGTACAAAACAAACTCGTAGAAGGCACACTAGGGTAGGTGACACGACACAACTAGGCAATGCCAGGGTAGATATACCAATTACACTTCCGTGCTGGTGGTAATGCAAACCAGCCACTACGGCCCACCTCGAGCCACACTCCTAAAAATCCGAGGGGTGCACCCAATCAATCACAAAGTAATAGAATGGTATCGAAGGAGTGTGTCCGATCAGAGGAGCTACCTCATTGGCCCGTCGATTGCTCCTATTTTAGCCACCTCAAGCAAACTCACGAGAGTTAGGTCCACGTATATACCTCAAGAACGTCGCCACCATCCTACTTCGTTCTGGAATCTCCACCGCGTACACGGTTGTTAAAGTGGTTTTCGGTATTGGTAGAGAGTATGACAATATCCGATCCCGGTCTCTTTAACAACTAATCGTTATTATAACACCACGGTCATTTCAAAATAGATTATACTTCAAAACCATAATATCATTGCCATTTCAAAACCAAATACGATATCATTTCCCTTTCAAATATATCCATTTCCAAAATCATAGCACTTTCAAAGTTATAACACTTTCGAAACCAAACACTTGAAATTATAACACTTTGGAAATCATAACATTTTGAAACCATAACACTTTCCTTTAAACAGTTTAGATATTAGTAATAGTATATATAATAAAATAGTTTATAAAATAAAATAGTTTATTTAAAAATAGCTATAAGTTAAAATAGTTTATACTAAGATAATTAGTATATTAAAATAGTTTATATAAAATAGTTTATATATTAAAATAATTTATAAAGTAAAATATATATAAATAGTTTAAATATAATTTAAAATACTTTATATAATAAAATAGTTTCCTCAAATTTACAAGTCAATTCAAATCATCTTGAATTTCAAAAATTCATATTTCATTCAAATCACACTTCATCAATTTCAGTCCAATTCAGTTTCTAAATAAACCATTTCAAACTATATCGATTTCATATACAGATTTGAACCACAAAATAAACCATTTCAATTCCAATATAATTCAAAGCTTTAAATATTCAACATTTCAAAACTAAATTTGATAATTCATATATCCCTTAATTTAACTTCATTATTATTTAATTTTGAAATATTCACTTCATAAATCCAAGATCATTTAAATAAAACCCTAAATTACAAATAAACTAAATATTTCCTTCAATTATTTACACTTAAAATATCCATTAAATCACTTTAAATCAAATCAAGTTATAAAAATCATATCTTAAAACCCTCAAATTCCGTAAGTTTCAAATCGATTTAATTAAACAAAAATCTTAATTAAATACAATCTCGAATAAATTCAAGTTTATCTTTCCAACCTTATCTTATAGAAATCATAATAAAATCTATTTTAAAATAAAAAATTTAAATAAATGCTTAAACATATTGTATTTTACTTAAATCAAAATTTACAAAATTTAAAGTTTATTATTAAATTTATTTTATATTAAAACTTATTCATATACATAATAATTTCAAATTTAAATTAAACCATATATATTTCCTTTCAAAACCATAGAAATCATTTTCACAATATTTATATATATACCAACGGTGTCTGTATAAAATTTTCTATCCTATGGTCAAGTGATACGGATATTTATCATTTCAATCCACAATTTAAATATATATGCGGGTATATATCATTTCAACCCGCAATCCCAAATTCAATTCAAATGAAAATCGCTTGGGTTTATCATTTCAACCCATAACGATTTTCTCCTATTCTACAGATCGTTCGAGTATGTATCATTTCAACCCATAGGGAATTCTATACTAACAGGGAACTTGCAGAGTGAAAACAGATATGATAATAAAATAACAGGTATATATCATCAATATAAATAACATATAATGGTGTCAGATGTCACAGGTGAACAGATACAAATGATGACATATAAATAGCAATGTAAATAACTAACAGCAGTATATTTCAATTGTCGTTTCAATTGAAATCAAATTTAATAAATATAAGAATGTTAATCGTGAGTGATTGCTCACCTTTCAAGGCTGGAGATGAACGAGAATGAGATGAGTTACGAATCCAAGCACGAATTCGAAAAATAAAGCATAATGGACACGAATTCAACGAACAGAGCTGGTAACAGGTATCGATGAAAACAAATCAAATCAGTTTGATATATATACAAAAATATTTGTTATTTCATTAAAATCAATACTTTAATCTAAGACAAAATTAAAATAAAATATATATATATATAATTAAAATAAAACACCTACTTAAAAAAATCAATTGTTCAAAACCATTTAAAATTCTTGTATATTCTCTACAGACCTATATATAAACAACAAAATGATATAGGGCTTAGATAAATTCATATGTATATAAAAGCAACAGATCTTTAATAACTTATAGGAACATCTATATACGTAAATCAACATATAATGTAACTAATACAATATAAAACTAATATAAATTTATACTCAAATAAAATGTAATTACATAAAAATATATGCAGACTATTCATATACAGTATAGTATGCAGACTGCCTTCAATATGTGGATGCTTCAACATAATATGCAAACTCATATATAAGTATATGCATAATCCAACATATATAACTAACCTCTTTTATACTGTAATATATTCATTATACTGTATTATATAAATATGAAGACTGCAAACATTATATGGTCAAAACAATATTACATTTATGATGAGTATATAACTGTATGTATTACATGCTAACTATGAGAATAAATAAATAAATAAATAAATAAATAAATAAAAATCAAACCTAATATATATATATATATATATATATTTATATATAAGCTAACAAAATCACGTATGCAGACCATTATATAAGAAATGCATATAAAATAAAATATAAAACAAAGAACCAAAGTGGCCTCTAGATTGGAATATATATATATATAGTAACTAGTGCCTTTATACAGCCGTTGCTGTACTAAAATTTTTAGAAAAATATAACATACATATGTATATATTAACTATACAGGAAATCTACAACCAAAACCTTATAAACTCATATATACAAATGTATATATCTCCAAACTGACTTGTATATAACATAGAACATATATTTTTATAAACTTTTATAACTTATAGAATATGAACAGCTAATAGAAAAAAAAAATATATATATATATATATACAGATTTTTATACCATGATACATAATAAATCTGAAAATATATATATATATAAACACTTAAAACTTATATAACTAATGTATAACTCAATAAATCATATATATAAATATATACATATACCTCACAAATGCACGGCTAGTGCTTGAGCACGCTGCCAACCATCAAAGAGGAGCAGTGAGGAAGGAAGGCTGGATCGGGCTGGGGGATGAAGGCCATAGCTCGGGTTCGAGTTGGAAGGCTGCTCGTAGGTGGCTTGTTGGCCAATGGATCTAGGCCGAGGCAAGGATAAGGGGAGGATGGATGGTCGGTCAGGCTTGGGTGGTCGTGATGTGTGGTCGGCCACACTACGAACGGCAGGAGGTGGTCAAGCTAGCTAAGGGTTGGGTTGTTGGCTGTGTACGTGTGTGGCAATGGAGGAGTAGGTGAGGAAGAGCTACAACAACTTTTATTTTTCTGTTGAAACCAAAACGAAATGTAGACGGAAGAAATGATCATAAAAATAAATTCTCTTGGGAATATGAAATGAACAGAGTAAAATAGCAAAATAAAGTGAAATGATGGAATGGTAAAAGGTGGAAGTTGAACAGGAATACGATAACAAACGGCTAATAGATTAAAACATTGGAAAGTGGAGAGGCACAGACAACAAAAGACAGAATTGATTATCGGTACAGCTACCGATCACCGGTTTCACCGCGTACCGGACTCCAAAACACAGACATGAATATACCGCAGAGATCAGCACGACGAGACGATCAAAACGGTATACAAATATCAGCTATACGACCATCCTGCCAAAAGTTGATATTCGGTAACGAAAATGCTGCTAAAACACCGAAAATAAGATAAACGGAGCAATAGCAATCCAAATTTGATGAAATGGGAGATGACGTCACACTCAAAAGATGATTTACAAATTATTATAAAAAAATATTCAGGTTTGGAAAATATTTTATCATCATCAAATATTAACTGATTTGAATTGAAATAAAATTTTACACAATAAAATAGACTTCCATATTATCTGATGAAAATGTACCATTTACTATGTTTAAATAGATGTATTCCAAATATCGAATTTTCAATTCAAAATTTTATTATTTAAAATTCCACAAAAATTTAATTAATTAAATAAATAAAACCACTAAAATTCTCGCGTCGTTACACTCTCCCCCATAAAAAACTTTTCGTCCTCGAAAAGGAATGAGGTAGGAGAATGGAAACAACCAAGAAGAAAATAGATTGAAAACAAAATAAAGCAATTAATTTAAACCTTGTAGATTTCAATTTAAATTAATTAATATTTAATAATATATTTTAAATTCAAGGCATTTCAAATAGTTGATTTGATTTCAATTTATTAATTCCCTCAAAACAAAATTTATTTTATTCATCTTGTTTATTCATTATCCTATTATTCAACTTATTTTAATTAACATTCCTATAATCATAAAATTTAGTATAAAACATTTATTGTAACCACTCAAATTTATTCATGAATTATTTTAACATCATTTTACATTGTAAATTATTCAATTACATATTCAACTTCTGAATAATTAAGGTAAGTTATATTGGAATGTAATTGAGTATTATACAAGTAAAAAATTTCTAATTCAATTATTTCTTAATTTTTAAATATTTATTCAATTTTTGACTTCATTTTAATAATTGAAGTCATCCTTAAATCAAAATTTAAGAATTAAATTTCCGATTCACTTCAAACAACTTAGAGGTAAATATATCCATATATATCAAATCAAATTTAAAATCATATACCTATATATATTATAAATCAAATCATACTTAAGAATTCAAATCAAATTCATTTCAAAACAAAAGTGTAGCAAAGCTACTGATGGTCTCCCTACTCTAAAACTCAAAAATGAAAGTCGATGATGCTGTAGTCATCGTCGAAATTATTTTCCAGCGACAAAAGAGAAGAGCACTGATTTGAACATCTAAAATTCTTTGAAACAATTTCTATATGAAAATACTTTAAATAATATACACTTTAAAACTTTAAAACCAAAGTTTGAAATCACCGGAAATTAAATTCTCAAATTCCTGATTTAAATTCATTTCAATTCCAAATCAATTTATAAACCATGTTTATAAATTCATTTATAGAACAATAAATGATAATAAAAAATTATCATTTCAAACAACCAATTTATTTAACTTATTAAATTCTAAGAAATTTTACTTATATATATTTATAATATAATCATACAAATTTATTTCATTTACCAAATTTGAAAATTATATTGTGTCAGTTTGCTTTGTTCAAGTGTTTTGAAATTCCTATCGATAGCATTGATCAGACGAATCGATCGAAAACCCAAATCAACATCAACAACTCAAACAACACACTATAAAACATTTAAATATTAATACAAATACACTCCCTCACTCGATGATTCCAGAATGGATTTCAAAGCAAGGATAGAGATCCAAATATAGAGGGACCCTAACCAAAAGAATTCAACTAGAAGATAGGCTCGATAGGGAGATAAATAGATTTCAAAGAGAGAAACGAATGGATAGACTTATATAAATCGCGGGCAAAGTTAACCGGGTCAACCGTGACTTCAAGAATAAGATTGATGTAGAATCTAAAGGCAACTCGACATCTGATCGATAGAATTCGGGCATCGCAAGAGGTAGCAGTATCTAACCGAAGATACAAAAATCTCCGGTGAATCAATGCTTATTGTAAAGGAGTTTCACTCCTTTACAAATCATTCAATGGAGCTATGGGGTGCTCCGGAATCAAGAACACACGAATAGGGGAAGACAAGGATGGATTTTGGAACCGAGGGGAACGTTCCAAAATTCAACGGAAACCGAGTCAAAGAGGAAGAGATTCAAGCTCGAAAGAAAATGATTCTGTAATTAAATCTACTCTATATGCTAAGTTTTGCCGAAAACCAAAGCTCTGATACCAAATGTAACATCCTGCATGGAAGTGGGGTAACGCCCACCGTAGCATACATTGGTACATGTGTTCTGCCTTTACGGCCAGCCTCTCGACTGCACCAACCCCGTAGGGACATGTAGGAGTAAGAGTCATCCGCTCGGTACCAAACCAAATACGAGAACCCACTATCATGATGCACCCGCCAAGTGCATAGGCAGACACACCTGTTGAACTTGAATTGCTCAAAATATCAGATTGTTAATTTAAATTTGCCAAATCTCAGCATATACAGTAAATAAATAATCACAGAATCACAAACACAAAGTAATATAACAATAATGCAACGGAAACAAAAGAATAGTAGTTCATGAAGCTACTATATATATATAACAGAGTTAAATAAGATACAACAGAGGTCCCGAATACATAGATGTCTCAATACAATAGTCAAATACAAAATCTGAATACATCACTGGAATCAACCGAATAACTGAAAGTAGAATCGATAGATGGATCTCCAATCGAAGCTCCAACTCCAAAGGTGAGTCTCGAATACTGGTACACTCAGTCTGACCCGAGCGTATAGCAAAACACAAAACACTCGAGTTAGGATTAACATTCTTATATCAATAAATCCAACTCAAGTGAAATATCAACTGAAATACAAGTAACTCAAAGGATGTTTGGGATAACCATCCTCTAAGGATCCGTTAAACTATCTACTATGTAGTAGTATACGCTATTATAATAATGTCTAAAGTAAAGTAAACTATTAAAATAGCGTTAAGGCGTTACCCATATCCCCCTTAACACATTTTATATATTCACATAGTCTATACAGTACTGTAATCTCCCCTGTACTGGGAGTCGCCAGAGGGCACTCCATAGGTATGGTACAAAACAAACTCGTAGAAGGCGCGCTAGGGTAGGTGACACAGCACAACTAGGCAATGCCAGGGTAGATATACCAATTACACTTTCGGGCTGGTGGTAACGCATAGCAGCCACTACCACCAACCTCGAGCCACACTCCCAAAAATCCGAGGGGTACACCCAATCAATCACAAAGTAATAGAATGGTATCGAAGGAGTGTGTCCAATCAGAGGAGTTACCTCATTGGCCCATCGATTGCTCCTATTTTAGCCACCTTAAGCTAACTCACGGGAGTTAGGTCCACGTATATACCTCAAGAACGTCGCCACCATCTTACTTCATTCTGGAATCTCCATCGCGTACACAGTTGTTAAAGTGGTTTTCAGTATTGGCAGAGAGTATGACAATATCCGATCCCGGTCTCTTTAACAACCAATCCTTATTATAACACCGCGGTCATTTCGAAATAGATTATACTTCAAAACCAAAATATCATTGCAATTTCAAAACCATATCAATACGATATCATTCCCATTTCAAAACCAAATACGATATCATTTCCCTTTCAAATATATCCATTTCCAAAATCATAGCACTTTCAAAGTTATAACACTTTCGAAACCAAACACTTGAAATTATAACACCTTGGAAATCATAACATTTTGAAACCATAACACTTTCCTTTAAACGGTTTAGATATTAGTAATAGTATATATAATAAAATAGTTTATAAAATAAAATAGTTTATTTAAAAATAGCTATAAGTTAAAATAGTTTATAATAAGATAATTAGTATATTAAAATAGTTTATATAAAATAGTTTATATATTAAAATAATTTATAAAGTAAAATATATAAATAGTTTAAATATAATTTAAAATACTTTATATAATAAAATAGTTTCCTCAAATTTGCAAGTCAATTCAAATCATCTTGAATTTCAAAAATTCATATTTCACTCAAATCCCACTTCATCAATTTCAGTCCAATTCAGTTTCTAAATAAACCATTTCAAATTATATCGATTTCAAATACAGATTTGAACCACAAAATAAACCATTTCAATTCCAATATAATTCAAAGCTTTAAATATTCAACATTTCAAAACTAAATTTGATAATTTCATATATCCCTTAATTTAACTTCATTACTTTTTAATTTTGAAATATTCACTTCATAAATCCAATATCATTAAAATAAAACCCCAAATTACAAATAAACTAAATATTTCCTTCAATTATTTACACTTGAAATATCCATTAAATCACTTTAAATCAAATCAAGTTATAAAAATCATATCTTAAAACCCTCAAATTCAGTAAGTTTCAAATCGATTTAATTAAACCAAAATCTTAATTAAATACAATCTCGAATAAATTCAAGTTTATCTTTCAAACCTTATCTTATAGAAATCATTATAAAATCTATTTTCAAATAAAAAATTTAAATAAATGCTTAAATATTGTATTTTACTTAAATCAAAAATTACTAAATTTAAAGTTTATTATTAAATCTATTTTATATTAAAACTTATTCATATACATAATAATTTCAAATTTAAATTAAACCATATATATTTCCTTTCAAAACCATAGAAAACATTTTCACAATATTTATATATAGACCAACGGTGTTTGTATAAAATTTTCTATCCTATGGTCAAGTGATACAGATATTTATCATTTCAATCCGCAATTTAAATATATATACGGGTATATATCATTTCAACCTGCAATCCCAAATTCAATTCAAATGAAAATCGCTTGGGTTTATCATTTCAACCCATAACAATTTTCTCCTATTCTACAGATCGTTCGGTTATAAATCATTTCAACCCATAGGGAATTCTATACTAACAGGGAACTTGCAGAGTGAAAACAGATATGATAATAATATACCATGTATATATCATCAATATAAATAACAGATAATGGTGTCAGGGTCATAGTTGAACAGATACAAATGATAACATATAAATAGCAATGTAAATAACTAACAACGGTATATTTCAATTGTCGTTTCAATTGAAATCAAATTTAATAAATATAAGAACGTTAATCGTGAGTGATTGCTCACCTTTCGAGGCTAAAGATGAACGAGAATGAGATGAGTTATGAATCCAAGCACGAATTCCAAAATAAAGCACGATGGACACGAATTCGACGAACAGAGCTGATAACAGGAATCGATGAAAACAAATCGAATCAGTTTGATATATATACAAAAATATTTGTTATTTCATTAAAATCAATACTTTAATCTAAGACAAAATTAAAATAATATATATATATATATAATTAAAATAAAACACCTACTTAAAAAAATCAATTCAGTTCATAACCATTTAAAATTCATGTATATTCTCTATAGACCTATATATAAACAACAAAATGATATAGGGCTTAGATAAATTCATATGTATGTAAAAGCAACAGATCTTTAATAACTTATAGAAACATCTATATAAGTAAATCAACATATAATGTAACTAATACAATATAAAACTAATATAAACTTATACTCAAATAAAATGTAATTACATAAAAATATATGCAGACTATTCATATACAGTAAAGTATGCATACTGCCTTCAATATGTGGATGCTTCAACATAATATGCAGACTCATATATAAGTATATGCATAATCCAACATATATAACTAACCTCTTTTATACAGCAATATATTCATTATACTGTATTATATAAATATGAAAACTGCAAACATTATATGCTCAAAACAATATTACATTTATGATGAGTACATAACTGTATGTATTACATGCTAACCGTGAGAGAAAATAAATAAATAAAAATCAAACCTCATATATATATTTATATATAAGCTAACAAAATCACGTATGTAGACCATTATATAAGAAATGCATATAAAATAAAATATAAAACAAAGAATCAAAGTGGCCTCTAGATTGGAAAATATATATATAGTAACTAGTGCCTTTATACAACAGTTGTTGTACTAAAATTATTAGAAAAATATAACATACATATGTATATATTAACTATACAGGAAATCTACAACCAAAACCTTATAAACTCATATATACAAATGTATATATCTCCAAACTGACTTGTATATAACATAGAACATATATTTTTATAAACTTTTATAACTTATAGAATATGAACAGCTGGCTAATAGAATATATATATATACAGATTTTTATTCCATGATACACAATAAATCTGAAAACATATATATATATAAACACTTAAAACTTATATAACTAATGTATAACTTAATAAATCATATATATAAATATATATATACCTCACAAATGCACGACTAGTGCCTGAGCACGCTGCCAACCATCAAAGAGGAGCAGTGAGGAACGAAGGCCAGATCGGGCTCGGGGATGAAGGCCACAGCTCGGGTTCGAGCTGGAAGGCTGCTCGAAGGTGGCTTGCTGGCCAATGGATCTGGGCCTAGGCAAGGATAAGGGGAGGATGGATGGTCGGTCGGGCTTGGGTGGTCGTGATGTGTGGTCGGCCACACGACGAACGGCAGGAGGTGGTCAAGCTAGCTAAGGGATGGGTTGTTGGCTGTGTCGTGTGTGGCAATGGAGGAGTAGGTGAGGAAGAGCTACAACAACTTTTATTTTTCTGTTGAAACCAAAACAAAATGTAGACGGAAGAAATGATCATAAAAATAAATTCTCTTGGGAATATGAAATGAACAGAGTAAAATAGCAAAATAAAGTGAAACGATGGAATGGTAAAAGGTGGAAGTTGAATAGGAATACGATAACAAACAACTAATAGATTAAAACATTGGAAAGTAGAGAGGCACAGACAACAAAAGACAAAATTGGTTATCGGTACAACTACCGATCACTGGTTTCACCGCGTACCGGACTCCAAAACACAGACGTGAATATACCACAGAGATCAGCACGACGAGACGATCAAAATGCTATACAAATATCAGTTATACGATCATCCGATCAAAAGTTGATATTCGGTACCGAAAATGCTGCTAAAACGCCGAAAATAAGATAAAATGAGCAATAACAATCCAAATTTGATGAAATGGGAGATGACGTCATACTCAGAAGATGATTTAAAAATTATTATATAACAATATTCAGCTTTGGAAAATATTTTATCATCATCAAATATTAACTGATTTGAATTGAAATAAAATTTTACACAATAAAATAGACTTCCATATTATCTGATGAAAATTTACCATTTACTATGTTTAAATAGACGTATTCCAAATATCAAATTTTCAATTTAAAATTTTATTATTTAAAATTCCACAAAATTTCAATTAATTAAATAAATAAAACCACTAAAATATTTGGGTCGTTACACAGTCCTGAAGATCCTCTTTATGTTGAAGGTAGGATTGTGTTTATAGGGGTTGGAAAGCACTTGGGCCAAATTCGCTTTGCTAGGAGCCTATACTCGGCGTCATATAGGAGCTCGGAAAGTTTGAAGGCGACCCGAGCTAACCTGATGGATCGCTAGCAATCCATAGGAGATGGATCACTAGAATTCCATGTACTTAGTCTATTTTTGAGTGATCTCCATTTGGTTGTCTTCATATCTTCTATTTGACTGCCTTATCCAAATATCAAGTCGTTTGGAGTTTGTTTGATTATCCATCTTCATGGTCATCTAGTCCAAGATAATAATCCATAAATTACTCAGAACTTAACGAAATCAGACGAAACTATGCAGATACACTCTAGAGAGTGCGTGAGACCTACACTATAAATTTCAGGTGATGGCAACCAGCCTACATGGGTCGCTAGCGATCCATCATATTATCTCCAATCATGCTCATTTTTTCTATGAGCTTTCTTTTATGTCTTCTTAGTGTTTTCTTGAAATTTTAAGTCAATTCGATTCAATATGAGTTCTCTAGGTCTAGTTTAAGCTAGCTGCTTTGGTCGAAATGCGGGTAAACAACAACTTGAATCAGATGAGTCTTTACTTCTTAAACTACACTACTTGGAATGTTATGAAACTTGGCAAGGATTCTTAGAAGAGATAGTATATCATGATGCAAGAGGTTAGGATGACTAGCGATGCATCCTTATGGATCGCCAGTGATCCATAGGTGACATCCACTTAGTATAGTCTTGACTTATTTTTCTTGAGGTCCATTGACTTGTTTTCTTGATTTCTTCGGTCAAGTTTCAAATCATTCTGGCTTAGTCTAAGTGTTTAACTCCTTTGGATTCTTGCTTTGGTAAAAACCTAGTTAACACTAAGAGAAAACAAAAATCGCTAAAAAAAGGAGCAACTAAATTCAAAACTTCTAAGCAAAATGAAATAACATAAAAAAACAAAATAAATAAAGGTTACAAGCCCCTATGGACTGCATGACTAAGAGACATGTGCATTTATACAACTCCTCTTGTTTCCTACTTTGACCTCGTTCATTTCATTTTTCTTTATTCACTGTTTACTTTCCCAAAACAATAGAAATGGTGACTTAATCTTTATTTCAACTACAAACAGAAGACAATGCGGTAGTCTAACAGTTATATCAACATCATATCTGAGATTCTCACCATCCTGATCTACTATTAAGCCGAATAAATCATGTGATTAGGTAGGAAATCCAATAGCTTAGGAGATGTAAGCTTCGGATACCATAATAAGATGAGTAGGATATTCTTACATAGCATATTTCCTTTATATTCATCGATTAAAAACTTGGATTTATTTATAATAAGCTTATAGTTTTAAATAATTAGTTCTAGTCTTGTTTAGTTTGATAGACTTTGATTCTTGAAAATTCCAACATTTCTCTCTACCAAATATGCCATACCGGTACTGATATTGTTGCATCAACAAGATCAGTATGTAAAATTTTCTTTGCGTGATTAGATTCAAAGTATTCTAGAACTGACATGCTTGTTTCCTGAATTGCTTGGATTTGCAACATTTGTTTCAATGGATTGCAGATTGATAATGAGTAAATATAGTAGAAAAATTGATGCTCACTTAATTCATTGTCTCTATTGTATAGTTTTCATTTAATGTCTTTTGTGCTATTCCACTTGCTTATATTGTCTAGCATTTTCAATTTGTTTAGTGATCCTAAGTAAACACGTACGACCATTTCAGGGGGCAAATGCTATTTCATATATGATGGTATAATGGCTTAGGTTGTCTGTAGTTCTTGTAGAATTTCAGGCAGATTTAACGAAAATTCACCAAGTTTTTCAAGGGACCACCACCATTAATCATTATGCATTTTGTGTTTATGTGTACTTGCTCTATTTGATTGCAAATGTTACGTGGAAGGTTGGAGGTGTTGAGGCATCACTTACAATCAGAAATGAGTGTTGATACCTCCTTCCTCACAACCCCAATATTACTTAATGCATGTCGTCCAAGTTTGTTTATTACCGATTCTCCTTGCACCAAGGGATCAAACCACATACTTGTTCCTCTACCATTAGAAATTATCTTTTCTATTAAACCGTGTGATAATTGTCTTTCTTTTAGCATTACTTTCTACGTACTGATGAATTTTGATCAGCATCTACAGTTTAGAAATTTTTATTCATGCGGTATATGCTTTTCATCCACGATGCCCACATAATTTTCTGTGGAATATACCTCCACACGATTTTTAAAGCAAGAGTGTTATTTAAGTCATGTAAACTTCTTAACATGAACCCACCTTCTTCTTTTGGTTTGCAAACTTTTGACCAATAAATTTGATGAGATACTCCTTGCTACAAAAAGTTTGAACATAAACTTTTTGTTGATCAATAACATTGTTTGGAATTTGGAAAAACTACATCCAATAAAAATAGTAGACTAAATGGCGGTCTTTACTAATTCTAACCTTCCACTCATTGTAAGTAATCTACCACTCTACCCCAATTTCTTTTTGAATTTTTTAATAAGTGTGTTGAAAACTGATCTTCTAAGTGTTGAGCTGCTTATTAGGTGCTAAGGTATTTGACTGGTTGGCATGGGTCATGATACGCTACTATAATATTGTATGGAATGGATTTTAAGGCTAATGTACCACTAGAGGGTGGTATATAGTGTTTTTAACTTATTACCAAGTTATATTGTGGTTATCAAACTTAACAATAAAGAATCAGCTTACAGCAGTAATATAGTAAATGTAGAAAGTAAAAGTAATAAAAGTAAAGAGAAGACTCTAAGAATTTTATATTTGTTTGGATTGCCAATCCTACATCCAGTCATGTACACCTTACAGAATTTCCATTATAACAAGCTTCAAATTCCATGAATGGTAAGTACACCTTTGCAACTTGACTCTAAATCAAATGGTAATCAACACCTATCCTGGCTTTCCACGGGTAGCAAGACATATCTAACCTAGTACACTTCCACGGGTAGTAAGTAAATTCGATCTTTTAACTTTCCATGGATGGTGAAGATCATCTATGCAATCCCGACTTTCTACATGTAACATAGTACACATTTACAAATAAATAGTAGAGTAATATCTACAATAAATTGAATATTTCGATCACAATTTCACGTAGTCTTTAATATAACTTCCTACAGGCCTTCGGTAGCAATATATCTTTGATTTTTTTGAGGAATAGGAAAAGATCGAAGAGTAAATGAAATAGAATTTGTATGTGGTCTCTCTGATTTTTTGTTGATTGCAACTTCATAAAGAAATAGAGTGGATTCATAAAGTATAGCGTATGTAGGCAATAGATTGAAATATGTAAGAGTGAAGAGAGTGAGAGGTGAGAGAGATGAGAGAGGATTTCTTGAAAATTTCATTGTCTATGACTTTTTGCGAAAGGTGAAAGGAAGTGTTCATTCGTTTAAAATCAAGAGTTGCAACCAACGGCTAGTATGTCGACATACTATTTTGGATATGTCGACATATCCTAGTATAAAATGGAAATTTAAAAAATAAATTATTTTAACTCTTTTATCTTGTAAAATCAATATTTAACTTTTGTAAATGGGTTATGAAGAATAAAATAAAGAGATTTTTAATGAGAAAATTCAAAGAATTGCTATGAGATCTCAAACAGTTAAATCGAAGGCTCGATATACTTTAAAATTGATTAACTTTTGTCTTGTAGTCTTTGAGACTTTATTCCTTGAGTCTTCCGTGTTCTCCCAGCCTTGGCTTTGAATCTCTTTTGTTTTTTTTTGATCTCCTCAATCTGCTTGATCCTCTTGATCTACACAGTCTTGTACTTGAGTTCTTATATTTATTTGACTTGATATGTATATTGTCACTTTATTTGATTATCCTGTAATACATCATGATAGAATTCCTATATTTCCTTTATTGTATCATACATAAACATGGAAAATCATCATTACTAATATTTATCTAGTCATTATCATCAAAACCAATATCCATAGTTCTAACAATCTCCTCATTTTTGATGATGACAACCATCTAAATATTCTTAGATAAAATATTAGATTAATTTAAATCTAACTCCCCCCAAATTTGTTAACTCCCCATGTCAATACTCTTCTATCTTTTTGACCACTGTATTTTATACATTTTTTTCTCCACCTTTTTCATTAACAAAATTTTGTTATATAAAATTTACTTAATATCAATGGGGAAATGGGGTGTAAAATTTTTGTTAATACAAAGTAAGAATAATTAATGTGTATTATTTATATTAAACAACTGTATAAAACATTAAACTTGTATATACATAATTATCTGAACAAAAAGTATATATACAAATATAAGAAGAAAGTACACATAGAACAATTTCTAAATAGATGGTGATTTTAAGGTTTCTTCAAAGGATCTTCAATCCATCTATTGTTAGGGCCAAAGATGTGATTAGTTGAGTTCACTTCACATTCTTTAAGAAACTCTTTATCAGTATCCTTGTCTTCATCTTGTATTACTTTATATCCAAAATTTTCAAGAATATATGCATTATTTCCTCTAAGGTCCTAAGCAATAAAATAGCGAAGAGAAGTGAATTGTCTTTGTTGTTTGTACACCATGTATTTTGATTCATTTCCAAGTGTTTCTGGTTTCTTAAGATGTTGTATAGTGCTCTCTTGAAGTTTCACAGAGTATTTTCTAGATTTTCACTCATGTTTTCATTTGAACTTTCCTTTCTTTATTCATTCTTCATGTATTTTACTAAGAATTGAAAGAGGTTGTTTAGAGAAGAAGATGACTTATTTTTTTAGTTCAAAATATTGTTTTGTTAAAATTCATTTAAAAAACATTTCCCCTCATAAGTTAAATAACCAATTTTTAATTTGAATTTAATTTTTTATTATTGTTGTATGTCGACAAAGGCTATGGTGTGTGTAGACATATGGTCATTTGTAGCCGATATGTTAACATATGGATATATGTATCAACATATAAGAAATTTCCAAAATAGTCAATTTTTCTTATATTTTTGTATATATAGTTGTTAATTAATATTTTACTACTATTTTTATAAGTTTCCATAGAATAAAACATGTGTGATTTTCATATATTTGATAATTCAAATGATTGAAAGTACATTAGCCAAGAAAAAGGAAATACAAATTTATACTAAAAGAAAATGGAAAGATACAAATCTAGAAAGACAATAAGTTGCATCCAAATTTTATCATCATTTTTCCAAATAAGTTATTCATCTTCTTGGATAGCTTTTAGAATTTCTTACTCATGGACCTTTTAAGCTTCTTTTGACTTTGGATAATTCTTTCTTGATTTTATTGAATATCCAAGTTGCTTGGTTGTAGCTTGCTTTTGATACTTTCAAGAGATGTATCCTACTACTCTTCTTCTTCCTACCCTTTAATTTCTAGGGCATCTTTCTCCTCGTCCGTACTTTCTTCCATTACTTCTTCCATAGCCAATTTTTGCTCTTTCCTCGCAAGTGTTTCATATGGTATAAACCCATATGGAACGTGCATAAGAGAAAGATTCTTTTTATCAAACACCTTTGCACATGAGGTTTTCTCCTTTCAAATTAATTCCAAAATAAGTAAAAATTCTTATTAAATACACTCCATGATAAAGTGTATGTTCATGTTTTATAACTCCTTTTGCCACAAAGTCAAAAAGAATGACTTGTACCTAATTTATATCTTTATTAGAGAAAATAGCAAATAGAGCTTTACATACTTTTCAAGTAAGATTATTTTACTTCCTAGTTCGGGGAGTTAAACATTGTTGTAAAATTAGAATCACAAGCCTTGCATTTGGACTAAGAATTTTCTCTTTAAAATAAACTTCAAGGTCATTTTCAAATAAATCATGTAAAACTTCACAATTGTCAAATTAACCTTCTTCTTTTAAAAGATCATTGCTACTATTTTACATCCTAAAATTTCACCTTGTAAATTTGAATCAAAAATAATAGTAGATCCTTTTGAACTACTCCAAAATTAATCATCATTTCCTTGTTAAAATTTACCATTCTAATTCACATAAAATATTCTAAATGATTGGGATAATTAAAAAAAATATTTTGTGAAAAATCAACCAAGCCAAAAATTCCATCTTCCATAGAAACAGAAATCAAATCGTAAGAAGGAAAATCATCAAATTTAGCAAAATGACTAGAAAATACATTTGCATACTCTTTATAATTTATGAATGCTTTCATTGATTCCTCATCATTATAGAGACAATTCTTAAGTTTTGAGCAGAGTCTAGAATTTGAGAAGATGAAACTTGATGTGAAGCCATTGATTGTAGAGAAAAGAGAGTATACATATTATATTTCTTTTTGAGTTCCGAAATAAAGTGATGTGTGAATGAATGAATGAATCAGGTACCAGTATAGTAGACTTTGAATAGGCAAGTGACGATTAATAAAATTTTAATTTGAAATGGTGAGGAAAGGTGGGAATTTCAAAAGTTTGAATTTTGAAAGGTTATACCATTTCAAGCCTATGAATGTCGATATACTCTTCTCGGTATGTTGACATATATGCTGAAAATTATGTTAATTCATTTATTTTTATTTTTATTTTAGTTAATTATTATCTATGTTTATAATTTTTTGTCATCTTTATTTATTTTTTAAGATATTCTATTTAATTTATAATTTCTTTCTTAAGTATTTTAAATAGTTATTTTATTTCCATTCAATTTATGTATTAACTTATTTATGAAAATAAATTTGGTTTTATTTCAATAAATTTTTATACTAATTTTTATTTTTTAACATATTTATAAATTTCTTATAAAATTTCATTTATTTATATTTATTCTAATGTGTGCATATATATATATATATATATATAATTTATAATACGAAAAATAGAAATACATATTAATATTGGATTTTTATATTTATCTATTCAAAATGTCTTTTCCTTTTCAAATTATGTTACTTGATATATTTTCATAACAAATGCATACATTATGTGTACATATAAATATCAGAAAATAAAGTAAATTTTAGTGTTACCGATTTATCTAGAGCTTTGTTTTTCCTCTACCATAAAACATAAGTCCGCATTTTCTACATTTGAACTTGTCTTACTTGAAGTGGTATCGGAATCATCCAAGTTGTTATAAATGATCGTTTCCTCTTTGTGATTGAACCTGTGTTGGGAGAGTCCTTTGATTTCTTTAGTGTTGGGCAAGCCCTTTTATGATATCTAGTCTTGTCAAATTCGAAACATAGTACTGAACTTCCAGAATTGTTGTTGTTTTTGTTATTGTCCATTCTTTGTAATTTGTTCGTTTTTATCAGAAATGTCCTAAAATTTCTTACCATAAACTATATCTCCTCGTTGTCATCTTTTGTTCCTTGTTCTTTATTTATAGCGTTGAAAGCGAGTGACTTCTTTTCATTTGCTGGGCTTTCCTTTCTTCTCTACAACTAAAATTCATATGACATTAATTTTCCTATTAATTCTTCTGCTCTCATAGTACTTATCATTTTGCCTCTTCTACTGTCAAAGCCTTTTGATCCCATTCACATAAAAGTTAATTTAGAGTCTTCCAGATTTGATCTTCCTCGGTAAAAATATTACACAGTGAAATTAAAGCGTGTAATATATCTTGAAATCTTGAATACATGTCAAAAATAGACTCATTATGTTTCATTTTAATTAACCAAAACTGATTGGTTAACGTAGAGATCTTGGTTTTCTTAATCCTACAAGTGCCTTTGTGTGTGACTTGTAATTTCCTACAATTTCTATATGCACTTTTGCAAAAATGCACTTTATAGAACTCATAATTATCTAGGGTGCAGTATAGAATATTTTTTGTATTTGAATTGTTGAGTGCTCGTGTGTTTTGTTAGGAAATCCAATCTACGGTTTCGATGACAACAACTATACAATGGAAATCGAATATACATATATATATATATATATATTTATATATACAGGTACTTACTAGAACAACATCACTAAAAAGACAAGAACGATGCTCAAAGGACACTACAAGAGAGTACAAGTCGATAGGTACAAGGAAGTAAAAGAAAGGATGCACAAAAACTGACATACACCATATCAGACGTCTGGGTGCACAAGCCAGACGTCTGAAATAGTTCTCTGGAACAACCAACAGGCTAAACCAGACGTCTGGTAATAGCACTCAGACGTCTGATCCTCTACTATATTCAAAAAATATATAGTATCAGACGTCTGAAACAAATACCAGACGTATGAATTCAAACTCGATCTTCAAAAATGAACTGCAACTGCCACATGTGAATAGACATTTCCGCTTCTCTTCGCCACAACTCTTCACCATCAATAGAAGCAACCTTAGAGGATTCATTAATGGATGTAACTACTCAAGATACCTATCTACAACTATATATAGCATCAAAAATCAAGAGAACAAAAACTTACTTCACTTACTTACGCTTTCTAATTCTATACTATATCTCTGCACTCTAGCAATCTTTACTTGTATTCACTCTTCCATATACTCAGTTCTTCATAGACAATATTCCTTAGAAATATATTGGAAGCAATTGTACTAATTAGTCAACATCCGTGTTATATTAGAACACACATTTGATAAGAACAACTCATTGTAACCAAGCCTATTCCTCCGGGCGAAGAGAGAGTTATTGATAGTCGAATTCCGAAGGGGAGCTTCGGGACTGGACGTAGGACGGGAGGTCCGAACCAGTATAAAATTCTGGTGTGCTTATTCTATATTTACTTAGATTAATATTATTTTAGTTGCATTATATATTTTGTCACATATACTTGCATATACACTACATGATCCACCCCGTAGACTTTCAATTGGTATCAGAGCAAGGTTTGATCAAAGTACAGTAACACATATTTGAATCACTTTAATATGGCAAGTATTTTTCAAGAACGCTAATCCACAGCACTTCCCCCACTTTTTAATGGTTCTAATTATGCATATTGGTCAACACGTATGAGAATTTTTATGGAAGCTAATGGATTAGAAATTTGGTCAGCCACTCAAAATAAATATAAAGCATCTAACACTACTATGAACACATGGAATGATGCACAAAAAACCACAGCTTCTAATAATGCCAAAGCTATGAATGTTTTATTGTGTTCATTAGATAAAAATGAATTTTCACGTGTCATGTTATGTAACACTGCATATGATATTTGGCGTACCTTACAAGTTACACACGAAAGCACGAACATAGTTAAGCAAACTAAAATTTCAATTTTACAAAATCAATTCTCGTCATTCAAAATGAAACAAAATGAATCTATAGTGGACATGTACTCTAGATTCCAAACTATTCAACATGATTTAATGGCACTAGGAGTTAAATTCACAAATTTTGATTTAGTATCTAGAATACTCAATTCTTTAACTCTAGAGTGGGAAAGAAAATTATTAGCTATCGAAGAAGCTAATGACCTTTCAACACTCTTAGTTGAAGAATTGATAGGAAATTTAATGTCATATGAAGCTAATCTGCAGGCAAGAAAAGAACAAAATTCGAAGAAGAAAAACATAGCATTTCCAGCAACAAATGAAGACTCCGACTTAGACGAAGAAGAAATCGCATTTATTGCCAAAAACTACAACAAATTCAAGAAGTTTAGGAAAATGACCAGATTTCAGAAAGGAGGAAAATCAAGCTCAACAAATCAAACGTCAATCAAATGCTATGAATGTGATCAATTTGGACATATGAAGGAAGATTGTCCCAAGCTCAACAATGATAAAAAGAAGAACAAATTTGAAAAATTCAAAAGGAAGAAAGCTTTCAAAGTAACATGGGATGACTCGGATTCTTCATCATCATCAGATAGTGGCAGCGATAGTGACGGAGAACAAGCTAATGTATGTTTTATGGCAAAAACTGATGAGGTATGTCCCGAACTTAGCTATGATGAATTATTAGAGCTTAGCATGGAATTAGATGATAAATTTAGACAAATTAAAAAATTGAATAAAGAACACATAGCCAAAATAAATCGATTAGAACTTGAAATAGGAATGTTAAAAGATGAAAAAAGTATTTTAGAGGAGGAACTAGAATTATCTCAAGAAAAAAGTAAAAGTAGTTTAGTTGAATATGAGACTATATCTATTGATTTAGGAAAAGTTAAACTAGAAAAGGATAACTTGTTAAAAGAAAATATCAACTTGAAAAGTAATATAGAAACATTGAAAATTGAAAATTTTGAATTAAAAGAAAAATTAGATAAAATTACAAATAATGTTTCAAAATTTAATAAAGGAAAACAAGATTTGGAAAATCTTATCAAAACTTCAAAACCTTCAGGTAATAGAAATGGAATAGGATTTAGAAATATTCCTAAACAAAAAGGGAATAATATTAAGAAGTATAGTTTTATTTATCAAAAGACTAAAAGATCACCTAAGTCTAATACGAATACCATAAACATAAAAATTTGGATTCCTAAGACAAATAATAATTTGATTAGACAAAAACATATTAATAATTTTCTAGATAATGTAGTCTATAATAAAAATTATGTTCAAAAAGGTACCAAACCTTCTTGGGTGTGGCTACCTGCTCCTCCTAACATCTAGGACCCTAGCAAAGTGTATGGGTACCAATTAAATAATTTTTATCTTGCAGGTACCCAAAATAAAAAATAAGGAGAAATGGATACTTGATAGTGGCTGCTCCAAGCATATGACCGGAAATGCAAAAATGCTATCAAATATAACATATATCGATGGTGGAACGGTAACTTTTGGAGATAACTCAAAAGGATACGTCGTTGGCATCGGAGAAGTCATCAACTTTGGTATTTCTAACTCTCCTATTATTACAAATGTTTTGTTAGTAGAAAATTTAAAACACAACATACTTAGCATTAGTCAATTATGCGCTAAAAGTTTTCAAATTAATTTCGAAAAAGATATATGTAATATTTTCGACAATAACAAACAACTTATCTTTGAGGGTTTTAGAAACAAAAATATTTATGTCTTAAATATACATATAAATCGAAATTCAAACTTATGCTTAACCGCCAAACATGACGATCCATGGTTGTGGCATAAACGATTCTGTCATATTAATTTTAAATATATTAATAAATTAGCAAAATATGAGCTAGTTAGAGGTTTACCTAAAATAAATTATAAAGTAGAAAATTTATGTGACGCTTGTTAAATCGGTAAACTAAAGAAAAGATCTTTTAAATTTAAAAATAATATTTCTACAAAACAACCGTTAGAATTATTACATTTAGATTTATTTGGTCCAACTCAAGTTCGATCTATAAATCACAACAAATATGTTTTTGTAATAGTTGATGATTTTTCAAGATATACATGGACCTTATTTTTAAAACATAAAAGTGACACTTTTGGTATGTTTAAAATTTTTGCTAAAAAAATTAAAACTCAAATGGATTTGAAAATTAAGAATATTCGAAGTGATCACGGTGGAGAATTCGAAAATGATCTTTTTACTAATTTTTGTAATAAAAAGGGCATAAGTCATAATTTCTCTTTTTCCCGCACACCACAACAAAATGATGTAGAAAGAAAAAAGCGTACGTTACAAGGATGTGGACGAACACTATTAAATAGTTGTGGTTTACCAAAACATTTTTGGGCTGAAGCTATTGATGTGGCTTGTTATGTTTTGAATCGAGTAACCATACGACCTATGACTAAACATACTTGCTTCGAAATGTTTTTTGGAAGAAAACCTAAAGTATCATACTTTAAAACTTTCGGATCAAAATATTTTATATTAAATACAAAAGATAATTTAGGAAAATTCGACCCGAAGGCCAATGAAGGAATCTTTGTTGGATATTCAGATCGTAGCAAGGCATATAGAATTTTTAATAAACGTACTAACATAATTGAAGAAAGTTTACATGTTTCATTTGATGAAAATTTCCTTAACAATCATAGTAATGACGATGAAGAAATTATTCCTATAACAAATACAACAAACTCATCTAATAATGAGACAAATGCACAAAATAATACTCTAGTGTCACCCTCTAGAATTCTAAAAGATCATCCAAAAGATAATATCATTGGGGATCTTAATTCCAGAGTAACTAGAAATCAACTTAACCAAATAAGTCATATTGCATTTCTGTCAAATTTTGAACCAAAGAATTATAAAGAAGCTTCAAACGATGATTTTTGGATAATAGCCATGCAAGAAGAATTAAATCAATTGGAACGTAATAATGTTTGGGAATTAGTACCAAGACCAAAAAATCAGTCAGTTATTGGAACAAAATGGGTATTTAAAAACAAAGCAGATGAAAACGGAAATATAGTTAGGAATAAAGCACGTTTAGTCGCTCAGGGTTATAATCAAGAAGAAGGTATCGACTATGACAAACCTTTGCTCCATTACCAAGACTCGAAGCCATATATACATTACTTGCTTTTGCAAGTCATCACAATTTTAAATTATTTCAAATGGACGTCAAAAGTGCCGTTTTAAATGGTTTTATTAAAGAAAACGTATATGTTGAACAACCTCCATTATTTTTTCACGAAAAATATCCCGATCATGTTTTTAAATTTGCACAAAGCCCTATATGGTTTAAAGCAAGCCCCCTGTGCTTGGTACGAACGTCTTAAGAATCATTTAATTACATCTGGTTTTCAAATAGGTAAAATAGATATGACTTTATTTATTAAACGAGAAAATAATGACATCTTAGTTGTACAAATTTACGTAGACGATAATATTTTTGGTTCAACTAACGAAAATCTTTGTACTCAATTTTTAAATATTATGAAAAGTGAATTTGAAATGTCTCACATTGGTGAATTAAATTTCTTTCTAGGTTTACAAATAAAACAACTTGAAAATGGTATTTTTATTCATCAAGAAAAATATTGTAACGATTTATTACGTCGTTTTGGAATGGATAAAACTTCAAGCAAACCAACACCAATGAGTACTATAGTGTTCACTTAGAAAAGGATGATAATGGAATAGATTTTGATGAAAAATTATATCGTAGTATGATTAGCTCATTACTATATTTGACAGCTAGTCGACCCGACATTATGATGAGCGTATGTCTTTGTGCCCGATTTCAAGCAAAACCAAAAGAGCCTCACCAAAGAGCTGTTAAACGTATCTTACGATATTTATCTAGTACTAGAGATTACAGTTTGTTTTACCCTAATGGATCATCATTTGAACTTGTTTCATATAGCGACGTGGATTTCGGTGGATGTAAAACAGATCGCAAGAGTACTAGCGGAACGTGTCATTTTATCGTACAATCGTTGGTTTCATGGTTTAGCAAAAAGCAAAACTGTGTCTCTTTATCCACTTGTGAAGCCGAATATATTTCAGCGGCTTTAGCATGTGCACAAGTGATATACATGCAACAAACGCTTAACGATTTCGGAAAAGTTATCAATAAATCACCAATATATTGCGATAATACAAGTGCAGTAAATTTATCGAAAAGCCCTGTAAATCACTCACGTACTAAACACATAGATATACGACATCACTTTTTACGCGAAAATGTAGAAAAAGGAATTATTACATTAGAATATGTAAATACTGAGAATCAAATAGCAGATATTTTCACAAAACCACTAAATGAACAAACATTTGTTAAACTACGATGCGATTTTGGAATATGTTCTCTTAATGATCTTATCAGCTAATTCTAAATTTCATTCATTCAATTTTTGGTTAAAAAGTTTTAATCCGCAAACAAAATCTTATAACACTGACCAACAATTTTTGAGAATGTTTGTTTACTAAAATAACAATTTATAACTTTTTAAAACATGAATAAATAGCTCCTACTATTACAAATAAAATACAGATTTTATATTGGTTCCTTTTAAAAACAAATAAAAGCAAAACAAAAACATGTCTTTTGACAACTCTCACCTCTCTTTTTTCAATACCAACCTAAGATAGTTCAGCGGATAACCCTCATCAACTTCCTACTCCTACACAAGGTCAAGAGCCGACCTATAAGTGGTCCTCCTACCACACGGGATTCACTCCTGACAAAAAACGATCCAAACGATCACTATTTGGCTCTTCTAACACCAAGGAGAAAATCGATGATATACATCTTTACCAAAAGCAACAAATGGATTTACAACGAGAATTATACTTCGAACAAAAAGTCACGGCAGGACGACTGAGTTTTCTAGAGCAAGTAGCAATCAAATTTTGCAATTCATGAAAAAAGGATGTACATGAACCACTTCAGATTCCTTGCAATCCTATGGATCCTTCTGCCTCTTATCAAACACCTTGGGATCCTCCACCTAGGAAATTCTCTGGTTCCCCAAGAACCAACGAACGTGGAAATGTTTGGTCTCCACTCAAGTCATGGAAGGATAGCAAATCTGAAGGTCGCAATGCTCCATCTTCATCTAAATAAATTTGTTTGTTTTCATTGTATTTTCATCTAATTATATTTGTATTTGTTTTTCAAAAATAATAATATTATGTTTCAATAAAATCGATCCCTTGAAAATCAAGCAAAACCTTACAAAATAAGACTATTTTTAGACATACTGCATATTTCAAACGTCTGATCAATGCCATTAGACGTTTGACACAGTTGTATCACACCATTTTATAATACTGAGCATATGTCAAACATATGATATATACAACCAAACGTTTGAAAATTGTCTCTGCCTCAAACAAAATACAAAACGAACTATTTCAAACGTCTGAAGTTATTTCCAGACGTCTGAACAAAGTATCTGGCTTCTTAACATAAAAATAAGGCCATTTTCAGACGTCTGACAATATATCCAGACGTCCGACAAAACTCTTTGTCTTCAAAAATTTACAATTCTGCATATTCCAGACATTTGCCAATAACACCCAGACGTCTGAAAATGTTTACTGTTTTCAAACTAGAGTTAAATCAGACATCTGATTCACTTCCCAAACGTCTGAAATTCAATCGACAACTATTCGTGACCTTAAAACGACTGTATTTCAAATTTTCCAATTCTCATTTCATTTCGTTTCCTCTTTCAAATCTGAAACCCTATTTCTCCAAATCACCATCTCCTTAATTTTGCTCGATTTCATGGCACCCAAAACTAAAAACCCTAGAGTTTCTAAAAGAAAGCAAGAACAAGCTACATCCTCCAACCCACAAGTATGCTCTGATGATCAGATTGAGAAATGGATGAATCGAGTACCTCATTCTATCAAAAGATATGAAGATATCTAGAAGAAAAAGCTACACACAGGTCCCTTCTATAATTTGCTTAAATTCCCTATGTATGATTTGGAAGAGATGTGTGAAAATACTAGGTTACAAAGGTTTATTTCCTTCAATTCGAATAATGTCCAAATCGATCAGCTTGCAATATTCCTTTTCTACGCTAATCTAGATAGCACTGCCGTATGGAATACAGATAATGATGATAATTGGCTTTGGTTGAGTGTAACTATTCGACTTACTCTTGGAATTATAGGCCGTACTCTAGGTTGTTCCGACTCCGGAGAAGATTTGTATGACATCCCGGATATGCGCCTCAAGCCAAGAGATAATATTACCCATCAAATTTGGGAAGATGAAATTCCACGATTTTCTTCAAAATATTACGACCTAAGGAAAGACTACTCACTAGGATGATAATCAACACAATCATTCCTCGACTTGGCAGCCACGAGCAAATAACAGAATTAGAGCACAAAGCTCTATATGCTATCTTTAGTGGTACGAGGGTAAATTGGACGAAATTCATATTTGATGAGCTTAAACATTATTGGACTTGATTACGTCCATCAATCATTTATCCTACCTACATCATGCGCCTTCTACAAGCCCACAACATTCCATCATATTTATCGACTTTTAAGGAGATTGCCCCCAAGTATGCCTCCACAAAATTCTTCTCTCTTATGCACTTACCAGAAAATCCCCCGGATTTTATTTCATTTGAAGAATGGACGCAACGTCATCAACAAACTAGGCCTCAACCCCAACATCAACCACCACAACCATCACAAGAGGAAGAACAACATCACGAACACACTCCTCCCTCTCCTGCACCTTTTGACTATCCAGGCCAAGACGACATTTTGGAGACTCGCACTGAAACTAATCCAAATGAAAGCATTCGAGATTTAACTCTCCAAAATCAACTTATCTTATTAAGAAATCAAAAATTATTGGCTAAGCGTATCGATAGCTTCGAAACAACATTTGCTTCTCGCCTAGCCACAGTTGAAACATCGCTTTCAACAACATTTTCTGTTCTAAAAGAGGTTCTCCAACGAGTCCGTGGCCCTACGCCACCTTCGGAAGATTGGCCAACTCCAACGCCTTCTCCTCCTCTTTCAAAACATTCTAAACTTATTGAAGAGAAAAAAGAACCTCTAGAACATACTCCAAAATCTCTTAGAATACAAGCTAGTTCTTCCAAGAATGAAGATAAAGGAGATGATCAAGCCTAAGCTTCCCCCAAAAATCCTTAGATATTTTTATAGGTTCCATCTTTTGTATTGTAATGGAATCAAAAATCTATGCATGTAATCACTATGTTTAATGGTTATAAAAATGCTTTTTGGCTTGTTACTTATGCGTAATTAGTTACCTTTCATCTATTCATGATAATTTAATAAATTGATATATTATAACTTTCCGGCGGTCGGTAAATATTCCAGATTAATAATGTGTACATATTATCTAAGGCATGATTATTGATTATATCATACATATTCTTGTATTAATGCTTTTTGATAATGCCAAAGGGGGAGAAATAATGGTAAACACATATTCAAGGGGAGATTTATAAAATTATATCTAAGTACATTGTATAGTTGTCATCATCAAAAAGGGGGAGAATGTTAGGAAATCCAATCTACGGTTTCGATGACAACAACTATACAATGGAAATCGAACATACATATATATTTTATATATACAGGTACTTACTAGAACAACATCACTAGAAAGACAAGAACGACGCTCAAAGGACACTACAAGAGACTACAAGTCAATGGGTACAAGGAAGTAAAAAAAGGATGCACAAAAACTGACATGCACCATATCAGACGTCTAGGTGCACAAGCCAGACGTCTGAAATAATTCTCTGGAACAACCAACAGGCTAAACCAGACGTTTGGTAATAGCACTCAGACGTCTGATCCTCTACTATATTCAAAAAAAATTATAGTATTAGACGTCTAAAACAAATACCAGACGTCTGAATTCAAACTCGATCTTCAAAAATGAACTGCAACTGCCACATGTGAATGGACATTTCCGCTTCTCTTCGCCACAACTCTTCATCATCAATAGAAGCAACCTTAGAGGATTCATTAATGGATGTAACTACTCAAGATACCTATCTACAACTATATATAGCATCAATAATCAAGAGAACAAAAACTTACTTCACTTACTTACGCTTTCTAATTCTATACTCTATCTCTGCACTCTAGCAATCTTTACTTGTATTTACCCTTCCATATACTCAGTTCTTCATAGACAATATTCCTTAGAAATATATTGGAAGCAATTGTACTAATTAGTCAACATCCATGTTATATTAGAACACACATTTGATAAGAACAACTCATTGTAACCAAGCCTATTCCTCCGGGCGAAGCGAAGGTTATTGATAGTCGAATTCCGAAGGGGAGCTTCGGGACTAGACATAGGACGGGAGGTCCGAACCAGTATAAAATTCTGGTGTGCTTATTATATATTTACTTAGATTAATATTATTTTAGTTGCATCATATATTTTGTCACATATACTTGCATATACACTACACGATCCACCCCGTAGATTTTCATGTTTTGCTTATTAGACCATTATGCATAATTTGTTGGGCTTCGTGTACTTAGTTTTTATGATGTTCCATATATCTATATCATCAGATTGGATGAAAATTATCATCCCACATGACCAATAAGCATAACTACGATCATTAAATAATGGCGGTCAAGTAGTAGATTGTCCCTCTATAAACGCATTTAACAAAGTATTTTTGTTACTAGCCATTTAATCTTTCTAAAACTCAAATTACAAAATTTAAAAACCAAGAGGCACTTATACAAGTCTGGGTTATGACGCACTATCTTAATACTATGCAGAATTGATCTAAAGGCTAATGTAACACTATGGGGGTCAATAGTGTTTTTATACTTATTACCCATTTATGATAATTGAACTTAACGATACATAATTAGATTCATAGGCAGTAATATAGAAAATGCAGAAATTAAAAGCAATAAAAGTAAAGAGAGAATACCAAGCATTTTATACTGGTTCGGATTCCAATCCTACATCTAGTCCTGCATCCTGTACAGAATTTACACTAATACAATCTTGCAATTCTATAGGTGGCAAGTACACCTTTACAACATGAGTTTGAATCACGTGGTAACCAACACTATCATGACTTTCCATGGATCGTAGGACACACCTAACTCTTGCACTTCCACAGACAGCAAAAAAACCTGAGCCCATAAATATTCATAGGCGGTCAAGATCACCTATAAAATCCTAACTTTCTACAATAGCAAATAACTTTACAAATAAATAGTGAAGTAATATCTACAAGAAATTGAATCTTTTAATCATATTTCAAGTAGTCTTCAATATAACTTCATATAGACCTCCAGTAGTAATATATATTTGATTTCTTTGAGAAACATGATAAAACAAGAGAGTAAATGATAGAGAATCTGTATGTAGACTCTCTGTCGTTTTGTAGATTGCAAACCTATGAAGAAATAGTGAGAAAGAGAGTAGACTCGTAAAGTATAAGTGTATGTAAATAACATGACTTATTTGCAAAATATAAGAGTGAAGTGGTGAGAGAAATGAAAGAGAATTCCATGAAATTTTCATTGTCCAGAGCCTTTAAATAGAAGATAAGAGATATGATTTTTCATGGAAGGTGAAATATGTGTCCGTTCATTTAAAATCAAAAGTAGAAACTAACAACCAGTATGTTAGCATACTATTTTGGATATGTCGACATATCCTGGTGTAAAATGACAATTTTTTTATGAAAATTGTTTTAACTCTTTTAACTTGTAAAACCAATATTGAACTTTTATTTTAAAAAAGGTTATAGAGAATAAAATAAAGAGTTTTTTAAAGAGGAAATTCAAAGAGTTGCTATGAGATCTTTAACAATTAAATCTAAGACTCGATAAACTTTAAAACCGACTAACTATTGTTTTGTACCCTTTTAGGCTTTGTTGCTTGAGTCTCCTATGTTCTCCTTGCCTTGCCTTTGAATCTTCTTTGTTCTTTTTGATCTCCTTAATCTACTTGATTCCTCTTGATATACTTGTATTTGTACTTGAGTTCTTGTTTTGACCTGATTTGATATGTATACTACATCTTTACTTGATAATCCAACAATATATCTTGATAGAATTCCTAATTTCCTATGCTATATTATACATAAACTTGGAAAATCATCAGGACTAATATTTTTCTGGTTGTTATCATCAATTTCAACACTTGTGGTTCTAACAATAGGTTGCTGATTTGAGTTCCTATCTTCTTTGATATAACTTGCTTCATAGTAACACCTTTACTAAAATGTAATTCTGTTTTTTTCCTCATTCATAATCAACACAGTGTGCTACATCAAGTTCGACATGATTATTTAGCGGTACTTGCATTTTCTAGACATACTTTTGACAAAATCAAGATATCATCACATAATGTTAATGATTATTTCACATTATATAAAGGAATTCAATTACTTTTTATATGCTCTAGATCAAACAAAACTGATTGGTACTCCATGGAAATTGCAAAACGATATGGTGATAGTTGGGTCTCCTTGTCTAAGACCCCTATTACTTGAATGAACTAGGCCATTCAACAATGAGTAAACTGGGCGAATTTAAAAAAAAATTGTTTGGACAATAGTGAAGCTATGAAGTCTAATAGTTTACATTAGATCCAAGCTAGTAATTAAATAAAATCATACTATGTCTTTTGGTCCTATAATGTCCACTTGTATTCATCTTCCAGTCTCGCCCAACCCGGATCCTATTCCTCCCCAAATTACTTGAAAAAGTTCTGTTGCAAAAACCTTCACCCTGGAAATGGAGAGCTAAAGTTGCCCGTGCTATTGTGAGGCCATCGGCAATGCCATCTTCTCCTAACCATTCTCCCGTTGTTCTTCCTCCTCCCACTATGCCTGATACTGCCGACCTAGCTACACTTGATGCTTACCTTTCCACTACTTTATCTCATGACATCTCTCCCAATTCTAAGCTCTTTGATGATAGGCTATTTGATGAACTTTCTCCCGGTACGAACAAGCGTCCACTAAGCTTACACAATTAGGATGATCTTGATGATGGAATAGTGTACATTATTGCTCTGGTATGTCACTATGTATGGCATTGTTGGTTATTGTCATTTTGTTTGTGTGAGTTGTACTGCTCCGGTATGTCTCTTTGGTTATGGTCATATTGTTTGTGTGAATTGTAGCTAGTTGGTATTTCAACCAAGCATATATTTAATAGTATTAACAAAAAGTGGACTGGCTACTCCAAAATCGATTACCTTCAAATTTTAATTAAATAAAATCATATTTTATTTAAACTTATATTACATTTATCAATTAATCATATTAATTAATTCAATTAAATGTTTGTTTGAGTGTATCATATATACATTCAATGATATAACAACATAGCATGATGAAATACAAACATGTATATACACACATATAGATATTGGGATTTATATCTATTGTATATACATATAGATTATCTTACCTATGCATATGATAATTTCTTATGAATATCAGGAATATAAATGCCAAACTATATACATATGTTTGAATATACTACAATATATGTATATGTTTTTTGTATAGATGCTTATAGTACTATATATATAGTTTGGACATGTGTATACACATATGTGATATTGATGTTTCCACTTATATAAATGTAAATCCAAATCTATATAATAGAATTAGATATTTTCAAAAGGAGAGTAGCTGGACAAATGAAAGATGGAAATAAAAGTTCTCATAAGATTTTAGATCTAATCAAATCGGGATTAAAAGGAAATGAATTTGTGATATTTGGGTTTCCTTTTTTACAAACACTAATTAGTAAGAAGATTCAATACCATAAAGAAAATTCCATGCTTAAACATAACAAAGTATCGAAACTTTAAGATTACAAATATGAAAATACATATTCAACATGTAAACAAAATTGTTAAAAGAAATTAGTATTATAACTAATATTTTATTTTAATAGCAAGATAGTTTTTTTAAACATACATATATACATATACACACATGTGAGAATAGAATTTAAGATTTAATTTTCGAATGCATGCAATTGATTAAATAATAAGATATTGAATATTAATTGAAAAACATAATTAATTTAACCTAAAAAGTCAAATAGATATTGATTTACAATTTTAGATTAAAAAAATTAAAGCACATAATTTAACTAATTTAAACAATAAATCCATAATTTTAAGGGAATTAAATTGTGAAAACAAATGTATATTTCAAAGTAAAACAAATGTACGTAGCTGATAATTTCAGATCCAACAAACAATATCAAAATATAAAATAAATAAAACACAAAGTTATTTTACAATAGAATAACAATACACAAGAGATTTTAAAAGTAAATTCAATATGTGGCAATTTAATATACACATATATATTCAAATTTAGTCATGGTTAAACATCATGTATAAATAGAAGAATTGAACCTGAAAAAGTCTTTCCCTTTATAATACCCTGATTTGAGATTTCTCCTTTGATCTATAAGTAGATCGACATTCAACTTTGCAAGAGAATGATGAACCACATATCTTTTATTTTATTTGATGTTTTTGATTTGATATAGAGTTGAAATTTTTTAGAAAGAGAATTTGACCATGGATGAAGGGAGAAAGAGGGAGACAAAAATGAATGTAGTAATAAATGAGTGGGATTTGTTATAGAAACCTTTCCTATTCTTTACTTAAAACCTTCCCCTTTTAATTCCTAATCAATTTTTGATTAAACCAAATCATCCTTTTTACTAGCATGGTTAGCCAATAAGTCTCCATTGCATGGACTAATTTTCCAAAAATCCCATTAAATAATTAACTGTATATAAAGCCCACTTAAATACATATCGATATGTGCGTATGTTATTTTTATGTACACATCCATATAATTAGTATCAACTCCTAAACATCAAATAAATTAAATAATAATTAATATTTCTCAAAAATTAATCAATTTAATATGTTATAAATTAATTAAATAACGTGGTTTTTAGAAGAATTCACAACTGCATTTGTATGACTCAAAGTGTGAATTTAGTCAACAATTAATAAGGAACAATTCAAATATTAACATTCACATGTCATCTTAGCTAGTAGTGTGACAGTTTGTATGAATTCATCACTTATAAACCTTTTTAGAAAAATCATATTTTATATTATCTTAAGCGGTATCATCTAGCAACAATAATTTACACACATTCTCTTCGTCAACACTATATAACTTTAGGACTTATGAAATTTGATTTTTGTCAAAATTCCTATATTATCCTTATTCAACTTAGTTAGTCCATAAACAAAGTCTTTGGTTCAATAGTAACATTTATTATTAACCGTACTACTCTGAACAGAGATTTTGACTTTAAGTTGACTATAGTTGACCGTGATACTAACCTCATACAACAGAGGATACAAATTCTCTATTGAACAATGCTTCGGTTCTAATTCTTCAAATCAGACCCAACTATAGTCTCTTGATTGATTGTCATACCCTGATTTAACTATAATCAAAGTAGAGTATTCATATTAAAGTTTCACGGTGTTCTCGAGTCGAGGGAACTATGTAACGTTGTCACCTTGAGATTTCCCATTTGACTTAGTTCTTATTAACCAATAGGAAACACTTGGACTAGTCATTCCATAATTATCCAACAACTATGAGTACGTAACCCTTTGGTGCCCTCGGCCATTAGTAATACATCGCCCATTATTTGGAGAGTGTTATGCACTCTGATCTCAATGGATGTATCAATATCATTTCTCAAAACATATTGACTAGGAATATTTAAAATAATATGTTGCTTTATATTGTGACAATTTTATTATGATTACAACTCCTTGTAATTATTTTCGCATAACATATCATTTATAGTTTTTCTATTAATATCTTAAATTAATTACTTAATTTATATATCACAATATAACAAGAATATAATAGAAAATTAAACACCTTCATTATGAACAAGATTGGTTATCGAGTTAGATATATGTAACAAATTACATAATTACCTAAGGCATACCCCTAACTCTCTCAGTCTCTCACTTGCACTTGAGATCAATTTTGAAATCTCAATCTCATTCCTTTGATCAATTTTCTCAAAATGATTAAAGTGAATGAACATGTTATATTATCTTAGTTATGCACTATGTCAATCAAGTCTCTTCAACACTGACAATATGCCATTATCATATGGAACTTTTTGAAATATGTTTCTCAACTTCTAGTGAGCTTTAGGTTCTTTCATGATCTTTATCGCGATATTATTTTCACTAAACAAAGTCATGGGATTCTTAACATTTGGAATCACCCATAAATTGGTCATAAATATATGCATTATATAAACATACAATTGCTGCTATGGCTTTATTCAATGCGATGTACTTAGCTTTTTGGCTGAATTAGCCATGACCTTTCATTTAAATTGAAACAATTCCAACTTAAAGCTCCTTAATTAAGATTGAGCAAGAATTTATAATTAACATATTATCAGAATCGTATTATAAGAATTCCAACTTAAAGCACTGCTTTGCAAACAACATTAGGGAAATTAGTAGAAATATTATAAGAATTATATAGATTTGAAAAGAAAGATATGGCAATGTTTTGTAATTCTAATGTATTTGTGATAGGGTTTCCAAGTGCATCTAAAAGTTGCCTCATGCTGTTGTTACTTCTGTTAGTAGATATACATGCATAGAGAAATATTAAACATTTATCACCATCATTTAGCCAATTCACTTTAAACTTCTGTTGATTCTCCATTACATGTCCTTGCATCATTTTTTCAAGAAAGAAAAGATAGTTCTCGTATTGTTCAGCAATAGTTTCATTAACTGGATTATTTACCATTTTAAAATTTAGCATGTTGCATTTTCGTCTCATGTAATCAAGAACCGTTTATAACTTATTCTCCCTCTGTCCCACTCCTTTACAAAATTTTTTATGCATTTGAGTTTACGTATAAACAAAAATAATGGGTTTCCATTTGTGACACAATGACAAGAAATCTCAACTACATTATTATAACCATTTAGTTACACCTAAGCATTATCAAACCTAAAAGTTGTGCTTTTGGAATGGGTATTATTCTTAATAATTTTAATAAGCATAGGGCACTGATCACTAGTGGAGTTATTCAAATTATGAACATAGGAGTAAGGAACTTTTTCTAGAAATTCATGATTAACAAAAGTCCTATCAATTTTACTATGGCTAAAAGACCCCTCCCAGTGCTCTAAGTAAACTTACTACCTGTGTATTGCATTTTATGAGAGTTTACTAAAGTTATGGTGCAAAAAATTCATTGTCAGCATTATAGCATTATGTTGTAGGAACCGCAACGGTCTCCAACTGTTGAAATGGGTAGATTTCAAAATTTTCCTATTTAGATCATAGTTGGCCTATGAAGTGTAATAAGTTATACTAGATTCAATCTAATTTTCAAATAAAATCAAATTTTATTTAATTTCATTTTATACATTTATTAAATTATCATTTTAACATCCCAACTGAATGTATAATTTGGGAACGCATCATGTACGCATCCAAACATACAAGAACTTGAGAAATCTAATATAAATAAGTATATATCTATACATACACACACATATGGATATTGGGATTTATATCTATTGTTTATACATATATATTATACTTACATGTACATGCATTAAACTATATATATAGTTTTTATAAACAGATACTGATAGTACCACATACATATAGTTTAGACATACATACATACATAAGCTTTGTTGCCACCTATATTGTATGTATGTATATGTAAACATGTATTTATCTATATTTATATTTATAGAAGTATGAAAAATAGTTCACATAAAATTGATATTTCAAATAAGAGTAAATTTGAAGAATGGTGAGGGAATGGAAATTTGTATTATAATTAAATATGAATTAAAAAGGGAAATAACATTAAGAGAAATCCCACTTTACTTTTCTTCCAAAATCACCAATTCAACAATTAATTTAACAACATATAAATTCAAAATTAATTACAACAAAACATCCAAACCCTAAAAATTGTAAAACTAAAAATGCACCTAGTCAACATAAAAAAGAAAAAGAATTAGTTTAATTTATTGTCCCTTGTTACACCCGAATGCCAAGAGAAGATTGATGAACAAGAAAGCCATCATGTGTGATTTAAAGGCATCGTATGTTGTTTGAAGCCTTCTTGTGTAGATGAGAGTCATCATGCATAATTTGAGGCCATCAAGTGAAGAGTGAAGTTGTCGTGTGTCATTAAGAGTCATCGTAGGGAAGTTCATATCACAAGTTGATGCAATAAGCCATCATAGGTTGATGCTACAAGCTTTCGTGTATGATTAATTACAAGCTACCATGAAGAAAGATGCCAAAGCCATCGTTGACTATTACCAAGAGTCATCATGAAAAGAGACATGCAACTTATCATAAAACAGAACTACTATAAATAACCTATTCAAACTATTAAACCATTGTAAGTAATTGTCATGGGATATTGAGGATGTAAGGGAGCTATTATGGATGAAGTCATCATTACAATGAATATAGGGGGTCATGTGCTTAATTGAAGCCATCGTGTGTGATTGAAGTCATCGTGTATAAAATGAAGCTATTATGTGTTGTTAAGGCTATCGTGCTTTAATTTAATGAGGCCATCATGAGGTGTCATTGTATGTTAATAAAGCAATGAAGCATGGATCCAATGAAGCCATAGTGAAGAACCATCATGCAAGTAAAAGGGTCATCATGATCAATTTAGTAAAGTCATAGTTTACCAATTTAGGAAGTTACTAAAATATAGAGTAGCGAAGCCATCCAGGAGATGTTCGCAAAGTAATCATCATGAAGTCATTGTGAAACTACTCAGTAGTGCCTTCATGATAATTCCAATAGCTATCATGAATAGATGACACATAGGGACCATCGTGAAACAACTCAAGAAATAACCATCATGAGGTAATTCATTAAAACCATTGATGTGCCAATATTAAAGGTCATTGTGAGGTAATGAACGAAGAGATATCGTGGAATAAGAAGTTAATAATTTTGGTCCACAACTTTTGAGGCAACTATAGGGAAATATACAAGGGCTTTTGTATCCATAGTCCTCGCATGATAATTCACAAGGATCTTCATGAAGCTATTCCTTATAGGGTCACAATATGTGCCATCGTAAAATAAATCATTGAGTCAACCATTAAAGCCATCATGGATTGACTTTATGGACCCTTCTTGATCAATATAAGCCATCTTGAGACAATCTAACAAGTTCAGATAAGGGGCTATGGAAAAGATGCTATCGTGGGAAGTGTTAAATTTTGGCGACACTATATGGAGAATTGAAGAGGTCAAAAGTAGCTTCGTAATGGAGAAAACGGTTCGCAAATCGGAGTTCGGAGGTGGAAGTTATATGGAAAAGGTGAAGTGGGCTGAATTGACAGAGGTCAGACGTCTGAGTCTGTGCAGAATTGATTCCAGAGCCTTTAGTCAGACGTTTGACCAAATGGTCAGACGTCTGAGCTGAAGAGAAATTTTTCCAAAAACTTAAGTCAGACGTCTGACCATTTTGGTCAGACGTCTGAGGCGACTTCCGTCTGTTTTTCACGTGTGGACTTTGCGTGAAGATTTGTGATATCTGCAGGGGCAATTTCGGAACATTGCGTATGGTTTCTATTCTTCTATATAAGCTAGTTTCAGGTTCTAGATCTGGCTGTGCGTGCAAGCGACTGCAAGAGATTAGCCTCCACAAATTACGGTTTATCAAAACCTAATTTTCTTCAATTCTCTTCCACAAATCAATTTCTAATTAGAATTTTGATCATTGTAATCAATCTCTTGTACTCTTCTCATCAAAATTAATAAAAGCTCTCTCTTAAAGTGGATGTACACTAACACAACGTTAGTGGAACCACTATAAATCACTATGTGATTTATTTTTTTATTATTGTTTTGATTTCTGAATTGCTTTTTTGGGATTGTGATTGTTTTTGGATTGATTGAGTTATTGATTGGTTGTTTTTACACTTCTTACCACGATCTCGTCTTTTGCTGTGCTTGTGGGGTTTTGATGTAAGTGGTCTCTAGTTGGAATCCCGTCCTAACATTTGGTATCGGAGTATTGGTGTTGGTAGGTGGTTGTAAAAAATGCCTGAATCAAGTAGTAACTCAAGTAGTTCCTTAATGGGTAATCCAAGTGGTGTAGCGCCTTATGTACGTGGATCGTATGTAGCTTCTGGATCACAATTGGTTATAGACAAGTGGAATGGCGATAATGATTTTGAAAAATGACAATGGAAGATGAAAGTGATTCTAAGGAGGAATCGGGTCCATCAAGTAGTGTTTGATACACATTTGTTGCCAGCGGACATCTCGGATGTTGAGAGAGAGGAGATGGAAGAGTGAGCATTCACTACACTTCAACTTGCTATGGGAGAGAATGTTATTTCTGAAATTAGTGGTGAGACAACCGTTAAGGGTATTTGGGACAAGTTGGAGGAGTTATATATGAAGAAGTCACTGACAAATCGTTTGATCTTATTGCGAACGTTCTTCACCTATAAGATGAAGGAAGGTACTATGCTTAAGATGCAATTGAATACTTTTGATGATTTGCTAATGAAGATGAAGGCGGTAGATTTGAAGATTGAGGAAGAGCAAAAGGCGATGATATTGTTATGTTCGTTGCTAGATCGCTATACAGGTTTCTCAAATAGTTTGATCTATAGCCGGGATACATTGACTCTTGATGATGTCAAGACAGGTCTTCTTAGCGAGAAGTTGCAAGATCAAATGAAGGAGTTAGGTGATGGAAGTAGTGGTGCTAGTAGTGGTCATGGTTTGTTTGTGGATAAGGAGAACCGGGGGCGTTCTAAATCAAGGAACCTCGGTTGGAGAGGAAAGTCGAAGGAAAGAAAAGGCAAGTGCTATATTTGTAAGAAGCCCGGTCATTGGAAGAATGAGTGTCCGAAAAAGGAGAAGGCAAAGAAGGAAGTAGCATCTTCATCGGTAACGGTGGAGAGTGGTGTTGGTGAGGGAGATGTAGATGTTTTATCGACGGTAGTATCGGATGTTTCGGGAAGCGAATGGGTGCTTGATTCGGGGGCGTCTTATCATATGACGCCAAATAGGAATTGTTTTTCTTCTTACATCGATAAAGAAGGAAATTCAATTGTTATGGGAAATGGTGCTATTTGTAAGTCGAAAGGCATTGGTTCCATGCAAATTCGGATGTTTGACGGAGTGGTTCGTACTCTCACTAGTGTGCGCTATGTTCCGTGACTTAGAAAGTCTCTTATTTCTTTGGGGCAGCTGGATTCTTTAGGTTGTAAGATCACTAATGAGAGTGATAGCTTGCGGGTTTCGAAGGGGACGCTTGTGGTGATGAAGGGTGCAAGGACTCATGGTATTTATTTTCTTCAAGGAGTGACTGTAGAAGGTGAAACTTGTATAGGAGTTGATAGTTCTCGTGGCTTGGATGCGACTAGGTTGTGGCATTTGAGGTTAGGTCATGTCTCAGAGAGGAGTTTGGATGTTCTTCGGAAAAGGGAGATGACCGATGGAGAAAGTTTCAACAAGTTAAAGTTTTGCGAAGAATGTGTCATGGAGGAGCAAACTAAAGTTTCATTCATTGAGGGAAAGCATGATTCGAGAAGGGTTCTTGAGTATGTTCACACAGATGTTTGGGGACTGGCACCTGTAGCTTCTTTAGGTAGAGCTTGCTATTATATTTCTTTTATAGGTGACTTTTCTCGGAAAGTTTGGGTGTATGTAATGAAGGTTCTAAGGTCAAGTCTTTGAAGGTTCTAAGGTCCGACAATTGCAGAGAGTATGTTTCCGGAGAATTTTTGGAGTTTTGCAAGCATCATGGTATTCAGAGGCATTTTACTACACCTGGAGATCCGTAGTCGAATGGTGTTGCGGAAAGGATGAATCTTACTCTACTTGAGAAAGCTCGATGCTTGAGATTGACATCGGGTTTGGCGAAGGGATTTTGGGCTGAAGCTTTGTCAACCGCAGTGCATATTATTAATCGAATTCCGTGCTCAGCTATTGGTAACAAAATTCCGGAGGAAGTGTGGAAGGGAAAGAGCATTGACTAGAGTTATCTTCGTGTCTTTGGTAGTTTGGTTTATGTGCATGATCCGGGAAATGATAAGCTTGAACCTAGAGCTTTCAAGGGGATTTTTCTTGGCTATACAGATGGATTAAAAGGCTATCGGATTTGGAATTCGGAAACGAAGAAGGTAGTGAATTCTCATCATGTTACTTTTGATGAGTCGGCGATGTTCAAGGAGAATGTGAGCTCATCGTAGGTTCCGGATTTGGTTCATGGTGAATCAAAGGAGAAGGAAATTATTTCCACATTTTGTCCAAGGAGTAGAGAGAGTAGAGTAGTTGGAGATGCTTGTGAGGAGGTAGCGGTTGATGTTACATCACATAGTCCACAAGGTGCCTCTAGTAGTGTTAGTGATGTACATGATTCTAGAGAAGATTCGGTTCAAGGTGGAGCCGAAGGAAGTTTGGGTGATGGTATTGCTACTCGGGTTGGTCGCCGTACTATAAGACCACTGGAAGATATGGTGATTGGAACTATCTTAGCGTTTGTGATAATTTAGACTATGCTCTTCATGTAGTCCAAGAGGAGCCGATGGACCTTGATGACATCATGGAGTCGAGTGATAGCTCGAAATGGATTTATGCCATGGAGGAAGAGATGCAATCATTGTTGAAGAATCAAACTTGGGATTTGGTTCCACTTCCTAAAGGAAACCGTGCTATTGGGTGCAAATGGATATACAAGGTGAAGGACGATGGGAGATACAAAGCTAGGCTAGTGGCTAAGGGGTTTGCACGAAGGAAGGGAAAGGAGTATGATGAGATATTCACACCGGTTGTGCGCCATACTTCTATCTGGGTATTACATGCTATAGTTTCTATTCATGCTTGGAGTTGGAGCAACTTGATGTGAAAACCGCCTTCTTGCATGGTGACTTGGATGAAGACATCTACATGGAGCAACCGGAAGGTTTTGTTGTGGATGGTAAATCAAATTTGGTTTGCAAGTTGAAGAAATCACTATATGGTTTAAAGCAATCACCTAGACAATGGTACAAGAGATTTGATTATTTTATGCTTGAAAATGGCTCTGGTAGAAGCATCAAAGATGCTTGTGTTTATTTCAAGAAGTTGAGAAATGATTATTGGGTGTATTTACTCTTGTATGTGGACGACATGCTCATTGCTTCTAAAGATAAGAATGAAATCAACAAGCTGAAACTGAGTTTGAAATTGGAGTTTGAAATGAAGGATCTTGGAGAAGCAAGAAGGATATTGGGCATGGAATTTGTAAGGGATCGAAAGCATTTTGAGTTGAAACTAACTCAAAAGGAGTACATTGAGAAAGCGCTTTACCGGTTTAGCATGGAGAATGCAAAAGGCGTCAAATACACCTTTACCTTTGCATATGAAGCTTTCGAGTAAAGGATCACCTATCTTGGAGGAAGATAAGGCTTATATGGAAAAGGTGCCATATGATGTGTGGTTAGAAGTCTAATGTATGCTATGGTGTGTACAAGGCCCGATATTGCAAATGCCGTCGGGATGGTTAGTCGATATATGGCTAATCCAAGGAAATTGCATTGGGAAGCTGTGAAGCTTATATTGAGATACCTTAGAGCCACATCATCTCATGGTCTTGTTTTTGGCGGTAGTAAGGCGATGGATTGCAAGTTGGTTGGTTATTGTGGTTCGGACTACGTCGATGATAGGGATCGAAGAAAATCAACTTCCGGATATGTCTTCACATTTGGGGGTACAGCCATAAGTTGGATATCTAGATTGCAGACCGTAGTTGCTTTATCCACTATGGAGGCGGAGTTGATAGCGGCGGTGGAGACGGCAAAGGAGACACTCTATTTGAAGCGATTATTGTGTGACTTGGGATTCGGGCATGATAGTATTGATGTTCGATGTGATAGCCAGAGTGCTATTCACTTGGCAGAGAATTTGGCATTTAGCTCACGGACTAAGCATATTGAGGTGAGAGAGTCATTTCTAGTAGCCATGGATGAGGATAAGCAAGTATATCTTTGGAAAGTGCACACGAAGGATAACGCGGCGGACATGTTCACTAAGGCATTGCCGGTTGGGAAGTTCGAGCATTGCTCGAACTTGATTCGCTTGGAGAAGTGTTAGGTGCCACGAGGTGGCACGGTTAACGGAGGAGCTTTTGGTAGAAGAGGAAGAGTATCGGTGAGAGATTGAGGTTCTATCTTCTTGGTAAGTGGTAATCTTTGGTGAGATAGCTTAGGATTGGATGTTTTCAACATTTCATTAGCGGGCGGGGGCTTTGCCTGAGCTCATTGGTGGAGTGCAATGGACGGTGGATTTACTGGAGCTCATTGGGAAAGCATTCATGTTTGATTGAAGGTAGAAGTGATAGTTGGTGCTATCGGTTGTCGTTGATGGTATGGTACCATTGGAGCTAGAGATGGATATAATGTCGAGGTGGAGTGTTAAATTTTGGCGACACTATATGGAGAATTGTAGATGTCAAAAGTAGCTTCATAACAGAGAAAACGGTTCGCAAATCAGAGTTCGGAGGTGGAAGTTATAAGGGAAAAGGTGAAGTGGGCTGAATTGACAGAGGTCAGACGTCTGACCAAAATGGTCAGATGTCTGAGTCTGTGCAGAATTGATTTCAGGGTCTTTAGTCAGACGTCTGACCAAATGGTCAGACGTCTGAGCTGAAGAGAAATTTTTCCAGAAACTTAAGTCAGACGTCTGACCATTTTGGCCAGACGTCTAAGGCGACTTCCGCCTGTTTTTCACATGTGGATTTGACGTGAAGATTTGTGATATCTGCAGGGGCAATTTCAGAACATTGTGTAGGGTTTCTATTCTCCTATATAAGCTAGCTTCAGGTTCCAAATCTGGGTGTGCGTGCAAGCGACTGCAAGAGATTAGCCTCCACAAATTAGGGTTTATCAAAACCTAATTTTCTTTAATTCTCTTCTCCATAAATCAATTTCTAATTAGAATTTTGATCATTGTAATCAATCTCTTGTACTCTTCTCATCAATATTGACGCAGCGGAAATAACGGATGACGACGAATTGAAGAATTCGTGTCAAACTAATCGATGAAACGATTAGATGAAGTAAAATGAATCGATGAATTGATGACGCCGAACGCCCAAATCCGTTGATCTCGCGAGACGCCGGACCTTAGCTATCTACGTCACGTTGATCGCGCACGATGCCGTGAAGTACTACTTGGTGCCCATTATTTTCCACACAAGCAGTCTAGAGTTGGGTTTTTCAGATATTCAGGTTTAGTAGACTATTTGGAGCTAGTTCAGTTCTTGGAGTTCATGGACTGACGTTGCTTATCTTGGAGCATTCTATTGGAGACATTCTATCCGCTGCTGGAGTTATCATTTCTGCTTTCCGCTGTATCATTATTTATCTCTGATATTGTTGTATCACATTGACATCATTGTTGTATATCATTTTGGATATTGTATTCATTGGAGTTGTATATGATATCATTGTTTTCTTTCCTGTGTTGTTATACTTACTGTGTTATAAGCTCCGGCGAATCGGATTTGAACGGTCGAATCTACGACATTCTAGTACAAGGTGAAGTACGGATGCCGATTTTCGAACGCGAAAATCCGAGACGTTACATTTGTACTTCACGGCATCGTGAGCGATCAACGTGACGTAGATAGCTAAGGTCCGGCATCTCGCGAGATCAACGGATTTGGGCGTTCGGCGTCATCAATTCATCGATTCATTTTACTTCATCTAATCGTTTCATCGATTAGTTTGACACGAATTCTTCAATTCGTCGTCATCCGTTATTTCCGCTGCGTCATTTGGTATCAGAGCTAGATCGCAAGGAGTTTGCATAGATTTTTGGAGTTGTGCGAGATTTGCATCATTTGGAGAAGTGGGTTCTCAAGATTTTGAAGAGATTTGTTCGTTTGGTGATTTTTGAAGATTTCAACAAGTGGGTAGTTTTGATTTGAAGATTTTTAGATCGAAGTGAAGTTTTTGTTGGAATTTGTCGAAGAGTGATCATGCCTCCGAGAAGAGCTAACCGTTATCGCAACATTGATGCTTTGTATGGGAGAGAAGAGGCCGATGAGATGGAGCAAAGAATTAACGAAAACTTTAATGAGAAGCTTAATGAAGGGATTGGTCGATTAGAGAGGATGATGTTGGAGATGAATCAAAATCAGAGAAGGGTTTCACCTGAATCGAGCCATGGGAGAAGTAGAGTTTCACCACATTCCAATCGGGAGAGAAGTGTTGATAACGATCATAGAAGTGTGATTCGAGATTGTTATAGAGATGATGATGATGATCGAAGACGTGAGAGGAATGTGAATGATCGAGAACGGAGGAATGTAGATAGAAGGGATGTTGGTGGTAGACGTGATGGTAGTAGAGATGTTGGTGGTCAGGATCGACATCGATATACATCGGATTGTGAAGAAGAGTATGATGGTGGTAGTGTTTATGGACGAGGACGTGGACAAGGAAGAAATCAGTCGGAGTATGATCACAAGTGGGAATTTGGGATGAAGACTGAAATTCCAGAATTCAAAGGTGGTATGCAAGCTGAGGAGTTTTTGGATTGGTTGTCTAATGTGGAGGAGATTTTTGACTTCAAGGAAGTTCTAGAACATCGTAGAGTGAAGTTGGTTGCTACAAGGTTGAAGGGTAGAGCTTTGGCATGGTGGCAGCAAACCAAACTTACACGTGAATGGATGGGGAAGTCAAAGGTTGAATCATGGGAAAAGATGAGGAAAATGATGAAAGCCACATTCTTACCTTATAATTATCAATCGCTTATGTATCAGAGGCTGCAAAACTTGAGGCAAGGAACGAAGTCTGTTAATGACTATGCTGATGAATTCTATCAACTGATTGCAAGGAACGATATCATGGAGACAGAGGAACAATTAACAGCTAGATTTGTTGGAGGATTGCGTATGTAGATTTAAGACATGGTAAATATGTTTGATCCCAGATCTGTAGCGGAAGCACACCAGAAAGCGTTGGCTTGGGAGAAACAGGGACGACGAGGTGATGGTGTGTTTACTAATTCCAACAATCAAGTGAAGGGTGTTAGTGGAAGTCCTAATGTTCCTAAGTTTGTCAATAAGCCAATGGTGAAGGAGGTTGAGAAGGCGAAGGTTAAAAATGGTTTCAAATGCTACAATTTCCAGGAGATGGGTCATAAAAGCAATGAGTGTCCAAAGCCTAAGAAGCGAGTGATGGTTGCGGAAGCTGAGGATGAGGAGGAAGAAGCTGAATGTTCTAATTCATTACCAGTGGAGGAGGAAAACTTGTTGTCGGGAGATGAAGGGTATTCATTGATGATGAGGAGAAGTTGTTTGACCCCAAAGAAAGAGGAGGAAAGTAGTTGGTTGAGGAATAACATTTTTCAGTCTACATGCACTATACTAGGAAGAGTTTGCAAGTTTGTTATTGATGCTGGAAGTTGTGACAATATTATCTCTACATAAGCGATGAAGAAGTTAGAGTTAAAAACTGAGAAACATCCTAAACCGTACAAGTTAGCATGGTTGAGGAAGGGTGGTGAGGTGAAAGTTGGACGAAGGGCTTGTGTTAAATTTTCAATTGGGAAGAAATACAAAGATGAAATTTGGTGCGATGTTGTAGATATGGATGTCTGTCATTTGTTGCTGGGGAGACCGTGGCAATATGATAGGGCGGTGCAACATGATGGGCAAAACAACAGTTATAGTTTCATGTTTGAAGGTACTAAAATCACTTTGGTTCCTAAGAAGCGACAACAAGAAGAAAACAAACTGGAGGAGATTGAAGAGCTGAAAACTTTATTATCTTTGAAGGAGTTTGTTAAGGAGGTTGAGGAAGAGCCGGAAGTATTCTTGTTAATTGGGCGTGAGAGCAATGAAGAGGTTGAAATTCAAGAAGAAGTGAAACCAGTATTGAAAGAATTTGAGGATGTATTTCCAGAGGAGTTACCAAAGGAGTTACCGCCACTGAGAGACATTCAACATCAAATTGATCTTGTTCCGGGAGCAATGTTGCCACATAGACCACATTATCGAATGAGTCCGAAGGAACATGAAGAATTGAGGAGGCAAGTGGAAGAATTGCTTGAACATGGGCATGTGCAGGAAAGCTTGAGTCCGTGTGCTGTGCCAGCTTTGTTAGTACTGAAGAAGGACGGGACGTGGAGAATGTGCACTGACAGTCGAGCATTGAATAAGATTACTGTGAGATATAGATTTCCAATGCCGAGGTTGGATGACTTGCTAGATCAATTGAGCGGAGCTACTATCTTTTCGAAGATTGATTTGAAGAGCGGATATCATCAAATTCGTATCAGGCCAGGTGATGAGTGGAAGACTGCTTTTAAAACCAAGGATGGTCTATACGAATGGTTGGTAATGCCATTTGGCTTATCAAATGCGCCAAGTACATTTATGCGGGTGATGAATCAGATTTTTAGACCATTCATTGGGAAGTTTGTGGTGGTGTATTTCGATGATATTCTGATATATAGTGGAAGTCCAGAGGAACATTTGAATCATCTGAGAAAAGTGCTGATGGTACTGCGACAAGAACAATTTTATGCTGCAATGAAGAAATGCGTGTTCATGACGCATAGTGTTTTATTTCTGGGGTATGTTGTATCAGAGGAAGGGATACAGGTGGATCGGAGTAAAGTAGAGGCGATTAGAGATTGGCCACAGCCCAAGACGATAACAGAGGTTCGGAGTTTTCATGGGTTGGCTTCATTTTATAGAAGATTTATTCCACATTTTAGTAGTGTGATGGCGCCTGTTACAGATTGTATGAAGGGTAAACAGTTTTCATGGTCAGAGGAAGCAGGGGATGCTTTTGGGAAGATCAAGGAGTTGCTGACGTCTGCACCAATTCTAGTATTACCATATTTTCAGTTGTTGTTCGAGCTACACACTGATGCATCAAAGGTTGGGATTGGAGGAGTCTTGAGTCAGAGGGGATGTCCGATTGCATATTTCAGTGAGAAGTTATCAGGAGCGAAGATGAGATATAGTACGTATGATGTGGAATTTTATGTTGTTGTACAAGCGATTAAACATTGGAAACATTACTTATTTCACAAGGAGTTTGTACTGTACACTGATCATGAGGCGTTGAAACATCTACAAGGGCAAGAGAAGATTTCAGCAAGGCATGCATCGTGGATTGCGTACCTGCAACAATTCACATTTGTGGTGAAGCATAAATCTGGAGTTACAAACCGTGTGGCAGATGCGTTGAGCCGAAGGAATCATTTGTTAACAACAATGAAGGTTGAAGTAACGGGGTTTGATATGTTGCCAGAATTATTTGTCGATGATCCTTACTTTGCAAAGTTTGTTGATAAAGTCAAGGAGGGATAGACGGATGATTTTTTGATGGTAGATGGTTTTTTGTTCAAAGGAAATCGATTGTGCATACCTGATTGTAGTTTGAGAATGAAGATTGTGAAGGAGCTACATGAAGAAGGCCACGTGGGGAGAGACCGTACATTACAGTTGATTTCACAATCTTATTTTTGGCCATCGATGAGAAAAGAGGTTGAGAGATTTGTGGAACGATGTCATATCTGTCAAGTGTCAAAGGGAACCGCTACAAACGCAGGATTATATATGCCGTTACCTGTGCCTACTAAACCATGGGTTGATGTGAGTATGGATTTTGTTCTAGGGTTACCGCGAACTCAAAGGGGTAATGATTCTATTTACGTGGTGGTTGACCGATTTTCGAAAATGGCACATTTTATTGCTTGCAAGAAAACGGCGGATGCTGTTCATGTCGCGCAGTTATTTTTCAAAGAAATATATCAACTTCATGGATTGTCAGAATCTATTATGTCGGATAGGGATACTCGTTTTCTGAGTCATTTTTGGCTAAGTTTGTGGAAGATGATCGGAACGAAGCTGAATTTTAGTAGTGCATATCATCCTCAAACAGATGGACAAACGGAAGTGGTGAATAGATCGTTGGGAAACTTGTTGCGATGTCTTGTACAAGACAATTTGAAGAGTTGGGACTTAAAGTTGTGTCAGGCAGAGTTTGCTCATAATCATGCTGTTAACCGAAGCACTAGTTACAGTCCATTTCAAGTTGTATATTCAAGCTTGCCAAAGGGGCCGTTGGATTTAACGGTAGTACCACAACCGAAAGGAGTGATTAAACGGGCGTCAGATTTCGTTGATGAGTTGAAAGATTGTCATAGAATCGTTCAGGAACGTTTGGAGAAGACGAATGAGAAGTATAAACAAGCTGCAGATAAAAAGAGAAGTGTGGAGTTCAACGAGGGTGATTGGGTGTATGCTGTGTTAACGAAGGATCGTTTTCCAATGGGTGCTTATAACAAGTTCAAAGCCCGAAAGATTGGTCCAGTAGAAATTATAAAACGGATCAATGAAAATGCTTATAAGTTGAAGCTGCCAGAGGATGTTTACACTTCTGACGTGTTTAATGTTAAACATCTTATACCTTATTATGGAGATGAACAACAGAATGGGGAAGGACTTTTAAATTCGAGGACGAATTCTTTCCAACAAAGGGAGGATGATGCAGCGGCGCTTACCTGGAATCGCGATCGCAAGCTTCAGAACCCTAAATCGCTTCTCCTCTGCCTTGAGTCGCAAGCGATTAGGTCGCTGCCATGCTTTATCTTTAGGTCGCGAGCGAAGCGATTAGGTCACTGCCATGCTTCATCTTTAGGTCGCGATCGAACTATAAGTCGCGAACTCCAGATTGCCAATGCCGCCCCTTCCTTATGTTGCGAGCAGTTAGGTCGCGAGTTGCTAAGTCGCCAGCTAGAAGGTTGCGAAGAAGATAGGTCGCCAGCTTCCTTATGTCGCGAGCAGTTAGGTCGCAAGTTGCTAAGTCGCCAACTAAAAGGTCGCGAAAAAGATAGGTCGCCGGCATTTCTTATGTCGCCAGCTAGAAGGTCGCGAAGAGGATAGGTCGCCAGCATTTCTTTAGGTCGCAAAGTTCTGTTAGGTCGTAAGTCGTTTGTAGTCTTTCTTTTATTCGTTTGTACTGTACTGTGTAGTGGTCGAGTTGTATGTGTTGTAAGCCTATAAATAGGCGGGTTTGTGTCACTTGTAATGGTTGTTGAAATTTGAATAAAATTTTGGTTTGTGCTTTGTGCCTCCATTTTTAAATCGGTAGTTGAGTGTTATCTCCTATCTCCACTTTCGGCATTCGAGTGTGCTCGAATCAACGATCGCTGAAGCCGATTCATGGAATCTAGTGCGCTAGATCAACGTACGAAGAATCGTAGATCTACTTCACGGCATCGTGAGCGATCAACGTGACGTAGATAGCTAAGGTCCGGCATCTCGCGAGATCAACGGATTTGGGCGTTCGGCATCATCAATTCATCGATTCATTTTACTTCATCTAATCGTTTCATCGATTAGTTTGACACGAATTCTTCAATTCGTCGTCATCCGTTAATTCCGCTGCGTCAAATATTAATAAAAGCTCTCTCTTAAAGTGGATGTACACTAACACAACGTTAGTGGAACCACTAAAAATCACTGTGTGATTTATTTTTTCATTATTGTTTTGATTTCTGAATTGCTTGCTTGGGATTGTGATTGTTTTTGGATTGATTGAGTTATTGATTGGTTGTTTTTACACTTCTTACCACGATCTCGTCTTCCGCTGTGCTTGTGGGGTTTTGATTTGAGTGGTCTCTAGTTGGAATCCCGTCCCAACAGGAAGTTTCCTGGAATCATTTCATAGCTAATTACCATATATTATACCACAATGAATGTGGTTCCTTCCCATAAGGATTAATCTTCACCATCTCTTCATTCTAGGTGACAAATGTTGTAAATCCAATAGTTGAAATATTCTATAAATAAAGGGGTACCCCCCAAAGGGATAATTTTTTGATTTTATCTTCTTATTCATTTTCATTTTTTTACCTTGCATAAAGAAAAGCTTCAGTGAAAGACATTAATGGCCGATCAAGCCATTTTGACTTTGTAACTTTGTATTGAAGGAGTCAAATAATCACTAAATTGCATAATGACTTCCCTTGAATGTAAGGCTACTTCTTATGAATTCATGACTAGGATATTTGACTAAGAGTAAAATCCTACTCAAGTATCTTGAATTGTATTGACCTTAGTGCTAACACTAAATGGTGCTTTCACTGAGAACTCAAACTCGAACTCGAGGAAACTTGAGGATTAGTCAATAAAAGCGCTTACGCAATGGGAAAATCAACCAAGAAAGTTAGTGTCCAAACACGGAAGGAAGTTCACATCATGTTCATCTTGAGGACAATGTGACCCCACTGTTTGACATAAGAAATGTCGAGGTAGCGCAAATGTCAACACCTAAGGAGACATCGAGGAAGAAGGATAAACTCCAAGTCATGAAGAGGAATTAGAAGTTATGCACGAACTTATTGAAGGGTTAGTCGCATAAAATTCTTCATCAAAGAGAGGAAAGAGACGAAAGAAAAGGAGATTGAATCTCCAACCAAAAAAGCAGTAGAGTTAAACTTAAGGAGCAAAAATGTTGGGAAACCCTAACCAAATTTTAAATTCTGAATCATCTCCTCCAATCTTGTTGAAATTGAATCTACATAAGTAGACAATAACTGAGTTTTTGACCTTGGATTGGGACGGAGATGCTTATTTTTACTCTCTACCCCAAAGTGGAGTATCAAAGGAGACTGAGATGTCATTGCTCTAACTATTCAGGTATTCAATATATACTATATTACAACAATTATTATAATTCAAGTCTGCATATATAGTTGTGTAATGATAGATGGGCTTGGCATTTATGGACAAAACAATCTATTGTTAGATGACTTAACATTTTATGAGCATTTCAAATGAAAACTGCATACTAATTCTCATTTTTACCCTAATGAATTTGGTTGAGTTATGTTTCTAGGTTCTGTGCACTTACAATCTAGTGGTATGTATCCCTTTTTCATCTTAATTTGTATTACTTTTGCTTAGCTTTAAAAGTTTTGACTATTAAGGATCTGCTTTGATTCAAAATTTCTAGGTAGTTTTTTTAATGTATATTATTATTCCAAAAATTCGCTTTCTTTGTAACTATTTGACCAGAATTTGTTTACCTTATATTAGCAGTAAGTATGTGAAAGTGGTAAACTATAATCAATTATCAAATGGGTGACTATATCTGGATTTTTCTTTAATTTACAGTATAAGTACATTTTTATCAGTTAACAGTATGAAAAACTCATACTTCATATTCAAAATTTTCGTTATGGTTCTTTGATTTTATGTTATTAGTAATCTTGCATTCTATTTATTTTTTAAATTTCAAAAATATGTTTGATTTTTGGGTTATCCTTAGATACAAATTTCAATGCTATAGAGCAATTATTGTAGCTGATTGTGTATCTATATGGGGTTCAGACTATCATTTTTATTACACTTCCAACAAGGAAGTAGGATTTAGTGGAATAATCTATGAATATATAATTGTTATCTGATATCTTATCATAGTGGACTTCATGGGTGATTTCTACGTAAATAGTACTTAATTTGTTGAAGAAACCGATAGTTTATGATTGAATAATTTTGCATGCACTTGGAGTTCTAGAAAATGTGGCTCACTAAAATGTTCTATGCTTTAAATTAATTTTTCTACAATGTGATGGCGAATAGTGGTTGAGACTAGGACCACTGTAGAGTTTTCGATCTACTCTGATTGTATTGCATGAATAGAAGGTATGAAAAAAGAATGTATAGGCTTGAGGCATTTTCAAATCTGCTACTGAAGATAGCATGTATGGCATGTGTAACTACAGTTCTTTGAGCTACTTGGGCAAAAAAGAACGCAGGCTTGACCTGTTGTGTAACGGCGGTCGGACCAAGCTCTCCATCTCCTGCACGTAGCGTATGCATATGGGTTGGCACACACTTTGTTGTAACAAAAGGAATCCCCAATGTTACATGCCTACCAATCCATATTTATACACCACTTCTCCAAGTTATTTAGCGATGTGGGACTTTCCAAATCCGAACCGTCATTCCTCTATTAAACATGCGAGACAACCCTAACATGACCTGCATCGGTGTTCGACTTGAAGTTGCATATGCACCTAAAAATGAACCTAGAGACAGAAAAATCTAGTGCAAATGATGGGTTAGAAAAAGGGAAGAATCTGGGTAGGTAATGAGCACAACATAGCTTGAAACTATACTAGCTTGTACAATCTGAATGTGAAACTTATTAGTGATATAACTGTGTACATAATGTAGTTACATAGTCTTCTTTTGTATTTTGGCTGTGCAGTGTGCATACGCTTGTTGTGTAGTTGTGTGTATATATAAACTCAAACGGCTGTACATTTGTGGTGTGATGAATTCATTTTCTTCGATTTCTTCATTCTTACATTTTCATGGTATCAGAGCAACCATGCCAAACAGCATATCAGATCCAGATCTGAAATCTACTTCTTCTCCATCATAATTCTTCAGATCCAGATCTTGATCTGAAATCTACTCCTCCTCATCATAATTCTTTAATCTTTGTTCCTCAATCTACAATTCAATTTTTCCCTCCACTATAAAATTCAAATCCGCATCAACCTAAACCAATGGCGCAAGATGATGATGTTCAATCAAGAGAAGAATCAACCAATGTTGCAAATACAGCAGTCATACAAACATCAAAAACCTTTGAAGAATCGCTAAAATCAATCATCAATCCCCAAACTCAATTAATCACTGTAACCCTAGATGAGGACAATTTTCTTTTGTGGAAATTCCAGATCGAAATGGCAATCAAGGGATACGGATTACAGAAATTTATAGATCCATCAACAACAATACCACCACAATTTTCTACGAATCAACAGGGACAACTATCTGCAAATACAGAATTTATGATATATACCAGGCAAGATAGTTTACTCTGTTCTTGGATCTTGTCTTCGATTAGCCCTAATCTCTTATCATCAGTGATTGGATGTAAAACATCACTTGAAGTATGGAATGCAATTCATCAAAATTTCAATTCTCAGGCTGCTGCTCGAATTATGAGCTATAAGAGGCAATTACAAAATATCAGAAAAGAGAATATGAGTATTCGTGAATACTTAAACAAAATCAAGACCCTCTGTGACCTATTAGAATCATCTGGACATAAAATAAGTGAAACTGAACATGTTCTCAACATACTCAATGGATTAGGTGAAGAGTTTGAAGCAATCATAGCTGTGATAACATCAAAGGAGACAACTCCCTCAGTACAATATGTCACTTCCATTTTACTAGCACATGAAGGAAGACTGGAGCAGAAGAACAGTACTACATCAGAATTTTCAATCAATCTTACTACTAACGCAAAGAACAAAGGTACACAATCTAATCCCAGATCTGAATTATCACAAACTAACTATCCAGGAACGCAAGGCAGCAGAGGAAACTATGCATATGAAAGAGACAGAGCATTAAACAAAGGAAGACGAAGAGGAAGATTCTTCAATAATCGACCTAAATATCAAATATGTGGAAGAATTGGTCATATAGCTATCAGATGCTACTTCAGATTTGAATCTAATTACAGTGGAAATCAACAAGTCTCTCCTAATCAAGGTACATCTAGATCTCACTCTTACAATGTAAACCTAAGTCATATTCAAGGAGATGCAAGAGTTATTTCAAAGAATCAAGATCATCAAAGTGAGAGTTAAGTCAATTTAACTGAAGATGACGATCATCAGAACTCATTCTGGTTCCCAGACTCAGGAGCTACGCATCATGTTACTAATAAACTTCACAATCTAAACTTAGGAGGAGCTGCCTACAGAGGTAAAAATTCTATTCACATGGGAAATGGTACACCACTTAATATTTCACATGTTGGCAATGCACATTTTACTTCTACCAATAGAAACAAAAGCCTACTATTGAGAAACTTATTAAGAGTTCCACAAATCAAGAAGAATTTGATTAGTGTTTCTCAATTTGCAAGTGACAATCATGTATTCTTTGAATTTCATCCAAATATATGTCTAGTCAAGGACAGCTTGATTGGAGACATTCTATTGCAAGGAGAAATGCATAATGGACTCTACAAACTCAACCTAAAAACTGAAGAAAAAGGTGATGGCAATATGGTATGTTGTAATACTGTTTCTATTAATAAAGAAGATGAATATGATGTATGGCATAGGAAACTTGGACATCCTAATGCAAGTGTAATGAAAGTTGTTTTGAATAAAGAAAATTTATCACATCTAACTCATATCAGATCATACTTTTGTACTCAATGTCAACTAGGCAAGAGCCATAGACTACCATTCAATCAGTCACAAACAATCTACACTAACCCACTTGAACTAGTTGAATGTGATTTATGGGGTCCAGCGTCTATAAATTCAGACTATGGGTATAAGTATTATATAGCATTTGTGGATGCATATACAAGATATACATGGATCTATTTTCTAAAATTGAAATCTGAAGCTACAGAGGCTGTGAAGCAATTTATCATACAAGTAGAGAGACAGTTTGATAGAAAACTTAAAGTATTTCAGACGGATGGTGGAGCTGAATTCAAGTCACTAAAGCAATTCTTTAATGAAAAAGGAATACTTCATAGACACACTTGTCTATATACTTCTCAGCAAAATGGAATGGTTGAAAGGAAGCATAGGCATATAGTAGAGATGGGGTTAACTCTTCTAGCCCAAGGATCTCTACCATTAAAATTTTGGCCGGAGGCATTCTCCACTGCAGTATACTTGATAAACTACTTGCCTACAAAAGTTTTGAAAGACAGCAGTCCACATGAAGTTCTATATGGCACAAAACCAGATTATCAGAGATTGAAGGCATTTGGTTGTTTATGTTTCCCACTGCTACGACCTTACAATGTACACAAACTTGATTTCAGATCAAGTCCTTGCACATTTCTCGGCTATGGAACAAAACAGAAGGGGTACAAGTGTTTAACTCAAGAGGGAAAGGTGATTATGTCAAGGCATGTTATGTTCAACGAGAGAATTTTTCCATTCACTGACAACAATATGAAGAAGACAAGCAAAGTAACCAATGCTCAGAGATCTATCCTACCCATACCACTACATATCCTTAGAGAAGAACAACAACATGTATCAATAACTAGAGATGAAGAAAGTGACATTCAGAGTGAATCAGAGTCAATTGCTTCACCAGTTGGCAACATAAATGACGATAGATCACACACTCAAAGTTTTGAAGAGGAAGATAATAGAGATATGAATGACATACATCAATCATTAGCAATGGATAATGTTTCAGGTAGTAGAAATGATGAAACTTCAAAAGAAACAACAATCAAAGACGAGTCTCAACCACAGGTACAGAAGCAGGGACATCATATGATAACTAGAGGGAAAAGTGGTATTTTCAAACCAAAGATATATACAATACAAGGTATGACATCAGAACCAGAAAGCTATGAGCAAGCAGTGAAGCATGCTAAATGGAGAACATCCATGGAAGAGGAGTACAAAGCTTTAATGAACAATAACACATGGAAGCTGGTAACTTTGCCAAGAAACAAAACTGCTATAGGATGTAGATGGACTTACAAGCTAAAGCACAATGCCAATGGAACCATAGCTAAGCATAAAGCAAGACTCGTAGCTAAAGGATACACTCAACAACCTAGTTTCAATTTTAGAGAAACATTTTCACCTGTCATAAAGCCTACCACAATCAGAGTTATGCTTACCATTGCCCTACACAACAAACGGCCAGTTAAACAGCTAGATGTTCATAATGCTTTCTTGAATGGAGAGCTAGAGGAAGAGGTGTATATGGAACAGCCCAAAGGGTTTGAAGATACAAGTAGACCTTCAATGGTATGTAAACTGAATAAGGCAATATATGGTTTGAAGCAGGCGCCTCGAGTTTGGTTTGAAAAGCTTAGAGACACATTGATGAGACTAGGGTTCAGTCCTACAAAATCTGATAGTTCATTATTCATCAAGAGAAGTAGTAGTAGTAGTATTATGTATATTTTGGTATATGTGGATGACTTTATAGTAACAGGAAGCAGCTTATCTGAAATAAATCAACTCACATGCTATTTGAATGAACAATTCAGATTAAAAGAACTTGGTGATCTTAATTTCTTTCTTGGCATAGAAGTTAGGAAAACTAAAGATGGGGGACTTCACTTGAATCAGATGAACTATATTCAAAACATACTTAAGAGAGCAGGGATGGACAAGGCAAAAGCTGCAGTTACACCCATGGCTACAAATCAGCAGTTAACCAAGAATTCTGGTGATCCAGTAGATGATTCTCATCACTATAGGAGCATAGTAGGTGCTCTACAATATGTCACTATCACAAGGCCAGAAATATCCTTCAGTGTGAATAAAATTTGTCAATATATGCAATGTCCAAGAAGTGAACACTGGAAAACAGTTAAACGTGTGCTTAGATACTTAGCTGGAACAATACACTATGGATTGAAGCTTTACTCTACTGAAACACTGAAGATTAGTGCCTTCGCAGATGCAGATTGGGCAGTAGATAGAGATGATCGGAGATCAGTAAGTGGCTATTGTGTGTATCTTGGAAAGAACATTGTATTGTGGTGTTCAAAGAAGCAAACTACAGTTTCAAGATCTTCTACCGAAGCAGAATATCGTAGTGTAGCTGTTGTAGTTTCAGAAATAATGTGGCTCAAGTCTCTTCTGTCAGAAGTGCTGAATTGTACAATAGGTCCTTCAACAGTGTGGTGTGATAATTCAAGTACTGTTTCATTGGCTGCTAATTCAGTTCTTCATTCAAGGACCAAGCATATTGAGCTAGACTTATATTTTGTGAGAGAGCAAGTGGCGAAAGGAGATATTTGCATAAACCACATCCCTGCATTATATCAGAGAGCAGACGTATTAACTAAATCCTTGTCATCAAATCGGTTTCTTAAGTTGAGAGTGTTAAAGTTATTAGTGCTTCAAAGTTTTTTATTTGTTTCAGTCAAAAATAAACTCCTACTTAATAGGAGAGCGTGAGTTTCATATTTTTTATTTTGGACCTATTCTTGCTGGTGTACCACTATCTCATGCATGAGAAGTGGACTACGTTGCTTATTGTACTGGCTTTATAAGCCGTTTGCTTTCATTTTAATAAAGTGTGAATGCAGTAGGTAGTTATCTTTCCAATACTCTTTCTTTTGAAAAACTGTTTTCTTATTTTTAACATGGTATCAGAGCCAAATGATCCTTAAAAGCTTATGAGGTTAAAAAAAATTTGTGAGTGTTCTTCCAATGTCTACTTTAAGCAATTTTTCAATTTCCATTCCTCTATTCAAAAGAGAAAATTATCAATCATGGGCTATCAAAATGAAGTCATATCTTAAAGCTTTAAGTTTATGGGATGTCATTGAGAGTGATATTGATCCCACTCCTCTTCCACAAAATGCAACACCCACCCAAGTCAAAAAAATATGACGAAGAAATGGCGAGAAAGCCAAGAGCACTTTCGTGTCTACATGGGGCCGTGTCGGAAGAAATTTTCACAACTATTATGGGTTGTGAATCTCCCAAAGAAGCATGGGAGAAAATCAAAGAGGAGTATGAAGGAAATCATCAAACAAAATTAATGCAAATTTTGAATCTTAAGAGGGAGTTTGAAATAATGGGAATGAAAAGTAATGAAGGTGTTAAGGAGTATGGGAGTCGGTTGATGTCCGTTGTAAACCAAATCAAGCTACTTGATGGAGAATTTACTAGCCAAATGGTGGTGGATAAACTTCTTGTCACTCTTCCGGAAAAGTATGAAGGTAAAATTTCTTCACTTGAAGATACTAAAGATTTGTCTAAGTTAACATTTTCAGAATTGATCAATTCACTCCATGCAGTGGATCAAAGGAGGGCTATGAGAAATGAAGACGGTGAAAACAATAGTGAAAAAGCTCTTATAGCAAAGTTTTCTAATCAAAAGATGAAAGGCAAATCCCTCCAATGCAATAATTGTCACAAAATTGGTCATGAGGAAAATGATTGTTGGCATAAGGGAAAACCTAAGTGTTTCAACTGTCAAAAATTTGGGCATATGGCAAGGAATTGTAGGTTCAAAGACGAAGAGCAAGAGAACATGGCACAAGTGGCCGTGGAAGAGAATTTATTTTAGAGTTGTGGGTGAGATGTGCACCATGGAGAGAAGTGCTCCAATATTCAAAGAGTAGAGTTGATGAGAAGTGCATCAACAATTGAAGGTGATGAGAAGTGCATCACAAATCGAAGAGAAGTGCTTCGTTTATTATCTCAACAGCTTTGAAGCAAGAGGGTGTGTTAAAGTTATTAGTGCTTCAAAGTTTTTTATTTGTTTCAGTCAAAAATAAACTCCTACTTAATAAGAGAGCGTGAGTTTCATATTTTTTATTTTGGACCTATTCTTGCTGGTATACCACTATCTCATGCATGAGAAGTGGACTACGTTGCTTATTGTACTGGCTTTATAAGCCGTTTGCTTTCATTTTAATAAAGTGTGAATGCAGTAGGTAGTTATCTTTCCAATACTCTTTCTTTTGAAAAACTGTTTTCTTATTTTTAACAGAGAGAAGATTTGAATGTGGAAGCAGCTGAAGAAAAGGAGAAGGAAGGATTCAGATGAAAAGAGAGTTTGATTTGAGGGAGTGTATTAGTGATATAACGGTGTACATAATGTAGTTACATAGTCTTCTTTTGTATTTTGGCTGTGCAGTGTGCATACGCTTGCTGTGTAGTTGTGTGTATATATAAACTCAAACGGCTGTACATTTGTGGTGTGATGGATTCATTTTCTTCGATTGCTTCATTCTTACATTTTCAAAACTTGTGGGCTTGTTTATGCAATCTAAATTCGAGGTCTGCTGTTGAAATAAATGAAAGGAAAGCACAGAAGTATGAAGCTAACCCAAAAAATGAACTGCAAGAGATGTTGCACTATGATGAATGAAGATAGAATGAACTACAAGAGATGTTGCACTATGGTGAATGAAGATATTTGAAGCAAGACTATGTGGTTACTTGTGTTAAAAAGTGATGCAAAGAGCTTAAGTGAATCAGTTGCTTTGCTGAGTGAGTATGAAGCAGTGTGAATAAAGGGAGAAGGGCAATGACGTGGACAAATACACAGCAGGAGTGTGCACTAAGTAAAAAGAAAACAAGCAATGCTATGTTGAGAGCAGTGGACGATGTTGTGATTACCCCAGGGCAGTTGCATGGAAATGAGAGTGGAGCACATTCACCAACAAAGATAGTTTGCAGCATGAGATTGGATAGAAGATATTGTGCAATAAAAGGAGCATGATGTGAACTAATGTTGCTGCTATTAATATGGCTTGACAGTGAATGCATGACCACTACAACAGAGAGAGACGTGTGACCACATTAGAAGAGAAGTTGCATCATGCAAGATTGAGATGAACGGCCAAGATATAGCATTGATAAGGACAAGGACACATTACATGATATTATGTCATTTGGGTATTACATATGTTACCCTAAGTCAATTTGAAGTATCAACTATATCATTGACAACATCCCTCCATGACTTCACAGTTCTCGTTCGAGAATTGAAAGGAGCATCAGGAGATGAAGAAACACCTAATGAAACTGAAGCAAACGTCCTTGGATCTGTAGATCTGGCAAAATGTGACTTGAGAGAAGGGTGTTCTCGGTTGCAATTTGTGCTTATTTCCTTCCTGATTGGAACATACAAGATGAAGGAAGTTGTAGTCCACTTTTTCTTCTTCATCTGTTAGATACTACAATGTATCCATCATCATCTATGCACAGAGGTTGCCTATTGAAACCATCAGAGTCAAAAGGAGGAGTCTGTGGTGAGGGGATGGTCAGTTTTAATGGAAGACGAAAACGTTAGAATGTGGTAAATTTCTTTCATGTTATTATTGATACTCTTAATATTAGGTTTATGATTATCATTTTCTGCCTTTATAATTATATCCAAAGTTTGGGAATATTTTAGAATTTAAGTCCTTGTAGCCATGACCTTGTCATGTCCAAAACATGTAGCCAAAGCAGTAAACACACGCACGCACGCATATACATACATACATATATAGTTTGACAATAGTGTTGTGGATTATCAAGCTATTTATTTATCAAATATCAACTCTTCTACTTTAGTATCAATTTGTAGAAGAATGAGTGACGGTGAGTATATGCCTAATACGTGAAATGTAAGCAAGCTTTAATGTTTAGATTCTATCTGACAGTGAACCTAAGAAACTACTACCTATAGCTCCATATGTCAATCTACTGAGTGTATTGTGATCCAGTTTCTAGTTACTTTCTACATTGCATAATAATTGTGTTGATTACCCTCAAGCATCCATGCCTATTGAGAATACAAATTAGTAAACTGAAATCATAAAGAATACCTTCTCTGACAAAATTAGGAAAAGTCTTCAAGTGTATTATTTGCCTGTTGTATCTTTTTATTTTTTCCAAGTCGTCGGTTTTCATCATAGGGACGTCTACCTTTTACTTATAGTAATAAGGTTTATTTCTCTATTCTATTTGAAGCAGCTTCTATAAAGGTTAATGGTTGGGAATTATTTTTACATGCACGTGCAATTGAGATTCAATGCTATGTATGTGACAAGTGTTGGTAATTGATTTCTAACCTGCATTGATGGTCACTGTCCATATAAACTTTTTCCTATATAGTTGTTAATCTTCAAAAATTAATAATATACAATATTAACCTACGTATTAATATGAGCCACATCAAATTGATGGATTAGATTATGACTCCAAATCTTCTTTTGGTTTCGTATAATTTAGCAATACAAGGAGTAGGATGTAAGACCTTAGGTAGTTGATGGCCATGAAATTTCAAGGAGAATGTTGTTTTTGGTCTACTGCCTAAAAAATTTCATAAACATTTGAATAAATTATAATGAAATTTTTTGTTAATTGTTTTGTAATTATGCAGAGTTTCTAGAGGTAACAACTTTGGCTAAGTAGGTTACACTGAGAAGTAAGGTATGAAATTGTAATTTTGCTCGTTGGTTTTCAGTTTATTTAGATGCAGGGAAGTACACAAAAAGCCTGCAAGATGTTATTGACCAAGAAATTATGAGATACCATGATGACTTGTATAATTGAACATACATTTAAACGGATGCATGGCTTTTAATAGGTACTTTATCTATTATAACGGCTGCTTGCAACCAAATTGATCATAAACACCCAAAACAGATTTTTGTAAAGAAGTAAGTGAAGAAAATAAAATTAAATTGAGGAAAAGACTAAGCTAACAATAAATAAAAAGAAATAATAAAAAATACAGAGATTTATAGTGGTTCGCGTTGTATGCCTATGTCCACTTTGAAGATTATCTTTATTGATGACTTATAAATCTGATTACAGCAGTTGGGAATAGAGAACACTTGATTACAATAAAGACTAAAGTAACAAGCAGCGTAAAGATCCCCAGAATGACCCCTTAGGCTAATATTTATAGATGAAGATGACTGTCAATCTCTCTGAAACTTCGACTAAAGGATCTTCTAATCCATATGGGCCTACCAGAGGGGTCACTGGACCCAATTCCCAATGAAGAGGGAATGGTATCGATCCCTTCATTAGTTGATTTTTGGGCAGCGACCCCTATGGTGACTTCTGCATGCTTAAATATGTTGACTATTCAATTCTCATGTCATATGGACCACTGGACCTTAAGTTATTGATTGATCTTTGATTTAACTCCACTTGTAAACTGCTTTCTGCCGAACCCTCTAAAGGGTTATATACCGATTCCTCTAGCTTTGCCTATTTGATGTGCGATCCCTAGAATAGTTTCCCTAAGGTTCATATACCTTGCTCTACAAATTTCATCTGCTTTGGACTTGTAGATCTCAAGATATAGATCATTGAATGCAAAAATGTATTTGGTCTTTGATGTATGCCGACCCCTATTCAATGAAGATTGCCGACCTATCTTTTCCAATGAAGCACGACGATCCCTCTAAATTGAACATGTCGACCCCTCTTTGGTGGACCTAAGTATGTCGATCCATCTCCTTTCATAAGATATGTCGATCCATCTCAATCAACTATTTCGATCCCTCTTCTATGTGCTGAAGTATGTCGATCCCTCTTCTATGAGCTGAAGTGTGCTGACCCATCTCAATCAACTATGTCGATTCCTCTTCTACGAGCTAAAGTATGTCAATCCATCTCAAACAACTATGCCAATCCCTCTTCTATGAGCTAAAGTATGGCGATCCATCTCAATCAACTATGTTGATCCCTCTTCTATGAGCTGAAGTGTGTTGATCCCTCTCAAGGAGAAAATTCTATGAGCTGAAGTGTGTCGATCCCTCTTAAGGAGACAAGCCATACCAATCCCTTCCATTCACTAAGCTATATTCCATACTTTAAGCATTTTACATTGTTTATCTACTAGTTCCGTTTAATTCTGACTTTATATAACCATCTCACTTGACTTCCGGGTCCCACAATCATTGCTCCGGAATCATCTACCTTGACAGCGGTCAGATCTAACTCATGCAATCAGTTCAATATAGTCGGGCTAGAATTCCGGATAACACTTGCCCCCTAAAGTACGTCTTGTGATTAACATGACGTGCTTTGAATCGAAACAAGTTTGAATTATCGAAAAGAGATCCATCTAGCTTCCCAAATGGTTGCTATTCCTTTGTTGAATCGTTTTTCCAAGGCGTTGAATTTCTCATTAATCGCCATGACGCTTGGTCGATTTCCAATAGTATAAATCCAGTGTCATATTTCGTCAATATATATAAGTCCGCTTCTGCCAGACTAATAAGCTTTCGTTACCTGGTTTGGCCCCTGGACTTGAAGGTTTCAGGTTTGATTTCAATCCCTGTCGATTTCAAGAAATTTGAACTTTTAGGTCATACATATGCATGTTCTTATACACGTTTTTGTCGTTGGCTCCTGGACTGCTCACACGTTCATGGATCGTTGCCAACTTCTCTGCATTTTGTATGTTCATGCTTATAGCTAAACCCTTACAACCATTTTTGGTTTTCCCTTTTCTTCTTCTTTTTTTTGTATTAGCACGCATTTAATCGATCCCTTTCTCTCACCTTTTTCCTCTTCTTTTTTTTTATTTTTTTTGTGGGGATCGGAATTTTATCCCTGGAATAGGGATTGGCATTGGTTCTCTTGGAAGGAGACCATACTCGATCCCTTTTTATTAAATGGACGTAACCATTTTAGTGCAGCTGGGCAGGCCAAACCCTTGAGCCTTATATATAAGCTAATACTTCACTTCCCTTCCCTTCATTTATTCATTCTCTTATCTTCCACAAACACACTCTCTTTCTACTTCCAAAAGAAAAGAAACCGAACCCTCCCCCTCTACTCAACCATCACTCTAACCTGTTTACCCATCTCTCCAATCAATCTTAGATCATCACTCCACTTTCCACCAAATCGCAGCCCACTCCTTGTCCTTTTTTGTAGTTTTCCTTCAACTGATCTAGGTGAGTTTCCTTTTTTGCTTTCGAATTTAAGGCAACACAATGGATTCCACTTAGTTGATGGTAGTTTGATGTGTGACAAAATGGACGACGGAGGGCGTAGGTTGTTTGAGAAAGATAAGGTGCGAGAAGGAGTAGGGTTCGACATTGGGATGCAGGAGGAAGAAAAAGAGGGAGCGAAGGAGAGGTCGACATTGGAGGTTCAAGCATGGACCGATCCCTCATTTGATGTCAAGGGATCGGCATGGAGGCCTGGAGAGAGGACGGTAAAGTAAGGGCTTTGGTGTAATGGATGGCCCAGTAGGATTAGAGGATGTAGGCTTTACTTATGACAAGGGATCTGCTGTTTTTAGTACAAGAGAGAGATCGACGTCATTATATCTCTAAGAGGGGTCGATAGAAATTGCTTTGGGATAGGGATCGGTATTGAGGCTATGGGACAGGGTTCGGCATAAACATTGGGATCGACATAAAATTAGGGATCGGCTCTTTGGACTTATAAACTAATCCAACCTAACTTGTTCGAACAATCACTATTAATTTACCTCAATGAGCTTGAACACATGATGACGATGAACAATAAAACATGCATATTCAATGTCGAACTTGAGATCGAACAATCAAATCCCTGGAACTTCCAATATAGACTAAAAATTTGCACATGGACTTAAATGACAAACTTCACACTCTGATATGCCGATAGTCGATCCCAAAGCTTTCATAACCGATCAATCTCTTCCCCAGTCGTGATGGTCAGTGATGACGGTCACTCTGGTCGGAATACCAAGTCTCTTCATTTTACTTTGTTTTTTTGACTTTAAACTGTTTATATATGTTATACACTGCACTGCACTAGCTCAACTTAGCATGGGGGGAACATGTTAACTTTTCTAACCTCGATTATCTACTGATTATAACTAATATGGATTCCAGACGCTCAAAGCATTTAGCTGGTATGTCATCTGATCCGACAATGCTACACATCGATTCTGAAGCAAAATCAAGTTCCACGACTATATCCGGGAGGCTTTCTCCCAGCCATTAAGCAGAACAGATAGAAGTTTCCGGCCCATCGATCGACCTTTTGTTGGATGTTCCTGTCCTCTCGGCGGAGGATATAAGTCATGCTCCTAATGTAGTAGAGGGTGTCATTCTTCTAAATAACCCAATAGACTCACAAGCCTCCTAAATTGATGAGGCTGCCCTTCGCCATCTATTTTTTATTCATGGAATTCCATTTGTAGACGTCTTGCTTCCTTCAATAAATGACATGCCTCACTTGCCCCCTGGTGGGGTACGCGGTGGTGTAACAAATTTATGTGTTGAGCCGAAGGCGTACCGTCCTTTTACTCGTTTATTCAAGAGATGCTGAGATACCTTGGAATAGCTCCCACTCAACTTCATCCAAACATTTACGCCTTTATACATGGAACCTTCTTGCTATTTATGAGCATTCTATTTCGTCCTCCAACTCCCAAAGACATAATATACATTTACAACTTCAAACAGTGGTCAGAAAGCCCCTCCTATGTCTTTCTTGAGCCTTCGCCAAGCTACCAAGTCTTGACTGGCGCTTGGAACAAACTTTCTTTATTCAAGCACGTGTAGTACTATGTTCGATGTCCACCCGGCTTCGCAAGGCGATGGTTGGAAGGACGTAAGTATTACTTTCATCTTATTATCAAGTTGATTAATCCAAGTCATAACTTTTCCTTTGAATCTGCTAATATATGGGATTCTTTCAGGTGTTCGCCCACGTCTTGAAGGTGCCAATTTTTCAAGAGCTATCGCTGCCATTCGCGCTACCTCTGTCGAAGACAAGGACATCAAACTTCTTTTAACCGATGAGTTACTATCTTTATTTGGGTTGTTGGAGGAAGGCCATATAATCGGGCTCCCCGGAAGCATAGCATTGCTGAGAAACATTACGGAGCAAAAAAGAGATGCCATCAATCTTGTCATGCCCCCTGCGGAGGGGACTTGATGACATTGAAGAAGGTGAGATTAGGGGTTTTCAGGCTAGTGAACCCGGAGATACTGATGTGGGCCCAGGTAAGGCGCTTATGGTCGAACCATCGCAAGGCGCGCAATCTCAAACACCCACCAAGAGAAAGAAAAGGCTAGCATACAGACTTCGTAGAAGAAAGACCGCTGCAGATCCAAAATTTGTTATTACTTCTATCGAATAGGAATCGTTTTCTTAGCACATGGAAAGTTCACTGAAGGGATTTTGAAATCTCCAAATTCCAGATGATATTATGACCTACAACTTTCCAAATATCAACATCGAAGGGCTCAATTCTCCTACTAGGAGCAATGAAGGCATTCATCCTTCTAATAAAGGAGGGAGATCACCCATGAGCAAGGCTATAGCCACTAGTCTGTCAGGGGGGAACACTAGGACACTCATGACTACGTGCACTTCACTACACGCTCTTCATTAATCTTTTGCACAATAATTACTCACATGTTCTCATTTGGTCTTTATATGGCAATGACTCAGTCCTGGGCCTTCGATCGCTTAAAAGGTTCTTCAATATATCATCGATCTAGCCATGACTCGGAGTCTGCCGGCGCAGGGAGAAAGACAATGGACAAAATAAAAGCTATCATTCAAGGGAATCCTCCTCTTCTAAGTGCAAGTCCCAGTCCCAAACATCATGCCAAGGAGAACAATCCAATTTTCCTGCTTACAACGGAGACCAGCCTCCTTACCGTGGCCCTCAAATCGCCGCATCACACGAGCAACATTCTGGCTTATCGAGCTCTAGGCAGTCTCGTGAACATAGATCAAGTAAACATCCAATTGCCGCTTCTGATCCATCTTTACCGGTTTCTGCTCCAGATGTTTCTATAGTAGAGAAATTAGCCGAGCTCAAGGCCACTTTCTCGAAAAAAAATTTGGACGAGCTTAAATTCCTTCCTACAATACATACAATTCTAGGGCACGGCAAAGCAAGTTGTCTTGCATGTGTCAATGATGTGTTCGTGCAGCATGAATCATTTCAACATTTGGTGGAAAAAAATTTTGAAGTGTCCATTGAGCGACAGTATGAAATAGACCGCCTCAAGTTAGAAGCGATACATGGTAAAGACATAATCAAACATCAAGATGTTGAATTGTTTGAAAACACAACTTGCTGAAGGTGAGAAAAATTTTAAGGAAACGATAGAGGCGGAGCCGTTTGGAACCTTCTCATAAAAAGGAACTCGACGATGCCTTCAATCGCAGCGAGGCACTTGCTCTAGAAAAAGATTCCTTGCAATAGGAAAAAGATGTTTTGGCCCGCCACGTCAAGGAACTCGAAGAGCTTCTCAAAAAAGAAATGGAGGAGAAAACTAAGGCCCAGGAAGAATCGCTAAAGTACTGCGAAGTGGCTGTCGAGGCCAAGAGCCTAAAAATTAAACTTGATGAGCAGTTTGCTAAAATTGAAGCTCTTAAAGAGGAGGCTTGAGAAGAAGGCCGCAAAGAGATGATTGAACAAAGTGAATCCCAAGTGGAACCCGCTAAAGAGTCCGGTAGGGATGAAATCAATGACTTGTTTGATCCATTAATCATCGAGTATAATGCCAAAGTCCTCATCCACCGTGACTTAAGTTTTCTTGGTGAGGGTTATCTTGAATTACTTGCCGAGGCTTGGGAGCATATTATTGAGATGAAGAAGAGAGAATTGGGGGGAGTCGAGCTCGATGAAGTAGAATTAGTGTGGGAGATTCTTCGTGGAAACAAACCCTTGGATTTGGCTGCTACGAAACTCCGATACTTCAATGTTTCTTCGCCTACCGAGAAAGGGGAACATATTGCAGGATCTTCAGGGGCCGATCCTAAGGGTCCCTCTTCTTCCAAAGTAGCTGGAGCATCGGTCTCCTTCGGCACGGAGCAGGAATTGGGCTATGACCCAGATAACCCCAGCCATCAATCCAAGGTGTTATCCCCTATTTTAGGAGGAGGTACCCAGCAATCACTGAGAGCCAATTGGATACGGGTATTGCTTTCTAATCTTCAATTTATGAAAAATTTTGTTCTTCGCGTCCAATGGTTTTAAGCTCATTTCCCTTTTTTAACAAATTTTGCAGGTCTTCCAGTTCTCAATCAAACTCCCAAGAGTGATGCTGCTATAGAGCAACAGGAGAAATCGACTAAGGTCCCGGCAGCTGCTGATGTACCAGGGCCCGATGCTCAAGTCATCGGTGCTCTTGACGACGATATGGTCGAAGATCCGCTCCTAATGGATGAGTCTGGCAATGTAATGATCATTGGTGCCTCTGAACACACCGACAAGATTAGCTTGAAAGAGAGGAATTGAAAAGGAGGAGTTGTTGAAAAGAAAAACTAAAACTGGGCCCATCGAGGTGGACATTGACGACCCTCATCTTATGCCATTGCAAGTTATCCCACTTAGCGGGTCGATTCCTAGTGAACTTCCTCCTACCTCTGTAAGCTCTCCTGCTAAAGGCAGCAAGGGATCCAGAAAAAGAATCACAAGTGACACTACTCCCGAAAATCCATAAAAGAGAGAAAGTCAAAGAAGTAGCCGTTACTCCGGCTTATTGTGTATATAGTTTGTACAGTCATTTCTTTCATTGGCTGTGGTTGTACGGGTGTAAGCCCCGATTTTTTGAAATAACTTGTACTACGATCTTAAAACCTACTATGTGAATTAAAGTTTTTGTTTTCTGTTGAGCTTTCGTGTGAATTTCTATTTAAGTAGTTGAACTATTACTTTCCATTCGATGTACTTGCAATTCGTTGTTCATAAATTCAGGTAACAATCCACCAACTCTATCCCAAAGCCTCCAAATGGTTGTGGCCTCAAGTCATATTAAACACTAGGTTCGGGCCTTAATGTTATGTTATCGAATTCAGCGGTTTTTGAGCAACTATACTCTTGCCCCTGGTTTTAGGTTAGCGATGTTAGATGTCGGATGGTCGAATTACATCCTTAGCGAGTTTATACTGCTCCCGTCGGTTTTAGGTCAGAGTTCATGGAATAGCGAATGGTCGAACTCCACTCATCTATTCATTCATGTTCATATCTGCACTCTGGGATAAGACTTAGTTGATGGGTGGTTGAATCGCACCCAATCTATTTTTATAATCTAGTCCGCACTTTGGGGACTTAGAGTTATTCTACGAGCGGTCGATTCACGCCCGATTTATGTTTTTACTCCAGTCCACACTCTAAGGACTTAGAGTTGTTTCGCGGGTGGTCGATTCACACCCAATTTAAGTTTATACTCCATTCCACACTTTGGGGACTTAGATTTGTTTTGTGGGTGGTCGATTCACACCCGATTTATGTTTATACTCCAGTCCACACTCTGGGGACTTAGAGTTATTTCGGAAGGCAGTCGGATCGCATACCTTAATTGATTGAGTTGTCCCCTAGGGTCTGGGGTTTGATCTAGCGAGTGATCGGTCATGTCACATTCACTCTTACTTTATCTTAATCCCACAGTTTGGCTGGATTTATTTGATCATCAGTTGGTCGGCCATGTTTATTCCTTGTCGTCCATCCCGTCAGTTGGACTATGAATGAGAATTATCAAATAAACAAGTGGACCAAGCTCATCTTATTTAGTCTCTTTGGGAATTAGTGTGATTGATTAATTTCAAACTCTGGGAGCATGTTCATACATATCGACATCAATCAGTCACGCTATGTAATGAATATATAATGCCATAGCAAACATAAATGTAAAGGAAGTCCAAAACTTTATTTATTAAACGAAAAGGAAAAAATACAAAGTGACTTATTACACATCTGGAAAATCAAATGCTAAAGCATATTCTGAAAGCAAATACAACTGAAATGAAAAATAAATAAACTAAGTGAAATAGCATCGTAGATGCTTGCTATTCCATGCCTTTGGAAGTGTGATGCCATCGATAGTCGCTAGCTTGAAAGTTCCCTCTTCAAGCCTATGTTCAATGACATATGGTCCTTTCCAGATTGGATTCATGTGTAATGGGGTAGGAAAAACCCGTTTTAGGACGAGATCACTAATTTCAAAGGTTCTAGGTCGGACTTTGATGTTGTAATACCAGGCAACTCGATGTCGATGTGCAGCTGTCTTGAGATCGGCTTCGTTGCGCTTCTCATCTATAAAGTCAGGAGATTCCAAGAGGAGATCTTTATTCATTTTGGATACTTGATAAGAAGGAACTTCGAGCTCAATAGAATAACGGCTTCGGAACCGTAAGCAAGGACGAATGGAGTATGGCCAGTCACGGACTTGTGGGTCGTCCTGTAAGCCTACAATGTTGTAGGAATTTCATCTACCCACCTGCCTCTAGCCTTCTCCAAACGCTTCTTCAGAATGGGCTTTATGATTTTATTTACAGCTTCAACATGTCCATTTGCCTGAGGGTGAGCGATCGCTGCAAATCTCTTTTCAGTACGATATCTTCGACAAAAGTCTTTGAACTCAACACTGTCGAATTGTGTCCTATTATCTGTTATAATAGTTCACGAAAGACCGAAGCGACATTTGATGTTTCAGACGATAAAGTTGATTACTTTCTTAGTTGTGATTGTGGCTAAAGGTTTTGCTTCGGCTCATTTGGTGATGTAATCAACTGCAACGATAGCGTACTTTGCACCACCTATAGAGATCGGTAAGGAATCGATAATGTCTATACCCCACATGGCGAATGGCCATGGGATGACCATTTGTGTGATTTCTGTTGGCGGAGCTCTTGGAACTTTTTCATATATCTGGCATTTATCACATCGTCTTACATAATCAGCGGCATCTTGATTCACGGTTAGCCAATAATACCCATAACAAAGTATTTTCTTTGCCAGAGCTTGCCCCCTATTGTGATCGCTGCATTCCCCTTCATGAACTTCTTTTATAACACGTCTTATCTCACCATGAGCGACACACCAGAGTATAGGGAGTAAGAAACCTTTTCCTGTACATAATTCCTTCTTGCATAATATCCCATGAAGCTTTGCGAAGGACATGTCGCTTTTCATTTCTTTTATCTGGTAGGACTCCATGCACTAAATAGTCTTTGATTAGAGTCATCCACGATTCCCTTTCAGGCTCTGCTTCTAGTGTCTAGTCGATTTCTATCATGTTTATACTTGGGTATTTAATACTTAAATCGAAACCAAGCCCATCTACAGTGCATCGCTGATACTAGCAAATTTTACCAATGAATCGGCCTCTCTGTTTTGATCTCGTGGAATATGCGAAATGTCATAGTGCTCAAATTCTGTCAACAACTCTTGTACTTGGGTAAGGTATGGGGCAAGCCGTTGTCCCTTAGCCTGATAATCTTCCCTAACTTGATACACCACCAACTGCGAATCACAAAAGATTTTGAGAGATTTTATTCCAAGTTCTCTAACGAGTTTAAGTCCAGCAATCGGAGCTTCATATTTAGCTTCATTGTTTGCTGCTGGAAAATCAAGCTTTAATGCATAATAGATTGACCGATTTTCAGGAGTTACAAGCATAATCCCAGCTCTGGAACAATGATCGTTAGATGCTCCATCAGTATACAATTTCCACCGTATAGTAGGAATTTCGCTGCCTTCTGGAGAATCATCCTGCACAGTAAACTCTTCTATAAAGTCTACCAAATCCTGACCCTGGATAGACCTCCGAGGGAGATCAGTAATGTCGAATTGACAAATTCAATATTCCATGTGAATAACCTTCCAGACGTCTCAGGTCGCTGCAGGACCTATCGTAATGGCTGGTCGGTGTAGACATTGATTGGATGCGCCTGAAAGTACGAATGGAGCTTCCGTGATGCAATTAGTAAGCAGTATGCCAATTTCTCTATCTTTGGATAGTTCATTTCAGCTCCTGTTAATCGTTTGCTGACGTAATACACCGGCCTCTGGATCTGATTCTCCTCACGAAGCAATGTGGCACTTATAGCGTGAGCTGATACAGCCAAATAAATGTACAACTCCTCATGATCCACTGGCTTTGAAAATATAAGGAGTCTCCCCAAATGATTCACCAAAGCTTGAAACGTGTCTTTACAATCCTGCATCCATTCAAAGTTTTTTTCCCTTTCCTAATCAAATTGAAGAAAGGAATGCATTTTTCGGTAGCTCTGGAGATGAATCGGCTTAAGGCAACAACTTTCCCATTCAGACTCTGCACTTGTTTAATTGTTCTTGGCGCTTGGATATCACGGATAGCCTGAATCTTCTTGGGATTAACCTCTATTCCACGAGCATTGACAATAAAGTCCAAGAATTTTCCTAATGCAAGACCAAAGGAACACTTCAAAGGATTGATTTTCATCTTGTAATGTTAGAGAATGTCAAACATTTCCGCCAAGTCTCCAATGTGGTCGCTTAATCGTTGTGACTTCACGAGCATTTCATCCACATACACCTTCATTGTTTTTCCAATCTGATCTATAAACATCCTGTTAGCTAAGCACCGATTAGTTTCTCCTGCATTCTTTAATCCAAACTTCATTACTACATAGCAGTACAATCAAACATCGTTAATAAAACTGGTGTTCTCATGATCAAGAATATGCATCGAGATTTGATTATATCCCGAGTATGCATCCATGAAAGATAGCAATTCGTGTCCCGTGGTTGAATCCACCAGCTTTTCAATTCTGGGAAGGGTAAAACTGTCTTTCAGACATGCCTTGTTCAAATCCAAATAATCAATGAATGTTCTCCATTTCCCATTCGCTTTCTTCAAAAGTACAAGATTAGATACCCATTTAGGGTTTTGGGCATCACAGATAAACCCTTTGTCTTTTAGTTTATCCACCTCCTCTTTAAGAGTGGCAGATCTCTCTAGATCCATGCCATGTCTTTTTTGCTTAACTGGGACATACTTCGGGTCGATATTTAATGCATAGCTTTCAATGGTAGGCGGGATTCCACACATGTTAGAGTGAGAACAAGCGAACACGTCTAGATTCGCTCGGAGAAAGCCAGCAAGTTCTTTCATCATCGGGGGGCTGAGATGTGAGCCAATCTTTAGTACTCGTGATGGGTCGTCATGGTTGACCGTGATATCAATCGTCAGCTCAGCCGGTGCAGCCTTGTTCTCTTTAGGCTCCTCTACGTTATCTCTTGAATCTATATCTCTATAGAACCGACTATGGCGCCCGAGCCAAGGCTCAGGCGCTAGTTGTCAATCTTTGATCGCTTGGATGCAGACGATCTTGTCCACACCCTTACCTTTTTCTTTACGCTGAGCTTCCCTCAACTCAGCTACATAACAGGCACGTCCAATCGCCTGATCGCCATGAACAACTCCTATACCATTATCTGTCGGAAACTTCAAAGTCATACACCACGGGGAAAGAGCTGCCTGGAATTCGATTAGGGTTGGTCGACCTAGAAAAACACTATATGAAGAGTCAACATCCAATACAATAAATGGCAAGATCCGCACTCTCCTTCGTTCACCTTCTCCCAACTCAAGAGGAAATTCCACATAACCAACAGCTTCGGTTGCAACACCGTTAAAACCGTGTATATGAGCTTTAGACGGTTTTAAATCTTTGGCTTCCATCCTCAACTGATCATAAGCTTTTTTTAAGATTATATTCACCATACTTCCACAATCAATCAAAATCCTTATCACCAATGCAGGACCAATCATGGCTGAAATGACCATTGGGTCGATCGTCGGAGCCTCCACCTTATCTGCATCTCTATTCCTAAACACAATATCATCCGTCATCGTACATTGTTGTTTTGTCGGAGCTCCATCTTCTGTATTTGAACAACATTCAAGTCCATATGCCTAATTGCGCTAGCATAGCGCTCCATCTCTTGACAACTCCTATCCGCCGGGTGCGGTCCTCCGACTATCATATTTATCACTAGTCTGCGCAGGCTCCTCAGCCCTATGCAGAGCTTATCCTCGATTGAGGTCAGATGTCCCCTGCCCGCCATCCTGCGAAGTTTTCACAAATTTTTGCAATTTCTTTTCTCGAATCGGTTTTTCTATAACATCCTGAAGATGCCCGCATTCATTTGTATTGTGCCTATAACACTCGTGAAATCGACAATATTTCCTGGTCTGCTTCTGCTTCTCTATTGATTCTTTTGAAGGCGGCTTCCTATACGGCATGGTATTTCAAGTAGACAAATAGATATTCTCCAAGGACATATTCAATGGCGTGCAATTATCATACATTGGAACCTAGGCTTAAACCTTCCAGGATTCCTCTTTCGTTCTCAGTTCCAATCTCTGCTTCTCTTTTGTTGATTTGGTTTATTCTGAACATTCACTTGGACTTTTTCAGAACTGTCATCATACTATTTGATTGCAATGTTACTCTGTACGCCTTCTCCACTCGGTCCCACGACATTCTTTTTTTTGGAGGACCCGACTTCCTCCTTTCTCAAATACTAAGCTGCCTTTTGCGTAAAAGCTCTCCAACGTTGCGGGGGGCTTACTGGCTAACCAATTGCCAAACTCGGACTCTGGATCAATCCCTCTTGTCACGGTCATGTGTATCGCATGGTCATTTGGATTACTAACCTCCATAACAACTGTATGAAATCTCTCCAAATAATCTTTCAACGACTCCTAGAGCCTGAATCACGCTGGAAAGGGACGTCACATTTTTAGGATGAGTCGCGTGAATCCAGAATTGCTCCACAAACTTGGTTGCCAAATCATCGAACCTAGAAATTGATCGCAGGGGTAGTCTCGTGAACCACATCGTCGCTATTCCGGAAAGAGTCATGGGAAAGCATCTACACTTGGTTGTGTATCAGCTTGCGCGAAATCCATTAACCATTCATATCTCATGACGTGCTGCCTAGGGTCGGTTTTTCCCTAGTAGGCAGGCATCGACGGCATGTTGAACTTCCTTGGGTACCGTGCATGTAATACACTATTAGTGAACAGGGTATGACTTCTTGAGATTCCCCAGTCATCATTGTCTAAGCTTTGGCTCTCTCTCACTAACTGTCTGACCATTGCTAACATTTGGATGGGTGGTGTTAAGAGATGGTCGCGCTCCACCTCTTGTGAATGTTCAGGTCGATGTTCGCGGGCCGTTTCACGCGTTCTTGGTTCACCGTCTTCTCGACGTGCATTTTGTACATTCATTTCGTCATCATTTCGGGGAGGTAACTGGTCAACATTCAATCGAACTCCATCATCCAAACCTTCAGAAATAGTTCCAGGGTGATTCCCTAAGTGTATGGGGGGAATCCCTCCTCTAGAGGAGGGATCGGTACTGATCCTTAGGGCACTGAGCGATCCTAGCAGACCATGATGGTCTGCCAGGCGATGCTCTGAAGCTTCTACACGATTTTCTTAAATCCTACGACGCCTATGTCTATGATATTCATCGAATGAGCTAGAACGTTCTGATGTCGAGTAAGGAGTGGGTTCCCTCTTAGCTTTCCCCCGATGCTGCCGAGTAATTTGATTCATCAAGTTGATATTAGTCTGAATTTGCTGATTTATTTGTCGACGACTTTCCATCGACTCTCTCATTAAATTATGAAATTCATCTCTAGTAATAGAATCAGTGGGATTATGAACTTCAACCGGATTAGCATTCACATTTGTTGGTTGATTGCTTGGGTCTCATTTGCTGAATGCTAGCAGTCTCATTTCCATTCACGCTCTGAGAAATAGATCTAGTATGTCTCACCATTATCAATCTCGGTACTTAGATTTTAGCAAATCTGAGTAGTATAAGCAACTTTATGAAGATAACTACGGATCTTCTTCGGGGGATTTATCCAATCCAGTAGCAACAAAGGGATCCTAGCAGGTTGAGAATCAAGGTTCTCAGTGAAAGCACCAAAATGTTTGCAACCAAATTGGTCACAAACACCCAAGAACATATTTTTGTAGAGAAGTGAAGAAAATAAAATTAAATTGAGGAAAAGACTAAGCTAATAACAAATAAAAAGCAATAATAAAAAACACAAAGATTTATAGTGGTTCACGTTGTATGTCTACGTCCACTTTGAAGATTATCTTTATTGATGAATTATAAATTTGATTACAGCAGTTGGGAATATAGAACACTTGATTACAATAAAGACTAAAGCAACAAGCAGCGTAAAGATCCCCAGAATGACCCCTTAGGCTAATATTTATAGATGAAGATGACTGTCAATCTCTCTGAAACTTCGGCTAAAGGATCTTCTAATCCATATGGGCCTACCAGAGGGGTCACTAGACCCAATTCCCAATGAAGAGGGAATGGTACCGATCCCTTCATTGGTTGATTTTTGGGCAGCGACCCTTATGGTGGCTTCTGCATGCTTAAATATGTTGGCCCTTCAATTCTCATGTCATATGGACCACTGGAGCTCAAGTTATTGATTGATCTTTGATTTAACTCTACTTGTAAACTGCTTTCTGCCGAACTCTCTAAAATGTTGTATACCGATCCCTCTGGCTTTGCCTATTTGATGTGCGATCCCTAAGGTAGGTTCCCTATGGTCCATATACCTTGCTCTTCAAATTTCATCTACTTTGGACTTGTAGATCTCAAGAAATTGATCGTTGAATGCAAGAATGTATTTGGTCTTTGATGTATGCCGACCCTTATTCAATGAAGCTTGCCGAACCATCTTTTCCAATGAAGCATGCCAATCCCTCTAAATTGAACATGCCGATACCTCTTTGGTGGACCTAAGTATGTCGATACATCTCCTTTCATAAGATATGTCGATCCATCTCATTCAACTATGTCGATCCCTCTTCTATGAGCTGAAGTATGCCGATCCATCTCAATCAACTATGTTGATCCCTCTTCTATGAGCTAAAGTATGTCAATCCGTCTCAATCATCTATGTGGATCCCTCTTCTATGAGTTGAAGTGTGTTGATCCCTCTCAAGGAGACAAGCCATACCGATCCCTTCCATTAACTAAGCTATATTCCATACTTTAAGCATTTTATATTGTTTATCTACCAGTTTCGTTTAATTCTGACTTCATATAACCATTTGCACTTGACTTTCGGGTCCTACAATCATTGCTTCGGAATCATTGGCCTTGACAGCATTCGGATCTAACTCGTGTAATCAATTCAATTTAGTCGGGCTAGAATGCCGAATAACAACTACAATCTTTTCGTAAAAAGTAATCCTTGATAATTTTGTATAAATGTTAATGATTTCAACTGAAATTTTTTATATCACTATTTATAATTAAGTCACTAATAGAACTTAATGTAAAATGTAATTGGAAATGACATAAATATGATTGTTATATTCATCTTGGATTCAATTGTTTGTAAACCTTACTGGTAGAAAAATCATACGAGGAGTGGTGTCATTTAGCTTGAGTGTGTGTAAGTTGATTCTTGTAGCTAAGCATAATACAAAGAACTATAATATCCCGATTTTCTTTGAAGGGTTCAATTATAATGCTTGTATAATGGTAATGAATATGAAATATCAATAATATTTATCCTTTAGTTGTGTATTGCACTCTGCATTATTATGGAGACCCCTAACTCAGTGACCAAACTTCATCATCACTTTAGCCTTAACTCAAATGATTGAGGTCGGCTATATAAGCGTAAATGTACATTCATGCCAGATTAAAATTTTAACTCAAATGTACATTCTTTGCTATTTGACAAGGAAAAACAGATTTTATTTGGAACAGACTCAATAGTGTATTCACAAGTTGTAAATGGGTTTATATTTTGGTTAACTTAATCATCTATATTGAGCATGTTCCATTTTGGTAAATTAAATGAACCAAAACATATCTGATAGTTTAGTGTGTTTATTCATAAGCCTATACTAGTTCTCGTTGTTGATTATTATACTTGCCTACAGGTACATAAGCTTTTTCGAAGAAATGGTCAATTGTAGTAATGAATTGGTACCCGTCTATAGTCATCATCTATATTATAACAATTTTTAGCACTAGTTATTAAACTTCTCTATGTACGGTTATGGATTTTATGTTAACTTGGTTGTCTTAAAACTACCGCATCTACACAGTTATGGATTTCATGTGAATGTGGTTATTTTATTTAAAATATTTTTTATCAAATTGTTTGTATATCATATTTCATTATGTGATTAATGTGTTTTTCGGTTGTTTGAATGTGATAATTATATGAGTGATTGTTGGTTTCCTACTGAAATATTTTAATTATTACTATTTAATATATGTTGTCAACAAAATGCAGTGGAAACTGAACGAGCTACCAAAACAAAGGAAATCTGCACAAAAAATCGATGTTTTTAATATCATTTAATAAACGCTGTAGAATATATATGGTGGCATTTATTAAAACACAACGGTATGTTTTGGGTTTTTAGTCGCATCTTCTATGACAGCGTTTACGAAATGGCTACTATAATATTTTGTAGTAGCATCAACAATACTTTTTAGTGGCGTTTATACAGCGCTATGATAAAAAAATTTGGTTGCATTTGTAGAATGCTATAATATGTTGCTTTTCGGTAGTGTTTATGAAAACGCAACAGAAAGTCCTGGACTTTTAGTTGCATGTCATATAATGGTGTTCTCTAGAATGCTATTATAAGTTATGGTAGCGTATTTTGGGCGATACTAAATCTATTTTCTGTTGTAGTGATGGTTCCGAAGGAAAGGAGGGAATTGATAAACAAGTTTTGGAATTGTTGTAGAAAGGATTTATTAGACAAAGTATTTCAGAATGGGGAGTTCTTGTTGTATTTGCTACTAAGGTTGACGGTTCCCGAGACTGTGTGTCGATTATCGAAAGTTGAATAAGCTGATGAAGAAAAACCATTATCCTTTGCCTCACATTTAGGACCTCTTTGATCAACTTGTCGATGAAAAGGTTTTCTCGCAGCTTGACCTTGCTATAGGATTTCACCAATTGAGAGTTAATGAGGACAGCATTCCAAAGACCGCTTTTTGTATTCCGGATGGGTTGTTTGAATGGGTTGAGATACCATTTGGGCTAACTAATGCCCCTTCTTATTTTGTTGATTTGATGAGCAGAGTCTTTTGGAAGTAGCTGAATAAATTCGTTGTTGTATTTTTTGATGAAATTCTAGTGTTTTCTAGAGATGAGAAGGAGCATGAGTTACATTTGAGAGAAGTACTGAATGTGCTGAGGATAAATCAGCCAAGAGCAAATTTTCGAAGTGCCATTTTTAGAGGAGTACGGTCTGATTTTTAGGGCATGTTATATCTGGGAATGGGTTGGCGGTAGACCCAAGAAATGTGGCAGTTGCTAAGGATTGGAAGATTCCAAAGAATTCAGAAGTACGTAGTTTCTTAGGATTAGCCGGTTCCTGTCAAAAGTTTATATAAAGGACTTTGTGAAGATATTTGCACCATTGACAAAGCTTATGAAAAAGAATCTGGTTTATCTTTCGAATGCAGATGTGAAGAAACTTTGTCAGGTTGAATGAGATGTTGACGAGCGCACCTGTTATGGTTGTCCCTATTGGTACCAAACCATTTACCATCTACACTGATACTTGTAGCACTGGTCTTGGTGCTATCTTGATGCAAGAGGGTAGGGTTGTAGCATATGCGAGTCAGCAGTCGAAGATGCACAAGAATAACTACCCTACACATGATTTGGAATTAGCTACGATTGTATTTGCTTTGAAGTTATGGAGACACTATTTACTTGGAGAGAGATTTGAATTATATACCGACCATAAGTCGTTGAAATACATATTCTCGTAGAAGGCCTTGAACTTGAGACAGCAGAGATGAATGGAATTCTTAGCATCTTATGATTTTGATATTGCTTATACTCCTGGAAAGGGTAATGTTATGGCGAACGAATTGAGTAGGAAGCATGCTACGTTGAATGTTATGATGTTAGAGATGAAGTAGCTTGAGTATATTTTTGGATTTGATTTTCGACCATCAACAGATATTACACCTAGATTATTGGCAACCTTGGAAAGAAGAACTACACAAGAGGAGAGGATTGGCAAGAGTCCAAAGAATGATGCAGAGCTGGTTGAGATTATGGATTGGCTTGAGAAAGGTGAAAAGTCAAGTCATTTGGAGTGATATACAAAAGAATGTAAATGACACTTAAGGAGGGATGGAAGGTTGTGTGTGCCAAAGTTGAAGGAACAAATCAATGAGGTGTCAAAGGAGTGTTATCATTTGAGGACGACCATTCATCCTAGTAGCGAAAACATATATAAGTGTAGAATATAATAGTTTATGATTTTTGTTTGTTGAATAAACATATATATATATATATGTTTATATATATATATATTAAATGTGTTTGCTATATTACTATTGCAATATCACAAAATGAAATAAACAAATCAAATTTCATTTAAACATATATTTTATTTCATTACAATTTCAAATAGTACACATTTACGACATAGCTTCCATTATATTTTACACTTCCATGTACAACACTATTTAACACTCTCTGTACAACATTATTTTCCACTCTCATATAAAATACACTCTCATGCACAACTCACTCACTCACATAGACTCAAATTTGATTTTCTATCATCTTGCTCCAATTTCTCTTAACTCTAATCAACTACTTTACCTATCAAATAACAACATAGTAAAAAGGAAAAAGAAACAAACCGAAACTACAAAAATAAAAATTGAATATGATATTGCCTCAATTTATAGGTTTGTTTGTTTTTATATTTTAGACAGGAACCAAAAATAAATGTGCACGAGTAACCTATGACATGTATAGTGTATCAATGTGAATGTCATAAAGTCGAGCATCGATTAAATTGCAGGGACAAACACACAAGCCCAAAAAATTTCAAGCTTAACTCAAACAGAAAGTCATGGGCACCAAAACAAAAGCAAGAAATATATAAGTGCACATGAACAAGTATCGTGCATATACAAGTGAACATAAATAACTGTAGTTCGAATGCAAGTGCCAACATATACAAATGCGACCAGAAACATGGTTAATTTCATCTAAACCAACAAGAAAATGCACATTCATACAAACAAGTGCCAGTGTAGGAGCAAGTGCGCAAGTACAGAGTGCACACAAGTATGCATTACAACATCAAATGTCGAGACCAAGCAAATGGAACACACACTAATGCAACATAGTACATGCACATAGAGAAACACATGCACACTAGGTAGAGTACAAGTATATAAGTGAAACCAGGTACAGTAATGGTAAAAATAGATCAACTCATGTACAAGGCAAGAAAGTGTATTGGACTTAACAAAATGGATCAACACTCAAGCATTTCATACACATGAAAGCATGGAAGATAACACATAGGTATACATGTTAGAAAATTTCACACATACACACACAAATGTATGTATATATTCATGTATACACATAGAAATTAGTGCATCTTAGTTCATCAAATTCGTGCATCGCAATCAAACAATTGTTTATATTTCATCAACGAACAAATCAAGCAGTCAAGAATTATTTAAAAAATATATTATGACTGTAAGAAAGTGAAAATGCACAAAGGGTCATAAAAATAGCAAATAGGCAGAAGCACAAGGGAACAACAACAAGAGAAACTACAAGGAAGAGGAACTAATCCACTCAGACTTTCAAACCAGAAGTCGATACAAATTTCAAAATATATAAGTAAGGAGCAAAACAATTAAACACAACTCGATCAAAGGAAATCAACAATGGACTTGAAATATTCAAGGCCAAAAATAGAAATTCAACCAAGGTCAAAATATATTCGAATATATATCAACAACGAAAAAGTCATTAATCACATAACTGTACGATCAGAAATCAACAGCAAGATTAAAAATCAAAGTCAAGTTTGAACATTTCAAATCGAAAGTAACGGATTCGATTTTCAAAATCAATCCCTATATAAACCTAATATCATCACTGGCATAAACGATGAGTCGAGAATGAAAAAAAAATAAAAAGGAAAAAATTATACCAAACAATTATTATTAGGAATTTTCGACAGTGAAAGCAACCACAACAATCAATCACTACTAATCGAAGAACGCAATCATTAGAGAAGGAGTGCGATTTGAACCACTATCTCAAACATTGACTTTCAATTTAGGGAACACTAATTTCATATTGCATGTGATAAAGAATATCAGCATGGACAAGATAATACAGGCTGAAATGAAAAGGGGAGAACTCTCTTATCTAATTTAAATTGGGTTGTAATCTATATTTGTAATAGGGTTTCATTTTTAATTTAATTTCATATTTATTATAATTTACCTTTTCATAAAACTCTAATTTTTAACTAGGTACTAACTATGGGGCATAGTTAGAGAATTTGCAACTTAGGATTTGAGTTGTGGCAGGATTTTGAGCAGGGTTAGCGAGGGTCCTAAGTTTACATAGCCGTGAGCGTTCGATCGTTTTAATTCTAGTAGAAACTTTGGGGGCAGTAGTAGGCAGGTTTTGCCAAAGCTAGGTAAAATTGTGTGTCATTTTTATTTTCGCATTTACTTTGTTATTATCTGTGCTACAACCTTATGATTCTGTGAATTTATTTAAACCTTATTCACCCCCTCTAGGTTTAATTCGATCCTATAATAAGGATATGAAGAGTGTTTACTATTGGCCAGGTGCTCGAACCAAAATGGCACAAACACTCAATAGAGAATAGAAGAGAATAAATAATGAAGAAAATAAATTAAAATGAATAAAAATGAACACACAGAGTTTTATAATGGTTCGAAAAACTCCGACCTACGTCCGTTTAATGATTTTATTGCTTAACTTTTGACTTAGGGGCATAAGTTGTTAGGGGTTGGTACAACTCCAACACTTAGATTTTTGGAATAACAAGAATATAGAGTAGAGTAGAGTTAGAGCCAAAAGATCCTGAAAAATGAGCCTTACCCCTTTATTTATAAAGGTAGGGAGCCTAAAATCTCATCCAAAATATCTCCAGGCCGTTACTCAAGATTTATACCAATTCTCTATGAAAATTAGGTGCCACATCTTCAGGCTGCTAGGGGTCGGTACCAATCCCTAAAATAGCCAAATTGGACGTCTTAAGCTCTTCGGCTCGTCTTGTGCTTAGCTTCATGATTCTATAGTTATTTGCATCAATAATAGCTTGTTTTGGAGTCCAAGTGATGGAGTTGTAGAAGAACAAAGTTGCTGATTTGAGAGGTCGTGGGGATCGGTAGAGGACTTTATTGAATCAACAAAGTAACATTGGAAATAGGGTCTAAACACCAAGGAGCATCCATAGGAAGAAGATAGGCCCCTCCTAAGGGAGTTTCTACGGGTCGGTACCGACCTACTGACCCCTAGGAGTGGGTCAGTACCAACCCCACACTTGGGAGTTTATGTTTTTGGCATTAGCGTGGTGGTTTGGTATTTGTATGGTAATCTTGTTTGTACTTTGGTTTTAGGCTTCATGGTCATCTCTCCGAGCGTCTTTCCTTGATAACTTCAAAGTCTGGTTTGTTGCGTTCGTTTGTATACTGCCTGGTCAAAAGGTGGGATAACAGTTGCCCTCAAACCACGCTTTGCGAATGGAAGGTGTGCTTTGTTCAAGAACAAATGTGACGTTAATCTTTGATAGTTGAGCTCTTTGGCTACTTCAATCTTAGTAAATTGTCCATTTCCTTCAAATATTCTAGTTAACTACAGGTCGTTCCAGACCTATCATAGCCTAGGACTCTAGACTCTGCCTAAGTGTTGTCTATACATTATCATAGTTCCGATTTCATTCGAAGTCATTACATCACATGGCAAAACCATCTCGTGTTCATTTAGGATTTACATCATTATCATTTTGAATTTCAGAGTTACTACATATCAAACCCATCCCGTATTCATCCAGGATCTTTCAATCCTATTCCAATTATAAGGTGTTCGAATCGATTTTATCAAAATCAAATTTGTTTTCATTCTCAGGTTCGATCTCTCCAGATCATTATATATTTAGTTTAATGTGTGATCTCTCGAGATCGGTGATCAAATTTGTGACCGTTAAGGTTCGATAGTTAAATCAATAGTCGTTCGAGGCTGATAATCAAATTTATGGTCATTTAAAACCGATAATCAAATCCTTGCATTTGAGACCGATGATTAAATCCGTGGTCATTCAAGACCGATGGTCGTTCAAGGCTGATGGTCGTTTGGGGCCAATAATCAAAACCATATTCATTCGAGGCTGATGGTTGTTTGGGGTTGATGATCAAATCCATAGTCGTCTAGGGCTGATGACAGTTCAGGGTCGATGATCAAACCCATGGTCTGTTCGAACCCTTGTTGATCCCGATCCACTCGCTCTCTTGCGAGGGGACTCAATGACAAGGAAGCCCATCTGCTCACTCTCTAGTGAGGGGCTTAGCTCCTTGCACTATGTTCTCATCATTTTGGATGGGACTTAAAGCGATCAATATCAGTATTCACGTTCAAGTGGGTTTTAATAGTCAAATTCAAACATTCAAGAAACAACATAAAGTCTAACATCAAGATAGCTACCTCACCGGGCGCTACAGTCTAGCATCTAGCTTAGAGCGTGCCTAGGTACCGTTCGAGATCCCATACATGAGTAAGTGGCTAAATTGTATTATTTCCCTATTTATTGAAAAGAGGGAAATAGAGTGCGAGAATCGAGCTTGATCCCTGCCATCCTGATCAAGGGATAACTATTCTTGACCTTGATCCAGGGCTATTTCCATGCGCTGCGGTTGATGGCTACTCTTGTTCCGCCACCATAACTCAGTTTCTCACATACTACTGTAATTGTTTGTCTCTGACCTATTCATCGATTAGATCTCGCAAGTGTCTACAGTCATTCGTGTTATGCCCATCCAACACATGGAATAGACAGTACTTTCCCGACTTCTTCTCATTGTCAGTGGGCTCTCTTCTTGCAGGTTTTCTGACGCAGTGGATTAAACAAAACGATCTTCGATCGGTGAAAGTAGCAATCGGTGGATTGGAAGATACTGAAATGCCCAAATTCGTTGATCCGAAGATACCGAATTCTAGCTATCCCGAACTCGTTGATCGCGCACGATACCGGGTTCAAAGATCTTCAATTCTTCAAGCGTTGATCAAGCGCACTTGATTCCGTGAATCGGCTTCTACAATCGTTGAATCGAGCGCACTCGATTATCCGAAAGAGGAGATAGGAGATTACACTCAACTACCAATTTGGAATGAAAGCACAAAGCAATCAAAAGAGAATTTTATTCAAAAATCAACAACCCTTACAAAATGACCTTATACGCCTATTTATAGGCTACAACTCAACACAACAGAAAACTTCAAAATATTACAAGTACTTAGGTCGAAAACGACCTACGACCTAGAACAGACGCGACCTATCAAAGTCTCCGACTCAACATAAGTCGTACACGACTTACAACAGAACATATGAAAAAAACAGACGACTTAATCTATAACAGTTGCGACCTACGACTTGGTATAAGATGGTAGCGACTTAACGGCAGCTTCTTCACACTTTAAAGAACCAACGGTGTAGATTAACTCGGCATGAGATTCTACGGCATCCAATGCTTCAGCGACTTAAAACATTAGCGCATCAGAAACTTCGCGACCTAAGCTTTAGGTCGGTAACGACCTAAAATATGTGGCGACTTAAGGATCAACGGTAGAGATCAATGCGGCATAAGAATCAACGACATCCAGAGTTTTGCGACCTAACAGATAAGCAGTTCCAGAAACTTTACGACCTAAGGCCTCGCGACTTAACTCCTCACGATCTAAAACTTCGCGACCTAACTTAGGTCGTTCTGTTTTCCTGCGACCTAACATAGGTCGTAATTTGTTAGGTCGTATCACCTTTCCCTTCAGATTGTTAGGTCGTAGCTCTCCACTTCCCTTAAGTCGTAGCTTTTTTTCCCCTAGCCTGTTAGGTCGTAGCATGTGATCCTTGAAACCGGTAGGTCGTTGGAGCGACCTAAAAGCTTCGTTAGGTCGTAGGCGACCTAATACTTCACCGATTTGGACACTTCCACTTTTTCCAGCATTACTTGCTCCTTCCTCTATCTCGCTAGGTCGTGAGCGACCTATGAACTCCTTAGGTCGTGAGCGACCTAGGCCTTTAACTTTCTGCGCTGCATCATCCTCCCCAGGTTGAGAAAAATTCGACCTCGAATTTGCACCTTCTTCTTCCACAACAGACTCACCCCCATGATATGGTATAAGATGTTTAACATTGAACACGTCAGACGTATACACATCATCCGGCAGCTTCAACTTATAAGCATTCTCATTAATTCGTTTTACAACTTCCACCGGACCAATTTTCCTGGCTTTCAACTTGTTATAAGCGCCTACTGGAAAACGATCTTTTGTTAAAACTGCATAAACCATATCTCCTTCATTAAACTCAACATTTCGTCGTTTCAAATCTGCAGCTCGTTTATATTTCTCATTTGCTTTCTCCAATCGTTCCTGAACGACTTTATGACATTCCGCCAACCCCTCAACAAAATCAGCAGCTTTCTTAACTGTCTTCTTTGATTGTGGCACTACAGTTAGATCCAAAGGTCCTTTCGGTAAGCTCGAATAGACAATCTGGAATGGACTAAACCCAGTACTTCGATTCACAGCATGATTATGAGCAAACTCTGCCTGGCATAACTTCACATCCCAACTCTTCAGATTATCTTGAACAAGACACCTCAACAAGTTTCCCAATGATCTATTAACCACCTCTGTTTGTCCATCAGTTTGCGGATGATAGGCACTACTAAACTTCAACTTCGTTCCGACCATTTTCCACAAACTCAGCCAAAAATGACTCAGAAATCGAGTATCTCTATCTGACACAATAGATTCTGGCAATCCATGAAGTCGATAGATCTCCTTGAAAAACAACTGAGCAACATGAACAGCATCTGCCGTCTTCTTACAAGCAATAAAATGTGCCATTTTCGAAAATCGATCAACCACCACATAAATGGAATCATTACCACGTTGCGTTCTCGGCAACCCCAACACAAAGTCTATACTGATATCCACCCATGGTTTTACAGGCACGGGCAACGGCATATATAAACCAGCATTAGTCGCAGTTCCTTTCGAAACCTGACAAATATGACAACGTTCCACAAACCTCTCTACTTCTTTCCTCATCAATGGCCAAAAGTAGGACTGTGAAATTAGCTGTAAGGTACGGTCTCTCCCAACATGTCCCTCTTCGTGTAACTCCTTGATAATCTTCATTCTCAGACTACCCTCCGGTATGCACAATCGATTTCCTTTAAAAAGAAAACCATCAATCATTATAAACTCATCAGTCTTCCCTTCATTGTCCCTTTCAACAAATTTCTTAAAATAAGAGTCTTCTGCAATCTGCTCCGGCAATAGTTCAAAACCAGTCACCTCAACTTTCATCGTTGTCAACAAATGACTCCTTCTACTTAAAGCATCAGCCACACGATTCGTCACCCCTGATTTGTTCTTCACAACGAAAGTAAACTGTTGCAGATATGCAATCCACGATGCATGTCTCGCTGAAATCTTATCTTGCCCTTGCAAATGCTTCAATGCTTCATGATCAGTATACAGAACAAACTCTTTCTGAAATAGATAATGTCTCCGGTGTTTAATAGCTTGCACAACAGCATAAAACTCCACATCATATGTACTGTATCGCATCTTCGCTCCTGACAACTTCTCACTGAAATATGCAATTGGACGACCCCTTTGACTCAACACTCCTCCAATTCCAACCTTTGACGCATCAGTGTGTAGCTCAAACAATAACTGAAAATCTGGTAATACTAGAATTGGTGCAGATGTTAGCAACTCCTTGATCTTCCCAAAAGCATTCCCTGCTTCCTCTGACCATGTAAATTGTTTTCCCTTCATACAATCAGTCACAGGTGCCATCACACTACTAAAGTGTGGAATGAACCTTCGATAGAATGAAGCCAACCCATGGAAACTACGAACTTCCGTTATCGTCTTGGGCTGCGGCCAATCTCTGATAGCTTCGATTTTACTTTGGTCAACCTGTATACCTTTTTCCGACACAACATACCCCAGAAATAAAACACTCTTTGCCATAAAAACACACTTCTTTGTAGCAGCATAGAATTGTTCTTCACGAAGTATAATTAACACTTTCTTTAAATGTTGAACATGCTCTTCTTTACTAGCACTGTAGATTAGAATATCATCAAAGTAAACCACCACAAATTTCCCAATGTACGGTCTGAAAATTTGGTTCATCACCCTCATGAATGTACTTGGTGCATTTGATAGACCAAACGGCATTACCAGCCATTCATACAAGCCTTCCCTCGTCTTGAATGCTGTCTTCCATTCGTCCCCTGGTCTAATGCGAATCTGATGATAACCGCTCTTCAAGTCAATCTTAGAAAAGATTACGGACCCACTGATTTGATCCAATAAATCATCTAGCCTTGGCATCGGAAATCTGTATCTGATTGTGATTTTATTCAATGCTCTACTGTCTGTGCACATCCTCCACGTTCCATCCTTTTTGGGTACCAATAAAGCTGGTACAGCACAAGGACTTAAACTCTCCTGCACACGCCCCTGTTCAAGCAATTCTTCTACCTGCCTCCGCAACTCTTCATGTTCCTTCGGACTCATTCGATAATGTGGTCTGTGTGGTAACACTGCTCCCGGAACAAGATCGATTTGGTGTTGTATATCCCTCAACGGTGGCAACTCCGTTGGTAACTCCTTTGGAAATACATCGTCAAATTCTTTCAAAACTGGTTTAATTTCTTCTGGAATCTCAACCTCTTCACTGCTCTCTCGCCCAATTAATAAAAACACTTCAGGTTCCTCCTCTACTTCCTTCACAAACTCTTTTAAGGATAACAAAGTTTTGAGCTCTTCAATCTCCTCCAACTTGTTTTCCTCCTGTTGTCGCTTCTTTGGAACTAGAGTAATCTTTGTGCCTTCAAACATGAAACTGTAACTGTTGGTACATCCATCATGTTACACAGCTCGATCATACTGCCACGGTCTTCCCAGCAACAAATGACAAACGTCCATATCTACGACATCACACCAGATTTCATCTTTGTATTTCTTCCCAATTGAAAACTTCACACAAGCTCTACGTCCAACTTTCACTTCACCACCCTTCCTCAACCAAGCTAACTTGTATGGTTTAGGATGTTTCTCGGTTTTCAATTCCAACTTCTTCACCGCTTCTGTAGAGATAATATTATCACAACTCCCAGCATCAATAACAAATTTACAAACTCTCCCCAGAATAGTGCATGTAGATTGAAAGATATTGTTCCTCAACCAACTACTTTCCTCCTCTTGCTTTGGTGTTAAACAACTTCTCCTCATCATCAATGCGTACCCATCATCTCCTGACAGTAAGTCTTCCTCCTCAACTGGTAAAGAATTGGAACATTCAGCTTCTTCATCCTCATCCTCAACTTCTGCAATCATGGTTCTCTTCTTTGGCTTTGGACACTCACTGCTTTTATGACCCAATTCCTGACAATTGTAACATTTAAACCCACTGTTAACCCTTGTCTTCTCAACCTCCTTCACCACTGGTCTACTGATAGGTTTAGAAACATTAGAACTTCCTCCAACACCCTTCGCTTGATTGTTAGAATTAGTAAACACACCACTTCCTCGTCGTCCCTGTCTCTCCCAAGCCAACGCTTTCTGATGTGCTTCCGCTACAGATCTTGGATCGAACATATTAACCATATCCTGAATCTGCATTCTCAATCCCCCAATGAATCTAGATGTCAGCTGCTCTTCCGTTTCCATAATATTATTCCTTGCAATAAGTTGATAGAATTCATCAGCATAGTCATTCACAGATTTCGTCCCTTGTCTCAAGTTTTGCAAACGTTGATACATCAAAGATTGATAATTGTATGGTAAGAACGTTGCCTTCATCAATTTCTTCATCTTCTCCCAAGATTCAACTTTTGACTTTCCCATCCGATCACGTGTAAGTTTGGTCTGCTGCCACCATGCCAAAGCTCTACCCCTCAACCTCGTAGCAACCAACTTCACTCTACGCTGTTCTAGAACTTCTTTGAAGTCAAAAATCTCCTCGACATTAGCCACCCAATCTAGAAACTCCTCTGCTTGCATACCACCTTTGAATTCAGGAATTTCAGTCTTCATTCCCGATTCCCACTTGTGATCATACTCAGAGTAATTTCTTCCTTGTCCTCGTCCTTGTCCTTGAATACTACCACCATCATAATCCTCTTCAAAATCAGATGTATATCGTTGTCTATCTCGTCCACCCACATCTCTACTACCTTCACGCCTACCACCATCATCCCTTCTATCAACATTCCTCCGTTCACGATCATTCATGTTCCTCCCACGCCCTTGATCGTTTTCAATATTTCTGTCTCGATTGGAATGTGGCGAGACTCTACTACCCCCATGGTTAGATTCAGGTGAAACCCTTCTCCGATTTTGATTCATCTCTGTCATAAGCTTCTCTAACCGGCCAATTCCTTCGTTAAGCTTTTCACTAAAATTCTCATTGATTCTTTGCTCCATCTCATCAGCTTCTTCTCTTCGATACAAAGCTTCTACGTTTTGGTGGCGATTAGCTCTTCTTGGCGGCATACTTGAAATCTTTACAAACACTTCAACACTTCAAAATTCAAACACTTTTCGGATTTTGATCCAAAATGAAACGGATCGAAAACTTCCACTTTGTAGCAAATCGCGATGAACACGATGGACAAAGTTTCGGCCTCCAATTCAAATCCGATCAAACAACCTTCGAACAAGCCTTCTTACTCTCGGCCGTGATAAACAAATTCAAATCTTCACTTCTAATGATTAGGCTCCAAGTCTCGATCTAACTATGATTGGTTAGAACAAGCTCTGATACCAAAACTGACGCAGCGGATTAAACAAAACGATCTTCGATCGGTGAAAGTAGCAATCGGTGGATTGGAAGATACTGAAATGCCCAAATTCATTGATCCGAAGATACCGAATTCTAGCTATCCCGAACTCGTTGATCGCGCACGATACCGGGTTCAAAGATCTTCAATTCTTCAAGCGTTGATCAAGCGCACTTGATTCCGCGAATCGGCTTCTACAATCGTTGAATCGAGCGCACTCGATTATCCGAAAGAGGAGATAGGAGATTACACTCAACTACCAATTTGGAATGAAAGCACAAAGCAATCAAAAGAGAATTTTATTCAAAAATCAACAACCCTTACAAAATGACCTTACACGCCTATTTATAGGCTACAACTCAACACAACAGAAAACTTCAAAATATTACAAGTACTTAGGTCGAAAACGACCTACGACCTAGAACAGACGCGACCTATCAAAGTCTCCGACTCAACATAAGTCGTACACGACTTACAACAGAACATATGAAAAAAAACAGACGACTTAACCTATAACAGTTGCGACCTACGACTTGGTATAAGATGGTAGCGACTTAACAGCAGCTTCTTCACACTTTAAAGAACCAACGGTGTAGATTAACTCGGCATGAGATTCTACGGCATCCAATGCTTCAGCGACTTAAAACATTAGCGCATCAGAAACTTCGCGACCTAAGCTTTAGGTCGGTAACGACCTAAAATATGTAGCGACTTAAGGATCAACGGTAGAGATCAATGCGGCATAAGAATCAACGACATCCAGAGTTTTGCGACCTAACAGATAAGCAGTTCCAGAAACTTTACGACCTAAGGCCTCGCGACTTAACTCCTCACGATCTAAAACTTCGCGACCTAACTTAGGTCGTTCTGTTTTCCTGCGACCTAACATAGGTCGTAATTTGTTAGGTCGTATCACCTTTCCCTTCAGATTGTTAGGTCGTAGCTCTCCACTTCCCTTAAGTCGTAGCTTTTTTTCCCCTAGCCTGTTAGGTCGTAGCATGTGATCCTTGAAACCGGTAGGTCGTTGGAGCGACCTAAAAGCTTCGTTAGGTCGTAGGCGACCTAATACTTCACCGATTTGGACACTGCCACTTTTTCCAGCATTACTTGCTCCTTCCTCTATCTCGCTAGGTCGTGAGCGACCTAGGCCTTTAACTTTCTGCGCTGCATCATTTTCGATAGGGGATCTATCCCCTGGTATCCAGATAATTCCACTCCGGGGTCTCGTTTAAATTAGTCTAAGAAGTGAATCTCGGTTCTCTCCTTTGTTGCTTCGATCCTTCAAAGTCGTCATCTATCTTTCTCTTTCCTTTGCCTTTGCTAGATCCTTCTATGGGCGGTCCTCTATCACCCACAACATTGATTTCTTCCTCATCGGCTTCATAGTCCTCCTGGCGCAGAAACCGTTCAGCGCCGAGATAAAATTCTACGAGATCCCTAAGAGGATCCTATTCCAATGCAATCTTGAAATCAATCTTGGTAGTTATTCCCAAAACTGCCGCCATCAGAACCATCAAAGGGTCTGGCTTATCAACTACACCTGTCGCTGCATTAAACCTTGTCAGAAAACTCTTGAGGGTCTCTTCGGCCTTTTGCTTCATGCTTGCCAATGTCATTTCATTCTTGGATCATGAGATATGGACCCGGAACTGCTTCACAAATCTATTCATTAACTCGGCCCATGTGCTAATGGAACCGCTCTCCAGCTATCTAAACCACTCTACTGCCAAACCTTTCAAATGTAAAGGGAAACACCATCCCATTAACTCTTCAATCACACCCAACACTTCCATATGTCGAATGTACCTCGTCAAATGAATTGTTGGATTTGTCTTCCCATCATACATTTACAATGTTGTAACTTGAAATCAGGCGAATTCCTAGAATTTTAGATATTCGAAGTGAATGGACTCCTGTTCACGTCTTCCATGTTCTAATTAGGCAATCCTCCCTCATAACTCGCCTCACCATCTTAGCAAGTCTATCATCATCGTTTAGATGGATTTCCAAATTTGCATTCTCGGCCTGCCCTCCGACTCTGCGAGAAAATTCAGGCATTTACTCCTCTAGTCGTGCTTCTACATTCTGATTCACATTCAAACGTTCTGCTTCAACTGCAGACTGTACATCATTCCTTCCCGAGGTAGGACGACCCGTGCCCCTGAGTCCTTGGGGGTCGGTATCGACTCATGCTAGGGGGTTGGTATCCACCCGTAGAATTGGCTCAGGGTTTATCCTAGGTCATTCTACCGCACTTCCAGTTTGTTGCACTCCGGCTCCAAGTCTTTAATTCTGATTTTCTACAATTTTAGATGTTCCCATCTGTCCCATCCTTCTAAAGAAGTTCTCCATCATCTCTTCCTAGCAAGCCATCATCGTCTCCTACAGTCCATTCATCATAGTTTCCATCTAATCTTTGGTTATATTGATTGATGGGAGGTGAGATCCTGAGCATGCCTCCTGGCTACCCCCCTATTGATTTCCAGCAGTAGCAGTCCTCCTAATTGATTGTCTAGCCATTTAGAATTCTTTTCAAATCTTTGATCAGTGAGCTCAAGTGTTTTGCTCGGTGAAAGCACCAAAAATGTTTGAACCAAAAATGACACAAATACCCAATAGAGAATAGAAGAGAATAAAAAGTAAAAAAAGTACATTAAAACGAATAAGAAATGAACACACAGAGTTTTATAATGTTTCGGAAAACTCCGACCTACGCCCACTTAATGATTTTACTGCTCAACTTCTGACTTGAGGGCAGAAGTTCTTAGGGGTCGGTACAACTCCACACTTACATTTTCAGAATTACAAGATTATAGAGCAGAGTAGAGTTAGAGCCAAAAGATCCTGAAAATGAGCCCTGCTCCTCTATTGATAGAGGTAGGAAGCCTAAAATATCATCCAAAATATCTTCAGGCCATTACTCGATATTTAGACCAATTCTCTATGAAAAAAGGGTGCCACATCATTAGGCTACTAGGGGTCGGTACGACTCCAAGGTTAGGGGTCGGCGTTGATTCCTAAAGTAGCCAAATTGGACGTCTTGAGCTCTTCGCTTCGGCTCATCTTGCAGTTAGCTTCGTGATTCTATAGTTGTTTGCATCAATAATAGCTTATTTTAGAGTCCAAATGATGGAGTTGTAGAAGAATAAAATTGCTGATTTGGGAGTTCGTGGGGATCGGTAGAGGACTTTATTGAATCAACAAAGCAACACTGGAAATGGGGTCCTGACACCAAGAAGCATCCATAAGAGGAAGATGGGCCCCTTGAAGGAGTTTCTATAGGTCGGTACCGACCCCTAGGGGTGGGTGGGTACCGACCCCATACTTGGGGGTTTTGGTTTTCGGCACTTGTGTTGTGGTTTGGTATTTGTATGGTGATATTGTTTGTACTTTGGTTTTGGGCTTTATGGTCACCTCTCCTGGAATCTGGCCTTTATAACTTCGAAGTTTGGTTCATCGAATTCGTCTATATATTGCCTGGTCAAAAAGCGAGATAACATCAGGGATGAAGGGAGATGTAGTAAAGTATGCGGTGAGGTGTCTCAATTACCAAATAGTTAAGGCGAAGCAGAGAAAACCGAGTGGATTACTGATGCCTTTAGAAGTTCCACAGTGGAAGTGGGAAATGTGTCAATGGATTTTATAGATGGGTTGGCAAGGAGTAGGAGAGGTAATGAGAGTATTTGGGTTGTGGTGGATCGACTGATGAAGAATGCACATTTCATTCATGTGAAGAGTACGCAGATGCACCATCTTTAGCTATGTTATATATTAAGGAAGTGGTGAGATTGCATGGTATACCGGTAAATATTGTGAGTGATCGAGACCCACTTTTCATGAGTGAATTCTATAGGAGTCTACAGGATAGCTTGGGTACAGAGCTAAATTTGAGCACAGCATATCACCCGCACATTGATGAATAGAATGAAAGGGTGAATGGAGTATTATAAGATTTGTTAAGGGCATGAATTCTGGATTTTAGAGGTGCTTGGGAAGATCATTTACCACTAGTGGAATTCACATATAATAACAATTACCAGGCAAGTATTGGGATGGCACTGTTCGAAATATTATACGGAAGGTTGTATAAATCACCTTCATGTTGGTGGGATTCGACGGGCAAAGTGATATTTGGACCATAGATGATAAGGGATACGTTAGAGAAGGTAGATTGAATAAGGAAAAGAATGAAGGTCGCACATGATTGGCAGAATTTGTATGCTAATAAAAGGCAAAAGGAGTTGGAATTCGAAGTTGGTGATCTTGTATTCTTGAATGTATCACCCTCTTAAGCTTGTAATGAGGTTTGAAAGTTCTGGAAAGTTAGCACCATGGTTTGTTGGACCATTTAAGGTGTTGGAGCATATTGGATGATTAGCGTATAGGGTGGAGCTACCAGAGAGAATGGTTGGAGTCCATAATGTGTTCTATGTGTCACATTTGCGGAAATGCATACATGACTTTGCTACAGTGGTGGAACTTAGTCAGTTGGAGGATATGGAAATAGAAGTTGAAGCGAGTTCATCTAAAGGACCTACACGGATAGTAGAGCATGGAGTTTGAAGGTTGAGGAATAAAGTAATCAAGTTGGTAAAAGAGCAGTGGGGAGACGATAAGGCAGAGAGTATGCGGGAGCCTAAGGGGAAGATACGGGAATTTTATCCCAAACTTTTATCGGTACGTTATTTTAGTTAATACAAATTATAAGGAATTAGAATTGGTTACATAGATTGGATGTTAGAAATTGGATGCTATAATTATTGAATGCTATATTATATGCTATTTCTTATGTACTAAAGTTGCATTCATATAGAAATGCCAGTTATTATACTTGGATTGGTATGCATCATGCCCACCATGTCATATCTTTGCATTCCTATAGGGTGCATTTATCTCATTTATTACATTTTACTAGATTCATATCAGTTATCATGCTCATGTTCATCCTATATCTTGTTTGGATGTTCTTGTATGTGTGTGTATATATATAAATTTTTTAAATATGATGGTTGCTTTAATATAGATGATTTTTTTGTACGATTAGTTGTATGAATGCACAAGTGATACAGGCGAGTAAATGAAAGAGTGAGCGTCAATTACATTTTCCGTTCCATTGGAATTTCAAAGACGAAATTCTTTTAAGGGGGAAGAATGTAATACTCCAAAATTTTGTGTATAAGTTAAATAATGATTATAATTGATAATAAATAAATTTTGAATTTTATTGGAGGGTATATTGGTAAATTTTAGCAAGAGGGCAAAATGGTAAATTTTACGAACAATAAAATTTACTGACAGGAGCTATACCATTTCAGAGCTCTCGTTTTTCTGGTCAAGATGGAGTATTCAATTGTTTGAATCGGACGTCGTATGAGTGAGATATTGTAATGACCTAGAAATTTTATCGCTTTGATTTGTGAATATTTAATTAGTTTTCAATATTCTATTATTGGTTTTTAGTGGTCAGATAACCGTCTTTTAATTAATAAATAATGATGGTGAAATTATTTTGGAAATTGATTTATAAAAATATATACTTTGAAGAAAAAGTGGAAATGTGACCGAAAAACGTTCTATTGAAAATCGACTTTTTATTCATTAAAAGTTGTTGTAAATTTTTGAACACATTAGTTTGTAAATGAACACTTATAATAACAATTCAAAGCATAAAAAATATATTAATTAAAGTAAAAATTAATTAGGAAGTTCTAGAGTTTGATTAAGTAATTAAATAAAGGAGATGAATTTTCAAAGTGGATTTAAAAAGATCATATGTCACATGATTTGGTGTGCATATGGATTTAGGTAAGCACATAGGTTATTATGATTTTTCCATCTCCTTTCATATCATTATTTCATTATTTTCATTTTTCAAAATGTAAAAGAGAGAGCTTTAGAAAAAGATCAAAAATGGCTTCTTTTGTTCTTCCTTTTTCTTTACAAGTTCAAAACAATCTCTAGAAAACACTCCTACTTCATTCGACCATATCTTTCAAATTACTCATCCAAATCAAGTGATTCTTTTTTTTTGGAAATCTATCTCATAAGGAAGAAATTTTAATTTGACCACCTTGCACGATTCAGAGAGTAAGATTATCGAAAATAACTTGGAAATGAAGTTATTTTCTGGCCCAAAATTATATTTCCAGAGATACACACCTTCAGTTTTTAAGCCATAACTTTCGTTCCTCTTATCCAAATTTAATAATTTGTTTTTTTCGGAATGATAATTCAAAAGGAAATGACTTTCATTTGTATCACATTTTCTAATTTGAAAATTATCCTTGTAAAAATCGGATTGCAAGACAGATCATTTTTTAACCAATGTTTTAAGACCAGAATATATACTCCAACTTCCAAAAATCATATCAAATCCAAATTTATTCATTCGACCTCAAATTTTCACCAAAATTACCCTTGTTTAACCATTTATCAATGACCAACAAGTGGTGTGGCACTTCCTTGGAATAATTTGAGGGAAAGGAGGCAAGAAGGAGTACGGCCCTGAGCATGAGAGGGAATGGTTGAGCTTGTCTTGATTGCTTTGCTTTTGGTGATGGTAGGAGGTGATTGTTGGTTTCTAGTGGCTTTAGTAGGTTTTTAGCAAGGTTTTAAAGTGAGATTTCTTACTCTAAAAATCCCCTTTTTATAATGTATGATTTTGAGTGGTGTTTAATTTATATAATTGTTGGTTGAAATTATATGTGATGTGAATAATGATTCTTGCTTTGGAAAGCAATATTGTTGCGTATGTTATAATGCTTTGGAAACCACTTAATATTTGTTGGTTTAAATGACATATGTGATGAACTTGAAAATATGACTTACATTTAACAAAAATGTAAATCCATTGGAATATGATTTGACTTAGACTTGGACTTGTTTTTGAACATATGTAATGGCACATAAGGATTAGTAGGGGACTTGGCCTTGAATGGAAGTGTCCGTATAGCGATAGTTGCTATAGGAGCACTTTGATGATATATATTTTATTCGTTTTTCAATATTTTCTTTCTATGTATATAATGTTGTACATATGATCTCTACACTTTTTGATGTGATGTAAAGTTAAAAATTATTATATGACTTGAAAGTTGAATTCTTTTGAAACTAAAATTAAATAGTGGTTTTTTTAAAAGCCGTAATAGTCGCTAAGCCTCTTTTTGACTTTTAAAAGCTATACTTTTGGGTTTTATTTGACTTCAACTTTTATTTTGAAGTGAAATGTTTTCAATATTTATAATAGTATAAAATACAAAAAGAAGCTATGTTTAAAAGCTATTTGATTTATAAAACCAAGTTTTAAAAGTTATGGTCTGTATAGCGATAGTCGCTATGCATGTTGTTTTGGAAATCTATGATTGTGATAAAATAAAGTAGATTATCTATTTTAGGTATTAGTAAATTCTTTTCAAATATGGTTTATAAAGGTTATATGAGTATTTTAAAAAGAGATTTGTAATATAAAAGATTTATTTTGAAATATTTAAACAAGTGGTTTATTTAAAGGAAATTTGTTCACTTTTCAAAGTTGACTTTTTTTAAAAGGTGTTGGTTTTAAGTCATGATTTGAATGGAGTATTAAACTTTGTTTAAACGTATTTTAAAAAAGATTAAAACTTATACATTTGATTGAAATGAATTATTTGATATAATAAAGTAACTGTTTACTTGTATATAAAGGAAAAAGTCTATTCTTTCAAATCAAATGTCTAGTTATTAGGTTAGGTTGAAGTTCCACGAAATGTCTAGTTATTAGGTTTGGATTTGATATGAATACACACACACACACGCTCTCTCTAAGGATTTGACTTTGGTTTGGTTTGGTGTGTAAATTTGAATTGGATTTGATTGTCTTGGTTTGGATTATTTATTAGAATTGACATTTGGATTTGTGTGTTTCTATGATTGAATAATATGTATAAGATTGATTTTAAATTAAATTAATAGACTATGTTATCTTATTTATTACATATCATCATATATATCATGTTAAATAGTGTGTAATTTCTAAGTATTTCATATAATCATCATATATCTTAAAAACATCATATATCATAATCATATATATCATTTATCTTATTTTTACTCCATCATTTCTTAGTATTTGATTTAAGGGGGAGTTTTTATTCTTTTTTCCACCTATTTTTGTTGATGACAAAGGGGGAGCAAAATATAAAATCTACATATGCCTACATTCAGGAGGATTTATCTAACTCAAGGGGAGTTATATCATATTTTTATACATGATATTACATGGTTGTCATCATCAAAAAGGGGGAGATTGTTAATACCTTAGTTTTTGATTTTGATGATAACAACCTTAATAACAATTGTATACATTTATATAAAATATGGATACTAATATTTTTCCAAGTTATATAGTATATAATGCAGGATATTATACAAGTGTTGAATCAAAGACTATACAGTATAAAGACTCAAGAAAAGGATATAAAGACTCATGAGTATAAAGACCAAGATATGAAGATATCAAGACTATAATATAGTCAAAGCTTACACACTAGAAGCGGCTCGAAGTGCGAGTATGCCACCATTTATAATGGAGAAGGGAAACATGTCGTGATAGGAGTTGAGTTATCATTTTTAGATAAGGAATGTGTGATGGTGGATGGTTTAACCTATAAATCTTACATAGTGTGTAAACCTATTGTGGTATCGAACCTGTCGAGAGGATGGACTCATCTATCTACGATTTGCGATAGTTTGAAATTAGTTGCACATGACTTAAAGTACTTTAGTGGCATATGTGTACAAAGTTCATGGGTGGTGTGGAGTGATTTTGAAATAATCTGGATTACTAAAATATTGGATGGAGATATGAGTGTGATTTGTATTAGGAGTAACGGACTGGCATGATTTTGTTATAGATCATGATCCCGACAGTCTCAAGATGACGAGTTATTATCCATCCTATTGCATGGGAATCTGGTACTTCTTCATGGAGGATCCTAATCTTCCACCTTAAAATAAATAAAACTCGCTAGGCCTATTAACATGCCACCTAGGATATAACTTTAGAAGATAGTTTGAAATTGGATAGAGAGTTTCCTAATTGGTAAAAGGGACATCGTATTTTTGGTAAGAGAGAGAAGTAAGTCCAATTTTTTTTGTAACATTATAGAGAAGATTCATAAGAAGGTGATTCGACAATTATACTCACATGATATTGGAAGTTTTGAAGATACGATTGAAGTAGGGTTTTACTTGGAAAACTGGATGATAGAAGAGACGCTAGTGATATTGGAATTTCAGTTGATTGGATCTTGTTAACCAATCAATCGAGGATCATTTAGAATATAATTGTAAATTTTATTAAAAGGGCCTAGAGTTTGTTACATGATAGGGTCATGATGACCCAATAGTGTTTCTCTGTGATCTGACTCGATATCCATTCCAATGTTTTAGGTAACATTACACCACATATATTTGTTTTGTCTTAGAAGATTATAGATCACTAGGTAAGTAGGTTCTTGTCTTACCATATATGTTTGTGGCGATATTTATAAGGTGTAGATACTTGAGTTGTCGTTGCAACTTGAAGTATATTATTTAGGTTAGACATGACATAAGTTTCATACCATGTTCACTATGCTAGGACGTCATCCATTTCTGATTTTCCTAAATGTAGGTTTGGGGTACGATGCTGTTTAGATTATTTAGTAATATGTTTATTGGATTGATATGATGAGACACCATCCCATATTGAGTCGTATCGACCATAGTACAGTAAAGAATTAAATTGGTGAGAATTAATTTTTGAAATGATATTATTAGTGCATTTTTATAAAAAAAGGTTCTTGAAATTGGATTTATGTTTGTAAGAATATTATGGATTAAGTTGGTGCTAAGATTATGTAAGAAGGTGTTACGAATTGATGTAGAATGAAATGCTTCAATCTATTTGGACAATCCTAATTAGAAGGATAAAAAAGAAGACATTATGGTTTACATGCATTAAAATGTGGGGGCAATTTTCGTGAAAAGTGAGATTTTGGTATGGGTATGATTTTGAGAAGGTAGTAGGTAAATACTTTTCAATTATCCCTCGGATTCCAAAGAAACAATATATTCAAGGAATCTATTTTGGAAATGGTGACTTAATAGTTCATATTTTATATTGCATATCAGGTGTACATGAACGATGTATCACATAGTCGATCATTAAACAATATCATTATATTAGGTTAGTATTTCACTTAGATTTAGGATTTTGATTTGCTATGTTTGAATGGTTGAATAGAACAGGGTTATTTTTTTTGAACATTTTCTTGCTTGTGTGCCATAGAAATTAGGATAAAACTCCTATAAATTGAGAGCATGGTACTTCGGTATAATAATTGTGGGAGGTTTAGGGAAGTGATATCATAAGCAGAGTGATACCACTTAATCGGATTAGACTTTGAAAGAGAAGAATTTTACCAGGTTAAGACATCACTCGATTTTTATGTTCTTAGGTTAAAAGAGGAATCATTTAGTGATTCAAGTTATTAGTATGCCTAGGTGAGATGTCGTCCACTTTTGGGTTGGCTTAACCTAGCAACCCAAAAGATAAAGTGATGAATATACTACTGGAATGATTTGAGTGTAACGTATGTGCATTTCTGTGTTGTAGCATGTTACATTTTAGTAGGGGCATGTTTATGTTAAGACTATAGATTGTTGTGCATTTTGGCATCAGTTATCTAAGTTAGTAGCATGGATTACAGAAATTATAGTTATGCATGTACATTTGCAGTTAGTATTTTTGAATGATTATATGCCAGTAGTAGAACTCATTAAGTTGAGTTGGAAAGAAAGATCTGGTCGGGAGTACTTGAAAAATGGAGGAGAGAATCATATATCTTTTCATTTCGAGTTTTTTTCTAAAACCTTTTCCCATTTTCTTGTTCTTTGTTTGTATTATTAGTTTATCTAGGTATGGTTTAATATTTTTTGTTAGGATACAATTATTTAACTTGGTTGATTTGATTGATTGAATGGTCTGTTTGTTTTAATGAATTACGTTTGTTTGATTTTGATGTGTTTTATATGCCTTGATTTTATATCTTACTAGTTTATGTGTTCGCTCAGTGATATGTTGAATTGAATGGTTATTGCATAAATATAGAAAATACATGCTCACACTAGATTCTTGCAAATATACCCGATATATCATTATCATTTCATTCATATATGAGGGCCCAATAGATAGATTCTTGCATTAGTGTAATGACATATGCCATGATCATCATAAATATATGTACATTATGCTATATTGTTATTTATATCTCACCAAGTATACGCAAATGTCGATATGGATGCTTTTGTATGATCTATACGGTATATACTTGTTAAGGAAGTGTAGTGATGTTTTTTTTATATTATGTATGGATGATTTCTTGATTAGGTGTTTATGTATGTTATAGATGACGTGTAACGATACATGATACGAAAGTGTGCAAGTTGCATTCATCATCCTTTGGGAATTTTGAGGATGAAATTCTTTTTAAGGGGAAGTAATACCTCGTAATTTCGATAAGTAAATTTAACAAGGGAATTTTAGTAATTTCAACTCTAGCGGTAGAATAGTAATTTTATGTTGCCGGCATTTTGACCCGGCATTTTGACCCGGCTATATTGAACTGATTGCACGGGTTAGATTTAACTGCTATCAAGGCCAATGAGTCCAGAGTGACGGTTGTGAGGCCTAAGTCAAGTACTGATGATAACACAAAGTCGAGGTTGAATGGAATTGATAGACATGCACGGCGGAATGTTCGAAGTATGAAATATGGTTCAACATAAAGGAGGGATCGACATAAATTAGGTCCAATACTAGGGATCGGCATGTTTCAAGGTGTGAGAGCATTCTTATAGAAAACAATCAATATCTCAAGATCTACAACTCCAATGCATATGAAATTTGGAGAGAAAGATATAGGGACCCTAAGGAGCCTATCCTAGGGATCGCACCTTAAAAGGAAAAAGTTGGAGGGATCGGAACTCTTCCCTTGGTAGGGATCGGCAGGAATCAGCAAGCAATCCATGTTGAAGCAAAGACCAAGCAATAGCTCAAGTTCTACTAATCCAATTAGCATGAAATTTGAAAGATAAGCATATTTTATCATGAGGAAGCTACCTTAGGGATCGCACCCGAAAACTCAACCAAAGTAGGGATCGGTATTGATCCCTCTTTTTTGGGAATTGGGCCATGCGATCCCTCTAGTGGGCCTACAGGTTTTAAAGGCCCTTCTGCCGAGTTTTCAGGGAGATATTTAGTCATCTTCGTCTATAAATACAAGCTGGATTGTTCATTTTGGGGACTTTTACGTAGTTGGTTGCTTTACATTCTTTTATAACTAAGGATTTTCATCTGATCTCTATTGTATTCAGATTAAAAAGTGATTAATAAAGCAATCTATTCAAAATGGACATAGGCAAACAACGCCGAACCACCATAAATCATTGTGTGCGTATTATTCTTTCAATTTACTGTTGTTTATTTGTTATTATCCTCTATTTTCATTTTATATTTTTCAATTGTTTCTCTTCAAAACTTCTATTAAGTGTTTGTGCCAAATTTTGGTGCTAACATTTTGGTGCTTTCGCTGAGAACCTTGATTCTCAGCTTATTAGGATCCCTTTTTTGCTACTGGATTGCATAAATCCCCTGAAGGAGATCCATAATTATCTTCAAGAAGTTTGCTCGTTCTATTTAGATTTGCAAAAATATAAGAAAAGCTATCAATAATGGTGAGGAACACTAGATCTACTTCTCAGAACGTGGAAGGAAATGAGAACACTAGTTTCCAGCAAGGAGGCCCGAGCAATCAACCAATGGATGTAAATGCTAAACCAGTTGAAGTCCAGAATCCAACTAATTCTATTGCAAGAGCTGAATTCCAAAATCTAATGAGAGAGCTAATGGATAGCCATCAATAATTAAATCAGCAGATTCAAACCAATATCAATCTAATGAACCAACTCAATCAGCAACAGCGAAGAAAAGCTAGGAGGGACCCTACCCCTTACTCGGCATCAGAGAGTTCTAGTTCATCAAACAAGTATCAAAGGTATAGGCATCGCAAAACAGAAAGATATCGCGCAGAAACTTTGGGGCATCAACAGGCAAACCATCGTGGTCTGCCAGGATCGATCGGTGCCGATCCCTCCATAGGGATCGGTACCGATCCCTCCTCCAGGAGAGGGAACTTACCTATGCACACTAGGATTCAAGTAGGAGCTGCCACGGCTGATTTGGATGATGGAGTTCAGTTAATGTTAACCAAATGCTTCCTCGGAATGACGATAAAGTGAATATACGAGATATGCATCAGGAACATGTTGAACCAAGAAGGCGTGGAACTACCTGTAGACATCGACCGGACCATTCACGTGAGGTGGAACACGACCACCGCTTGGCACTTACTATCTAGACGTCGGATTTGTCGTCTATGGTTAGACAGTTAGTGAGAGAGAGCCAAGGCTTAACCAATAATGACTGGGGAATCTTGAGAAGCCATACCCCGTTCACTAATAATGTCATACATGTAGAGTATCCAAGATGTTCAACATGTCATCAATGCCTGCCTACAAGGGAAAAACCGACCCCAAGCAGCACACATGAGATATGAATGGCTGATGGGTTCCACAGGAGCAGATGATGCAACCAAGTGTAGATGTTTTCCCATAACTCTCTTTGGAATAGCAACGATGTGGTTTATAAGGTTAACCCCACAGTCGATCTCTAGATTTGATGATTTGGGAACAAGGTTTGTGGAGCAGTTTCGAATGCATGCAACTTGCCCCAAAGATGTAATGTCCATATTCAGCACAATCCAGGATCTGGGAGAATTGTTAAAAGATTATTTGGAGAGATTCCATATAGCTATTACAAAAATCAGTAATTCGAATGACCATGCAATATTGATGGTTGTAACAAGAGGGATTGATCCAGAGTCTGATTTTGGTGATTGGTTAGCTGGCAAGCCACCGCAACTTTAGAGTGCTTTTACGCAAAGACGACTTAGTATTTGAGGAAGGAAGAAGTCAGTTGCTCCAGGAAGAAGAATTTTGCGGGACTAAGTGGAGAGTGAATACAAAGTACTATTGCAGTAAAGCAGTCTGATGATAGCTTAGGAAAAAGTTCATGTGAATGTCCAGAACAAACCGAATCAACAAAAGAAAGGCGGAGATAGGAGTTGAGAACGAAAGAGGGATTCTGGAAGAGGGAAGCCTAGGATTCGATTGTACGATACTTACACGCCACTAAATGCATCACTGGAGAATATTTATTTGTCTACCTGCAATACCATGTAGTACAGGAAGCCGCTTCCAAAAGAATCAATAGAGAAGCAGAAACAAATCAAAAAATATTGTCAGTTTCACGAATGCTATGGGCATAACACGAATGAATGTTGGCATCTCCAGGATGTTATCGAAAAGCTGATTCGAGAAAGTAAGTTACAGCAATTTGTAGAAACCCTACAGGATGGTGGGCAGGGGACATCTGTCCCCAACCAAGGACAAGCACTGCATAGGGTTGAGAAGCCTGAGTAGACCGGCGGAAGATTGATAATCAATACAACAGTCGAAGAACCACATCTGGCTGATAAGAGTTGGCATGAGATGGAGCGTTACGCTAGAATGATTAAGCATGTGAATTTGGAATGTTGTTCGAGTACGGAAGATGGAGCTCCGAAAAAATAACAACGTACAATGGCAGATGATATTGTGTTTAGAAAGAGAGATGCAGACAAGGTGGAGGCTCCAATGATTGACCTAATGGTCATTTCGGCTATGATCGGCCCCCCTTTAATGAGAAGGATATTGGTTGACTATGGAAATTCTGAAAATATAATTTTCGAAAAAACTTATGATCAGATGAGGATGGAAGCCTAGGACTTGAAACCGTCTAAAGCCCACATTCATCGCTTTAATGGTGCTGCCATTGAAGCTGTTGGCTATGTTGAATTACCTGTAGAGCTAGGAGAAGGTGACCGTAGGAGAGTGCAGATTTTTCCTTTTGTTGTTTTGGATGTGGATTCTCCACACAGTGCTTTTCTCGGTCGACCGGCCCTAGCTAAGTTCCGGGCAGCTCTTGCCTTATGGTATTTGACTTTGAAATTCCCAACGGATAATGGTGATGGTGTTGTTCATGGTGATCAGGCGACCGGACGTGTATGTTATATAGCTGAGTCGAGGGATGCTCAACGGAAGGAGAAAGGTAAGGGTGTGGACAACTCAGTCCGCATCCAAGCCACTATAGATTGACAGCAAGCGCCTGAGCCTTGGCTCGAGCACCACAGTCGGTTCTATAGAGATATAGATCTGAGAGATAACAAGGAGGAGCCCAAAGACACCAAGGCTGCATCGGCTTAGCTGACGATTGACATCACGGTCAGCCAAAATGACCCATCACGGGTCCTAAAGATCGGATCGCAGCTCAGCCCCCCGATGATAAAAGAACTCGTTGGATTTCTCTAAGGGAATCTCGACATCATCGCTTGGGCTCACTCTGACATGTGTAGGATCTTGCCTGCCATTGCGAGCCATGCATTGAATATTAACCCGAGGTATGTCCCGGTGAAACAAAAAAGACGTAGCATGGATCCGGAGAGATACGCCACTCTTAAAGAGGAGGTGGATAGACTCAAAGACGATGGCTTTGTTCACGACGCCTTCTACCATTAGTAGGTATCTAATCCTATACTTGTGAGAATGGCGAATGGGAAATGATGAACATGCGTTGATTACTCAGAGTTGAATAAGGCTTTCCCAAAAGACATATTTCCCCTTCCGAGGATTGACTAGTTGGTAGATTCGACCGCGGGACACGAATTGCTATCTCCCATGGATGCATACTCAGGATATAACCAAATCTCGATGCACATTCCTGATCAAGAGCACACCAGTTTCATTACTAATGTTGGATTATATTGCTATGTGGTGATGCCGTTTGGACTAAAGAATGCAGAAGCGACCTATCAGCGCCTAGTTAACAGAATGTTTAAAGATCAGATCGGAAAAATGATGGAGGTATATGTGGATGATATGCTCGTGAAGTCACGACAGTCTAGTGACCACATTAGAGACTTAGCAGAAATGTATGACATCCTCCGATATTACAAGATGAATATTAATCCTCTAAAGTGTTCTTTTGGCATCGCATCAGGAAAATACTTGGGTTTCATCGTTAATTCCCGTGGAATCGAAGCAAATCCCGTGAAGATCCAATCTATTTGAAATATTCAAGCACCAAAGACCATCAAACAAGTATAGAGCCTGAATGGGAGGTCGCTGCACTAAGCCGATTCATTTCCAGAGCTACTGATAAATGCATTCCTTTCTTTGACTTGATTAAGAGAGCAAAAAGGAATTTCGAATGGACATAGGATTGTAAAGACGCATTTCATGCTTTGGTGAACCTCTTAGAGAGACCTCACATCTTATTAAAGCCAGTGGATCATGAAGATTTATATATTTACTTAGCCGTGTCGGTACACGCTATAAGTGCCACATTGCTTCGCGAAGAGGATCAAATCCATAGACCGGACTATTATATTAGCAAGCGATTGTTAGGAGCTGAAAGGAACTATCCGAAAATAGAAAAACTGACATAATGTTTGTTGATTGCATCACGAAAGCTCCGCCCTTACTTCCAGGCACACCCTATCAATGTTTACACCGAGCATCCATTACGACAAGTCCTACAACGACCTGAGATGTCTAGAAGGGTACTCAAGTGGAATATAAGGCTTAGCCAATTCGACATCGCTTATCTTCCTCGGAGGGCTATCAGGGTCAGGCACTGGCAAATTTTATAGCAGAGGTTACTACATGGGATGGTTTCCTAGAGATCAGTGAAACCCCTACTGTACGGTGGAAGTTATATACGGATGGAGCATCCAATAATCGTTGTTCTGGAGCTGGGATCATGCTTGTAATTCCCAAAGATCGGTCAATTTGCTATGCTTTAAAGTTTGATTTCTCTGCAACAAACAACGAAGCAGAGTATGAGGCTTTGATTGTTGGACTTAAACTCGCAAGAGAACTGGGAATAAAGTCTCTTGAAATCTTTTGCGACTCACAATTAGTAGTATACCAAGTCAGGGGAGATTGCCAAGCTAATGGACACCAGCTTGCTCCATACCTTACCTAAGTCCAAGAGTTGTTGACTAAGTTTGAGTACTATGACATTATGCATATACCTTGGGATCAAAACAGAGAGGCTGATTCATTGGCAAAGTTTGCTAGCACTAGGGATGCACAATAGATGGGCTTGGTTCCAGTCTAAGTATTAAATGCCCCGAGCATAAACCAGATGGGAATCGACCGGGTACTAGAGACGGAGCCTGAGAAGGAATCATGGATGACTCTGATTAAAAATTATTTGTTATGGGAAGTTCTTCCTGAACAAAGGAATGAAAAGTGACAAGTCCTTTGTAAAGCTTCAAGATATATCATACAGTAAGAAGTTATGTACAGAAAGGGTTTTTCCATTCCCCTGCTCCGGTGTATCACTCATGATGAAATAAAACGAGTCCTAAAAGAAGTTCATGAAGGAGAATGTGGCGGTCACACTGGGGGCAAACTCTAGCAAAGAAAACACTTCGCTACAGGTATTATTGGCCAACCGTTAATCGAGACGTTGCTGATTATGTAAGGTGATGCGACAAGTGCCCGATATATGCAAAAGTTCCAAGAGCTCTGCCGATGGAAATTACACAAATGGTTAGTCCATGGCCGTTTTCCATATGGGGCATAGATATTATTGGTTCTTTATCGATCTCTAAAGGTGGAGCGAAGTACGCCATCGTCGTAGTTGCTTACCTCACCAAATGGGCCGAAGCAGAACCATTAGCTAAGATTACAATGAAGAATGTGATCAACTTCATTGTCCGGAACATCATCTGTCGTTTTGGTCTTCCATGAACTATTGTAACAGATAATGGGACTCAATTCGACAGTGCTGAATTTAAAGACTTTTGCCGTCAGCATCGTATTGAAAAGAATTTGCAGTAGTCGCTTACCCTCAAGCGAATGGGCAAGTTGAAGCTATGAACAAAATCATAAAATCCATTCTGAAGAAGTGTTTGGAAAAGGCTAAAGGCAAGTTGGTGGATGAACTCCCGACATCACTACGGGGTTATAGGACCTCCTATAAGTCCACGATTGGCCATACTCCATTCGCCCTTGCTTACGGTTCCGAAGCCGTTATTCCTGTTGAGCTCGAATTTCCTTCTCATTGAGTGACCTACTATGATCTCAGAATGAATAAAGATATCCTCTTGGAATCTCTAGACTTTGTAGATGAGAAGCATGAAGAAGCTTATTTGAGGGCAGCTGCACACCGTTACCGAGTCGCTCGATACTACAACACCAAAATCCGACCTAGAACCTTTGAAATCGGCGATCTCGTCTTGAAACGGGTTTTTCCTGCCCTGTCACATATGAATACTACTTGAGAAGGACCCTACGTCATTAAACAGAGGCTTGGAAAGAGAACTTTCAAGCTAGCGACTGTTGATGGCATCACACTCCCAAGAGGTGGAAAAGCGAGCATTTACGACGCTATTTCACTTAGTTTATTTCTTTTCCATTTAGTGGTATTTAGTTTCAAGATTTTCTTTAGCATTTTGTTTTCTAAATATGTAATAAGACAAATTATGTTATTTCTTTCTGTTTAACAAATAAAGTTTTGAATTTCCTTCATATCTGTGTTTGTTGTAGCGATACATTTTAGTTACGATACTGGACTAACTAGTATTGACATGTCCGAGCAGGTACCCAGGGTTTGGAGCAAGCCGAGTACATAGGTTCACGATTGAACTAAATGAAATGAGAATAGTCCAACTGTTCATTTGATGATCCACATTCACAACCCGATGGACGGAATGCTTACGAGGGATGAATGTGGTTCGACCATCCAATGACCAACTTAATCCCACCAAGCGATGGGATATTCATTAATCAAAAGCGATCATGATACGATCGTCGCTCGCTAAGTCAAACACCAGAACTTAGGGGCAAATTAATCAATTAAAAAAAGTACGATCTGACTATTTTTCGAAATAACTCTAAGTCCCTAGAGCGTGGACTGGAATATAAACACAAGTTGGGTGCAATTCGATCACCCACCAACTAACTCTTATCCCCAAAGTGTGGATATGTGTATAAACAGATAAATGAGTGCGATACAACCATTCACTATTCCATGAACTCCAGTTTGAAACCGACAGGAGGAGTATATACTCCCTGAGGATGGAGTTCGACCATCCACGGTCTAACTACACTAACCCAAGACTGGGGGCAGGAGTATAATCACTCAAACTGCCGAATCCGACAGCGCAACACTAGGGCATGAATCCCTTGTTTGGTTCGACTCAGGGCCACGACCACGACCATGTGGAGGCCTTGGGATAGAATGAATGGATTGTTATCCGAGTTAATGAGTAACAAATTACAAGTACTTTGAATGGAAAGTAATAACTCAACTACTTAAGTAACAATTCATATGAGAAATTAACAGGAAACAAAAAAATTATTTGCATAATAAGCTTCAAAATTATGGTACGAGTTTATTCGAAAAACGGGGGCCAGTCCTGTACAATCACGGCCAACAAGAGGAAAATCAGCTATACAAGTTATGTACAAATACAGCCGAAGTGACGGCTATTTCTTTTGTCTTCTCTCCTTTTGGATTTTTTGGGAGTGGCGCCACCCGAGCTTCCGCCTGTCCGTTTTCTCGATCCTTTACTGCCTTTGGTGGATGAGACTTCAAGAGTAGGAGGGAGCTTTTCGAAAATCAACATGCCAGGTGGGATGACTTGTAATGGGTTGAGATTGGATCGTCGATATCCACATCAATGGGTTCAGTCTTGGCTTGTTTCTTCAACAACTCCTCCCTCTCAATCCGCTCCTTTAAGCTGAGCTCATCGGTGTATTTAGTGGAGCTGGTGATCACAGCGTCATCAGATTCATCTAGCGGCAGCGTATTTTCAACTTTATCGTCATCGAGTGTTCCAATAACTTGAGCATCAGGCCCTGGAGCATCGGTGGCCGCCAGAATCTCGGTTGATGTCGACCGTTGCTCCACGACGACATCGCTTTTTGGAATTTTTCTAGGACCCGGAAGACCTATGGATTTGTGGAAACAAGAGGATAAGTTCATCACTATTGGGCATAAAGGACGAAACCTCTCAAAAATGGAGAGTAAAGCAGAATATCTACGTCTGATTGACTCTCGGTTGTCGCTAGAGTAATCCCTTTGAGAATAGGGGTTAGCACTTTAGATTGATAACCGGGTTTGTTTGTATCGTAGCTCAAATCCTGTCCCGGGCCAAAAGAAACTGATGCATCGGTTGCTTGAAAAAAGGAGGGGCCCTTGGGATCAGACTCCGAAGACTAAGCGATATTTTTCCCTTTGCTGGAAGATGCTAGAATGTCGAAATATCGAAGTCTTGCAGCAGCAAGGTCTAGGGGTTCATCTCCGCGAAGGATCTCCCATGCTAGTTTCTCTTCGCCCAATTCAGCTTCACCGAGGGTTTTCTTTTTCATTTCAATAATATATTCCCAGGCCTCGGAAAGCGACTCAAGGTAGCCCTCACCAAGAAAGCTTAGATCGCAATGGAGATGGACTTTAGCATTGTATTCAATGATAAGGGGATCAAACATTTCCTTAATTTCATTCCGACCGGCTTCTTTGGCATACTTGGCCTCGAGCTGTTCACTCATCTCATTGCGGCCCGCTTCCTTCGCCTCTACTTTGAGGACTTCAATCTAAGAAAATTACTCATCAAGTTTAATCTTTAAAGTCTGGGCCTAAACAGCTCCTTCGCAATATCTTTGCGATTCTTCTTGAGATTTGATTGTCTCTTCCCTCTCCTCCTTAAGAATTTTTTTGAGCTCCTCAATCCAGAGGGCCAAAATATTTCTCTCCTTTTGCAAAGTATCTTTCTCCAAGGCAAGTGCACCACTGTGGTTGAGAGCAGCATCAAGTTCCTTTTTGTGGGCAGCCTCTGGACGACTTATCGCCTTAGATGTTTCCTTGGAACTTTTTCCTGCCTCGGTCAGTTTTACGTCAAATCCGAGATCTCAGTGTCTTGGTTTTTGATTATATCTTTGTCGTGGATCGCCTCTAGCTATAGGCGATCAATTTCATGTTGTCGCTCAATAGACACCTCAAAGATTTTTTATGCCAAGTGCTGGAACGATTCATGTTTAAGTTCGGCCAATTTCTCTGTTGTGGAAGCTTCAGGAGCAGCGGTCAGCAATGATGGATCAGAAGCAATGACTGGACGTTTGCTCGACCTGCCGTCATGAAACTGCTTGGAGCTGGATGAACTAGAATATTGCTCAGGCGGTACGGCGGTTGGAGGATCGTGGAAAGAGGTCTGATCACCACTATGCACAGAAAGATTAGGTTGCACTTCCTGATGGGACGACCGAGATTGGGATTTATGTTTTGAAGATGAAGTTTCCCTCGAGCGACGACTTCTTTCTCAATCGTTATCCCTCTCTCTACGCCCTCCCGATTTTGAATCACGTTTGGATCCATATTGCATAGAGGAGCCCCTCAAGCAATCGAAAGCTCGGGATTGAGATATCGAACCTGCAAAAAACCAAATATCAGAGTATAAGTGACCATTGCACAAAAGATAGGAAGAAATCATGTGGTGAAGTGCACATGGTTGTGAGTGTCTAAGTGTCCCCTCCAACAGACCGGTTGTTGCACCCTTGCTCATGGGAGTTTTCTCTCCCTTGCCGGTAGGAAGAATGCCATCACCACTTCTGGTAGGAGAATTGAGCCTGTAGATATTGATGTTAGGGAAGTCATAAGTCATGATGTCATCAGGGATTTGGATATTTGGAAATCCTTTTATTGAACTTTCTAAATGTTCAGAAGATGACTCTTTATTGACAAAAGTGAAAACGAACTCCGGACCCTTAGCAATTTCTCCTGCGAAGCATATATGCAAGTTTCTTTCTTCTCTTAGCAGACATGTGAGGTTGCGTGCCTAGTGATGGTCCGACCACAGGCATCTTGCCTGGGCCTGCATCAGCATCGTCGAGCTCGTTGGTCTAAGCACCCCTAATTTCGCCTTCTTCGGCGTCATCCTAAGTCCCCTAAACTGAGGGCATGACAGGGTTATTGATATCCCCTTCTTGTTCTACAATATTTCTTGGTAATGCGGCACTTCCAGGAAGCCCGATGCTACGGCCTTTTCCAATAGCCCAAATAGAGAAAACCACTCATTAGTTACGAGGAGTCTAATGTCCCTGTTTTCGACCGAGGTGGCATGAATTGCAGAAATTACTCTTGAAAAACTATTGCCCTCTAGATGTGGGTGGATACATGTAGATATTTAGAATGTTAGTTGATTCAGAATATGACTTGGATTAAGGAATTTGAGAATAAAGCGAAGACAACACTTACATCCTTCCAACCATCACCTTGCAAAGCCATGCAGACATCGATGAATTTGTTCCAACCACTCGTCAAGACTTGACAGTTGGGTGAAGGCTTGAGGAAAACATAGGAAGGACTTCCCGACCATTGTTTAAAATTGTAAATAAACCTTATGTCCTCAAGAGTTGGCGGGTGGAACAAAATGCTCATAAATAATAAGAAAGTGCCATGGAGAAAGACATAGCTATTCGGGTGAAGCTGAGTGGGGGCTATTCCAAGATATTTAAGCATCTCTCGGAGGAAAGAATAAAAGGGAGGCACACATCCGGCCCAGCACATGAATTTTTTGCATGCTGTGTACCCCTATGGGGCTAAGTGAGCCCTGTCATTTATTGAAGGAGCCAGGACGTCTTCAAATGGAATTCTGTGTCTGGAACATAGTCTTTGAAGGGCAGCCTCACCAAGTCTGGAGGCTTGAAATTTGCTGGGTTATCTAAAAGTATAGCGCCTTCCACAGCATCGGAGGCAGGACTTATATCTTCCGCTAGGATGATGGGAACGTTAGAGAAAAGGTTGATCGACGGGCCAAAAACTTCCGGTTGCTCAGTTTGATGACCAGAGGATAGCCTGCCAGATATAGTTGCGGAATTTGACTCAACTATAGGGTTATTATGTTGTGAAGTTGGTCCGAAAGACATTACAGCTAAACGCTCTAAACGTCTAAAGTCAATGTCAACTATACTCAGTAGTTAATCGATATTAGAAAAAATTTACCTGTCCCTCCATCCTAAGTGTAAGCTAGTGTGGTGCAGTGTAGTGTAGAAATAAATAGCTTAAAATAAGAAAGCGAAGTTAAATGACGAGACTTTGGATTCCGACCAAAGTGACCATCATCGCTGACCTTCTCAATTGGCGAGGAGATTGATCGGTCATGTAAGCTTTGGGATCGACTATCGACATATCAAAGGGTGAAATTCGTAATTCAAGTCTATGTGTTTAGTTTTAGTTTGTATTCTAAGTCCCAAAGATTTGATTGTCCAATCTCAAGTTTGATAGTGGATATGCAAGTCATGTTGTTCATAGTTGTCATATGTTTAAGTTCATTGAGAAGGAAGTGTTTTTGGTTGCTCAAAGTTTTCAAGTTCAATTCAAAATCTAAGAATTAGCCAAGTACTTGCCGACCCCTATATACTGACCCCACTATGTCGATCCCTTTATGTCGATCCCTACCCCAGAGCATTACGACCAATCCCTCTCTCCAAACAAAAGATGCTGATCCCTTTCCATCAATAAATATGCCGATCCCACCATGCTCAACCGATCCCTCCTTCATCCAACAATACTGTCGATCCCCTTCCTTCTACAATTCTTATGCTTTTCTTTAAAATTCTCAGACCAAACCCTACTCCATTTCCCCTTTTCTACTTCCTTCCTCATCATTCTGCTGAAGCTTACTCCTTTCCACGTCTCATCTTCCCTAAACAGCCTATGCCATCAATTGTCCACCATGTCGCGCACCAAGCTATCACTAATGGAGTAAAATCCATCGCCCCATCGTAAAATCAAAAGCAAAAGATGGGAAGCTTACCTAAATACATCAAAGATGACCTGTGAGAGGAAAAAGATTGAATTATAGTTTGAATGGAAGGTGAAATGATATTCTAAAGATAGGTAGGATAGGAAGACAAATTTACTAGTGAAGGCGATGTTCGAATTGTAAGGAAGGTATCGGATTTTCTTTTTCCAAGGCAAAAAAGGGTTCGGTTGTGGAAAGGTAAATGAGAAGAAGATGAATAACTCAAAGGTGAGGAGAAGGAATGTTGGCTTATATATGGGAACAAGGGATTGGCCTATGCCTACAAGCTCAACGCAAAATAGAGAGGGATCGGTTAAACATATATCGATCTCTATTGGCATGCGCATAAAAAAGAGGGAAGAGGAAAAAGGAGAGAGAGAGAGAGAGGAGGGATCGGCTAAACGTATGCCGATCTCTACAAATGTTTTTTAAAAAAGGGAAGAAAGGAAAAAAAAGGAGGGATCGTCTATGAGCACATATGCAAATAAACATAGGCATGGAAATTATTCAAAGCACGTATGTTCAAAATGCAATGAAATTGCATCTTACTTAATGAAAATTGGCGACGACTCTAAAGCGTACGAATGCATCCGGGAAACAACGACAAGGACGTGTATCTAAACGTGCACGTGTATGGTTTAAAAGTTCAATTCTTGAAATTGATAGAAATTGAAATCAAACTTGATACCTTCAAGTTCGAGGCTGGAACGGATAACCAAAGCTTATTAGTCTTGTGGAACCAGACTTATATATCAAACGATGAAATATAATCCTGGATTCTTACTATCGGAGATCGACCAAGCATCACGACGAACAAAGTGGGATACAATACCTTGGGAAACTAATTCGATAGTGACTATTCGGAAAACTGGATGGATTTTCTTTCCAACAACACTAACTTGCTTCGGTTCAAAGCACGTCATGTTAAGCACAAGAAGTACTTTGGGGGGCAAGTGTTATCCGACATTTTGACCCGGCTATATTGAACTGATTCCATATGTTAGATTTGACTGCTATCAAGGCTAATGAGTCCAGAGTGATGGTTGTGGGGCCCAGAAGTCAAGTACTGATGATTATACGAAGTCAAGAATTGAATGGAATTGATAGATATGCAAGGCAGAATGTTCGAAGTATAAAATATGGTTCAACATATAGGAGGGATCGGCATAAATTAGCTCAGATTATAGGGATCAGCATGTTTCAAGGTGTGAGAGTATTTCTATAGAAACAAACAATATCTCAAGATCTACAAGTTCAACGCATATGAAATTTGGAGAGTAGGATATGGGGACCCTAGGGAGCCTACCCTAGGGATCCTACCCTAGGGATCGCGCCTCAAAAGGACAAAGTTGGTGAGATCGTACTGTTCCCTTGGTAGGGATTGCCTGGAATCAACAAGCAATCCATGTTGAAGCAAAGATCAAGAAATAACTCAAGTTCTACTAATCCAATTGGCATGAAATTTGGAGGCTAAGCATATTTTAGCATGAGGAAGCTACCTTAGTGATCGCACCCCAAAACTCGACCAAAGTATGGATTGGTACCGATCACTCTTCTTTGGGAATTAGGCTATGCGATCCCTCTAGTGGGCCCATATGGTTTCAATGGTCCTTCCATTGAGTTTTCATAGAGATATTTGGTCATCTTCATCTATAAATACAAGCTAGATTGTTCATATTGGGGACTTTTACACGGCTGGTTGCTTTATATTCTTTTGTAGCTAAGGATTTTCATCCAATCCCTATTGTATTCAGATTAAAAAGTGATTAATAAAGCAATCTATTCAAAGTGGACGTGGCAAACAACGCTGAACCATTATAAATCATTGTGTTCGTGTTATTCTTTCAATTTAATGTTGTTTATTTGTTATTATCCTATGTTTTCATTTTATATTCTTCATTTGTTTCTCTCCAAAACTTCTATTGATTGTTTGTGTCAAATTTTGGTGCTAACATTTTACAAATGAATGAATCTTGCAATAAGAGTTTCTCCATTTCGACAGGCTAATTTTTCAAGTCGGTTTCGAATATAAATTGTTCGAATCGGAGTTAGGACATGAGAGATACAAACATTTTAGTAGGTAGGTTTTGCATAATTTAAATAGGTATAGCCCAATTATTTGAACATATATTTAAGAACTTTATCTAAATGGGTCAATTTCAAATTTAAATTCATTTGAGAAATTCATACTTTCTTTTCTTCTTCGTCCTCTCTCTCGCGAATCACTTCTTAAAAAAATTAAATCAACGAGTCTCACTCAAACCTTAACTAAATTTAACAAATAATACATCAAAACGATGAGTGCAAAGAGGGCTACATATTGATACTAATTTCGATTGGAAAAAAGGAGCTTTGGAGCATGCATAATTCAAAACAATGGAGGATGGAGGCCTATTCAACATTATTTGGGGTTTGGATCGATTATTGGTGAATTGAACCCTTCTTTTTTGTTATATACTTTATTCTACATGTGTAATATTGTTAATGGATAGTGATTAGGGATAAATTTCAAAAGTAAATCAGTGTTAACTTATATAAATTATAAATATGATTAAATGTGACTTATAATGATTTAAATATGGATTTGGATCCCTAGAATGGAGTACAAGTTGATACATACATTGATTTGGTTTAAAGTGAATACTTTGATGTGTGTGTGTGTGTGTTGACTTGAATTCTGCACAACAATAAGATTAAAACTTATACAACTCATTTATGGGATTAAAGGATAATATATATCTGAGTTATAAACAAATTTATATATATTTATTTAGATATATATGAATGATCAGAAAAGAGGCTGTGTAGATCATAGAAAAATGTCTACAAACTACGTTTATTCATTATATAAATGATAAACGGTTATAAATCATAATAAGTGATGTTAAAAAAGGGAAGGAATGTTATTTAAGATAGTAATGACATTTTATTTCAAATTTATAAGTATTTTCAATAATTTATGAAGTAAAGGGAAGATAAACAACGTTAAATTAAACTATATATAACTATGGTTTGGACAAAACTTGTTGGGGGTGAAAGTTGGGCTAGGTTATGGAAATAGGACAAGTGGAGATGACCAAGGGCTATAGTTGTAATGGAATTTACAATGGCATACTTTGATATATTCGACATGAAGGTCTTTCAACGTAACAATGTCCAAGTCAAATATCCAATGAGGTGATAATACGATTTATGTCAAGCAAGAGCCTATATTACAAAATTCTCAATTGCAATTTGCCCTAATGGCCATAGATCCCTAATTCAAAGCTTTCTTTACAAAGTGGAAAAAATTATGAAAATGGTGGAGAAGGAGAATTCGAGAAATTCGATTCTTTCTTTACAAATCAGACTGTTAGATATTTAACAAGTGGCAATCCATTAGAAATTGACGGTCTTGATCAATCCATGTAGCAGATAGTCGAAATGGCATGTGACACACTTGTTTGGAATACTTCACGATAGCTTCTTATAGTTCATAATGGCACTTGTGAGAATGCTTCATGATGGCTTTTGTCTATGCACAATGACGCTTGTGAAAATGCTTTACGATAGCCTTAATTTGTTGCCCCAAAACAACAAATGATGATCTGGAACTCTTCACGATGGCTCAAATTACTACAAAGTCGTTCACAGTAACTTACGATTGTTCTTTTGATCTTCTCATGAAAGCTTCAGTCCATCACTTGCAATGGTATCATCAAACTTCCCATGATATTTTTGATCTGTCATCGAAAGATTGCATGCGATAACATGATGAAACTTCACACGATGGCTTGATTTATCACTTGGAGGATGGTATGCGAAGGCTTCACAGAACTCCTCACTATGGCTTAGTGGCCTTTCCCATAACTCTTTAGATGTTCCATCATGATGGTATATGTTTTCCAGATATAATGATAGCCTTATAAAATCCATTACGATGGCTTCAATTTATCACATGATGGCTCCACATCATTTTCTTTTGATAGCTTCATTGATCATCTCGTGATGATTTTAGGATTATCACACAATGGCCCCATAACATCACACGATGGCTCTACTTATCCTTCTTTGATAGCTTTGGAAAATATTTCACGATGACATTCACCGATCATCTCACGATGGCTAAGCTGCCTCATACCTTAGCACACAATAAGTTTATTGACTCGGTACATGATAGCCTTATTGGGTTATTTTAGAAAATCATTCATAAGATCTCATGAACCCATGATGATTATGAAGATCATTACACGATAGATTCTTTATTTCTATTCATGATAACCACTGGAATCTCTTCACGGTAGCTCTTGTACATAATCCTATGAAAGCTCTTATTGCAACCATATGATGGTTCCCAGGAATCGACCCATGAAAGATTCCTCTTTTGTAATGCTTCTTCTTCAATGACCTACGATGGCTAATATATTGGGGGTGTAACACTTGCCCCCTCTATTATAATTTTTTTTATACTTGAGTATAAATAACGTTTCATATTCAATAATATTCATCCTAGCTATTGATATTCCTTTTCCTTTGATCTAATGGTTACCTTACTTTCCCCATCCTTCCTATAAATAGCGCCCTTCTTCCACTTCTATTTTTACTTGCTTTATTGAATTTTCCTATTCTTATTATTTTCCCAAGGTCAAACCCTTCTTCTCACGATTCCTATCTACAAGATAATCTTCTAATTAAGTTGTTTATTGTTCACTTTGTTGTTGTGAATTTGATTCGAATTAGTCGTGTTTGACTATAAAGTTAGTCAAGGTTTAGCTGTTATAATTGTAGTGTTAAAGGTTTTTCTTAAAAAAATTAAAATCATTGTTTTGATTTGAATTTATTAACCTAGACCGTAGTTTTTTTTGTAGGTTTCGAGTCTTATTGCTTTAGATATTCACTTCCAATTAACTGGACATATAGTCATGCGATAAGTTATTATTCAAGGGCTTAATATATGAAAGCCATGCTTCTAAAATTGACACACAAAATCTATTCTTAGGCTTTACGCTCAAAAACTTATATTTTCAACTCTTCACGCGTGAACCATATTTGGGCTTAACACGTGAAGGCTCTACTTTAAACTTTGCACATGAAGGTTATGCACCAATTTATCTCACAAAAGCCCTATTTAATATTTTCCTCATGAAAGCTATGTTTAGGCTTATCACACAAAAACCCCGTTTTACTCACGGATGCCATGTTTTAGGTTTATGTGTGAAAGCTCTATTTAAATCACTACACACGAAAATGAACCCTTTACACAAAAGTCATGCCCATTCTTAATGCATAAGGTATCTGTGTATTATTAATGTGTCCTATATATCTAACTTTCAGTGAGTAAACATTCTCGTGGTATTTTTTTCCTTGATGACTTTTGATTTGAAAGTTAATATTGTATATGATACCATATCACTCGAGAACTGTCCATTTATTTAAATTTGTCACAAATTACATTCACCTATCATAGCTTAACGTTTACTTTTACGATGGTTTAATACAAAAAATTATCCCACATACAACAAGAAAATTATAGAGGTTTTTTTGTAAGAAGTTAGTAAATCGTTATGGGTGTATGCGTGTAGATTACGGACTTGTATTCCTTATCATATGGAAATTACTTTAATATATGTATACGTGGTCTCTTATATATTTAAGTGTTTATTGTAAGTTTATTTATTGGTAGTTTTACTCTTCATTTTTAACTTAAGAAGGTTTCTTCCCTTTGTTGCTGAAGTTTTATTTAAATAGCTGAAATCATTCTATCGTAGACTTCATACCAGAGCCAAGAAACCAGCCTCCAAAGGAGCAACAAAATTTCCTAAGTGTCCCAAACCTATGAGTTCTTCCGAGGAAAAGACTTACACTTCTCAACGATCCTACTTCACAAAGCAAGAAGATATCGACTTTATCCTCTGCCTTTTTGGTATTTTGGGGATCGAAATGAGGGTTCTAGGCCCAAATGATCGAATCAACACTCCTTTTAAAGGGTTCTTCACTTTCACTCTTCTTCTTATTTATCACTCATGTTACCTGTTCTTCAACTCTATTATCCATAATGTCTTGTCCTTCCTAAAGATTGCTCTTATTCAACTAAATCCTAACTCTTATAGTTACATCAATTCTTTGTTTATTCTATTCAAAGAACTCAAGTTGGAAGAGCTTACTCTGAAAGTGTATATGGATCGATAATATAGTTAAACTACGACTAGCAAGTGCGGAATTATAAATAATAGTAGATAGCAGTAAAAAATGACACCAGGGATTTTTATACTGGTTCGAACTTCTCGTTCTACGTCCAGTCCCAGACTCCTTCTGGAATTTCTCTAACAACCCTCACTTAACCCGGAGGAACAGGTATTACACCGCCTGAGCAACCGAACAGGACTTTCCGCCTAAGCAACCGAATAGGACTTCAAATACAATTTGTTAAATTGTTTCTTGACTTGTGTGTTCTTTGAATAACACGAATATAGTCAATGTAGTACACCCTTCCTATAATCTTCTTGATATGATGATTTGAATGTGCAAAGATAGGAAGTATAGATTGAAAATCACTTGATATTATAACAATATAAGATCAGAATACATAGAAAGAATTGGTTCTTGAAATAGTGGATTTTCATCTCTATTTATAGTATTGAATAGTTTTAATTCAATAGTTGCAACCATTAGAAGGAGTGCAACTGTTGGTGAAGAAGACAACTCTTCAAATTTTGAATTTTCATGTAGAGATGCTTCAGTTCGTCAAGTTCAGATGTCTGAGAGAAAAGTGACAGATGTCTGAATAAAGTTTAAAAGTCAAAAAATAGAAGAAACAAAAAATCAGCCATTTAGACGTCTGTTTATTTAATTTAGACGTCTGTCTATGATAACAGACGTCTGTATTAAATTAACAGACGTCTGTCATTGATGACAGATGGCTAAATAAAAGTTCAGATGTCTGAATTTGTACTGATTTGTTCCTCTTCTTTATTTTAGTGATTCTGAACTTGAGAAATTGTATAATTTTGAAAATAGTTTTATATCTTTAAATAATTAAAGATATTTATTATTTTAAAACATGATTTTCAAAAGTATATTTGTGTGTGTGTGTTTGTTGTTATCATCATATCAGAGATTGTACAAAAATATCTAACCAGAAATAATAATCAGTATACTAGAGAGCTTGAGCTTAGTTTGTTGACGATATGATAATAACTTTTCTTTGTAGATTCCTGCAAGAATATTTGACATCATAGTATATAGTTTGAGATATATAGTTGTCACATTAAAATCGAAGAAGGCAGGTTCCAACATTCTCCCCCTTTTTGATGATGACAACTATATAATTCAATGGTTAGTATAAACCATACCTTTTGCTCCCCCTATCAACATGACCATATTATATAGCAGAATGATTAATATTTCTCCCCCTTTGTCATTAACAAAAAGGAATTTGTAAGGGGTTTTGTTAGAAATGTGATGATAAAACACATTGTTGAATAGCAATATGAACTTTGTTCAGAACATACCAACGATAAATATTTGGAGTATAAATTAGATTGTTGAAAATATATTATGGAAGAGTCAGAATATTTGGAGTATAAAAATAGATTTGAACATATGTTTGAACAGGTTCCACATCTTAATATACTAAACAAAGAGAAACAGTGATATAGGACAGAAATTAGATTGTTGAAAATATATTATCAGACGGCTAAATAAGAACCAGAGATTTTTAGACTTTATGGACTAAAATCAGACGACTCAATTTTTGTTGTCAGACGTCTATATTTGAGTACAGACGTCTGAAGTATTATGTTTAGACGGCTCAGAGGTCTAAATTTGAAACAGAGAGTAAAAAACATTTTGAACTAAATTCAGACGTCTAAATTTTTGTAGCAGACGTCTATTTTTAAGGACAGACGTCTGTGACAAAATGTTCAGACGGCTCAAACAAAGAATAGGTATACAGACGTCTGTTAATAACTATCAGACGTCTGTTTGTCTGATTTTTAGTTTTTGAATAATATTAAGATGTTTAAAGGTCCCCCTATGTATAACATCTCCCCCTAAGTATAATATCTTGTAAATAACGAGATAAACTCATTATTAATTATGAAGGAAAAATAAAATAGATTTTACCATATTTGCTGAAGTCCATATTTCATTGTAAGCACGTAATTCTATTAATCGTATGGAACATTCTTTAAAATTCCAAAATCTATCCTTTTCCTTTTGTTTCTTTGAGTACCTGCAAAAATTAATAATCATTTTTGGTACCCTCTTATTATGTTAGGGTCCGGGGGTTAGATCTTGGGAAACCATACCCATTTGGGTGTGGTTGAACCTTTATAAATATAATTTTCATTATTAACTACCATATCAAAATAACCATTAATGTATTTTTCTCTATTTTTCCAATTAACAGGAACCCAAATACTTAGATAATTTTTATTCATATTTCTAGTCAATGATTTTGTACTTCTAGAGAAATTATAAACATTATTGGTCATAGCAGTATTTGAATTTCTATAAAAATTGGATTTAGATTTTACTCGAAATTTAGTACTAGCACTAACATTTTTACTATACATGAAAGCATATCTAGTGCTATTTCTACGATCAATTTTATTATATCCTAAACCACTTTTATCATTGTGAGCTTTTGAATTTGTAACTAAGGAAGATAAGATATCTTTACCTTTGTTAAAATTTATGATTTTTGTATTTAATCTTTCAAAATTAGCTTTAGAATCACAAACTTTTTTTTGAAAAATATTATTATTAACTTTTAAAATCTCACATTCTTTAGATAATTCTAAATTCTTTTTAATTAAAGCTTGATTCTCTTTTTCAAGAGACAAAATTAAAGAACTAGAATTATTTAAAGAATTTTCCAAAAAAGTATTTTTATTTTGCAAAACATTGATTTCCTCCAAAAGATCATTGTTTTTATCTTCTAACTGCTCTTTTTTTTTGTAGGAAATCTTTTTGTAAAACAAGTTCTTCGACGGTATTTTCAAAACATTTAGTTTGTTTTACCAAAAATTTATTTTCCTCTTTTAAATTGGAAATTTCTTGCTCACAATCTTTTAACTTAGCTAAAGCAATTGTATTAACTTTATTCAAAGTTTTATAATCTTTTAATAATTCGTCATGTGCTAACAGAAGATCTTTATATAAAGAATCTAAACATACCGATTGTGATCTGAGTTTAGCTATGAAGCATTTGTTTGTTTGCTCCTTTGATTCTTCTTTATTGCTTTTCCTCTTCTTATTGCCTTGACTAGATCTCTTTGTAGCCATTTATTCTAGGATGTTGTTACGATCTCTAGAATCCCAGGCTTTGATACCAAATGAAAGTGTATATGGATCGATAATATAGTTAAACTACGACTAGCAAGTGCGGAATTATAAATAATAGTAGATAGCAGTAAAAAATGACACCAGGGATTTTTATACTGGTTCGAACTTCTCGTTCTACGTCCAGTCCCAGACTCCTTCTGGAATTTCTCTAACAACCCTCACTTAACCCGGAGGAACAGGTATTACACCGCCTGAGCAACCGAACAGGACTTTCCGCCTAAGCAACCGAATAGGACTTCAAATACAATTTGGTAAATTGTTTCTTGACTTGTGTGTTCTTTGAATAACACGAATATAGTCAATGTAGTACACCCTTCCTATAATCTTCTTGATATGATGATTTGAATGTGCAAAGATAGGAAGTATAGATTGAAAATCACTTGATATTATAACAATATAAGATCAGAATAGATAGAAAGAATTGATTCTTGAAATAGTGGATTTTCATCTCTATTTATAGTATTGAATAGTTTTAATTCAATAGTTGCAACCATTAGAAGGAGTGCAACTGTTGGTGAAGAAGACAACCCTTCAAATTTTGAATTTTCATGAAGAGATGCTTCAGTTCGTCAAGTTCAGATGTCTGAGAGAAAAGTGACAGATGTCTGAATAAAGTTTAAAAGTCAAAAAATAGAAGAAACAAAAAATCAGCCATTTAGACGCCTGTTTATTTAATTTAGACGTCTGTCTATGATAACAGACGTCTGTATTAAATTAACAGACGTCTGTCATTGATGATAGATGGCTAAATAAAAGTTCAGATGTCTGAATTTGTACTGATTTGTTCCTCTTCTTTATTTTAGTGATTCTGAACTTGAGAAATTGTATAAGTTTGAAAATACTTTTTATATCTTTAAATAATTAAAGATATTTATTATTTTAAAACATGATTTTCAAAAGTATATTTGTGTGTGTGTGTTTGTTGTTATCATCATATCAGAGATTGTACAAAAATATCTAACCAGAAATAATAATCAGTATACTAGAGAGCTTGAGCTTAGTTTGTTGACGATATGATAATAACTTTTCTTTGTAGATTCCTGCAAGAATATTTGACATCATAGTATATAGTTTGAGATATATAGTTGTCACATTAAAATCGAAGAAGGCAGGTTCCAACATTCTCCCCCTTTTTGATGATGACAACTATATAATTCAACGGTTAGTATAAACCATACCTTTTGCTCCCCTATCAACATGACCATATTATATAGCAGAATGATTAATATTTCTCCCCCTTTGTCATTAACAAAAAGGAATTTGTAAGGGGTTTTGTTAGAAATGTGATGATAAAACACATTGTTGAATAGCAATATGAACTTTGTTCAGAACATACCAACGATAAAATATTTGGAGTATAAATTAGATTGTTGAAAATATATTATGGAAGAGTTAGAATATTTGGAGTATAAAAATAGATTTGAACATATGTTTGAACAGGTTCCACATCTTAATATACTAAACAAAGAGAAACAGTGATATAGGACAGAAATTAGATTGTTGAAAATATATTATCAGACGGCTAAATAAGAACTAGAGATTTTTAGACTTTATGGACTAAAATCAGACGACTCAATTTTTGTTGTCAAACGTCTATATTTGAGTACAGACGTCTGAAGTATTATGTTTAGACGGCTCAGAGGTCTAAATTTGAAACAGAGAGTAAAAAACATTTTGAACTAAATTCAGACGTCTAAATTTTTGTAGCAGACGTCTATTTTTAAGGACAGACGTCTGTGACAAAATGTTCAGACGGCTCAAACAAAGAATAGGTATACAGACGTCTGTTAATAACTATCAAACGTCTGTTTGTCTGATTTTTAGTTTTTGAATAATATTAAGATGTTTAAAGGTCCCCCTATGTATAACATCTCCCCCTAAGTATAATATCTTGTAAATAACGAGATAAACTCATTATTAATTATGAAGGAAAAATAAAATAGATTTTACCATATTTGCTGAAGTCCATATTTCATTGTAAGCACGTAATTCTATTAATCGTATGGAACATTCTTTAAAATTCCAAAATCTATCCTTTTCCTTTTGTTTCTTTGAGTACCTGCAAAAATTAATAATCATTTTTGGTACCCTCTTATTATGTTAGGGTCCGGGGGTTAGATCTTGGGAAACCATACCCATTTGGGTGTGGTTGAACCTTTATAAATATAATTTTCATTATTAACTACCATATCAAAATAACCATTAATGTATTTTTCTCTATTTTTCCAATTAACAGGAACCCAAATACTTAGATAATTTTTATTCATATTTCTAGTCAATGATTTTGTACTTCTAGAGAAATTATAAACATTATTGGTCATAGCAGTATTTGAATTTCTATAAAAATTGGATTTAGATTTTACTCGAAATTTAGTACTAGCACTAACATTTTTACTATACATGAAAGCATATCTAGTGCTATTTCTACGATCAATTTTATTATATCCTAAACCACTTTTATCATTGTGAGCTTTTGAATTTGTAACTAAGGAAGATAAGATATCTTTACCTTTGTTAAAATTTATGATTTTTGTATTTAATCTTTCAAAATTAGCTTTAGAATCACAAACTTTTTTTTGAAAAATATTATTATTAACTTTTAAAATCTCACATTCTTTAGATAATTCTAAATTCTTTTTAATTAAAGCTTCATTCTCTTTTTCAAGAGACAAAATTAAAGAACTAGAATTATTTAAAGAATTTTCCAAAAAAGTATTTTTATTTTGCAAAACATTGATTTCCTCCAAAAGATCATTGTTTTTATCTTCTAACTGCTCATTTTTTTTGTAGGAAATCTTTTTGTAAAACAAGTTCTTCGACGGTATTTTCAAAACATTTAGTTTGTTTTACCAAAATTTATTTTCCTCTTTTAAATTGGAAATTTCTTGCTCACAATCTTTTAACTTAGCTAAAGCAATTGTATTAACTTTATTCAAAGTTTTACAATCTTTTAATAATTCGTCATGTGCTAACAGAAGATCTTTATATAAAGAATCTAAACATACCGATTGTGATTTGAGTTTAGCTATGAAGCATTTGTTTGTTTGCTCCTTTGATTCTTCTTTATTGCTTTTCCTCTTCTTATTGCCTTGACTAGATCTCTTTGTAGCCATTTATTCTAGGATGTTGTTACGATCTCTAGAATCCCAGGCTTTGATACCAAATGAAAGTGTATATGGATCGATAATATAGTTAAACTACGACTAGCAAGTGCGGAATTATAAATAATAGTAGATAGCAGTAAAAAATGACACCAGGGATTTTTATACTGGTTCGAACTTCTCGTTCTACGTCCAGTCCCAGACTCCTTCTGGAATTTCTCTAACAACCCTCACTTAACCCGGAGGAACAGGTATTACACCGCCTGAGCAACCGAACAGGACTTTCCGCCTAAGCAACCGAATAGGACTTCAAATACAATTTGGTAAATTGTTTCTTGACTTGTGTGTTCTTTGAATAACACGAATATAGTCAATGTAGTACACCCTTCCTATAATCTTCTTGATATGATGATTTGAATGTGCAAAGATAGGAAGTATAGATTGAAAATCACTTGATATTATAACAATATAAGATCAGAATAGATAGAAAGAATTGGTTCTTGAAATAGTGGATTTTCATCTCTATTTATAGTATTGAATAGTTTTAATTCAATAGTTGCAACCATTAGAAGGAGTGCAACTATTGGTGAAGAAGACAACTCTTCAAATTTTGAATTTTCATGAAGAGATGCTTCAGTTCGTCAAGTTCAGATGTCTGAGAGAAAAGTGACAGATGTCTGAATAAAGTTTAAAAGTCAAAAAATAGAAGAAACAAAAAATCAGCCATTTAGACGTCTGTTTATTTAATTTAGACGTCTGTCTATGATAACAGACGTCTGTATTAAATTAACAGACGTTTGTCATTGATGACAGATGGCTAAATAAAAGTTCAGATGTCTGAATTTGTACTGATTTGTTCCTCTTCTTTATTTTAGTGATTCTGAACTTGAGAAATTGTATAATTTTGAAAATACTTTTTATATCTTTAAATAATTAAAGATATTTATTATTTTAAAACATGATTTTCAAAAGTATATTTGTGTGTGTGTGTTTGTTGTTATCATCATATCAGAGATTGTACAAAAATATCTAACCAGAAATAATAATCAGTATACTAGAGAGCTTGAGCTTAGTTTGTTGACGATATGATAATAACTTTTCTTTGTAGATTCCTGCAAGAATATTTGACATCATAGTATATAGTTTGAGATATATATTTGTCACATTAAAATCGAAGAAGGCAGGTTCCAACATACTCCCTCTATCCTTTGCTCCCTAGTTACTCTTCAAAAGATAAAGAATCGGCCTGATGGTTCTATCTATTATCTAAGTTTTATCAACCGCAGAACAGTAATTGACTTTATTAATAGGCCTCGGGATTGGAGTAACTAGTTCTTCTTCATGAGATGTTATTCTCTAGATATTATTGGAAAGTTCTCGGTCCCCTGTATGCATTCTTGCTAGATTTGTTTTTATCGATATATGTTTTTTTTATGATGAATGATAGCTTCTGAATCAAAGAACGTTGATCATCAGTTTTTGGCTACGATCTCTAACTTTGGGTTGCTATAGCATTCTCGAGAAGCTGGTTGAGGCTTCTTACTGAAGAGATATTAAGAAAGCACTTTCTGATTTTTCCAACCCATCGAGTCTTGGGCGAACCGCCCATGATGAAAAAGAAAAGGAATAATTTACCAACCCTCGCTGTCGATAAGTTAGACGTGTTTTCCATAAATTTTCTTTTGCAACACACAACGACTGAAAGCCTCGAATACTCTCCATATTTTGTTTCCTATTCACCATTTTCTTTTAGTGTAGTGAAATAAACTTCTTTAACACTTTCCCCTTGATTGAATAGACCCTTCCAAAGTACACCTCGTGAGCATAGGGTGCCCTGCTGCCTAAAAGGGTGCTTCTGAAATACTTATTTCATCTAAGGAGACAATTGGGTGACATCTTCAAAAACTATTTCATTGTCTGTTGTTTCTACAGCCGAAGATGTTCTAGTGAAGGCCAGGAAGATATGAAGATTACCATCATGACTACTCTCCTAGCACGAGATTCTACGGCCGACGTTTGTGATCCTTCTCTCCAAGAATCTATGGCTTCCCAACATCGAACTTTAAAGCTTGATAATTCTCTTGAAGACATCCCTACCCCTCTCCTTGGATCAAAATCTTTTCATTCTGCTAGCTTTATGGAATTTTTCACGAAGGCCTTGCATTCTTCTATATTCACTTCGTCGAGCCCTTCTAACACTCCTCCATTTTTTGCGAAACCTTTGGAAAGTCTTTTACAACATCTTATTCAGGCGAAGTTCCCTTGCCTTACCACAACATAAATACTAGTTTTAGTTTATTCCTTAGATTTTAATTTTGTATTATTCTTTTTTTCAGAGTGGTCGTCATTTATTTGATTTTCAACAGTCGCGCGCATCTTCTTCCTAGGATGCATCCTGATTACAAAAATTGAATTACTTATTATCCAAAAAGTGTCTACTCTTGATACCAACAAGTCACTACCTTCTAAGAAAAAGGAAATCACGACCTCATTCGAACTAGAAAAGGAAAGGTCTTAAAAGCTGGAAGAAGGGGAAAAGTCATTAGAATAGAAACTCAAGGAACATCATGAGTTATAGGAGAAAGCAAAATCTTTGGAGGACGAACTTTCTCCAGTTCAATCAGAAATTCCATTCTTAGAACATCCTTAGCAAGAGTTCTTGACTTAGAGAAGGATTTGGATAAAAAGAATCTTACTATTGGCAAGCTTAAGTCATCTCTTTATGCTATGAAATCCAGGGTCTCCTCATTCCAAAGCAATCCCCTTCATAGTTGGAAAGAACTATGTGCTGAAGCGGTCCCATTCAACATCTATAAGGATAACGTTGACTGATGCCCAAACATGGACTTTACCTCATTTGATAAGTTAGGGGTAGACTACAAGAGAAGATTTGATATTTTATTAGGGCGTATTCATGGTGACTACTCTAAGATTGTGGGAGAAGACATCATTGATCTTGCCATGTTCTTGGCTTTTGATGATACACCAATAGGTGCTAATGATGAGGGATTAGGGAATGAAGGAGCTGATAAAGCAAACAAGGATGGTGATGATGATGACAAAGATGATGATGGAAATGATGGTAGTGATGGTCCTTTTGGGAAGGATTTTCCAAGAGGAGATGGGAATAGTGACCCAAGTAAAGGCAGGTCTGGAGCCCTTAAAGGTTTGGCTCATACATCGGACTTCCCTTCTTCAGAAGCTACTAAGGGTGTGGTTAAATCCCCTCCTTTTGGACCTTTCTCTACTAAGTCAATGCCTTTCAAATCTGGTGAGATAGGTCAAAGTTCTACTGAGGCTCACCTCCTCTTAAAGCTCAAACTCCTTCTAATGCTCCCTCTATTCAATCCTTCAAACATAGTGCCACTGTTACTCCTCCATAGGTAATTTTCTCGTTTTACTTGTTATTTATTTTCTACATGCACAGTCAAAGATTATTAATGTTATTTAACTATCAACATTGGAAAAGAACAGAAATTACATAGAGATTATTCTAGATAAAAACCAAAAGTAAATTTTAAGACTTAACCGAGAAGGAGAAAGACTATGCAAAGATTTGAACGAATCAAACGAGAAATATATAAGAATTTTAAAGCGTCTCAAGTATCTTGAGGATTTCAAAAATAAAAAGGTTGCCCCTCTCCTTCGGAAATCACCCTTCCATCAGGATAATTTTCGCAAGGAAAATGAAGAACTGACCATGCTCTTTTTGATGTTGATTGAGGATAGGGCTAAACTTATGGAATGCATATATCTTTTATATACTCAATTTTCCATGATCGGCTTTCTTTCCTGAGTGACGGTTGCGGAGGACTGATTAGATGTCTTCATAGGAGATATTTAGATCTACACGGATCTGACCCTTACCTTGAGGTGTGTTGCAACTTGCCCAGAGTTCTTGTTGTGCCTATAACTATCAATTTCCTTCCTCCTGATAAGGTTAAATTTAACAAGGGTAGATCTGTTACCGTCTATTATAAAGGATTTGTTCTTTATAAGCCTCTTTGATGTTGTAAACTAATTATCTTTTGTTGTTAAGCTGAATTTATGGTTTTGTGGACTTTGTGTTTTAATATATTCATTAGCAATGTGCATGCTTCTATATATATTCTTGTTTGTTAGTACCTTAGGCATTGGTTTTGATGACAACAAACATATGACAATATATAAAATATAGATACTAATGTTTTTATCAAGTTATATATTTTATATAATGCAAGATATTAGATAGGTATTAATTAAGAAGACTGTACGGTATCAAGTGAAGATTCAAGAGGCTGATATAGAGATTCAAGAGTTAGAGGTTGAAGACTCATGAGTATTGATGAAATCAAGATTTCCCAAATAAGTTATAGAGTCATGGAATTTTTGTTAAAACCTTGATAGCACTTCTTTGATCTCTCTCTCTCTCTCTCTATTTTTCCCTTTCAAATGATTTTCAATTTCAAAAATCTTAAAATTCAAAAATTGTTTTTAAAGGGAATTCTTGTTTTCAAAATAGCCTTTAAATGATTTCTACTTTTTGATTTTATTATACCTTGGGAAATTAAGGTAGCGTTTGGTTTGTTATTTTTAATTTTGGGTTTTCGCCCATACAAAAAATCACATAACGCATTTATGTTGTCGAAAATGACCAATTTAGAAAACGAAGTTAACATACAAAATAGAAAACAACTTTTTTTATTTTTCGTGTTTTGAAAAATAACAAAAGCACATGAAATAATCCATTCTTCCATCGTCCCTCTATCCCCTTCATCCTCTCATCTGTCTTTCTTTCATCCCCTTCGTCGTCCCTCCATCCTTTTCATATTTAACATACATACTGAAAACTGAAAACACAAAATTCATTTTTAAACCAAACACTGCCTAAGTTTTTAAAGTGTTTTAAAATATACTTTGAATAATATACTTTTTTATAATTTTAATTTTAATGCTTGCTAAATATTTATAAGTATATTATAAAATTTGTTATAACTTTGATTTTAGTTATATTTACTTGTACTTTGTTATTTATATTTAAAATCCTTTATATACTTAGAGTACTCTTAAAATAATTTTATAAAGTTTTTTTAAGTTTTAATATAATTAAAATATGTATAAACTATTTTTAGATGATTTTACAAAGTATCAAAATAATTAAAATTTTATAAAGTTTTTTTAATTTTTAGATGATTTTACAAACCTTAATATTTTTAAAATAAATTTTATAAAGTGTTTTTTCAAAATTCCAAAGGGCATGTCGACATATCCCCATAGGGTATGTCGACACATGGACCGAAATTTTCAAAATTCAAATTTTGAATGGAAGTGTCTTTTCATTGTATCTCTTCACGAATGGACATGACTGTTGTTTCCCTATAAATAGGAGGTAAACCAACGAAATTTGGTTAACTACTTTCTCATATTTTCTCTCTACTTTCACTCTCTTGTTTTCTAAAAGAAGTTCTTCTCAAATTCAATCAGAATCAAATTCAACTCCACTAATTTGATCCTCTATTAACTACTTTCTGATCACTCATCTCTCTCACTCAAACAGGATCAAAGTGTTATTCGAGAGGTTATAGGATGATTTGTATTCAAGATCAATGATTTGTGTCTGTAAAACTCTATCAAAACATACTCATATATTGGTGGGTGTGATTATAGCCAATGTAAATCAATTGGGTGTGCTTGATGACCCAAAAATTCAAGTGGGCATGCTTGTGGCTCGTGTAAATCAAGTGAGTCTACCCAGAGCTCGGAAAGTCATGAGGGTGTGTCTCGTTGCCTTGAAATCGAGATTTATCGACTTTGCTATTTGAAAAGAAATTTGTACAAAGAATTGTACAAGACTGGATGTAAGGTAACTCTGAACCAGTATAAAATCCTGTTGTGTTCTTTCCTTTTTACTTTACTGCATTTATATTTATCTATGTTTGAATCTGTGATTGTTAATTGCATTGTTTAAACTATAATCTTAAAAGAATTCAAAAGGATTCACAGAAATTAGAAAACACTATCCACCTCCCTCTAGTGTTAAATTAGCCTTAAGATCCATCTTCTTCTAAATAACATTTGGTATCAAAGCATTGGTTTTCAAAGTATTCATAATTTTGATTTTTGAAATGTTTTAATGGCTAACAACTCTGTTAGTTATACTATTAGTAGCGCTGTTAATCCACTTTTAGTAATTCCTTTGTAGAACAACAATCTACTGCTAGACCCCTACTTTTTACTGGCAGTAATTACATATACTGATCATGTATGATGAAAATTTATTTACAGTCAATTGGTTTAAATATTTGGAACATCACACAAAATGAGTACATTGAGCCCGAGACTAATTTTTCAACTTGGACTGCTAACCAAAAGGCAGTTCCACAAAGTAAATCTAAAGCCATGAATGTTTTGCTTTGTTCATTGGATAGAAATTAATTTAATAGGGTGTCTATCTATTAGTCTACATTTGAAATATGGAGAACATTGCAAGTTACACATAAGGGCACTAGTAAAGTGAAACAGACCAAAATTTCTTTGTTAACTAATCAGTTTCAATTATTTAAAATGAGTCCAAATGAGTACATTTTTGATATGTGTAGTAGATTTCAAGATATAGTTCATTCACTAATTGCACTTGGTAAAAAAAATTTGAGGAGGATCAAACTAGAAAAATCCTCAATTCACTTACTCCTGAATGGGACTAAAAGACTCTTACGATTGAAGAGGCTAATGACATTAGCACTCTAAAAATTGAAGAGTTAATTGGTAATTTAATGTCATTTGAAGCAGAAATGCAGGGCAAGAGAGAGAGCAAGGAAATGGAGAAGAAATCCATCGCTTTCAACGCCTCAACAGATGATCTGGATTTAGAAAATGATGATGATGAGGAAATCACCTTCATAACAAGAAATTTCAGAAAATTTATGAAGTACATAAAGATGAATAATCTCAAGAGATAGAGATATAAATTTAAAAATCCATGAAGTGGAAATGGAAGCGAAAATAGTATTAGATGTTTTAATTGCGATGAACCTGGCCATATAAAGGGAGACTATCCACATTCTGAGAAACCGAAAAACACATCAAATACTGATTCATCCAAAAAACGGAGAAGGGCTTATGCTACGACACTAGACAATTCAAACACTTCATCAAGTGATAATGAACCAAATACAGAGAATGCTAATATGTGCTTCACAGCAATAATTAATGAGAAATCTGGAGAAACGGAACAAAAATAGGTATGCACTTAAATAAAAAATTTTAATTTTTGTTGTTGTTGATTGTTGTTTGATTGCTAGGAATAACCTATAGATTAATAATAATATTGGATGAATATTTTGTGTATATATTTTAAATATTATATATATATATTAATACAACACTAAATTAAAATAATATAAAAAAATTTAACATATTTTTTTTATTATTTAAGGTATATATTAAATAATTATTATAAGATATTATAAGTATAGATAAATAGGAATTATTTATTAATTTCTCATTTTGAACTTTTCGATCTATAGTTCGGCATACCCCACATGTATATGTCTACATATGTAGGCAAATTTTGAATTTCAAATTCAAAATTTGAATTTTCCTCCACCTTTTCACCAACCTTATGTTCTGAAAAGATGTCTCTTGACCGAAGAACAAATCCTTTGGTTACCTATTTATTTACTTTATCTCTATCTATTCGTTTCATTTTCAAATTCAAAAATCATTAACGCTCTTATCTCTTCAAACCATTCTTTAGTGGCATCTTCATGCAATACTCCATCAACCATGAGGCTTTCTAAGAAAACAAAAGGTTTTCTTTTTAATGACAAAGAAGCCATGCAAGCTTATATAGGGTATATGTCTTTCGGAAAAATCTCTCTCGGAAGATTTGCTATTTTGATGATTTTCATACTTATGATCTTTTCAATCTTTGTTTGCAAAATAAAATTCTTGGTTTAATCGATGCTTCTCAAAATGATTTCATTAGTTATCCAAATTTATTAAAAATGTTGTAGGCAAATTTGAAAGGGAAAATTCATGATGGAAATGAAGGAGAAGTTTGGAGTAGTGTCAAAGGGACACAAATTGTTTTAGATTTTGAGATTTTGGGTCATATTCTCGGATGCAAATCTAGTGGAATGGACCTTTCAACTTTTCAAATTGATTTTCAAAAGCTTGAATTGATTAGCGACATTTTCGAAAGTGATGATGACTTTGAATTCAAAAACAAAAACTTGCATCCAAAAGCAAGAATTTTAAGCCTTCTTTTGCAACAATGTATCACTCCTAGAATGGGTAATTATAATAACCCAACTCAAAAAGTTTTCAAAGAACTTTTCGCCATTTAGGATCAATACGACATAAATTGGTCTCAAGTCATTTTGGTTGATTTTTCCTAAAAATATTTCTAAGCATGAAAAACACACTATTTCATGGTGATCACTAGAGTTTTCACCTACTTCGGTATTGACCTTAAAGGAGAGGAAACCATTTCTCAGAAAACATTTGACAAGGACAACATCTCACTTATGCTATTTCACCCTTTTTCGAGTCTTATGAAATGCGTACGGAAAAGAAATAAGGATTGTCTTAGGAAGAAGAGCAAGATATTAGGGAAGAGGAGGAAGAGGAAGAAGATGAAATGGAAGTCGAGGAGGAAGAACAAGGAGAGGAGGAGAATACTTCCTTGGAAAGTATCAATATGCCATCTAATCCATCCAACAAAGATCTTCTCAAAAATCAAGAGAAGATCATTATAACGACCCGAAAATTTACCACTTCAAAAAAATTTCAAAATATTCCAATATAAGATTTTTAAACATAAATAATAATGCTCTAAACAATAAATAATATGGTAAATATCATTTTGAATAAATGTTTGCAAAAATATATACTCTGGAATAAATATCAATAAAATGGCCGAAAATTGTTTTATCGATAAACAACTCTTTGACCATCCAACATCGTGCATGGAGCTGGATACATACACTTATTTATCTGTATTAGTGCAAATGTGTAAAAAAATAATTTATTTTGGAAAATTAAACGTATTCATGACATCATTACCGATGTCATCATTTCCAAATAATTGATTTTTTGAACTTAAATTGAATTTAAATGATTTAAATTATTTTAATTGTTAAATAAGCTCTTTTAATTATTATATAATGATAGAAATATTATTATCAAATTTTGTTTACACAGACACACAGATATATATATATTGAAAAGTGAAAATATGACCGGAAATCGAAAGCGGAATCTTTAACGATTCAATTCAGAGAAGTGTGCAACATTGTGGATTATATGTGACATACATATGCATCTATACAGGTATACATCCATGAACATATCCACATGCACATGAACATAAATACACACACATATATATACATATACTTAAATATATATATTATCAAAAATCTCAAAGATATTTTCTCACTTCCTTAATACTTAAGCATTCCAAAGTCAACACTTACACATCAAAGTACATGCACTTGAGTATGCACATGGAGGGGTGGTCAGTTCGGCCGAACCATGATGATGTGGGGGAGGTGATGGTGGTGATGAAAGGTAATCTATATGCACTTAAATATCATGATATTTTAACTCCTTCCTTTGCTTATAAATACAACACTCCATCTTCACTTTCATTCCACATTTCCTCTTCATTTTATAAAGCTTCTCCTCTCCATTTTAATGGCTGCTTGCCTTAGCAAAATTATGGAAAAACATATTTCATAAAGAAACTAAACTTATATATACATTAAAACACTTCAAAACTACCACAATCCTCCACCTCTTTGCCTAAATACCACACGGCCGCACCCTTCACTCTCCATAGCCGAGCCTTTCTCCTCCCCTAAGCTAGTCTGTGACTCATCCAAGCCTCCAAGGTCAAGGCCGGGCCTTCTAAAGGTAAAAGTCCGAGTGTTCATGAGCTTTAAATTCAAGTTAGTGAAGCTATAGCCATTTTAAGTTAATCGTTTAATCCAAGGTGAGAAAACTCCACTTATATTTATATATATACTTTGGATGATGATATGATGTGTTGTTTGGTTGCTATGATTTTATCATCATGTTTGGTTGTGAAATATTATTGTTTGGATGTGTAAAACAACTCACATTTAAATACACGTCAAAATATCACAAAGGAAATCACTTTCGTTTTTGTAAATGAAATGTTATATATGAACCTCTTTGAATTTGGTTTAAAATGTTTTAGAAATGTTTTATAAACATTTAAAAGTGTTTCAACAAAGTTTGAAAAGAAAACGAAAACAAAGTTGAAATTGGCGCGTCGCGTGACAGTAGTTCGCGATTTCGCGCCATAGAAAGTTAAATCCATTTATACGATAGATTCAAAGTCACTATTTTAGCTATAGTTTTCAAACAAAAGAAAATTTTCAAGATTTCACTTAATAGATTTTGAGATAAGAGCAAATCAAGTTTTCAAAATAGTCGCGGTTTGGCAGTTCGAAAACCAAAGTGACAAATTTCTTATAAATGATATTTTTAATTCTTTAAATATATGGAATAAATCCTATAAATCTTTTAAAATGTTTTAAAAGAGATTTGAGTTATAAAAATGGATTTTTAAATGATCAAAAAGCTGTTTTGATCAAATAAGCCTTAAAAGCACTATTTAGAGCAATATTCGCAACACCTTTTACAACACTTTAAATAACTTTTGAAATATGGCTTTAAACTTAAGTTTTCTTTTCCAAATCTTTTATAAATGTTTTCAAATAAATAATTAAGTATTTTAAAGATGATTCAAAGGTTTTATAATTTATTTTAGAAAGTTTAAATAAATGATTTAAATAAAAACTGTTATACTTAAGTGATTTCAACTTGGCTCTAAAAGCCGATGAGTAGACTGGATTTTTCCATTCATGAGACCTAGATGTGAGGTGCTTAAACTAAGGATAAGTTTAAGAGCAACCAGTGCTCTGGCTCACCTGGCCTCTTTCCTGGACGAGGAATAGATAAGGTTGAAATTTTGGAAATGAGACAAGTATAAAAGATTTAATTTTCAAAATTTAATACAACTTGTATTATATAGAAATAATCTTCTTACACTTGGTATTTGAAAACCACTTCGAACCAATTTACGTATCTGAAGTAAAGGCATGGAATGATAGTGAATAGAATGTAAGGCTGCTTATCTCTGACTCTCGGGAGAAATTTCTCATACACACACACACGTCATTAGTATCTCCATTTGATCTTCAATGAAAGGGCTGCTCGCTACTTATTCTAGGGGTGATTCTCAACGGGATGTGGTAGGAGAGTTCCTTCGGTTTGTCCTGTTCCTAGACAACTTGTATGTACGAATGTCTAACGTTGCATTTCTAATCACATTGATTGATCTCTATAAACATATCATCTGTTTGGTGGTGGAGAAGGCAAATTCTCTTAACTTAACACCCTTTCTCTAGACATACGATCTCAACAGTTATACATTTATAGAAATTAGTTGTGTGATCATGGAATGGCAGTATGACATTCAAAGTAGGATGTGTTATGTGAAAGGTAATCGTTACCTTGGGCCTCATCACCCAAAAATGGCTTAAACAGGGCATACCGTAAGCTATGTGGTTCGCAACCATTAGGGTATGGTCATCACTTTTCTAGATTACTCTATATATGTCGAGTGTGATCTATATGCTTTGGGATCCCGGATCGGTCAGTACCGACCGGGGTGATGCCATATTCGGTTCTATCCGCCACCAAGTTGGGTCTGCGGGTAGGCCGGCCTTGCCAGGTGCAGAGGTTTCAAAAGTTGTTGGTCCTCGATACATCCCTCTAAAGGTGTATTGTACAAAAGGTAGATTCTTACTTGCCATTGTAGGAAATCCATTCTCCAATAAGTGCCTTCGGATTTGATTGTAGAACCTACTTTGTAGCTAGTATGCAGGAATTTAATCAATGCAACAATTTCGGCTATGATTCGTAAGTTTATTTGAAAAGTATTTTCAAAAGAATGTCACTAAAAATAATATTCCCCATTTTGCATAGCAAATGTTTTGGTTATCATAAGGTAAAAACCAGTTCCGTGTTTATGTGCGTCGTGGTCTTATGAGATACCATTTGTTTTCAAATATCAGTATTTTGAGTTTCTCACACCAGTCTCATGACTGACCCAGAGTTTATTTTCTTTCCCCTTAAACTTTGAGTGCCCTATTTTTCCAAGCAGCCAAGTAGATAGGTAGCATGGAACATTATGGAAGGGAGCACGGAGCATTTTGGGTTCTTTGTAGAAGATAACTATCAATTCCGCTATATTTTGTATTAAGTATCTACTAGCACTTGTGAGGATAGGTAGTTATAACTATCCTAGCTGGATTAGTACTAACTAGTACTTTGATGGAGCAATTTGGATTAATTACATATACTGTTCATATGTATAACTATGTGTGGAATATGATGTGAGATTTTATTATTGTCTTGCCTTCTATCTTTATTTTCTTTATCCTATGATAATCTACCTCTGCGGCACTTGGATTTATAGCACGTGAATACCGAGGATGTATTAGTGTCGACCTCTGAGAGTTGAGGAGGTCGGTTGTCACATTTGGTATCAGAGCTTATGGTTGAAAGGATACCTAAGCCTGGATAAGGTTAACTCATTAAGGAATAGGGTTAGTAATGCCCTAGAATGAGTTTAGTCAGAGAGAGCGCATATTTGAAATTTTATCCAAATAAGTATATTCCAGTTTATACCCATTTCCTAAGAAAATTTCATCTATATTTCTAAAGATGTTTCCTTACTATATGCAGATAGTAGGAGATGAGTAATAGAAGAGGAAAAAGGGGGGTAGTAACACTACGGCAACCAACGGTCGATCAAATGCTACAGTAATTGAGGAAGTGATAATCCCTGTGCAGCCTCAAATTAACTTTGCTACTCTGTGCAAAGATTACACATGTTTGGGTGGCAAACCATTCAAAGGAACGGAGCCCATTATTGAAGTTCAGGCTTAGATCCGCTCTTGTGAAAGAATTTTTAAGGGATTGAATATCGAAAATGAGCAGAAAAGGTTCTTAGCTTCCTGGCAGTTACAAGAAGGGGCTTTAGCATGGTGGGAGTCCATAACTCTACATGATTAAGAAGATAATTTCCCATGGGAACGGTTCAAGGAAGTCTTAGAAGAACAATATATGCCAGTTGCAGGAGAATCCCACCTTTATCGAAGTTTTATAGATTTAAAACAAGGAGAGATGTAGGTAAAGGAGTATTCCAACAAGTTCAACCATTCTGAAAAGAAGCCATGGAAAGGCAAGGTAGAAGGAGGTCCACAAGAAAATAATTTGAAGGATATTACTTGTTATAATTACCAACAGTAGGGTCATTTTGCCACAATCTGTAAGAATAAGACTCAGGATAGGAATTGCTACAATTTTCACAAATTAGGGCACTATAAGAAGGATTGCCCACTGATACAAAAAGGAGAACAAGTCAAAGTTTTTGCCATTAAAGATGAACCCTCAACTTTGACCGATGCAAAGGGCAAGAGAGTTCATGAAGGTAATATCCACATTAATGAAAATCTAGTTAGGGTACTATTTGGTACTAGGGCTTCCTACAGTTTTATTTCTAAAGAATTAGTTAATAAATTGAAACTTACCACAAAGATATTAGATTCCACTATCTATGTCTCTAAATCCATAGGTGGTAAAACTAATCTCGGTATAGTCATGAAAAAGTATGAGTTGCCTACCTATCCCAAAAAATTTCATGTGACCTAATCGTCTTCAATTTTACTGGATTTGAGATTATACTCAGTGTGGATTGGTTAACTAAATATAAAGCTATTCTTGATTATGTTAAAAAGACGTGCATTTGGAAATAGAAGTGAACCTTTTAAAATGATGTGTGAAGAATCAAGTCCAGTGATGGATAGTTTTATGTATGCCCTAAATTCATTTCAAAAACATCTAGAAGAAATACCAATTATTAAAGAATTTTTGGATGTCTTTTTAGGATTATAAGTTTACACCCACATAGGGAAATTAAGTTTCGAATCGACTTGATTTCCGGTGCGAGGTCTGTTTTTCATTCTTGTCGAAGAATGGCCCCCAAGGAAGTAAATGAAATAAGGAATCAAATGGATGAATTGTTAAAGAAAGGACTAATTAGACCAAGTCGCTCAAGTTAGAGCTTAGCAGTAGTTTTTGTGGCAAAGTCAAATGGGTCCCTAAGACATTGTGTAAACTATTAAGACCTAAATAAGCAAACAATTGAGAAAAGTATCCCCTACCCCATATTGATGGCTTGTTCGATCAATTTCATGGTGCTCGAATATTCTCCAAAATGGGCCTAGCTACATGATTCCATCAATTAAGGATAGCAGAAGATTGCATTCCTTTAACCGCATTCAGAGGATCAAATGATTCTATGAATGGTTGGTTATGCCTTTTGGGCTAACCAATTCTCCCACTTATTTTGTGGACCTTATGAATAGAGTATTCAGAGATGTGCTCCACAAATTTGTGTTGGTTTTTATTGATGATATTCTAATATATTCAAAGACCGAAGAAGAACAAGAAAGACATTTAGAGATTGTGCTAGAAATATTGAGAAGGAATGTGCTCAAGGCTAAGTTTTCAAAATGCCACTTTTGGGAAGAAAAGGTAAGGTTCCTTGGACATGTTGTTTCAAAAGAAGGAATCTCAGTTGATCCCAGAAAAATTATAGCCATTATAGATTGGAAGCAACCACAAACTCCGAAGGATATTTGCAGCTTCTTAGGATTGGTAGGATACTACCGGAGATTTATTCAAGACTTCTTCAAGATTTCTCATCATTTAACGAAGTTGACTATGATGGATGTTAAATTTGAATGGACGCCGAAATGTGAAGAGCATTCTAGAAACTTAAGAAAAGGCTAAAAACCGCTCCAGTCCTAACTATTATTGATGAAAGCGGCGGTTTAACCGTTTATACTGATGCTTGTGGAGAAGGAGTGGCGTGGTATTGATGCAACATGGGAAGGTTACCACATATGCTAGTAGGTAGTTAAAGACGCATGAGAAAAATTATGCAACACACGACTTAGAACTATTACCGTTGTGTTCGCACTAAAGATTTGGAGACATTATTTACTGGGTAAGAATTTCTCATATCGACCTTGGTAAATTATATTCCTTCTTTAAATAGTGAGAAGTTTGAACTCTTCACAGATCACAAATCTTTGAAGTATCTTTTCACTCAAAAGGATTTAAATATGAGATAGTAGCATTGGCTAGAATTTCTCGCGCATATGATCTAAATATTCTATATACACCCAGAAAAGCCAACGTAGTAGCAGATGCATTAAGTAGAAAGCATGTCGTTATAGCTTATTTGGTAGTAACCCCGACTCTTCTAGAAAGAATTACTGGCAATCAAAAAGAAGATTGATTTCTAAAGGAGATTATTAAAGATATAAGCAAAGGATAGGGTTCAAAATTTAAAGTCGATAACTATTAGATATTACGATTACAGAGAAGAATTTGTGTTCTCGATGTTGACAACTTAAGACAAGAAGTGTTGATTGAGTGCCATCAATCCAAGCTAAACATCCACCTAGGAGTTAACAAAATGTAAAAAGACGTAAAATGAACATTTTTGTAGCGAAGTATGAAAAGCGACATCTCCATTCATGTTAGCAGATGTGCGAATTGTCAACGGATCAAGAGCGATCAACAAAAGACTGCTGGATTACTTCAACCTCTTGAAATTCCATCTTGGAAATGAGACCAAATATTGATGGATTTCATCGACGACTTACCTTGATTAAGGAAAGGAAATGAAGGCATTATGGTTATCGTAGATCGATTGACCAAAAGCACACACTTTATCCCTGTAAAGCCAATGGGAACGGCTGCAAGTCTTGTAGAAATATACATGAGGGAAATAGTTCGATTGCATGGTGTCCCAGCAGTATAGTCAGTGATCGAGACCCAATCTTTACCAGTAAGTTCTGGGAGGCATTACAAACAACTTTGGGAACAAAGCTGAGTATAACCACCGCATATCATCCCTGGACTGATGGGCAAAATGAAAGGGTAAATCGAGTATTGGAAGATCATCTAAGAGCTTGTATCTTAGATTTTGGAGGTTCATGGGAAAACTATCTTCATCTTGCGGAATTCTCCAACAATAACAGCTATCAGGAAAGTATTGGCATCGCACCGTACGAAACTTTATATGGTCGTCAATGTGGATCCCCAGCATGTTGGATCGAAACCAGAGATCGGTTAGTATTTGGTCCTGACATGATAGAGAAGATTCAGAAAAGGTTGACATGATCAGAAAGAAGATGAAAGAAGCCTAGAGCAGGCAGAAAAAATACGCTAATTGAAGATGTAGAAATTTGGAATTCTTAGTTGGAGATTTCGTATTTTTGAAAGTCTCTCCGATGAGAGGAGTGGTAAGATTTGGACGGTCAGGGAAGTTAGCACCTAGATTTGTTGGACCTTTTTCCATTCTAGAGCAAATTAGCCCATTAGCTTATCGTGTGGAATTGCCCAGAGGTTGTCTGGTGTGCGCAATGTATTTTTCTCATCTAAGGAAATATGTGCATAATCCAGGGCAGATTATAGAAATGGCTACCCAAGAAGATTTATAAGTTGAACCAAATTTGATAGTTATTAGACCAGTTTGAATCATCGATCATGACGAGAAATGATTGAGAAGGAAAGTTATGAGATTGGTGAAAGTCCAATGGAGTGGTGATGTAGAAGACTGCACCTGGGAACCAAAAGATAGAATGAGGAAAGCTTATCATGAGTTTATGGTTGATGTATAGTTGCATGTGTATCGATGAAATGTACTCACCATCTGTGGTGTAGTTATGTAACACCCCTAATTTTTAGTAATATTATTTAGGACATTTAATTAGTAAAATTGAATGAAATAATGTAAAATGATTAAGGGATTGATGTTTGTGAATTTAGAGGGTAGTCGTGCCCATCAAACAAATAAACTAAGGGAATTAAAATGAATTAAGTTAGGGTAAGTAGACAAGGGCAATATAGGAATAAGTAATATCCTTATACCCTAAACCCTCACATACATTCATTTTACACATTCATTCTCACAAACAAAAACATAAGAGGTCGGCCACCATTAGGAAAGCAAGAAGAAGATAAAGCTAAAATCAAGGGGAAGAAGCTTAAGCAATTAATCAAAGATCAAAACTCAACTCCTAAATCTCAAGCTAAAGGTGAATAATAGGTTACATCTCATATTTTTGATGTTTTGGTTCCAAGATCAGATCTGAATATTTTGCAAAGTATATTGCCACTTTTTTTATTGTTAAAATGAATATATATGCTTGTTGATGATTTATGATAATTCATGTAGGTTTTATGATATGTTTTAGATTGAAAAACTAATTAAATGACATCCAAATGCCTTGCAATTTTGTGATAAGGTCAGAAATTATATTTTGGAAATGAGTTTCAATTTTCGTAATTTTCTAAATTAATGTGGTTTCATTATGAATTTTCTAGTGAAGAAAATAGTTAATTTGGGTCTAAATTAATTATGGATATTTTATGTTGATTTTGGGTCCGAAATTTATATATGTTAGAAAACATATTAAAAGTGATTTACGGAAATATTTATAAAATTTTCCTAAGTGTTTTAATAGATATATAAAATTATTTAAGTATGGGACTTAAATGTTTTATATATTTATAAAAGGAGAAGGGGCAATTTACAAATGTTTTAAGTTATTTGCTTCTAAAATTATGGCAGCACTTTTAGAAAAGAATTTAGAAAAGAAATTAGCAACCAATCATATGTTGACAAATAAGGCAGGTTAGTTGAAAAGAATTACTTTTTAAAGTAAAAATGCAGTTTTTCCTACTTTACATGTTTTTCCACTTTCGGCACCTAGCTTTCGACCTAGTACTCCCGCCTCTATCTCCATCGAAGCTAATGTGCATGGTATCAAAGCTTGGTACGTAGCAAATTGGACTGGGGCGAAAGGTATGAAGTCGAAACATGGGGTTTCGAAGGGGTCGAGACCTTGCCTTGCTTTTAAAAGAAAATGCGCTTGCTTTGCTTTCGACTTAGTTAGCTTTCGACTTGGTTATATTGTTTTAAGGAATGGTTTCGAAAGGGGATGCGCCTTTTATTTTAAGTAATTGCTTTCGATGAGGTCGAATCCCCTAGCTGCCGCCTTTTTCCTTTCGAAGTAGTGCTTTTGAAAGGGCCCTTTGTTTTTAAATTAAAGCCGCTTCTCCAATGCTTTCGAAGGGATAGGTTTCGACACCATCCTCTTCTTTTACTTCGAAAATAGCTTTCGAAAGTGTTGCTTTCGATCCTGTTCTATTAAGACCCTTTAGAGATTTTGAAAGATAAACTTAAAGGTTTTGAAAGATATAGTTTTGAATGGTTTTGAAAGGATATTCCACATGTTTATTTGAATCCAAATGCTTTCGAAAGTTTTGATGGATTTAATGCTTTTAAAAGGTTTAAGAGAAAGGTTTCAAAGGGGTGGTTCCCCAATGTTTTTGAAAGGTTTATAAATGGATTCCAAAGGTTTTCGAAAGGCATATTAAAGTGTTATGAAAAGAGGATATTTAAGGTTTTAAAAGGCTTTCGAAAGAGAGGTTTTCAATGGTTTCGAAAGGACTATGTAATTGGTTTCGAAAAATATGTTTTGGCCTTTTGGCCTAAGGTTTTACTTGTATCGAAAGGGGTATTTTCAAGGGTTTCAAAAGGGGTACTTTCAACGGTTTCGAAAGATATTGTTTAAAGGTTTAAACAAAGGTTTTGATGGTTTCATCAACAATGTTTTGTTTAGAGTATATATAACATGGCAAAGTGATTTGAGGAAAGCTTAGAATATTTTCCTTGTTTAAGTATGATTTGAAAGAATTAAATCATTTTGAAAGAAGAAGGTTTTCAAGGAAAATGTTGGGTGGATGACCCTAAGTAAAATGACTCAGATATTAGAATATTAGATGGGACTGGTATAGGGTCACGCCCTATACATTCGCTATTAGCACCTGCTAATCTAGTCCAAAATTCTAGTGTGTAGGGCTTTGTCACAATTAAGACTAAAATGATGTTACACACAGAAAGGAATATAGAGTGAGGATAGGTTATTGGTGAGCCTGCAAAACCATTAGGATCAGTTGACCCTGGGAGAACTAAGTTTGGGACATAGCGTCCAGAAGAGGAGTACCTAACAGATGTTAGATTATCTGTTTATTTTGTCTGGTAGGCTCGAGTCAGCCAAATGTTAGTAGTTACCCAAACAAAACTATAGTGTTTGGACAGATAGTCCATTTGTTACCTGATTTATATGCATATATGATATTGTTTTATTGTTCTAACCAGTTTTGGTTGCAGGATTATGATTTGCAAAAGATATGTTTTAAAGGATATTAGTGAGGGGAAACCCATTCCGCTAAGCGGCGTGGTCTCACTTAATATCAAATAACCGAGATGTATATTATTATTCACACCAGGCTTTATGTTTGACTCAAATTTTATGCTTTCTCCTTAAACTCTCGGGTGCTCAAGATTGATTTGAGTAGGCTGAGGGTTGAGGATTTTCAGGTTTTAGTAGGTGGACGAATAAAGCTTCCGAAGACGGGTAGGAGGCTAAAGTTAGCTATATTTAGGAGTTTTTTATTTCCGCCGTGTTGTACTAAGTCTGTTATGACTATTTAGTACTCTGGTCATCCAAGGGGGCATCTTCATATGTCGCTCTTGGCGTATTTTGTAATAATTATACTTGATCTGAACCTGGGAAACGTTTGGGATTATGTAACTTGGATATGAAAAGTTGTTTTGAAATGTAATCAGAAAAGTGTTTTAATCTGTGATGATTTTATTTCATATTCAAGTGCTTCTGATATTATGGATACCATTAACATTACCGTATTTTGTCACCGGAAGTTAATACTATGGATGACTGCAGCATCTGTAATGCTTAGCTTCGGTCCTCCAGATAGGGGATGTTACAAGTCACTTATCAGATCTTGTATATATTTAATTTTGTCAAATATATATTCGTTTCTGAGTTATCTTCTTCTTATCCTTAATTTCGAGGACGAAATTCTTTTAAGGGGGGAAGTATGTAATGACCCGGAAATTCACCGAAATATTCAAATATAAGACTTTTAAACATAAATAATGATTTTTTGAACAATAAATAATATGTGAAATATCATTTTGAATAAATATTTGCAAAAATATATACTTTGGAATAAATACCGATAAAATGACCGAAAATTATTTTATCGATAAACAGCTCTTTCACCATCTAACATCGCGCACGGAGCTGGATACATACACTCATTTATCCATATGAGTGAAAATGTGTAATAATAATTTATTTTATTTTGGAAAATTAAATGTATTCATGACATCATTAGTGATGTCATCATTTCCAAATAATTAATTTTTGAATTTAACTGAGTTTAAATGATTTAATAATTATTTTAATTGTTAAATAAGCAATTTTAATTATTATATATATTGGTAGAAATATTATTATCAAATTTTGTTTATAAATATATATATATATATATATATATTAAATGAAAAGTGAAAATATGATTGGAAATCGAAATCAGAATCCGTAATGATTCAACGTAGAGAAGTTGTGCAATGTTGTGGGTTATATGTGACATACATATGCACATATACATGTACACATCCATGAACATATCCACATGCACATGAACACACACACAAACACACATATATATATATACATATACTTAAATATATATATTATCAAAAATATCTAAGCTCACTTCCTTAATACTTAAGCATTCCAAAGTCAACGCTTAGACATCAAAGTACATGCACTTGAATATGCACATGGAGGGGGGTCATTTCGCCGTACCACGATGATGTAGGGGGAGGTGATGGTGGTGATGAAAGGTGATGTATATGCACTTAAATATCATGATATTTTTACTCCTTTCATTGCCTATAAATACAATACTCCATCTTCACTTCCATTCCACAATTCCTCTTCATTTTCTAAAGCTTCTCCTCAACATTTTAATGGCCTTTTGCCTTAAAAAATTATGGCAAAATATAATTCAAAAAGAAACTAAATTTATAATATATATATATATATAGATATATAATTCAAGTTAGCGAAGTTATAACCATTTTTAAGTTAATCGTTTAATCGAGGTAAGAAAACTCCACTTATATATATATATATATATATATATATATATATGCTTTGGATGATGATATGATATGTTGTTTGGTTGCTATGATTTGATAATCATGTTTGGTTGTGAAATATTGTTGTTTGGATGTGTAAAACAGGTAACGCTTAAATACACGTCGAAATATCATAAAGGAAATCACTTTCCTTTTTGTAAATGAAATGGTATATATGAGATGTTAAACCTCTTTGAATTTGGTTTAAAATGTTTTAGAAATGTTTTATAAACATCTAAAAGTGTTTCTACAATGTTTGAAAAGAAAATGAAAATGAAGTTGAAATTGGCGCATCACGTTACAATAGTTCGCGATTTCTCGTCGTAGAAAGTTAAATTCATTTATACGATGAATTCGAAGTCGGAATTCTTTGGAATAAGAATTTTCCAAACTCTTATAAATATGGTTTTCAAACAAATGAAAAAGTTTGAGATTTCACTTAATAGATTTTGAAATAAGAGCAAATCAAGTTTTCAAAATAGTCGCGGTTTGGCAGTTCGGAAACCAAAGCGGAAAATTCTTTATAATTGATATTTAATTCTTTAAAAATATGGACTAAATTCTATAAGTCTTTTAAAATGTTTTAAAAGAGATTTGAGTTATAAAAATGGATTTTAAATGATCGAAAAGCTATTTTGATCATATAAGCCTTAAAAGCACTATTCGTAGCACTATTCATAGCACTTTTTGCAGCACTTTTAATAACTTTTGAATATGGCTTTAACCTTGAGTATTCTTTCCCAAATCTTTTATAAATGTTTTCAAATAAAAAACTAAGTATTTTAAAGATCATTTGGAGGTTTTATAATTTATTTTAGATAGTTTAAATAAATGATTTTAAAAAAAGCTGTTATAATTAAGTGATTTAATCTTGGCTCTAAAAGCCGATAAGTAGACTATATTTTTCTATTTGTGAGATTCAGATGTAAGGTGCTTAAACTAAGGAGATGTTCAGGAGCAACAGTGCCCTGGATCACCTGGCCTCTTTCCTGGGCGAGGAATAGATAAGGTGAAAACGTCGGAAACGAGACAAGTATAAAAGATTTAATTTTCCAAATTTAATACAACTCGGATTGTATAGAAATAATCTTCTTACACTTGGTATTAAATTATAAGGAGGGAACCCGTATTATCCGTATGAATTTAAAAGGTAATTTCACTGTTATTCGATGGATAGTAAAGGTTGAATACAATATTTGATGTTGAGTAGAACTAGTATAATTTCTATCAACCCTTTTTACTCAATAATGTTCCCAATATGACTTATGAAAATGATTTGGTATATCCAAAGTTAAAGAGATGTTTAATGATTCTGTATATACCAGAATAAATGTTTTAAAGGTATATATCTCTAGAATATATTTTTGATAAAAAGCAAGTAATTAATCAAATGATAAGCACCTATTTACTTAATATATTTTTATCGATGATTGGTTCGAAGGAATTGGGGTTGGATTTGAGTGATTCTGATCCCAAAACCACTTCGAACCAATTTACGTGTTCCAAGTAAAGAGATGGAAGGATAGTAAATAGACTGAAGGGCTGGTTGTCACTGACCCTTGGGGGAAATTTCCCATATCATATATATGTGGCAGTAGTATCTTCATTTGATCTTCGATCCAAGGGTTGCTTGCTACTAATCCTAGGGGTGATTCTAGACAGGATATAGTAGAAGAGTTCCTTTGGTTTGTCCTGTTCCTGGACAACTTGTATGGACAAATGCTTGACATTGCTTTTCGAATCACACTAATGACCTCTATAAACGTATCATCTATTTGGTGGCAAAGAAGGTAATTTCTCTTTGCTTAACACCCTTTCTTGAGACATACGAGCTCAGGAGTTATACATTTGTAGAAATCAGTTATGTGATCATGGAATGGCAGTGTGGCATTCAAAGTAGGATGTGCTATGTGAAAGCTAATCGCTACCTCGGGCTTCATCACCCGAAAATGGCTAAAACAGGGCATGCAGTAAGGCTATGTAGTTCGCAACAATTAGGGCATGGTCATCACCTTTCTAGATTACTCTATATATGTTGAGTATGTTGTGTATGCTATGGGATCCTGAATAGGTCGGTAACGACCGGGGTGATGTCATATTCGGTTCTATCTGCCATCAAGTTGGGTCTATGGGTAGGCCGATCTTGCCAGGTGTAGAGGTTTCAAAAGTTGTGGATCCTCGGTACATCCCAAGGTGTATTATATAGAAGGTAGATCCTTACCTGCTATTGTATGGAAATCTATTCTCCAATAAGTGCCTTTGGATTTGATTGTAGAACTACTTTGTAGCTAGTATGCTGGAATTTAATCAATGTAACAATTTCGGCTAAGATACGTAAGTTTATTTGAAAAGTATTTTCAAAAGAATGTCATTAAAATTAATATTCCCCCATTTTTCGTAGCAAATGTTTTGGTTATCATAAGGTAAAAAATCATTCCGTGTTTATGTCCGGCGAGGTCTTATGAGATACCATTTGTTTTCAAATTTCAGTATTTTGAGTTTCTCACACCAGTCTCATGACTGACCCAGAGTTTATTTTATTTCCCCTTAAATTTTGAGTGCCCTATTTTTCCAGGTAGCCAAGTAGTTAGGTAGCATGGAACATTTTGGAAGGGAGCATGGAGCAATTTGGGTTCTTTGTAGAAGTTAACTATCAATTCTGCTGTATTTTGTATTAAGTATCTACCAGCACTTGTGAGGATATGTAGTTATAACTATCCTAGCTGGATTAGTACTTGTACTCTGATGGAGCAATTTGGAGTAATTGCATGTACTATTCATATGTATAATTATGTGTTGAATATGATGTGTGATTTTATTATTGTCTTGTCCTCTATCTTTATTTTATTTACCCCATGATAATCTACCTCTCCGGCACTTGGATATACGGCACGTGAATATCGAGGATGTATTAATGTCTATCTCTCAGGGTCGAGGAGATGGGTCGTCACAGTCATTAGCAATCAAAGGAAGCTTAAGAAATCATTTTCGACGAAGTTTACTTCACTTTCCACCAAATGGATAAATTCTTTGGAAAGTTCATCCGCAAGCTTGGTGGTTCTTCTTCATCTCTATCTACATCATTCTAGTTGTTAGTTTAAGTTATCTAGTGTTTATCTTATATATCTTTCTTTTATTTCTAATGTATTTCATGTACTCATCTTTATTATCAATGAAATTCTATTTCCAACTGTTATACATCGTTAATCGTCTCTAGAAAGTCATAAAAGTATAATAGCATAAGCCAAATACAATAGGATAGTAAAATAAAGTAGCTTTGAAAACTATAGTGCATATGTCTACATATAACGGCCACTTTTCAAAAAATTTAAAATAAAATAACTACGAAACACCTATTCATTTCAAAAGACTTCTTACTCCTATGTATACCTATTCATTTAGAAAATCATCATTTTCAGTCTCTTTCTTCTCTCTCTTTCATATATAAACTTATCTCTTCAATAATGGTTCTCTACATCAAAAACTATGTGAAATCTTGAACAACACATGAATCTTTCAAGAATATTCTTACCTTCATTATTAGAAATCAGAAACACTTAGAACTAAGTCAAATGTAGATGATTAAAGAGCAATAGAAGCACTTTGACGCCATTCGGTGGATGATTTCTTCTCTTACCAAAGGTGAACCAACCAAAAATCCTAAAATTACTCTCAATAAAGATGATGAAGATTGGAATGCTATCAAAGTGGATCCAATTTTCAGATCCGATGGATGGGTAGAAATTCTTACGGAAGTATAAAGGTCGACTGGTTTGGATTTAAATAAGTATGTATATTAATATATTACAATATTAATTTGTATGGACTGGATTGACTTGAGTGTATTAACTAGATTTGATTTGTTGAATTATATGACTGATTGGTTTGATTTACTTGTTTTATCAAACTTATCAAATTTATTGATTAATGTGATTAACATAAGTTATTTATGTTATAACTCTTATATTACTATTATTACTTTTTCTAATTGCTTTTATATCTCAGTATTATATATATTATGTAGTATCTTAGTTAGGGGGAGTTTTTTAGTTAGATTTTTGTTGGTGACAAAGGGGGACAAATATATAAAATCTAGGTGTAGATTAAGGGGGAGTTTTATAACTCAGAGGGGTTATAACATATTTTATATACATGGTTATCATCATCAAAAGGGGGAGGTTGTTAGTACCTTAGGCATTGGTTTTGATGACAACAACCATATGACATTATATAAAATATAGTTACTAATGTTTTTATCAACCAATATATAGTATATCGTGTAGGATATTAGACGGGTATTAATTAAGAAGACTGTACAGTATCAAGTGAAGATTCAAAAGGCTGATATAGAGATTCATGAGTTAGAGACTGAAGACTCATGACTATTGAAGAACTCAAGATTTCCCAGAAAATTTATAGAGTCATAGAATTTTTGTTAAAACCCTAATAGCACTTGATCCCGCTCTCTCTATTTTTTCTTTTCAAATGGTTTTCAATTTCAAATATTTTAAAATTCAAAAATAGTTTTTAAAGAGAATTCTTGTTTTCAAAATATCCTTTAGATTATTTCTGCTTTTTGATTTTATTATACCTAGAGAAATTAAGTTTTTAAAGTGATTTAAAATGTACTTTGAATATTATACTTTATTACAATTTTAGTTTTAAAGCTTTCTAAATATCTATAAGTATATAATAATATTTGTTATAACTTTGATTTTAAAGATATTCATTTATACTTTATTATTTATATTTAAAATCCTTTATATACTTCAAATATTCTAAAAATAATTTTATAAAGTTTTCTTTTGTTTTGATATAATTAAAATATGTATAAACTATGTTTAAATGATTTTACAAAGTATAAAAATATTCCACAAACCTTAATATTTTTAAAATAAATTTTATAAAGTGTCTTTTTTCAAAATGACAAAGGGTATGTTGACATATCTCCATAGAGTATGTTGACATATGGACCGAAATTTTCAAAATTCAAATTTTGAATGGAAGTGTTTTTTCGTTGTATCTTATCGCGAATGGACATGGCTGTTATTTCTTTATAAATATGGGTAAACCAATGAAATTTGGTTGACTGCTTTCTCATATTTTCTCTCATCTTTCACTCTCTTTTTTTCTAAAAAAATTATACTCAAATTCTTCTTAAAATTCAATCAGAATCAAATTCAACTCCACTGATTTGATTCTCTATTGACTATTCTCTGATCCTCTTACTGAAACAAGAACAAAATGCTATTCAAGAGGTTATAGAATTATTTGTATTCAAGTTCAACGCTTTGTGTCTGTAAAACTCTATCAAATCATACTCATATATTGGTGGGTGTGATTGTAGCCCGTGTAAATCAATTGGGTATGCTTAATGACCCAGAAATTTCCCTTTGTTTAACAAATCTTACCTAACAAAATATTGTTCCTTCGTGACCTTCATTAAATGTACACTCAATTTTCGAACCTAGATTTTAATTTCGTAGGTAGCCATAAGGACCAATTTCTCCATGAAATCTGAACTAACTATGCCAAGTTATTATGTAGTGGACTTACCCCTCCTAAAGAATGAGACTATCGTAGGTTTCCTCCAGTCAATACTCCTCCTAGTGTTGATACTCCTTTCAGTGCAACATTTTCTATTTTGCCTTCCTCTTTTAAGAAGATTCGGGATGTCCGTTCTAATTATGAAAACTAATTGTGTTGTAGCTTCTATTATTGTTATCTCTTCAGGACGTAATAGTTTTTATGAGATATTTATTGTCGCAATGAAAACTTTGTTGTCTTTCTTTCATTTTTATCTAAATTTTGCTATTATTTATTTTCTAAATTAGGCGAAGAATTGCCCTTATCTATTGATGCTCTAATCAACGTCTTAAGAATATTTAGGCCAACCTAGCGACAACACTGAAAGAACAATCCTCTCGTTCTATATTTGGTTCTACAACCATAGATAGCAACGAAGCCAATAAGTGGAATGAGAAATACATCAATGTAAAATTTATTCTGAAATCAACTTAGGAAGCAGTAACAGATCTTGAGAAGAAAGTTTTGCGGAAGGATACTGAAATTGCTGAATTGACTAAAAAGCTTGGTTCATGTACCGATTCCCAAAGGCAATTGGAGTTTGATACGAAGATTGCCCATTTAAATCAACGCATACCTGACTTAGAGGTTAAAGTGATGAAGTACAAGAAAGAATGCCAATCTTATGGATGGATATTGACTGAAGGTGAAAAGGGTTGCCTACACCTCTCCTAGTTGAATCTTCAAAAAGGAAATCACCATGCCTTTCTTCTTCATCTCAAGGGCATTCAATCCCTAGCCATGGTACATCTGATTCTTCTTAAGTAGATAAATCAAGAGAACTTGCAAGGCTGAGTAGAGCCTTTAGGCTAGAGTGCATTCAAAAAGTTAAGGATCGGTAGAACAAGAAATTTATTGAAACATTCTCGTCGCAAAGACTTGAGATTGAAACGCTTGAGCGCTAAAAGAATGAGCAAAAGGTGAAGATCAAGGTTCTTGAAGACAACATTAGTGAGACGAATTAAAGAATTTCTCAACTTAAAGGCGCAAATAAAACTTATTAAAAGACCTTATTAGTTCAAATTGATTATGTTGATTCTCTTAATATTATTCGTTGCAAAGAGAGAAAGCTAAAGAAGTATCTCCTAGTTGTTGTACAACACATCATTGATCCTCCTTCTATGCTTAAAACCCTTATGCATGAGGTAAAAGGAAAAGATCAATTGGGATTGCAATTTTATTCCACTAGGGCTTCCCAACTTGATTCTCTTATTGATTACTTAATCAAAGGTATAGTTGCTTTTAACTTAAAGATTGATTTCACATTTCTAGGGGTAGAAAGAGATAGCGGATTAAGGAGGGCGGTCATCTCTAGCTATCAAATATTACATAATTTTTTCAAATATGGATGTTTTGAAGCTTTGGAAGAAATTGGAGGGCCTACAATTTCATACAAAGAAGCAGGTTCAACCAGTGAACAACATTCATGCACTTTAGATATGGAGGGAAAAGGGAAAGAGCTCGTCTATCATCCTCACCTAATCCCTCATCCTCTGGAACCATAATGTCAAGGAAAAATACACTTGTTATGAAAGAGATTTGTCATGTCAAAGTAGTTATGTCGCGTCTTTATAAACTGTATCATGTATAACTCTTGTATGAGATTATATTGTACAAATATGTTGATAAGCAGAATAAACTTCTCTTTTTGCATACCTGACTTTGGTGATGTAGATATTTCCTCTAGTTTATTATCATGATTTCCTTGATTTGTGATTGTTCCAAACTGATCTTGAGTAGTTGAATGTTGAATTCTATGAGCGATGTTCAGGGTTTTTTGTGTAATCATGCTTTCCCATTCACTTCTTTTAGCTATGTGCTTTGGCCAGGCCCAACCGTAGGACCAAAGGCTTAATTGGCCATCACTCTTTGGATGTATGCTTCGGCCAGGCCCAAAGGCAGGACCAAAGGCTTTTCGACTACCTCCCTTGGATGAGTGCTTTAGCCAGGTACAATGGCGAGACCAAAGGCTTAATTGACCATCACTCTTTGATTGGGTGCTTTGATCAGACCTGAGGTGAGACCAAAGGATTTTTGACCATCTCCCTTGGATGTGTGCTTTGGCCAGGCCCAACGGCGGGATCAAAGGCTTAGTTGACCATCACTCTTTGGATGGGTGTGTTGGCCAGCCCCTAAGGTACGACCGAAGGCTTTTCAACTATCTTGCTTGGATAGTTGCTTTGGCCAGGCCCGACGGTAGGACCAAAGGCTTAATTGATCATCACTCTTTAGATGAATGTTTTGGCCATGCCCGAAGGCGGGACCGAAGGCTTTTTGACCATCTCTCTTGGATGAGTACTTTGACCAGGCCCGACGGCTGGACCAGAGACTTAATTGAACAGTTTGGCAATCATTATCTTTATTTCAAAGGCAAAATCTTGATTATTGCTTGACTTTACCCGTTTTTAATATCTTGAACATTCCAGCTTAACAAATCCTTGAATCTCTCCTTTTCTTACATAATACTCAATGATTCTTGATAATTCCCTACAGTCATTAGTGTGATGCTTCTTTCTTTATGATAATGATAGTATATCACTCCATCATATCTATCTACTTTCTTTGGGGCTTTTTTAGAAACTAGTAGTTTAGCCTATCCTTAGTGAGGAAGTACACTTCCTCCTAAGAAATTAGGAGTGGTATGATGATTTTGCTCTTTGATTTCCTTGTTGTGGAGCCTCCTTGTTCACCTTTATGTTTCTTGTCATAATTCGGCACTTCAAGATCCTTTTTTCATTCATTTTATTAGCGTTTCTCCCCCTTTCCAGTAGGCTTGGGTAATCAGGTTTCTCCATCTTCCAATAAACTCTTCAAAGTCACGGTTTAATTCATTTTCGAAGATGGTTCCTTGCACTTAAATGTGGATGCTTCGCCTAACCTTAGAAAATGGATCACTTCTAAATTTTACACCATCCTTGTATTCTCGATTGGGCCTTTCTGCCTTAGGTTATTAACCAAAGCATAAAGTGTCTCTTTCCCTACATGAAAAGATTTTAGACACCATTTAGTTGGACTATATTGAGCAACTCTTCTCTTTTCTTCTAGAGTTTAAAGAGTTTAATTCCTCAAGTTCAATTCTTATTCTTCACCAAGTTGTCGATTGCTTAGTGGGTAGGATAAGAGTTTTAGATATGGTTCGAATGACCCTTGTTAGGACCTACTTTCCATAGTTAAAATCCAAACAAAGTCATTTTGTTTTTGAATAAAGTGTGAGTGAGAGTAAACCTTGAGTTCGACTCTTAACGAAAGCACAAAAAATGTTAAGGTGAAAGTTTGGCTAGGTTATGGAATCAAGACAAGTGGAGATGAACTAGGGCTATAGTCGTAATGGAATTCACAATGGCATATTTTGATATATTCAACATGAAGGTCTTTCAACATAACAAAGTCCAAGTCAAATATCCAATGAGGTGATAATACAAATTATGTCAAGCAAGATTCCTTTACTGCAAATTCTCAATTACAATTTTCCTAATGGCCATGGATCCCTAATTCAAAGCTCTCTTTACAATGTGGAAAAAATTATGAAAATGATGTAGAAGGATAACTTGAGAAATTCAACCCCTTTCTAGGTAGGGGTACATGCCTATTTATAGAGAAATCAGGCTGTTGGATTCTTGACAAGTGGTAATCCATTAGAAGTAGATGGTTATAATCAATCCATGTGGCACATAGTCGAAATGACATATGGATCACTTATTTGGAATACTCCATAATAGCTTCTAACTATGAGTGATGGCACTTGTAAGAATTCTTCACGATGGCTTCTAATTGTGCATGATGGCACTTGTAAGAATGCTTTGCGATAGCCTTACTTTGTTGCCCCAAACAACAAGTGATGATCAGGAACTCTTGACGATAGCTCATATTACTCCAAAGTTGTTCACAATAACCTATGTTTGCTCTTTAGATCTTTTCACAAAAGCTTCAATCCATCACTCGCGATGGCATCATTAAATTTCCTATAATAGCTTTGACCTGCCATCGGAAGATTGCATGTGATAGCATGATGAAACTTTTTATGATGGCTTGATTTATCACTTGGAGGATGATATGTGAAGGCTTTATAGAACTCCTCACAATAGCTTAGTGGCTTGCCCATAACTTCTCTAGATGTTTCATCACGATAGCATATGTAGCCAAATTATACGTGATAGCCTTATAAAATTCATCACGATGGCTTTAATTTATCACATGATGGCTCCACATCATTTCCTTTTGATACCTTCATTATCTCACGATGGTTTTAGGATCATCACATGATGGCCCCATAACATCACACGATGGCTCTACTTTGTCCTTTGATAACTTTGGAAAATATTTCACGATGACATTCACTGATCATCTCACGATGGCTATGCTATCTCATTCCTTAGCACATAATAACTTTATTGACTCAGAACATGATAGCCTTATCAGGTTATTTTAGAAAATCATTCACGAGAGCTCATCAACCTACGATAACTATGAAGATCATTACACAATAGACTCTTTATTTCCATTTTTAATGACCATTGACATCCCTTCATGATATCTCTTGTACATTGTCCTACGACAGCTCTTATTGCTACCATATGATGGTTCCCAAGCATCAACCCACGAAAGCTTCCAATTTTGTAGCGCTTCTTCTTCAATGACCTACGATGGAAAATATATTTGGTGTGTAACAAAACTAAAGGGTAAGAATATAGTTAAACCATGGTATTGAACTCTAAAAGGTATGTAGTTACACTACTAGAAAACACTTCAATTTTCTACGCAAAATTTCCTACGCCTTTCCTACGCCAAAAGGCGGGGCGTAGGGAAGGCGTTGGAAATAGGTAGAAAGAGGTAAAGACGTAGGAGAGGCGTAAGGAAATTTCCTACGTTTTTCCTACGCCTACTTCAATATGTAGAAAAATAATCGTGGCGTAGAAAAGACATGGAAAATCCCCTACTTTAAAATTATTAGCGTAGGAAATACGTAGAATATCTCCTACGCCATTTCCACACTTTCATTAATTTTCTACAAATCCAGACCGGCGTAGGAACGACGTAGGAAAGTTCTTGGACATCCCTACGCATTGTTAAATAAATTGAGCTACGCGGGACCGCTTTGTAATTTTCCCATTCCTCTTACTTCCACGGTTTCAAAGAAATAACCCTACCACTTATATTTCTACCCCAAATTTCTCCTCCAATTTCTCATACTTCTGCTTATATTTCTCCCCCAAATTCTCATACGCCATGGCTTATCTTCTCTTCTCCCAATCAACCCGAACACCTATACGCAAACAACCCAGCAGATCCGAAATCATTGTACAAATTCAATCCACATAACGTAAAGCATCACGTCATCATCGGATCCTCTCATGGGTTCATCATCTCACTAGATGAAATCGCTCAGATCCATGCCACATACCCGGTAACTGGATCTCACAAACTACTCCCTAATGTCACCTCCTTGCTCTGCTCAAAAGTTGATGGTTGTACCGTACTGTCAATATAATGTATCCTATTGAACCACTGGTGAGGCTATATTCATAATAGATTTACTTTGAATGAAAATATCATTTGCCGATTTTTGTTCATTCTAATTGTGTCTGCAGGTTGTCTGTGATTTTGACTGGGAACTGAATGAGCTTGAAGCAATTTTTCTAACATAAGCTTCTCACACAAGCTAATTATGTTTTAAGGTCAATAATTACTTCCATTCATCGCCTTTCATGTTTAGTTCTAATTTGGCTTGGGAACCAAATATAATGTTTTTAGTTATAATTTGTCAGTCCTTGGAAATTTTGTTCTAGTTTTTTTTCAAAAAAAAGACTGAATATCTAGTTTCCAAGTTTTTACTAATATATATTTTTCTATGCAGATTTCAGTAATAGCCATGACTCATTTGCTGTTCTTTCACATGTAGATCAGACTGAAAGTCATTGCGTAAATATTGAGGAATGCAGGTTATTTAACTTCGCCTGAATCCATGCTATTTTATAGATTTAATGTAATAAAAAGGTTCAGGTCTAGAGAAAAATGCAACCGAGCATTTCCTTTTTTAATTTTTTAATATTGTAACACAAAACCAGATAGAATGGATTTGCATTGCCTGTTTATTTATTTTTTATGTAAGAGTGGACATCAAAAGGAGGAAAGCACTCATAAATATGTACAAACACAAAATCCATTAACACGTCCTAACTCCTAAGGTTGACGATATAATTGGAACGTCCTAAGGTCAGTGATGTAGATAAACATAGTACTTAATGTTTGTGTTTGGATATTAGGTAATGCTTTCAATTTCTTACAATACAACAATATTGACCATCAAGGACAATCATAGTTGCACTCTAGATGTTTAATATATATAAAAAATGAAAGCATTCTAAAATTTAAAAACACTTAAGCGTAAAGGTATAAAATAGTTGATTGATATTTTTAAAGTGTTTAATTTATAAACGTCGATTACATTATCTGTTGGAGGCTAAAAAAGGAAGAAAAAAACAAAGCTACTTTGATCAATGAAAACTTTTTAATCTGTTGTAGTGATATTTAGTTCTAATGTTTGTAAATAAGTGTAAAACTTAGAAAGAATAAGCTAAATTTTAACATAACATTCAAGATAGTTGGATATCATCTTTGCATCATGTGTATGCATATGTACACACACTATTAGGCATACCTCTTCTGTTTAATGATTAAGTGGAACATCAAAGTTTCTAGTTTTTGCTGTAAGTACTATATCTTACCATTTGTCTTTTCAACTGGATTACAATCCTTAAATCGGTGGGAAATTTTTTACAACTGAAGACATTGTTATATGGGTGCTACATTTGGGTGCTAATGGTTTGCTAGCTATGTAAAGTTGAAAGTGCAAGATGAAGTTATATAAAGTTAAAGTGTGTGTAAAATAAGAAATAGTTCCAGTTCAGTCTCTGCTTTATGGACAGGGAATCAAGCACTACAATTGTGAGGGATAAGACAGAGTATGAGATAAGACTAACTTTAATACTTTCTTTGGGTGGATATACAACTGTGCTCTGATTTATCACAAATGAAGACACCAAAATTACAACGTTTGTCTCTTTTGTCAACCTCAGATGTAAAGCAATTACAATTTATACGTGTCAAACAAAGCTACTTTGATCAATGAAAACTTTTTAATCTGTTGTAGTGACATTTAGGAACTGTATGTATTTACTTATTTGGCAGTTCAAGTAAAAAATAAGTAATAGAATAGCAGTAATTAGCTTGTTTTGTGTTACCCTTTCGTCTTATGTTACCCTTTCGCCAGTGTGACATTTAGGAACTGTATGTATTTACTTATTTGGCAGTTCAAGTAAAATATAAGTAATAGAATATCAGTAATTAGCTTGTTTTGTGTAAATAACATGGTTAGCGTAAAATTTCTGCTTTAGTTCTGATAAGAACAAAGGTATAGTGATTGATATCTATGTAATTAACTTGTTTCTTTGAGGGCTTTTCAAAAATGGTTCCCTATTTTCGAAAATTATGTAGCGGAAGGACAGCCACTAATTGTAATTCACGACAAGGCCTATTTTTGAAACCATAGGTCGCAACCATATTGTAATTCACGACAAGACCTACATTCATATCTTACACATGCATAAAATATAACAATGAATAAAAAAAATATTTCTTTGAACATGTGGATATTATGCACTTTACTAAAAAAATTCCAAAAAATTTAAATTACCTTCAGAAAAATAAAACCAAAGTGCAGAATACATGCAATTTGCAAAGATAAATTATTTAGCTCCAAAAGTGTAGAAATAAAATAAAAATAGGAACATGCAAGTCTTGTGCATTTTCGAATTTTCAAAATTGCAAAAAGATTGAAATAGGAAAGTGTAGATCTGATGCATTTTGGGATTTTCTAAGCTGCAAAAATTCTCAATGGAACTTTTCGGATATGTGCAATCTTTAATTTTATACGGATTTATGTGAAAAAAAAACTAAAGTAAAAATAAAAGTAATTATAACGTCAGAATTCAATGATTTTAGGGGAAATTGGGTTTGCTTGGGATTTGAAGGTTGTAGGCTACGTTGTCGGGGGAATAGGTCCTTCCACTACATCGTTAAATTATTGAAGTCCTTCCACTACAGTATCTCTACTGTGTCAAAATAAGGAATGGCATAATCTGAAATATACTTAGCACATTCCAATTTACCTAGTTTCCATCCTTATATAAGCAAGCTTTTGTGAGCTATATATTTTCTCTATAAAATTGAAAATTTATTTTAAAAACCGGTACAATATCATAACCCTGTGACCCTATCTAGTCCCAAAAAAAGGGGGGAAATCCAGAAATTTTCATGGGCTCACATCTGATATCTTCTGTTATTATCAGGTGAAGGTCAATTTTTTTATTTTAACTTGTATTCTATAACAGAGAGATACGACAGGCCTATCTGCTAATAATAGCGAGTTGAAGATGCGGGTTCAGACTATGGAGCAACAAGTTCACCTCCAAGATGGTAATCTTCCTGTCTATATTTTGTGCATCTCATTTGCTATTACCATGTTCAGCTTTCAGAGGGCATATGATTTCAAAGAAATATCTGGTTTTGTTTCAATTTTTGTTTTTTGCATCATAGTTAGACAGGTGTATCAGGACTGGATTCACGGTATGAAAGAGTCAGGCAAGAAGCATCCGAACCTACCCCAGGAGATATATGAGCAGTTTTTAGCATATTGGGGGCTTCCTGAAGTAAAAGCTAGAATTGAAGAATTGAAAAGTCAAGGCACAGTAATTTCGTATGATGTCGAGGAAGAAGTATTCGACAAGCTTACCGGTGCTATAGCTAAAAGAAAGGACCGTAGGCCATATTATGGCAATATCCCTGGTGTAAGTATTTAAACTTTCAACAAAACATTATTTTAATTAGTTTAAAATGCAGAAATTGATGCAATATTTGATAAAATGCAGAAATACAAAGACGCTACTTATAGCATCAATAAGGGAGAAGCACAGACTAGAGCCAAACTAGAGGAAAAGGTGGAGCGTCAAGAAGGGGAGATTCAAATGCTGAAGATGCAGTATGAACAACTCACCGAGATGCTTCGACAGCAATTTGATGAAGAGCCGAACGATCGTCATGAGGAATGAGGGTATTGAAAACTTTTTAATGGTATCTGTATGATGTCATGTATCATGAACATATTATCATATTATTTTAACATATAGGAACTTGATTAATATTGTTTGACTTTGTAATATGAATGAGATATTTGTTTTTTGAATTAAAGATGAATGGTTTGACGTTAATCTTTTTGTAGGAATGTATATATATAAAATAAGTTGATTTTAGTTTCTATTTAATGTGGTGAAATGAAATTGAATAATAATATATCAAAATTGCTTCAGAAAAGACGTAGGGAATGTGTAGGGAAGGCGTAGGTAAATGAAATATTAATGCAGCAAAAAGTCGTATGCATGGCATAGGAAAAACATTAAAAACACAGGCGTAGGTAAATCGTGGATAAATGAATGACGTAGAAAAGACGTAGGAAACGTAATATGTAAGAATGACGTAGAGAAAGCGTAGGAAAACTGGGCATAGGGAAGACGTAGGTAAACAAATGACGTAGGAAAGACGTGAACACTTAAAAAGTAAAAATGTCGTAACAAAACCGTAGGTACAACATGGCGTGGGGAAGGCGTAAGAAAATTATGGCGTAGGAAAGGCGTAGAAAACAACCCAACGGATGGCGTAGGTAAAGCGTAGGTATTTTATTAGCTACGCAAGTTTTACCCACGCCAAAATTGGCGTAGGTGTTACGTAGTTAATGCATTTACCTACGCCCCGCCTACGCCAATTTGGCGTAGGTAAACCGCAGTTTTCTTGTAGTATTATGAGCCATAGCAAATCAAAGAAGAAATCAAAAGAAGAAGAAGGAAAGAAAAGAAAACACACGTAAATATGCATACATACATGCATGCATACATACATACACACACATATATATATATATATATATATAAACACAGGTATAGCACATGGTATTGAACTCTAAAAGGTATGTATTAATGAGCCATAAAAAATCAAAGAAGAAATCAAAAGAAGAAGAAGGAAAGAAAAGAAAACACACATAAATATTTATATATATACATGTGTGTGTGTAAACACAGGAATAGCGCTCGACTTGTGCACCACCGGCCGATAGGTGGTGCCTGTTGAGCCCAATCTGAACCTAGACTCAACAGTGACGGGCCAATAAGGGATGTTGTGTCGAACCAGGTTTTTTGCATGACATTTTGGACCTATTTTGAAGTGATTATGTAGTGCCAATTTGACGTAATGAATACATATACATGCGAATGTATATATGGTTGTGTATATGGATGTATGCGATGTTTTGTTGATTGACGCTTTTTTTAACGTATTGTTGTTGTTATCGCTATTGGTTATCATGGTGGCACGGTCGCTTGGTTAAGATGAGGTGGATGCGACTGTATGAAAATGGGTTCATAGATAGTATGTGGAAATCGAGTGCATACTTGGGACTAAGCCATGTGTTAATGTAATAGGGGTAGGCATGGTATCTATATGCCGGTTTGAAAATGTCATCGTCCATGCAAAGTTCGTTCATTGGGTATAACATGATCTTGTAGTGGCTATGGCAGGTCTAGTAGGTGTTTATATATGTGTTAAGTTGGGTATGGCGATGTAACTAGGTTAGACTGTGCCATTATCCATACAATATTTGTGTTGAGTCTTGACCTTAATTGAACTATCAACCATATATAGTGTCATTTGATTAACTCTGTGGTTGAAGGTGATGTAGGCTAAGATATAACTATTAGGTATATCATAGACACTTATGATATATGAGTATAGTTTTGTGTGTATATGCAATAGAGATGTTTCACTCACTCGGACAGTTGTATGTCTGATCCCTCTCCCTATTCCTTTTTATATCACTATTAGGTTAATGGAAGTATGGACTTACACCGTAAATGGCGTTTAAAGGTGAAGATGATGAAGGCATTGCTTATGGGTCATGTATATATATGTTGTATAAAAATAGTTATCTGACGTTGTAGTTTGATCGTGTGGGTTTGAGTTGACTTGTATATACACGACTATATATTTTTATTTGGTTTGAATATAAAGATATTTTATATTATATGTTGTTTTCTTCTGCTATGAGTTCAGAAAGAATAGTTAGAAATATCATTTTGTTTTTTGTTATCATTAACATTGTTTTTGATTTCCGGGGTTTTCACATCTTTGTTGCGTTAAATCAAAGGATCAAAAATGAGGGTTGTTATACATATTGTTTTACAAAAGTTAATTAAGTTACGTAACTATTTATATAATTTTTACTATGGTACACTCTTAACTCTATCACCCTGGACTCCAACTCGTGTACGGCTCGTTCTTGACCATTCACTTCGACGCTTAGCTCCTTGTCATCGCTATACATCACATGCTTGTTTTACTACTTAGGCTCAAGCCTTTATTGTAATTAGGGGAAAAAATTTCCATACCAACCGAGACAGTTATAACTCTTTCTCATCATTGGTGGAATGATACTACATGTTCCAAATTCCGTACTACTAACTCTGAAATTCCAAAAGGTGGAAATTAGAAGAATTGGAAATTAGAAGAAGTGGAAGGAAGCACGGAATTTCATTTTTCTACATGAGATTTTTGAAATGAAGATATGTACAAAATTGAATACTGTATAAAATTTATGACAAGGATAATAAGTCAAACGCAGAATATGTACAAAATGAAATGCGTAGTACAAAATAATGTATTAAAACTATATGTTAAGAGAATACATTACTTGAATTCGAGACTAGAATCATAAATCAAGATATAATTCTAAATCATAAATCAAGCATAATTCTAAATCATAAATCAAACAAAATGTACAATACAGAATGCAGAAAAATGAAATTGAAAATAGTAAAGTTAACACTGGTGAATAGTTTGTTGTAGCTCCATATCCTATTTCGTAAGAATCAATACCCATTAAAAATAATTCCGAAAGAAATCAGGACGAAGACAGTCTACTTGAAAAATAGATTGATTGATCTTCATATATCGATGAAAATCCAAAATACCTACACGTAACACAAGATTAAAGTAAAAAATCTGATGCTAATACAAAACTGAAGCATGTTCATATCAAGTTAAAAAATTCATATAATGATGCTATTAAATGCATGTACTGATGCTATTTAATGCAAGAGCATCTCCAACAGCTGATTGGATATTACAAAATGTAATATGTGCACCCATTTTGCCTTCCAACATAGTGCAGAAATCTCAATAGTGTGGATTTTGAGTTCGGAAGTTTGGGGATCCAGGATTGTGATGAGAACGTGTTCAACAAGCGCCTGTATCCTAGGCGCTTGTTGAACAAGCACCCTATTGTCAGGCGCTTATTCAACATGCACCCAGTGTTCAGGCGCTTGTTCAACAAGCGCCTGAAATATATATTTTATAATTCTTTAATGTCAGGCGCCTGTTCAACAGGCTCTTGAACATCAGGCGCATGTTGAACAAGCGTCTGGTTACATTCTGTTGGAGAAAATAGCCGATTACACAATTCAAGTACACATTTTGTAAAATGTATACCCATATTTGTTGGAGATGCTCTAACTTGTACAAAAATTTATATCAAGTACAAAACTGCAAGTAATCTTCATATACTGATACTAATGAATGTAACTTTTATTTGTGCATTCTTATTAAGTACAAAAATTCATGTTAAACTGCAGCAGGCAATATATATATTCACAAACTAAAGCATGTACTCTTCATTTTTAATTTTTGTATTATTAATTAAGTAGAATACATGGAGAAAATTTTCAATTATTTATTCATGATATGTTATACGGATTTTTAACCCAACAGGATCCAGCAGAATACAGAACAATCCCATCACATCAGAATGGCTTAGAACTTAACCAGAAAGGCTAAGGTGAGGAGTTGACGAGAGCCAAATCATATTACTAAAGCAACGACCAAGTTCAACTGTGAAACACCCCCACACCCCTTAATATACCCAAAAGGACACATTAAAAGGCGTGATGCGTTGTAGGTATAACTGAAACTAACAAAGACTAAGATTCACAAGATCAAATTAGGTAAAAATAGCGGAAACTAAAATAATAGCTTATTCAGAAACAAAAACTTCATAATTGCTTCATAAACCAAATAAGTCAAATACCAAATACAATATACATGTCTCAAAACCCAATATGCTCATGAAATAAAAACTCGTAGTCTCAACAAAAATTAGAGTATAAATATCCCTCTCAAGTGCCAGTACAAAGAAAGAAAAGCGAAAATAAAAGTATGGTAATACATAGCAGAATCTTCTCCAAGAAACCTCCAAACAACTGCAATCTACTGCCCTCTCCCTTGATTGCCTATGGGGGGAAAAAGGGGTCAGACTAAAAGTCTGGTGAATGATAGTAACTACTAGAATCTTTAAGCAAAGTAAAAGTAATAGACTCTTCAATAGTTCTAGTATATACAAAAGGAAACAAAGGAAATATGAAAGAGATAAACTGGAAAATACGATTAAACTATTACAATTGATAAGATAGGTCAACTTTGATTGTTTGCACTTATCTTTGATAGCTGCTTGATTAGGCTGAATTCCTAATCCTATAATTAGGCTGAAATCCTAATCCTATAATTAGGCTGAAATCCTAATTCTACCATTTGATCGGTCTGCTACTCCATAGATCTTACTGCGGACTAGACGCTATATAACTCCCCACACAACAACCAATCGTAACTACGAAAGATACACCAAGCACCCACTATGGACAAGACGATACATAGCTCCCTACACAAAAGGCAATGGTGTCTACGAAAGACACACATACTAAGTGCTTGGAACTCATAGCGATTATTGAGCGCCGAAATGGAAGTCGCACGCGTAACTACCACCATGCTCATGCTACCTGTTTCTCCACCTATTGGGTCGTATTATTACCTCGACTCAGCATAAGTGTGCCCCTTGTCTCACTTCAGGATTATGTGAAACACTGTGCCCATAGAAAATATAGAGGAATGCTGCCGGTACTGGCCCATCATCCAAAAAATATCTAATAGCGCCATTGTCCAAATCCCTCGTAATTTGAACATCTCTATATTTACCAATTACTACCACTACTAGCATAAGCGTGCCCCTCGTCTCACTTCAGGTTTATGTGAAACACTGTACCCATAGAAAATAATAGGGGAATGCTATTTGGTACAGGTCCTACTTTAATTCTTTGCTTATTAACTTAGATAAATTATTTAAATAAGCCTTTACTCTTGTTCTTACTATCTGTGCTTACTAATTTATCTTAAGTATTAAAATAAACCTCATTCTGTTCTATTTCTTATTATAACCTACGTTATAATCATGCTTATTACTTAACCCATAGTCTAAGTGTGAAAATAAGCTTCTTTTCTTCTTTTATTCTTTTTAGTTATAATTCTAAGTTATAACTAGGCCAATCCCTTTAATTCAGTCCAATTAATATCATAATTAGGCATAATCTCAGTCCAATTCCATTTATATTACAGTCTTTATAATTTACATCTTATATTCCATTATTTCAGATTTCTTATAATTTAATCCAATTTCGTGTTAATTCTATTCTAATCCATACGTGAAGAAGAAGAAGGAGGAATAAAAGAAAACTGAAAATAGAAGGAAATCCAAGGCGTAAGAAGAAGATGTAAATAATGCATAAATAAACTAAAATACTATAAATAAAATATAAATAAATGGAAAACTAGAAATAAACTAAAATTAACTGAAAATAATTCTAAAAACTGTAAATAAATTACTAAAAAGGTTACTCCAAAAAATCATAGTAAAACTACAATTATTAGAAACCCTATTATTTTAAATTACTTAAAGAAATTTAAAATAATTACAATCACTCACCTCTGGTCCTTAGCTCTGCCCTTTGGGCCTTCACGGATCCACTTAAGGTTGTTAAATATTTTTATTTAAAATGATTTTCTCCTTGGAAAATTATTCCGCTTAGGGTCCTTCCTGAATAGGTGAACCCAATTGGAGAAAATCTTAGAATGAGAAAAAGTGTTAGGCCTAGGGTTATATTTATAGGGGTAGAAGTGAATCTCAGACCGTTGGATTTAGGGATTGAATAGGATGCAAACACGTCATAGGCTGAATAGGAGCCATCGGATGCAAGAATAGAAGGACCGAATTGAAATAAAGAATGCAAAACACGTCATAGGAAGCCTCTGGAACGAATAGAACGAAGAAAAAATTTCTTCATTCCTGAACACAGTTGGGTCGACCGCCCTTATGCCCAGGTCGACCGACCGATCGACCTGGCCTATATATTTTTTTTCTTTTTTTTGCTTATTTTGTTTAATTCATATCTCGTTCATTTTAGCTCGAATTCTGACGTTCTATATATGGAAATTAACCAGAAAATTACCACAGACACAATGGTGCAACTCCCGTGGCTCAATTCTGATAATTTCACAAAGTTATTTTATTATTTAATTAATTAACGAATTAATTATCATGGGTTAAAATTTTGGGTTGTTACATTCTCCCCTCCTTAAAGGATTTCGTCCCCGAAATCTCTAAGGATAGAAAAATGAAATAAAAGTTTCCATCCAAGTTCTACAACCAACCACTCAATCATCACCCATTACATCCATTGTCCTTAAGTTTTTCTAATGCGATTTATGATAATTATGCAATTAGTGTAGTGTCAATGTCCCTAAGTAATGCAAAAGATTAGGCGGTCCACTGATTCAGTTGACCTCCTTTTATGAAATCACGTTCGTGCCATGTATCCAAATGAATGCCAAAATTTCCTAATGATAACTGATAATTCTATATGCGTGCTACAAACATCATCCAAATGCAACAACCATGTGAAAATCATCCATTTATAGCAACCATGGAAAATAGAATAAAATGCGCAACATCCATATGCATATGCTCTAGTGTCCTAGTTAGGCCGATCCCTAAAGAATAATAGTTCCTAGTGTACCTATATGCAACCATTAGCATCCACTAGCAAATACTTGCAATCACTAGCATACATCATTCATAACATGTTCTATTAACATGTTTACCTCAAATCCTACCATCCATAGGTTAAATCCTAAGTTCTACCCTCCCAAAGGATAATAAAGGAAAGAACCTATTCAAAACTAAAGATGGAAATAGGAAATTCTAAAAACTTACTATCGAAAAGATGAGGATAGGAAGTACAAATCTTCTCTTCAGCTTCCCAAGTGGCGTCTGCAACACCATCTCCCCATTGCACCTTCACTAGTGGAAACTCCTTATTCCTTAGTCGCTTGATGTCTCTTCCAACAATCTTCGTGAGGATACGCCAAATAGATGCTTCCCTTTCTACTTCCACCTCCTCTAACTGACTGGGCTCTACAACCTCCGCTGAGTCATGTAAGCACTTTCGCAAGTGCGAAACATGGAAAACGTCGTGCACACCTGCGAGCCTCTCTGGTAGCTTCACTAGGAAAGCCATCTTCCCAACTCTCTCCATGATAGGGAATGGTCCAACAAATCTGGGGGCTAACTTTCCATCCGATCCGAATCTTACCACCTTCCTAAGTGGGGATACTTTGATAAAAACAAAGTCCCCCACCTAAAACTCAATGTCTCTCCTCCGTTTATCCGCATAAGACTTCTGCCTATCTTGGGCTACCTTCATTCTCCGCCGAATTAAATCCACTCTCTCCGATGTCACCCTCACCATGTCAGGCCCAAGTAGCAACTTCTCCATAGACTCCACCCAACATGAAGTGGACTTGCAAGGTCTCCCATATAAAGCCTCAAATGGTGCCATTCCTATGCACGCTCGGTAACTGTTATTATATGCAAACTCAACGAATGGAAGATGCTCCTCCCAAGTTCCTCCAAAGTTCAAAATGCACATCCATAGCAAATCCTCAAGCACTCTATTCACTCTCTCTGTTTGGCTATCCGTCTGAGGATGATAGGCCGTACTCAATCTATGTTGTGTTCCTAGCGCCTCCTGTAAGCTCCTCCAAAACTCACTAGTGAAAATGGGATCTCTATCACTCACTATACTAGAAGGGACTCCGTGAAGTCATACTATCTCTCGAACATAAAGGGATGCCAAATATGATGTTGTACGCTTGCTCTTAACTGGGATGAAGTGGGCACTCTTGGTCAACCGATCAATAATCACCCAAATTCTAGTATTCCCCTTAATAGAACGGGGCAAACCATCTATAAAATCCATAGAAATGTTGTCCTACTTCCACTCTTGCACATCTAAGGACTGAAATGGTCCACCGGGCTTCTGCTGATCTGCCTTTACCCTTTGGCATATGAGACACTTAGCTACGAACTCTGCCACGTCTTTCTTTATGCCAATCCAATAGAACATCCTCTTCATATCCCGATACATTATGTCACCATCCGGGTGAATAGTCATACGGGAATGGTGTGCTTCCTCCAAAACCGCTCTCAACAAATCTCTAGTGCATGGAATACAAAGCCTCCCATCTCTCCTAAGCCACCCTTTGCTATCAATGGAATAACGTTGGAGATGTCTAGAGACCTCTCCTCGGCTAATCCTATCCATAATGTCCATGAGTTCCGAATCTCCTTGCTGCCTCGAGCCAATCTGATCCATAAGGGTAGGCCTCACCTCTAATGTCTCCAATAATCCAGGAGTAATGTCCGTAGAGAGCTTAAAATCAAAAGTAGAAATAAACTCCAAGCTCCTCCTCTCTACGAACAAAGGACTAAGGGTTGCTTTCTTTCTAATAAATGCATCCGCAACCACATTACCCTTGCCAGGTGTATAAGCAATCTCAAAATCGTACGAGGCTAAAAACTCTATCCATCTCTGTTGCCTCAAGTTCAAGTCCTTCTGTGAAAATAGGTACTTCAATGACTTGTGATCGGTGAAAAGCTCAAACCTCTCTCCAAGCAAATAGTACCTCCAAGACTTGAGTGCAAAAACTATGGTGGCCAACTCCAAATCGTGGGTAGGGTAGTTCTTTTCATGCGTCCTCAACTGCCTACTACCATAACATACCACCCTTCCTTCTTGCATCAACACCGCTCCTAGGCCTGTCCCACATGCATCAGTGTATACAGTAAAAGGCTTAGCTCCATCGGGTAGTACTAACACTAGTGCACTAGTAAGGGCTCTCTTAAGCTTTGTGAAGGAATCCTCACAATCCATGTCCCACACGAAAGCTTTATTCTTCTTAATAAGACGCGTGAGTGGTGCCGAAATCTTGGCAAAGTCTCTAATGAACTTCCTATAGTAGCCAGCCAATCCTAGGAAGCTCCTAACTTTAGTGACGTTCTTGGGGGCCTTCCAATCTTGTATAGCTATCACCTTAGCGGGGTCAACAGCCAAACCTTTCTTTGAGACCACATGCGCCAAGAAACGTACCTCCTCTCTCCAAAAGTGACACTTCAAAAACTTAACTCTCAAATGATGACTTCGAAGTGTACGAAGAACCTCCTTTAAATGAACCACATGCTCCTCCATATTCTTGGAAAATACCAATATGTCATCCACGAATACCACCACGAACTTATTTAGGACTTCTCTAAAGACGCGGCTCATCAAGTCAATAAAGTAGGCTGGGGCATTGGTTAGCCCAAAAGGCATAACCAACCACTCACAAAGTCTGTCTGGAGTCCTAAACATAGTCTTATCTATGCTGTCATCGGTGACCCTAAGTTGATGGAATCCCGTGGCTAAATCAAGTTGAGAGAAAACCGAAGAGCCAACTAATTGGCCAAAAAGATCATCAATCCTAGGGAGTGGATATCGGTTCTTCTTGGTGAGCTTATTTAATTCTCTATAATCAATGCAAAGTCGAAGAGAACCATCCGCCTTAGTAGCAAAGACGACTGGTGCTCCTCATTCCGATATGCCCCTTCTTATAAAACCCTTCTCCAAAAGCTCACTGACTTGTTTGCTCAACTCTTTCCTCTCCCTAGGTGCCATGTGCCTCATAGGTAACGCCACTGGCTTAGCATTCTCGGTCAATAAATTCTAAAGTCAATTTCTATCTTAGGAGATAGTCCCCTAACTTCCTCAAAGACGTCCGAAAAATCTCTGACGACAGGAACCGAATCAAACTTTGCTGAAGATGAATCGTGGGAATAGAGAAAAATCAACATGACTGACCCTTGCGGGTCGCAAGATACCTCGAGAGTCCTACCACTGTATGTCTCTAATCTAACGACTCTCCTCTCGAAGTCTAATATAGCTCCATATATGGATAGCCAATCCATACCCAAGATCATCCCTTACCCCGAGAATCCCAAAACATAGGCGTCGCAGTCAAATTCTACGCCTAGGATATAAATTTTCAAACCCCTACAAACCATAGACAAGTGTGCCAATCCACCTATGGGGTTTGAAACAACGATAGGGTCCACTACTAAAGAAATGTCTAAGTGTAAACAATCCACAAGAGAACTAGAAATAAAAGAGTGTGGTGCTCCAGAATCAAATAAAGTCCGAATGGGAAAATCAGATATAGAAATCAAATCTTCAACTGTGACTTTCCTACCTCTATCTGAAATGCTACTAGAAGGTGCCGCGTCTAACGCCTGAATCTGTGCGACTGGTGCACTTGCTCCCTGACCAGCTCTCTAAGGACAACTCATACTCATATGACCAAGCTGCCCGCAATTGAAGCACTATCCCTTCATCTTTTCCCATTTACAATCCTTGGCGATATGCCCAACAATCCCACAGCTATTGCACTTCGATCCCTTCTTAATCTGCTTATGAGGGACATCACCTTTCTTCTTCTCCTTGTTGTTTTTCAACCACTTCTTCTTTGGACCTTCTAACTTAACCACTTCTTTAGACTCTCCTTCCTTGACCGCATCCGACATAAGCACCATCTCAACCAAAGACTCATAAGTAGCTCCCATTGGTACGTGAGTCAACAAAAATCCTTGAACGGGTTGATTCAATCCCTTCTCAAACTTCATGGCTTTCTTACACGGCATGTTCACTAATTCCATACCAAACTGCGACAGCTCATTGAATTGATTGATGTATTCCTTGACGGACAAACTCCCTTGCTTCAAATTGATAAACCTCTCCAGCTGAACACTCTCTTCCACTTGAGACAGAAACTTCCTCTCAAACCTCTTCCTAAACCCATTCCAACAGACTTCTCTTCCTTCCAACTCAACAACCTCCCACCAGTACGAAACCTCCTCTTTCAACTGCCAAGAGGCTAGCTGAACCCACTGCTGCTAGTTCTCCAATCCTAATAAGCCAAATAACCTCTCGGTGTCCCTAAACCAAGCTCGCGCCTCCACAAAAGTCTCCTTGCTAGAAAATGTCTTGCCGCCCAAACTCGCAAAATCCTTACAAAGCTTAGATAAATTGATGGCGACAGGTGGGTTAATGGGTTTCCCACCCGCTGGTGCAGGATTGAGTGCTGGCCAGTGCACCTCTGGAGTCGTGGCTTGTAAGTACCTACGAAACCAGGCTGGTACTAGAATGCCCTAGGGAAGGTTCGGGGCATCATCCATTCTACGAAAAGAAAGAGATTGTCCAGGAAAGAGTCAAAGGGAGATTGAACTAGACTTATGAGGGGATTTTTATAAAAAACTCTTTTATTCTTAAAAACATTTCTAAGAGTTCTTTATTGAAAAGTACTTTTTAAAACAAGTTATTTCAAAAAATACTTTATTTTTAAAACATATTTTTAGGAATCCTATAACCTTAGGCTCTGATACCAAGTGAAACACCCTCACACCCCTTAATATACCCAAAAGGACTCATTAAAAGGCGTGATGCGTTGTATGTATAACTGAAACTAACAGAGACTAAGATTCACAAGACAAAATTAGGTAAAAACAGTGGAAACTAAAATAATAAATTATTCAAAAACAAAAACTTCATAATTGCTTCATAAACCGAATAAGTCAAATACCAAATACAACATACATGTCTCAAAACCCAATATGTCTCATGAAATAAAAGCTCGTAGTCTCAACAAAAATCATAGTATAAATATCCCTCTTAAGTACTAGTACAAAAAAAGAAAAACGGAAATAAAAGTAGGGTAATACATAGCAGAATCTTCTCCAAGAAACCTCCGAGCAACTGCAATCTACTGCCTTCTCACTTGATTGCCTATGGGGGGAAAGGGGAAAATAAAGGAGTGGGTCAGACTAAAAGTTCGGTGAATGATAGTAACTACTAGAATCTTTAAGCAAAGTAAAAGTAATAGATTCTTCAATAGTTCTAGTATATACAAAAGGAAACAAAGGAAATAGGAAAGAGATAAACTGGAAAATACGATTAAACTATTACAATTGATAAGATAGGTCAACTTTGATTGTTTGCACTTGTCTTTGATAGCTACTTGATTAGGCTGGATTACTAATCCTATAATTAGGCTGAAATCCTAATTCTATCCTTTGATCAGCCTACTACTCCATAGACCTTACTGCGAACTAGACGTTATATAACTCCCTACACAACAGCCAATGGTAACTACGAAAGATACACAAAGCACCCACTATGGACTAGACGATACATAGCTCCATATATAGAAGGCAATGTTGTCTATGAAAGACACACATACTAAGCGCTTGGAACTCATAGCGATTACTAAGCACCGAAATGGAAGTCGCACGTGTAACTGCCACCATGGTCATGCTACCTGTTGCTCCACCTATTGGGTCGTACTATTACCTCGACTCATCATAAGCGTGCCCCTCGTCTCACTTCAGGATTATGTGAAACGCCATGTCCATAGAAAATATAGGAAAATGCTGCCGGTACTGGCCCGTCATCCAAACAATATCTAATAGCGCCCTTGTCCAAATCCCTTGTGATTTGAACATCTCTATATTGACCAATTACTACCACTACTAGCATAAGCGTGCCCCTCGTCTCACTTTAGGTTTATGTGAAACACCGTACCCATAAAAAATAATAGGAGAATGCTATTTGGTACAGGTCCTACTTTAATTCTTTGCTTATTAACTTAGATAAATTATTTAAATAAGCCTTTACTCTTGTTCTTACTATCTGTGCTTACTAATTTATCCTAGGTCTTAAAATAAGCCTTATTCTGTTCGATTTCTTATTATAACCTACGTTATAATCATGCTTATTACTTAACCCAAGGTCTAAGTGTGAAAATAAGCTTCTTTTCTTCTTTTCTTCTTTTTAGTTAAATTCTAAGTTATAACTAGGCCAATCTCTTTAATTCAGTCCAATTAATATCATAATTAGGCACAATCTCGGTCCAATTCCATTTATATTACAGTCTTTATAATTTACATCTTATATTCCATTATTTCAGATTTCTTATAATTTAATCCAATTTCGCGTAAATTCTATTCTAATCCATACGAGAAGAAGAAGAAGGAGGAATAAAAGAAAACTGAAAATAGAAGGAAATCCAAGGCGTAAGAAGAAGATGTAAATAACGCATAACTAAACTAAAATACTGTAAATAAACTGTAAATAAATGGAAAAGCTAGAAATAAACTAAAATTAACTGAAAATAATTCTAAAAACTATAAATAAATTACTAAAAAGATTACTCCAAAAAATCATAGTAAAACTACAACTATTGGAAACCCTATTATTTTAAATTACTTAAAGAAAATTAAAATAATTACAATCACTCACCTCTTGTCCTTAGCTCTTCCCTTTGGGCCTTCATGGATCCACTTTGGGTTGTTAAATATTTTTATTTAAAATGATTTCCTCCTTGGAAAAGTATTCCGCTTAGGGTCCTTCCTGAATAGGTGAACCCAATTGGAGTAAATCTTAGAATGAGAAAAAGTGTTAGGCTTAGGGTTCTATTTATAGGGGTAGAAGTGGATCTCGGACCGTTGGATTTGGGCATTGAATAGGATGTAACCACGTCATAGGCTGAATAGAAGCCATTAGATGCAAGAATAGAAGGACCGGATTGAAATAAAGAATGCAAAACACGTCATAGGAAGCCTCTGGAATGAAGAAAAAATTTCTTCTTTCCTGAACACAGGCAGCTCGACCGCCCTTGTGCCCAGGTCGACCGACCGGTCGACCTGGCCTATATATATATATATATATATATATATTTCTTTTTTCTTTTTCTGCTTATTTTGTTTAATTCATATCTCGTTCATTTTAGCTCGGATTCTGACGTTCTATATACGGAAATTGACCAGAAAATTACCATGGACACAATGGTGCAACTCTCGTGGTTCAATTCTGATAATTTCACAAAGTTATTTTATTATTTAATTAATTAATGAATTAATTATCACGGGTTAAAATTTTGGGTTGTTACAAACTAAACCAAGAAGCTAGCGTCAGTTCAGTCCAGTCAGCAATCAAAGCACCATCAGCCAGTAGATCGTCATCAAGACGAAATAACGTGCAACGATACTATGCAAACAACTACGATAAAAGACTATGGAAACGTCTCCAATTCCAAACTCCAAAAAAATCCTAAGTGCTTAGATCGTCAGAGACTCATGCTTCTCCTCGAACCTTCAAACCAACCGGCTGTGGAGCACTGCAAGAGAGGCGAGACGTTGGCCTGAAAAATGAACATGGGCCATGGGTCGCCAGGTTTTGGCTCGTTTTGGGAGCCAAACTCTCCATGGGTCGTTTACTGCCTACCTGCGAGCTGATGAAGACGTAGTGATGCAGCGGATTAATACTAAACAATGTAGATCGATGAAAGTAGCAATCGGTGGATTGATGAATACTGAAATGCCCAAATTCGTTGATCCGAAGATACCGAATTCTAGCTATCCCGAACTCGTTGATCGCGCACGATACCGGGTTCAAAGATCTGCGATTCTTCACACGTTGATCTAGCGCACTAGATTCCGTGAATCAGCTTCTGCAATCGTTGAATCGAGCGCACTCGATTATCCGAAAGAGGAGATAGGAGATTACACTCAACTACCGATTTGGTGAAAGCACAAAGCTAACAAAACAAGAGTTTTATTTCCAATCAACTAAACTATTACAAATGGCGCCACCGGCCTATTTATAGAAGTTACAACTCACACCACAGGAATTTGTATAACACTTAGGTCGGCCACGACTTAACACATCACGACCTAAAAGTACACGACCTAAAACATCACGACTTAAAAACAACACGACCTAAAGTATCATGACTTAACAGAACACAACACGTTACAACTTGCGACTCAATATGCACGACTTAGTATAGGTCGGCAGCGACCTAAGTACAACACAGTTCAAACATGCCTCACGCGACCTAACACCATACGCGACTTAACGACTTAGGCCCCTGCGACCTAAGAGATCTTCATGCAATCTTCTTCTGGAATGACTTAAGGATATGAATGATCTAACTTTAAGGCGGCTTCACTCTGCGACCTAAGGAAGTGACGACTGGAGCGACTTAATCATTCAAGCGACATAAGTAATCTCGGCTTCAGGAACTCGAACGATATAAGAAGTGCCGCGATCTAAAATGAGCGACCTATCTTCCCACGACCTATCTTCTCACGACCTATCTTTTTGCGACCTAAATTTAGCTCGCTTTCATCATAAGGTCGCTGGAGCGACTTAATGGTATCGTTAGGTCGTTCGCGACCTAGAAGCACTTCAGTTTGCGTTGCTTTGTTAGCTCGCGCTGCATCTTTATTTGCTCGCACTGCACCCGTTATGTCTATAGGTCGTAAACGACCTAAGTTAACTCGCGAATCTTTGATATGTCGTATATATACTAACTCGTTGGAGTTAGGTTGGTCCGTTTGGGTCGCTAGGTCGTTGCGCGACTTATCATAAGTCGCTGGTTTTATTTCCACCACGTGCTTCCTATCCCTTGTTAGGTCTCTCGAGCGATTCAAGACCTGGGGTGTTGCTTCCTTCGACTTAACAAGACAACAATTTAAGGAAATAGCTTGCGAACGATTTAAAATGAATGGCTCAAGAATCCGGGCTGCATCATCCTACCCTGGTCGGAAGAAATTCATCCTCGAATTTAAAAACTTTCTTCTTCGAGACGCTGTCTTCCATTCATTATCTGGTCTGATGTGGCTCTGGTGATAACCACTCTTGGGATTGACCTTGTCTTGACTTTTTGACAATACAGTTCGAAATAGAAAACGTATGATATAGTACAGACGTGGCATTAGGCAGGCGGCATAAGGAAGTGACCTGAGAGATATGGAAAGTGGAAAAATACGGACTAAACTCAGCACTAGATGCCAGATCCACTTCAAATAGCATAGAACTTCATACGAATAGTGTCGTATACCAAATTGTTTGTGCCAATAGGAAGACTTGATATAGAACCAAAACATGTCTAAAATGTGTGACGATATAAGGAAATTTACAATCATGGAATGACTTGGGAAACCTCGACCGAAAAATTGTGATGACTCATGCTCAGATTCTTGTCTTTCCTCATCCCGTTCAGATGTATCATCATCTTGAATCTTTCCTTGATGTGTTGCCTTAAATTCCTCTGACTGAAATGAACTCCCACTTGCTTCTCCTTCAACTTATTTATGTTCATAATATGGTTCCAAGTAATCAACATTGGCAATGTTAGTAGCGTGGACATCATCAGACAACTTCAACTGACAATCATTCACTTCTTCCTGTCGTATCAACCCTTTTTGTTCCTCCAGACTTATAAGATCATACGATCCTGGCAGTAAAGCAGCATCTAGTACGAGTTCAGTTTGAGGTTGAATGTTTTGTAGAGATGGTATCTCTTCGGGTATCTCTTCAGCGTATTCGACTTCAGACTTATCGAATTCTGATCCAACTTCCTCATAAACATCAAGATCTTCACTCGTTCCTTGCTGGGATAATACAAACAAGTCAGTACTAATTTCCACCTTTTCGTTAGGCTCTTCCAAGCATACAAGACTAGATTCTTCAAGCAGTTCCTCAGACATCTCATCTTCACATTCTTCAAATACTTCATCTTCTTCAGGATTCTCAAAATCAGAATCTTCTCTAGGTTCAATCATCATTGATAACTCATCATCATCTTCCATTTCATTTATGAACTCTTTCAAAAATAACAAACCATCTGATTCTGCCTTCTTTTCTGTTTCACTCTCGCTTTGTTCATGCTCCTCGGATACTAAGGAATTTATACTTGGCTGACTCTCATCCATAAGCTCAGGTGTCGAATAATAATCCTCCATTGTCAAATGAGTTTCCTCAACTACAAACATAGCTCCTTCCTCTATACTGTCAACATCAAACGTTGGCAATGAAAAGTAATCAACTTCTACTTCCACATATTTTGACTCACTTTCTTCTTCATCATCAAATTTCGGCGGTTGATAAAAGTTAATTTCGTCATTCTTCCACAACAAATTACCTTCTTCGTTCTCCAACTCGACCTCTTCATCTTCGTTGTCAAACTTTAGTGGTAAGGTTGTGAATGATTCTGTAAGACCAACCTCTTCAAGCTCTTCCAACATTGGTTTAACCTCCTCAGGAGTTTTAAGCTCTTTACTTGCCTCATACCTAATCAATGTTTCAGCACTACCTTCTGATTCGTCAACACTTTCACTGGAAGGTAATGGACTAGTTGGTTTCTCCTCCTCTTCTGTCTCGCTTTCCGTAGAATCATCCACCTCCTCGCTTTCACATTCTTCTACAACAAAGGGTTCCTTCTGGGACTTTGTATATTCAAAACTTCGATGGTCAAACTCCTGATAATGATAGCGCTTAACTCGGTCATCAACACTTGCCTTCGTGATTCCATATACAACTGGTTCGTTGACTCTCTTAAAAACACCTTTACTCTGATTGTTGGAGCTTGTAACCATACCCTATCCTTGACTCCTTTGACTCAACTTCTGCAACTGTTGATCCATACGAGCTTGATAATTGTAGGGTAAGAAATTTGCTTTCATCATCCTTTTCATCTTATCCCACTTGACAACTTTAGACTTCTTCATCCTCTCTCTGGTTGATTTAGTTTGTTGCCACCAGTCCATAGCTTTTCCTCTTAGTCTTGTAGCAACCAACTTAACTTGGCGATCCTCAGATACGTTGTCGAGTTTAAAAAACTTTTCAACCTTTGATAACCAATCCAAGAATTCCTCTGCTTGTAGACCACCTCGAAATTCTGGAATCTCCATATTCTTCCTTGATTCTCGTTTATGACTATTCTCTTCAACATTTCTATATCGATTTTGCCCCTGACCTGAATATCGAAAGTGAACACTATCACCATAACTATCTTCTTCAAACTTAGATGAGCTTCGATGTCGATTCTGAACATTGACTCTTCTATGACCATGCACGTCCTCTCTACTTCTTCTTTCCTCTACTCGACATCTTTCATAATCACAATATGGCTCATGCTCGTAACCACGATAAGCTCTTCTTTCTCCATTCCGATAATCACGATTGTCTCGAACTCCACGATCTCGATTTATCGACAAAGATGATTCTCTTCTTTCTCTATCATAACGTGGCAACACTCTCCTTTGATTTCGATTCATGTCAGACTTCATTTTCTCCACTCTCTCGAAACCCTTATTGAACCTTTCATCGATACGTTGTTCCATCTGTTCAGGATTTTCACTCCCATACAAATCTGCAACACTATGATGACGGTTAACATATCTTGGAGGCATGATCAAATCTTCAACAGATCCAAACACCAACTTCACTTTGATCCAAAAATTCTCGAATCAAACTTCCCCACTTGTTTGAAATCTCACGACCACCCAAATAAACAAACAACTTAATTTGAACTCCAAAACTTCAAATCTCAAAATTGACGCCCAACGAACTTGGATAAGTTCGTCTCCTAGCTCACGACTTGAACAAAATCTCGCACAAACTTGAACAAGCTCGCTTCTAGCTCCAACACTTTAACTCTCGGCCTTGAACAAACCTGAACTTGAACACTTCACTTTTCTCGGCTTTGACTCTCGGCTTTGAACAACAAAGTGATGCACGGCCTTGACTCTTCTCCTTGGCTCGGCTGAAATTGAACAAACACTTCTCCTTGATCCAACAGGCTCGTCTTAGCTATGATTGGCTAAGTCTCGCTCTGATACCAAAACTGACGCAGCGGATTAATACTAAATAATGTAGATCGATGAAAGTAGCAATCGGTGGATTGATGAATACTGAAATGCCCAAATTCGTTGATCCGAAGATACCGAATTCTAGCTATCCTGAACTCGTTGATCGCGCACGATATCGGGTTCAAAGATCTGCGATTCTTCACACGTTGATCTAGCGCACTAGATTCCGTGAATCGACTTCTGCAGTCGTTGAATCGAGCGCACTCGATTATCCGAAAGAGGAGATAGGAGATTACACTCAACTACCGATTTGGTAAAAGCACAAAGCTAACAAAACAAGAGTTTTATTTTCAATCAACTAAACTATTACAAATGGCACCACCGGCCTATTTATAGAAGTTACAACTCACACCACAGGAATTTGTACAACACTTAGGTCGGCCATGACTTAACACATCACGACCTAAAAGTACACGACCTAAAACATCACGACTTAAAAACAACACGACCTAAAGTATCATGACTTAACAGAACACAACACGTTACAACTTGCGACTCAATATGCACGACTTAGTATAGGTCGGCAGCGACCTAAGTACAACACGGTTCAAACATGCCTCACGCGACCTAACACCATACGCGACTTAACGACTTAGGCCCCTGCGACCTAAGAGATCTTCATGCAATCTTCTTCTGGAATGACTTAAGGATATGAACGATCTAACTTTAAGGCGGCTTCACTCTGCGACCTAAGGAAGTGACGACTGGAGCGACTTAATCATTCAAGCGACATAAGTAATCTCGGCTTCAGGAACTCGAACGATATAAGAAGTGTCGCGATCTAAAATGAGCGACCTATCTTCCCACGACCTATCTTCTCACGACCTATCTTTTTGCGACCTAAATTTAGCTCGCTTTCATCATAAGGTCGCTGGAGCGACTTAATGGTATCGTTAGGTCGTTCGCGACCTAGAAGCACTTCAGTTTGCGTTGCTTTGTTAGCTCGCGCTGCATCTTCATTTGCTCGCACTGCACCCTTTATGTCTATAGGTCGTAAACGACCTAAGTTAACTCGCGAATCTTTGATATGTCGTATATATACTAACTCGTTGGAGTTAGGTTGGTCCGTTTGGGTCGCTAGGTCGTTGCGCGACTTATCATAAGTCGCTGGTTTTATTTCCACCACGTGCTTCCTATCCCTTGTTAGGTCTCTCGAGCGATTCAAGACCTGGGGTGTTGCTTCCTTCGACTTAACAAGACAACGATTTAAGGAAATAGCTTGCGAACGATTTAAAATGAATGGCTCAAGAATCCGGGCTGCATCACGTAGCCTGGCCCAAAAGCTCTCTGACTCATATAAATACCATCGTACCTGCAACATAAACTGGATCTTCTCTGGACTGATTGCTGAAGCTCTGCTGGAAACATTCTTCACTCTCTGCCTCCTCACAACAATCTCCAAAGGAATTCACTGTGATTCTCCAGTGGATTCCAACTTCAGGGATTCAATCTATTGAGAGATAATCAAAGTCTTGTAATCAAACACATCTTGTAACAGTGATCAGTCTATAATAAAAATATAAAGTGGATGTAGGCTTCATTAACAGCCGAACCACTATAAAAATTCTCTATCTTCTTTCTTTTACTGTTCTTTTCTTATATTTGTGATCTGTGATATTGCTCTGTCAAAACAGGGCTGGTGCTTTCAAATTTAAACTAGGGTGTTGATCCATTTTCTGGGTTAACACGGGAAAAGTCAAAGAAACTCAACTAGAACCCATTAAAGAAGAGAACAGTCTTCTAAATATGGTCAAGAGTTTTCTTCATCAAAAAATCTAGTCAAAAGCTTTCCATTTATTCAGAATGCTATAATGCATCACTTTTACAGCTCATGTATGTTATGTACTGGGCTTACCGTCTTGGGCTTGTAAAACTATTAACCCTTTTAAAAATTGCAATGAACTTCTTTCATTCATTTATGTCTATTTTCTTATGTTAATTCTTTTGGGAAATCATCGTATTCTTTATGATTGGTATTTTTGCATGTATAAATGATGTATCTTTAATATTTGGTGATTTGAAAGGCTCCGCTTGGGAGTTTATTTTCTACCGGTTTTGACTGATTTTAGACGGCTCTGTATTTAAGGTGTTATCATAATCCTTGCTTGTAAGTTTTTTTCACATCAGTTGTTGGTTATAAAACCAGTGAAAACCGGTGTAGTGTAATTTTCATGGCAATTCTCAACCCATCAAATTGGGGTGTTCTGAGGGGTTATAACTTTTTTTTACAGTTATGCCCCCACTAGTTATATTGTAGAATTAATTTTCACAAAATAAAAGGATATATATGTGTGTGTAATGTTACTTTAGTAGAAAACTCTCAAAACTGGTGTATGTTAAACTCCCAAACATGCATTTATCAGTTATAATAATACTTCATGTAAACCAATCAAAACCGCTACAATCATTGATCATCAAAACCGGTACTCTCAAAACCTCTCATAACGGGTACCACAAAACTCCTAAGTGGAACGGTAATGTTATGTTGTGACCGAGCCATGATACCATCTAGTAATTACAAAATAAGTGCCAGGCATAAACAGAAGTATTACTAATTTATCTTAGTGCAGTTACTGTTCTATATGAACTGTTCCAAGATGCTATTTTTTAGGGCATGAATAGATTAAGACATTTCAAAATAAACCTTCTTAAGCATAAATACTAGGCAGAGAAGTAGTAAATGCCAGCTTCACAGAACTATGCCCCCTTACACACCTTTCGGTCATATTATGCAATTATGAGTTATGCATATTTGGCAATGGTTGAAGTATGGTAAATCTTTGTTTCACTGTATCATGCAAGATAGGTCAGATGCAATCATTTAGACGAACACCCCTTTGTAGCTATTGTCTTCATATTTCTGGACACATTTATCAAATATAATTATTTAAACCTTCTACTCATTTCATATTTTAGACATTGATTGGAGCTATGAAGGTAACTCACCAGGAACTAACTAGGATAAGTCGATAATTTTTTTGCACGGAAAGGTTGTGTATGGTTAATATGAAGGTTGTTCTGTGGACATCCACTAGTGGCCGTCTTTTAAGGTTTGTAGTTTCTACTCGGATCTTCAGATATGATAATACTCGTGTAGACTGATTACATTTTTGATATCATATACTTATAAAACAAAATATAAAGTGATGCATAATTACAATAGGAATGAGAATTCAGATTTATGGCTTGAAAAGGCATAATAACAACATTTTCTTTAAACTTCTTGAATCTTATACCAATCGCAATACTTATCTTTGCCATGATGCCTGGTTAAGTGTAACTTGTACCTATATTATACTCATCCAGATACATTTGATAATGGAAACACACAACAAAAGTTAAACCCTATACTGATCTAGAAATCTCAAATCTTAAATGACAAATAAATGACTAGTCATCATAATTCGAGGTATAATCATTTGAAGTAAAATGAGTTTCGTTGTACCTCTACAAGTGAATAAAAAATAACTGTAACAACTGCAGGTTGTTACACATTAAAAATCACCATAAATTTTCTTCATTGGTTGCTGGAAAGGGAAGTTCAATGGAAAAGTTCTCCAGAGGTGATATGGAGGTGTTAGGAGTTGTGCAGAAGCAGGTGGTGGCTTAATATGATGGGATGGAGGGAGTATTGCACGTTGGATGACTGTATCGGTGTGTGCATGGTGCACACATGCACACGTACGTGCACACTGATACACATGGGCTTATTCTGTTGTTAAATAGGCTGATGTGTGTATGTTTGGGTTTGGGTTTGTACTAGGGTTTGTTGAGTGTGTTGAGGTTGAACTCTAGTCCGGTTAAGGATGTAATACAATATATATATAGACACACACATACATACATGTACATATACGTATATACATATACATAGATATATACATATGTATATGTATATGTATATGTACATATATACATCTACATATACATATACAGGGGATATATGAAATGTAACTGCATGCATGAAATAACAGTTTTCATTTTAATTTTCTTTGCAAATTTCCTATGTTATCTCTCCTCCGTTCTTGTATGAATTCTTGCTGCATTTCTCACCATCATTCTCTCCTGCCTTCTTTCCTAAACAAACTAAACTCTCTTCCTGAATCCTTCACCATTGTTACTTCCTTCCTGAATCTTTTAAAAACTTGCCCACCTTAGCATTTTCCCACCATGACACAAACTCGAGCACAAAACAAGATCAAGGGGTCTTCCAATTTGGCATCAGAGCAGCTTGATGAGCCAGTAACACCTCCTCATCATTCCACCAATCCCGGAACTGGGAATCAAGATAACAGCCATCTTTTCATGCTAGAACCTAAAGATGAAGATCTGTGGCAAAGTAGGAGCACATCAATGGTAGAAATAACACCACATTGGTCCAACTGCAAGAAGCACAACAAGAATTGCATAATTTCCATCAATAACTTCATACTTCCCATAAAGAATTGCACCAAAGCCTGGAAGATAAAACAAATAAGATAAACTGCAAGATATTTGAAACCTTAACTTCGGTATTACATGGACTGATCAATATCCAAAACCCCTCCCCACATCACACTACAGATCGCCCACATGAATCAAGAAGCCAACCCTACGTGCCACCCTTCCAAAGAAATTCTTCAAGAATACCTCTTGAACTCAATCCAAATCTTGATGAAACCCTATTTTTGCCTACCAGAACATCACCCAACATACTATACACACCTGGACTCTTGCAGCATACCACCATCGAACTGGAATTCCCCACCTATTTAGGAGACAACACAGTCATGGAATGGTTAGAATAGGTAGAGCAGCTTTTCAAATATCATCAAGCACCAGAAATTGAATGGGTACAAACTTGTTCATTTCATCTCAAACAAGACGCACAGAAATGGTTTAAATGGTTATCAAGAATGTCAAGAACTATATGCAATGGAAGATTTTCAACGAAGAAATCATTATAAGGTTTGCACCACAAGAATTAAGGATACCATTTAGGGCCCTTGCTAACCTAAAATAGCTTACTACAGTTCAAGCTTACATTACCAAATTTAAACAACTTCAGAGACTTCTTAATCACTTGCATCATGATTATGTATTTGATAAGTTTATGGATGAGCTTTAGGAGAAAATCAGGTTTGATGTTTGTTATCTAGTCTTTTGACCCGGTCATATTCGGACAGATTGGACGAGTCAAACTTGGAGTTATCAAAGCAGAAAGCCCAGAAAGATAGCCCAAAAGTCCAGGAACCAGACATAAACAAAATTACAAGGCCAATGCAAGAACAACCCAAGACCAAAGCAACATGGGTCCACCCATATTATGGGTCGGTACCAACCCCTACCTATGGGTCAGTACAGGTCCCTATTTCCTCCACTTGGGGAACCCATCTTCCTCCAACGCGTCTTACATGATACTATGAGCCTATTTCTAACGTTGTTTTGTTGATCCAATCCAATTCTCCATCGATCTCCGCTATTTTGTTCTTCCACTACTCCATCATTTGGACTCAAAAACGAGCTAATATTGGTACAAACAACTATGGAATCACGATGTTAACCACAAGATGAGCCGAGCGAAGAGTTTGAGGCAGCCATATTGGCTATCCTATGGGTTGATACTAACCCCTACCCTTGGAGTTGTATTGACCCATACAAACTAATGAGGTGGCACCTACTTTTTTGGGAGAATTGGTCTAAATTGTGGATAACGGTTTGGAGATATTTTGTATGAGATTTTAGGCTTCTACCTCTATAAAGAGGAAGGTAGGGCTCATTTTCAAAGGCTTTTGGCTCCTGTTCTTTTCTATCTTTAATTCTTGTAATCAAGCGTCGAAGTCGTACCGATGCATAAGAACTTCCACCTCCAAGTCATAATATAAGCAATAAAATTATAAAGTAGACGTAGGCCTTGATTTGTCGAACCACTATAAACGATTGTGTCTTGTTTTATTTCTTATTTTCATTTACATTTCTTTATATTTTATTCTCTACATAAACTTCTAGGTGTTTGTGTCATTTTTGATTCAAACATTTTGGTGCTTTCACTGAGAAAGAGAATTTCAGGCCATTTGGATCCATCATCTACTATTGGATTTCCCATATCCAAGAGATAGATCCAATTTATCTACCTTTTAATTCTATAACTCATATTTTCAAAGATCTACTAGAAGCTTTCTATCATGGCCCTACCAAGGAAAGAACCATGTACCATAACAACTAGTGCTACCCAAGTGATGCTGAGAATTAGAATCCTCAGCATGTGGATGAAGTTGTGCAATCGAGACAAACGGAGACCCAGACTCCAACTGACATCGTGACCAAAATGGAGATGGATAGGATGATAAAGCAGATGGAAGATAGATTCCAAGCTAGTTAGAATGAAATGAATCAAATGATGTAGCAAAGTTTGAGACTATTGAATGAGTTAACTCAAAACAACCGTAGAAGGAGTAGAAGAGATTCTAGTTCTTTATTTGAAAGTTTCTCATCATCCGAGCAGAGACGGAGGGACAAGAAGCAAAAGAGAACTTGGAATGCTGATGAAACATCGTGGCAGAGAGGAAGATGAGCTCCATGCTCAAATTTAGTGCTCGGTACCGATCCAAGGTTAGGGGTCAGTGCTGACCCCTCCAATAGTGGGCCCAGGGCCCATCTTTTGGTGAGCGACATGGATTTGACTTTTGGATGCTCTGTCGATGATCAGAATCTGAAAAATTATGCTGCTACTGATGATACTATTCACGGGAACCAAACAGTAGGGACCGTTGGACGAATGGATCTCTTGGAGTTTGGAGAACCTAGGTATCGAGAACCTCCTCAAGAGTGTTCACTGGGCCGAACACTTGGGGGCAGAACCCAATTACTGTCGTTCAGTCGAACTTGTTGACCCAGACTACTTGGGAGGATATGGTCAGGAATTTTTTTAGCAAAAATCATTTCAGGAGCAATGATGAATGGGTACCTCTCCCAATCGAAATCCATTTACAGAGAACATTCTACGTGGTAGATACCCCCGAAGATTCGCAATGCTAACTATGCCATTATACGAAGGAATGACATATCCAAGGCAGCACTTGATGAGATATGAATGGCATATGGATTCAGCCAGAGCTTCCGATGTCGTGAAATGCCGTTGTTTTCTGATTTTCTTAGAAGGAGTAGCTACGATGTGGTTCACTCGACTTTCGCTGAGATCCATATCATCTTTCACTGAGTTGTCAAAGAAGTTTGTAGAATAATTCCGTTTACATATTTCACGTTCGAAACATGTGATGTTTTTGTCAAACCTCTTCCAAGCTGAGGGAAAGTCGCTAAAGGATTTCTTGAATCGATTCCACACAGCCGTGACAGAATTTATAGATCCCAAGAATGACATAGTCCTGATGGCGTTGATTAGAGGGATTCATCCCGATACGAAGTTCGAGGAATGGTTGGAGAGAAAACCCCCACCGACTATGGATGCTTTCTATAGAAAAATAATGAGTACTTACACATGGGGGACGCACGCAAGTGTACATGGAGAACTGAGGCTGAGAGTTCAGCTAGAGTAGTACAAAGCAATGTAGCTATAAAGCAATCTGGGGGAAGCTTTGAAAATGTAGTGTGAATGTCAGTAACCAAAACAATAACCGAAAATGGAATGATGGCGGGTCCAAGAAGAAGAAGCAAGATAACATGAATCGTGTCACAGCTATACTAAGCAAAACAATTCAATAAAGAATATTTATCTGGCAACTCAATACACTAAGTAGTACAAAAAGCTGGCTCCAAGAGAATCGACTGAAAATAAGGGAAAGTCAGGCAAGTTTTACATATTCCATTAAACTCACGGTCACAATACCAATGAGTGCAAGCACTTACGGGATATGATTGAGGAGTTGATTCGCAAGAAAAAGTTACAGTAATATGTGAAAGCCTTGCAGGATGGAGGGCAAGGAAACTCTAACGCCCCTAGGTCGTCTTCCTAATGGGGGCAAGCTGAGCCTGGTGCTAATGCATTCAGGCGGCCAGAGAAACGGTTGGTGATTAATACAATTATCGATGGACCATACCCTACCAATAAGAGTCTAGCTGAGATGGGCAGATATGTTGGTGCAATAAAAAATGTAGAGAGTGAAAGTTGCTTCGCTGTTGAAGATGAGACTTAACCAAAACAATGCAGAACGATGACTAATGATACCATTTTCCGAAATAGAGATTCTAATGGAGTAGAAGCTCCAACGATTGACTCCCTCGTGATCATGACCATGATTGATCCTGCAATTATTCGGAAGGTGCTAGTTGACTGTGGGAGTTTAGTCAATATCTTGTTTAAGAAAGCTTATGATAAAATGATGTTGGAAGCGAAGTATTTGAAACCTTGTAAATCTCAAATACAGGGGTTCAACGTGACGACTACTTAGCCGATTGGAGATGTAGAATTACCGGTGGTACTTGGCGAAGGCGACCGCAAGCGAGTGCGGGTCATGCTTTTTTTGTTGTTAGATATTTACTCAGCTTACAATGCATTTCTAGGCCGACTGACCTTAGCTGATTTCAGAGCGGCCATAGCACCTTGGTGTCTGACTATAAAGTTTCCTACAAAGGATGGCATAAGGATTATCCAGGGAGATCAAGTGACTGACCGCGAATGCTACATCACCGAGCTAAAGGAGAAAGGAAAAAATGTGGAGGGGACCCTCGGCATTAAGGCTTTGAATGCACAGCAACTACATCCTAAGCCCCGACTTGGGTAGCCCAGTCGGTTCCACGATGACATGGACCGACATAAAGAGCCATAAGGTGGAAGAGTAGCTCCCGTCGAGTTGACGATCGTTGTTCTGGTCAGTCAGGATGATCTGAATCAGGTCCTAATGGTCGGATCGTAGCTTGGTGAAAGAGTGATGAAGGAGTTGGTTAGTTTTCTCAAGGAAAACCTGGATGTGTTTGTCTGGATACACTCGGATATGTGTGAGATCTCGCAGAGATAGCAAGCCATGCACTAAACATAAATCCCAAGTGCACTTCTTATGAAATAGAAATGCTGCGGCCAGAGTCTGAAGAGATCTGTTGCACTCAAGGAAGAGTTGGATAATTTGAAGGACAATGGCTTCATCCACGATGCCTTATACCCGAGTGGGTATCTAATCCTGTCTTGGTAAGGAAATCAAACGAGAAGTGGAGGATATGCATTGACTATTCCGATTTAAATAAGGCAAGCCCGAAAGACAGCTTCCCGCCCTCGAGGATCGATGGGTTAGTGGATTCGATAGCCGGACATGAGCTACTTTTGGGATGCCTACTCTAAATACAACCAAATCCCGATACATATCCCAGATTAGGAACACACCAACTTCATAATCGACCTTGGACTGTATTGCTATCTGGTTGTGCCCTTTGGATTATAGAATGCATGAGCAACTTACCAGAGGCTCATAAACCATATGTTCAAAGATCAGATTAAATGTTTGATGGAAGTCTACGTGGATGACATACTCGTGAAGTCGTGGTGTTTGGCAAGCCACGTTGGTGATCTATCAGAGATGTTTAGTGTCCTTTGAAAGTACGGGATGAAGCTCAATCCCTTGAAATGCTCTTTTGGCGTTGCATTGAGGAAATTCTTAGGCTTCATTATGAATTCCCGTGGGCTTGAAGCCAATCCCAAAAAGATAGAGGCATTAAGAAAGATTAAGGCTCCAAAGACGATCAAGGAAGTCCAAAGCTTGAATGGGAAGGTCGCCACCCTAAGTCGGTTCATCTCCAGAGCCACGGGTAAATGCATTCCTTTCTTTGACGTCCTTAAGAATGGAACAAGGAATTTTAAATGGAATCACGAATGTAAAGATGCATTCCAAGCTCTGGTGGATCACTTGGAGTAACCCTCATCCTCTCGAAGCTGTCGGATGACGAAGACCTATATATATACCTGGCAGTGTCGGTGCATAGTTTGAGTGTCGCACTCGTACGAGAGGAATCTCGCATCCAGCGACCGATCTATTATATCAGTTAGCAATTGACGGGAGCAGAAAGAAATTACCCGAGGTTGGAAAAGCTCGTATACTTCCTACTGATTGCTTCGAGAAAGCTCCGCCCTTACTTTCAAGCTCATCCGATCAAAGTTCTCACTGACCAGCCTTTGCGACATGTCTTGCAACGCCTTTAGACTCTGGAAGGATGTTGAAATGGAACATTGAATTGAGCCAATATGATATAACCTATCAACCTCGGAGAGCAACCAGGGTCAATATTTTGTGGATTACATAGCTGAATTCACTACGCGAGATGATCCTTCGGAGAGCAGCGGTGAGAAAGATAGTGGGCAGAACATGTACATGGCTGGCGCATCTAATAAACGATGTTCTAGTGCTGGAGTTGTACTTGTCACTCCCGAAGAACACCCGATCTATTATGCCTTGAAGCTCGACTTTCCGGTAATAAACAATGGAGCTAAATATGAGGCCTTGATTATAGGACTTAAGATTGCCAAATAGCGGGGATTAAAGACTTTACACATTTTCTGCGACTCCCAATTGGTGGTTTGCCAAGTTCAGAAAGAGTTTCAAGGAAAAGGAGCGAGACTAGATCCTTATCTAAACTGGGTCCTTGAGCTGCTTAGTGACATCGAATATTACATGATTGCTCATATTCCCAAAGAGGAAAATGAGAAGGCCGACTCATTGGATAAGTTGGCTAGTTCCAGAGATGCGATGCTCATGGGCCTGGTCCCAGTGGAAGTACTATCAACTATGGAGCATCGACCATACGGATGTCAATTGGATCTTGGAGATTGAACTCGAAAAGGAGTCATGGATAACTCTAATAAAGGATTATTTGCAAAAAGGAATCCTTCCGGAGAGAAGGTATGAACGACGAAAGCTCTTTCGATAAGCTTCGAGATATACCATGCAGGAAGGAGTACTTTACAGGAAGGGTTTCTCTATCCCTATGCTTCGGTGTGTCGCCCATAACGAGGCCAAGTGAGTTCCGAAAGAAGTTCATGAAGGGGCATGTGGCAACCACATCGGGGGCAAATCCTAGCAAAGAAGATCCTCTGCAATTGTACTTCTGGCCAACTATCAACCGAGACGCGGCTGATTACACTCGAAAGTGTGAAAAGTGCCAGAGATTTGCTAAAATACCAAGAGTCCCGCTGATGGAGATTACTAAAATGGTCAGTCCTTGGCTTTTTGTAGTCTGGGGAATTGATATCATCGATGTGTTGCTGATATCTAAGATAGTACGAAGTATGCCATCGTCGTAGTTGACTACTTCACCAAGTTGGCTAAGGCTGAGCCATTGGTTACGATCACCACAAAGAAAGTAATCAAATTTGTCATCTGGAATATCATCTGTTGTTTTAGACATCCATACGCAATCATTACTGATAATGGGACCCAATTCGACAGTATCGAGTTCAAAGATTTCTGCCGTCGGCATCGTATAGAGAATACATTTACAGTAGTGGCACATCCCTAGGAGAATGGATAGGTTGAAGCTGTAAATAAGATTATCAAGTCCATTCTTGAAATGAAAACTATTAGCTTAATAGTAACCTTAGAAACTATAATTGTGACAGATCATCAAAATGAATGAGGATGGGTAATCCTGAATTTATTCACTTGTTTTGCATATCATCATATTATACTGTTTTGAATTTTTTTAACCATTGTGGATGCAGCAGCACAGTATATGGCTTTATAAAAGTTTTAAGATATTAGTGAGGGGAAAACCCGTTCCGCTAAGCGGTGTGGTCTCACTAAATATCTAAATGATTTGAGATGGTAGATTATTATTCATACCAGGCTTTATGTCTGACTTAAAGTTTTTGTTTTCCCCTTAAACTCTCGGGTACTCAATTGATTTTGAGTAGTTTGAGGTTTAGGGTTTTTAGGTGTTCTTTTAGACGAATAAAGCTTCTGGTGACATACAGGTGCCATGTCAGCTACTTAGAGTTCTTTTTTTCCGCTGTGTTTGGTTGTAATGGAAAACTTGTTTTATTGCCATATTATATACTCTAATCATCCAAGGGGGCATCTTCATATGTTGCTCTTGGCGTATTTTGCAATAAGTATATTTTTTCTGAACGTGGTCTACGCTTTGGGATTATGTAATGAATTTGAAATACTTTGAAACGGAATGTGGACTTTGTTTGCTGTTTTAAAATTTTCCATATTCATGTGTTTCTGTGTATCAATGTATCTAACATTGCCGTATTTGGTCACCGAAAATTAATAACTATGGATGACTGCAGCATCCGTAGCCGTTAGTTTTGGACCTCGAAGTAGGGGGATGTTACAGTTTTCCCCCTTGTCAATGTGTGTGTGAGTACATATATTGGCTAATTTATACTAAGGAGCTAAGAAACCTAAGAGTTAAGAAATGTAATGCCCGAGAAGACATGCAAGTGCAAGGGACAAGCAAAGACATGGGATGGAGAACATGCATGAGTCATGGGAGAAAGAAAATGGGGTTGTATGTGCATGAAAGAAAATGGAAATTGTGTTAGAGATTGTGTCCCTGGTTTGTTCCTTTATGTGCGACCGAATAAATGTATATATGAATATAAATATGTGCATGTACTAGAAATGAAAAATGGAAATGGTGATATTGCATGAGCAAAGGTATGGGCCAAAGGATGGAAAGAGTGGTGAAAATGTATGTGTAAATTTAAGCTGTTATAATAAGTTAGATTTTCTAGTATCCTGCCAGACAAAATTCCATTCACATACGAGCTGTGAACGATAAAAATAAAAATACGACCACATACATAATGTCACACGTCACAAAACAATAATAAAATAGACAAGTTAATTTATTGTGCTAAATTTCAAAAACACTGACATTTGACGTAAAAAGCACCAAATGAAAATTTAATTATTTTCCAAATTAAAAATTATGAAAATATCCTACAAATCAAATTAAAAATATGTCATCAAAAATCAGGTCTAAATTTGAAAAATAGATTTTATTATAGTTTAATTCAAATTTAAATTAAATATTCAAATTTGAAGAATAAAAAATTATGGGTCGTTACATTCTTCCCCCCTTAAAAGAATTTCGTCCTCGAAATTAGGCAGTAAGAAAATGTCTCAAGCCCATTACTTTTTCAAAACCAATTAGTTGAAATAGATTACCAAATTCTTTTAAGCCTTTAACTTTCCAAAATCAATTTGTTGAATTTGTTATCACCTTTTCTAAGTCTTTAAATCCATTCATAATTACTAACTAATACCATTCTAAGTTGTAATGTAAAAGTCAAATTTTAGCTACAACAAAATTTTCAAAAATTTTCTAACTCCTTAAATTTTTGGAAAATTTCACTAGCATCTCCTTTGCACGGTTCGATCGGAAAAAATTACAATGTATATATGATCACAAATATACATCTCATCTTCAAGGATGAGGCATCCCATAGGGAAAAATATAAAAATACGATATGTAATCCTAGATGTGTACCTTTTATTACGATCAATATAATGCGAAAGCGAGCACCAAATGCGAAGCACATGCCATCTGCACCTACTTATCACTCAACAACCAATGAGAACAAGTATAGGAAGGTAATATCAATATATAATATGTACTAATCCAATAACCATATTCAAACATAACAAATATAACCAGAGAAACCATCAACCAAATAATATCCATCCAATCAATTCATAACCATGTCAATTTACATTTTCCAATGTCAACATTTAATTTATTAAAGCTCGTACGATGTATATATCATTCGTATGTAATATCAAATCTGATAGCTCGCTTGATCACACAATTTCACTTCCGAACTAGTATCGTTCACACGACCACTCTAGTGCGGACTCAGATCTGGTTCCTCGATTAGAAACCGCCATCCTCCTTGCATAACCGTAACTATGATAGAGAACTCCAGAATCAGTCAAAAATCCATATCTAGTGTTTGCCATCGAGAATTGAGTGAAAAATTCTAACTCGGACCGACGTAAATCATCTCGAAATTATGTACTCGAATCTGGATCAAACAGTTATGCGAATAAAATAATATACGTACAACTTGCGTATTTATTTCAATTGGTTTCTCGTTATTTGGATTTTTTTCTGCATTCATTTGTTCATAATAATTATTCACATTGTTTTATTTACATCCATTTATTACTTAGTGTATTCTTTTAATACTAATATCACTTAAAAACCATCCCATCAAATTTTACTTACGATTATTATAAACATTTTATACAATGCCACTAATGTTTATTATCACTTCACATAAGTTCAGATTCGAATTAAATCAAATTCAATTTCATTAACTTATTTCATTGTTCATTTTCAATATTCAATTCTATCAATAACATTCTAAACCATGTTTAATTCACTAATTTATTTAATTAGTTCATTTCCAATCACAATCAATTTCATTTCAAAAAGTCATTTCATTTAACTTAACTTAAGTTAAATTTCATTTCAAATTTGATTTTTCAAATTTACTTTCCTTAACATTTATATCCAACAAATTTAAGAAAAATTGTTTTAACTTACTAATTCTCAAAATTTATAAGTTACAAAAACTGATTTTCTTATATTTTCAACAAAGTACTTAGATAATTTTTTTTAGAATTTCAACACTCTATTTTATTTCAACTCTATTTTGAATTAATACATAATATAATATATATCTCTTTTTGTATATCAAATCATATTTGGGATTTAAATCAAAACTTGTTTTACCGAAACAAAACCCCAATGGTAGCAACTGCTCTCTTGAAAAACCGAAAATGAACGTCGATGATGTTGTAGTCATCATTGAAATTATTTTTCAACGACCGAAGTGAGTTTAGTGCTTCCTTAACCCTTCTAAATTCAATTTTAAAATATTTCCATTCAAAATATTTTCTAAATAATACTATTATTCTTTTTCAAAACTTTGAAAAACAATTCTCAAAATCAACGGGACTTAAATTCTCAAATTCTCAGCTTTTAATCCTTTTTATTTACAAATAATATTTAACATTTCCTATATATATAATTTCACTTTGGTTATATAAAACCATTTCTTAATTGTTTATTTTTGTTTACATTATAATAACAACAACTTTTATTAAAACACAAATAACAAACAGCGAATAAAAATAATCAGTATTATCATTCACTAACAAACAAACACGCCATATAAACTACAATAATTTCTGAAAAATTATTCCTTTATATATAAAATATTATCAAGGTAAAATTATTTCATTTACCCAATTTCAAAATAATACTATGTTGAATTGCTCTATTCAAGTGTTTAGAGATCTCTATCAATAATGTTAATTACTCGTATTGACCAGAATCCATAAGCCACCCAACAAATCAACCAACACGATATAAAACATTTTTATATCACTAACAAATACGCGCTCATATATATATATATATATATATATATATAAACACACACACTCAAACTCATTCTAGTGCTACTGATCCTATCTCAAATGAGTAATTCCCACCAAAGCTGAGGTTTTCGCTTAACCTTCGGCTCTGATACCACACTGTAACGGCCCACTTTTCTGTACAGTATAAGCGGACAATCGAACACACATGATCCACTCAAATTGAACGAAAAGGCGGATAGTTAGGAGAAAAGAAAGAAGAGAGAAGACAAGAAGAAACTAAACAACACAAAATATCACAGCGGAACAAATAATTTATAATATATAACAAATCTTTAAACAAAGAAAATGTAATATACATACACTGATCAGAGTACACTAACCTATTTCAGCCCAGACAGTTATAACAGTCTGTCCTTACAACTACTAATAAATAAAACTAACAAACAGCATAGAGGAACACAAAGAAATACGTAGGTACATCTTGGACTTCCAGCTTGTCTCCTGAGCTCCAATACCTCCAAAGCAATCTGTAAATGCTCGGTCTAACCCGAGCATTATTATAAAATAATACCCGAGTCAGTCTGGTAACCAGCATGAGAAAAACACACCTAAATGTATTCTTAAAGTTATCAAACTCTTTTCAAATAAAGGTATCTCTTAAGGCCATGCCGCACATAAACACGGATGAGTTTTACCTTACAATAACCAAAACTTTTCTATAGAGAATCCAATGATATTATAATAATGTCTAGGGGTCAAAGTAAAATATGAATATAGTTGAAATGCTTGCATCTCACGTTTCAACATAGTTGGGCACAACTAAGTCTATAAATCTCGTATTAGAGAATGGATTCCATACAATGACTGGGCTACTGGGGTACCGCCTGTCACAGCGTACACAAAGGTCGACCCTATAGACCCTTGCCAACACAGGACTGGCCTACTCTTTGCTGGATAGTACAGAATATGATCACCCTTGTTTAATAGGCCCCGAAGCATACAATGAGAGATAATATCAATTCTAGATAGGGATGATCATACCCTACTTGGGAGCGATCCACTTAGCCCTACTGCATCTCCTCTGTTTTAATCATTCCCAGTTGATGAGGTTTGAGGCTACGTTTCACCTTTCATATAGCACTTCTCACTTGGAATGCTAACACTGCCCTCCAAGCAACAGTGCAATACCGGCATTCATCCATACAAGTTCGTTCCGAGACTGAATGAAACGCTCGAGAGCTGCGTCTTCAATTCTGCCATCTTCAAGATGTCTTCGCTTCGAAACGCTTGAGTTGAATCGAAGTGGTTTCCGGATAACATATCCAGTCACAGTTTCTTCGAAACAACCTTTGGTAATTTTCCAGTAAACTCAACCCCGGTTCTTTAGGAAATAAACAATCAAAGGTAATTGCGGAGATCACCTCCTAACCGTTAGTGGATGGATTTCCTTATCATTTGTCCTAAGAGAACGAAACAAGATTTACACGCACGGTACAACATCACCGGAGATGTCTGTGCCATATATGTCACGTACCGAAATTTTCGACTTTCGAAAATTCGACATCGATACTCACTTTATCGACTGCCGAGCAATCGAGTGCCGGAAACTCCAATAGTGAGGGTTTTAAAAAGAAAGAAAAGGTAGAAGAAGAAGAAAGAGAAGAAAGAGAAGAAGAAAATAGAGAAGAACAACAACAGAACAAGAGCAGAAACAGAAATAGAAAACAATATCAGAATCTCACATATCGCAGCGGAACAATATATAATAGATAAATGAATATCATTTAAAAACAAAAGAATTATATCTGTTATTACATTACATCACATCATCAGAGTCAATAAACAACAATGGACAGTTATATAAACTTGTCCTCATACAGAATACACAGCGGAATAAATACTATCAGATACAAATACTACGTCTCGTCATCCAGCTTGCTTCCAAAGCTCCAGAATATCCAGAATATCCTGATAATATAACTCTAGGCTGCCCGTGTGGAAATTGGTGGGCACCCAGAGTTTAGAAGGGAACAATAAACTCCGAGTCAGTCATGGTGACTGGTGTGAGATCGTAAAACAGTTATTCTTTCACAAAGAAAATAAAACAAATTCGCAATGCTTTTGGAAAATGAAACTACCATAAGACCTCCCACCACACACACAATGCAAACGCAGACTTGGAGGAGATTTCTTCTTATGATAGTCAAAGATGCTTACTACGCAAAAAATCAAATTCTTTTTGGATATTATTATTAGTGCATAGTGTAAAAAAAACATTTCGAAAGTATAATATTAATCTTAGCCAACATACGACCAGTATCGTATGCCTACTATAGCTACCATCTAAACAGTGGTGACCACCGTACGTAAATGGCAGGTTCTACAACTAATACCGTACAAAGTTCGTATTGGAGTTTGGATTTCCAACAAATGGTCAGGCTAAGGAACTTCCTATCCACGATGGGTACGTCCCTGGAATAGACGACCCGAGAACCTAACCGGATCTCTGCCAACACAAGGCCGGGTTACCTCTGCAAAAATAGGTAACTACTGACACGCGTATGCCATCCCCCGATCGTAACCGATCTTCCCGAGGATCCCCGATTTCCAACAAACCACATAGATAATAATGCAGCAACCACATAGGTTAAGTATCTGGGCTCCATACCATGATACCACCTCTATCCAGAAGGAATGACATACACTAAGGGGCGCTACTCCCTAGAACCTTGCTGCATCCTTCCTGTTTCGACCATTTCCGGGGTGTGAGGCTCGACGAAGTCTCGTCCACAAAGCTACGCTTTCTCAAAAAGCCCTGCTTCGGGTCAAACAAAATGATCAACCTATGATCACAAAGATATAAGATCAAACAAATGATCATATCGCAAATGATCAAACACTGATCATTTCACAGCAACACTCAGTATGCCACGTTACCAAATTGGGAGTATATCGCTGATAAATTTCAACTACATAACCTCTGAGCTCGTACGTCTCAGAGAAGGGTGTTAAGCTAAGAGAATAAATTCTCCGCCACCAACAGATATGTATTTGAAAGAAATCAGCTTTATATCTCAAATTGTAACGTCAGACACACAATCCATACAAGTCTGTTCCGGGATCGAACAGAACCGAAGGCACTTCTCACGAAGCCCTTGCACATCCGGATAAATTTCTAATCACGTCCGGACTTCCCGTCACTAAGGGTGATAAAACCTCTAAATCGGAGATCAGCCGATGTAGAGTAACTCGACGGTAATCCTTCCGTTTTCAAAAATATCTGGTCTTCAACACCGGTCTTCGAATGCAATTCATAACGACGTATCACATATTCGGAATGGGTTATACGACCCCATGGTCCTTTCCCGGCTAACCCGAATAGTGAGCGCTTATTCAAAAATAAGTGTGGCATTCAATTTCATCCAATTCACAACAAATACCTATCTAAAGGTAATTATTGATAGTCGGTTATTTAACTATCAATAAAGATGCGCAACATCATCAGATTCCAAATAATTTTCCAAATTATTTATTTTCCAAAAATATCTTTACTAGATATAAAATTTCCACACTTCAAAAATAAATCAATATTTATTTTTCTAAAACAATTCCCCTTTCTTTTATAAATTCCATAGTGAATTTATATTTCAAAAATATCTACTGATATACGATTTTCAAATCATTTTCAAATATTCAATTTCGATTTATCTTTAAGAAGATAAAATCTCAAAACGTTTCATTTCATTTTGGAAAACATTCCATACTTATTTAATAATAAGTGTTTCACAAATCTTTTATTTTCAACATTTGAAAATACTCGATATACTTAAATCAAATTAAGTATATATTTCATTCTTTAAGGAAATCTATTTTCTATAACAACATCAATTTGAGTCAAAACGAATGTTACGTAAAACATCGTTACGACGACTCAAAATCACTAGTATAGGGATTTGGAATTAAGATAGATATATAAATCCCAATACTAGATAAAAATATTCCTTTCGGAAATCATTTACTATAACAACAGTGCTATAGTCTACCATTTCCTTATTTCTCGAAAACGCCTATTTCAACAAGAACTGTTGAAATCTATGTATTCGATACTTAACACGTTTTAAAACATCTTTTAAAACAATTACTTCATTTCGTAATATCACTTTTCCAAAACATATCCATTTTACTCAATAATATATTCACTGTCCAAAATCGTGAATATACTTCAATAACCAAATTTCAATCTTTTCTACACATTTATTCCAAGAATTATCCACTATCCAAAATCGTGGAAAAAATTCCCTTAATAACCTTCTATATTCAATTCATCAAATTTGATTGATTTTCGAATTTATTTAAACAACGTTCATAAATTCCATTTTCTATTTCCTATAACAACTCCGGTTTATAAATCTCATTTTATTAACTTCTATAATTCACTTATAAAAATAAGTGATTTCGGATTTATAAACAATGTTTATAAATCGCATTTGTACTTTATAACGATTTCAACTTTAAAAAGAATCATTTATGAACAAATTCAATCAACATTCCATTTAAAGGCAAAAATCTAATTTACTTATAAATCCTTTATTCTACAACTTCATTCATTTTTAACTTCACAATGTAAATCTATTAATTTCATTCACTTATGAAATCCATTCATACTTCTTTTTAATACTTATAAAATTCGTTGTATAAGTCCAATATTTTGATTTATAAAATATCAATTTTATAAATCTTTCTATACCAATCGTTTATAGTCATTCAAGAATCCCAACTTAACCCATTTTATAAATAAATCGACTTTTATTTCAAAAACGACACTTCGGTTATATTTCACTAAAAATTATAACTTTTATAACTTTAAAATTTTACGTTTATAAATCGATTCAAAAATTCCATAAAACGTATATTTTCAAAAATCACTTTAAAAACCTTTTTAAAGTAAAAGTCGTTATTTTTACATTTCAAAACTGAATCCGATGATGCAACAACACCAATCAGTCCATCACAACAGTCAATATCATATATCAATATGATAACAGAATATACATCAATATCTGTAAATAAGTAAATACAGTTGAGGAATCCAGTTGGATCCCTCCAACCTGTTTCCCTGCATCCAAAGATGTTAGCACAATACCAATTCCGCTCCAGTACGGAATTATCGCGGTATATGGGTTTTATAAAAATCCGCTTACTAACGGCGCAATAGGGTCTCATCCGCTATTCGAGGCGGGAAATCAATCAATCCAATATATACATATGCCAATATGTATATATAGATATATCCTATCATATCTAATATCACATCCAAATAGCAATCAAATCAATAACTGCAAAAGAAAATCCACTTTCATTTGAGTGAGAAGATCTCACCGTGATTTCAATTCTGATTTCAGCATTTATTTCGAATAAAATTAAACACGCGTTTAATTTTACCCGAAATTCAAACTAGCTCCAAATGATTCCAAATCAGTTGCATAGCGAAGTACACGTCAAGACGATTCCAACGCACTTTGTTTCGTCAATTTCTGATCACGCAGTAAAAAGTTATACACTTTTAAAGTTACACGAATTTTAAATAAAATAATTTACATTTGCTCTTTATTTATTTTATACCAAAACAGATCTGGGCCTTACATCACGTTGCCCTAGCATCATCACCGTTCGCAACCTTCTTCCATCTCCCTCCAGTTTTCACGTACGCGCTCCAGGTTTCAAAAGAAACCCACTGCCGCCCAAAAGTTTTGAAATTTCGCCACGTCTACGATCATCTCCACGAAGATCAACATCCTCCACCGTGTTCGCCTACTCGAGCCCTACACTCGGCTCCGATTTGACCAAGCTCGGTCGAACATAGCTGCTCGAAATTCATGCTCAATCGAAGACAAACGCGGCTCCAAAGCTTCTTCTACAGTCGACAAGAAGATAAATCAACCGTTGGATTTGTATATTTCGTTATGATCTTCAACTTTGCAGTTGAAAGTTTTTCCTAATTGTTGATGGATCAAGAGATTTGGAGGAGAAAAGAATCGTGCATTTCTGACCTTAGAATTGAAGTGGCGGCCGGCCATTTAAATTAGGGTTTTGTTTTCTTTTTTTTTATTTGAAATTGAAGGTCTATTTATAGAAGTTTGAACGAACACTATTCATCCGGAATTTCCAAACTCCGATTTACGCGCGGTAACTGGCGTTCCTGGGGTTTACCCCGCGTTCCAAACACAATGGAATAGGTTTCGGAAGCTAATTCGATCGTCTGTGTGAGATATGCAATAAAACGATCAATTTAAATTAAACCGATTTAAATTGATTTCGAGGCGTTTTGGCTTGCCCCGGACAAACGGTAAATCCAAAAATTACGAAATTTGAAATCTTATAATAATATCACATTACGGATCCGATGAAACTGGTTTCGTCGAAATCCGAGACCGTTTGAAAAATGACTATTTTAACTCGCCGAATTAATATTAAAACGATATCGATGCGTTTTGAGCTGCCACGGTCAAACGACAACTCCGATGGATACGAAAATTGAAATCCGATAATAACTAACTATTACGGATCCAATGGGACTGGTTTCGTTCAATTCTGAGACTGTTCGAAAATTGGCTATTTTTCAGTCGATAATTAAATATTAAAATATTCAATTTTCACAATTTAACTCCAAATTCAATTTTAAAAGTTCTATAACCTTTCTATAACTCCAGTATGATTAAATAAAATTTTACAAATCATTTTCAATCACTTTAAACTCGATTTTCAATTATCTCTGGAATTTCAATTATTAATTTATCGATTTAATTATCAAATTAAATCCAATATTCGAAAAATAAATCATTCGACTTCTTAATTCCACTTATAAATATTTAAAATTAATTAAATATTCAAATTTTAATTATCAAAAATTCTGGGTCGTTACAAACTTCCCCCCTTAAAAGAATTTCGTCCTCGAAATTACAAGTTAGGAAAAAAGGGTCCTTAACTCGTCTACTATTTTTCACAATCTAAATAGTTTCATCAATTCATCAAAATAAATCTTTCTACTAAAGATTCGTTATCATTCAACTAAATTTCTAAACCTTCTATAGTTTTCAAACATCATTGTTTACTTCAAAATTCAAATTTGAGTTTAAATTCAAATTTTAACTGTCAAAATTTCTCAAAAATTTTCCAACACTCGGGATTTTCGAAAAATTTCGCCAGCGTCTCCTTTGCGCGGCTAACACGGTACGACTACAAAACGTCCCTACGGACTCTCAGATTTCAAAAAGAAAAAGAAAAGGCCAAGCGGCTAGAGAAGAAATCAGCAAATCTCATATTTGAAATTCAAATACATACCTTTTTCGAGCAATTCAAATTTATCTTTTGAAGATCAAATCCAATTTATAACACCTGTATATCCTACTAGCCATAATATCTAGTTACATATATTCAAACTATTTTGTAAATTCTATTACAAAAATTTCAATATAAACTGCTTCTTATACTATCTCTAATTCACTATTGGAGTTACATAACCATTTTCATTCAATTTTACAGTTCACATTCATTTGAATTCAATTCACAATTTTAACTAAATTTGGATTCTATTAGCTTCACTTACTAATTTTGGTTTAATAGTTCACTTTGTTTTCAACAAATCTGAATTCAATTCAGTCTTACTTACTTACAAATTCAAAATGAATTTTTTTTACATTTCAATTTCATTTTCTTGCACTTGCAAATTGATTTATTCGTTCACAAATTCATTCATTTTCAATTTGCATCTCATACATCAAATTTTCAAATATTTATAAGTCTTCGACTTATTTACATTCCGATTTATACAATCATTTATACATTCAAATTTACAGTGTCATTTCATTAATGAATTTTAAATTTTCAATTACCTTCTTGAATTCTATTCCAAGTTATAAATTCATTTACAATTTAAATGTCATTCCAATCAGATCTCAATATTTTATAAGTTATCAATTTCATAATATTTCATAAATATTTTTATATATAGTATTCCAGAATCTTTTCAACATTTCAAAGCCATTTTGAAAACAATTCAAATTATCCTTTGAATTTCAAAAACAAAACCCAAATTTTCAAACAACTTCCATGTAAAACAATTTGGCAGCAATTTCTCTTTTGGAAACCCGAAAATGAACACCAACGATGCCGCGGTCATCATTGAAGTTATTTTCCAGCGACCGAAAAGAGTTTAGAGCTTTCAACTCTCTAAAATACTTTTCAAAACCTTTGAAATTCATTTTCAAATCAAAAAGATTTAAACTTTCCAAATCTCCAAAATTTTCAAATTCTTTTCAAACATTTCCAAAAACTTCTCTGGAATTCCGTTTTCAATTATAAGTTACATTTATAATTTATATTCTTAAATTTCATTCGTATGTGAATTAATTTCTTAACTTTGGAGTTACAATTTCAGTTTCTTATTCAGTTTCAATAGTAATGATAACATCTCAATATTATCACTTTCCTAACAAACAAGCATCCATATACTGTAATAATTTACAGAAAATCATTTCTTTTATATACGAAAATAGTTTTAGGTAAAATTATTCCATTTACCCAATTTAAAACAATATTGTGCCGAATTGTTCTATTCAAGTGTTTAGAGATCCCTATCGATAGAGTTGTACGGACAATACCGACCAGAATCCATATACCACTCAACAAACCAATCATCACAATATAAAACAATTTTATATTCACTAACAAATACGCACTCGTATCTATTATTACACTCAACTCATTCTAAAGTACTACTGACTCTATCTCTAATGAGTAACACCCAACAGAGCAGGGTTGTCGCTTAACCATATGCTCTAATACCACGCTGTCACGTACCGAAATTTTCGACTTTCGAAAATTCGACATCGATACTCACTTTATCGACTGCCGAGCAATCGAGTGCCGGAAACTCCAATAGTGAGGGTTTTAAAAAGAAAGAAAAGGTAGAAGAAGAAGAAAAAGAAGAAAGAGAAGAAGAAAATAGAGAAGAACAACAACAGAACAAGAGCAGAAACAGAAATAGAAAACAATATCAGAATCTCACATATCGCAGCGGAACAATATATAATAGATAAATGAATATCATTTAAAAACAAAAGAATTATATCTGTTATTACATTACATCACATCATCAGAGTCAATAAACAACAATGGACAGTTATATAAACTTGTCCTCATACAGAATACACAGCGGAATAAATACTATCAGATACAAATACTACGTCTCGTCATCCAGCTTGCTTCCAAAGCTCCAGAATATCCAGAATATCCTGATAATATAACTCTAGGCTGCCCGTGTGGAAATTAGTGGGCACCCAGAGTTTAGAAGGGAACAATAAACTCCGAGTCAGTCATGGTGACTGGTGTGAGATCGTAAAACAGTTATTCTTTCACAAAGAAAATAAAACAAATTCGCAATGCTTTTGGAAAATGAAACTACCATAAGACCTCCCACCACACACACAATGCAAACGCAGACTTGGAGGAGATTTCTTCTTATGATAGTCAAAGATGCTTACTACGCAAAAAATCAAATTCTTTTTGGATATTATTATTAGTGCATAGTGTAAAAAAAAACATTTCGAAAGTATAATATTAATCTTAGCCAACATACGACCAGTATCGTATGCCTACTATAGCTACCATCTAAACAGTGGTGACCACCGTACGTAAATGGCAGGTTCTACAACTAATACCGTACAAAGTTCGTATTGGAGTTTGGATTTCCAACAAATGGTCAGGCTAAGGAACTTCCTATCCACGATGGGTACGTCCCTGGAATAGACGACCCGAGAACCTAACCGGATCTCTGCCAACACAAGGCCGGGTTACCTCTGCAAAAATAGGTAACTACTGACACGCGTATGCCATCCCCCGATCGTAACCGATCTTCCCGAGGATCCCCGATTTCCAACAAACCACATAGATAATAATGCAGCAACCACATAGGTTAAGTATCTGGGCTCCATACCATGATACCACCTCTATCCAGAAGGAATGACATACACTAAGGGGCGCTACTCCCTAGAACCTTGCTGCATCCTTCCTGTTTCGACCATTTCCGGGGTGTGAGGCTCAACGAAGTCTCGTCCACAAAGCTACGCTTTCTCAAAAAGCCCTGCTTCGGGTCAAACAAAATGATCAACCTATGATCACAAAGATATAAGATCAAACAAATGATCATATCGCAAATGATCAAACACTGATCATTTCACAGCAACACTCAGTATGCCACATTACCAAATTGGGAGTATATCGCTGATAAATTTCAACTACATAACCTCTGAGCTCGTACGTCTCAGAGAAGGGTGTTAAGCTAAGAGAATAAATTCTCCGCCACCAACAGATATGTATTTGAAAGAAATCAGCTTTATATCTCAAATTGTAACGTCAGACACACAATCCATACAAGTCTGTTCCGGGATCGAACAGAACCGAAGGCACTTCTCACGAAGCCCTTGCACATCCGGATAAATTTCTAATCACGTCCGGACTTCCCGTCACTAAGGGTGATAAAACCTCTAAATCGGAGATCAGCCGATGTAGAGTAACTCGACGGTAATCCTTCCGTTTTCAAAAATATCCGGTCTTCAACACCGGTCTTCGAATGCAATTCATAACGACGTATCACATATTCGGAATGGGTTATACGACCCCATGGTCCTTTCCCGGCTAACCCGAATAGTGAGCGCTTATTCAAAAATAAGTGTGGCATTCAATTTCATCCAATTCACAACAAATACCTATCTAAAGGTAATTATTGATAGTCGGTTATTTAACTATCAATAAAGATGCGCAACATCATCAGATTCCAAATAATTTTCCAAATTATTTATTTTCCAAAAATATCTTTACTAGATATAAAATTTCCACACTTCAAAAATAAATCAATATTTATTTTTCTAAAACAATTCCCCTTTCTTTTATAAATTCCATAGTGAATTTATATTTCAAAAATATCTACTGATATACGATTTTCAAATCATTTTCAAATATTCAATTTCGATTTATCTTTAAGAAGATAAAATCTCAAAACGTTTCATTTCATTTTGGAAAACATTCCATACTTATTTAATAATAAGTGTTTCACAAATCTTTTATTTTCAACATTTGAAAATACTCGATATACTTAAATCAAATTAAGTATATATTTCATTCTTTAAGGAAATCTATTTTCTATAACAACATCAATTTGTGTGATATCCCGGAAATTTTGGGCAATAATCAATTTAATAATCTGTTTAAATAATTAAATTGATATTTTACTTTGTTTTTATAAACATAAATAGATTTTAGGAAAATAAAATTGTTATTTTAAATTTAAACGATAGTTATATATATATAAGTTGATTTTAAATTGATTTTTCTTTGATTTGAGTTGGAATTTGGATTTATTTTTCAAAAGATAAATATTTAAAATATTTTGGATTTAAAATATATTTGTTTAAAGCTTTTACTTATATATAATTGGTTTTATAATATTTTCTTTTAAGGAAATATATATATATATACATTTAGATAAGAATGTATAAATTAAGTATAAAAGTTATTATTAACATTTAAAATATATACTCATTAATTAAAAAGACACATGTTATTTTCCTAAGGCATCATTTTTACATGTGTTAGATAATTAATATGATATAGGACAAGTGTCATGTTTTACTATCATTTTCTTTGATTTTTAACAAACCATAAATTAATTAATAAAGCTTATTTTTCATTTCTCCCATTTCCTTTCAGCTGTAACAAAAAGAAGATTTCAAAACTAAAATCTTGTAAAAATTTCTCAAACCAAAATTCCCAAAACAAAATCTGTAAATTCACTTCCACAAATCTAAAATCAATTCACTCTTCAAATACAAAATCAAACCCCTCATTATCAAAAAAAAAAGCCTGCATCATATTTATAAAATCTGGAAATGATTTCTGCATGCACCTGGAAATGAAGAAAATCTGCATCATTTTTTCTCTGCAACCTGGAAGCATGCAGCAGTGTTAAATCAAGCATAAGCAAACCTGCATGTATTCTTCAAATCTGAGATAAATCAAGACAAGCAAATCAAGATTTTAAAACAACATGCATTCCAGTTTTTAAAATCAAAGAAGCTAAGGAATTCAAGTTTTTCAAAACAAATCTGGAGGCTCTGTTCTTCATATTAAATCAAGTGAGTAAACTTTCCTTTTAAAAACAGTTTTAATCTATGATTTTATGGATGCATGTGATAAATTTGTATAGAAATGTTGTATTATGGTTTGCATGATTGTTTTTATCTGGAATGTATTTTGAACTGCTCTGTTTATATGTGTGTATGTCTGATTATATATTTATAAACCGGTCTCTGTTATTTTCCCAGGCTCAAGAATTACTTTCAAAAATTCATATCTCAATATGCAAGCAATTTTGAGTTAAAATCTTTAAAGGAAAATTGTTAAAAATAGTCAGATTCAAGTCTTAAAAATAATTTTAATTAAAGTTAACTAGTAGAATTTCTGGAATCTAGAAATGTCAGTGATAATCAACATAAGGCAGAAAATCGAATGATGTAATTTCGAGTTTTAATTACATAAACTGTTTCGAATTGCAAAATGTTGAATTTTAATAATCAAAACAAGATTTTTAAGTTCGTGGTTGTCGAGATATCGTGAGTTGAACTGTGATGGGTTTTCTGTCGAATTCTGGTGATCGGGGGATGATTGGGCCTCGAGAATCGTGGGTGAAGTTAGCTTGGATGTTGGCGATTCCAGGAAAAATACTCGCAAAAATTTTCATCGACCATGATGGTCAAGCGGAATGATTTTAGGGTTTTGTGAGATGGTTGAGTCGATGATGTGTTTGAGTTCGCTGTGATGTCAGAGGTTGATCGGACTTCACCGCAAGTGGAGGAATCAAAGCTGGAGGTCGAGGCGAAGCTTTGGTCAAGATGGCGTGGATGATCATGGACGGGTTGTCATTGGCAAGACGTTTTTGTCAGAGGGTTGGGTTCCAGTTTTTGGGTCAAGTTGTTCAAATTTGATCGATGGCAAATCTGAAGGTTCTGATGGGTTAGGCTGGTCGGCGGTGACATCGATGACTTGTTGAGGGTCGGGGCAGCGATCGAAGTCGATCGAAGATCATGTACACGTGCACGCGTATCCTTAGTATCAGATGTTGATGCGTTGTTTCGAACATTTGGAGAAGAAGGTGACTGTCTCGAGTTTTGTTTCGGGGAAATCTGGGTTTGGTTCGAGTTAGCACACAGGTAATTCACGAGTGAAATCAAAATAAAGTTAAAAAGAAAATGGAAAAGAAGAAGAAGGGAGTTACTCGAGAATAGGCTCGAGTATTTTGGGTTTTGTCTCGGGTTGATACCGAGTGGTCTTCGGGTTTGACCCGAAGCAAGTGCTAACAGTTTAAAAAGGATTTTTTAAAACAAAGATTTTTAAAATTTAAATTGAAATAGTTTTAAAACTATTACTTGATAACCTTTAAAGCTTTTAAAGGTAAGTATAAATTGTTAAACTTTAATTTGTTAAGTTAAATGTTATTTTATTTCAAAACTTAATTAAATGATTTAATTAAGGAAGTTAATTTTAAAGATAAAAATGTTTTTAATGATAATTAGGTCATTAATTAAGATAATGGTTTACCTTAAAAAGGATAATTAAGGTTTTAATAATTTGAGATTAATAAAGTAATTTAAGTATAATTAATTAATTAATGATTAAGGGTTATAATTAGTTAATTAAAGATTATTTAATTGATTATAAATGGTAGTTAAGGATTAATTAACTGATAATTAAGGATTAATTAATTTGTTATTAAGTTTTATTAATTGATAATTAAGGTTTATTAATTAATAATTAAAAGAATAATTAATCTGTAATTAAAGATTAATTAATTGGTTTAAAGAGTAATTAAGGGATGAATTACTCAGCTATGATTTATGAGATGAATGTGATTAAGTTAAGATAATTAATTAAGAAGTAATTAATTAATGGAGTAATTAAGGGAAGTTAATTACTAAATGAGATTAATCAAAGGTGATTAATAAATGTGGTTTAATTAAAGATTAATTATTAAAAATAATTAATTTTAAATAGGATAATTAATTAAGAAGTAATTAAGGATCATTAATTTATTAATATAAATTAATAATGTAATTAAAGGTTGATTAATTAAAACTAATTAATCAATAATAAGTAATTTAAAAAGTAATTAATTAATGTAATTAATTATGGATTAATGTAATTAATTATAGTTAATTAGTTTATGAAGTAATTAAAGATTAATTACTGTAATGGTTTAAGTTAATTAATTTGTGAAATTAATTAAGAATTAATTACTTAAAGTAATTAAAGGATTATTAATCAGGAATGATTAATTAAGATGGATACTTAGAGTAATGATTAATTAATTGGTTTAATTAATAATTAAGTAAGCAGGATTTATAGAATGAAGTAATTAGTTTAATTCACTTTAAATTAATTAGATGATATAAATCATTGCTTAAGGATGGATGAATGAGATTGAATGTATTTCATTGTTTGATATCTCTGATGAGATATGATTGATATATGATATGGATGTTTGGTTGAATTATAATGATAATGTGAATTATCTGTTTGGGATGATAATGTAGATTATCTATTGAATTATCTATCTTTGTGTATATAGATAAGAATTGAATTGTTTTAACCTTAAAACAACTTGGCCTTAAAAGATACGCTTTGGATTTCGATGAGACCGGGATCGGGTTTCCGTATACCGGATTTCCAGGTCTGGAGACCCGAATACCACATCGATCCAAATTAACGATAGGTCGTGAATAAAGTGAAGATGAAGATTCAGAGTGCAAGGGTTATTGTCGTTAACTCTGAGGGTGATTCCAAAACGAGTGTAACGAGATAATGCCTTCGGTTTCGTTCGAACCCGGAACGAACTTGTATGGATTGAATGCTTTCAGCACATCGTCAGGTGGACGATGAGCATTCTAAGATAGATGTGTTCTATTTAAAGGTAATCGTGACCTCAAGCCTCATCAACCGGGAATGGCTAAAACAGGGGAGGTGCAGCAAGGTTAGTGGGTAGCACCCAAGTAGGACAAGGTTACCTCTGTCTAGATGTCCCTTTCTATTTTCGACTTAGTGGTGCGGTTGCTGATCCCAACCGTGAGGTATCTTGTGCGGGAATTATCCAGTAAGGGATGTTCCGGCCTTGTGTTGCAGGGGATTGGGAGTGATCCTCGGTACGGTGATCTAGGCCACGTACTGTGACGGGCGGTACCCCGGTAGCCCTGCCATTGTATGAAATCCAATCTCCAATAAGTGATAACGGATTTGATTGTATAACCCACTTTGTTGGCTAGTATGCTGGAATTTAATAATGTAACAATTTCAGCTATTTCTTATTTACTTGAAAACCGTAGACCTATTATAATATAACCAGATTTCCTATCAATGTTTTGGTTAGCGTAAGGTAAAAACTTTTCCATGTTTATGTGTGGGAAGTCTTACGTGATACCTTTGTTTTCAAAAGGTTTTGAAGTTAAGCAACTTTAACCCGTTTACTCACACCAGACCCATGTCTGACCCAAGTGTTTATTTTATGTTTTATTAAACTCTTGGGTACTCAAATTTTTACGAGTAGCCAAGGGATTCAGGTTAGCTTTGACGAATCTATGGAGAAGATATGGAGCAGGAGGCTTCAGCATTCGTAGATAGATAGTATTCCGCTGTGTTGGTTGATCTGAGTCTTTTGTTTGAATTGTATCTTGAGTTGTATAATAGATAGAAATTATAACTGTCTATTTTGTTGTATAAGTTGTGTAACTCTGATTATGTAAAGACTATGTAATAGTTATGTGATATATTATATTTTGTTTCGTTCCGCTGTGAGATTCTGATATTGTTTAGTTCTTTCTTTCTCTTCTTTTCTCTTTTCTATCCCTTTCTTTCTTATTAGCGATACGACTTTCTATGGAGAGAAAGTCGTGGTCGTTACAGTGGTATCAGAGCATAGGTTGAGCGAATACCTAAGCTATTGGTTAAGTGAATATCAGAGCACTAGGTTGAGTGAATACCTAGGTTCGGAAGGGTTGTTCATTAGAGATAGGATCTGTAGCAACCTGTTTGAGTCTGAGTATATATATATACGAGAGCGCGTATTTGTTAGTTATATAAAATGGTTTTATATTGTGTTAATTGATCGGTTGGGTGGTATATGGATTCTGGTCAATACGAGTAGCTAACGTTATTGATAGGGATCTCTAAACACTTGGACCAGGCCAACGGACACAATATTGTTTTAAAAAAAGGTAGATGAAATAATTTTACCCAGATATAATTTCTATATAAAAAAGTATCATTTTAAATGTATATGGTATTTGTAATGATTGGTTGAGATGATAATAATTTATCATCTAGGATTAGGAGTCTGAGTGTTGAGGTTGGAAGAGTATCTGTCGAGACTGTAAACCTAATACCGTCTCGAGTGAACTTTACAGTTGTGTAAGGATTTCACAATCTCTGAAGGAAACCTGTTAAGGTTCAGAGTCTATCTTTGAAGTTGGGTGAGTAGAATTTGGATCTGTCAGTTGAGCAGAAGCGAGTGATGGTATCTTGATACCTCATGTAATAGTAGCTGTGTGATGAGACGCAGTGACTATGGATGTCTCCGAAGATGTTTTCTTTTGGAGAAAGTTTAAGGAAGAATGTCCGCTTCAGTATTGTGGCTGAGTTCAGCATGGTTATTCTGTTTGGTTTGAGGATATCGAAGGGCTTTGGTTAGGAAATCTTTGGCATCTGTGGCAGCAGTGCAGCTCAGAGTGTTCTGTGTGTTGGCAGGAAGTTTTATGGGTGAGCAGTTTTCTTGAGGAGGAGTTCAGAAGCAGCAGAGTGGATTCATTTCTTCGATGGATTGGATAGATATATGTAAGCTGTTCTGATTGGTAAAGGGAAAACAGTTTGTTTGGAATTAGGCTGGGTTGATCGCAAAAGTGACTTGCGATTGCTGAGTGCTCTCTTGGGTTATCAGAGTTTTTCTGGATATCTTCAGGGAAGTCAGAAGTTTTGTCCGCATCTGGAGATTGAGTTCTCTTATCGACTTGGATTCCAGGAGTGATACCGTTGGTTCAGCTTAGTAAGGATGGTTCCTGGAGATAGAGTTTGGTGAAGCAGCTCATATTTTGATGGAGTATCTAGGTTTCTTTATGGATTTATGGAACCATATTTCTGGGATGTGTTGTCCAGTTTCTGATCGTGTTCTTCATTAGCATTTTCTTCTGCTCCAGATCAGAGTTGTGCAGCGGAAGCAGTTTGGCGAGTGCTCCTGTTTGTCTTTTCCGGATAGGAGGAGTTTGAAGTCTACTGATGGTAGTAGAATTGGTGTCTTTGGTTTTCGTTGATCTTGAGGAGATCGTTGTGTTGGGTTGTTTTGGTCTAGTTAGTTTTAGAGGCATCAGCAAGGGATGAGCTGATCAAGAGGGTTGTAGGCAGCCCAGGATCGTCAGAAGAGTTTGTGGATAAGAGACGAAGAAATTTGGATTTTGTAGATGAGATTTGATTTTGGATAAGTTTTCTTCGATCAAAGGAGCTATAAGATTGGGTAAGACTGGGAAGTCAACTCAGATGTATTTTGGATCTCTTCTGTGTTTTGATTTGAATAAGAGCTTGGTCTACATGATTGAATTGTCAGTTTGGATAACTGGGATTCGATGTGTTTCATGTATCTGAGGGAGTACGTGTAAGATCTATCTCTGGTTTTGGAACCAGCAGTTCAGAGAGATTTGGTTGTTGAGTCAGACTCGTCTGTAGTCTGATATCTTGTTCAGTTGTAGAGCTAGATGAGTAGGAGCTCTGTAACTTAGTAGTATTGATTGTTTGGATTCTATAGAACGAGTGTCCCTGTATTTATACCTGGGAAACTCTAGGAAATTCTATCTAGAATTTTGTCTGGATAGTTAGAATTGTTTGTTTGGATGATTGGTTGCTATGGTTGTTAGCATATGGTTATGGTTGATAATATATGATTGTGTTTTAAAATTAAAATTTTAATGAGATTATTAAATTACCTTTGCTTTTAAATTTCGGGGACGAAATTATTTTAAGGGGGGAGGAATGTGATATCCCGGAAATTTTGGGCAATAATCAATTTAATAATCTGTTTAAATAATTAAATTGATATTTTACTTTGTTTTTATAAACATAAATAGATTTTAGGAAAATAAAATTGTTATTTTAAATTTAAACGATAGTTATATATATATAAGTTGATTTTAAATTGATTTTTCTTTGATTTGAATTGGAATTTGGATTTATTTTTAAAAAGATAAATATTTAAAATATTTTGGATTTAAAATATATTTGTTTAAAGCTTTTACTTATATATAATTGGTTTTATAATATTTTCTTTTAAGGAAATATATATATATATATACATTTAGATAAGAATGTATAAATTAAGTATAAAAGTTATTATTAACATTTAAAATATATACTCATTAATTAAAAAGACACATGTTATTTTCCTAAGGCATCATTTTTACATGTGTTAGATAATTAATATGATATAGGACAAGTGTCATGTTTTACTATCATTTTCTTTGATTTTTAACAAACCATAAATTAATTAATAAAGCTTATTTTTCATTTCTCCCATTTCCTTTCAGCTGTAACAAAAAGAAGATTTCAAAACTAAAATCTTGTAAAAATTTCTCAAACCAAAATTCCCAAAACAAAATCTGTAAATTCACTTCCACAAATCTAAAATCAATTCACTCTTCAAATACAAAATCAAACCCCTCATTATCAAAAAAAAAAGCCTGCATCATATTTATAAAATCTGGAAATGATTTCTGCATGCACCTGGAAATGAAGAAAATCTGCATCATTTTTTCTCTGCAACCTGGAAGCATGCAGCAGTGTTAAATCAAGCATAAGCAAACCTGCATGTATTCTTCAAATCTGAGATAAATCAAGACAAGCAAATCAAGATTTTAAAACAACATGCATTCCAGTTTTTAAAATCAAAGAAGCTAAGGAATTCAAGTTTTTCAAAACAAATCTGGAGGCTCTGTTCTTCATATTAAATCAAGTGAGTAAACTTTCCTTTTAAAAACAGTTTTAATCTATGATTTTATGGATGCATGTGATAAATTTGTATAGAAATGTTGTATTATGGTTTGCATGATTGTTTTTATCTGGAATGTATTTTGAACTGCTCTGTTTATATGTGTGTATGTCTGATTATATATTTATAAACCGATCTCTGTTATTTTCCCAGGCTCAAGAATTACTTTCAAAAATTCATATCTCAATATGCAAGCAATTTTGAGTTAAAATCTTTAAAGGAAAATTGTTAAAAATAGTCAGATTCAAGTCTTAAAAATAATTTTAATTAAAGTTAACTAGTAGAATTTCTGGAATCTAGAAATGTCAGTGATAATCAACATAAGGCAGAAAATCGAATGATGTAATTTCGAGTTTTAATTACATAAACTGTTTCGAATTGCAAAATGTTGAATTTTAATAATCAAAACAAGATTTTTAAGTTCGTGGTTGTCGAGATATCGTGAGTTGAACTGTGATGGGTTTTCTGTCGAATTCTGGTGATCGGGGGATGATTGGGCCTCGAGAATCGTGGGTGAAGTTAGCTTGGATGTTGGCGATTCCAGGAAAAATACTCGCAAAAATTTTCATCGACCATGATGGTCAAGCGGAATGATTTTAGGGTTTTGTGAGATGGTTGAGTCGATGATGTGTTTGAGTTCGCTGTGATGTCAGAGGTTGATCGGACTTCACCGCAAGTGGAGGAATCAAAGCTGGAGGTCGAGGCGAAGCTTTGGTCAAGATGGCGTGGATGATCATGGACGGGTTGTCATTGGCAAGACGTTTTTGTCAGAGGGTTGGGTTCCAGTTTTTGGGTCAAGTTGTTCAAATTTGATCGATGGCAAATCTGAAGGTTCTGATGGGTTAGGCTGGTCGGCGGTGACATCGATGACTTGTTGAGGGTCGGGGCAGCGATCGAAGTCGATCGAAGATCATGTACACGTGCACGCGTATCCTTAGTATCAGATGTTGATGCGTTGTTTCGAACATTTGGAGAAGAAGGTGACTGTCTCGAGTTTTGTTTCGGGGAAATCTGGGTTTGGTTCGAGTTAGCACACAGGTAATTCACGAGTGAAATCAAAATAAAGTTAAAAAGAAAATGGAAAAGAAGAAGAAGGGAGTTACTCGAGAATAGGCTCGAGTATTTTGGGTTTTGTCTCGGGTTGATACCGAGTGGTCTTCGGGTTTGACCCGAAGCAAGTGCTAACAGTTTAAAAAGGATTTTTTAAAACAAAGATTTTTAAAATTTAAATTGAAATAGTTTTAAAACTATTACTTGATAACCTTTAAAGCTTTTAAAGGTAAGTATAAATTGTTAAACTTTAATTTGTTAAGTTAAATGTTATTTTATTTCAAAACTTAATTAAATGATTTAATTAAGGAAGTTAATTTTAAAGATAAAAATGTTTTTAATGATAATTAGGTCATTAATTAAGATAATGGTTTACCTTAAAAAGGATAATTAAGGTTTTAATAATTTGAGATTAATAAAGTAATTTAAGTATAATTAATTAATTAATGATTAAGGGTTATAATTAGTTAATTAAAGATTATTTAATTGATTATAAATGGTAGTTAAGGATTAATTAACTGATAATTAAGGATTAATTAATTTGTTATTAAGTTTTATTAATTGATAATTAAGGTTTATTAATTAATAATTAAAAGAATAATTAATCTGTAATTAAAGATTAATTAATTGGTTTAAAGAGTAATTAAGGGATGAATTACTCAGCTATGATTTATGAGATGAATGTGATTAAGTTAAGATAATTAATTAAGAAGTAATTAATTAATGGAGTAATTAAGGGAAGTTAATTACTAAATGAGATTAATCAAAGGTGATTAATAAATGTGGTTTAATTAAAGATTAATTATTAAAAATAATTAATTTTAAATAGGATAATTAATTAAGAAGTAATTAAGGATCATTAATTTATTAATATAAATTAATAATGTAATTAAAGGTTGATTAATTAAAACTAATTAATCAATAATAAGTAATTTAAAAAGTAATTAATTAATGTAATTAATTATGGATTAATGTAATTAATTATAGTTAATTAGTTTATGAAGTAATTAAAGATTAATTACTGTAATGGTTTAAGTTAATTAATTTGTGAAATTAATTAAGAATTAATTACTTAAAGTAATTAAAGGATTATTAATCAGGAATGATTAATTAAGATGGATACTTAGAGTAATGATTAATTAATTGGTTTAATTAATAATTAAGTAAGCAGGATTTATAGAATGAAGTAATTAGTTTAATTCACTTTAAATTAATTAGATGATATAAATCATTGCTTAAGGATGGATGAATGAGATTGAATGTATTTCATTGTTTGATATCTCTGATGAGATATGATTGATATATGATATGGATGTTTGGTTGAATTATAATGATAATGTGAATTATCTGTTTGGGATGATAATGTAGATTATCTATTGAATTATCTATCTTTGTGTATATAGATAAGAATTGAATTGTTTTAACCTTAAAACAACTTGGCCTTAAAAGATACGCTTTGGATTTCGATGAGACCGGGATCGGGTTTCCGTATACCGGATTTCCAGGTCTGGAGACCCGAATACCACATCGATCCAAATTAACGATAGGTCGTGAATAAAGTGAAGATGAAGATTCAGAGTGCAAGGGTTATTGTCGTTAACTCTGAGGGTGATTCCAAAACGAGTGTAACGAGATAATGCCTTCGGTTTCGTTCGAACCCGGAACGAACTTGTATGGATTGAATGCTTTCAGCACATCGTCAGGTGGACGATGAGCATTCTAAGATAGATGTGTTCTATTTAAAGGTAATCGTGACCTCAAGCCTCATCAACCGGGAATGGCTAAAACAGGGGAGGTGCAGCAAGGTTAGTGGGTAGCACCCAAGTAGGACAAGGTTACCTCTGTCTAGATGTCCCTTTCTATTTTCGACTTAGTGGTGCGGTTGCTGATCCCAACCGTGAGGTATCTTGTGCGGGAATTATCCAGTAAGGGATGTTCCGGCCTTGTGTTGCAGGGGATTGGGAGTGATCCTCGGTACGGTGATCTAGGCCACGTACTGTGACGGGCGGTACCCCGGTAGCCCTGCCATTGTATGGAATCCAATCTCCAATAAGTGATAACGGATTTGATTGTATAACCCACTTTGTTGGCTAGTATGCTGGAATTTAATAATGTAACAATTTCAGCTATTTCTTATTTACTTGAAAACCGTAGACCTATTATAATATAACCAGATTTCCTATCAATGTTTTGGTTAGCGTAAGGTAAAAACTTTTCCATGTTTATGTGTGGGAAGTCTTACGTGATACCTTTGTTTTCAAAAGGTTTTGAAGTTAAGCAACTTTAACCCGTTTACTCACACCAGACCCATGTCTGACCCAAGTGTTTATTTTATGTTTTATTAAACTCTTGGGTACTCAAATTTTTACGAGTAGCCAAGGGATTCAGGTTAGCTTTGACGAATCTATGGAGAAGATATGGAGCAGGAGGCTTCAGCATTCGTAGATAGATAGTATTCCGCTGTGTTGGTTGATCTGAGTCTTTTGTTTGAATTGTATCTTGAGTTGTATAATAGATAGAAATTATAACTGTCTATTTTGTTGTATAAGTTGTGTAACTCTGATTATGTAAAGACTATGTAATAGTTATGTGATATATTATATTTTGTTTCGTTCTGCTGTGAGATTCTGATATTGTTTAGTTCTTTCTTTCTCTTCTTTTCTCTTTTCTATCCCTTTCTTTCTTATTAGCGATACGACTTTCTATGGAGAGAAAGTCGTGGTCGTTACAATTTGAGTCAAAACGAATGTTACGTAAAACATCGTTACGACGACTCAAAATCACTAGTATAGGGATTTGGAATTAAGATAGATATATAAATCCCAATACTAGATAAAAATATTCCTTTCGGAAATCATTTACTATAACAACAGTGCTATAGTCTACCATTTCCTTATTTCTCGAAAACGCCTATTTCAACAAGAACTGTTGAAATCTATGTATTCGATACTTAACACGTTTTAAAACATCTTTTAAAACAATTACTTCATTTCGTAATATCACTTTTCCAAAACATATCCATTTTACTCAATAATATATTCACTGTCCAAAATCGTGAATATACTTCAATAACCAAATTTCAATCTTTTCTACACATTTATTCCAAGAATTATCCACTATCCAAAATCGTGGAAAAAATTCCCTTAATAACCTTCTATATTCAATTCATCAAATTTGATTGATTTTCGAATTTATTTAAACAACGTTCATAAATTCCATTTTCTATTTCCTATAACAACTCCGGTTTATAAATCTCATTTTATTAACTTCTATAATTCACTTATAAAAATAAGTGATTTCGGATTTATAAACAATGTTTATAAATCGCATTTGTACTTTATAACGATTTCAACTTTAAAAAGAATCATTTATGAACAAATTCAATCAACATTCCATTTAAAGGCAAAAATCTAATTTACTTATAAATCCTTTATTCTACAACTTCATTCATTTTTAACTTCACAATGTAAATCTATTAATTTCATTCACTTATGAAATCCATTCATACTTCTTTTTAATACTTATAAAATTCGTTGTATAAGTCCAATATTTTGATTTATAAAATATCAATTTTATAAATCTTTCTATACCAATCGTTTATAGTCATTCAAGAATCCCAACTTAACCCATTTTATAAATAAATCGACTTTTATTTCAAAAACGACACTTCGGTTATATTTCACTAAAAATTATAACTTTTATAACTTTAAAATTTTACGTTTATAAATCGATTCAAAAATTCCATAAAACGTATATTTTCAAAAATCACTTTAAAAACCTTTTTAAAGTAAAAGTCGTTATATTTACATTTCAAAACTGAATCCGATGATGCAACAACACCAATCAGTCCATCACAACAGTCAATATCATATATCAATATGATAACAGAATATACATCAATATCTGTAAATAAGTAAATACAGTTGAGGAATCCAGTTGGATCCCTCCAACCTGTTTCCCTGCATCCAAAGATGTTAGCACAATACCAATTCCGCTCCAGTACGGAATTATCGCGGTATATGGGTTTTATAAAAATCTGCTTACTAACGGCGCAATAGGGTCTCATCCGCTATTCGAGGCGGGAAATCAATCAATCCAATATATACATATGCCAATATGTATATATAGATATATCCTATCATATCTAATATCACATCCAAATAGCAATCAAATCAATAACTGCAAAAGAAAATCCACTTTCATTTGAGTGAGAAGATCTCACCGTGATTTCAATTCTGATTTCAGCGTTTATTTCGAATAAAATTAAACACGCGTTTAATTTTACCCGAAATTCAAACTAGCTCCAAATGATTCCAAATCAGTTGCATAGCGAAGTACACGTCGAGACGATTCCAACGCACTTTGTTTCGTCAATTTCTGATCACGCAGTAAAAAGTTATACACTTTTAAAGTTACACGAATTTTAAATAAAATAATTTACATTTGCTCTTTATTTATTTTTTACCAAAACAGATCTGGGCCTTACATCACGTTGCCCTAGCATCATCACCGTTCGCAACCTTCTTCCATCTCCCTCCAGTTTTCACGTACGCGCTCCAGGTTTCAAAAGAAACCCACTGCCGCCCAAAAGTTTTGAAATTTCGCCACGTCTACGATCATCTCCACGAAGATCAACATCCTCCACCGTGTTCGCCTACTCGAGCCCTACACTCGGCTCCGATTTGACCAAGCTCGGTCGAACATAGCTGCTCGAAATTCATGCTCAATCGAAGACAAACGCGGCTCCAAAGCTTCTTCTACAGTCGACAAGAAGATAAATCAACCGTTGGATTTGTATATTTCGTTATGATCTTCAACTTTGCAGTTGAAAGTTTTTCCTAATTGTTGATGGATCAAGAGATTTGGAGGAGAAAAGAATCGTGCATTTCTGACCTTAGAATTGAAGTGGCGGCCGGCCATTTAAATTAGGGTTTTGTTTTCTTTTTTTTTATTTGAAATTGAAGGGCTATTTGTAGAAGTTTGAACGAACACTATTCATCCGGAATTTCCAAACTCCGATTTACGCGCGGTAACTGGCGTTCCTGGGGTTTACCCCGCGTTCCAGACACAATGGAATAGGTTTTGGAAGCTAATTCGATCGTCTGTGTGAGATATGCAATAAAACGATCAATTTAAATTAAACCGATTTAAATTGATTTCGAGGCGTTTTGGCTTGCCCCGGACAAACGGTAAATCCAAAAATTACGAAATTTGAAATCTTACAATAATATCACATTACGGATCCGATGAAACTAGTTTCGTCGAAATCCGAGACCGTTTGAAAAATGACTATTTTAACTCGCCGAATTAATATTAAAACGATATCGATGCGTTTTGAGCTGCCACGGTCAAACGACAACTCCGATGGATACGAAAATTGAAATCCGATAATAACTAACTATTACGGATCCAATGGGACTGGTTTCGTTCAATTCTGAGACTGTTCGAAAATTGGCTATTTTTCAGTCGATAATTAAATATTAAAATATTCAATTTTCACAATTTAACTCCAAATTCAATTTTAAAAGTTCTATAACCTTTCTATAACTCCAGTATGATTAAATAAAATTTTACAAATCATTTTCAATCACTTTAAACTCGATTTTCAATTATCTCTGGAATTTCAATTATTAATTTATCGATTTAATTATCAAATTAAATCCAATATTCGAAAAATAAATCATTCGACTTCTTAATCCCACTTATAAATATTTAAAATTAATTAAATATTCAAATTTTAATTATCAAAAATTCTGGGTCGTTACAATATAACACTCTTGTTTCTCCTAGATATTTCCAAAGTTATGTTTTGGGTCCATATTTGATAGTCGGTTATTTAACTATCAAAACAACACACATTCAAATCGGGGATTTAATTCAAAAAGGGAAAATCAACATTAGTTAAACACATAAGCAACCACTAACCTCTTTAACTAATTATTTTCTTTAATTAAAATCACTTTGAAAATACTTGTCTAAAAATATCAACAAGATACTCATAAATCCCTATATTTCCAATGCTTAGAGATATCTATATACTTATCTCAACGGTATAAGCATATTCACAGGAGGAAGATTTCCTTTTTACACAATTCTTAAACCATTTATAAATTCCTTTATAAATCTCTAAACCCATTCATTAATTTATGAAAATTATTTATAAAACTCCCTTTTATACCTTCCTAAAATCATTTATAAAACTCCTTTTATCTTGTAAATAATCTCCCTTTAAGTCTCCACATCATTCTATAAAACTCCTCTTCTAAAACCCAAATTTGTTTATAAAACTCTATTTATAAATCTCGAACATTTATAAATAAATAATGATCATTTTCTTCAAACATTATTATGTAATAATAGTTATTAATAACAAACCTTATAATTAAATAAATAATTATTATTAACCTTAAAATATCTTAAAATAATAATTAATAATTTCAAAGACATTATTAATAAAACACTAATAACTGATTTTCAACCATATTATAAATAATATTAATTAATTTTCTAAAAAAATATTGATAAATCATTATTATTAATTTCAAACCATATTAATTATTTAAATAATTAATCTTCAAAGTATTAACATATTGGTAAATAACCTTAAAAACAATATTAATTATAAATAAATAACCTTTTGAAACAATACTAAATAAATAACTTTTAAAAACAATATTAAATATAAATAAATAACTTTTTGAAACAATATTAAATAAATAACTTTTAAAAACAATATTAAATATAAACAAATAACTTAGAAAAAGATAGATCAAATGGTCAGAATAAAATAGAAATTAAATCCTTTAGAACAGAATATTTCCAAAACCCAATTTCGGATTTAAAATCATTTCCTGTCTCAAAAACAAATTTCAATTCAAATGGCAATTTATATTGTTTTTAAAGTACTAATTTGAGGCCAATAGCTAGTTTAACCAATATCGATATTGATTTCCTACCACTAAAGGGTCTAAGTTTGAACATATAATAATGTCATAAACTATAGTGTCCACAATCAAGTTTCATATTCAGTAATTGTATAACAGGAATAATTTTGAAATTAAAATCAACAGTGGCGAGGAATCATGTTGGATCCCTCCAACCTGTTTTCCCATGCATCACGACTTATATATATATATATATATATATATATATATATATATATATATATATATCAGCACATTTATATGTAAATAAACTCAACAGTGGTAAGGAATCCTGTTGTATCCCTCTAACTTGTTCCCTACATCACATACATTATATAATTATATAATATGGGTCATCCGTTACTAGGCGGGTATATATAAAGGATCATCGCTCCACGGGCAGGGATAAATCCAAACCAACTAATAAAAACAGTAAATCATCCAAATATCCAATCAACAATTTTTGTTAACTATATAACATTTTCTGGTTAACCAAAATGGTGCGCTTAACTCACCATTATTCCATTTGTCGCTTATGCATTCTAGTTTCGACTAAATCAAACGACGTTCGAATTCAACGTGAAATTCTACTAGCTCCAATTATCGCCAATCCAGCTCCATCACGTGGTATTCGATGCTACGAGCGCAACGCAACTCCCCGTGCTTGATTCCGACCTCGAGAGAATTAGTTATAGCATTAATAAGATTCACTAATTTAATAATACAATTATACATACTAATTACATTCATTAACAAATAAATTACCCTTTTTAAATAATTAAACCCGCCCCTAAATCTCCTTCTCCCTCGTTCACGCGACCGCTTCCAAGCACCATTTTTCACCTTGTCGCCACCGCCAAAGCTCAAATCCTCTACTACAATTTCCCTTCACATTCATTTTCTTGCCTACACTAGGTTACACTTACGTCCTCACCCTTATTTCTCACGGCCACAAACTCCAACACCTACATCCACCTTCGTATTTCCATGCAAGCCTACTCACATGCAAACTCTCTGCCCCATACAAGTAACACTAGCAACATACACACAGCAAAGCTATGCACATCTTTGGAGAGGAAAACGAAGTGGAAAAGGAAAAAGAGAAAAAGGAAAGAGAAGAATTGGAAGTAGAGGGTCTTTTGTTGTGCATGTTTCTTCCTTTTATACGTATTTTTTTCCATGCAAAGAATGGAAAAATGTCTCCATTTTCTTTGTATGCGTGCATGCCGTGCATATATAGAAGAGAAATGCAAATGTATCCAAGTGTTTTTTTAGAGAGAAAGAAAGAATAACAAATGAAATGCTCTGTTCATTTTGATCATATGCGCATGGAACAAAAGCTTAAAAGTGAATGTTTTTCCCCTTGTCAGTGTGTGTGTGTGTATATATATATATATATAGGCTAATTTATACTTAGGAGCTAAGAAACCTAAGAGTTAAGAAATGTAATGTCCGAGAAGACGTGCAAGTGCAAGGGACAAGCAAAGACATGGGATGGAGAACGTGCGTGGGTCATGGGAGAAAGAAAATGAGGTTGTACGTGCATGAAAGAAAATGGAAATTATGTTAGAGATTGTGTCCTGCTTTGTTCCTTTATGCGTGACTGAATAAATGTATATATGAATATAAATGTGTGCATGTACTAGCAATGACAAATGGAAACGGTGATAATGCATGAGCAAAGGTATGGGTGAAATGATGGAAAGAGTGGTGAAAGTGTATGTGTAAATTTAAGTTATAAAAAGTTACATTTTGCGGTAGCCCGCCACACAAAATTACGTTCACGTACGAGCTGTGGACGATAAAAATAAAAATACGATCGTGCACATAATCTAACACAATCACAAAACAACAATAAAATAGACAAGTTAGTTTATTCTGTTAAATTTCAAAAATGCTGACATTTGACGTAAAAAGCGTCAAACGAAAATTTAATTAATTTTCAAAATTAAAAATTACAGAAATATCCTATAAACTAAATTAAAATACTTCATCAAAAATCGAGTCTAAATTTGAAAAATAGATTTTTATTATAATTTAATTCAAATTTGAATATTTAAATAAATTAAATATTCAAATTTGGAGAATCAAAAAATACGGGTCGTTACAAGTATAGAGGACTCAAGCCCGAATTATTGTGGGACGATAAACCTTACCATTCATTCATTCATTTCATTCTTCTAATAAATAAAATAAAAGCTAAAGAGGAACTTTATTGGTGGCGGCTTAAAGAGGGCAAGTAAAGTGAAGATAAAGAAATACAAGCTAAAGGGAGAATTTAGAAAAGTAAAGCAAGAAATCTTAAAGACCTGGGTGATGGGTGAGTAATACTTAACCTTCTTATATCGTTCCCTAATATATGGCCTCGGCATGAGTTGCGTGTTTTTAAATATATGATGGAGCTCCATAAGAATTTTCATTAACTTGTATTAATGAATGTTTTTAGGGAAAGATAAACGAACAGGGATGTTTGGATGAGACTCAAATGATTTCTTTGAGTTTAATGGATATTTTTGGGAGAAATTGACGAACACGCGATGTTTAGATGTATTTCTCCGCCTTAATGATTTCAAAATGCTATATAAGTTTTATATGAAGATGTGACCAAATAATTATAGAAATAGGTTTTTAATTTAAGAAGCTTCCTAGGTCTAAATGATTTATTATGAGTTTTTAAAGTAGAACACATAGGAAATAAATAAAGGAAACACCCTTAAATTGGAGAAAAGGGTAGAGAATATTGAAATAGTAGTTCACGGGTTTTCTAATATTTTAGTAAAGTTTCCTAAGATGAAAATAAGTAGTTATGAGTTAAATACTGTGCTGGGAAAATAGAGAGAACTGCAGGGATGCTTGTAATATAATAAATTATAGAATAAAACAAGTGCTATCCGAACCAGATCCAACTAAAATTCTGAAAAGAAAATAAAGGATACTATGAATAACAGAAAGGGAAATGGGAATGAATTATATGGCGATACGAGTAAATACATTGTCAGACTTATCATACGTTGTCAGGTATGGAGCTTATGCGGCGGCCTAATGTTTTATAAAAGAATTACATGTACAGGGTAGGAGGTAGTGATTTGGTAAAGGGTTCTAGAAACTTTCATGGAAAGTAGAGTTGCGCCGCTATTTGTGAAAGACATGCTATGCCGCAAGAATGGAAGGAGGGAAAGAATGAACTGCATTGCAATGTGTAGAGTTCACATTGCGCCGCAATTTGGAAAAGAACACTCAAATAAGAAAAGTGTACAACACTCAGGGTTTGGGGCAGGGTGGTACTACTCTAAGAAAAGAAGTGAATTCAATCTGATAAATGATGATTACAAAAGACTCGAGAAAAGGCCATGATAGTAAAGGGAAGGGTTCATGCATTAGAAATAGGGTCGAAAGGGCTATTGATGTCGGATGGGGACGTTCACTCGAATGCACATCTTGAGAAGGTGAAGAGAGGCATTCAACTTACAGGAGCTGTGGCAATAGTTCCAAGTTAAACAAATGTTTAAGTGGATGCACACCTTAGGAACGTAAGGAGATACATTCACGAACGCAGACCTTGGAAATGTAGGGAGAGGCATTAAACCGAGTCGAGGGCACTGGATAGATAAAAGAATAACAAAAAAGGAGAACTTAAAGAAGCTGTGTCGGGGGAGGAGTACAGGTTAAAGAATAAAATAAAATGGAGAATGTAAAGGGACCGTGCCAGTGGCACGGTATTAAATAGATTAGAGAATAATCTAATAATGGTAGCTAAGTAGGGGACTGCGCCGGAGGCACAGTTCAATGGGAATAATAGATTATAGAATAATCTAAGTATAGAAGTTAAGTGGGGACTGTGTCGGGGGTGCAGTAGCAAATGGGAATCGCTTACGAACATGTATAGGAGTAATAGTAAATAAGTACTACTTGCATCATAACTATGATTGTTTCTTTTATGACATTTTGAGATGGTGAGGGGGAAATCCATTTTGTGCAGTGCAGTCTGGTCTCACTATGTGTTTGTTTTAGGTAAGTATTATTCACACCAGACTTTATATCTGACCCATGTTTTTATTGTTGGTTTCCCTATAAGCTCATGGGTGCATAATTGAGTAGGCGAGTTAATAATAGGCGTCGTAGTATAAAGATCGAAGATGGAGCAGGAGGCTTTGTTTGGAAATAAAGATATTGTTTTTTTTGCTGTATTTAAGGAATACAGACTGCATCTTCATGTGTTGACTTGACTCTTTTCTATGTTATTTTCTACTGTTATTTGACCCATGCATGAGAACGACTTTGGGGTTAATTTTGATGGACAATGTATATATTGAATATTTAAGAAATTTTTATGCAATGAAATTATTTAGCTGCTCTGTTTACTTAGTCTATTTTCAAATATACTGAACTCGCTTACGTCATTGGAAGATAATTTTGATGATGACTGTAGCATCGTCAGCGTTCATCTTTGAGTCTCCAAGTAGGGGATGTTACAAATAGTAACCAGTAAATATCACTTGAGCGTACTTACTTGAAGTTTTCCAACCGTTTACTATAAGCACGTAAATTACACTCTCTTCATTCCATTATTTCCAAATGATAAGTCCAACGAATAACCGAAGGAATATTACCCGAAGTCTCGTACCAATCGATACTATAACTCGGTCTATTCCAACTCATCGCCACACAGAAAATGTAATCACACAACATCCAATTTTCATTATAAAATAGGTTTCATTTATAAAGAAAATTTGATTTATTTATCCCAAAAGCTTCTATGAAATTCCAAGTAAAAATATAAATTTCCCTTTATTTACTAAATTCCAAAATCGAGGTTTTATTCAAAAAATAATTTCTTAATTCTCTTTCAATTCATCAAATCATGAAACGGATTGAAAACTCATGTAATAATTATTTAAAAACCCTTATATAATTTTCTAGGATTATTTTGGAATTTTTAAATAATTTTTAAACCCAAAATTTGATTTTTTTTTATTAAAACGAATAAAACTTCTCCTATTTTATTTTTAGTGCAAAATAACACTTTTTCCAAAAACAACTGTATTTTAGAACACTTCTTATTTCTACTTTCAAAATAATTTTATGTTTTATTTTTATTTGAAAATAATTTTTTTAATAAAAATATGCATTATCGAAAGCTGGAGTTAACGCTCTTGGTTCACTAAGCGGTCGACCGCTCATCAAATGAGCCATCAACCTCTTAGTGATGGACCTGGGGTGTTAGCTCTAGGTCACATCGCTAAGAATGCCGTCGATCGCCATTCTCTCCCCTCCGTGCAACCTCACTTCCAACGCACGATACATCTCCCAATTCACATACAAATTCAATCATGAATCAGTATCAAACAAATGCATTCTATGGTTTTTGTTATTTATAGTGATGGGTTCATTTTAACTTACAATGAAAATAGCAAGCAAAAACTTGTAACGACCCGTAAATTTCAACTATTTTAATAACGTAATTAGTTGAAATTTTGCGAAATTTTAAACGATAAAATTTTGAAATATAATTTGATATTTGGAATGCGTCTAGTTAAACATAGCAACTGGTAAATTTTCGTCCGAAAATACGAAAGTTTATTTCGCGCGTAAATTTACTTCAATTTAATCAGTTAAAAAGTGATGAAAATAAAATGTTTCCGAAACCTAAATATTTTTACATAGAAAAATTCTAAATCATCTTCTGAGCAAGATGTCAGTTTGTCGTTTTACCAAATTCGGACATCTTCGGCTCCGTCGATCTTATTTTTCAGTGTTTTTCTTGCACTTTCCGCTAATAGAAAATTCGAATTTTTATAATTAAATCGTACTGCTAATATCTGTATACCGTTTTGATCGTCTCGTCGTACTGATCTCTACGGTATATTCAATTGTCAATTTCGACGTCCGGTGGACGGCGAAATCGGTAAACGTTGGACCGTATCGGTACCGGTTTTGTGATTTGTGGTCCTTGTTAACTCTAAATATCCCACCGTTCTAAATCAAACAGGCATTAACAATAATGTCAGCTCTTACCTTCATATTCCCATCATGCAAGCTGTAAAGTCACTCGTCATTATTATTCCCAAAATTCAATGTTTTCATCTACTATTTCCAACTGGTACTCTTCATTTTCTAAACAATACATGCTATTCATTTTCCTACTACGTCTCCTCCCTAAAATCCACTTTCAATTTCTTCCTTCGCCACCTCATCTGGAGACATTCACTGCAGCATGGCTACAGCCACCAACAGCCGGCTGCAAACTAAAACGCACCACCTCCTCCGACTCACCTTCTTCCACGTAGCCGTACCCCGACCCCACCTCTTCGCCAAACACCACCAACGGCTGGCCGCGTCTCCGCCTTGACTTTCCCGTTCCTCTCCACCGTGTTAGCCAAGAAATCATCACTCCTCTGATTTGCCTCTCCGCCTCGACACACATCCCCTGACCATGCACCAACCCCACACCTTCCTTCCATTCACCCGCCACCAACTCGCCCAATGGCCTACCCAACAGCAGCCACCACCGGCCGCACCACCTGCATTCCCTTCACCTTCGACCTTCTCCTCATCCCGACCTCGTCTCCGGCCCGACACCTCAGACGCGCCCCAGCTTCCTCTGAATACCTCTCTTCCTCCTCAACGGTGAGCACTCCTCTCTGTCAAATTCTATAAGCCTATATTAGTATATAATAATACTTATATTGTAGATAAGTTTTGGGCGTGACCTGACAGTTGTTATAATAGGCAAGTCATACTAGCTAGTGTATATATGTTGGACCGTACTCTTATATATTTTGTTAGCAGATTAATAATACACCTTTATATAATATGTTAGATTATATGTTAAGTAATAATATCGGGTTGAATATATTGTTGTTTGCTGGCTCCATATAAAGTGTTGGGATGAATAAGTAGTATACACAGATAACTGCGTGTGCAAGTATATATAAGTATACTCATGCCTTGAATTTAGTATTGGTATACATATCTTGGTATATTGATTTATATATGCGGATTTCAAAAATATGTTGTAATTAATGAAAAATTGTATACGTCTGTGATATCATATATGTATGTTTGTATTTATTTTAGTATCCATATGAGTATGTACAGTTTTAGAATAGTTTACATGTATATTTTATAACAGCTATATATTATGGTCAGTATGTTATTCAAGTGTATATAAGTTATATTAGTTAAAGAATTTACAGTATAGGTTAAAGTGTATATATGTTTATTACATCTTACATACGATTTGTTGTATTTCATAATATTATACTTTATTATGTAAAGGTTGTTGTAATATATAAGAGTATATATTTAGTGTCTGCATGCAACTTTGTATGTTATTTCGTAACCTCATTTTCATTGGTCTGAACAAGATAAGCATATAAGTTTTGTATGTTGTATATTGGTTAGCTTCATGTCCGCTTGTATATATATATATATTGTAACACAACAATTTGTATACAGTTTTAGTTGATGTTGTTTTGTATGTATAGGTCGGCCTGCATATTTTACAGAGATATATATACTTTGTTATTTATACCAGATGTATTTTGTAAAAAAAAATTATTATAAAAATTGATATGTATAGATATTTATTTAATATAGGTTTTAAATTAAATATTGAATCGATATAGTCATATATATGCGGGTAAGTTTTAAATTTGCAATTTCTGTTATTTATATGTGTGTGTATATAGATTTTGAAAGTTATGTGTTTATTTTAAATTTTAAGAGGTATATGATTTTGTATATAGTATATATATTTATATATATGTTCACTTATACTGCCGTTCTTCGTTAATCCGGTTTGATTTGATTTCGTCAATTTCAAGCTTCCGGCTTCGTTCGTCGATTCGAGTTAAATCTTGCCTGGCTTTGGGATTTCGTGCCTGAATTCGTAGCTCATTTCTTTGTCTATCTTCTCTAACCTCGAAAGGTGAGCAATCACTCACGATTAATGTTCTTTTATTTATTAAATCTGATTTCAATTGAAATGACAATTGAAATATGCTACTGTTATTTATGCTATTAACTGTATCAGTTCACTTATGACATCTGACACCATTATCTGTTAATTATTTATGCGATGATAATACAGTTTGGTTGATAATTGATTGATTGTTGATGTTTATATTGGACGTTCAATTGTTAATGTTAAAGTGATAAATAATATGCAATTAAATTGATATATGATAGTTAACCATTTAGATTGAATCTATATGTTGAATTTGATTAGTTAAATTTGTATAATATGACCCCTTTAAATGTTAAACTAGTTGACACGTAGAAATTTGGTTAAATACACCGTGAACCATTTAATGTGTGTTGGAAAATTTATGTAGTATGGAATTGAATAATTGATGACAAGTGAAGAACCGTATAAATAATTAGTGGAATAATCTTTAATCTGCATGAAATGATAGTGTAGATTCTAGAAATAATTATATTAATTTGCACAAACAACAATGTGAATTGATACGATTATTTCGGGATTATTTGAATTGATTATTGGATTGTTATTGTTTGTTGTTATTGCTTGTTTATTTACTTTGACACCATCCCAGTTATCACACTGCAAGTTCCCTTTGTTATGCTTTGATTTTGAATTGAATTGGAATCGGGTTGAAATGATAAATACCCAAATTAAACTTTGATCTAGGATAGAGAATTAAATAAAAACCCGATTGGTCAATAATTTGATTTAAATATAAACGAAGATTTTATTTGAATAAATAATATGGTTTTGAAATGAAGTTGAAATTTGAATTTTAATGAAAGGAAAATGTTAATATTTAATAATCTAAAACAAAATATTAACAATGTAATTGATGAAAGAATGTTGTTTAATTTGAGAAATGATTGAATTAAGTTTGAACTTATTAAACTTTGAAATGATTTAATAATTAAGTTTGAAATTGAATTCAGTTTGAAATTATTAAACTTTGAAATGATTTAATAATTAAGTTTGGAATTATAATTAAGTTTGAAATTATTAAACTTTGAAATTATTTAATAATTAAGTTTTGAATTATTTAATAATTAAATAAGATTGAATTATTTAATGATTAAATTGAATTGAACTCTTTAATAAGTAAAATTGAATTTTTGAATAAGTGAATTTTACTTCGTAAATAATTGAAATTGAGTTTCTTTATAAATTAAGTTTGGGAAAATTATTTAAGAAAGTAAATAAGTGAAATTGAATTTCTTTAACAAGAAATGAAAATGTGATAATTTTGGATTTAATGTAAGACTTGAAATTAAAAGAATTTGATTTGATGAATTTAATTTAATTCAATTTGTAAGTTTTGATATAATGAAGTTGAATTTAAATAATGGATTTAATGAATTGGAAATTTAATAGAAATTGTTTTGAATGGAAAATTTATTTAATGAATATTGAATGAAATCGATAAATGAGTTTAAATTGATTTGAATGTTAAATAAAATTGATTTAAATGATTTTCGAAATGAAACTTATATACGAACTTGAATCAATATTTGAATTGATTTAAATCGAAATTGAAATTATATTATAAGATTTTGAAATGGTAATTTGGAAGTTTTGAAACGTAAATCATGGAAATTGATTTGGAAAGACAAATGAAATGTTGGGGTATAAATTCTAATTGGAATTGAATTTGATTTGGTTTTGAAATAAATAAACGACCAATCGGTGTAATAACTACGAAAGTTATTAAAGAGACCGGAATCGATTATGGATATACTCTCTATTTAAACCGGAAACCACTTTAATAACTATACGCGGAGTGATGATCCAGAATGAAGTGGTTGGAATGATGTACGTGATGACTGAAGAAAGAGAACGATAATGGATAGCCTTGACACTTGTGTCAAATTGGAAATGACTAAAACAGGAGCCGTGCCGGGCCAATGGAGGATTAGCTACCTCAAGTGGACACACTTCTTCGAACTACTCATTACTTGTTGTCGATTGGTGCACCCTTGATTTTGGGAGTGTTGTTTCACGGTGTTGTGGGCGCTGCGGCATTGCGTTCTCACCAGTCCGGATCAGGCAAATGGTAGTATCACTACCTTGGGTATTGCCTCATGTGCCTTGTCATACTTGTATTCCATATTCGCGACCACTACGAATTTGTTTTGTACCTTTAGTATATGGATTGCCCTCTGGTGACTTCCGGTTTTGGGGAAACTACGGTCTTGTATATGCTTTTGGGAATAAAAATGTGTTAAGGGTGGAATGGGCCATGACTTAACACTATTTTGATATCTTTTTATATTACTGATAGACATTATCTACTTATCGTACACTACTACCTAGTAGATAGTTTAACGGATCCTTAAAGGATGGTTATTCCAAACATCCTTTGAGTTACTTGTAATTAAATTGCTATTTCACTTGAGTTGGATTTATTAATATAAGAATGTTAATCCTGACTCGAGTGTTTTGTGTTTTGCTTTACGCTCGGGTCAGACTGAGTGCACCAGTATTCGAGACTCACCTTTGAAGTTGGAGCTTTGCTTGAAGATCCAGCCATCTATTCTGCTTACAGTATTCGATGATTCCAGTGATGTATTCTGATTTGTATCTGATGTATCATATTACTCTTCCGTTGTATCTGGTTTAACTCTGATGTAACTTATACATTTATATAGTAGCTTCATGAACTACTATCTCTTTTATTTCCGCTGCATTTATTACTCTGTGTCTGTGATCTGTGATTATTTATTTACTGTATATGTTCAGTTTTGCCAAATTTAAATTAACAACGCGGTATTTTGAGCAATTCAACTCCGGCATGAGTGTCTACCTATACACTTATAATGGATGCGAATGGTCCAAAATATCGGGTCGTTACAGTTGGTATCAGAGCTTTGGTAGCTCTAGGCAAAACTCAACATATAGGGTAAATGTATTTACAGAATCACTCTCATTCGAGTTTCAATCTCTTCCTTTTTGACTCAATTCCCTTGAATGTTGGAACGTTCCCTGCGGTTTCAAAAATTCATTCGTGTCCCTCACTATTCGTCTTCTTTCAAATTCTGGAGTATCCCATAACTCCACTTCGAATGATCATTATAATGAGTCGGCGGTATTGCCAATCTTAAAGTGACTTATAAAGGGGCGAAACTCCTTTACAATAGGCATTGATTTACCGGAGATGTCTGTATCTTCGGTTTACGATGCTATCTATTCCCTGCTATACCTGAATTCTATTTCTTGAGATCGAATGTAGATTTACCTCGGAATTCAGCATCGATCTTATTCTTGAAGTTACGGACGACCCGGTTAAGGTTGCCCGTGAATTAAATAAACTCATCCATCTCCCGATTGTGGTAATTGAATTATCTTATCTTTTATTTCAAACTTATATTCGAATCAAAATTCTCTTTTATTTGAGTCATCAAATTTGAATCCCTATACTTATTTTGATATCCATCCTTGTATCGTCGTGCGAGGTAGTGCATTTGTTATTAATATAAAAATGTTTCTTTATTGTGTTGTTTGAGTTGTTGATGGTTATTTGGGTTTCCGATCGATTCGTCTGATCAACGCTATCGATAGGATTTCCAAAACACTTGAACAGAGCAAACTGACACGATAGTATTTTCAAAATTTGTAAATAAAATAATCTTGTATGATTATATTATATATAAGTATAAATTTTCTGAAATTGAATTGTTAACTGAATTGGTTGTCAGAAAGTTAATATTTGATTTTCACTATTTGTTTTGTAAATCATTGATTATTCCAACATAAATATAAATGGAATTATAAAAGTTGGTTTATAGATTTATTTAGAAATTTAAATGAATTTAAAGTAAGAATTTGAGAATTTAATTTCCTAAAATTTCAAGCTTTGGTTTTAAAACTTTAAAATGTATATTATTGAACGTATTTTCAAATATAAACCGTTTTCAAAGAATTTTAAAATATGGATATCAGTGCTCTTCTCTTTGTCGCTGGAAAATAATTTCGGTGATGGCGACCGCATCATCGACATTCATTTTCGAGTTTCGAAGTGGAGAAACCATTCTGTAGCTTTGCTACGGTTTTGTTTTGAGAAAAAATATATTTTGATTTGAATTTCTTCAGTATATTTTGATTTACATATATATAGGTATCTTATTTTAAAATTTAATTTGATTTGATATAAAAATATTATATATATTTCTAAATTGTTTAAAGTTAATCGGAAATCTAATTCTTAAATTTTGTTAAAGGATGATTTTAATTATAAATAAAACCAAAATTTGGAATAAATATTTAAACTTGAATAATTGAATTGGGAAAATTTTATTTGTATATTGTTCAACTGCATTCTAATACAACTTACCTAAATCATTCAGAAGTTGAATATGTAATTAGATAATATATAAGATAAATTGAATTTATAAATAAAATTTGAGTGCTTATAATAAATACACTAAATTTTGATTATAAAGATGTTAATAGAGTTAGATAGGATAATAAGTAAAACTCGATTAATAATGAAATAAATTTGTTTTGAAAGAATAAATAAATTTGTTTTGAAAGAATTAATAAATTGAAATTTGATCAACATATGAAAATACCTTGAATTTAAAAGAAATTAATAGATGTAAATTAATTTAAATCGAAACTTTTATGGATTAAATTAATTTATATGGGTTAAATATATGTGATTAGATATATTAAGTAGAATAAATTTAACAGTAATTTGGAATAAAGAAGAATTTAAAATTGTTGAAGAAAATATGATTATAATAAAAGACAATTCAAATTTATGGTTTTAGAAATTGTAAATTGAAGAAAATGGGATAATAAGATAATGAATTTAGAAATAGTTGAGATTGATTTTAGTGAAATCAAATGGATTAAATCAATTATTGAATATCAATTAATATAAATTTGAATTTATATGGTTTAAATTAATTGCTATTTTGTATTTCAAATCTATTTTTCTTTCTGGTTATTTCTATTCTCATACCTCGTTCCTTTTCGGGGACGAAAAGTTTTGAGTGGGGGAGAGTGTAACGACCCGTAAATTTCAACTATTTTAAAAACGTAATTAGTTGAAATTTTGCGAAATTTTAAACGATAAAATTTTGAAATATAATTTGATATTTGGAATGCGTCTAGTTAAACATAGCAACTGGTAAATTTTCGTTCGAAAATACGAAAGTTTATTTCGCGCGTAAATTTACTTCAATTTAATCAGTTAAAAAGCGATGAAAATAAAATGTTTCTGAAACCTAAATATTTTTACATAGAAAAATTCTAAACCATCTTCTGAGCAAGATGTCAGTTTGTCGTTTTACCAAATTCGGACATCTTCGGCTCCGTCGATCTTATTTTTCAGTGTTTTTCTTGCACTTTCCGCTAATAGAAAATTCGAATTTTTATAATTAAATCGTACTGCTAATATCTGTATACCGTTTTGATCGTCTCGTCGTACTGATCTCTACGGTATATTCAATTGTCAATTTCGACGTCCGGTGGACGGCGAAATCGGTAAACGTTGGACCGTATCGGTACTGGTTTTGTGATTTGTGGTCCTTGTTAACTCTAAATATCCCACCGTTCTAAATCAAACAGGCATTAACAATAATGTCAGCTCTTACCTTCATATTCCTATCGTGCAAGCTGTAAAGTCACTCGTCATTATTATTCCCAAAATTCAATGTTTTCATCTACTATTTCCAACTGGTACTCTTCATTTTCTAAACAATACATGCTATTCATTTTCCTACTACGACTCCTCCCTAAACTCCACTTTCAATTTCTTCCTTCGCCACCTCATATGGAGACATTCACTGCAGCATGGCTACAGCCACCAACAGCCGGCTGCAAACTAAAACGCACCACCTCCTCCGGCTCACCTTCTTCCACGTAGCCGTACCCCGACCCTACCTCTTCGCCAAACACCACCAACGGCTGGCCGCGTCTCCGCCTTGACTTTCCCGTTCCTCTCCACCGTGTTAGCCAAGAAATCATCACTCCTCTGATTTGCCTCTCCGCCTCGACACACATCCCCTGACCATGCACCAACCCCACACCTTCCTTCCATTCACCCGCCACCAACTCGCCCAATGGCCTACCCAACAGCAGCCACCACCAGCCGCACCACCTGCATTCCCTTCACCTTCGACCTTCTCCTCATCCCGACCTCGTCTCCGGCCCGACACCTCAGACGCGCCCCAGCTTCCTCTGCATACCTCTCTTCCTCCTCAACGGTGAGCACTCCTCTCTGTCAAATTCTATAAGCCTATATTAGTATATAATAATACTTATATTGTAGATAAGTTTTGGGCGTGACCTGACAGTTGTTATAATAGGCAAGTCATACTAGCTAGTGTATATATGTTGGACCGTACTCTTATATATTTTGTTAGCAGATTAGTAATACACCTTTATATAATATGTTAGATTATATGTTAAGTAATAATATCGGGTTGAATATATTGTTGTTTGCTGGCTCCATATAAAGTGTTGGGATGAATAAGTAGTATACACAGATAACTGCGTGTGCAAGTATATATAAGTATACTCATGCCTTGAATTTAGTATTGGTATACATATCTTTGTATATTGATTTATATATGCGGATTTCAAAAATATGTTGTAATTAATGAAAAATTGTATACGTCTGTGATATCATATATGTATGTTTGTATTTATTTTAGTATCCATATGAGTATGTACAGTTTTAGAATAGTTTACATGTATATTTTATAACAGCTATATATTATGGTCAGTATGTTATTCAAGTGTATATAAGTTATATTAGTTAAAGAATTTACAGTATAGGTTAAAGTGTATATATGTTTATTACATCTTACATACGATTTGTTGTATTTCATAATATTATACTTTATTATGTAAAGGTTGTTGTAATATATAAGAGTATATATTTAGTGTCTGCATGCAACTTTGTATGTTATTTCGTAACCTCATTTTCATTGGTCTGAACAAGATAAGCATATAAGTTTTGTATGTTGTATATTGGTTAGCTTCATGTCCGCTTGTATATATATATATATTGTAACACAACAATTTGTATACAGTTTTAGTTGATGTTGTTTTGTATGTATAGGTCGGCCTGCATATTTTACAGAGATATATATACTTTGTTATTTATACCAGATGTATTTTGTAAAAAAAAAAATTATTATAAAAATTGATATGTATAGATATTTATTTAATATAGGTTTTAAATTAAATATTGAATCGATATAGTCATATATATGCGGGTAAGTTTTAAATTTGCAATTTCTGTTATTTATATGTGTGTATATATAGATTTTGAAAGTTATGTGTTTATTTTAAATTTTAAGAGGTATATGATTTTGTATATAGTATATATATTTATATATATGATCACTTATACTGCCGTTCTTCGTTAATCCAGTTTGATTTGATTTCGTCAATTTCAAGCTTCCGGCTTCGTTCGTCGATTTGAGTTAAATCTTGCCTGGCTTTGGGATTTCGTGCCTGAATTCGTAGCTCATTTCTTTGTCTATCTTCTCTAACCTCTAAAGGTGAGCAATCACTCACGATTAATGTTCTTTTATTTATTAAATCTGATTTCAATTGAAATGACAATTGAAATATGCTACTGTTATTTATGCTATTAACTGTATCAGTTCACCTATGACATCTGACACCATTATCTGTTAATTATTTATGCGATGATAATACAGTTTGGTTGATAATTGATTGATTGTTGATGTTTATATTGGACGTTCAATTGTTAATGTTAAAGTGATAAATAATATGCAATTAAATTGATATATGATAGTTAACCATTTAAATTGAATCTATATGTTGAATTTGATTAGTTAAATTTGTATAATATGACCCCTTTAAATGTTAAACTAGTTGACACGTAGAAATTTGGTTAAATACACCGTGAACCATTTAATGTGTGTTGGAAAATTTATGTAGTATGGAATTGAATAATTGATGACAAGTGAAGAACCGTATAAATAATTAGTGGAATAATCTTTAATCTGCATGAAATGATAGTGTAGATTCTAGAAATAATTATATTAATTTGCACAAACAACAATGTGAATTGATACGATTATTTCGGGATTATTTGAATTGATTATTGGATTGTTATTGTTTGTTGTTATTGCTAGTTTATTTACTTTGAAACCATTCCAGTTATCACACTGCAAGTTCCCTTTGTTATGCTTTGATTTTGAATTGAATTGGAATCGGGTTGAAATGATAAATACCCAAATTAAACTTTGACCTAGGATAGAGAATTAAATAAAAACCCGATTGGTCAATAATTTGATTTAAAAATAAACGAAGATTTTATTTGAATAAATAATATGGTTTTGAAATGAAGTTGAAATTTGAATTTTAATGAAAGGAAAATGTTAATATTTAATAATCTAAAACAAAATATTAACAATGTAATTGATGAAAGAATGTTGTTTAATTTGAGAAATGATTGAATTAAGTTTGAAATTATTAAACTTTGAAATGATTTAATAATTAAGTTTGAAATTGAATTCAGTTTGAAATTATTAAACTTTGAAATGATTTAATAATTAAGTTTGGAATTATAATTAAGTTTGAAATTATTAAACTTTGAAATTATTTAATAATTAAGTTTTGAATTATTTAATAATTAAATAAGATTGAATTATTTAATGATTAAATTGAATTGAACTCTTTAATAAGTAAAATTGAATTTTTGAATAAATGAATTTTACTTCGTAAATAATTGAAATTGAGTTTCTTTATAAATTAAGTTTGGGAAAATTATTTAAGAAAGTAAATAAGTGAAATTGAATTTCTTTAACAAGAAATGAAAATGTGATAATTTTGGATTTAATGTAAGACTTGAAATTAAAAGAATTTGATTTGATGAATTTAATTTAATTCAATTTGTAAGTTTTGATATAATGAAGTTGAATTTAAATAATGGATTTAATGAATTGGAAATTTAATAGAAATTGTTTTGAATGGCAAATTTATTTAATGAATATTGAATGAAATCGATAAATGAGTTTAAATTGATTTGAATGTTAAATAAAATTGATTTAAATGATTTTCGAAATGAAACTTATATACGAACTTGAATCAATATTTGAATTGATTTAAATCGAAATTGAAATTGTATTATAAGATTTTGAAATGGTAATTTGGAAGTTTTGAAACATAAATCATGGAAATTGATTTGGAAAGACAAATGAAATGTTGGGGTATAAATTCTAATTGGAATTGAATTTGATTTGGTTTTGAAATAAATTAACGACCAATCGGTGTAATAACTACGAAAGTTATTAAAGAGACCGGAATCGGTTATGGATATACTCTCTATCTAAACTGGAAACCACTTTAATAACTATACGCGGAGTGATGATCCAGAATGAAGTGGTTGGAATGATGTACGTGATGACTGAAGAAAGAGAACGATAATGGATAGCCTTGACACTTGTGTCAAATTGGAAATGACTAAAACAGGAGCCGTGCCGGGCCAATGGAGGATTAGCTACCTCAAGTGGACACACTTCTTCGAACTACTCATTACTTGTTGTCGATTGGTGCACCCTTGATTTTGGGAGTGTTGTTTCACGGTGTTGCGGGCGCTGCGGCGTTGCGTTCTCACCAGTCCGGATCAGGCAAATGGTAGTATCACTACCTTGGGTATTGCCTCATGTGCCTTGTCATACTTGTATTCCCTATTCGCGACCACTACGAATTTGTTTTGTACCTTTAGTATATGGATTGCCCTCTGGTGACTTTCGGTTTTGGGGAAACTACGGTCTTGTATATGCTTTTGGGAATAAAAATGTGTTAAGGGTGGAATGGGCCATGACTTAACACTATTTTGATATCTTTTTATATTACTGATAGACATTATCTACTTATCGAACACTACTACCTAGTAGATAGTTTAACGGATCCTTAAAGGATGGTTATTCCAAACATCCTTTGAGTTACTTGTATTTCAATTGCTATTTCACTTGAGTTGGATTTATTAATATAAGAATGTTAATCCTGACTCGAGTGTTTTGTGTTTTGCTTTACGCTCGGGTCAGACTGAGTGCACCAGTATTCGAGACTCACCTTTGAAGTTGGAGCTTTGCTTGAAGATCCATCCATCTATTCTGCTTACAGTATTCGATGATTCCAGTGATGTATTCTGATTTGTATCTGATGTATCATATTACTCTTCCGTTGTATCTAGTTTAACTCTGATGTAACTTATACATTTATATAGTAGTTTCATGAACTACTATCTCTTTTATTTCCGCTGCATTTATTACTCTGTGTCTGTGATCTGTGATTATTTATTTACTGTATATGTTCAGTTTTGCCAAATTTAAATTAACAACGCGGTATTTTAAGCAATTCAACTCTGGCATGAGTGTCTACCTATACACTTATAATGGATGCGAATGGTCCAAAATATCGGGTCGTTACAGTCTAGCAGTAATAATTCAAGCTCAAACAAGAATATAAACACAACACATGTTGCATATAGATATATTTATGTGAGTGGAATATCACCCACCTCAAGTGGACAGTAGATTCCTTGCACTAGAAAGCTTGAACTCCTTTTTCTTCCTACCTTTCTTCGGTTTCGGTAAAATCCAATCCAAGCCATATTTTACCAAAACTTCAACTTTTCCTTGGTGGTGTAGCTCCATGTTGAGAAGTTTATGTCTTGATTTGGAGATTTTGGGGATTTTATTTTATTTTAATTTTGATTTTTGAATAAGAAGCTAGAGTTTTAGTTATTTGGTTTTGAAAGTTTCAGAAGCTACATGATAATGCAAATTGCATATAGGATGGAAATTTATATTCTAATGAGAAGGCTCTAGCCTACTTAAGTAAGAAGAGTGGATATTTTCTCTAAGTATTTTAATAAGCCAAATGGGCTCATTTTACCCTCTAATTCATTTATTTCCCCTTCTTTTCTTTTCAACTCTATTTTTCTTCTTATTCAGATTAGCTCAAATCTTAAAATAAAAGTCATATTTATTTGATCTGAGTGTTTAACTATCATTCCATAGTTTTATTATAATTAATTTCCATAATATAACTATTTAAATAACTATTTCCATATTTATATTTTTAAGCCCACTTTCAAAAATAAACTTATAAACTCCTTTTACAAGTAAAATAAAAATTCCTTTTCCACTGATATAAATTTCTAAACTTATTTATTTCTAATATTTAAAATTTTATAAAAATTATTTAATCACTTTTAATATATTTTAAAAATCATTTTGGCTTTTAAAAATAACTAAACTCATTTATAAACATCAAGATTTACTCAATTAAATTATTTTCTTACTTTATAAAATATTTTACCATATAGTCTCTAAACTACTCTCATTTATCCACATTTTACTATTTAAAACCTCTTTAATTAATTAAATCTTAATTATAAAATCATAATTAATTACTTTTCAACTATGGGTTGTTACAGCTCCCCTCCTTAAGAAAACCATGTCCTGGCAATTTCTCCTTTAGGAAAATCTATAACTAAGCTAATAAATTCTAGCTTAACTAAACCATTAGCTATTAAATCAAACAAAAAAGGGAATAAACGAAGAAAGAAAACAAGACATACTAGACTCATGTGCATCAGGAAATAGCTCGGAGCAAGTCCGTGCTATATGCTCTCTGGTCTCTAGGGTACAATTCAATGGGTTGTCAGACCATTACACCTTCACTAACGGGACCCTCTTACTCTTAAGCTGTCAGACATCCGAGGCGACTATACAAATCGGATGTTGCACATAAGTCAAATATAGAGAAATATCAAGCTCCTCTATGAGTCTCGGCTCCAAAACTGTCTCGGTGCTCATTTAACACTTCTCAAGAGAAATATGAAAGACACCGTAAATACCATAGAATTGATCAGGAAGAGCAACTCGATATGCTACACATCCAATATGCTCAGTAATCCGGAATGGACCAACAAAGCGAGTGCAAGCTTCCCCGACTTATTGAACCTCATAACACCCTTCAGAGGAGACATATTCACAAAGACAATATCACCAACCTAAAACTCGACATCCTTCCTCCAACGATCTGCCTAAGACTTTTGTCAATCCTGAGCTTCCATTATCCTCCGCCTAAGCAACTCTATTTTCTTGGAAGCCTCTTTGATAGATTTTGGACCAAGAATAAAATTAGCTCTAGTCTCAGGATAATAAAAAGATGGACGACAAGGTTTACCATATAGAGCCTCAAATGTTGTCATGCTAATACTGGACTCATATTTGTTGTTGTAAGCAAACTCAAACAAATATGTATGATCCTCCCAGCTACCGCCCAAAATCAAGAATACAAGAACGAAGCAAATCCTCCGACATCTGATTAACTCGCTCCGGCTGACCATTAGTCTGCGGATGATATGCAGTACCAAAGTTCAGCTCCATACCCAAAGCTAACTAAAGACTCTTCCAAAAACCACTAGTGAATAATGAATCATGGCCACACACAATAGCATTGGGGAGACCATGAATTCTCACCACCTCCTTCACATAAAGCTTGGCCAAATACAAAGTAGTCCTACTTGACTTCATCGGTATGAAGTGAGTCGATTTGGTGAAGCAATCAACTACTAACCAAATGTTATCGTACCTACTCCTAGATCGAGGTAGCAATCAAAAAAGTCCATAGACGTCTGAAAAGAGCACAAAATTAAAGAAATCCTTACTAGATCTCACATTGGGATTTATATAAGTGAACTGCTATAAAATTCAAATTCACTTATACTTGATCCCACTTCTATAGCGGGATCTCCAATGGCTGAAGAAGATTACTATGCCTCTGATGTTCAGCATTAGCAAGCTGACAAGTCATACAACCCTTCACATACTTGCCAATGTTGCACTTCATACCTTCCTAATAGTAGAGACGCTTCATATCCATATACATCTTACTTTGTTTGGGGTGAATAGTTAGCACGAACGATGACAATCATTTATCACTTCCTTACGGAGACAATCCAAATTAGGAACAACAAGTCTATCCTTTCCCAATAAGAAACTACGAGCATCAAGAGAATAGCTAATAAGATTATCACCATTATCACCAGACTCCAACCTTTGAATAAGAATAAGAATAGTCAGATCTCTCCTCTAAGCATCGGCGATTTGATCAATCAAAGATGGTCAAGAAAAAAAGCTAGCCAACATCGCGCTTGAACCAACTACATAATTTCTATCTCGAATACCACACGTAGAAAGAAACTTCAAATCCTTCCACTCTGCTATCTTCTTAGAAAACACTACCTGATGCTTCCTTCTCAACGCATCAGTTATTATATTGTCCTTCCCAGAGGTGTACTGAATCTCAAAGTCATAGGCTGCAAGTAACTTAAGACACCGCTATAGCCTCATGTTGAGATCCTTCTGAGTTAACAGATACCTCTATGACTTATGATCTGTGTAAATAACAAATCTCACACTAAGCAAATAATGTTGCAATATCTTCAATGCAAAGACAGTAGTGACGAGCTCCAAATCACGAGTGGCATAACGGACTTCATTAGGCCTCAACTGCTTAGATGCATATGCGCAACCACTATGCCTCTCTGCATAAAAACTGCACCCAAATCAGAACCACATGCACTAGTATAAACTTTGAGATCCTGACTACCCTCGGACACAATAAGAATAGGTGCATGAGTAAGCAATTCCTTTAGCTTTTGAAAAGCTATGTCACATTTATCTATTTGCTTATACTTTACTCCCCTCCTGGTAAGATTAGTAAGAGGCAGCACAACTTTTGAGAAATCCTTTATAAAGTGCCGATAATACCCGGCTAATTCTAGAAAGCTTTTGATTTCTATAATTGTCTCGGATCGCTTCCAATTCTGAATAGCCTCAACCTTAGCTAGATGTACAGAAATTCCTCAATCACTTTCTTTTTCTATTGTTCCTACCCATCAACTCCAACAATTTGGACTGATTTGTACATGGGCAGTGTGATAGTTTGTCACTTCGTCAAAAGAATTAAAAGGTAGAAACTCTTATAATTTTACATGCCTTTTGTATAAAAATATTTAATTACAACAATAATCCAGCGAATTAACTTTTAACATCTGTAGATACACCAAAGCATATTAAAACGATAAGAAGAAATACTTGTAACAAATTGCAAATATTTTTGGTTTCTCAATCAATAATAAAGTAAATGCTTCCAATGAATACCAGTTGGAACGTGTGATATATAACATACATTTAAATCATTACAACATAACAATATGTATCGTATTGTTCAATAAAAAGCAACTCAAAAATGAACAATGATTACAATGAACAACTCTATTACAAACATGCAATTCACACTTAAAATTTTCCTTTAATCAATATTATATTTGAATAACCATTGCGCAAAAAATATATTAGACTACAAACAAAGAATGCATAAGAAAAATCTACCTTTAGTTTGGACTTTAGCGATGTCCAAAAGACGTTAAACGATACCTCTATAATTACCTTTTTGCCTTAAAGAATATAGTTAACACCCAACATGCATAACTAATTAAGCAATAAAATGCTTTTACGATCGCTATGCATGCAATGTATCTTATTATTGCATTAGAACACCAAAATTCACCAAGACTACTTATTAAAGTTCAATCCCAATTTAGAATAAAATATTTTCACAATAAATGACCAAGAATAATGCACTAGTAATAGCTATCAAAGTGACCGTTTCATATACTAAGGGATCTAAGAAGAAATTAGGAGCACAGGGAGGGGAAGCAAACATAAAGCAATAGACAATTATTGTTGCATCCCTTTTTTTTCTTTTGTAAATTGTCCCACATCACCAAAATAATTGTAATTATGGTATAATAAATACCAAGTTCTACACATCCTTGGCAATTTTTTTTGATGTACTATGTGGAGAATGAGTATCATTTTGGTCTATTCTTCTATCCAAATCGCATGGATCCAGTGTATATAATTTGTATTGGATTCAATTCCCGTTTAGCAGTGAAAACATATATCGTTCTTCATAGGTCTAGTTGCCTTTTGATGAGGTGATTTTGTTTAGGGATGGATTTTTCTTATTTATCGGTTTTCCAAACTTTGCCTTCTAAATTTTTATTGAACTTTGTTTCCTATGAATTTCCAAAAAAAATAGTTTTGGAAGGAATTCCTTCCAATAGTTGACAAAAAATTCAAAAATTTTCTTAATTTCCATGGGTTACCTTTCCTTCCTATTATATTGCTCCAACTTGTTTGATTGGGCTAGAAATGTCAAATATATCAGATCAAATCATAAAAGGGTTAGATAGAAATTTGACTCAGCTATTCATGATCCATCCATTTGACCCATTTAGTATAATGATCAATCTAACCCAACAACTTAATATGTGCTTACTCATGTACTCCATTTAATAATTTAAATTAGATTTAACTAATAATTTTTTTAGAAAATACATAAAATAATTAATTTCTTCTTTTTACGTTTTTAATTTCTGTATTAATTAAATTTTAAATTCTAGTCTTCATTAAAATCAAAGCTTAGATGTAGATATGTAACCTGTTATTTACTGAGTACAAGTGTTACTCATCGTTGAGAACTACAACGTACGTTTAATATATGAATTATTCGACTATTCTATATAGTCCGTAAAGTAGATGTGAGTTCATTGGTCAAAGACTCGTCTGATTCCGAGTTGGTATGAAGATATTACTACAGTTTGAATGAAAAAAATAATAACTTCTACCTAGGCGTTTGAGTACAAATTTTTAAAGTTTGGATTGTAACGTGTGAATTTCCGCACGAGTAACTAGTGGTTTAGAGACAAATCGATCATTGTAGTACTTTTCAAGTTAGAATTTTGATATGGGGATGTATCTTGTTATTTGCTAAGTACAACCGTTAGTCACTATGAAGACCTATAACATACATTCGGAATATGGAGTATCCGACTATTTCATATTGATCATATGTAGATGTGATTTCACTAATCAAAGTCCCATCTGATTTCGAGTTAGAATGGAGAAGTAACTGCAATCTCAAACGAAAATAATAGTGACTTTTGTCTAGTCACTCGAGTAACTATTCTATGTTATCAAATTCTCTGATCGAAAAACAGAATTATGTATTTCTTTTTGAATTTTCTGACTTCCGTCAGTTGGAATTATGGTGTTGAAAGAAAAAAATTTGGAATAAATTGCATCATTCTGTCAATGGTCGCAAGGAACCAGAATGGTTTGGATGGTACGAAAATTCCTTGTGTAACACTTCAGTTGCAAAAGGGTATTTCAAAATTTTAGAAACACATGATAGATCCTATTAATTGAAATTCTATTATTAATAGTGAAGATATGTAGGAAATCTAGACTACACAAACATGGTGGGCCTCATACTAAAGGCATACCTCTATTTGACTTAGATATATTTAACCTATAGAAGACTCTTTGTGAATAGTTCTGTAATTGTTCCAAACAACTACAAGTACGTAACACTTTGATGTCCAACGCTCATGAGTAGATCACTGTCCATTGTATAAAGAACATTACACGCAGTAACCTTAGCAAATGTATTAATATCCCATTATCAATACATCTCGGCTAGGAACATTTTGACTTTGTTTGAAAGTTTTGTAGTACCGACTATGAGAGATTTTGAATACTGTTTTGACGTCAATGACTACAGCATCTTTGGTTGGTTTATATGAAGTGTTGTTATAACCGACCAATAAATACTTGAGAGTTTAATATACATCGGTTCTGAGAATTTTTCATAAAAATTATATTTATATATCCTTTATTCATTCTCTAATTTGGTTTTAAATGTGAAGAATAATTTTTCAATATGATTACTAGAGACATAGTTGGAAAAATAATTAGAACCCCTTAAAACATCATAGTTTGATGGGTTGAGAATTACCATCAATATTAAACTATGTCAGTTTCCATGGTTTTTATAACTAATATGAACCGACAAGAAAAAAACTTACAAGTAAGGGTTATCATGACAGCACTTGAAATACAAAGCCATCAAAAACCAGACAAAATCGATAGAAAACTCTCAAGTGGAGCCTTAAGGTTAGTGTTCATTTGTATCCAATACTCATGATTATGAACACATTCATGATTGTGATTGATTAAACACTTTATCCTACAATAAAGTATTATAAGGATGCATTCTTTTGGCACACGAAAGGGGCACGGGAAAAGGGCATGAAAGGAGAGTGGTTAACAAAAGAAGATGTATTATTTTGTTACCAAAGGGGCATTTGAAAGGGGTGTTTTGTTCATTTTGTTATAAATCATTATTTTTGTCATTGTTTTATTTTTTTTTAATTATTTTTAAATAATATAGCTAAATGAATTTATATCATTTATAAATTATGAAATGCTTGAAAAAATGCAATTAAAAAATAATTTTTATTACATACTAGTAGTTTAGGATACACATACAATACTACTTCTCTCTTTTAAAATTCCATACTAGATATATAAAGCTGGATGTCGAACTGGACATTGGCATGTGAAGCCTCCAGAACTGTGAACTTGCAAGAGAGAGTTCTGATGCAGCCTTCAAATATCATATTCAACGCTCTAAATTTCAAAAGCGAGCAAACTTTGAATTTCTTGTACTTCTTAGCAGTTGTTACCACTCGTCATCTCCTCCGACGGCGTCCATCTTCACATTCCATAATTCACCTTCAATTTGTTTTAGCCGGTTCCAGGGCATCCAATCATGCTTGAGATTGTCAAACTTGATTGACACCCATCTATGCATTGAAGGCTTTGGTGATTTTGTCGTAACAATAGCCAACCAGACCATTTCGAGATCCGATGTTGGCGAAGCAAATGTTGATAAATACTAATGTTTATTTCTTTGTTCAGTCTACAATGTATCAAATAGAAGAATCGAAAGATTCATGGGTTGACATTCTTAAAAAAATAAAAAAAAATTGAAAAAAATATTAGGAGATATATATTAATATGAAAAACGCAAATTTGATGAAATTTACCTTTAAAAATGACGAGGAAACGACCAAAAATGCTTGAATTTTCGGATCGAAAGGGAAGAAGTGTTGTTTGGTGAAGAGAAATGAAACAGGAGGAGGAAACATAAAGAAGGGAAAGAGGTGTTCGTTGGGAAAAGATGGTGGCATCCAACGCATCGGACGCATTGGTTGTCAATTGTTTGATTCCGACAGTTCAGCCAAACAATGTAAATGTGTGTGGATCACAGTCTTTGACGCGTCTGACGGGACGTCAACCTAAACTGAAATTTTTTGGCGTGAATGGTACCCAAGTATCGCTTATATCATTATATGACAACTTATCTTATATATAAAGAAAATACATGGTCAAAGCAGTCAAAGTGAAGCCTTTTGTGTTGTGTCGAAATTGTCCATCGTACCAGCGCAAACGAAATGGAAATATAAAGGATAGGTTTGTCATCTTTTTTTCCAACGTTCTCTTTCCCACGTTACTCAGTATGCCAGTAAGTTTCCCATCTTTTCCACTCTTCCATCGATCCACAACTACTTCAACTATTCTCAGAACAAAAGAAAACCCTAGCTACCGCCTACTTCAAATCAATATTGATGGTCTCCAGTGTTCTTTATTCGGCCTTCAATTTACCTCTTTCTTCAAAAGTTCCTCCTTTTTGGACCAATCTCCTTCACACAAACGACTGTGTTTTACTTTAATTTTCTCAAACAACGTATAGTTATTTCTCTTCTATGTGGAATTACCTTATGCATATATTTGTTGATTTATGCCCAATTTGATAAAATAAGCTTGGAGTTTAGGTAAGATGGACAACTCGATAACTTATTTCCTATTGCCATTACTGTATTTTCTATTCTTCTTCTTTCGTACTGTATTCTAGAAAGAAAAACAAGTCTGTTACAATTGAATTTTTTTCTTCCATTCTGATTTTATCATTGTATTGCCTGAAGGCTATTTTTCCTCATTTCATATATTGTACCTTTTTTGCGATGGAAGTGGAAAAGCTCAATCGATGGGCGAGACAGTCATGATAATGTTAACTATTTTCTAATGAACCAACCTCACTGTAGCAATACATAAAACATGTATTTCTCTATACCATATACTTTAATTTGGCTCACTCTTAATTTCAACCTATGCAGATATGAGAATTTTGGTCTGCATGCTGCTTCAACATATATCCTTTACTCAAGCCTCAAATTATTGTTTGGTAAAAAAGGCAAGTTTAATTACTGTTTCATCGGTCATTTGACTTAGTTTAATCATATTATTTCAATTATATTATCTACAGAGTTTTTAAATGCAATTATTTTTTATTTATGATGTTAACATTTGATTTATTTCATTTGAAGAATTAATTTTGGTCAATGGCTATCGTACTTTTGATATAGTGTACTTGATTTGAAAATTCTGTCTCCCATAAAGCAAAAACATGGTTTCATATAAACAATTGAAATATATAAATATATTGCTATTTATAGAATCATGCCTTCATATATTGCTACTCACAGTATATGGCTTCACAAGAAACAATTAATGATGAGATTTTATGATTTTATGCCCATATATTTAATTATGTTCCTATGAGTTTGTGAATTGATTTTGTTTTCAATTTCTTTTGACATAACTATCTTGCTTTTAATTCCATTATAAAGATGGATATATGGAGTTTGATTATTGAAAAACATTAAATAGATTATTGTATTAATTAGAGTAATTATGGTATTAGATGCGCTGATTAGGTTATGAAATATTTATCTTTTTTACTTCTTTGGAAACTGAATTCGCTAACCGTTGAACATGCAGATAACATTTAATATTAGTTCTAAATCGACACCAATTTTAATCTTAATGCTTTAGTTTTTGAGATTTTTTAAAGAACTTCCCAATTTACTGCAGCAATAGCAACTTATATTAGCATGTTATTTACATGTTTAGGCATGATAAGGGTGCATTATGATTTATATGCCAACTGAAGGAAAATCGATATAAATGCCTCAATGCATTCATTTCTAACTGCGAAAACTGAAGCTAGCGACCATGACAATCCAAGAGTAGTAGTTACGACTGGACATGAATGTGAGTAGGCTACAAGAAGACAACTGAAGAGAGCTTGATGGGATGAACTAAAGCCCCGAGCTAAATTGGTGAGTATTTGGGTAGAGGTTTGCTTACGTGTCGTTGCTAAAGTTGTGGTTTCACGGCAAAGTCAGAAACTGAACTGAAGACACTTGATTAAAGAAACTAAGGATATGGAATTGGATTTAACCATGGAGCTGAAGAAGGTAGTATCCACTGAGCTGTCTAATTATAGGCAACCATAAAGCTGAAGAAAGCAGTATATATTGAACAAAAATGAAGGTTCAAAAATGAACTGAAGAGTTGGATAAAATTATGGGTACGATGAATTTGCACCTCACATTATTCTTCCATTACTTCCAAATGCTCAGACGCATTCATCTACCACATCCGTCCAGTTGGAGTATGATGCCCCATCGACCGCTACCAAACAAACTTGATCTCCCATAAGAGAAATATTAGAGTCTCTACTTTGAAATCTCCCACAATTTGAGCTTAGAATCACTGAAATCGGCGATGCTTAGAATGAGACGCACCAGCTAAATATTAAAACCGTATGTTTTTATAGGTGGCATTCATTACATTTGATAAGTTTATCTAATATTTTAATCTTAGTAACATATGATTGATAAACAGACTGAGAAAAATTGAGAAGCTGTTTGTCAGTGGAGGTAGCAGAGATGCGAAAGTTTAGAGGCGATTATTGGATTGACTGAAATGAAGGATGACGAGATTCAAGAAAAAAAATCAGTAATTCTGAGTTACCTTAATCACATAGTATGGTATTTCTTAGTTGCTAATTTGTTAACAAGGATTTTCATATGTCAAAATTTTCTTCATATAAAAGCTCAATGGTTAGAATGACACATAAATAGTGCCTTCCTCGATTTCATACTTAGTTACCAAAATTTGTACATTGGATATGTGGCTGAGATAAATTAAGCCCATAGCGACTTAGTAGTGTTCTTAGTATCTTGATCCCTTCATTTTGTTTCCCTATTCAACATTTGATTCAGGCAACCATAGAGCAAGATTTAATGTATTGGATATTGAATGGATTTACAGGACCCTTTATTCTTTGCATTACTGTTTACTTACATTGCTAGGTGGACTGGTAGCAAGACAATCACTATATAAACTTTTCTTCGATCGTTACATACTTATTTATTTTCATCTATATTATTGTTAGTGGCCTTGATAATGCTTATCGTATTTTTGAATTGCTGTTTTTTTAACAGCTACAACCTATGCTAATTTTCTAATTACCTAAGTGTGTACATAAAAAATACTTCCCTTAATTTTATATTGAAATCCAACTCTCTTTTGAACTTTGAGTCAGTTTTCATGTTTATAAGAACTTCATCTTCATTTTGAGCGGTGGTCCTTTTATCCCATACGAGTATATATACACGCCCAGGTGGGCTTGCATTTCATCACAATATGCATGCATTTATAATTGCACCTGTAAAAGTAGATTTGGCAGTACCATTGCCAGCATAAATTGAACCTAAAGCAACGATTGAGGAGACTGAGACAACTGTAGAACATTCATGGGACCAATAAATTGAAAGCATTCATAGTTTTATCATTCGTTTCTTTTGTTTTGGTTTACTTTATAACACGGCTGGCCGGTTGAAACATTTTCATGCATACACCCAGATGCTGGGACATAGAAACAAACATGCAAACAAATTTTTCAAGAAAGAAAAAACATTGACAACAGATTGAGAGGAATATAATAGCAACCTGATATGCACTAAAAAAATAAAAATAAAAGAGGAAATAGTGAATATAATAGTTGTCTAAAGCACTTGTTTTTTCTAGATCAGATAGCGTATAGTGAAATTGTGCAATGAAAGCTTGGTTAATGAAAATATTTCATAATAAAGAACACAATCTCACTCATGAAAGTGCATGCCACCGCATAATAGACAAATTAAGAAAATGCTGAAACTTGAAGCCTGTTCAAAGTAAATGATGCTTGGAGGATAATATTTTAAAGGTATGATAATATCATTCCCAAAATATTATAATTGGATGCATGCACATAAGAATAACTTACACGGTGTTCTAGTAGAGCAAAATTACACAAACTTTTACCCGCTAAATAAAGCTTACAAATGTGCCAATATGCAGAGCAAGAACTGCATCTGTATGTCACTTGTTATAGTATGCCTTCTAATTTTTTCACTAAGTTATGTAATATTTAAAAGGACAAACTTTTTATATACAGTACTTGAGAAATCTATTTAAAAATAAAATCACTCAAATTGAATTGACCACACTCAAACTGGAAAATAATTGAATTGTATCGCCTAACTTAATTAATAATTGAAAAAAAAGCATTCACCAATTTATCGGGATTCTAAATGAGAAAGTTCCATGTTTCAAACTAATTGTTACATTTAATAGAATTTTATGATATTACCATGCTAAAATTCAATAAAAGAAATGTCCGTCCCACAAAGACAAAACTTGTTTAAGGTTTTGCTTACCCATACATAATGCAAGTTCAATGTATATATGCATGCCCATGTGGGCTTGCATCTAATCACTTGAGCATCATAACTTTATATATCATGACATATACAACATCATTTTAGTGTGACGTTTTTTTCTCTTCATTAGAACCATGTGGGATATGGAATTCAACACCAAAATTTTTGGCATTAATTTCTTTCATATTTTAACCATTATTAAACTCATCAATCCATTATCAAATTTAGGAGAGCACTCATAGATATTTATTACTATAAAAGACATAAGCCTACCAACAAAGCTAGTAACTGAAGGTACCAAATTGGTTTTAATTTCAATTACTGAGGATACCAAACTGGTTTTAATTTAAATTACTAGATTATTATGGTATTAACTAAAATTGAATCATGAACATACCTAAGGTTCAATGCAAATAAAATATGCATTTGCAAAGAGACTCAAAGGAAATACATCCTTGCTGCATTGATGTCCCCGGTTTAAAGTTCCTTTGAGCAAACAAAGTCTATTTACTAAACAAACAGCATGTTCAATGAAGTAAACAAAGTAGAGGATGTTATTGTATCGCTTTGGCTAAAACATCAAATTCAGTATAAAGAAAAGGGAAAACAACAATTAGATTAGCAGGAAAGCGCATGAGACAACTAATAAAATAGTTTCAAAACTAATCTACAAACGATTCAAAAATAATTGGAAGCAATACAGTGTGTGAAACTAATTAACTTGCTTATATCAAATAAAATAGTTAAGTTTCCTGATGCCAACTCATGTGAAAATCGAACATTATGCTAAAAACAAAAAATAAGAACAATAATTAAAACCATGAACGAATAAAGAAAAAATAAAACAAAGAAAAAAAAGCCCATCTGCATGCCTTGTATATCAACCTGCATTTTTAACCTATATTTCATTATGTAAGATCAAAAGCCTCAATTTGATATAAGTAAATCACAACGTTGGAGTTAAATGCAAAAAAGCGGTTAGAAGAGGCTTTTCTCATCAGTACAAATGAATGTATGTTAAAAACCGATGGTCAAATCCAACGCAAAAGAATGTTCATGTTCTCTTTAGTTGGATATAGTGGATACAGTGGCATCAACTATCCTATGATCCTCTTAAAATGACCGAGCTATCCAAAATAAACATCTTTCCAAATCATTGAATAATTATATCAGCATTATCAATTAAAAGTCTCTAGTATTTTAGCAATGAAATTTTTGATAAGTAGACTGTTGTTAATAATATAATCGTCAAATCAATATAAATTAGCAGTAACCCATAAGGTATTTACATTGGAGTTATGGGAGCAAGACCCGAAACCAATTGTTATAATTGTTAAATCATCGGTGGTTGGATTCATGATGACCAAGGCAAGTGATTCAAATAGTTGACCTCTCAAGCTTCAAGCCCCTTATCCAATAATTGCATGGCTGCCAATTGAATCATAAAAACTACAGAAAATAGAATGCAGATATGATGAATATACATATGATGTCAAAGTAAGAACACTCTATATGTTCTACAGTCTACAGTATGAAATTCGAATTCAATGCTACTATTTTCAAATATAAATTAAAAAATGACACATTAAGCTCTTAAATTTCAAATTCATTTCTTTACTCGGCTAGACGTTCATGTAGAAATCACATCTATCATATTTAAAATTCATACAAAAATGACCACCTAACCAAGCAGTTATCATCAAATATAACAGACAAATCTACACTAACTTCAAAAACGGTTCATTGCACTAGGTGTAGAAACACAGGTTTTATAAATGAGACTTTCTGCTCAAAAATCGTAAAAAAACATGAAAACCACAGTCAACAGATTAAAACTTATTCACATTGCATCTGTTAATAAAAAACGAATGAAACAATTGAACTCAAAGTATACAACACACAAAGGATCAAATGATTCCCATTAAGACTTTTATCAACATTATGGTATCCTGTTAAGAATTTTACAGAACATAATACATTGTATTTGATGTAAATGTGTGTGTGGTAATGAAGTATATCTTTTTAAAATGATAGTACTTAAACAAAAGTTCTTTGTAGGTAAATCAGCATAGAAGTCTCACCTTATGTTGCTTTAGATGCAATATCAGACGTGATGGGTTTGAATAAGTTAGTCAATAGGCTTTTCTGTGGAGTATCCATATTCTTGATTTCAATGATCCTGCAATGCAGAAGGAAAAGAAGAATGACTATAATCTTGTTTATTGAAATTAAAGCAATATGTTAAAAACAAATGTTACCGAAGTAACATGTTTACTGTTGGCATGTTAATTATGAGTTATGTCTGAGTATGTTCCAACTCACTCAAATTATATAGCTGGTTGATTTATAAGAATAATAAAATGTGTTAATGAAAATGATATCAGTTATAATTTAGCGGTGCCACTCAGTGATATATGATTCATTTTAAGTTACATATTTAAAAAAGTACAAATGAAAGCAGAAATCTAATTAGAAAATGATATTTCTATATTATGACTTAGATGGATATTCTGGTGAATAACGTCATTGTGTACTCTGAAGCTGCAAAAAGTAGGGAAAAGTGTTATCATTATGTTTTTTTAATAGAAAATAAACAAATTTGTCTCATACACGAAGAATTGATAAAAAGAATAAGAACTCAGACATATAAAATATTAAAAAGAGTAAAGTAAAGGTCTAATTATATTATCATTCAACTTTATGCAAAACACTAATAAGCGATACTACCAGAGGAAATATAATACTATAATGATGTTGAACATAAAAGGTGCTAAGTTACAAAGATAACTGGAACTTATAAAAACCCTAGCAAATTCTTGCTCGTAGGTATCGAAAAGTATAAAGTCATTGATCTCAACTCTCTTATGGACTAGACATATAGTAGAATCTAACCAAAACAAGGCTGTAATGCTCAATAGTTTCATGGAAACTTATTTTTCTTAATTCATGATTTTAGACAGGGATGTGTTCGGAAATTTCTTTTGCTATCTTGACCAATAATCGGTATTTTTCAAAAGGAAACTAAATGAGAAAAAAAATTGGATCCACCGGCTGATATAACATGCACAAACTACTGGGGATAAAATTTAATTGAAAGAATCAACACGTACACAATAGAAGGAAAAATTACCAGCAAGAATGAAATAGGGTCGTCTTCGAAATCCAAAAACAGGGAAAAGATTAGTAAGAATGCCCCAAACAGGCTTCAGAATCCAAGGAATGTAATAGAATCCGACATACATCTGAACAGCAGAGGGCTGGACTTTCATTTAAAAATAATCGTTAGTTTATTATCCAATAAATATCAATATGCATGTATATGTATATGTGTGTGAAATTTTGAGTGAAAATTAAGCTAAATATAATTTATATACCTTTATTCCTAGGTAGTTGCTAAAACATCTTTGTAGACAACATTTTTACTAAAGTTTTGGTTTGTCCAATAATATTTCTGATAACATTTCAGCTCAGTTATTGGTCAAACTATTTTGACATATAATTTCTAAGAAACTGAGATAACTGCAAACGCTTGATATTCGTATTCCATTAGTCTAAAGCAGCTTCGGTCTCCCCTAAAAAACACACTTGTGTCCATGTGTTGATATGTAACTATCTTGCATATATGCTTAAGTGCATCTTATAAGGTAGATGAGAACATAAATTACCTTAGCCAAAATGGCTTTTAACTTCTCCTTGGCTTTAGAGGACCTAAATATACCAATAATATAGACTGCAACAGCATCCCCCCATAGATAGTCCATGTTTGTGATAGAGCTAGGGGTATGCACTAGGGGCGATTATGTAATTTTTTACATATATCTAACTTGTTGACCAATCTTGTTCGAAATAAAAGGTATTTTCTTCCTATTATATACTTGATACAATGTGATTATATTAATTAATTAATTAACTTAATTAAAAGTATATTTAATAGAAAATTCCATAAATGGTATATTTTGTGATAGTAGTTACAAAGTGTTGTAACCGTGAGTAATTTATCACAACGAAACAAATATACCATTTTAAATGTTCCTAGTCAAGATGCATCGAGACTAGATATCGATGTATCCGTTGAGACTAGAGTACGTAACGCTCTCCAAATGTTGGGCAGTGTATTACTCATGGCTACTGGGGGCACCTAGGGGTTACGTACCAATAGTATTGGATAACTGTGGAACGACTCACTCGATAGTTTTCTGTTGGTTAATATAACTAAGGTCAAACAGAAAATATCGATGTGACTGATTTACATAGTTCTCTCGACTTGAGAATACTTGTTTTATAAATATCGATATTGTCATTAATAATTGTTTTATATATATTTATTAATAAATTCATATATATATATATATTAGTGTATTTTTCTCTCTCATAATAGCATATATGCATATATAAGATATACATATGATTTAAAAAATTTAGTACACTTATTTATATATAATATGTATTTATAAATTCGAAAATTAATTATCATACATATATTCATGATTTTAAATTAACAATTATTGAATTTTTGAATTGTTTATTATATATAAAATAGTTATTACATTAAAAATTCAATTTTATATTTTAAAAAATATTAAATCATTATAGAAACATATAGAAAAAATTTAGGAATTTTTCAATAAAGTTTATTATTTTTAGTAATTAATATTATTTCGGAAAACAATTTATTATTTATTAAAAATAATATTTTAATAGAAAAATTCTTCAAATTTTTCTTAAACTTCTATTCATGATCCTAGAATTTCTGAAATTTAAAAATTTGAATTAATAATAATATATTATTTTCTATTAACTAATTATTGCCGAAATCAATGTATTTGTTTTTAAAAATAATATTCAACTTTGAAAAATCTCCAGATTTTTTGTAAGCTCTACTTTATGATCCTAGATTTTTAAAAATTGTAAAATTAGAATTTTCATCAATATATTATTTTTATTTTAATTATTTATGGATGAAAACATTATTTTATTCATAATATATACAAATTAAAATACTAAAATTATTATGTTTGCAAAACTAAGTTAATTTTGAATTATAAATAATTTTTAATAATTGTTCTCTCTCTTTCTATATATATATATATATATTTATCTATAGGGGGGATTAATTTAAAGGACAAAAATTTGTATATTTTTAGCCTCAAGGACACGACCTCAATATTTTATCCACAAGGACAAACATTTTCTAAAAATTATTCATAAGGACAAACATTCTTTCAAAATTATTCATAAGGACAAACATTTTTTCAACTACTACCGAACTAAAAACTGATACCTAAAAACTACTACCGATAACTACAAACTGATACCTAAAAACTTAAAAACTGATACCTAAATAAAGTTGTCCTTCAGGCTAAAATACTGAAGTCTGTCCTTGAGGATAAAATACTGAGAAAATTTGTCCTTGACAATAACTTCCTGTTTATCTATATATAAATGTTTTATGTTTATATAGTATGTATAATATATTTATACATACATGTGTGTGTCTATTGTAACACATATACATGCACATATTTGGACAACATACATGACATACAAAATGAGCTAATATGTCTATTGCGATGTAAATCCCAACATCTACATATGAGCATATTATACCTTCCACGGATTATTATGTTACACATGCACTCACACATATATGTATATGATACATTTATGTATAAACTAAATCAAATAAAATTAATTTCATATCTTAATATATTTGAATTTAAATAAAATAAATGATTTTATTGAAATAAAATTTAGAAACGTTCTAATTCAGTTAGACTTCATAGGCCCAATAAAAGATCCAATAGGGTAAAATTTTAAAATTCACCCATAACTTCCACTGTAGGCTAGTCCAGTTCTAACAATGGTATCAGAGCCTAATAGCCTATGCAGTCTAAATTAATCATATTAGGGCTAACTAATTAAGCTTGCCCACTTAGTACGGTGTCTAGAAAGGTAATGTCTATGATAGGAATTGGGTAATCAAGTATCTTGTCCTACGTGGTTACCAACCTGGCCCGAAAGGTGAAGTAAGCCCAAAAGTTGCCCCTAATAGAAAATGCCAAACTTAATTTGAGACAAGCTAATTTTCAAAATCATTTTGAAATTTAATGTTAAATATTTTAAATTTAATAGTTAAATTTAAAATAAAACATGTTTATTATAAAAATTATAATACTACATAAGTTTTCAAAATGTTTGAAAGGATAATGATATTTTCAAAATGTTTGAAAATATTTATATAATAATTTCAAATTTTAAATTTATTAATAATATTAATAAAATAAATTAATTAAATATGTTAATTAATTGATGCATACATGCATGTATTATATATGTTGATATATGTTATGTTATTTTAAAATGTTTAAGATAACATAAGTATACATGTATGTATACAAGATAAATTTTGAAATTAATAAATTTTAATAAAAATTGCTTAATTGAATAAATTAATTAAAGGTTAATTAATTAAATAAAATACACATATATATGATATATGTGTGTTACACTATAAAGGTATAGTATACACTATAAATGTTATAGTAAATATGTCCGGTATAAAAGTTATATTGGAATACTAATTTAAAATTAATTAAAGAGCTAATTGATTAAAATAATTAGATGAGATTTAATTAATGATATATTATACGTAAGACTATCATATAAGTAATATGAAATATAAAAGTTATATAACAATAAAACTTATATGATATGTGTATAAACTAAATGCAGAACATTAAAGAAACCCAAATAGACTTAAGAAATAAATACATATGTAAATGTATATATACCGTGATTTTCGATGTGTCTGACACTTGAATCGTTGGGGTATTTCATAAGAAATATATTATTCTTTAAGTCGATATCACTCAATATATATATTGAAGATTATGAATCTTCAATATAATGTGGTCCTCTACCATATATATTAATAAATTACTTACATACTCCTTAGTTGTTGAGCAAACTCAAGCTAGGGATGTTATGCGTAGTATTATTAATATATTTAACAGATGAGGTAAGATAACTATATGTATTTGTTGAGCAAACTCAAGGTACATATACTATACTTAGGCCATCACGATATGGTAGGTATAAGTGAATAATCTCTTTCGATTTGTTGAGCAAACTCAAGGTCGAAATGAGATTAGAACAAGTAAAAATGGGTTAGGAGTTGTATGTGATACAACCGATAAGGAGTTATCCATCGTTTGTGGGGCAATGATTTGTTGAGCAAACTCAAGGCCAGAATACCTAAACAAACGAGTCCTAACATCCACTAGTGAAGTTGTAAGACTTCTATGTTTCATCTTAGGGTTTGGAGAAACATAAAAGACTAGTGGGAGCCTTATTAGAAAAATGAAATGGTAACATTTAACCTGTCTAATGTTGTAAGAACATATGCTATATAATGTTATAATTAACAATGATAAATTTGTGCATTTAATATGATTGATAAAACATTTATCAATTAACATATATAAACAAACTGGATTGAAAGTTGACAAATAGAAATATATATACATACTAATAATTCTAATTGCATGTTACATAATGTTTCTATACCCATGCAAGTGCCCAATTTCAACTACTTAATACATTCGTAAGTTGGTCACTTATATTTTTATTTGGTTTAGACCGTGTATTGCATTTTATGAGTTTTTGAACTCTAAATGCAATTCAAGACTATTGATATTTGATCCATGTACTTTCACATATAAATGTTATATGGTGAACATTCATAGTTTGTAGGGTACAATATTTCGATGAAGTCAGTTCATTCGAAGTAAGCAAATAAACAGTATCTTAAGACCATGTATTCAACTTGAATGACTTCAAAAGGATTATATTGTGTTAATGTAACACAAGACCATAAACTACGAGATACACCTAAGAACTCGATCGTTGAAATGTCATCTTGATCGGTTTACATAAAGTGCAACATATTTGATGTCTTAAATGTTAAGACTAATCGAATGCGCTTTTGTAAAAGGTTTGTTATGATATTGTGGTAAGGCTTTCTTTTGAATAGTTTGACAAATTGGAAGAAAAACGAATGTATAAGAATAGATGTAATTTAAGGTAAAGTTGGAATGAAGAGAATGAATAGTCACTTCTGCTTCATAGAGAAACATTGGAAACAAGAATTGTAATAATAACTGATACTTAATATTGGAATATGAAATATGATTTTTATTCTAAAATGTATTTTCATATAGAAATTGTTTTCTATAACATTTATTTCTTTGAGTTCAAGATATTTGATCAAAGAACTCTCCTCTGTAAACTAGTTGCAGCATATGAAATAAGTAAACAATATTAACAATATTAAGTGAATAGTGGACCTCTAAATTTAGTACGCTATTATAGTAATGGCGGAAATAATGGGAGCATGCCATATAATACCTAATGATTGCATCAAATTACGAAAAAAAAATTCGTAAAATGTACCGAACATTATTTGTGAAATAATGTTTATTTTTTGGTATTGACCGAAAAATAGATATAACTATATTTCAATATGAGTTTTATGAATATTCATTATGAAATAGAACTATATTATGGAATTTGTTTTCATAGTAAAAGTGATGCAACAAAAATACATATGTATCTAATATTATTTACAATTGTTTTGGAATTATAGACTAAGCCGTAGTTTTGAGAAATAATTTTACTGTATGATTATGAATCATATGATACAGGTTAATTATATCTCAAACAATTAATGGCTATGCATCCATTCAGTGGGAGCATCATAAGAGTTGATGAACTCTTTGAATTAATACAGATTGATGTATGAAATCACAAGTCTATTAATACCAAAAGGGTTCCACGTACTTTGTTATATTCATCGATGATTTATTATCAACATGAACATGTGTATTAGATACACATGTAGTAATTTTATGATAAAATCATAGAATATAAAAGAAAAGTAAATAAAATAACATGCAATAGAATAAAATGATTTGATTTGATTTGGTCGAATAAGTGAGTATATTGGAAAGAGTTACAAATGTACCTAAAAATGAATATAGATTCAATCTCAAAATCACTCCTCCATGTGATACATAATGATGCATCGATAAGGAGTAATCCGACATTGTTGGACAATTGATGATTAATTGTGAGTGAAGGTGAGTTAGTTTCTTTCTATAAGGTCGTGTACTTAAGATTAGTACACAAGGTTGATATTATTTCATCTAAACAACAGTTTACAAAATCATATAAGATAAGGGTTTGTAAGAAATCCCAACATATCCTAAGCCAAGGAGTTGGCAGGTTGTGCGAGTCGAAAGATTGCATGTAATAATTGTTCATGAGGGATCTTATATGAATCTCCAAAAAGTTTTTTGGAAAGGTCTGTCATCAAATGACATATTTAAGTTTTGAACATAATTTTGTAAACTAAAATCAGATTTATAAATAAAAAGGTTCATAAAGCGTTGATAAATCCCTATTATATTTGCACTAAGAAACAATTGTTGTTTCAAAATATATCAACTTCATTGTGAAGTAATTTCTTTGAGAAATTTTTGATAGTTAAATGGAATTGGATCTGATCCATAGATAGAACAGATTATATGAGATTGAAGTGAAATTAACTAACCTAAATGAACACATAGCATTAGAATGTCTAATAAGTATTCTCGTACATCAAAGAGAAATTATGAGTTTCTTATTAATGTTGAAAATATACATTACCCTCGGTTGTTCAATTAAAGCATTAAGATTGTTGGCTCTATATGGTATGATGCGCAGATTTGAAAGAATTCCAAGTATGCTATCAAAATATGATTTTGGTGGTCGTAACCAAAGAGATGTGATCCATCGGCCGAGATTGTGCTTTATTGCAAAGACTAATATGGTTGGAATTAAATCAGCAATGTTGATAAGAATAATATCATAAATTTCAATTGTTGAAATTAGCATAACAGATTCGGTATTCAACATGCTCAAGTTAATTCAGATTTACTCACAAAATTATCGCTCGATAAGACTAAGTGTTTGGTACTTATGTATTGAAACAAAAAATTCTAAATAATGATTTAGAGTAAGCCGTTTACACGTATTAACCAAAAATGCCTCGTAGTCAGTGGGAGCGATATTGGGTTTGTGAGTCTTTGGATATGAACCAAGAAATGATATGAATGTATCATTTTATGAGCATCAAGATTGAATAATTATTTTGATAGAAATATCAAATAGTTTGATTTTCAATCGAAGTGCAGAGGAAGCGTGTGTTCATAAGAAAGAATGTTAAAAGGTACATTGATATTTCTAAACTATAAGTAAACAACATATTGTTGATTTTAACAATATGCTTCTATTGAAATCAACTTTAGTTGTTTTAATACTCAATTTTGGATTTTAAATGATGTCTTTTATGGTGAGTATACAAGATATAGGGATTGTCCCAAAACGATATACAAGAGCACCCTATTAAAAGGAGAACATGTAAGTTGGATTCCTTATGCATTAGCAATAGGAATTATCATACAGGTTATGTTGTGTATGATATTGTGTTTTGTTTATGTATTTGATACATGGAGCAAATATAAATCCAAATTGATATCATTAAATGATTGTTTGAGGTGTTCTCGCATATTTATGAAATACTAGATGATTGTTTATAGAAACAACGAACTCGTTATGATGGAACATTTGGACACAAACTTTTATAAGTGATATTGAGTATAACATGTCAATGTTAAAATTCAAGTTAAAATCTTTCATTTGAAAATGTTTCAAAATAAAAGTGATTGTGGTCGATTCAACGAAATGTTGAGAACATTAACTTGAATAGCGCTACTATAAACCAATGTATATAGATATAAATGCACAAATTTATAATTGAGCCAAAGGTGATTCCAAATGTTGAGAGTCCGGTAATATTGTTATAAGATAACAATGTCATGAAATTGGTCATGATAGAACTTAAAGCTCACTAGAAGTCGAAAGACATACTTCGAATCGTTCCACATGATAAAGGCAATTTATCAGTGTTAGAGGCAGTTAATCGACAAAGTAGATAATTAAAACATAATAGCATACCCGTTCACTAAGGGACTGACCTAATTGGTTTTGAGAAAACTGATTGAAGAAGTTGGAATTTGATTCCATAATTGACCCCAAGTGTAAGTGGGTAATTGATAGAGTTAGGGGTATGCCCTAGGGGCAATTATGTAATTTGTTACATATATCTAACTCGTTGACCAATTTTGTTCGAAATAAAAGGTATTTTCTTCTATTATATACTTGATATACTGTGATTATATTAATTAATTAACTTAATTAAAAGTATATTTAATAGAAAAATCCGTAAATGGTATATTTTGTGATAGTAGTTACAAAGTGTTGTAACCGTGAGTAATTTATCACAATGAAACAAATATACCATTTTAAATGTTCCTAGTCAAGATGCATCGAGACTAGATATCGATGTATCCGTTGAGACTGGAGTACGTAACGCTCTCCAAATGTTGGGCAGTGTATTACTCATGACTGCTGGGGGCACCTAGGGGTTACTTACTAATAGTTATTGGATAACTATGGAACGACTCACTTGATAGTTTTATGTTGGTTCATATAACTTAGTTCAAACTGATAATATCGATGTGACTGATTTACACAGTTCTCTCGACTTGAGAATACTGTGGATCTTCAATATGAAAGTTCCGCTTTGATTATAGCCAAATCATGGCATGACGTCCATCGAGTGACTATAGTTGGGTCGAGTGGAAGTATTGGAAGTGAAGCACTATTCAAGAGAGGATTCGTCTCCTCGGTTATATGTGGTTAGTATCACAGTCAGCTCAAAGTCAAAGTCTCTGACCAGAGCATTTCGGTTAATAATAATTTTTATTATTGAACCAAGGACTTTGTATTTAGACTATAAAGTTGAATGTGGATGAGGTTGGAATTTTGACCATTACCTTATTCCATAAGTCCAAAGTGATATAGTTTTGACGAAGAGAATTGGTGTAAACAAATGTCACAACCGGGTAAAGCTTATTAAACTAAAATTGGATTTTACCGAAAATGAGTAAGCGATAAATTTGGCCATAATGTTCTACCACCTACTAAGTGACGTGTGAATGTTAACGTTAGAATAGTTCGATGTTAATCGTTGACCAAATTTACACCCAAGAGTTACACAGCCAAAATAATGAATTCTCTTAAGATCGAACGATTTAATTAGTTTATAATTGTTATAAATTAATTAATATTTATGAAATATTAATTATAAAATTTGAATATTATTTGAGAAATATATAATGTTATATATATTTATAACAGTTATAAATATATCGATCGATATAAAATATCGACAAGCGATTAAATTAGATTTAATTGCATAGTATTTTGGCTTGGGCTTAGATGGGTTTAAGGCCCATCATTAGGACTGCAAAATTTCAGTTTTGGAAAGGTCTAGGGGTGGCTAATACATAGGGAATTGGCTTGGAGATAATAGGTTGAGATCAAGTTAGAATGGGTAAAAAGGTTTTCCTCGTTTCTCTCTAATACGACCCTATATTTATGTATGTATGTATGTATGTATCTCTAAAATAATGACTAACCTTTTTGGCCGCCATTACCTTCTACATTGTTGATTAAAACATAGCCCTCAATCCACTCCAAAATTCTCAAATATATTTCAAATTAAAATAATACAATTCGATAGTTAGAAGTCGGTGATTCCAAACTTGTAATCCGACGAATCAAGAACAGTAAAAGGAAGGGAAGTCATTGCTTCAACGTGGATTCAAAGGCATCATTAAATTGGTAATTTTAATTTATATTACAGTAATTAAATTATATCCTATGATCCTATAATGAGCAATTTCATATCTATTTAAATATATTGCTACTATATGTTTGGTTAGGTGAGATTTTGTAAGTAGATGTGGTTGTCACAAATCAGTTTGGTTATGCGCATAATTTGTTTATTATACTATTTTATTTATGTATAGACAAATGTTGTTTACTGTACGAAATCAATTTTTGTCATTAATAATTGTTTTATATATATTTATTAATAAATTCATATATATATATATATATATATATATATTAGTGTATATTTCTCTCTCATAATAGCATATATGCACATATAAGATATATATATGATTTAAAAATTTTAGTACACTTATTTATATATAATATGAATTTTCAAATTCGAAAATTATTATCACACATATGTTCATATTTTTAAATTAACATTTATTGAAATTTCGAATCGTTTATTATATATAAAATAATTATTAAAATTAAAAATTCAATTTTATATTTTTTAAAACTATTATATCATTTCAGAAACATATAGAAAAAATTTAGGAATTTTTCAACAAAATTTATTATTTTTAATAATTAATATTATTTCGAAAAAACTATTTATGATTTATTAAAAATAATAATTTAATTGAAATTTCTTCAAAAATTTTCATACCTTTTATTCATGATCCTAGAATTTCCAAAATTTTAAGTTTTGAGTTAATAATAATATATTATTTTATATTAAATAATTATTGCCGAAATCAATATATTTGTTTTTAAAAATAATATTTCAACTTTGAAAGATTTTTCCTAAGCTCTATTTTATGATCCTAGATTTTCGAAAATTGTAAAATTTGAATTTTCATCAGTAGTGTATTTTATGTTAATTATTTATGGTTGAAAACATTATTTTATTCATAATATATACAAATTAAAATACTAAAATTACTATGTTTGCTAAACCAAGTTAATTTTGAATTATAAATAATTTTTAATAATTGTTCTCTCTCTTTCTATATATATTTATCTATATATAAATGTTTTATGTTCATATATTTTATATAATATATTTATACATACATTTGTGTGTTTATATATATATATATATATATATTGTAACACATATACATGCACATATTTGGATAACATACATGACATACAAAATGAGCTAATATGTCTGTTGCGATGTAAATCCCAACATCTACATATGAGCATATTATACCTTTCACGGATTAATATGTTACACATGCACTCACACATATATGTATACGATACATTTATGTATAAATTAAATCAAATAAAATTAATTTCATTTCTTAATATATTCGAATTTAAATAAAATAAATTATTTTATTTAAATGAAATCTAGAAATGTTCTAATTCAGTTAGACTTCATAGTCCCAATAAAAGATCCAATAGGGTAAAATTTTGAAATTCACTCATAACTTCCGTTGCGGGCTAGTCCAGTTCCAACAATGGTATAAGAGCCCAATAGCCTATGTGGTCTAAATTAGTCATATTAGGGCTAAGTAATTAAGCTTGCCCACTTAGTACGGTATCTAGAAAGGTAATGTCAAGAATTGGAATTGGGTAATCAAGTATCCTGTCCTACTTGCTTACCGGCCTGGCCTGAAAGGTGAAGTGAGCCCAAAGGTTGCCCCTAATAGAAAAGGCCCAACTTAATTTGGGCCTTGGCTAATATTCAAAATCGTTTTGAAAATTAATGTTAAAGATTTTAAATTTAATAGTTAAATTTAAAATAAATCATGTTTATTATAAAAAATTATAATACTACATAAGTTTTCAAAATGTTTGAAAGGATAATGATATTTTCAAAATGTTTGACAATATTTATATAATAATTTCAAATTTTAAATTTATTAATAAGATAAATAAAATAAATAAAATAAATATGTTAATTAATTAATGCAAATATGCATGTATTATATATGTTGATATATGTTATGTTATTTTAAAATGTTTAAGATAACATAAGTATACATGTATGTATACAAGATAAATTTTGAAATTAATAAATTTTAATAAAAATTGTTTAATTGAATAAATTAATTAAAGGTTAATTAATTAAATAAAACACACATATATATGATATATGTGTGTTACATATAAATACACTATAAATGTTATAGTAGATATGTCCAGTATAAAAGTTATATTGGAATACTAATTTAAAATTAATTAAAGAGTTAATTGATTAAAATTAATTAGATAAGATTTAATTAATGATATATTATGCGTAAGACTATCATATAAGTAATATGAAATATAAAAGTTATATAATAATAAAACTTATATGATATGTGTATAAACTAAATATGGAACATTAAAGAAACCCAAATAGACTTGAGAAATAAATACATATGTAAATGTACATATACCGTGATTTCCGATGTTTCTGACACTTGAATCGCTGGGGTATTTCATATGAAACATATTATTCTATAAGTTGATATCACTCAATATATATATTGAAGATTATGAATCTTCAATATAATGTTGTCCTCTACCATATATATATTAATAAATTACTTGCATATGTAGGATCGATTTCACTCTAGAGGGGGGTGAATAGGGTGATACTAATAATAATAAAAAATTAATGCGGAAATATATATAATAATTGCAGCACAGATAATAGCAGAATAATAAAAGCAGAAAGAGAACAACACAGATTTATTCAGCTTCGGCAAAACCCTGCCTACGTTCTGCTCCCAAGGTTTCTACTAGAAATTAAGTAGTCAGACGCTTACACGTAAAGTTGCAACACCCGCTATCGACTAACCTAACTCTATGCTCAAAACCCTGCCACAACTCAGCCACTGAGTTGTGAATTCTCGAACTACACCACCGTAGTTCGTCCTTAGTCACACGACTAGAATTTTACAAAAGTTTTAAAAGAAAATTACAAAATAAATCTAAACAAAAAAACAAAACCCTTTTTATATAATTTAAGCCCAATATAATATATAACTGGCCCACCTAATAACCCAACAAAAATATATCTCCTTATCCTTCTCAGTAGAATTTTCGGCCGTGTTCTCTTTTTGTTCATGTTGTTCCTTTTTCACTTGTGATCTGAAATTAGGGCTTTGATTATTCGAGCCGCAGCTTGAACATCGATCGATTGAAAGTGTACTTTCACTTGAACGGTTTCGTCGATCGATCCCCTTTGCTTTGACTTTGTCAATCGATTGCTGGCTTTGAAATGATTGCGGCTGCTCCCATAATTGAGTTCGAAACTGTGAATCTGGTATGTAAATTTTGCCGTTTAACTACTCTGTTGTTTTGCTTTGATTCGAACTCGATTCGAGTTATTGATTTGGGATATAATCTGAAAATTGGCTCTGTGATTTTTTGCTTGAACTCGAATGCTTAATTGCCGATGATGCTACTCGTTATTTATAGGGTTTGTATCCCTTAGTTTACGTTCGTATAATTTCGGTTTGAATTCTTCACATGATTTGCTCTGCCATTGATTTTTGATCAAACGATGTGATTAATTTTGACTTGTTCATATCATACGTATACTTTGTGAATTTGAATTTAGGTCCATTCTTTTCTCTTGTGACTTCTATGATTTCGGCACTGACTTGTCCATTGTACTTGCGATATATTGTTGCTATTATCTTGGTCACCACGTCTATGATTCTGGCATGACATGATCATTGACTTTGTTTGAAAACCGCTACCCTGATTTTTGTAAAACAGTAAACTGCTTCATTGATTTTTTGTAAACTCTGCTTCATATAGACTACTAGCTTTCTTTCGAATGTCTTCATGTTGCATATGTATCAATTTTTGGTCATTCATATATACTTTTGACTGATCTGGTTCTAGCAGTCTTCATGTGTGAGCACTTTGTTATTGCAGTCTTGTTCCATGTATTTCTGGTTCCATATTGAATGAAGGTTGCACTTGAAGTCTGAATGCATGTTGTATGTTGGTGTCATGTTGCAGTTGGTTCGAGTTGGAGTCTGTATTATTGTTTTGATGTTGTTGTGTGGTTGTTCCATTGTGTTTTCATGTGTACTGGTTTGCTTTGTTTCCAGTTCTGGTGCACATGCCTGAATCTCTGGTTTTCACTACACATGTATATATATATATATATATATGTTCACACATGCATCCATGTATGCTGCGTACTTCATTTTGGTAGATATTTTGCATTGTTGTCACGTGACCAGTATTGTTCCACTACTTCATTTGTAAACTCTTTGTCTGGTTTGGTTATGAGGTCTTGATACATTTGAGTCTTTGTTTCGTATGTATGCACAGTGGTCTGGTTGAGACAGTTTCATTGATCTAGTGCATTGTGGTCTCTGGTGCCTCTGAGCATGTTTGAAACTGTGGTCATCTATGTATATACATACATATGTATGTTATGTCTGATTGTTGTGTTGATGCTCATGCAGTTGAGTTAATTCATTCACTGCCTTGTATATGTACATGAGTCATTCCTTGTATATATACATGAGTGATTGCACATCCATGCTAGTCTGGTTTATGCTTCATTGTTTTCTTGTGCACTTATGGTTGCATTCATTTTGTGTGTCCATGCTGAAAGTTTTGCATTGCTTCATCTGCTTCGAGTCAATTATGCATTTTCTTCTAGTGTTTTCATGTAGACTGGTCATATGCATTTGAGTTTTGTTTGGTTCTTCTTAGCCTTGCATTTTTGTAGTTTGGTCTAGGTTGCATCCCTTCCATGTCCAATTGCTTGTATTAACCGGTTCGATGTGTGTGTGTGTGTTCATAGTTTCACTTGATCACCGATTCAATCTTCACCTGGATGTCACTTAAAATGATCTGCCTCGAGTTAGAATGGCCTGGTTCATATTAGTTCATGTGTACTTATGTCTCTTGGCTGAAGTTCGAGATGCTGAGGCAGTGCACATGTGTACGTGTACACATGTGTATATGCAGGCTCTAGTGTATTTGTAACTTTGTGACTTGTTTTCGTATTGCACCTGAGTTTAATCCAGCCTCGGCTCGGGTTTGACCTTGTGCTCACCTGTCCCTGCAATTTTATCAAGTGTATATCAGTGTGCACGACCTTGTGGCATGTACAGTGATACACTGTGCATGTCACAAGTTGTTCGTGTGTGATGAATTCAAAAGAAATGATGACGAACAACCCAAATAACTGAGGCAAATAATATTTTCAAAACACGCATTTTATTTTTACACTGCAAAAAAATTTTCTTTTTCAATTTTACTGCGTCGGTGTTTACTTTTCAGATAGCTCAGATGCTGGATTCAAGCTAGAATAGAGTTGAAGATCAAATACGAGTGAACGAGTGATATGTAGTGAGGTGCCAATGTATGTAACAATTGTATAGTGAAAAATTGTGTTGTAATTTGAAATTGTATTGTAATTGAAATTTTGTATATATAGTGAGAGCTCAAATTTTGTACTATTCAAAATTGTAATAAAATATTTGTTTGAATTTAAATTCTATGTTATTTATTTTATCCAGCAAATATTTATTTAATTATGTGAAAAATAAAATAGTACAATAACAAATACATTTAAATGAATATATATATATATATATATGTTTATTATCATCTAACAAAAATCATATACTTGCATATTCAACAATCTCCCTCCTTTTGATGATAACAAACATATATTTAAGATTTTGAATTTATTAAATGTATTTGGTCATTGATGAACCCTATTTGCTCCCTCTATTTGAATGCTCCCTCTTTACAACAAAGCTCCCCCTTCATATATGCATGAAAATAAATAAAAATATGCAAATGAACCTATATGGGAATATGCAGATCAAAATAAAATATTTGACCGTTATTTGCCAAAATCTTAACTTTTCTCTCCCCCTTTTGTTATCAGCAAAAGAGTAATAGTGTTAGAAAAATAGAGATAAAGTGATAGACATTAATACAACATTAATACCCAATCGAGTATAAATATTAAATTTCAATAAAAAATCAACAAAAATCATAAATACTTTGTTAGGCGCATATTCCACTTAGAGCGATAGGGGTGATGTCGGCATATAAAACCATATAGTTGTATCTATTTGTAGTATATTTATATCAGGAATTTGAATATCTACTAACCATGCATAACCGTTAGGACTTTTAAATGAGATTAGTAGTATTCCCAATTTTTATAAAAAATGAATTTCAAGCATCTTCTAACCATGCATAACCATGAGGACTTTTAAATGGGATTAGAATCAACTTGTCTATTTGATAATCAATTTTGATATGTGTTCCATACATTCATAACCGTGAGGACTTTTAAATGAGCATGAAAACACATATACAAATATTCCAAGTAATTCACCCATGCATAACCGTGAGGACTTTTAAATTAGAGTGAATACATTGGATGTTTTTATTGCTAAAATAAAATAAAATAAAAATGAATAATTTCCTATTTAAAATACCACATTTTGACATACTATATTGGATTTTGATGAGTGATGGTCGTTAGAAATATGATAGAAATAGAGATGGTCATGGAATTTTTACCAACAAAAGTTATTATAAATCTTGTTTAAATTTTTAAAGAAATTCTCTAAATATACCGTCTAAAGTCATAATATATGATTAATATCAACACGCATTATTTTTTCAATCACTATTTATCTTTTCGATAATTAGTAGGGAGTCAGATTAGTTAATGTAGTCATTTAAGATCAAATCCAAAAATAAATATAAAATCAAATTTCTAAAATGTCTAATCTGAAACGAAGTCAACAAAAACTATTTTTTGGAAGGGGCTTTATAAGAAAAATGTCTGCTAATTGAAAATCGGTTAAAAATGAAAATTATGCAGATATTTTGTTTGTGAATGTGATGCAACTAATGAATGTCTCAACGTAAAACACGTTCTACTAGTAATTTTTCTATCAACTAGGTTACCAGTGCAATCTGCATCTGAATTTCTCTTTGACTCAAAGTTATCATTAGATAGATATCATAGACCAAACCGTGATTTGTGCAACAAATACCTTCTAATTCTTTTACAACTTTTAAAATGTGATTCCTTAAGGATTTGATTGAAAATGTGCACATAAATAACCACAGAACATAATGTCGGGTCAAATATATTCACGAGTATCTAGAATAATCATCAACCAATAAAACACCAGCATTAGTCCAAACAAATCTATATGAACTAGTTCAAGGATGAAAAGATGATTGGTCAACATTTAAGAATCAAAATCAACATTTATTTCATTATCATATAACTGGCTAATCAGGTTATGGTGCAGATTTTCAACATATAATATATCGTTCAAGATAAATGTACCGTTACCTATTTTACCTTTGCCGATAATTTTTCGTTATTGCCCATTGTGATTCTACCACCTTTGTACTAGGCTAAGGAACTTAGATTTGTCGCTCATTGTGTGCCTGGAATAGCCACAATCCAGGTACCACTCTTATTGTTCCTTAGCCTGCCACTACACCTACACGAGGGAAGATTTTTGTGACCTATTTGTTTTTATAGGTCCATGATTGTTAGTGGCAAAATATTTTGAAAAACAAGTTTGTGTAGAACCAAAACAGTTTATATTTGTTCCTTTTGGCACCCAGATCTGTTTGACTTTAAGGGATTTTATATTAGTGCCGTTTGGAACCCAAATTGGTATGGTTTTCACGTGTTTGGGTCTATACCAGCAATGATTATGATTGTGTCCAAATCTTTCCACAAATCGTGCACTTGGAATTGACTTGATTAATTTCACTTCTAACACGTTCAGTTTGAGTATATCCAAGTCCTTGTCTAACAGTATTGACAGTTTGTTTCCCTAATAACGTATTTAGTGATTTTTCTCCTTTGGAGAATTTCCTTAAAGTTGTAGACAATTGTCAGACTTGTGTTTTGAGAGGTTCATTTTCATTCAATAACAAAGTGCACTTTTTGATAGAATTTTCTCTCCTAGTATTTTCACTTTCTTTCAAAATCAGAATTTCACTTTCAAGTGATTTGATTCTAGTTTCTGATTTTTTTCATTTCCACTTCAAATGATGGACACTTATCACACTTAGGGCTTTTGTTTCGATAGTTTTTAACGAATTGATCAAGCTGTTTATTTAGTTCTATCAAACTATCTCTTTGTGATTCAATTTTATCGTACTTCTCCCTAAGTCGTTCAAAGCAGCCATTTACTTCGTGAAAATATATTAGTAATTCTGAGTGAGTGATTTTTGATACCTCGCTTGGCTCGTCATCGTCGCTATCAGTTGTATCACCTATTTCTCCTTGAAGACACGGTTTTGCTTTTTCATTTTCACTGCCAGTGATTTCATCACTTTCATCAGTTTCATCTCAAGTAGCTGCAAAACTTCTCCTTTTTGGTTTCTTTCCTTGGCTGAGTCAATTCTGAGGACAATTTGGCTTGATATGACTAGGTTTATTGCACTTGTAACATATGATCTCCTGCTCTTTTGAGTTGTCTAGTACTTTGACTATTCTGCTTTTCAATTGTTGATTTAGAGCTGGATTTCCATATTTGCAGTTCCACTTTTTAAATCTCTTTATTATCAGTGCCAATTCAGTTGCTCCATCATCATCGTCATCATCATCACTTTCGGTTGTTCCTTTGAGAGCTATTGATTTCTTTCGCCTATCACCTCCTTCGCGTTCTTCCTTGAATTTCATTTCTAGTTCATAAGTGGTGAGATTTTCGATAAGTTCTTCGACTTTAATTTGTTTCAAATCCTTCGATTCTTGAATAGCAGTGACTTTGGCTTCAAAATTTCATGGTAGAATTCAGAGGATTTTTCGGACTATTTCCAATTCTGTGTATGGTTTTTCAAGAGCTTTTGATTTGTATATGAGATTAGAAAGTCGTTCGTACATCTCTTTGACATTTTCATCCTTGGCCATTGTGAAGTTCTCGTATTTGCTACTAAGCATGGCAAGGCGAAATTCTTTGACTTGGGAAGTTTCTTCGTGGGTCACTTCAAGTGTGTGCCAAATTTTCTGCGCAGTTAGACAATGTGAGACACGATTAAATTCAATTTGATATAATGAATAGATAATAGAATTCATAGCTGTAGCATTAGCATTCTGTAGTTTATTTTCAAGATCTGTCCATTGATCCATCGGTTTTTCAATTTCTTGATTATCTACCACTATAGTTAGTGTTCTATATCCCGTCTCAACAATATTCCAAGCATCAATGGTTTTCAAAAAAAATTCATTCTATTTTTCCAGTAAGCATATTCACCATTGAACATTGGTGGTCTAACTATGGACTGTCCCTTAGTAAAAGCATTATTAAAAGATGCCATTTAAAAATCAAATTTTTAAAACAAAAAATGGTTTTTGTTCCTTGCTCTGGTACCACTTGTAGGATCGATTTCACCTTAGAGGAGGGTGAATAGGGTGATACTAATAATAATAAAAAAATAATGCGGAAATATATATAATAATTGCAGCACAGATAATAGGAGAATAATAAAAGCAGAAATAGAACAACACAGATTTACCCAGCTTTGGCAAAACCCTACCGACATGCTTCCCCCAAGGTTTCTACTAAAAATTAAGTAGTCAGACGCTTACATACGTAAAGTTGCAACACCCGCCATCGACTAACCTAACTCTACACTCAAAACTTTTCCACAACTCAGCCACTGAGTTGCGAATTCTCGAACTACACCACCGTAGTTCGTCCCTAGTCACACGACTAGAATTTTACAAAAGTTTTAAAAGAAAATTACAAAATAAAACTAAACAAAAAAAAACAAAACCCTTTTTATATAATTTAAGCCCAATATAATATATAACCGGCCTACTTAATAACCCAACAAAAATATATCTCCTTATCCTTCTCAGGAGAATTTTCGGTCGTGTTCTCTTTTAGTTCATGTTGTTCCTTTTTCACTTGCGATCTGAAATTAGGGCTTTGATTATTCGAGCCGCCGCTTCAACATTGATCGATTTGAAGTGTACTTTCACTTAAACGGTTTCGTCGATCGATCCCCTTTGCTTTGACTTTATCAATCGATTGCTGGCATTGAAATGCTTGCGGTCGCTCCTAGAATTGAGTTCGAAACTGTGAATCTGTTATGTAAATTTTGCTGTTTAACTGCTCTGTTATTTTTCTTTAATTCGAACTCGATTCGAGTTACTGATTTGGGATATAATTTGAAAATTGGCTCCATGATTTTTTGCTTGAACTTGAATGCTTAATTGTTGATGATGTTAATGGTTATTTATAGGGTTCGAATCCCTTAGTTTACGTTCGTATAATTTCGATTTGAATTCTTCACATGATTTTCTCTGCCATTGATTTTTGATCGAACGATGTGATTAATCTTGACTTGTTCATATCATACGTATACTTCATGAATTTGAATTTAGGTCCGTTCTTTTCTCTTTTGACTTCTATGATTTCGGCACTGACTTGTTCATTGTACTTGCGATATATTGTTGCTATTATCTTGGTCACCACGGCTTTGATTCTGGCATGACATGATCATTGACTTTGTTTGAAAACCGCTACCCTAATTTTTGTAAAACTATAAACTGCTTTATTGATTTTTTGTAAACTCTGCTTCATATAGACTACTAGCTTTCTTTCGAATGTCTTCATGTTGCATATGTATCAATTTGTGGTCATTCATATATACTTTTGACTGATCTAGTTCTAGAAGTCTTCATGTGTGAGCACTTTGTTATTGCAGTCTTGTTCCATGTTTTTCTGGTTCCATATTGAATGAAGGTTGCACTTGAAGTCTGAATGCATGTTGTATGTTGGTGTCATGTTGCAGTTGGTTCGAGTTGGAGTCTGTATTATTGTTTTGATGTTGTTGTGTGGTTGTTCCATTGTGTTTTCATGTGTACTGGTTTGCTTTGTTTCCAGTTCTGGTGCACATGCCTGAATCTCTGGTTTTCACTACACATGTATATATATGTTCACACATGCATCCATGTATAATGTGTACTTCATTTTGGTAGCTATTTTACATTATTGTCATGTGACCAGTACTGTTCCACTGCTTCATTTGTAAACTCTTGGTCTGGTTTGGTTATAAGGTCTTGATACATTTGAGTCTTTGTTTCGTATGTATGCACTGTGGTCTGGTTGAGGCGGTTTCATTGATCTGGTGCGTTGTGGTCTCTGGTGCCTTTGAGCATGTTTGAAACTGTTGTCATCTATGTATATACATACATATGTATGTTATGTATGATTGCTGTGTTGATGCTCATGTAGTTGAGTTAATTCATTCACTGCCTTGTATGTACATAAGTGATTGCACATCCATGCTAGTCTGGTTTATGCTTTATTGTTTTCTGTGCACTTATGGTTGCATTCATTTTTGTGTGTTCATGCTGAAAGTTTTGCATTGCTTCATCTGCTTCGAGTCACTTGTGCATTTTCTTCTAGTGTTTTCATGTAGACTGGTCATATGCATTTGAGTTTTGTTTGGTTCTTGTTAGCCATGCATTTTTGTAGTCTGGTCTAGGTTGCATCCCTTCCATGTCTAGTTGCTTGTATTGACTGGTTCGATGTGTGTGTGTGTTCATAGTTTCACTTGATCACTGATTCAATCTTTACCTGGATGTCACTTGAAATGATCTGCCTCGAGTTAGAATGGTCTGGTTTATATTAGTTCATGTGTACTTATGTCTCTTGGCTGAAGTTCGAGATGCTGAAGCAGTGCACATGTGTACGTGTACACATGTGTATATGCAGGCTCTAGTGTATTTGAAACTTTGTGACTTGTTTTCATATTGCACCTGAGTTGAATCCAGCCTTGGCTCGGGTTTGACCTTGTGCTCACCTGTCCCTGCAGTTTTATCAAGTGTATATCGGTGTGCATGGCCTTGTGGCATGTACAGTGATACACTGTGTATGTCACAAGTTGTTCGTGTGTGATGAATTCAAAATAAATGATGACGAACAACCCAAATAACTGAGGCAAATAATATTTTCAAAACACACATTTTATTTTACACTGCAATAATATTATCTTTTTCAATTTTACTACGTCAGTGTTTATTTTTCAAATAGCTCAGATGTTGGATTCAAGCTGGAATAGAGTTGAAGATCAAATACAAGTGAACGAGTTACATGTAGTGAGGTGCAAATGTATGTAACAATTGTATAGTGAAAAATTGTGTTGTAATTTGATATTGTATTGTAATTGAAATTTTGTACATATAGCGAGTGCTCAAATTTTGTACTATTCAAAATTATAATAAAATATTTATTTGAATTTAAATTTTGTGTTATTTATTTTATCCAGCAAATATTTATTTAATTATGTGAAAAATAAAATAGTACAATAAAAAATACATTTAAATGAATATATATATATATATGTTTATTATCATCAAACAAAAATCATATACTAGCATATTCAACAACATACTCCTTAGTTGTTGAGCAAACTCAAGGTAGGGATGTTATGCGTAGTATTATTAATATATTGAACAGATGAGGTAAGATAACTATATGTATTTGTTGAGCAAACTCAAGGTACATATATTATACTTAGGCCATCACGATATGGTAGGTATGAGTGAATAATCTCTTTCGATTTGTTGAGCAAACTCAAGGTCGAAATGAGATTAGAACAAGGTGAAATGGGTTAGGAATTGTATGTGATATAATCGATAAGGAGTTATCCATCGTTTTTGGGGCTATGATTTGTTGAGCAACCTCAAGGTCAGAATATCAAAACAAACGAGTCCTAACACCCACTAGTGAAGTTGTAAGACTTCTATGTTTCATCTTAGGGTTTGGAGAAACATAAAAGACTAGTGGGAGCCTTATTAGAAAAATGAAATGGTAACATTTAACCTTTCTAATATTGTTAGAACATATGCTATATAATGTTATAATTATCTACAATGATAAATTTGTGCATATAATATGATTGATAAAAAGTTTGTCAATTAACATATATAACCAAACTGAATTGAAAGTTGACAAATAGAAATATAATATATACTTACTAATAATTCTAATTGCATGTTACTCATAGGAGTGCCCAATTTCAACTACTTAATACATTCATAAGTTGGTCACTTATATATTTAGTTGGTTTAGACCGTGTATTGCATTTTATGAGTTTTTGAACTATAAATGCAATTCAAGACTATGGAGGTTTGATCCATGTAGTTTCACATATAAATGTTATATGGTGAACAGTCATAGTTTGTGGGGTACAATATTTCGATGAAGTTAGTTCATTCGAAGTAAGCCAATAAACAGTATTTTAAGATCATGTATTCAACTTGAATGATTTCAAAAGGATCATATTGTGTTAATGTAACACAAGACCATAAACTACGAGATACATCTAAGAACTCGATCATTGAAATGTCATCTTGATCGGTTTACATAAAGTGCAACATATTTGATGTCTTTAATGTTAAGAATAATCGAATGCACTTTTGTAAAGGGTTTGTTATGATATTGTAATAAGGTTTTCTTTTGAATAGTTTGACCATTTGAAAGAAAAACGAATGTATAAGAATAAATGTAATTTAAGGTAAAGTTGGAATGAAAAGAATGAATAGTCACTTCTGCTTCATAGAGAAACATTGGAAACAAGAATTGTAATAATAACTTATACTTAATATTGGAATATGAAATATGATTTTTATTCCGAAATGTATTTTCATATAGAAAATTGTTTTCTACAACATTTATTTCTTTGAGTTCAAGATATTTGATCAAAGAACTCTCCTCTGTAAACTAGTTGCAGCATATGAAATAAGTAAACAATATTAAGTGAATAGTGGACCTCTAAATTTAGTACGCTATTATAGTAATGGCGGAAATAGTGGGAGCATGCCATATAGCACCTAATGATTGCATCAAATTACGAAAATTGTTTTCGCAAAATGTACCGAACATTATTTGTGAAATATTGTTTATTTTTTGGTATTGACTGAAAAATAGATATAACTATATTTCAATATGTGTATTATGAATATTCATTATGAAATAGAACTATATTGTGGAATTTTTTTTCATAGTAAAAGTGATGCAACAAAAATACATATGTATCTAATATTATTTACAGTTGTTTTGGAATTATAGACTAAGCCGTAGTTTTGAGAAATAATTTTACTATATGATTATGAATCATATGATACAGATTAATTATATCTCAAACAATTAATGGCTATGCACCCATTCAGTGGGAGCATCATAAGAGTTGATGAACTCTTTGAATTAATACAGATTGATGTATGAAATCACAAGTCTATTAATACCAAAAGGGTTCCACGTACTTTGTTATATTCATCGATGATTTATTATCAACATGAACATGTGTATTAGATACACATGTAGTAAGTTTATGATAAAATCATAGAATATAAAAGAAAAGTAAATAAAATAACATGCAATAGAATAAAATGATTTGATTTGGTCGAATAAGTGAGTATATTGGAAAGAGTTCCAAATGTACCTAAAAATGAATATAGATTCAATCTCAAAATCACTCCTCCATGTGATACATAATGATGCATCGATAAGGAGTAATCAGACATTGTTGGACAATTTACGATTAATTGTGAGTGAAGTTGGGTTAGTTTCTTTCTATAAGGTCATGTACATAAGATTAATACACAAGGTTGATATTATTTCATGTAAATAACAGTTTACAAAATCATACAAGATAAGGGTTTGTAAGAAATCCCAACATATCCTAGGCCAAGGAGTTGGCAGGTTGTGCGAGTCGAAAGATTGCACGTAATAATTGTTCATGAGGGATCTTATATGAATCTCCAAAAAGTTTTTTGGAAAGGTCTGTCATCAAATGACATATTTATGTTTTTAACATAATTTTTGTAAACTAAAATCAGTTTCATAAATAAAAAGTTTCATAAAGCGTTGATGAATCCCTATTCTATTTGCACTAAGAAACAATTGTTGTTTCAAGTTATATCAACTTCATTGTGAAGGAATTTCTTTGAGAAATTTTTGATAGTTAAATGGAATTGGATCTGATCCATAGATAAAACTGATTATATGAGATAAAGTGAAATTAACTAAGCTAAATGAACACATAGCATTAGAATGTCTAATAACTATTCTCGTACATCGAGGAGAAACTATAAGTTTCTTATTAATGTTGAAAATATACATTACCCTCGGTTGTTCAATTAAACGATTAAGATTGTTGGCTCTATATGGTATGATGCGCAGATCTGAAAGAATTCGAAGTACGCTATCAAAATATGATTTTGGTGGTCGTAACCAAAGAGATGTGATCCATCGGCCGAGATTGTGTCTTTATTGCAAAGACTAATGTGGTTGGAATTAAATAAGCAATGTTGATAAGAATAATATCGCAAATTTCAATTGTTGAAATTAGCATAACAGATTCAGTATTCAACATGCTAAGTTAATTCAGATCTACTCACAAAATTATTGCTCGATAAGACTTGGTGTTTGGTACTTATGTATTGAAACAAAAAATTCTAAATAATGATTTAGAGTAAGCCGTTTACACATATTAAACAAAAATGCCACGAAGTCAGTGGAAGCGATATTGGGTTTGTGAGTCTATGGATATGATCCAAGAAATGATACGAATGTATCATTTTATAAGCATCAAGATTGACTAATTATTTTGATAGAAATATCAAATAGTTTGATTTTCAATCGAAGTGCAGAGGAAGCGTGTGTTCATAAGAAAGAACGTTAAAAGATACATTGATATTTCTAAACTACAAGTAAACAGCATGTTGTTGATTTTAACAATATGCTTGTATTGAAATCAACTTTAGTTATTTTAATACTCAATTTTGGATTGTAAATGATGTCTTTTATGGTGAGTATAAAAGATATAGGGATTGTCCCAAAACGATATACAAGAGCACTCTATTAAAAGGAGAACATGTTAGTTGAATTCTTTATGCATTAGCAATAAGAATTATCATACGAGTTATATTGTGTATGATATTGTGTTTTGTTTATGTATTTGATACATGGAGCAAATATAAAATCCAAATTGATATCACTAAACGGTTGTTTGAGGTGTTCTCGCATATTTATGAAATACTAGATAATTGTTTATAGAAACAACGAACTTGTTATGATGGAATGTTTGGACACAACTTTTATAAGTGATATTGAGTATAACATGTCAATGATAAAATTCAAGTTAAAATCTTTCATTTGAAAATGTTTCAAAACAAAAGTGATTATGGTCGATTCAACGAAATTTTGAGAACATTAACTTGAATAGCGCTACTATAAACCAATGTATATAGATATAAATGCACGAATTTATAATTGAGCCAAAGGTGATTCCAAATGTTGAGAGTCCCGTAATATTGTTATAAGATAACAATGTCATAAAATTGGTCATGATAGAACTTAAAGCTCACTAGAAGTCTAAAATCATACTTCGAATCGTTCCACATGATAAAGGCAGTTTATCGGTGTTAAAGAGAGTTAATCGACAAAGTAGATAATTAAAACATAATTGCATACTCATTCACTAAGGGACTAACCTAATTGGTTTTGAGAAAACTGATTGGAGAAGTTGGAATTAGATTCCATAATTGACCTCAAGTGCAAGTGGGAGATTGATAGAGTTAGGGGTATGCCCTAGGGGCAATTATATAATTTGTTACATATGTCTAACTCGTTGACCAATCTTGTTCGAAATAAAATACATTTTCTTCCTATTATATAATTGATATAATGTGATTATATTAATTAATTAACTTAATTAAAAGTTTATTTAATAGAAAAATCCATAAATGGTATATTTTGTGATAGTAGTTACAAAGTGTTGTAACCATGAGTAATTTATCACAACAAAACAAATATATCATTTTAAATGTTTCTAGTCAAGATGCATCGAGACTGGATATCGATGTATCAGTTGAGACTGGAGTATGTCTCTCCAAATGTTGGGCAGTGTATTACTCATGACTGTTGGGGGCACCTAGGGGTTATGTACTAATAGTTATTGGATAACTATGGAATGACTCACCTGATAGTTTTATGTTGGTTCATATAACTAAGGTCAAACAGAAAATATCGATGTGTCTGATTTACACAGTTCTCTCGACTTGAGAATACTGTGAATCTTCAATATGAAAGCTCTGTTTTGATTATAGCCAAATCATGGCATGGCGTTCATCGAGTGACTATAGTTGGGTCGAGTGGAAGTATTGAAAGTGAAGCACTATTCAAGAGAGGATTCATCTCCTCAGTTATATGCGGTTAGTATCACAGTCAACTCAAAGTCAAAGTCTCTGGCCAGAGCATTTCGATTAATAATAATTGTTATTATTGAACCAAGGACTTTGTATTTAGACTATAAAGTTGAATGTGGATGAGGTTGGAATTTTGACCATTATCAAATTCCATAAGTCCAAAGTGATATAGTTTTGACGAAGAGAATTGGTGTAAACAAATGTCACAACCGGATAACGCTTATTAAACTAAAATTGGATTTTACCGAAAATGAGTAAGCGATAAATTTGGCCATAATGTTACACCACCTGCTAAGTGACGTGAACGTTAACATTAGAATAGTTCGATGTTAATCGCTGACCAAATTTACACCCAAGAGTTACACAGCCAAAATAATGAATTACCTTAAGACCGAACGATTTAATTAGTTTATAATTGTTATAAATTAATTAAATTAATTAATATTTATGAAATATTAATTATAAAATTTAAATATGATTTGATAAATAAATAACGTTATATATATTTATAACAGTTATAAATATATCGCTCGATATACAATATCGACAAGCGATTAAATTATATTTAATTGAATAGTATTTTGGCTTGGGCTTAGATGGGTTTAAGGCCCATCATTAGGGCTGTAAAATTTCGGTTTTGGAAAGGTCTAGGGGTGGCTAAAACTTAGGGAATTGGCTTGGAGATTTTGTAAGTAGATGTGGTTGTCACAAATCAGTTTGGTTATGTGCATAATTTGTTTATTATACTATTTGATTTATGTATAGACAAATGTTGTTTACTGTAAAAAATCAATTTTTGTCATTAATAATTATTTTATATATATTTATTAATAAATTCATATATATATATATATATATTAGTATATATTTCTCTCTCATAATAGCATATATGCATATATAAGATATATATATATATATGATTTAAAAATTTTAGCACACTTATTTATATATAATATGAATTTAAAAATTCAAAAATTAATTATCATACATATATTCATATTTTTAAATTAACATTTATTGAATTTTTGAATTGTTTATTATATATAAAATAATTATTACATTAAAAATTAAATTTCATATTTTTTGAAAATATTATATCATTTCAAAAACATATAGAAAAAATTTAGGAATTTTTAAATAAATTTTATTATTTTTAGTAATTAATATTATTTTGGAAAAATTGTTTATGATTTATTAAAAATAAAAATTTAATTGTAAAATTCTTCAAAAATTTTTGTAACCTTTCATTCATGATCCTAGAATTTCTGAAATTTTAATTAATAATAATATATTATTTTATATTAAATAATTATTGCCAAAATCAATGTATTTGTTTTTAAAAATAATATTTCAACTTTGAAAAATCTTCAGATTTTTTTTAAGCTCTATTTTATGATCCTAGATTTTCTAAAATTGTAAAATTTGAATTTTCATCAATAGATTATTTTATGTTAATTATTTATGGATGAAAACATTATTTTATTCATAATATATACAAATTAAAATACTAAAATTATTATGTTTGCAAAACTAAGTTAATTTTGAATTATAAATAATTTTTAATAATTGTTCTCTCTCTTTATATATATATATATATATATATAAATGTTTTATGTTCATATATTATATATAATATATTTATACATACATGTGTGTGTGTATTTTGTAATACATGTACATGCACATATTTGGACAACATACATGACATACAAAATGAGAGCTAATATGTCTGTTGTGATATAAATCTCAACATCTACATATTGACATATTATACATTTCACGGATTATTATGTTACACGTGCACTCACACATATATGTATATGATACATTTATGTATAAATTAAATCAAATAAAATTAATTTCATATCTTAATATATTTGAATTTGAATTTAAATAAAATAAATGATTTTATTTAAATGAAATTTAGAAATGTTCTAATTCAGTTAGATTTCTTAGGCACAATAAAAGATCCAATAGGGTAAAATTTTGAAATTCACTCATAACTTCCGCTGCGGGCTAGTCCAGTTCCAACAATGGTATCAGAGCCCAATAGCATACGCGGTCTAAATTAGTCATATTTGGGCTAACTAATTAAGCTTGCCCACTCAGTACGGTGTCTAAAAAGGTAATGTCTAGGATTGGAATTGGGTAATCAAGTATTCTGTCCTACCTGCTTACCGGTGTGGCCCGAAAGGTGAAGTGAGCCCAAAGGTTGCCCCTAATAGAAAATGCCCTACTTAATTTGGGCCTTGGGCTAATTTTCAAAATCATTTTGAAAATTAACGTTAAAGATTTTAAATTTAATAGTTAAATTTAAAATAAAACATGTTTATTATAAAAATTATAATATTACATAAGTTTTCAAAATGTTTGAAAGGATAATGATATTTTCAAAATGTTTGAAAATATTTATACAATAATTTTAAATTTTAAATTTATTAATAAGAATAAAATAAATAAATTAAATATGTTATTTAGTTAATGCACATATGCATGTATTATATATGTTGATATATGTTATGTTATTTTAAAATGTTTAAGATAACATAAGTATACATGTATGTATACAAGATAAATTTTGAAATTAATAAATTTCTGAATATGATGTAGTATGTAGATCGATACAATGAACAACAAAACAAACAAAAAGATTCACTGTTTTTCAACTGTAAACGTGCAGAGCACATACATGCATGCTGGGACACACTCATCTCACCATTTCATAAATAAGACATTATAAAGAATCTTTCTTATTACGCCTTAAAATAATAATTAGGTTATATAAGAGTTTCTTATTATTTTTGCCTAACAATCAATTACCTTCCTAGCGGGGGAAGTAAATGAAAATAAATGTCTGATTAACTACGCCATATACGCAATAATTATACGTTAATTACGCAAATAGAGATAAATAAATATTCGCGCCTAATAAGTTTTAAACGTATGGATTTTACGCTCAATTCCCTAACCAAATATTATTACAAGATATCTTTCTTCAAATTCCCAAGATTTCAACATACCAAAATAAGGGATTCTAACACCGTTTGTAAAACTTTTGAAAACTTTAAACTAAAGAAATTAAGTTTTAATTTTTAACTGAATGACGAAATGCAAGTTATAACTAACAAAAATTCAATTATTACACTGTTTTATACATTAATATGGTGGTTTAATACTTTTTAAAAGAGAGACGATACAAGTTTTCTACATTTCAAACTCCGGGAAGCGCTAACTATAATATTTGTTACATTTATCTAGATATTCATGTAATGGTTGATTACTTTCTTTATTTGTTTGATTATTTTCTAAAATAACTCGGTTTCATTCACATTTTGATAAACGATTAATTTATGCATGTACACGTATAAAAATGCAACATTACATTCACGTCAAAGTCGTTTTGTAAAATCCAAAATATCATACAAATAACATTTTTTAATATCAATTCCTTCTACGCACGTGCATCGCACATGCCAAAATAAGCATTCAGGATAAATTAAAACGAAAAGGTTACTTTATTTAGAAGAAGTTTGAGAGTTAAATGAATAATCCAATTACATACTTGTCTCTCCGTTCATCCTCTGCACCTCTAACTTCTCTCTCCGTTTATCCACTGTCTCTCTGCTCCTGCTCTTCGATAGCTTCATGGGTAAGTGTCAACCGCTCCATTGACATCTACCGCCTCGACTTCATCCTTCTCTATCGTGCCATGCCACTTCATCTGGATATCCCCATTCTTCATCCTCCTCTGCTATTTTGGGATGAGAAATTTGTCTCCTCCTCTTGTTGACCTTGAGTTGAAATGTTCCCCCCTCTACTGCATAAGCCTCCGCTTTAGGTTGTGTTCGTATTGCTCGTTCCTCTAGAGTTGGATTTCCAATGGCATTCTTCCTCTTTGTTCCCCCCGCTACTCTGTTCACATTCACAATGTCTACTAAATATTTTGTCATTGAATTTGGTGATGACCCTTGTATGCATTTATTACATCTCTGTGGTAATCAATTCATATCCGTAAGGTAAGGTAAAAATAACGTTTGATGCCGATTGCGATTTGAAGAAATCTGCTAACTGTTTTCCTGATCTTCTTCGACCGATTTGAAGTTTGTGGGTGTAAAATTTTGTAAAGATAAATCAAAAAACGTGGGAGCGTGCTTTAGTGTTGGGTTCCCCTCCCTCTTAGTCTGTTACAGGCACAATGCTCTCGTTTTTACATAATGCTGAACCAGTCACTAAGAAACATTAACAAATATATCAACCCCAACAAACAAGGAGTTCCCCCACAAGAAATCAGTGCTCTTGCAGACGGCTAGCGGTAATGATTAGTAAACTGCCAACATGTTATGACAAATCAAGAAACAAAGGAATTAAACAGAAACCTTCAACCAATTTCCACACATTGATTCTTTACTTGTCTTTTTATTTATTCATTAAATAATAAACTGTAGCACATTTGATCCTATATTTTCCAAAATACTATACAATATTTAATGATGAATCACTCCTATTTTCTATACAGCATTGTAGATATATGGTTTCACTGCCTACTTCAAGTGTATTCCATCTTCAGTCATTTTTTCTGCCCTGGTCATCTTTTCTGGAAATTCAATGTTTTGGTACTAAATCCAAATATAAAGCCAAACAAGATGATAATTACGAAGTGAAGACCGACTATGAGTGGGAAATGGTGACTTTCTAAGCCAAGGTAGCCTTCTAGGAACTGTTTTACAGTTTGATCAGGCTGACCAAGTACACTGATTAAATGGTCATTGTCGCCAAGCTGAGAAAACATGATACCGTATACTGTCCATGCTGGAGGACATGCCCAATAGAACCATCTCCACCATACTGGTATCATCTGCATAAATAATTGAACTTAAAACTTATGAAATTCAACAGCTTTAAAATTTTGATGACATAACAATTGAGGTATTGATATTAGAATGTAGAAATATTAAAGTTTTAGTGGTAGAATAATGAACTAAAATGTATAAAGATCGTAAATAAAAGTTGATAATGGCTCAAGGGAAAAACTCATAGTATTACATAATTTTTTACTATCATTTTTGGCAAAGTTTTTTCATTTTAGTTCCTAAAGTGGGTACTCGCCTACCTCATATGGTTCTGCGCCTAATTTATGTGTAAATGAAGCTGAATGTAGGGGTCATTTCAGTATGTACCTTAATTGGAATGACAAAACCTGAGAAGACATTCCACATTATAAAGACGAGGAAGGCTAAACCAGCTGCAATTTCTTGAGTCGGCGTAAGTGCAACTGTCATCATTCCATAAAGCACGAAATATATGAAGCTCAACAGCATGAAGAGCGTGAACCAGAAGAATTTTGTAGCTTGGAGTGGAAATCCTAACATTGGGTACACAATGCCTGAGAATATTATGACTTGGATTATGATGTACGGGATCTCAACTGCCACCTGCATATACGGGAGTAGCATATTATTGATTATCATTACATTTAAGAATCAATGAAATTTTCAAAGCATATTACTGAAATAATATCATCTCACTTATAAACAAGTTCCGGTGGGTCGCTATAATTTGATGTGGGTAAATTATAAAGGGACACATGCTTAAGCTATTTTTTGTTAAGGGGACAAATACTTCGATTAAAAGCATATATAAACACTTCACATAGAACAGGTCAAGCTTTGTTTCTTGTTTCCTTTCTTGCTCTATAGTGAAATCACCAGACCGCCTTAATTATAAGAAAGAGAACACTACTCCTGTTTTTTGTTTTCCCTCTTCGACTTTTAGTTTGTTTTTCAACACGTTTTTTTTATCATCTTAACCCATATTTCATAACATATAATAAAGTTTGGATTGATTTCAAAACATATTACCGATATAGATATATTTTCGTCATGCTGACTCCAATTCAGCAACTTGCATTGGTGCACTTCGAGAATGCGCCAATCCAATTTCATAAATAAATAAAAAATTAAAAAATACACATCGGGACACTTTGAGAAGGCGCCAATGCAATTTCGTTAAAAAAAACAAAGTTGGGGCACTTTAGGAATGCATCGGTGCAAATTGAAAAGGGAAATAGATTGGTGCATATTAAAAGAGCTACAATGAAAATCGTGCCAACTTGGAAAAAATAGACTTATATTTGTAATATGTTTTGGAATAAGTCTAAGTTTGTTAAATGTTTTAAAAGTAGGCAAAATTGATTTTTTTTTTTTTTACACTTTTCGGTATGATTTTTCATTTCATTCATTTCCAGCGATTCATTTTTTTGATTCAACCATCACATATAAAACAAAAAAATTGATTGCAATGAGCTTTTTTCTTTCAGAAGTTCAATACAAGTTTATATGTGGATGAATTAAAGTAGTTAGTTTTAGGGGAAAAATATTATCAAAGTGATCACTGTAGTTGATAGCCTTCCCCTTAACATTTAATAGTTAATAAAAGTATTTGACTACTCTTAATAAAATCTTGTTGTTCTTTAATAAAAAAATTTTGGACAAACTTTTCAAACTAGGCCATAAAAAATAATTTATTTCGATTTTAAACCTCGTGGAAAACTTATTACAAAAATAAGCCTAGTTTTGCGCAAACATGGATTGCACAAGTGTATTTTAAAAAAAAAACAAATTTGTACATGCGCAAATTTGAAATGCGCAACTGTTATTTAAAAAAATTATGCTTACATTTTTGGATTGCGCAAGTGTTATTTTTGAAAGAAAAAATTTGTGTTTGCGCATTTTTGAAATGCGCAAGCAGAAATGCTGTATGAAGCAAAACGAGGTCTATTTTTGTAATAAGTTTTGGACGAGCCTAAAATTGAAATAGGTTATTTTCTCGGGTCTAATTTGAAAATTTGTCCTTTTTCTTTTCTTTTTCATTGCACTGTATGTGTATTTAAAAAACAAAAATGGACACGGAGTTATGAGTTTATCAACCATTTCTGTAACGACGTTGTATTGAGCGTAAAATTGTCCTGTTGCAGATTTGAAAATAGTAAATTAACAATCGAATCCATGGCTTGACGTCACTTGAAAAAGGCATGTCTGATACTTCGTGAAACTGTCTAGTTGCAGATTTTTTTTTATTTCCAAAAAAAAAAGGGAGGGGGGGGGGGGGGGTGGGTGGGGGGAAGTGGGACACATCTCTCTTCGATGTCAATCACTAAAGTTGATGTTTACATACAAATGAGATTGTTCAGTTAAAGAGTGTCTGATACTATTGCACCAATAACATAGTAATGAATTTCAGAATAAAGAAAATTGAAGAGAGCAAACCAAGTAAACGGCTATTATCATGACTTAAAGGTCAATTCCTACATTTTGTACTCTACTTTCCGATAATGTGTACTGATTTTTCAATTTGTTTCATCTAAAAGATATAATATATAAGAATGGTATACCTGAGCAATCACATAAGGAATGTAGGAATACATCCCAGCTGATCTTTCACGATAAAATACAGTCCTCTCCAAAGCAACAACTGGTTGAATTATTGAACAATTTGCAAAGCCCAAGAACAACGCTGATGAATAAACTGCACCAAGTACGTTGAAAATTTCTTGTTCTGAATCGCTGTTAAATAGTGCACAGTTAGAATATAAGAAAATATTTTTTTCATTTAGATGTCCTCTATATGGGATAGTGGTATGTGTCTATATTGTCTATCTAAAGGTCTTGTAATCGAACCTCATCGGCAACAATTAACCTTGTTCAAAAAAATAAAAAAATAAATTCAACCCACACCACACTTTCAAGAATATTGGTAGCTTGAGGGTGAGTGCCCTTAAGAATTGATTTGCATCAGAAAAGCCCAAGATATAGAGACTATCTAACTATGTGAAACAGATAAATTTAAAATAGTAATGATATGCGAATAGAAGTCATGGCTTGATCCCAAAATAAGGTTGTTTTAACTTTATGGACATGACATAACCCTTAGTTGCAGATGTGATCAATAAAAAAATTACAGTCAGTTAAGAGCATTATACTACAAATTGACCTTCAAACTTACATTTTGGATCCAACTTGCCAGAAGACAACTCCAAATATAAGAGACACGCTGAAAGTATTTATAAATCGAACAACATTGTGTTCAGGATTTTTCCAGTATGATTTCTGTTGTTTCCATAAGCAAGCTATACACTGTGATTTGAAATTCTGCTCGTATTTTGCTGAGAAATGCAGTTCTTCGCCGTCTTGGACTGTACTTACCTCTTCGAGTTGTTCCATAGTTTCTCTGTATATAAAAGTTATTTAGTTGACCAAAAAAAGATTTTTCCCAAAGCCAAAGTATTGTTATCGTTTTGTGTTACTTGTAAAGAGAGGAGCTAAGGAATATGTTTGCGTAATCTACAGATATATTGTACTCCATGGAAGGGGAAGTGATGTCCAACATTCATGAAGTGATCAATGATTCATCAAACAATAATTACCTCAAAATACTGAATCATTTTGCAGGACAAAGTACCAAGGGGTCCACTGTATATGAGTTGTCCACCTCTTTTCATTAGCAGTAACTATATGTTGCACAGCCACACCCCAAAATATAAAAAAAGATCTCATAAACAAACGTTCAACAAAATGCTACAATCAAATTTCTGTTACTTGCATGTCTTTTATTCAATTTATATAAAGATGGATTAAATACAAATCCAGTTCTGCAAATTAAGTCAAATAATGAATAATCGTAGCCACTACATGTGAAAAATATACTAGTTTAATCAGATTGGAATGAACGGTTTTATTAACTCGTAAATTGCCAACAAAGTATAGTCATAGTTTAATTACTAAACCAGCAATGCTCTTTAATCCTTTATATTTAATGACATATATTCATTTCGTACGACGTCGTTTGAGGAACCATTGAAGAGCTAGTTATTACCTCATCAAATGCTTCAAATATTTCAATGCTTGGTTGGTGAATAGTGCACACAACTGTACGCCCCGTATCAACTGTTTTTCTCACAGCTCTCATCACAATTGCTGCTGCTCTAGCATCTAAACCTGATGTAGGTTCATCCATGAAAATTATGGAGGGACTAGAAACCAATTCAACAGCAATTGTAAGTCTTTTTCTTTGTTCAGCTGATAAACCATTGACACCTGGAAGACCAACTATGGCATTTCTTAATGGCAAAAGCTCAACCAAACCCATGACTTCCTCGACAAACATCTAAAAGATGACACATTTTAAAATAGTATTTCAGTTGTTTGTTCAAACTTTAAACTAAAACAGAAAATCATTACTTAAAGACCGTATGGTTTCTCGAAAATATCTGTAACATGTAGCATTGGTTGCTTTCAGCACTGATGCTGCCTTGATTGTATAATTTCTTCTATGTTTTGTTGTCAAAAATAAAAATAAAATTAACGACTGAAACATGCTTAATATGGGGAGGTGACATGTGAACACTATCATAAAAATAAGATGTAAGGGGGACTGCCGAAATTTTACAATTGTTGAGATCAGTTGTATTTTCACAACTGCATCCTCTATCTGAACAAACTGTAGGTAGAAATCAGAGTACAAAATTCAAGCAGTCGCTAAAAGTAAAGAAGTTTAAAAACAAAACAGCTTGAAATCTTACATTTCTCTTCTCTACTTCAGTGGTAGAAGGGAGGCGTAACCATGCCGAGAACTGCAATGACTCATAAACAGTGATAAATGGGGAGTGAACATCAGTTTGCTCGCAGTACCCAGAAATCCTAGCAAACGATTCTTGCTTTTTAGGATAACCATTTATACTGATATTTCCTTCAATATACCCTCCGGTTTTTCTTCCTGCTAAAACATCAAGTAATGTGGTTTTCCCTGCACCAGTTACACTACAAGGGGAAACGCAATTTCCGACGGCCAAAAGCCGTCGGCGGCCGTCGGAAGCCGTCGACCGCCGTCGGAAATAACCGTCGGAAATGGCGTTGTCGGGAAGCAGTATTTCCGACGGTTTCCGACGGACGCTGCCGTATACATTTCCGACGGCCATAGACGGTTCCCGACGGATTCCGACGGATTCCGACGGGTGTCGGAATCCGTCGGAAACCGTCGGGAATCGTCTGAAACAGGCCGTCGTTATCCGTCTGTAACCGTCGGGAATTTCGACAAATAAGCTGTCGGAAGCCGTCGGAAGCCGTCGGAAATCTGCTGTTTTTTTTTTTATTTGCTTCAGATTTAGCCTTCCAACCGCATTTCTCATCAAAACATTAGAATATCAATACTACTACACAATCCAATATACAATAGTCCAACCAAATATTCAAACTCAAACCACAAAATATTTAATAAACACACAAATAAATAAAATTACATCAAAATATAAATAACCATTCCAACATTAACATAATCCTAACAATAACTGTTCTACCATGTTGTTAATACACAAATTCATCAATATTCTCATACACGTTCTCATACTACCATAGAACCAAATGTGTCAAACATAATTATACATAAATCAATAATTACCTACGCCGTCTATCAAATCATTCTAAGTTAAAACAAAACATACCTGAACGAGCAAGTAATGAATTAATCTCCTGCAGATCCAGAGCCAGCCGAGGAAGGAAAGTGACCACCACCCTGTTGCTGCTGCTGCATGTACTCTAACAACTGTGCGGTGTGCATGGCCTGTTGGCGGTTCTGCTCCTCCAACTGAGCAACTCTAGTACGCAATTCTTCTATATCTGCAAGATCGCTCTGATGTCTACCCCGCCGTCCCCTACTCTGACTACTGGACTGCAATAATTGAAAAATAAATAAAATTCCAGTTTAATGTTTTGAAAAAGTGAAAATATCATATTTTTAGAAAAAGTAAATTATTTACCGCTAAATTGCCAAATCCGTATCGTCGACCATGCTCTGCTGGATCCATAACGGACTCAAATATAACGTCTTCCTCATTGGTCGTCAGCTGATCTCGACCTGTGTCAGCAAGGAGTTTCTTCCGCTGCTCCATAAACTTCTCCTGCATTAACAAATTAATAATATCATATCTTATGTCATCATAGTTTAACAATTAAAACAATTACTAATACTGAATAAAATAAAATATGCTTACATGGCTTTTGCTAGATTTATCGTCCTGCCATGTGTACGAAACAGTCCCGTCTGGATTAACATGCTCGACAGCATGCGTACGGGTGAACACGTCCATATAGCTGACAGGACCATGTGACTCGGCTTCCTGAATGTGATTATTACATACAATTATTATACATTTAAAATCATATAATATAAACTATTTACATTTATTATTCAGTAAATTTACCAACTCCTGCCGATACTGCTGAAACGACTTCGATCCTCCGCGATGAGTGACGGGATTCTTATTTCTATTTGCAGAGTTTCTATCCGACTCTGCCTGTACATTCAAAATTTTATACGTTAATTTTCGATCACGTCAAATTAATAATTCAAAAAAAATTAGTATACTTGCCTTCGCCTCGTCCGTCTCCCAGTATCTCAACCAAGCTTCCCACATTTCGTATATTACTTCGTCTCAAACGATTCAACAAAATTTCGGCAGCATTTCCCTTTTGTTCCCTGCATTGTACACAAATGCGTGTACGCAGGAAACAAAAAAGAAAAGTTAGGCCGAAATTTTATGAACCGTTTGAGACGAAGTAGTATACAAAATGTAAATGCTTACTGTGTTCATAACTTGTCCAATACAGGGACAAATCCGACAAACATTGTACCAGATGAATATAAATGGTCGTTTTTCGAAAAGAACGACTATTTATACAACGATCATGTACAACACTCGTCAGACGGGGCCAAAAACTCTCTAAGTGACATTTGTCAGTTACATGCGCGCATTTTGCAAAAATATACAGTTTTACTCAATGTTCACATTTACAAAAATATATATTAATTTAACACATTTATTCAACGTATTACGCATCAACTAAAGGCTCGTTCGACGTATTTTTTTGTTGCATAAACTAACACAATACAATGATAACAGTGCTACACACATATATAATCAATATAAATTATACATGTTTTTCGCAATTTCACGATATCAGATGAAATAGGAATACCATGGAATGCTAGAAACTATTATAACACTATTGTAAACAATTTCAATCAACAATTACCCCTAATTTATCAAATTATGCAAATCTTGAATTAGGATAAAAATTGAAATTTTGGCTAAAACAAGAGATTATACCTGTTCTAAAGAGCAGTAGAAGTTAATTGCACAGCCGGGAAGAACCTGAAATCTCGAAATTGCTGATTGGAGGGTTGGGGAAGAGAATTGGGGGAAATTAACCTAGAATTTTCGTATGAAAGTGAAGAAGAAGCAGGCTCGGCTGGAGCATAATATTCGCGAATTTCCGACGGCTTCCGACGGCCGCCGACGGCCCGTCGGAAACCGTCGGAAATAAGCCGTCGGGAGCCGTCGCCCTGCCCTGCCGGTTTTTGAGCTTTTTCTTGTAGTGTTACTCCCATTAAAGCAGTCAAAACTCCAGGCTTAAATGAGCCACTGACATCACGTAATAGTTGAAGCTTCTTTTCATCAAAGCCGTATTTTTTCATTGCCTTGTCAAAATAAGTTAAACAGGTGTCAGCCTATTATACTGGATGATCCACAAAATAACAAGTTCAATTGTACAGTATCCCTCATGTCCTTTATTACCAACCTCCCTTGTAAAAATTACTAAAATACAATAGTTCTGTTCAGAAGTATCAAGTGAAGAGGGGTAGCTGTTATTCAGTAAAAACTGGAATGAGGGGTACATGCAATCAACGCATGAAAATGTAAAAGGTTTACGTAAATTACTTCCGGCATCTCCACATAGTAATTGATATGCTGAAATACAATTGTTAGAGGCTTAAATGGTAGAGCTACAGATTTAAGAGACTGCTTATTTTGAGCTTCATTGATGGCTTTTCTGGTATTAGATTGAGGTTCTATATTCACTTGATGCTTGATCAAAGCTGCAATCGACAAATTGTTACCATAAGTGGATCGTTGGAAAATATATACTCTGATAAGCATAATAAAAGAGTGTGTGCGCGCGCGCGCAGAATAAGAAAATGGAAATCTTACGGTTGAGATACTCCAAAGCAAAAATGCTTAGAACGTTAAAGACCATAGAGAAGCCAAGTAGAATACCAATACTAATCCAGTACCAATACCATTCACTTAAAAGTCCTCTTGATTTGAGTATTGCTTTCCCAACAGTATCGGCATCAACATTTCCAATGTGGATTGGCTGTTAAAATGTAAAATTTTAGTTGTGCATTTTTACAGATATAATTGAAGAAGTTTGTACTAACAAGATTAAATCTGATTTTTATTTATTTTCTATCAGAATATTGCATGCCTGTAGTACAACATATCAGAGTAACATGGTCAACAGAGTTGAAATCCTGCTTTAAATGAAAAAGGAATTACCATGCTCCATCTTCTATCAAGAAATTCGTTAAGTGACACAGCATTTTGCCCATAAGTCAAAGGAGAGACCCAGTATGCCCAAGCAAGCCATGGCTGAATGTCATCTAAAAACAACAAAAATATAACATTAATCTAAGCTGTATGCTTGAATATATCCAGAACCTGTCTCCACATCAGATACGAGCCTCTGATACAAGTAGTCCATAAGTGAGGGGGAAATGCAGATTATCCTTAAGTAATTATGACGGTAAGTGATGCAGTTACATCAGATGTCAATTGCATGCTATGAGAATCACCTACGTAAGAGATGGGATGAGGCAACATTTACTATTCCCATATCAGATAAAATTCTGACCTCTTGATTCCACAAAGCCACCGAAAACAAAAATCGCAAGAAGGGTAGCTGTTCCAGTTAGAATATCTGTAGAATGTGTGGTAGGGTATTTACATAACTTTGCTGTGTAATATAGTATCTGGGCCTAGCCCATATATCAGCCCGTTGTAAGTATTCATGCTCTTATAAAAGCAGTGATACAACTCTTGTAATATTCATTCAAGCATTAATAAAATTCTCTACTTTACAATCTTAATCATTTCTATCTTGGTATCAGAGCATCAGAAAGTCTGTCCAACGACAGCATAGATCCAGTTCATCACTGGAATCTCATCAGAGACTGACTTTATCATCACAGAGCCATCCAGGAGGAGGTGTCAGAACAAGTTCATCACACACCATCCCCGGTTGCTCTCAGTTCTTTGTCACCTCATCATCTGAGAATATCTCACCATTTCCTGATCAGTACAGCAGTGCCACGCCAAGATTCCAGTTCAAGAAATCTAGATTGTTGGCTGCACCATAAAGCTCTCTCGATCAGAAGCCTGTTCGGAACATCATCATCATGGCAGGAGACGATGATACAGCTTCGTCTGCAACAAGTGGAATTAAAAGTCAGAATGAATCAAGATCAAGAAATCAAGATACTCATACCTTTCAAGCAAAGGTCTGTGATATCATAAAACCAAAGAATAATCTAGTTTCGACTGCTCTTGATGAAAATAACTACATATTATGGAAATATCAAGTCGAAACCAGCATCAGAGGATATGGGTTAGAAGATTTTCTGTATGGCACCACAACTGTACCAGCAAGAATGGTTACAGACAGCTCAGGCGAAAGAACTGTCAATAAAGAATTTGTCAACCATCAGAAGCAGGACAGTTTGTTGGCTGCCTGGTTGCTTTCATCCATCAGTTCAGGGTTACTATCTCAAATTGTTGGTTGTAAAACATCATTTGAGATATGGTCTACGATTCAACAAATCTTCAATACTCAGTCTGCAGCAAGAATTCTTTATTACAAAAGACAACTGCAGAACCTCAGGAAGGAAAACTTGTCAATGAGAGAGTATTTTACAAAAATAAAGTCATATTATGATATACTTGATACTGCTGGACATACAGTATCAGAATCTGAACAAATTCTAACCATTCTAAATGGTTTAGATATTGAATACGAGTCAGTGGTGGCAATCATCTCCTCGCATCAGACACTACCTAGCATACAAAATGTCTACTCCATACTACTGTCTCATGAGGGAAGAATTGAGCAGAGAAAAGAAAGTAATCCAGAACTATCACTCAATTATGCCTCAAGTTCAAGAAACAGAAATCAAGGAAGAAAGCAAGAAAATCAAACTTCCAGACAAGACAACAATCAAAGAATCAATACAACACAAAGAGGCAGAGGAAGAGGTGGAAGATGGAACAATAATAGAACAAAATGTCAAATTTGTGAGAGACCAGGACATACAGCCAGACAGTGCTACTTTAGACTCAATACTGAGTACTATCCAAATCAACAAAATCAAGAAAATCAAAGAAACCAACACTCCAGTGCAAATGTTGCTCAGATAGAACAGAGACAAGGCAGTCAGTCAGAAAAGACAAGGTCTCAAGTTTTAAATGCAGAAAGACATACCAGATCAGATGAGATAACAGAAGAAGATTGGTATCCAGACTCAGGTGTCACAAATCATCTTACAAGCAACCTGCAGAATCTCAACCTCGGCAATAAAGAATATACAGGTACACACTCTATACATATGGGAAATGGTGAAGCTCTAAAAATCACACATGTTGGAACCAAAAGTATTCAAGGTAAAAGACTTCTTCATCTCAATAACTTACTGAGAGTCCCACATATTAAAAAGAATCTTCTAAGTGTATCTCAATTTGCCAATGACAACAATGTGTATTTTGAGTTTCACCCCAAATTCTGTTTAGTCAAAGATCTACTAAATCAGAATGTATTATTACAGGGTAATTTGGACCGAGGATTATACAAGTTCAATTTTGGAAACTCAGGAAAAAGCAAAAGTAGACATATATGGTGTAATAACACCGAGTCTTATGTTACAAATGATCAAGAAACATTTACTTTGTGGCATTACAAGTTAGGACATCCCAATGTAAACATTGTAAAACAAATTCTTATGAATAATAATATTTCCTGTGATGTATCTCTGCCATATGTTTGTACATACTGTCAATTAGGCAAAAGCCACAAGTTACCTTTTGCAGATTCTACTACTGTTATTAACAAACCACTACAGTTAGTAGCAACAGACTTATGGGGGCCTGCTCCAATAAATTCAGACTATGGGTTCAGGTATTATATATCATTTGTTGATTGTTATTCTAGATATATATGGATATATTTCCTAAAATCCAAAGCAGATGCTAAACAGACTGTAATAGAGTTCATAACTCTAGCAGAGAAACAATTGAGCCATGAGGTTAAAACTATACAAACAGATGGTGGTGGTGAATATAAACCACTAAAAGAATATTTTCAGAAAAAGGGTATTGTTCATCGAACAACATGTCCTTACACATCTGAGCAGAATGGAATAGTTGAGAGGAAACATAGACATATAGTGGAAACAGGGTTAACCCTGCTTGCACAGGCATCAATGCCTATGAAATTCTGGCCAGATGCCTTCAACACTGCTGTGTATTTGATTAATAGACTACCTACCAAAGTTCTTAAGCATCTGAGTCCTATTGAATACCTATTTGGGGTTAAACCAGACTATAAAAGTCTAAAGACATTTGGGTGTTTATGCTTTCCATGTCTTAGACCATATAATAATCATAAATTAAATCTGAGATCTACCCCATGTACATTCATAGGATATGGAAACAATCAAAAAGGATACAGATGCTTGAGCAATGATGGTAGAGTCTATGTTTCTAGACATATTGTATTTAATGAGAAAACTTTTCCCTTTGCAGACAAAAACATCAAGACAACCAAAAAGATTCATACTAAGGAAAACTTCTCAATACCATCCATACCTGTTATACCTGAATGGGATCAGACCAGTGGAAGTGTGCAGGGGACTCAACAGCCACAACACACTCTATCCAATGATGACACTGGATCAGGTCATGACTCCAACAAATCCTCCAGCTCCTTCAAAGACACCAGTCAGATCAATGAGAGCAATCCAAATCAAGGAAATACTTCTCTGTCCACATCACATCAATCCGAAGATAGTAGTGATATTCAAAACATAACACCTGCAAGGACAGAACATCATATGATCACAAGGTCAAAAAGTGGCATTTTCAAACCTAAAGTATATAGTGCTCAGCTAGATGCAAGAGAACCAAAAGACTATAATGAAGCTGTCAGTAACAACAACTGGACACAGGCCATGAATGATGAATACAGTGCTCTTATCAGAAACAAGACTTGGAGTCTTGTTCCAATGCCCATGAATAAGAATATAGTAGGCTGCAAGTGGACCTACAAGATCAAAAGGAACACAGATGGAAGCATCTCAAAATACAAAGCAAGACTAGTGGCCAAAGGTTTTAATCAACAATATGGGTTCGACTACAATGAAACATTTTCTCCAGTTGTCAAGCCAACCACTATAAGACTCATACTGACAATTGCACTTCACAAAAAATGGGTGATTAAGCAACTTGATGTGAATAATGCTTTTCTTAATGGGGATCTAAAGGAGGAAGTATTCATGGAACAACCAGAAGGATACAAGAAGAATACAAATGATAACATGGTATGCAAACTACATAAGGCAATATATGGTCTGAAGCAGGCACCACGAGTATGGAATGAGAAACTCAAATCCACACTGATGAGCCTAGGGTTTACACCAACAAAATCAGACAACTCTTTATATATGCAGCATAACCAGGAAAAGATTACCTACATTCTTGTATACGTGGATGACATTATTATCACAGGAAATGATATTCTAGCTATGAATCAAACTATCAAGCATCTTGATCAAGCTTTCTCAATCAAAGATCTTGGAAATCTACATCATTTTTTAGGGATTGAAGTCATTCAAACATCCAAGTCAGAGATGGTCCTAAGCCAGAAAAGATACATACTAGACTTATTAAAAAGAGCAAACATGGATCAAGCCAAACCCTTACCTACTCCTATGATAAGTAACCTCAAACTGTCTAAAGAATCAGGTGAACCTATTACCAATGAAAGACAGTATAGAAGCATAGTAGGAGCACTCCAGTACATTACTATAACTAGACCAGATCTAAGCTATAGTGTAAACAAGGCTTGTCAATTCATGCATAGACCTCTCAGCAATCACTGGAAGGCTGTAAAACGTATATTACGTTACCTGAAAGGGACAATAGATCATGGACTACACTTCAACGATGCAAAAGACTTAAACATACAAGCTTACTGTGATGCCGACTGGGCCTCAGATCCGGATGACAGGAGATCTACTACAGGCTTCTGTATATTTCTAGGAAGCAATCCGATCTCGTGGTGCTCAAAGAAGCAAGCTGCCACCTCTCGCTCTAGCACGGAGGCGGAATACAGATCTATCGCAACTACGGCAGCAGAAATCATCTGGATTGAATCGCTTCTCAGCGAAATTAGAATCAACCTCACAAAGACACCAACGATCTGGTGTGATAATTTGAGCTCAGTATTTCTCTCCGCAAACCCAGTACTACACTCACGAACGAAGCACTTTGAAATCGACCTATACTTCGTTCGTGAGAAGGTAATGGAAGGTAAACTTAAAGTCAACCATGTTCCAGCTCAATTTCAGATAGCAGACATCCTCACTAAGCCTCTCTCTGCAAAATATTTCACTCAACTGAAGCGAGATCTCAAAATTGGAGATGGCGGCGCAAAGAGGAAGGAGGAAAAGAAAACCCTAGATCGCATTGACGGGGAGAGTTAGAATATCTGTAGAATGTGTGGTAGGGTATTTACATAACTTTGCTGTGTAATATAGTATCTGGGCCTAGCCCATATATCAGCCCGTTGTAAGTATTCCTGCACTTATAAAAGCAGTGATACAACTCTTGTAATATTCATTCAAGCATTAATAAAATTCTCTACTTTACAATCTTAATCATTTCTATCTGTTCCCAGTGTATTTGCCATCACTTGTGTTCTTCCTACGGCAGAAATAAACCGAAAAAGAGCCATGGACATTTGATGCACACAGAAAAATGCCAATAGCTGTTGTAAGAACCTGTAACACAAAACAAGATGAAAATACATGTTTTAGTTAGATGTTTCTTGTTTAAGCAATTCCTCTTTGAATGAAATTAGACTTGTAGTTAGCAAGGCAAGAAATATATATATATATATATATATATATATATATATATATATATATATATATATATATATATATATATAACAAAAAGCATCGGTGCTGACTAGGACATAAATGCTAAGACAAAGGATGGCTCTGATCTAAATTAAGAAAACATATCAGACGGTTCAGCATACAACAGGATTTAAGTTGCTAACCCTTCGCTTCCACTACCTCCGCAATTTAATATCCACTAACCCCAGTAAACCACCATTTCCACCGAATTCAATTCCTTCTACTACAAATATCATAACTTCCCCTCGATCGCTCATCTTCTTTTCAAATTTATGTCCACACTTTGAAACTGACTTCTCTATTATCTATTCATTATTCCCGTGGTTCCTTCGAAGTTCTACTGCAATCTGACCGATAGAACCCAAATAAAAGGTATTTTTCACCATTTCAATCTCCATCTTCTGTTACATGCAGTTTGTATAATTGTTTATGGCAGCAGTACACATTTCATTCCTGAAATTTTGTTTTTTCTGCTATCCATTCTTCATAGGAATGATGAATTTTAAATATTTTCTGCTTCCTCAAATTGCTATATCTTATTCACTGATACTACTAGGTAGGTAATGGCGAGTTTTCTATAGTTTGACGTGGTTTTGTTTGGATTACATATGCATTACCGAGTTTTATAAGTTTTAACGAGTTCATATTCCTTGATACCCACTGTTTTGGTGTTTTCGATTTTTACTTCTCACTCATATTTGTATGCACATAATAAGTTTGGGAAAATGTTCCAATTGCTAATGACTTTGTATACCTTCATGTTCATAGTTTTGCTTCCTTTAGCTTTGAAATCCAACTGCATACCTAAATATGAAATCATCAATTTTTAGTTTTTATGTTAGAGACATGTTTTAAGGAATCTTTGTCCTATTATCACGTTATCAGGGTAATTATTTGAAAATTTAATCGTGGTCATATAGTAATGTTTTTAGCATGCACTGTTTATTGCTTCAATAAAATCTGAAAGTTCCTTTTTATTTTGTAAATTTCACTACATTACTTCTATTTCCTTATGGTTATGTTTGCCTTCTAGAAACAATACCAAGGTTATCTATGTTTTAACATATTCAAAATTTATTACCTCTTTGATTTTTTTATTGTTGTTTCTAATTTTGTTATTGGCACATTGATTATTCCTTAAATTATGTAGCCATATATATTTTTCTATCTGCTTTGGATTTCTTTTGTTAAGATGCATGTTTACGTAGTGTGAATAGATGATATAGACCACAACAGCTGTACCACGGCTTAGGATGTCAAATCTTCAGTTTATGACAACTTTTACCATGTTGATTTCGTTGCACTTCTACTATCTTATTTATTTAGTTTAAGAGAGTTTCACTTTTTTTTTTAGTTTTTTTTTCTCATGACTTATTTTATTTATTGCTGCTGTCATAATAACAACAATTAGTTGAATATTTGACATCTAAGTTTTATTTATTATGTTATACAATGGTATGATAAATGTTTGTTAAACTGATTAGGTATTAGGTATTAGGTATTAATTTACAATGCTACATGTTTACTTAATCGTACTACAACTGTCATTCACTATTGTTTTTTCATTCAATATGTCAGTAAAGTCATTAAATTCGGTCCATGTATATATACATACAATTATCATCTACATTTACTCATATCATTAATTAACTATTTTTCATGTGCTTGCATTTTTATTCCTCAATTCTTTCTTGGTTGGACACAACTCTTTGCAACCATTATTTTTATTCATTTGAAGAAGATGGGTACTTTTACTGCATAATATGGGTTTGCTTTCATACACATGTCTTTTGACATTAATTTTGGAAGTTATCTATGCAGTCAATGCAAGATGTGGACTCATGCTCCTGTGTTGGGTTGATATTTTTGGTTTCTTTACTTTTTGTTTTCTCTGTACGGTTGGATATCTGATTATTGTTACATAAATATAAATCGTGTATAATATTATAATACACATGTCATGACGATGTGACACCACCTTTAGTTTTATGGAGCATCCACCTCTTTTCAGTTTTTGTTACTGGTCATTTAGCTGCCTAATTGAGGCCTTCTAGGTCATTCAGTTTAAAATATGTATTGGCTTCAAGAATTTGTTTACGTTTTGCTGGTTGTTTCTAACATATTGATCAGTTATGACGTTTCTAACATGTATTGGTCATCTTGCTTTCGAAGTTATTACTAGAGCGGAGCTTCTTTATTGTATAATCAGAATGTATTTTTGATTGTGTTAGGCAACTTAATTATACAAGTTGCTCCTCTAAACGTTGTATAAAATAAAGAGTTAAAACATATTAGGTGAAAATGGCATACATTTGTGGAAATAATGCAACTTCATTTGAAGATTCAGTATTGAAAGATGATAACAAAAAGAAAATAACAAAGAGGGTAATGAGTTAAACTCCTTGAAGCAGCATGTCTTTTTTATCATTTCTTAATATTATAGTTACATCCTCTACCATTCACTAAAAACTGATAACATATGGTTTAGCCTAGATGGTACCAAATACTTTTTCATACGCATGCTGTAAATACATTAAGTTAACTGTATGGTATACTGTTTTTATATAAAGCCAAGTTGAATCAGGCATAGTTACAATGGGCTTAGTTACAATGGGTTCAAAGGAGTTAATCGTTTACTGTCAATAAGATAATAGTTTCTATATAAATATATCATCTTATATTTTTAGATAAGCTGAAGGACTTCAATCAAAATTAACAGTTTCATGGAGGTTATGAATTTCAAATTTATGAACACTTTTTTCTGTTCCAAATTATGTGATTATTTTTACAATAATAGTAACACCTAGATTATTGAATTACTTGCCCTACTAAAAACAATAATATTGAAATACTAAAAACAATAATATTGAGTTTATTATATTATATTATAAGCTTGAGCAGTAATAGGTGAACTGGATGAATGAGTGTTTGAATTGGCTAAATGTACTGTCTGAATAAATGATCAGAATGACTGGCTAACTGGGTGAGCTGAGTTGCATGATGACTTGCACAGAAATATGCGGGCTGCTCTGAATTTGAATATGAAGCTAGCCTACATTGCAGAAGGCAGGGCGTGATGTATCGACTAAAGCTTAAATGCAGTAGGAAATTAGGAATAACTTGAGTTTGACATATTAACTTGAATCTGGAACTGATGCAGTGAGGCAGAACTGATAAAGGCTATCTACATGTCCCTTAGTTAGCTGATGCAGAATCAGACTAGAACATATGGTGTTATGCTGACTGACATACATAATTGGCAGGCGTAAACATATAGTATGATAAGAGTATGAGCAGAAGCAGAAGATGGATCCAGGCAGCGGTCTAAAAAGCCAAAACGCACAGGCTACTGCCCAATTGAAGAGAACCCATGATGTAACAGGGTAATTTTTTCACCATGTTTTCTTTGTCAGAGTGATACTGTTAGTATTCTTAAAAGTCAAGTACATTGCCCATGTCTTGCATGAACACTCAGATATATACTATTAGAATCAAACTCCTTTTCTCTTATTACTTTCATCATTCAATTTGAGTGCACATCCAATTTTGACATTCTCTACAAACAAATGAACACAAAAATTATATATTTTGCATATTTAAAGCATGATTGAGCTTTGCTGCTTAGTAGTATAGGAATTTTAGTTTGTTTTTTGATATTATTTAAATCCGGCAGTAATTTGAGAAATTGCACTATGTATCTTTATATTTGCCGATAATCTCCTTTTGGATTATTTGCCTTTTGTTGGGGTACCGCATGCCCTCTATCATAGTTCTTTTTACCAACAAGACTATAAATTTACCTTACTATATATGAAACTAAGACATTTCAAATGTAAAACAATAGTGAAAAGAAACTATGCAAAATAAGTTGCATTTATATTTTTTGTATCATTGTTTTTTTTCCACTAACATAAACCTTGATATTTAGGTTAGCTTTGTGAATATAATGGTTGCCTGTATCATATTTATAGTATGTTTACTATACTTTTGTTTCCCAAATACTTTAAGAATCGGTTACTAATAGTTTAGTTCTCACAACAACTAACTTTCTTTTGTATAAAATGCATTTTATTTTGTTTCAGGTTTGGAGCTGTACGTGGTTCACAGAAAAGGGGATGAAGTTAGGGAAATACTCACTAGAACCATTGGCTATGATATATTTTGTAAAAATATTTTACTACAGTATTCAAATATGATTTCAGACAACAAAAGGTAGATTATATGTTATGTGCACCCCGTGTTTAACAATCCTGTAACGGTCCTATGATGTATTATTGTTACTGGTATATTTATTTACACCAAATTTTACACCGCTCAAACTTTACCTTAGCGCAACGTCTAACATCATTCATTATATGCGAAGCAAATTTTATACCCGTGCCATTGGCACGGGCTTTATACTAGTATATCATATACCGAATCAATGTGGGTGTAAATCCTACAGCAAAATATGTTAGGCTTGTCCAAATGCCTGCTTCAACCAGTGAAATTGGAATGCTTAAGATGACTACCGATAAAAGAAGAGCCCAACCAGGCAGATGTAGCAGTTCTCTTTGTTTATAGAAAATAGGTAGCCTTTTAATCATCATTTGAAGCTCAGTCATTCCATTGAATTTCACAATTACAACGCCAGCATACAGAGCTCCCATAAATTTGTTTGCCACATCTAAAGATACTTGATTCTTTTGATTATTAAGAAAAAGTGTTGAGGCTACAAGAGCAAGCACTGATATTTGAACCGACTTGAATATATGTACTGGATAGTTTCTTTTGAACAATAAAATTTCTCTTGAATAGCATGACTTAAATATATTCCACTTAGAGAGTGTGCCACATTCATTTGGTAGAATTAAAATGTTATTTTTAGTACTTTCAATTTGACTGTGTACTTTTTGATTGACAAAATTGTCCAGATGAAAAGAGCTAAATGATTCTGCAAATTTTGAAACTGGAATGTACTGATATTCCCTCCTGTCACCAGCCCAATATTGCTCTTGATCCATTTTGGAAGTGACCTAGTATAAAATTAATAAAATTGACATGAATAACAACCATTTGATGAGATGTGGGGAGGGGTGTGTGTGTGTTCATGCGCACATGTGTGCGTGAGTGCATGAAGAAGTTTCTACAAAGGTTTGCATTTTCTTGATCTTAATTGCTTAAATAACATTAAAGAAACAAAATTTGAAACGCTGACTATTAAGTTTATAGCTAGAAATTCTCATGATGATATAATATTTAAAAGTAAATATATAAGAAAATTGGCATCTAAGCTTGTAGAAGTGGCCAATAGAAACATAGAATGACTACTAAAGAAAGCATATCATTAATAAGTTGTTACTACTTACTACTTTATATTATTAACTATTTCTCTATACATATAATATCATTACCTTTCTGATAAAGTATGGTGAATAAATATATTTTTGAAGATAATTATTTTTATGAGTAAATAAATCGTCACTCGGTCTTCCCCAAAACCGTGCAGATTTATTCAACAGAAGAAAAAAAGAGGCATAATTAAGTACATATGACAAGATTTCATCAATTAAGTGTGAACTTATATGCGAAGAAAAAAAATCTGTACAATTTTGAAACAATATAATGTAGCTTCCAAGCTTAAGTCTTCAGAAAATCTATAACTATCGCAACAGTGGTACTGCTTTCACCCAACACTCTTCTATCTCCAAATTATTAATGTCGAATTGTTCAGGTAGATTTCAAGTAAGCTTACAAGTCAGAAATTTACTCTACTTAAACTTATATTCGATGAAATATTTAAGGTTCACATAGACATACCTCCTGAAGAAAATCTGCTATATTTTTCCTCTCGGGGCATCTAAAACCCATGTGCTCAAAAAATTGTGGTATATTTTCCCGAGGTCCATGATATGCAATCTTTCCTTCACATAGCAGGATTACATCATCAAATAATTCAAATGTCTCAGGTGGTGGTTGTAGTAGGGAAATAACCATTGTAATATCTAATATGTGCACCATTTGACGTAAAAACTTCATAATTTCAAAAGTTGTAGAGCTGTCTAGACCATTAGATATGTCATCCATGAAGAAGCTTCTTGCAATGCTCACAAGCATTTCTCCTGTATAAGGAACACAAAAACTTTCAATACAAGACATTCAAAAGGTGGAGATTGCATAAAACTGTGTGATTAGAATTTTTATGGTAAAAAATTGAAAACAACCTAATATAAAATTTCGGCATACTCAAATATATTTGGGAAGTAAACCCAGCATAGTTAAATAAAATGCAACCAAGAATAATCCCTTACCAATGGTGACTCTTTTCTTTTGACCTCCTGAAATTCCCCTTCTCATCTCATCTCCTACAATGATATCGGCACACTCTTTCAAGCCAAGAATCTAGAAGAAACGATATTTTAGAATTACTAACCAAACTCCAAGAAAAAATGAAGTACAAATTTCATATGAGTGAATCATGTGTAGAATATGGTGCGGCCTGAAGCATGCAAATGCAGCTGAATATATTTGGTTTTGGTGCAATGTTTAATGTGGGCCTAATACTAGTTAAAACCCAAGTAAACCTACCCATATATGTACTGTTTTCATGCAAAAACAGTGTGTGAGAAAAAGTTTTGCTTCAGCCTCTATGAGAGATCTTGTGTAAGCTTGTATGCATTTCTCTTTTGTTTCTCCATTGTGGTAAATAATATTCACTCTCTCTTGCCCGTGGATGTAGGCTATTGCCGAACCACGTTAAAATCTTGTGTGCTTTCTCTTTTTCAGTTTTGTTTTGTTACTTTATAGTTACAATATAGATACTATCAAAGAATACTTCCGCTGCGTATAGATCAGTAGATCTACAGTTGGTATCAGAGTGCCCGATTTCATTTTCTGGAGTTGTGGTGGTGTTTTGTTGAGTGCACAGAAGGTGTTTGTGTTTATTCCTGAAAGCTGTTTGTGTTAAATATGAACGAATCGAGTCGATCCGAGACTGTTGAAACTGTCCAAGCACCCAAAGAGGAGAGAACAGTTTATCATAGAGCAAGGTTAGAGGTAGACAAGTTCAATGGTACCAATAACTTTGGCTTGTGGAGGACTGATGTGTCTGATGCGCTTGAGCATTTGGATCTAGAAGCATGTTTGGGAACAGAGAAGCCTGATGATTGGTCAGACAAACAGTGGGAGAATAATCAACGACTTTGTTTGGCCGCAATCAGGAGCTGTCTAGAAACTTATATTAGAGTGAACTATCAACATGAAACCTCGCCAAAAGTGTTATGGGAGAAGCTTGAAGCAAAATACCTTGTGAAGAATGTGGCAAACCGAATTCATTTGAAGAGAAATTTGTATCGGTTTAACATGAAGAAGGATGCAACTCTAACCGAGCACATAGATTCTTTCAATAAGCTTTTAACCGAGCTGGTCAATTATGATGAGGTCATTCCAGATGAAGAAAAGGCTATATGTTTGGTGAATTCTCTTTCAGAGAAACATGAGCCCGTAATCAAGTCATTGATTCATGGCAAAGCTAAGCTCACTTATGATGAAGTTGTCACCGCATTATGTAGTGAAGAATTTCGTAAAATGCATAGAGATGACATCTCTAGAGAAGATAGTGGTGACACTCTAGTAGTGAGGGGTAGGAAAAATGACCGCAAGAAAAATGGTGGCCAAAATCGTGATAAAAGTAAAGGACCCTCAAAAGGAAAAGGGTGTTTAGCTAAAGATGAATGCGCATGGTGTCATGAGAAAGGCCATTGGGCTAAAGATTGTCCGAAAGTGAAGGAGCGGGACAAGAAAACGAAAAATACAGCGAATGTTGTGCAGTCCAACAAAGATGTAGGGGCTGAATCGGATTTTTCTTTAATCACAATGCCTTCAATTCTTTTGGCAAAAGATGATGAGTGGGTACTAGACTCGGGAGAAACTTTTCATGTGACTCCAAATAGAGAATGGTTCTCAAGTTTTACAAAATTTGAAGGTGAAGTATTGATGGGAAACCATCATTCTTGTAGCATTGTGGGTATTGGAAGCATTCGGCTAAGGTTGCATGATGGGATGATTAGAGAATTGAAAAATGTGAGATGTGTACCGAGTATGAAAAAGAATTTGATTTCTTTAGGAATGCTTGAATCAAAGGGGCTTAGAATTGATGGTCGAAATGGTGTTATGAAGGTGATTTCCGGAGCTATGGTTGTCATGAAAGGTACACGTCATCACAACTTATATTACCTAGATGGAAGTACGGTGATTGGTGATGTAGCTACAGCTGAACAAGGTGAAGTTGCAGCTAAAGAAACTGCCATGCTATGGCACATGAGACTTGCACATCCAGGTGAAAAATCTTTGAATACTTTGATACAACAAAATTTGTTGAAAGGGGCCGATGCTAGTAAGCTCGATTTCTGTGAACATTGTGTGAAAGGCAAGAAGACCAGGTCTCATTTCAGCAAAGGAATGCATAAATCTAGTGGTGTTTTGGATTATGTACACTCAGATGTATGGGGTCCTTCCAAAAATGCATCTTTGGGAGGTAAGCATTGGTTTGTTTCTTTTATTGATGACTATTCTAGACGTGTATGGGTGTATGTTATGAAACAGAAAAGTGATGTTCTAGAAGTATTTGTGAGATGGAAGAAAGCAGTTGAGACTCAAACTGGAAGAAAAATCAAAGTGCTTCGTTCAGACAACGATGGAGAGTATACGAGTGATCCATTTCATAAAGTATGTCAAGATGAGGGAATTAAAAGACATTTCACTGTTAGAGAAACACCACAGTAGAACGGAGTTGCAGAAAGAATGAATCGTACATTGCTAGAGAGAGTACGACGTATGTTATCAAATTCTAGTTTGAGCAAAGCATTCTGGGCTGAAGCTGTTACATATGCATGTTTCCTTATCAATCGGTTGCCTTCATCTGCATTGAAGGGAAAAACACCTATGGAAGTATGGTATGGTAAGCCTGCTTATGACTATGATATGATTCATGTATTTGGTTGTCCTGCTTGGTATCATGTGAAGGATAATAAGCTTGGTGTACGTGCTGTTGAGTCAATTTTTGTTGGCATGAAGACTGGAGTAAAAGGGTTCAAACTATGGAATCCTATTGAAAAGAAGATGATCATAAGTAGAGATGTTACATTTAATGAAGGTGTCATGTTGAAGTCAAATGATGTTAAACCAACAGAAATTAGCCCCAACAGCTCCAACAACCCCAAAAATGTGCAGCGTGTGAAGTTTGATGTTGTAACGCAAGCTCCAACTGCTCCTGAAATGTCAAAAACTGCTCTTGAATTGTCAAAAACTGCTGCTGAAACGGCAAAATCTGATGCTGAAATTGATGAAAATGCTGCTGACCTGAGTAGTACTGATGATTCAGAAGTTGAAACAGAGATGAATATGCAGAAATCAATTGCTACAAGCAGGCCAAAAAGGGATATCAAGAAACCAAGTAGGTTTCGGGACTGTGTAACCTATGCTTTGTCAGTTAATGATGAAGGAATTCCTGAAACATATATACAAGCTATTCATAGTGTTGAATGTGAGAAATGGAAAGAGGCTATGAGTGAAGAAATGACATCTCTTCACAAGAATGACACTTGGGTTCTTACCAAACTTCCAAAAGGCAAGAAAGCAATTGGATGTAAGTGGGTATATGTTAAGAAAGAAGGAGCAAAGAAGGATGAGATCCGCTACAAGGCGAGACTAGTTGCAAAAGGTTATGCTCAAAAGGAGGGAATTGACTATAATGAAGTATTTTCTCCGGTTGTGAAACACTCCTCTATTCGCATTTTGTTAGCCTTGGTGGCACAATATGTTTTGAATCTTGTTCAAATGGATGTAAAAACGGCGTTTTTACATGGAGACTTAGAGGAGGAAATTTATATGTCTCAACCAAGTGGATTCAAAGTTTCCGGTGGAGAGGATCTTGTATGTAAGTTGAAAAGATCATTGTATGGATTGAAAAAATCTCCGAGACAATGGTATAAACGATTTGATCGTTTTATGTTAGATCAAGCTTACACTAGTAGTCACCATGACCATTGTGTTTATTTCAAAAAGCTAAGTGATGGTTCTTTCATTTATTTGCTTTTATATGTAGATGATATGCTCATTGCATCGGCTTGCAAATCTGAAATTGACAAATTAAAATGCAGGTTGTCGGCTGAATTTGAAATGAAGGATCTTGGAGATGCTAAGAAAATTCTTGGCATGGAAATTCATAGAGACAAGATGAATGACAAAGTGTGTTTATCTCAAAAGGCATATTTGAAGAAGGTGTTAAAGAAGTTTGGCATTAATGAGAGCACCAAACCAGTGAGTACTCCTTTGGCTGCTCATTTTAAATTAAATGCAACTATGTGTCCTTCCAATGATGAAATTCAATTTATGGCAAATGTACCGTATGCTAATGCTGTGGGGAGTCTTATGTATGCGATGGTGTGTACACGACCCGACATTTCACATGCCGTGAGTATGGTTAGTCGTTACATGCATGCTCTTGGAAAAGAACATTGGAATGCGGTCAAATGGATTTTGAGATATCTTTTGGGAACTATTGATGTGGGTTTGGAATTTGTGAGAAACATGTACAACAATCAATTATGTGCTGGATATGTAGACTCGGATTATGCTGGTGATTTGGATAAGAGACGCTCAACTACAGGTTATGTATTCACTTTGGCAAGTGGTTCTATGTGTTGGAGATCAATTCTACAGTCAACAGTAGCTCTATCTACTACCAAGGCAGAATATATGGCTGTAACTGAAGCGTTTAAGGAGGCTATGTGGCTACAAGGTTTGTTGGATGACTTGGGAGTGGTGCAAAAACAACTTGTTGTGTATTGTGATAGTATGAGTGCTATTCTCTTAGCAAAGAATCAAGTTCATCATGCCAGAACAAAGAACATAGATGTGCGTTATCATTTCATTCGAGAAGTGTTAGCTGAGAATCGAATTTTGTTGGTGAAAATTGATACAAAAGAGAACCCGACTGACATGTTGACTAAAGTAGTTCCAAGTGTCAAGTTCAAGCATTGTCTTGACTTGATTAATGTGCTTGATGTTTGATAGATGATACCAAGATTGGATGGAGGTTCTTCGGAACATTATGAAGTCTCATTTTGAGACATGTGAATGAACTACGACAGCTTGATCCTTTGGGTACGTAGGCAGCTACTATGTGGTGCAGCTGATTATGAGGCAAATTAGAGTGGTTTGTATGTGATCATCTCATGCTTTTGAGCATGATCTGAGGTGGAGAATTGTAGAATATGGTGCGGCCTGAAGCATGCAAATGCAGCTGAATATATTTGGTTTTGGTGCAATGTTTAATGTGGGCCTAATACTAGTTAAAACCCAGGTAAATCTACCCATATATGTACCGTTTTCATGCAAAAACAGTGTGTGAGAAAAAGTTTTGCTTCAGCCTCTATGAGAGATCTTATGTAAGCTTGTATGCATTTCTCTTTTGTTTCTCCATTGTGGTAAATAATATTCACTCTCTCTTGCCCGTGGATGTAGTTTATTGCCGAACCACGTTAAAATCTTGTGTGCTTTCTCTTTTTCAGTTTTGTTTTGTTACTTTATAGTTACAATATAGATACTATCAAAGAATACTTCCGCTGCGTATAGATCAATAGATCTACATCATGCACAACAACTTTATCACTTCATGGTCGTAGCCACAAATGTAAGTAGTATCGCTCTAAACATTTGTAATTTATAACAATCAACATCATTGACCTCTTACAGTTTCTATTTTCCATATTAGATAGAAGTAAAAATGATTTTGATGGAGGTAAATTTAATAGGTAGTGCATATCTGGAGATTATTGATAAACAAGTTGTACATATAGAAACATAAATCACAGCAAAATGAATAACAGAAGGATTCATTTTATTAATCATACAACATTGTTGGATTCAATCTAAACGTTTTATTTGTTTTATTTGTCATTTGAATAAATCAGCACGTCAGGCGTGTATGTTGCAGTAGGAATATGCCAAGAGAAGTAGTAGTTTGTTTGGGTTCTAGTAGAATAAAGCGTGGAGAAAAAAATCAGAGGTCTCCCTGGTTTTTAGCCGCCATCTTGGATGATTAGCGTAGCTTTAAATATTTGCATGTATTCTTAGTTTTGAATTTAATCTCTCATGTACTGTGTATTATCCATCCAGAAATCTTAATATCAAGTCTGTTTTTCCATTAAAGCTTTGTTTACATTTTACATTCAACATCTGGTATCGGAGCCATATTCTGGTGAATGCCCAAATATATGCCCAAGTCCACAAGTATGGAACCAACCAAGAGCAAAGAGCAGTCACTCGGATTAAGCTACCCAATGTTGTCAAAGAGCAATTACACAGCTTGGGCTCTAAAAATGAAAGTCTTCATGCAGGCTCACGGCGTATGGGAGGCAATCGAACCAAAGGACCCCGAGACTGCTGTTGAAGACAGAACCGATAAAATTGCCCTGGCTGCAATTTATCAAGGAATTCCCGAAGACATACTCCTGTCACTGGTGGAGAAAAAGACAGCAAGTGAGGCATGGGGGCGATCAAGACAGTTTGTTTGGGTGCTGACAAGGTGAAGAAGGCGCGGGCACAAACTCTTAAAGTGAGTTTGAATCACTAAGCATGAAAGAAACAGATCAGTTAGACGATTTCTGCATGAAGTTGAATAGTCTGGTGACGAATATCCGGGCTTTAGGAGAGACAGTTGAGGAGACGTATGTCGTCAAGAAACTATTGAGAGCAGTGCCTACAAAATTCTTGCAAATTGCCTCAGCTATTGAGCAATTTGTGAATTTGGAGACAATGTCTATGGAAGAGATTGTAGGGTCTCTCAAGGCTCATGAGGAGAGGCTACGCGGGCAAATTGAAACAAATGGTGGACATCAACTCTTGCTTACAGAAGAAGAGTGGTCGAAACGTGAAGGCAGTGAAGTGAAACTTCTGCTCACAAGGGATGAATGGTTGAAGAAGACGAACAAGGGAGGAGCTGGTGGCAGCAGTGATTATCGTAGCAAGGACAGTCGTGTGGCTCGTGACAGAAGCCGAGTAAAGTGCTTCAACTATCACAATTACGGGCACTTTACTGCAGAGTGTCGTAAACCAAAACGGGACAGAGAGCAAAAGGGTGAGGCAAACTTGACTCAGATAAATGATGACGAGCCTGCACTACTGGTGGCAGAGTATGAAAATGGTGCAGATGGAAATAAAAGGTTGTATAATGTTGGGAGTGTAGAAAAGACATCCGGTGCGAGTAGAGAAAGAAGTGAAGCAAATATTTGGTATCTCGACAACGGTGCCAGTAATCACATGATTGGACACCGTGAGAAATTTAAGGAGCTGGACGAAACCATCACAGGCCAAGTAAAATTTGGGGATGGTTCCTTGGTACACATTAAAGGAAAAGGATCAATAAGAATGGTGTGTAAAAATGGAGAAGAGCGAGAACTGAAGGAGGTGTATTTTATACCTAAACTTCACAGCAACATAATCAGCTTGGGGCGGTTATCCGAGGAAGGAAACAAAGTTGTACTCGATGGTGATATCTTGTGGGTATATGATGCGAGTGGAAAGCTGCTTATAAGGGTCAAGAGAGCTTCGAACAGATTGTACAAACTCTACATACAAGAAACCAAAGGAACATGCCTGTTGACAAAGACGGAAGAAGTAGCCTGGTTATGGCACGTCCGGTTTGGTCATGTGAATTTTCAGGCGATACAGCTGATGTCAAAAAACAAGATGGTGCATGGTCTGCCCAACCTGGTTCAACCCAAGAAAGTCTGCAACGGATGTTTCTTGTCTAAACACGCACGTAAGCCCTTCCCTTCTCAGTCTAATTTTACTACAAAAGTTGCTTTAGAATTAATACATGGGGATCTTTGTGGTCCTATTTCTCCTGCCACACCAGCTGGGAATAAATATTTTATGTTGTTGGTTGATGATTTTACACGTTGTTGTGGCGGATTTCAACCGAGACCACTCAAATTAAAATCCCCAAACGCAGCGGAAAAGTTAGATCGTGATAGATGGTGCAAAACAACCAATCACCACTAGAATTCAATATATCCAAAACCAAAGCACGATCACAATAACACCACAAGCAATATATAATAAGAAGCAATAACGAAAACAATAAATCACACACCGATTTATAGTGGTTCCACTAACGTCGCATTAGTGTACATCCACTTTGAGAGATATCTTTTATTATCACCAAATGAGAAGAGTGCAAGAGATTGATTACAATGATCTATTCTTTTGAGAAACAATGTTTGTGGAGATTAGAATTGAAGAAATAGAGTTTTGCCTAAAACCCTAATTAATGGAGGACTAAACCCTTGATTAGATAATTGCTTCCTCTTCCCTCTTTGAAAAGAAAGAGAGCATATATACTGGTGGAGAAAACCCTAACAAAAGACGAACTTGCCCCTGAACGAAACAACACAAAATCCAGCCCAGAAAACTGCAGCTCGCCGGCTCAGACGTTTGGAACAGGGCTCCAGACGTCTGGCCGAACATTCGGGAAACAGTCTCCTTGTATGACCAGACGTCTGGCTGCCTGTAGCCATCACAGTGAATGCTGCTACCACTCCAGTTTGCTCCTCCGGACTCCGTTTCGCAACCCGTCTTCTCCGACACCAAACTACATCCATCCCCTTCAATTCACCTTCATATAGTGTCACAAACCTTTCGAGAAAAATCATCTATAAAGGAAATATAATACTTTGCTCCTCCCAAAGAAGCTACCGGTGCCGGTCCCCATACATCCGTGTGCACATACTCAAAAACATTTCTTGAATCATGTTTTCCCTTACCGAATGATACTTTTGTTTGCTTCCCCAAGACACACTCTTCGCAAAACTCCAATTTGTTGAAACTCTCACCATTGATCATCTGCCTCTTCCGAAGAATCTCCAAACTCCTCTCCGAGCTATGACCCAACCTCAAATGCCACAACCTTGTCGCATCCAAGCCATGAGAACTATCAACACCTACACAAGTTTCACCTTCTACGGTCTCTCCACGAAGCAAATAAACACCATGAGCCCTAGCACCTTTCATGACCACAAGTGCCCCTTTCGAAACCTGTAAACAATCACTCTCAATAGTGATCTTACATCCAAAAGAATCCAATTGCCCCAAAGAGATAAGAGACTTCCGAAGTCCCGGAACATAGCGTACATTAGTGAGAGTACGAACCACTCCGTCAAACATTCGAATTTGCACGGAACCAATGCCTTGAGACCTACACATAGCACCATTTCCCATTATAATTGAATTTCCCTCTTTAGCAACAAGAGAAGAAAAACAATTCCTATTAGGCGTCATATGATACGACGCCCCTGAGTCGAGCACCCACTCACTACCGGAAACATCCGATGCTACCGCCGTCAACACATCTACGTCTTCCTCACCAACACCTCTCTCCACCACTACAAATGAAGATGCTACTTCCCTTTTACCCTTCTACTTGTCCGGACATTCATTTCTCCAATGACCGTGTTTCTTACAAATATAGCACTTGTCTTTCCTTTCCTTTGATTTTCCTCTCCAACCGGGATTACTTGATTTAGAACGCCCCCGGTTGTCCTTCTTTACATATCTTTCCTTCTCCGCAAACAAACCTTGACCATTACATGCACTACTACCACCAACACTCAACTCCTTCATTTGATCTCTCAATTCCTCACTAAGAAGACCCGTCTTGACATCATCTAACGTCAATGTATCCCGGCTATAGATCAAACTATTTGAGAAACCCGTATAACGGTCCGACAATGAACATAACAATATCATCGCCTTTTGCTCTTCCTCAATCTTCAAATCTACTGCTTTCATCTTCATTAGCAAATCATCAAACACATTCAAGTGTGCCTTTAGCGAAGTTCCTTCTTTCATCTTATAGGTGAAAAACGTTCGCAACAAGATCAAACGATTAGTTAGAGACTTCTTCATATACAATTCTTCCAACTTGTCCAAATTCCCTTAGCGGTGGTCTCACCACTAATTTCAGAGATCACATTCTCTCCCATAGCAAGTTGAAGTGTAGTAAATTCCCACTCTTCCATTTCTTCTCTCTCGACATCTAAGATGTCCGCCGGCAACAAATGTGTATCAAACACCACTCGATGTACCCGATTCCTCCTTAGAACCGCTTTCATCTTCCATTGCCATTTTTCAAAATCATTATCGCCATTCCACTTGTCGATAACCAATTGCGATCCCGACGCCACATACGACCCACGTACATACCGCGCTATACCACTTGGACTAACCATTGAATTTCCAGAGTTATCCGTTTCCGGCATTTCAACAACCATCTACCAACTCCAAAGCTCTGATACCAAATGTTGTGGCGGATTTCAATCGAGACCACTCAAATTAAAATCCCCAAACGCAGCGGAAAAGCTAGATCGTGATAGATAGTGCAAAACAACCAATCACCACTAGAATTCAATATATCCAAAACCAAAGCACGATCACAATAACACCACAAGCAATATATAATAAGAAGCAATAACGAAAACAATAAATCACACACCGATTTATAGTGGTTCCACTAACGTCGCATTAGTGTACATCCACTTTGAGAGATATCTTTTATTATCACCAAATGAGAAGAGTGCAAGAAATTGATTACAATGATCTATTCTTTTGAGAATCAATGTTTGTGGAGATTAGAATTGAAGAAATAGAGTTTTGCCTAAAACCCTAATTAATGGAGGACTAAACCCTTGATTAGATAATAGCTTCCTCTTCCCTCTTTGAAAAGAAAGAGAGCATATATACTGGTGGAGAAAACCCTGGCAAAAGACGAACTTGCCCTTGAACGAAACAACACAAAACCCAGCCCAGAAAACTACAGCTCGCCGACTCAGACGTCTGGAACAGGGCTCCAGACGTCTGGATGAACATTCGAGAAACGGCTCTGTATGACCAGACGTCTGGCCCATGCCTGCAGACGGCTGGCTGCCTATAGCCAGCACAGTGAATGCTGCAACCACTCCAGTTTGCTCCTCCAGACTCCGTTTTGCAACCCGTCTTCTCCGACACCAAACTACATCCATCCCCTTCAATTCACCTTCATATAGTGTTACAAAATTTAACACACGTATGATGTGGGTATATATGATTAAAACTAAGGATGAAGCTCTGTCAGTGTTTAAAAAATTCAAAGCTTTAGTCTAGAATGGTGCAAAACAGGGAATACAAGTGTTCAGAACAGATCGAGGCAGAGAATTTTGTTCAAACGAGTTCAACAATTTTTGCGAAGATACAGGGATACTAAGGCACTATACAGCACCATACTCTCCACAGCAAAATGGCGTTGTAGAACGCCGAAACCGAACGATGGTGGTCATGGGCAGAAGTATGCTGAAAGAAAGAAAGGTCCCATCACAGATGTGGGGAGAAGCAATTAGGCACGCTGTGTATGTATTGAACAGGTTGCCCACTCGCTCACTATCGGGAATGACACCATATGAGGCCTGGTTTGGCGAGAAACCTTATGTTGATTACTTATGTGTTTTTAGATGTCTTGCTCATATGAAGATTCCTAGTGTTCATGTCAAGAAACTAGATGACAGAAGCAAACAGGTTGTGCATTTTGGAAGAGAGCCAGGCACGAAAACGTATAGACTATATGATCCAATTACAGGCACTGTACTATTGGGAGTTGAATGATTCAAAGTTTGCTGCTGAAGTAAAGGAAGTCAGTGGTTGATTTAGTCTTTTATTTTTATTTTTGTTTTCTAGTCGTTGTTGCAGATTTATTTCTTGTTTTGTAGCTAAGTTAGTTGTTCTCTGTCATGCCTATAAAACGGCTCTTAGTCTTTCAATAAAGTTGTGATCCTTTGCACCACCAAATACTTTCTTACTCTATCAATTTCTAACATTTATGGTATCAGAGCCAGGTTACAACCTAGGCTTCGATTGTTAATATTTCTAAAATTTGAAAGAAACCCATGGCCTCAGGAAGCTCTACTGTTAATGCTTCCCAACCTCAAATTCCGGTTTTCAAAGGTGACTCTTACGAATTTTGGAGTATCAAAATGAAAATGTTGTTTAAATCTCAAGATCTATGGGATTTAGTTAATAAGGGCATTACTGAAGGTTTAGAAGAAGCAGCAAACAAGGAGATCCTAAAGAAAGATGCTAAGGCCTTATTCTTCATTCAACAAGCTGTTGATGACACAATATTCGCAAGAATTGTAGCAGCCGACTTAGCCAAAGTAGCTTGGAACACTCTCAAGACCGAGTATCAAGGTTCAACTATGGTAATCCTTGTCAAACTTCAGTCCTTAAGAAGAGTTTTTGAAACAGCAGTTACGAAAAGCAATGAATCTGTTCAAGATTATTTAGCAAAAGTTTCATCCATTGTTGGTCAAAGGAGAGCTTATGGTGATAAAATAACTGATGAAACCGTTGTTGCTAAAATTATAAGAAGTTTGTCTCCCAAGTTTGATCATGTGGTTGCGGCGATAGAGGAGTCTAGGGATCTCTCTACTTTAACTGTTGACGAACTCATGGGGTCCCTACAAGCCCATGAAGCAAGAATCAACAGAAATCTATCCAGAGAAGAAAACTCAGGGGGAGTCATTTAAGTCCTCAAGAAACCGTGGCAGAGGAAGAGGTGGATTTAGAGGAAGAGGACGTGGAAGAATTAGTTCTGTCCAATGCACGTATTGCAAGAAATTTGGGCATAAGGAAGAAGACTGCTGGAGTAAAGAGAAGCAGGCTCAATATGCAGAAGGAGAAGAAGACTACTTGTTCATGACATATGAAAATCATCAATCTGCCTTAAGAGATGTCTGGTACATTGATAGTGCTTGTTCTAATCATCTCACAGGAAATAAAGAGAAGTTTAAGGACCTGAATGAAACACAGAAGTCACTGGTTCGATTGGGAGATGACAAGCAAGTTCAAGTTGAAGGAAAAGGGACTGTAGCTGTCAATCTTCATGGAAAGGAAAGGCTTATTCGAAACGTGCGCTATGCACCAGGTTTTGTTCATAATCTACTAAGTGTAGGCCAACTTATGGATTCTGGTTTGATTGTTATTTTTGAAGAAAATGCATGCACTATTAAAAGAAAAACTGGTGAAGTATTGTTCCAGGCTACTATGACAGAAAATATAATGTTTCCTATAGATTTCTCTTGTGTAGAATTCTATGGAATGATGGGCAGCAACTGCGTGGACACAGATATATGGCATCAACGTTATGGGCATCTGTATGTAAAAGGCTTGCAACTACTTGTAAACAAAGAGATGGTAAATGGCTTACCAAACATCAAAGATCTTACTCGTGTGTGTGTGAAGGTTGTGCTTTTGGTAAGCAAACACGAAGAACGTTTCCTGTGGGGCAAGCAAAAAGAGCTCAAGAAAGACTTGAACTGGTACATGCCGACATATGTGGTCCGATGAAGACCGAGTCTCACGGAGGAAGCAGGTATTTTTTACTTTTCATAGATGACTATTCAAGAATGAGATGGATTTACTTTCTCACCTACAAGTCAGAAGCTTTCGAATGGTTCAAGAAATTCAAGGCTTTGACAGAGAAACAATGTAATGGAAAGCTGAAAACTCTAAGGACAGATAGAGGTGGTGAATTTCTTTCTAAAGAATTCATCAACTTATGTGATGAAGAAGGAATCAAGAGAGAATTGACAACACCATATACCCCTGAACAGAACGGTATAGTCGAGCGGAAGAACCGAACCATAGTTGAAATGGCCAGATCAATGCTTAAGTTCAGGAAAATGAAAGACGAATTTTGGGCAGAAGCAGTGGCAACTGCAGTGTACCTGATCAATATATCTCCCACAAAAGCAGTGTGGAATGTCACACCATATGAAGCCTGGTATGAATCCAAACCTTATGTCGATCATTTGCGTATATTCGGATGCGTATGTTATACCTTGATACCATCCGGTAGACACAAGTTAGATCAAAAAGCAAAGAAATATGTATTTATAGGGTACTGTACAAATTCCAAGGCATATAGACTTTTTGATCCAGATAAAAAGTCTATTGTTGTTAGTAGAGATGTGAAGTTTAATGAACAGGAAGGATGGGATACAAGTTCAAGTCAAGTTAGCCCAAGTATGGATGTAATGCAAGATGAAGTTCAAGAAGAAAGCATGCAAGAAGAGGTACCAGACAACTCCCAAGGCAATGGTCCAGACAGCCCTCAAGACACAACACCAAGTAACAGTTCAAAGTCATTGCCAAACGACACAAGCAAAGAGAAAGTTACGCTAAGAAGAAGTGAGCGTGGTAGAATACCAAAACGCTCATTTAATATTGAAGGAAAAAATTGTGACTTTGCGTTGTTTGTTGGAGATCCAGTAACACCAAGAGAAGCAATGGAAGCCGAAGTATGGAAGAAAGCCATGAATGAAGAAATTCAAGCAATTGAGAAGAATGGAACTTGGAAGCTTGTCGATCTACCTGCAGGAAAGAAGGAAATCAGTCTTAAATGGATTTTTAAGACCAAGTATCATGCAGATGGAACAATTCAAAAGCACAAAGCAAGGTTAGTAGCATGAGGATATGTACAAGAATACAGAGTAGATTTCGAAGAGACCTTTGCTCCAGTGGTGAGATTCGAGACTGTGAGAATCATTCTTGCACTTGCAGCTCAAATGGAATGGACAATTCATCAGTTCGATGTAAAATCCGCCTTTCTAAATGGAGAGCTCAAGGAAGAAGTGTTTGTGCAACAACCAGAATGTTATGAAGTTCCAGGGGAAGAAAACAAAGTGTACAAACTCGAGAAGGCGTTGTTTGGGTTGAAACAAGCCCCTCGAGCTTGGTACAACAAAATAGACGAGTTCTTTCATGAACATGGATTCAAGAGAAGTCTCAACGAACCAACCTTATATGTGAAGAAGCAAGGAGATAAAGACATCATCCTAGTAAGTCTTTATGTGGATGATATGATTTATGTTGGTTCATCTGCACAGCTTATTTCAGAATTCAAAAATGCTATGGAAAACAAATTCGAGATGACGGATCAAGGAGAATTGAGTTACTTCCTAGGTCTTGAGATCAAGCAAACCAAGAATGGCATATTTCTCTCTCAACAGAAATATGCTATGGATATCTTAAAACAATTTGGGATGACAGGTTGCAAAACTATTGCAACACCAATGAATGTGAATGAGAAACTTGTTACTGAAGATGGAACATAAATGGCAGATGCAAGAAAGTTCAGAAGCCTAGTCGGACGTCTCATCTATCTCACACATTCAAGACCCGATCTAGCCTATGCTGTCAGCTTGATTTCAAGGTTCATGCACTGTCCAAGCGTTCATCACCTTAGAGCAGCAAAAAGGATCCTTCGATATGTTGCTGGAACAATCTCTCATGGAATATGGTATTCAAAACAAGAGAAGTTCGAACTAATGGGCTACTCTGATAGTGATTGGGCAGGCTCTCATGAAGACAGAAAGAGTACTACAGGAAATCTCTTCAATTTTGGATCTAGAGCAGTAACTTGGGTGTCAAAGAAGCAGACCACGATTGCCTTATCTTCTACAAAAGCCGAGTATGTTGCTGCAACAACAGCTGCTTGTCAAGCAGTGTGGTTAAGAAGGCTATTAGGAGACTTGGATCAAGAACAAAAGAAGGCAACTATGATCTTGTGTGACAACATATCAGCAGCAGCCATGACCAAGAATCATGTGCTCCATGGAAGAACAAAACATATCGAAATCAAACATCATTTCATCAGAGATTTGGTGGCCAATGAAGAAATTAAGCTAGAATTCTGCAGAACTGATCAACAGGTGGCTGATGTGTTCACTAAATCGCTTTCAAAAGGAAAATTTGAAGAACTCCGTGATCAGTTAGGAGTTGCCAACTTTGAATCGAGGGGGAGTGTTGGGAGTTGAATGATTCAAAGTTTGCTGCTGAAGTAAAGGAAGTCAGTGGTTGATTTAGTCTTTTATTTTTATTTTTATTTTTGTTTTCTAGTCGTTGTTGCAGATTTATTTCCTATTTTGTAGCTAAGTTAGTTGTTCTCTGTCATGCCTATAAAACGGCTCTTAGTCTTTCAATAAAGTTGTGATCCTTTGCACCACCAAATACTTTCTTGCTCTATCAATTTCTAACATGTACATGTAAGTTGAGATGTTGTATTCGAAGAAGCAAGAGGCTGGCCTTGGAATGTTGCAGAAACTGGAAATGTTGCTTAAGGAAGCTTCACGATAGTGGGTCTTGCAGTAGAGACACAAGGAGGTGGCGAGTCGGAGAGTGATACTATGTCAACTAAAGAAGCTGCAGTGTCGACGCCACAATCGCAGAGGTTGAACATAAGTTCCAGTCTAAACATGGCCACACCACAGTCACAAGAGTCAGTTACACACAGTTCTGAGACAGGCGGAGAAACCAAGTCTGAGATGTCAAGTAACAGCAGTGAGCCAAGAAGGTTCAGACCCCTCAGCGATATATACGATAACACAGAAGAAATTGAGTTGGCAGAAGAGTTGCTGCTACTGGGTATTGACGAGCCAGTTGTATATGAACAAGCTATAAAAAGTAAAGTCTGTAAGGTAGCAATGCAAAGTGAAATTGATGCTATAGAGAAGAACAATACCTGGGTATTAATTGACTTGCCACATGGACATAAAGCCATCGATTTGAAATGGGTGTTTAAAATAAAAGAGGATACAAGTGGTGAGATTGTAAAACATAAGGCGCGATTTGTTGCAAAGGGGTATGTTCAGAAGCATGATATCGACTATGAGAAAGTTTTTGCTCCTGTCACAAGGCTAGAAACTGTCCGTTTATTGTTGGCCCTTACTGCTAAAAATAACTGGGAAGTGCACCATCTTGATGTCAAATCTGCTTTTTTGAACGGGGAGTTGCAGGAGGAAGTGTATGTGTCTCAGCCAAAGGGATACGTAAAACAAGGACAAGAGTTGAAGGTATACAGGTTACTGAAAGTGCTATATGGCCTGCGCCAGGCACCAAGAGCTTGGTACGCTCAGCTTGACAAGTGTCTGCAAAAACTGGGTTTTATTAAATGTCCATTCGAGCATGCTGTGTACACCAGGAGGGATGGAGATGAATCTTTGATCGTTGGAGTATATGTTGATGATTTGTTGATTACAGGTACTAGTGTGTCAAACATAATCAAGTTTAAAGAGCAGATGAGCAGAGAGTTTGACATGAGCGATTTAGGAAAGCTATCGCATTATCTCGGACTAGAGGTTGATCAGGGCAAAGGATATATTGAGTTAAAACAAACCGCATATGCGAAAAAAGTTCTTGAGATGGCAGGAATGAGTGATTGCAATCCTGTAAAATATCCGATGGAGCACAAGTTACAGCTGTACAAAGATGAATGTGGAGAGCCAGTGAATCCAACACAATTTAAATCAATGGTAGGGGGTCTGCGATATTTGGTGCATACAAGACCTGACCTAGCTTACGCTGTTGGGGTGGTTAGCAGATATATGGAAAGACCCACCATGCTTCATCTAAGTGCAGCAAAGCGAATTCTTCGCTATGTGAAGGGTACTCTGAATTTCGGCTTGGTATACACAGAAGGACGAGGCGACTATCTACTGTCCGGATTCTCAGATAGCGACTTAGCTGGAAATATGAATGATCGGAAAAGCACAAATGGAATGGCCTTTTATTTGAATGACACCTTGATCACGTGGATTTCTCAAAAACAAAGGTGTGTTGCTTTGTCCTCATGTGAAGCTGAATTCATGGCAGCTACAGCGGTTGCGTGCCAAGGAATATGGTTGCAGAGAGTTCTCAATCAAATCTCATATGTGAAAGCTGGTCCTGTTACATTATACATTGATAATAGGTCTGCTGTTGATTTAGCAAAAAACCCAGTGTTTCATGGTCGGAGTAAACACATAGACGTTCGATATCACTTCATCAGAGAATGTGTAGAGCGAGGTCTGATAATCATTAAACATATAAGCACAAATGAGCAGCGTGCAGATATTCTGACCAAGGCGTTGTCTACAGCAAAGTTCGAGAAGATGCGGAAACTGCTGGGAGTTAAGGAGCTTCAACGAGTTTAGATTAAGGGGGAATATGTTGGATTTAATCTAAACGTTTTATTTGTTTTATTTGTCATTTGAATAAATCAGCACGTCAGGCGTGTATGTCGCAGTAGGAATATGCCAAGAGAAGTAGTAGTTTGTTTGGGTTCCAGGAGAATAAAGCGTGGAGAAAAAAATCAGAGGATCTCCCTGGTTTTTAGCCGCCATCTTGGATGATTAGCGTAGCTTTAAATATTTGCATGTATTCTTAGTTTTGAATTTAATCTCTCATGTACTGTGTATTATCCATTCAGAAATCTTAATATCAAATCTGTTTTTCCATTAAAGCTTTGTTTACATTTTACATTCAACAAGTATCATGAAGTCATGCACACTCAGTTATTTCACTGAAACTAAGGAAAATAGGTGTACGGTATTATGAAGGCCGAGATATAAAGATGGTAGATTCTGATCACCTTGTGGTGTGAATTGTTCTTCATTGACGGTAGACCCCATTTTCCACTCAATAATATGCTTATAAATTTAATATTATCAAAAAATAATAAATAAATCTAAACCAGGCATATTCATAAATGAGTTTTCATACAAGATCGAAATAATATCACTTACCACTAAGTATCATGGCCCTTGAAAACTACTCATTATGTGAATACTTTCTATCATCATAGTTATGTATACTTCCTTCTACTGCATGCAAGGTTGACGCTAGACTGTGAGTTTGGACTAACGATCAATCGTCTAGGTGAAGATTAATCAAAGCTAGGAGTTTTTCATGAACTCATGTATTTTCAATAAAATTTTAGATATACTACACAAAATTTCTTCACTACCGTATAAATATCTAATAGTTGAAATTAAAATTTCAATTCAGAAGGTAGGAGTGAAGGTAATATTATATGTTCAGTTAAAAATTATATATTTAGTACTCATCCATAACTGTGAAACATAACTCTGTCTTCCAAAGATACACTTCTAGATCTTAGGTGAGGTGGTAATCCTCGCTAGCACCTTTGCGGAGCCTAGGTTGATGCCTACAATGATTTTTACGAGAGTGGTTGCATGTAATAGTTCCAATAGATAACATTACAATCTGGATATAACCTTACAACATTCTACAATGTAAATTCATCAGTCTAAAGCTCTGAATAATCAGATTAATACATAAGGCAATTAATTACCTCCAGAACGTAACTTGTGACCGAATTCATCTCTTTTCCACCAATGATGTAATCATCATCTGTAGGGTTCAATTTGTTAATTCTTTCCTTGCACTCCTTGATTGTTTCTTCTGAAATCCCTGTCAGGAGACAAACTTATCATCATCTGGTTATGACATATTGGTTACGTAACTTTACATCAGAACTGTCACGACATAACCAAGTCATAATGGAGTGTGAGAATTTTTGTGATGTTACCATAAAAAAACATAGTTCATGGCTACGAATTCAGTGAGTTATTTCTGAACCCTAAAGCTTGTTATTTCTATATATGGTGTGACCACTTACAAATATATATGTATATATACATATATATGTATATATGTATATATATCATATTCTGATCGTACGGCAAAGACAATGGATAGCAGTTATATAACTATCAATAAAACACTAGATAAATAGTTGTACAAGACAAACTTATCCAAGTAGATAAATTGATTACTCACTGAATTCATCATTAGGCCCAAACAAGCGGCACGAGAAATCAAGAGTTTCTCTCACAGTCATTTCAGCATGATGTAAATCATGTTGGCTTATATACACAGAAGATGTACGCTGCAAGGTGCTTGGGTCAAGATTTACATCATTGTACGTAACATTTCCATTGCACTGTCATACAATAATATGCACATGTTTAGGGCCATTTTTTTTCCTTTTTTTTTTATTTAAAAAAGAAAGTGAAGTAACAACAAAGAATGGAGAGCAGTCGCAGATGTTATCCATAACGTGGTATTAAATAGCATATGTGCCTACAACTTTTCAGGCACATGCACTTGATTTGCAAATTGCAAATTGCTTACTTTCAAGGAAGGGCTTAACTTCCCAGATAATGCTCGCAAAAAGGTTGACTTTCCTGATCCAGGTGGTCCAAGAAGAAGCGTCATCCTGACAAACATAGTAAATGCCTTGATTTTAATAAAACATACTGATTCTAACATAATCAAGTATTTTACAATTTGATAAAGGGTCCAGGTGAATTAATTATCACAACTTGTCAAATTCTTAGACTGTTCTAGCTTTCCACAAACTGATATATTTGATCTATTATTTGATAACATAATCTGTCATATATAGAAATACACTTGTGCACCTTTTGCTTGTCTAAAGCCTCCAAACATATAACAAAATGAATATGTGATGATACCATAGTTCATAACTATGATCATAATAATTGTATATCTAGACATATCAGAACAATATTGATGCACAAATAAGGGGAGTCAACTTTATAATGGGTCTGCGCTTTCTAGATCAAATTTGTTGTTGCATTAGAACATCCCAACAGAAGTATCTTTTGAGTATTCTTACTCCATTGCTACCGCAGTGTGGAGTAGTTTTTTTTGGTACCAAACCCTGTTTTTTTTTTTTTTGGGCTACCGGGTAGCATCTACATATCCGATGATCTGAACATCATGTAAGTACATCTATTAAATAATAGTAAAGCGGAAGAAATTCAAGCTCTCTTATTAATTGTTGAAGCTTTCTCTACTCTCCTTAATTCTCTCTCTAGATATTTAATGTATTAAATAATAGTAAAGCGGAAGATATTTAATTGTTGAAGCTTTCTCTACTCTCCTTATTTCTCAAATTTCTCTTCCATGGAAAAGTTTAATGTATTTCTCAAATTTGTTGAGTTCATCTAACGGTCATAAAAAACTTTTCCATGGCTTCCCCTATTTTCTCTGTTTAGCGATTTGCTGCCCTTTACTTTTCTCTTCGTCTGTCTACGCTCTCTCTCTCTAGTGGTCTTCCGCTTTGCTCTCTGGTTGCGAGTATTTCTATCGCCTGTTTCTGGGAGCCGTTTCTAGGGTTCCGCCAATGGCTTTTGGGCCTTTTTATCTGCGAGGTGATTTTGTGCAGAATTGTCCCTCTTTCGAGGCGATTGCGTCTGCGTTGTTAGCGCTGGTAGCTCCGCCGCTTTCGGTCTGCTTCACTGGACCTCGTACGATCGAGATTTGCGTGTTCTCTGTTGTGACTTTTTCGATCCTTTCTAGATCCAGATTTGTGGACGTTGGTGGTTGTTTCTTGGTATTGGAACCGATTTTCAGTTGTCTCCCCTCGTTTCCGTCTCGCGAAGCTCGTGTTGATGGATCGTTGGTGAGCTCTGCTGCAACGGTAGAGATTTGGGATTCTGGGCTTCAGGTTGGTGCTTCTCTCGGCATTCGGGACTTCACCACCCGTTTTGCTCCGAGATTAGCATTTGCCTCTGAGTTGGATGATGCTGTTTCAGACTTGCCAGACATCTGCTTTGGTTCGTTGGGAGTTGCTTCATTGTTTGAGCAGTCTGGCTCGTTGGTGGACAGTGACCCCTTATCGAGCTCCAAACGAGATTTCATCACTCGTTTCGAGCCTCGACTTGAGTTTGTTGGCACTGCTGCTGGTTGTAGGCCTTTTGAGGCCTCTCTCGATTTTGGCTCGTTGGTGGACAGTGTAACCCGCTCGAGCTTCAGACGAGATCTCATAACTCGTTTTGAGCCTCGAGTCGAGTTTGTTGGCGTTGTTGACGACTGTTGGCCTATTGATGCTAATTTCGCTTTTGGGTCTTTTCTTGTTTCTGGCTGTGCATCTTCGTCAGAGGTTAGGGATGTGATTACCCTGCCTCCTAGTGCAGATTTGCCAGTGGATGATGGGTTAGACCTTGCCTCTGCACTGTCCTTGCCCGATCTTTCGGTGCCACTGTTTTCGACCTCTCTTAAGGCGAAGGAGGTAATGGATGCTCCTAAGTTGCCTTGTTCAGCGTCGCTGCTGGCTATTTCTCCGCCTTCGCAGGTTTGTTTTATTCAGAGCAGGCAGGTAAGCTTCTCCTACTGTTGTTCTTTTGCCGTTGATTTTTGTGGGCTATTTACTGCTGTTTGGTTGTCGGATGTGTTGGTCTGTCGGTTCTTCATGAGCGTTGTCACACGTTCGTGTGAGCTCCCTGACACTGCCGTCTCATTTGAGGCTGGGGGTGTGTCAGGTCCCTTAGTTATTGTTGGCCTTTATTCGTTCTGCGGGTCCTTGTCGTCCTTATCTTTGCACCTGCCATTCTGGCCTCTGGTGCCTTTGCGGGCTTACTTTTGTCGCTTTGACGGTGTGTTTTTCTGGATTCTTGCCAGGGCTGAGTTTCTGGCAATCCTTTGTTGGTTTTCTGTGTGTCCTGGCGACGCCGATTCTATGTCGTCGGCGACGTTCTTTTTATACTATAGACTCTCTGTGTCTGGATTAGATTTGAGTATTCGGAGGTCTACGAGGGAATGGAGCTGTTGGTTCGGGCTTTCTCATCGCACTGTTCGTATAGTAGCCATTTTTGACTACTATACGGACAGACTGAGATATAGCCAGACTTGCTTGTTCTGCTGTTCCTGTCCCCCTCTCTCGTCCGTCTTGCGACTCTTACCTGCTACGCGGGGCTGTTTTGTTAGTAACAGTCCTGCATTGGTAAGACTCCGACAACAATATGAGTCGTTGTACGTTAGCGGCCTTACACTGCTTCATTCTGTTACTTCTGCTTCTTCTTTTTCTTCCTCACCTCTACCCGCTGTTTCGCCTTTCTCTTATCCCCCCTCGTCGGGTGAGGCTTCTCTTCCGGTGTCGCTTTACTCTTGCCTTCTCGGAGCTTTTAGTTATTCTCCTTTTTTTATCTGATTGGTTTCTTCGGCAGATTGGCATGCGACTGATTCGCTTTCCCTCTTTTTGTCGGATTACCCAGGAGCACTCGGATCTTCCGGTTGCTCAGGGTCTCTCTTCCTCCTACTGCTCTTCTGTTTGCTCCCTTCCTGCTTCTCCTTGCTCTCTGTCCATTTCCATTCCTCTTATGAGTAAGGCAGAGATTGCTCTCCTCAACGAGCGTCTCGACTGCATTGCTAGGAACTCTTCGCAGGCGCCATCGCCGCTTGGTGCCTCTTTGACTTCTGCTTCGGGTCCGGGTCTTGTAGTGTCTTCAGAGACGGTTCCCCAGCTTTCCGACTCTATCACCAAGACGTCTCGACGTCGCTCGCGTAGAGTCCAGACTACCCCCCGCACCATTCGCACACGCTCTATAGCGGCGTCTGAGCAGATCGACCGATCTACTCGGTACTCGCTTTACCTCGTCTGAGTCCTCTCTTTGGGGTTCCGGTTCTTGCTTTTAATGGCGAATTTGCTATTCTGGAATGTCCGTGGTATAGGCAATGATGCGTCTTTGGCTAGGCTTAGACGCATTGTCAAGAAGCACTCTGTTGGCTTGATCGCTCTTTTGGAACCCTTTCTGGGACCGGAAGGCATTTCCGGCATTGTCTTATCCTTGGGATTTGGCGGAGGCTTTGCCAATGTTTCGGGGAAGATTTGGATCCTATGGTCCAAATCCATATCGGTTCAGGCCGCATTTGATTCCCATCAGCTCTTTTCCTTGGCCTGCTCGTCCCCTTCTTTTAGCTCTCCCTTTCTTTTCTCTGCGGTTTATGCCAAATGTGATCGATTGGAGAGATAGTTCTCTGGGCGGACATATTAGGGCTCGATTCGCTGGGCTTCTCCGCTTCCGTGATAGGTGGTGATTTTAACATTGTCGCCTGCCAAGCGGAAAAACGGGGAGGAGCCGCCATCAACCGGGTTGCGATGGCGGATTTCAACTCTTTCATTGTCAGCTCTGGTCTGTCTGAGCTTTCCTTTGTTGGTTCTGCTTTCACCTGGTCCAACAACCAAGAGGGGCCGAACCGCATCCTTTCCCGACTTGATCGGGTTTTCGGGTCGGAGGAGTGGTTTCGTCTCCCTTTCTCCTTTTCGATAGAGCATCTCCATCGGTCTTTCTCTGACCATGCCCCCATGGTAGTCCGCTGCTCTCCCCGCTCTTTAACTGGGCCATCTTCCTTTCGGTTTTAGAGCATGTGGATATCTCACCATTCCTTCCTCCAAGTTGTCGCTAATTCTTGGAGCGTTCCTCTTGTTGCATCTCCCTGTGAGATGTTCGGTCGTAAGCTTAAGCGTCTTAAAGTTTGCCTTAAGGATTGGAACCTTCAGGTCTTTAAGAACATTTTCGACCGCGTTCGTTTGGCCGAAGAGTCTCTTATCGCAGCCGAATCCTTGCTAGATGAGGATCCTAACGTGGCTAACAAGGAGGCCTGGGCTGTTGCCCAAACCATTTTCTCCTCGGAACTTCGTATCGAGAACGACTACCTTCGTCAAAAGGCTAGGATCAAGTGGGTATTTGTTGGTGATACTAACTCTAAATTCTTCCATTCCTCTATTCGCAAGAAGAATAACCTCCTCACGATCCGTGAGATCTTGCGACAGGATCAATCTACGGCCTCTTCCCCTGAAGATGTCAAAGAGACCATCCTGTCCCATTTTCAATCCTTTCTGGGCTCTCCTTCGGTCTCTGTTTCTGACCCTGCTCTGCTGGCCTTCATTCCTCGTATTGTTCTTTCTCCGGAAAGTGACCTTATCGTGGATCTCCCTACCTCTGAGGAGATACGTGCTGCTGTCTTTGCGCTTAGCAAGGACAGTGCCAGTGGTCCGGATGGTTTCAACGGTGTTTTTTTCAGAAGTTCTTGGTCTATTATTCAGGCTGACTTTTGTCTTGCTATTCAATCCATTTTCTCTGGGGGTTCTCTTCCTTCTGGATGGACTTCGACCAACATTGTCCTTATTCCAAAATGCGAGAACCCTAGGTCGTGTTTGGATTTCCGGCCAATCAGTCTTTGCAATTTTTCGAACAAAGTTATTTCTAAAATTTTGTCCTCTCGTTTGGCCCCCTACCTTGAGCGTATCATCTCTCCTTCTCAAGCGGGATTTGTAAAGGGGCGTTTGATTACTGATAACGTTCTGCTCGCTCAGGAACTTATTTCCCAGATCGACCGGAAGGTCAGGGGTTCTAATGTTGTCTTCAAACTGGACATGGCTAAGGCCTATGATCGCATGTCCTGGTTTTTCATCATCAAGGTCTTAAGGGCTTTCGGCTTTCCGGAACCCCTTATTGATTTGGTTTGGAGGCTTATCTCTAACTGCTGGTTCTCTGTTCTTATTAATGGATCGGCTCATGGTTATTTCAAAGCGGGTAGGGGGCTACGTCAGGGAGACCCTCTATCACCTACACTCTTTGTGATCGCGGCAGAGGCTTTCGTTCGCGGTCTTCAATCCTTGACTATCTATGGCCAGATTCAACGATTCGGGATACCGAGGGGCTGCCCCATGGTCTCTTCCTTGTCCTTCGCTGATGACGTTGTCATTTTCTCTAATGGCAGCGTCTCCTCTGTCCGCCGGCTTCTCGACTTTCTTCATCAGTATGAGCGTTCTTCGGGCCAACTTGTTAACCCTGCCAAAAGCTGTTTCGTCCATGCGAAAGATTTGCCTCTCACTCGTGCTACGTGGATCGAGTCTATCTCCGGGTTCAAGGAAGCCACCCTTCCTCTTCCTTACTTGGGTGTTGTCCTGTACCGTGGTAGAAAGCTCAAGCTATTTTCGACCCTTTGATTGATAAAGTTAGGGGTAAGATCTTACGCTGGAATGCTTCTCTTATTTCTCAAGCTGGTAGACTTGTTCTTATCAAATCCGTGTTGGATTCGATGGGAACTCATGTTTTCGCAACTATGACCCCCACTTCTTCTTTCTTCCGGTCTTATCGATCTTTGGCCTCCGCTTTCTTCTGGGGCAACAAGGACAGTGGCCGTCGACACCATTGGGTGTCGTGGGACGCGGTCTGTCGCCCCAAAAACGAAGGCGGACTGGGTCTGCGCAATCCAAAAGACCTTTGTGCTGCCTTCGCCTGCAAATTGTGGCACAGATTTGGCGCCAACAATTCCTTATGGGCCTCTTTCCTTCATGCGAAATATCGCAGTCTTGAGAGCTCTAACTTCTCAGGCTCTCCGTCTTTTGCTAGTGAAACCTGGAAGCACATGCAGACGGTGAAGCCTCTCTCTGACTCGCATGGTGGCTCTTCTGGTTGGGATGGATCTCCTTTTTCCATCCTTAAAGCTTGGTCCTCAACTAGAATTCAAGCCCCTATTCGTTCGATCTTTTCTTTCATCTGGGACTCTCGTATTCCCCCCAAGGTCTCTATTTTGATGTGGCGGATTCTCCATGATGGATTGCCACTTGACGAGAACCTTCAAAAAATCGGAATCCCTCTAGTGTCTCGCTGTAGATGCTGCGGCAATGGGGAATCAGAATCCCTGAATCATTTGTTCTTTGGTGGCTTCTCGGCCAGATCGTGCTGGAATTACTTCGGAAACCTCCTTGGATATCGCCATTTAGCCTGCTCCCCTTCTGATCTCCTTAACTCTTGGTGGTCTGGGAATGGTGGTAAGTCTCTTCGCTCTATTGTTTTTCGCTTGATCCCCTGCCTCATCTGCTGGCACCTCTGGTGTGCGCGGAACAAGGCAACCTTCGGAAACTCTAGGATGGATCCCTCATCTATTATTCGGTGTGTGAGGAAAGACGTCTTCCTTGCTTTCCGTGGTAGACCTTTCAGGGGTCGTTTGAACTCCCGTGCGGAGCATTTGGTCGGACATCTCTCTATCTCGTGTGCTTTGTCTCACGCTAGACTAGGAGTAGGTTGATCATCGCGAGCGATCGCTGGCCTTCACCCAGCGCTCACTTCCCCTCCCCCCTTTTTTTTGTGTTTAATGCTGTTGTTAGTTTTCCAGGTTCTTTTCTTTTTTGTTCTTCTTTGGCTCGGATGGGTTTTGGTTGTCTGGTATCGGGATCCGACCTCCTTTTGATCGCTGATTTCTGGTGGTTTCACTGTGGTTGTTCGGCGGCTTCGACTGGTCTTGATCTTCTTTTATGCCACTGGTTTGGCGTTGATGGCGTCTGCTTTACTCTGACTGCCATCTTCCGTGTGTTCCTTTTTTGTTGGATTCACGTTTACTTGTTGGCTCTCATTTTGTTTGGCTTGGAGGTCTGGCCTTTTCCTTAGGGTAAAGGCGGGTTTGTGCTTGCTGGTGGATCGATTCCTCATTCTTCTCCGCTATCTTGGTTCCTCCACTATCTTGGTGTGGATTTGTTGCTGTCTTTAGTGTCTTGGTTTTATTTTCCGCTGTTGTTTTGCGGTATTTTCTTTTTGGTGGTTTTCGTCCCATCTTGTCTCCTATTTTTGTGAGCCCTCGGAGAAAGGCGTTTTTTCTCCTCTATATATATTATATTTTTTTTTTTTAAAAAAAAGATAAGTTGATCGTAAGATGTTTTTCTCAACTACAACTACATACAAAGCTCTTCTCATTTTTTACCCTACTTTCTAACATTCAGCTACATATATTTAATTAGTTAAGTTGATCATTAATTTAAAATATTCAATACATTCAATTACTTAATATTCGTTATTTCATTATAAATCCTTAAATATATATATATATAATATTCATATTAATAGAAATGGAAAATTCAATTTTTTCATCCATTTATATAAAAAATATATGTATCACTTAACATCAACTATTTACATATATAGTAATAGAAACACACATGCACGCGCGTACGCACATATATATTGCTATACCGAGTTAGGATAATAATTCCGACGACAATATGTGGTTGGCGACCCTCTACCTTATATCCGAGTGTTGCATGTCATTTTAAATAATAAATTTCTTTATTTCAATAAATTTATCATATACTGCTTAAAAATATTCAATTTTTAACAATAATTAAATTTTAAAAATTATTTTTTAACAACATCACCGTGTGCAATGCACGGGTTACACACTAGTTTATTATTTATTACAGAAACCCACTGATAAAAAAAAGCATATTGTTACACGTGTACATATTTGTGGCCCCTATAAAATATGGGGTCTGCTTATGCTATTATTCTTACTAATGATGTTAGGTAGCAATATTTTTAATCTTGCCACATAAGAAAGAGGGAAAAGCTTCGCTACTAGCCACTGAGGTTGCTCTTATTGCAATGAACTACAATTTTAAATTCATTGTAGGATGAAAATAATGTGTACATATGAAATACAACTACAAGCAATATTTACATGTAGCCTCAATTTATCAGTTTACGCACAACATCACGAATAAGCATTTTAATGATACCATATCAAATGGCATGGAACATCTCGAATATTGTTGAAAATCTATATGAGCACCCCAATAAGGATATTTTGTGAGTGTTCAAAATACCCCATTTGTGGAAGTTATAGGTATTGTAATCCATATCCATTTTAAAGCTATCGGGTAACTAAATGTTGTTATTCAATGGATTACACTTGTCTGATGTTTAGAATATCAAGCAAACTATAATTTTTATGCTTTTGTAGCATACATGATAATGCGGATCCCAATAGAGGATAAATGCACCAATGCTAATTTTACTTTAATTGTGAGCGTGCGTGTACACACACATACCAACATCTTAGCCTTTTTGCATCCCCGAATTATGCACAACTTATTTTTTGATATTTACGATCGTCGGAATTCAATAATTTTCTGCAGGTACAATCTACATATCATCAACATCATCCATGCAAAAAAACACCTCATTCAGAAGCACGCAGACCGTAAAATTTAGTCATGCAATACATTATATATTAAAAATATTTATTGTAGTCATTGATTTTAAAGTATTAATTTTTAATGGGTTAGAAATATCGAAATCAGGTGATTTTTTGCAAAGTTGATGTTGATAATATGTAGATCATATCAGCAAAAACTTGTTGAATTTTGATAATCATGGGTACCTAAAAATGAGTTGGGCATAAATCGTGGATATAAAAAAACTAGGATGCTGATCACTTCCCAATTGCAAGCAGGTGCGTGGGAATACAATGTATATTTTTTGTTTCTAGAGGTCTCATCTTTAAAACTTAGCTACCCTTACTGGGGTGGAAAAAAAATGACAAGACAAGTGATACCTACGAAAGAGGAAAAAGCTATCATATAGTCATTGTTGGGATGCTTTAAGGAATTTATCTACTCTTATTGCACTAACATACATTATAAATTTTCTTTTAATTTCTTTTTCACTCAACCTCTTCTAGGGCTGAGCAATATTCGATTAGAACCGAATCAACTGACCGAACCGGATTATTTCGGTCGTTCGGTTCGGTTATGAAAGTAAATTGGTTTGAATTCGGTTTGTAAAATAAATAAAAATTGGTTATCTATTTAATTGAAATAACCGAACTTTTATTATATTCTCCAAATTTATGATATTATAACTGTAACGACCCGTAAATTTCAACTGTTTAATAACGTAATTAGTTGAAATTCTGTGAAATTTTAAACGATAAAATTTTGAAATAAAATTTAATATTTGGAATACGTCTAGTTAAACATAGCAACTGGTAAATTTTCGTCCGAAAATATGAAAGTTTATTTCGCGCGTAAATTCACTTCAATTTAATCAGTTAAAAACGATGAAAATAAAATGTTTTCAAAACCAAAATATTTTTACATAGAAAAATTCTAAACCATCTTCTGAGCAATATGTCAGTTTGTTGTTTTTCAAAATTCAGACATCTCTGACTCCGTCGATCTTATTTTTCAGCGTTTTTCTTGCATTTTCCGCTAGTAGAAATTCGAATTTTATAATTCGATCGCATCACTAATATCTGTATACCGCTTTGATCGTCTCGACGTGCTGAGTTCCATGGTATTTTCGTACGTGCGTTTCGACGTCCGGAGGACGGCGAAATTTGTAAACGTTGTATCGTATCGGTACGTTTCGTGAGACTTTTGGTTTCTTTGTGTTCTTTTACCCTACAAATCCAACGGTCACTAATATTTAGTATCTACCGAATCTCGTAATCAGTTGCCATAAATAATTTTGAAATTTTAAAGTTTTAAATGTTTGCTATTTTCCGGTGCAAATCTATAACCGGTTCATTTCTTAATGGTACGTAACCTTTCCCCTACCCCTCTTTTCCTTCATCTTGCTCTGTCACTTTATACATCCTTTTCCCCTCCCAGATCTATTCCCATGGCTGTGAAATGAAAACAAGACCAAATATCTTATTCCCATTTTTCACCACCTCCCTGAAGCATAGCCCACCAAATTCCAAGCTTCCCTCCGCCTAACAAGCTACCACTTTTCTCTCTTCCCCAGCTCACCGCTGCCTTATGCTTCTTCCACTTTTCACGCCCAAACCATTTCCATGCAGGTCCGTTCTCCGCTCAACCCACATAGCCGTGCCCACCTGACTTCGACCACCTTTCGAACCGCCTACCCTTCCAACTCCGGTCCTTCGCCTTCCCCGGCCACAGCGCATCACTCCAGACTCACGCGCAGATCCGATCCATGTAAGCCTCGACTTCAGCCTTCCCACTATCCATCCTTGCGTGCCGTACTTCCCAGCCACCTTGACCTTCATTGAGTTTTCTTCTCGCCTTATAGGTTGGTTCGTTTGTAAGTATTTGTAACAGCTTGTTTTAGTTAAGTATATATATATATATACGTACATCTAACAGTCCCGTTAAATTATATATTTAGTTATCATATTTAAATGTTTATAATGCTTGTATATATATTTTATAGTTTATATGTTTTGCAAGTGGGTTATATATCTGTTACATATATTAGTTAAACGTATAAACTAATGTTGCTGTATATTCACTACTATATGCCGAAAGTAATTTATATATATTGTTAGTTTAAATGTGCAGTTTGTTATAATAGTATGTATATTATATAACAGTACATTTGCGTAAAGGTATATTTTAAGTGTATAGTTGTATGCCTATATGCATGTTGTAGGCTGTGACCTGTAGCTTTCATTTCAAAAGAATGGGTCTTATATAAATGTCTTTTCACAAATTTTCTTTATCTTGTACTGTTTAAAATATAAAAGAAATATAAACCTTATATCTAAGTGTTTATGTAAGAATATTATATAGATATCCCTGTTGCATGATTTCACGTGTATGGGTTATTGTTATATGTTCATTTTCTATAGGTTGTGCATGCCAGTTTGTTCATACATTGTTCGGCTATTGAAGTTTAGTCATATTATAAAATATATAAGTTATAAAGATTTATATAAATCCTCGTTTGATTTCAATGTATTAAACAAGTTACATTATATATATATATATATATATGTGTCTGTTGTTACAAACTTAGGGATAAAGTACTTTTACAAAATTGGTTTCTGTATATATATTTAAAACATATTTGGTTATAAGTAGAGTCTGCATAGATATGATGAAATGTTGTTTGGGTTCTAGAAGAAAAATAAAATATGGTTATATATGTTGTTTGATCGGTTAGTTCATGCATATAAATTTGTATGTCAGTTAGGTATAGTTGTTGTTATAAAATGTGGAAAATTTCGTCGTGCGCATAATATGATATTATATTTATTCTAGTATTACACTTTATCATATTATACTATATAAGGTGTACATTATATAAATTATAATAATGCAGATGTTGGTAGTTTTACAAAGTCTGTTGGGTAAGTTGCATATGTTGGTGTGCATAGTTTTAATTTGAAACTCTGTTAGTTATTCATAAAGTACGCATGAGTTGATTTCTAGCATATAGTTTATTAATTCATAAAAAGAAGAATCTGGATATTTGTGTTAGGCAAGTTTTGCTTATGTATATTGATTAGTATATGTGTTGACTGTTATATTTAGTGTTGCATATTTATTTATATACTATTTTGGATTTAAGTGATTTTATAAATGTAATTTTCTTTTTATATAAATGTTGTTTTAAAATTTATTATATAGTGTTGACATTTTATCAGTTAAAACATTTGGTGTTGGCCGAATATATGAGGCATTGGAATTAAAATATTTATTTTGATTTATATATATGTGCTTTAAAAGGATATTGATTTTTAACAAAATTCGGTTATATCATTTATCATCATCGACCCAATCCTGATTTGACTTCGTCTATTCTTTTTATCAGCTTTGATCATCGAATTCGTGCTTGGGTTTGTAACTCAATTTCAGTGTCCGTATCAGTGGGCATATCTGTGTCATCTCTTGTTCTATCTAGCATCGAAAGGTGAGCACTCACTCACGATTAACGTTCTTTTATTTATTAAATCTGATTTCAATTGAAACGACAATTGAAATATGCTGCTGTTAGTTAATTTCACTGTTATATATGCTATTACCTGTATCAGTTCATCTGTGACATCTGACACCATTATCTGTTAATTATTTATGTGATGATAATACAGTTTGGCTGATAATTGATTGATTGTTGATGTTTATATTGAACGTTAAATTGTTAGTGTTAAATGATAAATAGTATGCAGAATTGAAATTGATATAGGATAGTTAACAATTTTAAACTGATTTATATGATAAATTTGATTAGTGAATATGACCCCTTTTAATTGTTAAATTAATTGACATGTAGAATAGTGATATTACACTTTGAACCATCGACGTATATTGGATTAATTGTTGTAGTATAAATTGAAATTGAATGACAAGTGAAAAACCGTAATGTAATAATCTTTAATCTACATGAAATGATAGTGTAGATTCTAGAAATAATTATATTAATTCGTACAAATAACAATGCGAATTAATACGGTTATTTCGGGATTATTTGAATTGATTATTGGATTGTTATTGATTGTTGTTATTGCTTGTTTATTTACTTTGACACCATCCCAGTTATCACACTGCAAGTTCCCTTTGCTATGTTTTGATTTTGAATTGAATTGGAATCGGGTTGAAATGATAAATACCCAAGTTGAACTTTGACCTAGGATAGAAAATTAAATAAAACCGATTGGTCAATAATTTGATTTAAAAATAAAATAAGGATTTTATTTGAATAAATATTATGGTTTTGAAATGAAATTGAAATCTGAATTTTAATGAAAGGAAATTGTAATATTTAATAATCTGAAACAAATATTTACAATGTAATCGATGCAAGAATGTTGTTGATTTGAGAAATGATTGAATTAACTTTGAAATGATTTAATAATTAAGTTTGAAATTATAATTAAGTTTGAAATTATTAAACTTTGAAATGATTTAATAATTAAGTTTGGAATTATTAAACTTTGAAATGATTTAATAATTAAGTTTGAAATTATAATTAAGTTTGAAATTATTAAACTTTGAAATTATTTAAAAATTAAGTTTTGAATTATTTAATAATTAATAAGATTGAATTATTTAATGATTAAATTGAATTGAATTCTTTAATAAGAGAAAATTGAACTTTTGAATAAGTGAATTTTACTTTGTAAATAATTGAAATTGAGTTTTCTTGTTTAAGTAAGTTTTGGAAAATTATTAAGAAAGTAAATAAGTGAAATTGAATTTCTTTAACAAGAAATGAAATGTGATGTTTTTGAAATTAATGTAAGACTTGTAATTGAAAGAATTGATTTGTCGAATTTAATTTAATTCAATTTGTAAGTTTTGATTTGATGAAGTTGAACTTAAAAATTTATTTAATGAATTGGAAATTTAATAGAAAATTGTTTTGAATGATAAATTAATTTAACGATATTGAATGAAATCGATAAATGAATGTAAATTGATTTGAATGTTAAAATTAAATTGATTTAAATGATTTCGAAATGAAACTTTTGTACGAACTTGAATCAATATTTGAATTATTTTCAATATAAAGATTGAAATTGAACTATAAGATTTGGAAACGGTAAATTGGAAGTTTTGAAACGTAATATTGGAAATTGATTTAGAAAGACAAATGAAATGTTGGTTTACGAATTGAAATTGAAATTGAATTTGATTTGGTTTTTGAAATATATAAACGACCAATCGGTGTAATAATTACGGAAGTTATTAAAGAGACCGGGATCGGTAATGGATATACTCTCTATCTAAACCGAAAACCACTTTAATAACTATACGCGGAGTGATGATCCAGAATGAAGTGGTTGGAATGATGCACGTGATGACTGAAGAAAGAGAACGATAATGGATAGCCTTGACACTTGTGTCAAATTGGAAATGACTAAAACAGGAGCTGTGCCGGGCCAATGGAGGATTAGCTACCTCAAGTGGACACACTTCTTCGAACTACTCATTACTTGTTGTCGATTGGTGCACCCTTGATTTTGGGAGTGTTGTTTCACGGTGTTGCGGGCGCTGCGGCGTTGCGTTCTCACCAGTCCGGATCAGGCGAACGGTAGTATCACTACCTTGGGTATAGCCTCATGTGCCTTGTCATACTTGTATTCCATTTATGCGCGACCACTACGAATTTGTTTTGTACCTTGAGTATATGGATTGCCCTCTGGTGACTTCCGGTTTTGGGGAAACTACGGTCTTGTATATGCTTGTGGGAATAAAAATGTGTTAAGGGTGGAATGGGCCATGATTTAACGCTATTTTGATATCTTTATATTACTGATAGACATTATCTACTTATCGTACACTACTACATAGTAGATAGTTTAACGGACCCTTAAAGGATGGTTATTCCAAACATCCTTTGAGTTACTTGTATTTCAATTGCTATTTCACTTGAGTTGGATTTATTAATATAAGAATGTTAATCCTGACTCGAGTGTCTTGTGTTTTTGCTTTACGCTCGGGTCAGACTGAGTGGTTCAGCTTTCGAGACTCACCTTTGGAGTTGGAGCTTCGCTTGGAGATCCAGCTATCTATCCAGCTTTCAGATATTCGATGATTCCAGTGATGTATTCTGCTTTGTATCTAATGTATCATATTACTCTTCCGTTGTATCTGGTTTAACTCTGATGTAACTTATATATTTATATAGTAGCTTCATGAACTACTATCTCTTTTATTTCCGCTGCACTTATTACTCTGTGTCTGTGATCTGTGATATTTTATTTACTGTATATATGTTCAGATTTGCCAAATTTAAATTAACAACGCGGTATTTTGAGCAATTCAACTCCGGCATGAGTGTCTACCTTTACACTTATAATGGATGTGAATGGTCCAAAATATCGGGTCGTTACAGTTGGTATCAGAGCTTTGGTAGCTCTAGGCAAAACTTAACATATAGGGTAAATGTATTTATAGAATCACTCTCATTCGAGTTCAATCTCTTCCCTTGACTCAATTCCTTTGAATTTTGGAACGTTCCCCTCGGTTCCGAAATTCATTCGTGTCCCTCACTATTCGTCTTCTTTCAATTCTGGAGCACCCCATAACTCCATTTTGATTGATATCTATAATAGATCGGCGGTCTCGCCAAACTTCGAATGATTCGTAAAGGAGCAAAGTTCCTTTACAATAGGCATTGATTTACCGGACATTTCTGTATCCTCGGTTTACGATGCTATCTTTCTCCTACTATACTTGAATTCTATTTCTTGAGATCGAATGTCGATTTACCTCGGAATTCCATATCGATCTTATTCTTGAAGTCACGGTCGCCCCGGTTATGGTTGCCCGTGATTTATATAAAATTTTCTATTTCCTTATTCGGTTAAATAATCATCTTATCTTCCGTTCCAACTTATTCTACAATCAAAAATTTTCTTTGATTGAATTAATCAAAATCTGAATCTCTGTCCTTGCTTTGAAAATTTATGCTTGTATAGAGTATTTGTAAATCTATATTTAAATGTTTTAAAATATATTGTGTTGTTTGAGTTGTTGATGTTGATTTGGGTTTCCGATCGATTCGTCTGATCAACGCTATCGATAGGATTTCTAAAACACTTGAACAGAGCAAACTGACACAATATTGTTTTCAAATTTGATAAATGGAATAAAATTCGTATGAATATATTATTAATATATATAAGTAAAATTTTCTGAAATTTAATAAGTTAGTTAAATTGTTTGTTGAAATGATAACATTTGATTATCATTTATTGTTCTTAAAAAATTTATAAATACGGTTTATAAATTGATTTGGAATTTGAAATAAATTTAAATTTAGAAATTTGAGAATTTAGTTTCCGGTGATTTCGAACTTTGGTTTTAAAATTTTAAAGTATATATTATTGAAAATATTTTCGAATAGAAATCGTTTCCAAAGAATTATAAAATGTTGAAATTAGTGCTCTTCTCTTTGTCGCTGGAAAATAATTTCGGTGATGGCGGCCGCATCATCGACATTCATTTTCGAGTTTCGAAGTGGAGATACTATTCTGTAGCTTTGCTACGGTTTTGTTTTGAAAAATATTTCGATTTGAATTTCTTCAGTATAATTTGATTTATATATATAAGTATCTTATTTTAAAATTTAAATTGATTTGATATAAATATATTATATATATCTCTAAATTGTTTAAAGTTAATCGGAAATCTAATTCTTAAATTTTGTTAAAGGATGATTTTAATTATAAATAAAACCAAAATTTGGAATAAATATTTGAACTTGAATAATTGAATTGGGAAAATTTTATTTGTATATTGTTCAACTGCATTATAATACAACTTACCTAAATCATCCAGAAGTTGAATATGTAATTGGATAATATATATAAGATAAATTGAATTTATAAATAAAATTTGAGTGTTATAATAAATGTTATACACTAAATTTTGATTATAAAGATGTTAATAGAGTTAGATAAAATAATAAGTAAACTCAGTTAATAATGAAATAAATCTGTTTTGAAAGAATTAAAAAAAATTGAAATTTGATCAACATATGAAAATACCTTGAATTTAAAAGAAATTAATCGATGTAAATTAATTTAAATCGAAACTTTTATGGTTTAAATTAATTTATATGGGTTAAATATATGTGATAAGATATATTAAGTAGAATAAATTTAACAATAATTTGGAATAAAGAAGAATTTAAATTGCTGAAATAAAATATGATTGTAATAAGTGACTATTCAAATTTATGATTTTGAAACTGTTAATTAAAGATGATTGGATAATAAGAAAATCAATCTAGAAATAGTTAAAGCTTGATTTAACTTAAGAAAATCAAATGGATTAAATCAATTATTGAATATCAATTAATTTAAATTTGAATTTATATGGTTTAAATTAAATTGTTATTTTGTATTTCAAATCTGTTTTTTTTTCTGGTTGTTTCTATTCTCCTACCTCGTTCCTTTTCGGGGACGAAAAGTTTTGAGTGGGGGAGAGTGTAACGACCCGTAAATTTCAACTGTTTAATAACGTAATTAGTTGAAATTCTGTGAAATTTTAAACGATAAAATTTTGAAATAAAATTTAATATTTGGAATACGTCTAGTTAAACATAGCAACTGGTAAATTTTCGTCCGAAAATATGAAAGTTTATTTCGCGCGTAAATTCACTTCAATTTAATCAGTTAAAAACGATGAAAATAAAATGTTTTCAAAACCAAAATATTTTTACATAGAAAAATTCTAAACCATCTTCTGAGCAATATGTCAGTTTGTTGTTTTTCAAAATTCGGACATCTCTGACTCCGTCGATCTTATTTTTCAGCGTTTTTCTTGCATTTTCCGCTAGTAGAAATTCGAATTTTATAATTCGATCGCATCACTAATATCTGTATACCGCTTTGATCGTCTCGACGTGCTGAGTTCCATGGTATTTTCGTACGTGCGTTTCGACGTCCGGAGGACGGCGAAATTTGTAAACGTTGTATCGTATCGGTACGTTTCGTGAGACTTTTGGTTTCTTTGTGTTCTTTTACCCTACAAATCCAACGGTCACTAATATTTAGTATCTACCGAATCTCGTAATCAGTTGCCATAAATAATTTTGAAATTTTAAAGTTTTAAATGTTTGCTATTTTCCGGTGCAAATCTATAACCGGTTCATTTCTTAATGGTACGTAACCTTTCCCCTACCCCTCTTTTCCTTCATCTTGCTCTGTCACTTTATACATCCTTTTCCCCTCCCCAGATCTATTCCCATGGCTGTGAAATGAAAACAAGACCAAATATCTTATTCCCATTTTTCACCACCTCCCTGAAGCATAGCCCACCAAATTCCAAGCTTCCCTCCGCCTAACAAGCTACCACTTTTCTCTCTTCCCCAGCTCACCGCTGCCTTATGCTTCTTCCACTTTTCACGCCCAAACCATTTCCATGCAGGTCCGTTCTCCGCTCAACCCACATAGCCGTGCCCACCTGACTTCGACCACCTTTCGAACCGCCTACCCTTCCAACTCCGGTCCTTCGCCTTCCCCGGCCACAGCGCATCACTCCAGACTCACGCGCAGATCCGATCCATGTAAGCCTCGACTTCAGCCTTCCCACTATCCATCCTTGCGTGCCGTACTTCCCAGCCACCTTGACCTTCATTGAGTTTTCTTCTCGCCTTATAGGTTGGTTCGTTTGTAAGTATTTGTAACAGCTTGTTTTAGTTAAGTATATATATATATACGTACATCTAACAGTCCCGTTAAATTATATATTTAGTTATCATATTTAAATGTTTATAATGCTTGTATATATATTTTATAGTTTATATGTTTTGCAAGTGGGTTATATATCTGTTACATATATTAGTTAAACGTATAAACTAATGTTGCTGTATATTCACTACTATATGCCGAAAGTAATTTATATATATTGTTAGTTTAAATGTGCAGTTTGTTATAATAGTATGTATATTATATAACAGTACATTTGCGTAAAGGTATATTTTAAGTGTATAGTTGTATTCCTATATGCATGTTGTAGGCTGTGACCTGTAGCTTTCATTTCAAAAGAATGGGTCGTATATAAATGTCTTTTCACAAATTTTCTTTATCTTGTACTGTTTAAAATATAAAAGAAATATAAACCTTATATCTAAGTGTTTATGTAAGAATATTATATAGATATCCCTGTTGCATGATTTCACGTGTATGGGTTATTGTTATATGTTCATTTTCTATAGGTTGTGCATGCCAGTTTGTTCATACATTGTTCGGCTATTGAAGTTTAGTCATATTATAAAATATATAAGTTATAAAGATTTATATAAATCCTCGTTTGATTTCAATGTATTAAACAAGTTACATTATATATATATATGTGTCTGTTGTTACAAACTTAGGGATAAAGTACTTTTACAAAATTGGTTTCTGTATATATATTTAAAACATATTTGGTTATAAGTAGAGTCTGCATAGATATGATGAAATGTTGTTTGGGTTCTAGAAGAAAAATAAAATATGGTTATATATGTTGTTTGATCGGTTAGTTCATGCATATAAATTTGTATGTCAGTTAGGTATAGTTGTTGTTATAAAATGTGGAAAATTTCGTCGTGCGCATAATATGATATTATATTTATTCTAGTATTACACTTTATCATATTATACTATATAAGGTGTACATTATATAAATTATAATAATGCAGATGTTGGTAGTTTTACAAAGTCTGTTGGGTAAGTTGCATATGTTGGTGTGCATAGTTTTAATTTGAAACTCTGTTAGTTATTCATAAAGTACGCATGAGTTGATTTCTAGCATATAGTTTATTAATTCATAAAAAGAAGAATCTGGATATTTGTGTTAGGCAAGTTTTGCTTATGTATATTGATTAGTATATGTGTTGACTGTTATATTTAGTGTTGCATATTTATTTATATACTATTTTGGATTTAAGTGATTTTATAAATGTAATTTTCTTTTTATATAAATGTTGTTTTAAAATTTATTATATAGTGTTGACATTTTATCAGTTAAAACATTTGGTGTTGGCCGAATATATGAGGCATTGGAATTAAAATATTTATTTTGATTTATATATATGTGCTTTAAAAGGATATTGATTTTTAACAAAATTCGGTTATATCATTTATCATCATCGACCCAATCCTGATTTGACTTCGTCTATTCTTTTTATCAGCTTTGATCATCGAATTCGTGCTTGGGTTTGTAACTCAATTTCAGTGTCCGTATCAGTGGGCATATCTGTGTCATCTCTTGTTCTATCTAGCATCGAAAGGTGAGCACTCACTCACGATTAACGTTCTTTTATTTATTAAATCTGATTTCAATTGAAACGACAATTGAAATATGCTGCTGTTAGTTAATTTCACTGTTATATATGCTATTACCTGTATCAGTTCATCTGTGACATCTGACACCATTATCTGTTAATTATTTATGTGATGATAATACAGTTTGGCTGATAATTGATTGATTGTTGATGTTTATATTGAACGTTAAATTGTTAGTGTTAAATGATAAATAGTATGCAGAATTGAAATTGATATAGGATAGTTAACAATTTTAAACTGATTTATATGATAAATTTGATTAGTGAATATGACCCCTTTTAATTGTTAAATTAATTGACATGTAGAATAGTTATATTACACTTTGAACCATCGACGTATATTGGATTAATTGTTGTAGTATAAATTGAAATTGAATGACAAGTGAAAAACCGTAATGTAATAATCTTTAATCTACATGAAATGATAGTGTAGATTCTAGAAATAATTATATTAATTCGTACAAATAACAATGCGAATTAATACGGTTATTTCGGGATTATTTGAATTGATTATTGGATTGTTATTGATTGTTGTTATTGCTTGTTTATTTACTTTGACACCATCCCAGTTATCACACTGCAAGTTCCCTTTGCTATGTTTTGATTTTGAATTGAATTGGAATCGGGTTGAAATGATAAATACCCAAGTTGAACTTTGACCTAGGATAGAAAATTAAATAAAACCGATTGGTCAATAATTTGATTTAAAAATAAAATAAGGATTTTATTTGAATAAATATTATGGTTTTGAAATGAAATTGAAATCTGAATTTTAATGAAAGGAAATTGTAATATTTAATAATCTGAAACAAATATTTACAATGTAATCGATGCAAGAATGTTGTTGATTTGAGAAATGATTGAATTAACTTTGAAATGATTTAATAATTAAGTTTGAAATTATAATTAAGTTTGAAATTATTAAACTTTGAAATGATTTAATAATTAAGTTTGGAATTATTAAACTTTGAAATGATTTAATAATTAAGTTTGAAATTATAATTAAGTTTGAAATTATTAAACTTTGAAATTATTTAAAAATTAAGTTTTGAATTATTTAATAATTAATAAGATTGAATTATTTAATGATTAAATTGAATTGAATTCTTTAATAAGAGAAAATTGAACTTTTGAATAAGTGAATTTTACTTTGTAAATAATTGAAATTGAGTTTTCTTGTTTAAGTAAGTTTTGGAAAATTATTAAGAAAGTAAATAAGTGAAATTGAATTTCTTTAACAAGAAATGAAATGTGATGTTTTTGAAATTAATGTAAGACTTGTAATTGAAAGAATTGATTTGTCGAATTTAATTTAATTCAATTTGTAAGTTTTGATTTGATGAAGTTGAACTTAAAAATTTATTTAATGAATTGGAAATTTAATAGAAAATTGTTTTGAATGATAAATTAATTTAACGATATTGAATGAAATCGATAAATGAATGTAAATTGATTTGAATGTTAAAATTAAATTGATTTAAATGATTTCGAAATGAAACTTTTGTACGAACTTGAATCAATATTTGAATTATTTTCAATATAAAGATTGAAATTGAACTATAAGATTTGGAAACGGTAAATTGGAAGTTTTGAAACGTAATATTGGAAATTGATTTAGAAAGACAAATGAAATGTTGGTTTACGAATTGAAATTGAAATTGAATTTGATTTGGTTTTTGAAATATATAAACGACCAATCGGTGTAATAATTACGGAAGTTATTAAAGAGACCGAGATCGGTAATGGATATACTCTCTATCTAAACCGAAAACCACTTTAATAACTATACGCAGAGTGATGATCCAGAATGAAGTGGTTGGAATGATGCACGTGATGACTGAAGAAAGAGAACGATAATGGATAGCCTTGACACTTGTGTCAAATTGGAAATGACTAAAACAGGAGCTGTGCTGGGCCAATGGAGGATTAGCTACCTCAAGTGGACACACTTCTTCGAACTACTCATTACTTGTTGTCGATTGGTGCACCCTTGATTTTGGGAGTGTTGTTTCACGGTGTTGCGGGCGCTGCGGCGTTGCGTTCTCACCAGTCCGGATCAGGCGAACGGTAGTATCACTACCTTGGGTATAGCCTCATGTGCCTTGTCATACTTGTATTCCATTTATGCGCGACCACTACGAATTTGTTTTGTACCTTGAGTATATGGATTGCCCTCTGGTGACTTCCGGTTTTGGGGAAACTACGGTCTTGTATATGCTTGTGGGAATAAAAATGTGTTAAGGGTGGAATGGGCCATGACTTAACGCTATTTTGATATCTTTATATTACTGATAGACATTATCTACTTATCGTACACTACTACATAGTAGATAGTTTAACGGACCCTTAAAGGATGGTTATTCCAAACATCCTTTGAGTTACTTGTATTTCAATTGCTATTTCACTTGAGTTGGATTTATTAATATAAGAATGTTAATCCTGACTCGAGTGTCTTGTGTTTTTGCTTTACGCTCGGGTCAGACTGAGTGGTTCAGCTTTCGAGACTCACCTTTGGAGTTGGAGCTTCGCTTGGAGATCCAGCTATCTATCCAGCTTTCAGATATTCGATGATTCCAGTGATGTATTCTGCTTTGTATCTGATGTATCATATTACTCTTCCGTTGTATCTGGTTTAACTCTGATGTAACTTATATATTTATATAGTAGCTTCATGAACTACTATCTCTTTTATTTCCGCTGCACTTATTACTCTGTGTCTGTGATCTGTGATATTTTATTTACTGTATATGTTCAGATTTGCCAAATTTAAATTAACAACGCGGTATTTTGAGCAATTCAACTCCGGCATGAGTGTCTACCTTTACACTTATAATGGATGTGAATGGTCCAAAATATCGGGTCGTTACAATAACACTTTTAATAATTTGTTTTGTGATAAAATACAAAGTGTACTGCTTGAAAATAGTGTTGGATCATAGGTTTTGATCGCTGACAAGACTCAATGACTCAAAGTATGGTTCATATATGTATATAGAGTCTAGTTTAGTGCTTTGTTAAAATCTTTCCTCAAGAATCATCATTTACAAAATAAACTTGCATGCATATTTTAATCAAAATCAAGTTTTCAAAAAATGCATGGAGCGGTGCTTGAACCCAGGTCACTAATTTAGAAGGCAAGTGCTCTAACCAAACGTGCTATGGTGATTTTTAATTACCAATGGAATTCAGTCGACTGAACAAAATCGACCAGTCGACTGAATATCTATAAACAGCCTATTGAACTTGTGCACATATGTATACACGTTTATATTTTAAAATTCAGTCGACTGACCGAAAACGACCAGTCGACTGAACCTGTTTCAGTTGCACAGATACACTCTGTTTTTACTACCTTTGAATATTCAGCAGACTGATCATTTTTGCTCAATCGACTGACCGACTCTAGCAGTCATTTTTTCTGAAGAGACACTTCTTTCTACGAAGAGTTACGATTCAAATTGAAGAGAAATGGCCGCATCTTTTGATCAAAACTCTTCGTGAATAGTTGTAGCTGTTTGTCTACTATATAAACACTTCAAAATCATTTTCCAAATAACCGAATTTCATTTTAATTTCTGATCATATTCTCTACTATCTCTGCATTCTGTAAAAGCAATCACTATTTACATATATTGCTTGAATCTCTGAATCAATTAACTTATTCTTCGATTCAAAGCAATATTCTCCTTTCTAAATCTTTACACACACAATATATACTTGAGGAAAAGATTATAGGAAGATTGTACTATCAAAGACAAATCAGTGTTATCAAGAACACAAAGTGTCAAAGCAATTTTATTGAAACTGTTGAAGTCCTATTCGGTTGTTCAGGCGGGTAAAGTCCTCTTTCGGTTGTTAGAGGCGGAAAAATCCTGATCGGTTGCTCAAGTGTTGTATGCCTATTCCTCCGGGTCAAGAGAGAGGTTATTGTGAGAAATTACAGAGGGAAGTCTGGGACTGGACGTAGAACGGGAAGTTTGAACCAGTATAAAAACTTTCGGTGTGCTTATTCTTATTTACTTTACTATTATTATATGTTTCCGCATTTAGATTATAATACATTCCATATTACACGATCCTAAGTGATATCTAGCCACACAGTATTAGTTATACGGCATAGTAGCCACTTTCATTTGGTATCAGAGCAAGGCATCTTATAACCGTTACACAATTATTTGATAATTATTTTTTGCTAATATGGAAAACAATTCCAGCACAAGCACTATCACTAACACTAGTTTTATTGAAGGTCAATCCACTGGACGACCACCACTATTCAATGGCATGAATTACACTTATTGGGCTACACGTATGAGAATTTATATGCAAGCAAATGGTTTTGATTCATGGAATATCACACAATCTGAATATAATATACCCACAACTGAATATTCTACATGGTCAAACACGCAAAAATTAGATGCTACTGCAAATGTTAAAGCTATGAATATGTTGTTTTGTGCTTTTGACAAGAATGAGTTTAATCGTGTTAGCGTGTATAATACTGCATATGAAATATGGCGAACACTGAAAATAACTCATGAAGGTACTAACAAGGTTAAACAAAGCAGGATATCTATGCTTAAAAATCAATTTCAAAATTTTAAAATGAAAGAAAATGAGTCCATTAATGATATGTATTCCAGATTCCAAGATATTTATCATTCATTATTAGGACTAGGAGAAAAATTTACTGACTTTGATATAGTATCAAAAATCCTAAACTCTTTCACGGATGAATGGGAAAGAAAGGTTCTAGCTATTGAAGAAGCAAACGATCTTTCTACTATGAAACCATAAGAGTTAATATGAAATCTAATGTCATATGAAGTAAATTTGCAGGCAAAGAAAATTCAAGCACATGATAAGAAGAATCTAGCATTTCAAGTAGAACAAGATGACTCTGACTCAGATGAAGAAGATATGGCATTTATTGCTAATAATTTCAAAAAGTTTTTGAAATTCAAAAAGAATAACAAGATCAAGAGTTACAAAAATAACTCTAGTAACAATAATAGCAATAAACCATTATCTTCTGTCATGGAATGTTATGAATGTCATAAGAAGGGTCATATGAAGAAAGATTGTCCAGAGAAACAGAAAAATATATTCAAGAAAGACAAATTCAAGAAGAAAGCATTTTCAGTAACATGGGATGATTCAGATTCTTCTTCATCATTAGAGAGTGACAGTGACAGTGGCATAGAGCAAGCAAATGTATGCTTCATGGCTACGAGTGATGATGTAGTGAACTAAGTTTTGAAGATTTGGTTGAAATTAATTCAGAACTAGTGGAATTTGTAAAACAAACTAAAAAGCAAAAAAAGGAGTTACAAGGAAAACTAAATAGATATGAATTAGAAATTAGTATGCTAAGAGATGAAAAGAAAATTCTAGAAGAAGAACTCGAAATATCTCAAGAATCTAATTCTAATTTAACATCTCAACTTTCTATGATAACTTAGGAATTAGAATTTCAGAAAAATAAAAATGATGATTTATCAGCAGAAATTAATGATTTAAAATCTAACACTAAAGTATTAGAGTTAGAAAAATCTAATCTCAAAACTAAGTTAGAAGATATTAATAAAAATATTTCTAACTTTAATAAAGAACGAGAAAATCTTTCCACAATAATAGAAAATTCTCAGTCTACTTCAAATAAAATGGGAATAGGATATAAGAAAATTGAAAACCCAAAGAAATCTGGAAAGTTTAAAAATAAGTTTAAAAACGGTGATATATCTTTTGAAAATAATAATTGTGACTTTAAAGCAAAATTTGATAAACTTAACACTAAAGTCACAAAATTTAATAAAGGTCAAAACAATTTAAACATGATTTTATCTAGTTCTAGACCTTTACATGATAAAAGTGGTTTAGGATATGATAAAACTAATCATAGAAATAGCACTAGATACGCTTTCATGTATGGTAAAAATGTTAGTGCTAGTACTAAATTTCGAGTAAAGTCTAAATCCAATTTTAATAGAAATTCAAATACTGCTATAACCAATAATGTTTATAACTTCTCTAGAAGTACAAAATCATTGACGGGAATATGAATAAAATTATCTAAGTATTTGGGTTCCTGTTAATTCGAAAAATAGAGAAAAATACATTGATGATTATTTTGATATGGTAGTTAATAATGAAAATTGTATTTTTAAACGTTCAACCACACTCAAATGGGTATGGTTTCCTAAAAATTAGGAAATTATAAGAACCTTGGGTATCGCATGCTTTAAATGTTAAATTTTTTTTGATATCTTATATTATAAGTAGTTTTTATTTTGTTTTATATTGTTCTATGTTAACACTCATGTGGAATATAATTTATGTCATCATATAAATTCTCCTTTCTGTCGATGACAAAGGGGGAGAAAGATATTGCTTTAACACTATTTGCAGGAATAAACGATGCAAGCATAGATTAAGGGAGAGAAAAGATTAATTATTTACAGGAATATATAGCATAGATTCAAGGGGAGAAATCTATAGCACAATTACAGGAATATATTCAGGGGGAGAGATAAGTCGACATAGCTTGTCGAAGATTCGTCCGTAGCAAATGGAGTTGTCATTGTCAAAAAGGGGGAGAATGTTGGATCATAGGTTTTGATTGCTGACAAGACACAACAAATCACGAATTTATGACTACGACAACATCCAGACTCAACGACTCAAAGTATGGTTCATATATGTATATAGAGTCTAGTTTAGTGCTTTGTTAAAATCTTTCCTCAAGAATCATCATTCACATGAGCGGGGCTCGAACCCAGATCACTAGTTTAGAAGGCAAGTGCTCTAACCAGATGAGCTATGGTGATTTTTAATTACCAACAGAATGCAGTCGACTGAACAAAATCGACCAGTCGACTGAATATCTATAAACAGCCTATTGGGCTTGTGCACATATGTATACACGTTTATATTTTCAAATTCAGTCGACGGACCGAAAACGACCAGTCGACCGAACTTGTTTCAGTTGCACAGATACACTCTGTTTTTACTACCTTTGAATATTCAGTAGACTGATCGTTTTTGCTCAGTCGACTAACCGACTCTAACAGTCATTTTTTCTGAAGAGACACTTCTTTCTACGAAGAGTTACGATTCAATTTGAAGAGAAATGGCTGCATCTTTTAATCAAAACTCTTCGTGAATAGTAGTAGCTGTTTGTCTACTATATAAACACTTCAAAATCATTTTCCAAATAACCGAATTTCATTTTAATTTCTGATCATATTCTCTACTATCTCTGCATTCTGAAAAGCAATCACTACTTACATATATTGCTTGAATCTCTGAATCAATTAACTTATTCTTCGATTCAAAGCAATATTCTCCTTTCTAAATCTTTACATACACAATTTATACTTGAGGAAAAGATTATAGGAAGATTGTACTATCAAAGACAAATTAGTGTTATCAAGAACACAAAGTGTCAAAGCAATTTTATTAAAACTGTTGAAGTCCTGTTCGGTTGTTCAGGCGGATAAAGTCCTCTTTCGGTTGCTAGAGGCGGAAAAATCCTGATCGATTGCTCAGGTGTTGTATGCCTATTCCTCCGGGTTAAGTGAGCGGTTATTGTGAGAAATTCCAGAGGGAAGTCTGGGACTGGACGTAGAACGGGAAGTTCGAACCAGTATAAAAACTCCTAGTGTGCTTATTCTTAATTACTTTACTATTATTATCTGTTTTCGCATTTAGATTATAATACATTCCATATTACACGATCCTAAGTGATATCTAGCCACACAGTATTAGTTATACAGCATAGTAGTCACTTTCAAATAAGTCAAATTTTGTTATTAACATAAAACATAATTGACCAAATCTATCCAAATATGCGACCAAACTCATATATATACCACTCCACCTCCATTATTTTCATGATGTGGGACTATTATTTTCCCAATGTGCATCCATTACCCACATAAAATGCGAGACACTTCAGCAGTAAGACTATAGTTGAAGTTTACTAATATTCAAAGTTTTTAATCAGGATAATTATACGAGACAGAATTCTCACCTAGCTGGCCTTATAATTCCAGTAACACCATCAAGAATTTTAAGAGTCTTCTTTTTAGTAGAGTTCAAGCCCAAAGTTCCTAAGATTTCCTGCAAAATAATATACAAAATTTTTGTCACATAATTTCACAAAACTATGTCAAAAGCAGAGTAAAAAATACGAGCTCCAATTAATCAGTTGCAACTATGAACTAGTAATCACAACCGCTGACATTCTTATCTAATACTATAACTTTTCAACTCAATTCATAGCAACCGACCATTTAGATGAACGCTTCGGGGATATGAATAAAATTGAAATCAAGTTACATGGGGCTTTGTGCAATTAGTTTATTTTATAGATATTGAATTTAACAAAACATTTGCCTAACTCGGGAACATACAAACATACTCTAAATTTCTAAACTATACTTATGGAACATATAATCTATACCTTGCTCAAATAGTGATCCAAATTACACTTTAGAAACAAAAAAAATATTGCATCAAGTGACGAGAAAGAAATTCACTGCCTATAGACTCATGATCATCCTCAATTTTGTAGCTTTCCACTCTAGATTTAATTTCTTTATACAAATTTCGCAACAGTTGATTTAACTTTGAAATGCGCACAATCGATTCCTTTACGATTGGTAGCAGAGCCATTGACAGAGAAGGAAAAGGCAGAGTGAGAAAATAGGAAGCAAGGTTGTAGTGAATAGATTTAGTCGTATTTCACGTTTCTCTTTGGGTTTACATTTTCTTTTCTTTTCTTTACTTTTAATTTTCCTTCTCGTTTGCAATTTCTAATCATTTGATACACGTGTTATATGCACAAGTAATAACAAAGAGCCTTGTCAAAAAAGACCATTTTTTTAAATATTCTTGAAATTATTACAATGGTAACAAAAAGTTTTGTCCTCTTATAACAAATTAAGGTCATTATCTCTTTCACGTAATTTTTCAATGAAACATTCATTTTCTATTTTTCATTTCCATCAAACTCGTCCAAAATTAGTTTCCAATAGACTATAATCTTAGTTTCATTCATTACGTCTCTTCTGCAACAATCAAATCTTAGGTTGAAATCCCCCTAAAGTTATATTCTTTGTTCAATCCTTTACAATGCTTATTGATCACAATAAATTAGCTACACTTATCATATTCAGTTCACATAAACAATTTTCACCTTAGACTAATTTCCAAAACTCATTGCACTTTAAAACTGATTTTGAAACTATTTACAGTTGTAAGTTGGTTTTTGTTGCGTTAACGTTGATCTCATATTTTATTTACATTGGCACAACTGCTAATTGCGCATATAAGAAATTATATAGACGCAATTGGCTATTGCTCCCGTATAAATAAAAACTATGGACATAATTCATAGTTGTGTCCATGAGTAGATTTTATTTAAAAAAAGAATATTGCACGTCAGTGCCAACATGGAAGAAACTGACATATAGTTGCAAATAGCTTCAAAACTAGTTTAAGTATGCAACAAGTTTCGAAAGCTAACCTAAAATGAAAATTTATCCATCCATAATTTAGTTTAAAAATTGTAAAGGACTTCTGTTTTGCATGGGAGTGATTTTTTTAATATTTTTAAAGTTGATACGGAAAGTACTTAAAAACCCAGTCTTCGTAAAAATGCAATTACGCAAATACCTTCTTTTTACCGGTATGTTCAAATGGTAGAATTGTGCGGTGTTTTTAAATACATTTGATATACCCTATCATAGTACTGCATCAACGGTACTGTAACGTTTTATGTATAATTTTTTATGGGTTCAAACCATTTTTCTTTCAAAATTTTGATTGTATGTTACCAAGTTGCTAGAAAGTGTAAAATGTTCAGGTTAAAGCCACCTGCATCATATTCTCCCCTTAACAATTTTATTTTGGCTAGAGTTTCCTTAAAATTGTTTCAGTCTTATCTAAAACCGGAGTCACTTTAACAATCCCCTTAACAACAATACTAAAATAATCGATCAAGATGCTTCGGCTTTTGCCTCTTCTTTGCATTTTAGTAAATGATTTGAAATCAAATAGGATTTTATGGATGCTCAATCTACCCTATGAATATCATGTCAAGAAAATATGCTCATTCATGATTTTTGAGTTCTTGAAAATATTATGTCAATATCAACAGCAAAAGCATTTATTTTGACCGTCGATCTAAAATGTTATTTTAAATAAGTTAAGATTATTGAGATTAACCAAAATTCATGGATTTCAGAAGACGTTTAAAAATACCCAAGTCTAGCTTAATTTAGAATTGTGCAACTCTAAAAATATCAAGGGTGTTGTAGCGGGAACATTCCCATTATTAAAAGTTGAGCATTAGATTTTGAAACTCCTCCAAGGCTCAAACAAATAGAGCAGAGATATCCATTGATAACATACTATAATCAATTATATCCATGATATATTGTATGCCTTTTAAGGCCACCTATGCTGGAAATACCAAAGTAGGGATACGTTTGTAGTAAAATTTGTTTTAATTTGAGCGGAAGCGAATTATTTGATCAGGATCTAGTATTGCCTATTTAGATACCGATGGAACTTAAAAAAAATCAATTATGCAGTCTCACAGAAATAATAGCAGAAATAAGAGACACAGAAGATTTAACGTGGTTCGGATATGAATATCCTAAGTCCACGGAGACCCAACAACTTCTTTTATTTTACTAAAGAAAAGAGTACAAAAGAGAGGGAAGAATAATGGTGGATGTTCTCACACACTTGCACTTGCACGAATATGAAGATGAACTTTCTTTATTTAAATAGACTTAATGAAGGAGTTACTTAGAGATTAAGAAAATTAATTTACAGATTATGTTTGAAAGCTTTCCGAATATCCATGATTTGATTTCTATGTAAATGGATAATGGTAATCTTGGTTTTCATAATTTTCCTTGTTTGAATCAATCTCCATCAGCAATCTTTTCTTTCTTCATATAACAAATTCTTTGACTAGTTAATTGGTTAACTAATTAATTAGTTTCCTTCAAAATATCCTTCCAGATACCAGCCAAATTAATTGATTTGAGTGAATCAATTAATCAATTTCTTTCCTCTTTAACAAATATTTGAATCATCCAAATTTAACACTCCACCTTGATTCAAATATAAAAATCTCTCTTCATCACCTTATTATCAAACAATCAACATAGAAGTTGTTGGGTCTAGCGCCCCATGGCGCTCAAGTAATAGGTATCAAACTGATCAAGTTTGAGCAATGCTCAAACTTGTCCTTTGGAAGTGACTTTGTCATCATATCTGAAGGATTATCCAAAGTACTCACCTTCAACAATTTGATCTTGCTTCGTTCTTCCTCAAGCATAAGAAAGAAACCTCTAACATTAATGTGCTTTGTCCGTGAACTATAAGCTTGATTCTCTACAAGATGAATCGCACTCTGACTGTCTGAAAATAGCTCTACTGTCCGCTGCACCATTGAAAGATCATCCAACAATTGAAGTAAGTATAATCCTTCCTTTGTTGCTTCAACAATCGATATCAACTCTACTTCGGTAGTCGATAAAGCTACGATAGATTGCAGCTTTGATCTCCATGAAATCGAGCCTATGTTAAGTGTAATAACATAGCCCGACACTGACTTCCTAGCATCTCTATCCCCAGCATAATCAGAATCACAGTATCCTCTAAGAAAGATGTCACCATCCACTCCACCATATAACAAGGCCACCGAAGAATTGTCTCGAAGATATCTAAGAATCCACTTCACAGCTTGCCAATGCTCTTTGCCCGCGTTAGACATATATCGACTCACAGCACCCACTACATGGGTCAAATCTGGTCTTGTGCACACCATCGCATACATAAGACTACCAACAGCACTAGAATAAGGTATATCGGCCATATACCTTTTGTCTTCTTCCGACGAGGAAGATAAGTCTTTTGACAACTTAAAATGAGAGCCTAACGGAGTGCCAACCGGTTTGGCTTTCTCTATTCCAAATCGAGCGAGGACCTTCTCGATATACTGCGCTTGAGTGAGCCTTAACTCTCTCCGCTTTCTATCCCTGTTTATCTCCATACCCAATATTCTTTGTGTCTTTTCCAAATCCTTCATGTCAAACTCTCTACTGAGCTCCACTTTCAACTCCTTAATTCTGTCCATACTCCGAGATGCAATCAGCATATCATCAACATATAACAACAAATAAATCATCTCACCATCACATCTCCTGAAATAAACACACTGGTCTTTGAAACTTCTGGAGTATCCCTGTGAAAGCATAAACTTATCAAACCTCTTATACCATAGTCTAGGAGACTGCTTCAGTCCATATAGAGATTTGTTGAGTTTGCAAACATAGTATGGTCTGCTACTATCAATGAACCCTTCCGGCTTCTTTAAATAAATCTCCTCATCCAAATTACCATGCAAGAATGCAGTTTTGACATCTAATTTCTCTAATTCCATATCATAATGAGCAAATAATGCCAAAAGAATACGAAGAGAAGTATGTCTAACCACTGGAGCAAAGATATCATGATACTCTACCCCCTTCTTCTGAACATACCCCTTTGCGACTAATCTTGCCTTGTATCTTAGATTACCATTTTCACCATCTTTCACTCTATATATCCACTTGCATCCAATAGCTCTCTTGTCGGTGGGAAGAGGCACCAAATCCCAAGTATGATTTCTCTGTAATGATTTAATCTCCTCCTCCACAGTAACTAACCAACAAGAACTGTTAACCGATGTGATAGCTTCTCTATAATCACATGGCTCATCATAGACAACATTCAAAGCATATGTTGTCATATCATTGAAGTTAATGTCTTCGATGCTCAATCCAACAAACTCATCAAGCCATTTAGGCTTTCTTCTTTGTCTGACAGGCCTAGGTTCTGAATGAGCTCCACATTGAGTTTGATCCTCTGTACCAACATCGATATTATCCTCATCAACCACGGTGTCATCGGAAACACCATCTGAACGTCTATGGAAAGAATCAACAGAAGACTTGCTTTGTGTCTGGTATTCTTCACATGTCCTCTCATTGTCATCCGATGAGGAAGGCTCCACCTTCAACATAGCCTTCTCATCAAAAGTCACATGCCTGCTCATAACGATCTTCTTGCTAATAGTACCCTCACAACCTATATCCCTTCACTCCTCTCCTATAACCTAGAAAGATACACTTGCGAGCTCTAGGTTCCAGCTTCCCTTTACTCTCATGCACATAAGCTGGACAACCAAACATTCTGTGAAAAGAATAGCTAACAGGCTCTCCTTTCCATACTTCTTCAGGGATTTTCATATCTATGGCAGTAGAAGGTGTGCGGTTGATGAGGAAAGCCGCCATAGATAAAGCTTCAGCCCAAAATCCCTTCTTCAATTTAGCAGTCAGTCTGAGGCATCTTGTTCTCTCCAATAATGTCTGATTCATCCTTTCTGCAACTCCATTAGACTGGAGGACACCTGGTGCAGTGTAATGCCTATTAATGCCTTCAGACTCACAATAATCGATGAATTCATGTGATACAAATTCACCGCCGTTATCTGAATGGAGAACTTTCAATTTCTTCCACGACTGCTTCTCAACCATAGATTTCCACTTTCGAAACCTGGCAAAGGTTTCACTCTTTGACTGAAGAAAATATACCCATACTTTACGAGAGAAATCATCTATAAATGAATCGAAATACCTGGCTCCACCTAAAGACTGACAAGGGGAGGTACCCCGGACATCTATATGAACATACTTCAGGACAGTTTTTGCTTTATGCTCTCATATACCAAAAGAAATCTTCGTTTGCTTTCCAAGAACACACTCTTCACAAAAACCAAGTTTTGAATGATGAACTCCATCAATCAATCCTCGTTTTCTCAACTCATCCATGTTGCGCTCACCGATGTGACCCATCCGTAAGTGCCATAATATGGAAGAATCCGAATCAATAGATGTAACAGAAGCTGATTCACCAATTACAGTAGTGCCCTTTAATAGATAAAGATTTCCTTCCTTCACACCTCTCATAATTAACAATCATGGAACCCTTCGATATCTTCATTTTTTCTCCTTCCACTACAATCTTCAAGCCAAGTCTACTCAATGTCCCAACAGAAATCAAGCTCCTCCTCAAATCAGGTACACGTCTAATATCGGTGATCGTACGAATAACACCATCAAACATCCTAATCATCACGCTACCAACACCAACCATATGGCAAGAAGCATCATTACCCATCAGAACTTCTCCTCCATCAATTTCACGGTAAGTGAAAAAGCAGTTCCTATCAGGTGTCATATGATAGGATGCGCTAGAATCAATCAGCCATAATTTGCTCTTCCCAGAAGAGCCAGAAGCTATAAATACATCGGTGTCACTTTCTGTATCTGATTTCTCTAATGTAGAAGCTGAGGCTTGCTTTGGATCTTTTCTTCTGCCTTCAAGCTTGGGACATTGTGCTATGAAGTGCCCCGCTTTCTTACAATAATGACAAGTCAAATTCTTAGGCCTTCTAGACTGAGACCGTGAAGAATTTCGTCCTCCACCTTTCTTCGACCTGCTTTGGCCTCTACCTCACTGAACAGATAAGCCTTCGGTATCACTATCCAAGCTAGTGCTCGCCAGTCTACCTCTTAATACTTCATTATGACGACCAGCCTTTACATCAGACAGGCTAATTTTACTATAGCCATAAATCATGAAATTAACAAAAGCAGTATACTCCTTAGGCAAGGAACATAAGAAGATCACAGCTTGAGCCTCATCGGTAATATCAACTTCCGCTGCCTTCAGGTTCATAATCAAAGTCGTCAAAGCATTTACATGCTCCATGAGATCAGCTCCAGGCTTCATCTTGAACGAATAGAGTTGTTGCTGAAGAATAATCCGATTAATGAGAGATTTGTCTTGATATGCATCTGATAATGCATCCCATAGTTCCTTCGCCGTCTTCTTCTGAGAGAATTCTCTAGGAACTTCATCTGAAAGACTCAACTGAATTGTTGTGAGAGCTTAATCTTCCATCTCTTCCCAATCAGCTGCATCAATACCTTTCGATTTCTCAGGTGCAGAAACAATCTTATAAGTCTTCTCCTTCTTTAATACAGCCTCCATCTTCATCTTCTAAGTACCAAAATTTCCCTTTCCGTCAAAACATGTTACTCCATAATTGACACTAGATCTGCCAACAGACTTACTAGAAGTAGCCATTAATATCCAAACAGAAACAATAACATTAGCTCTGATACCAAACTGTAGTGAAATTTGTTTTAATTTGAGCGGAAGCGAATTATTTGATCAGAATCTAGTATTGCCTATTTAGATACCAATGGAACTTTAAAAAAAATCAATTATGCAGTCTCGCAGAAATAATAGCAGAAATAAGAGACACAGAAGATTTAACGTGGTTCGGATATGAATATCCTACGTCCACGGAGACCCAACAACTTCTTTTATTTTACTAAAGAAAAGAGTACAAAAGAGATGGAAGAATAATGGTGGATGTTCTCACACACTTGCACTTGCACGAATATGAAGATGAACTTCCTTCATTTAAATAGACTTAATGAAGGAGTTACTTAGAGATTAAGAAAATTAATTTACAGATTATGTTTGAAACCTTTCCGAATATCCATGATTTGATTTCTATGTAAATGGATAATGGTAATCTTGGTTTTCATAATTTTCCTTGTTTGAATCAATCTCCATCAACAATCTTTTCTTTCTTCATATAACAAATTCTTTGACTAATTAATTGGTTGACTAATTAATTAGTTTCCTTCAAAATATCCTTTCATATACCGGTCAAATTAATTGATTTGAGTGAATCAATTAATCAATTTCTTTCCTCTTTAACAAATATTTGAATCATCCAAATTTAACAACATTTGCTTTATCTGTACTACCATATTTCATGCCTTAGCAAAATCGGTGCATATTAATTTGCAAATATGTTGCAGAAAAATTATATCTTCATTCCACACATGTAACACACTAAGCATACATGGAATGATTCTACATATCTATGGACGATGGATGCAAATAAACATGATAATCGATTACAACTTTTAACTTTAAATACTCCATTGAAATACGCATCGTTACACATGGGCCCAAAACAAGTTAACAATAGTGATGGCTTGATAATGAGGCTTGTTTACAAATAAGAACAACAAAACACACTTTTATTGAGAAGAATGTGATAAGGGGCTTTGCACGAAAGGTCCCTATTTCTGATGGTGTTATAAGAAAAGTCCATGTTTTTTCTAAGCTTTTTAAAATTTTAAAATTTTCAAAATCAGAAAGCGCAAACTAGCTTGCGCTTTCCTGATAGAAAGCGCAATTTACCTTGCGTTTTTCAAAAATTTTAAAATTTTAAAAAAAAATTCAAAATTAGAAAGCGCAAACTAGCTTGCACTTTTCTGATAGAAAGTGCAAGTTAACTTGCGCTTTTCAAAATTTTCGAAAATTTTGAAAATTTTGAAAAATATTTCAAAATTAGAAAAGTGCAAGTTATCTTGCATTTTCTATCAAAAAAGTGCAAAACACTTTGCGCTTTTTTATTTTTGAAAAATAAGGACCAAATTTACATATTCATTTCTGCAGGGACTTTTTGTATAACAACATCAAAATCAGGGACCTGTGACTCTTTTCTTGATGTGATAAAGTTAACCGTGAATGCTAGAAACAATCATTAATGATCCACAATATCCAATAATTGGATGTACACTCTCAAAGTATTTCTAGCTTATTTATTTTTATTATTACATGGTAAAAGAAGTAAACTAAGATTACACCGATATCTTATATAATTGTTTTATCATGAGAAAATTGGTGAAACATTTTTGCAATACAAAAATCAGGGACTTTTTGTATAACAACATCAAAATCAGGGACTTTTTGTATAACAACATCAAAATCAAAATCATTAATGAAGGGACTTTTTATCATGAGAAAATTGGTGAAACATTTTTGCAATACAAAAATCAGGGACTTTTTGTATAACAACATCAAAAAGCAGGGACTTTTTGTATAACAACATCAAAATCAGGGACCTGTGACTCTTTTCTTGATGTGATAAAGTTAACCGTGAATGCTAGAAACAATCATTAATGATCCACAATATCCAATAATTGGATGTACACTCTCAAAGTATTTCTAGCTTATTTATTTTTATTATTACATGGTAAAAGAAGTAAACTAAGATTACACTGATATCTTATATAATTGTTTTATCATGAGAAAATTGGTGAAACATTTTTGCAATACAAAAATACCCTTGAGTGAATTAGTTATAGAAGATATATTTATTTTATTATAAAAAAGAAAAGAATGAAGATATTGTTTTACCTAGCTGTTTCTATCATCTACTATTTAGTATTCCATTACTACTACTACTAATGAATTCACATCCAAAGCCAACATAATAATAAACTTGTATCATATATTTGTTATGCAAATAGTAGCGCTTTACGGAAGGTTTTATCAACGGATCTTTGTCACCCAAATCAAAAAGAAATAACTTGGATTGAAAACAAGACGGAATTGAAATCAAAACGCAATAACACAAGATATTCCACCCAACCACCCATTTTATGGATTCACCAAAATTTTGTTTACAATAATAGAACAAAGCTAAAATAAACAAAATATCATTGAATCAATAACCAAATTGAGAAAGAGAGCAAATATCTATATGGCTAAAATTGTTGGAGAAGAAGAACAAAGACGGAGAAGAGAAAATTAGCAAATAGATTTTCCACCACACTTTTACACTCTCCTATAGTCTCTATTTATATATTTAATTACTTAATGCCCAAGGTAACATTAGATGGAAAAAAATAATTTGATTAGCCAATTAGAGATAGAAATAAACATATTCAAATATGCCTATTAGTTAGGGGAAACAAAATCTTCTCTTTCTTTCTTTTGCATATTTATTTCCCTCTATTTGTGATTTTGTATCACCAAAATTTAACATTCCACCTTGATGCAAAATCACGTATCTCCAACATATCAAGCATGTCATATGTAAATCTATCACAAATCCTCATATCTCAACCACACTAAATTACAAACCTCAACAATCGCCTGCAAGTGATGCACCTCTCACATGAGATGCATCACACAAATCCGGTCTCAAAAACATTTGTAATACCACAAAGATCTCTGTCTTGTCTTTATGGATTTTGCAATTCGACACCCGTCTATCACTCGATCTGAGCTCATTACCTGATCACTATCGATCCCTCGAGCATCATCAACATGAAGACTCGTGTCTAAAATATGATCCTCGATGCTAGAATCATAAGCGGTGACCACATTAATCTCTCCACCTTGCTGTAGACTAGGTCCTTCAACCGTCACTCGCTTTTCATTGTCGATTACAGAACTAACCAAGCTATAAAGATTTCCTTCTTCCAACACTCCTCTCGTCCTTACATGATCACCTTTCTTCACTCCCAAAACTTCACCTTGAGTCTCATAAGTGCAACCACGACGATCCAACTGACCAAGAGAAATAAGATTATGCGAACAAGTGGGTATATGTCTCACTCTAGAGACTTCTCTAACCACACCGTCGTGCATACGAAACCTGATAGTCCAATACCACAAATCGGTAGCTCTTTTCCATTGGTTGTCCTAATCTTGCCGACACTCTTCTCATAAAAAGAAAAACAATTCACTTCTCTACAAATGTGAAACTAACTCCCGAATCCATCTTCCAAGACTTATTTTCACTAAAGAGGACATCACAAGAAGCATCACTATCGATACCTTCAGCAAAACCTGCATGTGCATCACTACTAGTATCACCATGCACAGCCTTTTTCTGATCTCTTTTATAAGCATAACACTTGCTGCGTATGTGACCTTTCTTATTACAATAATGACAAGTGATAACACCTTTACCATTAGCATCCTTCTTCTTTCAAATTGTATCTTTCTTTGAGTCCCTTGCCACAATAGTCTGACTTTGAATTGATTTCATAGCTAACCCTTTTTTTTCTAAGTTCCTCATTCAAAAGACTGCTTCGAACAGTTTTCAGAGAGATAGTTTCATTAGCATTGGAATTACTCGATGAAACAACCAAACTTTCCCAACTTTCCGAAAACGAACTCATTAATAAAAGAGCCTGTAACTCATCATTAAAATTGACCTTCATATTTGCCAATTGATTTATTACATCTTAAAATTCATTCAGATGCTCTGCAACAGGCTTCTTTTCATCTAATCTCGGTTGTAAAAACTTTCGAACCAGAAAAGCCTTATTAGTAGCACTCTTTGATTCATACAAAGATGCCAACTTGTCCTACAAAGCCTTCGCGGATTCACAACTAGCTACATGATGGAAACTGAATCATCAAGATACTGGCAAATTAAAGCAATCGCCTTCTTATCCATCTTCTTCCATTTTCCATCATCTACATTAGAGAGTTTCTTTCCATCTTCATCAATCGGATCCTGAAGATCATTGAGGTACAGAACATCCTCCATCTTTAGCTTTCAAATACCCCAATTTTTCTCATCCAAAATAACCATCTTCAAATACGAAATCATATCCGACATCAATAATTTTTCAAACCAAAATTACTCTAAGCTTTGCGATGATCTGTGCTCCGATACCAAACTGTTATGGAAATAGTAGCGCTTTGCGGAAGCTTTTATCAACGGATTTTTGTCACCAAAATCATAAAGAGACAACTTAGATTGAAAACAAGACTGAATTGAAATCAAAACGCAATAACACAAGATATTCCACCCAACCACCCACTTTATCGATTCATCAAAAATTTGTTTATAATTAATAGAACAAAGCCAAAATAAACAAAATATCATTGAATCAATAACCAAATTAAGAAAGGAAGCAAATATCTATATGGCTAAAATTGTTGGAGAAGAAGAACAAAGATGGAGAAGAAAATATTAACAAATAGGTTTTCCACCACACTTTTACACTCTCTTCTCGTCTCTGTTTATATACTCAAATTACTTAATGCCCAAGTTCACATTAGATGACAAAAAATAATTTGATTAGCCAATTAGAGTGGGAAATAAACATACTCAAATATGCTTATTAACTAGCATAAACAAAATCTTCTCTTTCTTTCCTTTGCCTATTTATTTCCCACCAAAATTTAACAATATTTTTGCCTCGGTAAAATATATAGTATGCGTATTTAGTTTTATTTTAAACAGTGCATGTGCTGGATTGCTAGTTATTCTTAAGATGTGTTTACTGGTGTTTTTAAATCTTAGGCAAACAAAGTTGATTTTAGATATAAATTTAATAGCGTTTTTAACACTTAGACGGACGAAGTTAATAAAATTGATGTTAACTCAAAAGGGTTGTGGTTATTAATTGATTTTTTTCTCTTAAGTACAGTAAATATTTTAATCCACATATAAATAGTTCTAACTTCAAATATCTTACTATAAATGGAACGACATTAAAGCTATTTGATCATGCGTTGATTATTGGCTTGAGACCATGTTCTAGACGTAAAACCAGAAAATTATCTTCTATGATTTTTTTTCCCTTTCTCCAAAACTTTACTAGGGTAAGCTCATTTCAAAAAAAAATTACTATGCTAAGCCAAAATTATTATTAGTTTTTTTTTCGTATTTCACTTGTACCATTAACGTATAAAATAATATATTGTTCAAAAATAACAATCTAATATGCATATTATTTTTACACATTTTCTTTAGAAAAAGAACCCGATACCCAAAAGTTTTTTGTATATACCAAAAGGGAACTGAAAATGAATAGATAGAGTGAATAATACTCGATTAGAATCGAATTAACGGACCAAATCGGTTTGGTTCAGTTGTGAAATTATATCGGTTTGAATTCTGTTTGTAAAATAATTTTATTTTGGTTATCGGTTTAACCAAATTAACCGAACTTTTATTATATTATTATCTAAATTCATGACATTGGAACACTTTTAACAATCGGTTTAGTAATAAAAACCAACAAACTTATCTATTAAAAATAGATTAATTTTTCTTATAAACTTAAAATAAATACTCAAATTAGTTTACAAAAACATAAATTTACGTTTTCCATTAAGTAAATCAGTCATTTAAATAATAACATATGGTAAATTATCTTATTTACTTTTTTAGTTCGGTGAAATTGGTTATCGAGCGGATTAACCGAAATAAACTCCGTTTGGTTCGATTTTAATTTTTTTTGTTTCAATTCAGTTTGACATTTTTTATTTTAAAACCGACTGAACTGACCGAATGCTCACATCTAACTATAACTTTACTGGTCTTTAGTCAGTAAGACTAAGATTGATTGAGATACCACGGATATAAATGGGCTAACCCATTTTCGTGTCGTTCGATCCATAGTAGTACGCATATATTAACGAGTGTTTTGTTTTCCTCAAAGAGAAACTGAAAACGAGCCTTATTAATTAAACTAAGCTTTCAACTGTTTAGAAGTTAAGACGGAACTGGTTTGGGAATTTAAAGCTGATTTGGTAAAAAAATAAAAATAGTGGTTTTGATCACATTACCAAATGATTTATATTGTTTTTAAGTTTTGACAGTAAAAACTTTCTTCTATAACGCTGAAGAACCAAGAAAAAATATATTTACCGTGCTTTTTCCTTAAAGACGTGTTACAGAAACGTCAGTTGTGTTTTTTATTTTATTTTTTTGATTCTCAAAATAGTTGGTTTTACAACTCTTCAGCGGGCAGATGAAGTTCTCCAAGGTATGCCTGAGAGGATTTTTCGGTCCATTTTGATTGATTTGGAAGACTCAATTCAGATTTTGTTACCCTCTTTGTTTGTAGCTAGATTATTTTTTTCTTCGATTATTGTTGCTTATAAAACCGACGAAAACATATATAATGTAATTTTAATAGGAATTATTAATCCATCAAATTAAAATGTCTTGAGTAGTTTCTATTTTTTTCTTTTTTACCGTTGTTCCCTGGATAATCATATTTAGAAATCAATTTCCACAAACTAAAGAATAAAAATAAATATATGTATATAATGTTACCTTGAAACATGTATTAATCGATTATAACAGTTTATGTAAACCAGTGAAACCACTATGATCTTGACGGTCAAAAATCAACACTTTCAAAATCTATTGTATATTTAAAGGTAAACGCATCCAGCCATCGTTCACTGTGAACATATATGCGATCTCATTGTTAAAGGTAAGAAATGTAAACTATGAACTTGTAACAACTTGTTTTTAATGATCCGCAATTATATCTTCCTATTTATAGATATCGTCCAATTCTCTATCCGAAGTCTGAACATACATGCATGGCACATTTATTTTTGCAACTGGGTAAAATATATGTAAAAAATTAAACTAATTAATACGCTACGCAGGAGTATGAAATGCAAAAGCATACACGTTCATACTTACCGTCTCACAATTTAGAAATTATTTGAGAGGTTATGTCTATGTTAGTGTAGCTGTTTACCGACTTGTTCTAAAACCTCAACCAAGCCTACAGTTTTCAGTAGTAATTAGACAAGTGAGACGCACATACATATCAAACACAGATTTAAACAATAAAAACAGCGCAGAATTGAACTTTTAAAGAATCTCAAAAGTAAAACGTATAGAGTAACAGAAGGTAGTTGTGAGATAATATTCAAAATTCGATTCAAAAAAATAAATTAAGGCTAAACCTTTACAAAAGCTGAACTTTTTAACGACAATGAATTGTATTTCTAAAGATTAGTGATGAAATAATGGTTTGTATCTTTTTTCAATATTAGTTTGAATAATTTAAAATTTAAATCAATTATAAATCATAATGATACTTTTATAATTTATCAAGTTATTAACAATCATAATCATAAAAAAAATTAAGAATTGCGTTAAAAAAAACGTTTTTTTTTTAAGAAAAAGATAAATTTAGATGCAAAAGGAGAAGAAGACATACTTGAATAGAATTAATTGTAGCATTAAAAAGAGTTGGCAGTGCCTTTCCACCCACATGTACTTTTGCCTCAACACTTACATCTTCGAATCTGATTTCCACTTTTGGCATTTTATTCCCCATCCTACACATATTATATCCATATTCAACATGCATAAAAATAAAATAAATGAATAAACGAAACAAAAAAGAATACACGAGATCATTATTTACTGTACATTTAATTATGATGTATATATGTATGTACCTCTCTTTCTTTTCTCTAATATTTCGCAAAAAAAATTCATTTTCTTCATGAGACCATGGTCGATTCTTTTCTTCCAGTTCCATATCTTATTTCTGAAATGATATGAATATGAGTTGAGTAGAAAGGAATAAAAGGAGTGTATTTTTGGGAGTGTGGTTATAGAGATAATGTATAACCAGGTTTCATGCCCTTTTAGAGGTGATAAGTACGTATATATAAGAAGAGAAGATATATATGAAGAAAGAGGAGAGATGGGCGGATCTTAAATGAAATGCCCCACGTAATGAAATGAACAACTGCATTACCTGCATTTACCTGCATTCACCGACGCCATAAAGGAATGCGCGCGTATATGTGTTTCCAATGTCGCACAACGCCATAAAGGAGTCGGTGCATCGCCATTAGGTGCGTTTCCGATGTCGCACCAGCGTCTATATTAGTGTCGGTACAAATGTTATTAGAAAAATGTTTTCGATATTATAACGACTAACATTTATGACTCCTAAGAACAACACTTAACACATTCTCGATGTTCGTATGTCGTTGTCTAAGCATCGGAAAGTTAAATCGTCGTGGAGTAAAATAAAAAACAAAATAGAAAATCTCACGAAACTATTAAATAAAACATAACAGTCAATAGTATATCAGTTTCCTCATTAACAAAGAGTTATCAGAGCTACACAAAAGTACTACAAATCAGCTTAGGCAGTTCTAACAACCTGCCTTTACGTATGCTGAAACAAAATACACTTGCACAAACTAGATAATACAACAGAATAGATGACTAAGAAGATGAAAGCCTCCTACTCGGACGTCGTCTTCAAAAAAGCCCACAAAAAACCTGCTATTTCCGAACTACTCAAATAAAATGAGTACCCAAGAGTTTAGGAAAAACAAACAACTCGGATCAGACGATATATCTTGTTTGAGTAAAACTTTTTAAAACAACAGGTGTGAAATTAAACACAAACATGTAAGACCGCGCCGCTAAACATGGCACGAGTTTACTTCCACATAGATCAACATCCAAACGTAAAGAATGCATAAATAATTAAACACCACGAAGAATGGTTGACTCTTACCAATGCAAATAAGGAAATAAATTTGAAGGTTCGAATCAATTAAGAAAAAGAAAATCTCCAACAAATGACTAGGAAAGTGCACCACTCTTGAAGTATACCTATAGTAATATACTTCTGATAAGCTCATATACTCCGTGACACTTCTCGGACAATACCAAGCCGGACCCCACCAAACCTTACCGAGTATCCGAATGTTTCATATCTAATAGCGCTATCGAATCTAAATCTAGATGAGATGTGAAAGTACCCTAATGGGAGCAACCCCACATTGGCTTTCTCTCGCGCTTTGGATTTAGTCATTTTCGATAAAGAATGCCAATGCTCAACGGAGCAACACTTCATCTAAAAATGACGATAATAAAGAAGCTGAAGTAACCGATAGTTGAGAAATCAACTATCGAGGATATAAAACGATCGTATATGGAAATTAAGTCTTGTATACTTCTACCGCTCATCGAATTCAAACTTGCACTATTTCTACGTAATACCGAACAAGCAAGATAGTGTTACATCAAAGTCGTGTCTCACGATTATTCTTAATTTTTGAAACAGCGACAAGTCTACTTCTTCAATATTTAGTGTTAATTATACAAATAAATCGTATCCATATAATTGAATCGCTTATCGAAAATTAATTCATTTTATAAACGAATCAAACATTTTCTTTTAAAAGCCCGAATTCGTACTTGGCTTCACATTACAAGTATTAGCTTTTAAATTACTTTGTTAGAGGAGTTCACTAACTTCAAAACATCATTAAAAAGGATTTAATAACTTATAATATTCTTATTACATTGATTAATCAACTTTAAAACTTTGTTAACTAAGCTGATTAATTTACTTCAATAACCTTTAATTTAAAAGGGTAAATCTCCTTTAAAACATCATTAATTCAATTAATTAATAATATAATTAATTAAATAATAATTAAATATCATTATTTAAAAGTGATTAATTAATCTAAAACTTTATTTAAGGAAAGGTTAATTAAGGTTAAACTGATTTATTAACTTTTAAAAGTCATTAATTAAAAGGATTAATTAATTTTAAAAACATCATTAATTAATAAATTAGTTAATCTTAATCCATCATTATCAAAAGATTAATTAGCCTTAAACATCATTGAATAATATGATTAATTGAATTTAAAACATCATTAATCAAAAACTTGCTTAACTTGTAAAATAATTCCAAGCACGATAATAAAACCAAATGGTTTCGATAAAAGGTGATTTTCCAAAAGTGCCAGTATAGCAACTATCGCTATAAGGGCAGTTCGGAATTCGAGTATAGGACAGTTTCAATACAACCAATCATCACAAAGCAAGTGGATGAGCATACATACATGGTAGTTTACAGTAATTCAACATGTACAAGCACTTATTAACAACGGAATTAGTTTAACTACTAGATTTTCATATAACTTAAGATTCGCTTACTAACTTTCCAAAGCGACTGATTTTCAAAGCAACAAACCGATCCAACAACGAAACCATTATTACAACTATACAATAAGCATTCAATAGCTACAAATATGAGTATGAATATAGTTTAAACTTTATGGTTCAAAGGTGGAAGCTTTACTCATAAAAACACTTCCAACTTAATCGGATCACCATGACAAGTTGCCGAACTCACGAACTATCTTCACTACACCTTAACTTGGACTTTCGGGCCCTTAATGGGCTGGGTTTGGGTTTGGCCAGGGAAATACGGGGCTCGGCCTTGTGGTTTTGAGGTGGAAATGGCTTTTTTTTGGTAGAGGAGTGTTTGTATATGAATATATGGATTTTAGCTTGATTTTTATTAGTGTATTCACTAGTTTTTGAATTTGGAAATAATTTTAGAAGCCATGGATATTCTTGAATATGAAGAGAAGAGAACTAAATATGAAAATGAAGATGTAAAGTGAGAATGTGTGGAGATGGTGGGTATTTATAAACAAAGAAGTGGAGTATTAATTTAAATTAACTTAAACATTTGAAATATATTCAATGTTGTCATGTGCATGCTTCCATACCTCCTCCCTCGCCTTAGAAGCACACGCACCCCCTAGGTCCACCCTCCGCCATGCCTTAGGTACTTGTTTAGGTTATGGTTAGGATACTTAATTAATTTCCTAATGTTATTTAATATATTTCTGTGCATTTTATGTCAAATCAAGTTTTATATTTAAACTAAGCTTGATTATTAACTTTAACACATTGATTATCTTATCATATGACATATGTGCATGTGTATATGAGTGATACAAAAATGTGCACAACGTTTTCGACTACTTTCCGAGGCCGAAAAGTCGAAATTTCGAAAAACGTGTTTCAGTAATATTTTCTATTTTTATTTGAACTAATTATTTTGGTAAACAAAATTTGAAAATGATTTTAATATCATTAATTAATATGTAAAATATGTTTATTTGATTATTAAAATCCATTATTTAAATATTTAAAAATGATTTAAATATTTAAATACAAAACGATTAATTTACGGGTCGTTAAACTCTCCTCCCTTAGGAGAATTTCGTCCTCGAAATTAATACACAAGTAGACATCCAAAAGGTATATATTATACCGAGAAATTCATATAACAATGCAAACCAACTATGTCATAATAGAACATTCATAATGCATTCAAACAACTAACCTAACATTACATCAGGGTAAGTTTCTCTAACATAATCCTGATGTAAAGTGAGAATGTGTGGAGATGGTGGGTATTTATAGACAAAGAAGTGGAGTATTAATTTAAATTAACTTAAACATTTGAAATATATTAAATGTTGTCATGTGCATGCTTCCATACCTCCTCCCACGCCTTAGAAGCACACGCACCCCCTAGGTACACCCTCCGCCATGCCTTAGGTACTTGTTTAGGTTATGGTTAGGATACTTAATTAATTTCCTAATGTTATTTAATATATTTCTGTGCATTTTATGTCAAATCAAGTTTTATATTTAAACTAAGCTTGATTATTAACTTTAACACATTGATTATCTTATCACATGACATATGTGCATGTGTATATGAGTGATACAAAAATGTGCACAACGTTTTCGACTACTTTCCGAGGCCGAAAAGTCGAAATTTCGAAAAACGTGTTTCAGTAATATTTTCTATTTTTATTTGAACTAATTATTTTGGTAAACAAAATTTGAAAATGATTTTAATATCATTAACTAATATTTAAAATATGTTTATTTGATTATTAAAATCCATTATTTAAATATTTAAAAATGATTTAAATATTTAAATACAAAACGATTAATTTACGGGTCGTTAAACTCTCCCCCCTTAGGAGAATTTCGTCCCCGAAATTAATACACAAGTAGACATCCAAAAGGTATATATTATACCGAGAAATTCATATAACAATGCAAACCAACTATGTCATAATAGAACATTCATAATGCATTCAAACAACTAACCTAACATTACATCAGGGTAAGTTTCTCTAACATAATCCTCGGTCACCTAAGTACAATCGCGAGGGTCATCACTCCACTGAACCTTCACAAGCTTCACCACCTTATTTCTCAATCTTCTTCCATCTCGATTTACAATATGAACTGGGTGTCGGACTACTGTCAAATTTGGTTCTATCTCTAAGTCTTTCTGAACAGACATCTCAATAATCAAATATGGATCATGAACATGCTTTCTCAGATGAGATACATGAAAGACATTATGAACTCCTGACAATCTTTCAGGCAATTCGATTCTATAGGCCAACGATCCAATCCTCTCAAAGATTCTAAATGGTCTAATGAATCTGGATGCTAGCTTTCTTTCTCTTTTGAATCTTACAACTCCTTTAATCGGGAAAACTTTCACAAATACCAAATCCCCGACCGCAAACTCTAAGTCCCTTCTCCGTTGATCGGCATAACTTTTCTGTCGATCCTGGGCTTCTTTTATTCTTTCCTTGATCATAGCCACTTTCTCTGATGCTTCTCGAATTATCTTAGGTCTAAGAACTAATCAGTTTCTATCTCAACCCAACATGAAGGTGATTTGCATGGCCATCCATACAAAGCCTCGTAGGGTGCCATGCCAATGCTAGTTTGGAAACTATTGTTATAAGAGAACTCTACCAAATGCAGATGATCTTTCCAAGAACCTCCAATGTCCAAAATACATGTTCTCAAGAGATCCTCCAAAATCCAATTCACCCTTTCGGTTTGTCCATCTGTCTACGGATGATAGGTTGTGCTCAAATTCAACTATGTTCCTAAAGCGGCTTGCAATGCTCCCCAAAATCGACTGGTGAAGATAGGATCTCGATCACTGACTATACTTATTGGGATTCCATGAAGTTGAACGATCTCCTTCAAATAAATTCCTGCCAAAGAAGCTGCAGTTCTTATTGACTTCATTGGAATAAAGTGGACGCTCTTTGTTAATCGATCTACAATTACCCAAATGCCTTCATTACCACTTCTTGTTTTGGGTAACCCATTGATAAAGTCCATGGATACTTGCTCCCACTTCCAATTTGGTATCTCTAATGGTTGGAGTAATCCTGCAGTCTTCTACTGGTCACTCTTGATCCGTTGACAATTTGCACACCGGCTCACGAAAATCGAAATGTCTATCTTCACCCCTTTCCACTAAAATCTTCATATTCTAAAACATTTTAGTTACTCCTGGGTGGATAAATAACTTTGACTGATGACATTCTCTTAGCACATCCTGTCTAATTCCATTAACATCTGGCACACAAATCCGACCATTCATTCTTCAAATGCCTCAGGAGTCAATCTGAAAACTAGAAACAATTCCCTCTTCAACACTCCTCTTAAGCCGAGCTAGAATAGGGTCTTCTTCTTGGAAATATGCAATTCTCTCCATTAGTGCTGGCTTAACTTCCAAATTTTCAATTGTCACCACATACCTACTTAATGCATCTGCAGTGGCGTTTGCTTTCCCTGGAGTATAAAGAATCTCTATGTCATAAGACGTGAGAAATTCCAGCCATCTTTGTTGCCTTAAGTTAAATTCTTTGGGGTAAAAAGATACTCTAATGACTTGTGATCCGTATATAACTCAAACTTTGCACCCAAAAGATAGTGCCTCCACACCTTCAATGCGAAGACTACTGCCAACAGTTCTAAATCGTATGTAGCGTAATTTTTCTCATGAGGTTTCAACCGTCGACTCGCATACGCTATTACTTTACCATTCTGCATCAAAACTGTTCCCAATCCGATCCTACAAGCATCCGTGTAAACTGTTAATCCTTCACTCTCATTTGGAATAGTTAAAACGAGAGCACTGGTCAATTTCTACTTTAACTCATTGAATGCTTAATCGCACTTGGGTGTCCAAATAAACTTAGCATCTTTCTTTATCATCTTTGTTAGATGAGAAGCAATCTTCAAGAAATCTTTAATAAACCTTCTATATAAACTAGCCAATCCCAAGAAACTTATGACCTCGGCCGCACTTTCGGGTTTCTTCCAATCTTGAACTGCAACTACTTTAGTTAGGTCCACTGATATGCCTTCTTCCAAAACTACATGCCCTAGAAATCTAACTTTAGATTTCCAAAAATGGCACTTAGAAAACTTTGCCTTTTAAACATAATTTCTTAAAGTACTAAGAACAACTTGAAGATGGTACTTATGCTCTTCCTCCATTTTAGAATAAACGAGAATGTTATCAATGAAGACGAGACCAAACTTGTTAAGAAAATCCCGAAACACTCTATTCATCAAATCCATGAAATAAGTCGGTGCATTAGTCAATCCAAACAGCATGACTAACCACTCGTAAAAACTATCAGGGGTTCGAAAAGCTGTTAAGGGTACACTCTCCTCTGCCACCCTTAATTGGTGAAAACCAGTAGCAAGGTCCAACTGAGAAAATATCCGAGCTCCATCGAGGTGGTCAAACATGTCATGAATCCTAGGTAAAGGATACTTATTCTTGATAGTCTTCTTATTTAATTCTCGGTAATCCACACATAATCTAAGAGAACCATCTGCCTTGGCAACGAACACTACTGGGGATCCCCAACTCGATGTGATGCGTCTGATCAAACCTTTCTGCAATAAATCAAACGTCTGCTTCTCCAATTCTCTTCTTTCATTTGGAGCCAACCTTCGAGGAGGTTGTACAATCAGTCTGGTTCCCAGAATCAAATCAATATTGAATTCCATTTCTTTGTGAGGAGGTAAACCTTGCACTTCTTCAAAAATATCCTTGAAATCCCAAACAATTTATATATTCCATATCTCCTCTTTAGGTGCTTCGAAGGAATACAAAAAACTGCTCATCAATCTCCTAGGTTCTCCACAACATATATCAACGCTTCTACTTACTACATATTTTACTACGATCACCCTACTAATATAGTCCAAGATAGATTTAAACTTAGATAACTAGTCCATTCCCAATAATACTCCAAAACCCATGAAGCCGAGAACAAACAAGTTAGAAGAGATTGGTCGATCTCGATAAGAAATAGGCACATTCAAACATATAGTATCAAGATTAGTCAGACCCCCGATAAGGTTTGACATACAAAGGGAATTACAGAGAATAACATATTTAAGATTCAGCTGGTTCATTAGGTTATATGAGTTAAAACTATGGGATGCACCGGTGTCAAATAACACTCCAACAAAAATATCAAAAATGGATAACGTACCTTGTAATACCTGCTTTTCTTTTGGGTCTGTAGAAGTAGATGGCATTTCCGTAATAGTAAAAGCTTTCCCCTGAGCCCTCTTCTTTGGAAATGGACACTCGTTCTTCATATGTCCATGTTTGTTGCAATTGTAGCAAAGCGGTTCACTAGTCGGGTTCGGGCACTTATTTGCAAAGTGGCCCATTTGGTTGCACTTATAACAAAGGATCTTGGTCAAGTCCAACTGCTTGTTCTGTGTTGGAGCTCCACCTCCAGGCTTCTTTCCCGATCACTTCTTCTTCCCTTTGTGCTTGAAAAACGGCTTGCTTGCAACTGGTATCACCGGTAAAGGTTGGGCATTAACTATTGGCACTACTCCCTTCCGAACTCCTTGCTCAGTATTAAGAGCTTCAAACCTCAAAGCCATACTGATCGGATTGATAAAGGTATCGTTGAGATGGTTGGTCATTTCCCGATGAAATTCTGGTCGCATTACTAACATTTTATTCTTTTTAAGTGGTGTATCAATCAATCCCGGTCCAAAATGGGATAATGCATTGAACCTATGCTTATACTGCGCCACTGTCATCTTACCTTGTTTTAAATCCATGAAACTTCTGAACAACCGAGTCCTTCCCGCCTCTGAGATAAACTGAGCTTCAAAAACCTCTTTAAACCGCACCCAAGAGTAATCTTCTTCTGGTGTATTCATGGTGACTGAATCCCACCAATCCATTGCTGCTTTCTGAAGCTGACGCGATGCCAATAATCTCTTTTTAGCATCTCCCAACCGAAGGTCCCCAAATATCCTTTCACAAGAGCGGAGCCATGTCTGAACTCCTAGAATGTCTTCAGTTCCATAGAAAGGTTTACCACCTAAAGCAGTGTAATTCTTGCACAATGTCGCAAAGTTCTGAGACGGCTGAACTTGCATCAATGCTTCTACTACCGGCTCTACAACTGGTTCATTTCTAGGAGCTTTTCCATTTGTAGCCATGTTGGTTCCAGAACCCCTCCCTCTTCTTCCTCTTGTACTCATTTTCAATAATTTGGATAAGTGATAGGTATCATTAGAATATAAAGATAGGGCCAAAGAAGATAAAAGGGAAACTTGCAACAAAGGATCTAAAACTAGAATTTTAGGGGAGAAAAGGAATTGCTCTCTTAAGATTAACTCATTTTAGGGCTCCACTCACCTTATCTCTAATGAGTTGTACCCCAATCAGGCTAAGGTGTTCGCTCAACCGAAGCTCTGATACCAACTGCGACGACCCATCTATCTGACCCCTAAGAATGACACATAACACATCCATGGTGTTAGTATGTCGTTGCCTAAGCATCAAAAAGATGAATCGTCGTGGGGTAAAATAAAGAACAAAATAGAAAACCTTACAATGAAACTACTAAATAAAACATAACAGTCAATAGTACATCAGGTTACTCTTTAACAGGGGGTTATTAGAGTTACAAAAATGAACTACAAATCAGCTTAGGCCATTATAACAACCTGCCTTTACATATGCTGAAACAAAATACACTTACACAGACTAGATAATACAATGAAATAGATAACTAAGAAGATGAAAGCCACCTGCTCGGACACCCATCTTCAAAAGAGCCCACAAAAACCTGCTACTCCCGGACTACTCAAATAAAATGAGTACCCGAGAGTTTAGGGAAAACAAACAATTCGGGTCAGACGATATGTCTGGTATGAGCAAAACTTTAAAATAATAGATGTGAAATTTAATACGAACATGTGAGACCACACCGCTGAATGTGGAATGGGTTTACTCCTATATAAATCAACATCCAAATGTAAAGAATGGATAAATAATTAAACACTACGAAGAGTGGTTGACTCTTCCCGATGCAAATAAGGAAATAAATTTGAAGGTTCGAATTAATTAAGAAAAGGAAAATCTCCAACAAATGACTAGGAAGGTGCACCACCCTTGAAGTATACCTCTAATAATATACTTCTGAGAAGCTCATATACTCTATGACACTTCTCGGATGATACACTACGGGAAAAAACGCATCAGACGACATGTATGCTCCATTGTCTGATTGCATACCTATCCATCATTAAATCTTCTGCCGTCTCATTGTACATCAGACCACAGATATGCCTCATCATCTGATATGCACTAACACAAGAAAAAAAACCATATGTTGTCTGATGTTATAGTATCATTTCTAGAATTTCCTATTAGACAACATATAAATATTGACTGATATGAATAATTGTTCACAGAATGAAATAAATGAATCGCAAATTTATTTAAACAAATATTGTATGTTAAATTCAAATACAATACAACTTTCTCTATCTCTCTACTTACATTTGCAAATACAATACAACTTAAATTTACTCACACTCAATCGAGTTTGTTTTTGATGTTAATCTTGATGTGCTTGCTCCAACTTGTGTCCAGCCATCTCCTATACCTGTTAAATAAACAATAACGCGGTAAACTTGAAAAGGAAACAAACCTAAATTGCATAAAATTGAATTTGAATATTGAATATTGCCTCAGTTTATGGTTTTGTTTTTTTCTTTTCATTTTTAGACAGGGATAAATATATATGTGCATGGACAACTTATGATATGCACAGTGTATCATTGTGAATATCATAAGGCTAATCCTTGATTCAATCACATGGACCGTTGCAAAGGTCAAGCCCGAAGGCTCAACTCAGTGCAAACACATAAGTTCAAGCTCAAGCAAGCTCGGGCTCAACACAAGTAGTTTAATTCATCTCAAATCAGATCAGGCAACTCAGCAAAGCCAAAGTGCACAAACAAGTTCAGTGCACATGGAGATGCACAAAGTCGACCACCAGCAAACCTGATTCATGGCAGTATCAAGCATGGTACATAATGATACATAATTAAGTGCACAAATAGCACAAACAAAGAATAGTAGGTCTGAATTTACAAAAATACTACCACTTGCATCTCCTATAGTGAGCAACACACATATACACATGTGTATATACATGCATACATGTATATATGCAACACATGTCAAATGCAGCCAGGAAGTGCCACAAATAAATGAACAACAAGTAGTGCCACAAACAAATGCAGCCAGGAAGTACATGAGTTCAAGGCAGGAAGTACAAACAAATGAACAAGAATCAAAAGAACATTCACACAGGATTCAAATGAGCCAGGGAGTACATGGAGTTCAAGGCAGTGCACACTGCCTTGTTCAAAACAAGAAATTCAATAATCTGAAAGGTAATCAAGCTATGGACAGGAAACCAAAGCACATGAAAGGGATTCAACTAATGTCAAGGTAGTGCACTGCCTTGTTTAAGGTAGTGAGCAAGTACATAGACAAGGCTATAATGCAACAATGCAACATGTGAACAAGGCCAATAACATGGACCAAGCCAAAGCAAAAACAAGATTGCAATACACATGAGAAACACATATGGAAGTTCAAAGAAAAAACATGGTAATATTTCACACATATATACATACATATGTATGTATGTATATACATGGAAGATATTTCACAAACCAGACTCAAAGGCCAACAACATGTCAGTAATGGTACACATGCATGATACAAGTGAAACCAGTGCAGAGATTTCACAAACTAGTTCATGAAATGGTACAACATGTGAATATAGTTAATGAAGACAAGCACATTCAAAAGGCAGTTGAAGAGAACAAGGCAGAGTTCAAGCCATTCAAGATTCATGCAACGCAAGGCACACTCATAAGTCCATCAGAAAATTAAAACATTTAGAGTTCAAGCACACTAACATACATATATACATGTAGATATGTATATACATGTAGATATGTATATATATATGTGTGCAAGTACATGGACAAGGCCAACAATGCAACAAGGTTTTGCCACAAATTAAATCAAGGGAGTGCTACGAATAGGAAGTGCCATAAATTAAAACAAGGCAGCGCCACAAACATTCACACATATATACATACATATGTATGTATATACATTGAAGTTCCTAAAATCGAACAATGAAGTGAAAAAATCACAAGTGCAGGGGCAACAAAACAAGTAAGGGGCAACCAGCGAAACAATGAACTTAACAAAGTCGAACAATGAAGTGAATAAGGAAAGCAACTCAAAATCGAACAATGAAGTGAATAATGGTTCAAGTTCTAGTTCATAGGCCACAAATAAGTCCAGTGTGCACCACCTTGAACAACCAATTCAACAACCAAAAAGTGCTAGTGCATTGCATAACTCTCATATCACCAACCAATTCATCAAATTTAAGTCAGATATACAAATTCAGGTGATTAAGGCAGAAAGCTCGAAATTAATATATTCAACCAAGCAAAAATATATTCGAGTATATCAGAGAACTCGACAATTTAATGAGTCAAGGCCATAAAGTAGAAAATCTAAAAACAAAGCAGTCAAAAATATATGCAGCAATACAAAATCAACATCCAATATTTAGAATCCAAAGTCAAGTCTAAATCAAAAATATAGGAAATAAATTACTATATAAACCCATCTCATCATTGGCTCTTAAAATCAAAGTCGAGATCAATACAAAATCGAAATGGGTAGAAATCATACCATATATCAATCGAAGAATACTCGACAAATTGAAGCAAGCTTGAATGAATGGGGCCATAAAATGGAAACAAATTTCTTTATCAATCGTTGTTTGAGAGTGAGAGAGTACCGGCAGAGTGATTTCATTATCAAGCCGATTTGAAACCCTAATTCTAAAAGACGGGTCAAAGATGGGTCGAAGACGAGTTTAAGTTTAGGGTTTTGCCGATTTGATTTTGAGAAGAGGGAAATAAATTTTGAGAAGGGAAAATTTTGAGAAGAGGGAAATATATTTTGAGAAGAGGGATTGGAAATAAAGTGAAGAGGGAATAATTAAGGAACACGGCCACAAAAATATTGAGATGGAAAATATGGAGTCAAAACAAAAAGTTTTGATAACTTTAATCAGACAATAGATCAAATGTTGTCTAAAGGACAAGCATGAACATAGAGATTTCAGGGGCTATTTAAACAACGGATTATTTTATCCATATGCTGTGTGAAATAGTGGTAAATAATGGCATAACAGAAAATCTACCTTATGTTGTGTGATCACTATTGTCTGATTCACTTTGTAGCATAGTGATACCAAACCGGACCTTGCCAAACCTTACCGAGTATTCGAATATTTCACATCTAATAGCGCTACCGAATCCAAATCTATATGAGATGTGAAAGTACCCTAATGGGAGTAACCCACATAGCTTGGCTTCCTCTCGCGCTTTGGATTTAGTCATTTTCGACAAAGGATATCAATGCTCAACGGAGAAACATATCGTCTTAGAATGACAATAATAAAGAAGCTGAAGTAACCGATAGCTGAGAAACCAACTATCGAGGATATAAAATAATCATATATGAAAATTAAGTCTTGTATACTTACCACCACTCATCGAATTCAAGCTTGCACTATTTCTTGGTTAACAATAATACTGGACAAGTCAAGGTAGTGTTACCTCAAAGTCATGTCTCACGATTATTATTAACTTTCGAAATAGCAACAAGTCTATTTCTTCGATGTTTAGTGCTAATTATACAAATAAATCATTTCCATATAAGTGAATCGCTTTATGGAAATTAATTCATTTCCATAAACGAATCAAAAATTTTCTTTTAAAAACCCGAATTCGTACGTGGCTTCACATTACAAGTATCAGCTTTTAAAATAATTTGTTAAAAGACTTCACTAACTTCAAAACATCATTAAAAAGGATTTAGTAACTTATGATATTCTTATTGCATTGATTAATCAACTTTAAAACTTCGTTAACTAAGCTGGTTAATTTGCTTCAATAACCTTTAATTTAAAAGGGTAAATCTCCTTTAAAACATCATTAATTCAATTAATTAATAATATAATTAAATAAATAAATTAAATAATAATTAAATATCATTATTTAAAAGTGATATTAATTTAACTTTATTTAAGGAAAGATTAATTAAGGTTAAACGGATTTATTAACTTTTAAAAGTCATCAATTAAAAGGCTTATTAATTTTAAAAACCTCATTAATTAATAAATTAGTTAATCTTAATCCATCATTATCAAAAGATTAATTAGCCTTAAACATCATTAAAAAACAATTAATTAAATTTAAAACAACATTAATCAAAAACTTGCTTGTAAAATAATCCAATCACGATAATGAAACCAAAAGGTTTCGATAAAAGGTGATTTTCCGAAAGTGCCGATATAATGACTATCGCTATACGGGAAGTTCAGAATTTGAGTATATGACATTTCCAATACAACCAACCATCACAAAGCAAGGGTATGAACATACATACATGGTAGTTTACAATAATTCAACATGTAACAAGCACTTATTAACAACGGAATTAGTTTAAATACTAGATTTTCATATAACTTAAGATTCGCTTATTAACTTTCCAAAGCGACTGATTTTCAAAGCAACAAACCAATCCAACAACCAAACCATTATTACAACTATACAATAAGCATTCAATAGCTACAAATATGAGCATGAATGTAGTTTAAACTTTATGGTTCAAAGGTGAAAGCTTTACTCACAAAAACACTTCTAACTTAACCAGATCACCACAACAAGTTGCCGAACTCACAAACTATCTTCACTACACCTTAACTTGGACTTTTGGGCCCTTAATGGGTTGGGTTTGGGTTTGACCTGGGCGGTATGGGGGTCGGCCTTAGGGTTTTGAGGTGGAAATGGCTTTTGTTTTTGTAGAGGAGTGTTTGTATATGAATATATGAAGTTTTAGCTTGATTTTTATTAGTGTATTCACTAGTTTTTGACTTTGGAAATATAGAAGCCATGGATATTCTTTAATATGAAGAGAAGAGAAGCGAATATGAAACTGAAGATGTAAAGTGAGAATGTGTGGAGATGGTGGGTATTTATAGGCAAAGAAGTGGAGTATTAATTTAAATTAACTTAAACATTTAAAATATATTAAAGTTGTCATGTGCATGCTTCCATACCTCCACCCTCACCTTAGAAGCACACACCCCCTAGGTCCACCCTCCACCATGCCTTAGGTACTTTTTTAGGTTATGATTAGGGTACTTAATTAATTCCTAATGTTATTTAATACATTTTTGTGCATTTTATGTCAAATCAAGTTTTATATTTAAACTAAGCTTGATTATTAACTTTAACACATTGATTATCGTATCACATGACATATGTGCATGGGTGTGCATGTGTATATGAGTGATACAAATATGTGCACAATGTTTTCGACGACTTTCCAAGCCCGAAAAGTCGACATTTCGAAAAAAGTTTTTCGGTCACATTTTCTATTTTATTTGAACTAATTATTTTGATAAAATAAATTTGAAAATGAATTTATTATCATTAATCAATATTTAAAATATGGTTGTTTGGTTATTAAAATCCATTATTTAAATATTTTAAAATGATTTAAATATTTAAATACAAAGCGATTAATTTACGGGTCGTTACAGACACCATGAAGATGAACTTTATAGGGCACTTATCGATGCCACACCGAATTCCCTTACCGATGTTGTGTTGACGTCATTTCTCCAATGTGTTTGCGACGCCATGCTGACTCCTTGTTAAAAACTTAAAATTAAATTTGCTGATGCCATGCCGTTACATTGCCGATTCCATACCGACGCCTAATTAAAATACAGAAAATTGATTTTCCGACGGTCTACCAACGCCTTACCTTAAATATTTTTACATCATTTATGCTGGATTTCTTACCTCAATCACAAATTTATTTATATTTAATATATAATCACACCAATATAACATACCAATATCATAAATTCATATGTCACAAATATTATCCAACATAATAAAAATACATATCACCAAATCATATTATCCAACATCATAAATTTACAATCAACACAAATGTCTACATGCATACAAACATAAATATCCAACTAAATGTCTATGTATATGTATATGGATGTCCAATATCAAAATATCCAAACAATACAAACCATAATATGAAAACTATCATACCAACACAAATACTTCCTACTCCCTTGAACCATGCCTACCATCGCCATTATCATCCCTAGCAGAAATGTGCTCATTTGGAAACTCTCACAAAAATGCGTTAAACTAACTGAGTTTCTTCCCTAGAATACCGACATGTGACCTCAACCATTGGCTTTCTTCATCTATATCAATACAAAATGTTACAGCTCTATCTAATGACAATCTCTACATAACCAAATTTGTTTGTTAATAATAAGTAAAAAATTATTTCAGCTATTGTATTTGTGTATGTAGCAAAATTTATATCTTGACTCGGATAAATTTATTTAATTTATTAAAACAAAATTCATAATTTTACTTTATTATATATTTTTTTAATTTATAAAGTGATTTAACTTATATATTTGTTTAATTTATTGAGTGATTTAGAAAATTTTATATTTTAGCTCGAATAATTTCTTGTTTAATTTATTGAAACAAAATTCATAATTTAAATAATTAATTATATATATAATTATTGAGTAATTTAACTTATATATTTGTTTAATTTATTGTATGATATAACAATATCCATACTTCAACTTGAATAAACTCTTGTTTAATTTATTGAAATGAAATTTATAATTTAACTTAATTATATATTTTTTATTTAATTTATTGAGTGATTAACTTATATATTTGTTTAATTTATTGTGAGACTTAACAAAATCTATATTTTGACTTGAACAAATTCTTGTTTAATTTATCGAAAAAAAATTTATACTTTAAATTAATTATATATCAATATATTAAGTTATTTAACTTGTATATATTTTTAATTAATTTATTGCGTGATTTAAAAAAATATATATTTTAACTCGAATAAACTCTGGTTTAATATACTAAAATAAAATTTATAATTTAACTTAATTATATATATATATATTATTTAGTGATTCAACTTTTATATTTGTTTACTTTTTGGGTGGTTTAACAAAATCTATATTTTAACCCAAACAAATTTATTTAATTTATTGAAATAAAATTTATAATTTAACTTAATTATATATTTGTTTAATTTATTGAGTGACTTGATTTTGGCACATCCTCCAACATGGGGAGTGGGTTGATCTTGCCACCGCCCTACCTATAGGTGGCTCTATGTAGCACTTTGGCATTCGCCTTCTCAAGCAAGCGAGTACATAAGAGGAGTGAACAAAGTCAAGCGAGGATCGGCTTAGGCACGTCAGCCTTAGTCGAGGTGACTAGGGAATAATAAAACCGATTTTGGATGCGAACCTTTGGGCGTGCATCTTGGTAAGAACTTTTGAACTTAGTCATAATTTCTTTAAAGTCAATTTTTATTTGCTAATTATTTCTTTTGCAAACCATGTTCTATGCCTTTAGCATAAGGCAGGAGGTGGTTTCACTCAAGATGTGCATCTTGAAGGAGGTCAAGACATGGGTGCAAGAGGAGAGAAAGTGAGCAAACATCAGAAAGAAATTAGGGGAGGATGTGGCGACAAGGGATGCAAAGGAAGAGTACATACATCGGCATTGCTTACTCGTGTGTATGCCCTCAAAGTGGTCGGGCAAGTTGTTGTCTAGGAAATTGTTCCGGTACTAAATACTATTTTGTAACAATGTGTTGATTTGCTTACCTATATAAGTCGCTTTCTGTTTGGTATCGACCCCGATCATGGTGGGGCCACTTCAGCGGAGTGAGTGGGCATGTTCTTCTATGTCAAGCCCCTTCATGGTAGGGATGCTACAACAGAAGGAGTTGGACAATTATGAATGGCATAACTCCATTGAGGTGTGGCCACTTCAACTTGGCCGAATGGGCAATACCACTGGTACAAAATCAGGACTACTACATGGGTAATCATACCAAACTTTGCACCAATTTCCCGTTCCGCTATTGGAGGACAAGCATCATTACAGACGAAGGAATCTGGGCTACTATATTGGTGGTTTCGCCATTAATTCGCCAGTGCCTTTGGTATGAGTGGTAGCATTGTTTGGCTCGCACATTGCCATAGAGCAGTTACCACGGATGCCTAAATTGGGACCACAACATGGGTGGTATTACCATCTATGTGCCAGTATACCCTGTTGTATCTGGGCCTACTCGCAGTGGAGAAAAATGGCAAATTAAAAAAAAATCTATTTTAGATCTTTAGGGCCTATGAAGTCTAAAGGTTTTATTAGATTTAAATCTAATATTGTTTTTATTAAAATCATAATTTATTAGTTATGACATTGTTTTATTAATTAAGTTAAGTGTGGACTGTGAAAGGGTATGAATATATCAATTTTTTTATAATTGTATGTCAAAATAATTAAACATATAACAAGGTGTTATCACTAGATGATAAGGTGTACACATGTAAATAAAAATAAATGGACAGATAAGCACATAGGAATAAAAAGGGAAACAAATAAAGGATAATAAGGACGGTTGATTCAACTTCCCTTTGGAAAACTCAATTAATGCAGTATATAAATGACAAATAATGGGTGTCATGACATTAGTATATAAACAATCAACAATATATGGATAAATGCAATTCATATTGTGACAATACGAAATACATATAATAAATTACATATATATACACAAACATATAGATTTAATTGAGTGTATGTAAGATTCAATCAAAAATTCTAATTAATACAAATTAGACAATCATAGCAAACAATTTAAAATTTAGATTTACTGATAAAACATCCTCCCTTTTTTTGTGTAAATTTCTAGTACAATACATGTACAAAAATATATACATATAACCTTTCAAATCTTAAATTAGACTTTTATTTGGGTGATTTAACACATGAATTTACAATTAAGACATTGTCATATTCATACACAAACATCAGATTTAATTTATTAAAATAAAATTCAATCAACAATATAAATATACAAAAATTTAAGATCCAAAGAATTGGATTTTGAATTTAAAGTCTACAGCATAGATTTATTTTGAAACATTGTATTTAAACCTATACAATCTTTAAAGTTAATTTGACAAAATAAAACCCAATTAATAACCTGAACATACAAAATTTCAGATCTAAAGGATTACACTTTGATTTATGTGTTTATAACAAAGATAAACAATTGAACTTATTTTTTTTCATAAACCAACTTCAGTTCTAATTGATTAAAATAAATTCCCAATCAAATCATTTAACAAATAATTCAAAACATAAATTGTCTTAAATTAAATAGGACAAAGATATAAACATATAAAACATGACAATCAAATATATTTTCTATCAACATTACATCAAGTACTATTATCTAAAAAGAAAACATACCTTTCACCAAAGTCTTGAAGCATACCTTAAAAAAATAATTCTCCTATTGAAACCTTTTCTAATTCAAAAGAGTGCTGATCTTTGAATTGATGACCTTCAACTATCAAACACTAATTTGATCTTGAATTGATTTGAGTTTTTTTTATTGGAGAGATGATTAATTTCCAGCAATGAAAATGATGAATGAGGAGGCTAAAAAAAGTGTGGTCTAATTAAGGTTAGAGAGTGTTCAACGACGGATTTTCTATCAATTTAGAAAACCGCCGAAAAATATCAAATTAAAATTTCACCGCAAGCGCACGGCGTACGATTGTAGCACGTATGCAAGTACAGGTCGATCCACTGGGAATTGTTTAGATATTAAATTTCTAATCAATCAAATGAAACCAAAGTAGTGGGATTGTTAACTAACTAAAAAAAGTAAAAACAAGCTAAAACTAAGGAGAATAAAAATATGAGATTAAAGAGCAATTTAGAGGCAAATCCCCTCTCATGATCACATAAATCAACATAATGAAATTATGATCTCTTTTTGGTCATTTGCGAGTTTAGTTGATGCATTTATCATAAGCATGGCCTAATTGTGTTATTAATTGACACAATTAAACCATCAAACTTTAATGCACCTTCTAACCTACTTACTAACTTCAATGAAAATGACATGAAATTAAAAGTAGAATCTATTTTAAGCGTGGCTTATTATATTGAATTAGAAACATAAACCATCAAATTTTGATTCTAAATCCACTTCCATTACCATGATCATATGTAGATGAAGAGGTAATTAGTGATTCATATGACTAAGCATAGCCTATTTGTTTTGAACAACATAAGATATCAAACTCAATGTTAAACACAAAATCAAACAAACATCTAACTTCCCATTAAGCACAAAAGAGACATAAATGAAAAATTATGTTGCATCTACATGATTCAAGAGAGCTTCATTACCCCTAAATTGTAGGGATTAGCCTCTCATTTGTGTTATCATATGATCAACACAAGTAGAAAGCAACATGAAATAAACAAAAACAAAAAAAGAGGAAAGTGAAAGCTAATGGAAAAGAGAACTAATCTAATTGCATGAAGAAAATCTACACTACAAGCATGAAAGGAAATGAACATGTAATTAAAAGGAAATAATAATTAACATTGCATAAAAAGAAAAGAAAATTACATAAAATAAAAATGGCTAAGTAGCCATGAAAAGAGAAAGAGAGCTTTCTTTTATTTATGAGCCAAAACTAAAGAGAAGAGAGCCCAAAGAAGAGACTAAGGGAGAGGGTTACATGAAACATAAGGGGTATATATACAAGTTTAAAACCCTAATTCACTTTTTTGGGGAATGCTCAAAATACCCCCTTAGGAAGTGTAGTGGCCAAGTCATCATTAGCATCATATAATCATCCATTAAGTGTGCATGAAGATTTAATGGCCTTTTAGCATGTGCATTAGCTCCTAAGTGTACATTAAGGTAGATGGGTAAGTAGGGTCCTCCATGATCTTTGTTTTGAATTATTTCCATCTTAATTTGTTCTCTTTACTCTTGTGCATGCATATCTTCATGAAATCACTTGTAATTTCCATCCAATTTTCCTACAAAATAATATAGAAATTTCCAATTAAATTTTCTCAAATTAATATATGCACAAAATGACCATTTTGCCCTTATATGAAGATGAATATGAGACGTTTTGAAAATAATTTGAATTTTGGTTTAAACAAGTTAAAATACCCGATATGATCATTTATTTAATTTAAATAGATTAAATATGGTGGTAAAAATATGCACATTTATGTGCACATCAAATACCCCCACACTTATCTTTTTATTCGTCCTCGAATAAAAAAACTAAGATAAATCTGTTTTCGTAGGGAGCACGATTGCATTGAGCGTATGCAACAAGCCGTTAAACCTCTGGGTGTCCCCAATAGGACGAGTGTTGTCTCGTGAGGGTTTTCAGCGGATACTACCCACAAAATCCAAATGCAGGATGAAAATATTTACAAAATGCAAGATTTATTTACAAAGAGACGAATTCGAGTTTTTGAAAATATTTACAATAAAGGATTTACATTTAAATTAACACACATAAGTTAAATATAGGTTTTGGTTATTATCTTGAAAATTTAAGTCATTTACTTGTCAAACTTTCCAACAAAAATTAAGTTATCATAACAAATAGACTATAGTTTAACTCGTTGTTTCGGTTGATAACAAAGTGTAATTATAAAATGGATCCTTAGTTGATTATCAAAGTTTATCAAAGTGGTATATTCATTTCTTTTCAATAACAAGTCAAATCAAATAAGTTAAAAAAATAGTGCTAGGATTTCAATTGCTTACTCTCTCTTGTATTTTTTGAAATTTTTATTGATATTTACAATATTTATATGCCTAACTCAGGTAAACTGAGGCCAGATATATTACCCATGCACTGCCTTGCGGACTGATGTGAGGGGAATACAGAGCGTGACGAGTGAACACACAAGTGTGAACACTTATCGACTGTAGGCATTATTAATAAAAGAATTTGTATATACATACACCTAGCTCAGATAAACCGAGGCTAAATATACCGATCATGCACCACCTTTCGGGCTTACGTAAGAAAGGTACAGAGTATGGCGAGTGTACACACAAGTGTGAACACCTGTCGACCGTAGGTGTTAATAGAAAATATTTACATATATACAAATGTTTTGTTTTTTTTATATGTTTTTTTTTCAAATTTTTTTTATTTTTTTATTCTTATTATTATTTTGGAAAGAGAGACTTTTGCAAAATCATCTTAGCACCACTTAACTTAGAAGACAAAAAAATGTTATATCTTTTACTTTAAATCAACCACTTTTTAGAACATACATTTTCAATTAGGATATATTCATAATTATCACTTATGAACCTTCCTATATACTAGTTAAACTATCGTTATTTGTAATCAAACTTCATTTTTATTTTTTTTAAGACAAATAAATTTTCAAAAATTTCAATTTAATAAACCAAAACCATATATTTATTCTATAGTGTTTCTTTAAAAATAAATCAAAATGCTTTAAAAAAATATTTTTTTTATTTTACAATTTTGATTTTTTGAGTTTTGGAAGAAAAAATGAAAAACTAATCATGAAAAATCAAAAAGAAGATGAGTCTCCCTCACACTTGATTTTGACTGTGTCTCCACAGTTAACCCAAGTGGAAGAAGAAAAATAAAACACAAATAAAATGATAACCTATATTTACATGAAAATGAATGGTATTTACACGAGATCAGAAAGTATATCGTCAAAAAGTAAATGAAACGGTCTTTCAAAAACCGATTCATTTGTCTCGCCAAGTATGTGAGACACAGCTTCAGCTCGGAAAACCAAATCGTAAATGATTATAAAGTTGAATGTTGATTTGGGAAAAGGAATGTCGTTTTATTAAAAATCTTACGAGTTGTTTCCTTTTTGATAATTTTCGGGGTTGATAGAATAATTGATTGAAATTCAAGTTTATTATCACCAAATTGAAATTGAAATTTATCTTTGAAAACTTCTTCAAAATTATTGGTTTTAAAATCAAAATGGTGATGTAACTCTTCCCCATCAGAATTTGAAAACTTGTTTCCAAAAAGTCCAAAGAAATCGTGTTCGTTAAATTCATCTTCCTTTGTTGGATTATCAACAACTTCATTACGTATCTCAAGTTCAAAATCCAAAGTTGTTGTATTCAAATTTTAAAAATTGAGAAAAGGAAGATCGAATTTTAACTTTGGTTCCACACCCTCAAAAGAATTGAAATCCAACTCAATTACCAAATTTTCAACAACTTCGTTAAGATTTTAGTTTTCAATTTCACAAGTTGTTATTTGAAAATCGCCGATTTGTGTAAAAGGTGGATTATCACTTGACTCGTCACACGTTGGGATTTGATTTTGTTTATCACGTTGTTTCATATATGTTTCGAACAACAAATCCATGTGATCATTGTAGATTTCGTTCATTTGTTCAACAAAATCCAATTTATAGTTACTAACTTGAGAATTTTCGATTTGGATTTGTTGAGAACAAAATTTTTCAATCGCAACGTGGTTAAGATTATTCCCATTGCCAAATTCGTTTGAAAAGTTATTTCCATTTTCATTTTGAGTTTGAAATTCATTTTGGAGTTCGAAATTGAATTGGCATGAGTTATAATCGAAATCCTTTGAATTTAAATCTTGATTATTTTGAAAATTTGAATTTGAGTTATCGCACAAATAAGAAGTACACAAATCATTTATCATTTGATTTTGTTGTGTAGAGATATCGAGTAAAGACGAAATGTTATTTTCAAGCTTTGAGGGTTGCTCGTTATTTTGAAAACTTTATGGTGCAAAATCCGAATTGTTTGAACAATAGTTGTTGTTAAAGTATCCATACGAATTTGGAGTAAAATTATATGGATTATATTGATTTTCACAACTATCATAAAATTCATGTGAATATGGAAATTCGGACATTTTCAAGAATATTTTTGGTTTTTTTTTTCTTTTTTATATAAAGGAAAAATATTTACAAATAAAATTTATTTTTCAAATGGGAAATTGATTTTCGTTTTTTTTTGTTTTTCAAATATTTTTTCTTTGTTTTTGAAAAGGTTTTATAATTTTTTTGGATTTTGGATTTTTCTAAAATTTTTTTGGATTTTTGAAATTTCAAAGAAAAAGGATTTAAAAATTTCAAAGGAAAAGGGATATTTACATTTTTTAAATATGCATGAACTAATGCAACTAAATGAATGCAAGGGCTTAATTACAAATTATTTATCCTAATTTAACCTAAAATTGTATAATCACACATTGTCTTAAATCAACAAGATAGTTCTCGGCCAGGTAACGGACAGGATTTATTGGTGCACCACGAATCACCGTAGCAATGCAGCCGAAGGTTTAAGTACCTTTAGAGGAACAACCACTATAATATTTACGAATCACCGTAATATTTATAAATGGTTATTACTCTGTCGTAGCCTAGACACCAAGAAAGTAAATTGTTGAAAGAGGACAAATTGTCAATATACAATTAAATGTTATCGATGTCTAACCGTTATTATTAATTAAAATTCTAGGATGAAATGCAAAGCAGAAATTAAACGTGTATTAATAATGCAACTACGAATGGATTTTGTTTTCTTTTTTTTTGTTTTTTTAATAAAATACAAGCAAACAACAATGCAAGACAAATAAAAACAATAGATAGGGTTGGAAGCAGCAAATATTTTATAAGCAAGCAAGCAGTTATTTTTTTTAACAAGCAAAGCAAGCAACTTAAGTTTATATATATATTTATCAAAGAAGAAAACAAAACAAGTGAAAAATGAAACAAATAAAAGTAAAATAAATGAAAACCAAAACAAGTGATAGAAATGAAAAATGAAAATTAAATAAGTGAAGCTTTTTAAAAAAAAAACTAAAACAAATGGAAAAATAAACAAAACAAAATGAACAATTGTTTTTTTTATGAAGTAAAGCTAAGAAAAATCTGAAAGTAAAACAATTTGTTTGTTTTTTTTGGAAATAAAATAAAAACCAAAACAAAACAAAAGTAAAGGGTAAATTAAAGGAGAATAAATTCTCCCCAAATCATGTTATCATCTACCCGGCCTGGCCCATTAAAACGAAATACACACACACTACCTATTTCTCCCCAAATCATAATTTTCAACGTCCATAAAGTATACCAAATTCCACAATTCAGCTCAAGTTCCATGATTCTACAATTTCACGATTTAATAATTTCACAATTCCGCAATTCACCTAGAATCCAAATAGTGTACCAGATTGTATACCAAATTCCACGATTTGTTAATAGGAGATGTCGAGTCGTTTTTGTTAGTGATCAAGTTCAGTGCTTTTAAGGGTTCATGATTCTCGATGACTGGTGGTTCGCGATGTCGATTGAAAGGTGAGTGGTTTCTAGATCTTCGGTGATGATATTCAGGCGAGTATATAGAGCTTGCGTAATGGTTTCAAGCAATTCGCACTTGTTCGATTGGGTGTGAGGTCGTTGGTTGTAGCAGGGCTGTATAGGAGTGTGCAGTAAGTTTGGATGTAAATGTTTTGGGTTAGGAAGGTGATATGGTGGCTGATGATGAACTGTAGAGCTTGTTTGTTGTAGAAGTGGGAATGTCGATGGTGTCTGGTTTTGGAATTTGTGAAGTTTGGAGTGGTTGAAGCGATTGAAGAAGTTTACTATTGGTCGAGGGCTGATCTTGTTGTAGCAGAAGGTGGTTCGTGTGGCTGTGGAGGATTGGAGTCAGAAGGCAATCAGTTAACACTGTAGTATGAAGCAGTGAGAGGTCGTGGTGAGTTTGCAGTAGTTGTTTGTTAGGGTTGCATTTTGATTGTAGGCAGTGAGTAGATTTGAGTTGCACAGTGGTAGGTTGAAGTTTGAGATATGTAAGAGGAAGATGATTTATGATGTAGAAGTGAGATGGTGGGAATCGAAGTGTGATTGCAGATGTATGTTTGAGTTTAGTGGTGACAGGGGATGGTGGAGTAATGGCACAGTGATGATGTGCACAAAGAGGTGGAGTCTGTATGGGTTTATGCAGCAGTCTGGTTGAATGTGGTTGCAGATGACTGTGTAGTGGGATGGTTGTTTGTGGATAGATGTTGTAGACACCAGTGTTATGATGATGGTTGGAGATCGAATGGCAGTAGCAAGTGGAGAGTGTGAAGAAAAGTATGGCTGCTGGTGGAAGATTGTTGACAGATTGTGCTGATATGGCAACGGCGCCAAAAACTTGTTCAACGACGGAATTTTCGTAAGTATAAATGTGAAATTTTTAATAATATTTCAGAAAGGGGAAACTCTTTTGTAAATTTTCGTAAAATAAAATGATTTATTGAAATTTATTTGGATATAAAAATTAATTGGAAATAAAAATAGAGATTTTTCAATATATTGGAGTATATGGAATTTTCGTAAGTATAAATGTGAAATTTTTAATAATATTTCAGAAAGGGGAAACTCTTTTGTAAATTGAATATTTTGTAAAAAGAATTTAAAGGTAATTTAAAAAGGGAATTTTGATTATAAAAATCTATTTTAAGAGATTTAAAGTATAATCCTCTTATATATTTACTAGGTCGGAATTAGTTTATTGAATGAATTTGTATAGTTGAAAGGTAATAATAATATTTGTGAAGTGGAACTTTTGAGCATATGGGCTTATTTTGAAGAATAACTAATTTTGAAATATTGTTGAATGGTTTTAAGAATATTATAACATAAATCCCTTTTTATTTATATGATAAGAAGATTTAATTTGATTTTATATAAATGGTTCAAGAAATATTTTAGAAAGGGAATTTTTTTAAAATATACAATCTACTTTAATAATAGATTAAATTAAGAAATATTTAGATGGATTTGAGAACTTTGGGTTATAATTCCCTTTCGTATACGGTTTGAATTGAAATGATTTATATTGACGATTTTGTGATTTAATTCTATATAACGAGGATATTGAATAAACGTATTAGTAGTGCCGGGTGGTATAGGACTCTTGGTAACATTTTTTTCTGACTTTTCTATTGACTCGTATTATAGAATATTTGTTGTTTGATGAGTGTAGTTTACTAACTTCTACTAAACGTTCGAGTAAGACTGAGTGGTATGAGACACTCCTGTAATACTTGTTCAATTATTATTAGTGAGTAAAGTCACTTATATTTTGGAGATGGGTTAGGAATTTGTGATATCGTCTAGAGGTGACTCCTAAGAGCTTATTAGTCGAGAGTTTTATTACTCTCTAAGGGCTATAAGTTGGGGATATGTTGGATTTATAGATTTATCTTCTTATGACTAACTAGTTGAGTATACTATTATTTACTCTTAGGACCAGTAGTCGAGGAATTAGTATGTTGTGACGCTCTCACTAAGACGTGTGGAGTCGAGAGTACTTATTATTACTCTCATTAGGACTCATCTCGTTGAGAGTATATTTTATTGCATACTCTAAGGACTAACTAGTCGAGTATCATTATCTGCACTTCGGGCTAGTGTCGAGGATTTTTTATGTTGATATGTTCTTATTAGGAATCATATGGTCGAGAGCAGTAGTTGTCACTTTCAACAAGACTCCTAGAGTCAGGAGTACTAGTTATTACTCTCATTATGACTTATATAATTGATAGTATTTGTTAGGAATCTACGCAATTGGGTTCACGCTACTATAGAGAGCATGTGAATTTGACCGACCAGATAAGCTAGTTATCCATCCTAGCGATCCTGATTGCGGGGTCGCACCTTGGATCCATGATGTCACCTTGTTGAGTTATAGGCTGAGAGTTATTTCTCTTATTAGAGCCATTGACCCGACGTCACATAAGGACCAACAGTCCATTATCAAAGGCAAGTAGGAATCACGGCCAATGCTCGGTGTAGTCCTATAGCGTGTTTATGACATGTGATGGATACAAGGGTCACGATTCTGGAAGTAGCTATGGGACTGTAAGAAACGGGTTGTGATCATTAGCACTTCCTAGAGCTGTGCTACGATACATCATTCTCCCATCTAGATGACTTAGGTAGATCCACTATATTTGAGATATTCAATATTATCACCTCATTAGAGACGATGATTGTTTGACATTAGAGAGTGGCTATGTGTTCATGTGTCATTTAAGATACCCTAACCCGAGACAACTGCGTATTCTCTATCTATGACATCAGAGACTTATTATGGGCTTGTCTGTCATTCTCTCGTAAGAACCTTTGACTGAGAGATCTCCTCTTTCTATGATTTATTGTTTCTATCTCCTAGGACCATTCAGTTGAGAGTTCTCCTCTCTAAGGACCGTGGATCGAGATATATGATTTTGTACATTGAATTTTTGATTGGTTTTTGATTTGAGTTTATATTTTTGATATCTCTGAGGCCCTAACTGTCGAAAGTTAACCCCTCTATTAGGATTGTAGGTCGAGATAATCATTTGGATATTGTTTTCGATATTTTATATTGATTGTGTTTTATTTGGGATTTAGATTTCTTGCTATCTCCTTAGACTAACGGTCGGAAGATTTTATTTCCATCAGGACTGTAAGTCGAGATAATATTTAGAGATATTGATTTCTATATTTGGTTTAGATTTTATTCTATTCGGGATCCATATTTCTTGATTTATATTCTATGACTTAACATTCGAAAGTTATTACTTCCATTAGGGCTGTAAGTCGAGATTTCATACCAGGTTTTGATCAAATATAATTATTACAAAATACGCCAAGAGGACATATGAAGATGCCCCCTTGGATGATTAGAGTACTAAATAGACAAAACTGTCTTAATACATCACAGTGGAAATAAAAATATAAACTCCTAAATAGCTATCTATGTCTCTTGCACGTTTTCAGAAGCTTTATTCATCCACCTACTAAAACCTATAAATCCTCAACTCTCAACCTACTCAAATCATTTTTTGAGTACTCAAGAGTTTAAGGGAAAAAATATAAACTTCTAGTCAGACATAAAGCCTAGCGTGAATAATACTATACATCTCGGTTAGCTGATATTAAGTGAAACCACGTTGCTTAGCGGAACGGGTTTCCCCTCACTAATATCCCTTTTAAAAAATATCTTTTGCAAATCAAAATCATGCAACCAAACTGGTTAAAGCAATAGTAGCAATATCGTATATGCATAAAATCAGGTAATCAATGGACTATCTGTCCGAACACTATAGTTTTGTTTGACTAACTACTAACATTTGGCTGACTCAGGCCTACCAGACAAAATAAACAAATAATCTATCTTTTGTTAGACACACTTCTGGACGGTCTATTGCTAACTTACTTTTCCTAGGGTCAACTGATCCTGATTGTTTTGCGGGCTCGCCAATAACCTACCTTTACTCTGTATATTCCTTTTTTGTGTAACGTCATTTTAGTCTTACCTGTGACAAAGCCCTACACACTGGAATTTTTGACTTATATTAGCTAGGGGCTACTAGCTAAAGTATAGGGTGCGGCCCCATACCAGTCCCATCTGGTATTCTAATATCTGAGTCATTTACTTAGGTTCAACTACCGCATCAAAATTTCCTTCAAAACATTTCTTTCAAATTGATTTAACCCTTTAAATCATACTTATACAAGGAAAATATACTCTTTGCTTTACTCAAATCTCTTTGCCATGTTATATATACTTTACACAAAACATTGTTGATGAAAACATTCGAAACCCTTGTTTAAAAGCTTTAAACAACCCCTTTCGAAACTATTGAAGGTACCCTTTTCAAAACCATTGAAAGCACCTCTTTCGAAACAAGTTAACTACTTTACTTTGAAACCTTAGGCCGAAAGACCAAAACATACCTTTCGAAACCATTTACAATAGACCTTTCGAAAACATTAGAAGTATCCTTTAGAAAGCTTTATAAAACCTTAGATATCCTCTCTTTAGAAAACTTTAAACATGCCTTTCAAAAATATTGGAAACCTTCCATTTAAACATTAAAGGTAAACCTTTCGAAAACATTGGGGAACTACCCCTTCAAAACCTTTATCATATACCTTTCGAAAGCATTAAGTCCTTTACATAAATCAAACCTTTTGAAATTATTGGGTTCAAGTAAAAAACATGCGGAACAACCTTTCGAAATCATTTAAAACCATTCCTTTCGAAACCTTTGGGTTTATCTTTCAAAATATCAAAAGGATCTTAAAAGAACTGGGACAAAAGCAACTCTTTCGAAAGCATTTCCTACATAAAAGAAGTGGATGGTGTCGAAACCACTCTTTCGAAAGCATTGGAGAAGCGGCTCATTGTTTAAAGCAAAAGAACCCTTTCAAAGGCATTGCTTCGAAAGGTCGAATGCGGCAGCAGAGGTTTCGACCCCTTTCAAAGGCATTGCTTCGAAATGTCTATATTTATTTGACCTATGCATGGGAACGACTTTGGGGTTAATTTTGATGGAAAATGTATAATCGATAAATATCACTTGAGCTTTGAGTGGTCAAAATCATTCCTAATTTTGATGGAACGTCTTTATGAGCAAAGGTATGGGTCAAAGGATGGAAAGAGTGGTGAAAGTCATTCCCATGCATTCTTCTTTGAGTCTCTAAGTGAGGAATGTTACAAATAGTAACCGATAAATATCACTTGAGCTTAGAATACCGCTTAAAGTTATCTAACCGTTTATTGTAAGCACGTAATTACACTCTAATCATTCTATTATTTCTATATGATAAGTCCAACGAATAACCGAAGGAATATTACCGAAAGTATCATACCAAACGATACTATAACTTGGTCTATTCCAACTCATCGCCACACAGATATGTAATCACACAACATCCAATTTTCATTATAAAATAGGTTTCATTTATAAAGAATATTTTTATTTATCCTAAAAGCTTATATGAAATTCCAAGTACAAATATAAATTTCCCTTTATTTATATAATTCCAAAATCGAGGTTTTATGCGAAAAGTAATTTCTTAATTCTCTTTTAATTCATCAAATCATGAAACATATTGTAAAATCATGTAATAATTATCTAAAAACCCTTATATAATTTTCTAGGATTTATTTGGATATTTTAAATAATTTTTAAACCCAAAATTTGATTTTTTTTTATTAAAATGAATAAAACTTCTCCTATTTTATTTTTAGTGCAAAAGAACTCTTTTTCTAAAAGGAACTGCATTTTTAGAATACTTCTTATTTCTACTTTAAAATAATTTTATGTTTTATTTTTATTTGAAAATAATTTTTTTTATAAAAATATGCATTATCGAAACCTAGAGTTAACGCTCTTGATTCACTAAGCGGTCAAACGCTCATCGAATGTGCCGTCAACCTCTTAGTGATGGACCTGGGGCTTTAGCTCTAGGTCGCATTACTAAAGCATGCCATCGATCACCATTCTCTCTCCTCCATGCAACCGCACTTCCAACACACGATACATCTCCCAATTCACATAAAATTCAAGCATGAACATTATCAAACAAATGCATTATATAGTTTTTGTTAATTATAGTGATGGGTTCATTTAAATTTACAGTAAAAATAGCAAGCAAAAACTATAGCACAGTAATAATTCAAGCTTAAACAACAATATAAACACCACACATCTTGCATATAGATATAGATATGTGAGTGGAATATCACCCACCTCAAGTATACACAGTAGATTCCTTGCACTAGAAAGCTTGAACTCCTTCTTCTTCCTCTCTTTCTCTAGTTTCTGTAAAATCCAATCCAAGCCATATTTTACCAAAAATTCAACTTTTCCTTGCCTAGTGGTGTAGCTCCATGTTGAGAAGCTTATGTCTTGATTTGGAGATTATGGGGATTTTATTTTATTTTTATTTTGATTTTTAAATAAGAAGTTAGGGTTTTAATTATTTAGTTTTGAAAGTTTTAGAAGCTACATGATAATGCACTGCATATGGGATGGAAATTTGTATTTTAATGAGAAGGCTCTCAGCTACTCAAGAATGGTAAGAAGAGTGGATTTTTTTCCTAAGTACTTTAATGGGCCAAATTGGCTCATTTTTACCCTCTAATCCATTTATTTCCCCTTCTTTTCTTTTCAACTCTATTTTTCATCTTATTCAAATTAGCTCAAATCTTAAAGTAAAAGTCATATTTATTTGCCCTAAGTGTTTAACTATCATTCCATAATTTTATAATAATTAATTTCCATAATATAACCTATTTAAATTGCTATTTCCACATTTATATTTTTAAGCCAACTTTCAAAAATAAATTTATAAACTCCTTTTACAAGTAAAATAAAAATTCCTTTTTCACTGATATAAATTTATAATCTTATTTATTTCTAATATTTAATTTTATAAAAATTATTTAACCACTTTTAATACATTGTAAAAATCATTTTGGCTTTTAAAAATAACTAAACTCGTTTATAAACATCAATATTTACTCAAATAAATTATTTTCTTACTTTATAAAATATTTTACCATATAGTTTCTAAGTTATTCTCATTTATCCACATTTTACTATTGAAAACCCTCTTTAATTAATTAAATCTTAATTATAAAATCACAATTAATTACTTTTTAACTATGAGTTGTTACAGCTCTCCTCCTTAAGAAAATTATGTCCTCGTAATTTCTCCTTTGGGAAAATCTATAACTAAGCTAATAAATTATAGCTTAACTAAACCATTAACTATTAAATCAAACAAAAAAGGGAATAAACAAAGAAAGAAAACAAGACATACCAAACTCATCAGGAAATAGCTCGGGGCCTATCTGTGCCATATGCTCTCCGGTCTCTCGGGTACAATCCAATGGGTTGTCAGACCATTACACCTTCACTAACGGGAGCATTTTACTCTTATGCTGTCTGACATCCGAGCCGACTATACAAATTAGATGTTGCACATAAGTCAAATATAGAGAAATATCAAGCTCCTCTATGAGTCTCGGCTCCAAAACTATCTCGGTACTCATTTAACACTACTCAAGAGAAATATTAAAGACACCATAAATACTAGAGAACTGATTAGGAAGAGCAACTAGATATGCTACACATCCAATATGCTCAGTAATCGGGAATGGACCAAAAAAGTGAGTACAAGCTTCCCCGACTAATTGAACCTCATAACACCCTTTAGAGGAGACATATTAACGAAAACAAGATCATCAACCTAAAACTCGACATCCTTCCTCCAACGGTCTTCCTAAGACTTTTGTTGATCCTGAGCTTCCATTATCCTTCGGCTAAGCAACTCTATTTTCTCGGAAGCCTCTTTGATAGATTTTGGACTAAGAATAAAATTATCTCCAGTCTCAGGCCAATAAGAAGGTAAACGACATGGTTTACCATATAGAGCCTCAAATGGTGTCATGCTAATATTAGACTCGTAGTTGTTGTTGTAAGCAAACTCAAACAAATATATATGATACTCCCAGCTACCGCCAAAGATTAAGAACACAAGAATGAAGCAAATCTTCCAACACCTAATTAACTCGCTCCGTCTGACCATCAGTCTACGGATGATATGCAGTACCGAAGTTTAGCTTCATACCCAAAGCTGACTAAAGACTCTTTTAGAAACCACTGGTGAATAATGAATCATGACCACACAACAATTGCATTGAGGAGACCATGAAGTCTCACCACCTCCTTCACATAAAGCTTGGTCAAATACAGAGTAGTCCTACTTGACTTCACCGGTATGAAGTGAGCCGATTTGGTCAACAATCAACTACTAGCCAAATGCTATCGTGGCTACTCCTGGATCGAGGTAGGCCATCAAAAAAAGTCCATAGATGTTTGAAAAGAGCACAAAATTAAAGAAATCCTTACTAGATCTCATATTGGGATTTATATAAGTGAACTACTATAAAATTCAAATTCACTTATACCTGGTCCCACTTCCATAGCGGGATCTCCAATGGTTGAAGAAGATTACTATGCCTTTGATGTTCAGCATTAACAAGCTGACAAGTCATACAACCCTTTACATACTTGCCAACGTTGCACTTCATCCTTTCCTAATAATAGGATGCTTCATATCCATATACATCTTGCTTTGTTTGCGGTGAATAGTTAGCACCAACAATGACAATCATTCATCACTTCCTTATGGAGACCATCCAAATCAGGAACAACAAGTCTATCCATCCTTCATAAGAAACTACGAGCATCAAGAGAATAACTAATAAGATCATCACCATTATCACTAGACTCCAACCTCTAAATAAGAGCAAGAATAGTCAGATCTCTCCTCTAAGCATAGGCGATCCGATCAATCAAAGATGGTCGAGCAACAAGGCTAGCCAACATCGTGCCCAAACCAACTACATAATTTCTATCTCGAATACCACACATAAAAAGAAACTTCAAATCCTTTCACTCCGCTATCTTCTTGGAAACAACTTCCTGATGCTTCCTGCTCAACGCATCAGCTACTATATTCTCCTTCCTAGGGGTGTACTGAATCTCAAAGTCATAGGCTGCAAGTAACTTAAGCCGCCGATGTAGCCTCATGTTGAGATCCTTCTATGTTAACAGATACTTCTATGACTTGTGATCCGTGTAAAGAACAAATCTCTCACCAAGCAAATAATGTTGCCATATCTCCAATGCAAAGACAATGGCGGTGAGCTCCAAATCATGAGTAGCATAACGGACTTCATTAGGCCTCAACTTCTTAGATGCATATGTGCAACCACTCTACCTCTCTTCATAAGAACTGCACCCAAATCAAAACCATATGCACTATTATAAACTTTGAGATCCCGATTACCCTTCGACACAATAAGAATGGGTGCATGAGTAAGCAACTCCTTCAGCTTCGGAAAAGCTATCTCACATTTATCTATCCATTGATACTTTACTCCCGTCTGGGTAAGATTAGTAAGAGGCAGCACAACTTTCGAGAAATCCTTTATAAAGTGCCGTTAATGCCCGCCTAATTCCAGAAAGCTTTTGATCTCTATAACTATCTTAGGTCGCTTCCAATTCTGAATAGCCTCAATCTTAGCTAGATGTATATAAATTCTAGCCTCTGATACTATGTAGCCTAAGGACTTTACCGCTTTCTTCCATAGATGACATTTGGAAACTTGGCTTTCAACTGATTCATCTTAAGTTTCTCTAGAACAACTCTAAGACACTACTCATGCTCAACTTCGGATTTGGAATAGAACAAGATGTCATCGATGAAACCATAACGGACTTATCAAGATAATCTCTGAAAATCATGTTCATTAGATCGACGAAATACACATGTGCATTCCTTAATCCAAATGGCATCATAAGCTACATACCAAGTCTAAAAAGCTGTCAATGGAACGCTATCCTCTGCAGTATGAAGCTAATGGAAACCGGTTTCAAGGTCGAGTTGAGAAAAGACCATAGCATCATTAAGCTAATCAAACATGTCATCGAGTTTAGATAAGGGATATGTATTCTTTATAGTAAGCTCATTCAGCTTTCGATAATCAACACACAACCCAAGGAACCATCCGCTTTCTTCACAAACACTGCTGTAGTGACCTAAGGTAAACTACTAGACTGAATAAAATGCTTAGCTTCCAACTTCAAAAACTGCTTCTTCAGTTCTTCATTCATCATGGCGGACATCCTCGTGCAAGAACGACTAATTAACCGAGCTCCGAGAATAAGATCAATTAGGAACACTATGGCCTGCCTTGGAGGCAAATCTGTGATATGCTCAAAAACATCTAGATAATCCTTACAATGGGGATTATGGCAATATCATCCTCTTCTCGAGATTCTAAAATAAAAAAGAGAACCACTCGAGCTTTGATTCGTATCTCCAAGAGCTAAGCATAGTAGATTTATGGAATCTAGATGACTAAGAGTGATAACACTTTCAGAATAGAATAAGTGAGCCTCATATCGATCCAGCCAATCCACACTAAGAATAATTCCAAATCCCAAAATTTTGAATACATGCAAATCACACAAGAAGGAGTAACCACATAAGTCCAATACAATATCCTTACACAATACCCCAAGGGTTGCATATCCCCCTATGGAATTAGCAATCTTTAGAGATGTAGTAAGGCAAACAACACCAAGATCAAATCTATTAATCAGTTCCTTCAACATGGAATGAGACACAACTGTGTCCAAATGAACTCCAACAAAAGAATCTCTAAATAAGATAGTATCTTCGAGGACAGCAGGAGCTTTCCCCTCAGTCTGACATGGTCCACTAGAGGTCTCTAAAGCATATAGATTTCACTCTTTTTCCTTTTCCAACAGCTATTTAAGGTAATTGAAATGACCTATTTCCTTACACACTCTACATTGCTTCGGGTTAACTACCCGCCTAGGCTTGTTCCCTCCTTGGAATAGTGATCTACATCCCCTTAATTATAGCAATCAACCTGAGTAGTATCTTTCTTAAGGCCGAACTTTGCCTTGCTTCTTGTTATGGAATCTTGGCCTCTACTTCTTGAATGGGAACTTCCTCTTTTAACCAAAGTTAGGCTTACTCCTTTGCTCCTCATCTCTACTCTCCCTCTGAGCTTCCTCAAGTCTTAAGGCGGTATCCACTCACTTCTCGGATGTATCCTCAAGCTAGGGAAGTAAGGCTTTCCTTGAGACTTGGTCAAGCCATAAACAAACTTATGATTATTCTTGAGACGGGAATTGATAAGATTTGTGCAATACTTAGAGAGAGCCTCAATGGTGTTGTAACTGGGCCAGTCCACAATGGAAGTTATGGATGAATTTGAAAAAAAAATCTTACTGGATTTTTATTAGGCCTATGAAGTCTAATTTATTTAGAACATTTCTAAATTTTATTTAAATAATATCTTTATTTTATTTAAATTTATAAAATAATATTGTATTATTAAATCTTATGTTATGTTTTTTTTTATTGTGTATCACATACACATATATAAGTGTGGCATGTGTAACATATCAATCAGTGCAAGGTATAACATGTCTGTATATAGATGTTGGGATTTACATCACAATGGGCATGTTAGCTCATCCAATATATAAAAGTATTGCAAAAATGTATGTATATATATATACACTTTTCCTTTTATAATAAAAATAGTTCACTATATATATGTATAAATTAAAATTTTATTATATATATTTTTGTATAAACATATAAATATTAATATATGAATATATATATATAATATTAATAAAATGTATATATATTAATTACTACATAAGTATGTTTATATCATTTAAAATATAATATATATATATGCTATAAAGTCGAAAAGAGTATTTATACAAATACATAAAAAAATTATATAAACATATATTTATATAACTAAATATGTTAAATACTTATATATATATATATATGTATGTATGTATAATATATATATATATATATAAATAAAATTATATAATAATTTTTATTTAAATATATTTAGTGATTTGGTGTTGCGCATAGATCGGAATTTTTTTAATTTTTAAATTATATAATTATATATATATACGTACTAATAAAACCGAAAAAAATTATTTAAAAATTAGAAAAATATTTTATTTGAATCCAAATTTAAAATTTTAAACTTCTAGTAAATTTTAGATGAGATTTTAAATTTATTATATAACTTTATAATTTAAAATAATTAAAAATCCAATTTTTAAAATTTTGATTTTAAGTTAAATATTTAAAAATAAAAAATTTGTTTTTTTATTTCTGCAATAAATTCAGTATGTATTAAGATGATTTTATAAAATTTAAAATATATTTAATAACATATGTATAAATTTATATAATTATTATATGATAAATTAATTTAAATATTATTTAAAAATAATATATATAAATAAATAAAAATTCCTTGAAAATAGTATACTTATTAAACATCATATATAATTTTATTTTCATATTTTACATAATTATAATGTAGTATTTAAATTATAAACTATAAAATATATGTGTATGTTGTATATTAAATCATTTAAATAATCAAAAATATGTTTTTTTATTCTGAGTTGTACTGTATAAGGATAATTATCATATAAAAAATTGTTTTTTTGTTTTATAAACATATATATAACCAATCTAAATTGTGACGATAAATCTACATATTGGAGTCGTCACATAACTAACAATAATACATATATAGCATTATAGATATAAATTAATATTTGTAGGTAACTAAAACCGTACCATGGGGCCAAAGCCCTTAAGCACACCTTGAAACGACGATCTAAGCTCCTAGAAATAATTTTTGATCTAATAGATTGCTAGTCCTTGAACCGTTGAACAGTAGTTATCGGATAACAACTAAATTGATTTGATTTAAGCTTGGGAGACCTGAGAGATGGCGAGGGAAAGTTGGCCAGAAAAAGTAATAGGATGGAGGCTCCAGAAGATCCCTATCAAATGGACGAAGAGATGTTTAAACAGAGGAAGTAAATGAGAGATGTTAGGATTATATCTTTTACTCAATCTTCTTCCATCTCATCCATCCATTTGTATTCCTCTTTCGGCCATCTATTAGCCGCCCCTAGTCTCATGTTTCAGCCGATCCTATCAGCCCCATGATGGGCCATAAACCCATTTAGAGACCGAATGAATACTTTGCATTTTAAATCTAATTTAAAATGCTTATCGATATCATATATCGATTAATGTATTTATATCTTTTATAAATACATTTAATATTCTTTTATCAAATCAAAATCAAAATTTATAAATAATTCATGAACATTATTTAATATAATGAATTTATAACAATTATAAATTAATTAAATCATTTGGTCAATGGATAATTTATCGTTTTCGGTTGTGTGACTCGTCGGGTGTAAATTTGGTCAGTGATTAATATCGAACTATTTCAATATTAACGTTCACACGTCACTTAGCAAGTGGTGCGACATTTTGATCAAATTTATTGCTTACTTGGTTCTGGTAAAAATCCAATTTTACTTTATTAAGTATTACCCGGTTGTGACTATTATTTACACAAATTCTCTTCATCCAAACTATATCACTTTGGACTTATGAAAATTTGGTAATGCTCAAAATTCCAATATCGTCCATATTCAACTTTATAGCCCAAACATAAAATCCTTGTTTCAATAATAACAATTATTATTAACCGAAATACTCTAGTCCAACTGTAGTCACTCGATGAACGCCATGCTATGATTTGACTATAATCAAAGCAACACCTTTATATTGAAGATCGACAGTATTCTCAAGTTAAGAGAACTATGTAAATTAGTCACATCAATATTTTCTATTTGACCTTAGTTATATTAACCAACAGAAAACTATTAAGTGAGTCATTCCATAATTACTCAATAATTATCAGTACGTAACCCCTTGGTGCCCTTAGTAGCCATGAGTAATACACTGCCCAACATTTGAAGAGTGTACGTACTCTAGTTTCAATGACTGTATCGATATCCAGTTTCGATACATATTGACTAGAAATATTTAAAATGGTATGTTTATTTTCATTGTGATAAATTACTCACGGTTACAACACTTTGTGACTACTAACACAAAACGTACCATTTATGGATTTTCTATTAAATATACTTTTAATTAAATTAGTTAGTTAATATAACCATTATATCAAGTATATAATAAAAAGAAAACACCTTTTATTTCGAACAAGATTGGTTATCGAGTTAGATATATGTAACAGATTACATAATTGCCCCTAGGGCATACCCCTAACTCTACAAATAGTAGCTACGTACTCTGCCACAGACATCTAACCTTGCTTCAAATCAATGAACTTTCTGGACATGGAATCTTTCTCTGCCTCGGGAAGAAACTTATGATCAAAGCGAAGCTTGAACTGATCCCAAGTCAGTTCAGCCTCATCAATCTCGGCCGCCAACGACTTATACCAATCATGTGCCCTCTCCTACAATTGACTAGAAGCAATCTGCACCCTTTGTTGATCGATGACTCCTATGCAAGTAAAGATGCACTTACGTGTCTTGAGCCATGCCTGAACTCCTATGAATCTGTGCCCTTAAAGGTCTTTCCTCTAAGGCTAACATAGTCACTACATATCCGAGCAAAATCAAAGTGGGAAGTATGAGGGTTAGGAGTTGTGGAAGAATTGGATGCGTAAATGCTCCGCACAAGCTCCATCAACTGATCAATGGTTATGAATACACCTGTAACAACCTGCATATTTTACGATTATATATTTAAATGTTTTATATAAATATGGCATCGTTAGTCGGATTAAAGTCCAAAATGCTACTTTTTGTAAACAGTCGAATTAGGACTCGAGACCACTTCCATTGAGTCCGAAATGGCGTTTGCGACCTTTTTGAGTATAAACATCGATATGTTTGGAGTTGAGTAGAATTTTGCTATTTTTCTATTGGGTTTTGGGTTTGGATTTCAGCCCACCAACCCAACAAAATACCCTAACACTCCACCCCCTCTTCATTCATTCAATCTATTTTCCTAACACTCAAGCTAAATGAAAGAATAGGGGAAAAGATGGGAAATTAAAATTCCTAAGCCCTAGTTTTCTTAGGAAATTCAAGTTCTTGCTCTAAAATCAAAGAGAAGCTTAGGTAAGCATCCTCTTCATCTTCTCCATCTCAATCTCTCTCCAATTTTAGAAATTTCCTATAACCTAACTTAGGAAATATTTGCTTATGATCTTAGATTGGAGCTTTTAGAGTTGAAGTTGAAGAGTGGTTGATCATTCCTTTGTTTTAAAGCTTCTCAGTTGTTGTTTTGAGTTTAAAGGTGAGTTCTTGAACTCACATCTATGTCTATAGTTTTCATTGTTGTTAGGTATGAATTCCTAGCATCTATTTCATGTTTATTTGCTTTTGATTTGAATTGATTTGATGAATTTTCCAAATTTTGGTGTTTTGAAGTCAAAATATTTAAAGATCCTATCTTGGATGTTTGAACATGTTATTTGTGGCTTATCGAAGAGCTTATAGGACTGGGTTGTCGATTGGCATAAATCTCTAGCATCCGTCGCTCGTTTGATTACTTCCGGTTTGGATTTTTGCCCTCTTTGGGTTAGGCTGATTTTTGCCTAGCAGGAAAATCCAGACGTCTGAAACAAAATCCAGATGCCTGGAATGAAATTCAGACGTCTGTTTGAAAAATCCAGACGTCTGGAAAGGGTCTCTGGAAAAGGAATGAAGGGCAGAGCTAAAATCCAGACGTTTGGAACAAAACCCAGACGTCTCGAACAAAATCCAGACGTCTGGTTGAAAAATCCAGACGTCTGAAATGGTTCTGGAATTAAAAAGAGAAAGGAGAAAAAGCATATATTTTTCCAGAACCTAGGGCCAAACGTTTGGAAATACCTACTAGACGTCAGTTTTGCCTATTTTGGCTGTTTTTGAGTGGATTTCCAATTTTTAATCGATTTTTGTTGATTCGGTTAGTTGTTATCATTTATTATTGACTTTGATGACTTCTTTTCTGGATTTTTGGGAATATCCATTTGATGGATTTGATATCGATTTTTATGGATCTAATTCACAATATTGTATGTGAATTTTTGGTGGTCGATTGTTTTTACAATCATTTCTGTGGTTTGTCACTTTAAAATACAAAGGTTTCTATACTAGTAGTAAATACTCAAACTCTTTCACAAAAATGATTTCAACATTATTTTTAATACAAAGCTTGTTTTTAAATCCGTTTTCCAATCTATTAGTATATACAAACCTTTACCTCATTCGTATGAGAAATCTAATTAAACGGCTTAGAAAAACAAGTGGTATGAAACACTTGCGTTTGCTTCGTCGGTTAATTCTTGGACTGTTCGATTGGAATCTTGTGACAATTTTCGAGTGGAAGTCTACAATTTGTTCGTAAATATTTAAGTTAAGCCTGTGGTTATGGGACATGAAGCTAAACTCATATATTTACTAGCTTAGTGTAATTTACACTTATTTTCGAGCAGAAGTCTACATTTTGTTCGTAAATAATTAAGTTAAGCCAATGGTTATGGGACATGAAGCCTAACTCATTTATTTACTAACTTAGTGTAGTTTACACTTGTTGATCTATGATGATCATTCGGTGGAGTTTTGGCTCAATTTGGTGGGGTAGCGACCCATGGTCTTCGGGCCGTTTGTGGAGCCTCGGCTCAAAGGTCTTCGGGCCGTTTGTGGAGCTTTGGCTCAAAGGTCTTCAGGCCGTTTGTGGAGCTTCGGCTCAAATTTGATGGTTAGCAACCATGGAATAGCGTTCCGTTTGTGATACACATGTTAGTGAGTTTTCATGCTCCCGTTTGTGATAGGCCTTCCCACTTTTGTGTTTTTTCTTCTTCTGGATTTCTAATTGATGATTTCTAGAATTTGTGTTTCACCAATTTTTGAGATTTATAATGATAAGCTTTATCAATATTTGTGGTTTGGTGAATAAATTAAAGAATGTAACATTCTTTTTGGATATTTGAGGAGATTTGAGATATTGTATGATTTTTGGTCGTTATTTAATGAATACTTGTCACAGTATGGCATTATTATTATCATACGTTTTTGTGGTACCTCTTATCCTATCTCATTTGATGTGATATTTATAGCTAGACTGATCCGTTTATTATTTTTCATCTTAAATAATACTCGAGTCAGATCGAGGTGGTACAGGTGCTTCTTCTAGACTTCTTAGCTGGGGCTAGCTTTGACTTTTGGCTAACTACTTAGCTTCGTAGTTTTTGCTTTTATACATTCGAGATAAAGACTCCTTGATGTATACATATTCTTATGTCTAGCACTTGTATCTATTCTTTTGTGATGTAGTGGATCTTATACGACCCCTACTTTGATGTACACTTCTAGGTGTTGTATTCATATCTATTTCCGCCTTAGTGCTTAGAATATCTGTGACTGATTTGTGTTATGCTTGTTCTATATTTGTTTCCGAAGATCACATGGCCACTGTGTAGTAGCTTTGAGTTTGTAATTGATGTGTCAGATTTCCTCTTGAAATGAAATGCATGTCATACTATCTGACATATCGGTACTCGCTCGAAGAAATTACACAGATGGTCGCTCCTTAACATCCTTATTATTCGCGCTAGTCGATGGCATTACCCCATAGTGTCTTTGGCTAGTGTGAGTATAGAGGTGAGGCACCACAGCTTGGTATCAGAGCCAAACTTTGGAACAATATAGAATATTATAACAAGGATCATTGTCCTAAGTCTCTCTTAGGAATCGTGCCTTAGGATTTAATCCGAGTCTTAGGACCCATTCTATCCTAATTTCTTTTGTGATGCCTTGTTTTATCAATCAAGTTTGTTTGATATTCATTCTGAGAATAACGTTTTTCCTTTTCTTTCTTTCTTTCTTAAAGAAGAAGAAATGGTTAGATCTGGCAGTTCTAGCGCTGGTCAATCCAGTAGTCCTTCTTTGGATGGCGTATTCATGTCTGCCCTGTTAGATACTGGAGTGTCTACAACATAATGTTGGATCTTAAGGCTATTCAGACACTAGAAGTGGTGAAATGTGTATTAACTACTTACTTATGAATATAAAACTGTATTTACTCAAATTGCAAATAGAAAGAAGTAATAAGAGAATAAGTAATAAAGTAAAATGCAATAATGTAAATAACACCCGGATTTTTATACTGGTTCGGATTAACCAATCCTACATCCAATCCCGCACTCTATCGTGCAGAATTCCACTATAATCGCTTGCTTTCCACGGGTGGCAAGAAAACCTTTACAATCTTGGTTTCACGGGCTACAAGACACACCCTCTTGATTTTATAGGCTACAAGAACACCTTCTCCTTATCACCAACAACAAACTATGGAAAGTAGTCGTATCTTCAATACAGATTCTTGCAGATTCGGTACAATGATCCTATAGACCTCCAATGGCAATATATCTTTGAATTCTTTGAGGAATAGGATGAAATCAGAGTGAGAATGATGTGAATTCAAGTACAACTCTCTGATATTGTGTGGTTTGCAAATCAGTGAAGAATTGGAGTGAAATAGTATCGATTTGCAAGGAGATTTGAAGAGTATGCAATGGATTTCTTTTGCAAATGTTTGGAGAAGAAGGAGTAAGAGAAAATGAGAATTCTTGATGTTAAAATTCATTTTCAGAGGCCTTTATATAGTGGTTGAAGAGACGTGTCTTTTGGTGAAGAGGTGAAGGGAAATATCTCTTCATTTAAAATTTGAAATTCTAAAAAACGGCTAGCATGTTCACAACCCCCTACCCCCCTTGTCGACATGGGTGTGTTGCTAAACGAACAGCAACAGTAATAAGTGTTGCAAATTTTCAGCATTTCAAATTACCTTATATTTGTGGATTTTTGTGATTCGGTTGAGGTCAATGGTTTATGATCTTCAAGTATAATTTCCATGAGATCTTTAACAAGATATTCTAAGGTTCAACCAACTCCTCATCACTTCGAACACCTTTGTCCTTTAGCATTCTTCTCTAATTTGGTTTTGTTCTTCAATTGCTCTGATTAACCTTCTTCTATAATTCATTTGCTTCCATTGTATTCTTGATTTTCTCTGTAAATGTCTCCATAATATATCTGATATGACTGCATAACTCAGAGATACGTTAGTAGTAATATTTATGTGGTTGTTGTCATCAAAATCAATACCTAGGGTATTAACAATCTCCCCCTTTTTGATGATGACAACCATATAAATATTTGAGAGATAAAATATAATACTTTTATATTTGACTCCCCCTAACTCTATGCACTCCCCCTATCATTTTGCCTAGTATATTTATACCCTTTCTCCCCCTTTGTCATCAACAAAAAGGGTAAAAAAAGAGTCGCTTAAATCACTACTAGACAATATGTAGAGTTTGTATATAGAGATAAATGCATATAAATAAAACACTTGAGGGAAAACCAAATCAATTCAAAACATGAAATAAACTTATCAAATAATAAGATGAGTTTTAGAGTTACCGACTTTGCCGTTGCCAATAACAAATCCTTTTCATATTTATCCAAAGTTCAATAGATTTCTTGTTATATGCTTTGAGCATCCGCTATCTGGTATATATTGTTCGGTACCTGAAAAATTATAAAGTATGCACACTGGTACCCTTTTTATTTTTGGGGTCCATGGGGTTAAGTTTTGGGATGCCAAACCCATGAAGAGTTTGAATGTCATTTCAAAATATAATCATTAGATGAATGAACCTTATTAATAAAATTATCAATATATTTTTCTTTTTCAATATCATCCATCCTTTTTGGAACCCATAAATTAATGAACCTATTTGGAGGTTTTAACTTTAATTTCCTAGGTTTTGATTTGAACTTGGCAGCCTTAACAAACTTAGTGCTTTGAGTACTATTTTTCTTTGATTTAGCCTTAGGGGTGTATCCAAGTCCATGTTTATTCCTAGTGTGTTTAGATGTAGATAATAATTTTTCTAGATTATCCTTCCCTTTGTTAAATTTATCAATATCATTTTTCATTTTGTCAAAATCCTTATTATGGTTAAGAATAACATTGTCCAGAGATGTTATTTTGTCATTCAGATTAGTGATCTGTGACTTCATTGAAAGATTTTCTGATTTTAAGGATTCATTTTCACTTTTTAGTTTTTCAAAACTTCCAAATGTCAAATCCTTTTCATCATTATATCCATTAAGTCATTCAGTTTCATCTTTTAGACATTGCTTTTCTTCAGTTAACCTTTCATTAAATATTTTTAATCTATCTATCTCTACCAAACTATTGTAGTACTCTTTCCTAAGTATTTTATATCCCTGATACATATCATTCAAAACATTAGTAATTTCTTTATTAAAATTCCATACCTGGTCATCCTTTGCCATAAAGCACATGTTGGCATTTTCTGTTTCTGAATCACTATCACTTGATGATGTATCTGAATCATCCCATTTTGCATTGAATGCTTGTCTCCTCTCCTTATTGAAAGTGTTTGAAAAGTACTTTGATTTCTTCAGGTTAGGACAGTCTCTTTTCAAATGACCGGGTTTATCACATTCGAAACACTTAACAACATTTCAATTTCTAGAATTATTGTTGTTAGTTTTTCGAAGTTTGTTTGTTATCCAATACTTCAAGAATTTCTTGAACTTCTTGGTCATAAACTCGATATCATCATCAACAGCATCATCATCTGGTTCTTCACTGACGATCATAGCATTGAGTGCTAGTGATTTCTTCTCATTTGCTTGATTCTCTTTTCTAATCTGCAACTTTACTTTATAGGACATTAGGTTACCAATTAAATCTTCTATTTTCATAGTACTAATATCATTGGCTTCTTCGATTGCCAGAGTCTTCTGAACCCATTCACTAGGAAGTGAATTCAAGATCTTTCTGACTTGGTCTTCTTCAGTAATTTTCTTTCCTAAAGATATTAAGGCATGTACTATATCTTGAAACCTAGAATACATATCAGAAATAGACTCATTTGGTTTCATTTGAAAGAGTTTAAACTGGTTAGTTAGCATAGATATCTTTGTTTGTTTTACTTTACTGGTGCCTTCATGTGTGACTTGCAGTGTTCTCCAAATTTCATATGCAAAATTACAAATAGACACTCGATTAAATTCATTTCCATCTAAGGAGCAAAATAAAATTTTCATGGCCTTAGAGTTGTTAAGTGCTTGTGTCTTTTGGTCTAGTGTCCATTTTGAATATTCAGTTTGAGGCTCTATGTACTCTATTTGGGTAATGTTCCAAATATCCAAACCATTAGACTGCAAATAACATTTCATCCACAAGCCCAATATGCATAACTACTGCCATCAAATAGAGGGGGTCTAGTGGTAGATTGCCATTCTACAAAAGTGGTTAAAAATGTGTTACTAGTGTCATTAGCCATTTATACTTTTCAAAAACCAAGTTATGAATTTTTGAAAACCAATGCTCTGATACCAAATGTTAGATACTGGAGTGTCTACAACACAATGTTGGATCTAAAGGCTAATCAGACACTAGAAGTGGTGAAATGTGTATTAACTACTTACTTATGAATATAAAACTGTATTTACTCAAATTGCAAATAGAAAGAAGTAATAAGAAAATAAGTAATAAAGTAAAATGCAATAATGTAAATAACACCCGGATTTTTATACTGGTTCGGATTAACCAATCCTACATCCAGTCCCACACTCTATCGTGTAGAATTCCACTATAATCGCTTGCTTTCCACGGGTGGCAAGAACACCTTTACAATCTTGGTTTCACGGGCTACAAGACACACCCTCTTGATTTTATAGGCTACAAGAACACCTTCTCCTTATCACCAACAATAAACTATGGAAAGTAGTCGTATCTTCAATACAGATTCTTGTAGATTTGGTACAATGATCCTATAGACCTCCAATGGCAATATATCTTTGAATTCTTTGAGGAATAGGATGAAATCAGAGTGAGAATGATGTGAATTCAAGTACAACTCTCTAATATTGTGTGGTTTGCAAATCAGTGAAGGATTGGAGTGAAATAGTATCGAGTTGCAAGGAGATTTGAAGAGTATGCAATGGATTTCTTTTGCAAATGTTTGGAGAAGAAGGAGTAAGAGAAAATGAGAATTCTTGATGTTAAAATCGTTTTCAGAGGCCTTTATATAGTGGTTGAAGAGACGTGTCTTTTGGAGAAGAGGTGGAGGGAAATGTCTCTTCATTTAAAATTTGAAATTCTAAAAAACGGCTAGCATGTCGACAACCCCTACCCCCCTTGTCGACATGGGTGTGTCGCTAAATGAACAGCAACAGTAATAAGTGTTGCAAATTTTCAGCATTTCAAATTACCTTATATTTGTGGATTTTTGTGATTCGGTTGAGGTCAATGGTTTATGATCTTCAAGTATAATTGCCATGAGATCTTTAACAAGATATTCTAAGGTTCAACCAACTCCTCATCACTTCGAACACCTTTGTGCTTTAGCATTCTTCTCTAATTTGGTTTTGTTCTTCAATTGCTCTGATTAACCTTCTTCTATAATTCATTTGCTTCCACTGTATTCTTGATTTTCTCTGTAAATGTCTCCATAATATATCAGATATGACTGCATAACTCAGAGATACGTTAGTAGTAATATTTATGTGGTTGTTGTCATCAAAATCAATACCTAGGGTATTAACAATCTCCCCCTTTTTGATGATGACAACCATATAAATATTTGAGAGATAAAATATAATATTTTTATATTTGACTCCCCTATCATTTTTCCTAGTATATTTATACCCTTTTCTCCCCCTTTGTCATCAACAAAAAGGGTAAAAAAAAGAGTCGCTTAAATCACTACTAGACAATATGTAGAGTTTGTATATAGAGATAAATGCATATAAATAAAACATTTGCGGGAAAACCAAATCAATTCAAAACATGAAATAAACTTATCAAATAATAAGATGAGTTTTAGAGTTACCGACTTTGCCAATGCCAGTAACAAATCCTTTTCATATTTATCCAAAGTTCAATAGATTTTTTTTATATGCTTTGAGCATCCGCTATTTGGTATATATTGTTCGGTACCTGAAAAATTATAAAGTATGCACACTGGTACCCTTTTTATTTTTAGGGTCCATGGGGTTAAGTTTTGGGATGCCAAACCCATGAAGAGTTTGAATGTCATTTCAAAATATAATCATTAGATGAATGAACCTTATTAATAAAATTATCAATATATTTTTCTTTTTCAATATCATCCATCCTTTTTGGAACCCATAAATTAATGAACCTATTTGGAGGTTTTAACTTTAATTTCCTAGGTTTTGGTTTGAACTTGGCAGCCTTAACAAACTTAGTGCTTTGAGTACTATTTTTCTTTGATTTAGCCTTAGGGGTGTATCCAAGTCCATGTTTATTCCTAGTGTGTTTAGATGTAGATAATAATTTTTCTACATTATCCTTCCCTTTGTTAAATTTATCAATATCATTTTTCATTTTGTCAAAATCCTTATTATGGTTAAGAATAACATTGTCCAGAGATGTTATTTTGTCATTCAGATTAGTGATCTATGACTTCATTGAAAGATTTTCTGATTTTAAGGATTCATTTTCACTTTTTAGTTTTTCAAAACTTCCAAGTGTCAAATCCTTTTCATCATTATATCCATTAAGTCATTCAATTTCATCTTTTAGACATTGCTTTTCTTCAGTTAACCTTTCATTAAATATTTTTAATCTATCTATCTCTACCAAACTATTGTAGTACTCTTTCCTAAGTATTTTATATCCCTGATACATATCATTCAAAACATTAGTAATTTCTTTATTAAAATTCCATACCTGGTCATCCTTTGCCATAAAGCACATGTTGGCATTTTATGTTTCTGAATCACTATCACTTGATGATGTATCTGAATCATCCCATTTTGCATTGAATGCTTGTCTCCTCTCCTTATTGAAAGTGTTTGAAAAGTACTTTGATTTCTTCAGGTTAGGACAGTCTCTTTTCAAATGACCGGGTTTATCACATTCGAAACACTTAACAACATTTCAATTTCTAGAATTATTGTTGTTAGTTTTTCGAAGTTTGTTTGTTATCCAATACTTCAAGAATTTCTTGAACTTCTTGGTCATAAACTCGATATCATTATCAACAGCATCATCATCTGGTTCTTCATTGTCGATCATAGCATTGAGTGCTAGTGATTTCTTCTCATTTGCTTGATTCTCTTTTCTAATCTACAACTTTACTTCATAGGACATTAGGTTACCAATTAAATCTTTTATTTTCATAGTACTAATATCATTGGCTTCTTCGATTACCAGAGTCTTCTGATCCCATTTACTAGGAAGTGAATTCAAGATCTTTCTGACTTGGTCTTCTTCAGTAATTTTCTTTCCTAAAGATATTAAGGCCTGTACTATATCTTAAAACCTAGAATACATATCAGAAATAGACTCATTTGGTTTCATTTGAAAGAGTTGAAACTGGTTAGTTAGCATAGATATCTTTGTTTGTTTTACTTTACTGGTGCCTTCATGTATGACTTCAGTGTTCTCCAAATTTCATATGCAAAATTACAAATAGACACTCGATTAAATTCATTTCCATCTAAGGAGCAAAATAAAATGTTCATGGCCTTAGAGTTATTAAGTGCTTGTGTCTTTTGGTCTAGTGTCCATTTTGAATATTCAGTTTGAGGCTCTATGTACTCTATTTGGGTAATGTTCCAAATATCCAAACCATTAGACTGCAAATAACATTTCATCCTACAAGCCCAATATGCATAACTACTGCCATCAAATAGAGAGGGTCTAGTGGTAGATTGCCATTCTACAAAAGTGGTTAAAAATGTGTTACTAGTGTCATTAGCCATTTATACTTTTCAAAAACCAAGTTATGAATTTTTGAAAACCAATGCTCTGATACCAAATGTTAGATACTGGAGTGTCTACAACACAATGTTGGATCTTAAGGCTATTCAGACACTAGAAGTGGTGAAATGTGTATTAACTACTTACTTATGAATATAAAACTGTATTTACTCAAATTGCAAATAGAAAGAAGTAATCAGAAAATAAGTAATAAAGTAAAATGCAATAATGTAAATAACACCCGGATTTTTATACTGGTTCGGATTAACCAATCCTACATCCAGTCCCACACTTTATCGTGCAGAATTCCACTATAATCGCTTGCTTTCCATGGGTGGCAAGAACACCTTTACAATCTTGGTTTCACGGGCTACAAGACACACCCTCTTGATTTTACAGGCTACAAGAACACCTTCTCCTTATCACCAACAACAAACTATGGAAAGTAGTCGTATCTTCAATACAGATTCTTGCAGATTCGGTACAATGATCCTATAAACCTCCAATGGCAATATATCTTTGAATTCTTTGAGGAATAGGATGAAATCAGAGTGAGAATGATGTGAATTCAAGTACAACTCTCTGATATTGTGTGGTTTGCAAATCAGTGAAGGATTGGAGTGAAATAGTATCGAGTTGCAAGGAGATTTGAAGAGTATGCAATGGATTTCTTTTGCAAATGTTTGGAGAAGAAGGAGTATGAGAAAATGAGAATTCTTGGTGTTAAAATCGTTTTCAGAGGCCTTTATATAGTGGTTGAAGAGACGAGTCTTTTGGTGAAGAGGTGGAGGGAAATGTCTCTTCATTTAAAATTTGAAATTCTAAAAAACGGCTAGCATGTCGACAACCCCCTACCCCCCTTGTAGACATGGGTGTGTTGCTAAATGAACAGCAACAGTAATAAGTGTTGCAAATTTTCAGCATTTCAAATTACCTTATATTTGTGGATTTTTGTGATTCGGTTGAGGTCAATGGTTTATGATCTTCAAGTATAATTGCCATGAGATCTTTAACAAGATATTCTAAGGTTCAACCAACTCCTCATCACTTCGAACACCTTTTTCCTTTAGCATTCTTCTCTAATTTGGTTTTGTTCTTCAATTGCTCTGATTAACCTTCTTCTATAATTCATTTGCTTCCACTGTATTCTTGATTTTCTCTGTAAATGTCTCCATAATATATCTGATATGACTGCATAACTCAGAGATACGTTAGTAGTAATATTTATGTGGTTGTTGTCATCAAAATCAATACCTAGGGTATTAACAATCTCCCCCTTTTTGATGATGACAACCATATAAATATTTGAGAGATAAAATATAATACTTTTATATTTGACTCCCCCTAACTCTATGCACTCCCCCTATCATTTTGCCTAGTATATTTATACCCTTTTCTCCCCCTTTGTCATCAACAAAAAGGGTAAAAAAAAGAGTCGCTTAAATCACTACTAGACAATATATAGAGTTTGTATATAGAGATAAATGCATATAAATAAAACACTTGAGGGAAAACCAAATCAATTCAAAACATGAAATAAACTTATCAAATAATAAGATGAGTTTTAGAGTTACCGACTTTGCCAATGCCAATAACAAATCCTTTTCATATTTATCCAAAGTTCAATAGATTTCTTGTTATATGCTTTGAGCATCCGCTATCTGGTATATATTGTTCGGTACCTGAAAAATTATAAAGTATGCACACTGGTACCCTTTTTATTTTTTGGGTCCATGGGGTTAAGTTTTGGGATGCCAAACCCATGAAGAGTTTGAATGTCATTTCAAAATATAATCATTAGATGAATGAACCTTATTAATAAAATTATCAATATATTTTTCTTTTTCAATATCATCCATCCTTTTTGGAACCCATAAATTAATGAACCTATTTGGAGGTTTTAACTTTAATTTCCTAGGTTTTGGTTTGAACTTGGCAGCCTTAACAAACTTAGTGCTTTGAGTACTATTTTTCTTTGATTTAGCCTTAGGGGTGTATCCAAGTCCTTGTTTATTCCTAGTGTGTTTAGATGTAGATAATAATTTTTCTTGATTACCCTTCCCTTTGTTAAATTTATCAATATCATTTTTCATTTTGTCAAAATCCTTATTATGGTTAAGAATAACATTGTCCAGAGATGTTATTTTGTCATTCAGATTAGTGATCTGTGACTTCATTGAAAGATTTTCTGATTTTAAGGATTCATTTTCACTTTTTAGTTTTTCAAAACTTCCAAGTGTCAAATCCTTTTCATCATTATATCCATTAAGTCATTCAGTTTCATCTTTTAGACATTGTTTTTCTTCAGTTAACCTTTCATTAAATATTTTTAATCTATCTATCTCTACCAAACTATTGTAGTACTCTTTCCTAAGTATTTTATATCCCTGATACATATCATTCAAAACATTAGTAATTTCTTTATTAAAATTCCATACCTGGTCATCCTTTGTCATAAAGCACATGTTGGCATTTTCTGTTTCTGAATCACTATCACTTGATGATGTATCTGAATCATCCCATTTTGCATTGAATGCTTGTCTCCTCTCCTTATTGAAAGTGTTTGAAAAGTACTTTGATTTCTTCAGGTTAGGACAGTGTCTTTTCAAATGACCGAATTTATCACATTCGAAACACTTAACAACATTTCCATTTCTAGAATTATTGTTGTTAGTTTTTCGAAGTTTGTTTGTTATCCAATACTTCAAGAATTTCTATAACTTCTTGGTCATAAACTCGATATCATCATCAACAGCATCATCATCTGGTTCATCATTGTCGATCATAACATTGAGTGCTAGTGATTTCTTCTCATTTACTTGATTCTCTTTTCTAATCTGCAACTTTACTTCATAGGACATTAGGTTACCAATTAAATCTTCTATTTTCATAGTACTAATATCATTGGCTTCTTCGATTGCCAGAGTCTTCTGATCCCATTCACTAGGAAGTGAATTCAAGATCTTTCTGACTTGGTCTTCTTCAGTAATTTTCTTTCCTAAAGATATTAAGGCATGTACTATATCTTGAAACCTAGAATACATAGCAGAAATAGACTCATTTGGTTTCATTTGAAAGAGTTTAAACTAGTTAGTTAGCATAGATATCTTTGTTTGTTTTACTTTACTGGTGCCTTCATGTGTGACTTGCAGTGTTCTCCAAATTTCATATGCAAAATTACAAATAGACACTCGATTAAATTCATTTCCATCTAAGGAGCAAAATAAAATGTTCATGGCCTTAGAGTTATTAAGTGCTTGTGTCTTTTGGTCTAGTGTCCATTTTGAATATTCGGTTTGAGGCTCTATGTACTCTATTTGGGTAATGTTCCAAATATCCAAACCATCAGACTACAAATAACATTTCATCCTACAAGCCCAATATGCATAACTACTGCCATCAAATAGAGGGGGTCTAGTGGTAGATTGCCCTTCTACAAAAGTGGTTAAAAATGTGTTACAAGTGTCATTAGCCATTTATACTTTTCAAAAACCAAGTTATGAATTTTTAAAAACCAATACTCTGATACCAAATGTTAGATACTGGAGTGTCTACAACACAATGTTGGATCTTAAGGCTATTCAGACACTAGAAGTGGTGAAATGTGTATTAACTACTTACTTATGAATATAAAACTGTATTTACTCAAATTGCAAATAGAAAGAAGTAATCGGAAAATAAGTAATAAAGTAAAATGCAATAATGTAAATAACACTCGGGTTTTTATACTGGTTCGGATGAACCAATCCTACATCCAGTCCCACACTCTATCGTGCAGAATTCCACTATAATCGCTTGATTTCCACGGGTGGCAAGAACACCTTTACAATCTTGGTTTCACGGGCTACAAGACACACCCTCTTGATTTTACAGGCTACAAGAACACCTTCTCCTTATCACCAACAACAAACTATGGAAAGTAGTCGTATCTTCATTACAGATTCTTGCAGATTCGGTACAATGATCCTATAGACCTCCAATGGCAATATATCTTTGAATTCTTTGAGGAGTAGGATGAAATCAGAGTGAGAATGATGTGAATTCAAGTACAACTCTCTGATATTGTGTGGTTTGCAAATCAGTGAAGGATTGGAGTGAAATAGTATCGAGTGGCAAGGAGTTTTGAAGAGTATGCAATGGATTTCTTTTGCAAATGTTTGGAGAAGAAGGAGTATGAGAAAATGAGAATTCTTGGTGTTAAAATCATTTTCAGAGGCCTTTATATAGTGGTTGAAGAGACGTGTCTTTTGGTGAAGAGGTGGAGGGAAATGTCTCTTCATTTAAAATTTGAAATTCTAAAAAACGGCTAGCATGTCAACAACCCCCTACCCCCCTTGTCGACATGGGTGTGTTGCAGAATGAACTGCAACAGTAATAAGTGTTGCAAATTTTGAGCATTTCAAATTACCTTATATTTGTGGATTTTTGTGATTCGGTTGAGGTCAATGGTTTATGATCTTCAAGTATAATTGCCATGAGATCTTTAACAAGATATTCTAAGGTTCAACCAACTCCTCATCTCTTCGAACACCTTTGTCCTTTAGCTTTCTTCTCTAATTTGGTTTTGTTCTTCAATTGCTCTGATTAACCTTCTTCTATAATTCATTTGCTTCCACTGTATTCTTGATTTTCTCTGTAAATGTCTCCATAATATATCTGATATGACTGCATAACTCAGAGATACGTTAGTAGTAATATTTATGTGGTTGTTGTCATCAAAATCAATACCTAGGGTATTAACAATCTCCCCCTTTTTGATGATGACAACCATATAAATATTTGAGAGATAAAATATAATATTTTTATATTTGACTCCCCCTAACTCTATGCACTCCCCCTATCATTTTGCCTAGTATATTTATACCCTTTTCTCCCCCTTTGTCATCAACAAAAAGGGTAAAAAAAAAGAGTCGCTTAAATCACTACTAGACAATATGTAGAGTTTGTATATAGAGATAAATGCATATAAATAAAACACTTGAGGGAAAACCAAATCAATTCAAAACATGAAATAAACTTATCAAATAATAAGATGAGTTTTAGAGTTACCGACTTTGCCGATGCCAATAACAAATCCTTTTCATATTTATCCAAAGTTCAATAGATTTCTTGTTATATGCTTTGAGCATCCGCTATCTGGTATATATTGTTCGGTACCTGAAAAATTATAAAGTATGCACAATGGTACCCTTTTTATTTTTGGGGTCCATGGGGTTAAGTTTTGGGATGCCAAACCCATGAAGAGTTTGAATGTCATTTCAAAATATAATCATTAGATGAATGAACCTTATTAATAAAATTATCAATATATTTTTCTTTTTCAATATCATCCATCCTTTTTGGAACCCATAAATTAATGAACCTATTTGGAGGTTTTAACTTTAATTTCCTAGGTTTTGGTTTGAACTTGGCAGCCTTAACAAACTTAGTGCTTTGAGTACTATTTTTCTTTGATTTAGCCTTAGGAGTGTATCCAAGTCCATGTTTATTCCTAGTGTGTTTAGATGTAGATAATAATTTTTCTAGATTATCCTTCCCTTTGTTAAATTTATCAATATCATTTTTCATTTTGTCAAAATCCTTATTATGGTTAAGAATAACATTGTCCAGAGATGTTATTTTGTTATTCAGATTAGTGATCTATGACTTCATTGAAAGATTTTTTGATTTTAAGGATTCATTTTCACTTTTTAGTTTTTCAAAACTTCCAAGTGTCAAATCCTTTTCATCATTATATCCATTAAGTCATTCAATTTCATCTTTTAGACATTGTTTTTCTTCAGTTAACCTTTCATTAAATATTTTTAGTCTATCTATCTCTACCAAACTATTGTAGTACTCTTTCCTAAGTATTTTATATCCCTGATACATATCATTCAAAACATTAGTAATTTCTTTATTAAAATTCCATACCTGGTCATCCTTTGCCATAAAGCACATGTTGGCATTTTCTGTTTCTGAATCACTATCACTTGATGATGTATCTGAATCATACCATTTTGCATTGAATGCTTGTCTCCTCTCCTTATTGAAAGTGTTTGAAAAGTACTTTGATTTCTTCAGGTTAGGACAGTCTCTTTTCAAATGACCGGGTTTATCACATTCGAAACACTTAACAACATTTCCATTTCTAGAATTATTGTTGTTAGTTTTTCGAAGTTTGTTTGTTATCCAATACTTCAAGAATTTCTTGAACTTCTTGGTCATAAACTCGATATCATCATCATCTGGTTCATCATTGTCGATCATAGCATTGAGTGCTAGTGATTTCTTCGAATTTGCTTGATTCTCTTTTCTAATCTGCAACTTTACTTCATAGGAAATTAGGTTACCAATTCAATCTTCTATTTTCATAGTACTAATATCATTGGCTTCTTCGATTGCCAGAGTCTTCTGATCCCATTCACTAGGAAGAGAATTTAAGATCTTTCTGACTTGGTCTTCTTTAGTAATTTTCTTTCCTAAAGATATTAAGGCATGTACTATATCTTGAAACCTAGAATACATATCAGAAATAGACTCATTTTGTTTCATTTGAAAGAGTTGAAACTGGTTAGTTAGCATAGATATCTTTGTTTGTTTTACTTTAGTGGTGCCTTCATGTGTGACTTGCAGTGTTCTCCAAATTTCATATGCAAAATTACAAATAGACACTCTATTAAATTCATTTCTATCTAAGGAGCAAAATAAAATGTTCATGGCCTTAGAGTTATTAAGTGCTTGTGTCTTTTGGTCTAGTGTCCATTTTGAATATTCAGTTTGAGGCTCTATGTACTCTATTTGGGTAATGTTCCAAATATCCAAACCATTAGACTGCAAATAACATTTCATCCTACAAGCCCAATATGCATAACTACTGCCATCAAATAGAGGGGGTCTAGTGGTAGATTGCCCTTCTACAAAAGTGGTTAAAAATGTGTTACTAGTGTCATTACCATTTATACTTTTCAAAAACCAAGTTATGAATTTTTGAAAACCAATGCTCTGATACCAAATGTTAGATACTGGAGTGTCTACAACACAATGTTGGATCTTAAGGCTATTCAGACACTAGAAGTGGTGAAATGTGTATTAACTACTTACTTATGAATATAAAATTGTATTTACTCAAATTGCAAATAGAAAGAAGTAATCACAAAATAAGTAATAAAGTAAAATGCAATAATGTAAATAACACCCGGATTTTTATACTGGTTCGGATTAACCAATCCTACATCCAGTCCCACACTCTATCGTGCAGAATTCCACTATAATCGCTTGCTTTCCACGGGCGGCAAGAACACCTTTACAATCTTGGTTTCACGGGCTACAAGACACACCCTCTTGATTTTACAGGCTACAAGAACACCTTCTCCTTATCACCAACAACAAACTATGGCAAGTAGTCGTATCTTCAATACAGATTCTTGCAGATTCGGTACAATGATCCTATAGACCTCCAATGGCAATATATCTTTGAATTCTTTGAGGAATAGGATGAAATCAGAGTGAGAATGATGTGAATTCAAGTACAACTCTCTGATATTGTGTGGTTTGCAAATCAATGAAGGATTGGAGTGAAATAGTATCGAGTTGCAAGGAGATTTGAAGAGTATGCAATGGATTTCTTTTGCAAATGTTTGCAGAAGAAGGAGTAAGAGAAATTGAGAATTCTTGATGTTAAAATCGTTTTCAGAGGCCTTTATATAGTGGTTGAAGAGACGTGTCTTTTGGTGATGAGGTGGAGGGAAATGTCTCTTCATTTAAAATTTGAAATTCTAAAAAACGGCTAGCATGTCGACAACCCACTACCCCCCTTGTCGACATGGGTGTGTTGCAAAATGAACAGCACCAGTAATAAGTGTTGCAAATTTTCAGCATTTCAAATTACCTTATATTTATGGATTTTTGTGATTCGGTTGAGGTCAATGGTTTATGATCTTCAAGTATAATTGCCATGAGATCTTTAACAAGATATTCTAAGGTTCAACCAACTCCTCATCACTTCGAACACCTTTGTCCTTTAGCATTCTTCTCTAATTTGGTTTTGTTCTTCAATTGCTCTGATTAACCTTCTTCTATAATTCATTTGCTTCCACTGTATTCTCGATTTTCTCTGTAAATGTCTCCATAATATATCTGATATGACTGCATAACTCAGAGATACGTTAGTAGTAATATTTATGTGGTTGTTGTCATCAAAATCAATACCTAGGGTATTAATAGTCTCCCCCTTTTTTATGATGACAACCATATAAATATTTGAGAGATAAAATATAATATTTTTATATTTGACTCCCCCTAACTCTATGCACTCCCCCTATCATTTTGCCTAGTATATTTATACCCTTTTCTCCCCCTTTGTCATCAACAAAAAGGGTAAAAAAAGTCGCTTAAATCACTACTAGACAATATGTAGAGTTTGTATATAGAGATAAATGCATATAAATAAAACACTTGAGGGAAAACCAAATCAAATCAAAACATGAAATAAACTTATCAAATAATAAGATGAGTTTTAGAGTTACCGACTTTGCCGATGCCAATAACAAATCCTTTTCATATTTATCCAAAGTTCAATAGATTTCTTGTTATATGCTTTGAGCATCCGCTATCTGGTATATATTGTTCGGTACCTGAAAAATTATAAAGTATGCACACTGGTACCCTTTTTATTTTTTGGGTCCATGGGGTTAAGTTTTGGGATGCCAAACCCATGAAGAGTTTGAATGTCATTTCAAAATATAATCATTAGATGAATGAACCATATTAATAAAATTATCAATATATTTTTCTTTTTCAATATCATCCATCCTTTTTGGAACCCATAAATTAATGAACCTATTTGGAGGTTTTAACTTTAATTTCCTAGGTTTTTGTTTGAACTTGGTAGCCTTAACAAACTTAGTGCTTTGAGTACTATTTTTCTTTGATTTAGCCTTAGGGGTGTATCCAAGTCCATGTTTATTCCTAGTGTGTTTAGATGTAGGTAATAATTTTTCTACATTATCCTTCCCTTTTTGTTAAATTTATCAATATCATTTTTCATTTTGTCAAAATCCTTATTATGGTTAAGAATAACATTGTCCAGAGATGTTATTTTGTCATTCAGATTAGTGATCTATGACTTCATTGAAAGATTTTCTGATTTTAAGGATTCATTTTCACTTTTTAGTTTTTCAAAACTTCCAAGTGTCAAATCCTTTTCATCATTATATCCATTAAGTCATTCAATTTCATCTTTTAGGCATTTTTTTTCTTCAGTTAACCTTTCATTAAATATTTTTAATCTATCTATCTCTACCAAACTATTGTAGTACTCTTTCCTAAGTGTTTTATATCCCAGATACATATCATTCAAAACATTAGTAATTTCTTTATTAAAATTCCATACCTGGTCATCCTTTGCCATAAAGCACATGTTGGCATTTTCTGTTTCTGAATCACTATCACTTGATGATGTATCTGAATCATCCCATTTTGCATTGAATGCTTATCTCCTCTCCTTATTGAAAGTGTTTGAAAAGTACTTTGATTTCTTCAGGTTAGGACAGTCTCTTTTCAAATGACCGGGTTTATCACATTCGAAACACTTAACAACATTTCCATTTCTAGAATTATTGTTGTTAGTTTTTCGAAGTTTGTTTGTTATCCAATACTTCAAGAATTTCTTGAACTTCTTGGTCATAAACCCGATATCATCATCAACAACATCATCATCCAATTCATCATTGTCGATCATAGCATTGAGTGCTAGTGATTTCTTCTCATTTGCTTGATTCTCTTTTCTAATCTGCAACTTTACTTCATAGGACATTAGGTTACCAATTAAATCTTCTATTTTCATAGTACTAATATCATTGGCTTCTTCGATTGCCAGAGTCTTCTGATCCCATTTACTAGGAAGTGAATTCAAGATCTTTCTGACTTGGTCTTCTTCAGTAATTTTCTTTCCTAAAGATATTAAGGCATGTACTATATCTTGAAACTTAGAATACATATCAGAAATAGACTCATTTGGTTTCATTTGAAAGAGTTGAAACTGGTTAGTTAGCATAGATATCTTTGTTTGTTTTACTTTACTGGTGCCTTCATGTGCGACTTGCAGTGTTCTCCAAATTTCATACGCAAAATTACAAATAGACACTCGATTAAATTCATTTCTATCTAAGGAGCAAAATAAAATGTTCATGGCCTTAGCTTTTGGTCTAGTGTCCATTTTGAATATTCAGTTTGAGGCTCTATGTACTCTATTTGGGTAATGTTCCAAATATCCAAACCATTAGACTGCAAATAACATTTCATCCTACAAGCCCAATATGCATAACTACTGCCATCAAATAGGGGGTCTAGTGGTAGATTGCCCTTCTACAAAAGTGGTTAAAAATGTGTTACTAGTGTCATTAGCCATTTATACTTTTCAAAAACCAAGTTATGAATTTTTGAAAACAAATGCTCTGATACCAAATGTTAGATACTGGAGTGTCTACAACACAATGTTGGATCTTAAGGCTATTCAGACACTAGAAGTGGTGAAATGTGTATTAACTACTTACTTATGAATATAAAACTGTATTTACTCAAATTGCAAATAGAAAGAAGTAATCAGAAAATAAGTAATAAAGTAAAATGCAATAATGTAAATAACACCCGGATTTTTATACTGGTTCGGATTAACCAATCCTACATCTTGTCCCACACTCTATCATGCAGAATTCCACTATAATCGCTTGCTTTCCACGGGTGGCAAGAACACCTTTACAATCTTGGTTTCACGGGCTACAAGACACACCCTCTTGATTTTACAGGCTACAAGAACACCTTCTCCTTATCACCAACAACAAACTATGGAAAGTAGTCGTATCTTCAATACAGATTCTTGCAGATTCGGTACAATGATCCTATAGACTTCCAATGGCAATATATCTTTGAATTCTTTGAGGAATAGGATGAAATCAGAGTGAGAATGATGTGAATTCAAGTACAACTCTCTGATATTGTGTGGTTTGCAAATCAGTGAAGGATTGGAGTGAAATAGTATCGAGTTGCAAGGAGATTTGAAGAGTATGCAATGGATTTCTTTTGCAAATGTTTGGAGAAGAAGGAGTAAGAGAAAATGAGAATTCTTGATGTTAAAATCGTTTTCAGAGGCCTTTATATAGTGGTTGAAGAGACGTGTCTTTTGGTGATGAGGTGGAGGGAAATGTCTCTTCATTTAAAATTTGAAATTCTAAAAAACGGCTAGCATGTCGACAACCCCCTACCCCCCTTGTCGACATGGGTGTGTTGCAAAATGAACAGCAACAGTAATAAGTGTTGCAAATTTTCAGCATTTCAAATTACCTTATATTTGTGGATTTTTGTGATTCGGTTGAGGTCAATGGTTTATGATCTTCAAGTATAATTGCCATGAGATCTTTAACAAGATATTCTAAGGTTCAACCAACTCCTCATCACTTCGAACACCTTTGTCCTTTAGCATTCTTCTCTAATTTGGTTTTGTTCTTCAATTGCTCTGATTAACCTTCTTCTATAATTCATTTGTTTCCACTGTATTCTCGATTTTCTCTGTAAATGTCTCCATAATATATCTGATATGACTGCATAACTCAGAGATACGTTAGTAGTAATATTTATGTGGTTGTTGTCATCAAAATCAATACCTAGGGTATTAACATGCCCAACAATTTTTGGATCTTGTAAAGAATCAAAGGTTTATCTGTGCTTTGACTAAGAACCCTAAAAAGGTTTTACCTCTGAAATTGGAAGTGCCTTTCGACCGGTTTGTAGATATCACTCTTCGACTTGAAGAGGCCGATAAAGGAAGTGATGGTGATATTGGGATTTCCAAGAAGAGACATATTAAGTTGAAAAGCCCTAATCCTAACAAGAAAGTGAAGCAAGCAACTTCGGTAGCAAAGACTCCAATCCCTAATCGGGGAGAATGCTACAATTGTAGTTCTAAGGACCACTATGCAAATAGGTGTCCGAAGCCCCTTACTTGTCGCTATTGCAAAAGTTCGGGTCATATTTTATCTTCATGTCCCAAACTTCAAAGCAAGAAAGAGGGAAAGTTTAATGTTGTGCAAGCTCCTTGTAACACTTCTCTTGGTCAAGGTTTTTCTCATTCTGCCCTTGATGCCATTATTATATTTCGTGATATTCCTATTCGAGTTCTTTTTGATACGGGTGCATCTCCTTCTTTTATATCAAAAGAACTTGTTGACACTTTTTCTTTAATATTATGGGCTTGATGACTTTATTGAGAATTGCAAATTCGATTGATGGATCTGCAATACTCAGTTTACTTTGTAAAAATGTCGAGATTATTTTATGTAATTGTGCTTTCCGATCTGATTCGCATATTATGTGCTATTTAGGTTTCGGGATGATTTTGGGAATGGATTGGCTTAACCGTTATGAAGCCCATATCCAATATCCAGTGAGGACTATCTATCTTCGACATCCTCAATCTATTAAGCAGATTTCTATTGTTCTTAATGATTTTGATTCCAATTCGGTGGCACCATCTTACCTAAACCCACTTGATGAGGAAGATGTTATTTCCCTCACTCAAGTAGTTGGGAATTTCCCGGTATTTTTGAGCTTGTCTTAGGATTACCACCTAAGCAATCTATTGAGAGGTGCTAAGGTCTTTTCTGCTCGACCTTGCCACCGGTTTTCATCAGCTACGAGTTGTAGAGGATAGCGTTCCTCTTACCGCATTCCGCACTCGTTATGATTCTTATGAATGACTCGTGATGTCATTCGGTTTGTCCAGCTTATTTCATCCACCTTATGAATTGAGTATTCTATGAATATCTCGATGATTCTATCCTTGTATCCATTGATTATGGATGAAAACAACAATTTAAAATTTGCAAATCTTTTTAGTAAGATACATTTATAAGTATAATTGGGTTTTGTTCTTAAAATGAGAAAATAATATTCGTAAAATTTTTAAGAGACATGTTTATCATATAGAAGATGAGTTTGTGTTGTATTGCCCATTGAGTGCTTTAAGAATTCTGGTCGATGCGCTTGATCAACGTTATCGATAGGAATCTCCTAAACACTATGATGAGACGGTCAGACATAGTAAATTGACTTGTAATAAGTAAAGTTTTCTAAAAAGATGATTACATAAAGTTAATTATAATTTTGAATGTCTTAGCTTTTCAGGAAGGAGGATCATGAAATAAATGATTTAGCATAGAAGCTGCTTTTCAAAAAAATTAAAAGAACTCTTTTCCGATGCTTCTATTCTTGTGATTCACGAAGGGAACCACGACTTCACTGTTTGTACTGATGCTAGTCGTATTGGTTTGGGTGTCGTTCTCATGCAAAAAGGGAACGCGTTATTTCTTATACTTCTATACAATTAAAGCCTGCCGAGACTAGATATGCCACTCATGATTTAGAGCTCGCGGCTATTGTTTTCGCCCTTAGAATTTGGCGTCATTATCTTTTGGGAGAGAAATTTGTTCTCTACACCGATCATAAATCTTTGAAGTATTTGTTCTCTCAAAAGGAACTCAATTTGCGTCAACAACGTTGGCTCGAATTCCTTGTATCTTATGATCTTGATATTCTTTATACTCCCGGAAAGGGAAATCGTGTTGTCGATGCCCTTAGTCGTAAGCAACAAGCGGTTGTTTCCATGATGATGTCCGAATGGAACGATCTCGAGACTTTGTCCACTTGTGAGATTCGAGATCGTGAATCCCATTCATATTCATCTCTTGTATTGTGTAGCCTTGAGGCTCATCCATCTCTTTTAGGCCGCATTCTTGAAGCTCAAAAGTATGATCCCGAATTGGCTCATCTTAGCCAAAGTTGTAGGGATAAAATTTATATTGATGGTTTGAAAGATTTTGAAATTGATGCTCATGGCGGCATTCGAAAATTTGGATGAATCATTGTGCCAATTATTAGTGATCTTCGTAAAGATATTTTAGAAGATTCTCATCGTTCTAAATTTACCATTCATCCTGGTAGTAGTAAAATGTATGCTGACATGAAGCGACTTTATTATTGGGATGGAATGAAATTTGATATTGCTAATTTCATTAAGTGTTGCATGACTTGCCAACTCGTAAAGGCCGAGCACCAAAGGCCCGGTGGGTTATTGCAACCTTTAGACATTCCTGTCTCGAAGTGGGATCAAATTTCCATGGACTTTATTGATGGTCTTCCCCATTCTCGTTCAGGTCATGATAGTTTATGGGTGATTGTGGATAGACTTACAAAATCCGCCCATTTTATTCTCGTTTGGTCCAATCGAACCGTACCTCTTTTGGCCAAACTCTATGTTAAAGAAATTGTTAAATTGCATGGAGTCCCTACTTCTATCGTTAGTGATCGTGATCCATTATTTACTAGTGGATTTTGGAAGGGTCTTCAAAAAGCTTTGGGAACAAAGTTTAATTTTAGCACCGCTTATCATCCTCAGTCCGATGGAAAAAACAGAGCGTGTGAATCAAACTCTTGAAGATCTTCTTCATGCACGTGCTCTTAATTTTGGTGGAAGTTAGGAAGATCATATTACTCTTATTGAGTTTTCATATAATAACAGCTTCCAATCTAGTATTGGTATGGCACCTTTCGAGGCACTCTACGGAAGGCCATGTCGAACTCCTTCATGTTGGCTTGAAGCTGGAGAGAAGCTGGTTTTAGGTTTAGGTTTTATTCGTGATGCCACAGAAAAGATTGACCTTATTCGTCATAGGATGAAAGAAGCTCAGAGTAGACAAAAATCCTATGCCGATAATCGAAGAAGGAAATTAGAATTTTCTTTGGAAGATTTGGTATTTATTTATGTTTCACCTATGAAGGGTGTTGTGCGTTTCAGTCGATCGGGAAAATTAGCACCTCGATATATTGGCCCATTTCCCATCACCGAATGTATTGGTTCCGTGGCTTATCGCCTTTTTTTTACCAGCTCAATTTTCTGCTATTCATGACGTATTCCACGTCTCTCAACTATGGAAATGCCTTAGGAATTGCCATTCTATTCTTGAGCCCGGTGTTATTGAAGAAATTGAAGTTTCACCTAATTTGACTTATGAGCAACATCATATTCGTATCATTGCCACGGAGGTTAAACGCCTTCGAAATAAAGAAGTTCCGCTTGTGAAATTTCAATGGTCCTCAAATCCTAAGGATTGTTCTTGGGAATCTAGAGAATTCATCGAGCAAGCGCATCCGGACTTACTCTTCGTGCTCCTTAAGGTAAACTTCTCGCTTCAAATTTTTCTTGTTGTGTTGATATGCCTTTGTATGGTTGTTATTTTTATTTTCTTCTTAAATATTGCGAGGACGCAATTTTTTTAAGGAGGGGAATCTGTAACAACCCGCATATTTTACGATTATATATTTAAATGTTTTATTTAAATATAGCATCGTTGGTCGGATTAAAGTCCGAAATGCTACTTTTTGTAAACAGTCGAATTAGGACTTGAAACCACTTCCATTGAGTCCAAAATGGCATTTGCGACCTTTTTGAGTATAAACATCGATATGTTTGAAGTTGAGTAGAATTTTGCTATTTTTCTATTGGGTTTTGGGTTTGGGTTTCAGCCCACCAACCCAACAAAATACCCTAACACTCCACCCCCTCTTCATTCATTCAATCTATTTTCCTAATACTTAAGCTAAAGGAAAGAATGGGGGAAAAGATGGGAAATTAAAATTCCTAAGCCCTAGTTTTCTTAGAAAATTCAAGTTTTTGCTCTAAAATCAAAGAGAAGTTTAGGTAAGCATCATCTTCATCTTCTACATCTCAATCCCTCTCCAATTTCAGAAATTTCCTATAACATAACTTAGGAAATATTTGCTTACGATCTTAGATTGGAGCTTCTAGAGTTGAAGTTGAAGAGTGGTTGATCATTCCTTTATTTTAAAGCTTCTCACTTATTGTTTTGAGTTTAAAGGTGAGTTCTTGAACTCACATCTATGTATATAGTTTTCATTGTTGTTAGGTATGAATTCCTAACATCTATTTCATGTTCATTTGCTTTTGATTTGAATTGATTTGGTGAATTTTCCAAATTTTGGTGTTTTGAAGTCAAAATCTTTAAAGATCCAATCTTGGATGTTTGAACATGTTGTTTGTGGCTTATAGAAGAGTCTATAGGGCTGGGTTGTCGATTGGCATAAATCCCTAGCATCCGCCGCTCGTTCGATCGCTTCCGGGTTGGATTTTTGCCCTCTTTGGGTTAGGCTGATTTTTGCCTAGTAGGAAAATCCAGACGTCTGAAACAAAATCCAAACGTCTGGAACGAAATTCGGACGTCTATTTGAAAAATCCAGACGTCTGGAAAGTGTCTCTGAAAATGGAAAGAAGGGCAGAGCTAAAATCCAGACGTTTGGAACAAAATCCAAACGTCTGGAAAAAAATCCAGACGTCTGAAATGATTCTTGAATTAAAAAGAGAAAGGAGAAAAAGCATATATTTTTCCAGAACCTAGGGCCAAACGTCTGGAAATACCTACCAGACGTTTGGAACTGTCAATTTTGCCTATTTTGGCTGTTTTTGAGTGGATTTCCAATTTTTAATCGATTTTTGTTGATTCGGTTAGATGTTATCATTTATTATCGACTTTGATGACTTCTTTTCTGGATTTTTGGGAATATCCATTTGATGGACTTGATATCGATTTTTATGAATCTAATTCACATTATCATATGTGAATTTTTGGTGGTTGATTGTTTTTACAATCATTTCTCTAGTTTGTCACTTTAAAATACTAAGGTTTCTATACTAGTAGTAAATATTCAAACTCTTTCACAAAAATGATTTCAACATTATTTTTAATACAAAGCTTGTTTTTAAAACCGTTTTCCAATCTATTAGCATATACAAAACTTTACCTCATTCGTATGAGAAATCTAATTAAACGGCTTAGCAAAACAAGTGGTATGAAACGCTTGCGTTTGCTTCGTCGGTTAATTCTTGGACTTGTTCGATTGAAATCTTGTGATAATTTTCAAGTGGAAGTCTACAATTTGTTCGTAAATATTTAAGTTAAGCCAGTGGTAATGGGACATGAAGCTAAACTCATATATTTACTAGCTTAGTGCAATTTACACTTATTTTCGAGTGGAAGTCTACAATTTGTTCATAAATAATTAAGTTAAGCCAGTGGTTATGGGACATGAAGCCTAACTCATTTATTTACTAGCTTAGTGTAATTTACACTTGTTGATCTATGATGATCATTCGGTGGAGTTTCGGCTCAATTTGGTGGGGTAGCGACCCATGGTCTTCGGGTCGTTTGTGGAGCCTCGGCTCAAAGGTTTTCAGGCCGTTTGTGGAGCCTCGGCTCAAAGGTCTTCGGGCTATTTATGGAGCTTTGGCTCAAAGGTCTTCGGGCCGTTTGTGGAGCTTCGGCTCAAATTTGATGGTTAACGACCATGGAATAGCGTTCCGTTTGTGATACACGTGTTGGTGAGTTTTCATGCTCCCGTTTGTGATAGGCCTTCCCCTTTTTGTGTTTTTTTTCTTCTGAATTTCTAATTGATGATTTCTAGAATTTGTGTTTCACCCATTTTTGAGATTTATAATGATAAGCTTTATCAATATTTGTGGTTTGGTGAATAAATTAAAGAATATGACATTCTTTTTGGATATTTGAGGAGATTTGAGATATTGTATGATTTTTGGTTGTTATCTAATGAATACTTATCACAGTATGACATTATTGTTATCATACATTTTTGTGGTACCTCTTATCCTATCTCATTTGATGTGATATTTATAGCTAGACTGATTCGTTTATTATTTTTCTTCTTAAATAATACTCGGGTCAGACCGAGGTGGTACAGGTGCTTCTTCTTGACTTCTTAGCTGGGGCTAGCTTTGACTTTTGGCTAACTACTTAGCATTGTAGTTTTTGCTTTTATACATTCGAGATAGAGACTCCTTGATGTATACATATTCTTATGTCTAGCACTTGTATCTATTCTTTTGTGATGTAGTGGATCTTATACGACCCCTACTTTGATGTACACTTCTAGGTGTTGTGTTCATATCTATTTCCGCCTTAGTGATATGAATATCTGTGACTGATTTGTGTTATGCTTGTTCTATATTTGTTTCCGAAGATCACATAGCCACTGTGTAGTAGCTTTGAGTTTGTAATTGATGTGTCAGATTTCCTCTTGAAACAAAATGCATGTAATACTATCTGACATATTGGTACTCGCTCAAAGCAATTACATAGATGGTTGCTCCTCAACAGCCTTATTTTTCACGCTAGTCGACGGCATTACCCCATAGTGTCCTTGGCTAGTGTGAGTATAGAGGTGGGGCACCACAACACCCTCATTACCGGATCCACTGGACTGTCCGACATCAACTCGGGTAAATCGACCACCAATCATTCTCACTTTTACATTATAGTGAGATTCAGATTTAGAATGACAAAATAAATATATTTAAATTTCCAAACATACAAATAACAAGTACACTTCTAGGTGACTACACTGGTAATCACAATGTAATCCTAGCATATACTTAAGGAATCTAACCAACACCTAAGGGATAGGGACTCCTAAGTCCAACTAAGGCCAATGACTCATGTCTCTTATATTATGTATTATTATAAACCTACTCGAATACCAATTGTAGCACCCAACCTCTATACCCACACTATCAAATAATATTCTTAGGTAATACCATTTGATAATACGTAGAATAAGGCTATAAGGGGCTTATACATGTGAATATTCCATCAGGTTAACACCGGTACACATCTCAAATCAAATAATTCTTACCATTATGTACACGATATTGGCAAAACGCAATAAACATGTATGATTTTCAGGATAGAATAGTACATAATGAAGAATAAATAAAACAGAGATAATAGAGCCAAAAACATCGATAAAATATAACACATCAATGGTACAGAGTCAAGGCAAGCAACAAAATGCTAGTCCAATGCCCACCGCTATAACATATGCATATCATAGCCTAATAAACACATCATCATAATAAATGAGGCTAAAAAATACATAAGGGAAACTATCATCCTAAAATGTAAATTAGCCTCCAAAAGGTGTCCTATAAATCAAGCTAGCTACTTTGTACCTAGATCTAAAATATTACAGATTGACCTGAGTATTATGAAACAACACATTGGTCAGACTATGTCTAAAGAGCAATGTCAAAGTATACATGGTGATATTTAGCAAAAGGACCATCGTATACACGTCACATAAATAAGCATCACCTTAACATTCATATAATAAAAGAACACAACTACCTCGACCACCAACACTAATGAGAGAAGAAACCTCTCAACTGATTGGCCCTAGGAGGTATGTGTATGTATGTATATGTGTGTGTGTATAATGATAAGATACATAGACTCAAAGTAAAGTAAAACTATAAACATCATAGCATTAACTATCTAACAACTAGTCCCTAAATAGTACTAGGTTAAGGGTAATTCGAGTAACAGGCTAACACGCAGCTAGCCTCTAATGTCTCATATAATCATCATCTCTCTAATGAGATCGTATATAAGAACAATCATCAAATGTGAACCCACCTAAGTCATCTAAATGGGAGACTGATGTACGACAACACTGCTTTAGGAAATGCTAATGACCGCAGTCTATTTCCTACAGTTCCATAATTACTTCTGGAATCGCTACACCTCTATCCATCTGCATGAAATAAACATACTACCATACTACGTTGGGCATTGGCCACGATTCCTACTTGCCCTAGGTAACATAATGTTGGCCTTATGTGACATTTGGTTTAATGTGAGTAATAACCCTTAGCCACAATACACTCACACGATTGAGGACACGGATCCGGGGCGTGACCCCACAATAAGGACTGCTAAGATGGATACTAGCATATCTGGTGGGTTCTAATCACAGGCTCTCCATGGTGTTGTGAACCCTACGACATAGATTCAAACACTCTTGACTCAATATGTCCCAATGAGGGTGGCACCGCTTAGTTGTTCTCAACTCATAATCAACCCACAGTCCTTAGAGAGATAGCATCTCTTGATTCTCAGGCCCAATCAATCACCTCTAGACGATTTCCAACACCTTTAACCCAAAAATATGTGTCATATGCTAACAAATAGTAACCAATCAAATATTACTTGAGCATCCCATACCAATCAATGTCATCCAACCATTTACTATAAGCACATAAATTACACTTTCATCATTTCATTATTTCTATATAACAAGTCCAATGTACAAATAACCGAAGGAATATTACCGAAAATCTCATGCAAATCGGTATTATAACTCCGTTTATTCCAATTTCTCACCACATAGAAAATGTAATCATGCAACATCCAATTTCCATTATAAAACATATTTCATTATTAAGATAAATATATTTATATATCCCAAAAGCTTTAATGAAATTCCAAGTAAAAATATAAATTTTCCTTTATTTATCTAATTCCAAAGTCAAGGTTTCATTCAAATATTAGTTTCTCAAAATTTTATTTTATTTTCTCAAATAATGGAAAATATTTTAAAATCATGTAATAATTATTTAAAACCCATTTTTATAATTTTCTAAGATTTATTTTGATTTTTAAAATAATTTTTAAACCCAAAATTTTATTTTTTTATTTATTTAAAACAAATAAAACTTTTCATATTTTATTTTTAGTGCAAACGAACTCTTTTTCCAAAACAACTTCATTTTGGAAAACGTCTATTTCTACTTTAAAAATATTTTTTTAAATTTTATGTAAAAATAATTTTAAAAAAAAATGCATTATCGAAGTAGACAGTTGACTCCGTGCACTAGAAAGCATGAACTCCTTCCTCTCTCCCTCCACTTACTGTAAAATCCAATCCAAACCAAACTATACCAAACTTCAACTTTTCCTTGCTTAGTGGCATAGCTCCATGTTGAGAGATTATATCTTGATTTGGAGAATTTCGGGATTTTATTTTATTTTGATTTTTGAACAAGACACAAGGGTTTTAATTATTTGGTTTTGAAAGTTTTGGAAGCTACATGATAATGCAAATCGTATATGGAATGGAAATTTGTATGCTAATGAGAAGGTTCTAGGCTACTCAAGAATGGTAAGAAGAGGAGATTTTTTTTAAGTGTTTTAGTGGGCCAAATGGGTTCATTTTTACCTTCTTATTCATTTATTTCCCCCTTCTTTTCTTTTCAACTCTATTTTTCTTCTTATTCAAATTAGCTCAAATCTTCAAATAAGAATCATATTTATTTTCCATAAGTGTTTAACTTTCATTCCATAATTTTATAATAAATATTTTCATAATTTAACTCATTTAAATAATTATTTCTATATTTACATTTTTAAGCCCACTTTGAAAAATAAATTTATAAACCCCTTTTACAAGTGAAGTAAAAATTCTATTTCCATTAAAATAAATTTCTAATCTTATTTATTTCTAATATTTAACTTTATAATATATTTTAAAAATAATTTTGGATTTTAAATATAAATAAACTCATTTATAAAAATCAAAATATACACAGATAAATTATTTTCTTACTTTATAAAATATTTTACCATATAATCTCCAAATTACTCTCATTTATCCACATTTTACGGTTTAAACCCCTTTTTAATTAACTAAATATTCACTATAAAATCCTAATTAATCACTTCTCAGCTATGGGTTGTTACACCTAAGCTCATTCCTTATTATCCTAAATAACTCTCACCCATCCAACACAATAAAAACCAATGGTATGCAATACATTGTAATCTAACATACAAGTTATCATATTTAACACATTTCTAAATATATTGTATCATTAATTATATATTCCAAATACTCATGAGCAAACCTATCATTAAGATTCTAATTTTATCTTAAATCAAACGAAAATCCATCATTTGATATTGAACATGAAATATGAGCATAAAAGTGATTATACAGTATTGTAAGCTTTTCCCTCCCACCAATTACAAGGAGCAGTCACTAGCTCAAGCCCCAAATCGCCTCTTGAAGCTTTTAACTTAGAAACCTGAACTCCCCAGCTGCTAACTTGAATAGATTGGTTTGTGGTGAACCTTCAAATTTAATTTAGAGCATTTACTTAGATTTTTATGTTGAGATTGGTAGAAGTTATGAAGAGAGAAATAGTGAAATATATAGTCTTCTCTTTTAAAGAGGAAGAAGAAGAATGGATGTGAGAATTATACTTTAGAAATTATAAAAACCAATTTTCGGTTCATTTACCATTATATCCTCTCTCATATTTTTTCCCTTTTCATCCCATTATCTGATTGTAACAAGTTTTATATGTTTTTCATATGTGCATGACATTACGGACGCAATGAAACAAGTTGCAAGTGCTAATTATTTTACCGTCAAAAATCCAATTTTTAAGTCATTAGCTTTAAATGAGATTAATTATCATTGATTAGTTAATTAAACCAATTTGTTATCCTTATTACTATGAGTTTATATGCATGTCTATGTGGATCTACATCTAATCATTGGGTTATTTGTGTTGGATAATTACATCAAAAATCAAGTCTTTTCATTGTTTGACCTTTTACATTCTTTATTAATGAGAAAATATCTCTATTCATGGAATACTTATCTATTATGATTTATGAGCTCAAAGAGAGCAGAGGATTATACATTATTTTTGTGTTGCTAAAAGCACATATGAATCCTCTTTCTAATACCGTAAATTTTTTTAATAAAATTTAATAAAATTGCCTACTTCCTAATACCACATTGAGTTTTTCACTGATTCCAACATTATCGAAATCCATTCAACTCTATTCCTAAACTCATCTCCATAAGTTATCATTGACCATCAGTTTTTCATCCCTAAACTAAACTAGGTTCATGAAAACAAAATTAACTCGAATTATAAACAAAAACTAGCATGAAATAATAATTAAATCCAACTAAAATTATTCCCACCGACCATATTAATAACAAACATAGAATTCAAAAAAAATTAAACATGAATAATTTTATTGAGAAATACTAAATGAAGGAGAGCTGCTGGCGATGTAAGTGTCTACAACGTGTCTTACTGCACAACGACGTCGGTGCTCTTCTGGTTGAGTTCGAATGAATTTCTCATCTCTTAATTTAGGATTAAACTTAAGCAAATAGATAAATGAGATACGGTAATGGTAGCCTATAGAGGGGAGCATGATATTAATAAGTGAAATTGATGTTAAGTTGTGGGTTTTTTTAGTGTTGGTATTAGGAAGAAGGTTTACGTGTATTTTTACCAATACACTATTTTTATCCTCTCTCCTTTCTCTCTTCTTAGAAAAAGGTTACAAAAATTTACAGAAAAAAAAAACATCTTCTTCATCCCTTTTTCTCCATAATTTCCTTTGAAATAAATTCATTTTTTAAAATATACCTAAAACTTATGAGTAGTAACTTATACAAATCTTCAAATACTTCAAAGTTGAGTATATAAGTTTGAAGGATCGTTGTATTAACCATGAGGAGCAGACGACAATTATCAATTCCTCATAGTCATGCCGAATTTTGCTCTCAAGGTAGTGGCCTCATCCATGATACAACTCATATCACTTGCTTTTTTCCATTATTCATACCCATCTACTCTAATAATTTGAAAGAAAAATTCGATCCATCTTTCATAAGGATTAGGCTATTTGGGTTTTGGAGTAAAATTTAACTATTATGATGATTAATCCATTTGGAGAAGAAAGCAAGGATTGAGCAAAGTAGAATTGAATTTGGGATTTTCAAAACATTAACAAATAAAATACATAGTGAATTAACACTAAGGCACATTTCAAAATTTCCACATAATTTTATTTGAATCATTTTAGAGTTTGACAATAACCTCATTTCTTTTGGAAAAAGTTTAAGAATGTAAAGTGGTTTAAAAACCGACTTTGGTTGGTGATATATGTTAGCCATAGTGAAGTAGATTTGAATATGCTATGGTAACAATTTCCCCTTGTTGAAATATAAATTCATGATAACAATTTGAATAATTGCTTTTGTGTAATGATCTCGTTTTTTTATACAATCTTAAGTAATTAAAAATGATTTTATTATATAATATGAACAGAGACAAATATAAAATTATATGTTCTACAAACTTCGGTTTGTCCAATTATAGACTTTTCAATTATACAAATGCTAGATAGTAAAATTTTATTAATTTCTATGTAAGCTATTAACTTAAGATATAAGCATTTAATGAAATTTAATAGCATCAAAAATAAATTCGGTATGCAAAGAAATAAATAAATGTGAAAATTAACCACAAAGGCCTCTTTAGCAAGTGGAATTAGTTTCTAGGACACACAACTGAAATAATTACTTTCAAGGACAAAACGCAAAATAATTAGTTTCTAGGGCCTAAAAACCTATGAAATTATGTCCATGAAAGTAATTGGACTGCTGACTTTGTCCTTGAAAGTAATTATTCTGCTGACTTTAGCCTTGAAAGTAATTTCTTTGAATGTGTGTCCTAGAAACTAATTAGACTGCAAATAAGTGTATAAGGTACAAAGCATTAGTTACTACATTAATATGCTGAGAAGTTTAACCTTTAGCAGTTATTGTCAGGTATATGAATACTTCTATTTAGAACGATGTGTATTATTTTTTTTAAAAACTTTTGGCAATCAGAAAAAATGATTTAGTCATTGATTATATTTATATAATATAATCAGACAATAAAGAAAAGGAAACTTTTGTAATGAATAACACCCTTATTCCTTTATGTCATATAAGAAGAGGATAATATAAAACCATTATTTACTTCTTAAATTCCATTCTAAAATAATTATATGATGTAGTTTTAAGATTATAATAATTAAGGCTACTTATTTCTTCCTTCCATTTTTATATGGAGTTAAAAAAACACTTATAGATCATAAATGTTTGTAAATATAAAGTTGTCAATTTAACAGTTTACCTTCTTCTGCTTAAGCATTTATTTCTTTTTCTCACAATAATATTAAAGTTCCAAAATGAAAATTTTGTAGAGTAATCCATATAAAGTACTTTAATACATTTAAAAGTTGAAAATAAAATAATAACCATTTATTTTTTAAATGAAGTTATCAAATAAGTTAGGCATTACTTGCAAACATGAATGTGAGTAAACAACTCATAAGCTTATAGAGCTTTAAATTTTAATTTGGAGATTTCATTGAATTCAAATATGATAAAAATACTGATTTTCTTTAAATGTTTCCATTACTAATTTTATGAGCATTAAATTAGAAAATTGATTTACAATTTATTTATGGAAGCAAATTTCGAGCATTTAATGATTTATCTAATATTTAAATGGAAAATGAATTTGAATGACAATCATGACAAAATAATTTCCAAACCGACTAATGAGATTTATGGTTATTAATTTATGGAGATGGATTTATTCCAACGTTATCCAAAGAACATAAATCTATTGACTTTTAAATGTCAAAAATTATGTTGTTTTTAGAATATCAAATTTATCATAAGTCTGTTTTGAGAAATGATTATTTCATGGGATAGTTTGGCTCACATCCCTAACAAGTTTTAAAATAGATAAAACATCCTTCACAACCAACATTTACGTTTCGGCTCCCTATTTTCAAATTCACGCACGCAAAAATACACAAATACCCTTTATGTTTTAAACTTTTCAAACGCGTATAACATTATTTACAAAAACCTGATCAACATACCGTTTTCACCAAAAAATCACAAATTTTATGATCTTTAAAATGAGATCCATTGTTGATACCAAAAATTTATATTTGTATTAAAGGTGCAATTATTTCAAATATTTGCAGACAATTCAGCAAATATTTAACAGTTCGATTTTTTTTCAAATTTATAAAAATTGCACAAAATTGCAGATATTTCTGCAACTATATGATATAGTTGTAGAAATGTCTGCAACTATTGGGTATAGTTGCAGAAATTTATGCAACTATACGCAATAGTTGCAGAAATGTCTGCAACTATTGCCTATAGTTGCAGAAATGTCTGCAACTATTGCAAATAGTTGCAGAAATTTCTGCAACTATTGCAAATAGTTGCAGAAATGTCTGCAACTATTGCAAATAGCAGAAATGTCTGCAACTATTGCGTATAGTTGTAGAAATTTCTGCAACTATTGCTTATAGTTGCAGAAATAACTGCAACTATTGCGTATAGTTGCAGACATTTCTGCAACTATTGCAAATAGTTGCAGAAATGCAACTATTGCAAATAATTGCAGAATTATCTGCAACTATTTGCAATAGTTGCAGAAATTTCTACAACTATTGCGTATAGTTGCAGACATTTCTGCAACTATTGCATATAGTTGCACAAATGCAACTATTGCGTATAGTTGCAGAAATGTCTGCAACTATTGCGTATAGTTGCAGAAATTTCTGCAACTATCGTATATATTTGCAGAAATTTGTTACGATTATTTATAACTGCAAATATTAAGAATATCATATTTCATAAAAAAAACTTGATTCGTCTTCAATTTAATTTCAGTTTTTCATTTAAATCGAAAAAAAGAAGAAGAATTAGAGCTCGCAGTGAAACGCAGGGGTAATTTGGGGAATAAATTACCGGAAAACAGAAACATGGACGTAGAATATATATTCTTTATGACAGGGACCCGCTTTGAAATTAAGTTCCGTTTTAAAGATGCGTGACTAATTTTCACTTATTTCATCTATTATTGTTAAAGTTAATAAGATATTTATATATAAATTTCTATAGTTGAACACATATCAAGATTTTATATTTGGTGTAATTTTGAGAGTGGAGAAATTATGCATGTTCTATACATATATTGATTATGAAAAGGTTCATCAAAAAGGAGAAAGAATACTAACATCTTAATGGCATGATTATATTTTAGATTTGATTACATTTTAATGTAAACATATCCATGTTTTCTATGTATGTATGTACTTGACAACACAATTCAAAATAAAATATATTTCAAAAGGATTTGAAACATTGTCACTTTACTGTCATGAATAAATTTATCGAAAGTGAAGAAATAATGAAATAACTTATGCATTACAATATAGTGATGATACAATGTACACAAAACTTATATAGTAGCAAATTATGAGATAAATTTGTCTTTGAAATTATATAAAACGATGGATATTGAAAGTAATGAGAAATATATTTATGAAGGATATCTATAAATCAAAGCGAATAAGTGATTGTTTGAACACCCCATAAGTTTTTTCGAAAAAAGATATTAATACATGTAGACAGACATACTCATATGATCTTGAATATGAAAAATGGTGATTTTGACTGATGTGTGAGCCAAAAGAAAACTGCACGTTTCGAGAATATTTATTTGGCTTACCAATATAAGTTGACAGATGAATGTTTATAAACATGTGGAAAATATTTAACTTTAAATACATGTATAAACTAAAATTTAGTTATACGTATCAAGAACGAAAAATATTTGTGTTAAGTATATGTGTGTGTGTGTGTAGAAGTGAAGTTTTATGTATTCTAGATTGATATGATTTTCCCCCTTATATAAACATTATTATTAGACCCTATTTTTGGCACATCGTAATGCATAAGTTCATACTTTATGAGTTTATGCATGCATGATAAAACAATGATATGATTTGAATTGGGTATTGCGTTAATACATGTTGGTATTCTTTGATCATTGTTTTTAGAGATTTTGTGCTGATATTATTTGTATGTATGAAAATACAAAACATGTTAAATTGTGATGAATATAACCGATGATATAAAATTGAATATAATGATCTTCATGAGGTAGATTGTATGTGAAACTACTTTGTTAGATTGTTTCATACTCAACATGGTTCCTCGTAAAAAATCAGAAAGAACTATACTTTTTTAACGTGGGATGGTATATAAATAAAATGGGTCTACCACATTTTGGAAAAATAAATAATGGACATCAGATGTTTGATTTTTGAGTTCTTTCTTGTCCTTCTAACATGAGACTACTGATTTATAAGAGGCCGGTGTGAGAAAATTGAAAATAACTTTTTTTAAGTTGATATCACAACATTGAGAAAATCTTGGAAAGATTTAATCGTTTTGGTATGTCATCTATGCAATCTCTTCATGGTTCTTGCATATATAAAAACAAATAATATAATTTGCCAAAGGATGAACGTAGTAAAATTAGAGTAAGCATCATGTTTCTCTTGAATTATTAAACCTACTATTACTTATGATGTAAGCAGATACATTCATGACCCTACTGAAGAACATTGGAATTTCTATAAAAATGTGTAATAGAAAAAGAAGACACATCTATTTTAAACCAAAAGTAGTCTAGAAAGACGAAAGGAATGATCTCGACAATACATGTAAGGTCGGAGATGCACTTGATGGATTTTTCTATGTGATATGATTTTAAGTATCTTTAATTTTATATAATCATAACCAATTTTTTGGTGGTGCTTTTAAAATGAACTTGATGGATTTTTCTATTTGATATGATTTTAAGGTTCCTTGCTTTTATATAATATATATAACCAATTTTTGATGGTGCTTTTGAGATGCACTTGATGGATTTTTCTATTTGATATGATTTTGAGCTTCTTTACTTTTATATAATCCATAACCATTTTTTGGTGGTGCTTTAGAGATACACTTGATAGATTCTACTATTTGATATGAATTTGAGCTTCTTTGTGTTTATATAATGCATAACCAATTTTAATTTGTGCTATTAAGACGCACTTGATGGACTCTTCTATTTAATGTAAGTTTGAACTTCTTTGTTTTCGTACAATCCATAACCAATTTTTGGTGGTGCTTTTGAGCCGCACTTAATGAATTCTACTATTTGTTATGAGTTTGTGCTTATCTACCTTGTATATTCCATAGCCAGTTTTTGGTGGTGCTTTAGAGATGCACTTGATGGATATATTGATTTATCTTAGTTTGAGCCTATTTGGTCTTTTCAAATCCATAACCAGCATTAGTCTTTCTTTTGAGACACACTTGAAGGATTTCATTGATTTATTTGAGGCAGTGCCTTATTACTCATAAATAATTCATAGCCAGTATTAGTGGTGCTTTTGAGACGTACTTGATGAATTATGTTTATTTATTTATTGAGGTTGAGCTTTTTGCTCTTAATGAGTCCATAGCCATAAGTGGTGGTGCTAGAGTGGAGCACTTGATGGACTCACCTACTTAGGTGTGAAGGTGGGCCACCTTCTATAAGAGACTTAGCTCTCTAGAGCACTCATGAGTACCAAGGTAGGCACATTTCCATTAAAAGCATATATTTATCATGGAGTTTATAGAAATTGAAAGTGTAGTACGTGTTATGAGATATCAACCTTAATCTTTGTAGTTCAAGAAGAAATTCACTACTTAGATTAAATTTTAAACTCATTTCTTTATGTACCAATTCAATCGAAAGACACTGGTACTTACGTATGAAACTGTCTTATTGCCCGGGTTATTTTCATTCATCTTTTTTTACTTTTGCTTTAGTTAGTAGGGGATTGTTGGATAATTACAACAAAAATAAAAAAAAAATTCATTCCTTGACCTTTTGTATTCTTTATTGATGAGAAAACATTTCTATTTATGGAATACTTATCTATTGTGATTTATGGGCTCGGAGAGTGAAGAGAATTGTACATTTATTTTCATTCTCTCTCCTTCTCTCTTCTTAGAAAAGGATACACAAAATTTAGGAGAAAAAAAAAGTCAACTTCTTCGTCTCTTTTTCTCCGCAATTTCCTTTGAAATAAAGTCAATTTTCCAAATATACTCAAAACTCCTAGGTATTGACTTCTACAAATCTCCAAACCCTACAAACTTGAGTATACAAGTTTGAAGGATCGTCATTAACCTTAGGAAGTGCATGATAATTATCGATTGCACCATAGTCATGCCGAATTTCACTTTTGAGGTAGTAGCCTCATCCACGCCACAACTCATATCACTTGCTTTTTCCATTGTTCCTACCCATCAAGTCCAACAATTTGGACTGATTTGTAATTGAGCAATGTGATTAGTTTGTCACTTCATCAAAAGGTAGAAACTCTTATAATTTTTCATGCCTTTTGAATAAAAATATTTAATTACAACAATAATATAGCGAATTAACTTTTAACATCTATAGATAGACTAAACCATATTAAAACGATGAGAAGAAATACTTGTGTAACAAATTGCAAATATTTTTGGTTTCTCAATCAATAATAAAGTAAATGCTTCCAGTGAATAACAGTTGGAATGTGTGATATATAACATACATTTAAATCATTACAACATAACAATATGTATCGTGTTGTTCAATAAAAAACAACTCAAAAATTGAACAATGATTACAGTGAACAACTTTATTACAAACATGCAATGCACACTTAAAATTTTCCTCTTAATCAATCTTATAATTGATTAACCATTGTCCAAAATATATATTAGACTACAAACAAAGAATGCATAAGAAAAATGGACATCTAGTTAGGACTTTACCAATGTCCAAAAGATATTAAACGGTACCTCTATAATTACCTTTTTGCCTTAAAGCATATAGTTAACACCCAACATGCATAACTAATAAAACAATAAAATGTTCTTATGATCGCTATGCATGCAATGTATCTTATTATTGCATTAAAAGACCAAAATTCACCAAGACTACTAATTAAACTTCAATCCCAATCTAGAATAAAATATTTTCACAATAAATGACCAAGAATAATGCATTGATTATAGCTATCAAAGTGAATGTTTCATATACCAAGGGATCTAAGAAGATATTAGGAGCACAAGGAGGGGAAGCAAACCATAAAGCAATAGACAATTATTGTCGCACCCTTTTTTTTCTTTTGTAAATTGTCTTACATCACCAAAATAATTGTAATTACGGTATATAAATACCAAGTTCCATACATACTTGGCGAATTTTTTTGATGTACTATGTGGAGAATGAGTATCATTTGGGTCTATTTTCTATCCAAATCACATGGATCCTATGTATATAATTTGTATTGGATTCAATTCCCATTTAGCAATCAAAACACATATCGTTCTGCATAGGTCTTGTGACGCACCACTCCGAGACCCACATTAGCAAAGAGTATTACAAGGTAACACCGTCTGCTAATGCGGAGAATAGAGCTGGTTAGGAGCGACCATCTATAGCCTTGTCTTAATTATCTATTGAATACGCCGACAATTGCCATACATTTTTCTTTCTTTCTCAAGTTGGTTAGGATCGACATATCCAATAAATACTTAACACAAAACCATATGTGGCTGAAGGATCTATCAGAACAAACATAACAACTTAAATGTAATACACATCACAGAACAGTGGATCATCACATGCATTTACACATATACAGATACATTACAGAGTATACAAAATGATACATGTCAAGTGGTAAGCAAACCACAATACACAGGCGAGTTAAAAGAATACATATCAGAGTTACAATCAAAAAGGACTACACAAAAAGCTATAACAAAAAGGAGCTAGCGGAATAGTCCATGCGGAAGACAAATAGGCTAAGTCCAATGTACCTAACCTGAAACATCTCGGTCTGACCCGAGTATAAAATACACGGGTCAGTCTAGCTAAACAAATCGGTTAGACAATTTAAATGATAATGAACATACAAGATCATAAAGTACCACCAATATCTCCAAAAGAGATAACCAAATCATCTAACAAAAGATGAATCATAACAAGCCTCATATCATCGGCAACTCAAAGAAACCAAGGATATCATATCCCAAAACAAGCCAAAAGGAAACTAACAAAATACCAATAAAGGTAACACAAGTTTCCACAAGGTAATCACTATACATCGTGTGGTTCAAAGAACCTACCCCAAAAGGTGATACACTAGGGAAATATAATCGTCAAAGAAACAAAAGATGCTCGAGCCTAGTACTGTAACAAGGATCCATACGCCCGAAGGCAATAAACCCCGAAGGCTCAAGCCCGAAGGCAACAAACCCCGAAGGCTCAAGCCCGAAGGAACAAACCCCAAAGGCAACGCCCGAAGGCAACAAACCGTAGTGGCGGTACTGGACACCACTGTCCGGCGGAATGTGTCACAACTCTCAGAAAGGAACCCGGAAAATGTTAACGTGAGTCCCATACCCCACGTTCGCACTAAACGGTTTACTAACCGTTAGCCAATTTCACACTCAAAGCAGTACAAAGTTCACCTCATCACATCGGTAAATCAGACCCAAAGGTCAAAACGGTCAAATGAATAGATTAGGAATTAACTGAAAAGATGAATGCACGTGTTCATAGAACGCATTTTATCTAATCATTTAATTCTCCTCCCTCTTCGCTCGAAGTGCAAAATTATGTGTGTGTTTTAAATAGAAATTATAAATTGGAGAAACGAGCTTTTAATACAATTTAAAATGATCATTTTATAAAGATCCGTGTATGAAATCAAAAAGGAATCATCACAGTCAAATATGCAATAACAACCAATTGGAATCGACACGAATCGATAAAAATTGGAAACCAAGCAAAATAGGCAAAAATAGGCAAAAACAAGCAGGTCAGTCGACAGACTGCAGAGGCCAGTCGACTGATCCATAAACCTGAAAGTTTCATTTCCTACAGTCAGTCGACTGACTACAGAGGCAAGTCGACTGACTGTAGAAAACAGAGACTTCCAGTTTTTGCAGACAGTCCCAGGAACATCCACTTGCTACAGCCAGTCGACTGACTGCAGAGGCCAGTCGACTGACTGGCACTGGGGCTATTTTCCAACCTATCCAAATAAAGAGCAAACTCTTCCACTTTGCAACCGGATGAGCAATGGACGCTAGGGGTTTATGCCAATCGACAACCCAGCCCTATTGGCTCTTCAATACACCTCCAAAATCATGATCAAACATCAAAGCTAAGATTTTTAGAGTTTTAGACTTCAAAACACCAAAAATTGAAATGTTTACCAAATCAATTCAAACAAAAAGCAAATGAACATGAATAAATGTTAGGAATTCATACCTAACATCAATGATATCAAGAGAAGTAGATGTGAGTTCAAAACTCACCTTTTAACACCAAAAACAATGATAAGCTCTAGAACAAGCAATAGGTTAATCTCTCTTCAACACCACCTCAAGAACTTCAATCTATAATCAAAGATGAAGTTTCCTTAAAGTTTAGGGTCTAGGAATTTCTGAGAATTCGAAGAGGGATTGAGATGGAGAAGAAGAAGAGAAAGCTTACCTAAGCTTCTCCTTGATTTTGGAGCAAGAAATGGAGTTTGCAAATGAATCTAGGACTTGGAATTTCTAATTCTTTTTCTCTTCCCCATTTTCAGCTGAGCTAACGTGTTTGGAGAGTGAATGGATGCAGAGTTAAAGAGTTAGAGTAATAAGTAGGGTTACTGGGCTGAAACCCAAACCCAAAAAGCCCAACAGAAAATAGCAAAATTCAACTCACTCCAAACATATCGAAGCTTATACTCAAAAAGGTCGCAAATGCCATTTTGGACTCAATGGAAGTGGTCTCGAGTCCCAATTCGACCGTTTGCAAAAATTAGCTTTCCGGACTTCAATCCGATTAACGACGTTATATTTAAATAAAATATTTAAATATAAAATCGTAAAATATGCGGGTTGTTACAGACTCCCCTCCTTAAAGAAATTGCGTCCTCGCAATACTTAAGAAGAAAATAAAGAGTAACAACCATAAAAGCATATCAACGCAAAAGAAAATTGAAATAAGAAGTTCACCATAAAGAGCACGAAAGAGTAAGTCCGGATGTGCTTGCTCAATGGATTCTCTAGATTCCCAAGAGCAATTCTTAGGATTTGAGGACCATTGAACTTCCACAAGAAGAACATCTTTATTTCGAAGGGTTTAACCTTCGAAGCAATGATACGAATAAAATGTTGCTCAAGTCAAATTTGGTGAAACTTCAATTTCTACAATTACACTGGGCTCAAGAATAGAATCGAAATCCCTAAGGCATTTCCGTAGTTGAGAGATGTGGAAAACGTCATGAATAGCAAAAGATTGAGCCGGTAATAAAAAGGCGATAAGCCACGGAACAGTGCATTCGGTGATGGGAAATGGACCAACATATCGAGGTGCTAATTTTCCCGATCGACTGAGACGCACAACACCCATCAAATGTGAAACATGAATGAACACCAATAAAATCTGGACCTAAAACCAGCTTCTCACCGGCTTCAAGCCAACACAAAGAAAATCGGCATGGCCTTCCGTAGAGTACCTTGAAAGGTGTCATACCAATACAAGATTGGAAGCTTATTATAGGAAGAAAATTCAACAAGAGACATATGATCTTCCCAACTTCCACCAAAATCAAGAACACATGCACGAAAGAGATCTTCAAGAGTTGATTCACACGCTCTATTTGTCCATCGAATTGAGGACGATAAGCGGTGCTAAAAATTAAGCTTTGTTCCAAAGCTTTTGAAGAGCTTACAAAAATCCACTAGAAAAGTAATGGATCACGATTGCTAACAATAGAAGTAGGAACTCCATGCAATATAACAGGACATAGAGTTCAGCCAAAAGAGGTATAGTCAAAAAGAGAAGGACGAGCCTCAAAGCTACACAAAACAAGAGATGAACATAAATTGGATTCACGATCTCGAATCTCATAAGTGGATAAAATCTCGAGATCACTCCATTCGGATATCAGCATGGAAACAACCGCCTACTGCTCTCGGCTTAAGGGCATCGACAACACGATTGACCTTTCCGGAAGTAAAAAATATCAAGATCATAAGATGCAAGGAACTCGAGCCAATGTTGTTGACGCAAATTGAGTTCCTTTTTGAGAGAACAAATATTTCAAATATTTACGATCAGTGTAGAGAACAAATTTCTCTCCCAAAAGATAATGAACCAAATTCTAAGAGCGACAACTATAGCCACGAGCACCAGATCATGAATGGCATATCTAGTCTCGACAAGCTTTAATTGTCAAGAAGCAATTGCGATAACACATTCCCCTTTGCAAGAGAATGACACCAAAACCAATACGACTAGTATTGGTACAAACAATAAAGTCTTGGTTCCCCAAGGTAAACACACAAGAATAAAAACATCGGGAAAAAAGTTCTTTCAATTGATCCTCTTTCCCGGAAAGCTAAAACTTTCAAAATTATAATTACTCGGGTAATCATCTTTTTAGAAAAATTTACTTATTACAAGAATTTACTGTGTTTGACTTTCTCATCATAGCGTTTAGGAGATTCCTATCGATAACGTTGATCAAGCGCATCGACCAGAGTTCTTAAAGCACTCAATGGGCAAAACAACACAAAATTATCTTATATATGATAACATGTCTCTTATAAAATTTACAAATACTCTTTGCTCGTTTAAGAAAAAAAACCCACGCATACTTATAAATATCTTATTAAAAAGATTTGCAAATTTTAAATTTGTTATTTCATCCATAATCAATAAATATAAGGATAAACTAATCGAGATATCCGTAGAATACTCGATTCACAAAATGGATGAATAAGGTAGAAGGTTCGTTATACCGAATGACATAACGAACCAAACACAAAAATCACAACGAGTGCGGAATGCGGTAAGAGGATGCTACCTTCCGCAACTCGTAGCTGAAGAAAACCGATGGCAAGGTCGAGCTGAAAAGACCTTAGCACCACTCAAAAGATTGCTTAGGTGATAATCCTAAGACAAATCTCAAAAATACCGGAAATTCACAAACTACTTGAATGAGAGAAATAACACTTTCCTCATCAAGTGAGTTTAAAGAATTAAAATGATATCCCCGAATTTGGAAATCAAAATCATTAAGAACAAAAGAAATCTGCTTAACAGATTGAAGATGTCGAAGATGAATAGTCCACATTGGACATAGGATATGGGCTTCATAATGATTAAGCCAATCCTTTCCCAAAAATCAATTTCGAAGCCTAAATAACGCATAACATGCAAATCGGCTCAAAAAGAATAATCACTGCACAGGTGTGCAAAGGAAGACTTACGCGAAGGAGATGCACGAATAGGAGTTGGAGGCTGAGTGCTCCTAAATAACTCCAAAAACTAATCGGCAGACATATAAACGGCGTCCGGATGCGAGCCGCTGGATTGCCCAGCATCCGAGCATCATCCTCTGCCTCTTTCGGCCATTAGCTGAAAGTCAAGATAAGAAAACGATTATGCACAAGGTAGATATCATTAATTCAAATATGGAATATTATGGAATAAAAATGCATTCCTAAACATATTCCCAAAATTTTATCTACCCCAAAGGCACGGAAAGAAATAAGGCACGATGATTCAAAGATTCGTAACATTCGTACTACCCTTTGATGTACCGTAATATGTGTCTCTGTTCTATAGTTATCATATTTTGTTCTGAACTCAGCTCTAATACCAAGCTATGACACCCCACTCCGAGACCCACATTAGCAAAGAGTATTACAAGGTAACATCGTCTGAAAATGCAAAGAATAGAGCTGGTTAGGAGCGACCATCTATAGCCTTGTCTTAATTATCTATTGAATACGCTGACAATTGCCATACATTTTTCTTTCTTTCTCAAGTGGATCGACATATCCAATAAATACTTAACACAAAACCATAGGTGGTTGAAGGATCTATCAGAACAAATATAACAACTTAAATGTAATACACATCACAGAACAGTGGATCATCACATGCATTTACACATATACAGATACATTACAGAGTATACAAAATGATACATGTCAAGTGGTAAGCAAACCACAATACACAGGCGAGTCAAAAGAATACATATCAGAGTTACAGTCAAAAAGGACTACACAAAAAGCTATAACAAAAAGGAGCTAGCGGAATAGTCCATGCAGAAGCAAAATAGGCTAAGTCCAATGTACCTAACCTAAAACATCTCGGTCTGACCCGAGTATAAAATACACGGGTCAGTCTAGCTAAACAAATCGGTTAGACAAACTAAATGATAATGAACATACAAGATCATAAAGTACCACCAATATCTCCAAAAAAGATAACCAAATCATCTAACAAATAATGAATCATAACAAGCCTCATATCATCGGCAACTCAAAGAAACCAAGGATATCATATCCCAAAACAGGCCAAAAGGCAACTAACAAATACCAATAAAGGTAACACAAGTTTCCACAAGGTAATCGCTATACATCGTGTGGTTCAAAGAACCTACCCCGAAAGACGATACACTAGGGGAATATAATCGTCAAAGAAACAAAAGATGCTCGAGCCCAGTACTGTAACAAGGATCCATACGCCCGAAGGCAACAAACCCCGAAGGCTCAAGCCTGAAGGCAACAAACCCTGAAGGCTCAAGCCCGAAGGCAACAAACCCTGAAGGCAACGCTCGAAGGCAGCAAACCCCAAAGGCTCAAGCCCGAAGGCAACAAACCCCGAAGGCAGCGCCAAAAGGCAACGCCCGAAGGCAACAAACCGTAGTGGTGGTACTGGACACCACTGTCTGGCGGAATGTGTCACAACTCTCAGAAAGGAACCTGGAAAATGTTAACGTGAGTCTCATACCCCACGTTCGCACTAAACGGTTTACTAACCGTTAGCCAATTTCATACTCAAAGTAGTACAAAGTTCACCTCATCTCATCGGTAAACCAGACCCAAAGGTCAAAACGGTCAAACGAATAGATTAGGAATTAACTGAAAAGATGAACGCACATGTTCATAGCACACGTTTTTTCTAATCATTTAATTCTCCTCCCTCTTTGCTCGAAGTGCAAAATTGTGTGTGTGTTTTAAATAGAAATTATAAATTGGAGAAACGAGCTTTTAATACAATTTAAAAAGATCATTTTATAAAGATCCGTGTATGAAATCAAAAAGGAATCATCACAGTCAAATATGCAATAACAACCAATTGGAATCGACACGAATCGATAAAAATTGGAAACCAAGCAAAATAGGCAAAAACAAGCAGGTCAGTCGACTGACTGCAGAGGCCAGTCGACTGATCCAGAAACCTGAAAGTTTCATTTCCTGCAGTCAGTCGACTGACTGTAGAAAACAGAGACTTCCAGTTTCTGCAGACAGTCCCAGGAACATCCATTTGCTACAGCCAGTCGACTGAATGCAGAGGCCAGTCGACTGACTGGCACTGGGGCTGTTTTCCAACCTATCCAAATGAAGAGCAAACTCTTCCACTTTGCAACCGGACGAGCAATGGGCGCTAGGGGTTTATGCCAATCGACAACCTAGCCCTATTGGCTCTTCAATACACCTCCAAAATCATGATCAAACATCAAAGCTAAGATTTTTAGAGTTTTAGACTTCAAAACACCAAAAATTAAAATGTTCACCAAATCAATTCAAACCAAAAGCAAATGAACAGGAATAAGTGTTAGGAATTCGTACCTAACATCAATGATATCAAGAGAAGTAGATGTGAGTTCAAAACTCACTTTTTAACACCAAAAACAATGATAAGCTCTAGAACAAGCAATAGGTTAATCTCTCTTCAACGCCACCTCAAGAACTTCAATCTATAATCAAAGATGAAGTTTCCTTAAAGTTTAGGGTTTAGGATTTCTGAGAATTCGAAGAGGGATTGAGATGGAGAAGAAGAAGAGAAGGCTTACCTAAGCTTCTCCTTGATTTTGGAGCAAGAAATGGAGTTTATAAATGAATCTAGGGCTTGGAATTTCTAATTCTTTTTCTCTTCTCCCATTTTCAGCTGAGCTAAGGTGTTTGGAGAGTGAATGGATGAAGAGTTAAAGAGTTAGAGTAATAAGTAAGGTTACTGGGCTGAAACCCAAACCCAAAAAGCCCAACAGAAAATAGCAAAATTCAACTCACTCCAAACATATCGAAGCTTATACTCAAAAAAGTCGCAAACGCCATTTTGGACTCAATGGAAGTGGTCTCGAGTCCCAATTCGGCCGTTTGCAAAAAGTAGCTTTCCGGACTTCAATCCGATTAACGACGCTATATTTAAATAAAATATTTAAATATAAAATCGTAAAATATGCGGGTTGTTACAGGTCTGGTCGCCTTTTGATGAGGTGGTTTTTTTAGGGTTGGATTTTTCTTATTTTTCGGTTTTCCAAACTTTGCCTTCTAAATTTTTCTTGAACTTCGTTTTTTATGAATTTCTGAAAAAATAATTTCGGAATGAATTCCTTCCAACAGTCGACAAAAAATTCAAAAAATTTCTTTATTTCCATGGGATTTCCTTTCCTTGCCATTATATTGCTCCAACTTGTTTGATTGGGCTAGAAATGTCAAATGTATCATATCGGATCATAAAAGGGTTGGATAAAAATTTGACTCAGCCGTTTATGATCCATCCATTTGACCCATTTAGTATAAGGATTAATCTAACCCACCCACTTAATATATGCTTACTCATATACTCCAATTAACAATTTAAATTAGATTTAACTAATAATTAGTCTAGAAAATACATAAAATATTTAAATTCTTCTTTTTACGTTTGTAATTTCTGTATTAATTAAATTTCAAATTCTAGTTTTCATTAAAATCAACGCTTAGATGTAGATAAGTAACCTGTTATTTGCTAAGTACAAGTGATACTCGTCATTGAGAACTACAACATACGTTTAATATATGAATTATTCGACTATTTTATATAGTCCGTAAAGTAGATATGAGTTCATTGATCAAAGGCTCATCTGATTCCAAGCCAGTATGAAGATATTACTATAGTTTGAACGAAAAAAATAACAACTTCAACCTAGGCGTTTGAGTACAAATTTTTAAAGTTTGAATTGCAACGTGTGAATTACCGCACGAGTAACCAGTGATTTGGAGACAAATGGATTATTGTAGTACTTTTCGAGTTAGAATTTTGATATGGGGATGTATCTTGTTATTTGCTAAGTACAAATGCATTAAAGATGACAATAATAGACTTTTGGTGAATGACGAGGAGATAAAAAATAGTTGGAGAGATTACTTTGACAAGCTATTTAATGAAGAAGGTTATAGCACTACGATCGAGATAGACGACTCTTCTGATGACACCTATAGACATTTTGTTCGAAGAATTCAAGAATCTGAGGTAAATGAGGCACTAAAACGGATGAAAGCAGGCAAGGCATTAGGGCTTGATGACATTCCCATTGAGGTGTGGAGATGCCTTGGAGATGCAGGAATAGCCTGGCTAACTAAGTTGTTCAATAATATTTTTAAACCAAACAAGATGCCAGATGAGTGGAGGAGAAGCATTCTAGTTCCAATTTTTAAGAATAAAGGAGATATCCAAAATTGCATAAACTACAAAGGAATTAAGCTTATGAGTCATACACTGAAGCTTTAGGAGAGAGTCACTGAGCATAGATTAAGAAGAATGACAAGTGTTTCAAAAAACTAATTTGGCTTCATGCTTGGGAGGTCGACCACGGAGGCGATTTTCTTAATAAGACAACTTATGGAGAGGTTTAAGGAGAAAAAGAAGGATCTACATATGGTGTTTATCAATTTGGAGAAAGCTTATGACAAGGTACCACGAAAGGTGATGTGGTGGGCCTTGGAAAAGAAAAGAGTCCCAAAAAAGTACATTACACTTATCAAGGATATGTACGATAATGTTGTGACTAGTGTCAGAGCATGCGATGGTGAAACCGGTGACTTTCCCATTAACATAGGATTACATCAAGGGTCAGCTTTGAGTCTCTACATTTTTGCTCTAGTGATGGACGAGGTTACGAAGGGTATACAAGGTGAGATTCCTTGGTGTATGCTATTTGTTGATGATGTTGTGCTAATTGATGAAAGTAGGATTGGGGTTGATGGACAACTGAGCTGTGAAGACAGACTTTAGAATCAAAGGGATTCAGGCTTAGCAGAACTAAAATAGAGTATATGAAGTGCGGGTTCAGCGGTGTCAGGTCGGAGGATGGAGGTGTCACTCTGGCCGGACAAATAGTTCCCAAGAAGGAATCATTTCGATATCTAGGATCAATGTTGTAGTATAATGGTGAGATTGATGAAGATGTTGGTTTTAGAATTCGAGCGGGATGGGTGAAATGGCGACAAGCGTCTGGGATTCTCTGTGATAGGAAGGCCCCACAAAAGCTTAAAGGAAAGTTCTACAAAACAGCAATCAGGCCTGCGATGCTGTATGTTGCAGAATGTTGGTCTACTAAAAGCCAACACGTCCAAAAGATAAGCGTAGCAGAGATGCATATGCTGCGATGGAGCTGCGGTCATACAAGAAGAGACCGAATTGGAAATGATGACATACGTGATAAACTTGGAGTAGCACCAATTGAGGAGAAACTAATTCAACATCGCTTAAGATGGTTGGACATCTTCAACGAAGGCCGCCCGAGGCACCTGTGCGTGTGGGAATTATATGCCGCGTTGAATGCTCGAAGAGAGGTAGAGGTCGATCAAGGTTGACATGGGAGGAAGTAGTAAAAAGGGATTTGAAGGATTGTGGTATATCCGATGGATCAGAGCGAGTGGAAGTTAGCGATTCACGTACCAGAACCATGAGCGTTGAGTTTTATAAATTTTAGATTATAGAACTAGGGAACATGAGCCTAAGACGTAGGTTTGGTCTTTGACCAATATTACTATTAGTATCATTATCGCTATTAGTATTATTATTATCATTCCTCTTATATATATATGTATATATTTTTATTATATTTTATTTTACTTAGTTACTATTATTAATTTACTTATTTGACTTTATTTTATTATTGTTATTGTTACTGTTATTATTATAACTTTTAAATTGATTTTTTCATTTAGTTTTTGGTTCCATCCATCTCTAGCCGACCCCAACTTCTTTTAGAATAATGGCTTAGTTGTTGTTGTTGTTGTAACCTTTAGTCGCACCTACAACGCACATTCATAATATGGAATATCCGACTGTTTCATATGGATCATAATGTAAATGTGAGTTCACTAATCAAAGCCTCATCTGATTTCGAGTTAGAATGGAGAAGTTACTGCAATCTCAACCGAAAATAATAGTGACTTTTGTCTAGTCGTTCGAGTCCATATTCTACGTTATCAAATTCTCTGATCGAAAACAGAATTATGTATTTCTTTTTGAATTTTCTGACTTCCGTCAGTTGGAATTACGGTGTTTAAATAACAAAATTTGGAATAAATTGCATCATTCTATCAATGGTCACAAGGAACTAGAAATGGTTCGGATGGTACGAAAATTCCTTGTGTAACACTTCGATCGCAGAAGGGTATTTCAAAATTTTAGAAACACATGATAGATCCTATTAGTTGAAATTATATTATTAATAGTGAAGATACGTAGGAAATCTGGACTACACAAACATGTAAGGCCTCATACTATGGACATACCTCTATTTGACTTAGATATATTTAACCTATAGAAGACTCTTAGTGAATAATTCTGTAATTATTCCAAACAACTACAAGTACGTAACACCTTGGTGTCCAACGCTCATGAGTAAATCGTTGTCCATCGTATAAAGAACATTGCACGTAGTAATCTTAACAAATGTATTAATATCCCATTATCAATACATCTTGGCTAGGAACATTTTGACTTCGTTTGAAAGTTTTGTAGTACCGATTATGAGAGGTTTTGAATACTATTTTGACGTCAATGACTATAGCATTTCTGATTGGTTTATATGAAGTATTGTTATAACCGACCAATAAATACTTGAGAGTTTAATACACATCGTTTCTAAGAATTTTTCACAAAAATAATATATATATATATCCTTTATTCATTCTCTAATTTGGTTTTAAATGTGAAGAATAATTTTTCAATATGATTACTAGAGACATGATTGGAAAAATAATTAGAACCCCTTAAAACATCCTTATTTGATGGATTGAGAATTACCATCAAAATTAAACTATGTCAGTTTCCACTGTTTTTATAACCAGTATGAACCGACAAGAAAAAAACTTAAAAGTAAGGGTTTTTTTTTAAAAATGGTACTTTATATACAATAAATCACTGTGACAACATATCACATGTCACTAAACGTTCGAATCACGCTACGCAGATTTCGAACTTGCGACCTCTTGCACCAAAGCCAAATCACTTAACCACTGGGACAATGGTGCTTGTCTACAAGCAAGGGTTATCATGGCAGCACTTGAAATACAAAGCCATCAAAAACCAGTCAAAACCGATAAAAAAACTCTCAAGCGGAGCCTTAAGGTAAGTGTTCATTTGTATCCAATACTCATGATTATGAACACATTCATAATTATGATTGATTAAACACTTTATCCTACAATAAAGTATTAAAAGGATGCATTCTTTTGGCACACGAAAAGGGCACGGGAAAAGGGCACGAAAGGCGACTAGTTAATAAAAGAAGAACGTATTATTTTGTTACCAAAAGGGGCATTTGAAAGAGGCATTTTGTTCGTTTTGTCATAAATCATTATTTTTGTCATTGTTTTATTTTGTTTTAATTTTCTAAATAATATAGCTAAATGAATTTATATCATTTACAAATTATGAAATGCTAGAAAAAATGCAATTAAAAAATAAATTTTATTATATACTAGTAGTTTGGGATACATATATGATACTACTTCTCTCTTTTAAAATTCCATACTAGATATATAAAGCTGGGTGTCGAACTGGACATTGGCATGTGGAGCCTCCAAAACTGTGAACTTGCAAGAGAGAGTTCTGATGCAGCCTTCAAATATCACATTCAACGCTCTAAATTTCGAAAGCGAGCAAACTTTGAATTTCTTGTACTTTTTAGCAGCTGTTACCACTCGTCATATCCTCCGACGGCGTCCATCTTCACATTTCCAAATTCACCTTCAATTTGTTGTAGCCAGTTATAGGGCCTCCAACCACGTTTGAGATTGTCAAACTTGATCGACAACCATTTATGTGTTGAAGGCTTTGGCGATTTCGTCGAAACAATAGCCAGCCAGACCTTTTCGAGATTTGATGATGGTGAAACAAATGTTGATAAAGGCCAATGTTTGTTTCTTTGTCCAGTCTACAATATATCAGATAGAAGAATCGAAAGATTCACGGGTTAACATTCCTAAAAAAATTAAAAAATTGGGAAAAATATTAGGAGATATATATTAATATGAAAAACGCAAATTTGATGAATTTATCTTAAAAGGTGAGGAAACAACAAAAAATGCTTAAATTTTTGGATCGAAAGGGAAGAAGTGTTGTTTGGTGAAGAGAAATGAAGAGGAGGAGGAAACATAAAAAAGGGAAAGAGGTGATCATTGAGAAAAGATGGTGGCGTCCAACGCATCGGACGCGGTGGATGTCAATTGTTCGATTCCGACAGTTTAGCCAAACAGTGTAAATGCATGTGGATCACAGTCTTTGACGAGTCTGACGCGACGTCAGCCTAAGATGATATATTTTGGCCGTGAACGGTACCTAAATATCGCTTATATCATTATATGATAACTTATACAGTATAAAATAAAACAAAAAGGTTACTTTGTTTAGAAGAAGTTTCAGAGTTAAATGAATAATCCAATTACATACTTTCTCTCCATTCATCCACTGCACCTCTAATTTCTCTCTCCGTTTATCCACTGTCTCACTGCTCCTGCTCTTCGATCGCTTCATAGGTAAGTGTCAACCGCTCCATTGACATCTACCGCCTCGACTTCATCCTTCTCTATCGTGCCATGCCACTTCATTTGGATATCTCGTTCTTCATCCTCCTATGCTATTTTGGGATGAGAAATTTGTCTCCTCCTCTTGTTGACCTTGAGTTGAGATGTCCCCCCTATACTGCATAAGCCTCTGCTTTAGGTTGTGTTCGTATTGCTCGTTCCTCCAGAGTTGGATTTCCAGTGGCATTGTTCTTCTTTGTTCCCCTGCTACTCTATTCACATTCACAATGTCTACTAAATATATATTCAAACTTTTGAAGCCTATGAACTTATAAGTTAACTTCATAGTTCAATTTTAGTTCTTTATGATGAATTTGTATACATATATCGCACACTTGTACAAATATAATACACTTAATATAATCTCTTTATAATAGCTTCACATAGGTATAGATAAGGTATGGTAATAAAGTAATTAAGCAATGCTTAAGCGACATTAAACAAAGTGAGACTTCTAGCGCCTCGCCTCGCCTAGCACATATTATAACATAGCTCTCGGTCTACTCTCCATGTTAGGTGTGACTCGCATTGTATTAGAGTGGGTGTGTAGATTGGATTATGATTAGTCCCACATCGCAAGATATTCTAAAAGAGATCAGCATATAAATGGGATTGGTAGCATGTAACAACAAGGGATTCCTTTTGTTACAAATAAATGTTGCCATGAAAATATATGTGCTCTGGGGGATGTAGGGATATCCAATCATGACGCTGGCACCAAATGAGCTTCGTTCAGTGGTCTTTCCTCTTCTACGCTAAATGAAGTGCGCGCATAGCAGAAGATGCGGGGGGTGCCGAAACAATTTCAACATGGTATCGGAGCAATAACTTACTAGAAGTAGCCATTAATATCCAAACAGGAACAAAAACACTAGCTCTGATACCAAACTATAGTAAAATTTGTTTTAATTTGAGCGGAAGCGAATTATTTGATCAGGATCTAGTATTGCCTATTTAGATACCAATGGAACTTAAAAGAAAATTCAATTATGTAGTCTCACAGAAACAATAGCATAAATAAGAGACATGGAAGATTTAACGTGGTTCCGATATGAATATCCTACATCCATGGAGATCCAACAACTTCTTTTATTTCATTGAAGAAAAGATTACAAAAGAGAGGTAAGAATAATGGTGGATGCCTCACACACTCACTTGCACTTGCACTTATGAAGATGAACTTCCTTCATTTAAATAGACTTAATGAAGGAGTTACTTAGAGATTAAGAAAATTAATTTACAGATTATGTTTGAAACCTTTTCGAATATCCATGATTTGATTTCTATGTAAATGGATAATGGTAATCTTGCTTTCCATAATTTTCCTTGTTTGAATCAATCTCCATTAGCAATCTTTTCTTTCTTCATATAACAAATTCTTTGACTAATTAATTGGTTGACTAATTAATTAGTTTCCTTCAGACTATCCTTCCATCTACCAGCCAAATTAATTGATTTGAGTGAATCAATTGATCAATTTCTTTCCTCTTTAACAAATATTTGAATCATTCAAATTTAACACTCCACCTTGATTCAAATATAACAATCTCTCTTCATCACCTTATCATCAAGCAATCAACATAGAAGTTGTTGGGTCTAGCGCCCTATGGCGCTCAAGTAACAGGAATCAAACTGATCAAGTTTGAGCAATGCTCAAACTTGTCCTTTGGAAGTGACTTTGTCATCATATCTGAAGGATTATCCGAAGTACTCACTTTCAACAATTTGATCTTGCTTCGTTCTTCCTCAAGCATAAGAAAGAAACCTCTAACATCAATGTGCTTCGTCCGGGAACTATAAGCTTGATTCTCTACAAGATGAATCGTACTCTGACTGTCTGAAAATATCTCTACTGTCCGCTGCACCATTGAAAGATCATCCAACAACTGAAGTAAGTATAATCCTTCCTTTGTTGCTTCCACAATCGATATCAACTCTGTTTCGGTTGTCGATAAAGCTACGATAGATTGCAGCTTTGATCTCCATGAAATCGAGCCTATGCCAAGTGTAAAAACATAGCCCGACACTGACTTCCTAGCATCTCTATCCCCAGCATAATTAGAATCACAGTTTCCTCTAAGAAAGATGTCACCATCCACTCCACCATATAACAAGCCCACCAAAGAAGTGCCTCGAAGATATCTAAGAATCCACTTCACAGCTTGCCAATGCTCTTTACCTGGATTAGACATATATCGACTCACAACACCCACTGCATGGGCCAAATCTGGTCTTGTGCACACCATCGCATACATAAGACTACCAACAACACTAGAATAAGGTATATCAGCCATATACCTTTTGTCTTCTTCCGATGAGGGAGATAAGTCTTTTGACAACTTAAAATGAGAGCCTAATAGAGTGCCAACCGGTTTGGCTTTCTCCATTCCAAATCGAGCGAGGACCTTCTCGATGTACTGCGCTTGAGTGAGCCTTAACTTTCTCTGCTTCCTATCCCTGCTTATCTCCATACCCAATATTCTTTGTGTCTTTCCCAAATCCTTCATGTCAAACTCTCTACTGAGCTCTGCTTTCAACTCCTTAATTCTAACCATACTCCGAGATGCAATCAGCATATCATCAACATATAACAACAATTAAATCATCTCACCATCACATCTCCTGAAATAAACACACTGATCTTTGAAAATTCTGGTGTATCCCTGTGAAAGCATAAACTTATCAAACCTCTTATACCATAGTCTAGGAGACTGCTTCAATCCATATAGAGATTTATTGAGTTTGCAAACATAGTCTGGTCTCCTACTATCAATGAACCCTTCCGGTTGCTTTAAATAAATCTCCTCATCTAGATCACCATGCAAGAATGCAGTTTTGACATCTAGTTGCTCTAATTCCATATCATAATGAGCAACTAATGCCAAAAGAATACGAATAGAAGTATGCCGAACCATTGGAGCGAAGATATCATGATACTCTACCACCTTCTTCTGAACATACCCCTTTGCGACTAATCTTGCCTTGTATCTGAGATTACCATTTTCACCGTCTTTCACTCTATAGATCCACTTGCATCCAATAGCTCTCTTGTCGGTGGGAAGAGGCACCAAATCCCAAGTATGATTTCTCTACAATGATTCAATCTCCTCCTCCATAGCAACTAACCAACTGGAACTGTTAACTGAAGCGATAGCTTCTCTATAATAATAGGGCTCATCATGGATAACATTCAAAGCATATGTTGCCATATCATTGAAGTTAATGTCTTCGATGCTCAATCCAACAAACTCATCAAGCCACTTAGGCTTTCTTCTTTGTCTGACAGACCTAGGTTCTGAATGAGCTCCACCTTGAGTTTGATTCTCTGTACCAACATCGATATTATCCTCATCAACCATGGTGTCATCGGAAACACCATCTGAACGTCTATGGAAAGAATCAACAGATGACTTGCTTTGTGTTTAGTATTCTTCACATGTCCTCTCATTGACAACCGATGAGGAAGGCTCCACCTTCAACGTAGCCTTCTCATCAAAAGTCACATGCCTGCTCATAATGATCTTCTTGCTAATAGGACACCACAACCTATATCCCTTCACTCCTCTTCTATAACCTAGAAAGATACACTTGCGAGCTCTAGGTTCCAGCTTCCCTTTACTCTCATACACATAAGCTGGGCAACCAAACACTCTGAGAAATGAATAGCTAACAGACTCTCCTTTCCATACTTCTTCAGGAATCTTCATATCTATGGCAGTAGAAGGTGTGCGGTTGATGACGAAAGCCGCCATAGATAAAGCTTCAGCCCAAAATCCCTTCTTCAATTTAGCAGTCAGTCTGAGGCATCTTGTTCTCTCCAATAATGTCTGATTCATCCTTTCTGCAACTCCATTAGACTGGCGGTCGCCTAGTGTAGTGTAATGCCTCTTAATGCCTTCAGACTCACAATAATCGATGAATTCCTGAGATACAAATTCACCGCCATTATCTAAACAGAGAACTTTCAATTTCTTCCCTGACTGCTTCTCAACCATAGATTTCCACTTTCGAAACTTGGCAAAGGTTTCACTCTTTGATTGAAGAAAGTATACCCATACTTTACGTGAGAAATCATCTATAAATGAAACGAAATACCTAGCTCCACCTAAAGACTGACAAGGGGAGGGACCGCAGACATCTGTATGAACATACTCCAAGACAGCTTTTGCTTTATGCTCTCCTATACCAAAAGAAATCTTCGTCTGCTTTCCAAGAACACACTCTTCACAAAAACCAAGTTTTGAATGATGAACTCCATCAATCAATTCTCTTTTTCTCAACTCATTCATGCTGCGCTCACCGATGTGACCCATCCGTAAGTGCCATAATCTAGAAGAATCTGAATCAACAGATGTAACAGAAGCTGATTCACCAATTACAGTAGTGCCCTTTAATAGATAAAGATTTCCTGCCCTCACACCTCTCATAACAATCATGGAACCCTTCGATATCTTTATTTTCTCTCCTTCCACTACAATCTTCAAGCCAAGTCTACTCAATGCTCCAACAGAAATCAAGCTCCTCCTCAAATCAGGTACATGTCTAACATCAGTGATCGTACGTATAACACCATCAAACATCCTAATCATCACGCTACCAACACCAGCCATACAGCAAGAAGCATCATTATCCAACAGAACTTCTCCTCCATCAATTTTACGGTAAGTGGAAAAGCAGTTCCTATCAGATGTCATATGATAGGATGCGCCAGAATCAATCAGCCAGAAGTTGCTCTTTCCAGAAGAGCCAGAAGTTGTAAGTACATCGGTGTCACTTTCTGTATCTGATTTCTCTGTTGTAGAAGCTGAAGCTTGCTTTGGATCTTTTCTTCCACCTTCTAGCTTGGGACAGTGTGCTACGAAGTGCCCTGGTTTCTTACAATAATGACAAGTCAAATTCTTAGGCCCCCTAGACTGAGACCGTGAAGAATTCCGTCCTCTACCTTTCTTCGACCTGCTTTGGCCTCTACCTCTCTGAATAGATAAGCCTTCGGTATCACTATCCAAGCCAGTGCTCGCCAATCTACCTCTTAATACTTCATTATGAATACCAGCATTTACATCAGACAGGCTAATTTTACTGCGGCCATAAATCATGGAATTAACAAAAGTAGTATACTCCTTAGGCAAGGAACATAAGAGGATCACAGCTTGAGCCTCATCGGTAATATCAACTTCCACTGCCTTCGGGTTCATAATCAAAGTCGTCAAAGCATCTACATGCTCCATGAGATCAGCTTCAGGCTTCATCTTGAACGAATAGAGTTGTTGCTGAAGAATAATCCAATTAGTGAGAGACTTGTCTTGATATGCATCTGATAATGCATCTCATAGTTCCTTCGCCATCTTCTTCTGAGAGAATTCTCTAAGAACTTCATCTGAAAGACTCAACTGAATTGTTGTGAGAGCTTCATCTTCCATCTCTTCCAAATCAGCTGCATCAATACCTTTCAATTTCTCAGGCGCAGAAACAATCTTATAAGTCTTCTCCTTCTTTAACACAGCCTCCATCTTCATCTTCCAAGTACCAAAATCTCCATTTCCGTCAAAACGTGTTACTCCATAATTGACACCAGATCTACCAACAGACTTACTAGAAGTAGCCATTAATATCCAAACAGGAACAATGACACTAGCTCTAATACCAAACTGTAGTGAAATTTGTTTTAATTTGAGCGGAAGCGAATTATTTGATTAGAATCATTGCCTATTTAGATACCAATGGAACTTTAAAAAAAATTCAATTATGTAGTCTCACAGAAACAATAGCAGAAATAAGAGACACGGAAGATTTAACGTGGTTTGGATATGAATATCCTACGTCCACGGAGACCCAACAACTTCTTTATTTCATTGAAGAAAAGATTACAAAAGAGAGGTAGGAATAATGGTGGATGCCTCACACACTCACTTGCACTTGCACTTATGAAGATGAATTTCCTTCGTTTAAATAGACTTAATGAAGGAGTTACTTAAAGATTGAGAAAAATAATTTACAGATTATGTTTGAAACATTTTCGAATATCCATGATTTGATTTCTATGTAAATGGATAATGATAATCTTGGTTTCCATAATTTTTCTTGTTTGAATCAATCTCCATCAGCAATCTTTTCTTTCTTCATATAACAAATTCTTTGACCAATTAATTGGTTGACTAATTAATTAGTTTTCTTCAAAATATCCTTTCACCAGCCAAATTAATTGATTTGAGTGAATCAATTAATCAATTTCTTTACTCGTTAACAGATATTTGAATCATTCAAATTTAACACTCCACACCGCCAACTTTGACTAGGTTCTGCCACTGCCACACATTGCTTTTTATGAAGCGACCACCACAACCATCATCCAAGGATTCCATCAATACCACCCATGCCGACTTCATGGATGGTTGAAAATTTGACCTGAATAGTGTTATCACCTCCTTCCGGACAAACTTCGACCATCTGACAAGATGCTGTCATCGACCGATGGCCGATAGTGACCCCTCTGCCACCTCCTTTCCGTTTGTCGTGCATTAAGGTGCCTTTTGTTTATTTGTTAAAGTACTGATTCAATTCAGCATTTATTTAGGCATTTGATTTAATATTTCATTCAATGGTATCAAGTCAAACCATCAGGATAGTATTCAACACATTTTAAGTGCTTTTTAAAACGCTGAATCGATGCACGGATATTTTTCAATGTATACCCATCTGATATTATAAATCGTACAGATTTTTCCTCTCTTCATTCAAGGCAGCTCAAATTAAAGGAATCAATTCCAAGACAGTACACATTGTTTCAGGTAAGGTTATATGTATTTTTTAATAATATAAACAAGTATGATTTGCTACTTGTATGTTAGTTGGATGTGTTTGAGTTTGGTGTGATATATCCGCAGTATCTCTGTTATTCGCAATGTTAAGTACTAAATATGTTTGATTCTATTATATTTTTACACACTTTTCAATATTCTTTTACGTACTCTTTATAGTTTGTACACGTTAATTTATGTATTTCAAGGCAAAGGCATTTAAATTCTGAAATGATATTTACAGTAGGCATTTATAGCTTGTACACATTTATTTAGCTTGTACACCTAGGCATATGAGATATTTACAGCAGATATTTGTTGCAATACGTGGAGAATTAAATGAAAACATATGCTAGAAATTACTAACAAGCGCAACATATTACCATTGAGTGCAAATACTATTATTGATTGCCAATAATAAAAAAATCACACAAATTATAGCAACAGAACTTTAGCCATATTTACACATTGTTTTATAATATAAAAAAGCACCGATAGTTTCATTTTATGCTGTTGAGATGCTTTTTTTATCCAAAATGCAGATATATCACATAAAAATGTTAATCCTTTTTTAGATTTGAGAATAGTTATAACAAATAAGATGCAGTCTTGAGATGCTGAACCAGTCACTAAGAAACATTATCATATATATATATATATATATATATATATATATATATATATATATATATATATATATATATATATATATCAACCCCAACAAACAAGGAGTTCCACCACAAGAAATCAGTACTCTTGCAGACAGCTAGCTGTAATGATTAGTAAACTGCCAACATGTTATGACAAATCAAGAAACAAAGGAATTAAACAGAAACCTTCAACCAATTTCCACACATTGATTCTTTACTTGTCTTTTTATTTATTCATTAAATAATAAACTGTAGCACATTTGATCCTATATTTTCCAAAATACTATACAATATTTAATGATGAATCACTCCTATTTTCTATACAGCATTGTAGATATATAGTTTCACTGCCTACTTCAAGTGTATTCCATCTTCAGTCATTTTTTCTGCATTGGTCATCTTTTCTGGAAATTCAATGTTTTGGTACTAAATCCAAATATAAAGCCAAACAAGATGATAATTACGAAGTGAAGACCGACTATGAGTGGGAAATAGTGACTTTCTAAGCCAAGGTAGCCTTCTAGGAACTGTTTTACAGTTTGATCAGGCTGACCAAGTACACTGATTAAATGGTCATTGTCGCCAAGCTGAGAAAACATGATACCGTATACTGTCCATGCTGGAGGACATGCCCAATAGAACCATCTCCACCATACTGGTATCATCTGCATAAATAATTGAACTTAAAACTTATGAAATTTAACAGCTTTAAAATTTTGATGACATAACAATTGAGGTATTGATATTAGAATGTAGAAATATTAAAGTTTTAGTGGTAGAATAATGAACTAAAATGTATAAAGATCATAAATAAAAGTTGATAATGGCTCGAGGGAAAAACTCATAGTAATACATAATTTTTTACTATCATTTTTGGAAAGGTTTTTCATTTTAGTTCCTGAAGTGGGTAGTCGCCTACCTCATATGGTTCTGCGCCTAATTTATGTGTAAATGAAGCTGAATGTAGGGGTCATTTTAGTATGTACCTTAATTGGAATGACAAAACCTGAGAAGACATTCCACATTATAAAGATGAGGAAGGCTAAACCAGCTGCAATTTCTTGAGTCGGCGTAAGTGCAACTGTCATCATTCCATAAAGCACGAAATATATGAAGCTCAACAGCATGAAAAGCGTGAACCAGAAGAATTTTGCAGCTTGGAGTTGAAATCCTAACATTGGGTACACAATGCCTGAGAATATTATGACTTGGATTATGATGTACGGGATCTCAACTGCCACCTGCATATACGGGAGTAGCATATATTGATTATCATTACATTTAAGAATCAATGAAATTTTCAAAGCATATTACTGAAATAATATCATTCCCACTTATAAACAAAGTTCCGGTGGGTCGCTATAATTTGATGAGGGTAAATTATAAAGGGACACATGCTTAAGCTATTTTTTGTTAAGGGGACAAATACTTCGATTAAAAGCATCTATAAACACTTCACATAGAACAGGTCAAGCTTTATTTCTTGTGTCCTTTCTTGCTCTATAGTGAAATCACCAGACCGCCTTAATTATAAGAAAGAGAACACTACTACTGTTTTTCGTTTTCCCTCTTCGAATTTTAGTTTGTTTTTCAACACATTTTTTTTATCATCTTAGCCCATATTTCATAATATATAATAAATTTTGGATTGATTTCAAAACATATTACCGATATAGATATATTTTCGTCATGCTGACTCCAATTCAGCAACTTGCATTGGTGCACTTCGAGAATGCGCCAATCCAATTTCATAAATAAAAAAAACATAAGAAAAAAACACATCGGGACACTTTGAGAAGGTGCCAATGCAATTTCGTTAAAAAAAAAACAAAGTTGGAGCACTTTAGGAATGCATCGGTGCAAATTGAAAAGGGAAATAGATTGGTGCATATTAAAAGAGTTACAATGAAAATCGTGCCAACATGGAAAAAATAGACTTATATTTGTAATATGTTTTGGAATAAGTCTAAATTTGTTAAATGTTTTAAAAGTAGGCAAAATCGATTTTTTTTTTTTTACACTTTTCGGTATGATTTTTCATTTCATTCATTTCCGGCGATTCATTTTTTTGATTCAACCATCACATATAAAACAAAAAAAAAGAGTGCAATGAGTTTTTTTCTTTCAGAAGTTCAATATAAGTTTATATGTGGATGAATTAAAGAAGTTAGTTTTAGGGGAAAAATAATATCAAAGGGATCACTGTAGTTGATAGCCTTCCCCTTAACATTTAATAATTAATAAAAGTATTTGACTACTCTTAATAAAATCTTGTTGTTCTTTAATAATTTTTTTAGACAAACTTTCAAACTAGGCCATAAAAAATAATTTATTTCGATTTTAGACCTCGTGGAAAACTTATTACAAAAATAGGTCTAGTTTTGCGCAAATATGAATTGCGCAAGTGTATTTAAAAAAAAAAACAAATTTGTACATGCGCAAATTTGGAATGCGCAAGTGTTATTTAAAAAAAAATTTGTGCTTGAGCATTTTTGAAATGTGCAAGTGTTATTTTTTCAAAAAAAATATGTGTTTGAGCATTTTTGAAAGTGGAAAATAGGTATAAGGACAAACTTTGAAAAAAATTAAGGCTGAAGGACATCAAGTTTCATCTTTGGGCTGAAGGACACATCTCTCTTCGATGTCAATAACTAAAGTTGATGTTTACATACAAATGAGATTGTTCAGTTAAAGAGTGTCTAATACTATTGCACCAATAACATAGTAATGAATTTCAGAATAAAGAAAACTGGAGAGAGCAAACCAAGTAAACCGCTATTATCATGACTAAAAGGTCAATTCCTACATTTTGTAATCTACTTTTCGATAATGTGTACTGATTTTTCAATTTGTTTCATCTAAAAGATATAATATATAAGAATGGTATACCTGAGCAATCACATAAGGAATGTAGGAATACATCCCAGCTGATCTTTCACGATAAAATACAGTCCTCTCCAAAGCAACAACTGGTTGAATAATTGAACAATTTGCAAAGCCCAAGAACAACGCTGATGAATAAACTGCACCAAGGACGTTGAAAATTTCTTGTTCTGAATCGCTGTTAAATAGTGCACAGTTAGAATATAAGAAAATATTTTTTTCATTTAGATGTCCTCTATATGGTATACTGGTATGTCTCTATATTGTCTATCTAAAGGTCTTGTAATTGAACCTCATCGGCAACAATTAACCTTGTTCAAATAAATAAATAAATAAATTCAACCCACACCACGCTTTCAAGAATATTGGTAGCTTGAGTGTGAGTGCCCTTAAGAATTGATTTGCATCAGAAAAGCCGAAGATATAGAGACTATCTAACTATGTGAAACAGATAAATTTAAAATAGCAATGATATGCGAATAGAAGTCATAGATTGATCCCAAAATAAGGTTGTTATAACTTTATGGACATGACACAACCCTTAGTTGCAGATGTGATCAATAAAAAAATTACAGTCAGTTAAGAGCATTATACTACAAATTGACCTTCAAACTTACATTTTGGATCCAACTTGCCAGAAGACAACTCCAAATATAAGAGACACACTGAAAGTATTTATAAATCGAACAACATTGTGTTCAGGATTTTTCCAGTATGATTTCTGTTGTTTCCATAAGCAAGCTATACACTGTGATTTGAAATTCTGCTCGTATTTTGCTGAGAAATGCAGTTCTTCGCCGTCTTGGACTGTACTTACCTCTTCGAGTTGTTCCATAGTTTCTCTGTATATAAAAGTTATTTAGTTGACCAAAATAAGATTTTTCCCAAAGCCAAAGTATTGTTATCGTTTTGTGTTACTTGTAAAGAGAGGAGCTAAGGAATATGTTTGCGTAATCTACAGATATATTGTACTCCATAGAAGGGGAAGTGATGTCCAACATCCATGCCGCTGGATTCTGGCCCTTCTTTAGTTTTGGGCATTTTGGAATTGCCTAATAAAGGAAGAAAAAAGGGGCTAAACCTCTACATTCATGAAGTGATCAATGATTCATCAAACAATAATTACCTCAAAATACTGAATCATTTTGCAGGATAAAGTACCAAGGGGTCCACTGTATATGAGTTGTCCACCTCTTTTCATGAGCAGTAACTATATGTTGCACAGCCACACACCAAAAAAAAAAAAAAAAGATCTCATAAATAAACGTTCAACAAAATGCTACAATTAAACTTCTGTTACTTCCATGTCTTTTATTCAATTTATATAAAGATGGATTTAATACAAATCCAGTTCTGAAAATTAAGTCAAATAATGAATAATCTTAGCCACTGCATGTGAAAAATATACTAGTTTAATCAGATTGGAATGAACGGTTTTATTAACTCATAAATTGCCAACAAAGTATAGTCAAAGTTTAATTACTAAACCATCAATGCTCTTTAATCCTTTATATTTAATGACATATATTCATTTCGTACGACGGCGTTTGAGGAACCATTGAAGAGCTAGTTATTACCTCATCAAATGCTTCAAATATTTCAATGCTTGGTTGGTGAATAGTGCACACAACTGTACGCCCCGTATCAACTGTTTTTCTCACAGCTCTCATCACAATTGCTGCTGCTCTAGCATCTAAACCTGATGTAGGTTCATCCATGAAAATTATGGAGGGACTAGAAACCAATTCAACAGCAATTGTAAGTCTTTTTCTTTGTTCAGCTGATAAACCATTGACACCTGGAAGACCAACTATGGCATTTCTTAATGGCAAAAGCTCAACCAAACCCATGACTTCCTCGACAAACATCTAAAAGATGACACATTTTAAAATAGTATTTCAGTTGTTTGTTCAAACTTTAAACTAAAACAGAAAATCATTACTTAAAGACCGTATGGTTTCTCGAAAATATCTGTAACATGTAGCATTGGTTGCTTTCAGCACTGATGCTGCCTTGATTGTATAATTTCTTCTATGTTTTGTTGTCAAAAATAAAAATAAAATTAACGACTGAAACATGCTTAATATGGGGAGGTGACATGTGAACACTATCATAAAAATAAGATGTAAGGGGGACTGCCGAAATTTTACAATTGTTGAGATCAGTTGTATTTTCACAACTGCATCCTCTATCTGAACAAACTGTAGGTAGAAATCAGAGTACAAAATTCAAGCAGTCGCTAAAAGTAAAGAAGTTTAAAAACAAAACAGCTTGAAATCTTACATTTCTCTTCTCTACTTCAGTGGTAGAAGGGAGGCGTAACCATGCCGAGAACTGCAATGACTCATAAACAGTGATAAATGGGGAGTGAACATCAGTTTGCTCGCAGTACCCAGAAATCCTAGCAAACGATTCTTGCTTTTTAGGATAACCATTTATACTGATATTTCCTTCAATATACCCTCCGGTTTTTCTTCCTGCTAAAACATCAAGTAATGTGGTTTTCCCTGCACCAGTTACTCCCATTAAAGCAGTCAAAACTCCAGGCTTAAATGAGCCACTGACATCACGTAATAATTGAAGCTTCTTTTCATCAAAGCCGTATTTTTTCATTGCCTTGTCAAATTAAGTTAAACAGGTGTCAGACTATTATACTGGATGATCCACAAAATAACAAGTTCAATTGTACAGTATCCCTCATGTCCTTTATTACCAACCTCCCTTCTAAATATTACTAAAATACAGCAGTTCTGTTCAGAAGTATCAAGTGAAGAGGGGTAGCTGTTATTCAGTAAAAACTGGAATGAGGGGTACATGCAATCAACGCATGAAAATGTAAAAGGTTTAAGTAAATTACTTCCGGCATCTCCACATAGTAATTGATATGCTGAAATACAATTGTTAGAGGCTTAAATGGTAGAGCTATAGATTTAAGAGACTGCTTGTTTTGAGCTTCATTGATGGCTTTTCTGGTATTAGATTGAGGTTCTATATTCACTTGATGCTTGATCAAAGCTGCAATCAACAAATTGTTACCATAATTGGATCGTTGGAAAATATATACTCTGATAAGCATAATAAATGAGTGTGTGTGCGCGCGCACAGAATAAGAAAATGGAAATCTTACGGTTGAGATGCTCCAAAGCAAAAATGCTTAGAACGTTAAAGACCATAGAGAAGCCAAGTAGAATACCAATACTAATCCAGTACCAATACCATTCACTTAAAAGTCCTCTTGATTTGAGTATTGCTTTCCCAACAGTATCGGCATCAACATTTCCAAAGTGGATTGGCTGTTAAAATGTAAAATTTTAGATGTGCATTTTTACAGATATAATTGAAGAAGTTTGTCCTAACAAGATTAAATTTGATTTTTATTTATTTTCTATCAGAATATTTCATGCCTGTAGTACAACATATCAGAGTAACATGGTCAACAGAGTTGAAATCCTGCTTTAAATGAAAAAGGAATTACCATGCTCCATCTTCTATCAAGAAATTCGTTAAGTGACACAGCATTTTGCCCGTAAGTCAAAGGAGAGACCCAGTATGCCCAAGCAAGCCATGGCTGAATGTCATCTAAAAACAACAAAAATATAACATTAATCTAAGCTGTATACTTGAATATATCCAGAACCTGTACCCACATCAGATACGAGCCTCTGATACAAGTAGTCCATAAGTGGGGGGGGGGGGGGGGGGGAATGCAGATTATCCATAAGTAATTATGACGGTAAGTGATGCCATTACATCAGATGTCAATTGCATGCTATGAGAATCACCTACGTAAGAGATGGGATGAGGCAACATTTACTATTCCCATATCAGATAAAATTCTGACCTCTTGATTCCACAAAGCCACCGAAAACAAAAATCGCAATAAGGGTAGCTGTTCCCAGTGTATTTGCCATCACTTGTGTTCTTCCTACGGCAGAAATAAACCGAAAAAGAGCCATGGACATTTGATGCACACAGAAAAATGCCAATAGCTGTTGTAAGAACCTGTAACACAAAACAAAATGAAAATACATGTTTTAGTTAGATGTTTCTTGCTTAAGCAATTCCTCTTTGAATGAAATTAGACTTGTATTTAGCAAGGCAAGGAAAAAATATATATCATATACCGAATCAATGTGGGTGTAAATCCTACAGCAAAATATGTTAGGCTTGTCCAAATGCCTGCTTCAACCAGTGAAATTGGAATGCTTAAGATGACTACCGATAAAAGAAGAGCCCAACCAGGCAGATGTAGCAGTTCTCTTTGTTTATAGAAAATAGGTAGCCTTTTAATCATCATTTGAAGCTCAGTCATTCCATTGAATTTCACAATTACAACGCCAGCATACAGAGCTCCCATAAATTTGTTTGCAACATCTAAAGATACTTGATTCTTTTGATTATTAAGGAAAAGTGTCGAGGCTACAAGAGCAAGCACTGATATTTGAACCGACTTGAATATATGTACTGGATAGTTTCTTTTGAATAATAAAATTTCTCTTGAATAGCATGACTTAAAAATATTCCACTTAGAGAGTGTGCCACGTTCATTTGGTAGAATTAAAATGTTATTTTTAGTACTTTCAATTTGACTGTGTACTTTTTGATTGACAAAATTGTCCAGATGAAAAGAGCTAAATGATTCTGCAAATTTTGAAACTGGAATGTACTGATATTCCCTCCTGTCACCAGCCCAATATTGCTCTTGATCCATTTTGGAAGTGACCTAGTATAAAATTAATAAAATTTAATAAAATTGACATGAATAACAACCATTTGATGAAATGTGGGGAGGGGTGTCTGTGTATTCTCATGCGCACATGTGTGCGTGAGTGCATGAAGAAGTTTCAACAAAGGTTTGCATTTTCTTGATCTTAATTGCTTAAATAAAATTAAAGAAACAAAATTTGAAACACTGACTATTAAGTTTATAGCTAGAAATTCTCATGATGATATATATTTAAAAGTAAATATTGATATAAGAAAATTGGCATCTAAGCTTGTAGAAGTGGCCAATAGAAACATAGAATGACTACTAAAGAAAGTATATCATTAATAAGTTGTTACTACTTACTACTTTACATTATTAACTATTTCTCTATAGATATACATATAATATCATTACCTTTCTGATAAAGTATGGTGAATAAATATATTTTTGAAGATAATTATTTTTATGAGTAAATAAATCGTCACTCGGTCTTCCCCAAAACTGTGCAGATGCATTCAAAAGAAGAAAAAAAGAGGCATAATTAAATACATATGACAAGATTTCATCAATTAAGTGTGAACTTATATGCGAAGAAAAAAAATCTGTACAATTTTGAAACAATATAATGTAGCTTCCAAGCTTAAGTCTTCAGAAGATCTATAACTATCACAACACTAGTACTGCTTTCACCCAACACTCTTCTATCTCCAAATTATTAATGTCGAATTGTTCAGGTAGATTTCAAGTAAGCTTACAAGTCAGAAATTTTCTCTACTTAAACTTAGATTCGATGAAATATTTAAGGTTCACATAGACATACCTCCTGAAGAAAATCTGCTATATTTTTCCTCTCGGGGCATCTAAAACCCATGTGCTCAAAAAATTGTGGTATATTTTCCCGAGGTCCATGATATGCAATCTTTCCTTCACATAGCAGGATTACATCGTCAAATAATTCAAATGTCTCAGGTGGTGGTTGTAGTAGGGAAACAACCATTGTAATATCTAATATGTGCACCATTTGACGTAAAAACTTCATAATTTCAAAAGTTGTAGAGCTGTCTAGACCATTAGATATGTCATCCATGAAGAAGCTTCTAGCAATGCTCACAAGCATTTCTCCTGTATAAGGAACACAAAAACTTTCAATACAAGACATTCAAAAGGTGGAGATTGCATAAAACTGTGTGATTAGAATTTTTATGGTAAAAAAATGAAAACAGCCTAATATAAAATTTCGGCTTACTCAAATATATTTGGGAAGTAAACCCAGCATAGTTAAATAAAATGCAACCAAGAATAATCCCTTACCAATGGTGACTCTTTTCTTTTGACCTCCTGAAATCCCCCTTCTCATCTCATCTCCTACCATGATATCGGCACACTCTTTCAAGCCAAGAATCTAGAAGAAACGATATTTCAGAATTACTAACCAAACTCCAAGAAAAAATGAAGTACAAATTTCATATGTGTGAATCATGCACAACAACTTTATCACTTCATGGCCGTAGCCACAAATACAAGTAGTATCGCTCTAAACGTTTGTAATTTATAACAATCAACATCATTGACCTCTTACAGTTTCTATTTTCCATATTAGATAAAAGTAAAAATGATTTTGATGGAGGTAAATTTAATAGGTAGTGCATATATGGAGATTATTGATAAACAAGTTGTACATATAGAAACATAAATCACAGCAAAATGAATAACAGAAGGATTCATTTTATTAATCATACAGCATCATGAAGTCATCCACACTCAGTTATTTCACTGAAACTAATGAAAATAGGTGTACGGTATTATGAAGGCCGAGATATAAAGATGGTAGATTCTGATCACCTTGTGGTGTGAAGAGTTTTCTTCATTGACGGTAGACACCATTTTCCACTCAATAATATGCTTATAAATTTAATATTATCAAAAAAATAATAAATAAATAAATAAAATCTAAACCTGGCATAATCGCCTTTCGTTCATAAATGAGTTTTCATACAAGATCGAAATAATATCACTTACCACTAAGTATCATGGCCCTTGAAAACTACTCATTATGTGAATACTTTCTATCATCATGGTTATGTATACTTCCTTCTACAGCATGCAAGGTTGACGCTAGACTGTGAGTTTGGACTAAAGATCAATCGTCTAGGTGAAGATTAATCAAAGCTAGGAGTTTTTCATGAACTTGTGTATTTTCAATAAAATTTTAGATATACTACACAAAATTTCTTCACTACCGTATAAATATCTAATAGTTGAAATTAAAATTTCAATTCAGAAGGTAGAAGCGAAGGTAATATTATATATTCAGTTAAAAATTATATATTTAGCATATACTCATCCATAACTGTGAAACATAACTCTGTATTCCGAAGATACACTTCTAGATGCTTAGGTGAGGTGGTAATCCTCGCCTAGCACCTTTGCGGAGCCTAGGTTGATGCCTACAATGATTTTTACGAGAGTGGTTGCATGTAATAGTTACAATAGATAACATTACAATCTGGATATAACCTTACAACATTCTACAATGTAAATTCATCAGTCTAAAGCTCTGAATAATCAGATTAATACATAAGGCAATTAATTACCTCCAGAACGTAACTTGTGACCGAATTCATCTCTTTTCCACCAATGATGTAATCATCATCTGTAGGGTTCAATTTGTTAATTCTTTCCTTGCACTTCTTGATTGTTTCTTCTGAAATCCCTGTCAGGAGACAAACTTATCATCATCTGTGACATATTGGTTACGTAACTTTACATCAGAACTGTCACGACATAACCAAGTCATAATGGAGTGTGAGAATTTTTGTGATGTTACCATAAAAAAACATAGTTCATGGCTACGAATTCAGTGAGTTATTTCTGAACCCTAAAGCTTGTTATTTCTATATATGGTGTGACCACTTACAAATATATATGTATATATGTATATATATATATATATATGTATATATATATATATATATATATATGTATATATATATATATATATATATATATCATATTCTGAGTACGGCAAAGACAATGGATAGCAGTTATATAACTATCAATAAAACACTAAATAAATAGTTGTACAAGACAACTTATCCAAGTAGATAAATTAATTACTCACTGAATTCATCATTAGTCCCAAACAAGCGGCACGAGAAATCAAGAGTTTCTCTCACAGTCATTTCAGCATGATGTAAATCATGTTGGCTTATATACACAGAAGATGTACGCTGCAAGGTGCTTGGGTCAAGATTTACATCATTGTACGTAACATTTCCATTGCACTGTCATACAATAATATGCACATGTTTAGGGACCATTTTTTTCCCCTGTTTTTTTCTTTAAAAAAGTAAGTGAAGTAACAACAAAGAATGGAGAGCAGTCACAGATGTTATCCATAACGTGGTATTAAATAGCATATGTGCCTACAACTTTTCAGGCACATGCACTTGATTTGCAAATTGCAAATTGCTTACTTTCAAGGAAGGGCTTAACTTCCCAGATAATGCTCGCAAAAAGGTTGACTTTCCTGATCCAGGTGGTCCAAGAAGAAGCGTCATCCTGACAAACATAGTAAATGCCTTGATTTTAATAAAACATACTGATTCTAACATAATCAAGTATTTTACAATTTGATAAAGGGTCCAGGTGAATTAATTATCACAACTTGTCAAATTCTTAGACTGTTCTAGCTTTCCACAAACTGATATATTTGATCTATTATTTGATAACATAATCTGTCATGTATAGAAATACACTTGTGCACCTTTTGCTTGTCTAAAGCCTCCAAACATATAACAAAATGAATATGTGATGATACCATAGTTCATAACTATGATCATAATAATTGTATATCTAGACATATCAGAACAATATTGATGCACAAATAAGGGGAGTCAACTTTATAATGGGTCTGCGCTTTCTAGATCAAATTTGTTGTTGCATTAGAGCATCCCAACAGAAGTATCTTTTGAGTATTCTTACTCAATTGCTACCGCAGTGTGGAGTAGTTTTTTTTGGTACCAAGCCCTGTTTTTTTTTTTTTTTTTGGGCTACCGGGTAGCATCTACATATCGGATGATCTGAACATCATGTAAGTACATTTATTAGTTATTACAGAAACCCACTGATAAAAAAAGCATATTGTTACACGTGTACATATTTGTGACCCCTAGAAAATATGGGAGCTGCTTATGCTATTATTCTTACTAATGATGTTAGGTAGCAATATTTTTAATCTTGCCACATAAGAAAGAGGGAAAAGCTTCGCTACTAGCCACTGGGGTTGCTCTTATTGCAATGAACTACAATTTTAAATTCATTGTAGGATGAAAATAATGTGTACATATGAAATACAACTACAAGCAATATTTACATGTAGCCTGAATTTATCAGTTTATGCACAACATCACGAATAAGCATTTTAATGATACCGTATCAAATGTCATGAAACATCTCGAATATTATTGAAAATCTATAAGAGCACCCCAATAAGGATATTTTGTGAGTGTTCAAAATACCCCATTTGTGGAAGTTAAGGGTATTGTAATCGATAGCCATTTTAAAGCTATCGGGTAACTAAATGTTGTTATCCAATGGATTACACTTGTCTGATGTTTAGAATATCAAGCAAACTATAATTTTTATGCTTTTGTAGCATACATGATACTGCGGGTCCCAATAGAGGATAAATGCACCAATGCTAATTTTACTTTGATTGTGAGATACATATAGAGAAGGGATCAACATCTTAGCTTTTTTTTTTTGAGATCATGGGGAACCTTAAGATCATGGTATTCATTGATACTCACTTAAGTAAACCCCACGCCGTGTGTCTACCCCGCTTTTACTTATTCGTCGCACACGGATGCGTAACGTTGAAACTCCCACTGATGGTTTGGCGCTGGGATTCGAACCTGCCCGGACACAGTCCTTTTGGTCCCCATCTCCCATCTCCCAAACCAACCGAGCTACGAACGGCGGGTAACATCTTAGCTTTTTTGCATCCCCGAATTATGCACAACTTATTTTTTGATATTTATGATTGTCGGAATTCAACAATTTTCTTCAGGTGCAATCTACATATCATCAACATCATCCATGCAAAAAAACACCTCATTCAGAAGCATGTAGACCGTAAAATTTAGTCATGCAATACATTATATATTAAAAATATTTATTGTAGTCATTGATTTTAAAGTATTAATTTTTAGTGGGTTAGAAATATCGAAATCAGGTGATTTTTTGCAAAGTTGATGTTGATAATATGTAGATCATATCAGCAAAAACTTGTTGAATTTTGATAATCATGGGTACCCAAAAATGAGTTGGGCATAAATCGTGGATATAAAAAAAGTGGGAATTAGCCACAAGGGCCTCTTTAGTAAGTGAAATTAATTTCTAGGACACACAACTAAAATAATTACTTTTAAGGACAATACGCAAAATAATTAGTTTCTAGGGCTTAAAAACCTATGAAATTATGTCCTTGAAAGTAATTGGACAGCTGACTTTGTCCTTGAAAATAATTATTCTGCTGACTTTGGCCTTGAAAGTAATTATTTCATATGTGTCCTAGAAATTAATTGGAATGCAAAGTTTGTCTTCTGGTGAAATGCCCTTATAAAAAAACTACGATGCTGATCACTTCCCAATTGCAAGCAGATGCGTGGGAATACAGTGTATATTTTTTGTTTCTAGAGGTCTCATCTTTAAAACTTAGCTACCCTTAATGGGGTGGAAAAAAAAAGACAAGACAAGTGATACCTACGAAAGAGGCAAAAGCTATCATATAGTCACTGTTGGGATGCTCTAAGGAATTTATTTACTCTTATTGCACTAACATACTTTATAAATTTTCTTTTATTTTCTTTTTCACTCACCCTCTTTTAGGGGTGAGCAATATTCGGTTAGAACCAAATTAACTGACCGAACCGGTTTATTTCGATCGTTCGGTTCGGTTATGAAAGTAAATCGGTTTGAATTCGGTTTGTAAAATAAATAAAAATTGGTTATCGATTTAACTGAAATAACCGAACTTTTATTATATTATCCAAATTTATGATATTATAACACTTTTAATAATTTGTTTTGTGATAAAATACAAAGTGTATGCTTGAAAATAGATCAAATTTTATTGTTAACATAAAAAATAATCGACCAAATCTATCCAAATATGTGACCAAGCTCATATATATACCACTCCACCCTCCATTATTTTCACGATGTGGGACTATAATTTTTCTCACTGTGCATCCATTACCGACATAAAATGTGAGACACTTCGGCAGTAAGAGTATAATTGAAGTTCACTAATATTCATAGTTTTTAATCAGGATAATTAAACGAGACAGAATTCTCACCTAGCTGGCCTTATAATTCCAGTAACACCATCAAGAATTTTAAGAGTCTTCTTTTTAGTAGAGTTCAAGCCCAAAGTTCCTAAGATTTCCTGCAAAATAACATACAAAATTTTTGTCACATAATTTCACAAAACTATGTCAAAAGCAGAGTAAAAAATACGAGCTCAAATTAATCAGTTGCAACTATGAACTAGTAATCACAGCCGCTGACATTCTTATCTAATACTATAACTTTTCAACTCAATTCATAGCAACCAACCATTTAAATGAACGCTTCGGGATATGAATAAAATTGAAATCAAGTTACATGGGGCTTTGTGCAATTAGTTTATTTTATAGATATTGAATTTAACAAAACATTTGCCTAACTCTGGAACATACGAACATACTCTAAATTTCTAAACTATAATTGTGGAACTGGTAATCTATACCTTGCTCAAATAGTGATCCAAATTACACTTTAGAAACAAAAAAAGATTGTATCAAGTGACGAGAAAGAAATTCACTGCCTCTAGACTCATGATCATCCCCGATGTTGTAGCTTTTCACTCTAGATTTAATTTCTTTGTACAATTTTCGCAACAGTTGATTTAACTTTGAAATGCGCGTAATCGATTCTTCCTTTACAATTGGTAGCAGTGCCATTGACAGAGAAGCAAAAGGTATAGTGAGAAAATAGGAAGCAAGGTTGTAGAGAGTAGATTTATTCGTATTTCACGTTTCTCTTTGGGTTTGCATTTTCTTTTGTTTTCTTTTGTTTTAATTTTCCTTCTCGTTTGCAATTTCTATTCATTTGATACATGTGTATATATGCACATGTAATAACAAAGGGCCTCGTCAAAAAACACTATTTTTTTTTAATATTCTTGAAATTATTACAATGGTAACAAAAAGTTTCGTCCTCTTATAACAAATTAAGGATGATTTATTCTGTAATTTTTCAATGGAACCTTCCATTTTCTATTTTTTATTTCGATGAAACTCATCCAAAATTAGTTTTCAATGGACTATAATCTTAGCTTCATTCGTTACGTCTCTTTTGCAACAATTTTATCTTAGGATGAAATCCCCCTAAAATTGTATTCCTTGTTCGATCTTTTAATAATGCTCATTGACCATAATAAATTAGCTACACTTATCATGTTCAATCCACATAAACAATTTTCATCTTAGACTAATTTGCAAAACTCATTCATTTTAAAACTGATTTTGAAACTATTTGCAATTATAAGTTAGTTATTGTTACGTTAACGTTGATATCATATTTTATTTACATTGGCACAATTGCTAGTTTCGCTCATAAGGAATCATATAGACGCAGTTGGCTATTGCGTCCGCATAAATAAAATCTATGGACACAATTCATAGTTGTGTCCATGAGTAGATTTTATTTAAAAAAAGAATATTGCACGTCAGTGCGAACATGAAAGAAACTGACATATAGTTGCAAATAGCTTCAAAATTAGTTTAAGTATGCAACAAGTTTTGAAAGCTAACTAAAATGAAAGTTTATCCATCCATAAATTTAGTGTAAAAATTGTAAAGGACTTCGGTTTTGCACGGGAGTGCTTTTTTTTAATATTTTTAAAATTGATAAGAAAAGTACTTAAAAACTCAGTCTTCGTAAAAATCCAATTACGCAATTACCTTCTTTTTATTGGCATGTTCAAATGGTAGAATTGTGTGGTGTTTCTAAATAAATTTTGATATACCTTGCCACAGTACTGCATCAATGGTACTGTAACGTTTTTATGTATAATTTTTGATGGGTTCAAACCATTTTTCTTTCAAAATTTTGATTGTATATTACCGAGTTGCTTAGGAAGTATAAAATGTTCAGGTTAAAGCCATCTGTATCATGTTCTTCCCTTAACAATTTTATTTTGGTTAGAGTTTCCTTAAAATTGTTTCATTCTCATCCAAAACCGAAGTCACTTTAACAATCTCATTAACAACAATGCCAAAATAATCGATCAAGATGCTTCGGCTTTTGCCTCTTCTTTGCAGGTTAGTAAATGATTTGAAATCAAATAGAATTTTATGGACGCTCGATCTACACTATGAATATCAGTCAAGAAAATGTGCTCATTCGTGACTTTTGAGGTCCTAAAAATATCATGTCAATGTTAACAACAAATTTTTTTTTTTGACCGTCGATTTAAAATATTATTTTAAATAAGTTAAGATTACTAAGATCAACCGAAATTCATGGAATTCTTAAGACTAAAAATACTCAAGTCTAGCTTAATTTGGAATTGTGTAACGCTAAAAATATCAAGGGTGTTGTGGCGGGACCATTCCCATTATTAGAAGTTGGCAAAAGTTGAGCATTAGATTTTGAAACTCCTCCAAGGCTCAAACAAATAGAGCGGAGATATCCATTGATAACGTACTATAATCAATTATATCCATGATATATTTTATGCCTTTTAAGGCCATCTACGTTGGAAATACCAAAGTAGGGATCCATTTGCTTTATGTGTACTACCATATTTTATGGCTTAGCAAAATAGGTGCATATTAATTTGCAAATATGTTGCAAAAAAAAATTTATATCTTCATTCCACACATGTAACACACTAAGCATACATGGAATAATTCTACATATCTATGGACGATGGATGCGAACAAACATGATAATCGTGCCCGCTTCAGAAAAATAGGCACATGGAAGAAGTTGAAAAAAAAATTAGTTTCAAAGACAACAAATTTGTTTTTTAGTCTGAAGGACCTTTTTAGTGTAAATAGAGAATGATAGTTACAACTATCATTCTGTGATTTACACTAGAAAGTGTCCTTCAGTCTAAAAAGCAAACTTCTTGTCCTTAAAGTTTTTCTTGAAATTTTTTTTTAGCCTAAAAAACCCATAATAGATTACAATTTTTAACTTTTAAATACTCTTACACATGGGCCCAAAACAAGTTAACAATAGTGATTGCTTCATAAATGAGGCTTATTTACAAATAAGAACGGCAAAACACACTTTTATTGGGAAAATGTGATAAAGTTAACCGTGAATGCTAAAAACAACCATTAATGATCCACATTATCCGATAATTGGATGTACACTCTCAAAGTATTTCTAGCTTATATATTTTTATTAGTACAAGATAAAAGAAGTAGACTAAGATTACACTGATATCTTAGATAATTGTTTTATCATGAGAAAATAGGTGAAACATTTTTGCAATACAAAAATACCCTTGAATGAATTAGTTATAGAAAATTTATTTATTTTATTATAAAAAAGAATGAAGATATTGTTTTCCTAGCTTTTTCTATCATCTACTATTTAATATTCTATTATTACTACTACTATTATTGAATTCATATCCAAAATCAAAATAATAATAAACTTATATTATTATTTTTTTCTCGGTAAAATATATAGTATGAATATTTAGTTTTATTTTAAACAGTGCATGTGCTAGATTGCTAGTTATTCTTAAGATGTGTTAGTTGTCTACTGGTGTTTTTAAATCTTAGGCAAATAAAGTTGATTTTAGATTTAAATTTAATAGCGTTTTTAAGTCTTAGACGGACTATTATAAGTTATGATTTAGTCCTTGTTGTCCTAGTTCTTAGCACAGTAGTGTGTCCTAAAATAATGCAATTACCTATTCAATAGGTTAGTGGGTAAGTGTTTCCAAGTCTATTTAAGTGATTGTATTTTCTATATTTTTAAGACAGTAGATCAAGTGAATAACAATGTAGTTTGTTTGTGCTTTCCGTTTAATCTCTCCTCCCTATATCAAAATTCTAACATGGTATCAGAGCGAGGTTGAAGAGAGGGGAGAGAGACAGAGAGAGATATGTTTTATTTTGTTATTCTTTTTAAAATTAAATTCAATCCCGATCTTCCAAATTCTTCACAAAATCCAAATCTATCGCCTGCTACTAAAAAAAACTGCCGCTAAACTTGACGCTACCGCGTTACCAAGATCTGATGCTAAAGCAGGCTGGGATCTTAGTCGAGAGCCCTTGATTTCTGTCTGTTGATCTGGAATGCCGCCGAAGGTTGACGTTGCTGGAGGATGAAGCCTACTGCCACTTCGTGTTGCATTCTGTCCTTGGAAAGTGTGTTGGAGATTGCCGAGATAAAGACTTGGATACTGCTGAGATTCTGATCCTGATTCCTTTAGGCCGCTCAAATCTGAACCCACCTGAGCAAAAGAAGAGCTCCAAAGATAAGAAAGCGATGAGAAGGAGCGTCTCAAAGAAGGAACGAGTGCTGAACAGAACATGGTTGCTTTATTTGAAGCGCTGTTTGATGGAGCTAGCGAAGGGTTCTGCAGATAAGTGGAGAGAGGAGCAAGGAGCAGGACGAGAAGAATGACAAGTGGCACAGGGTTGAGAGGAGCAGCGACAAGTTTGTGAGAAGGTTCAGGCTTCCGGACAATGCGAAGGTGGAGGAGAAGAAGCCTCAGGTCAAAGCTATTCAGATCGACGGTTGAGATCTTGTCTTTGTTTCTGTTGGTTGGAGTCTGGGTTTGGTGTAGGATTGTGTCGAGGCGATGTGAGGTTGTGGAGGCAGTGGAGCTTGTATGTTGGTAGTAGGAGAAAGTGGTGGTTGTCAAGTTGATGAGTGGTGGTAGTGAAGGGAAGTTGAAACTACAAGTTGTGATTTTTGTGACTGTTGTGACTGAGTGTAGTAAGTAGATGTATGTGGTTTGGCAGATGTGTTTGTGGTTTGCAAAGTGCAGTGGCAAGCAATGATGGGCTCTTTAGTGATCAGTGCAGTCGATATGGTGGCTGTGCATATGATGGTGGAGTTTGGCAATGGTAAGTGGCAGGGTGAAATTATTGTCAGAGGAGAAGGGGTAGGCAGTGGTCTTTGGTGATCGGAGGAATTTACAGTGGTGATGTTTAGTGGTTTTAGATGGAGGAAATGTAGTTAGTATATTGATGAATGAAGTTAAGTGTCAGCAGGGGATGGTGGTATCACTGTGGTGATGGAGATTGTGGTCAGGCCGCAAGGAGAAGTGTAGAATTTAGAGTGGTTTGAGTGGTTTCGTGCTGTCGTGGCAGTGATGGTCAACAGATTGATAGGAAGGATTGACAGTTTTGCAGTGACTGGATGAGCAATGTATGTGGTAATTGTGAATGTAGTGTATTGGCAGTGCAATTTAGTAAGGCAGGTAATGTTTGGAGAGGGATTGTTGTTAGAGATATAGGTGATGGTTTAGGTGTGCAATGGAGTTTTGAATGTATGAAATGTAGTATGGAATGGAGTTGCTGTAGGATTGAGATAGTGGGTGATGGAATTGTTGTAGTGAATGTTGACTGTTGCTGTTTTGGTTGTGATGGTCGGATGCGGGCAGTCGGGATGAATGAAGTAGGCAGTCGATTTATGGTTGGTCGATTTATGGTTGGTGATTGACAGTTTGTTGAGTGATTGGTTTAGAAGAGATTGAGGAAGTTGAAGTTTAGGAACGATGTTGGCATTGATGATGTGTGGTATTGCTGAGTTGAAGTTGATTGTAAGGGCGAGTGAAATGGTGTTTGAGTGATTTGCGTGTGAGAGGCAATACAGTAAGTATGAGTGTTTTGGGTTCGTGATGCCAAAGTTATGTTGGCAGTGAAGCAAGGAGCAGTGAAGATTTACTACTAAATGAGTTGGTGTAGTGAAGATGGAGTCAGAGATGATTGTTTATGGAGATGTGTAATCGATTGTTTGTGAGAGATTGTAGCTGCAGATTGAAGATGGAGATAGTGACATGTAGAACGTCGGTTATGTGGTTGGACATTTATGGAGAACACTCGAGAACTGTTTGATGATATGCCTAAGAGAGGATAGACATGCCTACATATGAAGTATGTGAGTGGGGAAGACTTGGTTTTGTATCATCCAACAAGTAAGGAAGAAGAGCAGCGGTTCTTACTTGTTGGGGGATGACAGATACAAGGGACGACCCGAATGGAGAGGTCACTGGATCCCTAAGAGGAAACCAAGAGTATTTGTTGATGGTTAAAGCACCAATCAACGTGAAACAGTTAAGCATGCCCAACCAAGTAGAGATGAAAGTTATGACCGAGTTCGTCTATGCGAAACGATGAAGAAATTGAGAAGCGCAGTTCAGTGCTTTGTAAACTGGATGTTAGCACATCTAGTTTAAGGGAGGGTGTTAGAAGTTATGATCTAGTCCTTGTTGTCCTAGTTCTTAGCATAGTAGTGTGTCCTAAAATAATGTAATTACCTATTCAATAGGTTAGTGGGTAAGTGTTTTCAAGTCTATTTAAGTGATTGTATTTTCTATATTTTTAAGACAGTAGATCAAGTGAATAACAATGTAGTTTGTTTGTGCTTTCCGTTTAATCTCTCCTCTCTATATCAAAATTTTAACACGGACGAAGTTAATAAGATTGATGTTAACTCAAAAAGGTAGTGGTTATCAATTGATTTTTTCTCTTAAGTACAGTAAATATTTTAATCCACGTAAATATTTCCAACCTCTAATATCTTATTATCAATGGAACGACATTAAAGCTATTACGCGATGATTATTGGCTTGAGACCATGTTCTAACGTAAAATCAGAAAATTATCTTCTATAATTTTTTTTCCCTTTCTCCAAAATTTTATTATGGTAAGCCAAAATTATTATTAGTTTTTTTTTTCGTATTTCACTTGTACCATTAACGTATAAAATAATCTATTGTTCAAAAATAGCAATCTAATATGCATATTATTTTTACACATTTTCTTTAGAATAAGAACCGGATACCCAAAAGATTGACATTCAGCACGACTAAGATTGACTGAGATACCACGGATATAAATGGGCGGATCCAATTTTCATGTCATTCAATCCATAGCAATACGCAATGACGCATATATAATTAATGAGTGTTTTGTTTTCCTTAAACAGAAACTGAAAACGAATCTTATTAATTAAACCAAGCTTTCAAGTGTTTAGAAGTTAAGACTGAACTGGTTAGAGATTTTAAAGCTGATTTGGAAGAAAAAAAAACAGTGGTTTTGATCACATTACCAAATGATTTATATTGTTTTTAAGTTTTGACAGTAAAAACTTTCTTCTATAACGCTGAAGAACCAAGAAAAAAATATTTACCGTGCTTTTCATTAAAGACAGTGTTACAGAAACGTCAGCTGTGTTTTTTATTTTATTTTTCTGTTCTCAAAATAGTTGGTTTTACAACTCTTCAGCATGAACTTCTCCAAGGCTATGTTTTGAGTGTTTTTTGGAGGGTTTTGATTAATTTGAAACGACTCTATAATTCAGATGTTGTTATAATCTTTGTTTGTAGATTTTTTTTTTAATTTTTTTTAGTTTTTTATTATTACCGTTGTTCCCCTAATAATAATATTTAAAAATCAATTTTCATGAAACTAAAGAATAAATATATGTATATGCATATAATGTTAATCTGAAGCATGTATTAATTGGTTATGATAATAACTTAAGTAAACCAGCGAAACCACTATGATTTTGACGGTAAAAAATCGATACTTTCAAAATCTTGAATATTCAGAGATAAACGCATCCAACCATCATTCGCGATGAACATATATGCTATTTTATTGCTAAAGGTAAGAAATGTAAACTATGAACTTTTAACAACTTATTTTTATGATCCGCAATTATATCTTCCTATTTACAGATATCGTCCAATTCTCTATCTGAAGTCTGAACATACATGCATGGCACATTTATTTTTGCAACTGGGTAAAATATATGTAAAAATTAAACTTATTAATACGGTACGCAGGAGTATGAAATGCAAAGTATACATATTCATATTTACTGTCTCACAATTTAGAAATTATTTGAGAGGTTATGACTATGTTAGTGTAGCTGTTTACCGACTTTTCTAAAACCTCAACCAAGCCTACAGTTTTCAGTAGTAATTAGACGAGTGAGACGCACATGCGTATCAAACACAAATTTAAACAATAAAAACAGCGCAAAATTGAACTTTTGAAGAATCCCAAAAGTTAAACGTATAGAGTAAAAAGTTACAGAAGGTTTAGTTGTGAGATAATATTCAAAATTCGATTCAAAAAAATAAATTAAGGCTAAACCTTTACAAAAGCTGAACTTTTTAACGACAATGAATTGTATTTCTAAAGATTAGTGATGAAATAATGGTTTGTATCTTTTTTCAATATTAGTTTGAATAATTTAAAATTTAAATCAATTATAAATCATAATGATACTTTTATAATTTATCAAGTTATTAACAATCATAATCATAAAAAAAATTAAGAATTGCGTTAAAAAAAACGTTTTTTTTTTAAGAAAAAGATAAATTTAGATGCAAAAGGAGAAGAAGACATACTTGAATAGAATTAATTGTAGCATTAAAAAGAGTTGGCAGTGCCTTTCCACCCACATGTACTTTTGCCTCAACACTTACATCTTCGAATCTGATTTCCACTTTTGGCATTTTATTCCCCATCCTACACATATTATATCCATATTCAACATGCATAAAAATAAAATAAATGAATAAACGAAACAAAAAAGAATACACGAGATCATTATTTACTGTACATTTAATTATGATGTATATATGTATGTACCTCTCTTTCTTTTCTCTAATATTTCGCAAAAAAAATTCATTTTCTTCATGAGACCATGGTCGATTCTTTTCTTCCAGTTCCATATCTTATTTCTGAAATGATATGAATATGAGTTGAGTAGAAAGGAATAAAAGGAGTGTATTTTTGGGAGTGTGGTTATAGAGATAATGTATAACCAGGTTTCATGCCCTTTTAGAGGTGATAAGTACGTATATATAAGAAGAGAAGATATATATGAAGAAAGAGGAGAGATGGGCGGATCTTAAATGAAATGCCCCACGTAATGAAATGAACAACTATATTAAAATAGTGTATTAATATTACGTTATCTGTAGCTAATATGCCTGCAATAAATTCTTACACTGTGCATTTATCTCATAGGAATCCAGAGGGAGGTAGTTTGGTAATGTGATCGAGGAACATATATTGTCAGTATTCAAACAAAGAGTTTGTTGAATTTTGATGAATGTCTTGCCACGTCTTACTGTGAAATAATGGTTGAAGACATGTACAAAAATAACTACTCGACTAGTAAAAATGTAGTACTATAGAAATGTGAAGAACACTGCAAAAATAACTACATTTACCAACGCCATAAAAAAAATGGATTTTCCGACGATCTACCAATGTTTTATCTGAAATATTTTTACACCATTTATGCTGCATTTCTTACCTCAATCACAAATTCACATATGTTTGATATATAATCACAGCAATATAACATACTAATATCACAAGTTCATATATCACAAATATTATTCAACATCATAAAGATACATATCACCAAATCATATTATCCAACATCATAAATTTACAATCAACACTATCATCCCTAGCAGAAATGTCCTCATTTGGAAATTGTACAAAAATGCATCGATAAGCAAATCGAGTTTCTTCTCCGGCATACCAACATGTGACTTCGTTCATCGGTTTTCTTCTTCTACATCAATACCAAATGTTGCAGCTCTATCTAATGATAATCTCTACATATTAACCAAATTTATTTGTTAATAATAAGTATTATTTAAACTATTGTATTTGGGTATGTAACAAAATTTATATCTTGACTCGGATAAATTTATTTAATTTATTGAAACAAAATTCCTAATTTTACTTAATTATATTTTTTTTTAATTTATCCAGTGATTTAGACAATTTTATACTTTAACTCGAATAATTTCTTGTTTAATTTATTGAAACAAAATTTATAATTTAAATTAATTATATATATATATATATAATTATTGAGTAATTTAACTTATATATTTGTTTAATTTATTGTGTGATATAACAAAATCCATATTTTAACTTGAATAAACTCTTGTTTAATTTATTGAAACAATATTTATTATTTAACTTAATTATATATATTTTATTTAATTTATTGAGTAATTCTTGTGTGACTTAACAAAATCTATATTTTGACTCGAACAAACTCTTGTTTAATTTATTGAAACAAATTTTATAATTTAAATTATATATACATATATATTTGTTTAATATATTAAGTTATTTAACTTGTATATTTGTTTGATTAATTTATTGTGTGATTTAAAAAAAATCTATATTTTAACTCGAATAAATTCTTGTTTAATATGTTAAAATAAAATTTATAATTTAACTTAATTATATATACATATATATGTATATATTAGTGATTTAACTTTTATATTTGTTTATTTTTTGGGTGATTTAACCAAATCTATATTTTAACCCGAATTTTTTTGTTTAATTTATTGAAATAAAATTTATAATTTAACTTAATTATATATTTGTTTAATTTATTGAGTGACTTTGTGGATCTTATGGATCGGGTTTTCAGAGACCAGTTGAATAGGTTCGTACTTATGTTCGTGGATGATATTATGATCTATTCCAGGACTGAAGAGGAGCACAAGACGCACTTGAGGATTGTGTTAGAGATATTGAGGAAGCCTTATTTGAGAGCGAAGTTCTCTAAGTGTCACTTCTGGAGAGAGGAAATGTGATTCTTGGATCACGTCATTTCGGGACAGGGTATAGCAGTTGATCTTACGAAGGTGGCAGTGGTCTAAGGTTGGAATCAGCCCAAGAATGCTATGGATGTGAGAAGTTTTCTAGGATTAGCGGGATATTATAGACGTTTCATAAAGGACTTCTTGAAGGTATCGACACCATTGACCAATTTGACAAAGAAGAATCAGACATTTGTATGGGATGCGAAATGTGAGCATGCTTTCGTGAGTCTGAAAGAGAGGTTGACGAGTGCACCAGTGTTGACCATTCTAAGTGGAAATGAAGAATTAATAATATATACTGATGCTTGTGGTATTGGATTAGGTGCGGTGTTAAGGCAGAAGGGAAAGGTTATCGCTTATGCGAGTCAACAGCTAAAGTCGCACGAAATGAATTACCCAACTCATGATTTGGAATTGTATTTTCTTTGAAGATGTGGAGGCACTATTTGTTGGAAGAAAGGTTTGAGCTATTTACAGACCACAAATCCTTGAAGTACATTTTCTTTCAGAAGGATCTCACCCTTCGACAGCAATGGTGGTTAGAGTTCTTGGCTTCTTATGATTTCAGTATTTCTTACACTCTAGGAAAAGGGAGGGAAATCGCCGATGCATTGAGTAGAAGACATGCTGGGTTGGAAACAATGTTCTTAGAATGGAAGCAGATAGGGTATATTGCTGGATTTGATTATAGGCCTCACTGCGAGATAGAACCTGAAATGTTGGCAAGCTTATCGATTAGACCTACTCTAATTGAAAGAATCAGTGCTAGTCAGAAGCGAGATGCCAGGTTGGTGGAGATTATAGCAAAGATTGTTAAAGGAGTAGAGTCTGAAGATATGAAGCAATACGAACTCAATCGAGAGGGCTGGCATCGTAAGCATGGAAGGTTATTTGTTCTCGATGTTGATGGATTGCAAGATGAAGTTCTAAGTGAGTGTCATCATTCCGGACCGACTATTGATCCCGGTGGTAATAAGATGTACCAAGATATGAAGTGAACTTATTCCTGGGAAGGTATGAAAAGGGATGTTAGGGCATTCATCTCCAAGTGTATAAACTGTCAGTTGTTAAAGGCAGAGTAGAAGAAACCTAGTGGATTGTTGCAACCATTAAAAATTTCTGAATGGAGGGAGCAAGTATTGATGGATTTTATTGATTGGTTGCCGAGGACTCGAGTAGGGTATAGTGGCATTTGGGTCATAGTAGATCAGTTGACCAACAATGCAAGATTTATACCCGTCAAGTTAATTAGAATGACATCCAAGCTGGTAGAGTTGTATGTAAAGTCGATAGTACAATTTCACGGTGTGTTGAAGAGCATTGTGAGCGATCGAGACCCATTGTTCAGTAGTGGGTTTTGGAAGAGCTTGCAAGAGACATTAGGGATGGAGCTACAAATTAGTATAGCTTGTCACCCGCAATGAATGGGTAGACCGAAAGAGTAAATCGTATATTGAAAGATCTTTTATGAGCATGAATTATAGAATTTGGTGGATATAGGATGATCATTTGCATTTGACGGAGTTTGCGTACAACAATAGTTATCAGTCGAGTATTGGTATGGTTCCGTATGAAGCATTGTATGGCCGACCATGTAATGCTTCTTCATATTGGTAGGAAGCGGGTGAGAAACTGATACTTATGCCATATATGGTTAGAGAGACTTCGAAGAATATTGAGATCATTCGACAAAGAATGAAAGCTACTTAGGATCGACAGAAAAGCTACGTGGATAAGATACGAAGAGAGTTAGAGTTTTCTATCGGAAATATGGTGCTTGTAAAGGTTTCTCCTCTAAAAAATGTAGTTCGATTCAATAGAAAGGGGAACTTGACATCGAGATTCGTAGGACCTTTTCCTATAGTTGAGAGAATCGGGAAGCATCCGGGCTGGTGGTAACGCATAGCAGCCACTAGGCAATGCCAGGATAGATATACCAATAGAAAGGGTAGGTGACACGGCACAACTAGGCAATGCCAGGGTAGATATACCAATTACGCATCCGGGCTGGTGGTAACGCATAGCAGCCACTACCGCCCACCTCGAGCCACACTCCAAAAAAATAAAAGGGGTGCACCCAATCAATCACAAAGTAATAGAATGGTATCGAAGAAGTGTGTCCGATCAGAGGAGCTACCTCATTGGCCCGTCATTCGCTCCTGTTTTAGCCACCTTATGCCAACTCACGGGAGTCGGGTCCACGTATATACCTCAATAGGATCGTCGCCACCATCCTACTTCATTCTGGGATCTCCACCGCGTACACAGTTGTTAAAGCGGTTTTCGGTATCAACAGAGCGTATGTCCATATCCGATCCCGGTCTCTTTAACAACCAATCGTTATTAAACCCGTAGTTATACATTTCAAAAATGGTTTAAATTTCAAATCAAAATAATCCATTCAAACCATTTTAAAAGTGAAATCATTATCCTTTCAAATCAAATATTCAATTTCCAGAATTATAGCATTTTCTAAGTTCATTCATTCAATTACAAAAATTTTAAAACATTGTATTTTCAGAACAACAGCACTTACAAAGTGTTACGGTAGATATAGTAGTATTTCAAAACAATTTCAAATTCAGAAACAGCAGCACTTACAAAGTGCTACAGAAGGTATGTTAGTTTCAAAACAGTTCAGTTCAGCAACAACAACACTTACCAAGTGCTGCTGTAGCCCTTTAGTTATTTCAGGATATAGTTTACTTTCAGCAACCACAACACTTACCAAGTGCTGCAGTAGCTTTATTACTTCAGATTTTAGTTAGCTTCAGCAACAACAACAGCACTTACAAAGTGATGTAGTAGCCCTTTAGTTATTTCAGAACTTAGTTATATTTCAGAAACTATAGTAGTTAGCAAATGCTGTCTTAATACTACAGCATTTCTGAAGTGCTACCAATACTAATTCCAAATTTATTATAAAATTCCAGAAACATTAAAACTTCAATTTTTAGCCATTTTAACTTATAAAATCATATTTTTCGCTTCAAAAATGTTCATTTGGATATCATTTAACTTATGATTTTATAAAATAAAATTTCATTAATAATTATCCAATTTTTAAACAATAATTCACTTATTAAGCCAAAGTGCCCTATTTTCTTAACTTTCGTATTTTAACAATTAACTTAATACTTTACTTTAAAATACCATTTCATATAATAAAACTAAGTTTCCATTTTATTTACTTAACTTAAAATTTTCCTTTTAAAAGCCAAATTTCCCAAATTACCAAGTTAAGTCATATTTTCAAAATACATTTTCCCATTTATTTACTAATACATTATAACTCAAAGAAAAGCACTAAAACTTTATTTAAATAATTTAAATCCAAATTTAAGTTAAAATATCATATTTTTTACATTTGAAAATACTTAATAATTTTCAGAAAATATATAAAATAACCACGGGTCTGTATAATATTTTCTAACCTAGGTCAAGTGATACGGATAATATATCATTTCAATTCGTAATTTAAAAGAAAAATACGGGTTCTATCATTTCAAACCCGCAATCCCAAGTCAAATACAATTTGAAAATCGCTCGAGCCTATCATTTCAGCTCATAACGATTTTCCCTTATTCTAAAGTCCGTTTGGGTATGTATCATTTCAACCCATAGTGATTCTATACTAATAGGGAACTTGTAGTGTGAGAAACAGAAAATAAAATAAACAGTATAGCATATAATATCAGATCAGGTGATGTAACAGGTATATAATCAGGTTATACATCATATAATCAGATCACAGGCATATATGAATATAGTATATCAATTATTACACATTCACTTTTCATCGTTTCACAATTTTATAAGTACGAATGTCAAGAGTGATAAACTCACCTTTTAAAGCTAGAGATTACGAAGTAGAGACACACAACAAACACTGAAAGGCACGACAAAGCACGAACTAGATTCGAGGAGAAGTAGCACCCAAATCCAAATCTTGTAAACAAATAAATAAACAAATATAAACATATGATTCAACACAAACAAATAAATTAAAATTGAAGCAAAGTGAAGTAAACATTGGTTTAGTCAACAAGTGGGCTCGGCCACTATGCAATTGGGCTCAACCACATCAATACATGGCTCGGCCATGATGGTTAGAAGCATGCTAGGCTCGGTCATGAGGTCATAAGGCACGGCTATGGTTTGGAATATGAAGAGATGGCAAGTTATGAATCATGGAAGGTAAAAGGTCAAGGCAAAAGAGGAGTCACAAGCACACATAGGCTCGGCCCTATGGCTAAAGTGGTCGGCCATGGTGTGATGCTCGATCATGGTTCATCAATAGGCACGACTATGGAATGGTGTAGGTCACGGCAAGGTAATAGGAGGTGGTGTTGTTGTTGTGGCCGAGGCAAAAGGTGAAGGCTCGGCTAGGCTTTTGGTCATGTTTTGGTGGTGGAGTTTGCACTTATGGTCACGACAAGGGTTTGGGATGGTGGTGTAGAGGTGATGGCCGATCTTGGTGGTGGTGGAGAGGAGATGTGGTCGGCAATAGAGGAGCATGAGGTGGAGGCCGAGCCAAGCATGAAGAAAACAAAAGAAAAACAAAATGAAAAAGAGGAAGGAGAGGGAGCCATGGACAAAAGGAATTACTTTAAAACTTTTTGTTAGAATAAAATGAAAAGGAGATGGGAACAAATGTTTTGTACGGCTATTGGAAAGGAAAATGAAGAGGCTAGAAAATGAAAAGGCATATGTTAAAGACAAAGAAACCAAAGTCTTTTGAATTTCCAAGCCAAAATCAAATAAAATAAATAAAATAGAAAGTAGAGAAATGAAAATAAGAAAATGAAAAATATAGGAAATAGAAATGAAATAGAAAATATGAAATAGAGAATAAACCAAAATATAAAATTTCCAGAAAATCAATATTTAATTATATTTGGAAAACAAAATCCAAAATACATTGGAAAATTCCAATATTTCAATTTTTAATGATTTAAAAATCAAAGTTTTCAAATAAATAAATTCTAAAATATTTACAAAATTTTTGGGTTGTTACACTCTCCCCCACTCAAAACTTTTCATCCTCGAAAAGGAACGAAAACAAGGAAAGATAAGATAGAATAGCAAATAGTACCTGAACAAACAATTCCGGATTTGAAGCACGAATGCTCTCCTCCGTCTCCCAGGTACAATTTCGATCATCAGTACTCCACTGTACTTTGACCAGATTGACAAATTTCTTTCTTAGCTGCTTCGTACCTCTATCGACAATACGAAGTGGCTTTCTCTCGACCGTCAGATTAGGCCGAATATCCAAACTTTCGAGAGCAAAAGGCTGAATAATAAGAGATGGATCATGAAGATACCGACGAAGATGCGAAACATGGAATACATTATGCACTCCAGAAAATTTCTCAGGCAAATCCAGACGATAAGCCAAAGAACCAATCCTCTCCAAGATGCGGAAAGGACCAATGAACCTAGGAGCAAGCTTCCCTCTACGACCAAACCGAATCACATTCCTTAAGGGAGAAACCTTAAGGAAAACCAGATCACCAACAGAAAACTCCAAACTCCTCCTATGCCAATCAGCGTACTTCTTCTGCCTATCCTGAGCACTCCTCATCTTCCTCTTAATCTCCTCAACTCTCTCAGAAGCTTCCAGAATCACATCAGGACCAAGAACCAAACGATTACCAGATTCAATCCAGCAAGATGGAGATCTGCAAGGTCGTCCGTAAAGAGCAGCAAACGGAGACATTTCAATACTAGCTTGAATTCAAAAGATGAAAATGAGCTAGATAAAAGATTAAGGCAAGATTCAAATAAAAGATTGAGATTATACCTGATAACTATTGTTATAGGTGAATTCGACAAGATGGAGATGATCTTCCCAAGATCCTCCATAATCAAGAACACAAGCATGAAGAAGATCCTCTAGAATCTGATTCACTCTTTTCGTTTGACCGTCGGTTTGCGGATGGTAAGCAGTGCTCAAATTCAGATGAGTACCCAAAGATTCCTGTAAAGCCCTCCAAAATTGACTGGTAAAGATAGGATCACGATCACAAACAATACTGATAGGGACACCATGGAGACGAACAATCTCCTTCATATAGATCTCAGACAAGCTAGAAGCAGAACGGGTAGACTTGACCGGAATGAAATGAGCTGACTTGGTCAATCTATCCACAATAACCCAAATACTCTCATTACCCCTCCTAGTCCTCGGTAATCCATCAATAAAATCCATAGAAACTTGTTCCCATTTCCAATTGGGAACCTCAAGGGGCTGCAACAAACCAGGGGTCTTCTGATGATCGGCCTTGACTTGCTGACAAGTCGCACATCTACTAACAAAAATGGAGATATCTCTCTTCATACCCTTCCACCAATACAACTTCTTCATATCCTGATACATTTTGGTCACACCCGGATGAATAGAAAGTCTGGATCAATGATTTTCCCGAAGTAACTCCTGTCTCAATCCATCAACAATCGGGACACAAATCCGATTATTAATCCTCAAAATACCTCTATTATCGATCTAAGCTCCACTACCATCAAGACTACCAGCAACCCTAATACGGACACTCTCCTTCATAAGCCTAAGCATCTGATCCTCATCCTGCTTAGCAATGATACGATCCAACAGAGGAGAAGAAACGACAAGCTGACACAACATCGCCTTCTTCTGACTCAAAGCATCAGCCACAACATTAGCTTTCCCCTTGGTATAGTTGATGTCGAGGTCGTAAGAAGCCAGAAACTCAAGCCACCGAACTTGCCTCTGATTCAAATCCTTCTGGGTGAAAATATATCTTAAAGACTGATGATCCGTAAAAAGCTCAAACTTAGTTCCCAAAAGATGATGCCTCCAAAGCTTCAGAGCAAAAACCACAGCAAGCAATTCTAGATCATGAGCAGCATAATTGGCTTCATGGGTCTTCAACTGACGACTGACATAAGCAATGACCTTCCCATCCTGCATCAGAACAACTCCCAAACCTTCACGACTAGCATCAGTGTATACCGTTAATCCCTCATTTCCATTTGGAACGGTAAGAACTGGTGCGGAAGTAAGATTGTGCTTTAACTCACTGAATGCAGCCTTACACTTATCATTCCATATAAACTTAGCATTCTTTCGAGTCAAAGCAGTGAGAGGTGCAGCAATCCGAGCAAAATTCTCAATGAATCTCCGATAATAACCGGCAAGGCCCAGAAAGCTACGGATATCAAATGGAGTTTTAGGAGTTTCCCAATCCTGTAATAGAATGGGGAAAAATAAGAACAACAGAAAATATAGAATAATTGAATGATAAAGAGGAAAAGAAGGAAAAGAAAGACTTACATTGATCGCAGCGATCTTGACTGGATCAACAAAAACTCCATTACTATAAACAATATGCCCGAGAAATCGGACTTCATCCTTTCAGAAATGGCATTTAGAGAATTTAGCTTTCAACTGATGACTCCTAAGATTCCTCGGAACAAAGCTTAAATGAGATTCATGCTCTTGCTCGGTCTTAGAAAAGACCAGAATATCATCAACAAAGATAAGAACAAACTTATTAAGAACATCACGAAAAACACGATTCATCAGATCAACAAAGAAAGCAGGAGCATTAGTCAAACCAAAAGGCATAACTAACCATTCATAAAAACCATTCTCAGTATGGAAAGCAGTCTTAGGAATACTTTCCTCAGCAACTCTGAGCTGGTGGAAACCTGTGGCAAGATCAAGCTGAGAGAAAACAGTAGCACCATAAAGCTGATCGAACATATCATTGATGCGAGGCATTGGATATCTGTTTTTCATAGTGAGCTTGTTCAGCTCCCAATAATAAACACACATACTCAGAGAACCATCAGACTTAGTGACGAAAACCACTACTACTCCCCATTCGGAATGGCTAGGTCTGATCAGGCCCTTGGAAAACAAGTCCTCAATTTGCTTTCCCAACTCAACCTTCTCACAGGGTGCCATTCTTCTAGGAGGAAGAACTACAGGTCGAGATCCAAGAACAAGATCAATACGGAAATCGATTTCCCGCTTAGGAGGTAAAGAAAAACTTCCCCAAAAACATCGGGATAGAGCTTAACCACAGGAGTTGAATCAAGATCAACAGGAGAAGAATCCAGAGAATAAATAAAGCTGCCAGCAAAATCTTGAGGCATACTGCACTGAATAACCAAAGAATTACCCCGATCATCAACAAAAGAAACAGTTCGGGATTTGCAAGAGATAAAATCATCATGCCTCTTTAGCCAATCACCTCCAAGCAACAAATCAAAAGCATCGAAACCAAGAACATAGAAATCACCAGAAAATTTATGGCCAGAATAGAAGAGTTTCACTTAATTAAAGATCCTACTAAGGTTCGCGGGACCCCAATAGGATTAGTAACACACAAAGGTACAACAGCAAACATAGGAGAAAGAAGATGTTCAAACTTATCACAAAGATCCATAGAAATAAAACTATGCGAAGCTCCAGTATCAAATAAAACGCGAACAGGATGATTAAATAAAGAAAAGGTGCCTTGGAGAGTACCTTGATTATCACTAGGAGTAGGAGCAGGTGGAGTAGGAGAAGAAGCAGAGGTAACAGCAAAAAATACCAAACGACTTGCCCTTCTGATACAAAGGACAATCTTTCTTGAAATGACCAGGCCGCAGACAGACATGACAGAGGTTGTTCCTGGTATCCTGAGGTGGAGGAACAACAGCACCAACTGAAGTAGGGAAACTATTTGCATAGTGTCCCTTCTGATCACACTTGAAACAGGTAATGGAAGATAGGTCGATAGGCTGCCTCTGAGAAGGAGAAGATGAAGATCCCAAACCCGGATTCTTGAGCCAATTCTTCTTCTGCTGAAGGAAATTAGGCTTTCTCTTCTTAGAGTTAGCAGAGGAAGACTGAGAAGAAGGTGCACGAGCAACAGTAGGATCCTTAGAAGTAGGATTCTCATATCGAATAGCCATATCCATAAGCTCGGTGAAAGTGCCATGAACATGAGAAATGAGACGATCATAATACTCAGGGCGAGCACCGGCTATGAACTTCTCATTCTTCTTAAGTTGGGTGTCAATGAGGCTAGGATCGAACTTGGAAAGTTCATTGAACTTCCGCTCATACTCAGAAAATGACATGGTACCCTGCTTAAGATCCATAAACTCATGATAAAGCTGAGATTTCGCAGCTTCGGGCATCCATTTTGCCACAAAAGCCTCCCTGGAAAAGAGATATATAAGCTTAAGATGGATTTCAAAGAGAAAAAGCTAAACAGAACACAAGACAACACAAGAAGATACCTAAACTGATCCCAAGAAATATTTGCCTCCATAGTCTGAGCTATGACAGACTCCCACCAATCTTGAGCTACCTCCTGAAGCTGCCAAGCTGCCAACTGACGCTTCTGCGCATCAGTAATCTCCAAACCAGTAAAAATCCTCTCAAGACTCCTCAACCTCGGCTGAGCCTCTACGATGCTCTTAGATCCAGTAAACTTGGTACCACCAAGCTGAGTGAATTCCTTGCAAAGAGTAGTGAACCTGATGGGTGCAACAGGCTCAGGAACTGGGGCAATATCACGACCCCTACCTCTGGAATTCCTACGATTCATCCTGAAAAATCAAGAATGAATTTAAGGACAAAGGTAAAAACAGAAAGACAAAGATAAGATTAAAATTCAACAAGAATGGAAATCCTAATCAACGAATGCAAATAAACAAGGTGGATTCGAAAGAAATGAAGTTAAGAAAATGAGATTTTAAAACAAGGAAATTTTATATCCAAAATAATCTTTAAAATTCTTTAAAATCATTTGAAAACAATTTATACTTAAAAATACGTTCTCTCATAAAGAAATGATTCTAAGATTGATTTCACTCTTTCTAGGGTATTTCTACCCTATCTCTAATGAGTTTTTGCTCCATAGGCTAAGGTTTGCCTAAAACCAAAGCTCTGATACCAAATGTAACGACCCACTATTTTGGACCATTCAAATCGACAATAAAACCACACATGTCAGACTTGAATAATACAAAACGATAGATTGTAAATAAATTTGGAGCAAATAAAATCAATCACAGAATCACAGACACAGAATATCAGAATAACTCGCAGCGGAAAATAAAATAAATATTGGTTCATGAAGCCACTACAATACATAGTCTCAAAACAGATACAAAATACATAGTCTGAAAAACAGATACAACAGAAGTCTGAATACATAAGTTCACAAATACATATGCAAAGCTGAATGAAATAACTGAAATGGAAAGACAACTAGATAGACAGATAAACTCCAGCGATCTCTGGCTCCAGAGGGTGAATCCAAAGCTGTAATACTCAGGCTGACCCGAGCGTAAAGCAAAACACAAACACTCGAGTTAGGACATACATACTTATACAATGTAAACCAACTCAAGTGAACTGTAATAGAATGCACAAGTAACTTAAAGAATGCTTAGGATCGCCCATTCTTTAAGGATCCGTTAAACTATCTACTATGCAGTAATATATGCTATTATAATAATGTCTAAAGTAAAGTAAACTATCAAAATAGCGTTAAGGCGTTACCCATATCCCCCTTAACACATTTTATATATTTCCATAGTCTATACAGTACCGTAATCTCCCCCGTACTGGGCGTCGTCAGAGGGCACTCCATAGGTATAGTACAAAAAAACTCGTAGTAAAGCTCGTTAGGGTAGGTGACATGGCATAACTAGGCAATGCCAGGGTAGATATACCAATTACGCATCTGGGCTGGTGGTAACGCATAGCAGCCACTACCGCCCACCTCGAGCCACACTCCAAAAAAATCAAAGGGGCGCACCCAATCAATCACAAAGTAATAGAATGGTATCGAAGAAGTGTGTCCGATCAAAGGAGCTACCTCATTGGCCCGTCAATCGCTCCTGTTTTAGCCACCTTATGCCAACTCACGGGAGTCGGGTCCATGTATATACCTCAATAGGATCGTCGCCACCATCCTACTTCATTCTGGGATCTCCACCGCGTACACAGTTTTTAAAGTGGTTTTCGATATCGACAGAGAGTATGTCCATATCCGATCCCGGTCCCTTTAACAACCAATCGTTATTAAACACGTGGTTATACATTTCAAAAATGGTTTATATTTCAAATCAAAATAATCCATTTAAACCATTTTAAAAGTGAAATCATTATCCTTTCAAATCAAATATTCAATTTCCAGAATTATAGCATTTTCTCAGTTCATTCATTCAATTACAAAAATTTCAAAACATTGTATTTTCAGAACAGCGACACTTACAAAGTGTTACGGTAGATATAGTAGTATTTTTAAAACAATTTCAAATTCAGAAACAACAGCACTTACAAAGTGCTACAGTAGGTATATTAGTTTCAAAACAGTCCAGTTCAGCAACAACAGCACTTACCAAGTGCTACTGTAGCCCTTTAGTTATTTCAGGATATAGTTTACTTTCAGCAACCATAGCACTTACCAAGTGCTGCAATAGCTTTATTACTTCAGATTTTAGTTAGCTTCAGCAACACCAACAACACTTACAAAGTGCTGTAGTAGCCCTTTAGTTATTTTAGAACTTAGTTATATTTCAGAAACTATAGCATTTAACAAATGTTGTCTTAATACTACAGCATTTCTGAAGTGCTACCAATACTAATTCCAGATTTATTATAAAATTCCAGAAGCATTAAAACTTCAATTTTTAGCCATTTTAATTTATAAAATCATATTTTTCGCTTCAAAAATGTTCATTTGGATATCATTTAACTTATGATTTATAAAATAAAATTTCATTAATAATTATCCAATTTTTAAACAATAATTCACTTATTAAGCCAAAGTGCACTATTTTCTTAACTTTTGTATTTTAACAATTAACTTAATACTTTACTTTAAAATACCATTTCATATAATAAAACTAAGTTTCCATTTTATTTACTTAACTTAAAATTTTCCTTTTAAAAGCCAAATTTCCCAAATTATCAAGTTAAGTCATATTTCAAAGTACATTTTCCCATTTATTTACTTATACATTATAACTCAAAGAAAAGCACTAAAACTTTATTTAAATAATTTAAATCCAAATTTAAGTTAAAATATCATATTTTTTACATTTGAAAATACTTAATAATTTTTAGAAAATATATAAAATAACCACGGGTCTGTATAATATTTTCTAACCTAGGTCAAGTGATACGGATATCATTTCAATCCATAATTTAAAAGAAAAATCCGGGTTCTATCATTTCGAACCCGCAACAAGTCAAATACAATTTGAAAATCGCTCGAGCCTATCATTTCAGCTCATAACGATTTTCCCTTATTCTAAAGTCCATTTGGGTATGTATCATTTCACCCATAGTGATTTTATACTAATAGGGAACTTGTAGTGTGAGAAACAGAAAATAAAATAAACAGTATATCATATAATATTAGATCAGGTGATGTAACAGGTATATAATCAGGTTATACATCATATAATCAGATCACATGCATATATGAATATAGTATATCAATTATTACACATTCACTTTTCATCGTTTCACAATTTTATAAGTACGAATGTCAAGAGTGATAAACTCACCTTTTAAAGCTAGAGATTACGAAGTAGAGACACACAACAAACACTGAAAGGCACGACAAAGCACGAACTAGATTCGAGGAGAAGTAGCACCCAAATTCAAATCTTGTAAACAAATAAATAAACAAATATAAACATATGATTCAACACAAACAAATAAATTAAAATTGAAGCAAAGTGAAGTAAACATTGGTTTAGTCAACAAGTGGGCTCGGCCACTATGCAATTGGGCTCAACCACATCAATACATGGCTCGGCCATGATGGTTAGAAGCATGCTAGGCTCGATCATGAGGTCACAAGGCACGGCTATGGTTTGGAATATGAAGAGATGGCAAGTTATGAATCATGGAAGGTAAAAGGTCAAGGAAAAAGAGGAGTCACAAGCACACATAGGCTCGGCCCTATGGCTAAAGTGGTCGGCCATGGTGTGATGCTCGGTCATGGTTCTTCAATAGGAACGGCTATGGAAATGTGTAGGTCACGGCAAGGCAATAGGAGGTGGTGTTGTTGTTGTGGCCAAGGCAAAAGGTGGAGATGGTTGCATAAGGAAGGCTCGGCTAGGCTTTTGGTCATGTTTTGGTGGTGGAGTTTGCACTTATGGTCACGACAAGGGTTTGGGATGGTGGTGTAGAGGTGATGGCCGATCTTGGTGGTGGTGGAGAGGAGATGTGGTCGGCAATAGAGGAGCATGAGGTGGAGGCCGAGCCATGCATGAAGTAAATAAAAGAAAAACAAAATGAAAAAGAGGAAGGAGAGGGAGCCATGGACAAAAGGACTTACTTTAAAACTTTTTGTTAGAATAAAATGAAAAGGAGATGGGAACAAATGTTTTGTATGGCTATTGGAAAGGAAAATGAAGAGGCTAGAAAATGAAAAGGCATATGTTAAAGACAAAGAAACCAAAGTCTTTTGAATTTCCAAGCCAAAATAAAATAAAATAAATAAAATAGAAAGTAGAGAAATGAAAATAAGAAAATGAAAAATATAGGAAATAGAAATGAAATAGAAAATATGAAATAGAGAATAAACCAAAATATAAAATTTCCAAAAAATTAATATTTAATTATATTTGGAAAACAAAATATAAACAAAATCCAAAATACATTGGAAAATTCCAATATTTCAATTTTTAATGATTTAAAAATCAAAGTTTTCAAATAAATAAATTCTAAAAATTTTACAAAATTTTTGGGTTGTTACAAGACTGGGGTATGGGTGGTTTGTATGTTGATTAACAAGGTGGATAAGATGTTGAATTCTGGTATGTTAACAGAGAGGGTGGTTAACAAGAGGGGAGTATGGGGAATGCAGCAGTTTTTTTTTATTTTGGCAGTTTAAGGTTGAGTGTTGTGGTAGTTGAAGTTGATGAATTGGCAAGGCAGTGGATCAGTAGGTATGGCAGCAGCGTGTAGGGGATGATGGTGAACTGAAGGTGAGTGGTTATGGTAACAGTAGAGTTGGAGATCGTCAAGCAGAAATGTATGGTAGATGTTGATGTTTTGATGTGGAGTATGTAAGTGGTTGGTAGTCGAAGTGAGAATAGGTTGTATAAGTGGAGAGAGGTCAGGAAACTGTTTGTTTCAGGCAACAAGCAATTGATGATGTTGTTGTTATATTTGTGGAATTTGTGAGTGGATGATGGGAAACAGCTGGCAATTGTACAGGATAGGGTGAACAGAGGTGGTAATATGGTTTGTATGGCATGTGATGTAGATTGGGGAGAGTTGATGGTATTTGGTGGTGTTGCTGCAGTGATACATGCAGCAAATTGATGAAGAAGGGAGTATTGTGAACTGCTGTTATATCACAGTGATGTTGATTTGTGGATGTGATTCTACTATGTCAGTGGAAGTTGCTGGTGGAAGAGCAGGTTAGAAGCGATGTTTGATGGTCAAAGCAGTGTGGTTGCACCGTGGTAGTTGTAGGAATGCAGTTTGAAGTATGTTGATGGATGTGGTGAGTTATGATGATGGTGTAGTGAGAAGTTATGGTATGTTGATGGTAGTCAGGTTGGTGATTGCAGTGAGGAGACAGTTATGGGGTATGGGTTGAGGAAGGTGGATCAGTGGGGAGATATGCAGTATTGTGATAGCAGTGATACTTGATGCACAGTGACGAAATGTGAAGTTATAAGGGTTGCAGTCGACAGTAGTAAGTGGTGGTGAAGTGGAGACAGTGGCTGTTAAGGCATAGTGGCACAGTGGCGAAGTGGGATGACAGTAGGATGGTTGCCGGTAGATTGTTGTGCAGTGGTATTGGAGTGCAAGCAGTGGTGAATAGTTTAAACAGAGATGTAAAAAAGAAAAAACAATAATTGTATACTGAGATTGTAACAAAAATAGGAATGTTTTTTTATGAAATGCATTGTCTTTGTATTGGAACAGTGAACAATGTTTTCAATGCAGTGTGATTTTTTTGATGCAACTGAAATGCAATGTGTATTGGAAATCTGGAATAGTGAACAAGAAGCAAAATGAAGAGAATGTGAAACTAAATAAAATGTTTTTTTTTTGAAATATGAAATGCAAATGCGAATGAACTAGAAAACAACAAACACACAATCAAAAATGAAAACAAAATTACACACAAACACACAATTTTTTTTAAATACAACAAACACACAAAAATCAAACGAAAATAATTCGAAGAATAGAAAAGTAAAATCAAAGCAAATTCCCCAACAATGACACCAAAAACTTGTTCGGAAGATGGAAATTCTATCGGTTTAGAAAACCGTCAAACGAATTTAAATTAAAATAACCACAAGCGCACGGCGTACTAATGTAGTACGTAGTGAGTACCGGTCGATCCGTAGGGAATTGTTGATTTTAAATCTCTATTCAATCAAATTAACCAAAGTTGAAAGTGATTAGCTAGAAAATGAAAGAAAAAATGACAAAAAAGAAAATGATAAAAATATGGGAGTAGAAAGACAATTTAGAGATAAATCCACTCTCTAAATCACATAGTTCAACACAACATAAAATTATGATCTCTTTTTTTATCATTAGTAGGTTTAATTGATGTGCTTATCATAAGTATGGCCTATTTGTGCTATTAATTAGCTCAACATAAGCCATCAAACTATAACACACTATTTAAACTACTTTTTACTCTCATGAAATATGACAACAAAGTTGAAAGCAAAATCTATTTTAAGTATGGCCTATTAACTATTGATTATAAATATAGACCATCAAATTTTGATTTAAACATTCACTTCTTTGGCATAATCATATTTAGATGAAGAGGCAATTTATGTTTGTTGTTTGTTTAAGTATAGCCTATTTGGTGTCAACAATATAGGCTATCAAATTCAAAACTAAAACTACAAGTTAAGCCACTTCAAATATTTCCATTAAGCACAAAAAGAGAGCAATAATTATTAAAATGTTGAAGCTATATAATTAGAGAGCTTCATTACCCCTAAATTGAAGGGGTTTAGCCTCTCATATTTGTTATCATATCAACAAATATAGCTTGCAACATAAAACAAAACAAAGAGGAAAAGAGAGCTAAATGAAAGAAAAACTAATCTATTTGCATGAAAAGTAAACTAAGCTACTAGCAAAATAAGAAAGAGAGTATGTAAATGTAAAAGAACATTAACTAACATTGCATAAAAAGAAAAAGTACATGAAATTAAAAAAATGGCTAAGTAGCCATGAAAAAGAAAAGAGAAGAGCTTTGTTTTTTTTTGTTCCTAAACTAAAACTAACTAAGAGGAAGAGAGGTTACATGAAGCATAAGGGATATTTATACATGTATGAAACCCTAATACACTTTTTTGGGGAATGCCCAAAATACCCTCTTAGGAAGTGTGGAGGTCAAGTTATCATTAGCTTCAAATAATCCTCATTTAGATGTGCATGAAGCTTTAAACTCTATTAGCATGTGCATTAGCCTCTAATTTGTACATGAAGGTATGTGGGTAGGTGAGGTCCTCCATGATCCTTGAAATGAATTATTTCCATCTTCATTCCTTTGTATTCACTTTTGTGCATGCATATATCTTCATGAAGCCACTTGTATTTGAATTTAAATTCCTACAAAATAACATAGAAATTTTCAATTAAATTTTAGAAAATTAATATATGCACAAAAATGACCAATTTGGATGAATATGTAATGATTTGAATTTTGGTTTAAACAAGTTAAAATACCCAATATGATCATTATTTAATTTAATAGATTAAATATGGTGGTAAAAATATGCACATTTACGTGCATACAACATGTATATATATATATATATATAGGTCCAACCAAACAGAGTTCAAGTCAGAACCAAAACAGATATGCACAAGAATAATGCAATGACGAGGCTCACAAATCGAAGACATAAACACAAGTGAATGCAACCAGAGCACCAAGTTCACTCAACCAGACTGCAAATAGTGGTGCAACCAGACTAGATTTCAAACCAGAACAAAATAACAAGAACAATGCACATGAGCACAATGGAGCATGCAAATAGTTTAACTACAAGTAACTCAAAGCACAATGCAGATCAGATCAAAGCAAGTGGAACAAGATTGAAGTAACATAGCAATACAAATATAACTCAACAAGCCAGTGAAATAAGGACAGACTCAAGTGGAACTCGAAGCAACTGGAAATTCAACTCAAAGCAAACCGTGGACCAAAATGCAAAGCAGTTCAACATGAATAAACCTAGGCATACAACCAGACTCAACACAGGAGCTCGAAGCAATGCAAGGGAGTCATCAGAAAGCAAGCACTCAAGTAAACAGATCAATGAAAGGCTAACAAGATATGGACAGAGGATAAACATGCATTCAGACATGTACAAAGCTACTGGAACGAGACATGTAAAATGCTACCAGAAAATGACACACATATATGTACAACAAACAACAAAGGTGACAACAAATATGGTCTGGAGCAATGAATCAAGCTACAAGCAAGACTGCAACAACACAGTTGTGAACACAAAGAAGCAGATCATTGGAGATCAATATGAAGTGCAGACTCAACCAACATACAACACACACATGAAAACAAGTTTGACCACAAAATTTACAAAGACACATGTATGCATATATGCAAATATATACATACCCATGTATCAGTTCAGAACTGAGGTGAACCAGACCAAAACCAAACCAGACAACCAATTGATACAAGAGCATCAACACATGTAACCAGATTCAAAATAACTCAAGGCAGATTACATGTTTACAGTAAATAACAGTGAGGCAGTTGGAACAGTCAAGGAGTAGAAAAATTGCAGTGGAGTCAATCAGAGGAAACACGATTGAACAAGTCAAAGTCCAGATCATCTCAAAATTCAAAATGCCAAAGTCGTAGGAGCAAAAGAAGAAACCGACTCAAATTATTCAAGCAATATTCAACTGATGATTATATGAACAAGTCAGATTTATCACAGACGTTCAAGAAAAAAATCAAAAATGACCAAGTCAGAAAACAGTGGTTTGTTCGATCAAATAATCCACGGCCAAAGTAAAAATCTCATAAAGTTTCAAGCCAAAAGTATATACGAAAATATAGGAAATCGATTCCTATAAATACCCAAATTCATCATCGGCAAATCATAGAGTTCGAGCCCAAACAAATCAACAGAGCAATCAAGTCGATCTTAATTAAAATCGAAAAGGGGGCAAAAAATCACATACCAATTTCTATCCATTCGAACTCAAAATTGGAGCAGTCGTGAGCAATCATAAGCAAGGAAATCAATCGACGAAGCAATTCAACACAAATCATCACTTCAATCGATAAATTTAATCGGAGTCTTCAATTTCCAAAAACCCTAAATTGTTGAAGAGAAGCAAAAGGGAACGGCCGAACATTCTACTCAAAAGAAAAGGAGAAGACAGTATATCGGGCTTTAGTTAAAAATTCTACTCAAAAGAGAACGACCGAACAGTCTACTCTTTTAATTATTATGTGGGCCGGCTTTATTTAATTGTTGAGCTTAAATTAAAATAGGGTTTTTGTTTTTGTTTATTTTTATTGTGTAATTTTCTCTTTTAAACTTTTGTAAAATTCTGGTTGTGTAACTAGGTATGACCTACGGGTTTGTAGTTCGAGAATTCGCAACTCAGTGGCTGAGTTGTGGCAGAGTTTTGAGCTTAGAGTTAGGTTAGTCAAGTTAGCGGATGTCACAAGTTTATGTGTGTAAGCGTCTGACTACTTAATTTCTAGTAGAAACCTTGGGGGAAACACGTAGGCAGGTTATTTTCGAAGTTGGGTAAATTTGTGTGTGATCTCTACTGCATTTGTTTCTGTTATTATTTTAATTTCCGCATTAATTTTTATTATTATTAGCATCACCCTATTCACCCCCCCTCTAGAGTGAAAACGATCATACAAGTGGTATTAGAGCAAGGTTAATAGCATAGATGTCTAACCCTAGTTGCAAATCTAGCGAGAGTCAGTCCAGTATTATTCCCCATATTTTTGATGGAATAGATTTTTTAAATTGGAAATTAAATATGGAATTTTATTTAAAATTTGTTAATTCTAAATGTTGGGATATTATTAAAAATGGGTGTGATATATTTATGAATATATTTATAATTTTGGAATAAGTATATGAATATCTTGATATGAAGGTATAAACTCTTTTCTGGATTTATTATTAAAAATGTTTTATAAAATGACCGCGGTGTAAAATAAACATTTGGTTGTTAAAGAGACCGAGGTCGGATATTGTCATGCTCTCTGCCAATTCTGAAACCATTTTAACAACTGTGCATGTGGTGGAGAATCCAAAATGAAGTAGGATGGTTTGGAAAACGCTACTGGTATGAGGTAAGAATGCAGCCCTGACCTTCGGATCAGCTTGACATGAATAAAACAGGGGCCATAACCAAGCCAAGTGAGGTCGCTCCTCCTATCGGACACGCTTCTTCGATACCATATCTGTTACTTTGTGATTGATTGGTGGCCACCCTCGATTTGATTATGGGAGTGTTGTATCGAGGTGGGCGGTAACTGTGGCTATGCGTTACCACCAGCCTGGTTCCGCAAAATGGTAGAATCCTACCCTGGGCATTGCCTCGCGTGCCTTGTCATATGCCTTATCGAGCCCACTACGATTTTGGTTTGTGTCATACCTATAGAGTGCTCCCTGATAGCCCACCAGTTTATGGTGGAGTTTACAATACTGTATAGACTACGATGCCTATAAAAATGTGTTAATGAGGATATGGGTAACGCCTTAACGCTATTTTCAATATTATACTTTACTGATAGACACTACATATATAGCGTAAACTACTACATATAGATAGTTTGACGGATCCTTAAGAGATGGAAAAGTCCTGTAACATCTCTTAAGTTATTGTACTCACGTTATACACCGAATAGGAGATGAAAATCCTGTAACATCTCTGACGCCATTACACTCATGTTTCACGTGATATTGATTTGACTTACATGAAAATATTTTAGTTCTGACTCAAGTGTTTTGTCTTTTCATTACGCTCGGGTAAGCCTGAGCATTTCAGTGTTGAAGACTTTATTTCTGGAGGACGAAGATGGAGTTTGGTATAATATATTATTAGATAATTTTCCACTGCATCATTTTTGGTATGTCATTATTTGTACTCTAATTGTTGTAAAAATTGTGTAATCGAATGTATATTATAAAATAGCTTCATGAACCGTTTATTTGATTATTATATTTTGTCATTCCACCGCGAGATTTTGTGTTTTGTTTTTCCTTCTTTTCTCTTATTTTCTTATTTACCCCATTGACAATCCTCCCTTTTGAATGGTTTGAGTTAGATATGTGTGGTTTATTGTCGATTTAAACCATCCAAAAAGGTTGGTCGTTACATTACTTTTTCCATTTTATACTATATTTGATAGGTTTGTATTTCGCATACTAGGATAGATTAACTATACTATTGATTGTGTGGCTGCTTGTTTGAGATGTGTGATGGTTGTTTATAATTAGTAGGCATGCGGGATAACTATGACTGCTTATACTTTAGCTTGTTTAGGGATTTTGGGGGCGAAATTCCTAAAGAGGGAGAGAATGCAACGAACCGTATTTTACGTATCGGAGGATCGTAAAATATTTTTATTTTATTCGTATGAGGTTGTATGATTCTCTAATTTTGTGAATGACTTTTTGGGATATTCTACACAACTATTATTTTTTTCGAATTTCTATGTGATCATTTTAATCCTGAAAATATTTTTTGTGCTATAACTTTTAATAGGAGTCAAATTAGGGTCTCAAACCAGTTCCATTACTTCAAGATGATGGTTTCCTAGAATGGTCATAATAGAAAAACGGACTTATGGTTAGAAAGTGCTGCCCATTTTAATTTTTTAAAGCAGTTGGCCAGGATTAGGGTATAATTAATTAAGACCATTAGTGAGTTCATTGATCTAATTAGAGAATACTATAAATAGAGGGCTACAGAGTCAAATTAAAACTTTTTTCTCTCATTCTGAATCAGATCTGAACCGTAATAAGCCCTAGATCCATCCTAATGTCATCCAAGGTCACCCAAATTGCTCTCTAAATCAAACTGGATTGCAGAATAGAGATCATATCCTTAATTAGAAGCTAAGGATCCTCAAAGTGCTTGATTTGGAGTGGTTTTCTTCGCTGTCCAGATTAGATCTACATACAGGTTGGTTGGATTTGGTAATAGTTGAGTGTTTTATGCCTTCTCACTATACTACACATGTTTATATTGTAGAATTATAGGATTTAACTTGTTTTAAATTGATTTTTGGCCATAAAAACCTTTTCTAACTTTAGTGACATGTTAATCCATGCATATGATATAGATTGATTAGAGGTCACCTTGATTTATGTTCATATATTCAGGCTATATGTTGATCTATGTTAGAAATTGACTTATTTATCTTATTTTGATGGATTGCAAGTTTGATTGGATGAAATTGCTTGTTATTCTATGTTTGAATGATATGATTTGATGTTGTTCGCTAGTGTACTTGTGATTGCATAGAAAGTTAGGTTAGAGAATTGGGCAAATTGGAGACAAAGTTGGTCAGAATTGGACGAAATTTGGTAGATGCGCTCAAGAAAATGGCAAGAGGCCATATGGTAACTCGCAAGTTGATAAGAGTTAAAGTCATAACTCGACACCGAGTTATGCCCATAACTCGGTACCGAGTTACAGTGAAGGGGGCTATGACTCGGTGGTTCACATGGATGGATAGAGCTTGGCCAGAGGAGATGTTCCATAGCATGGTGCGGGGTATTTGGCTAAGGATTGGATGCTATACCGAGTTATCTCTAGAACTTTGAAGTGAAGCCTTGGATTGGGGTCCGAGTTATCAAAGGTGGATGAATCAGGGTCCAAGGGGCTGGAAGGGTAGTACTAGAGACATGGATGAGAAATTAGCCATTTGTTGGCTAAGTGTATAACTCGACACTGAGTTATACCTATAACTCGGTACCGAGTTATCATGGTGAATGATATGGCAGTGGAACTTCTAGGCACTGTTCTTGAGGTTCTATTGATCATGTTGGAGGTGTTGGCTCGTTCGTATCAGGTTGGATGGCAATATAACAGCATGATGAAAAACTATGGTCTTTGGACGTTAGCCTGGTTGGGAGTAGGTTCCGAAAATAACCGCTCGTAAAGGAGGGAGTCGTAGGATCGGGGAATGTGGAAGGGTTCCTTATGAATAATGGAAACTGGATTGAGAAAGAAGGGCTCGGTATCCAAATGGAGCAAAAATTGGGCTCGAGTGTATGTGCTAAGGAATCGTTGATGAATCAGAGAGTTTTCAGTTGTATTCGAAGTAGGGGTATTGTAAGTGAGGATGCCCATAGGTAAAATAGAGGGATCTGTATACCTTGGACTTGTTGCTTTGGGCTATGAGACACGTATCCAGCTTTGGGCTACGAGATACGAGAGTAAAATAGAGAATTGGGATTTACATTAGTCCTTGGCTCTGGGGTCATACAAGTTATCGTATATTCAGAGCATATAGAGTGATAGTTAGGATTGTTTAATGGACGCTATGGTTGTTTTGGTTACTCTCCTTAGTAGGTTATCACACGTAGGTATCAGGGGAAGTAGGTATTGGGGATAGGAATACCCAGAAGATTGATATCATTTATTTGGTTTGTGGTATATCTTTATGATATTGTAGAGTAGCATATTATATTGTTATATGCTAACTCTTTGGTTGCAGGGACATGTCACGTATGGTTCGTGTACTCTTGTTTCTTACTATATTTACCCATTTAGTATTTTGAGACTCATTTACCGCTCACACCAGACTATTGTCTGACCCAAGGTTTTATGCTTTACCAATTATTATTTTGGGTACTCTTAAATGAGTATACTAGATAACATGTTTAGATGACGCAGCAGCTATTCGAAGGACGAGCTGGATGGAGCTATCTCATATTATATACAATATGAGGTCTACACTTATTCCACTGAGCAATGCTGTGGATCCCATGACAGTGCTTGCTTATTTCTATTTGTTCAGACAGTTTATTCGAGTTTGCTTCTGTTTTATTAACTCTGCTACATTTGATGTATAACTTTATGGATTTATTACTCTAATGATGATTTGTTCACAATGTACTATCTCTTTGGTTATACCTTTGATATTATATTTTATCTATGCACCGTGAGATATGATAGGTTATATGCTATATTGTTTTATTTCAACCTTGATGATCGTCCTATATCAACTGGGCATGGACATCGCACTATTTATATACTATTAGTGCCGGTGGTATAGGGCGGTCATCACACTTACTATCATCTATATCACTTTGAAAGCTAGAGTCTGTATACCCCTTCATAAGGAGGACTTCATTCCTGTAAATGAGGAAAAAGTCATTAGTATTTAAAGTATACATTTTATGGCTGTCCAATGTTTTTCTTCAGGATTAGACTGGTATCAGCTTACACATCCTAATGCGTATGCCACTTCTGGTCTAGTACATAGCATAGCATACATTATGGATCCTACGACTGAAGCATAGGGAATCTTCTTCATTCGCTCTTTCTTCTTATCTGTATGAGGAGCGTCCTTCTTAGAAAGGACGATTCCAGATTGCATTGAACATTTTCATACTTGGAATTCTCCATACTGAACCTTTTTAGTATGCTATCTATGTACAGGAATTGAGACAGTCCCAACAGCCTCTTAGATATATCTTTATACCAAGTATATAGGCTGCTTCTCCCAAATCCTTCATGGAGAAGTTCTTCGAAAGCTAGGCTTTCACTGAAATTACAACAATGAAGTGTCATTGCCAATCAATAATAGATTATCGACATAGAGGAATATGAATACGATAGCATTGCCCTGTTCCTTTCTGTATACACATGCTTCCTGCATATTCTAATAAAAACCAAATTGTTTGATTACCTTATCAAAACACTTATTTCAACTCCTTAAAGCTTTTTTTAGTCCATAAATGGATTTCAACAATTTGCAAGCATTGCCCGCATTCCTACTGACTACAAAAACCTCAGGCTGTGACATGTAGACGGTTTCTTCTAAATCACCATTTAGAAATGCCATCTTTACATCCATTTTCCATATTTCGTAGTCATAGAATGAAGCAATAGCTAGCATAATTGGAATGGACTTTAGCATGGCTACGAGAAAAAAGGTCACATGATAATCAACACCTTAAATTCGATGACATCCTTTTGCAACTAGCTGAGCTTTGTAAGTCTCTACTTCTCCATCTGCGTTTAGATTTTTCTTAAAATCTATTTGCAACTGATAGGTTTTATCCTTTGGGTATGTCTAACAAAGTCCATACCTTGTTTTCGTACATGGAATCCATCTCGGATTTCATTACTCCAAACCAAAGTCCAGAGTCTTTATTTTATAGCTCTTATTGGAAAGACATAGGAGTATGGTCATCTAAGACACAGTCCTCCTTCTTGCCATCTACAAGAAAACCGTAGTATCTCTCCAGTGCCCGAGATTTCCTACTAGACCTTTTAGTAGGTTGCGTTTTTTTATGTACGGGTGAGCTTGGTTCTCCTATCATTTCGGCCTTAGTGTTACTTTCTCGAATCTCATCCAAGTCTATAACTTCGCTGTTAATTTCCTTTGATAGAAATTCCTTTTCTAAAAAGATAGCATGTGTGGAAACAATCACCTTTTGTTTCTTTGTGTTGTAGAAAATATATCCCCTAGAATTCTTAGGATATCCTATAAACTTACACAAGGTTGATCTTACCTCAACTTTATTAGGTCCAATGTTCTTAACGTAAGCCAGGCAACCCCATACCTTCAAATAATTGAAGTGGGGTTTCTTCCCATGGCATATCTCATAAGGCGTCCTAGGAACATATTTAGTGGGTAACAAGTTCAACATATGCCTTGTGGTTTCTAGTGCATATCCCCAATAGAACAGAGGTAACTCAGCCTTATTCATCATGGAACGATCTATATCTAATAGGGTTTGGTTCCTTCGCTTCAACACACCATTGCATTGCAGAGTATAGAGTGGAGTAACCTGAGAGATAATCTCATTATCTTTTAAGTACCATTGGAGCTCTTCTCCAATATACTCGCCTCCTCGATCAAATTGAAGAGTCTTTATCTTACAACTCGTTTGGTTTTCTTCTACATTTTTATATTCCACAAATTTCTCGTAGACATTAGATTTATTCTTCATAAGGTACACATATTCTAGTCTAGAGAAATCATCAGTAAAGGAAACAAAGCAAGGCCTATTATATTTGATTATTATGGGCATAGGGCCACACACATCACTATGTACTAACCCTAAGAGTTCATCAACTCTTTTATTGCTTCCATTGAAGGGGTGTTTGGTTATTTTACCTTTGAGACATCACTTACATGTGTCAAATGATTCAGAATCAAGTGACGAGAGAAACCTTCGATTTTCAGTTTGTGAAGTCGTTTCTCACTGATATGACCTAGCCTATAATGCCAAAGATAAATTTCATTTTTATTGTTAAGATTTATTCATAGAACACACATAATTATTATTGATCACATAAACGCCATTGTCAAGAACACTAACACAAACTTTATTTACATTTAAATTAATGTTCTAACATTGTTCACACAATGAAAAACATATCCATTCTTGGATAATCTAGAAACATATATAATTCCACAAATAAAGTTTTTCATAAAATAGCAGTTATTTAATATCAATACTACACCACTAGGCAAAACCAAATGATAATCTTCTACCGCCGTTGCATTTACAATAGATTCTTTAGCAACTTGGAGACTCATTTCTCCTTTTGCCATGCAACACCGGTTCCTAAGCCCCTATAACGAATTACATATATAAGTTCCATATCCAATATCTAAAACCCAAGACATTTTATTGATTGAAAAACTATTTTGGATCATAAATGTACCTGATGGAGTCGTAGAACCACTGCTCCCTTTACCTAACAATCTTCAAGTACTTAGGACAGTTCATTTTCTAGTGACATTTTATGTTGTATTGGTGACATTCTACCATCGATCTTCTTGCTTTCATTTTCTTACCTTCTCATCTTCGCTTCTTCGAACTCTTCAAAGATTAAGCACCACCCTTTATAGCAAGTAGAGCCCCTTGATCTTTAAATTGTGACTCAACTGACTTTAACATATTGAGGAGCTCCATGAGATTCACATTCAATTGGTTCATGTTATAGTTTAATATGAACGGCTCATACTGGGGAGTAAGAGATCTAAGGATCAAGTCTACTTGCATTTCATTGCTTATCTCTATGTCTAATTGTGCAAGTCTATAATATAGCCTTTCATCATAAGAATGTAACCATCTACTTTCTATCCCTCGGTCATTTTCGTGTTGAACAGTTTCTTCGAAAGTTCGTACCTTGCGGAATGGGACTGTTCACCAAAAATAGCTTTGGACTATAAAAAATCTCATGGACAGACATGTTCTCGTGTTGCTTTTGCAACGGTTTGTCTAATGTAGATAACACAAAAAATTGGGCGGTCTCTAGGTCTGACATCCATTTTTCATAAGCAAGTCGTAGTTCAGGGTTCGCATCATCGGTGAGTTGTTCTTTAGGTTCACATATAATAGTAGTCTAAAGGTGTTCGAAAGTTAGCGCTATTTTAATTGCTCTTAGCAAGTCTTTATAGTTAGGTCTAGTAAGCTTGTTGCTTTTAGAAAATAGTTTTGGAGTTGTCATTTTCTGCAAGTTTAAGTGGTAGATTATTAGGAAAAATCATAGTGGATGTTCTTATAATATTAGTAAGGTTAAACTTTATGTTTAATTTTACTAATAAGCTCCCACTAGTCTTTTAAGTTTCATCAAACCCTAAGTCGAAACATATAAGTCTTTCGACTTTACTAGTAGGTGTTAGGAGTCCTGTATCTTGAGATTCTAATTTGAGGGATGCTCAACAAATCATACTCCCATATGCGATGGATAATCCTTATCAGTTGTATCAAATACAACTCCTAACCCTTGGTCCCTTGTCCTAATCTCATCCTTACCTTGAAGAAAGCTCAACAAATAAAGAGAGATTATCCACTTATATCCATCATTTCATGGTGGCCTAAGTATAGTGCACATACCTTGAGGAAAGCTTAACAAATATATGTAGTTATCTTACCTCATCTATTCGATATATTAATAGCACTACACATAACATCTCTAGCTTGAGGAAAGCTCAACAACTAAGGAGTATGCAAGTGATCTATTAATGTATAAATGGTGGAGGACAACATTATATTGAATATTCATAACATTCAATATATTATATAAAGTGATATCGACTTATGGAATAATGTAATTCTTATGAATTACTCTCATGATTCAAGTGTCGGACACATCGAAAATCATGGTATACGTACATTTAGTAAGTATTTATTCCTTAAGTCTATTTAGGATTTCTTTTAATATACCGCCTTTGAATTTATACATTCATATTATATAAGTCTTATGATTATATGACTATTATATTTCATAGTTTTTGTACAATAATCTTATGTATAACATTATATTAATTAAATCTTATTTATTTAATTTTATTAATTGACATCTTAATTAATTTAATATTGATATAACATTTATATCTATTAATTATTATACATTATAACTATTATAGTATAACACATATCATATACATGTGTAAATTATTTAATTAATTTATTCACTTAAATTATTTTAATTAAATTATATTAGTTTCACACTTCAATTCATATACATACATGTATGCTTATGTTATTTAAAACAATTTAAAACAACATAACATATAATACATGCACATGTTTATTAATTCATTAACTTATTTATTAATTTATTTTATTAATCTTATTAATAAATTTAAAATTTTGAAATTAATGTGAATTATTTTCAAACACTTTGAAAAATTTATGTTATATTATAACTTTTATAATAAACATAGTTTATTTTAAATTTACCTATTAAATTTAAAACCTTTAACTTTAAAATGGTTTTGAAAATTGGCCTATGGCCCAATTCAAGTTGGGCCTTTTCCATTAGGGGCAACCTTTGGGCTCACTTCACCTTTCAGGCCAGGCTGGTAAATAGGTTGGACATGGTATTTGATTACCAATTATCAATCCTAGGCATTGCTTTTCTAGACACCGTACTAAGTGGGCAAGCATAATCAGTTATCCCTAATATAACTAATTTAGACTACATAAGCTATTGAGCTCTGATACCATTATTGGATCTGGGCCAGCTTGTAGTGAAGAAAAAGGGAAAATTTCAAAAAAATTCCTATTCTGGATCTTTAGGGCCTATGAAGTTTAAAGGTTTTATTAGATGTAAATCTAATACTTTTCTTATTAAAATCATATTTTATTAATTCTGACGGCGTTTGATTAATTTAGTTAAGTGTGGAATGTGAAAGGGTATGAACGTATCAAATATATTCATTTTAATTATATATCAAAATAATTAAACATATGACAATGTGTTATCACTAGACGACAAGGTGTACACATATAAATAGAAATTAATGGACATATAATCACATAGGGATAAAAGGGAAAACAAATAAAGGATAACAAGGATGATTGATTCAACTTAAATAATTAATCATATGACAAGGTGTTATCACTAGACGACAAGGTGTACATATGTAAATAGAATAAATGGATAGATAAGCACATAGGGATAAGGGGAACAAATAAAAGATAACAAAGATGATTGATTCAACTTCCATTTTGGTAAACTCAATTAATGCAGCATATAAATGACAAATAATGGGTGTCATGACATTAGAATATAAACAGTCAACACTTATTTATATATATGAATATATTATTGCCTCATTTAAATTTATTTAAAAAAAGGGGAATCCAAATCATATTATGATAATATGAAATACATATAATAAATTACACACACACACACACACAAAAACATATAGATTTAATTGAGTGTATGTAAGATTCAAACAAAAATTCTAAGCAATACAAATTAGACAATTATAGCAAACACTTTAAAATTTAGATTTACCGACAAAACACCCTCCCTTTTTTTGTGTAAATTTCTAGTACAATATAAGTACAAAATATATACATATAACCTTTCAAATTTAAAATTACACTTTGATTTGTATGATTTAAAACATGAATCTACAATTAATACAATATCCTATTCATACATAAATTTCAGTTTTAATTTCTTAAAATAAAATTCAATCAAACATATAACGCTATAAAATTTTCAGATCTAAAAAATATGATTTTGAATTGAAAGTTTACCTCATAGATATATATTGAAACATTGTATTTAAACGTGTATAAACTTTAATTTTAATCTGACAAAATAAAACCCACCACGTGAATAACGACGGGGAGATCATAGGTGCTAGTAGGTTGGGGAAAGCTCGAGGTATCTTGGAAAACTACCGGTAGCGATTACATTTCTTGACATAATCCATGGTGTCTCTGTTATGGTTGGCTAGTGTAATGACCACCCTACACCTTCAGTACCCAATATAATCTGTAGAGTGCGTTTTAACGGTACCCGATCAATGTAAGATGACTGTCAAGGTTGTAAAGTAATAAAATTATGTATCTCATAGCACAAGGATAGAATGCAATAATCAATCATAGACATAAAACAGGCGAGATAGTATTAACTAAAATTAACTACATAATCAGAGCACAGGTTCAATACAGTTATACAAAATAGATCATGGAGTTTATAAATCAAATAATAACTCAAATAATAAACTGTCTCTAATAGTAAGTGAGCACTAATAAAGCTCCACAGTGCTACACAGTGGAATAATAAGCAATAACAAGCCCAACTATAAGTATATATGAAAAAGTAGCATCTTGCTCATGCATCTACACAACTCTATGTGTTGTCCCACACCTGTTGTCCAGTCTACTCATTTAACAGTACCCAAGATAATAAGAAGCGGAACATAAAAATTTGAGTCAAACAAAAATCTGGTGTGAGTGATAAACAATCTCAAAATACTATAAAAGGCAATATAGTATATAGAACATAATGTATGGAAAATCATATCTGACCTTTCCCTACATTTAAAGAATTAGCACATAACACCAATATATGCCTATTTGTCATCATCATCATCATCATATGGGTGTACTATAAGCCAAAGGAAAGTGTCGGGTGTCTCGGCATCCAAGTCAACAATACCTACGTCATGTGACATCCCTAGGGTGATAAAACAAACATAGCACACATATGAGACATAGTATCCATCAAAACAACCCTCACATCACTCGGGTGCATGGGATATATGATAACTTGTATGGCACCATTATAAGCTAGAAACTAATCAAAGTTTCGGTTTCTTTGTACTTGAATCCATGGCACACATACCGCTAGGAACTAGACTCGACATTATAAGAGTTCAGGGTAAAACAGATCACATCATATAATCTAGGATAAAGTCAAATCCAAGTGGTGTCCTTACATACCCCCTTTGTAAGAGCGCTCTAGAAACCTCCAAAACCATCCCTTTGCATATTTCTCTATAGTAGAACACATCATCATTCCATTCATCTTCATAGTATAACACATAATTCGTTCCACATAAGTTCCCATCATCGAACTTGTCATTATGAATCATCACAACTCCTATCATCGAGTCATTATCTTCAGAACATCGTCAGACATCCATCATAAGTTGTAGAGTCCCCTTGTCAAAGTCCTAAAGTCATCATGTTGAAGCATCGCATCATCACTTCACCATCAAAATCAATCATCGTAGAGCTATAACATCAAACTGAAGCATCAAACGGATAAACGAACACAACACGAATCCTGAAGTCTATGCCTTAATCTTCTCAAACCCTTATATGGTTGTCACTAACCATATATGGTCGTCGTCGACCTGTTACTTCATCAAAAAATCAATCATGTACTTCGATGTCCAAATCTCTCGTCATATCAAAATAGCCCGAAGCCAACCTGTTGATTAAAAATTTAGCCAACCTCAGAATTATGCTAATGCAATTGTATTAGCAAAGGTTGGTTGCTAACATTAGGCTTAAAATTGAAAATGAGGAGTAAATGAGCAAATGAAGTAATGACGCAAGATGTAAAGTGGTTTCAGCTAAGCTTGCATACGTCCACTATGAAGATTTCTTACTATATTGATATCTCACAATTACAAGGAATAGAAGAGAATGATAAAAAATAAAGCATTTAAGATTATAATTTTACTAAACTCAAGAGCATTTGTGTTTCTTTGTTAGAAAATGAATTCCGAGCTTAAAAAATTAACCTCTTTGATGTTGTATGGAAATGGGTATTTATAGCAATTGTGATTGATCATTGGATGGCTGAGATTGAGTAGTAAATAAGCAGGAATCTCTCCTGGCCATGGATCAGTAGTTTTGGCTAATGGAAGACAACTAGAAAGGCGATATAATTGTATGGCTGAGAAGCATGCTAGTTGTCGCTCTATTCTAGGGCATGCTTTTTGTTGAGAAAGACAGCATGGTATAGGAGTGGGTACGCTTTTGGCAGACACACCATAGTAGTTGGTATGCTCAGTTATACCTTTTGTCACGTAGTAGACTTTATAGGAAAAAAAGCTGAATAGAAGCTTCTCATTCATAGTAATGGTCGATTGCTTATTGTTGAAGATTGCTAAGAACTAAGCTGAAGAATGCTAAGGTTAAAGAGGATGAGCCGAGCAGATCATGTGATGTCGAGATAGGCTATATGGGACCAGTCGTGAATTGGCTAAGAAAAGCCGAGCCAAGGATGGGTCACTTTTAAGTCGGGCCTTGGCAGATGAGTTGGTTGTTTGTTGCCTTAGGCCAGGCCGGACTAGGCTTAGAAGTCTAGATTAGCCAATCTTTGACATTTGCTTGCTTGCTTGTTTGCATTAGATTGACTTGGACCGAGCCTGGCTAAGGAGCACCGACCGGCTAATCTTTTACTTGCAAGAAAATCGAGCAACATTTTTATCCGAAGCCCGTCTATGTGAGCAGGGGCGTGCTTGTAATGTCATGAATAACTTCTCGATCAAGCTTCCTACTTTGAATTTAATGTGTACGTCACATGTTAACACACGATTAGTCAAGACAATTCCTTTTAAAGCGACACTACAATATTCAAAGTGGAGATCACTAATGGTTTTATGGTGGCCTGCACTTGTCTACTTGCTTAGGGATGTGAACCCGAGAGAAGAATTTCTCGATTCCATTCATTTCATAGAAGTCTTGGAAGAATCCACTTTCAAAATGAGTGCCTTTGTTGGGGTGACCTTTTTTGGCAGGCCAAACTGACAAACGATGTTCTTGATGGCGAAGTTCAGTATCTTCGGGGTTGTGACCCCAGTAAGGGGCTTAGGCTCGACCCATTTAGTGAACAAGTCAATTGCGACTATGGCATGGTTGTATCCTCCTTTGTTGTTTGCCAGCTTCCCTATCAAGTCAATTTCCTAAGTATTGAATGGTTATGGGGAAGTCATAGGGGCAAGAAAGGTAGGAGAGGCTTTGGGGATCTTTGTGAACCACCAACATCGATCACACTTCTTGACGTGGTCCATTGAGTCCTTGATCATATTAGGCCAGCAATTGCTTGTCGGGCATTCTTCTTTGGTTGGTTATGCTCCTTAGCATGATCCCTAGAAAATCCTTCGTGTAGCCCTTCCAGAATCTAATCGGCTTCGTCATCAAGTACACACCACTGAAGCCACCCCTTTCTGTAGAGGTTTTTGCCTATGATTATGTAATGAGGAGCCCAGTAGAGGACCTTTTGGGCTTCTTTGCAATTGGTTAGTCACCAAAACTGATAAGAGGAGCCTTCCAGTTGTCCATTGGTAGAGTGTCAATTTCCATTGTTGTTTCCCAAACTCGTACCAAGGAGTGACTCAAATTTCAAATGGAACCAAAAGGATGGCTTCTTCTGGGTTGCTTGCCACCTTGGCCAACTAGTCAGCCTTGGCATTTTGCTCCCTAAGTATCTACTCCAACTTGAAGTCCAAGAATGTGCTGATTATTCTTTGGTCTCTACAACATACAAGGCCAGTGTCTTGTCTTTGACTTGGAAGCGCTTTTCAATTTGACTGACGATTAGTACCGAGTCACTAAATACATGGACGGAATCTACGTAACTCCTTTTCCATCCTAAGACTGGCTAAGACAACCTCATACTCGACTCTGTTATTGGTCGCCTTGAAAGTTAGGAAGACCACAAAACAAAGTTCTTTTTCTTCGGGGGTGATAAGGACCATGCCGGCTCCTACCCCTTTCTTGTTAAATGCCCCATCACATACATAGGTTAAGTTTGTTAATTGGTGACGGTCTCCTCTTCGTTGTTGTCTAGGATTGAGCACTCGGCTATGGAATCTGCTATGGCCTGGCCCTTGATAGAAGTACAAGGATGGAAGGAGTAGTGATGTTGTCCAAGCTCGACAGACCACTTCAGTAGTCGTTTCGCTACGTCGGGTCGGTTGAGAATTTTCTTCAACGACTGGTTGGTCAGTACTTTAATAGGACAAGCTTGAAAATACAACCGTAGTTTGCAGGAACACCATGAGTAAGTAGAAAGCTAGCTTTTCCAGCCTCATGTCTCTTGTTTCTGGGCCCAACAACATTTTGCTGACATAGTAGATCGGTCGTTAGATCTTCTCGTCTTCTCTGATCAATGCAACGTTGATGTGTGGTGAGTCACTACAAGGTAAAGGTTTAAGTTTCCCCCATTGATGGGTTTAGATAGTACCGAGGGAGTAACACTTGCTTCAGCTCTTCTAACATGTAACGACCTGACTTTTCGACCCTTGAATGTCGACACTAATACATCCATGGTATTCGTGTGTCGAGCATCCTAGTACCGAAAAGATAGATAGTTAGGGTAAGGTAAAAAGAAAAGGAAATAGAACAAGAAAGAAAGAGCACAATATCAAAATCTCAATAGAGGAACGATAATATACAATATCCAAAAAGATAATGCAAAGGGTTAATCCAAAATACAGAGTTATTTCAGAGTTACAAAACCTAAGCACTATCATCATCCTTGCAGTTATAACTACATATCCTCGCAATGCTAATACATACATAATATAGTGCAAAGGAAACAGAAAAAGATAGATAAACAGAAACCTCCAACTCATCTCCTGAAGCTCTGAAGCATCCAAAGTAAAACCTACTTTACTCAGCTTACTCGAAAGAGTACACAAGCAACAAAAACCACGTGTCAAACATAAGTATGGTATGGGAAACTCTAGATACATGAATACATGTAACAACAAATTTTGAGACCATACAGGTGACCATAATAGTTTTCCCCTCAAAAGAAACCAAACCATCAACAGTGATATAATAAATAATGTCTAGGGTTTAGAATATAAATCAGAAAAAGCTGTGCTGCTTGTATCTCACAACACAACAATATTAGAAGTATATCTAAAACTGCTAAGGTACGTTCACATATGGATTTTCCATCGAAGACATCCCTAGATAAACCGAGGCCATCCTCCTGACAAGGGTCAGAAAGTACCCTTCGAGTGTCGTATATCTCTAGATAAAATATACCATCTGCCGTTCCAATCAATGCTAAGGCTAGTGATTATATCGTAAATGGTTTGGTTTCTCTGCCATATCGTAGCACTACTAGAGTTAGGCTATTATGGCAATTTGTTAATTGGATTGCAAACAAAAAGAACATTCTATTAAATCTGTTTATAATCTTGTAACTGGCAATGGACATGGTGATCCTTGGCATATGCATATTTGGGATACATCTAGAAATCCAAGGAGGAATATGTCCAGTGGAGAGTTATCAACAATGCAATTCTAACATAGGACAAGCTTTGTCATAATGGCATGATAACAAATTTGTGCTGTGGTTTTTGCAACCAGTTCAATGAAACGAATGCCCATTTGTTTTTTCAGTGCAACTTCTGTAATGGAGTTTGGAAGGAGGTTCTGCATTTGTGTATGTTGCGTTGCTAGATAGCCCCAGCGATGATGATTGTTACATTATTTTTCTTGCCATGAGATGGAGAGATTATAAGGTGAGGGTGATGCTTCTTGCCCTAAAATTTTGCATGTTGGAACTACAAAAAGAAATGAATTTAAGATTATTTGAAAACATGGAAAGAAATACCAATATAATGATAATGGTGTGTGTCAAGAAGATTAGGAGAAGTGTTATTGCTTGGGGTCCTAACCATCTTATTACTTCCTTTGATAAGAATTTGTATGACAAATGGGTTAGCTTTTGTTTTTAGGGTTCCTTGTTTAGTTCTCTGTCTTGCTTTATTTGTCTATACTACTTGTATTTCTAGTTTTGTTTTAATAAGAGAGGTAAGGGTCCTCCTTAAAAACCTTACTTAACTTCCAAAAAAACTAGCCTACACCCTAACATGTGGAACCAAGTATCATCAATTCCTGGTACCAACATCAATAAGCATGTTCTGGTTATGGACTTAATATACCCTGTCATGGGTTAACTAAAGCCCAAGTTGTGCATCCAACTTTGTTTTCTGTTATTTCTGATGTCGAAGTCACGTATGAAATCTTTCACACGATTCTTCATTACTCGAATACTTTCCACGAATTCCAAAACAAGTCGATTGACAAATGCTAACGCCGGCCTCTCCCTTGGACATAACCTTAGGATGGATAGTCCAACACTATAATATTAGTTTGAAATATTAACGCGGACCTCTTCTTTGAACTTAACATTAGGATAGATAGTCCAATTCTATAATATTAGTCTGAAATGTTAATGCTGACCACCCCCTTGGACTTAACCTTAGGATAGACAGTTCAACTCTATAACATTCCACTTCATAATAGCTTCCAAAACGTTGACTCGTATACTAGTTTTGAAGTGGTATTCAGTAAGTAAAACACTTACTGATCTTAGACTCTTCAAAACTGAATCGATGAATTTCCAGTAAACTCAATTTCGGTTCTTTTAGAAGTAAGTGATAAAGGAGTCCTCCCTGAGGGATCTTGTATACATACAATTCTTAAAGCTAAAGACGTTTTATACCAATGAGTCCTCCCGAGGGATCTCAAACTGTATCAAGCCGTGAAGCTTTCATATACTTCCTAAGTTAAATGGTCAAGTTCGATTAGTCAATTTATCGACTATCTAGTTCAAAAAACGGTCACTTATGGAAATCAAATTTCATATACTTAACACGTTCTAACCATCTCAACTTACCATCCCTCGGTAAAGAGTGAAGTCGGTAGGTTAGAGCACTATTGCTTCTAAACCCTACTCGAACAACACTCTTAACTCTCATAGACAGATAAGCCTACTCCGTCGACTCACTACAGCAAAAAGACCCTACGATAGCCCCCAAAAACGTTATTAAAGCCTATAATAGCGGTTTAATAAACGCTGTATAATGACATGTTATTAAAAACAGTGAACAATTTATAGCGCATAATAAGCGCTGTAAAAAGTATTAATATAATAGCGCAAGTAATCCGCTATTTTAAACATTTTTATAGTGGCAAATTATGTGTTATTAATTACTATAATTATAGTATTTGTCTGCTATGAAATTCGTTATTAGCCACATAATATTTTTTGTTTTTTCTACGATAACACTAATAATTCGCTATAAAAAGTATTAATAGCGGATTATGAGCGCTGTATATGGATACGTTATTGTAGATGTTGACTTGTCACAACACCAATATGCTGCTATAAAGATTCAGCTACAATAGCGCTTATACTCTGTTATGATATGTTCTTTTATAGCGCTTACTGACCTATTATTCATCATTTTTTATAGCGCTTTTTATAATACCAGAGCGCTTTTTTTGTTATGTATCTGTAATACTGATAGATTTAATAGCAGTCATTCGGCGCTATTAAATATTTATAGTGGTTTTCAAGTGCTATGGTTTAGTTTCATAGTTCAAAATATTTCTACATCCTATTCATAAACTACAGTATTAAATACCAATATCAAAATGCACAATAATAATCATTTTAAACATAAAATCATTTAAATAATGCAAGAACATAAAAGATAATAAATATAGAGATGTAACACATTACATTAAACATATCAAATATTCATACACATAATAGCTTATAGCTTAAACCACATAAATTAAAACGTACTAGCAAATGTTTAAAGCACACCCCAAAAAATAGTAGCAAAGTTTAACAAAAAAACAAGTACATATTTGGTTGTTTGCATTAAAAAGAAGACCACAACTTTTGCATCCTTCTTCTTTCACACACCTACAAATAAGATAAATATTTACATTAGGAACGAATATGAATAAAACACTGACGAAATTTGATTTTTAGATAGCACCGTGCAGTATGTATGCATAAAGAGCTGACAAGTTGAAACTAAGGCGTTTTTTAACTTGACTACAAAATACATCAAGCCACAGAAAATCAAAGCAATCTTATAGAATTTGAAATGAAGTGACAATAACAAAACCAAAATAAAGGGAAGAAAAATTCAACATAAACAGACTAACTAAAAAGACACATGCACAATAACACAAGGAAATAGTGTCGAAACTTCCTATCATGCTTGAATCCTACATCCAATAGCACAAGGAAATATTTAGGAGCATTGAAGGTGAAACAATTAGTGGCAGTAGTTGAAATGTGACTCTAAAAATTATAAGTACTTGAACTTCTAAAATTGGTGGCAGTAGTTAACTACAATCATTGTTTCAGGATGAAACAATTGTTGTTCATCATTAATTCATAACGATACAATCTGTCTCTAAATGTTGATTTCTATTTGTCTCAATGTATCTCCAGATTCTCAACTGCTCATTCTGTTTTTATTATTATGAATTAATCCAATGAACTGAATACAATGTGTGATTGGGACAACACTATTTGGAGACAGGAACTCCACTCTAACTAAGTTAACATTATTACTATTTAAATGTAAGAAACATAGTATAATTTGGTTATTATTGTGTCATGATGCAAAACATAGCAAGTTTTCGAGCATAAGAAGCTATTTGTGGATGACACAATGGGGGAAGTAGAGATTGATGTTCAGCCAATAGTTACAACCGGTTTGACATTTGAAGATGCGGATGTTCCTAAATATTTCACCAAAAACTGTCACAAATCGGTATCCTAATCCAATAGCTCATAATGTTCTTCACAAGCCTGTTTGTGCTTGTTTGTATCCTAATGCACATTTCCAATAGCGTTATGCATATCAACACATCCAACTACCCGATTTGCCTTATCTACCAATATATCATCCTTATCATCCAAACTACCTGCCACCACATCTGAACTTTGAAAATCTTCATCATTAATCTCAGCAACATCAACCAATGACCCTAAATAAACAACATCCTCACCAGCACTTGAAGCAGGTTCATTGTCTTCAAAACTGTCAATAACCTGAAACCATAATCACCTTCACAGCCCACTCCATCTCCAGAATCTCTTATACAACCAAACCCCATTAATTCACCTTCATTCACCAACTACAGCAACTCCCTATACACAAACATCACCTCCCCTTTCTACCTTACCACAATAACACAACCACATGCAACCACCAAAGCCGAGCCGGAATTCTTTAAAAGGCGCGACTAAAAACTACCCGCACCTGGACAGAAAGACCCAATGAACACCATCCATATCAAAAACACTGCATACTCGTCCTTCAAATCATCATCACTACTCCACCAACCACCCAGTCTCCACCACTCGTTCGCAACTTCCGACATCACCAGACCTTCCACCCACAATAGCTTCAAACCCGTTGCTTTGGTCAAGCTACAACCCCAAACCCACTCCCTCGGTTCCTTCATGACAAGCATCATGCAAACTCCATCGCCAAGCCTACAACACATCAGTCAAACACCTGACACCCCCGACCTCAGCAGAAATGCAAACACCCAAAAACTGCATACTCCCCCTGTCACATCCTCACTGGAACTCCTCATCACAGCAAACCAAACCGCAATTTCAACTTCTTTTAACTCTACATTCTCCAAACAACACATTTCCAGAAAACTGCATCACTCTGCAACTCTCCCCTCATCAATTTCATTAAATGTCATAAAACTGCAATTTAACCCATCTCCTTCAAATCCCCAAACTGCTATCTGCAACTAACAACTGACTCAAGCTACCGAATGACAAATCCAACCACTCAACACTTGAATAAACTACTCCATCATCCAACCTCCATCAGCCTCTTCCCTCACCTTCAACCAAACCCGAACTCCAATTCGTCACCACTCGACTTCCAAACAACCTAACTGTGACATCACCCATCAATCACCAAACTTCAAATCCGAACAGTATTTTTATTACTAGTATTATATAATAAATTAAGTTAATCTATTATTTTTATTATTATATAAATAAATTTAGTTATTTCTTATAAAACTTAGTTAATTTAGTTAATAAATAAATTAGTCAGCGAAGTTAATTTTTTGACCTTAGTTAATTTATATTATTATTATTTTACATAAATTTAATTAATTGTTATAAAACTTAGTTAACTTGGTTAATATTTTACAATTTTTATTATTATTAGTATCCTAAACATAGTTAATTGTTATGAAACTTAGTTTATTTATTATTATTATTGTTATTATGATTGTTGTTGTTAGTATTATTATTATAAACTTAATTAAGTTTCATAAACATTATTTAAATTATTATTATTAAGTTAGTTAATTTTTATAAATTTACTCAATTTTTATAAATTTACTCAATTTTTATAAAACTTAATTAACGAAGTTTATTTTTATAATGTTAGTTAATTTATTTTGATTTTGACTATTATTATATATATCTAGTTAATTTTTATAAAACTTAGTTAACTTGGTTAATATTTATAAATTATTATTATTATTATACACTTAGTTTTTATAAACTTAGAATTAATTTATTATTATTGTTATTATTGTATGAACTTGGTTAAATTTTATAAAATTAGTTAACTTGGTTAATATTTTATTACTTATTATTATTATAAACTTAGTTAGTTTTCATAAAATTTGTTAATATTTTATTATTATTATTATAACTTTATTTAATTTTTGTAAATCTTACCTAACAAACAAGGAGAGTAACAGCTTCCTTAATCAAATTCATTTTAATAGTAGCAATTGATTATACTAGGCAGCTCATAATAGTAGAAAGTAAAAAATAACAACAATACCTCATTTGATACCACATCCTATAAATCATCACTTGCAAGGATAAAGAATTCAAGTGATCCATCAACCATCTCCTCCTGCATTAGCACAATAAAAGTCCTTCACTCACAGGAATTACTCGATAATAAGCAGTTTATGCACTTTAATTGCAAAAATGTGCACAACTAGAATATAACATGATGAAGAAAATACCTTACTTTCAGGCTCAACAACAACATATTGCTTCAAGATTTTATCACCAAATACACGAGAAACGGTAAGCACATCGCCCACCCGCCATATGCTAATTTAGTTTGATCCTGCATGCACCGATGATCTAATTTCAGTTTAAGGAACTTGTTTTGATACCTTAAAATCTTTCTGGTTTTATAGCACTATATAGTTAATTCTATTACTAACCTTGCCAGCCAAAGAGCAGTAAAAATTGTAACAGTACATAAAATAAACTGTGCGCCAGAGCAGTACAAATGAAATGAAAAGAGAGGACATTATAAAATTAGCCAATGCTTAATAATCTCAACTGTAGAAAAGATATCTATAATGAGAAGGCAGTGAAGTTATTTCATTGCAAATGAGAAATGTTTTGCCTATATATAGTCTTTTCTTCAGTAACTGACCTCTTCTTAAACTATATGTTTATGCACATTGTGAACAATAGATGAATACATTATAGTGCAGGAGCAAGAATCCGATTCTTCATCTTCTGAGTCACTTAATTCGCTGCAAAAGGAACTTAGCATATAAGTATCTTAGATATATACTAAAGCTTTGTTTGATATAGTCCCTCTTACTAAAATCCAAAGGATACCCGTTATTTCTTTAAAAATAAATTGGGCTACCGCACCTAGCTATCTAAATTACCCAGATTTTCAGTTGGCAATATACAATCAGCCGCCTCAGGAAAAATTTGGCAGTACATTGTCACTGCTGTATAATTTTTTCCATTTTTTAATACCCAAATTTTAGTTGGTAGAAACTAGATAATGGAGTACTTAAGGTTGATGCATTTAGCACTACTCTTAAAAGTACTTGGTAATAACATGGGCTACCAAAATTATGCCAAATACATCCATACCGAATAAGTAGTTTTCTTTGAGGAAGAACGGTTATACAGTATATATATATATATATATATTTATAATGCCTACATATGAATATTCTAGAGCTTTTGACCTTAAAATTTTCAGTAAAGGAAATAATTAACTAGTTTTGATACCTTAATTTTTTTACATGTGTATTGTTACACAATTTATTACTGAGAGCGGCTGAAGTTATTAAATCATCGCAAACCGCAATAGGACGGTCGAAATTGTTCATCTATTAAGAGAAAACTTTAAATAAAGTGGTCAACAGCTTGATATTTCAATATATGACTCAATTGTTTTATTTACCTATCTGGATAAGTTGTCTGTAAAAAAATAGTACATATCACATGTTTTAGTAGTAAAGATGTTGTTTACTTAAAGCAGGTGAAAATTACAAAGCATGGCATATCAGCCATTATGATATCTTTTATACAAGTCTTCCTGTACATGGAATCTACTCATAAGAATTCAAAGAAATTTCTTCAAAAATATTTGTCCGCCAAAATGCAAAAAATTTGGTGAAGCGACAGTCTATGTCTATATCAACACGTTCATCCCCAAGAACACTAGACCAAATTAACCATCTAAGAAGTATGCCAATACGACTTAGTTACTCGCAACTTCATAATCTGCTCACTGTCGCCTAATTTACTCAAACAACATGATTACATCAATATAGAGGTGCAAGATCTACTAAGTGCTAAGTTTGAAATTAAGTAATTCAAAATATAAAGTGACATCTGAATAGTCCGCATGTGGTTGCTTGAATGATTAAAGTTTCCTCAGTATGCACTTAACTCAAGCTAAATAGTTTATTGTTGACCAGTAAACGAAATATATGCTCAACCATCATGGGAAATCACTACATCAACCAAAAGACATGAACATAAGTAATCTTAAATGCAATGATTCCGCTCACATACTTCGCATGCACGTTCTGCTTGCATAATCTGCTCGCAATGTAGCTTCCCCTCTACACAAAACTATCTAATACGACCCTATCAAACAGTTATCACTGACGATATATTCCAAGGCCAAATGAAAATTTGTTGTTCTTCTTAGCACATCAAATATAAAAAACAAAAGGCGGTTATGAACATCCTCTTGGCAACACCAAGAAAGGTTGAATAACAAGTACATCACTGCCTTCGATACGTCTAATTCATATGACCTATTTTTGTCCTAGGACCTTGGATTAGAGTATTTGTAATAACACAAAAAGCATATATTTTATTTTGCTGAAGAATGTATTTCCAATGTTTGTTTTAGTACCAAGTAAGAATGAAATTCAAACGCCATTTGAACTACCTATAGTTTTAATAGCTTCATGGACCGCTGAAAAATTTAGATCTCATAATCCAAGGCTTCTGCCTTTTTTATATGCCTGCATATTCAAAATGTAATGGAAAAATAATGAAGTAGCATGCAAAATCAAGACCTAAAGGAATATACAAGTAGATAAAACTTTCATCAACTCGTGAATTTAGTTTTGAAGTTTCAACTCCATAGAATACAGACAAACGGGGCAACATAAGGTTCCAGATTTTCGACTTAATGGGTGCATGTGAAAAACATGAAGTAAAGTCATTAATATTATCTAGAAGGTAGAACATCTGAAAACCAATGAGAAGTTCATTAATTTAGCGTACTTATAGAAGTCGATCAATAGCAGAAAATGAGGGTATGTATCCTCACACCTTAGATGTCAGTTTAAACTAGTGCTACTTTTGTAAGTAGTAGTCTCAATGTCTCATTGTAGGATATGAAGTATAAAACAGTTAGCGAATTTTAGAAAGAAAAAAAAAGCTCATTGCAAGATACTTTTGCTAGTTATTAGCTGACCACATTAAGATAAACAAAGGTCCCAATCAGAATTGGCAAAAATTCTATCATATATTATCATATGAAAGAGCATAGCTAGGATTATTAAATGCATATATCCTATGATCTATGTATGCCTGTTTTTCAAGCTCTGTGCATGCTAGAATAGAAAAAATTGGTTAAACATCAGTCAATAGCATTGAGACTCTAAATATCACCCTCATATCGTACTAATTGCTAGGCATTCCCTCATAATGACTAAAAAAAGAAAGCTTATCTAGTAGGCTTTAAAATTGATAATACCAAGACTACAACTTTGATTACACTCTTTTGTATACTACAAACATATAATGATAAACTAAAAACTATGTCAATGCTTAGAAGAACATAGCATACAACATTCATAGAAAAAAAATGAGAACCTCATTAGAAGCTGCAGCAATCGACATTGATACAGAGTTTTCGTCCCCTAGAGCAAGAGCTAATCTCATATCTTTTTGTTGATGCTTGAGAGGAAACGCATGTGGATAACTTCCCTTTATCATTGAAGGTCCCTTCATGAGGAACATTGGATTTGCAATTGCACCAAGATCCTATTTATTGATGCCCGTAGCCTCTTAGAATATTTATCCTTTTGTTTCCTGGTTTCTTACCAACAAATTATTACCATAACATCCAGAAGAGTTTGTTGGCTCAATCCACTTTTCTCAGTCAATGTAAGGCCTTCAGATATTGAATTCATCATGCTACATAAACAAATGCCAAAATAGTTAACATTGCTAGGATTTGGTAAGAGATATCAAAAGCAGTAAGTTTCCATTTGCAAGTACTATGGAAACTATGCCACTAGAGTGTTCATTTATTTCCACCAACGAATTCTAGGTTAAACGGCCAACAAAGTAAGAATAAAAAATTGAAATTGCACATGTTTCTTAAGTTTGCAATCGCATGCTATTACAAAATTAAAATCTTTCATGCTGTATACAATAACCATGTTAAGAATTCGTCTTGAATAGTTTTAAAAAAATGAGCAGATATTTGAATATAAGAAGAGGGATATGTAATTCAATAAGCTAACCATTAATTAATCTTACTAGGAGAAGCAGGAAGATGAAATCCCTTTGCCTATACCGAACCCTCAACTCCTTTGTATGGTACGAATTATAGATTTAAATGGCTAATGATACTAGTGAGGACGAATAAGGCAACAGTTATCAAATTAAGGACCTAAGAAAACAAAGTTGGAGAAGAAATTAGCAGTAACCAGTGAGTTATCGTATTATCAGTATTCAGAAGATGGAAGATAAAATTGACTTACCTTGTTCTTGGTTAGAAACCCTAGACTTGGAAGGAAGAGGAAATTATCTGAACTGGTAGGTAGTTGAAGAAAAGATAGAATAAAATTTGAGTAAATGATTCAGGAAGAGAGAAATAACTGAGGAAGAGGGAAAGTGAAATAATTTAAGGAAGACGCGACCATCCAAATAATTCCCTCTTTGTAAGAGCGTTACATACGCAGTGGCTACTCCAGATGAACATATTAAAGCAAATAATAACACTACAAAATGAAGCGTTATCTATTGCCATTATAAAAACCAACTTTTCTTGTATTGGCTTTTAGTGTTAAGTATACTTAACTACATTCCATAAACCAGTAAATAAAACAAAACACAATTAAACCACTTAAGCATCTCCTAAACCACTTTTATAAAATATTTGTTTATAATGTAAAACTCTTTTAAAAATGATAAAGGTTATGCATAATAATTTATTTATATGATAAGATACTTAAAAACAATTCAAAAGATATTAAATTATTGTTTGAACCAAAAATGATACAAACACCCAATAGATTGAGTAAAGAATAAAAAGCGAAGAAAGTAAATGAGTAAGAGATAGAACACACAAGATTTATGGTGATTTGATGTATTCTGGCCTACGTCCACTTCAAATTTCCTTTTATTATACCGTGTTTTTCAAGTATAGTTCTTACGGATTGGTATAAATCCATTTCGGATCAGTATAAATCCATGTGTGATTACCCAAAATTAGAGTAAGAGAACAAGAGCTGAAAAAAGATCCTTAGAAATGAGCTCTACCCTTCTATTTATAGAGGCATAAGGCTTAAAATCTTGCCTAAAAAAATCTCCACATCGTTTTCCACCCAAAAGACTAGTTCTCAGAAAATATAGGTGCTACCTCAGCAAAAATCACGGATCAGTACGGATCCATGGGTTTGGATTGGTACCGATCCACGTGATAGTCAAAATGATCGTTATGGACTCTTTGTTTAAGCTCGACTCTTAGTTAGCGTCGTGATTCTATACTTGTTGGCACCATTATTTGCTTGTTTCTAAGTTCAAATGATGGATCTATGGATGAATTAAGTTGCTGATTTCAAAAGCTCGTGGAGATCAATAGAGAATTACATGGGATTGGTGAAATAACAATTGGAATAGGTTTGCATCATCAAGTAGAGTTGATAGAGTAGGGGCAAGTTCGGTGGAATTTTCGTGAATCTATACCGTTCTAGGGGTTGGATCGGTACCGATCCAACTCCTTGTTGGATTTTGAGTTTTTTCCTTTTGTGATGGAATTGCATTTTCTTTGTGATCTTGGTTGCACTTAAGTATTAGGCTTTATGATCATATCTCCAGACATCTTGCCTTGATAATTTTGAAGTTTGACTCATCGGTTCATCTGTATACTGCATGGTCAAAAGGCGGGATAACATCTGCCTTCAAAAGCATGCCTTGCAAAGGGAAGGTGTTTTTTCTCAAGAACGGATGTTGAAGTTGATGGGATATTAGTAGTTGAACTTTCTGGTCATCAGCCGATCAAGCTATCGCTAATCATCCTATTCTTTTGGATTCTCTTGTTAATCACGGGTCGTTCTAAACCTATTACAGTCTACGACTCTAGACCCTGCCTAAGTGCAGTCTATACATCATCATCATTCTGAGTTCATTTGGAGTTATTACATCACATATCAAAATTGTTAGGTGTTCATCTGGGATTTTTCAGTTCTACTCTAATCACAAGGGATTTAAATCCTTTTATCAAATCTATATCTGTTCTAAGGTTCAATCTCTCTATATTGTTTTATATTCGGTTTAATGCATGATCTATCTGGATTGGTTTATATTTAGTTTAATATGCGAATTCTCTGGATCGTTTAATGTTTATTTTAAGGGGACGATCTCTCTAAATCATTAATAAAATTCATGGCCGTTAAGGGCCGATAGTTAAATCCGTGATCTCTCTAGATCATTAGTTGAGGTCATAACCATTCGGGGTTGGTAAATAAATCCATGGTCTATCCGACTCGTTAATAAAATCGATGGCCGTTTGGGGCCGGTAATCAAATATGTGGTATCTTCGGACCGTTAATAAAATCCATGGCCGTTCGGGGTAGATAATCAAATCTATGGTCCCTTCGGACCGTTAATCAAATCCACAGCCGTTCGGGGCTGCTAATCAAATCCATGGTCTCTTCGGACCCTTGCTAAGCACGATCCGTTCGCTCTCTGACGAGGGGACTCAATGACAAGCAAGCCCATTCACTCACTCTTTGGTGAGGAGATTTATTTCTTGCACTCCGGTCTCGTCTCTTCGGACGGAAGTTAAAGAAATCAACATCGTACAAGTCCATCCGCTCACTCTTCAACAAAGGGACTTGCACCTTGCACTCTAGTCCCATCTCTTTGGATAGGACTTAAAGTGACCAATATCAGTCATCACGTTCAAGTGGGTTTCAATAATCAATGATTTATCTAATGGAATCGAACTCAAATACTAAGAAACATAAAGTCAAACATCATGATAACCACCTCTCTGGGCGTTATAGCCTAGCATCTAACTCAAAGCGTGCCTACGGACCGATCGAGATCCCATACACGAGTAAGTACCTAGACTATATTATTGCGTTGTTTATTGAAAGTGGAGATAGAGTGCAAGAATCGAACCTGTTTTCCTACCATCCCAGTCTAGAGATGACCATCCTTGGCCTCGATCCAGGGTCATTTCCATTTGCTGCGGTTGATGGCTGCTCCTGTTCCACAACCGTAGTTTAGTTTCTCACATATTGTTGTAGTTGGTTATTTCTGACCTGTTCTTCGATTAGATCGCGCAAGTGTCTGTAACCATTTTTGTTATGTCCATCCTTCTCATGGAATAGGCAATACTTTCCAGACGTCCTCTCATGGTCCGTGGGTTCTCTTCTTCTCGGCTTTCGAGGGGATCTATCCCCTAGTATCTGGATAAATCCACTCTGGGGTTTCATTCAAGTCCGTGTAAGAAGAGAATTTTGCTTCCCTTCTTTGCCGCTTTGATCCTTCAAAGCCATCATCTATCTTTCTTTTTTCCTTTGCCTTTGCTAGATCCTTTTCTAGGCATCCTTCGCCATCTACAACATTAATCTCTTCCTGATTAGCCTCAGCGTCCTCCTGATGCAAGTATCCCTTGGCCTTATGATAAAATTCTACGAGATCCATCAGGGGATCCCATTCCAAAGCAACTTTAAAATCCGTCTTAATAGCTATTCCTGAAACAATCGCCATCAAAACCATTGATGAGTCTGACTTATCGAACCGTGGAAGCCGCCACATTGAACCTTGTCAGAAAACTCCCGAGGGTCTCTCCGTCCCTTTGATTTACATTCGCTAGTGTCATTACATTTTTGGGTCGTAAGATATGGACCCATAACTGTTCACAAATCTGTTCACTATAGCTCGACCCACGTGCTGATGGAACCATTCTCCTGTTGTCTAAACCATAACGCCGCCAAATCCATTCGATATAGAGGGAAACACCATCCTATGACCTCTTCATACGCACCCAGCACCTCCATGTCTCGGATGTACCTCATCAAATGAACTGTTGGATGAATCTTTCCATCATACGTCTCCAACGTAGGTAACTTGAAATCAGGTGGATTCCTAGTGTAATATTTGGAGTGAATGGACTCCTGTTCACATCCTCCAGGCTCTGGTTAGGAAATCCACTCCTTATAGCTCGTCTCACGATCTCAGCAAGTCCGTCATGATCATTCAATGGAATTCTCATGTTTGCATTCTCATCTTTCCCCCCGTTGCCACGAGGAATTATGGCACATACTCCCCCAATCGTGCTTCTACATTCTGATTCGCATTCAAATGCTCCGTATAATTTCCAAGATACACATCACTTCTTCCTAGGCTAGCATGACCCATACCCCCCGAGTCCTTGTGGATCGTTATCGATTCGTGCTTGTGGGTTGGTACCGATCCGTGTGATCGGCTCGGGATTTTCTCTGGTTTGTTCTATTCTGCTACCAAATACATTTGCTTCAGCTTTAGGTCCTTGGTTCTGATTTGCAGCGACTTCGGCCATTCCTATTTGTCCTATTCTCCTGAAGAGATTTTCCGTCATCTCTTCCTAGGAAGCAATCATAATTTCCTGCAATCCATTCATCATGGTCTCCATCTCATCCCTGGTTATATAAATGGATGGGGGTTGGTTCCTGAGGACTCCTCCTGGCTGCCCCCTTGTTGATTTCCTCCAGTAATGGCCTTCCTCGTTGATTGTCTTACTATTTGAATCTTTCTAAGTCTCAAATCAATGAACTCAAGTGTTTCTCAGTGAAAGCAACAAAATGTTTGAACCACAAATGACACAAACACCCAATAGATTAAGTAAAGAATAAAAAGTGAAGAAAGTAAATGAAAAATGAGTAAGAAATAGAACACACAAGATTTATAGTGGTTCGACATACTCTGGCCTACGTCCACTTCAAGTTTCCTCTTATTATACCGTGTTTTTCAATACAGTTCTTACGGATCAGTATAGATCCATTTTGGATCGGTATAAATCCATGAATGATTACCAGAAATTAGAGTAAGAAAACAAGAGCTGAAAAAAGATCCTTAGAAATGAGCCCTACCCTCCTATTTATAGAGGTAGGAGGCTTAAAATCTCTCCCAGAAGATCTCCACATCATTTTCCATGCAAAAGACTAGTTCTCCAGAAAATATAGGTTCTACCTCAGCAAAAATCATGGATCGGTACTGATCCATGGCCTTGGATCAGTACCGATCCACGGGCTTGGATCGGTACCGATCAACGAGATAGTCAAATTGGTCCTTGTGGACTCTTTTTTTAATCTCGACTCTTGGTTAGCTTCGTGATTCCATACCCGTTTACAGCATTATTTGTTTGTTTCTAAGTCCAAATGATGGATCTATGGATGAATGAAGTTGCTGATTTTAGGAGTTCGTGGTGATCGACAATAAATTGCATGGGATCGACGAAATAATACTTGGAATAGGCTTCCATCATCAAGTAGAGTTGATATAGAAAGTGGGGGCAAGTTTGGTGAAGTTTTGAGTTTTGGGCTTCACGATCATCTCTTTGGGAGTCTTGCCTTGATAACTTTGAAGTTTGACTCATCGGGTTCGTCTGTATACTGCCTAGTCAAAAAGCGGGATAATAATTATAAATAATTTATATAACTTCAATAAAATAATTAACTAATTTTCTAATATATATATATATATTCTTTGAAATATTTATAATTATTGTTTAAACATTTACTCGAAATATTACATAAAAATATCTACTTCATAATTTATTTTAAAACTTTAAAAAGTATAATTTCCTTTATTTCAAATTATTCTCTTACTTTAATAATTCGTAATAAATTATTAAAAATATATACAAAATCTAAACCACTTTTAACATACTCTGATATAAGTTAGAAAAGACTACTATAAATATTGAAGTAAAATACTTAAGTTTAATGTAATTTCAAAGCAATCTAAAGTCTCAAATAGAAACTACAGCATTTACAGAATTGGTTAAGAGATACTACATCATTTTTACCGTGCTACGGTTGACTGGTTAAAAAGTATGAACTGGGGAGTTTTGATTACTTAAAAGTTTTTCCATTTTTCGTTATGCAAAATAACTTTTTAGCATCCAATCATTTTGCAATCGACAATATACACAATATAGATTATAATCATAGAAAGAAACACTAAGGATTTCTCTTTAAAAAATCATAGAAAATGCCGAACACAAGGCTTTTCCGAAGTGCTTCTACAGTGACTATCGCTATAAAACCACTTCCAAATCAAGTCTGATTCAAATCAAAGTCCAACTAAACCTTATGTGCTTTGTTTTAAGGCTATGCAACAAGTCATAGAAAGTCATACAAGTCCATATACATCATTTACATATCCCATTTGCTTTCCAAAGCAAGAATCACAACAAATATAATCAATATAAAACCAAGCACATATTTATAGTTTAAATAACAATATACACACTTCATATTCATGCAAATGGTGAATTAGCTTACCCTTCAACAAGCAAACTACCAAGTACAACCATCCACTTCCTACCTCAACCTTGCAAGCTCCTAAACTTCCTACCCTAACCTCCTTTGTTCACGGCCAAGCACAAATCCCCCTTTATTGCCTACGATCTTGAATGTAAGGGAATTATGTGCTTCAAATCTTCTCGCTTTGAGTTGATGGAAGGTATTTTTATGTTGTTGTAAGGCTTATATAAGAGTTTGAGTTGATTTAGAGTTGTTCTGAGTTAATTTTTTTTAGCAAATTATGAAATTAATTTGTTCTTAGGAAATTATGAAGAGAAAAGAGTGAAGAGCGCTTTGATTTATTTTTGTAGAAACGTAAAAGTGATTTAATGATGTATGCATGCACTTATATAGGCTTCAAGTGATGTGCTTACCCTCCACTCAAAGGTAAAACAAATATCTCCTCTCCACTCACAAATATCTACCTCCTTCTAGAAGCTTTCCTAAAGTGCTTTAGTGCAAAATATTTTTATTAGTTATAAATGATTTCCTAAGTTATTTAGACATGCACACAAAGTTCCGACAACTTGTTTTGAATAAAAAGCTATTTATCAATAAAACAATTTTCGTTCACGTTATCAATATTTCTTTAAAGTATTTATTTTTGTAACCCAATTTCAAAAAAAAATTCTTCTCATTAGTCGTTAATCAAAAGGAGTTTAATCGAGGTTATAAAATTACATTTATAACACTTAATTATATTTCAAAAGTTTCGATATTTAAAGATGAAGTGTTCAAAATTATGGGTCGCTACATTCTCCCCTAATTAAGACATTTCATCCTTGAAATTCAAACAAGAACGACAATCAAAAGAGAATAAAAGAAACAAGACATATATATAGAGTACTGTTGAAACCATATACAAACCCAAATTCATATTAAGTGACTCCACCTCAAACTATGAGTGCACTACAAAAGATGTACTAAGATAAGAAGAAACCACTAATATAAAAGAAACTCCAGATAGGACTCCCTCAAACTATCCTTCATCACCCATGTACAATCACGAGCATCCTCTCTCCAATTTATGTTAACCAACTTCACGACCTTAGTCCTCAATCGCTTGTTATATCGATCAACAATGCTAAATGGTCGCCTTAGAATTATCAAATTAGGCTCAACCTCTATGTCCTTCTGCTGCGATGCTTCCACCACCAAAGAAGGATCATGCACAAACTTATGCAAATGCGATACATGAAATACATTGTGCACACTTAATAGTCTAGTCGGTAATTCGACTCTACATGCGAGTGTACCAATCCTCTCCAGGATCGGGAATGGTCCTATATAACGAGGAGCCAACTTCCCTTCCCTTCCAAACCGAACAACACTTCTCATTGGAGAAACCTTTATGAAAACAATGTCTCTAATTGAGAACTCCGTGTCTTTGCACCTCTCGCCTGCATAGCTCTTTTGTCAATTCTACATTTGCGTAATTTGCTTCCGAATCTCTGTTGCCTTATCTGATGCCTCCCAGATCACATCTGGCCCAAATACCAAACAATCTTCAGGTTCCACCAACACGATGGAGATTTGCAAGGTCTTCCATACAATGCCTCAGAAGGTGCCATTCCGACACTAGCCTGGTAATTGTTGTTGTACGAGAACTCTACAAGCGATTAATGCTCTTCCCACGAACCACCAAAATCTAATATGCAAGCTCGAATCATGTCCTCTAAGGCACAGTTAACCCTCTCTGTCTGTCCCTTAGTCTGAGGATGGTAAGATGTACTCAAACTCAGCTCCGTCCCCAAAGCATAATGTAGTCCTTTCCAAAACTGGCTTGTGATATCGGATCTCTTCAAATTACGATATCCCATGGAACTCCGTAAAGTCTAATGATCTTCTTAACATATAACTTGGCCCTAGGCGCTGTCCTCGTAGTCTTAATTGGTAAGAAGTGCGCATTCTTAGTCAATCGGTGCACACTAACCCAAACACCTTCGTTTCCCTTCCCTGATATAGGTAGCCCATTTATAAAGTCCATGGATATCTGCTCCCTTTTCCACTTATGAATCTCGAGTGGTTAAAGCAATCCAGTTGTCTTCTGGTGGCTAACTTTAATTTGTTGGCTGTTGGAACACCTACTCACAAAGATGGAAATATCTCTCTTCATGACCTCCCACGAATGTCCGCCTCATATCATGATACATCTTAGTGACTCCAAGATGTATTATTAGCCATGAATGATGACACTCTATCAATGCCTCTTGCCTAATTCCTTCACTGTCGGGAGAACACAACCTTCCATTCATCCTTACTATACTGCAGCTATCCACCTCAAATCCGGCCACCTCTCCGATGCCTCATTCTCTCTCATCGCTTTGGCTATCCAAGCAATATGAAGATCTCTAAGCCGATTCCTTCCGATACGACTAATCAGGGACGGACGAACCTCTACATTTTCTACAACTGCATTCCTCCTATTGAGCGCATCAGCTACAACATTAACTTTCCCCGGCATACACAATATATCTGGATCATAGGCCGATAGAAACTCCAACCACCACTGCTACCTTATGTTAAGTTCCTTCTAAGTGAAAAGATACTTCAAGGATTTATGGTCTGTATACAACTCGAACTTCTTACCTAGGAAGTGATGTCTCCACATCTTCAACGCAAAAACAACTACTAACAACTCCAAGTCATGGGTCGAACACCTTAACTCATGCAGCTTGAGTTGCTAACTGGCATAGGCGATAACCCTTCCATGCTGCATCAACACAGCATCTAAACATATTCCACATGCATCGATATAAATAGTTAAACCCTCACCTCCATCCGAAACAATAAGAATAGGAGCGCTATTTAACTTTGCCTTCGACTCTTTGAATGCTTGCTTGCATTTTTCTACCCAAGAAAATTTGACATCTTGCTTCGTTATATTTTTCAAGCGAAAAGAAATCTTCAAGAAATCCTGAATAATTCCCATGAAGAAACCTACTAATCCCAAGAAGTTCCTAATCTCGGTTGTGCTTTCTAGCCTCTTCCAATCTTGAACAACCACAACCTTCGCTGGATCCATAGAAATACCCTCTGCTGAGACAACATGCCCTAAGAATCTAGCTTCTGACTGCCAAAAGTGACACTTCAAGAACATAGCCTTCAAAACTACTCTCTCATACAATTCTCAAATGGCAAGTATGTTCCTTCTTGGTCTTAGTAGACCATAATATCATCAATAAACACAGGAACAAACTTATTCAACACATCTTGGAAAACCCAATTCATTAAGTTCACAAAATATGCTGGAGCATTAGTTAGGCCGAATGGTATAACTAACCACTATTAAAACTTATCGGACATGAAGGCTATCAATGGTACACTCTCCTCTTCTACCCTAAGCTGATGAAACATAGTGGCAAGATCAAGTTGAGAAAACATCAGAGCATCATGAAACTGATCAAACAAGTTATCGATCCTAGGAAAAGGATACTTGTTCCTATCAGTCCGCTTATTGATCTCACGATAATCCACACACCTTCTTAAGGAACCGTCCGCCTTCGTGACAAAGACGATGGGCGCTCCCTAATTCGATTAACTCGGTCAGATCAAGCCTTTCTGTAACATATCACCGACCTGGTTAGTTAGTTCCAACTTCTCCTTCGGTGCTAGCCTATGAACAGGCAATACAATATGCTTAGCATCCTAAACCAAATCGATATGAAATTCTATCTCGGGATGAGATGATAAACCAGATACCTCTTCAGACGCATCTACAAACTCCTTCACAACAAAGATTGAACCCAACTTCCCTTCCGCCACATCAAGAAAATAAAGAAAACTACTTTTAAGTGAGCAAGGCCGTCCATTATTCACTATTAGAATTTTCCATCCCTTGTCTTAAATGATATAGTTTGCTTAACAAATCTAGAACTGAACAATATCTAGACAACCAATCCACCCGAAGCAAAACACCAAACCCCAGAAAACCAAGAACATACATATCATTAGGGAAGAGTTGGTTAAAATAAGTAAATGGAACTCCTAAATAAATCATACTAAGATTGTCCGAGCCCCCAATAGGGTTCGACACACAAATAGAGTCAGAAGCCATACCTGGCTTCAGCCTCATTTTATTAACAAGGTTACTAGAAATGAAACTAAGAGAAGTATCAGTATCAAGTAAACCACAAACAGGAATGCTATAAAAAAATATATAATATATTCCAGAACCTGTTTCCCCTTTGCAGTTGTAGAAGTGAAAGGTGTTGTCGCAAGTGTAAAAACCCTAGGCTGTTTTCCTTTCTGAAGCATTGGACACTCCCTAGCAAAATGACCTGGCCTGTGGTTATTATAACAACTCTACCTTGGAATAAACTATGCTTTTGCCACCAACGGCTCTAGCTTCGATACCTTCGCAATCGGCGCTTTAACTAATGGTGCTCTAATCACTTGCCCTCCTCCACCAGACCTACAATTTCTAGAAAAATGCATCTTCTTTCCACACTTATGGCAAGCTAAACAAGAGATATCCCTCAACGGTTGAAACTTATGCTTGTTATCCACAGTTGGTTTAGATATAGATAGCTTTGGAGCCAAACCCTCGAACCTGATACCCATAACTAGTGGATTCACAAACGATCCATGAATATAATTTGTTATGTCCCTTTGAAACTCTCGACGCACACCTACAATGAGCATCTCGTTTTACTTCAGCGATATATCTACTAACCTCTATGATAGTCTCAGTGCTATTGAACCTCTTACTGCCCAACCTGTCATAATCACAGCAAAACAGAGCAAAGTACATCTGTGGATGAACCAAAACGACGTCTTCCAATACATTCACCATTGATTACTCAATAGGAGCGGCATTCCTCGGTGCCCGATTCGAATCATTAGCGACGGTACTACTCCGTCCAAATCTACCTATATCTCCTCTAGCATTAGTAGCTCTGGTACTCAGTTCTCACTACCTGAACATAGCAAGATAACTTTGTGAAACTTAAAGCTAGACTTATTTTAAAGAAAAGCCATTCTTAAGGAAATACCATAAAGAGATGGGTTTATAAAAAACCTATCTCTAACGAGCCATACCTAACCAAAGCCAAGATATTCACTAAACCTTCGCTCTGATACAAAATTTAACAACCTGACTTTTCGAACCTCTTATATCGACAGTAATACATCCATCGTGTATCGAGCACACAAGTGCTGGAAAGACAGATAGTTAGGTAAAGTAAAAAAGAAAAAGAACAAAACAAGAAAGAAAGAACACAATATCAAAATCTCACGGCGGAACTATAATATACAATATGCAAAAAAACAGTACAAAAGGTTACTTCAAAATATAAGGTAATTTCGAAGTTACAAAACCTAAGTACTATCATTAGCCTGGACAGTTATAATTGACTGTCCTCACAATGCTGATACATACATAATATAGTTCAACAGAAATAGAAATAGATAAATAAATAGAAGACTCCAGCTCTATTCCTGAAGCTCTGAAGCGTCGAAAATAAAACCAGCTTTACTTAGCCTACTTGAAAGAGTACAAGAGAAATTTAGGGAAAACAAAAACCAAGTTTCAAAGACAAGTCTGGTATAGAAACCGCAAATACATGAATACATGTAACAGTAACTTTTGAGACCATATGGGTCACCATAACTGTTTTCCCCTCAAAAGAAACCAAACCATCAATAGTGATATAATAGATAAAATCTAGGATGTAGAATATAAATTAGAAAATAGCCGCACTGCTTGCATCTCACAACACAACAATATTATAAATACATCTAAAACCGCTAAGGTACGTTCGCATATGGATTTCCATTGAAGACATCCCTAGATAGACTAAGGCCAGCCTCTTGACAAGGGTCAGAAAGTACCTTTTGTGCTTTGCATATCTCTAGATAAAATATACCATTAAGATAAACATAACTAGCCCACACCCAAACATATGGAACCAAATATCATCAACTCCCGGTACTAACAAGATAAGCATACTCTAGATATGGAGTTGATATACCCAGTTGTGGGTTAGTTAAACCCAAGTTTGTGCATCATACTCTATCTTCTGTCATTTTCGATGTTGACCCAAAAAAGGCCCATAGAACCTTAGACCCATCCCAAGGCTGGCTGTTGGTTGGTAAAATTGATACAAAGAACAATACATAGAGCTATCTACCTACATATTCAGAATCTCACAGTGGAAGGATATATAATATCAGAACAATACCTATTTCATTAAAAATTCAAATGTATAAAGAAACGAAATAATCCCACATAACAACACCAAATATATGTAGTTCAATATCAAAACACAGCATGTTTTAATGGTTACATCGGAAATATAAAAACAACACATGTAGATAAACCGATGACTGCCACAAGTCCCATCATTGCTTCACTTTGTAATCTACATTATCTTCTTTAACCTGTGTTGTAATGAGGTGGGAGTCAGAACAACAATGTCTGGTGAATAAAAATCTCAAGCCATTTTATATTAGTACTTGGGCAGTATAATTTAAATAAGACTATGTCATATGCATCCTAACTATATTATAAGTTTTCTAACTACAAGCCCTAAGTCTTTTCCAGTCTGATTCTATAACCATTACCCCTTTAACCCAATAACCCTTCTTCAACTGTAGACCAAAGGCCATTCCCTGTCCCACGCATCTATCGTCAATAATGTCCTAACATTGTAAGAGATAACTCTGACCATTTATTAGCTCATTCTTGGTAGGTCCCCATTATTTAATATCTATCCCAAAGAGGACACCTATCTGATATACCTAGCTAACACTGCACAAAATATCATCAGGCTACTTAATACTTCCTTACGGGAGAGGCAAGCCCTATAATAGCCAGTTAATACCTCAACTCGAAGCGGACCCTTCTCGAGATATCCTCTACCATGCCCAACCGCTAACCCTGACCATTTAATACTTCTTAAATAAGGAGAAGGTGGGCCCTCAATCAGCCACTTACTACCTTCAACCCTAAAGTAGGTCCTATGTATAATGACCCTTAACCCAAACTGTGACGTCTCACATTAATTCGACTATCCGTAGGTACTGGTAATAATATTAGCTGGGCAGGTTTACCCTACAAAATTTGGGACTAACCTTGCATCCACCGTGGGTACTTATTATAGATGATGTCTCACATCAGCCCCAAAGTCACACTGCTGGTAGTCAGATTAGCTGGGCATAGTTTCGTATGATTTTGATTGACCTTGCATATCTATAACTTAGTCATAATCTACTCTCACTTAACATACTACCATACACCTCACCGCATTCCCTATTAAGGCCTTATAAGGAAAAACCCTTATTTCGCCTTAACTATCCATTTCTTTTCCAAGGGGATTCAATACTAATTAATAATCTATTTACTACGTGATTAATACACTATTAATTATACGTTATTTATATGCTAATATATATATATATATATATATATATATAAATACATGCCTAAAATTTTCCTATGCGTGCGAAGATTATGCCCTAAACTAATCATTTAGATGTCAAAACTTCAAATTTATACAAATTCAATTCCATATCAACGAACATACCATATATCCAGTATTCTCAATCCAACAACAAACTTATATAAATATAGAATCTATACCAAACTTATTTTATACTAGAATAGTAGAATCGATATTAATAGAATTTGCAATTCAAATCCTTTTACGCTCTATTCAACTTCAACATATAAGAATGAAAAAGGGAATTTTTATTTAAATTAGGGAAGTAGGCAGTGCAAACTATGAATAAAGGAATCCGTACCTTACACATCATTTCCTAACTTATTTCTTTTCAAAACCTTAGTCAGATCCCAAAAAAAGATAAGAAGTGGAATAGAATGTAAAACACTAAAATTGTAATAACTACACAATTCCACTATTTTAATATAGAATAATTGAGATTCTAACTTAAGAACTGATAATTCGCTTTAGGAGAATTTTGGGGTTTTAATGTGATGTTTTTCGTAAACAAAATTCCTCTGGGCATATATTAAATCCAAGTTATACTATACAATTACTAAAATAAGAAAGACTAAGATTTCCACTCAAAAAAGTTCTTAGCTCTTCCTTTTTTGGATTTGTTTATGCCTGTATTAGTCTCTTATAGATCTCTTCTTTTTGAAATATACAAGAAAAGAATTGTATATGAATTAGATCCAAAAATTTAGGGATTAGGGGACAATAGGATTAGAAATTGAATAATAAATACCTAAAATTTCTTACCCAAAACCCTAGAGAGTTTTACGAATCTTCAAAGAGAGAGATCGATAAAGCTTGCTTAGTTCCTAAAATAATTTGTGAATAAAAGTAAGGGGGATAGACTCTTATTTATAGTGGTTAGAAAGCACCAGAACCGTCTGATTTAAGTCGGTTTAAAATAATTAAATCTGGACTGTTTATAGTATTAAAACCCTAGCCGCCACTACGATCACTGGTCGACCGCTCTTACCTAGTTAGTCGAACCCTAGCGGTCGACCGGCCATGGATAGTGGTCGACCGGTTAGTGTATTTTGGAAACATTAATTTTGTTGTCCTTGATAATTTATTTTATTCTGAAATTAATATTTAATGTTCATGTTTACTTAACCCCTAAGTCTAACTACCGTTAGTTTTTGAATTTTAAACTTTAGTATTAATTATATATTTTGAATTTGAATTCCATTTAAATTAATTTGAATCTGAAAACTTCAAAAGTTAATAGTGTTTTCATTTGAGCTTCATTTTCAAAACTCTATATATGAAAATTGATCAGAAAATCGCTATGAATGCAATGACACAACTTTGTGGTCAAATTCCAGCATCTTCAAAACCATTTTTAGCCTTATTATTAATATATTAATTAATTCTTTTCTTATGGTTAATTTATTATTAACTTTTACAGGGTACTACGTTCTCCCTTCATAAAAAGGATTTCATCCTCGAAATCCCCATGGGACGGACAATATAACACACACTGAGCATCCATGTTATAAAACCGTATTATCTAACCATCTATCAACTAAAAAGTGCGATGTGATTATGTATGCAGACATACTATAGGTGAGCTCAATTCTAGCATGAATTCATGTGTTGTGACATATAGGCATGTATGCAAACATCCTAAACATGCAAAAAGTTTTCTATATGGGTGCAAAAGTGACAGTAGAAAGCGCGACAACCATTCCCTATCATCTAATCCAGCAACCAAGATGCAACCAAAATCTAATTTGGAGAGAGAAAGTTTACTATAGAAAAGCTCAGGATGGGAAGTTCTCATCTTCTCTTTAGTTTCCCATCTGCTTTCCACCGGATTATCTCCCTATTGTGCTCGAACCAGCCTAATTTCTTTTTTGTGGAGCATCCTAGTTCCATGCTCCACAATGCTTATGGTGGCACGAGATGCTATCGAATCTGTCTCAATGTCTCCTAATTGATCATGCTCTACCATGGTGGATGTGCTATGTAGGCATTTTCTCAAGTGTGAAACATGAAAATCATCATGTACCCCTGCCAACTTATCTGGTAGCTCCACACTATAATCAAGTCTTCTTATCCTTTCCAAATTTGGAAAGGGCCAACAAATCTTGGTGCCAACTTTCCCGACTTCTCAAATCTCACGACCTTCCTAAGAGGGAAATTTTAACAAATACCATGTCTCCTGCCTCAAACTCCAATTCCTTTCTTCGCTTGTCCGCATAGGATTTCCGATGATCTTGTGTCTCCTTCATTCGCTGCCTAATCAATTCTACCTTTTTCGAAGTCTCACGAATTAAATTTAGTTCGAGTAGAATTTTGTCGGTGGTTTCCCACCAGAGCAATTTGCATGGCCTCTCATAAAGCACTTCAAAGGGTGTCATGCCAATCGTCGCTTAGTGACTATTATTATACTCAAATTCTACTGAGGGTAAGTGCTGCTCCCAATATCCTCCAAAGTCCATGATGCAAGCCTTTAACAAGTCTTCCAAGAAGGTTACTAAGTGAGCCCTTAACATTTGGAGTCTATCCCAACATTATGATAACAAGTCGAAAGTCCTCAATGTTAAAGTTAAATTTTACTAAAGCCAAGTGCTGCTCCTAATGTTGTGATAACAAATCCTCCAAAGGAATACAATAGGCGCTTTTAGTGAGCCTATCCTTCGGGCTCCCCTTACTCGGCCTTCATCCTTTGTCACGTCAAACATTTGGAAACAAATTCAGCAACCCTCTTCTTCATCCCCGGCTTAAAAAATTCGCTTCATATCCTATACATCTTATCTCCTCTGGGGTGAATGATCATTTTAAATGGTGACACTCCACAAGCTAAAATTTATTTTTTCCAAAATCTTAAAGTTTTTGGAATTGAAGCATTCTTTATTCCTAGTGGCTAACCTAATTTCCTCATTAACTCCCAATTTACCTATAGTTTATCGCTAGTTACTTATGAAATTTCCTTATTTACATTGTTTCTCAATATGTATATATTTATCTAGCGGTCAAATCCCATCCATAAAATCAGCCCAATGATAAATCAGGAATATATCTTACACCATATCATATGCTTTTCCAATAATCTAAGGGAGACAACTAGTATTTACAACCTAAAAACTCTAAAAGAAAATTTTGCTGGAAGCTGCCATTCATCATCAACTAGTGTTAATGATGTCGTGGTCCTAACATTCCTTACTAAATTAAGATGGACATTCCTAATATGTCATTCCACAATCACCCACCTTCCTTAATTCTCCTTCTTAGTTTCTAATAAACGTGGTCCATCTATTACTTCAGTCAATATACCCGACTATGGGATAAATTGTGCATCCCTATAAATGTCGTATTAAATTCCCTGACCAGTCCCCATTTAATTTATTTTTAACTCCCTTTTAATTAAAAATTTATTTCCCATTAAATATGTAATTAATGTCCATAAAACCTAGTCCTATAATTACTATGCTGTTAATAACTAATACAAATATCGTCGTAAATTACGCTATTTATATATTTTTATTTTTAAACGTTGAGCGCGGTTATACGTCTGCATATATATTTCTTATTTCTAATTATTAATTTATAAACTATAACCTTCCTTTCCACATTTTAATTTTATCAGAGCTATCCTTCCAAAAAGAATTACCGTTATAATTTTCCATAAATTAACCAAAAGTGAGATCTTTGCTACTTTTGAAATTACAAGGAATTATTTCTTTTTTTTATTGAAATAGACAATGTAAACTACGAAAAAGAATATCCATATCTTACACATCTCTTTTCCATTTTGGTATATCCTTTGTTAATTCAAACAACACACTTTTATATATATTTTGGAATTGGATAACTTATGAAAATTACATGAAACCCACTCCAAATAAATCAAAACATAGAAATTCACATTCCAAGTCAACTAGGGCAACCTAATTTATAACCTAATCTAGATCTGGAATATCTTTACAACTTTACCAACATTCTACGATTAAATATTTGAGACCGATTTCAAATTTCTAAATTAGGTTATACATACTATTCCTATTTTATTCATATTTTAAAACCTATACCCTATCTTATCTAGGTAGTGATCCCTATCTACTCCATATAAAAATAATTGGTTTAGTCCTTACTATTCTTTGTAGAACTAAAATTTCACAATCATGAAGTGCCTAATCCGAAACCTTTATCTTTGAAAATATAAACTTAGAAACCCCTTTTTCGCCAAAAACATCTCTCATAACTTTAAACAATGAAAAGTGGAGTAGACAAGGATAACTTCTATCCTATTATTTTCCTATCATATTCCGATTACTTCTCTTTTATATTATTTCTAACTAGATTACTAATCCTATTTTATATAAGTTCCTAATGCTATTACTATCTAAATTTCCCAATATTGACTCATTGCAGTGCGTTCGCCTACTACTTTAGCCATCCGGGCCTTTCTCTATATATAAATCTATTTCAGCTATTATTCTCCGCATTTCCTTACATGGGAATGTTTCTCCTACCTACATTATTGGGCATTCTTACCATTCTATTCTCTCTACCGCATTTTAATCAAGTTTCATTTCCATTTATTACCCCTTTTAGAAAGAATTAGAAAATAAGACTTTCCAATTTATGAAATAGGAAAAATCATCGAGTCCAATTAGGAATGGCAATGGGGCGGGTTTCTTGTGCCCCAGGCCCGCCCCGGGTTTTTTAGACCCTGCCCCGGACCCGCCCCGTAGACCCGGTGCGGGTCCGGAATTTTGCCCCGAACCCGAGACCCGTATGGGTCAGGGTAGACCCGCCCCGAGACCCGGTGAGGTTTTTTGTATTGATTCAAAACTGTGTACTAATGTACATATATTTATATTTGTTGTCACTAAATGATACATTTAATACAAAAAACAATGTGTTTACAATGATAAAGGAAGATAATAAAAATGTGGTGTACAAAATAGTTCAAAAAAATATGCATATGTTGTATATAAAGATTAACAAATCATTATTATAATACTAAAGCGATTTCATGAGATCTTAGTAGTGCGGGTCTGGTTTAGGCGGGTCAGCCAAGCCCCGACCCGACCTTAGACCCGGAGCTCTCAAGAACGGGTCACGGGTCTACCCGCCCCGATGACCAAATGGGGCGGGTCTGGGTGGGCCAAAACAGGGGTAGGTCAACCGAGTTTGGACCCTAGACCCGCCCCATTGCCATCCCTAAGTCCAATCTACGTTTTATTTTACATTTATTTCAAAAACAAAAAATGCCTTTATCAGAAATCATTAAACCAAAACTTATTGACTCAACCAATTTTTAAACTAAGAATTCAAAAATGAGAAACCCTTTTTACCAAAAATCTTTTAATCAGAAACATTTGACTCAACAAAATTTTAAATTATGAATTTCCAGATTTCTTTGCTTTTTCTAAAACAACAACTTTCCCAGTAAATCCTTTGAAAAACCCATTCAAATATTTTAAGAATTTTTTCAAAAACCTTTTATCAAATTTCTTCCCCATGGGGTCAAATTTAGAAATTGACTTTAATTGTCCTTTCTAATGAACTTTCCTTCTTTCATACTCAATATTCACAAAAATTTGATTATCTCCTTATGGTAATTAATGTACGCCTTCTTGCAGGAACTTGCTTCCCTCCATCTTCACATCTTGCTTCACACATATCATTCTTTACTTCTGGATGCTTACAACATATAGGTTCTTACCTCTTATCTGTCGGGGTGAAATGTATGTCTTTAATTGGCAATCCATCGAAATTCAAAATCATGAGGCAGTCTAGGCCCAACAAAGGATTCAAGTACCATTCAACTTCTGGGGGTGCTTCTATATGTCACGGTCATGCTCTTTTTGGTCCACTCCTTACAATACGACCTCTGCCTCGTCTTGTAATCGAGGTAAGAGTATAAGTTTAAATTTATTTTATTTTTTTCCAACTCAGAGCCGCCTCATCCATCCTTTTAGAATATGGTCGTAACTACTTCTATAGTCGAAATTTGTAGAATTAGCAATATGTTCAAATTAAGTGTGTGTATATATATAGTAAGGTTTTTGAAAAATACTTTCAAAAATAACAAGTATGCATACGTAGGCCCATACCCATTGATCGAGCAACCTAAGTTGTGATACCAAATGCAACAACCTGCCTCAAAACGGGCCTAATTTTCGACACATAAAAAGCTCATTGAACCTTCGACCTATTCCAAAGCTGGCCATTGGTTGGTAAATTTGACACAAAGAACAATAAATTGAGCTATCTATCTACATGTTCATAATCTCATAGCTAAAGGATAAAATATAATATCAGAACAGTACCCATTTCACTAAAAATTTAAATCTCAAAAACATACAATACAATCCCACATAACAACGCCAAATATCCATAGTTCAAAATCAAAATACACCATGTCTAAATAGGTACATCAGAAATATAAAAACAACATAGGTATATAAATCGATAGTTCCATAAGTCCCCTCATCTTCAACACAGCTTATCAGCCACAGTCTGATGAACAGATTGAATGGGTGAATCGTATTCTTGAGGATCTACTTCGTGCATGCATTCTTGATTTTGGTGGTAGTTGGGAGGACAACCTACCGCTTGTTGAGTTCTCCTACAACAACAGTTTTCAGTCCAGTATCGGTATGGCTCCTTTCGAAGACCTACACGGAAGGCCACGTCGATCACCTTCTTGTTGGTTGGAATCCGGGGAGAAGTTGATTTTAGGCCCCGATTCTATTCGTGAAGCCTCAAAGAAGATCGATCTTATCCATCAGAGAATGAAAGAGGCACAGAGCCGTCAGAAATCCTACGTGGACAACCATAGGAGGCCTCTTGAATTCTCTAATGGTGATCTTGTTTATATTCGGGTATCTCCCTTGAAAGAGGTAATGCGTTTCAGTAGGTCCGGGAAATTGGCTCCTCGATTTATAGGACCATTTCCTATTACTAAGCGTATTGGCCCAGTTGCTTATCGAGTATCACTTCCGGCTCATTTATCTAGTGTTCATGACGTGTTTCACGTCTCTCAGCTTCGGAAGTGTCTTCGTGATTCAGATTCTGTCATTGATTCTCCTAGTCTGCAAGAGCTTGAGATCTCACATGATCTAACTATTGTGCAACATCCAGTTTGTGTACTTGCTTCGGAGGTGAAACGCCTTCGAAATAAGTATGCACCGCTCGTGAAGATTCAATGGTCCGCTAATCCCAATGACTGCACTTGGTAAACCAGAGAATTTATCGAGCAATCTTATCCTGGTTTTCTATCTTCTCGTGTTGAAGGTGAGAATTTTAACTCAAGCTATTTATTTTCTTTTGCTTGATGAAATAAATCGTGTTGAATACAGCTCTTCTCTAGAAATTGCGAGGATGCAATTTTTATAAGGGAGCGAGTCTGTAACAACCCTGGTTTTGGTGATTACCTATAATATTAAATTATAACCGTGGTTATAATTTAATAATGGAGAATTAGAATAAATTGAGATGTAAATTTGTTAAAATTGGTTATTTTATATAAACAATGGGTTTTAAATATAAAATGTTGAAAATAAAGTTTTAAAAACTTTATTATGTTAGTTTGGGATAAAAATGAACATTACATTGTTCTAATTTAGTAAAATGCAATAATTTTGGAAATTATTGCCAAATGTGATTATTTATTAATTTTAAAAGGAAGTATTTGAATTTAATATGGTTGATAATCTAAATAAAAGGTGGAATTTTATTCAAAATGATATTTGAATGTAAAAATGATGTTAATATGGTTTATTACATTTGATTGTAAAAATGATGTTAATATGATTGAGACAGGAATTAGGTTCTCATGTCAGGGTTTCTCGCCTCACAGTTGTGGTTTTTGGAAGTGACTTGGTAGCTTTTTGGTTAAGTTTAGGCTTTTCTTTTGTCGAGTTCATTGCCTTTAGCGTGGTGGTTGTGTTTCTTTTCTTCTAGTTGTTCTTTGTGTGTTTTTTGGTTTTTCTTTTTCTTCTTTTCTGTGCGGTGACAAAAGTTTTGTTTTTGTCACTTTTTGTCCTTCTTTTTGTCTAATAAATACTGGTAAGGGTCTAGTTTCAACCTCGCTTGCTTTTCAAAAAAAAAAATTGTACAAGAAAACAATTTTTGAGTAAATTTTAGTGATATAAATAGTGTTTTATGTAATTAAAGGTGTAATTAAACATTTAATTGAAAATAAGAATTTTAATGATGAAAAATAATTTTAGATGGCTAAAATATCTTTTATATGTTGTAAAACATTTTTTATGAACATAAAACATGTTAGTTTTGTTTTATAAAAGTTGAAACATGAGAAAATAAATTGTTTTGGTTGAAAATGTAAGAGTTTTAGTTTATTTAGTGTTAATTAGTGTGTTTATTAATCTGATTATTTTCTTATTGGGTCTAAGCCCATTTACTACTCTAACCAGAAGAAAACTTCTTCTTCTTAATTTAGTACATACAGTAAGTTTTTAGAGCAGAAAATAAAAGAAAATTGAGAAACAATCTTTCCTCTTCAAAACCTAAATCAAAATCTACAAATTTCTCCATCTCTTTGCTGAATTTAATCAAATTGAAGATATTAAACTCAGGTAATCAATCCAAAATCAAAGATAATTTCATCAATTTCTGATTTTGAAAACTTGAATTGTCTGTAACAATCATTTTTTCTGTTGCATGTTTGTATACTGTTGTTTTTCAGGCTCCTTCAGCTGAAACTTAGCCAAAGCTCCTATCTTCCTCAAGTTTATACTAGTTTGCTCAAGTTTGATCAACATTTTGCTAAGGTGGGTTGCAAACTCACGAATTCTAGCCGAAACAAAACTTTGCAAGTTGAAAACTGCTCAAAAATCGCTCACTGTAAACAAAAATTTAGTTGCTTATAGTTTATAGTAGATACCTGTTCTGGTTACTTCTTTGTGTGTTTATATCTTCTTATTATTATCATGGAATCATGCTGGAATTAATTTCGGATTGTAGTCCATGTGTTGTTGCTGGTGCATGTCAATTTTCATAGTCAAATTCATCCCGAAACTGCCTGAAACAATCGCTCAGAAACCAGAACGAACGAAGCAGAAAATGCATGTAGGCATTGCGACCTACAAGTCGACCAACATAATGCTCAGGTTGACCCTAGGGTCAACCCAAGCATCCATAGGTCGACCTATGGGTCGACCTGGGCTTGTGAATTTTCCAAGGTCGATTATGTTGCACTCCTTTGCACTATTTTGTTCTATTGGCTTGTTTTGCTGACCTTTTGCAACTTGTTCTGTGACATGTTTGGGGTGTTTTTGGAGGGATATAACCTATCAATAGGTCATCCAATATTTTGTTGTTTTGTATTTCAGGTTGACGAGTTTTTGGAGATGATTTCTTATGCCGATTTTGAAACGTTTCGATGATTTCTATTGCTTTCGAGCACGAGTTTTCTAAAACAATTTCAAAAAGATTTTTATAATAAAATGGCTTTTGAAATAAATATTTTATAATATTTATAAATTATTTTAAAGCTATTAAAACTATATATTCTCCATAATAGAGAAATTTCAAAGGAATGTTTTCCAAACGATTTCAGAAAATTGTTTTAAAACTAGTTTTCTTGAAACAACCTATTTTCTATATAAAATACACATTTTTGCACTCTTCGAGCGTATGAGGAAGAGAATTAAACAATTTAGTAAAAAATGTGGTGCACATGCGTTTACTTATTCGGTTAATTCCAGACTTGTTCGTTTGAAGCTAATTTTGCACCCTTTGAGAGGGTGATTTGTAATTTTTTTTTCTAGTGTGGCATTGACTTACAGTTAGTAAACCGATAAGTGAGAACGTGCGGTATGGGACCCACAGTTACCACTACTCGGGTTACTCTCTGAGAGTTTGTGACAAATTCACGAGTTATTGGCAGTACTTGGACTGTTGGGTCCTATATAAAGCTGTTGGGCTAATCACGGATTATTGGGTCCTATTTGAGACTGTTGGGTATCCTATATATATAGTACTTAGCAGGCTGTTGGGCCACTTATTGGACTGTTGGGTCCTTTCTACATTTATAGCTGTTGGGCTAATTTCTGGACTGTTGGGTCCTATTCTTTTCATTGTTGCTTTTCTAGACTTCTTTGTGTTGATTTCTAGAATTTTGATGTTTTATAAATGTTTTCACCATGGTTGCCTCTGTTGGATTATTTATGTAGCCTGAGTGCTATCGTGATTACATTTTTGGAGTTTTGAACTTTTGTCAAGTTTTATATATATACCATGATTTATAGTTGCCATACCTTTGGCGTTTTGAGATTTGTAATCTCCTATTTAGGAGTTATAGTTGATGAACGCCATTATATTGGCTATTGTACATGACGATGATATGAGGCGAATATTTGTGATTATTTGATATTGTTCTTGAACTTGTCTCTTTCGAGAAACCCTTATGGAATTTAATAGTTGACCTATATTTAATGTTGATTCTCTCTTTCGAGAAGAATTGTTATCGTTTATCCTTGCTCCTTACCTATCATTTGCTAATCAGTTTATTTTAAGCTAGACCGACCCGTGTATTTTATGTACTCGGGTCAGACCGAGTTATTTCAAGTTAGTCACCCGCTGTAGACTACCACCATGTTGCTTCCGCTTGGATTATATGCTAGTTATCTTTTTGTGTAGTTTTGTAGTAGTTTTGTAACCTCTGATATGTATATATTATGGTTTATGTACCACTTCTTTTGTATCACTATGTAGTGTAATATGATGTATCTGTGTATATGTATATATATGTTTGTCTGCTGTTCTGTGATCTGTTTACATTTGTTGTTATATTTTGTTCTGATAGATCCATTAGCCACCATAGTTTTGTATTATACATTTATTGAGTATGTCGATCCACTTGAGAAAAATAAAAGAGAGAAAAAAAATTTAGAGCACCCAATCGACGTATTCAATACTTGTTTAAGACAAGACTTACGGATGGTCGCTCCTAACCAGCCCTATTCTCCACATTAACAGACAGTATTACTCCGTAATTCTCTTTGTTAATGTGGGTCTTGGGGCGGGGCGTCACATTGACTCCAGAAGCATTATCTGCAACTCGATGGGAAAGTTATATAGAAAATGTAAAAGTGATAACAACTCAACCATTAGAGTTAAGAGGTGCATGATTGACATCCCAAATAATTATAATGTTGATACCATGTTGATGGAGGTTAAAGGTTTATGTCAAATACTTTAGAAGAATTTGAGTTATTGATTAGTTTATGTATTTAGTATACTATATTAGATAAAATTAATTAGGTTAGTAAAATACTTCAATGGGTGGAAATCGATATTGAAAATGCAACTATTAATGAGGATATGGAAGTTGCTTCTTGCGAAAATCAATCAATGGGAGATAGTTTTAGAATTACTTATTTTCTTCATATAAGATCAAGTGCTCACTTCTTTTCAGGATCAACTTGAACAATTTGAGCTTTGTGAAAGGACGTGTGGTTTTTTATTATGAAAAATTCAAAATAATCAAGGACAACAATTTAAAGAGAATTGTATGAAATTAGAAAGTTTTTTGGAACATAATCAAGAGGGTAATGTTTGTGGAAATTGAAATTTTTTTGCCATCGGGAGTGAGAAAATCAATTAGTATTCTTGATTTCTTAAGGTTTTATCATGATGTGAGCGGATTTCTAAATGTATGGGTAGCATATTGAATTTTATTGACAATACTCGTTATGGTTTCTTCGTGAAAAGAGGCGCTTCAAAATTTAAGTTACTTGCTTTCAAAAACTTAAGAAGGAGTTGTTTTCATATAATGTATCGATATTTAGAGAACTCGTAGCATGTCTGCATTTTTGGTATTATCTACGCAATCAACATATTATAAGTCCCCATACTCGCATTGCCATATAAAACACACCATCACTTACACCTCCCATGGAAAATAATATACATCGTTTTCATAATAAATTCATCAAAAATTCTCATGCACCTCAAAATCATATAAACCTTAAAAAAAATTAATTATCAATATTTAGAATAAAAATTTGGCAAAGCCTCCTTTGTTCGAAGAGCCTTTCGATAAAAGAAATCATTAAAATAAACATATACTTCGATCAAAACATGATCGTAAACACCATATATATTAAACATTTCCATGTGGCCAAATAATACAACATATATATATATATATATATCATATATACATAAAAACATATCTCCTACATATATAAAGTGAGCACGATGAGCAAATAAGTCATTGTGCTCCCATAAAATCATATGCCTAAAATAGAAAACCTAACAACATTTTTCCGAAGCACCATTTGGATTTAGAAAACTTCATAAAGCTCAAACACATATTTCTATACCCAAAAATAACAAAATTTACTCAAGTTCATAATTGGACAACGAAACCCATTTAAAAACCTGATTATTGAAAACACTTAACTACTAAATCTAAAAATAACACCTGAAAGAAAGATTTTATACATCGAACAAACTTTATAAATAGTAAAAAATCACTAAAATTTAATTAATGGTTCAAAAGTTATGAATGCAGTTGCACATCACTTTAAACCTATAATTTCTAAACTCAATCTTAATTTTCAACACAATTCAAACCAGTTTTTCACTTTGAAAACATCAAAATTCAATATAGAAAAATACCCTATAACAAAGTTGTTCAATTTTATATCTACTTTCCAAAAAGTAAAGGTTGACCAAAATCTGAATTTTCAATAAAACGTTATGCTTATAAAACTAAAAGGGGTTTTATTCACTCACACCAATAACTTGAAAAATATTGTATACATATAAAACTTGATTTAAATATATATATTTCTTTCAAATAACCTAACAAACTCATTTTAATCAAAGAATCACATTTTCACACACTCATCAAATTTATACATCACTATAACTAGAAAACTTTCATTAATATATGAAACAGATACAATACATTTTTGAAAAATTCTTTGCAACCTTAAAATAGATCAACATTCTTAACGTTAAACCTTTAGATCAAATTTGAAAAAATAATTTTTTCACATACACTCATACACTAAAAATTCCATGTTGCTCGCATACTAAATTAACTTACAATCCCAAACCATTTTCATGTCAAAATCCATTTTGGTGGAGTTAAGGGTATACTCCAGGAGCAACTATGTAATTTCTTACATATATCTAACTTTAACCAATTTCGTTATGTGTTTTCTTTCTATTATATTTTTGTTATATTGTGACATAATTAATTAAGTAACTAATTTAAAATATATTAAATGGAAAATCCATAAATGATTAGTTATGTGATAGTAATCACAATGAGTTGTAATCATGAGAAATTTACCACATTAAAACAACGTATTATTATAAATATTCTTAGTCAAGATGTTTCAAGATAGGATAACGATATATCCATTGAGACTAGAGTACGCAACGCTCTCCAAATGTTAAACAATATATTATACATAGCTGCTCGGGGCACCAAGGGGTTACATACTGATAATTATTGGATAACTATAGAAATTACTCACTTGAGAGTTCTCTGTTGGTTAATATAACTAAGGTCAAACAGACAACCTTAAAGTGATAATGTAACATGGTTCCCTCAACTTGAAAATTCTATTGAACTTCAATATGGACACTATATTTTGAATATAGTTAAATCGTGGTATGACGTCCGTCGAACGACCATAGTTGGGTCTGAGTTGAAGCATTGGAAGTGAAACACTAATTAATAGGGAATTATCTCCTCAGTTATATGAGGTTAATTTCATGTCAACTATAGTTAGCTCAAAGTTAAAGTCTCTGGTCAGAACAATACGGCTAACAATAATAGTTATTATTGAACCAAAGACTTTGTGTTTGGATTAATCAAGTTGAATGTGGATGATAATGGAATTCTGATCAAAGCCAAATACTATAAACCATTCTAAGTAGTTAAAGGTTTGCTAAAGCCATGTTGAATCCCCGCTAAAGCATGTAGCACCCTTCTGCCACTACGCTGTTTCAATTTAGCACTATTAAATAGTAGATCTGTTTAAAGACGCGCTATTTTTCACTACACCCGTTAAATCAACCGTTTTTAGCATCCACTTTAGCAACTTGAATACAAAAAGGTTAATTTGACTAGTTCTTTTTTAAACTAAATCTACAAAGTTATGGTAAAGACCAAAGTTTAAGGCATCAGTGCCGAACATAAGTTAGAAATCTATTTTTGTAACTGTGTCCGGACTGTATAAATCATGATATTCTTCGTTTTATTATATAAGATTATAAATATTTCCTTTTCCTGCACATATTATGTGAGATTGAGAATGAATTAACTTTGAAGATTTAAATTTATTTCCATTAAAGCTTTTTCAACCGCCGCTACTTTCCGCTATATCCCCACTTTACCTTTGCTATAACATTTTGCACCTCTAATGCTATAAAATCGCTAAGAACTTTAACTGCACAGTGTGATAAACTTTTGACAAAGAGAATTAGTATAAATAATCATTACTACTGGGTACCGCTTATAATAAGTAAAACTATATTTACCCAAAAGATATATAAGTAATAAATTCATCCTAAATATCATACCACTAACTAAGGTGACGTGTGAACTTTAATATTTTAATTGTTAAATATTAATCGCTGATTGAATTTACATCTTTGAGTCGCATAATCATAATGATGAATACTCCAAATAAACCACATGATTTAATTAATCTATAATCATTACAGATTAATTAATATTTATGAAATATAAATTATTAAATTCTATTTGATACTTGAATATCATTTGTATTTAATGAAATGTGTATATATAAAAAGGTTATGCATACGTGTATCGATGTACGATATCGATAAAATATTTAAACTGGATTTAAATAGAATAAGTACATAATGGATTTGGAAAAAATTAAGGCCCAATTTGCACCATGTTATGGTCACCTGGGGAGGAGTGTTTTCAATTTTAATTGAAAAGGCCTAAAGAATAATTAAAATTAGGGATGGCAATAAGGCGGGTCTAGGGTCTAACCCGGTAGATCCACCCCTATTTTGACCCACTAAGACCGGCCCCATAGGGGTGGGTAAACTGATGACTCGCTCTTGGGAGCTCCGGTCTAGGGTCGGGGCTTGACTGACCCGCCCCAACCCGACCCGCACTTCTGATATATCATAAAGTCACTTTATTACTATAATTATGATTTGTTAATCCTTTTACATATGAGTGGTTATATCTTGGATATTATAATATTCATTCAACAAGTTATATGATGTTTATAGTATTAAATTTCATTATTGACAATTATATAATAACATATGCATATTTTTTGAACTATTATTCTACACCTCATTTTTATTATTTTTTCATTATAATTATAAACATATTGTAATTTATATTTAATGTATCATTTAGTGACAATCTCTCTTACAAATAAAATAAATAAATATATGTCCATTAATACACAATTATGAATGAACATATAAAGTCTAAGCAGGTCTTAGGACGGGGCGGGTCTACCTTACCCGTACGGGTTTCGGGTTTGGGGCAAAAATTCAGACCCACATTGGGTCTACGGGGTAGGTCTGGGTCAGGGTTTGAAAAACCTAGGGCGAGTCTGGGGTACAAAAAACCTGCCCTATTGCCATCCCTAATTAAAATAAGTGAATCACCTCTGGATTTTATTATCTTTTATTGCCTCTTTTAAAGGTTTCATTCATTCGATCTTTCATTTTCTTCTTTCATCCCTCCCACCGAAAATTAATGGCCTCCAGAGCTTAAAATTTTCCAAAGCCAAAATCAAAATTGAAGGTGGTTGTTGTCTCTTAATTCTTGCAAAATCCATAGATTGATTTAATTGAACCTAGGTGCTTCGTTCATCATTCAAGGTGCTACTTTTTGGCTACATCCTAAGGTGACTTTTAATTGTATTCATTCATATATATTAATAATGTGAGTTTGGATCCTTTTCTTACTACATATTAAATGTTTTTTTGTTTATTTTGTGATATAATTCAGATCCCCTTTTGACATGCATCAACTAGTTAATTATTCATCATGTTAATTCAATTTGGATCCCCTTTTTTATACACCTTCATTGATTGTATGATCAATATGTTAATATAGTTTAGACCCTTCATCTCATGTAATTATTTGTATAGTTTGATTCTGAATCCCTTATAACGAACTTATATCTCTAAGTTCTTCAATCTATTTTTCTTTGTTGTTTAGGATCATTTTTGAATTGAATACATTTTAATTACATACATACATATATATGTATGTATGTGTGTGTATATATATACATATATGTTATATAGTCAACTAAATATTTTTTGATTGAAAACAATTTTGATTAATTTTGATTGAAAGCGATTTTGATAGAAAACGAATCTAACTCTCTACACTTGCATTTAAAATAAACACATGGTACATGGTTGTTGTTAGAATATATTTTGTTTCATTATTATTTGCATAAGTGATAAAGTCATTTCAATTTGAAACCCATAAGTGGACTTTTTGATCTAGATCATTTGATTCCTTACTAAGTTGAATAATTGGATTTAAATTTGTTAACTTTAAATTTATACATGTAAAAATTTAATTATAATCAGTACATACATATAATGTTTAAACTTTAAAACATAGTTTGTAATTGTTGAAAGTTCAATTTGAAATTTTAACTTTAAATTTATACATGTAAATATTAAACTACAATCTTTACATACATATGTGTTTTAAAGTTTAAAACATAGTTTATATTTGTTGAAAGGTGGATCTTTAAATTTATATATGTAAATTTTAGATTAAAATCTCTATACATATATGATGTTTTTAAAGTCTAAAATACAATTATGTTTATATGTACATGTGTATGTGTGTGTCATTTTAGTTCAAATTTTATAAATCGACTTTCATGTAAAACTATAAAATTCCCATTAAACCTTTCACTAATTACATGTCCTCATTATATTTACGTACAGTTTTAAATCACAACTGCGAACAATAAAGGCATATATAAAGGGACAAATGAGTATGTTACAGTGCAAACCTGACACCAATATACAGTTATATTAGTCATGTACAATTTGTATTTGTAGAACATACATTATACGTAAATATTGTATTCGATACGCTCATAAATAAAAACAATAGAAAACTTTATTAAACAAATTAAATAAAATAAAGATTTTATTTAAAAAATATTTTAGAATGGACCTATAATCCATTTAGGCTTGATAAGCCCAATAAAATCTAAAATGAATTTTTTTAGAAATTCAACAGTTTAATCCGCTTTCGACTAGCCTAACTCCTTCAATGGTATTAAGCATCAATGATCTATATGGTCAAAATTAGCAATATTAGGGCTAACTGCTTAAATCCTATCCATTTATTAGGGTGTCTAGAAGGCAGCGTCTATGGTTGGGATTAGGTAACAAGTATTATACCCTACCTAGCCACTTGCCTAGCTCGAAGGACGAAGTAAGCCCAAATGTATCCCCGGTATAAAGGCCCAAATTGATTTTGGGCCTTGGGCTAATTTTGAAAATTTGTTTAAAAATTTAAAATTATATTTAAAATTTAAAAGTTAAGTTTAAAATACAAAAGGAAAACTTTATAAAACTTATAAAATGCATTCAAATTTCTCAAAATTGTTCTAAGAAATTAATTTTGAAATTTAAAATTTAATTACAATGGTTTTAATTAAAATTAATTGATTTAAACATATATTAATATATATGTATAAATATAATTATTGTAGTTATTTATTTAACTTAAAATTGTTATAATAACTTAAATGAAACTATCAAATTAATTGAATTATTCAATTAAGTAAAATTTATTAAATGAAATTAATTAAAATATATACATATATTGATATGTACATATAAACAAACTATAAATGTTATAATTGATTAACAATCTTAAATAATTTAAGACGAGTAATATAAAATAAATTAAATTTGATTTAATTAATAAGAATTAAATTAAGTAAATAATATTTAATTAATAAGATGCGGTATATATTATATAAGTAAATTAAACTGTAAAAGTTGTAAACAAGTTAATGCTTATATAACAATATATGTATAAAATTAAGTGAAACTTGAAAGAAACCCAAATTAGATTTAAGAAATAAATACATCATATAGTGCATATACCATGATTTCAAATGTGTTTGATACTCGAATTACGAGGGTATTTCATAAGAAATACATTATTCCCTAAATCAATATCACTCAAATAAATATATATTAAAGATTATGAATCTCTAATATAAATTTTGTCCTCTACCATTTATATATTAATAAATTACTTTCATTCTGCCTAGTTGTCGAGCAAACTCAAGCTAGAGATGTTATGTGTAGTATTATTAATATATTAACTAGACGAGGTAAAATAATTATATGTATTTGTTGAGCAAACCCAAGGTACATACATGATACTTTCACGAAATAGTGAGTATGAGTGAATAATCTCTTTCGATTTGTTGAGCAGGCTCAAGGTCAAGGCTGAGATTAGGACAAAGCCACGGGTTAGAGTTTTATATGATACAACCGATGAAGTGTTATCCATTGCTTGCAGGCCTATGATTTGTAGAGTAAATTCACGGTCAGAATCCAAAGGCAAGCAAGTACTAATGTCCACTAGAGATAGAAAGATTTCTATGTTTTTCTAGAGTTTTTAGAAACATGAAAATCTAGTGGGAGCCATATTAGAAAAATGGAATAGTAACATTTAACCTTTCTAATATTGTAAGAACATTTGCTATATAAGTTGGAATAATATATCGATTAATTTTTGCAACTAATAAAATTGATAAAATGCTTATCGATTAAGATATACAAATGAACTAAATTAAAGACTGACAAAGTAATATAAAATATACTTACCTCAAATCCTTTGGCATGTTGTCACTTCAAGACCCATGCATGAGCCTAGCTTTACACTACTAAATACATTAACTTAGTCACTTAAGTGTTTATTTGTCCATGTACGTGTACTGTTCTGATGTGTTTTGAACTCTGAAGCAATACAAAATATGGACATTTGATCCATATTATATAACATACTAAAGTTATATGGTAAAAATTCATATCTGTAGTATATGAAATCTCGGTGAAATTATTTCATTTGAAATGAGCATATAAACCATAGTGTGAGATCATGTATTCAATATGGTTGACTATAGTATGGATCTTATCATGTTAGCATAGCACCAGACCAAGAGCTATAAAATGGATCTTGGAATTTGATCATTGAAATGTCAATTTGACCAGTTTACGTAAAAGTGCAACTTTTGATTCCTTTAGACGTTAAGAATGACCAAGTGCATTTTTGTAAAGAGTTCTTAATGGGCTTGTAGTTAAAGCTCCATTTAAATTGTTCGACTATGTAATGACTAGCCTTTTCGACCCTCAAATGTCAACACTAATATATCCACGGTATTCATGTGCTGAGCACCCAAGTGCCAAAAAGACAAATTGTTAGGGTAAAAGAAAATGAAATAAAACAAGGAATAAGGAACACAATATCAGAATCTCACAACGGAATGATTATATATAATATCAAAAAATAGTACAAACTATCATCTTAAGATACAAAGTTATTCAGAGTTACAATAATCAGCCCTGATAGTTATAACAACCTGTCCTAACAAATGCTAATGACACATACAAAGTAATGCAGTAGAAATAAATATATGGTAGGAAATCATCCAGCTCATCTTCAGAAGCTCCAAAGCATCCACGGCTAAACCTGGAAACATACACGGGGCTGACCCAAGCATTTTATGAAAATAACATCCGGATCAATCTGGTAAACCCACATGAGAAAACTCGAATCATATGGATTGTTATATTTATACGACCCTTCAAAATAAGGGTATCTCATAAGACCATGCCGTTAAACATGGACTGGTTTTTACCTTACGATAACCAAACCATTTCTTTTATAAATCCAATGATACTATAATAATGTCTAGGGTGTAGAATATAAATGTTATAACATAGCTGGAATTGTTACATTGATTACATTCAACAGCTAATTAGAGGGTGCAACCAAAACATATAAAGAACATTCGCATAATGAATTTTCCATGGAGATCTCTCTAGTGGAGCCAGATCAAATCCCCTGCATAAGGGTCAAAACGTACCTTCCGAGCGAATATCTCCAGATAGAAAATACCATTTTGGTAAACACAAGCCATCCAGCATCCGAACATAAACATGAATAACGTGAACCAAATATCATCAACTCCCGCCACTAATAATTGATAAGTATCTCTAGAAATGGAGTTCAGAATACCCTGACATGGGTTGCTAACCCCAGGCTGTGAGGGCTACTCTGTTTTTAGTCATTTCCGACGTCGAGGATACGTTCAGCATCTTTCACATGAGTATTCATCACTTGAACAGAACACGAATCCCCAAATGGATTCCATCACTTTGAACAAATCACAAATCCCCAAATGAATTCCCATATCTCCAACAGATCAAGAATCACTACATGGAGCATCTTGAATAGATCTTGAATATCCATATAGTTTTCCCTACATAAGTCTTCTGACGAATGCTAACGTCGTCCTCTCCTTTGGAGTACTCCTTAAGATACATAATCCCACATTGTAGCATCGTTTGAAATGTTAACACTGACTTTTCTCTTGGACTTAACCTTAGGATAGACAGTTCAACTCTATAACATTCCACTTCACAACCGCTTCCAAAACATAGATCACGTACTAGTTCTGAAGTGCTATTCGATAAGTGTTCTGAAGTGCTATTCGATAAGTAGAACACTTACCGATCCCGATCTCTTCAAAACCAATCGATGAATTTTCCAGTTAGCTCAATCCCTGTTCTCTTAGAAGTACGCAAAAGCTAGAGACATTTCATAGCAATACTCCACCTGGGGTTCTTATTGGTATAAAATCATGAAGCCTTTCGATAACTTCTTAAGTCATATTTTGGTCAATTCGATAGTCGACTAATCGAGTATCTGGTGCAAGATAGATATTTCTAAATGGAAACCGAGTTTCGTTTACTTTCCATAAACAAATACACAAACAAAACACTATTATCATCCAAAATACAATCAAGCCACACGAAGTATGATGAAGTTACTTAAGCACTCCTAATCCCTTCCATTTAATTAATCCTTTTATTAATTAAAACTCCTTTTTTAGTAAACTTCATTTATCTAATAAACTTCTACTTTTTCTACCTTTTTCTAAAAGATTCCATCACTTATTATTTCCTTCAAAAATATCCATTTTAAGGATCTAAGTACTTTTTCAAAATCCATTCAAAAGGTTTAAGACTAATGTCACTTAAAAACATTGTTACTACAAACCCAAAACCATTTCTCTTTTGCTTATCTTTAAATCATTCTTTTAAAGATCTATTTACATCCCTAAGTATAAACGAAAAAGGTTAAAGATGAATGCGATTAACACATTGTCACAACAAACCTAAATCATTTTCCTACTTGTTACTATCTTTATAAACCTTTGTTTTAAAGATCTAAGTTCGTATTCGGTTAAGATCGATAATCGACTAATCGATTATCTAGTCAAAAACCATTGCTTATACAAATCACGATTCATACGCTTAACTTGTTTCCAACATTCTCAACTTAACCATTCCTCATTCAAGAGTGAAGCTAGGTAGGTTTGAGCACTGATTGCTCCAAGCCTTGCCAAGACACTTCATTCTTAAATCTCACAAATGGTTAAGTCTACCTCATCGGCTTTTAGTGTTAAGTATAGTAAAAACAATTTCCATAAACAATAAGAAATCAACTCGATTAACACATTTTCAACATTTTCCACTTATCTATTCCTTAGTTAAGAGGGAAACCGGTAGGTTAGAGCTCTATTGCTCCGTCCCTACTCGACATTAATCTTAACTCTCACAAATAGATAAGATTACTTCGTCGGTTTATTAGTGTTAAGCATTGTAACGACCGGGCGATTTTCGACCCCCGAAAATCGACACTAATACGTTCACTGTATAGAGTGCCGAGCAACCGAGTGCCGAAAATACTAGATTGTTAGGGTTTAAGAAGAAAGAGATAGAAGAAGAAACAGAAATAACAACAACACAGAATCTCACAATCGGAACGGAACAAAATATAATATACAATAACAGCTTTTTATACAAAAGAAAACTGTAACTGTTAATATACATACAAATTATCAGAGTACAATCATCAACATATAAATCTGGATAGTTATAATAACTTGTCCTCAAAATGCTGAATATACAACCTACAATACACAGCGTAATAAAATCAAATACGAGCAATACATCTCTGCCATCTAACTCGTCTCCTGAGCTCCAAAACATCCTAACCTGAATCTGTAATACTCGGTCTTACGATAACCAGAATAGTTTTATAGAAAATCTTATGGTATTATAATAGTGTCTAAGTATAAATACTAATTAAAATAGCCAAAATTTTTACATTAATTAAAATACAGTATACTAGACTCTACAATCAAAACCGTAAAGGTTCGTAGTGTTTACTTGATCGAAGTGGTTCCAGATAACACTGATATCCGATCTCGGTCTCTTCGAATCTAATCGATAAACTTTTAAAGGGAAGGTTGTTTTAAACAAACAATTCATATTCAGGGTGTCAATATCACATATGGGAATTTATTACATATGTTTACTTCCAATAAAACATAACGTTTTGTTCTAACTATTTTAACTTGTCTGACCACTTGATGGCACAGACAAAGAAAAATAAAAATAAATATTTAAGAGCAATAAAGCCAAGCATAGATCATTAACTAAATTAACGATTAACAACTAATATTAAAACAATTCACAATCAGAATTTAATCAGCTTAAATTAAACTGAATCCACTTATATTTTTAATCCAAATTCGTTATAAATTAAAAGAAAATTTAAAAATGATTTATTGTTAGTTAATTAAAATTAAACAACCAATCTAATAACTAATTTATTAATTAATATAAGATTAAATCAATTGAGACTTTAATTATTTATTCTCTTAAATTATTATAAATAACCTAATTTTATATTATCGCAAATTAATAAAATAATTTAGATGATAAAACTAGGTGATATGATCACAATGCAAAAACCTTCACGTTGATTGGGTTTTAAATGAATTGATAAAACAATGTTTTAAATTTAAAGATTATTAATATAAAAATAAATGTTAATTTACTTTTAAAAAAATTCGGCCCATATTCCAAAACCCGGCCCAATCACAAAAACCTTTCTTCCCTCTCTCTTCCAGTTTCCTGCTACTCCCCTCTCATTCATTCGAGAACCCAAAACGTGCACGTACACATGAGCATCGGTCACAATGGCTTGCCGCCGATCTCCCACCCCGATCGCCCACGATCATCTCTTTCCAAACGCCCACCTGAAAATGCGACTTAGCCTTCCAATCGAAAAACAAGTACCTCGACCAAGAACTGAATGAAATCCTGCCCATTTAACTGCCTCGTCACAGTGCCACTGACCACATCAGCCTCCAAAATTTCACCGAGAGCTTCGACGTCACTTCCTCGACCCAATCCCCTTGGTGCGCAACCACCGTTCCTCCTCCACCATCGCCATTAACACGCGATCCAGTGACCACAAACAACCACACTAAAACCCTAAATTGACCTCGCACAGCCCATCCCCTCAACTGAAAATTGCCGCGTCATTTTTCCCTGATCCTCCATCATTCCATGCTCCTCCATGCCAAATGCCTTGCCACAAAATCGAGCCCTTCGCCTGAATTTGACCTTTCGCCTAAAACCAATCATCTCCATATTTCTTCATCCACACAGCATTAAAAATCTCCAAACCAATTTTAAAAATCATATTTTTTCATAACAAACCCAACCATATAATCCATATGCTAAATTATGATAGACGAATTTCGACCATAGTTAACTCTCTTACGGTCATATGGGTTTTCCTCTTTCTATACTTAATAGAATTAAATAAAATAAATTTTGAAATATTCTAAACTAAAAAAATAATAGCTTTTGTCTTGGAATCATGTTCAAAAACTGAGTAGATGATGAGTTAATGCTTTTTTTAAAAGTTAGAGGTTTAACTATTTTAAATAAAGGCAACATGACAGAGGAGTTTTGGAAGAAGATATACAGGTTTTTTTTGATGTACAGGTATAACTGTCCCTGTTGAACACACCTATACATATGCACATACACACAATTGATACATATACATAGGTCACACATGAAAGATTCATCTAAAACCACATATATATAAATATATGTGATGTCCGGTAAGAAAAATGATTTACTCACTTGCTCTTGAAAAAAGAAGATAGTGCTTCTTTTTTTTGCTGTAGCTTTTGAGTTCCTTGGTTTCTTAAGCTTTTAATGGCAGCCTTTTTCCCTTTTTTTCATGAATGCAAGAATGGTATACGTGCACAAAAACAGGGCAGTGCATATATATAGAAAGAGCGAACAGGGTTTGGACAAATGCTGAAGCCTATTGCACATGAACAGTACTTTTTTTTTATTTTCTCCCAATTGCTTTGAAAATATGATGACTTGATTTGAAAATTTAGTTGACTTTATTTCCTATGTGATTTGAAAATTGAGTAAATGATTTGATTTGATTTGTGCTTGACTTGATATTTCTTCATTATTATGTTCCCTTATGCTTATATATATACATACATACATACCTTCATATATATATATATATTTATATATATATTTCCTACAACTTTAGACCATATGCAAAGTTTTGCCCACTTACACTATTTTATGTAACATGTACACGTATAAAGCAACACATAAGTATTTTTTATTTTTTATTTATATATATTTTATTTTATTTTATATCATAATTTTTGTATATACATACATATACAAATATTTTATTCTATTTTTAAAAGTGAAGTTTATTTAAATATTTTCAAAAATTATATTTTTAAACTTTTAAATCAAAGACTCTAGAATATATATATATATATATACATACAGATATTTCATAAATCAGAAATTATTTATTTTATCATATACACATCTATACATATTTTCATACACATTACTTCATATGTTTAAAATCTGCGATTATGGAGTTTATACATTCATGTAAATATATTTATTTACATATACAATATTCTTATAAACATATATACACATGTAAACTTATATATATTATTAAACATCATAAAGCTTATGTATATTTACATATATACATATATGGATATTCTACCTTAAATTTTAATGGTGGAGTTTATATACATATTTGTGTAAATTTTATCATATCCAGAAATTTCATTTTAAAATTAAATATAGTTATTCCAAGGCTTATAGATTCAGATATTTTCAATATCAGAGAATTTGTTTATTTGACTTATAAAAAATTATATTCCAATAATTAAAATTAGTTAATTACCCAATATTAGATGGCTAAAAAAATACGGGTCGTTACAATCCTCCCCCCTTAGAACTTTTCATCCTCGAAAAGGAACGAAGCAAGAACTAGAATTTTGATATATATTACTAAATCAATCATTCTTTAAACATTTTAAACTCTGTACTCTTTTATTTTACAATTTGAGATACATACACTTTAAATTATATAGTATTACCAAGCTAGTTTTATATTAAAACATTTTTCATAACTCGATGTCTTAACAAGTCCATCCTTGTTCTTACATAAATTTAGTCATACGTTGATCAGGCGTAGGACTGAAAATCTCTAAGTACTTTGTAGACCTATTTCAACACCTAGTGAAAATACTTGAAAAAAAAACTTTTCAAAACGATATGGAAAGTATCACCCCCCCTTTCCTCCTTTACCACCATGGATCGCAGTTAACACGATGACTGTGTCGCCATCCCGGCGAAATCATAAGTAAACTGTAGGCATCAACACCTCTCGACTTACGCCATGGGAACACAATAGTCCACAGCTACACAAAGGTTGCATTGCTATCACAACAACACCGTAAGTAGTCTATAGGCAATCTCTGCCCCCCGAATTACACTATCAAACGAAACTAAACCATATAGATCACAGATACACAAAGGTTGCATCACTATCCCAGTGAAATCAAACATAGACTGTAGGCAATCGCTGCCTCCCGAATTACGCTATGAAAACAAACCACATAGATCGCAATCTACTGATGTTACGTCGCTATCCCAACGAAATCAAACGTAGATTGTAGGCAATCGCTGCCTCCCGAATTACGCTATGGAACCACGATAGATCGCAGTTATACGTTGCTATCACAGCAAAACCAAACGTAACTGTAGGCATAATACCCCTCGATTTACGCTATGCAAACAAATGATCACCAAGAACTCATGAGTTGTGTCCGGACGTCCTCTAGGATCACAATTCTCATTGAACCCACCCTGTGGATTCCTCGGTAGAACCACCGAGTGGATCTTCTACTCTAAATTTCAAGTTTCGTGGGGGTGCCTTTCCATACTTTTAGTTTCAAAACATATCATACTATATATATAGTACCTTTCAAATCATACACTTCATATGTATCACATATAAATTTTATCTATATAAAATTGATATCCTTAAAATCGATAGTTTTTAAATTCGGTTTACCCAATTTCCAAAGTCGACTATTTGCCAAATCAAATGTCTTTAAAAATCAATAGGTTCCAAAACTATTTCAACTTCATTCTCATATACATATAAGATCATTCTTTCCAATTTGAATAATTTAAGGATCAATAGTTTTCTGAGTCCGCTTCATACTTATATAAAATCCATTTAGTATTCCAAATATCTTTCAAAGATCATTTCTTTCTGGTTATAAATTCAATAAGGGGACTTTGAATATATAACCAACATATATAATCTCATTAGTGCCAATAAAAAATTTCAATGTTCGATTACCTTACAAAGTTATTTGTAACATTTCTTACCTCTTATAAAGTAAGTTTCAGTTATAGTAACTACTAAATCTTCATTTTAAAATCATCATATTTACTCAAAATATACTATTTCACTTCAAAATCATTTTTGCCTTAATATCTCAATTTCGGTTCCAATTCAAAATTGCTTGAATTTCCATTTGGGTTATAACTTCCATTTAACCCAATTTGTATTTAAATCCATGATTTAAATATAAACAATTTCCACTCTGACCAGTTTGAATTTAGAAAATAGCTTGAATAGTTTTGAAATAGTTAATATAAGATAGTTTGAGTTTTAAAAATGGTTTGTATAGTAAAGTAGCTTTGAAAATCAAAAAAATTTGAATATTTAAGAAGATAGATTTTAAACAGTTTATCTTAAAATAATTTATTTGAAAATAGTTTCAAAGTCAAATTCAATTCTCAATCTTCCAATTCAAATCAATTTCAATTTCCATTTCCATTTAAATTGATTCAATTCTGATTTCCATTCGAATTAACTTCAATTCCAATTTTAATTCAAATCAATTTCGATTTCGATTTCAATTCCAATTTGAATTAATTTCAATTCAATTCTCAATTTTAAACCATTTTGATTTATATAAATTCGAGTTCGATTTTCAAAATCTTGACTTAAATCACTTAAATCAAATTAACCTTCAATATTCAATTTAAAAATCCAAATCTTTAAAAATAATTCAATTTCGAGCCCTAAATTTTGAAATATCCATTTAAATTACTTTTACTTGGATTTATTTCAAGGTTCGAGTAAGAGTTCAAATCTTTTTCAAACAAATCAATTTCCGAAATTCAAGTGATTTCTCAATGATAACTTCAAAATTTCAAACCCGATTCTTTAAACAATTCCGGTTGACAAGTTCATTTTTTTAACATTTCAAACTCGAGTTCAAAAATGATTCCATTTCCATAAATTTGATTTTATTTCTTAAAATCAAAATCATTTAAATAATTTCAAATCAAAGTTTTTTTTAAATCATTTAATTTAACCAATCCGGTGTCCGTATATAATTTTCTATCCTATGGCCAAGTGAATCCATTATTTCAATTTAATTTCAGGGATGGATATATATCATTTCAATCCAAAATAAATGTCATAGGTATATATCATATCAACCTATTTCTTAATTTATTCAAAATAATTCGATTTACAGTTTTATATGCTGTAAATAATGTACAAGATGATAGCAGAATATATTAAAATAAATAAACATCCAAATCATCTAAAACATCAATCAATAGGATCCGTCACAAATTTTCAAAATTCGAAACCCGTTTTATTTCAAAAATCATTTTGAAATCATTCATACATACATAACTTCTTCTACAACTCTTATCAAATCTATACCTTTTCTTTTACAATTTAATTTATTTAACTTCCATAAGTTAAATTTTAATTTCACCTTGAAATTTCCAATTTCAGGTTATAAGTTCAAAATTTATTTAACTTGGCCTGAGTTAATTCCCAATTCGTTCAATCCTTTTAAACTTATTCAATTAAAATTTTTAACTTCCAAAATTCAATTATTATTAATATCACTTCCCACTTATAAGTCCAAAACTTATTTTCCTTTGGTTCTACTTCTCATTTTAATGGGAATCCCAGAATTCAAACACCCGATATTTATTTCAAATCAACTTTGAAATCATACACACACACACACACACACATATATCCCATTTATATACCAAATCACGCTTTTTTAAATTTTAAAACAACCTTGGTTTTTATCCAAAACGAATTCCTCCGGAACCTCCAAAACAACCCTTGTTTTTTAAAAAAAATTCCATATCAAAAATATTCCAAATAATATTATTTATTATTTCCTCAAACACTTTGAAACACATTTCAAAATTTTCGAGACTTAGATTCCAAACTCCTCAATTTAAGTTCATTTTAATTTATAAGTCGCATTTATAAATTATGCTTATATAATTTTACTTCCTTAAAACATTTCACTATGGTTTATTTTGTAATAAACACTCTTTATTAAGACCCAACAACCAATTTATGATAATATTCAATATTATCATATCCAGAAACCAAACACACCATACATTCCATAATAATTTCCTGAAAAATTATTTCTATATATAAAATATAATCAAGTTAAACTTATTTCATTTCAAAACACTTTGAAAAACTCCTTCGAAATTTCCGGGATTTAAATTCTGGTTTGAATCTATTTTTAGCTTAACCCACTTGTCTAGTACATTGTTACCCAAATTCCTATTTTGTTATATATATATATATACATATAACCACTTAAATTCTATAATCTTTATTTTATTATAATAACAATAACCAATCTCCTCACTATACTATAATAATTTTAGAAAAATTATTTCTTTTTATATCAAAATATAGTCTTATATAAAATTATTTTAAAATCATTTATCCTTTAAAATTATTATATAAGAAAATAACAAGTACGCTCTCATATATAATACACCCAACTCATTCTAGGGTACTACTGACCCTATCTCTAATGAGTAATCCCTACCAGAGCCAAGGTTCTCGCTTAACCTTCGGCTCTGATACCACGTGTAATGACCAGGCGGTTTTTGACCCCCGAAAATCGACACTAATACGTTCATTGTATAGAGTGTCGAGCAATCGAGTGCCGGAAATACCAGATTGTTAGGGTTTAAGAAGAAAGAGATAGAAGAAGAAACAGAAATAACAACAACACAGAATCTCACAATCACAACGGAACAAAATATAATATACAATAACAGCTTTTTATACAAAAGAAAACTGTAACTGTTAATATATATACAAATTATGAGAGTACAATCATCAACATATAAATCTGGACAGTTATAATAACTTGTCCTCAAAATGCTGAATATACAGCCTACAATACACAGCAGAGTATAATCAAATACGAGCAATACATCTCTGCCATCCAACTCGTCTCCTAAGCTCCAAAACATCCTAACGTGAATCTGTAATACTCGGTCAGACCCGAGCATTACAATAAAGGAACACCCAAGTCAAGCTGGAAACCAGCGTGAGTAAACACACTTAAATTGAACTACAAAATTTATCAAAATCCTTCGAAAAACCAAGGTAACTCGTAAGACCACGTCACATATAAACACGACGGATTTTTCCCTTACGATAACCAAAACAGTTTTATAGAAAATCCAATGGTTTTATAATAGTGTCTAAGTGTAAATACTTATTAAAATAGCCGAATTTGTTACATTAATTAAAATCTAGTGTACTTGACTCTACAATCAAAACCGTAAAGGTTCGTATGTTTACTTGATCAAAGTGGTTCCGGATAACACTGATATTCAATCCCGGTCTCTTCGAATCTAATCGATAAACATTTAAAGGGTAGGTTGTTTTGAACAAACAATTCAAATTCAGGGTGTCAATATCACATATGGGAATTTATTACATATGTTTACTTCCAATAAAACGTATCAACGTTTTGTTCTAACTATTTTAACTTGTCTAACCACTTGATGGCACAGACAAAGAAAAATAGAAATAAATATTTAAGAGCAATAAAGCCAAGCATAGATCATTAACTAAATTAACGATTAACAACTAATATTAAAACAATTCACAATCAGAATTTAATCAGCTTAAATTAAACTGAATCCACTTATATTTTTAATCCAAATTCGTTATAAATTAAAAGAAAATTTAAAAATTAATTATTGTTAGTTAATTAAAATTAAACAACCAATCTAATAACTAATTTATTAATTAATATAAGATTAAATCAATTGAGACTTTAATTATTTATTCTCTTAAATTATTATAAATAACCTAATTTTATATTACCGCAAATTAACAAAATAATTTAGATTATAAAACTAGGTGATATGATCACAATGCAAAAACCTTCACGTTGATTAGGTTTTAAATGAATTAATAAAACAATGTTTTAAATTTAAAGATTATTAATATAAAAATAAATGTTAATTTACTTAAAAAAACTCGGCCCATATTCAAAAACCCGGCCCAATCACAAAAACCTTTCTTCCCTCTCTCTTCCAATTTCATGCTACTCCCCTCTCATTCATTCGAGAACCCAAAACGTGCATGTACTTGAGCATGTACACACGAGCATCAGTCACAATCGCTCGCCGCCGATCACCCACCCCGATCGCCTATGATCATCTCTTTCCAAATGCCCACCTAAAAACGCGACTTAGCTTTCCAATCGAAAAATGAGTACCTCGACCAAGAACTGAACAAGATCCTGCCCATTTAACTACCTCGTCACGGTGCCACTGACCACATCAGCCTCCAAAATTTCACCGAGAGCTTCGCTGTCACTTCCTCGATCTAATCCCTCTGGTGCGCAACCACTGTTCCTCCTCCACAATCGCCATTAACACGCGAACCCGTGACCACGAACAACCACACTAAAACCCTAAATCGACCTCGCCAAGCCCATCCCCTCAACTGAAAATTGCCTCGTCATTTTTCCTTGATCCCCCATCATTCCATGCTCCGCCATGCCAAATGCCTTGCCACGAAATCGAGCCCTTCGCCTAAATTTGACCTTTCGCCTAAAACCGATCATCTCCATATTTCTTCATCCATGCAGCGATAAAAATCTCCAAAACAATTTTAAAAATCGTATTTTTCCACAACAAACCCAACCATATAATCCATACGCTAAATTATGACAGACGAATTTCGACCATAGTTAACTCTCTTACGGTTATATGGGTTTTCCTCTTTCTATACTTGATAGAATTAAATGGAATAAATTTTGAAATATTCTAAACTAAAAAACAAACAGCTTTTGTCTTGGAATCATGTTCAAAAACTGAGTAGATGATGAGTTAATGCTTTTTTTAAAGTTAGAGGTTTAACTATTTTTAATAAAGGCAACATGACAGAGGAGTTTTGAAAGAAGATATACAAGTTTTTTTTTGATGAATAGGTTGAACTGTCCCTGTTGAACACACCTATACATATGCACATACACACAATAGATACATATACATTGGTCACAGATGAAAGATTCATCTAAAACCACAGATATATAAATATATGTGATGTCCAGTAAGAAAAATGTTTTACTCACTTGCTGTTGAAAAAAGAAGATATTTCTTCTTTGTTTTGCTGTAGCTTTTGAGTTCCTTGGTTTCTTAAGATTTTAATGGCAGGCTTTTTCCCTCTTTTTTCATGAATGCAAGAATGGTATACGTGCACAAAAACATGGTAGTGCATATATATAGAAAGAGGGAACAAGGTTTGGATAAATGCTGAAGCCTATTGCACATGAACTGTACTTTATTTTTTTATTTTTTTTATTTTCTCCCAATTGCTTTGAAAATACGATGACTTAATTTGAAAATTTAGTTGACTTGATTTCCTATGTGATTTGAAAATCGAGTGAATGATTTGATTTAATTTGTGCTTGACTTGATATTTCTTCATCATTATGTTCCTATATGCTTATATATATACCTATATATATATTTCCAACTTTAGACCATATGCAAAGTTTTGCCCACTTACACTATTTTATATAACATGTACACGTATAAAGCAACACGCAAGTATTTTTTTAATATATATTTTATTTTCTTTTATATCATAAGTTTTGTATATACATACATATATTTTATTCTTTTTTTAAAAGTGAAGTTTATTTAAATATTTTCAAAAATTAGATTTTTAAACTTTTAAATCAAAGACTCTATAATATATATATATATATACAGATATTTCATAAATCAAAAATTATTTATTTTATCATATACACATGTATACATATTTTCATACACATTACTTCATATGTTTAAAATCTGCCATTATGGAGTTTATATATTCATATAAATATATTTATTTACATATACAATATTCTTATAAACATACATACACATGTAAGATTATATATATTATTAATCATCATAAAGTTTATTTATATTTACATATATACATATATGGATATTCTGCCTTAAATTTAAATGGTGGAGTTTATATACATATTCTATAAATTTTATCATATCCAGAAATTTCATTTTAAAATTAAATATAGTTTTTCCAAGGCTTATAGATTCAGATATTTCCAATATCAGGGAATTTGTTTATTTGACTTATAAAAATTTATGTTCCAATAATTAAAATTAGTTAATTACCCAATATTAGATGGCTAAAAAAATCTGGGTCGTTACAAGCATAGTTAATTACTTTCCTAATAAGTAACCAAACAATCTAACCATTTAGCCATTAAGCAATTACTAACCTCTTTCTAAACCTTTTGTTTTATAATCTAAAAAATATATTTATATAATATATTTTCCAAGATATTTATACTTCAAAATTCTTATAATATGTTTCAAAACATTCCCTTAAAATATCACTTGAAAATAGCAAGTTTGAAAAATCATTAGAAACTTAAAAACGACATGTTTTAACAAAATATCCCTCCTTTGAAAATTCGCAACTAATTCTTATAAACTCATAAATATCTCAAACCACTTTTAAAATACTCTAAAAATAGTTAGTAACCACTTGTAAAAAGAGTGAAACAAAATACTTAAATCTAAATATCTTTTCACACCTTTTAAGTCCAAAAATCAAGTCTAAATAGGACAGTTTTCCACTAGTGATGTTTTGTCCGTTTTGGAGATGTTGCTTAACTCTTTAATATTCAAGCTTTTAATATAACAAACATACATATATAAAAATATAAATATGGTGAGAAATCCCTATGGCTCTCTCTACAAAGTTCCATTACAATTGCCAAAAACAAGGCAATTCCAAACCGCTTCTATAGCGACTATCGCTATAAGTGCACTTCTAAATCCAAGTCCAAACTAAACCAAAGTCCATCTATAACTTATGTGCTTTGTTCAATGTCTAGTCACATGTCATATAAGTCCATTAAAGTCAATATACATGGATCACATATGTCACTTACTTTTAAAGTAAGAATTTAAAACCAATGTTTTAACATAAGTTAACAACAATTCAAACAACTCTAACACAATCAAGACACAACATATATGTGTTCTATTTTCCATTCAAAGTGAGGTGTTAACTCACTTTTAACTCCATAAACAATCAAGATCCATGAACCAAAGCCTAACCACACCTTGCAACCACTTTCCTCCTCCTCCTTCTTACTTTAGCCTTGCTCCTCTTCTCCATCACCATAAATAGCTCACAACCATTTGGGATTATGGGAGTTTGGCTCCACTTCCTCAACTTCTAACATGGTAGAAGGTTATCTAATATTATACTAAGTCTTGTGGTAAAGTTTAAAGTGATTTGAAGTTGATTTGCAACTATTTCTTTTTAGAACAGGAGAGAGGAAGAAGAAGAGAAGCCATTGATTTTTACAACTCAAGCTTTGTAATTTTTGAGATTTATTCCTAAAGGTGTAGCCCTCCTTATATAGGCATAGGAATGTGAATGTGGAAAGACCAAAAACCCCTCAAAACCCTAACCTTATTAAAGACACATATCTAATTTATGTCACATAAGCTTAAGGGTTAAGGATTTCCTTATTTACTTGCTTTCCTTTCTTTCTCATTTTTAAAATATCGTATCCTCTCTTACATCATGCATGACATCATCCCATTAGTTAGCCATAAATATGAAAATATTTTTATTTGCTAATTATCTACTTAATGACTAATTAGACATGCACAAAAAGTTAGAATAACTTTTGTTGAGAAAAAAGCTGTTTATCGATAAAACAATTTTCGGTCACATTATCGATATTTTTCCAAAGAATATATTTTTTAAACATTTTTACAAAACAAGTTTACATCATTACTCATGATTTTAAAGGGGTTTAAAAAGCTTATTAAATTATTTTAATAACTTTTAATTCAAGATTCAAATATTTAAATAATTCGGATATTTAAATACGAAGTGTCTGAAATTCCAAGTCGTTACAGATTATTTGAAAGGGAGGCGAATTTACGAGTGTGGATGTGACTTAGACACGGTTGGAATGAAGAGAGTGGATGGTCACCTCTACTTCATAAAGGAACATCGAAAACGAGAATCGTTTAAAATACCCAAAGATAATATGTAATGAGAAATGTTATTTCTATTCCAATTATGTTATAATATAGAAAATTCTTTTCTGTAAAGGTTACTTCTATGAGTTTAAGATATATGATCAAAACTCTCGACTGTAAACTCATTACAGTAAAAGAAATAAATAACCCATAATAAATAGTTAAATTAAGCTTCATATTGCATATGCGATTATGGTAATGGCAATAATAGTGGGAGCATGCCATATAATACTTATCAATATATGCATCAAGATACAAAAAATATTTTCATAAATACACCAAATATTATTTATCAAATAGTTACTGTTTTCATTATTAACTGAAAATAAGTATAATTTTATTTTGTTCTGAATATTCATTATGAAATATATCCATTAGAATAACAAAATTTGTTGCATTAACAAAATAACATAGAAGTATCTAAAATTTGAATAATCGCTTTTGGGATTATGGATTAAGCCATATCTTGGAGGAATAATTCTTTAAATCATATGATAATGAATCGTATGGTACCAATGAGTTATATCTCAGAAGATTAAGGGCGAAGCATCCTTTTAGTGGAGGCAACAAAAGAGTCATTAAACTCTTCGAATTGATAAAATAGATGTTTTAGTCCAAGGTCTAATAATACCAAAACGTATCCACTTACTTCCTTAAATTCACCAATGAATTATTACGAACATGAACATATGTATTTGATACACATGGAGTATGTCTATAATAAGTTCATAGAATTTAAAACAAAAGAAAACATCATAACGTGCAAAAAAACGATTCGATTTGATCGAATAGGTGAGTGTATTGGAAAGAGTTCCATATATACCTAAAACCAAAAAATATTTGATCTCAAAAGTAACTCCTCCATATGATACATAATGATATGTCGATAAGAGGTAATTAGAATTTGTTGGACAAATCATGATTAATGATGAGTGAAGTTGAGTTAACATCTTTCTGTAAGGTCGTACACTTAAGAATAGAAATGTAGGGTTAAATTAATTTCATCTAAAGCATAGTTTATGAGATCATACAAGATAATAGTTGACAACAATCCCTACATATCCTAGGTCAAAGAGTTGATAGGTCATGTGATTTGAGAGACTACATGTAATAACTGTTCGCAAGGGATCCTGTCTGGACCACCCCAAATGAGTTTAGGACTGATCAATATTGATGGTCTAATTTATATAATGAACATTAGTTTTGTAAATTTAAAAACAAAATCACTTTTATACATATATAAATGCAATTCGTAAATTTTTTATGAATGCCTATTTCGTTGCATTAAAAAACAATTCTTGTTTCAAGAAACACCAACATCATGACGAAGGAATTTCTTTTAGAAATTATTGGTAGTAAAATAGATTTGGATATGATCCAATGATAAAACTAATTACAAAGGATGAAATGAAGTTGATCAAGTCTAGATGAGGGCAACCAATTAGAATGTCTAATAAGAACTTTTGCACAATAACGAGAAACTGTGATTTTCTTATAATATTAGGAAAAGAATTTTTTTGATGGTCAATAAGCCATTGAGAGTATTAACTCTACCATAAGGCATGATGCGCAAATCCAAAATGGATTCCAACTATATTTGCAAAATATGATTTTGATAGTTATACCCGAAGGGATATGATCCATCGACTGCAAATGTTCATTCGAGAAGAAGACCAATGCAGTTGGATATTAGCTATATTGATAGATTAACATCATAAACTTCAATTTTTGAAATTAATAAAACAAATTCGTCATTTAATGACTTAAGTTAATGCAGATTTTTCTACTAAAAGTTATCGGCCGTTATATCTTTGTGTATTTGTAACGACCCGTATTTTTACGGATCGAAACATCGTAAAACAGTTATCATTAGGTCGCATTGTTGTTAAGTCATCCATAGTCTAAGTCCTAGGTCGTAGAGTAGTTAGGTCGGAGTAGACGACCTAAGAAAGTGGAGCGACCTAAGGAAGTTGGCGACCTAAGGATTTTGGGGATAGGTCGTATAGAAGATAAGTCGTGTGGTGGCTTAGGTCGTGGGGTAGGTTAGGTCGGAGGAGCGACTTAAGAGGTTGGAGCGACCTAAGAGAGTGAGCGACCTGTAGGAGTTAGCGACCTATAGGAAGTTAGCGACCTAAGAATTGGAGCGACCTATAGGATTTGGCGACCTAGTGGTTAGCGACCTAGTAGTTAGTGACCTAGTAGTTAGCGACCTATTAGTTAGCGACTTAAGAGCTAATGGTATAAGAGTTAGCGAGTTAGCGTAGTTAGGTCGTGAGCGACCTAAGTTCAGTAGTGGAGTATTTAGGTCGTTAGACGACCTAAGGTGTTAAGTCGTATCCTAGCAAAGTTAGTTAGGTCGTGAGCCTCTGTGTTGAGTTAGGTCGTGAGCTTCTGTGTGTGTTAGGTCGCGTGTGTGTTAGGTCGCGTAAGAGCTAAGCTGCATCTTTGTTAGGTCGTAGGTCGCGTGGATGCGCATGCGTTAGGTCGTAGAAGCGCAAATGTGTTAGGTCGTTGGATCTGTAAATCGCGCGCATGCGTTAGGTCGTGGGTCGTAAGGTTTCGTTAGGTCGTAGAAGCGCGCATCTGTTAGGTCGTAGGTTGGAGTTTTCGCTAGGTCGCATAGAGGCTGGAATTGTTAGGTCGTGGGTTTTAGGTCGTGGGTTTTTAGGTCGTGAACGACCTAAGAGCGAACGACCTAAGGTGAAATCAGCCTATAAATAGGAGGGTTCTTCTTCATTTTTGGGATCCGGATTTTGAAGCGACGAAGTGCTGCCATTTTGAGAGCTCGAGTTCTACACTTCTTCACTTCTTTTCTCCACTTTAATCTTGTGATTCCTTCCATCCAAATCGAAGATCAAATCGAAGATCCAAGAGCTTAGATTGAAGATCTACATCCATCAAAGTGAGATTTCATCGTTTGAAGCGGATTTGTGATAGATCGAGTTAGATCCTTCGCTGTCCAGATCTGAAGTGTGTAGCTTTTGAGGTGTTTAGGTGATTTGGTGAGTGGTGATTATCTCTCACACGGATCCAAAGGAGTATATCAGATCGTTGGCTTGATTTTGTGTAAAGTAGTGATTTTCATGCATTTTTGTAAACTTAAGTATAGATCCATTGTTCATGATGATTTGACATCCATTTTACTACATGTTAACCTATGCAAGTTCATTCATCAAGATTATAGAGATATTGCTCATGTTTTCATGCTTGTTAGACTTTAGACTCTTTATTTATGAAATTGCCATTATTGTTATAATTGTTCATTAGATCATGTTTGAATGCTTGATTACTTGGATTAATGTTTGACTTGATTGATTGCTATGAATTAGTTGATTGATGATTTGATTTAGACAAGATGGTCGAAGATGATTCAAAAGCTAAGGGAAAGGCTCTTGAATTGGAAAAGCTGCTCGTGGCATATGTAGCGGATGATGAAGCTCATATGGATAGATTTGATGATGATGATGTTGAGATGAGGCTTTGCTAGGATGTGATGAAGTGAGGCATGATATGAGATAGCCTTGGTCTAATCCAGACGGGATCATTCCAAGCATGTTGATAACTCGGTGAAATGGTTCGAGTTTGAGGATAATGGTTTGCTCGAGAGGCGCTTGAGCTAGTATGGAAATAGTCGTCGAGGAGGATGACTAGAAGGCTGAGATTTCATCGTTGCTGAAGGTTCTAGCATGCTCAAAGCAAGAGTACGCTGGGCAGATTCGATAGTCCCTAAAGACTACTGATTGGTAGTCAAGTACTCTGGACAGATTCGATAGTCCTAGGCACGGGTTTTGACGACGTGCGGAGTTATGTCTAGAACCGGGGTTTCCATTAGCCCTTGACGGACGGATGAAAGAATGAGCCGGTCATTCAATTAACGATGATATCGAAGCAATGATAACAGTGATAGCCAGAGTCATGGATGTTTGGTTGTATCGTCATTCGGTCTCAAGAGTGGTATTTTCTGGGTGCTTATCTGATCTTGGTTTAGGCCTTGGGGGTTTGTACTTGGAAAGCATCACCCTTGACTCGAGTGATAACTGCTTTACTTTAAATTGTATGCTTTGCTATGTTTGCTTCTGCTTAGTGTGTGTCTGGGGGCTATCACTGTAGAAAGAGGTGGAGTGGGAGGGTTGGATTCCTATTCTTTTTTCCTTTATGCTCTTTTGGTATGTTGTTAGTTAATTTACCGCTCACTAAGACCGTTGTCTGACTTAAGGCTTTATGTTTTAACTCTTATTGCCTTGGGCTGTTCGTCCATTTTGGGACGGGCAAACTAGGTAGCAGGTGACAGGTGCTGTTCTTGCTTTCCACGATGCTAATGACGAAGACGAGCTGGAGGATTGCATATTGTTTTCTTACTATATGTACTGGATGTTCCGCTGCTTGTATATTCTCTGAGTGTTATGTAGTGAGGCTTGATGTATTGACTATTCAGATGTTTGTATTCAACTATTATGAAGTTTTATTGATGAGATTCTATTCTGTGAAGCTTCACTATATATATATTCTATTGTATTTTGTCTATGCGCTGTGAGTAATACGATAGATTCTGCTGTTTTAATTTACCCTTACAATTGTCCATGGCTGCCTGGCACACTTTACAACGCACTATCTCTAGGTTCAGTGCAGGGGTCGTGGGCGGTCGTCACATTTGGTATCAGAGCATTGGTTAATCGATTTTACCCAACGCTCGCTGACGTAACTACGTATGAGAGACGTAATTGTATTTTGATGGATGATTACTATATATAATATAGTAGCTTAGAAAAGTTTGAGTCTTTTATGCAGTTGTTTCTCAAGGTGTGTTAATCATTCCTTTTTATAGATATTAAGGATGAGTCGAAGAGGGAGACAAGTTGCTAGGGAAGGCCGTGCTGCTGAGGGGACTGCTGATCATGCAGCTATGTTCGAAGCTATGATGACTTCGATCATGAGAAGGATACCAGTTTCGGGGACAGCAGTTGATGTTGGAGTTCAAGTCCATACTTCGAAACCAGTGGATTTTGCTAAGTTGTGTAAAGACTATACTGCTCTTGGAGGGAAGGTTTTCTTGGGGATAGAATCAACCATTGAAGTCCAGAGGTGGATAGATGCTTGTAGAGAGATCTTTGGTGATTTGGAATTGAGGATGCGACTAAGAGGAAGTTAGCATCAAGACAGCTTCAAGGGAGAGCTTCTGATTGGTGGAACTCTATCACCATTGATACTCCGGAGGAAGAGGTTACTTGGGAGCAATTCCAAGCCAGATTCGAAGCTAAATTCATTTCTACTGCTCAGAAATCTGTTCTGTTCAAGAAGTTTGTGGAGCTCAAGCAAGGTGGAAGACCAGTTCTTGAGTATGTTTCTGAGTTTGAAGTTTTGTCCAAGTATGTCCGGTCGTATATTGAATCTGCATACCAGAAGAATGAGAAGTTTGTGACAGGCTTGGAAAGTTATCTTGGGAGGCAGTTGGTGGATCATTTGGACGATCCATTTGAGAAACTAGTAGAGAAAGCTCTCAAGCACGAGAATCTGTTTCCTAAGGAAAGGTCTGTTGTTGTTGTGACCAAGGAAGAATCTAAACCACAGCAGGGTGGAAACAAGAAGAGGAAGCAGCAGCAACAAAAGGGTAAGGATGGCCAGAAGAAGCCAAAGGGCGAACTGACCTGCTACAATTGTCAGCAGAAGGGCCATTTCTCCAGGGATTGCAAGAATCCGAAGGTGCCGGTGAAGTGCCACAACTGTGACAAGCTGGGGCATGTTAAGAGGAATTGTCCAGAACCGCGGAAGGACAAGCAGATTGTGCAAGCTTATGCTTTGGGAGCTGTTCCATCATCTTCAAAAGCTCCTACCGTTGAAGATAAAGGAAAGAGTGTGGTGGTTCAAGGTACTCTTTCCATATGTGGTGTTCCAGTTAGAGTTCCATTTGATACTGGGGCATCGCATTCTTTTGTTTTGTAGTGAACTTGTAGGCCGGTTGGGTTTAGAACCGGATATCGTTGATAGGCCATTGGTTGTGACTAATCCAGTTAGGGGTTCGTCTTGTTTGTGTATGCTATGCCGTGGTCTGATTGTATCGAGTCATGATTGCTCTTTTGTTTGTGATTGTTTTGTTATGAACTTTGCGGGGTTTGGAATTATTTTGGGTATGGACTGGCTTAGAAAGTATGCGGCAAAGGTTGATTGCGATAGGTTGGAGGTGACAGTCGAGAATGTGGAGGGGCGAAAGATTGTGATACGATGTAAGCATGAAGAAGGCGTCTTCATGAGCTTCATGTATTCGCTGGTTGTTCCACGGGATGGAATGTCATCTGTGCCAATCGCTAATGGATTTGAGAATGTCTTTGACAAGGTCAAAGGGTTACCGCCGCATAGAGAGATCGAGTTTCGTATAGATCTAGTTGAAGGAGCCAGACCTGTTGTGATGCCTCTTAGGCGGATGGCGCCTAGTGAACATCAGGAGTTGAAGGTGCAGGTTGATGACCTTTTACAAAGAGGATTCATTCGGCGTAGTGTGTCCGAATGGGGTGCACCAGTTGTGTTTGCAACCAAAGCAGATGGATCGTTGAGGTTGTGTGTGGATTATCGTGAGCTGAATAAAGTGACTAAGAAGAACAAGTATTCATTGCCGAGAATAGATGACTTGTTTGATCAGCTTCACGAAGCTAAGGTGTTTTCTCAGATGGATTTAGCAACGGGATTTCACCAGTTAAGAGTGGCCAAGGATAGTGCGCCGAAGACTGCTTTCAGGACACCATCCGGTTTCTGTGAATGGCTGGTAATGCCGTTTGGATTGACTAATGCGCCGGTATATTTTGTGGATCTTATGAATAGAGTGTTCAGAGATCAGTTGAGCAAGTTCGTACTTGTGTTCGTGGATGATATTTTGATTTATTCCAGAACTGAAGAAGAGCACAAGACGCACTTGCGTATTGTTTTGGAAATCTTGCGGAAACATCAGCTGAAGGCTAAGTTTTTGAAGTGTCACTTCTGGAAGAGTGAAGTGAGGTTCTTAGGCCATATTATCTCTGGAAATGGAATAGCGGTTGATCCCGCTAAGGTGGCAGCAATCCAGGATTGGGTTAGACCTAAGAATGAATCGGATGTGAGAAGTTTTCTTGGATTAGCAGGATATTATCGTCGATTTATCAAAGACTTCTCCAAGGTGGCTGCACCATTGACAGGATTGACGAAAAAGAACCAAGTATTTAGATGGGATGCTAAGTGTGAGCAAGCTTTCGGAATCCTGAAAGAGCGACTGACAAGTGCTCCTGTTTTGACTATTCCAAGTGGAAACGAAGAGATGGTGGTTTACACCGACGCATGTGGTACTGGACTTGGAGCAGTGCTGATGCAGAAGAGTAAAGTTGTTGCGTATGCAAGTCGACAACTGAAGCCGCATGAAAGGAATTACCCGACTCATGATTTAGAGTTGGCAGCGATTGTATTTGCTCTGAAGATGTGGAGACATTACCTATTGGGAGTTCGATTCGAGCTGTTTACGGATCATAAGTCGTTGAAGTATCTTTTCTCCCAAAAGGATTTGAATCTTCGGCAGCAACGATGGCTAGAGTTTTTGGCATCATATGATTTTGGTATAGCCTATACTCCGGGAAAGGGTAACGCAGTGGCAGATGCGTTAAGTCGAAGACATGCAGGATTGAGAGCCATGTTTTCAGAATGGAAGAGCCTCGAGTATTTAGCTGGATTTGACTTCAAGCCCAGATGTGAATTGGAACCTGAGATGTTGGCAAACTTATCAATAAGACCGACTCTTGTGGAAAGAATTGGCGAGAGCCAAAAGCGAGACGATAAGCTTGTCAAGATTATCCGTGATTTGGAATCTGGATTGGATCCAGAAAAGGATAAAGGATTCGAGGTCGATCGAGAGGGTTGGCTTCGGAAGCAAGGACGACTAGTTGTTCCCGATATAGATGAATTGAGAAATGAAGTTCTGAAGGAAAGTCATCACTCGAAGTTGACAATTCATCCAGGTGGAAACAAGATGTATCGGGATATGAAGAGAACCTATTACTGGGAAGGTATGAAGAAGGATGTTGGAAATTTTATTTCCAAGTGTATGAACTGCCAGTTGGTAAAAGCCAAGCAGAAGAAGCCAAGTGGATTGCTTCAGCCATTAGAAGTTCCTACATGGAAGTGGGAGCAAATATCAATGGATTTTATTGATGGGCTACCTAGAACAAGAACGGGAAATGAAGGAATTTGGGTCATTGTAGATCGTCTGACTAAGAGTGCAAGATTCATTCCTGTTCGATCGACTAGGACTGCATCAAAGTTGGCTGAGTTGTATGTTAAGTGGATAGTTCGATTCCATGGTATTCCAAAGAGTATAGTGAGCGATCGAGACCCATTGTTCACTAGTGGATTTTGGAAGAGCTTTCAGGAAGTTTTGGGAACCGAGTTGTGTTTGAGTACAGCTTATCACCCTCAAACAGATGGTCAGACCGAGAGAGTCAACCGAGTTTTGGAAGATCTCCTTAGAGCTTGTGTTTTAGATTTCGGAGGATCATGGGAAGATCACCTTCATTTGGTGGAATTTTCGTATAATAACAGTTACCAGTCAAGCATTGGTATGGCACCGTATGAGGCATTGTATGGAAGACCGTGTAACTCTCTGACATGTTGGTTAGAAACAGGGGAAAAACTGATGCTTGGGCCAGAGATGATTCGACAGACTTCGGATTGCATAGAGATCATTCGGCAACGAATGAAGGCAGCCCAAGACCGATAGAAAAGTTATGCCGATAAGCGTCGTAAGGATTTGGAATTCGACGTAGGTGATATGGTTATTGTGAAGATTTCTCCACTGAAGAATGTTATTCGATTCGGGAAGAAAGGGAAATTGACTCCGAGATTTGTTGGACCATTCCCGATAATCGAGCGAATTGGAAAGCTCGCCTACAGATTGGAGTTACCAGAGAAGATGTCGGGTGTGCACAATGTTTTTCATGTATCGTATCTACGGAAGTATATGCACGACTCGAATACAGTGGTTTCTGCTGATAGCTGTGAAGATTTCGAAGTTGATCCAGTCGATAAGAGACCTCGTAAGCCGCTTCGTGTTGTGGAAACCGACACGAAACAGCTTAGGAGGAAGGTAGTTAAGTTGCTCAAGATACAATGGAGTGATGATGATAACGACTGTACATGGGAGGTGGAAGAGAGGATGAAAGCAGCTCATCCTGAACTCTTCAAGGTATGGCCCTAAGGTGTCGTGTCATCTAACGACATTGTAACTTGTTCTAGTTTTAGAATTCTGCATGCTAAGCTAGAATTGGATGCATGGTTTGTTGATTGCTATGGATGGTAGGCATGCAGAATAGTCTTTGATTGCTCTGTTTGTTTGGAATTTCGAGGGCGAAATTCCTAAGGGGGAGTGAATGTAACGACCCGTATTTTTACGGATCGAAACATCATAAAACAGTTATCATTAGGTCGCATTGTTGTTAAGTCATCCATAGTCTAAGTCCTAGGTCGTAGAGTAGTTAGGTCGGAGTAGACGACCTAAGAAAGTGGAGCGACCAAAGGAAGTTGGCGACCTAAAGATTTTGGGGATAGGTCGTATTGGAGATAAGTCGTGTGGTGGCTTAGGTCGTGGGGTAGGTTAGGTCGGAGGAGCGACTTAAGAGGTTGGAGCGACCTAAGAGAGTGAGCGACCTATAGGAGTTAGCGACCTATAGGAAGTTGGCGACCTAAGAATTGGAGCGACCTATAGGATTTGGCGACCTAGTGGTTAGCGACCTAGTAGTTAGTGACCTAGTAGTTAGCGACCTATAAGTTAGCTACTTAAGAGCTAACGGTATAAGAGTTAGCGAGTTAGCGTAGTTAGGTCGTGAGCGACCTAAGTTCAGTAGTGGAGTAGTTAGGTCGTTAGACGACCTAAGGTGTTAAGTCGTATCCTAGCTAAGTTAGTTAGGTCGTGAGCCTCTGTGTTGAGTTAGGTCGTGAGCTTCTGTGTGTGTTAGGTCGCGTGTGTGTTAGGTCGCGTAAGAGCTAAGCCGCATCTTTGTTAGGTCGTAGGTCACGTGGATGCGCATGCGTTAGGTCGTAGAAGCGCAAATGTGTTAGGTCGTTGGATCTGTAAGCCGCGCGCATGCGTTAGGTCGTGGGTCGTAGGGTTTCGTTAGGTCGTAGAAGCGCGCATCTGTTAGGTCGTAGGTTGGAGTTTTCGCTAGGTCGCGTAGAGGCTGGAATTGTTAGGTCGTGGGTTTTAGGTCGTGGGTTTTTAGGTCGTGAACGACCTAAGAGCGAACGACCTAAGGTGAAATCAGCCTATAAATAGGAGGGTTTTTCTTCATTTTTGGGATCCGGATTTTGAAGCGACGAAGTGCTGCCATTTGGAGAGCTCGAGTTCTACACTTCTTCACTTCTTTTCTCCACTTTAATCTTGTGATTCCTTCCATCCAAATCGAAGATCAAATCGAAGATCCAAGAGCTTAGATTGAAGATCTACATCCATCAAAGTGAGATTTCATCGTTTGAAGCGGATTTGTGATAGATCGAGTTAGATCCTTTGCTGTCCAGATCTGAAGTGTGTAGCTTTTGAGGTGTTTAGGTGATTTTGTGAGTGGTGATTATCTCTCACACGGATCCAAAGGAGTATATCAGATCGTTGGCTTGATTTTGTGTAAAGTAGTGATTTTCATGCATTTTTGTAAACTTAAGTATAGATCCATTGTTCATGATGATTTGACATCCATTTTACTACATGTTAACCTATGCAAGTTCATTCATCAAGATTATAGAGATATGCTCATATTTTCATGCTTGTTAGACTTTAGACTCTTTATTTACGAAATTGCCATTATTGTTATAATTGTTCATTAGATCATGTTTGAATGCTTGATTACTTGGATTAATGTTTGACTTGTTGATTGCTACGAATTAGTTGATTGATGGTTTGATTTAGACAAGATGGTCGAAGATGATTCAAAAGCTAAGGGAAAGGCTCTTGAATTGGAAAAGTTGCTCGTGGCATATGTAGCGGATGATGAAGCTCATATGGATAGATTTGATGATGATGATGTTGAGATGAGGCTTTGCTAGGATGTGATGAAGCGAGGCATGATATGAGATAGCCTTGGTCTAATCCAAACGGGATCATTCCAAGCATGTTGATAACTCGGTGAAATGGTTCGAGTTTGAGGATAATGGTTTGCTCGAGAGGCGCTTGAGCTAGTATGGAAATAGTCGTCGAGGAGGATGACTAGAAGGCTGAGATTTCATCGTTGTTGAAGGTTCTAGCATGCTCAAAGCAAGAGTATGCTGGGCAGATTCGATAGTCCCTAAAGACTACTGATTGGTAGTCAAGTACTCTGGGCAGATTCGATAGTCCTAGGCACGGGTTTTGACGACGTGCGGAGTTATGTCTAGAACCGGGGTTTCCATTAGCCCTTGACGGACGGATGAAAGAATGAGCCGGTCATTCAATTAACGATGATATCGAAGCAATGATAACAGTGATAGCCAGAGTCATGGATGTTTGGTTGTATCGTCATTCGGTCTCAAGAGTGGTATTTTCTGGGTGCTTATCTGATCTTGGTTTAGGCCTTGGGGGTTTGTACTTGGAAAGCATCACCCTTGACTCGAGTGATAACTGCTTTACTTTAAATTGTATGCTTTGCTATGTTTGCTTCTGCTTAGTGTGTGTCTGGGGGCTATCACTGTAGAAAGAGGTGGAGTGGGAGGGTTGGATTCCTATTCTTTTTTCCTTTATGCTCTTTTGGTATGTTGTTAGTTAATTTACCGCTCACTAAGACTGTTGTCTGACTAAAGGCTTTATCTTTTAACTCTTATTGCCTTGGGTTGTTAGTCCATTTTGGGACGGGCAGACTAGGTAGCAGGTGACAGGTGCTGTTCTTGCTTTCCACGATGCTGATGACGAAGACGAGCTGGAGGATTGCATATTGTTTTCTTACTATATGTACTGGATGTTCCGCTGCTTGTATATTCTCTGAGTGTTATGTAGTGAGGCTTGATGTATTGACTATTCAGATGTTTGTATTCAACTATTATGAAGTTTTATTGATGAGATTCTATTCTGTGAAGCTTCACTATATATATATTCTATTGTATTTTGTCCATGCGCTGTGAGTAATACGAGAGATTCTGCTGTTTTAATTTTCCCTGACAATCGTCCATGGCTTCCTAGCACACTTTACAGCGCACTATCTCTAGGTTCAGTGCAGGGGTCGTGGGCGGTCGTCACAGTATTGGTGCATACTCATTGAAACATAAATTCTAAATAATGATGTAGAAAAGACTGTGCACACACAACAACTAAAATGTCTCAAAGTCAGTGGAAGCGATAACCGAGTCTGTGAGTATTGGATATCATCCAAGAAATTATACGAAAGTATTATTCGATAAGCATTAGTATTAAGCAAGTATCATTATGGAGAAATCAAATATTTTGAATTTGAAACAAAATGTTGAGGAAGCGTGTGTCTATGAGGAGGGACATTCAAGGTACTAAAATAATTCTAAATCTATAAATAAACGATAAACTTATATAAGATTGTTAACGGTGTACTCGTGTCAAAATCATTTTTTATTTGGTTGTTCAATTCTTGGTACAGGATTTGAAAATACATCTTTATAACAGTATAAAACGATGATGGGAATGTCCTAAAATGATATACATAGATGTTGTATTAAAATATTTAATGTGGAACATATAAGATGGAGTCCTTACGAATTGGCAATAGGATTTATTATAAATGTTGTGTTGTCTACAACATTACATTTCACTTATTTAATTGATACATAAAGCAAGTATCAAATTCAAGATCATTAAGTGATAATTTAGAGTGTGCTTGAGTATTTAAAAAATCCAGAGAATTGTTTATAGAAACAATGACCTCCTTATGAAGGAGTGCGCTGAGTCGAACTTCATAAGTGATATCGACTATAGTACGTCAATCCTAAATTCATTTCAATCTTAAGTTAATAACTTTAAGTTAAAAATGTTTCAAACAGTAAGTGGTGGCTGATTTAACCAAAGGCTAATCTTTTCTCCTTGAATGGCTCTACATTAAACTAAGTATAAATTAATACACAAATTTACAACTGGGTCAGGAGTGATTCCAAATGTTGAGAATTTCATGACATTATTATATGATGAAATGTTGCAGTATAGTTTTTGACGCAGTGGATTAATCAAAACAATGTAGATCGATGAAAGTAGCAATCGATGGATTGGAAGATACTGAAATGCCAAATTCGTTGATCCGAAGATACCGAATTCTAGCTATCCCGAACTCGTTGATCGCGCACGATACCGGGTTCAAAGATCTGCGATTCTTCACATGTTGATCTAGCGCACTAGATTCCGTGAATCGGCTTCTGCAGTCATTGAATCGAGCGCACTCGATTAACCGAAAGAGGAGATAGGAGATTACACTCAACTACCAATTTGGTGAAAGCACAAAGCTAACAAAACAAGAGTTTTATTTCAAATCAACTAAACTTTTACAAATGACCACACTTGCCTATTTATAGGCTACAACTCACACGCCAAAATAGAATCAAAATTTCAACACAACTCTTAGGTCGGGAACGACCTACGACCTAACATAGTACGTCCTATAACCCAGCGACTTAGTATAGGTCGTCAACGACCTAACAGACTTCATTACAACACAACCATATTACAAAACATAACGTCTTTACAATACTTAGGTCGTACACGACCTATCAAGACCTCCGACTTAAACCAACAGTTTACAACAGATAAACGACTTAACAAATGAACGGCATCCGGAGCTTCGCGACCTAGAATGAACGGCATCCCCCATCAGCGACCTAAACAAATAAGCGGCTTCAGAAACTTCGCGACCTAAGCCTTCACAACTTATCCTCCCACATCTCTCTGCGACCTAATATTGACCAACCTAGGGCCACACGACCTAAGGACCCAGTATCTTCGTGCGACCTAACTAGGTCGTAGGTCGTTGAATGACTTAACTTAGGTCGTGAGCGACCTAAAACTCTTCCTGAACAATTTTGCGCGCCTTCTTTGTTAGCTCGTACGCCTTCACTAAGTCGTTGGAGTGACTTAAGAGATTCGTTAGGTCGTTCGCGACCTAACACTTCACCATATTGGACCACCTCATCACTGCGTAGCTCTGCTACCTCGCTAGGTCGTCTGCATGCTTGAGCGTTGATACCGTTAGGTCGTAGCCGACCTTCCATAGGTCGTGAGCGACCTAAAAACCCACTAGGTCGTGAGCGACCTAAATTGGCAGATTGCGTTGCATCATCCTCTCCTGGTTGACAAAAATTCAACCTCGAATTTGCACCTTCCTCTTGCACTACAAGCTCCTCTCCATGATATGGAATCAAATACTTGACATTGAACACATCGGAAGTATGAACATCGTCCGGTAATTTCACCCGATATGCGTTCTCATTGATTTTTTTTATAATTTCTACTGGTCCAATTTTCCGTGCTTTCAATTTATTGTATGTTCCCACCGGAATACGATCCTTTGTTAACACTGCATAAACCCAATCACCTTCGTTAAATTCAACGCTCCTTCGCTTCAGATCTGCAGAACGTTTGTACTTCTCATTCGCCTTTTCCAATCGTTCTTGAACGATTCTATGACACTCTGTCAATCCTTCAACAAAATTAGCAGCTTTCTTAACTATCCCCTTCGAGTGTGGTATTACCGTTAAATCCAAGTCCCTTCGGTAAGCTTGAATACACTATCTGAAACGGACTGAAACCCGTACTACGGTTCACTGCATGATTATGAGCAAACTCTGCCTGGCATAACTTCACATCCTAACTCTTCAGATTGTCTTGCACTAGACATCTCAACAAGTTTCCCAATGATCTGTTCACGACCTCGGTCTGTCCATCCGTTTGCGGATGATAAGCGCTGCTAAAGTTCAACTTCGTTCCCACCATCTTCCACAAACTTAGCCAAAAATGACTTAGAAAACGAGTATCCCTGTCCGACACAATCGATTCTGGCAATCCGTGAAGTCGATATATCTCTTTGAAAAACAACTGAGCAACATGGACAGCATCCGCCGTCTTCTTACAAGCAATAAAATGTGCCATTTTCAAAAATCGGTCCACCACCACATAAATGGAATCGTTTCCACGCTGTGTTCTTGGCAACCCCAATACAAAGTCCATACTCACATCAACCCATGGTTTAGTTGGTACAGGTAACGACATATATAAACCAGCATTAGTCGTAGTTCCTTTCGAAACCTGACAGATATGACATCGCTCCACAAACCTTTCCACCTCTTTTCTCATTGATTGCCAAAAGTAAGATTGTGAGATCAACTGTAATGTACGGTCTCTCCCAACATGTCCTTCTTCATGTAGCTCTTTTACAATCTTCATTCTCAAACTACAATCAGGTATGCACAATCGATTTCCTTTGAACAGAAAACCGTCTGCCATCACGAACTCATCCGTCTCCCCATTTTTGACTTTATCGACAAACTTTGCAAAATAAGGATCTTCGTCAAATAACTCTGGTAACACATCGAATCCCGTTACTTCAATCTTCATTGTTGTTAACAAATGATTCCTTCTACTCAAAGCATCAGCCACACGATTCGTCACTCCTAACTTGTGTTTAACAACAAAAGTAAACTGTTGCAGATATGCAATCCATGATGCATGTCTCGCTGAAATCTTGTCTTTCCCTTGTAAATGCTTCAATGCCTCATGATCAGTGTAAAGAACAAACTCTTTCTGAAATAGATAGTGTCTCCAGTGTTTAATAGATTGCACGACAGCATAAAATTCCACATCATATGTACTGTATCTCATCTTCGCTCCTGATAACTTCTCACTAAAGTATGCAATTGGACGTCCCCTCTGACTCAACACTCCTCCAATCCCAACCTTGGATGCATCGGTATGTAGTTCAAATACTAGCTGAAAATCTGGTAATATTAGAATTGGTGCAGACGTCAAGAGTTCTTTGATCCGATCAAAAGCAACCCCGGCTTCCTCCGTCCATGCAAATTGTTTACCCTTCATACAATCAGTCACAGGCGCCATCACACTACTAAAGTGTGGAATAAACCTTCGATAGAATGAAGCCAACCCATGAAAACTATGAACTTCCGTTATTATCTTGGGTTGCGGCCAATCTCTGATAGCTTCGACTTTACTTTGGTTAACCTGTATTCCTTCTTCCGACACAACATACCCCAGAAATAAAACACTTCTCGCCATAAAAACACACTTCTTTGTAGCAGCATAGAATTGTTCTTCACGAAGAATAATTAACACTTTCTTCAAATGCTGAAGATGCTCTTCTGTACTAGCACTGTAGATCAGAATATCATCAAAGTAAACCACCACAAATTTCACAATGTATGGCCTGAAAATTTGGTTCATCACTCTCATGAATGTACTTGGTGCATTCGATAGACCAAACGGCATTACCAGCCATTCATACAATCCTTCCCTCGTCTTGAATGCTGTCTTCCATTCGTCCCCTGGTCTAATGCGAATCTGATGATAACCGCTCTTCAAGTCAATCTTTGAAAATATTACGGACCCACTGATTTGATCCAATAAATCATCAAGCCTCGGCATCGGAAATCTGTATCTGACTGTGATCTTATTCAATGCTCTACTATCTGTGCACATCCTCCACGTTCCATCCTTTTTGGGTACCAATAAAGCTGGTACAGCACAAGGACTTAAACTTTCCTGCACACGCCCCTGTTCAAGCAATTCTTCCACTTGCCTCCTCAATTCTTCATGTTCCTTTGGACTCATTCGATAATGTGGTCTGTGTGGCAACACAGCACCTGGAACAAGATCTATCTGATGTTGTATATCCCTCAACGGTGGCAACTCCGTTGGTAACTCATCTGGAAATACATCGTCAAATTCTTTCAAAACTGGCTTCGCTTCTTCCGGAATTTCAACCTCTTCACTGTTTTCTCGCCCAATCAACAAAAATACTTCAGGCTCCTCCTCTACTTCCTTCACAAACTCCTTCAAAGATAACAAAGTTTTAAGCTCTTCAATCTCCTCCAACTTGTTTTCCTCCTGTTGTCGCTTCTTTGGAACTAGAGTAATCTTTGTGCCTTCAAACATGAAACTGTAACTGTTGGTACGCCCATCATGTTGCACCGCCCTATCATACTGCCACGGTCTCCCCAGCAATAAATGACAGACATCCATATCTACCACATCGCACCAGATTTCATCCTTGTATTTCTTTCCAATTGAAAACTTCACACAAGCCCTTCGTCCAACCTTCACCTCCCCGCCTTTCCTCAACCAAGCTAGCTTGTACGGTTTCGGATGTTTCTCAGTCTTCAACGCCAACTTCCTCACAGCTTCTGAAGAAATTATATTATCACAGCTTCCAGCATCAATAACAAATTTGCAAACCTTCCCCAGAATGGTACATGTTGACTGAAAAATATTGCTCCTTAACCAACTACAATCCTCCTCTTGCTTTGGTGTTAAACAGGACCTCTTCATCATTAGATTATAACCTTCGTCTCCCGACACTTCTTCTTCCTTCTCATCAGGTGGTGAATTGGAACATTCAGCTTCTTCATCCTCATCCTCAACCTTGTAGCAACCAACTTTACTCTACGATGTTATGGAACTTCTTTGAAATCAAAAATCTCTTTAACATTAGCCACCCAATCTAAAAACTCCTCCACTTGTATACCACCTTTGAATTCATGAATTTCAGTCTTCATCCCCGACTCCCACTTGTGATCATACTCAGAGTGATTTCTTCCTTGTCCTCGTCCTTGTCCTCGAACACTACCACCATCATACTCCTCTTCAAAATCAGATGTATATCGTTGTCTATTTCGTCCACCCACATCTCTACTACCATCACGTCTTCCACCATCATCCCTTCTATCTACATTCCTTCGTTCACGATCATTCACGTTCCTCCCACGCCTTTGATCATCATCAACACTTCTGTCTCGATTGGAATGTGGCGAGACTCTACTTCCCCCATGGTTAGATTCAGGTGAAACCCTTCTCCGATTTTGATTCATCTCTAACATCATCTTCTCTAATCGACTAATTCCTTCGTTAAGCTTTTCACTAAAGTTTTCATTGATTCTTTGCTCCATCTCGTCAGCTTCTTCTCTTCTATACAAAGCTTCTACGTTTTGGTGACGATTAGCTCTTCTCGACGGCATGATTTGAAACTTTACAAACTCTTCAACACTTCAAAATTCAAACTTAATTCGAACTTAGATCCAAAATGAAATGGATCGGAAGCTTCACACGTGTTGCAAATTGTGATGAACACGATGAACAACCAAACTCCCAAACAAGATAAATCCGTCCTCCAAACTTCAATACAAAGTCGAACAACTTCCCTTCTTGCTCTCGGCCGTGATTAATAACCTCAAATCTTCACTTCGATTCAAACTTCTTCAAGATGATTGGCTCCAAGACTCGATTTAGCTATGATTGGCTAAACAAGCTCTGATACCAAAACTAACGCAGCGGATTAATCAAAACAATGTAGATCGATGAAAGTAGCAATCGATGGATTGGAAGATACTGAAATGCCAAATTCGTTGATCCGAAGATACCGAATTCTAGCTATCCCGAACTCGTTGATCGCGCACGATACCGGGTTCAAAGATCTGCGATTCTTCACACGTTGATCTAGCGCACTAGATTCCGTGAATCGGCTTCTGCAGTCGTTGAATCGAGCGCACTCGATTAACCGAAAGAGGAGATAGGAGATTACACTCAACTACCAATTTGGTGAAAGCACAAAGCTAACAAAACAAGAGTTTTATTTCAAATCAACTAAACTTTTACAAATGACCACACTTGCCTATTTATAGGCTACAACTCACACGCCAAAATAGAATCAAAATTTCAACACAACTCTTAGGTCGGGAACGACCTACGACCTAACATAGTACGACCTAAAACCCAGCGACTTAGTATAGGTCGTCAACGACCTAACAGACTTCATTACAACACAACCATATTACAAAACATAACGTCTTTACAATACTTAGGTCGTACACGACCTATCAAGACCTCCGACTTAAACCAACAGTTTACAACAGATAAACGACTTAACAAATGAACGGCATCCGGAGCTTCGCGACCTAGAATGAACGGCATCCCCCATCAGCGACCTAAACAAATAAGCGGCTTCAGAAACTTCGCGACCTAAGCCTTCACAACTTATCCTCCCACATCTCTCTGCGACCTAATATTGACCAACCTAGGACCACACGACCTAAGGACCCAGTATCTTCGTGCGACCTAACTAGGTCGTAGGTCGTTGAATGACTTAACTTAGGTCGTGAGCGACCTAAAACTCTTCCTGAACAATTTTGCGCACCTTCTTTGTTAGCTCGTACGCCTTCACTAAGTCGTTGGAGTGACTTAAGAGATTCGTTAGGTCGTTCGCGACCTAACACTTCACCATATTGGACCACCTCATCACTGCGTAGCTCTGCTACCTCGCTAGGTCGTCTGCATGCTTGAGCGTTGATACCGTTAGGTCGTAGCCGACCTTCCATAGGTCGTGAGCGACCTAAAAACCCACTAGGTCGTGAGCGACCTAAATTGGCAGATCGCGTTGCATCATCCTCTCCTGGTTGACAAAAATTCGACCTCGAATTTGCACCTTCCTCTTGCACTACAAGCTCCTCTCCATGATATGGAATCAAATACTAGACATTGAACACATCGGAAGTATGAACATCATCCGGTAATTTCACCCGATATGCGTTCTCATTGATTTTTTTATAATTTCTACTGGTCCAATTTTCCGTGCTTTCAATTTATTGTATGTTCCCACCGGAAAACGATCCTTTGTTAACACTGCATAAACCCAATCACCTTCGTTAAATTCAACGCTCCTTCGCTTCAGATCTGCAGAACGTTTGTACTTCTCATTCGCCTTTTCCAATCGTTCTTGAACGATTCTATGACACTCTGTCAATCCTTCAACAAAATTAGCAGCTTTCTTAACTGTCCCCTTCGAGTGTGGTATTACCGTTAAATCCAAGTCCCTTCGGTAAGCTTGAATACACTATCTGAAACGGACTGAAACCCGTACTACGGTTCACTGCATGATTATGAGCAAACTCTGCCTGGCATAACTTCACATCCCAACTCTTCAGATTGTCTTGCACTAGACATCTCAACAAGTTTCCCAATGATCTGTTCACGACCTCGGTCTGTCCATCCGTTTGCGGATGATAAGCGCTGCTAAATCTCAACTTCGTTCCCACCATCTTCCACAAACTTAGCCAAAAATGACTTAGAAAACGAGTATCCCTGTCCGACACAATCGATTCTGGCAATCCGTGAAGTCGATATATCTCTTTGAAAAACAACTGAGCAACATGGACAGCATCCGCCGTCTTCTTACAAGTAATAAAATGTGCCATTTTCAAAAATCGGTCCACCACCACATAAATGGAATCATTTCCACGCTGTGTTCTTGGCAACCCCAACACAAAGTCCATACTCACATCAACCCATGGTTTAGTTGGTACAGGTAACGGCATATATAAACCAGCATTAGTCGTAGTTCCTTTCGAAACCTGACAGATATGACATCGCTCCACAAACCTTTCCACCTCTTTTCTCATTGATGGCCAAAAGTAAGATTGTGAGATCAACTGTAATGTACGGTCTCTCCCAACATGTCCTTCTTCATGTAGCTCTTTTACAATCTTCATTCTCAAACTACAATCAGGTATGCACAATCGATTTCCTTTGAACAGAAAACCGTCTGCCATCACGAACTCATCCGTCTCCCCATTTTTGACTTTATCGACAAACTTTGCAAAATAAGGATCTTCGTCAAATAATTCTGGTAACACATCGAATCCCGTTACTTCAATCTTCATTGTTGTTAACAAATGATTCCTTCTACTCAAAGCATCAGCCACACGATTCGTCACTCCTGACTTGTGTTTAACAACAAAAGTAAACTGTTGCAGATATGCAATCCATGATGCATGTCTCGCTGAAATCTTGTATTGCCCTTGTAAATGCTTCAATGCCTCATGATCAGTGTAAAGAACAAACTCTTTCTGAAATAGATAGTGTCTCCAGTGTTTAATAGATTGCACGACAGCATAAAATTCCACATCATATGTATTGTATCTCATCTTCGCTCCTGATAACTTCTCACTAAAGTATGCAATTGGACGTCCCCTCTGACTCAACACTCCTCCAATCCCAAAGTTGGATGCATCGGTATGTAGTTCAAACACTAGCTGAAAATCTGGTAATATTAGAATTGGTGCAGACGTCAAGAGTTCTTTGATCCGATCAAAAGCAACCCCGGCTTCCTCCGTCCATGCAAATTGTTTACCCTTCATACAATCAGTCACAGGCGCCATCACACTACTAAAGTGTGGAATAAACCTTCGATAGAATGAAGCCAACCCATGAAAACTACGAACTTCCGTTATCATCTTGGGTTGCGGCCAATCTCTGATAGCTTTGACTTTACTTTGGTCAACCTGTATTCCTTCTTCCGACACAACATACCCCAGAAATAAAACACTTCTCGCCATAAAAACACACTTCTTTGTAGCAGCATAGAATTGTTCTTCACGAAGAATAATTAACACTTTCTTCAAATGCTGAAGATGCTCTTCTGTACTAGCACTGTAGATCAGAATATCATCAAAGTAAACCACCACAAATTTCCCAATGTATGACCTGAAAATTTGGTTCATCACTCTCATGAATGTACTTGGTGCATTCGATAGACCAAACGGCATTACCAGCCATTCATACAATCCTTCCCTCGTCTTGAATGCTGTCTTCCATTCGTCCCCTGGTCTAATGCGAATCTGATGATAACCGCTCTTCAAGTCAATCTTTGAAAATATTACGGACCCACTGATTTGATCCAATAAATCATCAAGCCTCGGCATCGGAAATCTGTATCTGACTGTGATCTTATTCAATGCTCTACTATCTGTGCACATCCTCCACGTTCCATCCTTTTTGGGTACCAATAAAGCTGGTACAGCACAAGGACTTAAAATTTCCTGCACACGCCCCTGTTCAAGCAATTCTTCCACTTGCCTCCTCAATTCTTCATGTTCCTTTGGACTCATTCGATAATGTGGTCTGTGTGGCAACACAGCACCTGGAACAAGATCTATCTGATGTTGTATATCCCTCAACGGTGGCAACTCCATTGGTAACTCATCTGGAAATACATCGTCAAATTCTTTCAAAACTGGCTTCGCTTCTTCCGGAATTTCAACCTCTTCACTGTTTTCTCGCCCAATCAACAAAAATACTTCAGGCTCCTCCTCTACTTCCTTCACAAACTCCTTCAAAGATAACAAAGTTTTAAGCTCTTCAATCTCCTCCAACTTGTTTTCCTCCTGTTGTCGCTTCTTTGGAACTAGAGTAATCTTTGTGCCTTCAAACATGAAACTGTAACTGTTGGTACGCCCATCATGTTGCACCGCCCTATCATATTGCCACGGTCTCCCCAGCAATAAATGACAGACATCCATATCTACCACATCGCACCAGATTTCATCCTTGTATTTCTTTCCAATTGAAAACTTCACACAAGCCCTTCGTCCAACCTTCACCTCCCCGCCTTTCCTCAACCAAGCTAGCTTGTACGGTTTCAGATGTTTCTCAGTCTTCAACGCCAACTTCCTCACAGCTTCTGAAGAAATTATATTATCACAGCTTCCAGCATCAATAACAAATTTGCAAACCTTCCCCAGAATGGTACATGTTGACTGAAAAATATTGCTCCTTAACCAACTACAATCCTCCTCTTGCTTTGGTGTTAAACAGGACCTCTTCATCATTAGATTATAACCTTCGTCTCCCGACACTTCTTCTTCCTTCTCATCAGGTGGTGAATTGGAACATTCAGCTTCTTCATCCTCATCCTCAACCTTGTAGCAACCAACTTTACTCTACGATGTTATGGAACTTCTTTGAAATCAAAAATCTCTTCAACATTAGCCACCCAATCTAAAAACTCCTCCGCTTGTATACCACCTTTGAATTCAGGAATTTCAGTCTTCATCCCCGACTCCCACTTGTGATCATACTCAGAGTGATTTCTTCCTTGTCCTCGTCCTTGTCCTCGAACACTACCACCATCATACTCCTCTTCAAAATCAGATGTATATCGTTGTCTATTTCGTCCACCCACATCTCTACTACCATCACGTCTTCCACCATCATCCCTTCTATCTACATTCCTTCGTTCACGATCATTCACGTTCCTCCCACGCCTTTGATCATCATCAACACTTCTGTCTCGATTGGAATGTGGCGAGACTCTACTTCCCCCATGGTTAGATTCAGGTGAAACCCTTCTCCGATTTTGATTCATCTCTAACATCATCTTCTCTAATCGACTAATTCCTTCGTTAAGCTTTTCACTAAAGTTTTCATTGATTCTTTGCTCCATCTCGTCAGCTTCTTCTCTTCTATACAAAGCTTCTACGTTTTGGTGACGATTAGCTCTTCTCGGCGGCATGATTTGAAACTTTACAAACTCTTCAACACTTTAAAATTCAAACATAATTCGAACTTAGATCCAAAATGAAATGGATCGGAAACTTCACACGTGTTGCAAATTGTGATGAACACGATGAATAACCAAACTCCCAAACAAGATAAATCCGTCCTCCAAACTTCAATACAAACTCGAACAACTTCCCTTCTTGCTCTCGGCCGTGATTAATAACCTCAAATCTTCACTTCGATTCAAACTTCTTCAAGATGATTGGCTCCAAGACTCGATTTAGCTATGATTGGCTAAACAAGCTCTGATACCAAAACTAACGCAGCGGATTAATCAAAACAATGTAGATCGATGAAAGTAGCAATCGATGGATTGGAAGATACTGAAATGCCAAATTCGTTGATCCAAAGATACCGAATTCTAGCTATCCCGAACTCGTTGATCGCGCACGATACCGGGTTCAAAGATCTGCGATTCTTCACACGTTGATCTAGCGCACTAGATTCCGTGAATCGGCTTCTGCAGTCGTTGAATCGAGCGCACTCGATTAACCGAAAGAGGAGATAGGAGATTACACTCAACTACCAATTTGGTGAAAGCACAAAGCTAACAAAACAAGAGTTTTATTTCAAATCAACTAAACTTTTACAAATGACCACACTTGCCTATTTATAGGCTACAACTCACACCCCAAAATAGAATCAAAATTTCAACACAACTCTTAGGTCGGGAACGACCTACGACCTAACATAGTACGACCTAAAACCCAGCGACTTAGTATAGGTCGTCAACGACCTAACAGACTTCATTACAACACAACCATATTACAAAACATAACGTCTTTACAATACTTAGGTCGTACACGACCTATCAAGACCTCCGACTTAAACCAACAGTTTACAACAGATAAACGACTTAACAAATGAACGGCATCCGGAGCTTCGCGACCTAGAATGAACGGCATCCCCCATCAGCGACCTAAACAAATAAGCGGCTTCAGAAACTTCGCGACCTAAGCCTTCACGACTTATCCTCCCACATCTCTCTGCGACCTAATATTGACCAACCTAGGGCCACGCGACCTAAGGACCCAGTATCTTCGTGCGACCTAACTAGGTCGTAGGTCGTTGAATGACTTAACTTAGGTCGTGAGCGACCTAAAACTCTTCCTGAACAATTTTGCGCGCCTTCTTTGTTAGCTCGTACGCCTTCACTAAGTCGTTGGAGTGACTTAAGAGATTCGTTAGGTTGTTCGCGACCTAACACTTCACCATATTGGACCACCTCATCACTGCGTAGCTCTACTACCTCGCTAGGTCGTTTGCATGCTTGAGCGTTGATACCGTTAGGTCGTAGCCGACCTTCCATAGGTCGTGAGCGACCTAAAAACCCACTAGGTCGTGAGCGACCTAAATTGGCAGATCGCACTGCATCAGTTTTTAAAAGAACCTAAAGCTCACTAGAAGTCGAAAAACAAATCTTAAAGGGTTCAATATGATAATGGCTGTTTATCAACATCATAGAGAGTTAACTGTAGAGTAGATAGTTAAAATGATGCAGCATATACGTTCACTAAGGGACCGGCTCAATCAGTTTTGAGAAAAACATTTGAAGGATTTGGAATAAGATTCCATAATTAAATCCAAGTGCAAGTGGGGGATTAATAGAGTTAGGGGTATGCCCTAGGAGTAATTATATAATTTGTTATATATACTAACTCGATAATCAGTCTTGTTCAAAATAAAAGGTGGTTTCTCTTTTATATACTTGTTATATTGTGATATAATTAATTATGTAATTAATTTAAAGTATACTAAATACAAAATCCTTAAATAATATGTTATGCGATAATAATTACTATGCGTTATAGTCATAAAAATTTATAACATTAAAACCACATATTATTTTAAATATTCCAAGTCAAGATTTTTCGAGATAATCGATTCATTCGCTGAGACTAGAGTACGTAACGCTCTTCAAATATTGGGTAATGTATTACTCATGGCTGTTGGGGGCACTAAGGTGTTATGTACTGACAGTTATTGGATAAATATGCAATGACTCACTCGAGAGTTCTCTATTAGTTAGTATAACTAAGGTCAAATAGACAGTCTCGAAGTGATGATGTTACATAATTACCTCGACTTGAGAATACCGTAGAACTTTAGTATGGACACTTTACTTTGATTATAGTAAACCGTGGCATGGCGTCTATCGAATGACTATAGTTGGGTTGGACTTGAAGTATTGGAACTGAAATGCTATTTAATAGAGAATTCATCCCCTCTGTTATATGTAGTTAGTATCATAGTCAACTATACTCAACTTAAAGTCACACTCCCTAGCTAGAGTAATATGTTCAATAATAATTGTTATTGTTGAACCAAGGACTTTTTGATTGGACTAATCAAGTTGAATGTGGGAAATATTGGAATTTTGACCAAAAACAAACATCATAAGACCTATTGTGATTGTTTTGATAAAAAGAATTGGTGTAAATAATCGTTACTACCGGCTACAACTTATAATAAGTAAAATTCAATTTTACCAAGAAGATGGGTAAGCGAAAAATTCAGCCAAAATGACACATCATTAGCTAAAGTGATGCGTGAACATTAACATTTGAATTGTTCAACATAAATCGCTGATTGAATTTACACATTTGAATCATGCAACTGTAATGGCGAATACTTCGAATAAACTACATGATTTAATTAATTTATAATCATTGGAATATTAATTATTAAATTTTATCTAATGTTTGATTAACATTTGTATGTAATGAAATGTGTGTATATAAAAAGGTTATGTATACGAGTATTGATATATGATATTGATAAAATATTCAATTGGATTTAAACAGAATAAATACTAAATGAGTTTTGTGACAACCCACACCTTCAAACACACCGATCCAAAGCCTAAAGTGACTTTGGAACTCACGTCGTGCCAAGAAGTATGAGTCGTTAGGGTTTTAGAAAATTACATGATATAGAGACAATTATAAATTCAATGCATTCTACACTTTCAGATCTCATAACAGAAGGAAATAGAATATAAATACTGAAGATAAGCACATCAGATAATAGTCTCAACAAAACGTAGTCCATAAAATGATGTCTCCAAATAACGACATATAGTCTGACTAATAAAATAATGTAGTATAAAGAACATAGAGAATAATTATAAGCATGCACCGTGTCCTGGCCAAATTACCTACTGTCTTGTCATCTTATATTGGATATAAAAAAGCCAGAAGAATAGTGGATTGGACAAAGTCTGGTAAATGAATTGTATTACTAGTGTATGGTGTTCACAAGCAATTACTTTCATCTATAATCTACACAATCTAGGGTGTCTATTTGTGTTTGTGTATTACATATAAAATACTGGTTACTTTATAAAACATTGGTATAATTCTTATTGCACCAACATCAACCACAACTTACGAAGGTTTCCAACCGAGGGTTGAACAACCGATAACTAATAATTCTTGGTCAATTCCTAGACTGTCTAAAATCCAAACGTCCGAACCTTAATTCATACGTCTAATTATTATTTCAAACGTCTAGTCGGGATTTTCTAAATTTTGTGATTTTTTTATTTTCATTCATCTCCTTCGTGGTTTCGAATATGGACTTATGGTCTTATCTTAACAATGTTTTGGTACTGATTTCTACATTTTTTACACACAACTTCAGCTAATTAATCTTAATGATTGTATAAAATTCTCTAATGAACCACCTATGTATTTGTATCAAAAATATAATTATGTTTCAAATTATATAATCTACTCAAGGTGAAAAAAAGTGTGTTCGATATCCAAATCAACCCAAACATTATTAAATCATACCAAACCTTATCATATAAAAGTATAAATATATATAATTTAAGGTAAACCACTCTAATCTATCTTTTCCCTTTTCTCTATGATTATACCTATTAAATTAATGCCTAGAGTTTTCCATCATTACTATTGTTTTTTTATTTATAGCCGAAATTGTAATTCAAATAAAATCTAGGCTAAAACTACTATTCTAAATTCAACAATTATATTGTTGTTCGGGTAGAGTATAAAGGAATTTTATTACTTACGAATCATCATAACATCGTAATCAACTTGATCATCTTTTCAAATCTTTCCTTATTCTAACTTAGTTTGGATCTCCTTCCTAGACCCCAAGCTTGTTTGATTGCCATTCCTTTTCTCATTTTCTTTTATTTTTGATTCTCTCCCTCTCCCTCTCTTTGAATTAGATATGTTTTATTTTACTGTTTAATGTAGAAAATTTCTAGGAGTATAGAAGTATTTTTTAGGAGGTGTAGCCTTGGTGCAATGGTTAGGTCACCCGCATGGTGATTTGGACGCCCAGGTTCGAGCCCGGAAATAGCGCAAAGAGGGAAAGGCTGCGTACATTATCGACCTCTCCAGAGTCCGCTATCGTGTGGGAGCCTCGTGCATTGGGATCCACCTTTTTATAGAAGTATTGTTTAGATTTGAGAAGTTTCTGAGAAGAAGGAAGAAGAATTGTATGTATAGAATAGAAATGTGGCAGCTACGGTTTAGAGTGAAAAAGAGTGAGGGTTAGGGTGGCCTTATTTACCCAAAATTAATAATTACGAAAATACCAATGGTTATAGTTTTTGCTATTTTGACCCATTTTACCAAATTTAACAAGTTATACATGTTTCTTACTATAAACGACAATCCAAACGCAATGGAATTTTCTCATGTGACAACCACCCTACACATCCGGTACCCAATATGTATGTATAATGCGCTGTGGAGGTACTCATTGATGCAGGACGGTAGCCCGGAATGTAGGGTAGAAAAAACCTAAACACAGAACCTGTAGAACATCTCATAGCGCACAGACAGAATATAATATAATAACATAGATTTAAAACAAGCAAGATAGTGATATAATCAAATGAACCATAAATAAGAACACAGAGTACATCAAGTTCACAGACTATACAAAAACTGAAATAAAGAGTTTATACATCCAAATCTCCGAAAATAAACTGTATAACTGTCACTCAAAATACAAGTACTGATATAGCTTCACAGTACTGCACAACAAAATATAAACGATAGTAAACTCCAAGTATAGATATAGGAAAGTGTAGCCTCCTGCTCATACTCCGTATAGCTCCATGCGCTATTCAGACCTGTTATACATAATCTACTCATTTAAAAGTACCCGAGATAATAAGAAGCAAAACATAAAACCTCGAGTCAGACAGCAGTTTGATGTGAGCGATACATCATCTCAAAGATACAATAAAAATCGTATATAGTAAATATGAGTATAGGGTATGAAGAACCATACCTGACTAGTCTCTACACCCAATGAGTTAGCACATAACAGTCTATATATGCTAATCTACTATCAAAACTATATAAGTGTACTACAGTCGAAGTACAATGCTTGGTTTCTAGGTATACAGTCAAAAATGCTGACATCGTGTGACACTCTAGAGTGATAACAACCATGGCACCCATAGCATTCATCAAACAATCCTCACTATCACTCATGTGCATTGGATATATGATAACTCAAATGGCACAATCACAAACCGAGGATCTAATTGTAATTTTGGCTTCATTGGTGCTCGGATCCATGCCACTGTAAAAGGCTAGGGAGCAGGCCCACAATCGCAAAGCCCAAGGTAAGCTACCATCGCAAGATCCGAACAAAATCGCAAATCCAGGTAGGCGTCCCCACATACCCCTTCTTTACGAGCACACTAGAAGCCTTCGAGTTATCAACAATCCCTTTGCACGTGTCTCCATAATGGAACTTAATCACTGTTCCATCATGGCTACCTCCGCAGTAGGACATAGTTGCAAATCCTTTTGCAAGCCCTTGTTGTTAGCTTGCCCTTGTAGATCACCGCCACAACTCCCAACGTTAAGTCGTCATCTTTGAAACGCCTTTAGACACCATCGTAAGTCATAAAGCCATCATACCAAGGTCCCGAAGTCATCATGTCAAAGTGCCATGCAATCGCTTCCTTTGTTGTCACACAAAATCCAAGGCCATCCCCTCTCTAACTCGATGCAATCATGCCTGGACATGCCAATATACAACCCCAAGCACCCTTCCTTGTTCGGGTCTCGTGCATAGCCCCACCAAACAGAAAGGTCTGTTTGGTTTCCTAGGGATCACCGAATGGCGATTGTTATTAGGTCCTTCATCCCACTACCAGACAGCAAATGTTGTTCGGTCCCTTCAATGTCGAACCAAGGCAACACCAAACATGAAATCATGTATGGTCCCTCCTTCTAACTAACCAAGATTCCCATCAGATAGAAAATGCTGTCTAGTCTTCCACCACTACCGAACCAACTTCAATGCTCGGCCACCGAATCAATCCCACTTTAACTCAACAAATCACCGAGCAAGCCTACCACTGAACAGCTTACCATCGAACCAAAATCCTATAGTACCCTCGCCTCTCGATTTTGCATTGATTTCACTGCTATGCTCTGTTCATCAATACTTGTGTAATCCATATGCAATGATACAACTCTCAACAAGCTCGAGTCAATCCATCGAAGCTCGGTTTCACGATTCTTAACTCTAAGTCGCTCCAATGAGTGTTTTCAACCATACAAGCAAACACCATACACGCACCAAACAACATTCAAATATTCAAACATGCAAACATATAATAATTCATTATAAATCATCTAATAATAAGTCTCTAACATAGCCTACCGCAAATCAAGGCCACCGTACATAAAAAAAACATGATTACAACATTTTAAAATAATTTAAATTCATTTTACTTCAAGTTTCACTTTAAAATAGTCCCAAAATATGGTTTTGACATTAAAATGGATTTAAACCATGTCAAAACCTATAGATACATATATAGTAAGGTGGGAGATGATAAATCACCCACCAAAACCTCCAAAATCCAAGTTTTGCTTGTAAGTCGAGGTAGATCCAAAAATGAACATCAAAGGTATAATTTTTCTTCCCAAAAATATAGATTTGAAGATCTCTAAAGAACGTCCTTGCTAATCTATCACTAATTTATGATTTAGGCTTGATTTGGAGGACAAAAGAGAGTGTTTTGGCTGAAGAATGAGTTAATGGAGGCTTAGATCTATGGGAGAAAGTGTAAAAGTCATTTGGGAATGATTGTTCATCCTAATAAGGTCTTCAAACCCGAAATGGGATAGTAGGCTTGCTTCCAAACTCACTAACTACCTACTATGCTGCTCGAAAAATTGTCAATCTTTAAACAGTCATATCTCCTAGTCAGAAAGTCCAAATTGCTGTTATGATCACTCTACGAAAAGAGAAACCATCATATCTTTTCAATGGAAGTGGTCTTGGATGCTAATTCGGGTCCTAGCAAAAGTTACAGCCAATACAAGTTTTTAGAGGTAAAATCGTCCGAAAAAATTCTAAAAATAGGAAATGCCACTAATAGGCATTTTCCAAAGTTAGAAAGTCATATGACCTCATATGAATTTAAAAATAATATTTTACCATTCTTCGATATGTAAAATACTAGTCATTACACTCTCCCCCTTTAGAAATTTCGCCCCCCAAATCCCAAATACAAGTAAGGTAAAGTCAAACATAGCTACCCTGCATGTCTATAATCCACGAGTAATACGTCAAACATCAAATGGGTACACAAAAGCAGTAAAGGATATCTACTCCTACACTAGCATGCAGGATATTAAACAAACGTATATGATATCGAAAGTGAAAGTAAATGCGATAAATAGAAGTCACACCACGTGAATAGCTCCGGATAAGCGGTCCTAAAGCTCTCCTCGGTTTCTCAAGTACAATCACCTTTGCTCTCACTCCACCTAACCTTCACCAACTCTACCGTCTTCCTCCTAAACTACTTCGTATCCTCTCCGACGATACAAATAGGCCAACGAGGTCTCGATGCTTCTAGTTCAAACTCGATATCATCAAGCTAATCCGGTTGAACTATTATGCCTAAGTCATGCACAAACTTCTGCAAGTGAGATACGTGGAACAGATTGTGCACCCCGCCATTTTCTGAGGTAAGTCGACTCTATATACTAAATTCCCAATCCTCTCAAGTATTGGAAAAGGACCAAAGAACCTCGATGACATCTTCCCCTTTGTATCGAATCGAACAACATTCTTTAAAGGAGAGATCTTGACGAATACATATTGCCGATGGAGAACTCCAAATAATGTCTCCTTCAATCAGTGTAGCTCTTCTGTCTATCCTGAGCAACTTTCATTCGTTGCCGAATGACCTTGATCTTCTTAGAAGTCTCTCTAATCATATCTACTCCAAGTATCAGTTTCTTGCTCGCTTCCCACCAACAAGAAGGAGCATAGCACGGTCGACCATATAATGCCTCAAATGGTGTCATGCCAATGTTGGACTGATAACTGTTGTTGTATGCGAACTCTACTAAATGAAAATGATAGTTTCACGAGCCACCAAAACCAATAATGCAATCTCGCAAGAGATACTTTAGAATACGATTCACCTTCTCAATCTTCTCATCATTTATGGATGATAAGCCGTATTGAGATGCAGATCTGTTCCCAACACCTCTTGTAAGCTTTTCCAAAACTTGCTAGTAAACAAAGTGTAACATCCCTAAATTTTTATAACATTATTCAGAAGATTTAATTAGATAAATTAAATGGAATAATGATAATAAGGAAATTGAGATTTAAATAAATTATATAGTGTCATGCTTAACCATAAGAAAAATGGGCTTTAAATTAGTTTATTGGTTAAATAAATTACACACGGGCAAATTAGTAAATTAGCCAATCTATTATACATGGCTATACATTCTCATTTTTGTCCATTCACATTCATTTTTCTCAACTCAAAAATAAAACGCAAATATCCCTAAGATAGCTGACCATTAACAAGGAGGAAAAGAGGAATTTCAATCTAAAAGCTAAGGATCAAAGCTAGGAACGATTAATCAACAACAAATCTCAAATTCCTTATTAAGTTTAAGGTGAATAATAATTCATTCCATTTCTTTTTTTTATACAACCCTATGATTTTGGATTTAAGTGTATATTTTGTTTCAATGATATTTTGGGATGATGATATGCTAAAATTATGGATTGTTTGATTTAAACAATTTATTTATGTGCAAAATCCGTACGGTTATAGGGTTAAAATCATGGTTTATTGGTTTTCAAATACCATGGAAAATTTTTATGTTAAGTAAAACATGATTTTGGAGATAGGTTTTAATTTTACAGAATTTTCCAAACTATGGAAATTTTATTATGAATTTTTGATGATAAAAATGATGTAATTGGGTTTAAAATTTATTTGAATATTTTAGGAAGAAATTGGGTCTAAATTTTTAATATGTTTGATTACATGATGAAATCGAATTTCTATGACTTTTGGGGATTTTACCCAATTGATTTATTAGGGAAAATAAATTATTTAAAAGAGGGACATTTTTGCAAATATTACTTTTGTTATATGGAAGGGCTTGAACGTTGCCTTTCTATGGTTTAAATCAAATTAATGCGGCAGTTTTCAATGGCAAAGTGTTTGAAAAGTTTTAAAGTGGTCAATCAAGGAGTTACAACTGGCAGGTTAGTTAAAAAGCAATTACCATGTTTAGCTATAAATCAACGTTTCAAAAAAAGGTGGTTCCGCCTATTTCGAAGGCACCTTTCGACTCCTTTACCACCACACCATCTCAGTCGAAACCATCCCTGTTGAAACCCACATAGTCGGAACCAAGGCACATGGTATCAATGGAAATAGGTACGAAGTGTATTGGAAAGAAGCGGAAGGTAGGGTGTCGAAAGCTATGCTTTCGTCTGAGTCGAAACCAAGGTTCTGTTTTAAAGAGATAAATGTCAGCATAGTTTTTGAAGGGCTTTTGACTGAGTCGATACCCTATAGAGTCGAAACCTTTGTTTGTTTTCTAAAGTTAAATTCCTGCCTTGTTTTACTTAAAGTTTTCAACATAGTCGAACTTTCGAAAGGGACTTTATAAATAGCTTTTGAATGGGAACTTATTCTTTAAATAAGAAGCTTTCGAAAGGGTAGGTTCCGACCTATTCGAAACCAAGCCGTTATTTTCCTTTCAAAGTACTGAAGCCATCAATAACTTCGGAAGGTTATCCTTGTTTTTACCTAGGTTAAGCCGCTTCCTAATTGCTTTCGAAAGGGGTTGAGGGTTTCGAAGGTATTGGAGTCAAAAGGGGGTTTCGAATCTGTCCTTCAAAGTTTTAGTTCTAAAGGTCTTTGCTTTCGAGCTAGTTGGTTCTGACACTATCAACTTCTCCCCAAATTTATTTTTGTTGGTTTCGAAAGATATACTTTTGTATATAACCATTTTGACCCAAATGATGTTTTTAAGAGTAAACCCAATGCTTTCAAAAGGGTACTTCAATTGTTACGAAGCTATGTTTTAAAGAATGTTTCTTGATACCACCGAAAGGTATCATTGGTTTCGAAAGATATATACTTAGAGTTTTGAAAAAGAGGTTTCCTATGCTTTTGAAGGAGGTCATCCAGTGGTTTCGAAAGTGATGTTTTAAAGCTTCAAAACAAATAACCCATTCTCATTTTTAAAGGAAAAACCATGGCATAAATGAAGATTTTGTAAATGTTATTCACATTATTATCAAACCATAACTGTATTTTGGGAAATTTCATAATAACCAGCTAGGTTGACGCAGTAGTGAATATAACTTAACAGATGTTAAAATCTTAATTAAAGATATTGGCAGGGGCCAATAGATTTACAGTAAGCCCATGAAAACTATATGATATTGGCAGGGGCCAATAGGTTCGTAGTCATCCTATGAAAACTATGATTTGATACTGGCAGTGGCCAGTAGGTTTGTAGTTAACCCATGAAAACTATATCCGGATTAAGATGTTGACAATCAGTCAATAGGTTCTTAGTTAGCCCATGAAAACTAGGAGAAAAGATAAGATATTAGAGTTACAAATAGTTTATCAGTGATCCCATGAAAACTAAGTAATTGGACAGATAGTCCATAAACATTTAACAGGTTAATAGTATCCCTAGAAACTATAATTGAGACAGATAGTCAGAATGAATAGGGATGGGTAATCCAAAACTGATTTATTTGTTTTGCATATCATCATAATGTTTTGAAATACTATGTTTTAACCATTATGGATGCAGGAGCACAGTATAAGGTTTATAAATATTTTAGGATACTGGTGAGGGGAAAACCCGTTCCGCTGAGCGGCGTGGTCTCACTAGATATCTAAATAGTTTGAGATGGTAAATTATTATTCATACCAAGCTTTATGTCTGACTCGAAGTTTTTGTTTTCCGCTTAAACTATCGGGTACTCAATAGATTTTGAGTAGGTTGAGAGTTGAGGTTTCCAGGTGTTCTTTTAGACGAATAAAGCTTCCGAGGATGTGCAGGAGGCAAGCTTGTTATTATAGTTCTTTTATTTCAGCTGTGTGTTTTGTTTGTAATAGCAAATTGTTTTCTTACCTATCTATATACTCTAATCTACCAAGTGGGCATCTTCATATACTGCTCTTGGCGTATTTTGTAATAATTATACGCTATCTGAACGTGGTCTGCGAATTGGGATTATGTAATCAATTTGGAATATTTGAAATGGAATGTGGAATTTATTTGCTGTTTAAAATTTCTCCATATTCTTGTGTTTCTGTGTATCAATGTATCTAATGTAGCCGTATTTGGTCATCGAGGATTAATAACTATGGATGACTACAGCATCCTACCGTTAGTTTTGGGCCTCCTAGTAGGGGGATGTTATAAGTTGGTATCAGAGCATATGTTTATGAAACTTTAAAAGAAACTTAAACCTAAAAGATTTTCCAATCATAATCCAATGAATTAGAAATAAGATTGGGGTTTGGGTTAACGCTATAGTAACGTACTTGTATTTGCTATATATAGTTATATATATATATAAGTACGTAATCCTCGCTCTCTTAGATGTTCTTCTTTATCTTACTAAGGCTCGTATGCAGATTTACGAGAAAGGAGATATGGAAGCAGGAAACGAAAGAGGAAATCTCAATGGAGGAAGCACCGCAACTAATGGAAATGCTCGACCCACTAATAGGAGAAATCCGAGTCGACAGGCTAATGTTAGTAATCAAAATGCCGATGCCAATGTGAATGCTGGAAATCCACCAGTAGATATGGGGGTGATGTATCAGTTCTTTGCTGGTTTGATGCAAGCAGGAGCTGCTGCTAGAGTTGCTGGAAATGTAGAAGTAGCTAATCCTGTGGCTCCAGTTGGGAATATTGCTTTGTTGAGTAGAGATTACACCAGTTTAGGTGAGAAGCCATTCTTGGGAACGGAGAGTTCCATAGAAGTTCAGAATTGGTTGTTGCATTGTGAGCGTATATTTAATGATTTGGGTCTGAATGACGGGCAGAAGAGAAGGTTGGCCTCTAGACAGTTGTAGGGCTCAGCGCTACATTGGTGGAATAGTGTCACTGCCCGAGTTCCGAAAGAGCAGTTAACTTGGACTGATTTTAAAATGAGATTTGAGCAGAAGTTTATATCTTAATTTGCTAAGTCTGATTTGATGAGGAAGTTTATGGATTTAGTTCAAGGAGAGATGTCAGTAGTCGAGTATGCTACTAAGTTTGAAGAGTTGTCTCGATATGGATATGCTGTTATTGATACTGACATCAAAAGAAAGGAGAAGTTCATTCGAGGATTGAGGCCCGAGCTTGCTAGAATGACCATGACACATGTCTGTGATCCTTGTAATATAGTGGTGGAGATGACCATTCGCCATGAGTAGTTACTTGCTGATTTAGCTAAAGAGAAGTCAGTGGAAACTCAGGGTTCTCAGAGGAAGAAGAGAAAGTTCTTTAAAAAGAAGGGAACCCATAAGGGAGATACTGCTAAGAAGTCAAAGGCTGAAGTAGTTTGTTATAAGTGTGATAAGAAGGGTCACTTTGCTAGTGAATGCCGGTCAGGAAATGGGAAGAAAGCTGCAAGTAAGAAGAATGTGAAATGCTTCAACTATGATCAAGTTGGGCATTACAAGAATCAGTGTCTAGATCCAGTTAAGGAGGACAAAGGAAAGGCCTTTGCTATTGGATCAGCTAGGCCTACTGCGACTAATAAAGGAAAGACTGTTATGGAAGGTACGCTTTTGATTCAGAGTATTTCAGTTAGAGTACTTTTTGATACCCGTGCATCACATTCATTTATATCTCGGTGTTTGGTTGATAGATTATGTCTAGAACCCACCAACCTTGTTACTTCCTTAAGGGTTGCGAATCCAATAGGAGGGTATGCAACTCTAGGGTTAAGATGCGACCAGTTAGAACTTGACTTGTTGGGTCATAAATTTGCATGTAGTTTATATGTTATTGATTTCGTAGATTTCGAGATCATTTTGGGTATGGATTGGTTGAGTAGGTATGAGGCTAGAATATTTTGCTAGGATAAGAAGATATCACTGAGACACCCTGATAATCATAACCAAGTGATATTCTCAGTAGAGAATACTGACCGGAGTATTAGTGCCACACTTAATGCTATGGAGGTAGGAAATGAGTTAAGTCAGTTTCGGATAGCAAGAGAGTTTGCAGATGTCTTTGAGCCAGTCACTAGACTACCCCCGAAAAGAGCTGTTGAGTTTAGAATAGATCTTGTGCCAGGAGCTAAACCTGTAAGTAGACCACCTAATAGGATGACACCTACTGAGATGAAGGAATTGAAGGTGCAACTAGTGGATCTAGAAGGAAGGAATTTTATTAGAACAAGCAGTTCGCCTTGGGGAGCGGCCGCGGTGTTTGTGAAGAAACCAGTTGGGTCATTGAGGATGTACATCGACTATCGTAAGTTAAACGAAAGGACATTAAAGAATAAGTATCCTTTGCTAAGTATAGATGATCTGTTTGATCAATTAAGTGGAGCCAAAATATTTTCTCAGTTGGATTTGGCGGCATGTTTCCATCAGTTAATAGTGGCGGAGGACAGTATTCCTTTGACAGCATTTCAGACTAGATATGGTTCATATGAGTTGTTGGTGATGCCATTTGGATTAACGAATGCACCTTCTTTCTTCGTAGATTTGATGAACCGAGTTTTCCGAGAGTACTTGGATAGGTTTGTACTAGTGTTTATAGATGACATTTGAGTATACTCTAAGGATGAAAGAGAGAATGAAGTTCATCATTTAGTGGTACTTGAGACGCTGAGGCAGAATCAGCTAAAGGCGAAGTTTTCCAAGTGTCATTTCTGGAGAAAAGAGGTAAAATTTCTTGGTCACATGGTTTCAGAGAAAGGATTGTCAGTCCATCCAGATAAGGTCGAAGATGTGAATAATTGGAAGAGACCAGAGACGGTGATTGAGATCAGGAGTTTTCTTGAATTAGCTAGCTACTATCAGAGATTCGTTAAGGATTTCTCGTGGATAATAATACCCTTAACTAAGCTAACCAAGAAGGAAGTGAGATTTGTTTGGTCCGACAAATGTGAGGAGGCATTCCTTAAGTTAAAGCATTTGTTGACCAATGCACCCGTGTTAGTAGTTCCAAACGGAAACCATGGAATGGTGGTGTATACTGATGCATGTGGAACTGGATTAGGAGCGGTGTTAATGCAGAATGGTAAAGTGATTGCCTACGCATCTAGGCGCTTAGACCGCATGAAGTTAGATATCCTACTCATGATTTGGAGTTGGAAGCTGTGATCTTCCCATTGAAGATTTGGAGACATTATCTCTTAGGGGAGAGATTGGAGTTACATACCGATGATAAGTCTTTACGGTATTTATTCTCTCAAAAGGAGCTGAATATGAGATATCAGAGGTGATTGGAGTTTTTGGCTGCGTATGATTTTGGTATAGAATATACACCAGGAAAAGGTAATAAAGTGGCTGATGCTCTTAGCAGGAAACATCATAATATGGTGTTAGCTATTATGGCGGAGTGGAAGGATTTAGAAGCCTTAGTCAGTTGTGATGTGCATTTAAGATCGACTGCTGGTTCTAATCAGAATTCCGCCAGATTATCTTGTTTAGAAGTTCGACCAGTATTGATTGAGAAAATTGCTTCTAAGTAAAAGCAGGATCCTGTATTAGCTGAAAGGGTCAGAAGACTGGATGTAGGAACAGAGACCGATGGTTTAGAGGATTTTAGCCTTGACCAGAGAGGATGGTTGAGAAAGAAGGGATGGTTGTGTGTTTGAATATGGAGGACTTAAGGAAAGAAGTTCTTGGAGAATGTCATCGATCCAAGTTTACGATTCATCCTGGAGGAACCAAGATGTATCAAGATATGAAAAGGAGCTTCTATTGGGAAGGCATGAAGAGGATGTTGGCTTGTGGGTTAGGCAGTGTGCAAACGGCCAACAAGTGAAAGCTGAAAATCAAAAACCGAGTGGGTTGCTTTAGCCTTTAGAGATTCCAGTTTGGAAATGGGATTCGATATCTATGGATTTTATAGACGGGTTGCCAAGGTCAAATGGAGGTAATGAAAGTATATGGGTTATAGTAGACAGATTGACCAAAAGTGCACATTTCAATCAAGTTTAGTCAACCAGAACGGCACTTGTTTTAGCTAAGTTGTTCCTGAAGAACATAATTAGACTGCATGGAGTTCCTAGTAGTATAGTTAGTGACATGGATGCTTTGTTCAGTAGTGAATTTTGGAAGAGTCTACAGGAAGTGATGGGTACCAAGCATAATATGAGTACTGTGTATTACCCTCGGACAGATGGGCAGCTAGAGAGAGTCAACAAAGTACTCGAGGATCTACTAAGAGCTTGTGTGTTAGACTTTGGTGGATCTTGGGAGCATCACCTACATTTGGTTGAATTTTCCTATAATAATAGTTACCAGATAGTATAAGAATGGCGCCGTTTGAAGCTTTATATGGAAGACCATGAAAATCACCAGCATGTTGGTTGGAAACTGGAGACAGATTAGTCTTAGGTCCAGATTTGGTTATAGAGGCGTTAGAGAAGATTGAGTTAATCCGAGGGAGGATGAAAGAAGCTTAATCAAGATAGAAGAGTTACGCAGATAAGAGGCGTAAGGACCTAGAATTCTCAGTTGGAGATAAGGTTTTCATTAAGGTATCACCTATGAAGGGTGTGATACGATTTGGAAAGTCAGGGAAGTTAGCCCCAAGATATGTAGGTCCATTCCAGATTATAGAGAGGATTGGAAAGCTCGCATACAAAATAGAGTTGCCGAGCAGTTTGGCAGGTGTCCATAATGTATTTCATGTGTCTCATCTTCGCAAGTGTGTGCATGATCCAAAGACTACTATTCCTCCGACAGGGTTGGATGACTTAGTGGTAGAGCCTAATTTGACCTTCGTTAGACAACCAGTTCGAGTTGTAGCTCGAGATGAGAAAAGATTAATGAACAAGACAGTCAGGTTGGTGAAAGTTTAGTGGAGCGACAACGAGAAGGACTGTACTTGGGAAACAAAGGACAGGATTAGAGATACTTATCCTGATTTGCTTTGAGGGTATGTCTATATTAGATTTATATAGATAGTTGCTAGTCAGTTAGACTAGTATGATAGTTAGGAGTTGTTACAAATGATTGTTATGTTTAGTATTTAGTCCTTACGGAATTTCGAGAACAAAATTTTTAAGGAGGGAGCCTGTAACAGTCCTAAACTTTTATAACATTATTCAGAAGATTTAATTAGATAAATTAAATGGAATAATGATGACAAGGGAAGTGAGATTTAAATAAATTATATAGTGTCATGCTTAACCATAAGAAAAATGGGCTTCAAATTGGTTTATTAGTTAAATAAATTACCCATGGGCAAATTAGTAAATTAGCCAATCTATTATACATGGCTATACATTCTAATTTTTGTCCATTCACGTTCATTTTTCTCAACCCAAAAATAAAACGCAAATAACCCTAAGATAGTCGGCCATTAACAAGGAGGAAAAGAAGAATTTCAATCTAAAAGTTAAGGATCAAAGCTAGTAAGGATTAATCAACAACAAATCTCAAATTCCTTATCAAGTTTAAGGTGAATGATAATTCACTCCATCTTTTTTTTTCTATAATCCTATGATTTCGGATTTAAGTGTTTACTTCGTTTCAATGATATTTTGGGATGATGATATGCTAAAATTATGGGTTGTTTGATTTAAACAATTTATTTATGCGCAAAATTCATACGGTAGGGTTAAAATCATGGTTTATTGGTTTTAAAATTCGATGGAAAATTTTTATGTTAAGTAAAACATGATTTTGAAGATGGGTTTTAATTTTAAGAATTTTCCAAGCTATGGAAATTTTATTATGAATTTTTTATGATAAAAACGATGTAATTGGGTTTAAAATTTATTTTGAATATTTCAGGAAGAAATTAGGTCTAAATTTTTAATATGTTTGATTACATGATGAAATCGAATTTCTATGATTTTTGGGGATTTTTCCCAATTGATTTATTAGGGAAAATAAATTATATTAAAAGAGGGACTTTTCTACAAATATTACTTTTGTTAAATGGAAGGGCTTGAACGTTACCTTTCTATGTTTTAAATCTAATTAATGCGGCAGTTTTCAATGGAAAAGTATTTGAAAAGTTTTAAAGTGGCCAATCAAGGAGTTACAACTGGCAAATTAGTTAAAAAGCAATTACCATGTTTAGCTATAAATTAACATTTCAGAAAAAGGTGGTTCCACCTATTTCAGAGGCACCTTTCAACTCCTTTACCACCGCATGATCTCAGTCGAAACCATCCCTGTCGAAACCCACATAGTCGGAACCAAGGCACATGGTATCAATGGAAATTGGTACGAAGTGTATTGGAAAGAAGCGGATGGTAGGGTGTCGAAAGCCATGCTTTCGTCTGAGTCGAAACCAAGGTTCTGTTTTAAAGAGATAAATGACTGCCTAGTTTTTGAAGGGCTTTCGACTGAGTCGATACCCTATAAATTCGAAACCTTTGTTTGTTTTCTAAAGTTAAATTCCTGCCTTGTTTTACTTAAAGTTTTCAACATAGTCAAAAGCCATACTTTCGAAAGGGACTTTATAAATAGCTTTCGAAGGGGAACATATTCTTTAAATAAGAAGATTTCGAAAGGATAGGTTCCGACCTAGTTGAAACCTAGCTGCTATTTTCCTTCCGAAGTACTGAAGCCATCAATACCTTCGGAAGGTTATCCTTATTTTTACCTAGGTTAAGCCACTTCCTAATTGCTTTCGAAAGGGGTTGAGGGTTTCGAAGGTATTGGAGGCTAAAGGGGGTTTTGACTCTATCCTTCGAAGTTTTAATTTTAAAGGTCTTTGCTTTCGAGGTAGATGGTTCCGACACCATCAACTTTTCCCCAAAATTATTTTTGTTGGTGTCGAAAGAGATACTTTCGTATATAACCATTTTGACCCAAATGATGTTTTTAAGAGTAAACCCAATGCTTTCGAAAGGGTACTTCAATTGTTTCAAAGCTATGTTTTAAAGAATGTTTCTTGATACCATCGAAAGGTATCATTGGTTTCGAAAGATATATAGTTAGAGTTTTGAAAAAGAGGTTTTCTATGCTTTCGAAGGAGGTCATCCAGTGGTTTTGAAAGTGATGTTTTAAAGCTTCAAAACAAATAACCCATTCTCATTTTTAAAGGAAAACCCATGGCATAAATAAAGATTTTGGAAATGTTATTCACATTGTTATTAACCCATAACTGTATCTTGGGAAATGGCAGAATAACCAGCTAGGTTGACCCAGTAGTGAATTTAACTTAACATATGTTAAAATATTAATTAAAGATATTGGCAGGGGCCAATAGTTTTACAGTAAGCCCATGAAACTTGTATGATATTGGCAAGGTCAAATAGGTTCATAGTTAGCCCATGAAAACTATGATTTGATACTGGTAGGGGCCTGTAGGTTTGAAGTTAGCCCATGAAAACCATATCCGGATTAAGATATTGACAGTCAGTCAATAGGTTCCTAGTTATCCCATGAAAACTAGAAGAAAAGATAAGATATTGGAGTTACCAATAGGTTCTTAGTGATCCCATGAAAACTGAGTAATTGGACAGATAATCCATAAACATTTAACAGGTTAATAGTAGCTGTGACGCCCCAGCCCGAGACCCACATTAACAAAGAGTATTACTGAGTAATACTAAAGAATATTACTAAGTAATACTATCTGCTAATGCGAAGAATAGGGCTGGTTAGGAGCGACCATCCATAGCTTTGTCTTAAACATATATTGAATACGTCGATTGGGTGCTCCAAATTTTTTATTCTTTCTCAAGTAGATCGACATATTCAATAAATGCTTAATACAAAACTACAATGGCTAACGGATCTATCAGAACAAAATACAACAACAATAAATACAACATATCATAGAACAGCAGTCACATAGATATATATACATATACACATATACATCCCAGTAGAATACAAAATGATACAATAGAAGTGGTACAAGGACCACAATATATACATGGAGTCAAAACAGTAGATACATATCAGAGTTTTATAAAGTGACTACAAAACTACACATAAGGGACAAGTAGATATACAAAGCGGAAGCAGCATAGCAAAGTCCTATGGCAGGTATCTAACCTGAAATAACTCGGTCTGACACGAGTATATATAAAAATACATGGGTCAGTCTAGCTTAAACAACTGATTAGCAAGATAAATGAAGTATAAGGGTAAAGTATAATGATTCTTCTCGAATGAGAAGAAGTAACACTACGAATATGTCATTACTTCATGTGAGCTAATTTCACTAAAATATATCCTCGAAAGAGGCAAACTCAACGATAAAATCAATTAAGCACAACAATTGCCTCATATCATCGACATAACAAAAAAGCCAATATAATGGTTTCCATAAACCAAACTCCTAAATAGGAGATCACAAAACTCAATATTCGCCAAAGAATGGCAATCTCAAATAATTCCCACAATAGGAAATCCCAAATCTCAAAATAAGCTAAAAGATGGCAATCACATATATCTCCTAAAAAGGAGATTATAAATCTCAAAATAAACGCCAAAGATGGCAATCACAAATATCAATGTATAGAACTCGATATGAGTTCAAATCCAAAAATGTAATCACCACATAATAATGTCTCAAATGGTTCAAACGGCCAAATAATCTTAAAAGGCGATACATTTGGAAAATTATAAATAAATCATGAAATCATCACAAAAGATAGCACGTGCTTATAAAACGGCCGAAGCCCGCCAAGTACTGTCTCTCAAAATAATAAGGCGCTACGTCTCAATGGATAAACATCCCGAAGGACAACATCTCGAAGGACAAAATATCTCGAAGGACAAACATCCCCAAGGACAAAACATCCCAAAGAACAACATCCCGAAGGACAAATGACCCGAAGGTCCAGTACTGGCAATAACTCGTGAATCTGTCACAAACTCTCAAATAGGAACCCGAAAAGTGTTAACTGTGCATCTCATACCACACGTTCTCACTTATCGGTTTACTAACTGCTAGCCAATGCCACACTAGAAAACAAAATCATTTAAATCACAATAATCACCTTATATCATTGGCATATACAACCCGAAAGTCAATGAATGCATAGCTTCGAACGAACAAGTCCGGAATTAACCGAAAAAGTAAACGCATGTGTCTCATACCACATGTTTTACTAAATCGTTTAATTCTCTTTCTCATACGCTCGAAGAGTGCAAAAATGTGTATTTTATATAGAAAATACTTTGCTTTGAGAAAACTAGTTTTGAAAACAATTTTTGAAAACGGTTTGCAAAACATTCCTTTGAAATTCTCTTTATTATAGAGAATATATAATTTTAATAGCTTTAAAATAATTATAAATATTATAAAATATTTATTTCAAAAGCTATTTTATTATAAAAATCTTCCGAAAACGGTTTAGAAAACACATGCACAGAAACAACAAAATCAACAAAAATTCAATGAAATTATTCATAAAACCGTCATACGAAAATCACCTAAAACTCACCAATCCGAAATACGGATAAATGGAAATATTGGCTCTTCCATCTTAGGATCAAGCCGATCAAAAACAACATCAAAATTTGCTTCAGAAATCCATGTAAAACAATTCAAATATTTTCAACTAGAGCAAAACATGCTCCGATTCAAAGTTCCAGGCAAATTTTCAACTAGTTACAGAGGTCGAAATGCCTTGAAATTTTACAGCCATAGAGTTCAATAACTATACTTTGAATAAAAAGAAGAATGGATACAATTGGACAAGAAATGGGAGAGATATAATGTCACAAAGTTGAACTCACAGCCAGATTTTTACTGTAAACAACTGAAGCAAAACATGCTCCGAATCAATGTTCGACAGCGGATTTCTATAAGCTACAGAGGTCGGAACGACCTGAAATTTGACGTGCATAAAGTTCAACAACAATAATATCAACAAAAAAACCAGACTCAAATCGGATAAGAAGTGAGAGAATTATAAGCTCTCAAAATTGGGCTCGGCCTGTTTTCACTGTAAACGGCTGGAGCTAAACAGGCTCTGAATCAATGTTCGACAGCAGATTTCTATAAGCTACAGATGTCGGAATGACCTAAAATTAGACATGAATATAGTTCAACAACAATAATATCAAACAAATAAAGTTTGACACAAATCGGACATGAAACGAGAGAGATATTAGCTCTCAAAGTTGGACAAAAGCACTGTTTTGACTGTAAACTTCAGAAATTAGAAAACTGAATTTACAGCGAATCAAAATCAACACAAACATCGATATTTCTTTATAATCTTCATGTTTCAACTAGAAAATGTGAAAATACTCACCTTAGCAAAAAGAAGATCAAACTTGAGCAAATCCGGAGAAAGATGAAAGCTTTTGGCTTGAAATCGCTTTAGGAAGCTGTAAACACATTGTACAGACACGCAAGAAGGAAAAAAGATTGTTACAGACAATCACAATCTCAAAAATCAGAACTTTATGAATTAATCTTTGGTTTTATAGTGATTACCTGAGTTAATTGGCTTCAATTTGATTAATTACAGCAAAGAATTGAAGAGATTTGTGGATTTTTGATTTAGGTTTTCTAAGAGGAAGAAGTTTCTCAGTTTTCTCTTCTTTTGTTTACAGGGTGAAAGTAAACTATACGTACAACTATTTTGGAGAAGAAAGAACTTTCTTCTGGTTAGTGTGGTAATGGGCTTAGACCCAATTAAGAAAAACAAATATATTAATTTCAAATTACCACTAAGTAAACAAAACACTTATACTATGAACCAAAACAATTTACATTCTCAAGTTTTCAACACTATAAAATCACATAAACATATTTTTATGTTTAACAAAATATTTTACAACAACAAAAAGTTATTTTAACTATAAAAATTATTTTTCATTATTACAAACTCTTATTTTAATTAAATGCACAATTTACACTATAATTTGCATCAAACTCTATTTTTAACACCAAAAATTACGTAAAAATCATTTTCTTGTATAATTAAATACAACAAACCATTTTAACATCATTTTTACTTCCAAAAATTATTTTAAACAAAATTCCACCTTTTTATTTATATAAAACAACATATTAAAATCAAATACTCCATTCAAAATTAATAGAAGACACATTTGGCAATAATTTCTAGAATTATTGCATTTTACTAAAATAAAACCATATATTACTCATTTTTATCACAAACAAGCAAAATAAAGTTTTTAAACCTTATTTTCAACATTTTATATTTAAAACCCGTTGTTTATTTAAAATAAACAATTTTAACAAATTACATCTCCAATTTATATTTATTTCTCCAATATTAAATTATAACCACCGTTATAATTTAATATTATAGGTAATCACCAAAACCAGGGTTGTTACAGACCCCCCCCCCCTTATAAAAATTGCGTCCTCCCAATTTCTAGAGAAAAGATTTACTCAACATGATTTATTTCATCAAGCAAAGAAAGATAGATAAGCTCGAGTTTAAAATTCTCACCCTCAACACAAAAAGATAGAAGACCAGAATAAGATTGCTCATGAAATTCTATGGTTTCCCAAGGGTAGGTTGGGATTATTGGATCATTGAATCTTTACGAGCAGAACATCTCAATCTCGAAGGTGTTTCACCTTAAAAGCAAGAGCACAAACAGGATTTTACTCAATAGATAAATCGGGTGAGATCGATTCCTCAGAAGCTTCACGAATAGAGTCGGGATTTTGTCACAACTTTATCCCGGACTCAAACCCACAAGATGTTAATCGACATGAATCTCCATATAACACTACGAAAGGAGTCATATCAATATTAGATTGGCAACCATTAAGGTAAGAAAACTCAACAAGAGCTAGGGGGTCTCTCCCACTACCACCAAACTCATACGACTGCATAAATGCAAGTCGCTAGATAATTGCACAAAGTAAAGTTAAACACAAGAATGGATTTTATATTTCTTTTACAAATCAATTGTTCTTAGAGCTTCAAACCCATTATCTTCATAACCAAATTCTCAATTTGTAACATATTTTTCCACACTAATAATCAATTTAGTTACATACACAAAATAAGATGTATTTCATTTGGCTATTAAGGGAAACAAACCATTTTAACATCATTTTTTCATCAAAAAATTATTTTTATTTCTCCAATATTAAATTATAACCATCATTATAATTTAACATTATAGTAATCACCAAAACCAAGGTTGTTACAGTAACCCTAGAAACTATAATTGAGACAGATAGTCAGAATGAATGGGGATGGGTAATCCAAAACTGATTTATTTGTTTTGCTTGTCATCATAATGTTTTGAAATACTATGTTTTAACCATTGTGGATGCAGGAGCACAGTATATGGTTTTATAAATGTTTTAGGATACTAGTGAAGGGAAAACCCGTTCCACTGAGCTGCGTGGTCTCGCTAGATATCTAAATGGTTTGAGATGGTAAATTATCATTCATACCAGGCTTTATGTCTGACTCAAAGTTTTTGTTTTCCCCTTAAATCTCGGGTACTCAATTGATTTTGAGCAGGTTAAGAGTTAAGGTTTCCGAGTGTTCTTTTAGATGAATAAAGCTTCCGCGGACGTGCAGGAGGCAAGCTTGTTATTAGAGTTCTTTTATTTCCACTGTGTTTTGTTTGTAAAGGCAAATTGTTTTCTTGCCTATCTATATACTCTGATCTACCGAGAGGGCATCTTCATATGCCGCTCTTGGCATATTTTGTAATAATTATATGTTATCTGAATGTGGTCTGCGAATTGGGATTATGTAATCAATTTGGAATACTTTGAAATAGAATGTGGAATTTGTTTGCTGTTTAAAATTTCTCCATATTCTTGTGTTTCTATGTATCAATGTATCTAATTTCGCCGTATTTGGTCGCCGAGGATGTTAACTATGGATGACTATAGCATCCATAGCCGTTAGTTTTGGGCCTCCAAGTAGGGGGATGTTACAAAAAGGGTCTCAGTCGCTCACAATGCTCTTCGGTGCACCATGGAATCGCAAAACCGCTCCACATACAACTCGACCAATTTGGATATAGTTCTAATTGACTTGACGAGTATGAATCGACACTCTTCATCAATCTATCGACTATGATCCAAATGCTATCATACACTCCTCTGGTCCTCGGCAATCCATCGAAAGTTGTTTCCATTTCCACCCAAGAATCTCAAGCAGTTGCAGCAAACCACACGGCTTCTTTTGCTCTGCCTTTACCAACAGACAGTTCATGCACTTCAAGATGAATGTCCCAACATTCTTCTTCATCCCTTCCCAATAAAATGTCTACCTAATATCGCAGTACATTTTATTGCCATCGGTATGTATAGTCGATCTCGAATGATTGCACTCGCGTTGCACCTCATCCCTCAAACCCATCGACATCGGGAATAAACAATATCCCATCCTTATGGAGCCATTCGTCACAGTCGATTCCATACTACTTCATCTCCTCAAACTCTACCTCTTTCTCTATCTTCACCATGATCTCTGCTAGTCTAGTGTCTCCTCTTTGACTAGCACCGATCCACTTAATCAAGGTAGGTCTTACCGTCAAGCTAGCCAAAACTTCCGGCTTTAGCCCACATCGAGGTCTAAAATCATTGCAAGCGATGAACTCCAACTACTTCAACTATAGGAACATTGCTCCAAAGCTAGCATGTCTTCTACTTAATGCATCAGCGATGCATTTCCCTTACCAGGTATATAGGAAATGTCGAAGTCATAGAAGGCTGGGAAATCTAACCATCGCTACTGAAGAAGGTTGAGATCCTTCTGAGAGAATAAATACTTCAACGACTTGTGGTCCATATACAACTCGAAACTCTCCCCGAGTAAATAATGCCTTCATATCTTCAATGTGAATACTACCACTACTAACTCCAAATCATGAGTTAGATACTTCTTCAAATGTGGTTTCAATTGTTGACTAGAGTAGGTGACAACCTTTCCCTTCACCAAGTCCATTACAACATGCATCTGTGTATACTATCAGCTCCTCATTCCCACTTGGAATGACTAACGACAGTGTGCTCGTCAATCTCTCCTTCAGACTCACAAACGCATGCTCACACCTTGCATTTCAAATAAAAGTCTGATTCTTTCTCGTTAAGTTGGTTAATGGTGCTGCTACCTTAGAGAAATCCTGGATAAAATATCCATATTACCCTGCCAGTCCAAGGAAACTTCTTACGTATGTAGCGGTCTTAGGTTGATCCCATTCCGGTACTGCCACCACCAACGCAGGGTCGACAGAAATACCCTGCTCGGAAACAACATAACCCAAAAATCACACTTTCCTCCTCCAGAGGTGACACTTCTAAAACTTCGCCTTTAATTGGTGCTTTCTCAACAGCTCGAGTTCTCCTCAAATGTATGTTCTTCCTCATAGAGTTAGAGGCATGCCTAAAGGCAATTATGTAATTTGTTACATATCTAACGTAACCAATCTTGTTCAAACTAAAAGATTTTTTTCTATTATATACTTGATATAATGTGTTATATTAATTAATTAAATTAAAAGTACATTTAATAGAAAATCCATAAATGGTATGTTTTATGATAGTAGTTGATGTGCACGTAAATGTGTATATTTTTATCACCATATTTAATCTATTTAAATTAAATAAATGATCATATCGGGTTTTAACTTGTTTAAACCAAAATTCATATTATTTTCAAATTGTCACATATTCATCTTCATCCAAGGGCAAAATGGTCATTTTTGTGCATATATTAATTTTCTAAAATTTAATTGAAAATTTCTATATTTTTTGTAGGGATTTGAATTCATATACAAGTGGTTTCATGATGATATATGCATGCACAAGAGTGAAGAGAACAAATGAAGATGGAAATAATTCAAAGTGAAGATAATGGAGGACCCCACCCACCCACCTACCTTAATGTACAAATTAGAGGCTAATGCACATGCTAATGGAGTTAATGGCTTCATGTACACTTAAATGATGATTAGTAGAAGCTAATGATTACTTGGCCTCCACACTTTCTCAAGGGTATTTTGGGCATTCCCCAAAAATATGCATTAGGGTTTAACACATGTATAAAATCCCCTTATGTTTCATGTAACCCTCCTCTTTCCTTAGTCTCTCTTTAGTTTAGTTTAGGCTCAAAAATAAACAAAGCTCTTCTCTTTCTCTTTTCATGGCTACTTAGACATTTATTTTATGTAATCTTTTCCTTTTGCAATTTTCAATACATGCTCTTTTCTTCTTTTGTTTATTTCCTTTCATATTAGTAGTGTAGATTTGTTTATTTATGCAAGTAGTGTAGATTTTCTTTTATGCAAGTAGAATAATTTTTCCTTTCATTTTAGTTTCATGTTGCTTTATACATTTGTTCATATGATAACAAATATGAGAGGCTAATCCCTACAATTTAGGGGTAATGAAGCTCTCTAGTATGTAGATGCAACATTTTGATGTTTATGCTCTGTTTTTGTGCTTAATGAATCATTTGAAGTGGTTTAACTTGTTGTTTTTGATGTGAATTTGATATCCTATATTGTTGACACCAAATAGGCTATGCTTAAACAATCACAAACAATTATTACCTCTTCATCTACATATGATGATGGTAATAAAGTGATTGTTGAAATTAAAATTTGATGGCCTATATTTCTAAACAATAGTTAATAGGCCATGCTTAAAATAGATTTTGCTTTCAACTTTGTTATCATATTTCATGAGAATTAAAGGTGTATTAGTGGTTGTGTTATAGTTTGATGGTTTATATTGTGCTAATTAATAGCACAAATATACCATACTTATGATAAGCACATCAACTAATTACACTAATGACAAGAAAAGAGAGATCATAACTTCATTTTGTTGATTTATGTGATCTAGAGAGTGGAAATTGCCTCTAAATTGCCTTCACACTCTCATATTTTTATCAATTTTCTTTTGCTAGTTTTCTACATTTTTAGCTAATCACATTTTCAACTTTGGTTAATTTGATTGAATAGATTTTTAAAATCATCAATTCCCTGCAGATCGATCCGTATTCGCTACGTACTACAAGTGTACGCCGTGCGCTTGCAGTTATTTTTAATTTAAATTCATTCGACGGTTTTCTAAACCGATAGAATTTCCGTCGACGAACAGTAGTTATAAAAGTGTTGTAACCGTGAGTAATTTATAACAATGAAAACAAATATACCATTTTAAATATTCCTAGTTAAGATATATCGATACTAGATACCGAAACATCCATTAAGACTAGAGTATGTAATGCTCTCCAAATGTTGGGTAGTCTATTACTCATGACTACTGGAGGCACCAAGGGGTTACGTACTGATAGTTATTGGATAACTATGAAATGACCCACTTGATAGTTTTCTATTGGTTAATATTACTAAGTTCAATCAGAGAATATCGATGTGACTAATTTACATAGTTCTCTCAACTTAAGAATACTATCGATCTCAATGAGGAAGCTCCGCTTTGATTATAGCTAAATCGTGGTATGGTGTCCATCAAACGACTATAGTTGGGTCGAGTGGAAGCATTGGAAGTGAAACACTATTCAAGAGAGGATTTGTCTCCTTAGTTATATGAGGTTAGTATCACGGTCAAATGAAGTCTACTCAAAGTCATAGTCTCTGGCCAGAACATTTCAGTTAATAATAATTGTTATTATTAAACCAAAGACTTTGTGTTTGGACTATAAAGTCGAATGTTGACGATATTGGAATTTTGAACATGACCAAGTTTCATAAGTCCTAATGTGATATAGTTTTGATGTAGAGAATTGGTGTAAATAATTGTCACTATCGGGTATCGCTTATAATAAGTAAAATTGGATTTTCTAAAAAGATGTGTAAGCGATAAATTCTGCTAAAATGTCACGACCCCAACTAAGTGACATGTGAATGCTAATATTCAAATTGTTCGGTATTAATCGCTGACTCAATTTACACCTTCGAGCTGCACAACCATAATGATGAATTCTCTGAAAAACTACATGATTTAATTAATTTATAAAATGTTGTAAATTTATTAAATTACTTGATATTTGAGAAATATTAATTATTATTTAATTTATTTGATGTTTGGAAGTTTTTATAATTAATTTAATGCATTTATAGAAGTTATATTTGCACGCATTGATATAGGATATAATTGTAATTTAAATAAAAGGTAATTGCATGAAATGATTTATGAAAATTTTATGTCATTTGATGGCAAGATTGTGGAAATTTTATGTCATTCGATGACATATCATGTGAAAAGAAAGGACTGGAGAGAGAGACAATCGAGGGAATTAATTAGGGCAGTTTTAATTAAAGAATGAGAAACATTTCATTCTTTCAAATAAAACATATTCTCTAATTCATTATGTATGTATACCTTATTCTGTCTCATTCATTCTTTTTTGCTTTCTCTCCTCCTAGCTTTTCATGGTAGAAAAAAAATTAAAATTTCCAAAAATCTTTCAACTCCAAATAAAAACATCAAATAAAATAAATAAAAAGTGGTTCTTCCATCTCTTGCAAGGATATAATAGGGATCCTAAAGATCTAAGGAGATATCATCATTCATGGTGAGACTTCTAGGCAACATCCTAAGGGGAATTCATTTTCAAGCTGTACTTCAAGATTTTGGGTAAAAAGGTATGTTTTTCTTTTATAGATAATGACATTTGATGTAATGTTTGTTGAAAGAGAAATTTAATTACCATAATTTGTATGTACATATCTTTGCCTCATTTAATTTGAAAATTGTTTATGTGGCTTGAATTGTTTGTTGAATGAATTGATTGGGGTTTTATATTAATAAATCAAAACCAATATTTGCATATGTAACAACCCTAGATTTTTGCATATATTTTTAAATTTGACTTTATTTTATTTTGAAACTTATTTAAACTTGTTTGATTTCAAACATTTCATTTTTTAAAATAAATGTTAATTATTATGTGAACTATAATTTCAAACTAGTATAAATTGGTTATTTTACTGAAAAGTGAATTTCTGTTCAAACTATTCAATCTTTGGCTTCTAAACTTAAAATTTTAAATATTCAAATTCTTAAATTTTATCTTTTATTATGAAAATAGATTTAATAACTTGAATATAGCTTTTCGTTTCGTTGGAAACGGAGCTAAATTGTGAAAGTTATTTATATTTCAATATTGTGTGTAAACTGATGTATTTAGCAATATTGTCTAGTTTAAATTATATTTTATTTGTCATATTTTATTTTGATATGTGTTAATATGTTATTTTATGTATATTTTTATCTTTTAATAATTTTAAAGTGATAATATAATTTGTCCAAAGTTTACTTGAATTTATTTCAATTTATAATGCCTAGTTTCCATTTTTCTGCTATTTTCTTCATTAAAATTATATTTAATTAAAATTTATTTATTTATTTTGTGAATTCATTTTTATGTTGTGTTCTTATCTTTATTTATAAATACTTTTCAAGTACATAAAATTTTTCCAAAGATTCATTGCATTTATTTTCAAATTTTCTAGACTAGTTTGCAATTTTGTGCTATTTTCTTATTTTAACCTTATATAATTAATAAATATTTATATATATTTTATATTTTGTTATATTTTCGAATTTGTGACTGAATGTATTATCATTTTCAGTAATATAAACTTATATAAAGAAATTAAAAGAAATTTGAAAGGTTATGATTTTTGATTTGCATAAGGCCTTTTATCTTCCAACCTTTCACATTTGTAACTTATCTTTTCATCAATTAGCCTTTACTATCCACATCTTTCAGCAGCATACTCTATTTTCTATTCACGTACATTCATTTTCATTTCTAAAACAAAAGAATTTCGGCCATGGCTATTGAGGAAAGTTTGTGTAATGATTTTCAACTTTTTCTTATTCTTTTTCTACGTGTTTACATTGATTTTTGCACTTGCTCTCTTCTTCTAGGCTTGGCTCCTCCTCCTCCAGCTCTGACCCGACCTCCACCACCACTTTTCTCTGACCATCACACAGCCTAACACTTCCCCTCCTCAGGCCAAGCCAAGCCATGGTGAAGATCATCACAAAAATCCACCTAAACTAGCACTAACCATCACATGTGCCAAACCTAGTCTAGAATTGCCATCTCCTTCTTCTTCCACCTTTTGCCACCACTTCCTCCACCACCACCACCTCTGACCTGACCTCCACCCTCTGCCACATCAACCACCACCACCTGAACACCAGGCCAAGCCCACATAGCCTCTGGCTGAACCATATTGTGGCCTAGAGGTGTTGTAATTTGCCTTGTATATGTTGCCTTGTAGTTGAATTGATGCACCTATATTCATCACCTTCAAGTCCATGTTTGGCCAACCCTTACCAACCCAAAACCAGATCCAAACCCACTTCTTAGCCATGCATTTCAGATCTGGAGCTGAAGCATAGATGATAGAAAGCATGTGCAATCACTTTGGCTTTGGTTCATGCATTCATTTCTAAAATTGTTTTATTGAATTTTGGGTTGAAAACTCAAGTTGTCTATATTTGTTTTGCTTGAATGTGACAAGGAAATTAATCTTTGGCTCTCCCATCTCAAATCATATTCGTGTTGTCGTGCTTTCGTGCCTCTGGAAATCTTTGTTATGTGTTTGTGGTCGTCATCTCCAGCTTAAACAAGTGAGTAATTCTCACCAGACAATGTGTACTTATATAACTAGTAAACTGACACCATTTGAATCTGTAAAATTATATCACCCTGTTATAACTGTTATATTATGATCATATAATGTTCACACCTGTATTTACACATGTTATACCATATGTTACTGTTATATCATGCTATTCTGTTATTTTTATCAGTTTTTCACACTGCAAGTTCCCTGTTAGTATAGAAATCACTATGGGTTGAAATGATACATACCCGAACGGACTTTAGAATAGGGAAAGATCGTTATGGGCTGAAATGATAAGCCTGAGCGACTTTTTATTTATTTTATTTAACTTGGGATTGCGGGTTTGAAATGATAGAACCCGGTTTTTCTTTGTAAACTGCGGATTGAAATGATACATATCCGTATCACTTGACCTAGGCTAGAAAATTATATACAGACCCGTGGTTTATATATTTTTCTGAATTTTTTTAAAATATTTTAAAAAATGTAAATATTCTGATATTCTGATTTAAATTTTTATTAAAATGATTTCTATAAAATATTAGTGATTTTCTACAAATTAAACAAGTGAATTAAGTAAATGGTGAAGTAGAATTTGAAATATAAGTTAATTTTGGAAATTATGATTTTGTTTATAAATGGAATTTATGTAAGTATGAATATATGACAAATTTGATTTAAAAGATGAATTTAATGATTTTATTAAGTAATAAAAAAATTTAAAAGTGTTAATGATTTTGTATAAATAAAATATGGAATAAATGAATATTTAAGCTGACTTTGGAAATATAACTTAAATTGAATTTTGTATAATTTGTTTAAAAGTGAAGTTTTAATTAAGTAAAATAAAGTTAAATAAGTTATGTTTCGGAAATTTAAACTTAGGTGTTAAGTTAAATTTTGAAATAAAGAAATGAAAGTTTATTTGTTATTTAATTTGATTTTGTATGGAAATTTGACTTTGTAAAATCATAGAAATAAAAGTATATAAATGATTGTTTTAAAGGGTGAATATATATGATTTTATAAGTTAAAATGATTTATATTAAAATTTAATTATGTGTGAAATTGTAAATAAAACTCTAAATTTGATTTGACAGCATTTTTAAAATATAATGTAAAGATATTACAGCATTGGTAAATGCTGTAGTTGTTTTAAATGAACCATATAGCAAATTTGAACTAAAGGTTATTATAGCACTTTGTTAGTGCTATAGTTGTTAAATTTAACTAAAATTTCATTTGAAACTAAATTAAGATATTACAGCATTTTTAATGCTGTCTTTTGTTAATGAACTGTTTTAAAACATAACATTTCGTAGCATTTCCTAAGTGCTGCGAAAGTTGAATTTTCTTTGTTTAATAACTTCAAATGAATAAATGATCTTTGAAAAAGACTAAATTTTGGAAATTAAATATTTAATTATTAAATATAATGAATTGACTTTAAATGATTTAAATGGAATGGTTGATTTAGGAAATACAACTATTTTGAAATGTGATTAAATGGTATTTAAATTTAAATTAAACAAATGATGTTTTGAAATGATAGTTTGATATTTTGAAATGAATTTGAAATGATATTAAATCTTGGAATGAATAATTGAAGTTTATATTAGTATGAAAATTATTTGATTTACTTGTAATTTGAATCTATTAAAAAGATATTAGACTTATGAAACATAGGATATTAAAGCTTTGGAATTTATTTTATAATTTGAATAGTTATTTTGTGGATTAAATCTATATTTTAAATTTATAAGATTTGAAATGGTCTATGGAAATTTAATTGAAATAAACGATTGAATTGAAACTCTGAAAATTTTAATACTTGATTTGAAAGTATAATACTTACACTTTTAAATGGTTTAGATGAATTATTTTGATTGAAATATAAACTATTTAAAAGGTGACTTGAAATGATAATAAATTAATGATATCTTTGAATTTAAAAAGTATTTAAAGTTGAATATTTAGATTTGAACTCAAATGATATTTTGATATATTAAAATTATTTGAAATGAAGTTTTGGAAAGATATGATATTTTGATATATTGAAATGATTTGAAATGAAGTTTTGAAATGATATGATATTTGAAATATATTGAAATGATTTGGAATTGATTTAATCGTTATTTTGATAAAGATTTGGATTTGAAATGATATTCTATTTGAAGTATAAACTGTTTTAAATTATAACCACGGGTTATAATAACGTTTGGTTGTTAAAGAGATCGGGATCGGATATGGACATACTCTCTGTCGATACCGAAAACCATTTTGACAACTGTGTACGCGGTGGAGTTTCCAGAATGAAGTAGGATGGTGACGACAATCCTAAGGTATATATACGTGGACCCAACTCCCGTGAGTTGGCATAAGGTGGCTAAAACAGGAGCGATCTCGGACCAGTGAGGTAGCACCTCTTATCGGACACACTTCTTCGATACCATTCTATTACTTGTGATTGATTTGGTGCGCACCCTTGACTTGGGAGTGTTGTTCGAGGTGGAGCGGTAGTGGCTGCTATGCATTTCCATCAGTCCGTGTGCGTAATTGGTATATCTACCCTGGCATTGCCTTGTGTGCCGTGTCACCTACCATATCGAGTCCACTACGATTTTGGTTTAAAGATCCGACCGCGTTAAGATTCACCATCCCCTTAACACTATTTTCTATATGATTATACTTTACTAATTAGACACTACTGTATATAGCGTATATTACTACATAGTAAATAGTTTAACGGATCCTTAAAGAATGGGCGATCCCAAGCATTCTTTAAGTTACTTGTACCTTATTACAGTTCACTTGAGTTGGTTTACATTATATAAGTATATATTGTCCTGACTTGAGTGTTTGTATTTTTATTTACGCTCGGGTCAGCTTGAGTTATTCACAGATTTGGATTCCACTTTCTGGAGATTGGAATCGCTGGAGATTATCTGCTTATCTAGTTTTATCTATCTCAGTTCTGTTGTTCTATTCAGCTTGTACTTGGTTATCATATTGAGACTTCTGTTGTACTTTATTTCTTCTGTTGTATCTTATGTAACTCTGATATATTTACATAGTAGCTTCATGAACTACTATTTCTTTTACTTCCGCTGCATTATTTTACTCTGTGTCTGTGATCTGTGATTATATTTATTTACTGTATATTCTGAGATTTGCCAAATTTTATTTACAACGCGGTATTTTGAGCAATCCAATTCTGGCATGAGTGTCTACCTATACACTTATAATGGATGCGAATGGTTGAAAATATCGGGCCGTTACAGTTGGTATCAGAGCTCTGGTTTTAGGCAAAACTCAGTATATAGAGTAAATTTAATTTCAGAATCACTTTCGTTCGAGCTTAAATTCCTTCTTCTTCAATTCGGTTTCCTTTGAATTTTGGAACGTTCCCTGCGGTTCCAAAATCCATGCTTGTCCCTCACTATTCAACTTCTTGTGATTCTGGAGTATCCCATAACTCCGCTTTGAATGAGCTTTATAGTGAATTGGTGGTCTCGCCAATACTCTAATGACTTGTAAAAGGGGGAAAACTCCTTTACAAATTAGCATCGATTCACCAGAGATTTATAGCTATCCTTGGTTTAGATGCTAATATCTTTTGTTATTCCAAACTCTATCTCTTGAGATCGGATGTAGATTTACCCCAGAAAAATTCACATTTGATCTTATTCATTAAGTCACGGTTGAGTAGGTTAAGGTTGCCTGCAATTTATCTAAGCTTATCCATCTTCATATTTTGTTAATTAATCATCTTGTCTTTGTTTCCAAAATATATACAAACATTTTTAATTGTACTTGTAAATCTATGTTTGTTTTATATATTGTGTTGTTTGAGTTGTTGATGTGGATTTGGGCTTCCGATCGATTCGCCTGATCAACGCTATCGATAGGATTTCTAAAACACTTTGACAGAACAAACTGACACAATATTATTTTAAAATTTGGTTAATGAAATAAATTTTGATATAAGTAAATATTATGGAACTTAATAAATTGATTTAAATTGATTATTTGAAATGATAATACTTGATTTATCATTCTATAAATGGATTTATAAATAGTTGTTTATAAATTTGATTTGGGAACTGAAATGAATTTAAATCAAGAATTTGAGAATTTAATTTCTGATGGTTTCAGACCTTGTGTTTAAAGTTTTAAAAGGATATATTATTTAAAGTATTTTTGGAATAGAAATTTGTTCCAAAGAATTTTAAAGTTTAAAAATCAGTGCTCTTCTCTTTGTCGTTGGAAAATAATTTCGGTGATGACTGCAGCATCATCGACGTTCATTTTCGAGTTTCGAAGTGAAGAAACCATTCTGTAGTTTTGCTACAGCCTTGTTTTGGGAAATTTGATTGATTTGAATTTCTAAAATATGACTTGATTTATAATATATATAGATATATGATTTAAATTTGATTTGATAAGTTATGTACATACATTTATTTATCTCTAAATGGTTTGAAGAAATCGGAAATTTAATTCTTAAATTCAATTATAAAAAGAAAATCAAAAATTTGGATAAATGATTCAAACTTGAGATAATTGAATTGGAAAGTTTTATTTGTATAACACAATTGCATTCAAATATAACTTACCTTAATTTCAGAAGTTAACAATGTAATTGGATAATATACAATATAAAAAGATTTTATAAATGAAATTTGAGTGGTTATAATAAATGTTATACACTTAAATTTTAATTATAAAATGATTAACAGAGGTAAATATAATAAAGGGTAATTGAATAACTTACAATAAAATAATGTTAAAAGAACTAAGGATAAAAGAAAGCAGTTATAATAAGTGTAAGTATATTTAACATGAGTGATAAATATATTGAGAGGAATAAATTTAATTTTAATTAGGAATAAAGAAGAATAAAATTTATTAAGTACATTGTGAGTGGAATAAATTATTATTTTTTTAAACCCATGGTTTTAAAAATTGTTAATTTAAGATGATTGGATAATAAGATAATGAAATTTGAGATAGTTAAGATTTATTTAACTTGTGTAAAGATTTATTCTCTATTTAAGTTGAAATTTCCATGCTTTCAAATTTATTTCCTTATTTTGTTTTTCAAACTATCTTTTAGTTGTCCTTATCAACCTTATCTTGCTATAAACTGGTATAGGCATCTTTCTATAGTCTTTCTGTTTAGAAATCTTTCTATAATCTTTGATAATATTTGGCACTCATTTTGAATCTATTTTTACGTGCTTGTGTTCTTGATTTTGGAAAATCTTTGAAAGATCATCTCCACCTTGTTAAACTTACCTATAACGATAGTTATCAGGTATAATTTCAATCTTCTTGTCATCCTGTCTTAATCTTATTTCACTCTATTTTTCTGTGCTTTCCCATACTTCATTCCTTTTCGGGGACGAAAAGTTTTGAGTGGGGGAGAGTGTAACAACCCTAGATTTTTGCATATATTTTTAAATTTGACTTTATTTTATTTTGAAACTTATTTACACTTGTTTGATTTCAAACATTTCATTTTTAAAAATAAATGTTAATTATTATGTGAACTATAATTTCAAACTAGTATAAATTGGTTATTTTACTGAAAAGTGAATTTCTGTTCAAACTATTCAATCTTTGGCTTCTAAACTTAAAATTTTAAATATTCAAATTCTTAAATTTTATCTTTTATTATGAAAATAGATTTAATAACTTGAATACAGCTTTTCGTTTCGTTGGAAACGGAGCTAAATTGTGAAAGTTATGTATATTTCAATATTGTGTGTAAACTGATGTAATTAGCAATATTGTCTATTTTAAATTATATTTTATTTGTCATATTTTATTTTGATATGTGTTAATATGTTATTTTATGTATATTTTTATCTTTTAATAATTTTAAAGTGATAATATAATTTGTCCAAAGTTTACTTGAATTTATTTCAATTTATAATGCCTAGTTTCCATTTTTCTGCTATTTTCTTCATTAAACATATATTTAATTAAAATTTATTTATTTATTTTTTGAATTCATTTTTATTTTGTGTTCTTATCTTTATTTATAAATACTTTTCAAGTACATAAAAATTTTCCAAAGATTCATTGCATTTATTTTCAAATTTTCTAGACTAGTTTGCAATTTTGTGCTATTTTCTTATTTTAACCTTATATAATTAATAAATATTTATATATATTTTATATTTTGTTATATTTTAGAATTTGTGACTGAATGTATTATTATTTTCAGCAATATAAACTTATATAAAGAAATTAAAAGAAATTTGAAAGGTTATGATTTTTGATTTGCATAAGGCCTTTTATCTTCCAACATTTCACATTTGTAACTTATCTTTTCATCAATTAGCCTTTACTATCCACATCTTTCAGCTGCATACTCTATTTTCTATTCACGTACATTCATTTTCATTTCTGAAACAAAAGAATTTCGGCCATGGCTATTGAGGAAAGTTTGGGTAATGATTTTCAACTTTTTCTTATTCTTTTTCTACGTGTTTACATTGATTTTTGCACTTGCTCTCTTCTTCTAGGCTTGGCTCCTCCTCCTCCAGCTCTGACCCGACCTCCACCACCCCTTTTCTCTGACCATCACACAGCCTAACACCTCCCCTCCTCAGGCCAAGCCAAGCCATGGTGAAGATCATCACAAAAATCCACCTAAACTAGCACTAACCATCACATGTGCCAAACCTAGTCTAGAATTGCCATCTCCTTCTTCTTCCACCTTTTGCCACCACTTCCTCCACCACCACCACCTCTGACCTGACCTACACCCTCTGCCACATCAACCACCACCACCTGAACACCAGGCCAAGCCCACATAGCCTCTGGCCGAACCCTATTGTGGTCTAGAGGTGTTGTAATTTGCCTTGTATATGTTGCCTTGTAGTTGAATTGATGCACCTATATTCATCACCTTCAAGTCCATGTTTGGCCAACCCTTACCAACCCAAAACCAGATCCAAACCCACTCCTTAGCCATGCATTTCAGATCTGGAGCTGAAGCATAGATGGTAGAAAGCATGTGCAATCACTTTGGCTTTGGTTCATGCATTCATTTCTAACATTGTTTTATTGAATTTTGGGTTGAAAACTCATGTTGTCTATATTTGTTTTGTTTGAATGTGACAAGGAAATTAATCTTTGGCTCTCCCATATCAAACCATATTCATGTTGTCGTGCTTTCATGCCTCTGGAAATCTTTGTTGTGTGTTTGTGGTCGTCATCTCCAGCTTAAACAAGTGAGTAATTCTCACCAGACAATGTGTACTTATATAACTAGTAAACTGACACCATTTGAATCTGTAAAATTATATCACCCTGTTATAACTGTTATATTATGATCATATAATATTCACACCTGTATTTACACATGTTATACCATATGTTACTGTTATATCATGCTATTCTGTTATTTTTATCAGTTTGTCACACTGCAAGTTCCCTGTTAGTATAGAAATCACTATGGGTTGAAATGATACATACCCAAACGAACTTTAGAATAGGGAAAGATCGTTATGGGCTGAAATGATAAGCCTGAGCGACTTTTTATTTATTTTATTTAACTTGGGATTGCGGGTTTTAAATGATAGAACCCGGTTTTTCTTTGTAAACTGCGGATTGAAATGATACATATCCGTATCACTTGACCTAGGCTAGAAATTTATATACAGACCCGTGGTTTATATATTTTTCTGAATTTTTTTAAAATATTTTAAAAAATGTAAATATTATGATATTCTGATTTAATTTTTTATTAAAATTATTTCTATAAAATATTAGTGATTTTCTACAAATTAAACAAGTGAATTAAGTAAATGGTGAAGTAGAATTTGAAATATAAGTTAATTTTGGAATTTATGATTTTGTTTATAAATGGAATTTATGTAAAGTATGAATATATGACAAATTTGATTTAAAAGAAGAATTTAATGATTTTATTAAGTAATAAAAATTTTTAAAAGTGTTAATGATTTTGTATAAATAAAATATGGAATAAATGAATATTTAAGTTGACTTTGGAAATATAACTTAAATTGAATTTTGTATAATTTGTTTAAAAGTGAAGTTTTAATTAAGTAAAATAAAGTTAAATAAGTTATGTTTTCGAAATTTAAACTTAGGTGTTAACTTAAATTTTGAAATAAAGAAATGAAAGTTTATTTGTTATTTAATTTGATTTTATATGGAAATTTGACTTTGTAAAATCATAGAAATAAAAGTATGTAAATGATTGTTTTAAAGGGTGAATATATATGATTTTATAAGTTAAAATGATTTATATTAAAAGTTAATTATGTGTGAAATTGTAAATAAAACTCTGAATTTGATTTGACAGCATTTTTGAAATATAATGTAAAGATATTACAGCATTGGTAAATGCTGTAGTTGTTTTAAATGAACCATATAGCAAATTTGAACTAAAGGTTATTATAGCACTTTGTTAGTGCTATAGTTGTTAAATTTAACTAAAATTTCATTTGAAACTAAATTAAGATATTACAGCATTTTTAATGCTGTCTTTTGTTAAAGAACTGTTTTAAAACATAACATTTCGTAGCATTTCCTAAGTGCTGCGAAAGTTGAATTTTCTTTGTTTAATAACTTCAAATGAATAAATGATCTTTCAAAAAGACTAAATTTTGGAAATTAAATATTTAATTATGAAATATAATGAATTGACTTTAAATGATTTAAATAGAATAGTTGATTTAGGAAATACAACTATTTTGAAATGTGATTAAATGGTATTTAAATTTAAATTAAATAAATGATGTTTTGAAATGATAGTTTGATATTTTGAAATGAATTTGAAATGATATTAAATCTTGGAATGAATAATTGAAGTTTATATTAGTATGAAAATTATTTGATTTACTTGTAATTTGAATCTATTAAAAAGATATTGGACTTATGAAACATAGGATATTAAAGCTTTGGAATTTATTTTATAATTTGAATAGTTATTTTGTGGATTATATCAATATTTGAAATTTATAAGATTTGAAATGGTCTATGGAAATTTAATTGAAATAAATGATTGAATTGAATTGAAACTTTGAAAATTTTAATACTTGATTTGAAAGTATAATACTTACACTTTTAAATGGTTTAGATGAATTATTTTGATTGAAATATAAACTATTTAAAAGGTGACTTGAAATGATAATAAATGAATGATATCTTTGAATTTAAAAAGTATTTAAAGTTGAATATTTAGATTTGAACTCAAATGATATTTTGATATATTAAAATGATTTGAAATGAAGTTTTGGAAAGATATGATATTTTGATATATTGAAATGATTTGAAATGAAGTTTTGAAATGATATGATATTTGAAATATATTGAAATGATTTGGAATTGATTTAATCGTTATTTTGATAAAGATTTGGATTTGAAATGATATTCTAATTGAAGTATAAACTGTTTTAAATTATAACCACGAGTTATAATAACGATTGGTTGTTAAAGAGACCGGGATCGGATATGGACATACTCTCTGTCGATACCGAAAACCACTTTGACAACTGTGTACGCGGTGGTGTTTCCAGAATGAAGTAGGATGGTGATGACGATTCTAAGGTATATATACGTGGACCCAACTCCCGTGAGTTGGCATAAGGTGGCTAAAACAGAAGCGATCTCGTACCAGTGAGGTAGCACCTCTTATCGGACACACTTCTTCGATACCATTCTATTACTTGTGATTGATTTGGTGCGCACCCTTGACTTGGGAGTGTTGTTCGAGGTGGAGCGGTAGTGGCTGCTATGCGTTTCCATCAGTCCGTGTGCGTAATTGGTATATCTACCCTGGCATTGCCTTGTGTGCCGTGTCACCTACCATATCGAGCACACTACGATTTTGGTTTAAAGATCCGACCGCGTTAAGGTTCACCATCCCCTTAACGCTATTTTCTATATGATTATACTTTACTAATTAGACACTACTGTATATAGCGTATATTACTACATAGTAAATAGTTTAACGGATCCTTAAAGAATGGGCGATCCCAAGCATTCTTTAAGTTACTTGTACCTTATTACAGTTCACTTGAGTTGGTTTACATTATATAAGTATATATTGTCCTGACTCGAGTGTTTGTATTTTTATTTACGCTCGGGTCAGCCTGAGTTATTCACAGATTTGGATTCCACTTTCTGGAGATTGGAATCGCTGGAGATTATCTGCTTATCTAGTTTTATCTATCTCAGTTCTGTTGTTCTATTCAGCTTGTACTTGGTTATCATATTGAAACTTCTGTTGTACTTTATTTCTTCTGATGTATCTTATGTAACTCTGATATATTTACATAGTAGCTTCATGAACTACTATTTCTTTTACTTCCGCTGCATTATTTTACTCTGTGTTTGTGATCTATGATTATATTTATTTACTGTATATTCTGAGATTTGCCAAATTTTATTTACAACGCGGTATTTTGAGCAATCCAATTCCGGCATGAGTGTCTACCTATACACTTATAATGGATGCGAATGGTTGAAAATATCGAGCCGTTACAGCATATGCTTAAACACCTTGTTTTTTTGGAACTCAGTTCTAAACATTCAATTTAAAGTTTAATTTTTATATCTGAAATTTTGTATGTTCAATTTATCAATTGGGTTCTTATTTTGTTAAATTAAAATTAAATTAAAATTTTTATTTGTTTAAAGACAATGTTCAATTATAGATCTATATTGTAAACATTCAATTCAAAGTATAATCCTTTAGATCTAAAACTTTGTATATTCATATTGTTTTGATTGCATTTACTTTAACAAATGAAGCTAAAATTTGTGTATGAATATTATAGTGGTTCATTGGAGGTTCATGGTTTAAATCATATAAAATAAAGTGTAGTTTTATATTTGAAACTTTTCATGTATGTATTTTGTGTTTTTATTGTATTAGAAATTAAAAAAAGGGAATACATTTTGGCAATAATTCTAAATTTTAATTTGATTACTATAAATCTCTAATTTGTATTAATTAGAGAGATTTGATTGAATCTTACATGCACACAATTAATGTTTTGATAATAAATCTACTTTTAATTGATTGCTATAAATCTCTAATTTGTATTCATTAGAATGACTTAATTTAATCCTATATACACATAATTAATTTTATACGTATGTTTGTATATATAAAATTTATTGTATGTATGTCAAAGTATGAATTAGATTTCTTTTAAAATGTGGCAATTAAATAAATATATATATATATAAAGCTATTGTTGACTATTTATATTCTCTGACACCTATTAATTGTCATTTATTTGCTGCATTAATTGAGTTTACTAAATGGGAGGTTGAATCAATCATCCTTGTTACCTTTTACTTATTTCCTTTTTCTTATGTGATTAGCTATCCATTTATTTATATTCATATGTCTACACCTTATCATCAATTGATAGCACCTATCATAATGTTGCACTTACACAATTTACACTAATATATATATATATATATATATATATTTGGTTATACTTACATTTATGGCATGTACATGTTGTTAATTAATGACATTCAAATAATCAATCAATTTAATTAAAGAGAGAGAAATGAAAGTTTTCTCTCCTATATAAATAAAGTATCCTCTCATTAGTTGTAACAACCCGGGATTTGCATTACCAATTAATAAATAAAAGTTAGGATTTTATTTATTTTAATGAAGCATAAAAGGATTTGGAATAACAAAATTTATTTGAAAAAGGCTATTTTAATTAAATGGGAAATATGGGATTTTAAAATGAGGATAAAATATTATTTTTGAAAAGTTAAATATTTTAGGAGAGGATTTAAAATGGGTTTGAATAAGAAAAGTGAGTTTTATAAACATATATGAACACTTAGAAAATTTTTGAAAACATGGAAATAACTCTCTTCGTATTGGGTTATTAAACCTTACCCAATAACCCACCCTAAAATTCCTCTATAAATTATCTCAAACTCTCCTAACCTCATTCATCAAAACCCTAATCAAAACCCTAACCATTTCCTAAAGCTTTCATAACAAAAATGGCCTCCATCTTCATCTCCTTCTAGTTTTAGCTTATGCAAGTCATTCTATGCAAAGGTAATGCAAATACCCACCTCAAATCCATTTTTATATCTTTCTTATTTCTGAAATTGATTTGGTAACACATGTTTTATGTGTTTTTTTGATCTTATAGCCTCCTAATCATCTTTTGCTAACTTGGGTTGATGCTATAATAGTCTTTGTTGCTTTCAAGAGAGGTATATTGCTAAAAACCTCTTCTAATATGTGTTTAATCATCTTTTGATTTTGATAATCAGTTAGTAACACAGTATTTATTATGTAACATGTGAATCATAGCTCTTTGATCATCTTTGCTTTCATTTTGGGGTGTGCACATAAGGTACTTGTAATATATGCTAGCTGAAATTATAATTAGTTTATTGCTGTTAGTAAATTAGGCATATCTCATTCATCTTAAATCGAAATTAGGATTTTCTTGAAGTTCTGGAAAGCTTTTTCTGTACCCTATAACTTTTATGTTTTGTGCTTTGCCTAATTTTGAGGTTTGAATGGTCGAAATCATGCTTGTTTGTCGCTGACCTGACAACAAACTACAGGGTTGATAAAATAAAAACCTGAAATTGATTTGGCCATAAGTTACTCGTTTCTTATCCAAATCTAATAATTTTGGATGTTCTGGAAAGCTTAGATTTAGAGATAAAACTTTCATGTTTTGAGTTTTATGAAATTTCGAAGTTAATTTGGTCAAAACTGAGCATTCTTACCACTGTCCCGAGAGCACAACAACAGTGATATAAAATTTAGATCTGAGAATTGTTTTAGTCATAGAATTTTCATCTCTTGTCGGAATTTGACGATCTTGGTCATTTCGGAAAGCTTAGAAACTAAGCTACAACTTTCATTTTATTCATTTTGCCAGAATCTGAAGTTTACTATGCCAAAATTGTGGTTTTTCATCTCTGGCCAGTTAGTGCATAGCAATAGGCCTTAGTCTCTTTTCTCCCGTTGTTTTCAGCATAGAACCCCGACTTTGCGACGCCATCCTGGGCTCGTCCTTTGTCGGATTTCATCGTTTTTGGTCTCGTTAAAAAGATGAGATCGAGATCTTTAACCATGCAAAGTTTGGTTTAGATCTGGGTGCATTAGATACTTCGTTTCTATTGCCGAAGTAGCACCCAGAAACTGTTTTACAATAGTGATCATTTTCAGTTATCGTCGGACCAACTTTGAAACATTGTCGTTTCTTCGTTTCAAGTCGAAACCGAACGATTCTTGTTGCATATCAAAGTAGGAGTACTTTACTACGCTCCTGCAAATTTTCATCAAGATCTGAGTTCATGTGACCCTTCGACCATGTCATCAAAGTGGGACCTTTACACTGTTTTGACACAGTAAAGTTTTATGATTTTGTCCGAATTTGAGACGACGCCGTTTCTTCGTTTCAAGTCGGAATTTCCCGATTCTTTTTGCAGTTTGGAGCAGGGATGTTGGACTATATGCCTACCAATTTTCATGTCATTCGGATTCAGTTTGCTAGTCCGAATAATTTTCCGAACTTGGGTTCGCGTCATTTTTGGACTATTTTCCAACACTTAGAATATTTTCAGTGATTTTCTGATTTTATTGATTTCTTTGAGATTTGTCTCTAGATTTCGTACACGGGTTTTATGAATTATTTTCAAAGGATTTTTCACTCCTAAATGGCTTTCGAAATTATTATATAATATTATTTTTAACTATTAAATTAATTACTCCATAATAGGAGAGTTTTCAAAAGCCGTTTTAAAGTGATTTCAAAATCAATTATAAATCCGTTTCGCACCATTATTTTCTATAATAAAAATCTCACACTCACTTTTTAGCACGTCGAGCGAAGTGGAAAGGTGCTTAAACGGTTAGGAAATCTCCGGCCTATGGAACCGTGTGTATTTTCTTTTCGGTTAATCCCCGACCTATTCGATTGATCGTTTTGACCTTTGGGTCTAGTTTACTGATGATACGAGGTGGACTTTTTATTGTTTGGAGTGTGAGCTTGCTATTGGTTAGTAAACCGTTTAGTGCGAATGTGGCGTATGGGACTCATTGTTAACACTTTACGGGTTTCTCTCCAAGAAGTTGGTGACACATTAGCCTCTGGGCGGCCAGTACTGGACCTCTGGGTCACCACGCCTCTGGGCAACCGTCTCTGGACACTTGCTCTATGGAGCAGTTTATTTTTCGGCATGCGCCTCTGGGCCTTTATCCTTCTGGGAAGGATCTTGCCGTCTCGCGCGTTCCGCATCTGTGCGAGTGATCGATCACAACTCTACAGTACTTGGCAACAACGACTCTAGTCGGTGCACGTGCAATATTGGTATTATTTGATGATTTTTATATCCATTCGAGTACCGCCATTCGGTGTTGGTTCTATGGAACCATACGATGTAAGTGCGATTACCTTGTGGATTCACAGTGTCTCTGGACACTGCTTTTCAGTGTTAGATTTCATTGACTTTTCAGTATATCCACATTGCTCTTTGGAGCATCGATCTTTGCTTGGGCATTGATTACAGACTCTGGTCACTCTTGGGATTATTGCCTATGGGCATCTTTTTATAGCTTTGGCTACGCCGATGATATGAGGCGATTTTATTTATTCTACACTTTGGTGTTGATTTCTCTTTGGAGATTTTTATTGTTTATTGATGATTAGGGATCGTCATTATATTAATGTGGTTCATAATATACTTCTCTTTGGATAAGTACTGTTTTATTTATGTACCACATTATTATATATCTCAGTTATTATTGATTGTTTAGCTAGCCTGACCCGAGTGTTTTCGCTCGGGTCAGACCGAGTTGTTTCAGGTTAGGTCTCTGGACTTAGCTTATGTGCTTCCACTTGGACATTATCTGCTATGCTGATAGATAGCGCTTTTATTGTCCACTATTCCGCTACTCTGTTATTATTCAGACTTTGATATGTACATATTTTTGACTCACATGTGTGAGCAGTGGCTTTGTACCCACTTATGATATTTGGATCTGTATTGACGATGTATTGTTCTGGGATTTTATATCTGTTATGTGATTCTGTTCTGTGATGTTTTATCATTTATTTTTATGCTTTGTCCTGATAGATCTTTAGCCATTTGTAATTTCGTTATAAGTATTTACCGAATATGTCGAACCACTTGAAAAAAAAATATAGATACCATCCTTTCGACGTATTCAGTAGATAGTTATAGCTTGATTACAAATGGTCGCTTCCACTATACTCTATTCTCCGCTCTAACAGACAGTATTACTCCCGTAATACTCTTTGTTACAGTGGGTCTCAGAGTGGGGCGTTACAGCTTGGTATCAGAGCCTGGTTTCAGGAATAAGCATAATAAACATAGAACAGATACACTTAGTACAATACATTTTCATTAGATCCGAATTAAATCAAATCCCTTCCTTATGTTTATTGATAGATAAGTTAGGAATATGTATAGGAATCCGTTATATTCCGTAGTATTCCTTAATTAATTATCTATCATTGAATCATGTCTAACTCTAATTCCCGTTACGACTTGTTTGACCAATTGAGCGGTGCGAAGGTCTTCTCTCAGCTTGACCTTGCCACCGGATTCCATCAACTACGAGTCGTGGAAGACAGCATTCCTCTTACGGCATTTCGCGCTCGTTATGGTTCTTTTGAGTGGTTGGTCATGCCATTCGGCTTGACGAACGCTCCGGCTTTCTTCGTCGATCTTATGAATCGAGTATTCCGGGAATACATCGATAGATTCGTTCTGGTTTTCATCGACGATATTCTTATTTATTCTAGATCCGAGGCACAGCATGCTCATCATTTGCAGATCGTCTTGGATACTCTTCGTCAGCATCAGCTTAAGGCCAAGCTCTCCAAGTGCCATTTTTGGGAGAGCAAGGTCAAGTTCTTGGGCCATATTGTATCATCTGAGGGTATTTCTGTCGATCCTGCCAAGATCAAAGCTATTCAGAATTGGAAGCAGCCCGAGAACGTTCATGATATTCGCAGCTTCCTTGGGCTGGCGGGTTATTACTGTTGGTTTATCAAGGATTTCTCTCGAGTTGCACTTCCCCTCACGACTCTGACTCGTAAGGGGGTTCGTTTTATTTGGTCTGATAAGTGTGAAGCTTTCTTTCAGCGACTGAAGGAACTTCTCACTCATGCTCATATCCTTGTAGTTCCTGAGAGTAACCAGGATCTTGTTGTTTACACCGACGCTTGTGGTAGCGGCCTCGGTGCTGTGCTTATGCAGAAAGATCGGGTAGTTGCTTACGCTTCTAGGCAGCTACGTCTGAATGAGGTTCGCTATCCTACTCATGATCTTGAGTTAGCAGCTATCGTCTTTGCCTTGAAGACGTGGCGTCATTAACTATTGGGCGAACATTTCATTCTCTACACCGATCACAAGTCGCTGAAGTATTCATTCAGTCAGAAGGATCTCAATATGAGGCGGCAGCGATGGCTCGAGTTTCTCGCCTCATATAACTTAGATTTTCAAAATACCCCTGGCAAGGGGAATCGTGTTGTAGATGCGCTCAGTCGCAAACACTCGGCAGTTGTTTCTATGATGATTACCGAGTGGGTTATTCTTGAGACTCTTTCTATGTGTGATATTCGAAATCGAGCTCCGTCTTCTGATTCTCAGATCTTGTTATTCAGCTTGGAAGCTCAACCTATTCTATTGGATCGCATTGCCCATGCTCAGCGGCAGGATCCAGACTTGTTGCGATACATTCATCTCCTTGAGTCGGGATCCAGTGATGAAACATTGTTGGATTATTCTATTGATTCTCATCGGTGTCTTCGCAGGAAGAACCTTATTTTGGTACCATCTGATTTATCACTTAGGCATGACATTCTAGACGAGTGTCATCACACTAAGTACACTATACATCCCGGGTCGAGTAAGATGTATGCCGACATGTGTCGCCTATTTTTTTGGGAGGGCATGAAGAGTGATGTTGCAAGTTATGTAAGCCGTTGCATGACTTGTCAACAGATCAAAGCTGAGCATCAGCGTCCATCTGGTCTTCTTCAGCCGCTAGAGATTCCATTGTGGAAATGGGATCAGATATCCATGGATTTTATTGACGGTCTGCCTCGATCGAGGTCAGGCCATACTTCTATTTGGGTCATCGTCGATCACTTGACCAAATCAGCTCATTTCATTCCTATTAGGTCCACTCGGACTGCTCCTCAACTTGCCAAGCTATATGTGAAGGAAGTCGTTCGACTTCATGGCATTCCTAGCTCTATCGTCTGTGATCGAGACACTATCTTTACTAGTCACTTCTGGAAGTGCCTACAGTCAGCTTTGGGCTCAAAGCTGAATCTCTCGACCGCTTATCATCCTCAGACCGACGGTCAGACGGAGAGGGTGAATCGTGTTTTAGAGGATCTTTTGCGCTGTTGTATTCTGGATTTCGGAGGTAGTTGGGAGGATCACTTACCGCTTGTAGAGTTCTCCTACAACAACAGCTTTCAGTCTAGTATCGGCATGGCACCTTTCGAGGCTCTTTATGGAAGGCCATGTCGCTCTCCTGCTTGTTGGTTAGAATCTGGTGAGAACCACCTTCTTGGTCCAGATTCAGTTCGGGAATCTTCCGAGAAGATTATTCTTATCCGTCAGAGAATGAAAGAGGCACAGGACCGCCAGAAATCCTACGCAGACAACCGTAGGAAGCCTCTTGAGTTCTCCATTGGTGATCATGTCTTTATTCGGATATCTCCTATGAAAGGGGTTGTGCGTTTCAGCTCTACAGGGAAGTTGGCTCCTCGCTATGTTGGACCATTTCCTATTACGGAACGCATTGTCCCCGTGGCTTATCGTGTGGCTCTACCTGCTTACTTCTCTGGAATGCACGACGTGTTCCATGTTTCCCAGTTTCGCATGTGTGTCCGCGACCCTGATTCTATCATTGAGCCGCATGTTGTGCCTGATTTAGAGATCTTACCTGATTTATCTTTGGAGCAGCAACCTCTTCGTGTGCTTGATTTGGAGGTTAGACGCTTTCGCAACAAAGAGGTTCCACTCGTGAAGATTCAATGGTCACCGAATCCTAAGGACTGCACTTGGGAGACCAGAGAATCTATCGAACGCTCTTATCCTGGCTTTCTCCCATCTTCTTCTGCGGGTGAGAATTCTCTATTTTATCTCTATCACTTCTTTTGTGGATGTGACGTTGTAAACGACATCTATCTTAAGAAATTGCAGGGACGCAATTTTCTTAAGGGGGGGAGTCTGTAACAACCCGGGATTTGCATTACCAATTAATAAATAAAAGTTAGGATTTTATTTATTTTAATGAAGCATAAAAGGATTTGGAATAACAAAATTTATTTGAAAAAGGCTATTTTAATTAAATAAGAAATATGGGATTTTAAAATGAGGATAAAATGTTATTTTTGAAAAGTTAAATATTTTAGGAGAGGATTTAAAATGGGTTTGAATAAGAAAAGTGAGTTTTATAAACATATATGAACACTTAGAAAATTTTTGAAAACATGGAAATAACTCTCTTCATATTGGGTTATTAAACCTTACCCAATAACCCACCCTAAACTTCCTCTATAAATTATCTCAAACTCTCCTAACCTCATTCATCAAAACCCTAATCAAAACCCTAACCATTTCCTAAAGCTTTCATAATAAAAATGGCCTCCATCTTCATCTCCTTCTAGTTTTAGCTTATGCAAGTCATTCTATGCAAAGGTAATGCAAATACCCACCTCAAATCCATTTTTATATCTTTCTTATTTCTGAAATTGATTTGGTAACACATGTTTTATGTGTTTTTTTGATCTTATAGCCTCCTAATCATCTTTTGCTAACTTGGGTTGATGCTATAATAGTCTTTGTTGCTTTCAAGAGAGGTATATTGCTAAAAACCTCTTCTAATATGTGTTTAATCATCTTTTGATTTTGGTAATCAATTAGTAACACATGTTTTATTATGTAACATGTGAATCATAGCTCTTTGATCATCTTTGCTTTCATTTTGGGGTGTGCACATAAGGTACTTGTAATATATGCTAGCTGAAATTATAATTAGTTTATTGCTGTTAGTAAATTAGGCATATCTCATTCATCTTAAATCGAAATTAGGATTTTCTTGAAGTTCTGGAAAGCTTATGCTGTACCCTATAACTTTTATGTTTTGTGCTTTGCCTAATTTTGAGGTTTGAATGGTCGAAATCATGCTTGTTTGTCGCTGACCTGACAACAAACTACAGGGTTGATAAAATAAAAACCTGAAATTGATTTGGCCATAAGTTACTCGTTTCTTATCCAAATCTAATAATTTTGGATGTTCTGGAAATCTTAGATTTAGAGATAAAACTTTCATGTTTTGAGTTTTATGAAATTTCGAAGTTAATTTGGTCAAAACTGTGCATTCTTACCACTGTCCCGAGAGCACAACAACAGTGATATAAAATTTAGGTCTGAGAATTGTTTTAGTCATAGAATTTTCATCTCTTGTCGGAATTTGACGATCTTGGTCATTCCGGAAAGCTTAGAAACTAAGATACAACTTTCATTTTATTCATTTTGCCAGAATCTGAAGTTTACTATGCCAAAATTGTGGTTTTTCATCTCTGGCCAGTTAGTGCATAGCAATAGGCCTTAGTCTCTTTTCTCCCGTTGTTTTCAGCATAGAACCCCGACTTTGCGACGCCATCCTGGGCTCATCCTTTGTCGGATTTCATCGTTTTTGGTCTCGTTAAAAAGATGAGATCGAGATCTTTAACCATGCAAAGTTTGGTTTAGATCTGGGTGCATTAGATACTTCGTTTCTATTGCCGAAGTAGCACCCAGAAACTGTTTTACAATAGTGATCATTTTCAGTTATCGTCGGACCAACTTTGAAACATTGTCGTTTCTTCGTTTCAAGTCGAAACCGAACGATTCTTGTTGCATATCAAAGTAGGAGTACTTTACTAGGCTCCTGCAAATTTTCATCAAGATCTGAGTTCATGTGACCCTTCGACCATGTCATCGAAGTGGGACCTTTACACTGTTTTGACACAGTAAAGTTTTATGATTTTGTCCGAATTTGAGACGACTCCGTTTCTTCGTTTCAAGTCGGAATTTCCCGATTCTTTTTGCAGTTTGGAGCAGGGATGTTGGACTATATGCCTACAAATTTTCATGTCATTCGGATTCAGTTTGCTAGTCCGAATAATTTTCCGAACTTGGGTTCGCGTCATTTTTGGACTATTTTCCAACACTTAGAATATTTTCAGTGATTTTCTGGTTTTATTGATTTCTTTGAGATTTGTCTCTAGATTTCGTACACGGGTTTTATGAATTATTTTCAAAGGATTTTTCACTCCTAAATGGCTTTCGAAATTATTATATAATATTATTTTTAACTATTAAATTAATTACTCCATAATAGGAGAGTTTTCAAAAGCCGTTTTAAAGTGATTTCAAAATCAATTATAAATCCGTTTCGCACCATTATTTTCTATAATAAAAATCTCACACTCACTTTTTAGCACGTCGAGCGAAGTGGAAAGGTGCTTAAACGGTTAGGAAATCTCCGGCCTATGGAACCGTGTGTATTTTCTTTTCGGTTAATCCCCGACCTATTCGATTGATCGTTTTGACCTTTGGGTCTAGTTTATCGATGATACGAGGTGGACTTTTTATTGTTTGGAGTGTGAGCTTGCTATTGGTTAGTAAACCGTTTAGTGCGAACGTGGAGTATGGGACTCATTGTTAACACTTACGGGTTCCTCACCAAGAAGTTGGTGACACATTAGCCTCTGGGCGGCCAGTACTGGACCTCTGGGTCACCACGCCTCTGGGCAACCGTCTCTGGACACTTTCTCTATGGAGCAGTTTATTTTTCGGCATGCGCCTCTGGGCCTTTATCCTTCTGGGAAGGATCTTGCCGTCTCGCGCGTTCTGCATCTGTGCGAGTGATCGATCACAACTCTACAGTACTTGGCAACAACGACTCTGGTCGGTGCACGTGCAATATTGGTATTATTTGATGATTTTTATATCCATTCGAGTACCGCCATTCGGTGTTGGTTCTATGGAACCATACGATGTAAGTGCGATTACCTTGTGGATTCACAGTGTCTCTGGACACTGCTTTTCAGTGTTGTATTTCATTGACTTTTCAGTATATCCACATTGCTCTTTGGAGCATCGATCTTTGCTTGGGCATTGATTACAGACTCTGGTCACTCTTGGGATTATTGCCTATGGGCATCTTTTTATAGCTTTGGCTACGCCGATGATATGAGGCAATTTTATTTATTCTACACTTTGGTGTTGATTTCTCTTTGGAGATTTTTATTGTTTATTGATGATTATGGATCGTCATTATATTAATGTGGTTCATAATATACTTCTCTTTGGATAAGTACTGTTTTATTTATGTACCACATTATTATATATCTCAGTTATTACTGATTGTTTAGCTAGCCTGACCCGAGTGTTTTCGCTCGGGTCAGACCGAGTTGTTTCAGGTTAGGTCTCTAGACTTAGCTTATGTGCTTCCGCCTTTACATTATCTGCTATGCTGATAGATAGCGCTTTTATTGTCCACTATTCCGCTACTCTGTTATTATTCAGACTTTGATATGTACATATTTTTGACTCACATGTGTGAGCAGTGGCTTTGTACCCACTTATGATATATGGATCTGTATTGACGATGTATTGTTCTGGGATTTTATATCTGTTATGTGATTCTGTTCTGTGATGTTTTATCATTTATTATTATGCTTTGTCCTGATAGATCTTTAGCCATTTGTAATTTCGTTATAAGTATTTACCGAATATGTCGAACCACTTGAAAAAAAAATATAGATACCATCCTTTCGGCGTATTCAGTAGATAGTTATAGCTTGATTACAAATGGTCGCTTCCACTATACTCTATTCTCCGCTTTAACAGACAGTATTACTCCCGTAATACTCTTTGTTACAGTGGGTCTCAGAGTGGGGCGTTACATTAGTTAAACAAGTTAAGAGAAGGAAATGAAAATTTTCCTTGTCTAAATTACATAACTTTTGGATAAAGAAGCAAAAGGTTTCTGTCTCTAAATTTACTCTTATGAGTAATTGTTAGGTGTATTTAATACACTATATATTTAAGTTTAAATTAATTAAACTAATTTTGATCAATTTTTAAAAAAAATAAGATTTTATTTAAAATTTTATTATATTTGATCTAATATACCTTTATACTTCATAGGCCTAGAATATTCAAAACCGTAAATTTTTTAAAATTCTCCCATTCCTTCTGCTGCGGGTTGGCCTACATCGAACAACGGTATCAGAGTCCAATAGCCTATGCGGTCAAAAGTAGTCATGTTAGGGCTAAGTAATTAAGCTTGCACGCTTATTATGGTGTCTAGAAAGGTGATATCTAGGATTGGAATTGGGTAATCAAGTACCTGTCCTTCCTCGTTACCTGCTGACCTAAAAGGTGAAGTGAGCGCAAAGGTTACCCCTAATCGAAAAGGCCCAACTTGAATAGGTCTGTAACAACCCAGAATTTAATCACTTAAATATGGATATTAAATATATTTTTAATAATTAATTAATGGGTTTATAACTCAAAAGAAAACTCTTTTAAATAATAACTAATGATGGTGAAATAGTTTTCAAAATTTGTTTACAAAAATAATTAGTTCAAAGAAAAATCGAAAATGTGATCGAAAATCGTTTTTTGAATTTTCGTCATCTAAAAGTTGTCGAAAACATTGTGAACTATATGGTATAAATATTCACATTCATTTATGAATAAGTTAGCACATTTTAGAAATTATACGTAAATATGTTTATACTTAAGTTTATAAAAATAATGATGTGACATCTTATGAAAGTTTAAAATAAATTTAAAAATAAAAAGGAAAAGTTGTCATATTATATCATTTCACTAAGTATATGAAGTGTAAATGCATGTTGGGTCTATAAGAGGAGGTAACATGATTCATGGGAGCAAGAGGAGGGGAGACAAGGAGGATGTGGTGGCAAGCATGGAATAGAGGGTATGTACTTAGGACTAATTTGGTAATTTGGTAAGTCCATTTGGAATAAAAAAAAATTCCTAATCCTTATCTCACTTTTCATTTTCATGCTCACTTTCTATAATTTCCTCATTCTTGTTTCTAAGTCTTCATGTATAATTTAATGGCTTCCATAAATTTCTAAAGTTAAAAATCCTAGTTTTATTCACTTTTAATTACTAAAACCTTGTTTAAAACCTCTTCCCTCCACTTCTACAACTCCTCGTTGCCAAAACAAGCCAACACCTCTCTCCACCAACCTTGGCCGAACCTATACCCCTCTGGGCCGAAACCTTTTGTTCACTTGAGCCTTCCAAAATCTCACTTTTCCAAGTTAAAAGAAAAGACCTTGGTCGTATTCAAGTTCTAGTAGAAGTGACCTTGATTTGGTTAAGCTTTTATGAGTAAAGCTCAATAATTTATTTAAAGTTTCTAACTTTGATTATGATGCATATTTTGGTGTTAAATATGATTCTTGTTTGGGTGAAAACAAATATGGATTTGTATGGATGTATAAGTGCTTGGATGTGATGATGTGTAGACTCGAATTAAAAGTTAAAAGTCTAGTTTCTGCTTGTATGTGTTGATTATGGCATGTATATATGTTTGTGATGTTGTTTATGTTGTGATAAACAAAAGAAAAGTTAGCACTTGATTTGTGCTTAGCGCGACATCGGAAATCCCTTGCTTTAACTTATTTTCTTATGTGATTTTGAAAAAGTTTCCATAAAGTTTTAGCTTTACTTTTATTAGTTTTCAAAACTTCATACAAAGTTATAAAGTAGGTTTAAATATAAAAGGAAAGTTTTTTTAGAAGCTATTTGGTATTAAACAAAGGTTAAAATTATGGGTCGTATAGCGATAGTCGCTATGGGTACAGTTCGTGAAAACGAACTAATTTTGCAAAGTTAATTTTTTTCCACCTAAGTATCTTTATGAAAAGAGTTTCCAAACATATATTAAGTAATGAAAACAATTATTTAATTAATTATTTATTTATTTAATTAATGATTATTTAGTTAGTTAATTAAGTAAGGTAATTAGTACTTAATCATTAGTTAACAAAGGTAATTAATACTTAAGTGTTAATCAAACAAGATAATTATAATTAGATTATTAAATAAAAGTTAATTATTATTTAATTATTAATTTGGGATTAATTATTATTTAACTATTTATTAAAATATTAATTATTAATTAGTTATTTATTTTTGTTACCCGACACCTTGGCCCGGCTACAAAACGGGGGCTGAGGAAGTTATAATTGATCGTAAGTGGGCGTAACATCAAGGGTTGGTCCACTTCGTGTCATAATAGCGATTACTCTGAGTCGGCTTCGATGAATAGAGGTCGATGCATGATGAATGGTGGGTCGACATTTGGTGATGGAGTCAACAAAAACTATGGTACGACATTTGTGATGTGGGTAGGATATTCTTGGTCGGTCCTATACAATCGGTAATTTACGATCGTTCAAGAGAATGTGGGTTCGGCATTGATGGTTCAGTTAGAGTGGTTTGGCACTGAAGGTTCGGTCAGAGTGGTTCGGCACTGATGGTTCGGTCATAGTGGTTCGGCATTGATGGTTCGGTTAGAGTGGTTTGGCCTTGGTGGTTTGGTCATATGGGTTCGGCTACCCTGGTTTGGTATCAAGAGTGGAAGAAATGTATCAACACGAGCACGAGCATAAATGATTTCAGGTCGTGGTCTAGCATACTTTGAGCATACACGGAGGCTACTCCGAGCCGACGTTCAAAGGATTCGAAGTTAGAAAAATGGGGTCGGCCATGGTGGATCGGGGTACTTGGTTTGGTCTACCTGACTCCTCAGCTATAGGCCAAACCATCTTAGTCATGGGCCTGGACAGGGGATCCATCCTATATTAAATAAAGGGGCAGGGATCTAGTTTAGGGGATCTTTTTTCGAGAATGCCAGAGAGGCTCTGCCATAATCTGTACTTACTTTCTGCTCAAACTTGTATTCAAGCTGTTTGTTTACGGATTGTATCTGTATTCAAGTGATTGAAAAAGCAATAAAGAATACATTCAAAGTGGACGTAGTCATTTACGTCGAACCACTATAACTCTGGTGTTCTTGTTTCTATTGTTGTTTTTGCATTCTACTACGATAAGCCTCTGTTTTAGTTTACTGTCTTCATTAATCTCTCTACACAAATCTATTCTAGGGTGTTAGTGACCAATTTTGGTGCTAACATTTTGTTGCTTTCACTGAGAAGGTGTTCATTCTCAGGTTGTTAGGATCTACTTTGTTGCTATTGGATTGAGGAAATCCCCCGAAGGAGATCCAAGTTTATTCTCAGAAGTTCTCAGATTCTATTTAGAGTTCCTACAGATAACTCTAAGATGACAAGACCACATACCAGATCCACCTCCCACAGCGCCGATGTTAATGAGACCACTAGCGTCCAGCAAATAGGACCCAGCAATCAACAAGCTAATGCTGGTGCAGAACCCGCCACCATCCCAAACACAGCAGAAGCTGTCACCAGGGCAGAGTTCAATGAGCTGATGAGGGAACTCGTGGAAAACAGGAGACAGCTTAACAAGCAGATTCAAGCAAACGCCAACCTGATGACCCAGATTGCTCAGCAGCAGTGTCAGAACGCTGGAGGAAGCACTGCTTCCTACTCGTCATCCGACAGCTCCACTTCATTAGATGAACACACCAGGCATAGACGCCGTAGGATTGAAATGGCACAAACTGGAGCAACAAAGCAATTGGTGACGAGTCGCCAAGGACAAACCAACAGAAATGATCCAGATTCCTTAGCTGGAACCGTGGCTCCTGTTCGGACGACTAAATGTCTATTGGGTTTGCAAATAGCCGAACGAATTTTGAAATAAAATAACCGCAAGCGCACGACGTACACTTGTAGTACGTGGTGAATACGGGTCGATCCGCAGGGAATTGATGATTTTAAAATTCTATTTAATCAAATTAACCAAAGTTGAGAGTTGTTTAAGCTAGAAAATGACAAAAAATGACAAAAAGAAATTGATAAAAATATGAGAGTGTGAAGGCAATTTAGAGATAATTCCACTCTCTAGATCATATAGTTCAACCAAATATGAAATTATGATCTCTTTTTTGGTCATAAGTGAATTTAAATGATGTGTTTATCATAAGTATGGCTCATTTGTGCTATTAATTAGCTCAACATAAGCCATCAAACTATAACACAGCCTTTAAACCACTTTTAATTCTCATGAAAATGACAACAAAGTTGAAAATGAAAATCTATTTTAAGCATGGCCTATTAACTATTGTTTAGAAATATAGGCCATCAAATTTTGATTTAAACATTCACTTCTTTGCCATAATCATATATAGATGAAGAGGCAATTTGTGATTCATATGACTAAGCACAAAATTACATCATTTTCCATGAAGCACAAAAGGAGAGCATAAGATTTATCAAAATGTTGAAGCTATATAATTAGAGAGCTTCATTACCCCTAAATTGAAGGGGTTTAGCTTCTCATATATGAATTTTGGTTTAAACAAGTTAAAATGCCCGATATGATCATTTATTTAATTTAAATAGATTAAATATGGTGGTAAAAATATGCACATTTACATGCACATCAAATACTCCCACACTTATCTTTTTATTCATCCTCGAATAAAGGAAAAAAAACAAGATAAATCTGTTTTCGTAGGGAGCACGATTGCATTGAACGTATGCAACAAGCCGTTAAACCTTTGGGTGTCCCCAGTAGGACGAGTGTTGTCTCGTGTGGGTTTTCAGCGGATACTACCCACAAAATCCAAATGCAGGATGAAAATATTTACAAAATGCAAGATTTATTTACAAAGAGATGAATGCGAGTTTTTGAAAATATTTACGAAATTAACACAAATAAGTTCAATATAGGCTTGGTTATTATCTTGAAAATTTAAGTCATTTACTTGTCAAAATTTCCAACAAAAATTAAGTTATCATAACAAATAGACAATAGTTTAACTCGTTGTTTTTGTTGATAACACAGTGTAATTGAAATGGATCCTTAGTTGATTATCAAAGTTTTTCAAAGTGGTATTTTCATTTCTTTTCAATAACAAGTCAAATCAAATAAGTTAAAATAGTGCTTAGATTTCAATTGCTTACTCTCTCCATTTTTTCTTCTGAAAATTATATTGATATTAACAATATTTACATATGCCTAAAACAGAAAACTGAGGCCGGATATATTACCCATGCACTGCCTTGCGGACTGATGTGAGGGGAATACAGAGTGTAGCGAGTAAACACACAAGTGTGAACACTTATCGACTGTAGGCGTTATTAAAAATAATTTTTATATACATACACCTAACTCAGATAAACTGAGGCCAGATATACCGATCGTGCACTGCCTTTCGGGTTTACATGAGAAGGGTACAGAGCATGGCGAGTGAACACACAAGTATGAACACATGACTCTAGGTGTTTATTAAAAATATACATATATACAAGATTTTTTTTTTCGTATTTTGTTTTGTTTTCTTTTTGTTTTTTTGTTTTTTTTAGAAGAGAGAGTTTCGCACTATCATCTTAGCACGATTTAACTTAGAAGACAAAAAAATGTTATATCCTTTACTTTAAATTCACCACTTTTTTTAAAAAAGATTTTCAATTAGGATGTATTAACACATATGAATCTTCCTATATACTAGTTAAACCATCGTTATTTGTAATCAAACTTCATTTTTATTTTTGTTAAGACAAATAAATTTTCAAAAATTTCAATTTAATTAACCAAAACCATATATTTAACCTATAGTGTTTCTTTAAAAATAAATCAAAATGCTTAAAAAAAATTGTTTGTTTTTTCTATTTTTTTCTATTTTTTTTAAATTTTGGAAAGAAAATAAAAATAAATAAACCATGAAAAATTAAAAATGATGAGTCTCCCCCCACACTTGATTTTGACTGTGTCCCCATAGTCAACTCAAGTGGAAGGAGAAAAATAAAAATATGACCTTTATTTAAATGAAAATTAACGGTATTTACACGAGATCAGAAAGTATATCGTCAAAAAGTAAATGAAACGGTCTTCCAAAAACTGATTCATTTGCCTCATCAAGTATACGAGACACAACTTAAGTTCAGAAAACCAAACTATACAAGATTTCGAAGTTGAATTTAGATTTGGAAAAACGAATGCCGTTTTATTAAAAATTGTACGAGTCGTTTTATTTTCAATGATTTTTGGGGTTGATAAAACGATTGATTGAAGTTCAAGTTTATTTTCACCAAATATAAATTCTAGCTGTTCATTAAAAAATTCTTCAGAATTATTGATTTCAAAATCAAATTGGTGATTTAAATCTTCCCCATCAGAGTTTAACGACTCGTTTTCAAAAAGTCCATAAAACTCGTGTTCGTTAAATTCGACTTCCTTTGTTGGATTATCAACAACTTTATTGTGTATCTCAAGTTTAAAATCCAAAGTTGTTGTATTCAAATTTTCGGAATCGAGAAAAGGAAGGCCGAATTTTAAATTTGGTTCTACACCCTCAAAAGAATTGAAATCCAACTCAATTACCGTATTTTCAACAACTTCATTAAGATTGTCGTTTTCAATTTCAAAAGTTGTTATTTGAAAATCATCGATTTAGGTAAAAGATGGATTATTGTTTGACTCCTCACACGTTGGAATTTGATTTTGTTGTTCACGTTATTCATATAAGTTTCAAACAACGAATCTGTGTGATCATCGTAAATTTCGTTCATTTGTTCAACAAAATCCAATTTATAATTATTAGCTTGAGGATTTTTGATTTCGATTTGTTGAGAACAAAAAATTTCCCTTGCATCATAGTCGAGATGATTCCCATTGCCAAAATTATTTGAAAAGTGGATCACATTTTCGTTTTGATTTTGAAATTCATTTTGCAGTTCAAAATTGAATTGGCATGGGTTATACTCGAAATCGTTTGAATTTTGAAGTGAATTCAAATTTTGATTGTTTTGAAAACTTTGATTTGAGTTATTACACAAATAACAATTAAACAAATCATTTATCATTTGATTTTGTTGTGTAGAGATTTCAAGTAAAGATGAAATGTTATTTTCAAGATTTGAAGGTTGGTCATCATTTTGAAAATTTTGTGGTTCAAAATTTGAATTGTTTAAAGAATAGTTGTCGTTAAAATATCCATACGAATTTGGAGTGAAATTATATGGATTATATTGATTTTCACAACTATATTCAAGTGAGTAAGGAAAAGGAAACTCGGACATTTTCAAGAATGTTTTTGTTTATTTTGTATAAAGGAAAAATACTTATAGATAGAATTTATTTTTCAAAAATGAAAATTTGATTTTTGTTTTGTTTTTTCAATTTTTTTTTGTTTTTGAAAAGGTTTTATAATTTTTTTGGATTTTGGTTTTTTTCTAATTTTTTTTGGATTTTCGAAATTTCAAAGATAAAAGATTTAAATATTTCAAAGGAAAAGGGAAAAGGAATATTTACAATTTTTTTAGTTTTGGATTTTGTTTTTTTTTTAAATATGCATGAACTAATGCAACTAAATGAATGCAGGGGTTAATTACATATGATTTATCCTAAGTTAACCCAAAATTGTATAATCACAAATTGTCTTAGACAAACAAGATAGTTCTCAGCCAGGTAACGGACAGGATTTATCGGTGCACCACGAATCACCATAGCAATGCAGCCGAAGGTTTAAGTACCTTCAGAATAACAACCACTATAATATTTACGAATCACCGTAATATTTATAAATGGTTATTACTCTGCCGTAGCCTAGACACCAAGAAATTAAATTGTTCAAAGAAGACAATTTTCCAATATACAATTAAGAGCTATCGTTATTATTAATCAAAATTCTAAAATGAAATACAAAGCAGAAATTAAACGTGTATTAACAATGCAACTACGAATGAATTTTTTTTTGTTTTTGAATTTTTTTTAAATGCAAGGAAACTACAATGCAAGACAAATAAAAAAACAATAGATAGAGGTTAAAAGCAGCAGAATTATTTATAAGCAAGCAAGCAAATAATTTATTTTTGGCAAGTGGCTGTCTCTTTTTGCTTCGGCAACCTGAAATAGAAACAATATATACACAAAAATTCTTTTATATATATATATATATCAAAGAAAAAACTAAAACAATTGAAAAACAAAACAAATTAACCCATAACAATTGAAAACAACCCCCTTTTTTTATAACTACTACCAGATAGATTTTCTCCCTTATTTTTTTGGGTTTTAGAAAAACAAAAAGAACAAAAAGGAGAATAGAAAGCAAAATGAAAATAAAACAAAAAAAGAGGAAAAGAAGCCCACCCGGCCCACAATAATTCGCACGTTTTAACGTTATCACCCAAACTCTCTGATAATAGAAACCGAAAGCAAAAAAAGGATATTCGATCTTCTTAAATTTTCACATAAATCGAATTCGCACACACGTTAAAATTCGTTCAACTCTGTTCAAATTCGCCAAATTTTCCAAAGACAATCCAGAATTCGTTCAAATTCGTATAAACACATCCCGAATTTCAAAACTTTCCGAAAATCAATCCAAACGTTCAAAAAAAAATCAATTTGCGGGTTCGAGGCGATGTCGGTTTGTGGTTGATTCAATTGAGTCTTCGATTGTTGGTGATTGGGTTGCGGGATTGAAGGCGAACGGGTATTTGGGTTGTTGATTATAGAGGGTGGCCGCGATTATAAGACTGTAGAAGTTCGAATTTGGTTTCGTGGGTCGCGACTTCGAGCTGTGATTGAGGGAGGCAGTGTTGGGTGAGTCGATTGGTTTGAAGGCAGGTGCATGAGTTATTCAGTGAGTTGTTCAGGTGAAGTCAGAAAGTTTGCAATTTGAACTGATAACTGATACTGTTGAATATGCACTAAATGTTGTACGTATGTGTGGAGGAGGTAGAGGCTGATGTGTCAATGCAGTGTGAGGTTATAGGGTGTTTGAGTGGGTATTTGCAGTGTTGTCAGCGAGGTTAGTTTTGTACTGGGGGGTCAGGCAGAACAATTGATGGGATCGTTGTGATGTGGTGGTGATTGTATGGAGATTGGTTGAAGGTGATTTTGAAGTCGAGGCGATTTTGAAGTCGAGGCGATTTTGGGATATCACGGTTCGTGATGGAGTTGTCGAAGTAAGGCGTTCGTGGTGTTGATGAAGTTATGTTGTGTTAAGGTTCAGATGTGTGGCAGCACTATGCCGTTGTATTGCAGGGCAATGGTGGAAAAGTTTTGAACTGGCAGAGGAGGGTGGTATGAGTGATGGTCTCTGGTTTGAAGGGGTTGTAGCAGTGCTGGTGGTAGCTTGCTGGTGGAAGAGGGATTGTGCAAGTGTGGAATGTTGTATGATAGTTTGTTTGTATATAGAGGAGATGGGTGAAATTTGAATGTAATGGCAGAGGAGTTTGAAGGAGGTACTAAGGTGGAACAGGCAGAGGTTGTAGTTGAGAGATGGTTAGGATGTTGCACTGTGTTTGTGTGCACTGAAGTGTGGTATGTTATGTGATTGTGGTCTGTTGTAGATGAAGCTTGTATTGAAGTGGTGGAGGATTTAAAGTGTGGCAGGTTGGTATTGATGGAAAATGCTAGGTGATGGAAGAGAATGGCTGGTGTAGACGAGGCAGGCACTGTGAACATCAGAAGTGGGAGAATGCAGGCAAGTATGGGGAGAATGTTGGTTGTACTGTGAAGGGTTGGAAGTTTGAATGGTCTAGAGATGTTGTTGTGGTGTTTTGTAAGTTGAAATGTGCAAATGAATTGAAGAGAGGGGTAATGGTGGAGTGTTGAATGATTTAAAGGGGGGATTGCTGGATGTATTGGTGGTTGCAGAGAAGTTTTGTGAATGAGTATGTGGTTATATGGTTTGGCAAGGATAGGGTCAGGCAGAGTGGAGAAAGAAGATTTGAAGGCAAGGCATAGCACTGTAGATCAGAGAAGTATGTGCATAGTGCATAGTGAGTGAATAGCAATGTACAGTGAACAGAAAAATGAAATAAAAGGCATTGTAGATTGTAAGATGTAAATTGTAAATAAAATGAAATGCAAATTGGAAAAGAAATAAAATATTTTTGTTTTTGAAATAGTGATTTTTTTAAAATATGAAATGCAAATGCTAAACAAATAAGAAAAACTACCACACAAACACAATGCACATAAAAATCAAACAAACACACTAATTTTTTTTCTTTTGTTTTGTTTTTTTAAATGCAAACACACACACAAAATAAAAACACAAGAATTAAACCAAAAATAATTCGAAGAATAGAAAATTAAAATCAAAGCAATCCCCGGCAACGGTGCCAAAAACTTGTTTGGACGGCTAAATGTCTATCGGGTTTGCAAATAGCCGAACGAATTTTGAAATAAAATAACCGCAAGCGCACAGCGTACACTTGTAGTACGTGGCGAATATGGGTCGATCCGCAGGGAATTGATGATTTTAAAATTCTATTCAATCAAATTAACCAAAGTTGAGAGTTGTTTAAGCTAGAAAATGAGAAAAAATGACAAAAAGAAATTGATAAAAATATGAGAGTGTGAAGGAAATTTAGAGATAATTCCACTCTCTAGATCATATAGTTCAACCAAATATGAAATTATGATCTCTTTTTTTTTGGTCATAAGTGAATTTAAATTATGTGTTTATCATAAGTATGACTCATTTGTGCTATTAATTAGCTCAACATAAGCCATCAAACTATAACACAACCTTTAAACCACTTTTAATTCTCATGAAAATGACAACAAAGTTGAAAATGAAAATCTATTTTAAGCATGTCCTATTAACTATTGTTTAGAAATATAGGCCATCAAATTTTGATTTAAACATTCACTTCTTTGCCATAATCATATATAGATGAAGAGGCAATTTATGATTCATATGACTAAGCATAGCCTATTTGTTTTGAACAACATAAGTTATCAAACTCAATAATAAGCACAAAATTACATCATTTTCTATGAAGCACAAAAGGAGAGCATAAGATTTATCAAAATGTTGAAGCTATATAATTAGAAATCTTCATTACCCCTAAATTGAAGGGGTTTAGCTTCTCATATTTGTTACCATATCAACAAATATAGCTTGCAACATAGAACAAAACAAAGAGAAAAGGAGAGCTAAATGAAAGAAAAAACTAATCTACTTGCATAAAAGAAAATTACACTACTAGCATGAAAGGAAATGAACATGTAAGTAAAAGGAAACAATAATTAACATTGCATAAAAAGAAAAGAAGATTACATAAAATAAAAATGGCTAAGTAATCATGAAAAGAGAAAGAGAGCTTTCTTTTTATTTTCCTAAGAGAAGAAACTAAGAGAAGAGAGCCTAAAAGAGAGACTAAGGGAGAGGAGGGTTACATGAAGATATGGGGTATTTATACAAGTGTTAAACCCTGATTCATATTTTTGGGGAATGCCCAAATTGCCCTTGAGAAAGTGTGGAGGCCAAGTAATCATTAGCTTCTACTAATCATCATTTAAGTGTACATGAAACCATTAATTCCATAAGCATGTGCATTAGCCTCTAATTTGTACATGAAGAAAGGTGGGTAGGTGTGGTCCTCAATTATCATGCCTTTGAATTATTTCCATCTTCATTTTTTTATCTTCACTCTTGTGCATGCATACATCTTCATGAAACCACTTGTATATGAAGCCAAATTCCTACAAATAATATAGAAATTTCCAATTAAATTTTCTCAAATTAATATATGCACAAAAATGACCATTTTGCCCTTGGATGAAGATGAATATGTGAGGATGTGAAAATAATATGAATTTTGGTTTAAACAAGTTAAAATTCCCGATATGATTATTTATTTAATTTAAATAGATTAAATATGGTGGTAAAAATATGCACATTTACGTGCACATCAGCTCCTCAACTACACCCGGGGAGTCGCACCCAACCTAGAGTGAGAAACTTAGGATCTGGAGCATGCATGGGAGCCGGTCAACCACCTCACCAGGATCGTAATGAAGTGGGTCCTCAGGATGCACACTTAGATGATCTCCGACCGAGGAGGCACCGGCCAGAGCAATCGCGTAGGACGGATATCGACTTGGCAACCCCCATTCAAACTACGGATTTATCAATCATGGTCAGGCAGCTAATGAGGGAGAATCAGGGCTTGACTAATGACGATTGGGGCGGCATACTCCATTTACAGATAACATTCTACAAGATGAGTACCCTAGAAAGTGTAGCATGCCTGCTGTACCCGCTTACGAAGGGAAGACCGACCCTCGACAGCACATAATGAGATATGAGTGGATGATGGACTCAGCTAGGGCAAACGATGCAACTAAGTGTAGGTGCTTCCCAATAACTCTGTCTGGGATCGCTACCATGTGGTTCACGAGACTTCCCCCGCGTTCAATCTCTAGATTTGATGAACTAGCAACGAAGTTCATAGAGCAATTCAGGATCCATGTTACTCGCCCAAAAGACATGATGTCGCTATCCAGTGTGATTCAGGCTTCTGGTGAGTCGTTGAAGGACTATTTACAGAGATTCCACGTTGCTGCTACTGAAGTTAGTAATCCGAATAACCACGCCATCCTTGTGGCCGTCATGCGAGGAGTGGATCCGAAGTCTGAGTTCGGTGACTGGCTGGCAGGCAAACCACCGACTACCGTGGAATGCTTTTATTCGAAGGCGAACCAATTCATGAGAAAGGAAGAGGGCATGTGGTCAAGACGGAGCAGTGTGCCAGGACCCAGTAAGGAAGCGGTGCAAAGCAACATTGTGGTAAAGCAATCTGGCGAGAACTCTGGTAAGGTCCAAGTCAATGTTCAAAATAATCCGGTGCAATCAAAAGGAACTGGAGGAGGAAATTCTGGACGAAAGAGGGAAGTAGGAAAGTGGAAACCAAGGATCCCAACCTATAATTAGTATACACCCCTCAACACCTCTTTGGAGAATATTTACCTAACAACTTGCAATACTTTCCACTACCAAAAGCCACGCCCAAAGGAATCAACTGAGGATTAAAAATAGACCAGGAAATATTGTCGGTTTCACGAGACCTACGGGCATAATACTGATGAACGTAGGCACCTCCACGATGCTATAGAAAAGCTGATTCGTCAGAAGAAGTTACAGCAATTTGTTAAGAATTCGCAGAAGGGCGGCTAGGGGACGTCCGATCCCAGTCAAGGACAAGCTCCATGTCGACCCGACGGGTCCGCTCAAGCCGATAGGAGATTGGTGATAAACACTATAGCTGGTGGGCCTCATCCTGCAGATAAGAATTGGTGAGAAATGGAACGCTATGCTAGTTCTTTAAAGCATGCGGACTTCGAATGCTGCTTAAGCATAGAAGACGGGACTCCGGCGAAACAGCAGCGAATGATGACGGATGATATAGTATTTAAGAGTAGGGATGCCGATCTGGTGGAGGCACCTACCATTGGCCAGATGGTTATCTCAGCTACGATCGGACTGGCGCTTGTGAGAAGAATATTGATTGATTGTGGGAATTCTGTTAATATTATCTTTAAGAAGGCATATGATCTGATGAAGATGGAGGTGAAGGATTTAAAACCATCTAAAGCCCAGATTCACGGCTTTAATGGTGCAGTTACTGATGTAGTGGGACTTTTCAAATTGCCGATTAAGCTAGGAGAAGGTGAACGTAGGAGGGTACGGATCCTACCATTCATTGTTTTGGACGTTGATTCCCCATATAATGTTTTCCTAGGCCGACCAGCCCTGGCAGAGTTTAGGGAAGCTTTGGCCCCGTGGTGTTTAACCTTGAAATTTTTGACAGACAATGGAGTTGGTGTGGTGCATGGCGATCAAGTGACTGGTCGTGCTTGTTATATGGCTGAGCTGAGAGAGGCCCAGCGAAGAGAGAAGGAAAGGGTGTGGAAAAACCCGTCCACATTCATGTTGTTGAAGACTAACAAGTGGCGCCTAAGCCTTGGCTTAGGCAACACGGTCGGATCCATAGAGACATAGATTTGAGAGATGATGATGAAGAACCGAAGGAGGCCAAGGCGGCGCCTGCTGAACTGACGATTGACACCACGGTCAGCCATGATGACCCATCGCGGTGACTGAAGATAGGATCGCAACTCGACCCCTGGATGATGAGGGATCTTACCGATTTCCTCCAAGCGAATCTTGATGTTTTCGCTTGGACCCATTCTGATATGTGTGGGATTTCTCCCGCTATTGCAAGTCATATGTTGAACATTGACCCAAAGTATGTACCGGTGAAACAAAAGAGAAGAGGCATGTACCCGGAGAGGTCCGCTGCTCTCAAAGAGGAGGTGGATAAACTCAAAGCTAATGGGTTCATCTGCGACGCCCTCTATCCTAAATGGATATCCAATCCCATACTAGTGATGAAGGCAAATGGAAAGTGGAGGACCTGTGTTGATTACTCGGACCTGAACAAGGCATGCCCTAAGGGTAGTTTCCTATTGCCCAGAATTGATCAATTGGTCGAATCGACAGCAAGGCACGAGTTATTGTCATTTATGGATGCGTATTCGGGATACAATCAAATCCCGATGCACATCCCAGATCAGGAGCGCACCAGTTTTGTCACAGATGTTGGACTGTACTGTTATGTAGCAATGCCTTTCGTGTTGAAGAATGTAGGGGCAACTTATCAGCGACTGGTGAATCGGATGTTTACAAATCAGATTGGTAGAACAATGGAAGCCTATGTGGATGATATGCTCGTGAAGTCACGGCAATCAAACGACCACATTAGAGACTTGGCAGAGATGTTTGATATACTTAGATTTTATGGATTGAAAATCAATCCATTGAAATGCTCCTTTGGCGTTGCATCGGGGAAGTTTTTGGGCTTCATTGTCAATGCACGAGGGATTGAAGCGAACCTGGAAAAGATTCAAGCTATTCGGGACATACGGGCACCCAGAACTATAAATCAAGTGTAGAGCCTAAATGGGAAGATCGCAGCATTGAGTCGACTCATATCCAGAGCAACCGATAAATGTATTCCCTTCTTTGATGTGATAAGGTAAGGGAAAAGAAATTTCGAATGAACACCGGATTGCAGAGACGCATTCCGAGCTCTGGCTAGCCACCTGGAGAGGCCCCTTATTCTATCGAAAACTGCAGACCATGAGGAGTTGTATGTTTACTTAGTCGTATCCCAGCATGCCATCATCGCGGTTTTGATTCATGAGGAGGACCGAATATAAAAGCCGATGTACTATGTTAGTAAGCGTTTAATGGGGGCAAAGAGAAATTATCCCAAGGTTGAGAAGCTGGCTTACTGTTTGGTAATCGCATCATGCAAACTTCGCCCGTATTTCTAGGCACATTCGATCAATATCTATACCGATCAGCCTTTACGGCAGGTGCTCCAACGACCAGAGACTTTTGGAAGGTTACTTAAATGGAACATTGAACTTAGTTAGTTCGACATCACCTACCTGCCTCGGAAGGCTATCCAAGGACAGACGTTGGCGGATTTTATTGTAGAGTTCACTATGTAGGACGAACCGAATGGAAATGATGCAATTCCCGCTGTACGATGGAAACCGTATACCGATGGAGCATCCAACGACCATTGTTCTGGGGCTGGTGTTGTTCTTGTAACTCCTGAGAACCGATCGATTTGTTATGCTTTGAAACTTAATTTCCCCGCTACGAACAACGAAACCGAGTATGAAGCGTTGATCGCTGGACTGAAGCTTTCCAAAGAACTTGGAGTAAAATCGGTGGAAATCTTTTGTGACTCACAACTGGTGGTGTACCAAGTCCGGGGAGACTACTAGGAAAAGGGAAAGAGGCTTGCTCCATACCTCACTCGAGTCCAAGAATTGTTGGCGGACCTCGAATACTACGATATTTCGCATATCCCATGCGAATGGAACGAGGAAGCCGATTCCCTGGTGAAATTTGCAAGCACTGGTGATGCACAGCAGATGGGTTTGGTTCCCGTCGAAACTCTACAGGCCGTGAGCATAAATGAGATGGATGTTGATCTTGTGGCAGAGACGGAAACTGAAAGGGAGTCGTGGATGACCCCGTTTAAAGAATACTTATTACACGGGAACTTGCCCAAGAGGACAAATGAGAGACGACAAGTCGTTCGCAAGGCCTCGCGGTATATAATGCAGGATGGAATGATGTATCGGAAGGGATTCTCCATTCCCTTACTTAGGTGCATTGCCCATGATGAGGTAAAACGAGTTTTAAGAGAATTCCATGAAGGAGAATGTACCGACCATACTAGGGGGAAAACACTAGCCCAAAAGATACTCTGATATGGATACTATTGGCCGACCGTGAATCGGGACGCCGCAGACTATGTAAGGAGATGCGACAAATGTCAGAAGTACACAAAGATCCTGAGAGCGCCACCGATGGAACTCACGCAAATGGTTAGTCCATGGCCATTTGCGATATGGGGGGTCGATATTATTGGCTCCTTTCCAATTTCCAAAGGTGGTGCAAAATGCGCAATCGTCGCGATCGATTACTTCACCAAATGGGCTGAAGCCGAGCCATTAGATATGATCACCACCAAAAAGGTCATTAACTTTGTTGTGCGGAACATTATATGCCGCTTTGGTCTCCCGCGGACTATCATTATTGACAATGGAACTCAATTTGAGAGTAGAGAATTCAAAGAGTTTTGTTGGAAGTATTGCATTGAGAAAAGGTTTGCAGCAGTCGCTCATCCTAAAGCGAATGGGCAAGTTGAAGCCGTAAATAAGATAACCAAGTCCATCTTGAAAAAAACGTTTGGAGAAGGCTAGAGGCAAGCGGGTGGATGAGCTTCCAACGACACTCTGGGCATATAGAACCACCCACAAGTCCGCGACTGGCCATACTCCTTTCGCCTTAGCATACGACACTGAAGTAGTTATACCCATGGAACTTGAAGTTCCATCCCACCGAGTGACTCATTATGATCCTAGAACGAACCAAAATCTTTTACTGGAGTCGTTTGACTTTGTCGACGAGAAGCGTGAAGAAGCTGATTTAAGGGCGGCCGCATATCGGCGCCTAGTCGCCCGATATTATAATGGAAAAGTTCAACCAAGAGCTTTCGATTTGGCGACCTTGTTTTGAAGCGAGTTTTTCCGGTCCCATCACATATGAATCCCACATGGGAAGGTCCCTACGTCATCGAACGGAGGCTTGGAGAAGGAACCTTCAAGCTAGCGACTGTTGATGGTGTGACACTCCCATGAGCATGGAATAGCGAGCATTTGCGCCGTTATTATACTTAGTTTATTTCTTTTGTATTTCAGTAGCATTTGTTTCCAGTATATGTTTCTTTTGTTGTTCTCTGTTTCCGACATGTAATAAGACAATTCAGTTTGTACCTATTTTCTACAATCAATAAAAGCTTGAAGCTGTTTTTCTATGAACTGTTGGTGTTCCATGTTTTATAATTTCATGACAAAATTAATTTGCATTAATCTGTGTGGCATATGAATGCACGCACAAAACTAAAAGCTGATCAGCTATATACATAAAATCTCTAAGTCCCTAGAGTGCAGATTAGAGTACTCTGAGTCCCCAGAGCACAGACTAGAGTATAAACGATTTCAAAAATCTCTAAGTCCCCAGAGTGCGGATTAGAGTACTCAGAGTCCCCAGAGCGTGGACTAGAGTATAAATGAATTTCAAAATCTCTAAATTGCTAAAGTGGATCAGAGTACTCTGAGTCCCCAGAGCGCGGACTAGTATAAACGAATTTCAAAATCTCTAAATCCCTGAAGTGGATTAGAGTACTCTAAGTCCCCAGAGCACAGACTAGAGTATAAACGATTTCAAAAATTTCTAAGTCCCCAAAGTGCGGATTAGAGTACTCTGAGTCCCCATAGCATGGACTAGAGTATAAACGAATTTCAAAATCTCTATATCCCTGAAGTGGACTAGAGTACTCTAAGTCCCCAGAGCATGGATTAGAGTATAAACGAATTTCAAAATCTCTAAATCCCTGAAGTGGATTAGAGTACTCTGAGTCCCCAGAGCGCAGACTAGAGTATAAAACGATTAACAAAAAAAAGGAAAAAATCTTTAAGTCCCCGGAGTGCAGATTAAAGTGCTCTAAGTCCCCGGAGCGAGGACTATAATGTCAATGATTTCGAAAAAAATTCTTAAGTCCCAAAATGTGGACAAAAGAACTCTGAGTCCTTCGAAAGCGGACTGGAGTTCAAATGACTTACGAACCCTTGAATTTCAGTTCCAAATTAAATTATAAGTGATGTGATGAAAATCTGTAAATGAAAAGGAACAAAATTTTATTTACTTCTCAAAAAATTTCCTTACAAATTCTCCGAAAGTTTGGAGGCCAAGTCTATCTACAACGACTACTGACAAAAGAAAGAGAAAAGGAAAGAATAACAACAACTTATTTAAGCTAAACAAGATATGGCAAGACGATGGCTATTTCCTTGGTTTTCTTTCCTTTTTCGGTTTCTCCGAAGTCTCCTCGGCTAAGCGTCTTTTCCTGGACCCTTTGCTTCCTAGCGACGTGGTATCCGAAGGAGGAGGAACTTCCAAGGGTGTGGTCCCACCAAGCAGAATGACTTTCAACGGCCTGTTTAGGGGATAGTCTAGCTCCACCACCTTGAGTTTTGCCTTTACCTTGACCTTTTCTTTCTCCTCCTCCTAAAGTTGCTCCTTCATGCTAAACTTGGAAGTGTGCTTGGAAGCGCTCATGATTTCTACATCGTCATGTTCTTCGACAGGTGAAAGGTCTTCGAGTTTATCCTCATCTAGCGCCCCGATTATTTAAGCATCAGGGCTAGGGGTATCTCCGGTGTGAGGTGCCTCAGCTTCTTTTTCTTCCCGCTCTGTGACGACAACGCTCCTTGGAGTTGGTTCGGGACCAGAGTGACCTGTATGAATTCATGAAAAGCGGATGTTAGAATGCATCCTTTATCAGTCAAAAGCGGTGACTTCTTGAACTTTAGAAGGTAAAATTGTGTACCAGCTTCCAATTGACTTTCGGTGTTCCTCGGAGTATCACCCTCAGGGATTGGGGATAAGATGTGAATGCCAAGTCCGGGCTTCTCCGGGTCATAACCAGCATGCTGCTCGGGAGGTTCAAGAGACGAAGAACCTGGGGCTCAGTGCTGGATGGGCCAACAATATATTCTTTCTCCTTCGATGTTAGAGAATCTCTTCCAAAGAGGGCTTTCGCCGCAGATAAGTCTGAAGACTCATTTCCACGGAGCACTTCCCTCACGAGAGTCTTTTCATCAATCTCTTCGATACCCAACTCCACTTTCTTAATTTCTATCAGAGTATCCCATGCTTCAGCTAGCGATTCGAGATAACCATCGCCCAAGAAAGATAAGTCACGGTGCATGAGGACCCTTGCATTGTACTCGGATATAATCGGGTCAAATAAGCATTTTATCTCTTCCATACTGGCCTCGGTCGCTGCCTCGATTTGGTAGTCGGCCTTAGTGAGTGCTGCCTTTTTGACTTCTTCGCGAGCTGTATCTTTTAGCGCTTCAATTTTGGATAGTTCCTCATCGAGTTCTGCCTTTAAATTCCTTGTCTCGACGATTTCATCACAATATTTTGTGATTCTTCCTACGCTGCAACTTTCTCCTCTTTCTCTTTAGAAAGCAGCTCTTCCAACTCCTTGACTCGGAGAGCTAGATTGTCCTTCTCTTTTTGGAGAGAATCTTTTTCCAGAGCTAGAGCGCCACTGCATTGAACTGCTTCGTTTAATTCCTTTTTGTGGGTCGCCTCTAAGTGGCTGACTACCTCGGCTGTCTCCATGGCATTTTTCTTTGCAGTATCGAGTTGGGCTATATACGAAAGCAATTCTTCATCCTGGCTCTTTATAATGTCTTTGTCATGAATGGCTTCTAGCTTGAAGCGATCGATTTCATATTGACGCTCAACAGAGACCTCTGAAACTTTTTCAACCAGATGCGCAAACGCCTTGTGTTGAACGTACACATCGTTCGTGCATGCGAGAGCATCCGCTTTGGCATTCCTGGATGTATGGCGGGGAGGAATTTCAACACGTTGAAATAGATCTTTGGAAACGTAGCCTTAAGCTCAACTAATTTATCCGCCGTGGTCGGATCCTGAGCGAAAACTGGAGGAGTCTGCCTTAACGGAGTCACTGATTTCTTGTGAGGTTCACAAGATTGCTTGGTGCTCGAGGAACCAGAGTGTTGGTCACGAGGGACATCAAACTGGGAGCCTCATTGAGCAGACATATCTCCACTACGCGTCGGGGGATTTGTAGGTTCATTTAGATAAGAAGAGTGCCCATGGGTTCTCCTTCTGGAAGATGAGGATGATTCTCTGAATGATAACCCCTATCTCCGCCTTCATCTCTATCTTTCCGTTTACCAGATCCTAAATCTCGACCTGGAAAGATGGAAGACCCTCGAATACGGTCGAAACCATGTGAGCGACCCATTTCACCTACACGTAAGGATAAACGAGAATGAATTAGTAGAAGTCACACGAAAAATTGAATGCAAGTGCGGGGTGGAGTGCAAGTGTTGTGTGTGTCCTAGTGCATCCCCCCCAATGGACCAGTAGTTCTCGCTTTACTCATTGGAGTTTTATCTCCCTGATCATGAAGTTGTACGCCTTCACCACTTCTCGAAGGCAGGTTAAACCCCATTGCACCAGGACTAGTGAAGTCATAATTCAATAAATCATCTAGGATGGTTAAGTCGGAGAGTCCCTTCAGCGAGCTTTCCATTTTCTAGGAAGACAATCATTTCTCGATGGGAGTTATCATGACCTTTGAGGTTCCCCCGACTTTACACTTTTTCAGTTTGTACGCTAAACTCTTTTTCTTTCTTGAGGGAGGCGGTGGTTGGTTAGTACCGGGAGCGTCGGCTGTTGGCGCTTGTCCGGGGCTTATGTTCTCGTCAATCAGCGCTGGCACCTCCGCTTCTTTAATTTCACCTTCCTCGGTAGTGTCGTGTTCCCCTTCGACAGGGGGCACTGAAGGACCAACTTGTTCTCTACTCGCTTCAGCAGTTGTTCTTGTGGTCGTGGTGTTACTCGGAAGGCCAATCCTGTTGCCCTCTTCTAATAATCCGAACAGTGAGAGCAACTCATCAGTAACTATCAATTTGATGTCCCGCTCTTCTACTGGGGTAGCTCGGATGGCCGCGATTGCTTCGGAGTATCTAGTGCCTTCGGACCATAAGGGAATACCTGTAAGGATTGAAAACAAAAATTCAAACTTTCGGAGAGATACGCCTTAAGTCTTAGAATGAAGGGTGAGATAAGGATGAGACGTACGTCCTTCCAGCCATCTTCTCGCAAAACCAGGAGGACAACTTACGTAGAACCACTCCTGCTTGAATTGGGAGAGCTTGTTCCACGTGCCCATTAGAACTTGGCATTTAGGGTACAGTCCTAGGAATATATAAGACAGGCTATCAGCACGTCCCTTGAAGCGGTAAATGTAGCGGATATCCTCAGGGGTTGGAGGTCTGAATAGAATGCTCATAAAGAGTAGGTAGGTACCATATATGAATGTGTGGCTACTGGGACGCAGTTGTGTAGGAGCGATCCCTATGTACTTTAACACCTCATAGATAAATGGGTTGAAGGGTGGCACACATCCAGCCCAACACATGAATTTGTTGCATGCAGTGTATCCGTCTGGGGGCAGATGGGGCCAATCTTGCCCCGACGGAACAAGGACATCTTCGAAGGGGATTCCATGAATGGAGCACAGTCGACGGAGAGCGGCTTCGCTGATATTTGAGGCTTGTGAATCGATGGGGTTGCGGCATCGAATTCCGGACCTATGACCTTAGCGGGAAGGACCGCAATGTCTGGAATGGGCAAACGGTAGGCTCGACGTCTCTACTATCTCTTGCTGTGAACTTTGTCCAGGCTTGTCAAATATAGTAGCGAAGCTTGTTTCTTGGACATTTCGGGAAAACGCTTGGAGCGATTAAGTACCTATTTAAGCTATACTCGAAAGATAATCGATATCAGACATAACAATGATATATTTCCCCATGTTGTGTGTGAACTAGTGTGAAGATTCAAACATGAGTACAAAGAAATTGAAGTTTTAAAGACAAGTATGACATAGTGAAGTTTTGAGTTATCGTCCTGGAGACCGTCATCACAGACCGTCTGCAGCAGTTTGTCATATGGCTGGTAGCGGAAGTCTTGGAATCGAGCACTGGCATCATAGAGTGTGAAGGCCGTTACTTGCATTTGTTGGGTTAAATTCGTGTTTAGAGTTACTTAAGTTGTGGAGTTGTTAATCCAAATTAAGTCCATAGGCTTATATGCTTTGGTCCTTGTCACTTTTCGTTGTTTTATGCTCAGGCGTGGAAATATGTAGTCCTGATGTATGCAGTGTTCAATATAAAATGATCCTGATTGCCAATGCCAACCCTGACACTTAATATCGATCCAAAAATTTTACCTCCCATACCGATCGCCCCTCTGGACGAAGACAACCAGCCCACTCTCCTACGAATCACCGACCCACACTCTCTCTTAAAGTACCGATCCACATTATCCCTCAAAGTACCAAACCAGCCTCACTCAACCTATACCGATTCACTCTTCTTCTAGACTCTTACCGACCCGCTCCTTTTCTAGGTTCCTACCGACCTGCTTCTCTACCAGAAGCCAGCCAAACCTCCTTTCCAATCAACGTCTATGCCAAATCCCCTCAAATCGATATGAACCCATGTCAAAAGAAAACTCCACTATCCTCGCCTATGCCCTCACTCTCCACGTTCCTATCCTCTCCCACTCACCATACAGAGCCATATGCGTGCGCAGCCTAAGTTTAGGTCAAGTTTAGGAAGGGCATAGTCCAGTGGTTAGGATGGTACAGAGATGAAGATTCTCAACTAGGTAGTAGTTTGGGGCTGGGGGCGAGTGTTCTCCGGAGCTTGGAATCGAAGGTGATGGGTGAGCGCGTAAGGAAGATGATTGAACGAAGGAGGGAAGTATTACAATGGAGAATAGGAACTCGGATCTTTGAGCGGAGCTGGAGAAGGTAGGCTGTGAAGTGGGAGTGGGAAGAGAAAGAAGTGAGAGCGTGGGTTTTATATGGAGGATGGGGAGATGAACGAGCATTCTCCTATATAACCGGTTAACATGCTTTAGTGGGTCGGTGAGGAAACATGTCGACCGTTACCAAGTGAACCGACCATGTGGATCGGCCTTCGTATGTCGATCTACCCCTTGTTATAAATAGATAGAAATTTATATAAATGAATAATAAAAATGAATATAATGATAATAAATAACATAATAAGAATATAGATAATAAAATAAAATGCATATATATGAATGTATACACATATAATGATGATTGAGGATGATAATGTGGAAAGGAGACAGATACTACCGGATAAGTGGAGAAGAGTGGGTTTAGAAAACCCACTATGAATCAGCCTTCGAAAGGCGATGTGAAGCTTCTTTGGAGGAAGATGAAAAAGCGACAGTTAGTTACCATTTTGAGCGAACTAGTCTCTGGAAACAGGGATTACTCGCTGATTCAAAGCGCGTCATGTGGATTCACAAACACTTTGAGGGGCAAATGTTACCCGACACCTTGGCCTGGCTACAAAGCAGGGTCTACGGAAGTTATAATTGACCGTAAGTGGGCGTAACGTTAAGGGTTAGTCCACTTCGAGTAATAAAGCAATTGCTCTGAGTTGGCTTCGATGAATAGAGGTCGATGCATGATGAATGGTGGGTCAGCATTGGGTGATGGAGTCAACAAAAACTATGGTTCGACATTTGTGATGTGGGTAGGATATTCTCGGTCGGTCCTATACGATCGGTAATTTATGATCGTTCAAAAGAATGTGGGTTCGGCATTGATGGTTCGGTCAGAGTGGTTCGACACTGATGGTTCGATCAGAGTGGTTCGGCATTGATGGTTCGGTTAAAGTAGTTCGGCCTTGGTGGTTTGGTCATATGGGTTCGGCTACCCTGGTTTGGTATCAAGAGTGGAAAAAATGGATCAACACGAGCACGAGTATAAATGATTTCGGGTCGTGGTCTAGCTTACTTCAAGAATACACGGGGGCTACTCCGAGCCGACGTTCAAAGGATCCCAAGTTAGAAAAAAGCGGTCGGCCATGATGGATCGGGGTGCTTGGTTCAGTCTACCTGACTCCTCGGCTATGGGCCGAACCATCTTAGTCATGGGCCTGGACAGGGGATCCAGCCTATCTTCGTCTATAAATAAAAGGGTAGGGGTGCTGTTTAGGGGACCTTTTTTCGAGAACGTCAAAGAGACTTTACCATTTTCTGTACTTACTTTCTGCTCAAACTTGTATTCAAGCTGTTTGTTTACGTATTGTATCTGTATTCAAGTGATTGAGAAAACAATAAAGATTACATTCAAAGTGGACGTAGGCATTTACGCCGAACCACTATAACTCTGTTGTTCTTGTTTCTATTGTTGTTTTTGCATTCTACTGTGATTATCATCTGTTTTAGTTTATTGTCTTTATTAATCTCTCTACACAAATCTATTCTAGGGTGTTAGTGACCAATTCTGGTGCTAACAATTTTTTAAAAGGGGTACAATTATTAAAACTACTTAAATCAAATTTAATTATGATTATTTAAGATTTAATTGTTATTTAATAAAGGATTAATTTAATTTATTTAGTAATTTAATTAGGACATCTTATATGCAGCACTAAAAGCCGATGAGTAGGCCGATCCTCTATTTGTAAAATCCAGAATTTATTTCTAGGCGAGGGATAGAGTAAGGTCGGAATATCGAAAACGCGATAGCTATGGAAGGGTTAATTTCTATCAAAGGGTCATGTTTAATTAAGTATATGGTTATCCATATGCGAACTTTGTATAATTACCTTAGATAGGGGTTTGTCCGATATCAATAACTTGACCTGTTTTAACTCAAGAAATATATTGTGTATATTCAAGTTCCCCGGTAGGACTCGAATGCTAGTTGCATACTTCCAAAGAACCGGAACCGAGTTAGCTAGGAATTACCGCTTAGTTGGAGACACCAATTTTCGGATAAGTTTAATTTATCCAAACCACTCCAAATTAATAACGTTCGTGTTGGATTGTTATGAAGTATGCTATACAGCTATACTATTCTCCTTGAGAGCGATTCCATAATGGAAGATAGTAAATGTGGAATGTTTGTTTGAATCCAGAACAACTTATATGGATGAATGCTATCATTGCATTATTGTTTAGAGGGCATTGGTAGCATTCCAAGATGATCTGCTAGAAGGAAAGGTAAATGTAACCTCAAGCCTCACACCCAGAAATGACTAAATTCAGGGGATATGCTTCAAGGCTATAGTTCGCTACCATTAGGGTATGGTCATCACCAAATCTAGATCCAATATTATATATTATGTATTCTCGAGGCCCATTTAGGTTATTAATCCCAACCTGGGTGATGGCATATTCGGCGCTATCCAGTAAGGGGTAAGGCCGATCTTGACTCGTAGGGAGTCCATGTGATGGTCTCGGTGTATTTTATCTAGAGATGCACTATGATAGGTGGTATCCCAGGGCCTTGTCATTGATGAAATCCATTTTCCAATATGTGCCTTTAGACTTAGCTGTATACCTATTATGTTGGAATTTAATTAATGTTACAATTTTGACTATGATTTCATATTTATTTTAAACCTAGACATTATGATAATATTAGAGCATTTTATATAGAAATGTTTTGTTTCTTGTAAGGAAAAAACCCATCCATGTTTATGTGCGACGTGGTCTTACATTATACCTTTGGTTTGAAGGTTTTTAGAAAGTTAAACTTATGCTTTACTCACACGAGGCCCATGTTTGACCCGGAGTTTTATTTCTTTCCCTTAAACTCTTAAGTACTCAAATTTTTATGAGTAGCCAAGTAGTCAGGTTTCTTTGGAGAATTTTGAAAAGTAGTATGGAGTAGGAGCTTTCATTATCATCTAGTAGTTGTCTATATTTCCGCTGTGACTGTATATTATGTATTAGCGGTTTGGGCAGCTGATATAGCTGTCCTTATTGAGAATAGTACTTGTTGTAATTTGATGTAACATTTTGGAGTAACCATATTTATTCTATGATGATGTATATGTAACTCTGACGTGGTGAGAAAAATCTATGTTTGTTTCTTTGTCTTTTATTTTCTTTACTCCACGACCTGTCCTTTGGACACTTAAATGATCGGCACATGAATAGCGAGGATGTATTAAGTGTCATCTTTGGATGTAAGAAAGGCAGATCGTTGCATGTTCCTTGGGATAATTTTCAAAATTATTTTGAAAATTAAGACAAGATTTAAAATTTAAATTTAAAATAAAAACATGTTTATTATAAAAGGTTATAATATAACATAAATTTTCATAATGTTTGAAAATGTAATGAAAAGGTCAAAATGTTTGAAACTATTTAAATATTAATTTCGAATTTAAAATTTATTAATAAGATTAATTAATTAAATGAGTTAATTAATTAATACTTATATGCATGTATTATTTATGTTGATATATGTTATGTTATTTTAAACTGTTTAAGATAACATAAGTATACATATATGTATATAAGACAAAATTTTTAAATTAATACAATTTAATTAAAATTGTTTAATTAAATAAATTAGTTAGAGGTTAATTAATTAAATAAAAATACACATATATAAGATATATGTGTTACACTATAAAGGTTATAGTAGATATGTCCAGTATAAAAGTTATATTGGAATACTAATTTAAATTAATTAAAGAGTTGATTAATTAAAAATTAAAATTAGTTAAATATGATTTAATTAATATAATATTATACATATGACTATTATATAAGTGATATTATATATAAAATTTATATAATAAAAAAACTTATATGATATGAATGTAAACTAAAGGTAAACATTAAAGAAACCCAAACAGACTTAAGGGATAAATAAATATGTAAATGTATGTATACCATGATTTCTAATGTGTTCGATACTTGAATCACGGGGGTGTTTCATAAGAAATACATTATTCCATAGGTCGATATCACTCAATATATATATCAAAGATTATGAATCATCAATATAATGTTATCCTCTACGATATATATATAAATAAATTACTTGCATACTCCTTAGTTGTTGAGAAAACTCAAGCTAGAGATGTTATGTGTAGTATTATTAATATACTGAATAGACAAGGTAAGATAACTATACGTTTTTGTTGAGCAAACTCAAGGTACATATACTATACTTAGGCCGTTGCGATATGGTAGGTACGAGTTAATAATCTCTTTCGATTTGTTGAGTAAACTCATGGGCAAAATGAGATTAGCACTAGGAAACAAGGGTTATGGTTGTATGTGATACAACCGATTAGAAGTTATCAATTGTTTATAGGGCTATGATTGGTTGAGCAAACTCAAGGTTAGAATACCAAGATAGATGAGTCCTAACACCCACTAGTGAAGTCAAAAGACTTCTATTTTTCATCTTAGGGTTTGGAAAAACATAAAAGACAAGTGGGAGCCTTATTAGAAAAATGAAATGATAACATTTGACCTTTCTAATATTGTAAGAACATATGCTAAATAATGTTATAATTATCTATAATGATGTATTTGTGCATTTAATATGATTGATGAAATGTTTATCAATAAATATATACAAATTACTTGAATTGAAAATTAAAAAATGGAAATATAACATATATTCACTATTAAATGCCAATTGCATGTCAATGGTTTCTATACCTATGCAAGTGCCTAGTTTTACAACTACTTAATATGTTTGTAATATGGTCACTTACGTGTTTATTTGGTCAAGACACATTATTGCATACTATAAGTATCAAACTCTAAAAGTACTACATGACTATGGATATTTGATCCATATACGTTACATATAAGTGTTATATGGGGAATAGTCACAGTTCATAATGTATGATACTTCGATGAAATTAGTTCATTCGAAATAAACCAATAAATAGTACTATGAGATTGAGTATTCAATTTGATTGATTACATAAAAGATCATATTGTGTTAAATGTAACATAAGTCAAAAACCACAGTATAAATCTAAGAACTTGATCGTTGAAATGTTGGTTTGATCGATTTATGTAAAGTGCAACACATTTGATGCCCTTAAATGTTAAGGATAATCGAATGCACTTTTGTAAAGAGTTTGTTATGATATTGTAGTAAGGGTTTTCTTTTGAATGGTTTGACAACTTAAAAAGGAAAATGAATGTATAAGAGTAAATGTGTGGTACAGTTGGGATGAAGAGAGTGAATGGTCACTTCTGCTTCATAAAGAAACATCGAAAAATAGAATTATGATTGATACTTAACATTGGAATAAGAAATGCGATTTCTATTTCGAAATGTATTTTCATAAAGAAAATTGTTTTCTATGAGATTTATTTTTTTGAGTTCAAGATATTTGATCACAGTACTCTCCAGTATAAATTAGCTACAGTATATTAAATAAATAATCAATATTAAGTGAACAATGGACCTCCGAATACCCTACTATAGGAATGGCGGAAATAGTGGGAGCATCCGATATAACACTTATTGATTGCATCAAATTAGAAAAACTGTTTTCGTAAAACACACCAAACATTATTTATGAAATAATGACTATTTTTTGTGCCGACTGAAAAATAAAAATAGTTATATTTCATTGTGAATATTATGAATACCGGTTATGAAATAAAACTGTAATGTGGTATTTGTTTTCATAATAAAAATGATGCATTGAAAATACAGAAGTGTTTAAAATTATTTAAATTATTTTGGAATTATAGACTAAGTCGTAGTCTTGAGAAATAATTTTTATTATATCATTATCAATGATATGACACTAGTTAATTATATCTCAAACAATTGAAGAGTTATGCACCCAATTAGTAGGAGCATCATAAGAGTTGATGAACTCTTCGGATTGATACATATAGACTTATGCAATCTTAAGTCTATTAATACCAAATCGGTTTGACATACTTGGTTATATTCATTGATGATATATCACCAATATGATATATCACCAATATAGACGTGTGTTTTTGATACACATGTAGTATGTGTGATAAGATCATAGAATATAAAATGAAAGTAAATAAAACAACGTGCAATAAAATAAAATGATTCAATTTGATTGAATAGGTGAGTATATTAAAAAGAGTTCTGAACGTACCTAAAAATGAACAAAGATTCAATCTCAAATGTCACTCCTCCATATAATACATAATGATGTATCAATAATGAGTAATCGAATTTTGTTGAACAAAGTACAATAATTGTGAGTGAAGTTGGGATTAACTTGTGTCTATAAGGTTGTGTACTCAAGAGTAGTACACATGGTTAAAATCAGTTTCATCAAAAGAATGGTTTACAAAATCATATAAGATAAGGGTTTATATGGAACCCCAACATATCCTACGCCAAGTAGTTAGCAGGTTGTGCAAATCGAAAGACTACCAGTAAGAATGGTTCATGAGGAATCCTGTAAGACTGTCATTGGATGACATATTTATATTTTGAACATAAGTTTTATAAACTAAAACCAAATCGGTTTTATATAAAAGGATATTCTTAAAATGTTTATGAATAACTATTACGTTACACTTAGAAACAATTGTTGTTTCAAGAAATACCAACTTCGTAGCGAAGGAATTTCTTTGGGAAATTATTGGTAGTGAAATGGATTTGGATACGATCCAAAGATGAAGCTGATTGCGAGGGATGAAATGATATTAACCAAACCTGAATGAACACAACACATTAGAATGTCTAAAAATATTCTCACATATTGAAGAGAGACTATGAGTTTCTTATCAATGTCGAGAATAAATAATCCTCCACGGTAAATTAACCATTAAGCATATCGACTCTACGATATGGTATGATGTACAAATCCGAAATTGATTCCAAGTACATTATCAAAATATGATTTTGAAAGTAGTACCCAAAGGATATGATCAATTGGTTGCAAATGTGTCTTTAAGAGAATGACAAATGCAGTTGAAATACAGTGAGCCACATTGATAAGAATAATACTTTAAATTTCAATTGTTGAAATTAACGTAATAGATTCACCATTCGATGTGCTCAAGTAGGTTCGGATTTTACTCACAAAATTATCACATAATATGATTTTATGTTTTGGTATGTATGTCTAAAAATGGGAAATTCTAAATAATGACTTAGAGTTAACTGTTTACACGTCTTAACCAAAGTGTCCCGAAGTCAGTAGGAGGGATATTAAGTTTGTGGGTTTTCATTTATGATCCGTGAAGGAATACGAAAGTATCATTCAGAAAAGCGTTAAAATTGAATAAGTGTTTTGATCGAAATATCAAATAGTTTGACTATCAATCAAAATTTTAAGGAAGTGTCTGCCCATAAAAAAAAGGTTAGAAAGGTACATAGATATTTCTAAACCATAAGTAAGTAATACATCGTTGATTGTTAATAATGTACTTGTGTTAAAATTAGTTTTAGTTGTTTTAATACTCGACACTGGATTTATAAATGATGTCATTTATATTAAGTATATAAGATCTTGGAAATGTACCAAATGATATGCAAGGACACCTTATTAAAATGCTTAATGCAAAACATATATAATGGATTCCTTATGCTTTGGCAATAGGAACTATCATACATGTTATGTTGTCTATGATAACGTGATTTGTTTATGCATTTGATAGATGAAGCAAATATCAAATCTATATTGATATCACTAAATGGTTGTTTGAAGTGTTTTCGTGTATTTATGAAGTACTATAGAATTGTTTGCAGAAACAAAAAACTTCTTATAAGGAGTGTTAGGACTCAAACTTCATAAGTGATATTGAGTGTAATATGTCAACAATAAATTCAAGTTAAGAATCTATAAGCTGGAAATGTTCCAAATTAAAGACAATGGCTGATTCAATGAAAAAGACTAAGTACATCGACTTGAATAACGTCGCAACAAAAGCAATGCATATAAATATAATGCACAAATTTACATCTCGCCGAGGGTGATTCCAAATGTTGAGAATCCCATAACATTGCTATATGGTAACAGTGTCATGATTTAGTTCGTAACAGTACTTAGAGCTCACTAGTAGTCCAGAGACATACTTCGAATTGTTCCATATGGTAAAATAGTTTATCACCATCTGTAACGACCCGTAAATTTTCAATAATTAAAGTTGTCAATTTAATAAGATTTTGGTAAATAAATTTGGAAGAAAAGAAAAGAAAAAAAAACTTTATCTATTAATAATTGAACAATGGTAATTAGAACTAATTTGTAATAATTGAAATAAAGTCCCAATGGTGAAATAATGCAAATTAGTTATAAATTTGAATGTAAGAAACAAATGTGAAACAAGTGTGAATGTTGAATCATTAATGAGATAATATGTGATAAATAAAAATTGAAGTAAATCAGTGTTAATTGAGTAATTGTAACATTTGATTTGTAAATAATAATGGATTCATTAATGTGGATTAAAGTAATAGTAACGGGTGTGAGTTACTATTTAATTGGCCTATTAATTTAGTTATAACAGTTATATTTGAGTATAAATTTAAATATAAGTAAATAAGGGTAAGTGGTGTATAAATAAATAAATTTGTATAATTGATAGTAGTTGAATGAATTCAATATCAGGTAAGTAATTATGATAATTAGTTGAATATATGATAAACTTAAGTGTAAATTAAAGGGTAGTGATAACAGCTATTATAAGGTTCCTATTTAGTCTATAAAATAATTAGAAATTCTTTAATGTCATTAATGAGAATTTATGCAGTAACGGGAGGTGTGAATGTATAAAATAAACAGAAACGTAAATTTATTATAAAGTAATAAATTGGTAAAAAGAATGGAACTAAGGTAAATTAATTAATTGGTTTTAAATCTTAATTGATGTGTACAATTGACAAGATTTCACATTTAGAAATGTAACATTTTATACAAATTTAAGAAATATATATATATATATATATATATATATATATATGTTTCTTTTTCCCGTAACTCATGCCTTTTCCGTTTCTTAACATTAATTTCCACTTTCTTGCCATCCATCTCCTTATTTTATTTTTCTATTGTGTTTGTATAAACTTTATTTTTATTTATTGAATGTTTCTTATGTATATATCTTTTATTTAATGGCTAGAAAACAAATCAATTAGACGTATGTTACTTTGCTTTAATTTGGCATACGTTACATTTGCTTTATTTCTTGCCTCTTTATTTGCCTATTTATTTATTTCCTACCATAGCCGCCTACTACCTATCAATTCACGTGAAAAAGGAAGAGTATCTCATCTCATTTTTTCCATTTGTTTCTTTTTATTTAATAGGAAATAAAACCTTTCAATTCTCTAGCCGTTTAAAACATTGATTACATGCCGTTTCTTTCCACTTGACTTGCCGTGAAAAATCCTCTGGTAATTACTTATTCACGTACAAAACACTTCCCACATCTCATTTTCAATTGCATCTTCACGTGAGAAACCTTTCCTGTAATTCATGGCTTCTTTTCCTATTGTTTTTCTATCTTTTTTCTCTTCTATTTTCTTTTGTTCTTTCCTTTGTTTCAAGGAATAGGCTCGGCCACCATGAATTGCCGACCACAACTCCCCCTCCACCACCACCTTCCACGGCCAACATCACCCCTTCATCACCACAAACATGGTCGTGACCATAGACCTAAGCAACATCACCAAAACTTTGTTGAAACCTGGCCTAGATCACATATTCACCTTCCTCTTCCTTTGTTTGCTCGGCCACAACAATTCCATTCACCTCCTTGCTTTTCCATGACCACTACAACACCATAGCCATGCTTCATGTTGCCTTGACCCATGCCATAACCATGGCCGAGCACATAGTAGTCATGGCCGAACCAAAATACTTTATCACCTTGACCTTTTTGCCTTCCACAAGTTATAACTCCCATCTTTTCACCTTCCTTTGTCCATAGCCGTGCCTTTGCTCATCAAGGCCGAGCCTATGTTGCCCCAATCCAATCAAGGCCGAGCACAACATGATGTGGTCTAACCCAATAGTGATGTGGCCGAGCCATTTGTTATGGTTAAGGCAAGTTATGTCATTTAAACCCTTACTTCTTCATTGTTTAATCTATATCCTTTTGTATTGAATCATTGCTTATATATGTTATGTATTGTGTTGTTTACAAGATGTGGATCTTGACTCTCCATCACTCAAGTTTGAATCGTGCTTGTCGTTCTTTTCGGAATTTTGTTCTTTGTGTTTGAATTTGATCTTCAGCTTTAAAAGGTGAGTTTTATCACTCTAGACATATGTACTTATATTATTGTGAAATAATGACAAGTGAATCTGTATAAATTGATATGTTATTCATACATGGCTGTGATATATTATATGATGTTAAATGCTGTTTATATACATGTTACATTACTTGATATGTTATTATATGTTATGCTGTTCATTTTAATTACTGTATCTCACACTGCAAGTTCCCTATCACTATGGGTTGAAATGATACATACCCGAACAGATATTAGAATAAGGAAAAATCATTATGGGCTGAAATGATAGGCTCAAGTGATTTTTATTGTATTTTTATTTTATTTGATTTACTTGGGATTGCGGGTTTGAAATGATAGAACCCAGATTTTTCTTTTTAAATTACGGATTGAAATGATACATATCCGTATCACTTGACCTAGGTTAGAAAATATTATACAGGCCCATGGTTGTTATTTTTTTTTAAAATAACATTTTCCTAAAAATTATTAAGTATTTTAAATGTTTTAAATATATGAAAGTTGAGCTGAAAGATTTGATTTAAATGACTTAAATATAAGAAGATGTTGGTTTTCTATAAGTTAAAATTTTATAAGTCAATAAGTGGCTTTAATGGAAATTTTAAAGATGTGTTGGTTTTAAATAGAATTTAAAGACATTTATTGATGTTAAATAACTTAATAATTGAATTTGAATTAATATGGAAGTTTTAAATCTAACCTAGCAATTGTTACGAATTCTAATTTATGAAACAGACATGTTTTGTGCAATAAATAATGTATTTTGAACTATTGAAATGGAATACAGTTTTAATTGGACATTTTGAAATAAAATTTATTTAACTAGAAAATCATAGTTAATTGATGTCTAAATGAATAGATCTAAAAGAAAAGAATTGATTGTTATACTAACTATGATAAAATATTCTTTTGTGAAATGTATGTTTTGTAAAATAAGTATCTATGATTTTTAAATGGGAAATGTAACTTTAATTATGACCTAACTTGATAATTGGAAATTTGGTTTTTCAAATGGAAATTTTAAGTTAAGTGAATAAATAGAAATTTAGTTTTATTTATGAAATGGGTATGTTAAAATAAAGTGAAGGGTTAGTGGTTAAAAATAAAAGTTAAGTGAAATAGTGTATTTTGACTTAATAAATGAATTATGGTTTAAATTGGATATTTATTTATAAAATTTTATTTTATTAAATCATAAGTTAAATGATATCCAAATGAATGTTTTTCAAGCATGAAATATGATTTTATAAGTTAAAAATGGCAAAAATTGAAGTTTTAATGTTTCTGAAAAGTTATAATAAAATCTGGAATTTTATTGGTAACAATTCCAAAATGCTGTAGTTTTAGATGGCAATTGTTAAGTGCTACCATTTCTGAAATTTAACTAAGTTCTGAAATAACTAAACAGCTACTGTAGCACTTTGTAAGTGTTGTTGCTGCTGAAAGTAAACTATTTTGAAATAATAACTAAATATCTACTGTAGCACTTAATAAGTGCTGCTGTTTCTTAAACTGAACTGTTTTGAAATTCTAATACCTACTGTAGCACTTTATAAGTGCTGCTGTTTTGAATTTGGCAATGTTTTTGAAATGTTAATATATTTACCGTCACTTTATAAGTGCTGTTGTGGCTGAAATTTCAATAAACTTTGGAAATGAATATGTTTGGAAGAGCTTTGACATTGAATTTAGATGGTTTAAATGAATATGTTTGGGGTGAAATATGAACCATTTTTGAAATTTATAAGTTAATACAATGTTTTCGAAATTGGTATAATTGAACGAATGAACTTAATAATGCTATAACTTTGGTAATGAATATTATTTTTAAGGGTGTTATGATTTTTCTAAATATTATGATTTCCAAATGATAACATTTTAAAGTTGATATGGTTTCAAAGTGTTTGGTTTCAAAGGTGTTATAACTTTGAAAGTACTATGATTTTTGAAAATGAATTTATTTGAAATAGTATTTAATTAAGAATCGTTTTGAATATATTGATTTGCAATTTAAGATTTAAGAATATGGCTTTGAAGTATAAACCTGCTTTGAAATGGATATGATATTTTGGTTTTGAAGTATAAACTAGTTTTGAAATAGAAGTGATATTTTGGTTTTAAAGTATAAACCTATTTGAAATTTATAACCACGGGTTATAATAACGATTGGTTGTTAAAGAGACTGGGATCGGATATGGACATACTCTCTGTCGATACCAAAAACCACTTTAACAACTGTGTACACGGTGGAGATTCCAGAATGAATTAGGATGGTGGCGACGATCCTATTGAGGTATGAACGTGGACCCGACTCCCGTGAGTTGGCATAAGGTGGCTAAAACAGGTGCGATTCTCGGGCCAATGAGGTAGCACCTCTGATCGGACGCATTTCTTCGATACTATTCTATTACCTTGTGATTTATTTGGTGGCCACCCTTCGATTTTTGATTTGGGAGTGTGTTCCAAGGTGGGCGGTAGTGGCTGCTATGCGTTTCCACTAGCCCGGATGCATAATTGGTATATCTACCCTGGCATTGCCTCGTTGTGCCGTGTCACCTACCATATCGAGCTCTACTATGAGTTTGGATTTGTGCCGTAGCCTGTGGAGTATTGAGGGTAGCTCCCTATCTGGGGGTACGCTATTACTGGATAGACTACTTGGACTATTATGTGTTAAGGGCTATATGGGTAACCCCTTAACGCTATTTAAAAGTAAGTTTATTTTACTATAAACATTATTATATTAGCGAAATATTACTGCATAGTAAATAGTTTAACGGATCCTTAAAGAATGGGCGATCCTAAGCATTCTTTAAGTTACTTGTGCATTTTATTACAGTTCACTTGAGTTGGTTTACATTGTATAAGTATGTATGTCCTGACTCGAGTGTTTTATGTTTTGCTTTACGCTCGGGTCAGACTGAGTGATACAACATTCGAACTCACCTTTGGAGTTGGAGCTTTCTTGGAGATCCAGCTATCTATTTCGCTTTCGGTTATCCAGTTGATTCCAGTGATGTATTCAGATCTTGTATTTGACTATTGTATTGAGACAGCTTTGTATTCGTGATTTCTATTGTATCTTGTTGAACTCTGTTATTATATATAGTAGCTTCATGAACTACTATTTCTTGCTTCCGCTGCATTGTTATATTACTCTATGTCTGTGATCTGTGATTTATTTACTGTATATTCTGAGTTTTGCCAAATTTTATTTACAATCTATTGTTTTGAATTATTCAAGTCCGACATGTGTGTCTGCCTATGCACTTGGTGGGTGCAGCATGATATTTATTGTCGATTTGAATGGTCCAAAATATCGGGTCGTTAGACCATCGGAGAGAGTTGATTGACGGAGTAGATAATTGAAACATAATAGCATACCCGTTCACTAAGGGACCGGCCCAATTGGTTTTGAGGAAACCAATTAGAGATGTTGGAATAAGATTCCATAATCGACCCCAAGTGCAAGTAGGATATTGATAGAGTTAGGGGTATGCCGTAGGGGCAATTATGTAATTTGTTATATATCTAACTTAACCAATCTTGTTCAAACTAAAAGGTGTTTTCTTTCTATTATATACTTGATATAATGTGTTATATTAATTAATTAAATAAAATTAAAAGTACATTTAATAGAAAACCATAAATTGTATGTTTTGTGATAGTAGTTACAAAGTGTTGTAATCATGAGTAATTTATAACAATGAAAACAAATATACCATTTTAAATATTTCTAGTCATGATGTATTGAGACTAGATATCGATACATCCATTAAGATTAGAGTATGTAATGCTCTCAAAATGTTGGGCAGTCTATTACTCATGACTACTGGGGGCACCAAGGGGTTACGTACTAAAAGTTATTGATAACTATGGAATGACTCACTTGATAGTTTTCTACTGGTTAATATTACTAAGGTCAAGCAAAGAATATCAATGTGACTAATTTACATAGTTCTCTCGAACTTTAGAATGCTATTGATCTCAATGTGGAAGCTCCGCTTTGATTATAGTTAAATCATGGTACGGCGTCCATCTAACGACTATAGTTGGATCGAGTGGAAGCATTGGAAGTGAAACACTATTCAAGGGAGGATTCGTCTCCTTAGTTATATGACGTTAGTATCATGGTCAACTGAAGTCTACTCAAGTCAAAGTCTCTGGCCAGAGCATTTCGGTTAGTAATAATTTTATTATTAAACCAAAGACTTTGTGTTTGGACTATAAAGTCGAATGTGGACGATATTGGAATTTTGACCATGACAAAGTTTCATAAGTCCTAATGTGATATAGTTTTGATGAAGAGAATTGGTGTAAATAATTGTCACTATCGGGTATCGCTTATAATAAGTAAAATTGGATTTTAAAAAAAGATGTGCAAGCGATAAATTCTGCTAAAATGTCATACCCCCTACTAAGTGACGTGTGAACGCTAATATTCGAATAGTTCGATATTAATTGCTGACTCAATTTACACCTTTGAGTCGCACAACCATAATGACATATTCACTGAAAAACTACATGATTTAAATCATTTATAAAATGTTGTAAACTGATTAAATTACTTGATATTTGAAAAATATTAATTATTATTTAATGTATTTGATATTTGGAAGTTGTTTATAATTATTTTAATCCAGTTATAGAAGTTATATTTGCACGCATTGATATAGGACATCGATGTAATTTAAAAAAAGGTAATTGCATGAAATGATTTATGAAAATTTTATGTCATTTGCTGGCAAGATTGTGGAAATTTTATGTCATTCGATGACATATCATGTGAAAAGAAAGGATTGGGGAGAGAGAGAGAGAGACAATCGAGGGAACTAATTGGGGAAGTTTTAATTAAAGAATGAGAAAGTTTTCATTCTCTCAAATGAAATATATTCTCTAATTCATTCTGCACGTACACCTCATTCTTTCTCGTTCATTCTTTCTCTTTCTCTCCTCCTAGCTTTTCATGGTAGAAAACAAAAATTAAAATTTCCAAAAATATTTGAACTCCAAATATAAACATCAAATAAAATAAAAGTGGTTCTTCCATCTCTTGCAAGGATAGGATGGGGATCTTGAAGATCGAGGAGATATCATCATTCAAGGTGAGACTTCTAGGCAACATCCTAAGGGGAATTCATTTTCAAGGTGTGCTTCAAAGCTTTGGGTAATAAGGTATGTTTTTCTTTTATAGATAATGACATTTGATGTAATGTTTGTTGAAAGAGAAATTTAATTATCATAATTTGTATGTACATATCTTTGCCACATTTAATTTGAAAAATTGTTTGTGTAGCTTGAACTATTCGTTGAATGAATTGATTGGGGTTTTATAATAATAAATCAAAATCAATATTTGTATATGTTTAAATACCATGTTTTTGTGGAACTATGTTCTAAACATCAATTTAAAGTCTAATTTTTAGATCTGAAATTTTGTATGTTCAATTTAACAATTGGGTTCTTATTTTGTTAAATTAAAATTAAAATTTGTATGTGTTTAAAAAATGTTTAATTATATTGTAAACATTCAATTTAGAGCATAATCCTTTAGATCTAAAACTTTGTATGTTTATATTGTTTTGATTGGATTTTACTTTAACAAATTAAGCTAAAATTTGTGTATGAATATTACAGTGTTTTATTGAAGATTCGTGTTTTAATCATATAAAATAAAGTGTAATTTTAGAATTGAAAGTTTTCATGTATGTATTTTTTTGTTTTTATTGTATTAGAAATTATAAAAAAGGGAATATGTTTTGGCAATAATTCTAAATTTTAATCTGATTACTATAAATCTCTAGTTTGTATTAATTAGAGAGATTTGATTGAATCTTACATGCACACAATTAATGTTTTGATAATAAATCTACCTTAAATTGATTACTATAAATCTCTAATTTGTATTCATTAGAATGGCTTAATTTAATCTTATATACACACAATTAATTTTATATGTATGTTTGTATATATAAAATTTATTGTATCTATTATATATTGTCAAAGTATGAATTAGATTTCTTTTGAAATGAGGCAATTGCATACATTTTTTTTCTGAAAATAGGTAAGAGCTTTATTAAGGCATTTCAGCCCAAGATGAGACACAAAATCTCTGGCCCAGATCATACAAACAAATCATTTATATTTGTTAAAACCAACAGTACTCTCGACCTTTCCTAAAGAAAGAAAAGAAAAACTGCTTCTTCTTTTTCATTCATGGCGACCGGAGGCGAACAAGATAGCTTGTACTTGGGTTATTTGCCAATGGATAGTTCAGATCCCCTTCTCCAATTTGTGCTCTGTCTCGTTCCCGGGAGGTGAGATTCCAGTTTTTGATTCTTCGTTGCACCAGTCACATGTCATTTAAAGCAAGCTTACTGACTTCGTTGTAATTTCTTTGTTTGTTCTGAAATACTCGGTGATTTCTCTCCTTCCACACACTCCAAACTATTACAGTAATAGCAATGCTACTCAGTTTGGTTTCCCTGTCTTCGCCGTCCCTTTTCTGAATCAGGTAATTTATTTCATCTGCTAATAAGTGAGTCTGAGTCGATGAATTTATTGAGATTTTACACAGATTCCACACCTCTGTCGAGAAATTGCAGGAATAAAAAGAGATGTTCATGAGTTTCTTCTTCTTGATTACATAACACACATATCTTATCTGTTATAATCCCCCAGTTTGAGAGTCTATCTTTTGTGGGTAGTCTATTGAGCACCGCTTTATACGCAGTAAAAGCCATTTTAGGACTATTGACACAATTCTAGATGATTTTGCTCCATTCTACTTTATTATCTTTGTGTCTTACCTCATTCCAAGCTGATTTAGTGGTAAATTCATTTCCAGAATGCTTCCAGACCCAGATATCATTTTCTCGACCACTAAATATCGGCATATATTGAACTTTTCCTTTAATTTCTTGGCTCACTGGTATCACGGAACAGTTCCATCCATTATTGTTAATTGTTCTGTCACTTTTTTATCTGGGCATCCATAATCTGAGAAGGTATTAAGCCCTAGAATATCAATTAAGGATTCTCCTAGGATCCAAGGGTCCTTCCATAAATCAGTCTCCCTGCATGTAGAAATTTCCCTTGTACAGCAAGATGCAAGTGTTCTTCTTATATTTTCATAATGGCTTTCCATGTCGGAGAAGCATTATTATCTATTTGCATGCACCCGAAATTACCTCTGATATATCTTTTCCTCATCCAGTTCCCCCACAGACCCTTTCCTTTAATAATTCTCCAGGCTTGCTTCAGAGTGTAGACCAATCTCATGTATGTAAGTCTTCTAAGACCAACACCTCCTTCCTCTTTAGGTCTGCATAAGTTCTCATATTTAATCTTGTGTAGCCCTCCTTTCCATATAAAGTCTGCACAAACTTTTTCTATTTTATGTATTGAAGCATCAGGAAGCTGGAATGTTTGTAGCCAGAAATTAACTTTGGAATGTATAACTGTGTGCACCAGTTCAATTCTGCCTGCTAGTGATAGGAGTCTTGAACTCCATCCCTGTAGTCTGTCCCTAATCGAAGAGATTAAAACTACACATTCTCTGTCAGTAATCTTATTGGAGGATAGTGGAACACCTAGGTACTTAACAGGGAGTTTACCTTCTATCACATTTAAATATTCCAAAATTTCATTTCTTCTGATGCATGTTTTGTTGAAGTCAAGGTTTTAAATCTCGGATTTCGGTCACGTCTCGTCTCGAAGAATTTAGAGAGCTTATCTCGTATCGGGTGAGATCTCGAACGAGATGAGTGCATCTTGGTCGTCCATCTCGGATTTACATCTCGGTTTCTAAAATTCATTTCGGAGTTATCTCGGAGTATATGTCATGTCGAAAATTAGTTTCATACACCTAAATTTATAATACTAGTCACTACCTTAAGGAAAATACTATGCACTTACCTTGAATATATCACACGCTTATCATTAGTAATTTAGTATGGAAAAATATCACTTGTATCATGTAAAATAAACAAATAACTATATTTTATTAATAATATTCAATATAATATCATATGAGATAAAGTAGAAAAGAAACAATCCATAACATATGCACCTTTACTTTGTTTGATCATTCACTTAACTTTCCAACATAATATAATGTCTCATTTCTACCTTTTATGATTTATAGTGCTGCAAGGGAAATCTTAATTTTATAACTTCAAATACAAAAGTCTACAAGTAGAATTAAGATATTCTATGTCTGATTATAGTTTTTAATTATTAGCAAACAAAATCTCATTAAGCAACTAATAGCATAGATATTTCAAACAAACGTAGAAAATAGCATACATAGTACAAACAATTTTCAAACATTTAGTAATATTATAAGAAAAGCAAAAAAATGATTTATGAATGAACATGTAATCATCAAATGAAATTAATAGATGAAAGAGAATTCCTTTATTTCTTAAAAATAAGCCTTGAGGAAACAAATTATAGCAGCAAAGACTAAATGAAATCAAATTGGGAATCCATTTGGAACATAAAGTTAAACAAGTGAAGCCCAAAATTTATAGCCGCAAAAAATAGGGTTAGGAAAAAAACTCAAGAAAGTGTTGAAAAAAGAAAACCGAAATCGGATGTAAATTAATTTGGATCAGAAACCTAAATGAAAATCATAAAGTGAAATACTTACCATAATCGATGTAGATTTTATCATCTTCTTACACTCGTCACTACCGTAAAATAAGAGACGAAGATTAAATGAGATTTATATATGAAATAAGGGTTAAAAAAAAGTACAATTAAGAAGGCTTAAATTAAGGTAAAGGCTGAGCCAGCCCAATACAGAAAAAGAGTTGATTTTTTCCCAAATTCAACAACTCGGCCGATATCTCGCTGTTAAATCTCGTCCGAGATACCGGACGAGATATTGAAATATCGTCCGACATTTGGGTCAGACGAAATTCAAATGAAATATCCTGTTTCGAATCGCCCAGGCTTGAAAACGAGATCTCGACCGAGATCTCGGCCGAGATGAGCGAGATTTAAAACCTTGGTTGAAGTAACATTTGGTTTTTTGCTCATTCAATTTGAGTCATGTAAATCTCTCTAGATTGCAGAAAATTTCCTTTACAGCTCTAGCCGATGTCTGGTTGGATTTTATACAAATGAGAAGATCATCTGCATAGAGTAAGTGGGTCATAATAGGCTGGAAATTGTATATAGGCTGAATTAGTCTGTTGAATGTTGCCAGCTCCATTTGTAATGAGAAATATTCCATGGCAATTGTAAACAAATAAGGAGATAGAGGATCACCCTGCCTGATACCTCTATTGGATCCTATAAATCCTTTTGGGATGCCATTTATCAGAATTGAAAAAGTCGGTGTAGAAATACATTCTTTGACTATGTTCACAAATTTTGAAGGAAACCCCATAGCTTTTAGCATATGTACGATGAAATTTCTATTTAGTTTATCATATGCTTTATGAAGATCCACCTTTAGACAGAATTTGTCCGCACCTGGTTTGTTGAAGTTTCTAATCAATTCATGTGCCATCAATGAGTTTTCGAAAATGCTTCTGCCTTTGATGAACGCACTTTGACACTCTAATATAAGATTAGGTAAAATGAGTTTCATTCTGTTGCATAGTATCTTGCTTAGAATTTTGTACACCACATTACAGCAAGCAATAGGTCGGTAATCTTCAATTTTTGCTGGGTTTTCCTTCTTAGGAATTAGACATATAAATGTGTGATTAATTTCTCTCACAAATTTACCATTTTGGAAAATATCTTGTATTGCTGATAAAATGTCTTCTTTCAGGTCTTCCCAATGGACGAGGAAGAATTTGGAGCCCAAACCGTCTGGCCCTGGGCTGGAATCAACATGTATGGAGTGCAAGGCCTCCCAAACTTCATTCATGGAAATGTTCTTGGACAACATCCGTCTCCCTTTGGCATTTACCAACCTCCTGCATTGAATTTCTGGTATGTTGTTGTTAACTTCTCTATTAAACATGTCAGAATAGAATTTAATAGCTTGTTCTTCTATGTCAAAGATGTTGTTAATCATATTGCCATCCTGATCCATTAGGTGATAAGAATTATTAATATTGTTCCTGACAGCCATTTTTGTATAGAAAAATTTAGTGCACTCATCCCCATCAGTCAACCATTTTTCTTTAGCCTTTTGCTTAAGTTCAATGGCTTTTATTCTAAGCGCCTCCTTTAGCTTGCTTTGTGATTGATAATATTGTTTCCATGTGTCATCTGTAGACTCATCATTATCAATTATTGATAAAAATTCTTCACATTGTTTATGTAAAGAACTTATCTGGTCTCCATCTTTAATTCTTTTTTTGTTCCACTCTCTAAGATTTGCCTTAGCTGTCTTAATTACCTGCACAAGTTTGTAGCATTGAGTACCCTCCTCTCGAGGAATGTTTTTGATTTGAGTGGCCTCTGTATAACCTTCTATTTCGTGCCAGTGATTAGAATATCTAAAAGGCTTGCCTTTCTCAGTCAAGTTCTTTTCTTTTAGATTAATAAGTATGGGACAGTGATCACTAGTGGGAGGGGGAAGTATATTGACTTTAATGTTAGATAATTTGTTTATGCATGCAACATTAACAAGTGCTCTATCTAGCTTGCAGGATATTTTCTTACACTCTCCACTTCTCCATGTATATTTCAGGCCACAGTGTATGGGTTCTAACAATCCAGCTCCAATGATGCAGTTATTAAACTCTTCCAACTGGGACACTCTGATGGTAAGACCTCCTTTTTTTCTTCTGCTTTGAGAATAGAATTAAAATCTCCCATGACTATCCAAGGTTCATTAATCATTTTGCTAATCTATGTGATTGCTTTCCAAAGATGTGTATGATAGGAGGCTAAATTACTTGCATAAACACAACTTAAAGTTAACTTAAGACCCCCCAGATTCTTTACATTAACAGTCACTTGTTCATCATCTTTAGTCAGCAAGTTTACATCCCATACTTTTTTGTTCCATAGAAATAAAATGTGACCTTTACCACCTACGTCATTATATATATATATATAAAGTTATTGTTGACTGTTTTTATTCTTTGACACCTATTAATTGTCATTTATATGCTGTATTAATTAATTTTACCAAATGGGAGGTTGAATCAATCATCCTTATTACCTTTTACTTGTTTCCTTTTTCTTATGTAATGTGCTATCCATTTGTTTGTATTTACATATCTATACCTTATCATTAATTAATAGCACCTATCATAATGTTGCACTTACACAATTTACACTATAATTTATATATTTGGTTATACTTACATTTATGTCATGTACATATTGCTAATTAATGGCATTCCAATAATCAATAAATTTAATTAAAGAGAGAAATGAAAGTTTTCTCTCCTATATAAATAAAGTATCATCTCATAATTAAACAAGTAAAGAGAAGGAAATGAAAAGTTTCCTTCTCTAAATTACATAATTTTAGAGAAAGAAACGAAAGGTTTCTTTCTCTATACTTTCTCTTATGAGTAATTGTTGGGTGTATTTGATATACTATATATTTAAGTTTATTAATTAAAAATGTCTTTTGATTAATTTTTAGATAAAATAAGATTTTATTTGAAAAAGTCATTAGATTTGATCTAATATACCTTTAGACTTCATAGGCCCAAAGGATTCAAAATGTTAAAATTTTTGAAATTCACCCATTTCTTCCATTGCGGGCTGGCTAGATCCAACACTTCCTCCACCATAACAAACAAGGATATCATCCACGAACACAAATAAAAACTTGTTAGTACCAAAATGTGGTACCAACACCCAAAGATTAAGTAGAGAATAAAAGTGATGAAAAGTAGATTAAAATGAGCAGAAACGAAACAATACACGTTTATAGTGGTTCAGCCAATCGTTGCCTACGTCTACATGAGAATTTTATTGATGATGTAGCTGTTTTACAAGTGTTGTTCTTATCATTCGACACCACTCCATAGACAATTATAGGAGACTATGTAGAAATCGCAAGAGAGTTAAAAGATCCTCAAAATGATGCCCCTTCATGCCTATTTATAGCTGTAGGTTGGCGGGATATACTCCACCACGTTCTCCTCCACGATCTCCATGATGTAGAAGCAATTTACCACGAGAACGTGGCCTTGTCAGCAAACAACTATGGATTGGTATTGATCCATAAGATCTTCTTTTGGATCCTTCTAACCATTTTGGGATGAAGCGATAAATCGTTAGCGTTGTGTTTCCCAACTTTTTTGTATAGTTATGAGCTTGTTTCTGAGTCAGTTGGATGGATCAGTAGACAAATAGACTTGTTGATTTCTAATGCTCAAAGAGTTCAATATCAAATAATAAGCGAACGACCTATGGAGTTCAAAGTTGGTTACTAACATCAATACTTGGGCATAGGAAGGAGTTGGAGTGCTATGGGTGCACATTTATCGTTTGGTACCAATCCAAGGGAGCGATCGGTACCGATCCATCAGATGGTGGAATCGAACTTTGCAAATTTTGGAGTAACCTTGTCTTCGTCTTGTGATCTCAACTGTATTTAGTTTTTGGACTTTATGACTATCCCTTCGGGCCTTCTACCTTGATAGCTTTCAAGTTCTACTCATTGAGTCAGTTTAGATATTGCCTGGTCAAAAGACTGGATAACACTTCCCCCCTAAAGTGCATCTTGTTGCAAAAAAGATGTGCTTTGAATCGAGACAAATCATGATTGCCATATCAAAATCCAATCCGTACTTTGAATAGTTGTTATCCTTTCTTTTGATCATTTTAGGTTTGAATCTACTCTTTTTCAATTCTAATCCATGATTAATGGACATGCACACACACAAGTGTTTTGATTTTCCATCGTGCCTTGGTTCCATGTTCACACATTCCTACTAAACATCAGATGCACAAGCATACACACATGTTTTGTGTGTGTGTGTGTGTATTTACCATCGATCATTCGGTACCGATCTATGAGGATGGATCGGTATCGATCCATGGCCTTAGAATGAGGCCATTTTTTTCTTGAAAGTGTGGGTTTATGGCCTATATATTTGAACTGCGTTTTCTTCTTCCACACTTTGCTTTGGTACTTGAATTCGAGCTTTCAGCCACTATTAACAATTACTTGTTGCCAAAATCGAAAAACCATCACTAGTTTTGAATCACCACCTCAGCCACTATAGCTATCGAACCTCGACCATCACTGCACCTTACCTAAAAATGATCTTACCCAATCTATCGCTCATACTTGAACCGTCCATAGCTACATGCTGGGGCCAAATCATGATCTAAACCTTGAATCGGTTGCCTTCTTGAACTTTAACATCTGTAGGTAGGCGATGATGGAGGTGGATGCTGGCGAACTTTATATCGATGATCATGCCTTGGATCGAGGACCGAAGTGGAAATGAGACAAAAAACCCACAAAGGGTATGGATCGGTATCGATCCTACTCTTGGGGATTTTTGTCTTCAAACTCTCTCGTGACAGTTACATTGTCAATCAATGTTTATATTTTGCAGAACACCATTCACTGAATTTTTAAACATTTCCAAGGCATGATCAATGACGTGAAGACCCGTTGGGATGGTCAGTGATGACGACAACTTGGATGAATTCCAAACTTTTAAATAAAATGCTGCATAATATCGGAACTCGGCGCTTATGACACTGCACTAAGCTTTCATTTTAGCTTGGGGGATGATTTTTAACCAATTTAATACCAACTATATGTTGAGTTTTGATAGCTATGGTTCATAGACATTACGAGCACTTCTCCACTCAAGTTGCAGGTCCATCAACTTCTAGATATGCTGAATCGGACACTGATTCAAGCTTGGCTAAGGTTCCATCCTTACGACAAACTATGGTGCAACCTACACTTCAACCCGAAAATCTACAAGTAGAACAACATGTTCCGGAAGTTCCAATCGAGCCCGTAGAAGGTCCAGAAGTTGAACCTGTCCCCGACACTCTTGATGAGGCGGTTATATTGGATGATCCAGTTGAATTCTATCACGTCAAAGATCGAGGAAGGATATCTTAGGAGAATTTGTGATAAATACGGCATTCCATTTGAGGACATGTTGATTCTGGCGCGCCACCAGAGAGCACACCATCCATCAAATGGGTATTCAACAAGTAATAGGTATATGTGCTTGGCAGGAGGCGTCTCGACATTTAATAATTATATTCGACAAATTCTACATTTCATAAGACTGGCTCCAGCTCAGCTTCATCCGAATAGCTATGCATTCCTCCACAACCTATTCATTATATTTGCTAGCCATTTTGATCGGATCCCAGTAATCAAGAGATCCGACATTTATTTAGTTTCAAGCTTAGTAAGGATCCCTTCCCTCATCTTTTTAGAGCCATTCAGGGGTTGTCGAATCATAGTTGGCACTTGGAATAAACTAAGCTATTTTAAGGAAGAATTCTTTTTCGTTCGCTATCCTCTTGGATTTGCACACTGATGGTTGTCTCCCGGTAAGTTATGTTTCCGTTTTTTGCGTACGAACTCAGGTTCATATTTTCTGCTACCGTTGAAAGTCTCATTCGCTCTTTGCAGATATTCCACATAGGCTTACCAATGTAGCTTTGGCAGAGATTGACAGACAACTCCATGCAATACCATAGGAAGAAAGGGAGTCCAAGGCATTGCTCAGCGATGAGAATCAAATGGTCTTATAACTTATTGGCATTTAATCGTATTGTTGATGCCTATCCTGAAGCTTTTAATAGTGATGAGGATGATTCCTCATCTAGAAATAATGAAGACTACTCGTCGGTGCCCCCAGTCCATAGTCCAATAGCTGAGGTTAGCGACGTGCAAGAGCACATCAAAGATTGTGAAATCAGAGGTGGTGATGAGGGAGAAGGAGCAGGCCATGTGGGTACTGACATAGGCTGTCGTCCATCTAATGATAAAGACAACAACCTCTCCAGAAAAGAAGCTTTAAAATTAAAATTGGAAAAAAGAAGACTCCAATTCCACCTCTGTCAGTTACAACTACATTTGAAACTCATATACAGGTTTCAAAGGATCCTTTTGTTGTTCTTGGGCCAATCCTAGATGTAATCGACTCCTTTAGCCTCGCCAATATGAGTAGTGGGGACATGGGGTGCCCCATTCATTTCCAAGAGGATGTGCCTTCTACCAGAGCTGAGATCATTTCAAAATACACCAAGAATTTAGATGTTGAGCTCATCGGAATGAAACTCGCTGCGGACAAGAATGATGAGACCATCGCTCACTGCGAATCAGATGGTGGAATCGGTCTTTGCAATTTTTGGAGTGACCTTGTTTTCATCTTATGATCTTGATTATATTTAGTTTTTGGACTTTACAGCTATCTCTCCGGGCCTTCTACCTCGATAGCTTTCAAGTTATACTCATTGAGTTAGTCTAAATATTGCCTGGTCAAAAGACTGGATAATAAAACTAATTTAGTTGATCCCTAAAAACACTGTTCATAAGGTCAACAATGTATACCGATGCTTTAGTTAGCCCGAACAACATAATCAACAACTCGTAGAATCCAAACGGCGTACAGAATGCTGTAATCGGCACACTCTACTTTGCCATCCTCAATTGATGAAACCCCATTGCAAGGTCCAACTAAGAGAACACCTTCGCACTGTGGAGCCAATTGAACAAGTCATCAATACGCGGGAGTGGATAGTTGTTCTTCTTCATCAACTTATTCAGCTCACGGTAATCTATACACAACCATATGGATCCATCTGCCTTAGTGGAAAATACTACAAGTGCGTCCCACTCAAATATGCTCCTATGAATGAACCCTCGCCTTAACATGTCATTCACTTGCACCTCCAACTCCTTCTGCTCTCTGGGTGCCATACGCCTCAAAGGCATAACTACTGTTTGGCGTCCTTCACTAAATCTATACGAAACTCTATCTCCCTATGTGGCGATAATTCGGTCACCTCCTCGAATATGTCCAGATACTCCCTTGCTATAGGCACAAATAATAACTCATCGTATGGGACCTCGAGCGAGTACAGAAAGCTAACCATCACCTCATCGTTAGGCAAATAGCCTATTTCCAACCTATGGCCGTCATCCATCTCTGTCAATCACCAACGACCTCACACAATCCACCACTACTCTTTACTTCCGCAGCTAGTCCATACCTAGTACAATACCAAAACCCATAAAACCCAAGACAAAGCAATCACAAGCAAACAAACATACATGACTCGATAAGGCTAAGTCTCGACAAGTCATGCAAAGGCCAGTCGATCCTCTAATAGGGTTTATGACAATCAAAGGTCGGTCAACTATCTTGGGTCTCAATCCCAATTTATCTACCAAATCAATAGATATGAAGGAATGTAAAGCCCCAGTATTGAATCAAACATGTATAGGCATATTAATAGAAAGCATGCCCCATATAATGGCGTTCTTCCCCTTCACCTTCATCGATGGAGCACTTGACAAAGCTGGAACAACATTCAAAGCATAAGCAGACACAACTTGCTTATATCTCGGTGGTTCTGGACAATCCTCCTTCATATGCCCTAGCTTTGTAGCTGTAGCACTTCTTACTCTCCGCCTTGCAGTCCCTGATAAGATGGCCCTTCTCTCCACAATTCTAGCAAGTAGGCTCCCACTTACCCTTCTTCTGACCACTCTTCTGAAACTACTTCTTCTTGTTATTGTCCCACTCCCTCTTACCTCCCGCGCTAGCTTGTGACTTTGGCTCATCCTTATGAGAAAAATAGACTAAGGCTAGGATACAGACTCTCATGTCGAAGAGCCTTCTCCACCCGCCTCTTAAAAGTCTCATTGATATGACTCACTAGCTTCCCTCCAAGGTAATCATCCAAGATCATGATAAACTTCTCATTCTTCTTGAGCAGAGTATTAATAAAAGATAGACTATACTTCAACACTATGTCGAATTCGGCAACATACTCCAACATAAACATATCCTCCTGTCTCAAGTCAGCAAATTTTTGGAAGAGCACCGACTTCTGAATGGTCGATATATACTTTTCTTCAAATCTCGCCTTGAACTGCTCCTAGGTAATCTGATCATCAGGAGTAGTAATCTTGATGGCGTTCCACCACAACCTATAGCTCTTCCTTAAAGCTATGTAGAAGCCAGCTTCCTCTTCATCGCATCCTCTAACTCCGTATCCTTAAAGATGTGTTTGTAAGTATCCAACCAATCCGGCACTTCGACGATTGATTCCATTTTAAGAAAAAGTTTTCCACCCAGGGTAAAGAAATCCTTACTCAATTTGGCGAAGTCAGCCCTCAGCTCCTACACTGGAGCACCACACTAACAGCTGCAATAGGAGCAACTTGGCATTCTAAACCATGTTTCATACCATCTCAATGAACATGTTCTGCAAGTCGGGGTTAGCAGCCTCCAACCCCGCCCCCTCCTCAACTCCAGAGATGGAGTTCGTGGTAGTGTTCCTTACTAGCCGGCTCATTCTTATAAGCTGTAACAAGAATGATCAATCTCTCTAAAAGGAATAAGTGATGTCCATGAATGCATTGCAACTTATACACTCTCCATATAATGCTATATAGTTTTGAAAACCAAAGTATAACAAGTATGTTCACTCATATATTGATGGATCCATTCTAAGGCGATGGCTTCTTCCTTAGCTCTAATGGATCCTAGTATCAACTTAGGCCATCTATGCAACCCAAGCTCTGATACCAAATGTGACGACCGCCTTACACCTCTATTACAAATACACCTGTATAATGCGTTGTAAAGGTACCTGACTGATGCAGAATAGTAGCCAAGAATGTAAAGTTGATAAAAACCTAAACATAGAACTTGTAGAACATCTCATAGTCATGGACATAATATAATAACATAGATGTAAAATAGGCGAGACAGTGATATAATCAAATGAACCGTAAATAAGAACAACAGAGTGCATCAGGTTCACAGACTATACAAAAACTGAAATAAAAAGTTTACATATCCAAATCTCCAAAAATAAGCTCTATAACTGTCTCTCAAAATACAAGTACTGATATAGCTCCATAGTACTGCATAGCGGAATATAAGCGATACCAAGCTCTCAGTATAGATATATGAAAGTATAGCCTCCTACTCGTACTCTGTACAGCTCCATGGACTATCCAGACCTATTATCCCCAATCTACTCATTTAAGAGTACCTAAAATAATAAGAGGCAAAATATAAAATCTCATATTAGACAACAGTCTGGTGTGAGCGATACATCATCTCAAAGATACTATAAAATCATATAAAGTAAACATAGGCATAGGGTATGAAGAACTATATCTGACCTGCCTCTGCACCCAAAGAGTTAGCACATAACAGTTGATATATGCTAATCTACCATCAAAACCATATAGATCTAATACAGTCGAAGTACAATGCCTAGTGTCTAGGTATACAATCGAAAATACCTACGTCATGTGACACCCTAAAGTGATAACAACCAAGGTAATCATAGCATCCATCAAACAATCCTCACTATCACTCATATGAATTGGATATATGATAACTCGTGTGGCATAATCGCAAACCAAGGACACAATCGTAATCCCGGCTTCATTGGTGCTCGAATCCATGCCACTCAGAAAGGCTAGGAACCAGAGCCATAATTGCCAAGCCCAGGGTAATCTACTATCACAAGATCCGGACAAAATCACAAATCTAGGTAAGCGTCCCTACATACCCCTTCTTTACGAGCACACTAGAAGCCTCCAAGTTATCAACGATCCCTTTGCACGTGTGTAACGACCCATAATTTCTGTCATTTGAAATTCGTATATTTAATTGATTTTAAATATTGACAAGTAAGATTTGTAAGTCGAATAAATTTAATTTCGAATATAGAGATTTAATTGGATAATTAAATCGACAATTTAATATTTGAAATTGCAGAAATAATTGGAAATCGGATCAAATGTGTATAAAAATGATTTATAAAGTTATATTAAATCATATTGAAGTTAGAATGATGTTATAGAACTTTTAAATTTGAATTAAAAGTTAAATTGTAAAAATTGAATATTTTAATATTTAATTGACGTGTGAAAATAGTCATTTTTCTAACAGTCTCGGATTTCGACGAAACCAGTTTCATCGGATCTGTAATGTTATATTAGTGTAAGATTTCAAATTTCGTGTCAATCGGATTTACGGTTTGTCCGGGGCAAGCCAAAACGCATAGAAATCGTTTTAATCGATTTAATTTAAATTTGATCGTTTATTTCCTTAACTCGCGCATATGACCGAATTAGCTCCCGAAACACATTCCATTTTGTTCGGAACGCGGGTAAAACCTTAGAAACGCCAGCCGGCACGCTTCGTTTGAAGTTCGGAAAATTTTGAGTGAATAGTGTTTCGTAGAATTTTCTATAAAAGCCCCTAGACCTTTTCATTTTTTCACAAATCCTAAGCAAAACTAGGGTAGGCCGCCGTGTTCTATTCCATGGCCAGAAATCATCGAATTTCTTCCCTTAATCTCTCTCGATCAATGAACAATTAACAAAACATTTCAACTACAAAGTGATAGGGTTCGACGATATCTTTCGATCCATACGGTGATGATCGAATATGGTGCAACGATCGAGGAGCAAATTGGACGCGTTCGTTCATTGTTTACGCGTGTTATCGAGGCATTGGCTCGACCGAGCTTGCCGTGCTCGTGGGCGATGGAGGCTCACATGTCGGCGCCTGGAACGGAGGCCCCTGATCATCGTCGAAGCCATCGTTGGCGACGTGGCAATTCGTTGTAAGGGGCGGCCAAATGGGTTTTGTGCGTGCGTTTTTCATGATGGAGGAAGAAGAGTAGAACGCGGCTTAGATCTGGTGGAAGCAAAACGAGCGGCCAGATTTGAAGGTTGTAAAAATAAAAAGAAAATTTGTAAAATTATTTATATAAATTATATTCCAACCTTAAAAAATCCATATCTTTGTCATATGAGGTCGGAATCAAGCGAAACTGGCAGCGCCGGAATCGCAGCGACGAGCAGCTCGCTGTGATGCAGACGTGGAATCATTTCGAGCAAGTGAAAATTTTTCGTTAAATCGAACGTGTTCGATTTAACGTAAAAATTGAACGCTCGACATTTTAAAAAGCAAAGGTGAGAACTCCTCACTCAATCGAATTGTGTTTCGATTTAAATTTTAAATAGTTAAATTTAAAATTGGTTGATTGTGTGAATTGGATGATGATTGTCATTGGATGTGTTGAAATAGACCCTTTACGCCGCATATTAAGCGGAGGTTATTATATTAAAAACATATACCGCGATATTCCACCTTGAAGTGGAATTGGTATTATCTATGTATTTGGAGTTGATTTCCCGCATTATATAGCGGATGAGACCCTATTGCGCCGCATAATAGCGGATAGTATTTTATAAATCCCATATACCGCGATATTCCACCTCGAAGTGGAATTGGTATTGTGCTAACATCTGTGGATGCAGGGAAACAGGTTGGAGGGATCCAACTGGATTCCTCAAATAATTGAATTTGTTTCAATATTGTGTGTTGATTATTTATAATCTCCGTGTGATTATATTTGTGAATTGGAATTGTTGAAGGCTATAATTTAGCCGAATATATTTTTGGTATCGTTGGATACCAGAAATAAATAAAATTGGATTTTCGAAATTCAAGTTGAAAATTTATCGAAAAATTCATTTTGAGTATTGGATAAATTTAAAAGGAGTTTTAAAAAGATAAAGATTTATTTTTGAACTATATTGAATTAAATTCCAAATTTCGAGAAAAGGGCTTAGTAAAGGGATTTTAATAATATTATTTATAAGTTGAAGAATTTATTTAAAAATTTGGATTTTTAAATAGATTTGAAGAGACAAAGAAATTTATTTTAAAAAGTAAATAATTTGGAAATTCGTTGAAAATTTGATTTGGTGTTTTGAAATAAATTTGAAAATCAATTTGAAATTAATTGATTATTAATTTACCATAACTGGTAAAATTGATTTATAGAAATTTATCTGATTTAAATTAATCAGATAATTAAATTAATCCTCTCTATGGATGTTTGGATTTTATTGAATGATTGAATTGTTTGATATCTCTGATATATGATGCTTTGTGATATATCATGTTCTGTGTTGTGATTTGTGATCTATTTATCTATGATATGAATATTTGTGATCTATGAATGAAAGATAAGCGTTATAGTTTATACCGCTTATCAATTATATTGTTATATTTAATCTGTGATGATTGAATGTTGTTGCACTATTGTGTTAAACCCTTGGACTACACAATACACACACAAATGTGGATTTCATGTGGAAATCGGTTGAGTCATAGATTTTTATCAATTTTGAAAATTGAATTTTTGAATTCAAAAATAGTTTTGGAATTGGAATTGAAAGTTTTTGAAAATGAGTTTAAAAAATAAGAGTTATTTTAAATAAATTAAAAAAAATTGAAATTCAAATGATTTGATTTAAATTTGAATTCAATAATCTTGAAATTGAATTCGATGGTTTGGGAATTTTGGTTTAAAAGATTGTACAAGTTATAAAAGGTGTTTATATGGGTTTTTAACCATTTAAAATATGGTTTTGGAAATTTAAATTTAAATCCAAGTTTTATACTTGGATGGCTTTAACCTGTGTAATTGTAACCAGTTTTTCCCAAAACGAAAACTATCCATTTTCAGATGATAATAATAGCTTTCATAAAAAGAAAGAATTTTCAATTTGTATCGAAACATTTCAAGTTGAAAAGAAATTGTGAATGGTTTGGAAAAAAACTATGAATTAACCTTTGTGAAGATGATTAAGCTTTATTTTGAAATCAAAGATGATTTTAAAAGGTGTATCTTTTATATTATAAAAGACTTGAATTGTGAATAGTTTTTAAAGCTATAAATTAATAAAGATTTAATGGGTTAATCCAATTGAAATGAAAATTGATTTGGAAATCTGTGAATGAATCTTTGTGAAATTGGGTGACTTTATGAAGTAAATCTTTTTGTTTAAAGATTTAAAATGGTAATTTGTTTAAACCATTTAAAGGAAAGGGTTGGGTAATAAGTTGTGACTTAATTGAAATCCTATATCCATATGTTTTAAATATTGTGCTCACTATTCGGGTTAGCCGGGAAAGGACCTTTGTGTCGTATAACCCATTCCGAATAAGTGATATGACGATATGGATAACATTTGAAGACCGGTGGTGAAGATCGGGTATTTGTGAAAACGATAGGATGACCTATCCATTGTCTCTGCACCGTTAGCTACGGTATAGAGATTTCCTTTGTGATGGGAAGTTCGATCGGGATTGTGAATACCCGGATTGCAAGGGCTTCTTCGGAAGTGCCTTCGGTTCTGTTCGAAACCGGAATAGACTTGTATGGTTACATGTTAGACATTACATTTTGAGATATAAAGTTGATTTCTTTCAAATACATTTCTATTTGGTGGCAGAGAATTTATTCTCTTAGCTTAACACCCTTCTTTGAGACGTACAAGCTCAGAGGTTATGTAGTTGAAGGTTATCAGTGATATACTCCCAATTTGGTAGTGTGGCATGCTGAGTGTTGCTGTGTGATGATTATTTATTGATCATTTGTTGATCAAAGCGTGGCTTTGTGATAAAGCGTAGTTTTGTGGACGAGACCTCTTCGGACCTCACAACCCGGAAATGGTCAAAACAGGAATATGCGGCAAGGTTATGATGGTCGCTCCCTTTAGGGTATGTCATTTCCTTCTGGAAAAGGGTGGTATCAGGTATGGAGCCCTGGTATTTAACCTATGTGGTTACTCCAATCTCATTTACTGTGTGATTGTTGTTTTGTTGAGGCGCCTCAGATAAAGGTCCCAAAGGACCGGGGGGTGGCATATTCGTGTAGTAGTTACCTAGTGTAAGAGGTAACCCGGCCTTGTGTTGGCAGAGAGCTAGTTAGTTCTCGGGACGTCCCGCTAGAGGCGTACCCATTGACAGTAGGAAGTTCCTTAGCCTGACCATTTGTTGGCAATCCATCTTCCAATACGAACCTTGTACGGTTCTAGTTGTAGAACCTGCCATTTAACATGGCAGCTATAGTAAGCATAGTATAATGGTACATATGCTGGCTAAGATTAATATTATACTTTCAAAATGTTTTCTGCACTATGCACTAATAATAATAATATCGAATGATTTTGCGTAGTAAGCATGTTTGACTATCATAAGGAGAAATCTCCTCCAATTCTGCGTTTGCATTGTGTGTGTGGCGAGAGGCCTTATGGTAGTTTCATTTTCCAAAAGCATTGCGAATGTCTTTTACTTCCTTTGTTGTTGTTGTTTTAAAGATAAAAACTATTTTAGTTCTCACACCAGTCCCATGACTGACCTGGAGTTTATTGTTCCCTTCCTAAACTCTGGGTGCCCATAATTTTCCACACGGGCAGCCTAGAGTCAGGTTATCGGGTTATTCTGGATTCAGGAGATGTTGTGGAGCTCAAGTGGCGAGCTGGATGGCGAGACGTATCACTTGTATATGATATTATTTATTCCGCTGTGTATTCTGTATGAGGACAAGTTTGTATAATTGTTCATTGATGTATTGTGTTGTATATTGACTCTGATGATGTGATGTAATGTATAAACTGATATAGTTCTTTGATTTAAAGATTATTCATTTATCTATTATATGTTGTTCTGCTGCGATATGTGAGATTCTGATATTGTTTCTGTTGCTTTTTCTTTTTCTTCTTTTTCTTCTTTTTCTTCTACCTCTTCTTTTTAACCATAACAATTCGTTTTTTCGGCATTCGATTGCTCGGCAGTTGATACAGTGGACGTATTAATGTCGATTTTCGGAAGTCGAAAATCTCGAATCGTTACAACGTGTCTCCATAAAGGAACTCAATCGCTATTCCATCACGGTTATCTCTATTGCAGAACACAGTCGCAAACCCACTTGCAAGCCCCAATCATTAGCTTGCTCTTGTGGATTGCCGCTATGACTACCATGGTTAAGTTGTCATCTTTGGAATTCCTCTAGACACCATCGTAAATTGTAAAGCCATCATACCAAGGTCCCAAAGTCATCATGCCAAAGTTCCATGCCATCGCTTTTTTGGTTGCTGCACAAAATCCAAGGCCATCCCACGTTGACCCGAGCAACCATGCCCTGACGCAAAGACCTTAACATGCTATGATACAACCCCGAGCACCCTTCCTTGTTTGGTGTTTAGGCGTAGCCCTACTGGACAGAAAGGTATGTCCGGTCTCCTATGGGATCACCAAAGGATGATTGTTGTTCGGTCCTTCATCCCACTACCGGACAGCGAATGTTTTTCGCTCCCTTCAATGCCGAACCAAGGCATAACTGAATAGGAAATCCTGTATGGTCCCTCCTTCTACTGAACCAAGGTGCCCACCAAACAGAAACTTCTGTCCGATCTTCTACCGCTGTCGAACCAACTTCAATGCTCGGTCCCGAACCAGTCCCACTTCAAGTCAACCAATCATCGAGTAAGCCTACCACCGAATAGCCTACCACTGAACCAAAATCCTGTAGTACCCCCACTTCTTAATTTCGCACCAATTTCACCACTACGCTCCATTATTTGAGCCATGTGCAATCCCTATGCAACGATACAACTCCCAATAACCTCGAGTCAGTCCATCGAAGCCTGATTTCACGGTTCCCAACTCTATGTCATTCCGATGAGTGTTTTCAGCCATATAAGCATATAACAAATAACATATAAGCACCAAACAACATTCAAACATGCAAACATACAACAATTCATTGCAAATCATCACATAATAAGTTTTTAACATAGCCTAGCATAAATCAAGGCAACCGTACATCAAATATACATGATTAGAACACTTTAAAATAATTTAAATTCGTTTTTACTTCAGGTTTCACTTTAAAATAGTCCCAAAACATGATTTTGACTTTAAAAATGAGTTTAAAACTTGTCAAAACTTATAGATACATATATAGTAAGGTGAGAGATGATAAATCACTCACCAAAACCCTTAAAATCCAAGTTTACACTCAAGTTGGGGTAGATCCTAAAATGAACAGCAAAGGTGTAATTTTTCTTCTCAAAAAATATAGATTTGAAGATCTCTAATGAATCTCCTTGCTAATCTATGATTTAGACTTGATTTGGAGGAGAAAAGAGAAGGTTTTAGGTAGAGAATGGGTTAATGGAGGCTTCGATCTAAAGAAGGTGTAAAAGTGATTTGGGGATGATGCTTCAGCCATCTAAGGTCTCCAAACCCAAAATGAGTTAGTGGGCTTGCCCCTAAACTCACTAATTACCTACTAAGCTGCTTCAAAAATTTCCAATGTTCAAACAGCCATATCTCGTAACCATGAAGTCAAAATCGCTACTATGACCACTTTATGGAAAAGAAAATCATCGTATCTTTCCAATGGAAGTGGTCCCAAATGCTAATTCGGCACTTATCAAAAGTTGTAGCCGATACAAGTTTCCAAGGATAAAATCGTTCGGGAAATTCTAAATATAGGAAATGTCTCTATAGGCATTTCCTGAAGTTATAGAGTCATACGACCTCATATGAATTTAAAAATAATATTTTACGATCCTTAAATATGTAAAATACGGATCGTTACACTAGTAACCTAATTCCAACATTTGTAAAATTTACTATTTTTTCTTTTTATGTAAAATTACATTTTTACCGTTATTAATATTTTAATTTATTAGTAAAATTTTCAGGGTAGGCTTGGAAAACTTTAAGGCCCATTTTAGACCATGTTATGGCCGGCCAAGGGGAAGAGTTTTCAATTTGAATTAAGAAGGGTAAAGAATAATTAAAGCAAGGTGAATCACCTCTAACTTTTCTTTTGTTGCCTCCTTTAAAGATTTCATTCATTCGGTCTTTTTTTTCTTCCTCCATCCCTCTTACTGAAAATTAATGGCCTCTAGCTTAAAAATTACAAAATCAAAATAAAAGGTGGTTGTTATCTTTTGATTCTTGCAACATCTAGAGATTGGTTCAGTTGAATCTAGGTGCTTCGTTCATCATTCAAGGTGCTACTTTTAGGCCACATCCTATGGTGACTTTTAATTTTATTAATGCATATACCAATCATGTTCATATGGTTTGAATCCTCTGCTTGGTACATGTAATACCCTAGAAAATTAGCAATATTGTAATTATTAATAATAATAGTAAATAAATATGAAAGTGAATTGGAAGGCATTTTGGTAAATTTCAGTATAAGGAAAAAATGGTAATTTTTACAGACTGTTTAATTTACTGATGGGAGTCACACCATTGCATATCTCTCTCATTTTTCTGGTCAAGATGGAGTATTAATTTGTTCGAATCGGACGTCGTATGAGTGAGATAATGAATTTTTTTAAGTGGGTTGGGTTTGGGGCCAAGTTGGGTCAGGCCCATAATTTGAATTCAAATCTAAAAAGACAGTTCAGTTTTACCTCCTAAAGCATATTTAAAATATATGTACATATTAGTTTCTCACTTTCTAACTTCTCATTTATGAAATTTCACCAATTCCATCAACTTCCTCTTTCCTTCGCCCAAACACCAAATCAACAATTCTTTAGGAAATTTGACTAGACAAAGTGCATTGAAATCCATGACGAAGTTCTCTATCATTCAGGACGAGAATCATAGGCTAATTCGAAGGATTGCATTTCTGGAAATTTGGGAGAACAAGCAAAATTAGGTTCTTTTGGCCTAAAATTAGTGAGTGAACACCCTTCGATTCTTGTATAATGCTATAATAATGTTATAAGATGTTTAAGACTGATTTCGGGTTGAACTATGAAGTAAAAATCTGTATAAACGATAATATTTGAATTTAAGAAATATAAACATGTACTCTTCTTTTTAGAAACTTCGGAAAAACCTAGTTTTACACAAATTCAAATTAGAACCTAAAGAAATACTAAATTTGATGTTTGTAAATATGCTAGGACCTTAGGACCATTGTAAACATTGTATATATATGATAAGAAACCATCATAATCAAAGAAACAAGTATAAATCGAAATCTAGAAACAAATAAAACAAAAATAACTTCGAAAACCCATTTTTGGGCCGGTGGACCGATGGGTGCCCACCTGTCCACCGATGGACCACCCAAATTTGGGCATTCGGCATTTTTAAACGCCATGTTGATGAGTGGCGATTCGACTTCTTACATGTTGATGGCTGGTGAAGTGGTTGTTTGGATGCATAGATTGATGATAATATTCTATATAGAGATGTACCAAATAGGGCCTTGGAATGATTGTTGGGCCTGCGAACCATATATGAGTGTGTAGTGTGACAACCGCCCTACACCTTTGGTACCCAATATATCTATGTGATGCACTGTGGAGGTACCCGGCCGATGCAGGATGATAGCCAAGAATATGAAGTAGAGAAAAGTCCAAACACAGAACTTGTAGAACATCTTACATCACACATATAAAATATAGTATAACAACATAGGTGTAAAACAGGCGAGGCGGTGATATAATCAATGAACCGCAACTAAGAACATCAAAGCGCACCAGGTTTATATACTATACAAAAATTGAAATAAAGAGTTTATACATCCCAAATCTCTATAATAAACTCTATAACTGTCTCTAATAATACAAGTATTGACATAGCTTCACAGTACTGTACAGTAGAATATAAGCGATAGTAAGCTCCAAGTATAGATATATGAAAGCATAGCCTCCTGCTCGTACTCTATACAGTTCCATGCGCTACCCGGACTTACTATCCCTAATCTACTCATTTAAGAGTACCTAAGATAATAAGAAGCAAAGCATAAAACCTCGGATCAGACAACAGTGTGTGAGCGATATATCATCTCAAAATACTATAAAACTTCTATATAGTAAATAGGGTATAGGGTATGAACAACCATACCTGACCTGTTCCTGCATCCAATGCAATATATGCTACACTACTACCACAAGTGGAAAATATGGGGTATAGGGGTATCACACAACATGCCAAGCACACAGTAAACATACCATCCATCACAAAGCCTTGCATCTCCCACTCAGGTGCTCCAAATATACGATAACTCTCTCAGATGCTCAACTCATTGCCCACACAGATGGCTAGGGAGTGGACACACGCAGACTACCCTAGGTACACACAGACTACCTATCCCGTTATTGAATATCATAACCATAGAGTTATCCATCAATCCCTTAGCACCCATACTAATAGTAGAACTACTCCATAGATGCTCACTCTCGCCCATGCAGATGGCTAAGGACTGGACACACGCAAACGTCCAAACACATGGGTACACACAGACTACCCTGGATACACATAGACTACCATGTCCTACTCATGAGCATCACAACCTCATGTTCTACTCTACAAGCTATCAGGCAGAACTCATCCTTTCGGTCTACCGCCAAATGCTATAGTCACTCGCCACATCGAGTCGTCGAAGTCGTCATAATTCATTGGTCGCCATCCCAAAGTTATCTTGAGCCATCCTAGGGTCATTCATCCCTACCCCGAACCATCTCCCATGACTACTAAGCAACCCGATTCTTGCCCCTGAAGTCCATAGCTAAACTCCAATATCCACTCTCGTAGGTCCATCCTACGACCAAACCAAGTGGGACACAACCACCAAACTAAGCGCCAACTACCAACGCTGAACCATGCCCCTATGCCAAACCACCGATCATGCTTCACTACGTGGCCACTGATCATGCCACTATGCTTGTCCCGGTCCATCCACCTACCGACCATGTTTCCCCGATCGGCTACTGAGCCATCCATCTAATGACCAAGTTTCGAGGACCGACCACCGACCGACCCCACATGTCAACCAAGTTTCGAGTACTGGCCACCGACCTACCTACTGATCAAGTTTTGAGGACCGGCCATCGACCGACCCACCTACCGGCCAACAACTGACCCACCCACCGACCAAGGTTCGAGAACCGACCACTGAGCCACCCTATATGCTGACCAGAAACCTTGTAGCACTTCCAACACTCCAAATCACACCGATTTCATCGCTACCCTTAATGCTTCAACTCTCTTGTATCACTTATGCAACAATATGAGTCCAAACGCTCCAGAGCCAATTTTTCGAAGCCCGGTTTCACGATTCCTAACTCTAAGTCGCTCCGATGAGCATTTCAACCATACAAGCATTCAAGGAAACACTATACATGCACCAACCATTATTTAACCATTCAAGCATGCAACAATCCATTGCAAATCATCCTATAATGTATCTAATATAGCCTAAAACACATCAATGCAACCATACATCAAATTAACATGATTAAAACACTTGAAAACATTTTGAATTCATTTTACTTTAGGTTTGACTTAGAAGACAATCCCAAAACATAATTTTGATTTTAAAAATGAATCTAAAACATGCCAAAATCTATATATACATACATAGTAAGGTGAGAGATGATAAATCACTCACCAACACCACCAAAATCCAAGTTTTGCACGTAAATCGATGTAGAATGAACAACAAATGAGTAAATTTTTCCCAAAAAATGTAGATTTGAATATCTCTAATGAATTTCCTTGCTAATCTGTCACTAATCTATGATTTAGACTTGATTTGGAGGAGAAAAGAGAAGGTTTTGGATAGAGAATGGGTTAATGGAGACGTAGATCTAAGGGAGAAGGTGCAAAAGTGATTTGGGGATGATGGTTCAACTATATAACCTCTCCAAACCCGAAATGGGTTAGTGAGCTTGCTTCCAAACTCATTAATTACCCACTAAGCTGCTCTAGAAACTGCCAATGTTCAAATAGCCATATCTCTTAGCCACGAAGTCCAAATCACTATTATGACCACTCTACGGAAAATGAAACCATCATATCTTTTCAGGGAAGTGGTCTCAAATGCTAATTCGGCTCATATCAAAAGTTATAGCCGATACAAGTTTCCAAGGGTAAAATCATTCGGAAAATTCTAAATATAGGAAATGTCTCTAATTGGCATTTCTTGAAGTTATAGAATCATACAACCTCACATGAATTTAAAAATAATATTTTACGATCCTCTGATACGTAAAATACATATCGTTACATGTCGTTTGGTGATGTAAGAATGTAGTAGATGCAGGCTTGGATGACAGACGAATATGTATAGTCGTAATGATAATGAAAGATGTAGATGTAGCATGTTCAACTTTGGATCGAGTAGTTGGCGATATAAATAAATATATGGCTTTGGATCATAATAGTTTGAAAATTATATGTATGTATGTATGTATGTATGTATGTAGTTTCGGACAAGGAATGAATACATGAATCTTATAGTGCATGAAGCGGGTCTTTGATTCATGGTATTGATAGGGCATTCTCCTATAGAGCATCGAGGCTAGTTAGGAGAGTTTTTGTAATGACCCATGTTGTACGTATCGGAGGATCGTAAAATATTTTTATTTTATCGCATGAGGTCGTATGATTCTATAATTTTGGAATATGACTTTTAGAGACATCTTACACACCTGTGATTTTTCTGGAATTTCTATGTGAATCATTTCGACCATGGAAAACCTTTTTTGGTTATAAATTTTGATAAATGTTGAATTATGGTCTCAAACCAGTTCCATTGCTTTAGAATGATGGTTTCCCATTCCGAGTGGTTATAATAGAAAAACGGACTTACGGTTAGAAAGCTATACCTTTTTAAAAAAATTAAAACTGCTGACCAGAGTTAGTGTGTAATTAATGAAGCCCATTAGTCTAACTGGAGTACACTATAAATAGAGGGCTGAAGAGTCAAGATAAAACTTTTCTCTCTCATTCTAAATCAGATTAAAACCCTACTTAGCCCTAGATGCATCCTAATTTTATCCAAAATAACTCAATTTTCTCTCAAAATCAAACTAGATTATGGAGTAGAGGTTAGATCGTCAACTAGAAGATAGAGATCATCGTTTTGCATGGTTTAAGTGCATTATATTGCTGTTCGGATTGGATTTACATTCGTATTGGTTGAATTTGGTAATTGGTAAGTGGTTTATGCATTCTCACTATACTATGATGATTATATGGTAGAATTATAGGATTTAATATGTTTTAAATCAATTTTTAGCCATAAAACTTTTTCTAACTTTAAATTCATGTTAAACTATGTATGTGGTCCAGATTGATTAGAAACCACTCTTGCTTATGCTTATATATTCATGTTATATGCAGATCTATTTTAGATATTGACTTGTTTGTCTTATTTTGATGAATTGCATGTTTGATTGAATGATATTGCTTGTTATTTTATATTGGATGACATGATTTGATGTTGTTTGCCAGTTTTTTGGTTGCATAGAAAGATAGGTTAGAGAATTGAGCATATTGGAGGCAAAGATGGTCGAATTTGGATGAAACTTGAAAGGGAGGCTCTAGAGTGCTGGAAGAGCTCGTGGTTCAAGTTGCAGATTCCAAACCATTAAGTATAGAAGTCGGCACCGACATGAGAGGTCGGTTCCAACATCTTTAGGGTGGTCCATGAAGGTGGAAATTTTGGTGAGGGCAAGGGTGTTCCTAATAGAGGTTGCCTAAGATATTGGATCGGTGATTGGCTAAGTGCTTGAGGCTATGACAACTTGTTTCTAAAATATGAAGTATGGTGCTTTGAAAAGAGGACTTGTTCTATGATGACATGTTTTGGGTAGAGAGGTCGATGTAAAAGCATCTAGGCATGTTATACTAGAAGCAAGGAAAGAGTGGAAGGAAACTTAGCCATGGAGTGGCTAAGTGGAGAGGTCGCCATCGACTTCACATGGTGAGCCTAGGGATGGTGAACTTCTAGGGAGAGTTTTTGAGGTTTCATTGGTCGTGCTGGAGCTTATGGCTCGTATCAGGTTGGATAATGATGTAACAACACGATGAAAGCTATGAATCTTCGATTTATGACTTATGGTGGGAGTAGGTGTCGAAGATTGAAGACTCTACAACCTTCGGTTTGTGACTCATGTCAGGACTACATACCGAAGGGGCTCATATTTGGAGCTGTGGAGTGGAGGAACATGGTGGGTTCTTGGATAATGGAAACTGGATTGTGCAAGAGGGACTCGGTGTCCAAAATGGAGCAAAGGAGGGCGCGGGTGAAAGTGCTAAGGAATCGTTGATAACTCGGAGTGTAATCTATTGTACTCGTAACAAGGGTATTGTAAGTGGGGATGCCCATGGGTCAATTGAAAGACATGTATAGCTTGTACCTTTTGGGTTTAGTGTCCAGCTTTGGGGTGCGAGTCACGTATCCTGTTTTGGGTTGCGAGATATGGGAGTACAACGAAGAACCGAGATTTCCATTAGTCCCTAGTAGAAAGGAGGCCATACGAGCAATCATATATTTAGGGAACATAGGAAGAGTGATAGTAGGGATTGTTTGATGGATGCTATGGTTGCTTAGTTGCTTTCTAGGCTATCACTTGGGGATATCATTGGGAGTAGGTACAAAAGATAGGGATATTGGGACATCCACTATTGTATGTTGTATTATACCTTTATGATATCGTAGAGTAGCATATTATACTGTTATATGCTAACTCTTTAGTTGCAGGGACATGTCAGGTGAGGTTAATGTACTCTTATTCCTTACCATATTTATCCGTTTAGTATTTTGAGATTCATTTATCGCTCACACCAGACTGTTTTTCAAACCCAAGGTTTTATGCTTTGCCTCTTATTATCTTAGGTACTCTTAAATGATTAGACTAGATAATAGGTCTAAGTGACGGAGTAGCTGTTTAGAGGATGAGCTGGATGGAGTTATCTCGTATTTTATACATATATGGAGTCTACCCTTATTCTGATAAGTAACGTTTTGGAGCCTGTGACAATGCTTGCTTATTACTATTTGTATTATAGACAGTTATTGAGTTTGTTTCCATTGTATACACTCTACTATTGATGTATAACTATGTGGATATTATACTCTAATGATGTTGGTTTGTTCACATTGTTATTACTGTCGTTTCTGTTATATTTGTGATATTATATTTTATCCATACTCTGTGAGATATGACAAGTTATATGCTAAATTGGTTTATTTTGACCTTGATGATCATCCTACATCGACCGGGCATGGACAATACAATATTGACTGGATCGAGAGTATACACACACACACATGCACGCACATGAGAGAGAGTGCGTACTTGTTATAAGTTTGGTTTTCAAAACTATAAAGTAATATATTATATAGCATAAGATGCATGCACATGAGCACTATGGACACGGTTTTCTTTATGAGAGACCGATCATTCTTGTTGCAGATAAGAATGAGCCGACATACAAGGAATGCTATAAGGAATTCTGCTCTAGGAGTAGAGGAAGGAGCGGGATTAGGAGCTGCTATGCCTGATGTCTAAGCCATGTTCGATATTATGATGGCTAATATTATGAGGAATGCTCCTAGAGTGGTAATAGGTGGAGGTGCTCAATTGCAAGTGCCTAGGGTTGATTTCGCCAAGCTGAGGAAGGATTACTCTATACTTTGAGGGAAGCCATTCCATGGGATGGAATTAGCCATAGAAGTACAAGATTGGATTGATACTTGTGAGAACATCTTCATGGATATGGAGGTGGAAGATGCTATGAAAAGAAAGTTGGCTTCAAGGAAACTACAAGGCCAAGCCATGAACTGGTGGAATGCGGTTAATATTGCTATTCCGAAGGATCGGTTTAGTTGGGACCAGTTCAAGGCAAGATTTGAGGAGAAGTTTATTCCGACCGCTTAGAAGTCGGGTTTTTTCAGAAATTTTGTTGATCTCAAGCAAGAAGAAATGTCCATTTCTATGCATGTAGCAGAATTTGATGCTTTGTCTAAATATAGGATGTTATTCATTGATATTCCATTGAGAAATAATGAGAAATTCATCATTGGGTTGGACGACTACCTTGGAGAATAGCCAGTGTACCATATTGAGGAGCCTTTTGAGAAGCTGGTAGAGAAGGCACTTCGTCATGAGATCCTATACCCTAAGGCTAAGACTGCTGTTGTTGTTCCTACTGAGAAGAAGGAGCCAAAACCGTAGCAAGGTGGTGAAGGCAAGAAGAAGTGGAACGGGAAGAGGAAACAGTCACAAGGAAAAGGTGGCAAGAAGAAGGGTAAATGGGAGCTCGTTTGTTTTGGATGTGAGAGAAGGGTCACTTGATTAAGGATTGCAAAGCGAGTGATAAGAAGAAGTGCTACAACTATGACAAGCCTGGGCATTTGAAGTGGAATTGTCTAGAACTGGGGAGAGATAAGCTGGTTGTGAAGGCGTATTCTTTGGATGTAGCCCAACTTCGTCGACTGCTTCCTCGGCAAAGGAGAAGGAGAAAGGGCTCGTCATTCAAGATATGATTTCTACTGGCAATGTTCATGTTCGAGTTTTGTTTGATACTGGTGCTTCGCATTGATTCATATGTAGTGACCTAGTAGACAAATTGGGATTGATACTTGAGATAGTAAACCGACCTTTGATCGTGACAAACCCTATTGGAGGCTCGACAAGCCTGTGCATGGTTTGTAACGGTTTAGTCTTATCTAGTCATGGATTCTCTTTTATGTGCGATTGCTTTGTTTTGAAATTTGTGGAATTCTGAATTATCTTGGGAATGGACTGGCTAAAGAGGTATGCGACTATAGTGGATTACGAGAAGCTGTTGGTGATAATCGGGGATGTGGATGGGCAAACGGTAGTGATTAGCTGCCAACCAGAGGATGAGGTGATGGACAGCTTTCTATATTCGTTGGAGGTTCCACAAGGGGTTTTCTGTCAGTGCTTATCGCTAGAGAGTATCCAGATGTCTTCGAGGAAGTGACTGGATTTCTACCACATAGAGAGATCGAGTGTTGGATTGACTTGGTGAAGAAATTCAGACTAATAGTTATGCCTTCGAGGCATATGGCACCTAGAGAGCAGAAAGAATTAGAGGTGCAAGACAATGACCTATTGAGGAAGGAGTTCATTTGGAGAAGCATATCTCAGTAGGGTGCCCATGTAGTATTCACAATGAAGGTGGATGGCCCTTTGAGGTTGTGTGTGGATTACCGCGAGCTGAATAAAGTGACAAGGAAGAACAAGTACCCACTCCCATGCATTGATGACTTGTTCGATTAGCTGCACGATGCGAAGGTGTCCTCCCAAATGGATTTGACAACGGGATTTCACTAGTTGAGAGTAGCAAAGGAAAGTGTGCCTATCACTGCGTTTCGTACACTGTCAGGTTTCTATGAGTGGTTGGTGATGCCATTTGGATTGACAACACTCTGGCATACTTTGTAGATCTCATGAATCGGTTTTCCAGAGACCAGTTGAATAAGTTCATGCTTGTGTTCATGGATGATATTTTGATCTACTCCAGGACTAAAGAAGAACACAAGACGCACTTAAGGATTGTGCTAGAGATATTGATAGAGCACAATTTGAGAGCGAAGTTCTCTAAGTATCACTTTTGGAGAGAAGAAGTGAGATTCTTAGCTCATGTCATTTCAGTATAGGGTATAGCAGTGGATCCTACAAAGGTGGCTGCGGTAGAGTCAGCCCAAGAATGGTACAGATGTGAGAAGCTTCCTAGGATTAGCGGGATACTATAGATACTTCATAAAGGACTTCCCAAAGGTAGCGGCACCGTTGACCAGTATGATGAAGAAGAATCAGACCTTGATGCAAAGTGTGAGCATGCATTTGTGAGTCTGAAAGAGGTTGACGAGTGCACCAGTGTTAACCATTCCAAGTGGAAATGAAGATTTGACAATATACATTGATGCTTGTGGTACTGGATTGGGTGTGGTGTTAATGCAAAAGGGGAGGGTTGTAGCTTATGCTAGTCGACAACTAAAGCCGCACGAAAGGAATTGCCTAACTTATGATTTGGAATTGGTTGTAATTGTTTTTGCTTTCAAGATATGGAGGTACTATTTGTTGGAAGAAAGGTTTGAATTATTTATGGACCACAAGTCTATGAAGTACCTTTTCTCTCAGAAGGATCTCAACTTTCGACAACAACGGTGGTTGGAGTTTTTGATCTCTTATGATTTCAGTATTTCCTACACTTCGAGAAAAGGGAATGTAGTCGCTTATGCATTGAGTAGAAGACATGCGGGGTTGGGAGCAATGTTCTTGGAATGGAAGCAGATAGAGTATATTGATGGATTTGATTTCAGGCCTCACTGCGAGCTAGAACCTAAAATGTTTGCAAGTTTGTCGATTAGACCTACTCTAATCGAAAGGATCGGTACTAGTCAAAAGCTAGATATTAGGCTAGCAGAGATCATAGCAAAGATAGATGAAGGAGTAGAATTTTAAGACATGAAGCAATACAAACTCGACCGAGAAGGTAGGCTTCGTAAGGATGGAAGATTATATGTTTTTGATGTTGGTGGACTGAGAGATGAAGTGCTAAGAGAGTGTCATCATTCCAGATTGACTATACATCCTGGTAGTAACAAGATATATCATGATATGAAGCGAACTTACTACTTGGAAGGAATAAAGAAGGATGTTAGGGCATTCATCTCGAAGTGTATGAACTGCCAGTTGATAAAGGCAGAGCAGAAGAAAACTAGTGGATTGTTGCAACCATTAGAGATTCCTGAATGGAAACGGGAATAAGTATCGATGAAACTTATTGTTGGATTGTCGAGGACATGAGAAGGGTACGATGGTAATTGGGTCATACTAGATCGATTGACCAAGATAGCAAGGTTTATACATGTCAAGTAGAGTAGAACGACATCCAAGCTGGCAGAGTTATATGTAAAGTGGATAGTACAATTTCATGGTGTGCCAGAGAGCACTGTGAGCGACTGTGACCTATTGTTCACTAGTGGGTTTTGGAAGGGCTTACAAGAGGCATTAAGGACAGAGCTGCATCTTAGTATAGCTTATCACCCGCAAGCTGTGATGCCCCACCTTGAGATCCATGCTGATGAAGAATATAACAAAGTAATATTGTCGGTTATAGAAGAGAATAGGGCTGTTTAGGAGCGACCATCCATGAATTTTACTTTAAGTGAGCATCGATACATTGATTAATATGTTATACATTTTCTTTAATCAAGTGGAATCAACGTATACAATTCAGGCTTAAAACAAGACTATGGTGGCCATAATAAATCCATAACATCATATAATAAATACAGATCACAGAATCACAAATCAGACATAGCAGAATACAAATAGATACAAGTCTGAACTGACAAAAAATAAATACATGATGTAGACTACACATATACAAAATGCTACATCTCAAAATATGAATATGTACACAAAAAGAGTCCAGCTCGACATAAGATACAACAAAACATCACACACACACACACACACATATATATGACAAAAGTAACTACTAACTAACAAATATGGCATCCACTCTAAAACATCAAGCAGGAGTACCTGAAACATCTCGATCTGACCCGAGTATTATAAAAATAATAAATGGGTCAGTCTAGACTAAGATAAATGAGTTAGCAAAAATGAATTATAGATAAAATAAACTAGATCTCAAATATAGTCATTTATTGATAAATATCAAACATGCATCAATAACTTCAAATCACCAAATACTAAAATTCACAATAGCTTATTAAAAGAAAAAATCCCCGAAATGATTTGGTGATAATTCGAACAACATCAAATCTAGAAATCTCACAAATAGAAATCCAGAAATCTCATAAATAAAACGGGGAAGGCACCAAACTCCAAGGTTGGTGAAATAAATTCACCTACATACATGTAACTCCAAGATAGACATATAAGTCTATAAACATTAGCATAGTTAAGAGACCTATAAACATCGAAATTAGAACAAGTCTTATAATCTCTGAAAAAGGTACGAGGCCTATAAACATCAAAATAGGTACGAGACCTATAAACATCAAGAGTGGTACGAGACCTATAAACATCAAGATAGGAACAAGTTCTATAAACTCCGAAGGCGAGTCATAAACTCGTCGATAAAAGTATTAAATAATTTCATATAGTAGTCGAATAGATAATGACCATGTGTCCCATACCACATGAGTTTACCCAAAAGTTTACCATAAATAGTAAACTCCATTTGTGTGTAGCAATAGTTCGATCGAACAAGTCCGAGAATTAATCGGTAAAACAAACGCGACCGTTCCATACCACTCGTTTTATTTAACCATTTAAATCAATTCCTCATTCAATCGATTTCGTGTAATTTTATGAAATATTTTTCTTTAAAACCATTTCTACAAATATTGATTTATGGCGGAAATATACATTTATAAGTACACTTTTCAATCCATTACTTCAAATTTATTTTTAAAACCATTGTCAAAGAGGATAATACTATATATATTTTTTTAACCCATTTATGTAGAAATTAAATTTGCACATAAAAAGATTTGTCTAAAATAATTCGTTTTTGAAATCAGCCATTGGTAAATCCGAGTTGAAAACGTGCATCAAAAGTGTGCATTGCTCCAAGATCCATAGAACATCTCCATGGTATAAAACATCAAAATTTGAATTCATTATTCCAAAATTCCAAAATCCGGAAATATCGATGAAATTGATATGAAATACATCACCAAAATATAGCAATCAATCTTAGGGACTCAACTGGGCAAATAAGTAGCAAACGGGTTTATTAGAGTACACCAGAACATAGCCTGCAAGTCAAGTCCAGGCTACGACCGTTGCACCAGTAGATAATACCAGTCCACTAGTTGCTTCGCCTGGGCGGACTCCTGGGCGATTCTGGTGGCTCTCCAATGATCGAATTCTGCTCATTTCCTCTATGTTGCTTATCTAACCCAGGGTACTTGACCTAGCGAACATGCAAGCATATATACATGTATTGAATGAAAATCATGATTTCATAAATGGGTTTTCAGCAAATAGAGAATCGAATTCAATTAGGCAAAGGATTCATCACTATATTGAGATCATATACACTAGAGATTAAACCAAATTCATATAACAGTAGGAAACATTCATACTAGACTAGAAATTGTGAGATAAACTCACCTAAACAAACCCAAAATGAAAGATTAGAGCTTAGAATCTCCTATGCCTTTCTAATTCAACCTCAGCCTAGGCTATGAACAAAGATTGGATAGGAATTGATCAAAATCAGAAATAGAAAATGAATTAAATCCCTAAGATGCATAGAAAGGTAGAAGAGATTACCTCTTATCAATATTCACTAGAATTGATTAAATGCCCCTTGATTGAAATCTTTCATTTGGAAATTTAGGAATTAGGGTTTTGGACTTAGAGAAATTTTGGTTTTCGTTCAGTGATGAAATGAGAATGAGAGAAAAAAAATATGTATGTTTCTATTTCTCTTATTTCTCTAGTTTGGGCTAAATGGGTTAAGGTATGGATCCATTAGCCAAGTGTTACTAATTTTCTTAAAACAAAAGTGTTGCTAATTTGCATTTTTTCATTTTAACACTTTATACACTAATTTAATTTAATGAATGTTACGATTTAACCAACATTATTTCTACAATGTTTTCCAAAATGAATACTATGTCAAAATCTCATTTTTATCAGTATTGAAATATTTTATCAAAATTAAATACAACTTTTATAAAATGAACCATTAATTGAGAAATCATATTTCAAATAATGAAATTATTTCCATATAATTTATTTATTCATTTTCTCCAAATTGTTTTATATTATTAAATATAAGAATTAACTACAAAAAGGAAAATTCAATAAACTCTCAAATTATCCTCATTCCAAGTCCCTTCTAAATTTAAAAGCACAATAGTAATAAATTCCCCAAATTTAATTAATTAATTAATCATATTTTAAATTCTAGGTATTTCGACCAGGGTTGTTGCAGACTCCCCCTGTAAAAATTGCATCCCAGCAATTTTTCTTTAAGGGAAAGTCATTAACATTACAATGATCCATCTATCAAAGAGGATAAAATCATAAGCATGAAATAGTTCGAAGCAAGAGTCTCATCACTAACGAGCATTCGAAAATAACTCAGGATGCGTTCGCTCGACAAACTCTCTAGTCTCCCACAAACTGTCCTTTGGATTGCTAGACCACTGGACTTTAACGAGTGGAACATCTTTATTTCGAAGGCGTTTAACCTCCAATGCAACAATAGGGGTAGGTCTCTGCTCATAAGTAAGGTAGGTAAAACCTAAAGCTCCTTAAGAATTCTTGGCTCAAGAATAGAATCTGAATCACGAAGACACTTTCGAAGCTGAGAAACATGGAATACATCATGAATCCCGGAGAACTAGGCTGGAAGAGATACTTGATAAGCAACGGGGTCGATACGTTTAGTGATAGGTATGGTCCAATATATATCGGAGCCAACTTCCCGGAACGACTAAACCGCATCACACCCTTCAATGGAGATACACGAATGAAGACTCGATCTCATACTGAGAATTCTAACGCTTTCCTTCTATTATCCGCATAGGATTTTTGCCTGCTCTGTGCCTCTTTCATTCTCTATCGAATGAGATCGATCTTCTCAGAAGCTTTATGAATAGAGTCGACGCCTAAAATGAGTTTCTCCCTGGCCTTAAGCCAACAAGAAGATGATCGACACGGCCTTCTATAAAGGGGCTCAAAAGGAGCCATGCCGATGCTATATTGGAAACTGTTGTTGTAAGAAAACTCAACAAGGTAGATATGATCTTCACAACTCCCACCGAAGTCAAGAATACAAGCACGAAGTCTTCCAATATCTTATTAAATCGCTCTGTCTGCCCATCTTTTTACAAATGATAGGCAATGCTGAAATTAAGCTTCAAACCCAAAGCTTTTTGGAGACCTTTCCAGAATCCGCTTGTAAACAAGGGATCTCGGTCACATACAATGGCACTAGGGACGCCATGAAGTCTTACGATCTCCTTAACATAGATCTTAGCAAGCGAGAAGCAGTCTAGTTGGACTTAATAGGAATAAAGTGGGCTGATTTGGTCAAATGATCAACAATCACCCACAAGCTATCATGGCCAGCCCTTGAACGAGGGAGACCATCAATGAAATCCATAGAAACCTAAAAATGGAAAATGAATATATGATTATGATTATTACAAGATCGATACAAAAGAGGATTCAAATATGAACTTATGAAATAAGCTCATAATACCTGGTTCCATTTCTACAGCGGGACCTCCAATGGTTGCAAAAGACCACTAGGACGTTGATGTTCGGCCTTAACAACCTGACAAGTCAAGCAACGCTTCACAAACTCCACCACATCCCGCTTCATACCTTCTCAATAATAAAGACGCTTCATATCGGCATACATCTAACTACTATCGGGATGAATAGTATACTTGGAGCGATGACACTCCATAAGAATATCTCTCCTAAGATCACCAACATCGCGAACTACAAGCCTACCTCTCCTATAAAAACAACCATGAGCATCAATAACAAAATCCTGCTACTCATCACTTCGGGATACACCACTACATAGCTGAAAAAGATGAGATAGATTAGGGTCATGCTTCTGGGCTTTGGCAATTCGATCCAAAAGACTCGGACGAGCCTCCATGCTAAACAGTAAGATAGAAGAACTAAAATCTAGGATATGATCTCTAATCTCATGAAAAGATAAAATATCAAGGCTCTTCCACTTAGCTAACATCAAAGAGACAACAGCCTGCTACTTGCGACTAAGAGCATCCGCTACTTGATTCCCTTTCCCTGGAGTGTACTCAATATCAATATCGTAAGAAGCGAGGAATCCAAGCCGCCTCTGTTGTCGCATGTTAAGCTCCTTCTGAGTGAATAAGTACTTTAATGACTTATGGTTAGTATAAAGTACAAATCGCTCACCCAACAAATAATGACGCCAAATCATCAAAGTAAAAACAACCTTCAAATCATGAGTGGCATATCTAACCTCATTCGGCTTCAACTGCCTCGAGGCAAAAGCAACAACACAGTCTCGCTGCATAAGAACATCACCCAAACCAAAACTACTAGCATCCATGTAGACCACAAGATCTTGGTTCCCATCTGGAACCACAAGAACAAAAGCATTGGAAAGGAGTTCCTTCAACTTCTAAAATGAAGTTTCACACTTATCAGACCAAATATACTTAACTCCTTTCCTAGTCAAAGAAGTAAGAGGTAAGACTATCTTATAAAAGTCCTTTATGAATCGAGGTAATAGCTTGCCAATCCAAAAATACCGTGAATCTCCGATACATCCTCAGGCCTCTTCCAGTTTTGAATAGCTTCAATCTTCGATGGTTCAACAAAAGTGCCTTCTTCAGAAACTACATGCCCCAAAAACTTCACTTGCCTCTGTTAGAAATGACACTTAGAAAAATTTTGTTTCAACTTATTCCTTCTAAGTGTCTCCAAAATAATCCTAAGACGCTCCTCATGCTCTTCCTTAGATTTAGAATAAACAAGAATATCATCAATGAATATAAGAACGAATCGATCGAGAAATTCTCGAAAAAAACGATTCATGAGATCGACCAAATAAGCTGGAGCGGTCGTTAATCCGAAGGGCATAACGAGCCACTCATTAGAACCATAATGGGTACGGAATGAAGTCAGAGGAATACTATCCTTTGGCAAACAAAGTTGATGAAAATCGATCGCTAAGTCTAACTGGGAAAAGACCTTAGTACCGCAAAGCTGATCAAAGAGATCATCGATCCTAGGCAGGGGATACTTATTTTTAAAGGTAAGCTAACTGAGCTTGCGATAATCTATGTAAAGCCTAAGAGTACCATCATCTTTCTTCACAAACACGATAAAAGCTCCCCAAGAAGAAGAACTAGACCGGATAAACTATTTCGCTTCCAGATCCGACAACTGCTTCCTCAACTATTCATTCTCCTTAGCAGACACCCGATAGGGAGGATGACTAACTGACTGAGCTCTAGGGATAAGTTCAATTCGGAACTCAATAGCCTGCTTGGGAGGCAACCCCGAAAAGGGTTCAAAGATATCAGGATAATTACAAACAATAGGGATTCCGGAAATATCATCTTCTTACCGAGGCTTAAGAGAAAAAAAGAATGCTACCGAATCAAAACCAACGTCATGAAGAATAATAGTAATCCGCTCAACAGATTCTGGATGTCGAAGGTGAATAGTTCTTTCAGGACATAGGATATGGGCTTCATAATGGTTAAGCCAATCCATTTCCAAAATCATCCAAATCCAAGATAATGCATCATATGAAGATCTCATGAAAAGAATGACTACGTAAGATAATCTCAGCATCTCTACAAAGCATATTGAGGGTTGCGGACACATCGATCGAGTTCACAATTCTCGGTAAAGTCACTAAGCACACAACATCTAAAAATAGAGCATCAACAAGTTCCTTTGATACGAGTGAGTGAGATGCACCCGTATCGAAGGGAACCGGAGTAGGAAGATTTTGAAAAACAATAACACCTTCAAGAATAGAAGGAGATATACCTTGACATTGAGAAGCTCCACCAGAAGCTTGCATAACATTAAGCTTCCCAAAAATGAGTCCTTTAACCGCTCGAGGACAAGATGCTACAAGATGACCTTCCTTGTTGTAGTAACGACAAACTGTAGCTTTAGGACAATCTTTAATGAAATGCTCTTTGAAACCACAATTGTAGCATTCTCCTCGAGATGGTTGTGTAGGAGGGAACTAGAACCTTGCTTCTTAATCTTCTTATTAGGATGAAAAGTCTTGGACTTGTTGAAAGGTTACTTCTTCTTAGGATAAAAGCTCTTTTTCTCCGTTACATCTTCTTCACTATCTTTCTCAACCGCCTCAAGCTTAAGGCCTAAATCACCAAACTCTTTAAAATAAACCTTCAACTGCAACAGCAACACCTTCCTAAGATGCTTTCTTAAACCCTCCACAAATTTTTGATTCTTCTTTAGTGGTGTACTAATGTGCTCGACCCTATATTTGAAAAGGGATTCGAAAGCCGACATATATTCCGCTACAGAAGACTTCTCTTGCTTCAACTCAATAAACCACTTAGCCAACAAGGCCTTCTCGAATTTGAGAACAAACTTCAACTCAAAACGCTCCCTAAACTGCTCCCAAGAAGGTGGACTCATCTACCTCGGCTATAAGAAGCTCATACCAATCTAGAGCTCGCTCCTGAAACTGACTAGATGCTACCTAAATTCTATGCTGATCAGAAAGTTCAATGCGAGAAAATATCTGCTCGCATGTCATAAGCCATGCCTGCATCTCAATCTCACTCTCAGAACCTCTAAAGGGCTCGCCACCAAGATGCGTAAAGTCACTGCACATGCGTGCAAAAATTGACTTGTGAACAGAAAGATCCGAAGGAGCTCCGAAAGGCTGAGTATTCCATACGAGTTCCATTATCTGCTCAGCGGACAAAAACAGTCCGTCCAGAGGAGGGCCACTGGACTGCCCACCAACAGAATGAGCAGGCGGTCTACTGCTAGTGTAACATCCCCTATCTGGAGGCCCGAAGCTAAGTGCTACAGATGCTGCAGTCATCCATAGTATTAACTTTCGGTGACCAAATACGGTAATGTTAATGGTATTCATAATATCCGAAGCACTTGAGTATGAAATAAAATCATCACATATTAAAATATTTTTCTGATTACATTTCGAAACAACATTTCATATCCAAGTTAAATAATCCCAAACGTTTCCCAGGTTCAAATCAAATATAGTTAATACATAAATACGCCAAGAGCGACATATGAAGATGTCTCCTTGGATGACCAGAGTACTAAATAGTCATAACTGATTTAATACAACACAGCGGAATAAAACAAATAGAACAACTCCTAAATAGCTAACTTCAGCCTCCTGCTCGTCTTCTGAAGCTTTATTCGTCCACCTACTAAAACCTAAAAATCCTCAACCCTCAGCCTACTCAAATCAGTTTTGAGCACCCAAGAGTTTAAGGGGAAAAACATAAACTTCGAGTCAGACATAAAGCTTGGTGTGATTAATACTATACATCTCGGTTAATTGATATTAAGTGAGACCACACAGCTTAACGGAACTGGTTTCCCCTCACTAATATCATTTTAAAACATATCTTTTGCAAATCTTAATCCTACAACCAAAACTGGTTAAAACAATAATATCAATATCATGAAAGCATATAAATCAGGTAAAAATGGACTATCTGTCCGAACACTGTAGTTTTGTTTGGCTAACTACTAACCTTTGGCTGACTCGGGCCTACTAGACAAAATAAACAAATAATCTAACTTCTGCTAGATACTCCTGTTATGGACGGTCTGTCCCTAACTTGATTCTCCAGGGTCAACTGATCCTAATGGTTTTGCGGGCTCACCAATAATCTGTCCTCTCTCTGTATATTCCTTTGTGTGTGTAACATCATTTTAGTCTTACCTGTGACAAAGCCCTACACACTGGAATTTTAGACTAAATTAGCTAGGGCGAATAGCTAACGTATAGGGCGCGACCCCATACCAGTCCCATCCGGTATTCTTATATTTGAGTCATTTTACTTAGAGTTATCTACCCAAAATTTTCCTTGAAAATTTTTTCTTATCAAAATGATTTAATCCTTTTAAATCATACTTAAACAAGGAAAATATACTATGCTTTACTCAAATAACTTTCCATGTTATATATGCTTCTCCCAAAAATAATGTTGATGAAACCATTAAACCTTTGTTTAAACCTTTAAACAATATCATTTAAAACCATAGAAAGTACCCCTTTCGAACCCTTGAAAGTACCCCTTTCGATCAAGTAAAACCTTAGGCCAAAAAGCCAAAACATACCTTTCGAAACCAATTACATAGTCCTTCCGAAAACATTAAAACCAGCTCTTTCGAAAGCTTTACAAACCTTAAACATCTTTTTTTCAAACACTTTAAATATGCCTTTCAAAACCTTTGGAAACCTTCCATTTAAAACCTTTCGAAATCATTGGAGAACCATCCCATTGAAACCTTTCTTTTAAAACCTTTCGAAAGCATTAAATCCATCAAACCTTTCGAAAGCATTTGGATCAAGTAAAACATTTGGAACAACCTTTCAAAACCATTCAAAACCATGTTATTCGAAACCTTTAGGTTTATCTTTAAAAATCTCAAAAGGGTCATAAAAGAACAGGGTCGAAAGCAACACATTCGAAAGCTATTTCCTAAGTAAAAGAAGTGATGGTGTCGAAATCATTCCCTTCGAAAGCAATCGAGAAGCGGCTTGGATTTTTAAACAAAGGGAACTTTCGAACGCACATCATCAAAAGGAAAAAGGTGGCAACAAGGGGGGTTCGACCTAGTCGAAAGCCATTACTTAAAACAAAAAGGTGCAACCATTCCTTCAAAACATTTTAACCCAGACGAAAACTAACCAAGTCGAAAGCTAATTAAGTCGAAAGCAAAGCAGGCACATTCTCTTTTTAAAACGAAGACACGCTTCGACCCCTTTGGAACCCCATGCTTTCACTTCATACCTTCCGCCTTAGTCCAATTCGCTACGTACCAAGTATTGATACCAGACGCATTGGTTTTGACGCAGAAGGAGGCGGAAGTAAGGCGTCGGAAGGAGGGTGCCGAAAGTGGTGAAACATGTAAAAAGCATGTTTAAACTGATTTTTAGCTTTTTAAAGTAATCTTTTCAACTAACCTGCCTTATTTGTCAAAATATTATTGGTTGCTAATTTCTTTTTTAAAAGTGCTGCCAATATTTCAAAAATAAACAATTTAATTTATTTACAAAATACCCCTTCTTCTTTTATAAATATATAAAACATTTTAGTCACATACCTTAAATAATTTTATATATTCATTAAAACACAGGAAAATTCTGCAAAAATTCCTATAAAACATTTTTAATATGTTTTCTAACATATATAAATTTCAGACCGAAAATATGTATAATTTAGCAGTAAATTTTTTTAAACCCAAATATCCATTTTCCTCACTAGAAAATTAATATAAAATCCACATTAATTCAGAAAATTATGAAAATTGAAACCCGTCTCTAAAATATCATTTTTGATCATATTTTAAAATCGCTAGGCATTTGGATGTCATATAATTGGTTTTTCAACCTAAAACATATCATAAAACCTATATGAATTATCATAAATCATCAACAAGCATATATCTTCATTTCTACAATCCAAAAACATGGCAAATAACTTTGCAAAATAATTCAGATTTCATCATAAAACCGAAAACAAGAAAAATATGAGATGTAGTCATTATTCACCTTAGCTTAAGATTAAGGTGTTGAGATTTGATCTTTGATTTTGTTGCTTAAGCTTTCCTCTTGATCCTAGCTTTATCTTCTCTTGTTTTCCCTTAATGGTGGCCGGCCTCTTACTTTGGTTTTAGTTTTGTGAATATAGAAATAAACGTATAGAATATGGCTTAAGGGGTTTAGGGTATAAGAATAATACTTATTCTTATATTACCCTTGCCTATTTCCTAACATTTTATTCCGATTCAATATACTTAGTTCATTGTTAACATGGCACGGCTACCCTTACTAATCACAAATCTCAATCCCTTAACTATTTTACATTATTTCATTTAATTTACCTAATTAAATGTCACTGAATAATGTTACTAAAAAATAGGGTCATTACAACTAGCCATTTAAGATTCTGAAAGGAATAAGATAAGATAAAAGATTATTCAAGATTCATATGATTCGATCTTAGGAATGCTAAAGATAGAAAAAAGGATATATTATCATGAAAACTACGGGACGATTCCTAAGACTTGCCTAAACCACGATTTGTATCTATAATATCATAATTTGTCATGTACTCGACTCTAATACCAAGCTGTGACGCCCCACCCCAAGACCTACACTAACAAAGAATATTACAAATAATATTGTTGGCGAGTAAAGATAATAGGGTTGTTTAGGAGTGACCATCCGTGAATTTTACTTAAGCGAGCTTCGGTATGTCGATTAGTATGTTATGCATTTTCTTTAATCAAGTGGAATCGACGTATACAGTTCAGGCTTAAAGCAAAACTACGATAGCTATAATAAATCAAAACAACATATAATAAATACAGATCACAGATCAGATGCTGCGGAATACAAACAGATATAAGTCTGAACCGACCCAAAAATGTAGACTACACATATACAAAGTGCTGCATCTTAAAATATGAATATTCACACAAAAAGAGTCTAGCTCAACAAAACATACAACATAACAACACATGTATATATATAGATGACAAAAGTAACTACTAGCTAACAAATAGGGCATCTACTCTAAAGCATCAAGCTGGAGGACCTAAAACATCTCGGTCAGACCCGAGTACTATAAAAATAATAAACAGGTTAGTCCAGACTAAGATAAATGAGTAGCAAAAATAAATGATAGATAAAGTGAACTAGATCTCAAATATAGTCATATATTGATAAATATCAAACATGCATCAATAACTTCAAATTACCAGATAATAAAACTCATAATAGCTTATTAAAAGCAAAAATCCCTGAAATGATTTTATGATAATTCAAACAACATCAAATCTAGAAATCTCACAAATAGAAATCCAGAAATCTCACAAATAAAAGGGGGAAGGCGCCAAACTCCAAGATTAGTGAAAAGTTCACCTACATGCATGTAACTCCAAGATAGACGTATAAGTCTATAAACATCAGGATAGGTACGAGACCTATAAAAATCAAAATAGGAACAAATCCTATAATCTTCGAAATAAGTACGAGAACTATAAACATCAAAATAGGTACAAGACCTAGAAACGTCAAGATAGGTACAAGACCTACAAACATCAAGATAGGAACAAGTTCTATAAACTCCGAAGGCGAGTCATAAACTCGTCGATAAAAGTGTTAAATACTTTCATATAGCAACCGAATAGTTAACGGCCATGTGTCCAACACCACATAGGTTTATCCAAACGTTTACTATACACTAGTAAACTCCACTTGTATGTAGCAATAGTTCGGTCGAAAAAATTCAGGAATTAACCAGTTAAACAAACGCGAGCATTCCATACCACTCAATTTATTTAACCATTTAAATCAATTCCTCATTCGATCAATTTCGTGCAATTTTATGAAAATATTTCTCTTTAAAACCATTTCTTAAAATATTGATTTATGGCGGAAATATATATATACAAGTACACTTTTCAAACCATTACTTCAAACCATTTTTAAAACCATTATCAAAGAGAATAATACTATATATATATAAACCCGTTTATATAGAAATTATATATGCACTTAAAATGATTTGTATAAAATGATTTGTATAAACGATTTGGTTTTGAAATCAGCCATTTGTAAATCCGAGTTGAAAACGTGCATCAAAAGTGTGTATTGCTCCAAGATCCATAGAACATCTCCATGGTATTAAACATCAAAAATTGAATTCATCAATTCAAAAATCTGAAATCCGGAAACATCGATGAAATTGATAGATGTACCGCACCAAAATCAAGTAATCAACCTTAGGGACTCAACTGGGTAATAAGTGATGAATGGCTCGATCGGAGTACACCAAAACATAACCTGGGAGTCAAGTCCAGGCTACGACCGGTGCACCAGTAGGTTATACCGATCCACCGACTCCTTTGCTTGGGCTGACTCCCTGGTGATTCCAGTGGCTCTGTGATGATCGGATTCCACTCATTTCCTCTGTGTTGCTTCTCCAATGACCTGGGGTACTCGAACTAGCGAACATGCAAGCATATATACATGTATAGTTGAATGAAAATCATGATTTCATAAATAGGTTTTTAGCAAACAGAGAATCAAATTCAATTAGACAATGGATTCATCACTATATTGAGATCATATACACTAGAGATTCAACCAAATTCATATAATAGCAGCAAACATTCATATTAGGCTAGAAATTTTGAAAAACAACTCACCTAAACAAACCCGGGATGGAAGATTAGAGCTTAGAATCTCCTATGCCTTTCTAATTTTAACCTTAACCTAGGCTATGAACAAAGATTGGATAGGAATCGATCAAAATCAGAAATAAAAACTAAATCAAATCCCTAATTAGATGCATAAAAAGCTAGAGAGATTACCTTTTATTAATATTCACTAGAATTAATTAAAACCCCCACGATTGAAATCTTTAATTTAGAAATTTGGGAATTAGGGTTTTGGACTTGGAGAAATTTTGATTTTCTGGTTCGGTGATGAAATGAGATTGAGAGAAAACAATATATGTATGTTTCTATTTCTCTTGTTTCTCTAGTTTGGCTAAATGGGTTAAGGTATGGATCCATTAGCCAAGTGTTACTAATTTTCTTAAAAAAGCGTTGTTAATTTGCATTGTTTCATTTTAACACTTTATAAACACTAGTTTGATTTAAACAATGTTATGATTTAACCAACGTTGATTTCTATAATTTTTTCAAAAATGAATAATATGTTAAAATCTCATTTTTATCAATATTGAAATATTTTATCAAAATTAAATACAACTTTTATAAATGAACCATTAATTGAGAAATTATAATTCAAATAATGAAATTATTTCCATATAATTTATTTATTTATTTTCTCCAAATTGTTCTTATATTATTAAACATAAGAATTGACTATAAAAAGGAAAATTCAATAAAGTATTAATTTATTCTCATTCCAACTCCCTTTTAAATTTTATAACACAATAGTCATAAATTCCCCAAATTTAATTATTTAATTAATCATATTTTAAATTCTAGGTAATTTTGACCTGGGTTATTACATAACCGGATGGGCAGACCGAAAGAGTAAATTATATATTGCAAGATCTCTTGCAAGCATGCATTATAGACTTTGGTGGGTCATGGGAGGATTATTTGCATTTGGTGGAGTTTGCTTACAACAACAATTATTAGTCGAGTATTGGTATGGCTTTATATGAAGCATTGTATGGTCGACCATGTAACTCTCCTTCATGTTGGTGGGAAGCGAGTGAGAAACTGATACTTGGGCCAAATATGATTAGAGAGACTTCAAAGAAGGTTGAGGTCATTCAACAATGAATGAAAGCTGCTCAGGATCGACAGAAAAGCTATGCATATAAGAGACAAAGGGAGTTAGAGTTTTGTATCGGAGATATGGTGTTTGTAAAGGTTTCTCCTCTAAAGAATCTAGTTCGATTCAGTAGAAAGAGGAAGTTGGCATCGATATTTGTAGGACCTTTTTCGATAGTTGAGAGAATCAGGAATCTGGCATATACGGTCGACTTACCGTAGAAGATGGCGGGTGCGCACAACGTTTTTCATCTCTCTTATCTACGGAAGTTTGTGCACACTTAGGTGTAAAGATCACACTGGATTAGCTAAAAGATGATGAGGTAGAACCAAAAGTTTATATACCTCGTAGGCCACTTCGTCTTGTTAGGAATGATATGAAACAACTTAGGAGAAAAACGGTGAAGCTAGTCAAGGTACATGGAGCGAAAGTGAGGATGATTATACATGGAAGATGGAAGAGCATGAGGACTTCTTATCTCGAGCTCTTTGAATGGTAATACCCTTCGTTTATTGTTATTCGACGTTTTGACCCGGCTATATCCGAACCAATTGGACAAGTTAGACTCGACTGCAATTAAGGCCGGTAAGCCTAGAGCGATGATTGCGGGATCCAAAAATCTAGTACATATGATAATATGAAGCCATGACCGAATGTAATTGAGAGATATGCAATGTAGAATGTTCAAAGCATGAAATATAGTTTAACGTAGAAAAGGGATAGGCTATAATCCCTCCTAATCATAGGGATCTGCCTATTTCAGCCAAACAAGTGCAACTCAATGGAAAACAATCAATATCTCAAAATCCATAAGTCCAATACATATGAAACTTTGGAAACAAGATTTGGGAACCCTACAGAGTCTACCCTAGGGATCGCATCTCAAAAGGACTAAGAAAGAGGGATCGACCCTCTTCTCTCCAAAGGGATCGGTCGGAATCATGTAACAACACACATTGCAACAAAGATCCAGCAATAACTCAAGTTCCACTAACCTAATTGGCATAAAACTTGGAGGCTAAGCATATTATAACATGTAGAAGCTCCCATAGGGATTACACCCCAAATTCCTCCAAAATAGGGATCGGCAGCGATTCCTATTTCTTGGGATTTGGGCCATGCGATCCCTTATGTGTGCCCATATGGTTTTGGAGATCCTTCTGCCGAATGTTCAAGGAGATATTTCGTCATATTCCTCTATAAATACAGCTTGGTTGTTCATTTTAGAGACTTTTACACTATCGGTTGCTTTGTACTCTATTGTAACGAAGGATATTCAACTAAATCCTCTTGTACTCAGTTGACAAAGTGATTAATAAAGCTATCTATTCAAAGTGGACGTAGACAAACAACGCCGAACCACTATAAATCGCTGTCTTCTTGTTATTGCTTAGATTTTCTATTAATTAATCGCTTGTCTCCTCTGTTTAATTTTATATACTTCATTTATTTCTCCATAAAATCTCTATTGGGTGTTTGTGCCAAAAATTGGTGTAAATATTTTTGTGCTTTCACTGAGAACTCAGATTCTTTGTTCTGTTTGGATCCCTTTGCTGCTACTGGATTACATAAATCCTAGAAAAGATCTAGAATTATCTTCAAGTAATTTATTCGCTCTATTTAGATTTGCAAAAGTCTAAGGAAAACTACGAACAATGGTTAGAAACACCAGTTCTACTTCTCAAAACATAGAAGGAAATGAGAATGCTAGCATCTAACAAGGAGGCCAGAGCAATCTACCAGTAGATGTTAATGCTACCAATCCATTTGAAGTCCAGAATTCGACTAATTCCATCATAATGGATGACTTTCAGAACCTGATGAGAGAGCTCGTGGATAGCACCGATAGTTGAACCAGTAGATTCAAGCCAATATCGATATAATGAATCAACTTAGAGATTAACAACGTGGAAAGCTAGGAGGGAGCCAACCCCTCATTTTGCATCGGAGATTTCATCAGATGATTATCATAGACGTAGACGTCATAGAATTGACGGATATCATGCAGAAGCTTTTGGACATCAATAGGAAAACCAACCTGGCTTGCCGAGACCGATCGGTGTCGATCGCTCTATAGGGATCGGGGCCGATCCCTCCTCTAGAGGAGGAAGCTTGCCTTTTCATATTAGAGCACAAGCTGGAGCCGCTGTGATTGATTCAGATGTTGGAGTTCAGGTGGATGCAAACCAGTTACCTCCCCGTAATGATGATGAAGTGAACGTATGTGATATACATCGTGAGGATATTGAGCCAAGAAGGCATAAAACGACCCTTAGACATCGATCGGACCATTCACGTAAGGTGGAGCACAACTACCGCTTGGCTCCAACTATCCAAACGCCGGACTTGTCAGCTATGGTTAGACAGCTAGTGAGGGAGAGCCAAGGCTTGACACATGATGATTCGGGGATCTCGAGAAGCCATACCCCGTTCAATGACAATAGCTTACATGCGGAGTACCCAAGGAGGTTCAGCATGCCGTCGATGCTTGCCTACGAGGGAAAAACTGACCCCAGGCAACACATCATGAGATATGAATGGCTGATGATTCCACACGAGCTGATGATGCAAAAAAATATGGATGTTTTCCTATTACTCTCTCCTGCATAGCAACGATGTGGTTTACAAGATTACCCCCACGGTCGATTTCTAGATTTGGCGATTTAGCAACAAAGTTTGTGGAGCAATTATGTATGCACGCAACTCGCCCCAAAGATATAATGTCCATATCCAGCATGATCCAGGCTCTGGAAGAATCGATGAAAGACTATTTGGGGAGATTTCATATGGTCATCACAGAAGTCAATAATCCGAATGACCATTCAATATTCATAGCGGTAATGCGAGGGATTAATCTGGAATTTGACTTTGGCGATTGGTTAGCTGGCAAACCACCCGCAACATTGGAGAATTTATACGCAAAAGCAGCTCAATATTTGAGGAAAGAGGAAGCTAGGTTCTTTAGGAAGAAAAATATTGTAGGACTAAGTGGAGAGGGAGTACAAAGTAACATTATAGTGAAACGGTCTGGGGAGAGTTTCAGAAAAGTTCAAGTAAATTCCAAAATTAATCGAATCAGCAAAAGAAAGGCGGTGATAGGAACCGTGAGCGAAAGAGGGATTCTGGAAGAGGAAAGCTTAGGAGTCCAATGTATGATGCCTACATACCACTGAATACATCCTAAAGAACGTCTACTTCTATACATGCAATACCATGTATTATAGGAAGCCACCTCCAAAATAATCGACGGAGAAGTAGAAACATTGTCGGTTCCATGAATGTTATGGTCATAACATGAATGAATGTAGGCATCTCCAGGATGTTTTGAGAAACTGATTTGAGAAAGAAAACTATAGCAGTTTGTTAAAGCCTCACAGAATGGCGGGCAAGGGACATCCGACCCCAACCGAGGGCAAGCACCACACGGGGCCGAGGAGCCTGCGTGGACTGGTGGAAGATTTGTGATCAATACAATAGTTGGAGGACAGCATCCAGCTGATAGGAGCTAGCACGAGATGGAGTGTTATGCTAGCGCAATCAAGCATATTAATGTTGAGTGGTTTTTGAGTACGGAAGATGGGGCACCAGAAAAACAGCAGCGTACAATGGCAGACAACATTGTATTTAGAAATAGAGATGCAGACAATGTGGAGGCACCAATGATCGACCCAATGGTCATTTCGTCCATGATCGGCCCTGTCATAGTGAGGAGGATCTTGGTTGATTGTGGAAGTTCCATGAATATAATTTTAAAAAAGGCATACGATCAGATGAGGATGGAAGCCAAGGACTTGAAACTGTCTAAAGCCCGCATTCATGGATTCAACAGTGCTGCAACCGAAGTTGTCGGATATGTCGAACGGTCCATGGAATTAGGAGAAGGTGGCCATAGGAGAGTGCGGATGTTTCCATTTGATGTTCTGGATATTGACTCTACATACTTCTGGGCCGACCAGCCCTAACTGAATTCCGGGCAGCTCTTGCCCTATGGTATTTGACTTTGAAGTGCCTAACTAACAACGGTGTTCGAGTTATGCATGGTGATCAAGCGACTGGACATGTCTGCTATATAGCTGAATTGAGAGACGCTCGGCGGAAGGAGAAAGGTAAAGGTGTGGATAAGTTTCTCGGCATCGAAGCCACCGAAGATTGACAACCAGCGCCTGGGCCTTGCTTGGGCGCCACAGTCAGTTCTATAAAGACATAGATCCGAGGGATGATGAAGAGGAGCCTAAAGAGACCAAGGCTGTATCGGCTGAGCTGACGATTGACATCACAGTCAGTCATGACGACCCGTCACGGGTCCTAAAGATTGGATCGTAGCTCAGCTCCCAATGATGAAAGAACTTGCTGGTTTTCTCCGAGCGAATTTTTATGTGTTCACTTGGACTTATTCTGACATGTGTGGGATCTCGCTTGCCATTGCGAGCCACGAATTAAATATTGACCCGAGGCATGTCCCAATGAAACAGAAAAAGCGTGGCGTGGATCCTTAGAGATCTACCACCCTTAAAGAGGAGGTGGATATGCTCAAAGGCAATGGGTTTATTCGCGACGTCCTCTACCCTAAATGGGTATCCAATCTTGTACTTGTGAGAAAGGGGAATGGAAAATGGCGGACATGCGTTAATTACTCGGACTTGAACAAGACGCGTTCAAAAGATAGTTTTCCCCTTCCAAGGATCGCCTGGCTGGTAGATTCAACCGTAGGACAGGAGTTGCTACCTTTCATGGATCCGTACGTTGGATATAACCAAATCCCGATGCACATCCCCAACCAGGAGCACACCAGCTTTATTACCGATATGGGATTGTACTGCTATGTGGTAGTGCCATTTGGACTGAAGAATGCTGAAGCAGCTTATCAAGGCATAGTCAATAGAATATTTAAAGATTATATTGGAAAGACAATGGAGGTATACATGGATGATGTGCTTGTAAAGTCACGTCGATCAAGCGACCACATTAGAGATTTAGCAGAAATGTTCTATATCCTCCGATATTAAAAAATGAAGATCAATCCTCTAAAATGTTATTTTGGTGTTGCATCAGGAAAGTTCTTGGGTTTCATTGTCAATGCTAGCAGAATTGAAGATAATCCCGAGAAGATTCGAGCAATTCGAACATTCAGTCGCCAAAGACCATCAAAAATGTACAGAGCCTAAATGTGAAGGTTGCCGCCCTAAGTTGATTTATTTCTAGAGCAATAAATGAATTCCTTTTTTAGATTTCATTAGGTGAGGGAAAAGGAACTTTGAATGGATGCAGGATTATGAAGATGCATTCCAAGCTTTGGTGAACCACTTAGAGAGGCCTCCCAGCTTGTCAAAGCCAATGGATCACGAAGACTTGTATATCTACTTGGCCATGTCGGTACATGCTATAAGTACCGCACTACTTTGCGAGGAGAATTGAATCCAAAGACCGGTCTATTATATTAGCAGGCGATTAACAGGGGCTGAAAGGAACTATCCGAAGATAGAGAAATTGGTGTACTACTTGTTGATTGCTTCGCGAAAGCTCCACCTTTATTTTCTAGCTCATTCCATCAATGTTGACACCGATCAGATGTTATGACGGGTCCTATAGCAACCTGAGATGTCTAGAAGGTTACTCAAGTGGAACATCGAACTGAGCCAATTCGACAACACTTATCTTCCTCCGAGAACCATCCAGGGAGAGGCACTGGCGGACTTTATAGCGGAATTCACTACACGGGATGATCTTCTAGAGAGCGGTTGAGCCCCTACCATTCAGTGGAAAATGTATACGGATGGAGCATCCAACGATCGTTGTTTTGGAGCCGGAATTGTGCTAGAAACTCTAGAGGATCGATCAGTTTGCTACGCTTTGAAGCTTGACTTTCCTGCAACAAACAACGAAGCTGAGTATGAAGCTCTGATTGTTGGACTCTAACATGCCAGAGAACTGGGGATAAACCTCTTGAAATCTTTTGCGATTCAAAGTTGGTAATATACAAAGTTAGGGGAGATTACCAAGCTAAAGGATGACGACTCACTCCATACCTTATCTAAGTCCAAGAGCTATTGACTGGCTTTGAGTATTATGACATCATGCACATTCCCCGGAATCAAAACAAAGAGGCTGACTCATTGGCAAGGTTAGTTAGCACCGGGGATGTGCAACAAATTGGTTCCAGTCGTACTAGACGCTCCAAGCATAAACCAGATGGAAATCAAATTGGGTGCTAGAGACAAAGCCTGAGAAGGAGTCGTGGATGACTCCGATTAAAGAAAATAATGTGTTGATTAGGGGATTGAGATTTGATTTAATTAAGGGGTAGCCGTGTCATTTAAACAATGAATTAAAAGAAGAGTTTAACATGAAATATAGGAGGGGTAAAATAGGAAAGAGGCCATTCCTATATCTTTAACCCTTGGCCGTGCATTCTCCTATACACATTCATTTCATTTTATTAAAAAATTTAAACAAGAGGTTGGCCACCATTAACAAGAGAAAGGGGAAAAAGATAGAGAAAAGCTAGGAAGAAGCTTAAGCAAATCAAATCCATTCACATCTCAATCTCTTTAATCTCTAAAGCTAAGGTGATTAATGTTTACATCTCATATTTATTTGTTTTTGGTTTTAAGATGAATTCCGAATTATTTTGCATTTATTTGCCATGTTTTTGAATGATGGAAAGATTATATATACTTGTTGATGATTTATGGTTGTTCATATAGATTTTATGACATGTATTGATAAGAAAACCATATTAAATCACATCCAAATGCCTTGCGAATTTTTATATAGACCAAAAATATTATTTTGGGGATGGGTTTTAATTTTCAGAATTTTTGAGGAATTTATATGAATTTTCCAATAAAGAAAATGTTAATTTGGATTATAAATTATTTACGGTTAAATAATAAAAGGTTTGGGTCTGAAATTTTTATATGTTGGAAAACATATTAAAAGAGATTTTCTGGAATTTTTGTAGAATTTTTCTAAGTGTTTTAATGGGTATATAAAATTATTTAAGGTATGTGACTTAAATGTTTTATATATTTATAAAAGGTGAAAGGGTTTTTTGCAAATAATTCAAATAGTTAGTTCGTAAAATTGCAGCACATTTTAATGGTAAAGAAAAGAGACAACCAATCAAAATTTTACACGTAAAGCAGGTTAGGTGAAAAGAACTATTTGCTACACGCTTATTACTGTTTTGCTACTTCCGGCACCTACTTCCGCCTTGGTTGGCTTTCGACCAAGTCCCTCCGCTTTCAATACCATCGAAACTAATGCGCATGGTATCAATATATTGGTACGTAGTGAATTGGATAGAAATTGAAAGGCATGAGGCCGAAACCATGGATTTCGAAGGGGTCGAAGCACCACTTTGTTTTTAAATTAAAAATGTGCTTGCTTGCTTTCGACTAAATGACTTTCGACTGAGTAGCTTTCGACTTGGTTAGCTTTGGACTAAGTCAAATGGATTTTAAGGAAATGGTTTTGATTGGGTTGCGCCTCTTTTTTAAACAACTGCTTTCGACTAAGTCGAAACCTTTTGCTACCGCCATTTTACCATTCGACCCAGATGGTTTCGAAGGGGTACTTTGTTTTCTAAAATTTGGCCACTTCTCCAATGCTTTCAAAGGGATGGTTTCGACACCATCACTTCTTTACTTAGGAAATGGTTTTGAAACGGAGCTTTCGACTTGAATGTTTTAAAGACCATTTTACTATGATTAAAGTAAAACCCAAATGGTTTCGAAAGAGACAGTTTTAAATGGTTTTGAAATAGATGCTTTCGACTTTAATGGGTTTCTAATCCTTTTGCTCTACTTGAAGGCATAATCCAAATGGTTTCTACCGAGATGATTTTCAAAGGTTTCGAAGGGGTGAATTTTTGAATGGTTTCGAAAGTTTCCACATATTATAAATTGAATCCAAGTGCTTTCGAAAGGTTTAGGTTTAATGCTTTCGAAAGGTTTGAAAGAATGGCTTCGAAGGGGTGGTTCCCCAATGGTTTCAAAGGAGTTGAAAGGTATGGTTTTTCTGGGTGTTCCGAAAGGAAAGAAAGGAATGGTATTTCATATGTTTCGAAAAGCAATATTTCAAGGTTTTAAAAGAAGGATGTCTAGGATTTTAAAGCTTTCAAGGGAAAGGTTTTTTATGCTTTCGAAAGGAAGGATTTGAATGGTTCCAAAAAGAAAGATTTGGCCTTTCCGCCTAGGTTAAGTAAAGGGTTTTACTTGGTTTCGAAAGGGTTGCTTTCAAGGGTTTCGAAGGGGTTGTTTAAAGGGTTTAAACGAAGGTTTCGAATGTATTAACTAGGCAATATTGCCTAAGTGTTTCCAAGTTAAAAAGGGTTTTAACTTGTTTTGAAAGGATAATTAATCCTTGTTAAAATTCATCAACATTATTTTGAGTAAAGTATATATAACATGGCAAAATAGCTTAGAGTAAAGCTAAGAATATATTTTCCTTGTATAAGTATGATTTAAAAGGTTAAATCATTTTGAAAAGGTTTTCAAGGAAAAAGATGAAGAGTAGTTAACCCTAAGAAAATGATACGGACAGATAGTCCATTTTGATTCAGACAGTTAGTCCAGTTTGTGGACAGTTTGTCCAATTTGCAGGCAGTCAGCCCAGTTTTTGAACAGATAGTCCATTTACTACTTATGGACAGATAGTCCATTAGTTACCTTATTATAGCTTAACGGACTTAGCTATTATTATCGTTATTATATCAGTTTGATTAACCGGTTTGGTTGCAGGAAAAGATTTGCAAAATATATGTTTTAAAGAGGATATTAGTGAGGGGAAACCTGTTCCGTTAAGCGATGTGGTCTCATTCAATATCAGTAAACCGAGATGTAACGGTATTATTCATACCAGGCTTTATGTCTGACTCGATATTTTTGTTTTCCCTTAAACTCTCGGGTGCTCAAAATTGATTTGAGTAGGCTAAGGGTTGAGGTTTTGAGGTTTTAGTAATTTTGGTGAATAAAGCTTCTAGAGACGAGCAGGTGACTGACGGATAGCTAATTAGGAGTTACAGTTTATTTTTCTTTGACTCTGATCAACCAAGGGGGCATCGTCATATGTCGCTCTTGGTGTATTATTGTAATTATAATTAATCTTTACCTGAGAAATGATTATGGGATTATGTAACTTGGATATGAATTTGTTTTGAAATGTAATCAGTAAAATGTTGTTTTTGGATATCTGCGATTTTGTTCATATTCAAGTGCTTCTGATATTATGGATACCTTTAGCATTACCGTATTTTGTCACCAGAAGTTAATACTATAGATGACTGCAGCATCTGTAGCGCTTAGCTATTGGCCTCTAGATACAGGATGTTACAACTTGGTATCAGAGCATAGGTTTATGAATAACTTTAAACTAAAAATGGTTTTTAAAACATAATCCTAAGGAATTAGTATAAGATTGGGGTATGGGATAATGCTATAGTAACGTACTTGTATTTGCTATATATAAGTATATGCTTTATCTCTAGTCTCCTATCTTTGTTAGTTTATTTTTCTATATCTCATGAGGTTTGAATACATATATGGATGGTAGAAGAGGAAGAGTTAACCCATGAGGAGAGGGCACCGATGGGAATTCCAGACCTAATGCGAGGAGAACCCAAGGTCTAGCACAAGCAGAGAATGTAGGTGCTGGAATCTCGCAAGTGGACATGGGAGCTATCTATCAGTTTTTTGTGAATATGATGCAAGCTGGAATTGCAGCTAGAGTGGTAGGAGGAGATGCTGCAGCGGCAGGAGTTTTGGAAGTTCCGGTAGTTAACCATTATGCTAAGCTGAGCGGAGATTAGGCTAAGCATGGAGGGAAGCCATTTATGGGAACAGAGGATGCTATAGAAGTGGAAAATTGGTTGCTGCACTATGAAAGAATCTTTGGGGCTCAATGATGAGCAGAAGAGGAGGCTTGCTTCGAGACAGCTCTAAGGAGAAGCTTTTTTTGGTGGAAGAGCATGACAACTAGTGTGGATGAAGAAACCTTGACATAGGCATATTTCAAGGGGAGGTTCCAGGAGAGGTTTATGTCTGCAATGGCATAGTCTGCTCTGATCAGAAAGTTTGCTAAGTTAGTGCAGGGAGAGATGTCTGTTTTGGAGTATGCCAAAAGGTTCAAGAAGTTGGCCAGATATGGGTATGCTTCAGTGGATACAGTAATGAAGAGGAATGAGAAGTTTATCAAGTGGTTGAAGCCTCAGTTAGCAAGGGCTACTTTACCTTATATTAGAGATCCTTCTGATTTTGTAGTGGAGATGGCCTTAAGGCATGAGGAGATTCTTGATTCCCTAGAGAAGAATACGACTAAGGAGGTCCAGGTTGGGCAGAATCAGAAGAGGAAGTTCTTTCCTAAGAAGGGTGCTTAGAAGGTTGGAGCAGCTAAGAAAGGGAAGTCTGAGATTGTTTGCTTCAAGTGCGACAAGAAGGGGCATTTTGCTAATGAGTGTCGTGCTGGAAAGGAAAAGGAGGTTGTCGGGAAGAAGAATGTCAAGTGCTTCAATTGCGACCAAATTGGCCACTATAAGAATCAATGCATGGAGCCCGCTAAGGATGGAAAGGGCAAGGTGTATGCATTGGAACCTGCTACTTCAAAGCCAATAGCCCAGGAGAAGGGAAAGGCGGTTTTGGGAGGTACGCTTCAGATTCATGGTATGTCTGTTAGCATTCTATTTGATACTGGTGCATTGCATTCTTTTATATCTAGATGTTTGATAGATAAGCTTAACCTAGAGCCCACATATTTAGTTACTTCCTTATAGGTTGCGAATCCAATAGGAGGGTATGCAACTCTAGGGTTGAGATGTGACCAGTTAGAGTTTGACTTGTTAGTTCATGCTTTTGTTTGCAGTTTGCATGTGTTTGATTTTGTAGGGTTCGAAATTATTCTTGGGATGGATTGGTTAAGTGAGTACGATGCTAGGATATTTTGCCAGGATAGGAAAATATCACTTAGACACCCTAATTGTAGTGATCGGAAAGTTTATATGTAGAAGGTTTTGATGGTGAGGTGAATGCTTTATTGGGTGTTATGAAGTTGGAAGATGAGTTGAATTGAGTTTTCGTGGTTAGAGAATTCGTGGATGTTTTTGAGCTTGTAGTAGGATTGCCACCGAAACGAGCCATTGAGTTTCAGATAGATTTGGTTCCGGGAGCAGAACCAGTGAGTAGGCCACCAAGCAGGATAACTCCTACAAAGATGAGGGAGTTGAAGGTGCAGTTGGTGGATTTAGAAGGCAAGAGTTTTATCAGGCCAAGTAGTTCGCCTTGGGGAGCAGCCGTAGTGTTTGCTAAGAAGCCAGACGAATCGTTAAGGCTATGTATCGATTATCCTAAGTTGAATGGGAGGAGGATAAAGAATCGATATCCATTATCGAGGATTGACGATTTGTTCGATCAGTTGAGTAGAGCCAAAGCGTTTTCTCAGTTAGATTTGGTGACAGTTTCCATCAGCTCAGAGTAGCAGAGGATAGTATACCTTTGACGGCGTTTAGGACCAAATATGGATCGTACGAATGGCTAGTTATGCCATTCGGATTGATAATGCACTAGCATTCTTTGTGGATTTGATGAACCGAGAGCACTTGGATAGGTTCGTATTGGTTTTCATAGATGATATCTTGATATAGTCTAAGGATGAGAAGGAGCATGAAGTTCATCTTAGAGTGGTGCTTGAGATGCTAAGGTAGCATCAACTGAAGGCAAAGTTTTCGAAGTGTCATTTCTGGAAGAAGGAAGTGAAGTTTCTGGGTTATGTAGTCTCATAGAAAGGGTTGTCAGTAGATCCGACTAAGATTGAAGCGGTGAATAGTTGGAAGAGACCCGAGACAGTGACTGAGATAAAGAGTTTCCATGGATTAGCTGGATATTATTGGAGATTCATTAAGTATTTTTGGCGGATAGTGGCACCGATGACCAAGCTAACGAGAAAGGATGTAAAGTTTGTGTGGACCGATAAGTGTGAGGAAGCATTCCAGAGTTTGAAACACTTATTGACCCATGCACCTGTGTTGGTTGTTCGGGAAGGGAATCAGGATTTCGTGGTTTATACAGATGAGTGTGGAAAAGGATTAGGAGTTGTGCTGATGCAGAGAGGTAAAGTAATTGCCCATGCTTCTAGATAGCTTAGACCGCATGAAGTCAGATATCCGACGCATGATTTAGTATTGGCTACAGTGATTTTTGCATTGAAGGTGCAGAGATGGAACCGAGAGCGATGACTTGAAAGATTTCGGTCTTGACCGGAATAGGTGGCTAAGAAAGAGAGGAAGATTATGTGTTCCGAGTGTAGGAAAAATAAGGAAAGAAGTCTTAGAGGAATGCCATTGTTCGAAGTTCTCTATTCATCTAGGAGGAACTAAGATGTATCGGTATATGAAGATGAGTTTGTTTTGGGAAGGTATGAAGCGGGATATTGGCGTATGGGTAAAACAGTGTGAACTGCCAACATGCAAAGGCTAAACATCAAAAGCTAAGTGGGTTGCTTCAGCCATTAGATATCCCGATATGGAAATGGGATTCTATTTCTATGGATTTTATTGACGGGTTGCCAAGGTCGAATAGAGGAAATGAAAGTATATGGGTCATAGTGGACAGATTGACCAAAAGTGCCCATTTCATTCCAGTTAAGTCAACCAGAACGACACATGAATTAGCGAAGTTGTTTATGAAGAACGTAGTTAGACTGGATGGAATTCCTAGTAGTATAGTAAGTGATAGAGATCCCTTATTCATTAGCGAGTTCTGGAAGAGTCTACAGGAAGTTTTGCGAACCAAGCTCAAGATGAGCATCGCTTACCATCAGCAGATAGATGGGCAAATGGAAAGAGTTAACAAAGTCTTGGAAGATTTGTTGAGAGATTCTGTTCTAGATTTTGGGGGATCAATGGAAGACCATCTGCATTTAGTCGAGTTTTCGTATAACAATAGTTATCAGACTAGTATTAGGATGGTGTCGTTTGAAGCTTTGTATGGAAGGCCATGCAAATCTCCCGTAAGTTGGTTAGAGACTGGGGATAGATTGGTTCTTGGTCTAGATTTGGTCAGAGAAGCTGCAGAAAAGATTGAGGTCATTTGAGCTAAAATGAAGGAGGCTCGGTCTAGGCAGAAGAGTTATGCAGATAAAAGACGAAAAGATTTAGAGTTCTCAGTTGGAAATCAGGTTTTCGTTAAGGTGTCACCGATGAAGGGTGTGATTATATTTGGGAAATCAGGAAAGTTAGCATCGAGATTCGTTGGACCTTTCCGTATTGTTGAGAGAATTGGGAAACTCGCATATAGAGTCGAGTTATCGAGCAGTTTGGTAGGAGTCCACGATGTTTTTCATGTTTCTTATCTCAGAAAGTGTGTTAGAGACCCGGAGACTACTATTGCACCGACTATGCTAGATGACTTAGTAGTAGAACTGGACTTGACTATAATGAGAAAGCCAGTTCGCATAGTTGTGAGAGATGAGAAGAGGCTTAGAACCAAGACAGTCAGATTAGTTAAAGTCCGGTGGAGCGACGATGACAAGGACTATACTTGGGAGATTGAGAGCAGGATTAGAGATACTTATCCCGACTTATTTGATGGTATGTTTTACCTCTTTGTTTGATGTGTTGTGTACCTTATCGTAATTTTGAGGACGAAATTCTTTAAGAAGGGGAGTTTGTAACACCCCATACTTTTGGTTACATTATTTAGGATATTTAATTAGTTAAATTAAATAAAATAATTTGTTGATTAGGGGATTCAGATTTGATTTGATTAAGGGGTAGCCGTGCCATTTAAACAATGAATTAAAAGAAGAGTGTAACATGAAATATAGGAGGGGTAAAATAGGAAAGATGCCATTCCTATATCTTTAACCCTTGGTCGTGCATTCTCCTATACACGTTCATTTCATTTTATTAAAATATTTAAACAAGAGACCGACCACCATTAACAAGAGAAAAGGGAAAAAGATAGAGAAAAGCTAGTAAGAAGCTTAAGCAAATCAAATCCATTCACATATCAGTCTCTTTAATCTCTAAAGCTAAGGTGAATAATGTTTACGTCTCATATTCGTTTTCGGTTTTAAGATGAAATCTGAAATATTTTGCATTCATTTGCTATGTTTTTGAATGATGGAACGATTATATATACTTGTTGATGATTTATGGTTGTTCATAAAGATTTTATGACATGTTTTGATATGAAAACTCTATTAAATGACATCCAAATGCCTTGCAAATTTTTATATAGACCAGAAATATTATTTTGGAGATAGGCTTCAATTTTCAGAATTTTTGTGGAATTTATATGAATTTTCTTGTAAAGAAAATGTTAATTTGGATTATAAATTATTTACGGTTAAATAATAAAAGGTTTGGGTCTAAAAATTTTATATGTTGGAAAACATATTAAAAGAGATTTTTTGAAATTTTTGTAGAATTTTCCTAAGTGTTTTAATGGGTATATAAAATTATTTAAGGTGTGGGACTTATATGTTTTATATATTTATAAAAGGAGAAGCGAATTTTTGCAAATAATTCAAATAGTTAGTTCTGAAAATTGCAGCACTTTTTAATGGTAAAGAAAAGAGGCAACCAATCAAAATTTGACACATAAAGCAAGTTAGGTGAAAAGAACATTTGCTAGATGCTTATTACTGTTTTGTTGCTTTCGGCACCTACTTCCGCCTTGGTTGGCTTTAAACCAAGTCCCTCCACTTTCAACACCATCGAAACCAATGCGCATGGTATCAATATATTGTTACGTAGCAAATTGGATAGAAGGAGAAATGCATGAGGCCGAAACCATGGGTTTCGAAGGGGTCGAAGCACCACTTTGCTTTTAAATTAAAAATGTGCCTGCTTGCTTTCGACTAAATGGCTTTCGAATGAGTAGCTTTCGACTAAGTCAAATGGATTTTAAGGAAATGGTTTCGATTGAGTTGCGCCTCTATTTTTAAACAACTTCTTTCGACTAAGTCGAAACCTTTTGCTACCGCTATTTTCCTTTCGACCCAGATGCTTTCGAAGGGGTACTTTGTTTTCTAAAATTTGGCCACTTCTCCAATGCTTTCGAAGGGATGGTTTCCACACCATCACTTCTTTACTTAGGAAATGGTTTCAAAACAGATGCTTTCGACTTAAATGTTTTAAAGGTCCTTTTTCAATGATTGAAGTAAAAACCAAATGGTTTCGAAAGAGACAGTTTTAAATGGTTTCGAAATAGATGCTTTCGACTTTAATGTGTTTCTAATCATTTTGCTCTACTTGAAGGCATAATCCAAATGGTTTTGACTGAGACGATTTTCAAAGGTTTCGAAAGGGTGAATTTTGAATGGTTTCGAAAGGTTCCACATATTTTAAATTGAACCCAAGTGCTTTCGAAAGGTTTAGGTTTAATGCTTTCGAAAGGTTTTAAAGAATGGTTTCGAAGGGGTGGTTCCCTAATGGTTTCGAGGAGTTGAAAGGTATGGTTTTTCTAGGTGTTTCCAAAGGATTGAAAGGAAAGGTTTTTCCTATGTTTCAAAAAGCAATATTTAAAGGTTTTAAAAGAAGGATGTCTAGGATTTTAAAGCTTTCAAGGGGAAGGTTTTTTATGCTTTCGAAAGGAAGGATTTGAATGGTTTCAAAAGGAAAGATTTGGCCTTTCGGCCTAGGTTAAGTAAAGGGTTTTACTTGGTTTCGAAAGGGTTACTTTCAAGGGTTTCGAAGGGGTTGTTTAAAGGTTTTAAACAAAGGTTTCAAATGTTTTATCTAGGCAATATAGCCTAAGTGTTTCCAAGTTAAAAAGGGTTTTAACTTGTTTTAAAAGGAAGCTAATCCTTATTAAAATTCATCAACATTATTTTGAGTAAAGTATATATAACATGGAAAAATAGCTTAGAGTAAAGCTAAGAATATATTTTCCCTGTATAAGTATGATTTAAAAGGTTAAATATTTTTGAAAAGGTTTTCAAGGAAAAAGATGAAGGGTAGTTAACCCTAAGAAAATGATTCGGACAGATAGTCCATTTTGATTCGGACAGTTAGTCCAAATTGCGGACAGTTAGTCCAGTTTGTAGGCAGTCAGCCCAGTTTCGGACAGATAGTCTATTTACTGCTTATGGACAGATAGTCCATTAGTTACTAGATTATAGCTTAAGGACTTAGCTATTATTATCACTATTATATCAGTTTGATTAACTAGTTTGGTTGCAGGAAAAGATTTGCAAAATATATGTTTTAAAGAGAATACTAGTGAGGGGAAACCCGTTCCGCTAAGCGGCGTAATCTCACTCAATATCAGTAAACCGGGATGTAATGATTTATTCATACCAGGCTTTATGTCTGACTCGATGTGAACAAAATCGTAAAGTCCATTCTAAAGAAGCGTTTGGAGAAGGCTAGAGGCAAGTGGGTGGATGAACTCCCAACAACGTTATGGGCTTACAGAACCACCCACAAGTCCGTGATGGGCCATACTCCATTCGCCCTTGCTTAAGGCTCTAAAGTCGTCATTCCTATTGAACTTGAAGTCCTTTCTCATTGATTGACCTATTACGATCCCAGAACGAATAGAGGTCTCCTCCTAGAATCTCTAGACTTTGTAGATGAGAAGCGCGAAGAAGCTGATTTGAGGGCAGCTGCACATCGACACCGGGTCGTCCGATACTACAACACTAAATTCTGGCCTAGAACTTTTGAATCGACGATCTCGTCTTGAAATGGGTTTTTCCTACCCCGTCACACATGAATCCTACTTGGGAAGGACAATATGTCATTTAACATAGGCTTGAAGAGGGAACTTTCAAGCTAGCGATTGTTGATGGAATCATGCTCCCAAGGGCGTGGAATATTGAGCATTTACGATGCTATTTCACTTAGTAACTCTTTTTCATTCGGTTGTATTTAATTTTCGAATTTGCTTTAGCATTTGATTTTCCTAATATGTAACAAGACAAATGATGTCATTTCTTTCATTTGATAGATAAAGTTTGAAATTTCCTTCATATCTGTAATTGTTGTAGCATTACATATTAGTTACGATACTCGACTAACTAATATTGACATGTTCGAGCAGGTTCCCAGAGTTTGGAGCTAGCCGATTACATAAGTTCACGATTGAACTAAACAAAATTAATGCGGTATGATCGTTCATTCGATGATTCTCGCTCACAATCCAATGGACGGAGTACCTAACGAGAAATGGATATGACTTGACCATCTGATACCCAGATTAATCCCACCAAGCGATGGTATAGACAAGAATCAAAACCGATCGTGATATGACCGATTGGTCGCTAAGTTAAACCCCGGACTTGGGGGCAAATCAATCAATTAAGGAAAGTATGGTCCGACTATTTTTTGAAATAACTCTAAGTCCCTAGAGTGTGGACTAGAGTATAAGCATGAATCGGGTGCCATATGATCGCCCGCCAACTAACTCTTATCCCCATAGTGTGGGTATGAGTATAGACAAATAGATGAGTGTGGTTCAACCAACCACTACTCTATAAAAGCCGACCTGAAACTGACAGGAGGAGTATAAACTCTCTAAGGATGGAGTTCGATCATCCATTATCTAACTCTGCTAACCCGAGACTGGGGGTACGAGTATAATCACACAAACCGCTGATTCCGACAGCGTAATGCTAGGACTCAAGCCTAGTGTTTGATACAACTTGAGTTCACAACTCTATGGAGGCCTTGAGTGAAAATTAACAAACGATTATCCGAATTAACGAGCAAAGAATTACAAGTACATTGGATACAAAAGTAATAGCTCGACTACTTAAACAAAATTCACATAAGAGTTCGACAGAAAATAAAGAACTTTTATTTGCACATTAAACTTGAAAATCGTAGTGCAAATTTATCCAAAAGCGGGGGCCATACCCGAACAATTACGACCAACAAAAGAAAAACAACTATATAAGCTATATACAAACTAAGCCGGAGTGACACCTACTTCTTTTGCCTCTTCTCCCTTTTGGATTTCTTGGGAGTGGCACCACCCAAGCCTCTGCCTGTCCTTCTCTTCGATCCTTTACCACTCTTGGCAGGAGAGCTTTCAGAGGTTGGAGGGAGTTTTTCGAGAACCGACCCGCCGAGTGGAATGACTTGTAGTGGGACGAGATTTGGATCATCGACATCCACATCAGTGGGCTCAGCTTTAACTTTTCTCTTCAATAACTCCTCTCTTTTGATGCACTCCTTCAAGCTGAGCTCATTGGTGTGCTCGGAGGCACCAGTGATCACAATGTCATCAGATTCATCTGATAGTAGCTGATCATTAGCCTTTTCGTCATCAAGTGCTCCAATGACTTGAGCATCGGGTCCTGAAATGTCGGTAGCTGCCAGAATTTCAGTAAATTTTGGTTGTTGCTCCGCAGCGGTATCGCTTCTTGAAGTTTGACTGGGACCCGGAAGACCTGCAGATTCACGGAAATAAGAAAATAAGCCCATAACTATTGGGCATGAGGAACGAAACCGCTCGGATAATAGAGAGTAAAGAAGGATACCTGTTTCCTACTAACTTTCAGTTGTCGTCGGAGTGCTCCCTTCTAGAATAGGAGTCAACACCTTTGATTGATAACCGGATTTGTTTGGATCATAGCTCAGATCATGTCCCGGACTGAGTGAAATAGATGTTCTGGCTATTTGAAGTGAAGGGGGACCTTTGGGATCGGGCTTTGAACCTTCAACAATGATTTTTCCTTTTCCAAAGGGTGCCAGAATATCAAAATATCATAGCCTTATAGCGGCAAGGTCTAAAGGTTCATCCCTACGAAGAATCTCCCATACCAGTTTCTCCTCATCTAATTCAGCTTCACCAAGGGCTTTCTTCTTTATTTCAACGATATATTCCTAAGCCTCAACAAGCGATTCAAGGTAGCTCTCTCCAAGAAAACTCAAATCGTGATGGATTAGGACTTTAGCATTATATTCAACAATTAAAGGATCGAATATGTCTTTAATCTCATTCCGGCCAGCTTCTTTGGCATCCTCCAACTGGGTCTCGATTTGCTCTCTAACTTCATTACGGCCAGCTTCCCTTGCCTCTTCCTTGAGGACTTCAATTTGAGCGAGATTATCATCAAGTTTAATTTTCAGTCCTTAGGCTTCGACGGCCTCTTCACAATATCTTTGAGGCTCCTCCTAAGTTTCGAGTTTTTCTTCTTTCTCTTTCTTAAGGAGTTCTTCAAGTTCCTCAATGTGGCGGGCTAGAGTGTGTTTAACTTTTTGCAGTATGTCATTTTCCAGAGCAAGCACACTGATGCGGTTGAGGACAGTATCCAGCTCCTTTTTATGAGCTATTTCTAGACGACTAACCACCTCAGATGTTTGTTTAGTATTCTTCTATGTCACGGCTAGCTTTGCTGTCAACTCTATGATCTCATCATCTTGGTGTTTAATTATATCTTTATCATGGATTACCTCTAGTTTAAGGCGATCGATTTCATGCTGCCTCTCGATAGACACCTCGAAGATTTTTTCGGCTAAATGTTGGAATGCTTCGTTCTATACAAAAACATCATTGACACATGCAAGTGAGCTCGCTTTAGCACTCCTTGGAATTGTATGGATGAAAGGAAGAAACTTTAGCCCATCAAAGCAGATTTTTGGAAAATTGACCTTAAGTTCTACTATTCATTCTATTGTAGAGGCCTCAGGAGCTGTGGTAGTCAAAACTGGATTAGAGGTAGCGATTCGGCGTTTGCTAGACCTATGATCGTGGGACTGTCTAGAACCAGATGAATCTAAATAATGTTCAGGCGGCACAGTAGTTTGGAGAGTATAGGAATAGGTCTGATCGCAGCTATGTATAGGAAGATTAGGCTAAACTTCCTGATGATACGATTGAGACCTGTATTTAGAAGATGAAGACTCTCTTTGATGATGACTTCTTTCCCGACTGTCATCTCTTTCTCGATGCCTGCCCGAGTCTGGATCGTGGTTGGATCCATAATGTCTTGAGGAACCCCTCAAGCGATCGAAGGCACGGGAATGAGACATAGCACCTGGGAATCAAATGAGAGCCTATAAGTGACCATTAAATAAAAGGTAGATGAAAATCGTGCAGTGAAGTGCACGTGATTGTGAGTGTCCTAGTGTCCCCTGACGGACCAGTTACTATAGCCTTGCTCATAGAAGTGTTTTCCCCTTTACTAGTGGGAGGAATGTCATCACCGGTCTTGGTTGGAGAATTGAGCCCCCTAATACTGATGTTGTGGAAGTCATAGTTCATGATATCATCAAGGATCGAGAGATTCGAGAACCCTTCCATCGAACTTTCTAAATGTTGAAAGGAAGACTCTTCTTTAACAAAGGTGATGATGAACTCTGGCTCTTTAGTGGTTTTTCTCTTATGGACTTTATAAGCGAGCTTTTTTCCTTTTCTTGTTGGCACATGAGATTGCGCGCCTTATGATGGTTCGACCACAGGCGCATTGCCCGGGCCCGCATCAGCATCGCCAGGTTTGTTGGCTTCATCAACTCTAATTTTACCATCTTTGGTATCATCCTGAGCCCCATTGATTGGGGGCACGACAGGGCTATTAGTATCGCCTTCTAGTTTTGCAACATTCCTTGGTGGTGCAGCGCTTCCCGAAAGACCGATGTTGCGACCTTCTTCTAACAGCCCAAAAAGAGATAACCACTCATCAGCTATAAGGGATCAGATGTCCCTGTCCTCAACTGGGGTGGCATGGATTGCAGAAACCGCCCTTGAATAATTATCACCTTCAGGCCGTGGATGGACATCTGTAATTTTCAAATTATTTGTGAGTTCAAGATACGGCTCAGGCTAAAGAATTTGAGAATAAAGTGAAGACAATACTTATGTCCTTCCAACCATCGCCTCGCGAAGCCAAGTGGACAAGAACATAGAACCATTCGTGTTTAAAGATACTGAGTTTGTTCCAAGCACCAGTCAGAACTTGACAGTTGGATGAAGGCTCGAGGAAAGTATAAGAAAGGCTTTATGTCCGTCATTTGAAATTGTAGATAAACCTAATGTCTTCAGGAGATGGCGGGCGGAACAAAACATCCATAAATAGCAAGAAAGTGCTTTGAAGAAAAGCATTGCTATTTGGATGCAGCTGAGCATGAGTTATTCCTAGATAATTTAGCATCTGTGGGATAAAAGAATTAAAAGATGGCATACATCCAGCCCAACACATAAATTTATTGCATGTTGTATACCCCTCCGGGGGCAAATGAGCCTTTTCATTCACTGAAGGGACTGGAACATCTCCAAACGGAGTCTTATGTTTAGAGCATAGTCTACGTAGAGCGGCCTCGCCAATTCTGAAAGCTTGGTTCCATTGGGTTATCCAGAAATATAACACCTTCTATAGTGTCAAGGGCATGACTTATCTCTTCCACCGGAAGGGTAGGAACATTAGAGAAAAGGTCGACCAGCGGGCCGGAAATCTTCGGTTGCTCAATTTGGTGTTCAGGGGAAATTCTATCGGATACAGTGGCAAAACCTGACTCGGCTCCGGGATTACTGTTTGTGAAGGTTGTCCAGAAGGCATTTCGGCTAAGCGACCTGAACATCTAGAGCCCATATCAACTAAATCAGCAGATAATTGAGATTAGAGAATTTTATTTGTCCCACGGTGCTAAGTGTAAACTAGTGTTGTACAGTGTTGTGCAATGCAGAGATAAACAGTTCAAAATTAAAAGCAAAAGTAAGTGATGAGACTTTGGATTCTAACCAGAGTGACCGTCATCGTTGACCGTCTCAATCAGCGTTTATATTGATTGGTCATGTAATCTTTGGGATCGACCATCGACATATCGAAGTGTGAAGTCCATTATTGAAGTCCATATGTTATGCTTTAATTCAAGTTCATGTCCTGACGGTTTGGTTGTTCAATTTCAAATTCAAAGTTGGATAAGCAAGTCCTGTTGTTCTTTATCATCACATGTTCAAGTTTGTTAAGACGGGATTGGTTTTAATTGTTCATTTAAGTCTATATGGATTGGTTTGTTTATGGGTTCAAGCTTGATTCAAGGGCCTGAAATCGGCTAAGTCCCCTCATAGTCGATCCCTCTCCTAAAGCAAACAATCGATCCCTCATCACCGATATGACAGTTTCCCTATCTATAGGCGATCCTTATGTTGAAACCAACTCGACCGATCCCTTTAAGCTACACCAACACCGATCCCTCCTTATTCCTCAAACCTCCGTCTTATTTATGAAAATAACTGATCCCTCTCACTAGCCAAATACATGGCTATTTTTATACTTCCCTCAAATTTTTACGCCGATCCCTCAGGAAACACGAGAAGTACCAATCCCTCTCTACCATACTCCACCACAAAAAGATCCCTACAATCATCTCAACCATTATATCGATCGGTCATACCCATACATTACTCCAACATCCACTATCAATCCCTCCATTTTACAATTTCACTTCGTCTTCTCCAATTCAAACTAAACACGCAGTTTCATAACCCCTAAAATCACCAACCACATCATCTTGTCACTGACATGTATCCAAAATCGTATACAATGAAACCTACATATGTGATTTTGATTGCTAATTTGAAAGGAAAGTGGGGTTCAATTTAATGTTGGAATTGACGAATGGAGCAGGGTTAATGGAGGCGGCGGAGCAGTTGATGACGATCCAAATGAGTAGAGATGGAAGTTATCACCCATATTGATGGATTCGAGGTGGTTAAAGGCAATAAAAAAGAGGAAGAGAGGGTTCATATTATTTTTAGAAGAGGAAATGAGATAAAGTGAGGAAGGGAAGTCAGGTATTGGCTTATATATGGAGTCAAAGGGTTCGGCCCACTTTCCTTATTTACGAGGTGGAAAATCGGTTAAGTCCACCAAGTAATAAGGCCCTAGGGAACGAAATCAGTTTCCCTGTGTTAAAAAAAAGAAAGGGTAAGAATAGAAAAAAGGGATCAATTATAAAAACTCTAATCCTTATTACAAAAAAGGAGGGGGGATCGGCTAGAGGAATGCCGATCCCTATAAACATAAAAGAAAGAGAGAGAGAGAAGGGATAGGTTATGAACCCTATGTGCATGCAAACATGTACATAAATTTTTTATAAAGTGAATAAATATAAAATGCAATGAAATTGCATCTAATTCAATGAAAATTGGCAACGACCCTTGAGCATGCAAGCACGTCCGGGAGCCAATGATAAGAACGTATACCTGAACCTGGACATATATATTCTGAAAATTCAATTTTTCGAATCGACAAAAATTGAATTCAAACTTGATGTTTTCAAGATAAGATTGAATCAGATAGCCAAATCTTACTATCCCCATAGAATCGGACATAGATTGCAGCTGACAGAATATAATCCTAAATTTATACTATTCGAACTCGACCAAGGGATAGCAACTATTCAGAAAATTGGATGGATTTCTTTCCAGTGACTTTAACTTGCTTCGATTCAAAGCACGTCATGTTCAACACAATATGTACTTTGGGGGGGGCAAGTGTTATCTGGCATTTGACTCGGCTGTATCCAAACTGATTGGACAAGTTAGACTCGACTGCAATTAAGGCCAGTAAGCCCAGAGCAATGATTGTGGGGTCCAAAAATCAAGTACATATGATAATATAAAGCCATGAATGAATGAAATTGAGAGATACGCAATGAAGAATGTTCAAAGTCTGGAATATAGTTTAGCATAGAAAAGGGATCGACTATAATCCCTCTCAATCATGGGGATCGGCTTATTTCAGCCAAACAAGTGCAACTCAATGGAAAACAATCAATATCTCGAAATGCTTAAATCCAATACATATGAAACTTTGGGAACACGATGTGGGGAACCTAGGGAGCCTACCCTAGGGATCGTACCTCAAAAATATTAAGCAAGAGGGATCGGTCCTCTTCCCTCCATAGGGTCGGCCAAAATCAGGTAACAACACACATTGCAGCAAAGAACGAGCAATAACTCAAGTTCTACTAACCTAATTGGCATAAAACTTGGAGTCTAAGCATATTACAACATGTAGAAGCTCCTATAGGAATCACACCCCCAAATTCCTCCAAAATAGGGAATGTCACTAATCCCTATTCTTGGGATTTGGACTATGCGATCACTCATGTGGGCCCATATGGTTTTGGAGATCCTTCTGCCGAACTTTCAGGGAGATATTTCGTCGTCTTCCTCTATAAATACATGATTTGTTGTCCATTTTTGGGACTTTAACACTACTGGTTGCTTTGTACTCTATTGCAACTAAGTATTTACATCTGACCCCTCTTGTACTCAGTTGAAAAAGTGATTAATATAGTTATCCATTCAAAGTGGACGTAGGCAAACAACGCTGAACCATTATAAATCACTGTGTTCTTGTTATTGCTTTGATTTTCTGTTATTTAATTGCTTGTCTCCTATGTTTTCATTTTATATTCTTTATTATTTCTCTACAAAACTCTATTGGGTGTTTGTGCCAATATTTGGTGGAAACATTTATCATGTTTACTTTCACCATTGTAGACTATATTTGATAGGTTAGTATGTTGCATGCTAGGGTATATCATATATACTATTAATCGCATAGCTGCTTATGTGAGATTTTGATTGTTGCATGTGACTGATAGGCATGTAGGATAACCATGGTTGTTTATACTTTGGCTTATTTGAGGATTTTGGGGGAGAATTCTTTAAACGGGGAGAGAATGTAATAACTCGTATTTTACCTATCGGAGGATCATAAAATATTTTTATTTTATTCATATGAGGTCGTATGATTCTATAATTTTAGGCTATGACTCTTAGGGAAATTTTACACACCTATCGTTTTCCTAAATTTCTATGTAACCATTTTGACCCTAGAAACCTTGTTTGGGCTATAACTTTTGTAGGAGTTGAATTAGGGTCTCAAACTAGTTTTATTGCTTTGGAATGATAGTTTCACATTCCGTAGAGTTGTTATAATAAAAAACAGATTTACAGTTAGAAAGTTATGCCTGTGTTAAGTTTTTTAAACTGTTGACCAGAGTTAGTGTGTAATTAGTGAAGCCCATTAGTCAAACTAGAGAATACTATAAATAGAGGGCTGAAGAGTCAAGATAAAAAAATTCTTCTCATTCTAAATCAGGTAAAAACCCTAATTATCCCTAGATCCATCCTAATTTCATCCAAAATCACCCAAATTGCTCTCTAAATCAAACTAGATTGCAGAGTAGAGGTCAGCTAGAAGACAGAGATCATCTTTTTGTTTGGTTTGAAGTGCATTCCATTGCTGTCCAGATTGGATTTACATTTGTTGAATTTGGTAATTGGTGGGTGGTTTTTTCCTTCTCACTATACTATGCATGTTTATATGGTAAAATTATAGGATTTAATATGTTTTAAATCAATTTTTGGGCACAAAACCTTTTCTAACTTTAAATGCATGTTAAACTATGTATATGGTTTAGACTAATTACAAATCACTCTTACTTATGCTCATATATTCATGCTATATGTAGATATATGTTTGAAATTGACTTGTGTGTCTTATTTGATGGATTGCATGCTTGATAGAATGATATTGCTTGTTATTTTATGTTGGATGATATGATTTGATGTTGTTTGCTAGTGTTGTGATTGCATAGAAAAATAGGTTGGAAAACTGAGCATATTGGAGACAAAGATGGTGGGAATTGGATGAAACTTGGAGGGGAGGCTCTCGAGTGTTGCAAGAGCTCATGGTTCAACTTGTAGATTCCAAACCATTAAGTATAGAAGTCGGCACCGATAAGAGAGGTTGATACCGACATATTTAGGTTGGTCCATGGAGGTGGCAATTTTGGTGAGGGCAAGGGTGTTCCCAATAAGGGTTGCCTAAGATATTGGATCAGTGATTGGCTAAGTGCTTGAGGCTATGGGGACTTATTTATAGAATATGAAGTATGGTGCTTTGAAGAGAGGACTTGTTCTATGATGACATGTTTTGGGTAGAGTGGTCGGGGTCAAAGCGTCTAGGCATGGAGTAATAGAAGCAAGGAAAAAGTGGAAGGAAACTTAGCCGTAGAGTGGCTAAATGGAGAGGTCGGTAGTTGTTGAGGTTCTGTGGGTCATGCTGGAGCTTATATCTTGTTCGTATAAAGTTGAATGACGTGTAACAACATGATGAAAGCTATGAATCTTCGATTTGTAACTAATGATGGGAGTAGGTGTCGAAGATTGAAGACTCTATAACCTTCGTTTTGTGACTTGTGTAGGGAGTAGGTATCGAAGGGGCTTGTATTAGGAGCTGTTGAGTGGAGGAACATGGTGGGTTCCTGGATAATGGAAACTGAATTGAGTAAGAAGGGCTCGGTGTCCAAAATGGAGGAAAGGAGGGCTTGGGTGAATGTGCTAAGGAATTTTTGATAACTCGGAGCGTTTTCCATTGTACTGGAAGTAGGGTTATTGTGAGTGGGAATGGCCATGGGTCAAATGAGGGACATGTATACCTTGGACCTTTTGGTTCTATCGTCCAGCTTTGGGCTGTGAGATATGAGAGTACAATGGAGAATCGGGATTTCTATTAGTCCATGGTAGAAAGAAGGCGATACGAGCTATCATGTATTCAGGGCACAGGGGAAGAGTGATGGTAGGAATTATTTGATGGATGTTGTGGTTGTTTAGTTGATTTCTCGGCTATCACTCGGGGATATCATTGGGAGTAGGTACAAGAGATAGGGATATGTGACATCCACTATTTTATGTTGTATTGTACCTTTATGATATCATAGTGTAGCATATTATACTGTTATGTGCTAATTCTTTGGTTGCAGGGATAGGTCAGGTATGGTTCATGTACTCTTGTTCCTTAATATTTACATGTTTATTATTTTGAGACTCATTTATCGCTCATGCCAGACTATTGTCTGACCCAAGTTTTCATGCTTTGCCTCTTATTATTTTGTGTACTCTTAAATGAATAGACTAGATAATAGGTCTAGATAACGCAGTAGCCGTTTGAAGGATGAGCTGGATAGAGATATCTCGTATCATATATATATGGAGTCTGTGCTTATTACGCCGAGTAATGTTGGGGATTCCGTGACAGTTCTTGCTTATTACTATTTGTGTTAGAGATAGTAGTTGAGTTTGTTTTTGTTGTATAACTTTACTATTGATGTATAACTCTGTGGATATTATACTTCGATGATGATGGTTTGTTCACATTGTTATTACTGTCTTTTCAGTTATATCTATGATATTATATTTTATCCATGCGCTGTGAGGCATAACAGGTTATATCTTATATTAGTTTATTTCAACCTTGATGATCGTCTTATGTTAATCGAGCATAGACAATGCGCTATTTATATACTATTGGTGCCGATGGTATAGGGCGGTCGTCACAATTTTGATGTGAACCACATTCGACTTGTAGTGCACGTTGCAGGACCAAGCATGAGTCCAATGTATGACTATCCTTTACCACGCATGGCAAGGCCGGATAGTCGTAGATTTGTAATGCTTTACCATAAGAGGCGAGATCAGATTATGTTTAGATTTATTTAGATAGTGTAATATCATTTTGTAGTGCGGCGTAGGCAGGTCTAGAAGGTATTATACTTAGGCTTAAACCATGTAATATTATGGTCATAGTAGTATATAATTTTTAGATTGGTTTCACTTATTCAGACATTTGTCTTACCCACTCCTATATTTTTCTATCTATATTATTCAGAATGACAGAGTCTGGAGGCGTGATGGACCAGGAAGCATGGATTTGTACATATTGTAAATATTAAATATAAATGTTACGTATAACCTAATTTTAAAGACATGATGTGATAATGTGTGGATTTTATTTAGATTGACTTGTACAAACTTATGTTATGGTATCAGATTATGTAATTATAAAATATATTTGCTTAATATGATATATTGTATAACCATTCGCTATGGGACTCTAAAAGTTATTGGTTAGTTTAGTTTTTTTAATCTTATGCTCCCTATGTGTATATCATATGTATTATCTTCCAACGACTTGCCATTTCGGGACTTCATTGTATAGTTACAGGGTTCTAAAATGGTGGGTTGTTATATAAGGTATTAGAGCATAGGTTATAGGATTAGGGAACATATTGAGGGAGCATACTTGTATATTTTATAAAATACATAATATAATATGTGTATATGATTTGAATATTTGTAGTTGTTCCAGTTGAGCTATCTGTCTATTAGGGAGTCGCTAATGAATCGCAACCACGGATCGCTAAAGATGAGTAAATTGGTAAGGATGGAAACCAAAACAATATATTTTTGGTGGAGTAAGACCAAAACTGGAAGGGTTCAAGCATCGATCTTAGAGATATTGCGATTTGAGCATCCATATTTGGTTGGACCGATATCTATAAATGATGAGTCATGCCACTGTAAACCCCATAGTACCTGTGTTTAGTATATAAGGAGCAATTCTTAGGGATCGGTGATGATCTGTTGAAGTCATTTGACTAATCAAAGGCCTATGTCCACTTATACTTTGTTAAAGTTGTTTATAAGTTTTCACAGAACCTTTCTTAGGGATCGGTGATGATCTGTGGAATTATAAGGGGAATATAATAACTTGTTAATAGCCAAAAAAGATCCCTTAAACTATGCCCATATCCCTCTATTTATAGCTGCAGGTTATTGGAAAGCTCTCGCCTACATTTTAACCAATCCATGACTTTGCTTTGTGGTTCGCGATCTTCTACTCCTATTTGCTTGGTTGACTCGTATCTTCATCTTTGTAGCTTTGTTTGCCTTGCCATGGGCTTGGATTTAATCGAAGGTCTCGGTTTGGAGGTTCGACATGAGTATTCAAGTTGATCATTGGTTATGGTAGTTGATCTGAACTTGCAAACCATCTCACAAAGGATGAGCTAGTTTGTAAACATTTCAACTAGACATGGCATGAGACGTATGTCGTTTTAGAAGAGTTCTTGGGGATAGGTATTGATCCCTGTTCAAGGTTAGGTACCGATCTAGCAATTCTCTTATACGTTGAAGTTTTGAGCTTAGTACTCTTTTGACACTTGAGTTTGGTCGTTGTTGCTCTAAATCCCAGCTTGATAACTCTTCAATTAAATCGACTTAATGCATCTGAATATGCCCTAGTCGCAAGGCTGGATAGCAAGTACGATGCATTATCTATCCCTTACGAATTTCGAGAATGAAATTCTTTTAAGGGGGAGAATGTAACACCCCGGAAAACTGGCAATATTGTAATTAAATAATAATAATAATAATAAATCTAAAAGGGAATTGGAGGGCATTTCAGTAAATTTCTATAGATGGTCAAAATGGTAATTTTACAGATAGTTTAATTTGCCGACAGGAGTTGCACCATTGCATATCTCTTGTTTTTCTTGTTAAGATGGAGTATTCATTTGTCCAAATCGGATGTTTATGAGTGAGATAACGAAATTTTGTTTAAGTGGGCCGGGTTTAGGGCTGAGTTGGGGCATGCCTATAATTTGAATTCAAATATGAGATGATAGTTCAGTTTTCCCTCCTAAAGCTAATTCAAAATGTATGTACATTTCAGTTTCTCATTTTCTAACTTTTCATTTTCGAAATTTCACCGATTCCATCTTCTTCCTCCTTCCTTCACCCAAACATCAAATCAACAATTCTCAACGAAATTTGACAAGACAAGTAAATTGAATCCATGATGAAGTTATCTGTCATCAGGGACGAGAATCGTAGGCTAATTCGAAGGATTACATTTATGGAAATTTGGGACAACAAGCAAAATTAGGTTCTTTTGGCATGAATGAGTGAGTGAACCCTCTCCGACTTTTGTATAATGCTATGATAATGTTATGAGATGTTTTAAAACTAACTTAGGGTGGAACTATGAAGTAAAAATCTGTATAAATGATGATATCTTAATTTAAGAAATAAAACTCGTACTCTTCTTTTTAGAAACTTCAAAAAACCCTAGTTTTACACTAATTCGAATCGGAACCTAATGAAATACCAAATTTGATGTTTGTAAATATTTTAGGACCTTAGGAACATTGTAAACATTGTATATATATATATATATGATATGAAACCATCAGAACCAAAGAAACAAGTATAAATCGAAATCTGGAAACAAATGAAACAAAGTAAACTTCGAAAACCAATTTCTGGTTTCCATACAGGTGCACTGGTTGGTGCCCATCGGTCTACCCGTGGACCATCTAGATTTGGGTATTAGACATTTTTAAACGCCGTTTCCATGAGTGGATATTCGACTTCTTACATGACATTTTTCCTAGCGATTCTATGGTGGTTTCTTTATCTGTGAAGTGGTTGTTTGGGTGCATAGATTGATGAAAATGTACGAGATATAGATGTAGTAAATAGGGCCTTCGAATGACCGATAGGCATGCAAACCATAAACAAGTGTGTAGTTTGTAATTTCTTGATGTAAGAATGTAGTAGATGTGGACCTGAATGACAAACGAATATGTGTAGCCTTGGTGATAACGAAAGAGTTAGACATAGTGTGTTCGGCTTTGGATCGAGTAGTTGGGGATATGAATAAATATATGGTTTTGGATCATAACAGTTTGACAATTATATATATATATATATATGTATGTATGTATATATGTATGTATGTATATATGTATGTATGTATGTATGTATGTATATGTAGTTTCGGACAAAGAACGAATACATAAATCTTGTAGCGCACGTGGCGGGTCCGTAATTCATCGTATTGACGTGGCGTTCACCTATAGAGCATCGAGGCTGGTCCAGGAGAGTTTTGATGTGAACAACAGTCGACCTGTATCATATGTGGCAGGATTAGGCATGAGTCCAATGCATGACTATCCTTTACCGCACGTGGCGAGACCGGATAGTCATAGACGTGTAATCCTTACCACAAGGGGTGAGACGGGATTACGTTTAGAGTTATTTAGATAGTATAATATTGTTTGTAGTGCGACAAAGGTGGATACAGAAGGTATTATACTTAGGCTTAAACCATGTTATATCACTTTCACGATAGTATATATGTTTTAGATTGGTTTCACTTTCTTAGACATATGTCTAACCCACTCCTATATTTTTCTATTTATATTATTCGAGATGATGGAGTATGGAGGCATGATGGACCAGGAAGTGTGGATTTGTACATATTGTAAATATTAAAAATAAATGTTGTGTATAACCCGATTTTAAAGACATGATGTGATAGTGTGTGGATTTGATTTAGATTAACTTGTACAGACTTATGTTATTGTATCAGATTATGTAATTATAAAATATATTTGGGTAATATGATATACTATGTGACCATTAACTTGACACTTTAAAAGTTATTAGTTAGTTTAGTTTTTTTATCCTATGCTCGCTTTGTGTATATCATATGTATTATATTCCAATGACTCACTGTTTCGGGACTTCGTTGTTGTTACAGTACAAATCAAATTTTTATTTGTCCATCTTGTGATATAATTTAGAACCTCTTTTGATACTCCTCAATAAATTAATTTTTCATCATGTTAATTCAATTTAGATCCCCTTTTGTATTATCCCTTAATTAATTATATGATCAATGTGTTAATATAGATTAGATCTTTCATCTCATATGATTATTTGTTCATATTATTTGTATAGTGTGATTCTGAATCACTTATAACAAATTTATACATGCCCAAGTTGTCTGATCTATTTTTGTTGTTGTTTTGATTCATTTTTCAATTGAATACCTTTTAATTAAATATACATACATACATATATATGTTACATGGTTATCAAAACATTTTTTGATTGAAAATAATTTTGATTAATTTTGGTTGAAAGTATTTAATGAAAACAACTTTAATTCTTTAAAATTTCCATTGAAATAAACACATGTGCTACATAGTTTATGTTAAAATATATTTTGTTTTATTAATTTTTACATAATTGATAAGTTTATTTCAATTTGGAATCCATAAGTGGCTTTTAGAAAAATCTAAATCATTTGATTCCTTCTTGCTTTTTTAATAGTTGGATTTAAATTTGTTAACTTTAAATGTATACATATAAATATTAAATTACAATCTTTACATGCATATGATGTTTTAAACTTTTAAACATAGTTTACAGCTGTTGAAAGTTGAAATTAAATTTTAAATTTACTTTGAAATTAGCCATAAGGACAAAGTTATTAAAAAAATTCAATATTAGGCCACAACTTTTACAATTTAGCCCAAAGGACATGCGTTACCAAAGAAAACACATGTCCCCGTAACACTTTCTAAGGTTTTGTCAAATTCTTCTTCATCGTCTCAAATGCTTGCTCTTTGTTGCCTTATCAATCAATCTTCAGCTTCATTGCCAAAATCGATCATACATTTATGGAAACTCATTCAAAATCTTCTTCATCGACACCAAATCAATCTCCAAACTCATCACCACAAACAAAAACGAAAGTTACTTCTTCAAAGTTGTCTGTATCAGTAGCGAGGTTTAAAAAGATGGAAGATATGGAGAAAAACAAACGATAATAGGTAGAATACTGAACTATTATATTTATATTATTGATTTATACTTAATTTATAAGAAATGCTAGATTGTTTTAGTATTAAATTTTAATAATACATCATTTATAAGAAATGCTAATTGTAATTGTTATTGTAAATACATTAGGTAAAAATATTTCATTCCTTAAAAATGCTTAGATGATTGGGTTACTGTTTGAATCAAAATCATTTGTAATAATGCTAAAGAAATTAGCATTTCTACTATATGGTGCAATCATGTTTAATCTATAAGAAGTGCTAGATTATATTAGCATTAGCTTTTAGTAATACATCATTTAATAGAAATGTTAAGTGCAGTTATCATTGTAATTGCATTGGGTAAACATATTTCGTTTCTAGAAGTGCTAAATGATTACAACATCACGGTTTAGTTATTGTATGAGTCAAAATCATTTGTAATAATGCTAAAGAAATTATCATTTCTACTATATAGTGTAATCCCATTTAACCTATAAGAAATGCTAGATTATATTAGCATTAGATTTTAGTAATACATCATTTAGTAGAAATACTAACTGTGATTATAATTGTAAATGAATTGGGTTAACATATTCCACTTCCAAAATATGCTAATGATTATAGAATCATGGTTTAGTTATTGTATAAGTAAAAATCATTTTTAATATTGCTAAAGACATAAGCATTTCTGCCATAGTGCAATCACGTTTAATGTCTAAGAAATGCTAGATTATTTTTGCATTAGATTTTAGCAATACATCATTTAGTAGAAATGCCAAGTGTAATTATAGATGTAAATGCATTGGGTAAACATATTTCGCTTAAAAAAATTCTAAATAATTGTTACATTGTGGCTTAGTTACCATATGAGTCAAAATCTTTTTTAATAATGCTAAAGAAAATAGCATTTCTATTGTATAGTGCAATCATTTTTAATCTATATGAAATAATAGATTATATTAGCATTAGAATTTAGCAATACATCATTTAGTAGAAATGCTAAGTGTAATTATCATTGTAATTGCAATGGGTAATCATATTTCACTTTTAAAAAATCCTAATGATTGTAAATCATGGTTTAGTTACAGTATAAATCAAAATCATTGTTAATAATGCTAAAGACATTAGCATTTCTATTGTATAGTGCAATCACGTTTAATCTGCAAGAAATGCTAGATTATATTAGCATTAGATTTTAGTAATGCATCAGTTAGTAGAAATGCTAAGTGTAACTATCATTGTAAATACATGGGTAACATTTTTCCCTTTTAAAAATGCTAAGTGATTGTAGCATTGTGGCGTAGTTACCATATGAGCCAAAATCATTTTTAATAATGCTGAAGAAATTCTCATTTCTTCTACTAAATAATGCAATCATGTTTAATCTGTAAAAGATACTAGATTATATTTAGCATTAACTTTTACTAAAACATCATTTATCAAAAATGCTAACTATAATTATCCTTGTAAATGCATTGGGCAAACATATTTCACTTCTAAAAAATGATATATGATTGTAGCATCATAGTCTAGTTGTTGTATGAACTAAAATCATTTGTATTGATGACAAAGACATTAGCAATTTTAATGTATAGTGCAATCAAGTTTAATTTGTACAAAATGATAGAATATTCTAACAGTACTGTACATTAGCATAAACATATTTAACCATAAAAAATGCTATCTTATTATGGAATTATCGATTTATGATGCATTAGAAAAAATAAATTCTAGTAATGCTAATGACTTCAGTATTGTTGCTATGTACTGCAAACATAATTAATTTGTAACAAATGCTAGATGATTCTAGCATTATGTTTTTGTAATGCTAAATGACATTAGCATTGAAACATCATAATGTAAGCAAAGATAACTCTATGTGACTTAAGCATTAAAACGTTGTAATACATTGGTCTAGAAAACATCAACATGTATACTATGTAATAATGTTAAATAACAATAGCACTTCAACTTTGTAGTGTAAAAAAAATCCATATTGGTATTTCAAGGGCACTGTACATATTAATTTCTAATAATATAGAAAACCAATATTATATTCCATGCATAATCACTATTTAATCTTTTTCCTTATTTTTCTAGGATACCAAAGTGTTCACTGAAACCAAAGAAGAATAAAAAACACAAAAGAAAAGGAATAGTCAAAAAAGAGCAGGATAAGGAAATATTCAATATAGATATAGCTTGACAGCCTTGGTTAAAATGATTGAAAAAGAAAAAAGAGAAAAGGGTTTACTCAAAGTCAATTAAATCTTTTAAAATAGACCTCTTTCAATAACCTTACTATAGCTTTCTTTGATGGTAATATAGGAAGTAAAAATGTCAGGAAATGTTCAAAAATCTTGGATGAATTGATAAGTTGATATTGTGTTGAAGAAGAGTGCTTCAACATTGGGGGAAAAGTCAAAGATAACAACAAAAGACATTTCTATAATTTTTTGGTTCAATAATGCATGCAAAAAACATTTTCTCATTGCCTAAATGTCTTTTCAAAGTACGATTGAAAATTGTAAAGTATTTGTTTTATGAAAATTTGGTGAAATTGGTCATATTACAAGAGATCATGTTATAGAAAAGATAAGAAATGAAGTTCAAAAAAATGAAAATAATTTTCCAAAGTTTATTCTTATTCTTTCTTTTATAACCTTCTTTTTTCTAGATAATCAAAATCTGTTAAGTTGGGGATATCTTGCATATATAATAGACTTAGAAAAAATAAACCACGTGTCATGGTCATTAAGTATTCCTTATTCCTTACTTAAGTCATTTAACTATTTCAAGCAAAAACCAAGAAACATGTTTGGTTGTTCAATGCTACAATTGATAAAAAATTATATTAAATTATAATATATTATCTTAAATTATGAAATAACATTTTTTTTATTGTAGTGCTTTCTATGTGAGCATGTGGACATAATAAAGCCAAGGAAAGAATGACCCAAAATTTTCCAAGTTTTGCTAGATGGTCTCTTAACAGAATGAAGAATATAGTCTCAAAAGACGATTTAAAAAATGTGGAAAGCAAGAAGTTATATATATACTACTTCATTAACATTTTCTATACAATAACTAATTACTTTGATCTTTGTATATAATTTAGTAACATAAAATAAAAAAACATACAAATAATACAAATGCTGGTTTAATATGGCATATTGTGTTCACATGCTAACTTGGTGCACTAATCTTTCTACATATTCATTTATGTAATAATATTATGGTAGTCGTCCATTATGTCTACATATTCAGTTTAGTTTTTCTACTTCCGATCACAAGTATAATAATTATACAACCTACCTTTTCGACCCTCGAAAGTTGGCACTAATACATCCACGGTATTCACATGCCGAGCATCCAAGTGCTGGAAAGACAGATTGTGGTGGTGAAAGAAAATAAAATGACAGAATAGAATCTCACATCATGACGAATAATATAAAATATCCAAATGATCTTTACAAGATAAAACTTTAATATTTATACAATAATCAAAGTCTAACCTATCATCAGCCTGGACTGTTATAACAGTATGACTTCACAAACGATGATAAATACAAAACAAGAAATACAGCATAAATATAAGTACATAAATAGGTCTTGGAGGCACCCAAATCGTCTCTTGAAGCTCTAAAGCATCCAAAGCTAACTTTGGAAAAGTTCTCGGGTCTGACCCGAGCATTATAAGAAAATAACACACAGATCAGTCTGGTAAACAAGCATGAGAAACTCAAATCATATGGATTGTTATTTATAAAACCCTTTCAAAAATAATGATATCTCATAAAACCACGCCGCACATAAACACGGAAGGGTTTTTAGCTTACGGTAACCAAACCATTTTATAAGAAAATCTTGTAATATTATAATAATGTTTAGGGTTTAAAATAAATACATAACATATCTAAATTGTTACCCATATTTACATTCAACGGTACTAGGTTCTACAGATAAAACCGTAAGGCACGTATTGGAGATTGAATTCCATACAATGACAAGGCACCGAGGTACCACCTACCACAGTACATCTGTAGATAAAATATACCGAGGGCCTAACTGGACCCCTGCATGACAAAATCGGCTTACCACTTCCTAGATAGTACTGAATATATATATCATCACCCTGGTTACTTTCTAACCTTTTTGGCGAGCTCGCAGCATACATAAATCCATAGATAATGATCCAGAAAGATGATGACCATAGCGTAAAGGGTGCAATCCATATAGCCTTGCGGCATATCCTCTGTTTTATTCATTTCTGGGTGTAAGTCTTGTGAGGCCATGATTACATTTTCTTCTTAGCAAATCCCTTTTGGAATGCTAACACTGCCCCTCCAAGCAACAATGCAATGCCAGCGTTCATCCATGCAAGTTGTTCAGGATATGAACAAACCGAAGGCACTACATCTATTACATCCTTTTTGGAATCACCCTCGGGATTAGTAACAAGTGGCCTTTGCACTTCAATGAACCCTGTCTTCGATTCCCATCATCTTTAAGATGTCTCCAATTCGAACACTTATGCTAGTTAGAAGTGGTTTTTGGATAATTCAAGCTTACCATATCCTGGTCTCTCCAAATCAACAAACGATAGATTTCCGGTTGACTCAATCCTAGTTCTTTTAGAAGTAAGTGGACGATATAAGAGTCCCAAGGAGATCTCGAATATCTTCTCTTAAAGCAAGAGACGTTTCACCAGAATGTGTTCTCCTAAGGGAATCTCAAGCTGTACGAAATCGCGAAGTTTTCATATACTTTCTAAGTCAAAGTAGGTCAGATTGTTGATAATGTACAAACCACAATCTGGTGTAAGTATATAGTTTGCATACGGAAAAATCAGATATCATATACTTATCACCACTTTTCGATTTTAACTCTGTACCATCCGTCGATTAACAATGAAGTCGGACAATTTAGAGAACTACCCTTGCCTCGACGTACATTCTTAAACTCTCGCAGATAGAAATGGGCTTCCATACCTCAAAATTTAGTGTCAAGTATATGATGAAGTACCTTTCATATATTGAGTTAATAATGACCTATTTATTGAAATTAATCCTCTTATACTTATCACGTTTCCGACATTTTGACTTTTCTATCCCTCGCTAAGAATCAAAACCAGGTAAGTCGGGGCACTGGTTGCACCTAACCTTGCCTTAGTTAAAGCATTCAATTCAAGATCTCACAGATAGAGGAAATTCTACTCATCAAATTTTTTATGCTAAATATTACATGACTTACTTTCGATAAACTTATCAAAATTTTAGCACTATTTATCATATTATTTTTTACTTAATGGCATCGACGGAGAAATCCCTTGCATAAAACAAAGTCTTTTTAAAACAATATGAGAACCAACTCCATAAACTAATTACTAGTCTTCGATTTCAAATTAATACTTTTCATCGGTTAGAAATGAAACCGTTCAAGTTGGGGTAATATTACCTTTCAAACCTTGACTCGACATTCACTTCTAACTTCAAAATAGAAACAAGTTTCATATCTCGATGTCTAGAAATAGAAATAGGATCCAAAAGTTCCAATATACTTGTTATTAAAAACATTTTCCAAAACCACTTATTTAATCCAAAGTTTGATTCAAAAGGCAAGATCCTTTCTTTATATAAAGTAAACAACTAATTTAATAATAACCAAGTGTTATAAATCAACTTCCTTTCCAATTTCCCGAAACCATTTACTATAACAAATATGTTATAGTCCATGATCTCTTTCCTTTTCACGGAAACATTTTTAATAATAATAGTTTTGTAATCCATGCTTCCTTCCTCATTTAAAATTACTTTTAAAACTCTTTAAACATAGTTTGCAACTTGTATTTAAAACATCCTCTTAAAGATGGTCGCTTTTTTTAAATATAAAACTTGACTTCTGAAACAAAGCAATTTCCTTTATAAAATTTAAACTTCATGCTTAAATAACTCAAATAAATTCTTAAAATATATTTATATCTTCAAATCTCTTTTTAAAATACTTATACAACTTTTTATAAAATACAATCGAAAAGAATTTACAAAATATCTGAAATAGATAACCTCCTTTTACTTTTAAAAAATCATATATTTCCAAAGTGCATCCATAGCGACTATCGCTATATGAATTTTAACTTTTAAAACTTTGTTTTTTAAATATAATAACTTTTGAACTCCATTTTCTTTCTATATTTTAAACCACTTTAGTACCTTTGCAAAAGGTTTGAAAACAAAAGTCAAGTTCGGAAAACATTTCAAAACACTTTTTGAAAACAAAGTGGTAAACCACTTACAAGAAAGCATAGGATTTCAATGTCACAAAACCAATAACAAGTAGGTCGACTATAACTATGCAACACACACTTTCCACATACATGAAAATTTACATAAACAAGAATATATGTAAATGAAAATCAACAAGGTTAGGAATCCTTTAGGATCCCTTTACAAAATTTCCATTCTTCAAAGTGCTTGCATAGCGACCTATTCGCTACGGAACACTTTGACTTCCTTTTGCTTTGGTCCTCTGCAAAACAATGGTTACATTCCATGGGAATCAAATCTAAATAACAACATATAACTATTACACAACACCCAATGCAAGCAATTATTTTTACAACCATTTTCACAGTATTAATATTACTTTTAAAGTTAGTATTCTCACATTGAATTATGACCAAACCCTACCAAAAGCAACCACTTCCATTTCTTAATCAAGAAAGAACCTAAATCCTTCATGACCAAGCCTCCCTCCTTATTACTCACGGCCCTGCTCCCCTCTCCCTTACATTGCACGACCGTAGGTGCTTTTGGGACTTATGCTCTAAAGCTTCGAACATTTGACTTGGTAGATGGATTGGTTGTGATGTTTTAAGAGACATACTAGAGTATGGTTTGATTTGGAGAATTTTTAAGGTAGAAGAATGAAGAAATAAGAGAGATGAAGATCGGGAAGAGAGCAAAAGTATAAAATGAAGTAAAGATGCAAAAGTAAATAGAGGGTGCTTCTTTTATAGAAATGAAAAAGTGGCAAATTACATCAATTCCCTCTTGGCCAAAAGGCCACTCTTCTCCTCCACTACCCTTCCTCCCATGTGCCAACCTATGTGCCAAAGTATAAGATGCCATGTGCATATCATTTCTTTGTACTAATGCACACAGTTTATACACAAAAGTCTTCTATTACTAATCCATTATTTAGTTACTTCTTTGAATTTTCAAATGATAATTAATGTTAATCAATTTCTTTATTAGCAAATAGGAAATGCTATTAAATGTGTATATATGTGTTCATAAGTGTGCAACAACACCCTTCAAGAAAAACTAAAAAATCCAAAAAACGATTTTTAGTCACAATTTCAATTTTTCATCGAGCTATTTATTTTTTGTAAACAAACTTTCAAAATGAGTTCGCTATCATTACTTATTAACTAAAAGTGGGTTATTTGATTATTAAAAATCATTAATTAAATATTCAAAATTAATTAAATATTCACAAATCAGTGTGTTAAAATTTTGTATCGTTACATCCTTCCCCTCTCAAAAGAATTTCGATCTTGAAATTTCATCACAAACCAACAAGCCAAAAACAAGCCATGTCAATACTTTAAAATTTTTCAAAATTTCAAATGACTAACAAACAAACTTAGAATTTGTCCAAGTTTACAACGTTCTCATCATATAAGGATGATAAACAATCTACTGGGCATACCTCATACTCAACAGCCATAGGTTATTACTCAATCGATTATTCACACCACCTCATGACAAATCGAAGAGTCGTCTACCAATGCCTCATATACCATTAAACATTAAAGTCAAATATACATAAACCCATACATGTGCATGAATCATCTGTACGCAATATCTGATTCGATCACTTACTTGAATACATAAATCTCTTATCCAAACTCATATAGATCACTTATCTTCTTCATCACGAAACCTTGATCCAGTTCCTCGATCTAATTCTTATGTTCTCCTTACCCAGGTTCTAAACTATGATAGAAAACACTCACATCATCCTAAGAATCCATCTCAAGTACTCACATACAAGAATCGAGTGAAAATGCCTAGTTCAGATCGGTGTATGAAAAATAGAAATCATGTGCTCGAATTCTTGATCAAGAACTGTTTCACGAATAAAATGATCCAAGTCCAATTTATGGTTTTTATCCCTTTAAAGATAAATTAATAATTATACTACTCCAATTCTTTTTACTTCCTAAATTTATTTATAAAAACAAAAACATAACTTAAGTTTAAACTTGTATATTACCCAACTATATCTTAAGAGTATATACAACTATCTGATTTAATCTTTTATCTTTTCTTAAATCAGATGCAATCCCAAAATAAATCTGGGTCTTAAAATAGAGTTGGCCTCTTCAACCTCTTTACCCATACGGTTTGGTAAGTAGGTAAGAAGAGTAGGATGCTGGTATCCAAACTCAGTCATAGAGTCAACTTTTTCTTAGACACTTTGAAGGTAAAGATGTTTATTAACCGGCCCAATAACATCAAATAGTTTTTACAACTTAGATATTAAAATAAAAGACGTGATTTTAATAAAACAAAGTTTATTAAAATCTTCTAATTAATTTTAACCCATTTAAAAACTTGTGTTAAATTATTTCCTCTCTAACCAAGAGTGATATAAACCATTTTCTTTTAAAGAATCTTAAGAACAAAATACCCGATTTTTATTTCAAAACATTTTGATAATAAAAAATATATTTTAATTCGTAGAAAAAAAAACATATAGACCGAGTAACACCAAAATGATACCAAAGAACTGGGTCCCACCAAATAGTATCGTACATCCCATTACCAAGAAGGGTAATACTTAAGAGAAGTACTTACCATCCGAACACATCACATATCCATTTTTAATCATTTTTGAGCCACTCGAACAAGTTAACATAAAAATACTTCTTCTTTTTTGAATCTCATTTTGAAACAATACTATATATTCCTCATATATATATAAAATAGCTTTAGCATGTTATTTACAAAAGCTTTCTTTTAGGTTCATTCGGATTCGAACTTGTTTAGATCGTATAATGACAAAGGGAATAATTTACTAAGTACATTACAACGTCTACCTAAGCTAACATCTGATCATCACTTAGAAGATTATTCGGATTACAACGAAACTAATCGAGACGTTTTGCCCGAAATATCTAAAGAAAATATACCTTACTTTAAAATTCTCTTTGAAAATATTTATACTTATAAATTCCTTCAAGTAAGACTATTATTACTTTTTCCAAAAATCATTTGAAATCCTTTTCAAAGACACTGGGATTTAAATTCTCGAAAATACTCTTAATGTTATAAGACACATCTTATAAACCAAATTTATATAAAATTACCTTTATATAATATTTCCTTTATTATAGTAACCCATTAACAAAGTAAACTTGTTAAACTTGCGTTATTAATGAAAGCCTTATAGTCAAATCATAAAACTGAATTCACAAAGTGTTCATATTTAATTCAATCAAACAACAAATGCTCATAAACTGGTCGAGCATAAATAATCGATCAAAAAATGATGATAAATAAATATCATCATTCCCGAACAAACAACAAGAATAACAATATCGATTTTTTTTGAAAATTATTCTTTATATATAAAATATAAAATCTAGGTAAAATTATTTCATTTACCCATTTCAAAAATATATAAAACATTTTTATAGCACTAACAAATACGCGCTCTCGTATATAAGACACTCAAACTCATTCTATGGTGTCACTTACCCTATCTCTAATAAGTTTAACCCACCGAGGCTAAGGTTCTCGCCTAACCTTCAGCTTTGGTACCACTGTAATGACCCGCATTTTCGACCTTCGAAAGTCGGCACTAATACATCCACGGTATTCACGTGCCGAGGATCCAAACGTCGAAAAGACAGAACAGAATCTCACATCATGATGAATAATATATATAATATCCAAACGATCTTTACGAAAAAAAACTTTAATATTCATATAACAATCAGAGTCTAACCTATCATTAGCCTGGCAGCTACAATAGCATGTCCTTACAGATAGGTCTTGGGGGCATCCAACTCATCTCCTGAAGCTCTAAAATATCCAAAGCTAACTTTGAAAATATACTAGGTCCGATCCCAGCATTATAAGAAAATAATACTCGGATCCATCTGGTAAACCAGCGTAAGAAACTTAAATCATATGGATTGTTATATTTATAAAATCCTTTCCAAAATAATGGTATCTCATAAGACCATGCCGCACATAAACACGGATGGGTTTTCATCTTACAATAACCGAAAATTTTTATAAGAAAATCTTATGATATTATAATAATGTCCAAGGTTTAAAATAAATATATAAAATATCTCGAATGGTTACCCATAATTACGTTCAACAGTACTAGGTTTTACAACTAAAATTGTAAGGCACATATTGAAGATTGGATTCCATATAATGATAAGGCATCGGGGTACCACCTATCACTGTACATCTTTAGATAAAATGTACCGAGGGCCTCACCTGGACACCCTGCATAACTAGATCGGACTACCCCTTCCTAGACAGTACCGAATATGTTATCACCCCGTTGCTTTCCAACCTTTCTAACGAGCTCGTAGCATACATAAATCCATAAATAATGATCTAGAAAGGTAACGACCATACCCTATTGAGTGTGACCCACATACCCTTACAACATATCCCTTGTTTTAGTCATTCCCGAATGAGAGGCTTATGAGGCAACGATTACCATTTTCTCTTAGAAAATCCCCCTTAGAATGCTAACACTGCCTTCTAGGCAACATTGCAATGCCAGCATTCATCCATACAAGTTTTTCAGAATATGAACAAATTGAAGGCACTATTTGTACTACATCATTTTTAGAATCACCCTTAGAGTTAGTAGCAAGTAGACTTTTCACTTCAAATAACTTCGTCTTTGATTTCCATCATCTTCAAGACGTCTCCAATTCGAATGCTTATGCTAGTTTGAAGTGGTTTTTGGATAACTCACGCTTATCCAATCCCGGTCTCTCCGAACCAACAATCATAGCTTTTCAGTTGACCCAATCCTGGTTCATTCAGAAGTAAGCGAACGGTATAAGAGTCCTAAGGGGATCTCGAATATCCGCCCTTAAACCGATTGACGTTTCACCAGAATGAGTTCTCCTAAGGGAATCTCAAACCATATGAAATCTCGAAGCTTCCATATACTTCCTAAGTCAAAATAGGCCAAGTTATTATAGTGAACAAACCACTATCTAGTGTAAGTATATAGCTTGCATATGGAAAATCAGACATTACATACTTATTACCACTTTTCGATTTCAACCCCGTACAATTCCTCGATTAATAATGAAGTGGGACAAGTTAGTGAACTACCCTTGCCTCGACGTACAATCTTAAACTCTCACAAATAGAAACGAGATTCCATACCTCAAAATTTTGTGTCGAATATAAGATGAAGTACCTTCCATATACTTAGTTAATCATGACTGTTTATAAAAAATAACTCTCTTATACTTATAACGTTTATGACATTTTGACTTCTCTATCCCTCAACCAGAATCAAAGCCGGGTAGGATAGGGCAATGGTTGCACCTGACCTTGCCTTAGTTAAAGCAATCAGATTCTGGATCTCACAGATAAAGGAAAGTCTACTCATCGGGTTTTAGTGCTAGATATAAAATGAATTACTTTCCATAAACGTGTCAATATTTTAGCATAACTTACCATATTTGTTTTATGTTACTTAATGGCATCGAGAAAGAAATCTCTTGCATAAAATAAAGTTTTTTAAAAGAAATATGAAAACCAACTCTATAAACGTATTACTAGTCTTCGATTTCAAACTATTACTTTTCATCGGATAGAAATAAAACAGTTCAAGTTTGGGTATTATTACCTCTCAAACCTTGACTCAACATTTACTTCTAACTTCAATATAGAAATAAGTTTCCATACCTCGAAGTCTAGAAATAGAAATAGGATCCAAAAGTTCAACTATACTTGTTATTAAAAACATTTTCCAAAATCACTTATTTAAACCAAAGTTTGATTTCAAAAGGCAAGATCCTTTCTTTATATAAAGTAAACAACTTATTTAATTATAACCAAGCGTTAAAATTAAACTTCCTTTTTAATTTCCCAAAACCATTTACTATAACAAAAATGTTATAGTCCATGATCTTTTTTATTTTCTCGGAAACATTAATTACAACAACAGTGTTGTAATCCATGCTTCCTTCCTCTTTTAAAAATAATTTTAAAACTCTTTAAAACATAGTTTGAAACTTGTATTTACAACATCCCCTTAAAGATGGTCGCTTTTATTTAAAATAAAAACCTGACTTCTGAAAAAAAGCAGCTTCCTTTATAAAATTTAAACTTCTGCCTTAAATAAATCAAAAAAATTCTCAAAATATATTTAGATCTTCAAATCTCTTTTTAAAATACTTATATAACTTTTTTTAAAACACATTCGAAAGGAATTCATAGAATATCTAAAATAGATAACCTTCTTTTACTTTACCAAAATCGCATATCTCCAAAGTACATCCATAGTGACTATCGCTGTGTGGACCATAATTTTTAAAACTTCGTTTTGCAAATCGAAAAACTTTTAAACTCCATTTTCTTTCTATATTTTAAACCAATTTAATAACTTTGAAAAAAAGGTTTGAAAACAAAAGTTAAGTTCGGAAAACATTTCAAAACACTTTTAGAAAACAAAGTGGTAAACCACTTAAAAGAAAGCACAGGATTTCAATGTCGCAAAACCAACAATAAGTAGGTTGGCTATAACTATGCAACATTCACTTTCCACATACACAAACATTCGCATAAACAAGAATATATGTAAATGAAAATCAACAAGGCAAGGAATCGTTTAAGATCCCTCTACCAAATTACCATTCTTCGAAGTGCTTCCATAGCGACCTACTCGCTACGGAACACTCCGACTTCCTTTTCCTTTAGTCCCCTCTAAAACAATGGTTACATATGACATCCGCTACCAAGCGCGAATCAAATTCAAAAACAACATATAACCAATACACAACACCCAAAGTAAGCAATTATTTTACAACCATTTTCACAATAGTAATATGACTTTTAAAGCTAGTATTCTCACTTTTAATTATGACCAAATCCTACCAAAAGCAACCACTTTCCTTCCTCAACCAAGAAATCACCTAGATCCTTCACGACCAAGCTCTTCTCCTTCCTTATTGCTCACGGCCTTGCTCCCTTCTCCCTTACATGCGCACGGCCTTAGCGGCTTTTAGGGACTTATGCTCCAAAGCTTCGACCTTTTGACTTGGTAGATGGTTTAGTAGTGATGTTTTAAGAGACATACTAGAGTATAGTTTGATTTGTAGAAGGTTTAAGGTAGAAGAATGAAGAAAAAAGAGAGAAGAAGATGGGGAAGAGAGCAAAAGTATAAAATGAAGTAAAGATGCAAAATTGAATGGAAGATGCTTCGTTTATAGCAATGAAAAAGTTGAAAATTACATCCACCACACCTTAGACAAACGACCACTCTACCTCTCCATTACCCTTCCTCCCATGTGCTAACCCATGTGCCAAAGTATAAGATGCCATGTGTACATCTTTTCTTTGTACTAATGCACACAAATTTATACACAAAAAGTCTACTTTGACTAATCCTTTATCTGATTACTTCTTTGAATTTTCAAATGATAATTAATGTTAATCAATTTCATTATTAGCAAATAGGAAATGTTATTAAATATGTATATATTTGTACATATATATGCAATAACGTTGCGACAACTTTCGTTCGATAAAAAGTCAAAAATCCAAAAAACGATTTTCGGTCACATATTCAATTTTCCATCGAACTATTTATTTTTGTAAACAAACTATCAAAATGAGTTCACTACCATTACTTATTAATTAATAGAGAGTTATTTGATTATTAAAAATCATTAATTAAATATTTAAAATTAATTAAATATTCTCAAATCAAAGCAATAGAATTCCAGGTCATTACAATTTTGGTTAGTACATCTACTATTTTTACTTATTATTTGTGTATACCTTTATTGGATTTTTTTATAATAATCTACTCTGTGGTTTGTTTATAATTATTAATTAATTATGCCCTCTTTGACAGTAACGCTGACCTTCTTTACATTGGTTAATATGATCTATATTTGACAGTTTTTCAACCTTGCTTTATGATATATTTGTTATTTTTGTGGTATCCAAAATTTTCATGTACCATAAAAATAATAAGGATTTATTGTGTTTAACTCATACCGTTAGTCCTATCAATTTTCACAATGCCTAAAGAAGAAGTTTATTTTTTTTCCAATACTAATGATAGCATAATAGGATCATAATTCAATAAGCATATGTAGTTGGTTAAAATTCTAGAATAATGTAGCATTATAACATCATATTTTGCTACAATACTGTGTACTTATACATACATACAAATATATATATATATACATATATGTATGTGTGTGTATATATAAATATGTATGTATGTATACTTTTATTATATTTTATATAATAAACTACAAATGCTAACTAATTCTAGCATTCATATAATGCATTACATTAAACCATTTCTAGTAAATTAAATACAGTAGCATTGTTACTACATAGTGTAATAAAATTTGATTATAAATGCTATATGATACTAACATTAATAATACATCAACCTACATAATTTCTTTTTTTAGCAAGGTTAGCGGGGTTGGCTGGGCCCCTACCAGATTTTATTGCAAACCAACAATAATATAAAAATAGCTCGAAACACACTTCAAGCTAAAGAACAAAAGAGAAAAAACAGAAGAGAAGACAAGCAATCATGAAAAAGCAAAACAAACAACAAAGAATTCACAAGAGGAACCCGAAGCATAGCCATGGCAAACTCCAAGTAGAGCTCGAAGCAAAGCACTGGCGACCTCCAAGCAGTTATCAATACAACAAAGAAAACTGTCACCATAATAGGAAGGATCCCGATGTAAGGCCCATGCAACACCAAGCAGAGATCGAAGCAATGTAGATGACTGCCACCAGAATATTGCAACAAACACCATAAGCCTAACAAACATAAGCACACCAACAACCCAACTACAGCCATGCAAGACTGACCCCTCCTACAAACCAGAACCCAACAATGAAGCAAGGGGAGAATTCATAAGCTTTAAACCATACTCCATCTCTTTCCACAAGATAGTCCATAAAACCATCTTATCACGATTTGCTATCAAAGCATCTTAAATTTCTTTCTCTCCACACAACCTACATAATTTCTAGCTATGCTAAATGATAATAGAATTGTAATTGCATTGTGCAGACATACTTAACTTTAGAAAATGCTATATTATTCTAGTATTATCAATTTATGATACATTAGAAAAAATCATTTCTAGTAATAATAAACACATTAGCATTGTTACTACAAAAATAACTAATTTAGAAAAATGTTAGATAATTCTAGCATTACCGTTTTGTAATTCACTACCATATATTATTTATAGTAATGCTAAATGACATTAGCATTGAGACAGCATAAACAGTCATAATATAGTAAGCATATGAAATTGATTAAAATGTTAGATTAAAAAATCATTATAACACCATATTTTGCTAGAATACACTATGTACTTACATACATATGTACGTACATACATACATACGTACATACATGCATACATATATATATGTATATGTTTACTACCATTTTATTTTATAATAGATATTACTTTTTTTAATAATGCAGATCTCAGTTGCATTAAAAAATACAACTACCAAAGAAAGACTGTTACTTGATGAATCAAAATACCAAATAACATAGCTCGAAAAGAAATAACAAAAACATGCAAATGATGTTAAAGAAGAAATTGGACTGGATGACAAATAAAACAAATTGAAACTTAAAACTATTACGTCAAGTGGTTATGACCTTAATTAAATAAAACAAGAAATGTAGAAAGAAAAGGCACTTAGAACACAAAGGGAAGAATAACTGAATCAAATAGACAACAAAAAAAATTGTTGAAATCAAAGATCCAACAATTTGAAAAGGAAGATAAAAAAAGCCAATGCAAAAGAAGCTTATGAAAATATTAGCCCTACATCATTTAAGTTATTTAACACACAAGAATTTGAAACTCATGACGAAAAAGGAAGAAGGAAATAAACAAAATGAGAAGAATGAACCAAGAAATTAGCGAAAAAGGAAGAAGGAAATAAACTAAATGAGAAGAATGAACCAAGAAGTCAGCGAATCAAGAAAATCTAACCAAGCTCAATGGTTCCAAGAGTAAAATCAAAATGATGAAAATCAAAGATTGATCCTCACTATTAACATAAGGTAGCATACCAGTAGAAAAACACAAAGAGTGAAGAAGACACTGAAAAGGATAAAGAAAAAAATGAAGATAGAATTGAAGACAAAACAAACATTGAGAATGAAAAAATGGAGAAAATGGGAAAGAAAAAAAAGTGTAGAAGACAATGAAAAAAGTGTAGAAGATGATGAAAAAAATTAAAGAATATGACAGAGAATAAAGTAGAGAAGATGACGAAGAGAGTGAAGAAGAAAGTACTAAAGATAACAAACATATTGAAGAAAATAGCAGTGATGGAGATGAAAAATTTAAAGAAGAAAGTGCAGATAATGATGAACAAATTGAACAAGAAACTGATACAGATGATGAAGATAATGAAAAAGATTATAACGATCTACCTTTTTGACCCTCAAAATTCGACACTAATACATCCATGGTATTCACGTGCCGAGTATTCAAGTGCCAGAAAGACATGTTGTTGGGGTGAAATGAAGAAAAGACAGAATAGAATTTCACATTGTGACGAGTAATATATAATATCCAAATAATCTTTATAAAATAGAACTTTAATATTCATACAACAACCAAAGTCTAACCAATCACTAGCCTGGATAGTTATAACAGCATGCCCTTACAAATGTTGATAAATACAAAACAAGTAATGCAGCGGAAAATAATAGTATGGCAATATGTCTTGGAGGTATCCAGCTCATCCCTTAAAGCTCCAAAGCTAACTCTGCAAAAATTCTATAGTCTGACCCGAATATTATAAGAAACTAACACCCGAATCAGTCTGGTACACCAGCATGAGGAATTCAAATCATTTAGATTTCTTTTATGTTATAAAACCTTTCAAAAATAAAGATATCTTGCAAGACCACGTCGCAAATAAAACAAAGACGGGTTTAAACCTTACTATAACCATTTCAAATAGAAAATCCAGTGATGTTATAATAATGTCTAGGGTTTAAAATAAATATATAACATATCTGGAATGGTTACCCATAATTGCATTCAACGGTACTAGGTTCTACAACTGAAACTGTAAGGCACGTATTTGAAGATGCATTTCATACAATGACAAGGCACCAGGGTACCACCTACCACAGTACATCTCTAGATAAAATGTACCAAGGGGTTCACATGGACCCTCTACCAACACAGGACCGGCCTACCCTTTCCTGGATAGTATCGAATATGTCATCACCCCGGTTGCTTTACAACTTTTCCTTATGAGCTCACATGCACATACCAAATCCATATATAGTGATCTAGAAAGGTGATGACCATACCCTAATGGGTCGACCCGCATAGCCCGGCCATGTATCCCCTGATTTTAGTCATTATTGGGTTCTGAGGCTTCTAAGGCCACGATTACCTTTACCTCTTAGCAAATCTCTCTTGGAATGCTAACACTGCCCTCCATGCAACAATGCAACACCAGCATTCATCCATACAAGTTGTTCAGGATATGAACAAACTAAAGGCACTACTTTATTTGAAACTCATATATTTAAACCAAAGCTTGATTCCAAAAGACAAGATCCTTTCTATATACAAAGAAAACAACTTATATAATAATAACCAAGTGTTATAAACCAAACCTCCTTTCCAGTTTCCCGAAACAGTTTACTATAACAAGAATGTTATAGTCCATAATCTCTTTCTTTTTCTCAAAAATATTTATTAAAACAATAGTGTTGTAATCCATGCTTTCTTCCCCTTTTAAAATTGCTTTTAAACCTCTTTAAAACATAGTTTGAAACTTGTAATTTAAAAACATTCCCTTAAAAGATGGTTGCTTTTAACGAAACTTGACTTTTGAAACAAAGGAGTAAAATTTAAACCTCTTGTTTAAATAACTAAATAAATTCTTAAAAATATGTTTAAATCTTCAACCCCCTTTTTAATTACTTATGATACTATTATAAAACATATTCAAAAAGAATTTACAAAATAAATAATGTAGATAACCTTTTATACTTTACTAAAAATATAGATTTCCAAAGTGCATCCATAGCAACAAACGCTATATGGACCATAACTTTTAAAAATTTGTTTTGTAAATCAAATAGGTTTTAAACCATATTTCCTTCTATATTCTAAACCACCTCAAATATCTTCGCCAAAAAGGTTTGAAAACAAAAGTCAAGTTCGGAAACCATTTCAAAACACTTTTAGAAGAAAAAAAGTAGTAATCATTAAAAAGAAAGCCTGGGATTTCAATGTCGCATAAAACCAAATCATTAAAACAAGTCGACTGGCAACTACCTTCACTTCAATTACATCATACACAGCAAGTAACAATGTAAAGTAAAATCAACATCGCGAGGAACTCCTTAGAGTCCCTCTATAATATAGTCTCTTGTAAATCCTTGTATATATGCACTTCAAAGTGTATCGTTGCGACCTATTCGCTACGACCACTTTGACTTCCATTCATTTAGCTTGTCCCCTGTCTAAATCCTATGTATCATCCGCTTTAGAGTGGGAACCAATCCAAACAAACAATTATACATATTAAATACATATGTAAATACAACAGAAGCAAAACAATGAATAATTATTAGGACAAATTAATTCATTTTAAAGTTGCTTTATTTAACTCGGTTAAAATTCGACCAAGCCTTGCTAAAAAGGGCTCTCCTTCCTCCTGCTAATCAACGAACATCACTTGATAATACAACCCCTTGCTTTGCCTTTGAAAACTCCTCATCTCCTGCTCTATTGCTCACGCACATGGCTCCAACCCTTTAGTGCTCATGGTCATGCAAAGAAATGGGGTTTTGGCCTTCAAATTTTGAACTTTGTGATGATAGAGATTATTAGCAATATTTATCAAGGTTTATACAAGAGTTTTGAGAAGGAAATGAAGTGTTACGAAGTAGGAAAGTGAAGAGAGAAGAGGGTAAAGAAGATGAGAAATGAAAGTGGAAATTTAAAGTGAAAAAAAGAGAAAGAGGTATGCTCCTTTTATAAAATTTGAAAAAGGCGGAAATGACTTCACTTACCCTTTTACCAAATAACTTCTCTAACCTTCCTTACCATTCCATGCTAAGCTTTCTCCATGTGCCTAAGTACTTTCCATCATAGCTCTAAAAGAAGCACACAAGTTTATGTACTTTAGCACTCAAAATAAGAAAGAAAAGTCTTCCATACTTTGTTGCCTTAATTAATTATTTTTTAACACTTTTATTACACTTACTTTTACTAATATTTTTACTTTGTTAAACCACTTATTATAGGTATAGGTGTATGTTACAAAAGTGTGAATATGTGTGCAACAACGTTACGACAACTTCCATTCGATAAAAAGTCAAAAATCCGAAAAAGGATTTTCGATCACATTTTCAATTTTCCATCGAACTATTTATTTTTATAAATAAGCTTTCGAAATGAGTTTACCATCATTATTAAATAATTAAAATGAGTTATTTAATCTTTTAAAATAAATCATCTAAATATTTAAAACTAATTAAATATTCCTAATCAAAGCGATAAAATTCTAGGTCGTTACATTCTCTCCACTTAAAAGAATTTCGACCCCGAAATTTCATCACAAACAAACAACCAAAAAACAGGCCATGCTAATTCCTAACATTCCCCAAAATTTTAAATGACTAAAAAATAAACTTAGAGTTCGTTCAGGTTCACAAGAGGGATCGGCATAGATTTGCTCCAACAGGAGGGATCGGCATACTTCAAAGTACAAGAGCATTCTTGTGGAAAACAATCAATATCTCAAGATCTACAAGTCCGATGCATATGAAACTTTGTGAGGAAGATGTGGGGACCCTAGGAAGCCTACCCTAGGAATCGCATATTATTTGGATGAAGAAAGAGGGATCGGTACCTATCCCTCTTAGGGGTCGGCTAAGCCCAACTTCATAACAAGGATCGATCAATATCTCAACATCTACACATTCAATTGACATGAAACTTGGAGGAAAAGTTAATTAGAACATGTGGAACACCCCATAGGAATCACATAGCATTTGGAATAAGTTGGAGGGATCAGTACCTATCCCTCCATAGAGTTTGGCTATAATTAGCCTTAACACCATATTGCAACAAAGATTGGTCAATAACTCGAGTTCTACTAATCCAATTGGCATGAAACTTGAAGGCTATACATAATAAAACATGGATAAGTTCCCCTAGGGATCAGATTGTATTTGGAGCAAGTTGGAGGGATCAGTACCTATCCCTCTAGAGGGATCGACAGAAATTAGAATTCAATCAATACTACATCATGGAAAATGCGATATCTCACAAATCGTACGTCGAAATTGCACGAAATTTGAGGAACAAGTAGCTAACACCATAGGAAACCACCCAGAGGGATTGCACCCCATTTGGAAAGAAAAATAGGGATCGGTACTGATCCCTATTGTGGGTCCCCATGGGCCTGGAAATTTTTGGGTGGCCTTACATTGGTCTCCCGATCCTTCAGTCAAAATTTCAACCCAATCCAAGCACGTCTTCCCCTATAAATACAGCAGGCATGGCGTCAGAAAAGGGATCTTCTTTTTGCTTCTTTTTATCTTCAACCTAGGCTAAACTATATTAATTTTATTCTTGGATTTTGGATTGTAACTGTAGACAAACTTTAGTATAATAAAAAGGATTATTTGGGAGTAGACGTAGGCCATAGTTAGCCGAACCACTATAAATCTTGTCTCCTTTTACTGGCTTTCTAATTGTTTTCATTTTGTTCTTCATTTATTTCTCTTCATATTTTTGTGATTGGATTGGATATGGGAGCTTTTACATAATTGGGTGTTGGAAGACAATTTTGACCCTTACATTTTGGTGCTTTCACTTAGAAGACTTGCACCCGCAGATTTGAAAGCTGGGATCTTATATTTGAAAGCTTGGATGCTTGGATCTAGAAAGTAATGGCTACGCAATCAACAAGGAGAGTGCTACCGGAAAGGAGCCACCATAGGGGGAGTTAGGAGGCTTCCTCAGGAGCTGGAGCTAATCAAGCATCTATTTACATCACCAGGGATGAAATGGAAGCGATGAAGGATGCTATGCAAGAGAGGATGCTGAAAAGATAGGAGGAGACGATGCAGAATTTACTCCAATAGATTAGACAAGCTGGGGCACAAAAACAAAGAGTTGAAGCAGCAAGAATCACTAGAAATCAGAACCGGGAACATGAAAATGGAGCTAATAGACAAAGAAATATAACAGAGCAGCCGGGGGCAGTCCATTGCCATCCTAGAGGGATCGGCACCGATCCTTCCAGAGGGATCGGTACCGATCCCCAAAAGCTAAAGGGCATACCCCCGAGTCTAGTTGATCGTGATGTTGGAGGACCTACGATCGATCCAATGGAGCTTGGTATGAATCATAATTTGGATGCTCGTCCGAAGGAATACGTTCTATAATTCCTTCGTAGACTCGGGGGGCAGCTTGGACATGATGATAGGAGACTACCACTGAAAGACAATGGCAGGTTTGTAGAGATGATAAGGCAAGCTATGCTTGGAGGATTAGTGAACAGGGATCTGGAGGATGTGAATAGAAGTCAATTCGTTCCAAATATCTGGAATGCTAGGAATTCACCAGAATCCAAACTACCAACACTGGAAGCTTATGATGGAAAGTCGAATCCAACTATGCATATGATGAGGTATATACGGTATATGGAAGTACTGGGGGCAACGAAAAAAGTCTTGGCATGGTGCTTCCCCTTGTACTTAATGGATGTAGCTACGCTATGGTTCAAACGGTTGGAAAGCAATTCTATTAGCACATAGACGGAACAAGTCGAATGATTTATGAAGTAGTTTTGGGTTCACATTGCAAGACCCAAGAATGTGATGAAATTGACATCATTAAAGCAGTGGGCAGGAGAATCACTCAAGAATTTCTTAACCAGGTTCAATACGGCAGTTGTTTCGGTGGATCGACCAGATCCATCGATGGTATTGATGGCGGCGGTGTCAAGAGTTGTAGATAATTTAGATTTTAAGATATCACTGATACGGGATCCACCGATGGATCTCGGGGAATTCTACTTGAAGCAGAATGGTTTTTGCGACAAGAAGATGCGAAAGCTGATAAAGAGGCAATGGAAGTTAATACGGTACGAGGTGGAGAACTGCCCTGTGAAAACTCAGGAAAGGACAAGGGTAAATGGAACATGGACAATAGCTTTGATGGATTGAAGCGATAGAGGGGAGAACCCAAATTCTCTTCTTACTCAGAATTGAATGAAACCCTGGAACGGATATGTCTGGATACTCGAGGACGCCTTCCGTATCGAAGGCCGGCAAGGAGGGAATCCTCCAAATGCGAACAGACATTAGGAAAGCGCTGCCTATTCCATGAGCTGGATGGGCACAATACAAATGACTGTAGGCATTTGAAGAATATCAATGAGGAACACATGAGGAATGGTCAGTTACAACAATATGTAAGGACTCGGGCTGCAATGGTGGAACAAGAGCAGCTACCATCCACCTCGAATGAAAATGGCACTGGATCAGGATGTCATGGAATAAGTAGCAAACTCCACAATAGGATGGCTAAGTCACTTACACATGTACGGGATCGAGGACGGTCCCTAGGCATGCTCTGAGATGATGATAAACCGTAATGCTAGGGTTTGTGAAATTTGTTTTTTCTTCTTGTTTGCTTCAGACTCTGGTTTATTGGTTGTACGGACTCTTATTTTATATTTTGGCAAATGAACTTAGGAATGTTTAAATTTGGATCAATGTAATAGATAACACAGGTTGTTAGGAATGGACTATGCCTGGCAAGGGGTAGGTCGCTTCGCTCAAACGCGATAGATCGGCCTACTCAGGTCATCAAGTATGGATTGTGCTCTGTTAGAACATAGAGAGGTCAAGGTCATCAGGTATGGAGGCAAAGGGTAGGTCGCTTCACTCGAATGCGATGGATCGACCTACTCAGGTCGTCGAGTATGGATTGTGCTCGGCAAGGATCTGGAGAGATCAAGGTCGTCAGGTATGGACTATGCCTGGCAAGGGGTAGGTCGCTTCACTTGAATGCGATGGATCGACCTACTCAGGTCATTGAGTATGGATTATGCTCGATAAGGATCCTGGGAGATCAAGGTCATCAGGTATGAACTATACCTGGCAAGGGGTAGGTCGCATTGCTCGAACACGATGGATCGGCCTACTCAGGTCGTCAAGTACAGATTGTGCTCAACAAGGATCATGTGAGATCAAGGATTTGGATTAGGATAACAACCCAAAGAGGTTATGGATTTGGATATCAGCTTCAAACAGTTATGGATTTGGATATGGGCCTGGAGCAGTTTGGGCTTTGGCTAACAATCCCGAGAGATCGCGGGTTTGGAATTGGATATCAACTCAGAATGGTCATGGATTTCACTAACGATCCGAAGAGATCATGGATTTGGATTGGCAATGGATTGGATAATATGGCAATTCAAAACACTCCTTCCTATCGCAATGCATGTTTTGGGGGGGCAAAGAGTTAACCCACCTTTTGCTAAGGCAGTATGCAGGCGGATTTAACCCAACAGACTTCACGATTATCAAGGCCGATGAGTATAGAGCGACGATTGTAGGGCCTAGAAATTAGGTATAGGTAATATTATCGAGTCAAAATTGAATGGAATTGATAGATATGCAAGGCAGAGTGTTCGAAGTATGAAATATGGCTCAATGCATGAAAGGGATCGGCATAGATTGGCTCCAACAAGAGGGATCGACATACTTCAAAGTACAAGAGCATTCTTGTGGAAAACAATCAATATCTCAAGATCTACAAGTCCGATGCATATGAAACTTTGTGAGAAAGATATGGGGACCCTAAAGATCCTACCCTAGGGATCGCATCTCATTTGGATGAAGAAAGAGGGATCGGTACCTATTCCTCTTAGGGATCGGCTAAGCCCAACTTCATAACAAGGATCGATCAATATCTCAACATCTACATATCCAATTAACATGAAGCTTGGAGGACAAACTAATTGGAACACATGGAACACCCCATAGGGATTGCATAGCATTTAGAACATGTTGGAGGGATTGGTACCTATCCCTCCATAGGGATCGGCTATAATCAGCCTTAACACCATATTGCAACAAAGATCGGTCAATAACTTGAGTTCTACTAATCCAATTGGCATGAAACTTGAAGGCTATACATAATACAACATAGAGAAGCTCCTCTAAGGACCGCATGGTATTTGGAGCAAGTTAAAGGGATCGGTACCTATCCCTCTAGAGGGATCGGTAGAAATCAGAATTTAATCAATGATACTTCATGTAAAATGCGATATGTCACAAACCATACATCGGAATTGCACGAAATTTGGGGAGCAAGTAGCTAACACCATGGGAAACCACCCAGAGGGATAGCACCCCATTTGGACACCAAAATAAGGATTGGTACCGGTCCCTATTGTGGGCCCCAATGGGCCTAGAAATTTTTGGGTGGCCTCGTCTTAGTCTTCCAAACCTTCTATCAAAATTTCAGCCGATCCGTGCACGTCTTTCCCTATAAATACAGCAAGCATGGCGCCAGAAAAGGGATCTTCTTTCTGCTTCGTTTTGTATTCAACCTAGGCTATACTCTGTCAATTTTATTCTTAGATTTCGGATTGTAACCGTAGACAGACTTCAGTATAATAAAAAGGATTATTTGGGAGTGGACGTAGGCCAGAGTTAGCCGAATTACTGTAAATCTTGTCTCATTTTACTTACTTTCTAATTGTTTTCATTTGTTTCTCTTCATATTTCTGTGATTGGATTGGATATTGGAGTTTTGCATAATTGGGTGTTGGAGGCCAATTTTGACCCCAACAACCCTCTATCCAACAACTGTGATAATCCACGGCGATAGAGGCTGAATTAGGTTTGGCTCCAACTAGGAAAATGTGTGGCTTGGTGAGATGTAATGGATGACTGGTTGGATTGGTGGTTGGTGAAGCGAGGCGGTAGGAATCTGGGTTCGACGACAGTGGCTTATTTGGGTTTGTTCTCGAGTTTCTTGCGATGGCAAGTGGCGAGGTTGTGGCTAATTGCTATTGGTCAGGGCTATCATCTTCACGGGTGTTGCAGTAACTAAAGGCCTATGGCGATGATGTTGTGGGCTTGAAATCACGACGGCTGGGTTTGAGCAATCAGGATTAGGGTTGACGAGGTTAATTAGTTAATTACTTGATTAATTAGGTGATTAATTAATTATTTAAATTTGAAATGATCATTAATCAATATCTCTCTTATACGAGGTCGGATTCGGACGCTATCGGTTGCATTGTACTAGCAGAATGCTTATCTACGCATTGGAGTTGGATTCGTCGAGTTTGGAGGAAGTAAACTTTTAGGTTAAATTCGAACGGCGTTCGAATTTGTGCTCATGTAGGAAAGCCTAGGCATTAGCTGGAACTTTAGTGAGTTTACTGACTGATTGATTTGAATAATTTTGTGATGATTTCTTGTTATACAAAATATAAATTAAAATTAATAACAATGCAAGTTATTACTTTTGGACCCCTCGTTGCTTTTAAAAGCAAATGACAAATATATGTAGTGTAATCTCTCTTTTAATCCTCTATAACATGTATTGGGCCAGACTTATTTATATGTTTGATATTGTTATTTGATAGAGTTGTAAATTGTGTGTGAATGGTTGAAATAAAATTTTCGCTATAAACGCACTTTGAAATCCCCCGTGCTTAACACTTGTCAATTAGGTTAAATGTGAATATATTGTGAAATATATATATATATATACACACATATATATATATCGATTTTTTCAATACACATGTTTAGTGTGTTTGACCTAAAGGAATTGGTTTGGAAAGTTATTGAAATTGTAAACAAAGTGGTGTTAAAATTCCTAGTTTTAGCAAAGTAAAAGGACTTTTATAGTTTTTGGTGAAAATTGGTTTAGAAAGTTATTGAAATCTTTTTAAGTTTTTGGTGAAAATTTATTAAAGTATTTTAATAAAGAAGTTTGAAATTTAAATATGTTTTATAATTATTTTAAATTTTTTAAAGTAAAGAGTGTTAATTTATAAACGTGATTTTTATGGTTTTTAAATAAATTATAAAATACGTATTTTTAAGTGATATCTCAAATAAATGTTTTAAACCATATTATAAGTACTTTTAAGTGACGTTTTAAGTATATATATTTTTGAAAATTTGTAAAGTATTTATTTAAGAAATATAAAGCTTAAGTAATATAATATATTTTAAATCATTTTCAGGGTTTTATGAAATATCTAGCTTTTAAATAAATTAGTGTGTATATATATCATTTTTAAAGAGGGTTTTAGTAAAAGTATAAGTTAGAAAAGTAAATTAAGCCTGTTATAAATAAATAAAGATTGGTTTGGATTTTAATACTTTTTGTGAAAATATGCGCATTTGTGAAGTTAAGTGGTTTTATAAGTGATAAAAGAAGAATTTGATTTTAATACTTTTGTTAAAGGGAATGGTTTTTGTGAAGTTAAGTAAAAGTATATAATCTTGTTAAATTTGTGTAGAGATAAGAAATTATAATTGGAATTATAATTGAGATTTAAAAATCAAGATTATAGTATAATGCATATTTATCACTTTAATAATGAATTTTTTGAGAAGTTTAAAAAATGAATGTTTTTGGGTTTTATGGTGATATTGTTTGAATAACAATTGTCTTAAACCCGTATAAATATAGTTAATATTTGAATAGAGTTTTAAGGGTAATGATTAAGCGAAATGTTTTGGGTTTGTTGTAAACAATATTTTTAGTAACATTTGTTTTTAAACCCTCGAATAATATTTTAAAGTGGTAAAATACTGTTAAATGACTTTGGGAAAAACTTAGATCTTTAATAATTAAAATTTAAAGATAATAACAAATATGAAATCTTTTGGGAAATAGATAGAAAATTTTAAATTTTAAAGTATAAAATAGTAACAACGTATAAGTAACATTTGTTTGTAATCTCTTTGATTATATGTTAAAGTAATCAAATCTTGTTAATGATTTGTGAATATACTTATACCGTTAAGATAAGTATATTAATACCCTTTAAGTATTGAAAAGATTAAAATGAATAGAGAATTGTAGAATACTTGTAAATATCTTATGTAAAGATATTTTAAAGTAGAAAAAGGAAGTTTTAATTCATAAAAGAAGTTTTGATTGTTGAAAGAAGTTTTAAAGGAGTTTTAAATTAAAGAAGTTTAATTGACAAAGAAGTTTAAAAGCGGTTTCAATTAACTAAGGAAGTTTAATTAAAAAGAGTTTAATTAAATAAAGAAGTCAATCAATAAATGATTTTAATTAATAAATGGTTCTAATGTTTAAAGGAAGTTATAAGTTAACTAAATAAAGAAAGCTTTAATAAGTTAAAGAAGTTTCATTAACTAAAAGGAGTGTTGCTAATAAAAGGAGTCTATAATTAAAAGAAAGGATAAATTAATTAAAAAGGGATTCAAAGTCGTTAGGTGACTTGATCGTGCTTTGTATCAATTGATCGTTCTTTATATGAATTGATATGATAGGTAATGTCTAGGGTGTAGAAAATAAATCATATCAAATGGCTGTGATGCTTACATTGGTCACACCACAACATATTTAAGTTACATTCAAAACCGCTAAGGTACGTTCGCTTATTGGATTTTCCCATGGAAATCTCTCGGAGAAGCCGAATCCAAACTGCATGCACAAAGGTCAGAAAGTATCTTATGAGCATCATATAACTTTAGATAAAATATACTATTAAGGTAAACACAAGCGGCCCATTGTCTGAACATAAACATGGACAACATGAACCAAATATCATCAACTCCCGCCGGCCAATAATCGATAAGTATCTCTAGATATGGAGGTTGTAATACCTTGACATAGGTCGGCTAAACCCCAGGTAGTGCATCCTACTTTGTAATCTGTCATTTCCGATGTCGATGTTACATTCGGCACCTTTCGCACGAGTCTTCATCACTCGAGCAGCACACGAATCCTCGGTTGGATTCCCATATCTCGAACAGATCACGAATCACGACATGGATTCAAGCATCTCAATTAGATCTTGATTCTCCACCTAGATTTCCACATAATTCTTTCAACGAATGCTAATGATGTCCACTGTCATAAAATACACCTTATGGTAGACAGTCCCACATGAATGCAACGTTTGAAATTTTAACGTTGACCTCTCCCTTGGACTTTATCTTGGGATTGACAGTTCAAATCTATAACATTTCACTTCACAACTACTCCCAAAACATAGAACTCGTATACTATTTTTAAGGTGGTATTCGATAAGTAAAACACTTATCGATCCTGGTCTCTTCAAATCCAATTCGATAAATTTTTGGTAAACTCAATTTCGGTTCTCTCAGAAGTAAGTGAAAGGTAGAGATGTTTCGTACCATTGCTCCTCCCTGGAGGTTCTCATTGGTATGAAATCGTGAAGCTTTTAGATACTTCCTAAGTTAATATTAGGTCAAGTTCGATAGTCGACTAATCGACTATCTAGTCAAAAAAATTGCTTATATAAATCAATATTCGTATACTTAACTAGTTTCCGACATTCCGACTTAACTATTCCTCATCCAAGAGTGAAGCTAGGTAAATTAGAGCACTAGTTGCATATCAAAGCCTTACCTAGACACTTCATTCTTAAATCTCACAAATAGATAAGTCTACCTCATCGGCTTTTAGTGTTAAGTATAGTATTAATGATTTCCATAAACAAGTAAGAAATCAATACGATTAACACGTTTTCGACATTTCAGACTAAATTATTCCTCAATTAAAAGGGAAGCCGGTAGGTTAGAGCTCTATTACTCATATCCGTACACAAACATCAGTTTTAACTCTCACAAATAGATAAGCCTACTTCGTCGACTTTTAGTGTTAAGCATAGTTAATTACTTTTCAAACAAGTAATTAAATAATTAACCATTTGACAATTAAACAATTTATAATTCCTTTCTAGACCGTTTGTTTATACTTTTAAAACCCTTTTTAAAATGATATATATATATATATATAGTAATTTATTTATAAAACTAGATATTTAATAAAACACTTTAAAAGATAATATTACATAAGATTTTTATACTTAGTTAATAATCAACTAATCTTCTAAAAACTATACATACTTAAAAATGCTTTTAATTTTTTTTAAAATTCGTATAATAGGTTTTAAAACATTTACTCAAAATATTACTTGAAAATAACAAGCTTATAAAATCTTTTAAAACTTGAAATAACATTTTTTATATACTTTAAAGTAAAACATCTTCTTTAAAAATTCACAACTAATTCTTCAAAATTCAAAACTATCTTAAAGCACTTTTATTTTACTCTAATAAGGGTTAGTAAATACTTATAAAAAGAATGAAATAAAATACTTAAATTTAAATATCTTTTCAATCCTTTAAAGTCCAAAAATCAAGGGTAAACGAGGCAGTTTTGCACAAGTAAAGCTTTGGCCACTTTTTGAATATTACTTAACCTTTTACTATTTGAACTTTTTATGGAAGCAAGCATACATATAAAACATAATAAATAAGTGAGAAACCCCTAAAGATCTCTCTTTCCATATAAATCGCTAAAACAAGATAATTCATAAGTGCATCCACAACGACTATTACTATATGTGCACTTTCAAATCCAAGTTCAATATGAACCAAAGTTCAACTACAACCTATGTACTTTGTTTCAAGGTTATGCCACATGTTATACAAGTCCATTCAAGTCCGTTCAAGTCTGTTCAAGTCCGTTCAAGTCCATACATATGGATAGCATATGCCACTTACTTTCAAAGCAAGAATTAAACCAATGTTTCAACATATGTCAATGTCAATTCATACAACTTAAACACAATCAAACACAAACATATGTACTCTATAATTTCATTCAAGGGGGAGTTAACTCACCTTTTTCCAAAAAAACAAGCAAGATCCAAGCACCTAAGTCCAACCCCACCTTGCAACCATCTTCTTCCTTCCTTCCTTCCTTTGCTTTCACTTACCTTTAGCCTCCACCACCCTCTAATTCTCACAGCCAATGCTTTCATGAAGAGTTTGGCTTCACTTCTTCGAGATCTACCTTGGTGGAAGGTGTTGTAATCCCAAGGCTTCACTCTAAATTTGAGTTGATTTTGATTGAGTTTTGCAAATATTTTCTTTAGAATGTAAGATATAAAGAAGACATGTAAGTGTGATACTTTTACTTTGTAAATTTGTGATTTTTTTATAAGGGTATGAATCTCCTTATATAGGCTTCAAATGGTGCTCTTTGGCCTTGTTCTCACCATCCCCACCATGCCACAGAAGGCTCACCACTCCATATGCCCATCACTTCTCCTTTACATCACTTCCATTTAGCACATTCCTTTAAATACCCCTTACATTTTAATATCTCTTATCCATTTGGAATATCCTAGAAAGTTCTAATTGATTTGTGAAGAGGAGTTTTAATTAGTTGCTAATGTGTTTATTTGATCATTAGAGAAGTGCACAGGAGTTTGAATAACTTATATCGATCAAAAAGCTGTTTATCGATAAACCGATTTTCTGTCACATTATCAATTTTTCTTCTAAAAATATATTTTTGAAAACGAATTTCAAAACCAAATTTCCTATCATTATTTGCTAATTAAATGATGTTTAGCAAGATTATAAATTATATTTATAACACTTAACTATATTTCAAAATGTTTCGATATTTGAAGACGAAGTGTTCGAATTTCAAGGTCGCTACATTTTCCTATTAGTTGCAATTTTATAAACGTATTTTTACCCCCTTCGTCGATCCATTGCATTCTTAGTCTTTATTTCCACATAATCTCTTATTGATTATTGTTTTTAATTCATCGTATAAATTTCTTAATATATTTTTCTCTAGATATCAAAATTCCTCATTTCTTTAATTTTATTTAATTTGAAATTTTTGTTAAATATATTTTCCTTTTTTAACTTTACATAACCAATAACTTCTTTACACCATTTTTTAAGAAAATTTCTTAAATCCTTTAATTTAGTGATTAATATTTAAGCAGCATTTGCATTATATTCTTCATTAGTATTCATACTTAGTAATTTATTATTTAGAATATCTATGAAGTTATTTTCTAGAAACAACATTTTTTAAAATTTGAAGTTTTTTGTATTGATGTTTTTATTATAACAATCAACAAAAATAGGACAATGATCAGAAAAAATAAAAAAGCTTCTCAGAACATATTTTATAAGGGAATTTATCTTCTCACTCATCACAAAAGAAAAATATGTTTAATGAAGCCAAGGATGGTTCTTCTCTAATATTCGACCAAGTGGGCTTCCTATTGTTTAATGAATGTTCTATAAGATTATTATTATTTATAAAATCATTAAATACTTTTGTATCCACATAATTACCTTCTTTTGGAAAACATTCTCCCAAACGTCTTCTTACATTAAAATCTTCTCCTAAAATCCATGGACCTATCAAATATTTTGTAAATCCATTACATTCATTTCATAAGGTTCATCTTGATTTTTGTATGCGGTGCATAAACTTAGTAATATTGATAATTGAATTATATAAATCCAAAAATATATCATCAGTTGAATGATTATTAACATATTATTGTAATAACTTGAATTTTTCACCAACGGGTCTGACTAAGTTGATTGGTGGTTCAAACTATGAGATTAAAGGTCACGAGTTTGGTCACAAGTTCGATTCAACACTTGTTGGCATTAATAAACCGTGTTCAAAAACAATAGTTTGAATTTTTCATCTCTCCACCCTAAAAAAAGACCACCCACACTACCATTCGCTCTTTTACACAACTAGTTTTTATAATTTTGACCCCCTAATTTTTTATAAATGCAAATTTGGTCTTTCTATCTCTTGTAATAAAATAAAATCAATTATTTTTTCATGAAAATAAATTTTTAGTTTTGAACATTAATCAGAGTTATTTAATCCTCTAACATTTCAACTAGTTAATTTCATTAGTTAAATTTTTTGCCCTTCCTCAATATCATCTAATTCTAATTCATATTTAAATCTCATTTTATCAGCTAATTATAACATTTTACATGTTTATAAGGAATTAATACTATTGGAGTAAAGGAGCTACTTGGAAAAGAGTATGTACTAGAATCAACATAAGTAGAATTATACTTATTTAAACGCATGCTCCCCCCAATCGAATCAACTATGCAATTCTTACATTTGCCACCCCTACCTCCAAATGATTCAACATTAGCTTCCTTTGTATCATTGTCAACACTAACCCAATCCAAATTCTCTTACTCAATCTAACACTTTTTAATCACAACAGGACTTCCCATTATCACTTGCTTTTGCTTATACTTCCACTTCCATCATTTCCCATTAACAAAGTTTTCAACCACGCGACTTTTTGTCTTTCCCCATCATCATAATTTCAGCCCCTTCCTTACATGCATTTGATTTTCTCCTTCCCCATCAACTCTGTTTCCAACCCCATCATCTAAACTTCTGATACATCAACAGAGTTTTCAAAACCATCATCAAAATTTATACTACCATCATCTAAATTTTTGCCTTTCAATTCAAAGTTTAGCTTCAGTCCCTTTCTATCATCTATGATACCATCATCCATCTTTTTTCCTTGCATATCAAATTTAACCTTCAATCCCACCCTTTCATCTAAATTATCATCAATCAATCCTATAACGACCCAGAATTTCGAAAACTTCGTATTTGAATGCCTGAATTATTTGAATATGATTAAAGTAATTTTACAACCTTATTAACCCCCTTTTAATTAATAAATAAATATGGTAAACTTTTTATTGAAAAATGTTTACAAAAGTAAATATTTTGAAGAAATATATATAATGTGGCTGAAAATACTTTTATCGATAAAAACGGCTGTTTTCTCGATAAAAGTTGTCCGAACTTTTTGTCCTTATCTAATATATTAATCTGTAATTAGTTAGCAAAATAAAGTTATTTAATGTTTATGGCAACCTAACTGTAAATGGTAAAAGATTAACAAATGGATGAAGAAAAGAGATATTTTGGTGAACAGTGTTTAGATACTTGTTTTAGAAAATGAGGTGCAAAGTGGGCACATGGATGGAAGCATGCATGGTGACCTTACACGAAGGGTAAGAATTGAGAGGTTACCTCTTGGTGATTTCTACATAAGGCTCTTCATAGGATTACTCATTTGTTAATTTTCAAAGAAAGAAATGCTTAGCCTTAATCCATTTCTATCTCCACTAATCAATCTCTAATCAAAACAAATCAATACCAAACTTCTCCAAACTCAAGCTATAGGCCTAACACATCATAGAAATATGGAATACTAGATAACAGATTGAAAAAAAGGAGGACAAAATGGGGAATGAATAGGATGGCCATAAGCAATAAATGAGAAGGAGAGGTGGCCTAGTGCAAAATGAAGGCAAAGGTGAAGTTTTTTGGATGTTTGGTGATGGTAAGAAACGTTCATTTGATTCTTGTGGCTAGTGCTTGTGTTAGCTTGGTTATGGGGTGAGTTTGCTCATCATAGAACAAATATATATTGTGTTATGTATGTTATGTGCTTGGATCTAAAGTTAAAGCTAACTAATAAAGTTATAACTTTGGAAAATACTTGCTTTTGAAAGCAGATTACAACTCTATATTGTATATCATCACTTCTACTACTCTCCACAACATGTAACATAGCCTTGACTTTGTGTTTACATGTTTGGTTTGGTTGTATGTGTCATTGAAGTGTGTTTAAAAGTGGTTGAAGTGAGAATAGTCCTATAATTGCACTTTGAATCCCTTATGCTTCAATTTGCTTTGAAATGGTTATATGTGAATATAATGTGAAAGTATATATTTTGATTATGCTTCACACTTATAATAGTGTATGGGACAGTGAGGAAGAGGTTTGAAAAGTTAAAAAAACTTGTAGAACAAAGTGGCAAAAGTTATAGAGAAAAAGGTCACCATATAAACACTTTAAAATGGCCATGTGTTCGGCCTTTTTATTATGATATTATAAATAAAGTTCTTAGTGTAAAAAAATTAGACTTTAAATCGATCATTAAAATATCGAAAACTAGTCGAACATTCAAGGGTTAAATAAGCCGTATTAGAGGCAGCATGAAAACATGTATTTCCATAAGATATTTGATAGTCTCAAGGCCCTGTTTTTGGTGAACAGTCATGTTTCGCAAGGTACGAGCTTACGAAGAAGCTGTTCAATCCAAAAATGACTAAAGGAAAGAAAGTTGACAATTACGTTCTCTCTTAGGTCTTGTACATAGCGATGTACGTGGCTCGATGCCTATAATTACTAAGGATGATAGTTCTTACTTTGTAACATTCACTGATGATTTCTCAAGACTAGGATATGTGTATTGTAACAACCTGCATATTTTACGATTCGTATATTTAAATGTTTAATTTAAATATAGCATCGTTAGTCGGATTTTAGTCCGAAAAAGTCACTATTCGTAGAAGAACAGTCGAATTAGTGAAAAGTCTATGTGGATCGTGCTATTTGGAAGTGCCCACTTGAAAACAAAGTCAAACAGAAATTCAGACATCTAAAATGGGTCGTTTAAATGTCTGAAATTGTTTGAATCAAACCAGAAAGGAAATAGGCCAAAATTGCCATTTTCAGACGTCTGAAATGGACGATTCAAACGTCTGAATATTGTTCTAGAAAACTTCTATTTTTCCAGATTCAGACGTCTGGTTTGCAAAATTTCAGACATCTGAATCAAGAATGAAGTTGAGAATCAACAATTTGGACTCGAGACCATTTCCATTGAGTTCAAAATGTTGTTTGCGACTTTTTTGAGTATAAGCTTCGATATGTTTGGAGTAAGTTGAATTTTGCTATTTTCTATTTGGGTTTGGGTTTCACCCAACTCATCCTATACACTAACTCAGCCCCCTTTCCTCTCCATTCACTCATCTCATTTCCTAAACACTCAAGCTTTAGCAAAAATGGGGGAAAGAATGGGAAATAGAAATTCCAAGCTCTAGATTCATTTGCAAACTCAAATTCCAGTCCAAAATCCAAGAGAAGCTTAGGTGAGCATTCTCTTCTCCTTCTCCATCTCAATTCCTCTTCGATTTATGAAATTTCCTAAACCCTAACTTAGGAAATATTTGTTCTTGAGCTTAGATTGAAGCTCCTTGGGTTATAATTGAAGAGTGATTGTTCTTGTCTTGCTCTATAGCTTCTCTCTTGAGTTTTTGGGTTAAAAGGTGAGTTTTTGAACTCACATCTACATCTATATCTTTGATAGTGTTAGGTAGCAATTCCTAACATATATTCCTTGTCCATTTGTTGTTGAATTGAATTAGTTTAATGAATATTCCAATTTTTGGCGTTTGAAGTCAAAATCTATGAAAATTCTTATATGGTTGTTTGGGCATGTTGGTCGGAGTGTACTCGTAAGTCACTAAGGTTGGGTAGTCGTTTGGCGTAAACCCCTAGCCATCATCACTCATCCGATTGCTTCCGATATGATTTGGCCATCATTGGCCTAGGCAAAGTATTGCCTGAGCCCCAGTTTCAGACGTCTGAAATATAAGATTTAGACATCTGAATCTGCTTGTCTCATCCCAATTTGCCTATTTTGCTTGATTCCAATTTTTGATCGATTCTTCTTTCTCCAATTAGTTGTTTCACTTTAGTTGACTTTGATGATTCTTTTTAGATTTCGTACATGGGTTTTTATAAGGAGATCTTTTTAAATTGTATTAAAAGCTTGTTTCTCCAACTTATAATTTCTATTTAAAACACACACACAATTTTGCACTTCGAGCGAAGAGGGAGGAGAATTAAATGATTAAATAAAACACGTGCTATGAACACGTGTGTTTATCTTTTCAGTTAATTCCTAATCTATTCATTTGACCGTTTTGACCTTTGGGTCTGGTTTACCGAGGAAATGCGGTGAGCTTTGTATTGCTTTGAGTGTGAAATTGACTAACGGTTAGTAAACCGTTTAGTACGAATGTGTGGTATGGGACTCATGTTAACATTTTTCGGGTTCCTTTCTGAGAGTTGTGACACATTCTGCCAGTTAGTGATGTCCAGTACGGGGTCTTCGGACCTTCGCCATTACGGTTTGTTGCCTTCGGGCTTGAGCCTTCGGGGTTTGTTGCCTTCGGGCGTGTGGCTTTGTCTATGTGGATAGTTGATCCTATGTGGGAGTAGAGTCTTCGTGCGTATCGCCTCTAGGCATGTGGCTTTGTCCATGTGGACAATTGCTCCTATGTGGGAGTAGAGTCTTCGTGCGTATCGCCTCTAGGCATGTGATATCACTAAATTAACAGTACTGAGCTTGAGCATCTTCTGTTTCTTTGATAATTATATTTCCCTAGTGTATCGCCTTTCGGGGTAGGTTCTTTGAACCACACGATATATAGCTATTACCTTATGGAAACTTGTGTTACCTTTATTGGTATTTGTTAATTGCCATTTTGGCTTGTTTTGGGATATGGTATCCTTTGTTTATTTTGAGTTGCCTATGATATGAGGCTTGTTTTGGTTCATCTTTTGTTAGATGATTTGGTTACCTCTTTTGGAGATATTTGTGGTACTTTATGATCTTGTATGTTCATTATCATTTAGTTTATCTAACTGATTTGTTTAGCTAGACTGACCCATGTATTTTATACTCGGGTCAGACCGAGATGTTTCAGGTTAGGTACATTGGACTGAGCCTATTTTGCTTCCGCATGGACTATTCCGCTAGCTCCTTTTTGTTATAGCTTTTTGTGTAGTCCTTTTTGTCTATAACTCTGATATGTATTCTTTTGACTCTCCTGTATATTTTGGTTTGCTTTACCACTTGACATGTATCATTTTGTAAACTCTGTAATGTACCTGTATATGTGTAAATATATGTGATGATCCACTGTTCTGTGATGTGTATTACATTTGAGTTGTTATATTTTATTCTGATATATCCTTCAGCCACCTATGGCTTTGTATTAAGTATTTATTGGATATGTCGATCCATTCGAGTAAGAAGTGGCAATTGTCGGCGTATTCAATAGATAATTAAGACGAGGCTATAGATGGTCGCTCCTATCCAGCTCTATTCTCCGCATTAGCATACAGTGTTACCTAGTAATACTCTTTGCTAATGTGGGTCTCGGAGTGGGGCGTTACATGTATCTTATGAGGAATAAATCTGATGTTTGTAAGAAATTTATAGAATGTAGAAACGAGGTAGAAAACCAAACAAACCAAAAGATTAAGATTCTTCGATCCAATCAAGGAGGCGAGTACGTTGGACAGGAACTCCAACGGTACTTAAAAGATAATGGGATTGTCTCTTAGGTTACTCCACCTTATACTCCACAATACAATGGTGTATAGGGGTGAAGGAACCGAATCCTACTAGATATGGTACGTTCCATGATGAGTAAGGTTAAGTTACCCCTTTCCTACTAAGGATATGCATAGAAAACCGCAGTGCATATGTTGAATTTGTTACTCGCTAAATCTACGCCTAAGACACCATATGAGATGTGACATAAGAAGAAACCCCATTTCAGTTATTTGAAAGTGTGGGGTTGTCTGGCCTATGTTAAGAACATCAGCCCTAATAAGCTTAAGCGAGATTAGCCTTGTTTAAGTTTATAGGATATTTCAAGAATTCTAGGGGATATATTTTCTATAACACAGAGGAACAAAAAGTGATTGTTTTCACACATATACACTGTCTTTTAAGAAAAGGAATTTATGTCAAAAGAAATTAATAGCGAAGTTGTAGACTTGGATGAGATCCAAGAAACTAACATGGAGGCTGAACCGATAGGAGAACCAAGTTCACCCGTATATGAAAAATGCAACCTATTAGAAGGTCTAGTAGGGAATATCATGCACCAGAGAGATACTATGGTTTTCTTATAGATGGCAGGAAGGAGGACCGTGTATTAGATGATGACACTCCTCTATCATTCCAACAAGTACTGTCGAGCAAAGACTCTATACTCTAGCTTGGAGCAGTGAAATCCAAGATGGATTCCATGTATGAAAATAAAGTGTGTACTTTTTCTGACATACTCAAAGGGATAAAACCTATCAGCTGCAAATGAAATTTTAAGAAAAAAGTTAAATGCATATGGACAAGTAGAGACTTATGTGGCTAGACTAGTTGCAAAAGGATTTACATCAAATTCAAGGTGTTGATTATAACAAGACATTTCCATCCGTAGCCACGCTTAAGTCCATTCAGATTATGATAGTCATTGCTGCATTCTATGACTATAAAATATGAAAAAGGATGTAAAATGGCATTTCTAAATAGTGATTTAGAAGAGACCGTCTATATATTGCAGCCTGAGGGTTTTGTGGTTAGTGGGAGGGAGGGCCAGGCCTGCAAGTTGTTAATGTCCATTTGTAAATTTAAACAAGCTTCAAGGAGTTAGAACAATTATTTTGATAAAAATCAAATTGTAACACCCCTAATTTTTGATAACATTATTCAGGAGATTTAATTAGATAAATTAAATAGAATAATGTAAATGTTAAGTGATAAGGGGGTTAAGATTTGAATAAATTCAATTAAGGCTGTGCCTAATAAAATAATTAATGGGCTTGAGAACGGTTTTTGGGTCAATCAAATTACATAAAGGTACATTAGAAATTTGCCGCCCATATCTATTACCCTTATATATATATATTTTTCTTTCCTACCATTTCACCATTCACGTCATTTTGAAATGCAAATCAAAAACTTAAAGAACGGCCGGCCATTAAGGAAGAGAAACTCAATTAAAAGCTAGAGAATCAAGCTTAGGGGAAATCAATCTCAATCTAATCTCCTTATCTAAATCAAGGTGAATAATAATTCCATCTCTATTTTGTTTTGAATCATATGTTTTCGGATTTAAGGGTAAATTCATTTTTATGATGAATTGGATGATGATATGCTTGAATTTTGATTTGTTGAATTTAAACAAGGTTGTTTAAAGGAAATTCTACACGGTTTTAGGGTAAAACCTATATATGTTGATGTTTAAATGCCATGGAAAAAATTTATGTTGTATAAAACATGATTTTTGAGTTGGGTTTCAATTTTGATGATTTTTCATGCTATGGAAAGATTATTTTGAACTTTCAAAGCAAAATATGGTTATTTGGGTTCATAATTTTATTTTGGAAAATAAATTAAGAATTTGGGTCTGGAATTTTGATATGTTAGATAACATGATTAAAGTGAATTTCTGGAATTTTTAGGGATTTTTCCTAGGTAATTTGCTATTCAAATTAAATTATTTTAGAAGAGGGACTTCTTTGCAAAATCGGTTTTGCTTAATGGAAGAGCTTATTTGATTAACTTAACCATGGTTTAGATCTAAAATTAGCGGCAGTTATTTTGGTAAACAATTTGAAAAAGTTAAGGCAACCAATCTGGTGTTGAAACGTGGCAGGTTTGTTAAAAAAAGATTTGCTTTAAGTATTATTAAACCAGGTTTACTCAGAAAAGTGGGTTTCGCCTACTTTGGAAATACCTTTCGGCACAGAAGCTTTTTCCTTCAACCCAGTCGAAACCTACTAAGTCAATACCAATACATAAGGTATCACAAAGATGGTACGTAGTGGATTGGAGGAAGGCGAAAGGTAAGGTGTCGAAAGCATAGCTTTCGAAGGAGTCGCTACCTTGGTTTGTTTTTAAAAGAGAAGCGCCTGCCTTTGTTTTGTTTAAGCCTTCGAAGGAGTCGAAGCATAGGGTTTCGAAAGAGGTTTTAAAGAGGTTTCGAAAGGGTTGCCATAACATAAGTATGCTTTCGAATGGGTTATGAAAGAATGTTTTGAAAGAAGGGGTTCCGACCTAGTCGAAGCCCTACTGTCATTCTTTTGCCTTTCGATGGTATTGAAGATATCAATGCGGTTGAAAGGTACTTTGTTTTATAAGTTTAAGCCACATCATGTAGCTTTCGAAAAGGGTTAGGGGTTTTGAAGGCAATGGTTTCGAAAGGGGTTTCGATGCCAACCTTCCAATATTTTACCCAGATGTTTTATGCTTTCGAAAGGATGGTGCCGACGCCATCAGGTTTTCCCAACTATTTTTATATGATAAAGGATGGTTTCGAAAGAGATGCTTTCGCCTATATTCACTTTGACCCAAATAATGTTTTAAGTATGAACCCAATGCTTTCGAAAGGGGGACTTTCAATGATTTCGGAAGGGTTACTTCTAATGGTGTCGAAAGGGGTACTTTCAACTGGTTTCGAAGCTATGCTTCTAAAGTTAAATGTTAATACTTTAATACAATCGAAAGGTTTTGAAAGGAAGGTTTTAAAGTATTAAAAAGGCAGGAGCCTAATTTTTTGAAGATAGATTTTAATGCTTTCGAAGAAAGTCATCCTATGAAGTCGAAAGCAAGGTTTCAAAGATTTCGGAAGGTTTTGCAACCCAAAGTCTATTTTTAAAAAGAGAAACCCATGGCTAAATTAAAGGGGTTTTTGTAATGGTTTTGAGACGAAGCTTTTTTTGGTAAAATAATAGGTTAAAGGGATTAACCACGTTTTATATTAAACCCACATGAGTGGTATTGTTATGTTATTATGTTTGCTTCTTCAAATATAAATATATTCACATCATAATGGACCCATAACTGCATTTTCGGGATAAAGGGCAGAAGAACCAGCTAGGTTGATCCAGTAGGGAATATAAATTAAGTTAACTCCTCATTGAGTAGAATTGCATCCAAGAGGTCAGAAGACCAGAATATAGGATGCTAAAATATAAAAGAAAGATATTGGTAGGGGCCAATAATAGGTTCTCAGTAAACCTATGAAAGCTATATATAGGAAAAGATATTGGCAGGGGCCGATTGGTTCATAGTTAGCCCATGAAAACTATGTATAAAGGAAGATGTCAGAAAGACAGGTTCATAGTAAGCCCATGAAAACTATGATTTGATACTGGCAGGGGCCAGTAGGTTTGTAGTTAGCCCATGAAAACTATATCCAGATTAAGATATTGACAGATGTCAATAGGTTCCTAGTCAGCCCATGAAAACTAGGGTAAGAAGAAAGGACATTGGAGTCACCAATAGGTTCCTAGTCAACCGATGAAAACTAGGATAAGAGTAAAGATATTAGAGTTACCAATAGGTTCTTAGTGATCCCATGAAAACTATGTAATTGGACGGGGAGTCAATTAAGCAGAGGATGGGAAATCCAGTATGTTTTAACATGTTTGCATATCATTATAATATTTTGAAATGATTATGTTTTAACCATTGTAGATGCAGGAGCATAGTATATGGTTTTATTAAGGTTTTGAGATAATTGTGAGGGGGAAACCCGTTCCGCTAAGCGGCGTGGTCTCACTAGATATCTAAATGATTTAAGATGGTAGATTATTATTCAGACCAGGCTTATGTCTGACTCGAAGTTTATGTTTTCCCCTTAAACTCTCGGGTACTCAATTAATTTTGAGTAGTTTGAGAGTTGAGGTTTTTAGGTAACTCTAAAGACGAATAAGCTTTCAGAGACGTGTCGGAGAAACGCTAGATATTTAGAGTTCTCTTTTCTTTTGATTCCACTATGTTGTTTGTAATGGCAAAGTTGTTATATTGCCAGTATATACTCTGATCATCCAAGGGGGCATCTTCATATGTTGCTCTTGGCGTATGTCGTAATAAATATATTTTCTCTGAACGTGATTTGCGATTGTGGGATTATGTAATGAATTGGAAATGTTTTGAAATGAAATATAAGTTTGTCTGAAGTTTAAAATTTTCCATATTCATGTGTCTCTATGTATTAATGAATCTAACACCTACGTACATGTTCCCCTCTCCCTTAGACCGTTCTTCTGTATCTTACTAAGGCTCGTATGCAGATTTACGAGAAAGAAGATATGGAAGCAGGAAACAGAAGAGGAAATCTAGGTGGAGGAAGCACCACAACCAATGGAAATGTTCGACCTAATACCAGGAGGAACCAAGGTCGACAGGCTAATGCTAATCCAAATGCCGAAGCCAATGTAGGTGCTGAAAATCCGCCAGTAGATGCAGGGACGGTGTATCAGTTGTTAGCCAATCTTTTGCAAGCTGGTAATGTTGGGGGAGATAATCTTGTGGCTCCAGTTGGGAATAACTATGCTAAGTTGAGCAGAGACTACACCAGTCTGGGTGGAAAGTCGTTTATTGGAATGGAGGATGGTGTTGAGGTTGAGAATTGGCTATTGCACTGTGAAAGGATCTTTAATGATCTAGGATTGGATGATGGACAAAAGAGGAGGCTGACCTCTAGGAAGTTGCAAGGGGCAATGTTTCACTGGTGGAATAGTGTGACCGTCGGAGTTCCGGAGGAAGAGCTAACATGGGCTGATTTCAGAAGGAGGTTTGAGCAGAGATTTCTATCTGAAGTTGTTAAGTCGGCGTTGATGAGGAAGTTCATGGATCTAGTTCAAGGGGAGATGTCAGTAATCGAGTATACTGCTAAGTTTGATGAGCTATCTCGATATGGATATTCTATGGTTGACACTGCCATCAGAAGGAATGAGAGGTTCATTCAAGGACCGAGACCTGAGTTTGCTAGAATGACCATGACCCATATTCGAGAACCTTGTAATGTGGTGGTGGAGATGGCCATTTGCCATGAAGAGATGCTTGTTGTTTCTGCTAGAGAGAAGCCAGTTGAATCCCAGGGCCCTCAAGGAAAGAATAGGAAATTCTTTAAGTATAAGGAAGCCCAGAAAGGGGATGCCGCCAAGAAGGCAAAGGCTGATTTAGTTTGCTATAAATGTGACAAGAAGGGTCATTATACAAATGTATGTCGATCAGGCAAGGGGAAGAAGGATGTAGATAAGAAGAATGTAAAGTGCTTTAACTGTGATCAAGTTGGGCATTATAAGAACTAGTGTCCAGAGCCAGTCAGGGCGGACAAAGGCAAGGTCTTTGCTGTTGGATCATCAGCTAAGCCTACTGCTGCTGATAAAGGAAAGGCAGTGATGGAAGGTACGTTTTTGATTCAAAGTATACCAGTTAGGATAATATTTGATACCGGTGCATCACATTCATTTATATCCCAGTGTTTGGTCGATATGTTATGCTTAGAACCCACATACCTTGTTACTTCCTTAAGGGTTGCGAATCCAATAGGAGGGTATGCAACTCTAGGGATGAGATGTGACCGGTTAGAACTTGATTTGTTAGGACATAAGTTTGTATGCAGTCTGTATGTTTTTGATTTCATAGATTTTGGAATCATTTTGGGTATGGATTGGTTGAGAAGGTATGAGGCCAGGATATTTTGCCAGGATAGGGAGAAGAGCTAATTCAGGTTCGAGTAGAAAAAGAGTTTGCAGATGTCTTTGAGCTAGTCACAGGACTACCACCGAAACGAGCTGTTGAGTTTCAGATAGATCTTGTGCTAGGAGCTGAACCTATGAGTAGACCACCTAGCAGGATGACACCGACAAAGATGAAGGAACTGAAGGTGCAGCTAGTGGATCTAGAAGGAAGGAAATTTATTAGACCAAGCAGTTCGCCTTGGGGAGCGGCTGCGGTGTTCGTGAAGAAACCAGATGCATCGTTGAGGATGTGCATCGACTATCGTAAGTTGAACGAAAGGACGATAAAGAATAAGTACCCTCTGCCGGGGATAGATGATTTGTTTGATCAGTTGAGTGGAGCCAGAGTGTTTTCCCAGTTGGATTTGGCGACAGGGTTCCACCAGTTGAGAGTGGAGGAGGACAGCATTCCTTTGACAACATTTCGGACCAGGTATGGTTCGTATGAGTGGTTAGTAATGCCATTCAGGTTGACAAATGCACCTGCTTTCTTTATGGATTTGATGAACCGAGTCTTCCAAGAGTATTTGGATAGATTCATGTTGGTGTTTATAGATGATATTTTGGTATACTCTAAGGATGAAAGAGAGCATGAGGATCATCTTAGAGTGGTACTTGAGAGGCTAAGGCAGAATCAGCTAAAGGCGAAGTTTTCCAAGTGTCATTTTTGGAAGAAAGAGGTTAAGTTTCTTGGTCATGTGGTTTCAGAGAGAGGATTGTCAGTCGATCCAGATAAGATCGAAACTGTTAACAATTGGAAGAGACCAGAGACGGTGACCGAGATTAGAAGTTTTCTTGGACTTGCTGGCTATTACCTGAGATTTATTAAGTATTTCTCGCGGATAGCAGCGCCTTTGACTAAGCTTACCAGGAAGGAAGTGAAGTTTGTTTGGTCCGACAAATGTGAGGAAGCATTCCTTAAGTTAAAGCATTTGTTGACCAATGCTCCAGTGTTAGTAGTTCCAGATGGAAACCAAGGGTTGGTAGTATACACTGATGCATGTGGGACTAGATTGGGAGCAGTGTTGATCCAGAAGGGCAAAGTCATGTAGGATCGATTTCACCCTAGAGGGGGGGCGAATAGGGTGATACTAATAATAATAAAAATTAATGCAGAAATATATATAATAATTGCAGCACAGATAATAGCAGAATAATAAAAAGCAGAAATAGAACAACACAGATTTACCCAGCTTCAGCAAAACCCTGCTTACATGCTTCCCCCAAGGTTTCTACTAGAAATTATGTAGTCAGACGCTTACACACGTAAACTTGCAACACCCGCTATCGACTAACCTAACTCTACACTCAAAACCATGCCACAACTCAGCCACTGAGTTGTGAATTCTCGAACTACACCACCGTAGTTCGTAACCTAGTCACACGACTAGAAAAACACAGTTTAAAAAAGAAAATTACAAAATAAATAAAAATACTAAACAAAACCCTAATTTAAAAATAAGCCCAATATAATATATAAGCCGGCCCAAATAAATTTATCACTTAAGAAAATAAAGTAGACGTCTTCTCTTTTTTGCTTATGTTCGACCGATGCTTTCTTCGTTCCTCTTTATATAATTAGGGCTTTTGTCGATTGAAGTCCCTGCTTCGATTATGATCAATTGAGATTATAATTTCATTCAATTGGCTTCGTTAATTGATCATTGACTTTGGTTGGTTATCGGCTACTCCAATTTGTCGAGCTCGAATGTTAGGATGAAATTTGGTACGTGACTTTCTTTTTCGATTTCAATTTTGCCTCGACCTAGATTCGAGTTATTGGTTTGATTTACTTCAGTGATTAGCTTTGGTATATTTCTTGAACTCGAATGCACTGCCGATGATGATGATTGGGTTTAAATAGGGATGAAAGCCCTATATTTTCGTTCGTATAATTCCATTTGAATTCTTTAAATTGCTATGCTCGGCCATTGATTTGTAATTGAATGTTAGTGATGTTTTCTGACTTTTTCATTTCATATGTGGTGCTTGATAAGTTCGAATTTGCTCCAGTCTTTTCTCCTGCGACTTTGTTATTTGAACTTTGATATGATCTGGACTTGTTCAATTCATGTTATCAGCTGGCTTTGACTCTGACTTGTTCGAACTCTACCTTGGTCACCACGGCTTTGATTCTTTGGAATTTTGAATTTTTGTTGACTGCTGTTAAATTTTCCACGGTTTGCTTTATTTCCAGTTTCTTGTATTGAAGTTTGGTTCTGGCCATTGCACTTGTATTCGAACTGGTCTATGTTGCATCCCTTGTCGTCACTGCATATATATATATATGTATGTATGTATGTATGTATGTATACATGTGTGTTTGCGCATGTATATATGTATGTTGTGATGCCTTGTTCTGCTTGATTTACATTGATATTCAAGTGTGTCTGGTTGCAGTGTTAATAGTCTTGTTGTTGTGTTCATTTGTTTGGAGTCTAGTCTGGTTTCACTGGCTTGTTGAGAGTGATTCCATTATGCTTTGCACTCCTGTACATATGCACTAAATTATGGTCTCATGTCTTTATACATTTGAGCTGCTGTGATAGTTTGTTGGGTATGTTCTTTGTTTTCCTTGACCACCAAATATACTTGAAGTCTTCTTGTCACCATGCCTGATTGTGTACATTTTGTCTGGAGCAGTTCTTCATGAGTACTGAATTATTGAGGCACTTCATGTTGTATGTTGTATGTATGTACACTGGTTCGTCTTGGAGTCTACATGTGAGTACATTTTGTTTTGGTCGAGACTATGTTGCGGGCTCATGTTCATCCCCGAACCATGTGACTGAATGCCTGAATGCTTTCATTTGGACATGTCTGGTGTTGTTGTTATGTTGTATTTTCTTGTAGCATTTCTGAAATGTTGGTTGAGCTGAACCTGAACTGTAACACATGTATATATATGTATACATGTGTGCAAACATATGTATAGATGTTTGTGGTCATGTTGATGTATATGCATGCTCCATTCATTTTGTATTATTCACTGCCCTGGTCTTGTCCATTTATCTGGTCTTCATGAAGTTCATCATGTATTGTGTTCACCACTGGTTATGCATTAATACATTTCTGGTTTAGCTTCTAAACTTCATGTGTACATCCATTTGCTATGTTGTTTTGTACTGAGCCTTGTAGACGTGCAATATGATTCATTGCACTGTAGTCCTGTATTCTCTGGTCTTCACTATTGCCTCTGGTTTGCTTGCCTGAGTTATTTCAGTCATTGCTATCCACAACTGTTTGTACGTGTATTTCTGGTTTCACTTGAACTTCATCTTGATTTTGGAATTTGTCTGCACTTTGGTTGATGGTCTCCATACATACATATATATATATATATACATATATGTATGTATATACGTATGTGAGATTGGCATCAATTCTGGTTTCAAGTGTAAGCATACATCTCTGTTTCATATGTACGTAGTTTTCTGTTTCATTGGGTTTTAGAGTTGCAGTCAAATTCTGGTTGTTATGTATTTACTGTTGCATACATACCGTCTGGTTTTTGGTTGATATGGTCGAGACTCCATGCACTTGAGTTGAATCCAGCTTTTGGCTCGGGTTTGACCTTGTGCTCACATGTCCCTACAATTTTATAAAGTGTATATCGGTGTGCACGGCCTTGTGACATGTACAGTGATACACTGTGCATGTTACAAGCTGTTCGTGTAAAATGAATTCAAAATAAATGATGACGAACAACCCAAATAACCGAGGCAAATAACATTTTCAACACATACACTATTATTTTACACTACAAAATATTTCTTTTTCAATTTTACTGCGTCAGTGTTTATTTTGCAGATAATTCAGATGCTGGATACAAACTGGAATAGAGTTGAAGATAAAAATACGAGTGTGAGTGAATATGTAGTGAGGTGAAAGTTGTAGATTGAAAGATGTGTTGTAATTAAAATTGTATTGTAATCGAAAATGTATATATGTAGTCAGAGCTCAAATTTGTACTATTCAAAATTGTAATAAAATATTTGTTTAAATAAAATATTTGTTCGAATACGAATTCTGTGTTATTTATTTTATTCAACAAATATTTATTAATTATGTGGAAAATAAAATAGTACAATAACAAATACATTTAAACGAATGTATATATGTTTATTATCATCAAACAAAAATCATAGGCTATTGTATTCTACAAGTCATTGCGTATGCATCTAGGCAGCTTAGACCGCACGAAGTAAGATATCCTACTCATGACTTAGAGATGGCTGCGGTGATTTTTGCCTTGAAGATTTGGAGGCATTATCTCTTGGGGGAGAGATTTGAGTTGTATACCGATCATAAGTCTTTAAGGTACTTATTCTCTCAGAAGGAGTTAAATATGAGGCAGCAGAGGTGGATGGAGTTTTTGGCTGCTTATGATTTTGGTATAGAGTATACCCCAGGGAAAGGTAATAAAGTAGCGGACGCTCTTAGCAGAAGACATCATAATATGGTGTTGGCTATGTTGGCAAAATGGAAGGATTTAGAAGCTTTAGCCAGTTGTGGTGTGCAGTTAAGATCGATTGCTAGTTCTAATCAGAGTACTGCCATGTTGTCTTGTTCAGAGGTTCGACCAGTGTTGATCGAGAGAATTGCCTCTAAGCAGAAAGAGGATCCATTATTAGCTGAGAGGATTAGAAGGCTTGAGGTTGGAACTGAGGTCGATGATTTGAAAGATTTTTGTCTTGACTAGAAAGGATGGTTGAGAAAGAAGGTGCGACTATGTGTTCCAGATGTTGAGAACTTGAGGAAAGAAGTTCTTGAGGAATGTAATCGGTCTACGTTTACGATTCATCATGGAGGGACAAAAATGTATCAAGATATGAAGAGGAGCTTCCATTGGGACGACATAAAGAGGGACGTTGGCTTGTGGGTTAGGCAGTGCATAAAATGTCAACAAGTAAAAGCCGAACATTAAAGCCAAGTGGTTACTTCAGCCTCTAGAGATTCTAGTTTGGAAATGGGATTCGATATCCATGGATTTTACAGATGGGTTGCCATGGTCAAGCAGAGGAAATGAGAGTATATGGGTCATTGTGGATAGGTTAACCAAGAGTGCCCATTTCATTCCAGTAAATTCGACCAGGACGGCACCAGTTTTGGCGAAGTTGTTCATGATGAACATAGTTAGACTTCATGGAGTTCCTAGTAGCATAGACAGCGACAGAGATGCTTTATTCACTAGCAAATTCTGGAAGAGTCTGCAAGATGTGTTAGGCACTAAGCTTAAGATGAGTACCGCAGATCACCCATAGACGGATGGGCAGACAGAGAGTGTCAACAAGGTACTCGAGGATTTATTGAGAGCTTGTGTGTTGGATTTTGGTGGATCCTCGGAGGATCACCTACATTTGGTTGAGTTTTCCTATAATAATAGTTATCAGACTAGTATAGGAATGACGCCTTTTGAAGCTTTGTATGGAAGGCCATGCAAATCACCAGTATATTGGTTGGAGACTGGAGACAGATTGGTCTTAGGTCCAGATTTGGTTAGGGAGGCATCAGAGAAGATTGATTTGATCCGAGCAAGGATGAAGGAAGCTCAATCCAGACAAAAGAGTTGCATAGATAAGAGGCGTAAAGACCTAGAGTTCTCAGTTGTAGACATGGTTTTCATTAAGGTATCACCGATGAAGGGTGTGGTACGGTTTGGGAAGTCAGGGAAACTGGCACCGAGATATGTTGGTCCATTCCAGATTATAAAAAGGATTGGAAAGCTCGCATACAGAATAGAGTTGTCGAGCAGTATGGCAGGTGTCCATAATGTATTTCATGTGTCTCATCTTCGCAAGTATATACAAGATCCAGAGGCTACTATTCCTCCGACAGGGTTGGAAGATCTAGTAGTAGAGCCTAATTTGAATTTTGTTAGACAACCAGTTCGGGTTGTTGTGAGAGATGAGAAAAGATTGAGGAACAAGACAATCAAGTTGGCGAAAGTTCAGTGGAGCGACAACGAGAAGGACTGTACTTGGGAGATAGAGGACAAGATTCGAGATACTTATCCTGATCTGCTTTGAGGGTATGTCTATATTAGATTTATATATATAATTCCTAGCCAGATAGACTAGTATGGTTGTTAGGAGTCGTTATAGATGATTTCTATGTTTAGTATTTAGTCCTTACTAGATTTCAAGGACAAAATTCTTTAAGGAGGGGAGCCTGTAACACCCCTAATTTTTGATAACATTATTTAGGAGATTTAATTAGATAAATATAATAGAATAATGTAAATGTTAAGTGATAAGGAGGTTGAGATTTGAATAAATTTAATTAAGGTTGTGCCTAATAAAATAATTAATGGGCTTGAGAATGGTTTTTGGGTTAATCAAATTACATAAAGGTATATTAGGAATTTGCCGCCCATATCTATTACCCTTATATTTTTTTCTTTCCTACCATTTCACCATTCACGTCATTTTGAAACGCAAATCAAAAACTTAAAGAACGGCCGGCCATTAAGGAAGAGAAACTCAATTAAAAGATAGAGAATCAAGCTTAGGGGAAATCAATCTCAATCCAATCTCCTTATCGAAATCAAGGTGAATAATAATTCCATCTTTATTTTGGTTTGAATCATATATTTTTGGATTTAAGGGTAAATTCACTTTTATGATGATATGCTTGAATTTTGATTTGTTGAATTTAAACAAGGTTGTTCAAGGAAGTTCTACACGGTTTTAGGGTAAAACTGATATATGTTGATGTTTAAATGCCATGGAAAAAAAAATTATTGTATAAAACATGATTTTGAAGTTAGGTTTCAATTTTGATGATTTTCCAAGCTATGGAAAGATTATTATGAATTTTCAAAGGAAAATATAGTTATTTAGGTTTATAAATTTATTTTAGAAAATAAATTATGAATTTGAGTCTGAAATTTTGATATGTTAGATAACATGATTAAAGTGAATTTCTAGAATTTTTGGGGATTTTTCCAAGGTAATTTACTATGCAAATTAAATTATTTAAGAAAAGGGACTTCTTTGCAAAATTGGTTTTGCTTAATGGAAGGGCTTATTTAATTAACTTAACCATGGTTTAGATCTAAGAGTAGCGGCAGTTATTTTGGTAAAGAATTTGAAAAGTTAAGGAAACCAATCTGGTGTTGACACGTGGCATGTTAGTTAGAAAAAGATTTGCTTTAATTGTTATTAAACCAGGTTTACTCAGAAAAGTAGTTTTCACCAACTTGGGAAGTACCTTTCGACACAAAAGCTTTCGCATTCAACCCAGTCAAAACCTACTAAGATAATACCAATAAACAAGGTATCACAAAGATGGTACGTAGTGGATTGGAGGAAGGCGAAAGGTAAGGTGTCGAAAGAATAGCTTCCGAAGGAGTCGCTACCTTGGTTTGTTTTTAAAAGAGAAGCGCCTGCCTTTGTTTTGTTTAAGCCTTCGAAGGAGTCGAAGCATAGGGTTTCAAAAGAGGTTTCGAAAGAGTTGCTATAAAATAAGTTTGCTTTCGAATGGGTCATGAAAGAATGTTCTGAAAGAAGGGGTTCCGACCTAATCGAAGCCCTGCTGCCATTCTTTAGCCTTTCGATGGTATTGAAGATATCAATGTCGTCGAAAGGTACTTTGTTTTGTAAGTTTAAGCCGCTTTCTGTAGCTTTCGAAAGGGGTTAGGGGTTTCGAAGGCAATGGTTTCGAAAGGGGTTTCGATGCCAACCTTCCAATATTTTACCCAGATGTTTTATGCTTTCGAAAGGATGGTTCCGACGCCATCAGGTTTTCCCCAATATTTATAAATGATAAAGAATGATTTTGAAAGAGATGCTTTCGCCTATATTCACTTTGACCTAAATAATGTTTTATGTACAAATCCAACGCTTTCGAAAGGGGGACTTCCAATGATTTCAAAATGGTTACTTTCAATGGTGTCAAAAGGGGTACTTTCAACTAGTTTCGAAGCTATGCTTCTAAAGTTAAATGTTAATACTTTAATACAATCGAAAGGTTTTGAAAGGAAGGTTTTAAAGTATTAATAAGGCATGAGCCTAATGTTTTGAAGAGAGATTATAATGCTTTCGAAGGAGGTCATCCTATGAAGTCGAAAGCAAGGTTTCGAAAGTTTCGAAAGGTTTAGTAACCCAAACTCTATTTTTTTAAAAAGAGAAACCCATGGCTAAATTAAAGGATTTTTGTAATGGTTTTGAGACGAAGCTTTTTTTGGTAAAATAATAGGTTAAAGGGATTAATCATGTTTTATATTAAACCCACAGGAGTGGTATTGTTATGTTATTATGTTTGCTTCTTCAAATATAAATATATTCACATCATAATCGACCCACAACTGCATTTTGGGGATAATGGGCAGAAGAACCAGCTAGGTTGACCCAGTAGTGAATATAAATTAATTTAACTCCTGAACTAGTGGAACTGCATCCAGGAGGTCAAGAAGACCAGAATATAGAATGCTAAAATATAAAAGAAAGATATTGGCAGGGGCCAATAGGTTCTCAGTAAGCCCATGAAAACTATGTATAGGAAAAGAAATTGGCAGGGGCCAATAGGTTCATAGTTGGCCCATGAAAGCTATGTATAAAGGAAGATGTCAGAAAGACAGGTTCATAGTAAGCCCATGAAAACTATGATTTGATTCTAGCAGGGGCCAGTAGATTTGTAGTTAGCCCATGAAAACTATATCAGGATTAAGATATTGACAGATGTCAATAGGTTCCTAGTCAGCCCATAAAAACTAGGGTAAGAAGAAAGGATATCGGAGTCACCAATAGGTTCCTAGTCAACCCATGAAAACTAGGATAAGAGTAAAGATATTGGAGTTTCCAATAGGGTCTTAGTGATCCCACGAAAACTATGTAATTGGACAGGGAGTCAATTAAGCAGAGGATGGGAAATCCAGTATGTTTTAACATGTTTGCATATCATCATCATATTTTGAAATGATTATGTTTTAACCATTGTGGATGCAGGAGTATAGTATATGGTTTTATAAAGGTTTTGAGATACTAGTGAGGGGAAAACCCGTTCCGCTAAGCGGCGTGGTTTCACTAGATATCTAATGGTTTGAGACGGTACATTATTAATCATGCCAGGCTTATGTCTGACTCAAAGCTTATGTTTTCCCCTTAAACTCTCGGGTACTCAACTGATTTTGAGTAGTTTGAGAGTTGAGGTTTCCAGGTACCTCTTAAGATGAATAAGCTTCCGGAGACGTGTAGGAGGCATGATTGCTATTTAGAGTTCTCTTTACTTTTGATTTCACTGTGTTTGTAATGGCAAAGTTGTTATATCGCCAGTATATACTCTGATCATCCAAGGGGGCGTCTTCATATGTCGCTCTTGGCGTATGTTGTAATAAATATATTTTCTCTGAACGTGATTTGCAATTGTGGGATTATGTAATGAATTGGAAATGTTTTGAAATGAAATGTGAGTTTGTCTGAAGTTTAAAATTTTCCATATTCATGTGTTTCTGTGTATCAATGAATCTAAAACCGCCGTATTTGGTCGCCAAGGATTAATAACTATGGATGACTGCAGCATCCATAGCCGTTAGTTTTGGGCCTCCAAGTAGGGAAATGTTACAAATATATTTTGGTTTTTATCAGAATAAAGAGAAATAATGCATATACTGAAAGAAACAGGGCAACACTATTGTATTCTTAGCCCTATACGTTGATGATCTTCTATTGATGGACAATAACGTCTCATTATTGCAATCAGTGAACGCTTGACTTTCCAAGAACTTCTCCATGAAAGATTTGGGAGGCTGAAACAAGCCATAAAATCAACCATAAATGAATTGAGTCGATTAAATTAAATAAGGTAGGTTAGAAAATGAAAATTTTATAAAAATTAGAATTTGACCATGAAAGTTATTATGTTGCATTCATGGTGAAATTCTGATATGTTTCCATATATAATATGCTGAAAGTGGAGCTCAAACGAAGAGGTTATGAGCATTTGAAGTGTTCAAATTTAAATTAATTTAGTTTGAATTCAAATTTAAACGAGTGTTTAAATTTTGGGTTTGAATTTTAAAAATTAATTGTTTGTTTACTTGAGGGTTAAGTAACCATTAAGTTAAACAATTAACATTAAAACTTAGTTGGGGAATAAAATAAATGAGCAACGAAAACAAATCAATGCATCCCAAAAAGGAGTGGAGGTTGACACCTCCGACCCCAAGCGGTCAACCTCTAGCAGTCGACCGGTCTATGGGGACGGTCGACACCTATTTAGGATGGTAGTTAAGTTTTTTCAGCATTTAAAAGCTCCAGATTTCTCCGTTTTCACCTAACTTCATCTTAGAGTTCTAGTGTGTTTCAACTCCTATAAATAGGACCCTATCATCTCTACTTTTTATTCATAAATATTTGGAAAATATCTCAAACCTCTGCCATTTCTCTCTTGAGTTAGATTCAGAAATTCAATTAGAAATTTAGGTAAGGGTTCTAATCCTTTTCTAATTATTCTTTTAATCTATTTTCTTCTCCTCTAATCTCTCTGAATCTAAGAAAAATATATATATACCTATCCTTCACTATGTATATATATCAAAAGTAGGAGATCTTTTATGATATTTTTAAATTACAGGTTAAGGACGAAGTGATGATGGTGATATGCTTGAAGGTGGAGTGGCTTAAACTTATGGTAATTATTATTATCTTTTATGATATTTTTATGTTGTACCCGTATATCTGGACAAATGATGTAATGGATCTTATGTGACGGTTTTATGATGTTTTGTACTATGAAACTTCAAATGGTTTTGAAATAAATGTGTACAATTTAATATTATATTTTATTCCATCCATTGTGAATTCTGAAAGAATAGTTATTGCTTTGTACTGTTACTTCTTTTTCCAACAAACAGCCAGCCTTAGAATGGATCTATGTTTCGATGGGCCTTTTCTAGTCAAAATTTAGGCCTGTTCCCGGGTGGGTTGTTATAGAGAAGCAGGCTATATATTGGGTATACAGATCTATAGAGATGGATTGAAGAGGCTGTTGGGATTTTCACGATCCCTATACATAGATACCATACTGAAAAGGTTTGGGATGGAGAATTCCAAGCATGGAAATGTTCCAATGCAATATGGAATCATCCTTTCTAAAAGGAACGCTCCTCGTACTGATGAGGAGAAAGAGCGTATGAAGAGGATTCTGTATGCCTCAGCCATAGGATCCATAACGTACCCTATGTTGTGTACTAGACCGAATATGGCATACACATTAGGATTTGTATGCCGATACCAGTCTAATCTTGGAGAAGAACATTGGACAGCTGTAAATTGTATATTGAAGTATTTAAGAAATACTCAGGACTTATTCCTAATATATGGGAATTGAGACCTTCTTATGAAGGGAATACCGACTCTAGCTTTCAAAGTGATATCTGTGATAGTTGTTGGGTTATATTTTTACACTTAATGATGGGGCCGTCAATTGAAAAAGTTAAAAACAGGAAATAGTAGCCGATTCCACGATGGAGACCAAGTACATCGCCCTCAATGAAGCAGCTAAAGAGGTGGTCTAGATCTGTGAGTTTTTAAGTGAGCTCGAAGTGATTCCCAATATAGAGAGTCCAATGGCATTGTTTTGTGACAAAAATGCGCGATATAGATCGCAAAGCAGCCTAAAGCACACAACAAGCCATGGTATATTCTTTGAAATTTTCACCTCATCGAAGAATTCGTTTAAAAGAAAGAGGTCGTGATACAAAGGGTAGATACCAAAGATAATATAGCAGATCCATCACTAAGGGTCTAGTTTGGTCGGCTCTCGAGATGTTGATCGAAAAGATGGGATTTTTAATAGGCCTAAAGTGCAAGTGGGAGATTGATTGAATTAGGTGTATGCCCTAGGGGAAATTCTGTGATTTATTGTAAATTATTGACTCTATAATCAATTCTTGTTTGTAATAAAAGGTAGTTTCTTTCTGTTATTTTCTTGTTATAACATGTTGTAATTAATTAATTATTTAATTTAAGTATATTTAAAAAAAAGTTCCATAAATGGTATTTGTGATAGTAATTAAAAATAGCTGTAATCATGAGTATTTTATCACAATATAATATATACATCATTTTAAATATTCTCAATTAAGATGTATCGAGACTAGATATTGATACATATGTTGAGACTAGAGTACGTAACGCTTTCCAAATATTGGGCAGTGTATTACTCATAACTGCTAGGGGCACCTAGAGATTACGTACCAATAGTATTGGATAACTATGTAATGGCTCACTCGATAGTTTTCTATCGGTTAATAGAACTAAGGTCAAACAGATAATATTGATATGACAACATTACACAATTCTCTTGACTTAAGAATATTGTTGATCTTCAAGATGAAAGCTCTGCTTTGATTAAAGTTAAATCGTGGCAAGGCGTCCATCTAATGGCTATAGTTGGGTCGAGTAGAAGTATTGGAAGTGAAAAGCTATTCAAGTGAGGATTTGTCTCCTCGGTTATATGAGGTAAGTATTGTTGGAACTGGGTAAGCCTACAGCGAAGAAATTAGGTAAGTTTCAAAAAAAATCTATTATTCGATCTTTATTGGGCCTATATGGTCTAATTCATTTAGAACTTTTCTAAATTTTCTATTAAATAAAATCAATATTTTATTTGAATTTATAAACAAGATTTCATATTATATAATTTATATTATATTATATATATGTGTATCATATACACATATGTATGTGCGTGCACATGCAATAGAATAATATGTACATGGTTTGACTTGCTCGTGGATAAATGCTAGAATTTATACCGCAACAGACATGTTACCCCTCTTGTATTTGATTTGTTGTCAGAATGTGTATATCTTTACATCATAATAATATATGTAAGTAAATATAATATATATATGTTAATTTTTAGTTATAAAACATTTAAAAATTATATATATATATAATTATATTTGTGTGTGTTTGTAAATATATATAAATAATTAAACCGTTAAATTAATTTATAAACTTTTTTTAACATATCCATATATGTATAATTTAATGCGAAAGCTATGAATAAGTTAATTAAATAATTTCGGAAAGGTGGCTGACTAGGCTTTCTCCTGGATCAAAGCAGATCAGCTCGTCGAATTTGTCGATCGAATCAGAGGCCCTGGAACGTCGAATGAAAATAGGTGGCATCCCTTGTTATTTGTCTAAGACCGATATTTATACAAGGAATAGAATGAAATTAATATCATAATTTTATTTATTTTGAATTAATTGTACAATACATATAAATATAATATATACATAATAAAATTAAATTTTTAATTATATTTCTGCAAATATTGCTCTTGGCCATACATATAAGTATTTTTAAGATAATTTTCTTTCTGGTTTTTGCATTTAAAATCATTTTAAAATTTAAAATCCATATAAAATATTAAAATATATATACAAATAAAATATTATTTTCAAAAATGTTATGTTTAATATATATTATGTAATATTTTATACAAAAATTTATTATTTGTAATAAGTATGTATACACACAAATATTTAACTTACATAAGCAATTTTAGGTTAAATAAATGTTTAATATATTTATATGAAATAAAAAAGAAATTACTTGCTGCCGAATGCATTTATGCATGACCAAAATTTTCAACTTTTTTAAACATGTGATATAATATTAATCTTTTAAACATGAATTTTAATTAACTACATCATTTAATAATATGTATGTGTTGGAACTAGGCCAGCCCGCAGTGGAAGAAATGGGTGAATTTCAAAAATTTTACAATTTTGGATCATAATGGGCCTATGAAGTCTAAATGTATTTTGACCTTATCTAAATTTTCTTTTAAATAAAATCAATATTTTATTCAATATGCTAATTTAAGGAATTTTAAATATATAAATGTATGTGATATGATGAATGTATCAAATACATTCATTTATGTGAAGTGTAGATGCGATGTATAAATGGTGTATATATGTATAAATGAAACATGTAAAAATAAATTAAGAGAAAGAAATTATTTGTTTCCCTCTGTCACTATATTCAATTAATAAAGAGAAGATATGACAGAATATGAAAGAAGAGGAACATATCATTTCTTTCACCATTTAACTGTGACAATTAATACATTAAATGACATTTATTACTTATCAATCAAATCTACACATGGATATGATAGAATATGAAAAGAGGGAAACCTATTGTTTCTTTCACTAGTTAACTGTGACAATTAATACATTAAATGACATTTATTACTTATCAATCAAATCTACACATGGATATGATAGACTATGAAAAGAGGAAAACTTTTCATTTCTTTCACCATTTAGCTGTAACAACTAATACATTAAATGACATTGATTACTTAACAACCAAATCTACACATGCCTTCGTTGTCTAAGTTTTGTCAATAAAATATGCATACATTCATAATAATTATGGATGCGTACATTCATAACAATTATGGATACAAACATACATACAAAGTGAAAACCTATTGGTTGTTTTAAATAATTTGAAATCCTAAAGAAACATTAATAGAAAAAATTCCAATTGAAGAAATGTTTAACAAAAAAGGTTACAATATTGCTCATAATCTTTGTACAAATTTGATTTAAACAAAACATTTCTATTACATATATCTGATAATTAAAATTTAATAATTTGGATCCGAAAGCATGTAGCATATGGTATATGTGTATATACATTTGTAAGAAAGGTTTTTGGTTTTAAAGTTCAAAGTCTTCATTAAATTTTTAATTTAGGAATGAAACAATACTTTAAACTTTACACAAAACTTTGAATATAGAAAACAACAAATAATTAAAATTTGCACTAAAGTCCATTCATTAATATTAAATCAAGGTATCCACTTTTGTTTTAACGGGGATTGTAACAATTGTACAAAAATTTAACATATGTAATTAAAATCAGATTCAAATAATGGTAGATAACTTTATATATATATATATATAATCCATTAGCATTTGAATAAGTAAAGATTATCTCATAGTATACATAAATCTTATTCAAAGTCAATTTTAATTTCATAACTATCTAGAATAAAATAAAAGAAATTTGAACAAGGTAGGCATGCGTAAATTTATGATAAGAAATTGTAGATCCAAACAACACAGAGAATGATGAAAATTTATCAAAAGTAATATGAGATTCAAGACAAGTCGATTTATCACAAACATACATTAAAAGGAAATGATAAACAAACATAGATGAAAAAATAATACAATAAACATGTAAATATTGAATTATACGCACATATAATTACCTTAGGATGAAGCATGTAGAAACACCTTGAATGATAGAAGAATACCTAGATCTGATTGATCACTCTCTAGATCCGACAAACCTTGCCCTTCATCACACCTTAATTTGTGGCTTCTCTTCGGATTTCAGAAATCACCATCCCACTTTGCAAGATAAGAATGAACCACCCTTTTTAATTTACTTTGATGTTGATTTGAATTTGTTTTGATGTTTTTTATGTATGAAGTTTCAGCCATGGGTGAATGATAAAGAAGAGGAAGATAAAAGAAAAAAGTAAAATTCACGTTCTGTTCTGTGTACTTTGAAAAAATGAGGAGGTTTTGTTTTTAATAGAATTAAAGGAACCTTTTCCTATTCTCCTATTAGAACTTCCTCCTTTATTTCCTCTTTTATAATTTCAATTAATCTCATTAATTGGTTTCCTCCTCTTACCATTATATGGCTGATCCAAGCACATTCCAAATATGCAACTTTTCCAAATAAAAGAAAAAAACTTTTATGTAATTATTTATTATTTAAAACATGTTTAAAATTATACCGATATCCCATATCGATATATGCAAATATAACTTTTATATATGCATTAAAATAATTACCAACAACATTCAAAACATCAAATAAATTAACAATAATTAATATTTCATTAATATTAAATAATTTAAACAGTTTGCAAAATTTTACAAACTAATTAAATTTTGTGGTTTTCAGAGAAACCACAAATGTGGTTGTGCGATTCAGAGGTGTGAATTCAGTCGGCGATTAATATTGAACAATTTAAATATTAATGTTCACACGTCACTTAGCAGGTGGTATGACAGTTTGGCTGAATTCATCGCTTACAGGTCCTTTCGGTAAAATCAAATTTTACTTATTATAAGCGGTACCTGATAGTGACAATTATTTACACCAATTCTCTTTGTCAAAACTATATCACTTTGGATTTATGGAATTTGGTAATGGTCAAAATTCCAATATCATCCACATTCAACTTTATAGTCCAAACACAAAGTCTTTAGTCCAATATAACAATTATTATTGTAATGACCTGGCATTTCGACCCTTTCAAATCGACAATCATCCACTCATGTCAAACTTGAATTGCTAAAACAAGAGGTTGTTAATTTATATTTGGCAAAACTTAGCATATACGGTAAATAAATCAATCACAGAATCACAGACACAGAGTAATATAACAATAAGCAGTGGAATAGATAAATAGTAGTTCATGAAGCTACTATATAAACAATAGAGTTTGAAACAAAATACAACAGAAAATCTCAAATACAAAGTAGTCACAAATACAAAAGCAACAGACAAGACTAAACATAAACAACTAGGAACAACTGAGATAACTGCAAAGCTAAATAGATAAGAGACAAATCTTCAAGCAAAGCTCCAAACTCCAAAGGTGAGTCAAATGTTGTGACACTCAGTCTGACCCGAGCATAAAGCAAAACACAAAACACTCGAGTCATGATTAACATTCTTATACCAGTAAATCAACTCAAGTGAAATGTCAACTGAAATACAAAATAACTTAAAGGATGTTTGGGATTCCCATCCTCTAAGGATCCGTTAAACTATCTACATACATAGTACAATATGCTACATATATAATGTCTAGAGTAAAGCAAACTATTAAAATAGCATTAAGGTGTTACCCATATCCCCCTTAACACATTTTATATAATGTCGTAGTCTATACAGTACTGTAAACTCCACCAAACCGGTGGGCTATCAAGGAGCACTCAATAGGTACAACACAAACCAAACTCGTATAAGGCGTGATAAGGCTTGTGACAAGGCATGCGAGGCAATGCCCAGGGTAGGATTCTACCATTTTGCGGATCCGGACTGGTGGTAACGCATAGCAGCTACTACCGCCCACCTCGAGACACACTCCCAAATCAAAGGTGCACCCAATCAAATCACAAAGTAATAGAATGGTATCGAAGAAGTGTGCCCGATTGGAGGAGCGACCTCACTTGGCCCGGCATGGCTCATGTTTTAGCCACATCAAGCTGACTCACGGGAGTCAGGGCTGCATTAATACCTCATACAGAATCGTCGCCAAACCATCCTACTTCGTTCTGTAATCTCCACCACGTACACAGTTGTTAAGGTGGTTTTCGGTATTGGCAGAGAGTATGACAATATCCGATCCCGATCTCTTTAACAACCGAACGCTTATTTCACACCGTGGTCGTTTTATATTTCAAACAGTTCATACTTCATATCAAAATATCATATTCATTTCAAAATCATATCACTTTCGAAATCATATTCACTTTCGAAATCATATCACTTCCAAAATCATAACTAGAAAATAGTTTAAACCTTCAAATCAAAATATACGCATTTAAATCCATTAAATTTGAATCATAACAGTTCCAACTTAATCAGTTTTAATATTGAAAGTAGTTTATAAATTGGGAAAATTATACATTAAAATAGTTTATATTTAAATAGTTTATAGATTAAAACAGTTTATATCTTAAAAATAGTTTATATATCAAAATAATTTCAAACTAGAATTGTTTCCTCCAATTTCACAATTCAATTCAAATCAATTTTAGTTCCAGAAATTCAATTTATACCAATCTCAGTTCATCAATTACAATTCAATTCAAATTCTCAATGAAACCATTTTTAATTTATATCGATTTCAAATTTAAATCACTTCCAATTCAATAGTTTTCAAAGTTTAAGTATTTAAACAATTTACAATAACTCGATTTGATAAATTCATTTATATTTCAAAATTCAACTTTAATTTTATTTAAATTTGGAATTGTTCGCTTAATCATTTTTAATAACATTTAAATAAAATCTCAAATTAAAAATTTAAATCAAAATTAAATATTCAATTTTATTTAAATTTGAAATTATTCGCTTAATCACCTTTATTAAACCAAATTATAAAATCATACCTTTCAAAATATCAAAATAAGTTTCCAACTAATTCTTATTTAAATTCAATTCTTAACAAATTAAATTACTAATCAACTTAATTTATCCTCCCAAACTTTATTTTATTAAAGTTACTACAAAATCTATTTTCAAAATATTAATATAATTTTATATAAACACTAAATATATTATATAAACTAATTAAACTAAATTTTATTAAACTAAAGTATATTAAATTTTATTAAAATCAATTTAAATCTTATATATATTTTAAAAATAATAATATAAGTAAAATCTTAAAATTTACATTTTCACCACTTAACTTTTAATTATAAAATTTTCAAAACATATAATTTAAAATCTAAATTTTCACATATATTAAAATAAATTTATATATTATATTTTAAAATTAATATTTATTAAAACTCATATATATTTCCTTTACAAAACCTTGGAAATCAATTTCAAAAATAGACCAACGGTGTCCGTATATAATTTTCTATCCTATAGTCAAGTGATACGGATATTTATCATTTCAATACGTAATTTAAATTTAATATTTTACAGGTATATATCATTTCAACCCGCAATCCCAAAATTTCAAAATCAATGAAAATCGCTTGGGTTTATCATTTCAACCCATAACGATTTTCCCCTAATCTATAGATTGTTCGGGTATGTATCATTTCAACCCATAGGGAATTTCTAAACTAACTGGGAACTTGCAGAGTGAGAACAAATATGATAGTAATATAACATATCAACAGCATGCATATATTATCAGTAACAAATTTAAATGTAATATATACAACAGGTTATGGTGTCATATGTCATAGGTAAACGATTGCAGATAATGGCATATCATATTTAACAATTAAATAACTTAACAATTCAAATTTAAGAATATATTTCAATTGTCATTTCATGTGAATTAATTTTACTAAATATAAGAATGTTAATCGTGAGTGATTACTCACCTTTCGAGGCTAGAGAAGATAGACAACAAAACAAGCTACGATTTTGGATTATGAACTCGACAATCGACCAATCCAAGCGACAATTTCCAAAGTGAAGCAAGGTGGACTCGATATTTTAAAATCCAAAGTTTAATTATATATTTAAAATAAACCTTTATATATTACATTTAAAAATCTATTTTTTTTCTTTTTTTCACAAACAAAACACAGATGTTAAAATCAATATCAAAACACATATTTTTTCAACAATTCTTCAAAGAAATATTTAAACTGTATATCTATATATGTTTAAAAAATCATAAAATCTATGTCAAAATATTATCATAAGCATATTACGGAAACCAACATATACAAACTAAAATGTGTATATATATTTGATTATAGAGAAGGCTTAGGGTGAGATAACGGCCATGCTGGAGGGTGATAAGCTGTCCAGTGGTGGAGTGAGGTGAAGCAGGGTGGCTGGTCGAGACGTGGCAGCTAGGCGTGGTTCCAAGCAGATGAAGGGAGGTCGGTCGGCTGTCGTGTACAGATGCTTCGGTAGAATAATATATACAAGCTTTCATAAAAAAAATTTGAAGGAGTGTCTGCATGCATGACTGGCGAAAGAGATATGGGTAGGCTCTGCGTGTAGGCTGTTCACTGGAGTTTGGGGCGGGTTCAAGGCTGTGGGGTTGTCAGAGAAGCAAGGGCGAGGGGCATTGGAGGGGTTCCGGCTGCAGGTAGGCGGTTGCAAATGGAGGAAGTAGGCGGTTGCAAATGGAGGAAGTAAGCGGGTTATTTGATAGTGGCGGCCGAGCAAGTAGGCTGGGTCAGGGATAGTCAGGCGATGGCGGTTGTGGTGGTGTGGCTCAGGAATGCCATGATTGGAAGGTTGTGGTGGGTTAGCGGGTTTGTGCTAAGCCGGGAGGTCACGGCAATAGGCTGATGGGTTTGAACGGGAAAAGGATTGGTCGAGAGAGAGAGGAAGGGAGATGAGGCTGTCAAGTCGGTCATGGAGGTTGCACTGTCAGTTCAAGGGGGAGTGCTGCGGTTGTGGTGATGCACATGTATGAGGGATGTGAGGAGATCTGGTGAATGGTGGCGTGTTAGGGCGGACATGGGTTCAAAGTATTATGTGGACTTGCGATGAGGCGGAGGTCAGTTTGGGTCACCGAAGTGGGAGTGGGTGGCGGGTGAAACGGTGGCTGATCTTGGGTTGAGTTGGATGAAGGTTCAAAGCACAGGAAACAAGATTATGGATGTGAGCAGTTTGTTTGCCAAAACAATGTATATAAAACTTTATATTATATAATTTCTTTTCAAAAGCAAAGGCAACGAACAAAAGAGGAGAGAGAGGACAAGAAATGTGAATGAACAAGAATTATAAAGTGAACAATGGGAAGAGTGAAGGTCCCATATTGATTTCGAGAAATATTAATAACTATTGGCTATTGATTTTCCCGGTGGATAATGAAAGGTCATAGGAAACCAAAAGGGTTCAAAAACGGATACCGGTACAATCAATCGTTTTGCAGATTTCTCCGCGTACCGGACACCGAATTACAAGAATGAATATAATGCGGAGATTAGCACGACGAGACGAACAAAATGGTACATAGATATCAGCAATACAACCCACTTATCTAAAGTCGATATTCGTTGCCAAACTTCTGCTATTTCACCGAAAATAAGATAAACGGGGCTATAACAGTCCAAATTTGGCGAAACGAAATACGACGTCACACTTAGAAAATGATTTACATTATTATTATATAAAATCATTCAGATTTTGAAAATATTTTATTTTCATCAAATTAACTGATTTTAAATTAAAATTGAAAATTACACAACAGAACTAACTTACATATTGTTCGCTTAATCATTTTTAATAACATTTAAATAAAATCTCAAATTAAAAATTTAAATCAAAATTAAATATTCAATTTTATTTAAATTTGAAATTATTCGCTTAATCACCTTTATTAAACCAAATTATAAAATCATACCTTTCAAAATATCAAAATAAGTTTCCAACCAATTCTTATTTAAATTCAATTCTTAACAAATTAAATTACTAATCAACTTAATTTATCCTCCCAAACTTTATTTTATTAAAGTTACTACAAAATCTATTTTCAAAATATTAATATAATTTTATATAAACACTAAATATATTATATAAACTAATTAAACTAAATTTTATTAAATTAAAGTATATTAAATTTTATTAAAATCAATTTAAATCTTATATATATTTTAAAAATAATAAAATATAAGTAAAATCTTAAAATTTACATTTTCACCACTTAACTTTTAATTATAAAATTTTCAAAATATATAATTTAAAATCTAAATTTTCACATATATTAAAATAAATTTATATATTATATTTTAAAATTAATATTTATTAAAACTCATATATATTTCCTTTCCAAACCCTTGGAAATCAATTTCAAAAATAGACCAACGGTGTCCGTATATAATTTTCTATCCTATAGTCAAGTGATACGGATATTTATCATTTCAATACGTAATTTATATTTAATATTTTACGGGTATATATCATTTCAACCCGCAATCCCAAAATTTCAAAATCAATGAAAATCGCTTGGGTTTATCATTTCAACCCATAACGATTTTCCCCTAATCTATAGATTGTTCGGGTATGTATCATTTCAACCCATAGGGAATTTCTAAACTAACTGGGAACTTGCAGAGTGAGAACAAATATGATAGTAATATAACATATCAACAGCAGGCATATATTATCATTAACAAATTTAAATGTAATATATACAACAGGTTATGGTGTCATATGTCATAGGTAAACGATTGCAGATAATGGCATATCATATTTAACAATTAAATAACTTAACAATTCAAATTTAAGAATATATTTCAATCGTCATTTCATGTGAATTAATTTTACTAAATATAAGAATGTTAATCGTGAGTGATTACTCACCTTTCGAGGCTAGAGAAGATAGACAACAAAACAAGCTACGATTTTGGATTATGAACTCGACAATCGACCAATCCAAGCGACAATTTCCAAAGTGATGCAAGGTGGACTCGATATTTTAAAATCCAAAGTTTAATTATATATTTAAAACAAACCTTTATATATTACATTTAAAAATCTATTTTTTTTTCTTTTTTTTCACAAACAAAACATAGATGTTAAAATCAATATCAAAACACATATTTTTTCAACAATTCTTCAAAGAAATATTTAAACTGTATATCTATATATGTTTAAAAAAAATCATAAAATCTATGTCAAAATATTATCATAAGCATATTATGGAAACCAACATATACAAACTAAAATGTGTATATATATTTGATTATAGAGAAGGCTTAGGGTGAGATGACGGCCATGCTGGAGGGTGATAAGCTGTCCAGCGGTGGAGTGAGGTGAAGCAGGGTGGCTGGTCGAGACGTGGCAGCTAGGCGTGGTTCCAAGCAGAAGAAGGGAGGTCGGTCGGCTGTCGTGTGCAGATGCTTCGGTAGAATAATATATACAAACTTTCATCAAAAAAAATTTTGAAGGAGGGGCTGCATGCATGATTGGCGAAAGAGATATGGGTAGACTCTGCGTGTAGGCTGTTCACTGGAGTTTGGGGCGGGTTCAAGGCTATGGGGTTGTCAGAGAAGCAAGGGCGAGGGGCATTGGAGGGGTTCCGGCTGTAGGTAGGCGGTTGCAAATAGAGGAAGTAAGCGGGTTATTTGATAGTGGCGGCCGAGCAAGTAGGCTTGGGTCAGGGACAGTCAGGCGATGGCGGTTGTGGTGGTGTGGCTCGGGACTGCCATGAATGGAAGGTTGTGGTGGGTTAGCGGGTTTGTGCTAAGCCGGGAGGTCACAGCAATAGGCTGATGGGTTTGAACGGGAAAAGGATTGGTCGAGAGAGAGAGGAAGGGAGATGAGGCTGTCAGGTCGGTCATGGAGGTTGCACTGTCAGTTCAAGGGGGAGTGCTGCGGTTGTGGTGATGCACATGTAGGAGGGATGTGAGGAGATCTGGTGAATGGTGGCGTGTTAGGGCGGACGTGGGTTCAAAGTATTAGGTGGACTTGCGATGAGGCGGAGGTCAGTTTGGGTCACCGAAGTGGGAGTGGGTGGCGGGTGAAACGGTGGCTGGCCTTGGGTTGAGTTGGATGAAGGTTCGAAGCACAGGAAACAAGATTATGGATGTGAGCAGTTTGTTTGCCAAAACAATGTATATAAAACTTTATATTATATAATTTCTTTTCAAAAGCAAAGGCAACGAACAAAAGAGGAGAGAGAGGACAAGAAATGTGAATGAACAAGAATTATAAAGTGAACAGTGGGAAGAGTGAAGGTCCCATATTGATTTCGAGAAATATTAATAACTATTGGCTATTGATTTTCCCGGTGGATAATGAAAGGTCATAGGAAACCAAAAGGGTTCAAAAACGAATACCGGTACAATCAATCGTTTTGCAGATTTCTCCGCGTACCGGACACCGAATTACAAGAATGAATATAATGTGGAGATTAGCACGATGAAACGAACAAAATGGTACATAGATATCAGCAATACAACCCACTTATCTAAAGTCGATATTCGTTGCCAAACTTCTGCTATTTCACCGAAAATAAGATAAACGGGGCTATAACAGTCCAAATTTGGCGAAACGAAATACGACGTCACACTTAGAAAATGATTTACATTATTATTATATAAAATCATTCAGATTTTGAAAATATTTTATTTTCATCAAATTAACTGATTTTAAATTGAAATTGAAAATTACACAACAGAACTAACTTACACATTTTCCAATGAAAATTTACCATTTGCTATGTTTAAATAGACGTACTCCAAATATAAAATTTCCATTGTTAAATTTAATTGTTTTATTTTCATGAAAAATTCAATTAATTACGTTATAAAAATCGTTAAAATTTCCAAGTCGTTACACTCAAAGCTTTTCGTCCCCGAAAAGGAACGAGATAGGAGAATAGAAACAACAGACAAGAAAGATAGATTTGAAATAAAATACAAAATTGATCCAAAATTATATAAATTTCATTAGTTTTTAAATTGATATATACAGCAATTTTGGTTTCAATCCATTTTATTCTATTAATAAATCTTCATTATATTCACATTTGGTTGATCTCAACTCAATGTATTTTCATTCAATTGATTTGCTTTCAATTTATTAACATCTGTTACAAAATTTTCTTTCAAAACAAAATTTATTTTATTTAACTTATTTATTTAATCCATTTGATTTCACTCAAGTTAATGGTACTTATGATTCAAATTCAACTATTCTTAAGTTCATATTTATTTACTTATTATCTAATTTATTTCATTTAGTCACTGTATAAAAATTTATTATAATCACTCACTTTTTCTTATAATTTCCTTTAACAAAATTTCATTTGGACATCTTATTACTTATACCATATTGTATATTATTCAAGTACATGTTCCCATTGCATTTAAACATTTCCAGGTAATTTTTATTAATGTTCTGAGTGTAATTGTGCACTATACAAATTTACCCTTATATTTAGAACATTTCTATTGAACAAGAATTAGTTTGAACATCTTATTACATAAGTTTTCTCATGTATAACCTTAAATTACAATTTCATATTAACATTTAAACTTTTTGAATATTTCAGGTAAGTTATATATGTTTTTAGAATACAATTGAGTGTTATACAATAAATTTTTCCATTTCTCATTTTAAACACTCCAATTATTCAAATAAATTGCTTCATTTCAATAATTGAAAACCATCACTTAACAGAAAACTTAAGAGTAAATTTCCGGTTTCATTTCGAATCATTTGAAATAAATATATACGTGTGTGTATATATATATATATATATTAAATCATACTCAAGAGATTCGAATCAAATCCATTTCCAAAACAAAAGTGTAGCAAAGCTACTAAGTGGTCTCTCCACTTTGAGACTCGAAAATGAATGTCGATGATGCTGCAATCATCATCGGAATTTTTGTCCAATGACAAAGAGGAGAGTACTGACTTACTTCTTTTAAAATTCTTTGGAAACAATTTCCATTCGAAAATACTTTCAAATATATATATTTCAAAACTTTGAAAACCAAACTTTTGAAAAGCACCGAAAATTTAATTCTCAAATCCTTAATTTAAATCTATTTCATTTGCAAATCAGATTTATAAACCATGTTTTTAAAATTTCAACTTCTTATAACATACAACAATAGTTAATGGTTTAGGGATATTGACAAAACAATAAATGATAATCTAGTATTATCATTTCTAACAACCAATTCACTTAACTATTTAATTTCAAATTTTGTACTTATATATAAAAAATATAGTCATACATAAAATCATTTCATTTACAAATTCTGAAAAAAATATTATGTCAGTTTGCTCTGTTCAAGTGTTTTGGAATTCCTATCGATAACGTTGGCCAGACGAATCGATCGAAACCCAAATCAAACTTAACAACTCAAACAACACAATATAAAACATTTCTTTATCAATTACAAATACACTCTCTCACGGGATGATTCAAGAATAAATTTTAGAACAAGGATAGAGATTCAAATTTAGAGGGACTCTAATCGAAAAGAATTCTAACTACAATGATACGCTCGAAAGGAAGATAAGATAATTAAATTACAAAAGAGGAAAGACAGATAGGCTTATATAAATCGCGGCAACCTTAATCGGGTCAACCGAGACTAAAAAACGAGAATATCATCAACGAAAACCAGGACAACTTGTTGAGAACATCGCGGGGAATGCGATTCATTAGATCAACAAAGATGGCAGGAGCATTCGTTAATCCAAAGGGCATGACTAACCATTTCTCCCTGGGTGCCATTCGTCAAAGAGAAAGGACAATAGGTCAAGCTCTGTGAGTAAGATCGATGCGGAATTCAATTTCACGCTTGGGAGGGAGAGAAGTGACTTCACCAAAACATCCGGATAATTCATGACTATCAGGGTGGAGTCGAGATTACTATGCTGAGCATCAAGCGAAAAGATAAAATTGCCTGCGTATCCTGAGGCATACAACATTTGATTACTAGAGAATTACCCTGTTCATCTACTAAAGAAACAGTTTGGGCTTTGCAAGAGATAACAGCATCAAAACCGAGAACATAAAAAATCTCTGGTTAATCAACGACTTTTGTAAAGGAGTTTCACCCCACTACAATCATGCTAAGGTTAGGAGGACCACTGATGGGATTAGTCACACAAAAGGACGAAGTTGCCAATTGAGGTGGCAAGATTTGCTCAAATTTATAACAGAGATCAATAGAAATAGAGCTATGGGATGCTCCAGTGTTAAGAACTTGAACAGGAAAGGACGAGAATGGATTTCAGAACAAAGGGAAAGTTCTGAAATTCAAGAGAAATTCTAATAGATAAGAGGAACCTAACCCAGAATTTCAACCTCGAACGAAGATGATTCTGTAATTAATTTTACTCATTCTAGGGTATTACTACCGTATCACCAATGAGTTTTTACTCCATATACTAAGTTTTGCCTAAACCAGAGCTTTAATACCAACTGTAACGACCTGGCATTTCGACCCTTTCAAATCGACAATCATCCACTCATGTCAGACTTGAATTGCTCAAAACAACATATTGTTAATTTATATTTGGGAAAACTTAGCATATACAGTAAATAAATCAATCACATAATCACAGACACAGAGTAATATAACAATAAGCAGCGCAATAGATAACTAGTAGTTCATGAAGCTACTATATAAACAATAGAGTTTGAAACAAAATACAACAGAAAATATCAAATACAAAGTAGTCTCAAATACAAAAGCAACAGACAAGACTGAACATAAACAACTAGGAACAACAGAGATAACTGCAAAGATGAATAGATAAGAGACAGATCTTCAAACAAAGCTCCAAACTCCAAAGATAAGTCAAATGTTGGGACACTCAGTTTGACCCGAGCATAAAGCAAAACACAAAACACTCGAGTCAGGATTAACATTCTTACTAGTAAATCAACTCAAGTGAAATGTCAACTGAAATACAAAATAACTTGAAGGTTGTTTGGGATTTCCATCCTCTAAGGATCCATTAAACTATCTACATACATAGTACAATACGCTACATATATAATGTCTAGAGTAAAGTAAACTATTAAAATAGCGTTAAGGCGTTACCCATATCCCCCTTAACACATTTTATATAATGTCGTAGTCTATACAGTACTGTAAACTCCACCAAACTGATGGACTATCAGGGAGCACTCCATAGGTACGACACAAACCAAACTCGTAGAAGGCGCGATAAGGCATGTGATAAGGCACGCGAGGCAATGCCCAGGGTAGGATTCTACCATTTTGCGGATCCGGACTGGTGGTAACGCATAGCAGCTACTACCGCCCACCTCGAGACACACTCCCAAATCAAAGGTGCACCCAATCAAATCACAAAGTAATAGAATGGTATCGAAGAAATGTGCCCGATCGGAGGAGCGACCTCACTTGGCCCGGCATGGCTCATGTTTTAGCCACATTAAGCTGACTCACGGAAGTCAGGGCTGTGTTAATACCTCATACAGAATCGTCGCCAAACCATAATACTTCATTCTGGAATCTCTACCACGTACATAGTTTTTAAAGTGGTTTTCGGTATTGGCAGAGAGTATGACAATATCCGATCCCGTTCTCTTTAACAACCAAAAGCTTATTTCACACCGTGGTCGTTTTATATTTCAAACAGTTCATACTTCATATCAAAATATCATATTCATTTCAAAATCATATCACTTTCGAAATCATATTCACTTTCAAAATCATATCACTTCCAAAATCATAACTAGAAAATAGTTTAAACCTTCAAAACAAAATATACGCATTTAAATCCATTAAATCTGAATCATAACGGTTCCAACTTAACCAATTTTAATTAAAAGTAGTTTATAAATTGGGAAAATTATACATTAAAATAGTTTATATTTAAATAGTTTATAGATTAAAATAGTTTATATATTAAAAATAGTTCATATATAAAAATAGTTTCAAATTAGAATTGTTTCCTCCAATTTCACAATTCAATTCAAATCAATTTTAGTTCCAGAAATACAATTTAAACCAATCTCGGTTCATCAATTACAATTCAATTCAAATTCTCAATGAAACCATTTTTAATTTATATTGATTTCAAATTGAAATCACTTCCAATTCAATAGTTTTCAAAGTTTAAGTATTTAAACAATTTACAATAACTCGATTTGATAAATTCATTTATATTTCAAAATTCAACTTTAATTTTATTTAAATTTGGGATTACTCGCTTAATCATTTTTAATAACATTTAAATAAAATCTCAAATTACAAATTTAAATCAAAATTAAATATTTAATTTTATTTAAATTTCGAATTATTCGCTTAATCACCTTTATTAAATCAAATTATAAAATCATACCTTTCAAAATCTCAAAATAAGTTTTCAATCAATTCTTATTTAAATTCAATTCTTAACAAATTAAATTACTAATCAACTTAATTTATCCTCCCAACCTTTATTTTATTAAAGTAACTACAAAATCTATTTTCAAAATATTAATATAATTTTATATAAATACTATATATATTATATAAACTAATTAAATTAAAATTTATTAAATTAAAGTATATTAAATTTGATTAAATTAAATCTTATTATTAAATTCAATTAAAATCTTATATAAATTTTAAAAATAATAAAATATAAGTAAAATCTTAAAATTTACATTTTCACCACAATACTTATAATTTTAAAATTTTCAAAACATATAATTTAAAATCTAAATTTTCAAACATATTAAAATAAATTTATATATTATATTTTAAAATCAATATTTATTAAAACTCATATATATTTCCTTTCCAAAACCTTGGAAATCATTTTGAAAAATAGACCAGCGGCGTCCGTATATAATTTTCTATCCTATGGTCAAGTGATACGGATATTTATCTTTTCAATCCGTAATTTAATTTAATATTTTACGGGTATATATCATTTCAACCCACAATCCTAAAATTTCAAAATCAATGAAAATCGCTTGGGTTTATCATTTCAACCCATAATGATTTTTCCGTAAACTATAGATCATTCGGGTATGTATCATTTCAACCCATAGGGAAGTTCTAAACTAACAAGGAACTTGAGTGAGAATAAATATGGTAATAATATAACATGTCAACGATAGGCATATATTATCAGTAAGAAATTTAAATGTAATATGTACAACAGGTTATGGTGTCATATGTCATAGGTAAACGATTGCAGATAATGGCATATCATATTTAACAATTAAATAACTTAACAATTCAAATTTAACAACATATTTCAATCGTCATTTCATGTGAATTAATTTTACTAAATATAAGAAGGTTAATCATGAGTGATTGCTCACCTTTCGAGGCTAGAGAAGATAGACAACACAATAAGCTACGATTTTGGATTACGAACTCGACAATCGACAAATCGACGCGACAATTTCCAAAGCGAAGCAAGATGGACTCGAGATCGATGAAAACAAAATATAATTTTTTTTTAAATCCAAAGTTTATTTATATATTTAAAATAAACCTTTATATATTACATTTAAAAATCAATATTTTTTTCTTTTTTCTTTTCATGAACAAAACATAGATGTTAAAATCAATATCAAAACACATATTTTTTCAATAATTCTTCAAAGAAATATTTAAACTGTATATCTATATATGTTTAAAAAAAATCATAAAATCTAGGTCAAAATATTATCATAAGCATATTACGGAAACCAACATATACAAACTAATATGTGTGTGTGTGTGTATGATTATAAAGAAGGCTTAGGGTGAGATGACGGCCATGTTAGAGGGTGATAAGCTGTCCAGTGGCGGAGTGAGGTGAAGTAGGGTGGTTGGTCGGAACGTGGCAGCTAGGCGTGGTTCCAAGCGGATGAAGGGAGGTCGACCGACTATCATGTGCAGATGCTTTAGTAGAATAATATATACAAGCTTTCATCAAAAAAATTTGAAGGAGGGGCTGCATGCGTGACTGACGGAAGAGATATGGGTAGGCTCTACGTGTAGGCTGTTCACTGGAGTTTGGGTCGGGTTCAAGGTTGTGAGGTTGATGGAGAAGCAAGGGCGAGGGGCATTGGAGGGGTTTCGGCTGCCAGGTAGGCGGTTGCAAATGGAGGAAGTAAGCGGGTTATTTGATGGTGGCGGCCGAGCATGTAGGTTGGGTCAGGGACAATCAGGCGATGGCGATTGCGGTGGGGTGGCTCGGGACTGCCATGGCTGGAAGGTTGTGGATGGGTTAGCAAGTTTGTGCTAAGCCGGGAGGTCACGGCAATAGGCTGATGGGTTTTGAATGGGAAAAGGATTGGTCAAGAGAGCGGGGAAGGGAGATGAGGCTGTTAGGTCGGTCATGGAGGTTGCGCTGTCAGTTCAAGGGGGAGTGATGCGGTTGTGGTGATGCACATGTAGGAGGGATGTGAGGAGATCTGGAGAGTGGTGGCGTGTCAGGGCGGACATGGGTTCAAAGTATTAGGTGGATTTGTGATGAGGCGGAGGTCAGTTTGGGTCGCTGGAGTGGGAGAGGGTGGCTGGTGAAAGGGCGGCCGATCTTGGGTTGAGTTGGATGAAGTTTCGAAGCACATGAAACAAGGTTATGGATGTGAGCAGTTTGTTTTCCAAAACAATGTATATAAAACTTTATTTTATACAATTTCTTTTCAAAAGCAAAGGCAACGAACAAAAGAGGAGAGAGAGGACAAGAAATGTGAATGAACCAGAATTATAAAGTGAACGGTGGGAAGAGTGAAGGTCCCATATTGATTTCGGGAAATATTAATAACTATTGGCTATTGATTTTCCCGGTGGATAATGAAAGGTCATAGGAAACCAAAAAGGTTCAAAAACGGATACCGGTACGATCAATCGTTTTGCAGATTTCTCCGCGTACCAGACACCGAATTACAAGAATGAATATAATGCGGAGATCAGCACGACGAGACGAACGGAATGGTACACAAATATCAGCAATAGGACCCACTTATCAAAAGTCGATATTCGCTGCCAAACTGCCGCTATTTCGTCGAAAATAAGATAAACGGGGCTATGACAGTCTAAATTTGGCGAAACGAATTACGACGTCACACTCATAAAATGATTTACATTTTTTATTTTATAAAAATATTTAGATTTTGAAAATATTTTATTTTCATCAAATTAACTGATTTTAAATTGAAATTGAAAATTACACAACAGAACTAACTTACATATTTTCCAATGAAAATTTACCATTTGCTTTGTTTAAATAGACGTACTCCAAATATCAAATTTCCATTGTTAAATTTAATTGTCTTATTTTCATGAAAATTTCAATTAATAACGTTATAAAAATCATTAAAATTTCCGGGTCGTTACAATTATTAACCGAAATGCTCAGGCCAAAGACTTTGACTTCAGTTGACTGTGATACTAACCTCATATAACTGAGGAAACGAATCCTCTCTTGAATAGTGTTTCACTTCCAATGCTTCCACTCGACCCAACTATAGTCGTTCGATGGACGCCGTGCCATGATTTAATTATAATCAAAGCGAAGCTTCAACATTGAAGATCAACAGTATTCTCAAGTCAAGAGAACTGTGTAAATTAGTCACATCGATATTCTCTGCTTGACCTTAGTTATATTAACCAACAGAAACTATCTAGTGAGTCATTCCATAGTTATCCAATAACTATCAGTATGTAACTCCTTGGTGCCCCCAACAGTCATGAGTAATACACTTCCCAACATTTGGAGAGCGTTACGTACTCTAGTCTCAACGGGTACATTGATATCCAATCTCGATGCATCTTGGCTAGGAACATTTAAGTGGTATATTTGTTTCATTGTGATAAATTACTCACGGTTACAACACTTTGTAACTACTATCACAAAACATACCATTTGTGGATTTTTTATTAAATATACTTTTAATTAAATTGATTAATTAATATAACCACAATATATCAAGTATATAATAGAAAGAAAATACCTTTATTTCGAACAAGATTGGTCAACGAGTTAGATATATGTAACAAATTACAAAATTGCCCCTAGGGCATACCCCTAACTCTATCAATCTCCCACTTGCACTTGGGGTTAATTATGGAATCTTATTCCTATTTCTCCAATTGGTTTTCTCAAAACCAATTGGGTCAGTCCCTTTGTGAACGGGTATGCTATTTTGTTTTAATTATCTACTCGGTCAATCAACTCTCTCCGATGATGATAAACTGTTTTATCATGTGAAACAATTCAGAGTATGTCTCTCGACTTCAAGTGAGCTCTAAGTTCTGTTACGAACTATATTACTACATTGTTATCGTATAACTATGTCATGAGATTCTCAACATTTGGAATCGGCTCAGTAATTATAAATTTGTGCACTTATATTTTTACGTACATTTTTTTTACTGCGGCGCTATTCAAGGCGATGTACCTAGCCTTTTTTCATTGAATCAGCCATGGTCTTTCATTTGGAACATTTTCAACTTAAAGATTTGTTATTGACATATTATACTCAATAGTACTTGTGAAAGTTTGAGTCCGAACATTCCTTCATAAGGAATTTATTGTTTCTATAAACAATTCTCTAGTATTTCATAAATACATGAGAACACTTCCAACAACCATTTAGTGATATCAATTTGGATTTGATATTTTCTTCATGTATCAAATACATAAACAAATCATGATATCATAAACAACATAATATGTATGATAATACCTATTGCCAATGCAAAGAATCAATCTTACATGATTCGTATTAAACATTTTAATAAGGTGTCCTTGCATATCATTTGGGACATTCCCGACATCTTTTATACTTACTATAAAAGACCTCATTTATTAATCCAATGTTGAGTACTAAAACAACTAAGGCTAAATTTGACACAAGTACATCGTTAAAATCAACAATGTGTTGTTTACTTGTAGTTTAGGAATATCAATGTACATTTTAACGTTCTTTCTTATGAACACACGCTTCCTCTGCACTTTGATTGAAAATCAAACTATTTGATATTTCTATCAAAGTACTTATTCAATCTTGATGCTTATTAAATGATACTTTCATATAATTTCTTGAATCATATCAAAAGACTCACAAACTCAATATCACTCCCACTGACTTTGACGCATATTTGGTTAATATGTGTAAACAGCTTACTCTAAATCGTTATTTAGAATTTTCTGTTTCAATACATATGTACTAAAATAATAGGCTTATCAAGCGATAATTTTGTAAGTAAATCCAAACTGACTTGAACATGTTGAATATCGAACGTATTATGCTAATTTCAACAATTGAAATTTGCGATGTTATTCTTATCAACATTGCTCATTTAATTCCAACTGCATTAGTCTTACTCATAAAGACACAGTCGTGGTCGATGGATCATATCCCTTCAGCTACGACCACCAAAATCTATATTTTGATAGCGTACTTGGAATTATTTTGGATTTGCGCATGATACCATATAGAGTCAACAGTCTCAATGGTTTAACTAAACAATCTAGGATTATATATTTTTGAAACTAATAAGAAACTCGTAGTTTCTCTTCAATGTGCAAGAATACTTATTAGACACTCTAATGCGTTATGTTCGTTTTAGGTTAGTTTATTTCATTTCATCTCATCTAATAGTATTATCTATTAGATCGTATCCAATTCCATTTTACCACCAGTAATTCCTCAAAGAAATTTCTTTATAAGGAAGTTGATATTTCTTGAAACAACAATTGTTTTCTAGTGCAACAAAATAGGTATTCATAAATGTTTTATGAATCTCTTTATTTATAAAACTGATTTGGTTTTAGTTTACAAAACTTATGTTCAAAACATAAATATGTCATCTAATGACAGTCTTCCAAAAAATCTTTTGGGGAGATTTATACAAGATCCCTTACAAACAATTATTACGTGTAACTTTCGACTCGCACAACCTGCCAACTCCTTGGCCTAGGATATGTTGGAGTTTCTTATAAACCCTTATCTTGTAAAATTTTGTAAACTGTTATTCGGATGAAATAATATTAACCTTGTGTACCACCCTTAGGTACATTACCTTATAGAAAGAAACTAACTCAACTTCACTCACAATTAATCGTACATTGTCCAACAAAGTTCATCGATGCATCATTATGTATCACATGAAGGAGTAATTTTGAGATTGAATCTTTATTCATTTTAGGTACGTTCGAAACATTTTCCAATATACTCACTCATTCGATCAAATCAAATCACTTCTATTACATGTTATTTTATTTACTTCCGCTTTATACTCTATGAGTTTACCATAGACATACTACAGGTGTATCAAATACACATGTCCACGCAACGATAACTCATCGGTGAATATAACGAAGTACGCGGAACCATTTTGGTATTTATAGAATTATGATTGAATATATCTATATGTATCAATCCGAAGAGTTCATCAACTCTTATGATACTCCCACTAAATGGGTGCATAGCCCTTTATTGTTTGAGACATAATTAACAAGTATCAGATGATTCAAAATCATACAATAAAATTATTTCTCAAAACTACAGCTTAGGGTGTAATTCCAAAATAACTATAAATAATATTGGATACTTCTATATTTTCCAATGCATCACTTTTGTTATGAAAACAAATACCACATTATAATTTTATTTCATAATGGAGACTCATAATATTCGTATTGAAATATAGCTATGTCTATTTCTCAGTAGAAACCAAAAAATAACCATTATTTCATTAATAATGTTCGGTATGTTTTATGAAAACAATTTTCATAATATGATGCGATCAATAAGTGCTATATGGCACACTCCCACTATTTTCGCCGTTACTATAATAGCGTACTAAATTTGGAGGTCCATCATTCACTTAATTAGTTTATTCATTTCATACTGTAACTAGTTTACAGTAGAAAGTTCTTTGATCAATTATCCTAAACCCAAAGAAATAAATATCATAGAAAACAATTTTCTATACGAAATTACATTTCGGAATAGAATAACACTTCTTATTCCAATGTTAAGTATCAATCACTATTATTACAATTCTCGTTTCCATTGTTTCTTTATGAAGTAGACATGACTATTCACTCACTTCATCCCAACTGTACCTTAAATTACATCTATTCTTATACATTCATTTTCCTTTCAAATGGTCAAATTATTCAAAAGAAAACCTTACTACAATATCATAACAAACTCTTTACAAAAGTGTATTCGATTATCCTTAACATTTAAGGACATCAAATATGTTGCACCTTACGTAAACCGATCAAAATGACATTTCAACAATCGAGTTCTTAGACCTATCTTGTAATTATTAGCCTTGTGTTACATTAACACAATATGATCCCTTTTGCAATCAATCAGATTGAATACTCGATCTCGCACTAAGGTTTATTTGGTTTTCCAAATGAACAAATTTCATCGAAATATTGTACATTACAAACTTTGACCATTCACAATATAACATTTATACGCAATTATATATGGATCAAATATCCATAGTCTTGTATTGCTTTTAGAGTTCAAAACTCATTTAATGCAATACATGGTCTTGACCAAATAAATGCGTAAGTGACCAAACTACCAATGCATTCAGTAGTTGTAAAATCAGGCGCATGCATGGGTGTTGAAACGTTAACATGCAATAGGAATTTAATAGTGGGTATTATATTTCCATTTGTCAACTTTCAATTCTGTTCGTTTGTATATGTTAATTGATAAACATTTTATCAATCATATTAAATGCACAAATTTATCATTGTAGATAATTATAACATTATTTAGCATATTTTTTACAATATTAGAAAGGTTAAATATTACCATTTCATTTCTAATAAAGCTCCCACTAGTCTTTTATGTTTCTCCAAACCCTAAGATGAGACATAGAAGTCTTTCGACTTCACTAGTGGGTGTTAGGACTTGTCTGTCTTGGTATTCTGACCTTGAGTTTGCTCAACAAATCATAGCCCCACAAACGATGGATAACTCCTTATCGGTTGTATCACATACAACTCCTAACCAATTTTTCCTTGTCCTAGTCTCATTTCGACCTTGAGTTTGCTCAACAAATCGAAAGATATTATTTACTCGTGCCTACCATATCGTGATGGCCTAAGTATAGTATATGTACCTTGAGTTTGCTCAACAAATACATATAGTTATCTTACCTCATCTGTTCAATATATTAATAATACTACATATAACATCCCCAGCTTGAGTTCTCTCAAAAACTAAGGAGTATGCAAGTAATTTATTAATATATATATATGGTAGAGGACAACATTATATTGAAGATTCATAATCTTCAATATATTATATTGAGTGATATCGATTTATGGAATAATGTATTTCTTATGAAATACCTTCGTGATTCAAGTGTCAGACACATCAGAAATCCTAGTATATGTACAATTACGTATGTATTTATTCCTTAAGTCTATTTGGGTTTCTTTAATGTTCCATCTTTAGTTTATACACTCATATTATATAAGTTTCATTATTATATAACTTTTATATTTTAGTTAACTTATACAATAATCTTATGTATAACATTTTATTAATTAAATCAATTAATTAACTGTTTAATTAATTTTAAATTAGTATTCCAATAAAACTTTTATATTAGACATATCTACTATAACATTTATAGTAAGTCACATATACCTTATATATGCATATTTTTAGTTAATTAACTGACCTTTAATTAATTTATTAATTAAACAATTTTAATTAAATTGTATTAATTTCGAAAATTTATGTTATAAACATACATGTATGCTTATGTTATCTTAAACACTTTAAAATAACATAACATATATCAACATATATAATACATGCATATAAGTATTAATTAATTACCTCATTTAATTAATTTATATTATTAATCTTATTAATAATTTTAAATTTTGAAATTAATATTTACATAGTTTCAAACATTTTGAATTTTTCATTACATTTTCAAACACTTTGAAAATTTATGTTATATTATAACCTTTTGTAATAAATATGTTTTTATTTTAAATTTAACTTTTAAATTTAAAATCATGTCTCAATTTTCAGAACTATTCTGAAAATTAGCCCAAGGCTCAATTCGAATTGGGCCTTTTCTATTAGGGGCAAACTTTGGGCTCACATCACCTTTCAAGCCAGGCTGGTAACTAGGTAGGACATGGTACTTGATTGCCTAATTCCAATCCTAGACATCACCTTTCTAGACACCTACTAAGTGCATAAGAATAATTAGTTAGCCCTAACATGACTAATTTAGACCGCATAAGTTATTGGGCTCTAATACCATTGCTGGAACTAGGCCAGCCCGCAGCGGAAGAAATGGGTGAATTTCAAAAAATTTACCATTTTGGATCATTAACGGGCCTATGAAGTCTAAGTGTATTTAGGTCTTATCTAAATTTTCTTTTAAATAAAATCAATATTTTATTCAATATGGTAATTAAGGAATTTTAAATATACCAATGCATGTGATATAATGAATGTATCAAATACATTCATTTATGTGAAGTGTAAGTGCGGTGTATAAGTGGTGTATATATGTATAAATGAAATGTGTAAAAATAAATTAAGAGAAGGAAAATATTTTTTCCATCTGTCGCTATATTTAATTAATAAATGGAAGATATGGAAGAATATGAAAGGAGAGGAACATATCATTTCTTTCACCATTTAACTGTGACAATTAATACATTAAATGACATTTATTACTTATCAATCAAATCTACACATTGATATGATATAATATGAAAAGATGGAAAACTATCGTTTCTTTCACCATTTAACTGTGAAAATTAATACTTTAAATGACATCTATTACTTATCAGCCAAATCTACACATGGATATGATAGAATATGAAAAGAGGAAAACCTTTCATTTCTTTCACCATTTAGCTGTAACAATTAATACACTAAATGACATTGATAACTTATCAACCAAATCTACACATGCATTTGTTGTCTAAATTTTGTCAATGAAATATATGCATACATTCGTAATAATTATGGATGCGTACATTCATAATAATTATGGATACATACATAGTGAAAACCTATTGGTTGTTTTAAATAATTTGAAATCCTAAATTAACATTAATAGAAAAAATTCCAATTGAGGAAATGTTTAACAAAAAAAAGGTTACATTATTACTCATAATCTTTGTACAAATTTGATTTAAACAAAACATGTATATTACATATATCTGATGATTAAAATATAATAATTTGAATCTAAAAGCATATATTTGCAAACAATGTAGCATATGGTATATGTGTATATACATTTGTACAAAAGGTTATTGGTTTTAAAGTTAAAAGATTTCATTAAAATTTTAATTTAGGAATGAAACAATACTTCAAACTTTACATAAAACTTTAAATATAGAAAACGACAAATAATTAAAATTTGCACTAAAGTCCATTCATTAAAATTAAATCAAGGTATCCACTTTTGTTTTAACAAGGATTGTAACAATTGTACAAAAAATTAACATATGTAATTAAAATCAGATTCAAGGAATGGTAGATAACTTAACACACACACACACACACACACACATATATATATATATATATAATCCATTAGCATTTGAATAAGTAAAGATCATCTCATAGTATACATAAATCTCATTCAAAGTAAATTTTTAATTTCATAACAATCTACAATAAAATAAAATAAATTTGAACAAAGTAGGCATGCGTAAATTTGTGATAAGAAATTACAGATCCAAACAACACAGAGAATGATGACAATTTATCAGAAGTAATATGAGATTCAAGACATGTTGATTTATAATAAACATACATTTAAAGGAAATGATAAACAAACATAGATCAAAATAATAATACAATAAACATGTAAATATCAAATTATACGCACATATAATTACCTTAGGATGAAGCATGTAGAAACACCATGAATGATAGAAGAATACCTAGATTGATCACTCTCTAGATCCGACAAACCTTGCCCTTCATCACACCTTAATTTGTGGCTTCTCTTCGGATTTCAGAAATCACCATCCCACTTTGCAAGATAAGAACGAACCACCCTTTTTAATTTACTTTGATGTTGATTTGAATTTGTTTTGATGTTTTTTATGGATGAAGTTTCAGCCATCGGTGAATGATAAAGAAGAGGAAGATAAAAGAAAAAAGTAAAATTCACGTTCTGTTCTGTGTACTTTGAAAAAATGAGGAGGTTTTGTTTTTAATAGAATTAAAGGAACCTTTTCCTATTCTCCTATTAGAACTTCCTCTTTTATTTCCTCTTTTATAATTTCAATTAATCTCATTAATTGGTGTCCTCCTCTTACCATTATATGGCTGATCCAAGCACATTCCAAATATGCAACTTTTCCAAATAAAAGAAAAAAACTTTTATGTAATTATTTATTATTTAAAACATGTTTAAAATTATACCGATATCACATATCGATATATGCAAATATAACATTTATATATGCATTAAAATAATTACCAACAACATTCAAAACATCAAATAAATTAACAATAATTAATATTTCATAAATGTTAATTAATTTAAACAGTTTGCAACATTTTACAAACTAATTAAATTGTGTGGTTTTGGGAGAAATCACAAATGCAGTTGTGCGACTCAGAGGTGTGAATTCAGTCAGCGATTAATATTGAACAATTCAAATATTAATGTTCACACGTCACTTAGCAGGTGGTATGACATTTTGGCCGAATTCATCGCTTACAAGTCCTTTCGATAAAATCAAATTTTACTTATTATATGCGGTACCTGATAGTGACAATTATTTACACCAATTCTCTTTGTCAAAACTATATCACTTTGGATTTATGGAATTCGGTAATGGTCAAAATTCCAATATCATCCACATTCAACTTTATAGTCCAAACACAAAGTCTTTGGTCCAATAATAACAATTATTATTAACCGAAATGCTCTAGCCAGAGACTTTGACTTTGAGTTGACTTCAGTTGACTGTGATACTAACCTCATATAACTGAGGAGACGAATCCTCTCTTGAATAGTATTTCACTTCCAATGCTTCCAATCGACCCAACTATAGTCGTTCGATGGACGCCGTGCCACAATTTAATTATAATCAAAGCGAAGCTTCCATATTAAAGATCAACAATATTCTCAAGGCGAGAGAACTGTGTAAATTAGTCACATCGATGTTCTCTACTTGACCTTAGTTATATTAACCAACAGAAAACTAGTTATTGATTCATTCCATAGTTATCCAATAACTATCAGTACGTAACCCCTTGGTGCCCCCAACACTCATGAGTAATACACTGTCGAAAATTTAGAGAGTGTTACATACTCTAGTCTCAACGGATACATCGATATCCAGTCTCGATGCATCTTGGCTAGGAACATTTAAAATGGCATATTTGTTTCATTGTGATAAATTACTCACGGTTACAACACTTTGTAACTACTATCACAAAACATACCATTTGTTGATTTTATATTAAATATGCTTTTAATTAAATTGATTAATTGATATAACCACATTATATCAAGTATATAATAGAAAGAAAATACCTTTATTTCGAACAAGATTGGTCAACGAGTTAGATATATGTAACAAATTACATAATTGCCCCTAGGGCATACCCCTAACTCTATCAGTATGTTTGTGTATTTTATTTGTAGGTTGTGAGCATCTAATAAGTGAGAATACAAAAATAATTTTATTTATTTATGTATAGATACAATAATATAAACAACCAACCAATTGCGACAACATTTCAATATACAAGATTCATAATATAATCTAACATCCTATTATATAAATAATATACATATATATATGATATAACTAAATAAAATAGAGAATTAGCTTTTACCAAAGCCCTTGCATACATGTTGAAACGCTAAATTGATCCCCTTGAATCCATCACAAATTAAAAGTTGCTAGCTCCCGAACTATCTTACCACCGACGATCGAATCAATGTGTTTTGATGTATATTTTTATTTAGATTTTGAGATTTAGAGAAGGGGTTTGTTGGCCGAAAATTTCAAAGAGGAAGGAGAGCCAAAGTCTTAAATAAATAATGTAAAGGGGTGGCATATAAATAGGAAGTGAAGAGAGTGAAAAGTGGATCTTATCCTCATATTTCTCTCTTATTATTTCCACTCTTTTAATCATTCAAAATCCTTTCTAATTTCCATCATACGGCCACGCAAATCAAGCCTCCTACAGCCGAGAATATCATTCCCATATGAGCATCAAATCTGGTCCAATTCCAAACAATATTCAATACAATTTAAATCTTATTTAAATGCATATCAATATCATATATCGATAGTTATATTTATAACTATAACAAACACACTATTAGTACTGTTCAATATACATCAAATAAAATTTTATAATTAATATTTCATAAACATTAATTAATTTAATTAATTTACAAAAATTTAAAAATTAATTAAATCCGCTGGTAAAAGGAACATTCAACATTTCGGTTGCATGACGCTTAGGTGTAAATTTGGTCAGTGATTAACGTTGAACATTTCAAATATTATCAGTCACACGTCACTTAGCAGGTGGTATAACATTATGGCTAAATTTATCACTTACTTGGTTTTGGTAAAATCCAATAAAATCCAATTTAACTTTGTTAAGCGTTACCCAGTAGTGATAATTATTTCCACCAAATCTTTTTGCCAAAACTATATCATTTTCGACTTATGGAATTTAGTAATGGTCAAAATTCTAATATTGTCCATATTCAGCTCTATAGTCAAAACACAAAGTCCTTGATTCAATAATAACAATTATTATTAACTTAAATGCTTTGGCCAGATACATTGACTTTGAGTTGACATCAGTTGGCCGTGATACTAACCTCATATAACTAAAGAGACGAATCCTCACTTGAATAGTGTTTCACTTCCAATGCTTCCACTTAACCTAACTATAGTCATTTGATGGACGTCGTGTCACGATTTAACTATAATCAAAGTGGAGCTTCCAAATTGAAGATCAACAATATTCTCAAGTAAAGACAACTGTCTAATTTTATCATATCGATATTTTCTGTTTGACCTTAGTTATATTAACCAACAGAAAACTATTGAGTGAGTCATTCCATAGTTATGTAATAACTATCAGTACGTAACCACTTGGTACCCCAGTAGTCATGAGTAATACACTGCCAAACATTTGGAGAGCATTACATACTCAAGTGTAAACGAAAGTATCGATATCCAGTCTCGACACATGTTGACTAGGAATATTTAAAACAGTATGTTTAATTTCATTGCAATAAGTTACTCATGGTTACAACACTTTGTAACTACTATCACAAAACATACCGTTTATAGATTTTCTATTAAATATACTTTTAATTAAATTAATTAATTAACATAACTCATTATATCAAGTATATAATAGAAAAAAACTCTTATTTCGAACAAGATTGGTTATCAAATTAGAATATGTAACAATTACATAATTTCCCCTAGGGCATAACCCTATCTTTATCAATCTCCCACTTGCACTTGGGGCCAATTTTGGAATGTTTATCCTATCCCTTCAATTAGTTTGATGAGAACTGATCGAGTTAGACCCTTCGTGAATGGATCTGCTATGTTGCTTTAATTATCTACTCTGTCAATCAACTCTTTTTAATGCTGATAAACTACCTTTATCATATGGAACTATTCAAAGTATGCTTCATGTCCACTTGTAAGCTTTTTATATTGTTATCATATAATAATAATATAGTACTCTTAATACTTGGAATCAGTAAATTTATATTTATACATTGCTTTTACCATGGTGCCATTCAAGGCGATGTATTTAGTATTTTCGTTGAATTAGCCACAACTTCATAAGGATTTCCAACATAAGGCTCCTTAATTAAGGTTTGAGTATGGATTTAATATTGATATGTTATACTCGATATCATTTATGAAGTTCGAGTCCAAGCACTCCTTCACAAGGAGTTTGTTGTTTTTGCAAACAACTCTCTAGCATTTCATAAATACTCGACAATACTCTAAACTACCATTCAGTGATCTAAATTTGGATTTGATATTTTCTTTATGCATCAAATACATAAGAAAAATATGATATTATAGACAACACAACAGTATGATAATTCCTATTGCTAAAGCATAAGGAATCTCATCTTACGTGTTCCTTATTAAACATTTTAATAAGATGTATTTCCATACCGTATGAGACATTTCTAACATCCTTTATAAGACATAATTTATAAATCCAATATTAAGTATTAAACAATCAAACTATTACTGATTTTAACATAAGTATGTCGTTAACAATCAGTACTATGTTGTTTACTTATAGTGTAGAAATATATGTACCTGTTACTGGTTCTTTCTTATGGACACATGCTTCCTCTGCATTTTGACAGAAAATCAAACTATTCGATATTTCAATCAAAATACTTATTCAATTCTGATGCTTATAAAATGATACTTTAGTATTGTTTCTTGGATCATATCTTAAAACTCACAAACTAAATATCACGCCCACTGAATTTGAGACACTTTGATTGTTATCGGCAAATAGTCCACTCTAAATCATTATTTAGAATTTTCCATTTTAGCACATACGTACCAAACACAAAGTCATACCAAGCAATAATTTTGTGAGTAAATCTGAATCAATTTGAGCTAGTTGTATAACGAATCAATTACGAAAATTTCAACAATTGAAATTTATGATGCAATTCTTATCAACATTTCATGTATTCCTACTATACTAGTCTTGCTCCTGAAGACTCATTCGGCCCGATGGATCAAATCCCTTCGGGTATACCTATCTAAATTTGATACTGTACTTAGAAGCCATTTCGAATTTGCGCATCATACCATATTGTAAATTCAATACTCTTAATGGTTTAACTAACCGCTGAGGACTATCTATTCCCGATATTGATTAGAAACTCGTAGTTTCTCTTCAACGTGCAAGAATATTTATTAGACATTCTAATACGTTGTTTTTATTTAGGTTTGGTAAATTTCATTTCATCCCCGTAATCAGTTTGATCTTTGGATCGTATCCAAATGCAATTTGACCACTAATAATTTATAAAAGAAATTTCTTTGCTATGAAGTTAGTAATTCTTGAAACAACGGTTGTTTTTCAGTGCAATGGAATCGATATTCATAAATACTTTTTGAATTGCCTTATGTATAAAACTGATTTAGTTTTCGTTTACAATAATTATTTTCAAAACATAAATTGTCATCCAATGACAGTCATTCCCAAACTCCTTTTGGGGATATTCATACAAGATCCTTTATGAATAATTATTATGTACAGTTTTTTAACTCGCATAACCTGCCAACTCCTTGGCCTAGAATATGTTGGAGTTTCTTACCCTTATCTTGTATGATTTTTTAAACTATTATTTAGATGAAATTATTTTGAACCTTATGTAAGACTCTTAAGTATACAACCTTATAAAGAGAAGTTAACTCAACTTCACTCACCATTGATCATACTTTGTATAACAAAGTTCGATTAGTCCTTTCCTTATCGTTACATCATTATGTATCATAAGAAGGAGTGACTTTTGAGACTGAATCTTTATTCATTTTTAGGGATGTTCGGAACTCTTTCCAATATACTCATATATTCGATCAAATCGAATCAGTTTTATTTTCTATTGCATGTTATTTTATTTACTTTCGTTTTATACTCTATGAGATTATCATAGACATACTACATGTGTACCAAATACACATGTCCATGTCGGTGATAACTCATTGGTGAATATAATGAAGTAGTGGAACCGTTTTGGTATCAGTAGACTTGTGATTGCACACACCTATATGTATCAATCCGAAGAGTTCATTAACTCTTACCATGCTCCCACCAATCGGTTGCTTTGCCCTTAATTGTTTGAGATATAATTAATTCGTATCATATGATTCATAATCATATAATCAAATTATTTCTCAAAACTACAGCCTAGTCTATAATTCCAAAATAATTGTAAATAATTTCATATACCTCTGTATCTTCAAATGCATCACATTTGTTATGAAAACAAATACCACATTATAGTTTTATTTTATAATGAATATTCATTTTAAATTAAAACTATGTCTATTTTTCAGTCAACGCTAAAAACGATTATTATTTCATAAGTAATGTTTGGTATGTTTTACGGTGCGACCAGCAAGTGCTATATGGAAAGCTCCCACTATTTCTACCATTACTTTAATAGCGTATGAAAATATATAGCTCCATTCAACCACTTTATATAGATTATTTATTTTATTAACTGTAACTAGTTTACAGTTGAGAATTTTTAGATCAAACATGTTAAATTCAAAGTAATAAATCTCATAGAAAACAATTTTCTATGTGAAAATACAATTCATAATACAAATCATATTCCTCATTTCAATGTTAAGTATCTGTTATTATTTTACAATTCTCGTTTTTGAATTTCTATATGAAGCAGAAGTGATCATTCACTCTTCATCCAAACTGTGCCTTAGGTTACATCCACTCTTATACATTCGGTTTCCTTTCTAAATGGTTGAACCATTCAAAGGAAATCCTTACAAAATCATAACAAACTCTTTACAAATATGAATCTGGTCATTCTTAACTTTTAAGGATATCAAATAAATTGCACTTTACGTAAACTGATCAAACTGATATTTCAATGATCGAATTCTTAGATCAATCTTGCAGCCCTTGGTCTATTGTTACATTTAACATAACAAGATCATTATTATAATCAATCATATTAAAACACGATCTCACACTATAGTTTACTTACTTATTTCAATGAATTAATTTCATTAACGTTTCATACATTACGAATTATGACTGTTCACCATATAATATTTATACATGATCGTATATGGGTCAAATATATATATTGTTGTATTGCTTTTAGAGTTCGAAACTCAATAAAGACAATACACAGTTTCAAGCAAGTAAACTCATAAGTGACCAAGTTACAAACTTATTTTGCCGTCGTATAATTAGGAACTTGCATGGGTCAAAATGCAAAATTTATTGCTAAGTATATTTAATATTTCTTTGTCAATATTTAATTTAGTTTCTTTGTATATCTTAATTGATAAACATTTTACTAAATTACATTTAATGCACAAATTTATCGAGGTGGATTATTTTAATTATTGTAACATCCCCCTACTTGGAGGCTCAAAACTAATGGCTACGGATGCTGCAGTCATCCATAGTTATTAATCCTCGGCGACCAAATACGGCGGTGTTAGATTCATTGATACGTAGAAACACATGAATATGGAAAAATTTAAACTTCAAACAGAAACACATTTCATTTCAAAATATTTCCAATTCATTACATAATCTCAAATTCGGAAACCACGTTAAGAGGAAATATATTTATTACAATATACGTCTAAGAGCAACATATGAAGATGCCCCCCTTAGATGATCAGAGTATATACATGCAATATAACAGCTTTACCATTACAATCAACACAGCGAAGTCAAAAGAAAAGAGAACTCTAAATAGCTATCATGCCTCCTGCACGTCTCCGGAAGCTTATTCGTCTTAAGAGGTACCTAAAAACCTCAACTCTCAAACTACTCAAAATCAATTGAGTACTCGAGATTTTAAAGGGAAACATAAACTTCGAGTTAGACATAAAGCCTAGTATGAATAATAATCTACCATCTCAAATCATTTAGATATCTAGTGAGACCACACCGCTTAGCGGAATGGGTTTTCCCCTCACTAGTATCTCAAAACCTTTATAAAACCATATACTATGCTCCTGCATCCACAATGGTTAAAAATATTCAAAACGGTATAATATGATGATATGCAAAACGAATCAATTCTGGATTACCCATCCCCATTCATTTTAGACTATCTGTCACAATTATAGTTTCTAGGATAACTATAACCTATTAGTTTTCATGGGCTGACTAATAACCAGTTAAACATTTAAGGGCTCCCTGTCCAATTACATAGTTTTCATGGGATCGCTATAAACCTATTGGTAACTCCAATATCTTACTCTTATCTTAGTTTTCATGGGTTGACTAGGAACCTATTGGTGGCTCCAATATCATTTCTTCTTTTCCTAGTTTTTTGGGCTGACTAGGAACCTATTGACATCTGTCAATGTCCTTTCTTCTTATCCTAGTTTTCGGGGCCGACTAGGAACCTATTGACGTCTGTCAATATCCTTTCTTCTTATCCTAGTTTTCTGGGCTGACTAGGAACCTATTGACATTTGTCAATATCTCAATCTGGATATAGTTTTCATGGGTTAACTACAAACCTACTTGCCCCTACCCGAATCCAATCATAGTTTTCATGGGCTTACTATGAACCTATCTTTCTGACATCTTCCTTTATACATAGTTTTCATGGGCTAACTATGAACCTATTGGCCCCTACCGATATATTTTCCTTTACATAGTTTCATGAGCTTACTGAGAATCTATTGGCCCCTATCGGTATCTTTCTTTTATATTTTAGCATCCTATATTCTGGTCTTCCTGACCTCCTAGATGCAATTCTACTCATTCAGGAGATTAATCAATTTATATTCACTACTGGGTTAACCTAATTGGTTCTTCTACCCTTTATCCCCAAAATGCATTTATGGGTCCATTTCAAAGTGAATATATTTATATTTGAAGAAGCAAATATAACAACATAGCAATACCACTTCTGTGGGTTTAATATAAAACATGGTTAATTCCTTTAACCTATTATTTTATCAAAGAAAGATTCTTCTTAAAATCATTACAAAACTCCTTTAACTTAGCCATGGGTTTTTCCTTTTTAAAAATAGAGTTTGGGTTATAAAATCTTTCGATACCTTCAAAACCTAGCTTTTGACTTCATAGGATGACCTCTTTCGAAAGCACTCAAAAACATTAGGAACCTGCCTTTTAATACTTTAAATTCTATCTTTCGAAACCTTTCGATTATATTAAAGTATTAGCATTTAACTTTAGAAGCATGGCTTCGAAACTAGTTGAAAGTACCCCTTTCAACACCAATAGAAGTAACCCTTCTGAAATCATTGAAAGTCATCTTACCGAAAGCATTGGGTTTATACTTAAAACATTATTTGGGTCAAAGTTAATATAGGCGAAAGCATCTCTTTCAAAACCATCCTTTATCATATAAAAATATTAGGGAAAACTTGATAGTGTCGGTACCATCTCTTTCGAAAGCATTTAACATCTGGGTATAATAGTGGAAGGATGGCTTCGAAACCCCTTTCAAAACCATGGCCTTCGAAATTCCTAACCCCTTTCGAAAGCTCTAGGAAGTGGTTTTAACTTATAAAACAAAGTACCTTTCGACAGCATTGATATCTTCAACATCATCGAAAGGCTATAAAACGGCAGTAGGGTTTCGACTAGGTCGGAACCCCTTCTTTCAAAACATTCTTTCATAAGTAAAGGAACCTAGTCGAAAGCAATCTTAAGTTAATAGCAACCCTTTCAAAACCTTTTTAAAACCTCTTTCGAAATAAAATGCTTCGACTCCGTCGAAGGCTAAAGCAAAACATAGGCAGGCGCTTTTCATTTTTGAAACAAACCAAGGTCTCAACTACTTCGGAAGCTATGCTTTCGACACCTTACCTTCCGCCTTCCTCCAATCCACTGAGAACCATCTTAGTGATACCATGTGTATTGGTTTCAGCATAGTAGGTTTCGACTAAGACGAAGGCGGAAGCTTTTGTGTCGAAAGGTGCTTTCCAAAGAAGGCGGAACCTATTTTCTGAGTAAATCGGGTTAATTCTTATTAAAGTAAACTTTTCTCTAACTAACCTACCACGTGTCAACACCAGATTAGTTGCCTTTACTTTTTCAAATTATTTTCCAAAAATAAATGGCGCTGATCTTGATCTAAACCATGGTTAAGCTAATCAATTAAGCCCTTCCATTAAGCAAAACAATTTTTTGCAAAGAAGTCCCTCTTCTAAAATAATTTATTTTGCATAGCAAATCACTTTGGAATAATTCCCAAAAATTCCAGAAATTCACTTTAATCATGTTATCTAACATATCAAATTTCCAGACCCAAATTCTCAATATATTTTCCAAAATAAGTTTACAAACCCAAATAACCATATTTTCTTTGAAAATTCATAATAATCTTTCCATAGCTTGGAAAGTTATCAAAATTGAAACCCAACTCCAAAATCATGTTTCTCGTAACATTAAATTTTTCCATGGCGTTTAAACATCATTAAATCTCGGTTTTTCCTTAAAACCGTGCAAAATCTCTTTTAAACAATCTTGTTTAAACCATATAAATCATAAATCAAGCATATCATCTTCCAATACATCATAAAAACGAATTTACCCTTAAATCCGAAAATATATGATTCAAAACAAAATACATATGGAATTATTACTCACCTTTATTTAGATAAGGAGATTGGATTGAGATTGATTTCCCCTAAGCTTGATTCTATAGCTTTTACTTTGAGTTCTTCTTGTTAATGGCCAGCCTCTCTCTTGTGTTTTAGTTTTCAAAATGACGTGAATGGGAAGAAAAAAGTAGGAACGAATATATATAAGGATATGGGTTATGAGCAGAAATTCCAATTATACCCTTATGTAATTTGTTTAACCTAAAACCATTCTTTAGCCCATTAATTATTATATTAGGCTCGTCCTTAATTAAATTAATTCAAGTCTCAATACCCTTATCACTTAACATTAACATTATTCTATTTAATTTATGTAATTAAATCTCTTGAATAATGTTAGCAAAAATTAGGGGTGTTCCAGGCTCCCCTCCTTAATGTATTTCATCCTCGAAATTTAGTAAGGACTAAATAATAAACATAGCAATCATCTGTAACGACTCCTAACAACCATACTAGTCTGCCTGACTAGGAATTATCTATATAAATCTAATATAGACATACCATCAAAACAGATCAGGATAAGTATCTCGAATCCTGTCCTCTGTCTCCCAAGTACAGTCCTTCTCGTTGTTGCTCCATTGAACTTTCACCAACTTGATTGTCTTGTTCCTTAATCTTTTCTTATCTCTCGCTACAACCCCAACTGATTGTCTAACAAAAGTCAAATCAGGCTCTACCACCAAGTCCTCCAACTCTGTTTGAGGAACGGTAGCCTCTGGATCATGCACATACTTGCGAAGGTGAGACACATGAAATACATTATGGACACCTACCATACTGCTCGGAAACTCAACTCTGTATGCGAGCTTTCTAATCCTCTATAATCTGGAATGGACAAACATATCTCGGTGCTAGTTTCCCTGACATCCCGAACCATATCACACCCTTCATCGGTGACGCCTTGATGAAAACACTGTCTCGCACTGAGAACTCTAGGTCTTTACGCCTTATCTACGTAACTCTTCTGTCTGGATTGAGCTTCCTTCATCCGTTCTCGGATCAACTCAATCTTCTCTGAGCCTCCCTTACCAAATCTGGACCTAAGACCAATCTGTCTCCAGTCTCCAACCAACATGTGGGGGATTTGCATGGCCTTCCATACAAAGCTTCAAAAGGCGTCATTCCTATACTAATTTGATCACCATTGTTATGGGAAAACTCAACCAAATGCAGGTGATCTTCCCAAGATCCACCAAAATCCAACACACAAGCTCTCAACAAATCCTCGAGCACCTTATTGACTCTCTCTGCCTGCCCATTCGTTTGTGGGTGATATGCGATACTCATCTTGAGCTTAGTGCCTAACACATCCTGTAGACTCTTCCAGAATTCACTAGTGAATAAAGAATCTCTATCGCTGACTATGCTACTAGGAACTCCATGAAGTCTAACTATGTTCTTCATGAACAACTTTGCCAAAACAGGTGTCGTCCTGGTCGACTTTACTGGAATGAAATGGGCACTCTTGGTCAACCTGTCCATAATAACCCATACACTCTCATTTCATCTACTTGACCTTGGCAACCCATCTATAAAATCCATGGATATCGAATCCCATTTCCAAACTGGAATATCTAGGGGCTGAAGCAACCCACTCGGCTTCTAATGTTCGGCTTTCGTTTGTTGATAGTTTACACACTGCCTAACCCACAAGCCAACATCCCTCTTCATGCCTTCCCAATAGAAGCTCCTCTTCATATCTTGATTCATCTTGGTCCCTCCAGGATGAATTGTAAACTTAGATCGATGACATTCCTCAAGAACTTCTCTTCTCAAGTTCTCCACATCTAGAACACATAACCTTCCATTCTTTCTCAACCATGCATCCTCTCTGGTCAACATGAAAACCTTTCAAATCATCGACCTCGGTTCCAATCTCAAGTCTTCTAATCCTCTCAGCTAATAATGGATCTTTCTTCTGTTTAGAAGAAATTCTCTCGATCAATACTGGTCGAACTTCAAAATAGGACATCATGGCAGCACTCTGACTAGAGCTAGCAGTCGATCTTAACTGCACACCGCAACTGGCCAAAGCTCTAAATCCTTCCAGTCTTCCAACATAGCCAACACCACATTCTGATGTCTTCTGCCGAGAGCATCAGCTACCTTATTTCATTTCCCTGGGGTATACTCTATACCAAAATCATAAGCCACCAAAAATTCCAGCCACCTTTGCTGTCGCATATTCAACTCTTTCTGAGAGAATAAGTACCTTAAAGACTTATGATTGGTATACAACTCAAATATCTCCCCCAAGAGATAATGCCTCCAAATCTTCAAGGCAAAAATCATCGCAGCCAACTCCAATTCAAGAGTAGGATATCTCACTTCGTGCGGTCTAAGCTGCCTAGATGCATAAGCAATGACTTTGCCCTTCTGCATCAACACTGCTCCCAATCCAGTCCCACATGCATCCGTGTATACTTCCAACCCTTGGTTTCCATCTGGAACTACTAACACTAGAGCATTGGTCAACAAATGCTTTAACCTAAGGAATGCTTCCTCACATTTTTCGGACCAAACAAACTTCACTTCCTTCCTGGTAAGCTTAGTCAAAGGCTCTACTATCCGTGAGAAATCCTTGATGTATCTCCGGTAGTAGCCAGAAAGTCCAAGAAAACTTTTGATCTCGGTCACCGTCTATGGTCTCTTCCAATTGTTCACAGCTTCGATCTTATCTGGATTGACTGACAATCCTTTCCCTGAAACCACATGACCAAGAAACTTAACCTCTTTCTTCCAAAAATGACACTTGGAAAACTTCCCCTTTAGCTGATTCTGCCTCAGCGTCTCTAGCACAACTCTAAGATGATCTTCATGCTCTCTTTCATCCTTAGAGTATACCAAAATGTCATCTATAAACACCAACAAAAATTTATCCAAATACTCTAGGAAGACTCGGTTCATCAAATCCACAAAGAAAGTAGGTGCATTCGTCAACCCGAATGGCATTACTAATCATTCATACGAACCATATCTAGTTTGAAATGCTGTCAAAGGAACACTGTCCTCTACCACTCTCAACTGATAGAACCCCGTCGCCAAGTGCAACAGAGAAAACAACCTGGCTCCACTCAACTGATCAAACAGATCATCAATTCTCGGCAAAGGATACTTGTCCTTTATCGTCCTTTTGTTTAGCTTATGATAGTCGATACACATCCTCAATGATCCATCTGATTTCTTCACGAATACTGCAGCCGCTCCCTAAGGCGAACTGCTTGGTCTAATAAAATTCCTTCCTTCTAGATCCACTAGCTGCACCTTCAATTCCTTCATCTCAGTCGGTGTCATCCTGCTAGGTGGTCTACTCACAGGTTCAAATCCTGGCACAAGATCTATCTGAAACTCAACAGCTTTTTTCGGTGGTAGTCCCGTGACTGGCTCAAAGACATCTGCAAACTCTTTTGCTATTCGAACCCGACTTAAATCTTCTCCCATCTCCATTGTACTTAACCAAGCACAACTACTCTGGTCAGAATTCTCTTCTGAGAATATAATTCAGTTATGACTACCAGGGTGTCTCAAAGATATCTCCCCATCTTGGCAAAATATCCTGGCCTCATACCTTCTCAACCTATCCATACCCAAAATGATTCCGAAATCTACGAAATTGTAAACATACAAACTGCATGCAAACTTATGACCTAACAAATCAAGTTCTAACTGGTCACATCTCATCCCAGAGTGCATACCCTCCTATTGGATTCGCAATCCTTAAGGAAGTAACAAGGTATGTGGGTTCTAAGCAAAACCTATCAACCAAACACTGGGATATAAATGAATATGATGCACCGGTATCAAAAAATATCCTAACTGGTATACTCTTAATCAAAAATGTATCTTCCATCACAGTCTTTCCTTTGTCAGCTGCAGTAGGCCTAGTTGATGATCCAACTGCAAAAACTTTCCCCTTGTCTGCCCTGGCTGGCTCTGGACACTGGTTCTTGTAATTCCCAACTTGATCACAGTTGAAGAATTTCACATTCTTCTTGTCTGCAGCTTTCTTCCCCTCGCCTGAATGGCACTCATTTGCATAATGACCCTTCTTATCACATTTGTAGCAAACCAAACCAGCCTTTGCCTTCTTGGCAGCATCCCCTTTTTGAGCTCCCTTCTTCTTAAAGAATTTCCTCTTCTTTCCCTGAGGACCCTAGGATTCAACTGGCTTTTCTCTAGCAGACACAGCAAGCATCTCTTCATGGTGAATGGCCATCTCCACCACCACATTACAAGGTTCTCGGATATGGGTCATGGTCATTCTAGCAAGCTCAGGTCTCAGTCCTCAAATGAACCTCTCATTCCTTCTAACATCAGTGTCAACTAGAGCATAACCATATTGAGACATCTCATCAAACTTAGCAGGGTAACTCGATCACTGACGTTTCTTTCTGAACCAAATCCATGAACTTCCTCATCAATGTCAACTTAGAAACTTCAGACAGAAACCTCTACTCAAACCTCCTTCTAAAATTAGCCCATGTCAGCTCTTCCTCCGGGATTCCAGCGGTAACACTATTCCACCAGTGAATCGTTGCCCCTTGCAACTGCCTAGAGGCTAGCCTTCTCTTTTGTCCATCATCCAAGCCTAGATCAAAACAGATCCTGTCACAGTGCAAAATCTAATTCTCAACTTCAATAGCATGCTCTGTCCCAACAAACGGCTTTCCACTAAAACTGGTGTAGTCTCTGCTTAACTTAGCATAGTTATTCCCCACTGGAGCTATAGGATTAGCTCCTCCAACATTACCAGCAACTCCAGCTTGCAAAAGATTAGCTAACAACTGATACACCATCCCCGCATCTACTTGCAGATTTCTAGCACCTACATTGGCCTCAGCATTTGGATTATCATTAGCCAGTCGACATTGGTTCCTCTTGGTATTAGGTCGAGCATTTCTGTTGGTTGTGGTGCTTTCCCCAACTAGATTTCCTCTTTTGTTTCCTTCTTCCATATCTTCTTTCTCGTAAATCTGTATACGAGCCTTAGTAAGATACAGAAGAACGGTCTAAGAGAGGGGGGAACACGTACTTATATATATCTATATATCAAATACAAGTACGTTGCTATAGCGTTAACCCAAACCCCGATCATGTTTTCAAATTCATTGGATTATGTTTGAAAATCTTTTAGGTTTAACTTTCTTTTAAAGTTTCATAAATCTATGCTCTGATACCAACTTGTAACATCCCCCTACTTGGAGGTCCAAAACTAACGGCTATGGATGATGCAGTCATTCATAGTGATTAATCCTTGGCAACCAAATACGGCGGTGTTAGATTCATTGATACATAGAAACACATGAATATGGAAAATTTTAAACTTCAAACAAAAAATATTTCATTTCAAAATATTTCCAATTCATTATATAATCTCAAATTCGCAAACCATGTTCAGAGGAAATATATTTATTACAGCATACGTCCAAGAGCGACATATAAAGATGCCCCCTTAAATGATCAGAGTATATACAGGAAATATAACAACTTTGCCATTACAATCAACACAACGAAATCAAAAGAAAAGAGAACTCTAAATAGCTATCATGCCTCCCGCACGTCTCCGGAAGCTTATTCGTCTTAAGAGGTACCTGAAAACCTCAACTCTCAAACTACTCAAAATCAATTGAGTACCCGAGAGTCTAAGGGGAAAACATAAACTTCAAGTCAGTTATAAAGCCTGGTATGAATAATAATCTACCATCTCAAATCATTTAGATATCTAGTGAGACCACGTCGCTTAGCGGAATGGGTTTTCCCTTCACTAGTATCTCAAAACCTTTATAAAAACATATATTGTGCTCCTGCGTCCACAATGGTTAAAACAATTAAAAATGGTATAATATGATGATATGCAAAACAAATGAATCAATTCTGGATTACCCATCCCCATTCATTATAAACTATCTGTCTCAATTATAGTTTCTAGGATTACTATAACCTATTAGTTTTCATGGGCTGACTAATAACCGGTTAAACATTTAAGGACTTCCTGTCAAATTACATAGTTTTCATGGGATCACTATGAACCTATTGGTAACTCCAATATCTTACTCATATCCTAGTATTCATTGGTTGACTAGGAACCTATTGGTGGCTCCAATATCCTTTCTTCTTATCCTAGTTTTTTGGGCTGACTAGGAACCTATCTACATCTGTCAATATCCTTTCTTCTTATCCTAGTTTTCTGGGCTGACTAGGAACCAATTGACATCTGTCAATATCCTTTCTTCTTATCCTAGTTTTCTGGGCTGACTAGGATCCTATTGACATCTGTCAATATCTCAATCCAGATATAGTTTTCATGGGCTAACTACAAACTTACTGGGCCCTGCCCGTATCCAATCATAGTTTTCATGGGCTTACTATGAACTTGTCTTTCTAACAGCTTCCTTTATACATAGTTTTCATGGGCTAACTATGAACCTATTGGATCCTGCCAATATCTTTTCCTTTACACAGTTTTCATAGGCTTACTGAGAACCTATTGGTCCCTGCCAATATCTTTCTTTTATATTTTAGCATCCTATATTCTTGTCTTCCTGACCTCCTGGATGAAATTCTACTCATTTAGGAGTTTAATCAATTTATATTCACTACTGGGTTAACCTAACTGGTTCTTCTACCCTTTATCCCCAAAATGCAATTATGGGTCCATTTCAAAGTGAATATATTTATATTTGAAGAAGCAAACATAACAACAAAGCAATACCACTTCTGTGGGTTTAATATAAAACATGGTTAATTCCTTTAACCTATTATTTTATCAAAGAAAGCTTCTTTTTAAAACCATTACAAAACTCGTTTAATTAACCATGGGTTTTCCTTTTTAAAATTAGAGTTTGGGTTATAAAACCTTTCGATACCTTCGAAACCTAGCATTCGACTTCATAGGATGACCTCCTTCGAAAATACTCAAAAACATTAGGCTCCTGCCTTTTAATACTTTAAATTCTATCTTTTGAAACTTTTTGATTATATTAAAGTATCAACATTTAACTTTAGAAGCATAGCTTCGAAACCAGTTGAAAGTACCTCTTTTGACACTAATGGAAGTAACCCTTCCGAAATAATTGAAAGTCCCCCTTTCGAAAGCATTGGGTTTATACTTAAAACATTATTTGGGTCAATGTGAATATAGGCGAAAGCATCTCTTTCGAAACCATCCTTTATCATATAAAAATATTGGGGAAAACTTGATGGCGTAGGTACCATCTCTTTCGAAAGCATTTAACATCTGGGTATAATAGCGGAAGGTTGGCTTCGAAGAAACCCCTTTCGAAACCATTGCCTTCGAAACCCCTAACCCCTTTCGAAAGCTATAGGAAGCAGCTTTAACTTATAAAACAAAGTACCTATCGACAGTGTTGATATCTTCAACATCATCGAAAGGCTATAAAACGGCAGTAGGTTTTCAACTAGGTCGGAACCCCTTCTTTCAAAACATTCTTTCATAAGTAAAGGAACCCAGTCGAAAGCAATCTTAAGTTAATGGCAACCCTTTCGAAACCTTTTTGAAACCTCTTTAGAAACCAAATGCTTAGACTCCGTCGAGGGCTAAAGCAAAACATAGGCAGACGCTTTTCATTTTAAAAACAAACCAAGGTCTCGACTCCTTCGGAAGCTATGCTTTCGACACCTTACCTTCCACCTTCCTCCAATCCACTGCGTACCATCTTAGTGATACCTTGTGTATTGGTTTCGGCATAGTAGGTTTCGACTAAAACGAAGGCGAAAGCTTCTGTGTCGAAAGGTGCTTTCCAAAGAAGGTGGAACCTATTTTCTGAGTAAACCTGGGTTAATTCTTACTAAAGTAAACTTTTCTCTAACTAACTTGCCACGTGTCAACACCAGATTGATTGCCTTAACCTTTTCAAATTCTTTTCCAAAAATAACTGCCGCTAATCTAGATCTAAACCATGGTTAATTTAATCAATTAAGCCCTTCCAATAAGTAAAACCAATTTTTGTAAAGAAATCTCTCTTCTAAAATAATTTATTTTGCATAGCAAATCACTTTGGAAAAATTCTCAAAAATTCCAAAAATTCACTTTAATCATGTTATCTAACTTATCAAAATTCCAAACCCAAATTCTTAATATATTTTCCAAAATAAATTTATAAACCCAAATAACCATATTTTGCTTTGAAAATTCATAATAATTTTTCCATAGGTTGGAAAATTATCAAAATTGAAACCCAACTCCAAAATCATGTTTCTCATAACATAAAATTTTCCCATGGCGTTTAAACATCAATAAATCTTGGTTTTTCCTTAAAACCTTGCGAAAACTATTTTAAACAATCTTGTTTGAACTATATAAATCATAAATCAAGCATATTATCATCCAATACATCATAAAAACGAATTTACCCTTAAATCTGAAAATATATGATTAAAACAAAATAGAGGTGGAATTATTATTCACCTTTATTTAGATAAAGAGATTGGATTGAGATTGATTTCCCCTAAGCTCGATTCTCTAGCTTTTACTTTGAGTTCTTCTTGTTAATGGCCAGCCTCTCTCTTGCGTTTTAGTTTTCAAAATGGCATGAATGGGAAGAAAAAAGTAGGAACGAACATATACAGGGATATGGGATATGGGTTATGGGTGACAATTCCAATTATACCTTATCTAATTTGTTTAACCTAAAACCATTCTTTAGCCCATTAATTATTATATTAGGCTTGGCCTTAATTAAACTAATTCAAGTCTCAATCCCCTTATCACTTAACATTTACATTATTCTTTTTAATTTATCTAATTAAATCTCCTAAATAATGTTATCAAAAATTGAGGGTGTTACAATTATACATAGCAGATGTTCTTACAATATTAGAAAGGTTAAATGTTATCATTTATTTTTCTAATAAGGTTCCCAATAATCTTTTATATTTCCCCAAACCTTAAGACGAAACATAGAAATCTTTCGACTTCACTAGTGGGTGTTAGGTTTCGTATATCCTGGGATTCTTTACTAGTGGGTGTTAGGTTTCGTATATCCCGGGATTCTGACCTTAAGTAAAGCTCAACAAATCATACTCCCATAGACAATGGATAACTCCTTATCGGTTGTATTATATACAACTCCTAACCCGTGGTTCCTTGTCCTAATCTCATTTTTACCTTGAGGAAAGCTCAACAAATAAAAAGAGATTATTCACTCGTACCCACCATTTTGCGATGGCCTAAGTATGCTATATGTACCTTGAGGAAAGCTCAACGAATATGTTTAGGTATCTTAACTTGTTTAGTCTATACATTTATAATACTATACATAACATCTCTAGCTCGAGGAAAGCTCAATAACTAGAGAGTATGCAAGTAATTTATTAATGTATAAATGGTAGAGGACAACTTTATATTAAAGATTAATAATCTTCAATATATTATACCAAATGATATCGACTTATGGAATAATGTATTTCTTATGAAATACCCTCCTGATTCAAGTGTTAATACATTAGAAATCATGGCATACGTACTTTGACACATGTATTTATCTTAAGTCTATTTAGGGTCCTTTAATGTTCTACCTTTAGTTTAAACATTCATATTATATAAGTTTTATTATCATATAACCTGTATACTTTATTTAACTTATATAATATTTATGTATGACATTATATTAATTAAATATTATTTAATTAATTAATTATTATATTACTCAATTATAACATATTATATTGAATATACACACACACTATAACCTTAATAATGATACACATATATCTTATATATATTTATGTATTTTAATTTATTAATTAACTTTTCATTAATTTATTTAATTAAACATGGATTTTAATTAGTTAAATCATTAAATATTATATATTTATATATATGGATTTCAAAAAATTTAAACATATGATATATATAATATTAATCTTTTAAACATGGATTTTAATTAGTTAAATCATTTAATATTATATGTGTGTATTAGTTGCAGGCCTGAGCATTGAATGAGTGAGAATACAAAAATAATTTTTTATACATAAATATAATAATATACACAACCAACCAATTTATGACAATATTTTGATATACAAGATTCGTAATATAAACTAACATCTTATTATATAAATAATATATATAAATATGATATAACTAAATAAAACAGAGAATCACCTTTCACTAAAGCCCTTGCGTACATGTTGAAACGTTGAATCGATCCCCTTGAAGCCGTTCACAAATCAGAAGTTGCTAGGTCTCGAACTGCCTTACCACCGACAATCGAATCAAAGTGTTTTGATGTAATTTTGTACTTAGATTTTGGAACTTGGAGAAGGGGTTTGCTGGCTGAAAATTTCAAAGAGGAAGGAAAGCAAAAGTCCTAGAGAAATGATGTAAAGATGTGGCATATAAATAGGAAGTCAAGAGTGTGAAAAGTGGATCATATTCTCATATCTCTCTCTTACTATTTCCACTCTTTTAATCATTCAAAATCCTCTCTAATTACCATTATATGGCCATCCAAATGAAGCCTCCTATAGCCGAAGATATCATGCCATATGGGCCTCGAATCTAGTCCAAGTCCAAATAATATTCAATACAATTTTAAATCCTATTTAAAGGTATGTCGATATTGTATATCGATCGGTATATTTACAACTATTATAAACACACTATTTAATATTGTTCATTTATAATCAATATTTCATTAATATTAATTAATTTAATTAATTTACAAAAATTTATAAATTAATTAAATCAGGTGGTAAAAGGAATATTCAACGTTTTCGTTGCATGACTCTTAGGTGTAAATTTGGTCAACGATTAATATTGAACATGTCAAATATTAACGTTCACATGTCACTTAGAAAACGGTGTGACATTATGGCCAAATTTATCGCTTACTTGCTTTCGGTAAAATCCAATTATACTTTGTTAAGTGTTACCCAGTAGTCACAATTATTAACAAAAATTCTCTTCGTCCAAACTATATCATTTTGGATTATGGAATTTGGTAATGGTCAAAATTCCAATATCTTCCAAACTAAACTCTATTGTCCAAACACAAAGTGTTTGGTTCAGTAATAATAATAATTATTGACTGGCCTATTATGGCCAAAGACTTTGACTTTGAGTTAACTTCATTTGATCGTGATATTAACTTCATATAACTAAGGAGACGAATTCTCTCTTGGGTAGTGTTTCACTTCCAATGCTTCCACTCGACCCAACTATAGTCGTTCGATGGATGTCATGCCACGATTTAATTATAATCAAAGTGGAGCTTCCACATTGAAGATCAACAGTATTCCCAAATCAAGAGGACTGTGTAACTTTTTTACATCAATATATTTTGTTTGACCTTATGTATATTAACCAACAGAAAATTATCGAGTGAGTCATTCCATAGTTATCCAATAACCATTAGTACGTAATCCCTTGGTGCCCATAGTAGTCATGCATAATAAACTGTCTAACATTTGGAGAGCGTTGCGTACTATAGTCTTAATGCTACTGTAGTCAAGAGTAATACAATGCCCAACATTTGGAGAATATTGCGTACTCTAGTCTCAACGGATGTACCGATATTCAATCTTGGTACATCTTAACTAGTAATATTTGAAATAATAAGTTTAATTTCATTATGATAAATTACTCATGGTCACAACACTTTGTAACTACTATCAAAAAACATATCATTTATGGATTTTCAATTAAATATACCTTTAATTAAATTAATGAATCAAAATAACTCATTATATCAAGTACATAATAGAAAGAAAACACCTCTTATTTCGAACAAGATATGTTATTGAGTTAGATATATGTAACAATTACATAATTGCCCTTAGGGCATACCTCTAACCCTATCCAGTATCACAGTCAACTGAAGTCAACTCAAAGTCAAAATCTTTGACCAGAGTATTTCAGTTAATACTAAAATCAAGGACTTTGTGTTTGGACTATAAAATTGAATATGGATGATATTGGAATTTGACTATTACCAAATTCCATAAATCCTAATGTGATATAGTTTTGACGAAGAGAATTGCTGTAAATAATTATCACTACTGGGTAACGCTTAAACAAAGTAAAATTGGATTTTACCTAAGTCAAGTAAGCGTAAATCTGGCCATAGTGTCACATCACCTACTAAGTTACGTGTGAACATTAATATTCAAATTGTTAAATATTAATCGCTGATCGAACTTAACCCAAGAGTCACACGTCCGAAACATTGAATACTCCTCTTACCACCTGATTTAATTAATTATAATTGTTATAAATTAATTAATATTTATGAAATATTAATTAAAAAATTTATTTGATTAGTGTTGATCAATATTAAATGGTATGTATATAATAGTCATAAATACACTTATTGATATACGATATCAACACTCATTTAAACTGGATTTAAATGTGCTAATTATTGATCGAGCTTGAAGCGACTAGGAGTCTCATAGAAGGGTTTGTTATAGGCAGCTATATAAGGAGTAGCGAGGCTAGCCATATAATGGTGTATGGAGGTGGAATTTTTAATTCAAAAAAGGAGAATAGGTAAGAGAGAAATGTGGATCTAGATCCTACTTATACTCCTTAGACTCTCCCATATTTAATCACTTCCGACCTTCACATTATTGGATTACTTTTTGGTTCTCCTCTACACCACCCAAAGCCCATCACTCCCCAACCCTTCTTAAATTTTCAAGCTTAAAACATTAAATCAAATATAATTCATGCATAGGCGGTAGCTGCATTTAAGACGGTAGAATTTTATGGATACAGAAATTGTTTCAAGGAGTTCATATTCAACATTGCAAGGTGTGCTATCTGGGCATTAAGTAGAGGTATGTTTTCATTTATAATTATATATATAAAGTATATATGCATGCCTAGGTGGGCCTACATTTAATCACAACATGCATGCATTTTTAGTTGCACCTATGGAAGTAGATTTGACAGTAGCATTGCCAACATAAACTAAACCTGAGGCAATGACCGAGAAGACTGAGATAGCTGAAGAATATTCATAGAACCAATAACTTGAAAGCATTCGTAGTTTTATCATTCCTTTCTTTTGTTTTAGTTTATTTTTTGCTACTGGAAATGGAAATAATACTTTTACTTTTACATGTTTATGCTCTTATAGCTAATGTAACGATTCAAGATTTTCGACTTCCGAAAATCGACATTAATACGTCCACTGTATCAACTGCCGAGCAATCGTATGCTGGAAAACCGAATTGTTATGGAGAAAAAGAATAGGTAGAAGAAAACAGAAGAAAAAGAGAATAGAAAAACACAGAAACAATATCATAATCTCACATTCGCAGCGGAACAATATATAATAGATCAATGAATAATCTTCAAATCAAAACTATATCAGTTTATACATTACATCATCATCAGAGTTTACAACAACAATATACAACACAACTGGACAGTTATATAAACTTGTCCTCCTACAGAATACACAGCGGAATAAATAATATCATATACAAGTGATACGCCTCGCCATCCAGCTCACCACTGAACTCCACAGCATCTCCTGAATCCAGAATGACCTGATAACCTGACTCTAGACTGCCCGTGTGGAAAATTGGTGGGCACCCAGAGTTTAGGAAAGAAACAATAAACTCCAGGTCAGTCATGGTGACTGGTGTGAGAACTAAAACAGTTATCATCTTTAAAACAACAACAACAAAGGAAGTATAAAATATCCGCAATGCTTTTGGAAAATGAAACTACCATAAGACCTCCCGCCACACACACAATGCAAACGCAGAATTGGAGGAGATTTCTTCTTATGATAGTCAAATATGCTTACTACGCAAAATCATTCGATATTATTATCATTAGTGCAAAGTGCAGAAAAACATTTCAAAAGTATAATATTAATCTTACCCAGCATAGGCATTTCACACTATGCCTACTATAGCTACCATCTAAATAGTGGGGCGCCACCATAAGTAAATGGCAGGTTCTACAAATAAAACCGTACAAGGTTCGTATTGAGGTTTGGATTTCCAACAAATGGTCAGGCAAAGGAACTTCCTTACACCGAAATAGAAACGCCTCTAGAAAGACGCCCCGAAAGTCAACCTGCTCTCTTCAAACACAAGGCCGACGCTACCTCATGCTATACAGCTGTAACTAGGTAGCTAACACACAAGCTATGCCATCCCCCGGTCGTTACCGACCTTTATCTGAGGATCCTCAAAGCAACAACCACAAAGTATAATAAATTTGCAGCATCAACATAGGTAAAATATCTGGACTCCATACCATGATATCACCTTTTATCCAGAAGGAAATGACATACCCTAGGGGCGCGACCCTTAACAACCTTGCCGCAACATTCCTGTTTCGACCATTACCGGGTTGTGAGGCTCGACGAAGTCTCGTCCACAAAGCTACGTTTTTCCACAAAGCCACGCTTTTTCACAAAGCCACGCTTTGATCAACAATTGATCAACAACACATCGTATGCCACATTACCAAATTGGGAATGTATCACTAGTAACCATCAACTACATAACCTCTGAGCTCGTACGTCTCAGAGAAGGGTGTTAAGCTAAAAGAATAAATTCTCCGCCACCAACAGAAATGTATTTGATAGAAACCAGCTTTACATCTCAAAGTGTAATGTCAGACACACATCCATACAAGTCCGTTCCGGGATCGAACGGAACCGAAGGCACTTCCAAAGAAGCCCTTGCAATCCGGATATTCACTAATCACGTCCGGACTTCCCATCACAAGAAGAGTGATATAAATCTCTATACCGGAGCAACTCGGTGCAGAGACATTCGATAGGTTGTCCTTTCATTTTCGCAAATACCCGGTCTTCATCACCGGTCTTCAATACGATCCATATCGTCATATCACTAATTCGGAATGGGTTATATGACACAAAGGTCTTTTCCCGGCTACCCCGAATAGTGAGCACAATATTTAAAACATATGGATATAAGGATTTCAATTAAGTCACAACTTATTACCCAAATCCTTTCCTTTAAATGGTTTAAATAAATTACCATTTTAAATCTTTAAACAAAAAGATTTACTTCACAAAGTTTACCCAGTTTCACAAAGATTCATTCACAGATTTCCAAATCAATTTCCACTTTAATTGAATAGGTTTACTCGTTAAATCTTTAAATCAAGATTTAACTTATAGCTTTCAAAACTCGTTTTCCAAAGATTCATTCATAGTCTTTCAAAACAATTTTAGTTCAATTCAAACTTGAAACCTTTCAACACAATTTGGAAATCCTTTCTTAAAATGAAAGCTATTATTATTTGAAAACAAGTAGTTTTCGTTTCGGAAAAATCCAGTTATATTTACACGACTTAAAAACCCTTGAATTAAATTCAAATTCCCAAATCAATACCTTTAAAATGGTTCAACCCATATATAACTTGTACAGCATCTTTAATCCCTAGTTTCAAATCATAGAATTCAATTTCAAACTTGAATTCAATTTTAAATCAAATTATTTAAATTCCAAAACTTAATCAAGTTATTCGAAAATAAGTTTTATCTTTGAAATTCTATTTCAAAAGCTTTTCACTTTAAACCTAAATTTCCACTTTCAAAATCAATTGAAATTAAAATTTCAATTTCAAATACATCAAATTTAAATCATCTATGGCTTAACCGATTTCCACGTGAAATCCACATTTGTGTGTGTATTGTGTAGTCCACGGGTTCAACACAATAGTGCAACAACATTCAACCATCACAGATCAAAGATATATATATATCACGGATAAACAAATCACAGATCACAACACAAATCAGGATGTATCACAAAGCATCACATATAGAAGATGTCAAACAATTCAACATCCAATATAATCCAAACATCCATAAGTAGGATTAATTTAATTATCTGATTAATGTAAATCAGATAAATTTTAATAAATCGATTTTTTTCTAGTCATGGTAACTTAAAATCAATTAATTCCCAAAACATTTTCAATTTTATTTCAAAACACCAAATCAATTTTCAACGAATTTCCAAAACTATTTCCCTTTTTAAAATAAATTTCTTTATCTCTTCAAATCTATTTAAAAATACAAATTTTAAATAAATTCTTCAATTTATAAATAATATTTTCGAAATCCAATTATTAAGCTCTTTTTCCCAAATTTGAAATTTAATTCAAAACAGTTCAAAAATAAGACTTTTATCTTTTTAAACTCCTTTTAAATTTATCCAATTATCAAAAATAAATTTTTCGATAAATTTCCAACTTAAATTTTCAAAAATCCAATTTTTATTTCTTTCTGGTATCCAACGATACCAAAAATATATTCGGCTAAATTTTAGCCTTCAACAATTCCAATTCACAAATATAATCACACGGTGATAATAAATAAACAACACACAACATATGAAATAAATTCAAATGTTTGAGGAATCCAGTTGGATCCCTCCAACCTGTTTCCCTGCATCCACAGATGTTAGCACAATACCAATTCCACTTCAATGTGGAACATCGCGGTATATGGGATTTATAAAATACTATCCGCTATTATGCGGCGCAATAGGGTCTCATCCGCTATATAATGCGGGAAATCAACTCCAAATACATATATAATACCAATTCCACTTCAATGTGTAATTATCGCGGTATATGTTTTTAATAAATAACCTCCGCTTAATATAGGGTCTATTTAACACAATAGATAACAATTTATCATCCAATTCACACAATCAACACTATCAGCAATTTTAAATCTAACTATTTAAAATTTAAATCAAAACACAATATTCGATTGAGTGGGAAGTTCTCACCTTGCTTTCAATAACGGTTGCAGTATTTGATTTCTAATAAAATTAAACAGACGTTTAATTTTACTCAAAATTTTCACTGGCTACAAACGACTCCAATCCAGCTCCATTTCGTAGTGCTCGACAAAACGAACCCGACGTAATTTGTTTCGTCGAATTTCGACCTCGTATCAAAAAGATATGATTTTTCAAAGTTATACGATTTATATATATACAAATTTACAAATTTTATTTATTTTTTCAAACCCTACATTCAATCACAGTCGCACGTTTCAACTTGAAATCCTGGCCGCGTTTTCCTTTCTTCCCCCTATCGTGAAAACGCACGCAAATATAACCCAATAGCCGCCGTTTTGCCACCAATTAACGCACGCACTCCGATGACTTCGACGATGATCAGGTATAGCCGTTCGAACGCCCTAGCTTCCCTCTACTTCCGGCCTCAATGGTGGCGAACTCGGTCGTGGTTCTGCCTTGAAAAACGCGCGCGACCCTCGTGCGTTCATTCCCCTTTTGCCGTTGATATGTGGCTCCATTCCACATCACAACCGTTGGATCTGGAGATCTCTCCAATCTCTACAACTTTGTAGTTGAAGTTTTCTTGTAATTGTAAATAGATTTGAAGAAATTCGAGGAAGAACGAAGAACAATTTCGGCCATCGAAATAGAAAAGTGGCGGCTGAAGCTTTGAAACTAGGGTTTAGCAAATGGAGATGATGAAGGGTTCCTTTTATAGAAATTTCAACGAAAACACTATTCATTCGATTTTCCGAACTCCAAATCTCACGCGGTGACCGGCATTCCTAGGGTTTAAACCGCGTTCCGGACACAATGGAACGTGTTTCGGAAGCTAATTCGGTCATATGTGAGAGTTACGGAAATAAACGATCAAATTTAAATTAAATCGATTTCGATGCGTTTTGGCTTGCCTCGGACAAACGGTAAATCCGATGACACAAAATTTGAAATCTTACAATAATTTCACATTACGGATCTGATGAAACTTGTTTCGTCGAAATCCGAGACCGTTTGAAAAATGGTCATTTTTAGTCGTCAATTAAATATTAAAATATTCAATTTTCACAAATTAACTTTTAATTCGATTTTAAAAGTTCACAAACATCATTCTAACTCCAATATGATTTATTATAACTTTATAAATCATTTTTATACACATTTAATCCAGATTTCAATTATCTACCCAATTTCAGGTATTAAATTAATAATTTAATCGCCCAATTAAATCACTATATCGAAATTAAATTAATTCGACTTCCAAATATTACTTATTAATATTTAAAATTAATTAAATATACGAATTTCAAATGACGAAAATTCTGGGTCGTTACAAATTTCCCCCCTTAAAAGAATTTCGTCCTCGAAATTGCAAAGTAAGAAAAATGCCCAATTCCATTAACTTTTCAAAAATCCACTTAGTGAAAATTTTATATTCACCTTTTTCCAATACCTTTAACTTCAACCAAAACAATGGTTTCCATTTTCTAGTTCAATTCCTATATTTTCATTACAATTTGGAAATTGACTTTTCATGAACAAAAATTTTCCAAAATTTTCAAAAATTTTCTAACGCCTTAAATTTTCCGAAAAATTCGCCAGCGTCCCTTTTGCGCGGTTCAATCGTAGTAGGATCACAATAGACATAAATATATATACATCGACCCACACGGTCGGAAAAGCAGAAAAAAGTTCATATTTCCTATTTTTATTGCGTAGGCGTACCTTTTTAGCATTTTTAAGCAAAGCAGTTATCAATTTAGCATTTTAGCGCAACCAAACCCAACCAACGGCAGCCACGGCACCTGTACTTACTCAATTTAAATACGTAAGTGACATATATAGGAAATTATTAACATTTCATTAATTTTCAATAACAAATACAAAATTTCCATAAGCAATGCAATCAAATAATTCCCATAAGCAATTTATAAGGTTTCGATACACATTTTAATTGCTTACTACCAATTCATATACAACGACATTCAATTATTCATTTTCAATTAGTTTACATTCACTAATTTAAATTCAAATTGGTTCACTTTCAAATCAATTTCTATTTAAATTTACTTCACTTTCAATTTAAATCCAATTACATAGCTTCTAATTTCACTAATTCAATTTCATTAACACTTAATGAATTATATACAATCAACTAACAACCATCAAACAACCAATGTACATTCAACACAACCAAATTCATTCAATTTACTTTACTTCACATTCAATTTGGTTCAACATTTTTAATTCCTATTGGTTTACCATTAAATTGGCTTTCATTCAATTATTCAATTCCCAATTTATTAGCTTTTAATGAATTAACACTTACATCCATTATTCCATATCAATTTACTTACATTAGATTGATTAACATTAGTTCAATTCAATTGCTAATTCATTTTACAAATAAATTCGAATTTTATTTATATAACACAAGTTCACATCATCACTTCATTTCATTAATTCACTTTATTAATTCACTTTGATATCAAAATCAAATTCATTTAACATCACTTAAGTTATATTCCAATTAAACATCATTTGTTTAACTTCACTTAAATTTCCACTTATAAATCCAATTCAGATTCCAATTCTAAAGTAAATTCTATTTAACTTTTACCAAAGTCAAATTTCATATCACTATTAAATTCAGATTGTTTTTCTTAACAAAATTCGTTTAACCATTTTATCATTTGGTTTCACTTACATCTTCTCATTTTATAAGTTACAAACTTATTTATTTAACTTCCAAATCATATTATAAGTATAAAACTCATTTCACTTATAATTATCCATTTCAACTTGGATTTTTTATTTCAATTTTTGTTTATCAAAACAAAACTTCAATTTTCAATTTACTATGGTAGCAAATCCATCACATAGAAACTCGAAAATGATATTGATGATGCTGCAGTCATCACCCTTATTATTTCCCAGTAACAGTAGTGAATTCAGTGCTTAATATTCTTTCAAAAATTTCCTTTTATTTATAAATCACATTTATAAATCTTTTTCTCATATAATTTCACTATTTATCTTTACTTATACAAGATTATTTCACAATTGTAAATCATTTTAATTGTAATTCTATACTTATACAATTGTTGCTTTTATTTAATTTATTCTTTTACAATTGTTGTTTTTATTTAGATTATTCAAACAACTTTTATTGATATATATATATATATTCTTATATTTTCAACAACCAAACAATTCAATTTATATACACTTTAATAATTCTGAAAAATTATTTCCTTTATATACAAAATATAATCGAGGTAAAATTATTTCATCTACCCAATTTCAAATGATACTATGTCAACTTGCCTCGTTTAAGTGTTTAGAAATCCCTATCGATAATATGGCGTCCCAAATGCCGACCAGAATTCACAAACAGCTCAACGGATAAGCAAACACAATATAAAACAATTTCATATTCACAAAAAAATACGCACTCGTATCTATTATTACACTCACACTCATTCTAGAGTACTACTGACTCTATCTCTAATGAGTAATTCCCAATAGAGCCATGGTTATCGCTTAACCATATGCTCTGATACCAAATGTAACGATTCAAGATTTTCGACTTCCGAAAATCGACATTAATACGTCCACTGTATCAACCGCCGAGCAATCGAATGTCGGAAAACCGAATTGTTATGGAGAAAAAGAAGAGGTAGAAGAAAACAGAAGAAAAAGAGAATAGAAAAACACAGAAACAATATCAGAATCTCACATTCGCAGCGGAACAATATATAATAGATCAATGAATAATCTTTAAATCAAAACTATATCAGTTTATACATTACATCATCATCAGAGTTTACAACAACAATATACAACACAACTAGACGGTTATATAAACTTGTCCTCCTACAGAATACACAAGGGAATAAATAATATCATATACAAGTGATACGCCTCGCCATCCAGCTCGCCATTGAACTCCACAGCATCTCCTGAATCCAGAATGACCTGATAACCTGACTCTAGACTGCCCGTGTGGAAAATTGGTGGGCACCCAGAGTTTAGGAAATAAACAATAAACTCCAGGTCAGTCATGGTGACTGGTGTGAGAACTAAAACAGTTATCATCTTTAAAACAACAACAACAAAGGAAGTAGAAAATATCCGCAATGCTTTTGGAAAATGAAACTACCATAAGACCTCCCGCCACACACACAATGCAAACGCAGAATTGGAGGAGATTTCTTCTTATGATAGTCAAATATGCTTACTACGCAAAATCATTCGATATTATTATCATTAGTGCATAGTGCAGAAAAAAATTTCAAAAGTATAATATTAATCTTAGCCAGCATAGGCATTTCACACTATGCCTACTATAGCTACCATCTAAACAGTGGGGCGCCACGATAAGTAAATGGCAGGTTCTACAAATAAAACCGTACAAGGTTTGTATTGAGATTTTGATTTCCAACAAATGGTCAAGCAAAGGAACTTCCTTACACCGAAATAGAAACGCCTCTGGAAAGACGCCCCGAGAGTCAACCTGCTCTCTGCAAACACAAGGCCGACGCTACCTCACGCTATACAGCTGTAACTAGGTAGCTAACACACAAGGTATGCCATCCCCCGGTCGTTACCGACCTTTATCTGAGGATCCTCAAAGCAACAACCACAAAGTATAATAAATTTGCAGCATCAACATAGGTAAAATATCTGGGCTCCATACCATGATATCACCTTTTATCCAGAAGGAAATGACATACCCTAGGGGCGCGACCCCTAACAACCTTGCCGCAACATTCCTGTTTCGACCATTACCGGGTTGTGAGGCTCGATGAAGTCTCGTCCACAAAGCTACGCTTTTCCACAAAGCCACGCTTTTTTACAAAGTCACGCTTTGATCAACAATTGATCAACAGCACTTCGTATGCCACATTACCAAATTGGGAATGTATCACTAGTAACCATCAACTACATAACCTCTGAGCTTGTACGTCTCAGAGAAGGGTGTTAAGCTAAGAGAATAAATTCTCCGCCACCAACAGAAATGTATTTGATAGAAACCAGCTTTACATCTCAAAGTGTAATGTCAGACACACATCCATACAAGTCCGTTCCGGGATCGAACGGAACCGAAGGCACTTCCAAAGAAGCCCTTGCAATCCGGATATTCACTAATCACGTCCGGACTTCCCATCACAAGAAGAGTGATATAAATCTCTATACCGGAGCAACTCGGTGCAGAGACATTCGACAGGTTGTCCTTTCATTTTCGCAAATACCCGGTCTTCATCACCGGTCTTCAATACGATCCATATCGTCGTATCACTAATTCGGAATGGGTTATATGACACAAAGGTCTTTTCCCGGCTACCCCGAATAGTGAGCACAATATTTAAAACATATGGATATAGGGATTTCAATTAAGTCACAACTTATTACCCAAATCCTTTCCTTTAAATGGTTTAAATAAATTACCATTTTAAATCTTTAAACAAAAAGATTTACTTCACAAAGTTTACCCAGTTTCACAAAGATTCATTAACAGATTTCCAAATCAATTCCACTTTAATTGAATAGGTTTACTCGTTAAATCTTTAAATCAAGATTTAACTTATAGCTTTCAAAACTCGTTTTCCAAAGATTCATTCATAGTCTTTCAAAACAATTTTAGTTCAATTCAAACTTGAAACCTTTCAACACAATTTGGAAATCCTTTCTTAAAATGAAAGCTATTATTATTTGAAAACAAGTAGTTTTCGTTTCGGAAAAATCCAGTTATATTTACACGACTTAAAAACCCTTGAATTAAATTCAAATTCCCAAATCAATACCTTTAAAATGGTTTAACCCATATATAACTTGTACAACATCTTTAATCCCTAGTTTCAAATCATAGAATTCAATTTCAAACTTGAATTCAATTTTAAATCAAATTATTTAAATTCCAAAACTTAATCAAGTTATTCGAAAATAAGTTTTATCTTTGAAATTCTTTTTCAAAAGCTTTTCACTTTAAACCCAAATTTCTACTTTCAAAATCAATTAAAATTAAAATTTCAATTTCAAAAACATCAAATTTAAATCATCTGTGACTTAACCGATTTCCACGTGAAATCCACATTTGTGTGTGTATTATGTAGTCCACGGGTTCAACACAATAGTGCAACAACATTCAACCATCACAGATCAAAGATATATATATCACGGATAAACAAATCACAGATCACAACACAAATCAGGATGTATCACGAAGCATCACATATCAAAGATGTCAAACAATTCAACATCCAATATAATCCAAACATCCATAAGTAGGATTAATTTAATTATCTGATTAATGTAAATCAGATATAAATTTTAATAAATCAATTTTTTTCTAGTTATGGTAACTTAAAATCAATTAATTCCCAAAACATTTTCAATTTTATTTCAAAATACCAAATCAATTTTCAACGAATTTCCAAAACTATTTCCCTTTTTAAAAAAAAATTCTTTATCTCTTCAAATCTATTTAAAAATACAAATTTTAAATAAATTCTTCAATTTATAAATAATATTTTCGAAATCCACTTATTAAGCTCTTTTTCCCAAATTTGAAATTTAATTCAAAATAGTTCAAAAATAAGACTTTTATCTTTTTAAACTCCTTTTAAATTTATCCAATTATCAAAAATAAATTTTTCGATAAATTTCCAACTTAAATTTTCAAAAATACAATTTTTATTTCTTTCTGGTATCCAACGATACCAAAAATATATTCGGCTAAATTTTAGCCTTCAACAATTCCAATTCACAAATATAATCACACGGCGATTATAAATAAACAACACACAACATATGAAATAAATTCAAATGTTTTAGGAATCCAGTTGGATCCCTCCAACCTGTTTCCTTGCATCCACAGATGTTAGCACAATACCAATTCCACTTCAATGTGGAACATCGTGGTATATGGGATTTATAAAATACTATCCGCTATTATGCGGCGCAATAGGGTCTCATCCGCTATATAATGCGGGAAATCAACTCCAAATACATATATAATACCAATTCCACTTCAATGTGGAATTATCGCGGAATATGCTTTTAATAAATAACCTCCGCTTAATATACGGCGTATAGGGTCTATTTAACACAATAGATAACAATTTATCATCCAATTCACACAACCAACACTATCAGCAATTTTAAATCTAACTATTTAAAATTTAAATCGAAACACAATATTCGATTGAGTGAGAAGTTCTCACCTTGCTTTCAATAACGGTTGCAGTATTTGATTTCAAATAAAATTAAACAGACGTTTAATTTTATTAAAAATTTTCACTTGCTCCAAACGACTCCAATCCAGCTCCATTTCGTAGTGCTCGACAAAACGAACCCGACGTAATTCGTTTCGTCGAATTCCGACCTCGTATCAAAAAGATATGATTTTTCAAAGTTATACGATTTATATATATACAAATTTACAAATTTTATTTATTTTTTCAAACCCTACATTCAATCACAGTCGCACGTTTCAACTTGAAATCCTGGCCGCGTTTTCCTTTCTTCCCCCCATCGTGAAAACGCACGCAAGTATAACCCAATAGCCGCCGTTTTTCCACCAATTAACGCACGCACTCCGATGACTTCGACGATGATCAGGTATAGTCGTTCGAACACCCTAGCTTCCCTCTACTTCCGGCCTCAATGGTGGCGAACTCGGTCGTGGTTCTGCCTTGAAAAATGTGCGCGACCCTCGTGCGTTCATTCCCCTTTTGCCGTTGATCTGTAGCTCCATTCCACATCACAGCCGTTGGATCTAGAGATCTCTCCAATCTCTACAACTTTGTAGTTGAAGTTTTCTTGTAATTGTAAATAGATTTGAAGAAATTCGAGGAAGAACGAAGAACAATTTCGGCCATCGAAATAGAAAAGTGGCGGCTGAAGCTTTGAAACTAGGGTTTAGCAAATGGAGATGATGAAGGGTTCCTTTTATAGAAATTTCAACGAAAACGCTATTCATTCGATTTTCCGAACTCCAAATCTCACACGGTGACCGGCATTCCTAGGGTTTAAATCGCGTTCCGGACACAATGGAACGTGTTTCGGAAGCTAATTCGGTCATATGTGAGAGTTACGGAAATAAACGATCAAATTTAAATTAAATCGATTTAAACCGATTTCGATGCGTTTTGGCTTGCCCCGGACAAACGGTAAATCCGATTGACACGAAATTTGAAATCTTACAATAATTTCACATTACGGATCCGATGAAACTGGTTTCGTCGAAATCCGAGACCGTTTGAAAAATGGTCATTTTTAGTCGTCAATTAAATATTAAAATATTCAATTTTCACAAATTAACTTTTAATTCGATTTTAAAAGTTCACAAACATCATTCTAACTCCAATATGATTTATTATAACTTTATAAATCATTTTTATACACATTTAATCCAGATTTCAATTATCTACCCAATTTCAGGTATTAAATTAATAATTTAATCGCCCAATTAAATCACTATATCGAAATTAAATTAATTCGACTTCCAAATCTTACATATTAATATTTAAAATTAATTAAATATACGAATTTCAAATGACGGAAATTCTGGGTCGTTACAGCTAATGTGAGTTGTGAGCAAAAATATATCAAAATATATCAGCGATTAATTGTTTCTTTACCACTCTTTTGTAAATTTTTGTCTTTTATGCTTTCAAGTTACTCTTTTGGAAACCAGCTTTTAAATTACTATTTCTTCTTTTTTTTTTCTTTTGGAAACCTGTAATTTCATATATGTCTTTCTTAAGTTTGTACTGCTTATTTTAATAGGGTTAGTTACCCGAGCAAAATCTTTATATTTTATTTCCATTTTAATGATTTTTTTTTCTTCATTTGTTCTGGCATTCGAGATAGGAAACATGAACCTTAAAGAATAGACATGAAAAGAATGAGAAAAAGGAGTATAAAAGAATTATTGATTTGTATATGCAAACCTGGTATTTGAACTCCGCCTAGGCAAAAGCCGCTATCTTTTTTTTTGTTCAGACTGCAGTAATTTCTTCATACTAACTCGGAATCAAGCGAGACTTTGACTGATGAACTCCCACCTAAATTACGGACGATATGGAACACTCGGATACTTCAGCTTATGAACGTATACTGTAGTTCTTCATGGTGATTAACAGTTGTACTTAGAAAATAATAGGCTACATCCTCATAATTGAACTCCACCTAGGCAGAAGTCGCTATTTTTTTGTTCAGACTACAATAACTTTTTCAGAATACCTCAAAATCAGGCGAGACTTTGACCGATGAAATCCCACCTAAATTACAGACAATATGGAACTCTCGGATAATTCATCTTGTGAATGAAAATTGTAGTTCTCCATGGTGATTAACAGTTGTACTTAGAAAATAACAGGCTACATCCCCATATTTGAACTCTGCCTAGGTAGAAGGCGCTATTTTTTTTGTTTAGACTGCAGTAACTTCTTCATACTAACTCGGAATCAGGCGAGACTTCGACCGATGAACTTCCATCTAAATTGCGGAAAATATGGAACACTCGGATACTTCAGCTTATGAATGTATACCATAGTTCTCCATGGTGATTAACAGTTGTACTTAGAAAATAACAAGCTCATCCCCATATTTGAAGTCCGTCTAGGCAGAAGTCGCTATTTTTTTTGTTCATACTACAATAACTTCTTCATGCTAATTCAGAAAAAGGCGAAACTTCGACCGATGAACTCCCACTTAAATTATGAATAATATGGAACACTCGGATATTTCAGCTTATGAACGTATACCGTAGTACTCCATGGTGATTAACAGTTATACTTAGAAAATAACAGGCTACATCCCCATATTTGAACTCTGCCTAGGCAGAAGCTGCTATTTTTTTGTTTATACTGCAATAAATTCTTCATACTAACTCAGAATCAGGCAAGACTTCGACCGATGAACTTCCACCTAAATTACAGCCAATATGGAACACTTGGATACTTCGTCTCTTAAAAGCACATTGTAGTTCTCCATGGTGAGTAATAGCTATACCTAGAAAATAACAGGCTACATCTCCATATTTGAACTCTGCCTAGGCAGAAGCCGCTATTTTTTTATTCAGACTGCAGTGACTTCTTCATAATAACTCGGAATCAGACGAGACTTCGACCGATGAACACCCACCTAAATTACGAACAATATGGAACACTCGGATACTTCAGCTTATGAATGTATACCATAGTTCTCCATGGTGATTAAAAATTGTACTTGGAAAATAACATGCTACATCCCCATATTTGAACTCCGTCTAGGCAGAAGCTGCTATTTTTTTTATTCATACTGCAATACTTCATACTAACTCGGAATCAGGCGAGACTTTGAACGATGAACTCCCATCTAAATTATAAACAATATGGAACACTTGGATACTTCATCTCTTGAACGCACACTGTAGTTCTCTATGGTGACTAACAATTATACTTAGAAAATAACAGGCTACATCTCCATATTTGAACTCCGTCTAGGCAGAAGCCGCTACTTTTTTATTCAGACTGCAGTGACTTCTTCATAATAACTTGGAATCAGGCGAGACTTCGACCGATGAACTCTTACCTAAATTACAAACAATATGGAACACTTAGATACTTCATCTTGTGAATGCACACTGTAGTTCTCCATGGTGACTAACAGTTGTACTTAGAAAATAGCAGGCTACATCCCCATATTTGAACTCCGCCTAGGCAGAAGTCGTTATTTTTTTTGTTCAGACTACAATAACTTCTTCATACTAACTTGGAATCAGGCAAGACTTCGACCAATGAACTCCCAATAAAATTACGGACGATATGAAACACTTGGATACTTCAGCTTATGAATATATACCGTAGTTCTCCATGGTGATTTATAGTTGTACTTAGAAATAAATGGCTACATACCCATATTTGAACTCCACCTAGGCAGAAGCCGCTATTTTTTTTGTTCATACTACAATAACTTCTTCATGCTAACTCGAAAATAGGCGAGACTTTAACCAATGAACTCCCACCTAAATTACGGACAATATGGAATACTTGGATACTTCATCTCTTGAACGCACACTTTAGTTCTCCATGGTGACAAACAGTTGTATTTAGAAAATAACATGCTACATCCCCATATTTGAACTCCGCCTAGGCAAAAGCCGCTATTTTTTGTTCAAACTGCAATAACTTCTTCATACTAACATAGAATCAGGCGAGACTTCCATCGATGAACTCCCACTTAAATTACAGACAATATAAAACACTGTGATACTTCAGCTTATGAAAGTATACTATAGTTCTCCATGGTGATTAACAGTTGTACTTAGAAAATAACAAGATACATCCCCATATATGAAAATAACAAGCTGCATCCCCATATATGAATACTATTTCTCTATGAGATGTAAAATGGTATATTTGGAATTTCAAAAGGACACCGAGTAAATCTATTCAATGAATTCTCTTTATTAGTAGTAAATAAAAGATGTATATAATGATCATTATGCCATATAAGTTTAGATAGTAATTAGATATCACGAATTTGCATATACTAGTGTTTTCACCATATGATGGATTATATATATATATATATATATCTCTGTGTGTGTGTGTCATATGTTTAGGTTTAGGGCCAGGTGTAGAAAAAATTTAATTTCAAATTTAATTATATTTTTAAATTGATTTTAATGCAAAGATTGAATTAATACGGTATGTAAATATATATAATGTATGTATTTTATTTCATTACTATTTATATATGCATATATAGTATTTAGATATATAAAAAAATTATTTATATAAATATTTAAATCCAAATATTAATATATATATATATATATCACTTGATTTAAAATTGAATACATATATATACACACACAAAATAAATACATATAAAATTATATAATATGTTTGTAAATACTGTAATATAATATGTAATAATTTAAAATTGGTTTCGGATTTTTAATATCATTTATTTAATTTTTATATTCATTTCTGTATGGAAACAAATATAAAAAATAAAAAAATAAACTTGTATGGCCAAATGCAATTTTGATAGTGTGTGTATGTATAAAAATTTAAGTACTACTTTATTAAATATAATTTTATGTACTTATTTATGTTATATATAAATATAAAACATTTAAACCTTATTTTAATACACACAAATATATATGTGTGGGTGTATGTTTAAATAAAAAAATAAAATAAAAAATTTACATTACTTTATAGATTTCTAACTATTTCATGTATATATATCTAAAAATTAATTTATTAAATTTATAATTGTTTTAAATTACATATAAATATTTAAAATAAATTCACTGTATTAAAATAATGTTAATTTAATATGTACATATACACATATATTATTTGGTAAATTTACATTTTACAACTGATATTTTATAGCAAATACAATTATATATACATATAGACAGCACACATGTATACATAATTTTATAATTTTATAGTAAGATCTCTTGAGAAACGTTATAATTTGTTTACTAATGTTATTAATTAATAATAAATTAATATAAATGTTCTATTATAATTTTACTGTTTTTGTAGTTATTTATTTAAAGTTTAAAATCAATCATAATGATGTATAAAAGTTGTTTGTTAGTTCAATTGAAAAAGGATCTTAAACTAATTAATTGATTCAAAGGAGTCAATCAGGCATTTTGACCAAGTAGGGTCAATGCAAGCCCGACTATAGAAGAACAAGGGCAATGAGGACCTAGTCCCTTAGGGTTTGAGAGAAAAGAGGAAGACATTTGATATCTATGTGCTATAAATAGGAAGCTCCATTCTCATTCTCTCTACGCTTAGGCAACCAAACCCTAGCCATCAACTGACATTTGTGAAGACAAGTGACGGCACTGCAACCCATATCCAAGGAGATGAAGGAGAGAACTAAACAACTGACATGTTCGACAATCAGCGTGATCGCAAGGTGGAGGTAATGTAACGACCCAGAATTTCTGTCATTTGAAATTCAGATATTTAATTGATTTTAAATATTAACAAGTAAGATTTGTAAGTCGAATAAATTTTATTTCGAATATAGTGATTTAATTGTTTAATTAAATCGATAATTTAATATTTGAAATTGCACAAATAATTGGAAATTGGGTTTAATATGATTAAAATGATTTATAAAGTTATATTAAATCATATTGAAGTTAGAATGATGTTTGTAAACTTTTAAAATTTAATTAAAATTTAATTTGTGAAAATTGAATATTTTAATATTTAACTAACGAGTAAAAATGACCATTTTTCAAACAGTCTCGGATTTCGACGAAACTAGTTTCATCGGATCCGTAATGTGATATTATTGTAATATTTCAAATTTCGTGTCAATCGGATGTACGGTTTGTCCGGGGCGAGCCAAAACGCATAGAAATCGTTTTAATCGATTTAATTTAAAATTTGATTGTTTATTTCTGTAACTTGCACATATGATCAAATTAGCTCCCGAAACACGTTCCATTGTGTTCGGAATGCGGGTAAAACCTTAGAAACGCCAGCCGGCACGCTTCGTTTGGAGTTCGGAAAATCTCGGATGAATAGTGTTTTTGTCAATTTTCTATAAAAGGACTTGATTTTCTTCATTTGCACTCAAACCCTCTCTCTTCTAATTGCAGCCGGCACTAATAATCAATGGCCAAGAATTTTGAAATTTCTTCCTCTATTATCTCTTAATCCACAAATAATTAACCAAAGTGTTCACCTGCAAAGCTGTAGAGGGTATCGAGATCTTCGATCTCAACGGCTTTGATCGGAAACGGAGCTTCGGATCAACATCGATTTGCGTTTGAACGCCATTCGTTCTAGCACGATTTTCGAGAGGAATAGGGGGCCAAGCTCGCCTATACTTCAGGCGGTGGTGGAGTGGAGCACGGGCTGCTCGATGGTGGTTCCCGATCGACGACTCGATCGTCGTAGTTGGCGCGACAATTAGGGCATAAGGGCGGCTATGGGTTATATTCACGCGCGTATTGCCTGGGGAAGAAGAGATGACGAGCGGCCAGATCTGCTTCAATCGAAACTTGCGGCCCAGAATTGATATAGGTTATAAAAAAAGATTGAAAATAAAATATATAAATCGTATAACTTTGAAAAATCATATCTTTTTGATACGAGGTCGAAAATTGACGAAACGACTTGCGTTGGGTTCGTTTTGTCGAGCACTACGCAATGGAGATGGATTGGAGTTGATTGGAGCCAGTAATAATTTTGGGTACAATTAAACGCTTGTTTAATTTTATTCGAAATAAAATTCTACAACCGTTGTTAAAGCAAGGTGAGAACTTCTCACTCAATCGAATTGTGTTTCGATTTAAATCTTAAATAGTTAAATTTAAAATTGCTTGATTGTATGAATTGGATGATGATTGCTATCTGTTGTGTTGAAATAGACCCTATATGCCGTATATTAAGCGGATGTTATTATATTAAAAACATATACCGCGATAATTCCACCGTGAAGTGGAATTGGTATTATATATGTATTTGGAGTTGATTTCCCGCATTATATAGCGGATGAGACCCTATTGCGCCGCATAATAGCGGATAATATTTTATAAATCCCATATACTGCGATATTCCACCTCGAAGTGGAATTGGTATTGTGCTAACATCTGTGGATGTAGGGAAACAGGTTGGAGGGATCCAACATGATTCCTCAAACATTTAAATTTATTTCAATGTTGTGTGTTGATTATTTATAATCTGTGTGTGATTATATTGTGATTGGAATTGTTGAAGGCTATAATTTAGCCGAATATATTTTTGGTATCGTTGGATACCAGAAATAAATAAAATTGGATTTTCTAAATTCAAGTTGAAAGTTTATTTTAAAACTTATTTTTGAGAATTGGATAAATTTAAAGGAAAGGAGTTTTAAAAGGATAAAAGTCTTATTTTTGAACTATATTGAATTAAATTTCAAATTTTGGGAAAAAGGGCTTAGTAAAGGGATTTTTAATAATATTATTTATAAGTTGAAGAATTTATTTAAAATTTGGATTTTTAAATAGATTTGAAGAGATAAAGGAATTTATTTTAAAAAGGAAATAATTTGGAAATTCGTTGAAAATTTGATTTGGTGTTTTGAAATAAATTTGAAAATCAATTTGAAATTAATTGATTTTTAATTTACCATGACTAGTAAAATTCATACGTAGAAATTTATCTAACTTTAAATTAATCAGATAATTAAATTAATCCTACTTATGGATGTTTAAATCGTATTGGATGTTGAATTATTTGATATCCCAAATATGTGATGCTTTGTGATATATCATGTTCTGTGTTGTGATTTGTGATCTATTTATCTCTGATATATTTCTGTGATTTGTGAATGAAAGATAAGCGTTATAGTTTATACCACTTATCAAATATATTGTTGTATTTTGATCTATGATGGTTGAATGTTGTTGCACTATTGTGTTAAACCCTTGGACTACACAATACACACACAAATGTGGATTTCACGTGGAAATCGGTTAAGTCACAGATTTTTTTCAATTTTGGAGATTGAATTCTTGAATCCAAAATAGTTTTGGAATTGAAATTGAAAGTTTTTGAAAAATGAGTTTCAGAGATAAGAGTTATTTTAAATAACTTAATAAAATTGAAATTTGAATTATTTGATTTAAATTTTGAATTCAATACTTGAAATTGAATTCAATAATTTGGGAATTATAGTCTAAAAGATTGTACAAGTTATAAAAGGTGTTTATATGGGTTTTTAACCATTTAAAAAATTTAAATTTAAATTCAAGTTTTATACTTGGATGGCTTTAACCTGTGTAATTTGTAACCAGTTTTTCCCAAAACAAAAACTATCTGTTTTCAAATAATAATAGCTTTCATAAAGTGAAAAGATTTCCAATTTGTATCTAAACATTTCAAGTTGAAATGAAATTGTGAATAGTTTGGAAAAACTATGAATTAACCTTTGTGAAGATGATTAAGCTTTATTTTGAAATCAAAGAAGATTTTAAAAGGTGGATCTTTTATATTATAAAAGACTTGAATTTTGAATAGTTTTGAAAGCTATAAGTTAAATCTTGATTTAAAGATTTAATGGGTTAATCGAATTGAAATGGGAAATGATTTGGGAATCTGTGAATGAATCTTTGTGAAACTGGGTAAACTTTGTGAAGTGAATCTTTTTGTTTAAAGATTTGAAATGGTAATTTGTTTAAACCATTTAAAAGGAAAGGATTTGGGTAATAAGTTGTGACTTAATTGAAATCCCTATATCCATATGTTTTAAATATTGTGCTCACTATTCGGATTAGCCGGGAGAGGACCTTTGTGTTATATAACCCATTCCGAATAAGTGATATGACGATATGGATCGCATTGAAGACCGGTGGTGAAGACCGAGTATTTGTGAAAACGATAGGATGACCTATCGATTGTCTCTGCACCGTTAGCTACGGTATAGAGATTTCCTTTGTGATGGGAAGTTCGATCGGGATTGTGAATACCCGGATTGCAAGGGCTTCTTCGGAAGTGCCTTCGGTTCTGTTCGAACCCGGAACAGACTTGTATGGTTACATGTCTGACATTACATTTTGAGATATAAAGCTGATTTCTTTCAAATACATTTCTGTTTGATGGCGGAGAATTTATTCTCTTAGCTTAACACCCTTCTCTGAGACGTATGAGCTCAGAGGTTATGTAGTTGAAGGTTATCAGTGATATACTCCCAATTTGGTAGTGTGGCATGCTGAGTGTTGTTGTGTGATGATTATTTATTGATCATTTGTTGATCAAAGCGTGGCTTTGTGAAAAAGCGTAGCTTTGTGGACGAGACTTTGTCAGGACCTCACAACCCGAAAATGGTCGAAACAGGAATGATGCGGCAAGGTTATGAAGGTCGCTCCCTTTAGGGTATGTCATTTCCTTCTAGAAAAGGGTGGTATCAGGTATGGAGCCCTGGTATTTAATCTATGTGGTTGCTCCAATCTCATTTACTGTGTGATTGTTGCTGTGTGATCGAGGCGCCTCGGATAAAGGTGCCAAAGGACCGGGGGTGGCATATTCGTGCAGTAGTTACGTAGTGTAAGAGGTAACCCGTCCTTGTGTTGGCAGAGATCCGGTTAGGTTCTTGGGACGTCCCGCCAGAGGCGATCCCATTGACAGTAGGAAGTTCCTTAGCCTGACCATTTGTTGGAAATCCAATCAAACAATACGAGCCCTTTACGATTGCAATTTGTATAACCTGTCTCCTCAGGCGGCAGCTATAGCAGGCATAATATAATGGTACCTATGCTGGCTAAGATTAATATTGTATTTTCGAAAGAATTTTCACACTATGCACTAGCAATAATATCAAAAGAGTTTTTTTTTTGCGTAGTAAGCATGTTAGACTATCATAAGAAGAAATCTCCTCCAAGTCTGCGATTGCATTGTGTGTGTGGTGGGAGGTATTATGGTAGTTTCATTTTCTAAAAGCATTGCGGATTTCAATGTTTAAAATTCTTTTGTTGTTTGTTTAAAGATAAACTGTTTTAGTTCTCACACCAGTCCCATGACTGACCTGGAGTTTATTGTTCCCTTCCTAAACTCTGGGTGCCCATCATTTTCCACATGGGCAGCCTAGAGTCAGGTTATCAGGTCATTCTGGATTTTAGGAGGCTTTGGAGCTCAAGTGGCGAGCTGGATGGCGAGACGTAGCATTTGTATATGATATTATTTATTCCGCTGTGTATTCTGTATGAGGACAAGTTTGTATAACTGTCCATTGATGTATTGTGTGTATATTGACTCTGATGATGTGATGTAATGTATAAAATGATATAGTTCTTTGATTTTAAGATTATTCATCTATCTATTATATGTTGTTCCGCTGCGATATGTGAGATTCTGATATTGTTTTTGTTGTTTTTTTCTGTTCTCGTTTTCTTCTGTCTTCTTCTACCTCTTCTTTTTAACCATAACAATTCGGTTTTCCGGCATTCGATTGCTCGGCAGTTGATACAGTGGACGTATTAATGTCGACTTTCGAGCGTCGAAAATCCCGGGACGTTACATATGGTATCAGAGCATTTGGTTAAGCGATAACCTTGGCTCTGTTGGGTGTTACTCATTAGAGATAGAGTCAGTAGTACTCTAGAATGAGTGTGAGTGTAATAATAGATATGAGTGCGTATTTGTTAGTGAATATGAAATTGTTTTGTATTGTGTTGACTTATCGGTTGATTGTTTATAGATTCTGGTCGGTGCAGTCTAGCTAACTATATCGATAGGGGTTTCTAAACTCTTGAACGAGATAATCCGACATGGTATGGTTTTAAATTGGGTAAATGAAATAATTTTACCTCGATTATATTTTGTATATAAAGAAATAATTTTTCAGAATTATTAAAGTGTATATAAAATTGAATTGTTTGGTTGTTGAAAATGTAAGAATATACATGAGTTAATAAAAGTTGTTTGAATAATCTAAATAAAAAACAACAATTGTAAAAGAATGAAGTATATAAGCAAATGAATTATTAAGTATGGAATTATAATTATCATGATTTACAATTGTGAAATAATCTTGTATAAGTAAAGTAAAATAGTGAAATTATATGAGAAAAAGATTTATAAATGTGATTTATAAATAAAAGGAAAATTTTGAAAAGAATTTAAAGCACTGAATTCACCACTGTTACTGGGAAATAATAAGGGTGATGACTGCAGCATCATCAGTATCATTTTCGAGTTCCTATGTGATGGATTTGCTACCATAATAAATTGAAATGTTGTTGTGATAAACAGATTTGAAATTAAAATCCAAGTTGTAATTGATGAATATAAGTAAAATGAGTTTTGAACTTATAATATGAGATAATAAATTCAGCTTTGGTAAAAGTTAAATAGAATTTACTTTAGAAATGGAATCTGAATTGGATTTATAAGTGGAAATTTAAGTTAAGTTAAACAAATGATGTTTAATTGGAATATAACTTAAGTAATGATGAATGAATTTGATTTTGATATCAAAGTAAATTAATAAGTGAATTAAATGGGTGTGAACTTGAGTTATATAAATGAGATTCAACTTTATTTGTAAAATGAATTAGCAATTGAATTAATAAATGGATTGAATGTTAATCAATCTAATGTAAATGAATTAATATGGAATAATGGATATAAGTGTTAATTCATAAAGCTAATAAGTTGGAAATTGAATAATTGAATGGAAGTCAATTTAATATTAAACCAATTGGAATTAAAAATGTTGAACCAAATTGAATGTGAAGTAAAGTAAATTGAATGAATTTGGTTATGTTGGTTATGATTTGATTGTTATATGATTGTTGGTTGATTGTATATGATTCATTAAGTATTAATGAAATTGAATTAGTGAAATCGAAAGCTATGTAATTGAATCCAAATTGAAAGTGAACCAACTTGAATTTAAATTAGTGAATGTAAACTAATTGAAAATGAAGAAATGAATGTCGTTGTATATGAATTGGTTGTAAACAATTACAAGTGATGTCGAAATCATATAAGTTGCTTATAAACCTTGTTTAGTATGCATTTCTTTTAATATGCATGTGTTGTAGTTGTTTAAAAGAGTAAAATGTTAATAACTTTATATATATGTCACTTACGTGTTTAAATTGAGTAAGTACAGGTGTCGTGGCTGCCGTTCGGCTGGTTGGGTCGCGCTAAAATGCTAAATAAATAACTGCTTTGCTTAAAAAAGCTAAAAAGGTATGCCTACGCAATAAAAATAGGAAATATGAACTGCTTTTCCGACCAAGTGGGTCGATGTATATATATTTATGTCTATTGTGATCCTACTACGATTGAACCGCGCAAAGGAGGCTATGGCGAATTTTTTTGAAAATTTAAGGCGTTAGAAAATTTTCGGGAAATTTTGGAAAATTTGTGAAAACTAAATTTTGGATTTGGAGTTAAAAGTTAAACGATATAGTTTGTTTTGAAAAGTATAACTAAGTATAGATTTGAAAAACTTAGTAAAGTTTTTGAAAGAGTTTAACTATTGGATTTTGGGGAAGTTGTACACTTAAGTGATTTTGAAATCTAATTTGAACGAATTGTTTGAAAAGTTAATGGATTTGGGCATTTTTCTTACTTTGCAATTTTGAGGACGAAATTCTTTTAAGGGGGGAAGATTGTAACGACCCAGAATTTCTGTCATTTGAAATTTAGATATTTAATTGATTTTAAATATTAACAAGTAAGATTTGTAAGTCAAATAAATTTTATTTCGAATATAGTGATTTAATTGTTTAATTAAATCGATAATTTAATATTTGAAATTGCATAAATAATTGGAAATTGGGTTTAATGTGATTAAAAATGATTTATAAAGTTATATTAAATCATATTGAAGTTAGAATGATGTTTGTAAACTTTTAAAATTGAATTAAAAGTTAATTTGTGAAAATTGAATATTTTAATATTTAATTGACGAGTAAAAATGACCATTTTTCAAACAGTCTCGGATTTCGACGATACAAGTTTCATCGGATCCGTAATGTGATATTATTGTAAGATTTTAAACTTCGTGTCAATCGGATGTACGGTTTGTCCGGGGCGAGCCAAAACGCATAGAAATCGTTTTAATTGATTTAATTTAAAATTTGATCGTTTATTTCCGTAACTCGCACATATGATCAAATTAGCTCCCGAAACACATTCCATTGTGTTCGGAACGTGGGTAAAACCTTAGAAATGCCAGCCGGCACGCTTCGTTTGGAGTTCGGAAAATCTCGGATGAATAGTGTTTTTGTTAATTTTCTATAAAAGGACTTGATTTTCTTCATTTGCACTCAAACCCACTCTCTTCTAATTGCAGCCGGCCCTAATAATCAATGGCCGAGAATTTCAAAATTTCTTCCTCTATTATCTCTTAATCCACAAATAATTAACCAAAGTGTTCAACTGCAAAGTTGTAGAGGGTATCGAGATCTTCGATCTCAACGGCTGTGATCGGAAACGGAGCTTCGGATCAACATCGATTTGCGTTTGAACGCCATTCATTCTAGTATGTTTTTCGAGAGGAATAGGGGGCCGAGCTCGCCTATACTTCAGGCGGTGGTGGAATGGAGCACGAGCTGCTCGATGGTGGTTCCTGATCGACGACTCGATCGTCATAGTTGGCGCGACAATTAGGGCATAAGGGCGGCTATGGGTTATATTCACGCGCGTATTGCCTGGGGAAGAAGAGATGACGAGCGGCCAGATCTGCTTCAATCGAAACGTGCGGCCCAGAATTGATTTAGGTTATAAAAAAAATTGAAAATAAAATTTGTAAATTTGTATATATATAAATCGTATAACTTTGAAAAATCATATCTTTTTGATACGAGGTCAAAAATTGACGAAACGACTTGCGTTGGGTTCGTTTTGTCGAGCACTACGCAATGGAACTGGATTGGAGTTGATTGGAGCTAGTAATAATTTTTGGTACAATTAAACGCTTGTTTAATTTTATTCGAAATAAAATTCTACAACCGTTGTTAAAAGCAAGGTGAGAACTTCTCACTCAATCGAATTGTGTTTCGATTTAAATTTTAAATAGTTAAATTTAAAATTGCTTGATTGTGTAAATTGGATGATGATTGTTATCTATTGTGTTGAAATAGACCCTATACGCCGTATATTAAGCGGATGTTATTATATTAAAAACATATACCACGATAATTCCACCGTGAAGTGGAATTGGTATTATATATGTATTTGGAGTTGATTTCCCGCATTATATAGCGGATGAGACCCTATTGCGCTGCATAATAGCAGATAATATTTTATAAATCCCATATACTACGATATTCCACCTCGAAGTGGAATTGGTATTGTGCTAACATCTGTGGATGTAGGGAAACAGGTTGGAGGGATCCAACAGGATTCCTCAAACATTTGAATTTATTTCAATGTTGTGTGTTGATTATTTATAATCTGTGTGTGATTATATTGTGATTGGAATTATTGAAGGCTATAATTTAGCCGAATATATTTTTGGTATCGTTGGATACCAGAAATAAATAAAATTGGATTTTCGAAATTCAAGTTGAAATTTTATTTTAAAACTTATTTTTGAGAATTGGATAAATTTAAAGGAAAGGAGTTTTAAAAAGATAAAAGTCTTATTTTTGAACTATATTGAATTAAATTTCAAATTTTGGGAAAAAGGGCTTAGTAAAGGGATTTTTAATAATATTATTTACAAGTTGAAGAATTTATTTAAAATTTGGATTTTTAAATAGATTTGAAGAGATAAAGGAATTTATTTTAAAAAGGAAATAATTTGGAAATTCATTGAAAATTTGATTTGGTGTTTTGAAATAAATTTGAAAATCAATTTGAAATTAATTGATTTTTAATTTACCATAACTAGTAAAATTCATACGTAGAAATTTATCTGACTTTAAATTAATCAGATAATTAAATTAATCCTACTTATGGATGTTTGAATCGTATTGGATGTTGAATAATTTTATATCCCAAATATGTGATGCTTTGTGATATATCATGTTCTGTGTTGTGATTTGTGATCTATTTATCTCTGATATATATCTGTGATTTGTGAATGAAAGATAAGCGTTATAGTTTATACCGCTTATCAAATATATTGTTGTATTTTGATCTGTGATGGTTGAATGTTGTTGCACTATTGTGTTAAACCCTTGGACTACACAATACACACACAAATGTGGATTTCAAGTGGAAATCGGTTAAGTCATAGATTTTTATCAATTTTGGAAGTTGAATTCTTGAATCCAAAATAGTTTTGGAATTGAAATTGAAAGTTTTTGAAAAATGAGTTTCAGAGATAAGAGTTATTTTAAATAACTTAATAAAATTGAAATTTGAATCATTTGATTTAAATTTTGAATTCAATACTTGAAATTGAATTCAATAATTTGGGAATTATGGTCTAAAAGATTGTACAAGTTATAAAAGGTGTTTATATGGGTTTTTAACCATTTAAAATATGGTTTTGGAAATTTAAATTTAAATTCAAGTTTTATACTTGGATGGCTTTAACCTGTGTAATTTGTAACCAGTTTTTCCCAAAACGAAAACTATCTGTTTTCAAATAATAATAGCTTTCATAAAGTGAAAAGATTTCCAATTTGTATCGAAACATTTCAAGTTGAAATGAAATGGTGAATAGTTTGGAAAAACTATGAATTAACCTTTGTGAAGATGATTAAGCTTTATTTTGAAATCAAAGAAGATTTTAAAAGGTGTATCTTTTATATTATAAAAGACTTGAATTTTGAATAGTTTTGAAAGCTATATGTTAAATCTTGATTTAAAGATTTAATGGGTTAATCTAATTGAAATGGGAAATGATTTGGGAATCTGTGAATGAATCTTTGTGAAACTGGGTAAACTTTGTGAAGTGAATCTTTTTGTTTAAAGATTTGAAATGGTAATTTGTTTAAACCATTTAAAAGGAAAGGATTTGGGTAATAAGTTGTGACTTAATTGAAATCCCTATATCCGTATGTTTTAAATATTGTGCTCACTATTCGGATTAGCCGGGAGAGGACCTTTGTGTCATATAACCCATTCCGAATAAGTGATATGACGATATGGATCGCATTGATGACCGGTGGTGAAGACTAGGTATTTGTGAAAATGATAGGATGACCTATCGATTGTCTCTGTATCGTTAGCTATGGTATAGAGATTTCCTTTGTGATGGGAAGTTCGATCGGGATTGTGAATACCCGGATTGCAAGGGCTTCTTCGGAAGTGCCTTCGGTTCTGTTTGAACCCGGAATAGACTTGTATGGTTACATGTCTGACATTACATTTTGAGATATAAAGCTGATTTCTTTCAAATACATTTTTGTTTAGTGGCGGAGAATTTATTCTCTTAGCTTAACACCCTTCTCTGAGACGTATGAGCTCAGAGGTTATGTAGTTGAAGGTTATCAGTGATATACTCCCAATTTGGTAGTTTGGCATGCTGAGTGTTGCTGTGTGATGATTATTTATTGATCATTTGTTGATCAAAGCGTGGCTTTATGAAAAAGCGTAGCTTTGTGGACGAGACTTCGTCAGGACCTCACAACCCGGAAATGGTCGAAACAGGAATGATGCGGCAAGGTTATGAGGGTCGCTCCCTTTAGGGTATGTCATTTCCTTCTGGAAAAGGGTGGTATCAGGTATGGAGCCCTAGTATTTAACCTATGTGGTTGCTCCAATCTCATTTACTGTGTGATTGTTGCTGTGTGATCGAGGCGCCTCGGATAAAGGTCCCAAAGGACCGGGGGGTGGCATATTCGTGTAGTAGTTACCTAGTGTAAGAGGTAACCCGGCCTTGTGTTGGCAGAGATTCGGTTAGGTTCTCGGGACGTCCCTCCAGAAGCGATCCCATTGACAGTAGGAAGTTCCTTAGCCTGACCATTTGTCTGAAATCCAATCAAACAATACGAGCCCTTTACGATTGCAATTTGTATAACCTGTCTCCTCAGGCGGCAGCTATAGCAGGCATAATATAATGGTACCTATGCTGGCTAAGATTAATATTGTATTTTCGAAATAATTTTCACACTATGCACTAGCAATAATATCAAAAGAGTTTTTTTTGCATAGTAAGCATGTCTGACTATCATAAGAAGAAATCTCCTCCAAGTCTGCGATTGCATTGTGTGTGTGGTGGGAGGTCTTATGGTAGTTTCATTTTCCAAAGGCATTGCGGATTTCAATGTTTGAAATTCTTTTTTTGTTTGTTTAAAGATAAACTTTTTAGTTCTCACACCAGTCCCATGACTGACCTGGAGTTTATTGTTCCCTTCCTAAACTCTTGGTGCCCATCATTTTCCACACGGGTAGCCTAGAGTCAGGTTATCAGGTCATTCTGGATTCAGGAGGCTTTGGAGCTCAAGTGGCGAGCTGGATGGCGAGACGTAGCATTTGTATATGATATTATTTATTCCGCTGTGTATTCTGTATGAGGACAAGTTTGTATAACTGTCCATTGATGTATTGTGTGTATATTGACTCTGATGATGTGTTGTAATGTATAAAATGATATAGTTCTTTGATTTAAACATTATTCATCTATCTATTATATGTTGTTCCATTGCGATATGTGAGATTCTGATATTGTTTTTGTTGTTTTTTCTGTTCTCTTTTTCTTCTGTCTTCTTCTACCTCTTCTTTTTAACCATAACAATTCGGTTTTCCGGCATTCGATTGCTCGGCAGTTGATACAGTGGACGTATTAATGTCGACTTTCGAGCGTCGAAATTCCCGTGATGTTACAGGTAACATCTTTGTTTACATATATATTCAATTATACACACACATACACACTAGATCACATATATGTTATCATTGAGAGGCCATATTTTAAAACAAATAAAAAAACTCAAAATAATTCTTTTAATACTTAATTAATAGACAAAACAATTGTAATATATCTGTATGTATATATGTATATATATGTGTGTGTGTTTATATTACTTTCGGCTTTAATAAAAAATTTGATTTCGGTTTTGGTCATACATATATTAAAGTAAATATTTTATTCATCTAAATGACACAAAAAGTTATGGTATGAAAAATAATTTTTTTTTTACCGTTTAGGCTTTATGGTATTTTTTTGAATCACACACACAAAAATTTCCTTTGGGAAATTTATTAAAAAAGTATTTTATTTTAAAGTTTTCAAATTTCAGTAAATAAAAAATATTTTATTTATTTATTTAAAAAGTCCAATAAGATTTAAAAATTTGAAATTTTCAAACTTATTAAATTTGAACATAATTTAAAAAAATTAATAGCTGATATTTCAAATATAAAATAAAAATTAATATATATTACTAGATATTTATTTTGAAATGTCAAACCTATATACTTGAATTTTAAAATTATTAAGAGTAATTTTATAAAATCTGAATATTAAATAATTATTATTATTTAAATATTGATAGTTTATATATGTACAAAATAAACATTTATACATAACAATAAATTATATTTTGAATAATATAATACTATATATATTAATTAAAAGAACAGATGAAAATAAGTAGTTTATGTTAGTGTAAATATAAACTTACTTATTTGATGTACATGTATATCGCTTTGACACCATTATTGACATATGACATCACATCTGTGCAGTTAAAGCGCTCGGCAGATTCAATGCGACGGAGGTGCAAAAAGTCATAGCGGGGATACAGCGAGGATATAGCGGGATATAGCGGATGACTCTAAAATAGCGTATAAAACTCGTACTTAATGTTTAAAAAAAAATATAAATGGTAATTAAATGAAAAATTAACATTCAATTGAATTATAATTAATAAATAAATAATTTTAAATAAAAATATGTGCAAATATACTTTAAATAAACGTAAAACTGTTATATAACGTAATTGAATTTAGTAGAATATTAGAGTATTTTCATTTCCAAAAATATATTAAAAGTTAAATCAAATAAATTAATTTCATAATTTTTATAATGTATAAAAGTCATTTTTAAATTCATTTTTTCAAAGAAGATATAGCGAAAATAGCGGAATATAGCGGGAATAACGGGATATAGGGGGGCTTAAAGCGGAAAGGCTATATTTGGGGGCTATATGGAAAAATCCCAGCGGTAGAAATCCGCTATGAGATATAGCGGGGTTATAGCGGGGCATTAACTACACAGCATCACATATACATTTATTAACCGTAAGTCACAACGGTTAACCGTACATATGTTCTCATATTACCCTAAGGTTAGATTACCTTTGAATGTAGTTGTGATATTTGTATTATGAATACAAAGAAATTAATATATTAAAACATAAAATCAAATTAAAACTACATTAATAGGTTAATTTTAAATTAAATTAATAATAAAAAATTATTGTTAAAACACACCAAATAAACAAGTAATTTAATTAAAATTAGATAAATTAAAAATATTTCTCAAACTCTTTTATCAATAAATACTAATTAGGATTTAGTATAAAATTTAGTATCCATATGAACACAAAATAAGATCTTGTGCAAATTAATAAAAGAATTTTTTTGAAATTCACTCTTTTAACCTTGCTGCCAATGTACCCAATCCAACAGATATAGTATACAATCCAATAATACTTCTTCTCCCTCAACTATCAAACAGAGAAACACATATAGAAGTTTGAACATGATCTGAGGCACCTCTACAAGCCTTGGATTGAGAATTGTATTCTGCCAAACAGATGTAAGCATTGTTAATATACATAAGAGATGTAAGGATGAAATTATGTCTTAGAACATTGCACTCACAAGCCTCTCTCAATAATAAAGTCGAGATTTCTGGTTTGATTTTCTGACTTATCTTTTACTGTATTCATCGTATGATTATTGTTCTTGTTTATAGCTACTTCTGATTACTTATCCATAAGTTAGTTTCCTTGTAAATTATAAGAATTATCCTCCATTTTCAAAACATACTCATAACAACTAGTAGTTTATCAGGAAAGTGAGTAGTAAGTTTTCGGAAAAACTTAATAGACTATCATATTAGCCTACAAATAAATCGTTGTAACTTTTTTTCTACCATTCTTCAAACCTATTAACATATACTTATCATGTTATGTATCGAGATGTCTATGATAAATCCTCAATCACATGACTATCCAAACCTACCAATAATATTTTGCTACACAAAATCCACTATAGAAACATCATTTAACTAGGTAAATACTATGCTAAATATGAATACAAAACAATAAAATTCTATTAATATCAACAAATAAAACATGTTGCACGATACAATTAATATTCTAGGTGGACTATTAAACTCGAGCTTAGTTACTTCAGGGTGAACATAGTTCTCATAATAAGCATGGACACTTAAGCTCTGACGGAAGAAAAGAGTCACTAGGGCGCTAATGATGTGCGAGCTTATAAACTAAGGTAGTTCAATAATTATGATGTATCGGTATGGCAACACTCACAACAAGTTCATTAATTACATAATGCTTAATTAAAAAAATCATTAACATAATATGAAGAACTACAACGCATGTTCGAAATAAGAAGTATCTGAGTGTTTTATGTAGTACGTAATATAGATGCAAGTTAATTGGTCAAAGTTTTGTTTCGAGTTAGTATGAAGAATCAGTGCAACTTGAACAAAAATATAACGACTTCTACCTAGTCAGAGTTTAGGTATATACGAGAATATAGCATGTTATTTGCTAAGTACAATTATTAGTAGCCATTTTGAACTACATCGTACATTCAGAATATGAAGATTCCAAGTGTATCATATCATCCATAATGTAGATTCAAGTTCATTGGTCAAAGTTTCACCTAATTCTGATGAAGTACTATTTAAACAAAAAAATAGTTACTTCTAGTTAGTGTTATGAAAATGTAGCATGTTATTTACAAAGTACAATTGATAGTCACCATGAAGAACTACAACGTACGTTCAAAATATAAAGTATACGTGTATTCCATATTGTCCGTAATATAGATGCAATTTCATTAATCAAAGTTTCATCTAATTCCAAGTCAGTATGAAGAAGTTACTACAGTTTTAACTAACGACTTCTACCTGGTTGGAGTGTACATATAGGAGGCACATATGCACTCATGATGTAAAAGTGTAGAGGGCATTTTTTAGGGATTTCAAAAGACACACGAAAACCAATGGATTGAATTTCTTCATTAATAGTATAGATGTAACATGTTATTTGCTAAGTACAATTATTAATCACCGTGGAGAACTATAACGTACGTTCAAAATATAAAGTATTCGAGTGTTTGTATCGTTTGTAATGTAAATGCGAGTTCATTGGTCAAAATTTAGCTAGATTTCGAGTTAGTATGAAGAAGTTTATTACAATTTAAACGAAAAGAATGTTGACTTCTACATGGTGATATTGCATGTAACTTTATTTGCTAAGCATAACTTGTTGCTCATATTTTGCGCAAGCAACTAGCAAGCCCAACTAAAGGCAGTCTGGCCCAATAAAGGGCCGGCCCAAGCCCATGGTCTCAAACCAGCCATTTAACCCGGATAGAGTAATTGGAAAGCATCTACACTTGGTGGCATCATTTGCTCTAGCTGAATCCATCATCCATTCGTACCTCATGACATGCTGTCTGGGGTCAGTCTTCCCCTCGTACGCAGGGATAGTTGGCATACAAAACTTTTTGGGGTACGCCGTCTGTAACACAACATCTGTGAACGGAGTGTGACTCCTTGATACTCCCCAATCGTCATCCGACAAGCCCTGATTTTCTTTCATCAATTGCCTGACCATGGCTGTCAGGTCTGGTGTCTGTATGGAAGGTGGAAGGTTAGAGTCCGTTCTACGTGACTGTCCATGTTGATGCCTCCTCTCCTGGCGATCTGCCAATCGTGCGTCTTGAGGTTCGACATCATTAGCGTTTTGATGGTCTGGGCCTCCAGCCTCCATCTGTACTCCAGTTCCTAAGTTTCCAGCTCCGACTTGGTCACGGTTTCCAGCTGTTTGAGCAGCAGCACCCGTCCGCACAGCTTCAGTCTTACGGCGTCTGCGCCTGGGAGGTTCATCAGAAGAAGTTGAGCTGTCGAATGAGGAATAGGGAGCGGGATTGCCCCTAGCATTCTGTTGCTGCTGTTGAGTGAGTTGTGCCATCAGGTTGGCGTTAGCTTGCATCTGCTCTCCTAGTTGTCTCCTGCTTTCCCTGAGTTCTCTCATCAAGTCGTTGAACTCTATTCTGGTGACAACTGGAGTTTGGTCCTGGGTGGCAATTCCTACACCCGGAATCGCTGGTTGATTGCTAGGTCCTGCTTGTTGTACGCTAGCAGTTTCATGGGCATCCGCATTATGAGAAGCTGACCTGGTACGTGGTCTCGCCATTGTAGAGTTATTGGTTAGAACTCTGAGTAGAATCAACGGATGTCCTATCAATGAGTCGGATCTTCTTTGAGGGATTTGTTCAATCCAGTAGCTTCAAAGCAGATCCTTGAGGTCTGCGAATTCAATTCTCAGTGAAAGCACCAAAGTGTTAGCACCAAAATTGGTCACTAACCTCGTAGAGAAAGATTATGTAGAGAAATAAGTGATGAAGGTAAATTAAACAGAGAAGACAATGCTAATCTAAATGCAAAAAGTAAGAACACCAAATTTATAGTGGTTCAGCGTAATTGCCTACGTCCACTTTGAGGTTAAACTTTATTGATCTTCTTAATGATTGATTACAAATACAATTCGTAGATCAAATGCTTGAATGAAGTTGTTAAGTAAAGAAGATGAGTCTGAAAAATGGCAGAGTCTCCCCAGTGTTCTCCAAAAAAGGTCCATTTTCACTATGACCCTGCCCCTCTATTTATAGACAAAGATGGGTTGGACTTCCCAGATGGGCTCGGTAGTCGAACACTCTAGCTCAAGTATAGTGGTCGCTGCATGCCGAACCAGGTAGGCCGAACACAATGATGCCGAACCACCCTTCCTATGCCGAACGGTATGTTTGATGTGTGGGAAGTGCAGAATAGTTGTTAGTCGAAGCCGAACGTGCCTCTGTCCGAAGCGCTTGACCGAACAATGCTCTCTGGCCGAACGATGCATTCTGGCCGAATGATACCTTTGGCCGAACGATCCTCCTTGGCCTAACGTGCCTTCTGGCTGAACGATGCTTTTTAGCCGAACGATCCCTTTGGCCGAACGATACTGCCATGTCGAGTAATCATATACGCCGAACGCCTTCTAATGTCGAGTACTCTTGGATGCCGAGTACTACGCCGAGTACTCCTTGATGCCGAGTGCTACTGGACGCCGAGTACTCCTAGATGTCGAGTGCTTCTGGACGCCGAGTGCTATTGGATGCCGAGTACTCCTGTTGCCGAGTTCCACTGGATGCCGAGTACTATCGGATGCCGAGTACTCCTGTTGCCGAGTTCCACTGGATGCCGAGTACTATCTGATGCCGAGTACTACTAGATGCCAAGCGCTACGCCGAGTACCATGAGATGCCGAGTGCTACCTGATGCCGAGTACTACGCCGCGTACTCCTAGATGCCGAGTACTACTAGATGCCAAGCGCTACGCCGAGTACCATGAGATGCCGAATGCTACCTGATGCCGAGCACTAGTTGCCTGGTCAAATCTCCAGGAAACACAAGCCTTTAAAATCGGTAAACAAAATGGCAGAGTTTCGCCTAGAAAAGTAGAAGAAGAAGATCCCTTTTTAGTTGCCATTGAGCTGCTATTTATAGGTGCAGATCTGAAAATATCCACCCCAAAACTTGGAATACCTCTTCTCATGCGCAGGTGGGCCCACCAGATCGATCTGGAGTCGTTTGGGATCAATCCTAATCGATCCAAGTATAATTCGTATCGATCCAAATATGGTCCAATCAAGCTGAGATCGATCATGAACATTCTTGAGTGCATAAGGAAGCTTCTGTGAAAATTTCATAACATTTTGACTTATATTTTTTGAGTTATGATCGATCCAAGGTTGAGGTCGCAAACAAGCTGATGAATTCATATCGATCCGAACACACCCATCACTCTCGTATCGATTCCAGTCTTCGTATCCATCACTCCAAGACCATATTTTTCGCATCGATCTGCTTCTCACGCTGTGATCCATGCTTCGTGCTCCATCTTGACCGTTTCCTTCGTGTCGATCGATACGAACTCGATCGATACGAGAATGGCTCCTGATTCGTTCGTATCCATTGCCTTCGTATTCATCGGTGTCCATGTTGTTCGTATCCATCCACATCCCTTCTTCGTATCGATCCATTGCTTGCCTGCTGCCTTCTTCGTATCCATCCTCTGTGTATGTCCTTCGTATCGATCAATACTTGATCGATACGAGATGCTCATCCAAAACCCCATGTGACCACTGTTCCATTCATTGTATCGATCCCAGCCTTGATCGATATGAAGTATGCTGCCAAACTTTTGCCATGTCCAACCAAATCGATGCGCATTGCATCGATACGAAACCTATCGATCCAAAGTCCATATCCATTTTGATCGATACGAAACCATCGATACGAACCAGTTTTCCATGAATCTTGATCCATCCATAACTCGAGCATATGAACTCCGATTGATCTGAAATTTGAAATGTAACCTCACCTAGCCTTGTTTATATTCCCAATCGATCCCACCTCGATTTGAGCTTGGTCCAATTTCGACGGTATCGATCATAACCAATCGATCTCCAATCCTGGTATCCATCCTTTTTAGCCAATTTGTTGATATCCCGGCCTTGTCCAAAAGGCAGGGTAACATTTTCCCTCCAAAACATGTCTTGCGATAGGAAGGCGTGTTTTGAATAGCTTTTAAATCCATCATCCGAAATTCATATTCCATCCATAGCCATATCATCCAATCCATTACTAAGCCATTCCATCCAAATGCCATAGCCATATCCTTATCCAAATCCACGACTACTCCGAGTCGATATCCGATTCCGAATCTGGTAACCAGGTCCTTAGTCGATTCCATATCCATCTGAACCCGTTAGCTGAATTCTAATCCATCTATGTCCAAAATCCAATAACCAAATCCATGACCTCTCCGGGTCGATATCCGAATCCAGGACCGCTCCGGGCCCCAATCTAAATCCGGGACCACTCCAGGTCCACAACCAATCCTTAGCCATTCAAAGTCGAAATCTGAATCCATGATCTCTCTAGGTCTAAATTCAAATCCATAGACCTTGCCAGGTCGTTTTATTATTCTCCGGCATTGGCTCTCCGATCGAGGACTTTTTATATTCTCCGGTCTTGACTCTCCGGTCAAGGACTTTTATATTCTCCAGCCTCGACTCTCCGGTCGAGGACATATATCGTGTTTGAGTCCATTTCATCGCTCTCCGGTGAAGGGACTCGTAACCCGCGATTACTGCCTCGTCTCTCCGATCGGGACTGTAATCGCGTGACCTATATTATTTATTGCATTAATCCAAGTCCAATCATCATTGGGTTTAGTTAATAAAATAAAAGCCCGTACAACCAAGAAAAATCAAATGTCCATAGTACCAAGAAAGAAACCAGGGTTCACATAAAACAAAAAGGAAACAAGATTTCATAAACCCGAGCACCATGGTTTATCATCTCAGAGCATGCCTAGAGGACGTCCTCGATCCCATACATATGTAAGTGACTTAGCCGCATCACTTCGGGGTTTATTACTTATTCAAAGCCATAAAACCATTCAGTTGATAATAAGTTGACGATGCCTAGATCCAGTGCCATCTTCGTCTGAGGTAGGCGGTGGCCGCTCTTGTCCCACTGCCACAGCTCGATTTCTTGCGTACTATTGTAGGTGACCATTCCTTACATGCTCCTCAACGATATCCTTCAAATGCCTACAGTCATTCGTGTTGTGCCCATCCAGCTCATGGAAAAAGCAGCGCTTTCCCGATGCCCGCTCGTATTCAGAAAGTTCCATTTTTGCCAGCCTTCGATACTGGAGGCGCCCTCGAGTATCCAAGTAAATCCTTTCTAGAGTTTCAGTTAAATCCATATAAGAAGAGAATTTAGATTCTCTCCGTTGCCTTTTTGGAGTGTTGCCGTTGTCATTCATTTTCTTTTGCCTCTATCGTCTTTGTTTGAATCCTCTCTGGGTGGACCTCCACCTTTTACCGCATAAACTTCAGTCTCTCTCCCCTCTCTTTCAGCTTTTGCATCCTTCTGTCGTGGAAACTTTTCTGCTTCGTGATAAAACTCCCCAAGATCCATCGGTGGATCCCGTTCTAATGGTATCTTAAAATCTGAGTCATCCGCAATTCCTAAGACTGTTGCCATCAAAACCATTGACGGATCGGGTCTATCCACCGAGGCTACTACCGCATTGAATCTGGTTAAGAAATCCCTAAGTGATTCCCCCTTATATTGTTTCATTGATGTCAAAGTCATCACATTCTTGGGTCTGGCTATGTGGGCCCGAAATTGCCTCATAAACCTCTCAGTCAACTCCGTCCATGTGCTAAGAGAGCCGCTTTCCAGCTGTTTGAACCATAATGCTGCTATATCTGTCAAATACAAAGGGAAGCACCGCGCCATAACTTCCTCTGATGCCCCCAGCACCTACATGTGTCTCATGTACCTTGTCAAGTGAACAGCGGGATCCGTTCTCCCATCATACATCTCCAGCATTGGTAGTCTAAAATCCGGTGGATTCCTAGCTTGCCTGATTGCAGGAGCAAAGGGGCTCCTATTCACATCCTCCAAATCTTTATTTACCAATCTTCCCCTCATAGCCCGTCTGATCATGTCCGCTAACATGTCGTTGTCATCAAGTAGTAGCTTTTGCTTGCTATCTCCAACCTTCCCCCCGAGTCCGCGAGCGAATCCTGAAACATGTCCTTTTAGATGAGCGTCCATATCCCGGTCAACTCCAAATTGCATAGCGCTGCGTGGTATCCTTCCTAAAATTGAGTCAACATGATTCGGGGGTATGCCCCCGAGCACATGAGCTACCCTTGATGGTCCTGCTCTGTCCTGCATCCTGTTTGCATCGTTTTCTTGGTCCTGATCCTGAATTGCCTCTGCTCCTGCTGCTCCAGCTTCGAGATCTTCATTTCCAGCATTCCCTGCAATTCCATTTCCTTGGCTTTGCACTCCAGCTTATCCAACCTGTCGAAGTAGGTTCTGTATCATGTCCTCTTGCCTTTTCAACATCGCTTCCATCTCGTCTCTAGTGATGAAGATCGAGGCCTGATTAGCTCCTGAGGAAGCCTCCTGTCTTCCTTCATGTTGACCTCTTTCCGTTCTCTGTCTCCTTATTGATTGCTTGGCCATGGTTCCTTTTAGATCCAATCCTTTAGCTTTCAAAGTCTGAACTCCAAATCCGATGTAGCGGGTGATAGTCGTTCTCAATAAAAGTACCAAAGTGTTTGCACCAAAATTGGTCACAAACCCTAGAAGTAGTGAAAGCACCAGTATTTACACACAAATCCTAGATATCCAAGCACAGATCTAAGATCCAGATAAAGTAAAGAACAGAAATGAAGAAATAGCAAAATTAAAATGAGTAAGGAAGCAAAGAACACAAGGTTTATAGTGGTTCGGCTATCTCCGGCCTACGTCCACTTTGAATTGATCCTTTTATTCCTTTTATATTGAGATTACAATTACAAGCCTTTAAAATCGGTAAACAAAATGGCAGAGTTTCGCCTAGAAAAGTAGAGGAAGAAGATCACTTTTTAGTTGCCATTAAGCTGCTATTTATAGGTGCAGATCTGAAAATATCTGCCCCAAAACTGGAAATACCTCTTCTCATGCGCAGGTGGGCCCACCAGATCGATCTGGAGTCATTTGGTATCGATCCTAATCGATCCAAGTATAATTCGTATCGATCCAAATATGGTCCAATCAAGCTGAGATCGATCATGAACATTCTTGAGTGCATAAGGAAGCTTCTGTGAAAATTTCATAACATTTTGACTTATAGTTTTTGAGTTATGATCGATCCAAGGTTGAGATCGCAAACAAGCTGATGAATTCGTATCGATCCGAACACACCCATCACTCTCGTATCGATTCCAGTCTGCGTATCCATCACTCCATGACCATAGCTTTCGCATCGATCCGCTTCTCACGCTATGATCCATGCTTCGTGCTCCCTATTGATCGTTTCCTTTGTGTCGATCGATACGAACTCGATCGATACAAGAATGGCTCCTGATTCGTTCGTATCTGTTGCCTTCATATCCATCGGTTATAGAGCAAGAAAGGGAGTTCCAATAAAATGACACATATATTTTGATTAATAAACAAATAACGGATATTCACTATTAAACGGTTTGTGGGTTATCGAGCAAGAAAGAGAGTTCCAATAAAATGACACATATATTCATTATTAATAAAAATATAGGATGAATTAAAAGGATATTTATAGGCTTGAGTCTCGTGGTTTGTCGGTTATCGAGCAAGAAAGAGAGTTCCAATAAATCAAATCCTAGGATATATGACGGGAAATGACTCGAGCCTAGAACTTGTGAAATTACCAATCCTATCCTTCTAGCTACATAGGATTCGTTAGAGGTAACTAATCACCCCTTGAAGACATAGCCCTCTTGTTCTGATGCTTGTTCATAGTTGGAAGAATTTGACAGATCTTGAAACAGTTTTTTTATGACCATTTAAAAATATTATAATAGCATCCCCCAATGATAAATGTAAGATCAAACGGTATATGTTACGAACCGCCTATCGAAGGGTATACTTACAAATCTAGAAACAATGTTTTTAGGGTATCCCCTAATGTTTATTTGGAGCTTCTAATGCTATGGAAAAAATTACAGTTTAAGGTACCTCTGTTAAGTTTGAGAAAAACCGTTTAAGGTACCACTAATATGCATGGAATATCAATCATTCTGCTGCATGACTTCTTCAAAGTACGTCGACCGTGAGCCAAAGACCCTAAAACCCACTAACACGGAGAACCAAGATGTCATGTCGCAAGCTTTGGCTATTTCTAGTTCATATTTCTATTATTATTGTTATTAATACACTCTTGTAACATAACATGAGCTACAATTTTACGATAATAAACAACTTTTTGGATGATAAGTCTTAGATTAGTATGTATTTAGTAAATCCATCGAGTAATTTATTTATTTATAGATTTGAGATGTTATCCCATGAACTAACTAGAGTGCTTTCCGTAATCGGTTTATTTATAGGGAAGACTACATTTCATGTGGAAACAATTCGACGAAAATTTGACCAACCTTTTTTTTTTTCCTTCCCCAATTTATAGTGACGTGTTCTAATTTATTCAATTTGTATCAAATTTCCACACCCCACTCCAGTGCAAAACACCCTAACCATTTATTATTTCACGATCTTCATCCTTTTCTTCACCAACTCATTCAATCATTCAATGCAATTTCTTTCATACTGTATTTGCTTGACAATTTGGACGACATTTCTTCAAGTTCCAATTATAAACTGAATTTTCATACTGTTTGTTTGAGAAAGTAGTATGAAAATATCGACCTTCGTCATATTAAATAATTAAAAAGGGGGGAAAACCCCTTATGTACTAGATGTTTACATATGATTTAATAAGGTGATTATTCAATATTTAAACATCTTGATTGTTTTATATGATAATCTTAGTAATCAAGAAAAAAGTTTATAAGCAATCAGATATCAGTTATGGTCATAAGGAAGTTGACTATGGCCAAAGCTATAACTATTATTGGGTTTGTCTTCATTAACACAACTATGTAAACAGTTACCTATGCAAACATGCATTTTATGATAATAATGAATAAAAGAAAAAAACCACACGCAATCACAATTGTAAATTTTAAATTCTAAATAGTTATATGAAAAAGAAAAAAAGACGTTCTTTATTGGCAAACTTTTGAGTGTTTGGTGGAACATTGATTTTCTTTTGTTCCTTGATCATGTAATGTTAATTAATCGCTAGCCTAATTATTAACCACCAACGTATTTTCTTTGTCATAATATTTAACTATTATTTCCTATAAATATCTCACTTAAGTGAGTTACGAATTGAACCATGCATGAACACTGATTCAACCGAATCTAGTCTATCATACAAGTCTAAATTATGAAGTTGATAATGACCTGTAATCATGTCTAAATATGGGAAAAATTAACAAGTAAAGATCGAGTTGCTCGAACCATGGACGTGACATAACGTTATAAATGAGGAATGGCTTAATAAATATATTGTTGTGAGTTTTATCCTCCACCCACCATCGTGCTCTTCTTAATGCATTGACCATGTTAACCTGTTATATATAAGAACTATACATATACTAAATCAATAGCACAAATTTAAGAACGTGAACACATACATTATAATACAAATATAAATATTTGGATTGATTTTACAATTCCATGCATGATATTGAAATCAACTCAATTATCAGTATTCAATCGTCGGCCTCTCAACCACATTAAAGTGGAACGCAAGTTGGGATTTGAAAGGGCCATAACTCTATATTTTAATCGAAGTTTTAATTTACGGTTTATTTATATGTTTGTTTTGATCAAGTGTCAATGTCATGAGAAGAAGTGTATCATAGTAAATGCAATGTTTACTATTTTCGTAACAGATATTATAGTGTAGCTGAATTCCAATTAAAGCCATCTCTGTAAACCTGCATTTATGGTTGATTGTTGCTTCACTCGGTTCGAAAATATGCAGTTGAGCATGGATTTTGCATTTACAGTTAGTCGTTATCCATCGAAACAGAGTGCAATATATAATGACACTAACTTGAGTATGGATTTCTGTGGATGGAGATGAAAGGCTTGGGTACAGATTTAATGAGGTGGACTATGAATAAATGGCTATTTTCATATATGCAATAGGGGAACCACTGTTTAGGTGCTTTGCGTATAACTTAAAACATGAATCAATAAATTAATTAATTGCAATGGTTGATCACTAGCTTACCTTTACACAGTGAACTATACCGAATTTTTCTTCTTCTTCCAGTACAGATGGAAAATGTAGATGGTACATTGTTTTCTTTTTCTTCCAGTACATTGTTTAAGTTTAATGGAGCTTGTACAACTCGACAAAGAGCGGACTGTAGAAGAATACGAGACCAAGGTCACGACTCACGACTACGTCTGCTCAATAACTAATTCCAAAAGGATAACTATGCTATTTTACCGGAAATAAATTGGGGTATTATCTATTAAGTATTAACATGAATACCTTTGTGATCAATCAGGGAAGAATAGCAAATCTGTTCCAAAATAAACAATTTTTGTGTAAATTTAAACCATTTTTTTGATATGCAAGTACAAATTCATAAAACGTACATATTGTATGCCATTAAAGTAAATATAACGCTTCAAAAGAGGTGTATAATTTGTAATAAGTAACTACAAACTGTGAGCAAAATAATTAAACTAAAGGCTACATTGCCTAAATACCAACACGGTAAAATTCACAGTTAATCGCTTTAGGCCCGATTCTGTTGTCATTTTCAGTTGTAATGTTAACATTAAGTTTTGATTGGTGGAATAGTGAATATCAAGAGTACACTAATATTTATTAGAGATATTTTGACTGCAGTCCTTAAAGGTTTCCAAATAGGATTCAAGTGTCTTTTGTCCTCAACTCACAAACTAAATCTATATTTTTAACATATCACGTTGTAGATATCAACATTATTTTTAACATACAAAATTCATAACACATTTCACTAGAAAAATCAAAATGAAAATTAATTTTCGACATAAAGTCATAAAATTTTGTCACTTTTAACAATATTCAGATATCGTATGTTTTGACAAAGTTTTATGTTCTGCGTGTAAATTACAAATATGTGCAATTCCTGCTTTCATAACTGCAATTCAAGTATTTTCAAATTTTGTTTCGATTTTTAAATTATTTGCACCAACTTATATAATATATGAATATTATTGGAAAACAAGAAAATGGGCTGAAGGAAGTTTTTATTTCTCTTTTTGACCAACGGACGCGGATTATTTTTTTTCATTTGAAGGACGCAAGCTTTATTTTTTCGTTCTAAGGACAAACTTATGTAAAATTTAAATTTGCTTTTTAATTTCTTCTTAATCTTCATTCTGATATTACTGATCTTAGTTCATCGATCTTCTCGATTCAAGGACGCGTGTTTCTTTATTTTTGTATTCGATCTTCTCGATTGTCTATCGATCTTCATTGTGTTTCTTTATCGTCGATCTTCATCGTGCTTTGGATCTTTATCAAAAAAATTCCTTACATTCATGTATATTGCTCTTATTTGTTTCGATCTTCTTCTTATCTTCCTCTTATATAATATCGTTCGATTATTAAGTATATTTTTGTTTTTCTAGGTTGCACAATTTGTCTTCTTCCAGATTTCGGTACCTATTTTAGATTTATTTCAATGGCAAAGTAAGATTTTATTATGTACTGTTATGTTTCTTCAGTACAGTTTATTGTTTTACAATTTTACTGTTCATCTATCATTCTAGTGAATTTTATATGTAGTTTGTTGCGTTATGCTATGTTTATATAGCATTCTTTGTTGTTGTATTCATAATTTGTTTTAATTTGATTGTGCTATGTTCATTTATCATCTGCTTTTTAATTAATTTATATTTCTTTCATTTAGCACTTAATTTGATTTTCATTTGTTATGCTATGTTAATTTAGCATTTTCTGTTGTTGCTGTATTCATAAGATTAAGTAAGTTTGTTAATTGGTTTTTTAATTTCTTTTGCAGTACTGATTGTTAGTCCCTGAGAAGTTGGTTTTGATGACAACGACCTTAGAATAAGATTATAAAATATAAATACTAACATTATTGTTTAGATATATATGTATATGCAGGATATATATACAGGTACCAAATAATGAAGACTGTACAATATAGAGATTCAAGAACTGATGAACTCAAGATCGAAGATATCAAGATTCAAAACTCATGAGTATCAAGATTATCAAGAGTTCAAGATTTCAAGATAAGTAATTTAGTTAGGAATTTTGTTCAAACTCCTAAAAAAGCACTTACATCTTAAAATCCATTTTATTCGTGGAATGGAATCCACTTCGAGCCCGTTAAAGGGATGAAACCCTAAGTAGGATGGAACCTACGAAAAATCTAGTGGAACATTGTTTTGTATCCACTAACTTTTATTCAAATATTTTACAAAATTATATCTTGTTTTCAAAATGATTTCAAAATCTTCCTTTTTAAATCAAAAACATTTATCCTGGTTTTAAAATATTTTTAGCCTCAAAATAATCTTTATTTTCAATATCAAATTATCCTTGGTTTTAAACTATCCTTTAATTATAATATATTTAACTTTTAATATTTATACTTAGATTTAAATATAAAATTATAGTAAAATTTTATATATACCAAAATATTATTCTCTATACTTATTTATGTATTTTAACTATAGTTAAGTATATTTATAAAGTTTAAAATAGTTTTAATACAAGATAGAAGTTATTTTCAAAGAAAAAAAAATACCAAAAATAACTTAGGCTTGTCGACAACCCCAAGGACCCCTTGTCGACAAGGTGACAGTTTATTTCAAAAGTTTGAATTTCAAAGGAAGTGTCTATTCGTCATATCCTTTCACGAATGGACATGGCTGTTGTTCTACTATAAATAGGGGCTGTTTTAAACGAATTTATATTCATATTTTTCTCTGATTTCACTCTTCTTCTTCCACATTTCTTTATATACATTTTTACCACTACTCTGCCGAAATCACCATTGAATCAAACTAGATCATCTCTAGTTTGATTCTCTATCACTATCTCAACAAGATCCCAGTGCTATTCAGAGTTATAGACTTCTTTGTATTCAATCGAGCGAGAAAAGGTGTGATTGTAGCCTGGAAAATCAATCGGGTGAACTTGTTGCCTGTAAAATCAAGTATCTCTACCCAGAGGATTGTGAATCTGGAGCGGTGTACCTCGTGGCCTTGAAATCGAGGGTGTAATTGTAAGAATTGATTTTGAAAGGAAATCCGTACTTGTGTTGCGGGACTGGATGTAGGGTAACTCCGAACCAGTATAAAATCCGACGTGTTCTTTCCTTTATTGCTTTTACTTTATATATGCATTTGTGTTTGATTCTGTGATCATATTTGTGTCTGAATATTGCATACATTTGTGTTTAAATTAACATAAACTCAAAAAGAATTAGTAATTCCTTAAAACACTATTCACTCCCCCCCCCTCTAGTGTTAATTCTAGCCTTAAGATCCGTAATCTGCATTTCTCACATTTGGTATCAGAGCAAGGTTTTCAAAGTTTCATGATATGAATTTTGAAAAAGCTTTTAAAATGGCTATGTTTGAAAAACTTGTTAATACTAGTTTAGAAATATTCAGATCATCACTGTCTCATGAGTCTACATATAATCGATATTCAAATTCAACTTGTCTACCAAAATTGTATGATGTGCAGGAAACATGTTTTATGGGTGTTGAGGAATTAATCCACAATGGACAAATTGTGCAAATCAAAAAGAATAAATGGATACTCGATAGTGGATGCTCTGGACACATGATTGGTAATCCAGATATGTTGAATGATATAATATACAAAGACGGAGGACTGGTTAACTTTGGAGACAACTCAAAAGGATATGTGATTGGCATCGGCAATGTCGGTAACTCTGAAACTCCTATTATTACCAATGTTTTGCTAGTTAAGAATCCGAAACATAATCTGCTAAGTATTAGTCAACTTTGAGATAAAGGATATAAAATTAAATTTGAAAAGGATAAGTGTCATATTGAAGATAATAATTCAACCATAATATTTGAGGGAATTAGGAAAAAGAATATTTATATTCTTAGTATGAAAGTTTCAAATGATAACCTGTGTCTTTTGGCAAATACAAGTGACCCTTGGATTTGGCATAAGAGATTTGGACATTTGAATTTCAAACTCTTATCTAGACTGTCAAAACATGATCTAGTAAGAGGTCTCCCTAAAATGAATTTTAAAATAGATAGTTTATGTGATGCATGTCAATTAGGAAAACTTAGAAAAAGTTCCTTTAAATTAAAAGATATGATTTCAACTTCAAAACCTCTTGAATTACTTCATCTTGATTTATTTGGTCCATCTCAAATTCAGTCAATAAATCACAGTAAATATGTTTTTGTAATTGTAGATGATTATTCTAGATTTACATGGACAATATTTTTGAAATATAAAAGTGATACTTTTGAAAGTTTTAAGAACTTTACAAAAAGGATTCAAAATCAACTTTCTGTAAAAATTATAACCATCCGTAGTGATCACGGTGGTGAATTTGAAAATGAGAAGTTTGAGGAATTCTGCAATAAAAAGGGAATAACTCATAATTTTTCATTTCCAAGAACTCCACAACAAAACAGAGTAGTAGAACATAAAAATAGGACGATTCAAGAGTGTGCGAGAACTATGCTTTCAGATAGTAAATTACTAAAACATTTTTGGGCAAAAGCAGTTGCTACCACCTGCTATATTTTAAATAGAATTTTAATTAGACCTTTAACTGATAAGACATCTTATGAACTTCTTCACGAAAAGAAACCAAAGGTATCTTATTTTAGAATTTTTGGAAGTAAATGTTTTATTTTAAATACAAAAGATAACTTAGATAAATTTGATCCTAAATCCAACAAAGGTATCTTTATCGGATATTCTAATAGAAGTAAAGCATATAGAGTGTTTAATTTAAGAACTACGAAGAAACAATGCATGTTTCATTCGATGAAAATCTCAAAAATTTTGAAGATACAAATGATGAAGAGGATTTAATTACTTAAAATCAGGAGTCAACTGAAACTAATAATGAAATTAATCATCCTAATAAAAAGATTAAACTTTTAAAAGATCATCCTATAGAAAATATACTAGGAGATATGCAATCTGTTGTTACAACTAGAAATCAACTAAGTAAAATGAGCAATGTATCCTTTATATCAACTATTGAACCCAAAAATCCAAAAGAAGCATCAACTGATGATTCATGGATTTTGGCTATGCAAGAAGAACTAAATCAATTCACTAGAAATGATGTTTGGGAACTTATTCCTAGACCTGAAAATAAAACTATAATTGGAACTAAATGGGTTTATAAAAATAAAATGAATGAACAAGGTGAGGTTGTTAGAAATAAAGCCCGGTTAGTCGCTCAAGGTTATTGTCAAGAAGAAGGAATAGATTGTGATGAAACCTTTGCTCCCGTAGCAAGATTAGAAGCCATTAGGATTCTACTTGCTTTCGCAAATCATAATAATTTCAAATTATTTCAAATGAATGTTAAAAGTGCCTTTTAACATGGATTTGTAAAAGAGGAAGTATATGTTGAACAACCACCACTTTTTGAAGATGAAAAATTACCAAATCATGTTTACAAACTTAAGAAAGCTCTATATGGTCTAAAACAAACTCCTAGAGCATGGATGATAGACTAAGATCTTACTTATTACAATCAAACTTTGAAATTGGTAAAGTAGATAATACTCTTTTTGCTAAAAGAAATAAAAATAATATTCAACTAGTACAAGTTTACGTAGATGATATCATTTTCGGATCAACTAATTTTGAAATGAATAAAGAATTTTCTGAAATAATGACAAAAGAGTTTGAGATGAGTCATATGGGTGAATTAAACTTCTTTCTAGGATTGCAAATAAAACAATTAGATAATGGTATCTTTATCAGTCAAGAAAAATATGCTAAAGACCTAGTTAGTAAATTTGGTTTGACTGCTGCAAGTGGAAAACCCACTCCCATGGCAACCAATGAGTACCTAAGTAAAGAAGATCTCTCGAAAGATGTAGATCAAAAATTATATAGAGGAATGATTGGATCACTACTCTATATCACTGCTAGCAGACCTGATATCATGCATAGTGTTTGTCTCTGTGCAAGATATCACTCCCAACCTAAAGGGACCCACTTAAAAGCTGTAAAACGTATCATAAGATATGTTAAACATACCTTTGATTATGGCTTATTTTATCCTAAAAATGATTCTTTTGAATTAATATCTTACTGTGATGCTGACTATGCTGGTTGTAAATCAGACCGAAAAAGTACAAGTGAAACTTGTCACTTTTTGGGGCATTCTCGGGTTTCCTGGTTTAGTAAAAAGCAAAACACAGTTTCTTTATCAACAACCGAAGCAGAGTATATTTCTGCTGCTTTGGCTTGTTCTCAAGTAATATATATGCAACAAACTTTAAAAGATTTTGGTTTAAATATCTCAAAATCACCAATTTATTATGATAATACTAGTGCAATAAATTTATCCAAAAATCCTACTCATCATGCTCAAACTAAACATATTGATATCAAACATTATTTTCTCAGAGATAATATAAGGAAGGAAGTAATTACTCTCGATTATATCAATTCCGAGAATCAAATTGCTGATATCTTAACAAAACCCTTAAATGAATATATATTTACTAAATTAAGAAGAGAATTAGGTATTTGTTCAATAACTGAAATATAGAATATAAATATATAACAAGTATAATTAAAGTTAAATAAAAATAAATCAAATAGCAAAAATATAAGTACCTTGTCGACAACCCTCCTTTACCCATGTTGACATATAACGAATTTTTTTCTTTTGAAATTTTCCCACCAAAATTCAAATGGGTGGTTATATATTCTTCTTATTTCGAAATTTTGTTCATTCTTTCTGTTCTTTCTCTGTTATAACTTCTGAAAACATTAAAACAATGGCCTCCTCCTCCAAATCATACAAAAATTCAACCTTTTCGTTCCCTTCTCACCGGACTATTTCAACGAACTACGCCTGCAAGAGTGATGAATATGGAGGTTTTCTTGAAGGATGCACTGCAACTTATGACTGAAATTCAAGTGGTGCAAATTAGAATGGCCAAAGAACAAGAACGGGAAGGCAAAATCCTTAGAAACTTGCAAAAGTTTCTAATGGACAATCACGCCAATCCCATCTTGATCGATGAAGAATCCTCAAGTGTTCAAGTGCAAGAGGACAGCGAGGAAGAAGAAGAAGAAGCCCCCATGGAAGAAGAGCACGCTGAAGATGATGACAAAGTTGTTTGCGTTGGCGAAGTGTGCTTTAACAAGGATGGAAATCTAGTCGAACAATGTGGAAATTTCTGTTTCCACTACCCAAATTGCTCGGTTCATAGATCTCCCATTGTCAAGGATACACATTAGTTTCTTTTCTCTCTTTCTTATCGTTATTTGTATATGATCTTACTTACGTTTTCTACGCAAATGTAAATATAACAATATATAATTAATAAATGATTTGTGTTCTCATATTTGAATTCTCACATTATCATTATTATAAATATTATCATATATGGATTCTTAGTTAGGAGAGTTAGTTATTAAGGGCTAAGTTTTAGTTTCAGAATTAAGTGTTGATTATTTATGATAACACTGTCATTATAATCACATGTAATATAGTATTAGATTAAGGGGGAGTTGTATAGGTTTAAACTTTTTTTTTGTTGATGACAAAGGGGGAGAAGTATAAAATAGGATAGTTAAGCATAGATTAAGGGGGAGTTATTAGTTTTAGGGGGAGTTATTATGATAGAAGTAATATTTTACAAACAAAGGTTGTCATCATCAAAAAGGGGGAGATTGTTAGTCCCTGAGAAGTTGGTTTTGATGACAACAACCTTAGAATAAGATTATAAAATATAAATACTAACATTATTGTTTAGATATATATGTATATGCAGGATATATATACAGGTACCAAAGAATGAAGACTGTACAGTATAGAGATTCAAGAACTGATGAACTCAAGATCGAAGATATCAAGATTCAAGACTCATGAGTATCAAGATTATTAAGAGTTCAAGATTTCAAGATAAGTAATTTAGTTAGGAATTTTGTTAAAACTCCTAGAAAAGCACTAACATCTTAAATTCCATTTTATTCGTGGAATGGAATCCACTTCGAACCCGTTAAAGGGATGGAACCCTAAGCAGGATGGAACCTACGAAAAATCTAGTGGAACATTGTTTTGTATCCACTAACTTTTATTCAAATGTTTTACAAAATTATATCTTGTTTTCAAAATGATTTCAAAATCTTCCTTTTTAAATCAAAAACATCTATCCTGGTTTTAAAATACTTTTAGCCTCAAAATAATCTTTATTTTCAATATCAAATTATCCTTGGTTTTAAACTATCTTTTAATTATAATATATTTAACTTTTAATATTTATAATTAGATTTAAATATAAAATTATAGTAAAATTTTATATATACCAAAATATTATTCTCTATACTTATTTATGTATTTTAACTATAGTTAAGTATATTTATAAAGTATAAATAGTTTTAATACAAGATAGAAGTTATTTTCAAAGAAAAACAAATTACCAAAAATAACTTAGGCTTGTCGACAACCCCAAGGACCCCTTGTCGACAAGGTGACAGTTTACTTCAAAAGTTTGAATTTCAACGGAAGTGCCTATTCGTCATATCCTTTCACGAATGGACATGGATGTTGTTCTACTATAAATAGGGGTTGTTTTAAACGAATTTATATTCATATTTTCTCTGATTTCACTCCTCTTCTTCTTCCACATTTCTTTATATACATTTTTACCATTACTCTGCCGAAATCACCATTGAATCTAACTAGATCATCTCTGGTTTGATTCTCTATCACTATCTCAACAAGATCCAAGTGCTATTCAGAGTTATAGACTTCTTTGTATTCAATCGAGCGAGAAAAGGTGTGATTGTAGCCTGGAAAATCAATCGGGTGAACTTGTTGCCCGTAAAATCAAGTATCTCTACCCAAAGGATTGTGAATCTGGAGCGGTGTACCTCGTGGCCTTGAAATCGAGGGTGTAATTATAAGAATTGATTTTGAAAGGAAATCCGTACTTGTGTTGCGGGACTGGATGTAGGGTAACTCCGAACCAGTATAAAATCCGGTGTGTTCTTTCCTTTATTGCTTTTACTTTATATCTGCATCTGTATTTGATTCTGGGATCATATCTGTGTCTGAATATTGCATACATTTGTGTTCAAACTAATATAAACTCAAAAAGAATTAGTAATTCCTTAAAACACTATTCACCCCCCTCTAGCGTTAATTCTAGCCTTAAGATCCGTGATCCGCATTTCTCACACTGATATCTACAATGATGAAGCAAATAGTTTGCTAGTTATTTTTGAACATAATGAGAATTGTTATTCTACTCGACTTACCACAGGCTCTTCTTTGTTTGGTGTTAAGACTGAAATCTGTGAAGTTTGGCCACATCTTAGTCCATTTCTACTGAGATATCTTATGTTCTTGAGAATAAGAATATAATCATTGATACTGATTCAGATTTGATTAGTATTATGTGTTTTCTAATTTTCAAGAAGGGTGAATATTTTAAGTTTACTGTTATGGAAAATGTTTGTGCTATGGAAGCTGATATTGCCGGCTGTGGTTTAGCCTATGCAAGTGTTCAAAGCACTTCAATTGGTTGTAATTCTGGTACAAATAGTGATTCACATATTGATTCTTCTTATTATTTGAAAGATATGTTGAAGAAAGGTTCTCAAAAAACTACTGTGGATTTTCTTGGTTTTTGTTTTAATGGAGCTGAGGATTTTTGGGAGTTTTTAATGACATATCAAATAAAAATGGTTATGATTTGATTTTTGTAAGAAATTCTCCTGATAGAATTTCGGTTAATTGCTCTTGGTTGAAGGATGGTTGTAAGTTTTATCTTAATGCTTCTTCTGATCCTGGTCTACTCTCTCGATTTTCTATTTGAACCTTCAATTTTGATCATTCGTGTGGAGCCGGTCTTAGAGATGTTAATAAAGTTAATATTTTAAGTAGATTTGTTAAATCTTTGATTGTTGATCAAATTTGAGATGCTCCTATGAAGAAGCCAAAAGATATTATGAAGGAATTTAGAAGAGAGTACAATTTTAATCTTTCATATTATTATGCTTATAGCGGAAAACGGTTGGCTTTGAAAGAAATATATGGGGATGATGCTATGTCATATAACGATTTAAATTGGTATTTGGAGGCGTTGCAAAAGTATAATCCTAGTAGTTACGTAGCCATGGAAGTTAATGCTTCAACCAATCAGTTTGAGAGAGTTTGTATTGGTTTTAGTGCTTGTCTACTTGGATTTAAACACTGTCGGACATTAATATTTTTAGATGCAGCTGCTTTGAAGGGAAGACCGGGTGTTTTGTTAGCTGCTACTTCTAAAAATGGTATCCAAGTTATGATTATCATTTTAGTTTTGTTTTGTTTACTTATTTATTTTTTTGGTAATGATATATTAAACTATCATTGTTCAAAGTTGTACATAATTTTTAATGCAGCCATGTTTACACTAGAATTGTTTGCTTTATTTTATTCAATGATCGAGCTGGTTACACTAGAAATGTTTATAGTAGAAATGTTTACAAAAACAAGAACTAAAATTTTATGCAGTGGTAACTAAAAGACTTTAAAATAACATATGTTATATTCATATATCATTTTGAACCTAATTTAATTGTATATAATAGAAATTATTAACATTTAATGCAGGTTTTGATGTTTAATAGAATTCATGTTTCTTACTACTGAGTTGTCATTAATTATTTATTTTGTAGGTTTCTTTCCTCTTGCTATGGGTATTGTTTCACATGAAAATGAATCTAATTGGTCTTGGTTTTTATCCCATTTGAAAGGAATGCTTAATGAAGATTGGTCTTTAGTTTTTATGTCTAATCGTCAATGGGGTCTCATTTTAGGTGTTCCGAAAATATTTCCTTATTCATATCATAGCTATTGTTTACTTCACATGGAACATAATATTGGTACTGTTGCCAAGGCGGCTAAAGGTGATTCATCTATTGTGGAGTTGTTCAAACTTTGTGCTAGAGCTTCTAATATGTATGATTTTGAGCGATATCTTTCTAAATTTAAGGATATTGGGGGTACATCCGTAGAAAATTTTCTAAGAGATAAACCTTTTGACCATTGGACGGATTTGTTTTTTCAAGGAAAGCGTTATGGTGAATAATCTTCAAATGTTGCAGAAAGTTTCAACTCATGGATTTTGAAAGATAGAGTTATGCCTATAACTTCTTGTTTTGATGGTATTCGAGTGAAAGTTATGGAGCAAATGGCGAGACGAAGAAAGGAATGTTGATTGTGGACAACGAATCTTTGTCATGTTATGGAGGAACATTTACCTAAGTTAGTAGATGATGGCTTTGGTTGGGATGTTTGTAAGTCTTTGGAATTTGTGTTTGAAGTTAAATCTCCTAAGTCACAGGTTGTCGATCTTAAAAATCGTTTATGCTGTTGTAATCAATGGAGAGTTACTAGTTTTCCTTGTGCCCATGTAATTAAGTGCATTAACAAGTCTAGATTATCAGTTTATGATTTTGTGGAGGACTATTTTACTATTAATGCTTTCAGATCTTCGTATGCTAATGCTATCAATCCGATTCCAGATTTTGATAAGCTGGTTGCTGTTGAAAATGATGTTTTGATTAGGCCTCCTAAAGAAGTTCGTGGTGTAGGAAGACCATCTACAAAGAGGCGTGGTGGATTTGGATATTCTCAAAGTAAAAGAAACAGATGTAGTCAGTGTAATGAAGTTGGCCGCAACAAAAGGAATTGTCTTGCTTCTTCAAAAAGTCAAGAAAATTTATGTGTTTTGTTAGTGTAATAGAGTAGTTTTTTAAGTGTAAAGCTGTTAAAGCTTATAGAAGAATGAAGTCGGACTTTGTGAAATCATTAGAAAATAATATGTGAAATGTTTTGGTTATTTTGTTTTAATTTCTAATATCTGTTGTTCCTATATTTTCCTTTGTTGTTGAATTTCTGTTTTTATGAATCTATTATTTATTCTATTTCAAAATATTTAATATGAATTAAAGAACTGCATGAGCTCTGCACTTCAGTATTAACATTTCTATTCAATGCTAGATGTACTTATCATTTCACTCGAATGCTAGTTGTAACTAGCATTTCATTATAATCAGTATGCATCACACCTGAAATAAAATTTCAACATTGAAACCCATAATCTGTCATTGTATAGAACTGAGTAAGCTGTTGTGCAAGAACGAAGGATCTGATGATGATGATGATATACTATTTATATGATTAGCTGATGAGATTACATAAGTGGTTTTATGATGAATTGCCAATATGATGATGTACTGTTTATATGATATGGGGAACATCTGCCCCCATATTTCTTCTATATTGCAATGGAATATTTTTCCTTATTGTTAGAAAGAGCAGTTAGAAAAAAGAATTAACACCAATTTGTAAAGTGCAACCTATCGAATATCTTCATTATGTAGACCGCACCTCTCTATTTCAGAAAATAACAAACAAAGTAGATAAATGGGATTGCAAATACTGGCTACTGACTAATGGTGTAATATATCCTATGGTGCTATATTGGCTATTGATTTATGGTGTAATATATCATATGGTGCTATACTGGATACTGATATATCAACTTCCTATTGCCACTTTAAAGAAATCAAATAAGATAAATGCAGACTTTCTGTGGGAAGGAAAGAAACATAAAATTTCTTGGGATAAATTGTGTGTGCCAAAAAAAGAATGGGTTACAGGCCTGAAAAAGTTAGAGGATCTATGAGATACTTGTGCACTAAACCTACTTAGGCAACTACCATCAAAATAACAATCAACGTGGACTGCGTTACAGTATAACTAGCATTGCAGTTGAATGATAGTTGTATTTAGCATTTCCGTTAAATGCTAGTTATAACTAGCATTACAGTGTAAACAATAGTCATCACACTTGAAATAGAGTTCAAACATTGGAAATCATATAAAAATGTTATATGGATAAATTCACACATTATTCATCACAGTTCAATCACTGAGAAATGTATTTTCGCATAATGTTAGTTCTATCTAGCATTTCAATATAAAACATTATTCGCCACTTCAGAAATACAGTAAAAGCATCAGAAAACACATAAAAATGACACTTGAATATATCCATAGTTTATACATTGTAGTTTATGCACTGAAAACAGACAACAATAATCGAATCAAATTCAAATCGAGAAGTTCAAATCCATCTGAGCAGTTTATACACTGAGAACAAAATACAAGCATTGGAAAACATATAAGACTCCATCTCAGACTCCATCTCAGTTTAATTAGCAGAAGTGGTTCAGTTCAAATAAATCCAAAGTTCTAAGAAGTTAAAATGCAACAGCTATTCTTATGTAGAATCTTTGTAGGATTTCTCCACTGACCAACTGTATTGTGGATCATTGAGTATGTCATACACCACTGCAGCTCTTAGGTTTCTAAGCATTTCCTTTGGATATTTTTTTGGCATCTCATCCTTGTCCAGTTTTTTCAAGTTTACCATGACAAAGAATGCAAAATCAAGTCTATTTCCGATATAGAAATATTAGTTAATATTACAGTATAACCTAATGCTAAAATAAGATAGCATTCTTTACTCTAGAATTCTAAAATATAGCTTTATATTTTGATCACAATATTAATCAATGCATTCATAGAGACACCATTGCTGCGTGTGGAATGTGCACCTTATACATAATCTTTTTGTTCAATAGATGCAGTTCAATGAACTGTCAATTAGCAATGCTAGCTTTAACTATCATTTTGCATATTTAATGAATTCTAGTGCAATTTAAAAATACAAATGATATTTTGGTTATCAGTTTGCATGTTTAGTCTAGTCCAAAAGACTTTAAAAATATGTATGCTAGTGTAAACAATCATTTTGGATATTTGATAAATTTATAAGCACTGAAAAAATATAAATGATAGTTTGAATTGTCGTTTTTTTCATTTTCCCAATTTTATGCACTTTAAAATTTTCAATTGTAGGTTTAACTATCGTTTTGATCATTAGAAGTATTCAGCTATATTTTAAAAAAGAATAACAAAAGTTGGATGAATATACAAACTAAAATGACAAGAGAAGAAATGAAATTAGTTACTTACGAATCAGAATCCTGTGGTGGGCTTTTTGGCTGCAACACTTTAGGTTTGTGAAATTCTTTGTTCAGTATTCCTACTTCTGCCCATTTCTTCTTGAACATCAATTCAATTTTGTTTTTCTGCAAGAAGAAAAATTAGTGTTGTATATTAATGTTACAGTGATTTAAAATTTATACTTTTCTTACAAGAATGAGGGCTTGGTTATAGCCGGGGTTTGAAGTCCTTGTTGGTCTAATTTTTGGTTTGGTTGAATCATAATGACTCCACTGCATTGTTTCATAGTTTAGCATCAACAAGCTTCAATGGTTTGTGTAATGTAGAGGGAAGAAAATTTTCTCTGTAAATTCATCTTTGACAATGACATCTATTGTCGGTATGACTATGTCTTTGATAACAGTTTGCTGATCATGTACTAAAGCATTCTGCACATTCATATGTATTAGAATAATTTATATCATTTTTTAACATTTATAATGAAAAGCTTATACTTACCATCATCATTGTAGTGAAGTAGTAACTGTGTTCATACATCTCTTGATTGTAATAAAACCAATCAATAAGCTGTTTAACCAAACAAAGAAGGTTGTAAGTGTTATGGGATAATTATTTTTTTTTATTTTTGAACCAGGAATATTAATGCTAGTATTCACTATCATTTACATGTTTACTGCATTGTATGCACTGAAAAATGCAAATGATAGTTTAAACAATCATCTTGGACATTCGATATATTTATACGCCCTTTATAAATACCAATGTTATTTTTAACTCCCATTCCTTTATTCAATACATTTATATGCAGTTTGAAACTTTGAATGCTAGTTTAACTATCATTCTCTCATCCTATACATTTATATGCACTTAAAAAACTATGAATGCTAGTTTTAATAATCATTCTCCCATCCTATACAGTTATCTGCATTTTACAAATACTAATGCTACTTTTAGCTGTCACTCTCTCATTCAATTCATTTATATGCACTTTGAAAAGTTGAATGCTAGGTTTACCTATCATTCTTCCATTTTATACATTTATATACACTTTTTTACTATCATAATTCTAATTTGATGCATATCTGTCCATCTGTAACCCCCTCAAACAGAACGGCTTCCAGCATAGATTTCACTATTGTGATTCCTCCTTTGTTCCCTTCATCTTTTTCATATGCTACAGTGCTGTAATTGAGAATCAATAATTGACAAGTTGGTTTTTTTTCAATTTAGTAAATTACAAATATAATGTAAGAAAAAAGATCAGAAATCTTACTTCTCATTTTCGTTAAATTTGAAGAAAGTAAGAATTGTGTTTTGCTGTTCTTCATTCAATAATTGTAGAATACTGTTTTTGTGATATCTTTACTCTTCTAAGCTTTACTCTCTGGCGAGTACCCATCAACATCAATAATTTCTTCATTTTCAATTGTAGTGACTTGCTCATCTGTTTCAGTTTCAAATTCCTCTTCATAATCAGATTCTTCATTTTGTTCTTCTTGTTTCTGTTCACTTGTATTTTCCTTTTGACCTTCCTCAGTTTCAGGTTGCTCCTATTGGTCTTCATTGTCAACATTTTTCTTTGTTTTTCTATGAACAATTTCATACTGGCAATCGGGATCAATTTTATTCCTTCGTTGGTGCTTTTTAACCCTCAAAACTAAAGAGCTTGGTTTCTTCTGTGTTTTTTCATGCATTGTCGGGGATTTTTCTGTTGCCTCTGAAGGTTTCTTTTGATCCTGTTGTTCTTTCTCTTGCTGCATCTTTTTAATTTCTTGAGTTATATTGAGATCAAATGATGATGGTTCTATTTCTTCTCTTGCTTTTGATTTCAACATCTTGATTTCTTTTCTCAACTGTATGATAATGCCTTCTACTTGTATTCTTTTCTATCTCTCTTTTTCTTATTCTTTTTCACTCTTCTTCAATTTATTTTCCAAATCTTCAATGTACTGCTGCATTGAGTCGACTTGCTTTTTTGATGTCTCTTCCAAGTTTTCTATTTTTTGTATCCCAATATTCTCATTGGTATCTAGCTGAACAAATTTTTGTTGGCTTGTTTGTTGAAGAAGTGCTTTTTCATCTTCAGTCAGGTTTCTTATTTCAACAAAAATCTATGTAATAACATAAATAGTAATGAATGAGCTAACATACAATGAATGAACTAATTTTATATATAATTGTCATTTTTCATGTGATGCAATATCTGACTATCATTCTTTAGTAGCAACTACAGAAAATTGTATTTTTGCAGAAATGATATATGTAACTATCATTTAAATTATGACTGTATAATAACAAAATGAAAACTGTTAATATACACTATGTTATGATATATTTATCTATCATTATATATTTCTTGTACTTGTGTGGGAAATAATACCTTTCTATTGTCCATGTTCATAAAAGCTTCTCTTGAAATGACCTTTTTCAAGCTTCCAATATTCCACCTCCTAAATCAAGGTAAGGTAGAACGGTATGTTGCTAATGGAGATATCAAATTCATATGCTCACATAGGAAAAACTACAAATAAAATATTACTTGTTAAAACATACAATGTGTATAATTTAATTTATAGAGATAGATGCATTAACATAAAGTTAGAATGTTGTACTTATAATTAGGAGCATGGAACAACCCGGCATGTTTCTCGGCTTTGTTTTGAAAGCCATCAAAGCTCTAATCAATGAATGATGAATTGAAACCGGCCAAGATACTAAGTTCATTTTGTTTTGATCAAGGATATAAGGAATATATTCCCATGGTAAGTATCTTTGGTTGTTGGGAAAGAAGAAGGTTATCATTGCAAGAATAATAATCAGTTTTGGAAAATTAGTTTCATGTTGAAATTGTTGTGTTTCCAGAACATGATTTATCTTTGAAATTGTAAGATCCTTTGTGATGTGCTCTACTGTTCCAAAATTTCTTAGTACAAAATCTTTACAATTGTCTGGAAGGATTTGTAAACTCATTTTAGGTAATGGAAAAATATTAATTCCAGACAAAGGTAAGCTAAAGAGAATTGAAACATCTTCAGGTTTGATTTTTAGAAAAATATTCCCCACTTTAAAAGCTTCGTCATTGATAGAAAATGTTTCTATGATATCATCTAAGGTTGTTGATGATTTTGTAAAAGTGACTATGGATAAAATTTCTTTGAAAAACAGTAGCATAAATTTTTCGAAGGGTGTTTGTTTTAAATAATTCAATTGATCTACAAGATAACCTCTTTTTTCCTTAATTTTCCGAAATTTTTTTATCATTGGAAGCAAGCTACATCGATGTTGAATTTTTTCCTAAGATACTTTCTTTGATTTTTTTTCCTTCTGTTGTTTTCGCTTTCTTCAATCTTTTACCTCTTGATTCCTGTACAAAAAACTATGAATGAATAATTCGGTATTTAACAAACTATAATGTTATTTTCATGTCCCATTTTTTAAATGCATTCTTATTTTTATCTATCAATTTTTTCAACTATGAATGCATAATTTTCTATTGCTATATTCATCTATCATTATTTTTTCAAATGCTATATTTGTTTATCATTACTCTTTTTCAATATATGCTTCTACAGTTTAAAGATTGAATGCTATATTTGTCTATCATTTTATTCAATGTTATATTTGCCTATCATTCTGTAACTATTCATCTTATTGTTGTCTATCAACAGTCAAAAACTGAATGCTATATTCATCTATCATCTCATATTTCAATATGATGCATACAAATCAAATGATATATTGAACTATCATTCAATAACTATCTATCTGATTATCCACTACCGTTTATCAAATATTGAAATGCTATTTTCATTTATCATTTATCATTCCATCATAACACATACAGTAAATAAAATGATATATTCAACTATCATTCTATCATGCTATGTTTGTCTATCATTTTTCTCAATGCTATATTTGTCTATCATTCTATAACTATTCATCTTATTGTTGTCTATCATCTGTCAAAGACTGAATGCTATGTTCATCCATCATCTCATATTTCAATATGGTGCATACAAATCAAATGATATATTAAACTATCATTCAATAACTATCTATCTAATTATTGTCTACCGTCTATCAAATATTGAAATGTTATTTTCATCTATCATTACATCATTAAACATATAGTAAATAAAGTGATATATTCAACTATCATTCTATCATGCTATGTTTGTCTATCATTTTTTTCAATGTTATATTTTTCTATCATTCTGTAACTATTCATCTTATTGTTGTCTATCGTCTGTCAAAAACTGAATGCTATGTTCATCCATCATCTCATATTTCAATATGATGCATGCAACAAATCAATTGATGTATTGAACTATCATTCAATAACTATCCATCTAATTATCATCCACCGTCTATTAAATATCGAAATGTTATTTTCATCTATCATTGCATCATTACACATACAGTAAATAAAGTGATATATTCAACTATCATTCTTTAATTATCAATCTAATTATCATCTAATATTTATCAAAAACTGGAATGCTATTTTAATCTACCATTTCAATATAATGCATGTAACGAATAAAGTGATATATTCAATTATCATTCTAAAACTGTCTATATGATTACCAATTCAGCATAAACTTTTATTGTAAAACTATTTACAAATAAAATGATAATTCAACTATCATTGTAAAATTATCTTTTATTTTGAAAAAAAATCAGATGTTATACCTTTGTCTTTCTTTTTCTACTGACGATTTCATCACAAAGCTGTTGTTTCTTCATGTCGTCTACATTCACGGTTTTTGCTGCCCTAGATTTTCTCGTCCTCTTTGTTTATTCATGAATATCAGTTGAATCAACAGCCGTGGGTGAATTAGTTTTTCGTCTTCTCTTTATTTTTGTACGCATAGCATTCTAAGCCCTACTTTTTGAAATCCTATGTTCATCGTTTATTTGTTCAGGATTTGTTGAAATATGTGGATTTACGTCCATCGACTTAGCTTCCGAAGTCGATTGCACTTGTAAATCAGTTTGAGGAAGAAAATTGATTTGGGTTTGGGTTGTAAATGTTTGATGGAGGAGAAATTTTGTTTACAGAGGAAAAGAGACTAAAAAAGCAGGAACCATCATGAAATTTTGTTTCGATTTTTAAATTATTTGCACCAACTTATATAACATATGAATATTATTGGAAAAAGATTATAAAATTTGAGATTTTATTACGATAAATAATCAAATTTGATGTTTTAATTTTAAGAAAAATGCAAATATTTAAATTTGCATTTAAAATGCAAATATTTGCAAAATGTATGTGATAGTGCAACAATTTCTGTAAGCATATTCAAAACATAGATTTTCTCTGAAACATATAGGTATATGAATCTTGTTGGAAAGAATATAATATGATTTAATGTTGAAAACATATTCCATCTGGAAGGTCAAATGAGAGATGTCATCTTTTTTTCTTTTTCTTTTCCGTTCTTTCTTTTTAAATCGGTATATAGGAAGGGTTACCTGGTAGATGATCATAACAATGGAAATGATCTTGAAGACTCGATTTTAATTATTGAACACGGTAGTAACAATTTCCTTAGGAGGGGGTGGAAGTACAGTATTGCAAGAATTAGGTTTAGGATAAATTTTTGATATGAGCTTTGAGAAAATAACCTATTGTAATAATATGCTTCTAAAAAATTAGTTGTAGAAATAAACATAGTTTTCTATAGTTTGTGCAATTTAAAATTGCACAGGCTTTAAACTGTTATTATATCATTCGCGATTTTAAATTGCGTAAGCTATAATTTTATTTTATTTTTCAAATTGTACTTGTGCAATTTTGGATTTCACAAGTTCAATTTCGAGATAAAAAAAACAGAGGGCCTGTTTATTCCTTATTCCCTTCCTCCTCTCTTTCATCACACAAAACCCAACTTCCTTTCATCCCAATTTCTTCTAATCTTCAAAGTTTTTTATCATAAGCAAAGATTTTATTAAAATAAAAGTAGTTTTGTTTGAAGATTCTCTAAAGACACATCATTTTCTTCACAGATCAGTGTATTAATTTTACAAATATTGAATTTAGGGCTTTTCCGAAAATATTATTCAATTAAGTTGTAGATAAAGTTGTTAAATTTAGTTTCATGTAAGTTATAATTATTGTTTTTACTAGTAATATTTCTTAATATATGAAAGTTTATTTTGTTTTTAGGGATAATGTCAATGGTTCTAATTATATTTCACTACGATGTAGAATTATGAAAGTCTATAGGACCTTTTTAAGTAATGCAACTTATATATATATATATATACACACACATATATGTGTGTGGGGGGGAGTGTATATTACTAACTATATTAAGCAGAGAATAATAATTGAATATAAATAAGGTAAATAATAAAAGCGAGCACACCAAATATTTTATACTGGTTCGGAGCTCCCATCCTACGTCCAGTCCCGAAGCTCCCTTTCGGTATTTTCTTTAACCAACTAACTCTCGCTTCGTCCGGAGGAATAGGCTAATACAAAGTATATCTCTGACAATCTTGTGTTCCAAATAACACAGATTTTGACTGATAGTACAAATCTTTCTATGATCCTCTTTGAGTATGTGAATGTGAATGCTTTGAGTTGTAGGAAGTGGTTTAACCAAAATTATATTTTGGTTATGATAGATTGAGAGTATGTAAGCAATGCATGCACTAGAGAGTAACAAGAAATCAAGAGAGAATACATTCAATTAATTCGATTCGATTCAATTCAATTGCTTTTTAAATCTCAATCATGGTAGTATTTATAGATTCAAAAAGATGCAGATGAAGAGTTGTTACAGTTAGATAAGGTCATTCATTTTAATAGCTGCAACCTTTCGATGAAGAGTTGGTTCCTGTTCATTTAAAGAAGTGTATTCGGAGTTTTGCAGTTTTTCAAATGACAGACATCTGTGGGGAAACTTCAGATGTCTGTGCCCTTGGGAAAAAAATTCCAAGTATTATAACATACGTCTGTGGTTTTTCCTTAGACATCTATGAATGATAAATTCAGTTTTCCAATTTATGTTTGTGTATATGAAATCATGTGTGCATATATACTCAAGGAGACCTTACAGTGTTTTGTCTAAGGCTCTTAATACATTAAAATAACCTTACTAATCATAGCATGGTCCATAGATTTTTGTTTGCCTTCGAGTCCCAATATCCTTGAGCATGATGTTCTCTTGTAGTATATACCTGTAATCTTGATAAGATGTATAATATATATGATTGTATAGTTGTTGTCATTGAAACATAGAATGGAGGTTCTAATATTCTCCCCATTTTTGATGATAACGACTATACAATCAAAACAGAAAAAATATTATAGTCATTCATAATAAAAATAGAGAATGTTCACATAAAGTAGATTTTGTCTCCTCCTATGTATATGCATAAATTTCTCCCCCTTGGTCATTATCAAAATAGAAGAAAAGACAGTATGTGTGCATTCCCATAGTATGTGTAAGATACTAGTATGTTATAAATATGAATATGGATAATTAAAAGTAAATACGGACGAGTAAGGCCAAGCAAAACCATAGACTAAAGTATTATAGCGGGAGATAAAATTTAAATAATAAGATGCTAGTTGTACTGAACATAAATGCTAAATAAAATAGTTAAAAATAGCTGAATAAAAGAGATGCTAGTTGTACTGATCGGACGAATAAGAAAACCCATCATAATTTTCATAATACTCCCAATAAGACAAAGGATCTTGGTCGTATGCTCCCGCCAGTTGGTTTGATCGTTATACTCCTCATTTTCTTGAATGGAAAGTCCTTGAAAAGCCATGTACGGTTGATGCTGAAATTGCTGAGGGTCAGACAAGGACATATCATCACTATCTTCTTCCTCCTCCTCAGGTTGCTCTTGCACAATAGTCTTCCCTCTGTCGTGAGAAGTATGAGACCGATAAACTGGTGTTTGTAATTGGGGAGGTGGTGTAGGTGAAAGCGAAGATGATGAGCGAGAAGACGATCTGCCACGGACTTTTTTCGTAACTTTTTCTAAAGTGGAAGCAACCATTTCTAAAGTCTTTTCCATTTTAGTCATCCTCATCGAAAAAGAACGTTTCAAACCTGTCATCTTTTTGTTCAAAGCCCGCCGGTTGACCATGATTAGCTTTTGATTTTTAAGTGCTAAATCATGAAGCGATTCATTTTGCAACGGTTGAATGCGAGCTTCTTGAATTTCCGAATCCGAATAATATTCGGCAGCATGACCGGAGGAGGCAGGTTATTGTGAAGGATGGGTAAATAAGTATGTTGAGGAGCGGGAGTGGGCGGAGGACCATGATGCACTTGTTGTTGCTGCCACTGTTCTAGAGAGATGATTGGGGTGGTCGTTGGGAAATGTGCATTAAAGATAAAAAATCTTATTCCGCTCTCTTTAATCGGGATTTCTTCAAAGTGAGAGATATAAGAGGGTACCCCAAGGGCTTTTAAGAGACACATAATATATGGAGCATAAATAATCGTGCGTCGGTGATGAGACCAAAAGTTTTTCATTTCATCATGAATGAACTTAGCCCAATTTATTTGTATCCCAACAAAAATAGTATAAAGGGCTTTGTGGTCGTTCTTGTAGATTTGCTCATGACTTTCAAGGTGTGGAACTATCGTATTAATAACCATATGGTTTAACAACCTAGCCTTTTGACGTAAGTAAATAGATTTCCACTGTGGCATTCTATCTTCCCAAATTTGATGAGTTATTTCATCTCGCGGTAAATTCATGTGGTCGGGAACTTCTTTTAAATTGATTTCGGACGAAGAACAATTATGTATATGATCAATGGTGTTTGCGCTAATCTTTAAAACACGTCCGTAAACACTCGTCCATAACCAACCATCGTCATTGTCAGGAGTCCAAATATCACTACTACACAAATTGGCGTAAAAAAGAAAGATTGTCAATTGATCGATTTGTACCTCATTTTCGTCGAAATTGATTAAATCCCGACATTCGGAGGTGACAGTTAATTCTTGAATGTCATATTCGTCAAACTTGTATAATCTGTAGAATGGCTCGGAATGAAGTTTTTTTTGTTTGAGCTCGTCAAATCACTTGTTAGCAATCATGCTATTGCGAAGCCATTCTTGAATGAGAGCATCAATGACTAAGGGGTTGTGAGAAGAAGATGATTGATCTTTCTTGAAGTGTTTGCTAACCGGAGTTTTTGCTTTGGGAGCCATTAGTGAGCAATTTGAGATTTTAGAAACTAGAGTCTGTGTGTAAATTGGAAATAGGCTGGTGAAAAGTTTGAGAAAGGTGTAAAATTATATATATGTCTGCTGAAAATAGGAAGTTCGGAGCATCGACGGACATATGTGGGGATGCCACAGACATCTGTGGTTTTAGTAAAAATTAATCTAAAACATATAACTGACGTCTGTGAGTTTCCACAGACGTATGTGGTTTTAGGAATAAGTTTCTCGAAACCCGTGACAAATCCTTTTGAGTTGTCTCTGAATGTCACAATGCCACCATCGATATATGTTATATTCGATAACATATTAGCATTTCCAGTCATGTGCTTAGAGCAACCGCTATCGTGTATCCATTTCTTTTTTTCTTTTTTTAATTTTGGGTACCTGAAAAATAAAAAAAAATTAATTGGTACCCACATTCTTTGATTAGGGTCCTACATGTTAGTGGAAGAAAGTAGCCATATCCATGAGGGTTTGGTTCCTTTAGAAATGTAATTATTGTTATGTACAACTTTCTTTAAATATTCATCAATATATTTTTGTCTAATTAGTTTATTATTTGTTTTTGGAATCCATATTTTGACCATATTTGTATATGAATTCTTAAACTTATTTTCAAACTTTGGTTTTTTGAATTTTGTGTATGATGTGCTATATTTCTTTGACTTTTGTTTTTTTTAAAACCTAATCCATTTCGATTTCCAGATGGTTTAGATATCATAATCAAATTTTCTAAATTTTGTTTTCCTTTATTGAATTTTGTCACATTATTTGTTATTTTATCTAACTTACTTTTAAATTACAAATTTCAATATTTCTAGAATCTAAATTTGCTTGTAATTCTGGTTTTTCTTTTTTCAGATTAACTGTTTCTAAATCATTTAATAATTTGTCATTTTGAGATAATAACGTGTCATATTTTTTTTGAACAATTTCTAATTCTTCTTCTAAGATAATTTTTTCATCTTTTAATAATCCGATTTCTAATTCTGATCTTGTTAACTTTCCTACATATTCCTTATTTAATTTTTTTGATTCTCTATATTTATCATCTGATTCAATGCTTATTTCCATTATTTCATCATAAGTAAGTTCAGGACATACCTCATCAGTGTTAGCCATAAAACACACATTTACTTGTTCCGAGTCGCTTTCACTATCACTATCTGATGAAGAAGACGAATCTGAATCATCCCATATTACTTGAAAACCTCTTTTCTTTTTCTTGAGTTTCTCAAATTTGCTTTTCTTTTTATCATTATAGAGCTGTGGACAATCCTTCTTCATGTGGCCAAAAATTTCACACTCACAGCATTTGATCGATGTTTGATTTGAGGAGTTTGGTTTGCCACCATTTTAGAATTAGGTCATCTTCTTGAACTTCTTGAATTGTTGTAGTTCTTGGCAATAAAGACAATCTCATCTTCGTCTAAGTCTGAATTTTTTTTACTTGCTTGGAATGTTATGTTTTTCTTTCCATGATTTTACTCCTTTTTAGGCTGCAAGTTAGCTTCATACGACATCAGATTTCCTATTAGCTCTTCGACTTTAAGTTGAGAAATATCATTAGCTTCTTCGATGGCTAAAACTTTTCTTTCTCATTCATTTGTCAAAGAGTTTTGATTTACGTGACTAAATCAAAATCGGTGAATTTGACTCCAAGTGCCATGAGATCGTGTTGAATGGTTTGAAATCTTGTATACATATCAATAATTGATTCACTTGTTTTCATTTTGAAAGATGAAAACTGGTTTTGTAAAATCGAAATTTTAGTTTACTTGACTTTATTCGTGCATTCATGTGTGATTTGTAAAGTACACCATATATCATTTGCAGTCTTGTAGAGCATGACACGTGAAAACTCATTTTTGTCAAGTGAGCAAAACAATACATTCATAGCTTTGGCATCGTTAGATGCCTCTACTTTTTGTGCATCAATACACGTGCAATATCGGTGTCAGGTGCTTCATATTTGTTTTGAGTTGCTAGCCATATTTCTAAACCATTGGCTTCTATAAAAATTCACATACGTGTTGACCAATGAGCATAATTAGAACCAGTAAATAATGGAGGATGAGCAGTTGATTGACCTTCTTGAAATGTGCTTTCCATTTTAATGATTATTCAATTATGTGTTACTGTAGATTGAAATGACCTTGCTCTGATACCAAATGAAAGTCTATATGATCTTTTTGAGTAATGCAAATTATATGTGTGTGTGTGTGAGTGCATATTACTAACTATATTAAGTAGAGAATAATAATTTAATATAAATAAGGTAAATAATAAAAGCGATCACACTAGATATTTTATACTAGTTCGGACCTCCCGTCCTACGTCCAGTCCCGAAACTCCCCTTCGGTATTTCCTTTAACCAACTAACCCTCGCTTCGCCTGGAGGAATAGGCTAATACAAAAGTATATCTCTGACAATCTTGTGTTCCAAATAACACAGATTTTGACTAATAGTACAAATCTTCCTATGATCTCCTTTGAGTATGTGAATGTGAATGCTTTAAGTTGTAAGAAGTGGTTTAACCAAAATTATATTTCAGTTATGATAGATTGAGAGTATATAAGCAATGTATGCATTATAGAGTAATAAGAAATAAAGAGAGAATAGATTGAGTCAATTCAATTCAATTGATTTCTAAATCTCAATCATGGTAGTATTTATAGATTCAAAAAGACGCGGATGAAGAGTTGTTATTGTTAGATAAGGTCTATTCATTTTAATGGCTGCAACCTTTCGATGAAGAGTTGATTTCTATTCATTTAAAGAAGTGTCTATTTCGAATTTTGCAGTTTTTCAAATGACAGACGTCTGTGGGGAAACCTCAGACGTATGTCCCCTTAGGAAAAAATTTCCCGAGTATTGTCACAGATGTCTGTGGTTTTTCCTTAGATGTCTGTGGATGATAAATTCAGTTTTCCAATTTATGTTAGTGTATATGAAATCATGTGTGCATATATATACTCAAGGAGACGTTAAAGTGTTTTATCTAAGACTCTTAATACACTAGAATAACCTTACTAATCATAGCACGGTCCATAGATCTTTGTTTGTCTTCGAGTCCCAGTATCTTTGAGCATGATGTCCTTTTGTAGTATATACTTCTAATCTTGATAAGATGTATAATATATATGATTGTATAGTTGTTGTCATTGAAACATAGAATGGAGGTTCTAACAAATTATTGGTTGATAAAGGCGATAAATCTAGATATGTTGGTGGTAAACGAAATGAATCGAAAACTAAAAATTATTGTAGTTTTAGTCGATGAGCAATGTACTGCAACATTGTTGACAAAATCCATCAGAATAACTTTCAGTTAGAAGTGGAAATGCTCGGAAGAGAACGTGCTAAAAAAGGACCTCGGGTTGAATTATTTTTTAAACTTACAAGAGAAATTCGTTGAACAAACGATTAAACATTTAGTTTCTTTTAAAGTAGTGAAGTCGCGTGCAAATTAATATACAGTTCGATGTGATGTGGATGAAAAATGTCATTAGAGAGTGCATGCTAGTCTATCTACTAAGAAAATCTCAAAATTGGTGGAAAATAAAAACATATGGAGGGAATCACACTTGTTTAAATGCAACCATCTAATGATTTTGTTTCCTATAGCGCAACATTTGTTAATTTACTATACAAATAACAGAGTACTGCACTTATCCATGAACGCTGACCACATTGTGCTAAATCGATCAAAAATGGTAAAAATTTCAAATTACATCGACCGTTTGAATAATTCATAAAAAGCTAAGAGTTTAAGAAGTATAATGTTACAGCACGACTACGATGAAATATGTCAATATCCATCGCATCTTCTCTAAGTGGATCTTGAACTTCTTTCCAAAACCAACTCATACTAACCTCAATTTTAGATCTTATAGCATTTTCAGTAGGAAATATACCTAGTAACTCATGAAACAATGTAAAATAATCATATTCCAAATTGATAAATTACGGAACCATTTGTAGGTAAGCTTAACAAATAGTAAATATCACATAAAGTGGTAGTGTTACAGCCAAATTTTCCACGGTCTCAGAACAGACTCAAACAGATGGATTGGACTTCAGAATGATGAAGAAATGACTCTGAAGACTTGAAGGAAAAACTTGGAATGGCGATAGAAAAGACTTCAGGGAGTTTTGAGCTGATTGCATTATGGAAAAGAGATCGGTACCGACATGAAAAGAGATTGATACCGATCACTTTTCGTGCACATTCATGCCTTCTAGAGTGATGGTCAATGGATGGTTAGCTAAAATGATCGTCTTGAGGTTCATTTGTGAAGGAATAGTTGAACAACTTCAAAGAGCTTAGCAAAAAATGATAAGTACTAGACATGTTAGAACTTCTCGGCAACAGCCTAAATTTAAAGCAAAAGTGTTTAGAAATTGATAAGCAAAAATGTTTAGAAATTAATGATTCAAAGTTAGAAAATGGAATAGAGGAAGAGTGGTTTGCAATTAGCAAATCAGTTCGGTACCGATCTGATCTTGGTCGGTACTGATATGATTTTAGTGGATAGGGGACTTCGTCTTACTTCCTATTTTCTCGGATTTGGAGTTTGACCCGGCATTTCATGATCCAACGACTTTGTTGGTCGATTTACTTATAAATAGAAGGTCTATAGAAATTTGGAGAGGATTTTTCCCTTTTGGACTTCTCTGTCTTCTTTTTCCACCATCAACTTAGAAGAATAATACATAATCGAAGATCCGCTAGATTGTGATTGGATTTGAGTTGTAATCTTTGTATTTCAGAGAGAAAACATAAGATAATAAAATTAAAGTGGACGTAGACCAGAGAATTTGCCAAACCACTATAAAAACCATATTTTTACGTTTGTTTATTTTGATAGATCTACATTGTTGGTGCTTTTAGCTAATATTGGGGTGTTGTGTCAACTTTTGACGCAACATTTTTGGTGCTTTCACTAAGAAAGGACTAGGGGTTAACAACTTAAAGCTTTGATCTGAAGTTTGGAAGAGACAACAAGTCTTCTACCAAAGCTATTGCAGGACCAACTCAACCAGAACACGAGGGCGGTCTGGAGGTGTCCTCAATTTCTAATCCATCGGTCCACATGACAAGAAAAGAGATGGAGATAATGATGAAAGAGATGGAAAATGGGATAATGGCTCAACAATAGGAAATGCTAGATGGATTCTTCAAAAGGATGGGAAAGCAAGGATCGGCCGAAGCAGCTGAAATTCAGAACCAGAGGCCAGAAGCCAATGTAGAAGAATCGGTGTTAAAACTAGGCTCACTCGCAGCGGAAATTATGGGTGAATTTCAAAAAAAATCCCCTTATTGGATCTTTATTAGGCCTATAAAGCCTAATTCATTTAGAACATTTCTAAATGTTATTTGAATAAAATCTTCTATTTTTTTAAATTTATAAATTATATAGTTTTATTTAATTTATAAATTGATATATATATATAGACATACATACATGTGTATCATATACACATATATGTGTGTCTGCATGTGTAACATATCAACTCGTGCAAGATATAACATGTCTATATATAGATGTTGAGATTTACATCAAAACGGATACGTTAACTCATCCAATATGGAAGTATATGTTGTCCAAATATATGTTTGTATATAAGCTATTATTTTATATAACTATTATAAATTGTGTGTGTGTGTGTACATATATGTTAAGTTAGTTTAAATAAGTGTCTATATATACATCTATAATATATTTAAAATTTATTAATAAATATTTGTGTGTATATGTGTATTATCTTATAAATAAAATATTAATATTATGTAATACATATTGTTATAATATATTAATTTAAATATATATAATTTATTTTAAATATTAAAATATACATTTATATTTTATAAGTCGTGAATAATATGTATATAAACATATATAATAATAAAATAATTTATATATTTTTTTAAAAAGAAAATAATTTATATATATACACGCACAAATATATATTTATAATATATAGATATATACATATATTAATTAATAACATTATTCAAGATATATTTTTTCCAGGTCATGATCAAAGCACAAAAAGTTTTAATTTTTTTTAATTTTAAAATGCATTTTTAATTAAATATTCATTCAAAATTAATAATAAATATTAGTAAAAATTAATTTTGAAATTTTTATTTCAAATTTTAAAATTCCAGAAAATCCTAACTGATATTTCATGGCTTGAAGAATTTTTCCACATTTTTTCAGCTTAAATTTATTTTTAATAATTTATTTATTTACGGCCTTTTAAATAATTAAATTTAAAAAATTTGGAATTTTTTTTTATTTTTTACTTTTTGGCCGAAAGCTTGTCTAATGCTAATATAATTTTATAAAATTTTTAAAAAAGTTTCCATGACATTTTTGAATTAATATAATTTATTAATGAAGTAAATTGATTTAAATAAAAATAAATTATCTATATAAATTTATTTCTTGCTTTCGAAAATTAATATCGTTGTAATACATTATAAATAAAATTATATGACTAATTTTAACAATGATATAATCTTGCGACTAATTGTGATATGTATGTATGTATGTATGTATGTAAATAATATAAAAAAATTAATTTAATAAAAATATAATAATTATATTATTTTATATGGCTGCACTGACCTGACATATGTGATTAAAAAAATTTGTTTTTTAATTAAGCATAAATATATACATGCATATAACCAAACTAATTTGTGACAACATTGCTTGTACATTAGAATCATCACCTAAATAACAATATAATATAAATATACATATATGATAAAAAAATATACTAATAATTATCAACTATAGAATCATACCTTAGTCCCAAAGCCTTGAAGTACACCTTCAAAAGGAAAACTCTCGTCTTTGAAACTTTTTCCGATTTGGTAGATTGCTAGTCCTTGAACCATTGACTTTTAACTATCAAATAGCGTCCGAATCTGACTTGGATTGAGTTTGTATTGATGGAGAGGCTAGGGTATGAATTTAGCTAGCAAAGAAGAAAAGAGGATGCAGCCAAAGATCATTTCTAATTAGGGTTAGAGATACTTATATAGTGGATAAAAGGAGAGAAATATAGATCTAATCTCATACTCTTTTTCCTTCAATCTGAGCCATCCAAAATCAAGTCCCCTTCTACCATAATCGAGCCACCTATTACCCATGCGTGCTGTCGAAAATAACAAGCCCTATAATGGGCCTAAAACCCATTTAAGCCCATATAAAAAATTTACGCAATTAAATCCAATTTAATCGTATATCGATATCATATATCGGTTGATATATTTGTAATTAATTATTATAAATATATTTTGTAATATTTATTTCTCAAATCATAATCAAATTTATAATCAATATTCATAATATTGGTTAATTTAATTAATTTATAACAATTATAAAATAATTAAATCGTTTGGTCAAAGAAGAATTCATCGTTTTGGTTGTGTGACTCGTAAAGTATAAATTTGGTCAGCGATTAATATCAAACTATTCAAATATTAACGTTCATACATCACTTAGCAGGTGGTGTAATATTTTGGCCAAATTTATCACTTACTTGGTTTTGGTAAAATCCAATTTCACTTTATTAAGCGTTACTCTATTGTGATTTATTTACACCAATTTTCTTCATCAAAACTATATCACTTTGGACTTATGAAATTTGGTAATGGTCAGAATTCCAATATCGTCCATATTCAACTCTATAGTCCAAACACAAAGCCTTTGGTTCAATTATAACATTTATTATTAATCGAAATACTTTGACTAGAGACTTTGAATTGACCGTGATACTAACCCTATATAACTGAGAAGACGAATCCTCTCTTAAATAGTGTTTCACTTCCAATACTTCCACTCGAGCCAACTATTGTCACTCGATGGACGTTGTGCCATGATTTGACTACAATCAAAGTGGAGCTTTCATATTGAAGATCGACATTATTCTTAAGTCGAGAGAACTGCGTAAATCAGTTACATTAATATTTTTTGTTTGACCTTAGTTATATTAACCAATATAAAAAAAATCGAGTGAGTCGTTCCATGGTCATCCAATAAGTATCGGTATGTAACCCCCAAGTGCCTTCAGTAGTCATGAGTAATGCACTATCCAACATTTGAAGAGCGTTACATACTCTAGTCTCAACGACTACATCGATATCCAGTCTCGATGCATCTTGACTAGGAACATTTAAATGATATATTTATCTTCATTGTGACAAATTACTCATGGTTACAACACTTTGTTACTATTATCACAAAACATATCATTTATGCATTTTCTATTAAATATACTTTAATTAAATTAATTAATTAATTAATATAACACATTATATCATCAAGTATATAATAGAAAGAAAACACCATTTATTTATTTCGAACAAGATTGATTATCGAGTTAGAATATGTAACAAATTACATAATTGCCCCTAAGACATACCCTAACTCTATCAATCAGGAGGTAGAGCCGAGCAAACTAGAACAGAGCCCCCATGACCAAATCAGATTGGTACCAACCTAAATCAGGTCGGTACCGAAATGAATTTATAGGGGCACTATTGATTTGGGCTTAGGACGAGCTGGGATGCTGGGAGCGGACGATGCTGGAGCCAGAAATGTAAATCGGAATGCGAATGCACAATAACAGGAATTAGAACCAGAACCTCACCGCAGGAACCGGGAGCAAAATGGAGCAATGGATCAAAGACCTTTATTAAATGACAACGACCAAATAGCTGAAATAATCAGGAGAATAGTAAAAGGTGAACTTCGAGACCAGAATTTGGAGGATGTGAACAGAAATCCATTCACTCCTGATATTCGGTACACTAAGAATCAACCCGATTTCAAGCTACCAACGTTGGAACTGTTCAACAGAATGACAGATCCGACCGTTCATCTGATGAGATACATCTGACATATGGAGGTGTTGAGTACTTCTGAAGAAGTAGTGGGACGGTGCTTTCCATTGTACTTAACCGAGTCAGCTGCGATGTGGTTCAGACAGCTAGAGAATGGTCCATAAGTATGTGGACCGGATTGATAGATAGATTCTTGAGACAGTTTAGAGTTCACATTTCTCGATCGAAGAGTGATGATGCTTTCGAGCATGAAACAGAGGACCATAGAGACTCTAAGAAGTTATCTGACTAGACTTAACACAGTAGTCACTGCAGTTCATAAGCCAAATCCGTCAATAGTTCTGATGGCGGCAGTGTCTGGAGTTACGAATAAGATTGACTTCAAAGTTGCTTTGGAAAGAGATCCACCGATGCATCTTACGTAGTTTTACCATGAAGTTGAGAGATATCTATGTCAGGAGGACGTTGAGACTGAAAATGCTGAAGTTAATGCCGTGGATGATGGAGGACTGTCCAGAATAGGATACAGTAAAGACAAAGGAAAGCAGAAAGCTAACGACAATTTTGGAGGACCGAAGCGGCAAAGGAGGGAACAAAAATTCTCTTCATACACTGATCTACTAAAAACTCAGAGAGGATATACCTAGATACTAGGGGAAAATCCCCTATCAAAGGCCAGCTAAGAGAGAACCCACGATCGAGAGAAAGGGTCCAGAAGATTTTGCATTTTTCATGAGATGGATGAGCATAAAACGAACGAGTACATACACCTTCATAATTTCATAGAGAAGCAGGTTCGAAAAAATTGGCTATAACGGTACGTGAGGAACCAAACTACAGTGGTTTAGCAGGAGCAGTCACCATCTGCGGCGAAAGCATCAGGATACGACCACGGATTTGGGTCGAGAATGTTTATCCCATGATCGGGATGAGTAGGGTTCAAGTTCGATTCCCTTATTTTGCTTTCTGTTTCAAATAAATAAGATGGAATTACTATCATATAACTTACACATGTACGATACCTCGATTGGTCACTAGGCACGCTCTGAGTTGGATGTTTGGTAGTAATCATTGATAGTAGGAATGTTTAGGAGATTTACTTGTCTCTTTGATTTGGATTTAGTAAATGAACGTTTGGTTTTGAAAATCATTTGAACATGATAATTGACATATAAACTGATTGGACATGGTTTTCCCGACCGAAGAGACGGGGAATGAACCATAAGGTACAAGTCCCCTTGTCGGAGAGCGAGTGGATGGACTTGTACGGGAAAGTAAGTTCCCTTATCGGAGAGCGAGTGGATGGACTTGCTTGGACGTTGGGTCTCATCGTCGAAGAGCCAGCGGATTGACTCAGCATGAATATACGATCCAGAGAGATTAGACTCTAGATTGAACATTGATTATGCGATCCGAAGAAATCTAGATTTGACCTTAGGATTTGAACACTTATAATTGGATAATGATCATTGATTAATTAATGATTGTCATAGCCTCGATTTGATTGAGCTTGCTTATATTGGAATGTTAGGTGATTCTAGACGATTTATAAGTGACATTTTGATCGATGGTAATGCACTCCTACGATTAACGACGCATGATTGCATGATATATGATTAACTTAAAATAGATAAATCCTGGGCGAACACGGGACGATATAGATATTAATTTATGATAACTTAACCCCGGGCGAACACGGGATGACTCTGATAATGATAAGTGATAACTTAACCTCGGACAGACACGGAATGACTTTGGTAATGTATTTGATATAATAACTCTGGGTGAACACAAAATGATTATGATTTACAACTAACACTTAAGCAAAGATTAGAGCCCTTGCCTATTATGGTCTAGAACGACCTTTGATTTGCAAGTGAATCTGAGAGAACCGGATGGTTCACCACAACTTGGATCGGATAGCCGGAGAGCTCAACTAACAATGATTGATTACTCCTGGAATTTATTTTTGAGCAAAACCACCTTACATTCATAAGGCGTACTTTGAGGGCAAGTGTTACTGCCAAATTTTCCACGGTCTTAGAATAGACTCAAACAGATGGATTGGCTTCGGAATAACGAAGGGACGGCTCCGGAGATTTGGAGGCAAGTTTGGAATGACGATGGAAAAGACTTTAGGAAGTTTTGAGCTGATTGCATTAAGGAAAAAAGATCAATACCGACATGAAAAGAGGTCGGTACCGATCATATTTTGTGCACATTCATGCCTTTTAGAGTGATGGTCAATGGATGGTTGGCTAAAGTGATCGTCTTGAGGCCCAATTCTGAAGGAATGGTTGAACAACTCCAAAGAGCTCAGAAGAAAAGGATAAGTACTGAACGTGTTAGAACTTATCAGCAACAACCTGATTTCCAAGGCAAAAGTGCTTAGAACTTGATGAATCAAAGCTAGAAGATGGAATAGAGAAAGAGTGGATGATTAGCAATTAGCAAATCAGATCATCACCGACCTGATCCTGGTCGGTACTGATATGATTTTATTGGATAGGGGGTTTGTCTCGCTTCCTACTTATTCGGATCTGGAGTTTGACCTGGTATTTCGTGATCCAACGAATTTGTTGGAAGATTTACCTATAAATAGAAGGCCTGTAACTTAAATAGAAGGCCTGTAGCAACTTGAAGATGACTTTTCCCTTTTGGACTTCTCTATCTTCTCCTTCCGTCATCAACTTAGAAAAACAATACCTAATCCGAGATCTACTAGATTGTGGTTGAATTTGAGTTGTAATCTTTGTATTCCAGAGAGAAAACATAAGATAATAAAATTAAAGTGGACGAAGGCCGAAGAATTTGCCGAAGCACTATAAAAACTGTGTTCTTTCTTTTGTTTATTTTGATAGATTTATATTGTTGATGCTTTCATTTGATATTGAGGTGTTGTGTCAACTTTTGACCCAACATGTAGTCATTTTTCCACTCTAAAATGAAAAGTATTTTCCTTCGACCTCCAACGATCACACAATGTCGTAACAATATGATGGTATAATTTAGTGTATTCAACTCGCATTACTTTTCAAAAAATAGTTGATTTTAAATTTTCTTCCAGTCGAAGATCTTTATATTAAACTTTTTGAAAGCTTTGATTTATAACAAACAATACAAATCAACATTTTATAATGTTTTTTTCTTTAAAAAGCGATGTATAAAATAAAAACAAATACCTCCATAAGCAATCGATTTTCACTCATATGTTTGTGTTGAAGATAATTGACATTTCTATCAATAGGTTTGGGTGTCAATTTTACAAAAATTAAACATTCAATACATGGTTATTGATAGCCAATTAAGTACTATACAAATTAAAACTAGGGTTTCTGTTTTCAATTATCTAACTAGTAAAATATAAATATCAAATCATTCAACTACAACAATGATCACTAAACTTAGTTAAACATGAAAAAAAACTTCAATTAATTCAAATTCAAAAACAATTTACCTTTAATTTGTGAAGATGACGAAAAACCTTCCATTTTGAGAACAAAGAGCAAATTAATTACGCTAACATCCAATTTTGAGATTGATCTGAGTAAGGGATCGAGAAAGAGAAAGTTGAAAATGGGATGGAATGGGATGGAAATGGAGAAAGAATAAATGAAAGACGGGAGAAAGAGAATGGAAGGCCCCGAAATTGTGTACTTGCACAATCCAAAATTGTTCAAGTACAATATTTTTTAAAAATAGTATAACTTGCGCAATTTAAAATTGCGTAAGCTATAATAACAGTCTAAAGCTTACATAATTTAAATTGCACAAGATATAGAAAACTAGGCACATTTCTACAATTAGCTTTTTTGAAGTCTATTATTATAATAGATTATTATTAAGGCTCATATCAAAAATTTGTCCTTAGATGTATGAATTCCTATGGTGCATTACGATTATAGCTACAACAATCAGAATATACATAAATTTAATAATCTCTATGCTCAGGTATAAATGCGCACGCATTCGTGTGCATCGAATAACGTAGGGAAACATTTATAACAATAATATTGTTTTTATTATGTGTGCGCCACAAATGCAAAAGTCTTGATGGTCATATGCACCTTTATTTCAAAGTTTTTTGTTGGTAGTTAAGACGGCAAATCGATAGTGAGACTTCATTGATGGATAGTCAGATGGGAATGTTATTTAAGTATTTTCGAAATTTCATAAAAACATGGTGGAAACTCTATTGATTCAATTTACATTATTAATATATATATATATATATATCAGAGATCAGAGATATATGAGAAAAAAGCTGATAAATCACTGTACATTTTCTTCCAAAACTAGCAAAGTAGAAAAGTTAAATCACCTGCCTGCAAGAACAAATAGGAACACATAACATTTTCATCAAAATAAAATAAATCTGTTCATTAGATATTGATTTTTTTTAAACCTGATTTTCACTCCAAGGAACTCGAGCCAAGACATTGAGATAATCAACCGATAATTCAGATATCTTTCTCCACAATTACAAATTAGTGTAAAAGTAAAATTATCATGAGATGGTATAACAATAGAATTAACTATCAACATTTAAATTTCACATCAACCTTAACACTCTTAGGCCTACCCGGACTTTCTCCAGTCGAATGTAGGAAAACTACATGGTACAATATTTTAACAGGAAAAATAAGAAGGGAAACATAATTTAATATGACATTTGCCATATTAACAACAACGATGATGATATTATTGTTGTTGCCGCCGCCGCCGTTACTATTACCATTATCATCATTATTATTTTTATTATTATTTTATATTCCTGAAGACGTAGTTAAGTTTGACAGATATATGAAGTATGAACAATTGGAAGGATAAGGATTCTTTAAATAAATACTATACCTCTGAGTATATTTATTTTTCCACGGCAATAAACAATATAATATGCTACAGGAACTTGTCAAGAGTTTTCAGAAGCTCTTTGAACCTTGAGATGCTTTAAAAATACGGAATGCAGCAAAGCACATAGTCATGTTACCAGCAACAGTTAGTCCGGCTTGCATGGCTACCAGTACCTTCATAACAAAACGATTTATTAACATGTTTATGCTTGTATATAGTTTAAATTGTCATGAACAAAATCATCGTTGATCAAGTATAAATAGGTAAGGTAAATTTACTTAAACAATTCGAACATTGTTAGTCTATTTCAGTGTAGCATGTGTATAGGAATTTCTTGCTACTTGGACATGAGGTCAAGTTAGATACAACCATGAGGGTATCAAAATTTGGTACAGAAGATCTTAGTTACTGACATGTGTGCTAGAAGTTAAAATGTGATCAATGTGAGCAATAATTTAACAAATTTACTTTTGTCATTTAGTGCACATGTCAAATGTTAAGTATTCTATACCAAAATTTGATAAAACACTGCTGCATCATAGTTTTTTCCAAAACATACGATTCAGACACAGTTACATAATTAAGCACTGAATTCCAAAAACAGTTGAAACAATCATTTATTTCAAATAGAAGTCAAATCCAAGAAATTATAAATTTGTAGTTGATGAGAAGATGGTGTATGCTATTATATTACCTCAAGAGACACAGAATCATAAAAGAAATGCCAACTACATGCACATAATGCTGATCCAAGAGGTAGAACCTACAACAAATAATACAACAGAAACCAAAAGGAATAATACATTAGAAACATGACATTACTGTGCCATCACTGATTGAAGCAGTGAAGTAGTTATCCCTTGTATCTTAATTAATCCACTCTACTGTTTGGAAGCTGCAGTTTCAACAGCACGTTCACTAATTATGTAATCACCTGTTCCTTCTACAATACTGAATCAAAAAGATGGTTACCGAACAAAATAACATAGTTTTATGTTTTGAAACAACTTATTCAAGACAACATGGTATAAAACACATGGAAATATATTTCTAGGTCAATATTATCTTATTATTATATATTTGTAATTATAAATACTTGGAAAGGTCAATATTAGGACACGGTTGGTGGGAGTAAGATGGCTGGGAGCAGGTGGCCTGAAAGAAGAGAGAGATAGACAGAGTGAATTACGGTGTTCTTAGTCACTTTTGTGGAGTTGAGACTTGAGACTTGAGAGAATACCGTCAAAGAAAATAATTAATTTGTGCTTAGTGTATTTACTGTGTGTATTATTTAGTATAAATTTCATTGTTATATGTTATTTCAATATTTTGCTCACACAATAAATAATCATAGATAAAAATCCATTATTAAAAGTTGAAAATTATGTCCATTTGAAATAACTTGCATACAAGGGTCATTATTTTTTATATTCCTAGATTAATCACAGAAATTTGAAATGCAATTGTAAAAATTGAGCAACAATTTTTTAATTTGCTAATTAACAAAAGCTACGCATTTGATAATTTGTAACATTACAGATTTAAAAGTAGAGAATATAAGGAAAAAAATGAATTTTTTTTTTTAACAAAATAAAAATAAAAAACTCTTTCAAGTAAAATTGAAATTCCATGCCACAAGCCTAACTGATGTCAACTCGCGTTGGATGCCAAATTAGCAGAGCACCACTTTTCCACCATTCAGCTAAAGGCTGATCCTTGTTATGACCTCAAACATCGACATCAGATGCCACAAGGAGGCAAATTTAAAGCTACAAATGAGCCCTTCATATTTGAAAGTTTGAAACCTTATCGCTTTTAAGCTACATCTAAAAATTAGAGGTTGGTAACAATTTTTTCACGCCAAATTTTATAAAAAAAATGTCATGCCAATGGTTTTATATGTTAGAACTTCAATAACATTCTATCCATGGGAAGGAAAAAATCAGCAAAATGGAGAAATGCACTGGAATAAAAAGTTTGATTCTTAACATGACTAAAATTGAAAATATGACATGCGATTTCAATAAAGAACGTAGAAGTGCAAAATGATGTCTACAATATCAAACGATTAACAAAAAAATGCGTTTAAATAAAAATCTAGGATCAATAATACAAGAAGATTAGGAGGTAAAGGACATAACAAACCAAATTAAAATAGGTCCAATAAAATAGAGATAAGCTAGATACATTTTAAGTTACAAGAAAATAATAGTTAAATTGAAAAGAAAATTTAATCAAACTGCTATTAGATCAGCTATATTCTATGCAACAAAATATTTGTCTTTAAAAAAAACAAGAAAGTAAGTTAAATGTAGAATAAATGAGAATGTTAAAATGAATGATGACAATAACTGGAAAAAATAGAGTTAAAAATGAGAAAATAGAGAGATATTAAAAGCGATACATATAAATGAGAAATTGGAACAAGTAGACTCGCATAAAATGGACACATACAATGAAAATACAGTGACACACCCATAAAGAGAGGAGATGTTATATACATAGAAGGAAAAGGACAAAAATGAAAACATAAATTAACATGTAAGGAAAATACTTAAAGTGATTTTAAACATTTGAACTTAACTAATAATATGATTTATGATAGAAATTTATAGTTAAAAAGAATTCATGTGGTTGTGACCCTATCAATTTGGGAAAAAGATCGGTGTGATGATCCTTAGTCAAGTCTTTTTAGTTCGTAGTGGTGAGGAAAACAAAATGAAGAATATTAAGTGACACATTTGGAGACCTCTTCTCACTATAGAGAATAAAAAACTGTCAACTTTCTCCACAACGAGCATTATGGATGAATTATGATATTTTAATAATTTCATAAATGTAAAACCTTCAATATTCATAAAAGCATCCCAACAGTTCAATAGGTAGATTTGGAGTACATTGATGTGGTATATTTTTACTCGCCACTTCCCCAACAGCGATACAAAATGCTGGGATCTACCCGATATTCAGAACATCCGGTAAGTCCCTATATACACACTAAGACGATGTTCTTCTTTACCAATTCATTTGGAGTTTTTATCGAATTAGGCCTTTTCTCAAAGCTTTTCACAAACGTAGCCGAATTCTAAAACTATTTACAAAGTGAGACCTGTTTTAACCACATCAGCACCATAATGGCAATAACAGACATGCTTAATCTCATATTGCACCTTGTTTATTTTTATTTCTGAATTTGTGACAAACGCAGCTCTAGACTCATATTAGAAGGTGAGTTCTACAAACTTATTGCATTCATAAGATAAATAGATGCATTGATATTAGATAAAAGATACAAAGAGAAATATATGCATTGACAGGTTGAACATTTTATTTTAGATACAAAGATAAACTGATTCCAAAATAAATTGACACTTGTACAAAGATAATAGATGCATTGATACAAAGATAAAACGATATCCCCTCCTTCCTAAGCATCAACCTCTAAATATTCCTAATATTACTCATACATCTCGCCAATAATGAATGTGCATTTCACTAAACTGATTTCAATTAATGCAATTTCAATTTCCAATTCTGAAGTGTATTCCAAAGCTCTTCGCAGTAGACGTTTGTCTATCCACTCTGAAAACCCACAAACATAAGAAAACCTTGTGCATCTGAGATAACGATGATCAACATCATTACCAGTTCTCACAACGATTATCGGAGTAACAAATCCACATTTATCGCAACTTGATCTAGACTCAGCTTGTAGTTCATTTTCGTGTTGCCTTCCTCCTTTTCTAATTGTTCATTTCTGTGTTCATCCATTATTTTAATTTGTTGTCTTAGTTAGCTAATAGAACTGAATTTTTTGGTCCACTGTTTATGATAGCCATCACTATGGCTGTTATGATAACAATAATTCTCTCGTTACCATAGGTAACCAATCGACTGGTTTCCGTTTTCGAGCTAAATTGGTAGACTAGCACAATCGGTATGGTAATGGTAAAACATTGGTAACTTTATCAAAACCTACGATAGCGGTAATGTATCAGTCCATTTATAATACACTGAAATTCATATAACTATCTATATTATATTCGTTTTGAAGCAAAAAAAATGATTAGATTTAGTTTAGGAAATCAATTCAAATGAAACCAATTGCATTTGTTTTTTCTCTCACGGCTGTCATTTATTAGATGACACGATGAAATGTACAATGAAACATCATTACAATGTAAAGAAATTAGCCGTTTTTCATTTTTTAATCAAACAATAATTTACAATTACAAATGTAATGCTTACCAGTTTATCAATATACCAATCTTCGACAAAATATCATTACCGGTAATGATAATGGTAAGCAATTTAACTTAATAGTGAAAGTGGTAAGGTAACAATATTTGCAAAATGGTAGTGGTATATGTTCCTCAATTTTCTCACAAGTAATTAATTAGTAAACCAACTAAGGCACAACCTGATCCAATCAAAAACGGCCCGGTTATTCTTCAAACCAGTACATTCAAGCCGGTCCAAACTCAAGTTGGTCTCAAACCAGTCCATCCACTCAGCAAGACATCAAGGTGAAGCCCGATCATCTTATTCCTAAGAAGTCTTCACAACCTGCTACTCGGATAAATTCAAAGCAAAGTATATCCATGTCCAGTCCATTTCGGCCCGGCTTGAAGATGATCGGCTTCTTCATGCCAAACCACTCTTAGTCCGACCCCAAGTAAGCCCGTCTATCTCAACATAGCTTCAATCACTAGTCGGCACTACTCTAGACTGCCTCAGACAACCAGCATACTCGACGAGGCCAGCTCTAGCATGACCCATCCTTGGTCCGGCTTCAGTCACCTCACATTCAACCTGACACCATCTCTCCAGCTGGGTTCTCGGCTACTTTCAGCAGCCGACCAGCCATCTCAACAAGAATTGCCACATAAGCATACAAAAGTGAACAACAAGTTGTCTGTTCATTTGTACCAAGCCCTGTAGCTAGCGGCTGAAGTGATGACTACTTCTATGGCAAGCCATCAGCATTTAATGTGCATTAAATGCAAAGCTTGCGCATGGTATAGAAGGACAATTGGTATATTTCTCAGCCACGTATCTTTTTGTCCCTTTATAGCCATCTTTCATCAGCTCATTCGACCAAATCAACGGCCAGGCGATCAGCGCCTGCTTAATTGAGAAGAACAAGGTCTTTGTGTAACTCAACCAAAATAGAAGAGCTTAGGGTAACGACGTACATTAGTAGTCTTCTAACTTGAGAGTATGGTCAAATTTAAGTATGTAGACTGTACTTTGACTATGGACAATCATATGGCATAGCGATCGTGTTACGGCCATAGTTTGGTGTACTTTGAAACACTGGAAGTCAAACACTACTTAAAAGAGGGTTCACCTCCTTCGTTATAGAAGATCAGTAATTTGTAAGTCAAATTAAAGTCAAGGTCTTTAGACAGAGCAACTCTGTTAATCAATAAACTTTATCGAATTGAACTAAGGACTTTAAGGTTAACCTATGCAATTAATAAAGATAATATTAATAGAGTTTTTAAGCTTGGACCAAACTTTAAATAACTGAATGTTATAGTGATGACGAAAAGAATACGTGTACAAACTATTGTTACTAGTTGGGCTTATATTAGATTAGAAATACGATTTTGTGTTTCGTCTAAATGATCTGTAAGCGTTGAATTTGATCCTATACCGTGCTTTAGCAAAATCCGTGTAGACTTCGATAATTAAATTGTTTAAATATCGATTGTTGATCAAGTTCATACCAAAGGGTCAATACAACCACTTTTTTTATTATTCTAAATTCGACCAAGGACAAAATTAATTCATAAATGTTATAAATTAATAAAAATGTCATATCAATATGTGCTATTTTTAATTATTTATTTCAAGCTTAAAATAGGTCAAAATGATGTATAAAACTTATACAATAGTTCGATCAATTAAGGAGCTAAGAATTGATTAATTAAATGTTGATTCAAATTGGAGTCAACTTGGATTTTGACCATAACAGGTCATAGCAAGGCCGGCCACAAAAGGGGCTGAAGGAAGACCCGAACTCAGTCTTCAAATCTAGAGCAAGAAGATGAGAGAAAGAGGATGACCGATGGCTATAAATAAGATAGCCTCCACACAAAGTTAGAACACAATTTTTTTGAGCTCTCCCTTCCATTTTCTAGTATGTGGTGCTCCAAGAGGAAAGACTGTTCAAAAAATGTATCGATTCTTAGCAAGGTCAATTCAGAGAAATGTATTTTTTTTTTACATACAATCTCATGTGTGTGTATCCATCATCATCGTCATGTGTTAAATAATATGTTTGGCCGTTATTTAAATAAAAAATCAAAATTAATTTTTAATATTTTAATCCTTTTTAAATCTTAAAACATATTTTATACATGTAAATATATACTTTTAAATCTATGTAATATATATTATCATAACTATAATTTTCTTTAGCAAAAAAAATTATTGTTTATATAAATATAAATTAATATTGACAACAAATTTATTTTAAATAAACTTTCAATTTAAAATACTATATAATTTTAAAAAAAGATTATCCTTTCCTGTTTCGAATAAATTACACACACACATGTGCGTGTATGTATGAGCTAGGATCAATAGCCCCCTTTATTTAGCACTATTTGTAGCCTTCTAATATCAGCCATACGGTTATATTTAAATATTTGGTCCATATGACAGAAGAAAGAAAAAATAAATATTTAAATAGAATTGTGGCTGATATCATGGGGCTACGAAATGTGTGCTAAATAAAGTAGGTTATTGATCCTAACTCTATACATACATACACATATACAATTATATGTATAAATTAAAATATGTATACAAATTCAAAATACTTTCGGGTATTTATTTAAAAGAAATTCGTACCTGATTTTTTTGTATGTATGTATGTGTGTATATATAAAAACTTTGGCCGCCTATCATTTAAAACAAAATAATTTTGTTTAATAATTATTTGTAGTCGAAAATAAATAGGTTTAGAAAAAAATCAAATTTTTTAAATTTAAATATTTTGACAAGGTAAGATAGTTATTAATATATATATATATATATATATATTGAATAAGTCAAAACTTTTAAATTGAATTTTATATTAATATGAATTTTCTTGGCCGAAAATAAAATAGATTACATACACACATATTTATTTAATTATTTATACATAAAATTTTATTTAATAATTTTTTTATAGTTGTTTGGAAATAATAGCTTAGTTGTTGTTGTTGTAGTAATTTTCTTATTGTAAATAAAATTATTTTAATCATTTGAAAACATATATATTCGAAATGAATATTATATACACACATTTATTTACAAATATTTTAATGGACGATTAAAAAAATTATTGATTGGTTTTTGTTTCATATGTGTATGTGTGTGTGTACATGTATATGTACATGTACATGTGTGTGTATTGTTGTGATATTCGTATTGACATACCAAATATAAATTAAAATAAATAAATAAATTTTAAATTAAATTATTAATAAATTTATTTTAATCAAATAAATTAAAATATTGCATACCTCTTTTGCTAATTAAAATACTAAAATTGATTTAGTATAAAAAAAATATTTATTTACGCAAACAATTTTGTGCGAATTAATAAAATGATTTTTTTTTAAATTCACTCTTTTAACCCTGCTGCTAGTGCACCTAATCCAATATGAGGGTGGAGGGAAAAAGAGACGTTTTGGCCACTTTTATTAATTTGAGCACATGATGTGACAAACTTGATCAATTCGTGATTACTGTATATTTAGGTAGAAATTTTTATTGGTATATATTACTTTATTTATTATGCTCATACAAAATATAACTGAAAGTTGTGCACATTCAAAATTAACTTGCATGCATGAATCATTAATTTTTGACATTCCTTAGCGAATAACTGAAAGTCAATATGGGACAACAAAAAATGGTAATAGTTTATATAATCTATTAACTAATATAATAAAAATAGGACCTGCACTATTAATTTGTCTATGCACATCCAGAATTTTATATAAAAATCTTCAAAAATGAATTCCTATTTACAGATTGCGATATTACCCATAGCAAAAAATATAACTTGTTCAATAGTGCCCTCCTTTTCTATTGCCAATATTTCCTTTTTTATTTATAACTGTACAGTAGGCTGGATGGTAAACAAAATGGAACGGGGACCCTACTAAATTAATACAGTGATTACAGGTGAAATGTATAGACAAATAATGAGGCCGCACCTGATAATAAGATCCAAGAGTCGGGTGCCCACATATAAGATGGTAGTAATAATTGAAAAAACTGAATAATTCATAGTGTCTTACAGTTATTTAAAAATAACATGCTTGCACCTAAATATTTCAACCAAAGGTACTCTTAAACTATAAAGTATAAAATGTAAGGTGGACTTAAACGTATAATTTATTAAATAATGGTGGTCTTCATCCTAAATTATAAAGAACATACCATAGCTGTATATTAATTCGATTGGGCCAGTAATTTGATGATTATAAAGGTGGCCTTTATAATAGTGATGTTTAAACAAAGCCCTACAACAGTTTTAAAGACCAAGCTTTAAGGGTGGCAGTTCTGGTTGGGATGGTAGCATTGGGTAATGGTAAGCAAACCTGAGCAGACAGGAATTCTTTTGTTGCATGTTTTTGTTGGATGATTTGAGACGAGGATATGGGAGAGAATTATTGAGTTTTTAGTTGAATAATTTGAGGTGGAGATGTAAGTGAGAATGATTGAGAGTAATGTAATCTGATATAGGAGCCAAAACGATTTTAAAGGGTACTTTAGTCTCAAAATATTTATAAAAAAAAGCAACCACAAATCATTATATTGCAAATAAATTAAAATTTATGCTGTGCTCTTTAGATAATAGTTGCTCATAGTCAATATGACATTGTGGATAACAACATTCTATAAATTACACATAATGTAGTTAGTAAATATAAAAGTATAAAAAAACAGAATTATCATTCAAAAAACAATCCGATAAAGAAAATTGACTCCCAATGACATGGACATCATTGTTAGATGCTGTCCTCAAACCAAATTAGCTTAAATCACCTCTTTCGATGTTCGACTGAGCTTGGCTAGCCACGTTATGGCATCGGAACGACAGCATCCAATGCCATAATGAGGCAAAGTAGAACTGTAAATGGGTCCTTAAAAATTTCAAAGATAAAAATTAGTACCATCTTGGGTTTGAAATCAAAACTCTAGTGAGTGCTAAAAAGATATTGTGCAACAGTGTAAGCGAAAGGTGAGAAGAACCCAACAAAAAATGAAATAGAACATGAAACCATGAGTTCTCAGCCATGGGAAAAGAAATGCGATAACATACAATCATATCACATTATGTTATATATGATACTTGGGAATTACTATTGAAGCCTGAGTGCAAATCCAAAATAAACCCTTATGAATAACCCAATGTGTGATATCAAGCAGAAGAAGAAGAATTTCATGTTCATTTATGAATTCTAGGGTTTTCTTCTCTCTCCTTACTTCTCTTCAGATATTTTATTTTCAAATTTCTACAATTTATCATTATTATAATTATTACAAAGTTCTATTAATTCTTTTCATTACCACTTTACATTTATAATTTCTACAACTATTTAAAAAATTCTCCTAAGTTTTATCATATTATTTTACATTTATGTCCACATATTCACATTAACTAACTGATCTAAAATTTGAGCTTATAAAATAAATCTAATTAACTAATATTATTATCTGATCTAATAAGTCCCCAAAAATGACAATTCAATGTATTGTAAAACTGATATTTCACTCAAGTCTATATAACTTAAAATTTCCACGGTTATTTACAAAATTATCTTTTGTTCTCTTACATTATTATACATTCAAGTTTACCTAATTTATTTATTACTAATATTAGTACCTTTTTATAAAGAAAAGTATACATAAATTTTCTTTCTCTAAAGTTGGTATTTCATTACAAACAAACATATACACAAATTTTTATTTCTAAAATAAGTATGTTATTACAAATATATACAATGTTTTCACTTTTTAAAATTGGAATATTAAGTGAATTCTTTATCATTGATAAAATTTATTTTTGTTAAGAATGACATCAAATTAATGATAAGTGAAGATGCCGTAGTTTATAATTTTGAAAAACAACGAATATTATTAGTTAATTAGTTTTGTGAAAATGTTAAATTTTAATTATGTATATTTGTATTTACGTTAACTAAAGGATAAAAATATATGTTATTTTGATTAGAACTGTTTTTCTTTATATTTTATTGTCTTTTTGAGGCAGATGTTAGTTATTTTTTGAAAAGTTATATAATAAATTAAAATAACAATATGATTCGCAATGTCTCTTTTAATTAACAACGTCTCTTTTGGTCATTAAATAAATAATTTTTTATCGGTTTGAGTACAATATAATAATTTCCGATGTTCATATTAATTACAAGAGCTTTAAATTTATAAAAATAAAAATATACTGATTCATTATCACTACGCATTCATTTTTAGGTATTGTTTTCATTCTCTCGGGTAATATTTTTAATTTAATCTATATATCATTTATCTTTTAAACAATGTAATAAAAGTTAAATGCTAACTCAAAATCTATATAAATAAATATTTATCTATTGAAATTTATAAAGATATTAATTTTAAAATTAATTAAGAATACGGACTTTCATTTTTTTCCTTAATAAACATTAAATGCTAAAAAATAATAAATCAATATCTAACAATTATTATCTACGAAAAAGATAATTTAATTTTTTATACAAATATAAAAATAAATAAATCATATAACAAAAATTACATACTTAGAAATAATAAGTTCGGTATATAATTCAACTACCTTAACAAATTCACCATATTGCATAATAAATCCAACTTTTAAAAATATTCATAAAATTATTTTTCTAAAACACATTGTGTGCAATACATGGATCACACACTAGCTCTTAAGGAAACTGGGAGTCTGATTGAGGATTAGTTACCAAGAGAAAGGAAATTACATAGAGATAATGTAGGGTAGAGGGAAGGAGACCACCAAGTAACATGCATATATACATGTGTGTGTCTGACTTAAGAAATGAATGCACAAATCGAATACAAACAAAGATACAAGTGCTGAAAATTTTGTGGAAGAAGGACAGAAATAAAGTGTGTATAATCTATACATGTGCACCATCATGTCACTAGTATTTGTGTGGAATATTTTTACCACAAATTTTGTTGTAGGAGGAGCACAAGCCGAACTACGTATATGTATGCAGTGTTGGTCTATCATTTTGTTATAAACGAAATGCAGTTATGTTGCCTCTAGTTGAAGAAAATAATAATATTATTAGAACTTTTATATGCAGTGATAAATAAAATGAATCTAACTAGGTTTTAAGATTTATTAAAATGCTAAACTATAACTACTAAATATCTGCTTGCTCCATTAAACTATTGTGAACTTTTCAGTATACTAAATTTAGAATCGGAAGTTGCTCTTCTTGGTGGGTTTCCCTAGGCAATTGGCTCCTTACCCTATGCTCTGCATGTATGTATCAAGATTTTAGAAAATAAGAAAATGAACGCATACCATTCCCCATGAAAGACCCTTCCAAGCTGCAAATCCAGATTTATTACCATACTCCCAAACAAGAACCATTGCAGTTACCCTACATTGTATTTCTTTTTACGTCAATAATAAAATCAAACACTTTATGCGCATCTTGGAAAAAGAAAACAACAGTTACCATTCTACTACACTGGATACGTGGATGGCCCAGGTGGGCAAAGAGAGGGCATTAGCTGGCTCCTCGAAAATGGTCGTAACAGCAAGCGCTGCTTCAGGAGCAAATGCTGACGTTGTAATACATGAACACTTTTTGGGTTGCTTTGAAGATCTGAGATTGTATTGATGGTGATGATGACGTGGTTGAGAAGAAGAGAAACATCTTGGAAGTATCGAACATGCTGCTGCATACGAAGAAGTTGCAGCCATTTTTAAGGTAGCGTTTGTTTTGGAAAAGAAGGGCTTAATAATGTTCTGAATTGGACGTAACTTAGACTTAAAAAGTTGTTTGATGAAAAATAAAAAAAAAGCATTCACAAAGAACTGCTTCATTCAGCGTATTTTTAATCAGCAAAAATAGATGGTTCCGTCTATTTTCATCCCCTCATTGCTTTTTCCGTTCCAGTATTTTGAAATTAAGATTCTATCTCCACCTTTACTTTACCCAGGTGGCGTATTCCAATTTTGTCCTATGCGGGACATTCAGTCGTCGGAAAAGCAGATTGTTAGACTAAAAAGAAAACGAAAAAGAGAAAAAACACGAGTAACAAAATCTCACAGCGAAACGACGACAACATATAATATAACAAACACAATGAAATCTATTACTCTAAAGCACATGGTATATCAGAGTTAAAAACAAGTGGAAATTAGGGAAGCATCCATATCATACTTTCATATTGTAAAGCGGGTCCCTGTCAAAGTTTCATTGTAAAGCGGGTCTCTGTTTTCTGAAAACGAAGAAAAATTATTGCTGAAATGTCAGCAACTTTTATAAATAAGTGTTGATATTTCAGCAACTATTTGTGTCAAAGTTTTATGGTAAAAACAAAGAAAAATTATTGCTGAAATGTCAGCAACTTTTATAAATAAGTGCTGATATTTCAGCAACTTTCATAAACTGTGTTCACAGTGTACATAAATGTTGCTGAAATATCAGCAACTTTTATAAATAAGTGTTGATATTTCAGCAACTTTCATACACTATGTTCACAGTGTAGAGAAATGTTGCGGAAATATCAGCAACTTTTATGAAATGTTGCATCATGCTCTGCAATAATCGTGAATAAAAAACAGGGACCTAATTTACACTGAAATTTAGTGAAGGACTTTTCGTGAATTTTGAAACTTAATAAGGACCTGTGCCAAACGTACCCTAAAACCAAACCTCATGTGAACGTCCAACTCTACTCCATAAGCTCCATGTAACATCAACGACAACACCTCGAGCATTATAATAAATTAACATTCGGATCAATCTGTAAATACCAGCGTGAGAAAACTCAAGTAATACGATGAACAAATAATAATTATGTGAGACTACGTCGCTAAACGTGGAACGGGTTATTCTCCTATAAGAACAACATCAGTGTAAGAAAGAATGGAAACAATTGGAACAAAAACCAACTTGAAAGAATGAGTATACACAAGATCAAAATCCAAGCGTAAAGAATGTACACAAATAATTAAACATCGGAAAGAGCTTCCATGCACTTCACGATGCAATTAAGAAAACAATTCAAAATTTTGAATCAACAACAAGGGAAAGAATTTTCCAATAATGACTTGGAGGGTCCCCCAACCGAAAGTATACCTCTAAAAATATGCTTGAGAGAGTCATATACTCTATGACGCCTCTCGGGAACTCCAAGCCGAACTCTGCCAACCTTACCGAGTATTCGAGTATTTCACATCTCCTTGTGCATACCACCAAAACCAAATCTAGAGTAGATGTGAAAATACCCTAATGGGAGCAACCTCACATAACTTAGCCCCCACTCGCGTTTGGTTTTGGTCATTTCCGACGAAGGATATCAATGCTCAAATGAGCAACGAATCATCTTAAATTGACTACACACAACGAGGAAAGCTGAATCGATAGTCAATAAATCAACTATCGGGAATATTCAAAATGATAGTATATGAAAATTAAATCTTATACCCTTACAACTACTCGTCGATTTCAAACTTGTATTATCCCTTGGTTAAAAATGAAGTTGGATAAGTTAAGGTAGTGTTACCTCTAAGCATCGCCTTAATAACAATTTTAAACTTCAAAATAGAAACGTGTTTCCATATCTCAACGTTTAGTACTAGGAGTATGACTAGATTCTTTCCATATAAGCGATACCGTTTACGAAAGTTATATTTCTTGTCCTTTTCATAACCGAATCAAGTCTTTTAAACTTTTAAAACTAAACTTATGCATGGTTTTCACATTACAAATATTTATAATACACTTTAAAAATACTCCTTTAAAAATATTCATTTTTAAAGATTTTGTTATTTATAAACTATCATTTATAAATTTCAAACAACATTTATTATTCCGGAAGATTATAAATCAATTAAAATACTTTTATAAATTAAAAACCACATTAATTACCCGAAAAAGAATTACTCAATGTTATAACTCCTTAATAAATAAATCAATTATCTTTAAACACCTTTATTTAATCAGATAATTAATTTTAAACACCTTTATTTAACTCAATTAACTAATTTTAACATCATTTATTAAAATGATTAATTAATCTTAAGCATCATTACTAAAAATGATTAACTAACTTTAAAACATAATTGTTAAAATGATTAATCGACCTTAAACATCATTATTTTAAATGATTTATTAACTTTAAACACGTTTATTAAATCAGTTAATTAACTTTAATCTCTTTTATTAAATCTGTTAATTAACTTTTAAACACTTTTATTGAATCAGTTAATTAACTTTAAAACACTTTTATTAAATCAGTTAATTAACTTTGAACATCATTAATAAATTTATTATTTAAATTTATTACAATTAAATAATAATTAAAATATATTTAATTCCTCAAATTCTTTTCAAATACTTATACAATTCCTTACAACCCATTTGAAAAGAATTAACAAAATATTTAAGGTAAATAACCTTTATAAATGTAAACAACATTAATTACCCCGAAAGATAATTAAATCCAATTTATAATCTTTTATAAATTTAAAACGACATTAATTATCTCGAAAAATAAATTAATCAAATTTATAATCTCTTTATAAATTTAAAACAGCATTAATTATCCCGAAAGATAATTAATTAAATTTATAACTCCATTTATAAATTTTAATCAATACTTATCATTTATTTTCTAAAATTCTCAAAATATTTGAAAATATAGTTTAAACACTTTCAAAGTGCAAAAACACGACCAAACATTTATTTTGTAAAAATACAAGCTCAAGTTCAAAGCACAAAAAGGGTTTAAGGGAATGATATTTCACAAATGACGGTACAACGATAATCGCCATAACGACACTTAGACAGTCAAATAGTATGTCCTTAATATTTTCAACTAAATAACAATATAGCGATAAAAGAATATAAGTAAATTAATATTGGCGAGAAACTCCGTGGAGTCTCTCTACAAAAGTCTCATGTAAATCACACATATGAATGTGTGTTCGAACCGTTCCGTAGCGACCTATTCACTACGCACACCCCGACTTTCCTTTTGTTTTTGTCACCTGCAACACAATGGTTATTTATGTCATCCGCTTGTCGAGCGGGAATTAAAATCCAAACAAACATCTAAACAACAATATAAACTATCATCCAAGCATTTAACAATAATTTATCAACAATTCTACTTTGCCCGAAGCTTTTTTTGTCAAAATTTGCTAATTAGAGAGAAGAGAATGGGCCCCCCTGAATTTCAGCCTTCAGATCCGGAGAAAAATTGCACTATTCGTACTATTTGACAAAATGTAATTCGGGCACTGTAGTATTGCTCATAATTTATAGCAACACGGATATCATATAATTTATTTAAAGATGGGTAAACTCACAGAAATTCCAGTTGATGCTTTCGCATTTCGGTTCGGTCTCGAACGAGCCCGAAATTCAACTAGCTCCAAATTAGACGAAACTAGTTCCAACATGAAGCCAACGTTCCAACGAGTCTAATGCAACTGATCACGTCCAAATCCGACCTCGTATGCAATAATTATTCAATTTATAAGCTTTTGAAATTAGTTACCTAATTAAATCCACTAATCACATATTAATTATTAATTAACCCACACAAACCTTTCTTCCCCGACCTCAAAAGCATTTGCATGTACATGATCGAATAGTGCACGCCATGCATCTCAACCAATGATACGGAGCATCGGGCCACCATTCGACGAACGGACTTCGCCGACGTGTTTCTCTACGCGAGCCCGACGTTCTAGACCCAAGAATTTCAACTCCGGCCAATCCTTCATCCACGCAACTTGGACACGTTTGTCTACAACATCGAAAAGTCGCACCCATCAAAAGATCGCCACACTTCACCTATAACGACCCACTGTTTTGGACCATTCAAATCGACAATAAATCCACACATGTCGGACTTGAATAATTCAAAACAATGGATTGTTAATAAAATTTGGCAAAACTCAGCATATACGGTAAATAAAATAATCACAGATCACAGACATAGAGTAATATAACAATAATGCAGCGGAAAAAAAAGAATAGTAGTTCATGAAGCTACTATATATAACAGAGTTAAACAAGATACAACAGAAGTCTCGAATACATAGATATCTCAATACAATAGTCAAGTACAAGATCTGAATACATCACTGGAATCAACTGAATAACTGATAGCTGGATAGATAGCTGGATCTCCAAGTGAAGCTCCAACTCCAAAGGTGAGTCTCGAATACTGGTACACTCAGTCTGACCCGAGCGTAAAGCAAAACACAAAACACTCGAGTCAGGATTAACATTCTTATATCAATAAATCAAACTCAAGTGAAATAACAACTGAAATACAAGTAACTCAAAGGATGTTTGGGATAACCATCCTCTAAGTATCCGTTAAACTATCTACTATATAGTAGTGTACGCTAAGTAGATAATGCCTATCAGTAATATAAAGTATCAAAATAGCGTTAAGGCGTTACCATAATCCCCCTTAACACATTTTATAATGTCATAGTCTATACAGCACCGTAAGGCCCACCGTAAACTAGTGGTTATCAGAGGGTACCCCATAGGTATAACACAAAACAAATCGCAGTGGTCGCGATAGGATAAGCAGTATAACAAGGTACATGAGGCGATACCAACTAGGATACTAGTAGTTGCCTGATTCGGACTGATGTTGGGCATAGCAGCTACTACCCCAACACCGCAAAACAACACTCCCAAATCAAGGGGTGCACCCAAATCGAATCACATAAGTAATAGATAAGGTACCGAAGAAGTGTGTCCGCTAGAGATGGTGATCCTCAGTGGCCCAGCGCGGCTCCTGTTTTAGTCATGTCAGGGGTCATCCAAAATCGTTCTCTTTCTTCACTCAACGCGTTCACCAAAACCATCCACTTCGTTCTGGATCAACACTCCACGTATATTAGTTATTAAAGTGGTTTTCGGTATCGACAGAGAGTATGTCCATATCCAATCATGGTCTCTTTAATAACTACGCATTAATTACACCGATGGTCATTTAGTAAACTTTCAAAATAGTTTATATTTCAAACCGAAATATCATTGCCATTTCAAAACCATATCCACACGATATCAATTTCACTTTAAATAAATCCATTTCCAAAATCATATCACTTTCCAAAGTTATATCGCTTTCGAAATCGTAGTCTTTTAAAATCAAAACACTTTGGAAATCAAAACCTTGAAATTCATAACACTTTGAAACTGTAGTTTGAAATCATAACATTTTGGAATTCATAACACTTTCCTCTTAAACAGTTTAGATATTAAAATTAGTGTATATAATAAAATAGTTTATATACAATAGTTATAAGTTAAAATAGTTTATATACAATAGTTATAAGTTAAAACAGTTTATAATAAAATAATTATATTGAAAATGATTTATATAAAATAGTTTACATTAAAATAATTTATAAAGTAAAAAAATAAATAGTTGTAGATATAGTTTAAAAATACTTTATAAAATAAAATAGCTTCCACAAATTCACAAATCGATTCAAATTAACTCGACTCCTAAATTCAACTTAATTCAATCCCAATTCTTAAATTTCAACTCAATTCAATTTCTTAACAAATCATTTCAAATTATATCAATTTCAAATACAGATTTGAAACACAAAATAAACCATTAAATTTCAATATATTTCAAAGCTTTAAATATTCAACATTTCAAAACTAAATTCGATAATTTCATATATATATATATATATATATATATCAAATTCACTTTACTATTATTTAGTTTGAAATATTTACTTAATCATTTCCATAACATCTAAATACAACTTCAATTTACAAATTTAAATAAACAAAATATCCCATTTAAATTTATATAAATTTGAAATATTCATTTAAGCCACTTTTAATCAAATTCAAGTTATAAAACATATCTTAACATTTCAAATTTAATAGATTTCACATCAAACTTATTTAAGTATAATTCTTAAATAATTAAAAATTCCAATTCAAATTAAAATTTATCTTTCAAGCTGAAACATTATAAATTCTATATTTGAAAATATAAATTTTACATAAATACTTAAACATATTTTACATTGATTCAAATCAACTTTATAAATCAACTTTAATAAATATTTAAAATCAATATTTATTAAAACCATATATTTCTTTTCAAAACCATAGAAATAAATTTCAAAATATTTATATATATAGACTAACGGTGTCTGTATAAAATTTCCTACCCTATGGTCAAGTGATACGGATATTTATCATTTCAATCCGTAATTTAAATATATACGGGTATATATATATCATTTCAACCCGTAATCCCAAATTCAATTCAATTGAAAATCGCTTGGGTTTATCATTTCAACCCATAACGATTTTCACCTATTCTACAGATCGTTCGGGTATGTATCATTTCAACCCATAGTGAATTCTATATTAACAGGGAACTTGCAGGGTGATAACATATATGATAATAAAATAACAACAGTAACATACATATATCATCAATATAAATAACAGATAATGGTGTCAGATGTCACAGGTGAACAGATACAAATAATGGCATATATATAACAATGTAAATAACTAACAGCAGCATATTTCAATTGACGTTTCAATTGAAATCAAATTTAATAAATATAAGAATATTAATCGTGAGTGATTGCTCACCTTTCGAGGCTAGAGATGAACGAGGATGAGATGAGTTATGAATTGAATCACGAGCTCGACAATCGACAAATTCAAATGACAGATCTCAAAGCAAAGCAAGGTGAATACGGATTTGACGAACAAGGCTGAAAATAAGGGATAGATCGATGAAACAAATCAGAATTAGCTTGATATAGTCGAAACGAAAAGTATAATATATTATTATTTTTTCTTAAAACCAATATTCAATTATAAATTACATATTTTATTTCAAATCATAATACATATCCAATTCATTATATATTTCTATTTTAGAAATCTTAAAGAAATCAAAATATCTATATAATATATAGTGTATATATGACGCAATATTCAAAATCAGAAAAATCAAAATTAGTACTTAAATAGAAAAGGGCTGTAGCAAGTTATCTAAAATGTGAGACCATTACTTCTATAATAAATATATATATATATACACACATATAAATAACAGCCATTGGAACTTTAAAACTTACTATGTAGAGTCAATGTTTAAATTTAAAACTTAGATTAAAATAAAGATCTATACATATCAATTTAAAAATTCAGCTTCATACAAAATATATCTTCGAATACACATCTTGCTGTTTTTCACAGCTAACAGGATTGCTTTGTATACAATAAATATATACTAATATAAAATCTTACATATGTATCCTTAAATACGACAGCGAGTTGCAAGAAACAATTCCACTTTATAAAACTAATATAACAGAATGCATATATATACTCTAACATTAAAAAAAAATATAATAACCTGAAAATATATGTATAAATCATATAATATACATGCTATATTTTAAAATAAACAATTATAAAAATCGATATAACTTAATATATATGAACCAAAAATTATATTGCAAGCTTTCAAACCGAACGCATATCTTCAATTATAATATTATGAATACCGTAACTTAACACTGCCCGTACATATCTATATATTTATATATATTTAAAATCAATATACGCACATCTTATATACTATAAAAAAACCCTCATGTTCTCTTATAAAAGCTAATATATACAATAACATCTTATCTCGTATATATACCTTATAAGAAAAAAATGGAGATGAACAGGAAGTGGCTGCCATAGGGGTGAAGTGGAACAGCGGCCGACTGGTGAGCGCGATGGGAAGAAAGGTGTCGGAGCTACGGTCTGCTGCAGTTTGGAGGCTCGGGAAGCGGAGGAAGTGAATGACGTGGCCGAGGTCAGGGAAAAGAGATGCGGCTCTGATGGGTGAGTTCGGCACTACAGGCGGTGCTTGGTCGGAGGAGATGGTCTGAGGCGTCGACGAGAAAAATAGATGATGGCTGTGCTCTGGTGGTTGTGCACGAGAATGGCAGAGGACAGTCTGTGAGGGTTTGGGAGAGAGAGCGCGGTGATGGGAGAAGAGCCGAGCGGAGATGCGGCTGCGGCGTTTGGTGGTGTTTGCTGAGTGGGTTGATCGGTTGCGTGCAAATGAAGGGAATAGGAAGCAAATGCCAAGCTGTATATTACTATTATATATAAAACAATACACACTTTGTTTTGTGAAGCAGGCACATTTTTCCAAAGGTAGAAACGAAAATGGCAGAGGAGGTGAGTGTACAGGCATATATGAATATATAGTAACTTTGAATTATACGTGATTTAATTTTATAAAGGTAGAGAAAGGAAAGGACACAGCAACAAACCAATAAATATATTATTCAAACCGGTGGAATGGAAAAGGTTGGAAATAAATTTTGGAAATATAAAAGGGTAGTGGCTATATGGTTACACGGTGAGCAATGAATGGTCACAAGAAATCTAAAAGCCAAAATTTTGGAACCGGTACGGGAATCGTTCCGTAGACTCTGCCGTTTCTCGGACTCCAAAATACACAAACGAATATGCTACGGAGATCAGCACAACGAGACGATCAAAACGGTATACAGATATCAGTGGTACGATTTAATTATAAAAATTCAAATTTTCTACTAGCGGAAAATGCAGCAAAAACACCGAAAAATAAAATCGACGGAGCTAAAGAAGTCCGAATTTGGAAAAACGAAAAATAACGTCTTAGTCAGAAGATGAATTAGAATTTTTCTATGTAAAAATATTTAGGTTTGGAAAACATTTTATTATCATCAATTTTAACTGATATAAATTGGAATAAAATTACACTAGAAAATAAACTTCCAAATTATCTGATGAAAATTTACTAGTTGCTATGATTAATTAGACGCATTTCAAATATCAAATTTTTATTTAAAAATTTATCGTTTAAAATTTCACAAAATTTCAACTAATTACGTTATTAAAACAGTTAAAATTTACGGGTCGTTACACTCTCCCCACTCAAAACTTTTCGTCCCCGAAAAGGAAGGAGGTAGGAGAATAGAAACAACCAGAAAGAAAATAGATTGGAATACAAGTAAAATAATTAATTTAAACCATATAAATTTCAATTTAAATTAATTAATATTTAACAAATTTGGTTAAATCCCTTTGAGTTCACTTAAGTTAAATCAATCTATCTATTTCTAAATTCATTATCTTATTATCTAGTCATCTTCAATTAACAATTTCTAAATCATCAATTTGTATAATCATTTATTGTGCTCATATTTTATTCAACAAATTTAATTCTTTTATTCCAAATTATTATTAAGTTTATTCCACTTAATATATCTTATTACATATATTTAAACCATATAAATTAATTTAAACCATATGAATTTCAATTTAAATTAATTTATATTCAATAAATGGGTTTAAATTTAAGGTATTTCCATAAGTTGATCTAATTTCAATTTGTTAATTCTTTCAGAACAAAATTTATTATATTCATCTCATTCAATTAACTTATTATTCTATTATCTTTATTAGCATTTTTTTAATAATTAAAATCTAAGTGTATAAAATTTATTATAAACACTCAAATTTTATTTATAAAATCATTTTATATTGTATATTATCCAATTACATTTTAACTTCTGAATAGTTTAGGTAAGTTATATTGAAATGCAATTTATACTATAAAAATAAAATTTTCAAATTCAATTATTTCAAGCTTAAATATTTATCCAAAAAAATTTTTTGACTTCGGTTTATAATTGAAATCATCTTTAAATCATAAACTTAAGAATTTAAATCTCCGATTTAGTTCAAACAATTTGAGATAAATATATATAGTATATATCAGATCAAAATTAAATCTTTATATATATAATAAATCAGGTCATACTACAGAAATTCAAATCAAATTAAATTTCCAAACAAAGTGTAGCAAAGCTACTGAATGGTTTCTTCACTTCGAAACTCAAAAATGAATGTCGATGATGCGGCCGTCATCACCGAAATTATTTTTCAGCGACAAAAGAGAAGAGTACTGATTTAAACTTTAAAATTCTTTGAAAATCATTTATATTCGAAAATACTTTATATAATATAAATTTAAATTTTAAAACCAGAGTTTGGATCCGTCGGAAATTAAACTCAAATTCCTGATTTAAATTTATTTAAATTCCAAATCAATTTATACTATGTTTATAAATTCATTTAGAACGATAAATGATAATCAAATATTATCATTTCAAACAACCAATTAATTAACCTCTTTTTTTTCATTCCAAAAAAATTTACTTATATATTTATAATATAATCATACAAAATTATTTCATTTACCAAATTTGAAATCAATATTGTGTCAGTTTGCTCTTTTCAAGTGTTTTGGAAATCCTATCGATAGCCTTGATCAGACGAATCGATCGAAAACCCAAATCAACATCAACAACTCAAACAACACAACATATAAAACATTTTAATATTAATTACAAATACACTCCCTCACTCAATAATTCAAGAATGGATTTCAAAGCAAAGATGAGATTCAAAGTAGAGGAACTCTAATCAAATAGAATTCAACTAAAAGATAGACTCGATAGGGAGATAAGATGATTTAATTTCAAATTGGAAGATTGATAAATTTATATAAATCACGGTTAACCTTAACCGGGTCAACCGTAACTTTAAGAATACAATCGATGCGAAATTCCAGAGGCAAATCGACATTTGATCGCCAGAGATAGAATTCGGGTATAACAAAAGATAACAGCATCGTAAACCGACGATATAAAATCTCCGGTGAATCAATGCTTATTATGAAAGAGTTCACCCCTTTACAAATCATTCAGAGATTGGCGAGACCGCCAATTTATTATAGAGGTCATTCGAAGTGGAGTTATGGGATACTCCAGAATTAAAAAGACACGAATAGGGGAGACACGAATGGACTTTGGAACCGAAGTGAACGTTCCAAAATTCAAAGGAAACCGAGTCAAAGAAGAAGGAATTCAAGCTCGAACGAACGTGATTCTGTAATTGAATTTACTCTATATGCTGAGTTTTGCCTAAAACCAGAGCTCTGATACCAACTGTAACGACCCACTGTTTTGGACCATTCAAATCGACAATAAATCCACACATGTCGGACTTGAATAATTCAAAACAATGGATTGTTAATAAAATTTGGCAAAACTCAGCATATACGGTAAATAAAATAATCACAGATCACAGACATAGAGTAATATAACAATAATGCAGCGGAAAAAAAAGAATAGTAGTTCATGAAGCTACTATATATAACAGAGTTAAACAAGATACAACAGAAGTCTCGAATACATAGCTATCTCAATACAATAGTCAAATACAAGATCTGAATACATCACTGGAATCAACTGAATAACTGATAGCTGGATAGATAGCTGGATCTCCAAGTGAAGCTCCAACTCCAAAGGTGAGTCTCGAATACTGGTACACTCAGTCTGACCCGAGCGTAAAGCAAAACACAAAACACTCGAGTCAGGATTAACATTCTTATATCAATAAATCAAACTCAAGTGAAATAACAACTGAAATACAAGTAACTCAAAGGATGTTTGGGATAACCATCCTCTAAGTATCCGTTAAACTATCTACTATATAGTAGTGTACGCTAAGTAGATAATGCCTATCAGTAATATAAAGTATCAAAATAGCGTTAAGGCGTTACCATAATCCCCATTAACACATTTTTATAATGTCATAGTCTATACAGCACCGTAAGCCCCATTGTAAACTAGTGGTTATCAGAGGATACCCCATAGGTATAACACAAAACAAATCGTAGTGGTCGCGATAGGATAAGCAGTATGACATGGTACATGAGGCGATACCAACTAGGAAACTAGTAGTTGCCTGATCCGGACTGATCTTGGGCATAGCAGCTACTACCCCAACACCGCAAAACAACACTCCCAAATCAAGGGGTGCACCCAAATCGAATCACATAAGTAATAGATATGGTATCGAAGAAGTGTGTCCGCTAGAGATGGCGATCCTCAGTGGCCCAGCGCGGCTCCTGTTTTAGTCATGTCAGGGGTCATCCAAAATCGTTCTCTTTCTTCAGTCAACGCGTTCACCAAAACCATCCACTTCGTTCTGGATCAACACTCCGTGTATATTAGTTATTAAAGTGGTTTTCGGTATCGACAAAGAGTATGTCCATATCTGATCCCGGTCTCTTTAATAACTACGCATTAATTACACCGATGGTCATTTAGTAAACTTTCAAAATAGTTTATATTTCAAACCGAAATATCATTGCCATTTCAAAACCATATCCATACGATATCAATTTCACTTTAAATAAATCCATTTCCAAAATCATATCACTTTCCAAAGTTATATCGCTTTCGAAATCGTAGTCTTTTAAAATCAAAACACTTTGGAAATCAAAACCTTGAAATTCATAACACTTTGAAACTGTAGTTTGAAATCATAACATTTTGGAATTCATAACACTTTCCTCTTAAACAGTTTAGATATTAAAATTAGTGTATATAATAAAATAGTTTATAAAATAAAATAGTTTATATACAATAGTTATAAGTTAAAATAGTTTATAATAAAATAATTATATTGAAAATGATTTATATAAAATAGTTTACATTAAAATAATTTATAAAGTAAAATATAAATAGTTGTAGATATAGTTTAAAAATACTTTATAAAATGAAATAGCTTCCACAAATTCACAAATCGATTCAAATTAACTCGACTCCCAAATTCAACTTAATTCAATCCCAATTCTTAAATTTCAACTCAATTCAATTTCTTAACAAATCATTTCAAATTATATCAATTTCAAATACGGATTTGAAACACAAAATAAACCATTAAATTTCAATATATTTCAAAGCTTTAAATATTCAACATTTCAAAACTAAATTCGATAATTTCATATATATATATATATATATATATATATATATATATATATATCAAATTCACTTTACTATTATTTAGTTTGAAATATTTACTTAATCATTTCTATAACATCTAAATACAACTTCAATTTACAAATTTAAATAAACAAAATATCCCATTTAAATTTATATAAATTTGAAATATTCATTTAAGCCACTTTTAATCAAATTCAAGTTATAAAACATATCTTAACATTTCAAATTTAATAGATTTCACATCAAACTTATTTAAGTATAATTCTTAAATAATTAAAAATTCCAATTCAAATTAAAATTTATCTTTCAAGCTGAAACATTATAAACTCTATATTTGAAAATATAAATTTTACATAAATACTTAAACATATTTTACATTGATTCAAATCAACTTTATAAATCAACTTTAATAAATATTTAAAATCAATATTTATTAAAACCATATATTTCTTTTCAAAACCATAGAAATAAATTTCAAAATATTTATATATATAGACTAACGGTGTCTGTATAAAATTTCCTACCCTATGGTCAAGTGATACGGATATTTATCATTTCAATCCGTAATTTAAATATATACGGGTATATATATATCATTTCAACCCGTAATCCCAAATTCAATTCAATTGAAAATCGCTTGGGTTTATCATTTCAACCCATAACGATTTTCACCTATTCTACAGATCGTTCGGGTATGTATCATTTCAACCCATAGTGAATTCTATATTAACAGGGAACTTGCAGGGTGATAACATATATGATAATATTATGAATACCGTAACTTAACACTGCCCGTACATATCTATATATGTATATATATTTAAAATCAATATACGCACATCCTATATACTATAAAAAAACCTCATATTCTCTTCTAAAAGCTAACATATACAATAACATCTTATCTCATATATATACCTTATAAGAAAAAAAATGGAGATGAACAGGAAGTGGCTGCCATAGGGGTGAAGTGGAACAGCGACCGACTGGTGAGCGCGATGGGAAGAAAGGTGTCGGAGCTACGGTCTGCTCCAGCTTGGAGGCTCGGGAAGCAGAGGAAGTGAATGACGTGGCCGAGGTCAGGGAAAAGAGATGCGGCTCTGATGGGTGAGTTCGGCACTACAGGCGGTGCTTGGTCGGAGGAGATGGTCTGAGGCGTCGACGAGAAAAATAGATGATGGTTGCGCTCTAGTGGTTGCGCGCGAGCATGGCGGAGGACAGTCTGTGAGGGTTTGGGAGAGAGAGCGCGGTGATGGGAGAAGAGCCGAGCGGAGATGCGGCTGCGGCGTTTGGTGGTGTTTGCTGAGTGGGTTGATCGGTTGCGTGCAAATGAAGGGAATAGGAAGCAAATGCAAAGCTGTATATTACTACTATATATAAAACAATACACACTTTGTTTTGTGAAGCAGGCACATTTTTCCAAAGGTAGAAACGAAAATGGCAGAGGAGGTGAGTGTACAGGCATATATGAATATATAGTAACTTTGAATTGTACGTGATTTAATTTTATAAAGGTAGAGAAAGGAAAGGACACAGCAACAAACCAATAAATATATTATTCAAACCGGTGGAATGGAAAAGGTTGGAAATATAAAAGGGTAGTGGCTATATGGTTACACGGTGAGCAATGAATGGTCACAAGAAATCTAAAAGCCAAAATTTTGGAACCGGTATGGGAATCGTTCCGTAGACTCTGCCGTTTCTCGAACTCCAAAACACATAAACGAATATGCTACGGAGATCAGCACAACGAGACAATCAAAACGGTATACAGATATCGGTGGTACGATTGAATTATAAAAATTCGAATTTTCTATTAGCGGAAAATGCAGCAAAAACGCAGAAAAATAAAATCGACGGAGCTAAAGAAGTCCGAATTTGGAAAAACGAAAAATGACGTCTTAGTCAGAAGATGAATTAGAATTTTTCTTTGTAAAAATATTTAGGTTTGGAAAATATTTTATTATCATCAATTTTAACTGATATAAATTGGAATAAAATTACACTAGAAAATAAACTTCCAAATTATCTGATGAAAATTTACCAGTTGCTATGATTAATTAGACGCATTCCAAATATCAAATTTTTATTTAAAAATTTATCGTTTAAAATTTCACAAAATTTCAACTAATTATGTTATTAAAACTGTTAAAATTTATGGGTCGTTACATCATCATACTTAGGGGCCAGATATAATACGGCACGAGAAAGCTAATGGCGACCTCCATTTCGCCTATCGTCACATGAATCTAAGCCAAACCTAAACCCTAGCCTACTGCCTCAACACGACTCTGACCGCAATCAAAACCGAGCTTCACTATACTTATATAGAAATGTAGATCTAGACGATAGGAACTCAACAGATCCAAAAGTTATGATTTTTAGTGGAGCGTGGATTGAGATTTGAACTTGCAGTCATTGTTTCTTTTGTTCCACTGTGTAATTAATGAACGCAAATAAAACAGAGAGGAGGGAAAAGATTTCAAAATAAATTAAAGGTGTTGGCTTTGATTTCTTTATAAACAAAATAAATTTACCTAGCTTAAACCACAAGTAAACCCATTTTCACAAGTTTGAATGTATTTCCAAGTAACCATCCCATCACCGACAAATTTTTTGAGTTTTGATTTTGATTTTAAAAGATTTTGAAATGGAATATTTGTGGTATTCTGCTACACAATATTCTGTTCGCGTACGGACCGCGAACGATAGAAATAAAAATACGATCGTACACAAAAATACGACATGATCACAAATCAACAAAAAAATACACATATTATTTTATTATGTGAAATTTCAAAAATACCATTGTTTGCTGTAAAATACGTCAAACGAAAATTCAAATATTTTCCAAATTAAAAATTATGAAAAAATTATGTAAATTAAATTTAAAAATACTATAATAAGAATTAAACCGTTTTATTAATAATTGATTTCCTGGTTATTTATTCGGACTATTTATTATTGTAAATAAATTTACAAATGGGTTTACTATTATTATTTATTAATTAAAAGAAGTTAAATAAGTCTATTACATCCATTTAATTAATATTTAATTTATCATTTAAATATTTAATTCACAATTTAAATATTCAAATAATCCCTATATTTGAATTCAAGTTATTAAACTCTAAAAAGCAATTATTTAAATATTTAAAATTAATTAAATATTTAAAATCAAACCGATAAAATTTTGGGATGTTACATTCTCCCTCCTCCCCCTTTAAATAATTCCATCCCCGAAATTCTCATAGGAAGAAAAATATCTCCAAACCCTTATGTTTAAAAATTATTAATTAAAATGAGTTCTCAAACTCTTAAAGTTCGTTATAATACGAAAAGTTTCGGCAGCACCTCCTTTGCGCGGGTAGATCCGAAAAAACTACAACTCGTCATAACTGGCCCAAACCAATCAAAGAAAACAAAAGCCAAGTGGCCTCCCATATCTGGGGTGTAAAATTATCAATCAATCAAAATAATAATTTCTAAATCTACTACGTACCTCTCTTGCGTTTGATTTTTTTATTTTGCAAGCAACTTACTAATTCGGTAAAAATGCAGGTGCATAAGAAATCAAATAGTAATCTCTTGCTTTTCGTGCCTATCTTGTACTCATAATCCAAAATAGAACTATGCTGACCAAAAAGTAATACACAACCTATTTCTATCATAAGCAATAACAACATAAACAATATAAAAACCATATGCAACAAAGTACAGAGAATACTCTGTAGTAAAATATTAAGCATCCAATCTTTTAGAACTAAATACCTAGATTTTCATATTCAGAAAATATTTTCAAATTCCTCCATAGAGAAATAAATCAAAACCAAAATCAATTATGACAAGGAGGGCTTCTCCTACTGAAGCATGGTACAACTCTAAAATCAAAACTACACAGAGCATTCGGTGGTATTCCAGTTCCTCCTAAAATAACAACTAGAGTAAAAAAATATACCCGACGCGTCTTTCAAATCGAAAAACTCCCAATCGTCCAACTTTAGTCATAACCAAAATATTTGAAAACCACTTCACAAATTTTTTCCAGATATCCTGAAACAAAAATAATTTACCAAAGTTTTCAAAATAATAATATTATTATTTCTTTCACAAATTCTTTCAAAATCATTTTTTTCCAAAAGCACCGACATTTAAGTCCTAATAAACAATAACTTTATAAACTGTAGTTTATAAAATCACACTATCAATCGAATCGAATTTAATATAGGAATAAACTAACACTTAAGCCGGTATGATGTGCATAAATCATCCGCACGTAATATCTGATCTGTGAAAAGGAATGCGGATTAAGGATCTTAAGGCTAATTTAACACTAGAGGGGGGTGAATAGTATTTAATGGATTTTAAGACTTATATGGACTAAATTAAATTATGACATAAACAAATGCAGAACTTAATCACAGAACAATCACAGAATCAAACACAGATGCAGAAAGTAAATAAAAAGCAGTAAAAGGAAAGAACACACCGGATTTTATACTGGTTCGGAGTTACCCTACATCCAGTCCTACACCAAGGCAAACACCTCGTACAGATTTTTATTATACCAATGTCGAGATTACAATCCTCAATTTCTAAAGGCCTTGAGGTACTCTCCTGTCTTCGAGTCCGGGGCAAACTCTCTTGATTTACGGGACACAAGATCACCCAATTGATTTCCAGGCACAACCACACCTTATAGAGAGACTCGATAAACTTTTAATTACAAATTGATCCTATAACTCTGAATAGCACTTTGATCTTCGAGAGAGGGCAGAGAATCAAACAAGAATGATATTCTAATTTGATTCACTTGAGAATTCGGTAGAATTTCGGCACGATCTTTAAAATATGAAAATTTTAGAATATGGATTTGTGTAGAAGAAGGAGTAAAGAAAATAAGAAAATAGTTAGTTAATAAATTCGTTTGTGAAGGCTATTTATAGACCAGTAACGGTCATAACCATTCGTGAAGAAATTTAAACGAATAGACACTTCTTTTGAAAATTGAAACTTTTGAATTTAACGGCCACCATGTCGACATGGGGTATCCCATGATGTCGACATCCCTTAGTTAAAAACAATGTAAAAAAATTTTTGAAAATGGTATTGAAAGGAAAACAAGATAAACTAATTTTCCTATGTTTTAAAATAAAGAAGAGTAGAAAAATATAATTTTAGAATATATATATAAATTTGATTTTAAATCTCAAGTATATATATATTATAAAAGAACATTAAAAATCAGAAGATAGTTTTAAAAACAAACGAAGTTTAAAACAAGAGTTTATTTAAAAACAAAAACAAAGAATATTTTAAGGCTAAAACATCTTTTTGAAAATCATTTGAAAAGATAATTTTTAAGGCTAAAACATTTTGAAAAGCAGTTTTGAAAATCATTTTGAAAAACCATTTTGAAGTAGTTTTGCAAGCTTCTTCCTGCAGAATATCTCATCACATCAGGACTCGAGAACTTGTACAAAACCAGGATGTTCGTGGGTTTGTAAGCCATTTGTCGTAGGTTTGTAAGCTACTTGTCGTGGTTTTGTAAGCCACTAAGAAGATAGAAATGGGTTCCATCCTAAATGAAATTTGGAATGAAGATTTCCGTGCTATTATGAAGTTTTAACAAAAACTAGACACTTATCTTGAAATCTTGACTTGATACTCTAGAGTCTTCAATCTTGATATCTCCATTCTGAATCTTGAGTCTTTATACTGATCAGTCTTCAGTAATCATTACCTGCATATATATATATAGATATATATATATATCCTGCATAATTCCTGCTCCTACATATACATATCTATCTAGACAATAGTGTTAGTATATATTTTATAATAAGATAAGTTAAAAAGGTTGTTGTCATCAAAACCAATATCTCAGTTCCTAACAATCTGGTCACTAGCTCGGATACATAAACTTCACTATTGGACCAGTATTGCTCACTCAACCTTCCTAGTGCAGATTTCGATCAGGTCCCTCGATTAGAAACCTCCGTTCTTCTTACATAGTCATATATTATGATAGAAAACCTCAGTATCATATCGAGAATCTGAATCAAGTGTTCGCTGACAAGAATCAAGTGAGAAATCCTTTTTTGGACTGGTGTGAATCACCTCGACGTTATGTATTCGAATCCTAGATCAAGAACCGTGCGAATAAAATGATCTAGGCATAACTTACGTACTTAATCTGATTGGTTTCTTAACTACACAAATCTAAATCTTTTTCATTTTCATTTCTAGTATTTCATTCGTTACTAAAATTATTTATGAATTATTCCATAAATTCTCACTTATGTTTATAAACATTTTATAAAGTCACATTTTTATAAAACATTAAATTAAAAATTTACTCCACTTTTCTTTACTTATATAATACTCTTTTATATCCTAAGAGAATATACAAAATGTTAATTTTATTTTTTATTTTTCAAAATTCAAATGGAGGCACAAACAAAATATAAATCTTCAAAGCGAGTCGACTATTCTGACCTTTTTACCTTAGAGTGTCATTAGGAAAGATGTTTACTAGCTTGCTCTATAACATCAAATAGTTTATATGACTTAGATGTTTAAACAAAAACTACGGTTTTAATAAAACAATGCTTATTAAAACCTTTCTATCCAATTTAACCCATTTAAAACTTGAGTTAAATTATTCCATTTCTATTCAAGAGTTAATAATTTTTCATTTATCAAATTATTTATCAAAATACCATTTTTATTTTAAATCAATTTCCTTTAAGGAAACATAAGACTAAATACCTGGTTTTTATTTCAAATCATTTTTGAAATAATAATAATATACATATCTCCCTTTTGTATATCAAATCACACTTTTGGAGTTTAAAACAAAATTTTCTTTTACCAAAACGACCCTATAGCAAACTACTACGGTAGCATTCCCTCACTTAGAAACTCGAAAATGAACTTGAAGATGTTGTAGTCATCACCAGAATTATTTTCTAGCAACATAAGTGAGTTCGGTGCTTTCTTATCTCTTTTAAAATCCTTTTGAAATATTTATATACATAGATACTTTTAAATAATACTATTATTATTTCCTCCAAAACTTTGAAAACAATTTTCGAAAACACCGAGATTTTAGTTCTCAAATTCTCTACTTAAATCCCTTTTTTATTTATAAACTCTATTTATAAATTATACTTATGTAATTTCACTTTGAAATATTCATTCTCATAAATACTTCCAAGTAACATTACCATTAATTTTCTCAATAACCTTTTTTAAATCATCTTATATAAATAATAACTTCCCTTTATAATAATAAAATTTTCACAAATATTTATCCTCTAAATGTCTTATCTTCTCATTTAGATTATATTAAACAACTTTTATTAAAAGGTTTACTTTTGACTTGACATTATTAAATGATGACTTTTAACTTAAAAATCTCTCCGAACACCTTATAGTTAAATTGTGAAAATTAATTCGCAAGAGGTTCGTTTTTAGTACACTTATAATTATCAAAACAATAAATGCTCATAAACTAATTGAGCATAAATTAACAATCAACAAACAATAGTCAATACTCCTAGACTATCTGAGCACGATAAATTGAGCAATACTAATGATAAATAACATTACCATTACCTAACAAACACTATAAATAATTATATACATTTGAAAATTATTCCTTTATATATATAATATATAATCCTAGGTAAAATATTTCATTTACCCAATTTTCAAAAATCAATATTGTGCCTATTTGCCTTGTTCAAGTGTTTAGAAATCCCTATCGACACTGTGATGTCCTACGTCTCGACCAAAATTTATAAACAACTCAATAGACCAATTAACACAATACGTTTTTATAGCAATAACAAATACGCTCTCGTATATATAATACACTCAACTCATCCTAGGGTGTCACTTACCCATCTCTAAGGAGCCATAGCCTACAAAAGCCAAGGTTCTCGCTTAACCTTGAAGTCTGATACCAAATGTAATGGCCCGACTTTTTGACCATCGAAATTCGACACCAAATACATCCATGGTATTCCAATGTCAAACATCCAATCACCGGAAATGCAGATTGTTAGGGTAAAAAAAGAAAAATGTAAACAACAGGAGAAACAGAATCTCACAGCGCAACGACAGCATATAATATAACAAAGACAGCACAAGCTGTCACTCTAAAATACATGGTATATCAGCGTTAAAAAACCTCATCAGCCTGGACAGTTATAACTTCCTGACCTTACAATTGCTGATGAACATCCAGCTCTACTCCAAAAGCTCCATGTAACACCAGCGACAACCTAAAAAAATACTCAGTCTGACTCGAGCATTATAATAAGATAACACCTGGATCGGTCTAGAAATACCAGCGTGAAAAACTCAAGTAATACGATGAACATATAATAATTCTATGAGACCATGCCGCTAAACGCAAAACGGGTTTTCATCCCATAAGAACAACATCCATATATGAAAGAATGGAAACAAATAGAAGAAAAACCAATTATTTAAATATTTAAAATTAATTAAATATCCAAAATCAAACCGATAAAATTTAAGGATGTTACAATAGGGACTGACACTGCTTATATAGATGATGAGGGATGCGAAGAGGAGTTGCATTGGTTCAAAAAAACTATTAGAAAAGGTATCGGGCAAAAAGCAACATCCATCAGGAAGAATTGCACCTCTACAAACGGACATGGCTGTTCGGGGTCAATGTTCACCGGGCATTCAGTAGTACAACCGATCGACCGGTGGTACCCTACCGATCGACCAGTCGACCGGTGGCACCTACTAAGGAATAATAAACTTTTAAAATATACAACATTCTCCCCTTATTTTCAAAGTTTAAAACATTTGGAATGGCTACATCACTTGAGTGACTGCCTACGTATCCAAGTGGGATCAAGCCGAAGTAGTTCAAGGACAAAATTTGGCATTGTCATTAAAACCAATACCTAGGTGATGAGTACCTTTTGGGTTCTTACTCTTCACTTAGTGTAAATTATTCAAAGTTGTATCGAGGTTCTACGGTGAACGAGTCTTGAACCAAGTACCCCTAGTGATTTGACTGAAAGACTCATATATATTGAGTTTTATAGGTTAAAGTGTTATGTATGCTCCACACATTAATGGACATGTGCTCTAACACTGAATTTTCATGAGTCTACTTAGAAAGTAGTCTTACTTTCTTAGAAAACGGTCTGATTTCCACACTCATATAGGTAAGCCTTTAAGTGCTTCTGCAATACACTTGTGTATAGACTTATTAAGGAATTTAATCTATCCTCATTCATTTAGAATACCCAATACTACCTTATGGGAGTTTTAGTGTAATGTTCCGTAATCATTCCTTTAACTTGTTGATACCCATTAACCTTTGTCTGTCTTTTTCAAGGCATAAGTTGGGTTGCAATTAGTCAATGATTAACCTTCACTCGCATACCATAATCTCAATTCTCTTTATTTTATAGAAACGCTCGCTTTTGGAAGACTCTTTATAAATGGGTGAGCCAAGTTCTTCTTTTTTTCTATGTAATCGATTATAATTACTCCTCGCTTGAGTAATTGTCTTATCGTGTGATGTCTTAGACTCACATGTCTAGACTTTCTATTATGTGTTTTATTTGACACATTATATATCATAGCCTAATTATCACAATTAATCATGACCGCCTGAGATGGCTTAGTCCATATGGGAATGTCTATTAAAAAATTCCATAGTCATTCCGCCTCTTTACATGCATCTGCTAATGCAATTAATTCTGATAACATGGTTGATTCAAAAAAAAGGGTCTTCTTTTTGAAACACTAAGACACAGCAGCTCCTCCTAATGTAAATATCCAACCAGTCGTAGATTTGGATTTAGATTCTACATTATTCCAAGTAGCATCATTATATCCTTCTAATAAAGTAGGATATCCTTTATAAAAAAGACCATAGTCAATGGTACCTTTCAAATAAGCTAGAACTCTTGAAATTGATTTCCAATGTTCCGTACCTAGATTATTCGTAAAACGACATTACGCTAATAGTGTGTGCTTGTCAGGTCTTGTGCAATGCATAGCATACATAAGACCCCAATAATAATGGAATGTTCTAGTTAAGAAATAGTACGCTCGGTATTCTTCTCTAATTTAATATTAGGATCTAAAGGAGTCAGAGCTGTTTTGTCATTATAATGACCATATTTATTGAGAAATTTCTTGATATAATAATATTGTGTTAACACAAACTCCCTCGATTTTCTTAGAATCTTAATTCCTACGATAACATCAGCTTCTCCTAAATCTTTCATATCAAATTTCGAGGACAGAAACTTCATTGTTTCGTTCACACAAGATATATCAGACCAAAAAATTAGCATATCATCAACATATAAACATAGTATAACATAACCGTTTTTTATCCGATTTGCTATATATACATTTATTTGCATTGTTGACTTTAAGTCCATATGATAATGCTACTTCATCAAACTTCTCATGTCATTGCATCAAAGCTTGCTTTAGACCATAAAGAGATTTGACTGATTTGCAAACTTTTCTTTCTCACCCTGTCAATATGAAACCTTTGGGTTGTTCCATGTATATCTCTTCTTCTAAATTACCATTTAGAAATGCTATCTTTACATCCATTTAATGTATAATTAAATTATGCATGGATGCCAACACTATCAAACAGTGTATAGAAGTAATGCGAGCAATAAAAGCATATGTTTCAAAGTAATTTACTCCTTGTCTTTGTTTATAACTTGTTGACCATAAAATATGAATGAAGATAAAATGGCCTTTCGGAAACCTTCCGCATGATAAAGAACATCAGAAGAAATCCCCTTACGACAATATCGAAAGGATTGTACAACGGCAACAAAGAAGAGCACATGAGAATTTAAGAATGAAGCTTTCACAAGAATGAAGGAAAGAACTACTAAAGTGCAACGTAGCAGCTAGATACAAAACCGCTAAGCGCCTCTCGAATGAAAAAGGAAAAGGCTCTGTAACCATTTGCTATAAAACAAAGGCTAAAGAAAAGAAGTTTACGCTAAACCCTTTGAAGGAGTCGAAAGAATGCAGACTAACAGCTTGTAGCAATCCCAAACCTTTTGAAGGAAACAAAGGGTTTTGTCTCTCGACATTCAAATAGTTCTTACCTTCCGAAAAAGATGGAGAGGTCAAATCAAGGGTATGTGACTCTATAACGACATTTTTGAAAGCATAATAAGCCTTTCGGACCGGTTGGAATACATACTTAGTACCTTTCGACAGTGTCGAAGGGTTTATGATAAGGGCGACATTCATAGGTCAACAAGAATGAAAGACAACCTTCCGATAACATTAAAAAACATGGCTTTCGGCAGCAATCAAGTAGAGGAGGAACCTCCTAACAAGGTCGAAGGGTTAACAACAGTCAAGAAAGGGAGCAACCTTCCGACAAGGTCGAAGGGTTCACAATGCCATATAAAAAACAGACCCTTCGGAAAAGACGAAAGGTTCATGAATACATTAAGAAATACAGACCCTTCGACAACATTCAAAGGTCTGTGATGATGTACAGTAGACAAACCTTTCGACAAGATCGAAAGGTTTACAACTGCATATAAGAGGTGACCTTTCGTCCCAGTCGAAGGCATGTAGCCGAGGGGAGGGCCGCCTGCATCTATAAATAGGACCCAAGGGGTCCAGTTTTGGGATCCGATTTTCTTCTCATTCTGCTTTCACTCAACTACTATTGTTTCTGCTCACTACTTTGTAACCCTAATTTAGAAATCAAATTGGGGATTGGTTTCTTAAATTTTGTATCAAACTTCATCATGAAGAAATAAAGATAATTGTGGCTTTGATCAACTCGAAATTTGGGGATGATCATGATTTGGCGCTAATTCAATATTAACGGATGATCATATATGATTTATTTCTTATCTTCTTTATTTATTTCGAGTATATGCCATGGAACTGTCATTAGACATTTTCATGAGTCTTATCCAATTTTCTTGGCTCTGGCCATAAAAAGGGAGATACTACTTGTAAATTAATCCCTAATATGGTTCCTTGGCATATTAAATCAGTTCTTATTTTTACCTGAGCATGCTTGGATAATGCATTCTTTTTGAAGAGTTTTCACAAGAAGAATATCAACCTAGGAGGCCGAAAGCATCAAACAAATGTAAAACAGAGTAACATCTCCTTTCGACAACGTCGAAAGGTTTACTACCTTCCGACAAGATTGAAAGGAGATGAAAATCATTGGTCGACTGCTCTCGGTTTCTAGGGGAGATGGAATATAATGAAATGACAAGGTCGAAAGCTATATAATCATAGCAACCTAGTCGAAAGGTTTTGATAATCTTTAAACCATCCGACCAGGGTAGAAGGTTTAATAATTCTATTATTCCAACCAAACCAAAAGGTTTAAACAGAACCTCAACCTTTCGACGTGGTCAATGAGTTAGTTAATTTTCTACTCAATTTCATAGAATGGGTAAACAATTTCTCAAAACCTTTCGATATTGCCCATCTCGGGCTAAGGTTAAAACTAAGGCTTTAAACCCTTCCGACTTAATCATTTTTATTTGAAAGATGTGAATCCACTCAACCACAAAGTTGAGCCCACGTGAAACAATCTTATGCAAAGCATTGGGGATGTTAACAAGAAATCTTGTTAACATTTTTGGCGCTAGAAGGAGGGCTTGAACCTCCGACCTTACTATATTAGTACAACTAATTGCGGAAATTTGGTTTGTTATAGGAATATGAAATCAAAAAGGCTTTCTACCGTCAACGAAAGGAACGAACATGTAACTTCACTGGAGGAAGATGTCTCACCATCTTTTAACCTTGGGAACAGGGAATAGGGGCAGTCTTCCGCCCCAACTCAACCAGCTCAGATTCGACTGTCTCCACAACTGGCTCCAACTCAAAATCTTCAGCCAGAGGACCACGTTGCTAAAATCACATATTTAGAACGGCTAATGGCAGAGATGAAGGATCTTCTAAATGAAGTACTATCTCATCGGTCATCTATGAAAGCTACTATGGCAGGAGAGGAAGTTGTCTCTCCAATAAGAAATTTGAAAATCAACATGGATGCCGTGAAGAGTAAAGCTAATATTTCCTTGTCTAAAAGGAAGGATTGCCTTCCACAAAAGGCAAACTATCAAGGAAGGGTCCAAGAGGAAGATAAGGATTGTTCCACAAGCTCTACTTTAGATGGCTACAAACCAGATAAAATGAACTACTTGAACAGTGAGGCTTACCTCAAAGACGTAGTAGAGAAGGCTGTGAAAGATCTATTGAATGTCAAGTGTAAGAGAACAAAGGATGAGAGAGTAACTAACAATGAGAGGGTTGCCCCTTTCATTGATTAAATCATGTCATCGCCTATCCCACCTCACATAAAGGTCCCTACAATGAAATATCACAGAACATCTGATCCAGACGACCATTTGATGGCATTTGACAGTCAAATGGATTTGTACAATGCTTCCGGCGCTGTTAGATGTTGGCTTTTTCCAGTCACACTACAAGGAGCTGCTGCTAAATGGTACCGATAGTATCGTGAGAACATGATTTATTCTTGGAAGCAATTCTCCTATGAATTCTCTACTCAGTTTTGCATCTGCAAGGACCCTTTTATCGACTGTACAGTACTCGCTAATATCAGACAGAATCATGGTGAGTCATTAGGAGATACTTGAAGAGGTTCAACACTGAAGCTTTGAAAGCCAAAGGAATGAATGATAGAGACAAGCTCATTACTGTTCAATCAGGTCTCATAGTCAATTCTCCCTTTTGGAAGGAGTTGTTTATCCATAGATGCCGAGATTTACAAGACTTCCATTTTCAAGCTGACAATTTCATTTCGATGGATGAATTGTACTATTCAAAGAAAAAATTTAATCAAAAGAAGGACAGTGGTAAATTCGTCCCAGAAAGGATTCCTTAAAGGGCTAGATGGGAGGATGCTAATACTAACGTGGTGGCGTTAAACCGACCAATATCTTACATCTATGCAATGACTCAAGACAAGGTCAACTTCCCGACCTCGTTCAAAGCCCGAAATTACCCAGAACAGAAGAAAGAAGATAAATATTGTGCTTACCACAAGGTGAATGGTCACAGAACCAATGAGTGTTAGGTATTGGCTGGAATAATTCAGAAATTAATTCGAGAAGGACAGTTGAAGGAGTTTGTGAAGAATCTGCAACAGACTTTCCTACCAGAGGCTGAAGCAAGAAAACCTGTTGGTAATGCTATGAATATGATCGAAGACGAAGACCTACTAAGCCTGAGTCCACCCCAAAACAAAATTGATGTCATATACGGAGGACCGCATCCCGGAGGCAGAAGTCAAAATTCCCGGAATAAATACATTCATGAAGCTAGGAAGGGTGTATTTTATATGCAAGAAGAACCACCACCACTACAACAAAATGGACTTTCGATAGCACCAACATATAGCGTTCCCGCATATCACCTTTGGTACGCTATGCAAGCTAGGGTTTCTACCGCTATTCGACTTGGTAAATTTAGTGTACAACGCTATTCAGTAAAAACGCGGGCTGGAAAAAAATTTGTGCGGGAAATTTAAAAAAGCATGTATTGTTTCGTCACTTCCTCCTCTAAAAAATATTCTTCATTTCACTTTATCACCTCTAGAAACATTAGTTGCATCATCACCTCCAGAAATCCCGATCGTGTAACCCTAACCACCGTCGTCAACAGTCGATCGATACCGTGAGCTCTCTCTCACACAGTCGATCCCAATCTCTAAACCTAGACAAGCGTTTTTGATTTGAACTTCCTAAGAGGTATTATTACATATTTTCATATAATTTTAATTATCATTACTGTGCTAAAAACTCATTTTCTTACAATTATTCATATGATTTTAATTATAGTCTATCTATGCTTCTGGCTACAATAGAACATATCTATGCTTCGAATAATATAGTTGTATGTTGATGAGTCATAATAATACTCATTGGATAGAGGAATATTATCTGAGAAAAGAAGTTTGTGCAGTGAACTTTTTTATCTAATATATTTTGAAGTGGTCGGGTTCATTAGTTCAAGCTAAACATGATGTGGTTTTAGTCTTTTCTTTTGCATTGTTTGCATTACTTTTAGTTTTTTCTTCATTGCATGAGAGCAGCATGTGAACATAGTCTATTTTGATTCAGCTGCTATCTTCTTTTCCATTTAATCTAAATGTATTCATCTTCCTACTCTACCTAGCTAGCGTAGATAAAAGATGCTTGCACGTACATAGTCTTACAAACTGAAATCCACAGCTGTTAATAAGATTAATTCAACCAAAGCTAATTACTATCCTAACTGCTCAACCGGTTGGGCTTGATCAAATCTGAAGTATTCAGTTGCTTTAACAATACATATATTGAATACATACAAGTTCAAAATTATTTGTATTATCTATTGTTGTGCTTTCCCAACATAAATACCATCAACTTATCTTCTACTAAATTTAGCTGACAAATATAGTGGATGGTAGAACACATGTCCGGCAGTGGAATCTATGAGTAATGTCGAGACATGGTGTAGGGATGTAGTATGCCAATATTAATGAAGAAAGTTATTGCAAAAATGAGGTAAGCTGCTAGTGGAAATAAACATGTTGCAACTAAGAAGTCCGGGGTAGTGCAAATCTGTAAACGGGAAAAAAATATATGGTGTGGCAATGATATGCAGCAAAACAGTAGCAAATCATGGTTTAGGAGCTTAATGTGGTTGCTTTGTTGTTTGTGAAGAGACGAAATTGTCATCTTCTGGTATTTCTCGATTGGCTAGTGTGTCAAGGCTGTTTGAGGGTTCTACACCAATGAGATCGATCTTGATGTTTGGGTTCCTTGATCTTGAATGTGCAAAAAAAGTAATAAGGAATTAAAAAATTAATTTCCCATGTATATGTATGTATGGACTGCATATTAATTTCCTATGCAGGTTATGTCTTATCACCCCTCTGTACCGGATGAGCCTCCCAACGTTTTTCCTCCCTTAAATAAGCCATAAATTCTTTTTTTCAAATGAGATTCAGATGACAATCATTTATTTTAATTGTATGGATATTATGGTACATTCATTATATAAAGTTATCCATATTGTTTCTATATGCATGCCTAATCATGTCAAGTAAAACCTCTTCTCCTACTTCCCATTTTCTTTATTATCAGCATGAAAAGTGATGATAATAAAATATTTTATTTAGCCCATGACAATTTAAACAAAGGTAAAAGGGAGGAGAAAAAACAGTTAGTATGCATTTTGTGGTCGCAAAAGTACCTAAATCGTAGAGTAAAGTGCAGCCTCCACCAAAACTTTGAACTTGTGTTATGGAAGATTGAACATGAATTGCTAGTAATAATAATCATGATAAAAACTTTTTTAAGAGATCCAATCATGGCACTGTGTTTCACTGTAGGAGTTAAGTTTGGAGTTTTAGATGATATTAAGAAGCAATATCCCATGAAGTAAGTCGATACAGACATCAGTTCTCATATATAAACTTTTAGTTGGGTATAATTTTTCAAACTGGGAGAAATCACAACGAATAGAAATCAACTTCTAAAATAACATAAAGATAAACAAGAGTAGATAATGTTTTTCATTTTTTAATATATATATATATATGTGTGTGTGTGTGTGTGTGTGTGTGTGTCTATATATGTGTATGTATGTGTGTGTGGGGTACTATGGTTTTGCTTTTCATAATATGTTTCCATCACCCACACTTGTGAAACAAAATAAACATGTTGCACCCATGTAGTGAATTTCCAACACATAACATATTCACATTTAATGTTAAAATCCTGGTGACTTTATAATGTTTTACATAGTTTAATGTTATTGTTCAAATCCGTACACAAACAATGAATAACATAATCAAATTTACTATGAAGGTCATGCAAACAGCTCACAAACAGCGAGTCATGTGCACACACTGATGAATTATCAAACATAGACAAAAATTACGATTTTATCTTTTCCTAAAAATGATTTGAACCACATCACCAGCTAGATCAATAGAGCTTATGAAGTTTTCTGTCGATACGTTTTGCAGACAATGTAGCATTTACCAAGAGCTGCTATTCCAAAAACTCCCAGAGCTTTGATGTTGTTCAATTGATTTGCTTGGTTCACCTCAAGAATCATTCGATGCTTATGGTCTCTGTTTTCAAGAGACACAATCTGGTACTATTCAACCTTATTAAACATTAATTCTGATATATCATGTTTTGTATTATCTAGTGGTAGTACTAGCATATTAGATCGTTTTATATTATCTGTTAGCAAAGATAAAGATTGTTATTAAAATATAGCCAAGAAGAGAAAACGACAATTTTCTGCTGCTCCGACTTAATGCTGAGGCTAAATTTCCTTTATTTCTCTCCTAACGATAAACCCAAAACTTGTATAATATAAAACTTATTTAGTTTCAAAACAAAACATGCAATCTGTTATAAATATCCTTAAGTTAGGACAAGTGACTTAATTTATACTCTAGCAGGACACCTGCTACTAATAGTAAAAAACACAAAATTGGTAACTATAAAGTTATGGTTGAACACGCATATGCACGTGTGCATAGACATGTGCAAATAGAATAACAATAATGATTAAATAAACACTGTAACTGAAATTACTCAATTAAGTTTAGTTTAGGATAACTAATAGATAACTCATAATAAGCTCCAGTGCTTTTCTGCCCACAAAAATTAGGGGAATATCTTGCTAGATGATTGATCGATGTAGTATATGAACTCAATATGTACGATGTAACATCAATGTCCCAATATTCTTTTACAACAAAAAGACTGTTAAACTAACTTTCCTAACATCGGATATATAGTTACACGAATGTTCTTTCCCTCTTCTTACTCTCAAGTTCAATTTATTAAGTTAATGGACTTACTTTCTCCTTCCTAATCCTTTTAAGGCTCTTTGCATTTACTATGTCAATAATGAACTTGCAATTTGATAATAATATGTCCTCTTCCATCAATAAAGTGGTATTTCATAGTATTAAACAAAAAGTTAAGTGCTCGATGCTAAATTTTTTTACGGTTGAATTATTAGTAAAGGACTATCGGTGTTTTCACTGTCTCCTTCTGCTGATGAAGTGGAAGTCTATGAGATAATTCAAAAGTGTCTTGCGTAGAGATAAAGTTGCGTTTGAAAAAGTGTTTGCGGGGATCCTAACATAAAAGTAACTTCTGCAAGAAATATTTGAACTTTATGCCACGTTTGATACGATCTTCTGGAACAAGTGATGATCGTACCCTATAAAATTAATTTTATAACAAATAAAACATAAATCATAAAGATTTATTTTCTTCCTTTTTCTCTAACATAAATTCGAGTACAATTTTTTTAGCATTAAAAGACTTATTGACAATTCAAAATAAGTTCATTTATATATTCATCTTTAAAGTGGAATAATTTTCTAGTAGACTAATGTTATTCACAAGACTATTATATTGGATGTTTGGAAGAGATAACTACATGCATATTTATTTTTGTTATTTTGAATGTAGCTCATTTGTATATATATTTTAAGAACCATGACATGGAATAAGGTAAAAAGTTTATTAATGTCATGATATCAATTTGTTTTATTGGGAGCTAGATTTGAAAGCAATTTTTTTTTTCTTATTGTCTTGTTGTTGTATGATTACTATTCAAAGTGTCTAATCTGTATTCAGAACAAATTATTTATCCATTTCATATACTGCTACATGATAGATGCAAGAAAAAACAAAAAAAACCTATTCGTTGTTTTTTCAAACTTGTATTTATAACAAATCTATTCAGGTTTTTGCTATTTTCATTATTAAATCTGAAGAATAAGGTATGTTTAAAAGGACACGCAATGCAATTCTTTGTACAAAGCAAAAAAATAGTAGTATTATCACGTAGCAGTATCATACCTTTTATAATTGATCGATGGAGGGAAAATTAAGTGGCTTTGTAAATGGTCTTTGGTTTCCGATCTATGCCGGGACATTCATGATGGATTGCACTTCGGCAAAATTAGACAAAAATAATGCGCTTTGTAGCAACTAACACAATTATTGTTCATGTATTTATGTATTCTGCCATATCCAGCAAACGCATGATTTCATTCATTTACAAAAGTCATAATCTATGCACAGTAGAGTGCAAGCATTAAGTAATACACTAATATGCACAAGCATCATGCTACAAATGTACGATATTTTCTAAAAAACAATTATACTTCAAAAGCCAGAAATATGCCCCCACAGACATGCTAAGATGAAAGAGTGGTTGTCCATAATCTTGAAGAATGAGTCAGAAAACAATATATACCCAAGAGGGAAATAGTAATATATTAATTAAAGCAATACATGTAAGAAAATGAAAATCACTTTGTTTGCACAAAAAATGGACAAACACCTCAAAGTCGTATGATTTAGTAGATCTTATGTTGTTCTTAGTGATTTGGGTGATTTATGCAAATATATGAAAAGCAGGGGCTAAACTGTAAAAAGACACACAGATTTATAGTGGTTCAGCCAGAATGTGCCTACGTCCACTTTATATGTTATTTCTCTTCTCTTGTTTAGATTACAAGTACAAAGCTTTGATATAAGTAAAAGAAAGTTGTTTGAAAGTTCTCTCCGTGCTTGAGCTCTCAAAAATTCTCTCCATTGTTGTACCCCTGCCCCTCTATTTATAGAGTGTGGTTGGGAGCAGGGGTCTTGAATGTATATAGCTGCTGGTGGGCCTGGGCTGATGTGATCTGGCCTGGCACGTCTTGGTCCGGTAGCATTTGGTCCGGCGATGATTGGTCCGGCATGGAGTTGGTATGGAGTTGGTTCGGCATCGAGTTGGTATGGAGTTGGTCCGGCATTGAGTTGGTATGGAGTTGGTCCGGCATTGGGTTGGGATAGGTATTGGTCCGGTAGAGGCTGGTTCGTCCCTTACTTCCTTCTGTTGGCTTGGTGCCGAACGGTTCGGTGGCTCCTTTCTCATCTTGACTTGGTGGTGATAGAAACGTACCCAACATTTGCCCCCCAAAGTAGGGCATATGCTAACATATGTCGTGCTTTGTTTCAGGTTATCCAATTTTGACATTCCCATTCGATTTTTAGTACCGAACCGGTTGGTCCGGAGGTTTACCTTCGCCTATAAGTACGGAACTAGGGCCTCCGTTACTGCCCACCGAACGAGATTGCCGAATCAAAAAACTTCCTGCCGAATCAATCGTGTTGCCGAATCAGGTGAGTGCCGAATGGCTTCTTCGATTTACTTCGTTTTACCGAATGAACTTAATATAGGATGGTCTTGATGCCGGATGGACTTTATACCGGATCGATTTCGTACCGGATGGACTTTATACCGGATGGACTTTATTCCGGATGGTCTTGATATAAACTTGCTCATTTTATACTTCTGCATCCTTTGTTTTAACGGCGTACTTTTTCGTGTTGTAGATAATGTCTCACAGAGTTGAAACCCGTTCTGACAAGAAGAAAACTACGGATAGAAGAGAATTTCCCGTCGTGCCCCCAGTTCAGCTGAATCCAGAACGACATGGGCCCACCCCGAGATCGCTAGTGGACGGGTATGGTCCTCAGGAGCTTCTTAACTTGCCTCCCGATTGCTTCCCTAGCTCACTCAAGGGCGAGCAACTTGATGTTATATCCCGCTCTTTCGGGATCGACCGAGCGCGCATGTTATTGCCGGCTGCGGGAGTGATGCCGTATGATCCTCCCGAAGGATATTTCGCCTATAGTAGATACCATTGCATGTGTGGTGCCATCCCGCCTCTCAATGCCTTGGTAGTCAGATTTCTCACATATCTAAAGGTAGCTCCATTCCAGCTTCAGCCCAACTCTTATGCCATTCTGGTGAGTGTCTTCGTCATCTTCCGGAGGAGATATGGGCGCCCTCCTTCCAACCGGGAGATCCGGTATTTGTACAACTTGAGAGGCTACAAGAAGGGGTCTCCCTACATCAGCTTGGAATCGGCCGTATCCTTTAAGCCGGTCCTGGATTTATACTCCAAGTATAGCATGTTCAAGAAGGAGTGGTTTTTTGTCAGGGATGATTCCGTTTCCATTCGGTGCTTCACCTCCGGATGTAAGTCAAAGCGTTATTTTTAATTCCCGTTCTGGTTGCAATACTCTCTCTTATGTGTTTTTATTTTTTGCTAGCGACAGGTGGTTTTGTGGTCGTGGAGAATGATCGCCTGGTTCAGACGGCAGCAGAAATAGAAGCTATTACTGGGAGAGATAGGTCGGCTGCTTACCTGATCAGGAACGCTACACCCTTGGAGTACAACTTGACCCTTCCACAGCAGTCCGTGGTCAAGCAGAGGGACACGGCTGAAGAGAAGGCTGCCCAAGCTAAAGAAGGGGCCGAGTTAAAGAGCAGTAAAAGGAGGCCCTTTCCGAAACACCCGGTTGCCGGGGGGAAGAAGCTCAAAAAGTCTGACGGTCCCTCTCCCAGCTCATGTCCAGATATCCCGGAGGAGGGAGACGTTGAGGAGGAGCAAGGCAAAGATGGAGGAGAAGGCACTGGAGGAGGCGACGGTGTCGGGGCTTTGTCTTCTGGTCAAGTAGGCGAGATGCAGGAGTGGACGGATGACGCTTTCCGCCAAGCCTTCGAAGGCTTGGAGGGGACGGAGAAATCCAAGAAAGCCGATAACGTTGGGACCGGCATCGATCTATCTTCCGGGAGCGCCTCTACTGAAGCAACTTCGGCGGTTCACGGTGAATTTCACTTTACTCTTTTAATTATTAAATGATGGCTCAATACATGTTGGTAACACTTGGTTTTCATATCAGGAGCAGGTACAACGGCCAAGACCTCAGATCTTCGGCACAGGCTTGAACAATACAAGCTCTCCAAAGCTTCCGCCAAGCCGAAGCCTCCGACCCACCATTCCGGGGATGTAGTCGGCTACCGTCCTCTTCTCGGGGTTATTGAAGAGGATACTCAAAAGAGAAAGAGGAGTCGCTCCCTATCCGAGCCTTCACCTGGTCCTCAGCCCCCAATTCAGCCTCTTCTTGATATCACAGAGGAGGATACTGAGTTCACACCCTCTCCGCACCCGTCTGAAAATCCTACCGTTACTCAGATTGATCGTCCTGGCTTGGCTCGTAATCCATTTGTGGGTTATCCTGATCTGGATCCAAGTTCTCATGATATTTCCTTTGACGAGGTTACTGGTGAGCACCTTCTTCCTCGCAACCCTATGGTAAAGGTGCTTGATGAGGCCAAATCCCTGGACCTTGATTTGCTTACTACTCGGGTTGTCGCTATGGGGAACGAAGCTAAAGCAAATATCGACCGGGTTGCTGAGGAGACCAGAAAGTTGATGGGGCATCATGCCCGATTGGTCAAGGCCGGGGAGGAAATTGGGAGTGCCAACATAAGACTGCGGTTAGTGGTTTCCGACCAGGCCAAGCAACTCGCTGATCAGGCCATCCAGATCTCTCAGCACGAGGCCGCCTCCGGACGCCTAAAGAAAACTATGGAAGAGGCCAGCCGGGCCGAACTGCGGAAAATGGAGGCTACTTGCAAGGAACGGATCGATATGGCCATTGCCACGGTGAACGAGGTTCGGAAAGCGGATCTTGAGCAGATAGAGGAGTTATCTGGGAAGCTTGAGGCTGTAGAGCTTGCTCAAGCCAAGTTGAGGGAGGAGATGGAGGCGATGCGGAAATCCCTTCAGGCTGACTGCTCGAGATACCAATTGGAGAGAGATGCCGTCGTCGTAAGGTTGTCGGATTCTGAGGCCCGGGCGAGGGAGTTTGAAGAGAACGAGGGGCTGATGGAGGGGATGCTCCAGGATATGTACTTCCGTACTTGGAGGCAGGGTAACTTGTCCTGGATGGATGATTACCCTTGGGTTATGGTTAGGATCTATCTCAGGGCTCTAGTGGAGGCCCAGGCTGAGGCAGATAAGGAGGGTGGCGTGGCCTTTAGGATGGATGCTGTTACCGCCCAGTTTACCAAGGAGGAGAAGGTGGCGGTGAAGGAGGGCATGCGGTTGCTTGCAGCTGAGGAGACAGGTGTGCGAGCGAAGGATGATGATCAAGTTGATAAAGGAGCAGATGCTGGTAAGTTTTCCTTTCTAGTCTTTCCGTTAACTTGGTTGCTTATCACTAACGAATTCTTTTTCTGACCGGACAGGTGGGCAACATGACAAGGATAAGACTCCGACGCAGCCGGCTCCTAAATTAGACCTGGAAAATTCTTTTTGTGGACTTGACATGGTTGTATATGTTAGTCTTAAATCAGTAAAGTAACTCCTAGGTTGTAATTTTTGCTACTTGTAATAAATAGCTCTATTCCTGACGTGTAATTCTTTAACTTAAGCTGATTTTGTTGTCTTTTGAATGTTTTTTTTTGCTATTTTGACATGTTGTATGAGAAATATAGCTATGCCTATTCTTGTAATTAAATTGTGTTTGATGTTAGGTTCTTGTTTAAACATAATTTCATGACTTGCAATGTTAGCGTGAGGTGTGAATAAATTATAGTCACGTATTTATGAAAGAAAGGAAATACCGCCCTTTATATTTCGCTTGTAGATGGCAGCTTTGAATATCCTGTGTGACCGAGTATGGGATGCGGTCCAGTATCTTGTCATGAACATTTGCTCCCATTAGTGAATGTCTCATGCTCTGTGTCCTGTACTTCAGGGATTGTTACAGAGGATAGGAGAAAAGTTGCTTGAGTAAAATTGAAATATGTGAAAAGGTAAAACTTCCAATCACGGAAGGCCTTCGATGTGCTTAAGTTCGTGGCAAACGGGCTTTGTAGTCACTTTCCCTAGCTGTGGGTCTTGGAGACATTTGTCACCCATCTTACGCCTCCGCGGGGAGTTAATTCTTTTTTACCACAACCGTACTTAAGACACATCGGAGCCGAGATCGCGCAGAATAACTACCCGGGCCATTATGGCCCGTAATCGTAGGTATTATTCAATTTACTGTGGCCGGCTAGCGTGGGTGCCGATCGTCAACCGTGAACTGCCCCTGGCTGGCCATACCTTATGTTGGGGCTTATAGTCGGTTCACAGTTGCCGGCGAGCCGAACGCCGTAATGAGCTGCCTCGGCTATAGTCGGCCTTCTCGGTGGCTTATAATCGGCTCATTACAGTTGGCTTTAAGGGCCGTCGCGAGCAATGAGTTAACCCGCAGCAGAGGGATGCCGGAGCAAAAGTGTCTCATCGGCGAGGGCATAGATTCGCATAGTACCTGTCAGGTCTTGTCCAGGTGAAGTTGCGCTGTGGAGTGCTTCGGGTGGAAATGCTATATGCATAGGATTTTGTTCAACAGAAAAGGATAAAGTTAACAAGCAACCAAGATATAAAGGAACAAGTTAAAAAAGAGACAAGGTTTTTTAAAGTGGTTCGGCACGAAAAGGCCTACGTCCACTGATTCTCTTTGTTAATTCACTTCATATGGGCAGTACAAGTTAAGAAAAGTATCGACGGAGGTGTTGGATGTTCCATGCCCTCTGGAACACCTCTCCGTCCACTGTTGACAAAATATAGGCTCCATTGTGGAGATCTTTATGAATTACATATGGTCCATCCCAGATTGGATCTAGTGCTCCGGGGCGAGGGAAGATTCGCTTGAGGACAAGATCCCCTTCTTGTAAGGTACGATGCTTGACTTTGGAGTTGTATTGTGCTGCCACTTTTTGCTTATGGGCTGCCGCTTTAAGGACTGCATCATTTCTTCTCTCCTCAACTACATCCAAAGACATGTGAAGGAGTTCTTCGTTCTCTTCTGGGTTATAGTGGATCCTACGGTGGGAAGGCACAATGGTTTCAACTGGGAGCATAGCCTCCGATCCGTATGCCAAAGAGAAAGGAGTATGCCCCGTTGATGTTCTGAAAGATGTGCGATAGGCCCACAGTGCCGTAGGGAGTTCATCCACCCAAGCGCCCTTTGACTTTTCGAGTTTCTTTTTTATTAGAGTTTTCAGAATTTTGTTGACGGCTTCGACTTGTCCGTTTGCCTAGGGATACGCTACGGATGAGAAGCTTTTGTTAATTCCGTGCTCTCGGCACCAGTTGGCGAATTCCTTGCTATCAAATTGAAGTCCATTGTCTGATATGATTTTGAATGGGACTCCGTACCTGCACAGAACATTTTTGATCAAGAAGTTAATAACTTTTGCTGAAGATACTTTATTCGGAGGTTCTGCTTCCACCCATTTGGTGAAATAGTCGACTGCCACTATAGCATATTTGGCCCCGCCTCGGCCCATTGGTAGCTCGCTGATTAAGTCAATTCCCCATATTGCGAAGGGCCAAGGGCTGGTCATTTGAGTAATCTCAGTTGTTGGTAGCCACGGAATCTTAGCAAACTTCTGGCATCTGTCACACTTTTTGACGAAATCCAAGGCGTCCTTGATTAAGGTGGGCCAGAAATATCCATATCGGAGTATCTTTTTTGCTAAAGTTTGCCCTCCGGTGTGATCTCCGCAGCTTCCTTGATGAATGTTGGATAAGATTTCCTTGGCTTCCCTCCCAGCGACACACCTTAATAACGGGTTAGAGAATCCACGCTGATAGAGGATGTCTTCTTGTATTGTGTAGCGGGAAGCTTTCCTCAAGATTTTCTTGACTTCGTTACGCCCGTTGGGTAGTGTGCCGCTTTGTAAGTAGTCTCGGATGGGAGTCATCCAATTTGCTTCTTCGGTTGCAGCTATCAGATTCACTTGCTCAAAACTTGGGGTCAGTTGCTTTGAGATGGTTACTGCTCCGAAGATGGCGTTGTCTCTCACACTTGCTTGCTTTGCCAATTCGTCGGCCTCTGGGTTCTATTCCCGAGGGATGTGTTTGACTAAGTAGTGGTCCAATCGGCTGAGAAGTAACTTGGTCTTCTTTAAATACGCTATGAGTCGTTCTTCTCGGGCTTGGAATTCTCCTAGTATTTGATTAACAATAAGTTGAGAATCGCTATGAAGACACAAAGAATTGACTCCGATATCTATGGCAATTTCTAGTCCAGCTATCACTGCTTCATAATCTGCATCGTTGTTGGTGGCAGCGAACTCCAACCTTATAGCATAGTGCAGTTTGTTTCCCCTGGGAGTGATTATTACCACACCTGCCCCCGAGCCTTGTTCGTTTGATGCACCATCCACAAAGAGATTCCACTTGATATCTTCTGCTATTTCCAATTTCTCCTTATCTTCGTTGATAGTGAATTCTGCAATGAAATCAGCCATGGCTTGTCCCTTGATGGCGGCGCGAGGGTGATAGGTGATATCATACTGACTTAGTTCAATGCACCATTTAAGTAGTCGCCCAGAAGTGTCGGGACGATGGAGTACCTGCCTCAGTGGTTGATCAGTCAGAACTTTGATGGAATGGGACTGGAAGTAGTGACGCAGTTTCCATGATGTGATTAGTAAACAGTATGCTAGCTTCTCAAGTTTAGGATATCTGACTTCCGCCCCAGTAAACCTTTTGCTGACGAAGTAAACTGGCCGTTGCGTGCGGTTGTCTTCCCTTACCAAGGCAGCGCTTAGGGCGTGAGATGACACAGCAAGGTATAGGTATAATTCTTCGCCTTCGCTTGGAGTCGAGAGTACCGGTGGTTTCTGGAGGTGTTCGATTAGGTTAAGGAAAGCGGTTAAGCATTCGTCAGTCCATTCGAACTTTCCTTTGTCTTTCTTTAGAGCTTCGAAAAAGGGGACGCACTTGTCCGTTGCCTTGGAGATGAATCGGCTTAGGGCGGCCACTTTTCCATTCAGGCTTTGCATTTCCTTTCGAGTGGAAGGTATCTTGATATCCCTTAGCGCTCGGACTTGTTCAGGGTTTGCTTCAATCCCTCTGGCATAGACGATGAATCCTAAGAACTTTCCTGATGATACTCCGAAGGAGCATTTTAGAGGATTCAACTTCATTCCATATTGGCGAAGTACTTGAAACATCTCGCCTAGGTGGCTTACGTGATCGTCGGCTTTCCTTGACTTTACCAGCATGTCATCCACGTATACTTCCATAGTTTGCCCTATTAGCCCTGCAAACATCTTGTTGACGAGGCGCTGGTAGGTGGCTCCTGCATTTTTAAGTCCGAAAGGCATTGCCTTATAGCAGTATAAACCCCGGTCAGTGATGAAACTAGTGTGGTCTTGATCGGGAGCATGCATAGGAATTTGGTTATATCCTGAGTATGCGTCCATAAAAGATAAGAGCTCGTGCCCGGCTGTGCTGTCTACAAGTTGGTCGATCCGGGGAAGTGGGAAGCAATCCTTTGGGCACGCGTCGTTTAGGTTGGAGAAGTCAATGCATGTTCGCCACTTCCCATTAGCCTTCTTTACCAGCACTGGGTTAGCGATCCATTCCGGGTAGATGGCTTCTCGTATGAAGTCATTGGCGAGTAGATTCTTTACTTCTTCATCGAGGGCTGCTGATCGCTCTGCCCCCATACTTCTCTTTCTTTGTTTTACGGGCGCCTTGGTAGGATCAATGTTTAGTACGTGGCATGCTACATCGGGGGAGATTCCGGTCATGTCAGCGTGTGACCATGCGAATACATCCAAGTTGTGGCGGAGAAAGTCGATGAGTTGCTCCTTCAACTCTGCTTTTAGTTGGGACCCAATTTTCAACAGTCTACTCGAGTCATGCTTGTCTACAGATACAAACTCCATAGCCTCTGCAGGCTCGGCGGTGGCCTCCTCCTCTTTGTCCCTGGGGTCTAATTCATTGAAAGGGTCGCTGGTATATCGAAGAGGAGGGGCTTTCTTTAGTTGCTATGCTTCTAGACATTTCGTGCAGAGGGCAACCTCTATACCCTTCCCTTTATCCTTCCTGTGGTTGTTGCGAAGTTCAGTCACATAGCAGTCTCGAGCAACGTCCTGGTCTCCTTCTACTTCCCCTACTCCATTGTCCGTTGGAAATTTCATCTTTAGGCACCATGGGGCTAGGACAATTTGGAAGTCAGACAAGGCTGGCCTTCCTAAGAAGGCGTTGTAGGCCGAGGGGTTTTCTATTAGCACAAACGTCTGTCTCCGTACAACGGAGCGGGGATGGCTTCCAATTTCAACAAAGAGGTCCAGTTGCCCGAGGGGCATCTTCGCATCTCCAGTGAAACCGTGTAGTGGTTTATCGCAGGGAGATACATCCTTCATTGATAGTTTCATTTTGTCGAACGCATGTTTGAACAGGATATTTACTGAGCTTCCAGTGTCTACTAGAATTCGGTAAACTTCGGCGGGACCGAGCCGGGCAGAGATAACCATGGGATCCATGTGAGGGTATTGCCTTCCTTCTAGGTCACGCTTACTGAATGTGATGTCATCATTTTCTTTCTGCTTCGGGTGGCGCTCTTCTATAACCGAATTGACACAGTCTTTATTGTCTCTAAGCGACTTTCCATATCTTTCCATCTCTTTCCAGCTTCTGTCTGCGATGTGCGGTCCTCCCGAGATGGTATGGACCACTATCTTCTCTTGACTAGAGCCGCTAGTGTTGCGGTTTCCTCTGCCGATCTCCGGTGAGGGTAGCCTTGGGTTCTCATTGGCAGGAGCTGGAGTCCTGTCCTGACCTTTTACATAGCGTTCCAGTTTCTTCCTTCTGATGTGTTCCTCAATCAAGTCCCGGAGATGATGGCATCCATTGGTATCATGCCCATGAGATTCGTGGAAGCGACAGAACTTTCCAGACTTCTGCGCGTTATCTGATTCCTTCTTGTATGGTGGGCGTTTGTATCTAACTTCGCCTTGGGTGGCAAGGAAGATATTTTCAACGGTCTTGTTCAAAGGAGTGTAAGTGTCGAATCTCGGTCCTGACCGATATAGGCGCTTTTCTCCCTTCTTGCCCCTAGCATTGTCTCTGGAATCATTTCTTCGAACGTCCCTTGCCACAGCATGGGTGTTGCTGTGAGTTGCTTTATTTTGCTATCCTGACTGCCCCTCAACGGCAGCATCCTCAAGCCTCATATATTTCCCGGCTTCATGGAAGAAATCAGGTAAAGTAGCTGGTTTTTCTTTCGTCAACCTTCTAGCAAATTTAGTGTCCGGATGCACACCACTACAGAGGGCCATTAGGATAAGCTTCTCATCGGCATCTTGGACTGCGGTCGCTGCGGCATTGAATAGGGTTAGGTATTGCTGCAGTTTCTCTCCTGGTTTCTGTTTGATGCTGGACAAGGAATAAGCGTCCTTAGGTTGTTCCACATGAATGCGAAACTGACTGATAAACTTTTCTTTCAACATTTCCCACGAGCTGATGGATCCCTGGGGTAAGTGACAAAACCAGGAGGTAGCGAGATCTGCTAAGAATAGTGGAAAGCATTTGCATAGTACTCCCTCTGTTGCTCCACTCATGAGCATATGTTGTGTGTATCTCTGTAAGTGTACAACGGGGTCGGAGGTTCCTTTGTAAGGTTCCATTGTTGGCATCTTCCATTCTCGGTGGGTGATAGCAATTTCGATGTTGCGAGCGAAAGGGCTGGTTACTCTAGCGCCTATACCTCTATCCCTTTGCTCCCGTTGGACGCACTCTCTGAATAAGCGTGCCATCCTTTCATCAGAATTTGGAGCAGATAGAAACGAGTTTGGTTCTGTTCTGTGGGATTGGTTCCGTCCAGATGACCTGTAGGGATGGTATCATCTATCATTCCTCATATTTTCCAGTGGCTGCCTTTGGTCTTCTGGGAGCATGCTAGGGTCAGCTACAGTTGGCCCTTGCCTTGATCTTCCCTTGCTGGGTTCTGATCTAAGCACTTCCTCGGGTCCAACTTCGGGCTGGACTCTAGCTCGGCCCCGTTCACTGGCGTTTCCGTGGTTAGGCAGTATGACAGGCTCAGCTACAGTTGACCTTCGCCCGGTACCTCCCCCATTGGGTTTGGTTCCAAATGTTTCCTCGGGCCTAACTTCGGGCTGTGCTCGATCTCGGCTCCTACCATGGTTGCTTCTGCCGTTAGCTCCTTCGAAGAAGGAAGATCTTTGTTGTCTCTGAGATCCTCCAGACTGGGACTCGCCCCATGATTCAGTGTTGCGGTTGGACTCTTCAGCATCCCTTAAGCGTGACATGAGATGATCCACCAAGGCTTCCTGCTGGGACGTGAAGCGGTTAGTTACTTCAACCACAACCCTGTCTAAATCTGCCCTAGTAATTGCTGTGGGCTGTTCTGTGGCAGGAGTGGTTGGATTAGCATGTCCTTCATTTGGTACTGCTGCTAGAGGGGGACGACTTACTTGATCCGTGACAACTGGATCTGGAAGACTGCTGGATGCGATGTTTTTTCCTTTGTTAACATCTTTTTCTGCTTGGGAGGCATGTTTTCCAAGCGGCGAACGATGCTGTTAGGAAAAATGTTAAGTGGATGAAGCTGAAGCTTCGAGCTTCTATTTCTCAGTGAAAGCATCAAAAATGTTTGCACAAAAAATGGACAAACACCTCAAAGTCGTATGATTTAGTAGATCTTATGTTGTTCTTAGTGATTTGGGTGATTTATGAAAATATATGAAAAGCAGGGGCTAAACTGTAAAAAGACACACAGATTTATAGTGGTTCAGCCAGAATGTGCCTACGTCCACTTTATATGTTATTTCTCTTCTCTTGTTTAGATTACAAGTACAAAGCTTTGATACAAGTAAAAGAAAGTTGTTTGAAAGTTCTCTCCGTGCTTGAGCTCTCAAAAATTCTCTCCATTGTTGTACCCCTGCCCCTCTATTTATAGAGTGTGGTTGGGAGCAGGGGTCTTGAATGTATATAGCTGCTGGTGGGCCTGGGCTGATGTGATCTGGCCTGGCACGTCTTGGTCCGGTAGCATTTGGTCCGGCGATGATTGGTCCGGCATGGAGTTGGTATAGAGTTGGTCCGGCATCGAGTTGGTCCGGCATCGAGTTGGTATGGAGTTGGTCCGGCATTGGGTTGGTCCGGCATTGAGTTGGTCCGGCATTGGGTTTGTCCGGCATTGAGTTGGTATGGAGTTGGTCCGACATTGGGTTGGTCCGGCATTGAGTTGGTATGGAGTTGGTCCGGCATTGGGTTGGGATAGGTATTGGTCCGGTAGAGGTTGGTTCGTCCCTTACTTCCTTCTGTTGGCTTGGTGCCGAACGGTTCGGTGGCTCCTTTCTCATCTTGACTTGGTGGTGATAGAAACGTACCCAACACACTTTAAATTCACAAATGGTTGTGATACTTATAAATCGTTATAGGCTATATTGATATCTAATATTTAATTCAGTACAGTAACTTTTGAGACAAAAATAAGGTTTCCCGTATTAGTAGTCATCACGTTTTTTAAAAAGCAAATAAATACAGTTGGATATTTCATTGCTACTTCTTCTCCACCTATATATATATATATAGACATAGGAAAACCAATTTTAGAATAGATGTGAGATAATGTCATTTGTATAAGCAGTATAATAAGATGATCATGATTACTATTGAAACATTTCATGGATTCCTAAGATGCAACTTCTACAACACAGGATCATCCATTCAACATTATCTCTGAAGCATGCATCAAGACCAGTTTTACAAGATAAACCATAAATATAAACTTAGCAAGAGAAGAAGAGGAGGGTTTAGTATTTGAACAAATGGGAGAATGCAGTTCAGTAACAAAAGGAGACAGTGAAGTGGAGCATATATCATAAACGCAACAATGCTCCGTATTTGTTTTCATTAATTCATTACTTCACTAGTTACACTTGCAGGTTTTCATGGCAAACCACAAACCCAACAGAGGTGCTCTTACACTTGAAAACTAATGGTTGTTACTTATTTTGATCTGGTGATGGCCCTCAAAAGTTGAATGACAATCATGTTTGAGTATAGGCCACCAAAAACTACTACAGACATAATAGTTTTAGTTACGCCTAGGAGTACTGCCTTGACTGTTATAATATGCTGAAACTCATACAGCAGAAATGGAATGGACATGTCAAACGTGATACCTATTTTCTCTAGAGTTGAAATACTAAAACGTTATAATATGCTGAAAAATATCTAGAGTTGTAATACTAAAAAATATTCTTGTGTCCCATGTGCCATATTCTAAAAAAAAACAGACATGTCAGACGTGATATCTATTTTCTCCTATTTGATTGTATGATTTAATTCTTGACATTATACCGTTTTCTTTTATATAGGTAACCATTGTTAAAGTTTGTTGACTGATCAGAAGAAAAGAAAGCTTCACAACTGCACTCTAGGTAAATATATGAATAATACATCATGCATAAAAGTCATTTTATGTTTTTCGTTTGATATGCATATTTTGGTTCTTATCAAAGTTAAATTCTTAATTTAGTGTGGTCAAACAACTATAATACCAAAGTCAGTTTCTTATCCATAAATACAAAAGATAAATGTATGGGTATTTTTCGCTCATGTATTTTGAGAAAAATTATTCTTCTTTAAAAGCAACCTACAATTCTTATTTCCTTCATTTTTGCAAATTTCACTAATATATTGGTGAAAAAACTGCAATTAAAATTGTTCTATTTGTTTATTCATGCAACTTATGATAGTTTTTGAAAGTAAGAAAATAAATTTTGAACCTTATGGACGAACAAAAGCTACTCATAAAGATAGAGTATATTCATACTCTTTTTGGGTTAGGAAATAATATCACAAATAATAATTAGTCCTTTAGGTAGAATCTATCTTGTACATTTCTTGGCTTTGAAAACAAAACTACTATAGAAGACGTTAGCTTGTTCATGATATGGAAGTCTCAGTTAAGGGATGAGTTTTCATGATGTGGTGTAGGATGAAGTGAAGAGTTGCCACGTGATTTGGGTTCGTTGGCGGTGATTTTGGTTTGTAGTGGTTTTGGTAGTGTTTGGAGGAGTATGGTAGATTGGTTGGATGGTGATTTTGGTTTGCACTGATTTTGGTTTGCAGTTGCCACGTGAAGTGTTGTAGTTATTGGGTTGATGGTTGTTATGGCAATGGAGTGGGAAAATTTGTTGTTTTTCAGGTTGCAGGTTGGATGAACTTGTTCTTGGAATTTAGGCGATTTGTGAAATGCCTGAAGTAGGCAGAGGTTGTGGGATATATGGTGATAGGCTGGTCGCTGTGTTAAGGAGGTTTTGTGATATGGAAGTGTGGACAAGGCTGGTTTGTTGGTGAAGAGGAAATAATTGATAATACAACATATGAACGTAACAATAATTAACTTTTTATTATTACAATAACCCAAGACACCACATCAATTTTATAATGAATTAATTATCTCACTGCTTGTGATATGTATAACATTCTTGTTATTACCATTTACCACTAGTTGAGTCTTTTATTTTTATTTTTCAGTATCAATGTCTTTATCCGCGCAAATCTTTTGTGAATAAATTTATAACTTCTTCTCTTTATATAAAGTTAAATTGTTGAGAAGAAATATAACATTTTATTAGCTCACTGAATCATAAAGTAAGATCGTTTGAATCACACGTTTTTAGCTGATGCAAAATAATAAACTTGCATGAATTCATAACATTAATCTAAATGATTGAATTTTATTATTGAATGATTCAAAACCTGGCGATGAATCCACGTAGATCCTAAACGGAACCTTTTTTTTCTGTTTCTTACTTTGAATGATGTCTGGGGGAAGAAGAAACAATACAAGTCATATGAATTTGATTACAATATTACAAGCCTATGCTCTTTTCAATCATATATTCATCAATGGTTTGTTTATTTACCACATATTTTCTTATGAAATAAATAGATTTGCAGTTGGTATATGTTTGGTTTTATACTTATTTTTGCTTTCTTTAAAAAAAGAAAAAAAAGAAAAGAAAAGAAGATCAGACAGTAGACATAGATCAAAAGCATCATGTAGATGCTAAAACATAAATATTCAAAAAAGCAAAGCAAAGCAAAACAAAACAAAAGAAACACACAAATTTTCCCTTTCATAATAAAAACAATTAAAATACATACACAATAGATAATCCAATCAATAAACGAAGAAGAAAAAACAAAGGAAACATAAACAACAATAAAAACCATACATGATATGCATGGATGGTATGCAGCAAGCTAAATATGTATAGCTTTACATGGTATTAATTAAACAATAATTGACATACATATCAATTGTATATAATATCAAGCCTTAGTAGCCTCCTCCGCTACCTCTGTTGTAGCAACAACAGCAATCGGGGCTGGAGTTTCATCAGCTGCAGCAATAGTCGTAGCTGTCTCTTCGACTTTCTCGACCTCCTTTGCTTCTCCTGCTTCTACAACCACGTCTTTTGCTTCCGTTTCCTCTACCTACATATAACATATTTTTAGAATATATCCTATATTTGTAGCTTATATATGTAAAGAAGAATAAATATATACCTTAGGCTCTTCAGGCTTCTTTGGACCGAGGACCTTCTTGATCTTGGGAAGAACTTTTGATTTCCAGTAACCCATGAGTTATTTTGCAAGTTGAAAAATTGATATAGAAGTAGGAATGAAAAGGTTTAAACTCTTTAGGACTATTATAGTAGCAAACTGAAACTTATAAGGAAGAAGTAGTGATTAAATTAAGAAAGGAGCAGAAGTAGCAGCGATAAGATAAAAATTAGGTCGTTATCTGAATAAAAATCAAGGCAACATGGTGGCTCTCTATATGGATGATGCAAACAAAGTTAGACGATAATAATGATAGATTTTTATATTAGGCCTCCAAGTCATTTACTCCATTGCCTACAAGTCATTGTCTACTTTGCCATTTATTGTCTACAAATTTAGTATATTCAACCTGGAACTGTCATTGTCTACTTTGTCATTTAATGCAGGAACTTGGTTAACACTGAAGCAACCTGGAGCAATGTTTAGATCCTTGCAAGAATCTTCTGTAGCAGCCATTTCTGTATCATCGTCTCCATAACTAAGTATTTGTGTCCATTTGTTAGACTATTTTGAGCTATTATCATGTGACCATGTCTTGTAGTATTTGTGTTCATTTGTTAGACTATTTTGAACTATTATCATGCGACCATGTCTTGTAGTATTTGAAATATTAGCAGAATTATTTGAAACTTTTCCACTGGTTTGATTGTGTGTTTCCAAATTAGAATTCACTGCAACGTTATCATTGTTACATATAGTTGTTGTCATCTTCTCGATTTGTTATTTTTGGGATCTACATTTTAATATATATATATGTGTGTGTGTGTGTAATGTGTATACATATATCTATCTATGTGCGTATATATATATATATAATATAATATAATAAAAAGAAAATTGAAACAAATGCTGAAAATTAATATTATATAGAATAGCGTTTGAAAAACGCTATTGATTCATCAAACGCTATCGCAACTCTATATGAGGTGTAAGATTTATGCATCAAAAACGCTATAATAGAATCGAAAACGCTATAGTAGAAAATAAAAACGCTATACAAGCATGACAAGAAATGCTATCGAAAAACATTGTAACGCTATAACATGGTTTGATGAAACGCTATAAAATGTGCTCGAAAACGCTATAGAAGTTAAATGAAGGATTATATTCCCTATAGCGTTCAAGTTTAATAACAGAGAAAAAACGCTATGGTAGGTTGCAAACGCTATGCCCTTTTGTAAACGCTATTAGCTATTATAGCGTTTTCCTTCCTACTATGTAATGATGCCGGCCTACCATAGCTTGTGGTTCCATGGCGTTCTCCGAAACGCTATGGTAGCCTGTTATAGCGTTTTTCAAACGCTATGAAACCCATAAACTGTTGTAGTGCACTCAAGAACCCAAAATACATCATCAACATTCACACTCTGGTGATCAGTCCTAAGAATTGAGAAGGGGAATCCATCATCCCCACAACGATCCATTAATGATCATAGCTCAAATAGGATCCTCGGTGGTCACAAAAATCTTGGTTGATACTGGAAGTGCCCTAAATGTGATATTTCGACATGCATTTGATCAGATGGGAATCTCCAAGGACAAACTTGAACCTAGCCCCGAATCTATCTTTGGGTTCAACAATAAAGGAACAACTCCACTTAGGCAAGTGAAGCTTTTGGTTCAGCTGGGACTCCCTCTGTGCTTCCGTGTTTTTGAAACAACCTTTGTGATCATAGATCAGCCATCATTCTACAATGCTTTCTTTGGACGTCCAGCATTAGACAAAGTGGACATGTTTGTCTCGCCAAAATATCTGATGCTCAAATTCCTTACTAAGAGCGGCTGGGGAACTATACAAAGCGAGAAATTTGCGTCAAGAGAAATGTATTTTGCGACCTTGGAGCAATATAACAGGGAGTTCATTTGTTACTTTGATTCTTCCATTACTTTACAGCATTCGGACGATGGATTTCTACATCCACCATTCGAAGTAAAGAAAAAAATCTGATAAAACTAACAAACGTATTGCTGCAAGATGTTTTGTAGTTTATGGGAAGAGGAAGAGAATGGATTCCAACTTGGTAAGGGAAAGTGAAATTGTTACAGAGCTAGATTGTTGGGGGGAGGTTGAAAGAGTTAAGCTGGTTGAAGAAACCGAAGAAATTCAAATAGATTCTATAGATTCTACCAAAATAATCAGAGTAGGAAAGGGTCTTGAGGAGCACTTAAAGTCAGGATTGATAGAATTCTTAAAGGCCAATAAGGATGTTTTTGCTTGGACTCACCCTGACATGGTTGGAATTAGACCTACGGTCATGATTCATGCCTTGAATATTAATCCAGACATCCCTCCGGTCAGGCAAAAGAAAAGACAATTCGATAAGGTGAGGACCGATGCCTTAAAGGAAGAAGTCAAGAAATTACAGAAAAATGGGTTTATCCGAGAAGTCTTTTACCCTAAATGGTTGGCAAATACGATTATGGTAAGGAAATCTAATGGGAAGTGGTGGATTTGCATGGATTATACAGATTTAAGCAAAGCCTGTCCAAAATTAGTTATGGGTTCACTGTGCAAAATTAGTTGTGGATTCAGAATATTCAGTTTGTGTGATATTCCAAGTATCTAATCCTACAGATTGTAAATATATTTTCATCCTACATGCCCAATATGCATAGTTACTGCCATTAAAAAGTGGTGGTCTGGCAGTAGACAGAAGTTCTACAAATGAACTAGTGTTGGTGGAAATAGCAGTACTAGTGTTAGTAGCCATTTTAAAACTTTTCAAAATTCAGATTATGAAACTTTTGAAAACAAAGCTCTGATACCAAATGTGAGAAATGCGGATTAAGGATCTTAAGGATAGAATTAACACTAGAGGGGGGTGAATAGTGTTTTAAGAAATTTGTTAATCTTTTTGAGTTTATCTTAATTTGTTAACAATGTATGCACTAATTAGACACAGATATGAACACATAATCAAACACAGATGCAAATATAAAGTAAAAGCAGTAAAGGAAAGAACACACCGGATTTTATACTGGTTCAGAGTTACCCTACATCCAGTCCCGCACAACTAAGTACAGATTTCCTTTCAAAACCAATTCAACAATTACAACCCTCGGTTTCAAGGCTACGAGGTACACCCTCCAGAATAACAATCCTCTGGGTAGAGATACTTGATTTCCGGGGCAACAAGTTCACCCAATTGATTTCCAGGGCTACAATCACACCTTCTCTCGCTTGATTGATTTCCAAGGCTACAATCACACCTTCTCTCGCTCGATTGATTACAAAAATTCTATAACTCAGATTAGCACTTGGATCTTGTAGAGATAGTGATGGAGAATCACACTAGAAGTAACCGAGTATGATTTGATGTTGATTTCGGCAGAGTAATGGTATGATTTTGTATTAAGAAATGTGGAAGAAGAAGAGGAGTGAAAACCAGAAAAAAGTGATTAAAAATTCGTTGAAACTGACCCCTATTTATAGAACATCAATAGCCATGACCATTTATGAAGAGTTATGGCGAATAGACACTTCTTTTGAAATTTGAATTTTGAAACCAACTGACACTATGTCGACGTGGGGTACTTGGGCATGTCGACATCCCAAAGGGATTTTTGGTGTTTTGATTTTCTTTGAAAATAACCTCTATCTTATATTAAAATTATTTTAAACTTTATAAATATACTTAACTATAGTAAAAATACAAAAGTAAATATAAAGAACAATATATACATAATTTAACTATAATTTTATATTTAAATCTAAGTATAAATATTTAAAAGTTAAATATATTATTTGACGATAGTTTAAAATTAGGAGTAATTTGACTTTGAAATTAAAGATGTTTTTTAGGCTAAAATTATTTAAAATCAGGATAGAGAGTTTTGAATCTTTTAAAAGGAAAGTTTTGAAATCATTTTTATAACAAGATAATTTTGTAAAATCATTTTGAAATAAAATTAGTGGATACAAAACAATGTCCCACTAGATTTTCGTAGGTTCCATCCTACTTAGGGTTCCATCCCTTTAACGGACTCGAAGTGGATTCCATTCCACGAATAAATTGGATATTAAGATGCCAGTGCCTTTCTATGAGTTTTAACGATATTCCTAATAAAACAAACTTAACCTTGAAATCTTGAACTCTTGATAATCTTGATACTCATGAGTCTTCTATCTCTATATCTTGAATCTCTATACTATACAGTCTTCATTCTTGATACCTGCATGGTTAGATCCTGCATATACATATATATCTAAACTTGTAATGTTAGTATTTATATTTTATAATCTATTCTAAGGTTGTTGTCATCAAAACCAACTCCTCAGGGACTAACAATCTCCCCCTTTTTGATGATGACAACCTTTGTTTATAAAATATTCCTTCTATCCTAATAACTCCTCATAAAACTAACAACTCCCCCTTAATTTATGCCTAACTATCCTATTTTATATTTCTCCCCCTTTGTCATCAACAAAAACTTACTCCCCCTTATTCTTGGACTTCAGTACCTGCATTGATAAACTATACAACGGAATATATAATATATAGATTAAGAAATAATGATACTTATAAGCATAGTAACTTAATTAAAGACTATATTCATTTCAGTGTATGTATATATATGTTTTACACATCAAACTTCAAATAAAATCAATCCACACAAAGTATTAAATCAAACCAAATCAAACAAATTAATTCAAACAAATCAAACAAAGAAAGAAAATTAAACGTTTCGAGGAACATCTACCCATCCATCTTCTCCAAATATAGGGTCTGCTTTAATTGCATCCCAATTCTCATTGTCATTGGTGAGAGAGACATGAGGATGTTCTTCATTATCATCCTTGTGTAGAGAGGAGATCATCCATCGTATTGCATCGAAATGCCTTTCTTACTCCTTGATCATCTGCATTTGACTTAACTCTAAGTGACGCTGGTTTCGTAGAATGAAAGAGAGAATGTTCTTGAATGAATTGAGTGTTTCTTCAAGATTTTCAGATAGATTGTGAATTGGATTTGCCATAATTGAATTAGAGAAAGAAATGAAGGATATAGATAATGAGAAATAAATTTCAGTGAAAATTTCTGGAAGAAAAGGTATATATAAGCTTAGAAATTCGTTTGAAATGAATAGACATTTGGTAGTTATTCAATTTTCAAATTCAAAATCAATAATCACTTCTGACCAGTACATGTCGACATGGTCTTCTAGGGGATGTCGACATGGGTTAGTGAAATTTTTTGGCAATTTTGATTTTGTGAATAATTGTGTATATGTATATATTTATATAATATACTAACATTTATTCTAGAGATAAGATAAGATAGATAACAGAAAGGAAATTTCATTTCATTATGATAATACAAAGATTAAGCATAATGAACTACACGAACATTCGAAAAAACAAACTAAGACAAATACAATAAGATACTAAAAGATAAAACTCGTTAGAAAATGAAGATGATGAAGATAGTCCAAGTTTCTTGCTGACTTTTGAAAAGAACTTTTTCATCTTCGAAGAAATGTTATCCAACTTCTTATTAACGGATCGTTTTAAAATCCGTTGATTCTCCACAATTATCTTTTGATTTTTGAGAAGGGTTTTGTTGGAAGGATTGGATGGATATTCAATACTTTCTAGAGATGTTTCACCTTCTTCTTCTTCTATTTCCATTTCATCCCTTTCTTCTTCTTCTTCCTCTTCCATTTCTTCATGAGCCAAACGCTCTTCCTTTTCGGTAAGGGTTTCATAAGGTTGAAAAACATATGGGATTTTCATGAGAGAAATGTTTGAGATATTAAAAACTTTTCTTGAAATAAATTCTTCTCCTTTGAAATTTACTCCAAAATAGTTGAAAATCCGAGTAAGGTAAATTCCATGATATAAAGTGTTTTCTCCCATTTCAAAATTTTTGGGACGAAGTTCATCCAAAATAACTTGCGCCCAATTGATATCATAATTTCCGAAAATAGCAAAAAGTGCTTTGCACACTTTTGAAGTAGGATTGTTAAAATTTCCCAATCTTGGGGTCAAAGTATGTTGTAAAAGAAGATTGACAATTCTTGCTTTAGGATGAAAGTTTCGATTCTTAAATTCAAAGTTTTCATCTCCTTCAAAAATATGATGAAATGTCTCACGATCATGTTCATCGATTTGAAAACTAGAAAGATCTATTCCCGTGCTTTTGCAATTGAGAATGGTACCCAAAAGGTCACAATTCAAAACAATTTGAGTGCCTTTGATATTACTCCAAATTTCATTCTCATTTCCAATATAAAAACCATGGTTTAAATTAGCATAGAAGATTTTGACAAGATTAGGATAGCAAACAAAATCATTTTGAGAAGAGTCAATAAGACTTAAAACACCATTGTTTGCAAAAAGAGAGTCAATTTCATAAGAAGAAAAATCTTGAAAAATAGCAAATTTTCCGGGATGGACTTTGGCATAATTAGCATAATTGATGTATGCTTTAATTGCCTCCGGATCATTGAATAATTGCTCTTTGATTTTTCTGGAGATTCTCATGGTTGAGGGGTTGCTTGAAGAAGCCATTTGAGTAGAGAGTAGAGATCTTGAAGGTATGAAGAGAGAGTTTGAATTTGAAAATGAAAGTGAAAAGATATGATAAAAGATAGTGAATAAATAGACTTTCAAAGGACTTATTCTCTGGTCAAAAGGTATCTTTTCAGAGAAATAAATGAAGTGAAAAGGTGGAGGGAAATTCAAACATTTGAATTCAAAATTTGAAATTCAAATTCAAGTAGGCATGTCGACATCATGGTAGGGGTCATGTCGACATGTGGCTTTGAATTTTCATGACATGATTTTTCTAAGTTATCTAATATACATATATATAAATATTATTATTAATATCTATATTTCTGAAATATTATTGTACTTATACTATATTTCAGAATGTGTCAAAAATAATAAAAATAATAATAAAATAATAATAAAAAATAGAAAATAAAATTTAAAATTCAAACAACATATCAATTCAAAATCAATCAATCAATTCAAAAACAACCAATCAATCAATTCAAGCATGCAATTTCAGCCAATGTATTGTAAATGTGTACCTTTTTCAGAGTCCATGTCTTTGGTATCGACTAAATCGAGAATTGTTGTGAAACACAGATTTGAATTATCTTTCTTCTGTTCATCGTCGCTGGAAGATGAGTCAGAATCATCTAAAGTAGCAGTGAATGCACGTTTCCGTTTCTTTGCAGAATCATTGTTTGTAGGAGAGTTTTGCTTATCTGGATGCGGACAGTCTCTTTTGATGTGACCTGGTTCGTCACAATTGAAGCATTTGATAAAGTTTGGTACTGTAGTCTGATTACCGGAATTCTTAAAGTTGTTTCTCTTGAGATTATTCATCTTTCTGTATTCCAGAAATTTCCGAAAATTCCTGGTCATAAATGCTATCTCTTCATCATCATCGCTGTTTGAGTCTGATCCATCGGTTAATGCATTGAATGCCATTGATTTCTTTTCAGATGCTTTGCTTTCTCTTCTCCCGATCATTTGAACTTCAAACGACATTAGATTTCCAATCAATTCTTCTATCTTTAAAGTACTGATGTCATTTGCCTCTTCAATTGCAAGTGTCTTTTGATCCCATTCTGGAGTGAGAGAATTTAAAAAAATTCTGACTTGATCTTCTTCCGAAAATTTCTTTCCCAAAGATATTAAAGAATGCACAATATCTTGAAATCGACTATACATATCTGAAATAGACTCATTAGTATTCATTTTAAATAACTGAAACTGATTTGTTAGCATGGAAATTTTGGTCTGTTTAACTTTGCTTGTTCCTTCGTCAGTTACTTGCAAAGTTTTCCAGATTTCATATGCAGACTTACAAACTGACACTCTATTAAATTCATTTCTTTCAAGTGAACAACACAGAATATTCATTGCTTTAGAATTATTTTGTGCAACAGTCTTTTGCTCAGTGGTCCACTGTGCAAAATTAGTTGTGGGTTCAGAATATTCAGTTTGTGTGATATTCCAAGTATCTAATCCTACAGATTGTAAATATATTTTCATCCTACATGCCCAATATGCATAGTTACTGCCATTAAAAAGTGGTGGTCTGGCAGTAGACTGACCTTCTACAAATGAACTAGTGTTGGTGGAAATAGCAGTACTTGTGTTAGTAGCCATTTTAAAACTTTTCAAAATTCAGATTATGAAACTTTTGAAAACAAAGCTCTGATACCAAATGTGAGAAATGCGGATTAAGGATCTTAAGGCTAGAATTAACACTAGAGAGGGGGTGAATAGTGTTTTAAGAAATTTGTTAATCTTTTTGAGTTTATCTTAATTTGTTAACAATGTATGCACTAATTAGACACAGATATGAACACAGAATCAAACACAGATGCAAATATAAAGTAAAAGCAGTAAAGGAAAGAACACACCGGATTTTATACTGGTTCGAAGTTACCCTACATCCAGTCCCGCACAACTAAGTACGGATTTCCTTTCAAAACCAATTCAATAATTACAACCCTCGATTTCAAGGCTACGAGGTACACCCTCCAGAATAACAATCCTCTGGGTAGAGATACTAGATTTCCGGGGCAACAAGTTCACCCAATTGATTTCCAGGGCTACAATCACACCTTCTCTCGCTCGATTGATTACAAAAAGTTTATAACTCAGATTAGCACTTGGATCTTGTAGAGATAGTGATGGAGAATCACACTAGAAGTAATCGAGTATGATTCGATGTTGATTTCGGCAGAGTAATGGAATGATTTTGTATTAAGAATGTGGAAGAAGAAGAGGAGTGAAAACTAGAAAAAAGTGATTAAAAATTCGTTGAAACTGACCCCTATTTATAGAAGAGCAACAACCATGACCATTCATGAAGAGTTATGGCGAATAGACACTTCTTTTGAAATTTGAATTTTGAAACCAACTGACACTATGTCGACATGGGGTACTTGGGCATGTCGACATCCCAAAGGGATTTTTGGTGTTTTGATTTTCTTTGAAAATAACCTCTATCTTATATTAAAATTATTTTAAACTTTATAAATATACTTAACTATTGTTAAAATACATAAGTAAATATAAAGAACAATATATACATAATTTAACTATAATTTTATATTTAAATCTAAGTATAAATATTTAAAAGTTAAATATATTATTTGACGATAGTTAAAAATCAGGAGTAATTTGACTTTGAAATTAAAGATGTTTTTGAGGCTAAAATTATTTAAAATCAGGATAGAGAGTTTTGAATCTTTTAAAAGGAAAGTTTTGAAATCATTTTGAAAACAAGATAATTTTGTAAAATCATTTTGAAATAAAATTAGTGGATACAAAACAATGTCCCACTAGATTTTCGTAGGTTCCATCCCTTTAACGGGCTCGAAGTGGATTCCATTCCACGAATAAATTGGATATTAAGATGTCAGTGCCTTTCTATGAGTTTTAACAATATTCCTAATAAAACAAACTTAACCTTGAAATCTTGAACTCTTGATAATCTTGATACTCATGAGTCTTCTATCCCTATATCTTGAATCTCTATACTGTATAGTCTTCATTCTTGATACCTGCATGGTTAGATCCTGCATATATATATATATATATATATATCTAAACTTGTAAAGTTAGTATTTATATTTTATAATCTATTCTAAGGTTGTTGTCATCAAAACCAACTCCTCAGGGACTAACAATCTCCCCCTTTTTGATGATGACAACCTTTGTTTATAAAATATTCCTTCTATCCTAATAACTCCTCCTAAAACTAACAACTCCCCCTTAATCTATGCCTAACTATCCTATTTTATATTTCTCCCCCTTTGTCATCAACAAAAACTTACTCCCCCTTATTCTTGGACTTCAGTACCTGCATTGATAAACTATACAATGGAATATATAATATATAGATTAAGAAATAATGATACTTATAAGCATAGTAACTTAATTAAGACTATATTCATTTCAGTGTATATATATATGTTTCACACATCAAACTTCAAATAAAATCAATCCACACAAAGTATTAAATCAAACCAAATCAAACAAATTAATTCAAACAAATCAAACAAACAAAGAAAATTAAACGTTTCAAGGAACATCTACCCATCCATCTTCTCCAAATATAGGGTCTGCTTTAATTGCATCCCAATTCTCATTGTCATTGGTGAGAGAGACAGGAGGATGTTCTTCATTATCATCCTTGTGTAGAGAGGAGATCATCCATCGTATTGCACCGAAATGCCTTTCTTGCTCCTTGATCATCTGCATTTGACTTAACTCTAAGTGACGTTGGTTTCGTAGAATGAAAGAGAGAATGTTCTTGAATGAATTGAGTGTTTCTTCAAGGTTTTCAGATAGATTGTGAATAGGATTTGCCATAATTGAATTAGAGAAAGAAATGAAGGATATAGATAATGAGAAATAAATTTCAGTGAAAATTTCTGGAAGAAAAGGTATATATAGGTGTAGAAATTCGTTTGAAATGAATAGACATTTGGTAGTTATTCAATTTTCAAATTCAAAATCAATAATCACTTTTGACCAGTACATGTCGACATGGTCTTCTAGGGGATGTCGACATGGGTTAGTGAAAATTTATGACAATTTTGATTTTGTGAATAATTGTGTATATGTATATATTTATATAATATACTAACATTTATTCTAGAGATAAGATAAGATAGATAACAGAAAGGAAATTTCATTTCATTACGATAATACAAAGATTACGCATAATGAACTACACAAACATTCGAAAAAACAAACTAAGACAAATACAATAAGATACTAAAAGATAAAACTAGTTAGAAGATGAAGATGATGAAGATAGTCCAAGTTTCTTGCTGACTTATGAAAATAACTTGTTCATCTTCCAAGAAATGTTATCCAACATCTTACTAACGGATCGTTTTAAAATCCGTTGATTCTCCATAATTATCTTTTGATTTTTGAGAAGGGTTTTGTTGGAAGGATTGGATGGATATTCAATACTTTCTAGAGATGTTTCACCTTCTTCTTCTTCTTCTATTTCCATTTCATCCCTTTCTTCTTCTTCCTCTTCTATTTCTTCATGAGCCAAACGCTCTTCCTTTTCGGTAAGGGTTTCATAAGGTTGAAAAACATTCGGGATTTTCATGAGAGAAATGTTTGAGATATTAAAAACTTTTCTTGAAATAAATTCTTCTCCTTTGAAATTTACTCCAAAATAGTTGAAAATCCGAGTAAGGTAAATTCCATGATATAAAGTGTTTTCTCCCATTTCAAAATATTTAGGACGAAGTTCATCCAAAATAACTTGCGCTCAATTGATATCATAATTTCCGAAAATAGCAAAAAGTGCTTTGCACACTTTTGAAGTAGGATTGTTAAAATTTCCCGATCTTGGGGTCAAAGTATGTTGTAAAAGAAGATTGACAATTCTTGCTTTAGGACGAAAGTTTCGATTCTTAAAATCAAAGTTTTCATCTCCTTCAAAAATATGATGAAATGTCTCACGATCATGTTCATCGATTTGAAAACTAGAAAGATCCATTCCCGTGCTTTTGCAATTGAGAATGGTACCCAAAAGGTCACAATTCAAAACAATTTGAGTGCCTTTGATATTACTCCAAATTTCATTCTCATTTCCAATATAAAAACCACGGTTTAAATTAGCATAGAAGATTTTGACAAGATTAAGATAGCAAACAAAATCATTTTGAGAAGAGTCAATAAGACTTAAAACACCATTGTTTGCAAAAATAGAGTCAATTTCATAAGAAGAAAAATCTTGAAAAATAGCAAATTTTCCGGGATGGACTTTGGCATAATTAGCATAATTGATGTATGCTTTAATTGCCTCCGGATCATTGAATAATTGCTCTTTGATTTTTCTGGAGATTCTCATGGTTGAGGGGTTGCTTGAAGAAGCCATTTAAGTAGAGAGTAGAGATCTTGAAGGTATGAAGAGAGAGTTTGAATTTGAAAATGAAAGTGAAAAGATATGATAAAAGATAGTGAATAAATAGACTTTCAAAGGACATATTCTCTGGTCAAAAGGTATCTTTTCAGAGAAATAAATGAAGTGAAAAGGTGGAGGGAAATTCAAACATTTGAATTCAAAATTTGAAATTCAAATTCAGGTAGGCATGTCGACATCATGGTAGGGGCCATGTCGACATTTGGCTTTGAATTTTCATGACATGATTTGTCTAAGTTATCTAATATACATATATATAAATATTATTATTAATATCTATATTTCTGAAATATTATTGTACTTATACTATATTTCAGAATGTGTCAATAATAATAATAATAATAATAATAATAAAATAATAAAATAAAATAGAAAATAAATTTTAAAATTCAAACAACATATCAATTCAAAATCAATCAATCAATCAATTCAAAAACAACCAATCAATCAATCAATTCAAGCATGCAATTTCAGCCAATGTATTGTAAATGTGTACCTTTTTCAGAGTCCATGTCTTTGGTATCAACTAAATCGAGAATTGCTGTGAAACACGGATTTGAATTATCTTTCTTCTATTCATCGTCGCTGGAGGATGAGTCAGAATCATCTAAAGTAGCAGTGAATGCACGTTTCCATTTCTTTGTAGAATCATTGTTTGTAGGAGAGTTTTGCTTATCTGGATGCGGACAGTCTCTTTTGATGTGACCTGGTTCGTCACAATTGAAGCATTTGATAAAGTTTGGTACTGTAGTCTGATTACCGGAATTCTTAAAGTTGTTTCTCTTGAGATTATTCATCTTTCTGTATTTTAGAAATTTCCGAAAATTCCTGGTCATAAATGCTATCTCTTCATCATTATCGCTGTTTGAGTCTGATCCATCGGTTAATGCATTGAATGCCATTGATTTCTTTTCAGATGCTTTGCTTTCTCTTCTCCCAATCATTTGAAATTCAAACAACATTAGATTTCCAATCAATTCTTCTATCTTTAAAGTACTGATGTCATTTGCCTCTTCAATAGCAAGTGTCTTTTGATCCCATTCTGGAGTGAGAGAATTTAAAAATTTTCTGACTTGATCTTCTTCCGAAAATTGCTTTCCCAAAGATATTAAAGAATGCACAATATCTTGAAATCGACTATACATATCTGAAATAGACTCATTAGTTTTCATTTTAAATAACTGAAACTGATTTGTGCGCATGGAAATTTTGGTCTGTTTAACTTTGCTTGTTCCTTCGTGAGTTACTTGCAACGTTTTCCAGATTTCATATGCAGACTTACAAACTGACACTCTATTAAATTCATTTCTTTCAAGTGAACAAAATAGAATATTCATTGCTTTAGAATTATTTTGTGCAACAGTCTTTTGTTCAGTGGTCCACTGTGCAAAATTAGTTGTGGGTTCAGAATATTCAGTTTGTGTGATATTCCAAGTATCTAATCCTACAGATTGTAAATATATTTGCATCCTACATGCCCAATATGCATAGTTACTGCCATTAAAAAGTGGTGGTCTGGCAGTAGACTGACGTTCTACAAATGAACTAGTGTTGGTGGAAATAGCAGTACTAGTGTTAGTAGCCATTTTAAAACTTTTCAAAATTCAGATTATGAAACTTTTGAAAACAAAGCTTTGATACCAAATGTGAGAAATGCGGATTAAGGATCTTAAGGCTAGAATTAACACTAGAGGGGAGGGTGCATAGTGTTTTAAGAAATTTGTTAATCTTTTTGAGTTTATCTTAATTTATTAACAATGTATGCACTAATTAGACATAAATATGAACACAGAATTAAACACAGATGCAAATATAAAGTAAAAGCAGTAAAGGAAAGAACACACCGGATTTTATACTGGTTCGGAGTTACCCTACATCCAGTCCCGTACAACTAAGTACGGATTTCCTTTCAAAACCAATTCAATAATTACAAACCTCGATTTCAAGGCTACGAGGTACACCCTCCAGAATAACAATCCTCTGGGTAGAGATATTAGATTTCCGGGGCAACAAGTTCACCCAATTGATTTCCAGGGCTACAATCACACCTTCTCTCGCTTGATTGATTTCCAAGGCTACAATCACACCTTCTCTCGCTCGATTGATTACAAAAAGTCTATAACTCAGATTAGCACTTGGATCTTGTAGAGATAGTGATTTAGAATCACACTAGAAGTAATCGAGTATGATTCGATGTTGATTTCGGCAGAGTAATGGTATGATTTTGTATTAAGAAATGTGGAAGAAGAAGAGGAGTGAAAACCAGAAAAAAGTGATTAAAAATTCGTTGAAACTGACCCCTATTATAGAAAAGCAACAGCCATGACCATTCATGAAGAGTTATGGCGAATAGACACTTCTTTTGAAATTTGAATTTTGAAACCAACTGACACTATGTCGACATGGGGTACTTGGGCATGTCGACATCCCAAAGGGATTTTTGGTGTTTTGATTTTCTTTGAAAATAACCTCTATCTTATATTAAAATTATTTTAAACTTTATAAATATACTTAACTATAGTAAAAAATACATAAGTAAATATAAAGAAGAATATATACATAATTTAACTATAATTTTCTATTTAAATCTAAGTATAAATATTTAAAAGTTAAATATATTATTTGACGATAGTTTAAAATCAGGAGTAATTTGACTTTGAAATTAAAGATGTTTTTGAGGCTAAAATTATTTAAAATCAGGATAGAGAGTTTTGAATCTTTTAAAAGGAAAGTTTTGAAATCATTATGAAAACAAGATAATTTTGTAAAAACATTTTGAAATAAAATTAGTGGATACAAAACAATGTCCCACTAGATTTTCGTAGGTTCCATCCTACTTAGGGTTCCATCCCTTTAACGGGCTCGAAGTGGATTCCATTCCACGAATAAATTGGATATTAAGATGTCAGTGCCTTTCTATGAGTTTTAACGATATTCCTAATAAAACAAACTTAACCTTGAAATCTTGAACTCTTGATAATCTTGATACTCATGAGTCTTCTATCTCTATATTTTGAATCTCTATACTGTACAGTCTTCATTCTTGATACCTGCATTGTTAGATCCTACATATACATATATAACTAAACTTGTAATGTTAGTATTTATATTTTATAATCTATTCTAAGGTTGTTGTCATCAAAACCAACTCCTCAGGGACTAACAATCTCCCCATTTTGATGATGACAACCTTTGTTTATAAAATATTCCTTCTATCCTAATAACTCCTCCTAAAACTAACAACTCCCCCTTAATCTATGCCTAACTATCCTATTTTATATTTCTCCCCCTTTGTCATCAACAAAAACGTACCCCCCCTTATTCTTGGACTTCAGTACCTGCATTGATAAACTATACAATGGAATATATAATATATAGATTAAGAAATAATGATACTTATAAGCATAGTAACTTAATTAAAGACTATATTCATTTCAGTGTATATATATATGTTTCACACATTAAACTTCAAATAAAATCAATCCACACAAAGTATTAAATCAAACCAAATCAAACAAATTAATTCAAACAAATCAAACAAAGAAAGAAAATTAAACATTTCGACGAACATCTACCCATCCATCTTCTCCAAATATAGGGTCTGCTTTAATTGCATCCCAATTCTCATTGTCATTGGTGAGAGAGACAGGAGGATGTTCTTCATTATCATCCTTGTGTAGAGAGGAGATCATCCATCGTATTGCACCGAAATGCCTTTCTTGCTCCTTGATCATCTGCATTTGACTTAACTCTAAGTGACGTTGGTTTCGTAGAATGAAAGAGAGAATGTTCTTGAATGAATTGAGTGTTTCTTCAAGGTTTTCAGATAGATTGTGAATAGGATTTGCCATAATTGAATTAGAGAAAGAAATGAAGGATATAGATAATGGGAAATAAATTTCAGTGAAAATTTCTGGAAGAAAAGGTATATATAGGTGTAGAAATTCGTTTGAAATGAATAGACATTTGGTAGTTATTCAATTTTCAAATTCAAAATCAATAATCACTTCTGACCAGTACATGTCGACATGGTCTTCAAGGGGATGTCGACATGGGTTAGTGAAAATTTATGACAATTTTGATTTTGTGAATAATTGTGTATATGTATATATTTATATAATATACTAACATTTATTCTAGAGATAAGATAAGATAGATAACAGAAAGGAAATTTCATTTCATTACGATAATACAAAGATTAAGCATAATGAACAACATGAACATTCGAAAAAACAAACTAAGACAAATACAATAAGATACTAAAAGATAAAACTAGTTAGAAGATGAAGATGATGAAGATAGTCCAAGTTTCTTGCTGACTTTTGAAAAGAACTTGTTAATCTTTGAAGAAATGTTATCCAACTTCTTACTAACGGATCGTTTTAAAATCCGTTGATTCTCCACAATTATCTTTTGATTTTGAGAAGGGTTTTGTTGGAAGGATTGGATGGATATTCAATACTTTCTAGAGATGTTTCACCTTCTTCTTCTTCTTCTTCTATTTCCATTTCATCCCTTTCTTCTTCTTTTTCTTCCTCTTCCATTTCTTCATGAGCCAAACGCTCTTCCTTTTCGGTAAGGGTTTCATAAGGTTGAAAAACATATGGGATTTTCATGAGAGAAATGTTTGAGATATTAAAAACTTTTCTTGAAATAAATTCTTCTCCTTTGAAATTTACTCCAAAATAGTTGAAAATCCGAGTAAGGTAAATTCCATGATATAAACTGTTTTCTCCCATTTCAAAATTTTTAGGACGAAGTTCATCCAAAATAACTTGCGCCCAATTGATATCATAATTTCCGAAAATAGCAAAAAGTGCTTTGCACACTTTTGAAGTAGGATTGTTAAAATTTCCCGATCTTGGGGTCAAAGTATGTTGTAAAAGAAGATTGACAATTCTTGCTTTAGGATGAAAGTTTTGATTCTTAAATTCAAAGTTTTCATCTCCTTCAAAAATATGATGAAATGTCTCACGATCATGTTCATCGATTTGAAAACTAGAAAGATCCATTCCCATGCTTTTGCAATTGAGAATGGTACCCAAAAGGTCACAATTCAAAACAATTTGAGTGCCTTTGATATTACTCCAAATTTCATTCTCATTTCCAATATAAAAACCACGGTTTAAATTAGCATAGAAGATTTTGACAAGATTAGGATAGCAAACAAAATCATTTTGAGAAGAGTCAATAAGACTTAAAACACCATTGTTTGCAAAACGAGAGTCAATTTCATAAGAAGAAAAATCTTGAAAAATAGCAAATTTTCCGGGATGGACTTTGGCATAATTAGCATAATTGATGTATGCTTTAATTGCCTCCGGATCATTGAATAATTGCTCTTTGATTTTTCTTGAAATTCCCATGGTTGAGGGGTTGCTTGAAGAAGCCATTTGAGTAGAGAGTAGAGATCTCGAAGGTATGAAGAGAGAGTTTGAATTTGAAAATGAAAGTGAAAAGATATGATAAAAGATAGTGAATAAATAGACTTTCAAAGGACATATTCTCTAGTCAAAAGGTATCTTTTCAGAGAAATAAATGAAGTGAAAAGGTGGAGGGAAATTCAAACATTTGAATTCAAAATTTGAAATTCAAATTCAGGTAGGCATGTCGACATCATGGTAGGGGCCATGTCGACATGTGGCTTTGAATTTTCATGACATGATTTTTCTAAGTTATCTAATATACATATATATAAATATTATTATGAATATCTATATTTCTGAAATATTATTGTACTTATACTATATTTCAGAATGTGTCAAAAATAATAATAAAATAATAAAATAATAATAAAAAATAGAAAATAAATTTTAAAATTCAAACAACATATCAATTCAAATCAATCAATCAATCAATTCAAAAACAACCAATCAATCAATTCAAGCATGCAATTTCAGCCAATGTATTGTAAATGTGTACCTTTTTCAGAGTCCATGTCTTTGGTATCGACTAAATCGAGAATTGCTGTGAAACACAGATTTGAATTATCTTTCTTCTGTTCATCGTCGCTGGAGGATGAGTCAGAATCATCTAAAGTAGCAGTGAATGCATGTTTCCGTTTCTTTGCAGAATCATTGTTTGTAGGAGAGTTTTGCTTATCTGGATGCGGACAGTCTCTTTTGATGTGACCTGGTTCGTCACAATTGAAGCATTTGATAAAGTTTGGTACTGTAGTTTGATTACCGGAATTCTTAAAGTTGTTTCTCTTGAGATTATTCATCTTTCTGTATTTCAGAAATTTCCGAAATTCCTGGTCATAAATGCTATCTCTTCATCATTATCACTGTTTGAGTCTGATCCATCGGTTAATGCATTGAATGCCATTGATTTCTTTTCAGATGCTTTGCTTTCTCTTCTCCCGATCATTTGAACTTCAAACGACATTAGATTTCCAATCAATTCTTCTATCTTTAAAGTACTGATGTCATTTGCCTCTTCAATTGCAAGTGTCTTTTGATCCCATTCTGGAGTGAGAGAATTTAAAAAAATTCTGACGTGATCTTCTTCCGAAAATTCCTTTTCCAAAGATATTAAAGAATGCACAATATCTTGAAATCGACTATACATATCTGAAATAGACTCATTAGTATTCATTTTAAATAACTGGCAAACCCATAATTTGAATGAAGTAAAGGAAAAACCCATAAATAAATAAACTGATTTGTGAGCATGGAAATTTTGGTCTGTTTAACTTTGCTTGTTCCTTCGTGAGTTACTTGCAAAGTTTTCCAGATTTCATATGCAGACTTACAAACTGACACTCTATTAAATTCATTTCTTTCAAGTGAACAAAATAGAATATTCATTGCTTTAGAATTATTTTGTGCAACAGTCTTTTGCTTAGTGGTCCACTGTGAAAAATTAGTTGTGGGTTCAGAATATTCAGTTTGTGTGATATTCCAAGTATCTAATCCTACAGATTGTAAATATATTTTCATCCTACATACCCAATATGCATAGTTACTACCATTAAAAGGTGGTGGTCTGGCAGTAAACTGACCTTCTACAAATGAACTAGTGTTGGTGGAAATAGCAGTACTAGTGTTAGTAGCCATTTTAAAACTTTTCAAAATTCAGATTATGAAACTTTTGAAAACAAATCTCTGATACCAAATGTGAGAAATGCAGATTAACGATCTTAAGGCTAGAATTAACACTAGAAGGGGGGTGAATAGTGTTTTAAGAAATTTGTTAATCTTATTGAGTTTATCTTAATTTGTTAACAATGTATGCACTAATTAGACACAGATATGAATACAGAATCAAACACAGATGCAAATATAAAGTAAAAGCAATAAAGGAAAGAACACACCGGATTTTATACTGGTTCGGAGTTACCCTACATCCAGTCCCGCACAACTAAGTACAGATTTCCTTTCAAAACCAATTCAACAATTAAAACCCTCGGTTTCAAGGCTACGAGGTACACTCTCCAGAATAACAATCCTCTGGGTAGAGATACTTGATTTCCGGGGCAGCAAGTTCACCCAATTGATCACACCTTCTCTCGCTTGATTGATTTCCAAGGCTACAATCACACCTTCTCTCGCTTGATTGATTTCCAAGGCTACAATCACACCTTCTCTCGCTCGATTGATTACAAAAAGTCTATAACTCAGATTAGCACTTGGATCTTGTAGAGATAGTGATGGAGAATCACAGTAGAAGTAATCGAGTATGATTCGATGTTGATTTCAGCAGAGTAATTGTATGATTTTGTATTAAGAAATGTGGAAGAAGAAGAAGAGGAGTGAAAACCAAAAAAAAGTGATTAAAAATTCGTTGAAACTGACCCCTATTTATAGAAGAGCAACAGCCATGACCATTCATGAAGAGTTATGGCGAATAGACACTTCTTTTGAAATTTGAATTTTGAAACCAACTGACACTATGTCGACGTGGGGTACTTGGGCATGTCGACATCCCAAAGGGATTTTTGGTGTTTTGATTTTCTTTGAAAATAACCTCTATCTTATATTTAAATTATTTTAAACTTTATAAATATACTTAACTATAGTTAAAATACATAAGTAAATATAAAGAACAATATATACATAATTTAACTATAATTTTATATTTAAATCTAAGTATAAATATTTAAAAGTTAAATATATTATTTGATGATAGTTTAAAATCAGGAGTAATTTGACTTTGAAATTAAAGATGTTTTTTAGGCTAAAATTATTTAAAATCAGGATAGAGCATTTTGAATCTTTTAAAAGGAAAGTTTTGAAATCATTTTGAAAACAAGATAATTTTGTAAAATCATTTTGAAATAAAATTAGTGGATACAAAACAATGTCCCACTAGATTTTCGTAGGTTCCATCCTACTTAGGGTTCCATCCCTTTAACGGGCTCGAAGTGGATTCCATTCCACGAATAAATTGGATATTAAGATGTCAGTGCCTTTCTATGAGTTTTAACGATATTCCTAATAAAACAAACTTAACCTTGAAATCTTGAACTCTTGATAATCTTGATACTCATGAGTCTTCTATCTCTATATCTTGAATCTCTATACTGTACAGTCTTCATTCTTGATACCTGCATGGTTAGATCCTGCATATACATATATATCTAAACTTGTAATGTTAGTATTTATAATTTATAATATATTCTAAGGTTGTTGTCATCAAAACCAACTCCTCAGGGACTAACAATCTCCCCCTTTTTGATGATGACAACCTTTGTTTATAAAATATTCCTTCTATCCTAATAACTCCTCCTAAAACTAACAACTCCCGCTTAATCTATGCCTAACTATCCTATTTTATATTTCTCCCCCTTTGTCATCAACAAAAACTTACCCCCCCTTATTCTTGGACTTCAGTACCTGCATTGATAAACTATACAATGGAATATATAATATATAGATTAAGAAATAATGATACTTATAAGCATAGTAACTTAATTAAAGACTATATTCATTTCAGTGTATATATATATGTTTCACACATCAAACTTCAAATAAAATCAATCCACACAAAGTATTAAATCAAACCAAATCAAACAAATTAATTCAAACAAATCAAACAAACAAAGAAAATTAAACGTTTCGAGGAACATCTACCCATCCATCTTCTCCAAATATAGGGTCTTCTTTAATTGCATCCCAATTCTCATTGTCATTGGTGAGAGAGACAGGAGGATGTTCTTCATTATCATCCTTGTGTAGAGAGGAGATCATCCATCGTATTGCATCGAAATGCCTTTCTTGCTCCTTGATCATCTGCATTTGACTTATCTCTAAGTGACGCTGGTTTCGTAGAATGAAAGAGAGAATATTCTTGAATGAATTGAGTGTTTCTTCAAGATTTTCAGATAGATTGTGAATAGGATTTGCCATAATTGAATTAGAGAAAGAAATTAAGGATATAGATAAGGAGAAATAAATTTCAGTGAAAATTTCTGGAAGAAAAGGTATATATAGGTGTAGAAATTCGGTTGAAATGAATAGACATTTGGTAGTTATTCAATTTCAAATTCAAAATCAATAATCACTTCTGACCAGTACATGTCGACATGGTCTTCAAGGGGATGTTGACATGGGTTAGTGAAAATTTATGACAATTTTGATTTTGTGAATAATTGTGTATATGTATATATTTATATAATATACTAACATTTATTCTAGAGATAAGATAAGATAGATAACAGAAAGGAAATTTCATTTCATTACGATAATTCAAAGATTAAGCATAATGAACTACACGAACATTCGAAAAAACAAACTAAGACAAATACAATAAGATACTAAAAGATAAAACTACTTAGAAGATGAAGATGATGAAGATAGTCCAAGTTTCTTGCTGACTTTTGAAAAGAACTTGTTCATCTTCGAAGAAATGTTATCCAACTTCTTACTAACGGATCGTTTTAAAATCCGTTGATTCTCCACAATTATCTTTTGATTTTTGAGAAGGATTTTGTTGGAAGGATTGGATGGATATTCAATACTTTCTAGAGATGTTTCGCCTTCTTCTTCTTCTTCTTCTTCTTCTATTTCCATTTCATCCCATTCTTCTTCTTCTTCCTCTTCCATTTCTTCATGAGCCAAACGCTCTTCCTTTTCGGTAAGGGTTTCATAAGGTTGAAAAACATATGGGATTTTCATGAGAGAAATGTTTGAGATATTAAAAACTTTTCTTGAAATAAATTCTTCTCCTTTGAAATTTACTCCAAAATAGTTGAAAATCCGAGTAAGGTAAATTCCATGATATAAAGTGTTTTCTCCCATTTCAAAATTTTTAGGATGAAGTTCATCCAAAATAACTTGCGCCCAATTGATATCATAATTTCCGAAAATAGCAAAAAGTGCTTTGCACACTTTTGAAGTAGGATTGTTAAAATATCCCGATCTTGGGGTCAAAGTATGTTGTAAAAGAAGATTGACAATTCTTGCTTTAGGACGAAAGTTTCGATTCTTAAATTCAAAGTTTTCATCTCCTTCAAAAATATGATGAAATGTCTCACGATCATGTTCATCGATTTGAAAACTAGAAAGATCCATTCCCGTGCTTTTGCAATTGAGAATGGTACCCAAAAGGTCATAATTCAAAACAATTTGAGTGCCTTTGATATTACTCCAAATTTCATTCTCATTTCCAATATAAAAACCACGGTTTAAATTAGCATAGAAGATTTTGACAAGATTAGGATAGCAAACAAAATCATTTTGAGAAGAGTCAATAAGACTTAAAACACCATTGTTTGCAAAAAGAGAGTCAATTTCATAAGAAGAAAAATCTTGAAAAATAGCATATTTTCCGGGATGGACTTTGGCATAATTAGCATAATTGATGTATGCTTTAATTGCCTCCAGATCATTGAATAATTGCTCTTTGATTTTTCTTGAAATTCTCATGGTTGAGGGGTTGCTTGAAGAAGCCATTTGAGTAGAGAGTAGAGATCTTGAAGGTATGAAGAGAGAGTTTGAATTTGAAAATGAAAGTGAAAAGATATGATAAAAGATAGTGAATAAATAGACTTTCAAAGGACATATTCTCTGGTCAAAAGGTATCTTTTCAGAGAAATAAATGAAGTGAAAAGGTGGAGGGAAATTCAAACATTTGAATTCAAAATTTGAAATTCAAATTCAGGTAAGCATGTCGACATCATGGTAGGGGCCATGTCGACATGTGGCTTTGAATTTTCATGACAATATTTTTCTAAGTTATCTAATATACATATATATAAATATTATTATTAATATCTATATTTCTGAAATATTATTATACTTATACTATATTTCAGAATGTGTCAAAAATAATAAAAATAATAATAAAATAATAAAATAATAATAAAATAATAAAATAATAATAAAAGATAGAAAATAAATTTTAAAATTCAAACAACATATCAATTCAAAATCAATCAATCAATCAATTCAAAAACAACCAATCAATCAATCAATTCAAGCATGCAATTTCAGCCAATGTATTGTAAATGTGTACCTTTTTCAGAGTCCATGTCTTTGGTATCGACTAAATCGAGAATTGCTGTGAAACACAGATTTGAATTATCTTTCTTCTGTTCATCGTCGCTGGAGGATGAGTCAGAATCATCTAAAGTAGTAGTGAATGCACGTTTCCGTTTCTTTGCAGAATCATTGTTTGTAGGAGAGTTTTGCTTATCTGGATGCGGGCAGTCTCTTTTGATGTGACCTGGTTCGTCACAATTGAAGCATTTGATAAAGTTTGGTACTGTAGTTTGATTACCGGAATTCTTAAAGTTGTTTCTCTTGAGATTAATCATCTTTCTGTATTTTAGAAATTTCCGAAAATTCCTGGTCATAAATGCTATCTCTTCATCATTATCGCTGTTTGAGTCTGATCCATCGGTTAATGCATTGAATGCCATTGATTTCTTTTCAGATGCTTTGCTTTCTCTTCTCCCGATCATTTGAACTTCAAACGACATTAGATTTACAATCAATTCTTCTATCTTTAAAGTACTGATGTCATTTGCCTCTTCAATTGCAAGTGTCTTTTGATCCCATTCTGGAGTGAGAGAATTTAAAAAATTTCTGACTTGATCTTCTTCAAAAAATTCCTTTCCCAAAGATATTAAAGAATGCACAATATCTTGAAATCAACTATACATATCTGAAATAGACTCATTAGTATTCATTTTAAATAACTGAAACTGATTTGTGAGCATGGAAATTTTGGTCTGTTTAACTTTGCTTGTTCCTTCGTGAGTTACTTGCAAAGTTTTCCAGATTTCATATGCAGACTTACAAATTGACACTCTATTAAATTCATTTCTTTCAAGTGAATAAAACAGAATATTCATTGCTTTAGAATTATTTTGTGCAACAGTCTTTTGCTCAGTGGTCCACTGTGCAAAATTAGTTGTGGGTTCAGAATATTCAATTTGTGTGATATTCCAAGTATCTAATCCTACAGATTGTATATATATTTTCATCCTACATGCCCAATATGCATAGTTACTGCCATTAAAAAGTGGTGGTTTGGCAGTAGACTGACCTTCTACAAATGAACTAGTGTTGGTGGAAATAGCAGTACTAGTGTTAGTAGCCATTTTAAAACTGTTCAAAATTCAGATTATGAAACTTTTGAAAACAAAGCTCTGATACCAAATGTGAGAAATGCGGATTAAGGATCTTAAGGCTAGAATTAACACTAGAGGGGGGGTGAATAGTGTTTTAAGAAATTTGTTAATCTTTTTGAGTTTATCTTAATTTGTTAACAATGTATGCACTAATTAGACACAGATATAAACACAGAATCAAACACAAATGCAAATATAAAGTAAAAGCAGTAAAGGAAAGAACACACCGGATTTTATACTGGTTCGGAGTTACCCTACATCCAGTCCTGCACAACTAAGTACGAATTTTCTTTCAAAACCAATTCAACAATTACAACCCTCGGTTTCATGGCTACGAGGTACACCCTCCAGAATAACAATCCTCTGGGTAGAGATACTTGATTTCCGGGGCAAAAAGTTCACCCAATTGATTTCCAGGGCTACAATCACACCTTCTCTCGCTTGATTGATTTCCAAGGCTACAATCACACCTTCTCTCGCTCGATTGATTACAAAAAGTCTATAACTCAGATTAGCACTTGGATCTTGTAGAGATAGTGATTGAGAATCACACTAGAAGTAATCGAGTATGATTCGATGTTGATTTCGGCAGAGTAATGGTATGATTTTGTATTAAGAAATGTGGAAGAAGAAGAGGAGTGAAAACCAGAAAAAAGTGATTAAAAATTCGTTGAAACTGACCCCTATTTATAGAAGAGCAACAGCCATGACCATTCATGAAGAGTTATGGCGAATAGACACTTCTTTTGAAATTTGAATTTTGAAACCAACTGACACTATGTCGACATGGGGTACTTGGGCATGTCGACATCCCAAAGGGATTTTTGGTGTTTTGATTTTCTTTGAAAATAACCTCTATCTTATATTAAAATTATTTTAAACTTTATAAATATACTTAACTATTGTTAAAATACATAAGTAAATATAAAGAACAATATATACATAATTTAACTATAATTTTATATTTAAATCTAAGTATAAATATTTAAAAGTTAAATATATTATTTGACGATAGTTTAAAATCAGGAGTAATTTGACTTTGAAATTAAAGATGTTTTTGAGGCTAAAATTATTTAAAATCAGGATAGAGAGTTTTGAATCTTTTAAAAGGAAAGTTTTGAAATCATTTTGAAAACAAGATAATTTTGTAAAATCATTTTGAAATAAAATTAGTGGATACAAAACAATGTTCCACTAGATTTTCGTAGGTTCCATCCTACTTAGGGTTCCATCCCTTTAACGGGCTCGAAGTGGATTCCATTCCACGAATAAATTGGATATTAAGATGTCAGTGCCTTTCTATGAGTTTTAACGATATTCCTAATAAAACAAACTTAACCTTGAAATCTTGAACTCTTGATAATCTTGATACTCATGAGTCTTCTATCTCTATATCTTGAATCTCTATACTGTACAGTCTTCATTCTTGATACCTGCATGGTTAGATCCTGCATATACATATATATCTAAACTTGTAATGTTAGTATTTATATTTTATAATCTATTCTAAGGTTGTTGTCATCTAAACCAACTCCTCAGGGACTAACAGGTTAACCGAATGTTCATAGAACAAATCGGGAAAAATATGGAAGTTTATGTAGATGGCATGTTGGTAAATCCCAAGAGGCGAAGGATCATCTTGAAGATTTGGATGAAATGTTTAAAGTTCTCCGCAAGTATCAAATGAAACTCAACCCCCAAAAATGCAACTTCGGAGTCCATTCTGGAAAATTTATGGGCTATATTGTAAGTGCACAAGGGATTAAGGCTAGCCCTGAGCAGATCGAGGCCATTATGAATATGGCAGAGCCTAAGATGAGTAAAGATGTCATGAGTTTGAATGGGAAAGTAGCAGCGCTAAGTAGGTTTATATAAAAGGTCACTGATAAGTGCATACCATTCTTTGAGGTAATAAAGAAAAAGAAAATTTTTGAATGGAATGAGGATTGCAAAAAGGCATTTTAAGAGTTGAAGCTATATTTGGAAAAACCTCCGATCTTATCCAGCCCCGAAGAGGGAGAGGATATATTCTTGTATATGGCAATTTCTGAACACGCAGTTAGCTCAGTATTGATCAGAAATGACAAGGGATTGCAACTACCGGTTCATTATGTGAGCAGAAGGTTAAAGAATGCCGAAATCCGATACCCAGTCATTGAGAGACTGGCATACTATTTAATTTTGATAGCTCGGAAATTAAGGCATTACTTCCAGGCGCACCCAGTGAAGGTGTTGACCAACTTTCCATTGAAACAAGTCTTTGGTAAGCCCGAAACTTCTGGAAAATTGATTAAACGGGGTATTGAACTAAGTTAGTATGATATAGCATATTAGCCCAAGACGGCAATAAAAGGGCATGCTTTAGCTGATTTCATTAACGAGTGCACAAGATTCATTTTAGAACAATCCAAAAAGGAAAAGGAAGTAAAATCCAAATGGAACTTATTTGAGGATAGCACTTCAAACGAACAAAGGGCCAGAGCAGGATGTGTGATAATTACCCCAGATGGACAAAAACTTCATTATGCTATGAAATTGGGGTTCTCAGCAACTAACAATGTAGCAGAGTATGAATCCATGGTTGCAGGATTAACCCTCGCTCTACAACTAAAGATCTCGAGGATTCAAGTATTCAGTGATTCTCAATTGATGGTTAACTAAATCAAATAAGTATATCAAACCAAAGATCCCAAACTTAGTCAGTATGTGAAGAAATTTTTAAAAATGCTCGCACTTTTCGAAGATTTCTCTGTACACCAAATACCAAGAGCAGACAATTCTCAAGCAGATTCGTTGACTAAGTTAGCAAGTTTGAGAGGAACCCCAGAGACTCGAATTGTGCCTGTGGGATTTCAGGCCAATCTCAGCATTAAGGAAAACAAACAAGAGGAAACCAAGGAGCTATTAGTATTAATCCGATCATAAGCCTTAGCACAAGAATCAGAAGAAATAGCTTAGGAAATTCTAAATGAAGAACCTATAGCCCCAATAGCAGAAGAATATTATGAAAACACTTGCATGGCTTCGATTATGAGTTACATTGTCAATGGGACACTACCTGCAGATAAAATAGAAGCACGAAAGTTGAAAAGACAAGCCCATAACTTTACCATTATGGATGGAATTCTATACAAGAAAGGATATGCCCTTCCCATTTACGATGTGTAAAACCCGAGAGCGGATTGAGGATATTAAAGGAAGCACACGAAGGATTTTGAGGAGATCACTCTAATGGGATCAAACTAGCCAAAAATATAATGAGGCAAGGGTTTTATTAGCCACATTTAACCAACCAAGCAATTGAGTATGTTTAAAGGTGTGAAAAATGTCAACGTTATTCAAAGATACCATGTATTCCTCCGAGTCAACTAACCCCCATGACCAATCCATGGCCATTTGATATTTGGGGAATTGATTTAATCGGGCCGCTTCCAATCTCCAAAGGAGGAGCGAGATATGTTGTAGTGGCAATTAATTACTTCACAAAATGGGTCGAAGCAAAACCACTTCCAAAAATCACCTTTGGGAAAGTGCTAAGATTTGTCATTAAAAACATTGGGATACCTTACAAAATAATATTTGACAATGGAATCCAATTTGAAAGTGAAGAATTTTTGTGATTTTGCCATAAGAATGGAATCATAAAAAGCTTCTCTTCCGTCGCTCACCGAAAGGCCAATGGAGCCGTCGAAGCTACTAACAAAACAATAAAGACAATCTTGAAAAAGATAATGAATAAGGCAAAAGGGAATTGGGTGAGGAATTACCCATAGTTTTTTGGGCTTATAGAACATCCACTAGAATTGCAATGGGTCGTACCCCATATTCACTAACATACGGATGTGAAGCAATGCTACTGGTAGAAATTGAAGTACCTTCTCATCGAAGGATTGCCTACACCTTTAATCTAAACCAAGAGCTGAGAAAGGAATCACTTGACTTAATTCATGAATTAAGAGATGAAACAGCCTTAAGAATGGCTGAATACCAATGGAGAATATCGAAGTACTACAACTCAAAGGTAAAAACAAGGTCATTCAGACAAGGAGATTTGGTACTTAGAAGAGTAATAGCCAATACGAGAAACCCATCAGATGGGTCATTGGGACCAAATTAGGAAGGTCCATTAATAATTTTCAAAGAAATCCCCTCAGGGGCCTACAAGCTATGCCATCCTGATGGTAATGTGGTACCAAGAACTTGGAACGCAGAACATTTGAAACCGTATTTTCCGACTCTAAATGAATAAAGCATTTTTAGGAATGTCTCTACTATGATTCATTAAGAAAAGTCTACATGGTCGGGAGTAAAATTCTCTTCAACCTTGGACTACCTAAGATGGTAGGCTACCAATAATGGTATAAAGCCCTTGGTCGCGCCAAGATGGCCAGGTCAAGGCACCTCCTGGAGGGAGGGCGTAAGCCTTTAGCCGCGCCAAAGTAAAAAAATGGCTAGGTTAAAGCAGCACAAGCCCTTATTCGCGTCATGCTATGGTCAGGATAAGGCACCTCCTGGAGGGAGGACGAGTAATCCCTTAGTCCCGCCACACTATGGCCTGGCCAAGGTACCGAACAAGCCCTTAGCCGCGTCACGCTATGGCCAGGTTAAGGCGCCTCCTAGAGGGAGGTCTGGTAAGTCCTTGGGCCCTGCTTCAGAATAAGCTAGTCGAGCGCACCGGGAACTCGGATGAAATGTCTGACAGACTAATAAAAGGCCTTGCCTGAAATGGGCACCACCAGAAATCGGCACCACCTAAAATGGTAACCGTCAGAAATTGGCAACGTCTAAAATGACAACAACCTAAAATGGGCCCTGCTTGAAATAAGCATGATAATTGGACAAAAGAGTCCTTGCCTGAAATAGGCCAAAACAAATAGACAAAGAAAACTTAGGCTCGAGAAAGCAAAAGTATGCAAGACATCCTCAAAGCCTGAAGATGGCATATTCGACAAATAGAATCAGAAAGAATTCTCTAACTTCTTTCCGTAAACATCTGCCAGATGGGTATTCTGGTCTTCTATTATTCATTGTCAGAAATGATATTCTGGTCTTCTACTATTAATTACCAGAAATGGTATTCTGGTCTTCTACTATTAATTACCAGAAATGGTATTCTGGTCTTCTACTATTAATTACCAGAAATGGTATTCTGGTCTTCTATTAGTAACTAACCTAAATGGTATTCTAGGACTTCTATTATTAATTATCAGAAATGATATCTTGAAAGTGGCATCCTGGACTTCTATCATTAGTTATCTAAAATGATGTTTTGGACTTCTACTATTAAATATCAAGAAGGGATATTCTGGTCATCAATTACTCATTACCAAAAACGGTTTTCTGGATTTCCATTATCGATGCCAAATTGGATTTCTGGTCTTCTATTACTCATTATCAGATGTGCATTTCTGTTCTTCTACTGCTTATCACCAGAAACAGCCTTATGATTTTCTATTATCGATGACAAAACAAGTTATCTGAACCTTTAACGTTTACAACCAAAAATAACCTCCTAAACCTTTACATCAGAACGGATGATTGGATTGGTATTCTGGTCCTCTCTCGTTGTTACCGGATTAATATGGAATTGTAGCCTTCTATTATGATGACCAAGATGATTATGGTCTCTCTATTATTATTTGATATGGAGTTTTCAGCCTTTACTGTCGCAAGACACGAACTTCTAAATTATCCATTCTTGGTTTTCTAACATTCTATTGCTAAGAAACTTCCATCATTCATGACAAAATGAGAAATAATTACTATCGGGTTCTGAATGTTCAAAGGATGAATCTCCCACCAAAAAGTTAAAGGTCAACCAAACTGAAAAGATACTTGTAATATGAACTAACCATGCGAATATTATTAGATGTATTGCAGGAATGCAGGGACAATTTGGTAATCCTGGAATTTTTGTCCTAAAGAACAAAAGCCTTCTTTATGCAAGGAGGGGCTAAATGTTAACCATAAAATATGAATGAAGATAAAGAAGGCCTTCTGGAAACCTTCCGCATAGATAAAGAACATCATAAGAAATCCCCTTACGACAATATCGAAAGGACTGTACAACGCTAACAAAGAAGAGCACATGGGAACTTAAGAATGAAGCTTTCGCAAGCATGAAGGAAAGAACTACTAAAGTGCAATGAAGCAGCTAGATACAAAACCGCTAAGCGACTCCCGAATGAAAAAGGAAAATGGCTCTATAACCATTTGCCATAAAACAAAGGCTAAAGAAAAGAAGTTCACGCTAAACCCTTCGAAGGAGTCGAAAGAATGCGGATAATTAACAGCTGTAGCAATCCCAAACCTTTCGAAGGAAACAAAGGGTTTCGTCTCTCGACATTCAAATAGTTCTTACCTTCCGAAAAGATGGAGAAGTCAAAGCAAGGGAATGCGACTCTATAACGATCTTCTCGAAAGCATAAAAAGCGTTTCGGACCGATTGGAATACATACATAGTACCTTTTGACAGTGTCGAAGGGTTTATGATAACGGTGGCATTCATAGGTCAACAAAGAATGAAAGACAACCTTCCGACAACATTCAAGAAAAACACGGCTTTCGGCAGCAATCAAGTAGAGGAGGAACCTCCCGACAAGGTCAAAGGGTTCACAATAGTCAAGAAAGGGAGCAACCTTCCGACAAGGTCGAAGGGTTCACAATGCCATATAAAAGACAGACCCTTCGAAAAAGACGAAAGGTTCATGAATACATTAAGAAATGCAGATCCTTCGACAACATTCAATGGTCTGTGATGATGTACAATAGACAAACCTTTCAACAAGGTCGAAAGGTTTACAACTGCATATAAGAGGCGACCTTTCGTCCCAGTCGAAGGCATGGAGCCGAGGGGAGGGCCGCCTGTATCTATAAATAGGACCCAAGGGGTCCAGTTTTGGGATCTGATTTTCTTCTCATTCTGCTTTCACTCAACTACTATTGCTTCCGCTCACTACTTTGTAACCCTAACTTAGAAATTAAATTGGGGATTGGTTTCTTAAATATTGTATCAAACTTCAACATGAAGAAATAAAGAGAATTGTGGTTTATGATCAACTGGAATTTGGGGATGATCATGATTAGGTGTTAATTCAATATTAACGGCTAATCATATATGATTTATTTCTTATCTTCTTTGTTTATTTTGAGCATATGCCATGAAACTGTCATTAGACATTTTCATAAGTCTTGTCCCCTTTTCTTGGCTCCGGCCATAAAAAGGGAGATACTACTTGTAAATTAATCCCTAATATGATTCCTTGTCATATTAAATCATATCTTATTTTTACCTGAGCATGTTTGGATGATGCATTCTTTTCGAAGGGTTTTCATGAGAAGAATATCAACCTAGGAGGCCGAAAGCATCAGAAAAATGTAAAATAGAGTAACATCTCCTTTCGACAATGTCGAAAGGTCTAGTACCTTCCGACAAGATTGAAAGGAGATGAAAATCATTGATCAACTGCTCTCGGTTTCTAGGGGAGATGGAATACAATGAAATGACAAGGTTGAAAGCTATATAATCATAGCAACCTAGTCGAAAGGTTTTGATAATCTTTAAACCTTCTGGCCAGGGCAGAAGGTTTAATAATTCTATTATTCCAACCAAACCAAAAGGTTTAAATAGAACCTCAACCTTTCGACATAGGTAATAAGTTAGTTAATTTTCTACTCAATTTCATAGAAAGGGTAAACAATTTCTCAAATCCTTTCGATATTGCCCACCTCGGGCTAAGGTTAAAACTAAGGCTTTAAACCCTTTAGACTTAATCATTTTTAATCGAAAGATGTGAATCCACTCAACCACGAAGTTGAGCCCATGTGAAACAATCTTATGCAAAGCATTGGGGATGTTAACAAGAAATCTTGTTAACATAACTCTTTGTAACGAATTTGGCTTGAAATTTATTAATGGATCCATTTGTATTCAATTCTCTCTTGAATACCCATTTACATTCTATTGACTTAACACCGAGAGGTAAATCTGTTAAAACCTATGTTTGATTTGACAGGATTGAATTCATTTCATCATTTATTACCTCTTTCCAGGAATTTACATCTCTAGAACTCATAACATCAGAATAGTTTATAGGATCATCATCAACATTTATTACATGTTTAGTGATATTATGGATTTCATCCTTAGTTCCTTCGATAAGATATGTAATAAAGTCGGGGCCAAATTCTTTCTAGTCTTGCTCTTTTACTTCTTCTTGGTTCAGTATCTTCTTCGGGTACAGAGATTTCCCCGTTGTTTTGGTTAGAGACATAATCATCATCAATATCATCATTAGTCTCAGCATGTTCTGATCTAGATGATATTAATGGTTCATCACTATTTTGATCTTGTGATGTATACTTATTCTAAAAAAAATCTACATCTACGGATTCTACAACTTCTAAGGTATCTAAAATAATGAATCTATAAGTACTACTATTCTGAGAATATCCTATAAAAGCAAATTTATAAGCTTTATTTCCTAACTTGGGTCTTTTAGGATATGATTTTTTGACATAAGCTAAACAACTCTAGACTTTAAGTTGTGATAAGCTTTGTTTCCAATTAAACCATAGTTTATAAGGCAATACATCCTTTTGTTTCAAAGAAATTCAATTTAGAATGTAATAGGCTAATAGCACTGCATCACCCTATAATGAATTTGGTAATTTAGAACTAAAAAGTGTTGTGTTGACCATTTCTACCAATGTTTTATTTTTCCATTTCGCAACACCATTTTGTTTTAGAGTGTAAGGAGTCGTACGTTGGTGAATCAAACCATGTTGTTTGTAAAAAGGTGAATTCATTCGAAAAATATTCACCGCATCGGTCCTAATGCAACACTTTAATTTTAATTCCAAATTTTGTTTCCACTTATGCATTGTAAATTTTGAATTTATCAAATACCTCATCTTTGGTTTTCTTTAGATACATATAAGCATATCTACAATAATCATCAATGAATGTGACATAGTTTTATGACTTTTAAGATCGCCAACATCACTATAAACTAAGTCAAGCAAACTAGTGTTCCTTTCAACGGATTTGAAGGATTTTCAATAAATCTTTGCTTGAATACATATCTCACATTTATCGGTAGATTCAAAACTGCAATCAGAAATTAATCCTAACTTATGCATAGTTTAAGAGAATAATACTTAACATGTCCTAATCTAGCATGCCATAAATTAAAAGAGTCAACAATATAAACAAAACTACCTTTTATTATACTCAACTTAATCATGTTGTTACAAAAGTATCCCCGACCCATAAAACTACCATTCTTTGACAAAACTAGCTTATCGGACTCATACACCATCTTGAATCCTGCCTTATTAATAAGGTATCAGAATACAAGATTCTTACAAATATCAAGTACATAAAATACATTGATTAAAGTAAGAACTTTTTCGGATATGAATGGAATTTCAACAGTGTCTATTCCAATGACTTTGCTACGAGCTTTATTTGCCCCAGTAACTTCATTTTCTTCCTCATTTGTTTCATCGTAGGTCTTATAAAAACTACGATCTTTTCATATATGTATTGGTGCTCCAATGTCGAGCCACTAATCATTTTCTATACCACTAACGGAGTTTGCCTCTTGCATTACAGCTATAAGCTTTTCTTTGACCGCATTCACTTTTTGTTTCTTTCGTTAACGACAGTCATGAGCATAGTGCCAGGGCTTGTTATAAAAGAAACAAACACCCTTCCTTTTATCATTCTTTGCTTTTATTTTCTTATTTTCATTCTTTGGGTTTGATGGATGAATTTCTTCAACATTGTTGGCCTTGGAATGAAATTAAGTTTGTTGACTATCAATTTGTTCACGTTTACATGAGTCTTCTTCTATATGAAGTTGACGTTGTAAAGCTTCTAAATCATAGTCCACTTCGGCATGTTTTAGTTTCTTCTTGTAATCATTTCAAGAAGAGGGAAGTTGGGATATGATACCCCAACTATGAATGATTCAGGAAGCTCTATATTGGCATCTTTAAGAGGATTGAGAATAAATAAAATTTCATTTACTTGTTCGATGACTATTTTATTGTTATTCCTCTTAAATTCCATAAAATTGAAAATAAAAAATTTCTTTTTACTTGCCTTAGAAACGCGGTATTTGTTGTCCAATGCAGTCTATAGTGCCTTCGTAGTTTCCACACGTCAATGTGCATTGTAGACGAGTGTGGACAGTGCATTCAATATGTGCCATCTACACATGAATTCATCCTACTTTTCCTTATGTCATTTGGATTTTAATTCAATAGTATCCGCTGGAGTTTCAACTGGTAATTTTGATAGTGTTAGGGGTATGCCCTAGGGGCAATTCTATAATTTATTAACTTTGAAATCAATTCTTGTTCGAAATAAAGGTGTTTCTTCTTTCTGTTATATATTAGTTATAATGTATTATAAATAATTAAATGTTTAATTAAAAATATATTTAACAGAAAATCCATAAATGACGTGTTTGTGATAGTAATTACAATTAGTTGTAATCATGAGTATTGGATCACATTGTTCCAAAACACATCATTTTAAATGTTCCTAATCAAGATGCATCGATACTGGATATCGATGTATCCTTTGAGACTAGAGTCCATAATGCTCTCCAAATGTTGGGCAGTGTATTACTCATGACTGCTGAGGGCACATAGAGGTTATGTACTGATAGTTATTGGATAGCTATAAAACAACTCACTCGGTAGTTTTCTGCTGGTTAATATAACCAAGGTCAAACAGAAAATATCAATGTGACTAATTTACACAATTCTTTCAACTTGAGAATACTGTCAACCTTCAATATGAAAAACTCTACTTTGATTATAGTTAAATCATGGAATGACATCCATCAAGTGATTATAGTCGGGTCAAGTGAAAGTATTGGAAGGAAGACACTATTCAAGAGAGGATTCGTCACTTCAGTTATATGAGGTTAGTACCATGGTCAACTCAAGTCAACCAAAATCAAAATCTCTGGCCAAAGTAGTACGGTTAATAATAATATTATTATTGAACCAAGGATTTTGTGTTTGGACTATAGAGTTGAATATGGATAATATTGGAATTTTGACCATTACCAAATTCCATAAATCCAAAGTGATACAGTTTTGACGAAGAGAATTGGTGTACATAAATATCACTAACGGGTAACGCTTATTAAATTAAATAAGATTTTACTGAAAATGAATAAGCGATAAATTTGGCCATAATGTCACACCACTTGCTAAGTGACGTTCGAACGTTAACATTCGAATAGTTCGGTGTTAATTGCTGACGAAATTTACACCCAAGAGTTAAACAACTTAAATGATGAATTCCCTTAAGACTGAATGATTTAATTAGTTTATACTTGTTATAAACAAAATAAAATAATTAATATTTATGAAATATTAATTATAAAATTTAAATATGGTTTGAGAAATAAAAATTGTTATATATTTATAATAGTTATAAATGTACCAATCGATATACGATATCGATAAGCGATTAAATTAGATTTAATTGCAAGCATTTTGGCTTGGGCTTAAATGGGTTTAAAGCCCATCATTTGGGTTGCAAATTTTGGTTTTGACAAGTTATTGGAAGCGGCTAAAACTTAGGATTAGACTTAGAGATGGATAGCTAAGATTAAGAGAGAATAGGTAATGAGATTGTCCTAATATCTCTCTTTTTTACAAGGCTATATATATGGATTTCTAAACCCTTAATAAAAAACAACTTTTGGCTGCCATAATTATCAAGTTTGCTGGCCGAAATTAATCCCCATATCAGTTCTAAGAATCTCAAATCAATTCAAGTCAAGTAAAAGCACTATTTGATAGAAAAGGTCGATGATTCCAGACTTGCAATCTGACAGATCGAGCATAACTAGAGAAGGGAATTTATTGATTCAAGTAGACTCAAAGGCATCATCAATTGGTATTTTATTTGTATATTACAGTAATCATATTATATTTTATGATTTAATATTGACTACTCTCATATTTGTATATATATTAATGCTGTATATTTAATTAGGTGAGATTTTCGTAGGTATATGTAGTTGTCACAAATTAGTTTGGTTATGTACATGGTTATATTATTATGTGTTATAATTTATGTATAAAAAAATCTAATTTGCTGTAAAAATTAAAAAATTTCATTATTAATTATTTTATGTATATTTATATATTAATTTAAATATAAACTAATGTGTATTTTAAACATATAATTACATATATGTATATTTATAATGTATAAATAGCTTAGAATTTTCCTTACACCTATTTATACATAATATGAGTTATCAATTTCGAAACTAATTTTATTTTATATAAATAATTTTAAATTATCTTTTATTGATTATTTGAATTGTTTATTATATCTAAAATAATTATTGCACTAAAAATTCTATTTTATATTTTTTTAAATTACTACATCTATGTAGTAACCCATGGAATTTTTTTTAGAATTTTTCGTTAATATTTAATATTTTTAATAATTAAATTAATTTGGTTGAACATTTCTTTTATTTATAAAAAATAATACTTTATTTCAAAAAATCATGAAATTTTTTTGAACTTGTATTTTATGATCCTAAATTTTCGTAAATTTTAAATTTTGATTTGTAGTATTTATTACTAATATTTTTAATTATTATGATCAAAATTATTTATTATATATATATATATAATAATGATAAAATTATAAAATTATTATTTTATGTTTGTTATGCTAATTTCGATCTGGAAATAATTTTAAAATATATATATTTATATTTTAAGTATTTAATTAATTATTCATATATATACATATTATTTAACCTTATATATATAATTTTAATTATTATATATATATGTATATGTATGTATAATTTTATATGTTTAATTATATATATATATAAATGTTTTAAATTATATATATATATATTAAATTTTGAGACTTTTATTTATAAAATATATTTTAAATATATGTATACGTATTTATATAAATATACTTTGCATCATAGATTTATGCACATATTTAGACAATGTACAATATATGCGAAATGAGCTAATGTGTCCGTTGCGATGTAAATCCCAACATTTATATACGGGCATGTTATACCCTTCATATTATGTTACACATGCACACACACATATGTATATGTATATGATACATGTATATATATATATATATTAAATCATTCAAATTAACTTTACACCACAAAATACTTAAATTTAAATAAAATACATGATTTTATTTAAAACAAATTTAGAATTGTTCTAAATGAATTAGACTTCATAGGCCCAATAAAGATCCAACATGATAAAAAAATTTGAAATACACCCACCACTACCACTACGGGCTGGCCCAATTCCAACAATGATATCAGTGCCCAATAGCACGTGCGGTCTAAATTAGTCATGTTAGGGTTAACTTATTAAGCTTGCCCACTCAGTACGTTGTCTAGAAAGGTAATGTCTAGGATTGGAATTGGGTAATCAAGTACCATGTCCTACCTGGTTACCGGCCTGACCTGAAAGGTGAAGTGAGACCAAAGGTTGCCCCTAATAGAAAAGGCCCAACTTAATTTGGGCCTTGGGCTAATTTTCAAAATTGTCTTGAAAAATAAAGTAAAAGATTTTAAATGTAAAATTTAAAATAAAATATATGTTTATTATAATAGTTATAATGTAACATATTTTTCAAAATGTTTGAAAAACAAAATAACATAATTTTTGAAAATTATAAATTTTATTAATAAGTTAATTAATAAAATGTATGTGCATGTAGTAAATATATTATGAAATATGTTATAATATTTTAAAACGTTTAAGATATCAAAAATATGCATGCATACATATGAATAATGATTTTCAAAATCAAGATAATTTAATGAATTTAATTAGAAGGTTAATTAATTGAAATTATAATTACACATGTATATGATATATGCGTTACACTATAAAGGTTATAGTACATAATAAGTATAAATGTTATATCAATATAAAATTAATTAAAATGTTATACAGATATTCCTCACTACATCACTCATTACATATGCAGTTTCAATTTATACAGACACCGACAAATATATGACGAGTCGAGCGCCGAGCCGAAGACGAGCCGAGTAGCGGGTCCGGGCGCAGTGCCGGCGGGGGTCCGGGGCCCCGCAGTCCCAGCGGGTTAGGTCGAATAAGTGGGCACCGCCCGATTCATCCGATTTCAGAAGATCGAGCCTTCTTTGAAATGACGTAAAATGATGCACAAATGAAGACTGAACTTAGCAAACCCACAAACCCCATCCTCAGCAACTTCATCACCCATCGGAACTACTGCCCATCTACCACTTACCTGAAACACAATTTCCTGAAACACTGACCATCTACCAAACACTGACCACACTCCCAACCTCTTTCACAAAACACCCACTCACTGCCTCATCAAATTACATCATCAACACATAGGCAGCCCATCAAGCAAAAACAGTGAATGCATTAGGCATGTACAAGAGAAACATAGGCAGTAATATGATATACATAGGACTTGGAGCATCAGTTCATGTTAAAGAACAAGGTTAGCATGGTACCAGTTCAGTCCAGACCAAGCAAAACCAACAAAGCTCAACACACATATGTTTGTATATATCGTGAAAATCAAAACTCAATGTTCAGATTAGTCAACAGTTTTAGAAAACCAAAGATCACTTTCAAAGTTCTGATTTTCAAAAATGCAGAAGTTTTCAAGTGAAGCAGTTTTCAAGAGGACAGTAGAATATAAATACTTCAAGTTCTGGTTTAACAAATACAGCAAGGTACAAAGGTATGTGAACAAGTTTAACAAAGGTTCAAGTTCTGGTTTAACAAATGCAGCAGAAAGGAGCTAACAAGCTCAGATCAGAAATAAAAAACAAGCCAGTGAACCAATGTCAGGTATTTACCGATGTCAGGTTAATTTTAAGAAACACTATTCGTGCTACATCTGTGAATGGTTAATTCAGATGCATAAGCAGGCACAAATTCATTTGTATTAACAAACTATTATTTTTGTAAGACATGACTTAACTAATTTTAAGATCGTGTCCAATTTATATACATTTTTTTACAAATAAAACGAGAAGACCCAAATGTGCAAGGGAAAATCATTCAACTCAAAGAATTCAACGCAACAATCAAGATCGAAGCTTTCATGAAATCAGAGAAATTAGGGTTCGAAAGCCATATAAATTACACCTACCTCATCACTGGCAAACGCATCGAAACAACACAAATCATCCCAAGAATTTCAAAGAAATAAATCAGAGCTACTTACGAACAGATTTTCCACTTGCAATCCCTAAGCACGATTGGAGTTGCGATTTCGTCAATTTCTGAATCTCGAAGTCACCACTGACGAACAGATTTTCCACTTGCAATCCCTAAGCACGATGCGAATTAGAAGATGTGGATTGGAGTTGCGATTACAGGCTCTGCTGGAGGAATAGGAAATTAAGGAAAAAAGGAATAGATCGGGGTAGAACAAAAACCCCTAATTTTTGTTTATACGATTTGGGGGAGAACGAAATGAAAAGGAAGCGCGTGAATGAAAATGTCAGCGGAAAATAAAGGAAACGTAGTAGATAGTGGATGAATGGTTGAGATTTTGTTTTAACTAATGGTGTAGATCGCTGAGGTGTAAATTTTTTTAATTAGAATATATCTATAGCAACACTATATAAAAATGTTGCATCGTGTTACACTTGTTTGGCTAGAGCAACACATTTTTATGGCTAAGGTAACACCAAAAATACAACGTTGCAGTAGGACCAAAATTTTATAGCTGTCGCAACATTTTAGCTGACAACACCTTGCAAAAATATTGCAGAAGGTCATCTATGGCGTAGTGTGATGCACAATAAACTTTTAAAATATACAACAATGGAAATAGGTAAATGTGCCACTCCTTCATGAAACATCCAGTATCTCACAATTTCAAATAGGAAGATGCGTTGGACGAAGCACATTGGAACGAAACATCTAATTAATTGATAAAGGGTAAAATTGAAATTAATAATTTCATATTATAAAATGGAAGTGAAAAGCAAATAATGAAGTGGCAATAGACGAAGCCAAAATGTATCGCTTATTCTGAATTCTAGATCAGAATAAATTTAACATACCTACAATACCCTTCTATTTTATCTCCATTAACATAGCCTTCTAAGTTTTAACCCAACTTTTCTTTCCTGCTTCGCTCTAATGCTATTTTCTGCATTATATTTCAAACCATATTTTTTAAAATACCACTTGATTGCATAATATTTTATATATTTTTAATACTATAAAAATTTATTTATTTATTCACATCTAACAGCCCCTTAAATTGATTAGAAACTGTTTATTATTATTAATTTTCAAAATATTGTATGTTATGAAAATTACATAGAATTTTGACTTTGTAAGGGTAAAATAAAATTTAAAATTAATTATTTTTTATTTTTTATACAACACTTTTTTGACGTCGTGATGATTCAGCCAATGACCTTAAGAATCTTATTATAGAACGTCATATTATTTGACACTTGAATTAGTGACCTTTAACATAATTTGAAACTGAATTGATGTAACCTTTAAATGATATATATACTAATACTGTTTTTAAAATTAGAACATCGTGGGATTGTTACCGGTTAACATTAAAGGTAATTTTCTTTTATTTACTTCTATGGCTAATAAACTGTATATTTGATTCTTTTTTCTAGATTACTACACGCGTATATGCCATAAATATTTGAAAAATAAATCAAATTAACAGTGAAGGTTAATTTTGTCAAAATAACAATTATTTTTAATAAAGCAAATTTTTAGTCAGCATCCAATCTAACCATTTTTCAAGCGTTTAGTATGCAACATTCACCATCAGTTATTCGGCCTTCAACATCTAGCATTCAAGTGTTCAGTGGCTCAGACAAACGGAGCCCAAGTCTCGGAGGGGTACAGATAAGGACTTTCTTTAATCCCCAGTGCAGCACGTGTTTGATTTCCAATCCACAACAAATACTTCAAACAAAGTGCCATGTTCCCTTGTTTTAAGGTTCTCGCCAAACCCTAGCCTAAAGCAACGACATTGGATGCTGATTCTACTAAGATTCGAATTTGCTGTGTTAGAGACATGGGACTGGTTGGTTTCTTGTTGAAATTTGTACAATAGATGAATTTGGTTCTTCATGCTGGTCTTGCTAAGGTAATTTCAGATTTCCTGCTACTATTTTTCTAGCAAGGACGATCTAAAATGCTGAATTCTGGATTGATTACCGGTCAGTTGAGCTAGTGCAAATGCTAATTTTAAAAGTCCAAATTTGATTATGTTTTTATATTTTAATAAGTTTACAATGAACAAACTATCATTCAAAATTAAGAACCAAAAATAAATAAGAAAAAAATTCTGCGTACTTTTTTTTTCAACAAGTGAATTTAATCAAAACACTGATAAAAAACAAAAATGTTCTGATTTTGAAATCATAAGTTGTTGTACCTTGATCACTGAATTGTATTATCTGAGTGGCCGAGTCACATACTTTGTCGCTTTCTTTGAGACGTTTCGCCGCGATGCCAAATTTGTGCATGGCAGTCCGAATGCAGCGCTGCCTTCCGCATAAAACAACCATTTCTTTTGTATCGACAGTCTCTTGCACCAAAGACCGTCGAGTCAGTAGCACACTCACTATTACTTTTTATATAATATTGCTCGAAAAAATAAGATTGTAATGGCAGAGGAAGAAGATAATTTTTTGAATTGTGTGATGTGTTCTGTCTCAATCCGTCTATTTTATTAAAGAAATAGCAGATGAGATGTTTTCTAACGAAAATATGAAATAACAGAGCAGGTTACTAAGTGGTGGACGGATCTGTTTTACCAAATCGAAAGAAAACACATGAGAAAACATTGGATGTGAAAAGAAAAAACATTGAATGTCCAAAGAGCTCAACGTTCCTCTTGAGAATCCTGTATTTAAATAGGATTCCACTACATTTCCTCTTGAGAATCCTGTATTTAAATAGGATTCCACTACATTTCTCTACAATGTGAGACTATTCACTAATATGAGTCTTTATTCACTCTTTTCAAATTTTTAATAATAATTTTTTTTTCTCTTTCTAAAATAAAATCGGACAGAAGTTCTATTTAAAACTTCTTAATAAAAGCACATCTCCTATAGCATCGCTTAGACTGAATAAGAGTGATATTCGGTTCTAATAAATTCATAAGTGTTTGAAGTTTTGAAAACTGATTGCATTGTTTGTAATGTAAACAAACTAACGTGATGCTCATTTGTTACTGTAGTACACTGATTGAAACCCATAAATCTACATCTTGGTTATGTGCCCATGTTGGAAACAATATGAATACATCAGATACGTTGATAAATTAACATATGTTCATACGTACCAACATATTATACAAAGCTTCTCTACATTAATGAGAAGATATATGTTCACGACAATTTTACAGAACCATAACCAGTACCTAAACTTATTATAAAAAATAAGCTTTAAAAACATTTTAAACTCTCAACAACTCTCTCGATTCTTTTCAGAACTTCATAGACACCATCCTCCTGCAAAGTAGTAAAACACAGCCTAAACCATCCAGGTTCACAGCATTGACAGAACGAACCTGGAATCACAAATATTTTCCCAACATTCAAAAACTTGTGCCAAACCTCATTCTCTCCTTTCTCGCTATAGCACTTCAAAAATTTCCTCATATCAATCCAACAGCAATACCCACTTCTGCTATCATAGCATTCAATACCCATCTTCTTCAATCCATCCACAACTTTAGTATACATTTTCCATCTCCTGACCTTATCCGTTTCAAGAAACTTAGAAATAAACTCCTTATCAGACAACATCGATCTAATAATTCTCTGCGCAGGAACCGAAACAGAATCGAACCTTGAGTATTTGGAAGCAACTGATAAAACTTCATCATTATAGGAGTACAATACTCCTGTTCTAAATCCTGGAAGTGGGATATCTTTTGAAAAACCATAGACGATATGAACTCTATTCTTGTCGTAGTTGCTGTCCTTGTTCAGGATTTCAGATATGCTTGTGAATTCATTGCCTTCAAGAATGGATCCAGCAAATACTTCATCGGATATTAGATGTAAGTTTTTGTCTGTTGCGAATTTTAGAAGTTCATGTAATGTTTCTTTGGGAATGATATTGCCTACGGGGTTGTTAGGATTTGTGAATATGACTGCCTTTACTTTGATGCCACGTATTTTGGCTTGGATGTATGATTCTTCGAATGCCGATATCTTTGGTTGAAAATTGTCTGCACTTCGACATGGAACTGGTATCAAGTCTACCCCGCTTCTCCATTTCACATCTTTGTTGAATCTGATTACAAAATTAGATCACTTTTTAACCAGCAAGATTGAAGTATACTGCCATGGTTTCATATCATATCAGTGTTTAGAACAGAAAAAAAGAAAGATGAATATGAATTTGTATTATAATATGTTTGAAAAGGGAATAAATTATAAGTTGGCAACTAATATTAGAATACTAGATAAATATGATAACATTTTGAGAAAATATGACAATCCTGTTGTAAGGGAAATTACCCATGATAATAAGGGGAAGGGATTAAGAACGCGTCTCCAGGGTCAGCAAGGCAGAAGCTGAGTATCTCAACTGCAGCAGTAGAGCCAGAAGTTATTATTATTTGCGACGGGTTGAATGTATATGAAGTGCGTAGCACTTGAGACATGAATTTAGCGACAACCTGTAATTGAAACATTCGTTTCTTTACTCTTGAAAGTTGAAACATATTTATATCAATAATTTCGTAACTGATGTTTATATTATAAATTCTAACTTTGATGTCTGATTTGAAATATGTTACTAGCAAACTAGATCAATGAAAATGTGTGTATCAGAATTCACAACATAGTGCTTATATACAGATTGTTGGAATATGTTCAAGTAAACGCAAATGAAGACATAGAAAAGTGAATTTAAAGTAAAAGAGAGGATATTCAGACTACTTACTATTTTCAAATCCTTCAAGCCATCAAGACACTGATAGCTAACCAATCCTCGGACCCCAAGATCATCCTTCTCTTCATCAAGCAATGATTTCTTAAGATTCGCTGAAAACCATTCTTTGAGCAAATCATGCGACACCTGCTCAGAACATATTTCAGTTCCTAAGTTATCGCAGTTTAATATTGATAAAGGCTGTAGAAACTGATGGTAGAAGTTCTGATCAATCCATCCATCATATGCTAATAAAATTCTGGGCAATATAATCCCCTTGACTAGATGATACTGATAAAATAATTTTTTTGATTCTCTGGTGAGCTTATATTTCAAAGCTACATTGCATATTACATCAACTGATAATTCACAGGTTCTACTCTGTATAATATATCTTACTTTATATACTAGAGAAATTTCTTGAACATGATATTAACATTCAATGGTTTGATAGGTCAGGATGATGGAAGGTATCTTACGAAGAAATATAAAACGTAGTTAAAGATCAGAACTACAACACTACAGATTTAAGGTCGTCATATCATGATCATGATACATAATGCCAGTAGCGTGAACATTGATAATTAACGTCGATGCAGCCATTACTGGAACATTCTCTCCAACTTCCATCAAAGAGGTTGTGTAGCGTTTTCATTTGATACAGGATTGAATACACTATCATCCACTCAATCTCTAACATGAATGATAATTAACCTTTTAATTCTAATTTTTTCACCTCGTCAAACTAATTTTTTTTGGGTATGTCATTCTTATTTTTCATGTGCATTGTTGTCCAGAATATACACACACACACACACACACACACACACACACACACACACACACACACACACACATACATACATATTTATATATACATATATAATTTTTATGATTTGAATCCGGTTTAAAATCGATTCTCTCCCACTATAATTTGATTCTATTCATGACTAAATTAATACCGCAATAGAGAAAAATCATGCAATCCACGATAAAAAGGAATGTCAAGGAATTTGAATTAACAATTCAAACTTTATTGCTTTCTATAAAAAAAATGAAGATGAAATACGGGAGGTAACTGGGTTTTAGATTTAACCGTAGAAACACTAGAAACACTAGCATCGGAATCAGCATTAGATATAGGAATTATTATTGAATGTGGGTGTTTTTATATATAATAAATATAAATCTCTTGAACATACAATTTATAATCTAAATCGAGTTTTGAAAACCTTATTCATGTGAACTAATCGGCTATTAAATATACATTCAAGAGCTTACTGCACTTTACCCTACTTCAAACCACTTGTGTTTTTTTCCCTTTCCTACTGTCTTTCCTTTTCTTTTTTATTTATTTATTTAATTTTTTTTTTGTGATAATAAAACTTTTAAAAATAATAATTGACAGTATGTTATTGAGTGCAGAATCCCCAAAATCAAGGCTAAAATGAGTAAATTTTGTAACAGGGTGAGCAAAGTAAAAGTAAAGAGGACATGTTACCTGGTTTTCGGCCAAAGCCAACTGCATAACCCCATCAGGATTAGTGGCAGAACAATATGGATCCTCTGCCCACTTCCCATATCCGACATCCGAGACCGAGTCATCTACAACACCGTTGTACACAATGGAATACGCTCGTGAAGAAGTTTGAGCATCACCCGCTTCACAATTCTTACTCTTCCTGCACAAACTTCTTCTGATACTAGCAAAAATGATCTCTTTCAACACGAAGTTGAAGATAATGCAAGTGATCACAAGGATGGATTTAATCGAGTATGAAACAGTTTGAACTACTGCTTGCAGTGGAACTTTATTGCTCATCTTCTTCTTTCTTTTGTTTTGTTTTGTTTTTCTCGTTTATAGCATTTATTTTGTATAGAGCTTGTTGTAAAAGATGTGGAGAAAAAGCGGTGCCTGTTTTGTCCACTTTTACCTGATGATGTGTGTTGCATGTCTGTTTGATTCTCATTTGCATAACATATGTGCTTACTGTCTGATAATACGTGGCTGCATCGTTCTATTCCATGTTGGTTCTGTATTCATGTGCCCTGATCGTCATATTTTTGGTTTGCATTTGATTATGGATAACCTTTACATTTCAAAGATGAACTGACATTGGTATTTCACCTTCTGTGTATGATGGGTAAAGTTTTATTGTCTATTGATAAATACAACTACTTAAGTTAAAAACAAGTAAGTATGCATAAAGCTTATACAAAATCACAAAATGTCAATATGCTTTAAAAGCACATAAAAGTCATCTAAGCAATTCTTTCCCTTAAATGAAAGTCTCATAACACTAAACATTTGCTATGTTCATCGGACCCTACTGTTCTCTTCTTCAGCTTAGACAAAAGAACCTTCACATATTCTTGAATGTTCTCGTAATTCCTCCTCAGGGAAAACCTTTGGTTTCACTAGACCTTGGGATATCTCTAGTTTGATTCTTTAAAAGGAATGACATAAAAACAGGGTCTAGCTTCCTTTCCATATTAAATCCTAGAGTTGAGGTCTTATCCAATTTAGAACGGTTAAAGCCTGAAATGGTTTTTGTTTTTGTTTTTTTTTCCGACCATAATTCATTAATATCAGCAAATGCCAATTTCAAAAATTGAACTCGTGATTAGAACCAATTCTGAGGTTTCTAACGCCTAGTGCGAATTTTCAAACGACGTCCCTTGTGGTAGAAAATTCGTTAGCGGTATTAAATAAAATTCTTATTTATAGAAAACCATTATTTATTTTGGAAAAGCCAGTACAACAAAATGAATATAATCATTTAGATTATTAGATTAATTCTTATATAATTTATATATTAGTGAAGTACCTAATACTTTTATGAAGTAATATTGCAAACAAATAAAAGAATCAATAAACACAATTCTAATATGAAAAGTCAACAATAATAAGTCACAATATCAAAAAAAAATACATATGAAGCTTCAAAAGTATTTTAGAAATCATCACTTGTTCCTTTGCACTATGAGAAATACTCAAAGCTTTATATGTAAGTAAAATAAGATACAGATGATATGGTTATTTGGAGGAAAAACTTATTATAGAAAAAGAAGATATTAAATAGTATTATTTTGAAACAAACTGTATAAGTAAATAGCATATGAAGTGTATGATATACCTTTTTAACTTCTTTGTATCGTGAAAAGTTCATCTAAATTTTTTTGTCTTTGCATATTCAGAAGCAAAATCTTGTGTAATATCTTTGTATTTAATGGTTTTCAAGATACCTTTTCAATGGAAACATTGTGATATTTAAATGGTTTGGTAACCAAAGCTAATTAAAGGAATCGTATATTTGGTAGTTTCAAAATTATAATTAATCTTAATTTTCATAATTTAAAAATACTTTATGCGAAACCGAATTTACAGACATTTCCAAATTAAGTTAGCATAAATTTGTAGCTAAATTCATTTTCTTCTTCAAATTATAACCTTTCACATATTATAACTTTAAACATAAATAAAAGTTGTTACAATTAAACAAAATGCATTCAAAAATTCTATTAATTTGTAGCTAAACCCATTTCCTTTTCCAAATTCCTAATAGAAAATCGATTATACCATTCACTAAAAATTTCAATCTCAAACTTAATTATAACAATACTAGTTAATCACCATTTTCAAAACTAAAAATCCAATGAAGATCTATTAGTATTTTATGTCTATTAGATTTTTGCCATTTCTAGTAATATAAGGTTTCATAAACTTACAAAAAATATCTCATTTTTATTTACTTTTCATAGAAAATTTTTTGTTTACTTATTTCCTTTTCTTCACATCATAACCCCTCCCTCACCTAACTCAGAAACACAACCGACCCTAGATCAATGTCCTTACCACTAACTCAAAACACTCTATTTCCATCGCCCTCGCAGATCAGAAATAGCTCCTCCATCGAACCGAAATCTACAACCCAACTAGAGCCACAACCACCTCCTCCACCTCGAACCCAACCTCACCGCAACAACCCAAATTTGACCCCAACCATTATGAACCTGCGACTACACAACAACACACCCCATCGACCTTCAACCTCCCACGAAACACCTCATCGACCCCATATCTACACCTACCAGAACTCACCTTCCTTTCTACCATCCTGCAAGTGGCTACCTCAAACCCCACAATCGCGACCTCTTACTAGATTATGCAACATAACCCTGCAACTCTTACCAACTACGTCGCTGCTCCTCGTGATTTCCTTCTTTCTTTGCATTTCTACTTTCATTGTTTTTTATGTTTCTTTGCTTTGTGAAATTAAAATTTGATGCCCTGTAATTTTTGTTGCCCCGTGCGTGGGCACGGTTGTCACTGGGCTAGAGCCGACCCTGCTCGTGATCTTTAATCTCGTAGTTTGAACTATCAACCAACTGAGTGAAACCTGTTAGCAAAGCCTGAAATGTATTTAGAGAAAGAACAACTGAAAAATAAATGCTCAAAGTTCTCAACCTACTTTTCACATAATACATGTAGCAAGTCCATGTGATTTCCTTAGCTAATTGATATGTCATTTGTCTACAAACAATTTTTAATGTTTTATTGGCTATAGTGAACATTTTATAATTAATGTGGTTTCAAATCATTGGCGCCAAATAAACAAAAGGAGAAGGAGACCTCATCCCTCCCATGTAGATTTTAAATAAAGTCGTTAATCAAAACTATTCATACCTAGTCATCAAAACTCTCCACCTTATTACTTTATATATTTTCAACTAATTTCCCAATAGCTCTAGCTTGATACAATACATTTTCATTCTTTATTCCTTATAATGGAATTTACCATTAATTCCTAACCTCCATATATTTTTGTACGGTCCCACCCTAAAATCCCTTCTAAGCATTTTTTGTTAATACTATGGTCAACTATGAAGAAGTGTTATCTTCATTACAATCTCCATCTTCATTGTCTTTAGCCCGATCTTCGAGCTCTATGAATATACTTCCAATACTTGAGACATTAATGTCAATATCCATGGTTCAAAAAGTTTCTTTCTAATATCTACTATGCATCCATTTAGTCAAATAGAGTCACATTTTCGATAATTTCAAAAATGTTAATAACACCGCCATTTTAATGTCATACAACTTCATCAAACCAATACCTCCTTCTTTGAAAGAACATGGAGTTTCTAAGAAGTTTTGTGATAGTCACCACCGTATAAAAAATTATCATATAAAGAATCAATTTTATCAAAAGTGGAAATAGAAATATTAAAGGCCCGAATTCAATGAGATACCATAAATGAAATAATAGAATGTATAAGTTTCAACTCCACCTTCCATATCGAGAATAGTAGAATCCCAACCAATAAAAATTTCATAATTTTTTCTAATCAAATAATCCCAATATGTTTTTTCTCATAGATAGGAGAACTTCTAAATATCTAATAGGAAGGTAACCTTCTTCAAACCCATTATACTTTTAATGTCGACCTTCAAATATATATGTGTGTGCAACCAAGCTAATTACACATTGCACATAAACTTTGGAAAATGTGCCATTAACATTACCTTACTCGGGGTAATAAACAAATAGCATCCTTAAATAGCATCCTCTGTATAAATGATAATTGAAGGAAAATCGCCTTCCTTCGATGGCCAATAGAAAGATCTTTACCCTTGATTATCTTCTTAATACTATAGTGTAATTTTTAGATTTATCGGTTGAAATAAGAAATTGAAGCGATATGGTACTTCTAATTTTCTTCTCTTCATTACCCAAGAGAAAATACTAATTAACAATGGAGACATCTATAATATTTTTTTATATGTTGATAAAGCTTTATTTGGACTTTATATTCAACTATCAAAATCATCCTAGCGGTAGTATTTTCTAAGCACACATACTAAAGCAGTACCCAAATAAGAGTGGCATGTTGAAGGTTTATATCAAAATGGTATTATCAGAAAACATTTGTTATTTACTCGGTAGAAAACACTTGTCCAATGTTATAAACATCAAGTACGTAAGGATATTGTTATATTTAACATGTTTATTAAATAACTAATTATTATTAAAAAAAATTATTAGATGAATTCTCGCACACATATATAATTTCTTTGTTTAAGTTTTGCATATATAAGTATATACTTCACATATATGCATGTTTTTATTGTCTATACATATATGGATATGATTTAATGTATTTGTTATGATATATTGTATATGATTGAGCTATTATTATTTTTAAACATATGAAGGAAAAAGTTAGACATACCTTGAAATAAAATAAAGCATGACATTGTATAAAATAAAAGTACACGAGATAAACCATAACGAAACACATAAATGAAACATTACAAGAAACATAACATGGCATGAGGTAAACAGAATCGTAAGGCAAATAACTACATAAACTATTATTCAAACTTGTAGTTCAACTCTTGCAGCAATATTGAACTTCATATTGAATTTGCTTCGAAAGATTTACTATGCAACATGTTTGTATTTATCAACAAATTAACATGGATTAAGGTTATTATAAATTGATTTTGTTTTAAATGATCAACTCAACATTATTTTTGATTTCCATTTCTTAACAATTGAACAAGTAAGTGAAATTGGAAAGATCAAAATGGAAATGGAAAGGAAAGAACATCACATGTGTATATATAGGGTCATTTGATGTTCTAAACATCGGGTAACTCCAGATGTTTAATACGATTGTTAGGAGTAGCTATGCGTGTCAAATATGTCACATAGGCACTTTTTGTTATGATACATATCAATTATTATGGATGCTCTAAGTACTTTTTTCTTATCTTGATCTTTATATGCTTGAGAAAATACACAAATCAATGTATGTTTAAAAAATAAATTAATACATTCATTTTGGATTGCTATTTTAAATAAATCTTATAATTTGGACCCTAACTCTAGCATTTTTTATAGTAAGATTGGTTATTCAAGCAAAGCACTCATTTTGATGTCTTAGGGGTTCTAACCCTTGACCTTTAGGACCTCAGCCTAGAGCTTATACCACTTGCTACTTGAGCTAGTGGTTCATAACTCCAACATTCAAATGTTTAATATGCTCAATATCCACATAAACTAAAAATTATTGGTGTTCTTTACAATGTACTAACTCAAGTCGAACAATTTTTGGTTGCGATTGGTCTCTTTGTGGGATACCGGGTATGTACATTGAAAGTCGGAAGAAAAATAAAATGAGTATTGGAATAATTGATAGAGTTAGGTGTACACTCTAGGGGCAACTCTATAATATGTTGTTAATTATTAACTCTCTATTAAAATCTTGTTCGAAATTAGAGGTGTTTTTCTTTCTTTATATACTTATCATATTATGATATGTCAATTAATTATTTAATTCAAGTAGTAAATAGAAAATCCTTAAATGATATGTTATGTGATATTACTTATAATGTTTTATAATCATAATTTTTTTATCACATTAAAAATAATATATTATTTTAAATATTCCTAGTCAAGATGTTTTAAGATAGAATATCAATACGTCCGTTGAGGCTAAAGTACATATTTGTCTTCAAGATGTTGGGTAATATATTACTTATGACTACTTGGAGCACTAAGTGGTTACGTACTGATATGTATTGGATAACTATGGAATGACTCACTCGAGAGTTTCCCCGTTGGTTAATAGAACTAAGGTCAAACAATGAATCTCGAAGTGAAGATATTAAACGGTTCTCTCGATTTGAGAATACCGTTGAATTTCAATGTGGACACTCCACTTCGATTATAGTTAAATTGTTGCATAACGTCCATCAAACGACTATAGTTGGGTTTGAGTTGAAACATTGGAAGTGAAACACTATTCCATAGGGAATTTTTCTTCTCAGTTATATGAGGTTAGGATCATGGTCCACTATAGTCAACTCAAAGTCAAAGTCTCTGACCAATGTAGTACGATTAATAATAATAATTATTATTAAACCAATGACTTTATTTTTGGATTAAACAAGTTGAATATGGACGATATTGAAACTTTAACCAAAATCAAATATCATAAGTCCTAAAGTTTTATAGGACTGACGAAGAGAATTGATGTAAATAATCGTTACTAATGGACACTGCTAAAAATTGTAAAATAGAATTTTAACGACATAGATATATGAGCGATAAATTTGGCCAAACTATCACACTATTGACTAAGGTAATATGTTAACATTGATATTTGAATTATTCAATATTAATTGTTGACTGAATATACACCTGCAAGTTGCACAATTGCATAGGTAGATTAGCCAAAATACCAAATGATTTGATTAATTTATATTTAATTGTAAATTAATTAATATTTATGAAACACTAATAATTTATTTATTTGATGTATTATGTGCCATTAGTATCTTCTGGTTTTATTAGTAAATAAATGGGTACGTATATAAAAGTTATATGTACTAATCAATATTCGATATCAATATGCATTTAAATTTGTTTTCAATATTTTTAATTGCTTAATGGGTTTGGATAAGTTTTAAGGCCTATATAGCCCATATATGGCCGATGATTATTGAGGGAGAAAGGTGATTTAGATTCAAGTTTTGGATGTTGAATTGGTAAAGAGAGACATAGTAAACCAAGGAGAAAAGATTTCATTCACTCTCTCTATATAAACCACAATACCCCGCATTGTACATTACACTTTTTGGCCTTCCCATCTCTTGTCCAGCCACATAACCATTCCATCACCTCTAGGCTAAATATACTTTTATCCATTAAATATCAAATTAAATTGAAGGCGGTAGTTCTCTAAGCTATTGTAAAGGTAGGAGCTAGAATCGGGATCAGATCTAGGATCATCTTCCAATCAAAGTGCAAATCTAAAGCTACATCTATAAGTTATCTTTTACTAATTAAAATTTCATATCATCATGTTTATGTATATCTAAATCAACATTGAAAGAATTTATATACGCATGTTTACCTACACACATAGATATAATATTATACAAGTATTTACATATACATATATAGATCTACATAGTGTAAATGTTTCTTATATAATATAAAAATTGAATTTTATGCATATAAATATGTACGAACATTGTAAACAAAAAATTTATTTATTACACGTTAAAATCGAATTTAAATTGATAAAACTTATTTTCAAATATATATATATATAAGTGTGTGTGTGTGTGTGTATATATTTGTAATATTTTTAAATTAAATTTTGTATTCATTATTTTAAAAAGATATATAAGTATATATTTATTTATTTATACATTTATAAATTAATACTTCATTTTATAAAATTAATATCTCGATTTAAAAAAAATTATGGCCAAAAGGCATATATATATAATATTTAATTGACAATGTTTTAGTAGGAACAAATAAATAAATATAGACATACACACACACCTAAAAATAAAAAATTTAATTAAATTAATTACTTTCGTAAATTATACACTATTTAAAGTATTATAAATTTTATTTTGGATTTATAATATATATATATATATACACACATGAAATTTTAAATTATAGATCATGGACTGTGTTTAAATTGTATTGCCAAGTATACTTTTACATATTTTAAAAGGTTTTAAAATTTAAAAATTTTGAATTGTTCAAAATAGTTTGTTTTATTTTAAAATATTTTCTAAATTATTATTATAGATATATATAATTTTAAATAATTTTTTAGACATTCAATGGTATATAAAGGGACAAACATGTCAATTGTAGTGTAAATCCCAACATTTATAAATGGCCATATTAACCATGTATACTTCTTCTGTGTTGCTTATGCACTATACGCATATAAGTATATTTGATACACTTATAAAATATAGCTCAAGTAAACTAAATACTTTCGTTTATAAAAAAACTAAATAAAATAAAGGTTTTATTTAAAATATTTTAGACTGGATCTAATATCAATTAAACTTCATAAGCCCAATAAAGATCTAAAGATGAAAAATAATTTGAAATTCGCCCATTTTACCCACCACGACCCAGCTAGTTCCTATCAATGCTATCAAAGCGAAATAGCCCATGTGGTCTAAATTAAAAGTATTAGGACTAACTTATTAAAGCCTACTCATTTAGTAGGGTGTCTAGAAAGGTAGTATCTAAGATTGAGTTTGAGTAATCAAGTACTCTACCTTTTAAAATACATTGTTCCATAAGTCGATATCACTCAAATAAATAAATATTAAAGAGTATGAATCTCTAATATAAGTTTTCCTCTACCATATATATATTAATAGGTTACTTGCATAATCTTTAGTTGTTGATCTTTCCTCAAGCTAAAGATGTTATGTATAATACTATTAATTTATTAACTAAATGAGGTAAGATACATGCACGTATTTGTTGAGCTTTCCTTAAGGTATGAGCATTTTACTTAGGACATCGCGATGTGGAAGATAAGAGTGAATAATCTCTCTTGGTTTGTTAAGCTTTCCTCAAGATCGAGATGAGGTTAGGACGAAGACCATGTGTTGGGAGTTTATATGATACAATTGCTAAGATGTTATTCATCACTTGCTGGCCTATGATTTGTTGAGCTTTCTTCAAGGTTAGAATCCCAACACAAGTTAGTTTTAACCCCTATAAGAGAAATCGAATGTTTCTATATTCTCTTAGGGTTTTGAAAAACATAAAAGTCAAATGGGAGCCTTGTTAAAAGAATGAAATGGTAGCATTTAACCTTTCTAATATTGTAAGAATATATGCTATACAAATTAAATTTTATACTCGATAAGTTTATGCAACTGATATAATTTATAAAATGTTATCAGTTTAAATATACAAATGAACTTAATTAAAGATTGATATAGAAATATAAAACATACTTACGAGTAAATTATTTGGCATTTGTCACTTTAAGACCCATGAAAAAGCCGATCTATACAAAAACTAAAATATTCATACCCTAGTCACTTAAGTGTTTATTTGTACAAGACCATGTATTATCTTCTACGAGTTTTGAACTCTAAAAGCAATACAAGACTATGGATAAATGATCCATACTCGATCACATATGTTATATGGTAAATAGTAATGATTTATAATATACAAAATTTCAATGAAATTAATTCGTTCGAAATAAACAAGTAAGCCATAATGAGAGATCATGTATTTAATATGATTGATTACCATAAGGGTCTTATTATTTTAGATGTAGCACTAGACTAATAGAATATGTTAAAATGAACATTTTTTTATTTGAGTATATTAAAGTTGTGGTTTCCATGTACGGTCTACCTTCTCAAATTTAAATCGTCGCTTTCATTTATTTTATTTTATTATTATTACTTTCTTTATTAAATACATGCCTCTTTTGGTTTTCCAGTAAGTTTTATTTATTTACATGTGAGCCTTGCCTTGAAATGTTTCTTGAGTGTTAATGAAATTAATTGAGGTAGCGCACGTTTTGAAATTTTATACCTAAAGATTTGTTTGCCATGTAAACATGTTTTATCAAATTCGAACGTGTGTCTTTCATCTTTTGTTAATTACCTGCATGTTAGTCTCTTTTCATTTTGCATATTTACATCTTCTTGTATCCTTCCCTTTCATATTCCAATTTCCAAACGTGCTTTACCCTTATTCATTTCCTATTTCATAAATCTCTTCCTCTAACTTTCCATTTCCAAAACGTGCTTCCATTATTTCTTTTGCCTGAAGTTTTCTTTCTCTTCTAAAAAAACAAACAAATGTGAGCAACTTATTTTCATGAAGCCAATCTTTTCCATTTGTTCGCAAAACCATTTTCTAAAGTTTCCTTCCTCCATGCATGAGCCATCGTGTCATTTTTCCCGTTTATTCTCCAGGCTTTAGAAACATGAGTAGGCTTTAAAATTCTTAATGTGAGTAACTAATTTGTTTTATTTTGTTACTAAAATATGTGTACATGTTTTTATATTTCATTTTCATAATATTCTTATAACTTGAATATCTTTCGCATATAAACTCCGATTGATGCGCGGTTTCTTCCGTTGGACCCATATTAAAATTCCAAACAACATGAAACTGGTTTGGTTGAATTTGGAGACTGTTGAAATTTTGGGCTTTTATTGGATTTTTAAATGGGTTGTAAATAAAGGTGAGTGATTAAACCCACTCACACAATACTAAAAATTTCCATTGTAAGTTAATAAAATTTATGATGTGATATATAAATTTTTTATTGCTGTTTATTGATTTAAACTGGCATTTGAATTGATATTGGATCTGAATTGACATTAAATTGAATTGACATTTAAATTTATATTGAAATTTTAGTTCTAGTAAAACCCCGACATTGATAACTATGAACTATTGTGATATATCGGTTGATTTGGATGTTGTTTGAAAGGGATGCTTATTGATTGATATGTTGGATGTATGGTTGTTTATTTATTTTAATATGTCCCTATTGTGAGAAATGCGGATTACGGATCTTAAGGCTGGAATAACACTAGAGGGGGGGTGAATAGTGTTTTGTGGATTTTCTAAATCTTTTTGAAACTTATGTAAATTTAATCACCAACAAATGCAATTCACATACACAGATATAATCACAGAATTAGACACAAATGCAAATAATAAATAAAAGCAATAAAGGAAAGAACACACAGGATTTTATACTGGTTCGGAGTTACCCTACATCCAGTCCCATACAAACGTACCAATTTCTTATCAAAAATAATCTCCCAGATTACACCCTCGATTTCAAGGCCACGAGGTACACCCTCCTGTATTCGAGTCCGGGGCAAACTCTCTTGATTTACTAGGCCACAAGATCACCTAATCGATTTCCAGGGCAACAATCACACCCAATTGATTTCAAGGCTCAACCGCACCTTTTACTCAATAGTTTGATTTACTAATAATCCTATAAATCTGAATAGCACTGAGATCTTATAGGGAGAGTGGCAGAGAATCAAATAAGAGATAATCAAGTTTGATTCACTTGGTATTTTGGCATAGTATAGTTTGGAATTCTTTAGAATAAATGTGGAAGATGAAGAGGAGAGAAAACAAGTAAAATCTGATTAAAAATTCGTTTAGAACTACTGGTATTTATAGGAAATCAACAACCATATCTATTTGTGAATGGATACGACGAATAGACACTTCTTTTGAAAATTTGAATTTTGAATTTAACGGACACCATGTCGACATGGGGTATCCCATGATGTCGACATACCCTAGTTAAAAATAATGTATAATTTGTTTTGAAAATGATATTGAAAGGAAAACAAGATGAAATGATTCTGGAGTAAAATAAACTAATTTCCTTATGTTTTAAAATAAAGAAGGGTAGAAAAATATATTTTTAGAATGTATATATAAATTTTATTTTAAATCTCAAGTATATATATATTATAAAGAATATTTAAAAATCAGAAGATAGTTTTAAAAACAAACGAAGTTTAAAGAAAGAGTTTATTTAAAAACAAAAACAAAGAATATTTTAAGGCTAAAACATTTTGGAAAGCAGTTTTGAAAATCATTTTGAAGTAGTTTTGCAAGCTTCTTCCTACAGAATATCTCATCACATCAGGACTCGAGAACTTGTACAAAACCAGGATGTTCGTGGGTTTGTAAGCCACTTGTCGTAGGTTTGTAAGCTACTTGTCATGGGTTTGCAAGCCACTAAAAAGGTAGAAATGGGTTCCATCCCAAATGAAATATGGAATGAAGATTTCCATGCTATTATGAAGTCTTAACATAATTCTAGACTCAATACTTATCTTGTACTATTAAAATCTTGAACTCTTAATAACTTGATTTCTTGATACTCATGAGTCTTCAATCTTGATATCTTTGATCTTTAAATTCATCAGTCTTGTTTCTCTATACTGTACAGTCTTCATTCTTGGTACCTGCATGTTTATATCGTGCATATACATATATATATATAAACTATAATGTTAGCATTTATATTTTATAACAAGTCCTAAGGTTGTTGTCATCAAAACCATCATTCTCAAGGACTAACAATCTCCCCATTTTTTATGATGACAACCTATGTTTATAAAATATACTTCTCCTTCTCAATTACTCCCCTTAAAACTAATAACTCCCCCTAAAACTAATAACTCCCCCTTAATCTATGCCTAACTACTCTAACTACTCTATTTTATATTTCTCTCCCTTTGTCATCAACAAAAACCAATCCTAAACTAATATAACTCCCTCTTAGTCTTATGTTGAAGTACTTGTGACAAATTAAAATGGAGTGTATATACATATAATAACATGAGTTAATTAATGAAAACATAACCAATATGATAGTTTAAACCCAATAAACATATACTATGTTTCATATAATTTTATACATTCCATTCAAATCAAATCAATTCTAAACAAATCAAATCAAACAATTTAAATCAAATCAAACAATTCAATTCAAATCAAACAATTCTAAAACAAGCAATTCAAACCATAAGGAGATCAAATAATTTTAGGAACTTCAACCCATCATTCTTCTCCAAAGATAGGATCCTTTTTAATATCTTCCTAATCTTCATTATCTTGAATTAAAGTTCCTTCAGGATTTGCATTGAGATCATCTTTGTTTATGGCAGAAATCATCCAACGGAGGGCATCGAAATGCTTCTTTTGTTCTTTTATCACCTTCATTTGACTTAGTTCTAAGTGCCTTTGATTGCGGAGAATAAAAGTAAGTATATTCTTGAATGAATTGAGAGTTTCTTCTAGATTTTCACTTAGAGTGTGAGAAAAGGAAGCCATTTTTGATAAATAGTTAAAAGATATAAATAGAAATAAGTAGAAATGAAGAGATTACAAATTTCTGGAAGAAACAGGTATTTAAATAGGCAGAAATTCGTTTAAAATGAATAGACATGAGTTAGTTATTTTAATTTCAAAATTTAAAAAAATAACCAAATCAGACAGTTATATGTCGACATAGCGGATTGGGGTATGTCGACATGGGTATGTTAATCTATGTGTCTTCTTTGTTTTGTGAATAAGTATGTATATATATAAACTTGTATACTATACTAATATTTATTCCAGAGACACGATAAATTAGAAAAACATAAGATAGATAAATGAGTTAATACATGAGATACTTCATAACATGATAAAAGAGCAATACAAGTTCATACAAAATAAACTAGTACATTATATCCTAGTTTTTAGAATGTGCTAGAGGATGAGGAGGATGATGATAAGCCAAGTTTCCAACCAACTTTAGCAAAGAACTTGTTCATATTAGTGGTCATTTTATCCAATTTCTTACTAACGGATCTTTTGAGAATCCGTTGATTTTCCACTATGATCTTTTGATTTTTGAGGAGTGTTTTGTTGGAAGGATTGTTAGGATATTCAATACTTTCCAAGGAGGTATCTTCATTTTCTTCTTCAATTTCCATTTCCTCCCCTTCTTCTTCTTCCTCATTTTCTTCCTCCATCTCTTCATGTACCAACCTTTCATCCTTTTCGGCAAGAGATTCATATTGTTGAAATATGAAAGGAATTTTCATAAGAGAAATATTGGCATGATTAAACACTTTTCTTGAAATAAATTCTTCCATTTTGTAATCAACACCAAAATAATTAAAAATCCGAGTGAGATAGATTCCATGATACAAAGTATTCTCACCCATTTCCAAATTTTTAGGACGAAGTTCATCCATAATCACTTGCGCCCAATTAATGTCATAATGACCAAAAATGGAAAAAAGAGCTTTACAAACTTTTAGAGTCGGGTTATTGAAATTTACCGATCTAGGAGTGATAGTATGTTGCAAAGGAAGGTTAACAGTACGTGCTTTCGGACGAAAGTTACGATTTTTAAATTCAAAGTTGTCATCTCCTTCGAAAATGTGATGAAATGTCTCACGATCATGTTCATCAATGTTGAAAGTAGAAAGATCCATTCCCAAATTCTTGCAATTGAGAATGTTGTCCAAAATTTCACAATTTAAAACAATTTTAGTGCCTTTGACACTACTCCAAATTTCATTTTCATTTCCTTCATGAAAACCGCGATTCAAATTTGCATAAAACATTTTAACAAGATTTGGATAACAAACAAAATCATTTTCAGAATTGTCAAAAAGACTAAGAATATGGTTCTCTTCAAGAAGAGTATTGATTTCATATGTAGATAAATCGCTAAAGATAGCAAACTTTCCCATATGAACTTTTCCATAATTAGCATAGCTTATATAATCCTTGATTGCTTCCGGATCATTATAGAGATACTCTTTGATGGTTTTAGACAGCCTTATTGTGGATGGAGTACTTGAAGAAGCCATTTTTGAAGAGAGTAGAAAGTTTGAAAGAGTGAAAGAGAGTTTGAAGTTTAAAATGAAAGTGAAAAGATATGATAAGATAAGAGAAATAAATAGATATTCAATAGTCATGTTCTCTGGTCAAGAGGTACCTTTCCAGAACATTGGAGTTGTGAAAAGGTGGAGGAAAGTTCAAAGATTTGAATTCAAATTTGAATTTCAAATTTCTGACAGGGATGTCAACATCATGGGTAGGACCATGTCGACATGGGTCAAAGAATTCATGTGACTTATATTTTCCTATATACTTTAATCTCTATATATTTATATATTATTTTTAATGTCTGTATATTTTCTGGAGTAATATTTAATATAATAATATTACTTTAATAAAAAATATTATAAAAATTAAAATAAACATAATAAAAAATTAAAATTCAAACAAAAACAATCAAACAATTTTAAGCAAACAATTTCAACTAATATATTGTAAATGTGTACCTTTTTCTAGATTCATATCTCTGAGATCATCGGAATCATGAATAGCCGTAAAGCATATATTTGAATTTTCTGTCTTCTGATCATCATTGCTTGAGGATGAGTCTGAGTCTGAATCATCTAGTGTAGCGGTATACGCTCTCTTCCTTTTCTTTGTATAATCATCGCTTGTAGGAAACTTTTGCTTATCAGGGTGCAGACAGTCTCTTTTGAGATGACCTGGTTCATCACAGTTGAAACATTTGCCGAGGTTTGGTACTTCATTATGATTTCCAGAATTCCTATGATCATTCTTTTTGAAGTTGTTTATCTTTCTGTATTTTAGAAACTTCCGAAAATTCCTTGTCATGAAAGCTATTTCTTCATCATCATCACTTCCCGATTCTAGTCCATCTGTTAATGCATTGAATGCAATTGACTTCATTTCGAATGCCTTGCTATCTCTTCTCTCTTGCATTTGTGCTTTAAACGACATTAAATTTCCAATCAATTCTTCAATCTTTAAAGTACTGATATCATTTGCTTCTTCAATTGCAAGAGTTTTCTGATCCCATTCTGGAGTAAGAGAATTTAGTATTTTTCTGACTTGATCTTCTTCGGAAAAAGATTTTCCCAATGATATTAGAGAATGCACAATATGCTGAAATCTACTATACATGTCTGAAATGGACTCATTAGAATTCATTTTGAATAATTGAAACTTATTCGTGAGTATGGATATTTTGGTCTGTTTGACTTTGCTTGTTCCTTCATGAGTAACATGCAAAGTTTTCCAGATATCATATGCAGACTTACAAACAGATACTCTATTGAATTCATTCTTATCAAGTGAACAAAATAAAATATTCATTGCGTTGGGATTATTTTGTGCAATAGTCTTTTGCTCAGTAGTCCACTGTGAAAAATTAATTGTAGGTTCAGAATATTTAGTGTGTGTGATATTCCAAGTGTCCAATCCTATTGATTGTAAATATACTTTCATTCTACATGCCCAATGTGCATAGTTACCACCATTAAAAAGTGGTGGTCTGGAAGTAGACTGACCCTCTACAAATGAACTAGTGATAGTGTTAACAAAACTAGTGTTGGTAGCCATTTTTTAAAAACTTTTCAAAATTCAGATTATGCAAACTTTGAAAACCTTGCTCTGATACCAAATGTGAGAAACGCAGATTACGGATCTTAAGGCTGGAATAACACTAGAAGGGGAGGTGAATAGTGTTTTGTGGATTTTCTAAATCATTTTGAAACTTATGTAAATTTAATCACCAACAAATGCAATTCATAGACACAGATATAATCACAGAATTAGACACAGATGCAAATAATAAATAAAAGCAGTAAAGGAAAGAACACACCAGGATTTTATACTGGTTCGGAGTTACCCTACATCCAGTCCTGTACAAACGTATGGATTTCTTATCAAAAATAATCTCCCAGATTACACCCTCGATTTCAAGGCCACGAGGTACACCCTCCTGTATTCGAGTCCAGGGCAAACTCTCTTGATTTACCAGGCCACAAGATCACCTAATCGATTTCCGGGGCAACAATCACACCCAATTGATTTCAAGGCTCAACCACACCTTTTACTCAACAGTTTGATTTACAAATAATCCTATAACTCTGAATAGCACTGAGATCTTATAGGGAGAGTGATAGAGAATCAAACAAGAGATAATCAAGTTTGATTCACTTGGTATTTCGGCAGAGTATAGTTTGGAATTCTTTAGAATAAATGTGGAAGATGAAGAGGAGAGAAAATAAGTAAAATCTAATTAAAAATTCGTTTAGAACTACGGGTATTTATAGGAAATCAACAACCATATCTATTCGTGAAAGGATACAACGAATAGACACTTCTTTTGAAAATTTGAATTTAACGAACACCATGTCGACATGGGGTATCCCATGATGTCGACATACCCTAGTTAAAAATAATGTAAAATTTGTTTTGAAAATGATATTGAAAGGAAAACAAGATGAAATGATTCTAGAGTAAAATAAACTTATTTCCCTATGTTTTAAAATAAAGAAGAGTAGAAAAATATATTTTTAGAATGTATATATAAATTTGATTTTAAATCTCAAGTATATATATATATTATAAAGAATATTTAAAAATCAGAAGATAGTTTTAAAAACAAACGAAGTTTAAAGCAAGAGTTTATTTAAAAACAAAAACAAAGAATATTTTAAGGCTAAAACATTTTGAAAAGCAGTTTTGAAAATCATTTTGAAGTAGTTTTGCAAGCTTCTTCCTGCAGAATATCTCATCACATCAGGACTCGAGCACTTGTACAAAACCACGATGTTCGTGGGTTTGTAAGCCACTTGTCGTAGGTTTGTAAGCTACTTGTCGTGGGTTTGCAAGCCACTAAAAAGGTAGAAATGGGTTCCATCCCAAATGAAATATGGAATGAAGATTTCCGTGCTATTATGAAGTCTTAACATAATTCTAGACTCAATACTTATCTTGTACTACTAAAATCTTGAACTCTTGATAACTTGATTTCTTGATACTCATGAGTCTTCAATCTTGATATCTTTGATCTTTAAATTCATCAGTCTTGTATCTCTATATTGTACAGTCTTCATTCTTGGTACCTACATGTTTATATCCTGCATTTACATATATATATATATATCTAAACTATAATGTTAGTATTTATATTTTATAACAAGTCCTAAGGTTGTTGTCATCAAAACCATCCTTCTCAAGGACTAACACCTGTATCACCTTGTATATTATTGATATCATTTAAATGGTCATTTGAATCATTTTAAAATTGGATACCTATGACAATATAATTATGGGTTGAAATGATATACTATTGAATTTGTAAAAAAATGATCACTTGTACATAGGGTAGAAAATCGTATACGGACACCGGATTGGACTAAATTTAATTTAGATTTATATGAATTTAATTATTCTAATTCGAGCTTTGAAAAGTTGAAATTGAAACTGCTTAAATGAACTTGTTTAAAGGATTTAACTTAGAATTAAACCTGAAATTGAGGTATGATGTTAATTTACCAGAATTGAACCATTTGAAAGGCCTAAGTTTTAATTTTAAACTTTGGATTTATTTGAATTAAAGTGATTTAAATTGGTATTCAAATTTTGATTAGGAGATGGAAAATCCCATAAACGTCTCTGAAACTATTGTACTCATATCTTATGTGATGTTGATTTGACTTACATAGAAAATTTAAGTTCTGACTCGATTGTATTGTTTTTTCATTATGCTCGGGTTAGCTTGAGCATTTCAGTGTTTTGAAGACGTTATTCCTTGAAGATGAAGATGGAGATTGGCGATCGTATTTATTATTATTTTTTCACTGCATTATTTTATATGTTTGTTTCTTATACTCTGATTGATGTTGTAAAATGTGTAATCAAATGTATATTGTAAAACAGCTTCATGAACTGTTTTGTTTGATTATTATATTTTGTCATTCCGCTGCGAGATTCTATGTATTGCTTTCCTTCTTTTCTCTTATTTTCTTTATTAAACCCTATTGATAATCTACCATTTTGAATGATATGAGTTAGACATGTGTGGTTTATTGTCGACTTAAATCATCCAAAAAGGTGGGTCGTCACATGAATGGCTCGACCATTTGAAAGGAAGGGTAATGTACGAGATGGATGTAACTTGGGCTTCATGAAGAGATGTAGGAGATGAAAATTATATAAAATATCAGTAGATAGTTAATATGAAAAGGGAAATGAGGTTTTATTCTAATTGTGTTTTTCATATAGAAAATTGTTTTCTATAAAAGTCATTTATGTGAGTTTAAGATATTTGATCAAAAACTCTCGATTTTAAACCGGTTATAGTAAAGGAAATAAATAGCACATAATAAGTAGTTGAATGGAGCTTCATATTTCATAAGCTATTATAGTAATGGCAGAAATAATGGAAGCATGCTATGTAATACTTATCATTGGATGCATCAAGATACGAAAAATTATTTTCGTAAATATACAAATATTATTTATGAAATAATAGTTGTTTTCAGTATTGACTGAAAATGAACATAATTTTATTTTGTTATGAATATTTTGAATATTCGCTATGAAATAAATCTATTAAAATAACGATATTTCTTGCATTAGCTACATAACATATAAGTATCTAAAAATTTAACAGTTATTTTGGAATTAAGGACAAAGCGCCCATTTAGTTGGAGCGACATTAGAGTTGGTGAAGTCTTCGGGTTAATACATAAAGATGTATATAGTCGAAAGTCTAATGATATCAAAATGATTATAAGTATTTTGTTTAATTCATAAATGAATTATCATAAAATAAACATGTGTATTTGATACACACATAGTATGTCTATGATTACTTTATAGAATATAAAATAGAAGTAAATAAAATGACATGCAAAAGAAAATAAATATTCGATTTGATCTAATAGGTGAGTATATTGGAATGGGCCAAAATTACCTAAAAACATATAAGATTCAATCGCAAAAGTTGTTCCTCTCTATGATACATAATGAAGTATCGATAAGGAGTAATTGAACTTTGTTGGTTAGAGTACGATTGATGGTGAGTGAAGTTGAGTTGACTTCTTTCTGTATGGTTGAGTACTTAGGAGTAAATATATAACGTTAAAATTAATTTCATCTAAAAGCATACTTTACGAGATTATACAAGATAAGAGTTTATAAAACCTCTATATAACCTAGACCAAGGAGTTGACAAGTTGTGCATTTCAAAAGACTACACATAATAATTGTTCATGAGGGATCTTGCATGTACCACCCCAAAGGAGATTTGGACCAACCAATATTGGTTGACTGAATTTATGTTATGAGCATAAGTTTAGTAAACTAAAACCAAATAAGTTTTATACAAATATAAGAAAAATCATAAAATGTTATGATTACATATTCCGTTGCACCGAGGAAATATTGTTGTCTCGAGAAATGATAACTTCGCAACAAAGGAATTTCTTATAGAAATTATTGGTAGCAAAATGGTTTTGAATATGATACAAAGACAATACTGATTACAAAGGATGAAATGAAATTAACTAAGCCTAAAAGGACACAACTTAAAAGAATATCTAAGAAGAATTCTCGCATGCTAAAAAGAAATTGAGAATTTCTTATCAATGTTGAGAAAATTGAATTTCCTCAGTTTTTAATAAACCATTAAGAGTATTGACTCTATCATATGGCACGATGCGCAAATCCTTCTAGGTATAATATCAAAATATGATTTGATAATTATACACGATGGGATATGATCCATCAACCATGAGTTTTCAAGAAGAAAACCAATGCAGTTGAAATATAGTGAGAAATGTCGATAAGAATAACATCGTAGATTTAAATTGTTGAAATTAGCGTAACAAATTCATCATCTAATGTGCTTAAGTTAATTCAGATTATACTCGCAAAATTATCGCCTGGTATGATTTTGAGTTTTGGTACATATGTTTTGAAACGGAAAATTCTAAATGATGATTCAAATTAGACTATTTGCACATAACAACTGAAGTGTCTAGAAATTAGTGAGCCCGATACTGTGTTTGATGGTTTTAGATATGATCTAAGAACTGATATGAAAGTATCGTTCGATAAGCATCAGAGTTGAACAATAATTTTGAAAGAAACATCAAATGTTTGATTTTTGATCAAAATACAAAGGAAGCATGTGTTTATAAGAAAGAACCATAAAGGTATGAAAATTTCTAAAACTATAAGTAAATAACAAAGTATAATTATTAATGATATACCTGAGTTAAAATCATTATAGTTTGGTTGTTTAATACTCGACATTGGATTTGTTAATGTTTTTTTATAGTCAACATAAAAGGATGTTGGGATTGTCTCAAACGATACACACATGCCATATTAAAATGTTTAATATAGAGCATGTAAGATATTTTCCTTATGCATTGGTAATAGGAATTATCATACATACTGTATTATCTACAATATCACATTTCACTTATGTACTTGATACATAAAGTGAATATCAAATCCGAATTAAGATCACTAAATGGTAGTTTAGAGTATTCTCGAGTATTTAAAAAATACTAGAAATTGTTTATAGAAACAACAAACTCCTTATGAAGGAGTATTTTGACTCGAACTTCATAAGTGATACCGAATTAAGCCATGATTAATCTTAGTTAATAAGCTTAAGTTGGAAATGTTCCAACAAGAGGTTGTGGCTGATTCAACCAAAAAGTTAGGTATATTGCCTTGAATAGTGCCACAATAAAAGCAATATGTGTGTCTATATATTAATATATACAATTTGTAGCTAAGCTGGGGTGATTCCAAATGTTGAGAATCTCGTATCATTGTTATATGGTAACAATGTCATGATACAGACCACGAAAGAACATAGAGCTCACTAAAAGCCAAGAAACATAATTCAAAATTTTTTACATGATAAAGGCAGTTTATCAGCATTGGCAAGAGTTACTTGATATAGTAGATAATTAAAAACAACATAGCAGATCCACTCACGAATGGATTAACCCGATCGGTTCTAAGCAACTTGTTCAAAGAGAAGAGATTGAGATTCCATAATTGGCCCCAAGTGCAAGTGGGAGATTGATAAAGTTAGGGTTATGCCTTAGGGGAAATTCTGTCATGTATTGTAAATTATTAACTCTATAATAAAAACTTGTTCGAAGTAAGAGGTGTTTCTCTTTCTATTATATACTTGTCATATTTTGATATGTTAATTAATATTTAATTCAAGTATATTAAACCGAAAATTCTTAAATGATATGTTATGTGATAGTAATTACAACGTGTACTAATCATGATAAATTTATCACATTAAAAATAATTTATTATTTTAAATATTCCTATTCAAGATGTTTCGTGATGGGACATCGACACATCCATTGAGACTAGAGCATATAACGCTCTTCAAATGTTTGGTAGTGTATTACTTATGGTTGCTGGGGCACCAAGAGGTTATGTACTAATAGTTATTGGATAATTATGGAATGACTCACTCGAGGGTTTTCTATTTGTTAATATAACTAAGGTTAAACAGAGAACCTCATGGTGAAGATATTACAAAGTCTCGCAACTTTAGAATATTGTTGAACTTTAATGTGGACACTCTACTTTGATTATAGTTAAATCTTGGCATGGCATCCATCGAACGACTGTAGTTGGGTCTTTGAGTTGAAGCATTGGAAGCGAAACATTAATCAATAAAAAATTCGTCTCATCACTTATACGAGGTTACTATCACGGTCAACTATAGTCAACTCAAAGTCAAAATCTTTGGTAGAGCAATGCGGTTAATAATAATTGCTATTATTAAACCAAGGACTTTGATGTGGACAATATTGGAATTTTGACCAAAATTAAATTCCATGTGTCCTAAATTGATATAGTTTTAACAAAGAGTATTTATGTAAATAATTGTTGCTGACGGCCACCGCTTAAAATTATAAAATCTGCATTATACCGATCTGGAAGTATAAGCGGAAAAATCAGCCAAACCATCACACCATTAACTAAGATGATGTGTGAACATTAATATTTGAATTGTTCAATATTAACCACCGACTTAATTTACACATGCGAGTCGCATAACCACATTGGTAGATTCTCCAAAATAATACACAATTTAATTGATTTATAATTATTGTAAATTAACTAAACCAATTAATATATATGAAATATTAGTTATTTATTCTGTTGATGCATTGGGTGCCATTAGTATTTTCTGGATATTACTAGTAATTAATTAGGCACATATATAAAAGTTATATATGTACTAATCGATATTTGATATTGATATGTATTTAAATTTGATTTAAATATGTTTAATTGCTTAATGGGTTTGGACAAGTCTTAAGGCCTATATGGCCCTATATATGATCGCCCATGATGAGGGGAGAAAGTTGATTTAAAGTCAAGCGCTAGATGTTGGATTGATAAAGAGAGACTTAGTAAACCAAGTAGAAAGATATCCTACACTCTCTCTATATAAACCTCGCTACCCCTCATTTTACATCGCATATTTTTGCCATCTCTTTTCTTGTTCAGCCAATTAATGCCAAATTAAATTAAAGGTGGTTCTCCAAGCCATCATAAAGCTAGGAGCTAGGATTGAGATCAGGTCTAGGAATATCTTCCGATCAATATGCTAATCTAGGGCTACGTCTATAAGGTAATCTTCTATTGATTACAATTTCATATCATTATATCTACGTAGATCCAAATCAACATTGAACGAATTTATACACACATACATTGTCCCATATATACACATATAAATTCAAATTTTTATAAGTGTTTACATACATACATACATACATACACATATATATATACACAGATCTATATAGTTTAAATATTATATCTATAATATAAAAAATTGATTTTATATGCATAAATATATACGAAAGTTATAAATTATTTATTTATTTATTAAATGCTAAAAATGAATTTAAATTAATGAAACTTGTTATTAAATGTATATATTCATTTATAAATAGGTACCCATGTATATGTATGTATGTATGCGTGTGTACACACACACATATATACATATGAAACCTTTTTTAATTAAAATTTCAAAACATATTACTTTCGAAAGAAAAATTTTAAAAATTTAATTATATATATACATTATTTTTATTTATAAATATAAATTTGTATACATTATTTTAAAACAATTTATATGTGTTCGTGTATATATATTTGTTAATGTATACATATTTTATCTATAAAGTTAATATTTGGTTTAAAAAACAAATTTGCGTCTGAAAGGCATTTTAATATATATATATATATATGTATGTATATGTATGTATGCATGTATGTATGTATGTAATATAATTGATAAATAATTTAGTAAAATTACACACACACACATACCTAAAAGAATTTCTTCATAAATTATACACTATTTAAAATAACTTCATAAATTATACATATTTAAAGTATTATAAATTTTAGTTTGGATTTTTAATATACATAATGTATATATATTTTTATTTTGAATTAAAGATCAAGATCTGTATTTAAGTTATCTTACAAAGTAAACCGTTGGCTATTTTAAAAGGTTTTAAAATTTAAAATTATCGATTTGGTCAAAAGAGTTTGTTTTATTAAAAGAATATTTTCAAATTTATATACATATATAATTTTAAATAATATTTTAGACAACCAATATGTATATAAAGGGGTAAACGTGTCTGTTGCGGTGTAAATTCCAACACTTATAAACGGTTACGTTAACCATGTCCACTTCTTATATGTTGCACGTGCATTATACACTTATAAGTGTATTTGATACACTTATAAAATATAACTCAATTAAATTAAATACTTTCTTTTGTAAATGAATTAAATAAAATAAATATTTTATTTAAAATATTTAAAGTGGATCAAAAATTAATAAGATTTTATAAGTCCAATAAAGATCTAAAGATAGAATTTTTTTGAAATTCACTCATTTTACCCACTGTGTCCCGACTAATTCCCGTCAACAATAAAATCTTTTTACATTTTTGAAATGGTTTTGAGAAAGCACTTATGTCCACTGCTAGGGTACTTTGATTATTACGAACCATACATTTGAGGTTAACGACGAGGTAAAGAGCCACAATCAATGAATTTTCGGAGCTCAAGATAAGTTGAGTACAGAATGGGTCAGATTATAAGACTTATTTTCAATCTTTCTATTAGTCTGTCTAACTCTCTATCCATTTTTCATTGTAGAGATATGTGCCTATTTGTACTTATACAAGGCTAATTAGGATTGATGATGTGGTCAGAGGTGGTTGTAAAGAACGCTTAGATATTAACCATAGTTCCTTTATCCAACGGGTCATTTTTTCGGATGCTTCCCAAGGTGGAGATATTCTTATTGTAGGTCTTTTGCTTAATTAACACATGGTAGATCAAATAGCCATTTAACATAAAAATATTGGCAAAGATTTAGTGGAATATTATCATACGCTTTCATGTGTTAATTCTTTTATCTTTCAAATGGATGAACCAAATACTGTATTGATGATGTAGCTTTAACTACTACCATATGGACATGATCGTAATGTCAAGACCTTTTGTAACAATTTGCCTTTTCGACCCCCGAATGTTGACACTAATACGTCTATGGTATTCATGTATTGAGCACTCAAGTGCCCGAAAGACGAAAAATTAGGATAAAATAAAAAGGAAACGAAATGGAATAAGAAAGAAGAAAATACAATATTAGAATCTCATAGCGGAACGATAATATATAATATCAAAGTAACAGTACAAAGGGTTACTCCGATACAGAAATTTCGGAGTTACAAAACCTAAGTACTATCATCAGCCTGGACGGTTGTAACAATCTATCCTCGCAACTGCCGATACATTGAATACTAATGCAGCAGAAATAGGAGTACTATGGTAGGTGAAACATCCAGTTCGTCTTCTCTAGCTCCAAATAACATCAACGTAAACTTGCCTTTCTCAAACTACACAAAAAAGCAAGCGAATTTAGAGAAAACAAAAGCCACGTGTCAGACATAAGTCTAGTATTAGAAACTCAAGAAATATGTAGCTAGCATATAACAGTGTTTTTAAGACTACATGGAATGCCATAATGGTTATCCCCTTAAAAGAACCACCATCTAATAAGCATATAAGATGATATATTAGATAATGTCTAGGGTGAAGAATATAAATCGGAAAAATAGCTGGAATGGTTACATTGGTTATGTTCAACAACATAATAGGAGTATAATCAAATCCGATAAGGAACGTTCACATATTGGATTTTCCTTGGAGATCTCTCCGATGAAGCCGGACCCAATCTTCTGTACAAGGATCAAAGAGTACCTCCAAGTTATGTATATCTGTAGATAAAATATACCTTTAAGCAAACATAACTGGCCCACGCCCGAACAAGCGAACCCAAACCACGTGGAACCAAGTATCATCAACTCTCGCTTGTAATAATCGATAAACATACTGAAGATATGGAGTTGATATACTCCATCGCGGGACTGTAAAACCCCAGATAGCGCATCCTACTCTGTTTTTAGCCATTTTCGATGTCAAGGTTACGTTCGGCATCTTCCACACGAGTCTTCATCACTCGAACAAAACACGAATCCCAAATTGGATTCCTACATCTCGAACAAATCTACTTCTAAGAGATAGAACACGTATCTTAGTCTTGAACTGGTTTTTGATAAGTAAAATACTTACCGATCTTGGTCTCTTTAAGACTGAATCGACGAATTTAGTCAATCAATGATAATGAGAGCGATCGCATATGGAAACCAAGTCTTATACTTATCACGTTTCAATATTTTCATCTCACACTATCCTTCGATTAAGAGTGAAGCCGGTAGGTTAGAGCTCTATTGATCATATACCTACACAAACATTAGCCTTAATTCCCATAGATATACAAGCCTACTTCATCGACTTTTAGTGCTAAGTATACAGCTAAATGTTTTCCATAAACGAGTAAACATACAAAGCACGATCACGTCACACAAAGTACAATTAAGTCATACAAAGCACGATTAAGTCACATAAGCGACTTCTAATCCTCTTTTTGCTTAATTAATATTTTACTAATTAAAATCTCTTATATTAGTAAAACTTCTTTTATCTATTAAAACATCGTTTATCAATTTCTAGTATTTATTTGTACTCTTTCAATACTTCAAAGCGTATTCGTATACTTATCTCAAATGGTATGAGTATATTCATAAACCATTGACAAGATCCCTTACTTTAAATCTTTACTTTTTCTATACTTAAAAAAGTATTCGCATACTTATCTCAAGTAGTATAAGTATATTCACAAATTATTAACAAGATTTCTTACTTTAAACCTTTTCTTTTTCTATTTTTTCCAGAAGATTCCACACTTACAATTTCATTCAAAATATCCATTTTAAGGATCTAAGTACTTTCACAAATCCATTCAAATGGTTTAAGACTAATGTTACTCAAAAATTGTCACTACAAACCCAAAACCAATTCACTTGTGCTTATCTTCAAAACATTCTTTTAAATATCCATCTACACTTATAAGTATAATAAAAAAGAGTTAGAGACGAATGTTATTAACACATTATCACAACAAACCCAAAACCATTCCATACTCATATTATCTTTGAAACATTCCTTTAAAGATCCAAGATAATATTTGGTTAAGTTCAATAGTTAACCAATCGATTATCTAGTCAAAATAATTGCTTATACAAATCGATGTTCGTATACTTAACCCGTTTCCGACATTTCAACTTAACCATTCCTCGTTCAAGTGTGAAGCCAGGTAAGTTAGAGCACTTTTTGCATCAAAGCCTTGCCTAGACACTTTATTCTTGAATCTCACAAATAGACAAGCATACTCGTTGGCTTTTAGTGTTAAGTAGTATCAATGATTCCATAAACAAGTAACAAACAACAAGATTAGCCCGTTTCCAACATTCGCGACTAAACTATTCTTCGTTCAAGAGGGAAGCCCGGTAGGTTAGAGCTCTATTACTCCATCCCTATTCGAGATTAACACATTTTTGACATTTCAACTTGACTATTCCTTGTTGAAGAGAGAAGCCCAGTAGGTTAGAGCTCTATTGCTCATATCCCTACTCGACATCAATCTTAACTCTAAAAAATTGAGAAGTCTACCTTGTCGGCTTTTAGTGTTAAGCCTAGTCAATTACCTTATTCAAAACTTATAAACACTTTAAACATACTTATAAATAGATTTTAAATATCTATGCAAAATATTACTTGAAAATAACTAATTTATATTTTGATCAAAACACGTTTTGTATTATAAAATCTCTTTACTTTGAAAATACATATATAATTATTAAAAATATATTTAAACTTCAAACCAACTTTAAGATACTTCAAAATGTGTTTGAAAACATCTCTAAAAATATTAGAAAAAAATACCAAATTTAAATATCATTTTTGAACACTTAAAACCATAAGTGACTTACTACAACATTTATAAATGCTGTTAAAGTCCTTGTTAAAAACAACATTGAAAAACACGATCTTTGTAACTAGTTTTCACCACTTAAACAAATGATTTAAGACCTGAAATTTTTATAATAAGTACTACCATTTGGGTACTTAGAAAACATGGAAAGAAACCCCTAAGAACATCTTCCCATTTATTTATAAAAAATCTCAAAAACAAGGGATTCAGAAGTGCACTTATAACGACTATGCTCACTTCAAACACTTTAAAACTTACTTCAATTTAACACACAAGTTAAAAAACCATTTAAACATCAAGTCAAGGCCATGCCACATGTTTAAAAGGGTAATAGAAGTGATATTATATAGTATAAAGTTGTCATTTGCTTTCAAAAGCAAGAGGGGTCCAAAGTTTATAAATTTAATTAGTTAATGTCACTTTAACTTTATATTTTGCACACAACATACTTATAAGATAGTGAGATAACTCACTTAGATCCATGCCAAATCCAAGCACAAAGCCACAAGAATCAAAGAACCACATCCTTCCATTACTAAAAGCCTAAAGATCCAACCTTTAGTACTTCCAAACCAAGGCAACATCTCTCCTCCTCCCCCCATGCTCACGGCCTCCTCCAAGATCCCCTTCTTCCTCTCACCTTCTCCCACTTCTTAATTGATAATCATGCTTTCCATGATGTTTTAGGCCTATTACCAAAGTTTAGAAGAAATTGGAGATGATTTGGTTAAGACTTGAATTAGTTAAGACTTGAAAATGTTAGAGAAGAATTAATGGATTAGTGCTTAAACACTTCCACCATTTTTAATTTTCATACTTCATCTCAAGCTTAAGTGAATTAGTGAGTTATGAAGTGAACCCCTCCCTTCTATTTATAGGCTAGGAAATGAGATGTCAAATGACCAAGAACCCCTCACAAAGGACCTGCCATTAATTACAAACACAACTTTTCCTTTATTTTCTCTTAAGAGTTAAGTCTTTCCTTTTAAGCTTATTTCATAATATCTTCAATGACATCACCCATGACATCATCCAAAAAGTTTATTTTTATAAATTCTTTTATTTCATTTTATTAATTTCCTAAGCAAATAAGTGTATGTTAAAAAATCTGAACAGCTTCTGACGGTTAAAAAGCTGTTTATTGATAAAACGATTTTCGGTCACATTATCGATATTTTTTCAAAGTACTTAGTTTTATAAAAAAATTCCAAAACAAGTTTACCATCGTTACTTATGATTTAAAAGGGGTTAAAAAGATTATTAAATCCTATTAATGACGTTATATCAAAGCTTTAAATATGTAAATAATTCAGATATTTTAAATATGAAGTGCCCGGAATTTCGGGTGGTTACATCTTTGATGTATCAACACATGTACTAAGAATATCGAAGGACTCAATGTTATTTGTAATGGAGTTGAGAGCGTTTCTTAGGGGAAATTATGTAGTTTGTCATATAATTTAACCATTGTAAACGGATCTTTTTCAAAATAAATTATATATTTTTGGGTTTTTTATTGGTGTTGTTATGTTGTGATATAAGCAATCTATTAAATACACTGAATATATATACAAGTATTAAATCCTTAGAAGAAAGCTATTGTGAGATTCCATTTTCCAAAACTAGGGTTTCTGTCACTATTGTAGCCTCCGAGTTTTCTTCTCCTCCTCCCCCTTTCCAGCCACCGTTTCATCCCCCCTAGCCGCTCCTGACCTTTGTATGCCTCAGCCCTCCCCCGTTTAGATGGAGAAGGATTTACACCTGTAGTTTCTAAATTCAATCTTAAGAAATCATGATCTTAAAATCGTGAGGCAACTCTAGTCAGACCTTATAGGGTTCCTCCAAGGCAATATTTTCAGATCCTACGAAGTTTCTCTCCAGTGCTATCTCACTCACAAGGTATTCCTTCTTTTCCCTTATGTCGGACATGGAACAATGGCAGGTTTGCAGCGGGCTCGAATAGTAACGGGTTTACCTCTAAATCTAATACGAGGATGACAACTACTAGAACATGGAAAGCTGTTATTATAGAGGAAGACATCAAAATTCAGTCAATTAATGTGTGCTAGAATGATGAACAGAGCAATTGATTCAGCTAAAAGGTATTTGGATGATTCTATTGTGATTTATGTGGTTGGTCCACGTTCGTATTATCATTACTTTAAATCTTATATTGAAAGATTGTGGCAACCTAAAGGGAATTTTTCATTCACACTAAAGAAAACAGATTTACATAATTAAATTTATAGATAGGGAAGACTAAGAGAAAATCTTAGCATGGGATCCATACTTTTATGCACGGTTTGAGATTCCGGACGAAACCGCGGCATTCCGTCCATTCCGTCCCGGTTCCGGTCAGAACCGGAACGGAAACCGACTGAGATACTGGTTCCGGCCATGGTCAGTGAAAAAAAAATGAAAATTATGGAACAGGATAAATTGAGAGGAAAGAAGAAGATTCTCATATCAGGTTTAGGGCAACTCCAGTAGATTACGGGATGAATATTCAGCGAGCTGAATATTCAGCCCGTAACCTGGGCTGGGGCCTCAGTGGCCAGGCGCCCATTTTATAGGCGCCTGGGCAAAGGCGCCCATAAAATGGGCGCTGCCTCCCCACCCTCTCCCTACCCTTCCATTATTTCTGTTTTACATTTTTTTTTTAAATTTGAAAATTTAAACAAAATGCCGCCGCGTCCAACCAAAATCGCACGCAGAACGGTTCAGAGACATCCAGCGGAGCAAGCTGGACCATTACACGTTTCGCCACCACCAGGAGTTTCTCCAGACGATCTACGTGTTTTACATGAGCTGCCAGACGGTTATCGGCATAGAGCCAAAACCGCTTTGACGACCATACAGGTATAAACCGCAAACGAATATAACTTGATATTTTAATATGTACAGTACATACTCATATTAAATAACCCTTACTGTCTCAAAAAGTGTTAATTCATAAATTATCTATAGGATCATTACATTCATTGTCGGGGTAGTTGGGCTAAGTGCATTACCCAGTTTTATGACTATCTTCCCGGTCCTATTATTGAAAGGCTACAGACCAGCCCTTTTGGATCATTTTTGTTGATTAGGCCTGTTCAGTCCTTTGATCGACCTCTCATTCAGGCATTAGCTGAGAGGTGGTGGCCCACCACGCATACGTTTCATTTTTCAGATTTTGAGCTTGGTATCACGCCAGTTGATTTCTACATGTTTACTGGGATTGAGATTGGATGACATGGTCTTCGACCTTTTCCATTTGATGATTTATACGAGTCGCCTAATCTGTTTACTGTTTTTTTACCACTGATAGATGTTGCCTGCGTCAGTAGTGGTTCTGTTAAGTTGACGTACCTGCAGCAGTACATCACCAGTTATATAGGTAGAGCCGATATGATGGATGGGGTTACTAGAGCATTTCTGTTGTACCTGTTTGGTTCGACCTTTTTTTCGAACCAAAAAGGTATGGTTAGACTAGGCTATTTAGCTTCTCTAGTCAGATTAGACCAGCTACATACTATTGACTGGGGGACGGCGATATTAGGCACCCTTTATACCGCTCTAGATTCATATGCGCTTGGCGACGTCAAGCAGATGTATGCTTTTTGGTATATTTTGCCGTTATGGTACTACGAGTACACGACAAACATGCATCCCCGCATGCAGGACACGGCTAGTCAGGCTGCTGAGCATTACTTCCCTAGGATGAGACGATGGGAGACTATGCAGTACGTACATCATGTCCCCTTAGGTGTACGACATGACTTGATGGAGGCTAGGTCACAGCTTGATATGCGTACCGTAGGTAACATCATTCGGACACCTTGGGCCTCACATTGGACTCATCTAGCAGATGCAGGTATTTTGGTGGACGACCATCCCTTGATGGTTGCGTATTCACTATCTACACGGAGATGTGCTTATCAAATTACGGGTGATCGCCGTATACCATATGATCCTTTATCTTGTGAGGACATGTTTGGTAGACATAGAGTGATCGGCGATCAGTACATAGCTACTCTACGACTGGCTGGATGGGTGGATAGTAGTACTTTCTTCATCGATGGGGATTACGATGCATATTGGGCTAGAGTGGCACCCCGTAGATACATCATACCAGATTATGTTCGTGGGGTCAACTCTGATCATATTGGCCCTCATCTGGCAGCCGGTAGAGTTCAGGTACCGCAGGTTTCATTTGACCCGATTCCGTCACAGTTCTCCCAGACTCCCATGCAGTTGGAGCCTGATACTACTTTTAGAGCATATGACGTGACAGGTACTTTGATTGAGCAGCCTTTAGTCCTTCCAGATCACCCCGACTATCCTGGTGTGCCTTCAGTCGGGTTATATCCTCCGTATGAGGTACGTTTGCTGTTTATTGCCATTTTTCCTTTATTTTATGTTTGGTTTCTTACAATGTCAAATGTCATCTTTATGTAGTATGCCGTTAGATTGGACCAGACCAGAGTTTCATTTGGTGTGTTTCACGATATGACTCTTACGCATACACACACCATGCATGATATGTACATGCATCATACACATATGCTAGAGGCGCAGATTGATCAGCTATCAGCTAGACTTGCTGTATATGAGCCTTTCGGATCACAGGGCGGAGGTGATGCTGGTCCCAGTGGGCATGATGCTGGTGGTTTAGACGAGGATGGTGGGGAAGACGAGGATTGTGATGATGATGTTGACGGTGGGGAAGACGAGGATGGTGGGGAAGACGATGACGGAGATGATGATGAGGACGACGATGACGGAGATGATGATGACGATGACGGAGATGATGATGATGATGGTGATGATGCTGACGACGAAGACGTTGCATCCCTTTAGTTTTATACCTTTCAGTTTATATGCAGTAGACGTTTTATTTTATGTTGCAGTTCCTATAGCTTATGTACTTATGTCATTGTTTGAGTGTACGGTGTGTTCTTTATGTTTATATACTTTCACTTTCTTGGATTTATATTGTGCATTCTATATGTCTGTGTATACTGTGAATTATACCGCACCATCAAAAATGACAGCAACAAACATTGCACATAGGCAGTAGCTTTGACAGCAACAACAGAAATCATCATTTGAGAAGACAATTAAGATAGCTCTCGACACATTAACGAACGTTACATAACCAACTAGCAATAATGTTATCTTAAGGCCATCCAAATCTTTCTAGCCAGTTCTGACGTATGAAGTACGCATCATGGGCAATGAAGGGCGTGCCATATTTTAAATTGTATCGACCGTCATAAGTCGAACGTGTAGTCTCAAACACATTTTCCAATATTACCTCATTAATTATCTTTGTGTAACGCGTGCATGCCCTAGTAAAGTTTCTGTATGCAGTCCTGACCTCTTGAGCAGTACGTATGACTTGAGAGCCAACGTCGTTGTTGTAGAGTTCAGCCAGAGTGTCCAAAAAATTAATTACCATTGACTCTTGATTATCGCACATCTCATCGGTTTGAATGTAGTACTGCATAAGCAAAGCAGAGAATCTTGACCGGCAAATGAAAGTGGCTATAGTACGTGATTAGACCGCACACTGACACACCTTCTCTCCACTCAACAAAGCAGAGAATCTTGACCGGCAAATGAACTTGGCTACAGTACGTGATTTGACCGCACACTGACACACCTTCTCTCCACTCAACAAAGCAGAGAATCTTGACCGGCAAATGAACGTGGCTACAGTACGTGATTAGACCGCACACTGACACACCTTCTCTCCACTCAACAAAGCAGAGAATCTTGACCGGCAAATGAAAGTGGCTATAGTACGTGATTAGACCGCACACTGACACACCTTCTCTCCACTCAACAAAGCAGAGAATCTTGACCGGCAAATGAACTTGGCTACAGTACGTGATTTGACCGCACACTGACACACCTTCTCTCCACTCAACAAAGCAGAGAATCTTGACCGGCAAATGAACGTGGCTACAGTACGTGATTAGACCGCACACTGACATACCTTCTCCCCACTCAACAATTAGTCATATATATATATAACCATATGGATGTCATACTTGTTCACCACAATTTTCTCTAACAAAACATTCAAATATCAAACAACTAACCTCAAATATCAAACAATGTCTGCAAATTTACTAAAAGCTGTATTGCTATGCGACAGTGACTCTGAAGAAGAAGCGTACGCGTTAGCTCATCAACAAGAGGAGGAGGAGCTGATGGAGATATACCGTGAAGCATACGGATCAACTTCTGGAAAACATGGTGGTTCCGTTGTGGGTCGGAAATATATCAACCGTAACCAGCAAGCATTTCACAAAACACTTATGCAAGATTACTTTGCCCGTGATCCAACTTACGGTCCTGAGATGTTTAGACGACGATTCAGGATGAGTCGTCCATTATTTATAAGAATTCTCGAAAGTATTCAGCATAATAACAAATATTTTGTTTTTAAGCAGGACGCTGCAAAAAAACAAGGTTTGAGTGGGCATCAAAAGATGACCGCAGCTTTGAGGATGTTAGCTTACGGTACACCCGCTGATGCCCTTGACGATGCATATCGTATTGCAGAGAGTACAGCATTGGAAAACCTAGATCACTTCTGTCAATCAGTTGTGGATATTTATGGGATGGAATATCTTCGTTCTCCAAACGAGGCAGATATAACGCGCTTGCGTGAAATGCATGAAAGCAAGGGCTGGCCTGGAATGCTTGGAAGTCTAGATTGTATGCATTGGGAGTGGAAGAACTGTCCAAAAGCTTTTCACGGAGCATATAACGGCAAAGAAAAAAAAACCAACTATCATCTTAGAAGCAGTTGCCTCTCATGATTTGTGGATTTGGCATGCTTTCTTTGGAATGCCAGGTTCTCTTAATGACTTAAACGTTGTCGAACGATCTCATTTGTTTAATGATTTGGCGCAAGGTAAGTCAACTCCCGTATCATTTACTCTTGGTCAGAACACATATGAGCATGGATACTATTTAGGAGATGGAATTTATCCCAAATGGAGTACGATTGTAAAGACATTTGCGAACCCAATGACGGCAAAACAGAAACACTTTGCTGCGATGCAGGAAGGACAAAGGAAGGACGTAGAAAGGGCGTTTGCAGGAAGGACAAAGGAAGGACGTAGAAAGGGCGTTTGGGGTCCTTCAAGCAAGGTTTGCAATGGTTAGCAATCCATGTAGATTATGGAAGAGATCAAAAATGGCTACAATTATGTTCTGTTGTATAATTCTGCATAACATGATCATTGAAGATGAACGCGATATGGATTATCCCGATTTCGAGTATGAGGGGGCAAGGCAAACCCCCGAATTGTTTCGCACAACCACGTTACGAAATGAAGGACAATACGCAATTCATAACGATCATCATGAATTATATCGTAATGCAGCTATTCATAATAGACTCCAAAGGGATTTAATGGAGCATATTTGGAATTCTCATGGAAATCAGTAGTTGAAGATGGTGGACTTTTGTTTGATTACATATGTTTGCCTTTTATTTCCTATAACGAAGTGTATAATGCTTCAATTTTAACGTTTGTAATATCATTTATGTTTGATGAATTAAATCGATATTGAAATCTACATAATGCATCGAAAAAATGATATGCCGTTGAATAATGTAAAACTGATCATGGGCAGTTGATTGCATATTTGAACTGAAGGTACATGGATATTGAAACTACATTAACTAGAAATATCAAATAATTACGTCAACTACATATGTTTTGTTCCAGATCGACTCTCAACAATGCGTTGTTTGTACTCCATCCAATATTGCATTGTAATTGGGTCCATTCCGGTGACATCCTTTTCCATTACTAAGGTCTCTTGGCGTTGCCGCTCTAGCTCAAACCGGCCCTTCTCAATCTGAGTCAATTCTTTTAACACGGCAAGCTTTTCTGCACTTCCTTTTTGACGTTCTGCATTTTCTCTCGCATGTTTTTCATGCATTAAGGCTAAACGAGAATCGATTTGAGATTGAACAGCAATTTTCTTCTTAGCTGCTCGTTGCCCCATCGGTCTAGCGTCTTCATCAAATGCGGGAACTGCTTCTTCGTCTTCGTTATCTGGGCATTCATTTGAGTCCATATGAGAAGAATTGCCTGGGCTAGAATTGTAATTAGATCTACTTGTTTTTTTCTTCCCCTTCGACTTCGTCTGGACATCTCTTAAGCTTTTTGCGGTGTTTGAGTTCCATTTTTGCTGACTAACAAGCAAGTCATAGCAGTTTGCAAACTGATAGTAGTGTGGTTTCTTTGTTCCATTTTCTCTTGGAAATAATTTCAAGAATTGATCGTTTGCCATTCTCTTCTACAAAAACAGAAACAAAAAATCATATATTCACAAAGTGATCAGAGATAAATGTAAATTAAAAATCAAATTTTACAAAATGCTACCAAGTCAGCTTCTCCACCAATTCCACTTGGATTTGCTGTTCTTATTTTGTGGATATGCGACTCGTAGAATTGTGTTTGTCGATTAATCTTCCCAAAACGACCAGTGATTGCAGACATTGACCTCGTCTTTTCAACATGTTTTTTATTGTACGCACTCATGACTTTTGCCCAAAACGCCTCTCCACTTTGATCGTTCCCCTTTACCGAGTCGTTAGAAAAATGACAATAAATATAACACAAATCCTTATCTTCATCGCCAGACCATGGAGCCAAAGAATGGAATGAGAGAGGGGGGGCGGTAAGGGGATGAACATTTTGAAAGTGTTGAGAATCTAAATCCCAGCTATCCATATTCATCGCTTCGGTATATGATTGAAATGGATGAGACATGTATTGAATATTAACGAATTGAGAATATAATTGTAATATAAGAAGAGATGTGTGTATTACAATCTGAATAATCTCCCGGTATATGTAGTGAAATCATAAATATGACCGTTTATAGCAGTTGTAATTTGAAATATGACCGTTTATAGCCGTTGTAATTTGAAATACGACCGTTTATAGCCGTTGGAGTCAAAATTTGACTGTTCGGAGCCGTTGGAGTTCGAATGTAGGGGGGATGTAGCCAGAAGGGCGGGGGGAGGGGAGGGTGGGCTTGGGCGCCCATTTAATGGGCGTCCAAGCCCAGTTCAGGATTCTAAATCGAATCTTGAACTTTCAGCTGAATTGTTAAGCTTAATTTGACGATTGGAGATTTTTTTTTATCAAATTCAGTAAGTAATTCGACCACTGGAGTTGCCCTAAGGAAGAGGAAATAGTTTGAGAAGAACAGATGGTTTGAGAGTTTATTTTTTGTCTTGAAAGTAGCGAAAGCTGATTTTGACACAACTGGAATAAAGACTATTGTAATATATTTTTTGTGTGAAGATATCTTTGAGCATCTTCATTGTACAATACAGGTACAAGTTATAAATAAAATAATCATTTTCAAAGCAAAAGGTTAGTGGGCATTTAATGCTAGGCTTGTTATATGTTTGCTATACTATGGTAGTAACGTACTTCTGTATTTTTCAGCCCATGCATGGAAATTCTATGCACAAATCGAATGCATAATATAATATCAATTCATTATTATTGTTATAAAATTTGAGAAAAATGCGTTAATATTCAACTATAATTTAATGCAAATAAAATTAATTTTTTAATATCAAAAAGTTAATTACAGCATCTATAGTATACATGGTAGAGCTGGGTGTTTATGTTAGTATTAGGCATTTATTGTTTTTTAAAGAAAAAAGCACCGGAATAAGTAAACCGGAATTGACACGGAATCTCCGGAATTTCCGAAACGGAACCGAAATTTAAAAAATTATTAATGAACGGAACGGAAACGGAAAGCGGTATTTTAAACCTTGCTTTTATGATAAGAAATTGATGATGATAAAAAGCTGGTCGTCAGATCTCAGTCTTTCAAAAGAAATGTTACAGAAATTAGTATAATTGCGTCGATCTTGGACAGTCCATTAAAAATGGACCATTTCACTAAAGGCATGATTAAAATTTCATATGCTACGGTTTTGATAGAAATCAATAACGACTTCGAATTCCCAAACGAAGTACCCAAAGTAAATGAAAAGAATGAATTATTTTTTCAACCCATGGAATATAAATTGAAACCTGTCGTCGTATGTTCAAAGTTCAAACTGCAGCTGCTTTGGTTGGTCACTGAAGTTTTGCACGTTTGAAAAGGTATGGATGGCCAAAATAGCCACAACCCAGAACTGTACATCGAATAACAAGGAAAACCCTTAGCTAAACAGTTCAGACAACATGCAAACACAAAGCTATCTCCAAAACAAAATGACTGATACAATTTCTAGTCATAATAATATAGCATAAATACAAGGTGATAATCTCAATACTAAATTAATAGTACATCAAAATAGTCAAGAAATGGGGCCAGAGTGCTCCAAAACAATCTCCAGTTCAGATGAAATATCATAGACAAGATAGATACACCTTAACTCAATATCACATATAATTTTAATATTACATCAAATGATCAATGTCACAGTTTAAATCAAAAAGTTCAACAGGAATTAAATGCACATATTGGTTCTAGAAATCTAGAAAATACAACAAGTATGCAAAATGAAGGATTCCGCATGGTGGAGAATAGTCAGTAGCTGCTGCCCACTGACATACTGTAGAGAAGCAATATTGATTCTACTACTCAAAATTCCAGTTAATAAACAACGTTGGTTCACAAACAAGAGCCAAGAAACCAGAAAACATCGATAGGAGTAGGCTTTATTCAAATTTACTACAACCCAACCAGCTGACGTGTGTGATAACCCTGCATAAGCAAAATATTATTTCTCATTTGAAAACAAAAGGGAAAAAATGAAACGTACTAAGCCTAATTTAAGCGCTCCTTCTCACTTGAACATGGGGAGCGAACTTCCTAACGATTCCCAATGAATTTAATAGCCTAGAATGTAAGGGGTCTTAATTCCCCATCTAAGCAATTAGATGCGATGAATATTCTAAAACAAAACAAAGTTTCTTTAGTAGGTTTATTAGAGAATAAACTTACAAGGAGTAAAATTAATGACGTGGTTCGACGTTTTTATGAAGGATGGGATTTCACTTTTAATAAGGACCAACAAAACAAAAGTAGAAATCTGGTCCTATGGGACGCTAACATATGGTCGCATACGGTAATTCATAAAGCCAACAATTTATTACAGGTTTGGTAAATAATAAAGTAGATTTGACCTTTTATTGCACAATTGTTTATGCACGCAATCAATCGATAAGAGAACTAAACTATGGGCATGCATTAAATTACAAGCATTTAATTACAGTTTGTTGAATGTATTGGGATTTGGGACCTTAGACTTATTTGAACTAAAAGAAAGTTTGAAAATGTAATTGTTTTCTTTTATTCAGTAATTGAATTCATAGTTTGTAAAACATATCCCTCTGCTGTATTTATACAAGACTAACAGGCTAATGGAAATAAAAGATAAAATGGACTGCGGTGCAAGACCCATTTACACAGAATAAGACAAATAAGCTTATATCCTCTAAAGTAATACAAGCCGAGTCTTATTATGCCCTCTCAAATAAAACTAGGGTTTCAGTCTCTCTTCGTCTTTCATGGCGGCGGAGAAAACTTTGAGCTCCTCTCTAAACCGATCAAAATTCTTTCTCGAAATTGCTTTAGTAAAGACATCAGCTCGCTGATAATATGCCGGAATGTGTTGGATCTGGAGTTTTCCACTTCCCGTTCGTTCGCGAACGAAGTGGAGGTCCACTTCCAAGTGCTTCGTTCTCGAGTGTTGGGTAGGATTCATAGATAGAGAGATAGCACTTAAATTGTCAACCCAGATGGTCGGCTTTCGATTCAGTGTGAACCCTAATTCTTGAAGGAGGGTTTCAGTCCAAATGACCTCTGCAGTGGTGCTGGCGATGGCCCTGTACTCAGCTTCAGTGCTCGATCTCGAGATGGTGGCTTGCTTTTTCGTGCACCATGAGATGGGATTGTTGCCGAGGTAAACACAATATCCAGTGATAGATTTCCTATCATCCAAATCGTTTGCCCAGTCTGAATCACTGTAAGCTTGTAGATGTAAGTTTTTGTTTGAAGTGAATTTTAATCCATGGTTGATCGTCCCCTTTAAATATCGTAGAATACGTTTTACTGCACACCAGTGTTCATTTGTAGGAGCTTGCATATATTGACAGACTCTGTTAACACTAAAACATATGTCCGGTCTTGTAATAGTAGCATACTGAAGTGCCCCAACTATGCTCCTGTACTGTTTGACATTCTCGATGGGTTCACCCTTTTCTTTAGATAGCCTGAGATTGCTTGTCATGGGAGTAGGTAGAGACTTAGCTTTATCCATGTTTGACCTAACAAGAATGTCAGATATGTATTGTTTTTGAGATAAAATGATGTTTGAATCTGCATCCCTTTGAATGTGTATGCCAAGGAAGAAATCTACTTCACCCATGTCTTTTATTGCAAATTCCTTATCCAAGTGTTTCATGATTAGTTCGACTTAATGTTGATTGTCTCCTGTGATTAGTATATCATCTACATAAACCAATATGTAAATACTGTTGTCCCCTGTCCTTTTTATATAAAAAGAACAATCTGACTTGGTGGCAGTGAATCCCAGTTTAATCAGGACACCTTTTAATTTATCATACCAAGCCCTTGAGGCTTGCTTTAGACCATAAATTGCTTTATGTAGTTTGCATACTTGGCTGATGCTTGCTTCAAAACTATAACCCTCTGGCTGTTGCATATACACTTCTTCTATTAATTCTCCATTTAAGAAAGCATTATGCACATCTAATTGCCTTATTCTCCAGTTTTTATGCAAGGCAATGGTTAGGATTATCCTTACTGTTGCTGGTTTGATAACTGGAGAGAAGGTTTCATTAAAGTCAAAACCAAACTGCTGGGTATAACCCTTTGCCACAAGTCTGGCTTTATGTTTGATGATCTTACCATCAGCATTTCTTTTAATCTTGTATGTCCATTTGCTTCCCACAATGTTTTTATGCCTTGGTAAATCAACAAGTGTCCATGTATTGTTTTTAACTAGAGCTTTATATTCTTCATCCATGGCTTTTCTCCATCTTATGTCTTTTATTGCCTGCTCATATGATGTTGGTTCCACTTCATTGAATTGAGTGTTAAATACTTTGGGTTTATAAATCCCACTTTTTGATCTAGTAATCATGGGATGCTGAATAGTAGTTGACTGTGGTTCACATTGGACATCATTATGCTCATCAGATGTTTCATTTGTAGGTTCAGTATTGGATTCTTGCTGTGTGTTTGATTCTTGCTGCTCATTATGTTGAGGACTGCCTGTTATTATTTGCTCAGAATCATCTCTAATTTCGTTCCTTGTTGGTTCTCTGTTTGATTGAACCTCAGTATTTATCCACTTTGATAAGTCTGGCATGTGAATAGCCCTAGCTTTGTTTGCATTAGTTCCTTGCATGTGCTTTTCCTTCTCTACAAAAGGAAAAACATTTTCATTAAAAACAACATGCCTTGAAATGTAAACTCTGCCTTGACTGTCTAGACATATGTACCCCTTTTGATTATGTGCATATCCTAAAAAAGTACATTGACTAGACCTAAGGCTTAGTTTATGTTTATTGTATGGTCTAAGGCAGGGAAAACACAAGCACCCAAAATTTCTTAAATGTTCATAGTTTGGTTTAAAACCAAATAATATCTCAAAAGGACACACATGGTTTAACACTTTGGTTGGCATTCTATTAATGAGATATACTGCTGTGGCAAATGCCTCTCTCCAATATCTCATTGGTAGACCTGCCTGAGACAAGAGTGTTAACCCTGTCTCCACAATGTGCCTGCGTTTTCTCTCAACTAGACCATTTTGTTCAGATGTATGGGGACATGTAGTTCTATGCACAATCCCTTTTGTGCTGAAAAACTCCTTTAGGGTTTTGAACTCTCCCCCACCATCTGTTTGAACAATCTTCACACAGTTATTATATTGTTTTTCAGCACTAGTGATGAAGTGCTTCATAGCATTACATGTATCTGATTTTGCCTTTAAAAAATATATCCAAGTATATCTAGTATGAGCATCAACAATGGATAGATAATACCTGTCCCCTTTTGATGAGTTGTGTGGAGATGGTCCCCACAAATCAGCTGCCACAAGCTCAAGTGGTCTTTTATAAGTAGTTTCAGAAAACTGAAAAGGTAATTTGTGACTTTTGCCAATTTGGCAGTGTGTGCATACTGATAAATTGTGTAAAGGTGAGAAAGAAATTTTATTCTCATTCAACACTTGCTTTACCACATCATAACTAGGATGTCCCAATTTACAATGCCACATATGAAAAGTATTGTCACATTTGACTTGATTCAAACTTGTGTTATTACAACAGACAACATTATTATTACAGATGTTCTTTGTTCTCATATGGCTGAACTTGTACAAACCCTGTTCCAGTTTACCCTGTAATAATATATCTTTACTCAGCATATCTCTGACTAGACAGAATTTAGGGTGAAACTCAAAATATACATGATTTTCTTTAGCAAATTGTGAGACACTTATTAAATTCTTTTTGATACTTGGCACTCTTAATAAATTATTGAGGTAGAGTAGCCTTGTACCTTGTATAGTGCATGTTCCCACATGTGATATATTAACAGTTTCACCATTACCCATAGATACAGAATTCTTACCATTGTAGCTTTTGTTTCCCAAGTTGAGGTTTTGTAAGTTGTTGGTAATGTGGTTTGTAGCTCCTGAGTCTGGAAACCAATCTTCTGTGTTGATGTCATCTGTCTTGGTTGTATCATCTGTTGAGTTATCTGAATTATTTCTTGAATGATGATTAGTTTGTGCCATATTTGCTGTTGGTTGCCTGCTTGACTGTGTCTGTTGAGATGGATTGTAATCCTCCTTGAATCTGAAGTAGCATTTATTTGCCATGTGACCAAATTTTTCACAAATTTGGCATTTGACCCTGTTGTTGCTTGATGACCTTCCTCTGCCCCTGCCCTTTTGATTATAACCACCTCTCGGGTTCTGGTTGTTCTGATTGTTTTTCTGACCTTTATTCTTTGTGGTTGAAACATAATTCGCTGAATATTCTTCTTGCATAAGTCTTCTCTGTTCTACTCTGCCTTCATGTGCAAGGAGAGCTGAGTTGACATAGTCAAGATCAGGTAGGGTTGGTTGTGTGGCAATGAAAGTCACCAGAGATTCATATTCTTGGTCTAGGCCATTGGTAATGATGAGTATCTGCTCACTGTTCGAGATATTATGGCCAATAGCCTTTAGTCTGTCACACAGATTCTTGATTTTGGCAAGGTATTATCTCATGCTCATATCATTCTTTCTTGTATTTTGTAGTTCTCTTCTATAGTGCATGATTCTTGCCGATGACTGTGAGTTAAAAATTCTTTCGATAGATGACCATATCTCATATGATGTGTACCAACCAACTAGTTGGGACAATAGGGTCTGACTAATGGATGATAGGAGCCAAGATGCAAGCAAGTTATCTTGTTTATGGTACAAAGTATGTTCTGGGTTGCTAATAGTGTTTCCTGTATCATCAGTGATGTTAACTGGTGGAATCTCTTTGGTTCCTTTTACATAATCCTGTAGATCATACCCTCTCAAAGCAATTTCTGTTTGATATTTCCATGTGATATAGTTGTCTTCATCTAAAGGTGTGTTTATTGCTTGATTCTAAGGTCTGATCAAGACAGAATCTGATTTCTGATTGTCTTTGGATCTGTTGCCAGTATTTGCTGAAGTGACATCTTCTTCTTCAATAGCCATGGTGGATCAAGAATATGGATAATCAAGTTTCTTGATCAAGAAACTGGTTTTGGTGGCCAAGAAATGTCCCAAAATGCAACAAAAAAGAGGGTGTAGGGAGAAAACTGCTATATGTATTACTGTTTTATTGAAAAACAGTAATATGTATACAGAATTGTTTGTACCTTCAGATTCCTGAATCGGAAATGTGCAACCAGAGATGGAAATGATGATCTTGAATCTGATCTGCCTCTTGGATGGCACCGTGGGTTGAGAACAGGTGAACACGATTACTTGCAGTGATCTTGAGAAGGGTATCCTCCCCTATGATGATAATATTCTGAGGGGAGAATCAATTCCTCAAAGGAAAATCTGCCGTTTGGCAATGAGGCTCTGATACCATAAAAGAAAGTTTGAAAATGTAATTGTTTTCTTTTATTCAGTAATTGAATTCATAGTTTGTACAACATATCTCTCTGCTGTATTTATACAGGACTAACAGGCTAATGGAAATAAAAGATAAGATGGGCTGCGGTGCAAGGCCCATTTACACAGAATAAGGCAAATAAGCTTATATCCTCTAAAGTAATACAAGCCGAGTCTTATTATGAACCACCAAGTATAAGTAACTACTATACTTGGAGTAGAGGAGATAACATGTCGGCGCATAGTAAAATAGACAGACTTTTATTAATAGGGAATGTTTCAATAAATTCCCTGATTTCTTGATGTCTTTGCAAACCACTCGATGAGTGATCATACGCCAATTATTTTTAACTTTATGACTCCAACGATGAATAAAAAAGGAATTCCTTTTAAATACAAGAACTTGTGACATTGTAAGTTGGACTATCTTGACACTATTCGGCCAGTGTGGGGAGAATTTTGTGTTGGAAATCCTCTTTCTCAGCTTATCCCTAAGCTAAGAAAACAAAGGAACACCTTCGTCCTTCGGCTTTGGAATAAAGGTCATAATAGTAAGGAAAAGACCATTGAAATAATGAGATGAGAGTTAGATCTGGCTTATGCGAATCTAATTGATCATCCAAATAGTCCGCTGGTGCTAGAACTCCATAAGCACAAAGTGGAACAACTTTCAGATCTGCAACGTAGACACACCACCGAGAATATTCAACGATCAAAGATAAAATGGTTAACTTAAGGAGAAAGAACTTAACAATTTTTCACTCCAGTTTTGCTGCTACAAGACCAAAAACAATAACGAACCTGACGGTAGATGAATAGGGTAATTGCATAAATGTAAATGAGAAATTGAACATGGAAGCTTTATAATATTTTATAGAATTATTTAATTCTGCTTCCACAAATTCAAATTTCTCACATGTCACTTGTAACAAAATTCTCTCGGATAATGCAAGAAATGCATTGGATAAGCCTTTTGAAATAGACAAAGTCAAAAAGGAAATGTTTCAAATCGATGATAACGGTTCTAGTGGTCCAGATGGTTTCAATTCTAAATTATAGGAATTGCACTGGGACTTGATAAAAAAAGATGTGTGGCAAGCAATGTTGGGCATTTAGTGGTTAAGTAAGATAAGTAGGGAAATTAATCATACCTTTTTATGCTTAATCCCTAATAATGTAGATCTACAGACTCTATCAGATTGCAGGCTAATTTCTCTATGCAATGTAATCAAAAAATTTAGTCCAATCTGTAATGTAATAGAAAGAAGCATTATCTCAATAATCTAATATCAATAAATCAAAATGCGTTCATTCCAAAGAGAATTATCATAGATGACTCTCTCCTAGCGTACAAAACAGTGAGGGGTTTTAATAGGAAGACCAACAATATATGCATAATGTGGACCTGCATAAAGCATACGACAAAATACGTAGGAATTTCATATATCATATGTTACTATATATGGGATTTTCTGAAAAAATTTCACACTTGATATATGAATGTATATTTCCTTTTTCTCAATCCTTCTGGATAGCAGCCATATAGGGTTCTTTAATAGCAACAGAGGAGTACGACAAGAAAATCCCCTATCTCCTTTACTATTTACTATTGCAATGGAATTTTTTACAATTTTATCAGACTTATAATTCTATGAAGGAAACCATGATCTGGTTCTTCCTATTGAACCAACACTCACTCATTTATTATATGTTGATGACATTTTAGTGTTCACAAAAGCTAACACTAAAAATGCAGAAAGCATAGTCAAAATAATGAATTTGATAAAAGAGTGTGGGTTTAGAAATGAATGAACAGAAAACTACATTATATTTTAGCAAAGGGGAAAAATACAAAATTCAAATCCTTAACGTACCGAATGTCCAACTAGGGAATCTCCTAGTTATGTATCTGGGAATTCCCTTACCTTACAACAAACTAAAATCGAGGGATTTTGGAGTTCTGTTAGATAAAATCCACAAGAAATTCTACAATTGGAAAAATAAGATGCCGAATGTAACCAGCAGAATTAAACTAATCAAAACTATAATCTATCCATTTATTAAGTTTTGGATTCAATTTTTTTAGCTACCAGTACCAATAATAAACAAAATAAATGCAATGTATGCAAACTTTGTTTGAAGAAACAAAAGTACATGCACTGGGAAGGTATATGTCGTCCTAAATTTGAAGGAGTGGGTCTAAGAAAATTGCAGGATTTGATGAAAGCAACAACACTTAAAATTACATTGAGATTCATTCAATGAGGGTGTTTGTGGTCTTAATGGATGATAAATAGGTACTGCAAGAATTTTTTTTCTAGAATATCAAAGTAGATAATAATGCATCATACATGTGGAAACTATTGCTCAATATTAGAACAAAAGTCAAGGATACTATTGAAAGGAAGGTGGTAAATGGAAACATAACAAGTCTCTGGTTTGACCCATGGGTTAACAGTAATAGACATGGTGGGAGAGGAATATGTGTCAATCATCAGTGGCCACAACAAAAAGGTTTTTTTCTCTTATCTCCAATGGACGATGGAGAGAAAGTAACCCCTATTTGCCTCCTCACATTACCTAACAAATTAGTAAAATCCTTGTAATTCATAGCAGTTCCAAAGATCACTGGTCATGGAAATTTCATAATAAAGGAAAATTTTCATCTAGCTCAACTTGGAACTAAGTCAACGAGGTGAATAGTGAGTTAAATTCGTGTAAACATATCTGGAACACATCATGTGCACCTAAAATGTCACTATGTGCTTTGTTAGCAAAATCTAACAAGTTACACACCAAAGATAGTGTCTTATGCAAACAATAACCAAAGTCAAACTCTCGCCCTATTTTAAATGTTCATATTCAAATAGTATTTTGGAGAATTTTAGAATCAAGCGGTAGCTATCTAGTTCTGTCAGCAACGACATTAATGATGTATTTGGCAAGGTATTTAACAATAACAACAACAACAAATCACTCAACAAGTTGATTGACATATTAATTACAACAACAATTTAGTATATATGGTTAGAACGTAACATGATAATGTTTCAATCAATTACAACACCATCATATATCAAAGCATAGTAGATTAAAGCAGTAAGCGATTACTTGAAATAACAAATATTAGAGAAGAAGACAAGAGAGTTTGAAGAATTTGACCATAAATCCCCTCTGCCAAATCAAAATATTAGCTGATGTAGGGGAACTCCGAATCATGTCAACAGATTCATCATTCTCTAATAAAGGTCCGAGGCTTGAATTGTGTCATGAAAGCAACTCCAGATCGACTCTAATCGAATATCATTGTGGATATTCCCATAGATGCCATAGATCTTGCAGATGTGAAATAATGATCAATCGAGTTTTATTAAATGAAGGTTAGTGAAGAAGTAAATGAAGAGAAGTACTGTTTTATGGCTTAGTAGTTGTCTCAAATGTATTAGGTGTTGTCATGTTTTTGTTTTTGTTTGTTGTTTTTACTTTGATCATTTGCATTTGGGTTTCCTACAATGGCTTTTGAGTCTGATTATGCTATGTTTCTTATTGCACAGTTTGATCCCTAAATATCCATTTATTTTGTACAATGTTAATTTTACTTTAGTAAATAAAGAATCTTGTTTCTAAAAAAATCCTTAGAAATTTTTTAATTGATTGTAGTTGCAAATGTGTTCGTAACCATGCATATCGAATCGTGTTTATAAATACTTTTCCTTAAATGTTCCTAGTCAAGATGTTTCGGAAACAAGATATAGATATGTCCGCTAAGAGTAATATTCATAATGCTCCCCACAAGATAGACAATGAATTATTAATGATTGTTGGGGGCACTTATGGGTTATATACTAGTAATTATTTGGAACAATTTTGGAATGACTCAACGAGAGTCCTCTACAGGTTAATTATTTTATCTAAAGACCAATAAAAGACCTTATGTGATGATGTGAAGTTGCCTTTTGACTTGAGAATATTATGGATTTTAAGTGTTTAAATTATATTTTGACCTTGCTTAATCACATGATAATGATGATCATGTTACGATCGTAATTGGGTATAAGTTGAACCACATGAAGTAACACTCTTCATGAGAAGTTTTGTCTCTCTATACAGAAGGTTAGTATCACCATAATTGGTAGTCGACTGAAAGTCAAAATGTTTGACCGAAGTAAATCAGTTAATCAATAAATGTTATCGCATTGAACCAATGACTTTAAATTATATACTTTGTAATTAATTATAGTATTCTTAGAGTTTTAACTATAGTCCAAGCTCAAGATATCTTAGTGATATAGTATCGATAAAAAGAAAAGGTGTCAAATATATCATTGCATAAGGGTATAACTTAAATGATATGAAATAGAATTTCACATTGATGATTTGTAAGTAGCTAAACTCATGTTTGTTACTGTGCTTTAGCAAAGTTCATATAAGATTTAATATTTAAATTATTTAAATATTACTAAGGGTTGAGTTTATATCCGGGAGTCACACAACCGTTATTGTTATTATTCATTAGAATTCATCAATTTAAATAATTTATAAATGTTACAAATTATTGTGGATAAAATTAATATAAATTCTATATTGAGTTAATTATTAATTATTTGTTATTATTAGTGAGGGCCTTAAAATTATTTAATTGAATATATACATGTTGTATATTTAATTAGATATTTAGATTGGCTTGAAAAATAATTATTATTTTGAAATAATAAAATGGAAAAAATTACATAAGATGCATGTATAGGGACCTATGATGGCATTATAAGGGGATAAATATTTTTAACAATTAAGAGATAGAGTTATTTACTAAGTCTCTTCATTGTTGGGTATTTTTAGGACCAATACACGAGCCACGCCTTTTGGTTTCTCCCTATAAATAAGAGCTCGCTCATTCTTTAGAAGAAGCAATCGAGTAAAAACCCAAACCTTTTGAAGCTCCAGTTGGTGTTGAAAACCAATCTAGGGAAAGGAAGAAGGCATTTCAAATCAAAAATGCATAGTGCAACGTGTAATCGATCGGTAAGCCATCTAGGTATGAATTCTATCTATTTTTATTTCAGTTATGTATATAATATTAATCAATTAATTAATTTTTCTTAGTTTTGACTTAACCAATATTGTGTTAAAAAATTTATCTATAATTTTAGTGTGCGTGTGTGTGTATTATACTATTTAAACTACACATTATCTAAACTTGATAATGTGTATGTTAATACTCCATGTATTGATTTTGATGACAATGATCATACAAATATTATTACTAATGTTTCTTTGAGATATGCTGTATTTTAAGATATATTATGGAGATATTTTAAATATATATAGGAAACTCAATGAATGAACATAATCAAATGTGTTATGATGTATATGTCTGTGTGTTTACACACACACACACATACATACATACATACATATTGTATATGTATGTATGTATGAAGATTGATCAAAGCAAATGAAAGGTAAAATTAACTCAAGATGAATGGAACATAAGTGCATCATCAACAAAGAAAGTAGAAGTGTTTAGTAAGTCTACCAAGTCTTAGAATTTTGTTAAAGACATCATAATAAATATTATAGATGTTTTTGTTTTATTTAACATGAAAGTCAAAACTAAATTTTAGAAAAAAAACCAATTTAACTAGAGTTTGTCGACATACCTTATAGGCATATGTCGACATAGAGGCATTTATTTGAAATTCAAACTTTAAATGAAAGGATTTTGGCGTCTTCTCTTCACCATGGACACATCCATTCATCTTCTATTTAAAGGGGTTTGGAAAACGAATTTTTATCAATAATTTTCCATTAGTCTCTATGTTTTCATATCCCTGATTTTGTGAGAAAAACTCTTTATATGCTTCCACTTTCTTTACAAATCTACACTGTTTCACTCCCATTCTTTAAGGATTTTCAAAATACTCAAAATTAGAGAGTTTGCACTTGAATTTTCAATCATTCTCTCTAGTCTCACCATATAACTATCTGAATTCAAAGATATATTGCTATTGGAGGTCTATAGGATCATTGTACTGAAATTGCAAGAATATGTATTAGAGATACAACTACTTGCTACTATTGTTTGTAAAGAGAAAGGAGTTATTGTCACCCATGGAAAGTCAAGAGGAAAGGTTATCTTACCACCTATGGATATGTAAGGTTGTAAATATGTTCTTGCCACTCATGGAAATCAAGGAAGTGGTAGTGAAATTATGTACATGGAGTACAAGACTAGCCATAGGATTGGATATCCGAACCAATATAAAATTTCCTGGTGACTTTTACTTTATTGCATTTACTTGACTTTGAATCTATTATCTGTTTATTTATTGTGATTGTGATTTTATTACCACTCTTAGTTGATAACTTCGAAATTCATAAGTTAGCTTTTAAATAGTTGATATACACTATTCACTGCTCCTCTAGTATGGTAATAACCTTAAGATCTATTCCGCATTAGTGTGTTTGGGTATCCCTACATTTGATATTAGAGCACACAATTTTCAAAAGATTCATAGTTGGGATTTTAAAATTATAAATGACTAGTAATACATTTTTTAACACTTTTGTAAAGGACCAATCTATTGCTAGACTACCATTGTTTAATGGTAGTAATATGCATGTTGGTATTATAGGATGAAAATTTATTAATAGTCCAACTGATTAGATATTGGGAATGTTAAACAAAGTGAATACACTAAGCCCCAAACAGATTATGCACAATGGACCAATGATGAAAAGATACAAGCGCTCAATAATTCAAAGGCTAGGAATATTATATTCTGCGCCTTAGAAAAAATACATTAAAAGAGTGTCGGATTGTGAAAGTGCATACAAAATTTGGAGGACTCTAAAAGTCACACATAAAGGGACTAGTAAAGTTAAATAGACCAAATATCTATGCTCACAAATCAATTTCAAAATGAAATAATATGAATCCATATCTAACATGTATTATTGAATTCAAGATATTTTGCATGCTCTGGTGTCATTAGGAAATTTTTTCTAAATTGGACAAAGTCAAAAAAAATTTAAATTCACTCCCAAGTAAATGTGAACAGAAGACTTTGGCCATTGAAGAAGCAAATGACATTAGTACCATGAATGTAGAAGAATTAGTAGGAAAATTTAATGTCCTATGAAGTATAATTGTGGATTAGGGAAGAAAGTCAAGAAAATGAAAAGAGATCACTTACATTCAACCTTACAAATGACAATAATGGCTCAAAAGATGATGATGATGAGGAAACTGTTTTCATGACAAGGAATTTCAAGAAAGTGTTGAAATATGAAAAAATGAAAAAACTTTGAAAAACTGACAACAATACGTAATATTTCAAAAAAGAAAATGTTGTTAAGTGTTTTGAATATGATAAAACAGGTCATTTGAAAAGAGATTGTCCAAATCTGAAGAAATCAAAGTATTATTTAAACACTGACACATTCAATAAGAAAAGGAAGTAGGATTTCAATGCAACATGGGATAATTCAAATATATCATCATGTGACAATAATCCAGAAATCAAAAATGCCAACATGTACCTCATGGAAGATAATGACTAGATATGGAATTCTAATGAGGAAATAATGAATGTTTTAACTAAAATGTACATAGTATGTAAAATTCTTAAAAATTGGGATAAAAAATAGTTTAGCAAAGGTAGATAGACTAAAGATGTTTAATGATATACCAACTGAAGAAAAACACTGTCTTGAAGATGAAATTGAAAGTCGATGTCTAGAAGATGAAATTGAAAGACGTAACAAACTTAATGATAAAGGATTTAAAACTTGAAAGTTTTGAAAAACTTGAAAATGAAAATCAATCCTAAAAAACAGAGATTCTTTCAATTCAGAGATAATTAGTCTGAATGACAAAATAACATCTCTAAACAAAGTTATTCTTAACTGTAACAAGGATCGATAAAATGAAAACTGAGATTCTTTCAATTCAGAGATAATTATTCTGAATGACAAAATAACATCTCTAAACAAAGTTATTCTTAACTATAACGAGGATCGATAAAATGAAAACTGAAATCAATAAATTAAGCATAGGGAAGCATAATTTAGAATTTTTTTTATCTACATCTAAGCCCTCAAATAATAACATGGACTTGGATATACTCCTAAGCCTAAACATAAGAAAAATAGTACTCAAAGTACTAAATTTTTCAAGTCTACTAAGTTCAAACCAAACCTAAAAATTTAAAAATAAAACCCCCAAACAAATTTATTAATATATGTTCCTAGAAGTTTTGATAATAGAAATAAGGAGGAATATATTGATGATTTTATAAATAAAGTTCACTTATCTGATGATTATATTTTTAAAGGCTATTCAAATTCATGTGCTTGCATTTCCAAAATTTAAACCCACGGACCTCAGAATAAAACAGCGTACCGCACATTTTTTTGTTTTTCAAGTAACAAATAATAAAATAAATATAAAGAAGAAGAAATGGATACTGGACATTGGATGTTCAAAGCATATAACATGAGATCCACGGTTTTTGGGTGACATTATATACAAAGATGGTGGAACTGTGAACTTTGAAGATAATTCAGAAGGATATGTCATTGGCATCGACAATGGTTGTAATATTGAAACTCCTCTTATTTCATATATTTTACTAGTTAAAATTTTGAAACATAATTTGTTAAATGTAAGTCATTTATGTGACAAAGGTTTTAAAAGGATAATAGCGATATTTTAGGTCATGACACTCAAAATATTTTTGAAGGCATAAGAAAAAAAGAATACATACCTTTTAAATATTACAATGTTTAATGATGATGACTTATGTCTTATGGTTGATACGATTGATCCTTAGGTCTAGTAGGAATACTTTGGACATTTGAATTTCAAACATTTATCAAGAGTTGTAGATGTGAACTTTTAAGAGGACTTCCAAACTGAATTTCAAATTAAACAATCTTTGTGATACATGTCATTCGATAAAGCTTTACAATAATCATTTAAATCTAAAGATATGATCTCCACCTCGCATCCTCTAGAAATGCTTCATCTAGATCTCTTTGGATCATCATAAATACAATCAATAAACCATAATACATATGCTTTTATAACTGTAAATGACTTTTCAAGGTACACTTGGATAATTTCAAAAACATAAAAATGAAGCTTTTGAAATGTTTAAAACCTTTGCTAAATAAAAAATGAAAAATCAATTAAATTAAGTCTTTAAGGAGCGATCACAGATGAGAAAACAAAAATGAAAATTTTAAAAAAATTGTAACAAGAAAGGTGTAACACATAAATTTTCTTTTCGAACAACAAAATCACCCATATCGATATATGCAGATGATATTATTTTTGGATCAACAAACAAACAACTAAATTTGAAATTTCCAAAAACGATGACAAATGAATTTGATATGAGTCATATAGGATAATTATCATTTTCCTAGGACTACAAATTAAGCAACAAAGCAATGTAATTGTTATAAGTCAAGAAAAATACGCTGATGAACTTGTAAAGAGATTCAGTATGTCGAGTACGACTGTTAACCTACTCTCATGGAATCCATGACAACCTTAAATAAAGAAATTTCTAAAGATATAGATTAAAAATTATATCGTAGCATGATTTGATCATTACTCTATATAACCGCTTACATACTAGATATAATGCACAGTGTAGATATCAACCGAATCCGAAGGAAACACATCTTAAAATGGTAAAATGCATCTTAAAATACGTCAATAATGTTAGGAACTGAGATGTTGGTTTTGATGACAACAACCTTTTTAACTTATCTTATCATAAAATATATACTAACACTATTGTCTAGATAGATATGTATATGCAGGAACTATGCAGGATATATATATATATGCATGTATTGTTTACTGAAGACTGATCAGTATAAAGACTCAAGATTCAGAATGGAGATATCAAGATTAAAAACTTTAGAGTATCAAGATCAAGATATGTGTTTAGTTTATTGTTAAAACTTCATAATAGCACGGAAATCTTCATTCCAAATTTCATTTGGAATGGAACCCATTTCTATCTTCTTAGTGGCTTACAAACCCACGACAAGTGGCTTACAAACCCACGAACATCCTGGTTTTGTACAAGTTCTCGAGTCCTGATGTGATGAGATATTCTGCAGGAAGAAGCTTGCAAAACTACTTCAAAATGGTTTTTCAAAATGATTTCAAAACTGCTTTTCAAGATGTTTTAGCCTTAAAATATTCTTTGTTTTTGTTTTAAATAAACTCTTGTTTCAAACTTCGTTTGTTTTTAAAACTATCTTCTGTTTTTAAATATTCTTTATAATATATATATATACTTGAGATTTGAAATCAAATTTATATATACATTCTAAAAATATATTTTCTACTCTTCTTTATTTTAAAACATAGGAAAATTAGTTTATTTTACTCCAGAATCATTTCATCTTGTTTTCTGTTCAATACCATTTTCAATACAAATTTTACATTATTTTTAAATTAGGGATGTCGACATCATGGGATACCCCATGTCGACATGGTGGCCGTTAAATTCAAAAGTTTTAATTTTCAAAAGAAGTGTCTATTCGTTTAAATCTCTTCACGAATGGTTATGACCGTTATTGGTCTATAAATAGCCTTCACAAACGAATTTTTTTAACTAACTACTTTCTTATTTTCTTCACTCCTTCTCCACAAATCCATATTCTAAAATTTTCATATTTTAAGATCGTGCCGAGATTCTGTCGAATTCTCAAGTGAATCAAATTAGAATCTCATTCTTGTTTCCGAACCAGTATAAAATCCGGTGTGTTCTTTCCTTTTACTGCTTTTTATTTACTTTCTGCATCTGTGTTTGATTCTGTTATTGTTCTGTGATTAAGTTCTGCATTTGTTTGTGTCATAATTTTAATTTAGTCCATATAAGTCTTAGAATCCATTAAACACTATTCACCCCCTCTAGTGTTAAATTAGCCTTAAGATCCTTAATCCGCACTTCCTTTCAATTGGTATCAGAGCAAGGTTTTCATAGTTTTCATAATCTGAAACTTGAAAATTGTTTTAATGGCTACCAACACTGGTAATGTCAACTCTGGCACTAGTTCTATTAACACTAACACTAGTTCATTAGCAGAAGGTCAGTCTACTGTCAGACCACCATTTTTCAATTGCAGTAATTATGCATATTGGGCTTGTAGAATGAAAATTTATTTACAATCAGTAGGATTAGACACTTGGAATATCACATAAACTGAGTATGTTGAACCAACTACCAATTTTGCCCAGTGGACTACTGAGAAAAAGAATGTTGCACAAAATAACTCTAAGGCCATGAATATATTATTTTGTTCACTAGATAGGAATGAGTTTAATAGAGTGTTTGTTTGTAAGTCTGCATTTGAAATCTGGAAAACTTTGCAAGTTACTCATGAAGGAACAAGCAAAGTTAAATAGACTAAAATTTCCATATTAACTAATTAGTTTCAATTGTTTAAAATGCATGCAAATGAGTCCATTTCCGACATGTATTGTCGATTTCAAGATATTGTCCATTCACTTGCACTAGGAAAAAGCTTTTCGGAGGAAGACCAAGTCAGAAAAATTCTAAATTCACTCACTCCAAAATGGGATCAAAAGACACTTGCAACCGAAGAAGCAAATGATATCAGTCTAATAAAATAGAAGAATTGATTGGGAATCTGATGTCTTATGAAGTTCAACTACAAGGAAGAAGAGAAAACAAGGTTACCGAAAAGAAGTCATTAGCATTCAATGCAACAACTGAAGATTCAGAACCAGACTGTGATGAGGAGATTGCTTTCATGACAAGAAACTTCCGGAAATTCCTTAAATATAGAAAAATGAATAATTACAAAAGAAATGATCAAAGGAATTCTAGAAATAATACGGAGAACGTCAACAATGATAGATGCTACAATTGCAATAAAGTCGGGCATCATAGGAAAGATTGTCCATATCCAGATAAACAGTTGTTCCCTCCAAACAATGATTCGTCAAGGAAAAGAAAGAAAGCATACACAACAACTCTTGATGACTTAGACTTATCATCCAGTGACGATGAAAAGAAGATGGATAATTCAAATCTGTGTTCCACTGCTATTCATGAATCAGACGACGATGGGAGTATGGATCTAAAAATAGGTATGCATTTACATTATTTTTAATTTTCTTTTTTGAATGGATGCTTGTTTGTTTGCTTGATTTTTTAATTTCCTTGAATTTTAAATTCAAATTTATCCCTTGAAATTTGAATTCAAAAATAATATTATTTTAATAATATTTTAAATTTAAATTATTAATATTTAAGTATTATTATATTTAATGTTATCACAAGAATTATATAAGTAGAATATAGGAAATAATATATACATTTATTAGAAATTAGGAATAGTCACTTGTCCTTTGATTCAATAGGCACATGTCGACATACCGGGATACCCCATGTCGACATGCCCCTCAGAAATTTGATTTCAAAATTTGAATTCAAACTATTGAATCTCCCTCCACCTTTTCACCAACTTCAATGCTCTGGAAAGATGCCTCTTGACCAGAGAACATGTCTATAGAATCTCTATTTAATTCACTCTCTTTATTATCACTTTTCACTTTTATTTCAAATTTCAAATTTATCTTCAACTCCTCTCAAACTTCTTCAATGGCATCTTCAAGCACTCCTAACACCATTAGACTTCCAAAATCTATCAAAAACTCTCTTTAATGACCCGAAAGCTATCAAAGCTTACATCAACTATGTAAACTTTGATAAAATTCATACAGGGAAATTTGCTATTTTTGAAGATTTTCCTTCTTATGAAATTTAAAATCTTTTTCAACAATGTTCTATTCTTAGTGTAGTAGATAACAAACAAAATGATTTTGTATGTTATCCAAACCTTGTTAAGATGTTTTATCGAATTTAAATCGTGGTTTTTATGATGGGCAAGATGGACAAATTTGGAGTAGTGTTAAAGGAACACAAATAGTTTTGGATACCGGAATGAATCTCTCGGAATTTGAAATAAATGAAAATGATCGAGAGACATTTCATCACATCTTTGAAGGGGATGGAAATTTTGAACTCAAAAATCATTATTTTCGTCCAAAAGCAAGAATTATTAACCTTCTTATTCAACACACCCTTATACCAAGATCGGGAAACTACAACAACCCAACTTTGAAAGTTTGCAAAGCACTTTTTGTAATTTTTGGAAATTATGATATCAATTGGGCTCAAGTTATTTTGGATGAGCTAAGGCCCAAGAATTTTACTATAGGTGAAAACACATTATATCATGGAATTTATCTCACTCGGATTTTTAATTACTTTGGAGTTGATTTCAAAAGGGAAGAATTTATAACTAGAAAAGTGTTCAACCATGGAAACATTTCCCTTATGAAAATTCCATTAGTGTTTCAACCATATGAAACACTTACGGAAAAGGAAGAAAGACTTGCTCACGAAGAGATGGAAGAAATGGAGGAAGAAGAAGAGGAAGAGGAAGGAATGGAAATTGAAGAGGAGGAAGAGGAAGATCAAGAAACTTCCTTAGAAAGTATTGAATATCCTACTAATCCCGCTAATCCATCCAATAAGACCATTCTCAATAATCAAATAATTATAGTGGAAAATCAAAAGACACTTAAAAGATCAATGAGTAAGAAAATGGATAAGATTTCTACTAAAATCGACAAGTTCTTCGGGAAAGTTAGTAAAAAGCTTGGACTATCATCTTCTTCATCTTCATCTAATTAGTTTTAGTTCATGTTATCTTGTTTTTTTCAAGTTCTATCCATGTATTTTCCTTTATTTTAGTTAATATTATATTAGTTTATGTAATGTTGACTAGAATCATTAATGAAATCTTTTATTCAACTTCACTTGTCTCTGTAATTGCTTGTTTTTATATTATACAAATTATAATTGCATAGATTTGTTCATAATATTCAAAACAAAGCAAATTGTCACTTTAGACGGAGGCATGTCGACATCCCCCATCCCCCCATGTCGACATATAATGGGCAGAAAGTAGTTACACTTTCAAATTTTTATTTCATGTAACTAACTTATGTCTATTCATTTTAAACGACTTTCTACCCCTATTTATACATGTTTCTTCTAGAATAATTTATCAAATTTCATTTCTAATCACTCCCTTTCATATTTCTTCCTACTTCTTGAATTATGGCCTCTCCGATTAAGAATCTAAGTGATAATCTTGAGGAAACTCTCACTTCATTCAAGAATATCCTTACATTCATACTTCGTAATCAGCGTCACTTAGAATTGAGTCAAATGCAGATGATCAAGGAGCAAGAGAGACATTTCGACGCCCTTCGTTGGATGATCTCCGCCCTTAACAAGGACGATCTCAAAGGAAATCCACCAGTCGCTCTCGACAAAGATAAAGAAGAATGGGATGCCATCAAAGCAGACCCTATCTTTGGAGAAGGTGGATGGGTGGAAGTACCAAGGAATGTCTAGTCATTCTGTATGTTATTGGTGTGTTTTAAACTTGATTGACTTGACTTATTTAAAACATTTGGTGTGGTTTGTATATATGATTGATTGAATAATTACTGTAAATATGATTGGATGATGATTGATTTACTGTTGGATTACACTTATGATCACACTCATGATCACATTTCACATTTATGATCACATTTCATACTTATGATCACACTTAGCATTTATTACACCTATATATGGATTACTCTATTTGTATTATGGTTGATCATCTTATATCAAGTTCAGGGAATTTGTTAGTAAGAAGTTTTTGTTGATGACAAAGGGGGAGAAGTTATAAAATAAATAGTAGTTGGCTTGGAGTGAAGGGGAGTCATGAGTAAGGGGGAGTTATGATAGGAGTTATGGTATGTTAAGTATATTTTATAAATACAGGTTGTCATCATCAAAAAGGGGGAGATTGTTAGGAACTGAGATGTTGGTTTTGATGACAACAACCTTTTTAACTTATCTTATTATAAAATATATACTAACACTATTGTCTAGATAGATATGTATATGCAGGAACTATGCAGGATATATATATATATATATATATATGCAGGTATTGTTTACTGAAGACTGATCAGTATAAAGACTCAAGATTCAGAATGGAGATATCAAGATTGAAGACTCTAGAGTATCAAGATCAAGATTTCAAGATATGTGTCTAGTTTATTGTTAAAACTTCATAATAGCACGTAAATCTTCATTCCAAATTTCATTTGGGATGGAACCCATTTCTATCTTCTTAGTGGCTTACAAACCCACGACAAGTAGCTTACAAACCTACGACAAGTGGCTTACAAACCCACGAACATCCTGGTTTTGTACAAGTTCTCGAGTCCTGATGTGATGAGATATTCTGTAGGAAGAAGCTTGCAAGACTACTTCAAAATGGTTTTTCAAAATGATTTTCAAAACTGCTTTTCAAGATGTTTTAGCCTTAAAATATTCTTTGTTTTTGTTTTAAATAAACTCTTGTTTCAAACTTCGTTTGTTTTTAAAACTATCTTCTGTTTTTAAATATTCTTTATAATATATATATATATACTTGAGATTTGAAATCAAATTTATATATACATTCTAAAAATATATTTTCTACTCTTCTTTATTTTAAAACATAGGAAAATTAGTTTATTTTACTCCAGAATCATTTCATCTTGTTTTCTGTTCAATACCATTTTCAATACAAATTTTACATTATTTTTAAATTAGGGATGTCGACATCATGGGATACCCCATGTCGACATGGTGGCCGTTAAATTCAAAAGTTTTAATTTTCAAAAGAAGTGTCTATTCGTTTAAATCTCTTCACGAATGGTTATGACCGTTATTGGTCTATAAATAGCCTTCACAAACGAATTTTTTTAACTAACTACTTTCTTATTTTCTTCACTCCTTCTCCACAAATCCATATTCTAAAATTTTCATATTTTAAGATCGTGCCGAGATTCTGTCGAATTCTCAAGTGAATCAAATTAGAATCTCATTCTTGTTTGGTTGCTTTACCCTCTCTCGAAGATCAAAGTGCTATTCAGAGTTATAGGATCAATTTGTAATCAAAAGTTTATCGAGTCTCTCTATAAGGTGTGGTTGTGCCTGGAAATCAATTGGGTAATCTTGTGGCCCGTAAATCAAGAGAGTTTGCCCCGGACTCGTGAGACAGGAGGGTACCTCAAGGCCTTTAGAAATTGAGGATTGTAATCTCGACTTTGGTATAACAAAAATCTGTATGAGGTGTTCTGCCTTGGTACAAGACTGGATGTAGGGTAACTCCGAACTAATATAAAATCCGGTGTGTTCTTTCCTTTTACTGCTTTTTATTTACTTTCTGCATCTGTGTTTGATTCTGTTATTGTTCTGTGATTAAGTTCTGTATTTGTTTGTGTCATAATTTTAATTTAGTCCATATAAGTCTTAGAATCCATTAAACACTATTCACCCCCCTCTAGTGTTAAATTAGCCTTAATATCCTTAATCTGCACTTCCTTTCAAATAATACTTTTGATTATGGGCACTTTTAACCTAAGGAAGACTCATTTAACTTGATATCATATAATGATGTAGATTACGCTGGTAGTAAATCCGATAGAAAAAGTACAAATGGAACTTGTCACTTTTTGAGACATTCACTTGTATTTTGGTTCGGTAAAAGAAACTTTTTTCTCCCTGTACACAATAAAAGAAAAATATATATTTGTAGCATTGGCCTGTTCGTAGATTATGTATATGCAACAAACATTAAAAGATATGGATTAAATATTAAACAAGCACCAACATAATGTGCCATGTGTTGTAAACCCAACCAAAAATCCTATAAATCATGCTAGTAATAAACTATATATATTAGACATCATTTTATAAGAGACAACGTCAATAGATGCAATGTAACTTTATAAGTTATAAGTACCAAAAATCAAGTAGCCGATTTTAACAAAACCCTTAATAAAAAATAAATCTATTAAACTATGAAGAGAATTAGGTGTTTTCTCTTTTATTAAAATTTAAAATTAAACAAGAACATTTATATATACACATGCAAACACACATATAAACACACAAAATACAAAATAATGACTTGTAAGAAGTATATGTCCTGGACACCCATTTACTCCGGTTTTTTCAAAGAATAACGCCATAATGCCATAATGATGGTTAATTTATATATTCAATTACAACGCTGGCCCCGACACCATTGCTATATCGGTGCAATGGAAGCGAGGTTAAAAATTAAATTTCAAAAAAATCCTTTTACTAATTTGCACAAAATCTTTATTCTATATTTGTGCAAAGAAATATTTGTTTATACTAAATCAAAGGTAGTATTTTAATTAATAAAACTAATTTATAATATTTTAATTTCATTTTGTCGATTAAAATATTTATTTATTATTAGTGTTTAAAATAAATTTACTAATAATTTAACTTAAAATTTATTTATTTTATGTATAGAATTGTTTTATGACACTGACATTCATAATACGAATATCAAAACAATATATATAACCTACTCCAGGGATCCAAGGGGCCAAATTGGCCGCTTTGTCCTATAGTTAATAAGATGACTAAGTGTGACATATATATATATATATAATTATTGTTTATATTATTATATTAGGTGTATATAGAAAAATTAACAATTAATTAATTTTTATACTATTAAATTGGTCATTTGAAAATTTAATTATATTTTTATAGAAATGATTAAAATAATTTATTATCATAAAATTATCAAATAAATATTATATATAAATATACATACGTATACGCATACATGAGCTATTTTATTATTGATTTTCTTTATTTTATTAATATAAAATTCAAATATAGAAACTTTGATGTATTCAAAAAAAATTAATAAATGCTTCAAGCTGCCTAAAATAGTTAATTATTTGCAGCTGAATATTTTTGATTTAGAATAACTCAAAATTTTATACTTAAAAAATATTGACTTAATAAAATAATTATACTATATATTAAAAATATCATATCTAAATATTTTTAAATAAATATTCGAATGAATATTTTAATATATATATATGTATGTATGTATGTTTGTACACAAATATATATATATATATATGTATGTATGTATGTATGTATGCATGTAAGTATGTCTATATGTATAGTTTATTCAAAACAATGAGAAATTTGTTTATAACAAATATATATATATATAATAAATCAGAAGTTTATTTATAATAAATTTGTTTTCAATATATATAGAGAATTAAATATTATTTTGTTGTCGTAAATAAACATGGTTATAATATATATGTATAATTTTATAGATATAAAAGATATATATATATATATTTTAAAATATATATTCTTGATTTAAAATATATATATAGATAATCAAAAATTAATTACCAATTTATTTATTCAAATGACGACCGAGTATAATAATATTGCATTATGATGATGGTAACACACACACACTGATGCAGCCCAGCCTGAGCCTGATTTTCCAAACCAAGATTTGAAGCTTATCTTAGGTCGCGAGCGACCTAACGGAATCATAAGTCGCCAGCGACCTAATGAATTATGGCCTAGCGAGATACATGAAAAGTCAACTGAGCGACCTAACGTGCTATACTTTGAGTCGCTTGAACGACCTAGCGAGGTATGCGGGTTAAGTCACGAGTTCGAGAGAAACGACCTAACAAGTTTATGCCACATTCCCTTAAGTCGTTTGAAGCTTAGGTCGTTCCAGAATCATAGGTTGCGGAGTCTTAGGTCGCGTGCAGAATCCCTATGCCGCTTTCCAGTTAGGTCGCTAAAGTTCATAAGTCGCTCGTTCTTAAGTCGCTCAGAACAGAATAACGAGCTTCGACCTAAATCTACTGATGCCGAGCTACGACCTAAGTTAGGTCGCTCAACTACTGTTGTCAAGCTACGACCTAAGTTATGTCGCTCAACTACTATTGTCCAGCTACGACCTAAGTTAGGTCGCTCAACTACTGATGCCGAGCTACGACCTAAGTTAGGTCGCTCAACTACAGATGCCGAGCTACGACCTAAGTTAGGTCGCTCAACTACTGTTGTCAAGCTACGACCTAAGTTAGGTCGCTCAACTACTATTGTCAAGCTACGACCTAAGTTAGGTCGCTCAACTACTGATGCCGCGTTCTCAATTGTGCCACCTGACTATAAGTCGCAACCACCTTAGGTCGTAGACCGTATGCCGCATTGCCTTAGGTCGCATTGATCATTAAGTCGCTTGAAACTGAAGATCGCCCAAAATCTTAGATCGCTGATACTTAAGTCGCATGAAGATCTTATGTCACGTGAAGGGATGTAATGTTGTATATGTAAGTCATTTTCTGTTATGACGTAGGTCGTTTGTGTTAGGTCGTGTGCGACCAAGTGTGTTGTAAATAAGTTCTTGTAATGTGTTGTATTGTATTTGTTTGTTTTTAGGTCGGTCATGTTAGGTCGTTCACGACCTAGGTGTTGTCAAGTTGAGTCGTGTGAGTTGTAACCCTATAAATAGGGATGTTGTGTCATTTGTAAAAGTTTAGTTAATTTTGAATAAAAACTTGTTTGTGTGCTTTGTGCCACTTCTCCAATTGGTAGTTGAGTGTGATCTCCTATCTCCACTTTCGGTATTTGAGTGCGCTCAAATCAACGATCGCTGAAGCCGATTCACAGAATCTAGTGCGCTAGATCAACGTACGAAGAGTCGTAGATCTTTAAACACGGTATCGTGCGCGATCAACGTGTTTGGGATAGCTAGAATCCGGTATCTTTGGATCAACGGATTTGGGCCATTTGGTATCTTCAATTCCCCGATTGCTACTTTCACCGATTTATCCATTTCAGTTATCCGCTGCCGCGTCATTTGGTATCAGAGCTAGACTTAGCCAATCATAGCTAAGCCGAGTCTTGGAGCCAATTTTTTATCGAAGAGTTCAAGTCGTGTATCATTTTGTTGTTCAAGGCCGAGAGTTTGAAGTGTAGATCCGAGCAAGTGAAGGCCGTGCATCATCTTTAAAGTTCAAGCCGAGAGTTAACTTTTGTTTGAAGAATCAACCATGCCGCCGAGGAGAGCTAATCATCATCAAAATGTTGAAGATTTGTACAAAAGAGAAGATGCTGAACAAATGGAACAACGCATTAGCAACAAATTCAATGAGAAGTTAGACGAAGGTATTGGGAGGTTAGAGAAATTGATGATGGACATGAACCAAGGTCAAAGGAGAAGGTCGCCAATATCGAACCATGGAGGAAACAGAGTTTCACCATCGGTTACGAAAGCGAGGAGGGTGTCGCCACAATCTGATCGAGGAAGAAGAGAATCATCAGTTTCGATGAGAAGAGAATATCATGAGTATAGAGAAGAAGAGAGAAGAACTCCACGAGAGTTTGAACATGAACCATACCATGATGATGAAAGACAAAGTAGAAGAGATATGCGTAATCATAGAGATGTGGGTGGTCGAGATCGATATCGAAGTACATCTGATTTTGATGAAGATGGTGGTAGATGTAGTGTTAATTCTAGAGATCGAGGCCAAGTGCGGAATGCATATCGGGTTGTAGAAGATGATCGCCGATGGGAGTCGGGGATGAAAACTAAAATTCCAGAATTCAAGGGAGGAACGGTAACGGAGGAATTTTTGGATTGGGTTTCAAATGTTGAGGAAAATTTTGATTTCAAAGAAGTTCCCGCGGATCGAAGAGTGAAGTTGGTTGCTACGAGATTAAGGGGGAGAGCTATGGCATGGTGGCAGCAGACTAAACTTACACGGGAAAGAATGGGGAAGTCAAAGATTGTTACATGGGATAAGATGAAGAAGTTGATGAAAGCTACTTTCTTGCCGCACAATTATCAATCTCTTATGTATCAACGTTTGCAGAACCTAAGACAAGGGGTGAAATCAGTGAATGAGTATGCAGATGATTTTTACCAATTGATTGCGAGGAATGATATTATGGAAACAGAGGAACAGCTAACAGCCAGGTATGTTGGAGGGTTGCGAACACAGATTCAAGACATGGTGAATATGTTCAATCCAATGTCTATGGCTGAAGCGCACCAGAAAGCATTAGCGTGGGAGAAACAAGACAGAAGAGGAGGTGGTGTGTTTACGAATTCCAACAACCAGAACAAGGACGTTAGTAGCAGTGTGGATGTTTCCAAAGTCGTTATTAAGTCGATTGTGAATGAAGCCAGTAAAGCAAAGGTCAATAGTAATCTCAAATGTTTTAATTGTCAAGAGTTGGGCCATAAAAGCAATGAATGTCCAAGGCCAAAGAAGCGAGCAATGATTGCGGAGATTGAGAATGAAAATGCAGAGGAAGGGTGTGTCAATTCAATACCCGTTGAAGAAGAAGAATTATTGACTGGAGATGAGGGTTGTAGTTTGTTGTTGAGGAGATCGTGTTTGACACCAAACAAGAGGAGGATTCAAGTTGGTTAAGGAGTAACATCTTTCAATCAACATGCACTATCTTGGGAAGGTTTGCAAGTTTGTTATTGATGCAGGAAGTTGTGACAACATTATCTCTACAGAAGCTGTGAAGAAACTAGCATTGAAAACAGAGAAACATCCAACTCCCTACAAATTAGCTTGGTTGAGGAAAGGAGGGGAGGTGAAGGTTAATCGAAGAGCTTGTGTTAATTTTTCCATTGGGAAGAAATACAAAGACGAAATTTGGTGTGATGTGGTTGACATGGATGTATGCCATCTGTTGTTGGGAAGGCCATGGCAATACGATAGAGCTGTGCAACACGATGGACGAGGAAACAGTTACAGTTTTATGTTCGAGGATACACGAATCATTTTGGTTCCTAAAAGACGTCAACAGAGTGAAAAAAAATTGAAGGAAATCGAGGAGCTAAAGACTTTGTTGTCTTTACAGGAATTTGTTGATGTGGAAGCTGAAGACGATTGTTTTCAATCACCAAAGTTTGAAAGAGATGAAGTTGTTGATTTTCAACCAACGAAATCTGATGAACATGAGGTTGAAATTTCACAATCAGCAAAGTTGGATGAGGATGAAGAAAGTAAATCAGGAGATGAAGAGGGTGATTTGTTGATGAAAGAGGTGGATTCGATTCGTCTATTATCTACAGAAGAGTTTATGTTGAATAGGAATGAAACCAGTAGAGATCTCGAGACTCCTGACGAAGTTAAGTCAAGGGTGAATGAATGTGAAGATGTAATTTCTGCAGAATTGTCCAAGGAATTACTGCCACAGGGGAACGTACATCATGTTAATCAAGTATCAAGTGCTATTGTACCGTATATGCCACGTAACCATTTGTGTCCGACAGAGCAGGTAGAGTTGAGAAGATTGGTTGATGGGTTACTATTCAAAGGAAGATAGTTGTATACTCCTGATTACAGTTGGCAAATAAAAGTTATCAAAGATGTGCGTGTAGAAAGACACGTGGATAGTGATCATACCATGCAATTGGTTACAATGTTTTGTTTTGGGCTGTTAATAAGGAAATGGATTGAAAGGTTTGTTCAGAAGAGTCAGAGTTATCAAAATTCAAAAGAGACCGCGACGAAGTCAGGAGTTTGTATGTCATTACCTATACATACTAGATCATGGGTGGACGTAAGTATGGACTCTGTATTGGGTTTGATGAAGACACAAAGTGGCAACGAATCTATCTACTTGATGGTTGAACGACTTCTTGTTGGTACGTACAACAAGCTAGATGCTGGAGGAATGGGTCGTTTGGAAATTATGAAGGCAACTTGTGAGAAAGATAGTAAGTTGAGCTTGCCGGATCATCGTCCTATTACTAAAGTTGACAATATCAAACACTTGGTTCTGTTTCACGAGGATAAGAGTGTCGAAGACGAAGCAACTGTAAATTGGAGGACGAATTTCTGTCAACCAGGGGAGGATGATGCAGCCCAGCCTGAGCCTGATTTTCCAAACCAAGATTTGAAGCTTATCTTAGGTCGCGAGCGACCTAACGGACTCATAAGTCGCCAGCGACCTAATGAATTATGGCCTAGCGAGATACATGAAAAGTCAACTGAGCGACCTAACGTGCTATACTTTGAGTCGCTTGAACGACCTAGCGAGGTATGCGGGTTAAGTCACGAGTTCGAGAGAAACGACCTAACAAGTTTATGCCACATTCCCTTAAGTCGTTTTAAGCTTAATTCATTCCAGAATTATAGGTCGCGGAGTCTTAGGTCGCGTGCAGAATCCCTATGCCGCTTTCCAGTTAGGTCGCTAAAGTTCATAGGTCGCTCGTTCTTAAGTCGCTCAGAACAGAATGACGAGCTTCGACCTAAATCTACTGATGCCGAGCTACGACCTAAGTTACGTTGCTCAACTAATGTTGTCAAGCTACGACCTAAGTTAGGTTGCTCAACTACTATTGTCCAGGTACAACCTAAGTTAGGTCGCTCAACTACTGATGTCGAGCTACGACCTAAGTTAGGTCGCTCAACTACTGATGTCGAGCTACGACCTAAGTTAGGTCGCTCAACTACTGTTGTCAAGCTACGACCTAAGTTAGGTCGCTCAACTACTGTTGTCAAGCTACGACCTAAGTTAGGTCGCTCAACTACTATTGTCAAGCTACAACCTAAGTTAGGTCGCTCAACTACTGATGCCGCGTTCTCAATTGTGCCACCTGACTATAAGTCGCAACCACCTTAGGTCGTAGACCGTATGCCACATTGCCTTAGGTCGCATTGATCATTAAGTCGCTTGAAACTGAAGATCGCCCAAAATCTTAGATCGCTGATACTTAAGTCGCATGAAGATCTTATGTCACGTGAAGGGATGTAATGTTGTATATGTAAGTCATTTTCTGTTATGACGTAGGTCATTTGTGTTAGGTCGTGTGCGACCAAGTGTGTTGTAAATAAGTTCTTGTAATGTGTTGTATTGTATTTGTTTGTTTTTAGGTCGGTCATGTTAGGTCGTTCACTATAACGACCCGGTATTTTGGACCATTCACATCCATTATAAGTGTATAGGTAGACACTCATGCCGGAATTGAATTGCTCAAAATACCGCGTTGTTAATTTAAATTTGGCAAAACTGAACCTATACAATAAATAAATAATCACAGATCACAGACACAGAGTAATAAGTGCAGCGGAAATAAAAGAGATAGTAGTTCATGAAGCTACTATATAAATGTATAAGTTACATCAGAGTTGAACCAGATACAACGGAAGAGTAATACGATACATCAGATACAAATCAGAATACATCACTGGAATCATCGAATACTGAAAGCAGAATAGATGGCTGGATCTTCAAGCAAAGCTCCAACTTCAAAAGTGAGTCTCAAATACTGGTACACTCAGTCTGACCCGAGCGTAAAGCAAAATAACACAAGACACTCGAGTCAGGATTAACATTCTTATATTAATAAATCCAACTCAAGTGAAATAGCAATTGAAATACAAGTAACTTAAAGGATGTTTGGAATAACCATCCTTTAAGGATCCGTTAAACTATCTACTAGGTAGTAATGTACGCTAAGTAGATAATGTCTATCAGTAATATAAAGATATCAAAATAGTGTTAAGTCATGGCCCATTCCACCCTTAACACATTTTTATTCCCAAAAGCATATACAAGACCGTAGTTTCCCCAAAACCGGAAGTCACCAGAGGGCAATCCATATACTAAAGGTACAAAACAAATTCGTAGTGGTCGCGAATAGGGAATACAAGTATGACAAGGCACATGAGGCAATACCCAAGGTAGTGACACTACCGTTTCGCCTGATCCGGACTGGTGAGAACGCATCGCCGCAGCGACCGCAACACCGTGAAACAACACTCCCAAAATCAAGGGTGCACCAATCGACAACAAGTAATGAGTAGTTCGAAGAAGTGTGTTCACTTGAGGTAGCTGACCTCCATTGGCCCGGCACGGCTCCTGTTTTAGTCATTTCCAATTTGACACAAGTGTCAAGGCTATCCATTATCGTTCTCTTTCTTCAGTCATCACGAACACCATTCCAACCACTTCATTCTGGATCACACTCCGCGTATAGTTATTAAAGTGGTTTTCGGTTTAGATAGAGAGTATATCCATAACCGATTTCGGTCTCTTTAATAACTTCCGTAATTATTACACCGATTGGTCGTTTAATATATTTCAAAACCAAATCAAATTCAATTTCAAATAGAATCCGTAAATCAACATTTCATTTGTCTTTCAAAACCAATTTCCGTACTTTACGTTTCAAAACTTCCAAATTACCATTTCAAATCTTATAATAAAATTTTCAATTTCTTTTTAAACCAATTCAAATATTGATTCAAGTTCGTAAATAAGTTTCATTCCAAATCATTTAAATAAATTTAATTTAACATTTAAATCAATTTAAATTCATTTATCAATTTCATTCAATATTCATTAAGTAAATTTGCCATTCAGAACAATTTCTATTAAATTTCCAAATCATTAAATCCATTATTTAAATTCACTTCATTATATCAAAACTTACAAATTTAATTAAATTAAATTCATCAAATCAAATTCTTTAAATTTCAAGTCTTACATTAATTTCAATAAATCACATTTTATTTCTTGTTAAAGAAATTCAATTTCACTTATTTACTTACTTAAATAATTTTCCAAAACTTAATTAATAAAGAAACTCAATTTCAATTATTTACGAAGTAAAATTCACTTATTCAAAAGTTCAAGTTCACTTATTAAAGAATTCAATTCAATCTAATCATTAAATAATTCAATCTTATTTAATTAATAAATAATTCAAAACTTAATTATTAAATAATTTCAAAGTTTAATAATTTCAAACTTAATTATGATTTCAAACTTAATTATTAAATCATTTCAAAGTTTAATAATTTCAAACTTAATTATAATTTCAACTTAATTCAATCATTTCTCAAATTAAACAACATTCTTTCATCAATTACATTGTTAATATTTTGTTTCAGATTATTAAATATTCACATTTAAATTTCATTAAAATTCAAATTTCAACTTCATTTCAAAACCATTTTATTTATTCAAATAAAAACTTCGTTTATTCTTAAATCAAATTATTGACCAATCGGGTTTTATTTAATTCTCTATCCTAGGTCAAAGTTCGATTTGGGTATTTATCATTTCAACCCGATTCCAATTCAATTCAAAATCATAGCATAGCAAAGGGAACTTGCAGTGTGATAACTGGGATGGTGTCAAAGTAAACAAACAAGCAATAACAACAACCAATATCAATCCAAAAATCAAATCAATAATCCTGAAATAATCGTATTAATTCGCATTGTTGTTTGTGCGAATTAATATAATTATTTCTAGAATCTACACTATCATTTCATGTAGATTAAAGATTATTACATTACGGTTCTTCACTTGTCATCTATTTACAATTTCATACATCATCAATTTAACAACATACATTCAGTGGTTCAAAGTGTAATTAAACAAATCCTACGTGTCAATAAATTTAACAGTTAAAGGGGTCATATTATACAAATGTCAGTTAATCAAATTTAACATTCAACTATCCTATATCAAGTCCAATTGCATACTATTTATCATTTTAACATTAACAATTTAACGTCCAATATAAACATCAACAATCAATCAATTATCAGCCAAACTGTATTATCATCGCATAAATAATTAACAGATAATGGTGTTAGATGTCACAGGTGAACTGATATAGGTAATAGCATATATAACAGTGTAATTAACTAACAGTAGCATATTTCAATTGTCGTTTCAATTGAAATCAAATTTAATAAATAAAAGAACATTAATCGTGAGTGATTGCTCACCTTTCATGGCTAGAGAGATAGGCAATGAAGTTGAGTTACGAAATCCAAACACGAGTTCCAAATCGAAGCAAGATGGGCACGAATTCGATAGACAAGCTGATAAATCGAAATTGATAAAACGAATCAGAATCATCTTGATATATAAATATAGAATATATATATATTATTATAAAAACACTACTTAAACAACATTCATAAAGCAATACTTATATAAGTTTGAACACATACATATGCTATCATCACGTTATAAGTCAAGATTACCATACTATAAATATACTTACCAGATAAACATATGCACTAACTGACGTGAATTTAACTTAAACTAACAAAAATTATACAACAAGTCTCTTACTTGCACACATATCATATTTTAAATAGGACCTATATATCAACCCAGCACTCAAGTCATCACGTGCACACTACCCAATATATATACAACAGACTAAACTTACCTATATTATAAACTATTAAATAATATATTTAACCAACTGTATAACTTATAAGATGTAAAGTAGCAGGGTATAGACTTCGATATTATATTATAAGTTAAACCTAGATATGGACTTGTATAATTAATAAACAAATATATATAAAACATATCAAAACTTATATACTTTATAAGCAAATAGAGAATGCCAGACTATGCAGACTTACTTTATAAATTAAAATATTATACAAATGTTTATAACTAACGCATGTATACTGCAACCTATAATATAAAATGAACATAACTTTTATATAAACTGATCTTCAATCTATATATGTAGAATACTGACCTAAATATATAATTATCATAAATATGCTGACTGACCTCTGAATACAACCAACATATATTTAGATATAAATACGTATATATAACTTAGAGAAATCTATAATAGAACTTGGATAAATAAATATGCGAAACAAAATGCTTAAACTTTTATATAACCTATGTATAAAATACACGTTAAATGCATATATATTATACTTTAGAAACCGATATAACATTCCAAACACATATTAAACAACATATGTATATACAGATATATATATATATTACCTTATCTATTTTTTTTAAAGCATAACCGAGAGGAGAAAAAGGCGAGGCAGTGGAGACTGCTGGCGACGCTGCCAGGTGGAGCAGGGGAGGGACGAAGTAAAATCTAGGTGAAAAGATGATGGGTGAAGGAGTTAGTTGCTATTGAGGCGCACGGCCAGGGCTTGGGTGGCGGCACGTGTTGGCTTCCGGCAAAGGAAGAGGAAGCATTTGGAGATGGGTTGTGGGGTTTGTAAGGCCGAAGGGGACTTGGATTTGATCGGTTTCTGGTGGCCGAGGACAGAGAACGGAGGAGGTGGCGGGTTGTTGTGTGGTGGCGATTCACAGTGGTCATGGTCGAGGTGGATGAAAGTTGGACTGTGGGGTGTTGCGAGAGGAGGAGTCGAGGTCGTATGGAGGGGAGCGATGGCTGTGAGTGGAGGATAGGCGAGTATGGATGGCTTGCGTGGAAGTTTGGTCGGAGGTGCCGAGATTGGTGATGGAGCACGACTGCTGTCGGTATGTGATGAGGAGGAGCAGGCGGTTGCATGCTTGGTGGAGGAGGGTCGGCTCATAGTGGCGGGCTGTTGTATTTAAGGTGAAGACTGAGCAAACTTCAAAGTATAAGAGCTCCAGGCAAAAAGAAGATATGAAAATCACAAAATATAAACTTACACTTTTTTTTAAGGGGAACAGAATGGTGAGAAATGGGAAAGAAAGAGAGAAGGTTTGGGATGGTGTGCTAGCCGTGGAGATTAGTGGCAGGTAGGAAGAAGATGAATAGCTTTCACATAATTAAACATGTATTATTTTATTTTAAATATTTCAATTTAAACCAGAGAGGAATAAATGGACCATCACATAACATTGCAACTGTTGGAAATAGCAACAATTAAACCTGAATTCAAGTAAGTATTAAATGCAATTGTCAGTTTGGTTTAACCCGGTAGGTGATGAATAGTCATGAGGAAAACAAAGGACATTGGAACCCAAAAGGCCAAAATACGAAACCGATACGGTTAGCCGTATCGCGGTTTCGCCACACACCGGACTCCGAATTTGACAATTGAATATACCGTAGAGATCAGCACGACGAGACAATGAAAACGGTATACGGATATCATTGGTACGATTGAATTTATAAAATTCGAATTTTCTAAAACGGAAAATGGAAGAAAAACACTGAAAAATAAGATCGACGGAGCCAAAGATGTCCGAATTTGGAAAAACGACAAACTGACATCTTGCTCAAAAGATGGTTTAGAATTTTTCTATGTAAAAATATTTAGGTTTCGGAAACATTTTATTTTCAACGCTTTTTAACTGATTAAATTGAAGTAAATTTACGCGCGAAATAAACTTTCATATTTTCGGACGAAAATTTACCAGTTGCTATGTTTAACTAAACGCATTCCAAATATCAAATTTATATTTCAAAATTTTATCGTATAAAATTTCACAAAATTTCAACTAATTACGTTATGAAAACAGTTGAAATTTACGGGTCGTTACACTCTCCCCACTCAAAACTTTTCATCCCCGAAAAGGAACGAGGTAGGAGAATAGAAACAACTAGAAAGAAAAACAGATTTGAAATACAAAATAACAATTAATTTAAACCCTATAAATTCAAATTTAAATTAATTGATATTCAATAATTGATTTAATCCATTTGATTTCACTAAAATCAATCTCAACTATTTCTAAATTCATTATCTTATTATCCAATTATCTTCAATTTACAATCTCTAAAACCATAAATTTGAATAATCTTTTATTATAATCATATTTTATTTTCAACAGATTAAATTCTTTAATTCCAAATTATTATAAATTTTATTTCACTTAATATATCTTATCACATATATTTAACTCATATAAATTAATTTAAAACATAAAAGTTTCGATTTAAATTAATTTAATCTATTAATTTCTTTTAAATTCAAGGTATTTTCATAAGTTGATCAAATTTCAATTTATTAATTCTTTCAAAACAAATTTATTTCATTATTAACTGAGTTTTATTTATTATCCTATCTAACTCAATTGACGTCTTTATAATCAAAATTTTAGTGTATAACATTTATTATAAACACTCAAATTTTATTTATAAATTCAATTTATCTTATATATTATCCAATTACATATTCAACTTCTGAATGATTTAGGTAAGTTGTATTAGAATGCAGTTGAACAATATACAAATAAAATTTTCCCAATTCAATTATTCGAGTTTAAATATTTATTCCAAATTTTGGTTTTATTTATAATTAAAATCATCTTTTAACAAAATTTAAGAATTAGATTTCCAATTAACTTTAAACAATTTAGAGATATATATAATATATTTATATCAAATCAAATTAAAATTTAAAAATAAGATCAAAATATACTGAAGAAATTCAAATCAAAATATTTTTCAAAACAATACCGTAGCAAAGCTACAGAATAGTATCTTCACTTCGAAACTCAAAAATGAATATCGATGATGCGGCCGCCATCACCGAAATTATTTTCCAATGACAAAGAGAAGAGCACTGATTTCAACATTTTAAAAATTCTTTGAAAACGATTTCTATTCGAAAATACTTTCAATAATATGTACTTTAAAATTTTAAAACCAAAATTCGAGATCACCGGAAACTAAATTCTCAAATTTCTGAATTAAATTCATTTCAAATTCTAATCAATTTATAACCCAGTTTATAAATTCATTTATTTATCATGCAATAATCAATGATTTACAAAATAATAAATGAAAATCAAATATTATTATTTCAGACAACAAATTCATTAACAAATTTAATTTCAGAAAACTTATATTTATATATAATATAATCATACAAAAAAATTTTTTTATCTACCAAATTTGAAAACAATATTGTGTCAGTTTGCTCTGCTCAAGTGTTTTGGAAATCCTATCGATAGCGTTGATCAGACGAATCGATCGAAAACCCAAATCAACATCAACAACTCAAACAACACAATATATAAAACATTTTTATATAAATTTACAAATACACTTCCTCGCTCGACGATACAAGAATGGATTCAAAGCAAGGATAGAGATTAAAATTTTGATGGACTCAAATCAAAGAGAATTTTGATTCGAAAATAAGTTTGAAACAGAAGATAAGATAATTCAATTACCACAATCGGGAGATGGATGAGTTTATTTAATTCACGGGCAACCTTAACCGGGTCGTCCGTAACTTCAAGAATAAGATCGATGCTGAATTCCGAGGTAAATCAACACTCGATCTCGAGAGATGGAATTCAGGTTTAGCAGGGAATAGATAGCATCGTAAACCGAGGATACAGAAATCCTGGTAAATCGATGCCTATTATAAAGGAGTTTCACCCCTTTACAAATCATTCGAAGTTAGGCGAGACCGCCGATTCACTATAAGGGCATTCAAAGTGGAGTTATGTAATGCTCCGGAATTGAAAGGAGACGAATAGTGAGGGACACAAATGAAATTTGGAACCGTAGGGAACGTTCCAAAATTCAAAGAAATCGAGTCGAAAGGAAGAGATTGAAACTCGAATGAGAGTGATTCTGTAAATACATTTACCCTATATGTTGAATTTTGCCTAGAGCTACCAAAGCTCTGATACCAACTGTAACGACCTGGTATTTTGGACCATTCGCATCCATTATAAGTGTATAGGTAGACACTCATGCCGGAATTGAATTGCTCAAAATACCGCGTTGTTAATTTAAATTTGGCAAAACTGAACATATACAGTAAATAAATAATCACAGATCACAGACACAGAGTAATAAGTGCAGCGGAAATAAAAGAGATAGTAGTTCATGAAGCTACTATATAAATGTATAAGTTACATCAGAGTTGAACCAGATACAACGGAAGAGTAATACGATACATCAGATACAAATCAGAATACATCACTGGAATCATCGAATACTGAAAGCAGAATAGATGGATGGATCTTCAAGCAAAGCTCCAACTTCAAAGGTGAGTCTCGAATACTGGTACACTCAGTCTGACCTGAGCGTAAAACAAAAAAACACAAGACACTCGAGTCAGGATTAACATTCTTATATTAATAAATCCAACTCAAGTGAAATAGCAATTGAAATACAAGTAACTTAAAGGATGTTTGGAATAACCATCCTTTAAGGATCCGTTAAACTATCTACTAGGTAGTAATGTACGCTAAGTAGATAATGTCTATCAGTAATATAAAGATATCAAAATAGTGTTAAGTCATGGCCCATTCCACCCTTAACACATTTTTCTTCCCAAAAGCATATACAAGACCGTAGTTTCCCCAAAACCGGAAGTCACCAGAGGGCAATCCATATACTAAAGGTACAAAACAAATTCGTAGTGGTCGCGAATAGGGAATACAAGTATGACAAGGCACATGAGGCAATACCCAAGGTAGTGACACTACCGTTTCGCCTGATCCGGACTGGTGAGAACGCATCGCCGCAGCGACCGCAACACCGTGAAACAACACTCCCAAAATCAAGGGTGCACCAATCGACAACAAGTAATGAGTAGTTCGAAGAAGTGTGTTCACTTGAGGTAGCTGACCTCCATTGGCCCGGCACGGCTCCTGTTTTAGTCATTTCCAATTTAACACAAGTGTCAAGGCTATCCATTATCGTTCTCTTTCTTCAGTCATCACGAACACCATTCCAACCACTTCATTCTGGATCACACTCCGCGTATAGTTATTAAAGTGGTTTTCGGTTTAGATAGAGAGTATATCCATAACCGATTTCGGTCTCTTTAATAACTTCCGTAATTATTACACCGATTGGTCGTTTAATATATTTCAAAACCAAATCAAATTCAATTTCAAATAGAATTCGTAAATCAACATTTCATTTGTCTTTCAAAACCAATTTCCGTACTTTACGTTTCAAAACTTCCAAATTACCATTTCAAATCTTATAATAAAATTTTCAATTTGTTTTTAAACCAATTCAAATATTGATTCAAGTTCGTAAATAAGTTTCATTCCAAATCATTTAAATAAATTTAATTTAACATTTAAATCAATTTAAATTCATTTATCAATTTCATTCAATATTCATTAAGTAAATTTGCCATTCAAAACAATTTCTATTAAATTTCCAATTCATTAAATCCATTATTTAAATTCACTTCATTATATCAAAACTTACAAATTTAATTAAATTAAATTCATCAAATCAAATTCTTTAAATTTCAAGTCTTACATTAATTTCAATAAATCACATTTTATTTCTTGTTAAAGAAATTCAATTTCACTTATTTACTTACTTAAATAATTTTCCAAAACTTAATTAATAAAGAAACTCAATTTCAATTATTTACGAAGTAAAATTCACTTATTCAAAAGTTCAAGTTCACTTATTAAACAATTCAATTCAATCTAATCATTAAATAATTCAATCTTATTTAATTAATAAATAATTCAAAACTTAATTATTAAATAATTTCAAAGTTTAATAATTTCAAACTTAATTATGATTTCAAACGTAATTATTAAATCATTTCAAAGTTTAATAATTTCAAACTTAATTATAATTTCAACTTAATTCAATCATTTCTCAAATTAAACAACATTCTTTCATCAATTACATTGTTAATATTTTGTTTCAGATTATTAAATATTCACATTTAAATTTCATTAAAATTCAAATTTCAACTTCATTTCAAAACCATTTTATTTATTCAAATAAAAACTTCGTTTATTCTTAAATCAAATTATTGACCAATCGGGTTTTATTTAATTCTCTATCCTAGGTCAAAGTTCGATTTGGGTATTTATCATTTCAACCCGATTCCAATTCAATTCAAAATCATAGCATAGCAAAGGGAACTTGCAGTGTGATAACTGGGATGGTGTCAAAGTAAATAAACAAGCAATAACAGCAACCAATATCAATCCAAAAATCAAATCAATAATCCCGAAATAATCGTATTAATTCGCATTGTTGTTTGTGCGAATTAATATAATTATTTCTAGAATCTACACTATCATTTCATGTAGATTAAAGATTATTACATTACGGTTCTTCACTTGTCATCTATTTACAATTTCATACATCATCAATTTAACAACATACATTCAGTGGTTCAAAGTGTAATTAAACAAATCCTACGTGTCAATAAATTTAACAGTTAAAGGGGTCATAGTATACAAATGTCAGTTAATCAAATTTAACATTCAACTATCCTATATCAAGTCCAATTGCATACTATTTATCATTTTTAACATTAACAATTTAACGTCCAATATAAACATCAACAATCAATCAATTATCAGCCAAACTGTATTATCATCGCATAAATAATTAACAGATAATGGTGTTAGATGTCACAGGTGAACTGATATAGGTAATAGCATATATAACAATGTAATTAACTAACAGTAGCATATTTCAATTGTCGTTTCAATTGAAATCAAATTTAATAAATAAAAGAACATTAATCGTGATTGATTGCTCACCTTTCGTGGCTAGAGAGATAGGCAATGAAGTTGAGTTACGAAATCCAAACACGAGTTCCAAATCGAAGCAAGATGGGCACGAATTCGATAGACAAGCTGATAAATCGAAATTGATAAAACGAATCAGAATCATCTTGATATATAAATATAGAATATATATATATTATTATAAAACACTACTTAAACAACATTCATAAAGCAATACTTATATAAGTTTGAACACATACATATGCTATCATCACGTTATAAGTCAAGATTACCATACTATAAATATACTTACCAGATAAACATATGCACTAACTGACGTGAATTTAACTTAAACTAACAAAAAATATAAAACAAGTCTCTTACTTGCACACATATCATATTTTAAATAGGACCTATATATCAACCCAGCACTCAAGTCATCACGTGCACACTACCCAATATATATACAACAGACTAAACTTACCTATATTATAAACTATTAAATAATATATTTAACCAACTGTATAACTTATAAGATGTAAAGTAGCAGGGTATAGACTTCGATATTATATTTTAAGTTAAACCCAGATATGGACTTGTATAATTAATAAACAAATATATATACAACATATCAAAACTTATATACTTTATAAGCAAATAGAGAATGCCAGACTATGCAGACTTACTTTATAAATTAAAATATTATACAAAAGTTTATAACTAACGCATGTATACTGCAACCCATAATATAAAATGAACATAACTTTTATATAAACTGATCTTCAATCTATATATGTAGAATACTGACCTAAATATATAATTATCATAAATATGCTGACTGACCTCTGAATACAACCAACATATATTTAGATATAAATACGTATATATAACTTAGAGAAATCTATAATAGAACTTGGATAAATAAATATGCGAAACAAAATGCTTAAACTTTTATATAACCTATGTATAAAATACACGTTAAATGCATATATATTATACTTTAGAAATCGATATAACATTCCAAACACATATTAAACAACATATGTATATACAGATATATATATATATTACCTTATCTATTTTTTTAAAGCATAACCGAGAGGAGAAAAAGGTGAGGCAGTGGAGACTGCTGGCGACGCTGCCAGGTGGAGCAGGGGAGGGACGAAGTAAAATCTAGGTGAAAAGATGATGGGTGAAGGAGTTGGTTGCTATTGAGGCGCACGGCCAGGGCTTGGGTGGCGGCACGTGTTGGCTTCCGGCAAAGGAAGAGGAAGCATTTGGAGATGGGTTGTGGGGTTTGTGAGGCCGAAGGGGACTTGGATTTGATCGGTTTCTGGTGGCCGAGGACAAAGAACGGAGGAGGTGGCGGGTTGTTGTATGGTGGCGATTCACAGTGGTCATGGTCGAGGTGGATGAAAGTTGGACTGTGGGGTGTTGCGAGAGGAGGAGTCGAGGTCGTATGGAGGGGAGCGATGGCTATGAGTGGAGGATAGGCGAGTATGGATGGCTTGCGTGGAAGTTTGGTCGGAGGTGCCGAGATTGGTGATGGAGCACGGCTGCTGTCGGTATGTGATGAGGAGGAGCAGGCGGTTGCATGCTTGGTGGAGGGGGGTCGGCTCATAGTGGCGGGCTGTTGTATTTAAGGTGAAGACTGAGCAAACTTCAAAGTATAAGAGCTCCAGGCAAAAAGAAGATATGAAAATCACAAAATATAAACTTACACTTTTTTTAAGGGGAACATAATGGTGAGAAATGGGAAAGAAAGAGAGAAGGTTTGGGATGGTGTGCTAGCCGTGGAGATTAGTGGCAGGTAGGAAGAAGATGAATAGCTTTCACATAATTAAACATGTATTATTTTATTTTAAATATTTCAATTTAAACCAGAGAGGAATAAATGGACCATCACATAACATTGCAACTGTTGGAAATAGCAACAATTAAACCTGAATTCAAGTAAGTATTAAATGCAATTGTCAGTTTGGTTTAACCCAGTAGGTGATGAATAGTCATGAGGAAAACAAAGGACATTGGAACCCAAAAGGCCAAAATACGGAACCGATACGGTTAGCCGTATCGCGGTTTCGCCACACACCGGACTCCGAATTTGACAATTGAATATACCGTAGAGATCAGCACGACGAGACAATGAAAACGATATACGGATATCAGTGGTACGATTGAATTTATAAAATTCGAATTTTCTAATAGCGGAAAATGCAAGAAAAACACTGAAAAATAAGATCGACGGAGCCAAAGATGTCCGAATTTGGAAAAACGACAGACTAACATCTTGCTCAGAAGATGATTTAGAATTTTTCTATGTAAAAATATTTTGGTTTCGGAAACATTTTATTTTCAACGCTTTTTAACTGATTAAATTGAAGTAAATTTACGCGCGAAATAAACTTTCATATTTTCGGACAAAAATTTACCAGTTGCTATGTTTAACTAAACGCATTCCAAATATCAAATTTATATTTCAAAATTTTATCGTTTAAAATTTCACAAAATTTCAACTAATTACGTTATTAAAACAGTTGAAATTTACGGTTCGTTACATTCACGACCTAGGTGTTGTCAAGTTGAGTCGTGTGAGTTGTAACCCTATAAATAGGGATGTTGTGTCATTTGTAAAAGTTTAGTTGATTTTGAAATAAAAACTTGTTTGTGTGCTTTGTGCCACTTCTCCAATTGGTAGTTGAGTGTGATCTCCTATCTCCACTTTCGGTATTTGAGTGCGCTCGAATCAACGATCGCTGAAGCCGATTCATGGAATCTAGTGCGCTAGATCAACGTACGAAGAGTCGTAGATCTTTAAACACGGTATCGTGCGCGATCAACGTGTTTGGGATAGCTAGAATCCAGTATCTTTGGATCAACGGATTTGGGCCATTTGGTATCTTCAATTCCCCGATTGCTACTTTCACCGATTTATCCATTTCAGTTATCCGCTGCTGCGTCACACACACACACACACATATAAGTGAATATATGTAAATCAGAAATTTATACCTTACTTCGAAGCAACCTTGCCGAGAATTGATTTATTGTTTCACGGTATTTCTTCTTAAAGCACCATTGTTTTCTCCTTCTCATTGAATTGCAAGATCTCAAAGTGATGGAAGCACCTGGGGGTTTTGGTTTGGGATTGGCAGAGAGAAAGCTTAAAATTTAGTTTAAGCATTTGTATGGAGGCTAGGCTATTTGTAACCATCAGCTAGCACCTTTCTGTCCTCCTTTTCCTCTAGATCTGAAGATTGAGTTTGGTCTTCCCTCTGGCCCCATATGTGGCCAGCCTTGGGTATGACCATGCATGGTCAAAATCCCAGTTGACTCAAATTTATATCAATGTTTAATTAATTAATTTCTAACTCCTAAATTAATCGAACCATCATATGACTTTTATACATCATTCTATCTGATTTTAGGCTTGATATAAATAAATAAAAATAGAAATGTATTAATGAAACAATTATATTAATTTATTACTAATTTAATATTTATAATTTAAATTTTACCATGGTTGAATTTGAAAATAACTAACAATGTAGCTGTATAGAAATTTTGCTGTGTACTCGATCCACAATAAATATTTAAAATATTTAAGTATCAAATTCTATATTGACTTTGTTGAAGTACAATATATGGTCAAGTTTAATACTTATAGATCATTTGGGAGAAATTGTATTTGCAATCTAGTGTAAGCTCACCTAGTAAGGACAGTTTGTACATGTATTCTTTTTATCATCAATATATGACCTAGATATATAGAGTTTGTTATAAGATCAAAAACTCTAATAATTTCCTTATTAATTGCATAGGTCAATTTTAAAGTCTTTGGTTCAACCCGATAACATTTACCGATTAATTGATTTGCTTTGGCTAGAGACTTTGACTTTTATTTGACTTACCAAATACAATGATGCTGACCTTCTATAACGAAGAAGATAAATGCTCTCTTGAGTAGTGCTTCACTTCTAGTGTTTCAACGTGTATGCAAATATGGTTGTAACACGATTGCTATGCCATGTAGTTGCCCATAATCAAAGTAAAGTTTACATACTTAAGTTCGATGATAGTCTTAACTCAGAAGACTACTATACGTCATTATCCTAAGATCTTCCATTTTTGACCAAGTGATATAGCTTATATAAGACTCTCATTGAGTCATTATGTGATCATTCCAAACAACCACAAGTACGTAACCTCTAGGTGACCTCAACGATCATGAGTACTTCACCGTCCACTGTATGAAGAGTGCTACATACACTAGTCTCAACAGATATATCAATATCCTTTTCTCGATACTTTTCAACTAGGAATATTTAAGGAATTATATTTTTTTGTCTCTATCGATTCGATACTCATGGTAATGAACATTTCATAACTGCAATCGATAAAAAAACTATTCCTAAGGAGATTTCACTTATATATGTTTAATGTTTTCAACTCATTACCTATATATTATAATATAACAAACACATATAATAAAAAACAAAACCAAAACATATTTTATTTCGAATAAGATCATTTATAGAATTAAGATTATATAACAAATACGTAATTGCCTATAGGTCACGCCCTTAATTCAATCAGTTTGCATTTGTTGAGTATACAAAATTAATATTATATAACAAATGGAAATTTGAAAAAAGGATAAGTGTAGATGGAAAGATTGAGACCAATAAGGCAAGGTTGGCAGTGAAAGGTTTTCATCAGCTTCAACGTGTTGATTATGACATAATGTTATCTCTAGTTTCGATGCTTGAACTAATTTGGATTCTACTTACTATCACTGCTTATTGTGATTACAAAATATGACAAATGGACATTAAAACGGTGTTTCTAAATGGTAGTTTAAAAGAGACTATATACATATCACAACTAAAGGGTTTTGAAATTAGTAAGAGCGATGACGAGGCATGTTGACACTTAAGATTAGTTTATGTTTTTAAGCAAGCATTAAGGAATACATATAGATGTTTTTACAAAGTAATTAAATAGCACAAAGTAATCAAATAGTCTAGTTTCAATCAAAACACATAAGAAGCCTGTGTATATTAGAAATAACAAATTAGTGTTATAAATTTTTTAGTTTTATACGTTGACGACGTACTACTAGTTGGTAACGATGTACCGATGCTACAATCAGTGAAAGCTTGGTTATCTAATAATTTTTAATCAAAGATTTGGGAGATGCATCCTATATACTAGGTATAAAAATCTATAGAGATATATCTTAAAGGAAAGCGGGGTTGTCCTAATCGATGTACATAGATATCATACTAAATGGTTCAGTATGGAAAATTCCAAACACGAAAATGTTCCAATGCATCATGGAATATTTCTTTATAAGAAAGTCTCCACATTCATGGATGAAGAGAGCCATTGTTTAAGTAGGATTGCTTACGCTTTACAAATACGATCCATCATATGCATTACACTGTTTATTAGGTCAGATGTCTCCTTTGCACCGGTTGTAGCTAGGAGATATCAATAAAATCTGGATGAAAATCATTGGACGATAGTTAAGGTTGTCCTAAATTATTTAAGAAATACCAAGGATTTATTTCTTATATGTGAAAAAACAAGCTCCATATTAAGGGGTACTCAGAGTCAGCATTTCAAAGTCATGTAGATGATAGTAAGTCAGTTTTGAGATTCACATTTAGCCTTAATGGAGGGATTGTAAGTTGAAAAAGTTTCAAACAAGAAGTTATGGCAAATTCAGCCGTAGAAGTTGGACATATCACCTTAAACAATGTTGCAAAAGTAGCAGCATAAATGCACAAATTTAATAACGAGTTAGGAGTGATCCCAAGCAATAATTAAATGATGTTGATGTATTGTGACATTAACGAGGCAACATATATTTCCAAGGAACCACTAGCTCATGATAAGATAGTTTATCGATGATGGAAAGATAGTGTTCAAGAGAGAAAAAACTAAAGATAACATCGTAGATCCATTCACCAAGGCCATTTTCGGTCTAATTTAGGTAGACTGGTTAAAGGTACGGGCATGAGGCTCATAATTGGCCCTAAGTGCATGTGGGAGGTTGATAAAGATAAGGGTATCCCAACGGAAAATTATGTAATTTATTATATAACTTAACTCTTGTATGGAAATCTTGTTCGAAATAAATTATGCTTTATGTTGTTTTCTATTGCATGTAATGTATATGAATGACCCGCATACATTAAATATATACAAGTAGAAAACCTTTAGAAAAAGTATTTAATCGATTGCAATTGGGAACATGATCATAACAATGAGTTTTGAATCAATTTTTTTTAAATTAATTATCCTTAAATTGTTCCTAATAGGATTTCTATACATCCCTCGAGACTAGTGTTCGTAATGCTCTCCATATGATAGATGATGAATAACTCATTATCATTGGGGAAACCAAAAGATTACATACTTATGGTTGCTTGGAACTTTTAAGAACGACTCAACGGGAGTTTTATATAGGTTAAAACAACTAAGTCAATACAAAACATCTCAAGTTACGAAGTGTAGTAATCTTCATGCAACGACCCGACTTTTTGACCCTTGAATGTAGACACTAATACATCCACGGTATTCATGCGCCAAGTGCCATAAAGACATATTGTTAGGGTTAAGAAAAAAAGAAAAATAAACAGAACAGAAAAGAAAGAACACAATATCAAAATCTCACAAGTGGAACGATAATATACAATATCCAAAAAAAGACAGTACAAAAGGTTACTCTAAAATACAGAGTAATTTCAGAGTTACAAAACCTACGTACTATCATTGGGCTGGACAGTTATAACTACCTGTCCTCCCAATGCTGATACATACATAATAATACTGAAAAAAAATAGAAATAGATAGACATGTGGAAGCCTCTAACTCATCTTTTGAAGCTTTAAAGCATCCATAGTCAAACCTGCTTTACTTGCCATACTAGAAAGAGTACACGAGGAATTTAGGGAAAATAAAAGCCATGTGCCAGCCACGTGTCCATATAACAGTAACTTTTGAGACCGTACGAATTACCGTAATGGTTTTCCTCTTAAAAGAAACCAAACCATCTAATAAGTAAATATAAAGACATAATAGATAGTGCCTAGGGTGAAGAATATAAATCGGAAAATAGATGCGTTGCTTGCATCTCACAAGACTTCATTATTAGAAGTACATCTAAAGCTCCTAAGGTACATTTGCATATGGATTTCAGTGGAGGTCTTCTCGGTAAAAAGCTGAAATCCCGGCCTCCCGCACAAGGATCAGAATCTACTTTCGAGGGATGTTTATCTCTACATAAAATATACCATTAAGGTAAACATAGTTGGTCCACGCTCGAATACGTGATACCGAATATCATCAACTCCCGCTAGCAACAACGATAAACATCTCTAGATATGGAGTTGATATACCCTTTAGGTTAGCTAAACCCCTGGCTATTATTCTACTCTACTTTTTGTCATTTCTAGTGGTGAAGTCATGTTCAGCATCTCTCACAAGAGTCTTTATCACTCGAATATATCACGAATCTCTTCATGGATTCCATTATAAGTCGTCCGACGAATGCTAACACCGACCTCTCCCTTGGATTTAAACTTAGGATAGACAGTTCAACTCTATAGCATTAGTACAAAATGTTAACGCCGACCTCTCCCTTGGACTAAACCTTAGGATAGACAGTTCAACTATATAACAATCCATTTCCATAACCGCTTCCAAAACGTAGACTCATATACTAGTTTTGAAGTGGTATTCATTAAGTAATACATAAATATACTTATTCGATCCCGGACTCTTGAAAGCTAAATCGGTGAATTTCCGGTTAACTCGATTCCAATTCTTTCAGAAGTAAGTGAACAATATAAAGGAGTCCTCAATGGGGGATATCGTATATATACGTTCTTAAAGCGAGAGACGTTTCATACCAATGAGTCATCCCTAGGGGATCCCAAGCCGTATGAAGCGGTGAAGCTTTTATATACTTCCAAAGTTATTTTGATCAAGTTGAATAGTTGACTAATCAACTATATAGTCCTTAAATGATCCCGTATGGAAATAAAGTCTCGTATACTTATCACGTTTTTGACCTTCTCAACTTACGCTATCCCTCGGTCAAAAGTGAAGCTGGTAGGTTAGAGCACTATTGCTTCTAAACTCTACTCGAACATCATTCTTAACTCTTATAGATAGAACAAGTTTATTTTGTCGGCTTTTAGTGCTAAGTATATGATTAATTACTTTCCATAAACAAGTAAACAAACAAAGCATGATTAAGTTTCTTAAGTGACTCCTAGTCTCCTTTTAAAACGATTGTTTATGTATACTAATTCATTTATAAGCTAACATATTTAATAAAATTCTAAAAACAATTTGAAAGATAAAATGTTACATAAGATTTTTAATAATTTAATATAATATTTAACTAATTTTCTAAAACCATATAAACATAAAAATATTTTTTAGCAAAGCTAGCCGGCTTTATAGTGGGCCGTGCCACTATATATAAAAATATGAGAAATAGGTGTTCTGCACATGCATAGAACAACTAAATGGTTTTGAAGTGACCATACCACTGTAAAAAAAGGAAAAGCATGAGAGATAGACATAAACGCCTATACTAATAACAACCATGTCTATCCCCCCTAGAAGAGGAGGAAGAACCAGTAACATCGTCTAACTCAGGACCAATGACGTGACCAAAACCCAAGAAAAGATGGGCAAGGTTTAGGACAAAACCAATAAAACATGAGGGTAAATAAATTTCCTATCCTAAGAAATATCAAAGAACTTACTCTTGTTCACTGCACCGATTTCTCCCTCCCTAGTAAGGGTCAGACCCTCACCCTCAATATGATATAGCAGACATCTACTTTCGCCTTCAGCATCACTTACATAAGCATAATATGTGTCAGACTCAGGATAGTACCGCATGTTGGAAGGAACGTGAACCCAAGCACGCTCCTTAGGGTTCCAAGGTATAGAAGGAGATGGAGGCACTATTACAGAGGGAACAACAAGAGCATTAATCTCTACCAGTTCTAAAAGAGGCAAACTAGCAGAGGGAGGAACAGCAGCAGCAATCTCTACTAGGTCAACAAAAGGTGAACAAACAGAGGGTGGAACAACAGGAGCATCAGACACTACCATAGCAATGGGAGGCGAACTAGCAGAGAGTGGGACAATTTGAGGCTGAGGGGCTATATCGGTGGGCCAAGATTACGGGACCAACTTTTGAACATGAGGCCGAGGAAGAGGGGTCCTCTCATCAAAGGGAACTGGAATGGCATCTGATTGAAGAGTACATGAAATCATAAGGTGCCCAAAAGACTGGCCGGACGAGCATATATCAGGCTTCCAACTATAGCGTACAACAACTTCCGCTTCAATATGTATATAAATATACTTTTAAATGTGTTTTAAATATCCATTTAAAATATTACTTAAATATAACTACTTTATAATTTATTTAAAAACTTCAAAAAAGCATGATTTATATTTATTAAACCTTCCAACTTCAATAATTCACAATTAATTATTAAAAATATATTCAAACTTCAAATCACTTTTAAAATACTCTAATATAAGTTACTAACACTTCTAAAAAGGTTGCAAAAAATACTTTAAATAAAAGTCATTTTAAACCAATTTAAAACTATAGCATTTATAGAGTGTTGTCAAAAGGGTCCAGAGCTATTACAGCTTTCGGAAAACGCTATCGTTAAGTGCTGTAATAGACTATGAACTGAGCAGTTTTGAACATTAAAAAGTTTGGCCATTTTTTAATATGTTAAAAAGTCCATTTTTTTATAGTAAACAACATACTCATAAACCTCTTAACCATGTTAAGAAATCCCTAAAGATATCATTACAAAATATTATAGAAATTGCTGATACAAGGCATTTCTATGTGCTTCTATAGCTACTATCTTGCTCTTTGTTCTATAAATTTTGCATATTGCTACTACTTTGATTACAACATTTCAAACTTTATTCTAAATCTTGTTTCTATGATGTGTTAGGACTACACCTTAAGTTTGGTGAAGTTTGACTGTGATTTGAGAGTGATTATATGTAAAGAGAAGAGGATGAAGAGAGCTATTTTTATGCTTTGTAAATTAGCAAACCATTTTTCTAAGCCTAAGGGTCCATATACACTCTTTTCCAAGAGGTCATTACCACCTTTTACCTCCTATTTCTGGTCACTAGCCTATTCCCTCTCCGTGTGTTTGCTTTCCATCTCATTTTCTCTTTACTTTGCCCTTAAGGCTTCCCAAAATACCCCTCCTTCAAAATATCTCCACTTGACTTCATCCATGACATCATCAATGATTTAGTTAGAAATAAACCATGAAAATATTTTTATTTTCTAATTGATTACACATTAATATATTAGGAAAGCACAATAACTTCGAACAACTTTTATGAGAAAAAGGCCATTTATCGATAAAACAATTTTTGGTCACATTATCGATATTTCTTCGAACTGCTTATTTTTGCAAACATTTTTCAAAAACAAGTTTACCATAATTAGTTATTAAATAAAAAGAGTTTAATAAGGTTATTAAATCAATTTTATAAAACTTGACCATATTTCAAATGTTTCGATATTCAAAGATGAAGTATTCAAAATTACGAGTCGCTACATTTTCTCCCACTTAAGTCATTTCATCCTCGAAACTCAAACAAGAACAACATAGTTGAATTGAAGAAACAAATACATATATAGAGTACTGCTAAAACTACATACAAACCAAAATGCATACTAAGTGACTCCACCTCAGATGGTGAGTACACTACAAACTAACATATATAAGAATCCATTAATCTAGTAGGCTAGTAGCGACTCAAAATAGGACTCTCTCACACTATCCTCGGTTTCCTAAGTACAATCCCTAGCATCATTGCTCCACTGCAGTTTAACAACTTTACAACCTTCGTCTTTAATTGCTTCATATCACAATAAACAATGTGAACACGTTGCCTTAGTATAGTCAAGTTAGGCTCTATCTATAAGTCTTCTTGCTGTGATGCTTGCACTATCAAAGACGTATCATGCACATACTTAAAATGAGATACCTGAAACACATTATCTACACCCGATAGCCTAATCGGTAACTCGACCCAATAAGCAACTGTACCAATCCTCTCCAGTATCAGAAATGGTCATATATAGCGAAGATCCAACTTCTTTACCTTCCCAAACTGAACAACATTCTTCATCGGAGAAACCTTTATGAACAAAAAATTTCCGATTGAGAACTCCAATTCTCTACACCTCTGATCTGCATAACTCTTCTGCCTGTCTGCGCTTCCTTTATACGTTTCCGAATCTTCGTTACCTTGTTTGTCGCCTCTTGAATCATATTTGGCCCAAGTACTAAACGATCTCCAGGTTCTACCTAACTTGATGAAGATTTACAAGGTCCGCCACATAATTCTTCAAAAGGTGCCATCCCAATGCTCGCTTGGTAACTGTTGTTATATGAAAACTCAACAAGGGGTAAGTTCTCTTCCCAAGAACCACCAAAATCTAAGATACAAACCCGAAGAAAATCCTCCAATACACGGTTAACTCTCTCCATTTGGCCATCAGTCGGTGGATGGTAAGCTGTACTCAAACTCAGCTCCGTCCCTAAGGCATCATTTAACCCTTTCCAGAATTGGCTAGTGAATATCGGATTTCTATTGCTCATGATATCACTAGAAACTCCATAAAGTCTAACGATCTCCTTAACATACAACTTAGCTAAACTCAAAGCTGTCCTCATTTCCTTCATCGGTAAAAGGTATGCACTCTTGGTTAGTTAATCCACTATAACCCAAATGCTTCATTACCTCTTCTCGACCTAGGTAGTCCATCTATAAAGTCTATAGATATCTTTTTCCACTTCGACATCCAAATCTCAAGTGGCTAAAGCAGTCTAGTTGCCTTCTGATGGCTGCCTTTGACTTGTTGGTAGTTAGAACAACTACTCACAAATATGGAAGCATCCCTCTTCATACCTTCCTACCAGAAAGTCCACTTCATATCCTGGTAAGTCTTGGTAACTCCTGGATGTATCCTAAGTCTCGAATGATGACTTACTGCTAACACCTCTTGCCTAATCCCATCAATATGTGGAATGCATAATCACTAGTTCATTCTTAATATACCGTGGCTATCAACCTCGAATCCCGACCACCTATTTAGTGCCTCATTCTCACTTACCGCTTTAGCTATCCTTGCAATACAAAGATCTCTCAGCTAACTACCTTCAATACAAATTATAAGGGTCGGAGGCATTTCTACATTCGCTGCAATCGTCTATCTCTTACTAAGTACGTCAGCTACAACATTCGCTTTCCTAGGCATATACAAAATATTAACATCATAAGCTGCGAGAAACTCCTAACCACCGTTGTTGTCTTATGTTGAGGTCTTTCTGGATGAAAAGATACTTCAAGGATTTATGGTCCATGTACAACTCGAACTTCTCACCTAGTAAGTGATGCCTCCACATTTTCAATGCAAATACAACCACTAATAACTCCAAGTCATGGGTTGTATATCTCAATTCATGCGGCTTGAGTTGTTGGTTGGCATAAGCATAACCCTTCCATGTAGCATCAACACTGCACCTAAACCTATCCCACAAACATCTGTATAAACAGTTAAACCCTCACCTCCGCCCAAAATAGTCAAAATAGGAGCACTAGTCAACATTGCCTTCAACTCTTTGAATTCTCTCTTACATTTATCGGTCCAGACAAATTTGACATCTTTCTTTGTTAAATTCCTCAAGTGTGAAGCAATCATAGAGAAATCCTGAATATGCCTTCGATAATAACCTGCTAACCACAAGAAGCTCCTAATTTCGGTTGCACTTTCGAGCCCCTTCCAATCCTGAATAGCCACAACCTTTATTGGATCAACAAAAATATCTTCCCTCGAAACAACATGTCCTAAGAACCTAACTTCAGACCATAAAAAGTGACACCTTGAGAAATTAGCTTTTTATGGGTTACGTTGTAATGGATCTTAAGGCTAATTTAACACTAGTGGGTGGTAAATAGTGTTTTATAACTTTTATGAATCTTTTTAACTTTGTTTCAAGATTTAAATCAAATCACAAATTATCAACTTAAGTCTATACTAATCAAGCAGTCACAGATGCAATCATAGATAAATATAAAAGCAATAACAGAAAGTAAAGTAAGAGATATGATATTAGGAATTTTATACTTAGTAAGATTAACTAAGCCTACATCTAATCCTATACAATACTATACATATTTCTTTTTAATCGCCAACTTTAACCAGGAAGCAAGTAAACTAGAATACAATCTCGATTTCAAGGCTACGAGATACACCCTTCTATCTTATGAGTCCGAGGCAAACTCTCTTGATTTACCAAGCAACAAGATCACCCACTTGATTTGAATGGGAAATAAGCACACTTATTTGATTTGAAGGGTAACAAGCTCATCTAAACAAATAAGAGTAGAGTTATTGATTTCCAAATACAAACAGTTGTACTAGGGATACAAGATATCCTATAGCCTTTCCGATAAAGCTTTAATCTTTGATTTTATAGAGAGGAAGCTTCCAAAATAGTAGATAACTTGTACAGATCAATCTAGTAGAGTATGGATTGATTTTATGTAATTTTGAAGAATATAGTAAGTAGTTTTTGATAAATATTTCAATAGAACAAGGAGTAAGAAGAAAGTAAGAAAAATTAGTTAGAAAATTCGTTTACACTGCCATTTATATAGTGAATTAACATATGTATCCATTCGTGAAGAGGTGCGTCCAAAAGATACTTCTTTTCAAATTTTAAAAACAAACCAACGATCACTATATAGGAGGGGTATGTCGACATACCATTGCAAATTTTGAAAAATAATGATTTTCTTTTTAAACTTCTATATTTTTGTAAAGATTTACACATAGTTTTTAAATATTTTGAACATATAAAAACATTTACAAAATATCTATAAAAATATATTTTGAATTTTAAAAAATTTATTTTGATAAAATATCAAAGATCAGAAATTCGTGATAAAGATCGAAATTTGTTATCAGGAAATTTAAATATTTATTCTAATGACGCAAAATTTAGTCTTGAGCTCTTCAAATCTTTATCTTTAAACCATGAGTCTTGATCATCTCTAAATCTTGAACTTTAGTCTTTATCTTAATCAATCTTCAAGTTTAATCATTATGTACCTTTGTAATATTCTATAATATATACTATACAACTTAGGAAAACATTACATGGTTGTTGTCATCAAAGTTAATATCTGAGGTATTAACAATCTCCTCCTTTTTGATGATGACAACCATCTAAATATTTCTGTGTATAAAATATAATACAACTCCCACATAGTTAAATAACTCTCCCTTAGCATATGCATGTGTTATATTTTATATTTTTCTTCTCCTTTGTCATCAACAAAAATGGGTGAAAAGAAAACTCCCCCTAAATGTGATATACTAATAAATAATTGAGTTAAAATCAATATTTAAATTCTAAGCAATTTTTAGAGATTTAAACTATAAACAAAATAATAATTAAATTATATATAAGACATATATTTATGGAAATTAACCATTGAAGATCATCAAAGTGTTTCTCTTGTTCCTTTATCATTTGCATTTGGCTTAATTCCAAATGCCTTTGATTTTGGAGAATGATACAAAGAGCATTTTTGAAGGATTGAAGTGTTTCTTCTAAGTTTTCACAAAGTTTTTTATGTGAAGAACTCATTTTTGTGAAAGGAAATGTTTAGAATGATAAGAGATTAAAGATAAATCAATGTATGAATTTTTTTGAAGAATGATTTTTAAATAGAAATGAAAAGACAGATTAAACAATTGATTTAAAATTGGTTACAATTTTTGAAATTTAAAAATGTTCAAAAACAGCTAGTATGTCGACATATCTATGTGGGGTATGTCGACATATGTGCCTTAATTTGCACAACTTCTGTTTTTTCTTCTAATTCTTTTTTATACTTAATGTTATTCTATTTAATTATTTGCAGAGATTAAGATAACATTATTGAACAGGAAGAAGTAAATTTTCATTAATTAAAATAAGGAGATACCATGAATACAAAGAAAAATACATGAAAATAACGTAAAATAAAACAAGAAAACATATAACTAAGGAATAAAAAGGTAGATAAAAGATCTAAAAAGATGATGATGAAGAAGAAGAATTTCCATCAAGCTTCCTAATGATCTTTCCAAAGTATTTGTCCACTTTATTTGAGAGAGAAGTGAATTTTTTGCTAAAGGAATGCTTAAGCTTCTTTTGCTTTTTGAGAAGCTTTTTTTGGTTCTTAAGAATCTCTTTGTTGCAATAGTGAGAAGGTTTGTCAAAGAGCTTTCTAGGGAAGTGTCCATTTCCTCGTCTTCCACTTCTTGTTCTTTATACTCTTTAATTTCCAAACCATCACCTTCTTCTTCTTCTTCTTCTAGAATCTCTTGCTCTTCTTTCCTTGCCAATCTTTCTTCCTTTTTGGGAAGAGTTTCATAGGGTTCAAATTCAAGAGGAATGTGCATAAGAGAAAGGTTTGTTTTATTGAAAACTTTGTGAGGCAAAATGTTTTCACCTCGTAGATCGATACTAATATAATTGAAAATTCTAGTAAGATACACATCATATTAAAGTGTGTTCTCTTGCTTAGAGATTTTCTTTTAAACAAAGTCATCCAAAATCTCTTGAGCTCAATTATATCATATTTTCCAAAAATAGCAAAAAAAATGAAAACTTTTAGAGTCGAGTTGTTGTAATTCCCCGTCCTCGGTGTAATATTTTGTTGTAAAATAAGACTCATTAGTCTTGTTTTATGCCTAAGATTTTTGCCTTTAAAACCATACTCTTCCTCATTAGAAAATAAATCGTGCATAACTTCTCTATTACTATAATCAATTTCAAAAGTGAAGAGGTCTTTTCCACTACTTTTACAATAAAAAATTTCACCAAAAATTTCATCAATAATTTCACAGCTTAAAACAATAGTGGTGTCTTTTACAGTTCTCCAAATTTGACCTTCTTCTTTGTGAAATTTTTTTCCGTTCAAATCAGAATAAAACATTTTAACTAAATTGGGATAACAATCAAAATCATTTTAAGATAGATTGATTAAACAAAAAAAATACCATTTTCAAAAGTAAGATCTTGTAAACCATAAGAAGAAAATTTATTAAAATTTACAAACCTTCCCGAAAATACTTTCCCATATACTCAAGATAAGTTTCAATGGACTCTTGATTATTATGAAGTTGACTTTTAATCTTTTTGGTAAGTCTAATGGCTTTGGATGAGGAAGGTTGGTTTGAAGAAGACATTTTTAAGTAGTTTTGAATGGTAGGAGAATGGAGGATGATTTTGAATTTTGAAATAAACTGTGAATGAATGAAGGTATAGAAATGAGTTGTTTAATAAAGAGTGAATTGACCTTTTTTGGTTGAAAAGATACATTTTCAGTTTTTTAAATTAATGCAAAAGAGAGGGAAATTCAAAATTTTGAATTTGAAAAGATCCTCTAATTTTCTACCAAGTATATCGACATACCCAGGTGACATATGGACCGAAAATTTCAAAATTAAACTAAGGCAATAAATCCTATATATAACGTCCTATTACCATCGGTGAAAGCTTGGTTGTCCAAGAACTTCTCAATGAAGGATTTAGAAGAAGCAGCCTATATACTTGCTATTAAGATCAATACAGATAGATCTAAGAGGTTGCTAGAATTATACAAATCCTCGTACATAGACACAATACTAAAAAGGTTTAGTATAGAGAATTCCAAGTGTGGAAATTGTAGGATCGTTTTCACCTTAGAGGGAGGGTGAATAGGGTGATACTAATAATAATAAAAATTAATGCGGAATATATATATATAATAATTGCAGCACAAATAATAGCAGAATAATAAAAGTAGAAATAGAACAACACAAATTTACCCAACTTCGGCAATAACCTGCCTACGTGCTACCCCCAAGGTTTCTACTAGAAATTAAGTAGTCAGACGCTTACACCCGTAAACTTGCGACATGCGCTAATGACTAACCTAACTCTATGCTCAAAACCCTGTCACAACTCAGCCCCTTAGTTGCGAATTCTCGAACTACACCACCATAGTTCGTAACCTAGTCACACGACTAGAGAGTTAATTTTGAAAAAGGAAAATTACAAAATAAATAAAAAACAATATAAACAAAACCCTATTAAAATTCTGAACCCAAAGTAAAATATAATAGAGCTGGCCCAATTAATATTAAACCTAAGAGACGTCTCTCTTTTATTATTTTTGTGGCCGATGCTTTCTTCCGTCCTTCCAAAAACTAGGGCTTTGTTCGATTGAAGCTCCGATACGAAATTGATTGATTTCAGTGATGATTTGAGTTGCCTTCCCAATCGATTCCTCGACCTTGATAATTTGCGGCGGCTTCAAGTTGTGTCGAGCTTGAATGCTATGATATGGTACGTGATTTTCTTGTTCGATTTTGATTTTGCTCGACTTCAATTCGAGTTATAAATTTGTTCGTGATTTAGCTAGCTCTGGTATTTTCTTGAACTCGAATGCCTTTTACTGCCAATGATGTAACTGGATTTTATGGGGATTGAAATCCCTAAATGTCAGTTCGTATATTTTTCGTGCGATTTAAGCACTTGCGTTGATTTACAATCGCATGGCTCCAGTGCTTCTTGACTCGTTCATGTATTCATTGGTTTGATTTATTTGAGTCAGTTTCCTCCTATTACTTCGACACTTTGAATATTGATAATTGATTCCATTTTTGCTGGAAGACGAATGTGGCTTTTGAATTTTAGATATCTCTGACTTATTCGTATGACCAATACCTGAATTTTTGTTTATCAACTCTTTTTGAAAAACTTTACTTGATTTTCATTAAACTACTACTTGATGTGACATCCCGGATTTTGGGCAGTGTTATTTTAATAAATATTTAATGTGATTAATTAAAATATAACTTATCTTTTAAAAACATATATATATATATATGTATATATGTATATTTAGAAGAAAACTATGATCTGAAGACAATATTAATAATGTAATATCTTTACAAATGGATTTTAAATAAATAGGAATTGTTATTTTAAACTTATGTTTATATATATACACACATATTTTGGAAAGCTATGATTGTAAATTTAAAATGAAATAAATCTTATAAAAATTAACATAAGTTTGAAATAATAATAAGTAAATTTAGTATTGATAATTTAAGTCTTGAAATAAAAAGTGAAATAATAATAAGCACTTGTATTAGGAATAAAACTAAATCCATAAGTTAAAAATTTATAAAAGTATGCATTTATACTTAAGTTAAAACTTTATAAATAAATAACTAATAACTAAGGCAAAGTATAAAAGTATATTTGTACTTGAGATAAATACAAACCAGTCTTGAATATGTATGATGTCTATAGAGTGAATATGCAGGAGATAAGCAAAGTAAGTATAAACAAAGAAAATGTAAAATATCTATGAACATGAAACATAAAATAATCTAAATTGGAGGCATAAGTACTCAAAGCATTTAATGCTTTCAACTCAACAAAGTAAAATAGAGTCAATTCGAATTGTTTAGAAACAACTCAGCCTCCTTTTATAAAAATCTCTGATCAATACAAGTTGAAGCTTGTACCAGAAGACACCATTTTGTCTAAAGATGTTTCTATATATACACATCATATTATTAGTTCGTTTACAAAACTTAGAAGCAAACCTGAAAAAAAAATTAAATCAAAAGAAGATCAAACCTGGAGATGAAAACAAAAGCATACAGTAAAGTCTGACAGCAAATTCAAGTTCAAATACAACTCGATAACAAGATCAACTAAGTTTTATCAAGCAGCAAGCAAGGTTAGGAGTCACAGTTTCAACCTGAAGCAAAGGCAACATCAACTTAAAACAAATTCAAGTTGAAAACAAATTCAGGATTAGTTTCAAAGCAAAGATTCAGCTTTCAGATTTAAGCTATTCAAGTTTTCAAAAATTTCGACTGTTTCATTCTGCTCAACATCTACAGGTGAGTAATACCACACTTTTAAAAACTTTAAGTTGATTTTGGTTGTTTGTTAAGTTCTAGAAAGTATGTGTTTTTGTGTGCATATATAGATATGTTTGGCAACTTCTCTGCTTATATATGAATGTGTGTATATGTGTATATGTTATTGCCTGTAACATCTCTGTTACCAGATTCTTAAGCTAAAGGTTTTAAAAAAAATCACCGCATCTTGATCAAATCCATATGTAGATTCAAATATTAAACAAAACATGTTTGTTAGATCATAGAGTAGGCTTAAAAAAAAATTATGATCTTAAAATAAACTTGCATGTCTCTGGAAAACTAAATAGAACAGGCAAATGCTAGTTTGGTCAAAAATTCGAACATCCTAATTTGTCAATTCAAGGATGTAAACTGAATCATCAACAAGAAACATGATTTTTAAAACTAAAATCATAATTTTTAGTAAAGATAAAAAGGGGCATTTCTGGTATGACCAGAAATGATGTTTTGGGGTGTCTCTGGTGATCTAGTGGGTCTGGAAGTTCGAGTTTCCTTCTGGAGGTAGTTGAGTGATCGGGGACTGCGGCAAAATTGTCAGATAGGCAAATAGTTCATCGTGTCAGCTGGGGTGGAGGATTGAAGTTTGTAAACCTAGTCTGGATAGGTTGGACAAATTTGATCGGCACGACTTTGATTGATAATCGAGTGTAGTGGGAGTTTGGGAAATGGAAGTAGGTGGATTGACGAGGTCTGGGCCGAAGTTGCAGAATCTCCGGTAGTCGGAGGATCGTGGACGAGATGATTCCAGGTTGCACGGTTGTTCCAGCTTTGATTTTAAGACTCGATTTTTGATTTCGAGTTTGTTGTGATGACTTGAGGGTCGTAATCTGGTCAGAGGGTGGTCGCCAACATGTGGGGATTGTCGTGGGTGATCGGAAGTGGCATCGTCGTAGGGGTAGGTGCATGGTGCATCTTCGTGTACCTGGAGAAGTTGGGTCGTAGCAGAAGTAAGGGAACTCGAGTTGGTTCGTTGAATTGCTCGAAGTAAGAGTGTTCTGGCTCGGGTTTCAAAGGGTTTGGACTCGAGTATAATTTGGGTTGGTTTCAGGTTTTAAACCTGTCAATTTTCCTAAAAAGAAAAGAAAAAAAAACTCAAACAGGATTTAAAATGTAAGTAAGATTTAAAAACATGATTTAAATCAAGTTGTAAGATATGGATTCAAATCTAAATTTCTATCCTAGTTTGAGATAAATAAAGTTTTGTTTCCAAATTTACAATGTTAAATAAATTTAAATGTTTAAAGTATAATTTAAATGATTGGGATTTAAATGAATTTGGTTTAAAATCCCTTTCAAAGGATAAGTGTACTTTAACAATTGATTTAAAGGGATTTTGAATTATGTTAAATTTTGTAAAAGATAAATTTGTAATTATCTTAAATCTTACAGTAAAAATGAAGTTTAAAGTAAATTCGGAGGTAAAAAGTTTCAAATGTTTCCTTAATGACATTTTTGTCATAAATAAGAAAAATGTTTTATCTTAAAGATAATTAAGTTAAAATGATTAATCTAGTTAATTACTTTAGAAAAGTAATTAAAGAATTGTTAATAAAGGTCGTTAACTTGAGATTATTATACAATTGATTAATGAGACTAATTAATTAAGGATAATCATTTATGGAATTTGGTTAAGTATAATTACATAATGGAAGAAAATTAAGTAATGATGATAATCTTAATGTAATTAAAGAATAATTAATCAGGGAGGATTAATTAGATGGATGATTATTGGGTGATTAATCAATTGGTTTGTAATCAATTAATAAGCAGGATTAGAAGTAATTAAAGTAATTGATTTAATTCAATTATGGTTAATTAAATTAATTAAGGATGGTATGGTTCATCTTGTTTTTAAATGATTAAATGATGAATAAATGTCTTGAATTGATTAATATCTCTGGTATGAAATGTTTGTGATGGACAATGATAATGTGGATATCTATCAACGATGAATTGCTATATAAAAAGTGATATCTTGTATTTAAAGTTGAAATTGTTTCACTTGAATAACTTGGATTAAGATGGTATTGAATTCGAAGAGACCGGAGTCGGGTATTAGAAAATACCCGAAACCACTTCGAATTTTTTTGATTGATGTGTGAAATAATTGATGCCTATAACAAATTATGAACTTGTAAATTGATACAAGTTATCCCGGGTTTTATATTAGTTATATGCTTTATATTCCATGTTAGATGGGTTTACTCACGCTGGTTTCCAGCCTGATCCAGGTGTTACTTTGATGTAATGCTCGGGTCAGGTAGGGACGTTCAGGAGCTCAGGTGGCGAGCTGGATGGCAGGAACGTATGGAGTGTATTCCGCTGTGATATATTGTTATTATCTGGTACAAGTTATTTTTAACTGTCCAGTGATTGTGAAATGTTGTAACTCTGATGTATAAAAATGTAAATTAACTGATACAATTTTTCTTTGTATAACTGCTATTTATTTGATATTATATTTTGATCCGCTGCGAATGTGAGAATCTGTGTTGTGTTTTGTTTTCTTCTTCTTCTATCTCTTTCTTCTTTCCTAACTATCTGAAATTTTCTGGATCGAAAATTTCGGGTCGTTACAGTTGGTATCAGAGCTGAAAGGTTAAGGGAGAACCTTAGCTTTGGTGGGTGTACTCATAAGGATATGGTCAATAGTACCCTGGAATGAGTTGAGTGTATATATATATATATGAGAGCGTACTTGTTATTTTCTTATATAAGAGATTTTAAATGATTTTATATAAGAATATATTTTGATATATAAAGCATTATTTCTTACTAATAAATATTAAAGTAATTGGTTGTTAAATTATTGCAATTAAATTAAGTGGAAATAGAAATACAACCAAATTGGAATTAAATAAAAGTAAGTTTGAAATGGATTCAGATGAAATTAAATCTTGAATTTGGGAAAATGTTTCAGAATAAGGTAATAATGAATTGGTTTCCTCATATGATAATCTTGGTCATTATCATAGTTGCGTTTAATAATAAAATATGATTGTGGTATAAGCAAAATGAAATGTTTTAGGTAAGTAAAACATTGGATAAGTATGACTTATAAATTGGAATTGAAGATGATCTAAAATTGTGAAGTTTTAAAACTGTGCCCAAAATTTGAAAATTGTTTCAAAGTGATAAAGAAATAATAAATAATATTATTTGAATGAAAGGGCTTATTCAAACAGGAGTTGTTTGAAATTTTTAAAAGGGAATTTGTTTTGAAAAAAAAACCAATGATGGTTTAAAATCTAAGGTATGACTTGAAGTGCGAATTAAATAAATATGTATATATGTGGATATACATAAGATCAAAGATGATTGGAAGTAAACACTAGGCGTCCAGTTTTGAATTTTCCCTAAAATGTGATAAGTTTTAAGCTTATAAGGGAAATGGAATATTGATAAGAAGTTTAAGAATTTGAAATGGAGAAATTCAAATTTTGTGGGGTTGACTGGATTAAGTAAATTGAATTTAACTTTGGGAAAGTTAAATAAGTTGGAATAAACAACCTGAATTGGAAATTTCAAGATGAAATTGAGATTTAACTTAGGAAAGTTAAATGGGTTGATTTGGTAGGGAATTATAAGTGATCTCAAATGGGTTTGAGATCTAGAAATTGAAAATGGATGTTGTAAAATGGGTGTTTGGATAAATTTGGATGTTTATTCATCCTGATATCATTCTATTGTAATAAATAATTTATGAAACTGAGAATTGGTTTTGAAGTTAAAAATGGATAATAAATTAGAATCTAAAGAATTAATTGTTTTGAGTTTTGAAATATGTTAAATAAAAGATAATTTAAAATGGAATTTTGAGAATTGGACTCAGAATTAAAATTGTTTAAAGATTTGAGTTAATTGATTTAAGGGGGTTAAATCAACATTTGAAAATTTGACTCGAATGTATATAATTCGAGATGGTTAAAATTTTGAAATTGGAATTGAATTCATTCAAATGGAATCTGATTCGAATTAATTGGATTAAAGATATATAAGTTTCAAATTTAAAATGGAAAATTTGGAGTAGATTAAATTGAAATAATTTGAAATTGAAGTGGGTTCAATTGGTATTAGTCCGTATTGATTAGAATAATTTGAAGTTATAATTAAAGTTGAATAAGTTTAAAAATCAAATGGAAATTGATTTGGGTTGGAGAGAAATTGAGAATTAATTCAACTTGAATTGGGAATAAATCAAGTCCAATGGAATTTGGAGTTATTTGAATTGGAAATTGGGTCAATTTAAATGGAAATTTAAATTGAATTGAAGAGGAAATGGACGGTTTTGACTCTGGATTATTAACAATATAATTTGTTTTAATATAAACTGTTTTTAATCTATTTCCCTATCTATTTAGTATATATAACCTTCTTTTCAAACCCCGAACTATTTTATATACTTATTAAATAATTATTTGGAGCTATTTAACCATTTTTCAATTGTTTTCTAAACTTATTACTATTTTTCATGTATTTCACAAATTAATTACTATTTTACAACTATTTTTCAATTATTTAAAAATTTCCTATAACTATTTGATTATTTTTCAACTATTTATAATTACTTAACTATTTTGCAGCTATTTTACAAATTAATAATTATTTTTCAACTACTTATCTATTTTCAAGCTGTTTCCTAAATATAAACTGGTCGGAGTTCAAACTGTTATTGATTAGATACCCAACTGAGATAAGAATTGAAGTGGTAATCCGAATGGGGATTAAGGCAAATGTGAATAAGTGAATAAAATCAAAGTGAATGTGAATAGAGAAAAATTGATTGGACTGATAATCAATGAAGATAAATACGTAGGATGTACGTATATTATTCTATTCGCATAGTGATTTGATCCAGATTCGAGCACAGAATTTCGAGATAGTATTATCGATTCGAGTTAGGATTTTTCGCTCGATTTTCGACGGCGAACCTGGATATGGATTTTTGATTGGTTCTGGATATTCTCTATCATAGTTGTGACTATGCAAGGAGAATGACGGTTTTTGATCAAGAAACCAGATCTGAGTCCGCACTAGGAAGTCGGGTGGACAATACTAGTTCGGAAGTGAAATTGTGTGATCGAGTGAGCGATCAGATTGATATTGCATACGAATGATATGTGGACATCATACGGGTTTGAATAAAATTGATATCGAAAATTTGTGGATAAGAACTGTAAATGATTTTTGAAATTGAAAAGATATTTTGAGAAATATATGATGAAGTAAAGTGGAGATTGAATATCTCTATGATTAAAATTTACTTTATAAAAGTAAGTAATTTGGCAAGTTACTTTATAAGTAATTTAATTTGAATATTTGATTTGGGATAAATAAACTTATATATTTTGTTATATAAAACAAATCTTCCCTTATTGAATCTATAGCCAGAGAAAAAAAATGGGGTTTTAAATATTTGAAAGTATTTAAAGTATAAAAGTGAATTTATACAAGTATGAAGTGATTCAAAAAAAAATTTCCAAGGTTATTATATATATGTATATATAAAGGCTTTTGTGAAAATGATTTTGAGGAAAGGTTTTTGGGAACCTATGGCATTTGGAAAGGCTTTTGATTTTTGGGAAAAATCAATATTGAAAATTTGGAAAGCCTAGTTTGTGGATTATCGATTTTGAGAATCGATTTTGTGTAAAGGCATATATTTGGAATTCATACTAGGTGTATGATCTGGAAAATACTATATGTGTATAGTATAAATTGTTTTGAGATATGGCTCTGGGGAAAAAGGTGCTCCCTTGAAATGAACTTCTCAGGAGTGCCACAGGGTGGCACTGCCTTGAGCCTCTAAGGGGGAGGTTCTAAAGTTGATCCTGTGAGGAGTCCGGACAAAACTAGTTCCTGAGGATTATTTGTGTAGCGAAAGTCGAGGGGCTGGTGCCTACAGGGGCATTTGGGTTATGCTGTGACGACATTGTAACTCGATGTCACTGCGATCTACAGCAGACCATAGCGAAAGCCGTGTGCGCCGCTGAGAGCCAACAGTCTACGTTTGATTTTATATCGGTAGACTGCGACACTATGGTAACATAGCGAAATTCGTGTGCGCCGCTGAGAGCCAACAGTCTATGTTTGATTTTACATCGGTAGACAGTGACCTATGCGGGAGTGGAGAAGTTTCATTTTGACAGCGAAAATCGTGTGTGCCGTTGAGAGCCAACAGTTACATGGGATTTTGCTGCGACGGCAACGTAACCCTAGAATGTAACTGTGATCTGCCGTGGGTTCCATGGCGTAATCGAGAGGCCGCGGAGAGCCTGCAGTTACATGGACTTTTGCTGCGATGGCAACGTAACCCAGGATGTAACTGTGACCATGGATGGGTGTGATGATTTCCAGAGCATTCTCACCAAAGATATTTCCTCTATTTTCGAAACTGTTTTCTATATTTTCAATAAAATTATTTTCCAACGTACTTTCACTGGATGTTGAAAGCGAGTTTACTAAGTACTTATAGATTTTCAGTCCTACGCCTGATCAACGTATGTCCGAATTTCTGTGAGAACAAAGATGGGCTTGTTGAAACATCGAGTTATAAAAGTAATTTTTATAAAAACTATTTTGGAATAATATTATATAGATATTAAAAAGTGTTTTTTTAAAATGATTAAAGAATATTTATCTGATTGTAATATTTTCATAAATTCTGGCTTCGTTCCTTTTCGAGGACGAAAAGTTTTAAGGGGGGAGGGATGTGACATCCCGGATTTTGGGCAGTGTTATTTTAATAAATATTTAATGTGATTAATTAAAATATAACTTATCTTTTAAAAACATATATATATATATATGTATATTTAGAAGAAAACTATGATCTGAAGACAATATTAATAATGTAATATCTTTACAAATGGATTTTAAATAAATAGGAATTGTTATTTTAAACTTATGTTTATATATATATATACATATTTTGGAAAGCTATGATTGTAAATTTAAAATGAAATAAATCTTATAAAAATTAACATAAGTTTGAAATAATAATAAGTAAATTTAGTATTGATAATTTAAGTCTTGAAATAAAAAGTGAAATAATAATAAGCACTTGTATTAGGAATAAAACTAAATCCATAAGTTAAAAATTTATAAAAGTATGCATTTATACTTAAGTTAAAACTTTATAAATAAATAACTAATAACTAAGGCAAAGTATAAAAGTATATTTGTACTTGAGATAAATACAAACCAGTCTTGAATATGTATGATGTCTATAGAGTGAATATGCAGGAGATAAGCAAAGTAAGTATAAACAAAGAAAATGTAAAATATCTATGAACATGAAACATAAAATAATCTAAATTGGAGGCATAAGTACTCAAAGCATTTAATGCTTTCAACTCAACAAAGTAAAATAGAGTCAATTCGAATTGTTTAGAAACAACTCAGCCTCCTTTTATAAAAATCTCTGATCAATACAAGTTGAAGCTTGTACCAGAAGACACCATTTTGTCTAAAGATGTTTCTATATATACACATCATATTATTAGTTCGTTTACAAAACTTAGAAGCAAACCTGAAAAAAAAATTAAATCAAAAGAAGATCAAACCTGGAGATGAAAACAAAAGCATACAGTAAAGTCTGACAGCAAATTCAAGTTCAAATACAACTCGATAACAAGATCAACTAAGTTTTATCAAGCAGCAAGCAAGGTTAGGAGTCACAGTTTCAACCTGAAGCAAAGGCAACATCAACTTAAAACAAATTCAAGTTGAAAACAAATTCAGGATTAGTTTCAAAGCAAAGATTCAGCTTTCAGATTTAAGCTATTCAAGTTTTCAAAAATTTCGACTGTTTCATTCTGCTCAACATCTACAGGTGAGTAATACCACACTTTTAAAAACTTTAAGTTGATTTTGGTTGTTTGTTAAGTTCTAGAAAGTATGTGTTTTTGTGTGCATATATAGATATGTTTGGCAACTTCTCTGCTTATATATGAATGTGTGTATATGTGTATATGTTATTGCCTGTAACATCTCTGTTACCAGATTCTTAAGCTAAAGGTTTTAAAAAAAAATCACCGCATCTTGATCAAATCCATATGTAGATTCAAATATTAAACAAAACATGTTTGTTAGATCATAGAGTAGGCTTAAAAAAAAATTATGATCTTAAAATAAACTTGCATGTCTCTGGAAAACTAAATAGAACAGGCAAATGCTAGTTTGGTCAAAAATTCGAACATCCTAATTTGTCAATTCAAGGATGTAAACTGAATCATCAACAAGAAACATGATTTTTAAAACTAAAATCATAATTTTTAGTAAAGATAAAAAGGGGCATTTCTGGTATGACCAGAAATGATGTTTTGGGGTGTCTCTGGTGATCTAGTGGGTCTGGAAGTTCGAGTTTCCTTCTGGAGGTAGTTGAGTGATCGGGGACTGCGGCAAAATTGTCAGATAGGCAAATAGTTCATCGTGTCAGCTGGGGTGGAGGATTGAAGTTTGTAAACCTAGTCTGGATAGGTTGGACAAATTTGATCGGCACGACTTTGATTGATGATCGAGTGTAGTGGGAGTTTGGGAAATGGAAGTAGGTGGATTGACGAGGTCTGGGCCGAAGTTGCAGAATCTCCGGTGGTCGGAGGATCGTGGACGAGATGATTCCAAGTTGCACGGTTGTTCTAGCTTTGGTTTTAAGACTCAATTTTTGATTTCGAGTTTGTTGTGATGACTTGAGGGTCGTAATCTGGTCAGAGGGTGGTCGCCAACATGTGGGGATTGTCGTGGGTGATCGGAAGTGGCGTCGTCGTAGGGCTAGGTGCATGGTGCATCTTCGTGTACCCGGAGAAGTTGGGTCGTAGCAGAAGTAAGGGAACTCGAGTTGGTTCGTTGAATTGCTCGAAGTAAGAGTGTTCTGGCTCGGGTTTCAAAGGGTTTGGACTCGAGTATAATTTGGGTTGGTTTCAGGTTTTACACCTGTCAATTTTTCTAAAAAGAAAGGAAAAAAAACTCAAACAGGATTTAAAATGTAAGTAAGATTTAAAAACAGGATTTAAATCAAGTTGTAAGATATGGATTCAAATCTAAATTTCTATCCTAGTTTGAGATAAATAAAGTTTTGTTTCCAAATTTACAATGTTAAATAAATTTAAATGTTTAAAGTATAATTTAAATGATTGGGATTTAAATGAATTTGGTTTAAAATCCCTTTCAAAGGATAAGTGTACTTTAACAATTGATTTAAAGGGATTTTGAATTATGTTAAATTTTGTAAAAGATAAATTTGTAATTATCTTAAATCTTACAGTAAAAATGAAGTTTAAAGTAAATTTGGAGGTAAAAAGTTTCAAATGTTTCCTTAATGACATTTTTGTCATAAATAAGAAAAATGTTTTATCTTAAAGATAATTAAGTTAAAATGATTAATCTAGTTAATTACTTTAGAAAAGTAATTAAAGAATTGTTAATAAAGGTCGTTAACTTGAGATTATTATACAATTGATTAATGAGACTAATTAATTATGGATAATCATTTATGGAATTTGGTTAAGTTTAATTACATAATGGAAGAAAATTAAGTAATGATGATAATCTTAATGTAATTAAAGAATAATTAATCAGGGAGGATTAATTAGATGGATGATTATTGGGTGATTAATCAATTGGTTTGTAATCAATTAATAAGCAGGATTAGAAGTAATTAAAGTAATTGATTTAATTCAATTATGGTTAATTAAATTAATTAAGGATGGTATGGTTCATCTTGTTTTTAAATGATTAAATGATGAATAAATGTCTTGAATTGATTAATATCTCTGGTATGAAATGTTTGTGATGGACAATGATAATGTGGATATCTATCGACGATGAATTGCTATATAAAAAGTGATATCTTGTATTTAAAGTTGAAATTGTTTCACTTGAATAACTTGGATTAAGATGGTATTGAATTCGAAGAGACCGGAGTCGGGTATTAAAAAATACCCGAAACCACTTCGAATTTTTTTGATTGATGTGTGAAATAATTGATGCCTATAACAAATTATGAACTTGTAAATTGATACAAGTTATCCCGGGTTTTATATCAGTTATATGCTTTATATTCCATGTTAGATGGGTTTACTCACGCTGGTTTCCAGCCTGACCCGGGTGTTACTTTGATGTAATGCTCGGGTCAGACCGAGTATTACAGATTTTCAGGTAAGGACGTTCAGGAGCTCAGGTGGCGAGCTGGATGGCAGGAACGTATGGAGTGTATTCCGCTGTGATATATTGTTATTATCTGGTACAAGTTATTTTTAACTGTCCAGTGATTGTGAAATGTTGTAACTCTGATGTATAAAAATGTAAATTAACTGATACAATTTTTCTTTGTATAACTGCTATTTATTTGATATTATATTTTGATCCGCTGCGAATGTGAGAATCTGTGTTGTGTTCTGTTTTCTTCTTCTTCTATCTCTTTCTTCTTTCCTAACTATCTGAAATTTTCTGGATCGAAAATTTCGGGTCGTTACACTTGATGCCCCACGGCTTCTGACCATTTCATTGTTGAACCATACTTGGTGTCACACACTCCTGAAATGTTGAAATTGAAGTTTGCATATTTGTGTATACTGCATATAGATTTGATTATGTCTTGGTGCATTACTATCACATTGCTATCTCCTCTGTTGCATTGGTTTTCTGACTTTGAGTCAGTGCATATGAACTTGTATGCTTGTGGATAATCTTTGTTTGATGTGTTCTCTTCAGGTGCTTTTGTATTTTGTTCCAGTTGACTGGTCATGCTTTGACCTTTGTACATGTGATTGCATATCCATACTTGTCTCATGTAGGTGATCTAGTGTCTACCACTACTCTGGTCTAACTGCTTTGAGTTGAATTCTCTGTTGCTTCGAGTCATTACAATTAAGTCTTGCATTTGCTTCAAGTTAGATCTGTAGTTATATTCTCTGTTGCATTGTATTGAACTGGGGTCTGACATTATTGTGTTGCAGATTTGAGCATGTTTCATGTTGTACTGGTTCACAATTTTGAGTATGCACCATATGTTGAAATTGTGTATGTCTTTGGTATTGCCTTGCTCTAGTTCCATTAAGTTCACCATTGTCCAAGTTCATACTTGAGTTTGTTGAACCGAGTCTGGTTGCAGTATTTCTTTGTATGCATGTACATTTAGTTCAAATCATGTTTCCTCTTTTGTTGCATATGTGTATACATGTGCTAGTTGCTGCATGCACCTCTTTGGTCTGGTCTGTGATTACTATGGCTGCTCTGTCCTCAATTCTTGTTATTTCATGCCTTTGATCTAGTTGAGTAGTTTGCAGTCTTGAGTCATGTGTACATTTGTTTGATGAGTCTTCATGTTGGTTGTGCTTGAGCTTTTGAAGTGATATGTGTATCTGAACATGTTCATGCATTATCCTTTGTACATGTGACCACTTTGACATGTTGTATGTGTTATCCTTGAACTTGATTGTTGGGGTCTTGTTGTACACACTGGTCTCTGGAGTTTTGCATTGCTTTTGAATCATACTTGTATGTTTGTGATCTTCTTGGAGTCTTTGTCCTTCTGTCTTGTATTCTCTAGCTTGCTTGGTTTACTGAAAATCTGCTTCCAGTTTGCTTACTTTGTACATGTGTTGATGTCTTCATTTCATATTACTTCTGACCATGTCATGTTGAGTTGCTTTACATGTACATCATGTATGGTAGCATGTTGTATGTTGGTCTAGCTGTGTCTGGTGTACTTTGAGTCTTGTTGCACTGAACTGCTAGCTCAATCTGGTTTTGAACTGGTGTTTTCTTTGCATTGCTTCGAGTTGAACTGCTGCCTGCATATCCATATATACTGATATGTGTTTGTGAGCCTGGTTCTTGTTATATGTCTGATCGAGTCTCTGTTTCATGTGGTCTGCACTTGATACTTTGTACATATGGTGGTTTGGGTTCATTGATGTGTTGAGCCTGATCGTGTACATTTGAGTCCGGCCATTGTATTGAACTTTTATTCATGTTCATTGACTCTCGTACTTGACCATTCTATTTATTTTTGTATTGCACCTGATTTAAATCCACCATTTGGTTGGGTTTGACCTTATGCTCACCTGTCCCTGCAATTTTATCAAGTGTATATCGGTGTGCACAAGCTTGTGGCATGTATAGTGATACACTGTGCATGTAACAAGTTGTTCGTGTAGATGAATTCAAAATAAATGATGACAAACAACCCAAATAACCGAGGCAAATGATATTTTCAAACACATACATTTATTGTATACTGCAAAATATTTCTTTTTCAATTTTACTGCATCAATGTTTATTTTGCAGATAATTCAGATGCTGGATATAGGCTGGAACAAAGTTGAAGATAAAATACGAGTGTGAGTGAATATATGAAGTGAGGTCAAAATTGTAAATTGAAATTTGTGATGTAATCGAAATTGTAATGTAATTGAAAAATGTATATATGTAGTGAGAGCTCAAATTTGTACTATTTGAATTTGTAATAAAATATTTGTTTAATTTTGAATTCTGAGTTATTTATTTTATTCAACAAATATTTAATTAATTATGTGAAAAATAAAATAGTACAACAACAAATACATTTAAAAATATATATATATATATATATATATATCACTACACCAGAAATGCCATTTTGCAACGGTTCTGAGCCGTTGCAAACGAGTTTCGCAACGGCTTAGAGCCGTTGCAAAATTGGTAGTGGTAAAAATTTAGCAATGGCCCTTAGCCGTTGCGAAATTAAATTTAGCAACGGCTCAAAGCCGTTGCAAATGTTAATTTTACAACGGCTAAGAGCCGTTGTAAATTTAATTTCGCAACGGCTAAAAGCCGTTGCAAAACCTTGTGGTACATGGGTTGTTAATTTGATTTTGCAACGGCTCAAAACCGTTGCTAATTTTAATATTTTTAAATATATATATATATATATATATATTGCATTTTTCTGCCCTCTTACAGTAAGAGTTAATTCATTATCATACTCAATACAAACATTTGTAAATTTAACATAATATCACAAAAGAAAGATCAATAAACCAAATAGTTTTCATAGATTCAGCACAAAGACCAAACATAACAAATCTTTTAATTACAATGTTCAACAACAATACACTACACTACATAGTTTAGCAGCAACAACAACAATATTACAGTATACAGTAATACTTGGGCAACAACAACAATATTACAGTATACATTACTCCATACAAACAGAGGTATCTTTCAGGACAGTAGAGCTTACTACAGTAATCAAACCTGGAAAACCTTCCACGTATATCTTTGAAAAATAGGAACCGAGACTCTTCAACTATGATACATATAAAGAAGCAAATTGTTACCTGTAAAAAGTAGCAAGCACAAACAAAATAAGATGACGTGAGTTGGATAAAAAGTATACGAACAAGCACAAGAAACATAACTAATTCTGTAATTTTTAGATAAAAATATCGTAGAATCTTCTTAAATCAGATTTATCAATACGTATACTGATCAAAAAAGAAGTTTATTCGAAAAATTCAATATCACTGGCATAGGCATATCAATATCTCATCTCAATAATCTATTAAACATGGGTAAAAGATAGAAATTTCAATAATGATTCTCTGTCATGTTCTAAGTGTAAGTCCAACTTGAATGCACTGCTACACTTATTTACGACGATTCATATAAGAACAATTTATAGTATACAAATCACTGGTGGACAGTCCATTAAATTATCTTTTTCATTTATAACCAGATCCCATGGTCATTTCTTCACGTGGGACTATATATTATAATATAGTATCAAAATTGTCAAAAGCCAATCATATAACAAGCAAACCCATATATATCATTTCATTCATACTAGACCATTTATGCTAAAAGCATGGTAAATTTCTATTATTGGACTGAACCCATTATTAATCATATCATCAATTACACTTTTTGCTTCATCGAGCTTGTGACCCACACAGTGGAAAAAATGGACATATTGAGCCTACTTAGTTTTCAATGACTGAGGAAAGTCTTCATTTAAGTTTTCCATTTTTCAAAACTAAGGCATGCCTCGGTGTCGGTTTCAAAACAGTAGCATGCTAAGCCAAGGCATTGCCTCACATACAAACTGAAGCATGCCTCAGTTTGTTTCAGTCGGATACAAACTGGCAATGTGCAATGTCTCAGGTACAAACTGAGGCAGACCTTAACTTGATATCAGTACAAACTGAGGTAATGCCTCAGTTTGTTTCTAAGTACAAGCTTAGTCGATGAAAGAAAAGTAGTTTATTATGTACTTTGTTAGTGTCATTTTTAATGTATATTATTTTTGATATAAAAATTGAGTAAAATTAAGCTATATGGCATACAATATCTGGTGTACGTTTACACAGCTCATTGGTTTATTAGTTGTAATAAAAAAATGGTTTAATAAGGAAGGTAGAATATGGCTATTTATAAAGATAAAGTTATTGGCCAAAAAATGTAGCATGATTAGTAGAAGTCAGAAATAATATAAAAACATCAGCAGTGCTTATTGAAACATATTTAAGGGTACCAAAAATTTAAGAGCTGTACTTAGGGCCCCGGAATTAACTGTAAAAAGAATTAGCGGGAGTTCCGGTAAAATGAAAATAGTATCATTTTGTCATCCATTTATGATTGTGATAAGTGAAACAAATTATATAATATAAGCCCTTGTTTAAAGTAACAGTCATTACAAAATGATAATTACTGTCCATTTACATGCAACTGATATATGCACGATACATGAAACTATCCAAAGACTCGTAAAAACTAATTATGAGATTGTGCATATACATGTATGTTAGTCAGGCATAAGTATTTGTTTGGTGTATGCATGTCTATGTGTATACATACAGATAAGTGTGTGTGGGTATTTATGTTCCAAGCATACGTAGCAGTCAGAACTCGATAATTTACTGATAATTCAAGATGAAAAAACATATTTAATTTTGAACATCAGCTTCTAAGCTGCAACCAAAATTACCGCTATATGTATCGTTGCTATATTAACTATGGGTATTGGTTATCATAATCTTCTTATTCAGAAGTAGACGTTTTTGCATGTCAAGAACACATCAAATCCAAATTCAGAAGTAAAAACCTTTTGCGCCTTAAGAACAACATTTTAAGAAACAAATATCCATGATGTGGCTCTGGGACATCAAATACAGTGAATTCTTCCATACCATTTCATTTAGCAGATTTATGAAGATAACAAGTTTTCAAAAAATTTTTAATGACCAAAAATTGACTTGCTGAACCATAAATCCAAGGTTTTGGTTTTTAGAATAAAAAAAGATTCTGTATATCAAATGGCATACAAATGATATCGTCAATACTTCAGTGGAATAAGAGATATAACAAACAAACAGCCTAATGCTCAGATACTGTAGTCAGGCAATGAAATGCTAAGTACTTAAATAAAAGACAAAACAATTTTGAACTCACAATAGTAGAAATCAATCATACTGTTTGTACAAGTTTTCTGGAATTACAGTAACATGTTTAGCCTCCTAATATAAAAAGAATAGTCATACAAGTGGTGTTTGAAAACTACAAGATACAAATGTTCGTGAAAGAAAATAAAACTGAAGCAATATAAGCTGTTCTAAAATTAAACAAAGAAGAAACAGAAATACAACTAAAAAAAATGAATGCAGTAGTACCTTTAAGATCGAAGATATCAGATTTCCAGAACTGAGAATTATTGTCCCTTGCTTCTGTGTAGGAGCTTGAGTGGACATTTAAACAAGAATTCAAGATAATAAGCCTATCTGATGCCTCTTGGTACCATCTTGCCTATTTTGAATTTTTAGTGGTTAATCACCATACCATACTAAGTAATTAAATTAAGGGAATTTTTTTAAATACATATTAGAAGTTTTTTTGTACTTCTAAATGTCAAATTCAATGAATCATATAATCTAGGTATCTAGAGAAGATTTTCTTAATTATTATTGAAGATGCAACTAAATTATTGTTAATGTAATTAATCCTAGCATTTAATATATTTAAACAGCATTTATGCATCGAGATATAAAAAAATGTTGTTCTTGATTTTAAGATTAACATAGGCCTATATTAAAAAGTATCCGCAAATATGTATACACATATCGAATGTTAATTATTATGAAGCAATTTTCCACACAAGTGAATCTTATGATTCAATTTATGCAGTAGCTAATGTCTGCATAAATTCATTACAGATATATGCGGTCTCCTAATAGGTATTTTTGACAAAAGAGATACCAAATATTAAAAGAGTGGACGTCTGACCTGCCTAAAAGGAAAAAAAGCTCATGCTTCAGTGGTATAGCATTTTTGATTATATTATAATGGGTTTCAGCTAACATATCATTTTGATTATTCATACTTCATTCACATCTATTTGTTCCCCTATGTGCAGTGAAACTGAGATCGCGACTAGCCTTTGGAGTGAAAAAGCAGACTTGCTCACCAATGAAATTGCATCCCTGGCTACTAGGCCAACCACCATATTACTCACTTCAACTTCGGTGAAAAAAGACTTTAGTAAGTGCTACATCATTACATCCCTAAACTACCTATCTCTAAACTGCAATTACTAACACATATTTCATACATATTTATTAAAGATTTTATCCTCTCGCATCAGCAAACAAATACCCCATCGAACTAAGCTCCATAAGTACTATGAAAATCTACTTGAACCTAGTTGTTCCTAAGTGCAAAGAATTGTTGATTAGGTACACTACATACATCCAATTCGGGCTTCATCTAAACATGAAACGATGATAGAGGGAAAATTTTCTTGTTGTAGGTTGTTTGGAAGAGAGTGAAGCACTAACTCCAGTAAATAAGGGAAATGTTGTCAATATGGAAACATACAAGTTATTGCATTTCACTTGAGATACAAGCCACATATTACATGAATAAAAAAATAAGGGATTCACAGATATTACCTGCTTAGGTAGGAGACTACAATCAGAATTGAGGTTATTATGTGAATGACCACAAATCGCGATTGAGAGATCCACTGGAGCTGCCGTGGTGCCGCTGGAGACTGGGGCCGCCACTTCGCCTAGCCCTAGCTTTGAATCGCGAGGAGATGCGATTCGACGAGGAGATGCGAGAAGCCCTAGATTTGGAGCCGATTGACGACGACGAGGAGATGCGATTCGACGAAATCACGGCTTCCCCCGCTTTGGGGAAGGGCCGGGCCGCGCGACTTTGATTCCGGCACTAGGGTTTTGTATGGGGAGGAGGAAGGTAGCGATGAAGAGAAGTGGAAAGAACGTAGAGCTAGGGTTTTTTGGGATTTGGGGGTAATCGCCCTATTGCCGGAAGAAAGTAGGAAGGAGCGGGAGCTAAAAAAAATTGGAGGGTACGGGGTGTATTGTTTTGAGGGTGTGCTATTGTACATAGAAGACCGTGGTTTGCAATGGCCTTAATCCGTTCTAATATAGCAACGGCTCAAAGCACTTGCTAAAGAGTTCGCAACGGACCAAAGCTGTTGTAATATTGCAACGGCCTAATCCCGTTGCAAATTTGCAGCACTATGGTGTTGCAAAATTGCTTATATGGTGTAGTGTATATATGTTTATTATCATCAAACAAAAATCATAGGCTATTGTATTCTACAATCTTCCCCTTTTGATGATAACAAACATATATTAAGATTTTGACTCTATTAAATGTATTTGACCTTGATGAATTCCATTTTCTCCCCCTACACCAAAGCTCCTCCTTCACATATGCATGAAAATAGATAAAAAATATGCAAATGAACCTAGATGGGAATATGCAAACAAAAAAATATGACTTGACTTATTTGCCAAAATCTTAACTTCTCTCTCCCCCTTTTGTTATCAACAAAAGAGTAATAGTGTTAGAAAATAAATAGAGATAAAGTGATAGACATTAATACCTAATCGAGTATAAATATTAAATTTCAAAAAAAATCAAACAAAAATCATAAATACTCTGTTAGGCGCATATTCCACTTTAGAGTGATAGGGGTGATGTTGGCATATAAAGCCATATAGTTGTGTCTATTTATGGTATATTTATAACAGAAATTTGAATACTTACTAACCATGCATAACCATTAGAACTTTTAAATGAGATTAGTAGTATTCTTTAAATTTTATAAAAAAATGAATTTCAAGCATCTTTTAACCACGCATAACCGTGAGGACTTTTAAATGGGATTAGAATCAACTCGTCTATTAATAATCAATTTAGATATGTGTTCCATACATGCATAACCGTGAGGACTTTTAAATGAGCATGAAAGCACATAATCAAAGATTCCAAGTAATTCACCCATGCATAACCGCGAGGACTTTTAAATGAGAGTGAATACTTTGAATGATTTTATTGCTAATTAAATTAAAAAAAACAAATAATTTCCCGTTTAAAATACCACATTTTGACATACTATATTGGATTTTAATGAGTGATGGTCGTTAGAAATATGATAGAAATAGAGATGGTCATGGAATTTTTACCAATCAAAGTTATTACAAATTTTGTTTAAATTTTTAAAGAAATTTACTACATATACTGTCTCAAGCCATAATATATGATTAATATCAACACTCATCACATTTTTCAGTCACTATTTTCCTTTTCGATAATCTGTAGGGAGTCAGATTAGTTAATGTATTCATTTAAGATCAAATACAAAAATAAATATGAAATCAAATTTCTAAAATGTCTAATCTAAAACGAAGTCAACACAATAATATATTTTTTGGAAGGGGTTTTATGAAAAAAATGTCTGCCAATTGAAAATCAGTTAAAATGAAAATTATGCAGATATTTTATTTGGAAATGTGATGCAACTTATGAATGTCCCTACATAAAACACATTCCACTAGAAATTTTCATATCAACTAGACTACCAACAGAATCTGCATCTGAATACACCTTTAAATCACAGTTATCATAAATTGAATATCATAGACTAGACCGTGAAGTTGCAACAAATACCTTATAATCATTTTATAGCTTTTAAAATGTGATTCCATAAGGATTTGATTGAAAACGTGCATATTAACAACTAGTGAACATAGTGTCAGATCTAGAAGCAGTAAGATAAACAAATATATCCATGTGTATTTAGAGTAATCATCAACCAATACAAAACAACATTTCTTACCACCTAAGCTTGCAATATAGTTAGTCCAAACAAATCTATATAAACTAGTTCATGGACTCCAGAGGTGCTTTGGCATAAAAAGATAACTAGTCAACAATTTTGCATAAATCAGAATCAAAATCAACATTCATTTCTTTATTGCATAACTGGCTGATTTAAATCTCATTAAGGTGCAGATTTTCAACATATAATATATCGTTCAAGATAAATGTACCGTTACCTATTTACCTTTACCGATAATTTTACATTGTTGCCCTTTGTGACTCTGCCACCATTGTACTAGGCTAAGGAACTTTGATTTGTTGCCCGTCATGTGCTTGGAACAGCCAGAATCCAGGTAACACTGTTGTTGTTCCTTAGCCTGCCACCACACCTACACGAGAAAAGATTTTTGTGACCTATTTGTTTTTATAGGTCCATGGTTGTTAGTCACAAATGATTTTGAAAAATATGTTTGTGTAAACCCAAACAATCTATATTTGTTCCTTTCGGCACCCAGATTTGTTTGACTTTAAGGGATTTTATATTCATGCCTTTTGGAACCCAAATTGATATGGTTTTCGCGTGTTTGGGTCTATACCAGCAATTATTGTGATCGTGTCCAATTTTTCCACAAATTGTGCACTTGGAATTGACTTGATTAATTTCGCTTCTAACACGTTTAGTTTGAGTATATCCAAGTTCTTGTCTAATAGGATTAACAGTTTGTTTCCCTAATAAAATATTTGGTGATTTTTCTCCTTTGGGGAATTTTCCTAAAGTTATAGACAATTGTTGGACTTGTGTTTTGAGAGATTCATTTTCATTCAACAACAGAGTGCACCTTTTAATAGAATTTTCACTTTCTTTCAAAATCAGAATTTCATTTTCAAGTGATTTAACTTTAATTTCTGATTTTTTTTATCTCTTCTTCAAATGATGGACACTTATCACACTTAGGGCTCTTATTTCGATAGTTTTTAACCAATTAATCAAGCTATTTATTTAGTTCTATTAAACTATCTCTTTGTGATTCAATTTTAGCGTACTTCTCCCTAAGTCGTTTAAAACAGTCATTTACCTCATGAAAATATATAAGTAATTCCGAATGAGTAAGTTTTGATACCTCGCTTGGCTCGTCATCATAACTGTCAGTTGTTTCTCCTTGAAGACACAAATTTTCTTTTTCACTCTCACTGCCAGTGCTTTTATCAGCTTCATTGGTTTCATCCCAAGTAGCTGGAAAACTTCTCCTTTTCGATTTCTTTCTTTGTCTGAATCGATTCTGAGGACAATTTGGCTTGATATGACCGGGTTTATTGCAGTTGTGGCAGATGATCTCCTGCTCTTTTGAGTTGTCTAGAACTTTGACTATTCTGCTTTTCAGTTGTTGATTTAGAGCTGGATTTCCATACTTGTGATTCCACCTTCTGAATTTCTTTATTATCAGCGCCAGTTCTGCTGCACCATCATCATCATCATCTTCACTTTCAGTTGTTCCTTTGAGAGCTATTGATTTCTTTCGAGTATCACCTCCTTAACGTTCTTCCTTGAATTTCATTTCTAGCTCATAAGTAGTGAGATTTCCAATGAGTTCTTCAACTTTAACTTGTTTCAAATCCTTTAATTCTTGAATGGCAGTAACTTTCGCTTCAAAATTTCGTGGAAGGACTCTAAGGATTTTTCGGACTATTTCCAATTCTGTGTATGGTTTTCGAGAGCTTTTGATTTGTATACGAGATTAGAAAGTCATCCATACATCTCTTTGACATTTTCATCCTTGGCCATTGTGAAGTTCTCGTATTCACTACTAAGCATGGCAAGGCGAGATTCTTTGACTTGGGAGGTTCCTTCGTGAGTCACTTCTAGTGTGTGCCAAATTTCCTACGCAGTTAGACAATGTGAGACATGATTAAATTCAATTTGATCTAATGAACAAATAATAGAATTCATAGCTTTAGCGTTAGCATTATGTAGTTTATTTTCAAGATCCATCCATTGATCCATCGGTTTTTCAATTTCTTGATTATCTAACCTATAGTTGGTGTCCTATATCCCGTTTCAACAATATTCCAAGCATAAATGGTTTTCAGAAAAAATTTCATTCTATTTTTCCAATAAGCATATTCACCATTGAACATGGCTGGTCTAACTATGGAATGACCCTCAGCAAAAGCATTAATAAAAGAAACCATTTTAAAAAATCAAAATTTTAAAATAAAAGCTGGTTTTTGAAAAATAAAATTTTTAAAACAAAAAATGGTTTTTGTTCCTAGCTCTGATACCACTTGTAGGATCGTTTTCACCCTAGAGGGGGGGGCGAATAGGGTGATACTAATAATAATAAAAATCAATGCGAATATATATATATATATATATATATAATAATTGCAGCACAGATAATAGCAGAATAATAAAAGCAGAAATAGAACAACACAGATTTACCCAGCTTCGGCAATAACCTGCCTACGTGCTACTCCCAAGGTTTCTACTAGAAATTAAGTAGTCAGACATTTACACACATAAACTTACGACACCCGCTAATGACTAACCTAACTCTACGCTCAAAACCCTACCATAACTCAGCCCCTGAGTTGCAAATTCTCAAACTACACCACCGTAGTTCGTAACCTAGTCACACAACTAGAGAGTTAATTTTTAAAAAGGAAAATTACAAAATAAAAAAAAATATAAACAAAACCCTATTAAAATTCTAAACCCAAAGTAAAATATAATAGAGATGGCCCAATTAATATTAAACCAAAGAGACGTCTCTCTTTTATTATTTTCGTGGCCGATGCTTTCTTCGTTCCTTCCAAAAACTAGGGCTTTGTTAAGCTCCGTTTCGATATTGATCGATTTTAGTGATGATTTGAGTTGCATTCCCAATCGATTCCTTGACCTTGATAATTTGCGGCGGCTTCAAGTTGTGTCAAGCTTGAATGCTATGATTTGGTACGTGATTTTCTTGTTCGATTTTGATTTTGCTAGACTTCGATTTGAGTTATAAATTTGTTCGTGATTTAGCTAGCTCTGGTATTTGCTTGAACTCGAATGCCTTTTACTGCCGATGATGTAACTAGTTTTTATAGGGATTGAAATCCCTAAATGTCAGTTCGTATATTTTTCGTACGATTTAAGCACTTGCGTTGATTTACAATCGCATGGCTTCAGTGCTTCTTGACTCGTTCATGTATTCATTGGTTTAAATTTTTTGAGTCAGTTTTCTCCTATTACTTCGACACTTCGAATATTGATAAATGATTCCATTTTAGCTGGGAGACGAATGTGGCTTTTGAATTTTAGATATACTCTGACTTGTTCGTATGACCAATACCTGAATTTTTGTTTGTCAATTCTTTTTGAATAACTTTCCTTGACTTTCATTAAACTACTACTTGATGACCCACGACTTTTGACCATTTCATTGTTGAACCATACTTGCTGTCACACACTCCTGAAATGTTGAAATTGAAGTTTGCATATTTGTGTATACTGCATATAGACTTGTATATGTCTTGTTGCATTACTGTCACATTGTTATCTCCTCTGTTGCATTGGTTTTCAGACTTTGAGTCAGTGCATATGAACTTGTATGCTTGTGGATAATTTGTGTTTCATGTGTTCTCTTCAGGTGCTTTTGTATTTTGTTCCAGTTGACTGGTCATGCTCTGACCTTTGTACATGTGATTGCATATCCATACTTGTCTCATGTAGGTGATCTAGTGTCTACCACTACTCTGGTCTAACTGCTTTGAGTTGAATTCTCTGTTGCTTCGAGTCATTACAATTAAGTCTTGCATTTGCTTCAAGTTACATTTGCAGTTATATTCTCTGTTGCATTGTATTGAACTGGGGTCTGACATTATTGTGTTGCAGATTTGAGCATGTTTCATGTTGTACTGGTTCACAATTTTGAGTATGCACCATATGTTGAAATTGTGTATGTCTTTGGTCATTGCCTTGCTCTAGTTCCATTAAGTTCACCATTGTCCATGTTCATACTTGAGTTTGTTGAACTGTGTCTGGTTGCAGTATTGCTTTGTATGCATGCACATTTAGTTCAAATCATGTTTCCTCTTTTGTTGCATATGTGTATACATGTGCTAGTCGATGCATGTACCTCTTTGGTCTGGTCTGTGATTGCTATGGCTGCTCTGTCCTCAATTCTGGTTGTTCATGCCTTTGATCTAGTTGAGTAGTTTGCAGTCTTGAGTCATGTATACATTTGTTTGATGAGTCTTCATGTTGGTTGTGCTTGAGCTTTTGAAGTGATATGTGTATCCGAACATGTTCATGAATTATCCTTTGTACATGTGACCACTTTGATATGTTGTATGTATTATCCTTGCACTTGATTGTTGGGGTCTTGTTGTACACACTGGTCTTTAGAGTTTTGCATTTCTTTTGAATCATACTTGTATGTTTATGATCTTCTTGGAGTCTTTGTCCTTCTGCCTTATATTCTCTAGCTTGCTTGGTTCACCGAGAATCTGCTTCCAGTGTGCTTACTTTGTACATGTGTTGATGTCTTCATTTCATATTGCTTCTGACCATGTCATGTTGAGTTGCTACACATGTACATCATGTATGGTAGCATGTTGTATGTTGGTCTAGCTGTGTCTGGTGTACTTTGAGTCTTGTTGCACTGAACTGCTAGCTCGATCTGGTTTTGAATTGGTGTTTTCTTTGCATTGCTTCGAGTTGAACTACTGCTTGCATATCCATATATACTGATATGTGTTTGTGAGCCTGGTTCTTGTTATATGTCTGCTCGAGTCTCTGTTTCATGTGGTCTGCGCTTGATACTTTGTACATGTGTTGGTCTGGGTTCATTGATGTGTTGAGAATGATCGTGTACATTTGAGTCTGGCCATTGTATTGAACTTTTATTCATGTTCATTGAATCTCGTACTTGACCATTCTATTTTTGTTTTGTATTGCACCTGAGCTGAATCCACCATTTGGTTGGGTTTGACCTTGTGCTCACCTGTCCCTGCAAATTTATCAAGTGTATATCGGTGTGCACGGCCTTATGGCATGTACAGTGATACACTGTGCATGTCACAAGTTGTTCGTGTAGATGAATTCAAAATAAATGATGACGAACAACCCAAATAACTAAGGCAAATGATATTTTCAAACACATACTTTTATTGTATACTGCAAAATATTTCTTTTTCAATTTTACTACGTCAATGTTTATTTTGCATAAAATTTAGATACTGGATATAGGCTGGAACAAAATTGAAGATAAAATACGAGTGTGAGTGAATATATGTAGTGAGGTCAAAATTTTTAATTGAAATTTGTGATGTAATCGAAATTGTAATGTAATTGAAAATGTATATATGTAGTGAGAGCTCAAATTTGTACTATTTGAATTTATAATAAAATATTTGTTTAATTTTGAATTCTGAGTTATTTAGTTTATTCAACAAATATTTAATTAATTATTTGAAAAATAATATAGTACAACAACAAATACATTTAAACGAATATATATGTGTTTATTATCATCAAACAAAAATCATAGGCTATTGTATTCTACAGATTGTTTCGATAAGATCTGGAATCATCTTTTTGAAGAAGGATGCTCCTCATACTGATGAGAAGAAGGAGCATATGAAAAGCTTACCATATGCATCCTTAGCTAGATCCATCATGTAGGCTATGTTATGTATAAAACTCAATGTGGATTATGTATTAGAATGCGTAAGTCAATATCAGTTAAACCTCAAAGAAAAACATTGGGTAGCAGTGAATTGTATCCTTAAGTCTTTAAGAAATACTAAAACTTATTCCTAATTTATGGAAATGAAGACCTCCTCATGAAGGGGTACATTGATTCGAGCTTTCATAGTGATATCGATGATAGTAAATCGGTATTAGGTTATGTATTTACATTAAACAGTGAAGTGGTACTAGAAATGTTCCGAGCGAGAAGTTATATTTTATTCAATGATGGGGTTGAGTACATTGCCTTAAATGAAGCAACTAAAGAAGTGGTATGGATGCGCAAATTTACGAATAAGTTAGAGGTGATTCCAAATATTGGGAATCCCCTAACATTGTTCTATGATAACAATATCACGATGCATCACTAAAGAACCTTGAGCTCACAAGAAATCAAGGCACATACTCTGGAAGTTTCACCTGAAAAGAGAGTTTGTTAGCAATGTAGAAGTGACAATTACAAGAGTAGATGGCAAAAAAGCAGACCCGTTCACGAAGGGACTTGCTCGATATGTTCAGAGTAAACTGACCAAAAGAATGGAATTACAAATCCATAATTAGCTACAAGCACAAGTGAGAGATTGAGAGATTTAAGGGTATTCTTTTGGAGTAATTATGTAATTTACAATAAATTAGCTAACTCTATAATAAATCTTGTTCGCAATAAAGTTTTTTGATTTTTGTTATCTAATTTGTTGCTTTGTGATATAATTAATTAAGTAATTAATTTAAACTATATTAATATGTCAGTCCTTAAATAGTATGTTATGCGATAATAATAGCAAATAGTTTCAATCATGAGAAAATATCACAATATAGAATAACATATTCCTTTAAGTATTCCTGGTCAAGATGTTTCGAGAAGGATATAATATATTTGTCGAGACCAGAGTACATAACGCTCTCCAAATATTAGGCAATATATTACTTAAGGTTGTGAGGGGCTCCAAGGAGTAACATACTCATAGTTATTGGATAAGTATGGAATGACTCGTCTGAGAGTTTCCTGTTGGTAGATAACAACTAGGTTAAATAGGAAATCTCAATGTAATGATGTTACACAGTTCTCTCAACTTGAGAATATTGTTGAGCTTCAATGTGGATACTCCACTTTGTTTGTAGTTAAATTGTCGAATGGAAACCATTGACTGACTACAATATTAGTCTGATTTGAAACATTGGAAGTGAAACACTATTCAATAGAGAATACTCCACAACTGTATGAGGTTAGCATCACAATCAATAGTCAACTCAAAATCTAAATCTATGGCCAAAATAGAACGATGAATAATCAATGTTATTAGTGAACCAAAGAATTTGTTTATATACTAATTAATTTGAGTGTGGATGTTATTTTAGTTTTAACCAATTCCAAATTCCATATATCCTAAAGTGGTATAATGTCGATGAAGAGAACATGTGCAAATTATTATTACTAAACGGTACCGCTTAAGAAAATGTAAAATTGGATTTTACAGCTAAATATCTGTAAGAGATGAATCCGGCCGAACTGTCATCCACTAGCTAAGGTGATGTATGAATAATTATATTTGAATTGTTTAATAGTAACCACTGACTAAATTCACACTTGTGAGTCACACAACTGAATTTATTTAGTCTCTTAATATTACTCGGTTTAATTAGTTTACAATGGTTATAAATTAATTAAATTAACTGTATTTAATATTTAGAGAAATATTAATTATAAGTATATTTAGTATTTGGAGTGTTTTTAGTAAGTGGGACAATTCTTAGAAATGTTCTAAATGCTTTTAATAATTATATATATATACATATATATATATTCTTATGTGTACATGCATCGATATATGATATCAGTTTGTATATAAATGGTTAAATATTAAATATATGACTACAAAATGATGTGGATTGCCACATCAGGAGGTAAGGCTGGCCATGCTTGATAGAAGAGCAAGTTTTGAATTGGTAAGTGTAGATGAGAGATACGTAGGTTGATATTTGTTCAAATATCTCCTTATCTAGCTCAATGAATACACTATGCCTCATTCAATTTTTTGGTTCCTCTCTTCTTGTTCCTTGGCTGTCTATCTCAAGCACCGTTGCCGAGTCTCCTCCCTTTGTCATCATGCAAATATATACCATTCAATCCAAGGTGGTTATACACTGAATGTTGTAACTTCGGGTAGCGATTCCAGAGATCTATGAGACTATATGGATCGAATTGTGCCAAATAGGCTTTATCATAATTTAGTTATTATTTTATATTTAATATAATTATATGCTTATATCACAATTTATATATGTTAATTATTCCTTATATAATTCAATAGTAATTTTAAAATTTTAAAATTAATTAAATGTTTTAATACAACTAAATGCAATGATTCAAATTATAAAATGATTTAAAATATAAAAATTTGCTTTCGGCTATAAATAATTTTATTATGGATAAAATAATTTTTTGAACATAAAATATATTTTTAACAATTTAATTATTATTTTTTGAATTATAAAATTCAATCGAAAGTATATTATATATATATTCAAAATGTTTTAATTTAAAATATGTTTTAAAAATTAATAAAAAAATGTTTAGCTACGTATATATCTAATATATATTTATAAATTTTAATTATTATATTAACTCAGATCCAAAATTTAAATTTGAATATATATACATTTGCCTACTTAAATTAAGATATTTTAGTTTAAATATTTTAATTTAAAACCATTGACTCAGTCAAATTGTATAAGGTAATTTAATAAAGTTAAAGTTTATCATTTAATTAAATATAAATTTTTGAAATGTAATATATATAATTCTACTAAGGTAATTAATATATATAAATGCTTAATATATACATAGTAGATACAAATCTCAACATCTACACATGTATCAAACCATGTTTATATTTGTTATATTGTTATGTTATACTATATATCACATTTGTATGTCATCACATTTATATCTAAATATACTAGATATATTCATAAATATATATTAAATATATTTACATAATAAGGTCAATTAAAGAAAATATAAAATATTTAATAATAAAATATGATTTTATCAAATAACTAGATTGGACCTAATGTTTACTAGTAGATCTTATAGTCCCATTAAAATCCAATTATAGAATTTTTTTGAAACTTACCTATTTCACCTGCTATCAACTAGGCCAGATCCAACAGTTTAGTGTTAACAAATGTTGATATAAAGAACCCTTATTAACTAAAAAGTTAATATGCTGTTGTTACCTTTTTGTAACGATTCTTCTTTTTGACCCCCAAATGTCGACACTAATACATCCACGGTATTCATGTGTCAAGCACCCAAATACTAGAAAGACGAATTGTTTGGATGAAATAAAATAAGAAATAACAAGAAAGAAGAGAACACAATACCAAAATGTCACAACAGAACGATCATATATAATATCAAAAGACAATATAAACTACCATCCTAAGATACAAAGTTTTTTAGAGTTACAATAATCAGTCCAGACAGTTATAATAACCTATCCTCACAAATGCTGATGATTCAACAGTAATGCAGTGGAAATAAATACTATGGTGGGAAATCATCTAGCTCATCTTTATAGGCTCTAAGGGGTCCAAAGCTAAATCTGGAAACATACATGGATTAACCCAAGCATTAAGAAAATAATGCCCAGATTAGTCTGGTAAATCAACGTGAGAAACTCAAATCAAATAGATTTTTAGCGTTTTAAAAACCTTTCAAAATAAAGGTATCTAGTAAGACCATGGCGCATATAAATATAGAAGGATTTTTACTTTACGATAACCAAACCGTTTATAGAGATTCCAATGATATTATAATAATGTCTAAGGTTCAAAATAAATATTAATCATACCGAAATGGTTACATTGATTACATTCCAGCATAATAGGGGTACAACCAAAATCGATAAGGAACGTTCGCATAAGGGATTTTCCACGGAGATCTCTTTGGGGAAGCCGAATCCTAACTCCATGCACAAGGATCAGAAGTTACCTACCAAGCATCATATATCTCCAGATATGGATATGCCTGAACATAAACATAAACAACATGAACCAAATACCATCAACTCTCGGTACCAACATATCGGTATGCATACTCTAGATATGGATTTGATAATATCTAATTGTAGGTTAGCCAAACCCCAGATTATGCAGCCTACTTTGTCTTTAGCTATTTCCGGTATCAAGGTTACATCCGGCATCTTTCACACGAGTCTTTATCACTCAAACAAAAAACGAATCCCAAATTGGATCCTCACATCATGAACAGATCACAATTCTCTACATGGATTCGAGCAACTCAAACACATCTCGAATATCCATGTAGATTCCCCGCATAAATCCTCCAATGAATGCTAACGATGTCCTCTCTCTTGGAATTCTCCTTAAGATACACAATACCACAAGATGGCATCGTTCGAAATGTTAACGCTAACCTCTCCCTTGGACTTTACCTTAGGATTGACAGTTCAACTTTATAACATTTCACTTCACAACCGCTTCCAAAACATAGAACTTGTATACTAGTTTTGAAGGGGTATTCGATAAGTAAAACACTTACCGATCCCGGTCTTTTCAAAACTAATTCGATGAATTTCCAGCTAACTCAATTCTAGTTCTTTCAAAAGTAAGCGAAAGCTAGAGATGTTTCGTACCAATGCTCCTCCCTAGGGGTTCTCATTGATATGAAATTGTGAAGCCTTTCTATAACTTCCTAAGTCAATATTTGGTCAAGTTCGATAATCAACTAATCGATTATCTGGAACAAGATTTTTTGTTTATAAATGGAAACCAAACCTAGCGTACTTTCCATAAAAAAATAAACATACAAAACACTATCAAGTCACACAAAGTACGATCAAGCCACATAAAGTTTGGTTAAGCTACTTAAGCAACCCCTGATCCCTTTTATTTAATTAAAAACTCGTTTATTAGTAAACTCCTTTTACCTAATAAACTTCTATCTTTTTCCAAAAGATTCCATACCTATAATTTTCTTTAAAATATCCACTTTAGGGATCTAAGTACTTTCGCAAACCCATTCAAAAAGGTATAAGACTAATGTTACTTAAACATTGTCCCTACAAACCCAAAACAAATTCGCTTTTGCTTATCATTAAATCATTATTTTAAAGATCTATTTACATCCCTAGTGTAATCAAAAAGGGTTAAAGTCGATAACACATTGTCACAACAAAACCGAATCATTTTCCTACTTGTTACAATCTTTACAAACCTTTGTTTTAAGATCTAAGTTCATATTCGGTTAAGATCGATAATCGACTAATCGATTATCTAGTCAAAAACCATTACTTATACAAATCACGATTCGTACGCTTAACTCGTTTCCAACATTCTCAACTTAACCATTCCTCATTCAAGAGTGAAACCAGGTAAGTTTGGGCACTAGTTGCTCCAAGCTTGCATAAACGCTTCAGTCTTGAATCTCACAAATGGATAAGCCTACCTCATTGGCTTTTAGTGTTAAGTATAGTATAAATGATATCTATAAACAATAGGAAATCAACACGATTAACACGTTTCTAACATTTTCCACCTACCCATTCCTTGATAAGAGGGAAGCCTTGTAGGTTAGAGCTTTATTGCTCCGTCCCTACTCGACATCAATCTTAACTCTCACAAATATATAAGATTACTTCATTGGTTTATTAGTGTTAAGCATAGTTGACTACTTTTCTAATAAGTAATTAAACAATTTAACCACTTGGCCAGTAAGTAATTACTAACCCCTTTGAAACCCTTTGTTTATAATTTAAAAGGTAAGATATTTGCATAAGATATTTATGTATGATATTTTCCAAGATATTTATATAATATATTTTCCAAGATATTTTCAACTTAAAATACTTATAATATATTTTAAAACACTCACTTAAAATATTACTTGAAAATAAAAGGTTTTAAAAAGCATTAAAAACTTGAAAATGACATGTTTTCTAGATATTTTAATAAAATATATCTTCTTTAAAAATTCATAATTAATTCTTAAAAACTCATAAAGATCTCAAACCACTTTTAAAATACTCTAAAAATAGTTTTAACCACTTTTAAAAGAATGAAACAAAATACTTAAATCTAAATATCTTTTCAAACTTTTTAGGTCCAAAAATCAAATCTAAACGGGGCAGTTTTGCACTAGTGATGTTTTGGCCATTTTCGAGATGTTACTTAACTTTACTATTCAATATTTTACTAGCAAAAAACATATATATAAAATAATATAAATATGGCAAGAAATCCCTATGGATATCTCTACAAAGTTCCATAACAATTACCAAAAACAAGGCAATTCTAAACTGCTTCTATAGCGAGTATCGCTATAAGTGCACTTCTAAATACAAGTCAAGTCTAAAGCAAAGTCTATCTATAACATATGCTCTTTGTTTAAGGTCTAGTCACATGTCTTATAAGTCCATTCAAGTTTGTTCAAGTCCATGTACATGGATCACATGTGTTACTTACTTTTAAAGTAAGAAGCTACAACCATTGTTTTTAACATAAGTTATTAACAATTCATACGACATAACCACAATCAAACACAACATATATGTCTTACATTTTCCATTTAAAGTGAGGTGTTAACTCACCTTTAATCCAACCAAAATTAAGATCAAAGAACCCAAACCTAACCCCACTTGCAATCACCACCTTTACCTTTTTCTTGGCTTCACCTTGCTTTTCCTCCCTCCCAAACACCCCCATTCCTCACGGCCTAAGCTTACCAAGGTTGTATGGCTCCATTTCTTCATGTTTTAGCTTAGTGGAAGGGTTTCTAATATTTTACTAGAAGCCTTGTGGCAAAGTTTGAAGTGATTTGGAGTTGATTTGCAACCATTTCTTTTTGGAACATAAGAGAGGAAGAGATGAAGAAGCCATTAATTTTAAGAACTCAAGCTTTGTAATTTTTGTGAATATTATCTAGGAGTGTAACCTTCTTATACAGGCATAGGAATGATGATGGGAAAAGAACAAAAACCCTTAAAAACCCTAATGACATTAATTACTTTTTATCATGACAACTTTATGTCACTTCTCCTTTTTTCATTTTACCCTTTTACCCTTCCCATGATAATATCTCTTACCATTCTAGAACATTCCAAGATTTATGAAGAGGAGAGTGTGTTAATAGTTTCTAATGTGTTCATTTGGTCATTAGTTAAGTGTACTATAGTTCAGACAATTTATATCGATCGAAAAATTGTTTATCGATAAACCGATTTCTGGTCACATTATCATTTTACTTCGAAGAATATATTTTTGTAAAGGTTTTTCGAAAACAAGTTTACCATCATTACTTATGATTTAAAGGGGGGTATAAAGAGCTTATTAAATCATTTTAAAAATATTTAATCAAGATTCAAATATTTAAATAATTCGGATACTTAAATACGAAATGTCTGAAATTCCGGGTAGTTACATTCTCCCACCTAAGAATATTTTGTTCTCAAATTCCTACGAGCAACTAAAGAAACAATCATACATCAATACATAACAGTATCGCAATCGTTAGCAAGCAATGCTTATGGTTTGCTCAAGTCCAAACCCACTCATCGCACAAAGATGATAATCAATCTACTAAGCATACCTTCCGCTCCACAGACTCAGGTTATTACTTAGACGTTTATTCATGCCACCCTAGATCAAATCGAAGAGCTATTCCTTAAACTCTCCCCAAGCCAACAAACATAGTATACCAATATGCTAAAGTCTGTACGATGTACATGGACCATCCGTACGCAATATCAATTTTGATCACTTGCTCGATTACATAGGTTTCCCTTCCCAACTAGTATAGATCACTTGACCTCTCTAGTGCGGACTCCAATCTGGTTCCTTGATTAGAAACCTTCATTCTCCTTACATGGCCATATGGTATGATAGAAAACTTTAGGATCATATCAAGGATCCATATTAAGTGTTCGTCATTAAGAATCGAGTGAAAAATCCTTATTCAGACCAACGTAAACCACCTCAAAAACATGTACTCGAATACTGGATCAAGAATAGTCATGTGACTAAAATGATCTACATACACTTACGTATTTTGCCTATTGCTTTCTTAACTACGCCAATATCTTTCTAATCACATTCATTTATCAAAATAGTATGCCATTAATACTAAGATCATTTATGAATCATTTCATAAATCATAACTTCAAGCTCGTAATCATTTTATAACTTAAGTTCATATTCGTGTAATCCTCCATTACATTCTAAGAGTATATACAAACATCAAATTTTGTTTTACTTATCAAGATGTTCAACAAATTTAAACTTGTTTTAACTTGCTATCTTCTCAATTCAAGTGTTATATATAAACTTAACTTTATACCTTTAAAACACTTGATTACAATTCTATAAAAATCCGGAAGTTCCCAACTATCCAAAATTATCAGAAAATTCCATTTCATTTTAACAACTGAAAACTAACAAACAACTTATTGTCATGATGCACATCCTAGCTTTCCTAATGCATAAGCTACATGTGTCTATGAAATATCTTACTAAGAAAACTTTAGAACTAAACACTGGTTTTCATTTTAAATCATTTTGAAATAATATACACAAATAAGTTTTGTATATCAAATCTTACTTTGGGATTAAATCAAAAATCTATTTTACCAAATTTTTTTTGTAGCATTCCACACTTAGAAAGCCAAAAACGAATGCTAAAGATGTTGAAGTCATCACAAAATTATTTTCAAGCGACAGAAGTGAGTTCAATACATCCAACTTATGCCTTTCAGACTTAACCAAAATAATTTTAAAATGGTATCAAATACTTCATAAATGTTACTAAGTATCATGATCTCAATTTCATAAACGAATTTCCCAAATACTTACTTTCAAATAATACTACTATTATTTTTTTTAAAATCTTGAAAAACAATTTCAAACATTACCTGGATTTAAGTCTGAAAATTCTTTATTCAAATCCTTTTCGTTTATAAACCATGTTTATATATAGTTGCTTTCTTATCTAAATCATTTCATAAATGTATATCTTTGTTTAGATTATAACAAACAACTCTTGTTAAAATTCAATTTTAACTCAACATTATTATTGAACGCCTTATAGTCAAACCGTGAAACCTAATTCACAAGGTGTTCGTATTTAATGTTCCCATAAATTTTATTATCTACCCAACCCTTGTTGTAAAAAACTAAATTTCTTGTAAATCAACAAACTATAATAAATGCTCATAAACTGGACGAGCACAACCAATCAAACAATAAATGATAATAATTAAATATTATCATTTCCTAATAAACAACCATATCATAAATACCTATATCAATTTATGAAAATTGTATTCTTTTTATATAAGATATAATCCTAAGTAAAATTATTTCATTTACCAATTTTGAAAACAATACTGTGTCGATTTGCCTTGTTCACGTGTTTAAATACTACTATTGATAACGTTGATCAGACGCATTGACCAAAATTCATAAACTACTCAATGGACAATTAACAAAATAAAAAAATAATTATAGTACTAATAAATACACTATCATATGTATAATACTCTCAACTCATGCTGGGGCATTCCATTATCCCATCTCTTAATGAGTCATACCCACCAAAGCCATGGTTCTCGCCTAACCTTTACCTCTGATACTAAGCGTAAAGATCTGCCTTTTCAACCCCCAATGTCGACACTAATACGTCCACGATATTAATGTGCTAAGCACCCAAGTGCCGGAAAGACGAATTGTTAGGGTGAAATAAAAAGAAATAGAACAAGAAAGAAGAGAACACAATATCAAAATCTTATAGCGGAATGATCATATATAATATCAAAAAACATTATAAAATGCCATCCTAAGATACAAAGTTTTTTAGAGTAATAATAATTAGCCTGGATAGTTATAATAACTTGTCCTCACAAATGTTGTTAATTCAATCGAAATGCAGCGGAATTAAATACTATGATGAAATCATCCAGCTCATCTCCATAAGATCCAAGGGGTCTAAAGCTAAATATGGAAACATATACGGGCTGACACGAGCATTAAGAAAATAACACCCGGATAAGTCTGGTAAACCAGCGTGAAAAGTTCAAATCAAATAGATTTTTAACATTATAAAAACCTTTCAAAATAAAGGTATATCGTAAGATCATGCCGCATATAAATACAGATGGTTTCTTACCTTACGAAAATCATACCATTTATAGAGAATCCAGTGATATTATAATAATGTCAAAGGTTCAAAATAAATATTAGTCATAGCCGAAACGGTTAAATTGATTACATTCCAACATAATTGGGGTACAACCAAAATCGATAAGGAACATTCACATAATATATTTTATGTGGAGATCTCTTCGGGGAAGCCCAATCCGAACTCCATGCACAAGGATCAGAAGTTACCTACCGAGCGTCGTATATCTCTAGATAAATATACCATAAGAAAAACACAAAGGCTCATGCTCGAACATAAACATAAACAACATGAACCAAATACCATCAACTCCTGGTACCAACATATTGATAAGCATACTCTAGATATAGGGTTGATAATATCTTGTTGCGGGTTAGCCAAACCCCAGATTGTGCAACATACACTGTCTTTAGCCATTTTCGATGTTGAGCTTACATTCGACATCTTTCACACAAATCTTAATCACTCGAACATAATAGGAATCCCAAATTTGATCCTCACATCTCAAACAGATCACGGATCTCTACATTAATTTGAGCATCTCGAACAGATCTCGAATCTCCGTATTGATTCCCTGCAAAAGTCCTCCAACGAATGGTAACGCTGTCCACTCTCTTGGAATTCTCCTCAAGATCGATAGTCCCACACGATAACATCATTTGAAATGTTAATGCTGACCTCTCCCTTGGACTTTACCTTAGGATTGAAAGTTCAACATTATAACATTTCACTTTATAACCGCTTCCAAAACATAGAACTTGTATACTGGTTTTAAACTGGTATTTGATAAGTAAAACGTCCTGATCTCTTCAAAACTAATTCGATGAATTTCTGGCTAACTCAATTCTAGTTCTTTCAAAAGTAAGCGAAAGCTAGAGATGTTTTGTACCAATGCTCTTCCCTAGGTGTTCTCATTGATACGAAATCATGAAGCCTTTCGATAACTTCCTAAATCAATATTAGGTCAAGTTTGATAATCGACTAATCAATTATCTGGTACAAGATGTTTTGTTCATAGAAGGAAACCAAGTCTAACATACTTTCCATAAACTAATGAACATACAAAACACTTCAAGTCAAACAAAGTACGATCAAGCCACAACAAAGTTTGGTTAAGCTACTTAAGCAACTCATGATCCCTTTTATTTAATTAATCCTTTTATTAATTAAAAACTTCTTTATTAGTAAACTCCTTTTACCTAATAAACTTCTATCTTTTTCCAAAAGATTCCATACTTATAATTTCCTTCAAAATATCCATTTTAAGGATCTAATTACTTTCGCAAATCCATTCAACAAGGTTTAAGACTAATGTTACTTAAACATTGTCGCTACAAACCCAAAACCATTTCACTTTTACTTATCTTTAAATCATTCTTTTAAAGATCACAACAAACCCAAACCATTTTCCTACTTGTTACTATCTTTACAAACCTTTGTTTTAAAAATCTAAGTTCATATTTTGTTAAGATCGATAATCGACTAGTCGATTATCTAGTCAAAAACTGTTGCTTACAAAATCATGATTCGTATGTTTAACTCATTTCCGACATTCTCAACTTAACCATTCCTCATTCAAAAGTGAAGCTAGGTATGTTTGGGCACCGGTTGCTCAAAGCTTTGCCTAGACACTTCAGTTTTGAATCTTACAAATGGATAAGCTACCTCATTGGCTTTTCGTGTTATGTTTAGCATTAATGATTTCTATAAACAATAAGAAATCAACAGGATTAACACGTTTTTGACATTTTCCACTAACCTATTACTCGGTTAAGTAGGAAGCCTAATAGGTTAGATCACTATTGCTTCGTCCCTACTCGAAATCAATCTTAACTCTCATAAATAAATAAGATTACTTCATCAGCTTATTAGTGTTAAGCATAGTTAATTAATTTTCTAATAAGTAATTAAACAATTTAATTATTTTTCCACTAAGCAATTAGTAACCCCTTTAAACCTTTTGTTTATAATTTAAAATAATTTAAAAGGTTTGATATTTGCAAAAGGTATTTATATAAGATATTTTTCAAGATATTTATATAATATATTTTACAAGATATTTTCTACTTAAAATACTTATGATATATTTTAAAACACTCATTTAAAATATTGCTTGAAAATGAAAAGTTTGAAAAATCATTAAAACTTGAAAATAAAATATTTTTAGATATTTTAACAAAGTATGTCTTCTTTAAAAATTCACAATTAATTCTTAAAAACTTAAAAATATCTTAAACAACTTTTAAAATACTCTAAAAATAGTTAGTAACCATTTTTAAAAAGAATGAAACAATTGATTTAAATCTAAATATCTTTTCAAACCTTTTAAGTCCAAAAATCAAGTCTAAACGGGGCAGTTTTGCAATAGTGATGTTTTGGCCGTTCTTGAAATGTTACTTAACTTTTTACAATTCAATATTTTAATAGCAACAAACATACATATAAAAAAATATAAATATGGCGAGAAATCCCTATGGATCTCTCTACAAAGTTCCATAATAGTTGCCAAAAACTAGGTAATTCTGAACTGCTTCTATAGCGACTATCGCTATAAGTGCACTTCTAAATCCAAGTCCAATCTAAATCAAAGTCCATCTATAACATATGTTCTTTATTCAAGGTCTAGTCATATGTCATATAAGTCCATTCAATTTCATTCCAAGTTTGTTTAAGTCCATGTACATGGATCACATATGTCACTTGCTTTTAAAGTAAGAAGTTACGACCATTGTTTTTAACATAAGTTATTAACAATTCATACAACATAACCACAATCAAACACAACATATATGTGTTAATTATTCCATTCAATGTGAGGTGTTAACTCACCTTTAATCTAACCAAAACCAAGATCCATGAAGCCAAGCCTAACCCCGCATGCAACCACTTCCTTCCTTCCTCTTTTCCTTGGCTTCACCTTGCTTTTCCTCCCTCCCAAACACCCCATTGCTCGCGGCCTAAGCTTCCCAAGGGCTTATGGCTCTACTTCTTTATGTTTTGGCTTGGTGGAAGGATTTCTAATATTGTACTAATCCTTGTGGCAAAGTTTGAATTGATTTAGAGTTGATTTGCAACTATTTCTTTTTAGAACATAAGAGAGGAAGAGATGAAGAAGCCATTGATTTTTAGAACTCAAGCTTTGTATTTTTTTTGTATATTATCTAAGACTGTACTCCTCCTTATATAGGCTTATGAACGATGATGGGAAAAGACCAAAAACTCCAAGAAAACCCAATTACAATAATTACTTCTTATCATGACAACTTTATGTCACTTCTTCTTTATTCATTTTACCCTTTTACCTTTACCATGATAATATATCTTATCCCATTAGAAATTTCTAGAACATTCCAAGCTTAATGAAGATGAGAATGTGTTAATTAGATTCTAATGTGTTCATTTGATCATTAGTTAAGTGTACGATAGTTCTAACAACTTATATCGATCGAAAAGCTTTTTATCGATAAACCGATTTCCGGTCACATTATCAATTTTTCTTCAAAGTTTTAAAATACTCTAAAAATAGTTTTAACCACTTTTAAAAAGAATGAAACAAAATACTTAAATCTAAATATCTTTTCAAACTTTTTAGGTCCAAAAATCAAATCTAAACGGGGCAGTTTTGCACTAGTGATGTTTTGGCCATTTTCGAGATGTTACTTAACTTTATTATTCAATCTTTTACTAGCAAAAAACATATATATAAAATAATATAAATATGGCAAAAAATCCCTATGGATCTCTCTACAAAGTTCCATAACAACTACCAAAAACAAGGCAATTCTAAACTGCTTCTATAGCGAGTATCGCTATAAGTGCACTTCTAAATACAAATCAAGTCTAAAGCAAAGTCCATCTATAACATATGCTCTTTGTTCAAGGTCTAGTCACATGTCTTATAAGTCCATTCATGTTTGTTAAAGTCCATGTACATGGATCACATGTGTCACTTACTTTTAAAGTAAGAAGTTACAACCATTGTTTTTAACATAAGTTATTAACAATTCATACGACATAACCACAATCAAACACAACATATATGTCTTACATTTTCCATTTAAAGTGAGGTGTTAACTCACCTTTAATCCAAACAAAACCAAAATCAAAGAACCCAAGCCTAACCCCACTTGCAATCACCTCCTTCACCTTTTTCTTGGCTTCACCTTGCTTTTCCTCCCTCCCAAACACCCCCATTCCTCACGGTCTAAGCTTACCAAGGTTGTATGGCTCCATTTCTTCATGTTTTAGCTTAGTGGAAGGGTTTCTAATATTTTACTAGAAGCCTTGTGGTAAAGTTTGAAGTGATTTGGAGTTGATTTGCAACCATTTCTTTTTGGAACATAAGAGAGGAAGAGATGAAGAAGCCATTAATTTTAAGAACTCAAGCTTTGTAATTTTTGTGAATATTATCTAGGAGTGTACCCTTCTTATACAGGCTTAGGAATGATGATTGGAAAAGACCAAAAACCCCTAAAAACCCTAATGACATTAATTACTTTTTATCATGACAACTTTATGTCACTTCTCCTTTTTTCATTTTACCCTTTTACCCTTCCCATGATAATATCTCTTACCATTCTAGAACATTCCAAGATTTATGAAGAGGAGAGTGTGTTAATAGTTTCTAATGTGTTCATTTGGTCATTAGTTAAGTGTACTATAGTTCAGACAATTTATATCGATCGAAAAATTGTTTATCGATAAACCGATTTCTGGTCACATTATCATTTTACTTCGAAGAATATATATTTGTAAAGGTTTTTCGAAAACAAGTTTACCATCATTACTTATGATTTAAAGGGGGGTATAAAGAGCTTATTAAATCATTTTAAAAATATTTAATCAAGATTCAAATATTTAAATAATTCGGATACTTAAATACGAAATGTCTGAAATTCCGGGTAGTTACATTCTCCCACCTAAGAATATTTCGTTCTCAAATTCCTACGAGCAACTAAAGAAACAATCATACATCAATACATAACAGTATCGCAATCGTTAGCAAGCAATGCTTATGGTTTGCTCAAGTCCAAACCCACTCATCGCACAAAGATGATAATCAATCTACTAAGCATACCTTCCGCTCCACAGACTCAGGTTATTACTTAGACGTTTATTCATGCCACCCTAGATCAAATCGAAGAGCTATTCCTTAAACTCTCCCCAAGCCAACAAACATAGTATACCAATATGCTAAAGTCTGTACGATGTACATAGACCATCCGTACGCAATATCAATTTTGATCACTTGCTCGATTACATAGGTTTCCCTTCCCAACTAGTATAGATCACTTGACCTCTCTAGTGCGGACTCCAATCTGGTTCCTTGATTAGAAACCTTCATTCTCCTTACATGGCCATATGGTATGATAGAAAACTTTAGGATCATATCAAGGATCCATATTAAGTGTTCGTCATAAGAATCGAGTGAAAAATCCTTATTCAGACCAACGTAAACCACCTCAAAAACATGTACTCGAATACTGGATCAAGAATAGTCATGTGACTAAAATGATCTACATACACTTACGTATTTTGCCTATTGCTTTCTTAACTACGCCAATATCTTTCTAATCACATTCATTTATCAAAATAGTATGCCATTAATACTAAGATCATTTATGAATCATTTCATAAATCATAACTTCAAGCTCGTAATCATTTTATAACTTAAGTTCATATTCGTGTAATCCTCCATTACATTCTAAGAGTATATACAAACATCAAATTTTGTTTTACTTAACAAGTATGTTCAACAAATTTAAACTTGTTTTAACTTGCTATCTTCTCAATTCAAGTGTTATATATAAACTTAATTTTATACCTTTAAAACACTTGATTACAATTCTATAAAAATCCGGAAGTTCCCAACTATCCAAAATTATCAGAAAATTCCATTTCATTTTAACAACTGAAAACTAACAAACAACTTATTGTCATGATGCACATCCTAGCTTTCCTAATGCATAAGTTACATGTGTCTATGAAATATCTTACTAAAAAAACTTTAGAACTAAACACTAGTTTTCATTTTAAATCATTTTGAAATAATATAAAAAAAAGTTTTGTATATCAAATCTTACTTCGGGATTAAATCAAAAATCTATTTTACCAAAACAAATTTGTTGCATTCCACACTTAGAAAGCCAAAAACGAATGCTGAAGATGTTGAAGTCATCACAAAATTATTTTCAAGCGACAGGAGTGAGTTCAGTACATCCAACTTATGCCTTTCGGACTTAACCAAAATAATTTTAAAATGGTATCAAATACTTCATAAATGTTACTAAGTATCATGATCTCAATTTCATAAACGAATTTCCTAAATACTTACTTTCAAATAATACTACTATTATTTTCTTTAAAATCTTGAAAAACATTTTCAAAGATTACCTGGATTTAAGTCCTCAAATTCTTTATTCAAATCCTTTTCGTTTATAAACCATGTTTATATATAGTTGCTTTCTTTTCTAAATCATTTCATAAATGTATATCTTTGTTTAGATTATAACAAACAACTCTTGTTAAAATTCAATTTTAACTCAACATTATTATTGAACGCCTTATAGTCAAACCGTGAAACCTAATTCACAAGGTGTTCGTATTTAATGTTCCCATAAATTTTATTATCTACCCAACCCTTGTTGTAAAAAACTAAATTTCTTGTAAATCAACAAACTATAATAATTGCTCATAAACTGGACGAGCACAACCAATCAAACAATAAATGATAATAATTAAATATTATCATTTCCTAACAAACAACCATATCATAAATAACTATATCAATTTATGAAAATTGTATTCTTTTTATATAAGATATAATCCTAAGTAAAATTATTTCATTTACCAATTTTGAGAACAATACTGTGTCGATTTGCCTTTTTCACATGTTTAAATACTACTATTGATAACGTTGATCAGACGCATTGACCAAAATTCATAAACTACTCAATGGACAATTAACAAAATAAAAAAAAATTATAGTACTAATAAATACACTATCATATGTATAATACTCTCAACTCATGCTGGGGCATTCCATTATCCCATCTCTTAACGAGTCATACCCACCAAAGCCAAGGTTCTCGCCTAACCTCCACCTCTGATACTAAGCGTAAAGATCTGCCTTTTCAACCCCCAATTTAGACACTAATACGTCCACGATATTGATGTGCTAAGCACCCAAGTGCCGGAAAGATGAATTATTAAGGTGAACTAAAAAGAAATAGAACAAGAAAGAAGAGAACACAATATCAAAATCTTACAGTGGAACGATCATATATAATATCAAAAAACATTATAAAATGCCATCCTAAGATACAAAGTTTTTTAGAGTTATAATAATTAGCCTGGATAGTTATAATAACTTGTCCTCACAAATGTTGTTGATTCAATCTAAATGCAGCGGAAATAAATACTACGATGAAATCATCCAGCTCATCTCCACAAGATCCAAGGGGTAAAAGCTAAATATGGAAACATATACGGGCTGACTCGAGCATTAAGAAAATAACACCCGGATAAGTCTAGTAAACCAGCGTGAAAAGTTCAAATCAAATAGATTTTTAGCATTATAAAAACCTTTCAAAATAAAGGTATATCGTAAGACCATGCCGCATATAAATACGGATGGTTTCTTACCTTACGAAAACCATACCATTTATAGAGAATCCACTGATATTATAATAATGTCAAAGGTTCAAAATAAATATTGGTCATAGCTGAAACGGTTAAATTGATTACATTCCAACATAATAGGGGTACAACCAAAATCGATAAGGAACATTCGCATAATATATTTTATGCGGAGATCTCTTCAGGGAAGCCCAATCTGAACTCCATGCACAAGGATCAGAAGTTACCTACCGAGCATCGTATATCTCTAGATAAATATACCATAAGAAAAACACAAAGGCTCATGCTCGAACATAAACATAAACAACATGAACCAATTACCATCAACTCCTGGTACCAACATATTGATAAGCATACTCTAGATATAGTGTTGATAATATCTTGTCGCGGGTTAGCCAAACCCCAGATTGTGCAACATACACTGTCTTTAGCCATTTCCGATGTTGAGCTTACATTCGACATCTTTCACACGAATCTTAATCACTCGAACATAACAGGAATCCCAAATTGGATCCTCACATCTCAAACAGATCACGAATCTCTACATTAATTTGAGCATCTCGAACAGATCTCGAATCTCCATATTGATTCCCTGCAAAAGTCCTCTAACGAATGGTAACCTTGTCCACTCTCTTGGTATTCTCCTCAAGATAGATAGTCCCACATGATAACATCGTTTGAAATGTTAATGCTGACCTCTCCCTTGGACTTTACCTTAGGATTGAAAGTTCAACATTATAACATTTCACTTTATAACCGCTTCCAAAACATAGAACTTGTATACTGGTTTTAAAGTGGTATTTGATAAGTAAAACGTCCTGATCTCTTCAAAACTAATTCGATGAATTTCCGGCTAACTCAATTCTAGTTCTTTCAAAAGTAAGCAAAAGCTAGAGTTGTTTTGTACCAATGCTCTCCCTAGGTGTTCCCATTGATACAAAATCATGAAGCCTTTCGATAACTTCCTAAATCAATATTAGGTCAAGTTTTATAATCGACTAATCAATTATCTGGTACAAGATGTTTTGTTTATAGAAGGAAACCAAGTCTAACATACTTTCCATAAACAAATGAACATACAAAACACTTCAAGTCAAACAAAGTACGATCAAGTCACAACAAAGTTTGGTTAAGCTACTTAAGCAACTCATGATCCCTTTTATTTAATTAATCCTTTTATTAATTAAAAACTTCTTTATTAGTAAACTCCTTTTACCTAATAAACTTCTATCTTTTTCCAAAAGATTCCATACTTATAATTTCCTTCAAAATATCCATTTTAAGGATCTAATTACTTTCGCAAATCCATTCAACAAGGTTTAAGACTAATGTTACTTAAACATTGTCGCTACAAACCCAAAACCATTTCACTTTTACTTATCTTTAAATCATTCTTTTAAAGATCACAACAAACCCAAACCATTTTCCTACTTGTTACTATCTTTACAAACCTTTGTTTTAAGGATCTAAGTTCATATTCTGTTAAGATCGATAATCGACTAGTCGATTATCTAGTCAAAAACGGTTGCTTACAAAAATCATGATTTGTATGTTTAACTCGTTTCCGACATTCTCAACTTAACCATTCCTCATTCAAAAGTGAAGCTAGGTATGTTTGGGCACCGGTTGCTCAAAGCTTTGCCTAGACACTTCAGTTTTGAATCTTACAAATGGATAAGCTACCTCATTGGCTTTTCGTGTTATGTTTAGCATTAATGATTTCTATAAACAATAAGAAATCAACAGGATTAACACGTTTTTGACATTTTCCACTAACCTATTACTCGGTTAAGTAGGAAGCCCAATAGGTTAGATCACTATTGCTTCGTCCCTACTCGAAATCAATCTTAACTCTCATAAATAAATAAGATTACTTCATCGGATTATTAGTGTTAAGCATAGTTAATTAATTTTCTAATAAGTAATTAAACAATTTAATTATTTTGCCACTAAGCAATTAGTAACCCCTTTAAACCTTTTGTTTATAATTTAAAATAATTTAAAATGTTTGATATTTGCAAAAGGTATTTATATAAGATATTTTTCAAGATATTTATATAATATATTTTCCAAGATATTTTCTACTTAAAATACTTATGATATATTTTAAAACACTCATTTAAAATATTGCTTGAAAATGAAAAGTTTGATAAATCGTTAAAAACTTGAAAACAAAATATTTTCTTGATATTTTAACAAAGTATGTCTTCTTCAAAAATTCACAATTAATTCTTAAAAAATTAAAAATATCTTAAACAACTTTTAAAATACTCTAAAAATAGTTAGTAACCATTTTAAAAAAGAATGAAACAATAGATTTAAATCTAAATATCTTTTCAAACCTTTTAAGTCCAAAAATCAAGTCTAAACGGAGCAGTTTTGTAATAGTGATGTTTTGGCCGTTCTTGAAATGTTACTTAACTTTTTACAATTCAATCTTTTAATAGCAACAAACATACATATAAAAAAAATATAAATATGGCGAGAAATCCCTATGGATCTCTCTACAAAGTTCCATAATAGTTGCCAAAAACTAGGCAATTCTGAACTGCTTCTATAGCGACTATCGCTATAAGTGCACTTCTAAATCCAAGTCCAATCTAAATCAAAGTACATCTATAACATATGTTCTTTATTCAAGGTCTAGTCATATGTCATATAAGTCCATTCAATTTCATTCCAAGTTGTTCAAGTCCATGTACATGGATCACATATGTCACTTACTTTTAAAGTAAGAAGTTACGACCATTGTTTTTAACATAAGTTATTAACTATTCATACAACATAACCACAATCAAACACAACATATATGTGTTAATTATTCCATTCAAAGTGAGGTGTTAACTCACCTTTAATCTAACCAAAACCAAGATCCATGAAGCCAAGCCTAACCCCGCATGCAACCACCTCCTTCCTTCCTCTTTTCCTTGGCTTCACCTTGTTTTTCCTCCCTCCCAAACACCCCATTGCTCGCGGCCTAAGCTTCCTAAGGGATTATGGCTCTACTTCTTTATGTTTTGGCTTGCTGGAAGGGTTTCTAATATTGTACTAATCCTTGTGGCAAAGTTTGAATTGATTTAGAGTTGATTTGCAACTATTTCTTTTTAGAACATAAGAGAGGAAGAGATGAAGAAGCCATTGATTTTTAGAACTCAAGCTTTGTATTTTTTTGTATATTATCTAAGACTGTACTCCTCCTTATATAGGCTTATGAATGATGATGGGAAAAGACCAAAAACTCCAAGAAAACCCAATGACATTAATTATGAAATGACCCTCCTATTTTACCTTAATTTCATAAGGATTTTTTTTTACTTGCTCCTTTGAACTTAGTTTAAATTTCTCAGGGTCATTTTTCTTTTCAAACAATATGCTCTGGATTTTAAATTTTCTACCAATATAAACATATCAGTTCAATCATAGAAATATACACATACATATGATGATATATGTGTTCCTCTTGTTTAAAATCAGAGTTTATTATTATTTTTTTGACAAGAGCTAGTCTGTCTGATTTGTATTTGAAATGAATCTACTCATAATTTGAATTCCCATATTCTTTAATATTTACATTATATAAGTGGATCTTGTTCATATTTATTCATACTTGGATTTAATTATATAACCATGTTTCAGATAATCTTAGAACACAAGAGTTCATTTATTTGTTTATTCTTGCATAGCTCAAATGATTGTTATTTGCATAAGTATCAGAAAATGATATCTGCATTTATCATTTTCAATTTATCTATATCCTTTGAAGCCTCTCTTATTTTTCTTTCCTACAGTTTGACATAACATAAGTAGTTCTTATGTTACTGATATCTAAGTTTCCTATAATAAAGGTTCTGGATTTTTATAAGTGTTTTTTTTAAAGAACAACCATTTTGTTTCAAGTGAACCAGATTTTGGATTCATAATTCTTTCTGAAATAACAATACCAATCTGTTTTAAAATGCATGCTTGCCATTTAACATTTTAAGGAGGTTTTAACATAACACTTAACAAAAGGATGTAAAATACTTTTTGTTTTCAAATTGCAGACCAACATGCTCAACCAAGACCCCATTCTTTTAAAGCTGGTTGAACCATATGGTTGTGCCAAACAAACACTTGATCATGGTAATTGAAATACTATTCAGTTTCCAAGTGCTATAAGCTTCTTTCAGAAAAATTCCTTTCTTAAAGCAACATACAAAGATTAACTTGAGTTCTTTTGCAAAATACTTTACTAAAACAACTAAATGTCTGAAATATATTTCTAATTTGAAGTCAAGTTTTCACTTAATAGCTCAGTGATTTTTAAATGATTCAAACCTGACTACATCAGGATATAAATTTTTGTATGAAGATTACTTAAATGTAAATGCACTTTTTCTTCATATTTTCAAATTCTACCACATAACAAAATCAACTGTCTAACAACTGATTTAATCAAACAAAAGAAATTCATTACATTTTCAAACATAAATCTCTCATGATTACATGCAAATAAAATCATCATAGGCTCTTATTAAAACTAGCTAGCATGTTCATTCACTCCTTCTCCTTAGCCATAACTTCATTTTCTACTTAATTCCAACATTACCTGAAAGAGCATTAGTGACTGCCTCATTTTTAAAATGAGACACCCCCATATGCCATGAGCAAACAAGGGTCAGATCTATGATCTGGTATGAATAAGTTCATCATATTCATGATATTAAGCAATTGAATGATGCATAAGTTTTAGCCAGTTACTTGAGTAACTTGTCAAAAACATCTGCATTCTATGTTACTGGTTAGACTATCATGTAAGTGCAATAACTTCATAAGTCAGCTAATTACACAATCATAATCATACAATCATTCACATCAATCTTCAGTACATAGATGCTCTGGAGTAACCATGTTTCCATTTCAAAAAATCTGAGTAACACACATATCTTTTTGCTTCCTGGTTTAGGAGTTACCTATGAGTATATACATGTCAATTTATGTCTTGGCCTCATCTGCTATTAAGGAATCACTAGGACACATTGCAATAAATTAATTCACATTATTGCACAAAGATCTCAGGGCTTAAACAAACCATGTGCCAACTTGCATACTTCAAATATAACAAGCATTCCAACAGCCTTCTTGGCTCATTATTCCTAGTTTATTTACTAGAAGCATTTGTTTGATTTTATCATCAGATATCTAGATGAAAAATGCCACTGCATACATGAAAGCACCCCATTCATCTTGTAAGCACGTTTTCCAGAAACAAATAAATAATTATTTTTAATGATGTTGTCAAGAGATATTTGGGTCTTAAATCCATACAAGAATCTTTACAACTATAAACAGAGATATGGCATGTTAGGATTATTTTGATCTGCAAGTAACTATGGTTGAACCAGATTCACAGTCTAGCTTAACCATAATTTTAACTTGTGGGTTTTTTTTTATCAGGGGTTCAGCACTCAAGTACACCCCTAATACACTGTTTTAAGCCTTAGCACTTATACATAGTATAATGCAGCTCATAATGTTTTCTTCTATTAAAATTTTCACGCCATAGATCCAGATTAGTTGTGAATATTCTTGCCTAGATTTTAATGTTTTATGCTTTAACTTTTCTGGGTCTAATGAAACAGTTAGTTGCATATCCAAAAACAAACATCACAATAGATCAAAGATCATCCAAAACATCCATAATAAAGTCATGACAGATCCAAAAACATCCAATGAATATTGATAAAACCATATTCAACAAAACTAAAAATAAGCAAATAACAACATTAAAAATGGGCTGCCTCATCTCAGGTCTTAATGCCATGAATTTGGTGAGGTTACTCACCTAAATATCTCCCTCTAGTTAATCTAGAAAATCCCTAAGCAATATTTTCTCCTTCTCCTCTAAATGTTTTCTTTCTTATTTTAAGTATTTCGGGTAAACTGATTCCCCTGGCTACCACTACTCATTTATAAGCATTTTACTAGGGTTTTATCAAATAGAATTCCATTTTTGTCCTGACCAATATCATGCATTTTGCATTTATATTTTAACATTCCCATTTTCAGTTACCCCGGCCATATTTCTTTTATTAGAGGCAACCTTTTCTTTTTCCTACTTTTTCAGAAAATGTCCGGTCTACCTAAATCATGTTAAAGGTGTGACCAAATATATTTGTTTATTTATGGGAATCCCCATTTTCTTGTTTTTGCCCATACATGATATACTTACTTATTTTACATTTCATGCTATTTTAATGTTATCATTATTTACTTGCTCAGTTTCAATATATTTCTTCTCATAGAAAATATTCATATGTATAGGTATATAATTATTTGTTTTATTTAATCCCCCCTATTTCACAGAAAATATGTTTAAGCACATATTTCATTTTTAATTTGGGTTATGCTTCAGTTACATTCCAATGTCTCAAATAAAGAATTTTACTCCTTTATTTTAAATAGGATTTTTCTGTTTTTTTTTTCTTTCAATATCTAAATATTATTCTAGTTTCACTATGTATATTTTTTTTCCAGAAAGTCTTTAATTTTAATGTATCCAGAAAACATATTTAATTTAATCAATGACTCATATTCCAAGATCATATCTGAAATGTTTCCTTACTTTGTTGATTTATTTTATTATCATCATTGTATTATTTTATTTTTCCAGAGAATTTCTAAATCCCTTCCTTGTGCCATTTTCAGTGTGCACGTGCACACATATCCCTGCACATCATTCAATTCAGGAACTCCATCAACATTTGATCCTATATATATATATATATTCACAGAATTGTTTTAATTTTTCTCTCTAAATTTTTGGGGCATTACATTCACCCCTCCTTTTAGGAATTGTGTCCTCACAATTTTTTTTTCTTAGTACTTGTAACAAGCATTCACTGACTTCAGAAAAAGTTATTAAGCATATGCATAAACAAACATATTCAATCATATCAACCATGCATATTAAATTTTCCAAAATTAAAAATTACCTTTAATTTGCAAAAAGCTTAGGGTAATCCATCCTAATCTTATCTTCTAGCTCCCATGTACAATCATTAGGATCAACACTCCATTGGACCTTTACTAGTTTCAAAGTTTTGCTTCTCAATCTCTTTTCTTCTTTAGCTAAAATCCCCACTGGTTCCTTTTCATAAACCATATTAGGATTTATTTGAATCTGGGTAGGCTTTTCCAGAATTTCTTCTTTATCATGTACCCACCTTCTAAGTTGTGACACATGAAAAACATTATGCATTGCTTTCATTTCCTCTGGTAATTCCAATTTGTATGTTAAAGAACCTATTCTTTCTAGAATTTTATAGGATCCAACATACCTTGGTGTGAGTTTACCTTGTTTACCAAATCTCAAGACTTTCTTCATAGGTGAAATCTTGATAAAAACAAAGTCTCCCACTTCATATTCCACTTGCTTTCTCTTCATGTCTGCAAATTTCTTTTGTCTATCTTGAGCTGCTGCTATTCTTTTTCTTATTAACCCAATTTTCTCTGTAATTTCTTTTACATAATCAGGTCCTAGAACAGCTCTTTCTTCAGTCTCTACCCAGCATATAGGTGATAAACATGGCTTGCCATATAAGGCTTCAAATGGTGCCATCCCTATGGTGCTTTGATAACTGTTATTGTATGTGAATTCAGCTAAATGGAGGTGGTCTTCCCAGTTGCCTCCAAAGTCCAGTGCACATGCTCTCAACAAGTCCTCAAAGACTTTGTTCACCACTTCAGTTTGTCCATCTGATTGTGGATGGTAGGCAGTGCTTAAGCACAATTCACTCCCCATGGCCTCTTGAAAACTTTTCCAAAACCTTGAGGTGAAGATGGTATCCCTATCACTCATAATGGTTTTAGGAATGCCATGCAATCTTACCACCTCTTTAATGAATATTTGAGCCAATTTTGGAGCATTTCTTTCTGATTTAACTGGGATAAAATGTGCAACCTTAGTTAGCCTATCCACTATTACCCATATACTTGTGTTTCCCCTCTTAGATCTAGGCAGACCATCTATGAAATCCATAGATATATCCTCCCACTTCCACTGTGGTATACTAAGGGGTTGCAACAGTCCTGATGGCCTTTGTGTCTCTGCCTTGACTTGTTGGCAAGTCATACACTTTGCAACATGTTTGGCCACATCTGACTTCATTCCCTTCACCAAAGATTTCTTTTCAAATTTTGATACATCTTGGTACTGCCTGGGTGTATGGAGTACTTACTCCTATGGTATTCATTTAGTATTTCCTCCTTCATTCTATGTTTTCTGGAACACATATCCTATTCTTGTTCCTTAAATAACCATCTTTATCAATTTGATAATTTATTACTTCTTCCCCTTTTAATAAGAGCATTTTCTTCTCCAATAGGTTTAAGTCTTGTTCCTGCATTTTCCCAACCTTTAGAAGTAAATCTGATTGCAGAGATATCATGCTCAATTTCCCTTTACTTTCATCTTCTTCAATTGGTACCATCTGTACCTCACTGTCTGCTTCAATCTCCAAATCAGTAAGTATAGACAAATCCTTAAACTCTTCCATCATCAACATGGCTATTTTAGCATGTTGTCTACTCAAAGCATCTGCAACTTTATTTGCCTTACCTGGTGTATAAAGTATATCTAGATTATAGGCAGCTAGGTATTCCACCCATCTATGTTGCCTCATATTCAAATCTTTTTGTGAGAACAAATATTTCAGTGCTTTATGATCAGTGTACAAGATAAATTTGGCCCCTAACAAATAATGTCTCCAGAGTTTCAAGGCATACACAACTGCTGCTTGTTCAAGATCATGGGTTGCATATCTTGTTTCATGTGGCTTTAATTGCCTAGATGCATAGGCTACCACCTGGTCTTGCTGCATCAACACAGCTCCTAGCTCAGAGCCACTTGCATCAGTATACACAATTAAATTTTCATTTCCCTCTGGCACCCTCAATACTGGTGCATTAATTAGAGCTTCTTTTATTTTGATAAAAGCTTGCTCACATTTTTCTGTCCATACAAAGGCTTGGTTCTTTCTAGTTAAATTGGTAAGTGGTGATGATATTTTTGAAAAATCTTTTATAAATCTCCTATAATATCCTGCCATCCCCATAAATGATCTAATCTCACTGATTGTGCTAGGCCTTTTCCATGCTTGGATAGCTACTACCTTATTGGGGTTCACTGATATTCCTTTGGCAGAAATAACATGCCCAAGAAAATGTACTTCTTCTTTCCAAAATGCACATTTTAAATTTTTTTCCTTTAAACCATTCTCCCTTAATCTTGACAAAACTAAATGCAAATGATTTTTATGCTCTTCCACTATTTTGGAATAAATCAAAATGTCATCAATAAAAATCAGTACAAACTTGTCTAAATAATCTCTGAATATTCTATTCATTAAATCAACAAAATATGAAGGAGCATTTGTCAAGCCAAATGGCATAACCATAAATTCATACAAGCCATATCTAGTGTTAAATGCAGTGTACTTAACACTTGAGTCTTCAACCTTCATTTGATGAAATCCTAATGCTAAGTCTAGTCTAGACAATATTTTAGCTTCACTGAGTTGGTCAAAGAGATCATCTATTCTAAGCAATGGGTATTTGTTTTTGATAGTTACTTTATTTAGTTCTTTGTAATCTATGCACATTCTCAAAGTACCATAATGTTTTCTTACAAACACTACTGGAGCACCCCAGCATGAATTACTTGGCCTTATAAATCCTTTGCCTTCTAATTCTTCCAACTGATTTTTCAATTCTTTCAGTTCACTTGGCCCCATCCTATAAGGTTTCTTGATTATTGGACTTGCCCCTAGGATGAGGTTAATTTGAAACTCAACTGATCTGTGGTGTGGAACACCTTTAACTTCCCCAAACACATCCAAGTATTCATTGACTATGGGAATTTCTTCAATGGTTAGTTCACTGAGATCTTTTTCTGAGTTAACTAAATGATATAATTTTCCTTCCTTAGCTACTTCACATAAAACTGTGATCCTCTGGCCTCTAGAATTTTGCAATGATATGGTGGATGAATCTAAATTAATTATGGCTTTAAATTGCCTTAACCAGTCTACCCCCAATATAACTCCTATATTTGGGTAATTTAAAACATATATATTGGAAATAAAAATATTCCCTCCTATGTTTAACTCCACATCCACACAAATCATGTTTAAAAGACTAGAACTCCCTAGGGGACTTTGTACAAACAATGGGGTTTCAACTAGTATGCAGTTTAATTTTAACATTTTAACTATTTCATAAGAAATTAAAGAGTGAGTTGCTCCAGTATCATATACTACTGCTATGGGTATGGCACAAATGAGTAGTGTACCTTCCACTTGGCCATGATTTTCAGCATCAATTTTCACTGCAGATTTGCCTTTGCCTTCCAAAGTTGCCAATTTCCCCTGCTGTTTATACTCAGGACAGTTCCTCTTCATATGCCCCTCTTTACCACATAGGTAGCATTTGAAGGCTCCTCCTTTTAATTCTGGGTACCTTGGTTTGATGTGTCCTTCTTTACCACAATGATGACAAACCAACTTCTTCTTAGCATCATTGGCTTTAGTGTCTTTGTCCTTCTTGTTGTCTGCCTCCTCCTTCTTTTTATCATAAGGGTGATATCTTCCCTTATTCTTCTTGTTGTTGTTGCTCTTAAAATTCCTATACTTCTCTCTTTCCTTGTCATGCTGTTCCAATTTCAATGCCAGATCTATTACTTGATCAAAAGTCCTATCTGCATATGGTAGCATAGCTCTGCTAAGTCCTGGGTTTAGACCCTTTATATATATACCTATCATTTTTGGATGCTTCATCTGCCACTAGCATTGCTCCATAATTAGATAGCCCCTCAAACTTTTGAGTGTACTCAGTGACATTCAAAGTTCCCTGCCTAAGTTTGATAAATTCTTCAAGCAAAGTGGTCTTGGCTGATGCTGGTACAAATCTTGCCTCCAACATCTCCTTGAACTTATTCCAAGTGATTTCATTTTCATTTCTTCCAGCTATGATCACCTCCCACCAGCTTAAAGCTACTCCTTTCAGTTGTCTTGAAGCTACTTGCCTCTTCCACTGATCATCTAGCTGCATGTCATTAAAAATTCTATCAAGTGTTCTCAACCATGCTTGAATTTCCATCACATTTTCAGTCCCTTCAAAAATTTTGCCTCCCAAATTGGTGTAAGTCTTCAGTAGTTTTGAAAGCTCCTCATGTGGGTTCTCAGGCCTATTCCCAATTCCATCTCTTAAAACCCTCATAAATTCTTGCATATCAAGCATTTGTGGTGCACTGGGTCCCGCATTGTGATGAGATCCTCTTCCTACCATGCCTGGTCACTGAGTATTGGGCAGAGGGTATTAGTACACTCTGAATATTTTCTATAGCTAATATTTTCCTATCTAAATTTATTTCATCCAAAACAAACAGACATAATACATTTCTATGACACTTAGTAATTAATACATACATTAGCTCTGATACCAAAATGAAATAACCCTCCTATTTTACCTTAATTTCATAAGGATTTTTTTTTACTTGCTCCTTTGAACTTAGTTTAAATTTCTCAGGGTCATTTTTCTTTTCAAACAATGTGCTCTGGATTTTAAATTTTCTACCAATATAAACATATCAGTTCAGTCATAGAAATATACACATACATATGATGATATATGTGTTCCTCTTGTTTAAAATCAGAGTTTACTATTTTTTTTTTGACAAGAGCTAGTCTGTCTGATTTGTATTTGAAATGAATCTACTCATAATTTGAATTCCCACATTCTTTAATATTTACATTATATAAGTGGATCTTGTTCATATTTATTCATACTTGGATTTAATTATATAACCATGTTTCAGATAATCTTAGAACACAAGAGTTCATTTATTTGTTTATTCTTGCATAGCTCAAATGATTGTTATTTGCATAAGTATCAGAAAATGATATCTGCGTTTATCATTTTCAATTTATCTATATCCTTTGAAGCCTCTCTTATTTTTCTTTCCTACAGTTTGACATAACATAAGTAGTTCTTATGTTACTGATATCTAAGTTTCCTATAATAAAGGTTCTGGATTTTTATAAGTGTTTTTTTAAAGAACAACCATTTTGTTTCAAGTGAACCAGATTTTGGATTCATAATTCTTTCAGAAATAACAATACCAATCTGTTTTAAAATGCATGCTTGCCATTTAACATTTTAAGGAGGTTTTAACATAACACTTAACAAAAGGATGTAAAATACTTTTTGTTTTCAAATTGCAGACCAACATGCTCAACCAAGACCCCATTCTTTTAAAGCTGGTTGAACCATATGGCTGTGCCAAACAAACACTTGATCATGGTAATTGAAATACTATTCAGTTTCCAAGTGCTATAAGCTTCTTTCAGAAAAATTCCTTTCTTAAAGCAACACACAAAGATTAACTTGAGTTCTTTTGCAAAATACTTTACTAAAACAACTAAATGTCTGAAATATATTTCTAATTTGAAGTCAAGTTTTCACTTCATAGCTCAGTGATTTTTAAATGATTCAAACCTGACTACATCAGGATATAAATTTTGGTATGAAGATTACTTAAATGTAAATGCACTTCTTCTTCAGATTTTCAAATTCTACCACATAACAAAATCAACTGTCTAACAACTGATTTAATCAAACAAAAGAAGTTCATTACATTTTCAAACATAAATCTCTCATGATTACATGCAAATAAAATCATCATAGGCTCTTATTAAAACTAGCTAGCATGTTCATTCACTCCTTCTCCTTAGCCATAACTTCATTTTATACTTAATTCCAGCATTACCTGATAGAGCATTAGTGACTGCCTCATTTTTAAAATGAGACACCCCCATATGCCATGAGCAAACAAGGGTCAGATCTATGATCTGGTATGAATAAGTTCATCATATTCATGATATTAAGCAATTGAATGATGCATAAGTTTTAGCCGGTTACTTGAGTAACTTGTCAAAAACATCTGCATTCTATGTTACTGGTTAGACTATCATGCAAGTGCAATAACTTCATAAGTCAGCTAATTACACAATCATAATCATACAATCATTCACATCAATCTTCAGTACTTAGATGCTCTGGAGTAACCATGTTTCCATTTCAACAAATTTGAGTAACACACATATCTTTTTGCTTCCTGGTTTAGGAGTTACCTATGAGTATATACATGTCAATTTATGTCTCAGCCTCATCTGCTATTAAGGAATCACTGGGACACATTGCAATAAATTAATTCACGTTATTGCACAAAGATCTCAGGGCTTAAACAAACCATGTGCCAACTTGCATAGTTCAAATATAACAAGCATTCCAGCAGCCTTCTTGGCTCATTATTCCTAGTTTATTTACTAGAAGCATTTGTTTGATTTTATCATCAGATATCTAGATGAAAAATGCCACTGCATACATGAAAGCACCCCATTCATCTTGTAAGCACGTTTTCCAAAAACAAATAAATAATTATTTTTAATGATGTTGTCAAGAGATATCTGGGTCTTAAATCCATACAAGAATCTTTACAACTATAAACAGAGATATGGCATGTTAGGATAATTTTGATCTGCAAGTAACTATGGTTGAACCAGATTCACAGTCTAGCTTAACCATAATTTTAACTTGTGGGTTTTTTTTTGATCAGGGGTTCAGCACTCAAGTACACCCCTAATACACAGTTCTAAGCCTCAGCACTTATACATAGTATAATGCAGCTCATAATGTTTTCTTCTATTAAAATTTTCATGCCATAGATCCAGATTAGTTGTGAATATTCTTGCCTAGATTTTAAGGTTTTATGCTTTAACTTTTCTGGGTCTAATGAAAAAGTTAGTTGCATATCCAAAAACAAACATCACAATAGATCAAAGATCATCCAAAACATCCATAATAAAGTCATGAGAGATCCAAAAACATCCAATGAATATTGATAAAACCATATTCAACAAAACTAAAAATAAGCAAATAACAACATTAAAAATGGGCTGCCTCATCTCAGGTCTTAATGCCATGAATTTGGTGAGGTTACTCACCTAAATATCTCCCTCTAGTTAATCCAGAAAATCCCTGAGCAATATTTTCTCCTTCTCCTCTAAATGTTTTCTTTCTTATTTTAAGTATTTCGGGTAAACTGATTCCCCTGGCTACCACTACTCATTTATAAGCATTTTACTAGGGTTTTATCAAACAGAATTCCATTTTTTTCCTGACCAATATCATACATTTTGCATTTATATTTTAACAGTCCCATTTTCAGTTACCCCGGCCATATTTCTTTTATTGGAGGCAACTTTTTCTTTTTCCTACTTTTTCAGAAAATGTCCAGTCTACCTAAATCATGTTAAAGGTGTGACCAAGTATATTTGTTTATTTATGGGAATCCCCATTTTCCTGTTTTTGCCCATATATAATATACTTACTTATTTTACATTTCATGCTATTTTAATGTTCTCATTATTTACTTGCTCAGTTTCAATATATTTCTTCTCACAGAAAATATTCATACGTACAGGTATATAATTATTTGTTTTATTTAATCCCCCCTATTTCACAGAAAATATGTTTAAGCACATATTTCATTTTTAATTTGGGTTATGCTTCAGTTACATTCCAATGTCTCAAATAAAGAATTTTACTCCTTTATTTTAAATAGGAATTTTCTGTTTTCTTCTTTTTTTTTCAATATCTAAATATTATTCTAGTTTCACTATGTATATTTTTTTTCTTTTCAGAAAGTCTTTAATTTCAATGTATCCAGAAAACATATTTAATTTGATCAATGACTCATATTCCAAGATCATATCTGAAATGTTTCCTTACTTTGTTGATTTATTTTATTATCATCATTATATTATTTTATTTTTCCAGAGAATTTCTAAATCCCTTCCTTGTGCCATTTCTAGTGTGCACGTGCACACATATCCCTGCATATCATTCAATTCAGGAACTCCATCAACATTTGATCCTACATATATATATATATATATATTTCACAGAATTGTTTTAATTTTTCTCTCTAAATTTTTGGGGCATTACAAATTACTTCTTATCATGACAACTTTATGTCACTTCTTCTTTATTCATTTTACCCTTTTACCTTTACCATGATAATATCTCTTATCCTATTAGAACTTTCTAGAACATTCCAAGCTTAATGAAGATGAGAGTGTGTTAATTAGTTTCTAATGTGTTCATTTGATCATTAGTTAAGTGTACGATAGTTCCAACAACTTATATCGATCGAAAAGCTTTTTATCGATAAACCGATTTCCGGTCACATTATCGATTTTTCTTCAAAGAATATATTTTTGCCAAAAAATTCCCGAAACAAGTTTACCATCATTACTTATGATTTATAAGGAGGTTAAAGAGCTTATTAAATCATTTTAATAACATTTAATCCAAGATTCAAATATTTAAATAATTTAGATATTTAAATACGAAGTGTCCGAAATTCCGGGTCTTTACACTTTTTGTTCATGATGATATGTATGTTATGTTGATGATGGAGTTATGGTTGAGTTAGTGAGGGGCAAACCTGTTTTTCTCCAAGGCATGGTTACACTACCAATTATTGTATTTTAAAAGAAGGCTAATATTATTCACACTAGATAAATTCTTACACATGTTTTTTGGTATTGTTTTCTCCATAACTCATGGGTGCTTACTTGAGTAGCTGAATTTATGTTAGCAGGTTAACAAGTTATTTGGATTATCGAATAAAGAAGACAGTGACAAGTAGGAGGCTCTTAGCTATCTAGATTTTATTCTTCAATGTATCCAACCAAAATATATCACTGGCTAGATGAATGTGTGGTATCTGCAAATGTCAGCACATCATCATTATTAAAATTTTACTATATTTAAACCTAAATAGGAATCAATGGGTTTAATATATTAAAGACCTATTGAGTATTATATAAAGTTTTTTAGTTGTTCTGTTTACTTATGTTATAACAAATAAACCGATATCATTTTGTCGTTGGAAAATAATTCTAGTGATGACTACAACATCATCGATGCTCATTTTTAGGTCTTGAAATAGGTGATGTTATAGAATTCTAAAGCGATCCTGACGTTGTTTTTACTACTTTTTGTTAATAATTCTCTGACTTGAAATTTTTCGATCCCTTTCTACGATCGCGGTCCTTTCCTTTTATAGGTGGGTGAGATCACATGGATTAATGACATCATTATCTTACTCAACCGCTTTCATCATACCTTGGGTTGTGTGCTGGGGATTATTAGTTTAGGCGAGATAGTTTGATTTTGAATTGCTGCAATTAGTGCAATGGTGTTGGATGACTATCACCTATCAAAGAACTATGTTGTGCATTGATGTGTTTCAATTTGGTTCAGTTTGATGGGATAATTCTTGGTGCAGTTACACCTTTGGTCTCATTTGTTGGCTTGGTAATGCATTAGTGTTATGCTCCTGATGAGTTATACTATACAGTTGAGTATTGTACTGTGGTAGTGGTTAAGTAGTAGCCTTTTGTAGTATGGTAGTATAGTACAAGGTGTGTGGTATCATGTACATTGTATCTAGAACTTGTGCGGTTCCTGGTTGATATAGCTTGAGAACGTATCTTACTTATACTACGCTGATCCCATACGCTGAAGGCTACATACACATTTAACTTCTACTACTCAAGTTATGTGGTTGTCTATGTTGTTCTCTTCCTCGGTTTTGCTTGTAGAATATTTTGGATGAGAAATTGGGCGTAACAAATAGCAAGTGGGGTTCTGATTTCAAATTGAGTAAATTAAAAGAAAAATGAACTAAAATAAGTGCAAAGAAAATACGCTAGAAGATTGAAATCTTAGAACAATCTGAATGAGGATAGAAAAAACATGATTTCTCAATTGCCTAACGGGGACTTAAGTATGAAGAAGAAATGAAGGATAAGCTAGGCATGAAATTGAAACCGTAGATGAATAGGTATAGTAATCCAATGAACAAGAAGGAAGATGAAGAATTCCAAGAGTCATGCGTATGTGGGAAAATTCTTAAGTCGTTGATCTTCGTATGTAAGATTATATAATAAAAGAGTTCCTTTTAATTTAAAACTTAGAAAAATCAGTTTAGGGGCAATGTTACACAAAAACGCTGTAGTCAACAACTGTCAAAAACTGTCAAAAACATGAAGGAATGGTTTATTGCAAACATGAAGGAACGGTTATCAAAATATGAAGGAATAACTTTCGAAAACATGAAGCCAATACCTATCAAAAACATAAATGAGTAGCTATCGAAAACATGAAAGTAATGCTATTGAAAATATGAAGGAATAGGTATCAAAAACACTGAGTCAATAACCATAAAAAACATGAAGTCAACAGCTATTGAAAAAATAAAGGAAGAGCTATCAGAAACATGATGGCAATAGCTATAGAAAACATTAAGTAAAGAGCCATTGAGAGTGTAAAGAAAAAAGCTATCAAAACATGAGGTAAAGAGCTATTGTAACAGTCCTTTTATGGCCTCGGATGCCGATGTTGATTCATCGACGGTATTCATGTGTCGAACATCCAAGTGTCGAAAAGATAGAACATTAGGGTAAAGAAAAGGAAGAAAAGAAAATGAACAAGAAAGAGGAGAACAAAACATCAGAATCTCACATGCGGAATGATAACATATAATATCAAAAGATGGTACATAGTGTTACTGTAATATACATAGCATTTCAGAGTAATTCATTGAAGTACTATCATCAACCTGGATAGTTATAACAGCCTTTCTTTACAATTGTTGATATATATATATATACATAAGTAATGTAGCAGAAATAAATAATGTGGTACGTAAAACATCCAGCTCCTCTCTAAGATTTCATGGAACATCAAGGAAAATCTTCCTTTCTCGGACTACTTAAAAGAGCACCTATGGAAATAAGGGAAAAATAAAACCATGGGTCAGACATAAGTTTGGTGTGAGAAACTCACGAAATATGTGATCGGCATATAACTGTACTTTGAGACCGTCGTAATGGTTATCCCCTCAAAAAAATCAAACCCAACTAATAAATACTTACTGCGATATAATGGATAATGTCTAGGGTGAAGAATATAAATAAGAAAATACTTATGCTGCTTGCATCTCACGATACAACAGCATTGAATAGGTATGCAATCAAAACCGCTAAGGTATGCACACCTAATGGATTCTCCATAGAGATCCTCTGGTCTAGCCAAATCCAATATCCGGCACAAGTGTCAGAAACTACCTCCAAGCATCGTATATCTCTAGATACAATATACTAAAAAGGAAAGCAATTTTTGATTCACACCCTACCACGTGTTGCCACATATTATCAACTCCCACGTGCAACAATCGAAAGCATCTCTAGATATGGAGTTGATATACCCTTGGGTTAGCTATACCCATTGGCTACATCTCTACTCTGTTTTTAGTCATTACCGATGGTGAAGTCATGTTCAACATCTCAACTCCCAAGCCACAACTCGAACAGATCACGCATCCCCACATGGATTCCAGCATCTTGAATAGACCATGAACCTCTACATAGATTCCATCTTCTCGAACAGATCCACTTCCAAGAGATATAACACTTGTCTCGATCTTGAAATGGTTTTTGACAAGTCAAAATCTTACCAATACTGGTCTCTTTAAGACTAACACAACAAATTTCAGGTTAACTTAACTTCGGTTCTTTTAGAAATAAACAAGCAATGATAAGGGTAGAGACCATCTCCTATCCAGACAGATTTCCTTATCACCTATCCTAGAAAGCAAGACGAGTTTATTCATAGATGATATCATCACTGAGTGAATAAGCGTACCATATAGTTCCCGTATTTCTTCTAGACATTTCCTAAGTTAATTTGGTCGTATTCAACAACAATGGGAACGATCGTATATGTAAACCAAGTCTCGTATACTTATCACGTTTCTAACTTTCTCAACTTCAGCTACCCCCTGATCAAGAGTGAAGCCCAGTTGGTTAGAGCACTATTGCTTCTACACCCTACTTGAACATCATTCGTAACTCTCACAGATAGAAACAAGTCTTCTTTGTCAGCTTTAGTGCTATATATACGATTAAATACTTTCCATAAAAAAGTAAACACACAAAGCATGATCAAGTCGCATAAACGATTTTTAATCCCCTTTTTATTTAATTAATCCTTTATTAATTAAACCACTTTATTTAGTAAAACTTCTTTATCTAATAAAACTTCTTCATTTAATTAAAACTACATTCTTTAATTAAATCTTTTTCCTATAATTAAAACTTCTTTTAATTAAACATCTTTTATTAATTAAACACCTTCATTAATTAAACACATTTATCAATTAAACTCCTTTATTGATTAAACTCTTTTATTAATCAAACTTCACTTTTTTAATTAAACTTCTTATTAACTAAAACTAAACTTATTTAAACTTGTATATAGATTTATTTTTCATTTGCAAAAGATATATGCTTGTATTTTACTATTCACATATTTTACTATTTATTTATACTTCAAAAGTACTCCTATACTTATCTCAAATGTATAAGTATTTCACAAATCATTAACATGATTTACATACTTTAAAATATAATCAAAGTGTTTAAAAATATATGTTACTATAAACCACTTCTCTTTTATAAGTTAAACGTTGACCTTTTCTATCTTTTTATAAAAGATTTCATACTTGTTATTATTTTTAAAATACCATTATTAAAGATCTAAGAATATTCGTAATCAGTTAATCATATTTTTCCAATTTATGATATAATTCAAGGGTTTAAAAACAAATGTTACCAAAAGATTGTTGGCTACAAACCCAAAATACTTCACAATTAATCATTTTCTTTAAAACTCTCTTTTAAAGATCTGACTACATTTATAAGGGTTTAAGACAAGTGTTACTTAAATATTACCACAACAACCTAAAACTATTCCCTTATAATTATCTGTAAAATATTCATTATTAAATATTTAATTTTATTCCTAGGTATAATTAATAAGTGTTAAAAACAAAAGTTACTAAAACATTATTTACTACAACCCAAAACCATTTACTTATAGTTATCTTTAAAATATTCATTGTTAAATATCTGATTATATTCTTAAGTATAATTAATAAGGGTTAAAAAAATGTTACTAAAATATTGTTTACTACAACCCAAAACCATTTACTTATAGGTATCATTAAAATATTCATTTTTAAATATCTGATTATATTCATAAGTACAATTAATAAGGGTTAAAAAAATGTTACCAAAACATTGTTTACTATAACCCAAACTACTTTTATTCGTATTAATTTTAAGACCTTCATTTTAAAGATCAAAGCATATCCACACTTATTAATTAAGGTGATACACTTGTAATTTAACTTGTCAAAATAATTTATTTTAACTTAAGAGTTAAAAATCCAAACTTCATTTACTACATTTATAAATGCTTGCTTTTTTTAAACTTATATATACATTCACTAAAAACCTTTTTATAATGATGCATATATTTATATGCATACTAATTTATTAATAAGCAATATAATTAACAAAATTCTAAATAATATAAAAGATATTACATTACATCGGTTTTTAAATACTTTAATAAAATCTTTTTATAAAAACTATATATATATATATATATATATTTAAAAATACTTATACTATGGTTTAAAACATTTATTTTAAATATTACTTAAAATACCTATTTTATCATTTATTTAAAAACCATAAAAAGCATGTTTTATAATTTAAACCCTCGATTTTGAAAATTCATAAATAATTATAAAAAATATGTTTAAACTTTGATATTTAAGTATGCTTATAGTACTTAGTAAAATTGCAGAGAAGCCCACGGGATGTCTTCCAAAGTTGACTTTAAAAATCGTCGAACACAAGGTATTTTCAAAGTGCATCCATAGCGACCTTTTCGCTTCTTTCACAACTTTGTTTCACAATTTCTATAACTTTCCAAACCAATTCTGTAACAACCCTGTATTTTACAATTATTTTTAAATTGATTTTTCCAGATTCAAAAGTTTTATTTATGAAAAAGAATAAATTTTGTTATTTTAAATATAAACTTTGAGTTTGATGTGGATTAGAATTCCAAATATGACTAGATTTAATATTTCCAGAAAATGTGAATTTTGGTCAATAGTCAAACTTTGACTTTTAAATTTAAATTTTAAATATTTGAAATTATAAATTTTATCTTTTATTATGAAAATAGATTTAATAACATGAATACTGCTTTTCGTTTCGTTGGAAACGGAGTTAAAATGTAAAAGTTATGTACATTTCAATTTTGTGTATAAACTGTTTATTTTGCAATATTATTTATTTTAAATCATATAAATTATATTTTTATTGTCATATTTTGTTTGAATAGGTGTTAATAGGTTATTTTATGTCTTTTAATATTTTTAAAATGATAATATAATTTTTCTAAAGTATACTTAAATTTATTTCAATTTATAAAGCCTAGTTTTCATTGTTCTACTATTTTCTTCATTAAATTATATTTAATTAAAATATATTTATTTATTTTTGTGAATTCATTTTTATTTTGTGTTCTTATCTTTATTTATAAATATTTTTCAAGTATATAAAGATTATCTAAAGCTCATCTGAAATTTTTTCAAGTTTACAAAGCCTGGTTATGTATATATTGCCACTTTCTTTATTTATTCGATTTTTTTATTTAAATTTATTTATTTTCTTTTCTTATTTATTTTCTTTTCTGAGATTATGTATCTTTGTTTTCAGCCATTGATATATATATAAAAAAAATTAAAAAGAAAATATAGGAAATTCGAAGAGTTTTAAACTTTTGATATTCCTAAGTCCTTTTGCATTCCGACCTTTCACTTTCTCAACTCCTTTTCTTTAATTTTGGCCGTACCTCTACTCTATTCTTTCTGCTGCCTTCCACTTTGTTTTCACGCATATCATTTCCACTTTCTTGAGGAAAAAACTCACGGCCCTTTATTGTGCAAAAATTTGGTAAAAATCTCTTCTTTCTTCTTGTTTTTTTTGTGTTTTTCTATTGAAATTTGCTATTGTTCTCTACCTTCATGGCTTCACTCCACCTCCTCCAAGCTTTGGCCAACCACCACCACCCCCTTCCTCTGACCATCACCCACCCCAGCAACCCTCCTCCACAGGCCAAACCACCCCAAGGTGAAGATCACCACATAATTCACCAAAACATCACCTAACATTGCAAACCGAGCCACTTTTGTCACCACCGCCTACAACCACCTTTAGCCACCACTTCCTCCACCACCACCACCTCAGACCTGACCACCACCCTCTGCCACATCATCTAACACCACCTGGACATCTGGACCTGACCATATAGCCTCTGGCCGAACCAAGTCATAGCATAGGAATGTTGATATTTGCCTCGAAATTGTGTAGTTTTGCACCTAGACTATGCACCATCTTCACCACCTTGTAAACACATGATGGCTGACCCATTTGGAACCCAAACCAGACCATTTTCCTACCCTAGGCCGAGCTTAACCACTACCTAACTGAAGTATATGAGGTTGAGAACAAGTGCAAGTCATTTGATGTTGTTTTGGGTATAGAATTCCTATGTTATTTGATGATAAATTTGTGTTGTAACCTATGTATTATTGTATTGTTTTGTGTATATGTATCCAAGGTTATTAATCTTTGGCTCTCCCAATCAAATCATATTTGTATTGTCGTGCCTCCGTTGTGTCAGTTTGTGTGCTTGAGTAGCGATTTCCAGCTTTGAACAGGTGAGTTATTCTCACCAGACAATATGTACCTATATAACTAGTAAATTGACACCCTGTGAATCTGTAGAAATATATTATCATGTTATACTTCACTATGTTATGATCATATGATGTTTATACACCTGTTATATCATCCGTTACTGTTATATAATGTATTCTGTTCATTTATATCTGTTTATCACACTGCAAGTTCCCTGTAGACTAGAATCACTATGGGTTGAAATGATACATACCCGAACGGACTATAGAATAGGGAAAAATCGTTATGGGCTGAAATGATAGGCCTAAATGGTTTTTATTTAATTTATTTTAACTTGGGATTGCGGGTTTGAAATGATAGAACCCGGATTTTTCTTTTTAAACTGCGTATTGAAATGATACATATCCGTATCACTTGACCTAGGCTAGAAAACTATATACAGGCCCGTGGTTATTTTATAAAGTATTTTGGATATTTTTAAGTATTTTAAAAATATAAATTTATGAAATTTGATTTAAACAGATTTTGAAATATTTTGAATTAAAGAAATTATGATTTTTCTATGTGTTAAAAATGTAATTAATGAATGGTTTAACTGGATTTTTGAAATATAACTTAAGTTGGAAATTTGGAATTTTGGTTAAAAATGATATTTAAGTTATATAAATAAAATGGATATTAAAATTTATTTGGAAATGGTAAATATGATAATTTGATTAAATTTGAATTTAAGGGATTTATTAAAGTATTATTGATTTTTCTATGAATTTAAGTGGTTAAATAAATGAATGTTTAAAAGTGATCTTTTAAAATATAACTTGACTAGGAAATGTGAAATTTGGTTTTAATTAAAGGTTTAAGTTAATTAAATGAAATTGGAAATTTAGTTAAATTTGTGAAATGGTAATTAAGCTCTAAATTTGATTTGACAGCATTTTTGAAATGTAGGTAAAGATATTACAGCATTTTGTAAATGCTGTAGTTATTTAAATGAACCAAAGAGTTAATTTGGAATAAAGGCTATTATAGCACTTTGTAAGTGTTGTAGTGGTAAAACTTAACATTTAAGTTTATTTTAAATTTAATGGAAATATATTACAGCATTTAAGTGCCGTCGTTTTGATAAATGAACTATTTTAAACTATAACTTTACGTAGCATTTTGTAAGTGCTATGGAAACTATATTTTGTTGTTTAATAAATTTTAATGAAAAATAATCTTTGGAAAATGATATAATTTCGGAAATTAAATGTTAAAATTCTAAAGATAACGAAGAGACATTTAAATGGTTTTAAATGGAAGAATTTGATTTTTATGCGAGTTTCAAATGGTATTTAAATTTAATAAAAAGAATGGATTCAAATGGTATTTAAATGAAATATAAACGAATGATGTTTGGAATAATATTTTGAAATGTATATAAATGATTTTGAATTTATTAAATGTGGGATATTTAAGCTTTGAAATATACTAAAGACTGAATATTGTATTTTGTGAATTAAACCTATATTTGAAATTTATAAGATTTGAAATGGTTTATTAGTAAACTGAATTTGAGTTCAAAACGATGGTTTGAAATAAAAATAAAAATTTGGAATTTGGGTTTAATTTAATAAATTTGTAAATTTGTAGAATTAAAAGATGATTTCAAATATATGTTTCGAAATGTTGTGATTTTCAAAGTATAATGATTTCAAATGTTTTAGTTTCAAAAGAATTATAACTTTGAAAGTGTAAACTATTTGAAAGGTGACTATATGTTTGAAATGGAAATGATATTGTTTTGAAATGGGTATAGTTTTGAAATAAAAATGATTTTTGGTTTCGAAGTATAACTATCAAAGATATGATATTTTGATATTCAGATGATTTGAAATTGAAGTTTTGGAAGATATGATATTTGATATATTGAAATGATTTGAAAGGAAGTTTGAAAGGATACGATATTTTGGAATATTGAAATGATTTGGAAATGATAAATCTTTATTTTGATAAAGATATGGTTTGAAATGATATTTTATTTTGAAGTAAAGTATTGTTTTAAAAGTTATAACCACGGGTTATAATAACGATTGGTTGGCAAAGAGACCGGGATCGGATATGGACATACTCTCTGTCGATACCGAAAACCACTTTGACAACCGTGTACGCGGTGGAGTTTCCAGAATGAAGTAGGATGGTGGCGACGATCCTAAGGTATATACGTGGACCCAACTCCCGTGAGTTGGCATAAGGTGGCTAAAACAGGAGCGATTGACGGACCAATGAGGTAGCACCTCTTATCGGACACACTTCTTCGATACCATTCTATTACTTGTGATTGATTTGGTGGCCACCCTTGATTGGGAGTGTTGTTCGAGGTGGGCGGTAGTGGCTGCTATGCGTCACCACTAGTCCGGATGCGTAATTGGTATATCTACCCTGGCATTGCCTAGTTGTGCCGTGTCACCTACCATATCGAGCTTTACTACGATTATTATTTTAAGATCCGACCGCGTTAAGGTTCTCCATCCCCTTAGCGCTATTTTCTATATGATTATACTTTACTGATTAGACATTATTATAATAGCGAATATTACTACATAGTAGATAGTTTAACGGATCCTTAAAGAATGGGCGATCCCAAGCATTCTTTAAGTTACTTGTACCTTATTACAGTTCACTTGAGTTGGTTTATATTATATAAGTATATATTGTCCTGACTCGAGTGTTTTGTGTTTTGCTTTACGCTCGGGTCAGCCTGAGTTATTCACAGATTTGGATTTCCACTCTCTTGGAGATTTGAATCGCTGGAGATCATCTGCTTGTCATGTCCTATCTATTTCAATTCCGTTGTTCTACTCAGCTTGTACTTGGTTATTTTATTGAGACTTTTGTTGTACTCTATTTCTTCTGTTGTATCTTATGTAACTCTGACATATTTAGATAGTAGCTTCATGAACTACTATTTCTTTTACTTCCGCTGCATTATTTTACTCTGTGTCTGTGATTTGTGATTATATTTATTTACTGTATATTCTGAGATTTGCCAAATTTTATTTACAACGCGGTATTTTGAGCAATTCAACTCCGGCATGAGTGTCTGCCTATACACTTATAATGGATGCGAATGGTTGAAAATATCGGGTCGTTACAGTTGGTATCAGAGCTTTGGCTTTGAGGCAAAACTCAGCATATGGAGTAGATTTATTTACAGAATCACTTTCGTTCGAGTTTGAATCTTTTCCTCTTGATTTGAATTTCCTTTGAAATTTTGGAACGTTCCCTGCGGTTCCAAAATTCATTCTTGTTCCTCACTATTCATGTTCTTTTGATTCTGGAGTATCCCATGACTCCACTTCCAATGATCTTTATAGTGAATTGGCGGTCTCGCCAATATTCTAATTTTCTTGTAAAAGGGTGAAAATCCTTTATAATCAGCATCGATTCACCAGAGATTTATATTTATCCTTGGTTAGATGCTAATATCTTTTATTATTCCAAACTCTATCTCTTGAGATCGAAGGTAGATTTACCCCAGAAAATCCACATTTGATCTTATCCATTAAGTCACGGTTGACCCGGTTAAGGTTGCCCGCGATTTATCTAAGCATACCCATCTCTCTACTCTGTTTAATCATCTTGTCTTTTGTTCCAATCTATCTTCCAAACATTTTGAACTGTACTTGTAAATTAATGTTTTGTTTTATATTGTGTTGTTTGAATTGTTGATGTTGATTTGGGTTTCCGATCGATTCGTCTGATCAACGCTATCGATAGGATTTCTAAAACACTTTGACAGAACAAACTGACACAATATTATTTTAAATTTGGTTAGTGAAATAAAATTTTGATATATAAGTAAATTTATGGAACTTAATAAATTGATTTAAATTGATAATTTGAAATGATAATACTTGATTTATCATTTATTATTCTACAAATGAATTTATAAATAGTTGTTTATAAATTGATTTGGGAACTGAAATGAATTTGAATCAAGAATTTGAGAATTCAAGTTTCTGATGGTTTCAAACCTTGTGTTTTCAAGTTTTAAAAGGATATATTATTTAAAGTATTTCGAATAGAAATTTTGTTTTCAAAGAATTTTAAAAGGTTTAAAATTTAGTGCTCTTCTCTTTGTCGCTGGAAAATAATTTCGGTGATGACTGCAGCATCATCGACGTTCATTTTCGAGTTTCGAAGTGAAGAGACCGTTCTGTTGTCTTGCTACAGCCTTGTTTTGGAAAATCTAATTCATTTGAATTTCTAAATATGACTGGATTATAATATATATAGATATATGATTTAAATTTGATTTGACATATTATGTATATATAATTACTTATCTCTAAATGGTTTGAAAGGAATCAGAAGTTTAATTCTTAAATTTTATTAAAAAAAAACTTCAGTTATAAGAAGAAAATCAAAAATTTTAATAAATGATTCAAACTTGAGATAATTGAATGGGAAAGTTTTATTTGTATAACACACAATTTCATTCCAATATAACTTACCTAAATTACATAGAAGTTGAATATGAAATTGGATAATATACAATATAGAAAGGATTTATAAATAAAATTTGAGTGGTTATAATACATGTTATACACTTAAATTTTAGTTATAAAAGATTAACAGAGGCAAATAGTGAAAAAGGAATTTAAAGAGATTTTATTGAAATAACTTAATAATCAAATTTGATTTACTATGGAACCTTAAGTCTAACCTAGGAATTTTAATAAAGGTTATTTCCTAAAATGAATATGTTGTATAATAAATAATGTATCTTTGAATAGATAAAATAAAATACATTGGAATTGGACTTTTGGTAATAAAGTTTATTTAACTTGAATTCATAGTTTAATTGATGTCTAAATGAATAAATGTGTAAAGAAATTTGATTGTTATATTTGCTATATAAATATTTTATTTATGAAATAGATATGTCTTGAAAAATGAATAATTATGATTTAAATAGTTAAAATGTATTTTAACATCATTAAAACTTGATAATTGAGAATTTGGTTTTCAAATGGAAATTTTAAGTGTAACTTATTAAAGGAATATCTATTTATGAAATGGGTATTTTAAATAAAGTGTTAGGGTATGTGTTAAATTTAGAGCTAAGTAAAATAGTGAGCTTTTGACTTAATAAACGAAGTATAGTTTAATTTGGATATTCCATTCATAAAAGTTTGTTTTAATAAGTCATAAGTTAAATGATATCCAAATGAATATTTCTGGAATTAAACTGATTTGAAGTACTAATATACCTACTGTAGCATTTTATAAGTGATGCTGTTTTGAAAATACAGTGTTTTTGAAATTTTTAAAATTGAATGAACTTAGAAATGTTACAACTTTAAAATGAATATTGTTTGATCTTGGATTAAAATGGTTTAAATGAAGATTATTTTTAAAAGGTGTTATGATTTTCTAAGTATTATGTTCTTTTTTAAGAATAACATTTCCAAAGTGTTATGATTTTTAGTAGTATGATTTCCAAATGATAAACATCCCTAAATTGTTATGATTTCAAAGCATTACTGTTTCAAATTTATTATCTTATTTTGTTTTTTTTCAAACTATCTTTTGGTTGTCCTTATTTCTCTTATCTTGTTACAGAATGGGAAGGCTATTTCTTATACCAGTCTATTTAGAATTCTTTCTGTAATCTTTGATAATCTTTGTTACTCATCTGGATCTGAACACTGTTTTTCCATTCATAGACCGTCGGTCAAGTGAAAAGGGAGATTTAGACTCTAGAGGATCTTTTTCGTGCTTATATTCTTGATTTGATCACCTCCATCTTGTTAAACTTACCTATAACAATAGTTATCAGGTGTAATTCCAATCTTCTTATCATCTTGTCTTAATTCCATTTCATTCTATCTTTTTCTGTGCTTTCCCGTACCTCATTCCTTTTCGGGGACGAAAAGTTTTGAGTGGGGGAGAGTGTAACAACCCTGTATTTTACAATTATTTTTAAATTGATTTTTCCAGATTCAAAAGTTTTATTTATGAAAAAGAATAAATTTTGTTATTTTAAATATAAACTTTGAGTTTGATGTGGATTAGAATTCCAAATATGACTAGATTTAATATTTCCAGAAAATGTGAATTTTGGTCAATAGTCAAACTTTGACTTTTAAATTTAAATTTTAAATATTTGAAATTATAAATTTTATCTTTTATTATGAAAATAGATTTAATAACATGAATACTGCTTTTCGTTTCGTTGGAAACGGAGTTAAAATGTAAAAGTTATGTACATTTCAATTTTGTGTATAAACTGTTTATTTTGCAATATTATTTATTTTAAATCATATAAATTATATTTTTATTGTCATATTTTGTTTGAATAGGTGTTAATAGGTTGTTTTATGTCTTTTAATATTTTTAAAATGATAATATAATTTTTCTAAAGTATACTTAAATTTATTTCAATTTATAAAGCCTAGTTTTCATTGTTCTACTATTTTCTTCATTAAATTATATTTAATTAAAATATATTTATTTATTTTTGTGAATTCATTTTTATTTTGTGTTCTTATCTTTATTTATAAATATTTTTCAAGTATATAAAGATTATCTAAAGCTCATCTGAAATTTTTTCAAGTTTACAAAGCCTGGTTATGTATATATTGCCACTTTCTTTATTTATTCGATTTTTTTATTTAAATTTATTTATTTTCTTTTCTTATTTATTTTCTTTTCTGAGATTATGTATCTTTGTTTTCAGCCATTGATATATATATAAAAAAAATTAAAAAGAAAATATAGGAAATTCGAAGAGTTTTAAACTTTTGATATTCCTAAGTCCTTTTGCATTCCGACCTTTCACTTTCTCAACTCCTTTTCTTTAATTTTGGTCGTACCTCTACTCTATTCTTTCTGCTGCCTTCCACTTTGTTTTCACGCATATCATTTCCACTTTCTTGAGGAAAAAACTCACGGCCCTTTATTGTGCAAAAATTTGGTAAAAATCTCTTCTTTCTTCTTGTTTTTTTTGTGTTTTTCTATTGAAATTTGCTATTGTTCTCTACCTTCATGGCTTCACTCCACCTCCTCCAAGCTTTGGCCAACCACCACCACCCCCTTCCTCTGACCATCACCCACCCCAGCAACCCTCCTCCACAGGCCAAACCACCCCAAGGTGAAGATCACCACATAATTCACCAAAACATCACCTAACATTGCAAACCGAGCCACTTTTGTCACCACCGCCTACAACCACCTTTAGCCACCACTTCCTCCACCACCACCACCTCAGACCTGACCACCACCCTCTGCCACATCATCTAACACCACCTGGACATCTGGACCTGACCATATAGCCTCTGGCCGAACCAAGTCATAGCATAGGAATGTTGATATTTGCCTCGAAATTGTGTAGTTTTGCACCTAGACTATGCACCATCTTCACCACCTTGTAAACACATGATGGCTGACCCATTTGGAACCCAAACCAGACCATTTTCCTACCCTAGGCCGAGCTTAACCACTACCTAACTGAAGTATATGAGGTTGAGAACAAGTGCAAGTCATTTGATGTTGTTTTGGGTATAGAATTCCTATGTTATTTGATGATAAATTTGTGTTGTAACCTATGTATTATTGTATTGTTTTGTGTATATGTATCCAAGGTTATTAATCTTTGGCTCTCCCAATCAAATCATATTTGTATTGTCGTGCCTCCGTTGTGTCAGTTTGTGTGCTTGAGTAGCGATTTCCAGCTTTGAACAGGTGAGTTATTCTCACCAGACAATATGTACCTATATAACTAGTAAATTGACACCCTATGAATCTGTAGAAATATATTATCATGTTATACTTCACTATGTTATGATCATATGATGTTTATACACCTGTTATATCATCCGTTACTGTTATATAATGTATTCTGTTCATTTATATCTGTTTATCACACTGCAAGTTCCCTGTAGACTAGAATCACTATGGGTTGAAATGATACATACCCGAACGGACTATAGAATAGGGAAAAATCGTTATGGGCTGAAATGATAGGCCTAAATGGCTTTTATTTAATTTATTTTAACTTGGGATTGCGGGTTTGAAATGATAGAACCCGGATTTTTCTTTTTAAACTGCGTATTGAAATGATACATATCCGTATCACTTGACCTAGGCTAGAAAACTATATACAGGCCCGTGGTTATTTTATAAAGTATTTTGGATATTTTTAAGTATTTTAAAAATATAAATTTATGAAATTTGATTTAAACAGATTTTGAAATATTTTGAATTAAAGAAATTATGATTTTTCTATGTGTTAAAAATGTAATTAATGAATGGTTTAACTGGATTTTTGAAATATAACTTAAGTTGGAAATTTGGAATTTTGGTTAAAAATGATATTTAAGTTATATAAATAAAATGGATATTAAAATTTATTTGGAAATGGTAAATATGATAATTTGATTAAATTTGAATTTAAGGGATTTATTAAAGTATTATTGATTTTTCTATGAATTTAAGTGGTTAAATAAATGAATGTTTAAAAGTGATCTTTTAAAATATAACTTGACTAGGAAATGTGAAATTTGGTTTTAATTAAAGGTTTAAGTTAATTAAATGAAATTGGAAATTTAGTTAAATTTGTGAAATGGTAATTAAGCTCTAAATTTGATTTGACAGCATTTTTGAAATGTAGGTAAAGATATTACAGCATTTTGTAAATGCTGTAGTTATTTAAATGAACCAAAGAGTTAATTTGGAATAAAGGCTATTATAGCACTTTGTAAGTGTTGTAGTGGTAAAACTTAACATTTAAGTTTATTTTAAATTTAATGGAAATATATTACAGCATTTAAGTGCCGTCGTTTTGATAAATGAACTATTTTAAACTATAACTTTACGTAGCATTTTGTAAGTGCTATGGAAACTATATTTTGTTGTTTAATAAATTTTAATGAAAAATAATCTTTGGAAAATGATATAATTTCGGAAATTAAATGTTAAAATTCTAAAGATAACGAAGAGACATTTAAATGGTTTTAAATGGAAGAATTTGATTTTTATGCGAGTTTCAAATGGTATTTAAATTTAATAAAAAGAATGGATTCAAATGGTATTTAAATGAAATATAAACGAATGATGTTTGGAATAATATTTTGAAATGTATATAAATGATTTTGAATTTATTAAATGTGGGATATTTAAGCTTTGAAATATACTAAAGACTGAATATTGTATTTTGTGAATTAAACCTATATTTGAAATTTATAAGATTTGAAATGGTTTATTAGTAAACTGAATTTGAGTTCAAAACGATGGTTTGAAATAAAAATAAAAATTTGGAATTTGGGTTTAATTTAATAAATTTGTAAATTTGTAGAATTAAAAGATGATTTCAAATATATGTTTCGAAATGTTGTGATTTTCAAAGTATAATGATTTCAAATGTTTTAGTTTCAAAAGAATTATAACTTTGAAAGTGTAAACTATTTGAAAGGTGACTATATGTTTGAAATGGAAATGATATTGTTTTGAAATGGGTATAGTTTTGAAATAAAAATGATTTTTGGTTTCGAAGTATAACTATCAAAGATATGATATTTTGATATTCAGATGATTTGAAATTGAAGTTTTGGAAGATATGATATTTGATATATTGAAATGATTTGAAAGGAAGTTTGAAAGGATACGATATTTTGGAATATTGAAATGATTTGGAAATGATAAATCTTTATTTTGATAAAGATATGGTTTGAAATGATATTTTATTTTGAAGTAAAGTATTGTTTTAAAAGTTATAACCACGGGTTATAATAACGATTGGTTGGCAAAGAGACCGGGATCGGATATGGACATACTCTCTGTCGATACCGAAAACCACTTTGACAACCGTGTACGCGGTGGAGTTTCCAGAATGAAGTAGGATGGTGGCGACGATCCTAAGGTATATACGTGGACCCAACTCCCGTGAGTTGGCATAAGGTGGCTAAAACAGGAGCGATTGACGGACCAATGAGGTAGCACCTCTTATCGGACACACTTCTTCGATACCATTCTATTACTTGTGATTGATTTGGTGGCCACCCTTGATTGGGAGTGTTGTTCGAGGTGGGCGGTAGTGGCTGCTATGCGTCACCACTAGTCCGGATGCGTAATTGGTATATCTACCCTGGCATTGCCTAGTTGTGCCGTGTCACCTACCATATCGAGCTTTACTACGATTATGATTTTAAGATCCGACCGCGTTAAGGTTCTCCATCCCCTTAGCGCTATTTTCTATATGATTATACTTTACTGATTAGACATTATTATAATAGCGAATATTACTACATAGTAGATAGTTTAACGGATCCTTAAAGAATGGGCGATCCCAAGCATTCTTTAAGTTACTTGTACCTTATTACAGTTCACTTGAGTTGGTTTATATTATATAAGTATATATTGTCCTGACTCGAGTGTTTTGTGTTTTGCTTTACGCTCGGGTCAGCCTGAGTTATTCACAGATTTGGATTTCCACTCTCTTGGAGATTTGAATCGCTGGAGATCATCTGCTTGTCATGTCCTATCTATTTCAATTCCGTTGTTCTACTCAGCTTGTACTTGGTTATTTTATTGAGACTTTTGTTGTACTCTATTTCTTCTGTTGTATCTTATGTAACTCTGACATATTTAGATAGTAGCTTCATGAACTACTATTTCTTTTACTTCCGCTGCATTATTTTACTCTGTGTCTGTGATTTGTGATTATATTTATTTACTGTATATTCTGAGATTTGCCAAATTTTATTTACAACGCGGTATTTTGAGCAATTCAACTCCGGCATGAGTGTCTGCCTATACACTTATAATGGATGCGAATGGTTGAAAATATCGGGTCGTTACAAATTCCTTGTTGCCCCATGCACCAAATAATGTGCAAAGAACAACCGAAATATATTATATAATAATACATTCACATTTTAACCAATTTAACATATGTTAAATGCAAGGGATTTCAAAGTGCCTTTATATCGACTATTTCGCTTCAAACATTTACAACATACTTCAACTTCACATACAACAATTATCAAACATGTAAACAACAAGTCGTGGCCACGTTACATGATTTAGAGGGTTATAAGAGAGAATATGCTATATATAATGTTGTCACTTGCTTTCCAAAGCAATAAGGGGTCCAAAAGTAATAACTTGCATTGCTCCCTATTTTAATTTTACGTTTTACACAATCACACATATATTCACATATACAGAAATTAGATAGTGATTAAACTTATGCAAGTCCAATCCAAACCAAGACGTAGATAATCTCACTTCGAGTGCAACGGCAGAAACTGTATCTTAATTGGACTTCATATGTAAAAGATATGAATTTTAAAAGATTGTGAATTATATAATTTAATTAATATACTAATTAACTAATTAATTAACTCCTTAAACCTTCTTCCCTAATCTCCCACACATGATGCATGCACACAATGTGCACACCATCAGGACGTGCATCCCCTCACCAAGCTCTTCCCTAAAATTCAATGAAACGACGAACGACCAATGCCTATGCATCACACTCCATGTGCTTCCCGCATTGGCACCCTCCATGTGAAGCTCGGTTATCCCTGAAAACCAAAACTTCAGCCATTAAACCATGGAATCCTAATGTCATGTTTTGCCTCAGTGCATCAGAGCTCCTCCAACCAAAATTAATCTACTCCTCTCCTCGAGCCAAGTCCAACCACTCCTTCAATTTGATGTCTCGCCTCCCTAATCAAAATGCGACCTATCCCCTCTCTCATTAGCCTGCAAATGTCGCGACTTCCAATAAGGTGCCACACCACCCAGAAATGCTCCCATCCACTATTATTTACATGAGAAGCTCAACGCCACTCCCCCCTTCGCCTATCACCGCCTCAATCGCTGTCAAAGATGAACCCTAGCCACGACAGGCTAATGTCAACCATCCCTAATCACCACCACACTTGACGCCACTACTATAGATTCAAAGCCTTCCTTCATACGAGTCCAACGGATCCAACATCGACCTCTCTCGTTACTCGCAGCTCCTGATTAAATTCATGAAAGTAGGTGGCTACTTTCTTTTGCTTCAGGAGAAGGAAAAGAGGAAAAAGAAAGAAAGAAAGTGAGAGAGGAAAAGTGAACATGAGAGGGTTATTTATAATATAATATATATTATTTTTAAATTTCTCAAATAAATCGCAACACGTTTTGAGCTCGTACGATCACACAGCACGTCGGATCATCATGAAACCTATCGGCGCACATCACTTCATTATTCTACTCCTGATGACACTGCTTTCCTTACAATTCGAGACATTGCCCTGGAATGATAGTTTCTCATGTTTTGAGGCCGTTAATCGATTAAACGATTTTTGGTCACATTATCGATATTTCTTCGAACTGTTTATTTTTGCAAAGCATTTTTCTAAAACAAGTTTACCATCATTAGTTATTAATTAAAAAGGGTTAACAAGGTTATTAAATCAATTTAATCATATCAAATCTAAGATTCAAATATTTAAATAATTTGGATATTTAAATATGAAGTGTTTGAATTTTCAGGTCCTTACAACTATCGAAACTATGAAGACAAAAGCTACCAAAAGTTCTAAGTTAAAAGCAATTAGAAATGTGATCTGAAGGGATATCTAAAGTATGGATCCAACATGCTATTAGACGAATGTTAGGAACTATCAAAAATGAATATGATACTATGTGCCACGAAAGTAGATACAAGTGATGTTGTAGTCATCCTTGACATTATTTCTCAGTTACAAAATAAGATTAGTTATTGTAACATTAACATCAAGAGCAAAAGAATTTATAAATTTTAACAAAACATTTTATTTCATTCATTTGCAAATTAATTACATTTCAATTACATAAACCCACAATTCCATTCTCAGATAAAATATAATAGATACAAATATAATTCCAAGAGTAACATATGAAGATACTCCCTTGGATGATTAGAGTCAAAACTACCTAAAATGTTATAGATGCAACATTACGTACAATCAACCATAACCAAAGCAATTATAACTACACAATAGAAATACTTCTAATAATAGCTTACCTCCTACGCGACTTCAAAAGCTTATTCGTCCAAATCTCAAAAACCCTATACTCAGCCTACCCAATTTCAATTAATAGCCAACAGTTTAGAGGAAAATAAAAAACGTCGAGTCTGATAAAAAGTCTGATGTGAATAATATTATACCATCTAGAAAAAATGGATAAAGTGAAACCATGTCCTTTTGTCAGGGGTGAATAATATTATATCGTCTCAAATAAAAATGGATAACTAGTGAGATCATGTCCCTAAAGTACGAAATGGGTTTCCCTCACTAGTATCCTTATAATATATATTTCAACCATAACATATCCTGGCATAAAAACGAGTAGAACATCATCATAATATCATCATCATAGATGGGTCAAAATGAATAGTTTTTCATTCACAAAGCTCTAAGGGCCATACATTCCCATTATTGTCCAATCCTATAAAATAGTCCATGTTATCGATTTTCCAGAGTCATTGTAAACCGATTAGTTTTCTCATGACAACTAAAAATCTACCGAGCTGACTTGGTCCATAATATAACAAAATATCCAAAATTACCTATCCAATGGTAGGAAATGATAATGGCTCTGTCCAACAGAACAAAAGCAATGGAGAGTGTCTCTACTATGAGTTCCTTTCGATGTGTAACTCCAAAATATTAGCCTTAATATCGATGAAGCCCTATGCATTGGAACTATAGACCTAGCCAACCTTGGGTTTAATAGTTGGTAGATAAGGCATGACCTTGCCCCAGTCTCAACCTGAATATTTGGTTTTAAAATATCTGTGAGTTATGACTTTTGGTTCGTTTAGGGCATCCTACATAATTTAATCTTTCCAATCTCCTACACTCAGGAATTAAGTCTAACCACACCCATTACGAGGACAACCCTAATTGGCCCTCGATTCCTAATTCCCAAGGTTATAAATGTTGGGTAATAACATAAAAGATAGCATATCAAAAATTTACATATGCAATATCAACTGATTAAGATGCAAAATTGGACATATAATAACATCATCCATCATAAATATATATTCATTTGATAGCCATTTTATACACATAAAAAATTACTTGTACTTAAGTAAAATTTCCTCCATAAAGCTCTTTAAAGAAAGGTAAAATGCCTTTTCCTTCCTTTAAAATCTTGTAAACATACTTAACAAAAAAACTCTATTTTTGTTTAAGGAAAACATATCTCAATATAGAGTTAAGCATTATCGAGTGTTAACGAATAAGCTATCTTACTTTTCAAAAACCGAGTGTTTAAGAATACTCCACTTTGAATATACTTAAATCATGGTATGGTGTCCATCAAACGACTATAGTTGGTATAAGTTGAAGCATTGGAAGTGAAATACTATTCAATGGAAAATTCGTCTCCTCGGTTATATGAGGTTAATACCATAGTCAACTATGGTCAACTCAAAGTCAAAGTTTTTGACTAGAGCAGTACAGTTAATAAACCAAGAATTTTGTGTTCGGACTAATCAAATTGAATGTGGACGATACAGGAATTCTCATCAAAAACCAAAATCCGTAAGTCCTAAAGTGATATAGTTTTGACGAAGAGAATTGATGTAAATGATCGTTACTAAAGGGAATCACTTAAAATTGTAAAATAGGATTTTGCTAATAAAGATGTATAAGAAATAAATTTGGTCAAACTATCATACCTCTAACTAAGATGATGTGAAACGTTAATATTTGAATTGTTCAATATTAATCTTGACTAAAATTATACCTACAAGTCGCACAACCGAAATGGTAGATTCTTCGAAATACTAAATGATTTAACTGACTTATAATTGTTATAGATTAATTAATATTTATGAAGTATTAATTATTTATTTGATGTACTGGGTGCCATTAGTATCTATGGGTGTCATTAGTAATTAAAGGTGTGGGTATATAAAAAATTATATATATGTGTTAGCGCCTAAATTGGTCACTAACACCCAAATCTAGATGAAAGCACCAAACAACAATCACAGATCACAGATAGAATGTGTGTAGAGAGTATAAATATGAAGAACAGTAAAAATTAAAAGGAAAGCATAATAACAGAGGATTTATAGTGGTTCGGCTGACTCCGGCCTATGTCCACTCTAGAAATTTCCTTTTTATTGATGTCCGAATCAATTACAGTTACAATCCAGAGTTTTTAGAACAATAATAGCAGAGCAAGCTTAGTATAGAAGATCAAGAGAAACATAATGAAGCCCCTATTTCTGAAGCCCCGCCTGGTGTATTTATAGGCAAAACCCGAGTTACTGGGCTTCCTGAGTAGTCTGGGCCCATCAAGGTCATAGCCGAACCCAACTCCATCATTATGACCGACCTCAAGCTCAGAACACACCGATCCAATATTTCCTCGGGAATGACTCGAAGATGACCTAGAGCAAACCCGCTTGTGACTCGAAGTAAACCACATTGGAACTCGAATCAAGATGAAGCCGATCCCATCCTATAACATACTGGCCCACTCCCCTACGCCGACCCGAGGAAAAGTAAATACCGACCCGAAGCAAATAACCCCCACTCCATCATACTGACCGACCTTGAAACCAAGTTGACGACCCGAGCATATTCGAGTGCTGTCCCGAAGCCTACTGCCTACCGACCCATCCAAATGCTGAGCCATACCAATGCCGATCGACTTCAGTATGACTGAAACAGAACAAGACGAACCACCAAGGCCGATCCCTTCAAGGCCGAACCACCGATGCCGAACCATATCTGGCCGACCCACCTCAACTTTCACACCATGGCCGAATGACATGACCTTCCTTCCTTTTCCTGACCGATCCTCCTCAGCCAACCCACTTCCATCACCGAACCACACCACCAAGACCGAACCATGCCACCAAGACCGGACCATGCCACCAAGACCAAACCACACCATCTAGACCGAACCATGCATGATCTCCACTCCTCGACCGAGCCATGTATGACCGAGCCACCTTGACCGAACAGCCGACCCACGTGGCCGAACTCCAATGACCGAACCATGTTATTCCAAACCCTGGCTTTGTAATCATATATATATCATCTGTGATTGATCGTCTATCCATCCAGTTGACTCAAACCCATCGTATTCCAGCCTCGACAAACGAGCAGTCGATTTAGTTAAATCCTCCTATCCATGGCCTTGCCAAAAGGCGGGTTAACATTTGCCTCCCAAAACATGCCTTGCTGTTGGAAGGTGTGTTTTGAATAGCCTCAAATCTGATATCCGAAGTCCATATGTTATCCATAGCCATACCTTCCGATTCATAATCCAATCCATTTTATCCAAGTGCCAATGTCGTATTCTCATCCAAATCTATGACTGCTCCGAGTTGATATCTGATTCCTATCCAGTAACCAAATCCTTATCCAATTCCACATCCATCTGAACCTGACAACCGAGTTCTAATCCATCCATATCCAATAACAATAACCACATCCATGACCTCTCCGGGTCGATATCCAAATCCGGGACCGCTCTGGATCCATCCCCAAATCTTTAGTCGTTCATAGCCGATATCCAAATCCATAACCTCTCCGGGTTCTTGCCAAGCGTAATCCACACTCGGTGACCTATGTCTAGTGATGCCTTGGTGTTCCTGGTTCAATATCCCTAAACGATGAGTAATGTTGTGGCTTAAATCCTAAGCCGAATCTTGGTCGCTGCGGATCCTTGCCGAGCATAGTCCATACCCGATGACCTGAAATAGTAACCGATAGATAATAGGGGGCCTAAATCCTAGGCCAAATCCTGGTCTCTCCGGACCCTTGCCGAGCATAGTCCATGCTTGACGACCTGAAATAACAAGTGATAGATATTTTGGGGCCTAAGTCCTAGGCCAAATCCTGGTCTCTCTGGACCCTTGCCGAGCATAGTCCATGCTCGACGACCTTTTAGCCAAAATCCAGAGGAAAATCCAATCAAAATCCAATCCGAAATCCAAATCCAACTAGAAAACCAGAAATCCATATCAAAAATCCTAATAAAAATCCAAATAAAAAATCAAGCATCCAAACCAGAAAACCAACAAAAACGGGAGTTCAAACCAAACTCCAAAACCAAAGTGGAAAAGCAAGTGTCCAAGCCAAAAAGAAAAAACAGATTTCACAAACCAGAGCGTCACGGTTTACCATCATCTCAGAGCATGCCTAGGGGTTTTCTCCGTCCCCGTACATGAGTAAGTGACTTAGCCGTCTGCCCAGAGTTTGCTACTTATTCCAAACCATCATGATTAGTTGATGACCAACCGACCACCATTCCTGGGCCTTGCGCCATCGTCGTTCAGGGTAGGCGGTGACTGCTCCTGTTCCACCGCCGCATTCCGAGTTTCGACATATTGTCGCAACTGACCATTCCTTACATGCTCCTCGATTATATCTTTTAGATGTCGGCAACTGTTAGTATCATGCCCGTCCAGGTCATGAAAGAGACAGTGCCTTCCTGATGTCCTTTCACGTTCTGAGGGTTCCCTCCTTGCCGGCCTTCGATAAGGAAGGCGATCCCGAGTATCCAAGAATATCCGCTCCAATGTTGCATTCAATCCTGTGTAAGTGAAGAATTTTGGTTCTCCCAGCGCTTCCTTTTCCCTTTATCCTTGTCTTTACCAGAGCTTTCACCGAGCGGTCCTCCATCCTTAACCATGTTTACTTCCTTTGATTTCATATCCAAACACGCATCCTCTTGTCGAAGAAATCTCTCAGCTTCGCGAAAGAATTCCCCGAGATCCATTGGTGGGTCCCGTACCAACGATACTTTGAAATCCAAATTATCCTTGACTCCTGATACTGCAGCCAAAAGAACCATTGATGGATCCGGCCGATCCACCGAAAGCAACTGGTGCATTAAACCGAGTTAGGAATGTCCTGAGCGATTCACCTGCCCTCTGTTTAACTGACGTCGGTGTCATCACATTCTTCAGCTTTTTTATGTGAACTCGAAACTATTTCAAGAACCTATCCACCAGTTCTGTCCATGTTCCAATAGATCCATCCTCCAGCTGTCTGAACCACATATCAGTTATACCAGTCAAGTACAGAGGAAAACATCGGGCCATAACCTCCTCTGATGCCCCCAGCACTTCCAGATGCCTTGTGTACCTCATCAAGTGGTCAGTGAGATCTGTCTTACCGTTGTATACTTCCAAAGTAGGCAACTTGAAATCGGGTGGATTCCTAGCCATCCTGATATTACGGGTAAATGGACTTTTGTTTACTACCTCCAAATCCCTGTTTGTCAGACCTCCACGAATAGTTCGCCTGATGATGTCAGCCAATCCAGTGTTACCTGCCAAGGGTTGCCCCCCATCTACATTTCCTAATTGCCCTCCAAGTTCATGAGGAAATTCTGGCACATACTCCTCGTCACGTACTCCTGTATTTATGTTGGCGTCGGGCTGCGCAGCATCATCTGGTATCCCTTCATGGATTGGTCCAACATTACCTAGTGGTGTGCCCCGAGTCTAGGTCCATCCAGATTGACAGTTGTTTGCTGATTGGGGGATGCCCCCTGCTGAACCGCCTCATCTGCTTGCCGGTTGAGTCCTTTTGATCCAGCTCCATGGATCTGAGCTCCCGCAGTTCCTACTTGTCCAAATTGTCTGAAAAGTGTCTGTATCATTTCCACTTGCCTTTTCATCAACTGCTCCTGCATGGAATTCATCATGATCTGCATCTCGTCCCTAGTGATGTAGACAGAGGCTTGATTAGCTCTAGAGGAAGCCTCCCGACTTCCCTCTTGATGACTCCTTTCCGTCCTCTGTCTCCTGGTTAATTGCTTTGCCATAGTCTCCAGAATCCAAGTTCCTAAGCTTTTAAATCCAAAATCCAAGCTTCTGAATCCCTGAGTGCTTGTTTTCTCAATGAAAGCACCAAAATATTAGCGCCAAAATTGGTCACTAACACCCAAATCCAGATGAAAGCACCAACCAACAATCACAGATCACAGATAGAATGTGTGTAGAGAGTATACATATAAAGAACAATAAAAATTAAAAGGAAAGCAATAATAACAGAGGATTTATAGTGGTTCGGCTGACTCCGGCCTACGTCCACTCTTGAAATTTCCTTTTTATTGATTTCCGAATCAATTACAGTTACAATCTAGACTTTTTAGAACAATAATAGCAGAGCAGCCTTAGTATAGAAGACCAAAAGAAACAAAATGAATCCCCTATTTCTGAAGCCCTGCCTGTTGTATTTATAGGCAAAACCCGAGTTATTGGGCTACTTGAGTAGTCTGGGCCCATCAAGGCCATAGCTGAACCCAACTCCATCATTATGACCGACCTCAAACTCAGAACACACCGATCCAATATTTCCTGAGGAATGACTCGAAGATGACCCGGAGCAAACCCGCTTGTGACTCGAAGTAAACCACATTGGAACTCAAAGCAAGATGAAGCCGATCCCATCCTATAACATGCCAACCCACTCCCCTATGCCGACCCGTGGAAAAGTAAATACCGACCCGAAGCAAATAACCCCCACTCCATCATACTGAACGACCTTGAAACCAAGTTGACGACCCGAGCGTAATCGAGTGTTGTCCCGAAGCCTACTGCCTACCGACCCATCCAAATGTCGAGCCATACCAATGCCGATCGACTTCAGTATGACTGAACCAGAACAAGACTAACCACCAAGGCCGATTCCTTCAAAGCCGAACCACCGATGCCGAACCATATCTGGCCGACCTACCTCAACTTTCACACAATGACCGAACGACATGACCTTCCTTCCTTTGCCCGACCGATCCTCCTCAACCAACCCACTTCCATCACCGAACCACACCACCAAGACTGAACCATGCCACCAAGACCGGACCATGCCACCAAGACCGAACCACACCATCTAGACCGAACCATGCACGATCTCCACTCCTCAACCGATCCATGTATGCCCGAGCCACCTTGACCGAACGACCGAACTATGTTATGCCGTACCCCGGCTTCGTAATCATATATATATCGTCCGTGATTTATCGTCTATCCATTCAGTTGACTCAAACCCATCGTATTCCAGCCTTGACAAACGAGCAATCGATTTAGTTAAATCCGCATGTCCACGGCCTTGCCAAAAGGCGGGTTAACAATATGCAAATTGATATTCGATATCGATACACGTTTAAATTTTATTTAAATGTATTTAACTATTTAATGGGTTTAAACAATTTTAACGCCTATATGGCGTGCCATGGGAGGGAAAAGGGAGTAGTCCAAATTCAATTGTTGGATTCTGAATTGGTAAAGAGAGACAAAGTAAACCAAGGAGAAAAGATCATCTTCACTCTCTCTATAAAAACCACACTACCCCCTCATTGTTTCTTTTACTTTTTTGGCCATCTCTCCTCTCTTGTCCAAGCGCCATTATAAAGCTAGGAGTTAGGATCGAGATCAGATCTAGGACTTTCTACCAATTAAGGTGCAAATTAGGCCACAATGTAAGGTAATCTCTTGTGTTTCTATATTATCATGATATTGTAGATTTTGATCATCATTGAATAAATTTATATATGCATATATTGTTCAATACACAGACACACACACAAATACATACATTAAAAAATATATTCATAATTGTACAAGTGTTTATACACACAGATATATATATATATATAGTTTCAATGTTTTATATATAATAAAAAAATTGAATTTTTTATACACATATATGTATAGAAATTTTAAATAATTTTTTTATTTATTAAATATTAAAAACAAATTTAATTGATCAAACTTGTTTTAAATATATATTAATTTATAAAAACTATATATATATATAATCATTTTAAATTAAATTTTAAACCATATTACTTCCAATAGAAAAAAAAATTCGACACCTCTTACCAACCTAACTAGAAAGAACCAACCCTTTATATGGACTGAGAAATGTGAACAAGCCTTTAGTAGAATCAAGGAGGCCTTAGTCAATGCACCAGTGTTGAAAGTACCAGAAGGAAATGAGGATTTGATTGTGTATACTGATGCAAGTGGTTTTGGGCTAGGAGCTGTATTGATGCAGCAAGATCAAGTTATAGCCTATGCATCAAGACAATTGAAGCCACATGAATCAAAGTATGCAACCCATGATCTTGAGTTGGCAGCAGTGGTATATGCACTAAAGCTCTGGAGACATTATCTTCTAGGTGCTAAGTTTATTTTGTACACAGACCATAAGGCATTGAAATATCTCTTTTCACAAAAAGATTTGAATATGAGGCAACATAGATGGGTTGAGTTTCTAGCAGCATATGATTTAGACATACTTTATACTCCAGGAAAAGCTAATAAGGTTGAAGATGCTTTGAGCAGGCAGCATGCAAAAGTAGCCATGCTAATGATAGAAGAGTTTAGAAATTTATCTCTACTTACTGATTTGGAAATTGAGGAAAACAGTGAGGTAAACATGGAGATGATTGAAGAAGGGAGTAAAGGAAAATTAAGTTTGATAACTTTGCAATCAGATTTAATTTTGAAAGTGGGGAAAATGCAAGGGGGAGATCCAGATTTATTAGAAAAGAAGACTTTAATAGAAAAAGGAGAAGAAGTAGCAAACTACCACATTGATAAGAATGGTTACTTAAGGAATAAAGGTAGAATATGTGTTCCAAAGGATATAGAATTGAAGGAAGAGATACTTAATGAATATCATAGGAGCAAATATTCTATACACCCAGGCAGCACCAAGATGTACCAAAATTTGAAGAGGGATTATTGGTGGAGAGGGATGAAAACTGATGTGGCCAAACATGTTGCAAAGTGTATGACTTGCCAACAAGTCAAAGCAGAAACCCAAAGACCCTCAGGCCTATTACAACCTCTAAGTATACCACAGTGGAAGTGGGAAGATATATCTATGGATTTCATAGATGGCCTGCCTAGGTCAAAAAGAGGAAACACGAGCATTTGGGTAGTAGTTGATAGATTGACTAAAGTGGCACACTTTATACCAGTGAAGGCAGAAAGAAATGCACCTAAACTAGCTCAAATATTCATGAGAGAAATAGTAAGATTGCATGGAATCCCTAAGACTATAGTGAGTGATAGGGACACAATCTTTACATCCAGATTTTGGAAGAGCTTTCAAGAAGCCATGGGAAGTGGGTTATGCTTGAGTACTGCATACCACCCCCAATCAGATGGTCAAACTGAAGTGATAAATAAAGTTTTGGAGGATTTGTTGAGGGCATGTGCATTGGACTTTGGAGGTAATTGGGAAGATCACCTCCATTTGGCTGAATTTACATATAACAATAGTTATCAAAGCACCATAGGTATGGCACTATTTGAAGCCTTGTATGGCAAACCATGTTTGTCACTAATATGTTGGGTTGAAGTAGGAGAAAAGGCTGTCTTAGGGCCTGAGTATGTTAAAGAGACTACAGAGAAAATTGAATTGGTGAGGAGAAGAATGGCAGCAGCTCAAGATAGGCAAAAGAAGTTTGCAGATATGAGGAGGAAGCAGGTAGAATATGAAGTTGGTGATTATGTTTTCATCAAAGTTTCACCTATGAAGAAGGTGTTGAGGTTTGGCAAGCAGGGAAAACTTACCCCAAGATATGTTGGACCTTACAAGATTTTGGAAAAAATAGGTTCATTAGCATATAAGTTGGAGCTACCTGAAGAGATGAGTGCAATGCACAATGTATTTCATGTATCACAACTTAGGAGATGGATGCATGATAAAGAGGAAATTCTAGAGAAACCAACTCAAGTTCAAATAAATCCTGACTTGGTCTATGAGAAAGAACCAGTGGGGATTTTAGCTAGAGAGGAAAAGAAGTTGAGGAGCAAAACTTTGAAATTGGTAAAGGTTCAATGGAGCCTAGACCCTAATGATTGTACATGGGAGTTAGAGGATAAGATAAAGATGGATTACCCTAAGCTTTTTGCAGTGGAAGGTAAAAATCTAAATCCCTAAAAAGTTTAATATGTATGGTTGTTTTGGCTGAATTGTTTGCTTATGCTATGTTTGATAGATTTTATAAAATCTGGAAATGTTTAAAGTCAAAATGAGAAAAATTGTGAGGACACAATTCCTAAAAAGGTGGGGTGATTGTAATGCCCCAGAAATTCATGGAATCTTATTTTAGTTGAATTTTGAAAATATTTGAATTTATTTGTATAGGAATATATGGAGTTGATTGTGTGCAAGTATGTGTGCATGTGTGCACGTGCACACTGATATGGCACAAGGAAGAACTCCAGATTTCTTGAATTTAAAACAAGAATTAAAAAGCATTACAAACATGATTTTGTGATATGGATATTTGATTTCTGGAATTATATGGATCATCCCAGAAAATAAGAAAAGTAAGTTTTATTTTAAAAATCAGTAAACAGATTTTATTTAAAACCCAGAAAAAAAATTATACATATATATGTTATAAGGATTTGAAAACCTGTATACATATAGGTGCATATGTTTCTGAAATTAAAGAGGAATTAAATAAGCCTAGATAAGATATGTATACAAATATACATTTTTAAGTACTGAAAAGTATATATATAAGCAAGTGAAACTATAACATTAAAATGACATGAAATGTAATACAAGTCAATATGCTTGTGTAGGCAAAAATAGCAAAGGGGATTCTCAGGAATAATTAAAACATAAAATAGGGTAGTCACACTTTTAACATGACTAGGTGAGTGGCCATTTTCTGAAAAAGTAAAGAAAAGAAAATGCAGCCTTTAATTGGTTAATATGACCGGGGGTAATTAGGGATAAAAAAATGAGAAAATGCAAACACACAATGCATGATGCTAGCCAGGACAGAAATGGAATTTTGTCTTGAGAAAAACCCTAGTAAAAATATGTTTATAAATAAGTAGTTATGGCCAGAGAAATTGTTTTACCCGAGCTACTTATAATAGGAAAAGAAGAAAACATTTTAAAGGAAGAGAAAATACACTCAGGGATTTTCTGGATTTATAAGAAGAAATATTCAGGTGAGTAATCTCACTAAACCCATGGCATTAAGTCCTATTATGAGGCAGCCAGACTTATGTTATTTTTTTACATGTTTTTGATTCCATTACTATGGTTTTAATGGATGCTTCAATGGATGTTTTAATGGGTGTTTCTGGATGTTTTGATTGCTTTGATGTTTGAGTGTTTTGCTCTGTTTGGTTACACCCAAAAAGGTAAAAGTATGAAATCATGAAAGTAAATAGAGAATACTTGTAACTGGTTTAGATATGGCATGGAAAACATAGAAACCAAAATGTATATGAGTTGCATTACACTTGTGTAAGTGCTGAGGCTCAAATGAAAGATTCAAGGCTGCAATGGAAATATCCAAAAGTGCTGAACCCTTGATCAAATAGAAAACCAATGAGCCAGAAATCTTGTTTAAGCTAGATCTTGAATTTAGTTCAAACATGGTTGCTTATGAAACAATAATAACCCACATGCCTAGTCTTTATTCCCAGTTGTAAATATTCTTGTATTTTCTTTAAGCCAAAATACTTGAAAATATGATTTTCCCTGGACATGAATGTTAGATTGTTCTTGAGTTATGCTTGTAAACTCTATGTAATGTTTCATGTATACTGGGATTTAGTCACCTAGCTATCTCACGATAGGATTAAACATGAACACTTAGTAAATAAACTAAGGATTGTGAGCCAAGAAGACTGCTGGAATGCTTGTCATATTTGAAGTATGCAAGTTGGCACATGGTTTGTTTAAGCCCTGAGATCTTTGTGCAATATTGTAAATTATTTTATTGCAATGTGTCCCCGTGATTCCTTTATGGCAGATGAGGCTAGGAATTAATTTGGTAAATGCAACCTTAAATTGATGAAGTAGGAACTTGAGTTATTCCTAAGATGGTTGGATTGGAGCTATGATAGTTCCTGAGTATTTCTATTTGAAATATATGTTTGCATGGTTGAATGTGTGTACATGATTAGTCTTAAATACTGATCATATATGCATAAGTATATCATAAACAAGTCAGGCAAATTGTTCAAAGAAGATATGCCCACTTGTACAAAATATTTATGTCTCACTCATTTACTTAATATCATGGAATTTTTGATTTTACTCATACCAGATCTTGTATCTGACCCTTGTTTGCTTATGGCATCTGGGGTGTCTCATCTAAAATGGGGCAGCCTCTAATGTTCTTTCAGGGAATGCTGGATCTAAATAGGAAGCTGCTGTGGCTAATGAGAGTGATTATATAAGCATGCTAAATTAGAATTGAATAAGAACTTAGAATGAAATATTTGCATGTAATCTGGGGAGTTTTTACAGTTCTGTTTTGGTTGTTATGTAATGGTCTTAAAAGTTTGGATTTATTGGTTGTTCTAAATGAATCTAGTGATGTACTAAGTTTGGGATTAATCTAAAGACTTGGTTGAATTTTTGCAAGAAAATATATATTTGAGTATTATGGTGAAAATCTGTAAATGATATATGCCTGCATTTGAGAAATGGATATGTATATGTACATATATTGTATTAGTTAATTTCAAGTTACTTAAAACCTTAAGTTTGAAGGTTAAAAATCTGAGTTTAGCTATAAAAACCTGGAATTATTCTTGTGGATATTTTTAAGTTCATATAAATTAGATATGCATAGGATTTACTGACTTGTTACAAATATTCAAAAGTATATAGTAATTAACTTTAGTCAGAACTGCTAGAATCCAAATCAAGCAGGATACTCTTGTTTAACAAAAATATATATACTCTGAATTTAAACAAGAGAAACACGTACATCCTCATATGTATGTGTATATTACTAGGGATGCACTGATATATTTATATTGGTAATAAGTTTTGAATCCTGGTTGAATTGTTTGAAAGAAAAAAAAATGACTCTGATAGTTCAAAGGAAGTTTAAATCAAACTTAAAAGTGCAAATGAATGTAGGTGGACATCCAGACACATATAAATTGAATGTGCATATGCATGTACATAGAGATCAAATCTAGACGTCAGTCATAATAATTTAGACGTCTGAGATTAAACTTAGACGTCAGTCATAATAATTTAGACGTCTGAGGTTAAATGTAGACGTCTGTCACAAAAATTTAGATGTCTGAATTTTGTTCAAAATGTCTTTTTCTCTCTGTTTCAATTTTAGATCTCTGAGCCGTCTGTCATAATTAGTTAGACGTCTGGGATTAAGTTTAGACGCCTGTCATAAGAATTTAGACGTCTGAACTGCTGATTTTGCCTAATTTGCCTACTTAGAAAAGAAATAAGTGGCTATGTCAATAGTTTGTATGGCATTTTGATTTCTATTTGATTTAAATTCCCTTTGATGAAGTAAAAAAAAATCCTTATGAAATTAAGGTAGAAAGAGGAGGGTCATTTCAAAGTTGTAGATTGAATGATGTGTTGTAATCGAAATTGTAATGTAATTGAAAAACGTATATATGTAGTGAGAGCTCAAATTTGTACTATTTGAATTTATAATAAAATCTTTGTTTGACTAAAATATTTGTTTGAATTTGAATTCTGTGTTATTTATTTTATCCAACAAATATTTATTTAATTATGTGAAAAATAAAATAGTACAATAACAAATACATTTAAAAGATATATATATATATGTTTATTATCATCAAACAAAAATCATATACTAGCATATTCAACAATCTCCCCCTTTTGATGATAACAAACATATATTAAGATTTTGAATGTATTAAATGTATATGATCATTGATGAACTCTATTTGCTTCCCGTATTTGAATGCTCCCTCTCTACAACAAAGCTCCCCCTTCATATATGCATGAAAATAAATAAAAATATGCAAATGAACCTAGATGAGAATATGCAAATAAAAAATAAAATATTTGAACTTTATTTTCCAAAATCTTATCTTTTCTCTCCCCCTTTTGTTATCAGCAAAAGAGTAATGTTAGAAAAATAAAGATAAAGTGATAGACATTAATATAACATTAATACCCAATCGAGTATAAATATTAAATTTTAATAAAAAATCAAACAAAAATCATAAATACTCTGTTTGGCGCATATTCCACTTTAGAGTCGTAACGACCTGGTATTTCATGCCATTCGCATCCGCACATGTTAGACTTGAATTGCTTAAAATATCAGATTATTAATTTATATTTGGCAAAACTCAACATATACAGTAAATAAATCAATCACAGAATCACAGACACAGAGTAATACGATAATAAGCAGCGGAATAGAATAAATGGTAGTTCATGAAGCTACTATATAAATATCAGAGTTTGAAATAAAATACAACAGAATATCTCAAATACAATGTAATCTCGAATACAAACCGATGACAAGTCTGAACAAAACCACTGGATAGTTGAAAGCTAAATAGATACAGATGGATCCCCAAGTGAAGCTCCAACTCCAAAGGTGAATCTCAAATGCTATGACACTTAGTCTGACCCGAGCATAAAGAAAAATACAAAACACTTGAGTCAGGATTAACATTCTTATATTAATAAATTCAACTCAAGTGAAATGTCAACTGAAATACAAGTAACTTAAAGGATGTTTGGGATTACCATCCTCTAAGGATCCGTGGAACTATTTACTATGTAGTAATATACGCTATTATAATATGTCTAGAGTAAAGTAAACTATTAAAATAGCGTTAAGGCGTTACCCATATCCCCCTTAACACATTTTTATATATTCCCATAGTCTATACAGTACCGTAATTCCTCCGTAAACTGGATGGCTATCAGAGGGCACTCCATAGGTATGGTACAAAACAAACTCGTAGAAGGCGCTCTAGGGCATGTGAACACGGCACATGAGGAAATGACAGGGTAGATATACCATTTGCGGATCCGAACTGGTGGTAACGCATAGCAGCTACTACTGCCCACCTCGGACACACTCCCATAATAAAAATCAAAGGGTGGCCACCAAAACAATCACAAATAATAGAATGGTATCGAAGAAATGTGCCCGATAGGAGGAATGACCTCACTTGGTCCGGCATGGCTCCTGATTTTAGTCACAGCTAAGCTGACTCACGGGAGTCGGGGTCCGGCATGGCTCCTGATCCTACTTCATTTCTGGAATCTCCACCACGTACACAGTTGTTAAAGTGGTTTTCGGTATTGGTAGAGAGTATGACAATATCTGATCCCAGTCTCTTTAACAACCAAACGTTATTATAACACCATGGTCATTTCATTTCAAACATTTCATAATTCATATCAAAATATCATATCATTTCGAACCATATCAATTTGGTATTATTATACACTTTAAAATATTCATTTCCAGAATCGTAACACTTTTCAAAATTATAACACTTTCGAAACCATAGCACTTATGAAATTATAACACTTTGGAAATCATAACACTTTTGAGATCATAACACTTTTGAAATCATAGCAGTTTTGAAATCATAACCCTTTTGAAATCATAACACTTTTGAAATCATAGCAGTTTTGAAATCATAACCCCTTTGAAATCATAACACTTTGTAAATCATAGCAGTTTCCACCGAAATAGTTTAGATATTGAAATAGTATATATATTAATATAGTTATGAATTAAAATAGTTTATACATATTAAAATACTTTGTATAATAAAATTAGTTTCCTCCAATTTCACAAATCGATTCAAATCGGCTTAAATTCCAAAATTCAATTTAAATCAATTCCAGTTTAACCATTTCGATTTAAAAGGTTAAAGATTCAAGTTTAAATATTCAAACATTTACAATATAATTTCCTTTATATTTCAACATTTAACTTTAAATTTATTCAATTTGGAAAAAAAATTCCTTAACCATTTTTATAACAATTTATTTAAATCCCAATTTATATATTTAAATCAATATTAAATATTCAATCTCCATTTTTATTCAAATTTGAGAATATTCATTTAATCACCTTTTATCAAATCAAGTTATAAATCAAGTCATAATCGTACCTTTTCAAAATCTCAAAACCAATAGGTTTAAATCAATTCTTTCTTAAATTCAATTATTAACCAATTTAAATTCCAAGCCAACATTAATTTATCTTCCTATCCTTTATTATTAAAGTTATAAAAATCTACTTTTAAAATATTAATATAAATTTTTAAATAAATAATTTAAAACATATTATATACCGATTAAACTAAATTAAATTAAGGGACAGTTTGGCACAGGTGGGGATGTGAGTGTATGGGAAATGGAGGCCGTGCTCGTTCATGGTGGAGGGGTTGCAAAGGACAGGGAGAGAGGCGAAAGAGGTTGTGCGCTAGTGGGTTGCGAATAGGTACTTAAAATGATGAGCAGCAGGTGAATCAAGGTGGTGGAAGAGAAACATGTTCAAGCAATAAATATGTTTCTCTTTTATATGCAGGGATCGAAGAAAGAAGAGAAATAAAACGGCGTGAAAGAGAAAGAAGGGAAACTGGGTTGCAAAGATGATGAACTCAATTGTTTAAAAAAATATACATGCTTTACAAATATATATTTTATTTATTTATTTTAGAAGTGGCAGAACCTAGATATGCAGAGAGAAGATGAAAATGAAGAGTGGAGGACGAACCACCCATATATTTTAATTAGTGGAATAAAAACAGTCAAAAGCTGAAAAAAATTATTAGTGGAATAAAAACAGTCAAAAGCAGAAAAAATTTATTTGTGGAATAAAAACAGTCAAATGTTGGAAAAAAAATTTAATAGCTGAGAATACTAAAAGGTATGGCTCTAGATTTCTCACGGAGGATAGTTGAATAGACATAGGAACCCAAAAGCCCAAATGTGAAACCGACACGGAACACGTTTCGCAGGTTTCGATGCATACCGGATGCCAAAATGCACAGAAATGAATATACTACGGAGATTAGCTCGACGAGACGATCAAAACGGTATACAGATATCAGTGGTACAACTATCCTATCAAAAGTCGATAATCGTTACCGAAAAATGTTGTTAAAACGCCGAAAATAAGATAAACAGAGCAATAGCAGTTCAAATTTGATGAAACGAAATATGTCGTCTCACTCAGAAGATGATTTGCAAATTTATTATGTAAAAATATTCAGTTTTGGAAAACATTTTATTATCATCAAATATTAACTGATTTTAAATTTAAATAAAATTTCACAATAAAATAGACTTCCATATTATCAGATGAAAATTTACCATTTTCTATGTTTAAATAGACGTATTTCAAATATCAAATTTTTATTTCAAAATTCAACTATTTAAAATTTCACAAAAATTCAGTTAATTACGTTATTAAAACCATTAAAATTACGGGTTGTTACAAGAGTGATAGGGATGATGTCGGCATATAAAACCATATAGTTGTGTCTATTTGTGCTATATTTATATCAGGAATTTGAATATCTACTAACCATGCATAACCGTTAGGACTTTTAAATGAGATTTGTAGTATTCCCAATTTTTATAAAAAAACGAATTTCAAGTATCTTCTAACCACGCATAACCGTGAGGACTTTTAAATGGGATTAGAATCAACTCGTTTATTTAATAATCAATTTTGATGTGTTTCATACATGCATAACTGTGAGGACTTTTAAATGAGCATGAAAGCACATAAACAAATATTTCAAGTAATTCACCCATGCATAACAGTGAGGGCTTTTAAATGAGAGTGAATACTTGGATGTTTTTATTGCTGAAAAAAAACAAATAATTTCCTGTTTAAAATACCACATTTTGACATACTATATTGGATTTTGATGAGTGATGGTCGTTAGAAATATGATAGAAATAGAGATGGTCATGGAATTTTTACCAACAAAGTTATTACAAATTTTGTTCAAAGTTTTAAAGAAATTTACTCCATATACTGTCTCAAGCCATAATATATGATTAATATCAACACTCATCATTTATATTTCAGTCACTATTTATCTTTTGATAATCACTAGGGAGTCAGATTAGTTAACATAGGCATTTAAGATCAAAATAAAAAATATTAAATCAAATTTCTGAAATGCCTAAACTGAGACGAAGCCGACAAAAATTATTTTCTGGAAGGGGGTTTATAAAAATGTCTGCTAATTGAGAATCAGTTGAAATGAAATTTATGCAGATATTTTCTTTGGAAATATGATCTCTAATGAAATGCTGTCTAACATCTATGTGTTTTGTCTGTGAGTGATGTACAGGATTATTTGTAAGATCAATTGCACTTTTGCTATCACACATTATTGGAACTCGTTTAAAATTTAGGCCATAGTCTTGCAAAGTTTGCATCATCCATAAAATTTGAGCAGAGCAACCACTTAGAGCAATATACACTGCCTCAGTGGTAGATAATGCAATACAATTTTGTTTTCGACTTGCCCATGCAACTAATGAATGTCCCAACATAAAACACGTTCCACTAGTACTTTTTCTATCAACTAGACTACCAGCATAATCCGCATCTGAAAATCCTTTTAACTCAAAGTCGTCATTAGTTGGATACCATAGACCAAACCGTGGGGTGTGCAACAAATATCTAAAAATCCTTTTTACAGCTTTTAAATGAGATTATTTTGGGTTTGATTGAAACCGTGCACATAAACAAACAGCGAACATAATGTCAGGTCTAGAAGCAGTAAGATAAAGAAGTGATCTAATCATACCTCGATATTTCTTTTGATCAACCGCCTTACCTTTTTCATCCTTGTCAAGTTTAATAGTTGTGCTCATAGGATTTTTTGCAGGTTTAGCATCTTTCAATCCAAATTTGTTGACAAGTTCTCTAATATATTTCATTTGAGAGATGAATGTACCTTTATCACTTTGTTTGATTTGAAATCCTAAAGAAAATTTTAACTCTCCAACCAAGCTCATTTCAAACTTCTCTTGCATGACTTTTTCAAATTTCTCATACAAGTTGTTAGTGGCACCATATATAATGTCATCAACATATTTTTGAACAATCAAAAGATCATCATTTTAATGCAATAGAAATAATGTGGTGTCTACACAGCCCTTTTTGAACCCATTTTCAAAGAGATAAGTGCTAAGACATTCGTACCAAGCTCTAGGGCTTTTTTTAATCCATATAGTGCTTTCTTAAGTTTATATACATGGTTAGGGTATTCATGATTTTCAAAACCTTCTGGTTGTTCAACAAATACATCTTCTTTCAAAATTCCATTAAGAAAAGCACTTTTAATATCCATTTGTCTTAGTTTAAATCCTTCATAGCAGGCAAAAGCTAACAATATCCTAATGGATTCTAGTCTTACTACTGGTGCAAAAGTTTCATCAAAATCAATTCCTTCAATTTGATTATAACCTTTAACAATTAACCTAGCTTTATTCCTAATCACATTTCCAGATTCATCAAATTTATTTTTAAAAATCCATTTTGTTCCTACGACTGGATAATCATTAGGTCTAGGTGCTAGAGTCCAAACATCATTTCGCTCAAATTGATTTAGCTCTTCTTGCATAGCCATAAACCAATTTTCATCATTAAGAGTTGTATCTATGTCTTTGGGTTCAATTTCTAAAATAAATCCACTGTATAAACACAAATCACACAAATTTCTAAAGGAGGAACGAGTTTGAATACCTGCGGTAGGATTTCCTATTATCAATTCTGGAGGATGATCTACTTTGAATTTCAATCTCTCTGGATCAAGATTTCTTTGGACTTCTTTCGTGGTTGTAGTTTCTTTTGGTTTTTCATTTTCATCTTTTTCGTTCTCCTCTTCAACATTTCTTTTGATTGTTTCCTTGTTTTGATCATCAATACCTTCATCAAATTTCACATTGATCGACTCCATGATTGTTCTCGTCCTTTTGTTGTATACTCTATAAGCTTTGCTTCTGGACAAGTATTTCATGAACATGCCTTCGTCGGCTTTTGGCTCAAATTTTTCCAGTTGATCAACTGTATTAAGAATAAAACACGGATAGCCAAAAACCTTGAAATATGTAATGTTTGGCTTTTTGTTGAACCATAGTTCATATGGTGTTTTCTTAAGATCGGCCTAATCATGACTCTATTCATTACATAACAAGCTGTATTTACTACCTCTGCCCAAAAAGACAAAGGTAGTTCATACTCGTTTATCATAGATCTAGCCAACTCTTGTAAGGTTCGATTCTTTCTCTCGACTATTCCATTTTGTTGTGGAGTACGTGGGGTAGAGAATTCATGTTTAAATCAATTTTCATCACAATAATTTTCAAATTCATAATTTTCAAATTCTCCACCATGATCACTTCTTAGTGAAATAATAGAAACTTCTTTTTCATTTTGAACTAATTTTGTGAATTTAGTGAAGTAAGAGAAAGTTTTTGATTTTTTAGCTAAGAAGTACACCCACGTGTATCTAGAGTAATCATCAACCAATACGAAACAATATTTCTTACCACCTAGGCTTGTAATATTGTTAGGTCCAAACAAATCCCTATGAACTAGTTCAAGGACTCTAGAAGTGCTTACATTGTTTGTAACGACCCAGAATTTTGACCAAATTAAATTGAGAATATTTAATTAATTTTAAATATTTGAACGATGATTTAATTTGAATCCCCGATTTAACTTTGAATTTGGCGATTAAATTATAAAATTTAATCTATTGAATTGAATAAAAATTTAAATCTTCAATTTACAGTTGAAGAAAAATATTTCAAAAGCCTTTAAAATTCGTATTGATATTACTGAAGATAACAGAAGCTTCAGAATCGAATTTGGGAGTGAATTGTTCAGTTTGAAATTTAATCGTTCGAATCGATATTTAAAAATAGCCGTCCGAGGCACAGTCTCGGAATTCGACGAAACTAGTTTCATTGGGTCCGTAACGTTGAATTATTGTCAGATTTCAAGTTTCGTATTTATCGGAGTTGTTTTGTGACCGTACGGTTAGAAAACGCATTGAAGTTTTAAAACGAATTCGATTTGAAATTTATATTTATATTACTAAAAAATCACATGTTCTCTTCCCCTAGCTTCAGCCTAAAATCACGCCAAATATCATGGGAGAACAACGTGAAAACCATACTCCTTCAATTTTTAAAGTAACCCCTCCCTCCTCAAACAAACGAAAAGAATAAATGGCTACTATCCCCTTTCTCGTTCAATTCAAATCGAAGTCTTCTTTTCAATTCGAATCCAATTCAAATTCTTTCCATTCGTTCGAAAGCAAATAAGAAAAATGGTGGAGCCTCGTATGAAAATCAAACTAAATCGAAGCCGAGCATCTCCAATTAATCGCGGTTGAAAGTCGCAGACCGAGGGTTCACGAGAGGCGCGTACGCGCGTACACGCGATGGCCGCGGCATGGGCAGTGGGAAGCGCGACATCAGAGGAAGCTCGAATTGATTCTGGCGAGTCGATTTTCGACTGGGGAAGTTTGGGCGCTGCATCGAGGTGAAGCGACGAGGTAGTCGCGATGGGGGATTTCGTCAAGGCGATTTGGGGGGGGGGCGTTTCCACCTAGTCACGATGTCGTCGAACGACAAGGCAGCAGGCGCGCGGTCGTAGCTCGCGACGAGTGAGCTAGGCGTGGCGACAATGGATGTTCGCGACTGGGAATTCGAATTCGTTCTCGTCTCTGACAGGAAGTTGAGGTATCTTCGTTTTCTGATGATGTATTTGCAGATTCGTTTTATGATATAGTTCATATTCAAAGAAGAAAGTAAATATACAATAAAAATATATATATCTATAAATATAGGCAGTTCAAGAATATATACATATAGGAAATTTAGTTTTAAAAATAAACTTGTGAGTTAAAAGAAAGAAATTAGTTTTTAAAATCAATTGTATCAAAATTGTTAAAAGAAAATTTGTTTAATTTAATTGTTTTAAAAATGGTTAGGGTGATTAAATGGTTAGTTAACTTATTTAATTTATTCTAGTTATTAAAAAGATTTTTATGGGAAAATTTTGAGTCTAAAGTAAAATTGTTAGTTAGTGAAATAATTTAGCAATTAGTTAACTCAATCTATTTAAAATGAGAAAAATAAATTTATGAACGTATGTACATTTTGATTTACTAGTTTGATTTTAAAGTAATATATTTGTTTAAGATTATTTTTTCCAGTAAAGGATTATTTAAGAAAATTGGTTTGAGATATAATTATTCATTAAGGATTTAATCATTAGTTAAGATTAAATCATTTTCTAACCAAAATTATTATCATAGGAAATTTGATTTGAAATTTAATTATCAGTTAAAATAATTGTTAGTTAAATTAAATTTATAAATGATAATAAATTGATCGATAAATTCAAATATTTATACAAGGTCTGAAATGGAGAAATAAACTGGGATGGAAATGGATGGCAAATTAAAAGCTAAGGTGAGATCTTCTCACTCAGATTTATAATTGAATTGCAGTTATTGATTGATTTGTTTGAATGTGCTATTAGATATGATAGGATATATCTATATATATAGCAGTATATACATATTGGCATATGTATATATTGGATTGATTGATTTCCCGCCTCGTATAGCGGATGAGACCCTATTGCGCCGTTAGTAAGCAGATTTTTATAAAAACCCATATACCGCGATATTCCACCTCGAAGTGGAATGGTATTGTGCTAACGTCTTTGGATGCAGGGAAACAGGTTGGAGGGATCCAACTGGATTCCTCACCAGTAGTTATTTATTTACAGGATTGATGTATATTCTGTTATCATATGTTGATATATGATGTTGATGTTGTGATTGACTAATTGATGCGTTGCATCATCGGATTCAAATTTTGAAGTTTAAAAATAACGATTTTAACATTAAAAAGAGATTTTAAAAGTGATTATTTGAAAGTATACGTTTTATTTGAATCTTTGAATTGGTTTACTTTAAATAAATAAATGTTATAAATTTAAAGTTATGGAGATTATAATGTTTGTGAAATATAACCAAAAGATGATTTTTTTGAAGTGAATAGTTAAGTAATTTATAAGATAGTTTAAATTTGAATTTTTGAATTATTAAAAACGATGTATATAAAAGATGTACAAAATTGATATTTATCAATTAAAAATTATTGGAATTTTAAACGAGTTTTTATAAGTGTTAAATTTGTAAAGATATGAAACTTATAGAATTATAAGTTGTAAAGATAGGGAATTTACAGAATTATAAATTGTGAAGATTTGAAGTTGATAGATTTATAAAATTTGAAGTTTATAGATTTATAAAGTATGAAGTTATAAAATGAATGGAATTGTAGAATAAAAGATTATAAGAAATTTACTTATAAATTGGGTTTTTGCCTTTAAATGGAATATTTATCGAATTGATTTATAAAGGAGATTTATAAATCAAAGTGTTAGAAAATAGAAATAGAAATAGAATTTATAAACGGTGTTTTATAAATTCGAAAATCAATCAAATTTGATGAATCGAATATAGAAGGTTATTAAGGAAATTTTATCCACGATTTTGGACAGTGGATAAATTCTTGAAAATAAATGTGTAGAAAAGATTGAATTTGGATAACGAAGTATATTCACGATTTTGGACAGTGGATATATTATTAAATAAAATGGATATGTTTTGGAAAAGGGATATTACGAATGAAGTAATTGTTTTAAAAGATGTTTTAAAACGTGATAAGTATCGGATACATAGATTTCAACATTTATTGTTGAAATAGGCGTTTTCGAAGATATAAGGAAATGATGGACTATAACACTGTTGTTATAGTAAATGATTTTCGAAAGAAAATGTTTTATGTAGTATTGGGATTTATATATCTATCTTAAATCCGAATCCCTATACTAGTGATTTTGAGTCGTCGTAACGATGTTTTACGCAACATTCGTTTTGACTCAAATAGATGTTAAAAATTAATGATTTCCTTAAAGAATGAAATATATACTTAATTTGATTTAAGTATATTGAATATTTTCAAGTGTTGAAAATAAATAGATTTGTGAATTACTTATTATTATATAAGTATGGAATTGCTTTTCCAATATGAAATGAAATGTTTTTGAGAATTTATCTTCTTAAAGATAAATTGAAATTGAATATTGAAATCGATTTGAAAATCGTATATCAGTAGATATTTTGAAATATAAATCCACTATGGAATTTATGAAGGAAAGGGAAACTGTTTAGTAAAATAAATATTGATTTATTTTAGAAGTGTGGAATTTTATATCTAGTAAAAGATATTTTTGGAAGATGAAATAATTTGGAAAATTATTTGGAATCTGATGATGTTGCGCATCTTTATTGATAGTTAAATAACCGACTATCAATAATTACCTTGAGTAGGTATTTGTTGTGAATTGGATGAATTTGAATGCCACACTTGTTTTTAAATAAACGCTCACTATTCGGGTTAGCCGGGAAAGGACCATGGGGTCGTATAACCCATTCCGAATATGTGATACGTCGTTATGAATCGCATTTGAAGACCGGTGTTGAAGACCGGATATTTTTGAAAACGAAAGGATTACCGTCGAGTTACTCTACATCGGCTGATCTCCGATTTAGAGGTTTTATCACCCTTAGTGACGGGAAGTCCTGACGTGATTGAAATTATCCGGATTTGCAAGGGCTTCGTGAGAAGTGCCTTCGGTTCTGTTCGATCCCGGAACAGACTTTTATGGATTGTGTGTCTGACGTTACAATTTGAGATATAAAGCTGATTTCTTTCAAATACATTTCTGTTGGTGGCGGAGAATTTATTCTCTTAGTTTAACACCCTTCTCTGAGACGTACGAGCTCAGAGGTTATGTAGTTGAAATTTATCAGCGATATATCCCAATTTGGTAACGTGGCATACTGAGTGTTGCTGTGAAATGATCAGTGTTTGATCATTTGCGATATGATCATTTGTTTGATCTTATATCTTTGTGATCATAGGTTGATCATTTTGTTTGACCCGAAGCAGGGCTTTTTGTAGAAAGCGTAGCTTTGTGGACGAGACTTCATCGAGCCTCACACCCCGGAAATGGTCGAAACAGGAAGGATGCGGCAAGGTTCTAGGGAGTAGCGCCCCTTAGTGTATGTCATTCCTTCTGGATAAAGGTGGTATCATGGTATGGAGCCCAGATACTTAACCTCTGTGGTTGCTGCAAAATTTATTTCTTTGTGGTTGTTGCGAATCGGGGATCCTCGGGAAGATCGGTGACGATCGGGGAATGGCATACGCGTGTCAGTAGTTACCTATTTTTGCAGAGGTAACCCGGCCTTGTGTTGGCAGAGATCCGGTTAGGTTCTCGGGTCGTCTATTCCAGGGACGTACCCATCGTGGAAAAGGAAGTTCCTTAGCCTGACCATTTGTTGGAAATCCAAAGAAACAATACGAGCCTTTACGATTTCAATTGTATAACCTGTCTCCTCAGGAGGCAGCTATAGCAGGCATAATATAATGGTACCTATGCTGGCTAAGATTTATATTCTACTTTCGAAATGTTTTCCACTATGCACTGATAATAATATCAAAAAGAATTTGATTTTTGCGTAGTAAGCATCTTTGACTATCATAAGAAGAAATCTCCTCCAAGTCTGCGTTTGCATTGTGTGTGTGGTGGGAGGTCTTATGGTAGTTTCATTTTCCAAAAGCATTGCGAATTGACTTTAAAATCTTCTTGTTGTTTATTTTAAAGATAAACTGTTTTACGATCTCACACCAGTCTTGCTATATTACAACATGATAGGGGATTCTCGCTTCGCGGTTTGGTGGCGAATGGGAGACTCTTACCCCTACATGTCCCTGAGAGGGATGGGTTGGTTAGGCAGAGGCCGTGACAGTCGAGAGGCTGGCCGTAAAAGCAAGTTTGGGGTACCATTGTCAGCCACGGTGGGACCGGGATGGTTGCAAAGCCTACCGATGGCCGCTTACTTCGGTATGTGACAAAGTGGTATCAGAGCATATGGTTAAGCGACAACCCTGCTCTGTTGGGTGTTACTCATTAGAGATAGAGTCAGCAGTACTTTAGAATGAGTTTGAGTGTCATAATAGATATGAGCGCGTATTTGTTATTGAATATAAAATTGTTTTGTATTGTGTTGACTTATCGGTTGATTGTTTATGGATTCTGGTCGGTGCAGTCTAGCTAACTGTAATCGATAGGGGTTTCTAAACTCTTAAACAAGATAAACCGACACAGTATTGATTTTAAAACGGGTAAATGAGATAATTTTACCCAAAACTATTTTTGTATAGAAAAGAAATGTTTTTCTATGAATTATTATAGTATATGGTTGCATGGATGTTAGAAGTGATAATATTAATCTATTATCATTGAAATTGAATAAGAAATTGAAATCGTAACTCCAAAGTTAAGAAATAAATCCATATACAAATGAAATTTGAGAATATAAATTATAAATGTGATTTGTAATGTGAAACGGAATTCCAGGGAAGTTTTTGGAAATGTTTTGAAAAGAATTTGAAAATTTTGAGGATTGGAAAGTTTAAATTTCTTTTTGATTTGAAAGTGAATTTCAAAGGTTTTGGAAAGTATTTTGAAGAGATGAAAAGCTCTAAACTCTTTTCGGTCGCTGGAAAATAACTTCGGTAATGACTGCAGCATCACTGATGTTCATTTTCGGGTTTCCAGAAGAGGAATTGCTGCCAAATTGTTTTAAATAAAAGTGTTTGAAAATTTGGGTTTTGTTTTGGAAATTCAAATGGAATTTGAATTGTTTTCAAAATGGCTTTGAAATGATGGTAGACTCTGGAATACTATATCAAAATATGTATGAAATAAGAAATAAGTTGATAACTTATACCAATTGAATTTTGGTAGAATAAATTTAACTTAAAAGAATGAAGTTAAATCAAAGCAAGTATAATAAGTGAATCAATTAAATGAAAATGAAATTGAAAGTTGAAATTCATTTCGAATTCGTAAGCAAATGAATTGAATTGAATAATTGAAAATGAAAGATGAATTGAAATTCGTATGGGAATTGGAAATTCAGTTTAAATGTAAATAGATCTAACCGAAGTGGTAAATTTAAAATAAGAATATTTATATTGAACCTAAGTAATGAAGAGCGAAATTCTTAAGTAAAATTCGAATATTGAAATTATTCTAAGTTGATGATTGAATGAAGATAAAACTGGAATTAGAACTGAATGTTGAAAACGAATGTGAATAAATGAATTAGAATTGAAATGAATTAGTAACTGAAACTAATTTAAAAGAGTGCAGTTGTGAATGAATGAAAGCTGATAAAATTCAATATTCAGGAGATAAACCGAATCCAAATTAGATTGGAATTGTGAATTGAATTCAAATGAATTTGAAATGTAAAATTGAATAAATAAATATGTGTAACTTCAATAGTGAATTAGAGATGGTATAAGAAGTTATATTGAAAATTTTGTAATAGAACTTGCAAAATGGTTTGAATATGTGTAACTAGATATTATGGCTAGTAGGACATACATGTGTTATAAAAGGAATTGAAATTTTGATTTCGAAGATAATTCGAATTTGCTCGAAAAGGTACGTATTTGAATTATAATATGAGTTTTTGATGATTTCTTGTCTAGCCGCTTGGCCTTTTCTTTTTCTTTTTGAAATCTGAGAGTCCGTAGGGACGTTTTGTAGTCGTGCCGTATTAGCCGCGCAAAGGAGACGCTGGCGAAATTTTTCGAAAATTTCGAGTGTTAGAAAATTTTTGAGAAAATTTTGAAAGTTTAAAATTTTAATTTAGAAGTTAAACAATGTTGTTCACTTGTTTGAAACTTTAATTGGAGTTGGAAAGTTAGTAGAAATGATAACGAATCTTTAGTAGAAAGATTTGTCTTGATGAATTGATAAAACTATTTAGATTGTGAAAAATAGTAGACGAGTTAAGAACCTTTTTCCCTAACTTGTAATTTCGAGGACGAAATTCTTTTAAGGGGGGAAGTCTGTAACGACCCAGAATTTTGACCAAATTAAATTGAGAATATTTAATTAATTTTAAATATTTGAACGATGATTTAATTTGAATCCCCGATTTAACTTTGAATTTGGCGATTAAATTATAAAATTTAATCTATTGAATTGAATAAAAATTTAAATCTTCAATTTACAGTTGAAGAAAAATATTTCAAAAGCCTTTAAAATTCGTATTGATATTACTGAAGATAACAGAAGCTTCAGAATCGAATTTGGGAGTGAATTGTTCAGTTTGAAATTTAATCGTTCGAATCGATATTTAAAAATAGCCGTCCGAGGCACAGTCTCAAAATTCGACGAAACCAGTTTCATTGGGTCCGTAACGTTGAATTATTGTCAGATTTCAAGTTTCGTATTTATCGGAGTTGTTTTGTGACCGTACGGTTAGAAAACGCATTGAAGTTTTAAAACGAATTCGATTTGAAATTTATATTTATATTACTAAAAAATCACACGTTCTCTTCCCCTAGCTTCAGCCTAAAATCACGCCAAATATCACGGGAGAACAACGTGAAAACCATACTCCTTCAATTTTTAAAGTAACCCCTCCCTCCTCAAACAAACGAAAAGAATAAATGGCTACTATCCCCTTTCTCGTTCAATTCAAATCGAAGTCTTCTTTTCAATTTGAATCCAATTCAAATTCTTTCCCATTCGTTCGAAAGCAAATAAGAAAAATGGTGGAGCCTCGTATGAAAATCAAACTAAATCGAAGCCGAGCATCTCCAATTAATCGCGGTTGAAAGTCGCAGACCGAGGGTTCACGAGAGGCGCGTACGCGCGTACACGCGATGGCCGCGGCATGGGCAATGGGAAGCGCGACATCAGAGGAAGCTCGAATTGATTCTGGCGAGTCGATTTTCGACTGGGGAAGTTTGGGCGCTGCATCGAGGTGAAGCGACGAGGTAGTCGCGATGGGGGATTTCGTCAAGGCGATTTGGGGGGGGGGGGCGTTTCCACCTAGTCACGATGTCGTCGAACGACAAGGCAGCAGGCGCGCGGTCGCAGCTCGCGACGAGTGAGCTAGGCGTGGCGACAGTGGATGTTCGCGACTGGGAATTCGAATTCGTTCTCGTCTCTGACAGGAAGTTGAGGTATCTTCGTTTTCTGATGATGTATTTGCAGATTCGTTTTATGATATAGTTCATATTCAAAGAAGAAAGTAAATATACAATAAAAATATATATATCTATAAATATAGGCAGTTCAAGAATATATACATATAGGAAATTTAGTTTTAAAAATAAACTTGTGAGTTAAAAGAAAGAAATTAGTTTTTAAAATCAATTGTATCAAAATTGTTAAAAGAAAATTTGTTTAATTTAATTGTTTTAAAAATGGTTAGGGTGATTAAATGGTTAGTTAACTTATTTAATTTATTCTAGTTATTAAAAAGATTTTTATGGGAAAATTTTGAGTCTAAAGTAAAATTGTTAGTTAGTGAAATAATTTAGCAATTAGTTAACTCAATCTATTTAAAATGAGAAAAATAAATTTATGAACGTATGTACATTTTGATTTACTAGTTTGATTTTAAAGTAATATATTTGTTTAAGATTATTTTTGCCAGTAAAGGATTATTTAAGAAAATTGGTTTGAGATATAATTATTCATTAAGGATTTAATCATTAGTTAAGATTAAATCATTTTCTAACCAAAATTATTATCATAGGAAATTTGATTTGAAATTTAATTATCAGTTAAAATAATTGTTAGTTAAATTAAATTTATAAATGATAATAAATTGATCGATAAATTCAAATATTTATACAAGGTCTGAAATGGAGAAATAAACTGGGATGGAAATGGATGGCAAATTAAAAGCTAAGGTGAGATCTTCTCACTCAGATTTATAATTGAATTGCAGTTATTGATTGATTTGTTTGAATGTGCTATTAGATATGATAGGATATATCTATATATATAGCAGTATATACATATTGGCATATGTATATATTGGATTGATTGATTTCCCGCCTCGTATAGCGGATGAGACCCTATTGCGCCGTTAGTAAGCGGATTTTTATAAAAACCCATATACCGCGATATTCCACCTCGAAGTGGAATGGTATTGTGCTAACGTCTTTGGATGCAGGGAAACAGGTTGGAGGGATCCAACTGGATTCCTCACCAGTAGTTATTTATTTACAGGATTGATGTATATTCTGTTATCATATGTTGATATATGATGTTGATGTTGTGATTGACTAATTGATGCGTTGCATCATCGGATTCAAATTTTGAAGTTTAAAAATAACGATTTTAACATTAAAAAGAGATTTTAAAAGTGATTATTTGAAAGTATACGTTTTATTTGAATCTTTGAATTGGTTTACTTTAAATAAATAAATGTTATAAATTTAAAGTTATGGAGATTATAATGTTTGTGAAATATAACCAAAAGATGATTTTTTTGAAGTGAATAGTTAAGTAATTTATAAGATAGTTTAAATTTGAATTTTTGAATTATTAAAAACGATGTATATAAAAGATGTACAAAATTGATATTTATCAATTAAAAATTATTGGAATTTTAAACGAGTTTTTATAAGTGTTAAATTTGTAAAGATATGAAACTTATAGAATTATAAGTTGTAAAGATAGGGAATTTACAGAATTATAAATTGTGAAGATTTGAAGTTGATAGATTTATAAAATTTGAAGTTTATAGATTTATAAAGTATGAAGTTATAAAATGAATGGAATTGTAGAATAAAAGATTATAAGAAATTTACTTATAAATTGGGTTTTTGCCTTTAAATGGAATATTTATCGAATTGATTTATAAAGGAGATTTATAAATCAAAGTGTTAGAAAATAGAAATAGAAATAGAATTTATAAACGGTGTTTTATAAATTCGAAAATCAATCAAATTTGATGAATCGAATATAGAAGGTTATTAAGGAAATTTTATCCACGATTTTGGACAGTGGATAAATTCTTGAAAATAAATGTGTAGAAAAGATTGAATTTGGATAACGAAGTATATTCACGATTTTGGACAGTGGATATATTATTAAATAAAATGGATATGTTTTGGAAAAGGGATATTACGAATGAAGTAATTGTTTTAAAAGATGTTTTAAAACGTGATAAGTATCGGATACATAGATTTCAACATTTATTGTTGAAATAGGCGTTTTCGAAGATATAAGGAAATGATGGACTATAACACTGTTGTTATAGTAAATGATTTTCGAAAGAAAATGTTTTATGTAGTATTGGGATTTATATATCTATCTTAAATCCGAATCCCTATACTAGTGATTTTGAGTCGTCGTAACGATGTTTTACGCAACAATCGTTTTGACTCAAATAGATGTTAAAAATTAATGATTTCCTTAAAGAATGAAATATATACTTAATTTGATTTAAGTATATTGAATATTTTCAAGTGTTGAAAATAAATAGATTTGTGAATTACTTATTATTATATAAGTATGGAATTGCTTTTCCAATATGAAATGAAATGTTTTTGAGAATTTATCTTCTTAAAGATAAATTGAAATTGAATATTGAAATCGATTTGAAAATCGTATATCAGTAGATATTTTGAAATATAAATCCACTATGGAATTTATGAAGGAAAGGGAAACTGTTTAGAAAAATAAATATTGATTTATTTTAGAAGTGTGGAATTTTATATCTAGTAAAAGATATTTTTGGAAGATGAAATAATTTGGAAAATTATTTGGAATCTGATGATGTTGCGCATCTTTATTGATAGTTAAATAACCGACTATCAATAATTACCTTGAGTAGGTATTTGTTGTGAATTGGATGAATTTGAATGCCACACTTGTTTTTAAATAAACGCTCACTATTCGGGTTAGCCGGGAAAGGACCATGGGGTCGTATAACCCATTCCGAATATGTGATACGTCGTTATGAATCGCATTTGAAGACCGGTGTTGAAGACCGGATATTTTTGAAAACGGAAGGATTACCGTCGAGTTACTCTACATCGGCTGATCTCCGATTTAGAGGTTTTATCACCCTTAGTGACGGGAAGTCCTGACGTGATTGAAATTATCCGGATTTGCAAGGGCTTCGTGAGAAGTGCCTTCGGTTCTGTTCGATCCCGGAACAGACTTTTATGGATTGTGTGTCTGACGTTACAATTTGAGATATAAAGCTGATTTCTTTCAAATACATTTCTGTTGGTGGCGGAGAATTTATTCTCTTAGTTTAACACCCTTCTCTGAGACGTACGAGCTCAGAGGTTATGTAGTTGAAATTTATCAGCGATATATCCCAATTTGGTAACGTGGCATACTGAGTGTTGCTGTGAAATGATCAGTGTTTGATCATTTGCGATATGATCATTTGTTTGATCTTATATCTTTGTGATCATAGGTTGATCATTTTGTTTGACCCGAAGCAGGGCTTTTTGTAGAAAGCGTAGCTTTGTGGACGAGACTTCATCGAGCCTCACACCCCGGAAATGGTCGAAACAGGAAGGATGCGGCAAGGTTCTAGGGAGTAGCGCCCCTTAGTGTATGTCATTCCTTCTGGATAAAGGTGGTATCATGGTATGGAGCCCAGATACTTAACCTCTGTGGTTGCTGCAAAATTTATTTCTTTGTGGTTGTTGCGAATCGGGGATCCTCGGGAAGATCGGTGACGATCGGGGAATGGCATACGCGTGTCAGTAGTTACCTATTTTTGCAGAGGTAACCCGGCCTTGTGTTGGCAGAGATCCGGTTAGGTTCTCGGGTCGTCTATTCCAGGGACGTACCCATCGTGGAAAAGGAAGTTCCTTAGCCTGACCATTTGTTGGAAATCCAAAGAAACAATACGAGCCTTTACGATTTCAATTGTATAACCTGTCTCCTCAGGAGGCAGCTATAGCAGGCATAATATAATGGTACCTATGCTGGCTAAGATTTATATTCTACTTTCGAAATGTTTTCCACTATGCACTGATAATAATATCAAAAAGAATTTGATTTTTGCGTAGTAAGCATCTTTGACTATCATAAGAAGAAATCTCCTCCAAGTCTGCGTTTGCATTGTGTGTGTGGTGGGAGGTCTTATGGTAGTTTCATTTTCCAAAAGCATTGCGAATTGACTTTAAAATCTTCCTGTTGTTTATTTTAAAGATAAACTGTTTTACGATCTCACACCAGTCACCATGACTGACTCGGAGTTTATTGTTCCCTTCTAAACTCTGGGTGCCCACCAATTTCCACACGGGCAGCCTAGAGTTATGTTATCAGGATATTCTGGATATTCTGGAGCTTTGGAGATAAGCTGGAGGACGAGACGTAGTATTTGTATCTGATATATTTATTCCGCTGTGTATTCTGTATGAGGACAAGTTTATATAACTGTCCATTGTTGTATATTGACTCTGATGATTGATGTATGTATAAAATGATATAGTTCTTTGTTTTAAAGAATATTGATTCATCTATTATATATTATTCCGCTGCGATATGTGAGATTCTGATATTGTCTCTGTTCTGTATCTGTTGTTGTTTTGTTGTTCTTCTTCTCTTCTTCTTCTTCTTCTTCTGCCTTTTTCTTCTTTCTTAAACCCTCACTATTGGAGTTTCCGGCACTCGATTGCTCGACAATCGATAAAGTGAGTATCGATGTTGAATTTTCGGAAGTCGAAAATTTCGGTATGTGACATTGTTCTTGGCAGGGAACGATGATTTTTTAAGCTTTCCCATAGTACATGCTTTACATAAAGTTTCTGTTTTGAAATCATGTGATGGCAAACCTCTTACCAACTCCTTTCTTTTTAATTTGTTTAACAGATTCATGCTAGCATGTCCCAATCGTCTATGCCATAAATTTACTTCCACATCCTTAGCTACCAAACATTTTGAAAGAGTGAGATCATCAAAAGATAGAGAGTATATATTACCTTTCCTCTTACATGAAAATAAGGTTTCTTTTGATGATTGGTCAACAATTTTGCACAAGTCAGAATCAAAAACAACATTCATACCCTTATCACATAACTGGCTAATTGAGATCAGATTATGGTGTAGATTTTCAACATATAATACATCGTTTAAGGTAAACGTACCATTACCTACTTTACCTTTACCGATAATTTTGCATTTATCGTTGTTGCCCATTGTGACTCTCCCACTTTTGTGCTTTTCTAGGCTAAGAAACTTTGACTTGTCGCCCGTCATGTGCCTGGAGAAACCGGAATCTAGATACCATTCTTGTTGTTCCTTAGCCTGCCAACACATCTCGCTTGGTTCTTCACTTTCACTGTCATTTGTTTCTCCTAAGAAGCACTGATTTACTTTTTCATTGACAAGACGAGATTCTTTGATTTGGGAGGTTCTTTCATGAACTATTTCAAGTGTGTGCCAGATTTCCTGCGAAGTTAAACAATGTGAAACTCGATTAAATTCAATTTGGTCTAATGAGCAAATAATAGAATTCATAGCCTTGGTATTAGTAGTTAGCGGTTTAATTTCAGAATTTGTCCATTGATCCATAGGTTTTTCTATTTCTTGATTGTCTACCATAATTGTTGGCGTCATATATCCCGTTTCAACAATATTCCAAGCAACTACGGATTTTCGAAAAAATTTCATTCTATTTTTCCAATATGCGTATTCACCATTGAACATGGGTGGTCTAACTATGGATTGGCCCTCAGCAAAAGCATTATTAAAAGAAGCCATTTAAAAATTCAAAAACAAAAATTGGTTTTTGAAAAATCAAAATTTTAAAATAAAAAATGGTTTTTGTTCCTAGCTCTGATACCACTTGTAGGATCGATTTCACCCTAGATAGAGGGGGTGAATAGGATGATACTAATAATAATAAAAATTAACGCGGAAATATGTATAATAACTGCAGCAGCATAATAATAAAAGCAGAAATAGAACAACTCAGATTTACCCAACTTCGGCAAAACCCTGCCTACGTGCTGCTCCTAAGGTTTCTACTAGAAATTAAATAGTCAGACGCTTACACACATAAACTTACGACACCCGCTAAGGGCTAAACTAACTCTACGCTCAAAACCCTGCCACAACTCAGCCACTGAGTTGCAAATTCTCGAACTACACCACCGTAGTTCGTAAACTAGTCACATGGCTAGAATGTTACAAAAGTTTAAAAGAAAATTAAAAACAAAAACAATACAAAACCCTAATTTTAAAATTAAAGCCCAATAGAATTAAAGATCGGCCCAAAAAAACACTGTGATAAAAGTAAGTCCATTCCCTTTTTCTCTTGTTAATGCCTTCGGCCGCTCCCTTTCTCCATTCCTTTCCGAATGCTATGGTTTTTGTAAAATTGAAGATGTCGCTTAGATATATTGATCGATTGAAGTGATTTTATGCTTCGATTGGCTTCGTCAATCATCTCATTGGCTTGAGTGCATGCGGTTGCTCCAATTTAGTCGAGTTTAATTTGTGCTCTAAGTTGGTATGTGAATTTTTCCCTTTTTAATTCTCGACTTTGATTCGAGTTGCGAATTTGTTTTTGATTTAAAAGTATGCTCTGGATTTTTTGTCTTGAACTCGAATACTTTTTTGCCGATGATGTTAATGGGTTATATAGGGAACGAATCCTTTAATTTTCGTTCGTATAATTTTGTTTGAACTCTTCAGTGATTTTCACTTGTCCATTTGATTTTGCTTGAGCGCTTGTAATTAATCTTGACTGCTTCATTTGTTTACACATTACTCATACATTTTCACTTGCTTGAGTCGGTTCTGTCTTTTGGTCCTACGATCATGGAATTTGAATTTTTGAGACTTCCCTGACTTGATATAATCTGACTTGTTCATTTTCGTGTTACTTCTACAAGTTGAATTCTTTTCTGGCTTTGACTTGATGAGTTCATTCAAACTACTACCTTGATGACCCACGGCTTCTGACCATTTCATTGTTGAACCATACTTGCTATCACACACTCCTGAAATGTTGAAATTGAAGTTTGCATATTTGTGTATACTGCATATAAACTTGTATATGTTTTGTTGCATTACTGTCACATTGCTATCTGGTGCATTGTGTTGAGTCTTCACTGTTGATGTTCCTTTGCACCAGACCATGTTTGTTGAGTATGTTCATGTTGCATTGTTAAATTTCTTGAGTGCTTGCTTCCATGTATGATTCTGGACTAGGTCACATTACTTGCTTGCTTCCTTGTATTGCTTCGGTTTCTTTGAATCATTTTGTTTGCTGGTCTTGTTACATGTCTGGTGTGATTGCACTTCAGTGCATAGTCTAGTGTACATGTTGTATGCATGTGTGCCTCTGGTCTGTGTTTCCTGAGTTCTTTATATTCACTGAACTAATGTTAATGCTTCATGTTTTGCATTTACTTGTATGCTACCTCTGATCTTTCTGTGATCTTCTTCGAGTCTGGTTCATGTGTTCATGTGTACATTGATTTTAAAACTGCCTTGATTTCATTTGTACATACTTGTTTGCTCTGTCCTCTATTTCATTTAGTTTTGCATTCATTCTGGACTGATCATGTGTTATATGATCTGGTTATACCCCATATCTGAACAGATGATGTATTGATTCTTTTGTTGTTGCAATCTTGTTAGCCTTGAATGCATTTAACACTCGATCACTATTTTTGCTTGGAGTTGAATTGTGTACATATCCATGCTAGGTTACATTGTTAATGTTGAAAGTGGTCAGTTCCTTTTCTGGCTTGTACATTCGGCTGTCGTTTCTATGATGCTTGCCGAATGGGATATTCTTGAGACTCTATCTTTTTGTGATATTCATGATCGAGCTCCATCCTCTGATTCTCCGATAGCATTATTCAGTTTGGAAGCTCGACCCTCTCTATTGGATCGTATTGCCAAAGCTCAGCGGCGTGATCCTGATCTTGTGCATCTTATTCAGCTTTGTGAGACTGAATCCCGTGATGAGGCGTTGTGGGATTTCATCATTGATTTTCATGGGTGTCTTCGTAAGAAGAACCGTCTTGTTGTGCCTTCTGATTCTGCACTTAGGCATGACATTCTTGATGACTATCATCGTTCTAAGTATACCATTCATCCTGGCAGTAGTAAGATATATGTCGATATGCATCGCCTTTATTATTGGGAAGGCATGAAGCGCGATGTGGCTAGTTATGTGACTTGCCAACGTATTAAAGCCGAACATCAGCGCCCTTCTGGTCTCCTTCAGCAACTAGAGATTCCATTGTGGAAATGGGATCAGATTTCGATGGATTTCATTGATGGCCTACCTCGTACGAGATCGGGCCATTCTAGCATTTGGGTTATTGTTGATCGCCTCACCAAATCAGCTCATTTGTTCCTATTAAATCTAATAGGACTGCTTCCCTTTTGGCTAAGTTATATATCAAGGAAATCGTGAGACTTCACGGTGTTCCTAGTTCGATTGTGAGTGACCGTGATCCTTTATTCATAAGTCATTTCTGGCAGAGTCTTCAGCAAGCTTTGGGAACAAAGCTTAATTTCAGCACAGCTTAACATCCACAGTCTGATGGACAGACTGAACGGGTGAATCATATCTTGGAGGATCTCCTCCGTATTTGTATTCTTGATTTCGGAGGTAGTTGGGAGGATCATCTACCCCTTGTAGAGCTCTCCTACAACAATAGTTTTCAGTCCAGTATCGGTATGGCTCCTTTCGAAGCCTCATATGGAAGGCCATGTCGATCACCATCATGTTGGTTGGAATCTGGGAAGAAGCTTATTCTTGGCCCAAAGTTTGTTCATCTTTCTTTTGAGAAGATTAATCTTATTCGTTAGAGAATGAAAGAGGCACAGAGCCCCAGAAATCCTACGTGGATAACCGTAGGAAGCCTCTCGGGTTCTCGGTTGATGATCTCGTCTTTATTCGTGTTTCTCCTTTGAAAGGGGTTATGCACTTCAGTATGACAGGGAAATTGGCTCCTCGCTTTGTAGGACCATTTCCTATTACTGAACGTATTGGCCTTGTGACTTATAGAGTTTCACTTCCAGCTCATCTATCCGGAGTTCACAACGTGTTTCACGTCTCTCAGCTTTGGAAGTGTCTTCGAGAATCGGATTCTATTATCAATTCTCCTAATTTGCAAGGGCTTGAGATCTCACCAGACTTAACTATTGTACAACAGCCTATTCGCGTACTTGCCTCGGAGGTGAGACACCTTCGAAACAAGGACGTGCTGCTCATTAAAGTTCAATGGTCCGCTAATCCCAATGACTGTACTTGAGAAACCAGAGAGTTTATCGAGCAATCCTATCCGGGTTTCCTATCTTCGCTTAGCAATGGTGAGAATATCTCTTTATCTCAAGCTTAGTTTCTTTCCTTTTTGGGTGATGTAAGTATGTAGTTGTTACAAATTCTTCTCAAGGAATTGCGCGGACGCAATTTTGTTAAGGAGTGGAGATCTGTAACAACCCGCATATTTTACGATTCTATGTATAAATGTTTTATTTAAATATAGCATCGTTAGTCGGATTTAAGTCCGAAATGTCACTTTTTGCAAACGGTCGAATTAGGACTTGGGACCACTTCCATTGAGTCCAAAATGGCGGTTGTGATCTTTCTAAATATAAGCATCGATATGTTTGGAGTGAGTTGAATTTTGCTATTTTCTATTTGGGATTTTGGGTTTGGGTTTCAGCCCACTAACCCTACTTATTACCCTAACTCACTAACTCTTCATCCATTCACTCATTTCATTTCTTTATATTCTAGCTGAACTGAAAATGGGGGAAGAGAATGGGAAATAGAAATTCCAAGCCCTAGTTTTCTTTTGCAAACTCAAATTCTTGCTCCAAAATCAAAGAGAAGCTTAGGTAAGCCTTCTTTTCACCTTCTCCATCTCTCTCTCTCTCTCTCTCTCCAATTTCAGAAATTTCCTATAACCTAATTTAGGATATACTTGTTTTGATCTTAGATTGGAGCTTGTAGAGTAGAAGTGAAGAGTGGTTGATCTTTTCTTTGCATTTGAGCTTCTCATCTTTGTTTTTGGGTTAAAAGGTGAGTTTTTGAACTCACGTCTAAGCTTATAGCTTTTGTTGTGGTTGGGTAAGAATTCCTAACCTCTATTCATGTTCATTTGCTTTTGATTTGGATTGATATGGTGAATTCTCCAAATTTTGGTGTTTTGGAGATAAAATCTTTAAAGATCCTATTGTGGATATTTGGACATGTTGTTTGGGGTGTATCGAAGAACCTATAAGACTGGGTTGTCGCTTGGCGCAATCCCCTAGTCTTCGTTGCTCGTCCGATAGCTTCCCATTCATTTTGGCCATCAAGGCCTAGGCAAATTGTTGCCCAGACCAGGTCTTTAGACGTCTGAAATGCAAGTTCAGACGTTTGATTTTAAACCTGGAACACAAAAATATACGGTAGAAATTTATAAAAATGGCAGAAAACAAAGTCAGACGTCTAAAACAACCTCTTAGACATCTAAAACATTGTGTCAGACGTCTGAAACAACCTTTTAGACATCTGATGCAACATGTCAGACGTCTGAAGCCACCCTCCAGACGTTTGGAAGTTTTCTGAATTTCCAGTGAATAAATCCAGACGTCTGGATTTTAAATCAGACGTCTGGAACTGCCTATTTTTGCCTATTTACCTATTTTTGAGTGAATTTCCATTTTTATCGATTCTTGTCGATCCAATTAGTTGTTATCGCATTTTTGACTTTGATGATTCTTTTTTTTAGATTTCGTACACGGGTTTTTATAAAGTGATCTTTTTAAATGGTATTAAAAGCTCGTTTCTCCAACTTATAATTTCTATATAAAACACACAATTTTGCACTCCGAGCGAAGAGGGAGGAGAATTAAATGATTAGATAAAACGCGTGTTATGAACACATGCGTTCATCTTTTCTGTTAATTCCTAATCTATTTGTTTGATCGTTTTGACCTTCGGGTCTGGTTTACCGATGAGATGAGGTAAACTTTTTACTGCTTTGAGTGTGAAATTGACTGACGGATAGTAAACCGTTTAGTGCAAACGTGTGGTATGGGACTCACGTTAACATTTTTCGGGTTCCTTCCTGAGAGTTGGTGACACATGTTGCCTTCGGGCTTGTGCCTTCGGGTGTTGCCCTATAGTATCGCTTTTGGAGTTGGTCATTCGCCACCACTTGAGAGATATTCGGGTATGTTGCCTTCGGGTGTTGCCCTATAGTATCGCTTTTGGAGTTGGTCATTCGCCACCGCTCGAGAGATATTCGGGTATGTTGCCTTCGGGCTTGTGCCTTCGGGTGTTGCCCTATAGTATTGGTTTTGGAGTTGGTCATTCGCCACCGCTCGAGAGATATTTGGGTTTGTTGACCTATAGTATCGCTTTTGGAGTTAGTCATTCGTCACTGCTCGAGTGATATTTGGGTTTGTTGCCTTCGGGTTTGTGGATCCTTGTTATACAGTACTTAGCTCGAGCATCTTTTGGTTCTTTGAAAATTATATTTCCCTAGTGTATCGCCCTTCGGTGCTTGTCCTTTGAACCATACGATATATAGCGATTACCTTGTGGAAACTTGTGTTACCTTTATTGGTATTTGTTATTTGCTTTTTGGCTTGTTTTGGGATATGATATCCTTTGTTTATTTGAGTTGCCGATGATATGAGGCTTGTTATGATTCATCTTCTGTTAGATGATCGAGTTATCTCTTTTAGAGATATTTATGGTACTTTATGACCTTGCATGTTCATTATCATTTGGTTTATCTAACTGATTTGTTTAGCTAGACTGACCCGTGTGTTTTATACTCGGGTCAGACCGAGATGTTTCAGGTTAGGTACATTGGACTTAGCCTATTTTGCTTCCGCACGGAGTATTCTGCTAGCTCCTTTTTATTATAGCTTTTGTGTAGTCCTTTTTGGCTGTAACTCTGATATGTATTCTTTTGACTCGCCTGTATATTGTGGTTTGCTTTACCACTTGACATGTATCATTTTGTATACTCTGTAATGTATCTGTATATGTGTAAATGTATGTGATGATCTACTGTTCTGTGATGTGTATTACATTTGAGTTGTTATATTTTGTTATGATAGATCCTTCAGCCACCTATGGCTTTGTATTAAGTATTTATTGGATATGTCGATCCATTTTAGAAAGAAAAAATGTATGGCAATTGTCGGCGTATTCAATAAATAATTAAGACAAGGCTATAGATGGTCGCTCCTATCCAGCTCTATTCTCCTTATTAGGAGACGGTTTTACCTAGTAATACGCTTTGCTAATGTAGGTCTCGGAGTGGGGCGTCACAGCTTGGTATCAGAGCTGAGTTCAGAGCAAATATATGATAAACATAGAACAGAGACACATATTACGGTACATCAAAGGTTAGTATGAATGTTACGAATCTTTGAATCATCGTGCCTTTATTCTTTCGGTGCCTTTGGGGTAGATAGAATTTTGGGGATACGTCTAGGAATGCATTTTATTCCGTAGTAATCCATATTTGAATTAATGATATCTACCTTGTGAATAATTTTTATCTTATCTTAACTTTCAACTAATGGCCGGAAGAGGCAGAGGACGATGCTCGGATGCTGGGCAATCCAGCGGCTCGCATCCGGACGGCGTTTATATGTCTGCCGATCAGTTTTTGGAGTTATTTAGGAGCACTCAGCCTCCAGCTCCTATTCGAGCATCTCCTCCACGCAAGTATGCCTTTGCACGCCTGTGTGGTGATTTTTCTCATCTTGGAGGAAAGCCATTCAAAGGCTCTGAGTCTGTTCTTGAGGTCCAAGCTTGGATTCGCACATGCGAGCGTATCTTTTCTCGTATGGATCTTTCTGACCACGATCGAGTTCTTGTAACTTCTAGCTTATTGCAAGAGCATGCCCTCGATTGGTACGAGCTTCTTGTAGCCGAACTTGATGAGTTTGTTCTTTCTTGGACCCAGTTTCGGGAACGATTCGAACTCAAATTCATTCCTGAATCTGAGAAAGTTTTATTAGCTCGTTGCTTCCTTGAGTTGAAGCAAGGGAAGTCCCCCGTCTCTGAATATGTTGCATCATTTGAGGCCTTATCTAAGTATGGTCTTGAATTCATTAGCACCTCTTATAAGAAGAATCTGAAGTTTGTCTCTGGTCTTAAGAAATATCTTAAGAAGTCTTTAATGCTCCGGCTTAAGCTTTCTTTTGAGGAGTTGGTTGATTCGGCACTTCATCTCGAAGCCATCAAGAAGGAGTGTGATAGTGGAGATGATGTTGAGGTTCGCAAGAACCCCAATAAGAAGAAGTTTCCATTTCATAAGCGGGAATTTTTCCCTTCCAAGAAGAAAAAGGCTGTTGAATCTGGTTCTAACTCTCAATCTGCTAGAACACCTTCCATTCGGAAGTGTTTCAATTGTGGTTCTCCTGATCATATGATCCGAGATTGTCCTAAGCCTCTCTTCTGCCGTTATTGCAAGAAGGAAGGTCATCGTATTTCCACCTGCCCTACTGCTCTTTCTAGTGCCAAGCCTGGCAAGCTTTATGTTACCAAGGCTTCTGGAGGTTCTTCTCAGCCCAGAGGTATATCTCCATCTATTTTGGAAGGTTCATTTTATTTCATGACCGTAGTATTCGAGTTCTTTTCAATACGGGTGCTTCGCATTCTTTCATACTGAAAAAGCTCGTCGATGATTTGTCTTTGGATGTTTCTTGTATAATTACTTCGTTAAGGATTGCAAATCCTATTGGGGGATCCGCAACCCTTAGCATGCTTTGTGATGATGTTGAGATTGTTTTATGTGGCTTTTCTTTTCGTGCGAATCTGCACGTTATTTCTTATTTGGGATTTGATATGATTTTGGGTATGGACTGGCTAGTGAGATACGATGCCAGGATTATTTGTTTTGAAAGAATTTTATATCTTCGACATCCAGATTCGTCTACTCAGCTATCACTTGTTCTTCGGAATGTGGATAATTCCGAAATAGCTTTATATTCTCTTGAATCAAGAGATGATGATGATATATCTTGTATTCCTATTGTTTGTGACTTCTCTAATGTTTTTGAGCCGGTTTCGGGTTTGCCACCCAAGCGGGCGATCGAGTTCCGCATTGATCTCATTCTAGGTGTGCAGCCAGTTAGCCGTCCTCCCACGAGGATGTCTACAAAAGAAAATGAGGAACTCAAGAAGCAGCTTTAGTGCTTGAGTCCAAACAGTTGATTCAGTCCAGTTTTTCACCATGGGGTGTCGCGGTCGTCTTCATGAAGAAGTCCGATGGAACTCTTGGGCTCTGCATCGACTATCGCAAGCTTAATGAGTTGACCATCAAGAATAGGTATCCATTGCCTAGAATCGATGATATGTTTGATCTATTGAGTGGCGCTAAGGTCTTCTCTCAGCACGACCTTGCCACTGGTTTTCACCAGCTCCGAGTCGCGGAAGATAGCATACCTCTTACAGCTTTCCGCACTCGATATGGTTCTTTCGAGTGGCTCGTTATGCCGTTCGGTTTGACGAACGCCCCTGCTTTCTTTGTTAATCTTATGAATCGAGTATTCCGGGAATATCTCGATAAGTTCATCCTTGTGTTCATCGATGACATTCTTGTTTATTCTAAGTCTGAAGCCGAGCATGCTAATCACTTGAGAATTGTCTTGAGTACTCTTCGTCACCATCAGCTTAAAGCCAAATTCTCCAAGTGCCATTTTTGGGAGAATAAGGTTAAGTTCTTAGGCCATGTTGTATCTTCCGACGGCATTTCTGTCGATCCCTCAAAGGTCAAAGCTATCCAGAATTGGAAGAGGCCTGAGAATGTTCATGAGATTCGTAGTTTCCTTGGATTGGCGGGTTATTACCGTCGGTTCATTAAGGATTTTTCCTGTGTTGAGCTTCCTCTCACCAGCCTTACTCGAAAAGGCATTCGTTATATTTGGTCCGATAAGTGTGAAGCTTCCTTTTAGACATTAAAGGAACTTCTCACTAACGCTCCTATTCTTGTGGTTCCCGAGGGGAATCATAATCTTGTTGTCTACACCGATGCTTGTGGTAGTGGTCTCGGTGCCGTGCTTATGCAGAAGGATCGAGTAGTTGCTTATGCTTCTAGGCAACTGCGTCCGAATGAGGTTCGCTATGCCACTCGTGATCTTGAGTTAGCCGCCATTGTCTTCGCCTTGAAGATTTGGCAACACTATTTATTAGGTGAGCGCTTCATTCTCTATACCGATCATAAATCCTTGAAGTATTTGTTCACTCAGAAGGAACTCAATATGAGACAACAACATTGACTCAAGTTTCTTGCCTCCTATGACTTTGATCTCCAGCATACCCCTGGTAAGGGTAATCGTGTTGCTGATGTGCTTAGTCGCAGACATTCTGCTGTCATTTCTATGATGCTTCCCGAATGGGATATTCTTGAGACTCTATCTTTTTGTGATATTCGTGATCGAGCTCCATCCTCTGATTCTCTGATAGCATTATTCAGTTTGGAAGCTCGACCCTCTCTATTGGATCGTATTGCCAAAGCTCGGTGGCGTGATCTTGATCTTGTGCATCTTATTCAGCTTTGTGAGACTGAATCCTGTGATGAGGCGTTGCGGGATTTCAGCATTGATTTTCATGGGTGTCTTCGCAAGAAAAACCGTCTTGTTGTGCCTTCTGATTCTGCACTTAGGCATGACATTCTTGATGAATGTCATCATTCTAAGTATACCATTCATCCTGGCAGTAGTAAGATGTATGCCGATATGCATCGCCTTTATTATTGGGAAGGCATGAAGCGCGATGTGGCGAGTTATGTGAGTAATTGCATGACTTGTCAATGTATTAAAGCTGAAAATCAGCGCCCTTCTGGTCTCCTTCAGCCTCTAGAGATTCCATTGTGGAAATGGGATCAGATTTCGATGGATTTCATTGATGGCCTACCTCGTACGAGATCGGGCCATTCTAGCATTTGGGTTATTGTTGATCGCCTCACCAAATCAGCTCATTTTGTTCCTATTAAATCTAATAGGACTGCTTCTCTTTTGGCTAAATTATATATCAAGGAAATCGTGAGACTTCACGGTGTTCCTAGTTCGATTGTGAGTGACCGTGATCCTTTATTCACAAGTCATTTCTGGCAGAGTCTTCAGCAAGCTTTGCGAACAAAGCTTAATTTCAGCACAGCTTAACATCCACAGTCTGATGGACAGACTGAACGGGTGAATCGTATCTTGGAGGATCTCCTCCGTATTTGTATTCTTGATTTCGGAGGTAGTTGGGAGGATCATCTACCCCTTGTAGAGTTCTCCTACAACAATAGTTTTCAGTCCAGTATCGGTATGGCTCCTTTCGAAGCCTTATACGGAAGGCCATGTCGATCACCTTCATGTTGGTTGGAATCTGGGGAGAAGCTTATTCTTGGCCCAGAGTTTGTTCATGATTCTTCTGAGAAGATTGATCTTATTCGTTAGAGAATGAAAGAGGCACAGAGCCGCCAGAAATCCTACGTGGATAACCGTAGGAAGCCTCTTGAGTTCTCCGTTGATGATCTCGTCTTTATTCGTGTTTCTCCTTTGAAAGGTGTTATGCGCTTCAGTATGACAGAGAAATTGGCTCCTCGCTTTATAGGACTATTTCCTATTACTAAACGTATTGGCCCTGTGGCTTATAGAGTTTCACTTTCAGCTCATCTATCCGGAGTTCACAATGTGTTTCACGTCTCTCAACTTCGGAAGTGTCTTCGAGAATCGGATTCTGTTATCAATTCTCCTGATTTGCAAGGGCTTGAGATCTCACCAGACTTATCTATTGTACATCAGCCTATTCGCGTACTTGCCTCGGAGGTGAGACACCTTCGAAACAAGGACGTGCCGCTCATTAAAGTTCAATGGTCCGCTAATCCCAATGACTGTACTTGGGAAACCAGAGAGTTTATCGAGCAATCCTATCCGGGTTTCCTATCTTCGCTTAGCAATGGTGAGAATATCTCTTTATCTCAAGCTTATTTTCTTTCCTTTTTGGGTGATGTAAGTATGTAGTTGTTACAAATTCTTCTCTAGGAATTGCACGGACGCAATTTTGTTAAGGAGGGGAGATCTGTAATAACCCGCATATTTTACGATTGTATATTTAAATGTTTTATTTAAATATAGCGTCGTTAGTCGGATTTAAGTCCGAAATGTCACTTTTTGCAAACGGTCGAATTAGGACTCGTGACCACTTCCATTGAGTCCAAAATGGCGGTTGTGATCCTTTTGAGTATAAGCATCAATATGTTTGGAGTGAGTTGAATTTTCCTATTTTCTATTTGGGCTTTTGGGTTTTAACCCACTAACCCTACTTATTACCCTAACTCACTAACTCTTCATCCATTCACTCATTTCATTTCTTTATACTCTAGCTCAACTAAAAATGGGAGAAGGGAATGGGAAATAGAAATTCCAAGCCCTAGTTTCCTTTTGCAAACTCAAATTCTTGCTCCAAAATCAAAGAGAAGCTTAGGTAAGCCTTCTTTTCACCTTCTTCATCTCTCTCTCTCTCTCCAATTTCAGAAATTTCCTATAACCTAATTTAGGAAATACTTGTGTTGATCTTAGATTGGAGCTTGTAGAGTAGAAGTGAAGAGTGGTTGATCTTTTCTTTGCATTTGAGCTTCTCATCTTTGTTTTTGGGTTAAAAGGTGAGTTTTTGAACTCACGTCTAAGCTTATAGCTTTTGTTGTGGTTGGGTAAGAATTCCTAACCTCTATTCATGTTCATTTGCTTTTGATTTGGATTGATATGGTGAATTCTCCAAATTTTGGTGTTTTGGAGATAAAATCTTTAAAGATCCTATTGTGGATATTTGGACATGTTGTTTGGGGTGTATCGAAGAGCCTATAAGACTGGGTTGTCGCTTGGCGCAATCCCCTAGTCTTCGTTGCTCGTCCGATAGCTTCCCATTCATTTTGGCCATCAAGGCCTAGGCAAATTATTGCCCATACCAGGTCTTTAGACGTCTGAAATGCAAGTTCAGACGTTTGGTTTTAAACCCGGAACACAAAAATATACGGTAGAAATTTATAAAAATGGCAGAAAACAAAGTCAGACGTCTGAAACAACCTCTTAGACGTCTAAAACATTATGGTAGACGTCTGAAACAACCTTTTAGACGTCTGATGCAACATGTCAGACGTCTGAAGCCACCCTCCAGACGTTTGGAAGTTTTTTGAATTTCCAGTGAATAAATCCAGATGTCTGGATTTTAAATCAGATGTCTGGAACTGCCTATTTTTGCCTATTTGCCTATTTTTGAGTGAATTTCCATTTTTATCGATTCTTGTCGATCCAATTAGTTGTTATCGCATTTTTGACTTTGATGATTCTTTTTTTTAGATTTCGTACACGGGTTTTTATAAAGTGATCTTTTTAAATGGTATTAAAAGCTCGTTTCTCCAACTTATAATTTCTATATAAAATACACAATTTTGCACTCCGAGCGAAGAGGGAGGAGAATTAAATGATTAGATAAAACGCGTGCTATGAACACATGCGTTCATCTTTTCTGTTAATTGCTAATCTATTCGTTTGATCGTTTTGACCTTCGGGTCTGGTTTACCGATGAGATGAGGTAAACTTTTTACTGCTTTAAGTGTGAAATTGACTGACGGATAGTAAACCGTTTAGTGCGAACGTGTGGTATGGGACTCACGTTAACATTTTTCGGGTTCCTTCCTGAGAGTTGGTGACACATGTTGCCTTCGGGCTTGTGCCTTCGGGTGTTGCCCTATAGTATTGCTTTTGGAGTTGGTCATTCGCCACCGCTCGAGAGATATTCGGGTATGTTGCCTTCGGGCTTGTGCCTTCGGGTGTTGCCCTATAGTATCGCTTTTGGAGTTGGTCATTCGCCACCGCTCGAGAGATATTCGGGTATGTTGCCTTCGGGCTTGTGCCTTCGGGTGTTGCCCTATAGTATCGGTTTTGGAGTTGGTCATTCGCCACCGCTCGAGAGTTATTTGGGTTTGTTACCCTATAGCATCGCTTTTGGAGTTAGTCATTCGTCACTACTCGAGTGATATTTGGGTTTGTTGCCTTCGGGTTTGTGGATCCTTGTTATACAGTACTTAGCTCGAGCATCTTTTGGTTCTTTGAAAATTATATTTCCCTAGTGTATCGCCCTTCGGTGTAGGTCCTTTGAACCATACGATATATAGCGATTACCTTGTGGAAACTTGTGTTAGCTTTATTGGTATTTGTTATTTTCTTTTTGGCTTGTTTTGGGATATGATATCCTTTGTTTATTTGAGTTGCCGATGATATGAGGCTTGTTATGATTCATCTTCTGTTAGATGATCGAGTTATCTCTTTTAGAGATATTTGTGGTACTTTATGACCTTGCATGTTCATTATCATTTGGTTTATCTAACTGATTTGTTTAGCTAGACTGACCCGTGTGTTTTATACTCGGGTCAGACCGAGATGTTTCAGGTTAGGTACATTGGACTTAGCCTATTTTGCTTCCGCACGGAGTATTCTGCTAGCTCCTTTTTGTTATAGCTTTTGTGTAGTCCTTTTTGGCTGTAACTCTGATATGTATTCTTTTGACTCGCCTATATATTGTGGTTTGCTTTACCACTTGACATGTATCATTTTGTATACTCTGTAGTGTATCTGTATATGTGTAAATGTATGTGATGATCTACTGTTCTGTGATGTGTATTACATTTGAGTTGTTATATTTTGTTCTGATAGATCCTTCAGCCACCTGTGGTTAGGTAAGAATTCCTAACCTCTATTCATGTTCATTTGCTTTTGATTTGGATTGATATGGTGAATTCTCCAAATTTTGGTGTTTTGGAGATAAAATCTTTAAAGATCCTATTGTGGATATTTAGACATGTTGTTTGGGGTGTATCGAAGAGCCTATAAGACTGGATTGTCGCTTGGCGTAATCCCCTAGTCTTCGTTGCACGTCTGATAGCTTCCCATTCGTTTTGGCCATCAAGGCCTAAGCAAATTGTTGCCCAGACCAGGTCTTCAGACGGCATAAATTTATAAAAAATGGTAGAAAACAAAGTCAGACGTTTGAAACAACCTCTCAGATGTCTGAAACATTGTGTCAGACGTCTGAAACAACCTTTCAGACGTCTGATGCAACACGTCAGACGTCTGAAACCACCCTCCAAACGTATTGAAGTTTTCTGAATTTCCATTGAATAAATCCAGACGTCTGGATTTTAAATCAGATGTCTGGAACTGCCTATTTTTGCCTATTTGCCTGTTTTTGAGTGAATTTCCATTTTTATCGATTCTTGTCGATGCAATTAGTTGTTATCGCATTTTGACTTTGATGATTCTTTTTTTTAGATTTCGTACACGGGTTTTTATGAAGTGATCTTTTTAAATGGTATTAAAAGCTCGTTTCTCCAACTTATAATTTCTATATAATACACACAATTTTGCACTCTGAGCGAAGAGGGAGGAGAATTAAATGATTAGATAAAACGCGTGCTATGAACACGAGCGTTCATCTTTTCTGTTAATTCCTAATCTATTCGTTTGATCGTTTTGACCTTCGGGTCTGGTTTACCGATGAGATGAGGTAAACTTTGTACTGCTTTGAGTGTGAAATTGACTGACAGATAGTAAACCGTTTAGTGCGAACGTGTGGTATGGGACTCACGTTAACATTTTTCGGGTTCCTTCCCGAGAGTTGGTGACACATGTTGCCTTCGGGTGTTGCCCTATAGTATCGCTTTTGGAGTTGGTCATTCACCACCGCTCGAGAGATATTCGGGTATGTTGCCTTCGGGCTTGTGCCTTCGGGTGTTGCTCTATAGTATCGCTTTTGGAGTTGGTCATTCGCCACCGCTCGAGAGATATTCGGGTATGTTGCCTTCAGGCTTATGCCTTCGGGTGTTGCCCTATAGTATCGCTTTTGGAGTTGGTCATTCGCCACCGCTCGAGAGATATTTGGGTTTGTTGCCCTATAGTATCGCTTTTGGAGTTAGTTATCGTCACCGCTCGAGTGATATTCGGGTTTGTGGATCCTTGTTATATAGTACTGAGCTCGAGCATCTTTTGGTTCTTTGATAATTATATTTCCCTAGTGTATCGCCCTTCGGTGTAGGTTCTTTGAACCACACGATATATAGTTATTCCCTTGTGGAAACTTGTGTTACCTTTATTGTTATTTGCTTTTTGGCTTGTTTTGGGATATGATATCCTTTGTTTATTTGAGTTGCCGATGATATGAGGCTTGCTATGATTCATCTTCTATTAGATGATCGAGTTATCTCTTTTAGAGATATTTGTGGTACTTTATGACCTTGCATGTTCATTATCATTTGGTTTATCTCACTGATTTGTTTAGCTAGACTGACCCGTGTGTTTTATACTCGGGTCAGACCAAGATGTTTCAAGCTAGGTACATTGGACTTTGCCTAATTGCTTCCGCACGGACTATTCTGCTAGCTCCTTTCTGTTATAGCTTTTGTGTAGTCCTTTTTGGCTGTAACTCTGATATGTATTCTTTTGACTCGCCTGTATATTGTGGTTTTCTTTACCACTTGACATGTATCATTTTGTATACTCTGTAATGTATCTGTATATGTGTAAATGTATGTGATGATCTACTGTTCTGTGATGTGTATTACATTTGAGTTGTTATATTTTGTTCTGATAGATCCGTCAGCCACCTATGGCTTTGTATTAAGTATTTATTGGATATGTCGATCCATTTGAGAAAGAAAAAAATGTATGGCAATTGTCGGCGTATTCAATAGATAATTAAGACAAGGCTATAGATGGTCGCTCCTATCCAGCTCTATTCTCCGTATTAGCAGACGGTGTTACCTATTAATACTCTTTGCTAATGTGGGTCTCGGAGTGGGGCGTCACAAAAACTCTTCCTACGTGCTACCCCAAGGTTTCTACTAGAAATTAAGTAGTCAGACGCTTACACACGTAATCTTGCGACACCCGTTATTGACTAACCAAACTCTACGCTCAAAACCCTGTCACAACTCAGCCACTGAGTTGCGAATTCTCAAACTACAGTACCGTAGTTCGTAACCTAGTCACACGACTAGAATTTTACAAAATTTTACAAGTAAATTACAAATGAAATAAAAAGACTTAACAAAACCCTATTTATATACATTTAAGCCCAAATATTTAATAACAACATTCGGCCCATAAACAATATAACGATGACTCCCTTTATTTCCTTTTTCTTTACTTCGGCCGACTATCTGATTTGCTTTGTAATGTCTGCTTCATTCCTCTTTGAGAAAATTAGGGCTTTTTTCGATTGAAGCCGCCGCTACTAGAATGGATCGATTGAGGTGTGCTTTTGCTTCTGGTTACTTTATCAATCGATTTGCTTGAGTTGCTCTCTGTAGCTTTAATTGATTCGAGTTCGAATGACACAAGATTGGTGTGTGATTTGTGATTTATTATACTGTTTGATTTGTTTGAACTCGAATTCGTTGATGCATTTGCCAATGATGATACTGGGCATTTATAGGGATCGTACCCCTATAATCTCGTTCGTATTTTTGAGTTTGAATTCTTCACGTGATTTGCTCTACCATTGATTTTTGATCGAACGATGTGATTAATCTTGACTTGTTCATATCATACGTATACTTCATGAATTTGAATTTAGGTCCGTTCTTTTCTCTATTGACTTCTATGATTTCGGCACTCTGAATTTTTGAGATAATTGACTTGGTTGATTTCTTTCTGCTATCACTTGATCATTTGATTGATTTTTATCTCGGCCATGACTTTGTTAAAACTGTTAAATGCTCTGTTGCTTGATTACTAGTACATGTTCACTTGTTCAAACTGCTACTTTTCCTTGCCTAGTTCATGACCCACGACTATGTTGTGATTAGCTTCGAGTTAATTGTCTGTTCACCGTGTACATAGACTTGTGCACTTCATGTTGACTGAAACTGAAGTTGTATATATGCATGTAGTCCTAGTGCCCTTTGAAATCTTGCTGTATTTGACCTGTTGTCTGAATTTTGTTAAGCTATTATCATGTTTCCTTGTATTCTCTGGAGTCTTGTGAAATTTGAAGTGGTCTTCATGTATATTGATGTCACCTCTGGTGCCTCTGAGCCTGTTCGAAACTGTTGTCACCCATGTATATTTTGTATATGTGTCTAGACTCAATTCTGGTTGCTTGTTGAGTTGTTATTCAAGTGGTTCTTCATGTGTAGCTGTTTTGGTTGAGGCTTTATGTATTGTATGTGGTCATTGAAGGTTGCTATCATTTGTGTTTCATGTACTGCCTTGTATTTGCTGTCTCATTTTGAATTGCAGTCTTGTAAATTAATGTTTGATCTATAGCTTGAATCGATTTGTGGTCATTCATGTATAAGTTTGCACTTTGTATTCGTGGCTTTGTTCTTTGAACTGAATACGTGTATACATATATATGTGCATATATGTGTACATGTGTGTTTGTGAGTGTATGATTGCTGCATGCTCATGTTGCCATGTTCACCATGATGTCTGATGGTAGCTACTGGGTTGAGTGTATGATTTCTATGGCTGCTCTTTCCACTTTAGTGCTTGCATATTCCAGTATGCATTGTGTAGTGCTTGTATCTTAGTGATGCATTGCTTTTGTTCCACTGGCTTGTCTTTTTGAACTGGTTCATTAAGCCAGCTACTCCCTTGCTCGAAACTATTTTACTGGGTTACCCTGTTTAGCCTTCACACACCTGAAATGTTGAAACCATGCTCGTCTCTAGTTCCACATGTTAATACATTTTCCTTTGTTTGGTTTATATGCATATACATTTTGGTTGAGTTTTGTTGCATATGTGAGTTCATGTCATGTTGTAGTTTCGAGTCTGTGCATGCTGTCTGGAGCAGTTCTTCATGTGTATTGAACTTCATGTGTATACCCATTTGATATATTTGCTCGAGTCTCTATTTTATGTGGTCTGATCTGGATGAATTTGTTTGTTGGACTGGGTTCACTTGTGGAACTAGTCTTGTTTTGGTTGGAGTCATTCTGGTTGTCATCTTTGTATACATGTGTGTTCTGTTTTGTGTATTTTCCTCTGTTGCACATTTTGCTGATCTGATTTGATGTGACCATGATATGTGTGTGCATATATGTATGGTGCATTTGAAACTTTGTGACTTTGTTTTGATCGAGAGTTATATGCACTTGAGTTGAATCCAGCTAATGGCTCGGGTTTGACCTTGTGCTCACCTTCCCTTCAATTTTATCAAGTATATATCGGTGTGCACGACCTTGTGGCATGTACAGTGATACACTGTGCATGTTACAAGTTGTTCGTGTATGATTAATTCAAAAGAAATGATGACGAACAACCCAAATAACTAAGGCAAACGATGTTTTCAAAAACACACATTTTATTGTACACTGCAAAATATTTCTATTTCAATTTTACTGCGTCAGTGTTTATTTTGTAGATAATTCAGATGCTGGATACAAACTGGAATAGAGTTGAAGATAAAAATACGTGTGAGTGAATATGTAGTGAGGTGAACATTGTAAAGTGAAATTTGTGATGTAATCGCAATTGTAGTGTAATTGAGAAATGTATATATGTAGTGAGAGCTCAAATTTGAATTTGTAATAAAATATTTGTTTGAATAAGAATTCTTTGTTATTTATTTTATTCATCAAATATTTATTCAATTATGTGAAAAATAAAATAGTACAATAACAAATACATTTAAACGAATATATATATATATATATGTTTATTATCATCAAACAAAAATCATAGGCTATTGTATTCTACAATCTCTCCCTTTTGATGATAACAAACATATATTAAGAGTTTGACTCTATTAAATGTATTTGACCTTGATGAATTCCATTTGCTCACCCTATTTGAATGCTCCCCTTACATCAAAGCTCTCCCTTCACATATGCATGAAAATAAATAAAAAATATGCAAATGAACCTAGATGGGAATAAAAAAAATAAAATATTTGACCTTTATTTGCCAAAATCTTAACTTTTCTCTCCCCCTTTTGTTATCAGCAAAAGAGTAATAGTGTTAGAAAAGTAGAGATAAAGTGTTAGACATTAATACAACATTAATACCCAATCGAGTATAAATATTAAATTTCAAAAAAAATCATAAATACTCTGTTAGGTGCATATTCCACTTTAGAGTGATAGGTATGATGTCGGCATATAAAATCATATAGTTGTGTCTATTTGTGGTATATTTATATCAGGAATTTGAATATCTACTAACCATGCATAACCGTTAGGACTTTTAAATGAGATTAGTAGTATTCCCATTTTTTATATAAAAAATGAATTTCAAGCATCTTCTAACCACGCATAACTGTGAGGACTTTTAAATGGGATTAGAATCAACTTGTCTAGTTAATAATCAATTTTGATATGTGTTCCATACATGCATAACCGTGAGGACTTTTAAAAGAGCATGAAAGCACATAAACAAATATTTCAAGTAATTCACCCATGCATAACCGTGAAGACTTTTAAATGTGAGTGAATACTTTGGATGTTTTTATTGTAAAATAAAAAATAAAAACAAATAATTTCCCATTTAAAATACCACATTTTGACATACTATATTGGATTTTGATGAGTGATGGACATTAGAAATATGATAGAAATAGAGTTGGTCATGGAATTTTTACCAACAAAAGTTATTATAAATCTTGTTTAAATTTTTAAAGAAATTTACTAAATATATTGTCTCAAGTCATAATATATGATTAATATCAACACTCATCACTTTTTCAATCACTATTTATCTTTTCGATAATCAGTAGGGAGTCAGATTAGTTAATGTAAGATCAAATCCAAAAATAAATATAAAATCAAATTTTCTAAAATGACTAATCTGAAACAAAGTCAACAGAACTATTTTCTGGAAGGGGTTTTATGAGAAAAAATGTTTGCTAATTGAAAATCAGTTAAAAATGAAAATTATGCAGATATTTTCTTAGTTAATGTAATGCAACTAATGAATGTCTTAACATAAAACACGTTCCAGTTGTAATTTTTCTATCAACTAGATTACCAGTGTAATCTTCATCTGAATTTCCCTTTGACTCAAAGTTATCATTAGATAGATATCATAGACCAGATGGTGAAGTTTCAACAAATACCTTAAAAATCCTTTTTATTGCTTTTAAATCAAATCATTTTGAATTGAAACTGTGCACATAAACAATTAGTGAACATAGTGTCAGTTCGAGAAGCAATAAAATAAAAGAATATATCCATGTATATCTGGAGTAATCATCAACCAATAAAACAACATCATTAGTCCTAACAAATCTATATGAACTAGTTCAAGGATGAAAAGATAATTGGTCAACATTTTTGCATAAGTCAGAATCAAAATCAACATTTATTTTCTTATCACATAACTGGCTGAATTAGATCAGATTATGGTGCAGATTTTCACATTTAATATATCGTTCAAGATAAATGTACCGTTACCTATTTATCTTTGCCGATAATTTTTCGTTGTTGCCCATTGTGATTCTGCCACCTTTGTACTAGGCTAAGGAACTTTGATTTGTCGCCCGTCGTGTGCCTGGAACAGCCAGAATCCAGGTATCACTCTTGTTGTTCCTTAGCCTACCACCACACCTACACGAGGAGATATTTTTGTGACCTATTTTTTTATAGGTCCATGATTGTTAGTGGCAAAAGTTTTGAAAAATATGTTTGTGTAGACCCAAGACAATCTATATTTGTTCCTTTCGGCACCCAGATTTTTTTGACTTTAAGGATTTTATATTCGTGCCTTTTGGAACCCAAATTGGTATGGTTTTCACGTGTTTGGGTCTATACCAACAATTGTTGTGATTGTGTCCAAATTTTTTACAAATCATGCACTTGGAATTGACTTTATCAATTTCGCTTCTAACACGTTCAGATTGAGTATACCCAAGTCCTTGTCTAGCAGTATCGACAGTTTGTTTCCCTAATAACATATTTAGCGATCTTTCTCCTTTGGAAAATTTTCCTAAAATTGTAGACAATTGTTGGACTTGTGTTTTGAGAGATTCATTTTCATTCATAACAAAGTGCACTTTTTGATAGAATTTTCTCTCCTAGTGTTTTCACTTTCTTTCAAAATTAGAATTTCATTTTCAAGTGATTTAGTTTTAATTTCTGATTTTTTAATTTCTTCTTCAAGTGATGGTCACTTATCACACTTAGGGCTCTTGTTTCGATAGTTTTTAACCAATTGATCAAGTTTCTTATTTAGTTCTATTAAAATATTTCTTTGTGATTCAATTTTAGCGTACTTCTCCCTAAGTCGTTCAAAACAGCTATTTACTTCGTGAAAATATATAAGTAATTCTTAGTGAGTAAGTTTTGATACCTCACTAGGCTCGTCATCATCGCTATCAGTTGTATCACCTCGAAGACACAGATCTGCATTTTCACTCTCACTGCTAGTGCTTTTATTATCATCATCACTTTTATTCCAAGTGGCTGCAAAACTTCTCCTTTTCGATTTCTTTCCTTGGCCGAGTCGATTTTGAGGACAATTGGGCTTGATGTGACCAGGTTTATTGCACTTTTGACAAATGATCTCTTGCTCTTCTGAGTTGTCTAGTACTTTGACTATTCTGCTTTTCAATTGTTGATTTAGAGCTGGATTTCCATACTTGTGATTCCACCTTTTGAATTTCTTTATTATCAGCGCCAGTTCTGCTGCACCATCATCATCTTCACTTTCAGTTGTTCCTTTGAGAGCTATTGATTTCTTTCGAGCATCACCTCCTTCACGTTCTTCCTTGAATTTCATTTCTAGCCATAAGTGGTGACATTTCCGATGAGTTCTTCAACTTTAACTTGTTTCAAATCTTTTGATTCTTGAATTGCAATCACTTTTTCTTCAAAATTTTGTGGAAGAATTCTGAGTATTTTTCGGACTATTTTCAGCTTTGTGTATGGCTTTCCAAGTGATCTCGATTTGTATACTAGATTAGAGAGTCGTCCATACATTTCTTTGACACTTTCATCCTTTGCCATTGTGAAGTTTCGTATTCGCTACTGAGCATTGTAAGGTGAGATTCTTTGACTTGGGAGGTTCCTTTGTGAGTCACTTCAAGTGTGTGCCAAATTTCCTACGCAGTTAGACAATGTGAGACACGATTAAATTCAATTTGATCCAATGAACAAATAATAGAATTCATAGCTTTAGCATTAGCATTCTGCAGTCTATTTTTAAGATCTGTCCATTGATCCATTGGCTTTTCAATTTCTTGATTATCTACCACTATAGTTGGTGTCCTATATCCCGTCTCAACAATATTCCATGCATCTATGGTATTCAAAAAAAATTTCATTCTATTTTTCCAATAAGCATATTCACCATTGAACATGGGTGGTCTAACTATAGACTGACCCTCAGCAAAAGCATTATTAAAAGAAGCCTTTTAAAAAATCATTTTTTAAAAAAAAACAAAAAATGGTTTTTGTCCTAGCTCCGATACCACTTGTAGGATCGATTTCACCCCAAAGGGAGGGTGAATAGGGTGAAACTAATAATAATAAAAATTAATGCGGAAATATATATAATAATTGCAGCAAAGATAACAGCAGAATAATAAAAGTAGAAATAGAACAATACAGATTTACCCAGCTTCGGCAAAACCCTGCCTATGTGATGCCCCAAGGTTTCTACTAGAAATTAATTAGTCAAACGCTTACACACGTAAACTTGCGACATCCGCTACTGACTAACCTAACTCTATGCTCAAAACCCTGCCACAACTCAGCCCCTGAGTTGCGAATTCATGAAATACACTACCGTAGTTCGTAACCTAGTCTCACGACTAGAATTTTACAAAATTTTAAAGTAAATAAAAAATGAAATAAAAAGACTTAACCAAACCCTATTTATATACATTTAAGCCCAAATATTTAATAACAACAGTCGGCCCATAAACAATATAACGATGACTCCCTTTATTTCCTTTTTCTTTACTTCAACCGACTATCTTATTTGCTTTGTAATGTATGCTTCGTTCCTCTTTGAGAAAATTAGGGCTTTGTTCGATTGAAGCCGCCGCTACTAGAATTGATCGATTGAGGTGTGCTTTTGCTTCTGGTTGCTTCGTCAATCGATTTGCTTGAGTTGCTCTCTGTAGCTTCAATTGATTCGAGTTCGAATAACACGAGATTGGTATGTGATTTGTGATTTATTTTACTATTTAATTTGTTTGAACTCGAATTTGTTGATGCATTTGCCGATGATGATACTGGGCATTTATAGGGATCGAACCCCTATAATCTCGTTCATATTTTTGAGTTTGAATTCTTCACGTGATTTGCTCTGCCATTGATTTTTGATTGAACGATGTGATTAATCTTGACTTGTTCATATCATACGTATACTTCATGAATTTGAATTTAGGTCCATTCTTTTCTCTTTTGACTTCTATGATTTCGGCACTCTGAATTTTTGAGATAATTGACTTGGTTGATTTCTTTCTGCTATCACTTGATCATCTGATTGATTTTTATCTCAGCCATGACTTTGTTAAAACTGTTAAATGCTCTGTTGCTTGATTACTGGTACATGTTCACTTGTTCAAACTGCTACTTTTCCTTGATTGGTTCATGACCCACGACTATGTTGTGATTAGCTTCGAGTTAATTGTCTGTTCACCGTGTACATATATTTGTGCACTTCATGTTGACTGAAACTGAAGTTGTATATATGCATGTAGTCCTAGTGCCCTTTGAAATCTTGCTGTATTTGACCTATTGTCTGTATTTAGTTAAGCTGCTATCATGTTTCCTTGTATTCTCTGGAGTCTTGTGAAATTTGAAGTGGTCTTCATGTATATTGATGTCACCTCTGGTGCCTCTGAGCCTGTTTGAAACTGTTATCACCCATGTATATTTTGTATATGTGTCTGGACTCAATTCTGGTTGCTTGTTGAGTTGTTATTCAAGTGGGTCTTCATGTGTAGCTGTTTTGGTTGAGGCTTTATGTATTGTATATGGTCATTGAAGGTTGGTGTCATTTGTGTTTCATGTACTGCCTTGTATTTGCTGTCTCCTTTTGAATTGCAGTCTTGTGCATTAATGTTTGATCTGTAGCTTGAATCAATTTGTGGTCATTCATGTATAAGTCTGCACTTTGTATTTGTGGCTTTGTTCTTTGAACTGAATATGTGTAAACATATATATGTATATATGTATACATGGGTGTTTGTGAGTTTATGATTGTTGCATGCTCATGTTGCCATGTTCACCATGATGTCTGGTGGTAGCTTCTGGGTTGAGTGTATGATTTCTATGGTTGCTCTGTCCACTTCAGTGCTTGCATATTCCAGTGTGCATTGTGTAGTGCTTGTATCTCAGTGATGCATTGCTTTTGTTCCACTGGCTTGTCTTTTTGAACTGGTTCATTGAGCTAGTTGCTCCCTTGCTCGAAACTGTTTTCCTGGGTTACCCTGTTTAGCCTTTACACACCTGAAATATTGAAACCATGCTGGTCTCTAGTTCCACATGTTAATACATTTTGCTTTGTTTGGTTTATATGCATATACATTTTGGTTGAGTTTTGTTGCATATGTGAGTTCATGCCATGTTGTAGTTTCGAGTCTGTGCATGCTGCCTGGAGCAGTTCTTCATGTGTACTGAATTTCATGTGTATACCCATTTGCTATGTTTGCTCGAGTCTTTGTTTTATGTGGTCTGATCTGGATGAATTTGTTTGTTGGACTGGGTTCACTTGTAGAACTAGTCTTGTTTTGGTTGGAGTCATTCTGGTTGTCATCTTTGTATACATGTGTGTTCTGTTTTGTGTATTTGCCTCTATTGCACACTTTGCTGATCTGATTTGATGTGACCATGATATGTGTATGCATATATGTATGGTGCATTTAAAACTTTGCGACTTTGTTTTGATCGAGAGTTATATGCACTTAAGTTGAATCCAGCTAATGGCTCGGGTTTGACCTTGTGCTCACCTTCTCTGCAATTTTATCAAGTGTATATCGGTGTGCACGACCTTGTGGCAAGTACAGTGATACACTGTGCATGTCACAAGTTGTTCGTGTATGATGAATTCAAAAGAAATGATGACGAACAATCCAAATAACTGAGGCAAATAATATTTTCAAAAACACACATTTTATTGTACACTGCAAAATATTTCTATTTCAATTTTACTGCGTCAATGTTTATTTTGCAGATAATTCAGATGCTGGATACAAACTAGAATAGAGTTGAAGATAAAAATATTAGTGTGAGTGAATATGTAGTGAGGTGAACATTGTAAAGTGAAATTTGTGATGTAATCAAAATTGTAGTGTAATTGAGAAATGTATATATGTAGCGAGAGCTCAAATTTGTACTACTTGAATTTGTAATAAAATATTTGTTTGAATATATATGAATTCTGTGTTATTTATTTTATTCATCAAATATTTATTCAGTTATGTGAAAAATAAAATAGTACAGTAATAAATACATTTAAACGAATATATATATGTTTATTATCATCAAACAAAAATCATAGGCTATTGTATTCTACATAATCCAGCCTCGGCTCGGGTTTGACCTTGTGCTCACCTGTCCCTGCAGTTTTATCAAGTGTATATTGGTGTGCATGGCCTTGTGACATGTACAGTCATACACTGTGCATGTTACAAGCTGTTCGTGTAAGATGAATTCAAATTAAATGATGACGAACAACCCAAATAACTGAGGCAAATAAAATTTTCAAACACACACTTTTATTGTACACTACAAAATATTTCTTTTTCAGTTTTACTGCGTTAGTGTTTATTTTACAGATAATTTAGATGCTGGATACAAACTGGAATAGAGTTGAAGATAAAAATACGAGTGTGAGTGAATATGTAGTGAGGTGAAAGTTGTAGATTGAAAGATGTGTTGTAATCCAAATTGTAATGTAATTTAATAACGTATATATGTAGTAAGAGCTCAAATTTGTACTATTTGAATTTGTAATAAAATATTTGTTTGAATAAAATATTTGTCTGAATTTGAATTCTGTGTTATTTATTTTATCCAAGAAATATTTATTTAATTATTTGAAAAATAAAATAGTACAATAACAAAATACATTTAAATGAATATATATATATATGTTTATTATCATCAAACAAAAATCATATACTAGCATATTCAACAAAATCCTTAGCTATAATAGTCTAGAAAGACCTTTGATTTGTAGGTAAATTTGAAAGAATCGAATGATTCACTTCATTTTGATCAGTTGATAGCTAGAGAGCTTAGCTACTAATGATTTGTCAACTTTGATATTTGTTCTTGAGCAAATCACACCTTTCATTCACAATGAGTGCTTTGGGAGGCAAGTGTTGTGGTCAAATTTTCCATAGTCCCCGAACGGAATCAAACGATTGAACTGGACTAATGAACGATTGAAAAATGGATATAAACCACTTGAAAAGCAACAAAACATGATAAAGTAAAGAAATACAAAAAATAGTTAAAAAATTGGAACTCCACATTTTTGGATTGGGGTGCTTAGGTCGGTACCGAGTTGACTTGAAGTTAGACCCAAAGTAAAGCGTGGATTAACCTGGAGTAGCAACTAGAAAACACAGGAAAATAAAACTTCAAATCGACCCAAAGCAAGAACCAGAGCAAAACATGCAATGACCTGAAGTCAAATCTGAAGTCAGATCGGTACCGATCTGAAGGCCATGATTCATTGTTGGAGCCAAATGGGGAGATCTTTGCCTATAAATAAAGGTGTAAAGTACTTGGAAAAAAGATTTTCTTTTCTTCTTCACTCTAAACTTCCAACTACGATGGGTTTTAAATTCATAACCCAAAAAAATACTCGGCTGGATTCTCACTGAGTTGAGACTACCGAGTTGTAAGAATAGCTTTTCAAAGTTAAAAGATAACCAATATAATTCGACTAAGAGGACGTAGGCCGGAGTATTCACCGAACCACTATAAAAATCGTGTGTTCTTTTCTAGTTTTTATCATCTTTTCTTCTCTAATTTTCATAGTTTGATATTTTACTGGATGTTTGTGCCATTTTTATTCCAAACAATTAGCATTGGTGGTTCGATTAGCATTTCTAGCATTGGCCCTTACATTTTCATTAGGTGTGGTGCCTCTGCCTCCCAAGTTAAGTCTTCCACTTCTAGTATCCATTTCTTGTAATCTACATACCATTCTTTATAAGATACAGGAGAATGGACTAAGATAAAGGTGAGGGTATATATAGATATACATACTTATATACACACACATATCAAACAACAAGTGTGTTACTATAACACTATCCCTTTACCAATTTTTATTCTTTATATTTCATTTGGGTATGTTTTTCAAAAATATTATTAAGTTTTACATAAACTTTAAAACTCTTATTAAGATTTATGTAAATTTATGCTCTGATATCAAATTGTAACATCCTCTATTTTGAGGCTCAAAAATAGCTATAGTGATGCTGCAGTCATCCTTGCCATTATTTCCCAATGAAGATATGAGATTAGTTACCATATCATTAACATTAAGAGAAAAATAATTTACAAATTTTAACAAAACATTTTTGTACATTCAGTTGCAAATTCATTACATTTCATACATAACTCCATGATTCATCGTTCAGATAAAATATAATAAATACCATAATAATCCAAGAGCGACATATGAAGATGCCTACTTTTTATTAAATTCATAACTATCTAAACGCTTATAAACTCTTTCATTACATAAAATCAACCATAACAAAAGTAGTAAAAATTGCACAGCGGGAATACTTCTAATATTAGCTTGCCTCTTGTACATCTTTAGAAGCTTATTCGTTTAAATCTGAAAATCCATACTCTCAGCCTACCCAATTTCAGTTGATTACCCGAGAGTTTAGGGGAAATCAAAAATTTCAGATCAGACAAAAAGTCTAGCGTGAATACTATTAAACCATTTTAAACAAAAATGGATAACTAGTGATATCATGTCGCTGTTTGACGACGGATTTTCTATCGAGTTAGAAAATCGTCGAACGAATTTAAATTAAAATAAACCGCAAGCGCACGGCGTACACTTGTAGTACGTAGCGAATACAAGTCGATCCGCAGGGAATTGAAGATTTTAAAAATCTATTCAATCAAATTAAACCAAAGTCGAGTGAAAGTTAAGCTAGAGAATTAGAAAATTAGTTAACTAACTAAAAGAAAAGAGATGCAAATATAAGAGTTAAATGATAATTTAAAGAATAAATCCACTCTCTAGAACATGTAGTTCAACACATATGAAATCATAATCTCTCTTTTATGGTCATTAGTGCTTTAATTGATGTGCTTATCATAAGTATGGCATATTTGTGCTATTGATTAGCCAACATAAGCCATCAAAGTATAACACATCCCTTAAACCACTTACTAACTTTCATGAAATTTGACAATTAAAATGAAATCTATTTTAAGTATGGCCTATTAACTATTGATTAGAAATATAGACCATCAAAGTTTAATTTCAAATCACTTTCTTTTGCCATAATCATATTTTGATGAAGAGGCAATTAATGTTAGTGATTGTTTAAGCATAGTCTATTTGGTGTCAACAATATAGACTATCAAATTCAAGGCAAAAACAACAATTAAACCACTTCAATCATTCTTCATTAAGCACAAAAAGAGAGCATGAATTAACAAATAGTTGAAGCTACATAATTAGAGAGCTTCATTACCCCTAAATTGAAGGGGTTTAGCCTCTCATATTTTTCATTTGATTAACAAATGTAGCTAGCAACATGAAAGCAAAAAGAAAGGAAAATGAAAGCTAATGGAAAAGAGAAGCTAATTAACAAGAATTAAAACTAATCTACTTTGCATGAATGTAAACTACACTACTAACATAAGAAGAGAAGAAGCATGTAAATAAAAGAGAATTAACATTGCATAAAAGAAGAAAAAATTACATGAAATAAAATGGCTAAGTAGTCATGGAAAATGAAGAGAGAAAAGCTTTGATTTATTTCCTAAGCTAAAAACTAAGTAAGAGAGACTAAGGGAGGAGGAGGGTTACATGAAACATAAGGGGATTTTATACATGTGTTAAACCCTAATTCATATTTTGGGGAATGCCCAAAATACCCTCTTAGGAAGTGTGGAGGCCAAGTAATCATTAGCTTCAAATAATCCTCATTTAAGTGTACATGAAGCCATTAATTCCATAAGCATGTGCATTAGCCTCTAATTTGTACATTAAGGTAGGTGGGTAGGTAGGGTCCTCCATTATCTTCACTTTGAATTATTTCCATCTTCATTTGTTCTCTTCACTCTTATGCATGCATATATCATCATGTAACCATTTGTAAAATTCACCAAATTTCCTACAAAACAACATAGAAAATTCCAAGTAAATTTTCACAATTTAATAAATGCATAAAAATGACCATTTTTCCCCTATATGAAGATGAATATGTGACAATCTCAAATAATTTGAATTTTGGTTTAAAAAAGTTAAAATACCCAATATGATCATTTATTTAATTTAAATAGATTAAATATGGTGGTAAAAATATGCACATTTACGTGCACATCAGTCGCTTAAGCACGAAATGGGTTTCCCCTTACTACTACCCTTATAATCTATATGTTAATCATCACGTATCCTGCAACCAAAATGATTAGAACATAATGCATAAAATGGTCAAAATGAATGGTGCATCATTCACTAGGGTCTAAGGGCATATATTCCCATCATTGCCCAATCCTATAAAATAGTCCATGGCATATTTTCCTTAGGTCACTATGTACCTATTAGTTTTCTCAACCCAACTAAAAACTATCGGGCTGATTTGAACCAGAAATATAATTATATATTTAAAATCTCATGTCCAACAAGTGGAAATAACATTGACTTCTGTCTAACAGAATAAAAATAATTGTGAGCGTCTCCACTTATTAGTTTATCCTCAATATCGGAAAAATCGTATGCATTAGAATTGTGGACTTGACTAACAGGGACTTAACGGTTGGAAGATAGGGTGTGACCCTACCCTAGTCTCTACCTCAAAATCTGGTTTAAAATATCAACGAGTCGTATCGTTTTGCCAGTTATGGACATCATAACACAGTTTGATCTTCTCGATCTCTTGGATGCAATACTACTCACTCGAAAGTTAAGTATGACCATACCTACTACTCGAAAAACCCTAATCTGTCATCGGTTCCCAATCCCCAAGGTTACAAAAGCTGGGTAATAACATATAAGTAAGAATGTCAAAATTTTGCGTATGCAATACTAACCAATCAAGATGCAAAATTCGACATATAATAACATAATCCAGCACAAATATATATATTCGTATGGTAAACATTTGTCACACACAAAAAAAGTACTTGTACTTAAGTAAAAATTTCCTCCACAAAACTCTTTAAAAATGGGCTAAAATAATTTTCTTTTCTTTTAAAATCTTGTCAAAATATTTAACAAATTTTTTATTTTTGTTTAAGGAAAATACGGCCCAATATAGAGTTTAAAGCAATCGAGTGTTAACAAATAGGTTGTCTTACTTTTCAAAAACTCGTGCTACACAAATTGAAAATTGGTGCTATTGCACTTCAAAATCTATATGCTATCGCACTTCAAAAACTAAAGTCATTGCATGTCAAAATACATGTAGCTATCGCATATTAACAAAGCTATCAAGCATCAACCAACCATGTTATTGAATACCAACCAAACAGGCCATCGCATGTTGAATACTCAAAGATATCACATGCTGAAAACACTAGGCTATCGCATGTTGAAAAAATATATCTATCGAAGTTTGAAAATATGATGCTATCGCATCACTAACTTTTAAAAGCTATAAAACGTTGAAATATGATGTTATCGCACCTTTAACTTTTAAAAGCTATCGAATGTTGAAAATACGATGTTATCACATCTCTAACTTTTAAAAGCCATCGAAGATTAAAAAATATGATTTTATTGCATTCCAACTTTTAAATGCTATCGCGGTTTTAAGCCAAGGCTATTGCATGCTAACATTAGCTACCGAAGGTTGAGATAACTATCGCAGGTTAAAATGGCATTTTCGTTAATTTCTACTAAACTAATTTATTTCCTTTAAAAGTAATAACTTTTTACCAAACTAATATCCTTGTCAAATTTTCATTGGTTAATCAAAATCTTTTTAAATTTTTTATAGCAAAAGCAGAGAGAAAATTTCTCTTGCCTTGACAAAACCTTGATTATCTTCCATAATTAATTAATTAATTATCAACCTTAATAATAAATCCTTTATTCGCTAAATAATTCATAGTAACTCCAAAATGCATGAGAAAAATATCCAAAAATTCCCAATAATCTGAAATACTTCTTTGATCACATACAAAAGTTTTGAAGCAAAATAATTATGTTTCATAGTTTAATAATTAAATTTTGAAATTACTCATTTTTCCAACCGCGAAAAGTCATAACTAATTCATAAAATTCTAGAAAATTATAAAATTTAAAAACCATCTCCTAAATAATGCTACCAACATCATATCAAAAATCCAAAGAATTTGAAGATCAAAATATATGCTTTTAACTCAAAATCACTTTAGGAAATTCCACTAAATAAACAAATGATAACCGTAAAACATAATCCAAATCAAATGCATGATTTCACAACATAAAATTTTGGGTTTCATATCAAATCCGAATTAAATAAGATAAACATATAAGAGATGACAATATTATTCATCTTAGATTGGATTTATGTTGTGATAATTACTTTAGTTCTCTTCTTTTAGTCTTTTTCCTCTTCTTCTTCCGTGTTGAAATGATTTTAATGTTCTCTTGGTTTTGTATTTTTATTTTATTTCTTTGGTTAGGGATGTCGCCAAAATAATAAGAGGGAGGGGAGAGAGTAAGGGAAACTAATTTAATGCCTTGTCTTTCTTTCCTTACCCTCTCTAATTTAATCAATTCTCTATATTCCTTTCCTCATAACCCATTACTCCATTAAATTCAAAATTTCATTAACATAGCAATTATCAACACTCTATATACTTTCCCACATTATTTATTTGATTACCAATTAAGGGTGTCAAATTTTGTGTTTAAATAGAATTCCATACATTATGTCTTGGGTTGAGATGTTAGGATCTTGAATGACATCTCGAAAGAGATGAAGAAGAATTAAAACTCTGTAATATATATACACACTAGTATAAATGCACACTTTTATGAGCCTGCATCTATTTATTGGAATATTAACCAATTTTCTTATTATAAGTGTGCGCGCAGACACACACATACATTCTAAATTAAATAATACTACTCTCTCTCTCTCTCTTTCCACTAGCTATATTATTTAATTCGGAATGTGTGGTGGAAATCAAGGGAATTAGAGGTGCAGCCGATCCTTGCCATATATATATATATATATAATATGAGAAGTGTTCAATGACACCCCTGTTTTGCAGCACCCCTCTAGGCCTATGATTTCCACCACAAGTTCCGAATTAAATAATAACACTTTCTCTTACTTCCCACTAGTGCAATTACTTAATTCGGAACTTGTGGTGGAAATCAAAGGGCTAATGAGGTGCTGCACTATTTGGGGTACCATTGAACGCTCCTTATATATATATATATATATATATATATAGACACACACACATACTTACATACATGCATATATAAGAATTTTTCATTAGTATACGTTACATAATTAATTGGTACGACAAATAGATTATATAATTGTATTGCATCTTCTCGAACACTCTTGTAGATCTATGATTAGACACGATGAATAAGTACAACCAACAAATGTTATAGACAAACCTTAAAGAAAATTAAGCAAGTTATACTCGACATGAGTGGAAGTCTACATGTATATAGCTAAGCAAGTGCATAAAATAAATGTTCTTATTAATTCTCCAAGATTTTAATCTGCCTAAGATGTGTGGTTGATACCAAACATAGGTAAGGATAACATACATACATAATTGAATTCAACTAATGGTCAAGTAGAAACAATGTATAGTACTGATGGTAATATAAACTTAAAAGGTAATCAATATCACTTGAGAGATTTCACCAAAAATAAACAATATGCACTTTGGTGTATCGACATGTTAACTGTGCTTATGCATGTAGAATTCTTTCATGATACTTATAAGTGACATTTTCCCATTTTTTATCTTCTTTCATTCTCAATCTAACTTTCATTCCTTTGTAACCTCAGTCAGGCATCGTAGGTTGGAAAATAGAGAAAGATACATACGCCAACAGCCTCACTAGTAGAAGGGTATTTAAGGAGTTTGGGAATTCTAAAAAAATCATTTGAACGTATTAATTTATCCAATATTTTATATTAATGGTATAGATGAACCAATTGTGTTTTATTTGAGTAATATGATGCAAAATTTCATGGAAACATGTAAGACTCAAGATTTCATTGAGACATACTACTCTAGAGTTCCCGTCTTTATATTTTGGGATCAACCCTAAGACATCTTCGAGGGTGAGAATGCAATATTTAATTAGAATTGAATTAACGATCAATCCAACTCATTTTAGTCAGTCTTATTTAAATCATTATATTAATTCAGTTTATGAAATAATTTTATTTAATTATTTGATTTTATTAAGTTTATTAACCGATACATTTCTTAACAAACACAACTGGTTGGTTCATCTTCTAGAGATAGATGCAATTCAATGAGTCCAATGGTGAATCTCTCTTTAGATTTTATTGTCAGCATACATGCTCAATTCTTTGTTTCCTTAAATACATTAAAGTTTAGCTTCAAATTAATTCAATCTGATGATACCACTCTTGCTTAGTATTTTTATGCTCATCATTGAATAATCATCAAATATCGCACATACACTACAAGAACGGCTTCGTTTAGCGACAGCGTTTAGCCGTCAGCGGCCGTCGCTAAAAGCCGCAACAAAAACACACGACGCAAGCAAAACAGCGACGGCTTCGTCGCCATATTCGTGTCGGTTAGCGTCGGAAACCTAGGAAAATTGGTTGTCGCTAGCCGTCGCTAACCGACACAATTCTGGAACCAGAAAGCCATCGTTGGCCGCCGCTAATTTGAAACAATTTGGCCGTCGCTAGCCATCGGTAGCCGACGCAAACCTGGGACCTGCAATTTTCAACAGAGCGGCTTTTAAGCCTTCCAACCACACAATAAACGTCATATTTCAATCTAACTTCATTTCCAAGACATATAAACTCGATATCACAACCAATAACATTACATGAAATGTTTAATCTCATACATATCACAAATAATTAAAAACACAACGTAAATATCAATATTTACATAAACTCTCATCAACTAAAACCAATATTCTATCAACCAACACAACCATATCTATACAAATACTCATGTTCATCAAATCCACAATCATCACAGTACACCACCATCAATAAAGTATCAACTCCATCAACACATGTCAATAATTACACGACGAAACGATCACAAACAGTAAAAAAAAATCTGTACCTACTAATCCTCATCGTCATCATCTCCCGACCCATCCTCACTAGGCATCCTCCCGTGCTCTGCTAAAAATGCCGCAATCTGCTCATCTAGTAGCTACGCCAGTCCTCTGCCCTTCCGCCAGTCATTGAATTCTGCCATCTACTGCTTCAGCTGAGCTATCTCCTCCTCGGCCTGAGATCTCCTATAAGCCCTCTAGGTCATCATCACTTGTAAATTATTTGATTGGAAGTTATAATTTATGCTTCAGGATTAAATATAATTTATATATTAGTTAATGAAGCAGTTTACCTCCTGATTTCCATAACCATAACGCCTATTTCGAGTAGGCGGGTTAATGAGAGCATCCCAAATATGGTTCTCCTCCTCTAAGGTCAACTCACGGTCGGTGGACTACGCCACTCGAGCTTTCTCCGCTTTGTATCTCTCCTGCGATGACGAACGATAGTTTGTAATAATAAATAATAAAGAACTTATCAAATGTGAAGTAAAAAAATTAAACAAATTTACAATCACAGATTTATATTTATCGTCCGTAAATTCATATGAAATATTTTCCTCCTCATCCGTGCGCTCAACGGCATGTGTGTGAGTGAAGACCTCAGCCAGTGTAGGCTCACAATTATATTTCTAAAACTGAAGTTATATATACAAATGAATAATGTTACCGATATGACTAAATTATTTTACAACTATTTATAAACGCATTTTATAAGTTTACCAATTTCCTGCGATGCTGTTGGAAGGACTTTGACCCGCCGTAGTGCAAAGCAGGATTTTTAGTCCTGTTTGCACGGTTCCGCGCCAATAATTCCTATAAATTTAAATGCACAATTAACTAAATTAATGCACCTAATATACAAATTTTAAACAAAATGTAATAACAAAATAAAATGATATAACTTACCCTCGACCCCGGAGTATCCCATAGCTGCAGAAATTGAGCCCATACATCAGTTCCCATCCAAGATGGTTTCTTTCCCACTTTCTTGGCTTTTGATACGGTGTCTCTATAATTTTTGCGCATTCTTTGGTTCGAGCGATTGACAAAAACATCCATATCCTGCGGGTCGACACGAACAGCGGCCTGCATATTGAAATTGATATTGGTTTGAATTATATACATTGTATTAATTTACAAATAAATTATAAATTTAAACTTACCATCAAGTCGGCGAATATGGCATTCTTAATGTGCTCGGGAATGTTATATGTTTCAACAACTTCAAGCCACAATGTTTTCAGCTCTTCGATTAATAGTTGTAGATAAACATCGATTCCTTATGTCAGATCATCAGGGCCAGGGACGACAATAGTGAGAAACATGTATGGAGTTTTCTTACACATCCACGGAGGTAAATTATAAGGAGTAACGATAACAGGTCAAGATGAATATTTGCTACTAAACTGAGAGAATGGTGAAAACTTATCAGTACATAAACCAAGTCTGACGTTACGGCTCTCTGCAGCAAATGTGGGATACGTCTTATCGAAATGTTTCCATGCTTCTCCATCGGATGGATGTGTCAAAGTTCCCTCTACCTGTCTTCTCACGCTGTGCCATCGCTTACGACATACCGTGGCTGAAGACGCATATAACCTTTGAAGTCTCGTGGTAATTGGTAAATAATGCATTATCTTGTATGGAACTTCCTTTCCTTTCTTTTTTTGGTTTATATCTTTCCCCATTACATATTTTGCAGTTTCTAAGATTAATGTCATCTTTCCAATACAACATGTAACCTTTTATACATGTATTTATCGTTTGGTAAGGCAAACCGAAAGTCGACATAAGTGTTTTCACTTTATAATGACTGCTGCATATCAGATTATTGGGTGGCATATGCTGTTTTGCAGCTTGTACAACTGCTGTATATCTAGCTTCTGTAAAGTTGAATTTTGATTTCATAGTGATGTATTCAGCGGTTACTGATAATTCAGTTCCACTTTTACAACTATCCCACAACGGTCTCTTAGTGGCATCCAATAAATCATAAAAAAAAATTGCTCCCACATTTGCTTCTTCTTCGACATTGAGGTCTTCATCGTCAACTTGAACGGTAGGGAACATTGATCGTGCTACATCTTCCACCATACCTTCTATTGGATTCGTCATAACAACATCGACCTCTGACGCAACAGGATCAACTGTAGGTGCAACAAGTTTCCTATGATGATCCCATAAATAATAATTTAGCACAAATCCAGATTTATACAAATGTACTTTAACTATATCTGGTTTCCAATGCTTCAAATGTTGACACTTACTATGAGGGCAACGAAGTTCTTCGTTATTTCGATTATTAGATATTGCGAATTTAATAAATTCGTGTACACCATTGTAGAAATATTCTTTCATCGAGCCTTTCATTCCAGTTCTGACTTCATACATCCAAGTACGGTCGACAAATAATTGAACATTGTTTCTAATTTAAAAAAATAGGTTAGTAATTTCGACAGCACTTCACTTCACTTCTATTCTATGCACAACTTCTCACCCAAGTGATATATTGTTGTTGTTTTATTTTCTAAAATAAAGTAAAGTCTTTTAGGACTAAAGGCGTCACACACCACATTTATGTCTAATTTCGACAGCGCTTCACTTCTCTTCTATGCATAACTTTGTAGCCAGGGGGAGTATTTTATTTGTTGTATTTTCTAAAATAAAGTAAAGCCTTTTAGGACTAAAGACTTCACACACCAAACTTCTCTCTAATTTCGACAGCACTTCACTTCACTTCTCTTCTATGCATAACTTTGCATCCAAGAGGAGTATTTTTGTTGTTGTATTTTCTAAAATAAATTAAAACCTGGGACTAAAGGCTTTAATTTGTGGTTGTTGTATTTGTTATAATAATAACTAACGCTTATTTTCAAATCAATATTATATTCATTTCAAATTTTTTTAGATAATCGAATTTAGTACAATATTTGTTCTTGTGTATAAATTTCATAGCTTTTTAGAAAATCGATTTGAGTACATTATTTGTTGTTGTTATATTCATTTGTTAACTTATTGGAAAATCGATTTCTGTAGCATATTTCTTGTTGCTATGTTCGTTTCTTAAGTTTAAAGAAAATCGATTTGAGTACAATATTTGTTCTTGTCATATTCATTTCATAACTTTTTTGAAAATCGATTTGAGTACAATGTTTGTTGTTGTCATATTTATTTCTTGATTTTTTTTACAAATTGATTTCAGTAGAATATTTGTTGTTATTATATTCGTTACTTAACTTTACAAAATCGATTTTATTACAATGTTTTTTGTTGTTATCTTCATTTCTTAGCTTTTTACAAAATCGATTTAAGTATAATATTTCTTAACTTTTTGTTAACTAAATTATATGCTTCATAACGTATTTTCAAACTCTTTTAACAAATAAAATTTTAATTTATAGATTTTGTATGCTAAAATTAGAAGTTAGCACTAATAATAACAAATTAAAATAAATTATTTTTATACTAAGTACCAACAGTTATAATTAACACACACTAATTAATTAAAGAATATTACTTATGTTTAACCGTACCTACTTAGGAGCATATTGATCAATAATTATACACTAATTTTCGCGTAAACTGTAACAAAAGTCATTTTCCACTATAACAAACATTCGCGTAAACTTATCAATAAGCATATTAATCAATAATACTAATTTTTGAATATTATATCAACCCTAATTTTTAATTACAAATTAAACAATCAAGCCACTTACTAACATCCCCAAGTCAACTAACACACTATTATCATCTACTAATACACAATAATCATCAATTTCAAATCAATAATCAACTAATTTTATAAATTAGGGTTTTAATTTTATCTCCAAATCAACTAACAAACTATACCATCATCTAATACCAATTAATTTACCCTATTCAAAACAAAAATACTAAGGTAGTGTTTGGTTTAAAAACAAAATTTGTGTTTTCATTTTCCAATGTGTATCTCAAATATGAGAGGAATGGAGGGACGACGGAAGGGATGAAAGAAACACAGATGAGAGGACGAAGGGGATAGAAGGACGATGGAAGAATGGATTATTTCACGTGCTTGTGTTATTTTCCAAAACGTGGAAATTAAAAAAAGGTTGTTTTCTATTTTGTATGTTAACTTCGTTTTCTAAATTGGTCGTTTTCGACAATAGAAATGTGTCGTGTGCATTTTGTATGTACAAAAATCCAAAACTAGAAATAACAAACCAAACACTACCTAATTTTTTTATAAATAGGGTTTAAATTAATATACCTTAAAAAATGGAGATAAAGAGAAGGAGGAAGGAGTGCACAGCGGGAATAGGTCGTCGGCATCGGCTTGAGGTGGGTGGAGGCGGTTGGTGGCGGCTGGAGACGAAATTGAGAAGAGGAAGAAAGGTAATTGGTGTGGAGGGAATAATGTCGAAACGTCTCGACTTCGCGGGTTATACTCAGGTAGGCGATGGCTTGCGACGGCCGAGTTTTTTAGCCGATGCAAACCGCCGCCACAAGCCATCGTCAAATGAAGCCGTTCTAGTAGTGATAGAACATCAAGGGTCATCCATATAACAGTAATCCAGTAAGTGTCATCTTTTACTCTAGTACTACGCACATCTAATATAAACCATCTTATCATTGCACTGCATTACAATCATACCCACTATATATAAATATAACTGTCCAAAATTACCAACATAAATAGTCCTTTCACTATATCTTCCTCTTCTTCACTTTAACCATCAACCCACCTTTCATCGGCATAATTAAAATAGACTCATGCTCGTTCTCCTTGTTCACCATCTCTGTAACGACCCACTATTTTGGACCATTCAAATCGACAATAAATCCACACATGTCGGACTTGAATAATTCAAAATAATAGATTGTAAATAAAATTCGGCAAAACTCAGCATATACAGTAAATAAAATAATCACAGAATTACAGACATAGAGTAATATAACAACAATGCAGCGGAAACAAAAGAATAGTAGTTCATGAAGCTACTATATATATAACAGAGTTAAACAAGATACAACAGAAGTCTCGAATACAATAGTCAAATACAATATCAGAATACATCACTGGAATCAACTGAATATCTGAAAGCTGGATAGATAGCTGGATCTCCAAGCGAAGCTCCAACTCCAAAGGTGAGTCTCGAATACTGGTACACTCAGTCTGACCCGAGCGTAAAGAAAAACACAAAACCCACGAGTCAGGATTAACATTCTCATATCAATAAATCTAACTCAAGTGAAATAACGACTGAAATACGAGTAACTCAAAGGATGTTTGAGATAACCATCCTCTAAGGATCCGTTAAACTATCTACTATGTAGTAGTGTATGCTAAGTAGATAATGCATATCTGTAATATAAAGTATCAAAATAGCGTTAAGGCGTTACCATTATCCCCCTTAACACATTTTATATAAGCGTCATAGTCTATACAGCACTGTAAACTCCACCATAAACTAGTGGGCTATCAGGGAGTACTCCATAGGTATAACACGAAACAAATCGTAGTGGTTGCGCATAGGGATACGAGTATGACAAGGCACATGAGGCAATACCCAAGGTAGTGAAACTACCATTTGCCTGATCCGGACTGGTGAGAACGCATCGCCGCAACGATCGCAACACCGTGAAACAACACTCCCAATTCAAGGGTGCGCACCAATCAAAAACAAGTAATGAGTAGTTTACGAAGAAGTGTGTCCAATAGAGGTAGCTAACCTCACTGGCCCAACACGGCTCCTGTTTAAGTCTTTTCCAATTTGACACAAGTGTCAAGGTCATCCATTATCATTCTCATTCTTCAAATCCAGTAACGTCATCATTCCAACCACTTCATTCTTGATCACACTCCGCGTATAATAGTTATTAAAGTGGTTTTCAGTTTGGATAGAGAGTATTTCCCTAACCGATCCCGGACTCTTCAATAACTACGTAATTATTACACCGATTGGTTATTTAATAAACTTTCAAACTAGTTTATATTTCAAAACCAAAATATCATTTTCATTTCAAAACCATATCCATACGATATCATTTTCACTTCAAATAAATCCATTTCCAAAATCATATCACTTTCCAAAGTTATATCGCTTTCGAAATCGTAAGTCTTTTAAATCAAAACACTTTGGAAATCAAAACCTTGAAATTCATAACACTTTGAAACTATAGCTTGAAATCATAACATTTTGGAATCCATAACACTTCCCTCTTAAATAGTTTAGATATTAAAATTAGTGTATAAAATAAGATAGTTTATAAAACAAAAATAGTTTATATAAAATAGTTATAAGTTAAAATAGTTTGTAATAAAATAATATATATTGAAATGATTTATATAAAATAGTTTATATTAAAATAATTTATAAAGTAAAATATAAATAGTTGTAGATATAGTTTAAAAATACTTTATAAAATAAAATAGCTTCCACATATTCACAAATCGATTCAAATTAACTCGAATTTCAAAATTCAAATTTAATTAAATCTCAAATCAACAATTTCAATTCAATTTAGTTTCTCAATAAACCCTTTCAAATTATCGATTTCAAATACATATTTGAACCATAAATAAACCATTTCAATTTCAATATATTTCAAAGTTTTAAATATTCGACATTTCAAAACTAAATTCGATAATTCCATTTATGTCTAAATTTAACCTCATTAACATTTAGTTTTGAAATATTTATTTAATCATTTCAATAACATCTAAATACAACTTCAATTTACAAATTTAAATAAACAAAATATCCCATTTCAATTGATGTAAATTTGAAATATTCATTTAAGTCATTTTTAATCAACTTACTTATGTAAAATTCTTAAATGAATATAATTTCAAATCAATTTCAAATTTATCTTTCCAACTTGAATCATTATAAACTCTATATTTAAAAATACATATATATATATTTTATATAAATACTTAAACATATTTTATATTGATTAAATCAACTTTAATAAATCTTGAAATCCATATTTATAAAACCATATATTTTATATAAATACTTAAACATATTTTATATTGATTAAATCCACTTTATTAAATCAACTTTAATAAATCTTGAAATCCATATTTATAAAACCATATATTTCTTTCCAAAATCATAGAAATCATTTTCAAAACATTTATATATAGACCGACGGTGTCTGTATATAATTTTATATCCTATGGTCAAGTGATACGGATATTTATCATTTCAATCCGCAAATTAAAATATATGCGGGTATATATCTTTTCAACCCGCAATCCCAAATTCAATGGCAATGAAAATCGCTTGGGTTTATCATTTCAACCCATAACGATTTTCTCCTATTCTACAGTTCGTTTGGGTATGTATCATTTCAACCCATAGTGAATTTTATACTAACAGGGAACTTGCAGAGTGAAAACAGATGTGATAATAATATAACAACAGTAACAAGCATATATCATCAGTATAAAGAACAGATAATGGTGTCAGATGTCACAGGTGAACAGATACAGATAATGGCATATATATATCAATGTGAATAACTAACAGCAACATATTTCAATTGTCGTTTCAATTGAAATCAAATTTAATCAATATAAGAACGTTAATCGTGAGTGATTGCTCACCTTTCGAGGTTAGAGAAGATATACAAAACAACAGGTTACGAATTTGGATTACGAACTTGACGATCGACCGATACAACCAAAAAATCCCCCAGCAATGCCCGATGGATTCAAGATCTAAGAACAAAGTTGAAAATTTTGAATCGATGGGAACAAGTCAAAATTAATGTGATAAAATGGAAACACAGACCTTTAAAACAAATCCTTATATACACTATTACCAGATCACTTTTTTTTATATATAACATACGTACAAGAAGCACCAATATAACTTACATAAAATAAATATACTTTATATAAATAAGTCGACAGTAGTGTTTTAGACTTAGAATCAAATAAGCCCGTGTACAATATAATTCAAACTGCTATTTAATAAAACCCAATATCACTATATAATATATATAAACTCGAGCAACAAATCAAGATCAGAACTAAGACAAGAACCAAATCAACCACCAAGGCGCTACTAAAAAGTTTTCACTCTATGATGTTCTGTACAACGTAGAAGGACCGAAATCACTATCAGCTTATGTAACGACTCGGATTTTCGCGTTCGAAAATCAACATCCGTACTTCACCTTGTACTAGAATGCCGTAGATTCGACCGTTCAAATCCGATTCGCCGGAGCTTATAACACCATTAAGTATAACAACACAGCGGAAGAAAGAAAAAGAATATAGATATACAACATCTGATACAATATCCAAATACAATGATGATACAATGAATATCTATATACATCAGAGATATGATACAACAAATAGCAGCGGAAAAGAAAATGATAACAACAGCAGCAGATAGAATGCCTCCAATAGAATGCTCCAATCCATAGCTAGCGGAAAGCAAGGTCAGTCGTCCAAGGACTGACTAGCTCCAGAAAATCTACTAACCTGAATATCTGAGAAACCCAACTCTAGACTGCCCGTGTGGAAAATAGTGGGCACCCAGAGTTTAGGAAGGGAACAATAAACTCCGGATCAGTCATGGGACTGGTGTGAGCAACAAAAACAGTTTATCTTTAAAACAACACAAAAGAACTTTAAACATTGAAACCCGCAATGCTTTTCGAAAATGAAACTACCATAAGGCCTCCCGCCACACACACAATGCAATCGCAGAATTGGAGGAGATTTCTCCTTATGATAGTCAAAAATGCTTACTACGCAAAATCATTCGATATTATTATCATTAGTGCATAGTGTCGAAAACCATTTCGAAAATATAATATAAATCTTAGCCAGCATACAACATATCATCGTATGCCTACTATAGCTACTACGTTCAATAGCAGGTTACCGCCACATTCCATAGCAGGTAATACAGCTAAAAACCGTACAGGGTTCGTATTGTTTCTTTGGATTTCCAACAAATGATCAGGCTAAGGAACTTCCTTACCGAAATAGAAACGCCTCTGGAAAGACGCCTCGGATCCTAACCGGATCTCCGCAAACAAAAGGCCGACGCTACCTCACGCTCTAACCGAGCTGTAACTAGGTAACTAACACACGAGTCATGTCATCCCCCGGTCGTTACCGACCTTTATCCGAGAGCTCTCAATCATACAGCAACAACCACAAAGTATAATAACTGTGCAGCATCCACATAGGTAAAATATCTGGGCTCCATACCATGATATCACCTTTTATCCAGAAGGAAATGACATACCCTAGGGGCGCTACCCCTACAAACCTTTGCCGCAACATTCCTGTTTCGACCATTACCGGGTTGTGAGGCTCGACGAAGTCTCATCCACAAAGCCACGCTTTTTCACAAAGCCACGCTTTGATCAACAATTGATCAGCAGCACTTCGTATGCCACATTACCAAATTGGGAATGTATCACTAGTAACCATCAACTACATAACCTCTGAGCTCGTACGTCTCAGAGAAGGGTGTTAAGCTAAGAGAATAAATTCTCCGCCACCAACAGAAATGTATTTGATAGAAACCAGCTTTACATCTCAAAGTGTAACGTCAGACACACATCCATACAAGTCTGTTCCGGGTTCGAACATAACCGAAGGCACTTCCGAAGAAGCCCTTGCAAATCCGGGTATTCACAATCCCGATCGGACTTCCCATCACTTAGGAAATCTCTATACCGTAGCTACTCAGTGCAGAGACAATCGATAGGTCGTCCTATCGCTCTCGCAAATACCCGGTCTTCACCACCGGTCTTCAAATGCGATCCATATCGTCGTATTACTATTCGGAATGGGTTATATGACACAAAGGTCCTCTCCCGGCTAAACCGAATAACGAGCGCAATTAAAAATCATATGGATACTGGGGTCTCAGTTAAATCACAGCTTAAAGTCAAAACTTTTCATTCGAATGGTAAAACAAATTACCATTTCCAATCTTTTAAACAAAAAAGATTTATTTCAAAAACCTTCAATGGTTTAAACAATTTCCACACTTTAATCTTTTAAACAAAAGATTTAATTCACAAAGTTTACCCCGTTCACAAAGATTCATTTATGGATTTCAAAACAATTTCCATTTCAATTGGATTAACTCGTTAAATCCTTAAATCAAGATTTAACTTATAGCTTTCAAAACAATTCCATTTCAATTTGGATTAACTCGTTCGGTCTTTGAATCAAAGACTCATTTCACAGTTTTCAAAACATTTCAATTCTATTTCAAACTTGAAACCGTTCAACACAATTTGGAAATTCTTTCTTAAAATGAAAGCTATTACTATTTGAAAACCAGTAGTTTTCGTTTCGGAAAAATCCAGTTATATTTACACGAGTTAAAACTCTTGAATTAAATTCAAATTCTCAAATCAATACCCAAAAAATAGTTTAACCCATATATAACTTGTACAACATTTTTAATCCCTAGTTTCAAATCATAGAATTCAATTTCAAACTCGAATTCAAATTTAAATCAGATTATTTAAATTTTCAAAACTCGATTAAGTTATTCAAAATAACCTTTATCTTTAAATTTCCATTTCAAAAGCTTTTCGCTTTAAACCCAAATTTCCAATTTCAAAATCAATTGAAACTAAAATTTCAATTTCAAAAACATTAAATTTACATCATCTGTGACTTAACCGATTTCCACGTGAAATCCATATTTGTGTGTGTAAGAGTGTGGTCCAGGGGTTTTACACAATAGTGCAACATCAATCATCACAGATATATGGATAAGCGGTATAATCGATAACGCTTATCTTCATTCATAGATTCATAGATAAAATAAATTTATCAGTCACAAAGATTCATCATTACAATTCGATGTGGGTTTCGGATAACCAACTGGAATCTGACTCCCTGTCGCATCGAAATTCAAATGCCGTTTTACGGGCAAAGGGTTGCATATTCATATAACAATATATACATCACAGATATAGAAATTTCAGATCACAACATAAATCAGGGTATATCACAAAGCATCATATACCAGGGATATCAAACAATCAAATCATCCAATAGAATTCAAACATTCATAAGTAAGGTCAAGTATTTAATAATCCTTTATAAGCAGAATTAATTAATTATTTAATCTTAAGTAATTCAATTTATTTCAACTTAAATCAATTACTTATGAATAAATTATCAAATCTTGATTTATTAATTTATAAATCATTTGATATACATTAATTTATCAAATACTTTTAATTAATTAATTTATCCTTAATTTATCATATTAATTAAATTAACCTCTGAACCAATTTCAAAATAAATTAACCCCTTAATTACCTTCATTAAGAAATAACAATTTACAATTGATTATCTTAATTATTTCTTTAATTTACATTACATTTTTAACTTACAACTTTAATTTATAAAGGAAGTTTATCAAAAGTCAAGTTTAAATTTTTGTTTGAAAACAAATTTACTATTAAAAGCTATTTTAATTTTAACTTGTTTTCTTTAAAACAATTCAGATTTAAAAACTGATTTAAATTTCTAGATTTGGATTCAAAGAAAACTTGAATCCATCAATTTCACTTTGATTCAAAACTTTGATTTAGACTTACTTCCAAACCTTGATTTAATTGAAAACTTGATAACATCCTGGTTTGAAGCTTATTCATATTCGTTATTTTGCTTCAGGTCAAAGAAACCCAAACCAACAATTCCGATCAAACGCTCGAGCAACCACTCCCTTTACTTCGAGTTTAGACCCGAGCTCTTTCCCATTTTCCCCTGGTTTTACAAAACTTGTAAAAAAAAAATTACAGTTTTAAAAAAAAAAACAGAGGACTATCCTCTTCGAATCACTCGAGTGTCAACTCGAGTTTAACACCCCAAAACCCGATTCTCGCTTCGAGTTTCCCCCTCACCATCTCGAGCAACCACACGCAAAGAACTCGTCTTCCCCGAAGCTCCCAACTCAGATCGAAATCCATGTGCACGTGCACAATACTTCGCCGCCGCTCCGGCGAACTCTGCTGACGTCGGCAAGTCGCGAATCATCTCTAAACTCAAAATCACTCCTCGATTCGACACCAAACTCTAAAGATCGAAAATAAGGATTTCGATCAAAACTGAACCCAAACACAATCATCACGTTATCGTCACGTTCATCCACCTCTGACCATTATGGGTCACGCGATCGTACTCGGAGCTACTCCATGCTTCGATGGTCCAATTCCCACCCTCGCGATCATCTCCGGTCACAACTCGACAACGCGAAACTCACATGAACACAGACTAAAACCCCCCCCGGGTATAAAACCCTACTCCCTCAATCTCCGGCCATCTCGACCCATGATAAATTACAATAGTATTTTTGCCGAGACCCCCTATCCTCCAGCATACTCCAGTAACGAACACGAGATTCCGTCACGCTCCGATCGCCAGAAATCATCAAAATTCCAATTCCCGTTCGACCCAAGAATTCTACCCTATAACACTGTTAAAAATCTTGATTTCATTTTTAAAAATCATAGTTCTTTAATACAAATTTGATGATGTAGGTGAAACAAGAAGTCATGACATTTAAATTTTTGACATGCTTTTGGGTTTACTGTATATCTTCTTTCCCCAGTTAAACTACCACTAATTATTCCTATGAACAATTTTTAAAACTGAATTTAGTTAATACAAACATTTTTCTTTTAAAGATTCCAATCTAAAAGAGGCTAGGGAATGTGGAATTGAATTCGAATATATTTACCCTGCTGATAAAAAAAACAGAACCTTGCATACTCCAAACACAGACATGCACACAATTCAACTTATACATATATATCTGCAAACATATCCATATAGTCATGCAATATTTCACAACATAAACTACAAAGATTTATCACATGCAACAGAGTATTAAACAAATTTTAGCTTTTAAAAGTGATGTTTACTCACTGTTTTGAAAAGGCAGAGGCTTGAAACTTGATTTGAAAACAAGAGGACTTGCAAAACTGACAGTTGAAAACTTTGCATCTATTGTTGTTTCCCAGAGAACGATATCTTGCTTTCAACTTAAAACTGACAGCTTTAAAAATTTGAAATGCTAAGACAGGAACATGATGATTCAACCCCAGACTTAATTCCAGGTTTTTGATTTGAAGATGAAACCTGGTTATAGCTTATAGGAAATTGCTTACAGGGTTTTGGTTTGATTTTCTCTGATTTGAAAATGGTTACAGAGTTTTGAAAATGTTTCAGAGGAGATGATTTCTGTTTTGCATTATTTTAATGAACGAAAAGGAAAGGAGTCTTGATATAAAGAAAACAATGCAGAGGCTAAGTTGTATTTGTACAAGATTTTTACATTTTGATCAGAGATTTTTATCTCTTTAGCTTATCAGGCAGGTTTGGTTTTGGGCTGAGATGATTTTCAACATTTCGAATTGACATAAGTGTGCTAGCATTTAATGTTTTAAGTACTTATGTTTCCTTACTTCTTTTCTTTGCCTGCAAGTCTCAATTGCCATAGTACATATATTTCTATATCCTATTTTGTTTTAGACTTGTTTTTTCAAAAACTGATGCATATCATTTTCGGCTGAGAAGATGATTGTGGTGGCTTGCATTACTTGCTTTGATATGCTATTGTACTTTATCATTTGATTTTATTTTTTTCCAGGTTGAGGTATTTTTATTATCTTCTTGGTTTAGGCTGAAAACTTCTAAACTTGCCTAATTCACATACAACTTCATTTGCTCATTATTTACTTTTTTATATTTATCTTATATTTTTCTAGCTTAAATGATCTATTATTAATATTTTTACTTTAATACCAATTATATTGTATTTCTCTATATATTTATTTTAAAATCCATTTACTTGAAATTTTAAATTCAAATCAATATATACTTATATATAAAATTTCAAATTTACTCATATATCATATATACATATCTATTCATATATATATATATACAATATTTAAATGTAAATGATTTAATATATTGGAATTTGGATTCGGGGAAACTCGAACCCATTTATCAATTGATTCTACAAATTTTAATTCAAAAATTAATTTAATTATCAATTAAATGTAATTAAAATTCAGGGTCGTTACAAACTTCCCCCCTTAAAAGAATTTCGTCCTCGAAATTTGCCAAGGAGACACAAAGATAGATGAAGAATGTTTCATCAAATCAAACTGAACATCTATTCTGCATTTGGTTTACCAAATCAGAATATCGATAACAGATACAAGAACGAATCTGTTTGACACTTCACAAGATACTCGGGTTATCCAGGTCTACGAAATATATAGTGGCATTGGTCAGTCCAAAGGGATAACTAACCATTCGTAGAACATATCGGGACCCAAAAAAATAGATAGATATGTGGATACAATTTCAAACTTTTAGTTTAGAATCTAAGGTATACCTATCAACCATAGCAAACAAGCAACCAACCAACCATCCAAACAAACAATTTTGGTCCATCCGGAGTTTACGTCCCATATTGATATATCGAATCTCTTTCTGGATCGACCAGAAACTATCGAAGAATTGAGAAGAGATGACGAACAAAAGAGATTGATAGAGAAAAGATTATTTCCTTGTTGTTACAGAGTATCGACCATTTATAGTCGTATTCCCCTGTCCCCTATCTCATCCTCTTCTTGCACTCATACTTACTATCAGTGGATAGCAAGAGAATTTACTGAGGCGTACGGACAGATATCTGAGAATTACTCATCCTAGGGTATACTTCACCCTATCTCTAATGAGCTACTTAATGTGTTATACTCCTGAGCTAAAGTTCAACCTTAGCTCTGATAACACTTGTAACGACTCGGATTTTCGCGTTCGAAAATCAACATCCGTACTTCACCTTGTACTAGAATGCCGTAGATTCGACCGTTCAAATCCGATTCGCCGGAGCTTATAACACCATTAAGTATAACAACACAGCGGAAGAAAGAAAAAGAATATAGATATACAACATCTGATACAATATCCAAATACAATGATGATACAATGAATATCTATATACATCAGAGATATGATACAACAAATAGCAGCGGAAAAGAAAATGATAACAACAGCAGCAGATAGAATGCCTCCAATAGAATGCTCCAATCCATAGCTAGCGGAAAGCAAGGTCAGTCGTCCAAGGACTGACTAGCTCCAGAAAATCTACTAACCTGAATATCTGAGAAACCCAACTCTAGACTGCCCGTGTGGAAAATAGTGGGCACCCAGAGTTTAGGAAGGGAACAATAAACTCCGGATCAGTCATGGGACTGGTGTGAGCAACAAAAACAGTTTATCTTTAAAACAACACAAAAGAACTTTAAACATTGAAACCCGCAATGCTTTTCGAAAATGAAACTACCATAAGGCCTCCCGCCACACACACAATGCAATCGCAGAATTGGAGGAGATTTCTCCTTATGATAGTCAAAAATGCTTACTACGCAAAATCATTCGATATTATTATCATTAGTGCATAGTGTCGAAAACCATTTCGAAAATATAATATAAATCTTAGCCAGCATACAACATATCATCGTATGCCTACTATAGCTACTACGTTCAATAGCAGGTTACCGCCACATTCCATAGCAGGTAATACAGCTAAAAACCATACAGGGTTCGTATTGTTTCTTTGGATTTCCAACAAATGATCAGGCTAAGGAACTTCCTTACCGAAATAGAAACGCCTCTGGAAAGACGCCTCGGATCCTAACCGGATCTCCGCAAACAAAAGGCCGACGCTACCTCACGCTCTAACCGAGCTGTAACTAGGTAACTAACACACGAGTCATGTCATCCCCCGGTCGTTACCGACCTTTATCCGAGAGCTCACAATCATACAGCAACAACCACAAAGTATAATAACTGTGCAGCATCCACATAGGTAAAATATCTGGGCTCCATACCATGACATCACCTTTTATCCAGAAGGAAATGACATACCCTAGGGGCGCTACCCCTACAAACCTTTGCCGCAACATTCCTGTTTCGACCATTACCGGGTTGTGAGGCTCGACGAAGTCTCGTCCACAAAGCCACGCTTTTTCACAAAGCCACGCTTTGATCAACAATTGATCAGCAGCACTTCGTATGCCACATTACCAAATTGGGAATGTATCACTAGTAACCATCAACTACATAACCTCTGAGCTCGTACGTCTCAGAGAAGGGTGTTAAGCTAAGAGAATAAATTCTCCGCCACCAACAGAAATGTATTTGATAGAAACCAGCTTTACATCTCAAAGTGTAACGTCAGACACACATCCATACAAGTCTGTTCCGGGTTCGAACATAACCGAAGGCACTTCCGAAGAAGCCCTTGCAAATCCGGGTATTCACAATCCCGATCGGACTTCCCATCACTTAGGAAATCTCTATACCGTAGCTACTCAGTGCAGAGACAATCGATAGGTCGTCCTATCGCTCTCGCAAATACCCGGTCTTCACCACCGGTCTTCAAATGCGATCCATATCGTCGTATTACTATTCGGAATGGGTTATATGACACAAAGGTCCTCTCCCGGCTAAACCGAATAACGAGCGCAATTAAAAATCATATGGATACTGGGGTCTCAGTTAAATCACAGCTTAAAGTCAAAACTTTTCATTCGAATGGTAAAACAAATTACCATTTCCAATCTTTTAAACAAAAAAGATTTATTTCAAAAACCTTCAATGGTTTAAACAATTTCCACACTTTAATCTTTTAAACAAAAGATTTAATTCACAAAGTTTACCCCGTTCACAAAGATTCATTTATGGATTTCAAAACAATTTCCATTTCAATTGGATTAACTCGTTAAATCCTTAAATCAAGATTTAACTTATAGCTTTCAAAACAATTCCATTTCAATTTGGATTAACTCGTTCGGTCTTTGAATCAAAGACTCATTTCACAGTTTTCAAAACATTTCAATTCTATTTCAAACTTGAAACCATTCAACACAATTTGGAAATTCTTTCTTAAAATGAAAGCTATTACTATTTGAAAACCAGTAGTTTTCGTTTCGGAAAAATCCAGTTATATTTACACGAGTTAAAACTCTTGAATTAAATTCAAATTCTCAAATCAATACCCAAAAAATGGTTTAACCCATATATAACTTGTACAGCATTTTTAATCCCTAGTTTCAAATCATAGAATTCAATTTCAAACTCGAATTCAAATTTAAATCAGATTATTTAAATTTTCAAAACTCGATTAAGTTATTCAAAATAACCTTTATCTTTAAATTTCCATTTCAAAAGCTTTTCGCTTTAAACCCAAATTTCCAATTTCAAAATCAATTGAAACTAAAATTTCAATTTCAAAAACATTAAATTTACATCATCTGTGACTTAACCGATTTCCACGTGAAATCCATATTTGTGTGTGTAAGAGTGTGGTCCAGGGGTTTTACACAATAGTGCAACATCAATCATCACAGATATATCGATAAGCGGTATAATCGATAACGCTTATCTTCATTCATAGATTCATAGATAAAATAAATTTATCAATCACAAAGATTCATCATTACAATTCGATGTGGGTTTCGGATAACCAACTGGAATCCGACTCCCTGTCGCATCGAAATTCAAATGCCGTTTTACGGGCAAAGGGTTGCATATTCATATAACAATATATACATCACAGATATAGAAATTTCAGATCACAACATAAATCAGGGTATATCACAAAGCATCATATACCAGGGATATCAAACAATCAAATCATCCAATAGAATTCAAACATTCATAAGTAAGGTCAAGTATTTAATAATCCTTTATAAGCAGAATTAATTAATTATTTAATCTTAAGTAATTCAATTTATTTCAACTTAAATCAATTACTTATGAATAAATTATCAAATCTTGATTTATTAATTTATAAATCATTTGATATACATTAATTTATCAAATACTTTTAATTAATTAATTTATCCTTAATTTATCATATTAATTAAATTAACCTCTGAACCAATTTCAAAATAAATTAACCCCTTAATTACCTTCATTAAGAAATAACAATTTACAATTGATTATCTTAATTATTTCTTTAATTTACATTACATTTTTAACTTACAACTTTAATTTATAAAGGAAGTTTATCAAAAGTCAAGTTTAAATTTTTGTTTGAAAACAAATTTACTATAAAAGCTATTTTAATTTAAACTTGTTTTCTTTAAAACAATTCAGATTTAAAAACTGATTTAAATTTCTAGATTTGGATTCAAAGAAAACTTGAATCCATCAATTTCACTTTGATTCAAAACTTTGATTTAGACTTACTTCCAAACCTTGATTTAATTGAAAACTTGATAACATCCTGGTTTGAAGCTTATTCAAATTCGTTATTTTGCTTCAGGTCAAAGAAACCCAAACCAACAATTCCGATCAAACGCTCGAGCAACCACTCCCTTTACTTCGAGTTTAGACCCGAGCTCTTTCCCATTTTCCCCTGGTTTTACAAAACTTGTAAAAAAAAATTACAGTTTTAAAAAAAAAACAGAGGACTATCCTCTTCGAATCACTCGAGTGTCAACTCGAGTTTAACACCCCAAAACCCGATTCTCGCTTCGAGTTTCCCCCTCACCATCTCGAGCAACCACACGCAAAGAACTCGTCTTCCCCGAAGCTCCCAACTCAGATCGAAATCCACGTGCACGTGCACAATACTTCGCCGCCGCTCCGGCGAACTCTGCTGACGTCGGCAAGTCGCGAATCATCTCTAAACTCAAAATCACTCCTCGATTCGACACCAAACTCTAAAGATCGAAAATAAGGATTTCGATCAAAACTGAACCCAAACACAATCATCACGTTATCATCACGTTCACCCACCTCTGACCATTATGGGTCACGCGATCGTACTCGGAGCTACTCCATGCTTCGATGGTCCAATTCCCACCCTCGCGATCATCTCCGGTCACAACTCGACAACGCGAAACTCACATGAACACAGACTAAAACCCCCCCCGGGTATAAAACCCTACTCCCTCAATCTCCGGCCATCTCGACCCATGATAAATTACAATAGTATTTTTGCCGAGACCCCCTATCCTCCAGCATACTCCAGTAACGAACACGAGATTCCGTCACGCTCCGATTGCCAGAAATCATCAAAATTCCAATTCCCGTTCGACCCGAGAATTCTACCCTATAACACTGTTAAAAATCTTGATTTCATTTTTAAAAATCATGGTTCTTTAATACAAATTTGATGATGTAGGTGAAACAAGAAGTCATGACATTTAAATTTTTGACATGCTTTTGGGTTTACTGTATATCTTCTTTCCCCAGTTAAACTACCACTAATTATTCCTATGAACAATTTTTAAAACTGAATTTAGTTAATACAAACATTTTTCTTTTAAAGATTCCAATCTAAAAGAGGCTAGGGAATGTGGAATTGAATTCGAATATATTTACCCTGCTGATAAAAAAACAGAACCTTGCATACTCCAAACACAGACATGCACACAATTCAACTTATACATATATATCTGCAAACATATCCATATAGTCATGCAATATTTCACAACATAAACTACAAAGATTTATCACATGCAACAGAGTATTAAACAAATTTTAGCTTTTAAAAGTGATGTTTACTCACTGTTTTGAAAAGGCAGAGGCTTGAAACTTGATTTGAAAACAAGAGGACTTGCAAAACTGACAGTTGAAAACTTTGCATCTATTGTTGTTTCCCAGAGAACGATATCTTGCTTTCAACTTAAAACTGACAGCTTTAAAAATTTGAAATGCTAAGACAGGAACATGATGATTCAACCCCAGACTTAATTCCAGGTTTTTGATTTGAAGATGAAACCTGGTTATAGCTTATAGGAAATTGCTTACAGGGTTTTGGTTTGATTTTCTCTGATTTGAAAATGGTTACAGAGTTTTGAAAATGTTTCAGAGGAGATGATTTCTGTTTTGCATTATTTTAATGAACGAAAAGGAAAGGAGTCTTGATATAAAGAAAACAATGCAGAGGCTAAGTTGTATTTGTACAAGATTTTTACATTTTGATCAGAGATTTTTATCTCTTTAGCTTATCAGGCAGGTTTGGTTTTGGGCTGAGATGATTTTCAACATTTCGAATTGACATAAGTGTGCTAGCATTTAATGTTTTAAGTACTTATGTTTCCTTACTTCTTTTCTTTGCCTGCAAGTCTCAATTGCCATAGTACATATATTTCTATATCCTATTTTGTTTTAGACTTGTTTTTTCAAAAACTGATGCATATCATTTTCGGCTGAGAAGATGATTGTGGTGGCTTGCATTACTTGCTTTGATATGCTATTGTACTTTATCATTTGATTTTATTTTTTTCCAGGTTGAGGTATTTTTATTATCTTCTTGGTTTAGGCTGAAAACTTCTAAACTTGCCTAATTCACATACAACTTCATTTGCTCATTATTTACTTTTTTATATTTATCTTATATTTTTCTAGCTTAAATGATCTATTATTAATATTTTTACTTTAATACCAATTATATTGTATTTCTCTATATATTTATTTTAAAATCCATTTACTTGAAATTTTAAATTCAAATCAATATATACTTATATATAAAATTTCAAATTTACTCATATATCATATATACATATCTATTCATATATATATATATACAATATTTAAATGTAAATGATTTAATATATTGGAATTTGGATTCGGGGAAACTCGAACCCATTTATCAATTGATTCTACAAATTTTAATTCAAAAATTAATTTAATTATCAATTAAATGTAATTAAAATTCAGGGTCGTTACAAACTTCCCCCCTTAAAAGAATTTCGTCCTCGAAATTTGCCAAGGAGACACAAAGATAGATGAAGAATGTTTCATCAAATCAAACTGAACATCTATTCTGCATTTGGTTTACCAAATCAGAATATCGATAACAGATACAAGAACGAATCTGTTTGACACTTCACAAGATACTCGGGTTATCCAGGTCTACGAAATATATAGTGGCATTGGTCAGTCCAAAGGGATAACTAACCATTCGTAGAACATATCGGGACCCAAAAAAATAGATAGATATGTGGATACAATTTCAAACTTTTAGTTTAGAATCTAAGGTATACCTATCAACCATAGCAAACAAGCAACCAACCAACCATCCAAACAAACAATTTTGGTCCATCCGGAGTTTACGTCCCATATTGATATATCGAATCTCTTTCTGGATCGACCAGAAACTATCGAAGAATTGAGAAGAGATGACGAACAAAAGAGATTGATAGAGAAAAGATTATTTCCTTGTTGTTACAGAGTATCGACCATTTATAGTCGTATTCCCCTGTCCCCTATCTCATCCTCTTCTTGCACTCATACTTACTATCAGTGGATAGCAAGAGAATTTACTGAGGCGTACGGACAGATATCTGAGAATTACTCATCCTAGGGTATACTTCACCCTATCTCTAATGAGCTACTTAATGTGTTATACTCCTGAGCTAAAGTTCAACCTTAGCTCTGATAACACTTGTAACGACTCGGATTTTCGCGTTCGAAAATCAACATCCGTACTTCACCTTGTACTAGAATGTCGTAGATTCGACCGTTCAAATCCGATTCGCCGGAGCTTATAACACCATTAAGTATAACAACACAGCGGAAGAAAGAAAAAGAATATAGATATACAACATCTGATACAATATCCAAATACAATGATGATACAATGAATATCTATATACATCAGAGATATGATACAACAAATAGCAGCGGAAAAGAAAATGATAACAACAGCAGCAGATAGAATGCCTCCAATAGAATGCTCCAATCCATAGCTAGCGGAAAGCAAGGTCAGTCGTCCAAGGACTGACTAGCTCCAGAAAATCTACTAACCTGAATATCTGAGAAACCCAACTCTAGACTGCCCGTGTGGAAAATAGTGGGCACCCAGAGTTTAGGAAGGGAACAATAAACTCCGGATCAGTCATGGGACTGGTGTGAGCAACAAAAACAGTTTATCTTTAAAACAACACAAAAGAACTTTAAACATTGAAACCCGCAATGCTTTTCGAAAATGAAACTACCATAAGGCCTCCCGCCACACACACAATGCAATCGCAGAATTGGAGGAGATTTCTCCTTATGATAGTCAAAAATGCTTACTACGCAAAATCATTCGATATTATTATCATTAGTGCATAGTGTCGAAAACCATTTCGAAAATATAATATAAATCTTAGCCAGCATACAACATATCATCGTATGCCTACTATAGCTACTACGTTCAATAGCAGGTTACCGCCACATTCCATAGCAGGTAATACAGCTAAAAACCGTACAGGGTTCGTATTGTTTCTTTGGATTTCCAACAAATGATCAGGCTAAGGAACTTCCTTACCGAAATAGAAACGCCTCTGGAAAGACGCCTCGGATCCTAACCGGATCTCCGCAAACAAAAGGCCGACGCTACCTCACGCTCTAACCGAGCTGTAACTAGGTAACTAACACACGAGTCATGTCATCCCCCGGTCGTTACCGACCTTTATCCGAGAGCTCTCAATCATACAGCAACAACCACAAAGTATAATAACTGTGCAGCATCCACATAGGTAAAATATCTGGGCTCCATACCATGACATCACCTTTTATCCAGAAGGAAATGACATACCCTAGGGGCGCTACCCCTACAAACCTTTGCCGCAACATTCCTGTTTCGACCATTACCGGGTTGTGAGGCTCGACGAAGTCTCGTCCACAAAGCCACGCTTTTTCACAAAGCCACGCTTTGATCAACAATTGATCAGCAGCACTTCGTATGCCACATTACCAAATTGGGAATGTATCACTAGTAACCATCAACTACATAACCTCTGAGCTCGTACGTCTCAGAGAAGGGTGTTAAGCTAAGAGAATAAATTCTCCGCCACCAACAGAAATGTATTTGATAGAAACCAGCTTTACATCTCAAAGTGTAACGTCAGACACACATCCATACAAGTCTGTTCCGGGTTCGAACATAACCGAAGGCACTTCCGAAGAAGCCCTTGCAAATCCGGGTATTCACAATCCCAATCGGACTTCCCATCACTTAGGAAATCTCTATACCGTAGCTACTCAGTGCAGAGACAATCGATAGGTCGTCCTATCGCTCTCGCAAATACCCGGTCTTCACCACCGGTCTTCAAATGCGATCCATATCGTCGTATTACTATTCGGAATGGGTTATATGACACAAAGGTCCTCTCCCGGCTAAACCGAATAACGAGCGCAATTAAAAATCATATGGATACTGGGGTCTCAGTTAAATCACAGCTTAAAGTCAAAACTTTTCATTCGAATGGTAAAACAAATTACCATTTCCAATCTTTTAAACAAAAAAGATTTATTTCAAAAACCTTCAATGGTTTAAACAATTTCCACACTTTAATCTTTTAAACAAAAGATTTAATTCACAAAGTTTACCCCGTTCACAAAGATTCATTTATGGATTTCAAAACAATTTCCATTTCAATTGGATTAACTCGTTAAATCCTTAAATCAAGATTTAACTTATAGCTTTCAAAACAATTCCATTTCAATTTGGATTAACTCGTTCGGTCTTTGAATCAAAGACTCATTTCACAGTTTTCAAAACATTTCAATTCTATTTCAAACTTGAAACCGTTCAACACAATTTGGAAATTCTTTCTTAAAATGAAAGCTATTACTATTTGAAAACCAGTAGTTTTCGTTTCGGAAAAATCCAGTTATATTTACACGAGTTAAAACTCTTGAATTAAATTCAAATTCTCAAATCAATACCCAAAAAATGGTTTAACCCATATATAACTTGTACAGCATTTTTAATCCCTAGTTTCAAATCATAGAATTCAATTTCAAACTCGAATTCAAATTTAAATCAGATTATTTAAATTTTCAAAACTCGATTAAGTTATTCAAAATAACCTTTATCTTTAAATTTCCATTTCAAAAGCTTTTCGCTTTAAACCCAAATTTCCAATTTCAAAATCAATTGAAACTAAAATTTCAATTTCAAAAACATTAAATTTACATCATCTGTGACTTAACCGATTTCCACGTGAAATCCATATTTGTGTGTGTAAGAGTGTGGTCCAGGGGTTTTACACAATAGTGCAACATCAATCATCACAGATATATCGATAAGCGGTATAATCGATAACGCTTATCTTCATTCATAGATTCATAGATAAAATAAATTTATCAGTCACAAAGATTCATCATTACAATTCGATGTGGGTTTCGGATAACCAACTGGAATCCGACTCCCTGTCGCATCGAAATTCAAATGCCGTTTTACGGGCAAAGGGTTGCATATTCATATAACAATATATACATCACAGATATAGAAATTTCAGATCACAACATAAATCAGGGTATATCACAAAGCATCATATACCAGGGATATCAAACAATCAAATCATCCAATAGAATTCAAACATTCATAAGTAAGGTCAAGTATTTAATAATCCTTTATAAGCAGAATTAATTAATTATTTAATCTTAAGTAATTCAATTTATTTCAACTTAAATCAATTACTTATGAATAAATTATCAAATCTTGATTTATTAATTTATAAATCATTTGATATACATTAATTTATCAAATACTTTTAATTAATTAATTTATCCTTAATTTATCATATTAATTAAATTAACCTCTGAACCAATTTCAAAATAAATTAACCCCTTAATTACCTTCATTAAGAAATAACAATTTACAATTGATTATCTTAATTATTTCTTTAATTTACATTACATTTTTAACTTACAACTTTAATTTATAAAGGAAGTTTATCAAAAGTCAAGTTTAAATTTTTGTTTGAAAACAAATTTACTATTAAAAGCTATTTTAATTTAAACTTGTTTTCTTTAAAACAATTCAGATTTAAAAACTGATTTAAATTTCTAGATTTGGATTCAAAGAAAACTTGAATCCATCAATTTCACTTTGATTCAAAACTTTGATTTAGACTTACTTCCAAACCTTGATTTAATTGAAAACTTGATAACATCCTGGTTTGAAGCTTATTCAAATTCGTTATTTTGCTTCAGGTCAAAGAAACCCAAACCAACAATTCCGATCAAACGCTCGAGCAACCACTCCCTTTACTTCGAGTTCAGACCCGAGCTCTTTCCCATTTTCCCCTGGTTTTACAAAACTTGTAAAAAAAATTACAGTTTTAAAAAAAAAACAGAGGACTATCCTCTTCGAATCACTCGAGTGTCAACTCGAGTTTAACACCCCAAAACCCGATTCTCGCTTCGAGTTTCCCCCTCACCATCTCGAGCAACCACACGCAAAGAACTCGTCTTCCCCGAAGCTCCCAACTCAGATCGAAATCCATGTGCACGTGCACAGTACTTCGCCGCCGCTCCGGCGAACTCTGCTGACGTCGGCAAGTCGCGAATCATCTCTAAACTCAAAATCACTCCTCGATTCGACACCAAACTCTAAAGATCGAAAATAAGGATTTCGATCAAAACTGAACCCAAACACAATCATCACGTTATCGTCACGTTCACCCACCTCTGACCATTATGGGTCACGCGATCGTACCCGGAGCTACTCCATGCTTCGATGGTCCAATTCCCACCCTCGCGATCATCTCCGGTCACAACTCGACAACGCGAAACTCACATGAACACAGACTAAAACCCCCCCCGGGTATAAAACCCTACTCCCTCAATCTCCGGCCATCTCGACCCATGATAAATTACAATAGTATTTTTGCCGAGACCCCCTATCCTCCAGCATACTCCAGTAACGAACACGAGATTCCGTCACGCTCCGATCGCCAGAAATCATCAAAATTCCAATTCCCGTTCGACCCGAGAATTCTACCCTATAACACTGTTAAAAATCTTGATTTCATTTTTAAAAATCATAGTTCTTTAATACAAATTTGATGATGTAGGTGAAACAAGAAGTCATGACATTTAAATTTTTGACACGCTTTTGGGTTTACTGTATATCTTCTTTCCCCAGTTAAACTACCACTAATTATTCCTATGAACAATTTTTAAAACTGAATTTAGTTAATACAAACATTTTTCTTTTAAAGATTCCAATCTAAAAGAGGCTAGGGAATGTGGAATTGAATTCGAATATATTTACCCTGCTGATAAAAAAAACAGAACCTTGCATACTCCAAACACAGACATGCACACAATTCAACTTATACATATATATCTGCAAACATATCCATATAGTCATGCAATATTTCACAACATAAACTACAAAGATTTATCACATGCAACAGAGTATTAAACAAATTTTAGCTTTTAAAAGTGATGTTTACTCACTGTTTTGAAAAGGCAGAGGCTTGAAACTTGATTTGAAAACAAGAGGACTTGCAAAACTGACAGTTGAAAACTTTGCATCTATTGTTGTTTCCCAGAGAACGATATCTTGCTTTCAACTTAAAACTGACAGCTTTAAAAATTTGAAATGCTAAGACAGGAACATGATGATTCAACCCCAGACTTAATTCCAGGTTTTTGATTTGAAGATGAAACCTGGTTATAGCTTATAGGAAATTGCTTACAGGGTTTTGGTTTGATTTTCTCTGATTTGAAAATGGTTACAGAGTTTTGAAAATGTTTCAGAGGAGATGATTTCTGTTTTGCATTATTTTAATGAACGAAAAGGAAAGGAGTCTTGATATAAAGAAAACAATGCAGAGGCTAAGTTGTATTTGTACAAGATTTTTACATTTTGATCAGAGATTTTTATCTCTTTAGCTTATCAGGCAGGTTTGGTTTTGGGCTGAGATGATTTTCAACATTTCGAATTGACATAAGTGTGCTAACATTTAATGTTTTAAGTACTTATGTTTCCTTACTTCTTTTCTTTGCCTGCAAGTCTCAATTGCCATAGTACATATATTTCTATATCCTATTTTGTTTTAGACTTGTTTTTCAAAAACTGATGCATATCATTTTCGGCTGAGAAGATGATTGTGGTGGCTTGCATTACTTGCTTTGATATGCTATTGTACTTTATCATTTGATTTTATTTTTTTCCAGGTTGAGGTATTTTTATTATCTTCTTGGTTTAGGCTGAAAACTTCTAAACTTGCCTAATTCACATACAACTTCATTTGCTCATTATTTACTTTTTTATATTTATCTTATATTTTTCTAGCTTAAATGATCTATTATTAATATTTTTACTTTAATACCAATTATATTGTATTTCTCTATATATTTATTTTAAAATCCATTTACTTGAAATTTTAAATTCAAATCAATATATACTTATATATAAAATTTCAAATTTACTCATATATCATATATACATATCTATTCATATATATATATATATACAATATTTAAATGTAAATGATTTAATATATTGGAATTTGGATTCGGGGAAACTCGAACCCATTTATCAATTGATTCTACAAATTTTAATTCAAAAATTAATTTAATTATCAATTAAATGTAATTAAAATTCGGGGTCGTTACAGCTTACATTCTTATTTGCATGGAATTCGCAAATGTGGTGATACAGTGACAGGCAAAATGCGTCTGGACTGAATAACATCAAGAATTTTATGTTTTCTTTCGTAAAAAAGATGCAATCAATAGTTTTTAGATTGTTATTTGAGGTGGTTGCAGTTTGATGTTTAAAAAAAAAACTCGAGCCAAAGTAAATTATATGTTTATAACAGTCACACCGATATAAATTTTACCATATATGCATGTAGACCATTATTAACATATACAACAATATATATATATATATATATGACCGCATATAAACATTTGTAGACAATCCAAAATATGCAACCAAACTTTATATTTTTAAACTCATATTTAAAATAATATATACATATATATAGTTAAAAATCATTGTTTACATTTAAAACACATATAGCAAAGTATTAACATATAAAGTATAGTTTCAAATTAACTAAGAGAAAAATGAAAACAACTTATCTATAACTTATATAACTTATATACTAGAACATATACATACTATGACCCTATGTGAATTAAACTAATATATAAACAGATAACTCATTACTGATATATATATAGAACTTACATTATTAATTCACAAATGATATCCATACCTTGAAATACTATAATTACAGTAAACATGTTTCATTTATATATATATATTAAACACTAAACTTGAGATAAAACTTACTGCAAGCAAATTTAAACAACAAACATAAATAAGTAATAAGTTTATATATAAAATAATATATATAGTTGCAATGTATAGCTCACATATATAAAGCAGATCATTTTATAACTACAAACATGTTTTAAACAGCTTTATCAAAATCCTATATACATAAAAATATAGCAATCGAAATATCTCATATTGTATACTGTAGATATAACTAACATATTCAACTCCAAACCATTTCATATATAAACAGAACATACTAAAACTTATTGAACTAATGCATACACAGATTACAACTTGTATATATTAACATATATATATATATATATATATATATATATATATAATTTGTAAACCGACTTATATGAAAAATGTATATATACATATATACTTACAATTTTCACAACATATAAATTTTAAAATGAAATACATATACATATACATATATATATAAGAGCAGATCAAATAGGTTAAAGACTTACGTAAATTTGAATGCAAAAGGGAGTCGAGCAAGCTGGGTAGCGGCAGACGGAGGGGGCGAAGCATGGCATGAAGGTCGAACTAGGAAGATGAGGAGATGTCGGCCGGCGTTCGGATCAAGGAGGCGAGGCTCTCGACTCGCTGGCCAGGGTTTGTGATGGCTGCGAGTGATGGCGGCTTGATCGGCCAGAGGAGGGAGGGGTTGCCGTGAGGTGGATCGGTCGGGATGGTGGAGGTGACGTGGCGGCTCTCGGTGGAGGAGGTAGGGTGCGTGGGCAAGGCGAGTATGGCGAAGGTGCCATCGGTGATGAGGCAAAGTGAAATGAAGGTGAATAGATTATTAGGCAAAAGAATGAAATGTAAATTTGTATAATATAAAATGATCTTTCTTTTTGAAGCGAATCAAGGAACGAAAAATGAAAGGGCCGATGAATATAAATGGAGAATAGGGAACATAGAAGGTCAAAACTGAATTCAAGTAAATATTAAAGGCAAATGTCAGTTTGGTTTAACACGCTAGAATAGGAATAGGCTTTTGAATTATATCGGGGTTTGAGGTAATGATGGTCACGCACTGATACAGCTGTAACATTTAAAAGCAATTTATTATGTGGCCACGGTTCGAAGTTGAGACGCAAGAAATTAAAAATCATGAATTTCGGTACCGGTACGACGCACAGTTTGATTGTTTCCGACGCGTACTGGACCTCACAATACAGAAATAAATATACTGCAGAGATCAGCACGACAAGACGATCAAAACGATATATGGATATCAGTGATTTGATTGAATTATAAAAATTTGAAATTCTACTAGGGGAAAAATGCAACAAAAACGTAGAAAAATAAGATCGGCGGAGCTAGTAGCTAAAGAAGTCTGAAATTGGAAAAACGAAAAATGACGTCTTAGTCAGAAGAGAAATTAGAATTTTTCTATGTAAAAATATTCAGGTTTGAAAAACATTTTATTATCATCCATTTTAACTGATATAAATTGGAATAAAATTACACTAGAAAATAAACTTCCAAATTATCTGATGAAAATTTACCAGTTGCGATGATTAATTAGACGCATTCCAAATATCAAATTTTTATTTCAAAATTTTATCGTTTAAAATTTCACAAAATTTCAACTAATTACGTTATTAAACAGTTAAAATTAAAATTTATGGGTCGTTATACCACCTCACTCACCTCAAACCTCTCCACCATGTCTCCTCCACCACCTTCATATGCATATAAGCAATGTTCTTCCCTAAACACATTTTCGGCACTACATGGGATGTCAGGTACATGTACGGGCTCTTCGGTTGAAAAACTCCATCCTCATCCAACCACCTCTCCAGCTTAAACTCTTCCCAACTCCTCCCAGTCCTCCCCCATATTCAGTTTATAAAGAGAGTTGGTAACAACGAAAAAAGTACACTAAACACATTAGGAGCATAGTTGAAAAATAATAATAAAACTCTTTAGCCAAATTGCATGCAGTTCAAATGATAAGTTTATGAGAAAATATTTTCAACTGTGTATTTCACCTGTCGTGTAGATAAAATACATACTGGTCGTATTCACCTACTGTATAAAGGTAATACTTACTGAACTAATTTTATTGATTGATTATTCAAAGTGTAGCAGTAACAATATATTCAACAAATGGTGACAAAAATCTCTCCTTCAACAACGCCATCTTTTGCAGTAGGTCCATGCTACTTAAGTAAAGGTGAATTTAAATAGTTAGATGCTGAAAAACAATGTTCCTTATAATTTAAGGGGCGTAAAATGCCACTTTGTTCTTGCTGTATTTAAGCATTATTCTTCTATTTCCCTCAAATTAGTATGGTTGAAAGCATATCAGTTCCTATATTCCCAAAACTCATGTTTTTTCTTTCCTCCCTCAATTTCCACCATTTATTATTGATTAACTAAATCAACTAATTAATTTAATGAAGTAAATGGTTGTGGTTGCATGAAACAGTGGGCACATGACTTCTAAAGACAGAGAAATTGGACCCGGTTGTAAGGACAAAATAGTTATAAAAATAAGTTAAATTTTCATTATTACAAAAAAAAATAAAGCATAATGTTGCACGTATTTAGTAGGCCATGAGGTCAGTTGCATGACAGCTTATATCTCAATCAACTAGACATGTTAAAAAATATATATAATACAATGCATGCAAATAAAAACGAAAAATTAAGGTTCCACTTGGCAATAAAGTAAAGCACATTTTTTATTATGATTATTTACCGATCAATAAGAAATGTATAAAATAAAGTGATGTTTAGCTAGCCTGACCTTAGATATTCAAAGGGATAACAGTTGTTGATAAAGTAGAAATAATTGATGGTCTGTATATTTTAACTATTTATAGTTCAACAGTATATAAGTTACAAGCATATTAAATTTTATAAACATGTGTTATGCATTTAATTGATAAAAATAGCTGACTAATTAATAAAGTTTGCTACATTCTCTCTTTCCCACACATAATTTTGCACATAGAATTTAAACCCTTAATCTCTCTGGAATATAAGGAACTTAAAAACCAGGTCAAATCCTCTATTCTCAAATTAACCAGCTATCCGCGTATGCCCATTTGATTTCAGCCATTTGATCAATAATTCATACACCTTTCATGTGATACAGTAGATCCCAAAAGATAACAAAATTATTATAATAAAAGAATATGAGAATAAGAATCGGTGGTCAGCACAGTCAAGTGATATAGTGAAGTGTATTGGGTGCGGTTGCATTATCATGGACCAGATCACAGCCCAAGACTTTTTTTTTTTTAAAATAATATATATAAAGTGGAGAAAAAACGCCTTTCTCCGATGGCTCACAAAATTTGGAAACAAGATGGGACGAAAACCACCAAAAAGAAAATATCGCAAAACAACAGCGGAAAAGAAAACCAAGACACAAAAGACAGCAACAAATCCACTCCAAGAAAGTGGAGGAGAATGAGGAGACGATCCACCAACAAACACAAACCCGCCTTTACCCTTAGGAAAAGGCCAGACCTCCAAGCTAAACCAAAAGAGAGCCAACCAGTAAAACGCAAAACCAACAAATAATAGGAACGCACAGAAGATGACAATCAGAGTAAAGCAGCCGCCATCCCCGCCAAACCAGAGGCATAAAGGAAGATCAAGCCCAGTCGAAGCCGCCGAGTAACCACAGAGAAAACACCAATAACCAGCAAACAGATGGAGGCCGGATCCCGAAACCAGCCAAACAAAACCCATCCGGGCCAAAGAAGAACCAAAAAGAAGGAACCTGGAAAACTAACAACAATCACAGCCCAATACAATATAATGTACAAGTATACTTACTCTATAAATGTACTGTAACACTACTAGAAGCACATTAAATAGCGACGACAGTTTTCGACGGCCGCCGACGGCGTGTTGCCAAATTAGCGACGACAAGCAATTTTCGTGGCATAATTGAAACTAAAATAACTTAGCCGTCGGTAGCCGTTGGAAGCCGTCACTAATTGTGCCGTTGGCGGCCATCGGTAGCCGTCGAAAAATCGTGAATACTTGCTACTCCAAACCAACAGTTTCTTCATTTGTTTTCCTCCCCCAAATCAGCTATCCCCTCCTCCAAACCCTCCTCTAGCCCCTCCTCCACGCCGTCAACAGCCTTCCACGCCACCAGCACGTTGAATCTTCAATTTTTAGCTAGCTACATTACCTATTTCTCGGTAAGAAGGTTAAATTCCTAAATCCTATATTTTATTTTTATTTGTTAAATTAGGTTTAATTTGTTGTTATAGTTGTAAAATACCCCATTGATTATTTGGTACACCCTATTGAATGCTATTCCCTTCCCGAGCTTCCGTCGGATAGCTCAATCAATTAGGACCCGATATCAGGCAGATCAATGAAGCATTTCATTATTGAACCAACTCTATCATATAGAAGCATACATTTCAATGGAATTTCATTTTTGTTTTTCCTTATTAGCTTAGTTAATCCATATTGAAAGGTACAAGGAGACTTTACTGACTGGGAGTCTTCGACTTCCCAACCCCTGGAACTGAAGCTTATGTATCAGTAAATAACTAGAAAGCCGATTTTTCATAATCAAAAGAAGAAAAAGCGAAGCCCTGAAAGATACATATGGACAATTCCTCAATATCTGTTCATTCACAACAAAATATTTTCTTTGTGCGTCAGTAAAAAAACATTAGGTTGTTATTACATTTGTTATTGAAATGTTGAAAAAAAAAATTTGTTTAGTGTATATGTGCGTTAATTGGTGTATATGCGTTGATTAATTAGTGCATACGCGCATTAGGGCTACTCTGGATTAATTAAAGTCGATGCTCAAAATTTGGTGTATGCGTTTTCAAGATGACGAAAACGACGATTCACTATATGTGTTTTTTAGAATGTAAATAAATTATTGTATAATACGCTTTATTTTTTGTAAATCTCTTAGAGAGTTTTTGGCCCCGTCTGACAAATATTGTATATGATCGTTGTATGAATATTCGTTTTTATCACAGAACGGACATTTATATTCATCATATACAATATTTGTCGGATTTGTCCCTGTATTAGACAAGTTACAAACACAGTAGTAATTATATTTTGCAAATCATTTTATTTTAAACGGTTCACAAAATTTCGACAACGCTTTCTTTTTGTTCCCTGTGTACACACATATGTGTACGATACAGGGAACAAAGGGGAAGTGCTGCCGAAAATTTGTTGAACCGTTTAAAATAAAATAATTTGCAAAATATAATTACTACTGTGTTTGTAATGGAAAGTAGGATGACCAACCATCAAAGTGTAAAACAATAACCTAAAAATTATAGATTATATTCATATAATAATTTGTGTAAATCGATTTGAAAATAAAATTAAATAGAATAATATTATATATTTGCGAAAATTAAAATGTATGATTTATTTGAAAAATAAAATGTCAAGAAATAAATGATTAATGCGCTTTTATGTTTTAAAGTAGGGAAAATGGTCAATTATTTTATCGATTGGAGCTAGATATACCAACAAAGAAGAGAAATTGGAGGCTCAATAAGTAACATTTTCAAAATGGTGTACACATCTTTATTGAATTCGCTTTACGTAATAATGGAAACGACGAAGAAATTCGTTGTCCATGCAGTAGGTGTAAATTATTGAAGCATTTGATACCGAATATGGTAAAAGTTCATTTGCGCAATATGGTTTCGTGCCGAATTATTTGGTGTGGGATCGTCATGGAGAACTTATAGCACCTAATCCCATATATTCGGAGGAGAAGGTGGATAATGAACTTGTTTCGACGAATCTCATAGAAGATATGGTTGAAGATGCGGCACGTTCAATGTTCCCTGCTATTGAAGTGGATGGTAACGATGTTAATGTCGAAGAAGAACTAAGTATTGGAGTAAAAAAATTATGATTTATTGGATGCTGCTAAGAAATCCCTTTGGGATGGTTGTACAAGTGGTACTCAACTATGAGTAACTGCAGAATACACTGCGATGAAATCAAAATACAACTTCACAGAAGCCGGATTTACAGCTATAGTACAAGCTGCAAACGGCATATGCCACCCGATAATTTGATGTGCGAAAATTATTATGAAGTGAAAAGACTTATGTCTGCTTTTGGTTTGCCGTATCATAAAATAGATACATGTTTAAATGGTTGCATGTTGTTTTGGAAAGAAGACACCAGTCTTAGGAATTGTAAAATATGTAATCAAGAAAGATAAAACCAAGAAAAAAGAAGGGAAAGAAAGTTCCGTACAAGAGTATGCATTACTTACCCATCACTCCTAGGCTTCAAATGTTATATGCATCTTCTGCAACCGTGCATCATATGAGATGGCACTGTGTGAGAACACATGAAGATGGTACGTTAACACACCCAACTGATGGAGAAGCATGAAAGCATTTTAATAAGACATACCCCGCTTTCGCTGCGGAGAGCCGTAATGTTAGACTTGGTTCATGTACAGATGGATTTTCACTGTTCTCTCAATTTGGTTCAAAATATTCATCTTGGCCTATAATCGTTACACCTTACAATTTACCTCCATGGATGTGTATGAAAACTCCGTTTATGTTTCTCACTATTGTCATCCCTGACCCTGATGATCCGACACAAGGAATCGATGTATATTTACAACCGTTGATTGAAGAGTTGAAAACACTGCGGTATGAAGGTGTTGAAACATACGACATTTCAAAAAAAAATTCGTATGTTCGCTTCTCTACTGTGCACTATAAGCGATTTTCCTGCGTATGCAATGCTATCGGGTTGGAGTATGGCTGGTCGTCTAGCTTGCCCTTATTGCATAGAAGAAACACGAGCATTTTCTCTATCGAATGGAAAGAAAATTTCATGGTTTGACTATCATCGATGTTTTCTCCATATTAATTATCCTTTTAGAAAAGATAAAAAAAATTTACAATTAATAGAGTTGGGACCTTGCGACCACCAACTATTTGCTCAATCGAAGATATTTATGAGCTTGTAAAGGATTATCCGAAGATACATGAAACCGGCGAACAAATTGAAATACAAGGTAAATCGAAAATTCATAATTGGTGCAAACAAATTATATTTTGGGAGTTGCCTAATTGGAAAAATCTCCTAATTCGTCATAATATCGACGTGATGCATAACGAGAAAAACGTGTTCGATAATATATTTAACATGGTTCTGAATGTTAAAGGAAAGACAAAGGACGGTTTGAAATCAAGACGTGATATAGAACCAATATGCAATCGTCCTGAGCTTCATATGAAGCCAAATGACATAAAAAAACCCAAAGCATGCTATGAGATAGACAATAACCAAGTGATGATGGACATGTGGTGTTTGATATTGATTTGGTGGTTGATTTGTGGAATTGATATGTGGAGTTTGACATTGGATGTAAATATTGAAGTTGGATGGGTGAGAGTGATGATGGAAGGTTTGTATTGTAAATACTGGAGTTTGATGTTGGATGGAAATATGTTTGTGTTTGATATTATGATGTTTGAGTTTTATATTGATATTGATTTCAGCTTATATATGTGGCTTATATATTGATTTTGATGAGTTATATATTGATATTGGGATGTAAGCGAAGCTGTGCTGTAGAAGAAAAAAAATTTGCCCAGATTACCGATGGCTCATTGGCCACAACTTCCGACGTTGTGCGACGGCCTTTTAGCCACATTTCCGACGGCAAGCGATGGCTTCCGACGGCCATCTAGACGAATATTCTGACGGTTAGCGACGGCTCCCGATGACTTATCGGAGCCATGTGGACGACATGGCCATCGCAAAATCCGATGGAAAGGCCATCGAAACAGCCGTCACACGCCGTCGCTATTATCTCGTCGAAGCCATCGGAAACGGACAGAAGTCGTGGTCCGTATTTCGACGACATTTTCGACGTCTAGCGACGGCCACCGATAGCTGCTAGCCGTCGGAAATTGCCTGCTTTCTTGTAGTGTAAAATCATTTTTTTCTGTATGTTATGAAAACATAAGCAATCAACACAGTTGTATATCAAAGTCATTAAATTCAAGAAATTCAGTTTCTCTTCAAATTCTTGGATGGTATCAGAGCTAACCTTGCTTAACAGCAATAAAAGGAAAACACCTTGCCATTAATCTCTTAGATTCAATCTCATCACTGAGATTAGGCTGCGCATCCTTTATCATCAAAGAATCAAGATTCTCATTACTTGTTTGTGCAAGTTCGGTCATACCTGGGTTTGTATCAAGGCTCGTATCATTCTTATCAGTTTCATATCAAGATTTGATCTGTTCCTCACCAAGAAGCCACTGTCAGAATCTTATCCTCATTAAGTGTACCCTCTGGCTGCACCCTGTTTGTATCATATTTAAGCAAAGAATATGATTTCTTTGCCATTCACGATTCCAGCATTTGAAAATCAAAATTTCTCAAATTTATCTTCATTCTGATTGCATTAATGGCTGAAGGAGAGACATCACCCTCATCCACAGCAAGAAACTCAAATTCAACAACCTAAAAATCTGTAACATAAGATTTAATTAAAGCATTGATAAAACCACAAAGCCAGATTATCAATGTGCAACTAGATGAAACAAATTTTCTTCTCTGAAAGTTTCAAATAGAAACTGCTATCAAAGGCTACGGATTAGAAGATTATGTTCTTGGAACATTAAGCAGACCATCAAGATACATTACTGATAAAGATGGAAATTTTTTAAGCAATCAAAAATTCATATCACACAAAGGCAAGACAGTTTAGTAAGTTCTTGGTTACTTTCTACAATTAGTTCTAATCTTTTACCATAATTAATTGGATGCAATACTGCTAATGAAATATAGTCAACAATTGAACAAGTGTTCAATACTCAATCCACTGCAATAGTTATGTACTACAAAAGGCAGTTGCAAAATTTAAAGAAAGAGAACTTATCAATGAGAGAGTATTTGTCTAATGTTAAAATGTAATGTGATCAACTTGCATCAGCAGGTCACGATGTTTATGATTATGAACGGACACTGTCAATTTTAAATGGATTAGATGAGGAATATGAGGTTGTTGTAGTAGTAATCTCATCAAAAGAACAACACCCACTATTCAATATGTCCACTCTACACTTCTTGCTCATGTAGGTAGAATAGAGCAAAAGAAGTCTATTGTATCAGATTTCTCTGCCAACTTTATTAGCAACAATAGGTACAAAAATCAAGAAAAAAACTATAATGGTAGAAATCAATCAAATAGTCAAAGAGGTGGTTAAGCAAACAGAACTAGAGGAAGAGGTGAATGGTGTTGTAGGCATTTTCATCCACTACATGATGAATATGAGGAGTCAGGGGAAAAATCGCTGTTAGCGCCAAAATTGGTCACTAACCCCCAAATCCAGATGAAAGCACCAAATACCAATCACAACTCAGAGATAGAATATATGTAGAGAGTAATAATGTGAAGAACAGTTAAAACTATAATGAAAGCAGTAAAGAACAACCAATTTTATAGTGGTTCGGCTAACTCCGGCCTACGTCCACTCTAGAAGTTTGCTTTTTATTGCTGTAATAATCGATTACAGTTACAAAATGGCAGTGTTGCCTTAGACTTAGAAAAGAGAAAGTGAGAGAGCAGAAAGAAGATCCCCTTTTACTGTGCCCCTGCCTCTCTATTTATAGACAAAGATGGGTTGGACTTCCCTGGTGGGCCTGGTAGCCGAGTACCTCAGCCCAAATGGTGTGGTCTCCATATGCCGAACCATAGATGCCGAACAAGGTGTGAATGCCGAACGATCTCCTCATGTCGAACGTTGGGAGGTGCGAGGTATGGAGGTGCGGAGGTGCGAGGTACCAAGATATGGAGGTGCGAGGTATGGAGGTGCGGAGGTGCGAGGTACCAAGATATGGAGGTGCGAGGTGCAATGTCGAGCGAGGTGAGGTATGCCGAACGACCCATCCAATGCCGAACGCTCCTTGATGCCGAACGATCCATCCAATGCCAAACGCTCCTTGATGCCGAACGATCCATCCAATGCCGAATGTCTCCTTGATGCCGAACGATCCATCCAATGTCGAACGTCTCCAGATGCCGAACGTTGGTTAATGCCGAGCGCTCCATCCAATGTCGAACGTCTCCAGATGCCGAACGTTGGTTAATGCCGAGCGCTCCATCTAATGTCGAACGACGAACTCTCTATGCCGAACGCTCGCCCAGTGCCGAACAAGATTTATGCCGAACACTCCTTCTAATGCCGAGCACTCGTTCAGTGTCGAACGATCCCTCTATGTCGAACGACGATCTCTCTATGCCGAACAACCTTCAACGCCGAACCATCCCAATGCCGAACGTCATCTGCCAAACTGCCTATCATCATTTTAAACCGAACCCATCATACTTTAGTCTCGATAGTTGTGAAGTTGTTTAAGTTAAATCCGTCTGTCCGCGGCCTTGCCAAAAGGCGGGTTAACACTTGCCCCCCAAAACATGCCTTGCTGTGAAAGGTGTGTTTTGAATAGCCTCAAGTCCAATATCCCAAGTATGTATGTTATCCACATCCATACTTTCCAATTCATAACCCAATCCATTACCAAGCCATCTTATCCGAGTACCACGGCCATATCTTGATCCATTTCCGCGACTGTTCCGAGTCGATGTCTGATTCTTATCCAGTAACCAAGTCCTTACCCAATTCCACATCCATCTGAACCCGACTACCGAGTTCCAATCCATCCATATCCAATAACCTATAACCATATCCATGACCTCTCTGGGTCGATATCCAAATCCGGGACCGCTCCGGGTCCTTGTCCGAATCCTTAGCTATTCATAGCCAATATCCAAATCCGTAACCTCTCCGGGTTCTTGCCAAGCGCAATCCACAATTGACGACCTACGTTAAGTAATTCCATGGTGTTCATGGTTCAGTGTCCCTGAACGTCGAAGAATGCCGTGGCTTAAGTCCTAAGCCGAATCCTGGTCACTCCGGACCCTTGCCGAACATAGTCCATACTCGACGACCTAAAATAGTAACCGATAATATATGGCCTAAGTCCTAGGCCGAATCCTGGTCTCTTCGGACCCTTGCCGAGCATAGTCCATACTCAACGACCTTTTATCCAAAATCCAGAGAAAATCCAATCAAAATCCGATCCGAAATCTAAATCCAAAATAGAAAACCAGAAACCCATATCGAAAATCCATACCAAAAAACAAACATCCAAACCAGAATCCAAACTAGAAAATGAGCAAAACAGGGAGTTCAAACCAAACTCCAAAACCAAACCAGAAAAAGCAAATGTCCAAGTCAAAGGAAAAAATAGATTTCGCAAACCCGGGCGTTTCGGTAAGCCATCATCTCAGAGCATGCCTGAGGGTTATCTCCGACCCCGTACATGAGTAAGTGAATTAACCGTTTGCCCGGAGTTTGTTACTTATTCCAAACCATCAAGATTAGTTGATGACCAATCGGCCACCATTCCTAGGCCTCATGCCCTCGTCGTTCAAGGCAGGCGGTGGCTGCTCCTGTTCCACCGCCGCATTCCGAGTTCCGACATACTGTCGCAACTGACCATTCCTTATATGCTCCTCGATTATGTCCTTCAAATGCCGGCAGCTGTTAGTGTCATGCCCGTCCAAGTCATGAAAAAGACAGTGCCTTCCTGATGCCCTATCACGTTCTGTGGGTTCCCTCCTCGATGGCCTTCGATAGGGAAGGCGATCTCGAGTATCTAAGAAAATCCGCTCTAACGTTGCGTTCAATCATGTGTAAGTGGAGAACTTTGGTTCTCCCCAGCGCTTCCTTTTCCCTTTATCCTTGCCCCCACGCGAGCTTTCGTCGGGTAGTCCTCCATCCTTAGTCATGTTTACTTCCTTTGACCTCATGTCCAAACATGCATCCTCTTGTCGAAGAAATCTTTCAGCTTCATGAAAGAATTCCCCAAGATCCAACAGTGGGTCCCGTACCAATGATACTTTGAAATCCGAGTTATCTCTGACTCCTGATACCGCAGCCATCAGAACCATTGATGGATCTGGCCGATCCACCGAAGCAACTGCTGCATTAAACCGAGTTAAGAATGTCCCGAGCGATTCATCTGCCCCCTGTTTGACTGACGTTAGCGTCATCATGTTCTTTGGCCTTTTTATGTGAACTCGAAACTGACTTAAGAACTTGTCCACCAGTTCTGTCCATGTTCCAATGGATCCATCCTCCAGTTGTCTAAACCACATGACAGCAATTTCAGTTAAGTACAGGGGGAAACATCGGGCCATAACCTCCTCCGTTGCCTCCAGCACTTCCATATGCCTAGTGTACCTCATCAAGTGGTCGGTGGGATCCGTCTTCCCGTCGTATACTTCCAGAGTGGGTAGTTTGAAATCGGATGGATTCTTAGCTGTCCTGATGTTCCGGGTAAACGGACTTTTGTTAACTCCCTCTGAATCCCTGTTCATCAGACCTCCGCGAATAGTCCGCCTGATAATGTCAGCCAATCCAGTGTTTCCAACCAATCCAGACTGCCCCCCAAGTCCCCGAGGAAATTCTGGCACATATTCTTCATCACGTACTCCTGTATTCCTATCGTTGCCAGGCCGCGTAGCATTATCTGGTATCCCTCCATGAACTGGTCCAGCATCACCTGGTGGTGTGCCCCCGAGTCTAGGTCCATCTAGATGGTTAACTGTTTGTTGATTGGGAGCTGCCCCCTGCTGATTCACTCCATCTGTCCGTTGGTTGAGTTCCTCTGGTCCAGCTCCACGATTTTGAGCAACTGCAGTTCCTGGTTGTCCAAATTGCCTAAGAAGAGCCTGCATCATCTCCTCTTGCCGTTTCATCATCTGCTCTAGCATAGAATTCATCATCACTTGCATCTCGTCCCGAGTTATGTAGATGGATGCATGACCCTCTCCAGCTCCAGAAGATGCCGCTTGACTTCCTTCCTGATTGCTCCTTTCCATTGCTTGCTTCCTCATTGGTGGTCTTGCCATTGCTTTCTAAGATCCAAGTTCCTAACTCCAAAATTCCTGATTGTTTCAATTTCTCAATGAAAGCACCAAAGTGCCAAAGTGTTAGCGCCAAAATTGGTCACTAACCCCCAAATCCAGATGAAAGCACCAAATACCAATCACAGCTCAGAGATAGAATATATGTAGAGAGTAATAATGTGAAGAACAGTTAAAACTATAATGAAAGCAGTAAAGAACAACCAATTTTATAGTGGTTCGGCTAACTCCGGCCTACGTCCACTCTAGAAGTTTGCTTTTTATTGCTGTAATAATCGATTACAGTTACAAAATGGCAGAGTTGCCTTAGCCTTAGAAAAGAGAAAGTGAGAGAGCAGAAAGAAGATCCCCTTTTACTGTGCCCCTGCCTCTCTATTTATAGACAAAGATGGGTTGGACTTCCCTGGTGGGCCTGGTAGCCGAGTACCTCAGCCCAAATGGTGTGGTCTCCATATGCCGAACCATAGATGCCGAACAAGGTGTGAATGCCGAACGATCTCCTCATGTCGAACGTTGGGAGGTGCGAGGTACCGAGGTATGGAGGTGCGAGGTACCAAAATATGGAGGTGCGAGGTATGGAGGTGCGGAGGTGCGAGGTACCAAGATATGGAGGTGCGAGGTATGGAGGTGCGAGATGCAATGTCGAGCGAGGTGAGGTATGCCGAACGACCCATCCAATGCCGAATGCTCCTTGATGCCGAACGATCCATCCAATGCTGAACGCTCCTTGATGCCGAACGATCCATCCAATGCCGAACGTCTCCTTGATGCCGAACGATCCATCCAATGCCGAACGTTGGTTAATGCCGAGCGCTCCATCCAATGTCGAACGTCTCCAGATGCCGAACGTTGGTTAATGCCGAGCGCTCCATCCAATGTCGAACGTCTCCAGATGCCGAACGTTGGTTAATGCCGAGCGCTCCATCTAATGCCGAACGACGAACTCTCTATGCCGAACGCTCGCCCAGTGCCAAACAAGATTTATGCCGAACACTCCTTCTAATGCCGAGCACTCGTTCAGTGCCGAACGATCCCTCTATGTCGAACGACGATCTCTCTATGCCGAACAACCTTCAACGCTGAACCATCCCAATGCCGAACGTCATCTGCCAAACTGCCTATCATCATTTTAAACCGAACCCATCATACTTTAGTCTCGATAGTTGTGAAGTTGTTTAAGTTAAATCCGTCTGTCCACGGCCTTGCCAAAAGGCGGGTTAACAATCGCCATTGTTATGGAACAGACTCAAACTAGTTTAGAGGTATTCTCGAGATCAAGGTATGGACATAGGTCAAAATTGAGTCTCAATCCGAGCTACGGATTGAGAGATATGATCATCTTAAGATTTGTCCACCACCGTCTCGTGGGGCCAATACCGAGACGCTCTACCACCATTCAAGATCAACAGTCCAACAACAAGCCATGATCCCCAGTCCGATGACCGAACCAAAACTTTGGTCTGACACTTGCTTGGAGTCAGGGCTTGAAAATCTCGAGTCTGCTTGGAGTCGGCCTGATGACCGAACAAAAACTTTGGTTCAGCGCTTGCTTGGAGTCGGGCCTTGAAAATATGGAGTCTGCTTGGAGTCAGTTGGATTACCGAACAAAACATTGGTTCGGCGCTTGCTTGGAGTCGGGCCTAGAAAATTTGGAGTCTGCTTGGAGTCGGTTGGATTACCAAACCAAAACTTTGGTTCGGCGCTTGCTTGGAGTCGGTGCTTGAAAATCTCCAGTCTGCTTGGAGTTGGCCTGATGACCAAACCAAAACTTTGGTTTGGTGCTTGCTTGGAGTCGGGCCTTGATAATTTGAAGTTTGCTTGGAGTCGGTTGGATTACCGAACCTAAACTTCGGTTCGGCGCTTGCTTGGAGTCGGGGCTTGAAAATCTTGAGTCTGCTTGGAGTCGGCCTGATGACCGAACCAAAACTTTGGTTTGGCACTTGCTTGGAGTCGGGGCTTGAAAATCTCGAGTCTGCTTGGAGTCGGCCTGATGACCGAACCCAAAAGTTGGGTTCGGCGCTTGCTTGGATTCGGGCCTTGAAAATCTAGAGTCTGCTTGGAGTCGGTTGGATTACGGAACCAAAACTTTGGTTCGACGCTTGCTTGGAGTCGGGGCTTGAAAATCTCGAATCTGCTTAGAGTCGGCCTGATGACCGAACCAAAACTTTGGTTCGGCGCTTGCTTAGAGTCGGGGCTTGAAAATATGGAGTCTGTCCGTTGACCGAACAAAATCTTCGGTTCGGTGGTTGCTTGGAGTCGGGCATGAGAAATTTAAGAGTTTACTTTGAGTCGGCTGGGAGTAATGCTGCTTGGAGTAAGGTGAAGGTTTTCTTGAGGCTCAACCTGGGAATAACTGATCTAAAATAAAAGTTGGAGATTTTCGTCATGGCACGATGATACTTTGGGGATTTCTTCATGACGCGTTCCGGGGTTCTTGGAGGTGTATAACGATCGTCACAAGTGGAATAGATTGACAATCATGTAAGGAATGTTGAACCAAATTTTGGAGGAAGGAAGGTTGAATAAAATTCCAAATACTATATAATCCACTACCTCTCCTCATATCTTCATTCTATAAATACCAAGCACATGACATCATAAAAAGGGGGTTGCTGAAGAGCGAAGATTTCAGCAACAATGGTAGACAACTTCGAGAGGAAAAAATCTTAGTTCTAATAGCATGTTTACTCATATTCAAAGCTTGTACTTGTAATCAAAAATGGAAAGGATAATAAAAGAGAAACAGTGGACGTAGGCACATTCAGGCCGAACCACTATAAATTCTATGTCTTTTTACATTTAAGTCCTTTACATATTCTTTATTGCAAATCACTGATTTTCTACCTTAAACATCCGCAACTAATTTTCATGAAACAACAGCTATATACTACAAATAATATTTACAGCTCTACAACAACGATTTGAGTGTTTGCCCATTTTTTGTGCAAACATTTTGGTGCTTGCACCGAGAACCGAACTTTCCTTTTTTAAAAGGAAATTCTCTCTTTGTTACTTTTCATTTTATTTTGAAACCTACTATTTCTAATCTTCTGACTAGAGATTATCGTTTCTTCTCTTAGGAACTCTCTCCCCTGTTCTAAGATCAAAAATTTATGTTTCTTTTCAGACCTACCCTGAGTGTTTTACATAAAAAAATCCTCCTTTTCTCTTCAGATCGGAACACCCATTTTACTACATAGAGAAATTCTCTCGTCCACGTTTTAGATCTTACTTTTACTATCCACAGACACTGTTTATTAGCAAAAAATGTCATCTCTTAGATCTGAAATCCTTAGATATTACTTTTACTATTCCGGATCCACAAACACATGTCACTTGACCAAAAAGAAACATGTACCCATTCTTTGGATTTAAAATCAGGCCACCTCTCTTTTCTCATTTGGAATCCAAAAACATGGTTTCTTGGCATAAGAAACCCCGTTTTCCCTCTGTTTAGATCTAGATCACTATTTTCTTTCATAAAAGAAAACCTGTTTCTAGTCTTGAGATCTGAAATTGCATTTTTTAATAAAATTTATACCTTTTTTAGATCTAAAGTCACTGTCTCCTTGGCATGAGAGATTCTCTTTTTCTTACTTTCTCAGTTTGAGATCATTGTTTCTTGGATTAAATACTTTATATCTCCCAGATCTGAAACCATTACTTTAGCAAAATCTATTTATCTTTTCAAATCTCCAATCACTATTCCTTGAAGATAAAAAAATTCTATCTTTCTTATCTCTTATTTCAGATCTACAAACGATGCTCCTTAACCAACAAGAAACATACATTCACTTCTTAGATCTGAAATCACTATATCTACTTTCAGATCTGCAAACACTATTTCTCAACCAAAAAGAAACATATATTTATTTCTTAGATCTGAAATCGTTCTATCTTCCTTTTCTCATTTCAGATCAAAAAACACTATTTTGACCAAAAGAAACACTTAGTCATTTTTTAGATCTAAAATCAAATCTTATTCTCTTTCAATCCGGAAGAATTGCTTCTTTAACATAAGAAAACTATCTTCCTCTTTTGTATAAGAGGAATCCATTCCCTAGTAAAATATAAAATTATAGATTTAAGAAAATCCTTTTCTCCCTCATAACTCGAAATCCTTTCTCCTGATCTAAAGTCATTGTCTCTTTGAAATTAGAGTTTTTCTCTTTTTCTTTTTTCAAATTTGTAATCATCATTTCTCAGATTGAGAAGCTATACCTCCTATCTCAAGATTCTCTCTTTATTTTAAGAGTTGGACCATCAACCCTTCGAAGCTACAAAACCTCCCAATCCTTTTCTAAAATTGAATTATCTCTCTCGAAAAGTACAAACTCTTTAGGAAGGGAAGGAGAAGAACTTCCCGATATGCCGCCTAAAGTGAGAGAACTTCGCTGCAAAGAATGTAACAGCTATCCAGATGTTAAAAAGCAGGAAGACTAGTCTAATAACCTCCCGGTGTTAAAAATTATCGGACATAAATTCGACATGGTTGTGATTGAAATTAGTAAACACTTCACTGCTTAACATAAAGCTTCGATGGATAAACTCTTGACACACATAGGGCAGACAGAAGTATTCGACCTCAATGTCATAATACAAGGAAAGTCCCAGTCTAGAGAACACAAGGGGCATTCCACATAACCAAATGAACCCCAAGCACAGCCCTTTTTTCCACTCATCATCAAATCAAAGTACTACAATTGGGATCCCACTGATGGATCGAAACATCACAACTTGAAGACCGAAGTCGTGATGATTGAATACTCAAAGTCTAGATATGACAAGAACTACACTTCGTCACTCCTATCATACACGAAGGCATCACCAACCCAACGTGTACCGGACATGATTTAAATAATGTCAATAGCTCTCCTTACCTAGGGATATGTTCAACAAATATGAAAAGAGAAGGAGATAAGACCAAGAGTTACTAGTCCACCCTCCAGGAAAACAAAAACTTTTGAGTGTCTACCACAAACCTTTATAAGGGACTAACCCGGCCCCCTAGACACTTGCCAAGATCTCCACATTTGCTGATAAACGGAGGGCACAAAGGAGGTACTATATAATTACTTTTCTTTCATTCTAATCAATCTTAAGCTATTGCAGGGCTCTACCATCTACTCTTGGATCTCCATCCTTAGAAAAAGGTGAAGGAAGGATTCGTAAATCCGTTGTATGTGCTGATCGACCCGAGGGTACTTATACGCTACACGAAGTAAAGACAAAAAATCAAACTAGCCCCTACAAATATGCATTACCTCTCTACTGGGTCAGCAAGGCACATAAAGATGATGAAACATCACTGTCAGGAGTTCAGATAGATGGTCACCCAGGGAAGCTAGCACAGCTTGTAGTACAAATGCTATAGCAAACTGGAAGAGATACAACTCTCTGCCTCCGGAGCTCGAATGATCAATGATCAATGATCAACGCAAGCCATCCATTGGAGTATAGTGTTACCTCAAAGGGCAAGGAAGAGGACATGATGGAAACGACATCTGCCGAGAACTTGGATGACATAATAATTTATACAGAAAGGCTTTGAAAGACCGAGCTCCAGCAATTCCAACATATTTGGCCTGCAGTAGAAAGGTGAGAGATATTTAGAACCACCACCACTACTCCTCATATGACAATTCAATGTGAATCAGCAATATATATAGTAAACCGCTAAGACATTGCAGTCACCAATCAAGATACTAGCTTCACCACTCCATCATGATCCAATAATCAAAAAACACAATTCAAACTGATTAAGAACTAAGGATAGCAGGTTGCACACTGGGGACATCCACTATAAGTCCACCAAACTAGCCGGAGTCAATTTGAATAAATGACTAGACCAATGACCGCTAGCAGGCAGCACTAAAACGCCAAACAAGAATCTTGGCCCAGTGAAACCCCTGTTATCAAATAGAGTACATGCAGAAAATCCTTATGAGGAGCTCTCCGATCACACAATATGCTCACATAAACATGTCATACGCATGACAACAGACGGTCCTGAAAAGGAGGTACCATAACAAACCTCTTCTTTCGTTTTTATCTAACTCGGTTGTTGTCATTTTAGGACAATGTCATCGGCTGTAGGGAATGCGGATTACGGATCTTAAGGTAGAATTAACACTATAGGGGGGGGGTGAATAGTGTTTAATGGATTTTATGTAATTTTTGAAATCTTTCGAAATTAAACAAAGACAGATGCAATTCACAAATACAGAGACAATCATAGAATCAGACACAGATGCAAATAGTAAATAAAAAGCAATTAAAGGAAAGAACACATCGGACTTTTATACTGGTTCGGAGTTACCCTACATCCAGTCCACACAATTTCTTATGCAGATTTCTTTTCAAATATAATGTCGATATTACAACCTCGATTTCAAGGCCACGAGATACACCCTCCTGTCTTCGAGTCCAAGGCAAACTCTCTTGATTTAACCAGGCAACAAAATCACCTAATTGATTTACGGGCTACAATCACACCCAATTGATTTATAGGCCACAATCACACCATTTTCAATCGATTTACGGGCGAGAAGGTGGATTCCATTCCACTATTAAAATCCGAATAAAGATTTTAGTGCTATTATGAAGTTTTAATGTAAATCTAGACATAATTACTTATCTTGATATCTTGAACTCTTGAAATCTTGATATCTTGAACTCTTGATACTCATGAGTCTTTAGTCTTGGTTTCTTTAATCTTGAATTCGTCAGTCTTGAATCTTTATACTATACAGTCTTCATTCTTCGGTACCTGAATATATATCATGCATATACATATATATCTAGACAAGAATATTAGTATTTATATTTTATAACAACTCCTAAGGTTGTTTTCATCAAAACCATCATCTCAGGAATTAACAATCTCCCCCTTTTTGATGATGACAACGTATGTTTATAAAATATACTCCACCTAACTTTGATTCTACTCTTACTTCCTCTTATTCCAACAACTCCTCTTTAATCAAATAAATCCCTCTTAATCTAAGCCTATCTAACCTATTTTATAATTCTTACCCTTTGTCATCAATAAAAACTAAGCGTAAACTCGGGCCAGTGTAGTTCGTTGAAATGGACCAGTATTAGGAGAAGGGAAAGAAAAGGTTGCATTTTGGTTTGATTTGGAAGAGGAGGCCATTATTTTATGTTTTCAGAAGTTTATTACAGAGAGAAATGAAGTGGAAGACAAAAGAATTCGAATTATAGAGAATATATAACTACCAAACTAATTTTAGAGGGAAAATCAAAATTCCAATTTTTACCGTTGTATGTCTACATGGGGGGTAGGGGGTGTCGACATCTTTAAGGAAATTTTGACAATTTTATTTTTCTTTATTTATTTAAGTATATATGTTACTATATCTATATTCTATATCTCAGTTATAGAGGAAATATCTAGTTCTCTTCAAATTTAGTAAAGGTTGATTAATTCAAAGATTTGGTCAGAATATCAACTATTTGATTCTCAATGTTGATAAATTCAAGAGAAATAATCTCTTTATTTATATTATCTCTGAGAAAATGATGTCTGATATCAATATGTTTGGTTCTAGCATGGTGAGTAGGATTTTTGGATAAATTTATTGCGCTTGTATTGTCACAATAAATTGGTGATTTGGAAATATTTAATCCAAAATCCTTTAGGGTCTGTTGCATTTAGATAACTTGAGAATAAGCCAAAGCAACAGAGATATATTCTGCTTTAGTTGTTGATAGAGAATCAGAATTTTGCTTTTTACTAAATTAAGAAACCAGAGAATGTCCTAGAAAGTGACAAGTTCCACTTGTACTTTTTCGGTCTGATTTACAACCAGCATAGTCAGCATCATAATATGAGATTAAATCAAATGAATCATTTTTAGGGTAAAATAGGCCATAGTCTAAAGTGTGTTTAACATATCTTAGGAAATGTTTAACCGCTTTTAATCTTTGGGTTGAGATTGGTACTTTGCACAGAGACAGACACTTTGCATGATATCAGGCCTACTTGTAGTTATATAGAGTAGTGATCCAATCATTCCCCTCTATAGTTTTTGATCAACATCTTTTGACATGTCTTCTTTATTTAAGGCTAAATTGGTTACAATGGGAGTGTGTTTTCCACTCGCGGTAGTCATACCAAATTTACTAATAAGATCCCTAGCATACTTTTCATGACTAATGAAAATACCACTATTTAATTGTTTTATTTTCAATCCTAAAAAGAAAGTAAGTTCACCCATATGACTCATCTCAAACTCTTTTTTCAATATTTCAGAAAACTTTTTGTTCATTTCACTGTTTGTTGATCCAAAATTATATCATCTACATAAATATGTACTAATTGGATATCATTTTTGTTTCTTTTAATAAAAAGAGTATTATCTACTTTACCAATTTCAAAATTTGATTGTAATAGGTAAGATCTTAGTATATCATACCAGGCGCTAGGAGCTTTTTTCAAATCATATAAAGCTTTCTTTAATTTGTAAACGTGATTTGGAAACTTTTCTTCTTTAAAAAGTGGGGGTTATTCAACATAAACATCTTCTTAACAAAACCATTTAAAAAGGCACTTTTGACATCCATTTGAAATAATTTGAAATTTTTATGGTTTGCGAAAGCAAGTAGAATTCTAATGGCTTCTAATCTTGCGATGGGTGCAAAGGTTTCATCATAGTCTATTCCTTCTTCTTGATAATAACGTTGCGCGACTAATCGAGTTTTATTTCTAATGACCTCACCTTGTTCATTCATTTTATTTTAATAAACCCATTTAGTTCCTATTATAGTTTTGTCCTTAGGTCTAGGAACAAGTTCCCATACATCGTTTTTAGTGAATTAATTCAGTTCTTCTTGCATAGCAAGAATCCATGAATCATCATATGAAGCTTCCTTTGGATTTTTAGGTTCAATATTTGATACAAAAGCTACATTACTCATTTTGTTTAATTGATTTCTAGTTTTAACAACAGATTCAATATTTCCTAGTATATTTTCTACAGGATGATCTTTTAAAAGACTAATACTTTTATTAGGACGAACAGTTTCACAATTTGTTTCATTTGATTCATTATTTAAAGTAACAAAATCATCTTCATCATTTATTTAAACAAAATCTTTGAAATTGTCATCAAAAAATACATGCATTGTTTCTTCAATGGTGTTAGTTTTTAAATTGAAAACTCTGTATGCTTTACTTCTATTAGAATATCCGATAAAGGTTCCTTTGTCGGATTTAGGATCAATTTTACCCAAATTTTCCTTTGTATTTAAAATGAAACATTTACTTCCAAATTTTTTAAAATAAGATATCTTTTGTTTCTTATTGAAAAGAAGTTCATATGGTGTTTTATTGGTTAGAGGTCTAATTAAAATCCTATTCAAAATATAACAAGCTGTAGGGACAGCTTCAGCATAAAAATTTCTTGGTAATTTACTATCTGAAAGCATGGTTCTTGCACACACTTGAATCTTCCTATTTTTACGCTCTACCACTCCTTTTTGTTGTAGAGTTCTTGAAAATGAAAAATTCTAAGTTATTCCTTTTTTATTACAGAAATTCTCAAATTTTCATTTTCAAATTCTCCACCGTGATCACTACGAATAATTTGATTTTTAAAGAGAGTTGATTTTGAATTCTTTTTGCAAAAGTTTTAAATAAATCAAAAGCATCACTTTTATGTTTCAGAAAAATTATCCATGTAATTCTAGAATAATCATCTACAATTAAAAAAACATATTTACTGTGATTTATTGACTGAATTTGAGATGGACCAAACAGATCTAAATGAAGTAACTCAAGAGGTTTGAAGTTGAAATCATATCTTTCAATTTAAATGAACTCTTTCTAAGGTTTCCTAATTGACAAGCATCACATATACTATCTACTTTAAAATCCATTTTAGGGAAACCTCTTACTAAATCAAGTTTTGAAAGTCTTGATAAAAGTTTGAAATTCAAATGCCCAAATCTTTTATGCCAAATCCAAGGGTCACTTGTATTAGCCAAAAGACATAAGTTATCATTTGAGATTTTCATACCGAGGATATAAATGTTTTTCTTCCTAATTCCTTCAAAGATAATATTTGATTTATTATCTTTGATGTGACACTTATCTTTTCCAAATTTAATTTTGTAGCCCTTATCACAAAGTTGACCTATACTAAGCAAATTGTGTTTTAGATTCCTAACCAACAAAACATCAGAAATAGTAGGAGTTTTAGAGTTACCGACATTGCCGATGCTAATCACATATCCTTTTGAGTTGTCTCCAAAGTTGACCAGTCCTCCATCTTCATAAATTGTGTCATTCAGTATCTCCGGATTGCCAGTCATGTGTCTCAAACATCCACTATCAAGTATCCATTTGTTTTTCTTGATTTGCACCATTTGTCCATTGAGTGTTGAATCATCAAAAGCCATATAACACATCTGTTCCTGCACAACACACCAATTTGGTAGATAACTTGATTTTCTATAATAAAAGTATGCAGACTTATGAAACAATGATGATATGGATAGTTTTGAAATAGTGTTAACAAAATTTTCAGAAATTGCCATTTTAAACTTTTTCAAAATTCAGATTATGATAACTTTGAAAACCAATGCTCTGATACCAAATGTAGGGAATGCGGATTACGGATCTTAAGGCATAATTAACACTAAAGGGGGGTGAATAGTGTTTAATGGATTTTATGGAATTTTGAAATCTTTTGAAATTAAACACAAACAGATGCAATTCACAAACATAGAGACAACCACAGAATCAAACACAGATGCAAATAGTAAATAAAAGCAGTAAAAGGAAAGAACACACCGGAATTTTATACTGATTCGGAGTTACCCTACATTCAGTCCCACACAATTTCTTATGCAGATTTATTTTCAAAGATAATGTCGATATTACAACCTCGATTACAAGGCCACGAGATACACCCTCCTGTCTTCGAGTCTAGGGAAAACTCTCTTGATATAACTAGGCTACAAGATCACCTAATTGATATACGGACTACAATCACACCCAATTGATTTACAGGCCTCAATCACACCATTTCCAATATCACTTTGGTAGGTATAGAGAATCGATACGCTTCTTTGATTACTAATGATCATATAACTTTGAATAACACTGAGATCTTTGAGAGAGAGTGGCAGAAATCAAACTAAAGATGATCAAGTTTGATTCACTTAGGATTTCGGTAGAGTTTTGTTAAGATATAAGATAATATTTGAGTGGAGAAGAAGGAGTGAAGAAATAAAGAAAAACTAACTTAAAATTCTTTGAAAACAACTGTATTTATAGAAGAACAACGTTCATGTCCATTCGTGAAAGGATATGACGAATAGACACTTCTTTTGAAAATTTAAATTTTGAAATAAACAGGCACCATGTCGGCATGGGGGGATGGGGTATGTCGACATGCCCATGTATATTTTAAAAATTGATTTTTCTTTAAAAATGATTTCTATTCTAAATTGTCAAAACAATTTCTAAACTTTGTAAACCATTTTGAATATAATTTAAACTTATAAAAGAGATTTAAAAAATAATCTTAAAAATATATAATCTATAATATAAAAGTAATATTAAAAACTAAGTATATAATATATTTTGAGATTTTAAAACTTATAATATTAAAACCAGGAGTTAGTTTAAAAACAAAAGATGATTTTGAAATCAAAATATAAAAGATGATAAAAATAGCTTAAGGCTAAAATATTTAAACTGAGAGAGACGACTTAAAAAAAGTTTTTGGAAAAATATTTAAAATAAATCATTTTGAAAATTTCGTGGATTCCATTCCACTAGAGAAGGTCGTGGGTTTCATCCCACTAAAGAGGTCGTGGGTTCCATCCCACTATTAAAGCAAGAAGGTGGATTTCATTCCACTATTAAAATCCGAATAAAGATTTTAGTGCTGTTATGAAGTTTTAACATAAATCTAGACACTATTACTTACCTTGATATCTTGAACTCTTGATACTCATGAGTCTTTAGTCTTGGTTTCTTCAATCTTGAATTTGTCAGTCTTGAATCTCTATACTCGGTCTTGAATCTTTATACTCAGTCTTGAATCTTTATACTGTACAGCCTTTATTCTTCAGTACCTGCATATATATCCTGCATATACATATATATCTAGACAAGAATATTAGTATTTATAGTTTATAACAACTCCTAAGGTTGTTGTCATCAAAACCATCATCTCAGGAACTAACAATCTCCCCCTTTTGATGATGACAACCTATGTTTATAAAATATACTCCACCTAACTTTGATTCTACTCTTACTCCCCCTTATTCCAACAACTCCCCTTTAATCTACCAACTCCCCCTTAATCTAACCTATTTTATAATTCTCCTCCTTTGTCATCAACAAAAACTAAGCCTAAACTCAGGCCAGTGTAGTTCATTGAAATGGACCAGTATTAGGAGAAGGGAAAGAAAAGGTCGCATTTTGGTTTGATTTGGAAGAGGAGATCATTAGTTTATGTTTTCAGAAGTTTATTACAGAGAGAATTGAAGTGGAAGACAGAAGAATTCGATTTATAGAGAATATATAACTACCAAACTAATTTTAGAGGGAAAATCAAAATTCCAATTTTTACCGTTGTATGTCGACATGGGGGGTAGGGGGGTGTCGACATCCTTAAGAAAAATTTGACAATTTTATTTCTCTTTATTTATTTAAGTATATATGTTACTATATCTATATTCTATATCTCAGTTATAGAGCAAAAACCTAGTTCTCTTCTAAATTTGGTAAAGGTTGATTGATTCAAAGATTTGGTCAGAATATTAGCTATTTGATTCTCAGTGTTGATAAATTCAAGAGAAATAATCTCTTTACTTATATTATCTCTAAGAAAATGATGTTTGATATCAATATGTTTGGTTCTAACATGGTGAGTAGGATTTTTGGATAAATTTATCGCGCTTGTATTATTACAATAAATTGGTGATTTAGAAATATTTAATCCAAAGTCATTCAGGGTCTGTTGCATATAGATAACTTGAGAACAAGCCAAAGCAGCAGAGATATATTCTGCTTCAGTTGTTGATAGCAAGACAATATTTTGCTTTTTACTAAACTAGAAAACCAGATAATGTCCTAGAAAGTGACAAGTTCCACTTGTACTTTTTCGGTCTGATTTACAACCAACATAGTCAGCATCACAATATGAGATTAAATCAAATGAATCATTTTTAGGGTTAAATAGGCCATAGTCTAAAGTGTGTTTAACATATCTTAGGATACATTTTGCTTTTAAATGGGTCTCTTTGGGTTAAGATTGGTACCTTGCACAGAGACAGACACTATGCATGATATCAGGCCTACTCGCAGTTATATAGAGTAGCGATACAATCATTCCCATGTATAGTTTTTGATCAACATCTTTTGACATGTCTTCTTTATTCAAGGCTTTATTGGTTGCCATGGGAGTGGGTTTTCCACTCGCAGTAGTCATACCAAATTTACTAAAAAGATCCCTAACATACTTTTCTTGAATAATGAAAATATCACTATTTAATTGTTTTATTTGCAATCCTAAAAAGAAAGTAAGTTCACCCATATGACTCATCTCAAACTCTTTTGTCATTATTTCAGAAAACATTTTGTTCATTTCACTATTTTTTGATCCAAAATTATATCATCTACATAAATCTGTACTAATTGGATATCAATTTTGTTTCTTTTAATAAAAAGAGTATTATCTACTTTACCAATTTCAAAATTTGATTGTAATAGGTAAGATCTTAGTTTATCATACCAGGCTCTAGGAGCTTGTTTCAGACCATATAAAGCTTTCTTTAGACTGTAAACATGATTTGGAAACTTTTCTTCTTAAAAAAGTGGGGGTTGTTCAACATAAACATCTTCTTAACAAAACCATTTAAAAAGGCACTTTTGACATCCATTTGAAATAATTTGAAATTACTGTGGTTTGCGAAAGCAAGTAGAATTCTAATGGCTTCTAATCTTGCTATGGGTGCAAAGGTTTCATCGTAGTCTATTCCTTCTTCTTGACAATAACCTTGCGTGACTAACCGAGCTTTATTTCTAACGACCTCACCTTGCTCATTCATTTTATTTTCATAAACCCATTTAGTTCCTATTATAGTTTTGTCCTCAGGTCTAGGAACAAGTTCCCATACATCTTTTCTGGTGAATTGATTCAGTTCTTCTTGCATAGCAAGAATCCATGAATCGTCAGATGATGCTTCCTTTGGATTTTTAGGTTCAATAGTTGATATAAAAGCTACATTACTCATTTTGTTTAATTAATTTCTAGTTTTAACAACAGATTCAATATATCATAGTATATTTTCTACAAGATGATCTTTAAAAGCCTGATTCTTTTATTAGGATGAATAGTTTCACAATATGTTTCATTTGATTCATTATTTAAAGTAACAAAATCATCTTCATCATTTATTTAAACAAAATCTTTCAAATTTTCATCAAAAGATACATGCATTGTTTCTTCAATGGTGTTACTTTTAAATTGAAAACTCTGTATGCTTTACTTCTATTAGAATATCCGATAAAGATTCCTTTGTCGGATTTAGGATCAAATTTATCCAAATTGTCCTTTGTATTTAAAATGAAACATTTACTTCCAAAAAATTTAAAATAAGATATCTTTGGTTTCTTATTGAAAAGAAGTTCATATGATGTTTTATTAGTTAGAGGTCTAATTAAAATCCTATTCAAAATTTAACAAGCTGTAGGGACTGCTTCAGCCTAAAAATTTCTTGGTAATTTACTATCTGAAAGCTTGGTTCTTACACACTCTTGAATCGTCCTATTTTTACACTCTACCACTCCGTTTTGTTGTAGAGTTCTTGAAAACGAAAAATTCTGAGTTATTCCATTTTTATTACAGAAATTCTCAAAATTTTAGGTAGTGTTTGGTTTGTTAGTTTTAATTTTGGGTTTTCGTCCATACAAAAATGCAAACGACACATTTATATTATCGAAAACGACTAATTTCGAAAGCAAAGTTAACATACAAAATAGAAAACAACTTTTTTTTATTTTCCACATTTTGGAAAATAACACAAACATGTGAAACAATCAATTATTCCGTCGTCGCTCTATCCCCTTCATCCTCTCATCCGTCTTTCTATCATCCATTCCGTCGTCCCTCCATTCTTCTCATATTTGAGATACATATTGAAAACCGAAAACACAAAATTCGTTTTTAAACCAAACACTGCCTTAATTTTCAAATTCTCCACCGTGATCACTACGAAAAATTTTGATTTTTAAAGAGAGTTGATTTTGAATTCTTTTTGCAAAAGTTTTAAATAAATCAAAAGCATCACTTTTATGTTTTAGAAAAATTGTCCATGTAAATCGAGAATAATCATCTATAATTACAAAAACATATTTACTGTGATTTATTGATTGAATTTGAGATGGACCAAACAGATCTAAATGAAGTATGTCAAGTGGTTTTGAAGTTGAAATCATATCTTTCAATTTAAATGAACTCTTTCTATGTTTTCCTAATTGACAAGCATCACATATACTATCTACTTTAAAATCCATTTTAGGGAGACCTCTTACTAAATCAAGTTTTGAAAGTCTAGATAAAAGATTGAAATTCAAATGCCCAAATCTTTTATGCCAAATCCAAGGGTCACTTGTATTAGCCAAAAGACATAGGTTATCATTTGAGATTTTCATACTGAGGGTATAAATGTTTTTCTTCCTAATTCCTTCAAAGATAATATTTGATTTATTATCTTCGACGTGACACTTATCTTTTCCAAATTTAATTTTGTAGCCCTTATCACAAAGTTGACTTATACTAAGCAAATTGTGTTTTAGATTCCTAACTAACAAAACATCAGAAATAGTAGGAGTTTTAGAGTTACCGACATTGCCGATGCCAATCACATATCCTTTTGAGTTGTCTCCAAAGTTGACCAGTCCTCCATCTTCATAAATTGTGTCATTCAGTATCTCCGGATTGCCAGTCATGTGTCTCAAACATCCACTATCAAGTATCCATTTGTTTTTCTTGATTTTCACCATTTGTCCATTGAGTGTTGAATCATCAAAAGCCATATAACACATCTGTTCCTGCACAACACACCAATTTGGTAGATAACTTGATTTTCTATAATAACAGTATGCAGACTTATGAAACAATGATGATATGGACAGTTTTGAACTAGTGTTAACAGAATTTTCAAAAATTACCATTTCAAACTTTTTCAAAATTCAGATTATGATAACTTTGAAAACCAATGCTCTGATGCCAAATGTAGGGAATGCAGATTACGGATCTTAAGGCATAATTAACACTAGAGGGGGGAGGTGAATAGTGTTTAATGGATTTTATGGAATTTTTGAAATCTTTTGAAATTAAACACAAACAGATGCAATTCACAAACATAGAGACAATCACAGAATTAGACACAGATGCAAATAGTAAATAAAAGCAGTAAAAGGAAAGAACACACCGGAATTTTATAACGGTTCGGAGTTACCCTACATTCAGTCCCACACAATTTCTTATGCAGATTTATTTTCAAAGATAATGTCGATATTACAACCTCGATTTCAAGGCCACGAGATACACCCTCCTGTCTTCGAGTCTAGGGCAAACTCTCTTGATATAACCAGACTACAAGATCACCTAATTGATTTACGGGCTATAATCACACCCAATTGATTTACAGGCCTCAATCACACCATTTCTAGTATCACTTTGATAGGTAGAGAGACTCGATACGCTTGTTTGATTACAAATGATCATATAACTTTGAATAGCACTAAGATCTTTGAGAGAGAGTGGCAGAGAATCAAACTAGAGATGATCAAGTTTGATTCACTTAGGATTTCGGCAGAGTTTTGTTAAGATATAAGAGAATATTTGAGTGGAGAAGGAGTGAAGAAATGAAGAAAAAATAACTTAAAATTCGTTGAAAACAACTGGTATTTATAGAAGAACAACAGTCATGTCCATTCGTGAAAGGATATGACGAATAGACACTTCTTTTGAAAATTTAAATTTTGAAATAAACGGCCACCATGTTGACATGGAGGGATGGGTTATGTTGACATGCCCATGTATATATTGAAAATTGATTTTTCTTTAAAAATGATTTCTATTCTAAAATTTGTCAAAACAATTTCTAAACTTTGTAAACCATTTTGAATATAGTTTAAACTTATAAAAGAGATTTAAAAAATAGTCTTAAAAATATATAATCTATAATATAAAAGTAATATTAAAAACTAAGTATAGAATATATTTTGAGATTTTATAACTTATAATATTAAAACCAGGAGATAGTTTAAAAATAAAAGATGATTTTTAAATTAGAATATAAAACATGATAAAAATAGTTTAAGGTTAAAATATTTAAACTAAGAGAGATGACTTTAAAAAAGTTTTTGGAAAAATATTTAAAATAAATCATTTTGAAAATTTCGTGGATTCCATCCCATTAGAGAAGGTCGTGAGTTCCATCCAACTATTAAAGCGAGAAGGTGGATTTCCATTCCACTATTAAAATCCGAATAAAGATTTTAGTGCTATTATGAAGTTTTAACATAAATCTAGACATTATTATTTATCTTGATACCTTGAACTCTTGATATCTTGAGCTATTGATACTCATGAGTTTTTAGTCTTGGTTTCTTCAATCTTGAATTCGTCGGTTTTGAATCTCTATACTCAGTCTTGAATCTTTATACTCAGTCTTGAATCTTTATACTATACAGTCTTCATTCTTCAATACCTGCATATTTATCGTGCATATACATATATATATATATATATCTAGACAAGAATATTAGTATTTATATTTATTAACAAGTCCTAAGTTTGTTGTCATCAAAACCTTCATCTCAGGAACTAACATCGGCTCCTAGGTTCCACAGAGTCTTACCAAAATACCAAGCGAGAATTCATATCCAAGAGAACATCTTAAACCAGGCGTACTACACAACCTGGTACTTTGCGCTTAATTCAAAGTGGAAGGTTTGGTCTAAACTACTCTTTCCCTTTGATCGAGACAAGAGACTAATGCATTTACTTCACACATATGCAGTTATATTCACTTAACACATATGCAGTTATATTCAATTAACACCTATGCTGTTATAACCACTACTTATTTTGTGATTAGCAACCCAGATCACAAGCAAGTGTTGGCAGTAGTGAAATAAGATAGCCATGACTAAGGCACTGGCCTGCGCAGTTCCGTGCCGATGACCGCCCCTTTCCCTAACAATGACATACCAGTCGGGCATCCGTGAACAAATCTTGCTTGAGTAACTCAAAGAATAAATGCATTTGAAGCCTAGCGTGGATTGTCTCATAACAGGAGTTACCCCAGGCTAATGGGTAGATTGAAGCTATCAACAAAGTCTTGCAAACACTAATTAAGGAAAAACTAGATAAATCCAAAGGAGCATGGGTTGACGAACTACCCGCAGCACCGTGGGCCTACCAAGCCTCCTACAAAACAACAGCATGACATATTCTATTTACTCTAAGCATACGGGGCAGATGCCATGCTTCCGGTCAAAACAGTTGTCCCTTCACATCGTAGGATACATTATAATCCGAAAGAAAACGAGGAGCTTCTCAGCATGTCCTTAGACCTGATTGAAGAAAGAAGGAATAACACCACTCTCAAGACCACCGCAAACATGTCTCTCACCGTCCAAGCGCACTAGATCCAGTTTGGGAAGGACCATTTGTTGTTCATAAGGATCTTCACAACGGAGCTTACATTCCGTCGACAGTTGACGAAAAAGGTGTTTGGGAAAGGAAAGAATCTCCAGCATCTCCGCCATTACTTCTCTCATCTTGTAAAAATCATGTATCACCTGAAGCAATAAAAGAAATATAGTGGACGTAATCATATTTCTGGCCAAACCACTGTAAAAATTGATGTTTTGCTCGATTGTTTGTCTGATATTTTTCCTATTGCGATCAATCGCAAGCTCTCGCCAACAGCAATGAGAGCAAGATAACCATGACCAAGGGCATGAAAATAGCCTGGGTAGTTCACTGCTGACGATCGGCCCCCCAGCCAGCAATGATAAACCGACTATAAGCCACAGATTAGGCACGATTATAGCCTAGGCAGTTTATCATTGGCGTTCGGCTCACCGACAACTACGAACGGATAATAAATGCCACGATTAAGGCATTGCTGCAGCCAGGGATAGTTCGTAGTTGACGATCGGCACCCATGCTAGCCGGGCCACAGTAAATCGAATAATACTCATGATACAGGCCATAATGGCCCGGGTAGTTACTGTGTGTGAAACCCGGTTCTAAATCGTAAGTACGACAGTCGCAAAAGTTACACTCCATTGGAACATTGGTTGGGATGACAAACCATATGTCACCAAAATCCACAATCAGGGCAAGTAACTTACGTGCCACGAATCTTAAGTTTAGAAGGACTTTCTTGACGGAGAATATAGTTCATTGTACTTAAACTAGAAGCTTCTAACAATTTCTTTTAGTCTTATGGCACTACATACAGATAGTAGAAATATGAATTCCACTCTACCAACCACAGCAGGATATTCATTCGCCTCCACTCCACCAGAGGAAACAGAGCATCGACTCAACTCCGTCAGAGATAGTGGAACATCAATCCAACATTACCACAAGAATTAGAATATCCCTTCCAGCCAATTTATATCAAGAAACTATAAGGATTCTCCCTTGTGGAACCTGAAAAAAACTCAATGCAAAGGTATGACTAACTTTTGTAAGATAAGCTAAATTTGATAAAAAATACTTGGGGGCATAGCACCATCTCACCCCTTGATTATACACATACACTACCACTCAGCTTGGTAATAGCACATTGAAATCATGACCTTAAGTTCACAAGTTTAAAACCTATTCATGATACAAGGAACCATGTTGTGAGAAGCAACCAAGTGCACTATACTAGGGGCAAACCCAGACAAATAATGAGCGCTCCCTACCGACTTTTGACAACGTCGCTAGAGGGTGCTCTGGAGGATGTGATGAGTATTTGAGGACTGCCACGTCCCCAAAATTACTCTCTAAACCTAGTGATAGGGAATCACTTCGAATGATAAGGACCTCTATAAACAGAAGTGATTCTATCTCTAACCTTTCGAATGTAATTAATTCATATCAAAGTCTATTTTAATACAAATAGCTTGATACCTTTACCTAATAAATCAATCCCAAGGACATGGGGGATGACCCTAACACATATCTATAGTAAAATTCCAAATAAAAATGTATTAGTAGTCTGTAACTAAAGCTAAGGCAAGGATGAAAGTCCTTGACCACACTAGGCCTGGACGGACCCTAAACTTGTAGGTAAAGTCAACAGAATAGGACGATCCTCTACCGCCAAAGCCAACGAGACATTTCAATTAAAAGATTGATTCTACCTAATCAACAGGAAATAATAAACCGATACTAATCAAGATTTCCAATGTCCAAAGATTATTCTAGCTAAACACCACATACTGGGGCATCCAACATCAGCACTTGGCATAACTCAAACCAGCAATAATGAATCACTCTTACCCCAATCAGAGTATGCTTTCCAATCGAGCCATCCATAACTCACATTTTGCCGTGACCATGACTTCGCACGAGAATAATGAAGTACTCCTAGTATGGACAATTCCTTGCAGACCCTAGACAGAAAATCCAATGTCGCTCTCTCAAAGATTTGTTTAATTATAGTCTTGTGTTAGTGCCAAACCCGAATTTTGACTCAGTCACAATCGCTAGACACCAAACACAAGCTTACGATTGGCACAGGAAATGCACCAGATCATTGTTTCGACCTTGGACCATGCAACCTACCAACACTTTCGTCCGACCCTGTTTTGCACCTTGGTCTGGCCTTTTTCCATGTACCAGACCAAGTGGTTCGGCTATCATCTTCCACTCTCGGACCAAATTTTTTCGGTCCAATAAACTCCACCAATCTAATTTCGTAGTCTGACTATCCTTGCTCCTTCACCAACCTTCTCGATAATCCAACACTTATCTGTCAAAACTTACTAGCAATCTAGTCTGTACAAGTACACTGAGGATTATCAAACCAAGCTATTGAAGAAGTTAGTAAAGTTGATCATCACTTTACTAGACTGTATGCCACATAAACCAATTACACCTTATCGGGTATGAGGATTCCAAACAAAATTTATATAAAATAAACATATCTTTGTACAAACATCCAGGCAAAAGATACAAAACATGGGCTAGGGAAGTCATAACCAACATTCACTCGATAACACTCCACATCATCTCCTACATACAAAGACCCTTCAACAGAGATTCTTACTCTATCAGATTCATCAATGATTGATCTTGTCAAAGCATGTACAAGAGTGGAGAAAAGATTAGTAGAGAAATACACAAACTTGGCGACTACATGAGATGGTCAGGATAGCTTGACTCAACCACACAATGAACATAACCGGAGTACCACATCACAGATCCAAAGTCGATAACGCAAAGTATATATCAGTTGGTCCGCATATTGTATGAAGCCTCAACGTAGGAAACCGAAAGTCCAAGAAAAATGGAATCCTATTGGATGAAGACTAATCAAAGATGGCTATAAAAATTTAGCAAGTCCTCCTCAGAACGAACAAAGTCCCACATCAAACTAGCAAAAGGAGGCTCATCGAAAAATCAGAGGCGAAGATAAGATATAGATATTCAGACAATATAACCATTGCAAGACTAAGAGGACAGTCTTGGATTAAAAAAGCACACTTTGTATTCACGAAAGTATGCTTTGGGGGGCAAATGTTGTAGGCATTTTCGCCCACTACATGGTGAATATGAGGAGTCAGGGGAAAAATTGTCAAGCTCAAACTAGTTTGGAGGTATTCTCGAGATCAAGATATGGACATAGGTTGAAATCGCATCTCAATCCGATCTACGGATTAAGAGATATGATCATCTTAAGATTTGTCCATTACTGTCTCGTGAGGCTGATACCGAGATGCTCTACCGCCATTCAAGGTCGACAGTCCAACAGCAAGCCAGGATCTCCGATTTGATGACCGAACCAAAACTTTGGTTCCGCTCTTGCTTGGAATCGGGGCTTGAAAATCACAAGTCTGCTTGGAGTCGGCCTGATGACCGAACCAAAACTTTAGTCCGGCGCTTGCTTGGAGTTGGGCCTTGAAAATATGGAGTCTGCTTGGAGTCGGTTGCATTACCGAAAAAAACTTTGGTTCGGTGCTTGCTTGGAGTCGGTTGGATTACCGAACCAAAACTTTGGTTCGACGCTTGCTTGGAGTTGGGGCTTGAAAATCTCGAGTCTGCTTGGAGTCGGCCTGATGACCGAACCAAAAATTTGGTTCGGTTCTTGCTTGGAGTCGGGCCTTGAAAATCTGAAGTTTGCTTGGAGTTAGTTGGATTACCAAACCAAAACTTTGGTTCGACGCTTGATTGGAGTCGGGGCTTGAAAATCTCGAGTCTGCTTGGAGTCGGCCTGATGACCGAACCAAAACTTTGGTTCGACGCTTGCTTGGAGTCAGGGCTTGAAAATCTCGAGTCTGCTTGGAGTCGGCCTGATGACCGAACCAAAACTTTGGTTCGGCGCTTGCTTGGAGTCAGGGCTTGAAAATCTGGAGTTGGTTGGATTACGGAACCAAAACTTTGGTTCGGCGCTTCCTTGGAGTCGGGGTTTGAAAATCTCGAATCTGCTTGGAGTCGGCTTGATGACCGAACTAAAACTTGGTTCGGCCCTTTCTTGGAGTCGGGCCTTGAAAATATAGAGTCTGCTTGGAGTCTATCCGATGACCGAACCAAATCTTTGGTTCGGTGGTTGCTTGTAGTCGGGCATGAGAAATTTAGGAGTTTACTTGGAATCGACTAGGAGTAATGCTGCTTGGAGTCGGGTGAAGGTTTTCTTGGGGCTCAACCCAAGTATAACTGATCTAGAAAAAAAATGGAGATTTTCGTCATGGCACGACGATACTTCGGGGATTTCTTCATGACGTGTTCCGGAGTTCTTGGAGGTGTATGGCGGTCGTCACAAGTGGAATAGCTTGACAATCATGTAAAGAAGGTTGAATCAAATCTTGGAGGAAGGAAGGTTGAACCAAATTCCAAATACTATATACTCAGCTGCCTCTCCTCATATTTTCATTCTATAAATACCAAGCACATGGAAATATAAAAAGGGGGGTTGTTGAAGAGCGAAGATTTTAGCAACAATGGCAGACTACTTCGAGAGGAAAAAATCTTAGTTCTAATAGCATGTTTACTCATATTCAAAGCTTGTACTTGTAATCAGAAATGGAAGGGATAATAAAAGAGGAACAGTGGACGTAGGCACATTCAGGCCGAACCACTATAAATTCTGTGTCTTTTAAAATTTAAGTCCTTTACATATTCTTTATTGAAAATCACTAATTTTCTACCTTAAACATCCGCAACTAATTTTCATGAAACAGCAGTTATATACTATAAACAATATTTACAGCTCTACAATAATGATTTGAGTGTTTGCCCATTTTTTGTGCAAATAGATGGCAGAATAACAACAACAGAATCAGATGTCAGATATGTAAGAAATATGTTCATGTTGCAAGTAAATGCTATTTCAGATTTTGTGCAAATTATGTGCATTTACAACAAAATAATGCAAGAAAATATCAACCAAATGTCAATATGGTTAATACTCAACAAGACAATAGAAGTCAATATGAAAGCACAAGTTGTGATCCAGCCAAACTTGAAGATATTGATGAAAGTTGGTATCCAGATTCAGGTGCTACTATCCATGTGACAAATAATCTGAATAATCTAAACTTGGGAAGCAAAGAGTATAAAGGTGTGCAATCTATGCACATGGGTGATGGAAAATCTATTAGAATTACACACACTGGAAATGCAAGTTTAATTGGTAAAAAACAACTCTATCTTAACAATCTTTTGAGAGTTCCCTTAATAAGGAAAAATTTAATAAGTGTATCTCAATTTGCAAAAGATAACAATGTGTATTTCGAATTTTACCCAAATATTGTTTAGTCAAAGATATTCTAACTAAAGAAATTTTGTTGCAGGGTAAAGAATTTAAAGGGTTATACAAATTCAATGTTGCTAAGTCAAGAAATTCTAGATTTAAGAGAAAATGGTGTAATATTTCTAAAATCAAACTGGAAGAAGACCGTAAGAATTTTGATGTATGGCATTATAAGCTAGGTCATCCAAATGCAAACATTGTGAAGCATGTGTTGAATAATAATGTAATTTCTTTTGGAAAAATCTCAATGCCCTATGTTTGTACTTACTATCAAATGGGAAAAAGCCATAAACTTGCATATACAGACTTACAAACTGAATACAATAGACCCTAGAATGAATTGCCATAAGCTTATGGGGACCAGCACCAATCAACACTGATTATGGATACAAATACTATGTTTCATTTGTTGATGCTTATTCTAGATATGTATGGATTTATTTTCTGAAATCAAAGTTTGAAACTTATAAGGCAGTATTGCAATTTATATTTCAAATTGAAAAAAAAACAAGTTGTCAAGTGAAAATCATACAAACTAATGGTGGAACAGAGTTCCAACCACCTAAAGAATTTTTTCTAAAAAAGGGAATAATTCATATAACAACTTGTCCATACACATCAGAACAAAATGGTCTTGTTGAAATAAAACATAGACAAATAGTTGAAACTGGGCTTACTTTACTTGCTCAAGCATCATTACCTCTTAAATTTTGGCCTGATGCTTTCTCTACGATAGTGTACTTAATTAATAGGCTACCAACAAAAGTTTTAGACTTTAAAAGCCCAATGAAAGTGTTATAGGGAATTAAACTAGATTATCAAAGTCTAAGAGTATTTGGATGTCTATGTTTTCCCTATCTAAGACCCTATAATACACATAAATTAAACTTTAGATCTTCACCATGTACATTTATGGGTTATGCTACTAACAAAAAGGGTACAAATGTTTAGATAACAACGAAAACTTTTCATATCAAGGCATGTAGTATTTAATGAAAATGTGTTTCCATTTAGTAAGACAGATATAAAAACATCACAAAAGGTATATAGTACAAGAATCTCCATACCTAAACAATCAGAGGTAATTATGAAACCTCATACAAAGGAGAAGCAAAATACTCAATGTACAACTTCAAGTGAGGAAAATTATAGCTCACAACACACAGTGATCAGAAATGAACCAGGTCATGAGCGGCCAGAATTTGAAACTCCTATTCAAGATTCACAGCATGATGCAAATATACAGCTAGGCAGTCATCTAATGATTCCCAATCATCTAATGATGAAGAAGCCACAATTAGCAACAAAGACCAACAACCTGCAACAACTGGGTATCACATGATAACGAGGGCAAAAAGGTGGAATATTAAAGTCAAAAGCTTATAATACTGACTTAGAAACTAAAGTACCATGCACTTATTATGAAGTTGTACAAAATGAAAAATGGAGAACAACAATGAAAGAAGAATATGATGCATTAATAAGAAATAAGACCTGGACTTTAGTTTCTTTACCAAGCAATAAAAATGTTGTTGGATGAAGATGGACATATAGAATAAAGGAAAATTCTGATGGTTCAATCTCTAAGTACAAGGCAAGACTAGTGGCAAAAGGTTATTCACAACAAAATGGATTTGATTTTAATGAGACATTTTCACCTGTTGTGAAACCTTCTACTATTTGAATAGTTCTTACTATATCCTTACATAGAGTTTGGAACATCAAACAACTAGATGTAAATAATGCATTTTTAAATGGTGTTTTGCATGAAGAAATTTATATGGAGCATCTTCCAGGATTCAGACAAAAGAGCAATGAGAAACTTGTGTGCAAATTAAACAAAGCAATTTATGGACTCAAACAAGCACCCAGAGTTTTGTTTGACAAACTAAATTCAACTTTAATCAACCTCGGCTACTCACCAACAAAATCAGACAACTCTTTATTTACAAAATTCAGTAAGCTTGCAATTACTTATGTACTAATATACGTTGCTGATTTTATTATTGCAATTAGTAGTGATACAGAAATCAGCAAGCTCACTGAACATCTAAATAAAGAATTTTCAATCAAGGATCTAGGACGCTTAAACTACTTTCTGAGAATTGAGGTTAGAAGAATATCAAGCACCATGATCCAGTTAAGTCAAGAAAAATACATCTCAGAAATTCTAGTTAGAGCTAAAATGGATAAAGCAAATGCACTATCAACACCCATGGCAAGCAACTTACACTTATCTAAAAGTAAAGGTGGAGCAATACCAAATGACAAGCATTACAGAGGCATAGTAGGAGCATTACAATATGCAACAATCACCAGACCACAGATTGCCTTTAGTGTAAACAAAGTAAGTCAATTTATGCAAAATCCATTGGATGAACATTGGAAAGTCGTGAAGAGAATCCTAAGATACTTAAAAGGGACAATGAAACATGGATTAATCTTAGAGTCATGCAAAAACATTAACATCAATGGATATGCAGATGCAGACTGAGCTATTGATCCTGATGATAGAAGGTCTACTACAGGGTACTGTATATTTTTAGGCAAAAATCCAATATCATAGTGCTCAAAGAAAACACCAACTGTATCAAGATCTAGTGCAAAAGCCGAATATAGAAGTGTGGCAAATGCTACTATTGAAATAATGTGGTTAAATCACTACTGAGTGAACTTCAAGTCAAGACAAATAACAAAGCTACAATTTGGTGTGACAATCTCAGTACTGTTTTACTTAGTGCAAATCCAGTCTTACACAGTAGAACAAAACACATGGAGCTAGATCTCTATTTTGTTAGAGAACAAGTTACAAGTAACAAACTGAATGTAAATCATATACATGCGTCTTTCCAAATTGCAGATATATTAACCAAACCTTTATCAAAGAGGAACTTCTTACTGTTCAAGCAGAAGCTCAAATTTAGTGCAGCTGATAGCCATCATCAAGTTGGAAGCAACTTCACTTACGCTAAAACTCAAAGACAATTAACTTGAAAACTGAAGTAGCGAGAACTATCCGGATTTGGGTTGTATCATTTGCGAAATCTAAATTAGTGAAATTGAAAGCAATCCTATCGACTAAAGCTAAAGCATTGTATCAATTGTACAGACGAATAACTTTAGATTTTCAGCAATTCGAAGCAATAATATCTTAGAAATTTCTATTATGGATAAATTCCATTTCATCTGTGAAGGAATAAGGAAACAAAGAGAGTAGAAGTTGATTTGATGAAGAAATTAAATAAAACTTTGATCAACTTGAAGAATTTTTAAGGAAAATAAGATCGGCCGTAGAATTGGGGATTCATCTCCAAACCCTTAACCTAAAGTAGGGTTTGAGGGGGCGAATAAAAGAATATGAGAATGAGAATCGATGGTCAGCAAGTCAAGTGATATACTAAAGTGTATTGGGTGTGGTTGCATTATCATGGGCCAGATCACAGCCCAATACAATAAAATGTACAAGTATACCTACTCTATAAATATACTGTAAAATCATTTTTGTTCTGTATGTTATGAAAACATAAGCAATCAACACAGTTGTATATCAAAGTCATTAAATTCAAGAAATTCAGTTTCACTTCAAATTCTTGCAATGATGATGAGTGGATGGGATTAAAAAAGATACACGAGGACAAGTGATTTGGTCTCAAATTCAATACAGGTCTTGGTTAATAAATCATCGTTTAGTGACATAGCATTGCACTATTCACATTATAGTGCACATTGCTCTCTGAATAACAAAACATCATGTCAGTATAGATTTTGAACGCGTCATAATTATTCGCTTAGTGTTATCAAAATAAAGAGACATCTACCTCACAATAAATCAAGAATTTTTTAACGTAAATAACTTCAAAAAAATTTAGAGTTTAAGAGTTCGGTAAGATATTATCACTATTTCAAAGAAGAAATTTCCATGTAAAAAAATGTCGTTCTTTTGGCTCTTTTTTATACAGTTTGGTAAATAGTTGATTGAATTTACAAACCATATAGAGACTTGTATAGTTGCATTTAATGTTAAGCCAACCATTTAAATGCAAATAGATCCAAAAATTTGTAGGTTGAGATTTCATTAATGGCATTTTCTTTATGCACTTTACCAAAGCCGATTCTAGGGTTTCTAATGCCTAGTGCGAATTTTCAAACAATGTCCCTTGTTGTAGAAAATTTGTCAGTGGTATTAAACAAAATTCTTATTTATAAAAAACCATACTTTATTTGGAGAAGTCAGCACAACAAAATGAATATAACCTTTTAGATTATTAGATTAATTGTTATATAATTTATATATTAGTGAAGTACCTAATACTTTTATAGACTAATATTGCAGACAAGAACCAATGAACACATTACTAATGCGAAAAACCAACAATAATAAATCAAAGTATTAAGAAATTTTACATAATAGGCTTTAAAAATATTCTAGAAATCATCACTTGCTCCTTTGCACTATGAGAAATACGCAATGCTTCATATATAAGTAAAATAAGATTTAGATAAAATGGATATTTGCAGGAAAAAGTTATTATAAAAAAAGAAGATATTAAATAGTATTGTTTCAAAACAAATAGTACAAGTACATAGCATACAAAGTGTATGATATACTATTTTAACTTCTTTATATTGTGAAAATTTCATCTAAATTTTTTTGCCTTTGCATTTTTGGAAGCAAAATCTTCAATAATATTTTCGTATTTTATGGTTTTCAAGATACTTTTTCAATAGAAACATTGTGATATTTAAATGGTTTTCTAACCAAAACCAAAGGGATCGTATATTTGGTAGTTTCCAAATTATAATTAACCCTAATTTTCATAATTTGAAAATACTTTATGCAAAACATAATTTATATTTATAGACATTTCCAAAATTAAGTTAGCATAAATTTGTAGCTAAATTCATTTTCTTCTCCAAATTATTACCTTTCGCATATTGTAACTCTGACTATAAATAAAAGCTGTAACTATTTTGTAAGAAATGCATTCAAAAATTCTTATAGCTAAACTCATTTCGTTCTCGAAATTCCTAATAGAAAATAAATTATACCATTCACTAAAAATTTCAATCTCAAACTTAAGTATAACAATACTAGTAATCACCATTTTCAAAACTAAAAATCCAAATGAAAATTGATTAGCATTTTGTTTCTGTTAGATTTTGCCGTTTCTAGTAATATAAGGTTTCAACACTTAAAAAAATAATCTCTCATTTTATTTATTTTTCTATAGAAAAAAATTTGTCTACTTATTTCTTCTTCTTCTCATCATCAACCCCTCCCTCACCTAACTCAGAAACACAACCTACCCATGGATCAACGCCCTTACCACTAATTCAAAACACTCTATTGCCATCACCCCCGCAGATCTGGAATAGCACCACCGGACCCAAATCTACAACCCAAACAGACCCACACCAACTCCTCCACCTCAAACCCAACCTCATCGCAACTGCCAAGATCTGACTCCAACCATTGTGAATTCACGACTGTACAACAACATACCCCATCGACCTTCAACCTCCCACGGAACACCTCATCGACCCTATATCTACACCTACCAGAACTCACATTCCTTTCTACCATCCTGCAGGTGGCTACCTCAAACCGCACAATCGCGACCTCTTACTAGATTATGCAACAGAACCCTGCAACTCTTACCGACTAAGTCGATGCTCCTCGTGAATCTTTTCTTTCTTTGCACTTTTACTTTCATTGTTTTTCTTTTGTTCTTTGCTTTGTGAAATTAAAATTCATTTTGAAAAATCATCATTTTTTTGAGATCTCGTAGAAATGGAAGACAATCACGTGACTTCTTTTCCTCCTCTCTCTCCCTCTCTGAAATCATATCATACTAATTTTTTTAATTCAATTAAAGATCTTCTCAAACCTTTCATATCAACCGTTTCGGTATCAAATACTTTAAAGACAAATGGAAATTCTTATGCTCAAGCCGTCATCTCAAATCAACCAAGTTATTTATCTTCGCCTAAAATTCATAGAGTTTTCTCGATCCTAAAGAAAAATTGAGCAAATTAAAGAGAAAAAGCTTTGTTTCAGGTGCGGAATGGAAAATCATATTGCTAAAGATTATCGTAACAGTGTTCTCTACTTCTATTGTAATGAGTTTGGGCATAGATCAATTCAATGCCCTCGACGCCCTGAAAACCGGAGAATGAAGGGGAAGGAACTGGCTTTAATTGTAGGAAGATCTGGTAGTGTAGTACGTACCCCTGATAATGGCATGCATGTAAGCGAAGTTGACTCTAACAAATCTCTTTTGGTTGTTCTTGATAATTCAGACTTTTTAGGCAGGGCTTATAAAAGAAGTAGAAGATGTGTGATTATTACTTTAGTTAGAGGTGAATTCACGATTAAGGAGATTGCCGATTTGCTTACACACAATTGGGAGATTAAAAAGTTCTTTAATGAATTTAAAGTTTTATTCCCTACATTCAATCTTGCTTTGGAGGCTGCCATGCGAAGACAGATTCAATCTCAGAGAAAATCTATCAATCTTAGATTGTGGAATCTGAATGAAGGAAAAATTGACAGAAATCTGAATACTAAAGAGTGGATTAGGCTTACTAATCTCCCGAAATTATGTTGGGACTTTGAAGTTTTGGAATAAGTGCTGTCGGGTATTGGTATCCTTCTTCGGATGGATCTGGCTGATGGGAAAAAGTTTGATCACTCCTTTCTTGATGTTGAAATTGAGAAGGATGATTCTGTTCCTATTCCGAAGACGATTGACATTATTGTTGGAAATGCAAACTACACTGTAGCAGTGAAGCCTACGTCGAGGATGGGAGATTTGGAGATTGATGAATGGAACGGTATGAAGTTTAATTCAAACACTGGTAAGGTTTGGAGAAAGAAAGAAATTGCGGTTAATACTGATGATAATTTGATAGATCTTGATATTACTAACGAGGGTGTGGTGGTCACTCATGTTAATGATGCTAGTGGTGAGAAGAGATTGCATAGCAATAAATCACTCTGCAAAGAAATCCATACTGAGAATATATTCAATGTACTTGATCAAGTTGTTGTGGAAGATGCCGAGACTGATTCTGATGATGCTAATGCTACCGTATTAGGGCTAATAATCAGGAGAAGGTTGATGAATTCATTAGAAATTCTGAGATTGTGTTAGCAGGAGGTCTTACTACTGTTGAAGATGTTGTTACTTGCATTCTTGAGGAAGATAGTGTTCAAATCATTACTACTGGAACTACTTCAGAAGATAGCAGTGTTCAGATTGTTGTAGTTACCAAAGATCCTGTACCTATTATTGATGTCAGTGATAATTCTCTATCCTTTGATGATGATGTGTGCAATATCAGAAGGAGTGCAAGGCTGATTGGAAGAAAAGATGACACTTTGAGCAGAGCTGGAAAGAGGGCTGAAATCAAATCTTTGGTGTTCATTGCTTCATCTAGTAAGTCTGCTCATACTTTTTATGGTAGTATACATATTCCTGCTGTTGTAAATTCATTTTCTTCTAAGCAGCTGTGTGAGACTGCTAAGAAAATGGGTTTAATTTTTAAAAATGGTGAATCTGATATCGATAACATTAAAGCCTTAGAAATTATAAGGGCATTCAATAGTGATAAATGAAGATCTTGTCTTGGAATGTTAGGGGACTGGGCACCCCTAAAAAATGTGCCAGAGTGAAGAATTTAATTTGTTCTTTATATGCTGATATTGTTCTTTTCCAAGAGACAAAAATTGCTAAGTCTAGTGATTTTTTGTTTGGATCCATTGGGGGTAATATGTTGGATGAATAGAGAGCTGTTAATTCTGTTGGGAGTAGTGGAGGGCTTTTTATTGGATGGAAAGGTGATAAATGGATTTTGGTAGAGGAACGTAGTAATGATAACATAATACATATTGTCCTTGAAGATATTAGAGATAAGAGCTGGATTACTATCACTAATGTATATATTCCATGTAATAAAAAGGATAAAAAGGAATTTTGGGAGAGTCGTATTAGTTATATTAGTGATATTAAGGGTCCATGGGCTGTTGAGGGAGACTTTAATATTATTAGATATTTTGGTGAAAGAAGCGGGAAGGAAGGAAAAGTCAATGATATGGTGATTTTTGATGAATTTGTTAATAAATGTGGTTTAATTGATCTGCCATTAAGTAATAGGAAATATACACGGAGTAATGGTAGGGAGATCCCAGTTATGGCTAGGCTGGATAGATTCTTTATTAATAATGAGTGGGATGAAAAATTTCCTCTTACTTCACAATTTGGACATGCTAGAATTATATCAGATCATTGTCCAATTATATTGGATACTGGAGATGATGTTAAAATTAAAAGATCTTTTAGATTTGAGAAGATGTGGTGTTTGGAAAGTAGTTTTGATAGTTTGATTGAGGAAAAGTGGAGAAGTATTAAAAGTGAGAATCATGCTGCTAAGAATATAATTTTTAAATTGAGAAATTTACGAAGCTTTCTGAAAAACTGGGAAAAAAACTATTTTGGCAGTATTAAGGAGAAGAAAAGACTACTTTGTGAAGATATTTTAAGTCTTAATAATAAGGAAGAATTAGGAGTTATGGATGAAATGGATACTCTTAATAAGAAGGAAGAAGATTTAATATGCTTGTGATAGATCAAGAGGAAATTATGTGGAGGTAGAGGTCTAGGGTGAATTGGTTAAATAATGGAGATTCAAATACTGCTTATTTTCATAAAATTGCTAATGGTAGAAGAAGGAAGAATTTGATAAATCATCTGGTTATTGATGGAAGGGAGATTTATAAACATGAATCAATTATGTAGGAATTTTTTAACTATTACAAAGATCTTTTTGGTTCTTCACATAATAGTGTTTCAACTTTAGATTGGGATTTGATCTATGGGGAAAATAGGGAATTGGATTTAAAAAGTCTGGAAATGCCTTTCGAGGAACAGGAAATCAAAACAGCATTATTTGAACTATCTGCTGATAAGTCACCTGGACCTGATGGTTTCCCATCTTTTTTCTTTCAAAAGTATTGGAGTCTAGTTAAAACTGACATCATAGCTCTTTTTACTGTTCTATTCAATGGTACTCTGGAATTTGGTCGTTTAAATCATGCTCTAGTAGTTTTAATTGCCAAGTGTGATGGTGCAGATAATGTTAGAGATTACAGACCTATTAGTCTTCTCAATTGTATCTTCAAGATCATCACTAAGGTGCTTGCTAATAGACTTAGAGGGCTCATGGACTCTCTGGTTCTTAACAGTCAGTCAGCCTTTATTAATGATAGAAGTATTATGGAGAATGTTGATGTTGTTCATGAAATGATTCATCATTGTATTAAAAATAAGAAACAGACTGTTATTCTTAAATTGGATTTCTCAAAAGCCTTTGATTCTATAAATTGGGATTTCTTGATTGAGGTTATGAAGGCTAGAGGTTTTGGTGATAAATAGAGGAATTGGATTAAAGGTATTTTACACAGTGGAGTTTCTTCTATCATGGTTAATGGTTGTGAGAGTAGGAAAATTTCATCTAAGAGGGGGTTAAGGCAAGGTGACCCCCTTTCCCTACTTCTTTTTAATATTTCCGTTGATGTTTTTGCTAGACTAATTAACGTGGCTATACAGCAAAATTTGGTTGAGGCCATAGGTAGCTCTTTTATCAAAGGTGGAATCTCTTCATTACAGTATGCTGATGATACAATTATTTTTAGCTCTCCATTACCTCATCATCTAGCTGCTTTGAAGCTAATTCTCTATGGCTTTGAGAACTTATCTGGTTTGAAAATTAACTTCAAGAAGAGTTCTTTCATTGCTGTAGGTGACCTAAATTTTAATATTAAAGATGTTGCTTCGACTTTAAATTGTCAAGTTGGTGTCTTTCCTTTTTCCTATTTGGGTATGATAATTAGACCAACTGTTTTATTGCATGATGATTGGATTCCATTAATTGATAAAGTGAGTTCTACACTATCTAGATGGAAAAGTCATGCTCTTTCAAAGGCAGGTAGACTAGTTTTGTTGAATTCAGTTTTAATAGCCTTACCATTGTATTGGATGTATTTTTATAAATTGCCTAAGTGGGTTATAAAAAAAATTGATAGTATTAGGAAAAAATTTCTTTGGAAAGGAAGCAGAAATGGTAGTAGTATGAATAACTTAGTGGCATGGGAGATTGTATGCAAACCTAAAGTCCAAGGTGGATTAGGAGTTATCTCACTTGGTGATTTAAACTGTGCATTATTATGTAAGTGGCTTTGGATAATGGTTGGGGTGGAAGACTCATTGTGGAAGCAATGGATGGAGTCAGCCTATTATAATGGACAGTACACAGTGGGTGCCTCTGTTCACTCTCAAGCTTCAAGTTTCTGGAAAGCTATAATGAAACAACAAGAAATTTTTAATGTTGGGCTAAAATGGAATGTGGGTGATGGAAGGAAAATTCTATTTTGGCATAACAAATGGATATGTGATATTGCTTTAAAAAATCTTTACCCAGATCTGTTTTTAATCTCTTCTAATCAAAATGCAAGGGTAGCTGATCTGTACATTCATAAGGAAAGTGAATTTAAATGGAACCTAAATTTTAATAGAATGCTTGAGGGTGATAGCCTTATTAAATATTTTAAGATTGTTAGTTTACTTGATCAAGTCTCTCTTGAAGATGATCTGGATGAAGCAGAATGGTTGTTAGACAGCAGAAAGAAATTTAAAGTGAGTTCTATCTACAGGCTTATGAATTTCGGAGGCAGGAAAATCAAGTATCACAAATCATTGTGGAAAGCTCATGTTCCACCGAAGATAAGAATGCATATGTGGCTGGTTATCAACAAGAAGTTAAATACTAAAATTCTTCTCAATCACAAAGGAATGAGTTTAGATACAAAATGTGTTTTTTGTTGTTATAGAGATGAAGATATTAATCATCTATACTTTCAATGTCCTTTTACTTACCTTCTCTGGATCAATTGCTTGAAATGTCTTCAAATTAATAAGGTACTACACTTCTATGATCAATACTGGTATTGGGAGGAAGATAGAAGGCTTATATCTGGCTTTGTTGATAGATGCCTTGTTGATTTACTTAATCTGAGTTTATCTTAAGTTATATGGATTGAAAGGAATAATAGGTGTTTCAAACAAATTTCTAAGCCATTTGAAATTTTAATTAGAAATACTATTTCTAATATTGCATTCTGGATAGGTGGTACTTGCTTATATGGTCAGGAATGGAGGCTCATTCTCCCTGAACTGAAAATGAGAGTCAAAGAAAGTCAAGATACTATTGGTAAAAGGGTGGCGAAGAGAAGAAGAGGAAACGAAGATGATATCTAAAGTCAGCATGCCTCTTATTTTCTTTAATCTTTTGTTATGTCTATGTATATTTTGTTTGTGTTTGGGTGTGGTATGTCATGCAGTTAATATGTAGTGTATGTTGTATATAGTGCTTGCTCTATGTTGTTTTTTGTTGGGTAAAACTTGGGGTTTTATGTTGTGGTTGTAATCGAAAGTGTTTGTAACTGCTTTAACACTGTGATGGATATGCTATTTATAGGCTGGGATCATCCCATCCTTTTGTCAAATAAAAAAAAATCGATGCCCTGTTATTTTTGTAGCCCCGTGCGTGGGCACGTTTGGCACTGGGCCAGGGTTTTCTATTTTGGGGAAAATATATAATACGAAAAGAATGGGATGTGACACATACACAATTAGAAATCAGCACAATAGTACTCAAGAAAATTTTCCACCAAACCCACAAAGAATCAATGTTTTCTCCACAAACATCTCAATAATACACCCCAAAACTGGATATGAGGGGTAGAGCCCAAAGCATAAAATTCGCTATAGCCACATCGAATACAACATTTTATATTACGTTCAGCGCATCCTCATCGAATTCAAGTTTAAATTTGGCACATCCCCATCGAATTTCAACCACAAATTCGATAGACCCTACCGTAATGCCCTTTCTATCTGAATTTCGAGTGTCATTAGTAATGCCCTAATTTATACCCTATTTTGATTTAAATACCCTTTGAAAATTTTTATTTTTACCCATCATTAACTTTTCTTTTACAATTTCATTTCTCTTCTCTTTCCGTATTCATACAAACTCTAACCGAAATCACATCATATAGTTAGGCAACTACGAAAAAGATACATTTTTGGTACAACTACGATGAAGAAATACATTCCTAACGGGGCAACTACGAGAAAAAAAATCCTAGCAGAATTACCATGTAGTTCTTTACGTACCATGTACCGAAGCTGTATTCATCCCGAATTGAAGTGAAAAAGGAGGAAAAGCATAAAAATTACCTTTTTTTAGATTCTACTCCAAAATCAAAATCATAATTTCTGTTTATTCCTATCGTAAACCAATCCCTTCTTCCCCAATTTTCTTTGTTAGATAATAATAATTTGATTTACTATATTTTATTGGGTTAATCAGTGTTTTAAGCAGTAAAAAGTTGATTAAACTTATTTTTGAACATGATTCATTAATGCCAATAATTTTCGATTGCGGGGTTGAACTCGTAACATTTAATCTCGCAGTCTAAACTAATAATCATCTGACAAAAAATAGATTAATTAAAATACATCATTCACTACTATTCTAAATAAGAGTATTTTTGTCTTTAATTTGTTTTAAAATTTGTTCGTGTATGTAAAATGAATTTCGATATACAAACAATTAACATTTTCATTATTAGAGGTAGAGATGTGTGTATGTGATAACTATGACTTCCATTATGATAACTAGTCTGAATCTCTCTCTCTCTTCTTGTGAAACCATAGCCGCCGCTCATGGAAATCTCAGAGATCCCTCCTCCTCCCCCGCCGTTCCAGCCTCCTCCATTCATACCTCAAGCACTGCCTGATCAATGCATTCCGCAGATCCAAATTACTGTAGATAAAGAAGGGTTTACACCCATTGCAAACAAAAGAAAATAAAAAAGTTAAGAGTTGCGACAAATTACATAACAGCTGGCGGTCAAATAAAGATTGCAAACAAACGTATTCTACAAGTTACAAGTAAATCATGTTAGCAAGCTTCTAATTCTGCATGGATCTACAATAACTAGGCACGCTAGATCATGAATCAGAATAGGGCTTCAAAGAGCCAGGTTAAGGTTGATGTTACTCTAAAAATAACATTCTAGCGATGGGAAAAACAACCACTAAAACATGGAAGGCGGTTATCATAGAAAAATAAATTTCGGCTCCAAACCATTAAAGTTCTACAACCCAATTGAAATTTAGCAAAAAGACACGTGCCAGGATGACGAATCCAACGCTGGATTCAGCTAATAGATACCGGGGGAATTCTATAGTAATTTATGTAGTCAGTTCATGCCTGTACTATTACTGTTTCCGTTCATATATAGAAACAGCTTGGCAATCTAAAGGAGATTTTTTATTTACACTAAGGAAAATGGTTTTTTACATGGTTAAATTCGTAGACAAGGAAGATTGCAAGAGAATTTTAGCAGGCGGTCCTTATTTCTATGATAAGAAATTTATGATGATGAAGAGATGGTCTTCAGAACTTGGCCTTTCAAAAGAAATGCTACAACCTATTCCTGTGTGGGTTTGGTTTCCAGGACTAAAATTGGAATTTTGTTTTAAAGAAGGAATTAGAACTGCTTCAGTTTTGGGCAACCCCTAAAAATGGACCACTGTACTAAAGGTATGATTAAAATTTCATATGTCAGGGTCCTAATTAAAAGCAATAACAATTTAAAATTCCTAAGCAAAGTTTATATATCGAATGAGAACAATGAATTTTTTTAGTCAACCCGTAGAATATGAATGGAGACCCGTGGTTTGCCTAAAATGTAGCTGTTTTGGCCACCCACTGAAGTTGTGCACATTTGAACAGATATGGGTGGCTAAAGCAAACACAAACCAGAGCCCACACCAATCAACACTAGTAACAACAATGGTACCTGACACCGTTAAAGATAGTTTGATAACCGGGTTGTGTTTGTTTATCATCCTCATCAACTACTCTCTTATAATCTAGACCACACATCTCAACGGTCCAGATTTTCTCTCAGCTCAATTCTGGATAGCGGGCCAAAGCCCACTACAACTTATTTATATAAATACTGCAACTTGTATTATCTTTTGTATGTTAAGACTCTTGTAATCAGTTGTTAATAAAATCATTTAGATTCAAAATCTTTCATGGTATCAGAGCTAATACTAATGCCCAACGGCAAACAGAGTATACTCTGAAAATCTCCTCAGAAAATTCTCATCATTGGAGATTATACCCCTCTCTCGATCCTGTAATCATTTCTGTTCTTCTGCCTCGCCTAAAACTCAAGAAAAGTTAAGGCTGCAGAACTCTCAGTTGTTGTAAACATCATCGAGTAATATTGTATCTCTACTGCAGTGTGAAATTTATCAAGAAATCAATTCTTGATAAACAACACAAACCATCAGTTCTTTCTTGCAAACAGAAGTATCAATTCTTGGCTGCAGTTCTCATTCAACTGCCTCACCAATCATTGAAAACATGGCCGGAAATGAAGAAAACTCTGGAACCACCTCTCCAACCACCAGAAACATCAGCAGCAGTCAGAATCTGCAAATCATCAAACCAAAGGGACACTTAGCAGTGCAACTAGATGAAGACAACTATTTACTATGGAAATATCAGATTGAAACAGCAATCAGAGGTTATGGTCTAGATGAATATATCAATGGTATGTTAATCATTCCACCAAAAATGGTCAAAGATGATAAAGATAATATGATATCTAACATTGATTACTCAAACTATCTAAAACAAGATAGTCTTCTTGCTTCTTGGATAATGTCATCTGTGAGTGTGAATATTCTATCCCAGATAGTTGGCTGTAAATCATCAAGTGATATATGGGAAGCTATTGAACGAATTTTTAACTCCCAAACAGCAGCAAGAATTATGCACTACAGAAAACAGTTTCAAAACCTAAGGAAAGAAAATATGACAATGCAAGAATATCTTACCAAAGCAAAGAATTATTGTGATAAACTTGCCTCTGCTGGACACAAAGTCTCTGAATCTGAACAAGTGCTAACCATTCTAAATGGTCTAGATGAAAACTATGAAGCTTTAGTCACAGTCATATCATCACAAAGAACCCTGCCAGATATGCAATATGTTCACTCTACTCTTCTATCTCAAGAAGGCAGAATTGAACAAAAGAAAGCCACCAACACAGATTACTCAGTAAACTACACAACCAGTTTCAAAGGAAAAGGACAAGACAGAAACCAAACAGGACAAAGAAGTGGTCAAAACACCAGAGGCAGAGGCAGAGGAAGATGGTCTGGCAATAACAGAATTAAATGTCAAATTTGTGAAAAACTGGGACATATTGCCTCAAAATGCTACTTCAGATTCGATCAGAATTTTATCCTAGCCCAGCAATCAAACAACAACCAAAGGAATAATAATCCAAATGTTAATCTTACTCAAACAGAAGCAAGAAATCAAGCAATCCATTCAAAGAATCAAAATGAGTCAGACAGTCAAATCAAAAATGAAGATATACTACATGAAGACTGGTATCCAGACTCTGGAGCGACCAATCATGTGACAAACAGCTTGGAGAATCTCAATCTTGGGAACAAAGAATACAAAGGTACGCAATCCATTTATGTTGGTAATGGTAGTTCATTAAAAATCACACACACTGGCAAAGCCAAAATCAATAGCAAAAGAGAATTACACTTAAATCATCTTCTCAGAGTTCCTCAAATTAAAAAGAATCTAATAAGTGTTTCTCAGTTTGCTAATGACAATCAAGTATACTTTGAATTTTATCCAAAATACTGTCTAGTCAGAGATTTACTAAGTAAGGATGTTCTTTTACAGGGTAAAATGCACAATGGGTTATATAGTTTCAGTCTAATGCAAAATAGTGAATCAAGGCAGAAGAGTAAATGGTGTAATCATTCAAAGATTGGTGAAACAATAGAATCCAACAAAATTCTTGATACTTGGCACTGTAAACTGGGTCATCCCAGTATAGCTATTGTTAAAAATATTTTGAATGACAGCAATATTAAATATAAAGATATATCCTTACCTTATGTGTGTCAAGCATGTCAGTTAGGAAAAAGTCACAAAGTACCATTTAGTAATTCTTTAACTAGATACAATAAACCCTTAGAAATGGTTGCAGTTGACCTATGGGGACCTGCACCCATTAACTCTGATTATGGAATGAATTACTACATCTCTTTTGTTGATTCTTTCTCTAGATATACTTGGATTCTATTACTCAAGTCAAAATCTGAAGCAAAGAATGCAGTAATTCATTTTGTAAGGCAAGTGGAAAATCTAACAAATCAGAAACTTAAAACCATACAAACAGATGGTGGATCTGAATTTAAAACTTTAAAAGAATTCTTTTCTGAAAAAGGGATAAGCCATAGAATTACCTGTCCACACACATCTGAGCAAAATGGCATTGTAGAAAGAAAACACAGGCACATAGTTGACACTGGTCTAACACTACTTGCACATGCATCAATGCCTTTAAAATTCTGGCCAGATGCATTTACAACTGCTGTGTTTCTTATAAATAGAATGCCTACAAGAGTTTTGAGGAACAAAACACCATTAGAAATATTGTTTAGTTCTAAACCAGATTATTCATTCCTCAAAACTTTTGGATGCTTATGCTATCCATGCACTAGACCATATAATCAACATAAGTTAAGCTTTAGATCCTTACCCTGCACTTTCCTTGGATATGCCACTACTCAAAAAGGATATAAATGTCTTACAAGTGAAGGGAAAATTATTGTGTCAAGACATGTTGCATTCAATGAATATGTATTTCCCTTCACTAGCAAAGACATGAAAACTACCCAAAAGATTTACAGTGCCAAGAAATTCTTACCACCCATACCTGTATGGGAAAGAGAAGAAGTCAAGAGTACTGAAAACAGTGAGGATCTTGCATCAAACCTCCAACACACTGTGCCCACTGAAGAGCCAGGTCAGAATAATGATGCAAACTCATATAATAATGAGTCTGATGACTATGAATCTGAAGATCAGAACATCAGTCAAGTGAACAGCCCTCCTCCAGATAACAGTGTCACAACACCTGCACAAGAGGGACATCCTATGATTACCAGATCAAAACATGGGATATTCAAACCAAAAATCTACACTGCCAATATAAATCATATGGAACCAACCAATTATGAGGAAGCAGCTAGTAGCAACAAATGGAAAGAAGCCATGGATGAAGAGTACAGTGCATTAATCAAAAACAAAACATGGAGCCTAGTTCCAGCACCAGCAAATAAAAACATAATAGGTAGCAGATGGACTTACAAGCTAAAAACTCTACCAGATGGCAACAGAATCAAATACAAAGCTAGGCTTGTAGCCAAAGGATACTCTCAACAATATGGATTCGATTTCTCCGAAACTTTCTCACCAGTAGTCAAACCGGCTACTATCAGAATTATACTAACTATAGCCTTATACTATGAATGGGATATAAGGCAACTTGATGTAAATAATGCTTTCCTAAATGGAGAATTACAGGAAGAAGTTTATATGCAGCAACCCCAAGGGTACATTCAAAATGACAAAAAGAATTTTGTCTGCAAGCTTCATAAAGCTCTTTATGGTCTCAAACAGGCTCCCAGGGTATGGTATGAAAAATTAAAAGCTACATTAATCTCTATGGGATATCAAGTATGCAAATCTGACAACTCTATTTACACAAAGATTAATGAAAGGTATATCACTTACATTCTTGTATATGTTGATGATTTTATAGTTACAGGCAATGATAAAGAAGAAATAAGATATATTGTCAATATGTTAGATAAAACCTTCTCTATTAAAGACTTAGGCAAATTACATTACTTCTTAGGTATAGAAGTAATTACTACTACAGACAAAGGAATTGTCTTAAGTCAGCAAAAATATATCTCTGAAATATTGAGTAGAGCAAAGATGCATGAAGCTAAACCTATGCCTACTCCTATGACAAGCAACTTACATTTATCTAAATATAAGGGAGAACAAATTGATAACATCAAGCAATATAGAAGCATAGTAGGTGCTTTACAATACGTAACTGTAACTAGACCAGATATATCCTTTGCTGTAAACAAAGTTTGTCAATTCATGCAGAGACCACTGGACTTACACTGGAAAGCAGTAAAACGAATACTCAGATATCTCAAAGGCACTTTAAATCAAGGCATCAAGCTAAACAAAAGCAAAAACTTATCTATTCAAGGATTCGCTGATGCAGATTGGGCCTCAGATTGTGATGATCGAAGATCTACAACCGGGCACTGCATCTTCTTTGGTGGAAATCCTGTTTCATGGTGTGCCAAAAAGCAGCCAACCATCTCTCGGTCCAGCACTGAATCTGAGTACAGAAGCGTAGCTTCAGCCACCGCTGAAGTAATTTGGACTGAAGCCCTAATTAAGGAATTAGGGATCAAGCTATCGCGCAAGACCATTATTTGGTGTGACAACTCCAGTACTGTCGCTCTCTCAGCCAATCCTGTATTACATGCTCGAACGAAGCACATCGAGATTGATCTGTACTTCGTCAGAGAGCAGATTGCAAGAGGAAAACTCGAAGTTAACCATCTTCCTGCCTCTTGTCAAATAGCTGACATATTTACAAAGGCTCTATCGCGCAAACATTTTGAGGATCTAAAGAGCAAACTCTGCATCGAAGACATTGCTAAAGAGCAGACGAAAGAGGAACAAGGAAACCCTAGCCGCAATTGAAAGGGGGAGTTAAAGATAGTTTGATAACCGGGTTGTGTTTGTTTATCATCCTCATCAACTACTCTCTTATAATCTAGACCACACATCTCAACGGTCCAGATTTTCTCTCAGCTCAATTCTGGATAGCGGGCCAAAGCCCACTACAACTTATTTATATAAATACTGCAACTTGTATTATCTTTTGTATGTTAAGACTCTTGTAATCAGTTGTTAATAAAATCATTTAGATTCAAAATCTTTCAGACACCATTCCCCATTACATCAAGTACGCACACATGGAGCAAATCAAGCTTGTTTGACAAGACAAATGCAAGCTATCATCAGAACCAGGGAACAGTGGTAGTTCATAATAAAGAAGAAATTACAAAGGAAATTAATGCAATAACATCTATGCCAACTCGTCAAATTATACAGGATACAGAGTTAGAATGCTCTGAAACCCTGTTTAACAAAGACAATGCATCACAAGAGAATTATGAAAGTATTCAAATACAAGATAAAGATGCTACAATATTTCAACAATGGTGCAATGTCCTGGGTTAATACACAGTGACAAAACTGAATTACAGAAAAATGATAACAATATTCAGATAACTTATGAAATAAACATGCACGAGAATGAAACCACCAACCTCGATAATGTTTATGATATGATTCCTCCGTACAAGACAGAACATAGAAATCCTAGCATTGGTGGTCACTCAACCTAGACAGGAAACATCATTGGTTCATGTAAACGTTCCAAGCAACTAGAAAACAGAGCCAAGAACAGGCCTCGTTCGAATTTACGACAACCTGAGAAACCGATGTGATTGATAATCCTGCATGGAACAATATCGTTACCCATTTGAAATCAAAAGGTAAAAAATGAAACATACGAAGACTAATGTGAGCGTTCCTCTCTCTCGAAACTAGGAAGCAACCTTGACAATTCTACCTAATGAATTTACTTGTTTGGAATGTGAGGGGACTTAATTCCCCTTCCAGATAACTAGATGTGTCTAATACCATAAAACAATAACAAATATCTTTGGTAGGATTGTTAGAGAGAACAAACTTCTAGAAAGTAAAATAAGTGATGTAGTTAGACATTTTAATAAAGGGTGAGATTACACTTTTAACAAAGATCAACAAAATAAAAGTAAAATCTTAATCCTTTGGGATCCTAGCATGTGGATGTGCACAGTAATTCATATAAACGAGCGGTATATTACGAGTTTGGTATAGGATAAAGTAGGCTTAACCTTTTATTGTACGTTTGTATATGCACATAACCAAGTTGAAAAGAGAAATGAGCTATGGGAACGATAGAGTTAGGGTTATTCCCTAGAAGCAATTATATAATTTGTTACATATATCTAACTCGATAACCAATCTCGTTCAAAATAAAAGATGTTTTCTTTCCATTATATACTTGATATAATGTGTTATATATTGATTAATTAATTTAATTAAAAGTAGATTTAATAGAAAATACATAGATGGTATGTTTTGTGATAATAATTACAAAGTATCGTAACTGCGAGTAATTTATCACAATGAAACTAAATATGTCATTTTAAATAGTCCTAGTCAAGATATATCGAGACTGGATATCGATATATCCGTTGAGACTAGATGTAACATCACCCTACTTGGAGGCCCAAAACTAACGGCTACGGATGCTGCAGTCATCCATAGTTATTAATCTTCGACGACCAAATACGGTGGTGTTAGATACATTGATACACAAATCACAGAAATATGTAAAAAATTAACAATTCAAAGACATATTTTCACATTCAATCCAAAACATTTCTTGTTCATTACATAATCTCCAAATTACGTTAACCACGTTCAGCAAAATATAATTATTACAAATACGCCAAGAGCGACATATGAATATGCCCCCTTGGTTGATCAGAGAATATAGTAAGGCTGATAAATCTGCCTTTACAAACAAAACACACAGCGGAAAGAACCTCTAAATATCTATCTGCCTCCTGCACACCTCTGGAAGCTTTATTCGTCAAAGAAGAAAACCTGAGAACCTTAAATCTCATACTACTCAAAATAAATTGAGTATCCGAGAGTTTAAGGGGAAAACAAAAACTTTGAGTCAGACATAAAGCCTGGTATGAATAATAATATAACATCTCAATCCTTTTAGATATATAGTGAGACCACGTCGCTTAGCAGAATGGGTTTTCCCCTCACTATTATCCTAAAACCTTTATAAAACCATATTCAGTGCTCCTGCATCTACAATGGTTAAAAACATATATTTTTCAAAACATTATGATGATATACATACTTGAAAATAAATAAGATTTCCCTATTCCCAGTTTAATCTGACACTCTGTCATAATTATAGTTTCTAGGGTCACTATTAACCTTTTTAGTTTTCATGGGTTTACTAATAACCTTGTTATAATTAATAGACACCATGTCCTATTCATAGTTTTCATGGGATCACTAAGAACCTATAGGCTTCTACCAGTTAACTTAATTAATTCATGGGTCCTCCTGAACCTATTAGTCATTCCTATAACTAATCACCTTATTCTAGTTTTCATGGGGTGGCTAGGAACCTACTGATACTTCCATTAGCCACCTACTTATCCTAGTTTTCATGGGTTTACTAGGAACCTATTGACTGATGTCAATTCTTAACTCGGATATAGTTTCATGGGTCACTACAAACTAATTAGCCCCTCCAACTGTCCTTATGCATAGTTTTCATGGCTTAACTACGAACCTTTTGGTATGCACCAATAACTACTTTATCATAGTTTTCATGGGTTTACTATGAACCTCTTGGTATGCACCAATAACTACTTATCATAGTTTTCATGGGTTTACTATGTACCTTTTGGTTTACCTCCAATAACTACAAAGTTTAGGCATCCTATTTTTGGTCACCCTGACTCCATGGATGCAATTCTACTCATTTAGGAGTTTAACCAATTTATATTCACTATTGAGTTAAGCTACTGGTTCTTCTACCCCTTTTCCCAAAATTCAGTTATGGGTAACATGTGAATACATTCATATTTGAAGAAGTAAAACAACAACTTAACAATACCACTCCTGTGGGTTTAAAGTCCTTGAAAGCATTTCATAATAAACATAGTTAACATGCTTAACTTGTATTTTTATCAAGGTCATACTTCTTCAAAATCACATAAAGTCAGTACAAAACTTCTTTATATAAGCCGTGGGATTTCCATTAAAAATTTAGAGTATGGGTTTCCAAACCTTTTAAAACAAAACCTTTCGACCTTGTCGAAAGGTCTTCAAAACAACCATTTGAATCCTAACCTTTTGAAACTATTGAAAACATTAAAACTTTAAACCTTTCGAAAGCATTGAATTCTTAAAATATAAACCTTTTGAAACCATTGGATCTTACCTTTTGAAAACTCACTGGTTTTAAGTTAAAGCATGTGGAAGGTCCTCTTTTAAAACCTTTCGACTACGATGGAAGCAACCTTTTGACCTTGTTGGAAGGTCTGCTTCGAAAGCTTTAAAAAAATTCATTTAAAACAGTAGACCTCCGCTTTTTTAAAGCAACTCCTTCGAAAGCTTGGGTTACACTTCAATTATAAAACAAGGATAAATCATCTAAGTCGAAAGCTTTGAAACCTTTTGAAAGCAATGGGAGAAGCGGTTGGTTTTTAAAACAAGTAAACCTTTCGTCTTTATCGAAAGCAACGACTTCGAAAGGTTGGAAAAAGCGGCTATAACCTTTCGACTGTGTCGGAAGGTTCAAAACAAAACAATGATAAGTGGTAGTGACCTTCTGACTGTGTCGAATGGTTCAAAACAAAATAGTGGTAAAGTAGCAGTAACCTTTCGACTTTTTCGAAAGGTTTAAAACCTTTCTTTTAAACATTTGACCTGGTTGAAAGCAACCAAGTCGAAAGCTCTAATTCGAAAGCAAAGCAGGTGAAAGCTTTAGTTTATAAAACAAACATACCCTAACCTCTTTGGCCATCAACCTTTCGACTAAGAACCCTTCGACTCTGTCCAATTCATTACGTACCAAGTAACTTAATACCATATGCATTGGTTTGATCTTGTCGAAAGCTATAGCCTTTCAACTTAGTCGAAACGTTTGGGTCGGAAGGTTTACTACCGTAAAAGGCTGAAACATGCTAAAAGTATGATTTCTTTATTTTTAACTTAAAAAGGATAACTTTTCAACTAACCTACCTTTGTTTGTCAAATTCTCATTGGTTAATAATTCTTTTAAGAAAAATGCTCCTACAAATTTCAGAATTAAATAACAATTTTATTTTATAAAATGCCCCTTCTCCTTAATTAAATATATAAAACATTAAAATCTCATACCTTAAATAATTTTATATATTCATCAAAACACTTAATAAAAATCTAGAAAAATTCTAGACAATCTATTTTAATATGTTTTCCAACATATAAAAATTTCAAACCCAAATAATCATTATTCTTGCCGTAAATAATTTATAACCCAATAAATCATTTTCTTCACTAAAAAATTAATATAAAATCCATATAAGCTCGGAAAATTATGAAAATTGAAACCCATCTCCAAAATCATGTTTTCTATAACATAAAATTTTCCTATGACATTTAAAAATCATTTCATCTTGGTTTTACCATAAAACCATGTATATCTACCTTTTTAAACAACCTTGTTTAATCCATATAAATCATAAATCAAGCATATCATCATTCAATATCATAAAAACAGATTTATCATTAAATCCAAAACATTTGATGTAAAAATCAAAATAGAGATGTAGAAACTATTATTTACCTTATATTGGATAAGGAAATTGAAGTTTGATTGAGATTGATTTCTCTAGCTTGAATCCTAAGCCTTTAAGTTGATTTTCTCTTATCTTCTAATGGCCGGCCTTACTTGCTCACGATTATAAAAAAATTTGGTGGAAATGAACATATAGGTCTAAGAAAGCTAGTATAAGGGTGGGAAATGTGGGCGGCTATTTACCCTAATGCCCTTATGTTTAATTTCCCAACCACTTATATAAGTTCATTAGTTTTAATAAGCACGGCCACCTAGTTTATTAATTAACCTCAATCTCCTTATCTACATTATTCTATTAAACTTATTCTAATTAAATTTCCTGAATAATGTCACTAAAATTAGGGGTGTTACAGGCTCCCCTCCTTAAAGGATTTTATCCTCGAAATTCAATAAGGACTAACTAGCAAATATAGCAATCATCTGTAACATTTCCTAACAACCATACTAGCCTATCTGACTAGCAACCAACCTATATAGATCTATCATAGACATACCATCATAACAGATCAGGATAAGCCTCTCGAATCCTGTCCTCTATCTTCCAAGTACAGTCTTTCTCGTTGTCGCTCCACTGAACTTTCACCAACCCGACTGTCTTGGTCCTCAATCTCTTGTCATCTCTCGCTATAACCCGAACTGGTTGTCTAACAAAAGTCAAATCAGGCTCCACTACTAAGTCCTCTAACTCTGTTTGTGGAATAGTAGCCTTTGGATCATGCAAATACTTAAGAAGATGAGACACATGGAATACATTATGAACACCTGCCAAACTACTCGACAACTCTACTCTGTATGCGAGCTTTCCAACCCTTTCTATAATCTGAAATGGACCAAAATACCTCGGGGTGAACTTCCCCAACTTTCCAAACCGTACCGCACTCTTCATCGGTGATACCTTAATGAAAACTCTGTCTACCACTGAGAACTCTTGGTCTTTACGTCTTTTATCTATGTAACTCATCTGCCTGGATTGAGCTTCCTTCAACTGTCCTCGGATTAACTCAATCTTTTCCGATGCCTCTCTTACTAAATCTGGACCTAAGACCAATCTGTCTCCAGTCTCTAACCAGCATGCTGGCGATTTTCATGGTCTTCCATACAAAGATTCAAAAGGCGCCATCCCTATACTAGTCTGATAACTATTATTATAGGAAAACTCAATCAGATGTAGGTGAACTTCCCAAGATCCACCAAAGTCCAATACACAAGCTCTCAATAAATCTTCGAGTACCTTGTTGACTCTCTCCGTCTGCCCGTCTGTCTGTGGGTGATAAGCTGTACTCATCTTGAGCTTGGTGCCTAATACCTCTTGCAGACTCCTTCAAAATTCACTAGTGAATAATGCATCTCTGTCACTGACTATGCTATTAGGAAACCTATTAAGTCTAACTATGTTCTTCATGAACAACTTAGCCAAAAATAGATGCCGTTCTGGTTGACTTTACTGGTATGAAAAGGCACTCTTGGTCAACCTGTCCACTATAACTCATATGCTTTCATTTCCTCTATTTGACCTTGGCAACCCGTCTATAAAATCCATCGATATCGAATCCCACTTCCAAATTGGAATATCTAAAGGCTGAAGTAACCCACTTGGCTTCTGATGTTCAGCTTTCACTTGTTGACAGTTAATACACTGTCTAACCCACGAGCCAACATCCTTCTTCATGCCTTCCCAATAAAAGCCTCTCTTTATGTCTTGATACATCTTGGTTCCTCCAAGATGAATCGTAAACTTCGATCGATGACACTCTTCTTGAACTTCTCTCCTTAAGATCTCTACATCTGGAACACATAACCAACCCTTCTTTCTCAACCATCCTCTTTGGTCAAGATTAAAGTCCTTTAGGTCATCAACCTCTAATCCGACCTCAAGCCGGATCTTCTCTTTGCTTAGAAGCTATCCTCTCGTTCAGCACTGGTTGAACTTCTAAAAAAGACAACATGGTAGTACCCTGACTAGAACTAGCAGTAGATCTCAACTGCATACCATAACTGGCTAAAAATTCTAGATCCTTCCATTTTTCCAACATTGCTAACACTACACTCTGATGTTTTCTACTGAGAGCATATGCTACCTTATTCCCTTTCCCAGGAGTATACTCTATACCGAAATCATAAGCAGCCAAAAACTCCAGCCATCTCTGCTACCTCATATTCAACTCCTTCTGAGAGAATAAATACTTTAATGACTTATTATCGGTATACAACTCAAATCTCTCTTCCAACAGATAATGCCTCCAAATCTTCAAGGCAAAGATCACTGCTGCCAACTCCAAGTCATGAGTATGATATCTAACTTCGTGCGGTCTAAGCTACCTAGATGCGTAAGCAATAACTTTGCCCCTTTGCATCAACGGTGCTCCCAATCCAGTGCCACATGCATCAGTGTATACTACCAACCCTTGGTTACCAACAGGAACTACTAACACTGGAGCATTGGTTAACAAATGCTTTAACTTAAGGAATGCTTCCTCACATTTGTCGAATCAAACAAACTTCGCTTCCTTCCTAGTCAACTTAGTCAAAGGCGCTGCTATCCGCGAGAAGTCCTTGATGAATCTCCGGTAATAGCCAGTAAGTCCAAGAAAACTCCTGATCTCGGTTACCGTCTCTGGTCTCTTCCAATTATTGACTGCCTCGATCTTAACTGGATCAACTAACAATCCTTCCTCTGAAACCACATGACCTAGAAACTTAACTTCTCTCTTCCAGAAATGACACTTGGAAAACTTTGCCTTCAGCTGATTCTGCCTCAGCGTCTCCAGCACCACTCTAAGATGAATCTCATACTCTCTTTCATCTTTAGAGTACACCAAAATGTCATCTATGAACACCAACACAAACCTATCCAAGTGCTCTCTAAAAACTTTGTTCATCAAATCAACGAAGAAAGCAGGCGCATTCGTCAATACGAATGGCATTACTAACCATTCATACAAACCATATCTAGCCTGAAATGTCATCAAAGGAATACTATCCTCCACCACTCTCAACTGATGGAACCCCATCGCCAAATCCAACTGGGAAAATACTCTGGCTCTACTCAACTGATCAAACATATCATCTATCCTCGGCAAAGGGTACCTATTCTTGATCGTCCTTTCGTTCAACATACGATAGTCGATGCACATCCTTAACGACCCATCTGGTTTCTTCACAAACACCGCAGCTGCTTCCCAAGGCAAATTGCTTGGTCTAATAAAATTCCTTTACTCAAGATCCACCAGCTGCACTTTCAATTCCTTCATCTCTATCGGTGTCATCCTACTAGGCGGTCTACTGACAGGTTCAGCTCCCGGTACAAGGTTTATCCGAAACTCAACAGCTTATTTCGGAGTAATCTAGTAACCGGCTCAAAGACATCTACAAACTCTCTAGACACACGAACCTGACTAAGCTCTTCTCCAACCTCCATGACACACAACAAAGCACAAACACTCTTACTAGAGTTTTCTACCGATAAAATGATTTGGTTATGACTATCTGGGTGCCTCAATGATATTTCCCGATCCTGGCAAAATACTAGCCTCATACTTACCCAACCAATCCATGCCTAAGATGATCCCAAAATCTACGAAATCAAAAACATACAAGCTGCATGCAAACTTATGACCTAACAAATCAAGTTTTAACTGGTCACATCTCATCCCAAGAGTTGCATATCCTCCTATTAGATTCGCAACCCTTAAGGAAGTAACAAGGTATGTAGGTTTCATACATAACCTATCAACCAAATACTGTGATATAAAAGAATGTGATGCATTGGTATCAAAAAGTACCCTAACTGGTATACTCTGTATCAAAAGCGTACCTTCCATCACAGTCTTTCCTTTCTCTGCTGTAGTAGGTCTAGAAGAAGACGGTGGTCCAATATCAAACACCTTCCCTCTGTCTGTCCTGACTGGCTCTGGACACTGGTTCTTATAATGCCAACTTGGTCACAGTTGAAGCATTTCACATTCTTCTTCTCCACTGGCTTCTTTCCTTTACCAGTTCTGCACTCGTGGGCATAATGGCCATTCTTATCACACTTATAACACACCAAATCAACCTTTGCCTTCTTAGCAGCCTTTCCTTTCTGGGCTCCTTTCTTCTTAAAGAATTTCCTTTTTCTTCCTTGAAAACCCTGGGACTCAACTGACTTCTCCCTAGCTGAAACAGCAAGCATCTCCTCATGGCAGACGGTCATCTCCACCATCACATGATAAGGTTCTCTAATATAAGTCATAGCCATCTTGCCTAGCTCCATCCTCAAACCTCTAATGAATCTCTCATTCCTTCTGACATCAGTGTCAACCAAAGCATAACCATATCGAGATAGCTCATCAAACTTAGAAGCATACTCAATCATAGACATCTATCCTTGGACAAGATGCATAAAATTCCTCATTAATGCCGATTTGGCAACCTCAGACAAGAACCTCTGCTCAAACCTCCTCCTGAAGTCAACCATGTTAACTCTTCCTCCGGCACTCCAGCCGTCACACTGTTCCACTAATGAAGCGCTAACCCTTGCAACTGTCAAGAGGTTAGCCTTCTCTTCTCTCCATCATTCAAGCCTAGATCTGCAAAGATCCTTTCATAATTCAACAGCCAATTCTCTACTTCAATAGCATCTTCCGTTCCAATAAACGGCTTTCCTCCCAGACTGACATAGTCTCTACTCAGCTAGCATAGTTATAACCAACTGGAACTATAGGATTAGCTCCACCAACATTCCTAGCAGCTCCCGCTTGCAAAAGATTAGCCAACAACTGATACACCATCCCCGCATCTATTGGCGGATTTCCAGCACCTACATTGGCCTCGGCATTTTGGTTAGCATTAGCATGTCGACCTTGGTTCTCCGAGTATTAGGTCGAGCATTTCCATTAGTAGTGGTGCTTCCTCCACCCAGATTTCCTCTTCTGTTTCCTGCCTCCATATCTTCTTTCTCGTATATCTGCATACGAGCCTTAGTAAGATAAAGAAGAACGGTCTAAGAGAGAGGGGAATACGTACTTAGATATATACCTATATATCAAATACAAGTACGTTAATATAGCGTTAACCCAAACCCCGATCATATTTTTAAATTCATTGGATTATGTTTGACAAAAACGTTTTAGGTTTTACTTTTCTTTTAAAGTTTCATAAACATATGCTCTGATAGTTATTGGAAAACTATGGAATGACTCAATCGATAGTTTTTTGTTGGTTAATATAATTAAGGTCAAACAAAAAATATCGATGTGGCTAATTTACATAGTTCTCTCGACTTGAGAATACTGTTGATCTTCAATGTGGAAGCTCCACTTTGATTATAGTTAAATCATGGCACAACGTCCATCGAATGACTATAGTTAGGACGAGTGAAAGCATTGGAAGTGAAACACTATTCAAAAGAGGATTCGTCTCCTCAGTTATATAAGGTTAGTATCATGGTCAACTAAAGTCAACTCAAAGTCAAAATCTCTGGTCAGAGCATTTCGGTTAATTATTATAATTATTACTACTGAACCAAGGACTTTTTCTTTTGACTATAAAGTTGAATATGGACGATCTTGGAATTTTGACCATTACCAAATTCTATATGTCCAAAAGGGATATAGTTTTGACGAAGAGAATTGATGTAAATAATTGTCACTAATGGATATCGCTTATAATAAGTAAAACTATTTTTTTCCAAAGGATGATTAAGCGGTAAATTCAGCCAAAATGTCACACCACTAGCTAAGATGATATGTTAATGTTAATATTTGAATTGTTCAATATTAATCGCTGACTGAATTTACACATTTGAGTCACACAACCAAAATAATGGATATTCTGAATCAACACAAGATTTAGTTAATTTAATTATTGAAAATTGCCTAAATTAATTAATATTTAAGAAATATTAATTATGATTTTTTTAATTTATTGGATGTCATTAATATTTAGTAAAGTGCGTATATAAAAGTTATAAATGCATGTATCGATATATGATATTGGTAGAATGTTTAAATTCGATTTGAACAAAAAAACACTGAAATGGATTTTAAATAAATTAAACTAATTAATATTTGTAAAATATTAATTAATGAAAATATTTCTTATTTAATTTTCTTAATTTCCATTAGTATTTGTTTGCCCAAAAACGGGCAAACACCTCCAATCGAGATAACTACAGCACGTAATGAAAAGTAGATGCTGAAAAAGTAAAGTATATACACGGGTTTATAGTCGCTCAGCAATAACGGGCCTACATCCACTGTTCATGTCTATATTCAATTTTTTTCTTATAATCTAGATATTACTGGAGTTTTATGTAGAATATAATGATTTATAATTAGAAAATGGAGAATCTGGATGCTCTGTTCAATTGATGTTGTAGCTCGGAGGCTCGTAGATCCTAAAAAACTTTCCCTTGTAAGTGCTAAATGCTTGGATATTTATACGGATGACATGGTGGTGCAGTTAATTCGGAAAGTTAGGAAATTTCCATGTATATTTCGCCCAGATGGAATACTCTCAGGTATCAGGAATATAATTGATAAATTTTAAATATACGTAGATTTCGTCCATATATATGCTGTCTGGTTCGATTGGAAGTCCTGTCCAGGTAGGCCGGTTTGGCGTTAGTGCATATGGATACGTTCATGGCTAGGTTCAAGTGCTTCCTTTATTAGTTTGGCCCCCCATGTATCACTTTGGTTTGGCTCTCTCTCGGTCCGGTCTTCCATGGTCTAAACACCCCATCCCTTCTTTTGTTTTGCTTGACATCTACTAGTACCAAACAGGATATTATGTCTAGTTCCTTAGGGTACCAAACAAGATATTTTGTTCGGTACTGTAGGGTACCGAACATAATAGTCTGTTCGGTACTCTAGGGTACTGAACAAGGACTTCCGTTCGGTACCATGGGTGCCGAATAGGGAGTGCTTCATTCTCCACACCTTAGCCTTGCCTTCCAGCTTGCTTCTTCTTTGCAATGCCTGAGCCACCTTCCAAGCCCTCCAATGCATCAACTCTCGTAGGCAAAATTGCCCATAACACTTGCCCCTGAAGCTCATCTCGTGACCTACGAGGCGGGCTTTGTTTGAATGCACCATGATCATTCCAATAAATGCTTGTTCTCCATCGCTCTCTCTTCTTGGGTTCAGTATGCTCTTTGTTCGGTTGTCAAGGTTCATTCGGTGTGCATATGACTCGGTGGTCAAAGTTGGTTCGGAGTGGCAACTATTGTTGGAACCTGCCTTCTTTGATTTTAATGCGACAACTATATATCTCAACCTATATACTATAATGTCAAATATTCTTGCAGGAATCTACAAGAGAAGCTATTATCATATCATCAACAAAGATCAAGTTCTCAAATTTTATTATTTCTAAGTTAAATATTCTTGTACAATCTCTGATATGATGATAAAACACACACACACAAATATACTTTTGAAAATCATGTTTTAAAATAATAAATATCTTTAATTATTTAAAGATATAAAAAGGTATTTTCAAAATTATATAATATCTCAAGTTCAAAAGTGCTAAAACAAAGGAAGGAACAAAACAGTACAGGTTTAGACGTCTGTATCTTAATTCAGACGTCTGACATCAATGTCAGACGTCTAAAGATAAAATAACAGACGTCTGAACTCTCAGTATAAAGTGCTTCTATTTCCATATGAAATAGACGTCTGTAAATTAAATAACAGACGTCTGTCATCATAGACAGACGTCTGAATTAAATGGCAGACGTCTAAAATGACTGGTTTTTGTTTCTTCTATTTTTTGAATTTTAAACTTTATTCAAACATCTGTCACTTTTTTCTCAAACATCTGAACCTGACGAACTGAAGCATCTCTTCATGAAATATCAAATTCTAAAGAGTTGTCTTCTTCATCAAGAGTTGCACTTCTTCTGAAAGTTGCAACTATTAAATTAAAACTATTCAATACTATAAATAGAGATGAAAATCCACTATTTCAATCACCAATTCTTTCTATCTATTCTGATCTTATATTGTTATAATATCAAAGTGATTTTCAATTCTCTACTTCCTATCTTTGCACATTCAAATCATCATATCAAGAAGATTATAGGAAGGGTGTACTACATTGACTATATACGTGTTACTCAAGAACACACAAGTCAAGAAACAATTTATTAATTGTATTTGAAGTCCTATTCGGTTGCTTAGGCGGAAAAGTCCTGTTCGGTTGCTCAGGCGGTGTAATTCATGTTCCTCCGGGTTAAGTGAGGGTTGTTAGAAAAATTCCAGAAGGAGTCTGGGACTGGACGTAGAACGAGAAGTTCGAACCAGTATAAAAATCCCTGGTGTCATTTTTATTACTGCTATTTACTATTATTTATAATTCCGCACTTGCTAGTCATAGTTTAACTATATTATCGATCCATATAAACTTTCAACTATTCGGTGTGTTATCTATCCGATGTGCCATTGGTTCGGCACCAGAAATGACCCAACCCTTATATAAGCCATTGTACACCCTAGTACCCATCTACCTATTCATTTCTCTTAGCTTCCAAGTTGATCGCATCTTTTCGTCTCCTCCAGGCCGCCATTACCGATCCTTGCTTCCTTCGCCTCAAATTCAACATAGCTTCCATCCACGTCTATCACATGATCTGGTATACATCTCTACTCGCCTTGGCATCCATAATATCGATTTATATGCCATATTTCATGTAGCTTGGCTATGCTAGAATCCATGCTTTATTCGGATTCTAGGCTAGGGTTTGGGGTTTAGAGTGGTTCGGTTATCAGCCGAACGAAAGTGTTAAATTTTTATTATTAGACATGCATACACTCATGGACACACATGAACACTTCCACCCTTTGCGCTAATATATGAGATAAATTATCATATCAGATAGGTATTTTGGGCCACCGTAAGACTCGCTCTCGGTCAGTTTTTAGAGGGCCATTCTTCTTTTGTGCCTCTAGAGCCTACACCGTCGGGGTGTTGCTCCAATCAGCCTAACTCGGCTCGCTCTTTGGTTGTTGGATATAGTCTACCTAAACTTGTGGTGAAGCATATTGATTCTGAGGTCTCCACTTTGACTGCCAAGCAGCTAGAACTGATTGTTGCCACACATGGTATTCCCAGAGAGTATCTCCTTCTGCCCACTCCTGAGAAAAGGGCGCACGCTCCATCAAAAGGATACATGGCTTATTCTCGTTATCATTGCATAGCCAGAACCCCGCCTCCTCTTCCTCAATGAATTGCAGACTTCCTTGTGTACTTGAAAATCACGCTATTCCAACTGCATCCCAATAGATATGCCATTCTTACTAGCTTATGTTCTATCTTCATAACGGAATTCTAGATGCCCCCACTCACCACCAAATCAGGTTCCTTTACGTGATAAAAAGCAAGTTGGAGGGCTCTCCTTTTATTTATCTTAAGGCAGAGAGTATGTTTAAACCGGTTGAGAACTTGTACTCCTAGTATAATATGTTCAAGCACAAGTACTTCTTTGTTCGAAACAGCCCTTCATGCTTTCATTAGTGGCATTCTAGATGTGAGTCTCTTTCTTCCACCAGCTTCTTTTCGTAGCTTCGTGAAATCTTATGTGAAATAATAATTTTTTCTTTCTTTGGACCTTCTTCCAAGTGCAGTGAGAGCAGCACCTAGGGATGATTTGGAGATATGTTATGTAGCCAACAAATTCCGACAGAACTTCGGGAGGTTCTCCACCTTATTACTGACGATAATTTAAGGCAGCTTGGACTACTGGCAGCTGTCGCTCAATCTGAAGAGACATGCAACCTTCCACTTAGAAACATGTCAAGAAAAAGAAAGGAATGGACTCTGTGACTGGTAAAATTAGCGATGCACCATCCTTTCAACCCTATGTTTTTGGTGATTTTTTTATTACAGATCCACATGGAGTTGTTCCTACCATCTGATAGGTTCAGAAGAGTTGAAGCTAGATTCCTTCAAGGTCGAACTTTGTAAAAGTGGTTGGCTTAAGACTTTGAGGGAGTGGGAGGATGACAACATCCATACCAAGACAACAGGAGGGGCAATCCCTCATTCTCATGATAGTGACCATACTACCTCTGACCATGATGAAGCATGTTCTTCTGGAAATATCGATTTAGCTACCCTACCTAAATCGAAGGTAGATGAGGCCTTACGTCATGTTTTTGGTCCCAAGGAAGAGGAGGGAACTTTTATTCTCGGAGACATTTTTGTTTCTAACTATATTTAAGATCCGAAGCTCAAGATCGATTATAGGGACTCTGCGTCCATAGCGAAGATCTAGTGATAGCTGGAGACCCACAAGGATCCCAAAGGTTCGTGCAACCGCTACGTGCTCTTACATTCACACTTACACAATCGCATGTTCATGTCACAATCATGCACCATTCAACTGTTAGCTTTGTTCCTAACCCATCGTACATTGCCATTGCAGGTAGCATGAGTGTGAGAAGGGAAAAATTGCTCTCTAAGATGATACAGCTAAGGCCAAAGGTGCCTCCCGAGGATGTCAGACAGGCTATGTCTTCTTTCAGCCCAAGTGAAAATGTTAGACAACCAGCTACGAAGTTGCTAACCGGGGAGATTGTCCATTATTGTCTGGTTGGGGACACAGGTGACCAAGACCCTAAATATGGTTCGCGGAAAAGGTCCCACTCTACAGACAATAAATCGAGGTCTCGGACTTTGTTTCGTCCCTCCAAGTCTCCTCATCATTTTCCTTTTCCTTTATCCGACTCGGAAGCTTCCAAACAGCAAGAGAAGACAGACATAAGAGGAGTGGTAGTCCCTACCCTCAGAAGGAAAGATAAGAAGAAGGATATAGAACGAGTATTTTTTATAACTGACCCCAAAGACCCAAACTTTGACGAATTCCAATAGCCCTACCAACCAAGAGATCATGTAGCTTGCTTGCTTGCTGAGGCATCACTTCTTTCCTTTATCGGGGTAATTGACCGTCTTGCGGATGGATAGGGCGGTGTTAAGGCCCTATTAAAGTACCATTCCAATGTTGTCATGGTTGAAGAGGAGATTAGCAATGAGAATGTTGAGAAGAATTTAAAGATCTTTGACTTGAGAAAGCAGCTGCACGAGAAAGACCTAGACCATAAGAAAGTGGTGGATGCATTGGAGAGATCCCATAATGAGGAAATGAAGATCGAGAGGCTTAAGGCAGCTCATGCTGAAGAACTAGAGTAGCTTAAGCGACACTATGCTGCCAACATCAAGGCTGCCAAGAAGGATGATAATGATAGGGTCGGGCAGCTCTTCGATGATTATAAGAACGTTAAGCCAAATTTACCAAGAGAGTGGATGAGCTTCGGGAGTTAGCTGAAAGGGTGGAGCCTACCATCACTGACCAGAAGGTAAAAGGGGTGGAATGGAGAGTTGAGAGGTTCTCTCTCCAAGCAGAGGTTAGGTCTCCATCTATTGGAAAGGCCATTGAGCCTTCCGGAGCTGAGAAGCTGCAAGCAGAGTGCGGTGAGCTGAATAGCGAGTTGGACCAAGTGGAATCTCTCCTAGATGAAATCTACTATAGGATGTTTATGGAGAAGAGCCTAGCATGGATGGACGACTACCATGAGGTCATGGATTCAATCCATAAGTGTCTTATCAAGAAGGCGAAAGCCGCAAATGAGTAGGTTGGTCCGCCCTTTAGTCTCGTTGTCCTTAACATTCACTTTTCAACAAAGAAGAAAGAAGATGTTCGACTTGGCTACCTTAAGTTGGCTAAAAGTGAAAGGGCTCAAAAAGAGGAAGAAAAGAGAAGTAAGAACGGTGGCTTGACCACCAGGGCAATAGAGAAAGGGCATATCTCGAAACCAGTTATTTATGCCCCCATACACGATGTCTCTTTAACCGTTTTCCATGTTTCTTCAGATCCGTCTTCTTCAACCCTACCAAAATATGCCTCCTCTTCCGAATCACTCATCCTTCTGGCGATGTCTCGAGTTTCCCTAAGAAATGTAGGATTCTTCTTTATAGTCCACAGGCCACCGCCCAGTACATTAGAGCGTACTTAGGAGAATCTGTGGCTGATAGTCTCCCTTATTTCTATATAGGTGACGGGCTTATGGACAACCCTGCCAGAGCTGTGACTACTTATGACATTCCACCATCAGGCGCTTTGCCCCCAGGCCCTTCTGATCCTCCAGCTGATGTAGCGTAGGATAAGGTAATTGCTGCCCTCAGGAATGATGTTGATCTCCATATTTTGAGTGCTACAGATCCTACTAAGGACTTTAACAGGGATAAGGCTCTGAAAAAACAAGTCCCGTTGAACTTCCCTATGGATATAGCCAGAGTTAAGCTTGAGGCCATGGAGGAGCTGGAACAAATGATGAAGAAACAGGAGGAAATTGATGCTGTTACCGCCGCCGCCAAGCAAGAGGAGGAGGAGAAGAAAAGTAGGCGAAAGGGCATAAACATCACGGCAAGAAAACCGTCTCCAAATCCAAGCCCAAGCCCAAGTGAGAGCTGCACCCATGTTCTACTTGCGCTTTCTCTTATTGGAGATGAACTGATATGTGCATATTTTTCCTTTATCTATATTAAACATAGTTGTATATGATCGACCAATTTTGATGTATTGATGAGCTTGAGCGCATATTACTCCTTTACACTTGTGATTTGTGGCTTATAAACACTGGATGCCCGACAGTTATGGTTTGTATATACGATTCGTAAATTCCAGTATTCCTATGCACTCTATTTTATTTCCTTTTGTTTGTTGATTGTTATGCAACTTACGCATGCCTACGGTAAGTTTAAATTGATGGTCGCTGCTTGCCATCGTCGGTCTCATTTGTCCACCAAAGGAGAACCAACTAAGCCGCTGTCATGCCCTGACAGTCGATAATTTGGGTTCTCTTTGACCCTCAATGGGTTTGAAGTTATCAAAGATAGTGAACGCCTGAGTTGGGTGTAATGATCCTAATTTTGACTAACATTATTTAGGACATTTAATTAGATAAATTAAATGAAATAATGTAGATGGTTAAGAGATTGAGATTTGTTAATCAATAAGGGCTGTGCCTTAATGAATATATATATATATATGTATATATATATATGCAAAAGAGAATTGAAAATAAGTAAGTAAGAGGAATATAATAAGGGTAAAATGGGAACATCCTTCATCCTAATACCCTAAACCCTTCTATCATCCATTCCTTATTCACTGTAATAGTCCCAAACAAAACTAAAACCCCAAGAGCTCAGCCGACCACCATTAAGAAGATTCAAGAAGAAGAAAAGTGAAGATTCAAGTAGAAAGTTTAAGCAAATTAATCAACCTTCTTAACACCAAGCTAAGGTGAATAATTTGATTTACATCTCACTTTTGATAATGATTTCGGTTTCAAGGTTTGGTCCGGATTATTTTGCAAATAGTATGCCATGTTATGTTTGTTCAAATGGATATATATGCTTATTGATGATTTATATTGTTTCATATAGATTTTATGATAAGTTTAGATTGGAAAACTTATTAAATGACATCCAAGTGATTTGCGTTTTTGATATATGATCAAAAACATTATTTTAGAAGTGGCTTTCAAGTTTCATAATTTTCTAAGTTATTGTGGATTTATTATGAATTTTCTATAAAAAAATAGTTAATTTTGGGTTTTTAATTATTTAAGGCAATTATATAATGATTTCGGGTATGAAATTTACACATGTTAGGAAACATATTAAAATTGAATTATGGTAATTTTTGGGGAGTTTTCCTAAGCATTTTATTTTGGTTATAAAATTATTTAAGTTAAAGCAATTAAATTTTTTATATGTTTTATCAATGAGAAAGGCTTATTTTTTAAAATGTTTTAATTGATAATTTTGAATTCTGTTGCCTTTTAGAAAAGGATTTTGATAAAGAAATGTCAACCAATTACATTTTGACAAATTAGGCAAGTTAGGTGAAAAGAAGTAACTTTGAAAGGCATAAAATCAGTTTGCTTGGATTTACCATTTCGCCACTTCCATTTGCTAGCTTTTGTCACCATACCTCCGCTAATGAACTCATTCGAAACCAATGCACATGGTATCAAGCAATTAGTACATAGTGCATTGGAGAAAGATGGAAGGGATCGTATCGAAACCATGCTTTCGAAGGGGTAGAAGTTATTCTTATAAGCTTTTGAATCCTTTACTTACTTCTGTTTATAAAAGAGCTTTCGAATCAGTTGCTGCTTATTTAAGTTTTAAAAGAAGCATTCGAAAGGACAGCCGCTTTTAAACCTGTTTGATACCCATGTTGTCGCATTCATACCTTTCAAATTAGTTAAGGCTGCTTTTCTTTATAGCCTTAAAGTAATGTATTCGAAAGGGATGCTTTCGCCTTTTTTACTTTGAAGTTGCCTTCTTAATGCTTTTGAAAGGGTTATGTAGCCTCTTTCAAATGGTTTTGGAGGCAATGGTTTCAAAATGATGGATTTCGAAACCATCCTCTTTCTTTTACTTGAGATTAATGCTTTCGAAAGTAATACTTTCGCCCCAGTTTTTTATGACCCTTTAGTTATATTAAAAGTTAAACCTAATGGTTTCGAAAGGAGTGATTTTAAATGGTTTCAAAGATATGTTCCCACAAACTCTTACTTGAACCCAATACTTTCGAAAAGAACGTAGTAAGTGTCTTAATGGGAAGGATTCCAATGTTTTCGAAAGGTATACTTTGAGCGTTTTGAAAGGCTTATTTTAAATGTTTTCGAAAGAGGATGTCTAAGGTGTAAGTGATGATTTCGAAGGGTCTATCTTCAATACATTCGAAGGGTATGTTTTGGCCTTTCGGCCTAATGTTTTCATGATTAAAGTAATTAACTTATCTTGAAAGGGGTACTTTAAATGAATTCGAAAGGGATTGTTTAAAGTTTTAAACAAAGCTTTCAAAGGTATTGTTTTGGCCTTATAGCCTAAAGCTTTCTAAGTTAAAAAGAGGTTTTAACTTATTATGAAGGGATAGATAATCCCATTGATTAGATTTAATCAACATTGTTTTGTGTAAAGCATATATCATGGCATAAGTGTTTTGAGTAAGAAAAGTATATGATTTCCTTGTTTTATAAAGATATGATTTCAAGGGTAAATCATTTGAAAAGATTGTTTACAAGGAAATGGAATTTGAATTGGGTAGTCGACCCTAAGTATATGACAGGAAATGAAATTTGAATAGGGCGGTTAACCCTAAGTTTATGACTCAGATATTAGAAGATCAGATGGACTGGTATAGGGCTGCGCCCTATACTTTAGCTAATAACCCCTTGCTAATATAAGTCCAAAATTCCAGTGTGTAGGGCTTTGGCACAGATGGGACTAAAATAATGTTACACGTAGAAGGGAATATGCAGAGTAAAGATAGACTATTGGTGAGCTCGCAAAACCATTAGGTTCGGCTGACCCTAGAAGAAGAAAGTTAAGGGTAGACAGCCAATATCATGTCTAACAGAATTAGACTATTAATTTTGTCTAGTAGGCCCGAGTCGCCAATGGTTAATAGTTAGACAGATAAAACTATAGTGTGGACAAACAGTCCATTGATTTTTAGATTATTATGCATATATGTATTTGCTATTATTTTTATAATTAGTTTGATTGCAGGATTTTGATTTGCAAAAGATATGCTTTTAAAAGGATATTAGTGAAACTCGTTCCGCTAAGCGGTGTGGTCTCACTTAATATCAGTAAATCGGATGTAATAGTATTATTCACACCAGGCTTTATGTCTGACTCGAAATCTATGTTTTCCCCTTAAACTCTTGGGTGCTAAATATTAATTTGAGTAGATTGAGAGTTAAGGTCTTTCAGGTTTAGTGGGTTGGACGAATAAGCTTCCGAAGACGTGCAGGAGGCAAAGCTAGCTATGTAGGAATAGATTAGTATTATTTTCGCTGTGATGTATTTATGACTGATATGTCTATCTATTTAGTACTTTGATCATCCAAGTGAGCATCTTCATATGTCGCTCTTGGCATAGTTTGTAATAATTATATTTGATCAAAACTTGGGAATCGTTTTGGGATTATGTAACTGAATATGAAATATTGATTTGAAATCTAATCAGAAAAGTTGTTTTTGAAATTGTGATTTTATTTCATATTAATGTGCTTCTGATAGTATGGATACCATTAACACTAACGTATTTTGTCACCAAAAGTTAAATACTATAGATGACTACAACATTTGTAGCACTTAGTTTGGGCACTCTGGCTTACTATAGTCGATGGGGAAATTATGAGCTGATCGTCAGCTGTGGACACTCGAATAGGGATAACTCTAGTCCACCATTACCGATGAAACGTTTGAGCCGATCATTAGTCGTGGAAACCTAAATAGGGATCACTCTGGTCCACCACTACCGATGAAAATATTTAGCCGATCATTAGCTGTAGACACTCGAATAGGGATCACTCTGGTCCACCATTGCCGGCGAAAAGTTTGAAACGACCATCAGTTGTGGACACCTAAATAGGTATCACTCTGGTCCACCACTATCCAGGAAAAGTTTGAGCCAATCGTCAACTGTGGACACCCCAATAGGGAACACTCTGGCTTACCACTATTGATGAAAAGTTTGAACCGATCATCAGCTATGGACACCCGAATAGGGATGACTCTGGTCCACCACTGCTGGCAAAATGTTTGAGCCGGTCATCAGCTATGGACACCTGAATAGGGATCACTCTAGTCCACTATTGCAGCGAAATGTTTGAACCGATTATAAGCTGTGGACACCCGAATAGGGATCACTCTGGTCCACCATTACCGGTGAAACATTTTAGCCAATCATCGGCTTTGGACACCTAAATATGGATCACTCTGGTCCACTACTATCGGTGAAAAGTTTGAGCTAATCGTCAACTGTAGACATCTGAATATGGATCACTTTGGTCCACTACTACCGGTGAAAAGTTTGAGTGGAGATAACACGATAATGAGATTTTGTTCCCGAATTAAGGAGTCCAAACTTCGGGCCTAGGGGATACTTCCTTATTATGTTTACGTTAGTCCAACGCATTCAAGTAGAAAATAAAAGTCACATTTGCTAATGATTATCTGTTGAGACAAGATTTTAAGGAAAGAACACCTTATTAGAATTCATTTCATGAGTATTCCAATTATAGAATTTTAATACAATTAGCAAAATAGAGAAAACTTAAGTGGAATAGCAACGAAGATGGTATGCATTCCAAGCTCTTCTGAATTGAGCTTCATCTACTGTGCTAAGGATGAAAGCTCTTTTGCCCAAGTCCTTGTGAATAACGCACGATCATTTCCATACTGGATCAGGTGCCCCTGGTCTGGGGAACACCCACTTCAGCATAAAGTCCCATTCCTCGAGTAGGCGATGCTTGACCTTAGAGTTGTACTATACAACCACCCTCCACTTATATTCTTCAGCTTTCAAAGCGGCTTCCTCACTCCTCTCATCAATTAAGTCCAACGACATGTTCAGCATTTCCGCATTTTCATTTGAGTTGCATTGAATCCTTCGATGTAATAGAATGTTGTCTCCACTAGTAACATCGCCTCCGACCCATAAACCAATGAAAAAGGGATGTGTCCCATTTTCATTTTAAAGGAAGTGCAATAGGCCCACAATGCTAAAGAAAGCTCGTCTACCCATGTTCCTTTTGCATTCTCCTGCCGCTTTTGTATAAACGTCTTTAGGACTTTATTGATCGCCTCCACCTGCCCATTAGCATGCGAGTATGCTACAGCTGAGAAGCTCTTCAATATTCCATGCTACTAGTAGGAACCGGTAAATTCCATGCCCCATCGAATTGTAGTCCATTGTTTGAGATGATCTGAAGGGGAACTCCGTACCTGCATATCACATTCCTGATTAAAAGCTTATGACCTTAGCCATTGACACCTTAGTAAGGGGCTCGGCTTCCACCTACTTAGTAAAGTTGTCAACCGCCAATACTTAGCTCCACTCCACGCCATTGGACGTTATTCGATTAAATCTATCCCCCATACCACGAAGGGCCAAGGGCTGACCACGTGAGTCAACTCGGTCGGGAACAACCTAGGAATTTTTGCAAACCACTGGCACTTTTTACACTTTCTTGCATACTCCATCACATCATGGTTCAATGTTAGCCAGAAGTATCTATATTGCAGCTCTTTCTTTGCCAGGGTCTGCCTTCCAATATGGTCTTTGCAGCTTCCTTGATGTACGTTTTCCAACACCTCCTTAGCTTCCCTTCCAACGACGCACCTTAGTAGTGGATTAGAAAAACCTACATCGCTCCATCCTGAATGACAAAGCAAGGAACCTTCCGTAGGACTTTCCTAGCTTCGTTCCCATTGTCCGATAATACTCCTTCACTCGCATACCTTATTAATGGCATCATCCAGGTTTCCTTGCCATTGATAGTTGCAATCATATTCACCTCCTTGAAGCTGGGACTATGTAGAGTCATTATGGGTACTGACCCCAACAAAGGCCCACCTCCCGAACTCGCCAACTTCGCCAACTCATCCATGTCCTGGTTCTCCTCCCAAGTAATGTGCCTGATCACAAAGTATTCCATCTCATTAAGTAAGACCCTCACCTTCTCTAAATAAGACTTTAATTTCTCTTCCTTAGCTCAGAATTTTCTGAGCACCTGAATCACCATCAACTACGAATCACTATGCATGCACAGCGACCTAATTCCCAGCTCCTTTTCTATCTCTAACCCCACCAATAAAGCTTCATATTTCGCTTCATTATTTGTTGCCTTGAATTCAAGCTGTACCACGCAATTTAGCTTCTTTACTTCGGGTGTTAACAATACCACTACTGCATCAAAATCATAATCATTCGAGGCTCTGTCTACATACATCCGCCATTTAAGAGCTTCCTCCTCATAGGGTTTTACTTTATTGTCATGAAAGGTAAATTCAACGATAAAGTCTGCCGGTGCTTATCCTTTGATTGTAGCTCATGGATGATAGGTTATCTCGTACTAGCTTAAATCTATACTCCATTTGGTCAGCCTTTCCGAAGTTTCAGGTCTGAGTAGGACTTGCCTCAAGGGTTGATCTGTCAGCACTCAAGGTGTCATTAGAAATAGTGCCTTAGCTTCCGAGACGCGATTAATAGATAGTACGCCAACTTCTTCAGCTTAGGATATCTTGAATCCAGCATGATGAAACGCTTACTCAAAAAGTAAACCGGATGTTGCACCCGATCTTCTCTCACCAATGTTGCGCTCAAGGTGTGGAGCGACACTGCCAAGTATAGGTAAAGATCTTCCCCCTCAACTGGTGCAAAGAGAACCGACAGCTTCTGCAAGCATTCTAATAAGTTCAAGAATGCGACCAAGCAGTCGTCTGTCCATACGAACTTGCCTTTCTCTTTTTTTAGTGCCTCGAAGAAGAGGACAACTTATATGTGGCTCGGGATACGAACCTGCTCAAAGCTGCTACCGTCTTGTTTAAGCTTTGCATCTCCTTTGAGTTTCAGGGATTTTGATGTCTCCTAAACCCTAGACCTACTCCGGATTATCCTCGATTCACCTAGCATGCATGATAAACCCTAAGAATTTTCCAAAAACCACCCCGAAAGAACATTTTAGCGGATTTAACTTCATCCCATATTTCTACAGAATTTAAAACATTTCCTATAAGTATGAGATGTGGTCTTCCGCCCTTTTCGATTTCACCAGCATATTGTCGATGTATACCTCCATGGTTTTCCTAATATATTCGATAAACATCTTGTTTGCCAAGCGTTGGTACATCGCTCATGCATTTTTGAGTCCAAACGGCATGACCTTGTAGTAGTAGAGCATCGGGTCGGTGATGAAACGGTGTGCTCCTGATCAGGGACGAGCATTGCGATTTGGTTATACTTGGAATAAGCATCCATAAAGGATAAAAGCTCATGCCCAGTAGTTCCACCTACTAACTGATCAATCTTGGGAGTGAGAAACTGTCTTTAGGGAATGCATCATTCAAGTTAGAGAAGTTGATGCAGGTTCACCATTTTCCATTTAACCTCTTAACAAGAACCGGGTTCGCAATCCATTTCGAATACAATGATTCTCGGATGAAGTCATTCACTGGCAAGGTTTTTACTTCTTTATTTATTGTTGCAGACCGCTCCAGGCCCATACTACTTTTTTTGTTTCACCGGAGGTTTCCTTGGGTCGATATTCAAAGCATGACAAGTAATTAAGGGAGAGATTCTACATATGTCCATGTGAGACCAGGCGAACACGTCCTGGTTATCCCATAGAAATTTAATTAGTTATATCTTAAGATTTTGCTCCAATCCAGATCTGATTTTCATAAGTCTCGTCAAATCATTGTTGTCTATCTCCATGAATTCGATTGCCTCTCCAGTCCCAACTATGGCCTCCTGATCTCCTCAATCTCTCCGGTCAAGTTCGCGATAAGGATCGTTCATGTACCCGAGATAGGCCCCTTTCTTTAACTGTTATGCGATAGAACTTCTGGTGCAAAATGCGACTTCTACACCATTCCCTTTCTCCCATTTTGGTTTTCTCGAAGCTCTGCAACATAATATTCCTCATACCATGTCTTGGTTTCCTTTCACCACTCCTATCCCGTTAGCTATTGGGAACTTTATGGTTAAGCACCGCAGAGCCACTACTACATGAAAGTCATATAATGTTGAATGCCCTAGGAAGGCATTGTAAGCCAAGAATCCATCCACCAATACTAAAGTCTGGTTTCATATTACTGATCGGGGATGGGTTCCTATCTCAATAAACAAATCCAACCTTCCTATGGGCATGGTGCCCTCTCCTATGAAACCATGTTGGTGCTGGTTGCAGGATGTGACATCTTCCATAGACAATCCTATCTTGTCAAGTGCATCCTTGAACAGAATCTTCACTGAACTTCCATTATCTACAACGTTCAATGCACCAACGTCGAACCAAGCATTGCTATAATCACCAATGGATCGGTATGTGGGTATTGCTTTCCTCATAAGTCATTATCATCAAAGGCTATCATCTCCTGCTCTCGACGTGGAGTCTTATCTCTGCCCCTTGTTTATAGTGCATACATAGCCTCTCCATTCTTTAGAGACTTTGTGTACCTCTCCATTTCAGACCAACTTCTTTCTGCCATATGTGGTCCCCTTCTATGGCATTGGTCGCTAATCTCTCGTTTTTTCCACGGTTGGAACTGGATCCTTCACCTTCATTCCTGGTGGAAGCTGTCTCAGGGCTTGCTTCTTAAGAGGAGGATAAGCCTCCGGGCACTTGGCGTACCACTCCAGCTTCCTTCTCCTGATATGTTCTTCTATTATGTCCTGCAAGTGACGAATTTCATTAGTGTTATGTCCATAAGATTCATCGAATCTACAATACTTCCCACTATTCATTTTAGCATCAGTCCCCTTCAATGGAGCAGTCCTATTGTACTTGTGCTCCTCCTACGGGGCCAGGTAGATGTTCTTTATAGTATCATTCAAGTCTATGTGGGTGTCAAACCTATTACCAGGCTTAAACCTCCTTTTCTCTGATTTTCTCCCGTCGGAATTGCCAGGGCTATTGTTTCTCTTTTTCTCTGCACTACCACCTTCATCATTCTTGACCATAGCATTCACAGTACTAGAAGCTCTCGACGGTTTGGTGAAGGCTTTAGTCTGCTACCCCGATGCAGTTTTCTCCAACCGCATGTACTTTGTAGCTTCATAGAAGAAATCCTGAAGTGTAGTCGGTTTCTCCTTATTAAATCTCCGAGCCATCTTCATGTTGGAATGCACACCTCCACACAATGCCATTAGAGTCAATCGTTCATAAATTTTCTAAACACAAGCAGTTGTAGTGTTGAAGCGAGGCAAATATTGCCGTAGAGTCTCATCCTCCGGTACATTCGACAAAGAATTCGGGTTCTTAGGTTGTTCTATGTGGACCTGGAATCGACTTATAAAATTTTCCTTCAACATCCACTATGGATGGATCGACTCGGGGGTAAGATGGCAAAACCACATAGTTGCTAAGTCCGATAGGAAGAGAGGAAAGCATTTACAAAAAACTTCTTCTATTGCCCCACTTATTAACATATGTTGTGTACATCATTGCAGATGCACTATGGGATCAGCCAAACCTTGGTAAGGGTCCATAGTGGACATTCGAAAGCTTCTAGAGTTTCGAGGAGTCTATATCTATATAGAAAATGGGCTATCGACTCTTGCCCCAATTCCATGCTCTATTTGCTCATGATAGACACATTCTGTTATAAGTCATGCCATGCAATCTTCCAGTTCGAGGGATGAGCAAAGTTAGGTCGACCTCTCCCGTCAGGGTGAGAGGCTTCTTTCATGCCTACTATGATGACTAGACCTGCGATCCCAGCTTTGTTCCTTGCTTCGGGATCGTCTGCGACGATGAGCTTGCCCTCTATTAGTTGCTACTTCCGCTAAGACTAAGGAGTAGCTAGGTCGAGGAGGTTCAGCCATGTTCGCCCTCGATTGTTTCCTCCCCTATTCCATTGGGGACTAAACCGATGCTCGGGTGTGGCGTGGAGTTGAACACCTGTTCAAATTGTTTCCTCGGTTTTTGCTCATCCAACCCCTCAATTATCTTAGTTTGATTCGCCGCTAGAGTATGATCTCCTTCATCTCCTGCAGCCCCGGGACTAGCTCCTTCCTCTGGTTTCAGTGTTGTGTGTAGTTAGTTGCACCTGCCCCAAGCGTGTCGTGGTTTAATACAATAGCTTGTTGTTGGGCAATGAAGCGAGTATCAATGTACACCACAACTCTGTCCATGTCACCCCTACCGATGGCATCCGGTACTAGAATACTGGATGAATGGCTGTCATGTTCTGTAGTATTGTGGTTGACACCCCTACTAGTGCCAACAGCCTTGCTCTTACATTTAGGAGGCATGTTAAAAATGTTGTTGGTCTCAATGGAAGCACCAAAAATGTTTGCACAAAAAATGAGCAAACACCTCCAATCGAGATAACTATAGTAGAAGCAATGAAAAGTAGATGCAGAAAAAGTAAAGTATACACACGGTTTATAATAGTTCAGCCATAACGGGCTTACATCCACTATTCATGTCTATATTCATTCTTTATTATAATCCTACTATTACAAGAGTTTTATATAGAACACAATGATTTACAATTAAAAAAAAAGAGGATTTGCATGCTTCGTCCAATTGATGCTTTAGCTCGAAGGCTCACAGATCCCAAAAAAAATTCTCTTGTAAATGCCGAATGTATGGATATTTATATGGACGAAATGGTAGTGTGGTTAATTCAAAAAGTTAGGAAATTTCCATGTATATCTCGCCCAGATGGAATATTCCTGGGTATCAGGAATATAATTGATAATTTCCCAATATACGTAGATTTCATTCCATATATAAGATGTATGGTTTGGTTGGAAATCTTGTCTGAGGTAGGTCGGTTCGACATTAGTGCATATGGACATGTTCTTGGCCAGGTTCCTACGCTTCATTTATTGGTTCGGTCCCCCATGCTTGGCTTTGGTTCGGCTCTCTCTCTCAGTCTAGTCTTCCATGGTCGAAACCTCCTCCCCTTCTTTACTATTCTACTCGACATCTATTGGTACCGAACAGAAGCCATATTAGTACCTTGGGTATCGAACATTATATTCGGTTCGGTACCTTAGGGTACCAAATAGGTATTCTATTTGGTACCGTAGGATATGGAACAAAATACTCTATTCGGTACCCTAGGGTACCAAATAAGGACTTTCGTTTGGTACCATGGGTGCCGGACTGGAGGGGGTGCTTCCTTCTCCATACCTTAGTCTTGCCTTTCAGCTTGCTTCTTCTCTGCCATGCCTGAGCCACCTTCTGAGGCCTCCAATGCATCAACTCTTATGGGTGAGATTGCCTATAATAGTATTTAATTATGTGCATATATGAAAGGTTATCAACGCACATATCAGTATATGCTATCGATGAGTAATTTAAATTAGATTTAAACGGAAATAATACTAATTGGATTTTGAAAATCTTTTGGACCCACATCCCTATATCATAGCGGGTTATGATGTAGAGAAGGGGAGGAGTTTTTAAAATAGAAATGAAGGGGCAATCTTAGTTAAAGGAGAGAAATAACCCATATTTTGATTGCACATTTATTTCCTCCTTTAATCAGATTTCTATACGTCATTCTTTTTCTTACTCTCTAGAGAAACTTTAAGCCAAAAAATTTAATGGTGGAAAAGACTTCCAAACTCTAAAATTTTATCAAGCAATATTAAATAAAATTGGATGGTTGTCTCTTGACTGTTCCAGATCTAGAGAGTGATCAATCGGATTTAGGAATTGTTCTATCACTCAAAGTGTTTCTACAAGCTTCATCCTAAGGTAATTATATATATATATATATATATATTGTTCTATATTTACACATCTTTTAATTTTTTTTATATCCCTTTAATTCTCTATCTCTTCCCTTTATTCATATATGTGAATTTAAATTCTGATTTTTATATCTCATTTCCCTTGTTTGAATCAATTGTAATTTTCGATCATGTTAAAACATAGAACCTTTACTTTGTTCACTGTTATATTGTTATGAATAATAATGCTTTATTTTCTCTGTTCTTTATGGTTGTTCATTCAGTTAATTTAACCCAGATCTAGACCCTTTTAATTTTGTTTTCTCTATTTTATATGATTATTCATCCAGTTTGTTCATTCTAGATCTGAATCTTCTTATCATGAATCAGTATATGCCTATGTTGTCTGACTTTGTTGTTGTTTAAAAAAACCAAAACAAATTTGAACTTTGGATTTTTCTTTTTAATAATTCAGCTTCGTATCAAAAGATTTAGATTTGAAAATTTACACATAAGTTTCTAAGTAAATAAACCTAGTAATAATTGCATTAATTAATATTTTTCATCAATTTAGTATGATGATTTAATTGACATGTTTTAAACCATTCTAAAATAAACTCTGCTAATTAAAAGAAAAATGGAAACATTAAATTAAAGATATATTCCATGTTTTATAATTGCATCTAATTTGGTATTAAATCTTTGCTTAAAAGAAAGCATTCTTTTTCACAAACCCCTTCTATGTTGCTTATCTTGTTACAAATTTATTTTGATTGTATGTGTTCTTGAGTTTACATAATTATATAATATCTATTATGTGTGTGTATTTATATTTAACCTATGTTTTCAGGAGGCTTTTTGTATAAGATATAATAGTAAAGTTTCAAACTACTTTAATTAATCTCAACATTCTTTGATTTACTACATGTAATATAAATGAAATTTATTTCATTTGAACTGCTATGAAAAGCTTTTATTGTGTATGCATATATACATGTAAATATGTATATATACTTATATATATTTAAAAAAACTTCTTAGGTTTAGGACGACAAAGGAATATATAGAGCGGGAATATGTCTGTTGTAGTGTAAAGCCCAACACATAAACAATGTTCACATTAACTTTGTACACTTTTATATGTTGCACTTACACCATACAAATGGGTGCATGTGATGTGCTCATAATCATATACAACTAATTAAATTAAATTAAATTAAATTTAAACAGTTGTAATAATACGAATAAATGTTAAAGAAAAGTTTAGTAAAGTTCTAAATAAATTTAGACTACATGGGCCTAATAAATTTCTAAAATGGAATTTTTTTTTGAAATTCACCAATTTTTTTCGTTGTAGGCTAGTCTAGTTCCAATAATGGTATAAGAGCTCAATAGCCTATGCAATCTAAATTAGACGTGTTAGGGCTAACTAATTAAGTTTTTCTACTTAGTACGGTGTCTAGAATGGCAATGTCTAGGACTAGAATTGGGTAATTAAGTACCCTATCCTACTTGGTTACTGGCCTGGCCTGAAAGGTTAAGTGGGCCCAAAGGTTGCCCCTAATAGAAATAGCCCAATTTGAATTTGGCCTTAGGCTAATTTTCAAAATAGTTTTGAAATTAAGACCAGATTTTAAATTTAAAAGTTAAATTTAAATAAAAACATGTTTATTATAAAAAGTTATGATATAACATAAATTTTTAGAATGTTTGAAAAGGCAATGAAAATTTTAAAATGTTTGAAAATATTTAAATATTAATTTCAAAATTTAAAATTTATTAATAAGATTAATAAAATAAATTAATTAGATGAGTTAATTAATTAATACTTATATGCATGTATTTGACATGTTGATATATGTTATGTTATTTTAAAGTGTTTAAGATAACATAAATATACTTGTATGTATATATGATAAATTTTTGAAATTAATATTATTTAATTAAAACTGTTTAATTAAATAAATTAATTAAAGGTAAATTTATTGAACAAATTAATTAAAGGTTGATTAATTAAATAAAAATACATACATATTGGTATATGTGTTATACTATAAAGGTTATAGTATGTGTATATATATATATATGATATATATGTATTACTATAAAGGTAATAGTATATACTATAGAGGTTATAATAGACATGTCCAATATGAAAATTCTATTGGAATACTAATATAAAATTAATTAAAGAGTTAATTAATTAAATAAGATTTAATTAATATAATAATATACATAAGACTATTATATTAGTAATGTGAAATATAAAAGTTATATAATAATAAAACTCATATGATATGAATGTATAAACTAAAGGTGGAACATTAAAGAAACCCAAATAGACTTAAGGAATAAATACATACGTAAATGTACGTATAACATAATTTCTGATTTGTCCAACACTTGAATCATGAAGGTATTTCATAAGAAATACATTGTTCCATAAGTCGGTATCACTCGATATAATATATTGAAGGTTATGAATCTTCAGTATAATGTTGTTATCTTCTATATATATATATATATATTAATAGCTTACTTGCATACTCCTTAGTTGTTGAGCAAACTCAAGTTAGCGATGTTATGTATAGTATTATTAATATATTTCATAGACGATGTGAGATAACTATATGTAACTGTTGAGCAAACTCAAGGTACATATACGATACATAGGCCATTGCGACATGGTTGGTACAAGTAAATAATCTCTTTCGATTTGTTGAGCAAACTCAAGGTCGACATGAATAGGAGAACATACCAAGGATTGGGAGTTGTACACGATACAACTGATAAGTAGTTATCCATCATCCATTGAGCTATGACTTGTTGAGTAAACTCAAGGTAAGAATTCCAAGACGGACAAGTCTTAACACCCACTAGTGAAGTCAAAAGACTTCTAAGTTTCAGCTTAGGGTTTGATGAAATATAAAAGACTATTGTGAACCTTGTTAAAAAAATAAATAATAACATTTAACCTTTCTAATAGTATTAGAACATATGATATATAATAATATACATTGATAAATTTGTGCATTTAAAATTATTGATAAAGCGTTTACCGATTAAAATATACAAATGAACCGAATTGAAAATTGACAAATAAAAATATTGCACGTTAATGTTTTGACACCCATGCAAGCGCTTGATTTTACAACTACTTAATATGTTCATAATTTGGTCGCTTACGTGTTTATTTGGTCTAGACTGTGTATTACATTGTATGAATTTCGAACTCAAAAGCAATACAAGGCTATGGATATTTGATCCATATACATTCATATATAAGTGTTATATGGTGAATGGTCATTGTTCGTAATGTACGATATTTCAATGAAATTAGTTCATTTAAAGCGAATAAATAAACCATACTATGAGATCAAGTATTCAATTTGATTGATTACAGCAATGATCATATTATGTTAAATGTAATCCTAGACCAAAATTACAAGAAAAATCTAAGAACTTGATCACTGAAATATCGTTTTGATCAGTTTACGCAAAGTGCATCATATATGATGTCCTTAAATATTAAGGATGATCGAGTGTGCTTTTGTAAAGAGTTCGTTATAATGTTGTAGTAAGAGTATTTTTTTGAATAGGTAGACCATTTGTAACGACCCAAAATTTTGAGTCTTCAAATTTGAATATTTAATTTATTTAAATATCCATATTTCAACTTAAAGTATAATAAAATATACGTTTTAAATAACTGTCCGATTTTGATGACGTATTTTTGATTAAATTTATAGAATTTTTCAATAATTTTTAATTTGAAAAATATTTAGATTTTCATTTGATACATTTTGCAACAAACATCGGTATTTTTGAAAATTACGTAGAACAAGGTAATCAGTGTATTTTATTGTTGTTTTTTAACCTTCTAACTTTGTTGTGCATGATTGTATTTTTGTTTTTATCGTTCGTGGGTCGTACGTGAACGTAATATTGGGTAGCATCCTACCCTAAACTTTTAAAACACAACACAAAATCAACACACGCAACAAGCTTTCCATATCTTTTCGCACCTTTTCGTGTCCTTAGATATTGACATTTAATAACTTATCTATTAAGCATTTGATAATATATATGGGTTTACACACACATTTCTTTCCTCTGGAAAAGACACTCGGGCACAAAAATGTATACACATTGGACATAAAGATGAACTCATGCCACAATTCTTTTCATTTTTTTCATTTGTCTTTGCTCTTGGACTATGTTAGCTCAACATTAAATGCTTGTCCTTATTCCTTAGTCTTGCAGTAATTTTTGTTCATTTTATATACAAGGACATGTTCATTTACTTCATTTCTTTTATTCATGTTTCATTCCTCTTCTCTGTAATGAAACAAAATAAAGACACATTTCTCTCTCTCTCTCTCTTTCTTTCCTTCTTCATTCACAAATAAATATAAGTGAGTGTTGTGTATGTATGCGTAAGTATTAGTGTGTGCATATATTAGTATGGGTAGTTGCAAGTGAAGAAGGTGTGTGCAGGGAGAAGTGGAAGTGCAAGGTCGTGAGTTAAAGGCATGAAACGTGAAGGGGAAGGAGAGAGGAGACAGCATCGGGTTTGTGCAGGGAGTTGTTGGCCGTGAGTTTTTTGATGTGTATGTGAGTGTATACATATATGTATGTATGGTCATGTGTGTATATATATAGGTGATGTGGTGTTAGAAAAGAGGTGAGGCTCGACAAATGGAGATGGTTGCAGGCACGTTAAGAAGCTAGGGTGTTCATGTGCGTGCAGTAGGATGGGATGATGGAGTGGTGGTGGCAGCTGGCTTTGGTTGGGTGCTGTCGACCTTGATGTGGAGGAGGCGGCTTCATAAACCTAGTGGTGCATGCGAATGGTTCAAAAAAAAGAGTGCATGCGAACCAACAATTTGTGTTACTATTCATAACACATGAATTTGGAACTAAGCCCATTACAATGTGTTCAATTGCACTAAAGGTGGGGGAAGGGCCTTGAAGCGTGCGAATATGAAGTTGTGGGCTTTGGGTTAGAAGGTTTAGGCCTGGGCCGATGATCTTATAGGGTTGGGAAACTTATTTAAATTATTTGTTTAAATATCTATAAATTCAGTTTATTAAAAACTTTGGAATGAGGTAACTCGTTCATACCAAATCCAAGTATCCAACTGACACGAGATTTTTGTGTTGGACTCATATAATCGAGAACAACATTGTAGTGTGCATTGTTGGTAGATTTGTAATGTTTAAAAATTATGATATATTGATGGGGACTAAATTTTGTTACGTCATTTTAAACGCTAAATTAATTATACCATACGAGTGATATATATTTGGCTAAATAAAACACCTATTTGTTAAATTTAAATGAATAGATTATTTTGAACATCTAGTGAGCAAAATGAAACACCTTTCTGCTTTATTAAATTGAGATATTTTTGATGACATCTGTTTAGCAGAATAAATCCCCGTTCCGCTATTTTATTAATTTGGACATTTATTCATATGTTTGTTAATTAATTAATCATTATTTGTTAAGTGATAGATTAGCTAGTAATTGCTAATTGATTTTATTTACATATATGTTGCTTATGTAAATACCAGTTATTTAATATGAAGGTTAAATTGGATTAAATGGTAGCTTGATTTAGTACCACTGTGGTCGCTAACCCTCTTTTGAATGGGTAAAGTTATGGATTAGAATTTAACTTCAATTTTTAATAATTTGATGTTAAGTATTATTTAATTTAAAAATGGTTTTTATTTTTTTATTTTATTAAATATGTTTTAAGTTAGATAATTAATTATACTATCAAGGTTATTTAAAGTTAATTTGTTTACTTATTTATCTAATAATGATATTTAAAAGTTAATTACTTTTTATTTAATAATGTTTTAAAGACTTAATTAATTATTTAATTTATGTTATTTTAAGGAAATTAATAATTTAATTACATTACTAATGTTGTTTTAAGTAAGTTAATTGGTTTAGTTTTATTTGAAGTTAATCGGTTATTTTATTAATGATGTTTTAAAGTTAATTTTTTATTTATTTATGACGTTTGTAAGATTATTAATTTATATAATAATGGTGTTTAAAGATTTTTAATTTATTTAATAAAAATGTGTAAAGTTTAAGTGTTTGATTTAAGGTAATGTTTTTGGATAGGAATTTGGATGTTCATTCAAGTATTTAAAAGGGTATAATTGATTGATAAAAGAGTTCATGTAACGACCCGCAAAATTTAATGGTTTTAAAAGTATATTTAACTGTAAATTTGTGAAATTTTAAACAATAAAATTTGAAATTAAAAATTTATTATTTGGAATACGTCTATTTCAATATAGCTACTGGTAAATTTTCAATTTATAATATTGAAGTTTATTTTATTGTATAATTTTATTCAAACTCAAATCAGTTAATAATGGTCGGTAATAAAATGTTTTCCAAACTTGAATATTTTTATACAGTAAATTTCTAAATCTTCTTCTGAGTGAGATGTCATCTTTCATTTTTCCAAATTTGGACTTCTATTGCTCCGTTTATCTTATTCTCTGCAAAATAGCAGCATTTTCTGGTACCGATCATCGACTTTTGATCGTATGATCGTACTACTGATATCTATATACCATTTTGATCGTCTCGTTGCGCTGATCTCAGCGATATATTTATTTCTGTATTTTGAGGTCCGGTATGCGATGGAAATAATAAAATGGTGCATCGTATCGGTAGCACAAAATTTTGACCGTTAACTTTCGCTTTTCTGACTTTATCGTGCCCACGTAATATAATAAATTGTTTTAATAGCTTCTCAATCAATGTACAGCTGTCCCATCATTTCAATTTATATTTACACCGACACGTTTCTTTTGCTCCTCTCTTATTTATTTCTATTTTACGTTTCCATCTGTCCTCTGTCAGCCACTAGCTATTGATGTTTCTTGAATTCTACAACTTGGCCTTTACTATTCCTGCCATTTAAAATTTTTGATTGATGTTCTCTCTGTAATTTAGTTTTGAAAAGAAATAATATATGTAACCCAAAGGTTTCACGTTACATATGAAGTGGTATGTTTATCTTTTGCCTGTAGGTCTCCTTCCTTCCTCCCTTTCTCGTGTCTTTCTCAATGCTTCAAAAAAACAAAAAAATATCAAAAGCTTATGTTTGCAGATCGTCCCTAGCACGCCTCTCACCCCATCCCTGCTTCCTCCTTCCCGCGACCACGCAGGCCCTCTCCAACTCGCCTCGACAACTTCCGGTCTATCAACACCACTACCCAACCGATGCCATCACCTTTCCACTTCCCAAACCAAGCATGTAAACCCGCTACCCTCTTCCACATCACCTTCCATGGCCGCTGCACACCTCATCCAAGCAACCGAGAGCATCCACTCACCATCAACCCACAGCTCCGCTTTAAACCCATCCATCATCTTCACCTAACCTAGTCAAACACCCTCTTTTTCCTCCTTTATTCCAAACTACCTCGGCGTGCTTTCCTTAGCCACCATAGCCGCGATCTGGAGCAGCAACCTCGTCATCATCACAACCCTTGCTTCCTCCGTGCTGCCACCATCTCTCGGCCTAACCTTCCCTGAGCCACATCAGTTCTCTTCTTTATATATATAGGAGGTATATATTTTCATATATGTTGTTATATAAATTTCAGATGAGTTGTTGGTTATATATAGAGAATTACTCAATACGTATATATTTTATCTAATATATGTTATTGTATAAATACCTGGGGTTTTGGGAAAATTGTAGTTTACTTGTGTGTTCTATTAGATCTAGTTATATATATTGTTAATATATGTAAGTTTATATAAATCTACATAAACCTATTTATATATAAATCTATATAAGTTGTTTAATATAGGATGTATATATATAAAGTGATACGTATTGTATGTATATATATATAGTTGTATTGGAAAGAAAAGTAGATATATATATACTTGGTTTTTGCGTCAGTTCTGTTTTGGGGTTTTACATATGTTTTGCTTACAGTATAAGTATATATATTTTATATAGAGATCTATTTTTAACTATCAGATGAGTTGGTATATATTATATAATAGAAGATATAAAGTATGTTTTAGAAGTTACAGTATAGATAATGGTATAGTATAATTAGTTAAAGCTGGCCAACTGTTCTGTTCACATTGTTTTATATAGTTATATACGTATATGTACAATTTGTTTGTTATATAGATTTCATCTGCTGAGTTTACATCTAGGTTATAATGAATTAAGTTAAATCGATTTTTGTAATTGATTTTAAAACAAAATAGGTGTGTAAGTTATACATATGTATCTGTATTAGTCAATATATCTAGCTATTTATACAAGTATATGTAAGTATGGGTTTTAAATATATATATATATACTCTGATTTTAATTCGAGTTTTAAGTATAATGATTTCAAATTTTATTTATTTTGATATTTGTCCTAAGATAAAATATTGAAATTATATATAAACAATATAATAATATATATATATATATATTCAGTTTATATCAAAACTGATTCAAATTGTTTCATCGTTTCCCATTATCAGCCTTGTCCGTCGTGCCTGTTTTCTACATCAAATCATATCCATCTAGCGTTGCTTTGGATTTAGTAGCTCATTTCTGTGTCGAATATCTCTAGCCTCGGAAGGTGAGCAATCACTCATGATTAACGTTCTTGTATTTATTAAATTTGATTTCAATTGAAACGACAATTGAAATATAATGTTGTAGTTATTTAAATTGGTATATATGTTATTATCTGTATATGTTCACCTATGACATCTGACACCAGTATCTGTTATTTATATTGATGATATATGCCTGTTATTATATTTTATATTATCTGTTATCACTCTGCAAGTTCCCTGTTAGTATAGAATTCACTATGGGTTGAAATGATACATACCCGAACGGACTTTAGAATAGGAGAATTTCGTTATGGGTTGAAATGATAAACCCAAGCGATTTTCATTTGAATTGAAATTGGGATTACGGGTCGAAATGATATCTACCCGTATATATATTTAAATTTCGGATTGAAATGATAAATATCCGTATCACTTAACCATATGATAAATATATATACAGACACCGTTGGTCCATATATATAAATATTTTAAAAATGAATGCTATGGTTTTGGAAAGAAATATATGGTTTTAATAAATGTTGAGCCTTAAATTATTATATATAAATGGGAATGATTGATTTAAATACATATAATATGTTGAGTATTTAAAATATATTTCAAATTAGATTTTGGTAATAATTTGAATTAGTTAAGGTTAGAAAGATAATTTGAATTCGGTTGAAATTGTATTCAATAAAGAATTTTATTTAATTAAACCGATTTAAAACTTATCGAAATTGAGATGTCAGATATGATTTATAACTTGAGGTTGATTTATAAGTAATCTAATGAATATTTCTTGTTTAACTAAAGTTTAAGGAAATATTTAGTAAAATGATTTAAGGCTAGTTAAATGATATTGAATTTATTAAGTGAATATTCCCTGATTAAATAATAAATGAAGTTAAATCAAGAGCTATATGCAACTGTTAAATTTAACTTTGAAATTGTTGAATATTAAAGCTTTGAAATACATTGGAATTTAAATGGTTTATTTTGTGATTTAGATCTGTATTTGAAATCAATTTGAATTGAATTTGTTATTTAGAAACTGAATTGAATTAAAATGGGAAAATTGAGCTTTGAATAAATTTGAATTTGGAATTTGAGTTAATTTGAACCGATTTGTGAAACTTGAGGAAATTATAAACACTTTACTTTATAAATTATTTAACCTATATATACTATTTTGGAAAATAGATATATTTGAAATGAAATGATATTTGGGTTGAAGTATAGATTAAATTGAAATGACCACGGTGTTACAGTGTATATTTCCACCTTGTAGATAGTTCTGAAGATCCTTAGAGGATGGTTATCCCAAACATCCTTTAAGTTACTTGTATTTCAATTGATGTTTCACTTGAGTTGGATTTATTTATATAAGAATGTTAATCCTGACTCGAGTGTTTTGTGTTTTGCTTTACGCTCGGGTCAGACTGAGTGATACAGCATTTGAGACTCACCCTTGGAGTTTGGAGCTTCATTTGGAGATCCAACTATCGATTCAGCTTTCAGCTTTTTCAGTTGATTTGTTTAGAGAGGTCATCTATTCGTACTGAAGACTTCACTGTATTTGAGATATTCTGTTGTATTTTATTTTTAACTCTGATGTTTATATAGTAGCTTCATGAACTACTATTTTATCTATTCCGCTGCGTATTATTGTATTACTCTGTGTCTGTGATTCTGTGATTGATTTATTTACTGTATATGCTGAGTTTTGCCAAATTTAAATTAACAATCTATTGTTTTGAATTATTCAAGTCAGACATGTGTGGATTTATTGTCGGTTTGAACGGTCCAAAATATCGGGTCGTTACAGTTGGTATCAGAGCTTTGGCTCTAGGCAAAACTTAGCATATATAGTAAATTTATTTGTAGAATTACTTTCGTTTGAGTTTGAATCTCTTCCGTTTGACTCGATTTCCTTTGAACTTTGGAACGTTTCTTGCGGTTCAAAAAAATTCATTCTTGTCTCTTCCTATTTGTATTCTTTTGATTCTGGAGTATCCGATAACTCCCCTTCAAATGATCTCTATAAGAATAGGATCCCACCAATCTTTGAATGATTTGCAAAGGGGTGAAACTCCTTTACAATTGGCATTGATTCACCGGAGATTTACGGATATCCCTCGGTTTAGACGCTGCTATATCTTGATATGCCGAATTCTATCTCTAACGATCGAACGTCGATTTGCCTTAGATTTCCGCATCGATTATATTCTTGAAGTCACGGTTGACCCGGTTAAGGTCGCCCGCGATTTATATAAGTGTATCCATCTACTATTTTGTAATTAATTATCTCAGTTTCGTTCGAACTTATCTTCGAATCAGAATCCTATTTGATTAGAGTCCCTTTAATTTGAATTTCTATCTTTGTTTTGAAATCCATTCTTGAACCATCCTTTGAAAAATCGGGCTTGTCTGTATTTTAGAAATTGTTTTATATAGCGAAATTTTTACTTTGATAAGTATGATTATATTCTATATATAAAATTGAAATGTTTTCGATAAGGATTATATACCCTTTTAAAATAAGAAATTTGAGGTTTTCGAAAGGATTTTGAAAAAAAAACCATATAAGAAATTTGATTTATAACTGAAGGATTTTAAGTTTGAAATTCGAGAATTGAACTCCGGTACTTTGGAATTGGTTTTAAGATTTTGAAATATATAATAATAATATGATTTAAAATTATTTTCCGAATAAGAAATGTTTCAAATGATTTTAAGGAGTTTCGAAGAAATTTCAAAATAAGTTTGAGAAAATAGAAGTCCAGAACTCACTTATGTCGCTGGAAAATAATTTCGGTGATGAGTGCACGCATCATCGACATTGATTTTCGAGTTTCAGAGTGAGGGAAAGGCCACTTTAGTAGCATTGCTACGCGAGTGATTTTGCAAAACCAATTTTGATTTCAAAATTTTGAAGTATGATTTGATATTCGAAAGATATATGTATATGTATTTGAAATGATTTGAAATGAGCCGGTGTTCAGTCCTCGAGTTTTGGATTTGATATAACCCTATCTATTAAAATTGATTTGCTGATTTGTTGCTGATTTCCAACTCTTGAATTTGAAAATGATTTCTTCGACTATTTTGAAGTTCGAGTACTTCCAAATCAAGGTTAACTTTTCAAAGCTAAGAAATTTTGAAAAGTATTTTGATAAAGTATATAAGTTTGTTTTGAATGTTTAAGTATGAAGTAATATGATTTAATAAGTTGAAACTGTTTTGTTAAGTAAATGAATAAGGCTATTTGAATTTTTCTAATATGAAATTTAGATTCGAAATGCTTTGAAAAGAATTTGGTCTTCAAAATATTTTGAATAAAATTTAGTTTAAATGTTTTAACTTAGTAACATCTTTATGAAACTATATATTTAACAAGTTGGAATAAATATATAAGTTGTACGTATGCTGTTTTATTCTCATAATTAATTTGATCCAAGTTTGAGTACACAAGTTCGAGGTGGATTACACCATTTCGTGTTAGGATTTTTCATTCGATTCTTGATGGCGAATATTTGATATGGATTTTGGGCTTGATTCTAGAATTCTCTATCATAGTATATGGCTATGCAAGGAGACTGATGGCTTCTAGTTGAGAAACCATATCGAAATCTGCATTAGGGAAGTCGAATGGACAATACTAGTCCGAAAGCGAACTTGTGTGATCAAGCGAGCGATCAAATGTGATTTTGTGAAATGATGACGTATGTACATCTTATATTCTAATATCATTGATATATTTTGACGCTGAAATTGAAAGCTGTCATGTTAGAATATCTTTGCTTACTAAAAGAAAATTTCTAATTTAAATTACAAAGATATATAACCCATAAAAACAAAGATATTCAAATCCCATATGGCTCTTCATACAGCGAAATTTATTTTGAAAATTTGATCCTTATATAAGATAGACCTTACGTAAGTATAAGATGATTTTGAAAACATTTGATTTTGGAAATGAATTGGTTGACTTAAATTATATTGATTTGGAAATTTGGATTTATTTTCTAAATATATTATTTTGGAAACTTTGAAACTAAAGATATTTAATTTGAGAAGAAATAATTTGGTGAAATTGTATATGATTTTGAAATTGAACTGATATTGAAACAAATTGAATTTGAGAACCTTATTTTACTAAATACCTGATTTGGAAGTTATCGGACTTATATAAAATTGATTTGTATGAGTATGAAATTGATTCAAAAACTATGGATTTGAAAAGATTACTCAATTTGAAAAGTGAAATCTTATATAATTGAAATCTATATAAGTATGATTTGATATACTATTGATTTTGGAAAGTATTTGATTTGAAAATTAAATCTTATATATAATGGATTTTATATAAGTACGATATTTGAAAGTGATTTGAAAAGGTACTATATGATACATATTTTCGAAGTAAAGATATGGAAAGTGCCTTCTGCTTGATATCCGATTTGTGGCCACATCTTGGATTCATTCTATCGATATTATTCTCTCTGATTTTGGTTTTTCGGATATGATACTCGAGTGTCCTTCGAATTCCATGGCGTTACCCATGGTCTTACGATCGTGACTGCATAGCGCAACTGCCTGGCTGAGTCTTGCCTAGGGGTACGGATTGTTTCCTGGGGGATCCAGGCGTAACCATTGTGTATCCTGCAATCTGTGTAGGTCGCGAATAGTAGCGCAAATGCCTGGCTGAGTCTTGCCTGGGGGTACGGATTGTTTTCTGGGGGATCCAGGCGTAACCATTGTGTATCCTGCATTCTACTAGTCATCATGGCATAACTCGCAGGGCTGAGAAAGCTTACGGATATGGATTGTTTCCTGGGGGAACCAGGCGTAACCATTGTGTATCTGCGAACCATGGTTAGACAAAGGTTTTGTTTGTGTTTTTGATTGGATTGTACTTTCCATATCCGATTTAAAAGTTTTTCCAGTATTTTCACTGGGTGTTGAAACAAGTCTACTAAGTACCTGGAGAATTCTAGTTTTGCGCCTGATCAACGCACTACCAGAGTCTACAGGAACGAAGATAAACTTATTGAAACATCGAGTTATAAAAGTATTTTCGAAATGAAATTTATTTCGTTATAAAAAAATATTTTATTATAAAAGTATTTCTAACAAAGAAATTTTGTATTAATATTCGAAATTGAAATTCTAATGTTTTGAATTAATTATTCATGCCCGATTCTATTCTTTTGAATCTACCTTATCTGCTCAGCTTTATTTATTCACCTATATTCTATTTTTTCAAGTCCTCCTTCTTTTCCTTGTTGACTATATCCTTTTAAATATGGTTTAATAGAAATTTATTTAGTATTATAAATATTTTAAAAGTTATTAATTAAATAAGCATATTTAAAGTAAATGATTATTGATTTATTAATAATATTTGAAAAGTATTTAGATAGAATTAATAAATTTATGATCATGGATTTAATAGCTTCTTTGTAAATATAAGTAATAATGTAAATAATTGTTTTCAAATAGTTTTCATATCTTTATAAAGGTGTTATTTAAACATATAAATGGTATTTATAAAGGAAGCAAAATTTTACAAATTTGTTTTGGAAAGTATTAAAGTATTAAAGATAATTGAATTGCAAATGAAGTTTGCAAATGAATATTTCAAGTAAAATTTATATAGTACAAATTAATTGGGTAATCTTGACTTTAAATCTATCTTTTCTGTCTGGTTGTTTCTATTCTTCTACCTCCTTCCTTTTCGGGGACGAAAAGTTTTGAGTGGGGGAGAGTGTAACGACCCGCAAAATTTAATGGTTTTAAAAGTATATTTAACTGTAAATTTGTGAAATTTTAAACAATAAAATTTGAAATTAAAAATTTATTATTTGGAATACGTCTATTTCAATATAGCTACTGGTAAATTTTCAATTTATAATATTGAAGTTTATTTTATTCTATAATTTTATTCAAACTCAAATCAGTTAATAATGGTCGGTAATAAAATGTTTTTCAAACTTGAATATTTTTATACAGTAAATTTCTAAATCTTCTTCTGAGTGAGATGTCATCTTTCGTTTTTCCAAATTTGGACTTCTATTGCTCCGTTTATCTTATTCTCTGCAAAATAGCAGCATTTTCTGGTACCGATCATCGACTTTTGATCGTATGATCGTACTACTGATATCTATATACCATTTTGATCGTCTCGTTGTGCTGATCTCAGCGGTATATTTATTTCTGTATTTTGAGGTCCGGTATGCGATGGAAATAATAAAATGGTGCATCATATCGGTAGCACAAAATTTTGACCGTTAACTTTCCTTTGCTTTTCTGACTTTATCGTGCCCACGTAATATAATAAATTGTTTTAATAACTTCTCAATCAATGTACAGCTGTCCCATCATTTCAATTTATATACACCGGCACGTTTCTTTTGCTCCTCTCTTATTTATTTCTATTTTACGTTTCCATCTGTCCTCTGTCAGCCACTAGCTATTGATGTTTCTTGAATTCTACAACTTGGCCTTTACTATTCCTGCCATTTAAAAATTTTGATTGATGTTCTCTCTGTAATTTAGTTTTGAAAAGAAATAATATATGTAACCCAAAGGTTTCACGTTACATATGAAGTGGTATGTTTATCTTTTGCCTGTAGGTCTCCTTCCTTCCTTCCTTTCTCGTGTCTTTCTCAATGCTTCAAAAAAACAAAAAAATATCAAAAGCTTATGTTTGCAGATCGTCCCTAGCACGCCTCTCACCCCATCCCTGCTTCCTCCTTCCCGCGACCACGCAGGCCCTCTCCAACTCGCCTCGACAACTTCCGGTCTATCAACACCACTACCCAACCGATGCCATCACCTTTCCACTTCCCAAACCAAGCATGTAAACCCGCTACCCTCTTCCACATCACCTTCCATGGCCGCTGCACACCTCATCCAAGCAACCGAGATCATCCACTCACCATCAACCCACAGCTCCGCTTTAAACCCATCCATCATCTTCACCTAACCTAGTCGAACACCCTCTTTTTCCTCCTTTATTCCAAACTACCTCGGCGTGCTTTCCTTAGCCACCATAGCCGCGATCTGGAGCAGCAACCTCGTCATCATCACAACCCTTGCTTCCTCCGTGCTGCCACCATCTCTCGGCCTAACCTTCCTTGAGCCACATCAGTTCTCTTCTTTATATATATAGAAGGTATATATTTTCATATATGTTGTTATATAAATTTTAGATGAGTTGTTGGTTATATATAGAGAATTACTCAATACGTATATATTTTATCTAATATATGTTATTGTATATATACCTGGGGTTTTGGGAAAATTGTAGTTTACTTGTGTGTTCTATTAGATCTAGTTATATATATTGTTAATATATGTAAGTTTATATAAATCTACATAAACCTATTTATATATAAATCTATATAAGTTGTTTAATATAGGATGTATATATATAAAGTGATACGTGTTGTATGTATATATATATAGTTGTTTTGGAAAGAAAAGTAGATATATATATACTTGGTTTTTGCGTCAGTTCTGTTTTGGGGTTTTACATATGTTTTGCTTACAGTATAAGTATATATATTTTATATAGAGATCTATTTTTAACTATCAGATGAGTTGGTATATATTATATAATAGAAGATATAAAGTATGTTTTAGAAGTTACAGTATAGATAATGGTATAGTATAATTAGTTAAAGCTGGCCAACTGTTCTGTTCACATTGTTTTATATAGTTATATACGTATATGTACAATTTGTTTGTTATATAGATTTCATCTGCTGAGTTTACATCTAGGTTATAATGAATTAAGTTATATCGATTTTTGTAATTGATTTTAAAACAAAATAGGTGTGTAAGTTATACATATGTATCTGTATTAGTCAATATATCTAGCTGTTTATACAAGTATATGTAAGTATGGGTTTTAAATATATATATACACTCTGATTTTAATTCGAGTTTTAAGTATAATGATTTCAAATTTTATTTATTTTGATATTTGTCCTAAGATAAAATATTGAAATTATATATAAACAATATAATAATATATATATATATTCAGTTTATATCAAAACTGATTCAAATTGTTTCATCGTTTCCCATTATCAGCCTTGTCCGTCGTGCCTGTTTTCTACATCAAATCATATCCATCTAGCGTTGCTTTGGATTTAGTAGCTCATTTCTGTGTCGAATATCTCTAGCCTCGGAAGGTGAGCAATCACTCACGATTAACGTTCTTGTATTTATTAAATTTGATTTCAATTGAAACGACAATTGAAATATGATGTTGTAGTTATTTTTTATTTTTATTTTTTTTTATTTTTTTTTTGAATGCTAAGCGGGGTTAAACTGGTCCCCTACCAGATTTATTAAAGAAGCAGAATTACAGGGAAAAGAGAAGAGAAAGGAGAAAACAAAAACACACCACAAAACTAACAAGGAAAATAACAAAAGAAGAAAAGGCAGAAATCGAAGCTAAGGAACCCACGGTTCGAAATGATTATCCAAAAATCTGTGTTTGCTCTCATGCATCCCATTATAAATTTCAGTCCTCAAAACCATCCATATCCCTTCTTTGCTGCAGCACTTCCCTTCAAAAACCCTCAGATTCCGTTCATTCCATACTACCATAAATAGCTTTTTGAGGACGAAAAAAAAGTAATCTTTGTGTTCATTCTTCCATCTTAGCACTTGCTCAATAAGTAACCAATGGTCAGTGGAATTGTGAGAAAGCCTCAACCCTTGCATACAACCTAATAACTTGGTCCAGACATGATGAACATAAGGACAATTAAAGAAAATGTGGTCAACGCTCTCACTATGTTGATCACACAGCTCGCAGTTCGATTGAAGAGACATACCATAGCTTACTAGTTTATCTCTTGTCAACAGTGCTTTGTTAATCACCTTCCAGAAGCACAGATTATCTCTACCACTCGACACAGTATTCCAGGTAACCTTGTGCCACTTGCAATCAGGCATAGCGTCCAGTGCTAGCAAATCAGAGTAAACTCCACCAATAGTATGTGCACGATCATTCCACATAACAGTGTCATTGTCAGGGTGATCATAGCTACAACTTGCATACTCACCCCAAATAGCTCTGACATATTGGTTACTAGTGAAAGGCACCATCAGTTTTCCGTTAGCAATATAATCAACTGCAAGCGCAGTACCACTAATACCAGATTGATACCTCTGCTGCTGATTGAAAAGACAATCAAGAACAACCCCTTTTCCAATCCAAGGTACTGTCCAAAAATTACAGACACTCCCCTCTGCCAGGTTTATTTGAACAAAAGGAAGGAATGTTCTTCTGAGATTAAGCACACTCCTCCATATCCAACTACAGGATGGCGGCACATCCATTACCCAGAAATTATTGGAGACAATGTTGTATTTGATAGTCCATTGAACCCATAAAGTGTCCCTGTTGTTTAATATCGCATTGATGTGATGGCTATAAGCAGCTTTGTTCCAGTCACTAATTCTATGCAACCCTAAACCGCCTTTGCACTTAGGCTTCTCAAAAGCAGAAAAAGAACAAGGTAGAACTTTCCTAGTGTGAATTGTTCCAAACCAAAAAAACCTTAACATAGCACGTCTCACCATTTTCAAAAGCCTAGAAGGTAGGATGAAAACCCTGGCCCAATATACCATGACAGAGAAGCTCACCGATTGCACAAGGACCAATCTTCCAGCCTGTGTCAAGAATTTGTTAGCCCAACAATCCATGACGCTCGTGATTTTTGCATACAAAGGAAGACAGTCAGCATGGGTTAAGCGAGAGGAGCAAAGAGGCAGGCCGAGATATGTCATGTCAGTGTCCATTGTCTGTAATCCAATATATGTGGAGAGGCTGTCTTGTTGTTGACTGGTTATCCCAGAATACATGATGCTAGATTTATTACAATTGAGTTGAAGTCCAGTAATCCTGTAAAATGTGTGCAGAACAGTTTTAATGCAGTCAATAGATTGCTGATTTGGCTTAGTGAATATCATGATGTCGTCTGCGAAAAGAAGAGAAGTTATTTGGAGCTCCTTGCATTTAGGGTGGTATAGTATCTGATTATTTTGGAAGGTAGGCTTTAGCAAACAGGTGAAGACTTCCATGACTAAGATGAAAAGGTAGGAGGAGAGAGGGTCCCCCTGCCTTATACCCTGCTTAGATGCGAAGTTGCTTGTGCTTGCACCATTGATTATCAGAGAGAAAGTGGGCGTGGAAATGCACTCATACACCCAAGCAACAAAGACCTTAGGAAAACCCATCAGCGACATAATCCGCACAATAGACTTCCACTGGATTGAGTCATACGCTTTCATCAAATCCAGCTTTAACATGGCACGAGGTGAAGTATTCACACGATTATAGCCATTAAGGAGCTCATGAGCCAGCATTATATTATCAAGTATGCTTCTATCAGGCAGGAAAGCCACTTGATTGTTGGATATGATCCGCTGCAACACAGAGACAAGCCTGGCTGCAATAATTTTTGAAATACACTTATATATCACATTGCAGCAGGAGATAGGTCTAAATGAGGACACAGTAGCCGCATGATTGCTCTTCGGGATAAGAACCAAATTTGTAGCATTCGCAGATTTCAACAGTTTGAACTTATTGAAGAAGTTGTGAACCGCCAAGGAAAACTGGGAACCCACAATATCCCAACTAGAAGTAAAAAAGATCACATTGTAACCATCAGGTCCACCAGAGGAAGACTTATTCATAGCAAACAAAGCATTTTTAATTTCAGCATCAGTAACTCTGGTGACAAGAAAGTTGGATTCATCAGCAGTTACTCTGGGCAGATTTATGGATGACAGGAGATCAAGGTCAGGTTCAAAGTTGGTTGTATTTCCAAAGAGGCTAGTATAGTACATGAGGAAGGCTTTTTCAACGGATTCAGGGGTTACATTCAAGTTACCAGCTTCATCAGTGATTGTAGAGATGTTGCTCATAGTCTGCTTGGCCTTAAGTGAAGCATGAAAAAACTTTGTATTCCTGTCACCTTCCGCAGCCCATTTGTTCCGAAGTTGTTGTCTTCTCATATCACATTCATTGGCAAGAGCTAGATTGAGATCATTGAAGAGGACAGCTTCTGACTGTGCCAAATCAGCGTCGCCAGGTTGCGCCATCATATTATCTTGTGCTTCCTTAAGCTGCTCCTTAAGCTTGGTGGATTGCAGATTGCCTCTCCCAAATTTCGCTTTGGACCAAGCTTTCAGGCACCCCTTCGTTGCTGTAAGCTTCCTGCAAAATACAAACATCGGATTTCCAAAATACTTATTTGACCAAGCATATTTAATTAAGGTATTATAGTCTGGTTCATTAACCCAAGCATTGAAGAATTTAAACCCCCTTTTAACTCCAATAGGCCTCGTCCCAGTGGTGAGAATTAGAGGAGAGTGATCAGAAAGTATAGGTTGTGGATAATGAGAGGAGAGAGAGGGCCAGGCAGATAGGGCATTGTAGTTGGAGAAGGAGTGATCAATGTTGGAGAAAATTCGAGTACCATTCCTCGACCTATTGTTCCAGGAGAAAGGAGCACCATTTCTGGTAATAGGTATAAGAGAAGAATCGTTAACCGATATGTTTAACGGAATTATGTCATTTGGCAGAAGGGGGTTACCCCCTTTCTTGTCATCCAAAGAGAGGCAACAATTGAAATCTCCAAGAACGACCCAAGGATGAGTTTCCTGCCTAAGCGCAGGAAGAAGCTGAAGAACAGTAAGCCTAGCTGAGGGGGAATTATGAGCATATATGAAAGTGATATAGAAAGCAGTGGCGGAGTTATGGTACTTGGCACGATAATGCATTAATTGTGGAGTGGATAGAATCAGCTCAAGAGATAGAAGATCAGGATCATGAACAACCATGATTCGACCGTAATTAGCTTCAGGAAGATTATGAGATAGCTGCCAAGCAGGATTGATGTACTTAGCAGCAGAAATAGTTAAGGGAAGATTCAATTTGGTTTCTAGGATTGCGAATATAGAAAGATGATGTTCATAAATGAGTTGCTTTACCTGATCAAGTTTAATGAAATTATGAGATCCTCGTATGTTCCAGGCTCCTATATTGTGTGACATATTTAAACTTTTGCTTGTAATTCCCCTTCTTTCATGCTCCTAGTAATAGGAGAATGCATTCTGCTTTGATTGGGATTAAGAGACCCATTTTTCTTGACCCTTTTGCCTTTACCAGTAGATGAGGCTGGGCATGGGATCGGAATTTGTTCAGTTGGAGGAGATTTCCAACCTGGTATAGATCCAAGGAAGACGTACGGTTGATTAGAAGAAGTTTGGAGAGGACAAGGAGGAGATGGGACAGAGGGGGAAGCTAAAGGATTAGAAGCAGATTGAACGAGTAATTCAAAAATTTGGATTTTCAGCGAGTTTACGAAGTCCTCTTCATGAGAGTCACGTGATGAATTGTCTTCAAAAAGTTTTGATGAAGGTGAAGGGTGTTTGGTTGGAATTATTTCAGGTAGCAGAGCTTTCATTTGGTCATTAGTGCGTAAGTGTGCTTCAGGGACATGCACGGACACATCCCTCATAATCTGGAAGGTTTGTGTTCCATGAGCAGTGCCATCAATCAAGTCTTGATTATAGTCTTTCTGCAATTGAGGTGAAGATATAATGGGATTGCTAGCGCACTTTTCATGTTGTTTAGATACAGTCGATTCTGTTATGGTATGTGCACCATCCTGAGAATCAGTGACATGCACAAGTTCAAAGCCACTACCTTGTATTTGTTGTTGGGCATCTTGATTAAAATCAACAGAAGTAATAGTTTGCTCACAACCTACTGCCTTAGTCACATTACCACAAGAGGAATCATCATTCAGCCCAAGCAATCTGCTTGCAGGCATCAGGGGATGTTCACCGCTACTTACAGGGGCACCAACGTCTTCATCAATACTTATGTCATTCAACAAATCAAAACTATTGTATGTCACAGTCTTGCCCTTAACATTGTCAGGATCTCCATTATCCACAAACTTTTCATTTCCACACTCTCTACTAATACTTACTTTCTCCTTATTCTGCTGCAGAAACGGAGTGGTCGCTGCAGCGTTGACAAAATTGGCTTTATCAATTGCTACATGTTCTTTCATTTTTCCACCAAATCCTTCTTTATCTTTTTTATTAACAACTTTGCGCCATTGCCGATTATTCCTACTTGCTTGTTTTCCATCCCTCTGCTCATATATTATCTCTTCTTGATTACTCTTTTTTGTCACCTCCTCACCCTCCTTGTCAGCACCTGCTCTTAAGCATGTACTTACCGTGTGTCCAAATTCTTTGCAGTGGAGACATATTTCAGGCTTCCATAGATAGTTAACCTTCACCATTTGTATTGAACCATCAATTAAATGTACAGGAAACTCATCTACCAAAGCTTGTTTAGGTGAAACATCTACCAGACACTTCGCATAACCTATTCTCTCCATTCTATCAGTAGAAGAGTCCAAACATAGCAACCTACCAACTCTTGAAGCTAGCCAATTAATGCCAAGATGTGACCACGCGTATAGTGGTATGTTCGTCAATTTAATCCAAACTGGCACAGATTTTATGGTACTACAACTGTTACCAATAAAAGGATCCCATGCTTTAATGATGAAAATTTTGTTCCTAAGAAATATTGGGTCTGCCTCAACGATTTTCCTTCTATCCTCATCACAGGATAGATTGAACAGGAACAAAACACCATCCGACTTAATTTTAATTTCTCCTTTTAGCTTCCATAGCTTCTTAAGATGGTTGATAACTGTCAAATAAGAGAGGGGCTTATCCAGGAAAAAACCTACCAACCAATTTTCCCACACTGCATTCCCAGCCTCAATGACTTCACGTGGAGGGACTAACGAAAGACCATCAAACGACAGCGGAATATCAACAGGGGTATACTGACCAGCATTCCTAGGTTTGCTCTTAAAGAGCGAGGACCATGGCTTTGCAGAGGGGACAGAAATAGGAAGGGTGGAAGACAGGACCGGGAGCGGGGGAGGGATCGGAGGTGGTAAGGATAGGGGAGAGGTGGGAAGGGAGGCCGAGCTAGGAGGTGATGCATGAACAGTTGAAAGAATGGGTACGATAGGCTGAATAGACAGGGTATGGTGAGAGGAATGGGAGGGAGAGGCCATGGAGAAAAAAAGTACTGTCGTTTAAATTGGTATATATGCTATTATCTGTATATGTTCACCTATGACATCTGACACCAGTATCTGTTATTTATATTGATGATATATGCCTGTTGTTATATTTTATATTATCTGTTATCACTCTGCAAGTTCCCTGTTAGTATAGAATTCACTATGGGTTGAAATGATACATACCCGAACGGACTTTAGAATAGGAGAATTTCGTTATGGGTTGAAATGATAAACCCAAGCGATTTTCATTTGAATTGAAATTGGGATTACGGGTCGAAATGATATCTACCCGTATATATATATTTAAATTTTGGATTGAAATGATAAATATCCGTATCACTTAACCATATGATAAATATATATACAGACACCGTTGGTCCATATATATAAATATTTTAAAAATGAATGCTATGGTTTTGGAAAGAAATATATGGTTTTAATAAATGTTGAGCCTTAAATTATTATATATAAATGGGAATGATTGATTTAAATACATATAATATGTTGAGTATTTAAAATATATTTCAAATTATATTTTGGTAATAATTTGAATAAGTTAAGGTTAGAAAGATAATTTGAATTCGGTTGAAATTGTATTCAATAAAGAATTTTATTTAATTAAACCGATTTAAAACTTATCGAAATTGAGATGTCAGATATGATTTATAACTTGAGGTTGATTTATAAGTAATCTAATGAATATTTCTTGTTTAACTAAAGTTTAAGGAAATATTTAGTAAAATGTAATTTAAGGCTAGTTAAATGATATTGAATTTATTAAGTGAATATTCCCTGATTAAATAATAAATGAAGTTAAATCAAGAGCTATATGAAACTGTTAAATTTAACTTTGAAATTGTTGAATATTAAAGCTTTGAAATATATTGGAATTTAAATGGTTTATTTTGTGATTTAGATCTGTATTTGAAATCAATTTGAATTGAATTTGTTATTTAGAAACTGAATTGAATTAAAATGGGAAAATTGAGCTTTGAATAAATTTGAATTTGGAATTTGAGTTAATTTGAACCGATTTGTGAAACTTGAGGAAATTATACACTTTACTTTATAAATTATTTAACCTATATATACTATTTTGGAAAATAGATATATTTGAAATGAAATGATATTTGGGTTGAAGTATAGATTAAATTGAAATGACCACGGTGTTACAGTGTATATTTCCACCTTGTAGATAGTTCTGAAGATCCTTAGAGGATGGTTATCCCAAACATCCTTTAAGTTACTTGTATTTCAATTGATGTTTCACTTGAGTTGGATTTATTTATTTAAGAATGTTAATCCTGACTCGAGTGTTTTGTGTTTTGCTTTACGCTCGGGTCAGACTGAGTGATACAGCATTTGAGACTCACCCTTGGAGTTTGGAGCTTCATTTGGAGATCCAACTATCGATTCAGCTTTCAGCTTTTTCAGTTGATTTGTTCAGAGAGGTCATCTATTCGTACTGAAGACTTCACTGTATTTGAGATATTCTGTTGTATTTTATTTTTAACTCTGATGTTTATATAGTAGCTTCATGAACTACTATTTTATCTATTCCGCTGCGTATTATTGTATTACTCTGTGTCTGTGATTCTATGATTGATTTATTTACTGTATATGCTGAGTTTTGCCAAATTTAAATTAACAATCTATTGTTTTGAATTATTCAAGTCAGACATGTGTGGATTTATTGTCGATTTGAACGGTCCAAAATATCAGGTCGTTACAGTTCATAAAAAATAAATAGATTTATAAAATGGGTTTATAAATATTTTTAAAAGAGTTTCAAAGAGGGTCAAAGGCTATTTGATTTATAAACCAAGTTTTAAAGATTGTGATCCATATAAAGATAGTCGCTATGGATGCAGTTCGGAAATTTATTATTTCCATAAAATACAATGGTTATCTATTTCAGATAATATAGGAATTTAAAAAGAGATTTGGTTTTAAATGCTTTTTTAAAAGGGATTTGTTCATAAAGGATTTTTATAAAAAGATTGCTATAAAGGAGTTTATCAAGGGAGATTTAGTAAATAAATTTGTAAAAGAAAAGAGTTTTTAAAAAGGAGTTTATAAATTACCTTGGAGATTAATAAAACGGCTTGAAAATGTTGAATGGGTTTATAAAAGGGAATCTTTATAGAGGAATGAGATTTGTTTTGACTATTAACCCTTCATAATCATGGTGTTATGGAAACGTTCTTTCCATCCTTAACACTGAAGGAAAAGTGGTTTGGTTTTACAATAAGTAAGGTTTTAAATAAAATTTGTTGGCCCATTTAAATTATGAATTTGGAAAGAGAAAATCTTCCTTAAGTGTTGTAAATATATTTATACCGTCGAGAAAAATATATGGATATATTTTCTAACCTTTTGTGTAATATACTTATGCCATTGAGACAAGTATATAAATGTTTTTCTAGGCAGTGGAAGGAGTATAATAGGTTTTGAAAATATCCTTTGTAAAGGTATTTTGAATTAACAATTTGAAGTGATCTGATTTGTGGAAATATTAATTATTAGATGTTTAGTGAATCCCACGTGGAATTAAATCTATGTTTGTTTGATTGTTTGATAGTTAAAGAACCGACTATCAAATCTTTGCCAAAATATAATGTAGCACACCGTAATTTAGCGTTAGTTATTTAATTAGTTAGTTGGTTAATTAATTAGGCTCCAAAAATGGAATTTTTGCAAATGGTGGAATTTGACTACGAAACTTGCACGATTGCATTCGTGACGAAATTCTGAGCAACTTTCATATTTGGAGTTTTACTATGGGAGTCCAAACGAAGAAGTTTCGGACGAAAAACGAATTCGGAACGAAAATAATTAAATAAGAAAAAATACACGTTTTTATATTAATTGCCTGGGCCCACAACCGACCCGTTATTGGGGACGGTTGACCCCTAGCGGTCGACCGGTGACCCAAAGGCGATTGATCGGTGGCGACCTAGTGGCTACAATAACCTAGGCCGCAACGTCACAGATTTAATATTTCAAATCGAACGGTTCTGGTTGATTTTAGCTCCTATAAATTAAGGCCTTACCCTCCCTTTTCTTCTCATATTTTTATGGAGGAAGTAGCAAAGCTCTGTCATTTCTTCTTCTCCACTTTCTTTCTAAATTATAAAGATAAGATATTTGTATCTATATTCATACAAATCAGAGAAGAGTAGAAATCTAATAGAAAGGAGAAGAGAATCAACCGTATGCGTATTTGAGGTAATTTATATATATTTATATATATTTGTATCTATTTTCTCCCCGAATCCCAAATCTCTTCTCGGGTATATAATTCTAATGTATGTATATACTCTTTTATACATATCTCTTGGATTAAAAAGGATTTGGAGATGAATCAAAGGTTCTACTTCAGATCAGGAGATTTGGATCGCTTTTAAAAGGTAAGTGGGAATTTTTATAGATTGTTATAGTATGAAAATTATCCCGTTGGTGTTTATTCGATTTTTATGCCTAATTGGATAATTGTATATGAGTTGTAGGCAACGAATTGAATATGATCTGAATATAATAAATATCGCCTACATATTCTTGTTTATGAATTGATTTAGCATTGTATACAACCTAATCTGGAATTCAGTCCCAAAATTATGAATTTGAATATTGATTTGAATGAAATTTATTCCAGATCTGAAATAGGTTGTATAATATGTTATAAATTTGGATTATTACCCTAATCTTATTGGAATGTAAACTTTTCTACATTTGGAATTGTTGGAATTTAGTTTGTTTAATAATTGTAAATTAGTTTGATTTCTTTCCCTTTTAGAAAAATAAAGCACTTGATCTAACAAGGAATAAATGCAAATAGAAAGAAAAAGAGACGTTTAAAGTATGAATTCATTGTAGTTTACACTGTTTATTTCAGTAATAAAAATAATAATTATTTCTTGTAATTTCAAATAATGTAATCTTTTAAAGTTAAATCTGTTGTTTTGGACTAATTTATGGAAATTATAACGGATAATCTTTCTAAATATGATTCCAACAATTTAGCATGGCAAATAATATTCTAGTGAAGATATATAACCAGAACATATTTGATAAAAATAAATATTTGTACGTAATATTGTGCTAATAATAATTAGATAAAAAGCTAATAACGAGGCTTGAATGTAATATTTGCGTTTATGGCAATTAATTAATGAGAAAGAAATTAAAAAGGTTGTAACTCCAATAAATGATAATAAAGATGGGAGTTGCAATAATTTGATAGGATAAATGAATTAATGGGACTGATAAATAAAGAAATTGAATTAATCAAAATGGAATAGACATAAAAGTTACTAATTTGAAACTAGTAATCATACATAAATGTCTTAGGAAATGTCCGTTACGATTTTATGGACAAATTGACATTTACAAGCATTAAACAAGGATTTATGGGTAGATAAATATTTAAGGCAAATCTTATTGCCTTAAATAAAAAGGGAATTAGTAAGCTAAGTCCGTTATCTACCTAAGATAATATAAATAAAGACATAGGATGGTTAATTAGACTTAGTGGGTTAGTGATGTGAGGTCAGTAGAGTCACTCGACGGAAGACTGCCCTTCACTTTGAGGCTACCAACAGTGGGGTGTACTTACTACTAATGTGAGATATCATTAATCCCAAGACCCATGACGACTTGAGATATTTGGGCCTGCTTTCTTAATTGGTAAGTACTAAATGGTCCAAATTTGGAATTAGGAGCAGCGAGGGATATCTCCATCGGGGTTCACTTTTGGTTTGAGGTCTTAAGTGGCTGAAGGGCCTGCCACTCTCCTAAATGGAAGTATTAAGTAACCTAGTGAGATTCCAAATAAATAAATAAAGATTTCTCTAAAAAGGTTTTACTTTAGTGTTGAGGTCTTAAGTGGCTGAAGGGTCTGCCTCCCTACCGAAATTAGTAACCTAATGAGATTCCATATTTATAATTAAATAGTGATCATGGATATCTTAGGAGGAGTTCGCTTCAGGTTTGGGGTCTTAAGCGATTGTAGGGTCCTCCTTCCTATAAAAGAATTCTTAAGTAGCCCAATGAGATTTACAAGTAATGATAACTAGATAGTACCATTGAGGAACAAGCTTCTGAAAATAGGTCTTAAATGATGGGGTCTACCTTAATTAAGGTCTTAAATGACCAGAGTTTGCCTATTTTCCATTTGGAAGTATTAATTGGCTTGGGTACAGACTCTTACATTGCTAAGGTCGTAATAACAATAGTACTATTTAGGAGAACGCCTTGGGGATATGTCTTAAATGATGGGGTTTATCTTAATTAAGGTCTTAAATGACCAGAGTCTGCCTATTTTCTAATAAAAGGTATTAAGTGGCTTAGGTATTGTTTATTACACGGCTTCGGTTTTATCGACGATAAATGCGGTAATAGTTGGAAATTAAATGTCCTTAAATAGTGGACCCACCAACCATTGACAACATTGTTAGGAAACCACCTTGGGAATAGGTCTTAAATGACGAGTCTACCTTGATTAGTGTTTGTACCAAAAATGGGCACAACACTCTTCGGAAGTTTTTGAAGAGATAAAAGTGAAGAATGAAAATTAAAACTGTGGATTATCTAACAAAAACTCCAAATAACAGAAAGTAAATGGCAAAGACAAGCGATTTAGAGTGGTTCGGCGTTTTGCCTACGTCCACTATGAAGTTTGATCATTTTATTGCTCGATACTTGAAGATTACAATTTCTTATACTGTAATACAACTGATTTTCAAAGCTAAGTCTGAAACTAAAGCAGCAGTGGTGATTTAGAGTAAATCTAGCAAAGTCTGGGCGCTCTTTAGCTCTTAGAATTCTCCGACCCCTTTTCTGAATGACCAGGGGCTCTATTTATAGGTGTAGGAGGCTGATATTTCGCCTAAAATGAGGGGAGACCAGTTCTGGTACGTCAGGGGGCCCACATGGCCGAAATCTGGAGATCCGGGCCCACTTTGGGATCGATTCGACCCTTGGTTCGAATCGATCAAGAAATCATCCAATCGAGCTGAAATTTGGTGTGAAAATTCTTCATCATGTATTTGAGCTTCTGTGAAAATTTCATGGCATTTGGACTTGTAGAACACGAGATATGATCGATTCAATGTTGCATTTCCGGAGAACAGGGATACTTCGAATCGATCTTAGTTCGAATCGATTCGGTCGACTCGATGCTTGCTGCGACGTGGCGCGCGTATCTCGCCTCGATCCGTTTTGTACTCCTGTTTGACTGGGTCGAATCCATGGCTTGGATTCGAAGATGGTGGAGTCGAAGACTCTCAGTTGAGTGGATTCGAAGATGGTGGAGTCGAGGACCCTCAGTTGAGTGGATTCGAAGATGGTGGAGTCGAGGCGATGGATTCAAAGGTATGCTCCTTCGAATCGATTGAGTCGTCTGCTTCCCTCGTATCGATCAGGGTTCCCCAGAGTCGGTCGATACGAAGACACTATTGCTGACTGGATTCGAAGAAGGGAGTGTTCCAATGGACTCGAGGTAAGGGAGCCGAAGCACTCTTGACTGTATCGATTCGAAGGTCCCCTACCTTGTTGGTTTCGAAGAGGGGACACGCATGATGGAGTCGAAGTAAACGTGATCTGCATGGATTCGAAGCAAGGCTATGCTCCATGGATTCGAAGCAACATACGTTTGATGGATTCGACCATGCTGAGGTGATGCCGGTCTAGTGGATACGAACTTCATGGATTCGAACATAGTCTTCGCCTATGGAATCGAACTAAGGACTGTCTACTCCATTTTTCGTCGGTGATATCTTGAGCATACAAACTCGGATTGCCCCGAAATTTGGAACATTAGTTTCTACTACTCTGCTTGACGTGCCTTATCGATTGCAGCCCGATCTGGACTCGGACAAATTTCATCGATATCCATCGCGATCCTTGTGTGTAACTGATTTCCGAGACGATCTGTCACCGGTCTCCAGTCAAATCCTTGGTGTCACGGCCTTGCCAAAAGGCGGGATAACATTTGCCCCCCAAAGTACGTCTTGTGTAAACATGACGTGCTTTGAAAAGCTACAGTCCCTTATTGAACAGTTATCGCATGCTTTGTCGAAAATTGTCTTCTTTGCTGTTGTAATCAATCGTTGTATGATCATGATCGACTGTTAGGCTTTTGAGTCATGACGAGATGAACATCTGATTCCTGTTGATGATAAAGACCAAAACATTAGTCAAAAAATACGTGCATACGTGTATTATCTTGACCTTGGTTAACGTTGCGTGATCGCAAGTTGTTGTCAGTTCGGTTTGCTATCGAAATCTGCATCGGTCCTCTCCTGAACCGATTTGAGATTTGAGTTAAAACATTGCTTTTATGATTGTCTATGATCATCCTCTCGTATTGATCCTCTCCTGAATCGGTACAAGAGCGGACAAGCAATTTTTTATATGGAAACGATTCGTCCATTTGACCGGTGGTATTTGATGGATTCGAAGCTATGTTTCTTGATCCGCTTCGAGTTGAGGGTTTCGAAGTGGGTACTTTGAATCGATGGTTCTCCGAATCAATATTGCGTGGATTCGAAGTTCTCTGAGTTGGTGGGTTCGGAATTGATGGATTCGAAAGTGGTCGTTCGAATCGATGGTGTCGTACGTTCCCTTGACTCTTCTGACGTTGTGCTTCGAATCGATGAAGCTTTTTAGTGATCGACTCGAAGATATTCGTTCGAATCGATAGGCTGGAGCCGTTTTCACCGGTTGCATCTGACTGGGATGCGAATCGTCTTGCAATCCCCTATATATACCGGGATCTTTTTCACTTTCATTTTTTACTTTTTCACTGTTGCGAGAGTTCTTTCTTCGAATCGATCTTTCAAAGTTCTGCGTTTTGCACGAGTTGATCAAATTCCTCCAAGTTTTCGTCTGTAATCGAATCCAACCAGGTAACCAAGGGATCGATTCGAACAATGAAAGATAAAACTGGAACCTTTATCACTAACTTCGACTCCTCTCGAAAATAATGAGGAATAATGCGGTCGGGAGTGGGTCGACTCGATGGATCTGAGGAACGAGTCCGTTCGCGTCGCATCGATCTTGAGTGCTAATCATGGAGGAGCGTCGTTGCTTCGTATCGATCCAGGAGTGCCCAGTTCGAATCGATCTTGAGGGCAAGGCTTTAGATCGATGACTTGTAATGGCTGGGCATCGAATTGATCGATTCGAAGTAACGTTATCCTGATCGATTCGAAGTTACGCGGAGCTTATGGATTCGAAGCGCTCTTCCATCTTAAGGCTTCACCGAGTCGACCTTAATGGAGTCGAGGCGTATGGATTCGAACATCATCGATTCGACTTATGTCGATTCGAATCGATCGATTCGAACGTTCTAACACTTGTTCTTCTGATTTGCTCCAACATCTGAGCTACGAACAATCTCAAGTCGAACCTTGACGATCATAATGGATTTTAGCATACTTGACTCCGACGAGCTTTGGCCTTGCATAATCGAACTTGACAGTAAAGCTTGACCTCCTTTTTGAAGCTCGTCGATGGAACTGTGACTTAACTAAAATCTCAACAGACTTAAACTTGCATTGGTTGGTAGCACTTGGATGATGTGGAAGTGACGGTCAGCGATGACGGACGTTTTCATTCTCAAATTCCCAAGATATGTTGTACGAACATCTTGCTTTATTCTGTTAAATTTGCCTAAGTGATGCACAGCACTTGCACTGCACGACACGTTTACACACACTATACGGGGGCATGCACGGGCTGGTTATGAACTTAACGTTGCTTTCTGATGAGTTAGCTAATTATGGAATCTTCGAGCTCCCAACAACAAGAGGTGCAGAGCTCGACTCCTCCTGTGCTTGAGATTCCTGACATCCCTGCCGATGTAATCGATCCGGCTCCAGACGAATTGCCAGAGGCTATATTTATTGAGGACCCTGTTGATTCGGTCCAGTCTAACCTCTCTGAATCCTTATTGGGACGAATATGCTTAAAGCATAACATATCTCTAGGTGACGTATTATTGCCCAGCGCCACTGATAGACCGCATAACCCGCCTGAAGGATATACAGCATTCTACCGTCATGCTTGTGCGGCCGGAACTCTTCCTCCTTTCAACCAATATATCAGAGGGATGCTATCATATTTAGGAATCGCTCCTTCACAACTTCATCCCAACGGGCACGCGTTGCTGAACAGTGCCTTTGTAATATTTATGGACTGTCTTTTCGCCCGCCGAGGCCCTCCGAGATCAGACACATATTTAACTTCAAGAGTAGGGGTGATAGCCCGTCTTTTACATTTTTGGAGGCAGTTAGAAATTGCCAAGTTGTAGTTGGAGCTTGGACTCGACTGAGCTATTTCAAGAACGAGTGGTTCTACGTTCGGTGCCCTCCGGGTTTCGCTAGGCGATGGTTGTCTAGACGTAAGCGCCTTAACCTGTTTCCTTGACCAATAGCTCTTCGGTGTTAAAATTGACATTTCATTTCTTTTTACAGCTATTATCTCTAGGCCCGATGGAGGGCGTTTCAAGGGTACCGTCCGGAGTCTTCAAGAAGTCCCAAGCGAGCTGAGGCATATTGACTCGGTGCTGAATGATTACAACTTAAGAGTTCTGGGTTTGATCGACATCAATCAAAGCATAGTTGTTGAGGGATTTGCAAAGTCCGCCTCCAAGAAGGAAGATAAGAAGAAGACCAAGAAGAAAATCAAGAAGAAAAAAGTGAAGAAGTCACTCGAAATCAGAATAATTGAGGCGGGTGACGAAGAAAGAACCCACACAGATTCAGAGCCGATGGCTGATCTCTCGGGAAACTTTGAAGAATCGGGAGAAAAACGGAAAGGCAAGGCCGCCGTTTCCAAAAAACTTAAGTCCAAGGGGGGAAAATCCGTAGATGTCACAACACCAAAAAGGTTTATTTGTAACGACTATATTCGTTACAAATGAAATTTATAACAGATATAGTCGTGAGCGGTACAGGCGTGAGGAAATTCGTTAGAAATATTTATAACGGTCTCTACCCGTTATTAGATATATTACTTACCATCACAGTTCACCACTTTCAACTGCCTGAACTCCTGCCACACCTTCTAACTTCTCACCAATTACTGCTGCTCGACTGATCCCCCACTTCCTCTGCCGAGCAACCAAACTTCTGCTGTTCATCACATCACAACTTGCTCTACCCAGTTCAACCACCAAAATAACCGCATACTCTATACAGCAGACCACCAAAATAACTAGAGCAATCGCCTTCTCAACCAATCGCCTGCAATTGCTTCCATCGCTTCTCCCAAATCACCAAAAATCACCACAAGCGAAAGCATTTGCCCTATACTCGTGAACTCCAATTCCACAACCATGAACAACCTCCCAATATAATCGCAAACCCAAATCGCAACAAAACAATTAGAACGGCCACTGCCACACTGCTGCCTTTCTGCAACAATCACCTCACATCAGTCCATTCACTAACCCAAGCTTCGAACAGGCGGAAAAGTTATTGGTTTTGACAATCTAACTGGAATTCGTAATTTGTAACTTTAAGCGCCAAACTTAATTCTGGCTTGCTGTTAGATGAATAGTAACTGTTACATGTTCTCCGGATTTTGTATTCTTATTTATTTCTTTGTTTATTGTGTGGTTTGAATTTGCATAATCATTATTAAGAATTTATAACAGGTGAAAAATTGTACCAAATTTGATCTACTCAAAAGAACAGTATTAATAAAATGAAACGAAATGCTTGTGAGTAATAATTGAAACTAACGTAGAATCTAGTATATGGATGAGTAGTTTTATATGTCATTTAAGCCTGTCCGGATTTAAAATTGTCCATTTGAGTTTGATTATTCACAGAACAAAAAAGGTTGCCTGTAGAAAATTTTATGGGTCATGTATGTTGTTGCCTTTCTCTTAATTGAAAATTTTCATTTGGCATATACATGCTGTTTGAGATATGAGTATAATTTTTTACTTTTTATTTTGTTATTTTGAGGTAGATCAGGTTGTACGATTATAATTTGCAATGAATTCAACATTAGAATTGTAATGGCATAAATCTGAAAGCATAAACAAGTTTTGAGTTGTAGGAAATTTGATATACTTATGTATAGATTATACAGCGATGATTATCAAAAGTAAATAAAAAAGTCCTAAGCTCAAACAAATTAATCTAACCCTAAAAGTAATAATTTCCGATAGCCGTAGAAGAAAAGTCCCCAAGAATAAATATGCTTACCTTAAGCGAGCAACAATGGTGGGGCAACGAGGTAGAGAAGAATATGGAATGGTTAGAGCGATGGTGCTGGGTCTTGGATTTGAGAAAGACAGAGAACTCAGTTATGTTACCAAAAACAATAACACATGCAAAATTATACTTCTACAACCACTGTTCACTCCTCTTCGACCACAGTTTCATAGTTTCAAAACATCACTGAACCCACTCGACCACCTATCGACATCCATACACTTGGATAAAAATCCATTAATCAAAAATTTGGGTATTAACAAGCAACTCATAAACCTAATTTCAAAAAATATAATCTTCTGTAATCATTAACACAATCAAAACAAACTTGGATAAAAATCCATTAATCAAAAAATTATAGCATTCATTTATAAATTAGTATAAGAAATTAAATAAATATCAACTACAGTTTAATTTGCAGTACCTGGTTTTAGCTTGAGATTTAGCTTGAAATTCAATCGACGCCGAGATTAGCTTGAAATTAAAAAATAGTGGATTTTAGGAGATGAATGGATTTAAACTTGAAAAAAGAAAATAACAATTCAATTGGGCTGAAGGGGAAACCCTAGCCATAAACGAGAGAACAGTGTTAGTAGCGTTAGGAACCGTGGAATGAAGGATAAAAACAAATTTACAAAATTGTCCTTGATAGTTCACCTAATTTACATGAGCGCTGAATTTTGTCACACTAATAATCGTGGCAAGTCTTTAACAACGAAATTATCCGTTACTAATTTATAACGAAAATAACCGTTACAATTTCTGAAAAATAAGTGTTACAAAATGGCTGTTTTGGTGTTGTGTGTGTTTCTTCCCGCTTCCGGGGTCATGATTTCTGAGGCCGCCCCTTCTCATTCGAGAGATTCTTTCAAAGGGCTAGACGATATTCCTATCCCAGATTATATATCGATTTCTCATAATCCTGGGTTGGAGGAATTTCAAGATGTTTTAAACATGAACGAGCCCTTTCCTTTAAGTGCGGTCAACACTTCCGGTCGGTTTGGGGGTTTACACATTTACACACACTTCCACGGCACTTCATGACTTTTGCATAGTAAACATTGCTTTATGGGACCCTAATCCGTAATTCTCTTTTATCGCAGGCGAGATGTCAGGACGTGGCTCTACTCTGGATAGGCTTCGGAATGTGCGCCAATCCTCTCCATTTTATGATTCCCGCAGGAGAGAAACAGATAGGGATCATGGGCGAAGCTATTCAAGTCAAGAACGTTATGATAGAGACAGAGATCACTCGCGTGGCCGTTCTGGCTATGATTATTCTGACAGAGACCGGGGATACCAGTACCGACCCCGATCTCGCTCTCCTCCGCCTCCCAGGGCTCCAGTAGACCTCCCAGGGCCATCTCATCAGCAACAGTTGCCTTCTCAATCTTCTCGGCCTGATGCTCAGCGGCCAAGAATGGAACCGACAGCAGCCGCTATAATTGAACAAGCTCCGGCTGAGTTGACAAGCGAGGGAGCTGCTAAACTTGCCCAAATGAAAAATGACTACCCGGAAATCTGCATGGATGGCTATATCTTCCCTCCTAACTTTAAAAGAATCCCTCCGGAAGCTGAGATCACTGCTCATAGTTATATCCACGACTTCTATGCTCAGTATAAGGAGTGGTACAAGGCAGCCGTGAAGGCTTCTAGAGTAGCTTTTGATCGGGCGAAGACTATTGCTGAACGCGATGCTGAAATTGCTAAACAGAAACGCATCGTTGAAGTTCTTCAATCTGAAATGGAGACGTCCCGGAATTCTGAACTTCAAGCTCTCCAGAAGCACGAGGACGCCATGGCCAAAATGGCTAGGATGCAACAAGAACATTGCGCCACGGTAGAGGAGATGGGCCACCGCAACACCACCATTGCAGCTGAGCGAGACTTAGCCGTTAAAGAGCTAAGCGAGCTCAAGGCCAAATTTACTAAAATGGCGAAGGAGAAGGACGATGCAAACGCCACTGCTCAAGAGGCTTGCGACCAAGCAGTATCTCTCAGGGCCGAACTTGCTGCGGCGGCGGTCAAGGCTAAGTCTGCGGAAGCAGAAATTCGAGAAAAGATTTTGGAGGAGAGGTCCAGGCTAGATTCTGAGTTTGATGATCTCTTGGTCACGTACAACGCTAATGTGCTGGAACACAGGAATCTAGCGTGGCTGGGAGATGACTCCACGATCTTGTACAATGCCTGGACCCGGCTATTGGATGAAAAGAGAGCAGCGCATCCAGATGAAACACTTGACGACTTTGAGTTGGAGATGCGTTTGCTTACCGAAGATGAGAGGAAGGTCCTTCACGAGGTGGCGATTTCTATGGCGAAAGAAAAGCTTGGCGTTCAATCTCTAGAGACAGGCGAAGGTTCGGGGACCGCGCATCACGAGGCAAGTGTTGGAGCCGTAATCCCAACATTGCCCGAAACCATTGGTGCGGTAGATCCCCAATCTGTTCCTGCATATAATCCTGACCAACCGTTATTATCTTCCGCCGATGATTCCACCCACGTTTCGGTCCAGACTAAGGAAGGTATTAGAGCGCTTCTCGTAGTTTAGTTGTGGAGAACTTTAAGCAACACACTTGGCTAACAATCTTCGTTTTGTCGCATTTCAGTGACTGAAGTCGTTGTTTCTGCGCCTCTTGCTCTATCAGTTCCACATCAAACACAAGGGGTTGTTTTTACTGAAGCCATCATGACTTCTACCTTGACCGGCGAAGAGGGAGATGCAAATATGTTTTCTTTCAGCGCTCAAATGATTGAGGAGCTTCTTAATGAGCCCATCGATCCCTCTGTCAACCCGTCCGATGTTGTGAGTGGGGCTGCTCCGGCCGTTAGTTTATCCATGCCAGCTATTGGCACATCCGATGCGGCCCAAGTATCCCGTGAGGACGACGTTATGGCTGAGATTGATGCCGAGATGGCAGCAGGGAATGCTGGTATGAATCCGCCCGGGCCTGCCCCGTTAATGGTGATTTCACCGGGCGGTACCGTAGTGATTGAAACTGCTCCTGTCCCTCCTCCTGCTACTACTCCCATGCCTCCAGCTCGACCTCCTAGAAGAACTCCCGTCGCCTCTAGTTCTGAGGAAGACGTTGACATCATATCGCTGCCGGAGGGCAAGCCTGAAAAGAGCAAGCGGTTGAGGAGAAAATCGGGCAGCGGATCGGGTGGAGCTACCCCGAAGAAGAAGATAAGGAAGAAGAAAGATTGAACTCTTTCTTTAAATCTTTGTTGCGTAGGGTAGCATTTTGTTGATTTTTCTATAGCCGTGTATAGATGTGGATTCGGCTCCCACTAGTAGCAATTTCTTGAACCATTTTGTAATCAGATTCTTTTTGTTGATAGTGGAAATGAGAATGTATTCCCTTTTGTCTCCAACTTGTTATGTGTTATGGTTCCGCCCCCAGTATTGGGGATTAGTGTGGAGTTGATGTATGTTTATACTCCGCCTTGCGTACTGGGAGTACGGAGTTAGTTAATGTTTATACTCCAGTTCGCGCTCTCGGAAGCTGGAGTTTGTTGATGTTTATACTCCGGTTCGTGCTCTCGGAATCCGGAGTTAGTTAATGTTTATACTCCAGTTCGCGCTCTCGGAAGCTGGAGTTTGTTGGTATTTATACCCAGCTCGCGCTCTCGGAGTACTCTGGGGTTTTAGGAAAATGTTTATACTCCGCCTCGCACTCTGGGAGTACGGAGTTAGTTAAAAAGTTTGTACCCAGCTCGCGCTCTCGGAGTACTCTGGGATTTAGGAAAATGTTTATACTCCGCCTCGCACTCTGGGAGTACGGAGTTAGTTAAAAAGTTTGTACCCAGCTCGCGCTCTCGGAGTACTCTGGGATTTAGGAAAATGTTTATACTCCGCCTCGCACTCTGGGAGTACGGAGCTAAGGAAAAGGTTGTCGTGTATCAACCCATTTCTGGCCTGATGTGATGGCTTGCCCCCGAGCTTGGGTTTCATTTGGTGAGTGGTTGATTGCTTCATAGCCACTCCCTACTTGAATAAATCCCATTGTGTGATGGAATTTAGCTCTTCGTGCATCGTGATGTTGTACATTGTATTTAATGAATCACAGCTCTGGCTCAAAGAGATGGCATTTTATTGCTGAAATAAGAAAACATGGCAAAGTCAGTTGCCTTATTACAAATTCTAATTTCGAAATGCAGAAACAAATTCTAAAACAGAATTTAAACTAAATAGATGAACATAGCCTGTTATGTGCGATAGCAACGAAGTATTTCGCTATCCAAGGCCTTTGGTGAAGCTAGACCATCAGCGGTCGTTAACTCATATATACCATCCCCTAGCTCCTGCTTAATCTCATGTGACTCCTTCCATGTTGGTTTCATGTGTGGTAGTGCTGGGTATTCTTTTTTAACGGCAATCTCATTGCGTTCAGAAGTTTTAAGTCGGTCCTCGGCATTGCGTAGTCGGGCGACTCGATTTCGGCGTATGACTGTTCTCAAGTCAACCTGGTCGCCCTGGACAACTCCAACTCCGTTGACGGTAGGGAACTTTAAGGTTAAGCACCACGGGGCAATTACGGCTCTGAATTCAGTAAGGGCAGGTCGTCCTAAGAAAGCGTTGTATGGCGAGACTATGTTCAACACAGCGAACTGTAATGTCTGAACTCTCCTATGTTCCTTAGATCCCAAACTAACCGGTAGCTTCACCATCCCAATAGGTACGGTAGCGCTACCGTTAAATCCATGGAGGTGAGTTTGGCAAGGTTCCAAATCCCTGGCTTTCATCCTCATTTGATTATAAGCATGTATAAAAAGGATATTCGTAGAGCTTCCGCGGTCAATTAGTATCCTCTTCATCCAAGCTGGACCTACTTGTGCCGATATCACGAGTGGGTCAGTAGTCGGGCTTCCGACATAATCAATATCGTTGTCTCGGAAAGTGATGTCGTTAATTATCGCTCTCTTTCGTTTGGTCGAAGGTTTATTGTCCAAGTTATCATCGTACTCAAAGTCTGTTCGTCTAGCCAAGTTGTTATATGATTTCATTTCTCCCCAGCTTCGCTTCGCTGTACGAGGACTATCACTTACAACATTAATTACCAGTCTTCCTCCGACACGACCTGGTTCTTCCTGTCTCTCTGGATTCTGTACATGATTTTGATTTGAGGGACCCGCCCCTTCAGACTACGGTGCCCGCACAAACTGGTCCAACTTCCTCTCTCTGATCAACTTCTCAATGAGGTCCTGCAAGTGTCGACATTCATTGGTGTTGTGGCCATAACTTTCGTGGAATCTACAGAACTTCCCTGTTTGAATCTGCCTCTCCGACGATTGCTTCGGAGCCGGCTTCTTGTATTGCATAGTATTGCAAGTCTGTAGGTACACATTTTCCAATGATGTATTCAATGGTGTGTAATTATCGAACATTGGAGCCTCACGCCGTGGACCTCGATTTGAGTTTCTTTTCTTATCTTGGCCGTTGTTACCTCTTGGCTGAGTTTGCTTGTTCTGTATGTTCAACTGAACCTTTCCGGAATTGTCACCGGACTGTTTAACTGCTACATTGCTCTGTATTCCTTCGCTTCTGGGTCCCGCATCGTCCTGCTTCCTAGACTGTTTCGCGTCCTCTTGCCATAAGAATTGTGCGGCTTTGGAGTAAAAACGGTCCAACGATGCGGGTGGTTTTCCAGCTAACCAGTGTCCAAATTCAGAATCAGGGTCAATTCCCTTTGTTAATGCCATTAAAATTGAGTTATCGTTGGGATTACTAATCTCCACACATGCCGCATGGAATCTCTCCAAGTAACGCCTTAGCGTTTCCCCACGGGCTTGGGTAACACTGGATAAGGTGTTGACATCTTTGGGCCTAGAGACATGCATACGAAATTGTTCAACAAATTTCTTAGCCAATTGATCAAATGAAGAGATAGACCTAGGTGGCAATCTCGTGAACCACATCGTTGCAATTCCACCTAGAGAGATGGGGAAACTTCGACATTTTACTGCATCATCGGCCCTTGCGGCGCTCATCGACCATTCATATTTCAAGATGTGTTGATTGGGATCAGAATTTCCTTCGTACATAGGAAGGGTTGGCATTCTGAATCGTCGAGGAGGTTCAGCATTCAGTATCTCGTCTGTGAAGGGAGTATGACTACGGGAAAGTCCCCAGTCATCGTTGGTAAGGCCTTGGCTTTCGCGGATCATCTGACGTATCATAGTCGAGATGTCTGGCATTGCTACATTTTGAGCGTGCCGAGCTAAGGTGTGGTCGGGCTCCTCAGTGCGAGTTTGGACCGGGCGCTGTCGACGGTCCAAGTTTTGCCTCCTTGGCTCAGCGTCTTCCGGGACGTATGGTTCAGAAGCACGTCCCTGTTGTTGATTACTCGAATCCGGAAGATGTCGGGTATCAACCCTTGTTTCTACTGTGGCAGCTGTGACATGATTGTCCGTAGTATATTGTGGAGTACGACCATCTCGTGCTGATGGTCCAGCCTGGAAGCTGGTTGATGGTCCTACCCTCAATTGCCCGACAAACAGGGCGGGTTGATATCCAGCAGTCTGAGCATGATCTCCGTCTAATCGGGGACGGGTAGATCTATGATGATAGTCAGATGAGGCAGAACTTTCAGTGGATGAGCGGGAAACATCATCCCTTCTGGACCTCCTACGGCCTTGGCGGTTCAGTTGATTTGTCAATTCAATATTGGCACGCAACTGTTCGGCTAACTGCTGCCGACTCTGAGTCAGCTCTTGAAGCAACGCCTGGAATTCTTGTCTAGTGACTGCCCCAGACGGATCTGAGTGGGCAGTGTTGTCCTGGTTGGATGGCTGCTGTTGAGCAGGATTCTGTCCATCCCTACCTTCTTGTACAACAACTGTAGAAGTGGTTCTCGTGCTAACCATTTCGAATGATGAATCCTTTTCCTAGACTTTATGCAAATCTGAATAGAACGGAAGGATGACAAATTAGAGATCTGGATCTTCCTCTTGGATTTGTGCAATCCGGTATCGATGGTAGATCCAAGGAGCAGGAGAAAAAAGCTGGTTTTTTCTCGGTGAAAGCACCAAAGTGTTTGTACCAAAAATGGGCACAACACTCTTCGGAAGTTTTTGAAGAGATAAAAGTGAAGAATGAAAATTAAAACTGTGGATTATCTAACAAAAACTCCAAATAACAGAAAGTAAATGGCAAAGACAAGCGATTTAGAGTGGTTCGGCGTTTTGCCTACGTCCACTATGAAGTTTGATGATTTTATTGCTCGATACTTGAAGATTACAATTTCTTATACTGTAATACAACTGATTTTCAAAGCTAAGTCTGAAACTAAAGCAGCAGTGGTGATTTAGAGTAAATCTGGCAAAGTCTGGGCGCTCTTTAGCTCTTAGAATTCTCCGACCCCTTTTCTGAATGACCAGGGGCTCTATTTATAGGTGTAGGAGGCTGATATTTCGCCTAAAATGAGGGGAGACCAGTTCTGGTATGTCAGGGGGCCCACATGGCCGAAATCTGGAGATCCGGGCCCACTTTGGGATCGATTCGACCCTTGGTTCGAATCGATCAAGAAATCATCCAATCGAGCTGAAATTTGGTGTGAAAATTCTTCATCATGTATTTGAGCTTCTGTGAAAATTTCATGGCATTTGGACTTGTATAACACGAGATATGATCGATTCAATGTTGCATTTCCGGAGAACAGGGATACTTCGAATCGATCTTAGTTCGAATCGATTCGGTCGACTCGATGCTTGCTGCGACGTGGCGCGTGTATCTCGCCTCGATCCGTTTTGTACTCCTGTTTGACTGGGTCGAATCCATGGCTTGGATTCGAAGATGGTGGAGTCGAAGACTCTCAGTTGAGTGGATTCGAAGATGGTGGAGTCGAGGACCCTCAGTTGAGTGGATTCGAAGATGGTGGAGTCGAGGCGATGGATTCAAAGGTATGCTCCTTCGAATCGATTGAGTCGTCTGCTTCCCTCGTATCGATCAGGGTTCCCCAGAGTCGGTCGATACGAAGACACTATTGCTGACTGGATTCGAAGAAGGGAGTGTTCCAATGGACTCGAGGTAAGGGAGCCGAAGCACTCTTGACTGTATCGATTCGAAGGTCCCCTACCTTGTTGGTTTCGAAGAGGGGACACGCATGATGGAGTCGAAGTAAACGTGATCTGCATGGATTCGAAGCAAGGCTATGCTCCATGGATTCGAAGCAACATACGTTTGATGGATTCGACCATGCTAAGGTGATGCCGGTCTAGTGGATACGAACTTCATGGATTCGAACATAGTCTTCGCCTATGGAATCGAACTAAGGACTGTCTACTCCATTTTTCGTCGGTGATATCTTGAGCATACGAACTCGGATTGCCCCGAAATTTGGAACATTAGTTTCTACTACTCTGCTTGACGTGCCTTATCGATTGCAGCCCGATCTGGACTCGTACAAATTTCATCGATATCCATCGCGATCCTTGTGTGTAACTGATTTCCGAGACGATCTGTCACCGGTCTCCAGTCAAATCCTTGGTGTCACGGCCTTGCCAAAAGGCGGGATAACAATTAAGGTCGTAAATGATAGAGTCTGCCTATTTATATATTTAAAAGTATTATAGAAGCCCGCTTCATATTTGAAGTATTAAGTGGCCAATGGGTTTGGAAGTATTGGGAGGTTGATAAGGCTTCATTAGTATTTCGTATCTTGGGAAAGGGTAAGTTTGTAATTGTGTATGCAACGCAAGGTTAGATTAGAATTGCTAACTTTAACGGACATAACATTAAATGGAAACCTATCCATATAAATTTATGTTGTGGACAGTTTATATTTTTTCCAATCACCGGAACATTATTCTGACTCCCCTCTTCATTACAACCCACGGGATAGAATTTAGAGGTACAGGTCACTGGAGCTAGATGTGCTTTGTTGTTGGAGAGTCTTCATTTCTCTCATGCTCGATGTTGATGTGACAATTTGCTATCCAAGGAATATCATTAGTTCCAAGGTAGTAGTCCTAATCAGTATTCTTATCCTATTATTGTTTTCGCTGTGAGTTTAGATTTCTACCAATCTCTGATAATGCTCATGCTTATTTGCAGGTACAAAATCCAACGATCTGTGCTTTGATGGACTTGAGTTTCGATTTTTTTCAAAATTTGGGCATATTAAGGTGCGAGTTGTTACATTTGGTATTAAAGCCTAGGTTAGTAGATCGAAGGAATTGGGATAATTGAGAGAACGTATTCATACTTTCCTATCTCGTAATATTATATTCTTACGCTAGTTTCCAAGAGTTCCGACTATAGAATTAGTTGTAGTTCCACTTCGAAGGAATGGGCAAAGCAAATATGGATTGGAAATATCTTAGAGTTTAGATTTTCACACCGACTTCGAAGTACCCAAGGAGTGCTGGCGATGCGTAAAGCGCTATTGATGAAGAGCATGAGTATGAGATATGGCTGAATCCCGACAACTGGAGGTGTTCGACTTGACCATTGAGATTCTAAATACCTTGTGATTTTGGATTTCGAGTTCTGGTCGGAGACAATTATTCCAGATGAATGGGAAATTAGAGTATGTATGTCGCAATTGTCCTAAAGCAAGTTTTGCTAGGGTGCATTCATTGATCAACTCTTTGAATGCAAATTGGATTTTTATTTCAATAATTAATGTCAATTCCTTAGTCTAAAACCTATGAAAGAATTTTTATAAAGTATATTTTGGAAATGTCCTAGATTTTTGAAAAAAGGGTTTTCAGAGGATTTCTATTCCCAAAGATTTATTTTGGAAATTTTGTTTTGGGGAAGTTTTGAAATTTTAATTTTCAAAGAAACATGTATACCACTAGATTGGTCGCGTTAAGAAATTTTTGGTTTATAAATGATTAGTTCTTTAAATCATTAAATATTTATATGTATATATTAGTAATGGCTTGATTTTGATTTTTGACGAGAAAAGAGTTTTCCAATTTGGGAAATTTGTGTTAAAAAAGTTTTTGGAAACCCTGAAATATATATATATATATATATAAGTTTGACTTTTAAAAGGAAGTCTTGGTATGAAATGGTTTCTATTATTTAGAAAAAAGTATAAAGGAGCATATATTTAGCTCAGTGATTTTTCCGTTTATAAAATTGGGGGTTTTATATTTTCTCTCTTTAAGGTATAGATAAAATAGGAATGACATCGGTATTAATAGGGTATGTAGTTTGAAGTGTTATTGTACCCACCTGTTGTTGGAAGAAATATTTCTATGCGAAGTAGGCAGGAAATAGCAGCTGGAATATTTTCAGGTTTTTGGAATTTTTGTCGGTCGCATTTGTTTTGTTGGGACTACTACGAATTGCTAGAGCATGGTTCGAAACTAGGCGGTAGGCTTTGACACCACCGTGATGAGGATATGAATTTTTCGGATCATGTCGAATCAAAAGAGACGACGCACAATGATTATTATTATGTAATCTGACCCTAATAGGGTCTAGGTTTAATTAATGCCTAAAGAATGTCTAGCAATTGACCACCTAGTCGTAAACCTAGAGAGGTCTACCAGTTAAAGAGTTTTGACACAACTTGAACGTGGAATGGGACTATAAAAGTCGCGTTCAAATTTCCCCAGTTGCCCTCTTTCGTTCCTCCTTCCTCAACAAGCTGAACCTAATCACCAACCTCCTCCTCATCCATGTATCAGCCTCTTTCTTCCGTTTCTTCCTTAGGCGATGCCATTCTACCCTAAGAGCAGTATCCTCGTGTTGGTTTTGCATGTTAGATCTCGACCCACCATCACTTCAGATCTAAACCATATTTCCTCCTTCCGACCACTTCTTAGCCCAAGACACCTTTCCACACTGCCGGTTTTTCCTCACACCATTATGGTCTCAACCCTTAAGAGGGCACTTGGTTGGATCGGAATGAGCAGAAGGTTTTGCCGCTTTTGGACTGAAAGAGCTATTTGTCATGGTAGGATTTGCACCGAGCCTCTGCTTCGAGACCTTTAAGTGGGAATGTTACCCGTGCAACATCTGCCTTTTCGATGTCTTGTTGGCATAGAATTTCGATAGAGGCAACAGTTTGATTCGTTCGAAGGTGAAGAGTATCTTGATTGAGCTGACTAATGACGACCTCGTTGGGATTTTGGAGGCCTCCGCGAAGGACGTGGACTTGGATGATTTTGAAGTGACCGACTTAAAGATTTTTGCAGCAGATCTTTCTCCAGGATGTCGGTGTGTGGAAGATGGATAATCTATGTCCGACTGCCCGTCTGATTATATGTATCATTCGGCACAACGTCATCCCTAAGACGGAAAGTTACGACTGGATTTATCCCATGGTGCGGAAGACCACCTTTGCTAGTATTGGTGGCATCGCCGTCAGTTGGACTCGTACGCTTTTGGATCCAATTTGTTGGTCAAGGATTTGCACTATAGAGTCACTATCCTTATTTCACCTAGCTATTCTCGTCTTTAGGTAATACAGGTGAACCTCCATGGAGAGGCAGTTTAGTAGAAGGTTCCTTCTGCCATCATTATATCCTTCCTAAGGAAGATGGCAATTCTGAAGCCATCATCAACACCAGTAGTGCTAGCAGCACAAAATTAGGATGATAGGCGCCATGCTACGACCATTCAAGGGTCACATCAATGGATCGAGCTTCAGCTGTGGAGCAAGGCATCTCATAGTCTGTAGGCATTGTTTTAGGAGTTATGGTATTGTTATCTTTTCCCTTTCAGCATTTGTTCTTTTTTTTGGGTTGTAAAACTATTAGTTGTCTCTTATAAAAGGCACACATGATATTATGAGTTTCTATTCATTTTCTAGATTATTATTTCTGGATATGCAAACCGCTTGTATATATATGCATAATAGAGAAAAAAATATAAATATGGGAATCTCATAGAGTCACTTAACTAATAGTAAAAGAAATATAAGTCTGAAAGTTTAGAATAGTTGGAAATTCTAGCAAAGGACATGATAAAGTTGTTTTGATATCATGGGTCATTGCTCATATTCCTTATAAGCAAAAAAATTTGAATAATAGATGTGTTGACATTTTAAAATAAAATGTCAAATTTTTGGGTAAATGTTAGTTGTTGAATTTTAGAATTTAGTTTATGCGTTTAACGCATAACCGACTTCTGATTACGTTGAGATTGTGGCTTGATTTATCAAAATTTTTTAGAAGGAAAATATTTTATAAAAAATTTCCCTTGATTTGAAAAGTTCCCTTCTAAAAAAAAGTAAGAAAAAGTTTTGTGTTTTAGTTATTTTGGCTCTTAAATTATTTTTAGAGTTTTTGTTCAAAACTTGATATCAAGGGAAAACGTGCGTTTAAATATTTAGAGATTTTATTTCCCAAATGACGTTTAAATTTGAAAAGTGAGAAAGATTTTGTGAAAACTTTGATTTTGAAGACCACATGCTAGGCGTAGGGAAGGAAAATAGAGTTAGAATCTGCGAATTTAGCCATGCGTTAGGCTCGACGATGCGATAAATGCAAGCGATAACAAGGAAAAAGCTACTTTAGCGTAGGATTTCTAATTCCATACCTTGTCGACGATGCATGCAAATTTATTTTTAGGTTTAACTCCATTTTAGAGCTTGAAAATATGCCTCCTTATGCATTTTGTACGTGGACAATTTGGAGTAATCTGGGGCAGCGAAGAAATTTCCACTGTACTATGGGAACAAGAAGATTACAGTGTGGTAAGAATGTTAAATTCTCTGCCTAAATTCTTTTTTCCGGCATAAGAGTAAAGTTTAGGAAGAAATTTTTCGATGCATTAGATTATTGGATAGTAGGAAGTGGATGCAAAATTGGTTGCTTCATACTTCTATTTGTAGAAGTATGGGGTTTTTGGTTGAAAAGATTTTTCAAAAAGCTGCATACATATAGAACTGATAGTGTATGTGTAGATTGTTTGCTTCATGTTTTCAAAAATGTTTTCAAAAGAAATACATTCATATAGGAGGATCTGATTTAGAATCTTTCTGCATACATATTTTTTGTGTGGTGATACAGTTATACACCTTGCACTTATGCACGTTTGGTTGCAAAATTTATTATACACTCATTGGTTGTGTAGTTTAGGATAATTAGGAGCCAAAACCTTAGTCATTGGTGAAATTCCAGGGACAAAATTCTTTTTAAGGAGGAAAGAATGTAACACCCCGTAATGACGTTACTAATTTAATTAGTTAGTTAATTAATTAGGCTCCAAAAGTGGAATTTGTGCAAATGATGGAATTTGGCTACGAAACTTGCTCCATTATGGTCGTAGCGAAATTCTGAGTAACTTTCATATCTGGAGTTTTGCAATCAGAGTCCAAACAAAGAAGTTACGAACGAAAAACGAACTCGGAACGAAAATAATTAAATAAGAAAAATTAACGTGTATATATTAATTGCCCGGCCCCACAGGCCGACCTGTTATTGGGGACAATCGGCCTCTAGCAGTCAACCAGTGACCCAAAGGCGATTGACCGGTGGAAACTTGGCGGTTGCAATACCTCTAGGCCGCAACCGCCTGGATTTAATATTTTAAATCGAACGGTTCTGGTTGATTTTAGCGCCTATAAATAGCCCTCCCTTCTCTTCTTATATTTTTATGGAGGCAGTAGCGAAGCTCTGTCATTTCTTCTTCTCTACTTTCTTTCTAAATTATAAAGATAAGGTATTTGTATCTATATTCATACAAATCAGAGAAGAGTAGAAACCTAATAAAAAAGAGAAGAGAAGAGAATCAACCATATGCATATTTGAGGTAATTTATATATATATATGTATGTATCTATTTTATCTTCCAATCTCAAATCTTTTCTCAGATCTGTAGTTCTAATGTATGTATATACCCTTTTATACATATCTCTTAGATTAAAATGGATTTGAAGATGAATCAAAGGTTGTACTTCGATTTGAATCGCTTTTAAAAAGTGAGTGGAAAATTTTATAATTTTTATAATATGAAATTTATCCTGTTGGTGTTTATTTAATTTTTATGCCTAATTGGATATTTGTATGTGAGTTGTAGGGGACGAATTGAATATGATCTGAATATAATAAACATCGCCAACATATTCTTGTTTATGAATTGATTTAGCATTGTATGCAACCTGATCTAGAAAACAGTCCCAAAAGTATGAATTTGGAATATTGATTTGAGTGAAATTTATTCCAGATCTGAAATTAGTCGTATAATAATGTTTTAAATTTGGAATATTACCCTAATCTTATTGGAATGTAAACATTTCTACGTTTGGAATCGTTTGAATTTAGATCCGTTTAATATCTGTAAATTAGTTTGATTTCTTTTCCTTTTAGAAAAATACAACGTTTGATCTGAAGGAATAGATGCAAATAGAAAGAGAAAGAGATGTGTAAAATATGAATTCATTGTAGTTTACACTGTCTATTTCAATAATAAAAAGAAATGATTATTACTTGCAATTTCAAATAATGTAATCTTTTAAAGTTAAATCCCCTATTTTGGACTAATTTATGGAAATTATAACGGATAATCTTTTTAGATATGATTCTAACAATTTAACATGGAAAAGAATATTCTAGTGAAGATATATAACTAGAACATATTTGATAAAAGTAAATATTTGTACGTAATTACTGCGCTTATAATAATTAAATAAAAAGCTAATAATGGCGCTTGCACATATTATTTGCATTTAGGATAATTACTTAATGAGAAAGGAATTTAAAAGGTTGTAACTCCAATAGATGATAATAAATATGAGAGTTGCAATAATTTGATAGAGTAAATGGATTAATGGTACTGATAAATAAAGAAGTTGAATTAATAAAAATGGAATAGAAATAAAAGGTTACTAATTCGAATTTATTATTCATACATAAATATCTTAGGAAATGTCCGTTAGGATTTTATTGACAAATTGACATTTATGAGCATTAAATGGGGTTTTATAGGTAGATAAATATTGAAGTTAAATCTTATTGCCTTAAATAAAAAGGGAATTAGCAAGCTAGGTCTAATGTCTACCTAAAATAATATAAATACAGTCTTAGGATGGTAAATTGGACTTAGTGGGTCAGTGATGCGAGGTCGGTAGAGTCACTCGACGGAAGGTTGCCCTTCACTGTGAGGCTACCAACAATCGGGTGTACTTACTACTGATGCAAGATATCATTAATCTTAGGACATGCACAACATGAGAGAATTGGACCTGCATTCTTAATTGGAAAGTATTAAAAGGTGCAAATTTGGAATTAAGAGCGGTGAGGGATATCTCCATAGGGGTTCTCTTCTGGTTTGAGGTCTTAAGTGGCTGAAGGGTCCGCCACTCTCCTAAATGGAAGTATTAAGTAAGTGTTTGTACCAAAATTGGGGACAACACTCTTCGGATGTGTTTGAAGAGATAAAATGAAGAAATAAAATGTAAAACGAGGAAGATCTAACAAACACACCAATCGATAAACATGAAAAACGCACAAAAACACACAGATTTAGAGTGGTTTGGCGTATGGCATACGTCCACTATGAAACGGCTAACTTTTATTGATTTTTGGTTGTTGGTTACAATGAGTTACAACAATACAATCCAAGTACAGTAGTGATTTCAGTAGAGTATGGACATAGAAGAGCCAAAAAGTCTCTTTTAAGTAGGTCGTGGGCTGCTATTTATAGGCGTAGGCAGCAAATATCTCACTCAGATCTCGGAAGACCTCTTCTCTCACGTGGGTGGGCCCACGTGATCGATCCCCGGTTGTTTAGACTCGATCCGTGATCGATACGAATTAAATTCGTATCGATCAATATTTAGCCCAATCGAGTCGAGATTGATCATGAACATTCCTAAGGTTGCATGCAAGCTTCTGTGAAAATTTGATAGCATTTGGACTTGTAGATTTTGAGTTATGATCGATTCAAGTTCGAGTTTGCTGAAGGCTGCCGAGTTCGTATCGCTTTCGTTCGCATGGATCTGTTCGCATCGCTTCCAGGCACGTGCTTGCTAGGTGACGTGGCGCTAACTTTTAGGATTGATCCACTTTTCATGCCGAGTGACCGAGTCATCCACTTCTATGCCTTCTTCGTATCGATTATGTGAAGCTCTGTTCGTATCGATCATTTCACACATCCTTTGTATCGATGACTTAGGGCCCGTTTTGTATCGCTCATTGTATACATTCTTCGTATCGACTATCTGGCGATATGTTTCGTGTCGATGGAGGGGAATCGATACGAGATGACTAGGTGGCAACCGATACGAAATGAATGGAGGGCGATCGATACGAAATGGACATCTATCAAGGAATGATGGATACGAAGGGGAGTGATATTTGATGGATATGAATAGGGTCATTGCAAGGTGATGGATACGAACTGAGGCTTGTGGACCGATGGATACGAAATGGATCGATGCGAAATAGATGGATACAAACAGAACATGCTTTTCATAGAATTTGATCGATCCATAACTTGAGCATACGAACTCCGATCGACTTGAAATTTGACAAGTTGGCTTTCATAGCTTTGCTTGTCGTGTCATATCAATTGTAGCCTGATCTAGACTCGGGCAAAGTTTATCAGTATCCATAGTAGACCTATGTACAATCGATCTCCAAAATGGACCGTCTTCAGTTTCCGGTCAATTCCTTGGTATCACCGCCTTGCCAAAAGGCAGGATAACATTTGCCCCCCAAAGTACATCTTGTGAGGACATGACATGCTTTGAAAAGCTGCAATCTTCATTCTGAAAGGTTCCATCTGACTTGTTGACCGGTTGTTGTCTTTTCGTCGAAAGATGTAACCTTCGATTGATCTTCAGTAATACAAATAACGAATAGTTGACTGCCAATTGTTATACTATGCACAATTGTAATTGAGTGTTGAATGATAGTATTCTGTTGTTCGATGTAATCGCCACCAAGTGAGCATTAAACTCCTGTGAATTTTGAAAATTGAATATTAGTCCGACATACATGTATGTATGTTAACTTGACTCCCGTTAACGTTTGCACGTTTACGAGTCGCTGTCAATTTTTTATTGAGTTTCATGTTGATCCTCTCCTGAATCAACGTGAAATTCGAATTGTAACAACACTTGATGGTTGTTTTAGTGTATCCTTTCATATCAATCCTCTCCTGGATCGATTCGAGGAATTGAAAAATTATCTTCGTATCGATGGCGATCGATACGAATTAATTGGCCTTTTAAAATATTATCTGTGGGCCTCAAAGCAATGGATACGAAGTTATCATCTCGTATCGATTGATCATTGATGGACACAAACAGTTCAAATGAGCCCTTGCCACATCTTTCGTATCGATGGCTCGATGGGTATAAAGAGCTTTGTCCCAGATCGGCTGTGGATGGATAAAATGAAGTCTCTCCATATCAATAACACAAGAAACCATTTCCACTGGTCACTTTGCATTGGAAGATGAAGCGTTTCCTTATGAGATTCGAGTCCATATAAATACGCCCTGTACTTAGAAAAAATTTCATCCGCCTTCACTCCATCCTTACCTTCGTATCGATAGAAAAAAACCGAGAAATTGCCTTCGTCCCCAAATCAACACAATTTCATAATCCCTCGGCCCAAATCTCTTAATTAGGTAATTAATTAATGGATTCACATCAAAAACGATGAGACTTGAGTTTGATTGCCAACCCATTCACGTTCATGCCCGGTTTCGATGATGTCGAAGTTGGAAATGGATTGGAGCGTGGTTGAAGAAGGTTGTAATGGCAGTTAGGTCGTTTGGAGAAGAAGTGTGAAGGGATATGAAGAAAGGATTTGTATCGATGATGAATGATGAGCGAGTTCGTATCGATCTGGATATAACAAAACTTCATATCGAATGAATAAATCACTTCGTATCGATAACTGGTGGGTATTCGTGCCGATTAACTAATGATGGTTATTCGTATCGACGCCTAGCGATCGATACGAATCTTGGATTTGGCGATCAATACGAAGTTGTTATAGTTGATCGTTACGGAGCAGAGCATCGATACGAGATACTCTTTGGATGATCGATACGCAGCGCTGTTTACGATCGATACGAACCACCACTTTCCATGATCGATATGAGTTGTCGTTCTTTGATTGATACGAAACGTGCCCCCGGTGATCGATCCAAGTCCAAACTGTAATGGATACGAAATCTTTGCATAATCGAACATTTGACTCCGGCGAGCTTCAACTTCGCATAATTGGACATAACTATGTAACTGCATATTTGACTGCCCCTCGAAACTTGTCGATGGAACTGTTACTTAACAAAATTTAACGAACTTTAACATGGATCGGTCTCCTAAGTCTGAATGGTACGGTTGTGACGGTCAGCGATGACGGTCGCTCTGATCGACTCTTGAAATCTCATCGTTTGAACATTTTCTCAAATTCTGTAGAGTTTCTTAAGTATTATGTAGCACTGCACTGCACAACACATTCATGCACTTCACACTAGGGAACACACGGGCCTATTATCATCTAACGATGGTTTTTACTAAGTTGATTAGCTATGGAACTCAGGAGTTCGCAGCTGTAGGGGGCTCAAAGTTCACCTCCTCTGGTAATAGAGATGCCGGCCATCGTGGTCGAAGTCATAATTCCAGTTCCATATGAGCTGCCAGGAGCAACCTTTGTTAGGAATCAACAAGATTCCATACCATCCAACGTCTCCGAAGATATGTTGGGGAGGATTGGTTTGAGGAATGGGCTATCGCTGGATGATGTCCTGTTACCGGGGCCAAACACAGGCCACATACTCCTCCAGAAGGATACGCACCTTTAATCGACATTCGTGCATAGCTGGGACACTTCCTCCATTTAACCAATATATTCGAGAAGTGTTAGCTTTCTTTAGGATCGCTTCGTCACAGTTGCATCCGAATGGGTATGCGTTGCTGAACAGCTTATTCATTGTTTTTATGGAGCATCTCTTACGACCCCCGACTCCGGAGGAAGTCAGATTCTTGTTTAATGTCAAGAGTCGGGGGGATAACCCCTCTTTCACATTCCTAGAGGCAGTCAGGAATTGCCAAGTGGTGACTGGATCCTGGACCAGGCTTAGCTACTTCAAGACGGAGTGGTTCTACGTTCGATGCCCGCCAGGGTTTGCTAGAAGGTGGTTAGTTAGACATAAGTGTCGCAATTTCTCCAGTGGTTTACGAGATAGTTGTAATTGACATTGAATCTAATATTTCCTTTCCTCTACAGCCACAATTCCACGACCCGAAGGTGCCCAATTTAAAGAAATAGTGCGGATCTTTCAAGAGGTGCCTGGTGAGATGAGAGAGATTGACTCGGTGCTGATAGACGAAAATTTGAGGGTCATCGGGCTAATTGATCAAGACCAGAGCATAAGACTTGAGGGACCGCTTAGGACAACCCTGGCGAGACGGGTGAAGCATAGGGTGCCTGGGATTGTAATTGCTGAGGAGGGCGATGAAGAAGACATGCCCATCGAAGACGAACAAGGCAAGGCAGTTGCTCATAAGATTTTAGAGGGAAAGAGGAGAGGCAAGGCAGTTGCTCATAAGCTTCATAAGTCTACAAGATGAAAATCCGTGGTGATGTCCCTACCAGCCGCCGGTGTTAGAATTTTGGAAACTCCTTCTGTACAAATGGAGAATCCTTTCGAAGGACTCGCCGACATTCCAATTCCTGACTATGTGTCGCTTCAACACGACACCGGGTTCGAAGGGCTTCAAAGCGCTTTAAATTTAGGCGAGTTACTTCCTACGAGTATGGCCGACACAACCGGTTGGTCGGGGAGTTTTTGCACATGCATACATACACTTTCACGGCACTGCACGATTTCCAATCATAAGCTATTCATTTCCGAAGATTACTAACTCTGCTTATCTTTCTATTTTACAGAAACGATGTCAAGACGGGAATCCATGCTCGGTAGCCTTCGCTCGGCACGCCAGTCATCTAGCTCATACTATGAGTCCTGCAGAAGGGAGGCTGATAGAGACCGCGATCGCAGTTATTCTAGCCAGGAGCGTTATGAAAGGGAGAGGAACATAGAGAGAGAATATAGGCTTTGCTCCCGGTTACGTTCTCCGCCAACTTGAGTCCCAACACAACCTTCCGGTCATGGTAAACAACCCTTGGAACCTTAACGCCAAAGACCACCTACTCAAGTATCAAGGTTTGATTCACAGCACCGGAGGATGGAAACTGAAACTCCCACTATCATTGAGCAAACTGTTACAGAGCCCACTGGGGAGGGAGCGATCAGGATCGCCCAACTAAAGAAAGACTTTCCAAACATCTGTTTTGATGGCTTTATCTTCCCTCCACATTTAAATAGAATTCCAGTCGAGGCAGAACAAACAATGCACGATTATATCCATAATGTTTACAGTCAATACCAGGAATGGATGAAGACCGCTGACAAAGCATCGATGGTGGCCTTTGAGCGGGCAAAAACAATTGAGAAATTAGAAACTGATCTCACTCAAAAGGATCGCATAATTCAGGTGCTACATGATGAGAGCGAGTCCGCGAGAAACTTAGAGACATGGGCCAACACAAGGGTTGATGAGGCTACACAGCGGATGGAAGAGATGAGGCGGATGCACTTAGCCCTGGTTGAGGAGATAGGGCATCATACCACCACAGTCATGGCCGAACGTGACGGGGCGCTTAAAGAGCTTGAAGAGCTTAAGGCCAAATTTGTCGAAATCATTAAAGAGAAAGACGATGCAGACAAAGCTGCCCAGGAGGCATGTGAGCAGGCTGTGATATTTAGGAATGAGAAGGATGCGGCAGCGCTCAAAGTTCAGGAAACTGAAACCAGGGTTGAGAATGAGGTGAGAGCTGTGAAGACCAGGTTGAAGGCTGACATTGAAGATATTCTTATCACATACAATGCCAATGTTCTGAAGCACCAAAACCTAACCTAGCTCGATAACTATCCATCACACTTGTATAATGCTTGGGGCCGCTTGCTGGAAGATGAAAAGGCAGAACACCAAGCTGAATCAGTCAATGAATTTGAACTAGAGAACCGGGTGCTGAGTGAAGATGAGAGAAAAGTTCTCTACGACATCACGATCACATATGAAAAGGAGAAACTCGCTACTCAGCATTCGGAAGCTGGAGAAGGTTCTGGTCTTAGGCATCATGATGCGGGTTCCGAAACTCTTGTGCCATCCCTGTCCGAACCTACATCTGCGGTTGATCCTCAGTCTATCCCTGCATACAATCCTGATCAACCACAGTTATCTCCAGCTCGCGAGCATGTTTCTGAAGCTGCTCCGCCACTCATGAGCCAATCTAAGGAAGGTATTCTGAACATTTCTTGTGCTCATTCAAAGCAAGAAACATTGATTAAAGTAATCACTAACTCTTTATCTTTTTCTCTATTTAGTGATAGGATCTACATCATCCGTGCACCCAGTAACCCAAGAGCCTCATCACGCACAGGAGGCCGTTATTACAGAAGCGACTACTACAACGGCTACTGCACCAACCGATGGAGCACAGGGGAGCGCATTTACTTTTGATGAGCAGATGATGGAGGATCTTCTCGGCCACCAAAGTGACCCTTTTGCTGATCTGCCATTTGTCATGGGTGGAGGCACACCTATGATCAGCTCCTCGGGCCCAACTCCTAGCATCCCGGCGATGCCCAAACAATCCATGAAGAGGAGATAATGGCTGAAATTAACACCGAGATGGAAGCAGCTGCGCGGTGTGGTGGCTTTGGAGGTGGAATGGCGGGACTTGGTCCAACCCCTTTGCGAATGATTTCTCCTGGAGGCACGGTCGTTGACACCAGTGTGTCGCCTCCGTCTTCTAACATTGATCCTGTCCCTCCGACTCCGCCTTCGGGAAGCATTCCAATCCATGTTAGTTCGGAGGAGGAAGTTACCATAATGCCCCCGACTGGAGATCAACCGCCAAAAGGCAAGGGCTCAAAGAGGCATCCAAGTGGTAGCTCCAACGGGTCAATGCCGAAGGGGAAGAAGAAGAAAGTGAAAGAATAGGCATGTCTTTTCATCTCATTTTTGGTAGACAGATAGGAATTTCTTTTTACTTTTTGTAGGCCGTGTATAGATGCGGGTTCGGCCCCTACTAGTAGGATTTTTTTGGGAATAATCTTGTACTTATCCTTCTCTTCCAAAGAATAGTTGAAATAGAATTCCATTTTGTCTTTAGCACAGTTTGCATTTATTTCGCTTAAGTGTTTCAGCATTTGAACTTCCATTCAATGTATTTGTGAAGTATATTTCTTTGAATCGGACCCGGGTTCAGTTGCTAAGTTCTAGAGTCGCGGCCTTGGGTCACGATCGAATCATTAAGTCCAATTTCAATACTGCACTGCCTCAATCAGTGGCTAATACTTAAGTTATGCCCCCAGTTTTGGGGACAAATTGAAAAGATCGGTAGGCCATCATTCTTCGCCTTTAATATATCAAGCCCAATTCTGCTAAATCGAGGCTGAAACAAGATGAGTTCGGGTGGTTGAATCACATCTGCTCATCCATTGTTGATTGCATCCATGCTCTGGGGATTGTACCTGAACACTGGCGGTCGGTCACGCCCGTTTTATATTTAGGACTTCGTCCGCACTTTGGGGATTTAGATTGATTCGTGGGTGGCCAGTCACACCCATTTCGCGTTATACTCCGGCCCGCACTCTGGGGGCTCGGAGTTGTCCTGCGGGTGGTCGATTCACACCCAGTTTGTGTTTAAACTCTAATCCGCACTCTGGGGATTTAGAGTCAGTCGATGTTTATACTCCGGTCCACACTCTGGGGACTTAGAGTTAGTTGATGTTTATACTCCAGTTCACACTCTGGGGATCTGGAGTTAGCTAACAGACGATCAGTCACATCTGTTGTGGTTTTTAGAACTTCGTTCGCACTCCGAGAGCGATAGACGTATCAGGATCGTGGATGGTCGGATCACATCCACCCTGAGTTAACAAGTGGGGTCGTTAGATGGACGGGTCCATCCTCCTCGAACTTGGTTTGAGTACGGGCGAAGTCGTTAGGTGGATGGATCCACCCTCTTCGAGTCCCTTATTAGTAAGTTTACACTCCAGTTCACATTCTGGGAATCTGGAGTTAGTTAGAGGATTGTCGTGTATCAATCCTTTTTTGGCTTCAGTGTGATGGCTTGCCCACGAGCTCGGGTTTCACTTAGAGAGTGACCGTTCATATCACAGTCACTCCCTATTTGAATAAGTCCCACCGGAGGATGGAACTTAGCTCTCCGTGAATTATGATGGTCGTATGATGCATTTAGAAATCACTACTCTGGCTCGAAGAGATTGCATTTTAGTGCTGAAATAAAAAAATACGACAAAGTCAGTTGCCTTATTACAAATTCAGATTTCGAAATGCATAAACAAATTGCAAATGAAAAGTAGACTGAATAAATAAATAGAGACTGTTATGTGTAGTAGCGACGAAGACTCTCGCTGTTCCAGGCTCTCGGCAGAGTAAGACCATCAACGGTCGATAATTTGAATGTGCCATCTCCGAGCTTTTGTTCGATGACATACGGCCCTTCCCACGTTGGCTTCATATGTGAAGGAACCGGGTAAATTCTCTTAAGGACGAGATCGCCGAGTTCGAAGGTTCGAGGTCGGACCTTGGCATTGTATAATCGGGCGACTCGACTTCAGTATGCGGCTGCCCTCATATCATCCTCTTCACACTTCTCATCCAATAAGTCAAGGGATTCGACAAGTAATATATCATTCATCTTCGGATCATAATATGTCACACGATGAGAAGGTACTCCCATCTCGACTGGAATAACGACTTCTGAGCCGTAGGAAAGAGAGAACGGAGTGTGGCTGGTTGTGGATTTGTGGGTTGTTCGATAAGCCCATAAAGCCATAGGAAGTTCATCGACCCATTTGCCTCCGGTCTTTTCCAGTCGTTTCTTCAGAATGGACTTTATAACTTTATTAATAGCTTCGACCTGTCCATTCGCTTGAGGGTGCGCAACTGCAAAGAACTTCTTTTGGATGTGGAATCGTTGACAGAAATTCTTAAATTCAGCACTATCAAACTGTGCTCCATTGTCAGTGATGATGGTATGTGGGAGGCCAAATTGATAGATAATGTTGCATACAACAAATTTGATCACTTTCTTCATTGTGATAATAGCAAGGGGCTCAGCTTCTGCCCATTTGGTGAAGTAATCAATCGCAACGATGGCGTACTTCGCACCACCTTTAGCTAGAGGTAGAGAACCGATAATGTCGATGCCCCATACTGCGAACGACCATGAACTGACCATCTGAGTTACTTTGGTAGGCGGGGCCCTTGGAATCCGAGCATGTTTTTGACATCTATCACATTTTCTGGCGTAATCCAATGCATCACGATTTACAGTCGACCAATAGTATCCATATCGGAGCAATTTTTGGCAAGAGCTTACCCCCTGGTGTGATCACCACATTCTCCTTCGTGTACATCATGCAATACTCATTTGACTTCATCGTGGGCGATACACCGGAGTAAAGGAACAGAGTACCCTCTTCTAAACATGACTCCATTTTGAATAGTGAACCGCGAAGCCTTTCGAAGAACTTGTCTTTTTTCACTCCTATGCTCCGGCAGGGTCCCATGCTCGAGATAGTTTTTGAACAGAGTCATCCATGACTCCTTATCGGGAATGACTTCAAATACCCAGTCTGTTTCCATCTTATCGATGCTAGGGGAAGATAACGTCTCTATGGGAACGATTCCCATTTGCTGTGCCTCACCTGTACTGGCTAACTTTGCTAAGGGATCAGCCTTATGATTGCGTTCTTGGAGTATGCAATAAATGGCATAATAATCGAACTGATCCAATATTTCCTAAACCCGAGCAAGATAAGCAGCCAGTCTTCGGTCTTTTGCCTGATACTTCCCCCGAATTTGACAATGACCAATTATGAATCATAGTAAATCTCCACAGCAATAATTCTTAAATCTCTGGCAAGTCTCAATCCGGCTAGCAGGGCTTCATATTCGGCCTCATTGTTAGTTGCACGGAAATCGAACTTTAAGGCGTAGCATATGGATTGGCCTTCAGGAGTCTCAAGTACAACACCAGCGCCTGAACAACGGTCATTTGATGGACCATCAGCATGTAGCCAGACAAATTTAGGAGATTTACTAGTTTCTAGTAAGTCCTCAGGGATAGTGAACTCAGCGATGAAATCTATTGGGACTTGTCCTTGAATGGCTCGCCTTGGTGAGTAAGTGATGTCGAACTGACTCAGCTCGATATTCCACTTGAGTAACCTACCAGACATCTCAGGCCGCACAAGGATCTGTCGTAACGGTTGGTCGGTGTAGACGGTGATAGGATGAGTCTGGAAATACGGACGGAGCTTCCTCGAGGCAATGAAAAGACAATATGCCAACTTTTCCAGCTTCGGATAGTTTCTCTCATCTCTGATCAGTCGTTTGCTAATGTAATAGACCAGTCGTTGTATCCGATCTTCCTCTTGAATTAGGGCAGCACTGATTGTGTTTTCTGACACCGCCAAGTAGATGCATAATTTCTTGTGATCAATGGGCTTTGACAGAATGGGTGGTATGGACAGGTGTTGAACCAGTGCTCGGAATGTGCCCTCACATTCCGTAGTCCATTCAAAGTTCTATTTCCCATTTCTGATCAGGTCGAAGAAGGGAATGCACTTGTCAGTGGATTTTGAAATGAACCTGCTCAGCGCTGCTACTTTCACATTGAGGCTTTGGACTTATTTTATAGTCCTTGGAGTCTCAAGATTTCTGATTGCCTAGATGTAACGACCCGTAAAATTTTCAATAATTTAATTTGTTAGGTTAATAAGTTTTGAGTGATTTAATATAGAAAAAAAAAGAAAAAAAAACTTTATCTATTAATAATTGAGCAATGGTAATTAGAACTAATTAGTAACAATTGAAATGAAGTCCCAATGATAAAATAATGTAAATTAGTTATAAATTTGAATGTAAGAAACAAGTGTGAATGTTGAATCATTAATGAGATAATATGTGATAAATAGAAATTGAAGTAAATCAGTGTTAATTGAGCAATTGTAACATTTGGTTTGTAAATAATAATGGATTCATTAATGTGGATTAAAGTAATAGTAACGGGTGTGAGTTACTATTTAATTGGCCTATTAATTTACTTATAACAGTTATATTTGAGTATAAATTTAAATATAAGTAAATAAGGGTAAGTGGTGTATAAATAAATAAATTTGTATAATTGATAGTAATTGAATGAATTCAATAATAGGTAAGTAATTATGATAATTAGTTGAATATATGATAAACTTAAGTGTAAATTAAAGGGTAGTGATAACAACTATTATAAGTTGCCTATTTAGTCTATAAAATAATTAGAAAATCTTTAATGTCATTAATGAGAATTTATGCAGTAACGGGAGGTGTGAATGTATACAATAAATAGAAACGTAAATTTATTATAAAGTAATAAATTGGTAAAAGGAATGGAACTAAGGTAAATTAATTAATTGGTTTTAAATCTTAATTGATGTGTAAAATTGACAAGATTTCACATTTAGAAATGTAACATTTTATACAAATTTAAGAAAAAAAATATATGTTTCTTTTTCCCGTAACTCCTGCCTTTTCCGTTTCTTAACATTCATTTCCACTTTCTTGCCATCCAAACTCCTTCTAGCCATGCATTACACTTCATCATTCACGCACAAAATATTTTCCAACTTGTCCTTTCTCTTCTAATTTAAAGATTCTTCATACGTTTCTTTTATTAAATGGGATATAAATCCCCTTTTTTTATTTTCTTACCGTTTATTCTTTTGGCCATTCATCTTCATAACCCTAGCCGCCTACTACTTTGTGAATCACGTACACAATAGTTCCTCATCTCATTCATTTGCGTGAAAAAAATATATATAAAGCAAGTTCTCTTTTTCATGGCTTCTCCTTACCTTCTTCTTCTATTTTTCTTTTTGTTTCTTCTTTGTTTTCTTCTAGGAATGCTCGGCCACCAACTTGTTCAATCCTAGCCGGCCTCTCCTCCACCATCCACCACCTTATGACTGGCCATGGTCATCACCACCTCCTCTCCAATCCATGGCCGTGACCACCATGAAGACTCCATCACCAAACAATGGAAAACATAACCTAGATCACCACATACATCCACTTCCTCCTTTATTACCTCGGCCACACCACTCAAGCACCATCTCCTTTGCTTTGCCTAACCCTAGCCATGCCTTATGATGTTCACTTGACCTAGATCCTAACCCGGCCGAGCACATAGAGACCATGGCCGAACCAATTGAGCACAACCCCTTGACCTTTTTGGCCTTCCATTGTGTTGTAACCTCCTTCTCTTCAAATTCCAAGCCATAGCCGTACATAGCTTGCTTGTTCCCATCTTGGCCGAGCCTACATGACCCAAAGAACATCTTGGCCAAGCATGCTATGATGTGGTCAAGCCCACTTGACCATGGCCTAGCCACTTGATTAATTTAAAGCAAGGTTATGTCCTCTTTGATTCATATTTGCATTGTTTAATCCATCTTTTGTTGTGTTGGATTTTATTCTTATGATTTGTGTACTTGTTTATGTACAAGATTGGATCTTGACTGTTCATCCACTCAAAATTTTATTCGTGCTTTGTCGTGCTTTTTGGAGTTTCAGTTATATATCTTGAATTGCTATCTTCAGCTTTAAAAAGGTGAGTTTTATCACTCTAGACATATGTACTTATATTATTGTGAAATGATGACAAGTGAATCTGTATAAATTGATATGTTATTCATACATTCCTGTGATATATTATATGATGTTAAATGATGTTTATATACCTGTTACATTACCTGATATGTTATTATTTGTTATACTGTTCATTTTAATTACTGTATCTCACACTGCAAGTTCCCTATCACTATGGGTTGAAATGATACATACCCGAACGGACATTAGAATAAGGAAAAATCATTATGAGCTGAAATGATAGGCTCGAGTGGTTTTTATTGTATTTTATTTGACTTGGGATTGCGGGTTTGAAATGACAGAACCCGGATTTTTCTTTTTAAATTACAGATTGAAATGATACATATCCTTATCACTTGACCTAGGTTAGAAAATATTATACAGGCCCATGGTCATATTTTAAATAATATTTTCCTAAAATTTATTAAGTATTTTTAAATAATATTTTCTTAAAAGATTATTAAGTATTTTGAGTTTATAGATATATGAAATTTTAACTTAAATTTTGATTTAATGCTTTAAATCATAAAGGTGTATTGGTTTTTCTATAAGTTAAATTTTTATAAGTTAATAATTAGTTTTAAGTTAAATTAAGGATCTTTATTGAGGATAAATAACTTAATAATTGAATTTGACTTAATATGGAAGTTTTAAATCTAACCTAGTAATTGTTATGAATTTTACTTTATGAAACAGACATGTTTTGTGTAATAAATAATGTATTTTGAGCCGGTAAAATAGAATACAGTTTTAATTGGACATTTTGGAATAAAATTTATTTGACTAGAAAATCATAGTTATTTGATGTCTAAATGAATAGATCTAAAAGAAAAGGATTGATTGTTATATTAACTATGATAAAATATTCTTTTGTGAAATGTTATGTTTTGTAAAATAAACAGTTATGATTTTTAAATGGAAAAATGTAACTTTAATTATGACCTAACTTGATAATTGGAAATTTGGTTTTTCAAATGGAAAATTTAAGTTAAGTAAATAAACATAAATTTAGTTTTATTTATGAAATGGGTATCTTAAAATAAAGTGTTAGGTTAGTGGTTAAAAATAAAAGTTAAGTAAAATAGTGTATTTTGACTTAATAAATGAATTATGGTTTAAATTGGATATTTATTTATAAATTTTATTTTATTAAATCATAAGTTAAATGATATCCAAATGAATGTTTTTGAAGCATGAAATATGATTTTTATAAGTTATAAATGGCTAAAATTGAAGTTTTAATGTTTTTGAAAGGTTATAATAAAATCTGGAATTTTATTGGTAGCATTTATAAAATGTTGTGGTTTTAAGATGGCATTTGTGAAGTGCTATCATTTCTGAAAATTAACTAAGTTCTGAAATAACCAAATACTATTACAGCAGTTTATAAGTGCCGCTGTTTCTGAAATTAAACTATGTTTTGAAATACTAAAATACTTACCACAACATTTTATAAGTGCTGCTGTTTTTGAAACTAAACTGTTTTGAAATACTAATACCTACTGTAGCACTTTAAAGTGCCGCTGTTTTAAATTTGACAATGTTTTTGAAATGTTAATATATTTACCGTAACACTTTATAAGTGCTGTTGTGGCTGAAATTACAATGAACTTTGGAAATGAATAATATTTTTGGAAGATTTTGACATTGAATTCAAATGGCTTAAATGAATATGTTTTGAGGTGTAATATAAACCATTTTTGAAATTTATAAGTTAACACAATGATTTCGAAATTGGTATAATTGAACGAATGAACTTAATAATGTTATAACTTTGGTAATGAATATTATTTTTAAGGGTGTTATGATTTTTCTAAATATTATGATTTCCTAATGATAACATTTTCAAAATTATATGGTTTCAAAGTATTATGGTTTCAAAGTCTTGGGTTTCAAAGGTGTTATAACTTTGGAAGTACTATGATTTTGGAAATGAATTTATTTGAAATAGTATTTAATTAAGAATCGTTTTGAATATATTGATTTGCAATTTAAGATTTAATAATATGGCTTTGAAGTATAAACTAGTTTTGAAATGGATATGATATTTTGGTTTTGAAGTATAAACTAGTTTTGAAATGGATATGATATTTTGGTTTTGAAGTATAAACTAGTTTTGAAATGGATATGAGATTTTGGTTTTGAAGTATAAACTAGTTTGAAATGGATATGAGATTTGGTTTTGAAGTATAAAATATTTTGAAATAAATATCCATGGGTTATAATAACGATTGGTTGTTAAAGAGACCGGGATCGGATATGGGCATACTCTCTGTCGATACCGAAAACCACTTTGACAACCGTGTATGCGGTGGAGATTTCAGAATGAAGTAGGATGGTGGCGACGATTTCTATTGAGGTATATACGTGGACCCGACTCCCGTGAGTTGGCATAAGGTGGCTAAAACAAGAGAGATTGACGGGCCAACGAGGTAGCACCTCTGATCGGACGCATTTCTTCGATACCATTCTATTACTTTGTGATTGATTTGGTGGCCACCCTTCGATTTTGATTAGGAGTGTGTTCCGAGGTGGGCGGTAGTGGCTGCTATGCGTTTCCACCAGCCCGGATGTGTAGTTGGTATACCTACCCTGGCATTGCCTAGTTGTGCCGTGTCACCTACCATATCGAGCTTTACTATGAGTTTGGATTTGTGCCGTAGCCTGTGGAGTATTGAGGGTAGCTCCCGATCTGGGGGTACGCTGATACTGGATAGACTACTGGGACTATTATGTGTTAAGGTGGAAAATGTAAAGCCTTAACGTTATTTAAAAGTAAGTTTATTTTACTATTAGACATTATTATAATAGCGAATATTACTACATAGTAGATAGTTTAACGGATCCTTAAAGGATGAGTGATCCCAAGCATTCTTTAAGTTACTTGTACTTTTCTATTACAGTTCACTTGAGTTGGTTTACATTGTATAAGTATGTATGTCCTGACTCAAGTGTTTTGTGCTTTGCTTTACGCTCGGGTCGGACTGAGTGATACAGTATTCGAGACACACCTTTGGAGTTGGAGCTTCCTTGGAGATCCAGCTATCTATTTTGCTTTCAGTTATTCAGTTGATTCTAGTGATGTATTCAGATCTTGTATTTGACAATTGTATTGAGACATCTTTGTATTCGTGATTTCTATTGTATCTTGTTGAACTCTGTTATTATATATATAGTAGCTTCATGAACTACTATTTCTTGCTTCCGCTGCATTGTTATATTACTCTGTGTTTGTGATCTGTGATTTATTTACTGTATATTCTGAGTTTTGCCAAATTTTATTTACAATCTATTGTTTTGAATTATTCAAGTCCGACATGTGTGGATTTATTGTCGATTTGAATGGTCCAAAATAGTGGGTCGTTACACTAGATCTTCTCGGGATTGGCTTCAATTCCTCGGGCATTGACGATAATTCCAAGGAATTTTCCAGACGCGACCCTAAAGTGACATTTCAATGGGTTGAGTTTCATTCTGTACTCTCAGAGGATGTTGAACATCGATTCCAGGTCTTTGATATGATCAGTGGAGAGTCCCGACTTCACAAGCTTGTCGTCCACATATAATTCCATGGTTTTTCAATCTGGTTAGCGAACATTCGATTAACTAGCCGTTGGTAAGTTGCCCCAGCGTTCTTGAGTCCAAATGGCATGACTTTGTAGTAGTAAAGTCCCAGATCGGTGACGAAACTGGTATGCTCCTGATCGGGCAAGTGCATGGGTATCTGGTCGTAGCCAGAATACACATCCACGAAGGATAAGAGTTCATGTCCAACCGTTCAGTCCACGAGCTGATCGATTCGGGGAAGTGGAAAACTGTCTTTGGGGCAAGCTTTATTCAAGTTTGAGTAGTCAACGCATGTTCTCCATTTCCCGTTAGGCTTTCTGTCAAGTACAGGATTGGACACCCATTCCGGATATAATGCATCTCGGATAAACCCGTTCGACTTGAGTTTATCTACCTCTTCCTTAAGGGCGGCAGATCTCTCTGGATCCATACCATGCCTTTTTTTCTTGACCGGGACATGTCACGGGTCAATATTCAATGTGTGGCTCGCGATGTCCGGGGAGATTCCATACATGTCGGAATGCGTCCAGGCAAACACGTCGAGGTTTGCCCGAAGTAATTCAACCAATTCCTGCTGCATCTGTTGGCTAAGCTGAGATCCAATCTTTATCATTTTAGAATCGTCATTATCATCGATCGAAACATCAATAGTCAGCTCGACCGAGGAAGCTTGACTGTCTTTACTTTCGTCTTCACTTTCGGTATCTCTCGAGTCAAGATCCCTTAGGAATTGGTTGGAGTGCCCAGGCTAGGCCCAGGCGTTAGTTGTCAATTTTCCACAAAGCGGACGCAGAGAGATTCCTCTACGCCCTTCCCTTTTTCTTTTTGCTGCGCCTCCCGCAGCTCAGTAACATAACAAGCTCGTCCAGCAGCCTGGTCTCCCTGAACGACTCCAACTCCATTGTCCGTAGGGAATTTTAAAGTCAGACACCAAGGGGCAATGGCATCCCTGAACTCGGCTAGGGCCAGTCGGCCCAAAAAAGCATTGTATGGCGAGTCTATGTCCAATACAACAAACTATAATATCCAGACTCTCCGGCATTCTCCAATTCCCAATTCCACTAGTAGCTCCACCATCCCAGTGGGTATAGTCGCAGTTCCATTGAAGCCATGAATGCGAGACTGACAAGGCTTCAAATCCTTTGCTTCCATCTTCATCTTGTCATAAGCCGGCTTAAACAATATGTTCACTGAACTTCCACTTTCTACCAAGATCCTCTTCATCCAAGCAGGACCTATTTGAGCTGAAATGACAAGTGGATCTATCGTTGGGGCTTCGACTCTATCAGCATCCCTGCTCCAAAATACGATGTCGTCCGTCATCGTTTTCTATTGCTTGGCGGAGACCCATCTTCCAAATTACTTCAACATTCGAAGCTAGCATGCCTAATAGAACTGGCATATGACTCCATTTCCTTCCAGCTTCGATCTGCTGGATGAGGACCACCAATAACGGTGTTAATCACTAGCCTTCCGCCAGTACGAGCGGGTTCCTCCGGTCTCGCCTGATTTGGTATTTGGTTCTGATTCGATGGGCCCGCTCCTCCAGACTGCGGCGCCCGCACAAACTGCTCCAACTTTCTCTCTCATATCAACTTCTCAACAATATCCTGTAAATGATGACATTCGTTTGTGTTGTGGCCATAACTATCGTGAAATCTGCAAAACTTTCCCGTTTGAATATGTTTTTCTGACGATTGCTTCAGAGCAGGTTTCTTATATTGAATAGTATTGTAGGTCTGCATGTACACATTTTCCAGCGACGTATTCAAAGGAGTATAATTGTCAAACATAGGAGCCCTACGTCGCGGCCCACGATTCTGATCTTGTTTCCTGTTTTGATTTCCATTGCCTTTCTGTTGATTTTGTTTATTCTGTATGTTCAATTGCACCTTTACGGAACTCTCCTTGGTTTGTTTAACAACGACATTACTTTGGATTCCTTCCACACTAGGTCCTACGTCATCCTTTTTCCTGGACTATTTCGCATCCTTCCTTCTCAAAAACTGGGCTGCCTTGGAATAGAAATGGTCCAATGACGCAGGAGGTTTTCCGGCCAACCAGTTGCCAAATTCAAAATTGGGATCGATCCCCTTAGTTAGTGCCATCAGAATTGAGTTATCATTGGGATTACTAATCTCAGTGAATGTAGCGTGAAACCTCTCCAAATAACGTCTGAGTGTCTCTCCGGGAGCTTGAGTGACACTAGACAAGGTGTTAACATCTTTCGGCCTTGTGACATGCATGCGGAACTTGTGATAACCCTGATTTTTGTGAGTAATTTCATGATTTAATTTAGTTTGTATTTGTTTGAAATTGCATTGAAAAAAATAGGAATAGGAAATTGATTTGCAGATACCAAGTATAAAACATGCACATGTGCACAAGGCAGTGCACAAACATGTACACAGTTTTCTGTGTGATAAAATAAGCAACAATCAATGGAAATAATAGGATATATGAATTACAAGTATATATACATGTAGGCAGAAATCATCAAGCCTTAAAAAAAAAGGACTTAGGCCAGGGTAGGCATACATGTATTATACATGTGCACTAAATAATACTTGCAGAAATAAAAAGAAAAATTAACATTTGCATGAAAATGGTATGAGCTCTTGGACAAGCACTTTATCCATTTTTAGCAATTCCTTTTTACTTTAAAAAAAAAAACAGAAAACAGAAATCATGCAAATAACATGACCGGGGCAATGAGGTATATTTTCTGGAAAATATACCAGGACTATTTACCCATTTTCTCTAAAAATGTTAGAATAAGAGGCAGATCATAGTTGGTAGGGTAAAATTGGCATTTGGTAATTTCCTTAAACCCTAGTAGCAGCCAGAGTTCATATAAGAAGACCTGGTGTGGTAAGGTTTTATGATTGCTCTACCTCTTAAAAAGAAAAATATACAAGGCATAAACCAGAGAAAATAGGAGAAGGCAGAAGACTAAAAAGGGGTTCATAAGGCATAGGAAGAAGAAGGATTAATGTGAGTAATCTCACTGAAAACTTTGGCATTAAGACCTGAATATTGAGGCAGCCAGTTTGAACTAATTTTCTTTTACAAGTTATGTTTTATGATTGGATGACTTTGGCTTGTTAATGATTTGTTTAAGGGTAAAACCTCTATCTGATTTACCCAGAAAAATAAGAGTCATGGATTCATGAACTAAAATGTTTGTCTGAGATATGGGTTAACTTTGAGATTGGGTGTTTTCTTTTATAAGTTTTCTTTGTAAGTTGTTTGTAAAATCCCCGGATTCAAGTAGTGGGTATATGGTCTGAAGGCAGAAAGAAATATGGGCTGTGACATTGTGTTGTTGCTTATGTCTCATATTAATTAAAACAAAAGAAAATGTAGAAGTGCAATGTTGTACATGTGCTGAGCTTCTATGTTTCATGAAATACCCAAATCAAATATACTTGTGGTTTAGCCAGATCATGAATCTGATTGAACCAGAGGTAAGGAAGAATATATATATATATATATATATATATATATATATATCTGGCAAATTACTCAGGACCATATGCTTACATCTTGATCCAGTGAAACCCATAGGCAAAATAATGTGCTAAGAGGTCACCTCACTCTTTTATGATAAAATGGTTGCTTCTGAGAATTTAACTTACCAAACTCTGGATGAATATATGTTGCTTGCATCATTTATGTTTATCTGATTAAGAAGTGAGATGCAGAAGGGATTAGCACTGCTATGTAAAATATTAAAACACTTAGTAATTTAACTAAGGACTTGGGATCTTAGGGCTACCAAAGTATAGCTTGGCAATGGGAATATTGCAAGTTCACACATGGTATATTTATACCCAGGGGCCTGAGTGTGCTGGGTTAACAGAGAAAGGTCCCAGGCAGTGTGTGTTTAAAAAGAAGAAAGTAGCTAAAGACCCTGTTATATTTGATAATGAATTCTAGGAATAGATTCAGGAGAGGTCTGGGCAAAATCCCTGATGGCCAGTAAAGTTGAAAAGGAGATGATAACTGAATTGATGTTTGCATTTGGTTGTTTTGGTGCTTTATTGGTGAATCTTGTGGTTGTTTTCTATGAACTAAATCATTGTGATCATATATAATCTGTTTGGCACTAATATGAATGCACATGCTTCACAAAAACATGCACACAGAAGATATTGAGTTTCTTATTCTTGCAAGGTACTGGAATATAAATAGAATTGAAATAAATCATGTTTTCAGTTAGATTATTCACACCAGACAAATAGTCTGACCCTTTTGTGTTTATGCACCATTGGGTGTCTCATATTTATATGGGGCAGTTCATGGTGATTTTGCAGGGAAATAGGGATTGCTTTGATCAGGCTTTGGATGTTAAACTGCTTAAGATTTGGATGCTATGTTTTTAAAAGTCTTTGTTGAAGCTAAATTAGATATTAATGTTGAACTATGTTAAGATATTTGTTTAAGTTGCCTAGAAAAACCAATGTATTATTATTCACTGTTTGGTAAGTGTTGAACTTACATGTAATAGCTGAACTATGTGCTTTGTTTTGATGCTTTGCTAAGAAAAAATGAATTTCAAGCTTCAAGAACAGTTAGGCTATAATGGTAGAAAATCTGAGTTTGAAAGAATTTGTGGTTTGCAAGTATATCTATAGAACTGGCATAGGAAAATCCATGTTCAAGTTAAAATTAAAATCTGATAAAAAGGGCTTGAGTTACTTTGAAAAGAAAATGATATAGCAGATACCTTGTATCAGAGTAGTGCAAACCAGAACAAGGCTAACATAGCCATTTTCTTGAGCCTGGGTTAAGACAGCACCCAAGTGTTTTTAATTAAGTTTTAGATCTGTTTCATAGCCAAATACAGGGTAGACTCAGGCAATTATGTAAACAGGGGAAAAATAAAAAGAAAAAAAAACAAAAATTGGGTTGAACCGACCAGCATAGCACTCGAACTTGTGACCTCTCATGTATAAGTTAGGCGCGTTTCCATTACGCCTAGATGTTGCTTGTGTTCACTTAGGATCCACTTTCTTATAGCCTGAGTTTGAACACACATGCACAGAAACATGCACACACACACATGCACAAGTAAAAGCATAGTTACCCAGTAAGAAAATCAGAAGAATTTATGTAAAATAAGGAGCCTTGAGACATAGAATCAATAGTAATGCATTAACCTAAGCCATTGGGAAAAACCTAGTTTTGAAAAAGAAACACTATTGCTATGTAGAGAGTATTTCTTTAAGCAATACTCAAACAGGTTTCTACCTTCAAAATTTCTATACTCTGATTTAGGTAGAAGATGACTTATATATCTTCATATATATAAGTTCAAGATAAAATGATTAAACCAATATTTATTGGCAGAAAGGTCCTGGATAAAAGAAAATTTTGAATTAAATATTTTCTTGATTAAATGGCCACTGAATGTTTAAAAAAAAAATTTCAAGTGGGTCATTTCAGAACTGTTCAACAAATTTCGTTGCCAACTGGTCAAAACATGAAATAGATCAAGGTGGTAGATGAGTAAACCACATAGTTGATATGACCCCTAGGGAGATCGGGAAACTTCGGCATTTGACCGCATTATTAGCTCGTGCGGCATTCATTAACCATTCGTACTTTAGAATGTGCTGGTTAGGATCAGAACTCCCTTCATAAACATGTAGAGTTGGCATTCTGAATCGTCGGGGCGGTTCAGCAAAGAGTATATCATTAGTGAAAGGGGTATGACTCCATGAGATTCCTTAGTCGTCATTGGTGAGGCCCTGACTTTCGTGGTGTTAGTCCTTGAGATGATGGTTTTGATGACAACAACCTTAGAATAAGATTATAAAATATAAATACTAACATTATAGTTTAGATATATATGTATATGCAGGATTTAACCATGCAGATACAAAGAATGAAGACTGTACAATATAGAGATTCAAGATATCAAGAATATCAAGATTATCAAGAGTTCAAGATTTCAAGATAAGTATTGAGTCTAGAATTATGTTAAAACTTCACAATAGCACTGAAATCCTCACTCCATTTTTCTTTTAGGATGGAACACATTTCTACCTTTTTAGTGGCTTACAAACCCACGACAAGTAGCTTACAAACCTACGACAAGTGGCTTACAAACCCACAAACATCCTGGTTTTGTACAAGTTCTCGAGTCCTGATGTGATGAGATATTCTACAGGAAGAAGCTTGCAAAACTACTTCAAAATGATTTTCAAAAATACTTCAGAATAATTTCAAAACTGCTTTTCAAAATGTTTTAGCCTTAAAAATTATCTTTTCAAATGATTTTCAAAAAGATGTTTTAGCCTTAAATATTCTCTGTTTTTGTTTTTAATAAACTCTTGTTTTAAACTTCGTTTGTTTTAAAAACTATCTTTTAATTATAATATATTTACTTAGATTTAAATATAAAATTATAGTAAAATTTTATACATATTATTCTCTATATTTATCTATGTATTTTATCTATAGTTAAGTATATTAATAAAGTTTAAAATAGTTTTAATATAAGATAAAGGTTATTTTCAAAGAAAAACAAAATATCAAAATTTCCTTTGGGATGTCGACATGCCCTAGTACCCCATGTCTACATAGTGACAGTTAGATTCAAAAATTTGAATTTCAAAAGAAGTGTCTATTCGCCATAACCTTTCACGAATGGACATGGCTGTTGTTCTTCTATAAATAAGGGTTAGTTTCAATGAATTTATAAATAGATTTTCTGGTTTTTCACTTCTCTTCTTCTTCCATATTTTCTTATTCAAAATCCTATCATTACTCTGCCGAAATCAACATTGAATCTAACTAGATCATCTCTGGTTGGATTCTCTATCACTATCTCAACAAGATCCCAGTGCTATTCAGAGTTATAGGCTTCTTTGTAATCTATCTAGCGAGAAAAGGTGTGATTGTAGCCTTGGAAATCAATCAAGCGAGAAAAGGTGTGATTGTATCCTTGGAAATCAATTGGGTGAACTTGTTGCCCCGGAAATCAAGTATCTCTACCCAGAGGATTGTGATTCTGGAGGGTGTACCTCGTAGCCTTGAAACCGAGGGTTGTAATTGTTGAATTGCTTTTTTAAAGGAAATCCGTACTTAGTTGTGCGGGACTAGATGTAGGGTAACTCCGAACCAGTATAAAATCCGGTGTGTTCTTTCCTTTACTGCAGTTACTTTTTTCTGCATCTGTGTTTGATTCTGTGATTATATCTATGTCTGAATATTCCATACATTTGTGTACAAATCAACAATAACTCAAAAAGATTTAGTAATTCCTTATAAACACTATTCACCCCCCTCTAGTGTTCATTCTAGCCTTAAGATCCATATTCCGCATTCCTCACATTTGGTATCAGAGCAAGGTTTTCAAAAGTTTCATAATCTAATTTTTGAAAAAAGTTTTTTTTAAATGGCTATGTTTAAGAAATTTGTTAATGCATGTTTAGAAATATTCAGATCATCATTGTCTCTTGAGTATACATATAATCAATATTCAAATACAAGTTGTCTACTAAGATTGTTTGATGTACAGGAATCATGCTTTATGGGAGTTGAGGAATCAATCCAGAACAAAAAAACTGTGCAGATAAAAAAGAACAAATGGATACTCGATAGTGGATGTTCTAGACACATGATTGGGAATCCAGATATGCTGAATGATATAATATACAAAGACGGAGAACTGGTTAACTTTGGAGACAATTTAAAAGGTTATGTGATCGGCATCGGCAAAGTCGGTAACTCTGAAACTCCTATTATTACTAATGTTTTTCTAGTTAAGAATCTGAAACACAATCTGCTAAGTATAAGTCAACTATGCGATAAAGGATATAAAATTAAATTTGAAAAAGATAAGTGTCACATTGAAGATAATAATTCAACCATAATATTTGAGGGAATTAGAAAAAAGAATATTTATATTCTTAGTATGAAAATTTCAAATGATAACTTGTGTCTTTTGGAAAATGCAAGTGACCCTTGGATTGGGCATAAGAGATTTGGGCATTTGAATTTCAAACTCTTATCTAAACTGTCAAAACATGATCTAGTAAGAGGCCTCCCTAAAATGAATTTTAAAGTAGATAGTCTATGTGATGCATGTCAACTAGGAAAACTTAGAAAAATCTCCTTTAAATTAAAAAATATAATTTCTACTTCAAAACCTCTTGAATTACTTCATATTGATCTATTTGGTCCATCTCAAATTCTATCAATAAATAATAGTAAATATGTTTTTGTAATTGTAGATGATTATTCTAGATTTACATGGACAATGTTTTTAAAACATAAAAGTGATACTTTTGAATATTTTAAGAATTTTTCAAAAAGGGTTCAAAATAAACTTTCTCAAAAAATTATAACCATCCGTAGTGATCACGGTGGTGAATTTGAAAATGAAAAGTTTGAAGAATTCTGCATTAAAAAGGGAATAATTCACAATTTTTCATTTCTAAGAACTCCACAACAAAACGGAGTAGTAAAACGTAAATATAGGACGATTGAAGAGTGTGCGAGAACTATGCTTTCTGATAGTAATTTACCAAAATACTTTTGGGCAGAAGCAGTTGCTACCGCCTGTTATATTTTAAATAGAATTTTAATTTGACCTTTAACTGATAAGATATCTTATGAACTTATTTACTCAAAGAAACCTAAGGTATCTTATTTTAGAATTTTTGGAAGTAAATGTTTTATTTTAAATACAAAAGATAACTTAGATAAATTTGATCCTAAATCCGACAAAGGTATCTTTATTGGATATTCTAATAGAAGTAAAGCATATAGAGTATTTAATTTAAGAACTAATACCATCGAAGAAACAATGCATGTTTCATTTGATGAAAATTTCAAAATTTTTGAAGAAATAAATGATGAAGAGGATTCAATCACTCAAAACCAAGAGTCAACTGAAACTAATAATGAATTAAATCATCCTAATAAAAGGATTAAACTTTTAAAAGATCACCCTATAGAAAATATACTTGGAGATATGCAATCTGTTGTTAAAACTAGAAACCAACTAAGTCAAATGAGTAATGTAGCTTTTATATCAACTATTGAACCCAAAAATCCAGAAGAAGCATCAACTGATGATTCATGGATTTTGGCTATGCAAGAAGAATTAAATCAATTCATTAGAAATGATGTTTGGGAACTTGTTCCTAGACCTGAAAATAATACAATAATTGGAACTAAATGGGTTTATAAAAATAAAATGAATGAACAAGGAGAGGTTGTTAGAAATAAAGCCTAGTTAGTCGCTCAAGGTTATTGTCAAGAAGAAGGAATAGATTTTGATGAAACCTTTGCCCCCGTAGCAAGATTAGAAGCTATTAGGATTCTACTTGCTTTCACAAATCATAATAATTTCAAATTATTTCGAATGGATTTTCAAAGTGCATTTTTAAATGGTTTTGTAAAAGAAGAAGTATTTGTTAAACAACCACCACTTTTTGAAAATGATAAATTTCCAAATCATGTTTACAAACTTAAGAAAGCTCTATATGGTCTAAAGCAAGTTCCTAGAGCCTGGTATGATAGACTAAGATCTTACTTGTTACAATCAAATTTTAAAATAGGTAAAGTAGATAATACTCTTTTTATTAAAAGAAATAAAAATGATATTCAACTAGTACAAGTCTACGTAGATGATATCTTTTTTGGATCAACTAATTTTGAAATGAATAAAGTATTTTCTGAAATAATGACAAAAGAGTTTGAGATGAGTCATATGGGTGAATTAAACTTCTTTTTAGGATTACAAATAAAACAATTAGATAATGGTATCTTTATTAGTCAAGAAAAATATGCTAAAGACCTAGTTAGTAAATTTGGTTTGACTACTGCGAGTGGAAAACCCACTCCTATGGCAACCAATGAGTACCTTAGTAAAGAAGATCTCTCGAAAGATGTAGATCAAAAATTATATAGAGGAATGATTGGATCACTACTCTATATCACTGCGAGTAGACTTGATATCATGCATAGTGTCTGTCTCTGTGCAAGGTATCAATCCCAACCTAAAGAAACTCACTTAAAAGCTGTAAAACGTATTATCAGATATGTTAAACACACCTTTGATTATGGCTTATTTTATTATTTTATCCTAAAAATGATTCATTTGACTTAATATCTTACTGTGATGCTGATTATACTGGTTGTAAATCAGACCGAAAAAGTACAAGTGGAACTTGTCACTTTTTAGGGCATTCTCTGATTTCTTGGTTTAGTAAAAAGCAAAACACAGTTTCTCTATCAACAACTGAAGCAGAGTATATTTCTGCTGCTTTGGCTTGTTCTCAAGTAATATATATGCAACAAACTTTAAAAGATTTTGGTTTAAATATCTCAAAATCACCAATTTATTGTGATAATACTAGTGCAATAAATTTATCCAAAAATACTACTCCACATGCTCGAACTAAACATATTGATATCAGACACCATTTTCTCAAAGATAATATAAGTAGAGAAGTATTTAATCTCGACTATACCAATTCTGAAAATCAAATTGCTGATATCTTAACAAAACCATTAAATGAATCTACATTTACTAAATTTAGAAGAGAATTAGGTATTTGTTCATTAACTGAAATATAAAATATAAATAACAAAGTATAATTAAAAATTAAATCAAAATAAATCAAATAGTAAAAATATTGAGAACCATGTCGACATCTCCCCTATACCCATGTCGACATATAACGTTTTTTTAAATTTTTAAATTTTTCCCACCAAAATTCAAATAATTGGTTATATATTCTTCTTATCTTCGAAATTTTCTTCATTCTCTCTGTTCTCTTTCTGTTCTATCTTCTGGAATCAATTTATCAATGGCCTCCTCTTCCAAATCAAACATAAAATCAACCTTTTCGTTCCCTTCTCCTACCTCTGGTCCGTTCCAACGTACCACGCTCGCCTGAGTGACAAAAATGGAGGATTCTCTGAAGGATGCAATTCAGTTAATGACTGAAATTCAAATGGTGCAACTTCGAATGGCAAAAGAACAGGAAAGGCAAGGGAAAATCCTTAGAAATTTACAAAAATTTCTAATGGACAATCATGCTAATCCAATCTTGATTGACGAGGACTCTTCAGGAGATCATGAACAAGAGGAAAGTGAAGAAGAAGAAGAAGAACCAATGGAAGAAGAGCATGCGGAAGACAACGACAATGTCATTTGCATTGGCGAAGTATGTTTTGACAAGGACGGAAACTTGGTTGAACAACGTGGAAATTTCTGTTTCCATTATCCAAATTGTTCGATCCATAGATCTCCAATTGTCAAGGATACTCAGTAGTTTCTTCTTTTTCGTTTTTCATCGTTATATGTATATTTGTCACGTTGTACGAAAATGTAAATATAAACATATATATATATATAAATAAATATTGTGTGTTCTTATATATGATTCCTATATATATTATATATAAGTATTATATAGGTACTTGGTTAGGAATGTTAGTAGTTTAGGACTAAGTTTTAGGTTTACAAGTAAGTATTGATTATGTATGATAACACTATCATTATAACCATATAGGATATTAGACTAAGAGTTATATAGTTTGGAGTTAGTTTGTTTTTGTTGATGACAAAGGGGGAGAAATATAAAATAGAATAGTTAGGCATAGATTAAGAGGGAGTTGTTAGATTTAGGGGGAGTTATTAGGATAGAAGTAATATTTTATAAACAAAGGTTGTCATCATCAAAAAGGGGGAGATTGTTAGTCCTTGAGATGATGGTTTTGATAACAACAACCTTAGAATAAGATTATAAAATATAAATACTAACATTATAGTTTAGATATATATGTATATGCAGGATTTAACCATGCAGGTACAAAGAATGAAGACTGTACAATATAGAGATTCAAGATATCAAGGTTGAAGACTCATGAGTATCAAGAATATCAAGATTATCAAGAGTTCAAGATTTCAATATAAGTATTGAGTCTAGAATTATGTTAAAACTTCACAATAGCACTGAAATCTTCACTCCATTTTTCTTTTGGGATGGAACCCATTTCTACCTTTTTAGTGGCTTACAAACCCACGACAAGTAGCTTACAAACCTACGACAAGTGGCTTACAAATCCACGAACATCCTGGTTTTGTACAAGTTCTCGAGTCCTGATGTGATGAGATATTCTGCAGGAAGAAGCTTGCAAAACTACTTCAAAATGATTTTCAAAACTACTTCAGAATAATTTCAAAACTGCTTTTCAAAATGTTTTAGCCTTAAAATTATCTTTTCAAATGATTTTCAAAAAGATGTTTTAGCCTTAAATATTCTCTGTTTTTGTTTTTAATAAACTTTTGTTTTAAACTTCGTTTGTTTTAAAAACTATCTTTTAATTATAATATATTTACTTAGATTTAAATATAAAATTATAGTAAAATTTTATACATATTATTCTCTATATTTATCTATGTATTTTATCTATAGTCAAGTATATTAATAAAGTTTAAAATAGTTTTAATATAAGATAAAGGTTATTTTCAAAGAAAAACAAAATATCAAAATTTCCTTTGGGATGTCGACATGCCCTAGTACCCCATGTCGACATAGTGACAGTTAGATTCAAAAATTTGAATTTCAAAAGAAGTGTCTATTCGCTATAACCTTTCACGAATGGACATGGCTGTTGTTCTTCTATAAATATGGGTTAGTTTCAACGAATTTATAAATAGATTTTCTGGTTTTTCACTTCTCTTCTTCTTCTTCCATATTTTCTTATTCAAAATCCTATCATCACTCTGCCGAAATCAACATTGAATCTAACTAGATCATCTCTGGTTTGATTCTCTATCACTATCTTAACAAGATCCCAGTGCTATTCAGAGTTATAGGCTTCTTTGTAATCTATCTAGCGAGAAAAGGTGTGATTGTAGCCTTGGAAATCAATCAAGCGAGAAAAGGTGCGATTGTAGCCTTGGAAATCAATTGGGTGAACTTGTTGCCCCGGAAATCAAGTATCTCTACCTAGAGGATTGTGATTCTGGAGGGTGTACCTCGTAGCCTTGAAACCGAGAGTTGTAATTGTTGAATTGCTTTTGAAAGGAAATTCGTACTAAGTTGTGCGGGACTGGATGAAGGGTAACTCCGAACCAGTATAAAATCTGGTGTGTTCTTTCCTTTACTGCATTTACTTTTTTCTACATCTGTGATTCTGTGATTATATCTGTGTTTGAATATTGCATACATTTGTGTACAAATCAACAATAACTCAAAAAGATTTAGTAATTTCTTATAAACACTATTCACCCCCCCTCCCCTCTCTAGTGTTCATTCTAGCCTTAAGATCCATATTCCGCATTCCTCACACGTGGATCATCTGGCAGATCATTGTCGAGATATCCGGCATTTGGACATTCTGGGCATGCTGAGCCAAGGTGTGGTTGGCTTCCATAATGCGAGGATAGGCCGGTCGCGGTCGACGGTCCATGTCTCACCTCCTTGGTTCTAGGTCTTCTGGGACATAAGGCTCAAGAGTATAGTTGCGTTGACGGTGGGTCGGATCCGTTCGGTTCCGAGCATCAACTTCCAACTCAGTAGCAGTGGTGGTAGTGCAGTTGTCAGTAGTATGATAAGGAACATTACCTCCTCGGGAGAAGGGTCCGGTTTGATGGCTGGTTGATGGGCCAACTCTCGGTTGCCTAAGATTCAAGGTGCGCTAATATCCAGTAGCCTGTGTATAGATTCCATCCAGCCGTGGGTGCGTGGATCTGTGATTAAAGTCTAAAGAGGCTGAACTTTCAGTGGATGAATAGGAAGCCTGATCCCTTCTGGATCTCCTTTGTCTCTGATGATTCAGTTGATTGGTCAATTCCACGTTGGCATGGAGTTGCTGAGTAAGCTACTAGCGGCTTTGAGTCAGCTCTTGCATTAACAGTTGGAACTCTTCCCTGGTGACAGGGCCTTGCGGATCTGAAGGTCCGGCAGCATTTTGGTCGGTAGGAGGAAGTTGCGCGGGGTTCTGTCTGTCCCGTCCTTCTGGATCTGCAGCTGTAGAAGTAGTCCTAGTGTTGACCATGGTGGATAGCGAAGCTCTCTCCTAAATTTGGTACAAATCTGAATAGGATGGAAGAACTTCTGAATTTGAAATCTGGATCTTCTCCTTAGATTCTTGCAATCCGATATCGGTAGTAGTTCAAATGAGCAGGAGAAAAAATGGGTTCTCTCAATGAAAGCACCAAAGTGTTTGTACCAAAATTGGGCACAACGCTCTTCGGATGTGTTTGAAGAGATAAAATGAAGAAATAAAATGTAAAACGAGGAAGATCTAACAAACACACCAGTCGATAAATAGGAAAAACGCACAGAAACAAATAGATTTAGAGTGGTTCGGCGTATAGCCTAGCCTACGTCCACTATGAAACGGCTAACTTTTATTGATTTTTGCTTGCTGGTTACAATGAGTTACAATAGTACAATCCAAGTACAATAGTGATTTCGGCAGAGTCTTGACGTAGAAGAGCCAAAAAGTCCCTTTTCAGTAGGTCCTGGGCTGCTATTTATAGGCGTAGGCAGCAAATATCTCGCCCAGATCTCGGAAGACCTCTTCTCTCATGTGTGTGGGCCTACGCGATTGATCCCCGGTTGTTTGGACTCAATCCGTGATCGATACGAATGGAATTCGTATCGATCAAGATTTAGCCCAATCGAGTCGAGATCGATCATGAACATTCCTAAGGTTGCACGCAAGCTTCTGTGAAAATTTAGTAGCATTTGGATTTGTAGATTTTGAGTTATGATCGATGCAAGTTCGAGTTTGCTGAAGGCTGCCGAGTTCGTATCGCTTCCGTTCGCATCGATCTGTTCGCGTTGCTTCCAGGCACGTGCTTGCTAGGTGACGTGGCGCTAACATTTAGGATCAATCCACTTTTTATGCCGAGTGACCGAGTCATCCACTTGACTATGCCTTCTTCGTATCGATTATGTGAAGCTCTGTTCGTATCGATCATTTCACACATCCTTCATATCGATGACTTAAGGGCCATTTCATATCGCTCATTGTATGCATTCTTCGTATCGACTATCCGACAATATGTTTCATGTCAATGGAAGGGAATCGATACGAGATGACTGGGTGGCAACCGATACGAAATGAATAGAGGGCGATTGATACAAAAGGACGTTTGTCAAGGAATGATGGATAGTGATATTTGATGGATACGAATAGGGTCATTGCAAGGTGATGGATACGAAATGGATCGATGCGAAATAGATGGATACAAACAGAACGTGCTTTTCATAGAATTTGATCGATCCATAACTTGAGCATACGAACTCCGATCGACTTGAAATTTGAAATGTTGGCTTTCATAGCTTTGCTTGTCGTGTCATATCAATTGTAGCCTGATCCGGACTCGGGCAAAGTTTATCAGTATCCATAGTGGACCTATGTACAATCGATCTCTAGAATGGACCGTCTTCAGTTTCCGGCCAATTCCTTGGTATCACGGCCTTGCCAAAAGGCGGGATAACAGTAACGTAGTGAGATTCCAAATAAATAAATAAGAATGACTCTAAAAGGGTTTTACTTTAGTGTTGAGGTCTTAAGTGGCAGAAGGGTCCATCTCCCTACCGAAAAAAGTAACCTAATGAGATGCCATATTTATAATTAAAAAGTGATAATGGATATCCCGGGAAAGGTTCGCTTCAGGTTTGGGGGTCTTAAGTGACTGTAGGGTCCTCCTCTTTCTTATAAAAGAAGTATTAAGTAGCCCAATGAGATTTCCAAGCAATGACAGCTAGATAATACCATTTAGGAGCACGTTTCTGGAAATAGGTCTTAAATGATGGGGTCTACCGTAATTAAGGTCTTAAATGACCAGAGTCCGCCTATTTTCCACTTGGAAGTATTAAGTGGCTTGGGTACAGTCTCTTACATTTCGAAGGCCGTAATAACAATAGTACCATTTAGGAGCATGCCTTGGGGATAAGCCTTAAATGATGGGGTCTGCCTTGATTAAGGTCTTAAATGACCAAAGTCTGCCTATTTTATAATAAAAGGTATTAAGTGGCTTAGGTACTGTTTATTACATGGCTATGATTTTATCGGTGACAGATGCAGTAATAGTTGGACATTAAATGTCAGAAGCCTTAAATAGTGGTTAGAGGTCATGTAGCTAGGATCCACCAACCTTCGACAACATTATTAGGAAACCACCTTGGGAATAGGTCTTTAAATGACGGGGTCTACCTTGATTAAGGTCGTAAATGATAGAGTCTGCCTATTTCTCCTTTTAAAAGTAGTATAGAAGCCCGCTTCATATTAATAAGTATTAAGTGGAAAATGAGTTTGGAAGTATTGGGTGGTTGATAAGGCTTCATTAGTATTTCGTACCCTGGGAAGGGGTAAGTAAGTAATCGTGCGTGCAATGCAAGGTTAGATTAGAATTGCTAACCTTAATGGACATAAAAATTAAATGGAAACTTATCGATATAAGTTTATGATATGGACAGTTTATATTTTTTCCAATCACCAGAACGTTGTTCTGACCCCGCTCCTCATTACAACCCATATGATAGAATTTAAAGGAACAGGTCACTGAAGCTGGATTTGCTTTGTTGTTGGAGAGTCTTCTTTTCTCTCTTGCTCGATGTTGATGTGACAATCTGTTATCCAAGGAATGCCGCTAGTTCCAAGGTAGTAGTCATATTCGGTATTCTTATCCTATTATTGTTTCTGATGTGAGTTTAGATTTCTATCATTCTTTGATAATGCTCATGCTTATTTACAGGTACCAAACCCAACAATCTGTACCTTGATGGGCTTGGGTTTCAATTTTTATTGAAATTTGGGCCTATTAAGGTGCGGGTTATTACATTTGGTATCAGAGCCTAGGCTAGTAGATCAAAGGAATTTGGAGACATACGGCTGAATCTCGGAGACTGGAGGTGTTCAACTTGACGGTTGAGATTCTAACTACCTTGTGATTTTGGATTTTGAGTTCCGATTGGAGATACACAATTATTCCAGATGGATGGGAAACTAGAGTCTTTATGTTGTAATTGTTTGAAAGAAAGTTTTTCTAGGGTGCTTTTATTGGTTACCTCTTTGATGGCAAACCAAATTTTTATTTAAATAATTAATGTCAATTCCTTAGTCTAAAACCTATGAAAGAATATTTATAAAGTATATTTTGGAAATGCCTTAGATTTTTGAAAGGAGATTTCAAAGGATTTCTTTTCCCAAAGATTTATTTTGGAAATTTTGTTTTGGGAAAGTTTTGAAATTTTAATTTTCAAAGAAACACGTATACCACCTGATTGGTCATGTTAAGAAATTTTTGGTTTATAAAAAATTAATTCTTTAAATCCTTAAATATTTATATGTATATATCACTAAAGGCTTGATTTTGATTTTTGGCAAGAAAATAGTTTTCCAATTTGGGAAATTTGTGTTTAAAAAAGGTTTTTGGAAACCCAAAATTATTTATATATATAAGTTGACTTTTAAAGGGAAGTTTTGGTATGAAATGGTTTCTATTATTTTGAAACAAGTATATGTATAAATGAGCATATATGTAGCTCAGTGGTTTTTTGGTTTATAAAATCGAGGGTTTATATTTTTTCTCTTTATGGTACAGATAAAATAGGAATGACATCAATTTTATTGGGGTATGTAGTTTGAAGTGTTGTTGTACCCACCAGCTACTGGAAGAAATATTTCCATGCGAAGTAGGTAGGAAATAGCAGCCGGAATATTTTTGGGTTTTTGTAATTGTTGTTGGTCGCAGCAGTTTTGTTGTGACTACCATGAATTGCTGAAACATGGTTCAAGATTAGGCGGTAGGCTTTGACACCGTCATGATGAGGACAGGAACTTTTCAGAACGTGTTGAATCAAAGGAGACGGCACGAAACGATTATTATTATTTAATCCAACCCTAATTGGGTCTAGGATTAATTAATGCCCAAAGCCCATCTAGCGGTTGACCACCTATCGATAAACCTAGAGAGGTCTACCAGTTAATGAGTTTTGACACTACTTGAACCTAGAACGGGACTATAAAGGTCGCGTCCGAATTTCCCCGGTTGCCTTCTTTCGTTCCTTCTTCCTCAAACAAGCCTAACCCAATCTCCATCTTCCTCCTCATCCAAGTATCAACCTCTTTCTTCCGTTTCTTCCTTAGGCGATGCCGTATTTCCCCTAAGAGCGGTTGCCTTGCTTCCCCTTCATGCTAGTTTTGCACGTTAGATCTCACCCCACCATCATTCCAGATTTAAACCTTATTTCCTCCCTCCGACCACTTCTTAGCCCAAGACACCTTTCTGCACTACCGGTTTTTTCTCGCACCATTATGGTCTTAACCCTTAAGAGGCCACTTAGCTGGACCGGAATAACCAGAAGGTTTCAACGCTTTTGGACTAAAAGAGCTATTCGTCATGGTAGGATTTTCACCGATCCTCTTCTTCGAGACCTTTAAGCAGGAATGTTATCCATGCTGCATCTGCCTTTTCGATGTTAGTTGATGTAGAATTTCAATGGAGGCAACAGTTTGATTTATTCGGAGATGAAGAGTATCTTGATTGAGCTGACTAATGATGACCTCGCCGAGTTTTTGGAGGCCTCCGCGAAGGACGCAAACTTGGATGATTTTGAAGTGACCGACTTAAATATTTTTGCAGCAGATCTTTCCCTAGGATGTCGGTGTTTGGAAGATGGATAATCCACGTCTGACTGCCCATTTGATTATGTGCATTATTCGGCACAACACCATCCCTAAGATGGGAAGTTACAACCGAATTTATACCATGGTGCGGAAGACCACCTTTGCTAATTGGCGGCATCGCCATCAATTAGACTCGCACCATTTTGGATCCAATTTGTTGATCAAGGATTCACACTCCACATAGTCATTTTTTGTATTTTCACCTAGCCATTCTCGTCCTTAGGTAATACGGATGAACCTTCGTAGAGAGGCAGTTTAGTAGAAGGTTCCTTCTGACATCATTAGATCCTTCCTTAGGAAGATGGCAATTCCAAAGCCATCAGCAACACCAGTAGCATTAGCGACACGAGATTTGGATGTATAGCCGCCATGTTATGACAATTCAAGGGTCATAGTAATGGATTGAGCTCCAGCTACAGAGCATGGCATCTCGTAGTCTGTAGGCATTGTTTTAGGAGCTATGGTGTTGTTGTCTTTTCTCTTCCAGCATTTGTTCTTTTCTTTTGGGTATTTTGGGTTGTAAAACTGTTAGTTATCTCTTATAAAAGGCATGCACAATATTACGAGTTTCTATTCATTTTCTGTATTATTGTTGCTGGATGTGCGAACCGCTTATATATTTATGCATGGTAGAGAAACAATATAAATATGGGAAACTCATAAAAACACCTAACTAACAATAAAAGCAATATAAGGCTGGAAGTTTAGAATAGTTGAAAATTTTAGCAAATGACATGATAAAGTTGTTTCGATATCAAGGATCATTGTTCATGTTCCTTAAAAGCTAAATTTTTTAAATAATAGATGTGTTGATATTTTTAAATAAAATGTCAAATATTTGGGTGAAGGTTAGTTATAGAATTTTATAATTTGGTTTATGCATTTAGCACATAATCGACTTCCGACTACGTTGAGATTGTAGCTTGATTTATCAAAAATTTTAAGAAGGAAAATATTTTTTAAAAATTTTCCCTTGATTTGAGAAGTTCCCTTTTGAAAAAAAAGTAATAAAAAGTTTTGTGTTTTAGTTAGTGGCTCTTCAATTATTTTTAAGTTTTTGTTCAAAATTTGATTTCAAGGGAAAATATGCGTCTAAATATTTTGGAATTTTATTTTCCAAACGACGTTTAACTTTGAAAAGTGAGAAAGATTTTTGTGAAAACTTTGATTTTTAAGGCCACATGCTAAGCGTAGAGAAGGCAAATAGAGTTAGAATTTACGAATTTAGCGGTGCATTAGGGTCGATGATGCGATAAATGCAAGCGATAATAAGGAAAATACTGTTTTAGCCTTGGAATTTCTATTTCCATACCTTATCGACGACCCGTGCAAGTCTATTTTTAGATTTAATTCCGTTTAGAGCTTGAAAATAAGCCTTCATATGCGTTTTGTAAGTGGAAAATTCAGAGTAAATCCGAGGCAGCGAAGAAATTTCCATTGTACTACATGAATATGAAGATTACATTGTGGTAAGAATGTTAAATTCTCCGCCTAAATTCCTTTTTCCGACATAGGAGTTTGGCACCTCACAAGGTTTTATAACAGTGTGGTAAGATTACAGTTTTATATGTTACTCGTCATGTTTTGTGAGATTATGTTCTGTCTTTTCTTTCTTCCACCCCAATGATCTGTCTTTCTAGTACTTAGATATTCGGCACGTGAATACCGTGGATGTATTAGTGTCAACTTTTGAGGATCAAAAAGACAGGTTATTATATTCGGTATCAGAGCTGAAGTTTAAGTGAGAACCTTAGCTTTGTGGGGTAAATTCATTAAGAGATAAGGTACTGGAATGCCTAGTTATGAGTTTGTGTGTATATTTCTGAGAGTGCGTGTTTGTTAGTGCTATAAAAATGTTTTATATTATGTTGATTGGTCTATTGAGCGACTTACGAATTCTAATCGATGTGTCTGATCAACATTATCGATAGGGGTTTCTAAACACTTGAATAAGACATACCGACAAAGTATTGTAAATAATTTTACCAAGAGTTATATTTTATATATAAAGGAATAATATTTAGAAGTTAATACAGTTATTTAGAGATTATTTGTTTGTTAGGAAATGATAATACTTGATTGTTATCATTTATTATTTGATTCATTGTGCTCGGCCAGTTTATGAGCAGTTCTACCTTTTCACTGCATGGGTTGGATAGGTAGTAATTTTGGGAACATTTAAACAAACACCTTTTGAATTTACTTTTAAAATATGATTTTAAGGCGTTCAGTGTTAATGTTGGGTTAAAATTAAATTTTGATAGAATTTGTTTATTGTAATAATAATAAACAAAGATATACAAGTGTGAAATGTTTTTATATAAGAAAGTGGAATTTTATAAGTATAATTTATAAATAGAGTTTATAAATAAAAAGGATTTTAAGCTGAGGATTTGAGAATTTAAAATCTCGGTGTTTTGGAAATTGTTTTTCAAAGTTTTTGGAAAGTAATAATATTAGTATAATTTGAAATTATTTATGATAGAAATATTTTATAAAAGGATTTTGAGAGTGATATGAAGCACTGAACTCACTTCATTCGTTGGAAAATAATTCCGATATTGACTACAGCATCATCGGTGTTTATTTTCAAGTTTCTAAGTGGGGATTGCTACCATAGTAGTTTTGTTTCAAGTTGTTTTGAAAAACAAATCCTGTTTAATAACTCTGAAAGTATGATTTGATATACTAAAGTGGTAAGTATACATATTTATTATTTCAACTTAATTTGAAATAAATCCCGGGAGTTTGATTCTTAAGTTTTGGTTAAGTATTATATGGACTCATGTATCCTATGCATTAAGGTAGTTTGGTTATGCATTTTATTATAATAAATTGTTTAGTTTCAATTGTTAATATGAAATGGAATTTTCGACGATTTGGGACAGTCGAAAATTTCAAAATTGATATAGAAATTGAAACTAGTTGTTTTGAGAATTTATAAGAAATAAGTTCTTATAACTTATAAATTTAAGAAGATAGTGAGCTAAAACCAGTTTTAAGTTTGTTGAACATCTGGGTAAGTAAAACAAATCTGATATTGTATATACTCTCAGGGTGTATTAGGGTATTATACAAGTCTTAAACTCAACTTGGAAGACGTTAATAAACTCAAGTTAAGTTTTTGAAATATTTTCATAAATAATTTTAGAAATGAAAAGAATTTAGCACAGGTGAGAGCCATTAAAAATAAGTATGTAAATTGTACGTATATCATTTTGTTTGCATGACTAATCTCGATCCGGGATTCGAGTACACAACTTTAAGGTGACTCACACCGATCCGAATAAGGATTTATCACTTGATTCTTGACAGCGAATACTTGGTGAGAGTTTATGGCATGAAACTAAAGTTTTCTATCATAGTAGATGGCTATGTTAGGAGAATGGAGATTCCTAATCAAGGAGCCTGATCGAAATCTGCCTCAGGGAATCGAGTGAGCGATACTGGTTCGGAAAATAAGTTTATGTATTCGAATAAGTGAGTGAGATATTGTGTACGGATGATATGTATACATCGTACGGGCTTTAATATGATTTTATGCTTTGATATTAGAAATGCAAGTTATATGATTTGATGAAATTAGTAAGTAAGATTTTAAAAGTTAATAGCTCATTTTGATTATAAGAGTTCTATATGATTAAGGATTCGAAGATACTTTTCTTACTTTCTAATTTCGAGGACGAAATTCTTTTAAAGGGGGAAGAATGTAACGGCCCGAAATTTTGAGTCTTCATATTTGAATATATAATTTATTTAAATATTCAGATTTGAATTTAAAATATAATAAAATATATGTTTTAAATAACTCCCTGAGTTTTGGTGACGTATTTTTAATTAAATTTATAGAATTTTCCACAATTTTTAGTTTGAAAAATATTTAACTTTTCGTTTGACACATTTTGTGGCAATTGTCGGTATTTTTAAAAACTACGCAGAATAAGTTAACAAGTGTATTTTATCGTTGTTTTGTGATTGTCTCACTTTGTTGTGCACGATCGTATTTTTATTTTTGTCTTTCACGGCTCGTACGCGAACGTGATATTTTGTAGCATCGTACCCTAAACTTTTAAAACACATGTAACGACCCGCCATTCATTCGACAGAACGACGCATCATTAATAAGAAAGAAAGGGATATAAAAGAGAAAAGATAGAGAAGAAAGAAAGAAACAACATCAGAATCTCAAACAGTGGAATGAATAAATTATATTAATCACATAAGTATTACATAGTATACAACAACTATCAGAGTTACACAGCTTATACAACACATACTAGACAGTTATAAACACCTGTCTAGTTATTACAACTCAAATACAACTCAGAGAAACCAATACAGCGGAACCACTTATATATCTACAAACGCTGAAGCCTCCTGCTCCATTGCTCCTCCACAATTCGTCAAAGCTAACCTGAATCCCTTGGCTACTCGTAAAAATTTGAGTACCCAAGAGTTTATAAAACAGAAAATAAACACTTGGGTCAGACATGGGTCTGGTGTGAGTAACAGGATAAAGTTGCTTAACTTTGTAAAGCCTTTAAAACAAAAGGTATCACGTAAGACTTCCCACACATAAACATGGGTAAGTTTTTACCTTACGCTAACAAAAAAATTGATAGGAAATTCAGTTATATTATAATAGGGTCTAGGGTTTTCAAATAAATATTCACATAGCCGAAATTGTTACAATCATTAAATTCTAGCATACATAGGTATACAATCAAGTCCGATGGCACTTATTGGAAGTTGGATTTCCATACAATGGAAGGGCTACTGGGGTACCGCCCGTCACAGTACGTGGCCTAGATCACCGTACCGAGGATCACACCCAATCTCCTGCAACACAAGGCCGGAACCATCCCTTACTGGATAATTCCCGCACAAGACATGTAACGACCCAGAATTTTTGATAATTAAAATTCGAATATTTAATTGATTTTAAATATTAATAAGTAGGATTAATAATTAAATAGTGAAATTCCAGAGATAATTGAAAATCGAGTTTAAAATGATTGAAAACGATTTGTAAAATTTTATTTAATCATACTGGAGTTATAGAAAGGTTATAGAACTTTTAAAATTGAATTTGGAGTTAATCTGTGAAAATTGAATATTTTAATATTTAATTATCGACTGTAAAAATAGCCAATTTTCGAACAGTCTCAGAATTGAACGAAACCAGTTCCATTGGATCCGTAATAGTTAGTTATTATCGGATTTCAATTTTCGTATCAATCGGAGTTGTCGTTTGACCGTGGCAGCTCGAAACGCATCGATATCGTTTTAATTTTAATTTGGCGAGTTAAAATAGTCATTTTTCAAAAAGTCTCGGATTTCGACGAAACCAGTTTCATCGGATCCGTAATGTGAAATTATTGCATGGTTTCAAATTTCATAATTTTTGGATGTACCGTTTGTTCGGGGCAAGTCGAAACGCCTCGAAATCGATTTAAATCGGTTTAATTTAAATTGATCGTTTACTGTCATATCTCACACATACGATCGAATTAGCTTCCGAAACATGTTCCATTGTGTCCGGAACGCGGGATAAACCCCAGAAACGCTAGTCACCACGCGTAAATCGGAGATTTGAAAATCCTGGATGAATAGTGTTTGATAAAACTCTATAAATATACCCATTTTTTTTCACAAAAATAAGAAAATAAAAACCCTAGGGTTTAAAACAGCAGCCGCCACTTTAGCTTTGAACGGCCAGCACTTCTTCTCCTTCTTCCCTCAAAATCTCTAAATCCATCGATTATTAGCTAAAGCCACCAACTAGGAAATGGTAGGGGATGGGGAGACGAGTAAATCTATACGGTGGAGATGAGTTTTCGATGATCGGGGAAGGCGTTTGGAGGCCACGAACGTGAGCCATTCATGCTCGTTTTCTCGAGCTGGGGAGCACCGCGTGCGTGCGGTCGGAGGCCGGTGGTGGCGCATGTGATGGGGAAGCCGGCAGGGGTCCCTGATCCTTATAGAAGTGGTCGAATGGGGAGTTTAATTCAACGTTAGGGTGGCGGCTTGGGTTTCTTTTGAACGAAGAACGAACGTGAATTTGGAGGGAGAAGGAGATGCAGGGGACGGCCTAGATTCTAGGGTTCAAGATCAAAGGGCCCAGATCTGTTAGGTTGAAAATTTTAAAAAAAGAAATTGAATATTAATTTGTATTTAAATTTGTACGATGTTTAAAATACGATAACTTTTTCATACGAGATTGAAATATGACGAAACGAAGTGCGTTGGGATCGTATGGACGAGCTCTTCGCGATGGAACTGGATTGGAAATGATCGGGGTCAGTGAAAATTTTGAGTGAGATTAAACGTCCGTTTAATTTCATTCGAAATAAACGCTACAAATTTCTATCGGAAAAATCAAGGTGAGAACTTCTCACTCAATCGAACAGTTTGGATGTTTATTTTAAATAGTTAGATTTTAAATTGTTGATTGTACGCCTAGATGATAAATTGTTGACTGTTTGGTTGAAATAGACATTATACGCCGTTAGTAAGCGGAGGTTAATTATAAAAACATATACCGCGATAATTTCATATTGATATGGAATTGGTATTATATATGTATATAGCAATATATATATATATTGGCATATGTATATATTGCAGTTGTTCATTTCCCACATTTGATAGTGGATGAGACCCTATCGCGCCGTTAGTAAGCGGATAATATTTAGTAAACCCATATACCGCGATAATTCCGTACTGGAGCGGAATTGGTATTGTGCTAACATCTGTGGATGCAGGGAAACAGGTTGGAGGGATCCGACTGGATTCCTCACCAGTATTTATTTATTTACAGATATTTTGATATATTCTGTTATCATATGATGATATATGATATTTGATTGTTGTGATTGATTGTTTGGTGCTGTTGCATCATCGGATCCATTTTTGAAGTTTAAGAATAACGATTTTGATTTTAAATTGGGATTTTTAAAAGATTTTAAAATTGATATTTATAAATTAAAAAAAATATTGGAATTATAAAACGAGTTTTTATAAGTGTTGAAAGGAAGTATAAATGGATTTCATAAGTGAACGGAATTTATAGATTTATAAATTGTGAAGTTACAAAATGAATAGATTTTGTAAAAACAAAAAGATTTATAAGTAATAATCTTATAAATGGGATTTTGGCATGTAATTGAGATAAGAATGGAATTGGTTAATAAGGAGATTTATAAGTTGAAGTTTTTATAAATAGGAATGGAAATTATAAACATTGTTTGTAAATTCGAAATCAATTTAATTTGATGAATAAAACGTAGAAGTTGTTAAAGGAGATATATTCGCGATTTTGGATAGCGAATTTTTATTGAAATAAAAAGGTGTAGAAATGTTGAATTTAGTTAACGAAGTATATTCACGATATTGGACAGTGAATATATTATTAAATAAAACAGAGATGTTTTGGGAAAGTCATATTAGAATAGAATGAAAACGTTTTAAAGATGTTTTAAAATGTGTTAAATATCGAAATCATAGATTTCAACATCCATTGTTGAAATAGACGTTTTCGAGAAATAAGGAAACGGCGGACTATAACACTGTTGTTATAGTAAATGATTTCCGAAAGGAAATGTTTTATCTAGTATTGGGATTTATATATCTATCTTAATTTCGAATCCCTATACTAGTGATTTTGAGTCGTCGTAACAATGTTTTACGTAACATTCGTTTTGACTCAAATAAATGTGTTTAAAGAGAATGATTTCCTTAAAGAATGAAATATATACTTAATTTTGATTTAAGTATATCGAATATTTTCCAAATGTTGAAAATAAATGATTTGTGAATTACTTACTTTTAAATAAGTATGGAAAGGCTTTTCCAATATGAAATGAACTGTTTTGAGATTTTATCTTTTAAAGATAAATTGAAATGTGGAAATTGATTTGAAATTGTTTTCAAATGGTTAAGTGTGGAAATAATATATCTAGTAAAGATATTTTTGGAAATTAAATAATTTGGGAAATTTTTTGGAATCTGATGATGTTGCGCATCTTTATTGATAGTTAAATAACCGACTATCGATAATTACCTTTAGATAGGTATTTGTTGTGAATTGGATGAATTTGGATGCCACACTTATTTTTGAATAATCGCTCACTATTCGGGTTAGCCGGGAAAGGACCATGGGGTTGTATAACCCATTCCGAATATGTGATATGTCGATATGAATTGCATTTGAAGACCGGTGTTGAAGACCGTATATTTTTGAAAACGGAAGGATTACCGTCGAGTTACTCTACATCGGCTGATCTCCGATTTAGAGGTTTTATCACCCTTAGTGACGGGAAGTCCTGACGTGATTGAAAATTATCCGGAATTGCAAGGGCTTCGTGAGAAGTGCCTTCGGTTCTGTTCGATCCCGGAACAGACTTATATGGATTGTGTGTCTGACGTTACAATTTGAGATATAGAGCTGATTTCTTTCAAATACATTTCTGTTGGTGGCGGAGAATTTATTCTCTTAGCTTAACACCCTTCTCTGAGACGTACGAGCTCAGAGGTTATGTAGTTGAAATTCATCAGCAATATACTCCCAATTTGGTAACGTGGCATACTGAGTGTTGCTGTGAAATGATCAGTGTTTGATCATTTGTGATATGATCATTTGTTTGATCTTATATCTTTGTGATCATAGGTTGATCATTTTGTTTGACCCGAAGCATGGCTTTGTAGAAAGCGTAGCTTTGTGGACAAGACTTCGTCGAGCCTCACACCCCGGAAATGGTCAAAACAGGAAGGATGCAGCAAGGTTCTAGGGAGTAGCGCCCCTTAGTGTATGTCATTCCTTCTGGATAGAGGTGGTATCATGGTATGGAGCCCAGATACTTAACCTATGTGGTTGCTGCAAATTCATTTCTTTGTGGTTGTTGGAAATCGGGGATCCTCGGGAAGATCGGTTACGATCGGGTGATGACATACGCGTGTCAGTAGTTACCTACTTTTGCAGAGGTAACCCGGCCTTGTGTTGGCAGAGATCTAACCGTAATGTTAGGTTATTTCTCGGGACGTCATTCCAGAGGCGTTCTGTTCGTGGAATAGGAAGTTCCTTGGCCTGACCATTTTTAGGAAATCCAAAGAAACAATACGTGACCTGTACGGTTTTAGTTGTATTACCTGCTATGGAATGTGGCGGTAACCTGCTATTGAACATAGTAGCTATAGTAGGCATAAGTGCGGAATGCCTATGCTGGCTAAGATTAATATTATACTTTCAAAATGTTTTCTACACTATGCACTAATAATAATATCAAAAAGATTTGATTTTTGCGTAGTAAGCATCTTTGACTATCATAAGAAGAAATCTCCTCCAAGTCTGCGTTTGCATTGTGTGTGTGGCGGGAGGTCTTATGGTAGTTTCATTTTCCAAAAGCATTGCGAATTTGATTTTAAAATTATTTTGTTATCTTTTAGAAAGATAAACTGTTTTAAGTTCTCACACCAGTCACCATGACTGACCTGGAGTTTATTGTTTCCTTCCTAAACTCTGGGTGCCCACCAATTTCCACACGGGCAGTCTAGAGTTAGGTTATCAGGTCATTCTGGATTCAGGTTGCTGTGGAGCTTAGTGGCGAGCTGGATGACGAGACGTATGATCTATACTATGTATTATTCCGCTGTGTATTCTGTATGAGGACAAGTTTATATAACTGTCCATTGTTGTATATTGACACTGATTGATGCATGTATAAACTGATATAGTTCTTTGTTTTAAAAGACTAGTAATTATCTATTGTATATTGTTCCGCTGCGATATGTGAGATTCTGATATTGTTTCTGTTTCTGATGTTGTTCTGTTGTTCTTCTCTTCTTTCTTCTATCTTCTTCTTCTTCTGCCTTTTTCTTCTTTCTTAAACCCTCACTATTGGAGTTTCCGGCACTCGATTGCTCGACAGTCGATAAAGTGAGTATCGATGTCGAATTTTCGAAAGTTGAAAATTTCGGTATGTGACAGCGTGGTATCAGAGCATATGGTTAAGCGACAACCCTGCTCTGTTGGGTGTTACTCATTAGAGATAGAGTCAGTAGTACTCTAGAATGAGTTTGAGTGTAATAATAGATACGAGTGCGTATTTGTTAGTTAATATAAAATTGTTTTATATTGTGATGATTGATTTGTTGAGTGGTATATGGATTCTGGTCGGTATTGTCCGTACTACTCTATCGATAGGGATCTCTAAACACTTGTATAGAACAATTCGGCACGATATTGTTTTAAAATTGGATAAATGAAATAACTTTACCTTGATTATATTTTATATATAAAGAAATAATTTTTCAGAAATTATTAAAGTGTATATAATTGATTGTTTGATTGTTTGAAAATGTAAATATATACAAGTTAATTAAAGTTGTTTGAATAAGTTAAATAAAACAACAGTTGTAAAAGAATAATTGTATAAGCGAATGAATTATAAAGATGAAGTTATAATTAATATGATTTACAATTGTGGAATAATCTTATATATATAAAGTGAAGTTATATAAGTAAAAGATTTGTAATTGTGATTTATAATCTGAAATAAAATTCCAGAGAAGTGTTTTGAAAGGATTTGATATTTTGGAAAAATGTTTTAGAGTGTTGAAAGCTCTAAACTCTTTTCAGGTCGCTGGAAAATAATCCTGATGATGATGGCCACATCATTAGAATTCATTTTCGGGTTTCCAAAAGAGGAATTGCTACCAGATTATTTTAAATGAAAGTCGTTTGGAAAATTTGGATTTTGTTTGCGAATTCAAAAGATAATTTGAATTGATTTCAAAAATGGTTTGAAGATTGAAAAGACTCTGGAATCCTATCTTTAAATATTTATGGGAATGATAAATGAGTTGATAACTTATATAATTTGAATTTTGATGTAATGAATTTAACTTAAGGAATTTTAAGTTGAATTAAAGTAAGTATAAGTGAATCAATAAAATCCAAGTGGTAAATTATTGAATGATAAGTTATATAACTTATAAAATGAGTAAAAGTAAGTGAAACACATGCTGTTTGAAATTGGAATATAACTTAAGTAATGTAGAATAAAGTTGATTCTGAAATCAAAGTAAATTAATAAAGTGAATTTATTAAATAAATATGAACTTGAGTTATATAAATGAAATTCAACTTGAAATGTGAAATGAATTAGCTATTGAACTAATGAATGAATTGAATGTAAATCAATTGAATGTAAATGTTAATTCATTGAAGAAATTGAATAAATTGAATGTAAGTCAATTTAATATCAACCAATTGAAATTAAAGGTGTTGAACTAAATTGGATGGAAATCAAATAATTTGATTGTGTTGTTGTGCATTGGTTGTTATATGATTGTTAGTTGATTGTATATAAATTCATTAAGTGTTAATGAAGTTGAATTGATAAAATTTGAAGCAAAGTAATTGAAATCAAATTGGAGGTTAAGAGAATCTTAAATAAAAATTGAATTTGATTTGTAACTGAACTAATGTGAATGTAAACTAATTAAATTTGAACGAATGAATATTAGTAAAACCCAATGTTAACAATCAAATGTGATTAAATTGGAAACCAAATCAATGAATATTAATGAAAAATGAAAGTAAATTGATTTGGTTATGAATTTGTTGGATGATAGTTGGATGATTGTTTGATGGCTGCATTTGTTGTTTTGTTGCATTTGCTATATTGACATATGTAGTTATGTTACTATACGATGTATATTGATTTTATTTTCATATCTACATGTTCTCATATGGTTTGTTGAGTGTTTAGTAGGTGCGGATGGCGTTGCTTCGCATTTGGAGCTCGCTTTCGCGCTATATTAGCCGTATACGCTCGCTAAATAAATAATAAGGTACATATCTCGGATTAAATATCGTACTTTTACACTTTTTCCCTACGGGATGCCTCATCACTTGATGAGATGTATATTTGTGATATATATACACTGTCATTTTTTTTCGGATCGAGCCGCGCAAAGGAGACTATGGCGAATTTTTCCGAAAATTTAAGGCGTGAGAATATTTTTGAGAAATTTGAAAATCTTGAAAACTAGTATGATTTGGAAAACTTAGTAAAGATTTTGTAAGAAGTTTAACTAAGGATTTTGGGAAAGTTAAACACTTAAGTAGATTTGTAAATCTAATTTGAACGATTTGTTTTGAAAAGTTAACGGATTTTGTATCTTTTCCTTACTTGGTAATTTCGAGGACGAAATTCTTTTAAGGGGGAAGTTTGTAACGACCCAGAATTTTTGATAATTAAAATTCGAATATTTAATTGATTTTAAATATTAATAAGTAGGATTAATAATTAAATAGTGAAATTCCAGAGATAATTGAAAATCGAGTTTAAAATGATTGAAAACGATTTGTAAAATTTTATTTAATCATACTGGAGTTATAGAAAGGTTATAGAACTTTTAAAATTGAATTTGGAGTTAATCTGTGAAAATTGAATATTTTAATATTTAATTATCGACTGTAAAAATAGCCAATTTTCGAACAGTCTCAGAATTGAACGAAACTAGTTCCATTGGATCCGTAATAGTTAGTTATTATCGGATTTCAATTTTCGTATCAATCGGAGTTGTCGTTTGACCGTGGCAGCTCGAAACGCATCGATATCGTTTTAATTTTAATTCGGCGAGTTAAAATAGTCATTTTTCAAAAAGTCTCGGATTTTGACGAAACTAGTTTCATCGGATCCGTAATGTGAAATTATTGCATGGTTTCAAATTTTATAATTTTTGGATGTACCGTTTGTTCGGGGCAAGTCGAAACGCCTCGAAATCGATTTAAATCGGTTTAATTTAAATTGATCGTTTACTGTCATATCTCACACATACGATCGAATTAGCTTCCGAAACCTGTTCCATTGTGTCCGGAACGCGGGATAAACCCCAGAAACGCTAGTCACCGCGCGTAAATCGGAGATTTGAAAATCCTGGATGAATAGTGTTTGATAAAACTCTATAAATATACCCTTTTTTTTCACAAAAATAAGAAAATAAAAACCCTAGGGTTTAAAACAGCAGCCGCCACTTTAGCTTTGAACGGCCAGCACTTCTTCTCCTTCTTCCCTCAAAATCTCTAAATCCATCGATTATTAGCTAAAGCCACCAACTAGGAAATGGTAGGGGATGGGGAGACGAGTAAATCTATACGGTGGAGATGAGTTTTCGATGATCGGGGAAGGCATTTGGAGGCCACGAACGTGAGCCATTCGTGCTCGTTTTCTCGAGCTGGGGAGCACCGCGTGCGTGCGGTCGGAGGCCGGTGGTGGCGCATGTGATGGGGAAGCCGGCAGGGGTCCCTGATCCTTGTAGAAGTGGTCGAATGGGGAGTTTAATTCAACGTTAGGGTGGCGGCTTGGGTTTCTTTTGAACGAAGAACGAACGTGAATTTGGAGGGAGAAGGAGATGCAGGGGACGGCCTAGATTCTAGGGTTCAAGATCAAAGGGCCCAGATCTGTTAGGTTGAAAATTTTAAAAAAAGAAATTGAATATTAATTTGTATTTAAATTTGTACGATGTTTAAAATACGATAACTTTTACATACGAGATTGAAATATGACGAAACGAAGTGCGTTGGGATCGTATGGACGAGCTCTTCGCGATGGAACTGGATTGGAAACGATCGGGGTCAGTGAAAATTTTGAGTGAGATTAAACGTCCGTTTAATTTCATTCGAAATAAACGCTACAAATTTCTATCGGAAAAATCAAGGTGAGAACTTCTCACTCAATCGAACAGTTTGGATGTTTATTTTAAATAGTTAGATTTAAAATTGTTGATTGTACGCCTGGATGATAAATTGTTGACTGTTTGGTTGAAATAGACATTATACGTCGTTAGTAAGCGGAGGTTAATTATAAAAACATATACCGCGATAATTTCATATTGATATGGAATTGGTATTATATATGTATATAGCAATATATATATATTGGCATATGTATATATTGCAGTTGTTGATTTCCCACATTTGATAGTGGATGAGACCCTATCGCGTCGTTAGTAAGCGGATAATATTTATTAAACCCATATACCGCGATAATTCCGTAATGGAGCGGAATTGGTATTGTGCTAACATCTGTGGATGCAGGGAAACAGGTTGGAGGGATCCGACTGGATTCCTCACCAGTATTTATTTATTTACAGATATTTTGATATATTCTGTTATCATATGATGATATATGATATTTGATTGTTGTGATTGATTGTTTGGTGTTGTTGCATCATCGGATCCATTTTTGAAGTTTAAGAATAACGATTTTGATTTTAAATTGGGATTTTTAAAAGATTTTAAAATTGATATTTATAAATTAAAAAAATATTGGAATTATAAAACGAGTTTTTATAAGTGTTGAAAGGAAGTATAAATGGATTTCATAAGTGAACGGAATTTATAGATTTATAAATTGTGAAGTTACAAAATGAATAGATTTTGTAAAAACAAAAAGATTTATAAGTAATAATCTTATAAATGGGATTTTGGCATGTAATTGAGATAAGAATGGAATTGGTTAATAAGGAGATTTATAAGTTGAAGTTTTTATAAATAGGAATGGAAATTATAAACATTGTTTGTAAATTCGAAATCAATTTAATTTGATGAATAAAACGTAGAAGTTGTTAAAGGAGATATATTCGCGATTTTGGATAGCGAATTTTTATTGAAATAAAAAGGTGTAGAAATGTTGAATTTAGTTAACGAAGTATATTCACGATTTTGGACAGTGAATATATTATTAAATAAAACAGAGATGTTTTGGGAAAGTGATATTAGAATAGAATGAAAACGTTTTAAAGATGTTTTAAAATGTGTTAAATATCGAAATCATAGATTTCAACATCCATTGTTGAAATAGACGTTTTCGAGAAATAAGGAAATGGCGGACTATAACACTGTTGTTATAGTAAATGATTTCCGAAAGGAAATGTTTTATCTAGTATTGGGATTTATATATCTATCTTAATTTCGAATCCCTATACTAGTGATTTTGAGTCGTCGTAACGATGTTTTACATAACATTCGTTTTGACTCAAATAAATGTGTTTAAAGAGAATGATTTCCTTAAAGAATGAAATATATACTTAATTTTGATTTAAGTATATCGAATATTTTCCAAATGTTGAAAATAAATGATTTGTGAATTACTTACTTTTAAATAAGTATGGAAAGGCTTTTCCAATATGAAATGAACTGTTTTGAGATTTTATCTTTTAAAGATAAATTGAAATGTGGAAATTGATTTGAAATTGTTTTCAAATGGTTAAGTGTGGAAATAATATATCTAGTAAAGATATTTTTGGAAATTAAATAATTTGGGAATTTTTTTGGAATCTGATGATGTTGCGCATCTTTATTGATAGTTAAATAACCGACTATCGATAATTACCTTTAGATAGGTATTTGTTGTGAATTGGATGAATTTGGATGCCACACTTATTTTTGAATAATCGCTCACTATTCGGGTTAGCCGGGAAAGGACCATGGGGTCGTATAACCCATTCCGAATATGTGATACGTCGATATGAATTGCATTTGAAGACCGGTGTTGAAGACCGGATATTTTTGAAAATGGAAGGATTACCGTCGAGTTACTCTACATCGGCTGATCTCCGATTTAGAGGTTTTATCACCCTTAGTGACGGGAAGTCCTGACGTGATTGAAAATTATCCGGAATTGCAAGAGCTTCGTGAGAAGTGCCTTCGGTTCTGTTCGATCCCGGAACAGACTTATATGGATTGTGTGTCTGACGTTACAATTTGAGATATAGAGCTGATTTCTTTCAAATACATTTCTGTTGGTGGCGGAGAATTTATTCTCTTAGCTTAACACCCTTCTCTGAGACGTACGAGCTCAGAGGTTATGTAGTTGAAATTCATCAGCAATATACTCCCAATTTGGTAACGTGGCATACTGAGTGTTGCTGTGAAATGATCAGTGTTTGATCATTTGTGATATGATCATTTGTTTGATCTTATATCTTTGTGATCATAGGTTGATCATTTTGTTTGACCCGAAGCATGGCTTTGTAGAAAGCGTAGCTTTGTGGACAAGACTTCGTCGAGCCTCACACCCCGGAAATGGTCAAAACAGGAAGGATGCAGCAAGGTTCTAGGGAGTAGCGCCCCTTAGTGTATGTCATTCCTTCTGGATAGAGGTGGTATCATGGTATGGAGCCCTGATACTTAACCTATGTGGTTGCTGCAAATTCATTTCTTTGTGGTTGTTGGAAATCGGGGATCCTCGGGAAGATCAGTTACGATCGGGGGATGACATACGCGTGTCAGTAGTTACCTACTTTTGCAGAGGTAACCCGGCCTTGTGTTGGCAGAGATCTAACCGTAATGTTAGGTTATTTCTCGGGACGTCATTCCAGAGGCGTTCTGTTCGTGGAATAGGAAGTTCCTTGGCCTGACCATTTGTAGGAAATCCAAAGAAACAATACGTGACCTGTACGGTTTTAGTTGTATTTCCTGCTATGGAATGTGGCGGTAACCTGCTATTGAACATAGTAGCTATAGTAGGCATAAGTGCGGAATGCCTATGCTGGCTAAGATTAATATTATACTTTCGAAATGTTTTCTACACTATGCACTAATAATAATATCAAAAAGATTTGATTTTTGCGTAGTAAGCATCTTTGACTATCATAAGAAGAAATCTCCTCCAAGTCTGCGTTTGCATTGTGTGTGTGGCGGGAGGTCTTATGGTAGTTTCATTTTCCAAAAGCATTGCGAATTTGATTTTAAAATTATTTTGTTGTCTTTTAGAAAGATAAACTGTTTTAAGTTCTCACACCAGTCACCATGACTGACCTGGAGTTTATTGTTTCCTTCCTAAACTCTGGGTGCCCACCAATTTCCACACGGGCAGTCTAGAGTTAGGTTATCAGGTCATTCTGGATTCAGGTTGCTGTGGAGCTTAGTGGCGAGCTGGATGACGAGACGTATGATCTATACTATGTATTATTCCGCTGTGTATTCTGTATGAGGACAAGTTTATATAACTGTCCATTGTTGTATATTGACACTGATTGATGCATGTATAAACTGATATAGTTCTTTGTTTTAAAAGACTAGTAATTATCTATTGTATATTGTTCCGCTGTGATATGTGAGATTCTGATATTGTTTCTGTTTCTGATGTTGTTCTGTTGTTCTTCTCTTCTTTCTTCTATCTTCTTCTTCTTCTGCCTTTTTCTTCTTTCTTAAACCCTCACTATTGGAGTTTCCGACACTCGATTGCTCGACAGTCGATAAAGTGAGTATCAATGTCGAATTTTCGAAAGTTGAAAATTTCGGTATGTGACAAGACACCCCAGCAGTTGTTGCAATCAACTGCCCACACAACCGAATAATAAGAAGGGACCTCTAGACAGGGGAAATCTTGTCCTACTTGGGTGCTACCCACTAACCTTGCTGCACCTCCCCTGTTTTAGCCATTCCCGGTTGATGAGGGTTGAGGCTACGATTACCTTTAATCAGAACACATCACTTAGAATGCTCATCGTCCAACTGACGATGTTCTGAAAGCATTCAATCTATACAAGTTCGTTCCGGGTTCGAACGAAACCGAAGGCATTATCTCGTTACACTCATTTTGGAATCACCCTCAGAGTTAACGACAATAACCCTTGCACTCTGAATCTTCCTCTTCACTTGAGATTCACGACCTATCATTTAATTTGGATCGATGTGGTTTTCGGACTTCCAAATCTGGAAACCCGATCCCGGTCTCATCGACATCCAAAACGTATCTTTTAAGTCCAAGTTGTTTTAAAGTTAAAACAATTCAATTCTATTATCTATATACACAGATAGATAATTCACAGATTCACAATACATAAACTATATTATCATCACAAATAGATAATTCACATTATCATCATACTTCATCCAAAGCATCCATATCACACAGTATCACTTATCTCATATTTGAGATCTCAAACCATTCAAGACAATCAATATCATCCATTCATATATAAGCAATGATCTAATCATCACACCATCTATAATTAATTTTAATTGAATTAAATTAATTACTTCATCTTTAATTAATTTAAAGTAAATTAAATTAATTACTTCCATTATTATCAATCTTGCTTAAATCACTATTAATTAATTATAAATCAATTAATCAATCATCATCCAATTATTCATTTTAATTAATCATCCTTGATTAATTAACATTTAATTACATTCAAGTAATTAGCATTAAATTAATTTCACAAATTAATTATTCTTAACCACTTATAGTAATTAACCTTTAATTACTTCATTAATTAATTAACTATAATTAATTACATTACTCCTTAATTAATTACATTAATTAATCACTTCATTTATTAATTATTTCATAATTAATCAATTCTTAATTACATCATTAATTATATTAATTAATGATCCTTAATTACATTTTTATTATTAATTACTCTAATTAAATTAATTACATTAAGTAATTAACCTTTAATTAAACCACATTTATTAATCACTCTTGATTAATCTCATTAAGTAAAACTACCCTTAATTACTTCTTTAAATAAATTAATTACTCCTTAATTAATTATCTTTTAATTAATTCCTTGATTAATTATACAAAGTAATTAAACCCAAATTACTTCCATTTTTAAATCATCTTTAATTAATTACGTCCAGTATTTATCCATTAATTACTTACACTAAGTAATTACACTCCATTAATTACATTAAGTAATTATTATCAAATCATTCAGTGATTAAATTAATTAAACTTAATTAATTAATTTAAACTAATCAAATTAAACTCAATTAATTACATTAAGAAATTAATTCCTTAATTTCTTCCATTAAGTAATTATTCTTATCTCATTTCATAATTAATTATCATTAATTAATTAATCTAATTAATTATTAAAATTAATCACATTAATTAATTATTTATTAAACCCAAGTTAATGATCTACATTAACTATTAACTATTCTTTAATTATTTTTCTTAAATAATTAAACTTTAATTAACCATTATTAATTACACATTAATTAATTCTAATTACCAATAAATTAATCTCTAATTACTTAATTAATTAAGTACCTAACGATAACTTAATTAATCCTTAATTACTTGATTAAATAAATTTTTAACCATTAATTTAAAATCTTAACTTATCTAATTAATCATCCTTAATTACAAATTAATTAACCTTTAATTAATTTAATTAAACCTTAATTAATCAATTTAAACCCTAAATTACTAAATTTATTAACCCAAAACATAAATTAATTAATTTGATTAATTATCTTTTAATTACCTTAATAATTTAATTTATTCCAAATCATTAAATCTTAATTTACTTTTAAGATAAAACATTCTTCTTATTAATGACTTAATTGTCATTCACAATTGCATTTGAACATTTTACTTTGAATTTACTTTTAAATTCCATTTCAAATTAAGATTTTAAAATGATTTAACTTATCAAAATTTAAAACAATTTAAAAACCTTTTTAAGTCACATGTTAAGAAACACTTATCTTAAAAGGGAATTTACAAGAGTTTTAAAACCAAATTCAATTTAAATACAAATCATTTTTTTGTTAAATATACTTTAACATTTAAAGTTGTTTAAACACTTTAATTTGATAAAACTTTATTTATCTCCAAACTAAGATTCAAACAAAATTTAATTCCAGATTAAAACTTGATTCTTTACTTTATATTTTAAAATTTAAAAACACTATCAGGTTTTAAACCTGGCAACAAAAATTTACCCGAGCCCATCTTCAAAACCCCGAGAATTTCTTCGAGTCTCCAACCCAAAATCACGAGAACAATCCCGAGTTACTCCCCTTCTTCCCCAAAAACACAAACGACCCTACCCAAACGTGCACGTGCACATGCACGGCAGAAAAGCACAACTCCGACCATCTCTCCGGCACTCACCAAGTTGCAAACGATCTCAACGAACAACTCGACCAAATAGAACCACAAAATCGATGGCCAAACAAAAACGAGCAACTCGAACAACACAGGAACCCATATCTGATCGGAAATCCATCGCTGGTTTTCACCTCCGACCTCCAGGCCACACACCGTTCAACCCAAAGCCGCGCCATGATATCCAGCTCCCATCCCCCCTATGCGATCAATCCCGGTTATCCACCGACGCCGTACGAAGCTCAGCAATCAACACGCCCAAATCGATACGCCGAACCCTAGTTCGCCTCAGCCTGACCACCACGGCCAATAATAAAATCAACCACTATTTTTCTCGTGACCACCAGACCACCCTCTACCTCCAGCCTTGGTCACGGCCACTATCATCCCTCCGTTCGTCGTCAATCGATGAATATTCAAATTCTGATCAACTCAGAATATCACATCATCCACTCACTCTAAAATTTTAAAACTAATGTTGAAAATCATCATTTTACACAACGTTTCAGATTATATATTCAAAGATTGAAATTCACTTGATCGATTTTTAACCCATTCTTTGATTTTCACTGTCATTTCTTATTCTTGAAATAATTTCTAAATTTAAATACTTGTAACCATTTATAAAATCTATATTACATTGTTACAATTATTTCCCTTTCAGGAATCATAGCTTGAATATGATTATATAGGTAGATATAAATTTTAAATGAAAATCTGGAGCCTGAAACAAAAACAGAGAAGCATGTACATACATATACACAGATATTTCACAAACAAACTCTTATGTAAACATGCATTCACATCCAATATTCAAGTAAACATTGCATATCATGTTACTACAACATTTATCACACATATCAAAACATGGTAACAGATTTTAAACTATTTTAAAATTTGTTTACTCACCTAATTTGATAAACAGAGGATAAAGTTTTTTAGAAAAAGTGTTACTCACCTGAAAGGATGATGAACAGAGCACATTTTGAAAAGCTTTTGACAGATAAAACTTGAATGCTTGCTTTGATTTGAAAACTTTAAACTTGATTTGCTTCTTTGATTTAAAAATGCAGTTGCATGCAGGTTGGAGTTTTGATTCCAGGTTGTTGAAGAATGGTTACAGATTTGGCTTGATTATCTTGCTTCAGATTGCATTATGAAGATGTTACAGGCTTTGCCTTTGGTTTTGGAAAATGATTTACATGTCTTGTTTTATTAGGAGTGATTTACAGATTTGTTTACAGGTTGATGAAAAGATTTGCAAACTTGATTTGGAAATGTATTACAGGGATTTGAGGAAGTGTTTACAGATTTATTTCTTTTTATTTCAGTTTAGATCTGAAATTTCTTAATTTTCTTTGTTTAGAAATGAGATTAGAAAAGAAAAGGAAATGAAAGATGTTTGTTTATATAACTTTATTTATGTTTTATTATCGGAAATTCGGTTATATTATAATAGGGTCTAGGGTTTTCAAATAAATATTCACATAGCCGAAATTGTTACATTCATTAAATTCCAGCATACATAGATATACAATCAAGTCCGATGGCACTTATTGGAAGTTGGATTTCCATATAATGGCAGGCTTACTGGGGTACCGCCCGTCACAGTACGTGGCCTAGATCACCGTACCGAGGATCATGCCCAATCCCCTACAACACAAGGCCGGGACCATCCCTTACCTTCAGCGTTTGTAGATATATAAGTGGTTCCGCTGTATTGGTTTCTTTGAGTTGTATTTGAGTTGTAATAACTAGACAGGTGTTTATAACTGTCTAGTATGTGTTGTATAAGCTGTGTAACTCTAATAGCTGTTGTATACTATGTAATACTTATGTGATTAATATAATTTATTTGTTCCGCTATTTGAGATTCTGATGTTGTTTCTTTCTTTCTTCTCTATCTTTTCTCTTTTCTATCTCTTTCTTTCTTATTAATGATGCGTCGTTCTGTGGAATGAATGGCGGGTCGTTACAGTTGGTATCAGAGCTACACAACTTATACAACATATACTAGATAGTTATAAACACATGTCTAGTTATTACAACTCAAATACAACTCAGAGAAACCAATACAACGGAACCACTTATATATCTACAAACGCTGAAGATTATTCTTATTAAAAATCAATCTATAACCATAATTAAAACATCACATTATTATTATTTGGTTATTTATATTTGAAAATAACAATTTTATCCATTTTAAATAATTTAAATTAAGAGATTATCACATTTTAAATTTCTTGAAATTCCGGGATATCACAACACAACACAAAATCGACACACACAACAAGCTTTTCATACCTTTTCACACCTTTTTGTGTCCTTGATATTGACATTTGATAACTTAGCTACTAAGTACTTGATATTATATATGGATTTACTACACACATTTCTTTCCTTTGTAAAGGATGCTTGGGCACAAAGATGTATACACATTCGACACAAAGATGTATATGTATGCATAGGTATTAGTGTGTGCATATATTAGTGTAGGTGGTTGGCAGTGAAGAAGGTGTGTGCAGGAAGAAGTAGAAGTGCATCGCCATGAATTGAAGGCATGAAACGTGAAGGGAAGGAGAGAGGAGACATCAGCGGGTTTGTGCAGGGGAGTTGTTGGCCATGAGCTTTCTGGTGTGTACGTGAGTGTGTGTTTGTGTGTGTGTATGTATATATGTATGTATATATGGTCGTGTGTGTGTATGGGTGTGGTAGTGTTAGAAAGGAGGCGAGGCTTGGCAAATGGAGATGGTTGCAGGCACGTTAAGGAGCTGGGGTGTTCATGCGTGTGTAGTAGGATGGTACGGTGAAGTGGTAGCTGGTTGGCTTTAGTTGGGTGGCGTCGTCCTTGAGGTGGAGGACGCTGCTTCATAAACCTACTGGTGCATATGAATGGTTCAAAAAAAAGAGTGCATGCGAACAAACAATTTGTGTTACTATTCATAACACATGAATTTGCAACTAAGCCCTTTACAATGTGTTCAATTGCACTAATAGGGAAAGGGGCCTTGAAGCGTGTGGACATGAAGTTATGGGCTTTGGGTTGGAGGGTTGCCTGAGCCGATGATCTTATAGAGGTGAGAAACTTATTTAAATTATTTGTTTAAAAATCTACAAAATTTAGTTTACTAGAAACATTGAAATGTCGTGACTCGTTCATACTAAATCCAACTGAAACGCGGATTTTTGCGTTGGACTCGTATGGTCGAGTATAATGTTGTAGTGTAAATTGTCGGTAGAATTGTAATGTTTAAAAATTATGATATATTGATAGGGAATAAATTTAATTACGTCATTTTAAATAATAACTTCGTTAAATTAATTATTCTGTAATAGTGATATCTATTTGGCCAAATAAAACACCGATCTGTCAAATTTAATTAAATAGATTATTTTGGACATCTAGTGAGTAGAATAAAACACTTTTCTGCTATTTTATTAATTTGGACATTTATTCATTTGTTTGTTAATTAATATGTGGATTAATCATTATTTGATAAGTGATGAATTTGCTAGTAATTACAAATTGATTTTATTTACATATATGTTGCTTATGTTAATACCAGTTATGTAACATGAAGGTTAAATTGAATCAAACGGTAGCTTGATTTAGTACCATTGTGGTCGCTAAGCCTCTTTACAAATTGGTAAAGTTATGGATTCGAATTTAACTTCAATTTTTAGCAATTTGATATTAATTGTTATTTAATTTAAAAAGTGGTTTTTTTTCATTTTCCTTCTTAAAGATATTTTAAGTCGGATAATTAATTATATTATCAAGGTTATTTAAAGTTAATTTATTTACTTATTTATTCAATAATGATATTTAAAAGTTAAATACTTTTTATATAATAATGTTTTAAAAGCTTAATTATTTATTTTACTTATGATATTCTAAGGAAATTAATTATTTAATTATATTATTAATGTTGTTTTAAGTTAGTTAATTGGTTTAGTATTGTTTGAAGTTAATTGATTATTTTATTAATGATGTTTTAAAGTTAATTATTTATTTATATATGATGTTATAAAGATTATTAATTTATTTAATAATAGGGTTAAAGATTTTTAATTTATTTAATAAAAGTGTGTTAAGATTAAGTGTTTGATTTAAGGTAATGTTTATGGATAACAATTTAGATTTTTATTCAAGTATTTAAAAGGGTATAATTGATTGATAAAAGAGTTCATAATTAATAAAGTGATTTATAAAAAAGGTTTAGAAATATTTTTAAAAGAGTTTCAAAGAGGGTCAACGGCTATTTGATTTATAAACCAAGTTTTAAAGGCTATGATCCATATAGCGAAAGTCGTTGTGGATGCAGTTCGAAAATTTATCGTTTCCATAAAATATAAGGGCTATTTATTTCGGATATTAGTAAATCCCATTTGGAGGTGATTTTAAAGATTGTATAAGTATTTAAAAAGAAATTTGGTTTTAAATGTATTTTTAAAAGAGATTTGTTTATAAAGGATTTTTATAAAAGGATTGTTATAAAGGATTTTATCAAGGGAGATTTAGTAAAGAGTTTTATAAAAGAAAAGGGTTTTTAAAAAGGAGTTTATAAATTAGCTTACAGATTTATAAAAGGGCTTGAAAATATTGAATGTGTTTATAAAAGTGAATTTTTTAAAGGAATGAGATTTTTTTGAGTATTAATCCTTCTTAATTATGGTGGTATGGAAACCTTCTTTACATACTTAACATCGAAGGATAAGTGGTTTGATTTATAATAAGTAAGGTTGTAAATAAAATTTGTTGGCCCATTTAAATTATGAATTTGGAAAGATAAAATTTTCCTTAAGTTTTTTAAATATACTTATACCGATGAGATAAGTATATGGATATATTTTCTAAGTATTGAAAATATAACATTTTGTGTAATATACTTATACCGTTGTGATAAGTATATAAATGTTTTCCAAGTGTTGGAAGGAGTATAAGTGGTTTGTGAAAATATCCTTTGTAAAGGTATTTTGAATTAACGATATGAAGTGATTTGATTTGTGGAACGATTAATTATTAGAGGCTTAATGGATCACACATGGAATTTAATCTATGTTTGTTTGTTTGTTTAATTGTTTGATTGTCAAATAACCAATTATCAATTCTTGGCCAAAATATAACTCTCGAAATATCTAGGAGAAACACGTGAGTTATATGGCACAATCATCCTTGGGAATGTTGTACAGTGCGTATAAATTTCCTTTTGTTCTTCTAGGACAAATGATAAGGAATTCCATCCACTTAAATGGTTAGGAGTTGATCTCCACTCTTATCTATTGTTTGATTATTTTTGAAAGAACTGGAGTTGAGTTTACCGAAAACTAGCGGTTGTTATTTCAAAGGGACCGGGATCGGATAAGTATGAAATTTTCTAAAAACCGCTTCAATCCAACTCAAGCGTCATATTGAAAACATCTTGAAGATGATGGAATCGAAGATGGAGCTCTTTGAAGTGCAAGGGCTACTAATCGTAAGGGTGATTCCAAAATGGATGTAGCATAAGTAGTGCCTTCGCTTTGTTCATATCTTGAACAACTTGTATGGATGAATGCCAGCATTGCATTATACTTGGAAGGTAGTGTTAGCATTCCAAGTGGGAATTACTAAAAGAGGGAAAAGGTAATCATGACCTCATAAGCCTCACAACTTGGTAATGACTAAAACAGGGGATATGCTTTAGAGCTATGCGGTTTGCTACCATTAGGAGCATCATTCCTCGATCTGGAATCAATATTTACAGTTTTGGTATGCGCCCACGGATGGGGCCAAGGTCTGGAATAGTTTTCAATAGCTGGTACCCAAGGGATAATGTAATCCGGCTTGTCATGTTAGAGGGGCAGGCCGGCTCTGATTTGTAGGGGTTGATAGGTTCGACCCTGGTACATTTTTCTAGAGATGTACTGCGGCGGGCGGTACCCAGTAGCTCAATTATTGATGGAAATCCAAACTCTAATACGTGCCTTTACGGACTTAGTAGTGTCCAACTATGTTGAAATATGAAATGCAAGCATTTCAGCTATTTTATATATTTATTTTCTCCTTGGACAGTATTATAATATCAATGGATTTTCTAGAAAAATGTTTTGGTTATCGTAAGGTAAAACGCATCCGTGTTTATATGCAGTGTGGTCATACGAGATACCTTTATTTCAAAAGGTTATATAACATTAAGTAATCCATTTGATTGTGTTTCTCACGCTAAATTTAGCAGACTAACCCAGGCATTGTTTCCCTATAATGCTCGGGTCAGCCTGAGCATATTTTCCAAATTTAGCTGGACGCTTTGGAGCTTCAAGGGACAAGCTGGATGCCTCGAAGACACACTCTCGTATTTTGATGTTATTTTTCATTGTTTGTTCTTATTGTAGTTATCGGCTATTGTAAGGATAGGTTGTTATAACTGTCTAGGGATGATAATAAGATAATTGTACTCTAATTGATGTATGTATATTAAAGTTCGTTTATTGTTTGTGTAAAGACCATTTGTATATTATATGTTACTCGTCACATTTTGTCAGATTCTGTTCTGTCTTTTATTTCTTCCACCTCAATGATCTGTCTTTCTATCACTTGGATGTTCGACACATGAATACTGTGGATGTATTAGCGTCAACTTCTGGGGATCGAGCAGGCGAGTTGTTACATTTGATATAAGAGTTGAAGGTTAGGCAAGAACCTTGGCTTTGTGGGGGTAAACTCATTGATAGATAAGGTAATCAAATGCTTTATTATGAGGTAGATTGTATAAATATGAAAGTGCATATTTGTTAGTGCTATAAAAATATTTTATATTATGTTGATTGGTCTGTTGAGTGGCTTATGAATTATGGTCGATGCGCTAGATCAACGCTATCGATAGGGATTTCTAAACACTTAAATAAGACAAACCAATACAGTATTGTTTTAAAATGGTTAAATGAAATAATTTTACCTAGAATTATATTTTAAATATAAAGGAATAATTTTCAAAAATTAATATAGTTATTTAGACAATGTTTGTTTGTTAGGAAATGATAATATTTGATTATTATCATTTATTGCTTGATTGGTTATGCTCGGCCATTTTATGAGCAGTTCTGCATTTCCACTGCATGGGTTGGCTAGGTAGTAATTTTTGGAACATTGAAACGAACACCTTGTAAATTTAGTTTCACAATTTGATTTTAAGGCATTCGGTGTTAATGTTGGGTTAAAATTATATTTTAATAGAGGTTGTTTATTTTTATAATAATAAACAAAGATATACAAGTGTGAAATGTTTTTATATAAGAAAGTGGAATTTTATAAGTATAATTTATAAATAGAGTTTATAAATAAATGGGATTTTAAGTTGAGAATTTGAGAATTTAAAATCCTAGTGTTTTGGAAATTATTTTTCAAAGTTTTTGGAAAGTAATAATGTTAGTATTATTTGAAAGTATTTATGTATATATATAATTTATAAAAGAATTCTAAAAGAGATAGAAAGCACCGAACTCACTTCAGTCATTGAAAAATAATTCAGATAATGACCGCAACATCATCGGTGTTCATTTTCGAGTTTCTAAGTGAGGGTTGCTACGATAGTAGTTTTGTTTCAAGTTGTTTTGAAAAACAAATCATGTTTAATAACTCCGAAAGTATGATTTGATATACAAAAGTTATAAATATACATATTTTATAATTTCAAATTAATTTGAAATAAAGTCTGGGAGTTTAATTCTTAAGTTTTGGTTAAGTATTATATGGACTCGTGTATCTTATGCATTAGGGTAGGTTGGTTGTGCATTTTATTATAATAAATTGTTTGGTAGTTTCAATTGTTAATATGAAATGGAATTTTCGATGATTTGGGATAGTCGAAAATTTCCGAATCGATATAGAAATTGAAACCAATTGTTTTGTGAATTTATAAGAAACAAGTTCTTATATGGGGCATTTCACCAGAAGGACAAACTTTGTAGTCCAATTAGTTTCTAGGACACACATTCAAAGCAATTACTTTCAAGGCCAAAGTCAGCAGAATAATTACTTTCAAGGACAAAGTCACCAGTCCAATTACTTTCAAGGACATAATTTCATAGGTTTTTAGGCCATAGAAACTAATTATTTTACGTTTTGTCCTTGAAAGTAATTATTTCAGTTGTGTGTCCTAGAAACTAATTCCACTTGCTAAAGAAGCCCTTGTGGCTAATTTCCACTTCTTATAACTTATAAATTTGAGAAGATAGTGAGCTAAAACTAGTTTTAAATTTATTGAACATCTAGGTAAGTAAAACAAATCTGATATTATATATACTCTCAGGGTATAGTGGGGTATTATAGACGTCTTGAACTCAAGTTGGAAATTGTTAATAAACTCAAGTTAAGATTTTTGAAATATTTTCATAAATAATTTTAGAAGTGAAAAGACTGTGGTATAAGTAAGAGTCAATAAAAATAAGCACGTAAGTTGTACGTAGATTATTTTGTTTGCATGACTGTTCTCGTTCCGAGATTCGAGTGCATAACTTTGAGGTGACTTACATTGATCTAAATAAGGATTTATCACTCGATTCTTGACAGCGAACACTTTGTGAGGGTTCTTGGTATGGAGCCAAAGTTTTCTATCATAGTAGATGACTATGCAAGGAGAATGGAGATTCCTAATCAAGGAGCCTGATCGGAGTCCGCGCTAGGGAATCGAGTGAGTGATACTAGTTCGAAAAATAAGTTCATGTATTCGAGTAAGTGAGCCAGATATTGCATACGGATGATCTGTATACATCGTAAGGGATTTAATATGATTTTATGCTTATGATATTAGAAATGCGAGTTATATGATTTAATGGCATTTGTAAATAAGATTTTAAAAGGTAATAGCTCATTTTGAGCATAAGAGTTCTATATGATTAAGGGTTTGAAGACACTTTTCTTACTTTGGGAATTTCAGAGGCGAAATTCTTTTAAGGGTGAAGAATGTAACGACCCAAAATTTTGAGTCTTCAAATTTGAATATTTAATTTATTTAAATATTGAGATTTGAATTTAAAATATAATAAAATATATGTTTCAAATAACTACCTGATTTTTGGTGATGTATTTTTAATTAAATTTATATGATTTTTCCGTAATTTTTAGTTTGGAAAATATTTATATTTTCGTTTGGTGCATTTTGCAGCAAACATCAGTATTTTTGAAAACTAGGTAGAAAAAGTTAAATAGTGTGATTGTCTCACTTTGTTGTGCGCCGATTGTATTTTTATTTTTGTCATTCGTGGTTCGTACGCGAACATGATATTGTGTTGCATCATATCCTAAACTTTAAAACACAATACAAAATCAACACATGCAACAAGCATTTTATATCTTTTCACACCTTTTTTGTTTCCTTGATATTAGCTTTTGATAACTTAGCTATTAAGTATTTGATATTATATATGGGTTTACACACACATTTCTTTCCTTTGGAAAAGATACTCGGGCATAAAGATGTATACACATTGGACATAAAGATGAACTTATGCCACAATTTTTTCATTTCTTCAATTTGTCTTTGCTCTTGGACTTTGTTAGCTCAACATTAAATGCTTGTCCTTGTCCTTGTTCCTTGGCCTTGAAGTAATTTGTGTTCATTTTACAGACAAGGACACGTTCATTTGCTTTCATTTCTTTTATTCATGTTTCATTGCTCTTCTCTGTAATGAAACAAAACAAAGACACGTTTTTCTCTCTCTATTTCTTTCATTCTTCATTCACAAATAAATATAAGTGAGTGCTATGTATGTATGCATGGGTATTAATGTGTGCATATATTAGTGTGGGTGGTTGCAAGTGAAGAAGGCGTGTGCAGAGAGAAGTGGATGTGCATGGCCGTGAGTTGAAGGCATGAAACGTAAAGGGGAAGGAGAGAGCAGACAGCAACGGGTTTGTGCAGGGAGCTGTTGGCCGTGAGTTTTCTGGTGTGTTTGTGAGTATATATATGTATGGTTGTGTGTGTGTGTGTGTCTATGTGATGTAGTGTTAGAAGGGAGGTAAGGCTCGGCAAATGGAGATGGTTGCAGGCACGTGAAGGAGCTGGATTATTTATCCATGTATAGTAGGTGGGACGGTGGAGTGGCGGCTGGCTTTAGTTGGGTGGCGTCGGCCTTTAGGTGGAGGAGGCGGCTTCATAAACCTGGTAGTGCATGAATGGTTAAAAAAAAGAGTGCATGCGAACGAACAATTTGTGTTTCTATTTATAACATATGAATTTGCAACTAAGCCCCTTACAATGTGTTCAATTGCACTGAAGGTAGGGGGAAGGGCCTTGAAGCGTGTGGATATGAAGGGTTGGAGGGTTTGGGCCTTGGCCGATGATCTTATAAGGGTGAGAAACTTATTTAAATTATTTGTTTAAAAAGCTATAAATTTAGTTTACTAAAAACTTTCGAATGTCGTAACGCATTCATACTAAATCCAATTGATAGGCAAATTTTTGTGTTGGACTCATATAGTTGAGTACAATGTTGTAGTGAATTGTTGGTAGATTTGTGGTGCTTAAAAATTGTGACATATTGATATGGACTAAATTTAATTACGTCATTTTAAATAATAACGTCATTAAATTAATTATGTCGTAGTGGTGACATCAATTTAGCCAAAAAAACACCGATCTGTTAAATTTAATTTAATAGATTATTTTGGACATCTAGTGAGCAGAATAAAACTCCCTTCTGCTATAATTAAATTGAGATATTTTTGATGACATCTGTTTAGCAGAATAAATCTCAATTCCGCTATTTTATTAATTTGGACATTTATTCATATGTTTGTTAATTAATATGTGGATTAATCGTTATTTAATAAGTGATAGATTACCTAGTAATTGCTAATTGATTTTATTTACATATACCAGTTATGTAACATGAAGGTTAAATTGAGTTAAATAGTAGCATGATTTAGTACCATTGTGGTTCGCTACCATTAGAAGCATCATTCCTCGATCTAGAATCGATATTTGTAGTTTTGGTTTGCACACACATGTGTGGCCAGGGTCTGGAATAGGTTTCTATAGTTGGTACCTGAGGGATGATGTAATCTAGCTTGTCGTATTAGAGGGGTAGGCCGGCCTTGGTTCGTTGGGGTCAATAGGTTCGACCTCGGTACATTTTTCTAAAGGTGCACTATAGCGGACGATTCCCTAATAGCTCGGCCATTGATGGAAATCCAATCTCCAATACGTGCCTTTACGGACTTAATTATGCCTAACTATGTTGAAATGTGAGATGCAAGCATTTCCGCTATTTTATATATTTATTTTCTCCTTAGACATTATTATAATATAAATGGATTTTCTAGAAAAATATTTTGGTTATCGTAAGGTAAAAACCCTTCCGTTTTTATATGCGGCATGGTCTTACAAGATACCTTTATTTCAAAAGATTTTATAACATTAAGTAATCCATTTGATTGCGTTTCTTACGTTAGTTTTACCAGACTGACCTAGGCGTTGTTTTCCTATAATGCTCGGGTCAGCCCGAGCATATTTCCAGATTTAGCTGGATGCTTTGGAGCTTCAGGAGACGAGCTGGATTCCTCCAGGACGTATTCCTATATTTTGTTATTATTTTTCGTTGTTGTTCTTATTGTAGTTATCAGCAATTGTAAGGACAGATTGTTATAACTGTATAGGGCCGATGATATGATAATTGTACTCTGATTGACGTATGTGTATTAAAGTTCAGTTTTTCTTTGTGTAAAGACCATTTGTATATTATATGTTACTCGTCATGTTTTGTGAGATTATGTTCTGTCTTTTCTTTCTTCCACCCTAATGGTTTGTCTTTCCGACACTTGAATGTTCAAGATGTGAATACCGTGGATGTATTAGTATCGACTTCTGAGGATCGAAAAGGTAGGTGGTTACACCATTTATAAAGAATGAATGTACAAGAGTAGATATGATTTAAGGTACAGTTTGGATGAAGTGAGTGAATAGTCATTTTTGCTTGATAAAGAAACATCGAAAACGAGAATTGCAATGATAATAATTAATACTTAGCATTGGAATGAGAATTACGATTTCTACTCCGAAATGTATTTTCATATAGAAATTTTTTTCTATGAAATTATTTCTTAGAGTTCAAGATATTTGATTAAAGAAATCTCCGTTGTAAACTAGTTGTAGTAAGTGAAATAAATAATCTATATTAAGTGAATGATGGACCTCCAAATTCAGTACGCTATTATAGTAATAGCGTAAATAGTGGGAGCACCATATAGCACTTAGCGATTGCATCAAGTTATGAAAATTATTTTTGTAAAACATACCATACATTATTTATGAAATAATGACTATTTTCAATGTCGATTAAAAAATTGGACATGGTAATATTTTAATGTGAATATTATGAATAGTCATAATGAAATAAAACTATAATGTGGTATTTGTTTTCATTACATAAGTGATGCATTGGAAAATATAGAAGTTTCTAAAATTACCTATAATTATTTTGGAATTATAGACTAAGCCGTGGTTTAGAGATTTTTTTTTTCATTTAATTATGAATCATATGATGCTAGTTAATTATATCTCAAACAATTAAGGGCTATTAACCCATTTAGTTGGAGCGTCGTAAGAGTTGATGAACTCTTTGGATTGATACATATGGATATATGCAATTATAAGTCTATTAATATCAAAATGGTTTCATATGCTTCGTCCTATTCACCAATGAGTTATCATAGACATGTACATGCTTATTTGATATACATGTATGAATCTATGATAAGCTCATAGAATATAAAATGGAAATAAATAATATAAAATGCAACGGTAATGATTCGATTTGATCGAATATGTGACTATATCGGAAAGAGTTCCGTATGTACCTAATATGAATGAAGATTCAATCTCGAAGGTCGTCTCTACCTATAATTCATAATGATGTATCGATAAGGAGTAATTGAACTTTGTCGGACAAAGTACAATAATTGTGAGTAAAGTTGAGTTAACTTCTTTCTATAAGGTCATGTACTTAAGAGTGGTAAAAAAAGAATAAAATTGACTTTGTCTAAAGAATGGTTTACGAAATCATAAAAGACAAGGTTTTATAAGAAACCCCAACATACCCTAGGCCAAGAAGTTGGCAGATTGTGCAAGTAGAAAGACTGCACATAGTAATTATTCGTGAGGAATATTGTATGAATTGTCCTAAAAGGAAGTTTGGGAACGACTGTCATTGGATGATCAATTTGTGTTTTGAACATAATTATTGTAAACTAAAATCAAATCAGTTTTGTATATAATATAATTCATAAAGTGTTTATGAATACCTATTCCATTGCACTGAGAAACAACAATTGTTTCAAAATACCAACTTCATAGTGAAGTAACTTCTTTGAGAAATTATTGGTATTAAAATGGATTTGCATATGATCCTAAGGTAAAACTAATTACGTGGGATGAAATGAAATTAACCTAACCTAAATAAACACATCGCATTAGAGTGTCTAATAAGTATTCTCACACATTGAAGAGAAACTATGACTTTCTTATCGATGTCGATAATAGATAATACTCAATTGTCAATTAAGCCATTAAGAATATCGACTTTGCAATATGATATGATGCACGAATCCGAAATAGATTTCAATTACATTATCAAAATATTACTTTGATGGTTTTACCTGAAGAGATATGATCCATTGGCTGCAAATGTCTGTTTAAGAGAAAGACAAATGCAGTTGTTATATAGTGAGCCACATTGATAAGAATAATACCTTGAATTTCAATTGTAGAAATTAACGTAATAGATTCACCATTCGATATGCTTAAGAAGGTTCAGATTTTACTCATAAAACTTTTGCCTAGTATGATTTTATTTTTTTCATACATATGTGTTGAAACAAAAAATTCTAAATAATAATTTAGAGTAAATTGTTTACACATAATGACCAAGGTAACTCGAAGTCAGTCGGAGCGATAATGGATTTGTGAGTTTTTGGAGATGATCTAAGAACAAATACGAAAGTGTCATTCGATAAGCATCAATATTGAATAAGTCTTCTGATAGAAATATCAAACAGTTTGATTTTCAATCGAAATGCAAAGTATGCATGTGCTCATAAGAAAGAACATTAAAATGTACATTGATATTTCTAAACTATAAGTAAACAACGTACCACTGATTATTAGCGATGTACTTATGTTAAAATAAGCCTTAGATGTTTAGTAGTCGACGTTGGATTTGTAACTAATATCTTTTATAGTAAGTATAAAAGATATTGGAAATGTCCCAAACGATATACAAGGACATCTTATTAAAATGTTTAAATATGGAACATGTAAGAAGATTCTTTATGCTTTGGCAATAGGAAATATCATACATGTAATGATGTCTATGATATCATAATTTGTTTGTTTATTTGATACATAAAGCAAGTATCAAATCCAAACTGATATCACTAAATGGTTGTTTGAGGTGTTCTTATGTATTTATGAAATACAGAGAATTGTTTACAGAAACAACAAACTCCTTATGAACGAGTATTCGGACTCAAATTTTCACAAGTGATATTGAGTACAGTATGTCAATAATAAATTCAAGTTAAAATTTTTTGAGTTGGAAATGTTCCAAATGAAAGACTATGGTTGATTCAATGAAAAAGACTAGGTACATCATCTTGAATAGTGCCATAATAAAGCAATGTATATGAATATAAGTACACAAATTTATCATTGAGCCGAGGCTGATTCCAGATGTTGAGAATCCTATAACATTGTTATATCATAACAATGTTATGATATGGTTCATAACAAGACTTAGAACTCATTATAAGTCGAAAGACCTATTCCGAATTGTTTCACATGATAATAGTAGTTTATCAGCATCGGAGAGAGTTGTAGACATAGTAGAAAGGTGAAATATAATAGCATACTCGTTCATTGAGAGACTGACCCAATTGGTTTTGAGAAAACCAATTAGAGAAGTTGGAATGAGATTGCATAATTGACCCTAAGTGAAAGTGGTGGATTGATACAGTTAGGGGTAAGCCCTAGGAGCAATTACGTAATTTGTTACACATATCTAATTCGATAACCAATCTTGTTCAAAATAAAAGGCGCTTTCTTTCTATTATATACTTAATATAATGTGTTATGTATTAATTAATTAATTTATTTAAAAGTATATATAATATAAAATTTATAAATGGTATGTTTTGTGATATAGTTACAAAGTGTTGTAACTGTGAGTAATTTATCACAATGGAAATAAATATGTCATTTTTCCTAGTCAAGATGAATCGAGACTGAATATCGATATATTTGAGACTAGAGTACGTAATGTTCGTCAAATGTTGATCAGCGTATTACTCATGGCTGTTGGGGACACCAAGGGGTTGCGTACAGATAGTTATTGGATAACCATTGGAATGACTCACTCGATAGTTTTACATTAGTTAATGTAACTAAGGTCAAACAATAAATATCGATATGACTAATTTACATAATTCTCTCAACTTGAGAATACCATTGAACTTCAAAGTGTAAGCTCCGCTTTGATTATAGTTAAATCATGGCACGACGTCCATCGAACGATTATAGTTGGTCGAGTAGAAGCATTGGAAGTGAAACACTATTCATGAGAGGATTTGTCTCCTTCATTATTTGAGATTAGTATCACGGTCAACTAAAGTCAACTCAAAATGAAAGTCTTTGGCTAGTGCACTCGGTTAATAATTATTATTATTATTGAACCAAGGACTTTGTGTTTGGACTATAAATTTAAATATGGACTATACTGGAATTTTGATCATTACCAAATTCCACAAGTCCAAAGTGATATATTTTTGACGAAGAGAATTGGTGTAAATAATTGTCATTAATGGGCGATGCTTATAATAAATTGTTTTTTTCAAAGGATGAGTAAGTGATAAATTCATCCAAAATGTCACACCACTAGCTAAGGTGATGTGTGAACATTAATATTTGAATTGTTAAATATTAATCGCCGAATGAATTTACGCCTTTGAGTCGCACAACTGAAATTGTGGATATTTCGAATTAATCACATGATTTAGTTAATTTTTAATAGTTTAAAATTAATTAATTTAAGAAATATTAATTATTATTATCATTTTTTAATTTATTGGATGTCATTAGTATTTAGCAAAGTGCATATATAAAAGTCAAATGCACGTATCGATATAAGATATCGGTAGAATGTTTAATTCGATTTAAACTAAAGAAATACTAAAATGGGTTTTAAAAAAATTTAACAAATTAATATTTATTAAATATTAATTAATGAAAAATATTTCTTATTTAATTTGCTTGATTTCCATTAGTATTTAATGATGTGCATATATAAAAGGTTATAAACACACTCATCGGTCTATGATATCTATGAGAAATTTGTATTAGATTTAAATGGAAATATTACTAATTGGATTTTGAAATCCTTTGGACCCGCATCCCTATATGTAGGTGGCTATGATGTAGAGAAGAGGAGGAGGTTTTAAAATAGAAATGAAAGGGCAATCTTAATTAAAGGAGAGAAATAATCCATATATTGATTACACATTTATTTCCTCCTTTAACGAGATTTATGTACATCATTTTTTTCTTCCTCTCCGTAAAAACTTCAAGCCAAAAAATTTAACGGCAGAAAAGGCTTCCAAACTCTAAAATTTTATCAAGCAATATTAAATAAAATTGGATAGTTGTATCTTAATTGTTGCAGTTCTCGAAGGTGATCAATCAGATCAAGGTGTTTTTGTAGGCTTCATCCTAAGGTAATTATATATATATATATATATAATATCCTATATTTAAACATCTTCTAATTTGTTTATATCCCCTTAATTCTCATGTATATGTGTGAATTTAAATTTTGATTTGTATATCTCATTTCTATTGTTTGAATCAATTGTAAATTCCTATCATGTTAAAACATAGAATCTTTGCTTTATTCACTGCTATTTTGTTATGAATAATAATATTTCACTTTCTCCATTCATATGATTGTTTATTCAGTCAATTTAACTTAGATCTGGACCCTCTTATTTTATTTTCTCTGTCTTATATGATTATTCATCCAGTTTGTTTATTCTAGATCTGGATCTTCTTATCACGAATCTATATATGTCTATGTCGTCTGATTTTGTTGTTGTTTAAAAAAACATAACAAAATTGAACTTTGAATTTTTCTTGTTAATATTTAAGCTTTCATCTCCAAAGATTTAATTTGAAAATTTACACATAAGTTTTTATGTAAATAAAACCTGGTAATAATTGCTTTAATTAATATTTGTCATCAATTTAGTATGATGATTTAATTGACATGTTTTAAATCATTCTAAAATAAACTCTGCTAATTAAAAGAAAATGGGAAACATTAAATTAATGATATATTCCATGTTTTATAATTGCATCCATTTTGTTATTAAATCTTTGCTTAAAAGGAAGCATTCTTTTTCACAAATCCTTCTTGTTGTTTATCTTGTTCCAAATTTATTTTGATTGTATGTGTTCTTGAGTTTAAATGATTATATAATGTTTATTGTGTGTGTGTGTATTTATATTTAACCTAAGATTTCAAAAGGGTTTTTGTATAAGATATAATAGTAAAGTTTCAAACTACTTATAAATCTTAACATTCTATGATTTACTACATGTAATAAAAATGAAATCTATTTTATTTGAACTGCTATGCAAAAAATTTATTATGTATGTATATATACATTTATACATTTAAATACGTATACTACATACATAAATATATATGTATATGTATATATATCGAGTAAAAAAACTTTTCATGTTTAGGATGACCAAGGCATATATAGAGGGGGAATGTGTCTGTTGGGGTATAAATCCCAACACTTAAACAACATTCACATTAACTTTGTACATTTTTTATATATTGCACTTCCACTTTACACATGGGTGCATGTGATGTGCTCATAATCATATGCACTAATTAAAATTAAATTAAACTACTTTTAAATGGTTGTAATAATATAAAGAAATTTTAAAAGAAAAGTTCTAAATAAATTTAGACTACATAGGCCCAATAACGATCTAAAATAGACTTTTTTTTAATTCACCTATTGCTTCTGCTGTGGGCTGGCCCAGTTCCAACATGGAATAGATCAAAAGTCACGCTAATTATTTCATTTACCATGGGTTGTAGTAGGAGACTTCAATACGATCCTATACGATCAAGACAGAAATAATAATGCTAACTATTGCTTATCTCCATATGTAAATTTTGTACAATGTATTAGAACTACAGACTTACTTGAACCACCAAGTTTAAGAAATTACTACACTAGGATGTGGGTACGAATATGTCAGTACATAGCAAGATTGATAGAATATTCATTAGTAGAGCCTGCCTTGATAATTTTTCTATTTCTCGGCATATTTTGCTAACTAATCTACGAGCGACCACACACCGATATTTTCCAACTTTGCGTCCCCAATGATCTTTAGAAAGGGTATTCCTTTCAAATATAATAACTCATAGCACTATAAAATGGATTTCCATGGCATTATTAAATCTATTTGGAAAGAAACCTGTGTCAAAAACCCTTTATTTCAGCTCATTTCAAAACTGTAAAAAAGGAACGCAGGAGAATACGGAGTAATACTAGTAATACTAAGGAAAAATCTGCAAATTTATTTGATAGAGTGGAGGTATAACCTAGGGGCAATTACGTAATTTTTTACATATATTTAACGCGCTAATCAATCTTATTTGAAATAAAATGTGTTTTTCTATTATATACTTGATATAATATGATATTAATTAATTGATTTAATTACATGTGCATTTAATAGAAAATCCCTAAATGGTATGTTTTGTTATAGTAGTTACAATGCGCTGTAGCCACGAATGATTTATCATAATAAAATAAACATGTCGTTTTAAATATTCTCAGTCAAGATGTATCTAGAATGTATATCGAGTATCGGTTGAGACTAGAGTACGTAATGCTCTTCAAAAATATTAGGCAGTGTATTATTCATGATTGTTGGGGCATGAAGGAGTTACGCACTAATAGTTATTGGATAATTATGGAATGATACACTCGATAGTTTTCTATTGGTTAATATAACTAAACGTTACATAATTTCTTCGACTTGAGAATACCATTGAGCTTCAATATGGAAACTCCACTTTGGTTATAGTTAAATCATGGCACGGCGTCCATCAAACGACTATAGTTAGGTCTAGTGGAAGCATTGAAAGTGAAATACTATTCAAGAGAGGATTCGTCTCCTTAGTTATTTGAGGTTAGTGTAACGGTCAACTCAAAGTCAAAGTCTCTAGACAGAGCAGTTTGATTAATAATAATTGTTATTATTGAACCAAAGTCTTTGTGTTTGGACTATAAGTTGAATATGGATGATATTGGAATTTTGACCATTACCAAATTCCATTAGTCTAAAGTGATATTGTTTTGGCGAAGAGAACTAGTATACATAATCGTCACTACTAGGTAACGCTTAACAAAAGAAAATTAGATTTTACCGAAACCAAGGAAACGATAAATTTAGCGAAAATGTCACACCATCTGCTAAGTGACGTATGAACGTTAATATTCAAATTATTTGATATTAATTGCTGATCAAATTTACACCTGAGAGTCACACAACCGAAATGGTGAATACTCATTTTATCGCCTGATTTAATTAATTTGTAATTGTTATAATTTGATTAAATTAATTAAAATTTATGAAATATTAATTACAAAATTTTATATCTGATGTGTTGAAAAATGTTAAGTAATGCAAATTTCGACCACCAAATCCTATTTAAAACTAAAAGAAATACAAGCTCAAATCGCATCAAATTCTTCAATTCGATCGTCGGTAGTGAAGTATTTCGAGAGCCAGCAACTCTAAAACTGGGAATTTGATTCAAAGAGTCATTTCATCATTTCTATGTGAGATCTGTAGGCCTTGGTGAAACGTATTTAACATGTTTATTAATTCATTTTATATTATTATCTATTATTGTAATATACTGCAGGCTATTAGATTATATTACGAATCTTGCGTATTGATGTTCTGTCACACATTAGATGGTTGAATATATTAATGCATCTACATATGTGTTAATTAAAAAAATTGTATTCTCACTAGCACTAAATTCATGGCCCAAAATAAAAAAAACCATTTTTTAATTAAATAATATTATATATATGACTTTATTAATTAATAAATTTTATCCTAAAGACAAAAATCATATAATAACCATTTTAAAATTTATAAAATTTGGTTTTGTACAATATTAATTCGATATCAATGAATGTTCAATTTTAATATATTTTATATTTATTTTATGTTTAATTAATGATATAACTATTTATTTAATTATTAATGATTATGTGTAAATATATTTAATATAGTTTGAAATTAATTATAAAATTTTACATTAAAATATTAAATAATTTTCAGATCTCATAAATGATTTTTATAATCTTAATTAATTTAACTAAATTGGTTTAAAAATTATTTTATAATTGTTTAACTAAAAAATCATGTTAAAATCAAAAAAAATATTTGTTCTACAATGAGCTTAAAGTCAAGAATATCAATATATAAATATATATATGTGTATGTGTATGCATGTGCACATATGTGTGTGTGTGTATATTTATAAATATTGAAAAATTATACACAACTTTGCCGCAGTAATTCAAATAAAAATATTAAATTTGTGTATATTAGTTATTAAATGAATTTTTATTTAATACAAACAAACATTTGTTCAAATATATTTTAAAATATTATATATAAATTATCATAATTATTATTTCCACGTATTTGTGTATATATATTATTATATTTTACATAAGTATATTTTTACATAAATATATATATATATAAAATTTTCGATGCGCGCACGCGCACACACATCCTTTGCAATGTAAATCCCAATTCCAAATCATGTATACTTTATTATGTTGCACGTGTATTTACACACATATGTGTATATGATACACATATTCAAATATAATACAAAACAATATAAAGTAAAATTTTATTTATAAGATTAACTAAAAAACAATTTTATTTGAAGGATAGAAAAGTTCTAAATAAATAAGACTTTATAGGCCCAATAGAGATTCAAAATGGTTAAATAAATTAAATTCACACATTTCTTTCACGGCGTGCTGGCCCAGTTTCGACAGTGGTATCGAAACCCAATAGTCTATACAGTCCAAATTAGTCATATTAGAGAAAAATAATTAAGCTATAACCCAGTTCGTAGGGTGTCTAAGAAAGGTAGTGTCTAGGCTGGATTGTTGGGTAATTAAGTACCATGTCTTACTTGGCTACCGGCTTGGCCTGAACAGTTATGTGAGCCCAAAGATTGCCCTTAATTGAAAATTCCCAATTTGAATTTGGCCTTAGGCTAATTTCAAAATTGTTTTGAATTTAAAAATAAAAGAACAAAATTTAAAATAAGAAAAATATTATAAATGTTATAATATAGGTTTTCAAATATTTTTGAAAATTAAAATAAAAGTTTTAAATTTAAAAGTTAAATTTAAAATAAAATACATATTATAAAAGTTATAATATAAAATTTCAAATTATTTTAAAATGATATAAAATTAATTTGAAAATATTATTTATTAATAATATTAATAAAATAGATGAATTAATTAAATAAGTTAATTAATCAAATATACATATACAGGTCTAATATATATAATGGTATATGCTATGTTGTCTTGGATTGTTTAAGACAATATGAGTATACATATGTGTATAAAAGAATTTTCAAAATAAATAAAATTTAGGTAAAATTGTTTAATTAAGAAAATTAATTAAATAGTTAATTAATAAATTAAAATACATATATACATATACAAATACATATATATAAGATATATATGTATTACAATAAAAGTTATAGTATATATATTCAATATAATATATTATAAATGAATAATATAATAATTAATTAAAGTGTTAATTAGTTAAATTAATTAATAATATTTAATTAATATAATGTTATACATAAAATATTATATAAGTTTAATAAAGTATAAAAGTTATATAATAATAATACTTATATAATATAAATGTATAAATTAAAGGTGGAACAGTATGAAACCCAATTAGACTTAAGGAATAAATGCATATGTATAGTATGTATACTATGATTTCTGATGTGTCTGACACTTGAATCACGAGGATATTTCATAAGAAATACATTATTCCATAAGTCGTATCACTCAATTAAATATATTAATGATTATGAATCTTTAGTATAAATGTTGTCCTTTGCCATTTATATATTAATAAATTACTTGCATATTGTCTGGTTATTGAGAAAACTCAAGTTAGATATGTTATGTGTAGTATTATAAATATATTGCATAGACGAGGTAAGATAACTATATGTATTTGTTAAGCAAACTCAAGGTACATATAATATACTTAGGCCACCGCGAAATGGCATGTACGAGTGAATAATATCTTTCGATTTGTTGAGCAAACTCAAGGTTGAAATGAGATTAGGACAACGAACCACGGGTTATGAGTTGTATATGATACAATCGATAAGGAGTTATCCAACGTTTGTGGGGCTATGACTTATTGAGCAAGCTCAAGGTTAGAATCCCAAGATAGACAACTTATAACACCCACTAGTGAGTCGAGAGGCTTTTATATTTCGTCTTAGGGTTTGGAGAAACATAAAAGACCAGTGGGAGAATTATTAGGAAAATAAAATGGTAACATTTAACCTTTCTAATATTGTAAGATCATCTACTATATAAAGCTATAATAATCTATATTGATAAATTTGTGCAATAAATATAACTGATAAAATGTTTATCAATCAAAATATATAAATGAACTGAATTAATATTGACAAATCGAAATATAAAATATACTTACAATAATATTTTTGCATGTTATTGTTTCAATACCCATGCAAGTGCCAAATTTACTACTAAATACATTGGTAATTGGTCATTTACCATTTTATTTGCTCAAGATTGTGTATTGTCTTTTATGAGTTTCAATCTCTAGAAACAGTACTTGAATATGAATGTTTGATCCGTATTCGATCACGTATGAATGTTATACGGTGAACGGTCGCAATTCGTAATGTATGAAAGCTCGATGAAATTGGTTCAGTTGAAATAAGCAAATAGACCATAGTGTTAGATAATGCATTCAATATGATTGATAACAACCACGATCATATTGTATTAAATGTAACATTAAACCAAAGACTACAATATAGATCTAAGAAATCGATCTATGAAATGTCAGTTGGATGGTTTAGTAAAGTGTAATACAGTTGATATTCTTACATGTCAAGGATGACTGAGTGCACTTTTACAAAGAGTTCATTATGATATTGTAGTAAGGATTTCCTTTGAATAGTTCAACCATTTAGAAGGAAAATCTAATGTATAAGTGTGGATGTAACTTGAGGTACAGTTCGGATGAAGAGAGTGAATGATCACTTTTGCTTCATAAAGAAACATCAAAATTGAGAATTGTAAAATAATAGTGGAATAAGAAATATAATTTCTATTTCAAAGTGTATTTTCATATAGAAAATATGAGATTTATTTCATTGAGTTTAAGATATTTGATCTAAAAGTTCTCGGCTGTAAACCAGTTATAGTAATTGAAATAAATAGCCTATCTTAAGTGGATGAATGGAGCTTCGTATTTCATATGATATTATACTAATGGTAGAAATAGTGTGAACATGCCATAAGGCACTTGTTGATCGCATCAAATTAGAAAATTATTTTCATAAACATACCAAACATTATTTATGAAATAAAGACTGTTTTTCAATGTTAACTGAAAAATAGACATAGTTTTGTTTCAATATGAATATTATAAATATTATGAATATTAATTATAAAATAAAACTATAACATTGGTATTTGAGATGCATTGGAAATACAAAGTATCTAAATTTATTTGCAATTATTTTGAAATTATAGACTAAACCATGGTTTGGAGAAATAATTCTTAGATTATATGATTATGAATCATATGATACTAGTTAATTATATCTCAAACAATCAAGGGTAAAACACCCATTTAGTAGGAGCATGATAAGAGTTGATGAACTCTTCGTATTGATACATATAGATGTATGCAATTGTAAGTCTCTTAATACTAAAACGGTTTTACATACTTCGTTAGATTCATTGATGAGTTATCACTGACATGGACATGTGTATTTGATACACATGTAGTGTAACAACCCGCCCCAAAACGGGTCTGATTTTCGACCTATAAAAGGCCCATCGAACAATAGACCCATTCCAAAGCTAGTTATTTGTTGGTAAAGTTTAACAAAACACAGAGCTATCCATCTACACACTAAAAATCTTACAGTGGAAGAATAAAATATAATATCAGAAACAATACCCTTTTTATAAAATCTCAAGTCTCAGAAAAACATAACATAATACAAAATACATCCCAAATATCTGTAGCGCAATACTCAAAATACAACATCATCATGTTTGAATGGGTACATCGAAAATATAAGAACATAAGTAAATAGGTAAATAATTGCCACAAGACTCTATCTTCGCCTTCATCTCCTAAAGTCTACATCGACTTCTCTAGCCTCTGTTGTGATGAGGAGGGAGTCAGAATAACAATGTCCGGTGAATAAAAATCTCAAGTCTTTCCACATTAGTACCTGAACAGTATAATTTAGATAAGAATGTGTCTTACTTATCCTAACTATGTTTCTTATAAATAACTTCAACCATAGGCCCGAAAGCTTTCCCAGTCCAATCCTATAACTTACACTTTTCTAAACAATCTTTATAACTTACTTTCAATTGTATGTCTAAGGCCATTCCTAGTCTCACGAATCTACCGTCAATCATATCCTAACAATGTGAGAGAAAGTACTTAGGCCACTTAATACTATTTTAATGGGAATTAGGCAGACTCTGACCATTTAACAGCTATATCTTAGGCAGGTACCCATCATTTAATTCCTAACCTAAGACGGACTCCTCACTAGTACAATCTAGCTGACATCGCATGAAATCTCATCAGGCCACTTAATACTTCTTTTTAGAAGAGGCAGACCCTACAATAGCTACTTAATACCTCAAATCTGAAGCAAACAATTCCCGAGATTACCATCTACTGTGCTTAAATACTATCCCTGACCATTTAATACTTTTTGCAAAAGGCAGACCCTACAACAGCCACTTATTACCCCCAATCTCTGAAGCATGTCCTATGATCTATAACCCAACTGTGATGTCTCACATTAGTTTGACTATTCGTAGGCACTGGCAGCCAAATTAACTGGGCAGACTTACTCTACAGATTTGGGACTAACCTCGCATCCTCCATGGATACTTATTATGGATGATGTCTCACATCATCCCCAAAGTCACATTGCTAGTAGCTAGATTAGCTGGGCAGACTTCCCTGTTCTTTTGGCTGACCTCGCATTCCTATAACTCGGTCGTAATTTACACTCTCCTAACCATACTACCATATACCTCACCGCATTCTACTAAGACTACAAAGAAAGATTCCTTATTCTGCCACTATTTTCTTCCATCCAAGGGGGTTTTAATGCAAATAACTACCATATTTAATACATTATTAATTATACGTTATTTGTACGCTAGTATATATATAGTAAATATAATCCTAGGAATACGAAGATTTCACCCTATATTAATCATTAGATGTTAAAACTTCAGGTTTATACAAGTTTAAATCATTACATACAATTTTTCCGATATTCTTATCCCAAATAAACTTGTATAAGAAAATGGAATAGTTACCATACTTATTTGATATCAAAATAGTAGAACCAACATTAATAGAATTTACAATTCAATCTTTTGCGCTTTATTCAACTTTCACATATAAAATGGAAAATGGATTGTTTGAACCAAAAATGGAACAAACACTCAGAAGTTAAAGTAAAGAATAAAAATTGAAGAATTAAATGAAAAATGAATAAGAAAGAGCACACAACAATTTATAGTGGTTCGGCAAATCAAGGCCTACATCCACTTTATAATTTTATTTCTTATATTCTGACTTGGAGACAGAAGTTTTTATGTGTCGTACAATTCCGACGGTTAGTTATAAGAATCAAAGATAGATAAGAGCAAGAGCTAAAAGATCCTAAAAATGGGCCCTACCTTCCTAATTATAGAGGTAGGGGCCTAAAATCTCGTATAAAATATCTCCAGACCATTCTCCACACTTTAGACCAATTCCCCTTGAAAATAGACTACCACCTCATCAGATTTTATGAGTCAGTACAACTCCAAGGGTAGGGGTTCGTACTGACCCATAATATTGCCAAATTGGCTACCTTAAACTCTTCATGTTGGATGTTCTTGTGGTTAGCTTCGTGACTCCATAGCTGTTTGCATTAATAATAGCTTATTTCTATGTCCAAATGATAGGTACATGGAAGAACAAAACTGTTGATTCAAGTGTTTGCGGAGATTGATAGAGAATTGCATTGGATCAACAAAATAACACTTGTGATAGGCTTTTAACATCAAGTAGGGCATGTAGGTAGAAGGTGGGACCCACCTGTGGAGGAAATAGGGATCGGTATCGACCCATAGATAGGGGTCGGTACTGACATAAATTTGGTGACTTTGTGGTTGTCTTGGCATGAGTTGTTTTTGCATTGGCTTTGTGATTTTGTCGGTGTTTGGTTTCTAGACTCTTGGGTTATCCCTTTGAGCTTCCTACCTTGATAACTCCAAGTTTGGCTAGTCCAATCCGTCTGAATATTATTTGGTTAAAAGGTTGGATAACACTTACCCACCAAAGTACATCTCATTTCAAACATGATGTGTTTTGAATCGAGACAAGCCAGGATTGCTGCGAAGGACTCCACTCTGTGTTCTGAATGGTCGTTATCCTTCATGTAAATCATTTCTTTTGAAAAGTTATGCCTATAGTTATTCGTCTTGACTTTCCATCAGCATCCCAGGATTATAATTCTGGAGTATGATCTCATGATCTATCATTCCAAGCTCCGTGATCTTGTATTGGTTCCTTTCATGGATTTTCCAAGTTTGAATTCGATTCCCTTTGACTCGAGTCATCTAGTTGGATATGTACATGTACACACTTTCACGTGCACATTCTCGGAAAAGTCTTGGGCATACACCTACATATACATATTATTATTTTTATTTATTTTATTTTTTAGGACTTGGTATCGACCCCTGGATCTTGGGTCGATACCGACTTGAGACTTAGGAGATTTCCCAAGTTTTATGGCCGATACATACGGTCCCATGGTTTATAAAACCCAAATCCAACATCTTTCTCTTCACTTTTATATTGCCAACTTTGAAACTTATGCTCCTTCCTTTAAACACTCGACCTCCAAATCAAGCTTTGCTACTGTTTCAGTCTAGGATCGCCATCGCCTATCACCTGCCGACTCTATCTCTAACCCCAAAAACCTTGATGCCGCAACCCAAACCTTCCCCGAACCATCTCTGCTGATCCATGCTTCCAAGCTTGACCTGATCCAACCCTAAATCAAACATAGGTAGGTGTTGGACCTAGATGAGGACATGGACATGGATGGAGTCGTCGATAGTTGTGGAGGAGGTCGGTGTTGAAGGCCATGGTTTGGGAAATGGTAAAGGCAAAAGAAGAAGGGTGGAATCTTCTTCAAGTGTTGGAGATGTTGTGCAACTTCAACACTTAAGCAAATTTCTGAATTTTTAGTTCTCATGATAATCCTTCCTTTGGAACTAATGACCTCTTCTTGGTCTTAAACCCTTTCTAAAGCTTGGCCAATGATGTTAAACTTGTCAGGATGGTCAACGATGATGGTCACTTCATGATATCCAAAGACTAAAATGAATAATTAAATTATATGGAAATTCGAACTGCACAACACTACATGACATCGCACTAGGATTCACTTTAGCATAGGGGTATAGTTTGTTATTAGTCTAATGTTGATTATCTATCAAGTTTTTGTAGAAATGGATCAGAGACATTCCAAACGTCTTGCCGCACCAGCCATAGGTACATCCACTTCAAGATACATCGAATTCGATGTCGAGTCGAGTTCAACTACGACTGCACATGCTCAACAAACTTCAGTACAGCATGCACAGCATCCTAGAAATCCACAGATGGAACATTAAGTTTCGGAGAATCTAGTAGACCCAGTAGATGGGCCAAAAGTAGATCCCGCACTTGACACTCTTGAGGATACCGTAATTTTAAATGATCCTGTGGATTCTGTTGCCTCCAAAATCGACGAAGGATCTCTTCGGTGAATTTGCAACAAACATGGAATTCTGTTCGACGACATCTTGGTCCCATCTTGCGATCAAAGAGCTCATAATACCCTAGAGGGTTATATCGCCCATAATAGATATATGTGCTTGGCGGGCTGCGTCGCATTGTTCAATCAGTCTGTCTGTTGACTTCTGAACTTCATGCAATTAGCTCTAACACAGTTGCATCCAAACAGCTATGCTTCTCTCCTCGACACATACATTGTCTTCATTGAACACTTACACAGAGCGCCCAAAGACGAGGAGATTCGATATATATATATATAGCCAAGGTTTCAAATCTCGGATTTTGGCCAATATCTCGGGCAAATATCTCGGCTGTCTCGGGCGATATTTAAAAGACTTATAACTAACCAAGCTGCCAAATCTCGGATTTTGGCTAATATCTCGGATTTTCATCTCGGCTGATCTCGGGGAGATTTAAAACCTTGTATATAGCTTCAAGTGCCAAAAAGAAAGTTTGTCCTTAATCCGTCTAGAACCGATCAAAGGTTGTAAAGTAGTCTCCAACACATGGAATAAGTTGAGATATTTCAAAAAGGAGTGGTTCTATGTTCGTTGTCCACTTGGGTTCGAACAAAGATGGCTTTCCGGGCATAAGTTCCATTCCATGTGCATTATAAAAATTTGTTTAATAGTCCGCAGCTTAACTCACATCTTGTTGTATTATCCAGATATTTTGTCGAGACCCAGCAGCATGGCGCTTTTAGATGTTGTTAATGTTGTAATGGCCATTCGGGTAGAAGATTAAGGTGTTAGAGCTTTTCTATCGAACAAGAGTCTTCTTGCCCATGGTTTGTTGGAAGCAGCCACAGTACTGGTATAGTCCAAGTGGTTGCCGATGATGATGACGGTGATAATGATGATGATGATCATGACAACTTGCCTGGAGGAGGCAATATTGATCTAGATATGCCCTCAGTCCCAAATCACGGGGATGGAGTTGAAGAAAATGTTGAGCAAGTACAAGAACATGCCAAGGAAAGAGAGATAGTGGGTGAAAGTAGTGAGGCTGGCCAAGGTAACATTGACAAGGCCATGAGTTTCAGACTGAGCAATCCAAAGACGGATGTTTTTGCATTGGCTAGGATTTTTGATTGTCTTGGCTTGAGTTGTTTTTGCATTGGCTTGGCATTTTGATTGTCTTGGCTTGAGTTGTTTTTGCATTGGCCTTGTGATTTTGTCGGTGTTTGGGTTCTAGACTCTTGGGCTATTGATGCAGCGCACCATGATAAGCAAGCGAGACAAGCACGAGATAGCAAGTTAACGACTCATATTGGAGAAAGTATCCTTAGGTCATCCGCATTTGAGTCGTCCACATTTAAGTCTTCTGCGCTTATATCGCATGGGTCGTTCCGCACCTCTTCAACGACTCAACGGAGCGACTCAAATGGATATGGCTGCTTTTGTTAAGTCGCTTAAGTCACTTAAGTCGTTAAGTTGCTAAAGTCACTTAAGTCGTTAAGTCGCTTAAGTCGCTTAAGTCTCTTATGTCGCTATGCCGCATTTCTCTTATGTCGCTATGCCGCCTCGCCTCACTTATGCCGCATTTCTCTTATGTCGCTATGGCATTTTCCTTATGTCGCTTAAGTCGTTCCTGAAGCTGTGCTATCTTCTTAAGTCACAAGTTCTTATGCCGACTTCTTATGTCGCATTGTTGTTAAGTCGTATGATGTTGTAACTCGTATGATGTTAAGTCGTTTGGTGAACTTAAGTCATATGTGTTGAGTTAAGTCGTGAGTCGCATGTGCGTGTTGTAATTTTCTATAAATAGGGGTGTATTGTCATTTGTAAAAGTAGTTGATTTTGAAAATAAATTTGTGTGTGAGCTTTGGCCACCATTGTTGGAAGTTGAGGGTGATCTCCTTCTTCTTTCCATCTTCGGGTTATTCGTGAGAGAATCAACGAATTTGAAGCCAATTCTCGGTATCACTTACGAGTGATCAATGATCGAATTGTAGATCTTTCAACACGGTATCTTGCGAGATCAACGGGTTGGAGATAGCTAGATTCCGGCATCATCACGATCAACGGAATTGAGCATTTATCATTATATTGATTTATTTGACACGAAATCATCATTTCGTGAGGAAGATCCTGGATAGGTTGTGACGGTTTGGTATCAAAAACTGTTCGAGCCTAGTCAAAGCTACGTCAATTGATATCGGAGCCAAATCAGAGACGGAAACAAGATTGTTTTAATGATCATGCCTCCGAGACATGCTAATCGCCATCAAAATGTTGAAGATTTGTATAGAGGATAAGAAGCTAAGTAGATGGAGCAGCGTATCAATGAAAAGTTCAATGAGGGTATTGAAAAATTAGAGAAATTGATGATCGACATGAATCAAAATCAAAGGAGAACATCACCAGTTTTGAACCAGGGTGGAAACAGGGTTTCGCCATCGGTTTTGGAAGAAAGGAGGATGTCACCCCAGTCTTATCGAGATAGGAGAGAATCATCAGTTTCAATGATGCGAGACCGCCATGGGTACCGAAATGAAGAGGGAAGAACTCAACGTGGTTTCGAAAATGAACCATATCGTGATGCTGCAAGACAGGGTAGAAGGGACATGCGTGGTCGTAGGGATGTAGATGGTCAGGATCGATATCGAAATACATCTGATTTTGAGGAAGATGGTGATGGAGGTAGTATTCATTATCGAAATCAAGGCCAAGTGCGAAAACAATATTGGGATTCAGAAAATGATCGTAAATGGGAGTCAGGTATGAGGATGGAAATTCCAGAATTCAAAGGTGGTATGCAAGCAGAAGAATTTCTCGATTGGTTGTCGAATGTTGAAGAAATTTTGGAATTCAAGGATGTGCCTGAGAATCATAGAGTCCAATTAGTTGCTACAAGACAAAGGGGAAGAGCTATGGCTTGGTGGCAACAAACTAAACTAACTCGGGAGAGAATGGGAAAATCAAAAGTTGTCACTTGGGAGAAGATGAGAAAGATGATGAAAGCAACTTTCTTGCCGTACAATTATCAATCTCTTATGTATCAACGTTTGCAGAATTTGAGACAAGGGACGAAGACAATGAATGACTATGCAGATGAATTCTATCAATTGATTGCAAGGAATGATATTATGGAAACCGAGGAACAGCTAACGGCTAGATATGTTGGAGGGTTACGAATGAAAATTCAAGACATGGTTAATATGTTTAATCCAATGTCTGTTGCTGAAGCACATCAGAAAGCTCTAGCTTGGGAGAAACAAGGGAGACGAGGAAGTGGTGTGTTTACGAGTTCCAACAACCAGAATAAGGATGCTAGTAGCAGTGCTAATGTTTCCAAGGCAGTCAATAAACCAATTGTCAATGAAGCCGCTAAAACAAAGGTCAATAACAGTATCAAGTGCTATAATTGTCAGGAGTTTAGCCATAAAAGTAATGAATGTACAAAGCCAAAGAAGAGAGCATTAGTTGCAGAGGAATGTGAGTATGAGGATGTGGAAGTTGAAATTGATTATTCTCAACCACCGAAGTTTGATGAAGATAAAGAAGTTGTGTCAGGAGACGAAGGGTGTAACTTGATGATGAGGTCTTGTTTAACGCCAAAGCATGAGAATGATTCTAGTTGGCTGAGAAGCAATATCTTTCAGTCTACATGTACCATCTTGGGAAAGGTTTGTCAATTTGTTATTGATGCGGGAAGCTGAGATAACATTATTTCCGAAGAAGCCATCAAGAAGTTAGGGTTGAAGACTGAAAAACACCCTAGACCTTATAAACTGGCATGGCTAAAGAAAGGTGGAGAAGTGACAGTGGGAAGACGAGCATTTGTTACATTTTCTATTGGGAAGAAGTACAAAGATGATATATGGTGTGATGTTGTCAATATGGATGTGTGTCATCTACTATTGGGAAGACCATGGCAATATGATAGAGCTGTACAACATAATGGTCGCACCAATAGCTACAGTTTCATGTTCGAAGGTACTCAAATCACCTTAGTTCCTAAGAAGCGTGAACAAAGTGAAAGCAAGTCAGAAAAGAAAGTGGAACCAACTAGTCTATTATCTTCGAGAGAATTTGTTAAAGAAGTGGAAGATAGTGCTGAATTGTTTATGTTGATTGGGTATGAAATAAGTGAAGATCTTGAAATGCCTACGGAGGTTAGACTGATGTTAAATGAATTTGAAGATGTCTTTCCTGTGGAATTACCCAAGGATTTACCGCCACTAAGGGACATACAACATCAAATTGATCTAGTGCCAGGTGCTGTTTTACCGCATAGGCCGCATTATCATATGAGTCCGAAAGAGCATGAAGAGTTGAGGAGACAGGTTGAGGAGTTGATTGAGCAAGGGCGTGTTCGAGCGAGTCTCAGTCCTCGTGCTGTACCAGCTCTGTTGGTGCCAAAGAAAGATGGTTTGTGGAGAATGTGTACCGACAGCAGGGCACTCAACAAAATAACTGTCAGATACAGATTTCCTATGCCAAGACTTGATGATCTATTGGATCAACTCAGTGGGTCTGTAATCTTTTCCAAGATCGACCTTAAGAGTGGTTATCATCAGATTCGCATAAGACCAGGTAATGAATGGAAGACATCATTCAAGACTCAGGAAGGATTATATGAATGGCTAGTCATGCCATTTGGTCTATCTAATGCACCAAGTACATTTATGAGGGTGATGAATCAAATTTTCAGACCTTACATCGGGAAGTTTGTTGTAGTCTACTTTGATGATATCTTGATATATAGTGCTAGCACAGAGGAGCATATTCAACACTTGCGAAAGGTGTTAACTATTCTTCGTCAAGAACAGTTCTATGCAGCGATGAAGAAATGCGTGTTCATGACGCCGAGTGTTTTATTTCTGGGTTATGTCGTGTCCAAAGAAGGGATACAAGTGGACCAGAGTAAAATAGCCACAATCAGAAATTGGCCACAGCCCAAAACTATAACAGAAGTCAGAAGTTTCCATGGGTTAGCTTCATTTTATCGAAGATTTATACCGCACTTTAGTATTGTGATGGCTCCTGTTACTGATTGTATGAAAGGAAAGCAGTTTTCATGGACGAAAGAGGCAGGATCTGCTTTTGAACAGATCAAGGAACTTTTAACATCAACACCGATTCTAGTGTTGCCAAATTTTCAGTTACTATTTGAGTTACATACAGACGCGTCCAAAGTTGGAATTGGAGGAGTGTTGAGTCAGAAGGGTCGTCCAATTGCCTATTTCAGTGAAAAGCTTTCTGAAGCAAAGATGAGATACAGTACTTATGATGTGGAGTTTTATGCTATTGAGCAGACCGTGAAGCATTGGAGACATTACTTGTTCCACAAAGAATTTGTTTTGTATACGGATCATGAAGCATTGAAACATTTACAAGGGCAGAATAAAATTGTAGCTAGGCATGCATCATGGGTAGCTTATTTGCAGCAATTTACATTCGTCGTAAAGCACAAGTCTGGAGTAACTAATCGCGTCGCCGATGCATTGAGTCGGAGGAATAATTTACTAACAACCATGCGAGTAGAGGTGATGGGTTTTGACTTACTTCCAGATTTGCTTACTTCAGATTCATATTTTTCCAAGATCCTAGACAAAGTCAAGCAGGGAAACATGGATGGATATATGCTAGTTGATGGTTTTCTATTCATAGGAAATCAGTTGTGTATTCCAGATTGCAGTCTGCGAATGAAAATCATCAAAGAATTACATGAAGAAGGACACGTGGGTCGTGACCGTACTATGCAGTTGATCTCAAAGTCTTATTTTTGGCCATCAATGAGAAAGGGGGTTGAAAAGTTCGTTTAGAGGTGCCATATTTGTCAAGTTTCAAAGGGGACCGCAACAAATGCAGGTTTATATATGTCGTTGCCTATATCTACTAAACCATGGGTGGATGTTTGTATGGACTTTGTATTGGGATTGCCGAGAACGCAACGTGGCAATGATTCTATCTACGTGGTGGTTGATCGGTTTTCAAAAATGGTACATTTTATCGCATGCAAGAAGACGGCAGATACAGTTAATGTCGCACAGTTATACTTCAGAGAGACCTATCGTCTTTATGGGTTGCCTGAATCTATTGTATCGGATAGAGACACTCGTTTTCTGAGTCATTTTTGGATGAGTCTATGGAGAATGGTCGGGACAAAGCTGAAATTCAGTAGTGCTTATCATCCACAGACGGATGGACAGACAGAAGTTGTGAATAGATCCCTAAGTAATCTATTGAGATGCCTCGTGAATGACAATTTGAAGAGTTGGGATTCCAAGCTGTGTCAAGCTGAGTTTGCACACAACCATGCAATTAATCGTAGCACTGGGTTCAGTCCATTCCAGGTCGTTTACTCAACAATGCCTAAGGGACTATTAGATTTATCTACAGTACCACAGCAGAAAGGAGTGATCAAACGAGCTAGTGATTTTGTGAATGAATTGCAAGAATTCCACAAGGTTGTGCAAGAACGATTGCTTAAGGCGAATGAGAAATATAAGCAATCCGCGGATATTAAGCGACGAAATGTTGAGTTCAAAGAAGGAGATTTTGTATATGCAGTATTGACTAAGGATCGATTTCCTATCAGTACTTACAACAAACTGGCTGCTAGAAAGATTGGCCCTTTGGAAATCATAAAGAAGATTAATGAGAATGCTTATCAGTTAAGATTGCCGGATCATATCCATACTGCAGACGTTTTCAACGTCAAACACTTGATTCCATATCATGAGAATAAGCATGACGAAGAAGAGGAAAGTGTGAATTCGGGGTCGAATTCTTTTCAACCAGGGAAGGATGATGCAGCGCACCATGATAAGCAAGCGAGACAAGCACGAGATAGCAAGTTAACGACTCATATTGGAGAAAGTATCCTTAGGTCGTCCGCATTTGAGTCGTTCGCATTTAAGTCTTCCGCGCTTATATCGCATGGGTCGTTCCGCACCTCTTCAACGACTCAACGGAGCGACTCAAATGGATATGGCTGCTTTTGTTAAGTCGCTTAAGTCGCTTAAGTCGCTTAAGTCGCTAAAGTCGCTTAAGTCATTAAGTCGCTTAAGTCTCTTATGTCGCTATGCCGCATTTCTCTTATGTCGCTATGTCGCCTCTGCCTCACTTATGCTGCATTTCTCTTATGTCGCTATGGCATTTTCCTTATGTCGCTTAAGTCATTCCTGAAGCTGTGCTATCTTCTTAAGTCACAAGTTCTTATGCCGACTTCTTATGTCGCAGTGTTGTTAAGTCGTATGGTGTTGTAACTCGTATGATGTTAAGTCGTTTGGTGAACTTAAGTCGTATGTGTTGAGTTAAGTCGTGAGTCGCATGTGTGTGTTGTAATTTTCTATAAATAGGGGTGTGTTGTCATTTGTAAAAGTAGTTGATTTTGAAAATAAATTTGTGTGTGAGCTTTGGCCACCATTGTTGGAAGTTGAGTGTGATCTCCTTCTTCTTTCCATCTTCGGGTTATTCGTGAGCGAATCAACGAATTTGAAACCAATTCTCGGTATCACTTACGAGTGATCAACAATCAAATTATAGATCTTTCAACACGGTATCTTGCAAGATCAACGGATTGGAGATAGCTAGATTCCGGCATCATCACGATCAACAGAATTGAGCATTTATCGTTCTATCGGTTTATTTGACACGAAATCATCATTTCGTGAGGAAGATCCTGGATAGGTTGCGATAGTTTGGTATCAAAAACTATTCGAGCCTAGTCAAAGCTGCATCAGCTATCCTTCTAGGCTTTCTACCTTGATAACTCCAACTTTGGCTCGTCCAATCTATCCGAGTACTGTTAGGTCAAATGGCTGGACAACACTTGACCTCCAAGGTATATCTCATTTCAAATGTGATGTGCTTTGAATCGAGACAAGCCGGGATTGCTGCGAAGGACTCTACTTTGTGTTCCGAATAGTCGTTATCCTTCATGTGAGTCATTTCTTATGAAAAGTTATGCCATTCCTACCAAATTTGGTTCCTTCGATATCAGTAACATTAGGGCATCGACTCCCTTACTCGCTTCGATAAGGATATCGTCCCTACCAGTGTGGGAGAGATCACTCCCATGAGCAAAGCTCCCGCTCATAGTCTGTCGGGGTGACATTAGGACACTTACATATATGTGCACTTCATGCCACTGCATAGCACTTGACTTTCCTCCTCATTCATTAGATCTAACTTCTTCTCATTTTATTTGCAGGATCCATGGAGAAAAGAATAATATACTCCAATTTATGGAGGATAATACAACATGACAGCGGAAATGCTATCTAAGAGCTTACCATCAAGGCAGCGGCCGAGACTCAGACTCCAGCCACAGATCTGATCGTTATAGAGGTAGTCACGATAGGGATGACTAGAACAGAGATAGCCATAGCCATGCTATCTAAGAGCTTACCATCCTAAGTCCAGGTCTCCTCCTCCAAAGGACTTGGATAAGCATTCGGATCATCGTGATGACATCCCACTAGGTGGCACATCTCGTGCTCTACCTCTAGCTTCTATTCCTACTCAGTAGTTAACCTTAGCCTATCGTAGTCGATCTTCTGACCGTAAGCACCAAAAGAATGGTTCTACAACTTCTCATCACAGACCTGGCAAAGAAACTATTGAAGCTTTGATTGTCTCTGTGGAGCAACAACTTGCCGCTAGAGCTCGATTGATTTAACTGAAGGAGCAATTTCCAAATATCTGCTCCGATGGGCTTAAGTTTGTGCCTAACTTGAAAATAATTCCATCTGACGTCCAAGAGACGGCCATTGCTTATGTGACTAATGTTCATAATCAATACAATGAATGGTCACGTGTAGCTAAAAAAAATCTCCAAGATCTCGAGGGAAAGGAAGCTCGAAATCAAAAATCCAAGAAATCAAAAATCAAAAACTCATCGAGGCCGACAGCAAAAGGATCATAACTCATCTTGATGATGAGGTTGAAAATCTGAGGAAATCTCAAGCCGAAGCTGAGAAGAAGCCCGGGGATGCCATCAAGACACCGAAGATGAGAGAACCAAGCATCGGAATGAGACGGAGAGAAAGCATTCCATCGGAACCATGATATGGTTTTAGAGAGAGATGCTGTAAGCAGGAGCACGGCTGAACTGAAGACCAAGCTTGATCGTGAAACAAAGGAAAAGGAAGAGGCGCTCCAAAAGGCTAAAGAAGAGAGGGACAAGGTGGTCGAATGTGCTAGGGATTACTGCGATGAGCTACTTAACGCTAAAGAAGAGAGGGACAAGGTGGTCGAATGTTATAGGGATGTAGACGCGCTTGTCAAGAGAGAGGTTGAGGCCACAAAGCAACAGATGATGGATAGGTTTGAATCAGGGCTCATCAAATACAGTGCAAATGTTCTCATGTTCCTTAACATGGGATGGCTTGGTGATGATTATCCTAGGATTTTAGGCCTGGCCTGGGAATAGATTATCTTAGAGGAGAATGCATTCTTGAAAGGTGGCGAGGTGGACCTTGCCCAGTTAGAGAAGGAGGTACTGATACACGACGAGTCCAGTGTGCTGAGAAAAGGTGAGCTCATACTTCATCCGAAGCGAGCCACCACTGCAGAGAAAAACTTAAGCGAAGGCTCAGGATCAATGCCATATGACGCCGCTGCTAGCCAAACACCTGGGTCCCAAGCTGCTCTAGATTCATCATCTGATCTTGGGTATGATCCAGAGAATCGCCAGATGTATAAGCCTACTATCCTTTCTCCTATCCCGAAAGGAAATTCTGAAGGCACTCCAACTCACACAGAACCCTAAACTGAAGAAGGTATCTCGCTGACTTCCCTTATATTTCAGAGGGTTGATGTGCCGCTGATCGACGTCACTAATCTATCTTTTTATATCTCTTAAGTTTCAGGTCAGCCCCAAATCGCTCCTCTTCCTAATAAGGACTCTTAGTCGGGACAACAAGCGTCTGCAACGGAATCAGTAACCGTTACAACTTCAACAACTATTCCAACCATCCCAATTGAAGAAACTCTCGACCCCGATGAGCAAATTATTGATGCTTTGCTTGACGAAGGGACTAGTGGGACTCGAGAAGCTCAAATCGATGAGGATGTTGTGATAACCAAAGTTTCCGAGTCCTATCGGGTTGCACCATGAGTCAACTTGAATGGGAACTTGGCAGTGCCAAAGTGGCTAAGCTGGAGAAAATTGAGAAACAAATCCTCCTTGCTACAGAGATTATGCAGAAGAAGTTAGAGGTCAACCCTCCTCTTTTATTCATTGCCTCTCCCGGGCAAACTATCTTTGCTTTGATCCATATTTCTCTATCTGGTAGCGCTCAAAGTATACCCGTCGGACAAAATCCTTAGCCCACTATATAATTTACCGACCTTTCGTTGCTCTTGCGAATGCAAAGTAATTATCGAAGTACCAAACCCTAGGCATTAGTTGAGGTTATACCACTTAGGACAGTGGTCCAGATATCCTTTTCCATGATAACTGTAATAACCCGTACTTTAACAGTTGGATATTTAAATAATTTATTTAAATATTGAATCGTTAATTAACAAACGGTCCCAAAAAGATGATTTTTCGCACATGATCAAATCGGGACTCGAGACCACTTCCGTTGAGTTCGTATCGACGTTGCGAATTGAAATGAGTACAAGGATTGTTATATTTGGAGATTGGACGATCCAATATCCGAAACGGTCTCGAAAAGCACGAAATGGTTATCCCAGAGCACTGTCTTGGATGGCGACGAAATTTATACCATCGAGACCAGCAAAATGAGGTAATGCATGCAAACGAGTTTCATGGCGATCGGACGCACCGTCTAATCGTGCGAGCTCAAAATGCACGACCAATTTATTTAAGAAATTAAATTAAGTGAATATTTTATTATTTAAATAACTTAAACCCTCATTCCTCTCAACAATGAAAATCATTGTTCCATTCATCTCAGGAAATAAATGGTCGCCTCTCTTAAAATGAATTTAGAAATCAAAATCTCCATGTTGCTCAAAAATAAATCACGAAACCACCTCCGTTCAACCCGTATAGACGAGATCTCCAAACCCAAAGTTAGATGTTAGTCTTCCACTGTTGACTAGGGTTAGATGTGTTCGGAGATGGAGGGGGTTTTAGACAAAATCGAGTGCACTGTAATTTTTATTTCGTCGAGGAGCATCTTTTCTCAAAGTTTCGTGAACTCCGACCAACTCATGCAAATCATGACATAGCCAGGTCTGATGGGAGGGATGTGGGGACATGCTTCAGTAGAGGATGTCGGGGTGTGTGATTCTAGCGCCTACGAGTCGAGCGACCAAAGAGAAGACTAACGGCGCGAACGTCGCTTAATTTCATCGACTATTGCTCCATATCATAGCGAATTGATGCATGGCGGTTTTCTTGGATATGTGCACGTATAGTAAAGCTTGATTGGAGGAAAAATAGGATTATCAAATGAAAGGTAATTAGTGATTATTAGTTATTGTTTAGGTTAATTTAATTACTTAAATAATCGTGAAGCTTATATATGCTATATCTTTTGCATACAAGGTCAATTTTGGACGCTGTTTCTTACGTTGCACTCGTGATAGAGAGTCTACGACTTAGTGAAGGTTTGGATGGATTTGGATGAGGTGAGTGATATTGTCTCTCACTATACTATGATTGGTTGGATAGTATTAGATTGATGCTGGGGAATAATTTTTGGTTTTAAAATGTGATTTTACTATATTTATATGCCTACTAGATTTTTATAAAAGAAAATAAAATTATTTTAAAATGGTTTATAAAGAATATCACTTATTTTCCATCGATGTGCCATGGTTAGGGAATTATTAGACTTGAGCTATTAATGATATTATTTCCTACATTAGTTGATATGGATGGATTATACGTATTATACACATATACTATTATGGACATTTATATGCTTGTTGGATGCATGTATGTTAGTTTGGTTATTAGGTTAAAAACGTCGATTTAGGTATGATCCAGCGTTAGGGAATATTCCTTGCATTAGGGTTTCGTACCCTTGATCGAAAACCTAAACAAATAGGATATGTTGTAAAAGAATGCTGGAATGCATGTCGATGGATCTGAGGATGGAAGACGATGGATTTAGATGAACTTCGGACTTTAGGATGGATGCCGAACGTTTTCAGTTGGTTAGTACTTATTCATTTTTAGCTAAGTACAGGACCAGAGTGGTTGGTATTGACAACTGAGGACTGGTCTATACCCATCACTGTTTATGATGGTCGATTTGGTCGACCTTTGAAATGGACGATGAGGAGGCTTCGAGGAGTGCGATGTGGTGGTTTGTGCAGTTGAATATATGTCTTGATGGTATTGCTCTTCGATGAGTGCTTACGATGATCACAATGATTCGACGTCTTCGACATAATGGTCTGGTTCTTCGGATGAGTAGCTCTATAGATATGGAGGTAGGTTCTAAGGTTGAAGGCTTGGTGTCGGTTGACTGATGTCGTGATGAGTTCCATATGGGCGGGTTCTTGGAGGGTGATCCATGGATAAAATGTAGTATGATTCTATCGTGGAAATGGATGAAGCCATGGAAGGGCATGGAGATGCGTGCTAAGGGATATTTGATACTCAGAGTGTTTTTTATACTCAAAGCAGGGGAATTTGTAGGGATGCTCATGGGTATTTTGTTTGGAACACCGGATCAGAAGAATGGATCTGTATTCCCTGGACCAGAATAATGGGTCTAGTACCAGCTTTAGGCTAAACAGAGTACAATTGAAAATCAGGATTTTTATTCATTAATCCTTGGTAGAAGAATGGCCATGCGAGTTATCATAGATCCAAAGCACAATGAGTGACAGTTAATATTGTTTGATGGATGTTATGTTTGTTTTGGCTCCACTAGCCATCTGTCACTCTAGAATGTCACATGAGGTAGGTATTAGACATATGGATACCTAGACATCCCGACTGTTACTTAGTATGGAGTATGTATTATGGATGGAGATACATAGACACCCCGTATATACTGAGTATAGGGTACCTTTATGACACTTATAGAGTAGAATATTATCGATGTTATGTGCTAACTCTTTGGTTGCAGGGATATGTCAGGTATGATTAGTATACCCTCTGTTCCATATGCTATATCGACCTTTTTATAGTATTTCGAGATTGTTTATCACTTATAGGAGACTGTTATCTGACTCAAGGTTTTATGTTTTACTTCTTATTATCTCAGATGCTCTTAAATGAGTAGACTAGATAGCAGGTAAATAACACTTTGAGCTGTGTAGATGGATTCGCGGAGGTGATGCTTTCTCATATTTATATTTGGATATACTATTGTTTATTCCACTGTGTGACACTGTGGAGCCTTGATAGTGTTGATTTAATATTGTTGGAGACAGTTTGTCAGTTGAGTTTATTTATCATTTGTATAAACTCTATTATATGATGTATAACTCCGCGTATTTGTACTTTAATATTTGGATTACTCAGTTATTTCTGTCTTAACTATTTTATATCTGTGTTGACTATTATAGTTTACCTGATTCGATGTGAGATATACGATAGGTTATGTGATTATGTGACATTTTATTCCTTCCTTTTTTCTTCTACTCTCTTCTCTTCTTTTATATTCCTCATCTTTATTTCTACTTCTTTCTTTCTACAACCATTCTACATCATAGGTGTAGGGCGGTTGTCACAATAATGATACTCGATTGCCCCGAACTCTGGGCGCTAATTCTAAATTAACTACTTAATAACATAGTTCGCACATCCTCATCCAGGATGTTTATTTCCAATCATGCCTAACTTCGGGCATCGATTCAAAGTTCATAGGTAAGATCCACCTTACATCGGGTATGGACCTTTCGTTTTGCCTACTTCGAGCAAAATGTTGAGGATTGGACGGTCTTATCACATCTACTTCAGTTTATACTCACGCCCCCAATCCGAGGACAAGTGTTAAGCGAGTGAATGGTCTATCATGTTCATTTTTATTTATACTCCTACCCCTCATCAAGGGAGAGAGTTAGTGTATGAATGGTAATGTCACATCTGGTTTGAGTTTATATTCTTGCCCCTAATCTGAGGACAAGAGTTGGCTGATGGACGGTCGGGTCACGTCCATTTAGTTTATACTCCTGTACCCAGTCGAAGGACAAGAGTTGGCTGATATTAGTCTTCGATACTAAGAAAGACTTCAAGGGTCAGATCACGAACCATAGAAGTTTTGGTTGGCGCCAATCTCTGGGTACCTATACACCCGTATTATTCACATGCAGATTCATTTGAGTCGGTCAAGTCACAACTCTTAAGTAATGGAAAGATAGAGTTTTGGACTCAAAAAGTCATTTTATTCCATAAAAGACGGGAAATGACAGATTCTGTCTTATACATGGATTTTATCAACTTATTTCTAAGTGAAACAGCTTCATAGGTGCTCGCTATTCCACACCCTCGGGAGTGAAATCCCGTCAATCGTCGCAAGCCTGAAAGTTTCATCTCTACATTTTTGCTCTATCGTGTATGGAGCTTTCTAGGTTGGGCCTAAGTTTCTAGGCCCATGGAAGATTTGTTTGAGAACTAGGTTGCCAACTTCGAAGGTCCAATTCCTGACCTTAGTGTTGTAATATTGTGCGACTTGGTGTCAGTAAGTGGCTGCCCTCAACTCAGTTGCATCGCGCTTCTCATCGATCATATCAAGACTGTAACTGGAGTTGCTCATTAGTCCATGTATTGTAGTGTATCACTCGATGAGAAGGTACTTCCAGTTCAACCGGAATAATAGTCTCTGATTCATAGGCTAGGGCGAATGGAGAGTGGCCAGTCGCTGACTTGTGAGTTGTTCGATAAGCCCATGGTACTAATGAAAGTTCATCAACCCACTTGCCCTTGGCCTTTCCAACCGCTTCTTAAGAATGGACATGATAATCTTATTTATAGCTTCAACCTGTCCATTCGCCTGGGGATGTGCCACCGTAATAAATCTCTTCTCTATGCGATACCAATGGCAGAAATCTTTGAACTTGGTATTATCGAAGTGGGTCATGTTGTCGGTAATGATTGTCTATGGAACTCCAAAATCATAGAGGATATTCCGGACACCAAAGTTGATTACTTTCTTTGTAGTGATCGTGGCCAGCGGCTCTGCCTCAGTCCATTTGGTGAAGTAGTCAACTGCGACGATGGCATACTTCATGCTACCTTTAGATATCGGCAAAACACTGATGATATCAATTCCACAAACTGCGAACGGCCAAGGACTGACCGTTTAAGTAATCTCTGTTGGTCGGGCTCTAGGTATTTTAGCAAACCTCTGGCACTTGTCAGACTTTGGGGTGTAATCAACTGCATCTTGATTGACAGTTGGCTAGAACTATCCGTAGTGGAGAATCTTCTTTGCTTGGATTTTGCCCCCCGGTGTGGTTGCCACATGCCCCTTCATGAACCTCTTTTAGAAATCGCTTGGCCTCGTCGTAGGCGACACACCAAAGAACAGGGACAGAGAAACCTTCTTGTACAGTACTCCTTCCTACATGATATAACTGAAAGCTTGTTGAGGGAAATTTTATCATTCATTCCTTCTCTCTGGAAGGGTTCCTCTCTATAAATAATCTCTTATTGGATCATCCATGACTCCCTTTTGGGTTCAACCTCAAAGATCCAATCGACATCCATCTGGTCGATTCTTGGAGTTGATAGTACTTCCACCGGGATCAGGCCCATGAGCTGTGCATTTACAGAACTAGCCAACTTAGCCAGTGAGTCGGCCTTCTCATTTTCATCTCTGGGAATATGAGCAATCGTGTAATATTCGATGTCATTGAGAAACTCAAGGACCCATTTTAGATAAGGAGCTAGTCTCACTCCTTTTGCTTGAAATTCTTTCCAAACTTAGCAAACCACCAACTGGGAGTTGCATAAAGTGTGTAAAGTCTTTAACCCCAGCTCTTTGGCAATCTTGAGTCCTGTAATCAAGTCTTCATATTCATCTTCATTGTTTGTTGTCAGAAATTCTAGTTTCAAGGCGTAGCAGATTGGTCTTCCTCGAGGGTGACAAGTGCAACTCCAGCACCGGAACACCGTTCATTAGATGCACCATCCGTGTACATCTTCCACCTAGTATCTTTCTCGCCTCTGCTCTCCGGAGGATCGTCTCATGCAGTGAATTCAGCTATGAAATCCACTAAAGCTTGACCCTGGACTGCTCTCCGAGGTGACAGGTTATGTCGTATTGGTTCAATACAATGTTCGATTTCAATAGCCTTCTCGAAGTTTTAGATCACTGCAAGACTTGTTGCAATGGCTGGTCGGTGAGAACTTTGATTGGATGAGCCTGAAAGTAAGGGCGAAGCTTTCTCAAAGCCATCAATAGGCCTAATGCGAGCTTCTCCAGCCTCGGGTTATTTCTTTCCGCTCCTATCAATCAATTACTGATATAATAGACCGATCGATGGATGCAGAATTCCTCTCGTACAAGTGCAACACTCAAAGCATGCACCGACACTGGCATGTATATAAACAAGTCTCGTCATCCAATGGCTTCGAGAGGATGGGGGTCTCCCTAAGTGATCCACCAAAGCATGGAATATGTCTTTACACTCATGATTCTACATGAAATTCCTTTTCCTTTCTTAATGAATTCAAAGAAAGCAATGCATTTTTCCATGGCTCCAGAGATGAATCGACTTAGGGCGGTAGCCTTTCCATTCAAGCTTTGGACTTCCTTGATCATCTTTGGAGCCTCAATCTTACTCAATGCCTCGATCTTTTCGGGATTGGCTTCAATCCCTCGGGAGTTCGCAATGAATCCCAAGAATTTCCCTGATGCAATGCCAAAAAAGCATATCAAGGAATTGAGCATCATCCCGTAATTTCGAAGGATGCCAAACATCCCTGCCAGATCATCAACGTGGTTCACCAAATGCTGCGACTTCACAAGCATGTCATCCATGTAGACTTCCCTTGAATGCCCAATCTAATCTTTGAACATCTGGTTTACGAGCCTATAGTAAGTTGCCCCTGCATTCTTTAATCCAAAGGGCATAACCAGATAGCAATACAGTTCGAGATCGGTTATGAAGCTAGTTTTTTCCTGATCAGGGATGTGCATATGGATTTGGTTATATCCAGAGTACGCATCCATGAATGAAAGTAGCTCATGTCTGGTTGTTGAATCCACCAACTAATCGATCCTTGGGAGCAAGAAGCTGTCTTTCGGGCACACATTATTCAAATCAGAATAGTCGATACATGTCCTCCACTTCCCGTTCGCTTTCCTCATTGAGACAGGATTAGATACCCACTCTAGGTATAAGGCATAGCGGATGAAGCCACTGTCCTTCAGCTTATCCCCTCTTCTTTAAGTGCACCGGATCTCTCTAGACCCAGGCTGCGGCGTTTCTGTTTCAAAGGAATGCACTTGGGATTTATGTTTGATGCATGGATCACTATTCCGGGCGAGGTCCCACACATGTTTGAGTGTATCCAGGAAAACACATTCCAGATTATCCTGGAGAAAACTAAACGACTCCTACATTACTCTTGCATCGAGCTGCGGTACAACCTTTAGGACCCGATTTGGATCATCCTGACTGACTGGAATAACGATCGTTAACTCGACGGGAGCTGCTCTTCCACCTTCTAGCTCTTTACATTGGTCTATGTCATCATGGAACCGACTGGGCTACCCGAGCTAGGGCTTAGGCTGTAGTTGCTATGCGTCCAAAGCCTTAATGAATAGGGTCCCCTCCATATTTTTTCCTTTCTCCTTTCGCCTTTCCTCCTTTAGATCAATGATGTAGAATTCTTAGTCAGCCACCTGATCTCCCTGGATAATCCCTACGTCGTTCTCTATAGGAAAGTTCATCATTAAGCACCAAGGAGCTATAGCCGCTCTGAATTTAGCCAAGGTTGATCGACCCAAAAATGGATTATAGGCTGAGTAAATATCCAACACCAAAAAAGGCACGACCCAAGCTCGCTTGCGGTCACCCTTGCCAAGTACCATCGGCAATTTAACATATCCTATGGCTTCAGTGACCATCCCATTAAACCCATGTATTAGAGATTTACAAGGTTTCAAGTCCTTCTCTTCCAAAATCATTTGATCATAAGCTTTCCTAAACAAGATATTGGCTGAGTTCCCACAGTCAACCATCACCTTCCAAACAATTGTTGGACCAATCGTGGCTGTGATCACGAGTGGGTCAATCGTTGGAGCTTCCACTCAATTAGAATTTTATTCCAAAAAATAATATCATTAGTCATCATTCTATATTGTTTTACTGGAGTCCTATCTTTAACAACAAAGAAACTTTCACTCCCTATATGTTTTATTACACCAACATATCTATCCATCTCAGTTAGACTCTTATCGACTGGGTGTGGCCTATCGATAATTGTATTAATCACCAACCAATTTTCTGGCCGCTGAATGCATCGGCACTAGGCTCAACTTGCCTCCACTGGGAAGACGACCCATGAGCGTTAAAGTTTCCTTACCCGCCATCCTATGGGGCTTTCACATATTATTGTAACTTTTCTTGTGAATCAACTCCTTAATCTTATCCTGCAAGTGTCTACACTCGTTGGTATTATGACTGTAAGTTTCATGGAATCTATGGAACTTGCCTGACTTTCTCTCCTTCTTAGTCGACTCTTTTAGAGTTGGCTATTTGTACTGCTAAGTGTTTTGGGTTGCCAGATAGATATTCTCTATCGAGTTGTTCATTCGGTATAGTTGTCGTACTTAGGAGTCCTTATACAATTCCTGTTATCTGGCTTCTTCTTCTTAACCCCATCATCATTAAGTTTCTAATTATTTTTTTGCTTACCAACATTCACATCTACATTTCCAGAGCTTCCTCCGGACTGCTCTACAACAACATTGCTTTGCATCACTTTGTCTGAATTCCCAGCACCAGTCCTTCATGGACGCTTGTGCGCTTCCTCCAAGCGTAAGTACTCATTACCTTTTCTATAAAAAGCATCCACTGTCGACAGGGGCTTCCACTTCAACCGTTCCCCGAACTCCGTATTGGGACGAATCCCTCTAATCAACGCCATCAACACTATATCGTCATTGGGATTCATAATATTTGTCATGTCCTTATGGAACTGATTTAATAAATCCTTCAGCGACTCTCTACCAGCTTGGAAGAGGTTCGACAAGACATCACATGTTTTAGACGTGTAGTATGTAAATAGCATTATTCTATAAACTTCTTCGATAACTCAGCAAAAGACAATATGGAGCTTGATGGAAGTCGAATGAACCACATAGTAGCTACTCCTTTTAAGAAAATTGGAAACAACGGCATTTCACCGCATTGGAATCTCTGGTTGAATCCATATACCATTCATATCTCATCAAGTGCTGCCTAGGATCCATTGTTCCTCTGTATAATGACATAGTTGGTATTGCGAATCTCTGGGGGTATCTCTCGCATATAATGTTCCCTGTAAGCGGATTCCGACTGGGAGAGGTACCTCATTCGTCGTTGCTTCGGAAATGATTTTCACTAACAAGTCTCCTGACCATATCCTCTAGGTAGTCCAGGTCAACAGATTCGACTGAATGGCAGTAATTGGGATCCACCCCGAGTGTTCGGCCTGGTGAACGCTCTAAATTTGGCTCTCGATACCTAGGTTCTCCAGCCTTTGGGAGATCCATTCATCCAGTAGTCCCCCCTATTTGATTCCTATGAGTTGTATCATTAGCAGCAGCATGATTCTCTATATTCTGATCATTAATAGCGCCTCCAAAAGTCAAATCAACACTGCCTTCCAGATGTCGAGCTCTAGGCCCATAATTGGATGGATCAGTACCGACCCCTGACCTTGGGTCGGTACCGATCCCTAAATTTGAGCCTGGAGCTCGTCCTCTTTCTTGGTGAGATGTTCCAACAATGTTTTGAGTCCTCTTCTGCATCATGTCCTCCATCTCAGCTCGGATGATGAGGAACTTTCTAACTCTGAACTAGAATCTCTTCTACTCCTCCTACGGCTATCTGAGTTAGCTCGTTCAGTAGTCTCAAGCTCTACTACATCGTTAGATTCATCTTATTCTAACTAGCCTAGAAACTATCTTCCATTTGCTTCATCATCTTATCCATCTCCATTCTAGTTACAACTTCAGTTGGATTCTGGATCTCCGGTTGAGTAGGTTAGGCAGCTTAATCTACATGCTGGGCATTCTGGTTTTAGCTTTAGTAGTAGCTCTGGAATTGGTAGAACGGTCTCTTCTTGATGGGGCCATTGCAAATAGCTTCTCTTATATTATAGAAAATTTGAATAATAGAAAATAAGATAGGAGAGTTGGATCTATCTCTTGGATTTAAGAAATCCAATAGTAGATGATGGATCCAAGTAGCCTAAAAATATGTTTTCTCAATGAAAGCACCACAATGTTTAAATCAAAAATGGCATAAACTCACACAAGATAAAGTAGAGAATAAAAAGTGAAGAATTAAATGATAAAGGAATAAGAAAGAGCACATAACAATTTATAGTGGTTGGGCAAATCAAGGCCTATGTCCACCTTATAATTTTATTGCTTATATTCTTACTAGGAGGCAGAAGTTCTTATGGGTCGATACAAGTCCGATGCTTAGTTACAAGAATTAAAGATAGAGAAGAACAAGAGCCAAAAGATCTTGAAAAATAAGCCCTACCTTCCTATTTATAGAAGCAGGGGCCTAAAATATCGTAAAAAATATTATCAGACTATTCTCTATGCTTTACACCAATTCCCCTTGAAATAGATTGCCGCCTCATCAGATTGTATGGGTCGGTACAACTCCAAGGGTAGGGTTCAGTACCGACCCATAATATTGCCAAATTGGTTGCTTTCAACTCTTCATATTGGATCGTCTTATGGTTAGCTTCGTGACTCCATAGCTATTTGCATTAATAATAGTTTGTTTCTGTGTCCAAATGATGGGTACATGGAAGAACAAAACTGCTGATTCAAGTGTTTGCGAAGATCGATAGAGAATTGGATTAGATCAAAAAAACAACACTTGGGATAGTCTTTTAACATCAAGTAGGGTATGTAGGTAGAAGGTGAGACCCACCTGTGGAAGAAATAGGGATCGGTACTGACCAACAGATAGGGGTCGGTGCCGACCTATAAATTTGGTAAATGTGTTGTTATCTTGGCTTGATTTTTTTGCATTGGCCTTGTGATTTTTTCGGTGTTTGGTTGTGGACTCTTAGGCTATCCCTCTAAGCTTCCTGCCTTGATAATTCCAAGTTCGGCTCATCCAATCTGTCCAAATATTGTTTGGTCAAAAGGCTGGAAACAGGGATTCATATTTAAAAACCCTCAATCATACCAAAGAAAAGGTGAGAAGTGGAATAGAATGTAAAATATTAAAATTGTAACGACTACATAAATTCTACCATTTTAATATAGAATAATTGAGATCCCAATAACATAAGAATTGACATATTGCTATGGGGGAATTTGGGGGTTCAGATTTGAAGTTTTCGTGAATCAAAATTCCGCAAGGCATATATCAAGTCCAACCTATACTAAATAATTAATGAAGTGAGAAAAAAAAGATTTTCACTTTCAGATAATTCCTAGCTTTCTTCTTTGGATTTGAACATGCCTACTTGTTAAATCTCTTTCCACATCTCTTACTTTAGAAATGTACAACAAGTGGGTTGTATATAAATTAGATTCAGAATTTCAGGGATTGGAGGGGAATAGAAATAGAAATTTGAATATTAACATCTAGAATTCCTTACTTGAAGACCTTAAGAAATTTCTGAATTACGAAGAAAGAGGGACTACTTACGTTCCCAATAATTTATTAATAAAAGTGGGGGGTCTAGGCTCTTATTTATAGTGGTTAGAAGTCACCATAGTTGTTGGATTTAATTCGGTTTAAAATAATAAATTTCAGGTAGTTCGTGGTCGAAATAACCCTAGCCACAACAACATGTACCGGTCGCCCGGCCCAAGACAGGCAGTCGACCGATTGCCTATAAAAGGGAACGTTTTTATGTTGCCGTTTAATTATTATTTAATTCCTTATTTAATTTTTAATGTTAACATTTCATTTAACGTTTACTTAACCCCCCAACTTTCTAATTACCATTAATTTTTGAATTTCAAACTTTAGCATTAATTATTAATTTGAATTCCATTTAAATTATTTTAAATTCAAAAACTGCAAACGTCAATAGCTTTTACGTTTGAGCTCCAATGACAAAACTCTATATATGGAAATTGATCAGAAAATCATTGCAGATGCAATGGTGTAACTTTTGTGGCCAAATTCGAACATTTACAAAATTTCCATTTTTAGCCTTACTATTAATTTATCAACTAATTAATCTCTTATTATTTTTAATGGGGTATTACATGCAGTATATTTATGATAAGTTACTTGAGTATAAAATAGAAGTAAATAAAATAACGTGCAATAGAAAATAAAATTGATTTGATTTGATTAATAAGCAGTAATCGAAATTTGTTAAACAAAGTACGGTTAATTATGAGTGAAGTTGAGTTAACTTATTTCTATAAGATTGTGTACTTAAGAGTAGTACACAAGGTTAAAGTTAATTTCATCTACAGAATGGTCTACAAAATCATAAAAAATAAGGGTTTATAAGAAACCCAACATATCCTAGGCCGAGGATTTGGCAGGTTGTTCGAGTCAAAAGACTGCACATAATAATTGTTCATGAGGGTTTTTGTATAAATCACCCCAAAATAAGTTTGGGAACGACTGTCGTTGGATGACCAATTTATGTTTTGAACATAAGTTTTGTAAGCTAAAAACCAAATCGATTATATATATAAGGCAATTCATAAAGTGTTTATAAATACATATTCTGTTGCACTGAGAAAAACCTACTATTCCAAAAATGCCAATAACAACTTCATTGCGAATGAATTTCTTTGAAAATTTGCTAGTAGTAAAATGGATTTGGATACGATTCAAAGATGAGATTGAGTACGAGGGATGAAATGAAATTAATCAAACCTAAATAAACACAACGCATTAGAATGTCTAATAAATATTCTCGCATATTGAAGAGAGACTATGAGTTTCTTATAATATCGAGAATAGATATGCTCAATTGTCAATTAAACATTAAGAGTATTGACTCTATGATATGGTATGATGCGCAAATCTGAAAGGATTCCAAGTACGTTATCAAAATATGCTTTTAGTTGTCGTACCTGAAGGGATGTGATTCCATCGGCCGTGATTATGTCTTTAAGAGCAAGACTAACGCAGTTGAAATTTAATAAACAACATTGATAATAACTGATAGAGTTAGGAGTATGCTTTACGGGCAATTGTGAAATTTGTTACATATATCTAACTTGATAACAATCTTGTTCGAAATAAAAGGTGTTTTCACTCTATTATATAGTTGATATAATGAGTTATATTAATTAACTAATTTAATTAATTAATTTAATTAAATATATATTTAATTGAAAGTCCATAAATGGTATGATTTATGATAATAGCTATAAGTTGTTGTAACCATGACTGATTTATCACAATGAAATTAAATATATTGTTTTAAATATTCCTAGTGAAGATGTACCGAGATTGGATATCGATACGTCTATTCAGATAAAATACGCAACACTTTCCAAATTTTAGACAGTGTATTAATCATGACTACAAGGGGCACCTTTGGGTTTTGTACTGTTGGTAACTGCATTATGATGAAATGACTCACTCAATAGTTTTCTGTTGGTTAATATAACAATGGTCAAACCAAAAATATTGATGTGACAAAATTACACAGTTCTCTTGACTTGAGAACACTTTTGATCTTCAATGTGAAAACTATGCTTTGGTTATAGTTAAATCATGGCACATCATCCATCGAACGAGTATAGTTGGAATGAGTGGAAGCATTGAAAGTGAAACACTATTCAAGAGAGGATTTGTCTCCTCGGGTATATGAGGTTAGTATCACGATCAAATGAATTCAACTCAAAATCAAAGTCTCTGGTTAGAGCAGTTCAGTTAATAATAATTTTGTTATTAAACTGAGGACTTTATGTTTGGACTATAAAGTCGGATACATAAAATATTGGAATTTTAACCATTACCAAATTCCATAAGTCCAAAATGATGTAGTTTTGAGGAAGAGAATTAGTGTAAATGATTATCACTGCCGAGTGACGCTTAAATAAGTAAAATTGGATTTTACCGAATTAATGTGTTTTGAATCCCATATTACTTTTGATAACCTGTCGTTACTCTCTATATTATTTAGATCTATAAATTCTTATCATAAATTTATCGATGCCTACTTTGTCCAACTTTTATTTTATTTTGGAAACTTATGAAATTGAAAACTGACTTTGAATGAGAATTATTTTATATAATTATATAACATTTACATACTCAAATGCTAATGAATTGATATGTCAAGTTATCTACTATTCTTTAAAATTGAACTTTAATTTTATATGATAAATTCTTGTGTATAATTGTTTCGATCCCTGTTTAAAAAACCTTGATTAAGATTAATGAATGGACTTTAGTGCAAATTCTAATTCTTTATGGTTTTCTATATTTAAACTCTCATGTAAAATTTAAAGTATTATTTCATTCCTAAATTAAAAGTTTAATGAAAACTGCTAACTTTAAAATCAAAACTTATTTGTACATATGCATATATTCACATATCGTACGCTACAATGTTTGCGAATATATGTTGGTTAGATCTAAACTATTAAATTGTAATAATTATGGATATAGTATATTTAGCATAGTTCAAATTTGTAAGAGGAATTTTTGCAAGAAAGTAACCTTTTGTTGTCAAACCTTTCTTTAATTGAAACCATTCCCGTTAATGTTAATTTGATTTCAAATTATTTAAAACAACTAATAAGTTTTCACTTCATATATATATATATACATATATGGATGTATCCATATATTTCATTAATCAAAAATTTGGACAACAAAGGCTTGTGTAAATTTTCTTAATAAGCTATAAATGTTATTCAATACATTAATTATTAGAATCAAAGAGGGAAAGAATTGAAAGGTTTCTCTCTCTTGATATATTGTCATATCTTATCTTTATTAATTGCATAGGGTAAGAGAAAACAAAAGGTTTCCTTCTTTAAATTCATTTATACATATTTTGTTTTCACATAATATATACCACTTATATGTTGCACTTACACTTCGCGAAAATGAATGTATTTGATACATTCATTATAATATATATATATATATATATATGTAAGTTTAAATTATACTTAAAACTCCATTTTAACAATTTAAACAAAATAAGATTTTATTTAAAATTTTATTAGATTGGATCTAATATATATTTTGACTTCATAGGCCCAACAAAAATCTAAAAGAGCAAAATTTTTGAAATTCACATATTTCTTCTGCTGCGGGCTGACCCGATTCCAACAATGGTATTAGAGCCCAATATCCTATGCGGTCTAAATTAGTCATGTTAGGGCTAACTAATTAAGCTTGCCCCCTTAGTACAACGTCTAGAAAGGTAATGTCTAGGATTGAAATTGGGTAATCAAGTACCCTATCCTACTTGGTTACCGATTTGGCCTAAAAGGTGAAGTAAGCCTAAAGGTTGCCCCTAATAGAAAAGCCCAATTTGAATTGGGCCTTGGGATAATATTCCAAATTGTTTGAAAATCAAAATAAAATATTCTAAATTTAAAAGTTAAATTTAAAATAAAGACATGTTTATTATAAAAGTTATAATACAAATAAGTTTTCAAAACGTTTGAAAAGATAACGATATGTTAAAATTGTTTGAAAATATTTAAATACTAATCTTGAAATTTAAAATTTAATAATAATATTAATAAAATGAATTAATTAAATAGGTATTAATTAATACTCACATATATGTATTATATATATTCATACATGTTATGTTAATATAAGGTGTTTAAGATAACATAAGTATACATGTATGTATATAAAATAAATTTTCAAAATTAATATAATTTAATTAAAAATGTTTAATTAAATAAATTAATTGAAAGTTAATTAACTAAATTAATCAATTAAAGGTTAATTAAATTAATAAATTTATTAAAGATTAATTAGTTAAATAAAAATACACATATATAAGATATATGTGTTATACTATAAAGTTATAGCATATATCCACATATCATTTAATATAATTGTTATATTGGAATAATAGAAAATTAATTAAAGAGTTAATGAATAAAATTAATTAAATAAGATTATTATATAAGTTAGTTAAAATATAAAATTTATATAATAATTGAAACTTATATAATATGATTGTATAAATTATAAGTGGAATGGTAAGAAACCCAAATAGACTCAAAGAATAAATACATGCTTATAGTAAGTATACCTCGATTTCAGATTTGTCTAACACTTGAATCACAAGGGTTTTTCATAAGAAATAAATTATTCCATATAAGTCGATAACACTGAATTAAACATATTAAAGATTATGAATCTTTAGTATAAATGTTTTTTTTTGAAAATGGGTTAATGTGTTAAATTATGTTGGGCTTTGCGGCCCAGAGCAACAAGTACAATCTCAAAGATAGATTACAAAAGACAGCCAAAGAACATATAGACAGCATACAAACGAAACCTAACTCAAACTGAAAACTTTCCATCTTTAGGGTTCATCAGCTATGGCGGCTCCCAATTCCCTAATCGATCTCGTTCGTTCAACTCCTTCATCTTCAACGTCTCCATTAGTTGTACTTCTCGTGTTGTTGCAATGGTAAGCATTTTCTTCGGTATCCTCTCAATTATTAAGCTAATATCTCTGTTTATCTATTTCGTGAGAGCTAATTCATTTTGTTGTCTGTTGTAGAAAGCCCGACTGTTCCTCTCTTTCCAGATGTACCATAGGGAGGTTATGAGGCTAATTTTGCCAGTCTCCTGCATCAACTTCGTGAGGTTTCTCCCTCCGTTCAGGTATTCAACTTCTTCTACTAAGTTCCGAACATTGTTAGTCCGTAGACACCTCAATTTTTGTATGATCCATATTCTTTTGCTGTATTCACATTCAAAGAATAGGTGCTCATGAGTTTCCTCTACAGTATGACAGAAATAGCAAGTAGTGTTATCCAAAACTCCCCATTTATGTAATCTATCTTTAGTTGGTAGTTTTTTTAGCATAGCTTTGTATAGGGTATGCGCCATTTTAGGACTATTAGATTTGCTCCAGACTACTTTAAACCAGTCAGCTAAAGGATATTTGATTCTTGATTCTTCCCATACTTCTCGAAACCTGAATTGACTGTTAGAGCTCTTCCATAACCAGGTGTCCTCCATTTTTCCTGACTGAATGTTTATGCATTGAATCTCTTCTTTGTAGTTTAGGCTTAGCAAGTTATTATCACAGTGCCATTCCCCATTTTCAATAATATCAGCTACCTTACAATTTGGAGTTCCATATGCTAAAAATGTTTCCCAACCTAACCTGTCAATAAAACTTTTTGAATTCAACCAGGGATCTCTCCATAAGTCAGTGTTACTACCATTAGCAATCTCTCTCTCTAAATAAGACTGTAGTTCATCCCTGGTTTTAAGTATATTCTTCCAAGTGACAGAGGCATTATTGTCAATTTTTATAGTCCAAAAATTATCTTTAAGATACCTTGATCTCATCCAAGTAGCCCATAGATTATTTGATGTTAGGACATTCCAAGCTAATTTCAGGCCATACACTTTTTTGAGCTCAAAGAGATTTTTCAGCCCAACACCTCCTTCCTCCTTTTTCCTGCATAGGTCTGAGTACTTAACTTTATGCATCCCTCCTTTCCATATAAAATCTACATAGACTGAATTAATTTTTGCAATAGAGCAGTCTGGAATTTGAAAGGATTGTAACCAAAATCTGACTTTAGATGTGATAACTGTATGAACCAATTCAACTCTACCTACAAATGATAAAAGTTTTGATCTCCACTCTTGTAGTTTATCTCTAATGTCATCAACTAGTTTACCACACTCAGCATCGGTGATAGTGTTATTTGAAAGTGGAACCCCCAATTATTTGACTGGAAGGTGACCCTTTGAGAAACCCAGCCTCTCTAGCATAACTTGCTTGTTTAAGCAGTATTTATTAAATAGCACTTAGTTTTCGATTCATTCAATTTAAGCCCAGCTAATTTCTCTAGCTCTGTAAAGATAGCCTTGACCCTGTCAATAGCTTTTAAATTGCCTTTTATCACCACCAGCAAGTCATCTGCATATATTAAGTGAGTAATTTTTGGAATGTTATTATATACTGGATGAATGTGTTCATGAAAACATGCCAGTTCCATTTGCAGAGTGAACCATTCCACAGCTACAGCAAATAAATATGGGGAGAGAGGATCACCTTGTCTAATCCCACGATTACTGTGAATGTAACCTTTAGGTATTCCATTTATCATGATAGAATAAGTAGGGGTGTCTAGGCAATATTTAATCAATTTAAGTAGCTTCATTGGGACCCCCATAGAGTCAAGCATATGAGGAATAAATCCTCTGTTCACCTTGTCATAGGCTTATTGTAAATTCACTTTAATGCACAACTTATTTGCCCCTTATTTATTAAAGTTTCTAATTAATTCATGAGCCATCAATGAATTTTCTGAAATAAGCCTACCTTTTATAAATGCACTTTGACATTGTGAGATTAAATCAGGGAGAACTTTATTTTGTCTCATGCAAATGATTTTACCAAGGATTTTGTATATAACATTACAACAGGCTATTGGTCTGTATTCTTCAGTTCTATCTAGTTTCTTTGTTTTTGGTATGAGAGAGATGAAAGTGTAATTAATTTCTTGAATGAATTCACCAGTCTCTAGTGCTTCATTGTAAGCCTTTAACATATGATCTTTCAGGTATATCCAGTTCATTTTGAAGAAGGCTGCCCCCATTCCATTAGGACCTGGGGAGGAGTCACTGTGGATAGAGGAGACAACATTTCTCAATTCTCCTTCCATAATTTGAGCTGTCAACATGCTAGCACCACCAGTGGAGATTTTCTTCCTACAGTTGATGTGAGGTAACTGATTATGATTATCTCCATTGTATAGACTTGTAAAATATGCAATGGCCTGGTCTTCAATGTCCTTGATATGTCTAGATGCATTACCTTGCTCATTTAGAAAATTATGTAGGTTATTATGATGTTGCCTTAGGGACATTTTTGTATAGAAATATTTATTGCATTCGTCTCCTTGTTGTAACCATTTCTCCTTGGCTTTTTGCTTCAACTCCACTACCTGTTTGTGTAGTTCTTCTTTAAGCTGTTTTTGAAGTGTGTAAAAATTTGCATTTAGTACAAATGTTGTCCACTACCATCTATATATTAATAAATTACTTGCATGCTCTCTAGTTGTTGAGAAAGCTAGAACCTCTCTTATTGGATAATGATAACAACTATACAATCTGGTTACATGTATCTAATTCGATAACAAATCTTGTATGAAATAAAAGGTGTTTTCTTTCTATTATACACTTTATGTAATATGTTATATTAATTAATTAATTTAATTAAAAGTATATTTAATAGAAAATCCATAAATGGTATGTTTGGTGATAGTAGTTACAATGGATTGTAACCATGAGTGATTTGTCACAATAAAATAAACATACCATTTTAAATATTCCCAGTTAAGATGTATAAAGACTGGATATCGATGCATCCATTAAGACTAGACTACATAACATTCTCCAAATGTTGAGCAGTGTATTACTCATGACTGCTGGGGACATTAGTGGGTTACGTACTGATAGTTATTGGATAACTATGAAATGACTAACTCGATATTTTTCTGTTGCTAAATTTAACCAAAGTAAAACAGAAAATATCGATGTGACAATATTACATAATTCCCTCAACTTAAGAATACCATCAAGCTTCGCCGTGGAAACTCCACTTTGATTATAGTTAAATCATCACACAACATCCATCAAACAACTATAGTTGGGTTGAGTGGAAGCATTGAAAGTGAAACACAATTCAAGAGAGGATTCATCTTCTCAATTATATGTGGTTAGTATCACGGTTAACTGAATCCACCTCAAAGTCAAAGTCTTTGGCCTGAGCAGTTCGGTTAATAATAACTATTATTATTGAACCAAGGACTTTGTGTTGGGACTATAGAGTTGAATATGGATGAGATAGAATTTTTACTATTACCAAAGTCTATAAGTCCAAAGTGAAATATTTTTTATAAAGAGAATTAGTGTAAATAATCGTCACTGTTGGTAATAGTTAAAAAGGTAAAATTTGATTTTACTAAAACCAAATATCAAAATTTGGCCAAAATGTCACACCACATGCTAAGTGATGTAACGACGCGGTATTATGTGGCGGGGTACCAAAATCTTTCATTTTAAATTCAAAAAAAAATCAGTATGCACCCTTATGTACACACAGTGCACTACCTATGCCTCCCGTGTTCCCCTGCGCCACATCTACCTTTGTCCCTTTATTCCCTTGCCCATGATTCTAGCCTTTAAATCATGAATCTTGTTGAAAACTTTGATTGAGTTTGGGTATATTAAACACTTCAGCACATCAATGTCCATTTTTCAATTTTAAGCCCGCTGTCATTGTTATTTGATTTCCTCCTCCTTGTACATGTTCAAAAACAATGAAACCAAACACCTCCTCCACTTCAAAAATCACTACATCTCAAACCATCCACTTTTAGCTTAATCATCCAACACAAAAGCTGGGTTTTTTCGACTCTATTTTTTTAAAAAAAGGTAGTTCGCTGTCTCGATGAGCATAGTGGTAGTAATCGACCCAAAATCAGTAAGTGGTCAAGCTATGTCAGTTTCCGATGAGCACAAATTAACGAACGGATTATATAAGTGGGTTTGTATGTGGACATCATGATTTTTAGAGTGGTTCGTGGGATTTTACGAATTGAGATTGATTCATGGAAAGGAGATGAACAAATTTCATTTAAAATTCAATTTCTAACGATGTGATGGGTTGGAGGAGGAGCAATGGCGCTGGAAGGAGGCTGGGGAGATGGCCAAGATGGAGGAGGTTATCTCAGGTGATTTGATGGCCAGTGGTTCACGGTTGAGGTCGAATTTGGGTTTAAGAGAATTTTTTTTAGGTGTTAGGAAATGGAGCTACAGGGGCAGTTGGAGCGTCGGAGCATGGTCGGTGTTGGCTGGGTGGTGAGTCATTGTGTGGCGGTTGTAATATAGTTGGTGGCATGTGCCCTAGAGGATGTAGCATCGGTGGTAGGCAAGTGAATGATAAGGTGTAGGCAAGTGGACGCGATTCGAATGGAGTGTGAGGGTGTCAAGATTTGATCGAGGGTGCTAGGGAAAGTGAAGGTAGTGCCATCGTGATGAGCATGGTAAGACGATCATGTGGATGGTGGATGTTAGTGCCTGTGCATGTGCATATGTGCACACGTGTGCACGATATTGGGAAGCAGGGGATGAAGATTTGAATGGAGAGAATGATTTGGGGAAGAAGGTGTTGTTGGATGCTGGTTGGCTTTCATATTGGCCTTGGGCTGGCTTCTATTAAAGTGAGAAACTAAATTTGTTTCGTTATTTAATTTATAATATAAAGTGTTAACATTTAAAAGACCATAACTCACTCATATGGATCTGTTTAAACCGTGAATTTTTGCATTGCGTACGTATTGACGAATGCAACACTTTGACATAATCTGTTGTTAGTTTTGAAGTAGTATAGTTTGATGATAAATTTATACGGACTAGTTTTAATTACGTTAATCTGAATAATTCCGTAGTTTAATTAATTTAATGGGTGTTATTTATTTGGCCAAATAAACACCATTCTCTTAAAGTAATTTGAATAGAGTAAGTTGAACACCTATTTAGCGAAATAAAACATTATTCCGCTAATTAGATTTATTGGACTCCTATTTAGTAGAATAAATCATCGTTCTACTATAATTAACTAGATAGGTTATATTTGGACATCTATTTAGCAGAATAATCCATAGTTCTGCTATTGCATTAGTGTAGACACTTATTTAGATACCAGTTAATTGATATTGGATAAGTGTTACCAATTGATTGTTAATTTTGGATTTAATTTACACGTATGTCTGCTTGTGTAAATACCAAGTATTATAACTTGAAAAGTTAAATTGAATGAAATGGTAACTTGTTTATGTACCATAGTGGGTGTTATGCCTCTTCTAAAATTAAAAAGTAATTATTGAATCAATGTTATTTTAAAGATAATTATTGTTTATTAATAAGGTCTTAAAGATAATTATTATTTATTAATAATGTTTTAAAGATAATTAATTATTTTTTAATAATTATTTAAAATTATTTTATTAATATGATTCTTTAAATTTATTTAAGAATATTTAATTATTGTTTAAATTTATTTAATTATTTATATTAAAATGTTTTAAACTATATTTTAATTATTAATTGAAGTTATTAATTATTATATTAATATAATGTTTAAATTAATTAATTATTATATTTATAATGCCATGAAAATAATTAATTAATTATTATATTAAGGCTTTTTTGAAATTAATTAAATATTGTATTAATAATGTTTTGAAGTTAATTAATTATTATATTAATATTGTTTTAAAGTTAACTTATTGGTATAATAATATCATTTAGAAATTAATTTAATATATTATTAATAATATTCTATAGTTATTATTTTCAATAAGGTTTATTAGATAATTTATAAAAGGAGTTTTAAATAATAACCTTGTTATTTAAAAAGTATTTTAAACAATTGATTTGTTTGTCAAAGGAACTTTATTGATTAAGTTTATTTAAAGGGATTTTGTTTTATATAAGGAAAATTTAAGAAAAGAGTTTTATAAATTAAAAGAAGACATTAAGATTTATAAAAGAAATATTATAAATAATTTTGAAAATTTATAAAAGGGTTTTATAAACAAACTTGGAGATTTAAAAGTGTTCAATAAATGGATTTCGAATCTTAAAAGGAGCTTTCATAAATGAAGATGTTTGGTAAAAGGATTTATTTGAGGAACTTATAAGAGAAATGGAGATTGGATTTTCCTTAACTGACCTTCTTAATTATGGTAGTATGGAACATTCGTTCCACACTTAACATTGAAGGAATAGTGTTTAGGGTTATCTTCATCTTCGTTTTGAATGACATTTGTTTTGATCCTTTTAATATGATTTTGAAATACGGAATTTTCAAAAAGATGTGTGAATATGCTTATAACACTATATAAGTATGTGGAAAGATTTCCAAGTTTGAAAGTGAAAAGGTTTGTGAATATACTTATCCTAGTGAGATAAGTATATGAATATTTTGATAAATATTTTTGAAAGAGATATAATTAATCTAAGATTAATTTGAAGAGGCTTAGTGGTTTCCATGGGAAATGTACCCTTTGATTGGATTGTTGTTATTTGATAGTTAAATAATCGACTATCAGATCTTGGCCAGTTTTAACTCGGGAAGTATATTGTACATATTCAAGTTCCCTGGCGAGGACTTGAATATTTGTTGCATACCTCCAAAGAACTGAAATTGAGTTAGCCAAAAATTACAGCTTAGTTTAGAGACACTGGTTTCCAAATTTATCCGGACCACTCCAAACTAATAACATTCATGATGGATTGTTATGAAGTATGCTATGGAACTATACTATCCTTCCTAAAGGTGATTTCAAAATTGAAGATAGTAAATGTTGAATGTTTTTTCAATCCCGGAACGACTTGTATGGATGAATGCTGGCATTGCATCTTTGCTTGGAAGGCAGTGTTAACATTCCAAGATGGTCTGCTATAAGGAAAAAGGTAACTGTGGCCTTTCAAGCCTCATACTGGGGAATAGATAAAATCAAGGGATATGTTTCAAGGCTTGGTTTGCTACCATTAGAGTATGGTCATATCACCCCATCTAGATTCGACATTTCAGATCATGTATGCTCGAGGCCCATTTGGGTTGTTGATCCAACCGGATGATGAAATATTCGGCGCTATCCAGTAAGGGGTAGGGCCATTCTTGACTCGCAAGGAGTCCATGTGAGGCTCTCGGTGAATTTTATCTAGAGATTCACTGTGGTAAGTGGTACCTCGGTGCCTTGCCATTGTTGGAATCTATTCTCCGGTACGTGCCTTTACGATTTTGATTGTGCTTAACTATGTTAAAATGTGAGATGCAAGCATTTCAGCGATTTTATGTATTTACTTTAAACCCCTTGGCATTATTATAATATCATAAAATTTCTAATAGAAATGTTTTGGTTATCGTAAGGTAAAAACCCTTCCGTGTTTATATATGGCGTGGTCTTACGAGATACCTTTGATTCTAAAGGATCTTACAATTTATAATAAATAAAATTCCTTGTAATTTGAGTTTATCACGCTGGTTTCACCAGATTGACTCGAGCATTATTTTTCTATAATGCTCAGTTCAGCCCGAGCATATTTTCCAGATTTAGCTGGATCCTTTGGAGCTTTCAGGAGACGAGGTGGATTCTCCAAGACGTATTTACCTATCTTATATTCTTCTGTTATTTTTGTTGTTCTTAATTCTATCTGTATCTATTAGAAATTTGTAAGGACGGGTTATTATAATTGTTTAGGGCTGAGGACAAATTAGTCTGCTCAGATTTGTGTTATGTATGTATCTATGATAAAGATGATTTCCTTTTGTAAAGAGCTTGTATATATTATATATCTTCCCGTCATGATGTGAGATTATGTTTTGTGTTCTATTTCTTCTACCCAACAATCAGTCTTTCCGACACTTGGATATTTGGCACGTGAATACCGTGGATGTATTAGTGTCGATTTCTAAGGGTCGAAAAGGCAGGGCGTTACACATGGTATCAGAGCTTAGGTTGATCGAATACCTAGGCCTTGGCAGGGTAAACTCATTAAAGATAGGGTTAGTAATGCTATAGAATGAGTAACTCATTGGAGATAGGGTCAGTAGTATCCTAGAGTGAGTTTAAGAGTGTGTATATATGAGCGCATATTTGTTATTTTCATAGAAATGTTTTATATTGTGTTGTTTGATCGGTTAGGTGGTTATGAATTCTGATCGATGCGTCCGGGCCACATTATTGATAGGGATTCCTAAACACTTGAATAAGGCCAACCGACACAATATTGTTTTTTAAAGGGTAAATGAAATAATTTTACATAGGAATATATTTTATATATAAAAGAATAATTTTTCAAAAATTAAATATAGTTATTCTTGATTGTGTTTGGTTGTTAGGAAATGATAATATTTCATCATTATCATTAGGGTTTGGTTAGTCATGCTTGCCCAGTCCTGAGCATTGACTATTGTTATCGATCTATCTGGAATCTTCCTTTTTTGAAACCTGAGTATGGTAGATAGGAATTTGGGAACATTGAAATGAATACCTTGTGAATTAAGTTTCACAATTTGGCTATAAGGCATTCGTTGATAATGTTGGGTAAGATTGGAGTTTTATAAATGGTGTTTATTAAAATAAAGGTTAGAATATTTTGAAATAAATATTTTAGAAATGATTTTATATAAAAAGTTGATTTTATAAAATTTGATTTTTCTAAAAGTTGTTTATTAATGTCAAAATATTTTGAATTAAATATTTGGGAAATAAATTTATAAAGATGATTTTATAAAATTGGGTTTATAAAAATATATTTATAAATAAAAGGATTTTTAGAAAATTTAAAATCTCGATGCTTTTGGAAGTTGTTTATGAGGATTTGGAAATATATATATATAATAGTATTTGTGAATAGAAATTTTTCTAAGGGATTTTAAGGAAATAGAAAGCATTGAACTCACTGATGTGGCTGGAAAATAATTATGATGATGATTGCATCATCATCAGTGTTCATTTTCGAGCTTCCAAGTGAGAAATGCTACCAATACAATTTTCTATAAAACTGTTATGATAAAAAAGATTTTGATTTGATTCCAAAATCATGATTTGATTTACCAAAAAGGAAATAGGTATATTATTATTCCAAATGATTTATGGAGAAAGAAATAATAGTTTTACTTGGTAGAGTTTTCGAGTATAAATATTTTTGAAAATGGTAGAAATTGTTTATTTTAAAGTATCCTTAAGTATAAATACTTTTGAAAAGAAAATTCTACAAAAAGATGTGTTTTCTTTGGTTTGGTTCGTGGAATGAGTCCCAATGTGTTTTGTAATGATTGGAATAATCTTCTAAATGATGATCGGATGTTTGCCTAGGCGAATGTTGTAGTGCACTTAGTAAATTATTCTCTTTTTCATTGTATGATCGAGACGAGTTCGAATTCGAACGAACCCAAAGCAAGATTTGAAGTTGATATTTTTGTTATAAAAAAATTATTTGTGTGGAAGTGTATATAGTGTTGTTTTAAATGGGTTTGAGGACGTAGGAAAGTGTTTTTAAAAATTAACTAGTTCGAGTGGCTCGAAAATAACTAAAAATAGGCAAAAGATGTGTTTGGATGGTAAACGCTTCTCTTGAGTACTACCCTTCTTAATAAGGAACTGTATGATACTATTTGGTAGTGCCTAGTTCCCTGGTATCATTTTGGGAGTTGCTCTGGCTATATATATATACATTTTCTATGGATTAAATATATAATATCATTTCAAAAGGAGTTTTGAAATTAAAATCGGGTGTTTACTTCTCAAGTTGAGTTCAAAATAGAAAGTGAACAGATAGTGTGTTTACATTTAGGATATAATTGGATATTATATCGGTTTACTTTTAACTCAAATTATATTTTATGAAAATGTTTTCAAGAATAATTTAATGGAAATAGATTTGGTATTAGTGAGAACCAATGATATAAATGAGCAAGTTGAACGTAGATCATTTCTCTTTTTCATATAGTTTTGATCTTAGATTCGAGTACATGATTTGAGGTGTTTCACACCATTCGAAATGATGATCTATCACTCGATTTTTGATGGCAAACACTGGGTAAGGATTCTTGATATGGAACCAAGGTTTTCGATCATAGTATATGACTAGGTAAGGAGAATGGAGGTTTCTAATCAAGAAGCCTAATCGGAGTGCGCACTAGTGAATCGGGGTAAGCGATACTAGTTTGGAAGTGAAGTTATGTACTCGAGTAGTAATCGAATCTGATTTTAATATGAATGGTCTATGAACATCATGCGGACTTATAAATAGTATTATGTGTTTATGTGGTGAAATTTCGTGGACAAAATTCTTTTTAAGGGGGGAGAATGTTACGATCCAGGATTTTATCACTTTGATTTTTGGAATATTTAATTACTTTTAAATATTCTATTTGGGGTTTTTATAGAAAAATCTATGTTTAAAAAAAAATTGTCCAATTTTCGATGACGTATTTTTAATTTAGAAAATAATTAAATTTTCATTTGACGTATTTTGCGGCAAACGTTGGCATTTTGGAACTTTACATAATAAGTCAACCTGTCTATTTTATTGTTGTTTTGAAATCGCGTCACATTGTTGTGCGCGATCGTGCTTTTATTTCTTGACATTCATGGCTCATACGCGGACACAGTATTATGTGGCGGGGTACCAAAATCTTTTCATTTTAAATTCAAAAACAAATCAATATACACCCATATGTACACACAGTACACTGCTTATGTAACGACCCGAATTTTTACGGATCGAAAAGTTTGTCAAAATCTGGAATTTTAGCATTTTTGAGCCATTTCAGATTTTAGGCGAAATATGGTTAAGTCCTAAGTCGTGAACGACTTAGTATAGGTCGTAAGTCGTATACGACTTAGGGAATAAGCGCGACTTAAGGAATCAGCGAGTTAGCGAGTTGAGGTGGTAAGTCGTGGACGACCTAGGGTATGATATAGGTCGTATGCGACTTAGTATGTTTGTCTTTTCGGTCCTATTTGTTTGTCCTAGGTCGTAAAAGCGACCTAAGAGATAAGTCGTGACCGACTTATTGTAGACGACTTAAGGTTTTGAGTTAAGGGTTAAGTCGTGGCCGAGTTAAATGTTAGGTCGCGAAGTGGTTTGGGTCACGTATCAGTTTGGAGCGACCTAGTGGTTCCGAGTTAGCATTGTTAGGTCGACAACGACCTAAGGAGTTTGGAGATAGCTGTGTAGCGACCTAGTGTCTTGGTATGACCTATAGGTTAGCGACTTAAGGAGTATACGACCTATGGGAGTTAAGTCGTACGAGTTAAGTCGTAAGTCGTAACATGTTTTAGGTCGCGTGAAGACTTAAGGTGTTAGGTCGCTGGGTTTCTGCCCGAGTGATAGGTCGTGAGCGACTTAGTAGTTGTTAAGTCGCGAGCGACTTAAGAGTTGATCTGTTTTAAGTCGTAGACGACTTAGTAGTTGAGTCGTAGACCCAGTTATTTGTTAGGTCGCGTAAGGCTTAGCAGTTAGGTCGAAGATGTGCTTTAGCGCTAGGTCGCAGCTGCGCGTTAGGTTAGGTCGTAGAGACTGGGGGTTTTGTTAAGTCGTAGGTTGGTAAGTCTTTAGGTCGGTAGGTTTTAGGTCGTAGGTCGTGGACGACCTAACTCCGAGCGACTTAAGGGAATTTCAGCTATAAATAGGAAGGGTTTTTCTCACTTTTTGGGATCCGGATTTCGAAGCGACGAAGTGCTGCCATTTTGAGAGCTCGACTTCTACACTTCTTCACTTCTTTTCTCCACTCTAATCTAGTGATTCCTTTCATCCAAATCGAAGATCAAGATTGAAGATTCAAGAGCTAAAGTTGAAGATCTTCATCTTTTCAAGTGAGATTTCTTCGTTTGAAGCGGATTCGTGATAGATCAAGCTTGATCCTTCGCTGTCCAGATCTGAAGCGTGTTGATTTGAGGTTGTTTTGGTGATTTGGTGAGTGGTGATTATCTCTCACACGGATCCAAAGGAGTATATCGGATTGTTGGCTCGATTTGGTGTTAAAATAGTGATTTACATGCATTTTCTTCATCCTAAGTGTAGATCCATATAGATCCATTGTTCATGATGATGTTACATCCATTTTATCATATGTTAAACTATGCAAGTTCATTCATCAAGTTTGTAGAGATATAATTCATGTTTTCATGCTTATTGGACTTTCAACTCTTTAATTACGAAAATGCCATTATTGTGATAATTGTCTATTTAGATCTTGTTTGAATGCTTGATTGTTTGGATTAATGTTTGACTTGGTTGATTGCTATGAATTAGATGATTGATGATTTTCTTTAGACCGAAGATGATTCAAAAGCTAAGGGAAAGGCTCTTGAATTGGGAAAGCTGCTCGTGGCATATGTAGCGGGATGATGAAGCTCTTATGCACAGATTTGATGATGTGATGTTAAGATGAGACTTTGCGAGGATGTGATGAAGCGAAGTATGATATGAGATAGTCTTGGTCTAATCCAGACGGGATCATTCCAAGCACGTTGGTAACTCGGTGATATGATTCGAGTTAAGGGTAATGGATGCTTGAGAGGCGCTTGAGCTAGTATGGAAATAGTCATCGAGGAGGATGACTAGGAGGCTTGGATAGCATCGTTGTTGAAGGTTCTAGCATGCTCTAAGCAAGAGTACGTTTGGGCAGATTCGATAGTCCCAACGGCCAACTGTTGATGGTCGAGTACTCTGGGCAGATTCGATAGTCCTAGGCACGGGCTACGACGACGTGCGGGAGTTATGTCTAGAACCGGGGTTTTCATTAGCCCTTGACGGACGGCTGAAAGAATGTGCCGGTCATTCAATTAACGGTGATATCGAAGCAATGATAACAGTGATAGCCAGAGTCATGGATGTTTGATTGTATCGTCATTCGGTCTCAAGAGCGGTATTTTCTAGGTGCTTATCTGATCTTGGTTTAGGCCTTGGGGGTTTGTGCTTGGAAAACATCGCCCTTGACTCGAGTGATAATTGCTTTATTTTAAATTGTATGCTCTGCTATGTTTGTTTCTGCTTAGTGTGTGTCTGGGGGCTATCACTGTAGAATGAGGTGGGAGTGGGAGGGTTGTATTCCTATTCCTTTTCCTTTATGCTCTTTTGGTATGTTGTTAGTTAATTTACTGCTCATTAAGACTGTTGTCTGACTCAAGGCTTTATGTTTTAATTCTTATTGCCTTGGGCTGTTCGTCCATTTTTGGGACGGGCAGACTAGGTAGCAGGTGACAGGTGCTGTTCCCTTCTCACGATGCTGATATCGAAGACGAGCTAGAGGGTTGCATATTATTTTCTTATATGTACTGGATGTTCCGCTGCTTTGTATTCTCTGAGTGTTATGTAGTGAGGCTTGATGTATTGACTATTTGGATGCTTGTATTCAACTATTATGGAGTTTTATGTGATGGCATTTTATTCTGTAAAGCTTCACTATATATATGTTCTATTGTATTTTGTCCTTGCGCTGTGAGTAATACGATAGATTCTGTTATTTTAATTTACCTTGACAATCGTCCATGGTCTCCTGGCACACTTTACAGCGCATTATCTCTAGATTCAGTGTAGGGGTCATGGGCGGTCGTCACATTTGGTATCAGAGCATTGGTTAACCGATTTTACCCAACGCTCGCTACCATAACTACGTATGAGAGACGTAATTGTATTTTGATGGATGATTACTATATATAATATAGTAGCTTAGTAGAGTTTGAGTCCTTTATGCAGTTGTTTCTCTAGATGTGCTAATCATTCCTTTTTATAGATATTGAGAATGAGTCGAAGAGGGAGACCAGCTGCTAGGGAAGGCCGTGCTACTGAGGGGACTGTTGATTATGCAGCTATGTTCGAAGCTATGATGACTTCGATCATGAGAAGGATACTAGTTCCGGGGGCAGCAGTAGATGTTGGAGTTCAAGTCCAAACTCCGAAACCAGTGGATTTTGCTAAGTTGTGCAAGGACTATACTGCTCTTGGAGGGAAGGTTTTCTTGGGAACAGAATCTACTATTGAGGTCCAGAGGTGGATAGATGCTTGTAGAAGGATCTTTGGTGATTTGGGAATTGATGATGCAACTAAGAGGAAGTTGGCATCAAGGCAGCTTCAAGGGAGAGCTTCTGATTGGTGGAACTCTATTACCATCAATACTCCGGAGGAAGAGATTACTTGGGAGCAATTCCAAGTCAGATTTGAGGCTAAGTTCATTTCTACAGCTCAGAAGTCTGTTCTGTTCAAGAAATTTGTGGAGCTCAAGCAAGGTGGAAGATCAGTTCTTGAGTATGTTTCTGAGTTTGAGGCTTTGTCCAAGTATGCCCGGTCATATATCGAATCTGCATATCAGAAGAATGAGAAGTTTGTGACAGGCTTGGACAGTTATCTTGGGAGACAGTTAGTGGATCATTTGGACGATTCATTTGAGAAGCTTGTGGAGAAAGCTCTCAGGCATGAGAGTTTGTTTCCTAAGGAAGGATCTGTTGTTGCTGTGACCAGGGAAGAGTCTAAACCCCAGCAGGGTGGAAACAAGAAGAGGAAGCAGCAGCAGCAGAAGGGTAAGGATGGCCAGAAGAAGCCGAAAGGCGAGGTGACTTGCTACAATTGTCAGCAGAAGGGCCATTTCTCGAAGGATTGTAAGAATCCGAAGGCACCGATGAAGTGTCACAACTGTGATAAGCCGGGGCATTTCAGGAAGAATTGTCCAGAGCCGAGGAGGGACAAGAAGATTGTGCAAGCTTATGCTTTGGGAGCTGTTCCGTCGTCTTCGAAAGCTCCTACCGCTGAAGAGAAAGGAAAGAGTGTGGTTGTTCAAGGTACTCTTTTCCTATGTGGTGTTCCAGTTAGAGTTCTGTTTGATACTGGAGTGTCGCATTCGTTTGTTTGTAGTGAACTTGTAGGCCGGTTGGGTTTGAAACCGGATATTGTTGATAGGCCATTGGTTGTGACTAATCCAGTTGGGGGTTCGTCTTGTTTGTGTATGTTATGCCGTGGTCTGATTGTGTCGAGTCATGGTTGCTCTTTTGTTTGTGATTTCTTTGTTCTGAACTTTGCGGGGTTCGGAATTATTTTGGGAATGGACTGGCTTAGGAGATATGCGGCAAAGGTTGATTGCGAGAGGTTGGAAGTGTCAGTCGAGAATGTGGAGGGGCGAAAGATTGTGATACGATGTAAGCATGAGGAAGGCGTCTTCATGAGCTTCATGTATTCGCTGGTTGTTCCACGGGATGGACTGTCATCAGTACCGATCGCGAATGGATTCGAGGATGTCTTTGACGAAGTCAAAGGGTTGCCGCCGCATAGAGAGATCGAGTTTCGTATAGATCTAGTTGAAGGAGCCAGACCTGTTGTGATGCCTCTTAGGCAGATGGCGCCTAAAGAACAGCAAGAGTTGAGGGTGCAAGTTGATGATCTTTTGCAGAAAGGATTCATTCGGCGTAGTGTGTCCGAGTGGGGTGCACCAGTTGTGTTTGCAATCAAGGCAGATGGGTCGTTGAGATTGTGCGTCGATTATCGTGAGCTGAATAAGGTGACTAAGAAGAACAAGTATCCATTGCCGAGAATAGATGACTTGTTTGATCAGCTCCACGAAGCTAAGGTGTTTTATCAGATGGATTTGGCAACGGGATTTCACCAGTTGAGAGTGGCTAAGGATAGTGTGCCGAAGACTGCTTTTCGGACACCATCGGGTTTCTTTGAGTGACTGGTAATGCCGTTTGGGTTGACTAACGTGCCAACATATTTTGTGGATCTTATGAATAGAGTGTTCAGAGATCAGTTGAACAAGTTCGTACTTGTGTTCGTGGATGATATTCTGATTTATTCCAGAACTGAAGAAGAGCACAAGGCACACTTGCGTATTGTTTTGGAGATCTTACGGAAACATCAGCTGAAGGCTAAGTTTTCGAAGTGTCACTTCTGGAAGAGTGAAGTGAGGTTCTTAGGCCATGTGATTTCTGGAAGTGGAATAGCGGTTGACCCCGCTAAGGTGGCAGCAATCCAGGATTGGGTTAGACCTAAGAATGCATCTGATGTGAGAAGTTTTCTTGGATTAGCAGGATATTATCGACGGTTTATCAAATACTTCTCCAAGATAGCTGCACCGTTAACAGGATTGACGAAGAAGAACCTAGTGTTCAGTTGGGATGCTAAGTGTGAGCAAGCTTTCGGAATCCTGAAAGAGAGATTGACGAGTGCTCCTGTTTTGACTATTCCTAGTGGGAATGATGAGATGGTGGTTTACACCGACGCATGTGGTACTGGACTTGGAGCAGTGCTGATGTAGAGAGATAAAGTTGTTGCGTATGCCAGTCGACAACTGAAGCCGCATGAAAGGAATTACCCGACTCATGATTTGGAGTTAGCGGCGATTGTTTTTGCTCTGAAGATGTGGAGACATTATCTATTGGGAGTTCGATTTGAGTTGTTTACGGATCATAAGTCGTTGAAGTATCTTTTCTCCCAAAAGGATTTGAATCTTCGGCAGCAACGATGGCTAGAGTTTTTGGCATCATATGATTTTGGTATATCTTATACTCTGGGAAAAGGTAACGCAGTGGCAGATGCGTTAAGTCGAAGACATGCAGGATTGGGAGCCATGTTTTCAGAATGGAAGAGTCTCGAGTATTTAGCTGGATTCGACTTCAGGCCTAGATGTGAATTGGAACCTGAGATGTTGGCAAACTTATCGATAAGACCCACTCTTGTGGAAAGGATTGGCGAGGGCCAAAAGCGAGATGATAAGCTTGTCAAGATTATCCGTGATTTGGAATCTGGATTGGATCCAGAAAAGGATAAAGGATTCGAGGTCGATCGAGAGGGTTGGCTTCGGAAGCAAGGACGACTAGTTGTTCCCGATATAGATGAATTGAGGAGTGAAGTTCTGAAGGAAAGTCATCACTCGAAGTTGACAATTCATCCAGGTGGAAATAAGATGTATCGGGATATGAAGAGAACCTACTACTGGGAAGGTATGAAGAAGGATGTTGGAAATTTTATTTCCAAATGTATGAACTGCCAGTTGGTAAAAGCCGAACAGAAGAAGCCAAGTGGATTGCTTCAGCCATTAGAAGTTCCTACATGGAAGTGGGAGCAGATATCGATGGATTTCATTGATGGATTACCTAGAACAAGAACGGGAAACGAAGGGATTTGGGTCATTGTAGATCGTCTGACTAAGAGTGCGAGATTCATTCCTGTTCGATCGACTAGGACTGCATTAAAGTTGGCTGAGTTGTATGTTAAGTGGATAGTTCGATTCCATGGTATTCCGAAGAGTATAGTGAGCGATCGTGACCCATTGTTCACCAGTGGATTTTGGAAGAGCTTCCAGGAAGTTTTGGGAACCGAGTTGTGTTTGAGTACAGCTTATCACCCTCAAACGGATGGTCAGACCGAGAGAGTCAACCGAGTTTTGGAAGATCTTCTTAGAGCATGTGTTTTGGACTTCGGAGGATCATGGGAAGATCACCTTCATTTGGTGGAGTTTGCGTACAACAACAGTTACCAGTCAAGCATTGGTATGGCACCGTATGAGGCATTGTATGGAAGACCATGTAACTCTCCGACATGTTGGTTAGAGACTGGAGAAAAGCTGATGCTTGGGCCAGAGATGATTCGACAGACTACGGAATGTATAGAGATCATTCAGCAACGAATGAAGGCAGCCCAAGACCGTCAGAAGAGTTATGCCGATAAGCGTCGAAAGGATTTGGAATTCGACGTAGGAGATATGGTTTTTGTGAAGATTTCTCCACTGAAGAATGTTATCCGATTCAGAAAGAAAGGAAAATTGACTCCGAGATTTGTTGGACCATTCCCGATTATCGAGCGAATTGGAAAGCTCGCTTATAGATTGGAATTACCGGAGAAGATGTCGAGTGTGCACAATGTTTTTCACGTATCGTATCTACAGAAGTATGTGCACGACTCGAGTACGGTGGTTTCTGCTGATAGCTATGAAGATTTCGAAGTTGACCCGGTCGATAGAAGACCTCGTAAGCTGCTTCGTGTTGTTGAAACTGACACGAAACAGCTTAGGAGGAAGGTAGTTAAGTTGCTCAAGATACAATGGAGTGATGATGATAACGACTGTACGTGGGAGGTGGAAGAGAGGATGAAGGCAGCTCATCCTGAACTCTTCAAGGTATGGCCCTAAGGTGTCGTGTCATCTTGCGATATTGTAACTTGTTCTAGTGTTAGAATTCTGTATGCTAAGCTAGAATTGGATGCACGGTTTGTTGATTGTTATGGTTGGTAGGCGTACAGAATAGTCTTTGATTGCTTTGTTTGTTTGGAATTTCGGGGGCGAAATTCCTAAGGGGGAAAGAATGTAACGACCCGTATTTTTACGGATCGAAAAGTTTGTCAAAATCTGGAATTTTAGCATTTTTGAGCCATTTCAGATTTTAGGCGAAATATGGTTAAGTCCTAAGTCGTGAACGACTTAGTATAGGTCGTAAGTCGTATACGACTTAGGGAATAAGCGCGACTTAAGGAATCAGCGAGTTAGCGAGTTGAGGTGGTAAGTCGTGGACGACCTAGGGTATGATATAGGTCGTATGCGACTTAGTATGTTTGTCTTTTTGGTCCTATTTGTTTGTCCTAGGTCGTAAAAGCGACCTAAGAGATAAGTCGTGACCGACTTATTGTAGACGACTTAAGGTTTTGAGTTAAGGGTTAAGTCGTGGCCGAGTTAAATGTTAGGTCGCGAAGTGGTTTGGGTCACGTATCAGTTTGGAGCGACCTAGTGGTTCCGAGTTAGCATTGTTAGGTCGGCAACGACCTAAGGAGTTTGGAGATAGCTGTGTAGCGACCTAGTGTCTTGGTATGACCTATAGGTTAGCGACTTAAGGAGTATACGAACTATGGGAGTTAAGTCGTATGAGTTAAGTCGTAAGTCGTAACATGTTTTAGGTCGCGTGAAGACTTAAGGTGTTAGGTCGCTGGGTTTCTGCCCGAGTGATAGGTCGTGAGCGACTTAGTAGTTGTTAAGTCACGAGCGACTTAAGAGTTGATCTGTTTTAAGTCGTAGACGACTTAGTAGTTGAGTCGTAGACCCAGTTATTTGTTAGGTCGCGTAAGGCTTAGCAGTTAGGTCGAAGATGTGCTTTAGCGCTAGGTCGCAGCTGCGCGTTAGGTTAGGTCGTAGAGGCTGGGGGTTTTGTTAAGTCGTAGGTTGGTAAGTCTTTAGGTCGGTAGGTTTTAGGTCGTAGGTCGTGGACGACCTAACTCCGAGCGACTTAAGGGAATTTCAGCTATAAATAGGAAGGGTTTTTCTCACTTTTTGGGATCCGGATTTCGAAGCGACGAAGTGCTGCCATTTTGAGAGCTCGACTTCTACACTTCTTCACTTCTTTTCTCCACTCTAATCTAGTGATTCCTTTCATCCAAATCGAAGATCAAGATTGAAGATTCAAGAGCTAAAGTTGAAGATCTTCATCTTTTCAAGTGAGATTTCTTCGTTTGAAGCGGATTCGTGATAGATCAAGCTTGATCCTTCGCTGTCCAGATCTAAAGCGTGTTGATTTGAGGTTGTTTTGGTGATTTGGTGAGTGGTGATTATCTCTCACACGGATCCAAAGGAGTATATCGGATTGTTGGCTCAATTTGGTGTTAAAATAGTGATTTACATGCATTTTCTTCATCCTAAGTGTAGATCCATATAGATCCATTGTTCATGATGATGTTACATCCATTTTATCATATGTTAAACTATGCAAGTTCATTCATCAAGTTTGTAGAGATATAATTCATGTTTTCATGCTTATTGGACTTTCAACTCTTTAATTACGAAAATGCCATTATTGTGATAATTGTCTATTTAGATCTTGTTTGAATGCTTGATTGTTTGGATTAATGTTTGACTTGGTTGATTGCTATGAATTAGATGATTGATGATTTGCTTTAGACCGAAGATGATTCAAAAGCTAAGGGAAAGGCTCTTGAATTGGGAAAGCTGCTCGTGGCATATGTAGCGGGATGATGAAGCTCTTATGCACAGATTTGATGATGTGATGTTGAGATGAGACTTTGCGAGGATGTGATGAAGCGAAGTATGATATGAGATAGTCTTGGTCTAATCCAGACGGGATCATTCCAAGCATGTTGGTAACTCGGTGATATGATTCGAGTTAAGGGTAATGGATGCTTGAGAGGCGCTTGAGCTAGTATGGAAATAGTCGTCGAGGAGGATGACTAGGAGGCTTGGATAGCATCGTTGTTGAAGGTTCTAGCATGCTCTAAGCAAGAGTACGTTTGGGCAGATTCGATAGTCCCAACGACCAACTGTTGATAGTCGAGTACTCTGGGCAGATTCGATAGTCCTAGGCACGGGCTGCGACGACGTGCGGGAGTTATGTCTAGAACCGAGGTTTCCATTAGCCCTTGACGGACGGCTGAAAGAATGTGCCGGTCATTCAATTAACGGTGATATCGAAGCAATGATAACAGTGATAGCCAGAGTCATGGATGTTTGATTGTATCGTCATTCGGTCTCAAGAGCGGTATTTTCTGGGTGCTTATCTGATCTTGGTTTAGGCCTTGGGGGTTTGTGCTTGGAAAACATCGCCCTTGACTCGAGTGATAATTGCTTTATTTTAAATTGTATGCTCTGCTATGTTTGTTTCTGCTTAGTGTGTGTCTGGGGGCTATCACTGTAGAATGAGGTGGGAGTGGGAGGGTTGTATTCCTATTCCTTTTCCTTTATGCTCTTTTGGTATGTTGTTAGTTAATTTACTGCTCACTAAGACTGTTGTCTGACTCAAGGCTTTATGTTTTAATTCTTATTGCCTTGGGCTGTTCGTCCATTTTTGGGACGGGCAGACTAGGTAGCAGGTGACAGGTGCTGTTCCCTTCTCACGATGCTGATATCGAAGACGAGCTAGAGGGTTGCATATTATTTTCTTATATGTACTGGATGTTCCGCTGCTTTGTATTCTCTGAGTGTTATGTAGTGAGGCTTGATGTATTGACTATTTGGATGCTTGTATTCAACTATTATGGAATTTTATGTGATGGCATTTTATTCTGTAAAGCTTCACTATATATATGTTCTATTGTATTTTGTCCTTGCGCTGTGAGTAATACGATAGATTCTGTTGTTTTAATTTACCTTGACAATCGTCCATGGTCTCCTGGCACACTTTACAGCGCACTATCTCTAGATTCAGTGCAGGGGTCATGGGCGGTCGTCACATTTGGTATCAGAGCATTGGTTAACCGATTTTACCCAACGCTCGCTACCATAACTACGTATGAGAGACGTAATTGTATTTTGATGGATGATTACTATATATAATATAGTAGCTTAGTAGAGTTTGAGTCCTTTATGCAGTTGTTTCTCTAGATGTGCTAATCATTCCTTTTTATAGATATTGAGAATGAGTCGAAGAGGGAGACCAGCTGCTAGGGAAGGCCGTGCTACTGAGGGGACTGCTGATTATGCAGCTATGTTCGAAGCTATGATGACTTCGATCATGAGAAGGATACCAGTTCCGGGGGCATCAGTAGATGTTGGAGTTCAAGTCCAAACTCCGAAACCAGTGGATTTTGCTAAGTTGTGCAAGGACTATACTGCTCTTGGAGGGAAGGTTTTCTTGGGAATAGAATCTACTATTGATGTCCAGAGGTGGATAGATGCTTGTAGAAGGATCTTTGGTGATTTGGGAATTGATGATGCAACTAAGAGGAAGTTGGCATCAAGGCAGCTTCAAAAGACCATAACGCACTCATATGGATCTGTTTAAACCACGTATTTTTGCGTTGGGTTCGTATTGACGAATGCGACGCTTTGACATAATCTATTATTAGTTTTGGAGTAGTATAATTTAATGATAAATTAATACGGACTAGTTTTAATTACGTTAATTTGGATTATTACATAGTTTAATTAATTTACTTAAAGAGTGTTATTTATCTGGCCAAATAAACACTATTCTATTAAAGTAATTTGAATAGAGTAATTTGGACACCAGTTTACCAGAATAAAACACCATTTTGCTAATTAAATTTATTGGACTCCTGTTTCATAGAATAAATCACTGTTCTGCTATAATTAAGTATGGATAGGTTATATGGATATCTATTTAGCAGAATAAATCACAATTCTGCTATTACATTAGTGTAGACACTTATTTACATACCAGTTGATTAATATTGGATAAGTGTTACCAGTTGATTGTTAATTTTGGATTTAATTTACTCATATGTCTGCTTGTGTAAATACCAAGCATTATAACTTGAAATGTTAAAATGAATGAAATGGTAACGTGTTTAAGTACCATAGTGGGTGCTAAGCCTCTTTCTAAAATTAAAAAGTAATTATTGAATCAAAGTTATTTTAAAGATAATTGTTATTTATTAATAAGGTTTTATTCTATAATTATTATTTATTAATAATGTTTTATAGATAATAAATTATTGTTTAACAATGATTTAAGGTTAATTATTTTATTAATATGATTTTTTAAAGTTATTTAAGAATATTTAATTATTTGTATCAAAATGTTTTAAATTATATTTTAATTATTAATTAAAGTTAATGAATTATTATATTAATATAATGTTGAAGTTAATTAATTATTATATTTATAATGTCTTGAAAATAAATAATTAATTATTATATTAAGAATGTTTTGAAATTAATTAAATATTGTATTAATATTGTTCAGAAGTTAATGTAATATATTATTAATAATATTTTATAGTTATTATTTTGAATAAGGTTTATTAGATAATTTTATAAAAGGGGTTTTAAATAATAACCTTATTATTTAAAAAGTATTTTAAATAATTGATTTGTTTATCAAAGGAACTTTATCGATTAAGTTTATTAAAGGAGTTTTGTTTTAAATATGAAAAATTTATGAAAAGAGTTTTATAAATTAAAAAGAGATCTTAAGATTTATAAAAGAAATTTTATAAATAATTTTAAAAATTTATAAAAGGGTTTTATAAATAAACTTGGAGATTTATGAAGTGTTTTTATAAATGGATTTGGAATTTTAAAAGGAGCTTTCATAAATGAAGATGTTTGGTAAAAGGATTTATTTGAGGGACTTATAAGAGAAATGGAGATTGGATTTTTCCTTAACTGACCTTCTTAATTATGGTGGTTTGGAACATTCGTTCCACACTTAACACCGAAGGGATAGTGTTTGGGGTTATCTTCATCTTCGTTTTGAAAGACATTTGCTTTGATCCTTTTAATATGATTTTGAGATAAGGAATTTTAAAATAAGGAATTTTCAAAAGGATTTATGAATATACTTATAACATTGTATAAGTATATGGACAGATTTCCAAGTCTGAAAGCAAAAAGGTTTGTGAATATACTTATCCTAGTGAGATAAGTATATGAATATTTTGGTAAATAGTTTAGAAAGAGATTTAATTAATCTAAGAATAATTTTAAGAGGCTTAATGGTTTCCATGGAAAATGTACCCTCTGATTGGATTGTTGTTATTTGATAGTTAAATAACCGACTGTCAAATCTTGGCCAGTTTTCACTCAAGCAGTATATTGTATATATTCGAGTTCCCCAGTGAGGACTCGAATATTTGTTGCGTACTTCCAAAGAACCTAATTGAGTTAGCTGGAAATACCGCTTAGTTTGGAGACACTTGTTTCCGGATTTATCCGAACCACTCCAAACTAATAACGTTCGCGTTGGATTGTTTTGAAGTATGCTATGGAGCTATACTATCCTTCCTAAGGGTGATTCCAAAATGGAAGATAGTAGATGTTGAATGTTTGTTTGATCCCGAAACAACTTGTATGGATGAATGCTAGTATTGCATCTCTGATTGGAAGGCAGTGTTAGGAAAAAGGTAATTGTGACCTTTTAAGCCTCACACCCGGGAATGGCTAAATTAGGGGATATGCTTCAAGGCTATGTGGTTCGCTACCATTAGGATATGGTCATCATCACGTCTAGATTCAATATTTTAGATCATTTATGCTCGTGGCCCATTTGGATTGTTGATAACAACTAGGGTGATGACATATTCAGTGCAATCCAGTAAGGGGTAGGGCCGATCTTTACTTGTAGGGAGTCCATGTGAGGATCTTGCTGTATTTTATCTAAAGATGCACTGTGGAAGGTAGTACCTCGATGCCCTGCCATTGTTGGAATCCATTCTCCAATAAGTGCATTTACGATTTTGATTGTGCTCAACTATGTTGAAATGTGAAATGCAAGCATTTCAGCTATTTTATCTATTTACTTTAAACCCCTAGGCATTATTATATTATCAGAGGAATTCTTATAAAAATGTTCTGGCTATCATAAGGTAAAAATCCATCCGTGTTTATTTGAGATGTGGTCTTACGAGATACCTTTGATTTTAAAGGATTTTACAAGTTATAATATACAAAATTCCTTGTGCTTTGAGTTTCTCACGCTGGTTTTACCAGACTGACCCAGGCATTTTTTTCCTATAATGCTCGGGTCAGCCCGTGCATATATTCCAGATTTAGCTAGATCCTTTGTATCTTTCAGGAGACGAGCTGGAGTCTCCAAGATGTATTCATGTATCTCATATTCTTCTGTTGTTTTTGTTGTTCTTAATTCTTTCTGTATCTACTAGAAAATTGTACGGATGGGTTATTATAACTGTCCAGGGCTAAGGATAGATTAGTGTACTATGATTTGTGGTATATATGTTTGATGAAGATGATTTCTTTTTGTAAAGAGCTTGTATATATTATATATCTTCTCCTTACGATGTGAGATTCTGTCCTATCTTCTATTTCTTTCACCCAACAATATGTCTTTCCTACACTAGGATATTCGATACATGAATATAGTGGATATATTGGTGTCGATTTCTAAGGGTCGAAATAGCAGAGTGTTAAAGTGACTTGTGAACGTTAATATTTGAATTGTTCGATTTTAATCACTGACCAAATTTACACATTAGAGTCAAACAACCGAAATGGTAAATGCTCTTTTCATCGCCTGATTTCATTAAATTGTAATTATTATAAATTTATTGAATTAAATGATATTTATGAAATATTATTTACAAATTTTTGTATCTGATGTGTTGAAAATTGTTAAACAATGCATTTATCATGGGACAGTACATGTTGACCAAAATTTAAAGGAGGAGTGGGCCTTTGAAAACTACAAGACTTGATGAAGGTAATGGCCTTAAAATTCATATGGAGATTCTTACAAGGCGAATGTTTATGGATGGATGAATAACAGGTACTGTAAAAACAAAAGTTTCTAGACTATCAAGGAAGATAACAATGCATCATACACATGGAAATTGCTGCTTAAGGAAAGACCCAATGCTAAGGGTACTATTGATAGGAAGGTGGTTATTCGAGAAAATAAAAGCCTCTGGTTTGATCCATGGGTTAATGGATAGTCATTAAAAGGTTTGGTAGGAGGCAAGTTTGCTTCAACCATTGGTGGCCACAACATGAAAGTTTTCGCTCTCATCTCCAACGAAAGATGGAAAGAGGATAACCACTATTTGTCACCGCATATTATACAGGAGGTTCACAATATAATAATAAATCACAGCAGGTTTGAAGACAATTGGATAAGGAAACCATAAAATAATGGGGAGTTTTTTTTTCTTCAGCTTGGAATCAAGTCAGAGAAAGTAACAACAAAATAGTATGGTGCAAACATATTTGGAACACAGCATGTGCCCCAAAAATGTTGTTATGCATGTTATTAGCAAAATCAAACAGTGTACACACTAGGATAGAGTGGCTATATGGAACAATTCAGTAGAAACGCTATTTGTCTGATGTCATTAGGAATCAGAATACAATTCGCACCTATTTTTCAAATATTCTTTTCAAACAACCTATGGGAACACTTCAAAGAAAAACCACAACTTTATAACTCCAATAACAATGAAATTAATCAAGTTTTGATGAGTTCTTTAATATATGCAGTAACAACAAGGCATATAACAAATTAATAGATATAGTTATAAACACACTCATTAGGCACATTTGGCTAGAACGGAACATGAGAACGTTCCAAGAAATTGAAACAATGATTCAAGTTAAAGTCGAACAAATCAAATTAGATTGCAGACAATTACTAAAGAGAGTATGTATCAGAGAAGATGAAACAAGAGGAAGATAGTTTATCTTTGTTAGGTTCGAATACAATCCCCTTCTGCCACACCAAACCGGCACCTAAAAGGATGGATTTTAATCCCTCGGTAGGCGGAGAAATGTTAATCAGATAGCGCTCTGAACTCGCGAGTAGACCGAAAATAGTGTAACAACCCGACTTCTTGATCCTCGAATGTCGACACAAAATACATCCATGGTATTCGTGTGTTGAGCACTCATGTGCCGAAAAGACAAATAGTTAGGGTAAAAAATAGAACAAGAAAGAAAGAACACAATGTCAGAGTCTCACAGTGGAACGATGACATATAATATCAAAAGGAAAGTACAAAGGGTTACTCTAAAATACAAAGTAATTTCAAAGTTACAAAACCTAACCACTATCATCAGCCTGGACAGTTATAAATATATGTCCTTACAATGCTGATACATAATATAGTGCAGCAGAAGTAAAAATAGATAGATAACTGAAGCCTCTAGCTCGTGTCCTGAACTCTGAAGTATCCAAAGTAAAACCTGCTTTACTCAGTCTACCCGAAAGGGTATATAAGGAATCCAGGGAAAACAAAAGCCTCGTGTCAGACATAAGTCTTGTATGAGAAAAGTCAAGATACATGAATACATGTAACAGTAACTTTTGAGACCATACAAATTATCGTAACAGTTTTTTCCTTAAAAAAACCAACCATTTATTAAGTTAATATAGTGATATAATAGGTAATGTCTAGAGTGTAGAATATAAATCAGAAAATAGTTGTGCTACTTGCATCTCATAACATAACAATATTAGAAGTACATCCAAAATCGCTAAGGTACGTTTGCATATAGGTTTTCTATAGAGATGCCTCCAGTAAACTGAAGCGGATCTCCATGCATAAGGATTAGAAACCACCCTCCAAGTATCGTATATCTCTAGATAAATATACTATAACTTAAACACAACTAGCCTACACACGAACATGTAGAACCACCTGGAACCAAGTATCAACAAATCCCGCTAGCAACATCGATAAGCATACTCCAGATTCGTGCATCCTACTTTGCGTTTAGCCATTTTTGACGTTGAGGTCACGTTCGGCATTTCTCACATGAGCCTTCACTACTCAAACAGAACAAGAATCCTTTCTATAGACCCCGGTACAAGTCGATTGACAAATGCTAACGTCGACCACTCCCTTATATTTAACCTTAGGATGATATTTCAACTCTATAACATTTGTCTAAAATGTAAAGCTGACCTCTCCTTTGGACTTAACCTTAGGATAGACAGTTCAAATCTATAACATTCCACTTCATATCCGCTTTCAAAATATTGACTCGTACACTAGTTTTGAAGTGGTATTCGGTAAGTAAAACACTTATCGATCCCGGAGTAATCAAACCAAATTTGATGAATTTCTGATAAACTCAATTTTGGTTCTCGTAGCAGTAAGTGAACCGTATATAAAGAAGTCCTCCTCGGGAGATCTCATATATACATAATTCTTAAAGCTAGAGATATTTTATACCGATGAGTCCTCCCCGAAGGACAAATCCTATGAAGCCCTGAAGCTTCCATATACTTCCTTAGTCTAATGGTCAAGTTCGATTGGTCGACTTATCAACTATCTAGTTGTAAAAATGATCGCTTATGGAAATCAGGTTTCGTATACTAAAACAAATTTCAACCTGTTTCAACTTACCACCCTCGCTTAAGAGTGAAGCCGATAGGTTAGAGCAACATTGCTTCTAAACCCTACTCGAACAACATTCTTAACTCTCACGGACAGACAAGCCTACATCGTCGCCTTTTAGTGTTAAGTATAGTTAACTACATTCTATAAACAAGTAAACAAACAACATGGTTAACACATTTCCGACCTTCTCAACTTATTATTCCTCAGTCAAGAGTGAAACTGGTAGGTTAGAGCATTATTGCTTCTAAACCCTACTCGAACATCAATGTCTGCTCCTTTTCTATTGAATTAGAAAAGTGCAATTTGTTATAAAATACTACAAGCGCACAGGTGGGTAGTATGTAGGTCGAACATGGGGATTTGGTTGAAATTTAATAAAATTTTAAATTAATATATTTGGCATGTTAGAAAGAGATTTGGAGATGATCGATGGGTGATGGAGTCAAATTGGTGGTAGTTGGCTTCAAGCGGTGGACTAGGTGTGTTGAGATTTGGTTAAGGTTGTGGGATTTGTAGTGAACTTGTAGTGGGGGCAGCTGATGGCTCAGATGTAGGAGGAGCTACGGTGGGGTGATGAAGGTTGCATGCTGAAGTGGGTTGAGTAGTAGATGGAGACGGTGGGTTATGGGCAGGTGGAGGAAAATTGTCTGTTGAGGCTAGCGAAGGGGTGCGGGTTGTTGAAGATTGTGGGTTGGGTTTGTTTGGTGAATAGTAGTTGCGTAGAGGGGAGGTTTGCGGTAAAGTGATGGATTTGGATGTTGAGAGGGTTTGGGTTTTGGTGAAGAGATGAAGGTGGGTTTTGGTTGTAGGTGGTGGATCGCTACGGGGTTGAAGTTGTGGATGGTTGTGGCAAGTTTTTGATTGACTATAGGTTGGGTTTCCGGTTGACTACAAGTTGGGTTTCAAGTATTGATGAAGTTGTGATGTGCCGGTGATGTGGTTTGGTGATTGTTGAAGTGGCAGTGAAGGAAGAAGTTGAGGGTGGTGCATTTTTTGAGAAGAAAAGAAAAAAATAAATTGTAAAATAAAATAAAATAATAAAATGGAAAGTCTTTTTGTTATATTCTTGTTTTAGAGATGGTAATACCAAGTCAAGGACCTCTAACTCAAGTGGTTAGAGGGATGACGCTCTAGACAAAGGTTTTAGAGGTCATGGGTTTGAACCCCTGAGACATCATAATGAGTGTTCCGCTTGAATAAAGTATCACTCTTATTATCAAAAAAATATGGTAATACCAATGTGTGTAAATGATATACCAAATTTATCAAATAAGGATACCTTTTCTAGATATAAAAAACAAAATAAATGCAAATAAACGTAAATAAATAACACAAATGGACTTAAAGAAAAATTTCAAAATTTAAAACACAAATCCCCGGCAACAGCGCCAAAACTTGTCTGCTCCTTTTCTATTGAATTAGAAAAGTGCAATTTCTTATAATATTTCCAGCGCATAGGTGGGTAGTATGCAGGTCGAACACGAGGATTTGGTTGAAATTATAAAAATTTAAATTAAAATCTTAGGCGTGTTAGAAAGAGATTTGGAGTGATGGAAAATAGGAATTGATAAAATCAAAAGTATTAAAAACTGATTTTGAAATTTACTCTGAAACAAACCTAATTGAGTCAATCTACTAAAATCAAATATCAATTCAAGTAAGATAATTCAAATTTCCAATCTTTTTGAAACTAATCAGAAAAGATTATTGTTAAAACTTAAGTTACTTAAATTTTTTCAAACATAAAGATTTAATCAATCTATTTCAGCTTACTAGAAAAGGATAGGAAATTGATAGTAAAAAAAACTACAGGAATTGCAGAATATAAAAATAGAAGAATGGAATTGAATAGGTGCAAAGTAAAATAAGTAAAAATAAAAAATAGGATTACAACCAAAACTAATCATATGGTAAATCACTAATATGAAAATGAAAACAAAATAGTAATTGTGTTCTAGCAAATCTGATTGACAAGGTAACACAATTGACTTGAAAGAAAAATTCAAAATAAAAATGAAGAAAAGAAGAATAGAACTTTTATTAAAGAAGACATCAAATTCAAGCATGCTTTTACAAATGAATACATTGGGTATTTATAGTGAATGGAGTCTTCTTTGCACATGCACACATGGCTCTAATTAATTCCGTCTATTTATTTAATTTACAAAAAATATCTTCTAAAGATTCTTTCCTTCCGATCTTGGACATGCGGCAACATCAATGGTAGTGGGCAAAAGGTGATAAGCTGATTGATATGGATCAAATTGAAATCAGGGACTATATCTTCTTTTGATCATAATATCTTCTCAAATCTTCATGTATATGGCAGATGAGATGGTGAATCATTTGTATATGTAAGCAATTCCAATTTTTTCCAAAGAAGAAATCAACATATACATATAATCCAATTATCTTCATTTGTTTCTTATATATACATACACACATACACATGCAATTACATAAGTATATATGTTGTATAAACATTAATGCCCACATATATCTAACAGCTCATAGGCAATAGGTGCATAATATCTGATCTTCCCTTTTTCCATAAAAAAATAAAGCACTTCCAGGGATCGAACTCAGCACTTTTTGATCATTTATTCAAGCTTTACTAACGAGCTACAACTTTCTTTGAGTTAAAACATCTTGAGCACGAGTCTTCATTGGTGTCGACATGGAAAAACATCATTTTTCTCTGCGATTATACTCTAATTGAAGTGAAGAAGACTTCGATTCAACTACCTGTAAAAATACCCATTTTAATATTTATTTATTAACAATAAAGATAAATATAAGCATAAAAATAAGCACTTTCATGTGTTCATCAAATACCCCCACACTTATCTTTTACTTGTCCTCTAGTAAATAAATAAGAAAACTAAACTAGAAAGGTCACTTTTTGTTGAAACACGGTTGCATTAGGCATATGCAACAAGCCGTTCAACCTCTAGGTGTCCCTAGTAGGACAAGTGGTGTCTCGTGAGGATTTTCAACGGGTACTGCCCACAAAATCAAAACGCGGATGTAGTAAACTAATGCAACTACATGAATACACTAAAAAAGTGTGTGTCCATAGTTTTCTATGTCTACAAGGATTCATCTTACTACGATTGTCGCTTGTTAAGATCAGTTGTTTTTAACCTAATTTTGGTGCAAGAATAAACAAAAACTTCCTAGCTGGAATCTAAGTAGTTAATATCAGTATCGGATACATATCGGTTAAGTATCGATATGAGATATTTCAAAATATCGTGATAATATCGGTGATATATCAAACATATTTATAACAAATTATAAATGATAATCTACTATTTTATAATGGTATGGTTATGTTTAATTTGTTCGGTTATCCAATCATCTCTATTATTTTTTCAAATTCCATATTCACAGTTCCTATATTTTCCTTTTCACTTATATTATTGAAGAAGCAATGTTGATTTGATACTAATTGTTATCCCGCCTTTTGGCAAGGCCAGGACACCAAGGAGTTGGATTCCAAATGTCATTTGTCATGGATATCGTTGAATTTTGACCAAGTCCGGATCAAGCCCCAATCGATGAGACATGATCGGGAAAGTAAAGCAAACCAACGCTCCAAGTTTCAGATCGATCCGAGTTCATATGCTCGAGTTATGATGGATACAAGTCGAAGGGGAGAGCATCTTTTCGTATCCATCGGGAAGCAGCAGTTCGTATCGATCGAAGTTCAGCATGCTTCGAATCCATCGAATTCGTCTCGATGGATTTCGTATCAATCAGCCTGGCCCCGATTTCGTATCCATCGCTGTAGGTGGTTCCGCATCCATCAGATCAGTGGTGAGCTTCGTATCCATCATCCAATGTCTGCTTCGTATCCATCGGTCAGTGCCTACTTCGTATCCATCGACCAGTGTTTGCTTCGTATCCATCATTCAGTGCCTACTTCGTATCCATCAGTCAATGTTTGCTTGGTATTCATGGATGAAGTCCTACTCGAATCCATCAGGTCAACCAGCTTGGATAACGTGTCATCTCTCGAAGGAAACGAGGCGAAATACATGGAGTCGAAGCAGTCAACACGGAGCAAATATCGGATCGAGGCGAGGCGCACGCACCACGTCATCCCTTGATGCGAATGCGCCGAGATGTATGGAGTCGACGCGGTCGATTCGGAGTGAAGACCGGATCGAGGCGAAGTGTGCGTTCCACGTCTTCATAGAGGCGCGTGATACCATCGATACGAAGCCCTCAGCTCAGAGAAATGGATTCGAACCAGGCAGCCTAGCGAAGAACCTTATCTCGTATCGATGATATCTCTCAATCCACTGATCCAAATACCATGAAATTTTTACTGAAGGTTGCACACATACTGAGGAACATCTCCACCAATTTTGAGCTCCATTGGAAGTAATCTTGATCGATACGAAATGATTTCGTATCGATCACAGATTGGCTTGAGACTCTCTGGAAGTGGTCGAATGGATCCCCTCACGTGTCAGGCCAAGTCTCCCGGAGTTTGAGCGAAATCCAAGCCTCCTACGCCTATAAATAGAGCCCCAGAATCAACGGAAAAAGGATCTTTTTTCTCTGAAGCGTCCAGACTCTGCCAGATTGAGATTTGCATCCTACTTTTGCTGTCAATTTCGAATTCTAAACTGTAATTCGCTGTTCATTGCTGTAAACGCTTGTAATCATTGAAAGAGAATCAATAAAATCATCAAAACTTCATAGTGGACGTAGGCTATACGCCGAACCACTCTAAACTGCTTGTCTGTGCACTTTACATTCCTGTTTGTTGGAGTTTTTGTTAGATAATCTCTGTTTTACATTTATAATCTTCATTTTATCTCTTCAAACAACTTCCGAAGAGTGTTGTGCCCATTTTTGGTACAAACACTTTGGTGCTTTCACTGAGAAAAGCATCTTTTTCTCCTGCTCATTGGATCTGCCGTCGATACCGGATTGCACAAATCCAAGAGGAAGATCCAGATATTCAGTCCGGAATCCTTCCATTCTATTCAGATTTTCTCAAAATCTAGGAAAGGACTCCACCACCGACAATGGTCAGCACAAGAACTGGCGCCACCGCTGTAGAGCAAGAAGGCAGAGACAGGCAAAATCCCGCACAGCCGCCTTCTTCCAATCAAGACAATGCCACTCATTCAGACTCAACGGGGCTAGTCACCCGACAGGAGTTTCAAGTATTGCTCCAGGAGCTGACCCAAAGCCGTCAGCAGTTGGCAGAACAGTTACGCGCCAATATCGAGCTGACCAACCAGCTTAATCGCCGGGGGCACAGAAGGTCCAGGAGAGATGATGTCTCCAGAGCATCTACCGAAAGCTCAGCTTCATCTGATTATCACCACCGAACTACCCATCCTCGACTAGAGGGGAGTCGCGCTCAAGCTGCTGAATATCAGCCCGCCTTAACTGTTGGGCAACTGAGGGTAGGACCGTTGACCAGTTTCCAAACCGGTCCCTCAACACGAGGAGGTACTGCCCCACAGTACACCACGGATAACCACGCCACAACCGCGGCAGCAGAGACAAGGGTCGATACCCTAAATCAATCAGAGCCGATCAATCAACAGCAAGGACATACTCCTGAACCTTATGTCCCAGAAGACGTTGAGCCAAGGAGGCGAGATACGGATCGTCGACAACGCCCGATCCCTACTCGCACCGTGGAACCCGACCACGCCTTAGCTCATCACGCTCCGAATCTGCCCGTTTCGGATATATCAACCATGATACGCCAAATGATCCGCGAGAGTCAGGGGCTCACTAATGATGACTGGGGGATTTCCCGTAGTCATACCCCTTTCACAGACGAAGTGTTACATGCCGAACCCCCTAGACGATTCAGAATGCCGACTCTCCCGATGTATGAAGGGAACAGTGACCCCAACCAGCATATTCTGAAGTATGAATGGTCGATGAGCGCTGCAAGGGCCGACGATGCAGTGAAATGTCGAAGTTTCCCCGTTTCTCTGGGAGGAATCGCGACAATGTGGTTTACCCGCCTACCACCTAGATCAATTTCTTCGTTCGATCAATTGGCCAAGAGGTTTGTGGAACAATTCCGGATGCATGTTGCTAGGCCAAAAGACGTCAACACCTTGTCCAGCGTCACTCAAGCTCCTGGAGAAACACTCAGGCGTTACTTGGAGAGGTTCCACGCAGCATGCGTCGAGATCACCAATCCCAACGATAATTCAATCTTAATGGCTCTGACCAAGGGGATTGATCCTGATTCTGAATTCGGAAACTGGCTAGCTGGAAAACCGCCCGCGTCGTTGGACCGTTTTTACTCCAAGGCCGCTCAATTCCTGCGGCAGGAGGATGCAAAACAGTCTAAGAAGCAGGACGATGCGAGGCCCAACATTGAGGGAATACAGAGCAATGTGGCAGTTAAACAGTCCGGCGAGAGTTCCGGGAAAGTTCAGCTGAATATACAAAACAAGCAAACCCAGCAGAGAGGAAGCAATGGCCAGAATAAGAAGAGAGATGAGAACCGAGGTCCACGACGTAGAGCTCAGATGTTTGACAGTTATACACCGCTAAACACGTCATTGGAAAACGTATACTTACAGACTTGTAACACTGTACAGTATAAGAAGCCTGCTCCGAAGCCCTCGTCGGAGAGACAGATTCAGACAGGAAAATTTTGTAGGTTCCATGAGAGCTATGGACACAATACCAATGAGTGTCGGCACTTACAAGACCTCATCGAGAAGCTGATTAGAGAGAGGAAGCTAGATCAGTTTGTACGGGCGCCGCAACCTGGCGGAGCGGGCCCCTCGAATCAAAATCGTTCACAAAATCAGGAAAGAGAGGAGGAACCCGCTCGTGCGGGCGGGAGATTAGTTATCAACACAATAAGTGGTGGTCCCCATCCGGCAGACAGAAGCTGGGGGGAAATGGAGTCGTATGCCAGTTCCATCAGGCATGCGGACTTCGAGTGTTATAGTAATTGCGAGGATGGAACTCCGGCAAAGCAGCAAAAGATAATGTCCGATGATATCGTGTTCAGGAGCCGAGACGCCGATAAAGTCGAAGCCCCTACTATCGACCCACTAGTCATATCTGCCCAGGTAGGTCCTGCTTGGATGAAGAGGATCCTGGTTGACAGTGGGAGCTCTGTGAACATCTTGCTTAAACGGGCTTACGATCTGATGAAGATGGAGACAAAGGATTTGAAACCCTGTTTATCCAGAATCCATGGTTTCAACGGAAGTGCCACGATACCCATCGGAATAACTGAACTCCCAGTCGAGTTAGGCGTTGGGGAACGCCGGAGGGTCCGAATGTTACAATTTGTTGTGCTAGAAATCGATTCGCCATACAATGCGTTTCTAGGTCGACCAGCTTTAGCCGAGTTCAGGGCAGCGATCGCCCCATGGTGTCTGACTCTGAAATTTCCCACTGATCATGGGATTGGAGTCGTTCAAGGAGATCAGGCCTCAGGAAGGGCCTGTTATGTTGCAGAGCTGCGCGGGGCGCAACGTAAAGAAAAGGGGAAGGGCGTAAAGGAATCTCTCTGCGTCCGTTCTATCGATAATTGACAATTGATGCCTGGGCCTCGGCCCGGGCACCACGACCAATTCCTGAAGGACCTAGACCCCAGGGACAACGAGGATAAAGACGAATCAACGGAGAGTCAAGCTTCTCCAGCCGAACTGACTGTGGACGTCCCAATCAGTGAGGATGATGATTCAAAGATGCTGAAAGTTGGGTCCCAGCTAAACAAGCAGACACAGCAGGAGTTGGTCGAATTTCTTCGGGCGAATCTCGACGTCTTTGCCTGGACACACTCTGACATGTGCGGGATCTCGCCGAGCATTGCAAGTCACTCCCTGAATATAGATCCGCGACATGTCCCAGTGAAGCAGAAAAGGCGCGGTATGGATCCAGAGAGATCTGCCGCCCTTAAGGAGGAGATTGATAAACTACAATCGAATGGGTTCATTCGAGATGCCTTATATCCAGAATGGGTGTCCAACCCCGTACTAGTTCGGAAACCAAACGGGAAGTGGAGAACCTGTGTTGATTACTCTGACCTAAACAAGGCCTGTCCGAAAGATAGCTTCCCACTTCCACGAATCGATCAGCTCGTAGATTCGACGGCCGGACATGAACTACTATCCTTTATGGACGCTTATTCCGGCTACAATCAGATACCCATGCATTTACCTGATCAGGAACATACCAGCTTCGTGACCGACCTGGGACTCTATTGTTACAAAGTCATGCCGTTTGGTCTAAAGAACGCTGGAGCAACATACCAACGCTTGGTCAACCGAATGTTCGCTGATCAAATTGGGAAGACCATGGAGGTCTACGTGGATGACATGCTGGTGAAGTCCCGATTCTCCACCGATCACGTCAGAGATTTGAATTCAATGTTCAGCATCCTCCGGGAGTACGGAATGAAGCTCAACCCACTCAAATGTCACTTTGGCGTTGCATCCGGAAAATTCCTTGGGTTCATTGTCAACGCTCGAGGAATAGAGGCGAATCCTGAGAAGATCTGGGCTATTAGAAATTTGCAAACCCCTAGAACTATAAAACAAGTCCAGAGTCTTAACGGGAAGGTCGCAGCATTGAGCAGGTTCATTTCAAAGTCCACCGATAAATGCATTCCTTTCTTCGACCTGATCCGGAAGGGCAAACGAAACTTTGAATGGACCGCGGAGTGTGAGGGCGCGTTCCGATCATTAGTTCAACATCTCTCCACACCTCCGATCTTGTCAAAACCGGTTGACCACGAGCAACTATATCTCTACCTGGCAGTATCAGAACATGCGATCAGTGCTGCTCTGGTCCGGGAAGAAGACAAAGTGCAAAACCCGGTCTACTATGTCAGTAAGCGACTAACAGGAGCTGAAAGAAATTATCCGAGGCTAGAGAAACTGGCTTATTGTTTGGTCATTGCCTCAAGGAAGCTCCGTCCTTACTTCCAAGCTCATCCGCTTACTGTGTACACCGACCAGCCGTTACGATAGGTCCTTACGCGGCCTGAGACGTCCGGTAGGTTGCTCAAGTGGAACATTGAGCTAAGCCAATTTGATATCGCATATGCTCCACGGAGGGCCATTCAAGGACAAGTCCTGGCTGATTTCATAGCCGAATTCACCGTTCCAAAAGACTTACCCGAGACCAGTGAATCCCCCGAATACATCTGGAAGCTGTATACTGATGGTGCGTCAAACGACCGGTGTTCGGGCGCTGGGGTTGTACTTGAGACTCCCGAGGGCCGATCCATATGTTATGCTCTTAAATTCGACTTTCGTGCAACTAATAATGAAGCCGAATATGAAGCCCTCCTAACCGGCCTAAGACTTGCCAGAGATTTGAGAATTATCGCTGTAGAAATTTATTGCGATTCGCAGTTAGTGGTATGCCAAGTGCGAGGAGAATACCAGGCAAGAGACCGAAGACTGGCCGCTTACTTGGCACGGGTTCAGGAAATACTAAACCAGTTTGATTATTATGCCATCTATTATGTGCCTCGGGAGCGCAATCAAAAAGCCGATTCACTGGCAAAGTTAGCCAGCACAGGTGAAGCGCAACAAATGGGACTTGTCCCCGTCGAAACTTTGGCCACTCCGAGCATCGATCGGATAGAAATGAACTCTGTGTGTGAAACCGCTCCCAGTAGAGAATCGTGGATGACTCCATATCAGAATTACATTGAGAATGGGGTGCTGCCTGAACCTAGAAATGAGAAGAGACAAATTCAGCGAAAAGCTTCGCGGTTCGTCATCTAAAACGGAGTCATGTACAGGAGAGGTTATTCCGTTCCTCTCCTCAGGTGTATCGCCCACGAGGAAATCAAACGAGTGCTACGTGACGTGCACGAAGGAGAGTGCGGCGATCATACCGGCGGGCAAGCTCTCGCTAAGAAGATACTCCGATATGGGTACTACTGGCCGACAGTGAACCGAGATGCGGCGAACTATGCCCGGAAGTGCGATAAATGCCAGATACATGCCCGAATTCCGAGAGCTCCACCAACTGAAATAACCCAAATGGTCAGTCCATGGCCATTCGCAATGTGGGGCATTGACATCATCGGCGCTTTACCTTTAGCAAAAGGCGGTGCGAAATACGCCATCGTCGCCATTGATTACTTCACAAAGTGGGCTGAGGCTGAAGCCCTAGCAACCATTACGACAAAGAAAGTGATAAATTTCGTGGTTCGCAACATCATCTGTCGATTTGGACTCCCGCATACTATCATCACTGATAACGGAGCCCAATTCGAGAGTGCGGAATTCAAGAATTTCTGTCAACGGTTTCATATCCGCAAAAAGTTCTCGGCTGTCGCACACCCCCAAGCGAATGGACAGGTTGAAGCTGTCAACAAAGTTATAAAATCGATCCTGAAGAAACGATTAGAGAAGGCTGGGGGCAAGTGGGTCGATGAACTTCCTATGGCGTTATGGGCCTATCGAACGACCCACAAAACCGCGACCGGACACACTCCGTTTTCCCTATCTTATGGCTCAGAGGCCGTTATTCCGGTCGAGACAGAAGTGCTCTCTCATCGCGTGACTTATTATGATCCAAAAACAAACGCTATACTCCTAGCCGAGTCTTTGGATCTATTGGATGAAAAACGGGAAGAGGCTGATTTGAGAGCAGCCACACATCGAAGCCGGGTCGCCCGATTGTACAACACCAGAGTTCGACCTCGAACCTTTGAACTCGGCGACCTCGTGCTCAAGAGAATCTACCCAGTTCCTTCACACATGAAACCGAACTGGGGAGGGCCGTATGTAATTACACGAAAGCTCGGAGATGGTACGTTCAAGCTGTCGACTGTTGACGGTCTCGATTTACCGAGGGCTTGGAACAGCGAAAGTCTCCGCCGCTACTACATATGACAGGCTTTATTTATTTCATTCTATTTAGCAATTTGTTTCTGCATTTCGAAATTTGAATTTTGTAATAAGGCAACTGACTTTGCCACATTTTCTTATTTCAGCAATAAAATGCCACTTCTTCGAGCCAGAGCTGTGATTCATTATGTACGATATACAACATCACGATGCACGAAGAGCTAAATCCCATCACGCAATGGGACTTATTCAAATGGAGAGTGGCTGTGATACGACCGGCCACTCACTAGGTGAAACCCGAGCTCGGGGACAAGCCATGACACCGATATTAATAGGGTTGACACACGACAATCCTACATATAACTCCATATTCCCAGAGTGCGAAATGGAGTATAAACATTCAACTCCATATTCCCAGAGTGCGAAATGGAGTATAAACATTTCAACTCCATATTCCCAGAGTGCGAAATGGAGTATAAACATTCAACTTCGCATTCCCAGAGTGCGAAGCGGAGTATAAACATTCAACTCCGCATTCCCAGAGTGCGAAGCGGAGTATAAACATTTCAACTCCATACTCCTAGAGTGCGAAATGGAGTATAAACATTCAACTCCGCATTCCCAGAGTGCGAAGCGGAGTATAAACATTTCAACTCCATGTTCCCAGAGTGCGAAATGGAGTATATACATTCAACTCCGCATTCCCAGAGTGCGAAGCGGAGTATAAACGGTCAACTCCATATTCCCAGAGTGCGAAGCGAAGTATAAACATTTAACTCCGCATTCCCAGAGTGCGAAGCGGAGTATAAACATTCAACTCCACATTCCCAGAGTGCGAAGCGGAGTATAAACATTCAACTCCGCATTCCCAGAGTGCGAAGCGGAGTATAAACATTCAACTCCGCATTCCCAGAGTGCGAAGCGGAGTATAAACATTCAACTCCGCATTCCCAGAGTGCGAAGCGGAGTATAAACATTCAACTCCGCATTCCCAGAGTGCGAAGCGGAGTATAAACATTCAACTCCGCATTCCCAGAGTGCGAAGCGGAGTATAAACATTCAACTCCGCATTCCCAGAGTGCGAAGCGGAGTATAAACATTCAACTCCATATTCCCAAAGTGCGAACAACCGCTTACGAGATGACGCATATCCCCGGAGTGTGGATGGAACGATTCATAAGAGAACAAGCGTAGTTCGACCACTCGGTCCTCGCTTGGTGCCATCACAAGCTGATCATCACAACTTGACCCCGGAACTGGGGGCAGAGGCAAATGTTAGTCATTACCCGAAACTATGCGATGCTCAGCTCCAATGCGATCCCCTATCACAACTCAAGTCCGAGATTTCCATACTTAACAAGTAAAATGAGCTATTCTTGAAGCAATCAGATAATGCAAGTACACTGGATCAAAGTCCGAACACTGCAATATTCAAGCATAGAAAGGAACACAAGCTGAAGCTAGAAAACAAAATTTTATTCCAACTAACTCAAGAACAATGGTTCATACATGAGTTTTCTCCAAAATATTCCTACTAGCAGGGGCCGAACCTGCATCTAAACACGGCCTACGAAAGGGAAAAGCAGAAAAAATAACAAAAGTCCCTAACTGCCTGTGAAAAGAATATCTAATCCTTCTGCTTCCTCAGCTTCTTCTTCCTCGAGGAGCTACTGGAGCCACCAGTACCCTTTCGCTTGGAGCCTTTCTCCTTAAGCAAGCTCCCTTCGGGTGACGGCATAATGTCAACGTCCTCATCTGAGCTGGACTCAATAGGGATGCTTCCCGCGGGAGGAGTGGGAGGAACAGACTCCGCAGCAGAAGGAGGGGCTGGCACGTTAGTATCTGTAAGTGTGCCCCCAGGAGACACAGTCATAAGAGGAGTAGGGCACTGTGCTGCTGCTCCGCCATCTATCTCACCGCCGTGCGCCGCGGCCGCCATCTCGGCATTAATCTCGGCCAACATCGCCGCTTCCCGCCGTGCCCTGGCTTCGCTAGGAGCCGTAGTGGTCTGAGACGAGGTGTCAGAAGTAGCCGTGAATCCACCCAAGCCGAATGGTAAATCCGCGAAAGGATCACTTTGGCGGCCAAGGAGCTCGTTTATCATCTGCTCATCGAAAGAAAGTGAGCTCCCCTGCGTCACTCCAACTGGAGCCATTGCCGCGACGGAGGTCGCCTCAGAGATGATGGCTCCTGGTGCTTGGCCTGACTCTTGGATGGTAACAGGTGCGGCTGGAGCAACTCCTGTCACTGATCAAAGGAAAAGGACATGTCATTAGCAACATTTCAACACAGACTCTTCAATCCAAATATACAAGAGGTTAGTTCAGAGTACCTTCCTCGGTCTGGCTCGAGGTCGTCTGAACAACTTTAGAAGAATGCTCCTTAATAGGAGATAGACGCGGTTGATCTGGGTCATACGCCGGGATAGGCTGGGGATCAATCATCGGAGTTGGCTCGGACTGAGATGACACGATTATCTCAGAACTCATAACATGATGTTCTGCACCAGAGCACTCTCCGACTTCCTGGATCTGGGCACCAAGCCTCACCTTGTCGTGGGAAATCATGGAGTCATGGAGAACCCTCTTTTCGTCATCATTAAGGATGCGGTTCTCCAGCTCGAACTGATTAAGGGATTCATCGGGGTGCCCAGATTTCTCCTCATCAACCAGCAGGTTCCAGGCGTTGTAGAGATGTGTGGGGTAATCGTCAAGCCATGTCAAGTCTCGGTGCCTTAGCACGTTGGCGTTATAAGTGACAAGTAGCTCCTCCACCTCGGCCTCAATCCTGGCCTCTGCATGCCGTACCTTCTCGTCAACCCCAGCCTCAGCTTCATGAACTTGTTGAATAGCAGCTTCCTTCTCCTTTCGAAGCGTCACCGCCTGGTCACAGGCCTCTTGCGCAGAGACGTTAGCTGCGTCTCTTTCCTTCGCCATCTCTGAAAACTTTGATTTCAGCTCATTAAGCTCCTTGAGAGCGGCATCCCTCTCGGCGGTAATAGAAGTGTTCCTGTGACCCATGTCCTCGATGGCGGTATAATGCTCTTGCTTCATCCTGGTCATGACCGCGTTCACTTCATCGACCTTCTTTAGAGCCTCCATCTCGGATTTACGGGAAGACTCAGCCTCCGAGTTGAGCGCCTTTATTATTTGGTCATTGCGACCCAGCTCCTTCTCGAGCTTTTCAATGGTGACGCCCCGATCGAATGCCCCTTTAGACGCCTTCCTCGCGGCCCGTCCCCATTCCCTGTACTGGAAAAAGATGTCCGCAACATAATCATGGATAGTGGTTTCCGCGGTTGGCGGAATTCTCTTCAATTGCGGGGGGAAGACGTAACCGTCAAAATAGATATCGGGGAATTCCTTCCTCATCTATGCCAGTTTAAGCGCTCCTTCACTAGACGATTCGGTCGGGACCGGTACAGTAGCCGAGGAAGTGGCTATTTCAGTCCTGCGCGGAGGATCGGGCCTCGAAGCTTGAGAAGGCGGCCTAGGCCGTGAAGTCTCGGGAGGACAAGTAACCGCGGCCGTAGGAGGTGCAAAGGTCCTGGGGGGAGGAGAGCGAGATCGGGATCGGCGAACGTATCCCCTATCTCTGTCAGACTTCTCCTAGCCTGAATGTCCTGAGTCGTAATCCCTCTCCCCCTCTCTCCTGCGTGGCTCACGATAACGGCGCTTATTGCGCAAACTACCAAGCACAGAACCTTGCCCAGACATCGTACCTGAAAAGAAAACCACGAAGAATCAGTAACCGTTTGCGATGTGTTGTTTACGGTTAAAAAAGTGTGTTGTGCCGTGAAGAGTGTGTGAGTGTGTAACCCCCCGGACCAACCAGAAGTGTCAATCGCACTGGCAGGATCAGACTCGCTAACATCGACGATATGTCGCGGTCCACCCGATCCAACGTCATGTTGCTCCGGCTCGATGTCCGGGATTGGAGGGTCAGCAGGCCCTTCGAGTTGATCTTCAGCTTGCAGGGAGGATGCCTCCGTAATCTTAACTCCTGGCAAAGGACGGTGCAAAACCACAGACTTCCGCCTCCCAGACTTAGGCTGTTTCGAGGCCACTGCTTTGCCTTTCCTCTTTGCATCGGACTCCGGGGTTGCATTAGCAGGTCCGACCAACGGTTCCTCGTCAGTATGAGTTTTCTTGGAATCGGGTTCCTCGATTATCACAACCCTGGGCTTCATCCGCTTGACCTTTTTCCTGGAGACGGTCTTTAATGCACCATCGAGTCTTATGCTCTGCCTCCGGCCGATCAGCCCAAGGACTCTGAGATTTCGATCTGTCAATAACAGTTCAATATTCCTTTCTTCGCTAGGAATCTCTTGGAGGACCCGAACTATCTCTTTATAGTAGCCACCCTCAGGCCGCTGGATGATAGCTGAAAGAAAAAGAGAAGAAGATATAAGTTTAATTTCACTCCGAAAATTGCCCTCTCAATTACTTGGGAAAAAAGACAATACTCACGTCTGAACAGCCATCTTCTGGCAAACCCCGGAGGACATCGGACATAGAACCACTCCGACTTAAAGTAGCTTAGCCTAGTCCACGACCCCGCGACAACTTGGCAGTTCCTTACAGACTCCAAGAACGTGTAAGATGGGCTGTCGGTCCGACTCTTGAAATTAAACAAGTATCTTATGTCGGTCATACGGGGAGGACGATGGAGGTACTCCATGAATACAATGAACAAGCTGTTGAGTGAAGCATACCCGTTTGGATGCAATTGAGATGGAGCGATGTCCAGATAAGCCAACACTTCTCTTATATAATCATTAAACGGAGGAAGTGTGCCGGCTGCGCACGCATGCCGATTAAAAGCAGTATACCCCTCCGGGGGATTATGTGGCCTGTCATCCGGTCCAGGCAATAGTACCTCATCCAAAGATAAGCCATGCCTTAAGCATATTCTCCCTAGCGTGTCTTCAGAAATATTGGACGGGACAGAATCTGGCGGACTGTTAATGAAGGACGCATCGGGCAACTCATCCGGAGCTGGACCAATAGCTTCGGTCTCGATGACCGGAATCTCAAGTCTGGGAAGGATAGGGTTCTGAGTTTCTTGCTGCTGCGAACTTGACGGTTCCATCACTAGCTAACTCACGAGAAACCATCATTAGATGACAAAAATCCCGTGCATTCCCCAGTGTAAAGTGCATGAATGTGTTGTGTAGTGCAAGTGTTGTGCGTGACTTGAGCAAATTCTGCAGAGTGAAAGTCAGACGGGCACGACCGTCATCGCTGACCGTCACGACCACGCTATTCAGGTGATAGCGATCGATTCAAGATTAAAGAGTTTGTTATACTTTTCTGTTAAATGGCAGTTCCATCGACGAGCTTCGAGAGGTAGTCAAATATGCAATTTAATTATCAAGTCCAGATATGCAAGGATGAAGCTCATTGGAGTTATGCTGAAGAATGTCAAGATTTCGCATCCATAATGGGAAGTTCGAATCGATCAAAAAAGGCTCGGTCGAATCCATCATGGTACCGGTTCGAATCGATACCCATGAGCAGGCTTCGAATTGATTGTCAGGAGTCAAGTTCGAATCCATCAAAGATCAGAGTACTTCGCATCGATCCCTGGCTGTCTGGTTCGTATCGATCAGAAAAGACCTTAGCTAAACATCGATCGCGAAGGCAAGGATCGTATCGATCTGAAACTAAGATACATTTTTTAGTTTTTCACATTGATCGTTTCGTGTCGATACGATCCGCCATCACATCCATCGATGCGAACTAGATCTCCCCCATTGACTTATCCCAGGAATCGATACGGGATCTAAGAAAAGATATCTCTGTCTTTGTCGATTCGAACACGGCCTCTAGATCGATTCGCTTATGCCTTCTCCACTCTTTCTTCTCCAACCTACCAGAGCGCCGCCATGGCCATCTGGACTTCGAACCAGATCTGGTTTTATCAACTGCCAGGGTGGTTGATTGACGAAGAAAGAGCGGATCGAAGGTAGTTTCGTCATTTAGATTCATGGTGGATTACCTAGTTTAAGATTGAAATTTCAAGATCTGGTGGATTGAGGCTGATAGAGTCGAAAGTACAGAGTTGTTATCTCTTTCTGGATTCGTGAATCGATACGAAAATGCAGAAGGCAACAGTAAAAGTAAAAGGTAAAAAAGTGAAATCGAGCCAAGTCCCCGGTATTTATATGAGGCCTGGAGGCGAACTGGGTCGATTCACCTCCCAGTCAACATGACCGGTCGCAGCCAGTCAAGCAGCGCATCGATGCGAACATTCGTATCGAGCCCACTAGCCTTTATCGGTTCGAAGCGCACAGGGAGGCCACGTGAATACGATGGGTAGGTGCACATGCTCTCCTCGCATCCATCAAGCTGTGCATTCATAGAGGCGAAATGTTCACCAGACACCATCGTTTCGAAACATCCAAATTATGAGCCATCGATTCGAAACAGAGCAGACCTGTTAATACGAGCGTCCATTTCGTATCCATCAGAATCTATCGATACGAACATCCATTTTCGTATCCACCAGATATCGCCAATTCAAATCAAAATCCACCGCGATTTGTGACCATCGATACGGATGACCATTTACGTATCCATCAAGTCAACCCACATCGATACGAAGAAAGGCTTTCCAGCTGTTAGCATCGATTCATGAGAAGACCGATACAAGAGAATGGCCAAAGGGTACGACTTTCAGATTATTCAAAGGAGACCTGCAGCTTTTCAAAGCACGTCATGTTTTCACAAGACGTACTTTGGGGGGCAAATGTTATCCCGCCTTTTGGCAAGGCCAGGACACCAAGGAGTTGGATTCCAAATGTCATTTGTCATGGATATCGTTGAATTTTGACCAAGTCCGGATCAAGCCCCAATCGATGAGACATGATCGGGAAAGTAAAGCAAACCAACGCTCCAAGTTTCAGATCGATCCGAGTTCATATGCTCGAGTTATGATGGATACAAGTCGAAGGGGAGAGCATCTTTTCGTATCCATCGGGAAGCAGCAGTTCGTATCGATCGAAGTTCAGCATGCTTCGAATCCATCGAATTCGTCTCGATGGATTTCGTATCAATCAGCCTGGCCCCGATTTCGTATCCATCGCTGTAGGTGGTTCCGCATCCATCAGATCAGTGGTGAGCTTCGTATCCATCATCCAATGTCTGCTTCGTATCCATCGGTCAGTGCCTACTTCGTATCCATCGACCAGTGTTTGCTTCGTATCCATCATTCAGTGCCTACTTCGTATCCATCAGTCAATGTTTGCTTGGTATTCATGGATGAAGTCCTACTCGAATCCATCAGGTCAACCAGCTTGGATAACGTGTCATCTCTCGAAGGAAACGAGGCGAAATACATGGAGTCGAAGCAGTCAACACGGAGCAAATATTGGATCGAGGCGAGGCGCACGCACCACGTCATCCCTTGATGCGAATGCGCCGAGATGTATGGAGTCGACGCGGTCGATTCGGAGTGAAGACCGGATCGAGGCGAAGTGTGCATTCCACGTCTTCACAGAGGCGCGTGATACCATCGATACGAAGCCCTCAGCTCAGAGAAATGGATTCGAACCAGGCAGCCTAGCGAAGAACCTCATCTCGTATCGATGATATCTCTCAATCCACTGATCCAAATACCATGAAATTTTTACTGAAGGTTGCACACATACCGAGGAACATCTCCACCAATTTTGAGCTCCATTGGAAGTAATCTTGATCGATACGAAATGATTTCGTATCGATCACAGATTGGCTTGAGACTCTCTGGAAGTGGTCGAATGGGTCCCCTCACGTGTCAGGCCAAGTCTCCCGGAGTTTGAGCGAAATCCAAGCCTCCTACGCCTATAAATAGAGCCCCAGAATCAACGGAAAAAGGATCTTTTTTCTCTGAAGCGTCCAGACTCTGCCGGATTGAGATTTGCATCCTACTTTTGCTGTCAATTTCGAATTCTAAACTGTAATTCGCTGTTCATTGCTGTAAACGCTTGTAATCATTGAAAGAGAATCAATAAAATCATCAAAACTTCATAGTGGACGTAGGCTATACGCCGAACCACTCTAAACTGCTTGTCTGTGCACTTTACATTCCTGTTTTTGGAGTTTTTGTTAGATAATCTCTGTTTTACATTTATAATCTTCATTTTATCTCTTCAAACAACTTCCGAAGAGTGTTGTGCCCATTTTTGGTACAAACACTAATTACTATCTCTGACTCCTTTATCGATGCAAATATATGACTTTTCCGCTCTACACCTTTTAGTTCTAGGTGCACGATAATAACTGAAACAACAAAATGAATTTTCATTAATTAACTTACCGGTAAGAAATTATAAACAAAGAAAATGACTAAAATAAGTTGTTCTTACATGATCTTGTTTTTAGTGTTAATTGTGCACACAAAATAAGACATATAAAATAATTGGATAAGTCAAGTTTTCTTTATTGAAACGGTAATGCGGAGGACTGAAAAATCTAGATAAAACTAAAAATTATTGCATTTGGATTTCAAATATGTTCTACATATTTTCATTCACCGTATACTAAAAATAAATATTAAAAATATGAAGTTATTTATTTATCATTTTACTTTCACCAACACTTATAATAATGAACGATTTTCATTAAAAATCTTGGGTATTCTATACTATATATCTAACCGATATATTGGCAAATATCAGGTGATATATCGATAACAATATTTTGGAAAAAAATATCGGCTAAGGAGCATATGAGATATATTGATGATATATCAACGATATTATCTGTTATTAACTACTTAGGCTGTAATATAGTTTCTCAATAAATAAAATCACTAGAAGGTTAGGTATTCGATGTCAATCACATTTCCCATATTAAGAACACATATCCAATCTTTTTTTTCTTTACTTTTTTTTGAAACTACACAAATGTGTGATGTGTGATTGGAAAATTGAGTTTATGCATAGGTAAAGGAAAATTTTCAAGTTCTAAACATTTTTATGAGAGGGCAAGTGTAAATGTCAAACCATTGAAAAATAAGAAATAAAAGGTGCCAAGGCATTATTGTAATTGTTGCCTTCCTTTCATCCTCCTCTTCGTAAGACAACACTTCAAGGTATATGAGTGGCTAATGGAATGATATCAGAACATGATTTAATTTCTTTTCTTTTCTTTTTTTCATTGATTTTTACTTTATTTATTTATTTTTTCAATTTTTTGCATCAATTTTACATGCATTTCAAAAAAATTTCTCAGCAAATGAAAAGTGGAGTGAGGATGGAATTATGGTGATAATGATTTTGGTATGTGGACCTTCCTCTCCTTAGTGAGTCATAGAAACTTCATGAAAGCAATTTTCTATTTGTGCCTTAGTACTTCTACTCTAATAATTTCGTAATCCAACATTTCACAAGTCTAGAATTGCATAATTAAAAAGTTGAACGGAAAGATAAGCAATGTGTCGTCAAATAAATAACTCATAAGATAAGAATGTGTATATGGTTATTTATATTAAAGCCAAGTACGGAAATGGGTAAAGTAATATTGGTGTTTTTCATGAAGTGCATAACCTTAAAAATTACCCGAGAACTAACAAGGTTATATAGGTATACCAATATAAGGTTGGCTTTAGTCGAAACATGGATGAAATCGACTTCAGGTAGATCGGATTAATATGGGTAAATGAAGAAGAAAGCTTCTTGAGTCATTTCTCCTTTTAGGCTAAGTGAATTTAGAACTTGATGTTATCAAAAGAAAATAATATGCACCATAGCAACTCATTATAGAATTTTCCAACATATGCATGTGCATTTCAAAAATTCTTCTTTTTGTCTTTTTTTAATTATTATTTTTACTTCACATCCAAAAGGATTTTTTAACATGATCGACATTTAGTTCCTAACATCAATCTTATCGAACTACGACTAGCTTTTTCACCGATTTTGAGATAATGTCTTGAAAGACACGTTATACTTAAATGAATAGTTTAAGTTCCTTCTTGTCACCCAAAACTTGATATATATTCAAATTAATTAACTCGCGATTTATGATATTCAACTTATCCTTGTTTCGATAATTATCTAAGTCGCAAATTTTTTTTTTTAAAATGCATGTTAGTTTGATCTAAAATGCATAAGTTCCTATTTAAATGTATATGAAAGGGAAAAATATAAAACAGAAAAAAATTATATACAATGCAGACTCCCCATAACACTAGGTTGAGACGGTGTCCTCACTGTAAAACATTTTCAAAACTTAAATGAGAGTACATAAAGATGAATGAGATGTAAAATGGTTTGTAAAACAAATTGCAATTTAAAAACTATACGCGAATGTTGATCATATAGAAAATGAGATTTATACAGACGATGGATGAATTGTGAAGAATGATATCTTCTTTCCCCCCACACTTGTTTCTAACAAAAAATGATGCATGATGAGTTCTTATCTATATATTTGGGAAGTACAAAAGACATGTCCATGAATTCCCTAATTAAAATCCTCCCATGATGAACTTATCACAACGGTGATTTATATTATTCAAATAATTAACATTTAATCCCATAAGTTTGAGTGTTCGAGCACATTTTCTTTTGATGATTGGAATTAAGATTATCTTCTATACATTACCAAGATTCATTCTCATTATTTAGAAGACTAAGCTCATCTTTAAATAGTTCTTCAAAAGATATAGTAGATATGTCTATTGAAGTAAGTGAAGTTGTCTGAATAGATAATTCTAACGTGTTGTCTACAATTGTTTCTATCATGTCAACTTCTTCTGTTTTAGAATCTTTTGGTTGATTTTTAGGATTAAAGATAATTAATTCAATGGTTAGGTGCCCAAAAGAAAGTCAAAGTTGACTATTCCTACAATTTATAATAGCATTTAAGGTTTCTAAGAAAGGACGACCTAATATCCAGGGAATTTGCCCATTTGTATTTGAAACAGGTTCAGTCTCTAGAACTATGAAATTGATAGGAAAGTAAAATTGTTCGATTTGAAAATCTTCAACCATGCCCAATGTCTTTTTAATAGATCGATTAGCTAGTTAAATTGTGATGTTGGTCAGTTTCAACTCCTCTAGTCCAAGTTGGTAGTAAATATTGTAAGGCAGTAGATTGAAACTTGCACTAAGATCAAGTAAGGCAAGACTAATGTGAGTGTTGTCTATTTTGCAACCGATTGTAAGGCAACCGAGGTCCATATACTTGATTGGGATAGGATTTGAAAGAATAGAGCTATTAGTTGCAGTCAAAATTCGGTTTTAGGAACGTTAGTGGCACGTTTTCGAGTATATAGCTCTTTGAGTCATTTGGCATATTGAGGAATTTGTTCAATGGTATCCAATAGTATAATATAAATAAGAACTTGTTTGAAAATTTCAAGAATTTGATCAAAATTTGCATCTTTCTTCTTATAGTTGAGTTTATAAGTAAATGGAGCTACTGGTTTATAGAATTTTTCAGTGGTTTTATCTTTCATAGAAGAAGAAGATGTTGCACTTGGAAAACAATGTGACGTGGGCAAAGGAGGTTGATTGTTTGTGGTGCTAACATTAGATGTTAAAGATATGTCGGGATTGCTGACATTTGAAGAAGATATTTTGGGATTGCCAACATTTAAGGAAGATGAATATTTGAAAGAATTGGCATTAGTGGTTGTTGGAAAATTATTGAGCTTTTGAATCGGGGTTGACTTTGAAGGGTTGTCGGGATTGCCGACGTTTTTGTCAATCTTCTTTCCATACCTAAGAGTGGTAATTACATTGATCTAATCAAAGTTTTCATTTTCGCAAAAATTAGCAACTCGAGAATTATATTTTGGATTTACTTTTGGTTGACTAGGGAATTTTCCATCCTTGTTACTTTTCATTAGTTCCTTCATCATATTCATCATTTGTTCAATTTTAGCATCTTGATTATTTATTTGTTTTTCCAATCGAGCAATTTCATGTGAAGTTGGTAAGATTGAGAATCCTGAGCTGATGCATTGGGTTGCCTATATGATTGATTTGAAGAATTGGATCAAGGTTCAACTTGCAAAATTCGGGCATTAGAAAATGGAGCTTGATAATTCAGATTCGGTATCATGGGTTGCATGTGAGATTGATTAGCCGAATTATTAGAATATTCCAAGAGAAATTTATATGATGCTTCCAATTTGGGTTATAAGTGGATGGATAAAGACTATTTTGAGCTATAACATTGATTTGTTCTTGAGTGTAATAATGGGGTGGTCCTTCTTCTATTTGAGGAGTTTGAGTTTCTAAGGGAAGATGAATTGGATCTACGACATGCACTCCTCTAGTAAAAGCATGGATGGAGATACGAACTAATTCCCATTGCATGTCTTTTTTCAAAATAGTCCTCTAAGAACTCCCAAGCTTCATCGGCTATTTTAGACATAAAATCTCCTCCATACGCTGATTCAAATTGGGTTCTTGTTTGATAGTTTAGCCCTTCATATGCAATTTGATACAAATTGTGGTTAGGGATTGAATAATGAGAACAACTAGACAATAATTGATTGAATCTCTCAAAGTATTTTGAAAAAGTTTCCCCCTTATTTTGAGAGAACAGATTTATTTCAGTTCTAATTTTCAAAGTAGTATGAAAAGGGAAAAGCTTTTTAAAAAATATAGTGAAAGTTCATTCCAACTTCTGATCGAATGTTTTGGAAGAGAATTTAGGAATCGTTTTGTACTCTCAAGAAGTGCAAATCGAATTAGCCTTAGTTTGATTGATCCATTGGATAATTGTTGCATTTTAGTTGTAGATGCATACAATTCAAATTCACTAAGAAACTCATAAGCATTTTCAGATTTGATTTTGGTATCCCTTGAATAAAAGAATGTTTTAGCTAAAAATATTTCATTCGCCTGGTGGAAAGATTATAACCGAAGGTTGAATAGCTCTAGTTAGATGGCATCAATCACTAAGAGATAAGAGTCTATTCTACCCTAAGTTGAGATTTTGAAAATTTTGATTCATCGAATTCCATTGATCTATCTCATTTGAAAAGCATTGATGTATTTGAGATCCCCTAGAAGAACTAGGATTTCTTAAACTGTTATCACTCATTCTCAATCAAATGCAAGTAAATAAAATCCCAGACTTATGATTGAAAAAAATTTAGCTCTTATTTCAAATTAAAATAATTTACTCAAAAGTATTTTATTAGTTGATAATCTCGATTGGAAGAGGGAAGGGGGTCTTTTAGTCGTTCATAAAGGGATACGACTAATGTTTTACGAGTAGTATGCAACCTCTTTAGCTCCAATTATAAGGGTTTACAAATCATCAAGATTTTTTCAAAACCTTTATAAAATTTCTACTATATATTCGCGATCCAACCCTTTGAGAAAATCAATTTCACAAAATAAAATTAATTAATTATAATTATTTTGCAACAAAAAAATCACTTTAGAAATTTGCAATTAAAAATATGAAACAATAATTGGAATAAAATTTGTTCAAGCAGCACCGAGTTTTTTTTCAATTCCAGCCACTTGTATTATACAAGCAATTTTCTTTCAAAGTAGAGCACCGGTAGAAAAAAAGAAATTTAACAGTGGACTATAGCAGTTCATCCAGAGCAACTGAGTAGCTCTAGCAATTCCATCTCCATTGTTGGCAATCGCTTAACCCTATATCCTTGTTTCCTTAACTGTATTATTCTTTTCTTTGGTACTTGATTTTTTTTAAATAAAAGAGATTGTAAAATGAAAATAAAAAGGAAATAAAATCAAAAAACAAAATGATCGTTTCTTTTATTAAAAAAATTTGAATTTAACTCAGACCCTACTTAGAAAACAAAGCTGCCTACTTTTTTTGTTTCTTTTTTAATTTTGAGCTCAAAAAAAAATCTCGCTCCCGATTACCTAAAGGAAAAAAACACTGCCCTAATTTTTTCCTTCTTTGCTTTCTATCGTCAGAATTAGGTGGAAGGGAGGTCATGGTTGCAAATTTGGGTTGTGGTCTTGGTTTGATGCTGGTGCGGTAATTAGAGACGGGCGATGGGTGAAGTAGCATCAATTTGATGGTAGTTGGTTTCAAGCGGTGGACTAGGTGTGTTGCGGTTTGGTTAAGGTGTGGGGATGTTGCGGTGAAGTTGTAGTAGGGACAGGCGATGGCTCAGATGCAGGAGGAGCTACGGTGGGGTGATGACGGTTGCTTGCTGAAGTAGGTTGAGCAGTAGATGGAGGCGGTGGGTTTTGGGAAGGTAGAGGAATATTGTTTGTCAAGGCTAGCAAAGGGGTGCTGGTTACTGAAGATTGTGGGTTGGGATTGTTTGGTTAATAGTAGTTGTGTAGAGGGGTGGTTTGCGGTGAAGTGATGGGTTTGGATGTTGAGTAGGATTGGGTTTTGGTGAAGAGATGAAGGTGGTTTTTGGTTGTAGGTGGTGGATTGCTACAGGGTTGAAGTTGTGGATGGCTGTGGAAAGTTAATAGTTGACTATAGGTTAGGTTTCTGGTTGGCTACAAGTTGGGTTTCAGGTATTGATGAAGTTGTGATATGCTGGTGATGTGGTTCGGTGATTGTTGAAGCGACGGTGAAGGAAGAAGTTGAGGGTGGTGCTGTTTTTGTTTTTTTGAGAAGAAAAGAAAAAAAGAAATTGTAAAATAAAAGTAAGTAATAAAATGGAAAGTTTTTTGGTTATATTTTTGTTTTAGAGATGGTATACCAAGTCAAGGACCTCTGACTCAAGTGGTTAAAGGGATGACGCTTCAGACAGGGCTTTTAGAGGTCATTGGTTCGAACCCCTGAGACATCATAATGAGTGTGCTGTTTGAATAAAGTATCACTTTTGTTATTAAAAAAAGATAGTAATACCAATGTGTGTAAATGATATACCAAATTTATGAAATAAGGATACCTTTTTCTAAATATAAAAAAACAAAATAAATGCAAATAAAAGTAAATAAATAACACAAATAGATTTAAAGATAAATTTTCAAAATTTAAAACACAAATCCTCGGCAACGGCGCCAAAACTTGTCTGCTCCTTTTCTATTGAATTAAAAAAGTGCAATCTGTTACAAAATACTACCAATGCACAGGTGGGTAGTATGTAGGTCGAACATGGGGATTTAGTTGAAATTTAATAAAAGTTTAAATTAAAATCTTAGGCGTTTTAGAAAGAGATTTGGAGAGTGATGGAAAGTAGAAATTGATAAAATCAAAAGCATTAAAAACTAATTTTGAAATTTACCCTGAAACAAACCTAATTGAATCAATCTACTAAAAATCAAATATCAATTCAAGTAAGATAATTCAAATTTCCAATCTTTTTGAAACTAATCAGAAAAGATTATTGTTGAAACTAAATAACTTAAATTTTTTCAAACATAAAGATTTAATCAATCTATTTTAGCTAACTAGAAAGGAAAGTAAGTACAAGAACTCTAGGTTGCTGCCTTTTTTGAAGCATTGTAAAATGACTTAGATGGTGGTAGTTATAACAACTCCTTGTTGCAAACTGTGCCCTAGCTGTATGTGGCTCTTGCTTCGGTACCATAGCAATCGGTGCCTTAACTAACAATGCTCTCACCACTCCTCCTCCCACACCCAACCTATAGCTCCTTGCAAAGTGCCCCTTCTTTCCACACTTATGACAAATTAAACCAGAAATATCCCTTAACAGCTATCACTTACGCTTGTAGACCCCAGTTGATGCAGAAATAGATGGCTTTGAAGTCAAACTCTCGAACCTTAAACCCATACCTACTAGATTCAAAAAAGATCCCTGAATATGATTAGTCATGTCCCTTTGGGACTCCGAACGAATATACACAATGAATATCTTGTCTTCTTTAGTAGTGTTTCAGCTAACCCCAACTCGAACCGAAATAACGCAATGAACCTGATCTCATACTCGGCTAATCATGGCCCCCTACTTCAAATCGAGAAAGCTCCTAAATAACAAAGTATTTTTGGCCTTTGGAACAAACTTGATCTCAAATACCTCCTTAAATTAGGCCCAATAGAAGTCATTCTCCTAGACATTGGCAGTAATCGAACCCCACCAATCCATAGCAACATCGATAAGATGTCGCGATGCCAAACGATGCTTCATCGCATCATCCAACTCCATATCTTTGAATATCCTATCACACAAAGAAAGCCAAGTTTGAACCTCGATAATAGTCTATGTGCCACTGAACCTCTACTGCCCAACTGCTCATAATCACGGCAAAGTGAAGCAAAGTTCATCTACGGTCGAACCTGTACGTCCTCCTCCACAACATTCACCATAGGTTCCTCGACATGAGTGGCATTCCTCGGTGTCTAATTACCACCACTGGTGATAGTACTACCACATCAACCTCTACCTCTAGCTCTAGTACTCATAGTTCTTACTACCTAAACATAGAAAAATAGCTTTAGGATACAAAAGTGTAGAGTTATTTCAAAGAAAGAGTTATTCCTATGGAAAAGCTGAATATGAGTGCATGTGTGTAGAAAAACACAAAAATGATCTCGTATGTATAATACACTCAACTCATTCTAGGGTATCACTTAGCCTTTCTCTAATGAGTCATACCCAACAAAAGTCAAGGTGCTCGCAAAACCATTGCTTTGATACCAAATGTAACGACCCAACTTCTCGATCCTCTAATGTCAGCTCTAAATACATACATGGTATTCATGTACCGAGCACTCAAGTGCAGAAAAGATAGATGGTTAGCGTACAAAAAACAAAACAAAAAAGAAACAACACAATATCAGAATCACAGTGGAACGATAACATATAATATCAATAGGACAGTACGAAGGGTTACTCCAAAATATAGAGTAATTTCAGAGTTACAAAACCTAAGTGCTATCATAAGCTTGGATGGTTATAATTGTCTATCCTTACAACGTCAATACATTCACAATACACTGCAATAGAAATAGAAATATATAGAAAACGAAAGCCTCCAGTTCGTCTCCTAAACTTTGAAGCTCCAAAGTAAAATCTGCTTTACTCAGTCTACCCGAAAGGGTATATAAGGAATCCAGGGAAAACAAAAGCCACGTGTCAGACATAAGTCTTGTATGAGAAAAGTCAATATACATGAATACATGTAACAGTAACTTTTGAGATCGTACGGATCATCATAACAACTTTCCCCTTAAAAGAAACCAATTGTTTATTAAGTTAATATAGTGATATAATAGGTAATGTCTAGGGTGTAGAATATAAATCAAAAAAATAGCTGTGCTGCTTGCATCTCACAACACAACAATATTAGAATTTAGAAGTACATCTAAAACTGCTAAAGTACATTTGCATATGGATTTTCCATGGAGACGCCTCCAGTAAACTGAAGTGGATCTCCATGCACAAGGATCGGCAACCACCATCTAAGCGTCGTATATCCCTAGATAAAATATACCATAAGGTAAACACCACTAGCCCACGCATGAATATGTTGAACCATGTGGAACCAAATATCAACAACTCCCACTAGCAACATCGATAAGCGTACTCTAGATATGGAGTTGATATACCTTGTCGTGGGTTAGCTAAACCCCAGGTCGTGCACCATACTATGTCTTTAGCCATTTTTGATGTTGATGTCACGTTGGACATCTCTCAAACAAGTCTTCACTACTTGAAAAGAACATGAATCCTTTCCACGGATCCCAGCATAAGCCGACTAACAAATGCTAACGTTGACATCTCCCTATGATCTAACCTTAGGATAGACAGTTCAATCTATAGCATTTGTCTGAAATGTTAATGTTGACTTCTCCCTTGTACTTAACTTTGGATAGACAGTTCAACTCTATAACTTTCCACTTCACAACCGATTCCAAAACGTATACTCGTATACTAGTTTTGAAGTGGTATTTGATAAGTAAAACACTTACTGATCCTGGACTCTTCAAAACCAAATCGATGAATTTCTGGTAAACTTAATTCTGGTTCTTTTAGAAGTAAGCGAACCGTATATAAAGGAGTCCTCCCTTGGGGATCTCGTATATACACAATTCTTAAAGCTAGAGACGTTTCATATTAATGAGTCCTCCCCAAGGGATCTCAAACCATGTGAAGCCATGAAACTTTTTGTACACTAAATGGTCAAGTTTGATTAGTCGATTAGTCGACTATCTAGTTGTAAAAACGATCGCTTATGGAAATCAAGTTTTGTACACTTAACACACTTTCGACCGTCTTGATTTACCACCTCTTGGTTAAGAATGAAGTCGGTAGGTTGCTTCTAAACCCTACATGAATAACATTCTTAACTCGCACGGATAGACAAGCCTACTTCGTCGGCGTTTAATGTTAAGTATAGTTAACTACATTGCTTAAATAAGTAAACAAACAACACGATTAACAAGTTTCCAACCTTCTCGACTTACTATTCCTCGGTTAAGAGTGAAGCTGGTAGGTTAGAGCACTATTTCTTTTAAACCGTACTCAAACATCAATCGTAACTCTCACAAATAGATAAGTCTATTTTTATCGGCTGTTAGTGTTGAGTGTAGTTAATTACTTTCCATAACAAGTAAATAAACAACACGATTAAGCCATTAAGCAATCCCTAACCCCCTTTTTTGAGAAAATGTGATCCTCTAAAGTAGAGGAGAGCACACATGTACATATATATATATATATCACCGATAGTAAAGGGCTACCAACATGCTTGGCAGGTGACAAATAATAACACAGAAAAATCTAAGATAACAACATCAGGTAACTTCTTGAATGAGCTTCGGCAAGGCTATCGCCCATTAAACCTCAGTATCGAACTCTGGCAAGGCCGCCGCTCGATAATGAAGTGCTAGAAGTACCCAATATAAACCATGGTGCATTCAGGTGAACAAATGAGATCAACAAGCAGCTCCACTAGAGAATGAACGCCTCACAGCTAGCACGGATGATCCAGATCTAAAATGTGAAATCTCTCCTAACAACAATCCTACGAACAACAATCCTGCAATCCTGGCAACAACAACCATGAAACCCTGCGAATAGCATTCTAGCACCATTTGTAGCCTAAACCTATACCTAAAGATGAAAACTAAACAAAAAAGAAGAATAATACACACACATGTATATATGTATATAAGTAAAATTTATAAACATATATATGCATTAATGAAATAAAAGTAATAAAACTAGAGTTAAAGCTATAAGACAGCAAAGAAACTATAATAAGAGCTAGAATAATAAAAGGGTCAAACTCATTATGCAACATCATAACTTTCTTTTATGTTATGAGATAGTGATCACGAAATCAAGAGGCATAAATATTAACAAAATATGTAATTATATAGTTATAAAGTTTAAAAAAACTAAAAAATATTAACATTATGTTCCTTTCATCAAAAGAACATTATGATAATCAGTAAAATCTTCATTCGAATAAATGCTAACGCTGTAGTTATTAATGTTAAAAATATTGTTTTTTTGTTTAAATAATTCAATGCTTTTCCTAACCTTATTAAGATATTCATTAAAATGATTACTTTTAGCCAACCTATACTTTGGATTTGAGATCCAATTGAAACAAAATGAAGCTACTGTTATTACCAATCTATTAATATAACTATTGTTATTATTAAATAGTCTCTAGTTTCTCTCAAACCAAATATACCAATATATTATAATGAATAAAGCATCTAGTAAAAATCTGTTTCCTTTTTTAAACTTAAATCTTAAGTTATTCCAGTAAAAATCACAATTAGTAACTTTAGTTGTAAGAATAAAGTTAAAGATTTTAAGAGTATTATTAAGAATGTAGCAAGTATCCATACACTCGTAATATATATGATTAATATTTTCAAAATACAAGTTACAAAAAGTACATTTATTATCAAATGGCAAATTCTTTCTTTTTAAAAGTTCAGTGGTATTTAGCTTCCCATGCATGATTAACCACATATGAATCTTAGCTTTTGGTGGTGCATTTGCTTTCCAAATAAGGTTAAAAGTGTTATTAGAAACGCCCGATAAATTAAGAAATTCATACAATGAATTAGAAGTGAATTTATTACTTTTATCCCATTCCCGGTTAATAATATCATTTTCATTATCAATATTATATAAATTCAATCTTGCACATAATAAAGAAAATTGTCTAAGAGTTGTACCTTCTAAGATTCTATTAAAACTAAAGATCTAAGGGGGGTCATTATCCGAAAAAAAAACATCTTTAGTTAAAGATTTTTAAAGTTACAAATTGTAAAAAGCTCTTTAAATCCGACCCTAAGAGGAATGGCTGATATCCAACGATCATGCCAAAATTTGTAATATTTCCTGAATGAAAAATCGTATTAGTACCAAGGTTATAAATGTCATGACATTTTAAAATTGATTTCCAAAAATTAGACAATTTATAGTTAACCGAAGGTGTAATTTGGTATAAATTATTACTACCATTATAATAATGTTTAAATACAATTTCTTTCCAAATAGAATTATCATTTATATCCTTAAATTTCCACAACCACTTCCCTAATAAAGACAAATTCATGTTATTTAAATTAATAATACCTAGTCCTCCCTCCTTTTTCGATTTATAAACGGTTTTCCAGTTAACCAAACATTTTAGACTACTACTCGGATTATCACCACTCCATAAGAAATCCCTTCTTTTTTTATCAATTTTGTTGATCACCCATTCTGAAAATAGATGCATAGGCATCCAATAAATCAGAAGTGCAGATAAAACATAATTGATGAGAACTAATCTACCCGCCCTCGATAAAAACCTCTCATTCCAATTGGAAATTTTATTTTTAATTTTATCTATTATAATTAGCCAGTCATCATGTTTAAGTTTAGTTGGTCTAATCAAAAATCCAAGGTAACCAATAGGGAAATTCATGGTTTTACAATTTAACGTATTAGCTACTCAACCCTCAACCTTATCAACGTCATTAAAAACTAAAACAAACTTTTATCAAAATTAATTTTTAGTCCTGAAAGTAGTTCAAAGATGTATAAAATAAATTTAAGGGTAATGACGTGATTATGCAAATGGAAAATAATAAGGTATCGTCCGCAAATTGAAGAATAGAGAGTCCATTTTGTGAAATTTCGCTACCAACGCACCCTAAAGTTCCTTTTCCAATAGTTTTTTTAATTATCATAGTGAAAACATCGGCAACTAAATTAAATAAGAGAGGCGATAAAGGATCACCCTATCGTAAGCCACGTTTTGACTGTATTTTATTCCATAAAATCATGTTAACCATTATACTAGAATTACCAGTTTTAAGCAATGTCATAATCCAACCAATCCATTTACGACTAAAACCTCTAGCCTGTAATATATCAATTAAAAAATCTCAATCAATCGAATCAAAAGCTTTCGCAAAGTCAAGTTTTAGAAGCGCACATGTAATGGTATTCTTACAATAGTGATTAATGTACTCTTGAACAACAACCACTCCATCCGTGATATTTCTACCCTTAATGAAAGCAGTTTGTGAACAATCGATTAAATCATTCATTCTTATACTAAGTCTATTCGCTAAAACTTTTGAAATAATTTTAACAGAACAATTAATTAAAGAAATTGGTCTAAAATCTTTCAAATTATTAGCACCGATTTTTTTATATGACAGAATGACATTTGCAAAATTAAATCTTCCTAATTGTTGTTTCCCACTATAAAATTCATTAAACATTTTAATTAAATCAAATTTTATTACATTCCAAAATAGTTTGTAAAATAAATAGGAAAACCGTCGGGACCCGGGGCTTTATCACTAGGCATATTGTTAATAGCCTTCAAAATCTCCTCTTTAGAAAAAGGATTATCAATGTCATTAAGATTAACTCTAGACTCAATAGGATATAGATCATTCCATCTAACATTTATTCTATGCTTGTTTTTATTGCCAAAAATATCTCTATAGTAATTAGCAAAGGCCTTATTAAGATCCCTTTGATCAACCAATTCAACATTATTCACAAAAATAGAATTTATTGTGTTGCTATGTTTTCTACCATTAGCCATATTATGAAAAAATCTGTATTATTATCACCTTCATTAATCCATTGACTTCTAGTTCTCTGTTTCCACATAACCTCTTCTTTTCCTAATATTGAATTAAGTTCTTCTTTTAAATTAGCGAGTACATTACGCTCTTCAAGATTTAATTGTCTAGTTTCTTCTACCTTATTAATTTTAAGCATTTCAGAAAGTAAATTATCTTTTTTAATTTTAATACTGCCAAATACATTCTTATTCCAATTTTAGGAAAATTCCTAAGACCTCTAAGTTTTAAAACAAATTTTTTTGCTGAGTTATCCGTATTACTGATATTATAAAAATTTATTGATATCCATTTATTTTTAATTAGATTAGGGAAGTTAGATTCTAATAACCCGTGACGACCCACATTTCGGAATGTTTAAATCAACAATAATCCACACATGTCTGACTTAAATAATCCGAAACGTAGTTAATCAATTAGGGTTAAATAAGAAAAATAAGAAAATAAAAAGAAAACAACACAGAATCTCACAGCGGAAATGATAAAATACAATAATCAAATAAACAATTCATGAAGTTGTTTACTATACATTTGATTTTAATCTATATACATTTATCAGAGTTATATATATATATACATATATATACACATCAGGGATAAGTAATCAATACAGTAGAATAGCATGATGTAGGGCATAATAATAGTAGTAGTATACCAAAACTCCATCTTCGTCCTCCAGAGAATAATCTTCAATATGCTGAAAAAACTCAGGACTGACCCGAGCGTAATGAAAAGACAAAACACTCGAGTCAGGACTAAAATACTCTTATGTAAGTCAAATCAATATCACAAATATGAGTGCAATAACTTAAGAGATGTTACGGGATTTTCCATCTCCTAAGGATCCGTTAAACTATTTATATATAATAGTATACGCTATAATAGATAATGTCTATCAGTAAAATAAATATCAAAATAGCGTTAAGGCTTTACATTGATCCACCATAACACATTTTTATAGTTTTAAACCAAAGTCGTAATGGGCTCATATAGGGATAAATATGACAAGGCACGTGAGGCAATGCCCAAGGTAGGATTCTACCAGTTTACCCTTTCTGGCTGGTCGTAACCCATCCGTGGCCGACCGCGACAATCAATCCAACCGACAAAAAGGTGCACCCATCGAATACGAAATCACAATAGTAATACGAGGAATCAACGTCGCTAGAGGTAGCTAACCTCAATGGCCAGACATAGGCTCATGTTTTAGTCATTTTAATTATGACACGAATGTCAAGGCTATCCATCATCGTTCTCTTACTTCATTCCAGTAAACGTTGCCAATTCAACCACTACATTATGGATATCATCCACCGCGTACACAGTTGTCAAAGTGGTTCCAATATTGAAAAAGAGTATTTCAATAAGAGGCCCCGGTCTCTTTAACAACCAATCGTCATTTTACACACCGGCTGGTTCTTTTACATTTCGAAAACAATTTGCACTTTATATCAAAATATCATATTCGTTTAAAAAAAATCAAATCCATTTCGAAATCATCATATATTTGCTACAAAAATCAAATCCATTTCGAAATTATCATATATTCAAAATTATCAAATTTGTCCGATAAATCGATTTCACTTCCAAAATTTTATTTGAATTCAACTTAGGTTATAATCTCCACTTTAACCTAGTTCGTATTTAAATCCAAGGTTTAAATATAAACATTTCCGTCTCTTTAACCAGTTTGAATTTTAGAAAATAGTTTAAATAGTTCAAAATAGTTAAATAATTAAAAATAGTTTAATAGAAAATATTTAAATAGTTTAATCGAAAATAATTTGAATATAAAAATGGTTTAGATAGTAAAATAGTTTGGAAAATCAAAATAATTTGAAAAATAATTCCAAAGTCAAACCAGTCAACTTCTCAAATTTTCTATCCAAATCAATTCCAAATTCCATTTCGATTTAACCGATTCATTCCAATTTCAAATTGAATAAATTTCTATTCCACATAAATTTCGATTTCAATTCACAAATTTCTTTAAATTTCAATTCAATTCCAAATTAATTTAAATCTCAATTTCAAATTAATTTTCAATTCCAATTCCGAATTAATTTAAATTCCAATTTCAAATTAATTTCCAATTTCAATTCCAATCCCAAATTCAATTTCAAAATATCGATTTAAACACTTAAATCAAATTTACTTTCAATACCAAATTTTAAACCCAAATATTCAATTCCAAACTCAAACTTGAAATATCATTTCATATCAATTTCCTTAGAAATATTCAGAGTTCGAATAAAAGTCCAATCTTTTAGAACAAATCAACTTCCAAAAATTTATACCGTATTTCAATTTTCTAAAAAAAAAACTAAACTTCAATTAATTAAACAATTTCGTTTACCAAGTTTAAATTCCAACATTTCAAGCTCCAATCAAAAATAATTCAATTTCCATAAATTGGATTTTATTCTTGAAATCAATTCATTTAAATAATTTCAAAACACTTTTAAAATCATTTAATTTAACCAACCCGGTGTCCGTATATAATTTTCTAACCTATGGCCAAGTGGATAATTATTTCAATTTAATTTCAAGGATGGATATATATCATTTCAATCCAAATAGATGTCATAGTTATATCATTTCAACCTATTTCTTAATTCATTCGAAAAAATTCAGTTTACAGTTTTATATGCAATAAACAATATACATGATGATAGCATGATATATCAAAATAAATAAACAACCAATATCGACCAATAGCATCCATCACAACCAATCAACCATAAAGCCAATAACATTCACAAATTCCAATTTTTTTTACCATATCGGGTAATATGCTGCCAATTAAATTTAAATTTATTTAACGGTCAATTTAAATTTTATCAATTAATTCATATACCAATTTAAATGACAATTAAACCTACCAAACAATAGCCAATAAATTTCATATCACTTCAAAATATAAATATAACTAACATAAAATTATTTTAGTCAATTGTGAGCGTATAAACACTCACCTTTGATTTATCGACGATTTAAAATCCAAATAAAGGCCCAAATTTGAACAGTCTCGGAATGCAGCCAAACTAGCTCCATGTTGTCCGGAATTTCGATACGAACGCAACAGAGAAAACCGCATGTCGATCCGAGCTCGTATGCAAAAGTTATGTGAGTTAGAACATTTGACTTTTAATATAAAATAAATAATTAATAATAAAAATAATTATACGTATACCTTCTTCCCAATATGAACGGCATCACTAAACCCATATGCAACGCTACTTTTTCCATACGCACGCAACTCGAGACATCTAGAGTTCGATCAGCGACTACTAGTGTGTGCGCCACCTTGAGAGCCACCTACGCGCCAAGTTTCATCGCGTCATTCACCGCCGTTTGCACGCAATCCAAGAAAATACGTGCATCCTTCAAACTCAGATCTCGGAAAATCTGTGATGCATTAGCAGAAATCAACCGTGTGGATTCGAAGAGCTCGTCGAGATCTACACTTTTGCTTTTGGAATTTTTCGATTTCGTTGAACGGATTGAGAGATATTAAGGAAAGAAGATCGGCAATTTCTTGCCATGAAATAGGTGGCGGCCATGGTTTGAAATTAGGGTTTCTGAAATAAAATAATAATAAAACTGTCTCGGTTTGCGTGCGTATTTATATAGGCAGGTCCAAAATCGTTCGAACTCCAATCGAGACGTGCCGCCAGGCGTTTATAAGGTTTTACCCATATTCCGAACGCAATGAAACTAGTCCCAAGGGCTAATTCAATCGTATGTGGAAGATAGCTTTTGAAGTCGATTATTTTAATTAAATTCGAAACTAAATTTCTACGCGTTTCAAGCTCGCACGGCCAAACGACAAGTCCGATTGCTACGGAAATTGAAATCCTAGAATAATTCACTATTACGGATCCGATGAAACTAGTTTCGTCGAAATCCGAGACCGTCGCCAAAATGGCTATTTTTACTCGTTAATTACAATATAAAATTTCAATTTCAAATTTTCCACATTTAAATCCAATTTTAAATGTTAACCATCTTAATTTTTATTTATATAAAATTTAAATCAGCTTACGACATCATTTTCTATCATATTAAATTCAGAATTTAATTATTCAAATAATTTCTAATATTAAATTATTTAACAAATTACATTAATAACAATTTTCATTCAATAATCACCTTAAATTTAATAATTAAAAATAGCTGAAACTACGGGCCATTACATAACCACATTTTTTTAATTTAAAAGTTTTATTAACAATTCTATGATGATCACACTTAAGAATGATAGGGCAATGGTTAGAATACGTATAAGGCAAACTAGTGACTCTACAAATAGGAAATTTGTCTTTGATTTCGTCCTAGATGAAAAATCTATCTAAAAGAGCCATTGAAGGGGAATCCCTAGTATTACTCCAAGTGAACTCTCTATTAGATAAAGGCATTTCTATCAAATTACTACTAATAATAAATTGATCAAATTTTTCCATAGATGAGAAATCTCCTTCCCGGGGTGATCGTTCCCCTAAAAAACGCGTAACATTGAAGTAACCGCCCATAATCCAAGATCCAGGAGCGAATGATCTAAATTCTAGACATTCGCTCCATAGAACTCGACGATCAATTTTCGAGTTTGGACCATAAATGTTAGATATATTTAATAAAGAGTTATCGCTAAGGTTAATGAGAATAATATGTAAAGAGTGTTGCTTAATAATAGTTTGAAGAAGTTTAAAAGAATTATCACGCCACCCTATAAGTAAACCCCCAGAAGCTCCAATTGAAGGTAAACATGTCCAATGTCTAAAATGATAACCATCTAATCTTCAATAAAAATGAAGATTCGGATAATCTATTTTCATTTCCTGTAAAAGGACGATATCAATAAAGTAAAATTTAAAAATGCTCTAATTTTACCACATTTATTAAAATCATGAAGACCCCTAATATTCTAGCTAGTAATCCTCATAATCCAGATGATCTAACCCTCTCTATATACCTACTCCTAATGAAAGCAGTATCTAATTCATCATCAGTAAAAACAAAAGCGGTATCCCTAGCTAAATGACATAACTCACTAATGGATAAACTACCTAAAGCATAGGAATAATAGGTACTTCCTTAAAATAGAAGCCATACCTGAGCTTGAATTCGTAGTGCCACCCATAGCACTTGAATCAGGCGACTCACCTATAAACGAAGAATGACTGCTACGGGCTCTGGCACTATGACGAACAACACCACTGACAACAACTGCTTTCCTACGCCTGCCTCTCTTTGTTAATGAAGATAAAAATGGAGCTTTGTTAGCAATATTACACTTATTATCAATTGCTGCAGACGAGGTTGATGCGCCCTGTAAAACATTTTTTTCTTTATAATCATCATTCACACTAGCACCAGAGTTTACAACATTGCCAACCATATCCCCATCCAACAGCAACCTACTCATAGCCTCTCCATCAAGTTCGCCAACCACACCATAAAATCGATCACTATTAATAACCAAGCTTTGAGAACTGTCAGAAAGTGCTATCGAAACTCCCACTATAGAACCCGTTCTAGTCAAAACAATAACATCTCTCAATGTGTAATTAGCTAAAGTAACACCCACATCAACTAAATCCGTATTAAACATGCACGCATTAAAATTTGCACCAACAACAACATGATGCTCAAGTGGACCATCCAAACCCGCCAAATCTCCCTTCTTTAAACCAACAGAACCCAAGTTATCTCCAACAACATCCAAACCCACATTAACCCTATTCCTAAATTCAGAATCCATTAAATTAACCACTGTGTCATTCAACAACTTGCACATGTGCACACTAGTACCCAAGTATGAGTAACCATACATAAATCACCAACCATCAGAACACTCAAATTTACCAACCTACAATCAACCATTCCATATAAGTCTCCTTCTAGAACACAAAACCGATCACCATTAACAACCAAACTGCAAGAGAATGACTTGTGTACATCAACATATATAGCACCAAAGTCATAATGTACTATATCTACATCCAAGCAACCAGATGAACCAACCCTGCCAACCTCCTTACCAATATCTCTACCATCAAAAACCTCAATTAAACTATTAGTGGAAGCATTACCATCATAAACATGATTCCTTGAAATATTATCATACACCAAAGACTCAAATGAGGAAGGAGCAACATCAATAACATCATTACACTATATATTCACATCTGCATCTTACAGAGAAACAACCTCTTTAAACCCAGTCACCTCAGACCTGTAATCCACCAAACAACCATCTGAAAACCCTCTATCGGTTACAAATCCTTGAGACAGATCAGATTCCTCTCCTGAATCCTCCAGTGATCCATTATCAATAATTATATCCCTGGTTTCCAAAGAATGAGGTACCAATCTACATTGTAAAATAGCAGGATCTAAAAGCAATGGATAAAAAGAATTCAGCTCCTCTCTAAAAATAGCAACAGAGACATCTGAAGTTCTATTGACTCCAACAAAATCACCAGATACCCCATTGCATCCATTAGCCAATTCATTTCTATCCAAGGAAGAAACATAATTTCCAAAATAATCTTCAAGATCTCCAAAAAAAATTATAATTTCTACCGATATTAATTGCGTTGATCACATCACAATGCTTGAACAAGTCCTCCAAGAATTCAATTCCTTCATTCCTCTAAATCCAGAGATGATCTAACAAGATTCTCTTAAGCTTCATACATTTTAAAATAAATAGAAATCCATGGTCAGTGATAGAAAAGCTTCTGTGATCGCCAAAATTAGGATCTAATTTCATCGAACAGTCGACCTTTCTACGACCAAAGAAACCACACTCGAAACATCTAACAGATTCATAGTAGTCCTTAGCCAAATGAGAATAGTCCCCACAACGAAAACATATTCTTTTCCCTTTTCTAGAATCTACCCAATTCTTAAATTTAGCCTTTTGGTTGAGAAATTGAGGAGAAGAAAACTTTGATTCCTTAACCACTTGGGCATAGGTATGATAGGAAGAAGAATCGTAATCGACAAAGGAATCAGAATTCGAAAGATCAGAGAAGCGAGGATGCATGAACGAGAACGATGGAGGCAAGAAATTGAAAGTTGTTGTCGCCATTTTTTCTCTTTTCTTTTTCTATATGAAACTGATTCAATATGATTCCTAACCCCCCTTTTTAAATCATTTATAATTTAAAAACCTTTGAAAATGATATATACATATATATATATATATGTATGTATGTATGTATACTAATTTATTTACAAGCTAAGATATTTAATAAAATCCTAAAAACAGTTTAAAAGATATTATATTACAAAAGCTTATTAATACTTTAATAAAATAATTATCCAATTTTCTAAAAACTATGTATACTTAAAATTGCTTTTAAAATACTTAAAATTATAGTTTAAAAATTCATTCAAAATATTACAAAAATAACAAGTTTATACTTCTATTTAAAAACTTGGAAAAACCATGTTTTCCTTATATTTGAAAGTAATCCTTATACTTTAAAAATTCATAATTAATTCTTAAAAATATATAAAAATTTCAAAATACTATTAAAATACTCTAATATGAGTTATAGAAGACTTGTAAAAAGATTGAAACAAAATACTTAAATTTAAGTTATTTCTAACATTTAAGGTTCAAAATAATGGTTAAAACGGGGCAGCTTTGCTCAAATGAAAGTTTGGCCACTTTTTGATATGTTAACTAATTTTTTAACATCCAATATTATTGTAGTAACTAACATACACAATATACATCACAAATATGATGAGAAACCCTTATGGATCTCTGTACAAAGTTCCTTAGAATTTGTCGAACACAAGGCAATTCCTAAGTGCATCTATAACGACTATTGCTATAAGAACACTTTCAAATCCAAGTCCAATTCAAACCAAAGTCCAACTACATCCTATGTGCTTTGTTTCAAGGCTATGCAACAAGTCATACAATTCTATTTAAGTCCATATACATTATTTACATATGTCATATGCTTTCCAAAGCAAGAATCACAACCAATATCACAACATATAGCAATATAATTTCAAGCACACATAAATAATCAAATACAAGCACACATACACTTCAAATTCATTTCAATGGTGAGTTAGCTCACCCTTCAACAAGCAAACAATCAAGTTCAAGCTTTCACTTCCTACCTCAACCTTGCAAACACCAACTTCCTACCTCTCCTTTACTTTACACTTGCCTAGGCTTAAAAAGCCCTAAAATATTGCTCACAGGCCTATGAAAGTTTGGGGAGTTGTGCTTTAGTTCTTCAAGCTTTGAGTTAATGAAAGATTTTTTGATGTTGCAATAGGCTTATAGAAGAAGTTTGAAGAGATTTGGAGTTGATTTGTATAGTTTAGATCTTAGGAAATTATGAAGCGAGAAGGAGACGATGAACTAATTTAACTTTGAAAAAATGTAAAAGAGATCAAATGAGCTATGCATGCCTTTATATAGGCTTCAAGTGGTGTTGCCTAAGCTCCTTCTAACCTTCTATTTCTGGTCATGAAGGCTCACCCCCACCCTCTTCCCCCTCATGCCTTCATGTGTTTATTTTCCATCTCACCATGCCTTAGAAAATACCTCCTTCCAACCTTATCTCCACTAAACCTTCTAGAAGCTTCTAAAAGATTCCCTAAAATGTTTTAGTGATAATTATTTTATTTCTTATTAATGATTTCCTAAGAAAACTAGTGTATGTAGAAAAGTTTGGACATCTTATATTGAATAAAAAGTTGTTTATCGATAAAACGATTTTTTGTCACATTATCGATATTTCATCAAAGTATTTAATTTTATAAACAAATTTTAAAACCATGTTTGTTATAATTATTCATTAATTACAAGATATTTAACAAGGTTATAAAATCATATTTATAAACCTTAACTATATTTAAAAAGTTATGATATTCAAAGATGAAGTGTTTGAAATTACGAGTCGGTACAATCAGCTTGAGACCATCGATTGAGAATGGTGCTTGATGAAGAAGTTGAGATTCCATGGATCTAGCGGATGTGAAATTATTATTTAATGGTCTTTAGTTGTGAAGTTAGCGGTTGAGCTAAATGAAGATTTGATTATTTGGAGTGCATAGTTTTAATTCATTAGTAGTAGTCACGCGATGTGTCATCGGTTTGTAGTAGATTAGCATACAATCTAGTCTTGTACTCTTTTGTTTTCTAGTTTTTCTTCTTTTGGACACGATCTTTTAGGGTTCGTACAGTAGTTTTTGAGTGCAAATGTTTAGTAATATTCTTGCCATGGTTTGTTCCGTAAATGATCATACTTTTGCATCCTATAATTCCAAGTAAATATAATATATGTTTAAAAGAAATTGTTGTTCGCATAAACACTACAAGACTCATAGTAAATAGCGACGGGGAGCGGTGATGGTTGTCGACGGCCCCGTCGACTGTTGGAGACAGCTAGCAATGGTTAGTTATAATATTAATTATCCAATTAAATAATTAAGTAATTTAATTTCCATTACGTTTTAAAAAATGTTTAAAAATACTAAGTTAATTACTAAAAATAAAAATGTTATTTTAGCAGAGCCATTCAACCTAAGGATGACTTGTGATCGGTTAAATTAGTATTTTTTGATGATCTATCCTCGTGTAATTCGAATATTTATCGTTACTAAAAATATAACTTGCATGACCAATCTATGCAACTTTTTATCAGTCAATTAAGCAACTTCGATAAAGTTGATTATGTGTAACATTTTTACGAATTAAAATATTTTGTTAAACCGTTGGATAATTAGTTATGAATTTTTAACCGTATTTAGTATGATAAAATTATATAAAATAAAATATTCAGTGGAAAAATAAATTTATTGGATCTTATGCCAATCTAAAGTACTTCTATTTCCAAAAGATGATTAAAAAATAAACTGTAGGGTGTCGATCTTGAATTTTAAATTCATATAGCCATTCATCGACATTCGAACTAAGAACCCTTCGTTTGAAGATCAGACAACCTTCAAACGAGTCCAAATCCGAACCAATGATACTTGGTAATGCGTTAATCTGATCTGTACAATTATATTTGGTCTCGTTTGAAGGTCGTCTGGCCTTCGAATAAAGGGTTTTTAGTCTGAATGTCAACGAATGACTATAAATTTAAAATTCAAGATCGGCACCCTATGGTTGTTATTTTTTAATCACCTTTTGGGAATAGGTCCGAAGTACTTTAGAGCGAAATAAGATTTAGTAAATTTATTTTTCTACCAAATATTTTATTTTGTATAATTTTATCATTGTAAATACAGTTAAAAGTTCATAACTAATTATCCAACGGTTTAAAAAAATATTTTTATCCGTAAATTTTTTACACAGTCAACTTTATCGAATTTTCTTAATGGACCGACTAAAAGTCGCATAGATTGGTGACATTGGTCGTACGAGTTAGATTTTCGGTAACGATAAATATTCGAATTACACGACGATATCATTGAAAATACTAATTTAACGATCACAAACAGTCGTTAGGTTGGATGGCTATGCTAAAATATATTGTTTATTTTTTTAGAATTAAATTAGTATTTTTAAACATCTTATCGGCGTAAAATAAATAAGAAATTTAAAAAAAATAGAAAATTGACTTGCTGCTGCTAGCTGACGGCATGTCGAATATATAGCAACTAGAATGCGTGACTTTCTTTATTTGCCCATTTCAAAAACCCTCCTGCGAACGAAAAAAATGTCGTCTAAGTCGCCGCTACCCGTTGGAAGCCATCGCAACTCATCAACATCGCTATAGGCCGTTAATATTCACTGGAATCTCCAATCTCTCCATTTTCCTCTAAATTATAGTAAATTTTTACCCTAATTTCTGATTTGAGGCTAATTGGTGTGATTATGGGCTTAAAATTGATGATTATTGCGTATTAGTTGGTGATAATAGTGTATTACTTAATTTGGTGATATTAATTAATGATGTAACTGTTCAATTTGTAATTATAAATTAGGGTTTTAAAATCCAAAAATTAGTATATAATTGTTGATTAATATGTACGTTGATTAGTACGCGCTTGTTTATTATAATTTAGAATAATTTTAGAGCTAATATGTATGGTTGAATGGTGAATTGTTAAATATAAAGCTTATGGTTAAACATAATTTTATGTTAATTAATTAGTGTATGTTAATTATAAGTGTTAATGGTAATTATAAAATAAAGTTATTTTTAATGGTTAAATATTTTTAGTAATTAATTAATTAGTGCACCATTTTGCAAACTTGAAATTTTAGTTTACAAAATAGTTAAATTGAAAACATAAATAGTTAAATGAATTATTAAATATGGTTTAAAATTTAAAATTTAGTTAAGAAATATTTATGTAGTTAAATGAATTATAAAATATGGCTAAAATTTAATTTGTAGTTACTAAAATAGTAAAAATTAAGAAATAAATATAATGTTTATTTGAAAATAATGGTTAAATATTATTTTAACAAATACAATAACAACAAATTAAAGGCTTTAGTTCCAAAAGGCCTATTATTTTAGAAAATACAACAACACACCCCTTGGATGCAAAGTTATGCGTACGCTTCATCATAGTGAAGTATTGTTGAAATTTCTAACATATATTTTTAAATTAGGAATCCAATTATTTTGTCGACCGTACATGGATGTACGAAGAGCGAATTGGTTTGAAAGGTTCGGTAAAGGAACATTTCTACAATGGTGTACATGAATTATTAGATTCGCTAAATCTAAAAATAGAAATTCTTTACTCTTGTCGTAAATGCAAACATTTGAAGCATTGGAAAGCAGATATGGTTATAGTATATTTGTGTCAAGTTGGTTTTGTGCCAGATTATTATTTATGGGATCTCCATGGAGAACTTGTTGTACCTGAACATGTAGTGTAAAAGGGCGAGGTGAATAACGATTATGTTATAGAGAATCCAATAGAAGATATGGTGGAATATACAGCTTGATCAATGTTCTCTGCTGTTAAAGTTAATGATGAAGATGCAAATTCGAAGAAGAACCGATTATGAGAGCGAAAAGAATCTATGATTTATTGTATACTACTAAGAGGTCCTTGTGGGATGGTTGTAAAAGTGGAATCGAATTATCAGTAACTTTCGAATACATTACTATGAAATCAAAATTCAACTTTACAGAAGCTGGATTTACAGTTGTTGTACAAGCTGAAAAACGACATATGTCAACCAATAACCTGATGTGCGATGATCATTATAAAGTGAAAAAACTTATGTTCGCTTTCGATCTGCCGTACCAAAAGATAGATACATGTATAAAAGGTTGCATGCTGTATTGGAAAGATGACACTAACCTTAGGAAAGGCATAATATGTAATGAGGAAAGATACAAACCAAGAAAAAAAGAAAGGAAAGGAAGTTCCATATAAGAGAATGCATTATTTAACCATCACTCCTAGACTTCAAAGGTTATGTGCGTCAATTGCTACTACATCTCATATGAAATGGCACAGTGTGAGAACATAGAAGGAGAGAACTTGACACATCCATCTGATAGAGAAGCATGAAAACATTTCAATAAGACTTATCCTATGTTTGTTGCAGATAACCATAATGTCAAAATTGGTTTATGTACTGATGGATTTTCACCAGTCTCTCAATTTAGTAGTAAATATTCATCTTGGCCTATTATCGTTATACCTTATAATTTACCTTCATTGATATATATATATGAAAACTCCATATATGTTTCTCACTATTGTCGTCCTTGGTTTTGATGATCCAGCAAAAGGAATTGATGTTTATTTGCAGCCATTGATTGAAGGGTTGAAAACATTATGGCATGAAGGGGTTGATACATACGACATTTCTAAAAAAGAATTTTTGTATGTTTGCATCTTTGTTCTGGACAATTGTTAATTTCCACCTTATGTAATGCTTTTAGGTTGGAGTACGGCTGGTCATCTAGCTTGTCCTTATTGCATGGAAGAAACACGAGCATTTTCATTACTGAATGGAAGGAAAATTACATGGTTTGATTGCCATCGGTTTTTTCTCCATGTTAATCATACTTTTGGAAGAGATAAAAAACCGTTATAGCTATTAGAGCAGAGACTAGACAATCACCAATGATTTCATCAAGCGTAGAAATATATGATCTTGTAAAGAAATATCTAAAGATACATGATACTAGAGTAAAGACTGAAATTCCAGGTAAATCGATAAATGATAATTGGTGCAAACAAAGTATATTTTAAGAGTTAGCTTATTGGAAAGATCTCTTAATTCGACATAATTTTGACGGGATGCATAACGAAAGAAACGTGTTTGATAATATGTTCAATAATATTTAGAATATTAAGGGAAAACTAAGGACGGTCTGAATTCAAGACGTGATATAGAATATTTATGTAAACGTCTCGAACTTCATATGAAGCCCAATGACAGTAAAAACCCCAAAGGATGTTATGAGCATGATAGCATGCAATTAAAACTTGTGTTAAAGTGGGTGGAAGGACTAAGATGTCCTGATGGAATTTCTTTTAATCTCCATAGATGTATTGACTTTAAAAATAATAAACTGAGTGGGATGAAAAGTCTGCCTTATCATGATGGAAAATTTATTACCCATGGTTTTCAAAGAACCGTTTCCCATAAAGGTATGGAATGTTATAATAGAATTAAGTTTGTTTTATAAAGAGCTTTGTTCGACTACGTTAAAAGTTGAGCATATATGTAAACTAAAAGAGAATATCCATATACTACTCTGCAAACTTGAGAAAATTTCCTGCAAGATTCTTTAATGTAGTGAAGCATTTACCTGTTCTTCTTCCATCCAAAGCACTTATTCGAGGCCCTGTGCAATATGGATGGATGTATCAATTTGAGAGGTAATATTGAATATCCATAATATTAATTTTAATTTCAAATTTAAATTGAATTAATTTTGTAAAAGGTACTTGAATCATCTACAGAAAAAAGTTGGACAAAAAGTACAGGTTGGAGGTTTAATTTGCAAATCATATCTTGAAGAAGAAGCTTTATTCTTTTTCTCTCATTATTTCAGTGACCATATGAACTTATCATTTGTAAGTGTTCCTCGTAATGATAAAGCCGTTGAACAAGATTCTTCTCAAGCAATGTTATCTATTTTTAGACAACATGGTCGACCTGTTGGAAAATGTGTAGAACTATGATTAGACGATAAAGATTACCATGTAGCACACACATATGTTCTTAATTGTACTGAAGTTGCACCATTGTTAGGTAATATTAAATAATTCCAAATTCATATTTATGTTAATTATACTTATAAATTATAATGCAATATATTATATATATTTACAGTATTTACGAATCACAACATCCACGTGGCGATCTCAGCAAAGAATTTGCTAATTGGTTTTCAAACTACGTTTATGATCCAAGAAATTGTGTCGGTGATGAAGGATTGAAACATCTTACTATCAGACCAAAAGCATCAAGACTTATCCAATATTCTTCATCAATTGGTTTAAATTCAACACCAAGGAATATGGTGTTGAAAAATTAACCTATATAGCGGTGTATTTGTCAAAGGTAGTGATGATTCAGATGAACATGTAAAAGATTTTTACAGGGTCTTAATACAGGTTTCAAAATTGACATATTTTATACGACCTGTAGAATTTTTTTTATTCAAATGCAATTGGTCCGGCAATATTCCTGGTTCTGGAATTAATGTACACAAAGATTATAAGCTTATTGAAATAAAGTATACCTCGCATTCTATAAGTATGTCCTTTTGTATTAGTCAAGCAAGCATTACAACTTTATTTTGCTCTGTATCCATCCCTAAAAAGAGATAAAGTAGATTGGTAAGCTGTTTTTAAAACAAAGGCAAGATTTATATTCGATGGAAATAATATTTCAAATGAAGCAGCTTATCAAGCAAATCTTAAACTAAATAATGAAATAATAATAACTGCTGATCATACTGATTTAGGGTCTTTGAAAGATGAATCAAATGTTTTAATAGAAGCATTTGAGAGTACAAAGGAAAATGATATAGAGCATGAGACCGAGTCTGAATTAGAAAACGATGAAGACTGATTATTAATTACCGATGATGTAATAATGTATATATGATGGATATTTGTATCGTTTGTTGTATAATTAATAGTTTGAGTTTCTACTGTTATTAATGATGATGACTATGTTGTGAGCTGTGCATTATTTTGCTTTATTAATTCTATGTATTTTGGATATCTTGATCCATTTCTATAGTTTTAGTGGAAGTTTTATGTGATTATTAATCAAACATATTTTCTAATAATAAAATGATATGTTTTTCCATCATATGAAATGATATGTTTATGGTAGATATTCTGTCTGATAGAAGAACTTCTAGATCTCATTCTTCGAGTTCTCCTACCGTTGGCAAAGGTGCTAGTGGCTTGGCTGATTTACGACCAAGGGTGAGTATGACTACCAAAACGTTCGGGTAAGTATAAAATTTAATTTATTGCAACGTCATTTACACACATTTACAAACATTTCCATCGTCCAAATGTCTCTACCAAAGATGGTATACCATCCTAAATCCTATCATAAGGGATTTAACAAAAGAAAGATAGTGCATGTATATTATTTATGATTTATTAAATGTCTACATCAAAATTAATGTATGGGTTTTGAGCTAGAGCCTTCCGACTATATTTTGGCTGTCTCTAGGAATGCGTATATGAGTCAGAGTCGGATTTTGGCTGACGTGGGATTCATCCCACCTTATATTAGAGATGCTATATGGGTCGACTTGTTGGTAAGTATAAATTTATAATTCATTTGAAAATGACATATTTGGTCTTTGAAAATTAATATACTATGTATAACTCATTTTAATTTCAATGTGTAGATTGTAGTTGTTGTAGACGAGGAAGATCAATAACTATTTAGAAACCACTGGAACAAGAAAATTAGGAAAAAATACAGGGACACCCTCTCGATCGCAAAACACAAAAATAAAAAACCATATTGGATGAGTGCTAATGTTTGGACTGATTTTCTTGAGCACTGGGAAACTCCCACTACGAAAGTAAATTGTCAAGTTTCATATGTTTATTATAATTTGTTTAAAGTTTGTCTAATATTTGCATTAATTTAGTCAATCATATATTTAAGTAGTTACAGAAAGTAAATATAGATTTTATGTTAAATTTAAATGAAGTATCTACACGGAACTTGGCAAACAGGAATAAAAATCCTGTTACACACCGCGGTGGATCAAATTCCTTCCAACAACATTGGGAGAAAACGGTAAATTTATAAATTGCGATTATAGAATACTTATACATTGTTTAATCGTATATATACATTGTTTAATCATATATAATTTTAGGCGAAGGAGAGGGGTCACGACCCTACCTATTTGGAGGTCTTCACTTGCACACACGCCATGAAGCTGACCATTGAAGAAGGCTCAGTTGCGTTTACTTGGACAGACCCTAAATCTAAAGCTATAATGGTAAACATGCTTTAATTTTTTCTCTTATTTCACGTTACATAAATTATAAATTGACTATCTATTATGGTAAAATTCTATTTTTGATCGCAGAAAAGATTTGAAATGGAGCGAGCTCGAGTTCTAGAGGTGACCGGCCGAGGGGGAGGATAAGATTTTTAATGCTGTAACCAACAAGCCGAAGCGAAATAAGCGATACAGTTACGGTAAATGTTTGCACCAAAAATTTGGTGAAAACACCCAATAGAGATTTGTAGAGGAATAAATGAAGAATAATAAATGTAAGCAGAGAGAATATAGTAGTAAAGTAATCAGAAACAAGCTAATAAGAGAGATGTGGTAATTCATAGTGGTTCGGCGTTGTTTGCCTACGTCCACTTTGAAGATATAGCTTTACTGATCACTTTGTAAACTGAGAACAATAGGGTTCTGAGTCGAACCCTTAGTTATAAAAGAGTACAAAGCAACAAGTAGCTTAAAGGTTTCGAAAATGAACAATCAAGTCTATATTTATAGGGGAAGTCGGCAAAATATCTTCCTGAAATTTCTGCAGCGGAGTCTCCAGATCCAGAAGGAGTCACAACACCAATCCTGTGTCCCACATCATTTGTAATAACAATCGGCACCGATCGTTTTGTGAGCTCCTTTTGGCATGCGATCAATATGGTGGGCTCAACTCTTCAATATACTGATGTTCCCAAAGTTTCATATGTATTCGACTTGTAGATTTTGAGATATCGATTGTTTTTCGCTGAGTTGAACTGTAATATCGATACAGTATGATCCATAATTGGTTAATATGGATCGTACCCGATCTATTTTTAGTAAATAGTATATTTTCATATTATTATCATTCTATTAAGTCCGTCTTCTGCTTTCGCTTTGCCACTGCTTCATATTATCATTTGTGCCTGATCTCTGGGCTTCGTGATTGTTAATCTAACTCGTCAGTCTCGATGACAGTCAAGTCTAACTTGTCTAGTCAGTTCGAATATAGCCGGACCAAAAGGCTGGATAATACTTGCCCCCAAAGTACGTCTTGTTTCAACATAACTTGCTTTGAGTCGATGCAAGTTAGAGTCGTCGAAAAGGAATCCATCCAGTTTTCTGAAGAGTAGTCATCCCTTTGATGAATTGCTTTCCTTTAATAGTCGCATCTCTTTCTGTTTGACATGACAATTGGTTAATTTCCAATAGTATAAATTCTAGATTAGTCTTGATGGTGATCATTTTAGTCTTCGTTTCAGTGAGTCAGCTGGCCTTGGTTGTCTGGTTCAAATTTTCCTTCGATTAATACAGGTGAGAATTCAATTTCTGTTGATTTGAAGAAATCAAAAATTTTAGGATGTACACTAACACGTATGTGTATTCATCCTTGACTCCCGATCATGATTGCACGTTCACGAGTCATTGTCAACTTTCCACATATGTTTCACCTCATTTTTTTCTTTTTTTAGATGGATCAGCATGAATCCATCAAGTAAATGGATCATACTTGATACATTTTTAATACGAATTAGGTCAAATTCATTTGAGATTTGAACATGTCCGATTGTTCTCCCATTTTATTAGAAAATAATGGATCTGTCTAAATCCATTAGACATGAATTGTATATAACCAATGTTTATGTTAAAAAATCCAATTGCATCGTCATCTCAGGAGAAGAATCAGTATACATCCATCATAGAACGATCACACCCGATCGTTTCTTGGTTTGGCCATTTGATTAAATTGCGGGCTTTGTTTGTTCGGTCCACTCTTTCATATTTATACTCGAACACTTAGATTATTTTCCCACTTTAATTCATTAGCAAGAGTATGCTAACCGAACCAAAAAGAAAGTAAACTCCATCCTCTTCCTCCCCTTCACTTCCGATTTAAATTTTCGGATCCAAAATCATTTCCCAAACTTCATCCATCTCTTAACCGATCAACTCCTTCACTATATCCGCCATCACCGCCTTCATCTCTTCGGATCTTTCTTCATAATCGAATCCAAATTGCTTCCATCTTCAACTTATACATAGGTAGGTTCTATTATTTTCATTCGTTTTGATTTCTATGATGATACATTTGAGGTTGACTTGAGTAGGTCGAAGTGAGTCACGGCATTGTGGTGGCATTTGTATTTTGAAATGGAAAACGACAATAAGTTTTTGGAGATAGTGATGGAGAAATTGAAACGATCATGGTTGAACCGATCATTTGCTTTAGTGGTTGAGGATGGAAGATCGATTTTATTTAATTGTTCCTTGAGTTCTAAAAGTTGGACTGTTACCGATCGTTCCTAACAAAATTGATGTAGTAAAGTGTAAAAAGGCCGATTCATATTGATCTAAAAAATATAGCATAGGGGAATGAAACGGAGTTCGATCAATTATTTTGATGGATTGGTACTTGAAAAAAAATGAAGAGAAATTGGACCGATCATTTTCTGATAGGGTTTTGGCCGGCCATTTTTTGGATCAGTGGTTGAAGATTGGAGATTTGAATTGAAGTGAAGTGTGGAACCGGAGTCAAAGATTGGATTGACCGCAACGATCAATACGGATAATGATCAGTTGGAGTTTCTAGAACGATCGGTTGTGAAATGATCGTACAAAAATGATCAGTTATGCACATTGGGATAGATCGGTCGTAACATCATTTTGAATTGTTGTTGGTTTAACTTTGATGAACATACTTAAAATCCTTAAATCTTAATTAGAATTTTGTGATCAGCTTCAGCGTTGAATGCTTGAATAGTAGTACATGACTTGCATATGAAATGGGCTGCATATTCAGATGTATATGACAATCGAACTGTGGAACAAACTTGAATAATCTTTTACGTATTTATATTTGTTGCTTATGCCTTGGACAAAATTTTGAAACTCATCCACTTTTGAATGCATAATTCGAATTTCAACATGCCAACAACTGATCCCGATGCTTAGACTGAATCCTTAGCCAATGACGTAGAGAATCGGTTGAGACGGTCGGCAATGACGGTCACTCTGATCGAACCTCAAAGTCTCGTCACGGTCATAGTCATTAATTCTGAACTGTTTTTTACTGCATTACATGACACTGCACCACTCTGCACTAGTACACACTCTGCACAGGGGAAATAGGTTATTTTTTCTAATGATGATTATCTACAGTGTTTATTAGTCATGGGTTCCAGATGCTCGAAGCATTTAGCGTTCATGCCTTCTAGACAGCCTTCACAACATAATAATACCAGTGCTAAATCAAGCTCTACAACTGCTTCTGATAGACTCTCCCCTAGACATTAAGCTGAACCATCGAAAAGTTCTTTTCCATTGCTCGACCTTTTCTCTGCCGTTCCTATCCTCCCAATAGAAGTGATAGACCCTGCTCCCGACACTCTAGAAGACGCGGTATTTTTGAAAGATTGGGAGGATTCTATGGCTTCGAAAATTAATGAAGTCTCTCTTCGCAGAATTTATGCCATACATGGGATTTCGTTTGATGACATGCGAGTCCCGACTTGGAATGACAGAGCTCATATGCCCCCTGTGGGGTTCACTATGTGCAACAAGTTCATGTGTTGGGCAGGGTGCATCCCATCCTTCAATTCGTTTATCCGATAAATTATATATCAAATGAGCTTAGCACCAGCACAACTACACCCAAATGGCTATGCCTTGCTTAACTATACCTACATGGCATTCATGGAGTTTTTATTTCATCCTCCAACTCCTGAAGACATTCAATTTCTCTTCACTTTTAAGCGACGAAAGGGAAACCTTTCATTCGCATTTCTCGAGTCGGCCAAGAGATCTTGACTGGTACTTGGAACAAGTTGAGCGCTTTCAACAGCGAGTGGTTCTATATTTATTGCCCACCTGACTTTGCCAGATGGTGGTTAGAAGGACATAAGTATTATTCCTTGCTTAATTTCTTGAGTGTTTGTATCCAGGTCGTATCCTAAATTAAGCAACTTTTCTGGTTTGTGCAGGTTCTTATCCAAGACCCGATGGAAAATAATACACAGACATGGTCTTGGCGCTCAAAAGGGTTCCATCAAAAGATAGAGACATTGAGAATCCACTTACCGATGAGTGCCTTATTACCTACATTCTAACGAAAGAGGGTCGTAGCATAGGGCTACCGGTCACTGCTGGAGTTATAGTGACTAAGCAGCATGATGCGGATGATGGCCATCAAGCTGATCCTGTCTTTGTGAGGGGCTCAGGAAACTACCGATAAAGATGCAGCAGGAGATGAGGGTGATGACCTTGGTGGCGATAATGCATGTTCTAGTTTCGGGGCTGCGGTCTCGCTAACACCACAGCCCTTCGCTCTCGAAAAAGGAAAAAGGAAGAAGCTCATTTGTAGGTTCCCTAAGAGCCGCCTCTTCAAACAACCTAAGCTATCCATCACCCCTCGGGTTATTCCGGATCAGTCTGCTTCTCAATCTTCAGAACACTAATATGAAACATTTGAGGCATTATCTAATCTTTCGATACCGGATGATGTTGATGCCTTTCATTTTACTGACATGAGCGTCGGCGGATCAGAATCTCCTTCCAGAGCTGGGGTTGGAATTCCTTCTACCACTAGTGGAGAGGTTATTCCTACCAGTAAATCTTCAATAACTGGTCCGTTGGGGGGACACAAGGATATGCACATTCGCATGCACTTCACGATATTACACTGCACTTATCTCGTGTCCTTCAATACTTAGAGCTAATTTATTCTTTGTTTTTCTTTGCAGAAACAATGGTAAGGAAGAAGCATATGTTTTAGTCTCTGCAGGAAATATCATGCCAGAACCATGGTTCTTGTTCGGGCCTATACCGCCAAGGTAGTGGTCGTGAATATGGCCCTAACTATCGCTCCAACTGAGATCGGGATTACCAGAATAAAGATGATGGAGATAGGTCTTCCCATGATAAACTTCGATCCAAATCTAGATCTCCTCCTCCTAAAAGTCCTAAAAGGCAACAAGATCACCGCGACAACGTTCCTCCTATTGACACCTCTCGTGGTCTTCCTCCTACTTCAGTTTCTTCACAGTCTGTTGTTCCATCTTATCCTAAGCGACCCAGCGATCGTCGGCATCATAGTGATAATGATGTTCACCAATAGAGGCCAGGCAAAGAAAGAGCTGACACCCAAGTTGTCACTGAAGCTCAACAAGTCGATGTTGCACTCGTATGGCCCAACTTAAGTCAGATTTTCCAAATGTATGTCTCGATGGATTTTTCTTTGTACCTAATCTTAAGAAAGTTCCTAAAAAAGTCTAGCAAATGACTATGGATTGTGTGAATGATATCTATAAGTAGTATAATAGGTGGATGAGAGCGGCGGAGAGGATTTCTAAAGTATCTTGGGAGAGAGCGGCAGAGATTAAGAAATTAAAACGCCAAGAGGAACAAGATAGACGGATCATCGAAACTCTAACCAATGAGTTAGAATTTTCAAGGAGCTCACAGGCAGAAGCTAAGAAAAAAACATAAATGACCATCAAAGCACTTGAGGATGAGAAAGCCAGGCATTTGGACGAGGTTGAAGCGCTTCATCATCAGATCCATAAAATGGTGTTAGAAAGGGATGCGGTCCAAAGAAGTGCAGCTGAATACAAAACTAAGTTCGAGCGTGAATCCATAGATAAAGAGGAAGCATTTAAAATCGGCTAGGATGTCTTGTGATGAATTGGTTACTGTCAGGCTTGAAAGAGACGCGACTGTTGAAAAGGCCAAAGATATTGATGCCCTCGTTAAACGAGAAGAGGAGGCTATGAAAGAAAAGGCCAGGGAGGAGGTTATGGAAAAACTAGATTCACTGCTTATTCTTTACAACGCCAATGTCCTGAAGTATAGAAACTTGGAGTGGCTCTAGGGTGACTACCCTTACCATCTTGTACGTGCTTGGGAGCATCTTGTTCAGGAGAAGAAAAAGGCTTTTGGCAATGAAAAAATCGATATGATGAGGCTGGAAGCCGAAATTCTATTGGGTGACGAACCCAAGGTTCTACATGAAACCCAGCTTATACTCCAAAAAGAGCACGCTACAACCTCTCAATATAAAGCTTGTAAAGGTTCCGAGTCCATGTCACACAATGTCACAGATGAATAGAATTCGGCGACCCAAGCTATTCCCAACACCACTATGGATTCTTCTATTAAGCCTGGTTACAATCCGGGGAAGCCGCATATTGCTACACCTAGTGGGCTCTCCACGATCATGGAAGGAGGCTCTGATGGAACTCTGTCTCACGTGGAGGACCAATCTGGAGAAGGTATTTCATTAAACTCACATGTCCTTTAGAAAGCTAGAGTGTCCCCGATCGATATATCTAATCTCTTTAGTTATGTTTCCTCTACTCTAGATCTACCGGCTGTAGTTCCACCTCTTCCTCAAGAATCTCAACGGGACCTTAGGTGCCTGCGACGGAGTGCGTTACTGTCACGGCTTCGGAAATAACCCAAGATGTCCTGGAAGAGGAAGCTTTTGTGATCGACAAGCACTTGGTGGACGCTTTGTTGAGGGAAGAAAGCAATCTGCATCAAGAGATTCCTATTGATGATGACATTGTGATTATTAGAGCTTCCCAATCCTTATCAAGCCCTTCTATGCAAGAAATGGCACAGAAACTCGGGGCGGACATTGCCCTTGAGACGAAAGTCAACTAGGAGAGAATGGAGATCGTTCCTCCTCCCATCTCCATCGTTTTTCCTGGAGAAATTGTGGACACTTTCGCTCCTCAGTCAGAAACTGCTCAAGATGTACCTATTGGCTCAACCCAGACTACTCTGGTTAAAAGCCAAGGAAGCGGGAAGAGAGGAGAGAAGAAGAGTGGGGAAAGTTTAAGTGAAATCTCCCCCAATTCCAAGAAGAAGAAGAGGAAGCCAATGAGGAAGTGATCCTTTGCATGCACTCATGCTCCCAAGCCTTTTTGGGTTTTGTTGGCCGAATTTGTATGAGATCGGCCCCCTTTATTGATTCTTTGCTGTGAATACTTATACTTGAGTTTCCAAGCTTATGTAAATAAAGTTCTTTTACTTTTGTTGAACTTTGTGTGAATTTTCTTAAGTAGTTGAGCTATTACATTTTCCATTCAATGTACTTGTAATTCGTCGCTCATTGATTCGGATGACAATCTGTTAACTTTTTCCCAAGTCCACCATATGGTCGTAGCCTCAAGTCATACTAGACATTGGGCGCAAGTCCTAGTGTTACGCTGTCAGATTCAGCAGTTTAAGTGATTATACTCCTGCTCCCAGTTCTCGGGTTAAAGGAGTTATGGTCGAATTCCATCTTTAGCGAATTTATACTCCTCCTGTCGATTTTAGGTTGGAGTTAATGGAATAGTGAGTAGTCGAATCATGCTCATCTATTTGTTTATACTCATATCCCTACTTTAGGGATAAGAGTTCATTGGCAGATGATCGGATCGCACCCAATTTATGTTTATACTCTGGTCCATGCTCTGGAATCTTAGAGTTATTTCAAAAAATAGTCAAACCTTATTTTCCTTGATTGATTGACTTGGCCCCAAGCCCGAGGTTTAACTTGGAGAGTGATCGGTCGTGTTACGATCATTTTTTGATTCATGTCTATCCCAACGCTTGGTGGGATTGATTTGACTATCGGATGGTCAAGTCACATCCATTTCTCGTTAGTTACTCCGCCCATCGAGTTGTGAGCGAGAATCATCGAATGAACGGTTGGACCGCGTTCATTTTTTTAGTCCAATCATGAACTTTTGTAATCGGTTGGCTCCACACTCCGGGAACCTGCTCGGACATATCAGTATTAGTTAGTCGGTATCCTAACTAATATGTAATGCTACAGCAATCACATATATGAAGGAAATTTCAAATTTTATTTGCCAAAATAAAAAGAAGTGACATAATTTGCCTTATTGCATATGTGGAAAGTCAAATGCTAAAGCAAATTCGGAAATTAAATACAACCAAATGAAAAATAATAAACTAAGTGAAATAGCATCGTAAATGCTCGTTATTCCATGCCCTCGGGAGTGTGATGCCATCAACAGTCGCTAGCTTTAAAATTCCTTCTTCATGCCTCTGTTCAATGATGTATGGTCCCTTCAAAGTAGGATTCATGCGTGATGGGACAGGAAAAACCCGTTTCAAGATGAGATCGTTGATTTCAAAGGTCCTAGGTCGGACTTTAGCGTTGTAGTATTGGGCGACCCAATATCGATGTGCAGCTGCCCTAAAATCATCTTCTTCGTGCTTCTCATCTACCAAGTCTAGAGATTCTAAGAGGAGATCTCTATTTGTTATGGGGTCGTAGTAGGTCACCCGATGAGAAGGGATTTCGAGTTTAACAGGAATGACGGCTTCAGAGCCATAGGCAAGGACGAATGGAGTATGGCCAGTCGCAGACTTGTGAGTGGTTCTATAAACCCATAATTTTGTTGGGAGTTCATTCACCCACTTGCCTTTAGCCTTTTCCAAACGTTTTCCTAGAATGGACTTTACAATTTTGTTCACAGCTTCAACTTGTCCATTTGCTTGAGTGTGAGCAACTGCCATAAATATCTTTCCAATATGACGACGACGGCAGAAGTCTTTGAATTTAGCACTATCGAATTGGGTTCCATTATCAATTACAATGGTTTATGGAAGGCCAAAACGATAGATGATGTTCCAGACAATGAAGTTGATTAATTTCTTCGTCGTGATCGTGGTTAAAGGTTCTGCTTCGGCCCATTTGGTGAAGTAATCAACTGCTACGATGGCGTACTTTGCACCACCTTTAGAGATCGGTAAGGAACCGATAATATTCGTGCCCCATGTGGCTAACGGCCATGGACTAGCCATTTGTTTAATTTTCGTTGGTTGAGCTCTCGAAACTTTTGCATACATATGGCATTTTTCGCATTGCTTAGCGTAATCAGCAACATCTCGGTTGACAGTTGGCCAATAATACCCATAACAGAGTATTTTCTTTGCTAGGATTTGCTCCCCAGTGTGATCGCCATATTCCCCTTCATGAACTTCCCTCAAGACTTGTTTTATTTCATTATGAGCGATACACCGGAGCAGGAGAATCTAAAACCCCTTTCTATACATGACTCCTTCTTGAATGATATATCGTGAAGCTTTGCAGAGGATTTGTCATGTTTCATTCCTCCATTCGGGAAGGACTCGCTATAGCAAATAATCTTTAATCAGGATCATCCACGACTCCTTCTCAGGCTCCGTCTCTAGTACCCAGTTGATTTCCATCTGGTTTATGCTCAGAGTGTCTAGTACTTCGACTGGAACCAAGCCCATTTGTTGTGCATCCCAGGTGCTAGCAAACTTTGCCAATGAGTCAGTCTCTTTGTTTTGATCTCAGGGAATATGCATGATGTCATAATACTCAAAGTCAGTCAATAGCTCTTGAACCTGAATAAGGTACGGAGCGATTCGCTGTCCTTTAGCCTGGTAATCTCCCCTGACTTGGTATACCACCAACTGGAAATTGCAAAAGATTTCAAGAGAATTTATTCCCGGTTCTCTGGCAAGTTTGAGACCTGCAATCATAGCTTTATACTCAGCTTTGTTGTTCATTGCAAGGAAAGTCAAGATTCAAAGCCTAGCAAATTGATCGGTCTTCTAGAGTTACTAGCACAACTCCGACTTCAGAACGATCATTGGATACTCCATCCGTATACATTTTCCACCAAATGGTAGGGGCTCCATCACTCTTTGGGAGATCATCCTATGCAGCGAATTCTGCTATAAACTTTGCCAGTGCCTATCCTTGGATGGCTCTTCAAGGGAGATAAGTAATGTCGAATGGGCTAAGTTCGATGTTCTACTTCAGTTGCCTTCCAGACATCTCAAGTCGCTGTAAGACTTGTCGTAACAGCTAATCGGTGAAATTTTTGATGGGATGAGCCTGAAAATAGGAGCGAAGTGTTTGTACCATAATTGGGCACAACACTCTTCGGATGTGTTTGAAGAGATAAAATGAAGAAAGTAAATGTAAAATGAGGCAGATCTAACAAACATACCAATTAACAGATAAGAAAAAGTGCTGAAACACACAATTTAGAGTGGTTCGACGTATGGTCTACGTCCACTATGGAATGATTGATGATTATTGATTATAACTCGCTGGTTACAAAAGATTTACAATAATACAATCGAAATACAATAGAAATTTTGGCAGAGTATCGGCGTAGAGAGGCCAAAAAAGTCCCTTTTTTGTAGGTCCAGGGTCACTATTTATAGGTGTAGGCAACAAATATCTCGCCCAGATCTCGGAAGACTTCTTCTCTCACATGGGTGGACCCACAGGATCAAGTTCAGGTGATTTCGACTCGATTTAGGAGTGATACGAATTGAGTTCGTATCAATCAATAATTGGTCCTTTTAGGCTGGGATCGATCAGGTACATTCTTGAGGTAGTACACAAGCTCCTGTGAAAATTTTGTAGCATTTGGACTTGTAGATCTTGAGATATGATCGATGCAAGTTTGGATTTGTATGACATTGTCGTCTTCATATCGGTCGTGCATGGCTCTGTTCGTATCGATGCTTGCATGCTACTTTGTATCGATACTCCAATTTGCTTCATTTATGAGCGTTGGCAGCAACTGGCTGTGGATTTCGATCATTTCGTTGGCTGCCAGCTTCTTCATTCCCTTCAGTAATATGAGAAGAAAAACTGGTATGTCTAACCATGGTTGACAGTCTTCTTTAAGAAATGGAGGAAGACATCTGCATTTGATAGCAGTCATCACTCTTGGCGGAATCCATGCGCCATTCTCACTTCATGAGGTAGTGTCGGAGGTTGTATTCTCGTAGTACACCGACTGGTCAGCATGTTGAATTTTCACTGGAAATTTTGTATGTAGAACAGTTTCAATGAATGGGTCTCAACTGGGAATGATACTCCAATCGCCGTTGTCTAGTCCATTTTCTAGCTATATGGTCTTGTAACATTGGTGAATGATGTATGCACCATTGCCCAACGTTCGAGTGGTTTGGTGACACCGATGGTGAGTTGGTTAAGATGGGCTCATAGATTGGTGATTATTTCTAATTTTCACCCAGGTAGGAGGCCCATATAAGGCAGTAAGGAAGTCCTCTTAAGGTTGTATGCCATGCTTCTAGTCATATGGACACGGTATGATTAAGATGCGGGCATTTGAAGATGGTTCAGTGATTACCAGCTATGCTTTGAGTTGGCAGAGCAGATAGTGTAGGCCAGTCGTCATATTAGCCATCGTACCATAGTTGTCAATTCAGGAGTTTAAAAACTGGTCAATTGGGGGAAGTTGCAGTCCACCTTAGAAGCATGATATATTAACCAACTCTAGTTCTTGGCGTATTAGATAGGTTCTCCAGCCTTTGGGAGCACCGGTTGAGTAGTATTTCTTTACCCATTCCTTTATTGCAATTCAGCATTTGCTGCTATAATCCCTTATGTCCCGTTTAGTCATAGAACGATCTGGAGCATGGATGGAATGTTCCTTCATTAAGTTGAGCTTTGAATTCACTATGCGGGTGCTCTGCGCTGCGGCTAGGTTTCCCCTCGAAAAAACAAATTTAGCCTCTTTTTCGAAAATTTGGGTCGTACCCGAAAATATCTTTTTTGAAAGTTCGTATCATTCTCAGCAATGTATGAACGATACAAATGTTGGTGAAATTGAACGATCCGAAAAGTGGACACTTGGATCGATACGAAGTGGTATCTAAGGATCCATACGAAATGCACACGGCTGAACCGATACGAAGTGTATTTGAGTATCGATACGAATTGGACGCAGTTGGATCGATACGAAGTGTATCCGAGGATCGATACGAATTGGATGCAGCCGGATCGATACGAAGTGTATTTGAGTATGGATACGAATTGGACGCAGCTGGATCGATACGAAGTGTATCGGAGTATCGATACAAATTGGACGCAGTTGGATCGATACGAAGTATATTTGAGTATCGATACGAATTGGACGCAACTGGATCGATACGAAGTGTATCGAAGTATCGATACGAATTGGACGTAGGTGGATCGATACAAAGTGTATCGGAGTATCGATACGAATTGGATGCAGCTTGATCGATATGAAGTGTATCGGAGTATCGATACGAATTGGACGCACCTGGATCGATACAAAGGTATGGATATGAAAATCATGATATTTTCATGGATACGATAATATGGATACTAAAATCATCATATTTTCATGGATACGAAAATCATCATATTTTCTGGATACGAAAATATGGATACGAAAATCATGATATTTTCATGGATACGAAAATCATGATATTTGCAGTTCCTCTTAGATCTGGAGCAATCTGAATAGAATAGAAGGAACCACTGGACGACAGGTCTGGATCACCTCCTTAGATTTTTGCAATCCAACGACGGTAGTAGATCCACAGAGCAGAAGAAAAGCTGGGTTCTCTCAGTGAAAGCACCAAAGTGTTTGTACCAAAATTGGGTACAACACTCTTCAGATGTGTTTGAAGAGATAAAATGAAGAAAGTAAATGTAAAATTAGGCAGATCTAACAAACACACCAATTAACAGATAAGAAAAAGTGTTGAAACACACGAATTTAGAGTGGTTCGGCGTATGGCCTACGTCCACTATGGAATGATTGATGTTTATTGATTATAACTCGCTGGTCACAATAGATTTACAACAATACAATCGAAATACAATAGCAATTTTGGCAGTGTATCGGCGTAAAGAGGCCAGAAAAGTCCCTTTTCTGTAGGTCTAGGGTCACTATTTATAGGTGTAGGCAGCAAATATCTCATCCAGATCTCGAAAGACTTCTTCTCTCACGTGGGTGGACCCACGGGATCGAGTTCAGGTGATTTCGACTCGATTTAGGAGCGATACGAATTGAGCTCGTATCAATCAATAATTGGTCCTTTCAGGCTGGGATCGATCAGGTACATTCTTGAGGTAGTACAAAAGCTCCTATGAAAAATTGGTAGCATTTGGACTTGTAGATCTTGAGATATGATCGATGCAAGTTTGAATTTGTTCGTCTTCGTATCGGTCATGTGTGGCTCTGTTCGTATCGATGCTTGCATGCTACTTCAAATCGATGGTTAGAGGCCGCCTTTGTATCTATGCTTCATGTTGCTTTCTTCGTATCGATCGGTGATTGTTTCTCTTCGTATCGATGGTGGGAGATCGATACGAGATGGATGGAGGGAGACCGATACCAAATGGACATTTATTGATGGATACGAAGTGTTGTTAACATGATGGATATGAAGTAGCTTCATTTTGATGGATACAAAGGAAGTTAGTGGGCGATGGATACGGACTGAATCTCTCTTGGGGAATGGATACGAAATTGGATGGATACGAATAAAGTTTGATTTTTCAACCTTGATTGATCAATAACTTGAGCATACGAACTCCGATTGACTTAAAATTTGGAACGTTGGCTTTCATAGCTTTGCTTGTCGTGTCATATCAATTGTAGCTCGATCTAGACTCGGGCAAAATTTACCAGTATCCATAGTGAACCTATGTATAACCGATCTCCAGGAAGAACTGTCCTTGGTTTCTAGTCCAGTTCTTGGTGTCACGGCGTTGCCGAAAGGCGGGATAACATTTGCCCCCCAAAGTACGTCTTGAGTGAACATGACGTGCTTTGAAAAGCTGCATCCTTCATTTTGAAAAAGTTCTATGCGATTCGCTGAGTAGTTACTACCTTTTCGTCAAAAGATGTAACCTTTTATTGAAACGACAGTGATGTAGATGTCGAACTGTTGATTGTCAATGATCATGCAGTGTTTTGTTGTAATTGAGTGTTGAGCGCTAGCGATTTGTTGTTCATCATTCTAATCATCACCAGGTAAGCAATCAATTCCTGTTAACTTCAAAAATTGAATGCTAGTTTGCCATACATGCACATATGTTAACCTTACTCCCGTTCATGTTTGCACGTTTGCGGGTCATTATCAAGTTCTTTTGATCGAGTTTCATATCCATCCTCTCCTGGATCGATGTGAAATTCGAGTTGCAACAACGGTCGATGGTTGTTTTTGATCCATTTCTTTGTATCGATCCTCTCCTAGATCGATTTGAGAGGTTGGAATGTATGCTTCAATTCGATGGCTATCGACACAAAATGGATAGTCCCTCGGAATGCTTCATATCAATGGAGTTAAGTGGCTCAAATACGATCATGTAGTGACTTTCATATCAATGCGCTTCACATTGATGGATACGAAGTTGATGGATGGTCACTTATGGACACAAAATGTACAAGTGTTAACTCATGGGATAGCTTCGCGAAGGATATGCCATTTCTCTTTCCTCTGTTCAAGAGGGATGCCTTGTTATAGATAATCTATGATATGAGTCATCTGTGACTCCTTTTCTGGCTCCGTCTCTACGATCTAATCGATCTTCAACCGTTAATGCTTGGAATAATAAGTATTTCAACTGGGATAAAGTCTATTTGTCACGCATCCCCAGAACTGGTTAACTTGGCCAGTGACTCGACTTTTTCATTTTGTTCTCTGAGGATGTGCGTAAGCTAGTAGCTCTTGGACCTAGTTGAGATAAGGAGCAAGATGTTGCCCCCTAGTTAAATAATCTTCCCAGACTTGGCATACTACAAACCAAAAATCACATAAGACATGTAAAGTTTCCACTCCTAATTTTCTTGCAATTTTGAGTGTGGTGACCAAGGCTTCATACTTAGCTTCGTTATTTGTTGCAGTGAAGTTGAGTTTCAGGGTGTAGCAGATCGATCGTTCCTCCGGAGTCATTAACGCAACTTTGACGTTAGTAAGTCGATTATCGGAAGTTCCATCTATATATGTTCTCCATCGATTGGAAGGTTCTCCACTGTTATTCGGATAATTGTTTGATGAAGTGAATTCAGATATGAAGTATGCTAATATTTGACCATGGATAGCTCTCTGAGGGAGATAAGTGATATCAAATTGGCTTTGCTCGATATTTCATTTGAGTAACCTTCCAGACATCTAAGGTTGCCGTAGGACCTATCATAATGGCTGGTCGATATAGACGTTAACGGGGTGAGGTTGTCAATAGCTAGCTTTCATCATATACTGATCTTTGGATTCGTTTCTCTTCACATAGCAATGCGATGCATATGGCGTGTGTTGACATGGCCCAATTGATGCATAAATCTTTGCGATCCAACAGCTCGGATAAAATTCTCTAAACGATCTATTAGATCTAGAACTGCATCAACGCAGTTGTTAGTCCATTCAAAAGTTCTCTTCCCTCTCTTGGTCAGGTTGAAGAAGAGAATACACTTGTAGATGGTCCTAGAGTTGAATCGGCTTAGGATAGTAATCTTCCGACTTAGCTCTGTACCTAATTGGTTTCCTCGGTACATGGATGACTCTAATCTTCGGAATTTTCTGACATTAGCCTCAATCCTATGAGAATTGATGACGAAACCTGAGAATTCTTCTTACACAATGCTAAAAGAGCATTTTAAAGGATCAAGTTTCATTCTGCAGTTGTTGGAGAGCACTGAATATCGTTGCTAAGTCATCGATGTGGTCGTTTGATGGTCGTGATCTCACAAGCATATTAATCACATATACTTTCATCGATCGGCCGATCTTGATTTTTGAATGATCTGTTAATCGTCCTTTGGTAAGTAGCATAAGCGTTCTCAAGTTTGAATCCAGGGATTGCAAGATAGCACTATAGGCCCAGGTCAGTAGTGAAACAGTTGTATTCTTGGTCTGGGACATACTTCAGTATCCGATTATATCTGGAGTTTGCGTCCATGGATGTGAGTAATTCATGTCTGATGGTCGAGTCCATCAGTTGGTTGATCATTGGAAGTGGAAAGCTATGCTCTGTCATACCCCATGCAAATCTGAGTAGTTGACGTATTTCCCCCACTCTCTGTTCGTTTTTCTTATAAGTAAAGGATTGGATACTCATTTTGGTTAGAGGGCATCGTGGATAAACCCACTAGTTTTGAGCAGATTCTCCTCCTCCTTAAGTGCAATAGATCTTTCCGGATCCACGTCGCATTGTTTTTGTTCACCGAGATATGCCTCGGGTCGACATTTAATGCAGGGTTCTTCATGGCTGGCGATAGTCCACATATATACATGAGATTGAGTCCAAGCGAACATATCAAATTCACCTAGAGCAAAGCAGTTAACTCTTTCATCATCATTGCACTGAGTTGCGATCTAATCTACAATACTTGTGATGGGTTGTAAGCGCTTCATGTGCTTATTTTCACTGGTAAATGATCAGGCTTATAGGGACGTTGAATCAAAGGATTAGTAGAACTTAGCCATGTACTACATGCTGCTACATAGCTGGCTCCAGCTTTGATATTGAATCTACTTGTGTTTCTAAGTGATGCGCTTTTCATTCAATGTACTCGCGATCCATTGCTCATTGTAAAGGTTGGAATAATGATCAGCAGCCATAACTCCAAGCATCGATCCGATGATTCTATCCCTAGGCATCCTTTCGGCCGTAACCCTGAGTTGTTATGAATATAAGGCATGGGTCATAGGGTCGAGTTATTATAGTCAACTCTTGGATAATCACTCTTTTGCCCCCAATCCTTGGTTGATGGACTTATTGTGCGAATGGTCAAGCCTAGCCCCTGATGTGTTTATATTGTAGTCCAAGTTGTAAGAGCCAGAGTTGTTTGATGAATGATCAAACCATATTCATCTTATCTCTCGCACATGCCCACAATTCTAACCAGTATGTGGCAAGGTAGAGCATGTCCGCTTCAATTTTGTATTCTATCCCGTTGAACCATAGGAGTTAACTGATGGAAGGCTGAGTCGTGCCTATCTTGCATTATGTTCTAGTTCTTTCCTCTAGGCAGAATACATTGTTGCTTTTCCGACATTCGGACATGAGCTAGGTTCTAGACGGTCAATGACATTCACTTTGCTGCTTATGTCTCCATACTTTGGGCCAAAACTGAAGAGTGAATCGTCCAGTCAGATCCAATGCAGGATTGATGCTTCCCTTATTGAATCCAAGGTAAGAATCCGTGCGCGGACATTTAGGTTGCACTTGTTGTGAGTTGCTCGTTTAGTCGGATCGTGGTAAGAGTTAAAGAATGAATGGTTGCATTGCATTCTTTTGGAGTTGGGCGATCAACCACGTCCATTTCGATTTACGTTCTCCCATTAGATCTAGGGATAAAGTTAGCTCAAATGCAGTCATGTCATGCTCATCTGGTCTTATGCTCTTCCTTATGGATAGAAGGAAGCCGACAGAGGATGAATGGTTAAGTCACACTCATTCGTGGTTTATTCTTCAATCCATGCTCCGTTGGTCAAAGGTTTTCGATGGACGTTCGGGTCACATCGATTTGTAGTCGAAGAGGATCGATATTGACCATGATTCAGCGACACGATGTAGAATGCTCGGACCTCATTTCCTGTTGATCCAATGGTATGATATGAAGGTGCAGATCGATATTGCCCGTCGATCCGGCGGTACGATATAATTGGTTGCCCGTAACTTCGGACGTCATTCTAATGGGTTGGCATTAAGGCCTCCTTGTAGTCGTTGCCTTAAGTTGTAAAGGACGCTAAACTGGAGATGTAGCAAGTCACCTTTCTCTTATTTTGGTGATTTGTACTTCTGCCTCCAGTCTTGGGTTAGCAGAGTTAGTTCGTGGATGGTATAATTGCATTTGTAGTGAGTTTATACTCCTCATGTTGAGTTTAGGTCAGAGTTAGTGAATGAATGGTCGAATCACATTCATTCGTTTGTCTATGCTTGTAGCCGCACTTTGGGGATCAAAGTCAGTTGAAGGGCCATTAATCATGCCTATTTGATGTTTATACCCCTGTCTGCATTCTGGGGACTAAGAGTTTAGAAGAAAATGGTCAGACCATATTTTCCTCGATTAATTTGTCTAGCACTAGTCAAGGGCAAAAGTCGAAGTGTGTTTGGTCACATTACAACAACTTTAATTTGATGCTTCTCCCACTGAACTGTAGGAAGGAATTGATTGGCGGATGGTTGGGTCACATCCATCCATGTTGCATGCATAACATGTTGGATCATAGGCAAGAGTTAGCGGATGAACAGTCGTGTCATGTTCATTTGCGGTAGGATGGGTAGTCACATCCATTTAGAATAGGATGTTCAACTAGGTCCGTTTTGCAAATCTGTGTCTCCCTGTCGAATCAAGGAAGAAATTTTGTCTTGTAGGGTTAGAGTGCATCCCTAAAAAATTATGTTATGGGTCTCGTGCCGGGGACAAGAGTTGATGCATGGATGGTCGTGGCGTGCCCGCTTAGTGCTAGATGGTCAGATCGCATCCAATTTTTTGTGATAAGTGTGGCCCCGGTCAAGGGAAGAGTTGGAAAGCAGACGGTCAAACCACATCCGCTTTTTGTACTACAGAGCTTGTTGAGGAATCAGAGTTGATAGATGGACAGTCGAATCGCATCCCTTTTGGTATTTATATTCCAATCCTAGCTTTGAGGACTGTAGTTGGTTGATGGGTGGTCTGTCGCACCCATTTGGTCTTTATACTCCAGTCTGCGCTCTTTGGACCAGAGTTGGTTGATGGGTGGTCAGTCACACACATTTGGTCTTTATGCTGCAGTCTGTGCTCTCGGGACCAGAGTTATTTGATGTTTATACTCTAGTTCGCACTTTGGGAATCTGGAGTTAGTTGATGTTTATACTCCAGTTCGCACTCTAGGAATCTGGAGTTAGTTGATGTTTATACTCCAGTTCGCACTCTGGGAATCTGGAGTTAGTTGATGTTTATACTCCAGTTCGCACTCTAGGAATCTGGAGTTAGTTGATGTTTATACTTCAGTTCGCACTCTGGGAATCTGGAGTTAGTTGATGGGTGGTCAGTCACACCCATTTGGCATTTGTGCTCCAGTCCGTGCTCTCGGGACTAGAGTGAGTCCGTGTTTTATACTCCTGTTCGCGCTCTAGGAATCCGGAGTTAGTTAATGGGTGGTCAGTCACACCCAATTGGTGTTTATACTCCAGTCTGCGCTCTCGGGATCAGAGTTAGTTAATGTTTATACGTCAGTTCGCGCTCTGGGAATCTGGAGTTGGCCGACAGATGGTCAGTCACATCTGTTTAGGCTTTAGGATTTCGTTCACACTATGGGAACAAGAAGTTGATCAGGTACGTGGACGGTCGTATGACATCCACCTTGAGTAGGCAAGCGAAGTCGTTAGATGGACGGATCCACCTTCCTCGAGCTTGTAAATATGAAGGGCGAGGTCGTTAGATGGACAGATCCATCCTCCTTGGGTTTAGGTTGAACATGGGCGAAGTCGTTAGGTGGACGGATCCACCCTCCTCGAGCCCACGTCCATACGTTTATGCTCCAGCTCGCACTCTGGGAGCTGGAGTTAGTTAAAGGATTGTCGTGTATCAATCCTTTTTGGCTTCAGTGTGATAGCTTGTCCCTGAGCTTGGGGTTTCACTTAGCGAGTGATCGGTGGGATCCCGATTAATTTCCACTTATCTACCCTCAATGAAGAATGAGATTTAGTTTATGGACGGTTGGATCGCTTCCATGTTCATTTGGATTCTGCTTCTGCCAAGCCTAAGGAGTAAGATTAGTGTTCTGGCAAGCTTTGAGCTCAAGCAAAGGAGAGGATGGTCGAACAACATCCACTTTGAGTTGTGTATTTTCCCTTAAGTCAGGTGCAAGAATTGGAGAGCAGATGGTTGAGTCACGTCCACTTTATAATTTGCGTTTTTCCGTTCGAGCTGAGGAAGAGAATTGAATTGATGGCTCATGATGATTAGCGAGTAGGCAGTCAGTTGTTGATGACTTTAAATTGAGGGTTGGCCCCTGATGAAGTCGTTTTAAGGCATGATTGTTTTGCCGAATCACAGACGCAAACTGGAAAGTGAATGGTCAAATCATATCCACTTTAAACATGTGTTCTCAAATAACCCCAAGTGTCTAATGTAGGATTGGATGCATGGACGGTCACGCATGTCCACCCTTGGTGTGATTTTGATTTTACTGGGCATCGGAAGAAGCATAAGTATTTTGGTGAGCCTCAAGTACGAGATGGAGAGTGCATTGTTGGGACATATAACTCCAAGTCTTTCTCAGATCTCCTAATTAAATTGCATAGGCAAATGAGTGGATGGTTGGTTGCATCCACTTTGTACTGGAGTCCTGACCTTGTCGGTCTCTTCTGCTTTGATGCCTTGCCCCCAAGTCAGGGGCATATAATAGCCGATCAGTGGTTGAATTATGCTCGTCATAATGATACCTCAATGACTTGATCATAGTCCGCGGAGGTTGTTTGGCACCGAACCTTGAGTACTCGGTTACCTACAGCATTTGCAAGTAGTTTAATTCAAGTCGGTGATACTTCATAACATAAATGAAATTGAAATAGAAATAATTCAAAAGAGATCATATCAAAGCCCATTGATAAGTGAAGTAGTGTCGTATGCTCGCTATTGCACTTTGGTCCAGCCATTCTTAGTTGGAAGTCTAATGCAAGTGGTTCAGTTTTATCAAAGTTCTTGATCGAGAGGAGTTGGGGGTTCCCTGCCCATTGTTTTATGGGGCTTGCACATATCGTCGAAGCTTTCCTTTCCGGAGCAGCCTTATGGCGCTGGCGTCCACAGTAGCCATCTAAGGAAAAGGAGCTTCCCGATTTAGAGTATAGAGTAGGTTTCCTCCTTATCTTGCCACATTGATCCTTCATCTGGTTCATTAACTCAACATTATCCTGGATATGTTGGTGTAGTTGTTGGCGACTATCCACCAATTCTCTTATCAAAGTCAAGAAATAAGCTCTTGTGATAAATTCATTTATGAGTATTGGCAGCAACTGGCTGTGGATTTCAATCATTTCCTTGGCTGCCAGCTTCTTCATTCCCTTCAGTAATATGAGAAGCAAAACTGGTATGTCTAACCATAGTTGACAGTCTTCTTTGAGGAATGGAGGAAGACATCTGCATTTGATAGCATTCATCACCCTTGGTGGAATCCATGCGCCATTCTCACTTCATGAGGTAGTGTCGGAGGTTGTATTCCCATAGTACACCGACATGGTCAGCATGTTGAATTTTCACTGGAAATTTTGTATGTAAAACAGTTTCAATGAATGGGTCTCAATTGGGAACGATACTCCAATCATCGTTGTCAGGTCCATTTTCTAGCTATATGGTCTTGTAACACTGGTGAATGATGTATGCACGATTTCCCAATGTTCGAGTGGTTTGGTGACACCGATTAGATGGTGAGTTGGTTAAGATGGGCTCATAGATTGGTGATTATTTCTAATTTTCACCCAGGTAGGAGGCCCATATAAGGTAGTAAGGAAGTCCTCTTAAGGTTGTATGCCATGCTTCTAGTCATATGGACACGGTATGATTAAGATGCAGGCATTTGAAGATGGTTCAGTGGTTGCCAGCTATACTTTGAGTTGGAAGAGCAGATAGTGTAGGGCAGTTGTCATATTAGCCATCGTACCATAGTTGTCAATTCAGGAGTTTAAAAACTGGTCAATTGGGGGAAGTTGCAGTCCACCTTAGAAGCATGATATATTAACCAACTCTAGTTCTTGGCGTATTAGATAGGTTCTCTAGCCTTTGGGAGCACCAGTTGAGTAGTATTTCTTTACCCATTCCTTTATTGCAATTCAACATTTGCTGCCGTAATCCCTTATGTCCCGTTCAGTCATGGAACGATCTGGAGCATGGATGGAATGTTCCTTCATTAAGTTGAGCTTTGAATTCACTATGTGGGTGCTTTGCGCTGCGGCTAGGTTTCCCCCCGAAAAAAAAAATTAGCCTCTTTTTCGGAAATTTGGGTTGTACCCGAAAATATCTTTTTTGAAAGTTCGTATCGTTCTTAGCAATGTATGAATTATACAAATGTTGGTTAAATTGAACGATCCGAAAAGTGAACACTTGGATCGATACGAAAGGCACATAGCTAGATCGATACAAAGTGGTATCTGAGGATCGATACGAAATGCATACGGCTTGACCGATACGAAGTGTATTTGAGTACCGATACGAATTGGACGCAGTTGGATCGATACGAAGTGTATCCGAGGATCAATACGAATTGGACGCAGCTGGATCGATATGAAGTGTATTTGAGTATCGATACGAATTGAACGCAGCTGGATCGATACGAAGTGTATCGGAGTATCGATACGAATTGGACGCAGCTGGATCGATACGAAGTGTATCGGAGTATCGATACGAATTGGATGCAGCTGGATCGATACGAAGTGTATCGGAGTATCAATACGAATTGGACACAGCTGGATCGATACGAAGTGTATCAGAGTATTGATATGAATTGGACGCAGCTGGATCGATATGAAGATATGGATATGATAATCATGATATTTTCATTTATACGAAAATATGGATACGAAAATCATCATATTTTCATGGATACGAAAATCATCATATTTTCTGGATACGAATATATGGATACGAAAATCATGATATTTTCATGGATACGAAAATCATGATATTTGCAGTTCCTCTTAGATCTGGAGCAATCTGAATAGAATAGAAGGAACCACTGGACGACAGGTCTGGATCTCCTCCTTAGATTTTTGCAATCCAATGATGGTAGTAGATCCACAAAGCAGGAGAAAAGCTGGGTTCTCTTAGTGAAAGCACCAAAGTGTTTGTACCAAAATTGGGCGTAACACTCTTCGGATGTGTTTAAAGAGATAAAATGAAGAAAGTAAATGTAAAATAAGGCAGGTCTAACAAACACACCAATTAACAGATAAGAAAAAGTGCCGAAACACACGAATTTAGAGTGGTTCGGCGTATGGCCTATGTCCACTATGGAATGATTGATGTTTATTGATTATAACTCGCTGGTCATAAAAGATTTACAACAATACAATCGAAATACAATAGCAATTTTGCCAGAGTATCGGTGTAAAGAGGCCAGAAAAGTCCCTTTTCTGTAGGTCCAGGGTCACTATTTATAGGTGTAGGCAACAAATATCTCATCCAGATCTCGGAAGACTTCTTCTCTCACTTGGATGGACCCACAGGATCGAGTACATGTGATTTCGACTCGATTTAGGAGTGATACGAATTGAGTTCGTATCAATCAATAATTGGTCCTTTCAGGCTGGGATCGATGAGGTACATTCTTGAGGTAGTACACAAGATCCTGTGAAAATTTGGTAGCATTTGGACTTGTAGATCTTGAGATATGATCGATGCAAGTTTGGATTTGTATGACATTGTCGTCTTCATATCGGTCATGTGTGGCTCTGTTCGTATCGATGCTTGCATGCTACTTCTATCGATGGTTGGAGGCCGCCTTCGTATCGATGTTTCATGTTGCTTTCTTCGTATCGATCGGTGGTTGTTTCTCTTCGTATCGATGGTGGGAGATCGATACGAGATGGATGGAGGGAGACCGATACGAAATGGACATTTGTTGATGGATACGAAGTGTTGTTAACATGATGGATACAAAGTAGCTTCATTTTGATGGATATGAAGGAAGTTAGTGGGTGATGGATACGAACTGAATCTCTCTTGGGGAATGGATACAAAATTGGATGGATACGAATAGAGTTGGATTTCTCAACCTTGATCGATCAATATCTTGAGCATACGAACTCCGATTGACTTAAAATTTGGAACGTTAGCTTTCATAGCATTGATTGTCGTGTCATATCAATTGTAGCTCGATCCAGACTCGGGCAAAATTTACCAGTATACGTAGTGAACCTATGTATAACCGATCTCCAGGACGAACTGTCCTTGGTTTTTAGTCCAGTTCTTGGTGTCACGGCCTTGCCAAAAGGCGGGATAACATGAAGCTTTTGTGAAGCAATCAACAAGCAGTACGCCAATTTCTCTATCTTTGGATAGTTCCTTTTAGCTCATGTTAATCGCTTAGACCGGTCTCTAGAACCGATTCTCCTCGTGGAGCAGTGCGGCGCTAAAGCGTGTACCGACACGGCCAAGTAGATATACAAGTCCTCGTGATCCACCGGCTTTGACAAGATGGAAGGTCTCTCCAAGTGGTTCACCAAATCTTGGAATGCATCTTCGCACTTCTGTGTCCATTCAAAGTTCATCTTCCCTCTTCTTATCAGGTCGAAGAAAGGAATACATTTATCAGTGGCTTTGGAAATAAACCGGCTCAGGGTGGCAACCTTCCCATTTAGGCTCTGTACTTGTTTGATAGTCTTTGGTGCCTGGATGTTGCAAATTGCTCGAATCTTTTTGAGATTAGCTTCGATTCCGCGAGCATTGACAATGAAACCTAAGAATTTTCCTGATGTGACGCCAAAGGAACGTTTTAGAGGATTGATCTTCATTTTGTAATATCGAAGGATATCGAACATCTCTGCTAAGTCTCTAATGTGGTCGCTTGATCGTCGTGACTTCACGAGCATATCATCCACATATACCTCCATTGTCTTTCCAATATGATCTTTAAACATTCGGTTGACCAGGCGCTGATAAGTTGCTTTAGCATTCTTAAATCCAAATGGCATTACCACATAGAAATACGATCCCATATTGAAAATAAAGCTGGTGTGCTCCTGGTCAGGGATGTGCATCGAGATTTGATTACATTCGGAGTATGCATCCATGAAAGACAACAATTTGTGTTATGTAGTTGAGTCCGCCTGCCGGTCGATCCTGGAAGGGGAAAACTGTCTTTCGGACATGGCTTATTTAAGTCTGAATAGTTAATGCACGTTCGCCACTTTCCATTCGCCTTTCTCATAAGTACAGGATTGGATACCCATTTAGGGTAGTGGACATCGCGGATAAACCCATTGCTTTTGAGTCTACCCACCTCCTCTTTTAAGGGTGGAAGTTCTTTCCGAATCCATACCACGCCTTCTTTGTTTCATCGGGACATGCCTCGGGTCGATATTTAATGTGTGGATCACAATGGAAGGCAAGATCCCACACATGTCATAGTGGGTCCAAGCGAACACATCGAGATTCGCTCGGAGAAAACCAGCAAGTTCCTTCATCATCGGGGTGCTGAGCTGTGATCCGATAAGTAGGACCCCCGACGGGTCATCGTGGCTGACTGTGATGTCAATCGTCATCTCAGCCGATGCAACCTTGGTTTCTTTGGGCTCCTCCTCATCAGCTCTCGGATCTGTCTTTATAGAACCAACTGTGGGGCCCGAGCCAAGGACCAGGTGCTGGTTGTCAATCTTTGGTGGCTTGGATATGGAAAGACTTGTCCACACCCTTACCTTTCTCCTTTCGCTGAGCGTACCTCAACTCAGCCACATAGCAGGCATGTCTGGTTGCCTGATCTCCATGCATAACTCTCATGCCATTGTCAGTTGGGAATTTTAAGGTAAGACGCCAAGGGGCGATGGCGGCCTAAAATTCAGCAAGGGCCGGTCGACCAGAAAAACATTATATGGAGAGCCCACATCCAGCACTACAAATGGCAAAATCCACACTCTCGTGCAGTCGCCTTCTCCCAACTTCATTAGCAATTCAACATAACCAACAACTTCGGTTGCAGCACCATTAAAGCTGTGGATGTAGGCTTTAGACGGTTTCAATTCCTTCGCTTCCATCCTCATTTGATCGTAGCCTTTTTGAAAATAATATTCATGGAACTACCACAGTCAATCAAGATCTTCCTCACTAAGGTGGGGCCGATTATGACCGAAATGACCATTGGGTCAATCATCGGTGCCTCCACCTTATCTGCATCTCTATTTCTGAATACAATGTCGTTTGCCATCGTACGCTACAGTTTGGCCAGAGCCCCATCTTCTATATTTGAACAACACTCAAAATTCATATGCTTGATCGCGCTAGCAAGCGCTCCATCTCGTGCCAGCTCTTATCAGTTGGATATGGTCCTCCGACTATTGTATTGATAACTAATCTTCCATCAGTCCATGTAGGCACCTCAGCCCCGTGCGGCGCTTGTCCTCGGTTGGAGTCGGATGTCTCATGCTTGCCATCCTTTGGGGCTTTAACAAACTACTGTAGTTTTCTTTCCCAAATTAGTTTCTTGATAACATCCTGAAGATGTCTACATTCATTACTGTTATGACCATAGCATTCATGGAACCGGCAATATTTTCCATTCTGCTTTTGTTTCTCCGTTGATTCTTTCAAAAGTGGCTTCCTATACTACATGGTATTGCATGTAGACAAGTAGACATTCCCTAGGGATGTATTCAGTGTTGTGTAGATATCATACGTTGGAATCCTTGACTTTCCTCTTCCAGAATCCCTCTTTCATTCATAATTCCTATCACCTCCTTTCTTTTGCTGATTCGGTTTATTTTGGACATTTACTTGAACTTTTCCGGAACTCTCCCTGGACTATTTCACTACAATGTTACTCTGTACTCCCTCTCCACTCAGTCCCACAACATTATTCTTCTAAGAGCATCTAGCTTCCTCTTTCCTCCAATACTGAGATTCTTTTGCATAGAAACGCTCCAACGTCACGGATGGTTTGCCAGCTAATTAATCGCCAAAGTCAGATTCTGGATCAATCCCTCTTGTTACCGCCATCAATATTGAATGGTCATTCGGATTACTGACTTCTGAGTCGGTTTTATGAAATCTCTCCATATAGTCTTTCAGCGATTCTCCCAGAGCCTGGATCACGCTTGATAGGGACATTATATCTTTGGGCGAGTTGCATGCATATGGAACTACTTCACAAATTTTCTTGTTAAATCTTGAAATCTAGAGATTGACCTTGGAGGCAATCTCGTGAACCACATCGTTGCTATGCTAGAAAGTGTGATGGGAAAACATCTACGTTTTGTGCCATCATCCGCTCATGCGAAGCCCATCAGCCATTCATATCTCATGATGTGCTGCTTGGGGTCGACTTTTCCCTCATAGATAGGCATCGATGGCATGCTAAATCTCCTTAGATATTCCACGTGTAAAATATTGTTTGTGAACGGGGTATGGCTTCTTGAGATCCCCTAATCATCACTGGTCAAGCCTTGGCTCTCCCTTACCAGCTGCTTGATCATAGTCGTCAAGTCCGATGGTTAGATAGTTGGAGCCAAGCGACGGTCGTGCTCATCTTCACGTGAATAGTCCGGTCGATGTCCACGAGTCGTTTCATGCCTTCTTGGCTCAACATCCTCTTGATGTGCATTCACTTCCTCGTCATTCCAAAGAGGTAACTAATCTGCATTAACCTGCATTCCAGCATCTAGATCAACCACGGCGGCTCTAGCTCGAGTTCCATCAGAAAAAGGTAAGGCTCCTCCCCTAGAGGAGGGATCAGCCCCGATCCTTATAGATGGATCGGGTCTGATCGATCATGGCAGCTTGGGATTGATTGTGTGTTGATGTCCGGATGCTTCTGCATTATATCTGTCGGTTCTGCTATGTCTGCGCCTGTGATGGTCATCTGATGAAGTTGAGCTCTCCGATGTAGAATAGGGAGTTGGCTCCCTCCTAGTTTTCCTGCATTGTTGATCCCTGAGTTGATTCATTAGATTGATATTGGCTTGAATCTGCTGGTTCAACTGTCGGAGGCTATCCATGAGCTCTCTCATTAGATTCTGAAAATAAGCTTTTGTGATGGAATCAGTTGGATTAGTAGCATTAACATCTACAAGTATATTGCTCCAGCCTCCTTGCTGAATGTTGGCATTCTCATTTCCCTCTACGTTTTGAGCGGTAGATCTGGCGTTCCTAATTATTGTTGATAGTTTTCCTTATAGATTTCTTCTTCAAATCTTAGTCGAAACGGAAGCTTGTTAGTAGAAAGCTGGAGCTATCTCGCGAATATGGGAATCCACAAGTAGATGGTGAGATCCAATCGGGCTGAGAATTCCTCTTTTCGGTGAAAGCATCAAAATGTTTGCACCAAAAATTTGGCACAAACACCCAATAAAGTTTCTGTAGAGGAATAAATGAAGAATAATAAATGTAAACAAAGAGAATATAGCAGTAAAGTAATCAGAAACAAGCTAATAACAGAGACGTAGTAATTTATAGTGGTTCGGCGTTGTTTGCCAATGTCTACTTTGAAGAGATGGTTTTATTAATCAGTTTATAAATTGAGTACAATAGGGATCCGAGTAGAACCCTTAGTTTCAAAAGAGTACAAAGCAACAAGCAGCGTAAAGATCCTAAAAATGAAAAATCAAGTCTTTATTTATAGGGGAAGACGGCGAAATATCTTCCTGAAATTTCGGCAGCAGAGTCTCCAGATCTAGAAGAAGTGACAGTATCGACCGGGGTCCCACATCATTTGTAATAACGATTAGCACTAATCGTTTTGTGAGCTCCTTTTGGCATGCGATCGATATGGTGGGCTCTACTCTTCAATATACTAATGTTCCCAAAGTTTCATATGTATTCGACTTGTAGATTTTGAGATATCGATTGTTTTTCGCTGAGTTGAATTGCAATATCGATACGGTATGATCCATAATTGGTGAATATGGATCGTACCCGATCCATTTTCAGTAAATGGTATATTTTTATCATTCTATTGAGTCTGTCTTCTGCTTTCATTTCGCCACTGCTTCATATTATCATCCGTGTCTGATCTTTGGGCTTCGTGATTGTTAATCTGACTCGTTGGTCCTGATGATAGTCGAGTCTAACTTGTCTAGTTAGTTCGAATATAGCCGAGCCAAAAGGCAAGATAACGGTAATCACGAGGTAATATTTATTGAGTTTGACTACTTCATTGACTAATTTATAAATTTCATTTATTATTATTTATAAATTATAACTAGCCATTAACTAATTTACAGAAGAGGATTTCTCAAGCCGATTATAGGAAATCACAAGCTGAGAAGGAGATAGCACAGCTGAGAGCTCCAAGTAGCAGAGTTGAACGATTGACGGAAGAGTGGAGGATTGACTATGCTGCTAGATGAGCGGATTGCGGCATACATGGCCGAGCACAGTACATTTCCTTCCCAAAGGTCGGGAAATGATGATTAGTAGGTATGGTTATGTTTTTTGATGGATATTGATTGATTTGGTTTGTACTTATTTGGTATGTATTGATGGATTTGATACTTATTTAATGGTTGTGTTGTTTGCGGATGTTTGATGGTTAAAGTTGGGTTTTTGTGGATGTTTCCTAATTGTGTTGTTTGATGGAAACGAGGATTTGTAGGTATGACCATGTTGTTTGATGGATTGGTGATGTAAATATGGATTTTTGTGATATAAACTTAGTTTTGTGTGATATGTATGATATTATGTTATGTTTGTACTTGTGAAATTGGTTATATATGTATTGTATATGAGATGAATAGACAGATTATTAAGATGTAACAAAGATTATATTTTACTGATAATGGAGTTATATCAAGAAGATTGTTTTTACAAATGATTTTGAGAATGCTATATTACATTACACGGCAGCAAATGAATGATATATAAACAGATACAATGCTGGGCTAGAAAATAGATACGGCCCAAAATACTCCTTCAACACAGGCAAAATAACTGTCCAGATTGCATCAGATGAAAATGAACAGTAGGAATCCAGAGGCCAGAGAATAAAAGAGCAACAACATCACAGCTTTATTCATTTTTCATATGAATATATATGTATGGTTAGATAGTTGAAACAACAGCTGTTTTATAAGACAGAACTTCCAGATTACCGACGGCTAGCAGCGGCCTATTGATTACAGGTTACCCACGGCTAGTGACAACTCAATGGTTCATTCATGATGTACAGAACCACGATACCGTCCATTGGTTATTGACAGTTGAAGATGGCCAAATCTGTCGCTAGCCGTCGAAAAGTAATCGACAAAGCCTTTGCTCCTTTTCTGATCGACTGTTAAATTAGCGATGACTTTTACCGTAAGCTAGCGACGGATAACGACGGTCGTCGACGGCTATTTGTCATCGCTAAACTCTCTGTGTATTGTGGTGAATTGATTTAATAATCATGATTATAAACACTTTTGTGTCCATGATCCAAGACAAACTCCAAAACAAATATGTAACAATATGTTTTAATAGTCATTACAATGCAATGACATGTTGACATAATCTAAATCAAATAGCATATCATGATATTGTCATTTCGAATGAGATCTGGTAACATTTGCATAGGAATCACAACTAATTCAATAATTAGACAACTAATTCAATAATTAGACGATCATTTTGTCCAACAACACTCTTGGGGACGATGACGATAGGTGGGAGTATTACATTTAGATATATTATCATTTTTCATTCAACGCAAAGTTGGTCATATTAAATGTTGTTAGCCTTTTGTTTAATTTTCTGATTTTGGCCTAGCATCATTGAAATATAAAACTGTTCTGATTCCAGATTTGGAACAGCTAAAGCAAAATATTCAAGTGGATGGTCCCTGATACAAATGCAGTCACATCGACTTGGACATGCGACGATAGAACTAGTGGTTCGAATCCTAATCCTAATTTGAACCTTTGTCATATTCGATCGTTTTGTTCGTCGTTTGCCACTCGTTTTTCTACTGGTTGGCAAGAAAGGAGACATGCATAAAACACCTTTATGGAAGAAGTGCACTATATATATATTAAGTAGATTTTGAGCAAAAGAAGAATTTGATTTAGTCTTCGGAGTTCTGAAAGATCAAAAGCGTTTTCGACCCTAATTAGGCTTTCTGATTCCATACTCCATGACACTAAAGTAACGACGATGATCATCGTTGCATAAAGTTTGAAAAGATAAATCAAAATATACTTTGTTTTGATTCAACGCATGATTGCGTCACAATGGGTTTGCAATTAGTAAATGTGATCTCACGTTTAGAAACTCTTCATATAAGCTGGTCGCACAAGCAAAGCAAAGAAAATGAAACTAAAAATATATATATATACAAAATTCAATCTTGTGATAACGTGTCCAAAAACGTAAACCACGCAAACAATATAATAACATGCTCGTTTTCCATAAACAGTCACTCATTCAAAGCCACAACCAAAAGGTAAACTTCAGTCCAAGTCTACATATTCGACTTCATGCTCCCACTACATAACTAAACCAGCTCATTCATTCACCTACCAAAATACAAAGAAAAGAAAAAACATCAATTATTTTACAAAATGAAAACGATCGGCAAAGAGAAGGAAATTCCTGTACTGGGAAAAACGATGTTGCTGGTGATGAGTTTAGTAGGAGGCGGTCTGCTTCTATGGTGGGCTATCGAATTTCATCAAAGGAACAAGCAGTTGTGGATGGTTCCCATTGGTTTGATTTGCATGGGGACTCCTACCATCATTTTTTTCTCTTTACTGGCGTCCCACGCCTGGAGGAGCATCGAGGTTTTTATAGTTGGTGCTGATCAGCGTGAAGGATTCGTAGGTGATGGGTGCGACAATTTTGAAGATTTATAAAATTAGAGCGTCATTCACTTGGAAACTTTTGAGCCTCGTATGGTTCATGGTACGCAACAGCCAATTTGCTTTGATTGTCCAGATAGCATTCTTTTTCACTGTTTTCGAAATATTATTAGAAACATAATCTTTTGAAGTTTCATGTCCGTAATTTTCGATGTTTTGTGCCTGAATGAGGACTTGAACAGAAGTCAATGATGTCAAGGTGTGCTCTGTCTTAAGGGAAATTTTTTAAATCATATTCATATTGAATAATAAACAGAAAACTGGGTGGAACCAGTGGAATTAATTTTAGTTAAATAGTTTAACTTTTTGTTCTGATCGAATTGGAAAAATGCTAAGGCGTATGAATGTATGATTAAAATGTTCAATGTTAGTCAAAAAGAAAAGGATAAAGCTTTGATTATAATGTATAATATTGACTATTTTATAACTTTCGTGGATGATATGGATTCTTTTAAAAATATATAATTTGGCTACTGAAAGACTAAAAATTTAGCTAATTTCAACCGAAATATTTCTATGTTAAACGATAAACCGATTTAACTTAGAGCATCTCCGACGGTTCGTCATTCAGGCTTAATATTCAAAACAAAAACTTATCTCACTTCAACGGTTCGAATAAGATGTAATATTAAGGTAAATATTCAGTGCTGAATTAGTCAAATCGGCGTCTAGAAATGAACGTTGATTAAATCAGTGCCCAAATTCCAACGGTAATGCCCAACGGCTCTTCCCCCACAACGACTACTTCCTCCCTCTCCAACTCTATAAATACACTACTTTCACTCTTCATATCCACATAAAACTCTTGATTACTTCCTTCTCTAACCCACATTATCTTCAAACCAAACTCGATCTTCATAATGTTTTCACCGTTTGAAGATTTTACGCATCCTTCCAATCCCCAAAACTATATCTTCGAAGACGACAACGAGCAACGACAAAGTACTTCTCCGAGCCAACATTCATTCAATCCATGGTGAAGCGATGAGGACTTCGACTTTTGCAATACCTACTGTCATTATACCAAAGACTCATTTAGAGGTAATAACCAAAGCGGGAACAAGTTTTGAAAGAAAATAATGAATACCTTCAACCTTAAGCATTCTGAAAGCACACGATCTTTGCCGACGATTCAAGGTCGATTCGGAAAAATCAAGTCGGACTCAATTTCATAAATCGTAAATTTATAAAATAAAGAAAGCAAATCCTACCGGAATGAAAGACGAAGAGCATTTGGTATGTTTTTTATTTTATTAGTTTGTTAGTATTTTATCTTATTATTAATTTATTTCGTTTTTTATTATCAGAAAAAAAAAGGCGAACGAGGAATTCATAAAGCCCTTTGCAAGGGAAAATGGTACTAAAAAACCACACTATTATCAATTCTTAAATTGCTATAAGTTGTTGACGAACACACCGAAGTGGAACTCCGATAACGCGAAGAGCCTCCAAGACGTTCAAACAAATGCGAAGGAAAAGAACAAAGCATCAAAATCATTATACTCGCCTAGTCCGGGAGATCCATCATGTAGAGAAACCCCATTTGAGTATGAAAACGATGTGGATGTGCTCATCTAGAGACCCGATGAAGGTTTGAACGCTAAAGTGAACGTTGCTCATGAAATTCACGAAAGAAGACATCAAGATAGAAGTAGGCAAGCGCAAGAGAAGATTGATGTAATGTGTAAGTTTGCAGATGTTGAGAAACAAAAACTGGATATTGAATGGGAAAATCAAGAATAAATTATTATGGATAAAGATTTGATGAAAATGGATGAAATTCAAACGCAATATCGGCTTGAGCGCAAAAGATAAATACTTATATCTAAGTTCCCTCAAAATAGTTTTTTTTAACCTTAGCATTGCATAATTTGTATTATTTTCAGTATACTTTAAGTTTATATAAATCTGTTGTATTTGGTTATTAATTAATGTTCTACTATTTTTGTTTCCTATCATACAAAGCCTATAACCAAGCTAAATAACGTTTTGAAGGAAAGCAATACAGTTGATAAGTGAACTAAAATACGAATACAAGACAAATGCATGCACACATGACTAATTAGATGTAAAATTGAACTGATAATCTCCATAGTAATTCCAAATATGATTCATAAGATCTTTCTGTAGCCACTTGTGAAGTTGTGCATCTAGGAGTAAAAGTTGACGTTCCGCGTGAATGTTGAAAGCTTCTTCGGTTATAAGAATGCCATCTTGGAATATTTCTGGCATTTGCGCCGCACCATCATATTCGTAGTGGCAATGTTATTCATCCATATCTCTTTCGTCTTCAATAATCATATCATGCATAATAATACATGCAAAGATGATTATAGGCATTTTTTCTCGAGACCACAATCGACCAAGATTACTAACCATTGCAGATTTGGATTGAAGAACGCCAAAGCTATTTCCACGTCTTCTCTGTTCCTCTTGTATCACAACAAACTTTGCTTTCTTTGCTGTTATTGGATTTGGACATGTTTTCATAATGGTGCTCCATTTTGAATAAATCTCATCGTCAAGATAATATTCGTGGTCATAAGTGTTTTGCCTAAGAGTAAATGTCACTGAAGTTACTCGGTCAAGTGTCAGATCATTAAATAAGTATGATCTCTCAATAACATTTAAGTCGTTGTTAGATCCAGGCATTCCAAAGAAAGCATGCCATATCCATAAATCGTACGAAGCAACGGCTTCCAAAATAATAGTTGGTCTTCTTTCTTTACCATTGTAAGCTCCATGGTATGCTTTGTGGCAGTTCTTCCATTCACAATGCATATAGTCGAGACTTCCTAGCATATCGGACCATCCTCTACTCTCGTGCATTTCTCTAATCCACACAACATCATCCTCATTCAAATATCTAAGGTACTCAGTGTTGAAAACATCCACCATAGCTTGGTAGAATTTGTCGAGGGTTTCTAATATTGTACTTTCTACAATCTGATATGCGTCGTCCAATGCATCTATGGTGGTGCCATAAGCTAGCATCCTCAATGCGGCATTCATTTTTTGTTCGCCACTAAGACCCAGTGTTTTTACAGCGTTTGGTTTTGAATAAAATGTCTATTGTTGTTTTGAATACCTGCTAAAATTCTCAAAAATAGATTTCTTCTTATTCTGTATCTTCTCCTGAACATATCCAATCCATAAGTGTAATTTGGATTGATGTAGTCTTGCATGAGCATTTTATGAAAGGAAAACTGATTACAGTTACATGCTTCCGACCGATGACCGATTTGCCGTATTTTTTGGATATGGAATCATAAGCTTCATGACATAGGTTAACTATTTCTTGCATCTCCTTGGCTTCCTCTAGTAGGATATCTTCCTCCTCGAAATCACTGTCGAACCCAATAACACATTTGAGAAAAGATGAAGTATTCTGAGAATTCATTATAGTATTTAATTTTATGCTATAATAGAAAGAAAGAAGATTATAATGTGATATCTGCAAAGGATTGAAGTCCTTATATATAAGTGAAATGATATGTGCATAGCAACAAGGAATGAGTGGCCACAATTGTTTCATAAAATAATGACTGAATAGCATTAATTTAGAGTGTTGTCATCTCAACTGTAACAAGTGGCAGACAAAGAATTTAGAGTATTGTCATCAAAGCATGGTCATCTCAACTGTAGCAAGTGGTAGACAAAGAATTTAGAGTGCTGTCATCTCAACTTCAACAAGGGAAGGACAACATTAGTTCAGAGCGTGGTCATCTCAACTGCAGCAAATGGTAGATGAAGAATTCAGAGTGTTGTCATCTCAACTTTAACAAGCGGCAGATAGCGTTAATCTAGAGCATGATCATCTCAACTGTAAAAAGTGGCAAACAAAGAATTCAAAGTGTTGTCATCTCAATTTTAACAAGCGGAGGAAAGTATTAATTCAGAGCGTGGTCATTCAGAATTATTGTTTTTAAGTGAAAATTTTATACGTTGTGAAGAAACAAGCACACTTGTTTTTTTTCTCCATAAGTTCGTTGATGTTTGCCACGTGGTCGTTCAGATCACATTTGGTTTGAATGATACGGATTATGAACTGTCTATAAGTGGAAATTTTATACTGAAAGTTCACAACAAATTCAATTGCAAATGAGAGTTGGACTCCACAAGATTATTTGGTACTAATCAGGCGTACATAGAAGCTGATACAAGACACATGAAAGAGGAGTTGAATCAAGATTTTTGGGTTACTCTAAACGAAGCATTTAATAATCATCCTGATTGTAGATTAATTCGAAGGATTCTAAAAACTCGGAGTACTTATGTAAGGTTTACTAGAGCTTATCGAAGATACAAGAGCATCATAAATACAGTGTTCCTATTTTAGTTAACATGATCTACGATTGATTCACGATATGTGGAAGTGTTGAACTAATTTGTTGGACATGCTGCATATGATCTTTGGGTTAGCTATATTCGACAATTTGAATGATGTTTGGGTTAGCTATATATATTAAGTAAATTCTATGTACTTTCAGTAAGTTCTATGTGCTTTCGAATTCAATAAAGGTTGGTAGTTAAGTTATTTATATTAAGTAAGTTATATGTACTTTCAATATCTACTAAATATTTAAGATAAGAAACTAACAAATACTTAATTGAAATGATACAAACAATACTAAGTATTTAAGATAACCTAATAATTGAAACGATACAAACAAGACAACCAAATGATTTATACAAACAAGATAACTTGATAATTGAAACAATACAAACGAGACAACCAACATTGAAATAGATCTAAAACAAACACACGGACTAATTAAAAACTATCTTCAACCACCTGATAATTGCATTGAACCAGGTGACCTTTAGAGCTTTTCAATTTGTTCTTCAAGTTCAGTTGCATACACAACTGCTTGATGAGGTAAAAGATCATCAAGCCATTGCCAAACTTCACAAACATCTGAAAAATTACGGCATACATAATGACGTCGACCCATGTCGGTTCCATTTCTTATAACAGAATACAGAACAGAAACTCCACAATTATAGTATACAAGTCTAGAGTCAACCTCTTGATCTGGCCGAGGTACTTGGTGGCTTATTTCATGCCTTCTTTGGCTTCTTCCATTGTTGCTACGCCACTCCGCTCTTTATCTTCTTCCATCATCTAACATCCTGTGCTCTTGCAAAACACTCTCATGCTCCTTTACATCCCCATAGTGTCTTTCCTCCATTTGAACATACCACTCGGTTAGTGGTTAGGGGGAAGATGTATTTGGTGGGGTATCGTGTCTTAATGGACCTTCATACGAGTATGAAGAGGGCAAGGAAGTATGTTGTAATCCACCATTTTTATGTGTTACTAGTATGATATTAGTGAAGAGAATCATGGCAAGAAGTAAGAGATATATAGTACCGAGGCATTCTATCTCCACAAGGTAAGCCGGCAAGTGTTAAAAGAAGTTCCATGTGGCTAGTGTTCGATTTGATGGAACATTGAAGCATTCTATCTCCACAAGGCAAGCTGGCAAGAGTAAAAAAAGTGCAACGTGGCTACAGTGTTCAATTTGATGGGAAACTGAAGAATTTTGTCTCCACAAGGCAAGCTGGAAAGCGTCAAAAGAAGTGCAATGTGACTATAGTGTTCGATATGATAGGACACTGAAGCATTATGTCTCCACTAGTCATGTTGGCAAGCATCAAAAGGAGTACAACGTAGCTATAGTGTTCGATTTGATGGGACACTACAACATTCTGTCTCAACAAGGCAAGTTGGCAAGCGTTAAAAGAAGTGCAACATGGCTACAGTGTTCGATATGATGGGACACTAAAGCATTTTTTCTCCACTAGTAAAGCTGGAAAGTGTCAATAGAAGTGCAACATGGCTACAGTGTTCGATATGATGAGACACTAAAGCATTCTGTCTCCACAAGGCAGGTTGGCAAGCGTTAAAAGAAGTGTCGTGTGGCTACAGTGTTCGATTTGATGGGACACTGAAGCATTCTATCTCCACAAGGCAAGTTGGCAAGCGTCAAAATAAGTACAACATGGCTACAGTGTTCGATTTGACAGGACACTGAAGCATTCTATCTCCACAAAGCAAGCTGGCAAGCGTTAAAAGAAGTGCAACGTGGCTACAGTGTTCGAATGTGATGGGATACTGTAACTTTGTCTTTGGTAAGTATGCTGAAATGTGAATAAAGATGTGCAATGTGAATAATCTATATAACGTGATAGAACATCGATAATATAAATGTAATGGTACAGTACATAAGTATAACAGTACAATCAAACAACGGTAACATAAATGTAATAGTACGGTCAAACAACGGTCACATAAGTGTAACAGTACAATCATCGTTCATCCTAAGTCTACAGCACCATCGTTGTCATCGTCATCATCGTCGTCATCCACTACACTATCAAAATCAGCAGGACTGCCATGATCAAACTGGAATGCAGCTAGTTGAGCCTGCAAATCATCAATATGTATCTGCATCGCCTATTGAGCCTATTGAGCCTCCTGACTGAGTATCTAAATATGAATGAGTGTCATATGCTGAATAGTGGCAATATAACGTCTATGCGGGTCTAACCTACCTACATATTGTACAATGAATTATTAAAACATTGAATTACCTCAAAAGGCGGGTAAAGTCCAGCGGTAGGGATACCTGCAATCTCACGATCCTATGGATAAACTATCGGCTGCTCGATAAGATTACCCTGATATCATATGCTCTAAAAAGTCATCCAGATCGAAGTCCATGGGCTGCTGAGAGTACAGGGATGGAATGGGATCAAAAGAAAATGGATGTGCCTGAACTATACTAATGACTATATGTGGACCTATATGATCGGAGTTCACTCCTCGAGTGTAGTCAGGTAACATGTACCGTCGACGAGCAACTCTAACCCGGTATCTGTCAAAATCCCCATCGGTTAGGAAAAATGCCGAAGCATCTACCCATCCAGTCTATCTCAATCCCTGTATATACTATGATCCAATGGTCTGATATTTGTCAAACATGTCATCACAAGATAATAGATCTCCAGGGATACATAGGTCCCCAATGGTCTGAAAGGAGCATCTCTCCCCTAAATACCAAATGGGAAGAAATGCTGGTAGGAGTAAAACAATCCTCCATGAACACAAGTGATACGCAATAGAAAGAGGATGACCATCATACATATGGCACGTCTGTGTCATGACAGTCCAAAATGAAGCCTACGGTGCCCGTAAAATATTAGCCATGCACCTCAAATCAATCTGAGTACGGGCCTCCATTAAGTCATGCCTAACCCCCTTAGGTGCACGAGAAACTAACTGAGCACTCTCCCATTGACTCATACGTGGAAAATATGTCTATACTGCATGACTAACTGTCACAACAATGCAGTGATGCATGTTTTCCATGTACTCATAGTACCAGCACGACAAAATATAACAGAACCCAAACATCTACCTAACCTCCCCGAGAGCATAAGAATTAAGAACAGTGTACAAATATCCAAGTATAGAGCACCCTAGTTTACAGTATGAAGCTGATCTAAATCGGCAACCGCTGCAAGATAACCTAATCTAATAGTACTCTTTTGGTTCGAAAAGAAGTTCGAACCAAATAAATATATGAGAAAATGCTCTAAATAGAGCATCACTCATAGCATCGGTGCCCATATGAGCTGTAATATACTCTTGTGTCAGGGAGATAGCGCCGAAAGAAACATGACCACCGTCAAACTGTGGTAGATATATAGTGAAAACCTCAGGGCTCTCATATGTATGATCAAAAGGAAATGGTATCATATTTGGACCTCCTATCTCAATCCCAGTCAACATATAAAAATTGACGGGGGTAATGTCGAGCTCAAAATCTAAAAAATGAAATTATGTGTCGTAGGACACCACCTCTTAACTAGGGCGGATATGAGTGAATGATCAAATGACTGAGGTGATTGAATATGTAAGAAAAAAGCAAAAGGACTGGTCTGCAGCCTATCTACTAAACCTTGAGAAAGTCGATCGCACTGTTGTGTTATACACTTTGCCCAACTACCCTGATAGCTGACGTGGTGGAACTAAAAAATAAACAGTTGTGCGGAATTATTGTACTACTTAAATACTAACAACATTTCATGGTTAATAAACAGCATTTCATGGTTAATATACGATGAACGTAATAGTCATGTATTAAAAGTTATTTAATATTTAGAGCTATACCTAGACCGTATCCAAGGCTGTCAATATATGATACGTGTATCCCTCGAGTAAATCGTGCAGAACCTATAAGTCATCAATCGTCGTCTCACGGGTAGGAGCAATGTGATGTGGACTAGTAAGCTCCTCCTTTTACTGTCGAATGGTACATCTAACAATTTTGGTAATGCGAGGCGGCATTTTGATGGCTTTTTGAATAAAAAGGGAAAAAAAGAGTAATTAAAGAGAGTAAATATTAAGGGGAGGGGTTGGATGTGGGTTTTATATGCACCCATCCCTTATGTTGATCAAATCAGCGCCCACAACAGGGCCAGCCCCTTAATACTCAAGGTAATATTCAGGGACTGGATATTACGCCCTGAATCCATTGGAGATGCTCTTAGTATCCAAATGTACACGCCAAAATGAATCAATTTAATCACTTTATTTATGATAAGTAATGCTCACCTTTACTTTTTACCTGTTATAATCAGCTAATAAAGGATATTAGAACAATGTGGTTATCGCAGAAGTGGTCGATAACCTTAGCATTGTGTGGAGTATCACTCTCCATTTTTTGCACGTAGGAAATTTTTTCTTTTAAGATGCAAACTGGTTTGGCCCACAAAAACGATCAAAACCTAGCGATAGAAGTTCTTAGGGAGAACACCGGAACAAGTAGTGGAATTTTCTTCTCTTACTTTTAGCAAACTTCTCCACAACAAGATAGTGTATTGAGGAATGCTCATAGTCCAAAAACCATTAGGCCAAATGTGATACTTAAAAGGTCATTCTTGCACAAACTTTGCATATTGATAATAATTCATTAGAATGGAGCTAAATAACGCCAAGACTACCATTTTGTAGAGGCTAAAGGAGTTTGGACTATAAGATAGAAAACAACTGCTATATAGTATTTTACCTAAACGACATTCCAATGGAACCAGACAACAAAATGATGAAGGCATGGATTATGGACTCAAAGTTGATCGACTACATAGCGGAAAAAATAAGGCAAAATTGGTTAGGTTTGGTACCAATCCATCGAAATATCCAAATTTCCTTAAAAAGCAAGTGCAATGGATCTCTAGTCAAAGCAAAAGAAAACGACGAGTTTTTAGGCAATGATGATGGATTTGTATCATTCCATTCCAAGACCGTTTCGCCCTCCCACCCAAGAGCAATGAAGATGAGGGCATGGAGATATAAAAGTACATGTTTTAATCCATGTCTGTAGATAGGCACCGAACCATCTAGTCTCGAGATTAAATAACCTGGTTTCTTCTTTATTTTAGTGGATCTGATTAAATGACGAATTCAAACAAGATCTGACGAATCTAAAGACCTAAAATAAGCCGATTAAGTTATAAATAGGAGGCTATCTTCAACTGAAAAAGGATTTTTGATCTTTACATACTTTAACTAAGGAAAACTTTGTCATTTTTGTACCTCGAAATAGGAGGCCAGAGATTTTTCATACCACTATAAAAATATTGTGTCTTTTCTCTCATTTTCTATTTGATTCTTATTATTTTTCACTTTATTTTCGATATGATCGGGTATGATCTCTATTTGCTACTAAGATTTGAAAAAAATCTCCAAAGGAATCCAATAGAATGGAAATGAAGAAGAAACCAAGTAAGTTGGTTATTGAAGAGGAATCAGATGGCGCGAATGATCGATGGAGTGAAGGAACTACTCAACCACTAACAGATTTGATAACAAGAGAAAAGTTTGATGGAATGATAGCCACTGTGAATCAAAAGATGGAATGTAGCAAGCAGTCATGGTAGAATTGGCGAATCAATTTGCAGCGATAAAGCAACAAGGAGAAGTATCTCGCCCTAAAGATCACGGAGTTAGAGGAAATTCTTTGGCTAGCTTGGACGAAAGAAGTTCTACTAACAGGCGCATACCGGGAAAGAAACCAACTGAACATGGAGACGCAAACAATGGAAGAACTAACAAAAATGAACTAGAGCTAATGAACAAGCACCAAGATGGATTGATACTGACCCATCATGGATTGGGGCTGATCCATTAAGGAAGAAAAAGGGTGGATGCAACGAAGGTAGTGTTGGTGAAGGTACAGGTCAAGTTGTAAGTCCTCAAAGTGGAAAGACTAGAAGAAATGCTTAGAGAGATGCTCAACAACGTAGTAAATCTTGGGTACGTAGCATAGGTCAACATCATAAAAGGTCAGGACAAATGGACTCCATAGAGGTAGGAGAGTTATGCATCGTGATGATAACCGTAACCGTTCAAGCAGTGGTTGTAACAGACTCTCAAGGAACCGAACACAAGGTGATACACGCGATGACCAACGTTTTGAGCGAAAGGAAGTTAAGAGACGATTACCGAAGCGATCTAGAGGTTGCTTTAGAAAGATAACCAAAAGGATAATTGGCAAACTGTTGGAACTGGACCAGCCCGCAGCGGACATTATGAGTGAATTTCATTTTTTTTACCATATTGGATCTTTATTAGGCCTATGAAGTATAAGTTATTTAGAACATTTCTAAGTTTCTTTTAAATAATATCTTTATGTTATTTAAATTTATAAAATGATCTTATATTATTTGATTAATGTTGTATTATATATATACACGTATCACATACACATATATATGTGTACATATGTAACATATCAATCCATGCAAGGTATAACATGCCCGTGTATAGGTGTTGGGATTTACACCACAACGAACACGTTAGCTCATCCTATATACCTGTATACTGTCCAAATGAATATTTATATACACTTTTTAATTTATATATATTTATAAAATATTACAAATACACACACACATATAAATCATATTTTGTTTGAATAATTTTATACAAATATAAATATTTATAAACTTATATGTGAAATTTAAATCATAAAATATAATTTAAAATATACATATATGTATATTTTTTAAAGTCAAAAATAATATATGAATGTATATGTATATCAAATTAAATTTATATATATATAATTCATATATGTTTATGCATAAATAATATTATAATAAATAATATGTAGATAAATATTAACATTTTAAATTTATAAAAATATATATTTTAAATATACAAATACCAGGTCAAGCGCAGGATAATTTTTTTCAATTTTGAAATATATTTAAATAAATATCCGGTATGGATATTTATTAAAAATTAAAAAAAATTAAAAAAATTAAAAAATTTAATTTTCAAAACTTATTTTGAATTTTAAATTTATATTAAAATTTTGAAATATATTTTTTAATTTTAAATATTAATATGTAATTTTAAAATTTTAAAACAATTTTAAATCTAGTTTTTAATTTTGGTCTATATTAAATAATTTTAAAATATAAAAAACTGTTTATTTTTTTTTTTTGCCAAGAGTAAGTTAGGTAATAATTTAATTTTATAAAATATATAAACATAATTTTATAATATATATATATATATATTAATATAACTAATATATATATATGTATATTGATTTAAATAATATTTAGAAATATATATATATATATAATTATTTTATTTCTGCCGAAAATAATATACCATTAAAATTTTTATATAAAATTATATAACTACATTTTATATAAGTATGATGTAGTATTAAATTTATACACTATGTATACATATTTAAATATTATATATTTAAGTTAGATAAAATATATAAAAAAATGGTTTTTTTATTATTAGTTGTGCTACATGTAGGCATATATATGTAAAAAAAGTTATTAGTATATAATTATATGGTAACATATAACCAATCATTTTGTGATAATATATGTGTGTCAGAATTGTCACTTAACTAACTATATGTGTGTGTTATTTTTAGAAATTTAGTTAATTTTTATTGCTGATACTTGGGCTCAAAAACGAAAGTCCAAAGTTCGATCATTACAAAATGTAATACAGCTCAAAATTCAACAAAAAAATAATTAACTTTCTCGAGCAGCGTGCTTCAAAAAGGAAATAATAATTTTTCCAACTCCTTTTTCCATCATTCCATCAGTTCGCATAGCAACTTTTATTTTGACTTTTTCCTTCTAACAAAGAACAAGAAAAGAAAATTTTTGGTGGCCAGTAATCAACACCCTATTCCGCTAGAATTCGCAACTCCCCAACCGTGGCACTGGTAAGCAACTTCGTCTTGATTCTTTTATAGAATATCTTAACATTAGCTTTGATTAACTTACTAATTTGTTCTTCTCTTCTCTACTTGTTTTTAAAAACTCATCTATTTTGCTCTTTCCAAATATGATGAACTATAGTTCTTATTACTATCTATTGAATCTTCTTACTCAATTCCGAACACCTGCTGGAATTCAGGTAACTTATCTCCTCTTCTAGATCTTTGACTTACTGGATGTTTCCATTTTTCAATTTGGTAGCTTGCATGATTTTTGTATTGTAATCGCACTGGAAAAATAAATGTTTGTGACTCTCGTTATCTTACCCACATAGGTTACAAATCAGATCAATCTATATGCCCTATTTAGACAATCTACTTGTTGTTGGCAATCTGTAATGTATAGCTTTATAAGTCGTAAAAGTCATTTTTAGGTTGTTTGATTTTTTCCAAATGTGCGTTGCCCATTACTTAATTTTGTGTTTCTACCTAATTGCCTCCCAAGCAGTTTAGTAGTGAAATCTCCATCTTTTGTATCGCTCCAAACCAATGTGTCTTTGTCATGATTAGCATACACACACACACACACACATATACATACATATATATATAACAGACATTATCTAAACAATAATGTTTTTATATTAGTTAGAAATGTACCTTACTCCCAGTGCCTGAAATTACACCTTGAAATGACGAAATTTGCTCATTGAACTGATTTTCAATCCGGTAGATTGCTAGTCCCTAAACCATTGACTACCGATTATTGAATAACACTTGATTTTATTTGATTTGAACTTAGAAAATTTGATAGATGGAAGGGGAGAGTTCGTCAAGAAATGAAGGTACTTGGAGGGTCAAAAAAGTTCTCTAAAGGTTGAGGGTGGAGATGCTTATATAGAGGAGAATTTAGAAATACTTTAGGATCAATATCCCACATCATCTCTCACCAATTTTCTTCCATCTTACCCTCCATCGCAAAGTCTTTCTATCCTATCTTTTAGCCGCCTATAACACCAAATCAGAGCCAAACTAACCAGTGCCCTTCATGGGCTTTAAATTCATTTAAAGCTCGAACAAATATTTTGCATTTAAATCCAATTTAAACGCGTGTCGATATCGTATATCGATTAATATTTTTATAACTATTATAAATACATTTAATAATATTTGTTTATCAAATCAAAATCAAATTTTTATAAATTAATTAATTTGATTAATTTATAACAATTATAAATTAATTAAATCATTTGGTCAAAGGAGTATTCATCATTTGAGTTGTGTGGCCAGTTAGATGTGAATTTAGTTAGCGATTAATATAGAATGTTCATATTGAAGATAAATAATATTCTCAAATCAAGAGAACTATGTAAATCAATAACATCGATATTTTTTGTTTGACCTTAGTTGTATTAACCTAGAGAAAACTATCGAATGATTCATTCCATGGTTATCTAATAACTATCAGTATGTAACCCTTAGATGCCCCCAACAATCATGAGTAATAAACTGTCCAACATTTGGAGAGCGTTATGTACTCTAGTCTCAATGGACATATCGATATCGGATTTGATGCATATTGACTAGGAACATTTAAAATGATATGTTTTATAATATTGTGATACAATATTCATGGTTACAACTATTTGTAATTACTATCACAAACACATCATTTATGGATTTACTGTTAAATATGTTATAGCTAATATTACATATTATAACAAATATATAATAGATTGAAAAACATCTTTATTATGATGAGAATTGATTATAGAGTTAATTAATTTAGCTCCTAGGGCATATCCCTAACTCTATCAATCTCTCATTTGCACTTGGGGCCAATTATGTGATCTCGGTCTCATCCCTTCACTTAGCTTCTCGAGAGCCGATCGAGCTAGAGCCTTAACGAATGGATCTGCTATGTTGTCCTTGGTATCTACCATTGTATCATCCTCTTTCTTCTCAACGAATTCTCTAATCAGGTGGAACTTCCAAAGAATATGTCATGACTTCTTGCGTATTATGGGCTCCATTTTCATCTGCATCACTGCATTGTTACCATAGAATGATGCCATAGGATTCTCGGTATCGGGAATCACTCTGAGCTCACTTAAAAATTTGCACATCTTGACTGCTTCTTTAGCTGCTTCATTGAAAGCGAAGTACTCGGCCTCCATCGTGGAATCAGCTACTATTTCTTGCATGGAACTTTTCTAACTAATGGCTCCATCATTAAGCGTAAACACATAACCACAACGATATACTATCATCTATATCACTTCAAAAGCTCGAATCTGTATACCCCTTCATAAGGAAGTATCCATTCCGATACATAAGGAATAAGTCATGAGTATTTCTTAAATATTTCAGTATACAATTTACGGCTGTCCAATATTTTTCTTCGAGATTAGACTGGTATCGGCTTATGCATCCTAATGCGTATGCCATATCCGATCTAGTACATAGCATGGCATACATTATGGATCCTATAGCTGGAGCATAGGAGATCCTCTTCATATGCTCTTTCTCCCCATTGGCATGAGGAGTGTCCTACTTATTAAGGACAAGTCCAGACTGTGTCAGAACATTTCCATGCTTGAATTCTTCATATTGAACCTTTTCGGTATGGTATATATGTAAAGGGATTGGGACAATCCCGACAGCCTCTCAATTCTATCTTTATAGATCTTCGTACCAAGTATATAGGCTTCTTCTCACAAATTCTTTAAGGAAAATTTCTTGGAAAACCAAGTTTTCACTGATTGCAACAACATAGTGTCATTGTCAATCAATAATAGATCATCGACATAGAGTACTAGGAATACGATAGCGTTGCCATGTTCCTTTCTGTATACGCACACTTGTTTAAGATGGTTTTTCTATGAGTTAGAAAATCGCCAAAAAAATTAAAATTAAAATTAACTGCAAGAGCACGGCGTACAATGCTAGTACGTGGCGAATACGGGTCGATCCGTAGGAAATTATATAGATTTAAAATTTTTCCATTCAATCAAATTAAACCAAACTTGAGATTGTGATTAGCTAAAAATGTAAAACAAAAGGCTGGAACAAAAGTGATGGAAAATATGAGATTAGAAACCAATTTAGAGGCAAATCCACTTTCCTATTTTCACATAAATCAACATAAAATCAAATGATGATATCTTTCTAATCTAAGTAGGATTAGTGATGTATTTATCATAAGCATGGCCTATTTGTGTTATTAATTAACACAACTTAAACCATCAAACTATAATACACACCTAATCCTACTTTTTAAACTCTCATGAAAATTGGCATAAAGATTCTAAAATCAATTTTAAGTATGATCTATTTGCTATTAATTAGTAACATAGATCATCAAATTTTGATTATAATTTCACTTCATTGCTATAATCAAATTTAGATGAAGAGGCAATTTATAAATAATGTTAATAAGCATAGCCTATTTTTATGAACAACATAAACTATCAAATTCAACAAGAAACTAAATCACATAAACATCCATTTTTCCATTAATCACAAAAGAGATCATATAATGAAGTTATGTTGAATCTACATGATTTAAAAGAGCTTCATTACCCCTAATTTGTTGGGATTTAGCTTCTCATTTGTGTTATCATTTCAACACATAGAGATTTCAACATAAAAGAAATAAAAACTAGAAAGAAAACTATCTAATTAAAAAGAAGTAAATCTAGCTAACTTGAATGGAATAAATTCTAAACTACTAACATGAAATATAAGAAAGCATGTAAATAAAATGAACACAAATAAAAGAACATGTAGAAAAAGAAAGAGGCTTAGGAAGCTATTTTATTTCTCATTTGATTTGAAGCTACAACTTGCATTTTAATTTCCTAAGTAATTAAAAAGAAGAAGATCGTTTACATGTACATAAGAGGGCTATTTATACATGCATAAAACCCTAATTCATATTTTAGGGAGCCCCTTAGGAAGTGTGGCCACCAAGTCATTATTAATCTCTAATTAATCCATCATCAAGTTTACATGAAGCTTTAACCTCCACTAACTTGTACATTAGGTCCTAATTGTAGATTAAGGTAAGTGGGTAGGTGGGGTCCTCCATGATGCATGAGTTGAATTATTTCCATCTTCATTCCTTTGTGCATGCACATTTCATGATAACTTCTTCATAATTCCCTTCAAAATTCCTATAATAAAAAAGAAAATGTGCAAATAAATATTCTCACAATTAATTCATGCTCAAAATTACTATTTTACCCCTAAATTGATGTATGAATGATGACTTGAAAGCATTTTTGAAATTTGGTATTAAAATGTAAAAATACCCAATTATGATATTTATTTAAATAAAAATAGATTAAATATAGATGTAATAATATGCACATTTACGTGCACATCAAATACCCCTACACTTATCTTTTTATTCGTCCTCGAATAAAGAAAAACTAACATAAACCCATTTTCATAGGAAACACGATTGCATTGAGCGTATGCAACAAGCCGTTAAACCTCTAGGTGTCCCCAATAGGACGAGTGTTGTCTCATGAGGGTTTTCAACGGATACTACCCACAAAATCCAAATGCAACATGAGAAATTCCTAAATGCATGATTTACTTACAAAGAGATGGATGCAAGTTTTTTGAGCATATTTACAATTGAAGAATTTACTTTCAAATTGACACGAATAAGTTAAATATAAGTTATGGTCATTATCAAGAAATTTAAGTTCTTATACTTGTCAAAATTTCCAACAAAAATTAAGTTATCATAACAAATAGACTATAGTTTGGCTAGTTGTTTCGGTTGATAACAGAATGTAACTATGAAATGGATCCTTAGTTGATTTTCAAAGTTTATCAAAGTGGTATTTTCATTTCTTTTGAATAACAAGTCAAATCAAATAAGTAAAAATAGTGCTTGGATTTCAATTTCTTACTCTCTCTTATTTGAAAATTTTATTGATATTGACAGTATTTACATATGTCTAACTCAGAAAACTGAGGCCAGATAAATCATCCATGCAATGCCTTTTGGGCTTACGTGAGGAGAATACAGAGTGTGGCGAGTGAACACATAAGTATGAACACCTATCGACTGTAGGCATTATTAATAAAATAATTTTTATATACATACACCTAACTCGAATAAACCGAGGCCAAATATACCGATCGTGCACTACCTTTTGGGCTTACGTGAGAAGGATACAGAGCATGGCGAGTGAACACATTTGCGTGTGAGCACATGACTCTAGGTGTAAAAAAATATTTATATATACACAAATGTTTTTTTGAAGAGAAAGTTTTGCAATATCATCTTAGTACCACTTAAGTTAAAAGATTTAAAATATTATCACCTTTACTTTAAATCAACCACTCTTTTAAACAAAGATTTTCAATCAGGATATACTTCATAATTATCACCCATGAATCTTTCTATGTACTAGTTAAACCATCATTACTTGTAATCAAACTTTATTTTTGTTAAGACAAATAAATTTTTTAAAAATTTCAATTTAATAACCAAAACTTATACTTATCCTATAGTGTTTCTTCAAGAATAAATCAAAATGCTAAAAAGAAAATGTTTTTGAGATTTAGAAATTTTGAGATTTTTTTTTTGGAAATTTTGAGTTTAAAGAAAATGAAAATTTAAAAACGCCATGAAAATTAAAAAAAATGAAGATGAGACCCCAGCCCCACACTTAATTTTGACTGTGTCCCCACAATCAATGCACGATATACCGAGTGTAACGGGGAAAAATATGTACATATTTACAAAAGAGGGTTTACATTCTTACTAGACGTAGCTTGGCTCATGAGCTCCTCCTCTTGGTTACTTGGCAATTCCAAGAAAGGTTTCAAGCGATGACCATTGACTTTGAAAATCGATCCATCCCTGGGATTTTGTATTTCTATGGCACCGTGTGGAAAAACAGTTCGTACCACAAATGGTCTGGTCTATCTCGATTTTAGTTTCCCAGGGAATAAATGAAGTCTAGAGTCATATAAAAGAACTTTCTGGGTTGGTGAAAACGTTTTTCTTAGGATTGACTTGTCATGATAAACTTTTGTTCTCTCTTTGTAAATTTTCTTGTTTTCATATGCGTCGTTCCTAAGTTTTTCTAGTTCGTTGAGTTGTATTTTTTGGTTTTCACCAGCTTTATCGAGATCAAAGTTTAAGTTCTTTATTTCCCACAACGCTTTGTGTTCGATTTCAATAGGTATATGGCAAGCTTTCTCGTAAACTAAACGAAATAGGGACATCCCAATGTTAGTTTTAAAAGCAGTACGGTAAGCCCAAAGCGTGTCAGTCAATTTCTGAGACCAATCCTTACAATTTTTATTAACAGTTTTCTACAAGATTTTTTTTATTTGCCGATTTGAAACTTCAAATTGGCCACAAGTTTGAGGATGATACGGAGTGGATATCTTGTAGGTTATCGAGTATTTCTTCATTAAAGTTTCAAAAGAACGATTGCAAAAATGGGTGTCGTTATCACTGATTTAACTTTAAGGAATTTCACAACAATTCTACGGTCGTTGGTTTTACACGGAACGGTTTTGACCCATTTTGAGACGTAATCGACAGCGAGAAGAGTATAAAAATTTCCAAAAGAATTGGGAAAATGTCCCAAAAAGTCGATACCCCAAACATCAAAGATTTTGATCGTAAGAATGGGGTTTAGAGGCATCATATTTCGTCGAGAAATTGGTCCAAGCATTTGACATCGATCGCAAGTTTTACAAAATTTGAATGAGTCGTTAAAAAGAGTAGGCAAATAGAAACCACACTGAAGCACCTTTTTTGCAGTTTTTCGAGGACCGAAATGTCCACTGCACGCTTGATCGTGGCAAAATGAAAGAACACTCCTTATTTCATTATCCGGGATGCATCGTCGAATGACTCGGTCGAGACAATACTTGAACAAGTATGGATCATCCCAATAGAAGTACTTGACTTGGGAAAGAAATTTATATTTATCTTGTTTCGACCAAAATGAGGGAGTTTCTTTAGTGACTAAATAGTTCACTGTGTCGGCATACCACGGATCGACAGAGACAGAAAGAAGTTGTTCATCAGGAAAGTTTTCATCGCTTGGTAAAGGCGATGGTGCGTTGGGCAGACGAGACAAGTGATCAGTTATGACATTGTCAGATCCTTTTTTGTCCTTGATTGTAAGATCGAATTCTTATAGTAAAAGGATCCAACGCATAACGAAGAGATATCGAAGAGCAGAGTGGTCTATGTAAACAGTAATGTGTGACCTTATCAAGTATTGTCGGAATTTTTCGAGAGCAAAAACTACCGCTAGAAGCTCTTTTTTAGTGGTTATGTAGTTAAGTTAAGCATCGTTTAGAGTCATACTAGTATAGTAGATAACGTTAAGGATCTTATTGATACGTTGTCCTAAGAAAACACCAACTGCAAAGTTCGAAGCATCGCACATTATTTCAAATGGGAGATCCCAATTCGGTGAGCAAATTACAGGAGCAGAAACAAGTTCGTTTTTGAGACGTTCGAAAGAAGGGATACAATCAGAGTTAAAATCGAATGGAACGTCTTTTCCAAGAAGAGTCGTAAGAGGTAGAGTAATCTTGCTAAAATCTTTCACAAAGCGTCGATAAAATCTCGCGTGTCCAAGGAAAGAGCGAATGTCTTTAACAGATTTGGGAATGGGTAGATTTGCAATGACATTGATTTTCGCTTTATCTACCTCAATGCCTTTATTTGAAATGACATGTCCAAGGACTATGCCTTGAGTGACCATAAAGTGGCATTTTCCTAATTTAGCGTTAAGTGTTTATCCTTGCATCATTTAAGAACAAGTTCAAAATGGTGTAAACACTCAAAAAAAGAGTTTCCAAAGGTAGAAAAATCGTCCATAAACACTTCAAGAAATCGTTCGATCATATCAGAAAAGACGGTGACCATGCATCTTTGAAACGTAGCAGGAGCATTACAAAGGCCAAAGGACATACGTCAATAGGCAAAAGTGCCAAAGGGACACGTGAAAGTTGTCTTCTCTTGATCTTCGGGAGCGATTGGAATTTGGTTATAGCCGGAATAACCATCAAGAAAGCAATAGAATTCGTGATCGGCTAAACGTTCGAGCATTTGGTCGATAAAAGGAAGAGGGAAGTGATCCTTACATGTTGCGGTGTTTAATTTTCGATAGTCAATGCAAACATGCCAACCTATTTGAGTACGAGTTGGAATAAGTTCGTTAGAATCGTTCTTGACAACGGTAAGTCCGGACTTTTTCGGTACAACGTGAACTGTGCTAACCCATGAAATATCAAGGATTGGGTAAATGGTTCCGTTATCAAGAAGTTTGAGAATTTCGTCACGAACTTCATCCTTCATTTTTGGAATAAGCCTTGGTTGCGCGTCACGAACAGGCCTGGCATCGTCGATTAAATGGATGCGATGTTGAACAAGAGCGAGACTAATTCCCTTTATATCAGTGATCGACCATCCAATTGCTTCTTTGTTTTTTGAAAGGATTGAAAGTAAGGACGTTTCTCAATCAAGAGAGAGAGAGTCGAAAAAATTATGACGAGAAACGTTTCGTTATCACCTAAGTATGAATACTTAAGGTGATTGGGAAGGGGTTTAAGGTCCAACTTCGGGAGTTGCTCAATTAAAGAATTCGGTTGAGATTCAGACTCAATTGGAAGCGATTCAAAGGGGAGCGTTTATTCAATCTCGTTGGGGATTCCATGAAACAATCTTTTGTACTCGGCCTCGCGTTCACCATTAAGGTCAATCACCTCGTTTCCGAAGTTTTTGTGAATGGCACTAACTTCCAACGTTTGGTCACGAGGTTCATTTGATTGGTTTTCAAGATTGAAAATGTTAAGATACAAAGTCATGTTTCTGAAAGAGATTTTCATCAAACCATTGCAATAATTGACTAAGGCATTTGAGGTGGCTAAGAATGGTTGGCCCAATATCAAAGGAATTTGACTCGCAGGGTTGGTCACAGGTTGTGTTTCGAGAACGATAAAATCAACGGGAAATATGAATTGCCCTACTCTCATGAGCACGTCCTCAATTTCTCCCACGGGCTTCTTAATGGCACAATTGGAGAATTGAAGCGTGACCTTTGTTGGTTTGTGCTCACCTAAGCCTAATTGTTTGTATACAGAATATGGAATCAAATTGACACTCGCGCCTAAGTTTATCAAGCATTTGTTAATCGTCTTGTCTCCAATTGTACACGAAATCGTTAGGCAGCCAGGATCTTTGTATTTAACAAGCATGGATTGGGACAAGACTGCACTCAAAGTGACTACTAAGAATACTTTTTTGGGCACTTGAGTGTGTCACTTTTGGGTACACAAGTCCTTAAGAAATTTGGCGTAAGTTGGGACTTGCTGAATGATGTCAAGAAGAGGGATGTTAACTTTCACTTGTTTAAGAATTTCAAACATCTTTTCCATTTAGTCAGAGTGTTTCTTTGGTCGAAGACGGTGTGGAAATGGAACACGATACTCAATAGGTGAGTCTACTAGAGTAGAAGAAGAATTTTGATTGGCAGTCGATTCGATGTTTGGCTCCACATTCTGTTCAGATTCGTTTGTTGTTTTAGAAGTGTCGAGAGAGGTTTTCGGGTAAATCGTTTGGATTAACAACTTGATTATTGATTTGTTTACCGGAACGCAGAGTTGTGATAGCATTCAATTGGGTGACGTTGCTATCTTGAACAACATGGGCTTGATTCGAATTTACGTTTTGATTTCAGGGATTTTGAATGGGCTGGCTTGGAAATGTGCCTCGTTCGCGTTCACTTACAGACGTGGCTAATTGACTCATTTTCATTACAAGTTTTGCAATAGATTGGCTCATGTTTTTCATATATAAGGTCAATAAGTTTTGCAAATTATTGTTTGATTGAAGGCTTTGAGTGGTTGCTTTAGTCAATGTTTCAAGACTTTTCTCCTGTGAACTTAAACGTTTATCATCTTGGGAAGGAGGAGCAAGATTTGGTTGAAAATTTGATTGCTGCGGTTGATTATGAGATAGTCCCGCAAAGTTTGGTTGAAAATGATTGGGCTGAAAGGGATGATTCTAAGCATTATTCGGGAATGCATGAAAATTGGGACGAACCATATTCGTGCTGGGATTGTTTTGATTCCATGCAAATTTTGGATGATTTCTCCAACAAGGATGTAGGATCTAGAATAACCCTAGAGGGGGGGTGAATAGGGTTATGACAAATTTTCTCAAATTAAACGCGGAAGTAAACAGCAGATAAATAAATATGCAGTAAAGTAAATCACACACAGAATTTACCCAGCTTCGGCAACCCCTGCCTACTGCTGCATTCCCAGATTTCTATTAGAGTTAAACAGTATCCCGCTTACAAACACTCTGACAGACTCGCAGACACTCGCTCCCGCTCACAAACACTCCTACAGACTCGCACACCCTGCTCCGCCTATAGAGTTTCGTTTACTCGCAAACTCTGCTCCCGCCTATAGAGCTTTGCAAACTCGCAGCCTCCCTGCTCACTGAACTAACCCTAACTAGACAATCTGACAACACCTAAACCCTAGGTGGTGATTCACTCTGACTGGACTTTGACAATACAAACTGAAAATAAAATACAGTTTTTGAAACCTAGGGCAAAATTTAAATCGACATTTTAAAACACTTTTGCCCTCAAATGAATTTGGCCTAAAAACTAGATCAATAAAATCTGGCCCAGATTTAAACTAAATTAAAACCCTAATTTGAAATTAACCCCTAATTAAAACTAAATTTAAAAACCCTAAATAAAAATAGGCCGGTTGCTTTTATCTTCAATCCCTTTTATTATTAGCCCGATCCCCTGAGAAAATTATCGGCCCGTTCCTTTTATCTTTGCTCTGAAAAAATAAATGGCGGCTTTGTTCTTCGTTTCTTCGATCTGAAAATTAGGGCTTTGATGTTTTCTTGTCGTCTGATGCTTTGTCGAGCTCGATTGCCTTGAGATAGTTTCGTTCTCTTCTTCGCTTGCTCCTTGGGACTCTGTTACCAATTGAAGCTTCTGCTTCGATCTTTGATTTGAAAATTAGAGTTTGGCCTCGTTCGTTCAGTTCACTGGAAAGATATGGTCTTTGATGTGACTTCAACGTCGCGGTTGCTAATTTGCTTGTTATCTCGACTGTTTGGTTCGGTATGTATTTCTCTCGATTTGAACTTGAATATTTCTGCTTTGTTGTCGGTGATGATTTGGATTTTCTCTGATGTTCACCACCACTTGTCAATGATGATTTGGGTCCTTTTTATAAGCAGTCTGATTTGATTAACGTGTTCTCCACGTTGTTGAATCTTTCCCTTTTTATTGCTATGTTATTTGTGGTAATTACTTTATGACCACGGTTTTGATTTTACACGTTCGATCTCTTTGATTTGATTCAGTCGAAACTTTCCAATTATAATTCTTTGACTGTTTCAATTTTGACTTTTAAAGAGAAACATACGGCTTTGACTTTTTACTGTTTTTGGTCATTTGAATTTTCTTCACTAACATATACTGCCTGGTTATATGATTTTGCCATTGAATTCACTGTGACTTCGAACTTATCTTTTGTTTGCCGAGTTTATTGTTTCACCACTGAGCCTTATGATCTTCATACCATTCCTGTTGTTCATCACCTGTGATGTTGTTGCTCGATTATGTGGTTCCTGTAAATTTCAACTTTGGTATTGTTTGAACTGTTGCATTTGGACTTGAACATACTTTGACTTCATGGATGTTCATATGCCACTGTGTACATTCTTATAGCTTGACCTTGTAGCAGATGTTCTTTACTTGTGTACTTTCATATTTTTGTTGAACGTGTATTCTGAGTTGCATTGTGAACACTGCTGTGTTTATGTGAACTTCATTCTGGTTGATCTGGTCATTGCTTGATGTGCATTGAGTCTTCCCATGTATATAGTTGTGTAGCTTCGAGTTTGTGATACTGGTCATTTGTCTTTGTTTGTTCATTCTGACATCACCTCTGTTTCACTTGAACCTGTTCACTGTGTTGTACATGTATTTGAATCTTGTAGCTTGTATTCTCTGTTTGCTTTTTAACTCGATACATTTTTGTCTTTGAGCATTTCACTGTGTGTTCATCCTGTAGTTGATGACACTGGTTGCTTTGTAGCTTCAAGTCTGATTTTTGAGCATTTTGGTTTCATGGACATATGATGGCATATGCTTTGTATTTATTTTCCCTTGCCATAGTTTTTGTTGCTATGTCGCCATCTCTTTGTAATTACTTGTGCATGTTGAATTGACTTGAGTCTGCACATTCTTGTTGAACTGTAACTATGCATTTGTATCAACTTGAATATGTTGCATCACTGTAGCTTTGCACTTGCACTTGTTCATGTTGTCCTGTACATGCTGTGACTTGAGTTGATGGTTTTGAGTTCCCTGCTATATCATGTTGATATCCACTGTGTCATGTGTACATTTTGATTTTGATCGAGGCTATTCGCACTTGTGTTGAATCTGATTTGGATTTGACTTTGTGCACTCGAGTTGGCGAGGCAGTGCACACGTGCATACGTGTGTACTGCAGCCACTCGTACATACCTGTCCCTGATATAAATACTGATATGCACAGATATTACACAATCAAAGATGATGACGTTAAACCCATATATCTGAGACAGCTTTTAAAAACAAATTTTATATTTTTGCAAATTAAATTCGTTTCTGTTCAGATTACTGCTGTAGATTATCAATTATACAGGTACACAGGAGACAAGACAAATACTGGAGTTGGACAGTGCAAATGCAGACAACCAACTGAGTGTATGAGTGATGTAGTGAGGACTCTGACTGTAAAATCAAATTGTGATGTATACAGAAATTGTACAGTTATAGTGAGTCAGAATTTGTACCATTCAAAATTTGTAATAAAAGATTGTTTGAATAAAATTTCAGTTTGAATTCAAATTCTGTGTTGATAAAAAAAAACTGTATATGTATAATCTGTAAACACATCTAAATTACGATATATATTTTGTTATCATCAAACACTAAACACACATCAAACAATCTCCCCCTTTTGATGATGACAAACTATATATTAAAGATTTTGAAATTCCAGTAGATGTGTTTAAACATGAGATATTTTGCTCCCCCTACATGTATGCTCCCCCTACAACTGAGATTACTCCCTATTTAGAAGATTTTGGAAATTACAGATGAATAAAAGAACTATAGAAAATAACTAACAACATTTAACAAATTTGGTGTAGTATTCCAAAAATAGTTATTTTCTTATCAAAATCTCTTCCTTCTCCCCCTTTTGTTATCATCAAAAGACAGACAAAAAATAATGAAACAGTAGGGGAAAACAAATGGAAAAAATAGGGAAAAACCATAATATATCATAACAAGATAACATTTTCCACATTTTAGAGAATGGATCGATGATTTGATTTTTATAATGAGAAGAGAGATGTTTTCTTCTATTTATTATAATTTTTAAAAAGATTTGACATTTAGGCACAAAAAAATAAGCACTTACTAACCACGCATAACCATAAGGACTTTTAAATGGGATTAGCAGTTACTCATTAGTTATCAAGCTCCATCCATGCATAACCATAAGGACTTTTAAATGAGAATGGAGTGATGATAACCTCTAATGATCCATCCATGCATAACCATAAGGACTTTTAAATGAGAATGGATGCATAAGGAATATTTTAAAATTTTCTTTGATTTTTCCTTTTTAATTTAAAAGCAATTTACTCTTCTCATTTTTCAAAACCATTATGAATGGTAGAAAGATGGTAGAAATAGAAATGATCGTGGAATAAGTTACCAAATTAATCATATTATGAAATTTCATAAACCAAACGTATTTCCACTACTGAATATCATATTCGAATCAATCTTTGAATGATATCCAAAACAGGTTTGAATTCTAGAAATTGAAGTTGAAAATAAATATCCAAGAGTATTTCAACCAAAAATTGAAAAATGATTAGTCAATTTCCATAATCCCCAAATCCAAACGTAATCTGAAAAATCTGTCTTCGGGGAGGGTTTTGTGAAAATATCAGTAAGTTGATTCTCAGTTGAAATGAATCCAATGCAAATGTTTTTCCTAGCAATGTGATAAAAAAAATGGTGTTTCACATCAATGTGTTTCGTGAGTGAATGATGAACAGAATTATGAGACCGTGAAATGAATATTCTAGGATGAAACATGTCCCACTAGTATTTTTCCTGTCAACCAGTGAACCCGCATAATCAACATCAGAATAACCAACTAAATTAAAGTTTTCACACGAAAGATATCATAGTCCAAATTTGTGTGTGTGTGAAAAATATCTCAAAATTTCGTTTAGTGGTATTCAAATGTGATTCTTTAGAATTAGAGTGAAACCGTGCAAACACAAACACACAGAAAACATAATATGGAGTCTAGAAGCAGTTAAGAGCCATTTCAACAGACTCAGATTCAACTTCAGAAACAAACCACTGTAACAATGAAACGTACACACACTTTTATCAATTGAAGAGTGAGTGTGAATACCTTCCGTAGAATCACAGTTAAAATATCAAGATTATTTCAAAAGCAATTTAAAGTTTTCATAAGTGAAGCATCAGTTTCGGCAGCTTCTCAAAATACTTTTTAGAGCATGAGCAATCAGAAATCAATCATAGTTTGACCAAACAGATTAAGTTCAAGAAGAAAATGGTTGATCAATTTTCAAGCACAGATAAAGTCAAGTCATATAAGATCAAGCAAGTTAGATCCATCACAATTACTTCAAGCAAGATAATTGGTTAAAAATCAGAATTAACATCATCAATCATAACTGGCTGATTTAATTCAGATGCAGATTCTTACCGGTTATCTATCGTTTGAAAGAAATACAACTACCTGTTTTACCTGTACGATAATCTTTCGTTGTTTGCCCATAGTGAATCTGTCACCTTTATACTAGGCTAAGGAACGTTGATTTGTCGCCCGTTGTGTATCTGGAACAGTCAGAATCCAGATAACACTAATGTTGTTCCTTAGCCTGCCACCACACCTACACGGTTAAAGATGTATGTGACCTATTTGTCTTTATAGGTCCATGATTGTTAGTGGCAGAATAACTGTGAATAAATAATCCTTTTGGAACCCAAATTTGTTTTGTCTTTTTATTTTTGTTCCAATACACTTGAAATTTATTCGTAGAATTTTTAGGAACCCAAACTTGTATAAATTTCGTGTTCTTGTTCCTATGACTACCATTTTCAACACGATGTCCAAATATTTCACGTTCAGTAAAGATGCCCTTTCCTTTTGCACTATCATCAACTTGTGATTTACCAAAACCTAGCCCTTTTCGGTTGTTAGCAAACAGTTGGTTTCCTAACAGCATATTGAATGATTTTTCTCCTCTAGAAAAGTTATTCAGTGATTTTTCAAGATCTTGGACTCTGATTTTTAATGTTGAGTTTTCAGACACAAGTGAGGTGCATCTATTCACAAAATCCTTTTTCCTAGTTTCAATAGTTTCTTTTAGATTCAGGTTTTCTTTTTCAAGATCCTCGAAGCTATTTTTCAGTTTAGATAATTCTGAATCTAAAGCTTTACAGTTTTTACATTCTAGGTTTTGAATTTTTTCAAGTTCAGATTCTAACCTAAAATTTTCACGGGCAAGTTCTTTCCTATCAGATTTCAGTTTTTCATTTTTAGAATCCAGAGCTTCAACTGTTTTAGTGAGATCGATGCAGAAATAAGCAAGGTCTTTATAAGAAAAGTTTTTTACCTCATTATATACCTCTGGGCTTACTTCTGAATCTGATTCTGCTTCTGAATCTGATCTGGCCGTAAGACACAGGTTAGCCTCCTCTGAGCTATCACTCGAAGCTTCCTCTCCTTCCTCATCATCCCAAGTCGCTGCGAATGCCTTCTTCTTCTTTTTCTTTCCTTTGTTGATTTTGAGAAGTGGACAATTTTGTTTGTAGTGACCAGGCTTGTTGCAGTTATAGCAGATTAATTCATTTTCAGAGTTGTCAGAATCTTTAGATCTATTACCACTGGTTTTCTTCTTTCGTGGCTTGAATTTTGACCATCTTCTAAAATTATTGACAGCCGTTACAAGTCCTTCAATTGGATCCACTTCTTCTTCATCGCTCTCTTCTCTGCTCTTTAAGGCAATCGTCTTCTTCTTTGATTCGGAATTGATGCGTTCCTCCTTTGCTTTCAACTCAAGCTCATACGTCATCAGATTTCCGATCAAATCCTCCATGCTTAGTTTGCTCAAATCCTCCATGCTTAGTTTGCTCAAATCTTTTGATTCTTGTATTGCCGTGACTTTTGACTCAAAGTTCATCGGTAGGATTCGTAGTATTTTCCTTATTAGCTCTACCTCAGAGAATTCTTTTCCAAGCGCTCTAGCATTGTATACCAAGGTTGAGAAGCGTCCAAACATGTCTTTAATGCTCTCGCCTTTGTCCATCACGAAATTCTCGTATTCATTGCTGAACAGAGCTAGACGAGACTCCTTGACTTGAGAAGTTCCTTCGTGTGTCACCTCCAAAGTATGCCAAATTTCCTGTGCTGTTTTACAATGAGAAATTCTATTAAATTCAGTTTTATCAAGAGCACAGATAAGAGCATTCATGGCCTTAGCATTAGTGGTTTTCAACTTCTTATCATTAGCATCCCACCTATCTCTCGGTTTAGGAATCTCAGTATCACCAATAGTTATAGTGGGAGGTGTATAGCCAGTTTCAATAATATCCCAAACATCATAATCAACAGAACTAAGATAAATACCCATCCTAACTTTCCAATAAGCATAATCATCCCCATTAAACATTGGTGGCCTAACAATAGATTGCCCCTCCGAAAAAGCATTATTTGATAGATTCATGACTCTAGAGTTAAAGAAAAAATACCGGGCTTTGATACCACTTGTAGGATCTAGAATAACCCTAGAGGGGGGGTGAATAGGGTTATGACAAATTTTCTCAAATTAAACGCGGAAGTAAACAGCAGATAAATAAATATGCAGTAAAGTAAATCACACACAGAATTTACCCAGCTTCGGCAACCCCTGCCTACTGCTGCATTCCCAGATTTCTATTAGAGTTAAACAGTATCCCGCTTACAAACACTCTGACAGACTCGCAGACACTCGCTCCCGCTCACAAACACTCCTACAGACTCGCACACCCTGCTCCGCCTATAGAGTTTCGTTTACTCGCAAACTCTGCTCCCGCCTATAGAGCTTTGCAAACTCGCAGCCTCCCTGCTCACTGAACTAACCCTAACTAGACAATCTGACAACACCTAAACCCTAGGTGGTGATTCACTCTGACTGGACTTTGACAATACAAACTGAAAATAAAATACAGTTTTTGAAACCTAGGGCAAAATTTAAATCGACATTTTAAAACACTTTTGCCCTCAAATGAATTTGGCCTAAAAACTAGATCAATAAAATCTGGCTCAGATTTAAACTAAATTAAAACCCTAATTTGAAATTAACCCCTAATTAAAACTAAATTTAAAAACCCTAAATAAAAATAGGCCGGTTGCTTTTATCTTCAATCCCTTTTATTATTAGCCCGATCCCCTGAGAAAATTATCGGCCCGTTCCTTTTATCTTTGCTCTGAAAAAATAAATGGCGGCTTTGTTCTTCGTTTCTTCGATCTGAAAATTAGGGCTTTGATGTTTTCTTGTCGTCTGATGCTTTGTCGAGCTCGATTGCCTTGAGATAGTTTCGTTCTCTTCTTCGCTTGCTCCTTGGGACTCTGTTACCAATTGAAGCTTCTGCTTCGATCTTTGATTTGAAAATTAGAGTTTGGCCTCGTTCGTTCAGTTCACTGGAAAGATATGGTCTTTGATGTGACTTCAACGTCGCGGTTGCTAATTTGCTTGTTATCTCGACTGTTTGGTTCGGTATGTATTTCTCTCGATTTGAACTTGAATATTTCTGCTTTGTTGTCGGTGATGATTTGGATTTTCTCTGATGTTCACCACCACTTGTCAATGATGATTTGGGTCCTTTTTATAAGCAGTCTGATTTGATTAACGTGTTCTCCACGTTGTTGAATCTTTCCCTTTTTATTGCTATGTTATTTGTGGTAATTACTTTATGACCACGGTTTTGATTTTACACGTTCGATCTCTTTGATTTGATTCAGTCGAAACTTTCCAATTATAATTCTTTGACTGTTTCAATTTTGACTTTTAAAGAGAAACATACGGCTTTGACTTTTTACTGTTTTTGGTCATTTGAATTTTCTTCACTAACATATACTGCCTGGTTATATGATTTTGCCATTGAATTCACTGTGACTTCGAACTTATCTTTTGTTTGCCGAGTTTATTGTTTCACCACTGAGCCTTATGATCTTCATACCATTCCTGTTGTTCATCACCTGTGATGTTGTTGCTCGATTATGTGGTTCCTGTAAATTTCAACTTTGGTATTGTTTGAACTGTTGCATTTGGACTTGAACATACTTTGACTTCATGGATGTTCATATGCCACTGTGTACATTCTTATAGCTTGACCTTGTAGCAGATGTTCTTTACTTGTGTACTTTCATATTTTTGTTGAACGTGTATTCTGAGTTGCATTGTGAACACTGCTGTGTTTATGTGAACTTCATTCTGGTTGATCTGGTCATTGCTTGATGTGCATTGAGTCTTCCCATGTATATAGTTGTGTAGCTTCGAGTTTGTGATACTGGTCATTTGTCTTTGTTTGTTCATTCTGACATCACCTCTGTTTCACTTGAACCTGTTCACTGTGTTGTACATGTATTTGAATCTTGTAGCTTGTATTCTCTGTTTGCTTTTTAACTCGATACATTTTTGTCTTTGAGCATTTCACTGTGTGTTCATCCTGTAGTTGATGACACTGGTTGCTTTGTAGCTTCAAGTCTGATTTTTGAGCATTTTGGTTTCATGGACATATGATGGCATATGCTTTGTATTTATTTTCCCTTGCCATAGTTTTTGTTGCTATGTCGCCATCTCTTTGTAATTACTTGTGCATGTTGAATTGACTTGAGTCTGCACATTCTTGTTGAACTGTAACTATGCATTTGTATCAACTTGAATATGTTGCATCACTGTAGCTTTGCACTTGCACTTGTTCATGTTGTCCTGTACATGCTGTGACTTGAGTTGATGGTTTTGAGTTCCCTGCTATATCATGTTGATATCCACTGTGTCATGTGTACATTTTGATTTTGATCGAGGCTATTCGCACTTGTGTTGAATCTGATTTGGATTTGACTTTGTGCACTCGAGTTGGCGAGGCAGTGCACACGTGCATACGTGTGTACTGCAGCCACTCGTACATACCTGTCCCTGATATAAATACTGATATGCACAGATATTACACAATCAAAGATGATGACGTTAAACCCATATATCTGAGACAGCTTTTAAAAACAAATTTTATATTTTTGCAAATTAAATTCGTTTCTGTTCAGATTACTGCTGTAGATTATCAATTATACAGGTACACAGGAGACAAGACAAATACTGGAGTTGGACAGTGCAAATGCAGACAACCAACTGAGTGTATGAGTGATGTAGTGAGGACTCTGACTGTAAAATCAAATTGTGATGTATACAGAAATTGTACAGTTATAGTGAGTCAGAATTTGTACCATTCAAAATTTGTAATAAAAGATTGTTTGAATAAAATTTCAGTTTGAATTCAAATTCTGTGTTGATAAAAAAAAACTGTATATGTATAATCTGTAAACACATCTAAATTACGATATATATTTTGTTATCATCAAACACTAAACACACATCAAACAAAGGATTGTACTTTGGAGAAAATGGGTCATTTTTAGCTTTATTGAAAGCATTGATTTGTTCGATAGAATTAGGGCACTGATCGGCTATATGATTAGGATCGTTGCATTTACAACACATCGGTTGGGAAGCTTGGTTCATTTGGTTTGATGAGAAAACGTTGTCGAATTTATTAATCATTGCGTTGATTTTAGCTTCCAAGGCCAAAGATGATCCTATTCAGTGTGCGCTCGACTGTGAGTAAATTGATTTTTCATTCGAACGTTCCCAGTGGACGACTTTTCGGCTAGGTTTTCAAGAAATTGCCAAGCATCATCGTGATGTTGGATGAGAAAGTTGCCTTGGCACATTGATTCAAGCATGGTTTGTGAGCTGTTTTCGAGTGCATCATATAAGATTTGGCAAAGCGTCCATTTTTCGAAGTTATGGTGTGGAAATTTTATTAAGAGCTCTTTAAATCTTTCAAAATATTTTCCGAATGGTCCTCCCCTGAATTGATGAAAATTTATGATTTCATTTCGGATTTTAGATGTTTTTTCCAAGGGGTGGAACTTTTTTAAGTAAACTTTCACGAATTCTTCCCAAGTTTTAATCGAGTTAGATGGTAAGCTGTACAACCATTTTTCGGCATAATCCGTAAGAGCGAATTGAATTAATCGGAATTTGATTATGCCATCAGAAAGTTGTTGGAGTTTCATGGTTGCGCAAACTTGTTCAAAATTCGTCAAGAAAATGTATGGGTTATCGTGTTCAAAATTGCCAAATTTTGGAAGCGTGGCAATATGGTTTGAGTGAATTTCGAAATGGTTACCGTAGGGGCGGGTGACGTGATACAAGATGGAATAGAAACTCTATCGGGAAAGATTCTATCCATAAGAGCTCGATGGGCATTCTCGTTCGCCATTTCAGGAGGATCATTTGTTCAAGTTAAACGATTAGTTGTTAAGTCGCTAGTCCAACGATTTTTTGTTATGTCACGACTCCAAGTACTCATGCACAAGCGAAAGCCGAAAAGAGAAAGAAGTTAGAATTGAGTTTAGAGAATGAAACAAGATTTGGAAAGTGAAGTGAAAATTTGTTTCTGTTTTTAAAAGGAAGAAAAAAAATATTTACCAAGTGAAATTTATTTTTCAAAAGAGAAGTTTGAGTTTTTTTTGAATTTTTAAATTTTCAAATATTTACCAAAAGGAAATTTTTTTTATATGTTTTTGTTTTTGAAAAGATTATATATATATATTTATTTATTTATTTATTTTGGGTTTTTGTTTTTCAAAAAAGAAACTTAAATTATTATTTTTGAGTTTAAAAAAAACTAAGTTAAGTTAAATTTACAATTTTTTTGGTATTGGATTTTTTGTTGATTTTTTTTTTAAATATGCATGAACTAATGCAACTAAATGAATGCAAAGGACTTAATTACAATTTTCTATCCTTGGTAGCTCCTAACTCAAAAATGTATAATCACACTTTGTCTTAAATCAACAAAATATTTCTTAACTAGGTAACAGGCAGGAGTTATCGGTGCACCACGAATCACCGCAGCAATGCAACCGAAGGTTTAAGTACCTTCAGAGAAACAACTAGTATAATATTTATGAATCACCGTAATATTTATAACTGGTTATTGTTTTGCCATAGCCTAAACACCAAGAAATAAAATTGTTCAAGGAAGACAATTGTTAAAATACAATTAAGCCCTAGGTGAGCTCATGACACCCTTAAGTCGAATGTCTAACCTTTATTATTAGTCAAAATTCTATGATGAAATGTGATTTGTGGGTTAAGGAAGGGGTGGGGAAATCCCCCGCCTTACGTGAATTTGGGTATTGCCTTTAGAAAATAAAACAAGATGAGATGAATGCAAAGAAAAATTAAACATGAATTAGCAATGCAACTAAAATGAAGTTTTTTTTTGTTTTTGAATTTTTTTTATATATAAATGCAAATGCAAGCAACCAAGAAATTTGTCTCCCCTCTTTTTTTTAAGAAAGACAAAATAAAAGAGAGAAAAAAAATTGAAAACAAGCCCATAGGTCTCAACCCGGCCCAAAATAAGTACAACAGACGTAAATAAACCAGCCCCTCGTATCACAATTTTCAACGCGCGCTTCCTCAATCTAATTTTCAGAAGAGAAATCGCAAACCAATTTTTACAAAATCAATTTTCAATTCCAATTCAATTCTGAATTCTCGCGGGTTGTAGGAGGTGGTTGTTTGGGTGGTTGAGTTCTTGGATTTGGGTTGGCGATTTTGTTCGTGACTTGGGTGGTTGAGGAGACAAAGAGCAGATTGTTTTGTGGAGTTTGAGGGAATGAAGACAATTATGGTCGCGGATTTGGTTTGCGATGGAGGGAGGCAGATTCGAGGTGATTGGGTGGCGGTGAGGTTCAGTTGTGGTTGCGGGTATTTGAGGTTGCGGTTTGGGGAGATTGGGCTTCGCGATTGTGGTGTCAAGTCGATGGTTCGATTGGTAGGTGAGGCGGTTGGCGATTTCGAGTCGCGGTGAGGTTGTGTTGTATTGGGGCGGTGAAGTGATTGAGGGAGACTATCGCGGCAGTTTTGGTTGAGGCGTTTGCATTTTGGTGATGAGGTTAAAGGGATGATGTGGTCTGGTGTGAAGCAAAAGTAGTTTTCTATGGTGGTTGATGGTCGTCCTGGTGGTGGCTATGGTGTGGCCGAATGGTTGATGATCTGATGTGGTCTGGAAATTGTAAGTTGATGGTGGAGTTAAAGACTGTTGGAGGGACAGAGGATGTTGATGTGTTGAGGCAACTAGAGGTAGAGCAGATGATGGCAGAGCAAGTGTAGTGGATTGCACTGATATGTGCACGTGCACTGTGCACAGTTTGTAAAGGCATAGTTGTAAGCAGTGGTGTAACGACCTAAAATTTTCCGATAATTAAAATATTGAATTTAATAAGATTTTGTAATTTAATATTGGAAGAAATAAAAAAATTGTGATTTATTAATGAGAATAATAACTAGAATGAAATTTAATGATGTTAATTAAGGTAACTACTAACTATTTTGTGTAATTCCAAGTAATTGAAATAATTGTAAAGTTAAGATTGGTTATGAATTGTAAATAAGAAAATAAATTTAATGTTAAATATAATTTTGAAATTATCTGTAATCAATTAGAATTGGCCAATATTGAATTGAAATCAGTGATGTGTAAGTAGTTATAACATTTGTTTGTAGATAATAAACTTATAAGAGCAATTAAAATTAGTAAAAGGTAACAATTGTTATTTATCACCTATTTATTTAGTCTGTTGAAATAAATTTGGAAATCAACAAAATTTAGTATAACTGGAATATTGCAATTAATATGGTAAAAGATGATAATTGTAGAATATTGATGTAATAATTGTAAACCAATGTTAACTATGTCCATAAAGTAACGATTGATTGAATAATAAGATGAAAAATCAAATAAATGGATTTATTGGAATTTAAATTAATAATCAATTGAATATATTGTTATTGAAATTGAACACTGTCATTAGTGCAATATTTAACATTGAATTTGACTTGGGAATTTTTTTTTAAAAGGGCCATTAATTTCTGTGTAATTAGAAAGAATATGTTAGTTATTAAATTGGAAACTGAAAGTGATTTAATTAATTTAATAATAATTTATTTAATTAACGTGAAAATAGCCATTTTGGCCACTGTCTCAGATTTCGACGAAACCAGTTTCTCGGATCCGTAACGGTGAATTATTATAGGAATTCAAGTTTCGTAGCGATCGGACTTGTTGTTTGATCGTGCGGGCTCGAAACGCATAGAAATCAATTTATTAAATTCAATTGAAATAAGCTGATTTTAAAAGCCAACTTCTTCATACGATGGAATTAGGACTTGAAACCTATTCCATTTAATTTAAAAATATCGAGAACATCTATTTTGATATATGGGATGACCCACTTTCATTTTGAAAGCGAAACGGGCTTTTCAGGTCGTTATTGTCGTTCGTACAAATTCAATGTGTTCATTCTTTCTTATCGGGCTTTGTTCATATAAATATATTCTTCTAAACCCTAGCAGCCTTTCTATTTCTGATTATAGTACGTACAATCCTATCTGACTATCTTGTTCTTCTAATGGCAGAAAACAGTTCCAATTCAAACCCTAAATCCAATTTCAAATACAATTTCGAAAATCAAACTTATCAAAACCCTATCATATTATATATCGTTGGAAAGCTCTCGATGAGCGCAAGCTACTGCAATGATTTGTTTTTCGATTTAGTTCACCGTTTGGCCAAAACTTGGCGATTTATTCTCGGCCGTCCATTGGGGGTTTGATCATCGTCGACGGATCATCAATTAGAGGGTACCATCGTGTAGAGTTCGGCGAGGGGATTGCATCCATGCTGTTCGTTTGGGCAATCGGTGGTTGGATCGACCGATAAAATTCAACTAGGGTTACACATAAGCGGTGGTGGCTGCAATTTTTGAGGTGTCGATCAACGTTCGATGGAGTCGCTGGTGGTTGAGATGTCTTAGGCGAGGTCGCGGCGATGCATTGGTGGGTCGGCGGTTCGTACAGGCGGCCTGAGAGGCGCCGTGTTTCTGGCGGCTGAGCATGGAGCATGGGCGCGATCTAGGGCTTGAGAACGAGATAGGGTTTCTAACAGGAGTGTGACGTGGCGGCTTCTGAGAGGAAGGTGATTCCCTTGTTTTTATTTTATTTATTTTATTCAAAATTGAATTTCAAGCGTTCTAACGTTAATAACTTTTACGTACGAGGTCGGATTTACACGCGGTTTATTCCGCTGCAATCGTATCGAAATTTCGAACATTTTGAAACTAGTTTGGACAAATTCTGAGACTGTTGAACTTTGGACCTTTATTTGGATTTGAAATCAAAGGTGAGTGTTTTGACCTACTCACAACTAATAAATTATCTTATGTTAGTTAAATTGAATTTATGATGTGATTAGAAATTGAAAGGTTGATCTTGGTACATTTAAATTGTCATTCCAGTTAAATATGACTTTTATTGCATTTAATCATCATTTAATTTAAATATTGAATTTAATTGTCAAATTGAATACTTGTTGATGATAATTAGTTAATTGATGTTATTTATTGGTTGATTGAATGGTGATTGTGATGCATGTTTGATTGTTGATATTAGATGACTAGATGTTATATTTTTTATATGGTTATAACACTGCAAGTTTCCTATTGGTTGAAATGATAGAGACTCGAACGATCTATAGATTAGGGAAAAATCGTTATGGGTTGAAATGATAAACTCAAGCGATTTTATGGATTTTTAATTTATTTTGGGATTGCGGGTTGAAATGATATATACCCGTAAATTTAAAATTTATTGTAGATTGAAATGATATGTCTGTATCACTTGACCATAGGGTAGATAATTATATACGGACACCGGATTGGTTAAATTAAATGATTTTAAAAATCTTTAAAATTTGAATTTAGTAAAATGATATTTTGAAATAAAATTTGACTTATATAAACTGAATTAGTTTCGAAAATTTAAGCTTTAAATGTTAAAATCGGAATTGGTTTAAAGGAATTTTTTTAAAGAAATTAAATTGAAATTTTAAAGTTGAATTTGAAGTATAAATGAAATTTATCAGAATTGGGTTATTGGAACGTTCGAAAATGTAACTTTGAAATCTACTAAATTTAAAATAGTTTGAATTTATTGTTCGAACATGGGTTTGAAATCAATATTGATTAAATGGTTTTAACTGAGAATTCGAATTGAAAGATAAATTTTAGTTTGTGGATTTGAAAGCTGGACATGGTCCAGATGCGTTGAATGAAAGAAATAGTTTAATTTGATATTAATTTCAAAATTTATCATTTTAATATAAACTGATTAAAAATATATTATTTTAAAAATCCCGATTAGTAAGATTTTCAAACTATTAATCTAATTTAATCTATTTTAACTTATTTTAAACTAATTAACCAATTTAATATATTTAAATCTATTTAACTATTTTAAATCTATTTTAAATCTATTTGATCTATCTTAAATCTATTTAAACTATCTTAAATCTATTTGAACTATCTTAAATCTATTTAAACAATTTTTAATCTATTTTAAAACTAATTTAGGGTATTTTTAACTATTTAAAAGTTTATTTTAAACTATGTATACTAATTAAACTATATATAACTATCTAAACTATTTTCTAAATTTCAGACTGTGTAAAGTGGAAGTATATAAAAGAGAATACGGTTAAATGACACTATAACCTAAGTTGGGATTTAAATGACATATTTGAGTAAATATGATGATTTTGAAATGAGAATTTAACCTATTTGCGAATATGATTTTGAAAGTGATATGGTTTGAATTAGATATGATATTTTGATATCAATTATGAAACGGTTTAGGAAATTTAAAAGAACCATCCAGTGTGAAATAAGCATTTGATTGTTAAAGAGACTGGGATCGGATATTGTCAAACTCTCTGCCAATACCGAAAACCACTTTAACAACCATGTATGTGGTGGAGGTTCCAGAATAAAGTAGGATGGTTTGGCGAACGATTCTGTATGAGGTATTTACGTAGCCCTGACTCTCGTGAGTTAGCTTAATGTGGCTAAAACAGGAGCTATACCGGGCCAAGTGAGGTCGCACCTCCGATCGGACATGCTTCTTCGATACCATATTATGACTTTGTGATTGATTTGGTAGCTACCCCTCGATTTTGATTATGAGAGTGTGTTCTGAGATGGGCGGTAGTAGCTGTTATGCGTTACCACCAGTCCGAGAGTGCAAACGGTAGAAACCTACCCTGGCATTGCCTCGCGCGCCTTGTCACATGCCTTATCGCGCCTTCTACGAGTTTGGTTTGTGTCATACCTATGTAGTGCTCCCTGATAGCCCACTAGTTTGGTGGAGTTTACAGTACTGTATAAACTATGGCATTATATAAAATGTGTTAAGGGGGATATGGGTAATGCCTTAACGCTATTTTAATACTTTACTTTATTGTAGACATATTATAATAGCGTATTGTACTATGTATGTAGATAGTTTAACGGATCCTTAGGAGATGGAGTCCCAAACATCTCTTAAGTTATTGCACGCACGTTAAACACTGGATAGGAGATGTCAAACCCCGTAAACATCTCTGACGCGGTTTCACTCATATTTATTTACGGTTAATTTAACTTACATAAGATCCTTTAGTTCTAACTCGTGTGTTTTGTCTTTTCAATTCGCTCGGGTCAGTCTGAGCTTTTAAGTGCATTGAAGACTGCTTTTCTAGAGGACGAAGACGGAGATTTGTATACTATTATTATTTATTATATTGTTTTCACTGCATCATGTTGTTCCGCTGCATTTATTTATTTATTCCTGTTGTATGTAACTCTGATCTGTATTGTAAAAGTGTAATCAAATGTTATTGTAAAACAGCTTCATGAACTATTTATTTGATTATTATATTTTGTCATTCCACTGTGAGATTCTGTGTTTTGTTTTTTCCTTTCTCTGCTTTTTCTTATTTACCCCATAACAATCCTCCCTTTTGAATGGTTTGAATTTGACATATGTGGTTTATTGTCGATTTAAACCGTCCAAAAAGGTGGGTCGTTACAACTGGTTATGGTTTGAGAGGTTGTTGGTCAGTTGTCAAGTATTGATGTCAGTGGAGGAGATGTGGTGAAGGGTGTGGTGACAGTTTATTGCTGTTGTCGTAGAGTGGTAGAATGGGTGAAGTAGATGTTCAGTTGGATGACTAGTAGGGGGAGATTGCAAGGCACCGTGATGCAAGTTGAAGATGGCAGAGTTATGTTTTTATGATGAAGTGGAGAAGGCAAGTGAAGTTGTGTAGTGGTATATGATGGGTTGGGAGAACTGGTAGCAGAACTGTGTTGAATGACTATGGTTAGGCAGTGTGATGTGGTGGATTGTTGTAGAGTAGCAGTTTTGGATTGTGTCCGTGGGGTAGTGAAGTTTGACGGTGGGAAGGAGATATGCAGAAGTTTTGATATTGCAGGCAGCAATGTGAAGTTAATGGTTAGAGTATGTAGGTTGGTGGTGTTTGATGTCGAGGAGTTGTGGTGGGTGGAAGTAAGATGGTAGTTGTTGGTTGTGATAGATGACTGAAATGAGCAGTAAACAGTAAACAATAAAGCAGCAGTGTAAATGTAAAATAGTGAAAACTTTTTTTTGGTATAAAACAGTGAAGAAAATGTCAATGCAAATGCAAGGAATAAAATATTTTTGTTTTGAAATTGTGTATGCTTTTTATTAAATATGGAAATGCAAATGAAAAATGAAAAGAAAACAAGCACACAAACAAAATGCTACAAAAATCACACACAAACCCACAATTTTTTTCAATGCAACACACACAAACAACACACAATAAAAATCAAATGAAAATAATTCGAAGAATAGAAATTAAAATCAATACCATTCCCCGGTAACGGCGCCAAAAACTTGTTAACAACGGTTTTTCTATGAGTTAGACAATCGCCAAAAAAGTTTAAATTAAAATTAACCGCAAGCGCACGGCGTACAATGCTAGTACGTGACGAATATGGGTCGACCCACATGGAATTATATAGATTTTAAAATTTCCTATTCAATCAAATTAAACCAAACTTGAGATTGTGATTAGCTAAAAATGTAAAACAAAATGCTAGAACAAAAGTTGTGGAAAATATGAGATTAGAAATCAATTTAGAGGCAAATCCACTTTCCTATTTTCACATAAATCAACATAAAATCAAATGATGATCTCTTTCTAATCTAAGTAGGATTAGTGATGCATTTATCATAAGCATGTCCTATTTGTGTTATTAATTAACACAACTTAAACCATCAAACTATAATACACATCTAATCCTACTTTTTAAACTCTTATGAAAATTGGCATAAAGATTGAAACTAAAATCTATTTTAAGTATGATCTATTTACTATTAATCAGTAACATAGATCGTCAAATTTTGATTATAATTTCACTTCATTGCCATAATCATATTTAGATGAAGAGGCAATTTATGAATAATGTGATTAAGCATAGCCTATTTGTTATGAACAACATAGACTATCAAATTCAACATGAAACACTAAATCACATAAACATCCATTTTTCCACTAAGCACAAAAGAGGTCATATAATGAAGTTATGTTGAATCTACATGATTTAAGAGAGCTTCATTACCCCTAAATTGTAGGGATTTAGCTTCCCGTTTGGGTTATCATTTCAACACATAGATATTTCAACATAAAAGAAATAAAAACTAGAAAGAAAGCTATCTAATTAAAAAGAAGTAAATCTAGCTAACTTGAATGGAATAAATTCTAAACTACTAACATGAAATAGAAGAAAGCATAAAATTAACACAAATAAAAGAACATGTAGAAAAAGAAAGAGGCTTAGGAAGCCATTTCATTTCTCATTTGATATGAAGCTACAACTTGCATTTTAATTTCCTAAGTAATTAAAAAGAAGATGATCATTTACATGTACATAATAGGGCTATTTATACATGCACAAAACCCAAATTCATATTTTAAGGGGCTTCCAAAATACCCCTTAGAAAGTGTGGCCACCAAGTCATCATTAATCTCTAATTAATCCATCATCAAGTATGCATGAAGCTTTAACCTCCACTAACTTGTACATTAGCTCCTAATTGTAGATTAAGGTAAGTGGGTAGGTGGGGTCCTCTATGATGCATGAGTTGAAATATTTCCATCTTCATTCCTTTGTGCATGTATATTTCATGATAACTTCTTCATAATTCCCTTCAATATTCCTATAATAAAAAAGAAAATGTGCAAATAAATATTGTCACAATTAATTCATGCTCAAAATTACTATTTTACCCCCAAATTGATGTATGAATGATGACTTGAAAGCATTTTTGAAATTTGGTTTTAACATGTAAAAATACCAAATTATGACATTTATTTAAATAAAAATATATTAAATATGGATGTAATAATATGCACATTTACGTGCACATCAACGCTTCCTTTATGTTCCGATAAAAACCAAACTGTTTGATTATCTTATCAAACCAGTTATTCCTACTTCTTAAAGCTTTTTAAGTCCTTAAATGGACTTTAACAACTTGCAAGCCTTGCCTTCACTCCCACTAACCACAAAATCCTTGGGCTTTGACATATAAACGGTTTCTTATAAAATCACCATTTAGAAAAGATGTTTTTACATCCATTTGCCATATTTTGTAGTCATTGAAGTAGTGGCTAGCATAATTTAAATGGACTTAAGCATAGCTTTGGGTGAAAAGGTCTCGTCATAATCAACACCATGAATTTGATGAAATCCATTCACAACTAGCCTAGCTTTGTAAGTCTCTGCTTCTCCATCTGAATTTAGCATTTTCTTAAAAATCTATTTGCAGTTGATGGTTTTTGTCCCTTCGAGTACGTTCGAAAAAGTCCATACTTTGTTTTCGTACATGAAATCCATCTCAAATTTCATTGCTCCAAGTCAGTATGTAGTGACTTTACTCTACGGTGCTTATTGGAAGGATGGAGGGGTGTCGTCACCTAAGACATAGTCCTCCATCTTACATCCACAAGAAAACCGTAGTATCTTTTTGGTGCGTGAGATAATAGGATGTGTTTTCTCGTATACGGGTGAACTTGGTTCTCCCACTGGTTCGGCCTCGGTGTTAATTTCTTGGGTCTCATCCAAGTCTACAACCTCGTTGATAATTTCCTTTAACAGAAATTCCTCTTCTAAAAAGACAATGTGTTGAAAAACAGTAACCTTTTGTTCCTCGGTATTGTGAATATATATCCCATCGAGTTTTTGTGATATGCAATTAATCTACACAGTACCGGCCTTGCCTTTAGTTTATTTGGACCAACATTCGTATGCCGAACAACCCCGCATCTTCAAATACTTAAGTTGGGGTTTCGTACCATACCACATCTCATATGGTGTTTTAGGCACAGATTTAGTTGGTATCAAGTTTAACATATGCTTTGCGGTTTCTAGCACATATCCCCAATAGGATAGAGGTAACTCAGCCTTACTCGTCATGGAACAAACCATATCTAATAGGGTTTGGTTCCTTCGCTCTGACACTCCATTGTGTTGTGGAGTATATGGTGGAGTAACCTGAGAGATAATCTCATTATCTTTTAAGTATCATTGGAAATACTGTCCAACATACTCACCTCCTCGATGTGATCGAAGAACCATAATCTTACGGCCCATTTGGTTTTCTATTACATTTTTATATTCGACAAATTTCTCATAGACATCGATTTATTCTTTATAAGATACACATATCCTAGTCTCGTGAAATCATCAGTGAAGGTAACAAAGTAAGAGATATTATCTTTCATAATTATAGGCATCTGACTGTATAAATCACTATGTACTATATCTAAAAGTTCATCAACTCTTTCATTGCTCCCACTGAATGGGTGCTTGTTCATTTTACCTTTGAGACATAACTCACATGTGTCAAATTATTCAGAATCAATTGACGGTATAAAACCTTTGGTTTTCAATTTGTGTAGTCGTTTCTCACTAATATGACCTAGCCAAAGATAACTATCATTTATATTGTTAGAAGAATTATTCACAGAACACACATAATTAGTATTAATCGCATAAATTCCATTTTCAAGAATACTATCACAGATTTTATTTCCATCCAAACTAATGTTCATAACATTATTTGCACAATGAAATATATATCTAGTCTCAAACAATCTAGAAACAGAAATAATCTCATAAATAAGTCTTTCACAAATAGCAATTATTTAATATTAATACTAATCCACTAGGAGATTTTAAATGGTATATCTCCTACTGTCGTTGCATCTACCATAAATCCATCAACAACTTTGAGCCTCATCTCTCCTCTTGCCACGCGGTGTCGGTTCCTAAGCCCTTGTAACGAATTACATATATGAGTACCATATACACTATCTAGGACCCAATACATTTTATTGATTACAAAACAATTTTGAATCATAAATGTAACCGATGGAGTCGTAGGACGCTTCTACTTTCTTTCTTTGACAATCTTCAAGTAGTCAGGACAATTCCTTTTCCAATGACCTTTCTTATGGCAATGGTGACATTCACCTTTGTTATTGGTGGTTTTACTTTTCTTTTTTTTTTCTTACCTTCTCTTTTCACTTCTTCAAACTCTTCGAAGATGATGCACTACCCTTTACAACAAGTACATCCCCTTAATCCTTAGATTGTGACTTGGTCGACCTTGACATATTAAAGAGCTCCACGAGATTCGCATTCAATTGGTTCATGTTACAATTCAGTATGAACGGTTCATATTGAGGGTTAAGGGAACTCGTTGCTTATCTGTACGTCTAATTGCAAAAGCCTATCAATATAGCCCTTCATCAATATCATGTAATCATCCACTTTCTATCCTTTGGTCATTTTGGTATTTAACAGCTTTTTCATAAGCTCATACCTTATGGAATGTGACTGTTCACTAAAAAGTGTCTTGAGACTATTAAATATCTCATGGACAGACATATTTTCGTGTTGCCTCTGCAATAGCTTGTCTAACGTAGACAATACGAAAACTTGTATGATATTTAGGTTTGACACCCAATTTTCATAAGTAAGTTGTAGTTTGAGGTCCACATCATCAACGGGTTGTTCTTTGGGTTCTCATGTAATAACTGATCATAGGCACTCGTAAGTTAACGCTATTTTAATTGCTCTCAACCAGTCTGTATAGTTTGGTCTAGTAAGCTTGTAATTTTCAAAAAATAGTTTTGGAGTCATCATTTTCTGCAATTTTAAATGGTAGATTATTAGGACAAATCATAGTATATGTACTTATAATATTAGTAAGGTTAAACTTTATGTTTCAATTTACTAATAAGCACCCACTAGTCTTTTATGTTTCGCCAAACCCTAAGTCGAAATGTAGAAATCTTTTGGCATCACTACTAAGTGTTAGGACTCGTTCGTCTTGGAATTCTGACCTTGAGTTTGCTCAACAAGTCATGGCTCCATGGACGATAAATAACTCCTTATCGGTTGTATGGTATACAACCTCTAACCCTCGGTACCTTGTCCTAATTTAACTTCGACCTTGAGTTTACTCAACAAACCGAAACGAAATTATTCACTCGTACCAACCATATCGCGACGACCTAAATATAGTATATGTACCTTGAGTTTGCTCAACAAATACATATAGTTATCTTACCTCATCTATTCAATATATTTATACTACACATAACATCCTTGCTTGAGTTTGCTCAACAACTAAGGAGCATGTAAGTAATTTATTAATATATATATGGTAGACGACGACATTGTATTGAAGATTCATAATTTTCAATATATTACATTGATTGATATCAACTTATGAAATAATGTAATTCTTATGAATTACACTCGTTATTCAAGTGTCAAACACATCGGAAATCATGGTATACGTATATTTACGCGTGTAGTTATTCCTTAAGTCCAGTTAGGGTTTCTTAATGTTTCACCTTTAATTTATACATTCATATTATATAAGTTTTATTATTATATAACTTTTATATTTCATATTACTTATATAATATACTTATGTATAATATTATATTAATTAAATCTTATTTAATTAACTTTAATTGATTAACATTTAAATTAATTTTATATTCTTATTATAACATTTCTATTTAACATTAATTATATATTATAACCTTTATAATATAACACATGTATCATATACATATGTATATTATTTAATTAATTAACCTTTTAATTAATTTATTTAATTAAATATTTTTAATTAAATTATATTAATTTTAAAATTCATTTCATATACATACATGTATATTTATGTTATTTTAAACATTCTAAAGAACCATAACATAATATATAATACATGTATACATTTATTAATTATTTATGTTATCATAATATATAATACATGTATACATTTATTAATTAATTTGTTTTATTTATTTATTTTATTAATAAATTTTTAAAAATTTAGAAATTAATATATATGTTTACAGGCATTTTGAAATTTTTTATCATATTATAACTTTTATAATATATTTATATCTTACTTAAATTTAACATCTTATATTTTTAATTTTCCAAACAGTTTTGAAAATTATCTTAAGGCTCAATTCAAATTTGGGCCTTTTATATTAGGGACAACCTTTGGGCTCATATATCTGTTCGGGCCAGGATGGTAACCTGGTATTTGATTACCCAAACTCAATCCTAGACACTGCCTTTTTAGACACCCTACTAGCTGTGAGCTTAATATTTGACCCTGACATAACTAATTCAGATCGCATAGGCTATTAGGCTCTAGTACCACTGTTGGAACTAGGCTAACCCATAATGAAAATTATGGAAGAATTTCAAATTTTTACTATATTAGATCTTTATTGGGCCTATGAAGTCTAATTTATTTAGAACATTCCTAAATTTCTTTTAAATAAAATCTTTATTTTATTTAAATTTATAAAATGATTTTATATTATTTGATTAATGTTGTATTATATATATATATACGTGTATCATATACACATATATGTATGTGTGCATGTGTTACATATCAATCCGTGCAAGGTATGTATGTATGTATGTAAATCATATTTTAATTAAAACATTTATATAAATATGTATGTATAAACATACATATGAAATTTAAATCATAAAATATAATTTAAAATATATATTTATATGTGTATTTTTTAAGTCAAAAACAATATATGAATGTATATGTATATAAAATTATATATATATTAAATGCTTATATGTTTTTGCATAAATAATATTATAATAAATAATATGTATATATTAATATTTTAAATTTATAAAAATATATATTCTAAATACACAAATACCAAGTCGTGTGCATGACATTTTTTTTAAATTTTAAAATATATTTAAATAAATATCTGTATGGATATTTATTAAAAACTAATAAAAATAAAAAAAATTTGTTTCCAAAACTTATTTTGAATTTTATATTAACATTAGAATTTTGAAATATATTTTGTAATTTAAATATTAATATGTAATTTTAATATTTTAAAAATAATTTTAAATCTAGTTTTTTATTTTGATCTACATTTAAATAAATTCAAAATATAAAAAATTTATTTTTTAAATTTTTTTCAAGAGTAAGTTAGCTATTCATTTAATTTTATTAAAATTTAAAAACATAATTTTATGATATATATATTAATATAACTGATTTATATTTAAATATATATATATCGGTTTAAATAATATTTAAAAATAATATATGCAATATAATTCTTATTATTTCTGCCAAAAGTAATATACTTTAAAACTTTATATACAAAATTATATAACTATATTTTATATGAATATGATGCAGTATTAAATTTATGCACTATGTATACATATTTAAATATTATATATTCAAGTTAGCTAAAATAAAAAATTGTTTTTTTTACTATTATCAGCTGTGTTGTATGTAGGCATATATATGCCTAAATTTTTTTATCTTAATATGCAATTATATGTAAACATACAACCAATCCAACTATGATAATATATATGTATCGAAACTAACAATATAATATTTATATATATATTAGACACTATATTTAAACAATAATAATATATTAATTAGAAATGTACCTTACTCCTAGTGCCTAAAAGTACACCTTGAAATGATGAAATTTGCTCCTCAAATTGATTTCCCATCCAGTAGATTCCTATTCCCAAAACCGTTGACCACCAACTATCGAATATCACTTGATGTGATATAATTTGAACTTAGAAAATTTGAGAGATGGAAAGGGAGAGTTTGGAAAGAAATGAAGATATGTGAAGGCTCAAAAAAGTTCTCTAAAGTTTGAGGGTAGAGATGATCATACAGAGGAGAATTTAGAAATAGTTTAGGATCAATATCCTACATCATTTCTTGCCAATTCTCTTCCATCTTAGCCTCCCATCTCAAATCCTTTATATCTCATCTTTTAGCTGCCTATAACCCCATATCAGAGTCATACTAACCAGCCACCTTCATGGGCTTTAAACCCATTTAAAGCTCGAATAAATATTTTGCATTTAAACCCAATTTAAACACGTATGGATACCGTATATCGATTAATATACTTATAACTATAATAAATACATTTAATAATATATTTTTATCAAATCAAAATCAAAATTTTACAATATTAATTAATTTATAATAATTATAAATTAATTAAATCGTTTTCTCAAAGGAATATTCATCGTTTTGGTTGTGTGACATGTTAGGTGTAAATTTGGTTAGCGGTTAATATCAAACTATTTGAATATTAATGTTCAAACATCACTTAACAGGTGCTATGACATGTTGGCCAAATTTATCGCTTAATTGGTTTCGGTAAAATCCAATTTTACACCAATCCTCTTCGTCAGAACTATATAGCTTTGGACTTATGGAATTTAATAATGGTCAAAATTCCAATATTTATTTATATTCAGCTCTATAGTCCAAACAAAAAATCCTTGATTTAATAATAACAATTATTATTAATTGAACTACTCTGCTTATAGATTTTGACTTTGAATTGACTTGAGTTGACCGTGATGCTAACCTCATATAGCCGAGGAGACGAATCCTCTCTTGAATAGGTTTTCGCTTCCAATACTTCTACTCGACACAAATATAGTCACCCGATGGACACTGTGCTTTGATTTGACTATAATCAAAGCAGAGCATTCGTATCGAAGGTCAACAGCATTCTCAAATTGAGAGAACTGTGTAAATCAGTCACATTGATATTTTATGTTTGACCTTAGTTATATTAACCATTAGAAAACTATTGAATGAGTCATCCCATAGTTATCCAATAACTATCAGTACGTAACCTTTAAGTGCCTCCTCAGCAGTCATGAGTAATACACTATCAAATATTCGTAGAGCGTTATGTATTCTAGTCTCAATGGATACATCGATATCCAGTCTCTATGCATCTTGACAGAAACATTTAAAATGATATATTTTATAATATTGTGATACAACACTCATGATTATAACTATTTGTAATTACTATCACAAGCACCCTATTTATGAATTTTCTATTAAATATATTTTAATTATTTATAACACGTTATAACAAATATATAACAGAAAGAAAAACACCTTTATTACGAACGAGAATTGATTACATAGATAATTAATTTACAATAAATTACAGAATTGCCCTTAGGGCATACCCCTAACTCTATCACAAACTGCCTCTAATTGGAATCCATTTACAATGATGATTAAAGAGGCTGAATATCCATGGAAGTTTGTGATGTGGATAATTCCAAATTACAATGAATTGACGGATCCTATGCGACACTTTTGAAGTATGATTGTTACATGGATGGTGCTAGCGTGAATGATCATATGAAGTGCATATACTTCTCACTATTCTTGGAAGGACTAGCATCGATGTGGTCCTTTAGGATGGAGCCGAGAATCATATCAACTTATGATCAATTAGAAAATATATTTCTAATTCATTTTTAGGTTCATTCCATACAACCGAAGGAGGCGTTGTCGTTAACAATCATTCAACAAAGGAGTGGAGAGATGTCATAGAGTTATCTGAAGAGGTTCAATGTGTTTGTAATAAAGGTGAATAATCCAGAGGATGGCTTGGTGCTAATGGAAATAGTTGGTGGACCGCACAAAGAATCTGAATTTTGGAAAATGGTTGACAGTGAATAAGCCAACTGTAACACATCACCTCTATACCTATACTACCAAAGAATATAATTAGGTAACACTGTCTGATGATATAGAGAATAAGGCGATATTGGGCTATCACATGTGAATATTCCCTTTGGCTAGTACGCATTTCAGAATCATAAACTACTCACATATGTGTACCCGATATCGGTATAAAGCAATAGTCACATGCGTTTCCAGGATAGAACAACACATAATGTAAAATAAATCACAAAGAATACATAGTGATCATCGCAACGATAACACATAATATAATATAAACGTACAAGTCCAAGTGGGTCTACTAGAAATAGTCAAATGCACGCTTTCTATCAAATAAATACAGTGTATATGTCTAATACATAAATCTCATCATCATCAACATATATGAGGCTATGCAAGTAAATAATGATACAGTAGTTAGCTAATAAACTAGCCTCTAACTATGCTCCTTAATCACAAGCTGGTCATTTCGTCCCTGAATGGGAAATCTCTCAGACTGACTCGAGTATTATATGAATAACACACGGACCAGACTATGTCTAGGACGTAATGTTAATATATAACAGCAATTGGCATGGTACAAACACATCTATCTTATAGTGACAATAAACATTTCTAACGTATTAACATCAACCAAAACCATGCACATATACAATCACCATAGTAAAGAATAAACAGTCTAACATCATATCAAACGTCGCATAAATGAAATGAGTGAAACATCATCCAAACAACCAAAACCATACAAACATAATATTTACTAATGTATATCTCAACCGCCATCCCCAATGAGAGATAATAACCATTGATTGCATGGCCCTAAGATATACATAAACAATAGAATATGCATACTCAAAATAACATACAAGCATAACACAATGATCCATCCCGACCAACAGTCCTAATGAGAGACGAGAACTCTCAACTGAGTTGTCCTAAGAGATAAAAATAATGAATCACATCAAAATATCTCTCGAATAAAGGCTCTAAGAGAGAATGACAGATAAGCTCACAGCTAGTCTCCAATGTCATATAGAAAGATGAATTCACAACTATCTTGGGTTAGGCTACCTCAGATGACAAATGAGCATACATCAAATGTAGAATCATTGTCTCTAGTGAGGTGATAACATCAAATAACTCATAAGAAATGGATCTACCTAAGTCATCCAGATAAGAGACTAAGGTGCTGCGGCACTGCTCTAGGAAACACTAATAGGTGCAGCTTGTTTCTTACAATCCCTTTGTTACTCCCAGAATCATGACATTCATATCCAACGCATGTCATAAACATGCTGCATGGCTACGATGTGAATTGGTCATGACTCCTACTTGCCCTGGGCAATAATTCTAATGAGAGTATATCTCTCAACGTCAAACTCATCAACTCATCAAATTAACATCACGGATACAAGGTGCGACATCACAATCAAGAAGGTTGGAATGGATACTAACCTATCTAGGGAGAATGCGGCCATTGATTTTTGAATCGATACTGAGTTGTTTTGGAATGGAAGAAGAGTTTTTTATTATTATTTTTCTCGAAATGATTTTGATTTCGTTTCTTTTATCTTATATTTTTTTTATTAAACGAAGATGTGTGAAATAAATCAGAGGAAGGGAAAAATGTGGTTAAGCATTTCTCAACGTGTCAAAGCTTGGTACAGTGCTAAATTATATTATTTATTTTCTAATTTAAGTTCAAATTTAAATCGTCTCGATTGTCGCAACCTATATTTTCGAACTCCTATCGAGTCATGCCGCTAGGCGTTTGTAACGTTAAACCCCTATTTCGAACACAATGGAAAAGATTTCGAGGCCTAACTCGATCGTATGGAGAAGATAGCTTTTTAGATCCAGTTATTATACTGAATTTTCGATTTAATTTCAGTGCGTTTACTTATCGTACGGCCAAACGATCACTCCAAACACTACAAAAATTGAAATCCGATAATAATACAATATTACTGATCCAATGGAACTGGTATCGTCGAATTCCAAGACCGTGCCTCGGAAGGCTATTTTTAAATATTGATTTAAACGATATAAATTCAAAACTGAACAAAACAGTTTCAAATTCAATTTTAAAAGTTCTATTACCTTCAGTATTATCAATATGAATTTTATAAGACTTCAAATTATTTTTAACAAGCTCAAAACTGAAGATTAAATATTTTACCCAACTTCAAAAATTAAATTTAATAATTTAATTGTCAAATAAATCCTGATATTTGAATTTCAAGTTAAACTATCTTCCAAATAGTTAAACTCAATTAAATATTTCAATTTCAAATGTTCAAAATTCTAGGTCGTCACATTCTTCTCCCCTTAAAAGAATTTCGTCCCGAAATTACAAGTTAAGAAGAATGAACCATAACCCGTTTATCATATTCCCAAAACCAAACAGTTTTATCAACTTGCCAAAACAATATTTTTCATTAAAGACACACTATTCCTCTTATTAACTTTCCAAATTCTTTTATAGTTTCCAAATAATTTTATTTTCTCAACAATTCAAATTTTAAATTCAAAATTTTCTCAAAATTTTTCTAACTCCTAAATTTTTCAAAAAATTTCGCCAGCGTCTCCTTTGTGCGGCTAGCTCGGTATGACTACAAAATGCCACAACGGGCCCCCAGATTTCAAAAGAAAACAAAAGGCCACGTGGCTAGATTAGAAAAGGATCAAATTTCATATTGAAATTTAAATACATACCTTTTGTCGAGCAATTAAATTTTATCTTTGAAATCAAAAATCCAATTTTCTTAACCTTTATAACACCTGTATGTTCTTTTTATCAATAATGTCCAATTATAACATTCAAAAATCATTTCATTCAATTCAATTACAAACTTTTCAATATTTGTTGTACTTAACCCGTACGATATACACATATCATTCGTACGCAATATTAAATTCGATCGCTCACTCGATCACACAATTTCACTTCCGAACTAGTATCGTTCACCTGACTTCCTAGTGCAGACTCAGTTCTGGTTTCTTGATCAGAAACCGTCATTCTCCTTGCATAGCCACAAACTATGATAGAGAATTTCCAGAATCAACCAAAAATCCATATCCAGGGTTCGCCGTTGAAAATCGAGTGAAAAATACCAACTTGGATCGATATAACTATCTCGAAATTCTATGCTCGAATTCTGGATCAAATCGCTATGCGAATAAAGTAATATACTTACATCCTACATATTTCTCTTTAATTAATTATAAGTTATATCAATTTTCTTTTCTTATATTCACATTTATTTTCATTTCTATCCACTTATTTACAATCACCATTTTACTACTTTCGGTTTAATTTTCATTTACTTATTAAACTTAAAATATTTCCTCAATTCAAAATTTACTTAAGAATTCCATTATCCATTTCTTAAGTATATAAGTATTTACATATTTCTTTTATTTATTTTCACTTCACTACCAAAGTTATATATTCATTTCCATTCAACTTTGCATTTTCAATTCCATTTGAATTCAATTTACAATTTCAATTCTATTTGAATTCATTTTATCTTCAAACTCCGAATATTGAATTTTATCATTTATCTTTCATTCACAACTGATTCATCTCATTGTTTAAATTAGTTTCATTTACTAATTTTTATTTCAATACTTTGCTTCATTTGATCCAACTTGACAAATTTTCCACTTCACTTTGTTTATCACAGATCAAATTCAATTTCCAATATTCAGCTTCAATTTCATTTACTTACAAATTCAAAATGAATTTCAACATTCAGTTTCAATTTCATTTACTTACAATTGTAAATTCATTTATTCATTCAGAAATTTATTTCCACTTTAAATTTTATTTGAGTAATCATTTCACTTAGTCTCCTTAGACCTTTCTTTCAATTCAGTTTTACTTAACTATATTTAATTATACTCCAATTCAATTTAAATTTTAAACTTTTATAAGTTTCCCAAATTTAATTTCATTTGCTAATTTCTTTTGATTCACCTCAATTAATTAGCTTACCTTCCCACTTATTTGGGTTTTACACTTACTTTTGTTTATCCCTTTCAAGTTGAATCTTATTCCAACAAATTTCAAATTTTTATAAGTTATCAAACTATTTTATATTCCGTAACATTTTAAATAAGATTCCAGAGTCTTTTAAACAATTACTCAACATTTCAAAATCATCTTTGAAATCAATTATATCCAAAATCCCTTGGTTATTACCTTAATTTCTTATTCAATTTCCATACAACAATGATAATAATTCAATATTATCGCTTCCTAACAACCAAGCAACCATATACTACAATAATTTATGGAAAATTATTTCTTTTATATACAAAAATAATTTGGTTAAAATTATTTCATTTACCCTATTTTAAAACAATACTGTGTCAGTATATCTTGTTTAAGAGTTTAGAAACCCCTATTGATACGGTTGGCCAAACTGAACCGACCAGAATCTATAAACAATCAACTGATAAATCAACACAATACAAAACAATTTTTTTTATATTCACTAACAAATACGCACTCATATCTATTATTACACTCACACTCATTCTAGAGTACTACTGACTCTATCTCAAATGAGTAATCCCCACCAGAGCCAAGGTTGTCGCTTAACCAATTGCTCTGATACCACTCTGTAACGACCCGATTTTTCGACTTTCGAAAGTCGACATCAATACGTCCACTGTATCAAATGTCGAACCATCGAATGCCGGAAAACCGAACCGTTAGGGTTAAAGAAGAAGAAGATAGAAGAAGAAACAGAAACAATAACAGAATCTCACATTCGCAGTGGAACAACATATAATAGATAAATGAATATCTTTAAAACAAAGAACTATATCAGCTATACATACATCATCAGAGTATATACAATACAACACAACAACGGAAAAGAAACATTATATACTAGTGATACGCCTCGCCATCCAGCTTGAGTTCCAGATCTCCACAGCATACTTCTAGACTTCACTCCAGAACAACTGATAACCTGACTCTAGGCTGCCCGGGAGGAAAATTATGGGCACCCAGAGTTTAGAAAGGGGACAATAAACTCCAGGTCAGTCATGGGACTGGTGTGAGATCTTAAAATAGTTATTTGCACAAAGGAATAAAAAGAAATCCACTATGCTTTTGGAAAATGAAACTACCATAAGGCCTCCCGCCACACACACAATGCAAACGCAAAATTGGAGGAGATTTCTCCTTATGATAGTCAAACATGCTTGATACAAAAAATCTTTTTAATATTATCATTAGTGCATCGTGTGGAAAACATTTCGAAAGTATAATATTAATCTTAGCCAGCATACACATTTCGTAGTATGCCTACTATAGCTACCATATTCAATAGCAGGTTACCACCACATTCCATGGCAGGTTATACAACTAAAACCATACAGGGCGCTTATTGTTTCTTTGGATTCCCAACAAATGGTCAGGCTAAGGAACTTCCTACACCACATGGGTACGCCTCTGAAGGGATGCCCCGAGAACCTAACCGGATCTCAACCAACACAAGGTCGAGTTACCTCACGCTTCTGGTGCAATGAAGCTGTAACTAGATAACTCCACACACGAGTATGCCATCCCCGGTCGTTACCGACCTTTATCCAAGGATCCTCAACACCAACAACCACAAAGTAATAAATTTGCAGCAACCACATAAGTTAAATATCTGGGTTCCATACCATGATACCACCTTTTTCCAAAAGGAAATGAACATACCCTGAGGGCGCTACCCCCAAACAACCTTGCCGCATCCTTCCTATTTCGACCATTTCGGGTTGTGAGGTCCGATGAAGTCTCATCCACAAAGCTACGCTTTTCACAAAATCCATGCTTCGATCAACAATTGATCAGCAACACTTAGCATGCCACATTACCAAATTGGGAATATATCACTAGTAACAATCAACTACATAACCTCTGAGCTCATACGTCTCAAAGAAGGGTGTTAAGCTAAGAGAATAAATTCTCCGCCACCAAACAGAAATGTATTTGGTAGAAACCAGCTTTACAGAAATAAAAGTATCCTTTTTAAAACCATCCTTAAAACTTTCAATTTATATTTATCGGCTACTTTGAAAACATACTCGGCTTTCCAGTGAAAATACACTTTCCATTTCAAAATGATCCATTTAAATCAATTAATAAATCCTTCTTTTAAATTTATCCAATCCTCTAAAATTAATTTACTTAAAAGTTTCTACTTTAATTTCCAAAAATCCAATTATATATCCTGGTATTTAAAAATACCAGAGTATATCCGGCCAAACCATAGCCTTCAATAAATTTCAATCACCAATATAATCATTCACAGATTATCAATAATCACATCACAACATATGAAATAAATTCAACAATTTGAGGAATCCAGTTGGATCCCTCCAACCTGTTTCCCTACATCCACAGATCTTAACACAACAATTAAATACCAATTCCACTTCGAGGTGGAATATCGCGGTATATTGGATTATATAATATCATCCACTATTATGCGGCGCATAGGGTCTCATCCGCTATATAATGCGGGAAATCAATCACTCCAAATATATATATATACTACTATCATATATACTATCATCCAACAATCAATCAATAACTGAAATTCCAATTATTTTAATTTGAGTGAGAAGATCTCACCTTTAATTTGCAATCCATTCCAACTCATTTCCATTCCGGCTTGTTTCTCCATTTTAGACCTTGTATAAACATTTATACAATTTATTAATATTTGAAATAAATCGAATAATAAATTCCTATTAGATAAATTTAATTAACCAATGATTTTAATTTCAAAATTGAAATTTGATTTTTAAACTAATTTCTTTTTAACAAAATATTTTCTATGAAAATAATCTATATAGATTTTAAAATCTATTTTTTTTATCTTTACCGTATATACTTATACATATAGTACTAAATTTAAAATTTAAAATTGAAGAATAAATTGCTTTTATACCTTACTGTTAATCAAGCAACCCAGGCCACGCAGCGACCAAACGCTAGCCTTGACGAAGGTCGCTCGCCCTATGCTCGAGAATATCGTGACTCTACCTCTACTGCCCACGTGAGCATCCACCAGATTACCTCGATTCTCGCGCACACGTATGCGAACGCATGCGCTCCCTTCCCAATGTCGAATGGCCAAGCATCTCGTGCTCGAGCTCGACGCCGCCTTGCTTGCTTCGCCTTCGAATGAATGCACCGTGCCCCTCGCCGTTCCATGCGATGCCCTAGTTCGAAACCCTCGCCCCTACAACGATTTCGATCGACCATCGATTACGTCACTCGCCATTTTTGTTTCTATAATCGATTTTGAGATAAAAAGGAGAATGCGGCCATTGATTTTTGAATCGATACTGAGTTGTTTTGGAATGAAAGAAGAGTTTTTTATTTTTTTTCTCGAAATGATTTTGATTTCGTTTCTTTTACCTTATTTTTTTTATTAAACGAAGATGTGTGAAATAAACCAGAGGAAGGGAAACACGCGGTTAAACATTTCTCCACGTGTCAAAGCTTGGTACAGTGCTAAATTATATTATTTATTTTCAAATTTAAGTTCAAATTTAAATCATCTCGATTGTCGCAACCTAAATTTCGAACTCATATCGAGGCGTGCCGCTAGGCGTTTGTAATGTTAAACCCCTATTTCGAACACAATGGAAAAGGTTTCGAGGCCTAACTCGATCGTATGGAGAAGATAGCTTTTTTGATCCAGTTATTATACTGAATTTTCGATTTAATTTCAGTGCGTTTACTTATCGTACGGCCAAACGATCACTCCAAACACTATGAAAATTGAAATCCAATAATAATACAATATTACGAATCCAATAGAACTGGTTTCATCAAATTTCGAGACCGTGCCTTAGAAGGCTATTTTTAAATATTGATTTAAACGATATAAATTCAAAACTGAACAAAACAGTTTCAAATTCAATTTTAAAAGTTCTATTACCTTCAGTATTATCAATATGAATTTTACAAGACTTCAAATTATTTTTAACAAGCTCAAAAATGAAGATTAAATATTTTACCCAACTTCAAAAATTAAATTTAATAATTTAATTGCCAAATAAATCCTGATATTTGAATTTCAAGTTAAACTATCTTCCAAATAGTTAAAATCAATTAAATATTTCAATTTCAAATGTTCAAAATTCTGGGTCGTCACAATAGCGTACTTTGAATTCTTTCGGATTTGCGCATCATACCATATAGAGTCAACACTCTCAATGGTTTAATTAAACAATCTTGGATTATATATTTTCGACATTAATAAGAAACTCATAGTTTCTCTTCGATGTGCGAGAATACGTATTAGACATTCTAATACTATGTGTTCATTTAGGTTAGTTAGTTTCATTTCATCTCATATAATCAGTTCTATACATGGATCGTAACCAATTCTAATTTACTATCGATAATTCCTCAAATAAATTTCTTCACAATGAAGTTGGTATACCTTGAAACAACAATTATTTCTCAATGCAATAGAATAGGTATTCATAAACATTTTATGAATTTCTTTATTTATAAAACTGATTTGGTTTTAGTTTACAAAAATTACATTCGAAACATAAATATGTCATCCAATGACTTTCTTTTCAAAATCCTTTTGGGGAGATTAATAAAAGAACCCTCATGAACAATTATTATGTGCAATCTTTCGACTCGCACAACCTGCCAATTTCTTGGCCTATGATATGTTGGAGTTTCTTATAAACCCTTATCTTGTAAAATTTTATAAACTGTTATTCATATGAAATAATATTAACCTTGTGTAATACCCTTAAGTACATTACCTTATAGAAAGAAACTAACTCAACTTCAATCACAATTAATCGTACATTGTCCAACAAAGTTCGATTACTGAATATCGATGCATCACTATGTATCACATGGAGCAGTAATTTTAAGATTGAATCTTTATTCATTTTAGGTACGTTCGGATATTTTCCAATATACTCACTCATTCGATCAAATCAAATCATTTCTATCGCATGTTATTTTATTTACTTCTGTTCTATATTCTATAAGTTTACCATAGACATACTACATGTATATCCAATACACATGTCCATGTCGACGATAACTCATCAGTGAATATGACGAAGTACATGGAACTGTTTTGGTATTTATAGAATTATGATTGCATGCATCTGTATGTTCAATCTGAAGAGTTCATCAACTCTTGTGATACTCCCACTAGATGGGTGCATAGCCCTTTATTGTTTGAGATATAATTAACAAGTATCATATGATTCAAAATTATACAATAAAATTATTTCTCAAAACTACTACTTAGTCTATAATTCCAAAATAACTATAAATAACATTAGATACTTTTGTATTTTCCAATGCATCACTTTTGTTATAAAAAAATTACCACTTTATATTTTTATTTCGTAAAGAATATTCATAATATTCATATTGAAATATAGCTATGTCTTTTTTTTTGAATCGATACCGAAAAATAATCATTATCTCATAAATAATGTATGGCAAGTTTTACGGAAACAATTTTCGTACTATGATGCAATTAATAAGTGCTATATGGAATGCTCCCACTATTTCTACCATTACTATAATAGCGTACTAAATTCGAAGGTCCATCATTCACTTAATACAATTTGATTATTTCATACACTGCAACTATTTAAAGTGGAGAGTTCGTTGATCAAATATCTTGAGCTTAAAGAAATAAATCTCGTAGAAAACAATTTTCTATATGAAAATACATTTCGCAATAGAAATCATATTTCTTATTCCAATATTAAGTACCATGTATTATTACAATTCTCGTTTCCAATGTTTCTCTATGAAGCAGAAGTAACTATTCATTCTCTTCATCCTAACTGTACCTTAAATTACATCTATTCTTATACATTTGTTTTCCTTTCAAATGGTCAAACTATTAAAAGGAAAACCTTACTACAATATCATAACAAACTCTTTACAAAAGCCCAATTGATTATCCTTAACATTTAAGGACATCAAATATGTTGCATTTTACGTAAACCGATCAAAATGACATTTTAGCGATCGAGTTCTTAGATCTATCTTGTAGTTTTTGGTCTCGTGTAACATTAACACAATATGATCCCTTTGTAATCAATCAGATTGAATACTCGATCTTGCACTAAGGTTTATTTGGTTTTTCAAATGAACTAATTTCATCGAAATAATGTACATTACAAACTTTGACCATTCACCATTTGACATTTATATGCAGTTGTATATGGATCAAATGTCCATAGTCTTGTATTGCTTTTAGATTTCAAAACTCAATGAAATACATGATCTTGACCAAATAAATGAGTAAGTGACCAAACCACGAATATATTCAGTAGTTGTAAAATTAGGCACTTGCATGGGTGTTGAAACGTTAACATGCAATAGGAATTTAATAGTGAGTATTATATATTATATTTCCATTTGTCAATTTTCAATTCAATTCATGTATTAATTGATAAACGTTTTACCAATCATATTAAATGCAAAAATTTATCATTGTAGATAATTATAACATTATTTAGCATATGTTCTTACAATATTAGAAAGGTTAAATGTTACCAATTCATTTTTCTAATAAGGCTCCCACTAGTCTTGTATGTTTCTCCAAACTCTAAGATGAAACATAAAAGTCTCTCGACTTCACTGGTAGGTGTTAGGACTAGTCTGTCTTGGTATTCTGACCTTGAGTTTTCTCAACAAATCATAGCCCCATAAGCGATGGATAACTCCTTATCGGTTGTATCACATACAACTCCTAACCCATGTTTCCTTGTCCTAATCTCATTTCAACCTTGAGTTTACTCAACAAATCGAAAGAGATTATTCACTCATACCTACCATATTGTGACGTCCTAAGTATAGTATACGTACCTTGAGTTTGCTCAACAAATATATATAGTTATCTTACCTCGTCTATTCAATATATTAATAGTACTACACATAACATCCCCAGCTTGAGTTTGCTCAACAACTAAAGAGTATGCAAATAATTTATTAATATATATGGTAGACGACAACATTATATTAAAGATTCATAATCTTCAATATATTATATTGAGTGATATCAACTTAATGTATTTCTTATGAAATACCCTTGTGATTCAAGTGTCAAACACATCAGAAATCATAGTATACGTACATTTACGTATGTATTTATTCCTTAAGTCTATTTGGGTTTCTTTAATGTTCCACCTTTAGTTTATACATTCATATCATATAAGTTTTATTATTATATAACTTTTATATTTCATATTACTTATACGGTAGTCTTATGTATAATATTTTATTTAATTAAATCTTATTTAGTTAATTTAAATTAATTAACTCTTTAATTAATTTTATATTAGTATTCCAATACAACATTTATATTAAACATATCTACTTTAACCTTTATAGCGTATACTATAACCTTTATAATATAACACATATATCTTATATATGCGTATTTTTATTTAATTAATTAACATTTAATTTATTTATTTAATTAAACAATTTTAATTACATTATTTTAATTAAATTATATTAATTTCAAATCTGTCTTATATACATACATGTATACTTATGTTATCTCAAACACTTTAAAATAACATAACATATATCAGCATATATAATACATGCATATAATTATTAATTAATTAACTCATTTAATTAATTTATTTTATTAATCTTATTAATAAATTTTTAAATTTTGAAACTAATATTTAAATAGTTTCAAACATTATGAAGTTTTCATTACCTTTTCAAACATTTTGAAAATTTATGTTCTATTATAACCTTTTATAATAAACATGTTTTTATTTTAAATTTAACTTTTAAATTTAAAATCATGTATTAATTTTCAAAACTATTTTGAAAATTAGCCCAAGGCCCAATTCAAATTGGGCCATTTCTATTAGGGGCAGCCTTTGGGCTCACATCACCTTTCAGGCCAGGTAGGTAACCAAGTAGGACAAGGTACTTGATTACCCAATTCCAATCCTAAACATCACCTTTCTAGACACCGTACTAAGTGCACAAGCTTAATAAGTTAGCCCTAACATGACTAATTGAGACCGCATAGGCTATTGGGCTCCGATACCATTAAAGGAACTGGGCCATCCCGCAGTGGAGGAAATGGGTGAATTTCAAAATATTTAGCCATTTGGGATCTTTAATGGGCCTATGAAGTCTAAATATACTTAGAACTTTTCTAAGTTTCTTTTAAATAAAATCAATATTTTATTTAAATTTATAAATAAAGTTATACTTTAATTTAATGTGTATGTGAATTAGAGTATATTAAATATATTCTTATGTACATATTTGTGTGTAACAGTAACTTTATTAAATTTATTTAGAGAGGGAAACTTTTCATTTCCTATCTCTTAAATTATTCAATTAATGACGGAGCATAAATTTATTTAGAGAATGAAACTTTTTATTTCCTTCCCCTTAACTTATTCAATTAGTGATGAGCATAAATTTTTATGGGGAGAGAAACCTTTCATTTCTCTCTCTTTAATTAAATTGATTGATCATATGAATGTCATTAATTAGCAACATATATATGGCATGAATATAAGTATAAACAAATATGTTATAGTATAAATTCTACAATTGCAACATTATAGGTGTTATCAATTGATGGCAAGGTATAGAATATAAACAAAATTAAATGGACAGCTAATCACATAAAGGAAATGAGAAATAAATAAAGGGTAAGAACGATGATTGAATCAATTTCTCATTTCATAAACTTAATTAATGCAGCATATAAATGACAAATTAGGCATCATAATATAATGATATAAATAGACGAAAATAAATATATGTATATATTTCTGCCTCATTTAAATTGTTTTCTCCTTTTGGAAAGAAATCTAATTATACTTTGACAATATGAAATACATGTAATAAATTTTATATGTGCAAACATACATATAAAATTAATCGTGTGTATATAAGATTAAATCAAATATTTCTACTTAATAAAAATTAGAGATTTGTAGCAATCAATTCAAAAGTAGGTTTATTGTCAAAACATTAATTGTATGTATGTAATATTCAATAAAATATCTCCAATTAATACAAATTAGAGACTATAGTAATCAAACTAAAATTTAGATTTATTACCAAAAAATCTTCCTTTTTTTAAATTTCCAAAACAATACAAACACAAACTACATACATGTAAACTTTCAAATCTAAAATTACATTTTGTTTTATATGATTTAAAATATGAATCTTCAATAAAACACTGTAATATTCATAAACAAATTTTAGCTTAATTTGTTAAAGTAAAATCCAATCAAAACAAAATGAACATACAAAATTATAGATCTAAAGGATTATACTTTGAATTGAATGTTTAAATATATATCTATAATAAAACATTATGTTCAAACATATATAAATTTTAATTCTAATTTAACAAAATAAAAACCCAATTGATAAATTGAACGTACAAAATTTATGATCTAAAAATTAGACTTTTTATTGAATGTTTACAACATAGTTCCAAAACAAAACATTATATATAAACATATAAAAATATTAGTTTTGATTTATTAAATAAAACACCAATTGATTCATTCAACAAACAATTCAAGCTACACAAATAATTCTCAACTTAAATGAGCAATGATATGTACATACAAATTATGATGATTAAATTTCTCTTTCAACAAAAATTACATCAAATATCCTTATCTATTAATGAAAAACATACCTTATCACCCAAAGCCTTGAAGCACATCTTAAAAATGGACTCCTCTTAGGATGTTGCCTAGAAGTCATACCTTGAATGATGATATCTCCATAGATCTTCAAGATCCCCATCCTACCCTTGCAAGAGATGGATGAACCACTTTTGTTTTATTTATTTTTGATGTTTTCATATGGAGTTGAAAGAATTTTGGAATTTTTTTTTGGTTTCTGCCATGAAAAGTTAGGAGGAGAGAACGAAATAGGCTGAATGAGAAAGAATGAATTATACGTACAGAATGAAATAGAGAATATATTTTATTTGAAAGGATGAAACTTTTCCCATTCTTTAATTAAAACTTTCCTAATTAATTCACTTGATCGTCTCTCTCTCTCTCCATTCCTTTCTTTACACGTATGTCATCAAATAACATAAAATTTTCACAAATCATGTCATGAAATGACATAAAATTCCATAAATCATGTCATCAAATGACATAAAATTTCCATATATCATTTCATGCAATTATCTTTAAATTACATCAATATTGTATATCAATGCGCGCAAATATAACTTTTATAAATGCGTTAAAATAATTAAAAAAAACTTCCAAACATCAAATAAATAATAATTAATATTTCTCATATATCAATTAATTTAATCAATTCACAACATTTTATAAATTAATTAAATCATTTGGTTTTTTGAAGGATTCATCATTACGGTTGTTTGACTCATAGGTGTAAATTCAGTCTGCGATTAATATTGAACTATTCGAATATTAATGTTCACATGTCACTTAGAAGGGGTGTGACATTGTGGCTGAATTTATCGCTTACACATCTTTTGGTAAAATCCAATTTTACTTATTATAAGTGGTACCTAATAGTAGCAATTATTTACACCAATTCTCTTCGTTAAAACTATATCACTTTGGATTTATGGAATTTGGTAATGGTCAAAATTCTAATATCATCCACATTCAACTTTATAGTCCAAACACAACGTCTTTGGTTCAATAATAACAATTATTATTAACCAAAATACTCTGGCCAGAGACTTTGACTTTGAGTTGACTTCCATTACCGTGATACTAACATTATATAACTAAGGAGACAGATCCTCTCTTGAATAGTGTTTCACTTCCAATGCTTCTGCTCGACCCAACTATAGTCGTTAGATCGGCGTCCTGCCACATTACTCCCATGTGACTCGTTTCAAATTCTTTAGTCATTACATTTGCAAATTCTTTATTTAGTTGTTCATTTGTTGATCCAAAAATAATATCATCTACATATATTTGTATTAGTTGAATATCATTGTTAATTGATTTTTTATAAATAATGTAGTGCCTACTTTACCTATTTCAAAATTAGATTGTATTATGTATGATTTGAGTCTTTCTTACTTAGCTCTAGGTACTAGTTTTAAACCATATAACATCTTTTTTAATTTTTAAACATGATTAGAGAATTTTTTGTCTTCAAAGAGTGGAGGTTGTTCAAAGTATACATCTCCTTTAATAAAACCATTTAAAAATTCACTTTTAACATCCATTTAAAATAATTTAAAATTATTTTGGTTTGCAAAAGCAAGTAGAATTCTTATGGCTTGTAATCTGGCTATAGAGGCAAAGGTTTCATCAAAGTCTATTACTTCTTCTTGGCTATATCCTTGTGGAACTAAACGTGCTTTATTTCTTACGACTTCTCCTTGTTCATTTATTTTATTTCTATAAACCCATTAAGTTCCAATTATATATTGATTTTCTAGTTGTGGAACTAATTCAAAAACATCATTTCGAGTGAACTGGTTCAGTTTTTCTTGCATGACAAGAATCCATGAAACCTCTAATGATGCTTCTTTTGGATTTTTAGATTCATTGGTCGAAATAAATGCTACATTACTCATTTTATTTAGTTGATTTCTAGTTCTTACAACCGATTTACTTCCTAGGATATTTTCCTTAGGATGGTCTTTCAGAAAATTTGTTCTTTTATTTGGATTTGAATTATCAGTATTATTATTTTCATTGTTAGTAGTTTCATTGTTTGTATTTTCATTTTTCTCATTCGAATTAAGATTTCTTCCTCATCATTACTAATATTGTTACTTTAAAATTTTCATCAAATGAAACATGTAAAGTCTCTACGATAGTGTTCGTTCTAGTATTAAAAACTCTATAGGCCTTACTTCTATTTGAATAACCAATAAATATACCTTTATCTGATTTAGTCAAATTTTTCTAAATTATATTTTGTATTTAATATAAAATATTTACTACCAAAATTTTTAAAATAAGCATTCTCTTAGTCAATGGTCTTATTAATATTTTATTCATGATATACATGCTGTAGGAACTACTTCAGCCCAATTTATTTAGGTAAATCATCATCATTTAGCATGGTTGTAGCACAAATAGTTCTATTTTTACGTTTGACAACTCCATTTTGTTGAGGAGTTCTAGGAAAAGAAAAGTTATATGTAATTCCCTTCTTATAACAAAAGTTTTCAAGAATTTCGTTTTTGAATTCTTCTCCATGATCACTTCATATTGTTTTAATTTAATTGACTTTTGGTTTTAAATTCTCTTAGTGAAAATTTTAAACATTTTAAATGCATCACTTTTATGTTTAAGAAATATTATCTAAGTATATATTGTAAAATCACCTACTAATACAAAAACATATTTGCTATGATTTATTGTTTGAAGTTGAACTTAAGATGGTTCAAAAAGGTCTAAGTGAAGAAGTTCCAAGGGATGTATAGTTGAAATCATGTCTTTTGATTTAAATGAAATTTTATGAAGTTTTCCAAGTTGATAAGCATCACATAAGTTGTTAACACTAAAATTCATTTTTTGAAGTCCTCTAACAAGTTCATATCTAACTATTTTGGATAAATGTCTAAAATCTAAACAACCAAATCATTTGTGCCAAATCCAAGGGTCACTAGATTTGGCCAAAAGACAGAGATTATCATTAGACACTTTCATACTCAAAATGTAAATGTTACATTTCCTAACTCCTTTAAAAATAATTCTAGTCTCATTATCCTCGATATGGAAAATGTCATTTTCAAACTTAATTTTGAAACTTTAATTATATAATTGACTAATACTAAGCAGATTATGTTTAAATTCCTAACTAACAAAACATTTGAAGTAATAGAAGTTTTAGAGTTACCGACATTGCCGATGTCGATAACGTATCCTTCTGAGTATCATTTGGAATTATCTCCAAAGTTAATTGGTCTACCATCTTTGTAAACGGTGTCCTTTAAGATCTCTGAATTTTCAGTCATGTGTCTTGAGCATCCACTGTCTAGTGTCCATTTGTCCTTTTCGATTTGTGATTATGGTTATCAAGTGTCTCTTCAATATCTACCATATACATACATGTTTCTACAGATTTTACTTTATACACTTCCAAATGATCAAGTGTCTTTTTATTAGTTTATAATCTATTTGAGGGAATCATAAGGATTTTACAATTTTTGTTTTTCTTCAAAAATGTTAGAAAATGTACTACTTGTAACACCCCGTAATTTGGCATTAGTTATTTAATTAGTTGGTTGGTTGGTTAATTAGGCTCCAAAAATGGTTTGTGCAAACGATGGAATTTGACCATGAAACTTGCCACCATTGTGTTCGTGGTGAAACTCTAAGCAACTTTCATATTTGGAGTTTCGCGATCGGAATCCAAATGAAGAAGTTACGGACGAAAAACAAATTCGAAATGAAAATAATTAAATAAGAAAAATTAGCATTTTTATATTAACCCGGGCCTACAGGCCAACCTGTTATTGGGGACGGTCAACCCCTAGCGGTCGACCGATGACCCAAAGGCAGTCGACTGGTGGCGACCTGGCGGCTACAATAAACCTAGGCGGCAACGGCCCAGATTTAATATTTTAAATTGTACGGTTCTGGTTGATTTTTACACCTATAAATTCAACCCTATCCCTACCTTCTCTTCTCATATTTTTATGGAGATAGTAGGAAAGCTCTGCCATTTCTTCTTCTCCACTTTCTTTCTAAATTATAAAGATAAGATATCTGTATTCATACAAATCGGAGAAGTGTAGAAATCTAATAAAAAGGAGAAGAGAAGAGAATCAACCATATGTGTATTGGAGGATGTATGTATGTATGTATGTATGTATGTATGTATGTATGTATTTTCCCTCCCAATCCTGAATTTCTTCTCAGATCGGTAATTCTAATGTATGTATATACCCTTTCATACACATCCCTTGGATGAAAAAGGATTTGGAGATGAATCAAAGGTTCTACTTCAGTTCTGGAGATTTGAATCGCTTTTTATAGGTGAGTGAAATTTTTATAGATTGTTATAATATGAAAATCATCCCTTTGGTGTTTATTTGATTTTTATGCCTAATTAGATAATTGTATATGAGTTGTAGGCAGCGAATTGAATATAATCTGACTATAGTAAATATCGCCAACATATTCTTTTTTTTAACAAAGCTAGCGAGGTTGACTGGTCCCCTACCAAATTTTATGGCAAAGAAAAAGAAAAACCACTCAAAACATGCTTTGAGCAAGAGAAGACAAAGAGGTACAAAGGAGTGGGACAAAGAAACAGAACAAAAACAGAGAACAGTAAATTAAACAAGAAAAATAGATGACATGGTGTAGACCACAAGCACGACTAGGGTAAAGTCCCATGCAACTCGAAGTCAAGAATTTGCACAGTAGATAGCTTCATCGACTCGAAGAACCAGATGGGAAAACCTGAAGTACTACCCGAAGCACCCAAAGTGGCAAACATGCATTACCATTCTCATAACAAAGAGAAGAGGTTGGAGTTGTGTGCCCGTAAATCGTTCAAGATGTTATTCTTCAGCACATTCCACAACTGAAGATGGGTTCACACAAAACTATTGAAACTTCTTTGATTTCCCTCCCTCCAAATTAGTTGAATATATTTCTTTAGACAAAAGCAAAGCAAAGCAAGACAACATATTCTTGTTTATGAATTGATTTAGCATTGTTTACAACCTGATCTGGAAATCGGTCCTAAAAGTATTTAGAATATTGATCTGAATGAAATTTATTCCAGATCTGAAATAGGTTGTAATAATGTTATAAATTTGGATTATTACCCTAATCTTATTGGAATATAAAATTTCCTATGTTTGGACTTGTTGGAATTTAGATCCGTTTAATATTTGTAAATTAGTTTGATTTCCTTCCCTTTAGAAAAAAATATAACCTTTGATCTAACAAGGAATATATTCAAATAGAAAGAGAAAGAGATGTGTAAAGTATGAATTCATTGTAGATTACACTATCTATTTCATTAATAAAAAGAAATGATTATTCCTTGTAATTTTAAACAATTTAATCTTTTAAAGTTAAATTTTTTTTTGGACTAATTTATGAAAATTATAGCGGACAATCTTTTTAGATATGATTTCAACAATTTAATATGGAAAAGAATATTCTAGTGAAGATATGTAAATAGAACATATTTGATAAAAAGTAAATATTTGCGCGTAATTTAATGCGCTTGTAATAATTGAATAAAAAGCTAATAACGATGCTTGCACATAATATTCGCGTTGAGGATAATTAACTAATAGGAAAAGAATTTAAAAAGTTGTAGCTCTAATAAATGGTAATAAATATAGGAGTTGCAATAATTTGATAGGGTAAATGGATTAATGGGACTGATAAAAATGGAATAGATATATAAGGTTACTAACTTGAAATTAGCAATCATACATAAATGTCTTAGGAAATATTCGTTAGGATTTTATGGACAAATTGACATTTATGAGCATTAAACGGAGATTTATGGGTAGATAAATATCTAAGGTAAATCTTACTACCTTAAATAAAAAGGGAATTAGTAAGCTAAGTCCAATGTCTACCTAAGATAATATAAAGACTTGGAATGGTTAATTGGACTTAGTGGGTTAGTGATGCGAGGTCAGTAGAGTCACTCGATGGGAGACTGCCCTTCACTTTAAGGCTACCAACAATCGGGTGTACTTACTACTGATGTGGGATATCACTAATCATAGGACCCGTGATGGTGTGAGAGATTTGGGTCTGCTTTCTTAATTGGAAAGTATTAAATGGTCTAAATTTGGAATTAGGAGCGGTAAGGGATATCTCCATAGGGGTTCACTTCTAGTTTGAGGTCTTACGTGGCTGAGGGGTCCGCCTCTCCTAAATGGAAGTATTAAGTAACCTAGTGATATTCCAAATAAATAGATAAGGTGTCTCTAAAAAGAGTTTACTTAAGTGTTGAGGTATTAAGTGGCTGAAGGGCCTGCCTCCCTACTGAAAGAAGTAACCTAATGAGATGCCATATTTATAATTAAAGAGTGAGAGTGGATACCTTGGGAAGGGTTCGCTTCAGGTTTAAGGCCTTAAGTGACTGTAGGGTCCTCCCTTTCCTATAAAAGAAGTATTAAGTAGCCCAATGAGATTTCCAAGCAATGATAGCTAGATAGTACCATTGAGGAGCATGCTTTTGGAAATAGGTCGTAAATGATGGGGTCTACCTTAATTAAAGTCTTAAATGACCAGAGTCTACCTACCTTCCATTTGGAAGTATTAAGTGGCTTGAGTACGGTCTCTCACATCGCTAAGGCCATAATAACAACAGTGCCATTTAGGAGCATGCCTTGGGGATAGGTCTTAAATGATGGGGTCTGCCTTAGTTAAGTTTTTAAATGACCAGCGTCTGCCTATTTTCCACTTGGAGGTATTAATTGGCTTGGGTATTGTTTATTACATGGCTACAATTTTATCGGTGGTAGATGCGGTAATAGTGGACATTTAATGTCGAAGGCCTTAAATAGTGGTTAGAGGTCTTGTAGCTAGGACCCACCAACCATTGACAACATTGTTAGGAAACCACCTTAGGAATAGGTATTAAATGATGAGGTCTGCTTGATTAAGATCGTAAATGACAGAGTCTGCCTATTTCTCTTTTTAAAAGTATTATATAAGCATGCTTCATATTTAGAAATACTAAGTGGCTATTGGGTTTGGAAGTATTGGGTGGTTCATATGGCTTCACTAGTATTTTATACCTTGGGAAGGGGTAAGTAAGTAATTATGTGTGTAGTACAAGGTTAGATTAGAATTACTAACCTTAATGGACATAACAATTAAATGGAAACCTATCGGTATAAATTTATGTTATAGACAGTTTATATTTTATTTCCAATCACCAAAACGTTGTTCTGACCCCCTCATCATTACAACCCACACGATAGAATTTAGGGGAACATGTCATTGGAGCTGGATGTGCTTTGTTGTTGAAGAAGTCCTCTTTCTCTCATGCTCGATGCTGATGTGACAATCTGTTATCCAAGGATCACCATTAGTTCTAAAGTAGTAGTCATAGTCAGTGTTCTTATCTTACTGATGTTTCCGCTATGGGTTTAGATTTCTATCAATCTCTGATAATGCTCATGCTTATTTGGAGGTACCAAATCCAATGATCTATGCTTTGATGGACTTGGGTTTCGATTTTTGTCAAAATTTAGGCCCATCAAGGTATGTTACACTACCGGTATTACTAGCCATTTATACCTTTTAAAATTCAACTAATGTTCTTTTTGAAAGCCTAATGTTCTGATACTAAATGTGGGAAACAGTATAGTTCTAATGTGAATGGATCTTAAGGCAATTTTAACAATAGAGAGAGACAAATAGTGTTTTATAACTTATTTGAAACTTTTTGAATTATTTCAAGATTTAAATTGAAACACAAATAATCAAAACGAATATATATTAACAACCGATCACAAGTATATATAAATGCAGTAAAAGTAAGAAAGATGACACTATGAGTTTTTATACTAGTTAGGATTAACCAACCCTATGTTCGGTCATATATGGTGTATATACTGATTTCCTCTCCATTGCCTACTTTAAATAGGTAATAAGAAAACCAGAATACAGTCTCGATTTCAAGGCAATGAGATACACCCTCTTGATTTCTGAGTTCAAGGTAGACTCCCTTGATTTAATCGAGCAACAAGATCACCCACTTGATTTAAACAGCCAAAAAGCACACCCAATTGATGAACGGGCAATAAGCACACCTAGACAAATAAATGTAGAGAGTTGTTGATTTTCAATTATAAATAGTTGTACTTTGAATATAAAATATCCCATAGCTCTTTGATAGCACTATGATCTTTGAATCTTGAGAGAATACTTGCAAATCAATGAGTAGAGTGTAGATAATGAATGTAGTAAAGTGGAGATTGAATTTGAATGAATTTGAAGAGTATAGAAAGTATATTTTGTGAAATATATAATGAGAATTTGGCACAAGGAGAAAGTAGAGAAAGTTGTTATAAAAATTCTTTTTCTAGTCCCCTTTATAGAGTGTTTATAGGGACATATCTATTCGTGAAGAGATGTAACCAAAAATCACAACTATTCAAAATTCAAAAGTCATCACTTCAACGGTTTATATGTCTACGTACTTAGGTAGGGTATGTTAACGTACCCTTGTTAATTTCGAAAACCAATAATTTATTTAAAGTTTTTATAAAATTCTAATAATTTGTAAAACTTTTAAACATGGTTTTTAAATAATATATATAATTCTTATAAAATATTTGTAAAATTATACTTTGAAAAATAAACTAAATATTTTGATAATAGAGTATTCAAAGAATAGATGGTTGCTATCCAAGGACTTTGAAAAATAAATAATATAACTCTTCTTGTTTTTATCTCTAAACGCATGAACCTTCAAATACCTTGATCATCTCTGAATCTTGATCTCTGCTATTTTTATCGATCAGTCTTCAAACATGATTATCCTATACTTGTATAAACCTATATAATATCCTGAAAAATATTATATAAAACTTGGGAAAACATTAGTACCTATATTTATATGGTTATTGTCGTCAAATTCAATATCTGTGGTATTAACAGTAGCTACCTTCAGTCTGATGGTAATTATGACCATGATTAGGATAGTTAAAGTTTGTTGATTGCTAATTAATACCGAGGAACATTCTATTCAAAAGAGCATTTGATGAAATGCAGTCGGATGCAAAGTATTTGATGCCTTGTAAATCCTATCTTCGGGGATTTATTGGAGAGGCAACATGTCTAATCGGATGTATAATGTTGATGGTTCCACTAAGAGAGAGATCTCGTATAGTGATGTGGAAGCAGAACTTTGTCATGGTGGATGGATATTACGCTTATACGCCTTTTGGGCCGACCAACCATTGCTTGCTTTGGCTACATGGTGTTTAATCATAAAATTTACCACTAATAGCGGAGTCAGAGTGAGCCAAGGAGATCAAAGGATGGGGAGAGAATGCTACGTCATGGAACTGCATGAAATAAGATGTATAGAGAAAAGAAAAAAATGTAGAGAAGGCTCTTTGCATTGAAACTCAAAATTCATAGCTATTACCATTCGAGCCTTGGCTTGGGTCCACTAGCGATCAATACAAAGCTATGGAACATGGAAAGAGTTGGAAGAGGCTAGGGCGAGACTGGTGCATCTGATGGATGAGATTCAAGTAGACAAAGATAAACCGATAAAGATCATCAAAATTGGGTCTCAATATAGTCTGAGGATGAAGAAGTAACTTATTGGGTTTTTGAGAGCGAACCGAGATGAGTTCCGTGGACTCATTATGACATGTGCGGGATTTTGCCTAAAATTACATGCCACACATAATTTCAGCCAAACATTCGTTCCTGTAAAGAAGAAAAGACGCAGTATAGAACCAGAGCGATCTAATATATTGAAGTGGATTAGTTATTGGCCAAAAAAATTTCGATAAGTACTATATCTAGGATGGGCAGCAAATCTTGTGATGGTTAAGAAGGCTAATGGAAATTGGCAGACATATACTGATTATTCTGATGTAAATAATGCATGCTCGAAGGATTGCTTCCACTTCTTCAGAATGACTAACTTAGTGATGGGATCCTCGCATATGAACAGTTGTCTTTTATGGATGGTTATTTCGGCTACGATAGGACTATGATGCACATCTCTGATCAAGAGTATATGAACATTATCATAGACTTGGGACTGTATTGCTATAGGTCATGCTCTACAGTTTGAAGAACGTTGGAGCTACTTACCATCGTCTGGATAGCTTAATGTTTTTTGAGTAAATCGAAAGGCCAGTGAAGGTCTATCTGGATGATATACTAGTGAAGTCAAGGAGATCGACGGACCACAAAGGAGATATAACAACCTGTAGTTGAGAGGGAATTAAAATAAAAAAATTAATTAATAAAAAATATATTTAATAGTAAAATCGTAGATAAATAGAAATAATTTGGAAATTACATAAAGAAAAATATTTATGAAATAATTAGATAATTTATTTGAGTAAATATTTATTTTTAAATGAGTTCGGACATTTTTAAGGGTTAAAATTATTTTTAAATATATCAAAAATGGTCAAATAATTTTTATAAAGACAAATACTAAAATTAAATAAGATAAAGTGATTATTAAAGAAAAATAATTATATTCACTTATAAAAGGAGTTTACAAATATATTATTGAAACTGTGCTTTAAAAGGTGAATATGGAAATAATTATTTAATTGATAAAAATTATAGATATTATAAAAGGGTAGTAAAACATTTATGGAAAATAAATATGAATTTTATTTAGAGCTTTGGGCTAAGTTAGTATGGTAGAAAAATATAATAGCATATAAAAAGATAAGAAGAAGAATGAAAATAAATTGAAAAATAAGCTCAATAGCCCATCTCAACACTTGGAAAAAATATCCACTTATTTGCATTGCCATGAGGAGTCTAGTATCCTCTTTATTGCCTTCAAATTCACTTCCCATGTACACATTTCCAACTCATCTTTCCAGACACAATTATGAAAACCATAATCCTCTTTCTTTGAAAATTCAAAATAAATAGAAATAAATTACTAAAAGTTTTAAAATTAAAATATATCCCTCTCAACATCCTACTACACCTTTTATCAAGAAGAAGTTGAGATTTTGATTGAGTTTTTCTCGTTTAGATTTTGTAAAGAGAAGAAAAAAGAGGAAAAGGAATAAACAGTTCTATAGTAGAAGCTTAACTACTTCAAAGTGAGTAATCGTTACTCACAATATATGTCTAGTGCTTGTAATTCATGTTGATTCTTGAAATATCTGAATTGTTTGTGCAGATTCCTATTGGACCCATTGCTTGCATTGTTTCTTTGATGGATTTATTTGATAAGGATGTGCATTGAGTTGCTAGGATGTAGAGTAGGGTTTAGGGATGAAAGGTGGTTCAAAAGGAGGAGCTATCAACGATCGGAGTGGCAAAAAAATATGGCTTTATGACTAGGAATTTTACATTCCAGGCCATGAAGTGACCGGTATGCTGGTGCACGGCCTGGATGCATTCCTGGCCTGTAGTGCACATGTCTTTGTTATATATAATGGAAAATTTAATAAAAATAAAATAAAATCTAAATAATGATTTTACAAATTCTATTATATTTTAGTAGTAATAATTAATAAAATTCAATAGTGGAAGTTAATTATTGATAGGATAATTTTAGTGAATATTAATTACTTAAATTAGTATATTAAATTGATTTGAAGCCTTAAAAAGATTCAAAATTCAATATGTGTTTGAAAATGATATGGAGTGTTTGTAAGTGGATAAATACGAGTCGATATGGAGTTTTCCATGATTCTACAAATATAGTTATTTTCGTAATTAATAAAGAAGGTTAATGACATGTTTAATTATAAATAAAATAAAACGAGTTATTTTGTTAAATTAAAATATGCAAACACTTTGGAAGTAAAAGAATATTCTACATTTAAAACTCTTTTTTATAAAATTGAATGGTTGACTATCGTTTCTGTGTAATGAGGATCTTGAGTAAATGTGGTTATAAAATCGTTTGTGTGGGACTTTCAATGTTATTTCTCTGGTTATTCTCTTGACTTGTTATAATGAAAATTATGTGAGTTAGTTTACAAGCTCATAGTAAATGATTGGATGGCATTGAGTTGTACGGGATGCTTAAGTGATTTTTGATCGGTTATTATTTATAAGTAAATGTCACTTAACAAGGGTCAAAGGCATTGGGAATCATCTAGAGGAGATTTATTGAGTTGGATAGTCGAGTGATACCATCACTATAAGGACTATAGAATAAGTATGTGTAAGTATACTTTGTTATTTTACACTCTCATTGGGACACGTAAGATCGAGACTATTTGAATCTACGTCGTATGGTTCACGCCACTATGGAGAGTGCGTGATTAGAACCTACCAGATAGGGTAGTATCCATCCTAGCGTACCTGATTGTAGGGTCGCACCCTGGATCTGTGTTTTCAACCGTGTAATTATTGAGGCTGAAGGTTATTACTCTCATTGGAGCCATAGCCCAGACGGCTCATAAAGACCAACATTACATTACCAAGGGTAGGTAGAAATCATGACCAATGCTCAGCAGAGTCTGGAATTTATGACATGCATATGGATATTAGAGTTGTGATTCTGGGAGTAACTAAGGGACTGTAGGAAATGAGCTGCGGTCATTAGTGTTTCTTGTAGCATTGTTGTGGTACATCAATCTTCTATCAAGATGACTTATGTAGGTTCACATTTAATGATTTTCTTATTTATGGCCTCGTTAGAGAGACAATGATGGTAGGAGACACTAGAGGTTAGCCACGTGCCAACCTACCGCTTGAATCACCCTTACCCCATTGCCATTTGTGTATTCATATCGTTGATGTTGCTTTGGTGCTTGTATGTCGCCCTATGTAGAGTCTGCATATCTTTCCTACATATATTTATACACCTCTTAGGGCCGATCTATTGAGGGTATTATCTCTTATTAGGATTGATGGTCGAGGTGGTAGTGCTATATTATGATATGGATTTTCTTGGGTGATGCTTATTCATGGGACATGTATAGACTATTTCTTTTCTATCTCACCCTATATGCTCTAACATACTCTTTAGACATAGTTTGACCCATGCATTATTTTATAATACTCGGGTCATTTTGAGATATTTTAAGTCCAAGTGCTGATAAAGTTGGGGTATGCCCTAGAGGCAATTATGTAATTTGTTACATATATCTAACTTGATAGCCAATCTTATTCGAAATAAAAAGTGTTTTCTTTCTATTATATACTTTATACAATGTGTTATAATAATTAATTATATTTAATATAAAATCCATAAATGATATGTCTTGTGATAGTAGTTACAAAGTGTTGTAACCATAGGTAATTTATCGTACTGAAATTAAACATACCATTTTAAATATTCCTAGTCAAGATGTATTGAAACTGGATAACGATACATCTGTTGAGACTATGGTGCGTAATGCTTTCTAAATGTTGGGCAGCGTATTACTCATGACTACTAGGGGCACCAAAGGGTTACATACTGATAGTTGTTGGATAACTATGGATGACTAACTCGATTCTTTTATGTTGGTTAATATAACTAAGGCTAAATAGAAAATATCGATGTGACAAAATTACACATCTCTCTTGACATGAGAATACTATTGATCTTCAACGTGGAAGCTCGACTTTAATTATAGTTAAATTATGGCACGACATTCATCGAATGAATATAGTTATGTCTAGTGGAAGCATTGGAAGTGAAACTTTATTCAAAAAAGGATTCGTCTTTTTGGTAATATGAGGTTAGGATCATGGTCAACTGAAGTCAACTCAAAATCAAAGTTTCTGGCCAAAGTAGTTCGGTTAATAATGATTGTTATTATTGAATCAAAGACTTTGTGTTTGGACAATAGAGCAGAATATGGACGATATTGGAATTTTGACCATTACCAAATTCCATTAGTCTAAAGAAATAGTTTTGATGAAGAGAATTGGTGTAAATTATTGTCGCAACCGAACAACGCTTAATAAAGTAAAATTGGACTTACCGATGTCAAGTACACAATAAATTTGGTCATAATGTCACACCAACTGTTAAATGACATTTGAATGTTAATATCCGATTATTTCATATAGATCATTGACCAAATTCACCTAAGAGTCACACAACAGAAACATTGAATACTCCTTTTTCAACCGATTTAATTGATTTGTAATTGTTGTAAATTAATTAAATTAATTAGTATTTATGAAATATTAATCATAAAATTTATTTGATGTGTATTGAACAATATTAAATAGTGTGCATATAATAGTTGTATAACTAATAATCGATATACGATATCGATACATGTTTAAATTGGATTTAAATGCAATAGATATTGTTTCGGCTTGAAGTGGATTTAAGGCCCATATGGGGTTTGATAATTTCAACCATAATCGGAGAAAAAAAAAGGCCGACCATTTGATGGCTTGTAGCGGTGGTTTTGAATGTTTAGAAATAAGAGAATGGGTAAGAGAAAATAAAGGATCTTGATCCTACTTTTGCTCTTTACTCTCTCCTATTTGTAAACATCATATCCCTCATTTTATTTTGATCTTTTCTGCCTCCATAATTCGTTTATTGGCCGAAATAAACCTCTCCCCTCTCCTTAAATTTTCAAGCAATTAAATACAAATTAAAATCAAATAATCATTGGTGGTAAAGCAATTCAAGAGCTAACAACTTCGGGATTGGAATTGGATTCAAGAAGTTCGTGTTCTCATTTCGACCTGCAAATTTTGGGCTTTTGTAAAGATAGTCTTATAGTTTACTATTATATATAATTATTTATTTGATTATTTTTCAATATATTGCTATGATAGAAATATCACGAGTCAATATATTGATGGATTGTTACATGTAGATGGTTGTGTATATAAACATAAATATATATATATTAAAAAACTAAAAATTTACACTCATTTATTTGTGTATGCTCTCGGCCTGGGATTTTAAAAACGTATTTTTTTATTTTCAAATTTTAAAATAATAATAATTAAATGTCTTTACATTCTAAATCTAATTTTAAAAGAGTAACAAAACATAATATATGTTTTGTGTTTTCTAAAAAATTAATTTTGTTGAAAATGACTTTGGCAAAGAATTTTCTTAATTTTTTCAAATATATATGTGTGTGTATATTAATATATATTATTATTTAATTAAAAATTGATTATAAATATAAAATGCATATATATATTGTATTTATATAATTGAATTTTGTAATTTACAATATATTTTAATCAATTTTCTTTTCAAAAATATTTTTTATATTTATTTTATTCTTAATATTGGACGGTTTAATATTTATTAAATATTAAATAATATTATGTATATAATCAAATATATATATATATATATATCTGGGCCATGAACATTATAGTAAATATTTGTTAATATATTTTATCATTATTTATTTTTGTGTGTGTGTGTATTTAAATAAACCACTAATTATATGTTTATATTTAATTCTTATATATATATATATATATATAAATTAATTAAAAATAAATTATACTTGTTCTTATGTTATAATATATATATTATCAAATATAATTTTTAAAATAATATTTAAAATAAAATTTATTATATATGTACATGTATATATTTTGTAATTTATTTAAATACCAGTATTCAAAAAATATATAATATACATATATACTATATCTTACATAATATTAGTTTCATCATAATTTTTGTAATAAAATTTATTTTTGTAATATGCATTTTGAAGATATTAAACATGTATACTATGATTGCTTAGATACATACCTCATTCTATATAATACTCTCAAAATCTTTAACTTCGGTCTTACAACAAAAATTTCTGATTGTGATTATTATTGGAATAATTTTAGATTTAAGTTTAAAATGGAAAATAGATTTTTACTTGACACTTTATTCATTATAATTTGTTGGTATATTTGGTTTGGGAGAAATTAGAGAATTTTTAAAAATAATAATAATAGTCATTTTAACAAATTGATTTTTATAATTTCCTCATTTTGTTTTAATTGGATCTCAAGTTCAAAATATAAATTAGCTAAAATAATCATTTCAAAGAATATCTTAATAAGGTTAATAATAATAATATTAAGTTATTTAAGCATAAAAACAATATTTTTTACATTAATAATTATAGTATTAACATTTTTTCAAACTTAAATGATGATTTCACTATGTATCATAATATCCTTTTGGTCAAAGGATCATAAGGATAAGTTTTGATTTGCTTTAGGTTTTGCTTTTGTTTTAGGTTGTTTTGGTTTTTGTTTATAGATCTTTAACTTTTTTTGATCATGGATTCTTTTTAGTCTATTTTTCTAATTATTATTATATTATGTCCTATTATCTTAGCTTTTGTTTCTTTACTTTTATTTTATTAATACATATATATGTATATAAATTTCATTTATATACGTATATGTGTATTATTCTTATATTCTTCTAGTTCTTTTTACAGATATAGGTTTTGGCCAGAAATGGTGTTAGTTTCTTTTTACAGGTACACAGGATTGCTGAGGGCAGGATTGCTGTTTGCAATGAGGAGTTCTTCTTAGTTCTTCTACAGCTACATTATGGCGTTCTACCTTCTGGTTGATTCACTTTCAACGAGGCGCTCTCTTCAGTTCTATTGAGTCTACAGAGTGGCGCTTTCCAATCCAGATCATTAACATTTCAATATCTTCCGAGTCTGCAGCATGGCGTTTCCTTCTTAGATGGATCTGGCTTCTAGTATCACTGACGTTGAGATATCCCATAGTTCTGCAGGTACTTCTAACACCTCAATACCGGGTGACGGCCTTGTCGGAGCTCGATATTTGGGTGTAATGGGCGGTGGCCTTGCCGGAGCTCATTCTAGGAGTACCTGAGTTATTGTCTTTGTATTTGTACTATGAATAGCTACTTGCCAAGCATGTTGGCGGCACCTTGTCTTCTGTGATATATACATATCTACATGTGTGCTCCCCTCTATTTTAGAGGATTACACATTTTTCTCAAAAATAATAATTTCATCATGATTTGATGTATACATATACATATTTAGACAATCCATTTTTATACAAGAGGGGCTAACATGTCTGTTATGGTGTAAATCCCAACATCTATACATAGATATTTCAAGTCATGTATACATTATTCTGTTGCACACACATATGTGTATATGATATACAATATAAAATATAATACAAATTATATAAAATACAACATTATTTATAAATTTAAATAAGATATTGATTTTATTTAATAGAAAACGTAGAAAAGTTCTAAATGAATTTAGACAACATATGCCCATTAAAGATCCAAATAGGTAAAAAAAAGTTGAGATTTACCCATTACTCCATTGTAGGCTGGCCCAGTTCCAGCAGCAGTATCGAAGCCAAATAGCCAATGTGGTCTAAACTAACGGTATTATGGCTAACTTATTAAAGCCTACCCATATAGTAGGGTGTCTAGAAAAGTAATTTCTATGGTCGGGTTTGGGTAATCAAGTACTATGCTCTACTTGCCTACTAGTCCGGCCAGAAGGGTTGAGGTAAGCCTGAAAGTAATCCTAATATAAAAAGGGCCCGAAACTGAATTATGCCTTAGGCTAATTTCAATATTGTTTTGAAATTAAAATAGAAGTTTTAAATTTAAAGTAAGAAAAATATTATAAATGTTATAATATAGATTTTCAAGTTGTTTTGAAAAATAAAATAGAAGTTTTAAATTTAAAACTTAAATCTAAAATAAACATATATTATAATAGTTATAGTATAATTTTTCAAAATGTTTGAAAATTTTATAAATTAATTTTGAAAATATTATTTATCAATAAGATTAATAAAATAAATTAGTTAATTAAATAAGTTAATTAATTGAATACAATATATATAATGATGTTATGTTGTCTTGAATTGTTTAAGACAATATGAGTATACATGTGTGTATAAAAGAATTTTCAAAATTAATAAATTTTAATTAAAATTATTTAATTAATTAAATAAAGTAATAGTTACTTAATAAATTAAAATACATACATGTATAGATATATATACATATACTTATACGTATACATACATAGATATATGTGTGTGTGTGTGTATAAGATATATGTGTATTGCTATAAAGTTATAGTACATAGGTTGAAAACAACATCAAGAGGCAGTAATTTCTGGCTAACATATAAGTCATGTACTTATGCCCATTTCTAGCCATGGTAAGGCGTTCTTCGGGCTTTCTTTACACTAACTTGCTAGCCAGAGATCATTGTTAGACCAATGCTTGACTTGTAAAATGTCTCAGTACTTGTTTGGTATTTTCAGTTTGATATGTAAGATTCTAAAAACACTGTAGCTAAGTTTGTATTGTAACAGCACTGTAGCAGTATGCTAAAAACAGCCTTTTTACTTTTACTTCACAATTATTTTAGTGTATTGTTGGGAAAAAGCGTTTTTAGAAAATGGTATCGGAGCCATGGTACACACATATAGATTAGAGTAATTCAACACATACTTATTAAAAATGAATATGATTAGAAAAGGAGATACTTTAAGAAATAGTATTAAAAAAGAATATGATATTCCTCAAAGTTCAAATTTATTAAATAAATGGACAATTCCTAAAATTAAACCTAAGGTAATATACCAATTAGGTACATTTGAAAAACTTGGATTAAAACAAGTAGTTAAAAATATGGAAGAATCAATTTCACTTGATAATGAATAGTTAATTATTAAATTACTAAGTGAAAAAGATCTACAGCCTTATAGGAATACACATAAGTTTATTCATATAGGTTTAATACAGATTGCATTTAAACCTTTAACTCTTGAAGACCTACCAGAAAATTTTATAGTTGCCTTAAGGGATGTTAGAAACTTAGATCGGAAAAAAATCATTAATGGGACTAATACAGTCTAGTTTGGCTCATGGTCTAGTTTATTTTAATGTTTATACAAATTTACAACTTTCTTTATCTAATATTAATATTCTAGAAGCTATTACTTTAAATGTTAAGGCCCATGGATATAAGTACGTCCTTGGATCTGAAGTAACGTGTATTTTCTATAGCATTTATTATAAGTCTGTATTTACCTTAAATACCCAATGTAAATTGGTTGATAAACCCTTAAATGAGACAATTTTAATCAATCTAATATACCACCAAGAAGATTAATAAAATGGGAAGAGATTACTCTTCCAGAAAGTTGGAAAATAGAAAGTGTCATTCATTCCCAACTAGTAATAAACAATAATATTACTAATATTATACAAACTCCTGAAGGAACTATACAAATACAAATGAATAATAATCCCTCAATACCTAGTTCTAGCAAATCATATTTATCTAGAACAAAATCTTTTCACTCTCATATTTCACCTTTTGATTATATTGTTGAATCCCCATCAAGGTTATCAACCTCTCAAATAAGAGAAAATGAAAAAAGGTCATCTGATGATGAATCTTTAAAAGATACTCTTGTTGAAAACAATATATGTAAACAAAAATAATATTGTAAATGGTATTTACAATAATCAAGAAGCGGATATATTCGAATTAGAGATGGATTTTTCTATTTAATGAATTGTACAACTAAAATAGATTTTAGTCCTGGCTCTCATGTCAGATAAAGAAATAAATTGAATTCATTCTTCCAAAATGGGACCATTTAGAAAATGGTTTTTTGAAAAGTTTTTCAAAAGAAGAACAAAAGGATTTTCAGGAAAATTTTTATAAATTTACATCTGAAAAAAATATAATGTTTCCTTTTGTTTCTTAGTTTATAGCAAATTATATTGAACAATATATTTCTGTACTAGAAAGAGATTATAAACTTTCAAATGGAAGTATTTTAAAATCAACTTACCATCCTCGAACATCTTTTCAAATAGAAAAAATGGAAAATATTTAAATGTTAATGCGTTTTCTAAAATTTTAGAAAATGATACATTAAAAATTACTGTAAGACAGATAACAACAAAATTATACAAATCTCTATTTAATTGTTATCAGTGAACAAATTGTTGTTTCATATAACAAAGTAGAGAAAATATTTTTCTGCTATTACTATAAAACCTATTTTTTCAATTACAACTGAAGAAATAAGCGAAGTAATTGCCACTTCAAATCTTCAACCACCTCCTGAAATTATAGGATTTAAGTTATAAACAAACCGGAATTTGAAAAGGTTTTCAAATCAAAAAATAGAATCTAACTTAGAAAAATTCTTCAAAGAAAGAATGGATAATTTAAGATTAAATACCCTTAAAGAAGAATTTTCTCAAGAAAATGATAATAACCAAAGAGTTCAAGATGAAATTAATAAACTTCAAAAATACGCATATAAGCAAGCCATCATAGAAATTATTTTATTACAGAAGACCTTCTCCCATGGATATTTTACCTGAAGAACTAGAATTTATTAGTAATAATAGTTGCAAAGGGAAAAGTATTTGTGAATGGAATATTGACGCATTTACCGAGAAACAAATTTATAATTTATTTAATCATTTGTTAATATATTGCACTATCTGCAAAAACAATGGCAATAATTATGTTACTGTTACAAAAATGATAGTTGCTGGTTTTACTGGCCAACCTAAAGGTTGGTGGGATAATAATCTCTCCAGCAAATAAAAGTGAAATTTATAACACGGTAAAACAAGAAGATGGACAAATGGACCAAAATGTTGTGTGTTCTTTAATAGTTAAGATCTTGGAACATTTCACTGGTAGAATGTCCAATAATATTGAAAATATTCGAACATTATTATAGAATTTGAGATGTAAGACGTTGAGAGATTTTAGACGGTGTGATGACCCATTTCTTCGACTCTAGAAAATTGAGACTAATACATTCTCGGTATTCACGTGCTGCAAATCCAAGTGCCGGAGAGGCGGTTCTTTAAAGGTAAGAAAGAAAATAAAGATAGAACAGAATCTCACATGAACGGAATAACATATATTATTTCAATATATAACCTTTACAGCAAAAAATTTAAAATACATTTATCAGAGTTAAATTTGGATAGTTATAAATATTAGTCCTTACAGATGCGAAATACAATAGTACAAGTGTGGTGAAAATAAGGTAATAGCCTATTGAAGAATCTTCTAACTCCATGCTTCGAGCTCTATCTAGATTTCTTCTAACTAAATCTGACTACTAGGCTGTCCGGGAAAATTAGGGCACCCAGAGTTTAAGGGAAAAACTCTGAGTCAGTCATTGGACTGGTGTGAGAAACTCAAAATATGTGTTTTGAAAACAAAGGTATCTCATAAGACCACGCCGCATAGGCCTGTCAATGGATACCCGAAAAATCCGAAATCCGTCCGGATCCGTATCCGAAAAAACGGATATTATCCGATATCCGAAAAGCAGATGCGGATATCCGATATCCGAAAAGAAAATCGGATGCGGATGCGGATATGGGCATATCCGTATCCCAAAAACATCCGTCCAATCCAATATTTTATGTGTGTTGCCATTTTGTCATTATGTTGTTGCTATTTTATCATTTGAATTGATGTAATATCGTGTAAACTTGTTTGATATTATATGTGTTGCCATTTTGTCATTTGAAAAACTGATTAGTATTGTAGTGTGTGTATTGTCATTTGAGAAAGTTATTGTTTTTGTTCAAAAATATTAGTATAATAAAAATCTTATTCAATTTCGGATGCGGATATTTCGGATATTTTCGGATATCCGGAAATATCCGCTTTTTTTTCGGATGCGGATATTTTCGGATATCCGAAAAATATCCGCGGATGCGGATACGGATGTTAATTCTCATATATCCGCGGATATCGGATATCGGATGCGGATTTAAATTTCGGATTCGGATGCGGATACAGCCATATCCGCATCCGTTTGCATCCGTTGACAGCCCTACCCGCACATAAACACGGAACGACTTTTTACCTTATGATAACCAAAAACATTTGCTACGTAAAATCATTTGATATTATTTTTAATGACATTCTTTGTGAAAATCCATGCAAATAAACTTATGAATCTTAGCCGAAATTGTTACATTGATTAAATTCCAGCATACTAGCTACAAAATAGGTTCGACAATCAAATCCAAAGGCACTTATTGGAGAATGGATTTCCATACAATGGCAGGTAAGGGACTACCTTTCATACAGTACATCTTTAGAGAGATGTACCAAGGATACATAAAAAATCCTCCGCATCTGGTAGGACCGGTCTATCCATTTTTGGCACTCAGACATGGCCGGGCTAGAAATCGAACATGACATCACCCCGGTCATAGTCGACCTATCTAAGATGTCTCATAGCATACACCACATACACAAAATCTAAAGGGTTATCTAGTAAGGTAATGATCATACCCTAATGGTTGCAAACCACATAGCCTTACGCCGTACCCTGTTTTAGCCGTTACCGGATGACGAGGCTAGAGGTAATGATTACCTTTCACATAGCACATTCCACTTTGAATGCCACACTACCATTTCACGATCACACAATTGATTTCTACAAACGTATAGCTCCTGATCTCGTACGTCTTAGGAAAGGGTGTTAAGCTAAGAGAAGTTGCCTTCTCCGCCACCAAACAGATGATATGTCGATAAAGATCAATCAATGTAAGTAGAAATGCAACGTCAGATATTCGTCCATACAAGTTGTCCAAAAACAGGACAAACCGAAGGCACTCTCCTACCACATCCTGTCGGGAATTACCCTTAAGATTAGTAGCAAGAAGTCCTTGCATCAAAGATCTCAAATGGAGAACTACTGTCACTAAGAAGTGATATGGGAAAATTCCCCCAAGAGTCAGTAACAAGCACCCCTACATTCCATCTTCCAAATCATTTCCATTTCATGTCTTTGCTTTTGAACGCGTATATTGGTTCGAAGTGGTTTTCGGATAGGAATCGCCCAAATCCGATCTTGGTTCCTTCGAACCAATCATTGATAAAAAGATGTTAGGTAAATAGGTGCTTATTTTTTGATTAATTGCTTCCTTTTTATTAAAAATATCTTTTAGAGATATATATCTTAAAAACATTATTTTTGGTATATACGGAATCATTAAACCTCTCTTATCAAATCATTTGATTACTTAAAACCTTTTTAAATTCCAAATCATTTCATTCTTTACTTAGAAAATATTTCCAAATCATTTATTTAAATCTTAATAAGGATTTCCAAATCATAACCTTTAAAACGGGTCAAAAATAATGTTATTGAAGACATTGTTTACTATAAACCCAAACCAATTAATTTTATGTATAGGAATTAAATTAATTCCAAATAATTTTCATAATTCATAGTGGAAAATATTATTGAGTTAAAAAGGGTCGATAGAAATTATACTAATTCTACTCAACATCAATTTTCGTATTCATCCTTTACTATCCGTTGAATAAAAGTGAAATCACCTTTTAAATTCACATAGATAGTACGGGTTCCCTCCTCGGAATTTAATACCAAGTATAAGAAGATCATTTATATGCAATCCAAGTTGTTTGAATTTGGAAAATTATATCTTTTATACTTTGGAAAATTTGATCCGAGAAAATCAAATGTAACGACCCAGATTTTCCGTCGTTTGATTTTGAATATTTGAATGGTTTAAATATTGGATTTGGAATTATAATTGAGTTAGAAAGTTTTAAAACTAGAATTTCAAGCGATTTCGTAAATTTTTGAAATCAACGGTTTAATCGACGCGTTAAAATATCGATCCAAGGCACAATCGTAGCATTTGGAGTAATGTTTGGTTGTAAAAGATAGAAATGCATTGAATTTAATATCGAAAGTTCAATATAATAATTGAGTTCAAAAAGCTATCTTCTCCATACGATCGAATTAGGTTCCAGAACTTGTTCCATTGGGTTCGAAATAGGGGTATAACATTAAGAACGCAAGGCGGCATGCCTCGATAGGGGTTCGAGATTTTCAAGTAGGTTAATGAGATATTTTTAAATAAAATTTTATATATTTATCAAGTCATCAAGCCACCCTATTATGTACCAATGCAACCCTAGTAGACTGAACACGCCACCCTACAGTCGCGCACCTATCTCTTTCTTTTAAAAACGCATTTCTTCTTCTAATTTGAAACGCAGAAAAAAACAGTTCGAGACTAAAAAAATAAAAACAGAATCAAACTGTGAAGAAGAAAAGAAAAGGGGGCGCTAGCATTTTCTCATCGCGATCTTAAGGTGGTACTTGCAGGAGGTGCGAGGCTAGGGGGTTAAGGGCACAAGGCATTGTAACAATTTCTGGTGGGGCGGCGATGGCAGCGGAGGGATGGAGGCACGGCAGGCGATGGTGTGGGGTGCGGTACGTGTGTGTGGCGATGGTGGGTGGCGCACGCGTCTCAAGATGATGGTCGCAAATCAAAAGGGCAAAGGATGTCGCGAGCAAGAAGGGATGGACGTGAGTAGCAGGCGGCGGTTTAAGGCAAGGTTATGCTACATATGTGGCCGACTTAACCTGGATGCGCTACTATCGTTGCACGTGTGGAGAAGTGTCGGATCTGGAAGCATGGCCAGCAATTTGGAGCGTGTGAGAGTGGCGGTCGATGCTGAGCTTTGATGCTGTCAGGTGAGTTAAACTCCTCGATGTTAATTCTTCTTTGTTAGATGATATTTTTGCCTTGTAGAGTTTATTTACACGATGGTAGACTTGCAGACTTTGCAAACCCTTTAGATGAATTTATAATATTCATTAGGACATATGAATATAGTTTAGTAATTAAGATGCTTCCTTTGATAATGTTTAAAATCCAAATTGGTTTAAGAGGATAACGTTTATGAATATAGCGTTATAGTAGGTTCTGAAATAAATTTTAGGAAATTTATATTAATTAACTCAACTCATATATTAATCCTTATACTTTAAAATTGAAAATTCCATTTCGTGAGTAAAATTTATAATTAAGGTAAATTGTTGTCATTGAGTTAATAATCATATTACTATATAAATTATAAATCTTATAAAAGGTATAAGTTATTAATACGAGGTTCGTTCGAAACAAAACAGGTGCCGTTGGATTCGTAATGACGTAGGCTACGAAATAAAGATTGGTTTGGAATTTTTCGTAGATAGCTGGGATTTTAAATTAAATTGAACGATGTTCAATTTAATTTAAAATTGGAATAGATTGCAATTAAAAATCAAGGTGAGTAAATCTCACTCATTTGGATTACTGCTATTAATTTTAAATGGTCAAAATTAAATCTTGGATGCTTGGTTGAATTTATAAAATTATTATCAGTTTGGATGTTATATATATGTATTGTATATATATTAGTAGTTGGATTTATTTCTCGCTGATTGGAGCGGATGAGACCCTATGCGCCCCGCATAATAGCGGATGACCCTATATGCCGCGATATCCCCCTCGATTTTAACTCACCTGAACATAATAGCGGAATTTTATTTATTTAACTATGTAATTTTAAAATAGTTAGTATTGAAATACTTCAGAAGTGAATTTTTCAAATATCTAATATTAATTGAAATTACATTCTAATTTTTTTTAATCGGCTTTGTAAATCGATTTGTTTATCTATAAATGATTTATTGATGTTTATAAAAAGGTGTCTCGATATTTTAAATAATTACTTGAACATGTTCTAAAAATAAATTAATGTTCTTTTAAATACTTGTTTTTACACACACACACATATATATATATATAGAGTTTGTAATGAATTAAATTTATTTATAAATCTTCTCGAGATCTGAAATGGGGTTAATTAGTAGATGGAATTTATAAGAGAAATTCTCAACATGGAATTGGGGAAAATGTAAGGAAAATTTTCGAAGTATTTAAATAAAAGTGAACTTTGAAAAAAATGAATTAGGATTCATAAAAGAAGTTAGAAATGGATATTTGGAATTATAGACAAGTGTTTTGAATTTGGAAATATTAAAGGAAATTAATTAAGGGACCCCGGAACTTATAGAATTCGTTATAAACGAGATAAGGAATTTACAATATAAATTATGATGGATTTTGAGAAAAGAGAAAATAATGGAACTTTCCTAAGTGTTGAGAAGTAAGGGGTTTAGAAAAATATATTTTTAAATATTTTTCTAAGTTTTGAAATAGGAGATGGTTTGAAATATCCTGATATGGATATAAGTGTTTGAGTTGTCTCAAATATTGAAAATTTGGAAGGGATTTGAATATATATCTTATAAAGATATTTTGAAAATAATTTTAGAAAAATTATAATATGGGCCTAGTGATTGCTTATGGATGTTATATTGATAGTTAAATAACCGACTATCAAATATTGGCCAATTTCGTTGATCGTTTCAATGAGACCGGGATCGGGTTTAATTATCTGAAAATCACTTCGATCTGATTTGAGCATTACAAATGGATATCATGAAGATAGTAAAGACGGTGGTTCGGTTTGTCCAGACCCAGGACAACTTGTATGGACAAATGCTATCAGAACATCGTCATTGGAGGACGTTGAGCATTCTAAGTAGAATTGTTCTTGAAAGGTAATCGTTAGCCTCAAGCCTCATCAATCGGGAATGACTAAAACATGGGAGATGCAGCAAGGCTAAGTGGGTCGCACCCAATTAAGGTATGTTTATCACCTTTCTAGATACCCTCGAAATATATATAAATTATGGATATGGTTGTGCAGGGAAAAGTGAGCGCTCGATTTTAAGGGTGGGAACACCCGAGGTGATAACATATTCGATACTATCCGGGTTAGGGGTAGGCTGGTCTTGTGTTGGAAGGGGATCCCGATGAGGTCCTCGGTACATTTTTCTAGAGGTGTACTATGACAGGCGGTACCCTGGTAGCCCAGTCATTGTATGGAATCCATTCTCCAATACGAGCCTTTACGGTTTTTTGTAAAGCCTAGTATGCTAGAATTTAATTAATGTAACATTTCGGCTATTTGAATAATTATTTTTACCTAGACACTATTATAATATCACTTGATTTTCTATAAAATGTTTTGGTTATCGTAAGGGAAAAATCTGTCGTGTTTATGTGTGACGCAGTCTTACGAGATACCTTTGTTTTTCAAAGGATTTTGATAACTTTAATAATTCAAATTGAGTGTGTTTTCTCACGTTGGTTTTCCAGACTGACTTGGGTGTTATTTTATTATAATGCTCGGGTCAGACCGAGTATTACAGATTCAGGGAAGGATGCTATGGAGCTCAGGAGTCGAGTTGGAGGATTTCAGACGTATTTCACGTACTTGGTTATTTCCGCCGTGTGAGATGTGTATATGAGGACAAGTTGTATAACTGTCCAGATTGGTTGTTGACTGTTTTATTCTGATAATGGTATGTATATTAACTGGGACAGTTTCTTTTGTATGAAGATATGTTTTTATATATTATATATATTATTCCGCTGCGTTTATGAGATTCTGTGATGTTGTTCTGTTTCTTTTCTTCTATCTCTTTCTTCTTTACCCCTAGCAATCGGTATTTCCGGCACCTGAATATTCGGCATGTTATACTTTGAACGTATTGATGTTGATTTTCGAGGGTCGAAAATTCCGGGTAGCTACACTTGGTATTAGAGCTGAAGGTTAAGTGAGAACCTTGGCTTTGGTGGGAATTACTCATTAGAGATAGGGTCGGTAGTACCCTAGAATGAGTTTGAGTGTATTAATATATATGAGCGCGTATTTGTTAGTGAATATATATTGTTTTATATTGTGTTGACTTATATGTTGAGTGGCATATAAATTCTGATCGAATAGTGGGATGCCACTAAATCGATAGGAGTTTCTAAACACTTAAACACGAACTGACACTGTATTGTTTTGAAGAGGGTAAATGAAAACTTTTTACCCAAATTATATTTTTATATAAAAGAAATAATTTTCTAAAATTGTTATAGTAGATTGATGTGTTTGGTTATTATTATACTCAAAACAAAGTTATAAAATTGAAAATGGTTTATAAAAACCAAAAATTAAATTATATAAGAATGAATTATACAAATGAGCTAAACTGAACATTGATTCAAACCGGAAATTGGAAAGTTAAATCTCGGAGATTTTTGGAAATGTTTTCCAAATAATTTTGAAATGAATAATAGTAATATTATTTGGAATATTTTTGAATAGAAATTGTTTTAAATTTTGGAAGTGATATAGCACTGAACTTACTTCAGTCATTGGAAATAATTCTGGTGATGACTACAGCATCATCAGAATTCATTTTCGAGTTTCTAAGTGACGGATTGCTATCATTGGAATTTTGTTTGGTAAAACTGGTTTTGGTTTAAAATGCAAAAGAATGATTGGATATACCAAGGGATTTTGTTTGTGTGTATATAGACGATTTCAAAAATAGTTTGAAATACGTTAGAACGAAGTGTTTAAACTCTGGGATTTTCATTTAAAATGTTTATTTGAAATATGAGAAAATAAGTTTGACAACTTATAAAATTTGAAAATTTGCAAGTTAGAACAATGTTAAATTGTTGAGTGTGAATGATAAATTGAACTGTGAAATGAGATTTAACTTAAATTAAGTTAAATAAAGTGGAATTTGAAAATTTAGCCAAAGTTGGACTAAGTAAAATAATTTGTGAGAGTGAAATAAATTAATGATGGGACTAATTAAATTAGTAGTGAATTGGATATGGTTTGGAATGTTGATTGAGGAAAAAAATTATTAAATGTTAAAAATGGAATTGAATTTGAATTTGATTAGAAATTGATATATGTATCTACTTCAAACAATTGTTTATATTTTCTACTGAACTCGAATGTTTCAGCTTTCCACCTAATGAGGTTTATTCTTCCACGCTTGATGTTTAGATGCACTGCTTAATTGTAGTCTCACATCATTTTTAGGAGAAACACATGAGTGTGTGTATATCAGGCAATTTTAATGCGTTATTTTAACTTATTATGTTTAAATTATCTTAGAACTCAATTCCTTTGGTGTCTTTAGGACGAAGCATGTATTATTATGCTATGATAAAGTTACCAGTCCTATATAGTACATTAACTTTACCTTCAAATAATGCTTTGTCCATACATGCTTAGTAGCAGCAAACCATTTCATAGCACATCCGGTTTATACATCGCCATCTGATTATAGGCACTGACTACCAGATGTCAGTTCCATATGTTGGCTTTGACTAGTTGAATATGGTTTGTTTGGGTAGCCTTTTCTAGCGATATCAACCCTGTTGAGATTGCGTCTATTTTTTCGAATGTTAAAATATACATTCAAATCCACCATTCTAGAGTGTTTGAAATGTACCATTCAAGAATCTCAAATAGCTTATTTATTGTTAAGGTTATATATAGATATAATCTGATGATTAATGCATCCAAATTAGATATTTTTGGGTTTATCGAAGTTCATATAATTAAGAAGAATAAGGAAATTCATATGTAAGAAGTTAGGTCTTTTAATGTTAGGTATTATTTCATATAAGCTTGAGTGTGCACTCTATCATGCACGAGGTAACTCTGTGATGGTAGTCTAGAGGTATAGTACTTACAAATCATGTAGAATGCTTAAATTCATTTTCTTTTATAAGAAACCAGAAAGCAATTTGGACAATGTGTGTCAAAAATGCCTTACAGTTAAACTGTGCCCTCTAAAATATAGCTTGACTGTAAAAAGTAGCTTCATCAGAGGATGCCTTAACTCATAAACTATCACTATGGCAGCTCACATTGCAAAAGTCAATCATGTAATTCTCATAAACTCCATTGGTGTGCATCAGAAATGGTGCTTATAACACTGAGTTCCATGCTTCTGTGCGATTGCTTTTAAGCATACAAATGATAATCTATCACAAGCCATCCCATGTCGTGTACTTATTGTTCAGTTGTTTTTTTCATGAGAAGGACATGGATCCTAAGCTAGTCAAACCTAAGCTGTTTCAAAACTTAGTGTTGTGTTTCGTAATATATTGTTAAGCTATTAACCATAAATGAATATTTTGTTTTATAGAAACAAAAGTTAAAAAGCAAATTTCATTGAGTAAAAAGCTAGTGCTTTAAAAGGAATGAATTGAAGGTAAATAAAATGGACCCGAATATAATTGGTGTGAATGTGAATTGAATGCAAATAAATTATTGTGAATCATTGGAATTGAATAAGTGATATGTAAATCGATTGAAATAAATAATCGAATGTTAGAACTTTTTTATTATTGATAAATTCATGTTATAACTTGTTGGTTATGAAATCTATGTGTTTGCACTAGTTAAATAAATGAAATGTTATTAAATTTTCATGTTTTGGTACTTATGTGTTTAAATTGAGTAAGTACAGGTACATGGGGCTGTTTGGCTTGATTTTGGTTGCAAAAATTGCATATAAGATAAGCTCGCTCGCTTAAAAACGCTAAATAAAGGTACGTTTGGGATTAAATACCGCAAAGATATAAATATTAATATATATTGTGTTTTCCGACCATGTGGGTTGATGTATATATTTTAATCTCTCTTGTCATATTGCAAAAGGCTTTCCGTACAAAGGAGACTCTGCCAAAAAAATTCGAAAATTTAGGGTGTTAGAAAATTTTGTTAACTAAAGAGGTTGATTTTGGAATTGAGTTTGGAATAGGGGATTGTGGTTTAGAAATGAAAGCTAAATGTTTTGGATAATGCTAAAGGGTTTAGAAAAGTGGGTATCGGGTTTTAACTAAGTGGGTTTTGATAAGTTAATGGGTTTGGAGCATTTTTCCTGCCTTAGCAATTTTGGGGACGAAATTCTTTTAAGGGGGGAGGAATGTAACGATCCGGATTTTTAGTTGTTTGATTTTGAATATTTAAATGGTTTAAATATTGGATTTGGAATTATAATTGAGTTAGAAAGTTTTAAAACTGGAATTTCAAGCGATTTCGTAAATATTTGAAATCAGCGATCTAATCGACGTGTTAAAATATCGATCTGGGGCACAGTCTCGGAATTCGGTGAAACCAGTTCCATTGGATCCGTAATAGTGTATTATTATCGGATTTCAAATTTTGTAGCATTTGGAGTTACCGTTTGTGTAACAACCCGCATATCTATCGATTTTATATTTAAATATTTTATTTAAATATTTTATCGTTAGTCGGATGTTAGTCCGAAAAGCTACTTTTTGCATACGGTCAAATTAGGACTCGAGACCACTTCCATTGAGTTCAAAATGACGTTTGCGATCTTTTTGAGTGTAAACTTCGATATGTTTGGAGATAGTGAAATTTTCAACACTTTTTCCCGCCTTTGACTTTGGTTTGGACTGCACCCCTTTAGTTCAGCCCAACCATCTTCTTCACTCTAAAAAAACACTTCAAGCTTTGTCAAAAATGGTGGTGGGAAGTGGAAATTAAAACTCCAAACACAAATTCTATTGCAAATCCGAGATTCAACATCAAATTCACGTGAAGACCATTGATTCAAGCTTGTTGGTGTTCTTGCTTTGCTCTCAAATCTCCATCTTCATCAAATTCCGTGAAAAGGTGAGATTTTTAGTCTCACATCTTGCTTAAATTGTCATTGAGCTGTTGGGAATGATCCCCTATTGCATTTGTATGAATATTTGCATTTGGTTTGGATTGGATTAGCGAAAAACACCATTTTTGAGCGTTTTGACGAATTTTCCAGCCCCCTAGAGCTGTTCGGCATCGTTGAGTCGATCGGTTCGGCCTATTTAAGCTGTTCGGCATCATTTAGTCGACCGACATCTTTAAGTGTTCGGCATCTTTGAACGTTCGGCCTCCTAAGTGTTTGGCATCTTTGAACGTTCGGCCTCCTAAGTGTTTGGCATCTTTGAACGTTCGGCTTCCTGAGTGTTCGGCCTCCTGAACGTTCGGCCTCCGGAGCGTTCGGCATCTTCAAGTCGTTCGGTCTCTTGAACGCTCGGCATTGTCGAGTCGTTCGGCTGTTGAGTCGTTCGGCATCTTCTGGTCGGATCGGCATATTAGGTCGGTTCGGCATCTTTGAGTGTTCGGCATTTTCGAGCGTTCGGCATCTTTAAGGCGTTCGGCATATTTGAGTGTTCGGCATTTTCGAGCGTTCGGCATCTTTAAGGCGTTCGGCATATTTGAGTGTTCGGCATTTTCGAGCGTTCGGCATCTTTAAGCCGTTCGGCATATTTGAGTGTTCGGCATTTTTGAGTCGATCGGCACACTTAGAGCGTTCGGCATTTTTGTCGTTCGGCCTCCTTAAGTCATTCAGCCTCCTTCGATCGTTCGGCGTCCTTGAGTCGTTCGGCTATTAGGTCGTCCTGCATCCTTTGGTCGCTTGTCCTCATTAAGTCGTACCGTGACGGGGCGCTGCCCCGCACCCCGCCGTATTAGGTCGAACCCCGTATTACTCTGCGTAGGCAATCTCTTTTGAAAAACATTTATCAGAATTTCTACTTTGATGGTTTTGGGATTGACTTCTTTGGACTTTACTCACGTCTTCGAACGTGAATTGATTTGTTCTACAATCGTTTTATGACTTGTCACTTTAAAGATATATGAAGGTTTCAATACTAATAGTAAATATCAAAACTCTTTCATCAAAGCGATTTCAACACTATTTTAAATATCTAAAGTTCGTTTTCTCAAACCGATTTTCAATCTACTAGTATATACAAGCCTTTACTTCACTCGAATGAGAAATCGACTTAAACGACTTAGTAAAACGAGTGGTATGAAACACTTGCGTTCACTTCGTCGGTTAGCTCTTGGACTTGTTCGATTGATCCCTTTTCGTGACAATTTCCTAGTGAAGATTTACAGCTTGTTCGTAAATATTTAAGTTAAGCAAGTGGTTATGGGACATGAAGCTAAACTCATATATTTACTAGCTTGGTGTGATTGACACTTCTCGCTGATCATGATGATCATTTTATGATTTAGACTAGCAATTGTGCGATGTCTCTTTGTTTGCAAGGTAAGACTAGACCGCAGTAGTGTGATTCCGACTCACACACATCTCTTTGTCCACAAGGTTAGTCTAGGCCACAGTAGTGTGATTCCGACTCACACATATCTTTTTGTTTGCGAGATTAGGCTAGACACCACTTGTGTGATTCCATTCACACATACCTTTTTGCTTTTTGGTTAGCCTAGGCCTCAATCAGTGTGATTCCGACTCACACATATGGGGTAGCTCCCCATGGTCTTCGGACCATCATGTGATAAGCCTCTTTCTCTTTTTTATGATTTCTGGATTTCCTGTTTGATTTCTGGATTTTTATGTCATTGACTTGTTATGAGTACAAGTTTAGGGTATGATGCCCTCTTTGGATCTTTGAGAAGATTCTCGTGATATTGATCATTTCTCATCGGTTGATCTCCTGTTGATCATCATTTTCATACTTATAGTAGTATGTCAGTATGGATATTCTATGTTTATGCCATGTCTTTTATTATATATCATGTCATCTGATATTTATAGTTAGACTGATCCGTTTATTATTTTCTTAAATAATACTCGGGTCAGACCGAGATGTTACAGGTGCTTCTGCTTGACTTCCTTCCGGGATTTGCTACTCTGACTTTTGGCTGACTATTTAGTTTAGCAGTTTTTGCTGTATACACTTGAGATATGGACTCATAGTTGTATTCTTTTGGTATAGCACGTGTTGCTATTTTTTTGTATTATTGTGGAACTTTTTGACCACTACTCTGATGTACACTTTCATGTGTTAGTTATATATTCATATCTTCTTCCGCCTTTGTGATATGGATGTCTGTGACTGCTATGTGTTATGTTTATTTCTATTTTTGTTTCCGAAGATTATTTTATAGCCACCATGTGATAATCAATTACATGGATGGCCGCTCCTCAACAGCCTTATTCTCCGCGCTAGTTGACAGCACTACATCGTAGTGTCCTTGGCTAGCGTGGGTATTGAGGTGGGGCGTCACAGCTTGGTTGTACAGGATAGAAGCGCGTTGAATTTATAACGAAAATTCAATATAATAATTGAGTTCAAAAAGCTATCTTCTCCATATGATTGAATTAGGTTCCGAAACTTGTTCCATTAGGTTCAAAATAGGGGTATAACATTCGGAACGCAAGGCATCATACCTCAGTAGGGGTTCGAGATTTTCAAGTAGGTTAATGAGATATTTTTAAATAAAATTTTATATATTTGTCAAGTCATCAAGCCACCCTATTGTGTACCAACGCCACCCTAGTAGACTGAACATGCCACCCTACAGCCGTGCACCTATCTCTTTCTTTTAAAAATGCATTTCTTCTTCCAATTTGAAACGCAGAAAAAAACAGTTCGAGACTAAAAAAAATAAAAACGGAATCAAATCGTCAAGAAGAAAGAAAAGGGGGCGCTCGCATTTTCTCGTCGCAATCTGGAGGTGGTACTTGCAGGAGGTTGCGAGGCTGGGGGGTTAAGGGCGCAAGGCGTTGTGGCAATTTCTGGTGGGGCGGCGATGGCAGCGGAAAGATAGAGGCACGGCAGGCGATGACGTGGGGTGCGGGGCGTGTGCGTTGCGATGGTGGGTGGCGCGTGCGTCTCGAGACGATGGTCATGAATCAAAAGGGCAGAGGATGTCGCGAGCAAGATGGGATGGACATGAGTAGGAGGCGGCGGTTTAAGGCAAGATTATGCTACATAGGTGGCTGACTTGATCTGGAGGCATGACTATCGTTGCACGTGTGGAGAAGTAACAGATCTGGAAGCATGGCTAGCGATTTGGAGCATGTGAGAGTGGCGGTCGATGCTAAGCTTTGATGCTGTTAGGTGGGTTAAACTCCCTGATATTAATTCTTCTTTGTTAGATGATATTTTTGCCTTGTAGAGTTGATTTACACGATGGTAGACTTGCAGACTTTGCAAGCCCTTTATATGAATTTATAATATTCATTAGGACGTATGAATGTAGTTTAATAATTAAGATGATTCCTTTGATAATGTTTAAAAACCAAATTGGTTTAAGAGGATAACGTTTATGAATATAGCATTATAGTAGGTTCTGAAATAAATTTTAGGAAATTTATATTAATTAACTCGACTCGTATATTAATCCTTATAGTTTAAAACTGAAAATTCCATTTCGTGAGTAAAGTTTATAATTAAGGTGAATTGATGTCATTGAGTTAATAATCATATTACTATATAAATTATAAATCTTATAAAAGGTATAACTTTTTAATACAAGGTTCGTTCGAAACAAAACAGGTGGTGTTGGATTCGTAACGACGTAGGCTACGGAAAAAAAATTGGTTTGGAATTTTTCGAAGATAGCTGGGATTTTAAATTAAATTGAACACTGTTCGATTTAATTTAAAATTGGAATGGATTGCAATTAAAAATCAAGGTGAGTAAATCTCACTCATTTGGATTATTGTTATTAATTTTAAATGATTAAAATTAAATCTTGGATGCTTGGTTGAATTTATAAAATTATTATCAGTTTGGATGTTATATATGTGTGTGTGTGTATTGGTATATATATTAGTAGTTGGATTTATTTCCCGCTGATTGGAGAGGACGAGACCCTATGCACCCCACATAATAGCGGATGACACTATATGCCGCGATATCCCCCTCAAAGTGGGATTGGTATTTTATGTTATATTTACATTTGTGGATACAGGGAAACAGGTTGGAGGGATCCAACTGGATTCCTCAAAAATTTATATTGATTGTTTTCCATATATAATAATATATGATGTGTTAGAATAATCTGTTATAGATTATTGTTGTGATGTGAATTATTGGATGCTATAGTAGCACTGGCCTAACTTTTGGTATTTTAATTATAATAAATATTATTTTGGAATTTGAAAGGATTTAAAAGGAGATTGTGAATATAAAAATATTTATATCGAAATTTGGATTATTTTAAGAAATTGATTTGGATAAAAACAATAATTGATTTTGTTTTACATTTAACTATTCGTAAAAATATTTTAAATAGAGATTTTAAAATAATTTATATAAAGGATTTTTAAACGATGGATTTTTAAGCGATATTTTTGGAAAATATGAAAAAAAGTTGAAATCGATATTTTAAATAGATTTGTGAAGTATATGGAATTTATTAAGAAATGGATTTATAAAATGAGATTTTATAAATGGGATTAGTTTTGTAAACAAGTGAAACTCAAAGGAGTTATAAATTTATAAACGATGTTTATAAATAAGAGAAAATGAAAATTAATTAATAAATTGGAATATAATTTCACATGGTGAATTTATATCGAGATATGAAAAATAGATTTTGGGAAAAATAGTGAATTCTATTTTTGAAAAGTGAGGATGGTTAGAGAATCGGAATGGGATCGATGTGTTGTAGATCGAAAGGGATTTACAAATTGAACTGGTTATTGGGATTTTAAAAATATGTTTTATTAAGAAGTTAAGTTTTGATTTTAAAAGGGAAATTTTATTTATTTAACTACGTAATTTTAAACTAGTTAGTATTGAAATACTTCGGAAGTGAATTTTTCAAATATCTAATATTAATTGAAATTAAATTCTAATTTTTATAATCGGCTTTGTAAATCGATTTGTTTATCTAAAAATGAGTTATTGATGTTTATAAAAAGTGTAGCAATATTTTAAATAATTACTTGAACTTGTTTTTAAAAATAAATTATTATTCTTTTAAAATACTTATTATCTATATATATAGAGATTTATTTAAATTTATTTATAAATCTTCTCGAGGTTTGGAAATGGAGTTTATTCAGTACAGGGGATTTATAAGAGAAATTCTCAACATGGAATTTTGGAAAAAGTAAGGAAAATTTTCGAAGTATTTAAATAAAAGTGAACTTCGAAAAAAATGAATTAGGAATTATAAAAGAAGTTAGAAATTGATATTTGGAATTATAGACAAGTGTTTTGACTTTGTAAATATTAAAGGAAATTAATTAAGGAACCCCGGAATTTATAGAATTCGTTATAAACGAGTTAAGGAATTTATAATATAAATTATGAAGGATTTTGAGAAGAGTGAAATGAATGGAACTTCCCTAAGTGTTGAGAAGTAAGGGGTTTTGAAAAATATATTTTTAAATATTTTTCTCTAAGTGTTGAAATAAGAGATGGTTTGAGATATCCTGATATGGATATAAGTATCTGAGTTGTCTCAAATATTGGAAGGGATTTGATTATATATCTTATAAAGATATTTTGAAAATAAATTTTGGAAAATTATAGTATGGGCCTAGTGACTGCTTATGGATGTTATATTGATTGTTAAATAACCGACTATCAAATATTGGCCAATTTCGTTGATCGTTTCGAAGAGATCGGGATCAGATTTAATTATCCGAAAACCACTTCGATCTGATTTGAGCGTTACGAATGGATATCGTGAAGATATTGAAGACGGTGGTTCGGTTGGTCTAGACCCAGGACAACTTGTATGGACGAATGCCATCAGAACATCATCATTGGAGGACGATGAGCATTCTAAGTGAAATTGTTCTTGAAAGGTAAACGTAGCCTCAAGCCTTATCAACCGAGAATGACTAAAACAGGGGAGATGCAGCAAGGCTAAGTGGTTTGCACCCAATTAGGGTATGTTATCACCTGTCTAGATACCCTCGGAAATATATAAAAATTATGGATATGGTTGTGCATGGAAAAGTGAGCGCTCGATTTTAAGGGTGGGAACACCCGGGGTGATAACATATTCGGTACTATCCCGGTTTGGGGTAGGCCGGTCTTGTGTGGCCGGGGATCTCGGTGAGGTCCTCGGTACATTTTTCTAGAGGTGTACTATGACGGGCGGTACCCCAGTAGCCCAGTCATTGTATGGAATCCATTCTCCACTACGAGCCTTTACGATTTTGATTGTAGAGCCTGGTATGCTGGAATTTAATTAATGTAACAATTTCAGCTATTTGAATAAGTATTTGTTCTTAGACACTATTATAATATCATTGGATTTTCTATGAAACATTTTGGTTATCGTAAGGGAAAAACCCGTCGTGTTTATGTGTGACACGGTCTTACGAGATACCTTTCTTTTTCAAAGGACTTTGATTACTTTAATAATTCAAGTTGAGTGTGTTTTCTCACGCTGGTTTTTCAGACTGACTCGGGTGTTATTTTATTATAATGCTCAGGTCAGACCGAGCATTACAGATTCAGGCTAGGATACTATGGAGCTCAGAAGACAAGCTGGATGACAGAGACGTATACTCGTACTTTATTATATTCCGCTGTGTGTGTAGACTGTATAGTCAACACCGGTGAGGACAAGTTGTAGAATAACTATCCATATTGATGTATTGATTAATGTACTCTGATGGTTGCATATATATATTGAAAGTTACAGATTCTCTTGTATAAAAATATGTTATAATATATTATATTTTGTTCCGGTGCAATTGTGAGATTCTATGTTGTTGTTCTGTTTGTTTCTTCTTTTGTCATTTTATTCTTCACCCCTAGCAATCGGTTTTTTTGGCACTTAAATATTCGGATTGTTATACAGTGAACGTATTGATGTCGATTTTCGAGGGTCGAAAATCCCGGGTCGCTGCACTTAGTATCAGCCACTCTATTCCGTGTTCCCTACCAGGCTAGTCCGGGTAACTAGGGAGGGCAGGCAACTGATTTCCCAAACCCAAGCCTAGAGACTATCTCTATGTCGCCTATAAGGTGGTCAAGTTATTTGGTCAACTCTAAATCTTTTGACATGCTTAATTAACTTTTAATTATTTTAAAGCATCTGGGCTTTCTCTTCGATCTATTCTAATCCTCGGTCGGATTTTCTGTGACACTCACAAATGGAACAAATGTAATAATCGTTTCCGCATACTCATTTTTAAAACTATTAATCATCTTAAAAAGGTTCACAAAAGATTCGGCAAAGAATAATTAAGTTAAAACCATTGTTTGCAAAAGTTATTAAAAAGTGCTACAAAAAAGTGCTACAAATAGTGTTTTAAAAGCTATATTGATCAAAACGATTTTTCTATATTTTGGAAATTCATTTATATAACTCAAATCTCTTTTTTAAAACATTTTAAAAGATTTATAGAATTTATTTCATATTTTTAAAGAATTAAAACTACCCATTTTAAAACATTTATTACTTTGGCCTCCGAACTACCAAAGCGCGATTTTATTTAAAACTTGATTTGATCATATTTTAAAATTTACTAAACAAAATCTCGATTTTCTTTCTTTGTTTGAAAACTATGGTTATAAGGGTTTGGAAAATTATTATTTCAAATAAATTTCACTTCGAATCCATCCTATAAATGGATTTAACTCTTAAGCGCGAAATCGCGAACTACCGTTACGCGACGCGCCTATTTTGATTAAATTTTCATTATTTATTTAAACTTTACCAAAACACTTTTAAATGTTTATAAAACTTTTCTAAACCATATTAAACCATTTTTAAGAGGTTTAAACATTCCATATACACCATTTCATTAATAAAAGAAAGTGATTTCCTTTGTAATTTTCGAAGTGTATTAAACATGACTTGTTAATACAATTAAACAAAAATATTAAATAATCATACTTGATGATCAAAGCATAGAAAACATCCATTGCAAACATCATATCATCATCCAATTATATAATATAAGTAAAAGTTTCTCACCTTAGATTCAAACGAACTAACTTTAAAACGACTATAGCTCTACTATGACGGACCAAAGCTTTATGGAATATAGCCTTGGACCCTAGGGAAACCTAGGACAAAAAGTGGAGGAGGCTCGGCCAAGCAAGATGATGTAATGTGGCCGTGAGTTGCATGGAAGAAAGAGACTTCGGATTATCATCGAATTCACAAAACTAAACCTGAAAATAGGTCATTTTCTCTTAGGTTTTTGACATTTTACTCTCTGAATTAGGAAAAGTGGTCAACATAAAAGTTGTTAAAAATTCTTTTCTCTATGGCTTCAAAAAATGAATTTCTTGATTTGGATCAGTTTTGAGGAAGTTATGGCCAAAAGAATAAGAGGTGTTCTCGGATTCATAAAAATCAAACCCGAGAATGGGTCGACTTCTAGCTGATTTTTGGACAGCTTGCTCCAAGAATTTTAAAACGTGGTTACAAGAAAAGTTCTTGCAAATTATTTTCTCTACATTTAAAAAAAATAATCCCTTGATTTCGTTTTGTTTTGAGGGAGATATGATCAAAAGAACAAGAGATATTATCGGACGTAAAATTCTGGGCCCGAATATGATTATGAAAGAATTGAAATTTGACATAGTAACTCTCTGATTTGAAAGAATTGATGTAAAGAAAGTTGTAGCCAACTCAATTATCTTCAATTTGAATAAAAGAATTTCTTGATTTGGTGGAGTTTGGAGAGAGTAATGGCCGGTTGAAGTTGGAGTAAAAGTGAAGAAGGTGGTATGTCTATTTATAGGAAAAGTTTTGCAAAATATCCCACATCGCCTCACCTTCCTTCCATCATCCATATGCACCCCTTCACCTCTATCATTTCAGCCACCCATACCCTTCCATCATCACCCCCATGTGTGTGCCCATGTGCATGTCCTTTTGTATAAGATAGTTGACTTGAGGAAGCTTAAATATTAAGCAAACTAAAATATCTTTGATATTTTTAAATGTATATATATTTAAATATGTGTATATAGGTATGTATGTATATTTATATGTATATATGTGCACACGACATGTTTGTGTATGTATATATATGTGCACAAGATAACAAACAACGTTTCAACGACTTTGAACAACTTCCGTCTGTTAAACCATTGAGAATCAGAAAACCGATTCCCGGTCACATTTTTGCTTATAATTTAAATTACATATAAATGTAAACAAATTTGAAAACTAATTTCTTATCATTATTAATAAATTAAAATGATCTCATTTGAATTATAAAACCATATAAATTAATATTAAACCGTTGTTTACAAAAAGTGTTATTATACCGATAAACCGATATCGATTTTCCTTATAATTTCAAATTACATTTATAACTTTATAAGACCATTATAAATGATTTATTATCACTTTATAACTATTAAAAATGAATTATACCATTTGAAAAACAATTATAATAATTGTTAAGTCATTAAATCTTAATTTAAAATTCCAACATATATAAAATTTATAATATCTCGATGATGTCATAAATACATTTTATTTCCCAAAAATAATATAATTACTTTTATTTCATATTAATGTTTAAATATAAAAAATAAGTGTATGTACTGAGCTCCATGCGCGATGTTTGATGATTATAGAGCTGTTTATCGATAAAATGGTTTTTTGCCATTTTATCGATATTTTTCCAAAGTATATATTTTTGCGAATATTTCTCCAAAATAGGTTCATTATTATCATTCATTTCATAAAACCTGATTATTTGTTTTAAATAATCCATATTTGAACATATAAAATAAATTAAATATCCTTAATTAAAGTGATCAAAATTCGGGTCGTTACAGATGGTAATACCTTTAAATAGAGTATTGGAATTACCAGAGAGTAATAGCTCCTACTGGAAATCAAAATTTGTTGATGGGTTCCCCTCCTTATTTGCGGAAAGGGTAAGAGAATATTTAAGAAAGGATAAAATAAATATTCCTTTTGAAAGTTATACTTAAGGTAAACTTATTCGACCACGTATTCAAGAAGGTTTATCATTATGCAATGAGATAAAATTAAATCAACAAAATAAACATCAAAATTTGACAGAATGAAATCAATTAGGACAATTTTGTAGCCAATTTGAAATGGATGTTCTAGCCATTAAAAAATCTTATAGAAAGGAAAATAAATTTAGTGGATCTTTTCATAAAAAGAAATTCTATTCTCATAAAAAATTAGAGCAAAGAGCTCAGAAAAGAGAAGAAAGATTAAATAAATAAAAAATTATCCACTATCATAAATGTGGAAAAGTTGGTCATTATGCTAATAGATGTAAAAAAAGAAAATTTACAATTTACAAATAGATAATGAATTAAAAGAGACATTATTAAAACTTTTATTAAATTCCAGCTCTGAAAATAATTTAGAAATGGAATTTGAAAATGATTCGGAATATTCAAACACTTCTGAAAAACTTGAAGTTCTAGATGATGAATCATCAGAATTTGATGTATGTTATGAACCTCATAGTAGGGGAAAACCTTGTCTAAATCCAATAATAAGCAGTAAAAATGTGAAGGATGATTTTTATAAAATACTTTCACAATTTCAAAATTTAAACGTTAATGTATTAATCAATAATAATATTATAGAATTTTTTAAATTAGTCAAAGACATAGAACTAAGATCTAAAATGATAAATTAATTGGAATATATTCTAAAAACAAGCAAAAATAATGAAACATTTACTAAAACATTTCAAAATATTGGTAGTTCTCAAAATCCATATTCTATAAATGAAGTTCATGAACTTCTTAAAAAAGACAAAGAATTAAATATCCTACTACTATCCAAGATTTTAATAATCAAATTCAAAATCTTAAGGAAATTCAAACCATGAAAAATGAAAATAGAAATCTTGATTATAACTTTCTTTTCTAGAATAATCAAAACAAATTATCCCTATTGAAAATAATCGAATAAATTGTTCTCAAATAAAATTTCTAGAATAAGAAGACTTTCTTTCAAAATTAGATATTGTCATATCTCAAAAATAGTTTATCAAAATAACCCTTTTAATTGATAATCATTTTAAAAAGAAATTAACTACACGTTTAGATAGTGGTGCAGATATGAAGGTAATTCAAGAAAGAATAATTCCAACCAGATATTTTCATAAAACCACTAATTTATTAGGTCATGCAGGTGGAGAAAAACTAGATATTAAGTTTAATTTGCCACATGCTTATATATGTAAAAATAAAACTTGTAAAAAAAATTATTAGTAAAAAATATCACCAACTAGATTATACTTGGAACACCATTTATAGAAAAAAAATTATCCTATAACTAATATTGATAAAAATTGAATTACGGGTATTTATGAAAATAAAACTATTACTTTTTAATTTATAACTAAACCATTTGCAAAGGTTTTACATGAAATAAAGGATCTTTTAATACAAAAGACTTTTCATCTAAGTTTCTTAAAACAAGAAATAAATTCTCTTAATATAGAAGAAAAGCTCCAAAACTCTAATTACAAGAGAAAATTAATATGATTTATAACAAATTTTCTATGGAAATTTGTAATGATCATATAAATGTTTTTTGGCGTAGAAAGAAACATATTGTTAGTCTTTCATATGAAGAAAATTTTGATGAAAAGAAAATTCCTATTAAAGCAGGACCATGTCAAATTAATTCTGAATATTTAGAATTATGTAAAAATGAAATTGAATCATTATTACAAAAAGGTTTAATAAAACCATCACAATCACCTTGGTCAAGCACTGCATTCTATGTAAATAAACATACTAAACAAAAAAAGATGTGCCTAGATTAGTAATAAATTACAAACCCCTAAATGAAGTTCTAAAATGGATTAGACATCCAATTCCTAATAGAAAAGACCAACTTGATATATTATATGATTCTATCATATTTCTAAATTTGATTTAAAATCTGGTTACTAGCAGGTCTAAATTTCAAAATCTGACCAATATAAAACTATTTTAATGTTCCAATTGAACATTATGAATGGACAGTAATGCCTTCTGGCTTTTAAAACACTCCTTCAAAATTTCAAAAATTAATGAATAACATTTTTATTCCATATAGTGAATTTGTTATAGTTTATATTGATGATATTCTAGTATTTTCTAAAGATATTTAAATGCATTTTAAACACTGAAATATTGTTAGAAAAATCATTATTCAAAATAGTTTAGTAGTATCAAGAACAAATATGTCTTTATTTCAAAAAATGTAAGTCATAATATTGAAAAAGGAAAACTAATTTCTATAAACAGAAGTATAGAATTTGCTTCAAAATTTCCAGATGTGATAACTGATAAGACACAATTACAAAGATTTTTAGGCTGTTTAAATTATATATCTTCTTATTATATCAATCTAGCTACAGACGCTATTATCTTATATGATAGATTAAAAAAATCCAGGTACATGGATAGAACAACATACTCAACATGTTAAAATAATAAAAGAAATGATAAAAAAGCTGCCTTTTCTAATGCTTTCAAATTCAAATTGGGAAAAAATAATCAAAATAGATGCCTTAGATATAGGAGTTGGCGGGATTTTAAAGCAAATTTGTCCAAAAAACAAAACAAGAATGTCTTGTCAGATTTCATTCAGGTAAATGGACTAATAGTTAAAAGAATTATGCAATCATAGCCAAGGAAATTCTTGCTATAGTTAAATATGTTTACCAATTTCTTAATGATTTATATAATCAAAAGTTTGTCATAAAAACTGACTGCATATCTGCCAAATATATGTTTAATAAAGATTTAAACATGATGTGTCTAAGCAAATGTTTGCCAAATGGCAAGCTCATCTAGCACCTTTTGACTTTGAAATCTTTTATAAAAATGTGAAGAAAAAGTTTTTTGAACTTTTAACACGTGAATTTTTACAGGACTATGATCCCCAGAGGAAGGGATAATTTTCCCTACAAAGGGAAGGCCAGAGGAAATATCCCGGCCCAATATGGCAGAAAAAACTAATAGTTGAAAATCTAACCAGTTCAGAAAGTCATAGCTCCAATAATCCTTTATATAAGGACTTTCTAGAATTCAGGAAAAGGCGAGAGGCTAATATTCAAACAGCTAATAGCCAAACAACATCATCTTCATATGCTAGCATAACCGGCAATGAAGAAAATGAAGAAAATATAACTACATATGCACAAAGTCTAAAGAAGTTATAATTCTTTTAGAATTTGATGATCTCAGAAGGGAAAATGTCCCTAGAACTTAATGCAAAGGTATTTCGATATGGCGTCATTTGCCGTTACGGCTTATAAGTAAAGAGGATATTATGAGGCAATAATAAAAGCATCTCAAAACTGTGAAATAACTCATTTCAATGCGGGAGATCTGAATGTTTATAGCTTCTGCAGAATAATCACTAAAGGACTAATATTGCCAGAAGAATAGGGGTTATCCACCTTTAAAGAATAAGAAATGTTTTAGCCTGATAAAAAGAGTACTATCAGATATAACTATTGGGATTGTGTTGATGTAGTAAATAAAGTGCTCCTTTATGAAAATAATAAAAGAAAACAATCATAGTTTATTAAAGTTTGCGGGGAAGTTTATAAACGCCCAAGACCTAATTGGTTTGTAGAATGGTGAGCGAATATGGTCCATCAATGCATATCCTTCCTGAAAAATTAAAAGAATTATATTCCAAATGGGTTGTGATTTCACCCAAAATAAATGATCGATGATATCTGGATCTAGTTCGATATATTTTTTCTTGGAATTTTCTATTTTTTGGATTTGGAAATGGAAACCGGAATTAGGCTATACCGAAAAGGAAATTCCTTATTTATATAGATGTTTCTTTACTGAATTCTAGGACAAATTAACCAGAATCAATAACAGCATGAGTCAAATATTTGACCTGAAATGATAACAGAAAAAGGTAACAAAATCAAAGTATTCAGGAGTAGAAGAATCTAAAGCAATAGAAAGAAGCTCCAAGCCCATTCCAGCACATTGCCAGAAAATTAAAGATGTAAAAAGAGATAATCACTAAAGAAGATATTCTTTATGTCTACATTGAAGAAATGGATAAAGATTTAATGAAGAATCTTGGAAAAGATAATGCAAAATCTGATACATCAATGGCATCTTCAAAAGCAAAGGAGATCCCCGAAGATGAATAATATCCAGATCTCTATAATGAGGATTTTGCAGAAATATTTGACAAGATTAAAAGAGAGGCCCACAATGTGGGATAAGATAAAGAAAAATTGGTGATAGATGAGACAGCTCATGGAAAAGAATAAACTACTTTAATAAAAATGGAATATTTCTTATACAAATGATAACTGGCCAAAATACTTTAATAAAGGGTAACTTAGGTGGCCAGATTCTTCAATAATGAGGGACAGATAACCTATTCTAAAAAAAGATGATTTTTCATATTTGAAATTTTTAAAGTCCGAAGAAAAATAAAATTGAATTCCAAATTCAATTCCAGACTCAGATATATAAAGGAAGACTCTTCATTTGGAGAAGGCAGGCCTGATCTCATCCATTCTCTTCTTTACTCAAAAGCTTCTGCCATTAATAAATTTAGTGTGTAATAAATTATATTGTAAAATAAAAGAAGAAGGCTACCACTTCCACTACTGCTGATATCTGAAAACTACTTCTGATATCTTTTGTAAGTCTTTATTTGTAAGATTTTAAATTGTTATAATATATTGTGTGAATTATAACCTGAATGACAGGCTAAATTAATTATGTGTTGAATTATTTATGTTCTGTATATATAAATTCATGTGTTTATATTTTTAAGGAATACGTGTTAAGTTGAAAATACCATTCATGGATTAGAACAGCTTCAGAAGGCAGTAATTTCTGGCTAACATATAAGTCGCGTACTTATACCTATTTTTAGCTATGGTAAGGCGTTCTCGGGCTTTCTTTACACTGACTTGCTAACCAAAGATCATTGTTAGACCAATGCTTGACTTGTAAAATGTCTCAGTATTTGTTTGGTATTTTTAGTTTGATATGTAAGATCAACTAAAACAGTCAGTATGCTAAAACAGCCTTTTCACTTTTACTTCATAATTTAGCGTATTGTTGCGAAAAACCTGAATTTAGCCAGCATTTTTAGAAAATGAACATAAACATATAGATATATATATATATATATATATATATTATAACATATTATAACTGAATAATATAATAATTAATTAAAATGTTACTTAATTAAATTGATTAAATAAGATCTAATTAATATAATGTTATACATATAATATTTTGTAAGTTAAATAAAGTATAAAAATTATATAATAATAAAACTTATATAATATAAATGTTGTAACATCCCGCTATTTTTTAATTATAATCAGATATACTTTGGGAATTTAATTTAAAATTTGAATATAAAATTTGAAATTAAGATTTTAATTGAGTTTAAACGATTGAATAAGTATTTTACACGGTTAAATAAATTTAAAAGTTAATTTGGATATTTTAATAATTTAATTCAATAAATTGAATTTTGAATTTATTTGATAATAAAAAGAAAAAATTCATTGAAAATTTAAATTTAAAATTTGAATTATGTTTTGAAAATCCAAAATCTATTTAAAAGATTATTTTGGAAAAATAAATAATATTCGTGCAAATCCAAAAAAAATTGGAAATAAAAAATTATTTATAATTGTTGAAAACTAAAAAGTAATTCTTTAATAAAAGAAAATTTGTTAAATATAAAATAAAGTTTGGATTAAAATGCCTCGAATGGGATTTTAATCGGATATCAAATAGCGGTCGAGTAATAAAGCGGTTAACGGTATTTATTTAAAATTAAACGAAAATTTGAAGTTTTCTTTTTTTTTATTGGACCACACATCCTTAGCCCATACGCTCCCCATCCCCTTCATCCCTATCTCGTATCTCATTTCCTTTATAAAACTGATTCCTCGGCCCTAGTCTCTCTCCCAAATTTGTAAATTAAAAAAAAATTGATGAGTTAAGAATCAAGGCCAAAGTAAGGCAGGCGGCTGGCATTTTGGGCAGTGTGCAATGCCGAGGGGATGGAGGTTGGAGTGATGATGCTAGGCATGACATAGGCAGAGCGCGTGTACGGTGGAGTTGGACTGGTGCGACGTGGGGGTGTTCGCATTGGTTGTTGGAGTTGAGAGGCGTATGGATGTCATGTGATGATGTCAACTAGGGTTTGTTGACAACATAAATGACGACCGCAATAAGGCTGAGCGATAGGAGGTGGTTACGTGAGCGTCAAGTAACATTTTGGGTTGTTCTATAAGTGGGTGGTTGGCAGAGCGACATGGATTAAGATCAGTGAAGGCCGAGGCAGCAAAGTTGAATGTTGGTAGGAAGTTTTAGATCGATTATCGGTGAGTATACCCATACTTTGCTTTGTTCCATTTCCTCTAAACATGGTTAGTAACATGATCTTCATCATTAACACACACGTGCATGTGCACACACACGCATGCACACACACACATACATACGTGTGTGTGTATGTGTATCAAAGTCAGTGAAGTATATATTGCATTTTCGTGAGTGTAATTCTAATCCTCTTTGATTTAGATTACAATAAATGATTTTTAGTGGTTTGACAATGAGTGTATAAATCAAATGATAGGTTATCAAATATTATTTAGGTTTTTATTAAAGTATATGAACTTGATACTTGCTGTATGGATTGTATTAGATTAATAATCTTGTTAGTTAATGTAAGAATTGTTTGAATATAATTTATATTAATTGATGATGGCTTATTAGCCCTTCATGATTGAATTGCTTGGAATGGTTGATAAATTATCAATGATTGTTTGAAATGGATGAATATGGTTGAGTGGTATGTTATATATGTTAATACTGATTGTTTTGGACTGATTAAATTTGGAAATACGAAAAATGGATTTTTATAAAAATATTTTCAAAATAAATAAATATGTATATATATATATAATGCTTGAATTTTATTCATGTTAATGGAGATTTAAGTAATAGATTCTTTTTTAAGGAAGTTTTCTGGAAAAAGTGTATTTATATTATGCAAATTGTAAAGGAGGGTTTTATATTTTAAATTCTTTAGATAAAGTATTTTATGAGAGTCTATTACTAGAAACGCTTCCAAAAAGGATTTTCAGCTTTTGAAATAATGGAATTTTGAATTTAAATATATTCAAATTGAAGGTAATAGGATTTATATCCTATATAAGATATATGAGATATCTGAGATGTAAGTTTTTATTTGGATTTTGAATTAGAAAAGCTTTTATGAAATGAAATTGATTTACTATAGGAATAGTTTGAATTTGAATTTAAACCATAAAGGTTGAATGGTTTATTTACATAAGCTTTTCTATAATAAATTTTTTTGGAGAATTATTCGAAAGTTCATTTTATAAACAAGAGGTATTTTGATAATATTTATACTATTGAGAACTTCCCGGTTTGAAAGAAATAAAATTACACTTTTGTTATATTTCTCTATTTGAAAATGGTTTTGATGATTTTACCTTTTTAAAAGGGATTGCTATTTATTTTATAATCCATGTATTATTGCTTTTGATATCGCTCAAAGGCAATGCCCGAGCCTAGATCGTTGGGGTTGGATTAAAAGGTTCATTCTCTAGGTGTCGAAAGCAGATGAGTAATGTTATGATTTATTATGATCTATTTTGTCGGGCATTCACCTTATGAGGATATTTATTTGAACTAGATTTAGCGAAATCGTATTGTATTTTAAAATATAGTTTTAATAAAATGTAATGACCCTAGCCTCCTTCTGTGAGTGATCATAATGTAGTCCTAGTCTCGCTTTCTGCTAAGCGAAGGGTCAAGAATAGATCGTTCAGATATATGAACCATTGGTCTTTATGTGATCATTACTTTCCTCTGATTGAGAAACATTGGGTTTCTAATCATATAGATAGACCTCTGTATCAAATCATTAGTATCCTCAAGAATATCAAGAGAGAGCTTAAGAGTTGGAGCGTTAAATCTCGTGATACCAAACAAGAGATTATTGTGCAGAGAGAGAATTGTTCAAGACTTCAGAAACTTCTGGAAAAATCTTGTGATCACTGTTTGGCTATGGAATTTCAAATTGCCAAGAATAACCTGGAAATAGCACTCAAGAAAGAATTCCTAGATGCCAAACAAAAGGCTAAATGTGAATGGTTAATGATTGGTGATGAGGCTTCTTATTTTTTCTATGCTAAAATGTCTAGTAAAAGAAGTAGAAAGCGGTTTACCAACATTGGTGTTGATGGGAAGATAATTTCGGAAGATAAGTTTGTAGAATCGGCTATTGATTTCTACAAAGGAATTTTTAACCTTCCATTAAGTGATCAGTTTCTAGAGGTTATCTGTAAATTGATTATTACTGATTATGGAGCTAATTTCCTGAACGATGGTATATCTTTGAAAGAAATTAGATTTGCTTTGTGGGATATTAAAGATTCTACCTCTCCAGGTCCGGACGGTTTTAACTCGTTGTTTTTTAAAATTCATTGGAATCTCTCGAAAGACTTAATTTTCAAAGCTTTGAATGATATTTTTCAAAAGGGTCTTATTATCAACGAGTGGAACCATACGTTTATACACTTGATTCCAAAAAAAGACCATTCCACTTGTATCCAAGATTTTAGACCCATTTCCTGTTGTAATACCTTATATAAGGTTTTCACTAAAATCCTGTGTAACAGACTAGGTGTTTTTTTAGATAAGTTGGTGTCCCCGAATCAGACGGCTTTTATTAAAGGTAGATCAATAGGGGATGGTATTTTGTTTGCTCGTGAAATTATCAGGGGTCTTGGTAGAAAGGATAATAAATATATGTGTATTAAAGTTGATTTAAAGAAAGCATACGATTCGATAAATCGATCTTTTGTCATACATATGCTAATAAGCTTGGGTTTCCCAGATAAATGGGTGAGAATTATAGAAAATTTAATTAAGACTCCCGTGTTTTCTATTATTGCTAATGGTGAAGCGCATGGTTATTTCAAGAGTTCTAATGGGCTTAGACAAGGTGACCCGCTTTCCCCTATATTGTTTACCCTGGTTATGGAATATTTTACTCTACTGATGGATGAAAAAGTCAGGGCTGGTCTTATTTCTCCAATTACAGATTTTGACAATAAATTGACTCACCTTATTTACGCTGACGACATTATTGTTTTTACAAAAGCCAATGCTCATAATGCAATTGCTATTAGTGATGTATTTAAGACCATGAAGAGGGTTACTGGCTTGGAGCTAAGCTTTGAGAAATCTAATGTTTTCTTTGGGAAAGGGGTGGATTGCTGTAACGATATTAGTAAGATCCTCGATATCCAGCAATCGGATCTCCCAATAAGCTATCTGGGAATTCCTCTGTCTAGTGCTAACCTGAGGGATAAGGATTGTTCTCCTTTAATAGAGAAGATCAAGGTTAGGATTGATAGATGGGAAACAAGTATGTTGAGCTTAGCTGGGAGACTTGAACTTATTAAATCTACCATTTACCCCATTATTCAATTCTAGATGCAATGCTTTTGCCTCCCCGTTTCTACTGTTCAAAAAATTAAACACTTGATCTTGAACTTTCTTTGGAAAAGTCGTAGCAGCAAGATTCCTTGGGAGGTTCTGTGTAGGCAAAAAGAAGAAGGAGGAATGGGATTGAGGAATCTAGAAGAGATGAACAAAGCTCTATATATCAAACTGATATGGAAAGTAATCAATTTAAAAGGTATTTGGGCGGAACTAATACATAGTAAATATATTGGCCTTAAAAGTATTTGGAAAATTAACCAGCGTTCGGACGATTCGGGAGTGTGGAAATTCATTTTAAAAAACAGACACGAAGCTTTGAATTGCCTTTCTCTTAACATTGCAGACGGTAAAACTACTTCTCTTTGGTTTGATCCATGGTTAAATGGTAGTTCTATTATGGAACGTATTGGGAGAGACACAGCTTTCAGAACTGGTACGGAAAATTTGGCTCTCAGTAAGATCTTAAGTAATGGTAAGTGGAAGTGGGACTCGTATAGTTTCTTATTCCAAATTCATGCAGAAATTGAAGGCGTCAAGATTCACAAGAACAGTGAGAGGGATTTCTGGTCTTGGAAGTGTTCTAAGGATGGTTTGTATCAGTTTAAGAAAGTTTGGAATTCGGTTTGAACCAGTTTTGAAATTAAGAATTGGGCGTTTTTGGTCTGGAACAAAATTCACGTTCCTAAGATGGCGGTATGCCTTTTCAAAGCCATTAATGATTATCTTTTAACAAAAGAAAGATTACTACAGAAACAGATAGTCGTGGATCAAAACAGCGTCTTTTGTAATAATCACATTGAAAATATAGACCATCTATTTTTTCAATGTAATTTTACAGAAAATGTTTGGTATTTTATCTTTTTCTTTGAAAGATGATTTATAGAAAATTGTTTCTTTATCTAGCTCAAAAAGTCACTATTCAGACTTGTTTCAACTTTCCCTTTCTGTTTGTGTTTGGCATATATGGAAAGAAAGGAATGACAGGATTTTTCAGAATCGTTTTATGGATAGGTTGCAGATATGTTCCAATATTTTCCAGACTATGAATATCAGAATGGCTAAATCTAAACATTTCAAGAACATCACTGACTTGAATGATAAAATAGCTTTGAAATGGGGATATACCTCCCAACGCTGAATTGGGGCATCTGCTGCTTTATCATAAGTATTATTCCTCCGTCTTCCTCCTGTTTCAATGATCCTTGGCTCCAGGTTTTGTGAACCTGTATTATTTACATTGTTTCTCTCCTCCTCTCACTTAATTACATTATTATTTACAAGTAACAATAAATATTGAATTAGATTTTAAGGATGCAGATTTGCAGGTTGATCCGAGTGTTGCAGTCTCGTCCTGGACACTCAAGTATATTCAGCTTGAGTCTCGAGAATCTCGGTCTTGTTTCTTTGAGTTTTTTGGATGGAAATTCAGAATTTAATTTACACAAAGTTAAAAGAAGCATCTTTTTGGTTATTAATGACTTACCTTGTTAATTTCTTCTCTGGTTTTCTCGAGGGAGTGTTGGTTGCTTCTTAGATCTGGAAGTTGCAGACGTATTCCCAAGCATTTGCTGGCTGTTCCGAGTTCTCGCCTTTTTGACCTGTTCACGAAAGAAGTTTAGTTCGAACACAACGTTAAAAGTAGCATCTTTTTGGTTATTAGTGTCTTATCTTGTTAAGTTCTTCTCTTTTCTTCTCGAGGAGTGTTGGTTGCATCTTAGATCTGGAAGACGAAGACGAATTCCCAAGCAAATGCAGGCTGTTCCGAGTTGTCGTCTTTTCGACCTGTTCATGAAAGAAGTTTAGTTCGAAGATTTGAGTTTTTTCATAGATAGTTTTGTCAGATCTAATACCTGACTTCATTCTGGTTGGATCGAAGATTGTGTTTGCTGATGGCCTTCAAGTTGTTGCTGTTGTTCATCTCCTTGGGCTCTAAGGAAGAAGCTTCGACCTGGAAGTAGATGAGGTTGCTTCGTTATGTTCTCGCTCGCCGCCATTGTTTTTTATTTTCTTTGAGTTGAGATAGGAATTAAATGAAGTAGTAGAAGTGTCGGTTTGCCTTATTTGCTTTGAGATCTATCTCGAAACTTCTGATATTTGGTTACTGTTTAGTGGGCTTTAGGCTGGTATTTTGTTTAGCTCGGGTCTGTCTTGGTTGTTTGAGTGTAGTCTTGCTTTGTTTTGGTCTTGTAAGACTTTTGTATATACTTTGCTTATAGTAATAGAATGCTTGAACCCATTTTCAAAAAAAATGTAATGACCCTAATTTTGGCTAACAATATTAAGGACATTTAATTAGATAAATTAAATGAAATAATGTAGATGGTTAAGGGATTGAGATTTATAAATTAATGAAGGAGTCATCCCTTAATGAATATATAAGCAAAAGAGAATTAAAGATAAGTAAGTAGGAGGAAATATGATAAGGGCAAAATAGGAATAGATTTTGTTCTTATACCCTAAACTCTTATATCCTTCATTTCTTATTCATTTCAACATTCATAAACAAAACTAAAACCTCAAGAGCTTGGCCGACCACCATTAAGAAGAATCAAAAGAAGATAAGCTAGAAATCAAGTAGGAAGCTTGAAGAAATTAATCAAAGAGAAAATCTCAACCTTCTTAAAACCAAGCTAAGGTGAATAATTTGATTTACATCTCATTTTTGTTAATGATTTCATTTTCAAGATTGAAACCCAATTATTTTGCAAATAATATGTCATGTTATATTTGTTTAAATGGATATATATATATATATATATATATGCTTGTTGATGATTTATATTGTTTCATATAGATTTTACGACAAGTTTAGATTGGAAAACCTATTAAATGGCATCCAAATGATTTGCATTCTTGATATATGGTCAAGGACATTATTTTAGAAGTGGGTTTCAAGTTTCATAATTTTCTAAATTGTTTTGGATTTATTATGAATTTTCTATGAAAGGAAATAGTTAATATTGGGTTTAAATTATTTAAAGCAATTATATAAAGATTTTGGGTCCGAAATTTAAATATGTTAGAAAACATATTAAATATGAATTATGGTGATTTTTGGGGAATTTTCCTAAGTATTTTATTATAGTTATAAAATTATTTAAGTTAAGGGACTTAAATGTTTTATATGTTTTATCAAGGAGAAGGGCATATTTGTTAAAATATTTTAATTGATAATTATGAATTTGAAAGCACATTTAGAAAAGAATTTTGATAAAGAAATGGCAACCAATTATATTTTTACAAATAAGGCTAGTTAGGTGAAAAGAAATTTCTTTTAAAGGCTAAAATTTAGTTTTGCTTGGATTTACTACTTCGCCACTTCCATATGTTTGCTTTCGACACCATACAGTCCATACCTCCGCTAAAAAACCCATTCAAAACCAATGCACATGGTATCAAGCAATTGATATATAGTGCATTGGAGAATGGCAGAAGGGATCGTGTTGAAATAATGCTTTCGAAAGGGTATAAGCTATTCTTATTAACTTTGAATTACTTTTGCTTACAAATGATGCTTTCGAAGGGGTTAAAGCTAACTCCATTAGATTTCGAACCAATCAACTTGCCTTTGTTTTTAGGAAGGAGCTTTCGAATGAGTTGCATCTTACTTTTGTTTTAAAAGAAGCTTTCGAAAGGATAGTTGCTTTGAATCTATTCGAAACCCATGCTGCCGCATTCTTACCTTTCAAACTAGTTAAAGCCGCTTTACTTTATAGCCTTAAAGAAATGTATTCGAAAGGGTGCCTTCGCCTTTTTTATTTTGAAGCCGCCTTCTCTATGCTTTCGAAAGGGTCCTACAACCGCTTTCAAAATGGTTTGGGAGGCAATGGTTTCAAAAGAGTGGGTTTCGAAACTATCCTCTTTCTTTTACTTGGGATAAATGCTTTTATAAGCAATGCTTTCACTCCAGTTCTTTATGACCCTATAATTATACTATATGTTAAACCCAAAGGTTTCAAAAGGAATGATTTTAAATGGGTTCGAAGCAATATTTCTACAAACTTTTACTTGAACTCAATACTTCTGAAAGGTATGTTTAAAGTATGTTAGAAGACTTCTGAAAGGTTCGAAGACAAGTTTTATGGTTTCGAAATAGGATGTCTAAGGTTTAAGTAATAATTTCGAAAGGCCTATTCTCAATACATTCGAAAGGTATGTTTTGGCCTTATAGCCTAAAGTCTTCTAAGCTAAAAGAGGTTTTAACTTATTTTAAAGGGATAGATAATCCCATTGATTAGATTTTATCAACATTGTTTTGCGTAAAGTATATATCATGGCATAAGTATTTTGAGTAAAGCAAATAGTATGATTTCCTTGTTTTATAAAGTTATGATTAAGGGGTAAATCATTTACAAAGATTGTTTACAAGGAAATGAAATTTGAATAGGGTAGTTAACCCTAAGTATATGACGGGAAATGAAAGTTGAATAAGGTAGTTAACCCTAAGTTTATGACTCGAATATTAGAAGACCAGATGGGACTCGTGTAGGGCCATGCCCTATACTTTAGCTAATAGCTCCTAGCTAATATAAGTCCAAAATTCTAGTGTGTAGGGCTTGTCACAGAAGGGACTAAAATAATGTTACACACAGAAGGGAATATGTAGAGTAAAGATAGGTTATTGGTGAGCCCACAAAGCCATTAGGTTCAGTTGACCCTACAAGAAGAAAGTTAAGGGCGGTCAGCCCAGTATTATGTCTAACAGAAGTTAGATTATTGACTATGTCTGGTGGGCCCGAGTCAGCCAATGGTTAATAGTTAGCCAAATAAAACTATTGTATGGTCAGATAGTCCATTAATTTCCTGATTATTATGCTTATATGTATTTGCTATTATTGTTATAATCAATTTGATTGCAGGATTTGATTTGCAAAAGATATGCTTTAAAAAGGATATTAGTGAGGGTAAAACCGTTCCGCTAAGCGTGGTTGCACTTAATACAGTAAATCAAGATGTAATAGTATTATTCACACCAGGCTTTATGTCTGACTCGAAGTTTATGTTTTCCCCTTAAACTCTCGGGTGCTCAGAATTTGTTTTGAGTAGATTGAGAGTTGAGGATTTTCAGGTTACTAGGTTGAACAAATAAGCTTCCGAAGACGTACAAGAGGCAAAGCTATCTATATATAAGCTATTTAGTATTACTTCCACTATGATATATTTATGAATGATATGTCTATTTAGTACTCTGATCATCCAAGGAGTGTAACAACCCTGAGATTGCAATTATCGAATGATGGAGTAAAATTATGATTTTAAGTTAAAAAGGGGCTAAACAAATTTTTGGGAAGTTAAATTTACAATTGTTTGCAAATTAAAATATTTTGGGTTGAAATGAGGAATTTTTAAATAAAAAGTGATTATAGGCTAATGGGCTAAATAAGACAATTATAAGGTTTTAATTAAAAATAGAATGCTTCTTAGGATTTTGGTTCACATGATAACATTAGAAAATAAACTAAGTCCTAATGGGTTTCTAAAACCCCTTACCATTACCCATTAGCCTAACCCACTTCTTTATAATATCTCAAACCCATCCAAACCCTAACCCTCCTCTTCATAACTTCAAAACCTAGATCTAAACAAAATTAATGGCCTCCATTTAGAAGCTCCATCTCCTTCTCTTCATAAATTAGTTTAATCCTAGAAAAAAAAGAAAGGTAATGCAATCTCTCCTATTATCTAATCCTCCTTCTTAACCCATATTTATCTCAACCTTCATGTTGTAATTATTGTTTTATTTTTTTGTTGATTTTGGGTCCTTGAAGTCTCTTGATCTTTGCTTGGAGGTTGAGGCTTTTGGCTTGCTTGATTGTGCACAAATACTATTTGTTCTTTTGCCTCATTAAGGTAATTACTAATGATTAGTAATTAATGCTAGTTGTAATTTTGGTAATTACTAATAATTAGTGTTTATTGCTAGTTAATTTTTGATGAAAATTTGATGCCAAAACTTGAAAAAAACACCCCTAAATCACTAAAATCAACATTTCTTGCTGGCTGGAATTGCACAGCCTGAAAACGGGCTGAAAATTAACCTGAGAGCCCAAAAACAGACAGGGTAGGCTAGCCCAGTTGGGCTAGCCAGAAGCAGGCCAGCCCTATAGGGCTGGCACACACAAAACCCCCCCCCCTTTTTACCCAGCCCGCCCGGGCTGGGTCCGGTCCCCAGCCCAGGCGGGCTGGGGCCTTCCCTTACCCAGCCCGCCCGGGCTGGGTCCGGTCCCCAGCCCAGGCGGGCTGGGGCCTTCAGGCACCCAGCTGTCCGGGCTGGGTCTGACCCAGCCCGCCCGGGCTGGGTCCGGTCCCCAGCCCAGGTGGGCTGGGGCCTTTCCTTACCCAGCCCGCCCGGGCTGGGTCCGGTCCCCAGCCCAGGCGGGCTGGGGCCTTGTCCCCAGCCCGCCCGGGCTGGGGCCTTGAAGCACCCAGCCCGCCCGGGCTGGGTCTGCTCCCCAGCCCAGGCGAGCTGGGCTGGACCAGGGCTGCACCCATGGTGCAGCCCGAGAAGAAAAAAAAAACAATCAAATCACCTCTGTATTTTTCCAGCTTTTGAGCTCCACTTCGGGATGCCACCACGATCGCATCCGAAGTCGGAATTTGACGTTTTTGGTCTCGTTGGGAAGGTGGTGTTCCGAACTCCATCTCTGGAAAATTTGGGCAACATTGGAGTTAGTTTGATACTTCGATTTTCGTGCCAAAGTTAGACTCCGGTCGCTGTTGGAAAATAGTATGAATCTTTCTCTGGGTTCAACTTTGAGACGTCGCTGCTACTTCGTCTCAACTCAGAATCCAGAAATTCTTTTTGCATCTTAAAGTAGGGATGTTGGACTATATGACTACCTGTTTTCATGCCATTTGGACACAGTTTGCTGGTCCAAATAAATTGCCGAACTTGGGTTCGTAGCAGTTTTTGAATGGTTTCAAACACTTGGAAAATTGCACGGGCTTTATAAAGGGTTTTAAAAGGATTTTTCACTCCAAAATGGCTTTTGAAAATTATTATATAATATTATTTTTAATTATTAAATTAATTACTCCATAATAGGAGACTTTTCAAAAGACCGTTTTAAAGATGATTTCAAAATCAATTATAAATCCGTTTTACACCAATATTTTCTATAATAAAAATCTCACACTCACTTTTAGCACGTCGAGCGAAGTGGAAAGGTGCTTAAACGGTTAGGAAATCTCCGGCCTATGGAACCGTGTGTATTTTCTTTCCGGTTAATCCCCGACCTATTCGATTGATCGTTTTGACCTTTGGGTCTAGTTCACCGATGATACGAGGTGGACTTTTTATTGTTTGGAGTGTGAACTTGCTATTGGTTAGGAAACCGTTTAGTGCGAACGTGGGGTATGGGACTCATTATTAACACTTTACGGGTTCCTCTCCAAGAAGTTAGTGACACATTTGCCTCTGGGCGGCCAGTACTGGACCTTTGGGTCACCATGCCTCTGGGCAACCGTCTCTGGACACCTGCTCTATGGAGCAGTTTACTTTTCGGCGTGTGCCTCTGGGCCTTTATTCTTCTGGGAAGGATTTCGCCGTTTCGCGCGTTCCGCATCTGTGCGAGTGATCGATCACAACTTTACAGTACTTGGCAACAACGACTCTGGTCGGTGCACGTGCAAAACTTGTATTATCTGATGATTTTTATATCCATTCGAGTACCGCCATTCGGTGTTGGTTTTATGGAACCATACGATGTAAGTGCGATTACCTTGTGGATTCACAGTGTCTCTGGACACTGCTTTTCAATGTTTGATTTCATTGACTTTTCAGTATATCCCCATTGCTCTTTGGAGCATCGATCTCTGCTTGGGCATTGATTACAGACTCTGGTCACTCTTGGGATTATTGCCTATGGGCATCTTTTTATAGCTTTGGCTACGCCGATGATATGAGGCGATTTTATTTATTCTACACTTTGGTGTTGATTTCTCTTTGGAGATTTTTATCGTTTATTGATGATTAGGGATCATCATTTTATTCATGTGGTTCATAATATACTTCTCTTTGGATAAGTACTGTTTTATTTATGTACCGCATTATTATATATCTCAGTTATTACTGATTGTTTAGCTAGCCTGACCCGAGTGTTTTCGCTCGGGTCAGATCGAGTTGTTTCAGGTTAGGTCTCTGGACTTAGCTTCTGTGCTTCCGCTTTGGACTTATCTGCTACGCTTTTGAGATAGCTTATCTTAGTGTCCGCCTTATGTTATTATTCAGACTTTGATATGTACATATTTTTGACTCACATGTGTGAGCAGTGGCTTTGTACCCACTTATAGTATTTGGATCTGTATTGATGATGTATTGTTCTGGGATTTTATATCTGTTATATGATTCTGTTCTGTGATGTTTTATCATTTATTATTATGCTTTGTCCTGATAGATCTTTAGCCATTTGTAATTTCGTTATAAGTATTTACCGAATATGTCGAACCACTTGAAAAAAAAATAGATACCACCCTTTCGACGTATTCAGTAGATAGTTATAGCTTGATTACAAATGGTCGCTTCCACTATACTCTATTCTCCGCTTTAACAGACAGTATTACTCCCGTAATACTCTTTGTTACAATGGGTCTCGGAGTGGGGCGTTACAGTTTGGTATCAGAGCCTGGTTTCAGGAATAAGCATAATAAACACAGAACAGATACACTTAGTACAATACATTTTAAATTAGATCCGAATTAAATCAAATCCCTTCCTTATGTTTATTGATAGATAAGTTAGGAATATGTATAGGAATCCGTTATATTCCGTAGTATTCCTTAATTAATTATCTATCATTGAATCATGTCTAACTCTAATTCCCGTTACGACATGTTTGACCAATTGAGCGGTGCGAAGGTCTTCTCTCAGCTTGACCTTAACACCGGATTCTATCAGCTACGAGTTGTGGAAGACAACATTCCTCTTACAGCATTTCGCACTCGTCATGGTTCTTTTGAGTGGTTGGTCATGCCGTTCGGCTTGACGAACTCTTCGGCTTTCTTTGTCGATCTTATGAATCGAGTATTCCGGGAATACATCGATAGATTCGTTCTGGTTTTCATCGACGATATTCTTATTTATTCTAGATCCGAGGCAGAGCATGCTCATCATTTGCGGATCGTCTTGGATACTCTTCGTCAGCATCAGCTTAGGACCAAGCTCTCCAAGTGCCATTTCTGGGAGAGCAAGGTCAAGTTCTTGGGCCATATTGTATCATCTGAGGGTATTTCTTTCGATCCTGCCAAGATCGAAGCTATTCAAAATTGGAAGCAGCCCGAGAACGTTCATGATATTCGCAGCTTCCTTGGGCTGGCGGGTTATTACCGTCGTTTTATCAAGGATTTCTCTCGTGTTGCACTTCCCCTTACGACGTTGACTCGTAAGGGTGTTCGCTTTATTTGGTCGGATAAGTATGAAGCTTCTTTCCAGCGACTGAAGGAACTTCTCACTCATGCTCCTATCCTTGTGGTTCCTGAGAGTAACCAGGATCTTGTTGTTTACACCGACGCTTGTGGTAGCGGCCTCGGTGCTGTTCTTATGCAGAAGGATCGGGTGGTTGCGTACGCTTCTAGGCAGCTACGTCCGAATGAGATTCGCTATCCTACTCATGATCTTGAGTTAGCAGCTATCGTCTTTGCTTTGAAGACGTGACGTCATTATCTATTGGGCGAACGTTTCATTCTCTACACCGATCACAAGTCACTGAAGTATTTATTTAGTCAGAAGGATCTCAATATGAGGCAGCAGCGATGGCTTGAGTTTCTCGCCTCATATGACTTAGACATTCAGTATACCCCTGGCAAGGGGAATCGTGTTGTAGATGCGCTCAGTCGTAAACACTCGGCAGTTGTTTCTATGATGATTACCGAGTGGGTTATTCTTGAGACTCTTTCTATGTGTGATATTCGAAATCGAGCTTCGTCTTCTGATTCTCAGATCTTGTTATTCAGCTTGGAAGCTCGACCTATTCTATTGGATCGCATTGCCCATGATCAGCGGCAGGATCCAGACTTGTCGCGATATATTCATCTCCTTAAGTCGGGATCCAGTGATGAGACATTGTTAGATTATTCTATTGATTCTCATCGGTGTCTTCGTAGGAAGAACCGTATTTTGATACCATCTGATTTATCACTTAGGCGTGACATTCTAGACGAGTGTCATCGCACTAAGTACACTATTCATCCCGGGTCGAGTAAGATGTATGCCGACATGTGTCGTCTATTTTATTGGGAGGGCATGAAGAGCGATGTTGCAAGTTATGTAAGCCGTTGCATGACTTGTCAACAGATCAAAGCTGAGCATCATCGTCCATCTGGTCTTCTACAGCCGCTAGAGATTCCATTGTGGAAATGAGATCAGATATCCATGGATTTCATTGACGGTCTGCCTCGATCGAGGTCAGGCCATACTTCTATTTGGGTCATCGTTGATCGCTTGACCAAATCAGCTCATTTCATTCCTATTAAGTCCACTCGGACTGCTCCTCAGCTTGCCAAGTTATATGTGAAGGAAGTCGTTCGTCTTCATGGCATTCCTAGCTCTATCGTCTGTGATCGAGACACTATCTTTACTAGTCACTTCTGGAAGTGCCTACAGTCAGCTTTGGGCTCAAAGCTGAATTTCTCGACTGCTTATCATCCTCAGACTGACGGTCAGACAGAGAGGGTGAATCGTGTTTTAGAGGATCTTTTGCGCTGTTGTATTCTGGATTTCGGAGGTAGTTGGGAGGATCACTTACCGCTTGTAGAGTTCTCCTACAACAACAGCTTTCAGTCTAGTATCGGCATGGCACCTTTCGAGGCTCTTTACCGAAGGCCATGTCGCTCTCCTGCTTGTTGGTTAGAATCTGGTGAGAAGCACCTTCTTGGTCCAGATTCAGTTCGGGAATCTTCTGAGAAGATTATTCTTATCCGTCAGAGAATGAAAGAGGCACAGGACCGCCAGAAATCCTACGCAGACAACCGTAGGAAGCCTCTTGAGTTCTCCATTAGTGATCATGTCTTTATTCGGATATCTCCTATGAAAGGGGTTGTGCGTTTCAGTTCTACAGGAAAATTGGCCCCTCGCTATATTGGACCGTTTCCTATCACGGAACGCATTGGCCTCGTCGCTTATCGTGTGGCTCTACCTGCTCATTTCTCTGGAATACATGATGTGTTCCATGTTTCTCAGCTTCGCAAGTGTGTGTGCGACCCTGATTCTATTATCGAGCCTCATATCGTGCCCGATTTGGAGATCTCACCCAATCTATCTATAGAGCAGCAACCTCTTCGTGTGCTTGATTCGGAGATCAGACGTCTTCGAAACAAAGAGGTTCCGCTTGTGAAGATTCAATGGTCGTATAATCCTAAGGACTGCACTTGGGAGACCAGAGAATTTATCGAGCGTACTTATCCTGGTTTTCTTTCATCTTCCGGCACGGGTGAGCATCTATATTTTATCTTCTGAATTCCTTTTGTGGATTAGATGTTATAGACGACTCCTATATTTAAGAAATTGCGAGGACGCAATTTTCTTAAGGGGGGGAGTCTGTAACAACCCTGAGATTGCAATTACCGAATGATGGAGTAAAATTATGATTTTAAGTTAAAAAGGGGCTAAACAAATTTTTGGGAAGTTAAATTTACAATTGTTTGCAAATTAAAATATTTTGGGTTGAAATGAGGAATTTTTAAATAAAAAGTGATTATAGGCTAATGGGCTAAATAAGACAATTATAAGGTTTTAATTAAAAATAGAATGCTTCTTAGGATTTTGGTTCACATGATAACATTAGAAAATAAACTAAGTCCTAATGGGTTTCTAAAACCCCTTACCATTACCCATTAGCCTAACCCACTCCTTTATAATATCTCAAACCCATCCAAACCCTAACCCTCCTCTTCATAACTTCAAAACCTAGATCTAAACAAAATTAATGGCCTCCATTTAGAAGCTCCATCTCCTTCTCTTCATAAATTAGTTTAATCCTAGAAAAAAAAGAAGGGTAATGCAATCTCTCCTATTATCTAATCCTCCTTCTTAACCCATATTTATCTCAACCTTCATGTTGTAATTATTGTTTTATTTTTTTGTTGATTTTGGGTCCTTGAAGTCTCTTGATCTTTGCTTGGAGGTTGAGGCTTTTGGCTTGCTTGATTGTGCACAAATACTATTTGTTCTTTTGCCTCATTAAGGTAATTACTATTGATTAGTAATTAATGCTAGTTGTAATTTTGGTAATTACTAATAATTAGGGTTTATTGCTAGTTAATTTTTGATGAAAATTTGATGCCAAAACTTGAAAAAAACACCCCTAAATCACTAAAATCAACATTTCTTGCTGGCTGGAATTGCACAGCCTGAAAACGGGCTGAAAATTAAGCTGAGAGCCCAAAAACAGATAGGGTAGGCTAGCCCAGTTGGGCTAGCCAGGAGCAGGCCAGCCCTATAGGGCTGGCACACACAAACCCCCCCCCCCCCTTTTTACCCAGCCCGCCCGGGCTGGGTCCGGTCCCCAGCCCAGGCGGGCTGGGTCCTTCAGGCACCTAGCCGTCCGAGCTGGGTCTGACCCAGCCCGCCCGGGCTGGGTCCGGTCCCCAGCCCAGGTGGGCTGGGGCCTTTCCTTACCCAGCCCGCCCGGGCTGGGTCCGGTCCCCAGCCCAGGCGGGCTGGGGCCTTGTCCCCAGCCCGCCCGGGCTGGGGCCTTGAAGCACCCAGCCCGCCCGGGCTGGGTCTGCTCCCCAGCCCAGGCGGGCTGGGCTGGACCAGGGCTGCACCCATGGTGCAGCCCGAGAAGAAAAAAAAAATCAAATCACCTCTGTATTTTTCCAGCTTTTGAGCTCCACTTCGGGATGCCACCACGATCGCATCCGAAGTCGAAATTTGACGTTTTTGGTCTCGTTGGGAAGGTGGTGTTCCGAACTCCATCTCTGGAAAATTTGGGCAACATTGGAGTTCGTTTGATACTTCGATTTTCGTGCCAAAGTTAGACTCCGGTCGCTGTTGGAAAATAGTATGAATCTTTCTCTGGGTTCAACTTTGAGACGTCGCTGCTACTTCGTCTCAACTCGGAATCCAGAAATTCTTTTTGCATCTTAAAGTAGGGATGTTGGACTACATGCCTACCAGTTTTCATGCCATTTGGACACAGTTTGCTGGTCCAAATAAATTGCCGAACTTGGGTTCGTAGCAGTTTTTGAATGGTTTCAAACACTTGGAAAATTGCACGGGCTTTATAAAGGGTTTTAAAAGGATTTTTCACTCCAAAATGGCTTTTGAAAATTATTATATAATATTATTTTTAATTATTAAATTAATTACTCCATAATAGGAGGCTTTTCAAAAGACCGTTTTAAAGATGATTTAAAAATCAATTATAAATCCGTTTTACACCAATATTTTCTATAATAAAAATCTCACACTCACTTTTAGCACGTCGAGCGAAGTGGAAAGGTGCTTAAATGGTTAGGAAATCTCCGGCCTATGGAACCGTGTGTATTTTCTTTCCGGTTAATCCCCGACCTATTCGATTGATCGTTTTGACCTTTGGGTCTAGTTCACCGATGATACGAGGTGGACTTTTTATTGTTTGGAGTGTGAACTTGCTATTGGTTAGGAAACCGTTTAGTGCGAACGTGGGGTATGGGACTCATTATTAACACTTTACGGGTTCCTCTCCAAGAAGTTAGTGACACATTTGCCTCTGGGCGGCCAGTACTGGACCTCTGGGTCACCATGCCTCTGGCCAACCGTCTCTGGACACCTGCTCTATGGAGCAGTTTACTTTTCGGCGTGTGCCTCTGGGCCTTTATTCTTCTGGGAAGGATTTCGCCGTTTCGCGCGTTCCGCATCTGTGCGAGTGATCGATCACAACTTTACAGTACTTGGCAACAACGACTCTGGTCGGTGCACGTGCAAAACTTGTATTATCTGATGATTTTTATATCCATTCGAGTACCGCCATTCGGTGTTGGTTTTATGGAACCATACGATGTAAGTGCGGTTACCTTGTGGATTCACAGTGTCTCTGGACACTGCTTTTCAGTGTTTGATTTCATTGACTTTTCAGTATATCCCCATTGCTCTTTGGAGCATCGATCTCTGCTTGGGCATTGATTACAGACTCTGGTCACTCTTGGGATTATTGCCTATGGGCATCTTTTTATAGCTTTGGCTACGCCGATGATATGAGGCGATTTTATTTATTCTACACTTTGGTGTTGATTTCTCTTTGGAGATTTTTATCGTTTATTGATGATTAGGGATCATCATTTTATTCATGTGGTTCATAATATACTTCTCTTTGGATAAGTACTGTTTTATTTATGTACCGCATTATTATATATCTCAGTTATTACTGATTGTTTAGCTAGCCTGACCCCGAGTGTTTTCGCTCGGGTCAGACCGAGTTGGTTCAGGTTAGGTCTCTGGACTTAGCTTCTGTGCTTCCGCTTTGGACTTATCTGCTACGCTTTTGAGATAGCTTATCTTAGTGTCCGCCTTATGTTATTATTCAGACTTTGATATGTACATATTTTTGACTCACATGTGTGAGCAGTGGCTTTGTACCCACTTATAGTATTTGGATCTGTATTGATGATGTATTGTTCTGGGATTTTATATCTGTTATATGATTCTGTTCTGTGATGTTTTATCATTTATTATTATGCTTTGTCCTGATAGATCTTTAGCCATTTGTAATTTCGTTATAAGTATTTACCGAATATGTCGAACCACTTGAAAAAAAAATAGATACCACCCTTTCGACGTATTCAGTAGATAGTTATAGCTTGATTACAAATGGTCGCTTCCACTATACTCTATTCTCCGCTTTAACAGACAGTATTACTCCCGTAATACTCTTTGTTACAGTGGGTCTCGGAGTGGGGCGTTACAAGGAGACATCTTCGTATGTCGCTCTTGGCGTAATTTGTAATAATTATATTTGATCAAAACCTGGGAATAGTGCTGGGATTATGTAATTGAATATGAAATATTGATTTGAAATATAATCAAAAAAGCTATTTTGAAATCTGTGTTGAATTTAGTTCATATTCATGTGCTTCTGATATTATGGACACCATAAACATTACCGTATTTTGTCACTAGAAGTTAATACTTTAGATGACTACAGCATCTGTAGCGCTTAGCTTCGGGCCCCAAAGTAGAGGATGTTACAACTTGGTACCAGAGCATAGGTTTATGAAAACTTAAAAGAAATTTTAAACTTAAAATGGTTTTGAAAACATAATCCTAAGAAATTAGAGAAAAGATTGGGGTATGAGATAACGCTTTAGTAACGTACTTATATTTTCTATATATGTATATGCTTTATCTCTATTCTCCCATCTCTCTTAGGCTATTCTTCTGTATCTTACAAAGACTCGAATGCAGATTTTAAGGAAGTAAGATATGGATTTTAGGAGTGGAAGAGTTAACATTGGTAGAGGAAGCACCACAACCAATGGAAATGCCAGACTAAACACTAGAAGGAATCCAGGTCAGGCATAAGCTGCCAACGTGGGTGCTGGAGCGCCGCAAGTTAACATGGGAGCTATATATCAGTTCTTCGTCAACCTGATGCAAGCTGGAGTTGTTGGGGGATCGGTTGGAAGAAATGCAGAAGAAGGAAATTAGGAAGCCCCGGTGGTCAATAACTATGCAGTACTAAGCAGAGATTATGCCAGGCTTGGAGGAAATCCATTTATCGGGACTGATGTAACAACCCATATTTTTAACAAATATTTTAATAGAATTTATTTGAAAACTTTGATTTTTAAATCATTTTAAATTGAAATCTTGGAATTTTCCAATGAAATTTTGGATTTTGTTTATAATTTATTTCCCAAATATAATAAAATAATGATTTTCTTAAAATTTTATATTTTGGTCAACTTTGGTCAAACTTTGACTTTGAGTTGAAATTTTTAAATTTCCAATCTTTTTCTTTTAAACTGCATTTGATTCTGATATTCATTCTGCTTTTCGTTTTATCAAATTCTATTTTATACTTTGTAAATCTGATAAGATTCAGCGTTTTACACGCAATTATTTTTTGGATTTCATTTATCTAATTTCTATTTTCATTTTTCTATTTTATTTTGATTTGGGGTTTGATTTTCTATTAGATTTTTGGCTTGTTGATTTGATGGGCTTTGGCTATTGGGTTTAGGAAATTCAAGATACTCAAGTTTCTTTTCTTTAATGAAGTGGTGCCTTTTCCTTTCTCTAGCCGTTCAATTCCACATCCTTAGCCGTACAAATATCTCATTTCTCGTCTCATTTCTCATTTCATCTCCTGACTGCTTTTCCACATTTTCTTATTTTATTTCTTCCTCCTCCTTATACTAAGTTCGGCCATAACCACCATCACATGCTCCTAGCCGACCACATCTCCACCATCACCACTTATGACCGACCACCACCATCTCATCACCATCCACATGCCATGCCGTGACCACATAGATCCAAACCCATCACAAAATTGCCTTGCAAACCCTAGCCGAGCCTATACATCACTACCTTCTTCTTGCTTGCCTCGGCCACCACCAATTACTCCACCTCCTTTGCCTTGCTTTGCCATGGACAGATCCATTTCCAGGCCGTGACCAGACCTGACCCGAACCATGAACCCAGGCTGAGCCATGTTAGCCTAGGGTCGAACCCAAAGTTGCATGCCTTTTGCCTCTTTACCTTCCATAACTTTTAACTTGCCATCTCTTCACATTCTAGTCCATAGCCGTGCCTTATGGTGACCATGGCCGAGCATGTGTGCCTCAAATCAGTCATGGCCGAACCATGTTTTGATGGTGGCTAGTCAATTTGCAAAGTGGCCGAGCCCACTTGATTTGGTTAAGTCCTCTTGCTTCACTTTGTTCATATTTTGATTTTGTTTAAGTCTAAATTATTTTGTACAATCATATACTTATGTATGTTTTGTATTTGTTGTTTGCAAGATTTGGATTTGGGTGCTACTTCTCCTCGAAGTTGATTCGTGCTTTTTCGGAGTTTGGATTTGTGTTTTGAATTTGATCTCTAGCTTTAAAAAGGTGAGTTTATCACTCTCCACAAATCGTACTTATATAAATGTGAAACAATGTCACTTAAATTGTAGTAGTTGATATGCTATGTTATATGCTCACATCTGCCTGTTATTTGACATTATATGATGATATTACCTGATTATATACCTGTTGCATCACCTGACATCATATGATATGTTTTACTGTTTATTTATTTTCTATTTCTCACACTGCAAGTTCCCTGTTAGTATAGAATCACTATGGGTTGAAATGATACATACCCGAACGGACTTTAGAATAGGGAAAAGTCGTTATAAGCTGAAATGATAGGCTCAAGCGATTTTTATTTTATTTGACTTAGGATTGCGGGTTTGAAATGATAAAACCCGGGATAAATTCATTACGGATTGAAATGATATATTATCTGTATCACTTGACCTAGGTTAGAAAATATTATGCAGACCCGTGGTTAATTTTAAATATAAATATTATTTGAAAATGCAAGTATTTGGAATTTAAATTTTATGAGATTTTACCTTAAACTAGATTTAAATGAATTTTATAGTGATTTTCTGTAAGTTGAAATTGTATGAGTTAATAAATGATTGAAAATGTAAATAAAAATGTGATCTAACTTAATAATTGAAATTTTGATTAAAAATGGAAATTTTGGCTTAACTTGGTAATAAAATATTTTATTTATGAAATGGAAACTTTTAAAAGTAAATAAAATAGCTAGTTGTTTGTTAAATTAAAAGTTGAGCAATTTAAAAGTAATTTTGGCTTAATAAATGAATTATGCTTAATTGGATATTTTATTTATAAAAATTTTATTTTATTAAAATCATAAGTGAAATGTTATTCGAATAAATAATTTTGAAAAGTGATATATGTTTTATAAGTTAAAATGTGAAAACTGAAATTATAATGTTTCTGAAATGTTATAGAAATCTCATATTTGTATTGGCAGCATTTCTGAAATGCTGTGGTTTTAAGGTAGCAGTTTATAAGTGCTGTTGTTTCTGTAAATGCACTGTTTCTGAAATAATACTACTAACTACTGTAGCAGTTTATAACTGCTGCTGTTTCTGTAAATGTACTGTTTTCTGAAATAATACTATTATCTACTGTAGCAGTTTATAAGTGCTGCTGTTTCTGTAAAAGACTATATTTCTGAAATACTACTATCTACAATAACATTTTCTAAGTGCTGTTGTTTCTGAAAAGATGATGATTTCGAATGCTAATATATGTATTATCACATTTTCAAAGTGTTACAAATGCTAAAATTACATTGTTTTGAAATTATTATAATTGAATAAATGAACTTAGAAATGCTACAACTTTGGAAATGAATATTATTTTGAAGGATATTGACATCGAATTTAAATGGTTTAAAATGAATATGTTTTGATTTGAAATATAAACCATTTTGAAATTTATGACCACGGGTTATAATAACGATTGATTGTTAAAGAGACCGGGATTGGATATGGACATACTCTCTGTCGATACTGAAAACCACTTTAACAACTATGTACGCGGTGGAGATTCCAGAATGAAGTAGGATGGTGGCGATGATCCTATTGAGGTATATACGTGGACCTGACTCCCGTGAGTTGGCATAAGGTGGCTAAAATAGAAGCGATTGACGGACCAATGAGGTAGCTCCTCTGATCGGACACACTTCTTCGATACCATTCTATTACTTTGTGATTGATTGGGTGCACCCTTTGATTTTTTGGGAGTGTGGCTCGAGGTGGGCGGTAGTGGCTGCTATGCGTTACCACCAGTCCGGATGTGTAATTGGTATATCTACCCTGGCATTGCCTAGTTGTGTCATGTCACCTACCCTAGCGCGCCTTACTACGAGTTTGATTTGTGTCGTACCTATGGAGTATCCTCTGGTAGCCTCCCGATCTAGAGGTATTACGATACCGTATAGACAATTGGCACTATAAAATGTGTTAAGGGGGATATGGGTAACGCCTTAACGCTATTTTTAAATAGTTTACTTTACTTTAGACATTATTATAATAGCGTATATTACTACATAGTAGATAGCTTAACGGATCCTTAAAGGATGGGCGATCCCAAGCATCCATTAAGTTACTTGAGCATTTCTATTACAGTTCACTTGAGTTGGTTTACATTGTATAAGTATGTATGTCCTGACTCGAGTGTTTTGTGTTTTGCTTTACACTCAGGTCAGACTGAGTTGTACCAGTATTCAAGGCTTACCTTTGGAGTTGGAGCTTCGCTTGGATCCATCTATTGATTCTGCTTTCAGTCATTCAGTTGATTCTAGTGATATATTCAGATCTTGTATTTGACTATTGTATTTAGACATCTATGTATTGTTATATATATATATGGTAGCTTCATGAACTACTATTCTTTTGTTTCCGCTGCATTATTGTTATATTACTCTGTGTCTGTGATTCTATGATTATTTATTTACTGTATATATTGAGTTTTGCCAAATTTAAATTAACAATCTGATATTTTGAGCAATTCAAATCCGACATGTGTGGATGCGAATGTTTGAAAATTTCAGGTTGTTACATGTGGTATCAGAGCTCTGGTTTTAAGCAAACTCAGTATATAGAGTAGATTAAATTACAGAATCACTTTCGTTCGAGCTTGAATTCCTTCTTCTTCGATCTGGTTTCCTTTGAATTTTGGAATGTTCCCTCGGTTCCGAAATCCATTCTTGTCTTTCCCTATTCGTATTCTTCCGAATTTTTGAGTATACCATAGCCCCACTATATGATTTGTAAGAAAGTGAAACTCCTTACTATAGGCGTTGATTCACCGAAGATTTCTGTATCCTCGGTTTACAATGCTGCTATCTCTCGCGATACTCGAATTCTATCTTGTGAGATCGAATGACGATTTGCCTCTGAATTCTACCTCGATCTTATTTTGAAGTCACGGTTGACCGGTTAAGGTTGCTCGTGATTTATATAAGTCTAACCATTTGTCTTCTCTCTTTGAAATCTATTTATCTTCATATCGAGCCTACCTTCTAGTTGAATTCTTTTGGTTAGGATCCCTCTATATTTGAATCTCTATCCTTGATTTGAAAACCATCCTTCAATCATCGGGAGAGGGAGTGTATTTTGTATCTTGTTATTAATATTAAAATGTTTTATATATTGTGTTGTTTGAGTTGTTGATGTTGGTTTGGATTTTCGATCGATTCGTCTGATCAACGCTATCGATAGGATTTCCAAAATACTTGAACATAGCAAACTGACACAATATTATTTTCAAATTTGTTATGTACTTTTATATTGTAAATATATAAGTAAAATTTTGGAATTTAATAAGTTAATTAAATTGGTTGTTTAAAATGATAATATTTGATTTTCATTTATTATTCTATAAAGGAATTTATAAACATGGTTTATAAAGTGGTTTGAAAATTAAAATGAATTTAAATCTAGAATTTGAGAATTTAATTTTCCGATAATTTCAAACTCTGGTTTTAAAGTTTTAAAATGTATATTATTTAAAGTATTTTTGAATAGAAATCATTTCAGGTCAGTGATCTCTTCTATTGTCGCTGGAAAATAATTTCGGTGATGACGACCGCATCATTGACATTCATTTTCGGGTTTCGAAGCGGAGAGACCATGCAGTAGCTTTGCTACAGTTTTGTTTTGCAAATTTAATTGATTTAAATTTCTTAAGTATGATTTGATTTATATATATAGGTATATTATTTTAAAATTTGATTTGATTTGATATATATAGTATATACATTTATCTCTAAATGGTTTGAAATGAATCGAAAATTTAATTCTTTAATTTATATTAAAGGATGATTTTAATTATAGATAAATCCAATATTTTTGAATAAATATTTAAGTATAAATAATTGAATTGGGAAAAAACTTCTTGTATAATCCTCTATTGCATTCTAATATAACTTACCTTAATTATTCAAAAGTTAACTATGTAACGGAATTTTATACAATATAAAATGATGATAAAGAAATTTTAAATAAATTTGAGTGATTATTATGAGTATGATCAGAAGGGACACTATGCTAATAGTTGTCGTGCTTCAGTTGGTACTGTAGTTCCTCCTTCTGCTCCCGTTCCTAGTGATACCCAAGGTACCCTTCCAGGCATCTTTTCTTTATTTCATCATCCTGTTCATGTTTTATTTGATACTGGAGCTTTCCATAGTTTTAGATCTGTAGATCTTTGTAATAAGTTTGAACATCCCCTTTCTCCTGAGTATGTTCTAGTAATTTCTATGTTTGGGGTTTCGATGCTTTTGATTGTTTGCTTGTAGGTGATTGGCTGAAGAGGCATGAAGCCGTGATCTCTTGTAAAACCCAAACTGTTTCTCTTGTTGATGATTTTGGAAATTCTTTGGTTATTCAGTGTCGTATGCCTCAGGATTTTGTTGGCAGCTTTATTTATTCTTTTGATTCTTCTCCTGGTGATCATTATTCGACTCATGTGGTCAAACTCTATCCCGATGTATTTGGTGGAGTCACTGCTTTACCTCCTAAGCGGGAAATCAAATTTCGTATTGATCTTATTTCTGGAGCTCGACCTGTAATTCTTCCTTCTAGAAGAATGGCACCTCGTGAGAAGGTTGAGTCAAGGAAGCAAATTGAGGACTTGTTCTCCAAGGGTCTGATCAGACATAGCCATTTCGAATAGGGAGCAGCGGTGGTTTCCATCACCAAGTCCGATGGTTCTTTGAGGATGTATGTTGATTATAGGGAGCTGAACAAGCTCACTATGAAAAACAGATATCATATGCCTCGTATCAAGGATATGTTTGATCAGCTCTATGGAGCTATTGTTTTCTCTCAGCTTGATCTTGCCTCAGGCTTTCACCAGCTCTGAGTTGCTGAGGAAAGTATTCCCAAGACTGCTTTCCATACTGAGAATGGTTTCTATGAATGGTTAGCCATGCCTTTTGGTTTGACTAATGCTCCTGCTTTCTTTGTTGATCTTATAAATCATGTCTGCCATGATGTGCTTAACAAATTTGTTCTAGTCTTGGCTTATGATATTCTCGTCTTCCCTAAGTCTGGGGAGGAGCATGATTCCCATTTGAGCTTTGTTCTGGAGACTCCTAGGAGTCATCATTTGAAAGCTAAATTCTCGAAATACCATTTCTGGAAGGATGAAGTCCGATTTCTTGGGCATATTGTTTCTGGTAATGGAGTTTCTGTTGATCCAGTTAAGATCACTGCGATCAATGTAAGTCTTCTTTTCCTTCTTTTTCTCTTTATCATTCAATTATTCTGTGTTATTCTGTTGTCCTTATATCTCTACCTATTCTATACAGGATTGGGAAACTCCTAGGACCCCTTTTTATATTCGTAGTTTTCTGGGCCTTGCCGGTTATTATCGGAGACTCGTTAAGAATTTTGCTCGGATTGCTGCGCTTTTCTTGCTTTGACTCGTAAGAATGTTAAGTTTTATGAGAGTATTTGGGTTATTGTGGATAGATTGACCAAGTCAGCTCATTTCATTCCGGTCAAGTCTACTCGTTCTGCTTCGAGTTTGGCTGGGATTTATTTGAGGGAGATTGTTCGTCTCTATGGTATTCCTGTAAGTATTGTTTGTGATCGTGATCCTATCTTTACCAATCAGTTTTGGAGAGCTTTTCAGGAATCTTTGGGTACTCATTTGAATCTGAGCACTGTTTACCATCCACAGACCGACAGTCAAACGGAAAGAGTGAATCGGATTCTGGAGGATCTTCTACGTGCTTGTGTTCTTGATTATAGAGGATCTTGGGAAGATGATCTTCATCTCGTCGAATTTACCTATAACAACCGTTATTAGGTATAATTTCAATCTTCTGTTTTATCTCGTCTTAATCCTTTATCTACCTCATTTTATCTTTTATGTTCTAGCTAGTATTGCAATGTCTCAGTTTGCTGCCCTTACGGACAACTTTGCAGATCTCCATCTTGCTGGATTGAATTCAGTAATCGTTTGGTTCGTTGGTCCTTTCCGCATCTTAGAAAGGATTGATTTTTAGCTTATCGCCTGGATTTGCCTGAGAAGTTTTCTGGGATGCATAATGTATTCCATGTTTCGCATCTTCGTCGGTATCTTCATGATCCATCTCTCTTATTGTTCAACCTTCTACTCTCGAGAGTTTGGATATTCAGCCAAATCTAACTGTCGAGAGGAAGCCACTTCGTATTGTCGATAGAGGTACGAAGCAGCTGAGAAGGAAACCTGTTAACCTAATCAAAGTGCAGTGGAGTACTGATGATCGGGATTGTACCTGGGAGACGGAGGAGAGCATGCGTGCTTCGAATCCGAAATTATTTGTTTTAGGTACTATTCGTTATTCTATCTTATCTTTGTTTGTTTTCCGTATCTCGTTTCTTTTTGGGGACGAAAAGTTTTGAGTGGGGGAGAGTGTAACAACCCATATTTTTAACAAATATTTTAATAGAATTTATTTGAAAACTTTGATTTTTAAATCATTTTAAATTGAAATCTTGGAATTTTCCAATGAAATTTTGGATTTTGTTTATAATTTATTTTCCAAATATAATAAAATAATGATTTTCTGAAAATTTTATATTTTGGTCAACTTTGGTCAAACTTTGACTTTCAGTTGAAATTTTTAAATTTGAATTTAAAATTTCCAATCTTTTTCTTTTAAACTGTATTTGATTCTGATATTTGTTCTACTTTTCGTTTTATCAAATTCTGTTTTATACTTTGTAAATCTGATAAGATTCAGCGTTTTACACGCAATTATTTTCTAGATTTCATTTGTCTAATTTCTATTTTCATTTTTCTATTTTATTTTGATTTGGGGTTTGATTTTCTATTGGATTTTTTAGTTGTTGATTTGATGGGCTTTGGCTATTGGGTTTAGGAAATTCAAGAGACTCAAGTTTCTTTTCTTTAATGAAGTGGTGCCTTTTCCTTTCTCTAGTTGTTCAATTCCACTTCCTTAGCCGTACAAACATCTCATTTCTCATTTCATCTCCTGACTACTTTTCCACTTTTTCTTATTTTATTTCTTCCTCCTCCTTATACTAAGTTCGGCCATAACCACCATCACATGCTCCTAGCCGACCACGTCTCCTCCACCACCACCTATGACCGACCACCACCATCTCATCACCATCCACATGCCATGTCGTGACCACATGGATCCAAACCCATCACAAAATTGCCTTGCAAACCCTAGCCGAGCCTATACATCACCACCTTCTTCTTGCTTGCCTCGGCCACCACCAATTCCTCCACCTCCTTTGCCTTGCTTTGCCATAGCCAGATCCATTTCCAGGCCGTGACCAGACCTAACCCGAACCATGAACCCAGGCCGAGCCATGTTAGCCTAGGGCCGAACCCAAAGTTGCATGCCTTTTGCCTCTTTACCTTCCATAACTTTTAACTTGTCATCTCTTCACATTCTAGTCCATAGCCGTGCCTTATGGTGACCATGGTCGAGCATGTGTGCTTAAAATCAGTCATGGCCGAACCATGTTTTGATGGGGGCTAGTCAATTTGCAAAGTGGCCGAGCCCACTTGATTTGGTTAAGTCCTCTTGCTTCACTTTGTTCATATTTTGATTTTGTTTAAGTCTAAATTCTTTTGTACAATCGTATACTTATGTATGTTTTGTATTTGTTGTTTACAAGATTTGGATTTGGGTGCTACTTCTCCTCGAAATTGATTCGTGCTTTGTCGTGCTTTTTCAGAGTTTGGATTTGTGTTTTGAATTTGATCTCTAGCTTTAAAAAGGTGAGTTTATCACTCTCGACAAATCGTACTTATATAAATGTGAAACAATGTCACTTAAATTGTAGTAGTTGATATGCTATGTTATATGCTCACATCTGCCTATTATCTAACATTATATGATGATATTACCTGATTATATACTTGTTGCATCACCTGACATCATATGATATGTTTTACTGTTTATTTATTTTCTATTTCTCATAGTGCAAGTTCCCTGTTAGTACAGAATCACTATGGGTTGAAATGATACATACTCGAACGGACTTTAGAATAGGGAAAAGTCGTTATGAGCTGAAATGATAGGCTCAAGCGATTTTTATTTTATTTGACTTGGGATTGCGGGTTTGAAATGATAAAACCCAGGATAATTTCATTACGGATTGAAATGATATATTATCCGTATCACTTGACCTAGGTTAGAAAATATTATATAGACCCGTGGTTAATTTTAAATATAAATATTTTCTGAAAATGCAAGTATTTGGAATTTAAATTTTATGAGATTTTACCTTAAACTGGATTTAAATGAATTTTATAGTGATTTTCTGTAAGTTGAAATTGTATGAGTTAATAAATGATTAAAACTGTAAAAGACTATATTTCTGAAATACTACTATCTACAATAACATTTTCTAAGTGCTATTGTTTCTGAAAAGATGATGATTTCGAATGCTAATATATGTATTATCACATTTTCAAAGTGTTACGAATGCTAAAATTACAATGTTTTGAAATTATTATAATTGAATAAATGAACTTAGAAATGCTACAACTTTGGAAATGAATATTATTTTGAAGGATATTGACATCTCATTTAAATGGTTTAAAATGAATATGTTTTGATTTGAAATATAAACCATTTTGAAATTTATGACCATGGGTTATAATAACGATTGGTTGTTAAAGAGACCGAAATCGGATATGGACATACTCTCTATCGATACCGAAAACCACTTTAACAACTGTGTACGCGGTGGAGATTCTAGAATGAAGTAGGATGGTGGTGACGATCCTATTGAGGTATATACGTGGACCTGACTCCCGTGAGTTGGCATAAGGTGGCTAAAACAGGAGCGATTGACGGGCCAATGAGGTAGCTCCTCTGATCGGACACACTTCTTCGATACCATTCTATTACTTTGTGATTGATTAGGTGCACCCTTTGATTTTTTGGGAATGTGGCTCGAGGTGGGCGGTAGTGGCTGCTATGCGTTACCACCAGTCCGGATGCATAATTGGTATATCATAGATGACATTTTGATATACTCTAAGGATGAGAAAGAGCGTGAAGTTCATCTTAGAGTGGGGCTTGAGACGTTGAGGCAGCATTAACTTAAAGCAAAAATTTTAAAGTGTCATTTCTGGAAGAAGGAAGTAAAGTTTCTTGGACCTGTAGTCTCAGAAAAAGGGTTGTCAGTAGATCCAGCTAAAATTAAGGTAGTGAATAGTTGGAAGAGACCCGAGACAGTGACTGAGATAAAGAGTTTTCTTGGATTAGTTGGTTGCTATCAAAGATTTATTAAGGATTTTTCGCGGATAGTGGCACCGCTGACTAAGCTAACTTGGAAAGATGTGAAGTTTGTCTGGACTGATAAGTGTGAGGAGGCATTCCAGAAACTGAAACACTTATTGACTAATGCGCCTGTGTTAGTTGTTCCAGAGGTGAATTAGGACTTAGTTGTGTACACGGATGCATATGGAACAGGATTAGGAGTTGTGTTAATGCAAAGAAGTAAAGTGATTGTGTAACAACCCGGGGTTTTGCACCAATTAATTATCGTCATTAGACGATTAAATTTTGCTAGCTAATTGCTGTTGGGCGTTTTAATCGGTTAAAATTCTTTTATAAACTTGTTAAATGTTGTGTGGGCTTTAAATATTGATTATTGACCCACGTTTCTTTTTGTTGCCGTGATAATTATCTATACCCGTTCTTCCACCCGATTCATTTCATCGCAAACCCTTGTCAAGCGAAAAGAAAAAAAATGGCGGCTTTCTTTCGTTCGTTCCTTTTAGCTTACAAACTAGGGCTTTGTATATAATTGAAGAGGCCGACTTTAATTGCTTCGATCTGGTGGATTGTTCTTCGTGTTTGCTTGCCGATTGATTGTTTGTGCTCGTCAAGTCAAGGTGAGTGATATCCACTCACATCTAATTCAATCTGCAATTATTGAATTTGTCAATTAGTTTATTTCGGCAGTTCGATTTTGTTCGACGTTGATGATTTTTGACTAGGACAGATTTCTTGTTATCTTCGGCTTTCACTTGATTTTACGATGTTGATTTTGTTCAATTTTGGCCATACTGTTTACTGCCTCTGGTAGCACTTTCGACCTTGTTCTATTTTACTTGCTGTTTCATGACTCCGGCCATTATGCTTTGACTGTTGTATCACTTTGATGATGCTTGAGATTGTTCGACTTTGGCCATTTGAGTTTAGTGCCTCTGGTCATTTTCAACCTGTAGCATACTTGACTTGTTGTGAATTTTCATTTTGCATTCATGTGCACTTCGTTGTTCAACTTGGATTGCCTTGATTGTGTTGACTATGTGAAAACTGCTGCATATATTTATGTACATTGTCACTGCATATATGTTTGCATATCAACTTGTTGAAGTCACTTTGGTCCAGTTTCATGTTGTCTTCAAGTTTGAAATGCTTGGAGTTCAATAGCTTGTATACTTCATGTAGAGGTTGCACTTGTTCTGTCCACTGTTCCTAGTCGAGCTTACACTGTCCAGTTTCATGTTGCATTTGTACATTTTGATTTAGGTCGAGGCTTGTTAACATTACTGGTGCACTGTTTGGTTCATGTGATATTGTAGCCTTTGTGCATTGTTCATGTCATTGACTTGTACTGTCCAGTTGAGTTATGTATTTGCATTATTCCCATTTGAAGCTGCTCTGTGTCTTTTACTGTTGTGTGTTGTGGTGCCATATCTTTGGTGCTCTCACCTTCACTCTACTGTCTTCATGTAGTTTGTACCACTGCCTCCTGCACTTGGTCATTCGAGCCTTTGTGCTTTGGTGCTGTATGGCCATATCTTTGCTGTATCTGGACTTGTAATTGTAGTCATTAGTGTTGTGTGGCTTTGAGCTTCATTGATGCTTTTCACTATTGCATACATGTGCTTGTTTTTCTTGTCCACTGCTTGACTTTGTGGTCTTGTGGCTCTGCTGCGAGTCAGGTTGAACTATGTTCGTCTCTGTTGCAGTTGAGTTTGAGTTGCTTGTATAACTCGAACTTGATTTTGAGTTGGTGCCATTTGCTTTTGGGTTCATTGAGCTTTTGTGTATTTCATCACTATAGTGGCGAGGCAGTGCACGTGAACGTGTACTGCAGCCCTAATCAGAATTGACGTTTTAATTGATATTTCAATTGCTTGAATTGTTTCGGGTGTTCAATTCAATATATTTTGAAATTGTATTTTGATTTGGTTTAATTTGATCACTTTGTTGTTGTCTAATTATATTCTAGATAATTAGATTATGTGTTTTCTAATTATCGTGTCAATAATTAGATTTTGTTGTTATGCTGTTTCAATGGCTTGGGTTTTGCTTTGGCCACTTGTTGTTAATTGCCGTTTAGGCAATTCTGTTGTTTTCAAATTATCTTCATTGATAATATTTCTATTTATCTTTGTTGATGATTTGGCTTTGCTGCTTTGCTGTTTAATGTTGTTTCGTGTTATATCTACCGTTATCCGATTCTCTTATTGAAGGGTTGGATATACGAGATTTATTGTGACTGTCGTCTATTTGATTATTTAATTATTATTGCTTCCGTGCATTAATAACTAAGTTTGAATTAGACTGACCCGTGTATTATTTTCTTTTGAATTAATACTCGGGTCAGACCGAGTTATTACAGGTTGTTGATATCTTGCTTTGGGTTGCTGCTTGAGCTATGAAGTCTCTTCATATCTTTTGGAGCAGTCGTTGTCATAGTATAGGATGATATGTATTCATGTATATTATTTACAATAATGTACTTGTATATGTAACTTCCAGTGTCGACAGTTGTAGTTGTATCATATGTATTGTATCACATGTATTGTAACTGACTTCAGTTATATATATATATATATATGAGATTTTATATTATTTGTGTTTCGCATTTAGTTTATCTGTGTTATTATTATATATGTGTCCTAAACTATTATGAACTATCGTAGTTCGTTTTATACTGGAATTGGATATGTCGATGGGAGTAAAAGATTAAAGAGATGAAAATATATATACCACTCCTATCGAGATAACCAATACTAGTGTAAGGCCTAACTACGGATGGCCGCTCCTATCCAGCCTTATTCTTCGTAATAACAGACAGTATTTCTTTTAATACTCTTTGTTATTGTGAGCATAGAGGTGGGGCGTCACAGTTGGTATCAGAGCGAGGGGTTTATGGACATAGTATAGAACATAACTTAGATGGAACATGTGTTACAACTAATTGTTGATGTTTTTATTTGTGCTTTGAGTCAATACTAAAGTTTTGAAATTATGATGAAATTTTTAAATATCTTTATTTAAAAATAAAAGTGAAATTGTGTTTTGATGATTGAGTAATTTGTGTTCTGTTTATCAGAGTGCGCAGCGGAAACAGTGATTGTCTTCGCCGAGTACAACTTATAACCTTTTTGATTTAAAAATCAGAATATGAAAATGAAATTAGTTTCATTGTGCTGTTTAACCAGTGGTCTTGATTTTGTTGAGATTTTTGCTGGTTTTCTTTTATGCTAATCACATATTGATTAGATTTTTGCTGTTTCAAATATATCTTCATTGAAGATATAATCGAGTGATTTCTTTGTTCATCTTGTAGTGTGCGTGCAAATTTGAGTTGCACATTACTGCATTAATTTTACGTTGAACCGGTGTTTGGTTTAAACGTATTTTGTTGCCGTTATTTTCATAACGGGATTTTTACACCGGTGCTAAATTTTTGAAGCACGGTGTTTTGTTGACATTTTTAATGAATGAAAATTCACTGGTATTATATTTTGATGTGAATTATTTTGATGAGATTTTGACGTATAAAAATTACTGTCGCTTTGACTTCAGTAACCGTCAAATTTTAAAGTGGATGTTCAAGCGGTTATTCCGCAATGCTGATTTGATACCCGTTTTTACGGTGTTTTGAGAAGTGCGATTTCCTTATCGAAATTGCTACATATGTTGTTGTTTTAATCACGTGTTTTGAAAATTGTTTTTAAAATAAAATTGTTTTAAAATTTTTACAGTTTGCGCTTTCAAAAGAATGAGGAAGCGATTTAAACGCTTCAGCAAAATTGAGGACTATGAACCCTCACTTTTGCTGATTCGCTTAATTCCGGACTTGTCCGTTTGAGAACGTAAAATGTTATTTATTTAAAATACACAATTTTGCACTTTCAAGGAAACGATGAAGAGAATTAAACGATTTAGTAAAACACGTGGTATGGGACATGTGTGTTTGCTATTTTGGTTAATTCCGGACTCGTTAATTGAAACATCTGTTGTTTGATGATTCTGATGATTTGTTGGGCTTTCGGGCCACTCTGCTGGACCTTCGGGTCATTTGTTGGGCTTTCGGGCCACTCTGCTGGACCTTCGGGTCATCTGATGGACCTTCGGGTCAAAACCAGTACTAGACCTTCGGGTCACTCTGCGGACCTTCGGGTCATCTGATGGGCGCCAAAAATTTATAGTACTTGGTAGGCTTCGGCCATATGTTGTTGCACTTGCGGCGTAGCTTAGACTCGCCATATGCTGGGATCGATCCACCTTTTATGTTGAATTTCTAGTCATCTTAATTGATTTCTAGATATTTGTTGTTTCTAATTATCTTCAGGTAATTAGATATTTGCTGATTTGAGTTCTAATTATCTTTGTTGATAATTAGATATTTGCTGATTTGAGTTCTAATTATCTTTGTTGATAATTAGATATTTGTTGATTTGAGATTTCTAATTATCTTTGTTGATAATTAGATATTTGCTAATTTGAGTTCTAATTATCTTTGTTGATAATTAGATATTTGCTGATTTGAGTTCTAATTATCTTTGTTGATAATTTGATATTTGCTGATTTGAGTTCTAATTATCTTTGTTGATAATTAGATATTTGCTGATTTGAGATTTCTAATTATCTTAGTTGATAATTAGATATTTGCTGATTTGAGTTCTAATTATCTTTGTTGATAATTAGATATTTGCTGATTTGAGTTCTAATTATCTTTGTTGATAATTAGATATTTGCTGATTTGAGTTCTAATTATCTTTGTTGATAATTAGATATTTGCTGATTTGAGATTTCTAATTATCTTTGTTGATAATTAGATATTTGCTGATTTGAGATTTCTAATTATCTTTGTTGATAATTAGATATTTGCTGATTTGAGTTCTAATTATCTTTGTTGTTAATTAGATATTTGCTGATTTGAGTTCTAATTATCTTTGTTGATAATTAGATATTTGTGATTTCTGATTATCGTTTTTGATAATTAGATATTTGATGTTTTCTGATTATCATTTTTGATAATTAGATATTTGATGTTTTCTGATTATTGTTTTTGATAATTAGATATTTGATGTTTTCTGATTATCATTTTTGATAATTAGATATTTGATGTTTTCTGATTATCGTTTTTGATAATTAGATATTTGATGTTTTCTGATTATCGTTTTTGGTAATTAGATATTTGCGGTTTTGCAATTTGTGATTTGTGTTTTCTAATTATCTTTGTTGATAATTAGATTTTGTTGTTTTCTAATTATTGTGTCGATAATTAGATATTGTTGTTTTGTGATTTCTGTATTCTAATTATCTAATTGATAATTAAATATTGCTGATAATTGTATTTATTCAGTTTTGCTGTGTTCTGATTATCTATTTGATAATTAGATTTTGTTGAGGATTTGTGAACTTCTTTTATGAAATTAAAAGATTTCTTTGGCGTTTGTGTTCTTGACCTTTATTTTTCTAGCCTAACCAGTTTATGTTAGAAAAATAATTGTTATTGACGACTTTAATTATGAAAATTGCAAGGACGCAATTTTTATAAGGAGGGGAGTCTGTAACAACCCGGGGTTTTGCACCGATTAATTATCGTCATTAGACGATTAAATTTTGCTAGCTAATTGCTGTTGGGCGTTTTAATCGGTTAAAATTCTTTTATAAACTTGTTAAATGTTGCGTGGGCTTTAAATATTGATTATTGGCCCACGTTTCTTTTTGTTGCCATGATAATTATCTATACCCGTTCTTCCACCCGATTCATTTCATCGCAAACCCTTGTCAAGCGAAAAGAAAAAAAAATGGCGGCTTTCTTTCGTTCGTTCCTTTTAGCTTGCAAACTAGGGCTTTGTATATAATTGAAGAGGCCGACTTTAATTGCTTCGATCTGGTGGATTGTTCTTCGTGTTTGCTTGTCGATTTATTGTTTGTGCTCGTCAAGTCAAGGTGAGTGATATCCACTCACATCTAATTCAATCTGCAATTATTGAATTTGTCAATTAGTTTATTTCGGCAGTTCGATTTTGTTCGACGTTGATGATTTTTGACTAGGACAGATTTCTTGTTATCTTCGGCTTTCACTTGATTTTACGATGTTGATTTTGTTCGATTTTGGCCATACTGTTCATTGCCTCTGGTAGCACTTTCGACCTTGTTCGATTTTACTTGCTGTTTCATGACTCCGGCCATTATGTCTTTGATTGTTGTATCACTTTAATGATGCTTGAGATTGTTCGACTTTGGCCATTTGAGTTTAGTGCCTCTGGTTATTTCAACCTGTAGCATACTTGACTTGTTTTGAATTTTCATTTTGCATTCATGTGCACTTCGTTGTTCAATTTGGATTGCCTTGATTGTGTTGACTATGTGAAAACTGCTGCATATATTTATGTACATTGTCACTGCATATATGTTTGCATATCAACTTGTTGAAGTCACTTTGGTCCAGTTTCATGTTGTCTTCAAGTTTGAAATGCTTGGAGTTCAGTAGCTTGTATACTTCATGTAGAGGCTGCACTTGTTCTGTCCACTGTTCCTAGTCGAGCTTACACTGTCCAGTTTCATGTTGCATTTGTACATTTTGATTTAGGTCGAGGCTTGTTAACATTACTGGTGCACTGTTTGGTTCATGTGATATTGTAGCCTTTGTGCACTGTTCATGTCATTGACTTGTACTGTCCAGTTGAGTTATGTATTTGCATTATTCCCATTTGAAGCTGCTCTGTGTCTTTTACTGTTGTGTGTTGTGGTGCCATATCTTTGGTGCTCTCACCTTCACTCTACTGTCTTCATGTAGTTTGTACCACTGCCTCCTGCACTTGGTCATTCGAGCCTTTGTGCTTTGGTGCTGTATTGCTATATCTTTGTTGTATCTGGACTTGTAATTGTAGTCATCAGTGTTGTGTGGCTTTGAGCTTCACTGATGCTTTTCACTGTTGCATACATGTGCTTGTTTTTCCTGTCCACTGCTTGACTTTGTGGTCTTGTGGCTCTACTGCGAGTCAGGTTGAACTCTGTTCGTCTCTGTTGCAGTTGAGTTTGAGTTGCTTGTATAACTCGAACTTGATTTTGAGTTGGTGCCATTTGCTTTTGGGTTCATTGAGCTTTTGTGTATATCATCACTATAGTGGCGAGGCAGTGCACGTGAACGTGTACTGCAGCCCTAATCAGAATTGACGTTTTAATTGATATTTCAATTGCTTGAATTGTTTCGGGTGTTCAATTCAATATATTTTGAAATTGTATTTTGATTTGGTTTAATTTGATCACTTTTTTGTTGTCTAATTATATTCTAGATAATTAGATTATGTGTTTTCTAATTATCGTGTCAATAATTAGATTTTGTTGTTATGTTGTTTCAATGGCTTGGGTTTTGCTTTGGCCACTTGTTGTTAATTGCCGTTTAGGCAATTCTGTTGTTTTCAAATTATCTTCATTGATAATATTTTTATTTATCTTTGTTGATGATTTGGCTTTGCTGCTTTGCTGTTTAATGCTGCCTAACTACAGATGGTCGCTCCTATCCAGCCTTATTCTTCGTAATAACAGACGGTATTTCTTTTAATACTCTTTGTTATTGTGAGCATAGAGGTGGGGCGTCACAGATTGTCTATGCTTCTCGATAGCTCAGACCGCATGAAGTTAGATATCCAACTCATGATTTGGAATGAGCTACGGTAATTTTTGCATTGAAGGTGTAGAGACACTACCTTTTGGGGGAAAGGTTCGAGTTGTATACGGATAAGTCACTGAGGTATTTATTCTCTCAAAAGGAGTTAAATATGAGACAATAGAGGTGGTTAGAGTTTTTACCCGCCTATGACTTGGAATTGAGTACACACCAGGAAAAGGTAATAAGGTTGCGATGCATTTAGCAGAAAACATCGAAATGTGGTATTAGCAATGGTAGCTGAGTAGAAAGATTTAAAGGCATTGACTACATGTAGAATACAGTGGAGATCTGAAGCTAGTTCTAGTAAAGAAACTGCTATGTTGTCATGTTTAGAGGTTCGACCACTGATGATCGAAAAGATTGCTTCTAAGCAAGGGGAGGATCCATTATTAGCTGAATGGATCAAGAAGTTGAGGAATGGAACAGAGAGCGATGACTTGAAAGATTTCAGTCTTGACCAGAATGGGTGGTTGAGGAAGAAAGGAAGACTATGTGTTTCGAATGTGGGAAACATTAGGAAGGAAGTTCTTGGGGAATGCCATCGTTCAAAGTTCACAATTCATCCCGAATGAACTAAGATGTATCAGGATATGAAAAGGAGTTTCTTCTGGGAAGGTAAGAGAGATGTAGGTTTATGGGTGAAGCAGTGTTTGAACTGTCAATAGGTAAAAGCTGAACATCAGAAACTGAGTGGGTTACTTCAGCATTTGGATGTTCCAGTCTGGAAATGGGATTCTATCTCAATGGATTTCATAGATGGGTTGCCAAGGTCGAATAGAGGAAATGATAGTATATGGGTTATAGTGGACAGATTGACCAAGAGTGCCCATTTCATTCCAGTTAATTCAACCAGGACGGCACCTGTTTTAGCTAAGTTATTCATGAAGAATATAGTTAGACTGCATGGAATTCGTAGTAATATAGTAAGGGATAGAGATTCCTTATTTACTAGCAATTTCTAGAAGAGTCTACAGGAGACTTTAGGTACCAAGCTCAAGATGAGTACCGCTTACCATCCGTAGACAAATGAGCACATAGAAAAAGTTGACAAAGTTTTAGAGGATTTGTTAAGAACTTTTGTGCTAGACTTTGGAGGATCATGGGAAGACCACCTACACTTAGTCGAGTTTTCGTATAACAACAGTTATTAGACTAGTATAGGGATGGCACCATTTGAAGCTTTGTATGGAAGGCTATGCAAATCTCCCGTTTGTTGGTTAGAGACCGGGGATAGGTTAGTTCTTGGTCAAGATTTGTTTAGAGAAGCTGCATAGAAGATTTAGTTAATTCGAGCTAGGATGAAGGAAGCTTAGTCTAGGTAAAAGAGTTATGTTGATAAGAGACGGAAGACTTAGAGTTCTCAGTTGGAGATCATGTCTTCGTCAAGGTGTCACCAATGAAAGGTGTAATCAGATTTGGAAAATCAGGAAAATTGGCACCAAGATTTGTTGGACCATTTCCTATTGTAGAAAGGATCAGAAAAATCGCGTATAGAGTAGAGTTACCGAATAGTTTAGCAGGAGTCCACAATGTTTTTCATATTTCTCATCTAAGAAAGTGTATTGGGGATCCAGAGACTACTATTACAATGACTGTGTTAAATGATCTAGTAGTGGAACCAGATATGACTATAGTTAGAAAACCAATTCGTATAGTTGTGAGGGATGAGAAAATATTAAGGAACAAGACAGTCAGATTAGTCAAAGTCCAATGGAGTGACGACCAGAGAGACTATACTTGGGAAACTGAGAGCAAGATTAGAGATACTTGTCCTGACTTATTTCATGGTATGTTTTACCGTTATGCTTGATTACTATAAGTACCTTATCGTAATTCCGAGGACGAAATACTTTAAGGAAGGGAGTTTGTAATGATCCTAATTTTGACTAACATTATTGAGGACATTTAATTAGATAAATTAAATGAAATAATGTAGATGATTAAGGGATTGAGATTTGTAAATTAATAAAGGAGTCGTGCCTTAATGAATATATAAGCAAAAGAGAATTAAAGATAAGTACGTATGAGGAATATGTTAAGGGCAAAATAGGAATAGATTATGTTCTTATACCCTTAACCCTTCTATCCTTTATTTCTTATTCATTTCAACATTCATAAACAAAACTAAAACCCGAAGAGCTTGGCCGGCCACCATTAAGAAGAATCAAAAGAAGATAAGTTAGGAATCAAGTAGAAAGCTTGAAGAAATTAATCAAAGAGCAAATCTCAACCTTCCTAACACCAAGCTAAGGTAAATAATTTTATTTACATCTCATTTTTGTTAATTATTTCGATTTCAAGGTTGGAACCGAATTATTTGCAAATAATATGTCATGTTATATTTGTTTAAATGGATATATATGCTTGTTGATGTTTTATATTGTTTCATATAGATTTTATGATAAGTTTAGATTGGAAAACCTATTAAATGACATCCAAATGATTTGAGTTTTTGATATATGGTCAAGGACATTATTTCAGAAGTGGGTTTCAAGTTTCATAATTTTCTAAGTTGTTGTGGATTTATTATGAATTTTCTATGAAAAAAATAGTTAATATTGGGTTTAAATTATTTAAAGCAATTAGATAACGATTTTGGATCCGAAATTTAAATATGTTAGAAAACATATTAAAAGTGAATTATGGTGATTTTTGGGGAATTTTCCTAAATATTTTATTATAGTTATAAAATTATTTAAATTAAGTGACTTAAATGTTTTATATGTTTTATTAAGGAGAATGGCTTATTTGTTAAAATGTTTTAATTGATAATTTTGAATTCGGCAGCACTTTTAGAAAAGGATTTTGATAAAGAGATGGCAACCAATTACATTTTGACAAATAAGGCAAGTTAGGTGAAAAGAAATTTCTTTTAAAGGCTAAAAATCAATTTTGCTTGGATTTACTACTTCGCCACTTCCATCTGTTAGCTTTCGACACCATACCTCCGCTAAAGAACCCATTCAAAACTAATGCACATGGTATCAAGCAATTGATACATAGTGCATTGGAGAAAGGCGAAAGGGATCGTGTTGAGACAATGCTTTCGAAAGGGTAGAAGCTATTCTTATTAACTTTGAATTACTTTTGTTTAGAAATGATGCTTTGAAGGGGTTGAACCCAACTCCATTAGCTTTTGAACCAATGAACTTGCCTTTGTTTTTAGAAAGGAGCTTTCGAATGAGTTGTCGCTTACTTTTGTTTTAAAAGAAGCTTTCGAAAGGATAGCCGCTTTGAACCTATTGGAAACCCATGCTGCCGCATTCTTACCTTTCGAACTAGTTAAAGTCACTTCACTTTATAGCCTTAAAGCAATGTATTTGAAAGGGTGTGATCACCTTTTTAATTTTGAAGCCGCCTTCTCCATGCTTTTGAAAGGGTCCTACAACCGCTTTCAAAATGGTTTTGGAGGCAATGGTTTCGAATGAGTGGGTTTCGAAACTATCCTCTTTCTTTTACTTGGGATAGATGGTTCAAAAGCAATGCTTTCACCCCAGTTCTTTATGATCCTATAATTATACTATATGTTAAACCCAAACGTTTCAGAAGGAATGATTTTAAATGGGTTTGAAGCAATGTTTCCATGAACTTTTACTTGAACCCAATACTTCCGAAAGGTACGTTTTAAGTGAAGGATTCCAATGCTTTCAGAAAGTATATTATAAGTGTTTTGAAAGGGAAACCTCAGTGTTTTGGAAAGGTATATTTAAGCGTACCAAAAGGTTTGTTTTTAAGTGTTTTGAAAGGAAGATTTCCAATGCTTTCGAAAGACAAGTTTAATGGTTTCGAAATAGGATGTCTAAGGTTTAAGTAATGATTTCGAAAGGTCTATTCTCAATACATTCGAAATGTATGTTTTGGCCTTATAGCCTAAAGTCTTCTAAGTTAAAAGAGATTTTAACTTATTTTAAAGGGATAGATAATCCCATTGATTAGATTTCATTAACATTGTTTTGTGTAAAGTATATATCATGGTATACGTATTTTAAGTAAAGCAAATAGTATGATTTCCTTGTTTTATAAAGTTGTGATTTAAGGGGTAAATCATTTACAAAGATTGTTTGCAAGGAAATGAAATTTGAATAGGGTAGTTAACCCTAAGTATATGATAGGAAATGAAAGTTCAATAGGTTAGTTAAACCTAAGTTTATGACTCGGATATTAGAAGACCAGATGGGACTGGTGTAGGGTCGCGCCCTATACTTTAGCTAATTGTCCCTAGCTAATATAAGTCCAAAATTCTAGTTTGTAGGGCTTGTCACAGAAGGGACCAAAATAATGTTACACATAGAAGGGAATATGCAGAGTAAAGATAAGTTATTGGTGAGCCCACAAAACCATTAGGTTCAGTTGATCCTATAGAAAGAAAGTTAAGGCGTGACAACCCGCATTTCGGAAGGTTTAAGTCGACGATAATCCACACATATTCAACTCAAATAATCCGAAACACAGATAATCAATGGGTTTAATTAAGAAGAATAAGAAAAGAAGAAACAAACACAGAATCCTGAAGTGGAATGACAAAATATAATAATCAAATAACAGTTCATGAAGCTGTTTATTCTATACATTTGATTATAATTTTACAACATAAATCAGAGTTATATATACTACAGAGCAATAGAATAATGCAGCAGAATAACATGATGTAGGGAAATAATATTAGTAACAATTTACCAAATCTTTGTCTTCGTCCTCCAAAATAATTGGTCTTCAATACGCTGAAAACTCAGGACTAACCCGAGCATAAAGTAAAACAATACACTCGAGTTAGAACTAAAATATCCTTATGTGAGTCAAATCAATATCACATATAATTGTTGAAGCTGGGCTAGCCCGCAGCGGAAGAAACGAGTGAATTTCAAAAAAATTACCATTTTGGATCATTAAAGGGCCTATGAAGTCTAAACATACTTAGAAATTTTCTATGTTTTCTTTTAAATAAAATCTTTATTTTATTTAGATTTATAAATAAAGTTTAAATTTTAATTTAATGTGTATGTAAATTAAAGTAAATCAAATATACTCTTATGTACATATTTGTGTGTAGCGGTAACTTATTAAATTTATTTAGAGAATGAAACTTTTAATTTACTATCTCTTAAGTTATTGAATTAATAGGGGTTTATAAATTTATTTAGAGAAGGAAACTTTTCATTTCTTTCTCATAACTTATTTAATTAATGAAGGGCAAATTATTTATATGGATAGAGAAACCTTTCGTTTATCTCTCTTTAATTAAATTGATTAATTATATGAAAGTCATTAATTAGCAACATATATATATGGCATGAATGTGAGTATAAACAAATATTATATTATAGTGTAAATTCTATAAGAGCAACATATGATAGGTGCTATTAATTGATAACAATGTTAGACATATAACTAGAAATAAATGGATAGTTAAACACATAAAGAAAATGTGGGAAATAAATAAAGAGAAACAAAGATGATTGATTTAATTTCTCATTTGGTAGACTTAACTAATGCAGCATATGAATGATAATCAATTGGCATCGTGATATAAGAATATAAACAGTCAACAACAAAAGTATGTATGTATTATTAACTAATTGTGTGTGTGTATGTTTAAATATGTTTATATATGTATTGTTTAATGAATCCTCCAAATATAATAAATTAATTCATCCAAGTCAACTATTATCCATTCAATATTTATTAACAAACATGTAGTGAACTGATTTACTAAATCAATTTGAAAATAGATCTTAATCAATAAATACAAATGTAACCAATATGTATATGTTAATAATTTAATGTAGAATCAAACATAGATATTTATTGAAAAATAAAATTTGTCCAAAGTATATTTTGTATAACAATAATATTATGTTGATTCGTGTTTATTTATACATAAATACAGTGTACAAATATGTATGTGTGTGCATGTATACATAATATACATACATATATATACATATATGTTTAAAAATATTTTTATATGTATTGTTAATGAATCCTTTAAAATTAATAAATCACTCAACCAAATCAATTGTAATCAATTTAAGATTTATTACCAGATAACGTCCCGGATTTTCGCGTTCGAAAATCGACATCCATACTTTACATCGTACTCGAATGCCGTAGATTCGACCGTTCAAATCCGAGTCGCCGGAGCTTATAACATCATTAAGTACAACAACACAGCGGAAGAAAAAGAAATAAATGATATCATATACAACTCCAATGAATACAATATCCAGTATGATATACAACAATGATATTAATATGATACAACAAGATCAGAGATAAAAAAATGATACAGCGGAAGTAACAACAAATGGAAGAGATCCCCAAATGATCAATCGGAGAATTACTCCAATAACTCCAACATCAGCTCGAACCACAAAGAGAAGCAAGTGCAGTCCTGAACTCCAAGAACTGAACCAGCTCCAGATAATCTACTAAACCTGAATATCTGAAAAACCCAACTCTAGACTGCCCGTGTGGAAAATAGTGGGCACTCAGAGTTTAGGAAGGAAACAATAAACTCTGGGTCAGTCATGGGACTGGTGTGAGCAACAAAAATAGTTTATCTTTAAAACAAAAGCATTTTAAACATTGAAACCCGCAATGCTTTTCGAAAATGAAACTACCATAAGACCTCCCACCACACACACAATGCAATCGCAGAATTGGAGGAGATTTCTTCTTATGATAGTCAAAAATGCTTACTACGCAAAATCATTCGATATTATTATCATTAGTGCATAGTGTCGAAAACCATTTCGAAAATATAATATTAATCTTAGCCAGCATACAACCATTGTTGTATGCCTGCTATAGCTACTACGTTCAATAGTAGGTTACCGCCACATTCCATAGCAGGTAATACAACTAAAACCGTACAGGGTTCGTATTTTTTCTTTGGATTTCCAACAAATGATCAGGCTAAGGAACTTCCTTACCGAAATAGAAACGCCTCTGGAAAGACGCCCCGGATCCTAACCGGATCTCTACAAACAAAAGGCCGACGCTACCTCACGCTTTAACCAAGCTGTAACTAGGTAACTAACACATGAGCTATGTCATTCCCCGGTCGTTACCGACCTTTATCCGGGATCCCGAAAACCAACAAAGCAACATCATACAGTAATAAATTACCGTGTCCACGCGAGTTAAGTATCTGGGTTCCATACCATGATACCACCCTTTATCCAGAAGGAAATGACATACCCTAGGGGCGCTACCCCTACAAACCTTTGTCGCAACATTCATGTTTCGACCATTACCGGGTTGTGAGGCTCGACGAAGTCTCGTCCACAAAACTACGCTTTTTCACAAAGCCACGCTTTTCCACAAAGCAACGCATCATCAGCACTTCGTATGCCACATTACCAAATTGGGAATGTATCACTAGTAACCATCAACTACATAACCTCTGAGCTCGTACGTCTCAGAGAAGGGTGTTAAGCTAAGAGAATAAATTCTCCGCCACCAAACAGAAATGTATTTGATAGAAACCAGCTTTACATCTCAAGGTGTAATGTCAGACACACATCCATACAAGTCTGTTCCGGGTTCGAACAGAACCGAAGGCACTTCCAAAAAAGCCATTGCAAATCCGGATAATTTCTAATCACGTCCGGACTTCCCATCACTAAAGGTGATAAAATCTCTATACCGGGGATCAGCCGATGAAGAGACAATCAATGGTAATCCTTTCGTTTTCGAAAGTATCCGGTCTTCAACACCGGTCTTCAAATGCTATCCATATACGTCGTATCATTATTCGGAATGGGTTATATGACACAAAGGTCCTTTCCCGACTAAACCGAATAACGAGCGCAATTAAAAATCATATGGATACTGGGGTCTTAGTTAAATCACAGCTTAAAGCCCAAAACTTTTCATTCGAATGGTTAAAACAAATTACCATTTCCAATCTTTTAAACAAAAAGATTCATTTCAAAAACCTTCAATGGTTTAAACAATTTCCACACTTTTAATCTTTTAAACAAAAGATTTAATTCACAAAGTTCACCCCATTCCCAAAGATTCATTTATGGATTTCAAAACAATTTCCATTTCAATTTGATTAACTCGTTAAATCCTTAAATCAAGATTTAACTTATAGCTTTCAAAACTCGTTTCCAAATATTCATTCATAACCTTTCAAAACAATTCCATTTCAAGTTAGATTAACTCGTTCGGTCTTTGAAATCAAAGACTCATTTCATAGTTTTCAAAACATTTCAATTCCATTTCAAACTTGAAATCTTTCAACACAATTTGGAAATCCTTTCTTAAAATGAAAGCTATTATTATTTGAAAACAAATAGTTTTCGTTTCGGAAAAATCCAGTTATATTTATACGAGTTAAAACTCTTGAATTAAATTCAAATTCCCAAATCAATACCTTTAAAATGGTTTAACCCATATATAACTTGTACAGCATCTTTAATCCATAGTTTCAAATCATAGGATTCAATTTCAAACTTGAATTTAAATTTAAATCAAATTATTTAAATTTTCAAAACTCGATTAAGTTATTCAAAATAACTTTTACCTTTGAAATTCCATTTTCAAAAGCTTTTCACTTTAAACCAAAATTTCCAATTTCAAAATCAATTAAAATTAAAATTTCAATTTCAAAAACATCAAATTTAAATTATCTGTGACTTAACCGATTTCCATGTGAAATCCATATTTGTGTGTGTAAAGGTGTGGTCCACGGGTTTAACACACAATAGTGCAACATCATAAATCATCACAGATCAGGATACAGAAATATAGTTGATAAGCGATATAAACTATAACACTCATCTTTATTCACAGATCACAGATATATATCACAGATAAGTAAATTACAAATCACAACATAAATCAGGGTATATCACAAAGCATCATATATCAGGGATATTAACAATTCAATCATTCAGTCAAATCTAATCATCCATAAGTAGGGTCAATTTAATTGTCTGATTAATTCAAATCAGATTAATTTCTTATGAATTACTAATTCTGGTTAATTCACATTAATTAATTACAAACCCATTTAATCAATTAACATTTAATTATTTATTAATTAACTTATAATTATCAAATTTTTCTTTAATTAATTAATTACCCTAAATTAATTATCCTCAAATTAATTACCTTAATTAATTTATCGTATTAATCAATTATCCTTAAATTAATTTTTGTTCAATCACATGCTCTATCAATCTTTAATCAAAAATTAATTTCTTTTAATTACTTACATTAGGTAATCATCTTTAAGCAATTAATTACCTTTAATTGGTTAATCTTAATTGAAATTATTAATTTCATGATTATCATTAACGATATGAATTAACTTATTTTTAAGTTAAGAATTTAGAACATTTGATTTTATATTTTATTTTATTTCTAAATCACTTACTTAGTTCCATTTAAAATAACTCGTTAAAAATATAAGTTTAAAACTTAATTGTTTTCAAAAATCCTTTATTCCAAAATCCTTTAGTTTTATACCCTCTAATTTAGCAATAAAATCATCAATTGTAAAAGAAACAATTCTCAGAAATTTCTTTAACTAACCTGCTATAGTTCCTAAGCTTGGAAACACAAAACCCCAAGCAACCCGAGCCCTACTTCGAGATTGTCCAAAAATTTACCCGAGCTCTTTCCTATTTTCCCCTAGAAAAACCCTGATTTACTTCGAGTCCCACATTCGATTCACCTGAGTTAATTCGAGCATCTCCTGCTTCTCAAAACCAATACCAGACAAACACTTCACCAGAACGAACAGGCACCGTGCACATGCACACCTCCGACCACCACGTCCAGTCATCCACGATCATCCCCACATATCGACGACACCCTCTTCGACCAATCCCTAACCTCCGATCGTATTCCCAGCCTCAAAAATGAGATCGAGCTCCTCACCTCAAAGTCTGGAAACACTGTCCTTATCACTTAACCTGGCAACGCTTCCAGTTCGTCGCTCCGACCACCTGTGCGCCTGAAAATTTGGCCACGACTTCGTCCATCACCCCACTACATATACCCAGAAATTCGCAACACTCGATCGAGCTTCGACTTCGAACGATACAATTTACCGAGGTACTTAAAAATTAGGTTTACAGGCAAGAAAACGTTGTCGCCTGCTCCACGTTGATCTAGCGACCTCGACTCCATTTTTCCTAGCTTCCCCCATCACTCCTCTACCCCCTCGACCAACTACGTCGACTCCAGTCGATTCGAACGTCTTCGGCAACTCAAAACGTTCAAAATGGTGACATGAGAACTGCTCTTTACTCCCCTGCTTTAAAATCGTACTTCTTGTTTTAAAAATCATAAATTCGTACGTAGTTTCAATTTATATTCTTGAATCTTTAAAACCAGAAGTTTGATTTTTTTTTTGAATTTATTAAAGTTGAACTGTGTTCTTTAATTTCCAGGGTCACCTACAAATTAATTCAACTTGAATAGATTTTTAATACTTGGATTTTAGTTAAACAATAACCTATTGTTTATATCTTGTATTCACATAGTTGATAGATCATGAGAAGAAGGTTATTTACTCCTTTGCTCAAAGAAATGTCCACAGGCATCAGAGAAAACAAGAACAGATACTCACATGTTTACACAACAATAAATACAAATATACATCATCACAGAAGTAGGCATGCCATTTACTTAAGTTATAAATTTTAAAAGAAATGTTACTCACAGTTTTAAAGAGATGGACAGAGCACACTTTTCGAAACAGCTTGAACTCTAAACTTGTGTATGCTTTTGTTTAGCAACAGGCTTCAAATTTTCAAGCTGAAACCTTTCCTCTCGATTCTCTGTTGTGTTGAGTCTTGATTGAGAATGTTTGCTTAAGTTTTGAAATGGAGTTTATTTTGGTTTTACTTAGCTCGAATGGAAAATGAAAACTGGTAGGAAAAAACAGTTTACAGGTTGATATATGAAACAGGGTATCATTTTCTTTAGGCAAAACAGTGTACACTTTGTACAATTTTCAGAGATACTTTCATAGTTTGGAGGCTAAAATCGTATACATTTGTACTAGATAAGATATTTGCTTTACTACATTAAATGCCCAAGTCCTTTATGCATGCTATTTACCTTACCAGCCTATATATCTTTTAGATTTTGTTGTACTCGAGACTGCCTGGTTATCAAATTCGAGCCATTTGTTTTCATGCTTATCCTATACTAGCTCTTCTAACAAGTTACTATTTTTTTTTTCTCAAGCAAGCTTTCATACTTGAATCCGGGGAAACTCGCTCCATTTTATCGATTTATTTTACTATTTTCATCCAAAAATTTATTTAATTATTAACTTAAATTAAATAAAAATCTAGGGTCGTTACAATGCAGTAATCCGGTTTAGTAAAACAGTTTGATAACAGACCTTGATCAATAAATCTAAAAATAATTTATATGTATATGTTAATACAAAAAATTATTAAAGCCTTTTAAAATATTTCAAAATTAGTTTAACATACACATACATATATATATATATATATATATATATATATATATATATACATATGCATTTATGTATATGTATGAATCTTAAAGTAGAAATCAATATTAGAATCAATGTAAACTATTGTTAACATTAAATAAAATAAAGTTAATTAGAATAACAAGTTAATTGCTAAATCTATATTTAGATCAAAACCAATAGAAATTAACATAGAAAATCATGAATAGAAGTTATCAACTTCAAATGGAAACCAATTCTAATGATAACAAGGTGTACTGTAACGACCCTGAATTTTTGACATTTGAAATCAGAATATTTAATTGATTTTAAATATCTGGAAGTCAGTTTAATTTGAAATTCAAATATCAGAATGAATTTGGGAATTCAATTATAAAATTTAATTTATTGAAACTGGGAAAAAAATATTGAATTTTCAATTTTAAGCCTGTTAAAAATGATTTGATGGCATAGAAAATTCATATTGATTATACTGAAGATAATAAAAGCTTCAGAATTGAATTTGAAAACTGTTTTGTTCAGTTTTGAAATGTTATCGTTTAAATTGAATTTAAAAATAGCTTTCCGATGCACAGTCTCGGAATTCGACGAAACCAGTTTCATTGGATCCGTAATATTGTATTATTATCGGATTTCAATTTTCGTGGTGATTGGAGTTGTTGTGTGAGCATACAACATGTAAACGCACTGAAAATTTTATCGAAATTTAATATAACAACTGGATCCAAAAAGCTATCTTCTCCATACGATCGAATTTGGACTCGAAACCTTTTCCATTGCGTTCGGAATAGGCGTATAACATTACAAACGCCTAGCGGCACGCCTCGATAGGATATCAAAATTTTGAGTTGCATTTATCGAGGCAATTTGAATTTTGAATTTAATTAAAAATATATATTTATATACTTAGTCAACCCAGCTGAGATTCTCTTCCATCAGCCTGCTTCCTTTCTCCATCGTAACTTTCTGTCTCCTCTGTAGCAAAGCAAATTCTGCACGCAGACAATTCAGGCAGGCTAAAATCAAATCACGCTTGGCCTTTTCAAGCACACTACCCTTATCTTCCCCAGCATTTCCTTTATCTTTCAAAACTAAGGCAGATCTATCTACCTCTGTTCGAAAATTCCCTCTTCATCTTTTCAAATCATTCGAGAATTCGTGGTCGCGTTTCCCTTTTTCTAAAATCAAATCAACCACGTTAAATTCCTCTCTTCTTCCAATCAATCTCAGAAAATATATATAAATCGAAGACGAGTTCGATTCCTCTGTGCGAAAATTCGCGAGTTAAGGAAATGGTTGAGTTCATGTGCGCGATGACAAGGCTTCGCGGGCGACGCTATCTCTTATCGAGCATGGGGACACGATGTCTTTGGGCGAAGGAAGGCGAGGAGCAAGGTGGGGGCGGTGTCAGAGGATACTCGCGAAGCTCGCACTCATGAATGCGCTCGTGGCAAAGGGCGAAGGGCCGAAGTCGATTGCCGTGGAGGTGTCGCTGATGGGAGTGGGGACAGGCGAACGTGGAGGCGCGCGTAGGGTTGGGTCGTGTTCGTTTTGGGTGAGGTATATTTCTGTTCTGGGTTTTCAATTTAATTTAAATATGTACATACAGATTGGAAGTTTTATAAAAAAAATTAAAAAAAGAGCCCAGATTTCTGTTTTACAAAAGTGTATGTATATATTAAAGAGGAAAAAAAATTATACAGTAAAGAAATTACTGTACTGTCTTTTACAGAAAAGAAAATATAAATATATATGTACAGAGAAGTTTATATGTAGATAAGCTATGGAAAAGAATAGGGATTTTATTAGATTTAATGTATATATATATTTATAGATAAACAAATATATATATATATACAAGATTTTAGGTATATATAAGGAAAATAAAATAAAATAAAATCACTGGTGAATTAAAATTATCAAGTGAAGATTGAATTTTTCGATTTGTTCGAATATTAATAAATTGTATAAATTGTTTATACAAGGTCTATAAATCGAGAAAACAAACTGGAATGGAAATGGATTGCAAAATAAAAAGAAAAGGTGAGATCTTCTCACTCAAAGTAAAATTGGAATTGCAGTTATTGATTGACTGTTTGGATGTGGTAGTATATATAGTAGTATATATATATATATATATATATATATATTTGGAGTTGTTGATTTCCCGCATTATATAGTGGATGAGACCCTATGCGCCGCATAATAGCGGATGATATTTTATAAATCCCATATACCACGATATTCCACCTCGAAGTGGAATGGATATTTAGTTGTTGTGCTAACATATGTGGATGCAGGGAAACAGGTTGGAGGGATCCAACTGGATTCCTCAAATTATATGAATTTGTTTCATATGTTGTATGAATTTGTTTCATATGTTGTGTGATTATTTATTTATAATCTGTGAATGATTATATTTGTGATTGAATTTGTTAAAGACTATAATTTAGCCGAATGTATTTTTGGTATCGTTGGATACCAGAAATAAATAAAATTGGGTTTTTGAAATTAAAGTTGGAATTTTTTGTAAATTCCTTTTGAAAGAATTGGATTAATTTAAAAGAAGTTTGAAAAAAGATAAAGTTTTATTTTTGAATCATATTGAATAAAATTCCAAATATGGGAAAAAAGTTTAATAAGTGGACTTCGAGTAATATTGTTTATAAGTTGAAGAATTTATTTAAAATTTGGATTTTTAAAGAGATTGGAAGAGATAAAAGAATTTGTTTCTTTAAAAGGAATTTATTTTAAAAGGGAAATAAATTTGGAAATCCATTTGAAAGTTGATTTGGAGTTGAAAGTGAATATTTGAGAAATCGATTTGAAAATCGTATAAAAAGTGAATATTTGGAAATGTAAATTCACAATGGAATTTATAAAGGAAAGGGAAATTTGTTTTAAAGATAAACACTGATTTATTTTTAAAGTGTGGAAATAAATTTACAAATTTGGAATGTAAATTTGAAATAAATCGATAAGGATTTATTTAATTGGTTTAAATGGACCATTTTGAAATGGAAGTGTATTTTCCTTGAAAAGCCGAGTATATTTCCAAAGTAGTTTTAAATTATAAATGAAGAAATTCTGAAATTGGATTTTTAGGAAATATTTGGGAGATAAAGTATTTGAACTCGGCAGATTTCCAGTGGAAATGAATAAATATTTGGAAATATATCCCGTGTAGGGAAATTGATTTGAAATTTGTTTTCCAAAGTTTGAAAGGTGAAAAGTGATTTGAAATTTGTTTTCAAATGGTTGAAGTGTTAAACCATATCTCGCGAAGATATTTGAAATTTAATAATTTGGAAGAATTATTTAAATGGGTTGATTGTTGTGAATGTTGTCGATAGTTACATAACCGACTATCAATATTTGCCTTTGAAATGGCACTTGAATTTTTTTTTTAAAATAAGCGCTCATTATTCGGTTTAGCCAGGAGAGGACTTTGTGTCATAAAACCCATTTCGAATAATGATACGGCGAAATTGATTGCATCTGAAGACCAGTGTGAAGACCGGGTATTTTCGAAAATGAAAGGACAACCTGTCGAATGTCTCTGCACCGAGTTGCTCCGGTATAGAGATTTATATCACTCTTCTAGTGATGGGAAGTCCGGACGTGATTAGTGAATATCCGGATTGCAAGGGCTTCTTTGGAAGTGCCTTCGGTTCTGTTCGAACCCGGAACAGACTTGTATGGTTGTATGTCTGACATTACACTTTGAGATATAAAGCTGATTTCTTTCAAATACATTTCTGTTGGTGGCAGAGAATTTATTCTCTTAGCTTAACACCCTTCTCTGAGACGTACGAGCTCAGAGGTTATGTAGTTGAAGGTTATCAGTGATATACTCCCAATTTGGTAGTGTGGCATGCTAAGTGTTGATGTGTGTTGATGATCATTCGTTGATCATTTGTTGATCAAAGCATGGCTTTGTGAAAAAGCGTAGCTTTGTGGACGAGACCTCATCGGACCTCACAACCCGGAAATGGTCGAAACAGGAAAGATGCGGCAAGGTTATGAGGGTCGCGCCCTTTAGGGTATGTCATTTCCTTCTGGAAAAAGGTGATATTATGGTATGGAGCCCAGATATTTACCTGTGTGGTTGCTCCAATCTCATTTACTATGTGATTGTTGCTTTGTGATCGAGGGCCCTCGGATAAAGGTCCCAAAGGTACGGGGGGTGGCATATTCGTGTAGTAGTTACCTAGTGTAAGGGGTAACCCGGCCTTGTGTTGGCAGAGAGCTAGTTAGTTCTCGGGACGTCCATCCATAGGCGTATCCATGTGACAGTAGGAAGTTCCTTAGCCTGACCATTTGTTGGAAATCCAATTCCCAATACGAACCTTGTACGGTTTTAGTTGTAGAACCTGCCATTTACTTATGGTGGTCACCACTGTTTAGATGGTAGCTATAGTAGGCATAGTTTGAAATGTCTATGCTGGCTAAGATTAATATTATACTTTCAAAATGTTTTCCACACTAGACATTAATAATAATATCAATTGATTTTTCGTAATAAGCATCTTTGACTATCATAAGGAGAAATCTCCTCCAATTCTGCATTTGCATTGTGTGTGTGGCGGTAGGCCTTATGGTAGTTTCATTTTCCAAAAGCATTGCGAATTTCTTTTATTTTCTTTGTGAAAATAACTGTTTTACGATCTCACACCAGTCACCATGACTGACTCGGAGTTTATTGTTCCCTTTCTAAACTCTGGGTGCCCATAATTTTCCACACGGGCAGCCTAGAGTTATGTTATCAGGATATTTTGGAGCTTTGGAGACGAGTTGGATGGCGAGACGTACACTCGTACTTATTTATTTATTCCGCTGTGTATTCTGTATGGGGACAAGTTTATATAACTGTCCATTGTTGTATTGAGTTGTATATTGACTCTCATTGTTGTATTATATAGACTGATATAGTTCTTTGTTTAAAAGACTAGTGATTATCTATTATATATTGTTCCGCTGCGAATGTGAGATTCTGATATTGTTTCTGTTTCTGTTTTTCTGTTCTTTCTTTTCTTCTGTCTTCTTATACCTCTTCTTTTTAACCCTAATGGTTCGGTTTTCCGGCATTCAATTGCACGGCATTTGATACAGTGGACGTATTAATGTCGACTTTCGAGCATCGAAAGATCTCAATCTTTACATGTACTACATTAAGACTTATAAGTGTATGCTTATAAGAACAACAAATGCATATATAAAATTTTCAAAATGAATTAACTACTGGATCTATAATATCATGGGATAAATATATAAGAATATAAACAGTCAACAACAAAAGTATGTATGTATCATTAACTAATTGTGTGTGTATATATGTTTAAATATGTTTATATATGTATTTTTAATGAATCCTCCAAATATACTAAATTAATTCAGCCAAGTCAACTATTATCCATTCAAGGTTTATTAACAAACATGTAGTGATCTGATTTAGTAAATCAATTTTAAAATAGATCTTAATCAGCAAATCCAAATGTAACCAATATGTATATGTTAATAATTTAATGTAGAATCAAACATAGATATTTATTGTAAAAGAAAATTTGTCCAAAGTATATTTTGTATAATAATAATATTATGTTGATTCATGTTTATTTATACATAAATACAGTGTACAAATATGTATGTGTGTGCACGTATACATAATACATATATATATATATATATATATGTTTAAAAATATTTTTATATGTATTGTTATTGAATCCTTTAAAATTAATAAATCAACTTAACCGAATCAATTGTAATCAATTTAAGATTTATTACCAAATATGCAGTAATCTAATTTAGTAAAACAGTCTGATAACAGATCTTAATCAACAAACCTAAATACAAATTATATGTATATGTTAATAAAAAAATAATTAAAACCTTTTAAAATATTTCAAAATTAGTTTAACATACATATACATATATATATACACACACACACACATACGCATTTATGTATATATATGAATCTTAAAGTAGAAATCAAAATTGGAATCAATGTAAACTACTGTTAACAACTAAATAAAATAAAGTTAATTAGAATAACAAGTTAATTTCCAGATCTATATTTAGATCAAAATCAATAGAAATTAACATAGAAAATCATAAATAGAAGTTATCAACTTTAAATGAAAACCAATTCTAATGGTAATAAGGTAAACTACATTAAGATCTATAATTGTATGCTTATAAGGGACAACGAATGCATATACAAAATTTTCAAAATGAATTAACTACTAGATCTACAATATCATGGGATAAATAAATAACTAATGGAATTTACCTTGTTGATGTTGCCTATGATTCATACCTTGAATGATAAATGCTTCTAGATCCGATTGAACCACCTCGGAAATTGCAACAATCTGAAGCACCACTTTTGAATTTATTTTATTTGATTTGTTTGATTTTGTTTTAGTAATTTTTGTGGCTTAGAAGCCATGAAATTTCAGTTAAGAAGGTAGAAAAATGAAGGTGGAGACTAGGGTTTAGAAGGAGAGTGGTTGAGAGAGACCAGTGAATGGAAGATAACATATTTACAGAGGGATCCTTCCTTAACCTCCTCCCTTCATTTTCTACATCCAACCATTGGATTTTAAGCCTCTTTTTCTTATGGCCTTCTATGAAGAAGGCTATATGCGCCTCAAAATATTCCCAAATCCATTTGGTAATTAATCTATTTAAATTTGATCTAAATATTTTATCAATATCATATATCGATACGTACATACATAACTTTTATGTACGTACTTTATTAAATACTAATGGATTCTAACAAATCAAGTAAATAAATAAACAAAAATTTAATAATTAATGTTTCATAATATTAATTAATTTAATTACTTTATAACGGTTATAAATTAATTACATCATGTGGTTTTCAAAGCATTCATCATTGCGGTTGTGTGACTCAAAGATGTAAATTCAGTCAGCGATTAATATCGAACTATTCGAATATTAACATTCACACATCACTTAGCAGGTGGTGTGATATTGTGGCCAAATTTATCGCTTACACGTCTTTTAGGTAAAATCCAATTTTACTTATTATAAGCGGTACCTAATAGTGACAATTATTTACACAAATTCTCTTCGTCAAAACTATATCACTTTGGATTTATGGAATTTGGTAGTGGTCAAAATTCCAATATCATCCACATTCAACTTTATAGTCCAAACATAAAGTCTTTGGTTCAATAATAACAATTATTACGTGCAATATTTCGACTCGCACAACCTGCCAACTCCTTGGCCTAGGATATGTTGGAGTTCTTATAAACCCTTATCTTGTAAAATTTTGTAAATTGTTTTTCAGATGAAATAATATCAACCTTGTGCATTACCCTTAAGTACATTACCTTATAGAAAGAAACTAACTCAACTGCACTCACAATTACTCGTACATTGTCCAACAAAGTTTAATTACTCCATATCGATGCATCATTGTGTATCACATGGAGGAGTAATTTTGAGATATAATCTTTATTCATTTTAGGTATGTTCGGAATATTTTCTAATATACTCACTCATTCGATCAAATTAAATCATTTATATCGCATGTTATTTTATTTACTTCTGTTTTATATCGTATAAGTTTACCATAAACATACTACAAGTGTATCAAATACACATGTCCACGTCGACAATAACTCATTGGTGAATATGACGAAGTACGTGGAACCATTTTGGTATTTATAGAATTATGATTGCATACATCTATATGTATCAATCCGAAGAGTTCATCAACTCTTATGATACTCCCACTAAAAGGGTGCATAGCCCTTTATTGTTTGAGATATAATTAACAAGTAACGTATGATTCAAAATCATTGTGACGCCCCACCCCAAGACCCACATTAACAAAGAGTATTACTAGGTAATACTGTCTGCTAATGTAGAGAATAGGGCTGGATAGGAGTGACCATCTATTGCCTTGTCTTAAATATCTATTGAATACGTCGACAAATGCCATATTTCTTTTTCTATCTCAAGTGGATCAACATATCCAATAAATACTTAATACAAAGCCATAGGTGTCTATAGGATCTATCAGAACAAAATACAACAACTCAAATGCAAAACACATCACAGAACAGCAGATAATCCCATATATACACACATATACAGATACATCACGGAGTATACAAAATGATACATCACATATGTGGTATGACGACCACAATACAAACACGAGTCAAAAGAATATACATATCAGAGTAGCAAACCAAAAAGGACTGCACAAAAAGCTATAACAAAAGGAGCTAGCAGAATAGAGTCCATGCGGAAGCAGAATAGGCTAAGTCCAAATGTACCTAGCCTGAAACACCTTGGTCTGACCCGAGTATAAAATACACGGGTCAGTCTAGCTAAACAAATCAGTTAATAAGGATAAGCGATAATATGAGCATAAGGATAATGTGATAATATTCTCGAGTGAGAAGGGACAACTAAAGTGTATGATTACATCAAATGATAATATGGTATCACTACACAAACATATAATCTCAAAAGAGATAAAATAACCCATAAAATGCTAAAAGTAGCGAGCCTCATATCATCGGCATTCATAAGACATCAAACATGGTTTAGAGGAAAACCTAAACCTGTCATCTTGGCAAACCCAAAACATGCATAAAGAGATCCTATCTCAAACATGCCATAAGGCAAATATATCTCCAAAGAGGAGAATAAAATCTCAAGTAAACGCCAAAAGGCAAATCTCATATAACGCCAGTGTAGGCAATTCAAATCTCAAAAATAGAACTTCCAAGAGTTCAAATTCGCAAAAGGTAATCGCCACAAGGATATATCGAATGGTTCAAAGGACCAATTATGGAAATGGGCGATACACTAGGGAAAATAGTCAAAGAAACCATCTCAAAAGTGTTTGCACGTGCATGTGGCCGAAGCCTTGCCAAGTATTGTTATCTCAAATAGGTACCTCGCCCGAAGGCAAAACGTCACAATGACAAATACACCGTAGTGGCAAATACGCCGCAATGACAATTTGGATAAAGTATGAGAAAGTTATGATGTCTCAAATTTGAACCAAGACAGTGTTTTCACTGTAAAACTCTGGGCAAAACATGCTCCGGATCAAAGTTCGGCAGCATATTTCTATAAGCTATATAGGTCAAAATGACCTGAAATTTAGTATGCTTATAGTAGAAAACTTTATCTTTCAGAAAAAAAAGAATCACGCAATTATAGCAAGAAACGAAAGAGATATGCTGTCTCAAACATGGACTCAGGCCATGTTTGCAGCAACAAAATGTACATGTAATTTCCAGGCTGTGCATTGATTTTGCGCAAGGTTATCAGGTACCAAACGAAATAGTTTTGCTATAAAATTTTGCATATATATACTACAGCACATGAACTATCAATAAGAGAAAATACGGCAGCATTTCGTTGTCAGAATTGAGAGAAAATTACATGCAAAGTGACACCCAAACTTAGTATTTGCAGAAACAAAAACATCAACAAAAATCAATATTTTCAAGCTATTTTTGCATATATTTTGTGTCATAAAACCCATTCCGAATAATGATATGCTAATTTTAAAACCATATGGATATATGGGATCTTAGTTAAGTCACAACTTATTACCCAAAACCTTTCTTTCAAATGGTTTAAACAAATTACCATTTTATATCTTTTAAACAAAAAGATTCACTTTACAAAGTTCACCAATCTTTCACAAAGATTCATTTATAGCTTTCAAAACTATTTCCATTCCAAATCTTTTATACAAAAGATACATCTTTAAGATCCTCTTCAATTTGAAAACAAAGTTCACTAATCTTTAGCAAAGATTCATTATAGCTTAAATCAAAACAGTGCATCACACATCAGGGATATCAAAAAATTCAAGGCACTCAATTCAATTCAAACATCCATAAGCAAGATCAATTAGTCATCTGATTAATTTAAACCAGATTAATTACTTATGAATAAATTACTAATCCTGGTTAATTAACATTAATTAATTACAAATCATTTTAATTAATTAACCTTTAATAATAAATTAATTAACCTTAAATTATTAATTAATTATCCTTAATTAATAATTAAATCAATCTTTAATCATTAAATAATTAACCTTTAATTATTTAATTATTATTTAATTAATTAATTACATTAATTAATGGTGGTAGCTATAGCAGGCATAATATAATGGTACCTATGCTGGCTAAGATTAATATTATACTTTCGAAATGTTTTCCACTATGCACTAATAATAATATCCACAAAAAAATTTGCGTATGAAGCATGTTTGACTATCATAAGGAGAAATCTCCTCCAATTCTGCGTTTGCATTGTGTGTGTGTGGGGAGGCCTTATGGTAGTTTCATTTTCCAAAAGCATAAACGGATTTCTTTTTTATACAAATAACTGTTTTTAAGATCTCACACCAGTCCCATAACCCACAGAGCATTATGTAAGCAGTACCTCACCTTGTTTTGGAAGTGTAAAAATCTGATTTTGAGCTGAAAGGAATGAGCTTTGAGCTAATTTGGCCTTGTAGAACCTATAGAAAGAAAAAACATATGCATGCAAAGAAGAAATTCATTGTTAACAAACAATCTCTTCAAAAATTAAGATTTTGATGAAATATTTAGGTTTTTGAATTGGATTACCTGTTAATTTCACTTTAGATTGATAAAAATCACAACTTGTTGAAGATAATTTGAAGATTGAAAGCTTGGGTTTTGAGAAAGATGTTGTTTCCTTTTACTAGTTTGAGGAAGAAGATGAGAACAATTTTGTACGTACAGTAATTATTTCTCACTTCTTTTCTTATTTCTGGCTTTAGTGCACTAATGGGCTTTTGGACCCAAAAAGAAATTAGAGAAAATAAATTAGGCTAAATGAATTAATACAACACTTAAATCCAATATGTACATATACACTAAGTTATATGAAAACAATGGATTTTCTTCAAATTTTTACACAAATAAAATATGTAAATTCACATACATATTAAATAAAATATTTTACAACATAGAAAAGATAATTTTAGTTTTTAAAACATTTTTATTATTAAAACTCTTATTTTTCATAAATACACAGTTTTACACAAATAAATGCACAAAACCTTATTTTTAACTTCTAAAATTCCAAAAAATAAATCTTGCTTAGAAAAATATAACTAATCATTCTAAACTCAAATTTATACTTAAAACTCATTTTTAAACCAATTTTCACCTTTTTATTTGATTAAACAACCTTTAAAAATCACATACTTCTTTTAAAAAAATCATTAGAAGAAGTAATTGGCATAATTAATACAATTATTGCATTTTCTCTAAATAAAAACTATTTTCCATTTATTATTAACCCAAACAAATAAAATAAAGTTTCAAACTCTATTTTCTCATTTTATTTCCAAAATTCATTGTTTATTCCAAATAAACAAAATAAATTTTCCAATTTTATTTTAATTCACAATATTAAATTATAACTACCGTTATAATTTAATATTTACAAGTAATCTCCAAAACCAGGGTTGTTACAGACTCCCCCCTTAACAACACAATTATTTCATCAGTTCAAAAGAAAAAGACAAGCTTGAGTTAAAAATATTCTCACCATCGCTATGCAAAGAAAGAAAACCAGGATAGGATCGCTCGATAAACTCTTTGGTTTCCCAAGTGCAGTCATTGGGATTCGCGGACCATTGAACTTTAACGAGCGACATATCCTTGTCTCGAAGGCGTCTCACCTCCGAAGCAAGTACGCGAATAGGCTGCTGCATAACGGATAGGTCTAGTGAGATCCCAAACTCTTGCAAATCAGGAGAATCGATAACAGAATCCGACTCTCGAAGACACTTCTGAAGCTGAGAGACATGAAACGCATCGTGAATGCCCGATAGATGAGCTGGAAGTGAAACTCTATAAGCCACAGGGTCAATACATTCAGTAATAGGAAATGGTCCTATAAAGCGAGGAGCCAATTTTCCAGTCGTACTGAAATGCATAACCCCCTTCAAAGGAGAAACACGGATAAAGACGAGATCACCAATAGAGAATTCGAGAGGCTTTTTACAGTTGTCCGCATAGGATTTCTAGCGGCTCTATGCCTCTTTCATTCTCTTCCGAATAAGAATAATCTTCTCAGAAGAATCACGAACATAATCAGGGCCTTGAATAAGCTACTCACCAGATTCCAACCAACAAGAAGGTGATCGACATGGTCTTCCGTATAAGGCTTCGAAAGGAGCCATATCGATACTGGACTGAAAACTATTGTTGTAGGAGAATTCCACAAGAGGTAGGTGATCCTCCCAACTACCACCGAAATCTAGAATGCAAGCACGGAGAAGATCCTCGAGAATACGATTCACCCGTTCAGTCTGTCCATCAGACTGTGGATGATATGTCGTGCTAAAATTAAGCTTTGTTCCCAAAGCTTGCTGAAGACTCTGGTAGAAATGACTCGTGAATAGCGGGTCACAGTCACAAACAATCGAACTAGGAACTCCGTGAAGTTTCACAATTTCCTTGATATATAACTTGGCCAAATGATAAGCATTCCTATTAAACTTAATAGGAATGAAATGAGCTGATTTGGTAAGGCGATCAACAATAACCCAAATGCTAGAATGGCCAGATCTCGAACGAGGTAGGCCGTCAATGAAATCCATCGAAATCTGATCCCATTTCCACAATGGAATCTCTAGAGGCTGAAGGAGACCAGAAGGGCGTTGATGTTTGGCTTTGATACGTTGATAAGTCATGCAATTACTCACATAACTCGCCACATCGCGCTTCATGCCTTCCCAATAATAAAGGTGATGCACATCGGCATACATCTTACTGCTGCCAGGATGAATGGTATACTTAGAATGATGATAGTCATCGAGAATGTCATGCCTAAGTGCAGAATCAGATGGCACAACAAGACAGTTCTTCTTGCGAAGACACCTATGAGAATCAATGCTGAAATCCCTCAACTCCATGTCATGGGACTCAGACTCATAAATTTGGATAAGGTGCACAAGGTCGGGATCACGCCGCTGAGCATCGGCAATACAATCCAATAAGCTGTCGAGCTTCCAAACTGAATAATAGAATAGGCGAATCAGAAGATGGAGCTCGATCATGAATAACACAAAGAGATAAGGTCTCAAGAACATCCCACTCGGTTAGCATCATAGAAACAACTGCCGAATGTTTGCGACTAAGCGCGTCAGCAACACGATTTCCCTTACCAGGGGTATACTGGATATCGAAGTCATAGGAGGCAAGGAACTCGAGCCAACGTTGCTGCCTCATATTGAGCTCCTTCTGTGTGAACAGATATTTCAAGGACTTGTGATCGGTGTATAGAATGAAGTGCTCGCCTAATAGATAATGGCGCCAAATCTTCAAAGCGAAGACAATGGCGGCTAACTCGAGGTCATGAGTGGCATAGCGTACTTCATTCGGTCGTAGTTTCCTAGAAGCATAAGCAAATACCCGATCCTTCTGCATAAGCACGGCACCGAGGCCACAATGACTAGCATCGGTGTAGACAACAAGATCTTGATTCCCTTCAGGAACCACTAGAATAGGAGCATCGGTGAGAAGCTCCTTCAACTGTTGAAAAGAAGCTTCACACTTGTCGAACCAAATAAATCGAATGCCTTTCCGAGTAAGGCTAGTGAGAGGAAGCACAATGCGGGAAAAATCCTTAATGAATCGGCGGCAATAACCCGCCAATCCCAGGAAGCTACGAATCTCATGAACATTCTCAGGCCTCTTCCAACTCTGGATGGATTCGATCTTCGAAGGATCGACCGAAATGCCTTCGGAAGAAAAAACGTGGCCTAAGAACTTAACCTTGTTCTCCCAGAAATAGCACTTGGAGATTTTAGCTTTAAGCTGACGGTGACGAAGAGTACTCAAGACAATTCTCAAGTGATTAGCATGCTCGGCTTCAGACTTCAAATAAACAAGGATGTCGTCGATGAACACAAGGACGAACTTATCGAGATATTGTCGGAATACTCAATTCATAAGATCAACAAAGAAAGAAGGAGCATTCATCAAACCAAACGGCAAAACAAGCCACTCGTAAGATCCATATCGAGTGCGGAAAGCTGTAAGAGGTATGCTATCTTCCGCGACTCGAAGCTGATGAAAACCAGTGGCAAGGTCGAGTTGAGAGAAGACCTTAGCGCCACTCAATTGATCGAACATATCGTCGATCCTAGGCAACGGATACTTGTTCTTGATTGTCAACTCGTTAAGCTTGCGATAGTCGATGCAAAGCCTAAGAGTTCCATCGGACTTCTTCACGAAGACGACCGCAGCACCCCACGGTGAAAAACTAGACTGAATCAACTGCTTGGACTCAACCTCTAAAAGCTGCTTCTTGAGTTCCTCATTTTCCTTTATAGACAACCTCGTGGGAAGACGACTAACTGGCTGCGCGCCTGGAATGAGATCAATGTGGAACTCAATCACCCGCTTAGGTGGCAAACCCAAAACAGGCTCAAATACATCAGAGAAGTCACAAACAATAGGAATACGAGATATATCATCATCATCTCGTGAGTCTATAGAATATAAAGCCACTTCAGAATTATCCACATTCCGAAGAACAAGTGATAGCAGAGTAGATGAATCTGGATGTCGAAGATATAAAATTCTCTCAGAACAAATAATCCTGGCATTGTATCGCACTAGCCAGTCCATACCCAAAATCATATCAAATCCCAAATAAGAAATAACGTGCAGATTCGCACGAAAAGAAAAGCCACATAAAACAATCTCAACATCATCACAAAGCATGCTAAGGGTTGTGGATCCCTCGATAGGATTCACAATCCTCAATGAAGTAACCATACAAAAAACATCCAAAGACAAATCATCGACGAGCTTCTTCGATACGAATGAATGCGACACACCCGTATCAAAGAGGACTCGAATAGAACGGTCACGAAACAACAATGAACCTTCAAGAATAGAAGGAGAAGTACCTCTGCACTGAGAAGAACCTCCAGAAGCATCTGCTACATTCAGCTTGCCAGATTTAGAATTATTCGGAGCAATAGGACAAGTGGAAATACGATGGCCTTCCTTCTTGCAATAGCGGTAGAAGAGAGGCTTAGGACAATCTTGAATCATATGGTCAGGAGAACCACAATTGAAACACCCCTTTCGAGTAGGAGCTGCTCCACTAGGCTTAGATTTAGGACTAGATCCAACGGGCTTCTTCTTCTTGGAGGGGAAAACTTTGGCTTATGAAATGGGAACTTCTTCTTATTGGGGTTCTTGTGAACCTGAACCTCATCACCACTATCGCACTCCTTCTCAACGGCTTCGAGATGAAGCGCCGATCAACCAACTCCTCGAAAGAAAGCTGGAGCATCAAAGACTTCTTCAAATACTTCTTAAGACCAGAGACAAACTTCAGATTCTTCTTGTTAGGAACTGAGATGTTGGTTTTGATGGCAACAACCTTTTTAACTTATCTTATTATAAAATATATACTAACACTATTGTCAAGATAGATATGTATATGCAGGATATATATATATATGCAGGTATTGATTACTGAAGACCGATCGGTATAAAGACTCAAGACTCAAGATTGAAGACTCTAGAGTATCAAGATCAAGATTTCAAGATATGTGTCTAGTTTATTGTTAAAACTTCATAATAGCACGGAAATCTTCATTCCAAATTTCATTTGAGATGGAACCCATTTCTATCTTCTTAGTGGCTTACGAACCCACGACAAGTAGCTTACAAACCTACGACAAGTGGCTTACAAACCCACGAACATCCTGGTTTTGTACAAGTTCTCGAGTCCTGATGTGATGAGATATTCTGCAGGAAGAAGCTTGCAAAACTACTTCAAAATGGTTTTTCAAAATGATTTTCAAAACTACTTTTCAAAATGTTTTAGCCTTAAAAATTATCTTTTCAAATGATTTTCAAAAAGATGTTTTAGCCTTAAAATATTCTTTGTTTTTGTTTTTATATAAACTTTTTTTTAAACTTCGTTTGTTTTTAAAACTATCTTCTTATTTTTTAAATATTCTTTTATAATATATATACTTGAGATTTAAAATCAAATTTATATATACATTCTAAAAATATATTTTTATACTCTTCTTTATTTCAAAACATAGAAAAATTAGTTTATTTTATTCCAGAATCATTTCATATTGTTTTCCGTTCAATACCATTTTCAAATCAAATTTTACATTATTTTTAACTTAGGGATGTCGACATCATGGGATACCCTATGTCGACATGGTGGCCGTTAAATTCAAAAGTTTCAATTTTCAAAAGAAGTGTCTATTCGTTTAAATCTGTTCACGAATGGTTATGACCGTTACTGGTCTATAAATAGCCTTCACAAATAGATTTTTTAACTAACTATTTTCATATTTTCTTCACCCCTTCTCCACAAATCCATATTCTAAAAATTTCATATTTTAAGATCGTGCCGAAGTTCTGCCAAATTCTCAAGTGAATCAAATTAGAATCTCATTCTTATTTGGTTCTCTACCCTCTCTCAAAGATCAAAGTGCTATTCAGAGTTATAGGATCAATTTGTAATTAAAAGTTTATCGAGTCTCTCTATAAGGTGTGGTTGTGCCTGGAAATCAATTGGGTAATCTTGTAGCCAGTAAATCAAGAGAGTTTGCCCCCGGACTCATGAGACAGGAGGGTACCTCAAGGCCTTTAGAAATTGAGGATTGTAACCTCGACTATGGTATAATAAAAATCTGTATGAGGTGTTCTTCCTTGGTACAGGACTGGATGTAAGGTAACTCCGAACCAGTATAACATTCGGTGTGTTCTTTCCTTTTACTGCTTTTTATTTACTTTATGCATCTGTGTTTGATTCTGTGATTGTTCTGTAATTAAGTTCTGCATTTGTTTGTGTCATAATTTTAATTTAGTCCATATAAGTCGTAGAATCCATTAAACACTATTCACCCGCCCTCTAGTGTTAAATTAGCCTTAAGATTCTTAATCCGCACTCCCTTTCAATTAGTATCAGAGCATAGGTTTTCATAGTTTTCATAATCTGAAACTTGAAAATTGTTTTAATGGCTACCAACACTGGTAATGTCAACTCTGGCACTAGTTCTATTAACACTAACACTAGTTCATTAGTAGAAGGTCAGTCTACTATCAGACCACCATTTTTCAATGGCAGTAATTATGCATATTGGGCTTGTAGAATGAAAATTTATTTACAATCAGTAGGATTAGACACTTGGAATATCACACAAACTGAGTATGTTGAACCAACTACCGATTTTGCCTGGTGGACTACTGAGAAAAAGAATGTTGCACAAAATAACTCAAAGGCCATGAATATATTATTTTGTTCACTAGATAGGAATGAGTTTAATAGAGTGTCTGTTTGTAAGTCTGCATTTGAAATCTGGAAAACTTTACAATTTACTCATGAAGGAACAAGCAAAGTTAAACAGACTAAAATTTCCATATTAACTAATCGGTTTCAATTGTTTAAAATGCATGCAAATGAGTCCATTTCCGATATGTATTGTCGATTTCAAGATATTGTCCATTCATTAATTGCATTGGGAAAAAGCTTTTTGAAGGAAGACCAAGTCAGAAAAATTCTAAATTCACTCACTCTAGAATGGGATCAAAAGACACTTGCAATCGAAGAAGCAAATGATATCAGTCTAATGAAAATAGAAGAATTGATTGGGAATCCGATGTCTAATGAAGTTCAACTGCAAGGAAGAAGAGAAAACAAGGTTACAGAAAAGAAGTCATTAGCATTTAATGCAACAACTGAATATTAAGAACCAGACAGTGATGAGGAGATTGCTTTCATGACAAGAAACTTCCGGAAATTCCTTAAATATATAAAAATGAATAATTACAAAAGAAATGATCAAAGGAATTCCAGAAATAATACGGAGAACGTCAACAATGATAGATGATACAATTGCAATAAAGTCGGGCATCATAGGAAAGATTGTCCGTATCCAGATAAACAGTTGTTCCCTCCAAACAATGATTCGTCGAGGAAAAGAAAGAAAGCATACACAGCAACTCTTGATGACTCAGACTCATCATCCAGTGACGATGAAAAGAAGATGGATAATTCAAATCTGTGTTTCACTGCTATTCATGAATCAGATGATGATGGGAGTATGGATCTAAAAATTGGTACGCATTTACATTATTTTTAATTTTCTTTTTTGAATGGATGCTTGTTTGTTTGCTTGATTTTTTAATTTCCTTGAATTTTAAATTCAAATTTATCCCTTGAAATTTGAATTTTAAATTCAAAAATAATATTATTTTAATAATATTTTAAATATTAAATTATTAATATTTAAGTATTATTATATTTAATGTTATCGCAGGAATTATATAAGTAGAATATAGGAAATAATATATACATTTATTAGAAATTAGGAATAGTCACTTGTCCTTTGATTCAATAGGTACATGTCGACATACCGGGATACCCCATGTCGACATGCCTCTCAGAAATTTGATTTCAAAATTTGAATTCAAACTTTTGAATTTCCCTCCACCTTTTCACCAACTTCAATGCTCTGGAAAGATGCCTCTTGACCAGAGAATATGTCTATAGAATCTCTATTTAATTTACTCTCTTTATCATCACTTTTCACTTTTATTTCAAATTTCAAATTTATCTTCATTATCTTCAACTCCTCTCAAACTTCTTCAATGGCCTCTTCAAGCACTCCTAACACCATTAGACTTCCAAAATCTATCAAAAACTTTCTCTTTAATGACCCGGAAGCTATCAAAGCTTACATCAACTATGTAAACTTTGGTAAAATACATACGGGGAAATTTGCTATTTTTGAATATTTTCCTTCTTATGAAATTGAAAATCTTTTTCAACAATGTTCTATTCTTAGTGTAGTAGATAACAAACAAAATGATTTTGTATGTTATCCAAACCTTGTTAAGATGTTTTATGCGAATTTAAATCGTGGGTTTTATGATGGGCAAGATGGACAAATTTGGAGTAGTGTTAAAGGAACACAAATAGTTTTGGATTGTGAAATTTTAGGAAATATTTTGGGATGCAAGTATAGCGGAATGAATCTCTCGGAAGTTCAAATAAATGAAAATGAACGAGAGACATTTCATCACATCTTTGAAGGGGATGACAATTTTGAATTCAAAAATCGTTATTTTCGTCCAAAAGCAAGAATTATTAACCTTCTTATTCAACACACCCTTATTCCAAGATCGGGAAACTACAACAATCCAACTTTGAAAGTTTGCAAAGCTCTTTTTGCAATTTTTAAAAATTATGATATCAATTGGGCTCAAGTTATTTTGGATGAGCTAAGGCCCAAGAATTTTACTATGGGTGAAAACACATTATATCATGGAATTTATCTCACTCGGAATTTTTAATTACTTTGGAGTTGATTTCAAAAGGGAAGAATTTATAACTAGAAAAGTGTTCAACCATGGAAACATTTCCCTTATGCAAATTCCATTAGTGTTTCAACCATACGAAACACTTACGGAAAAGGAAGAAAGGCTTGCTTACGAAGAGATGGAAGAAATGGAGGAAGAAGAAGAAGAGGAAGAGGAAGGAATGGAAATTGAAGAGGAAGAAGAGGAAGATCAAGAAACTTCCTTAGAAAGTATTGAATATCCTACTAATCCCACTAATCCATCCAATAAGACCATTCTCAATAATCAAAAAATTATAGTGGAAAATCAAAAGACACTTAAAAGATCAATGAGTAAGAAAATGGATAAGATTTCCACTAAAATCGAAAAGTTCTTCGGGAAAGTTAGTAGAAAGCTTGGACTATCATCTTCTTCATCTTCATCTAATTAGTTTTAGTTCATGTTATCTTGTTTGTTTCAAGTTCTATCCATGTATTTTCTTTTATTTTAGTTAATATTGTATTAGTTTATGTAATGTTGACTAGAATCATCAATGAAATCTTTTATTCAACTTCACTTTTCTTTGTAATTGCTTGTTTTTATATTATACAAATTATAGTTGCATAGATTTGTTCATAATATTCAAAACAAAGCAAATTGTCACTTTAGACAGAGGCATGTCGACATCCCCCATCCCCCCATGTCGACATACAACGGGCAGAAAGTAGTTACACTTTCAAATTTTTATTTCGTGTAACTAACTTGTGTCTATTCATCTTAAACGACTTTCTACCCCTATTTATACATGTTTCTTCCAGAATAATTTATCAAATCTCATTTCTAATCACTCTCTTTCATATTTCTTCCTACTTCTTGAATTATGGCCTCTCCGATTAAGAATCTAAGTGATAATCTTGAGGAAACTCTCACTTCATTCAAGAATATCCTTACATTCATACTTCGTAATCAGCGTCACCTAGAATTGAGTCAAATACAGATGATCAAGGAGCAAGAGAGACATTTCGACGCCCTTCATTGGATGTTCTCAGCCCTTAACAAGGACGATCTCGAAGGAAATCCACCAGTCACTCTCGACAAAGATAAAGAAGAATGGAATGCCATCAAAGCAGACCCTATCTTTGGAGAAGATGGATGGGTGGAAGTACCAAGGAATGTCTAGTCATTCTGTATGTTATTGGTGTGTTTTAAACTTAATTGACTTGACTTATTTTAAAACATTTAGTGTGGTTTGTATATATGATTGATTGAATAATTACTGTAAATATGATTGGATGATGATTGATTTACTGTTGGATTACACTTATGATCACACTCATGATCACATTTCACATTTATGATCAAATTCCATACTTATGATCACACTTAGCATTTATTACACTTATATATGGATTACTCTAGTTTGTATTATGGTTGATCATCTTATATCAAGTTCAGGGAATTTATTAGTAAGAAGTTTTTATTGATGACAAAGGGGGAGAAGTTATAAAATAGTAGTTGGCTTGGAGTAAGGGGGAGTAATGATTGGAGTAAGGGCGAGTCATGGAGTAAGGGGGAGTTATGATAGGAGTTAAGGTATGGTAAGTATCTTTTATAAATACAAGTTGTCATCATCAAAAAGGGGGAGATTGTTAGGAACTGAGATGTTGGTTTTGATGACAACAACCTTTTTAACTTATCTTATTATAAAATATATACTAACACTATTGTTTAGATAGATATATATATATATATATATATATGCAGGATATATATATATATGCAGGTATTGATTACTGAAGACTGATCAGTATAAAGACTCAAGACTCAAGATTCAAGATTGAAGACTCTAGAGTATCAAGATCAAGATTTCAAGATATGTGTCTAGTTTATTGTTAAAACTTCATAATAGCACGGAAATCTTCATTCCAAATTTCATTTGGGATGGAACCCATTTCTATCTTCTTAGTGGCTTACAAACCCACGACAAGTAGCTTACAAACTTACGACAAGTGGCTTACAAACCCACGAACATCCTGGTTTTGTACAAGTTCTCGAGTCCTGATGTGATGAGATATTCTGTAAGAAGAAGCTTGCAAAACTACTTCAAAATGATTTTCAAAATGATTTTCAAAATGATTTTCAAAACTGTCTTTCAAAATGTTTTAACCTTAAAAATTATCTTTTCAAATGATTTTCAAAAAGATGTTTTAGCCTTAAAATATTCTTTGTTTTTTTTTAAATAAACTTTTGTTTTAAACTTCGTTTGTTTTTAAAACTATCTTCTGATTTTTTAAATATTCTTTTATAATATATATACTTAAGATTTAAAATCAAATTTATATATACATTCTAAAAATATATTTTTATACTCTTCTTTATTTCAAAACATAGGAAAATTAGTTTATTTTATTCCAGAATCATTTCATCTTGTTTTCCGTTCAATACCATTTTCAAAACAAATTTTACATTATTTTTAACTTAGGGATGTCGACATCATGGGATACCCCATGTCGATATGGTAGCCGTTAAATTCAAAAGTTTCAATTTTCAAAAGAAGTGTCTATTCGTTTAAATCTCTTCACGAATGGTTATGGCCGTTACTGGTCTTTAAATAGCCTTCACAAACGAATTTTTTAACTAACTATTTTCATATTTTCTTCACTCCTTCTTCTCCATAAATCCATATTCTAAAAATTTCATATTTTAAGATCGTGCCGAAATTCTTCCGAATTCTCAAGTGAATCAAATTAGAATCTCATTCTTGTTTGGTTCTCTACCCTCTCTCGAAGATCAAAGTGCTGTTTAGAGTTATAGGATCAATTTGTAATCAAAAGTTTATCGAGTCTCTCTATAAGGTGTGGTGGTTGTGCCTGGAAATCAATTGGGTAATCTTGTGGCCCGTAAATCAAGAGAGTTTGCCCCGTCCTCGTGAGACAGGAGGGTAACTCAAGGCCTTTAGAAACCGAGGATTGTAATCTCGACTTTGGAATAATAAAAATCTGTATGAGGTGTTCTGCCTTGGTACAGGACTGGATGTAGGGTAACTCCGAACTAGTATAAAATCCCGTGTGTTGTTTCCTTTTACTGCTTTTTATTTACTTTCTGCATCTGTGTTTGATTCTGTGATTGTTCTGTGATTAAGTTCTGCATTTGTTTGTGTCATAATTTTAATTTAGTCCATATAAGTCGTAGAATCCATTAAACACTATTCACCTGCCCTCTAGTGTTAAATTAGCCTTAAGATCCTTAATCTGCACTCCCTTTCACTTCTTATAAGAGGTGCTAATGTATTCAAGACCATACTTAGATAAGGCCTCAAATGATGAAACATAATCAGAGACGGAGGACTTCCCTTGCTTCAACTAAAGGAAGCGACGGGCTAATAAAGCTTTCTCTGATTTGGGAATGAACTTAAGCTCGAATCGTTCCCTAAACTGAGTCCAAGTAAGAGTAGACTCATCGAGCTCGGCTATGAGAAGCTCGTACCAATCAAGGGCACGCTCTTGCAATAGGCTAGATGCTACAAGAACTCTGTCGTGGTCAGAAAGATCCATGCGAGAGAAAATGCGCTCGCACGTACGAATCCAAGCTTGGACCTCAAGAACGAACTCGGAGCCTTTGAACGGCTTTCCTCCGAGATGAGATAAATCACTACACAAGTGCACAAAGGCAGACTTGCGTGGAGGAGATGCTCGAGTAGGAGCTGGAGGCTGAGTGCTCCTAAATAACTCCATAAACTGATCAGCAGACATATAAATGACGTTCGGATGCGAGTCGCTGGATTGCCCAGCATCCGAGCGTCGTCCTCTGCCTCTTCCAGCCATTAGCTGAAATTTAAGATAAGATAAAGATTATTCACATGGTAGATATCATTAATTCAAATATGGAATACTACGGAATTAAAATGCATTCCTTGACATATTCCTAAAATTCTATCTACCCCAAAGGACACGAAAAGAACAAAGGCACGATGATTCAGGGATTCGTAACACTTGTATTACACTTTGATGTACCGTAATATGTGTTCTGTTTTGTGTTTATCATATTTTGTTCTGAACTCAGCTCTGATACCAAGCTATGATGCCCCACCCTGAGACACACATTAACAAAGAGTATTACTAGGTAATACTGTCTGCTAATGTAGAGAATAGGGTTGGATAGGAGCGACCATCCATTGTCTTGTCTTAAATATCTATTGAATACGTCGACAAATGCCATATTTTTTTCTATCTCAAGTGGATCGACATATCCAATAAATAATTAATACAAAGCCATAGGTGGCTATAGGATCTATCAGAACAAAATTCAACAACTCAAATGCAAAACACATCACAGAACAGCAAATAATCCCATATATACACACATATACAGATACATCACAAAGTATACAAAATGATACATCACATATGTGGTTTGATGACCACAATACAAACACGAGTCAAAAGAATATACATATCAGAGTAGCAAGCCAAAAAGGACTACACAAAAAGCTATAACAAAAAGAGCTAGCAGAATAGAATCCATGCGGAAGCAGAATAGGCTAAGTCCAAATGTACCTAACCTGAAACACCTCGGTCTGACCCGAGTATAAAATACACGGGTCAGTCTAGCTAAACAAATCAGTTAATAAGGATAAGCGATAATATGAGCATAAGGATAATGTGATAATATTCTCGAGTGAGAAGGGACAACTAAAGTGTATGATTACATCAAGTGATAATATGGTATCACTACACAAACATATAATCTCAAAAGAGATAAAATAACCCATAAAACGCTAAAAGTAGCGAGCCTCATATCATCGGCATTCATAAGACATCAAACATGATTTAGGGGAAAACCTAAACCCGCCATCTTGGCAAACCCAAAACATGCATAAAGAGATCCCATCTCAAACATGCCATAAGGCAAATATATCTCCAAAGAGGAGAATAAAATCTCAAGTAAACGCCAAAAGGCAAATCTCATATAACGCCAGTGTAGGCAATTCAAATCTCAAAAATAGAACTTCCAAGAGTTCAAATTCCCAAAAGGTAATCGCCATAAGGATATATCGAATGGTTCAAAGGACCAATTTCGGAAATGGGCAATACACTAGGGAAAATAGTCAAAGAAACCATCTCAAAAGTGTTTGCACATGCATGTGGCTGAAGCCTTGCCAAGTACTGTTATCCCAAATAGGTACATCGCCCGAAGGCAAAACGTCACAATGAAAAATACGCCGCAGTGGCAAATATGCCGCAGTGGCAAATACGCCACAATGACAAACGTCTTGAAGATAAATACGCCGCAATGGCAAACGCCGCAATGGCAATGACCCGAAGGTCCAGTACTGGCACGCCGCAATGGCAAATGTGTCACACATTCTCGAATAGTGTTAACGTGCATCCCATACCACACGTTCGCACTAAATGGTTTACTAATCGCCAGTAAATTTCACACTCAAAGCAGTAAAAAGTTTAACTCGTCTCATCGGTAAACTCGACTCGAAGGTCAAAACGATCAAACGGACAAGTCAGGAATTAATCGATAAGATAAACGCATGTGTCCCATACCACGTGTTTTACCAAACCGTATAATTCTCCTTTTCATTCGCTCGAATAGTGCAAAAATATGTATTTTATATATAAAATAATTTATTTGAGAAAATAAGGCTATGTTTGGTTTACCGTTTTTAGTTTTTAGTTTTCGTCCATACAAAAATACGCACGATGCATGTATATTATGAAAATTGACCATTTTAGAAAACGAATTTAACACACAAAATAGAAAACAACTTTTTTTTATTTTTCGTGTTTTGAGAAATAACGGAAGCGCGAGCAACAATTCATCCTTCCCCGTTCCTCCATCCACTTCGTGGTCCCCTCCAATCTTCCGTTCATCCCTTCCGACCTCCCTTCATTCTTCTCATATTTTGTAATTAATGTTGAAAACTCAAAACATAAAATACAAAATAAACCGAACGACCCCTAAGCTTTTAAACCCATTTTCCGAAATCAATTTTGAAGACAATATTTGAAAATTTCCTTATTATAGAGAATAAATAGATTTTATAGCTTAAAATAATTTAAAAATATTACATAATAATTATTTTAAATGCCAATTTATTTTAAAAATTATTTCAAAATTGTTTGGAAAAATATGTGCTTGAAATCAAAGAAATCACTCAAAACTGTCATTCAAATTCAATTCAAATTTGAATTTCAAATTCATCAAGACTTGGCTAGCCTATTGATAGGTATCATAGCTCTCAAAACATTTCAGAAATATCACAAAAATATGAAGTAAAAGTCAAAAGTCGGAAGGAGAAAGAACATAAACGCTTAGGCAAAATAATACCCAGGTCTGAAATCTTCTCTGGGTTCAAATTTCGGACATATAACAGGTGGCCAAACGACCTTTGATTGAACTAAAAATTAGTGTGCACAAAGTAGAAAACTTCATCTTTCAAACAAGAAAAGAATCAATGAATTCCGACAGAAAATGCTACCTAAAACATAGACTCGGACCATGTTTGTAACAGTTCAACAAGAATGTGCCTAGGCCTGAAAATCCATTCTGGGTTCAACTTCCAGGCATAAAACAGAGGACCAAACAATATCGGATTAAGCTCAAAACTGGTATGCATATAGTAAAAAACATTGTCTTTCAATAAAAAAAAGAATCATGCAATTTGGATAAAGTATGAGAAAGTTATGATGTCTCAAAATGGAACCTAGGCAGTGTTTTCACTATAAAACTCTGGGCAAAAAGATGCTCCGGATCAAAGTTCGGAAGCATATTTCTATAAGCTATATAGGTCAAAATGAACTGAAATTTAGTATGCTTATAGTAGAAAACTTTATCTTTCAGACAAAAAAAGAATCACGCAATTCGACCAAGAAACGAAAGAGATATGTTGTATCAAACATGGACTCAGGCCATGTTTGTAGCAACTCTGTGTGTATAGGTAATTTTCAAGCTATGCATTGATTTTGCAGCAAGGTTTTCAGGTATCAAACGAAATAATTTTGCTATGAAATTTTGCAGATATATACTACAGCACATGAACTATCAATAGGAGAAAATCCGGCAGCATTTCGTTGCCGAAATTGAGAGAAAATTACATGCAAAGTGACACCCAAACTTAGTATTTACAAAAACAAAAACATCAAGAAAAATCAATATTTTCAAGCTATTTTTGCGTATATATATGGCATTTGAAGCTTTGCTTCAGCTAGCATTCTGTGAGCAGCAACTCACCTTGTTTTTAAGTGTAAAAATCTGATTTTGAGCTGAAAGGAATGAGCTTTGAGCTAATTTGACCTTGTAGAACCTATAGAAAGAAAAAACATATGCATACAAAGAAGAAATTCATTGTTAACAAACAATCTCTTCAAAAAGAAGATAATTTGAAGATTGAAAGCTTGGGTTTTGAGAAAGATGTTGTTTCCTTTTACTGGTTTGAGGAAGAAGATGAGAACAATTTTGTACGTACAATAATTGTTTCTCACTTCTTTTCTTATTTCTGGCTTTAGTGCACTAATGGGCTTTTGGACCCAAAAAGAAATTAGGCTAAATGAATTAATACAACACTTAAATCCAATATGTACATATACACTAAGTTATATGAAAACAATGGATTTTCTACAAATTTTTACACAAATAAAATATGTAAATTCACATACATATTAAATAAAATATTTTACAACATAAAAAAGATAATTTTAGTTTTTAAAACATTTTTATTATTAAAACTCTTATTTTGCATAAATACACAATTTTACACAAATAAATGTACAAAACCTTATTTTTAACTTCTAAAATTCCAAAAAAAAAATTCTTGCTTAAAAAAATATAACTAATCATTTTAAACTCAAATTTATACTTAAAACTCATTTTTAAACCAATTTTCACCTTTTTATTTGATTAAACAACCTTTAAAAATCACATACTTCTTTTAAAAAAATTATTTGAAGAAGTAATTGGCATAATTAATACAATTATTGCATTTTCTCTAAATAAAAACTATTTTCCATTTATTATTAACTCGAACAAATAAAATAAAGTTTCAAACTTTATTTTCTCATTTTATTTCCAAAATTCATTGTTTATTCCAAATAAACAAAATAAAATTTCTAATTTTATTTTATTTCACAATATTAAATTATAACTACCGTTATAATTTAATATTTACAGGTAATCTCCAAAACCAGGTTGTTACAATCATACAATAAAATTATTTCTCAAAACTACGGCTTACTCTATAATTCCAAAACAACTGTAAATAATAGACACGTTTGTATTTTCCAATGCACCACTTTTGTTATAAAAAAATAATACCACATTATAGTTTTATTTCACAAAGAATATTCATAATATTCATATTGAAATATAGCTACGTCTAAAAAAAATTCAGTCGATACCGAAAAATAATCATTATTTCATAAATAATGTATGGTAAGTTTTATGAAAACAATTTTCGTACTATGATGCAATTAATAAGTGCTATATGGCATGCTCCCACTCTTTCCACCATTACTATAATAGCGTGTTAAATTTGGAGGTCTATCATTCACTTAATACAATTTGTTTATTTCATATACTACAACTTTTTACAGTGGAGAGTTTGTCGATCAAATATCTTAACCTCAAAGAAATAAATCTCATAGAAAACAATTTTCTATATGAAAATGCATTACGGAATAGAAATCATATTTTTTATTCTAATATTAAGTATCAATTATTATTACAATTCCCATTTCCAATGTTTCTCTATGAAGTAGAAGTGTCAATTCATTCTCTTCATCCTAACTGTACCTTAAATTACATTTGTTCTTATACATTCGTTTTCCTTTCAAATGGTCAAATTATTCAAATAAACTTACTACAATATCATAACAAACTCTTTACAAAAGCGCGTTCGATTATCCTTAACATTTAAGGATATCAAATATGTTGCACTTTATGTAAACCGATCAAAATGACATTTCAGCGATCGAGTTCTTATATTTATCTTGTAATTTGTGGTCTTGTGTTACATTAAAACAATATGATCTCTTTTGTAATCAATTAGATTGAATACTCGATCTCGCACTAAGGTTTATTTGGTTTTTCGGATGAACTAATTTCATCGAAATGTTGTACATTACAAACTTTGACCATTCACCATATAACATTTATATGCAATTATATATGGATTAAATATCCATAGTCTTATATTGCTTTTAGAGTTCGAAACTCATAGAATGCAATACATGGTCTTGACCAAATAAATGCACAAGTGACCAAACCACTAATGTATTCGGTGGTTGTAAAAATTAGGCACTTGCATGGGTATAGAAAACATTAACATGCAATAGGCATTTAATAGTGGGTATTATATTTCCATTTGTCAACTTTCAATTCAGTTCGTTTGTATATTTTAATTGATAAACATTTTATCATATCATATTAAATGCACACATTTACCATTGTAGATAATTATAACATTATTTAGCATATGTTCTTACAATATTAGAAAGGTTAAATGTTACCATTTCATTTTTCTGATAAGGCTCCCACTAGTCTTTTATGTTTTCCAAACCCTAAAATGGAACATAGAAGTCTTTTGACTTCACTAGTGCGTGTTAGGACTCATCTATCTTGGTATTTCGACCTTGAGTTTGCTCAACAAATCATAGCCCCACAAACGATGGATAACTCCTTATCGGTTGTATCACATACAACTCCTAACCTATTTTTCCTTGTCCTAATCTCATTTCGACCTTGAGTTTGCTTAACAAATCGAAAGAAATTATTCACTCATACCTACCACATCGCGACGGCTTAAGTATAGTATATGTACCTTGAGTTTGCTCAACAAATAGATATAGTTATCTTACCTCGCCTATTTAATATATTAATAATACTACACATAACATCCCTAGCTTTAGTTTGCTCTACAACTAAGGAGTATGCAAGTAATTATTAATATATATATATATATATATATGGTAGAGGACAACATTACATTAAAGATTCATAATCTTAGTATATTATATTGAGTGATATCGACTTATGGAATAATGTATTTCTTATGAAATACTCTCATGATTCAAGTGTCGGGCACATCAGAAATTAAGGTATATGTACATTTACGTACGTATTTATTCCTTAAGTCTATTTGGGTTTCTTTAATGTTCCACCTTTAGTTTATACATTCATTTCATATAAGTTTTATTATTATATAACTTTTACATTTCATATTACTTATATAATAGTCTTAGGTATAATATTTTATTAATTAAATCTTATTTAATTAATTTTAATTAATTAACTCTTTAATTAATTTTAATTAATTAACTCTTTAATTAATTTTAATTAATTAACTCTTTAATTAATTTTAATTAGTTAACTCTTTAATTAATTTTAATTAACTCTTTAATTAATTTTAATTAACTCTTTAATTAATTTTAATTAACTCTTTAATTAATTTTAATTAACTCTTTAATTAATTTTAATTAATTAACTCTTTAATTAATTTTAATTAATTAACTCTTTAATTAATTTTATTTTAGTATTCCAATAGAACTTTTATATTGGACATATCTACTATAACCTTTATAGTGTATAAGATAACCTTTATAGTATAACACATATATCTTATATATGTGTATTTTTATTTTATTAATTAACCTTTAATTAATTTATTTAATTAAACAATTTTAATTAAATTATATTAATTTCAAAAGTTTATCTTATATACATACATGTATAATTATGTTATCTTAAAACTTTAAAATAACATAACAATATAAACATATATAATACATGCATATAAGTATTAATTAATTAACTCATTAATTAATTTATCTTATTAATCCTATTAATAAATTTTAAATTTCGAAATTAATATTAAAATAGTTTCAAACATTTTGAACTTTTCATTGCATTTTCAAACATTTTGAAAATTTATGTCATATTATAACCTTTTATAATAAACATGCTTTTATTTTTAAATTTAACTTTAAATTTACAATCTTCTCTTAGTTTAAAAAACTATTCTGAAAATTAATCCAAGGCCTTATTCAAATTGGACCTTTTCTATCAGGGGCAACCTTTGGGCTCACTTTACATTTCAGGCTAGGTAGGTAACCAGGTAGGACAGGGTACTTGATTACCCAATTCCAATCCTAGACATCACCTTTCTAGACACCGCACTAAGTGCGCAAGCTTAATTAGTTGGCCCACATGACTAATTTAGATTGCATAAGCTATTGGGTTCTGATACCATTGTTGGAACTGGGCCAGCCCGTAGTGGAAGAAATGAGTGAATTTCAAAAAATTTACCACTTTGGATCATTAACGGGCCTATGAAGTCTAAACATACTTAGAAATTTTCTAAGTTTTCTTTTAAATAAAATCTTTATTTTATTTAGATTTAGAAATAAAGTTTAAAATTTAATTTAATGTGTATGTAAATTAGAGTATATCAAATATACTCTTATGTACATATTTGTGTGTAACGGTAACTTATTAAATTTATTTAGAGAATGAAACTTTTAATTTACTATCTCTTAAGTTATTGAATTAATGAGGGTTTATAAATTTATTTAGAAAAGGAAACTTTTCATTTCTTTCTCATAACTTATTTAATTAATAAAGGGAAAAATATTTATATGGATAGAGAAACCTTTTGTTTATCTCTCTTTAGTTAAATTGATTAATTATATGAAAGTCATTAATTAGCAACATATATATATATGGCATGAATGTGGGTATAAACAAATATTATATTATAGTGTAAATTCTATAAGAGAAACATATGATAGGTGCTATTAATTGATAACAATGGTAGACATATAACTAGAAATAAATGGATAGTTAAACACATAAAGAAAATGTGGGAAATAAATAAAGAGAAACAAAGATGATTGATTTAATTTCTCATTTGGTAGACTTAACTAATGCAGCATATGAATGATAATCAATTGGCATCGTGATATAAGAATATAAACAGTCAACAACAAAAGTATGTATGTATTATTAACTAATTGTGTGTGTGTATGTTTAAATATGTTTATATATGTATTGTTTAATGAATCCTCCAAATATACTAAATTAATTCAGCCAAGCCAACTATTATCCATTCAAGATTTATTAACAAACATGTAGTGATCTGATTTACTAAATCAATTTGAAAATAGATCTTAATCAATAAATCCAAATGTAACCAATATGTATATGTTAATAATTTAATGTAGAATCAAACATATATATTTATTGTAAAATAAAATTTGTCCAAAGTATATTTTGTATAACAATAATATTATGTTGATTCGTGTTTATTTATACATAAATACAATGTACAAATATGTATGTATGTGCATGTATACATAATATACATACATATATATACATATATGTTTAAAAATATTTTTATATTTATTGTTAATGAATCCTTTAAAATTAATAAATCACTCAACCAAATCAATTGTAATCAATTTAAGATTTATTACCAGATATGCACTAATCGAGCTTAGTAAAACAGTCTGATAACAGATCTTAATCAACAAATCTAAAAATAATTTATATGTATATGTTAATACAAAAAATTCTTAAAACCTTTTAAAATATTTCAAAATTAGTTTAACATACACATACATACATACATATATATATATATGCATTTATGTATATGTATGAATCTTAAAGTAGAAATCAATATTATAATCAATGTAAACTACCGTTAACATTAAATAAAATAAAGTGAATTAGAATAACAAGTTAATTGCTAAATCTATATTTAGATCAAAATCAATAGAAATTAACATAGAAAATCATGAATAGAAGTTATCAACTTCAAATGGAAACCAAATCTAATGATAACAAGGTGTACTACATTAAGACCTATAATTGTATGCTTATAAGGACAACAAATGCATATATAAAATTTTCAAAATGAATTAACTACTGGATCTATAATATCATGGAGTAAATACATAACTAGTGGAATTTACCTTGTTGATGTTGCCTATGATTCGTACCTTGAATGATAAATGCTTCTAGATCCGATTGAACCACCTTAGAAATTGCAACAATCTGAAGCACCACTTTTGAATTTATTTTATTTGATTTGTTTTCATTTTGTTTTGGGAATTTTTGTGGCTTAGAAGCCATGAAATTTCGATCAAGAATGTAGAAAAATGAAGAGGGGGCTAGGGTTTAGAAGGAGAGTGATTGAGAGAGACCGGTGAATGGAAGATAACATATTTATAGAGGGTTCCTTCCTTAACCTCCTCCCTTCATTTTGTACATCCAACCATTAATCCTCTTTTTCTTATGGCCTTCTATGAATAAGGCTATATGTGCCTTGATATATTCCCAAACCCATTTAGTAATTAATCTATTTAAATTCGATTTAAATATTATATCAATATCATATATCGATACATACAAACATAACTTTTATGTACGTACTTTATTAAATACTAATGGGTTCAAACAAATCAAATAAATAAATAAACAAAAACTTAATAATTAATATTTCATAAATATTAATTTAATTAATTTATAATGATTATAAATTAATTAAATCGTGTGGTTTTTGAAGCATTCATTATTACGGTTGTGCGACTCAAAGGTGTAAATTCAGTCAACGATTAATATCGAACTATTTGAATTTAACATTCACACGTCACTTAGCAGGTGGTGTGACATTTTGGCCAAATTTATTGCTTACACATCTTTTAGGTAAAATCCAATTTTACTTATTATAGCGGTACCTAATGGTGACAATTATTTACACCAATTCTCTTCGTCAAAACTATATCACTTTGGATTTATGGAATTTGGTAATGGTCAAAATTCCAACATCATCCACATTCAACTTTATAGTCGAAACACAAAGTCCTTGGTTCAATAATAACAATTATTATTAACCAAAATGCTCTGGCCAGAGTCTTTGACTTTGAGTTGACTTGAGTCGACCATGATACTAACCCCATATAACTGAGGAGACGAATCCTTTCTTGAATAGTGCTTCACTTCCAATACTTCCACTCGACCCAACTGGTGTCACTCGATGGAACGCCATGACATGATTTGACTATAATCAAAGCGGAGCTTTCGTATTGAAGATCCGCAGTATTCTCAAGTCAAGAGAATTGTGTAAATCAGTCACATCGATATTCTCTGCTTGACCTTAGTTATATTAACCAACGGAAAACTATCGAGTGAGTCATTCCATAGTTATCCAATAACTATCAGTATGTAACCACTTGGTGCCCCCAGCAGTCATGAGTAATACACTGTCCAACATTTAGAGAGCGTTATGTACTCCAGTCTCAACGGATACATCGATATCCAATCTCGATGCATCTTGACTAGAAACATTTAAAATAGTATATTTGTTTCATTATGATAAATTACTCACGGTTACAACACTTGGTAACTACTATCACAAAACATACCATTTGTGGATTTTCTATTAAATATATTTTTAATTAAATTGATTAATTAATATAACCACATTATATCGAGTATATAATAGAAAGAAAATACATTTATTTCGAACAAGATTGGTCAACGAGTTAGATATATGTAACAAATTACATAATTGCCCCTAGGGCATACCCCTAACTCTATCAATAACAGGAGTGTAATAGCGTCATAGATATTTATGGGGTTTCACATCTCCTATCTGGTGTATAACGTGCGTGCAATAACTCAAGAGATGTTACGAGATTTTCCATCTCTTAAGGATCCGTCAAAATATCTATATATAATTGAATACGCTATATATATAACGTCTAATCGGTAAAATATATATTTTCCTAGCATGAAGGCTTTACATTAATCCCCCTTAACGCATTTTTAAGCATTGTCATACAGTTTGCATATAACACAACCAGTAGAACGTCGGTAGATAGGGATGCGCTGTGAAACGACAACACTAAACCGAACTCGTAGTTGTCTCGTAAACTGATAAAAGTATGACAAGGAACGTGAGGCAATGCCCAAGGTAGGATACTACCAGTTCGGGTTATAAGGCTGGTGGTAACGCGTCGTAGCCACGACCGCCCACCGCGTCCACCCATCCCATATCGAGTCAAAGGGAGGTTATCCCAAATCAAGGTGCACCAATCGAGACCAACATCAAAGGTAATAGTATGGACCGAGTCCATTAGAAAAATCGAAGAATAGATATCCTCTAGGGGTACCTAGCCCACTTGGTCTGGATCAAACCATCTTGTTTTAGTCATTTCAAATTAACACAAAGTGTCGGGGCTATCCATCATCGTTCTATTTCTTAAAATCCAGCAAACGTACACTAAATCCAACCACTTCATTATGGAGTCTCCTCCACATACACAATTGTTAAAGTGGTTCCAATATCGACAAAGAGTATGCCAATAAGAGGCTTCGGACTTTTTAACAACCAAACGTCGTTTTACACATCGGTTGGTTCTTTTACATTTCGAAAACGATCCACTTGATATCAAAATATCATATTCGCTTCAGTATGTCATATTCACTTCGAAATATTGATTTATTCACTTCAAAATCAATTTCATTTCAAAATCATTATATTCCGTTCGAAATCAATTTCATTTCAAAAATCATTTTATTCACTTCGAAATCAATTTCATTTCAAAACATCATATTTACTTAAAATATGTCAATTTCACTTGGAAATCATTTCCAATATCTCAATTTTACTTCCAAAATCATTTCGAATTTCTACTTAAGTTATAACTTCAATTTAACCAATTCACATCTAAATCTACGATTTAAACATAAACAGTTCCCAACATGAACAGTTTGAATTTTTTGAAATAGTTTGAAAATTTTAAATAGTAAAAATAATTTATGGTTAAAATAGTTTAAATAGTTTATAGATTTGAAACAGTTTGATATAAAATGGTTTGAGTATTGAAAATGGTTTATATAGTAAAATAGTTTGGAAAATCAAAATAATTTGAATATTTAAAAGGATAGATTTCAAACAGTTTATATTAAAATAATTTATTTTGAAAACAGTTTCAAATCCTGTTTCTTTCCGTTCCAAAAAATCTAGACTTAAGTCCAAATTTCAATCAAACTGATAAAAGTTCAAATCTTCCAATTCAAATTGTAACGACCCGATATTTTGGACCATTCGCGTCCATTGTAAGTGTATAGGTAGACACTCATGCCGGAGTTGAATTGCTCAAAATACCGCGTTGTTAATTTAAATTTGGCAAAACTGAACATATACCTTAAATAAATAATCACAGAACACAGACACAGAGTAATAATTGCAGCGGAAATAAAAGAGATAGTAGTTCATGAAGCTACTATATGAATATATAAAATACATCAGAGTTTACAACAGAAGAGTAATACGATACATCAGAGTTAAGCCAGATACAACAGAAGGGTAACACGATACATCAGATACAAATCAGACTACATCACTGGAATCATCGAATACTGAAAGCAGAATAGATGGCTGGATCTTCAAGCAAAGCTCCAACTCCAAAGGTGAGTCTCGAATACTGGTTCACTCAGTCTGACCCGAGCGTAAAGCAAAAACACAAGACACTCGAGTCGGGATTAACATTCTTATATTAATAAATCCAACTCAAGTGAAATAGCAATTGAAATACAAGTAACTCAAAGGATGTTTGGAATAACCATCCTTTAAGGATCCGTTAAACTATCTACTAGGTAGTAATATACGCTAAGTAGATAATGTCTATCAGTAATATAAAAAGATATCAAAATAGTGTTAAGTCATGGCCCATTCCACCCTTAACACATTTTTATTCCCAAAAGCATATACAAGACCGTAGTTTCCCCAAAACCGGAAGTCACCAGAGGGCAATCCATATACTAAAGGTATAAATCAAAATCGTAGTGGTCGTGTATAAATGGAATACAAGTATGACAAGGCACATGAGGCAATACCCAAGGTAGTGATACTGCCGTTCGCCTGATCCGGACTGGTGAGAACGCAACGCCGCAGCGCCCGCAACACTGTGAAACAACACTCCCAAAATCAAGGGTGCACCAATCGACAACAAGTAATAAGTAGTTCGAAGAAGTGTGTCCACTTGAGGTAGCTAATCCTCCATTGGCCCGGCACAGCTCCTGTTTTAGTCATTTCCAATTTGACACAAGTGTCAAGGCTATCCATTATCGTTCTCTTTCTTCAGTCAACACGTACATCATTCCAACCACTTCATTCTGGATCATCACTCCGCGTATAGTTATTAAAGTGGTTTCGGTTTAGATAGAGAGTATATCCATAACCGATTCCGGTCTCTTTAATAACTTTCGTAATTATTACACCGATTGGTCGTTTATATATTTCAAAAACCAAATCAATTTCAATTCAATTAGAATTCGTAAATCAACATTTCATTTGTCTTTCAAAACCAATTTCCAATAATTTACGTTTCAAAACATTCAATTTACCATTTCAAGATCTTATAATTCAATTTCAATTTCCTTTAAAACAATTCAAATATTGATTCAAGTTCGTATATAAGATTCATTCCGAAATTATATAAAGTAATTTAATTTATCATTCAAATCAATTTAACTTCATTTATCGATTTTATTCAATATTCATTAAGTAAATTTGCCATTCAAAATAATTTCTATTAAATTTCCAATTCATTAAATCCATTATTTAAATTCAACTTCATTATATCAAAACTTACAAATTGAATTAAATTAAATTCATCAACCAAATTCTTAAAATTTTAAGTCTTACATTTATTTCAATAAATCATATTTTATTTCTTGTTGAAGAAATTCAATTTCACTTATTTACTTACTTAAATAATTTTCCAAAACTTAATTAATAAAGAAACTCAATTTCAATTATTTATGAAGTAAAATTCACTTATTCAAAGTTCAATTTTACTTATTAAAGAATTCAATTCAATTTAATCATTAAATAATTCAATCTTCTTTAATTATTAAATAATTCAAAACTTAATTATAAAATAATTTCAAAGTTTAATAATTTCAAACTTAATTATAATTTCACACTTGATTATTAAATCATTTCAAACTTAATTCAATCATTTCTCAATTTAAACATCATTCTTTCATCAATTACATTGTTAATATTTTGTTTCAGATATTAAATATCAACATTTCCTTTCATTAAAATTCAAATTTCAACTTCATTTCAAAACCATATTATTTATTCAAATAAAATCTTCGTTTTATTTTTAAATCAAATTATTGACCAATCGGGTTTTATTTAATTTCCTATCCTAGGTCAAAGTTCAATTTGGGTATTTATCATTTCAACCCGATTCCAATTCAATTCAAAATCAAAGCATAACAAAGGGAACTTGCAGTGTGATAACTGGGATGATGTCAAAGTAAATAAACAAGCAATAACAACAAATAATAACAATCCAATAATCAATTCAAATAATCTCGAAATAATCGTATTAATTCACATTGTTGTTTGTGCGAATTAATATAATTATTTCTAGAATCTACACTATCATTTCATGTAGATTAAAGATTATTACATTACGGTTTTTCACTTGTCATCTATTTACAATTTCATACATCATCAATTTAACAACATACATTCAGTGGTTCAAAGTGTAATTAAACAAATCCTACGTGTCAATAAATTGAACAGTTAAAAGGGGTCATATTATACAAATGTCATTTAATCAATTTTAACACATATATCAAATCTAACTATCCTACGTCAATTTCAATTTCAAATTATTCACTTACATCATTAACAATTTAACGTCCAATATAAACATCAAACAATCAATCATTTAACAACCAAACTGGATTATCATTGCATATATAACAGATAATGGTGTCAAATGTCACAGGTGAACTGATAAAGTTAATAGTGTAAATATTTAACAGCAGCATATTTCAATTGTCGTTTCAATTGAAATCAAATTTAACAAATAAAAGAACGTTAATCGTGAGTGAGTGCTCACCTTTCGAGGCTAAAGAAATTTGACAACCCGACAAGATACGAATTGAATCGTGAACCAGCCGATTGACTAATCCAACGACAATCTTAAAGCAACGCAAATGGAATCGAGATCGGTGAGACAAAGCTGAGAGTTTGAGATCGAGGAAACAAATTAAAAATCAGCTGGATATAACTGAAACGAGATGCATAGTATATATAACCAAAATTTTAAATTTTTAGAAATACACATTTTAAAATAAAATCTCCATATGATATATTTAAACATACTATATTAACGAATCATCCATCTATATTATATTACATAGTCATTATGTAATTTAAAGCACGTAAAATTTAAAATAAATATATACATATAAATTTGATTGCTAATCAAAGGGCAATTCAGTTCAAAGTATGCAACATACATTTAGCCTCAAATTAGATTAGATGCCTCTTAGTTAAAATTAAAATGCCCATAGACAATACTACTACCCATAAACAAATTGAAACTTACGTTAGCAAAACAGAATTGCTATTTGAAATGCGTGGGTTGACAATTTAGGCTAGTGTTTTGTACGTCGTTAACAATTTAACATACTATAAGATAATAAATGCAAAGTTAGAAAAGGGATGTAAAATACTAACAGTGTTATAGATAGCTAGTAAAATGAAATATAAATTATTATATTCATTTGCAAAATATGTATATACATGTAGACCTGAGACGCATGAAACTCTAAATACAACTAACTGCCTATAGTAATAAGTAAAATATACATACTAACCTACTACTGCCAAAGCAATTATACATAGAACTACGTATATAACAACATGTTAAAACAAAATCAAATGACTTATATTTACATTAAACAAATACTTACTTTATTAAATAAATGGGCTTCAACCAAAATTTCGTAACCATATATGGACTTATATATACTGTAAACATCTTCGTCTATTTATTTATATTTCAACTAAATGCATAAATGCTTACAATAGGTTACTTACAAAATATACTAGTATAGCTTATATATATAACAAGTTAACAGGCATATATAAACTAATATAAGTTGTTATATTATACTAACAAATCAAATATATACAATGCATACTGACACGCGAATCAGCAGGAGGAGGCAAGCAATGAAGACAGTGTGAACATCGGCAACAGGGAGGGTGAGGCGCTGCTCTTCGGCCAGGGGTGAATGCGACGGCCAGAGATGGTGGGAAGGGAAAAGCTGAGTGATGTTGGCAAGTAAAAGAAGGAAGGGGAAGTGGCGTTTGGAAGGTTGATCTAGGGGGTCGCTGGGTGAACTGCTGTGGTATGGGGCTGCTAGGAGGCGAAGCTTGGTCGGGAAGAAGGGACAAGGTGATCTATGTGGTGGGTTCCGGCCATCAGTAAGAGAACTGGAGATGCTTGTGTGGGCGGTGATGCCCGAGGCTATGGGATGGGGCGAGGCAAGCTACGTTCGGTGATGGGTGGCTGCCCTATAAGGGAGGATGGGCTGGCGTGTCCGCATGGCAGTGGCCATGGATGGTGTGAGGTCGGCTTCCAATGTAGGTGGGTAGGCAGTTCAAAAGTCGAGAAAGAAGGTGAGTGATGCTTGAGGTATGCGATGGTTATCAGGGTCGGATAAACTATAAGTTTTTATATTCGATACCATTATTATAAATCTGATTCTCTCAAAGATGAATAGAATTTGAACGAAAGGGAAAAACAGAAGAAAGTGAACCAACCATTTACAATGAAATAGCCAATATAATTTGAAAAGGTGGAATTGCAAAAGCCTGTTGATAAATTCAGAGAAAATTTATGACTAGTGGCTATTTAGTTAACGTGCGTTGGAATATGGAAGGTAAGGAAAGCAAAAGAGGTCGAATGTAGAACCGATACGAAATCGTTCCGCATATTGCACCACACACCGGACTTCAAAATACAGAATTGAATATACCGTAGAGATCAGCACGACGAGACGATCGAGTCGGTATACAGATATTAGTAGTATGATTTAATTATAAAAGTTCGAATTTTCTACCAGCGGAAAATGCGAGAAAAACGCTGAAAAATAAGATCGACGGGGCCAAAGATATCCGAATTTGGAAGAACGACAAACTGACATTTTGCTCAGAAGATGGTTTAGAAATTTTCTATGTAAAAATATTTAGGTTTCGGAAACATTTTATTTTCATCGCTTTTTAACTGATTAAATTGAAGTAAATTTACGCACGAAATAAACTTTCATATTTTCGAACGAAAATTTACCGGTTGCTATGTTTAACTAGACGTATTCCATATAATAAATTTTTATTTCAAAATTTTATCGTTTAAAATTTCACAAAATTTCACCTAATTACGTTATTAAAACAGTTGAAATTTACGGGTCGTTACATTCTCCCCCACTCAAAACTTTTCGTCCCCGAAAAGGAACGAGGTAGGAAAATAGAAACAACCAGAAAGAAAAACAGATTTGAAATACAAAATAACAATTAATTTAAACCATATAAATTCAAATTTAAACTAATTGATATTCAATAATTGATTTAATCCATTTGATTTCACTAAAATCAATCTCAACTATTTCTAAATTCATTATCTTATTATTCAATTATCTTCAATTTACAATTTCTAAAACCATAAATTTGAATAGTCTTTTATTATAATCATATATTTTTTTTCAGCAATTTAAATTCTTCTTTATTCCAAATTATTGTTAAATTTATTCTACTTAATATATCTAATCACATATATTTAACCCATATAAATTAATTTAAACCATAAAAGTTTCGATTTAAATTAATTTATATTTACTAATTACTTTCAAATTTAAGGTATTTTCATAAGTTGATCAAATTTCAATTTATTAATTTTTTTCAAAACAAATTTATTAATTCTTTCAAAACAAATTTATTTCATTATTAACTGAGTTTACTTATTATCCTATCTAACTCTATTTACATCTTTATAATCAAAATATAGTGTATAACATTTATTATAAACACTCAAATTTTATTTATAAATTCAATTTATCTTATATATTATCCAATTACATATTCAACTTCTGTATGATTTAGGTAAGTTGTATTAGAATGCAGTTGAACAATATACAAATAAAGTTTTCCCAATTCAATTATTCAAGTTTAAATATTTATTCCAAATTTTGGTTTTATTTATAACTAAAATCATCCTTTAACAAAATTTTAAGAATTAGATTTCCGATTAACTTTAAAAAATTTAGAGTTATATATCATATATTTATATCCATCAAATTAAATTTTAAAATAAGATACTTATATATATATAAATCAAATTATACTGAAGAAATTCAAATCAAAATATTTTTCATAACAAACCGTAGCAAAGCTACAGAATAGTATCTCCACTTCGAAACTCGAAAATGAACGTCGATGATGCGGCCGCCATCACCAAAATTATTTTCCAGCGACAAAGAGAAGAGCACTGATTTCAACACTTTAAATTCTTTGAAAACGATTTCTATTCGAAAATACTTTCAATAATATATAATTTTAAAATTTAAACCAAAGTTCGAAATCACCGGAAACTAAATTCTCAAATTTCTGAATTAAGTTCATTTTAAATTCCAAATCAATTTATAAACCATAATTATAAATTCATTTAGAATAATAAATGATAATCAAATATTATCATTTCAAACAACCAATTTAATTAACCTCTAAATTCCAGAAAATTTTACTTATATTTTTACAATATAATCAAACAAATTTGAAAACAATATTGTGTCAGTTTGCTCTGCTCAAGTGTTTTGGAAATCCTATCGATAGCGTTGATCAGACGAATCGATCGAAAACCCAAATCAACATCAGCAACTCAAACAACACAATATATAAAACATTTTTAATATAAATTTACAAATACACTTCCTCGCTTGATGATACAAGAATGGATTCAAAGCAAGGATAGAGATTCAAATTTGATGGACTCAAATCAAAGAGAATTCTGATTCGAAGACAAATTCGAAAGAAAAGATAAGATGATTCAATAACAGAATCGGGAGATGGGTAAGTTTATTTAATTCACAGGCAACCTTAACCGGTCATCCGTAACTTCAAGAATAGGATCGATGCTGAATTCCAAGGTAAATCAACACTCGATCTCAAGAGATGAATTCAGGTATAGCAGGGAATAGATAGCATCGTAAACCGAGGATACAGAAATCTCCGGTAAATCGATGCCTATTATAAAGGAGTTTCACCCCTTTACAAATCATTCGAAGTTTGGCGAGACCGCCGATTCACTATAAGGGTTATTCGAAGTGGAGTTATGTGATGCCCCATAATTGAAAGGAGATGAATAGTGAGGGACACGAATGAAATTTGGAACCGTAGGGAACGTTCCAAAATTCAAAGAAATCGAGTCGAAAGGAAGAGATTGAAACTCGAATGAGAGTGATTATGTAAATACATTTACCATATATGTTGAGTTTTGCCTAGAGCTACCAAAGCTCTGATACCAACTGTAACGACCCGATATTTTGGACCATTCGCGTCCATTATAAGTGTATAGGTAGACACTCATGCCGGAGTTGAATTGCTCAAAATACCGCGTTGTTAATTTAAATTTGGCAAAACTGAACATATACAGTAAATAAATAATCACAGAACATAGACACAGAGTAATAATTGCAGCGGAAATAAAAGAGATAGTAGTTCATGAAGCTACTATATGAATATATAAAATACATCAGAGTTTACAACAGAAGAGTAATACGATACATCAGAGTTAAGCCAGATACAACGGAAGGGTAACACGATACATCAGATACAAATCAGACTACATCACTGGAATCATCGAATACTGAAAGCAGAATAGATGGCTGGATCTTCAAGCAAAGCTCCAACTCCAAAGGTGAGTCTCGAATACTGGTTCACTCAGTCTGACCCGAGCGTAAAGCAAAAACACAAGACACTCGAGTCAGGATTAACATTCTTATATTAATAAATCCAACTCAAGTGAAATAGCAATTGAAATACAAGTAACTCAAAGGATGTTTGGAATAACCATCCTTTAAGGATCCGTTAAACTATCTACTAGGTAGTAATATACGCTAAGTAGATAATGTCTATCAGTAATATAAAAAGATAACAAAATAGTGTTAAGTCATGGCCCATTCCACCCTTAACACATTTTTATTCCCAAAAGCATATACAAGACCGTAGTTTCCCCAAAACCGGAAGTCACCAGAGGGCAATCCATATACTAAAGGTACAAATCAAAATCGTAGTGGTCGCGTATAAATGGAATACAAGTATGACAAGGCACATGAGGCAATACCCAAGGTAGTGATACTACCGTTCGCCTGATCCGGACTGGTGAGAACGCAACGCCGCAGCGCCCGCAACACCGTGAAACAACACTCCCAAAATCAAGGGTGCACCAATCGACAACAAGTAATAAGTAGTTCGAAGAAGTGTGTCCACTTGAGGTAGCTAATCCTCCATTGGCCCGGCACAGCTCCTGTTTTAGTCATTTCCAATTTGACACAAGTGTCAAGGCTATCCATTATCGTTCTCTTTCTTCAGTCAACACGTACATCATTCCAACCACTTCATTCTGGATCATCACTCCGCGTATAGTTATTAAAGTGGTTTCGGTTTAGATAGAGAGTATATCCATAACCGATTCCGGTCTCTTTAATAACTTTCGTAATTATTACATCGATTGGTCGTTTATATATTTCAAAAACCAAATCAATTTCAATTCAATTAGAATTCGTAAATCAACATTTCATTTGTCTTTCAAAACCAATTTCCAATAATTTACGTTTCAAAACATTCAATTTACCATTTCAAGATCTTATAATTCAATTTCAATTTCCTTTAAAACAATTCAAATATTGATTCAAGTTCGTATATAAGATTCATTCCGAAATTATTTAAATTAATTTAATTTATCATTCAAATCAATTTAACTTCATTTATCGATTTTATTCAATATTCATTAAGTAAATTTGCCATTCAAAATAATTTCTATTAAATTTCCAATTCATTAAATCCATTATTTAAATTCAACTTCATTATATCAAAACTTACAAATTGAATTAAATTAAATTCATCAACCAAATTCTTAAAATTTCAAGTCTTACATTTATTTCAATAAATCATATTTTATTTCTTGTTGAAGAAATTCAATTTCACTTATTTACTTACTTAAATAATTTTCCAAAAATTAATTAATAAAGAAACTCAATTTCAATTATTTACGAAGTAAAATTCACTTATTCAAAGTTCAATTTCACTTATTAAAGAATTCAATTCAATTTAATCATTAAATAATTCAATCTTCTTTAATTATTAAATAATTCAAAACTTAATTATTAAATAATTTCAAAGTTTAATAATTTCAAACTTAATTATAATTTCACACTTGATTATTAAATCATTTCAAACTTAATTCAATCATTTCTCAATTTAAACATCATTCTTTCATCAATTACATTGTTAATATTTTGTTTCAGATATTAAATATCAACATTTCCTTTCATTAAAATTCAAATTTCAACTTCATTTCAAAACCATATTATTTATTCAAATAAAATCTTCGTTTTATTTTTAAATCAAATTATTGACCAATCGGATTTTATTTAATTTCCTATCCTAGGTCAATGTTCAATTTGGGTATTTATCATTTCAACCCGATTCCAATTCAATTCAAAATCAAAGCATAACAAAGGGAACTTGCAGTGTGATAACTGGGATGGTGTCAAAGTAAATAAACAAGCAATAACAACAAACAATAACAATCCAATAATCTATTCAAATAATCCCGAAATAATCGTATTAATTCACATTGTTGTTTGTGCGAATTAATATAATTATTTCTAGAATCTACACTATCATTTCATGTAGATTAAAGATTATTACATTACGGTTTTTCACTTGTCATCTATTTACAATTTCATACATCATTAATTTAACAACATACATTCAGTGGTTCAAAGTGTAATTAAACAAATCCTACGTGTCAATAAATTGAACAGTTAAAAGGGGTCATATTATACAAATGTCATTTAATCAATTTTAACACATATATCAAATCTAACTATCCTACGTCAATTTCAATTTCAAATTATTCACTTACATCATTAACAATTTAACGTCCAATATAAACATCAAACAATCAATCATTTAACAACCAAACTGGATTATCATTGCATATATAACAGATAATGGTGTCAAATGTCACAGGTGAACTAATACAGTTAATAGTGTAAATATTTAACAGCAGCATATTTCAATTGTCGTTTCAATTGAAATCAAATTTAACAAATAAAAGAACGTTAATCGTGAGTGAGTGCTCACCTTTCGAGGCTAAAGAAATTTGACAACCCGACAAGATACGAATTGAATCGTGAACCAGCCGATTGACCAATCCAACGACAATCTTAAAGCGACGCAAATGGAATCGAGATTGGTGAGACAAAGCTGAGAGTTTGAGATCGAGGAAACAAATTAAAAATCAGCTGGATATAACTGAAACGAGATGCATAGTATATATAACCAAAATATTAAATTTTTAGAAATACACATTTTAAAATAAAATCTCCATATGATATATTTAAACATACTATATTAACGAATCATCCATCTATATTATATTACATAGTCATTATGTAATTTAAAGCACATAAAATTTAAAATAAATATATACATATAAATTTGATTGCTGATCAAAGGGCAATTCAGTTCAAAGTATGCAACATACATTTAGCCTCAAATTAGATTAGATGCCTCTTAGTTAAAATTAAAATGCCCATAGACAATACTACTACCCATAAACAAATTGAAACTTACGTTAGCAAAACAGAATTGCTATTTGCAATGCGTGGGTTGACAATTTAGGCTAGTGTTTTGTACGTCGTTAACAATTTAACATACTATAAGATAATAAATGCAAAGTTAGAAATGGGATGTAAAATACTAACAGTGTTATAGATAGCTAGTAAAATGAAATATAAATTATTATATTCATTTGCAAAATATGTATATACATGTAGACCTGAGACGCATGAAACTCTAAATACAACTAACTGCCTATAGTAATAAGTAAAATATACATACTAACCTACTACTGCCAAAGCAATTATACATAGAACTACGTATATAACAACATGTTAAAACAAAATCAAATGACTTATATTTACATTAAACAAATACTTACTTTATTAAATAAATGGGCTTCAGACAAAATTTCGTAACCATATATGGACTTATATATACTGTAAACATCTTCGTCTATTTATTTATATTTCAACTAAATGCATAAATGCTTACAATAGGTTACTTACAAAATATACTAGTATAGCTTATATATATAACAAGTTAACAGGCATATATAAACTAATATAAGTTGTTATATTATACTAACAAATCAAATATATACAATGCATACTGACACGCGAATCGGCAGGAGGAGGCAAGCAATGAAGACAGTGTGAACATCGGCAACAGGGAGGGTGAGGCGCTGCTCTTCGGCCAAGGGTGAATGCGACGGCCAGAGACGGTGGGAAAGGAAAAGCTGAGTGATGTTGGCAAGTAAAAGGAGGAAGGGGAAGTGGCGTTTGGAAGGTTGATCTAGGAGGTCGCTGGGTGAACTGCTGTGGTATGGGGTTGCTAGGAGGCGAAGCTTGGTCGGGAAGAAGGGACAAGGTGATCTATGTGGTGGGTTCCGGCCATCAGTAAGAGAACTGGAGATGCTTGTGTGGGCGGTGATGCCCGAGGCTATGGGATGGGGCGAGGCAAGCTACGTTCGGTGATGGGTGGTTGCCCTAGAAGGGAGGATGGGCTGGCGTGTCCGCATGGCAGTGGCCATGGATGGTGTGAGGTCGGCTTCCAACGTGGGTGGGTAGGCAGTTCAAAAGTCGAGAAAGAAGGTGAGTGATGCTTGAGGTATGCGATGGTTATCAGGGTCGGATAAACTATAAGTTTTTATATTCGATATCATTATTATAAATCTGATTCTCTCAAAGATGAATAGAATTTGAACGAAAGGGAAAAACAGAAGAAAGTGAACCAACCATTTACAATGAAATAGCCAATATAATTTGAAAAGGTGGAATTGCAAAAGCCTGTTGATAAATTCAGAGAAAATTTATGACTAGTGGCTGTTTGGTTAACGTACGTTGGAATATGGAAGGTAAGGAAAGCAAAAGAGGTCGAATGTAGAACCGATACGAAATCGTTCCGCATATTGCACCACATACCGGACTTCAAAATACAGAATTGAATATACCGTAGAGATCAGCACGACGAGACGATCGAGTCGGTATACAGATATTAGTAGTATGATTTAATTATAAAAATTCGAATTTTCTACCAGCGGAAAATGCGAGAAAAACGCTGAAAAATAAGATCGACGGAGCCAAAGATATCCGAATTTGGAAGAACGACAAACTGACATTTTGCTCAGAAGATGGTTTAGAAATTTTCTATGTAAAAATATTTAGGTTTCGGAAACATTTTATTTTCATCGCTTTTTAACTGATTAAATTGAAGTAAATTTACGCACGAAATAAACTTTCATATTTTCGAACGAAAATTTACCAGTTGCTATGTTTAACTAGACGTATTCCAAATAATAAATTTTTATTTCAAAATTTTATCGTTTAAAATTTCACAAAATTTCACCTAATTACGTTATTAAAACAGTTGAAATTTACGGGTCGTTACACAAATCATCTTCGATCTCAAATTAATTTAAATCGACTCAATTTCGATTTCAATTCAAATTAACTTCAATTCGAATTAACTTCAATTTCGAAATGTTTGTTTTTATCTTCAAATTCGGTTCAATGGTTTAAATTTCAATTTAATTCTTATTTTAAACCATTTCAATTTATATAAATTTCAAGTCTAATTTCCATTTACTGATTTAAACCACTTAAATCAAATTAAACTTCAATGTTCAATTTAAGGTTCAAATCTTTAAAATAATTCAATTCCGAGCTCACATCCATTTAAATTACTTTTACTTGGATATATTTCAAAGTTTGAATAAAAGTTCAAATCTTTTAAACAAATCAATTTCCATAATTTAAATCATATTTAAATTATTACTTCAACTTTCAAATTCAATCCTTTAAACACTTCTGTTAACAAATTTCAATTTCAACATTTCAAGCTCAAGTTCGAAAATAATCCAATTTCCATATTTCAATTCAAATTTATTTTTATAAAACAAAATCATTTGAATAAATTCAATCCAAGAATTTTAAAACCATTTAATTTAACCAATCCGACGTCCGTATATAATTTTCAATCCTGTGGACAAGTGAATGGTTATTCCAATTTAATTTCAGGGATGGATATATATCATTTCAATCCAAAATAAATGTCATAGGTATATATCACTTTAACCTATTTCTTAATTTATTCAAAATAATTCAAATAACTGTTTTATATACTATCAATAATATACAGGGTGATACAGGGATATATAAAAAATAAACATCCAATCATCCAAAATATCAACCAATAGGCATCCATCACAATCAACATCCAAACTATTAATATAACACAACGGTTAATTCATATGTCGATTTAAATGTCAGTTAATTTACCAAACAATAATCAATAAAAATAAACACTTCATGATTTCAATTTAACTAACATAAAAATATTTTAGTATTTCGTGAGTGGATTAAAGCACTCACCTTTATTTGAAACTGAAAATTTTTCAGAGTCAAATATATACGTGTCCAACTCCATAGTGTAGACGACTTCGATACGAATCCAATGCAACTTGTTTCGTTCGAATCCGACCTCGTATGAAAAAGATATGCAATTATAAACATTTGATAATTAAAAATTAATTAACTTATAATTAACCTAGGTTTAAAGCTTAAACCTTCTCCTATCAGCTCGAGCACGCCAGGCCGCCCCGCTTCTTTTGTTTTTTTATTTTTAAAAACAACACGCGCCACCATCAAATGTTCGTCGCCGCCTCCATGGATGACCGAACTTCACCGTGACACAACTTTAGGTAGCTTCGACCATGCTCAGCCCATCGCCGCTTGTCTCGCCGCCTGGAACGTTGCCTCGACCAAGATAATAGCCAAAAAATGTTCACCGTACATCTTAGAATTTCGGCCACCTCAGTGCACCAATCGCCACCAAACTTTGCCAATCGATAGCCCCCATCGTCCTCTCCAACTTCCCTTTTGGTGTTGTCGACTAACGAACAACGACGACGACAAATTTTGCCAACCTGGCTCTGATGGTCGTGGTGGATCTCTGGTTGCCTCGCTGCTCGTTTGACGATCTACCACCACCGATGTGTTCCACCAGTCTGCGCGCACAACTTTTATGTAGGAGAGTTCGCCTAAAACAGCTCCGATCAACATGGATGATTTGGGCCATTGGATGAAGGTAAGAAAATAATGGCTAGGGTTTCGTTTCGTGAAATGAAGGAAGGGTTACGACGGCTATTTATAGAAAATTCTCATGGTACTATTCATCCATGAAATTTTCGAACTCCAAACGAGGCATGTCGCCTGACGTTTTATACGTGATACCTTTATTCCAAACACAACGGAATATATATCAGAAGTCAATTTCATCATATTCAGAAGATAGCTTTTCAGATCAAATTATTTTAATTAAATATCTTTAATTAATTTCTACGTGTTTCAAGCTCGCACGGCCAAACGGTAAGTCTGATCGCTATGAAAATTGAAATCTTATAATAATTCGCTATTACGGATCCGATGAAACTTGTTTCGTCGAAATACGAGACAGTGCCAAAAAAGGCTATTTTTACACGTTAATTAAAACAAGTAATTTTCTATTTCATTTTATTCATTTTTAAATTCAATTTTAAAAGTTAATAATTTTCATTATTTTTTAAATAAAATTTAAATCAACTTCTGACATCATTTTCATTCATATTAAATTCATGATTTACTTATTTAAATAATTTCCAATATTATTTAAATAATTCAATTATCAAATAAATCATTATATTTGAAATATAAGTTATTTAACTTATAAATTTTACTTTTAAAACAAATTCAAATAATAAAAAAACCACTTCCATTTTACAGTAATTCAACATTTATTATTCAATTCCAACTATTGATTATAAACACATTCAATACATAGAATTTCATTTCAATACTTGTTATTTGCCAAAATCTTCGAAATTGGTTATTTCAAAATTTTATTCAAGTTCGTATTAAATCAACTACATAAATAAAACATAAATTTTTATTTCCAACCATTTTTATTCAATAATCATATTAAATTTAATCATTTAAAATAGTTAAAAATACGGGTCGTTACAATCTACCCCACTCAAAACTTTTCATCCTCGGAAAGGGGTTAAGTAGAGAATCATACCTTTGATACATTTTACTCAAAATAATCAACTTACAAAACTTTAAAATCTTATTTGCAAAACCTTTATTACGCTTTCGCTATGCCACGCCGATACCGGCTTTACGGAAATTACAACTTATTTATAAAAACAAATTATAAAATTTTAAGTCTCAAAATTTTTCTAACTCCCGGATTTACAAAAAAATTCGACAGCATCTCCTTTGCGCGGCTCAATCGTAAAAATTTACAATATAGATGTATAACACAAATATACATCTCATCTCAATGATGAGGCATCTCGTAGGGAAAAACATAAAAGTGTGGTATGTAATCCGAGATATAGACCTTATTGTTATTAATACGAGCGAGTTCGCTCATATTAAGCAAACAAAAGCAAATCAAACAGCGTATACGTCCAGACGGTCTTCGTATGCACCTATCTCAACCCACATTTGAGATATTATTCACTACTAGAAAATACTGCAGTTTCCTACGCAAAGTTTCCGACGTCTTTCCTACGCCAAAAGGCGGGGCGTAGGGTAGGCGTAGGAAACTGGTAGAAAGAGGTAAAGATGTAGGGAAGACGTAAGGAAATTTCATACGTTTCTCCTACACCAATTTCAACACGTAGAAAAAAATCGAGGCGTAGGTAAGGTGTAGAAAATCGCCTACACTAAAATGATACTCTAAAAAAGGCGTAGATAATCTCCTACGTCATTTCCACGCCTCTGTTAATTTTATACAATTCCATATTGGCGTAGGAAAGACATAGGAAATTTCCCACGCCATCCCTATACATGCTTAGGGCAAAAATAGTTTTTTATTTTTACATTAATCACCGCTTCCATTCTCCTAGCTAACATCAGTTTTTTACCGAATAAAAAAAACCTAATTCTACAATCGTCGATCATTTTGGACGCTTCAGGTAAATTATTTTCTCATCGTTTTATATTTGTTTTGATTGGATTTCGTCTTCTCCTTTCCTCTCCAATACAAAAGCCTAAATTTCACGCTTACGCATTTTCTTAACTAAATTAAAATTCATACACAATTCCAATGTCGCGGTTTTGGATTTGGGTTGCTGAGGTGATTCGACGGTTATTGAGGGTCGATGCGATTTCGAGGAAGAAAGGAAGTGGAGTTGTTTGATTGTTGCAGTTCGATTGCAAGAGAAGGGTGGGCAGCAGTGGCTTCTGGTTTGAGGAGGAAGGGGAATTTCGATCGCGGATTGAATTTAGGGTGGTTCGATTGAAGTGCTCGTGGATTTGTGCAATGAGTTCATAGAGGGTGTTCGATTGAAGGCATAGCTTTAGAATTGTTGAAGTGGTTTCGGTTGCGGTTTAATTTAAAAGAATCGTCGAGAGAAAAGAGTTTTAATAACCTCGGTTATAATTATCTTCTGGATAAATCTCAGCTAGAATCATGGTTACCAGTAATTTTTTAATTGAAATTTTATTGGAATGCATCCTTAGTTAGCAAAAGGACTTTCTCAATTTATTAAAGGTACTCATAACTCGATTAGCTACGGATTTATTTTAATCCTTGGATCCTTATTAGCTTATAAACATGTTTATTCCCTTCAATGTGTAACTTCTCATCAATTAAAAGTTACTCATTAACTCTTAGTATAATTACATAAAAATTTCATATAATCAGTGCACTTGATGTTGGCAGTTAGAAAGAAAACATAAAAACTTCGGAAAAACAATTATGCTATTTTGATTCGCATACTAAGAAATACTACTCTATATTGTATTCGCATACTAAGAAATCTGTTTTGTTCTTCCCTTCCCCATAATTTCATTTAGTTTTAAACTTAGTTCTCTATTCTGGTATAGAACTATAGAAAAATTGATTTGTTGATTATTCTACCAGCTTATATATCATACATGCATTAGAAGTCAAGTAAACTAAATAGATCAAAGCATAGCCAAAAGATGAATGAAAGTCGGTCGAGTTTATATAGTACATAACACATATTATACATATGTAGTGCTTGCTTATATTAGCTACGCAGGTAGAAGGATTATAAAAGCATTTTGTAAGTTTAAAAAACGACTGAAAGCAACTAACAATATAATTTACACCCAAAAATTAGATTAAGGAACCTAATTGAATGAATGGAAAGGAAATGAATCAATACACAAAAGTTACCCACGTAATAATAAATAGAGACTACAATCATGCAAAATTATGCATGTCCTCCATATGTATGTCCATAATGCAAAATTATTAAGGGTTATTAAGGGTTATTAAATAATTTTGTAGTGTCACTAACATGGCTAAATATTTTCAAAACATTATTACTATATAATTTGACTTTCTACACTTTAGTAAGGGTTATTAAATAATTTTGTAGTGTCACTGACATGGCTGAATATTTTCATCATTTCTGATGCAGTTGATCAAATAATCCGGGATAAAAGGTGTTAGTTCCAGAGTACTCAAAGGTAAGTTGCGCTTCAAAATGGTTTGTAGAAACATAGCACAAGCACATGCTTAAATGAGCTCCAATTGGTTATCTGCAGATGAACTAATATTGTCTCTGTGTAATTAATAAACAGAGCGTGCACAGTGCACTACCATGATGCTAACATATCTACACCTCTTAATTGTGCATCTCTTTTTGTGCATGTCACTTGTAGACAATATGAGCCTGCATGTTATTTCCATCAAATTGGTAGGGCTAAATATCTTAACTATATATACGTAATCATATAATAAAGTGGAATTAATTAGGACAGAGTAGCATAGTTATTGTTTTAATCTATGCTTAACTTAAATAGGCATCTTTTGAACTGTTAAGACTGTGACATGTAATCCATTTGAGTTAACCCTTACTGCTGATTCTCAGTTATATCTTACTAATTTCATAGCAATTAAAGAAAAATTAGACTAGCAAGGCTTACTGATGTTCCTTGTATACATCATGGACATGCATTTATATATATTTCTGTTTTACTTGTGCAAATCATGTAATATCTGATTTCCTTTTTTGTACATATAAAACATACAATCTTCCTAACCAGGGTTGTGAAAATATGCATAGATTATATGATATCAAAAAACAAGGCCATTGATCTACAATGTGATCCTGCTTTAGTTGTAAGCAACACCTCTCATTAACAAGTCAGTTAATGACTGCTGACAGAATTTACAGATTATCATACATACTGTATCTTGTTGTTCAATCAAACGGTAGTTAACGTTATCATACATACTGTATCTTGTTGTTCAATCATAACGGAATTTACAAATTATCATACATAAAATTGTGAACTGCGAAGCGTAGCACATGATTTTTCAATTAATGATTAATTTCCTAAAATTAAATATAATTTAATTTATTTCTAATTATGCAGTAAAAGATGGATTATATGAAAGTTTTAACTTGGATGTATGATACTATGATCCTGGATGGAAAAGAGGATCAATATCATTGCATTTTAGAAACGGCGTGGAAGCATTTCTAAAAGTGGCGTCTTGTAATAAAACAAAGATGAAAGAAATTCGATGCCCGTGTAAGAAATGTCATTGCATGAAACTTCAAGATTACGAAACTATAACTTTTCACTTGCATAATTATGGTTTTATGCCAAATTATTACGTGTGGAGATATCACGGTGAATCAGGGACAAAGCGTGATTCGACAGTGGTAGTTGAAGATGCAACTGAAACCATCGATGCTAATTTTGATGACTATAGTATGGAAGATAGAATGATAGAAATGGTCCATGATGCTGCCGGTCCAAGTATGTGGACTGATGAACCTGAAGCAGAAGAACTTGACTCGAAAGCTAAAAAGTTTTTTGATTTGTTAAAAGCATCGAAACGACCAATTTATAAAGGTTGTACAATGACACACTTGTTGGCTACATCTAGGTTAATCACTATAAAATCCGAATACAATGCGTCGGAAAACATGATGAATGCGATTTTAAGTCTGTGTAAAGAAATGCTTCCACCTGAGAATGTGTTGGCATGTAATTGGTATTCATTAAAAAAGGAAGTATCTGCATTTGGTTTGCCGTATGAAAAAATTGACACATGCCCAGGTGGATGCATGATATATTGGAAGGAAGATAAAAACCTTATGAATTGTAAATTCTGCAATAAAAAAAGATATAAGTCTACAAAAACTAATGGAAAAGGTGTACCTTTCACTCGTATGCATTATTTTCCGCTTATACCCAGATTACAAAGGTTATATGCATCTTGTGCTACTGCAAAACACATGCGATGGCACAATGAACGACAACGAGAGGAAGGGATTTTTTGTCATCCTTCTGATGTCAAGACGTGGAAACATTTTGATAAAGTTTATCCCGATTTTGCTAAAGAATCACGAAATGTCCGACTTGGTTTGTGTACGGATGGTTTCGCGCCTTTTACGTCGTTCGGAAAACCTTATTCGACATGGCCAGTTATTGTAACACCTTATAATTTACCTCTGTGGATGTGTATGAAGAATTCATACATGTTTTTAACTGTGATTGTTCCTGGATCAAAGAATCCCAAAAACGGAATAGATGTATATTTGCAACCTTTAGTTAATGAGCTGAAAAAACTGTGGATAGATGGCGTTGTTACTTACGACGTGTCAAGGAAAAAAAATTCAGAATGTTTGCTTCTTTATTATGGACAATAAGTGATTTTCCAGAATATGGGATGCTTTCTGGCTGGAGTACTAGCGGCAAGTTCGCTTGTCCTATCTGTATGGATTCGACTGAATCCTTTCGATTAAAATATGGCGGCAAACAGTGTTGGTGGGATTGTCATCGTCGTTTTTTGCATCCAAACGACCGTTTTAGATTTGATAAGAAAAACTTCAGGGAAAATACAACTATTACTTTAGAGCCACCTGATATTTTGAGTAGTGAACAAGTGTACGAGATCGTGCAAGATTATCCTAAAATGCATGAGATAGGAAGAGAGCCAAAAATCCCTGGTAAAGGACAAATTCATAATTGGTGCAAACAAAGTATATTTTGGGAGCTACCATATTGGAAGAATCTGAAACTTCGGCACAATCTGGATGTAATGCATAATGAGAAAAATGTGTTTGAGAACTACTTTAACACAATTATGAATTTTAAGGGAAAAACAAAAGATGATTTGAAGTCAAGGAAGGATATTGCATTCTACTGTAATCATCCTGAACTAAAAATTGATAGTGAACGTCCAAATTTCAAACGTTTAGCTTGTTATGAGTTGGAAAATATTCGTCATAAAAAAGTATTAGAGTGGGTAGAAAATTTGAAGTTACCGGATGGAATTGCTTCTAATATGAAACGATGTGTTGACATGAAGGACCTTCAACTATCGGGAATGAAGAGTCATGATTGTCATGTATTTCTTGAGACTCTATTTCCAATAGTTTTTAAGGAGCTATTACCATAAAAGGTTTGGATGCCCATAACTGAGCTTAGCTTAATGTACAAAGATTTATGTTCGACTACCCTTATTAAAGCTCATTTGGAGAAACTAGAGAAGGATGTACCGAAGTTATTGTGTAAATTGGAAAAAATATTTCCTCCTGGAGTTTTTAATAGCATGGAACATCTACCTGTACATCTACCAACTGAAGCTTTAATGCGAGGACCGGTACAATATGGATGGATGTACCCTTTTGAGAGGTATATATATATAACTAAGGTGGACTTTTTTTTCATATTTTCATCAGATCATTATGAGAATGTTATATTTAATATTTCATGTATTCATATTAAGGTATCTTGGTCACCTTAAAAAAAGGTGAAACAAAAAGCACGCGTTGAAGGTTCAATTTGCGAAGCATACATTACTGAAGTAGCATCCACATTTTTCAATTACTATTTTGAAGACCATATCAAGATTTCTAACAGTGGCCACCATAATGAGGATGAAATGGATGATTCATCTGATATATCTCTATCCATATTTCAGAAACGGGGACGTCCATATGGTAAATGGAAAGATGGAGGTTTTCAGACAATTAAAGGTTTTACTTTAGCTAAATCAACCGTGCTTCTCAATTGTGAAGAGCTATCAAATCTTATTTGGTATGTAACACAACTTCAATCAATTAAAATGATTTATGTTTTATATCATAAATTTTCCTTGGTAATTTTAATCGTCCAACAGTCAATTTGAAGAAGCAAATCCTGATGTTGAGCCCAGTAAAGGATTTGAGAAATGGTTTAAGAAATATGTGAGCATGATTTATTATATATTAATCACGTTTTATATCATAAATCTATATAATATTATAATGTATGTGAATTTATTTTAATAGGTTGATGATAATGGAATCACTGATGTTTGTTATGCAAAACTTGCATTTGGTCCTATGATGAAGTATAGAAAATGTCCAATTATGTACGTTAACGGCTATAAATTTCACACAACTGAATTTGGAGAAAATAAAACAACTTACAACAGCGGGGTGTGTGTTAAAGGAGGCAATGGGGATGATGATCTAGAAGATTATTATGGCATGTTACAGGAAATAATTGAACTTACTTACTTGATGGCACCAGAGCTTAAAACCTTTTTGTTCAAATGTGAATGGTTCGACAATAGAAAAGATGTAGGAATACGTCGTGCACATAAAGATTATCCACTTATTGAAATAAATCACAAAAGACGATACAAAGGTTATGATCCATTTGTGTTAGCGATGCAAGCGACTCAAGTTTATTATGTACCATATCCTGCTATGAACAACAATAAAGCGGATTGGTGGGCTGTCGTTAAAACAAAGCCAAGATGGTCATTCAATTCGAACATGATCGTAAGCGAAGATCAACCATATCAGAATGATTTGGACCATAACGGACTACTGCAAATCACTGAAGACATTGATGACATCAGACCACTTCATAATGAAGTATTTGATGGAGTAGAGGTTGACGATGATGTCGAAGTTGATTATGATATCGAAGCTGATGAAAATGATATTGAAGATGAATGTGATAGTGTAAATAATGGAAGTTATGATGATAATGTTGATTGGTAGCATGCTTTCATTAATATACTTGTTTGATTTTTCTACTAGTATGAATTTTTACTTCAAATCACTCTTGTATGCTTAGTTATCTTTGGGTATTTAGTCTTCAGTTCATGTTGTTTTAACTGGTTTGTCGTATATTTAATTCTTCAAATCATATGTATTTCTCTATGTTATAGTAATTGCATTTAACAGGACATGTCTACTCGAGCTGATCGTCATCGTCGTTCCATGAAACGACATGCTCTACGTCTTTCTGGCAACAACATATCTGCCACAATACAACCTAGTGCATCTCCTAGCGGTCAAGATGGATCGGGATCACAGTCAGTAGAGCAGCATATCATGTCTCCCGTTGTTCATCATACTTCCCTTGAAGTTGATGCTACCAATCCATCGACTAATGCATCTGTGTCGGACTCCTCCTCCGTAACAAGGGTTGGAGTTTTCTGGCAAGCCAATGTTGGGTAAGAATTCTTGCAAAATAAGTAATTGATGCTGACTTTTGCAAAATAAGTAAATGATGTTGACTTTTGTGACTCTGTTTAATTTACTTTGACTAATTTGAAATATACTAGGTGAAAACATAAATTGTTTTCCTAGACACTATCGAATTGTATCCATTGTCAAAAACCACTATCGTGCTTGAATGATATATCTCATACAAACAGTTTGAGTAATGTATATTCATGCTTTACATTTATATGTTTCAGATATGAGTTCACTTCCAGGGCTACATCTTATGCTATTCGAGTAGGTTTGTTAGCATGGGTTAACGATTTTTGGCCCAATTTTAAAAGTATACCCGATGATGTTAAGAAAGTGATGTTTTAGGAATTTCTGGTAAAATAATATTAGTGTATTTGTGTTACATCTATTTTTTTGGTCATTACATTTTCCACTACATGTACAGGAGTCATTTCAATGGACAGATGATGCTTCACCAGCAATTGTGAAGCAGATATGGAATAGAAAAGCAAGTTTGAAGTATCGGGACTGGATTCACAGTATGAAAGAGTCAGGCAAGAAGCATCTGAACCTACCCCAGGAGATATATGAGCAGTTTTTGGCATATTGGGAGCTTCCTGAAGTAAAAGCTCAGGCAGAAAAAGTTGCAAACTCTAGGGCTCAAAACCAAAAGCGACATTGTGGTGGTTCGAGATCCTTTGCGGATTGTCGAAACGATTTGGTTTGATCTCTAAAATCTTATTTTAACGTTAATTTACATCAGCTTATCACATTTTTACTTTATTTTTATCTTTATTTTCTAGATCGATGAACTTAATAGGGAGCCAACTACTTGGGAAGTGTATTATAGGACTCAGAATGTCACTTTGGACAGCGGATCTACCACTAGTGGGTGGATTGATGAAGCATCGATGGAATTTGCAGTAAGTGATTCTTATAGCTTGGTTTTAATAACTGGTTAATAGTTTAATATGTGCAAGATTAGTTAAATTTTGTTAAAAAGTGCTTCAGCAAGTTTATTATGTCTTGCCATGAGTGAGCAAATCCGATAATTTATCCGATAAAACAAATAGTGGGTATCAAGTTAATTAGTTACCTAGTTGGAGAGGTGTTAAGGTGAGTTGCGGTAGTGGATGGTGGGTGAGGGTGACAGGCAGTGAATGTGAAGGGTGAATGACAATAGTGGGTAGGAGGAATGGCAGCAGTGGTGGTTTGTTGTTGAAGGGGACAAAGGTGGTGAATGGAGTTGTGGTGGTATGGCTGCAGTTTGATCAATGAGTTGCGGTGTTTAAGGTTGAAATGATGTGTTGTATTAGTAATGGAACTGCAGAGGATTGGAGAAGAAGATTGGGCTTGTTGAGTTTCTTTCATCATTGCTGTTGTAGCTAACTGCAACAGCGGAGATTGAGACGATGGAGCTTGCGGTGGTAGGGATGTGAAGTGGTGATAGGAAGTTGATCGGAGGTTTTTTTTGTGTTAGCAAGGTGGTTATGGCCAGAGAAGGCTGACTGGTGGTGTGGAGATTGTAATGGGGTTGATGTCTGTTTGCAGGGAAGTTGTGAAACTATGGTGAAGTCAATGAACAGAGGCTGAAGTGGGATTGCTGACAGAAGGCAGTGGTTAGTATTGAAGACAGATTGTTTGAAGAGGTTGGAATTTTGTGAAGATTAATGTGGGAAGGGGAAAGTGGTAATGATTGATGGTGTTCGCGGTTGAGGTGGTTTTGGAGTTGAGTAGTATGTTGTATGTGTTGGATAAGTTGTCAGGTGATGCTTATAGAGGAATTGGAGGTGAATGAGTGTATGTAGTTTAGAGATTGATTGGTTGGTGATAGGTGAGAATGTTGGAGCAAGTCGGTGGTATATTTTGTGGGGATTGGATATGATGCAGTGGAGAATGCAGTGAATGCAGTAAGGGGAAATGCATTGAAACTGGAATGGCAGTGATGATTTTTGCTTCTGGTTGTGGTCGTGAAGTAATGGCAGTGTAAGAGCAGTGGTGGTATGGTATGGTTTAGTTCGGAGAAGGGGATGTGAATTAATGGGATGAAGAAGTCAGTATGTTTGGTGACAGGCTGGTGTATGTAATGGCTTGTTTGCTGATAGTTGAATTGAGGTGGAGGGAGGTGAAGTAGATGATGTCGAAGGAGATGGAATGGTATATGATGATGATGTTCACTGATGTATGTGCAGTGAAAACTGGTGATGGTTTAATGTTGATGTGAATGGAAAAGTTAAAGGAGGAAATGGCTATTTGGTCTGTAGCGTTGGAGATGTATTGTATGGCCAGAGACTTGTGGTGGGTTGTTGTGAAGGAGGTACAGAGATGGGTCAAGGAGCAGTTGTGAGGTGTGGTTGGTCAGAGGGGTGTCTGGAGTATATATGAAGCAATAGAACGTGGGCAGTAGAGCAGGGGATGGTTCAATTGTATGTAGGTTTGTGCATGTAGTGATGATGTTTGAGAGAAGAGTTATTAGTAATGAGATGGACGGATGTATTTTGGGAAGTGGGTATGTTGGAAGGGAAGGAATGTTGATGAGTATGTGCAAGTGTGGGAATGAGTGTTGTTGTCTATACTAAAAACTGGTGGAATGAGTGTTGCTGTCTATACTGGAAACTGGTGGAATGTAGGAATAATGAATTGAAGCAGATGGTATGTTGTAGATGTTGCTGGCTGTCGATTGTGTACAAGGAAGAGATGGTCAGGCAGTCAGTGGAATTGTGTTTAGTTGAAGGGGAAGGAATGGTGGCAGAGGGTGGATAAATTGTGATGAATACATGTTTCTTCCTCATGACGTGGTCTGCTGATGAATGGTTTTTGTGGCTGTGATAAATTGTGATGATGACAGAAAATGAACAGTGGTGGGAATGGATTGTAAACAGAGAGAGCAAGAGTGAGAGGTAGAGAGATAGCGACATTTTGAAATAATTGGATGAGCTGTGGTAGGGATATGAGATATTTATATGGGGAATTTTTCCTTGTTGCTGTCTGAGGGTGCTTTTAATTGACATTTTTTACTTGGTTAGCTCATAATATGGTTAAGTGAATAGCCATGATTGTGTCGAGAAACCCGTGGAATATTGTGGAATGCAAGTCTAACAAGGCATTTTGTCTTTAGAAATTGTTTTCTCAATTGCAACTGAATATTTATTTATTTTGACTGATGAGCAATTTTGCTGCAGTATAAAGTTATTTTTGTCCAGAAGAATGGGTAGGTTTGTACAATTGAATTTTTACAGTGTATTGTTTCATATGATTTTGTTAATTTATTATATGTGTGTATGAGTGTGACACAAATAAACCATTTAAACTGATGGACTACATTTAACAGCAGCGAACGCTTATTGTTTCAGAACCAATCGAGAAATTTTGGTGTTATTTTCTTTCCTAACTAGGTTTTGCTTTTTTTCAATGACCACAAAGAATATGGACAAAAAATATGGACAACACCTTGTAGGTATTATGTTACTAGTACTTACTAAATAATGATTCAAAGATCTGGACAACATCGATTAGGACCATTTGAAACATAAACAGATAGTCCAGATCCTTGGGCAATTCCTATAAGTAGTAACTGTTAGATGGTCATTAAGTTTGTATCAAGTGGAAGATAAGGCAGTTGAGGAACTTACTAAGTACTTAATGCAGAGGAAACTTGTCGGGGTGGTGAGAACAAGATTGGATAAAATATAGTATCTTGCATGAGTTTCTTAATTTTATATCTCTGCAAATGTGTGTAAATGCGTGCGTTTGCATATGTGCCATACTTAAATTTGATACATCGTTAAAGTTATTCTTCTCATGATTTCTGAAACTGCAGTGTGAGCATGTATTTATGTTTTTGTTCTTGTATTTGGAAAATCACAAATACAGGCACAATATCAAACTAGAATTGAAGAATTGAAAAGTCAGGGCACAATAATTTCGTATGAAGTCGAGGAAGAAGTATTCGACAAGCTTACCGGTGCTATAGCTAAAAGAAAGGATCGTAGGCCATATTATGGCAATATCCCTGGAGTAAGTATTTAAACTTTCAACAAAACATTATTTTAATTAGTTTAAAATGTAGAAATTGATGCAATATTTGATAAAATGCATAAATACAAAGACGCCACTTATAGCATCAATAAGGGAGAAGCACAGACTAGAGCCAAACTAGAGGAAAAGGTGGAGCGTCAAGAAGGGGAGATTCAAATGTTGAAGATGCAGTATGAATAACTCACCGAGATGCTTCGACAGCGATTTGATGAAGAGCCGAATGATCGTCGTGAAGGATGAGGGTATTGAAAACTTTTTAATGGTATATGTATGATGTCATGTATCATGAACATATTATCATATTATTTTAAAACATATGAACTTGATTAATATTGTTTGACTTTGTAATATGAATGAGATATTTGTTTTTTGAATTAAAGATGAATGGTTTGACGTTAATCTTTTTGTTGGAATGTGTATATATATAAAATAAGTTGATTTTAGTTTCTATTTAATGTGGTGAAATGAAATAGAATAGTAATATATCAAAGTTGCTTCAGAAAAGACGTAGGGAAGGCATAGGGAAGGCGTAGGTAAATGAAATATTAATGCAGCAAAAAGTCGTGTGCATGGCGTAAAAAAACATTAAAAACACAGGCGTAGGTAAACCGTGGATAAATGAATGACGTAGAAAAGACGTAGGAAACGTAATATGTGAGAATGACGTAGGGAAAGCGTAGGAAAATTGGGCGTAGGGAAGACGTAGGTAAACGAATGACGTAGGAAAGACGTGAGTGTTTAAAGAAGTAAAAATGTCGTTACAAAACTGTAGGTACAACATGGCGTGGGAAAGGTGTAGGAAAATTATGGCGTACGAAAGGCCTAGGAAACAACCCAACGGATGGCGTAGGTAAAGCGTAGGTATTTTATTAGCTACGCAAGTTTTACCCACGCCAAAATTGGCGTAGGGGTTACGTAGTTAATGCACTTACCTACGCCCCGCCTACGCCATTTTGGCGTAGGTAAACCACAGTTTTCTTGTAGTGATTGCATATAAAAGGATATAAAAAGCATGTATGAGTTTAATAGAACTATATAATATGTATTCTCTATCCAAATCATACGTATAAGCACTAATACACAACATACAATCATATGTAACCAGAAACAGTTATAACAATGATTTACAACAAAAGAAACCATTCAACCATTAATATTCATGCAATTAATTCATAACTATATCAATTTACATTATCCAATGTCCATAGTTAATTTATACACTTCATTTCTTATTAACATCCATTCTTTATTAACATTTAATTGGTTTACTTCCAATTTATTCACATCTATTTCATTTACATTCAATTTATTCAAATTTCAATTATTTCACTTTACGTTTAACACATTTCATATCAATTCATTCATGGACCATTTATAAAAATCGTTTTATTAATTCATTTCATTTCAATGAGTGAAAATATTTAATTTACAGAGAATGTAAGAACTAAACACCGGGTTTCTATCCAAATCATTTGAAATAATATATATACTTATATCTTTTATATATATCAAGTCATATTTAGAAATTTTAAATCAAAATCAGTAATTGAACTAAATGCATAGCAAAGCTACTAAGTGGTCTCCCCCACTTTGAAACTCGAAAATGAATGTCGATGATGTGGTCGTCATCACCGAAATTACTTTCCGACGATAGAAGAGAGGAGTACATGACTTACTTCCTTTTAAGATCCATTTTTGATAACAACTTCTACTCGTAAATAATTTAAATAATATTAATATTATTTTCAAAATCTTAGAAAACAATTTCAAAAGCATCGGGATTTAAGTTCTCAAATTCTCAGTTTAAATTCAATTTTTTTTTAACTTAGACTAAGATTAGATTTTTATTTCATAACTCATTACTTAATTTTATAAACATCCATAAACTCAAATTAGTTAAGTAAATATATTCAAACTTGGTTTTATAACCTATTCCTTCATATTCAATTTATTTTATTAATCCGCTCATTTCAGAATTTAACTTAAAGTTTAAATTATTTCTTACCACTTTTACTTAAACCAAACTAATTTTTTTTCTTATCGTTCACATTCAACAAATTTAAAATTTGTTTTTAGCTTAATATTTCTCAAATCTATAAGTTATACAAACTTATTCACTTAAAATTTCATTTCATTATTTTGTCAAATTCATTTCAAATACAATTCACTTCCATTTAAACCTCCTTCAGTTGACTTCATTTTATTTACTTCATTTCACTAACTCGATTTATTTAACATTACTTAGGTTAATTCTTTTATTACATATCTCAAATTCAAATTTTCTTTTTGTTTGCTTAATCAAAATATTCAACCATTTTAAAATTCGTTTTTACTTTCCTGTCCAAATTCATAAGTTATAAACTTATTTCTTATCATACTATTTTCAATTTATAAGTTCAAAAACTATTTTCATGTATTTATCAAATCATGCTTGGAACAAAAATTCACGATCAAAACTTGTTTTAACCGGAAATAAATTTCTTTTGGTAGCAATTTCTCACTTAGAAACTCGAAAATGAATACTAGCGAAGCTGCGTCATCCCCAAAATTAGTTCCTAGCGACTAAAGCGAGTCCAATGTTTTTATTTCTCTCAAAAATCTTTTCAAAATATTTTTCTACTTAAAACACTTTCAAATAATATTATTATTAATTTTGAAGGGTTTGAAACAATTTTGAAAGCAACGGGGTTTAAATTCTCAAATTCTCAGCTTTTAAATCCTTTCTATTTATAAGCCATATTATAAATATATATACTTTTACAATTTCATTATCTTATTATGAAAACATTTCGTTAATTTACATTTTTGTTATTGTAAACAATTCTTATTGTAATTAGATTTTAATTCAATCTAATTTTTGAACGCTTCGTGAAAGAGTTCACAAAGTATTCGTTCTTAATTTAATTCAAACAATAATTGATGGTAACTAAATATTATCATCTCCTAACAAACAACATTCATTAATAATCATACAATTTTATGATAACTATTATTTTATATATAAAATATAATTTAGGTAAAATTATTTCATTTACCTTCTTTTAAAATAATATTATGTCGACTTGCCTTGTTTAAGTGTTTAGAAACCCATATCGGTAACATGGTGCCTCATGTGCCGACCATAATTCATAAACAACTCAATGGATAAGTAAACACAGTATAAAACATTTTATAACACTAACAAGTATGCGCTCTCATACACACACACACAAACAAACTCATTCTAGGGTATTACCACCTTATCTCTAATGAGTCCGACCCCACCAAAGCTAAGGTTATCGCTAAACCAAAGCTTTGATACCAACTATGATAACCCGCATTTCGAAAGGTTTAAATCGATAATAATCCACACATGTCCAACTCAAATAATCCAAAACACGGGTAATCAATAGGCTTAATTAAGAAAAATAAGAAAAGAAGAAACAAACACAGAATCTCATAGCGGAATGACAAAATACAATAACCAAATAACAGTTCATGAAGTTGTTTGTACTATACATTTGATAATATTTTTACAACATAAATCAGAGTTATATATACAAAAGAACGATAGAATAATGTAGCAGAACAACATGTAGGGAAATAATACTAGTAATAATATACCAAATCTTCATCTTCGTCCTCTAGAATAATTGATCTTCAATACACTAAAAACTCAGGGCTGATCTGAGCATAAAGTAAAACAATACACTCGAGTCAGAACTAAAATATCCTTATGTGATTCAAATCAATATCACATAACAGGAGTGTAATAACGTTAGAGATGTTTACGTGGTTTCATATCTCTTATCCAATGTATAACGTGCGTGCAATAACTCAAGAGACGTTACGGGATTTTTTATCTTTTAAGGACCCATCAAAATATCTATATATAGTAGAATACGCTATATATATAATGTCCAATCGGTAAAATAAATATTTTTCCTAGCATGAAGGCTTTACATTAACCCCCTTAACGCGTTTTTAAGCATTGTCGTACAGTTTGCATATAACACAAACAATAGAACGTCGGTAGATAGGGATGCACCGTGATACGACAACACTAAACCAAACTCATAGTTGTCTCGCATAAGGATAAGTATGACAAGGCACGTGAGACAATACCCAAGGTAGGATACTACCAGTTTGGGTCACAAGGCTGGTGGTAACGCGTCGTAGCTATGACCGCCCACCGCGTCCACCAATCCTATATCGAGTCAAAGGAAGGTTATCTCAAATCAAGGTGAACCAATCGAGACCAACATCAAAGGTAATAGTATGGACCGAGTCCATGAGAAAAATCGAAGAACAGGTGTCCGTTAAGGGTAGCTAGCCCACTTGGCCTAGATCAAGTCGTCCTGTTTTAGTCATTTAAAATTAACACAAAGTGTCGGGGCTATCCATCATCGTTCTCTTTTTTCAAATCCAGCAAACGTACACCAAATCCAACCACTTCATTATGGAGTCTCCTCCACGTACATAGTTGTTAAAGTGGTTCCAATATTGATAGAGAGTATGCCAATAAAAGGCCCCGGTCTCTTTAACAACCAAACGTCTTTTCGCACACCGGTTGGTTCCTTTACATTTCGAAAATGATTCACTTGATATCAAAATATCTTATTCACTTCAATATGTCATATTCACTTCAAAATATCATTTTATTCACTTCGAAATCAATTTCATTTCAAAATCATTTTATTCCGTTCGAAATCAATTTTATTTCATAAATCATTTTATTCACTTCGAAATCAATTTCATTTCAAAACATCATATTTACTTAAAATATGTCAATTTCACTTGGAAATCATTTCCAACTTCTTAATTTTACTTCCAAAATAATTTTGAATTTCTACTTAGGTTATAACTTCAATTTAACCAATTTCGCACCTAAATCTAGGATTTAAATATAAACAGTTCCCAACATGAACAGTTTGATTTTTTTGGAAATATAGTTTGAAATTTTTAAATATTTAAAAATAGTTTATACTTAAAATAGTTTAGAGAATTGAAACAATTTGATATAAAATGGTTTGAGTATTGAAAATGGTTTATATAGTAAAATAGTTTGGAAAATAAAAATAATTTAAATATTTAAAAAGATAGATTTCAAACAGTTTATATTAAAATAATTTATTTTGAAAATAGTTTCAAATCAAACTATTTCTTTTCATTTCCAATAAATCTAAACTCAGGTCCAAATTTCAATCAGACTGATTAAATTTCAAATCTTCCAATTCAAATCATCTTCAATCTTCGATTAATTTAAATCGACTCAATATCGATTTCAATTCAAATTAACTTCGATTTCAATTCGGATTAACTTCAATTTCGAAAGGTCATTTTTAACTTCAAATTCGGTTCAATGATTCGATTCGATGGTTTAAATTTCAATTAAATTCTTATTTTAAATCATTTCAATATGTATAAATTTCAAGTCCAATTCCCATTTACTGATTTAAATCACTTAAATCAAATTAAACTTCAATGTTCAATTTTAGGTTCAAATCTTTAAAATAATTCAATCCGAGCTCACATCTTGAAATATTCATTTAAATTACTTTTACTTAGATATATTTCAAAGTTCGAATAAATGTTCAAATCTTTTAAACAAATTAATTTCCATAATTTAAATCATATTTAAATTATAACTTCAACTTTAAAATTCAATTCTTTAAACACTTCTGTTAATAAATTTAAATTTCAACATTTCAAGCTCGAGTTCGAAAATAATCCAATTCCCATATTTCAATTCAATTTTATTTTCATAAAACAAAATCATTTGAATAAATTCAATCCAAGAATTTTAAAACCATTTAATTTAACCAATCCGGTGTCCGTGTATAATTTCCTATCCTATGGCCAAATGAATAGTTATTCTAATTTAATTTCAGGGATGGAAATATATTATTTTAATCCAAAATAAATGTCATAGGTATATGTCATTTCAACATATTTCTTAATTTATTTGAAATAATTCAAATAACCATTTTATATACTGTCAATAATATACGGGGTGATATAGGGATATATAATAAATAAACATCCAATCATCCAACATATCAACCAATAGGCATCCATCACAATCAGCATCCAAACAGTCAATATAACACAACCGTTAACTAGTTATTAAATATCAGATTTTAACTGACATTTTAATTCCAATTTCACTTTACTGTCAATTTTAGTTCCTAACAATTAATTCATATGTCGATTTAAATGTCAGTTAATTTATCAAACAATAATCAATAAAAATAAACACTTCATGATTTCGATTTAACTAACATAAAAATATTTTAGTACTTCGTGAGTGGTTTAAAACACTCATCTGTATTTGAAACTGAAAATTTTTTAGAGTCAAATAAATACGAATCCAACTCCATGGTGTAGATGATTTCGATACAAATCTAATGCAACTTGTTTCGCTCGAATCCGACCTCGTATGAAAAAGATATATAATTATAAACATTTGATAATTAAAAATTAATTAAGTTATAATTAACCAAGGTTTAAAGCTTAAACCTTCTCCTATCAGCTCGAGCACGCCAGGCCACCCCGCTTCTTTTGTTTTTTTAAAAACAATGTCGCGCGCCACCATCAAACGTTCACCGCCGCCTCCATGGATGACCGGACTTCACCATGACACGACCGTAGGTAGCTTCGACCATGCCTAGCCTATTACCGCTTTTCTCGCCACCTGGAACGTTGCCTCGACCAAGATAATAAACAAAAAAACTTTCGCCGTTTATCTTAGAATTCAGGCCACCTCAGTGCACCAATCGCCACCAAACTTTGCCAGTCGATAGTCCGCATCGTCCTCTCCAACTTTCCTTTTGGTGTCATCGACTAACGAATGACAACGACGACGAATTTTGCCAACCTAGCTCCGACGGTCGCGGTCGATTTCTGGTCGTCTCGCTGCTCCGTTTGAAATTTACCACCACCAATGTGTTTCACCATTCTACACACACAACTTTCATGTAGGAGAATTCGCCTGAAACGACTCCGATCAACGTGGACGATTTGGGCCATTGGATGAAGATAAGAAAATAGCGGCTAGGGTTTCGTTTTGCGAAATGAGGGAAGAGTTACAGCTATTTATAGAAAATTCTCACAGCACTATTCATCCTTGAAATTTTCGAACTCCAATTGAGACGTGCAGCCTGGCGTTCAATATGTTATACCCATATTCCAAACACAATGGAATATATATCGGAAGCCAATTCCATCATATTCAGAAGATAGCTTTACAAATCAAATTATTTTAATTAAATATCTTTAATTAATTTCTACGTGTTTCAAGCTCGCACAGTCATACGATAAGTATGATCGCTACGAAACTTGAAACCCTATAATAATTCGCTATTACGGATCCGATGAAACTAGTTTCATCGAAATCCAAGACAGTGTCCAAAAAAGACTATTTTTACACGTTAATTAAAATAAGTAATTTCCAATTTCAATTTATTCACTTTTAAATTCGATTTTAAAAGTTAACAGTTTTCATTCTTATTTAACTAAATTTTAAATCAACTTCTGACATGATTTTCATTCATATTAAATTCAAGATTCAATTATTTAAATAATTTCCAATATTAAATTTAAACAATCCAATTATCAAATAAATCATTATATTTGAAATATAAGTTATTTAACTTATAAAATTTACTTTTAAAGCGAATTCAAATAATAAAACAACCACTTCCATTTTACAGTAAGTCAACATTTATTATTCAATTCCAGCTATTGATTATAAACACATTCAATACATTGAATTTCATTTCAATATTGCCAAAAAAATTCGAAATGGTTATTTCAAAATTTTATTCAAGTTCATATTAAATAAATTACATAAATAAAACATAAATTTTTATTTCCATCCATTTTTATTCAATAATCATATTACATTTAATAGTTAAAAATATGTGTCGTTACATAAGGGCAGTCAGCCTAGTATTGTGTCTAACATAAGTTAGATTATTGATTATGTCTGGTGGGCACGAGTGAGCCAATGGTTAGTAGTTAGCCAGATAAAACTATAGTGTGGATAGATAGACCATTGATCTCTTGATTATTATGCATATATGTATTTGCTATTATTGTTATAATCAGTTTGATTGTAGGATTTGATTTGCAAAAGATATGCTTTTATAAGGATATTAGTGAGGGGAAACCCGATCCGCTAAGCGGTGTGGTCTCACTTAATATCAGTAAATCGAGATGTAATAGTATTATTCACACCAGGATTTATGTCTAACTTGAAGTTTATGTTTTCCCCTTAAACTCTCGGGTGCTCAAAATTTGATTTGAGTAGATTGAGAGTTAAGGATTTTCAGGTTTAGTAGGTTGGACGAATAAGCTCCTGAAGACGTGCAGGAGGCAAAGAAAGCTATGTAGGAGCTATTTAGTATTATTTCCGCTGTGATGTATTTATGACTGACATGTCTATTTAGTACTCTAATCTTCCAAAGGGGCATCTTCATATATCGCTTTTGCTATAATTTGTAATAATTATACTTGATTAAAACTTGCGAATCGTGTTGGGGTTATGCAATTGAATATGAAGTATTGATTTGAAATATAATCAGAAAAGTTGTTTTTTGATTTTATTTCATATTCATGTGCATTTGATATTATGGGCACTATAAACATTACCGTATTGTGTGACCAGAAGTTAATACTATAGATGACTGCAACATCTGTAGTGCTTAACTTCGGACCTCAAAGTAAGGGATGTTACATAAATTTATCGAATATTTTGGAACTGGTTTTGATAAATGGAAATGTAGAAATTTTAAATAAAGAAAGAGGAAATACTATTCCAATGCTTTAGAAGGATGTTTTGGGATAAATTGGATTTTTCAATTTGACTTGGGAAAGATATTTCAAAGATTGGTTTTATACAAATTGGGAAATTTTTTGATAAATTACTTGAATATAAAACCAATATTTTGAGATCATTTGCAAAATAGACCTCTAGTATATGATTTTTAAAAATATGGAATTTCAGTGAATAAAGTGATTTATGGAAGTGATTTGGAAATTCATGAAGTGATTCCGCGAAAATGATTTTAAAGAAAACCAATTTAGAAATCTATTTTTAAATGGTTTTTAAGTACATGGATTATTGGAAATTATTTATGAGTGTTGACATTGATAAACTTGAGTGATTCGAATTTATAGTTATATTTTAAACCTGTCATGCATTATATTATATTTTGAGCACGATTACACTCACAGCTAGATTTCTAGCCTGATTTGGAGTTTGTTATTTGTTTAACAACCTCAAGTCAGTCTGAGGTTGTTTTACAGGTCAATTTTATGACTGTATATCTGCATATGCTTTGTGGGCTATGATATGGAGTTGGATCTGTCGACTATGGTGAATATTTACTTATATTGAATTGTTATTGTATTGGTCGATATGATTTAATGAGTTATATAAATATGAGATGATGTATCAGATTTTTAGATATGGTATAAAATTCATCATTTTTATTCACTCCAATACTGCTAAATGGGAAATTTTAAATTGTCTTTAATAATGTATTATTCAATTCTAGAGCCTGTGTACATTGCTTTGCGTCAGGACGAGATACGTATTATTTCAGATGTATATATTGAAACATATCCATATTGATCCAAAGTAGTTTATACGAGAGATTGCTCCTTCCATGTCCATTGATCCGAGCTATCAGCGAGTATACTCCTTTGATATTTTGATCACTGGAATTAAAATTGTTTAAGTAAATAAATTAAATAAAAGTTAATTAATAAATTAAAATACAATATATATATAAGATATATGTGTATTACTATAATGGTTATAGTATATATATTCAATATAACATGTTATAATTGAATAATATAATAATTAATTAAAGTGTTAATTAATTAAATAAGATTTAATTAATATAATGTTATACATAAAATACTATATAAGCTTAATAAAGTATAAAAGTTATATAATAATAAAACTTACATAATATAAATGTATAACCTAAAGGTGGAATAGTTAGAAACCCAATTAGACTTAAGGAATAAATACATATGTATAACATGTATCCCGTGATTTTCGATGTGTCTGACACTTGAATCATAAGGGTATTTCTTAAAAATTACATTATTCCATAACTCGATATCACTCGATTAACTATATTAAGGATTATGAATCTCTAATATAAGTGTTGTCCTATACCATTATATATTAATAAATTATTTGCATACTCTCTGGTTGTTGAGCAAACTCAAGCTATAGATTTTATGTGTACTATCATTAATATATTGACTATATAAGGTAAGGTAATTATATGTATTTGTTAAGCAAACTCAAGTACATATATTATACTTAAGCCATCGCAAAATGGTAGGTCCGAGTGAATAATCTCTTTCGATTTGTTGAGCTAACTCAAGGTCAAAATGAGATTAGGATAAAAAATCATGGGTTAGGAGTTTGTATATGATATAAGGAGTTATTCATCGTTTGTGGGGATATGGTTGGTTAAGTAAATTCAAGGTCAGAATCCAAAAATAAACGAGTCCTAACACCCACTAGTGAAGTTGAAAGACTTCTATGTTTCGTAAGAGAGTTGGAAGAAACATAAAAGACAAGTGGGAGCCTTATTATAAAAATGAAATGGTAACATTTAACCTTTTTAATATCGTAAGAACACCTATTGTATAAAGTTACAATCTACATTGATAAATTTGTGCAATTAATATAATTGATAAAATGTTTATCAATTAAAATATATAAATAAATTGAATTAATATTGACAAATAGAAATATAAAACATACGTACCAATAAAAAAAGTCATGTTGATCTATGTAAGCGCCTAATTATACAACCACTAAATACGTTCGTAACTTGGTCGCTTATGAGTTTACTTGCCCGCGACCGTGTATTATCTTCGCTGTGTTTCGAACTCAAAAAACAATACAAGAATATGGATATTTGATCCATTTACGATCAGATATAAATGTTATACTACGAACGATCATAATTTTAATGTACGAAACCTCAATGAAATTAATTCATTGAAATAAGCAAGTAAACTATAGTGTGAGATCATGTATTCAATATGATTTATTACAATAATGACCTTGTTTGTTAAATGTAACACTGGGCCAAAAGGCTACAAGTTAGATCTAAGAATTTGATCACTGAAATGTCAGTTTGATCAATTTACGTAAAGTACAATTTATTTGATATTCTTAAAAGTTAAGGATGACCAAATGCACTTTTATAAAATGTTCATCATGATATTGTAGTAAGGATTTCCTTTGAATGGTTCAACCATTTAGAAAGGAAATCAAACATATAAGAGTGGAGTAACCGGAGGCACAGTTGGGAAGAGAGTGAACGATCACTTCTGCTTCATGAAAGACATTAGAAAGAAAATTATAAAATAATAATTGATACTTAACATTGGAATAAGAAATATGATTTCTATTCCAAAATATATTTTCATATAGAAATTGTTTTCTATAAGATCTATTTCTTTGAGTTCAAGATATTTGATCTGAAAACTCTCCACTGTAAACTGGTGACGGTAGATGAAGTAAATAGCCTATATTAAATGGTTGAATAGACCTCCGTTTTTCATATGTCAATATGGTAATGGCAGAAATAGTGGGAGCTTGCTACATAACACTTGTTGGTTGTATTAAGTTATGAAAAAAAAATTTGCAAAACACACCGAACATTATTTATGAAATAATAACTTTTTTCAGTATTGACTGAAAAACAGATATAGTTTTATTACAATATGAATATTATGAATATTCGTCATAAAATAAAACTATAATGGTGGTATTTTTGATGCATTGGAAAAGATAGAAGTATCTAAATTTGTTTACAAGTATTTTAGAATTATATACTAAGTCATGATTTGAGAAATAATTCGTTGAATATATGATTTTGAATTATATGGTATTAGTGAGTTTATCTCAAATAATTAAGGGCAAAGCACCCAATCAGTGGGAGCATGATGAACCCTTTGGGTTGATGCATATAGTTATATGCAATCGGAAGTCTATTAATACCAAGACGATTCCACATACTTCGTTATATTCACCGATGAATTATCACAAACATCAATATGTGTATTTGATACACATGTATTATGTTTATAATAAGATTAATAGAATATAAAACATAAGTAAATATAATAACATGCAATAAAATATAAAAATGATTTGATTTGATTTGATTGAATACGTGAGTATATTGGAAAGAGTTTTGAACGTACCTAAAATGAATAGAGATTCAATCTCAAAAGTCACTCCTCCCTATGATACATAATGATGTATTAATAAAGAGTAACCGAACTTTGTTGAACAAAGTATTACTAATGATGAGTGAAGTTGAGTTAACTTCTTTCTATAAGGTCGTATATTTAAGAGTAGTACACGAGGTTAAAATTAATTTCATCTAAAGAATAGTTTACAAAATCATGCAAGATAAGATTTTATAAAAATCCTCCATATATCCTAGGCCAGGCCAAGGAGTTGGTAGGTTATACGCGTTGAAAGGCTACACGTAATAATTTAGGTGAGGGATCTTATATGAATCGCCTTAAAAAGGAGTTCATGCACGACTGTCATTGGATGACCTGTTTATGATTTGAACATAATTTTTGTAAACTAAAATCAAATCAAGTTTTTATAAAGGGAATTCATAAATGTTTATGAATACATGTTCCATTACACTAAGAAACAATTGTTGTTTCAAGAAATACCAACTTTACAGTGAAAGAGTTTCTTTTAGAAATTATTGGTAGTAAAATGGATTTGGATACGATCCAAGGATAAAACTAAGTACGAGGGATGAAATGAAATTAATCAAATCTAAATGAACACAATGCATTAGAATGTTTAATAAATATTCTTGCATATTGAAGAGATACTATGAGTTTCTTACCAATTCGAGAAAGATAATCCTCAGTTGACAATTAAATCATTAAGAGTGTTGATTACATGATATGGTATGATGCACAAATTCAAAGTGGATTTCAAGTACATTAGCAAATTATGATTTTGATAGCTATACCTAAAGGGATATGATCTATCGACCGCAAATGCATCTTCAAGAGAAAGACTAATGCAGTTGGAATATAGTGAGCAATACTGATAAGCATAACATTGTAAATTTTAATTATTGAAATTAACATAACAGATTCTTCATTTGATGTACTCAAGTTAGTTCGAATTTTACTCATAAAGTTATCGCATGATATAACTTTGTGTTTTGGTACATATGTGTTGAAACATAAAATCCTAAATAATGATTTAGAATAGATTGTTCGCATAAAACAACCAAAGTATCTCTAGAGTTATGAGAGCGATATTGAGTTTGTGGGTTTGTGAATATGATCCAAGAATGGATATGAAGATATCATGCGAAAAGCTTCAAAGTTGAGCAATTTTTTTCATATGAATATCAAATAGTTTGATTTTCAATTAAAATGCAGAGGAAGCAGGTGGCCGTAAGAAAGAGTATTAAAAGTACATTGATATTTCTAAACTATAAGTAAACAACATATTGCTGCTTGTCAATGATGTACTTATGTTAAGTAATAGTTTGATTGCTTATACTCGATATTGGATTTTAAATTATATATTTTATTTATCACATATTGCATCCATTCAAAACATCACATTTGCAACTATTGTTTTTCTCTAACGTATAAAATCATTTTATTATTGTTTATTATAAAAGCACCTTTTTATTTATCACAAACAGTAATAATTCTTCCAAAAATGATAATATACTTCAAAACACTTTATTGTAATTTTATTACTTCAAATCTCTCCCAACATTGTATTTAATATCAAAAATAGCAATTTCATCAAATTATCTTTCAAAGTAATAGTATTATTATTTTAGAACAATAATATACATATCAAATCTCTTTAATATACTCCAAAACTAGTTCATTACTATTTACCTAAAAACAATGTAATTTTCACAAAAACCATATTATTATTATTTATGAAATCTCACTGTATTGAATAATAATAACATACATCTCAAACTAAGTTTACAATACATTCTTCATTATTATTTATGGTTTCCTCTAAATATTCATAAATAATAACCTTATTATATTTCTCCGGTTGATTTTATTTTATTTCATTCAAATACCGTTATTTACAAACATTAAACAGAAACTACAAATAATCACATTAATCATTTATTTATTTTATTTTCTCCTTATTGCATAACTTCGCTATTTTATTTTAATGAATAATAGCCATATTTTAAATCCACAAGTAATTACAATTAAAAATCAAATAATACAACAATCAACAATAAACAATCGATCCAAGGCTCAACATATCCAAAATACTAAACATTTATCAATATATCCCACACATATCAGTAATTACAAATTTCCATTAACATATATTTATTTTATAATTAAACCCAATTAATTAAATTAAGTAAACCATACCAACGTGCTTTTTTCAATAGTCTCCAAGCTTAGCAAGTCTAGTGTCATATTGTCCGAAATTTCGCCATGAGTCTAATGGGATAGACCGTGTGCGAATTAGAGTTCATATGCACAAGGTATCGATGTTAGAAGATATTGACATTATTAAGTAAAGTAAAACAAAGGGATTTATACGTATACGAGTACCGTATCACCATCTTCCTCCAAAAGTCACGTTCGAACCCATCCTCTTCCATTTGAGTACAACTTTGACCACCAACCATCATCGCTATAGGTTGCCGACCACCCATCTGAGACTACCGTTTCCATGAGTGCGCCACCACCGACCAGATCGACCTGGTCCGGCCACCCGCTTAACCCACTTAGGCTCCACACCGTGGACGAAGTCGACCACTTTTCTCCCCAAATTCGACCAAGTTGATGCCTAATTCATCGATCGGAGACCATGGATCTTCGTCTTTTGACCTTCTCTACACTCCATCACCTTCTGATTGTCTCATGGTTGTCGTTTTATTGTTGATCAAGAAACCCTAGTTTCGACGGCTGTAGTTAAATCGCCAATTTTTGGCCACCTCAAACATTGTACCCAAAAACGAATGCATCCCGTCTGTTCCATTCGTCGAGAACTTTCCAATGATATATAATTCAATGTATTTTAAACACTTTTATTTTTAAGTCAATTTGCAATTAGAGATAATCATCCCCCATTAGCAGATGATTAAAAAAATTGAAAAACTAGATAAGGAAATGAGATAAAGGTGATGGCTATGGATTTATAACCTCAAATATATAGTCGTTAGGCTGGGTTATGGATTGTGTATCCAGTTTGATCTGAAACAGCTACATATGTTGTTTAAACACTACAATGCTTTTATTTCGCAAACCGTAACTTCGAATATATCAGAACTATATATCAAATTGATCATATTCGAAAGGCCTTCGTAACGGTCATAAATACGATACCCAATTCACTTTTTATTAAAAATTCACTTTTAATTAATTTAATATTTTGCATTATTGAACTTGTTGGTCATTACACGGTATACCCCTAGTAAGGAGAATAGAGTAGCTGATGCATTGAGTATGAATCATTATGAAGTTGTTTCTATGATGATAATTCAGTGGAAGGATTTGAGTTTGCTTTCTATGTGTGAATTCAAGACAAAGATTTGGTAGTTGGTTTGGGTGCGATGTTGGCTAGTCTTATTGCCCGACCATCTTTGATTGATAGGATCATAGATGCTTAGAGGAGAGATCAGAATATTCTTGCTCTTATTCAGAGATTGGAGTTTGATGATGTTGGCAATGATCTTGTTGGTTATTCTCTTGATGCTCAAGGTTGCTTATGGAGAAATGATAGACTTGTTGTTCCAAATGTGCATGGTCTTCATGAGGAAGTGATGGATGATTGCCATCGATCGTGCTATACTATCCATCATGGAGGATACATTCAAAACATTAAAGGAACTCCAAAGTTTTTTAGGATTACTAAATTATGGCAGAAAATTTATTCCTAATTTATCAGCCAAAACCAAAAATTTACAAAAAAAAAAGCTAACAGAAGAGCAAGCAAAATATAAACAACATAACGGAGAACAACCAAGAAGATGGAATACAGACAAAATTCCTATTACCTTACAAAAACAAGAAGAAGAAGAAGAAATACAAAAAATCAAAGATCTAATAAAGGATCAAAAAATCCTCTATTTTCCTTCAGATGAAGAATTACTTACACTACAAACTGACGCTTCTGACCATTTTTGGGCAGGAGTATTAATTGCTAAACAAAAGGAAGTTGTAGCATACTCTTCCGGTAAATTCAGCAAACTCCAAATTAAATATGCTACCTACGATAAAGAATTGTTAGCTATTAAATTAGCAATAAAAAGTTTACGAATTTACCTTTTACATAGACAATTCATAATAGAAACGGATAACAAATCTGTTGCTCAATTCTTAAAGAAAAAGACTGTAAACAATCCGGAAGAAAATCTTCGAAGAATTAGATTAGCTATGTATTTGGAAATCTTTAACTATGATGTCAAATACATTCCAGGATACACTAATTTTGCTGCTGATCTTCTTACCAGGTTATGAAAAATGGATGACGAAGATATAAAAAGAATCAAGGAATTATTAGAAACTATGAAAAGGCAGGAAGATTTCCAACAAGCAAAATCATCCAAAAAAGCAAAGCAAACCTCCAAAGAGGCTTCTTCTTCCTCGCAAGTATCCGAGGACAACAGTACTCCCACAGGAGTAAAGGAAGAAAAGGTCCAACAGACCAAAACTATTCAAACAACCAAAGGAAAGGCAACACCTTCCACTGCAACTCAGAAATTTGTTCCAATGAACAAAGGAAAGGCAATTGCTCCCACAGGAGTACAAAGACCATACGTATCGGCCGTGGTCAAAGACTGGTACAATCTGGAGATGAAAGCCTCAAATCCAAACTTATATGATAACTTCAATGGTTGCTTTAAAGCCATCCAATCTTCAGACCACAGGGCTGCAAATTTCTGGTTAACACAATTAGAAAAAACTTATTTGGGACTAAAACATACAATATCCCAAAAGGAGAAAAAATTACAAGACACTCAAAAACTAATGTCTAAATTATCTCAGCATTCTTTTACATCTAGGTCTGAAGCCCTAGATTTAAAGGAAGCAGAATTGTTCACTGACAATTCAGCTGAACACAGCCAATTGAAAACAATATTTGCACAAATGCAAACATCTGATCTCGTAAATCTAAGAATTCAAGACTTTATAGAATTACTTAGACTTTATGAGATAAACAACACGAAAACCAAAGAGATGGAAGCGGAAATGACGGTACAAGACATGATCTCTCTGTATCAGCAACATCTCATAGATGAAAGCAACCTTCTTCTATTTTTCAAAAAATTAGAAGACACAGAGTTAACAAAACTCTTAGAAAATGAAGAATTAATTCTCAATAACAACAGAAGACCACGCTTAATAGCTTGTTTTTCTGAAATACAAAAATATCAAAAACATATCAAGAAAGGCTTGGTGCACGAAATCTATGTCAACACAAGCCATCCTGAAGAATATACAGGTTATATTCCAGATATATGTACAGCAAAACTTGCCGAGCATTCAAGCAGGTTTTTTACCATGTTCATGTTCAAAGTATGGAGCATTTGGGAAGAAAGACAATATATACGTCTTTATCCTTCTATTCAGTTATGGGAATTACACAGAGTAACTGAAAACTCCACACATGAATTTGTTAAATTCAATCGAAAAGAATTTAATGAAGAAACTGAACGACTCCTAGCAGCACAAGAGTTCTTTTCTGAAGCCATTAACAAAGGCGAAGTCGGATCACACTCCGCAACTGAAAGCAAAACCATATTGCTATTAGACTACCTATCAGCCTTTGAACCATCTACAGACAGAATAATGAAGGTTCAACGATTTTTAGATAGTCTCAAAATTGGGCCAGTCGGCACAATGGCTTAAGAAGAATACTTTGAAGAGCAAGTGGAAAAAGAACGATCAAGACAAGACTCTATAATGCGAGACACTATGGGGACCGACCCTTTTGACGACGAATCTCTAGCTAATCTAGAAATTCACAATTGAATCAGAAGCATGGTGGACCACATTCCAGAATAAAAGGACAGAGAATCTAGCCTCTATACTAGAGTAACCTTTACAGCTTACCTTCTGCAAAAATAAACTAAGGGACACATCCTCTACCTATAAGGGACACATATTAGCCCTATTATGGACACATCATGCCTCAGAAATAATAAATAAAGAAGAAATGAAGCTATAAAAGGAGAACTCAATTCAGAAGAAGGATCATCCGAAAAACCATCTTCTTCAGTTTCTTTCTTCTCTTAATATTGTATCTGCAAACCTTGTAATATTATCTAGTATTGTAATAAAATATCAGTTTCTGCAAATAGTATCTGTTGCTGTTTATTTTTTTCTGCTTTCAAAGTAAGGTGCTTCAAATTGGTATCAGAGCCTGGCTTAGACTAGGTAAGTCATTCTGTTTTATATTTTCTATTTTTGATCATCTTTTGTATGTTCTGATAAAGTAGCAAAAAAAAAACTTCTTCAAATATACCTCTGAAGAAAATAACAAAATAAACGTAGAAGAAATTGATCCCACTTACTATCAAAAATATCTAATTCTTCAGGAAAAAGAACTTACAGGAGAAATTGATAGTACAGAACTTTATTCTTATTATGAAAAACATTCAACAGCAATAAACTATTTTAAATATAAAGCAAATGAAGAAGTATCTTCATTTGAAGATTCTGAACAAGAATCTGAAGATTCCACAGAATCAGGTTATAGTTCTGATACATCAGATAAACTTATTTTCAACATAAACGCCAATGAAGCCGAATCTAGTAGAGGTGCACTATACTTACCTCCACCAGATAGTGCTTCCGTAATAAATGATCTTAACTCTGATATAGTTATGGAAGATCAAGAACAAGAACAAAACAATCCACATACTGATCCTTACCCTGAAATGCTTAGACATGGTACGAGATCAGATTGGATTAGATTTCACTCATCTAGAAAACAATTGAAAGATTTTTATAATGAACAACCTTCTTCATCTTATTCCTTAACTTTCAATATAGATAGACTTCCACATAGAAAAATAAGAAAATATATTATAACATGGCTTCAACATATAAGCGGAACAATTTATTTATTACCTCCAAATATGAGTGTAATGGAATATATACATTACGCTACCAGTTACTGGACAGGAGATGCTTTAGCCTGGTTACTAAATCTTGAAAGAATAAATCCAAATCAATTACAACGGATTAGAAATATCCAATCCAAACAAGAAGCTCTTGGGGAATTATTAAAATTATTACTAGCGGATTTTACAGGAGAAACATTCCTTGAAGATACTGACTATGAAAAACAATTATTAAAAATACAATTATGCGATATTTGTATGTTAGAAGAATTTACTGCCAAATACATAGGCCTACTTTTTCATTTAAAAAATAATGACCAAAAGGTTTTCTGGGTAAAAGGATTTTTTACAAAAATACCTTATCCATGGAATAACATTATACAAGAAAGGTATGACATTTTAAGACAAAGCACTACAGACGAAAACCATAACACGGGCTTGTTAAAAAAGGCATGTATGGATACTATGGAAAGAGTTTGTGAGCAAGCAAGTGCGCACAAACAAATGAAAAATAAAATTAAAAACTCAAAACTTGGATTTTCCTGTTGTACAAAATATACTGAAGATATTAATACTCAATTCGGATGTCCGCCTAAATTTGAAAGAAAAAGAAATTTTAAAAGAAGAACAAAACCAAAATATAGAATCACTAGAAAAAAGTGGAAGCCAGAATATAAGAAGAAATTTAGAAAAGAAAACAGGTTTTCTAAGAAAAAATTTATTAAAAAGAAAAATTTCTGAAAAGGCTGCAAATGTTTTAAATGTAATAAAGAAGGACATTATGCTAATGAATGTCCAACAAATATACAAAATATTGTAATATCTAATATTGAAGAATACGGTATTAATGTTGGCACTATTGAAGATATATCTAGTGATGCTAATTCATCAGTTTATGAAATTGAATCAGTTTATTCTGACACTACTGAAAATGAAGATGAAATTAATGATTCGTTTGATAATTTTAAAATAAACATGATTACAATTAATCAAACACATAATCAAATAAAAATTATTCCACTAACTATATATGCTATACTCCCTAAAAAGGAAAAAATAAATTCTCCGGGTTATACATTATATGCAGCCAAATGCTCTAGATTAAGACGATACTTCACAACCGAGGTATTTTTAGATTTACTAATAAAAATCCCACTAGGATATTATGGGCAGATTTATAATATACCAAAACATACAAAAGAAAATATTTTTATAACACATGGATTAATCGAACCACTTTCTAAAAGTAATGCTTCTATACTATTTAAAAGTACTAGTATGGAAGATAAAGATTATATTATAGAACAAGGAGATCCAATAGGATTACTTGTTTTACATAAATACGAAGATCTACCGATTATAAAAGAAGAAATATACGATCACGATACATTCACCCCATTAAGTGGTTCCACATCTAGATCATCAAGAAATAAAGAGTCAGAATCATATCAAGAATATAGGATATATATGAACACATTTACTTCTGAAGAAACATCAAACCCACAAATACAAAATAGTACAGGAGAACAATTTGAGGTCACTGATGAAGATTTAGAAAAATTAAAAGAAGCAATTCCTCACTCAGACAAAAAGGATATTTATAAACCATTAACTTTTAGATCTAGATTTCTAAATCAACATACATATATATTCGAACGAATGCAAGGAAATATAGAATTAAAAGGAGAAGAAGATTTTACTTCCATAAGCCTTTTAAATAAAAATAAAATTGAAAAACTAAAAGCTAAATATCCAAAAATGAAATACCTTCATATAGGTATAATACAACTAAAAATAACAGGATTATTTAGAACAGGAATAGATACTCCAATAATGATAGTCTGTATGGATGAAAGAATTATCAATAACCCTTTAAATAGTATTATTGGGGGAGCTAAGTCAAATTTAGCAAATAGATTATTTGGAGTAAATATACATCCCGATTTTTGTATAAGTCTTGACGATCAAAATATAGAAAAGGCCTGTACATTATCAGTAAACCTACAAAATATTGAACTTCTATCAGGATCTAAAGTTCTTGGCATACAATGGGAACATTGTATGGCCTTAAATGATACTGCTACATTTAAATCAATAACACCCAAACAATTTGTTAAATTATTTGAAGTCGGGTTGGGAAAAACAATCCAACCTAGATTAGTAGACGTAAGACATTTGAAATTCGATAATGAAATTCAAGTTTTTGTAAAATCTCTTAAACCAAAGATACAATTGCCTACAGAATATTTTATTGCATCTGGAAATACAATTTCCACTATAACCAAACATAAAGAAGACAATACAAGCTCACCGAACACCTTAAATAGATCTTTGTCATACAACAAAATGTCTGAAGTTGAACTAACTCCTGATATACTAAAAAGTATCAGTCATCGTATGAGCTTTAAACAAGACAATCCGATCGAAGGAAGAACACTGAGAATACTTGACAAACAAAAAGAACAGGAATCAAACCGAATGGTTATAAAGGTTCCTATAGACAATATAAAACATCATGATTAGATCCATTGATCTAAAAAGAAAAGCTCAATTACATATATATCTTCCAATAACGATATGTATCCCTGAATATCAAGAATTCACGGTGCATGCGTTACTGGATTCTGGTGCAGAAGCCAGTTTACTACAAGAAGTATTTATACCCCAGCAACTCTGGGTACCCTTAGACAAGAAAGGAATACTAAATGACTTTATGGGAAGACAAGTTCTTGTTATTCATAAAGCAAAACATCTACAGGTACAAATACCTGACATACATGGAAATAATAAAACATACAGCTTTGATTTTGCATTACTACCAAAAGAATTTGATATTGATTGCATTCTTGGGATGGACAATCTTAGACATCTCCCTCCATTCAACAAATATTATTTCGAACTCGACGGAGTTCTCGTCCCCCGAGTAACGCTACCTGCTACAATTGCACCACATTATACTCCCGCAACACAGCGTGGTGACAAACCTGTTACATTAATTGACAATGTCAGAACACCAAAAATAGTACAACCAAAAATTTGTACCTACAATATACCAACAACAAATGAATTTGAAATATTAATACATAATATGTTAGAACCTCTCTATTCAGATAATCCATTAAAATGGTTTGATAAAGCACCAAGATATTGCCAAATCGAACTAATGGAACAATACAAAGATGCCAAAGTTCGGGTCAACAGCATCATGGTTTCACCAACTGACAAAGAGGAGTTTTCAAAACAAATAAAAGACTTGTTAGATTTAAAATTAATACAAAAAAGTTTCAGCACTCACTCATCTCCAGCTTTCTTAGTAAGAAAACATGTCGAAATTAAAAGAGGAAAAGCAAGAATGGTAATAAACTACAGAAAGCTTAATAGCTATACTAAATTTGATGGATATTTTATTCCTTCTGCTGAACATCTAACTAAACAAATCCAAGGAGCAAAATATTATAGTAAATTTGACGCAAAATCAGGATTTTGGCAATTAAAACTTGCTGATAAACAGTCTATAGAACTAACTGCATTCAGTTGCCCACAAGGACATTTTGAATGGTTAGTTATGCCTTTTGGATTGAAAAATGCACCATAAGTATTCCAAAAATGGATGAACTCTATGTTCGGACACTTACCCTTTGTAACTGTATATATAGACGACATCCTTGTATTCTCTAACTCTGCCGAAGAACACAAGCAACATCTTCTTGCAGTCGTACAAATATTACTTCAAAATGGTGTTATTTTAAGTCCTAAAAAAATTGAATTATTTAAAAAAGAAATAGATTTTCTTGGAAAAAGAATTAAAAATGGACAAATAGAATTACAACAACACATTTATACTAAAATTAAAGATTTTCCCGATACATTCAAAACATTAAAGGAACTCCAAAGTTTTTTAGGATTACTAAATTATGGCAGAAAATTTATTCCTAATTTATCAGCCAAAACCAAAAATTTATAAAAAAAGCTAACAGAAGAGCAAGCAAAATATAAACAACATAACGGAGAACAACCAAGAAGATGGAATACAGACAAAATTCCTATTACCTTACAAAAACAAGAAGAAGAAGAAATACAAAAAATCAAAGATCTAATAAAGGATCAAAAAATCCTCTATTTTCCTTCAGATGAAGAATTACTTACACTACAAACTGACGCTTCTGACCATTTTTGGGCAGGAGTATTAATTGCTAAACAAAAGGAAGTTGTAGCATACTCTTCCGGTAAATTCAGCAAACCCCAAATTAAATATGCTACCTACGATAAAGAATTGTTAGCTATTAAATTAGCAATAAAAAGTTTACGAATTTACCTTTTACATAGACAATTCATAATAGAAACAGATAACAAATCTGTTGCTCAATTCTTAAAGAAAAAGACTGTAAACAATCCGGAAGAAAATCTTCGAAGAATTAGATTAGCTATGTATTTGGAAATCTTTAACTATGATGTCAAATACATTCCAGGATACACTAATTTTGCTGCTGATCTTCTTACCAGGTTATGAAAAATGGATGACGAAGATATAAAAAGAATCAAGGAATTATTAGAAACTATGAAAAGGCAGGAAGATTTCCAACAAGCAAAATCATCCAAAAAAGCAAAGCAAACCTCCAAAGAGGCTTCTTCTTCCTCGCAAGTATCCGAGGACAACAGTACTCCCACAGGAGTAAAGGAAGAAAAGGTCCAACAGACCAAAACTATTCAAACAACCAAAGGAAAGGCAACACCTTCCACTGCAACTCAGAAATTTGTTCCAATGAACAAAGGAAAGGCAATTGCTCCCACAGGAGTACAAAGACCATACGTGTCGGCCGTGGTCAAAGACTGGTACAATCTGGAGATGAAAGCCTCAAATCCAAACTTATATGATAACTTCAATGGATGCTTTAAAGCCATCCAATCTTCAGACCACAGGGCTGCAAATTTCTGGTTAACACAATTAGAAAAAACTTATTTGGGACTAAAACATACAATATCCCAAAAGGAGAAAAAATTACAAGACACTCAAAAACTAGTGTCTAAATTATCTCAGCATTCTTTTACATCTAGGTCTGAAGCCCTAGATTTAAAGGAAGCAGAATTGTTCACTGACAATTCAGCTGAACACAGCCAATTGAAAACAATATTTGCACAAATGCAAACATCTGATCTCGTAAATCTAAGAATTCAAGACTTTCTAGAATTACTTAGACTTTATGAGATAAACAACACGAAAACCAAAGAGATGGAAGCGGAAATGACGGTACAAGACATGATCTCTCTGTATCAGCAACATCTCATAGATGAAAGCAACCTTCTTCTATTTTTCAAAAAATTAGAAGACACAGAGTTAACAAAACTCTTAGAAAATGAAGAATTAATTCTCAATAACAACAGAAGACCACGCTTAATAGCTTGTTTTTCTGAAATACAAAAATATCAAAAACATATCAAGAAAGGCTTGGTGCACGAAATCTATGTCAACACAAGCCATCCTGAAGAATATACAGGTTATATTCCAGATATATGTACAGCAAAACTTGCCGAGCATTCAAGCAGGTTTTTTACCATGTTCATGTTCAAAGTATGGAGCATTTGGGAAGAAAAACAATATATACGTCTTTATCCTTCTATTCAGTTATGGGAATTACACAGAGTAACTGAAAACCCCACACATGAATTTGTTAAATTCAATCGAAAAGAATTTAATGAAGAAACTGAACGACTCCTAGCAGCACAAGAGTTCTTTTCTGAAGCCATTAACAAAGGCGAAGTCGGATCACACTCCGCAACTGAAAGCAAAACCATATTGCTATTAGACTACCTATCAGCCTTTGAACCATCTACAGACAGAATAATGAAGGTTCAATGATTTTTAGATAGTCTCAAAATTGGGCCAGTCGGCACAATGGCTCAAGAAGAATACTTTGAAGAGCAAGTGGAAAAAGAACGATCAAGACAAGACTCTATAATGCGAGACACTATGGGGACCGACCCTTTTGACGACGAATCTCTAGCTAATCTAGAAATTCACAATTGAATCAGAAGCATGGTGGACCACATTCCAGAATAAAAGGACAGAGAATCTAGCCTCTATACTAGAGTAACCTTTACAGCTTACCTTCTGCAAAAATAAACTAAGGGACACATCCTCTACCTATATGGGACACATCCTCTACCTATAAGGGACACATATTAGTCCTATTATGGACACATCATGCCTCAGAAATAATAAATAAAGAAGAAATGAAGCTATAAAAGGAGAACTCAATTCAGAAGAAGGATCATCCGAAAAACCATCTTCTTCAGTTTCTTTCTTCTCTTAATATTGTATCTGCAAACCTTGTAATATTATCTAGTATTGTAATAAAATATCAGTTTCTGCAAATAGTATCTGTTGCTGTTTATTTTTTTCTGCATCGATCGTGCTATACTATCCATCATGGAGGAAGTAAGATGTAGATAGATATGAAGCATCTTTATTATTGGGAAGGAATGAAGCACGACATTGGAAAGTATGTAAAGGGGTGTATGATTCATTAGCTTGTTAAAGTTGAACATCAAAGCCTTAGCGGTCTTCTTCAGCCTTTTTAGATCCGGCTATAGAAATGGGACAGGTATAAGTGAATTTGACTTTCATAGTAGTTCAGGTATATAGATCCCAACGTGGAACCTTGTAAGAATTTCTCTAACGTTGTATTCTTTTTAGGTGATGATGGACTTTGTTGATGGTTTTTCTCCATCCCGGATTGGCCATGATAGCATTTGGGTAGTAGTTAATCGCTTAACTAAATCAGCGCACTTTATACCGGTGAAGTCAAGTAAGACTACTCCATATTTTGCCAAGCTTTATATGTGGGAGGATGTGAGACTTCATGGTGTTTCCAATGCCAATGCATGTGATATTGATCCATTATTTACTAGTGGGTCCTGGAAGAGTATTCAATCGGCATTGGGTACGAAGCTGAACTTTAGTATTGCATATAATCCATGGACTAATGGTCAGACGAAGCATGTTAATCGGGTGTTGGAGGATTTACTTTGTTCTTGTCTTCCTGATTTGAGAGGTGGATGGGGGGATCATATCCATTTAGTGGATTTTTCTTACAACAACAACTACCAGTCCAACATTGGCATGGTAATGTTTGAGGCTTTATATCGTAGACCATGTCGATCACCATCTTGTTGGCTTGAGATAGGAGATAAGTTTGATCTTTCCTCGAGAAGATAGAGCTGATTAGACAAAGAATAAAGGAAGCCCAGGATCGACTGAAGTCTTATGCAAGCCGTATAAGGAAGGATATTGAGTTTGAGGTTCGTGATCTTATCTTTGTGAAGATATATCCTCTGAAGGATGTTATGAGGTTCAGTAAGTCAAGGAAGCTTGCACCTCGCTTTGTTGGTCCATCCCCGATTACTAAGCACATTAGTCATGTTGCTTATCGAGTTGCTCTTTCTGATCAATTCTTTGATATTCACGATGTCTTCCATATTTCCTACTTGAGGAAGTGTTTAAGGAGTACCGAGATAGTTATGGAGCCAAGGCACATCGAGGAGCTCGATATTTCGCCAGACTCGACTTATGTGCAACATCTTATCCATATAATCGACTCGAAGGTTTGATGGCTTAGGTGTAAGCGGGTCTCGTTAGTAAAGGTGCAATGTTCCAACAACTCATTGGATTATAACTAGGAGACCAGAGAGCATATGGCACAGACCTATCCCAAGCTACTTCTTGATGAACACGAGTTTGGTATATCTTATTGCTTTGTTTGTTTGTGTATTTAGTAGTCAATGGTGTAGTTGAGATGTAAATTATTAGCTCAGTTATAGATTTTCCCTAGTAGGAAATTGCAAGGACATAATTTTCTTAAGAGGGGGAGTCGTTAACAACTCACAGTTGATAAGAAATTAAATTAAAAGATTTAATTAATTAAAAGTGGTTTTAATAGTAAAATTGAAGATAAATAGAAATAATTTGGAAATTACATGGGGAAATATTTATGAGATCTAATTAGATAATTTATTTGAGTAAATTTTAATTTTTAAAATGGGTTTGGACATTTGAAGTGTTAAAATGATTTTAAAATATATTAAAAATGGTTGAATGATTTTTATAAAGACAAATTTTAAAAGTAAATAAGATAGAGTGATTGTTACAAGAAAGAGAATTTTATTTCATTTATAAAAGGAGTTTATCAATATATTATTGAAATTGGGCTTTAAAGGTGAATATGAAAATAAATACTTAATTGATAACAATTATAGATAAAAATTATTGAAAAATACGAAAGGGTAGTAAAATATTTATATAAAATAAATATGAATTTTATTTGGAACTTTGGGCTACGTTAGTATGGTATAAAAATAGAATAACATGTAAAAAGATAAGAAAACGAATGAAAACAAATCGAAAAGTAAGCCTAATAGCCCATCTCGATACTTGGAAAAAATATCCGCTTATTTGCATTGTCATGAGGAGTCTAGAATCCTCTTCATTGCCTTCAAATTCACTTCTCATATACTCATTTCCAACTCTATTTTCCAAAACACAATTATGAAAACCCTAATTCCCTTTCTTTGAAAAATTCAAAATAAATAGAAATAAACTACTAAAAATTCTGAAATTAAAGTGCATCCCTCTCAACACCCTACTACACCTTTTGGCAATATGAAGTTGAGATTTTAATTGAGTTTTGCTTGCATTAGATTTTATAGAGAGGAAAAAAAGAGAAGGAAGGAGCAATTCTATAGTAGATGCTTAACTACTTCAAGGTGAGTAGGCCTTACTCACGGCCTATTTCTAAGTGCTTGTAATTCATGTTTATTGTTGAAGTATTTGAATTGTATGTGCACACTCCTCCTGAAACTATTTCTTACATTATTTCTTTGATTGATTTGTGTGATATGGATGTGTATTGAGTTGTTGGGATGTAGAGTAGGGTTTAGTGATGAAATGTGGCTCAGAAGGAGGACCTATCGGTGGTCAGAGTCACCAAAAATTATGGCCACACGACCTGAAATTTTACGTTCTAGTCCAGGCTTGTGTAGTGCACAAGTCTTTTTTATATATATATATAATAATAATAATAATAAAATTTTAATAAAAATAAAGTGAAATAAAATAGAATATAAATAATGAGTTTAAAAATTCTATTATATTTTATTAGTAATAATTAATAAAATTTTAATAGTGGTAGTTGATTGTTGTTAATGATATTTTTAGTAAATATTAATTACTTATAATAGTAAATAAAATTAACTTGAAGTCTTAAAAATTATTCAAAATGCAATATTTGTTTGAAAATGATACAAAGTGTCAATAAATAGATAAATATGAGTGATATGGAATTTTCCATATATAAATATGGTTATTTTCATAACTGATAAAGAAGGTAAATTATGTGTTTAATTATAAATAAAATAAAAAGCATATTATTTTGTTAAATTAAATTATGCAAACACTTGGAAGTAAATGAATATTCTTCTACATTTAAGCTTTTTTTATAAAAATTGGATGTTTGACTATCCTTTATGTGTAACGAGGAATTTGAATAAACGGGGTTATAAAATCGCTAGGTATGAGACTTTCAAAATTATTTCTATGGTTATCGTTGGACTTATTATATAGAAAATCATGTGAGTGTAGTTTACGAGCTTATAGTAAATAACTGGATAATATTGAGTGGTATGTGACACTTAAGTGATATTTAATTGGTTACCATTTATAAGTAAATGTCACTTAACAAGGATCAAGGGCGTCGTTAATCATCTTTAGGTGATTTATTGAGTTAGATATTCAAGTGATACCATCGCTATAAGGAATGTAGAATAAGTACATATAAGTATACTTAGTTATTTCACACTCTCATTGGGACACATACGGTCGAGAGTATTTGAATCTGCGTCGAAGGGTTCACACCACTATAGAGAACGCGTGATTAGAACCCACCAGATAGGCTAGTTAGTATCCATCCCAGCGGTCCTAATTGAGGGGTCACACCCTGGATCCGTGTTGTCAACTGTGTGATTGCTGAGGCTAAGGGTTATTACTCTTATTGGAGCTATTGCCCAAACAACACATAAGGACCAACTATCTGTTATTGAGGTCTAGTAGGAATCATGACCAATGCTTAGCATAGTCTGGCAGCGTGTTTATGACATGCATATGGATATTAGAGTTGTGATTTTGGGAGTAACTGAGGGACTGTAGGAAACAAGCTGCAATCATTAGCATTTCCTGGAGCAGTGCTATAGTACGTCAGCCTCCCACCTGGATGACTTTAGTAGGTTCACATTTGATGATTGTTCTTATTTATGACCTCATTAGAGAGATGATGATGATATGAGACACTAGAGGTTGGCAGCTTGTTAGCTTATTTCCATAATCACCCTTACCCTTTTACCATTTGTGTATTCACATCGTTGACATCGCTCTGATGCTTGTATGTTATATGTAGAGTCTGCATATCTTTCCTATATATTTTTATACACCTCTTAGGGCCAATCTATCGAAGGGATTGTCTCTCATTAGGATTTATGGTTGAGGTGGTAGTGTTCTATTATGATATGGATGTTGTTGGGTGATGCTTATTTATAGGATATGTATATGATATTTCTTTTATATCTCACCGTTTATGCTTTGACATACTCTGACCCTTGTATTATTTTATAATACTCGAGTCAGCCTGTGATATTTTTGGTCCAAGTACTCAGTAGCTTGCATGACTTATGGGACACCTTTTGGAGGCTAATATACATTTTAGGATGATAGTTTCCATATATGTTTTTGTAGCCTCATTTATTTACGATGATGTATGTATTGTGACTATGATATGTATATTTGATAGAGTGAGCATTGGACTAGTACCTTGAACATATATTATTGATGTATTATGTTTTATTGTTGCATTCTGATTTTGTGATTTTTGTTTATTACTTTTGTGTTGTATGTTGTTATGTTCTGAGAACCATATGTGTCTATTGATTCGTGCCGATACCATGTACATAACAGTAAATGTTATGTGATTTGATATATGCGTCGATGTTAGCCTAAGGAAATATTCACATGTATTAGCCTCATATAGCCTTATTTTGCGTATATCAAACAGTATTATCTAGTAACATTATTTGGTAATATAGGTATAGAGGTGGGATGTTATAAGATATTTATTATAAATGTTTTGGGTACTCTAAAATACGGGATGAGACCGAATCCACCGAAGTGTTCTTTCAGAGTTGCATCTGGAAAGTTCTTGGGGTTTATTATGAACTCAATGGACGTTGAATTTAATCCAGAGTAGACTGAAGCATTGAGACAGGTTACATCCCTAAGGACAAGGAGGAAAATGCAAGCTTGAATGCAAAGGATGCCGTTTTAGTAGGTTTATGTAGAAAGCAATTGATGATTGCATACCACTATTTGATGCCTATAAGAAGGAAAAGGGGAAGTTTGGATTGATGGACGAATGTGAAGCTACATTTCAACAACTATTGGAACATCTTCAAAAATCACTGATCCTATCGGAGCCTTTGAAAGGAGAAGATTTGTACATCTATCTAGCGGTATCGACTAATGCATTAAGTGTAGTATTTGTGCACGAGGAAGAAAAAAATTCAAAAACTAGTATATTATATCATTATGCAGTCCATGGGCATGGAGAAATATTATCAAGAGTTGGATAAATTGGCTTATTTCTTACTGATAGCATCAACAAAGTTATGACCATGCTTACACACTCATCCAACAAGAGTATTAATGGTTCAAACTCTTAGGTAAGTATTGAATCTCTCCAAGAATTTGGGACAATCATTGAAGTAGAATATTGAGATGAGTCGGTATGAAATTACATATCATCTTAGAAAAGCGATTCATGGACAGGCATTAGCAGACTTCATTACTGAATTCACCATCCGAGATGATGAGATAGAAGAAGAAATGGTTGATTTTTCTAAATGGAAACTATTTGTGGATGGTCATCTAGTGACCACGATTTCGGAGCGAGAGTAGTCTTGGTAACTCCAGAAGGTCAAAGGATATGTTTTGCATTGAAATTGAGTTATGTGCTATGAATATTAAAGCATTGTACATGGTGTTAATAATAGTACTCAAGATAGCGAAGGAGTTGGGAGTGTAGACACTACACGTCTTTAGTGACTCACAATTGGTGGTTTGCCAAGTGAAGAAGGAAAAAGCTAAGGGTGTATGACTCACCCCTTGCCTGTCAAGAGTATTTTAGTCATTGGACGAGATCGAGCACTATATGATTATGCAAATACATGTAGAGGAGAATTCAAATGCAGACTCATTAGCCAAACCGGCTAGCTCTAGAGATATGCAACTGTTGGGAATCATTTCAATGAAGGTATTGAAATCTCCAAGTATTGACGGTATGGATATTGACTATATCTTGGGGTTGAGGAGAGGAAGTCATGGGGTTCCATTCAAGGAATATCTGATGAAGGGAACTCTTCCAAAGAGTAAGAATGAAAAAGTGGAAACTCTCGCATAAAGTACCACATTGCATCACGCAAGGCAGAGCATTATTTCACATAGGATTCTTAGCCGTTTGCAAAGGCGTGTTGAGAATGATGAAGTGAAGAAAATGCTTGAGGATGTTCATCAAAGAAGTTGTGGAGATCATAGTGGGTGTAGAACTTGGAAAAAGTTACTTTAATATGGATATTTCTAACCAATTTTCAATTGGGATGCAGTTGAATACTTAAGAAAACGTGCCAAGTGCCAGAGATTTGCGAAGGTACCTAGAGACCTATCCAATGAGCTTATGTAAAATGGTTAGCCCATGACCATTTACGATTTGGGGAATCAACATTATTGGAGGGTCATCGGTGGCCTAAGGGGAAGCAAAGCACGCAACCATAGTAGTGGATTTCACAAAATGGATTAAGGAGGAACCACTCACCACAATCATTTCAGTGGAAGTGATTAACTTTGTAGTATAGAACATCTTTTGTAAACTTGGAGTACCACTGAAGACTATAAAAAATAATGGAACTCAATTCGAAAGTGTAGAGTTCTATGAATTCTGTGCTCAATATGAGATTTTGAAGAGTTTCTCGACGGTAATGCATCTACAGATGAAGGAAGCGATTAAGATCATCAAATTCATCAATAAGAAGCGACTGAAACGGGGAAAGGGTAATTGGGTTGATGAGTTACCAATGGCTTTATGGGCTTATCGGAAGACCTAAAAATCCACAATTGGAAGCACTCCATTCGCAGTGGATTACAGAACTGAAGCAACGATACCAATTGAAGTAGAAATCCCTTCTTGCCCGTGCATGCACTACGACCTCAAGATAAACGAGGAGCTATTGCTAGCATCCCTCGACTTGGTGGAGGAAAAGCAAGAAGAGGCGAATTTAAGGATAGTTGCTCGCCAGTTATGAGAAGCTCGACAATTCAACGCCAAGGTCTGTAACAACCCAAAATTTAAGCTATAATAATTAATTAAATAAATAATAAAATAAGTTTGTGAAATTTTCAGAATCAAGCTACGGGAGTTGCACCATTGTGTCTGTGGCGATTTTCTGATCATATATAACTTGTTGAAATCCGAGTCAGTATGGAGAAGATATGAGAGAAATAAGAAATCAAAAATAAAACGAAAAAATAATAACAACAAGGGGTCGGGTCGATCCAAACCTAGGCCAGTTCGACCCTAGGGTCGACCCCCAAAGGCCATAGGTTGACCCCCATAGGAGTTTGGTCGACCCGCTTAATTCTTGAACGATGTTTCGTTCGTACACGTCGTATTTTGATTTTTCTTCAATCCTGTGCATTCGTGCTTCCATCCGACGGTTCCTAGCGAGCCTATGATGTGGTTGCACTAGATTTAATATTCAAATCCAACGGCCTGAGATCCCTAAGCTACACTATAAATAAGACCCTAGACCTAGCTATTTTTCTCATTCCGATTTTCTCCCAATCGGGTTCATTGCCTGAGGCTGGACCATAAAAAGAAGATTTTTCTTAGGAAGAGACCTTTTTAATAAAAATATTATACACCCTAGAAGTAGATCCGGGGAGGCCAAGGAATAAAGCTAAGGACCACAAGTGAGTGTTTTGTAATTATTTTAGATTTTTAAGTAATTTAAAATAATAGGATTCTCAATAGTTGTAGTTTTTCTGCAATTTTGAGACAGTTTTATATAATTTTTTTACAGTTAGTTTTTAAAGTTCTTTTCAATCTATTTTTATTCAGCTGTTTTATTCAGTTATTTGTATTATTTACATCTTTTTTACGTTACAATTTAGCCTGTAAATGTTAGTTTCTTTTTATTCCTTTTTACGCGAATAAAATATAAGAATATTAAAAAGAGGAGAATTCGCTAATATGGATTAAATAGAAACAAACACTGAATTTACAGAAATTAAATGTAAAATAAGAAAGTGTAATAAAAAGAAGATAGACTGAAATAGGCAAACTTGAGACATTTGCAAGCATGTTTATAATTGGTGGTTATAACTAAAAAAGATAGAATAGAAGAGCAACAATTATAACATAGGTTATAATTAAGCAGAAAGAATAGAAAAGACTTATTTTAAAACTTAAATTAAGTTAATAAGCAAATATAGCAAAAATAACAAAAGAGGCTTATTTTAAAATTTACACTAAGTTAATAAGCAAACATAGAAGAAGGGCCCGTACCAACAGCATTCCCTTTCAGTCAGGAACTGATGGTCTTACAATAGTTAGGTGAGGCTAGGACATGCTTATGCTAATTAGGGTTCATAAGCGGCCAATAGATAGAAGCTCAAATCTGGGGATTTGGGCAAGAGGCGCAAATTAGAATTTGTTTGTTAGGACCAGTACCAGCAGCATTCCCTTTCAGACTAGAACTGATGGTCTCACAACACTAGGTGAGGCTGGGCAACATTCCCTTTTAGACTAGGACTGATGGTCTCGTAACAGTTAGGTGGGGCTGGTCACGCTTATGCTGATTAGGGTAAATAAGAGGTCAAAATAGGGGCGAAAGTTAGTGTGTACCGGCGATGACCGAGCATGCGGCATCGATTAAGGTAAATAATTCACTACTGCGTTCCAAGCGCTAAACAAGTGTCTTTTGCTATGACCAACAAGATTGGTTCACAGTGGTACAACAAAGATAGAAGACCGATCAACGGGTAGAATTAGGATTTCAGCCTAATTAAAATAGGATTAGGGTTTCAGCCTAATCACAGCAGTTTAAGGCAAGTGCAAACAATCACAATTAAACAGCCAAATAGAATCAGAAACAATATTTTATACTAGTTTTATCTTTTTTGTATTTTCTTTTCATACTAGAACTGTTGCTTAGTCTATTATCTTTATCTTGCTTAAGAATGCTAGTAATTACTTTCACTCACCAGACTTATAGTCTGACCTACTCCTCTATTTCCCCTTTTCCCCCATAGGCCAGCAGAATCGAGGACAGTAGATTCAGACCGCTTGGAGATATATTCTTGGAGTTCTTCATGTATTCTTCTTCTTCTTTTCGGTTTTCTTTTCATTTAACTTTGGATGTACTGGTAGTTTATGAGAGGGATGATTTTTATTGCTTATGTACTCTGATGATGTGACTGAGATTGTATTTTTCACGAGACACGTGTATTTGGTTTTTAAGACATTCTGTTTTGAAATGAAGTTTAATTTTAAATGTCTAGTTATTATTTAAATGTTTCTGTTGTTTTTATTTATTTATCTTGTGAATCTTAGTCTCTGTGATGCTTTAGCTATACCTATAATGCACCACATCTTTTAATGTGCCCTTTTTGGGTATACTAAGGGGGTGGGGTATTTCACTTGGTATCAGAGCCTAAGGTTACAAGATTCCTAAAAACTTGTTTTAAAAGTAAAGTATTTTTCAAAAGTAACATATCTTCAAACTAAAAGTGTTTTTCAGAAAGAAACTCTTATTATAGAAATGGTTTTTAAGTGTAAGAGAGTTTTTATAAAAGTCCCCTCAAAGTCCAGTTCAACCTTCTTTTGATTCTTTCAAGCCTAAATTCTCTTTTCTTTGCATAGAATGGCGGACGCCCCAAATCTTCCAAAAGGTGTCCAAGTCCCTGGCTGGTTTCGTAGATACCTTCAAGCTACAACACCAGAGGTGCAAGGGCAAGCGCCCAATGCAGCACCAGCGGGTGGAGATCCCGTTAATCCACCTGCAGCAGCCAATTTTTCTAAGCTATGCAAGGACTTCGCTAATCTAGGAGGCACGGAGGATTTCGTAGAGGCACGAGCTTGGTTGAGGAATACGGAATGGATATTTTGACTATTAGGATTGGAGGACCGATATAGAGTTCAGCTTGCATCTTGGCAGCTAAAGGGAGAAGCTTCTTACTGATGGGAGATCATAGAGATGGAAGGTAGAGACATTGGTTGGTTTGGATTTCAGGAAAGGTTTGAGAGAAAGTTCTTGTCGCAAGCCGAGGAAAGCATGCAGTTGGAGAAGTTCATTAGTCTGAAGCAAGGGAGTCTTTCAGTGAAGGAGTATATAAATCAGTTTAATGAGCTATCGCAGTTCAGAATGGAGCTTGTTAATACACCGCATAAGAAGGCCATCAAGTTTGCTAAGGGTTTGAACCAGCCCCTCTAAGAGTTGGCATTGACACATGTACCTATGGAAGCGACGTATGAGTCACTTGTGGAGATGGCTCTCATGTCAGATGTTACTAAGAAAGAAGAGATTATGGAGGTTCCTAAATCAGAAAACTCTAAGAAGCAGTGGTGGAAGAATAAGAGGGATAATGACAAGAAGAAAGGAGGAGGACCTCAAAAGCAGATCAAGAAGGGCGAAAAATGTCAAAATTGTGGATTGGTTGGGCATTTCACAAAGGACTGTAAGAAGGACACGATGAAGGGGAGGTGTTAGTGGGCAGCCTGGGCACCTTCGTAGAGCTTGTCCTTAGAAGGTAGGGCAGAGAGTAGGCACACCTACAGCGCAAGTACAAGCTTTGGATGCAGCACCTTCTAGTGGATCGGATCAAGGTAGGAAAGTCTCTGTAGAAGATTTGATCTCTATTTTGGATTTTCCTATTTGCACTCTTTTTTACTCTAGGGCATCGCATTCTTTCATTTCTAGTTCCTTAGTTGATTGTTTGCACTTAGATATTTCTCTAATAGTAGACCCTATAGTTGTTTCAAACCCCATAGGAGGATCGACACATTTATCCATGATTTGTAGGAGTTTGAAAATTTTTATACTAGGCATAGAGTTTGATTGTGGTGCCTATGTACTGGGATTTTCGGGATATGGGATGATTTTGGGGATGGACTTGTTATCCACTTATGGTGCGATACCAGACTGCGAGAGGAGGGACATGTAGCGGAAGGACTCTCGAGGTTTCTTGCGACCCATAGGGTTCAGTCATGTTAAGCTTCCTTTATTCCCTTGATTCATCACTAGGAGAGCTAGATTCTATTCCAGTCGTTAGAGATTTCCCAAACGTTTTTGAAGAGGTTAGGGGACTGCCCCCTAAGACAGAGATCGACTTTAGGATCTATCCGAATGACAATGTTAAGCCAGTGGCATTGCCCGTGACATATATGGCTCCTAGGGAGAGGAAGGAGTTAAGTAAGCAGATTGGTGAGCTATTGAAGAAAGGCTTCATCAGAATGAGCATATTTGAGTGGGGAGCGCCAGTAGTTTTCGCTACAAAGGCGGATGGTTCCCTTCGACTTTGCATAGACTATAGAGAGTTGAATAAGCTCACAAAGAAGAACCATTACCCACTTCCTAGAATAGACGATCTTTTTGATCAGTTGGTTAGCTCTTTAGTATTTTCTCAGCTTGATTTAGCTATTGGATTTCATCAGCTTAGGGTTGCTGATGATAGCATCGATAAGACAACATTTAGGACACCTGTTGGATTCTTTGAGTGGTTAGTTATGCAATTTGGGCTGACCAATGCCCCAGCCTATTTTGTAGATTTGATGAGCCATGTTTATCGAGATGTCCTAAATAAGTTCATTGTAGTATTCATGGATGACATTTTGGTGTTTTCCAAGAGTTTGGAAGAGCATGTTATTCATCTTGAGGAGGTTCATCGTACACTTCGTGTTCATTAGTTGAAAGCAAAATTCTCGAAGTGTCACTTTTGGCATGAGTGGGTACGTTTCTTGGGGCACGTAGTCTCAAGAGAGGGTTTAGCTGTGATCCCACCAAGATAGTAGCAGTACAGGATTGGAAGGCCCCCAAGAACGCTACCGAAGTTAGAAGCTTCCTAGGTTTGGCTGGCTATTATAGGAAGTTTATCAGAGATTTTGCTAAGATTTCAGCACCGCTTACTCGCCTCACTAAGAAGAATACGACATTCGTGTGGGACGTAGATTATGAGGATTCCTTTACGTTGCTGAAGAGGGCCCTTACTAGTGCATCATTGTTAGTTTTACCCGACGGGGTTAAGCCTTTTACAGTATACACTAATGCATGTGGGACAGGTCTTGATGCAAGAAAGGAGGGTAGTATGTTATGGAAGTAGACAGTTGAGAAATCATGAGAAGAACTACCCCACCCATGATTTGGAGTTAGCTGCTATTGTTTTCATGCTCAAGTCTTGGAGACATTACTTGCTAGGAGACAGGTTCGAGCTTTTCACTAACCATAAATCATTGAAGTACATATTCTCATAGAAGGATTTAAACTTAAGGCAGCAACGTTGGATGGAGTTTCTAGCATCATATGACTTTGAGATAGCTTACACCCCTGGTAAAGGGAACATAGTTGCTGATGCGTTAAGTAGGAAGAGAGCAACCCTTAGTCCAATGTTCGTAGAGTGGAAAAGCCTAGAGTTTATTTCCACCTTCGATTTTAGGCCCTCTACGGACATTACCCTTGGATTATTTGCAGCACTTGAGGTTAAGCCTATCCTCATAGATCATATTGGATCAAGGCAGCGAAAGGATTCAGAGCTTATGGATATTTTGGATAGGATTAGCAGAGGAGAGGTCTCTAGACATCTCCAACGTTATTCCATTGAGAGTAAAGGGTGGCTAAGGAGAGATGGAAGACTTTGTGTCCCCCGCACTAGTGATTTGACGAGAGCATTTCTAGAAGAAGCACACCATTCTCGAATGACTATTCATCCGGATGGTGATAAGATGTATAGGGACATGAAGAGAGTGTTTTATTGGAGCGGCATGAAGAAGGATGCGAAAGAGTTTGTACCTAAATGTCTTGTGTGCCAAATAGTTAAGGCGGAGCAGCATAAACCCGGTGGATTGCTTCAACCATTGGATGTACCCGAATGGAAGTGGGATAGTGTTTTGATGGACTTCATAGATGGTTTACCCTGATCTAGGAAGGGGAAACCAGTATTTGGGTGATTGTAGATCGTTTGACTAAGAGCGCCCACTTCATTCTGGTCAAGAGTAAGAGGACGACAACTTATTTGGCATCCTTATATGTTAATGAGATAGTCCGACTTCATGGAGTTCCCTCTAGCATAGTGAGCGATAGAGACCCTATCTTTACTAGCGAGTTTTGGAGAAGCTTGCAAGAGGCTTTAGGGACGCAGCTTAGACTGAGTACGGCCTATCACCCTCAGACGGATCGCCAAATAGAGAGAGTTAATAGAGTTCTTGAGGATTTGTTGAGGATGTGCATTCTTGATTTTGGAGGAACTTGGGAGGAGCATCTTTCTTTAGTGGAGTTTGCATATAATAATAGTTTTCAGGCTAGCATTTGGATGACACCTTTTTGAAGCTCTTTATGGGAGGCCGTGCAAGTCGCCTTATGTTGGTTGGAGTCTACAGAGAGATTGCTAATAGGTCCCGACATGGTTAGAGAGACTTCGAAAAAGATTGATTTGATTAGAACGAGAATGAAGACGGCCCAAGATAGACAATAATTCTATGTAGATAAGCGGAGAAGGGATATTGAGTTCGAGGTAGGAGATTTGGTTTTCATTAAGGTGTCTCCGCTAAGAAAAGTAGTGAGGTTTGGATTAAATGGGAAACTTGCTCCCAGATTCGTAGGACTGTTCCCCATTGTGGAAAGGATAGGGAAGATGGCGTATCGAATAAAGCTACCAAAGAGGCTCGCGGGAGTTCATGATGTTTTTCATGTTTCGCACTTGAGAAAGTGCTTACATGATTCAGCAGAGGTAGTGGAACCTAGCCAACTTGAAGAAGTTGAAGTGGAGAGAGAAGCATCGGTTCGTCGCATTCCTACCAAGATCGTTGGATGTGATATCAAGAAGCTTATGAATAAGAAAGTACCTTTGGTTAAGGTGCAGTGGGGAGACAACATTGAGGATTCTACGTGGGAGGCTGAGGAGAAAATACGTACCTTTTATCCGCATCTTTTCGATGGTACGTCTTGAATTTCCTATTTCCATCTTTAGTTTTGAATATGTTCTTTCCTTTAGTATCCTTTGGGAGGGTAGGTCTTAGGATTTAACCTATGGATGGTAGGACTGAATTTAAACATGTTATGTATGTTGGACGCATATATACACTAGGCACTATTATATCTTAGGGATCGGTCTAACTAGGTCACTAAAACATATGCATATGGATGTGTGCACATTTGCATTTTTATTTTATTTCTATGGTTGCTATAAATGGATGATTATCATATGATTGTTGCATTTGGATGATGATTGTAGCATGCATATAGAACTATCAGTTATCATTAAGGAATTTGCATTCATTTGGATACATGGCACATACATGATTGCATTAAAGGAGGTCGACTGAATCAGTAGACTGCTTAAACTTTTGCATTAGTTAGGGACATTGACACTACACTATTGCATATAACATAACTTGCATTAGAAAGCTTAAGGACAATGGATGTAATGGATAATGGTTGAATATGTGTTTGTAGAATTTTGATGAAAATATTTATTTCATTCTTCTGTCCTTAGAGATTTCGGGGATGAAATCCTTTAAGGAAGGGAGAATGTAACAACCCAAAATTTAAGCTATAATAATTAATTAACGAATTAATTAAATAATAAAATAAGTTTGTGAAAATTTCAAAATCGAGCTACGGGAGTTGCACCATTGTGTCTGTGGCGATTTTCTGATCAATTTTCATATATAACTTGTCAAAATCCGAGTCAGTATGAAGAAGATATGAGAGAAATAAGAAATCAAAAATAAAACAAAAAATAACAATATGTTGTCAGGTCGACCCAAACCTAGGCCAGGTCGACTCCCAAAGGCCATAGGTCGACCTGTAGGTCGACTCCCATAGGAGTTTGGTCGACCCGCTTAATTCTTGAATGCTGTTTCGTTTGTACACGTCATATTTTAATTTTTCTTCAATCCTGTGCGTTCGTGCTTCCATCCGACGGTTCCTAGCGAGCCTATGACGTGGTTGCACTAGATTTAATATTCAAATCCAACGGCCTGAGATCCCTAAGCTACACTATAAATAAGACCCTAGACCTAGCTATTTTTCTCATTCAGATTTTCTCCCAATTGGGTTCATTGCCTGAGGCTGGACCCTAAAAAGAAAATTTTTTCTTAGGAGGAGATCTTTTTAATAAAAATATTTTACGCCCTAGAAGTGGATCTGAGAAGGCCAAGGAATAGAGCCAAGGACCACAGGTAAGTGTTTTGTAATTATTTTAGATTTTTAAGTAATTTAAAATAATAGGGTTCTCAATAGTTGTAGTTCTGGAATTTTGGGACAGTTCTTATATAAGTTATTTACAGTAAGTTTTTAAAGTTCTTTTCAGTCTATTTTATTCAGCTATTTTTATTCAGCTATTTTATTCAGTATTACAGTTATTTGTATTTATTTACATATGTTTTACGTTAGAATTTAGCCTGTAAATGTTAGTTTCTTTTTATTTCTTTTTACGCGAATAAAATATAAGCATATTAAAAAGAGGAGAATTCGCTAATATGGATTAAATAGAAATAAACACTGAATTTACAGAAATTAGATGTAAAATAAGAAAGAACTGTAATAAAAAGAAGATAGACTAAAATAGGCAAATTTGAGACATTTGCAAGCATGTTTATAACTAGTGGTTATAACTAAAAAGATAGAATAGAAGAGTAACAATTATAACATAGGTTATAATTAAGCAGAAAGAACATAAAAGGCTTATTTTAGAACTTAGATTAAGTTAATAAGCAAATATAGCAGAAATAACAGAAGATGCTTATTTTAAAACTTACACTAAGTTAATAAGCAAATATAGAAGAAGGGCCCGTACCAACAACATTCCCTTTCAGTCAGAAACTGATGGTCTCACAATAGTTAGGCGAGGCTGGGACACGCTTATGCTAATTAGGTACATAAGTGGCCAATATGTAGAAGCTCAAATCTGGGGATTTGGGCAAGGGGCACAACCTAAAATTTGTTTGTTAGGACCAATATCGACAACATTCCCTTTCAAACTAGGACTGATGGCTCACAACACTTAGGTGAGGCTGGGCAACATTCCCTTTTAGACTAGGACTGATGGTCTCACAATAGTTAGGTGAGGCTGGGCACGCTTATGCTGATTAGGGTAAATAAGAGGTACTGGTACTTTACGAGAGGGATGATTTTTATTGTTTATGTACTCTGATGATGTGACTGAGATTGTATTTTTCACGAGACATTGTATTTGGTTTTTAAGACATATTCTGTTATGAAATGAAGTTTAATTTTAAATGTCTAGTTATTATTTAAATGTTTAAATTGTTTTTATTTATTTTTCTTGTGAATCTTAGTCTCTGTGATGCTTTAGCTATACCTGTAACACACCACATCTTTTAATGTGCCCTTTTTGGGTATACTAAGGGGTGTGGGGTGTTTCAAGGTCTATAACCATACTTTTAAGACCGATGACCTCGTTTTGAAATAGGCATTTCTGAGTACGGGGCCACTTAGTCCAAATTGGGAAGGACCATATGTAGTTAGCAGAAGATTTGAAGACAACACGTTTAAACTATCAATAGTTGACGGGTCCCAATTTCATGGACGTGGAATAGTGAGCATTTGTGACTGATATTTCAATTGATTTTCCTTCATTTTTCAGCAAATTCTTTCATTTGGACATTTTAGATTGGACTGGATGTATTAAAGTGGCTTTCACTATTGGAACTGGAATAAAGTTTGCTTTTTGAATCAATGGAAACGTATACATTAAGTTTAACTTCGTGTTATCAGATTAGTAGCATAAATAAACGTCACGTGTTTTGAAAAATGGATGTCTAAGTACTGGGATATAGGTGTCGAAGGACTCCTTTGGATCACGAATGGTTTGATGGAGTATGATCGAACCATGGGTGGAACGAATAATTCGCCCCAACATATCTTATCTTTGAGAAACGCCCCAAGATAGGCGAGGTTAGGGATATATTCTTGGAGATAGGCTCATTGACATCGACACTCGGGGATAAGTGTCAGTATATAAATGAACCTGTGTAGGTACAATCAATGGAAATTACACTGTGCTTGTGTGGGCACGAGAGGAAAGTCATGTAAATGTATCAAGACGTTACATGCTAAATAGGATAAGCTTAAGCAAAGTAAATACATAGGATAACTTTAACCGACGGTAAATAAAGCTAAGTAAAAAGAACATATTGTGTTATGGTGGAAGTTTTTTATATACACGAAGTTATAATAAATAAATGCAGTATAAAAACGACATACTCAAGCATATACGATATATATATATATATAAGTAAAACATGATTATATTTATATATACACACACTCTTTTGTAGAAACAGTGCAAAGTTATAGGAAATAAAAGAGCGATAAAAGTAAATGACATGGAGTTAACAAAAAAGTATCTCTTTCATTACTTCACTTTTACTTTGGTTACAAACGTTTGGGGGCCAAACCGTACAACTCAATGGCCTACGTACATGCAAAAAAGAAAAATAGAAACTCTAAAAATTAAGAAATAGAAACTACTTCTACCTGCCCTTATGGCTCACCTTCTTCTTTTGCCTCTTCATTGGCATCCTACCCTAATGAGGGGTTTCCCATTGGGTAAGTGAAAACTCGTCAAATGATATGACATGTTGCTTGCATTTGAATATCCCGACAGTGGTAGGATCAAATACTGGCAAAGAAGGAATAATAGGCCTGAATGTCAAAGCTTCGAAGGAAGGAGCATGGTCTTTGGTCTTCTTGATTTCAATAGAACAAGGGTGGTCTTTTGGCCTTTGAGAGTGATAGACACTAAAGGATTCGGGCTAGAAGCGTCGATGATAACGACTTTCTCCACCTCTTTAAGGAATGTAGTAGGATCGGCACCTTTTGATAGTGCTCTAATCTTCTCGACATCAGGACCGAAGCTAGACTCGACAAAGGTCAAGGGGTTGACTGAAATATGTTTAATCTAGTGGCCAAAAAGTGGAGTCTGATAGAGTTAGGAGTATTCCCTAGGGGCAATTATGTAATTTGTTACATATATCTAACTCGTTGACTAATCTTGTTCGAAATAAATGTATTTTCTTTCTATTATATACTTGATATAATGCGGTTATATTAATTAATCAATAAGTATATTTAATATATAAAAATCTATAAATGGTATGTTTTGTGATAGTAGTTATAAAGTGTTGTAACCGTGAGTAATTTATCACGATGAAACAAATATACCATTTTTTAATGTTCCTAGTCAAGATGCATCGAGACTGGATATCGATATATCTGTTGAGACTAGAGTACGTAACACTCTCCAAATGTTGGGCAGTGTATTACTCATGACTGCTGGGGGCACCAAGTGGTTACATATTGATAGTTATTAGATAACTATGGAATGACTCACTCGATAGTTTTCCGTTGGTTAATATAACTAATGTCAAGCAGAGAATATTGATGTGACTAATTTTGTAACGAACCGGCTTTCTTACCATTGAAAGACGAGTCATTAAGGGTGAAAGAAAGAGATAGAAAAGAAGAACTAAATAAAACACAGAATCTAACAATGGAACAGAATAATATATATTACATAAAATAAGCTTTATATAGTCACTAACAATACAATACATTAGAGTAATAGTAATACAAACACCGTATTTATACAGTCATAACTACATGTCCATACATTACAATCCAAAATACATATACAGACACAGCGAAAATAGATGGTAACTAGCTAACGGTGAAGCCACCTGCTCCAGCTCCTCCAAAATGCAATCATGAGAACCTGGATCACTTGGCTACTCATAAAAATTTGAGTACCCAAGAGTTTAGGGAAAACAGAAAAATAAACTCCAGGTCAGATATGGGTCTGGTGTGAGTAAAACGATTAAATTACTTTAAATTGAAAATCATTTGAAATCAAAGGTATCTCGTAAGACCACGCCGCATATAAACACGGACGGTTTTTATCTTATGATAACCAAAACACTTTAATATAAAATCCAGTGATATTATCATAGTGTTTAGAGTTTTAAAATAAAATAGAACATAGCTGGAATGCTTGCATCTCACGTTCCAACATATTTGGGCACAATAAAAAACATACGGTACTTATTGGAGAATGGATCCCAACAATGACTGGGCTACTAAGGTACCGAACGTCACAATACACCTCTAGACAAATGTACCGAGATCTAACCTATCGATCCCTGCCAACACAGGACTGGTCTACCCCTTACTGGATAGTAGCGAATACATCACCACCACGGTTATGAAGTAACCGTACAGTAGCATACAGAGAAAGGGACAAATATCAATTCTAGACTGGTAATGACATACCCTAATGGGTGCAACCCACATGGCCCTGCTGCATCTCCTCTGTTTTAGTCATTCCCGATTGATGAGGTTTGAGGTTACATCATTACCTTTTTGGAAAGCACTTCACAGTTGGAATACTAACATTGCCTTCCAAGTGATGATACAATATCAGCATTCATCCATACAAGTCATTCAGGTGATGAACGAACCGAAGGCACCATTTCCACTACACCCATTTTTGGAATCACCCTCGGGGTTAGTGGCGAATAGCCCTTGCACTCCAAAATCTGCATCCTAGATCTTGCCTTTAGAATCTTCCAAATCGCTCGCTTAAATTGGTTAGAAGTGGTTTTCAGATAATACTGTTATCTGATCCCGGTCTCATCAAACCAAAACGATAAAAATTTTAAAGGTCAAGTTTGTTTAAATAAACAATTCTACAACTAGAGTGTAACTATTCACATATGGAAATTCATTCCATATGTTTACTTTATCATGACATGTCCATCGAAATTAATTCGCTTATAATCGTCACATTTTCCGAAACTAGGAATAGTGATCAGTACAAGTCGATTTACTTCCAATAAAACGTGTCAACGTTTTATTCTAACTACTTTAATTTGTTCAGCTACTTGATGACACAGACAAAAGATAATTGAAATCAATATGTAAGAGAAATAAAAGTCAAAGCATGGACCATTAACTTCAATCAACGATTTATAATTAATATTAAATCAATTTACAAATCAGAACTGAATTGGTTTCAATTAACCGAGTCAAGTTATATTTTTAACCCAGATTACTTGTCAATCAAAGAAATGTATAAAATGATTTATTCTTAGTTAATTAAAATTAAACAGTCATTTAAAAACTAATTGATTAATTAACACATAATTAATTAAACAAGAAATTACTTATTTTTTCACTTTCAATTGTTATAAATCATTAAATTTTTACATTACAGAAATCTTGACATATTAGTTCAGATGAAAATACTCGACGATAGGATCCCGACCAAAAACCCGCGCGTCGATTGGATTTGAAACGAAGGAGAAATAGTGTTTGTTTGTTCTTTTTAAAAAAAAATTAGAGGTTATTAATTTACTTTTAAAAACAAACCCGGCCCAATCAAACAAACCAGGCCCAAACCCCTTCCTTCTTCCTCCAGCTCTCCATCTCCTCTTACATTCAAATGCACAAAAATGTGCACGTATACACTAGCTCAGGGCAACATAACTTGCCTCCGACCATCCTTGCAAGTCACCCACGACCACCGCATTACGACTGACCACCTGGACACGTGACAAAGCCTTCAGTTCGAAAATTCGAACTCCTCCCAAAACTAGAACGAAATCCATGCCCACCTAAACGCCTTGCCACGTCACCATAAACCACCATCCATCACCAAAATTCAGCCACAGCTCCGCCATCATCTCCTCTACCAATCCCCCCTACGCGCGCACCCCTTTCTCACTCTCTCACATTGTCGCCATTGCGCATGAACCCAAGACCAACCAAAAACACCCTAAAACCCTAAGTTGACCTCGCCTAGCCCACACATATGAATAAAAATCACCGCACCATTTTTCTTGGATGCTCCATCACCCAATCCTCCTCCACGCCAAACGCCATGGCCTGAAATCACTTTGGTCGTCAGAATTTGGCGATACGCCCAAATCCGTTCATCTCCAAAATCCTTCCTCCACATGACACTAATAATTCTCAATCACACTTAAAAATCATATTTTTCAACTACAATCACAACTGTATGATCCATTTATTAAATTATGATAGTTGTATCTCGACCATATTTGACCCACTCACTATTATATGGAGTTTTCTCTCTCTACTTGATGGAATTAAATGAAATAAATTTTAAAATGTTCTATACTAAAAAATAAACAACTTTTGTTTTGGTATCAAGGTTTAAAACTAAATGGATGTTGAGATATTGATTTTTAAAGTAAAAGTAACTATTTTCAACCAAAAACATGAATAGAGAAGAAGAAGTACAGCGTTTTGGGTGTAGGTGGAACTGACCATGTCGAACACACACATACATATACATATTAACATAACAAACACATATACACTTGACATAGATCAACGATTCATCCATAATCACAATTATATAGGTATATATAATAACCAATAAAGAAAAAATTAAGATGTTCTACTCACAGTTATATAATGGATGAACAACTGTGTTAAATCTTCTCCCTCTAAGCTTTTGAACAACTCAATCTTTTTTTTCTAAATGGCAGATTTTTTTAATTTTATAAATGAACAAGCATGGCTATATATAAGAGAAAGAAGGGGACAGTGAAACAAGGAGGCTGGAGGTACACATGAGGGTGGCTGATATTTTACATCTTCAGGCTTCATCTTTTTTTTCTTTTTTTTTTCTTTTGTGGGCTGATTTGATCTTTTGCATACTTGACTTTAATTTTGCAATGATGAAGCTTATATATATATTTTTATTTAAATGTCGCATCGAGTCATTCGCGGGAAAATATCTCGAGCGCCAACGTCTCGTGCTACTCATCGTTCTACACTAAATAATCTTATTTGAGACAAGATGGAATTGTTCTCGAATTCCAATTTTATCATATTCAGCAGTTAGCGTTTGAAAATTTAGTATAGCTTTCAAAATTCATAGATTCAGATATTCTCAATATCAGAAAATTAAGTTATTCGACTTATAAAAATTAATATTTCAACATTTAAAATTAGTTAATTATTCTAATAACAGATGGCTAAAATCCCGGGTCATTACATTATTCCCCTCTCAAAAGAATTTCATCCCCGAAATTAGAAAGCAAAGAGAAAATTCAAGCTGTACTAAAAGTCATATATTTTTATCATAAAGCACATACATAAGTCATACACTAAACCACCATAGCAAACAAGGCATACACTATACATACCAACAACTAGCTATCCTAACATCATCTCTGGATAGGCTTCTCTCATACGATCCACAGTCTCCCTTGTACAGTCCCTATGATCCCCACTCCATTGAATCGTGTCTAACTTCACTACTTTATTTCGAAGTCTCTTCTCATCCTGATCTACAATATAAACTGGATGTCTGACCACTATCAAATTTGGTTCTATCTCTAAATCCTCCTGAACCGATGACTCCACAATCAACGATGGATCATGAACATATTTCCTTAGATGAGATACGTGGAACACATTATGAACTCTCGCCATCCTTTTTGGCAACTCAACCTTATAAGCAAGAGACCCAATCCTTTCAAGAATACGGAAAGGTCCGATATACCTTGGACTAACTTCCCAGCCTTTCCAAATCCAATCGCTCCTCTAATTGGCGAAATCTTCACAAACACAAGATCTTCAACAGGAAATTCCAGATCCCTTCGTCTTTTGTCAGCATAGCTTTTCTAGCGATCTTGAGCTTCCTTCATCCTCCTCTTAATCAATTCAACCTTCTCAAACGCCTCTCGAATCATATCTGGACCAAGCACTAGATAATATCCAAACTCTACCCAACAGGCTGGTGACTTGCAATGCCTTCCATAAAGAGCTTCATAAGGTGTCATGCCTATGCTAGCTTGATGACTGTTGTTGTAGGAGAATTCCACTAAGTGTAGATGATCCTCCTATGATCCTCCAAAATCCAAGATGCAGGCTCTCAACATATCCTCCAATATGCGATTAACCCTCTCAGTTTTACCATCAGTTTGAGGGTGGTAATCAGTACTCAAACTTAACTTTGTTCCCAAGGCTACTTGCAACGCTTCCCAAAATTTACTGGTAAAGATAGGATCACGATCACTTACTATGCTTATTTGGACTCCATGCAATCTAACAATCTCTCTCATAAAAATATTTGATAAAGAAGCTGCGGTTCTAGTTGGTTTCACTGGTATAAAATGGATGCTCTTGGTCAACCGGTCCACAATGACCCATACTCCTTCATTTCCTGGTTCTAGGCAAACCATCGATAAAATCCATGGATATCATTTCCCATTTCCATTTTGGAATTTTCAAAGGTTGTAACAATCTATCTGTCTTTTGATGATCACCTTTGATTTGCTGACAGCTCGCACACCTGCTTACAAAGATAAAGATATCCTTCTTCATTACTGGCCACCTGAATACTCTTTTCATATCCTTGTACATCTTATGAACTCCCGGATGAATACTTAATTTAAGATTTCTGGCATTCCAATAAAATTTCATGCCTCAATCCATCTATATCTGGAACGCACAGTCGTTTGTTTAACCTCAAAACACCACGATCGTCCACCTGAAAGTCTGAATATCGTCCCTCCCCAACTCCTTGAATTAATTCCTCCAGGTTTTTATCCTTTCTCTGACTACACATAATTCTTTCCTGCAGAGTTGGTGTAACCTCCAAAAGAGATAAAACCGCATTCCTACTTAGAGCATCTGCTACAACATTCGCCTTCCCTGACGTGTAAAGAATATCCAAGTCGTAGGATGCCAAAAACTCCAACCATCTCTATTGCCTCAGATTCAGATCCTTCTGAGTGAAAAGGTACTTCAGGGGCTTGTGATCCATGAAGAGTTCAAAATTTTCACCTAGTTAGAGAGAGAAAACTAACTTACTAGAATTTTAGAAATAAGAAAGAAACAAGAAGAATAGAGAGATTCTTACCCAACAAATAGTGTCTCCACATTTTCAATGCAAAGACAATTGCTAACAGCTCTAAATCATGCATTGCATAATTCCTTTCGTGTGGCTTCAATTGTCTGCTTGCATATGCAATCACCCTACCATTTTGCATCAAAACAGCGCCCAATCATGCTCCACACGCATCGGTATAAACCGTGAATCCACTCCTTCCGTTTGGAATAGCTAGAGCCGACGCACTAGTCAATCTCTTCTTCAATTCCAAAAATGCTTCCTCACACTTAGGAGTCCATACAAACTTCTCACCCTTTTTAGTCAACTTTGTCAAATGAGAGAAGATCTTGGAATAATCTTGTATGGACCTTCTATAGTATTCAGCCAATCCTAAGAAACTACAAACTTTAGTAGGAGTTCGTGGTTGTTTCCATTGTTGCACAGCTTCAACTTCTATCGGGTCTACTGAAATACCGTCTCCTGACACAATATGGCCTAAGAATATTACCTCTGACTGCCAAAAATGACATTTGGAGAACTTTGCCTTCAGAACATGCCTCCACAAAGTTTCTAACACTACTTCCAAATGGTGTCCATGCTCTTCTTCAAACTTAAAATAGATGAGAATGTCATCGATGAAAACCAACACAAACTTATTTAGGACATGTCTAAAAACGCGATTCATCGAGTCTACGAAATATGCAGGTGCATTGGTTAGCCCGAAAGGCATAACCAACCACTCGAAAAAAAAGTCTGGACCCCTAAATGCAGTTAAGGGTATACTATCTTCAGCAATTCTTAATTGATGAAATCCTGTAGCCAGATCCATTTGGGAAAAACCGTTGCCCCATGGAGTTGGTCAAAAAGGTCATCAATGCGGGGTAAAGGATATTTATTCCTAATGGTCACCTTATTCAATTCTCGATAGTCCACACACAGTCTTAGAGAACCATCGGACTTAGCCACAAAAACTACTACCGAGCCCCAACTCGAATAACTTGGTCTAATCAACCCTCTATTCAATAAATCCTGGGTTTGATTTACTAACTCTTCTCTCTCCCTCGGAGCCATCCTTCTTTTGGGTTGAATCACGGGCCTTGCACCAGGAACTAAATCAATTCGGAATTCTATTTCTCAGTGAGGGGGTAAGCTTTTAACTTCTTCAAAGACACAAGGGAAGTTTTTAACAATTTCTATGGATCCTAACCCTTCTTGAGATGCTTCAAGAGCATGCAAGAAACTGCACGAATGAATTCCAGGGTTATCACATTCTATCTTCGCAATCCTTCCCAACTTGGTTTCTAAAGATACGATCCTTTTATTATAATCTAGAACAGCTCCATATTTCGATGACCAATCCATACCAAGAATAATATCAAATCCCTTAAAATCTAATAAAAAAGGGTCGCATAAAAAGAAATAGAAAGATAAGAAATTGGCACGCCTTTACAGATCATATTCAAATGGGTCACTCCCCTTATGGGATTGGATACATAAATAGGATTTTCTACGATACTAATAATGAGATGAAATTTCTCCACCGATTCCAAAGAAATAAAGCTATGGGAGGCGCTAAAATCAAATAACACTCTAACATAAATACCATTAATAAGTAAGGTACCTTCAAGGACGCCTTTCCCTTTGACATCTTTCGAAGTTGACGGCTCATTCTTGAGTGCATAAACCTTGGGTTGTGGAGATTTTTTCAGAAGTGGGCAGTCCTTCACCATATGGCCTAGTTGGTGACAATTGAAACAAAGGGATTTCTGGACTATCGAAGTGATAGGTCCTACTTGTTGTTGAGGTTGTTGCTGCTGCTGCTGCTGAACTTCAGAATCCTTGCAAAACCTCGCGATGTGGCCCTTTTACTTGCAAAGGTAACAAATAACATTCTTGTACTTATCCCCTTACCAGTTCCCGAATTCTCTTATGTTCCATCGCCTGATTTTTCCTTCCCTTTGTTCTTCCAGTTGGGGTTGAACTTCCCCTTGTTGGGGATGTTGCCACTCGTATTCCCACTGGGTGCTACTGGAACTGGCTTCTTCTTATCCAATGCTTCGTATCGGGGAGCCATGTCCACTAAGTAAACAAAAGCTCCCTTAAGATGGGCCGTCATCTTTTCATGAAAAACTTTCCCTCAATCCAGTTACAAACATCTCATTCTTCTTTAATGGGGTATTGATCATTTCAGGTCCAAAGCATGAAAGTTCATTAAAATTGTTTTCATATTCCGCTATGGATAAATTCCCTTGTTTTAAATCCATAAAATTTTGGTACATCCTTATCTTACCCATAGCAGGCAGGAATCGAGCTTCAAATTCTTCCTTAAATTTGTTCTAGGAGAACTCTTCTTCGGGAACATTTGCGGTTAGAGAATCCCACCATGCGGCTGCTCCTTCTTGTAACTGCCAAGAAACTAAAAAGCTTTTCTACTCATCGGCCAGATTAAGTCCTTTGAAATATTTTTCACAGGTTCGTAACCATGCTTGGACTTCTATGACAGATTATGTCCCCTTAAAAGGTTTCCCTCACAAAGTTGTGTAGTCTTTTCACAACTTTGCAAAGTTTACCCTTGGCTGAACCGGCGCTGCTTCCTCTGTAATTCCTACTCTTCCGAGATTCGGGGTCCGACCATTTATGGTTGTGGTACTGCTAGTTCCTCTTCCACGTCTGCCTCTAGTGCTCATTGGTTACTACCTGGACATAGTAAGTTGATACTTAGAAAACTTGGACGGAATACTGACGCAGCGCAAGCCTCATTTTTCAAAGGCATAAGTCGTACACGACTTATGGAATCAGAGATAAGTCGTCCACGACTTATAGAGGAGGCACGAGATAACACAATAGCTGTGAATGTAGAAGGTTTAAGTCGTCTACGACTTAAGGGCGATGTCGTATGTCGTCTACGAGCTAAAGACAACGAGAGACATATAAGTCGTAACCGACTTATAGAAACAGGCATGAGTCGTATACGAGTTAACGAATCAGCATTGAGTCGTCTACGACCTATCAGTTCAGATGGGAAGGAGTTACGACTTAAGGAGAGCATAAGTCGTTCGATGTGGATGAGTCGTATACGAGTTAACGGCGCCTATAAGTCGTCCACGACTTATCAAGAAGCAGAAGGTTCCCAGCAGTTGAAGGCTCTTAAGTCGGAAGCGGGTTACGACTCATGTTAAGTCGTCATAATTTCTTGAGTCGTAAAAGAGTATCTCGTAAGTCGTTGTGATCTGGGATGCCGCCTGTTTTAAGTCGCAGGAGCTCTGGATGCCGTAGGTACTTATACGAGTTAATCTACGCCGTGGATTCTTAAGCCGTAGAAAGCTGCTGTGGTGTTACTTTGTTAAGTCGCATTTGTTTTAAGTCGTCTGTTTGTGATAAGTCGTATATTTTGGCTGTGTCATAAGTCGGAGTGTGATGAGTCGTGTGTTGTTAGTTTGTACATCTTGTTAAGTCGTTTTGTATAAGTCGTAAGTCGTGTTGTTATGTTGTAATCTGATGAGTTGTAAACGACTCATGATGAGTCGTAGGTCGTAGGGGATAAGTCGTCACCGACTTATGACTTGTATAATTTTCTGTTTTGGTATGTTGTAGCCTATAAATAGGCAAGTGAAGTCATTTGTAAAGGTTGTTGATTTTTGAATAAAATTCTCTTTTGATTGCTGTGTGCTTTCATTCAAATTGGTAGTTGAGTGTAATCTCCTATCTCCTCTCTCGGATAATCGAGTGCGCTCGATTCAACGATTGTAGAAGCCGATTCGCGGAATCAAGTGCGCTTGATCAACGCTTGAAGAATTGAAGATCTTTGAACCCGGTATCGTGCGCGATCAACGAGTTCGAGATAGCTAGAATTCGGTATCTTCGGATCAACGAATTTGGGCATTTTAGTATCTTCCAATCCATCGATTACTACATTCATCGATCTACATTATTTTGAAATATCCGCTGCGTCAGTTTGGTATCAGAGCTTGTTCTAGCCAATCATAGCTAGATCGAGACTTGGAGCCTATTCAATTTGAAGTAGAAGTGTAGAGCCGTGAGCAAGTGAAGTGTACGACCTTGCATTGAAGTTGTTTGATCGAATTTGAGTGGGAGGCCGAAATTTTGTTCATCGTGTTCATCGCGATTTGCAACAAAGTGGAAGTTTTCGATCCATTTCATTTTGGATCAAAGTTCGAATTGTGTTTGAATTTGGAGAATTGTGAAGTGTTCAATTATGCCGCCACGAAGAGCTAATCGTCACCAAAATGTTGAAGATTTATATAAGAGGGAAGATGCTGAGCAAATGGAGCAACGAATAAGCGACAAATTCAATGAAAAGTTGGACGAAGGCATTGGGCGATTAGAGAAGATGATGTTAGAGATGAATCAAAATCGGAGAAGGGTTTCACCAGAATCTAACCACGGAGGTAGTAGATTCTCGCCACATTCCAATCGAGACAGAAGTGTTGATGATGATCAAAGGCGTAGGAGGAATGTAGATAGAAGGGATGATGGTGGTAGACGTGAAGGGAGTAGAGATGTTGGTGGTCAGAATCGACATCGATATAATTCTGATTTTGAAGAAGAGTATGATGGTGGTAGTAGTCAAGGACGAGGTCAAGGAAGAAATTACTCTGAGTATGATCACAAATGGGAGTCGGGGATGAAGACAGACATTCCGGAATTCAAAGGTGGTATGCAAGCCGAAGAATTTTTGGATTGGGTGGCTAATGTTGAAGAAATTTTTGATTTCAAAGAAGTTCCAGAACATCGATGAGTGAAGTTGGTTGCTACAAGGCTGAGGGGTAGAGCTTTGGCATGGTGGCAACAAACCAAGCTTACACGTGAACGAATGGGGAAGTCAAAAGTTGAATCTTGGGAGAAGATGAAGAAATTGATGAAAGCAACGTTCTTACCTTACAATTATCAATCTTTGATGTATCAACGTTTGCAGAATTTGAGGCAGGGCACAAAGACAGTTAATGACTATGCTGATGAATTTTACCAACTGATTGCGAGAAATGATATTATGGAAACGGAAGAGCAGCTGACATCTAGATTCATTGGGGGATTGAGAATGCAGATTCAGGATATGGTTAATATGTTCGATCCAAGATCTGTAGTAGAGGCACATCAGAAAGCGTTGGCTTGGGAGAAGCAGGGTAGACGAGGAGGAGGTGTGTTTACTAATTCCAACAATCAAGTGAAGGGTGCTAGTGGAAGTTCTAATGTTTCTAAACCTGTCAGTAGACCAGTGGTGAAGGAGGCTGAGAAGGCAAAGTTTAACAATGGTTTCAAATGTTACAATTGCCAGGAATTGGGTCATAAAAGCAATGAGTGTCCAAAGCCGAAGAAGAGAACCATGATTGCAGAAGTTGAGGATGAGGATGTTGATGGAGATTGTTCTAGTCCAGTTGAGGAGGATGAGCAGGATATTGCGTCAGGAGATGAAGGGTGTAATCTAATGTTGAGGAGATCGTGTTTAACACCGAAGCAGGAGGAAGCTAGTTGGTTGAGGAGTAATATCTTTCAGTCAACATGTACTATTCTGGGGAAGGTGTGTAAATTCGTGATAGACGCAGGAAGCTGTGACAATATCATTTCCACTGAGGCTGTGACAAAGTTGAAGTTAAAGACAGAGAAACATCCTAATCCATACAAGTTAGCATGGTTGAGGAAGGGAGGAGAAGTGAAAGTGGATAGACGAGTTCGTGTTCCATTCTCTATTGGGAAGAAATACAAAGACGAAATTTGGTGTGATGTAGTAGAGATGGATGTTTGCCACTTATTATTGGGAAGACCATGGCAGTATGATCGAGCAGTACAACATGACGGTCGGACCAATAGCTACAGTTTTATGTTCAAAGGCACGAAGATTATCTTAGTTCCAAAGAAGAGCCAACCAGGAGAAAGTAAGTCAGAAGAGATTGAAGAGCTGAAAACTTTATTATCTTTGAAAGAGTTTGTTAAGGAGGTTGAGGAAGAGCCTGAAGTTTTCTTGTTGATTGGACGAGAAAGTCAAGAAGTGGTGGAAGTACCCGAAGAAGTAAAACCAGTACTGGAAAAGTTTGACGATGTATTTCCTGAAGAGTTGCCAACGGAGTTACCACCGTTGAGGTATATTCAACATCAGATAGATCTTGTTCCAGGTGCTGTGTTGCCACACAGACCACATTACAGAATGAGTCCGAAAGAGCATGAGGAGTTGCGGAGGCAAGTGGAAGAACTGCTTGAACAGGGGCGTGTGCAGGAGAGTCTGAGTCCTTGTGCTGTACCAGCTTTATTGGTACCCAAGAAGGATGGGACATGGAGGATGTGCACCGATAGTAGAGCATTGAATAAGATCACAGTCAGATACAGATTTCCGATGCCGAGACTTGATGATTTACTGGATCAGATCAGTGGGTCCGTAATATTTTCTAAGATTGACTTGAAAAGCGGTTATCATCAGATTCGCATTAGACCAGGGGATGAATGGAAGACAGCATTCAAGACGAGGGAAGGATTGTATGAATGGCGGGTAATGCCGTTTGGTCTATCAAATGCGCCGAGTACATTTATGAGGGTGATGAATCAAATTTTCCGACCATACATTGGGAAATTTGTGGTGGTTTACTTTGATGATATTCTGATTTATAGTGGAAGTCCAGAAGAGCATTTGAATCACTTGAAGGAAGTGTTGATGGTGCTAAGACAAGAACAATTCTATGCTGCTACAAAGAAATGTGTGTTCATGGCGAGTAGTGTTTTATTTTTGGGATATATTGTTTCGAAGGAAGGCATACAGGTGGACCAAAGTAAAGTCGAAGCAATTAGAGATTGGCCACAGCCGAAGACAATTACAGAAGTGAGAAGTTTTCATGGGCTAGCGTCATTCTACCGAAGATTCATTCCACACTTCAGTAGCGTGATGGCACCGGTGACTGATTGCATGAAGGGGAAACAATTTTCTTGGACGGAGGAAGCTGGGATTGCTTTTGGGAAGATCAAGAAGTTGCTGACATCTGCACCAATTCTAGTGTTACCAGATTTTCAGTTAGTGTTTGAACTACATACTGATGCGTCCAAGGTTGGAATTGGAGGAGTGTTGAGTCAGAAGGGACGACCAATTGCATATTTCAGTGAGAAGTTGTCAGGAGCGAAGATGAGATACAGTACATATGATGTGGAATTCTATGCTGTTGTGCAATCTATCAAACACTGGAGACATTATCTATTTCAGAAAGAGTTCGTTCTTTACACTGATCATGAAGCATTGAAACATTTACAAGGGCAGGACAAGATTTCAGCAAGACATGCATCGTGGATTGCATATCTGCAACAGTTTACATTTGTTGTGAAGCACAAGTCGGGAGTGACGAATCGGGTGGCTGATGCTTTGAGTAGGAGGAGTCATTTGTTGACTACGTTGAAGGTTGAAGTGACAGGGTTTGAATTATTGCCAGAATTATTTGAAGAAGATCCTTATTTTGCAAAGCTTGTTGAGAAAGTCAAAGACGGAAGTACTGATGAATTTGTGATGGCAGATGGTTTTCTGTTCAAGGGAACTCGATTATGTATACCAGATTGCAGTTTACGGTTGAAGATTGTGAAAGAATTGCACGAAGAAGGTCATGTGGGTAGAGACCGTACACTACTGTTGATTTCGCAATCTTACTTTTGGCCATCAATGAGGAAAGAAGTAGAGAGGTTTGTGGAGCGTTGTCATATTTGTCAGGTTTCGAAAGGAACTGCGACTAATGCTGGTTTATATATGCCGTTACCCGTGCCTATAAAACCATGGGTGGATATCAATATGGATTTTGTTTTGGGTTTGTCTAGAACTCAAAGGGGAAATGATTCTATATTCGTTGTGGTGGATAGATTTTCGAAGATGGCACATTTTATTGCTTGTAAGAAGACGGCGGATGCTGTTCATGTTGCTCAGTTGTTTTTCAAGGAGATCTATCGACTTCATGGATTGCCAGAATCTATTGTGTCGGATAGAGATACTCGATTTCTGAGTCACTTTTGGTTGAGCTTGTGGAAAATGGTGGGAACGAAGCTGAAATTTAGTAGCGCTTATCACCCGCAAACGGATGGACAGACTGAGGTGGTTAACCGATCATTGGGGAACTTGTTGAGATGTCTTGTACAAGATAATTTGAAGAGTTGGGATATGAAGCTATGCCAAGCAGAGTTTGCCCATAATCATGCTGTAAATCGAAGTACTGGGTTCAGTCCATTTCAGATAGTGTATTCAAGCTTACCGAAGGGACCGTTGGATTTGACGGTAGTGCCACAATCAAAGAAGACAGTTAAGAAAGCTGCTGATTTTGTTGAAGGATTGGCAGAATGTCATAAAATCGTTCAGGAACGATTGGAGGAAACAAATGAGAAGTATAAACAATCTGCAGATTTGAAACGAAGAAATGTGGAGTTTAATGAAGGAGATTTGGTTTATGCAGTATTAACGAAAGATCGTTTTCCAGTAGGCGCTTATAACAAGTTGAAAGCCAGGAAAATTGGTCCGGTGGAAGTTGTGAAACGAATCAATGAAAATGCTTATAAACTGAAGCTACCAGATGATGTGTATACGTCTGACGTGTTCAATGTTAAACATCTCGTACCATATCACGGGGATGAACTAGCTGATGAAGAAGAATTTACAAATTCGAGGTCGAATTTTTCTCAGCCTGGGGAGGATGACGCAGCGCAAGCCTCATTTTTCAAAGGCATAAGTCGTACACGACTTATGGAATCAGAGATAAGTCGTCCACGACTTATAGAGGAGGCACGAGATAACACAATAGCTGTGAATGTAGAAGGTTTAAGTCGTCTACGACTTAAGGGCGATGTCGTATGTCGTCTACGAGCTAAAGACAACGAGAGACATATAAGTCGTAACCGACTTATAGAAACAGGCATGAGTCGTATACGAGTTAACGAATCAGCATTGAGTCGTCTACGACCTATCAGTTCAGATGGGAAGGAGTTACGACTTAAGGAGAGCATAAGTCGTTCGATGTGGATGAGTCGTATACGAGTTAACGGCGCCTATAAGTCGTCCACGACTTATCAAGAAGCAGAAGGTTCCCAGCAGTTGAAGGCTCTTAAGTCGGAAGCGGGTTACGACTCATGTTAAGTCGTCATAATTTCTTGAGTCGTAAAAGAGTATCTCGTAAGTCGTTGTGATCTGGGATGCCGCCTGTTTTAAGTCGCAGGAGCTCTGGATGCCGTAGGTACTTATACGAGTTAATCTACGCCGTGGATTCTTAAGCCGTAGAAAGCTGTTGTGGTGTTACTTTGTTAAGTCGCATTTGTTTTAAGTCGTCTGTTTGTGATAAGTCGTATATTTTGGCTGTGTCATAAGTCGGAGTGTGATGAGTCGTGTGTTGTTAGTTTGTACATCTTGTTAAGTCGTTTTGTATAAGTCGTAAGTCGTGTTGTTATGTTGTAATCTGATGAGTTGTAAACGACTCATGATGAGTCGTAGGTCGTAGGGGATAAGTCGTCACCGACTTATGACTTGTATAATTTTCTGTTTTGGTATGTTGTAGCCTATAAATAGGCAAGTGAAGTCATTTGTAAAGGTTGTTGATTTTTGAATAAAATTCTCTTTTGATTGCTGTGTGCTTTCATTCAAATTGGTAGTTGAGTGTAATCTCCTATATCCTCTCTCGGATAATCGAGTGCGCTCGATTCAACGATTGTAGAAGCCGATTCGCGGAATCAAGTGCGCTTGATCAACGCTTGAAGAATTGAAGATCTTTGAACCCGGTATCGTGCGCGATCAACGAGTTCGAGATAGCTAGAATTCGGTATCTTCGGATCAACGAATTTGGGCATTTCAGTATCTTCCAATCCATCGATTACTACATTCATCGATCTACATTGTTTTGAAATATCCGCTGCGTCAAATACACTCCAAAGATAGCATTAATCAAATTTATCAAAGCTGATCTAACCATCAGGGATATATATATATATATATATATATAATTACAAATACGCTCTCTCAAGATTAATACTAACCCAAAAGCCTAGGTGTTCACTCAACCTAAGCTCTGATATCAAATGTAACAAACCGCCTTTCTTACCATTGAAAGACGAGTCATTAAGGGTGAAAGAAAGATATAGAAAAGAAGAAATAAACAAAACATAGAATATAACAATGGAACGGAATAATATATATCAAATAACATAAGCTTTACATAGTTACTGATAATACAATACATCAGAGTAATAATAATACAAACACCATATTTAGACATTCATAACTACATGTCCATACATTACAATCCAAAGTACATATACAAACACAGCGGAAATAGATAGTGACTAGCTAACGGTGAAGCCATCTGCTCTAGCTCCTCCAAAATGCAAATGTGAGAACCTGGATCACTTGGTTACTCATAAAAATTTAAGTACCCAAGAGTTTAGGGAAACCAGAAAAATAAATTCCGGGCCAAACATGGGTCTGGTGTGAGTAAAACGGTTAAATTACTTTAAATTGAAAATCATTTGAAATCAAAGGTATCTCGTAAGACCACGCCACATAAAAACACGGATGGTTTTTATCTTACAGTAACCAAAACACTTTAATAGAAAATCCGGTGATATTATCATAGTGTCTAGAGTTTTCAAATAAAATAAAACATAGCTGGAATGCTTGCATCTCACGTTCCAACATATTTGGGCACAATAAAAAACGTACATCACTTATTGGATAATGGATCCCAATAATGACTGGGCTACTAGGGAACTACCCGTCATAGTACACCTCTAGACAAATATACCGAAATCGAACCTATCGATCCCTACCAACATAGGACTAGCCTACCCCTTACTGGATAGTACCGAATACATCACCACCACGGTTATGATAAATAACTGTATCGTAGCATACAGAAAAAAGGACAAATATCAATTCTAGACTGGTAATGACATACCTTAATGGGTGCGACCCACATGGCCCTACTGCATCTTCCCTGTTTTAGTCATTCCCGGTTGATGAGGTTTGAGGTTACGCCATTACCTTTTTGGAAAACACTTCAAAGTTGGAATACTGACATTGCCTTCCAAGTGATGATACAATATCAGCATTCATCCATACAAGTCGTTCAGGTGATGAACGAACCGAGGGCGCCATTTCCACTACACCTATTTTTGGAATCACCATCAGGGTTAGTGGCAAATAGCCCTTGCACTCCAACATCTGCATCCTGGACCTTGCATTTAGAATCTTCCAAATCGCTCGCTTAAATTGGTTAGAAGTGGTTTTCGGATAATAATGTTATCCGATCCCGGTCTCATCGAAGCAAAACGATAAATTTTTTAAAGGCTAAGTTTGTTTAAATAAACAATTCTACAACGAGAGTGTAAATATTCACATATGGAAATTCATTCTATATGTCTACTTTATCATGACCTGTCCATCGAAATTAATTCGCTTGTAATCATCACATTTTCCGAAACTCGAAATAGTGATCAGTACAAGTTGATTTACTTCCAATAAAACGTGTCAACGTTTAATTCTAACTACTTTAATTTGTTTGGCTACTTAATGGCACAGACAAAAGGTAATTGAAATCAATATCTAAGAGAAATAAAAGTCAAAGCATAGATCATTAACTTCAATCAACGATTTATAATTAATATTAAATCAATTTACAAATCAGAACTGAATTTGTTTCAATTAACCGAGTCAAGTTATATTTTTAACCCAGATTACTTGTCAATCAAAGAAATTTATAAAATGATTTATTCTTAGTTAATTAAAATTAAACGGTCCATTTAAAAATTAATCGATTAATTAACATATAATTAATTAAATAAGAAACTACTTATTTGTTCACTTTCAATTGTTATAAATCATTAAAAAAAATTCATTGCAGAAATCTTGGTATATTAGTTTAGATGAAAATACTCGACAATAGGATCCTGACGCAAAAACCCGCACGTCGATTGGATTTGAAATGAAGGAGAAATAGTGTTTGTTTGTTTTCTTTTAATTTTTTTAGAGGTTATTAATTTACTTTTAAAAACAAACCCAACCCAATCAAACAAACCCCGCCCAAACCCCATCCTTCTTCTTCCAGCTCTCCCTCTCCTCTTAAATTTGAATGCATGAAAATGTGCACGTACACACTACCTCCGGCCAATATAACTTGCCGCCAACCATCCTCACAAGTCACCCACGACCACCGCATCACGACTGACCACCTGAAAACGCGGCAAAGCCTTAAGTTCGAAAATTCGAACTCCTCCCAAAACTGGAACGAAAGCCGTGCCCACCTAAACGCCTCGCCACGTCACCACAGACCACCATCCACCACCAAAATTCAGCCACAGCTCCGCCATCATCTCCTCTACCAATCCCCCCTATGCGCCCCCCCTCTCTCTCTCCCATTGTCGCCATTGCTCACGAACCCAAGACCAATCCAAACCACCTTAAAACCCTAAGTTGACCTCGCCTAGCCCACACACGCGAATAAAAATCACCGCACCATTTTTCTTGGATGCTCCATCACCCAATCCTCCTCCACGCCGAACGCCATGGCCTGAAATCACTTAGGTCGCCGGAATTTGGCGATACGCCCAAATCCGTTCATCTCCAAAATCCTCCATCCACACGACACTAATTCTCAAATCACTCTTAAAAATCATATTTTTCAAGTACGATCACAACTAAATTAAATAGCTTAAGAATTAATTAATGAAAGTGTATATATATATAAACATTTTAAACTTGATTAAAAAAATTTACTATTGTTTTTAAACCTTGTTCATCTTCTTATGCTTATTAAAAACTTGATTAAAACATTTACATTGTTTTAAAGTTATTAATACTTGCTTTGCCAAAAAAAAAGTTATTAATACTTGAAAACCTGATCATACTTTTATTTTAATAACCTGGTTACTTAAACACAAAACAAAACCCGAGCCACACTCACAAAACACTCGAACCATACCCCGAGTTACACGAACATCACCTTCCTTCGAGACCAACACATGAAAAACTTTGATCCAGACCCAAGCTACTTCCTTCTTCCCCAAACAACAACGTTATCCAGGCATCATCTTTAATTAATTAAGGTCTTGATTAATGAAAGGATAATTAATTATAGTAATTAAAGTTAATAATTTATCTTAATTAATTAAATCTTAGTAATTAAAGTATAATTACTTAATGAAGTAATTAAAGGATCATTACTTGATGTAGTGATTAAAAGATAATTAATGAATGTGATTAATTTAAGGATAATTAATGAATGTGATTAATTAAAAGATAATTAATTAATGCGAGTGATTATGAGATAATTAATTAATGTGATTAATTAAGGATCATTAATTAATGTGAGTAATTAAGGGTTAATTAATTAATGTGAATGGTTACAGGATGATAAATTAATTTCATTAATTAATTAAAGTAATAATAAATGGTTTGTAATTAATTAATGTAAATTAAGTAGAGTCGGGTTAGTAGGTTCTGAAGCTAGTTCAAATAGTAGATGTGGATCTAGAAGTCTTTGGGTTGGAATCGCATTTGCTACATTTCATCATGGTTGAGGTTTTGAGCTTTTTGGTTGAGCTTTGGAGCTTTGGCGCTTTGGCAATGAAGATGCAGTATGTTGAGTTCTTTTGGAAGACGCTGTTGTTGTTATCTTTCCGCTGTTGATGTTATATTCCGTTGTGGTGTATATATATATATATATTTGCTCTGATGATGATGGGCAGTTGTTGTATGAGATGTTGTATCCATTGTGGTGTATTAATGAAATCATTTTGTTTCCGCTGTGTTGTTTTCATCTAATGTGTTATAAGCTCCAGCGATACGGACTTCGACGTTTGAATCTACGGCATTCAAATACGGGTGATGTATTGGATGCCGATTTTCGAAGGTTGAAGTGCGGGTCGTTACAGTTATGATCCATTTATTAAATTATGATAGTTGAATTTCGACCATATTTGACCCACTCAATGTTATATGGGTTTTCTCTCTCTCTCTCTCTACTTGATGGTGTTAAATGAAATAAATTTTAAAATGCTCTATACTAAAAAATAAACAACTTTTGTTTTGGTATCAAGGTATAAAATTAAATGGATGTTGAGATATTGATTTTTAAATTGAAAGGTTTAACTATTTTTAACCAAAAACATGAACATAAAAGAAGTACAGTGTTTTGGGTGTATGTGGAACTGACCATGTCGAACACACAAATACATATACATATTAACATAACACACACATACACTTGACATAGATCAACGATTCATCCATAATCACAGTTATATATGTATGTAATAACTAGTAAAGAAAAAATTAAGATATTCTACTCACAGTTATAAAATGGATGAACAACTGCGTTAAATCTTCTTCCTCTAAGCTTTTGAACAACTCAATCTTTTTTTTCTAAATGGCAGACTTTTTTTTTATAAATGAACAAGCATGGCTATATGTAAGAGAAAGGAGGGGACAGTGAAACAAGAAGGAGGCTGGAGGTACACATGAGGGTGGCTGATATTTTGCATGTTCAAGCTTCATCTTTTTTTATTTTTTATTTCTTTTGTAGACTGATTTGATCTTTTGCATGCTTGATTTTAAGTTTGCAATGGTGAAGCTTATATATATATATATTTATTTAAATGTCGCGTCGAGTCATTCGTGGGAAAATATCTCGAGCGCCAACGTCTCGTGTTGCTCATCGTTCTACACTAAATAATCTTATTTCATACATGATGGAATTATTCTCGAATTCCAATTTTATCATATTCAGCAGTTAGCGTTTGAAAATTTAGTATAGCTTTCAAAATTCATAGATTCAGATATTCTCAATATCAGAAAATTAAGTTATTCGACTTATAAAAATTAATATTTCAATATTTAAAATTAGTTAATTATTCTAATAACAGATGGCTAAAATCCTGGGTCGTAACAAATTTACACAGTTCTCTTAACTTGAGAATACTGTTGATCTTTAATGTGGAAGCTCTGCTTTGATTATACTTAAATCGTGGCACGATGTCCATCGAACGACCATAGTTGGGTCAAGTGGAAGCACTAGAAGTGAAACACTATTCAAGAGAGGATTCGTCTCCTCGGTTATATGAGGTTAGTATCACGGTCAACCGAAGTCAACTCAAAGTCAAAGTCTTTGGTCAGAGCATTTTTGTTAATAATAATTGTTATTATTGAACCAAAGAATTTGTGTCTGGACTATAAAGTTGAACGTGGATGATATTGGAATTACCAAATTGCATAAATCCAAAGTGATATAGTTTTGACGAAGAGAATTGGTGTAAATAATTGTCACTGTTAGGTATCGCTTATAATAAGTAAAATTGGATTTTACCAAAAGATGTGTAAGCGATAAATTCAGCCAAAATGTCACACCACTTGCTAAGTGACGTGTGAACATTAATATTCGAATAGTTCGATATTAATCGCTAACTGGATTTACACCTTTGAGTCGTACAACCATAGTGATGAATTCTCTAAAAAAACACATCATTTAATTAATTTATAAAATGTTGTGAATTGAATAAATTAATTGATATTTGAGAAATATTGATTATTATTTATTTGATGTTGGAAAGTTTTTGTAATTATTTTAATGCATTTATAAAAGTTATATTTGCGCGCATTGATATACGATATCGATGTAATTTAAAAATAATTGCATGAAATGATTTATGGAAATTTTATGTCATTTGATGACATGATTTATGGAAATTTTATGTCATTTGATGACATGATTTGTGGAAATTTATGTCATAACATACATGTAAAAAAGGATTGGAGAGAGAGAAACAATTAAGGGAATTAATTAGGGAAGTTTAATTAAAGAATAAAAAAAGTTTCGTTCTTTGAAATAAAACATATTTCTTAAATTCATTCTGTATGAACAATTCTTTCTTTCTCTCTCTCTCCTAAATTTTCATGGCAGGAAAAAAGGAAAACGAATTTCCAAAATCTTTTAACTCCAAATAAAAAGATCAAATAAAATAAAACAAAAGTGGTTCATCCAAGGATAGGATGTGGATCTTGAAGATCTGAGGAGATATCATCATTCAAGGTGTGATTTCTAGGCAACATCCTAAGGTGATTCAATCAGATCTAGAAGCATTCTTCATTCAAGGTTCAAATCAAAGGCAACATCAACAAGGTGTGTTTTAAGGATTGGGTAGCAAGGTATGTCATTTTCTATATATAGATAGTGATTTTGCAATGTTTGATGGAAATTTAATTTGACTTTCATAATTTGTATGATGTCTTTATGTCTTGCTTAATTAAAATATTATTTATGAAGATTGAATTATTTGTTGAATGATATGATTGAGTTTTCATTTGATAGATCAAAATTAAATTTATTTACATTTTAAAATAATATTTAAGTGCAGATCTATGTTTTTAAACATTCTAATAAAGTGTAATTCTTCAGATCTGAATGTTTACATATTCAGATTATTTAACGCTTTTCTTTACTTTGTTAAATTGAAACTAAATCTATATATTTTAAAATACAATGTTTTATTTTAATTCTATGTTTTAACATTTAATTTAAATTCCATTTCTTTAAAACTGGAAATTTACAATTTCATGTTGATTAATTGAATTATATTTAAAGTTAAAAATGAAATTTATATGGAATCAATACAATGTTTCAATTGTAGATATATGTTTTAATCTTTCATAACAAAGTGTAATTTTAGTTTTGAATGTTAATATATGTATGTATGTATGCATGTATTACTTCCATATTTTATTGCATTAGATATTTACATATGAATAAAAGGAATTCTAACAACAAATCAAAGTTTTGAAATTGAATGTAATAACAATCTAATTTATATTATTAGAAAGCTTTGATTGAATTCCATATATACATATTTGGATCTACTTGTATGTGTTCATATAGAATTTATTTTTCTTTACATATATTGTCATAGTATGAAATCATTTCTCCTTTTTAATTAAGACAATAATGTATACATACAATTCATTGTATACCTTCTATATTCTTACAATTTTATACCTATTGGTTGTCATTAATATGTTGCATAAATTAAGTTTACTAAAAAGGAAACTGTATCAATCACCTTTGTCATCCCTTATTTATTTCCATTTCAATTCATATGCAATAACCATTCAAATTTTTCTTGTTTATTTTATGTATACATATCGATTACCACTGACTATGCACACTTCCTATATGTTTCACCTGCATGATATTTGTTTATGCCAAAATTGGTCACAAACACCAAATTGGTGATGAAAGTACCAATTCACAATCATAGATCACAGAGAGACAATATGTAGAGAATATAAATGTGAAGAACACTTCAAATTTTAAAAGGAAAGTAGTAGAAAGACGAGATTTATAGTGGTTCGGTGTTGTAGCCTACGTCCACTCTGAAGTGTTGCTGTTTTATTGATGATTCTCTACTGATTTGCAAGAGCATAACTGATAGTATCATAGTTACAAAGGAGTTCAGCAGAGTAACGGCGTAGAAGAACCAAAAAGATCCCTTTTCTGGAGGCATTGGGCTGCTATTTATAGACGTAGCATGGAAATATCTGACTTTGGACTCTGAATTCTCCTTCTCACACGTGGGTGGGCCTACGTGATCGATCCGGGGTGGTTTGGGATCGATTCCTATGTACTTCGTATCGACCCAAGATTGTTCCAATGGCGATGGGATCAATCACGAACATTCTTCTGGTGGTATGCAAGCTGTGGTGAAAATTTGAAGGCATTTGGAGTGGTAGATCTCTAGTTATGATCGATCCAAGATTGATGTTGTAGGTTAGATGAATTGTTTGTATCGATAGCCCCATATCGATGTATCGATCAAGATGGTGACGTGGAGCAATTGTTTAGGTGAGATCCACATTTTATGCCGAGTTGACTGCTTCCTCATTCGTATCCATCGGTTGCTATGTTCTTCGTATCGATCATGTATCTTCGCTTTCGTATCGATCAGTTGCCGAGCCTTTCGTATCGATCCACATCTCGTTCCTTCGCATCGATGTTTTTTGTTTGGTTTCGTATCAATGCCTAAGCCTTCTATTTGTATCGATGCATGGCTATTTTCTTCATATCGATCAAGTGAATGATCGATACGAAATATGTCACCGTTGAATCGATACGAAGTGGGAGGTTTGGATGGATGGATATGAATCGGTATTTGTGGGGGGATGGATACGAATCGGTATTTGTAGGATGGATAAGAAAGAGATGGGGATGGATACGAAGTAGTGGGAGAAGTTAGATGGATAAAACTGATGTGAATTCCTGGTTGTCGATCGATTCAATGCTCTGACCCGAAGCAACTATTTCCTTGGCCCGAAGTAAACCCCTCAGTAACTCGAAGCAGGTACTACGATGACTCGAAGTAGCTTGTTCCTCAAAGACCCGAGGTGAACACTTCTTTGACCCGAAGTAGCTCTTTCGAAAACTCGAAGCAAACATGAAGGTGACTCAAAGCAGACTCCAAGCAACATGAAGTGACTCGATCTTTGTTGAAACCATACTTTAAGCATCTTGCGGTGTTTGTTCGTCGACTATGTTATGTTTTGTGCAGTTGTTTGGGTTAGATCAGCTTGTATGTTGCCTTGCCAAAAGGTGGGTTAACACTTTTCCCCCCAAAACATGCCTTGCGATAGGAAGGTGTGTTTTGTAGTTCCATAAGCTGGATGTTCGTATCCTGTTAATGACCTGTAAAGAGATTGATAATCTTACCGGACTATGAATAGCGATCGTTCGAGATCGTATACCGTTCGGGGTGGTATGTGACCATTGGAGGTCATATGCCGTTTATGGCGAATTATGACCGTTCGAGGTCGGGTGCCGTTCGTGGGGAATGGTGAACGTTCGTGGTCGGGTGCCGTTCGAGGCGAATTGTGACCGTTCGTGGTCAGGTGCCGTTCGTGGCGAATGGTGACCGTTCGTGGTCGGGTGCCGTTCGTGGCGAATGGTGATCGTTTGTGGTCGAGTGTCGTTCGAGGCGAATTGTGTATGCCCGAGGGGACTTAGTATGATTAATGTCAGGTTTCATGTTCGAGTGAGTTTTTGAATCATTTGTTATGGTGGTTAATCGCCATCCCAGAGCATGCCTGAGGACCGTTCGCGATCCCGTGCATGTGTAAGTGACTTGGCCGTTTTGGAATTATGAATACCAGATTTACATTCAAATGAATCTTACAACAAAAATGTCCAACTAAATCAAGTTCAGATGCACAAAATAGAAAGCAAAAGTAAAACAGAGACGTCAAAGTGCAAACACATACACTGATGCGGTTGATAGTCGTCTCAGAGCATGCCCGAGGACCGTTCGTGGTCCCGTACATATGTAAGCGAATTAACCGTGTTAGTGTTGAGTTTTCTACTTATTTGTCATTATTACAATCAATTGATGATGAGTTGATGATGCCTAGATCCATAGCCATCCTCATTTGGTGCGGTTGCTGGTTGCTCCTGCTCCACCGCCGTTGCTCGCCTTTTCACGTACTGTAAAAGCATACCGTTCCGGATATGCCCTTCTATCTCATCCCTTAAGCGGCTACAATCGTTTGTACTATAGCCGCTTAGTTCGTGGAATATGTAGTACTTGTTTGATTTCTTTTCACTGCTGGTTGGATCCCTCCCGATTGGCCTTTGATAGCCCCCTAGTGTCTTGGTAGATCCGTTCCAAAGTCTCATTCAATTCCGTATAAGAGGTGAATCCCGGTTCCTTTCGCGGCCGCTTTGGCTCATCACAGATATCCTCTGCTTTCTGTTTCCCTTTATCCTTGCCTAAATCCTTTCCGGGCGGATCTCCGCTTTTGACTGCATAAACATCAACCCCCTCTCCTTCCTCTCTCTCTCTTAGCATTTACATCCTCTTATCGCAGAAACCTTTCTACCTCGTGGTAAAACTCTCCCAGGTCCATAGGTGGGTCCCTTATCAATGAATTCTTGAATTTCGTGCCATCGGCTATGCCAGATACAGCTGCCATCAAAACCATTGACGGATCTGGGCTATCCACCGATGCCGCAGCTGCATTGAACCTCGTTAGAAAGTTCCTCAAAGACTCTCCGATCTTCTGCTTCAGTTTCGTCAGACCCATCACATTTTTAGGCCTTGAGATATGAACTTTGAACTGCCTCATAAACTTCTCAATCAACTCGGTCCATGTTCCAATCGAACTGCTTTCCAATTGCCTGAACCACAGTGTTGTTATATCCATCAAATACAGTGGGAAACACCGGGCCATGACTTCCTCCGATGCCCCCAGTACCTCCATATGCCTCATATACCTCGTCAGAGGAACATCAGGATCTGTTCTCCCATCGTACGTCTCCAGTGTAGGTAGCTTGAATTCAGGTGGATTCCTGGCCTGCCTAATTGCGGTAGCGAAGGGGCTCCTGTTCACATCTTCCGGATCTCTATTCACTAGTCCTCCTCTCATGGCCCGTCTGAATATTTCTGCCAATCTGTCACTGTCATCAAGTGGTGGTCCTTGCCTATTGCCTTCGATCTGCCCCCCGATTTCACAAGGGAATCTGCTCTCCTAGACGAGCATACATTCCTCTATCAACGCCATGTTGCACAATTCTTCCTGGTATCCTGCCTGGGATTGGACCAACATGCTCCGGGGTTGTGCCCCCTAGCTCAGGGGCTACTCCTGATGGTCCCACTCTATTCTGAATTCTGGTTGCTCCATGCTCCTGACTCTGGTTCTGAACTCCCTCTGCTCTTGCCGCTCTATTCTCTTGATTCTATACTCCAACTTGTCCAACCTGTCAGAGTAGGTTCTGTATCATCTCCTCTTGCCTTTTTAGCATTCCTTCCTGCATAGCCTCCGTCATCATCTACATCTCGTCTCTGGAGATGAAAACTGAAGTCTGGTTAGCTCTCAAGGATGCCTCCTGGCTTCCTTCACGCTGACTCCTTTCCGCTCTTTGTCTCCTTGTTGTTTGCTTCGTCATAGCTTTCCAGATCCAAGTCCTTAAGCCTTCAGATCCAAAATCTAAGCTGTAGAATCCCTGAATGCTAGCCTTCTCAGTGAAAGCACCAAAAAATTTGCGCCAAAATTGGTCACAAACGCCCAATTGCAGATGAAAGCACCAATTCACAATCGAAGATCACAGAGAGACAATATGCAGAGAATACAAATGTGAAGAACACTCAAAATCTTAAAAGGAAAGTAGTAGAAAGACAAGATTTATAGTGGTTCGGCGTTGTAGTCTACGTCCACTCTGAAGTGTTGCTGTTTTGTTGATGATTCTCTATTGATTTGCAAGAGTACAGTTGATAGTATCATAGTTACAATGGAGTTCAACAGAGTAACGGAGTAGAAGAACAAAAAAGATCCCCTTTCTGGAGGCATTGGGCTGCTATTTATAGGCATAGCATGGAAATATCTGACTTTGGACTTGGAATTCTCCTTCTCACACGTGGGTGGGCCCACGTGATCGATTCGAGGTGGTTTGGGATCGATCCTTATGTACTTTGTATCGATCCAAAATTGTTCCAATGGCGATGGAATCGATCACGAACATTCTTCTAGTGGTATGCAAGCTGTGGTGAAAATTTGAAGGCATTTGGAGTGGTAGATCTCGAGTTACGATCGATCCAAGATTGATGTTGTAAGTTAGCTGAATTGTTCGTATCGATAGCCCTGTATCGATCAAATTCGTATCGATTAAGATGGTGACGTGGAGGGATTGTTTAGGTGAGATCCACATTTTATGCCAAGTTGACTGCTTCCTCATTCGTATCCATCGGTTGCTATGTTCTTCGTATCGATCATGTATCTTTGCTTTCGTATCGATCAACTGCCGAGTCTTTCGTATCGATCCACATCTCGTTCCTTCGCATCGATGTTTTTTGTTTGGTTTCGTATCGATGCCCGAGCCTTCTATTCGTATCGATGCATAGCTATTTTCTTCGTATCGATCAAGTGAATGATCGATACAAAATATGTCGTCGTTGTATCGATACGAAGTGGGAGGTTTGGATGGATGGATACGAATCGGTATTTGTGGGATGGATACAAACGAGATGGGGATGGATACGAATCGGTATTTGTGGGATGGATACGAAGGAGATGGGGATGGATATGAAGTAGTGGGCGAAGTTAGATGGATACGAACTGATGTGAATTCCTGGTTGTCGATCGATTCAATGCTCCGATCCGAAGCAACCATCTCCTTGGCCCGAAGTAAACCCCTCAGCGACTCAAAGAAAGTGCTGCGATGACTCGAAGTAGCTTGTTCCTCAAAGACCCAAGGTGAACACTTCTTTGACCCGAAGCAGCCCTTTCGAAAACTAGAAGCAAACATCAAGGTGACTCGAAGAAGACTCCAAGCAACCTGAAGCGACTCGATCTTTGTTGAAACCATACTTTAAGCATCCTGCGGTGTTTATTCGTTGACTATGCTATGTTTTGTGCAGTTGTTTGGGTTAGATCCGCCTGTATGTTGCCTTGCCAAAAGGCGGGTTAACAATATTTACTGTGAATATATTTACAATCCATATCATATTTAGATTAGTCATTAGTGTTATTTTTATTGATCAATTATTTAATTTAATTTAGAAAAGGAAATGAAAAGTTTCCTTCTCTAGCTAAATTTATGATCCCTCGTTAATTAAATAATTTAATAGAAAGGAAATGAAAAGTTTCATTCTCTAAATAAATTTATGTCTCCTCATTAATTGAATAAGTTAAGAGAAAGGAAATGAAATATTTCCTTTTGTGAATAAATTTGTAAAGTAAACTTACACACAAATTTGTATATAAGTGTGTATTTGATATACTCTAACTTACATACACATTAAATTAAAGTGAAACTTTTTTTATGAAGTTAAATAAAATATTGATTTTATTTAAAAGAAACTTGGAAAAGTTCCAAATGAATTTAGACTTCATAGGCTCATTAAAGATCCAAAATGGCTAAAAGTTTTAAAATTCACCCATTTCTTCCGCTTCGAGCTGGCCCAATTCCTTCAGAGTCTTGGAGGAAATCCGCCCCTCTTTAGGAATAGGAGGTAATGCATAATCAACAACAGGGTGGAAATATCAACATGCACATACTCTTCAATCACGAAGGAGGGTGCGATAGGCATGAGAGGTGCAAACATAAAAGCAATGGTAGGCTTGGAGCTGGCCACCATGACGGGTGGAATGACCGCTTAAGGTTCTTGAGATGATGGAATAAGCAAAACTTCAGTTGTCTCCTTTGCAAGGAGATTAGCGGGAACCTCAGAGGGAGCCCGTGGAACCTCCTTAGTAATGTGGAATACCTTACCTTCCATAAAGGAAGCTAGATCATCCTCATCAACGTAATCGACCACGATGTCGCTTCGTAGAAAGGAATGCCCTCATTTTCGACCTTTTCTCTCTCTCATCCTTCGTGATTTGATCACGAATATCCTTCAAAACCCATAGATAAGAGTCATCCAGCCACAACAAGTTCTCTGTTTTCAACATGTTAGCATAAAACTTGAAGGTGGTTTTATCGACCATCTCCACGGTAGACTCCCTCTCGGCGGCGGCTTCAGTCAGTTCATTTCTCAAGTCAACTATGGTAGCTTGCAGCTTTCCATCTCTAGTTGTAGATCTAAAATATTTTATGCCTTAACATTTAATAATTTCCATTTTAACTTTAAGCCGGTCAATTTCTATGTTGGGGATGGTGAACTGAACATTAATGGTGGCAATACTAGCAAATAGTTGTTCTATTTCTTTAGCTAGATCACCATTCGGATATGTGCTTGCTCGAACTGCTCACCTAATAGTTTAATTTTATATTCCAACGCATGGACTTCCTTTTTACGTTTCTCTCTCTATTCATCAAGGACCTTGTCTTCGTCTTTCAACGCTTCTTTGGTAGTGATTATTTCATTATCGAGTGCATTGATTATCTATTGATCGTTTGCCACATTTTTCTAATATTTGGTAAGGAGTTGGTCCTTAGCACTAGTGTTGCTAAACTTTTTAGCCACCTTTCTACAAGTTTATGTTTCTCTACCATTGTATCATAGATGGAGCGAACCTTCTGTATATCATCCATCTAAACGTCATCTAAGTTGTATTCTAATTGAACCCTAGTGAAATTAAGGTCGAGAAACTTTTGTAAGGACATTGGAGCTGATGTGGAGGATAAGAAAGCGATGGCAACATATGTTTGTTTGCTCGAAATTCACTGGTTTTCATAAGTAGATGTGACCAAGGGGCAAGAGAAGTCCTCGGTTATTGGTAAAAAGGGCCTAAAGCAGTAGTAGTGTGCTTGCCCTTTTGAATAGGGACAAGCATGGTAGAAGTAACATGAACAAAACTCGTGGTGGGAGCATGAGAAGAAACAATTTGAGATGAAGGACTTCACCTCATCGGAGAATGTCTCTTGTGGTAATGAGAACTCTTAGAGTGATATGAGCTGGATTCACATGGTGAGTGTAGAGGCTCGTGGTACTTTAAAAATCTCATTTATTGTCCCGACACTCAACCTTATGCTGGTGATCTCTGTCTTCTCTCTCGTGACGAGAATCGCTGGAATAGAGGCAATCATGATGCTTATAGACTTGGAAACATCCTTAGAAGACTTTTGATCAAGATCACCAAAATAGCTAACTTTTCCCATTATGCCTAAAATAAAAGGAAACAAGAGTTACCGTTTAAAATTGGAAAAGAAACATGTGTGAAGTGCTATCAGCGCGATCTTAGGTAATGGCGGGTGCAGTGTAATCCTATTGAGTCTACAAACCATGCTTGATCAGAAAGGATGAAGGAGCCATCAAATCCTTGACCTAAAGGAGAGTCATCGCCCAGCTCACATAATTTTCCATCGATCTCGGGGTTGCTAAGATCGAGCCATCAGAGGTATTCGGGCCCAAGATTGAAAGACATGCCAATTACTTCATCTTCTTGGTGGGTGGGCATTGCTTCCTATGTTCGACTAAGGGTCGGACCTAGGGCAGGCTCAAGAAGCCCCATCCTTAAACGTTTGAACTAAGGAGCAAGAATTAAGGTGCCTTCCCTTTTGGTATTCTCCCTAATCGGCTCTTGTTGAACTCTTCTTCTTCTTCTTCCACTTCATCTTGGCACTCTTCTTCTTCTTCATCTTCTTCGAATTCTCCTTTGTCTTCTTTAGATTAAATCTCGACAAAGCCTTCCTAATTATCGTCGTCGATTACCCTATGGTTAACTGGAGCTGGAGGTCGAACCATGGCCTATGGAGCATCTTGTGGAGTTTTAGGTGCAGTCAGTTTGAAGAGGACTCGATGGCCATTATATAGAAGATGGAAGTGTTAGAGACAAAGATCGATGATCAGATTAATAGTACTACATTACCCCTTAAGGACAACTTAAATTACAACAACCATCCGCCTCAGGTCCTCGCTATTTACTCATCGAGGGATAACTGTAATTAAATAAATGGATTAAGCTATTTAGATGAAGTAAATCTGAATAAGGCTAAACCTGGAGTCAGGAGTGTGAAAATTACATTTAGATAAACATTTTTAAGCTAAGCCAATGAGATATCGAGCGACAAAGTGCTCTTATTTGAAGTAACCGCGCTTCTTTTGTATATCGAACACCACTTTGCAATCGTGGAACACTTCGAAGAAGGTTAACGAAGGATTCAAGCAATGATGCTTGAATTTATAAAGAAATTTAATATTGTCCAACACCGGTTCTCTGCCAATATAGCAAACAAACTACATGTAGAGGCTCAATAGGACCGTATAAGAGTTTGGATGCAGTTGTAATGGGGTTAGCCCCATTGATTGTAGAACATTTTGAAGGAACGGACTGAAGGGTGACAGTGCTCAAATAATCATATGTACCAATTACAGGCAGTGTAACCGGCTAGAGGACTACGGGCTCTCTCATGAAACAAAGGGAACACAGCTTCATTAAGTGGGATGTCGTGCCTATTGCGAATTCATTGGAGCTCAATGGTAGATAGATGAGAAGTAGGGAGTCTTGTGGGTATCCAAAATCATAACTCCTTGTAGATTGACATCGGGAGGAATCTCATTGTATATCTCCTCGATGATCATTAGTGGAGCTAAATAAGTTAGAGGCCGATGATTACAGCGAGGATCGGAAGAACTTGTAATAGAGGAAGTGGAAGCCACCGCGGGCAATGTAGAAGCAGAAGAGTCCACTAGATTCCATAACTTAACTAAAATCTCTGATGACAAGCATGGTCAGATATTTCTTACTATTAAATTCCTATACTAGTATATACTTATATTTCGTCCCAGTTGGATAACGTATAACATCCAACAAACGTTAACGCGTGTTGACCCATCAGATTTTGTATATCGATTAGGGGCAGTATCTGTATCCTACGTAGTGTGTGTATCCTATGTCTTTTGCATAATGTACGGAAGCACTCTGCGTAGAAAGCCTACTCGTGCTGGAAAATGAGATTCGACATATGATGAAACCGTGTGTTGGTTATTATCGGTTAATGTACAAATTACGTTAACGACATTAGAAGATCTCTACGTGGTCGGAACTTGTTATATCCCCTTTTGGCAAGGCCATGACACCAAGAACTTAACTAGAAACCAAGGACAGTTCATCCTGGAGATCGATTATACGCAGACTCACTATGGATGTCGATAAATTTTGTCCGGGTCCGGATCAAGCTACAATTGATATGACAGGGCCAGCAAAGCTATGAAAACCAATGTTCCGAATTTTAAGTCAATCGGAGTTCGTATGCTCAAGTTGCGATCAATACGAACAGAGCAAAGACAATCGATACGAACATAACAGTTGCGATCGATACGAACAGAGCAAAGACAATCGATACGAACGTAACAGTTGCGATCGATACGAACAGAGCAAAGACAATCGATACGAACAGAATAGTTGCGATCGATACGAACAGAGCAAAGACAATCGATACGAACAAAACAATTGCGATCGGTACGAACAGAACAGTTGCGATCGATACGAACAGAGCAAAGACAATCGATACGAAGGAGACATCCTTCAAAAAGTGCAAACTTGCATCGATCATAACTCACAATCTATAAGTCCAAATGCCACCAAATTTTCACAAGAGCTTGCGTACATCCTCAAGAAGGTTCATGATCGATCTCGACTCGATTGGACGAAATTTCGATCGATACGAAATTCGTTCGTATCGATCACGGACCGAGTGCAAACCACATGGGATCGATTGTGTGGGCCCACACACGTGAGAGAAGAGGTCTCCCGAGATCTAAGCGAGATATTTGCAGCCTACGCCTATAAATAGCAGCCCAGAACCTACAGAAAGGGACCTTTGGCCTCTCTACGCCAATATTCTGCCGAAATGATTGTCAAACTTCAGTTATACTGTTGTAATCTTTTGTAAACAACGAGTGAAATTCAATAAACATCAATCATTTCTTAGTGGACATAGGCAATTCGCCGAACCACTCTAAATCCGTGTGTTTCTGTGCATTATCTTATCTGTTTGTTGATGTGTTTGTTAGATCTGCTTCATTTTACATTTACTTTCTTCATTTTATCTCTTCAAACACATCTGAAGAGTGTTGTCCCAATTTTGGTACAAACGGAACTCGAATTGTAACATCTCATATTTGGAGGCCAAAAGCTAAGCGCTATGGATGCTGCAGTCATCCACAGTATTAACTTCTGGTGACGAAATACGGCAGTGTTAATGGTATCAATAATATCAGAAGCACTTGAATATGAACAAAATCACAGATTTCCAAAAAATAATAATTTCAGTGATTATATTTCAAATAAATCATATCCAAGTTACAAAAATCCCAAACGTAATCCCAGGCATTGATCAAATATAATTTACAACAATACGCCAAGAGCGACATATGAAGATGCCCCCTTGGTTAATCAAAGCAATATAGACACAACTGTCTTAATACATAGTGGAAATAATTTTAAAACAGAATCCCTAAATTAGCTATCTGTCAGCCTCCTGCTCGTCTTCGGATGCTTTATTCGCCAAAATCTGCTAAAACCTGAAAACCTAAACTCTCAGCCTACTCAAATCAAATTTTGAGCACCCGAGAGTTTAAGGAGAAACAAAATCTTCGAGTCAGACTTAAAGCTTGGTATGAATAATTTCTGTGACATCTCAGTTTACTGGTAAATAGTGAGACCACGCCGCTTAGCGGAATGGTTAATCAACTGATTATAATAATAATATAGCAATATCCATTATGCTAAAAACAGGAAATGAAAGAGACTATCTGTCTAAAATCTGAACTATCTGCTCTTTTCTGGACTATCTATCCTAAAATTGATCATAACAATATCTTTTATGCTAGACAATGAGCTATCTGCCCAAAATAGGTAAGAAGAGTGGACTAACTGTCCTTAAAAATTTAGCAAGACCAATTATGCTAATAAATGAACTATCTGTTCATATTAGAGCTGACTGCTCTTTCTGGACTAACTGTCCTGGACTAACCATCCTTTGGGCTGACTGCCCTCAAAATGGACTGACTGTCCGAATTTAAAATGAGCCGACTGCCCTAAATTTTCTTTTGGGTTAACTACCCTTCAAAATATCTGAGCTAACTGCTCTACACAATATCTGAGCTAATTGCTCTTTAAAATTTTCCTTGAAAACCTTTTCAAAATGATTTAGTCCGTCAAATCATATATATACAAGGAAAATATCTTTAGCTTTACTCTAAGCTATTTTTGTCATGTTATATATACTTTACTCAAAATAATGTTGATGATGTTCAATAAGGATTATCTATCCTTTTAAAATAAGTTAAAGTCCTTTATAACTCAAAACACTTAGGCTATTTGCCTAGTCCTTTCATTCGAAACCTTTGTTTAAATTCTTTAAACAACCTTTCGAAAACATTGAAGGTAAGTCCTTCAAAACCATTTATAAAACTCTTCGAAAGTAGTGAAGGTAACTCCTTCATATCATTTAATAAACATTTCGAAATCATTGAAGGTAACTCCTTCTAAACCTTTTAAAAGCTTTCTTTTCATAAGCTTTAAAACATATGACACCCGCCTTTAAATCCTTTAAACCTTAGCCTTTCGAAAACATAGCTAAACTATACCTTTCGGAATCAAAGCCTTTCGAAGACATTGGATTCAATTTAAAACAGGTGGAAAACCTTTCGAAACCAATCAAAGTTAACTACTTTGAAACCTTTAAAATGTTTCGAGTTAAAACATTTGAATTATGCGAAGTGATTAGAAAAACATTGGAGTCGAAAGCAACTACTTCGAAACCTTCATAAAACCTTTTGAAATCAAACCTTTCGAAATCAATGGAGAGATGCAGCAAGTTTTTAGAAAACAAAGGATAACCTTTGACTCCATCTGTGTCGAAAGGTTAGGAAGCGACAAATATGCTTCCGACCTGGCCGAAAGTTATACCTTTTGACTTTGCCGAAAGGTTTCAATTAAAACGAGAAAGCAAACCAATTGAAACCTTTTCCTTTTAAACCTTTTGACAATTTTGAAGGCTCTTTGTTAAAAGCTAGCAGGTGTATTTTTCTTTAAAACCAAAACAAAACTTCATCTCTTCCGAAAGCTATAACCCTTCATCCCCAACCTTTCGACTTCCTCCAAATCACTACGTACTAGTTTCCTGATATAATGTGCATTGGTATTTAATCTAATCGGAAAGTTTGATACCCTTCGACCTTATCGGAAGGTCTGAAATGAAGGTGGAAGCTCTTGCCGAAAGAGTTGAAACAGTGAAAATACTGTTTGAAATAGTTCTTTTGTACCCCCACCCGCCTTGTATGTCTAAATTTGATCGGTTGCCAGAATTTTATATTCTAAAGTGCTGCCGACTTCCTTATTTGGAACTTTGAATAATTTTAAAAAAGCCCCTTTCTCCTTTATAATTATATAAAACATTAGTCCCATACCTTAAATAATTTTGTATAATCATCAAAACACCTTGAAAAATTCTGGAAAAATTCCAAAAAGTAAATTAATATGTCCTCTTCAACATATAAAAATTTCGGATCCAAACAATAATTATTTTACCCGTAAATAATTTTTATAATCCAAATTAACCTTTTCTTCTTTAGAAAATTATAACAAATCCACGAAAACTCAAAAAATTCTGAAAATTGAAACCCTTCTCTAAAATAACCTTTTAGATCATCATAAAAATTCACAAGGCTAATTGATGTCATTTAATATGGTTTTCATCTTAAAACATGTCATAAAATCTATACAAACATACAAAAATCATCAACATGTATGTATAATCTTTTATCATTCAAAAACATGGAAAACGTTTACAAAATCATTCGGAATTAACCTTAAAACTGAAACAAAAATATTTAGAGATGTAAACGCTATTCACCTTTGCTTTAATGATTAAGGAGCTTGAGATTTGAATGAGTTTGATTTAAATTTGCTTTTCTTAGGCTTCTCTTTTGTTTCCTCTTCTTCTTCCTTCGTTAATGGTGGCCGGCCAAGCTTTTAATTTTTGAAAATGAGAAGAATGTGTGTTTGGAATACACGGCCTAAGGAAGACAATATAGGAATGACCTCTTTCCCATAATACTCCTCCTCTAATTCATTTTAACCATTTATTAGTTTAAAAAGGCACGGCCACCTTAATTAAATCAAATCTCAGAACCCTTATCAACACATTATTTTATTTAGTTTATATAACTAAATCTTCTAAATAATGTTATCAAAAATCTAGGGTGTTACACGAACCCTCGACCAGGGAATCCTGGATTGCGCTTTTGAAGGGTGGAGGGAAAGTTGATTGTGTTTTTAAAGAATCAGTAAAGGAGTTAGGCTGTAGTTAAAACATTTATTGGTTCTATAACGGTGGAGGTGAAATAAATTATAGCAGGGGTACAACAGAATATAATGGAGGAGTAAAATGCTTCATTAGATATAAAACCAAATATTCAAAGTTAATCTATTCTCATTCTTACATCATTTGTGCAGGAAAAAGAAACATTGTTTAATCTATATAATAAAATCGAGTATGTAGACTAGATTAGTGATTATAATGAATTTCTAACTTATATTGAGCATTTATGTCTTAAAATTATGTTTTTACCCTAATTTTGTTGATTTGGTTTAAATGAAAACTAGACAAATCAATAATTGTATATTGCTAAAGTGGGTGCTAAAAGAATTGATTTAGCTGGTGTAGCAGAAAATGACGGGGCTTAAAGTGAATCTACCGTTTAACAGTGCTAAATAAAAATAAAGTAACGGTCAAATAGCGCTATGTACTATAGTGAGATATTGTGGGGCTTTAACTGTTGTGGAGTTGGGAATATGGTATAATGAAGAAAGAAGGGAAAATGGATGAATTTACCAATTTTTCCATAAAAGGGATATTTTTTCATTCTTTTCCGACTATCTCCTTACTCGTTTGGAAAATTTAAAGAAATTTGGGCATTTTGCTAGACACAGACTCAAATAATTTTGTCACACTTTCCTACTTTTTACCCTTTTGTTTTCGATCTTGCTTTTCCGAGCTCTTCTCGATGGGTGCGTTTCTTATTCTTAATGGATGGAAATTGAAATTCCGAAACCGTCCTTATAGTTCAATTTTTAGGATCCGTTCTTTATGAAGCGAATAAGATATTTGAGCGTGTAAGTTGGTTAAAGAGGAATATATTTGATGATGCGAAAAAGGTATTTGAACAAAGCATTTGATCATACATTATTTTTCTTCGTTCTCCGCAACGGATAAGTTGGTGAAAATGACACGTTGCCGTGCAGGACTGTCCAAAGGCACCCAACTCCCGACCCCAAGACTGTCCTTGTGCTGTAACCCAAATGTACACGAAATTCCGCAACTGCCCTTGCATTTCTTCCCTAAATAGACATCTTCTAATGAAACCCTAGACAATAATCATCTTCGTAGATCTCTTTCGTTTCGGTAAATTCCATTGAAACTTTTATATTTTCTTTGTTAAATACTATTCCATGCTCTGATATCCTATAACCCTTGCATAATATTTCGATCCTGTATAATAGTAATATAGAAACGAACTCGTAATGGATTTGTTTGATTATCGAAGGCCGTGTCGATGTTTATCTGTTTGTCAAAATCATGCTTTGAAAGAAACATGTCTTATAAAATTTTAGGGATCTAGAATTTGGATTTTTCATTCATTAGGTTTTAGTTCGCTGCAGAAGATTTCTTTGACGAAACAAAATATCCTCTGTCGTAGAAATATTGAGCAAGTAAATATTTCGGTGTACTATTGACTAAGCTCCTTTTGGGTCCAATTTTGTTGATTATCTTTATGTTCTGATAGATGTGTTTGAAAAAAGTCCAGTTTAATGCTCAGATTGAGTTGAATTCTTCTTCTTCTGATGGATCTAACAATTACTATGCAGATCTTCAGTTTCAGGTACATTTGGATTCACGAGGCAACTTAAGTAAGGTAAACTTCTAATTCAGATACAAACACAGTACTTCCTTTCACAAAAAACTTTTTTATGATAGATGGTGGTGCTTCAAATAGAAATTTGGCAGCTATTTCATAGCTTTAGTAGGGAGGGAGAATTATGGAATTCTTTGATTTTTGGTTGGGATCACAGAGGAGCACTAGCATGCAACTTGGTCATAGGATGATTTAATCAGCATTTATTTTCAGTTTTATTTATTGATATGGAGCATTTTCATGGATATGGGCAATGGAGCTTGTGGAGCACCATTCATATTAAGGGTTTACCCTCTTGCTTTGCTTCATTGCTTTTAATACCCCCGTTCCAACTTCTTTTTTGCCGGTCTTATGTTTATTTGTGTGCATCCAAATTGATTATGTTAAACATTTTAATTGAAGAATAATGATGTATTCAATGTATTTAGAACTCTTTTTATATACAGGGTTTACAATTCCTTTCAATCATGAGTGGTCAATTAAGTTGCACTGTATATGTCGGAAACTTGGTCATAGGATGATTTAGTCAGCATTTATTTTCAGTTTTATATATATGGAGCATTTTCATGGATATGGGAAATGGAGCTTGAGGAGCACCATTCATATTAAGGGTTTACCCTCTTGCTTTGCTTCGTTGCTTTTAATACCCCTGTTCCAAGTTCTGTTTTGTTGGTCTAATGTTTATTTGCTGCATCCAATTTGATTATGTTAATCATGTTTATTGGAGAATAGCAACACTATATTGTTGGGTGTTATTATAACTCATTTTATCTTCAGGACTTACATATCAACCATGAGTGGCCGTTTAAGTCGCACCGTGTATGTTGGAAACTTGCCACTAGATGTCCGTGAATCAGAGATTGAAGATATATTTTACAAGGTCACACTTATCTTTGTTCTTTTACTTATAGATCATTATTATTTTGTTAAGGTTTGATTTCCCCTAGTATAATGTCATGCAAAATTTTAAGCTTCTAATTTGTGATTGGGGATTGTGCTAGGAAAAACACGGACAATGGGGAAACAGTTGTGCGCCCCATTATAGCAGCAAGCCCCTTTGAAGCTAGAGAAAGCTAATATTATCGAAAATTTTCTTTCTCTAAATACTCAAGTTCCTTTTTGAAAACTTTGGTAATCGAGCAATGCTCATAAAACCTATAAGGGATGTCAGATGTGCACTTGCACATGTCTGGTAGTTTAGTAAGCCTGTGAAACTTGATCTCTCAAGTCCAGGTTGCAGGAGTATCTATCAATGAGCAATATTGGCAATAGCTTGTACCAAACTGCTCATGTTCCCTAGTCAACCTGATGCACGTGCATGCGTGCGTGTGTTTATATATACTAATGTCTTAAATGAGAGGTAGAGGAAAGTATTGGGTGGTTTTGCTGTTTTCTTAATTGATGGTCTGAAACACATGTCACCGTATCTTCTTCAGTTTGTTTCTATTTACTAAGGACCAAGTTCAATTTTATTTTCTGCAATCTGAACGTTTTTTTAACATTTATTGATGCAAACTGTGTTTTGAAATATGTTTGGTTTTAAGTAGTAAGATGATTGTGCTCGTGCTCTCTAAGTTTTATATGTATATCTTTCTATAAGCAAGTAGATTCTTGAACCTTGTTTAACACTGTTTGCAGTATGGTCGTATAGTAAAAATTGAATTGAAGAATCCACCCCGTCCTCCTGGTTTCTGTTTTGTGGAGGTAATCATTCACAGCAATTATCCGATACCCTTGTTTATTTGTACTTCACATAAATAATATATACCATTTTATCGGGCTATTTTCGTACCAGTTTGAGAGTTCTCGAGATGCAGATGATGCAATTCGTGGACGCGATGGCTATAAATTTGATGGAAACCGATTGAGGGTACATATAAACGTGTTTTTGGACTGTTGGTCTATTAATTATATTCCTCTTTGATATGCAGTAATAAATTCCTTTCTCCTAGGTTGAACTTGCTCGTGGTGGTAGAGAACAATCTTCATCATATAGACGAGATACCAGAGATAGTAGGGATGCCAGGGATAGTAGAGATAGCAGGGATAGTAGCTATAGAGGTAGCGGAGGTGGAAAGTTTCCTCCACCTCATAAATCTGAATATAGAGGTACATAAGTAGCATTTTAACTAATTTTGGTTCATTCTCCATATAATATTCCACATATTGAGGAAAGAGTGATTTTGGATTCTTATTTTCATGTATTTATATATAAAACTCAACAATGCTCTTGATCTTGCAAAAGTAAACCAAGTCTTTAGTTTTGTGATTTAGCAGGCTTAGTCATCAATCAATACATAATGTGATTTTATAAATTAGTCAGCAATACATAATGTTAGCATAAAATTTATTGTATCTAAATTACACTTGGATGGCTTATATTCTGACAAATCATCTGAGGGTAGCTAAGTGCAAGTTGCTTAACATATGTGATGCTTCATGAAATAAAATTACTTCTTATTATTATTCAAGTGTCCTTTTTATTGCTTCATTTACCATATACGTATGTCTTATTGTAGTGGTTGTCAAGGGACTGCCTTCTAAAGCTTCCTGGCAAGATTTGAAGGTACAAATACCAAATTTTGTTAATATTATTGGAAAGTTTACTTCTCAGCGTTTTCTCTTACTATCGTAATGACTGCAGGATCATATGAGGAAAGCTGGGGATGTTTGCTTTGCCCAAGTCTACCATGATGGCGATGGTAAATAATTCAGACATTTTTAATTCACATTAGTATAAATTTCATTTGGGAAATTGTGCACTTATCAATACAACCGCTTTGCTTGATAACTTGTCTGCATGCTTTTTCATGCAGAGTGCTAATACAATTACCCAAAAGTTTGTTATTTTAACTGGCCAACTTTTAGTAAATCTTAATGACCCTAATGTGTTATATACGATTATCTCATCCTATCATCATTTTCCTTTCCATTTTGAGGACTTGACCTTTTAACATTCTTAGTTCATTCGCTAGAAGCACAAAGCTATGTGATCATCATTTTCTTTAGGTCATGCATTTTCACTCACATTTGTGATTGATCATATTCAATTTGTAGACAAAACTACACTGTAATATTATTTTATCAGATTTGATACCTAAGGCTTTAAAAGCAAGTTTTTCATTAAAAAACCACCCTTAGATTGTGAATGATCCACCTATGAAGCTACACTGTAATTAGTGGCAGATGCTTATGAAGCTCTACAGCATTTGCTATGTATAATTTGCTAATATATAATAATAATTGTACATAATTTCAGCAAGCATGGGTGTGGTTCACTATACAAACTATGATGACATGAAATATGCAGTAAGTTGTTGAATTAATATTCTTCTTTCAGTAATCCTTCTGTTCTTTTTATTTGTAATAATTACATGCATCCGTTTGACAGATTCGGAAGCTTGATGACACTGAATTCAGAAACCCCTTTGGAAAATCCTACATACGGGTAAGTTTTCTAGTCACATTACCACAAAAAAATCTTTTAGTGTATTAAGTGGTCCATAACCTGTTTTTGCAAAAAATTATCATTTTCTGTGTTGTAGCAGTTTTTTGGAACAAATTATAGGGCATTTTATAGAAGTTAACATGCTATCCCTCATTACTATGATGACATCAATGGATTGGGTTTTGTCCGAGTATCTTAAAACCCGGACCCCGAGTCCAGTTACAATAATTAAACCCGAGCCCAACCTGAACTCGTTGGGTATTTCAAACTCAATACTCGAGTCCGGTCCGTCGTGCTTTAGAAACCCACTGGGTTATACCCCTATACCTAACTCATAATATTTGTGTTAAAACCATACTTTATACTAGCAATTTTTGTAAAAACCACACAAGATGTTAACATACAAATTAGGTAGTGATGAAGTCAAGTTCACAATAAAGGTATGCAAAAACATTTGCTTGCAAACAAACGAAATGGTAAACAAATAACATACATTCATTTTTTGGTACTATGGAAACTACTAATCGGGTCGGGATTAAACCGAGTTGGGCCTGTGGTTGGGCTTGTGTAGTTCGAGCTAAATCCGTATCCGCATTAACATGTCGGGTTAGGGCCAAAACCCGTGTTGTTGACAGGCCTACCTTTTTAACATGTCCATGCATTAAACTTTTGTAGTATATTTACTTTTGCTTAAACACAGAGACACCCATCAGAGGTGTAGCTAGGTGGTGGCCAATTGAGGCCCGATCCCCGCAACAAAATGAAAATTTATATATTTAGAATTTTGAATCAATGATTTGGGGAAGATAGCACAATCGTTAAAGAAGAATTTGAAGTTTCAAATTATTAAATTGGATTCTTCTTAGAATGGGTTTGATCAACAAGTTTGAGGGAGGAAAAGAGAGAGATTAGACAGGTAAAGATGAACAGATGCAATAAGTTTCTGTATTACATTCTGCAAAATCCACATTGCAAAAATAAACCTGCATTTTTTCTTTACATAACGATCCTTTGTAATGCTTTTAGCTAATCATTTACTGCTCTCTGCTCTATGTTGATTTGTATTTTTTATGACAAGATAAATATCTGTATTGATTCAAGACTGACAAGTTCTACTTGCTGTTTTGATTGTGTTTTTAATAAATAAAATACGAATAAACCATAGTTAGGATGTTTTTACCAATACCTTAAGGTCCTTGGGTATTTAACACATAAATATAAAATTAATATTGAGTTACAGAGAAAAACCGACTTCGAATTGAGGCATGACTCCTGCAACAAAATGAAAGTTCATATATTTAGAATTTTGAACAATGATTTAGGGAAAGATAACACAATCATTAAAGAAGAATTTGAAGTTTGAAATTATTAATTTGGATTTGGATTCATCTTAGAATTGGTTTGATGAACAAGTTTGGGGGAAGGAAAAAGAGAGATTAGACGGGTAAAGATGAACAGATGCAATGACTTTCTGTATTACATTCTGCAAAATCCACATTGTAAAAATAAACCTGCATTTTTATTATTTGCATGATGACCCCTTGTAATGTTTTTAGTTATTCATTTACTGCTCTCTGCTCTATGTTGATTTGTATTTTTTATGACAAGATAAATAAACATCTGTATTGATTCAAGACTGACAAGTTCTGCTTGCTGTTTTGATTGTGTTTTTAATAGATAAAATACAAATAAACTATAATTAGGATGTTTTTACCAATACCTTAAGGTCTTTAATACTGAGTTATAGAGAAAATAGTGACTTCGAAATTATTTTATAATTAGAAATAATTTGTTGTCATTTGCTTGGAATAGAAGCCAAATGAAATAAATGATGAAAAGTTTAAACCTGACTAGAAATTAAATTCATTATTGTAAAATCCACAGCTAATTATATTTCTTAAATTTTGAAATATTCAGTATTCTCTAAGTTAACATTACGATAAAGTTGCCCCATGTAAATTAGTCTTACAAGGATGAAAAGTATTTTTACCTGTGTAAATTAGCATTACAGCGGCCAAAAGTATTTTAGTTGGGCTAACCCTGAATTTTTTTGTGTGTATAATTATGAATTCTTTTCCAAAGTAAGACGTTGAAAACACCATGGATACCACATTTCTCAAAAGGCGTCTAGATTTAGAATGTAATTAGGCCCGTCAACGGATATTTTCGGATGCGGATAGTGCTATATCCGCATTCGAAATCATTTTCGGATATCGGTATTCGCATCCGTAGATATGGACGGATGTTGGATAATTATCCTATCCGCTAATCAAGAAACATAAATAATTTTTTTTGGTTTAACATAAACCTTTTTTAATTCCATTGGTTGTATAAATATGAAAAATCAACAAATATTATGATAATAAATAGCATTCAGCAGTTAATATGCATTAAATGGATGTACTATAAACTATTAATCTAATAAAAAATACATATATTTCATTGTATTAAAAAAACACTTAAAATGAACTATAATCTTGATAAAAACCAGACGATAATTTTTGGATGCGGATGCCTTCCGCGTCGTTTCTGCTTTTTCCCGTAACCATTTTCGGATGTGGATACATCCGCATTCGAAATCATGTTCAAATATCGGTATTCGCATATGCAGATATGGACGGATGTTAGATAATTATTCTATCCGTTAATGATTAATAAATCAAAAAACATATTTTTTTTGGGTTTAATATAAACTTCTTTTAGTTCCATTGGTTATAGAAGTATGAAAAATCAATAAATATTATGATAAGGAATAGTATTCAGCAGTTAATATGCATTAAATGGATATAATATAAACTATTAATTTAATAAAAAATACATATCTTTCATTGTACTAAAAACACGTAAAATAAACTATAAAACCGGACGGATAATTTTTGGATGCGGATGCCTTGCCTTCCGCGTTGTATCCTCTTTTTTCCGTAACCGTTTTTTCGGATATTGGATATTTATTTACTTTTCAAATACGGATGTGGACGGATGTGGATTTTTTGGGTATCCATTGACAGCCTTAAATGTAATCATCAATGACTTGTTTGATGTTAGTGCAGCTGTGTAAAATCAGGTGTTGTAATACATCACACAGACACGCCACATATATTGCATTCAACTAACCACCTCTGCCATATTGGCTGAAACAGTTGTGTGCTTTCTTTCCCAAGAAATCCCAATGTTAGGAATATTGTTTTGCTGTTTATAAAAAGTATCATTGTTTTGCAATGTGGCGCTAAGCTCCATACTTTTATCTCTCTGGCATTGTGCAAGTCCTTACTGCTCTCCTAATGACATTATACCTACTCTCCTCATGGATCCAACTTTTCAGTTGGGTACGTGGTCCAAAATTTAACACCATTTGTAACATGTTCTTATCAACTGCACCAAAACCTTTTAAAGTTATGCAAAAACAAACCAATGCTTTGGATTGATCCATGTGGCAAAGCTCATTAAGGTTGATGCGGCGTCTGTGAAATATCTTTATATATATGCACATATACGTGTCCTTAGGGAACAACATACAGTGAATAGATTTGTTCATATTTGATAGTACAGTAATTTTGTTCTTCATTTTCTTCTCCCATTTTTTGTTAGGTTAAAATGTATGAAGGAGGTCAATCTAGAAGTCCAAGCAGGAGCAGGAGCTATAGCAGAAGCAGAAGCCCCAAGCGGAGCAGAAGCAGAAGCCCCAAGCGGAGCAGAAGCCCCAAGCGGAGCAGAAGCCCAAGGCGAAGCAGAAGCCCTAGCCAAAGCAAAAGCCCTAGGCGAAGCCAAAGGTAATTCTATTAGTTTTTTACTAACATGTTTTTATCATGTTATGATCTAGATGGATATATTTGCTTCAATGCTTCCTTTTTGCAGCAAATCAGTGGATAGGTCTGCTTCTCCTAAGTCCAGATCTGCATCCCCTGCTAGATCATGGTAATTTCTATTACATAATTGATGATTGTTCATTTACCTGTTTCTAAATTATATTTTACATTTATTGGAAATCAAGTGGTTAGTCTGGTGTGGGGTCTATGTCATGCTTAATTCGCATAATCTTCAATTTGACGTCTGATTATGCTGGTAAGTTCCTAAAATAAGAATTAAGAAATACTAGATACGAATAAATTCCATGGTATTTTCTCCACTGATGCTTTAACTTCAATAGTTACATCCACTTGATGTTTGACAATATTATTGGCAATACTAAACACATGTACCATAAATTCCATGGTATTTGAATGCCAGTTTTGCTCCCCTGAAGAAAAATTTGAAACGTTCGCGACTAGTAAAACTTGTATACATACATTTTAAATTTTGTGAATTCAAATCTCACGTACCAAAATGAATAGAAGTTATTTTAAACTTTTGTGACGCTAATGCTATTTTCCTTAAGAATGTGTTATGTTATACAAGTCTCACATACCAAAATGAATAGAAGTTATTTTAAATTTTGTGAATTCAAATCTCACGTACCAAAATGAATAGAAGTTATTTTAAACTTTTGTGATGCTAATGCTATTTTCCTTAAGAATGTGTTATGTTATAATGGTTAAGTTGGAAACTCATGATAATGCCTATGTTTGTTAGTTAGAAATCACATCTCTTAAGATGACTTATATTGGGAATCTCGTTCTCATTGGAAGCTGATCAATCGCATTCCCAGATTGAATTCTTAAATAAGAGAACTATGTTATTCACATCTTTTGGCATGACCAAACCACTTCATCAATATATTTTTATAGTTATATAAACAAATTATGTGGCCTAGAATTTCCGATGAAGTGGAATATCATTATACCATAATGTAGATTTTGTGAATTCACATGTCAGGCACCAAAATGAATACTTAGTTTTTAAACTTCTGTGAGGCTAATGCTATTATATAGTTTTTCTAAGGACGAGTTACGATAGCTAAATACGGAAGTCATGATAATGCTTTCGTTTGTTTGTTAGAAATTACAGCTCTTAAGATAAAACTATATTGGAAATCCCATAGGAAGCTGATCAATGGCATTCCCCATGTTGAATCTTAAATATGAGAACTACAGAATTCACATCTTTTGATAGGATCAAACTATTTCATCAATATATTTTTAATTATACGATTTATGTGGCCTAGGCTTTTTGGTGAAGTGAAATATCATTATATGGTATTGTAGATAATGAAGTGAAATAACCACTTCATCGATATATCTTTTATTATATACAACAACAACTAAGCCATTATTCCTAAACAAGTTGGGATCGGCTAGAAATGGAATCCAAAACTAAATGACAAAGTCAATTTGAAAGTCATAATGATAACAATAACAATAATAAAATAAAATAAAGTCAAATTAGTAAATTGATAATAATAATAACTAAGTAAAATAAAAATACAAATATATAAAGAAAAAAATGATAAAAATAATACTGAAGTAATAATTTGGTACTAATAGGAACATTGGCCGAAGACCAAACCCTACGTCTTAGGCTTTTGTTCCGTAATCTTATAATCTAAAACTTATAAAACTCATAGCTCATGGTTCTGGTACGTGGATTGCTAAATTTCACGCGCTTCTGTCCGTCACCAGCTCTTCGGATATATTCCAATTCTTCAAGCATCTTTTTATTACTTCCTCCTATGTCAACCCTCCTCCTATGTCAACCCTGGTCGACCTCTACTTCTCTTTGAGCATTCGACGCGATCTATAATTCCAACGCACAGGTGCCTCGGGCGGCTTCTGTTGGAGATGTCCAAACCATCTTAAACGATGTTGGAATAGCTTCTACTCAATTGTTCTACTCAATTGGTGCTACTCCAATTATATAACTTTTTTATATATGAGCAGTCTTGCACAATGCCTAGGCTTTCTAATGATACCTGTAGATAATTAAGTGAAAGAAAAATATCCATATGCGATGTATTTCTTGGGAAACCATGTTTAAAGTTCATTTGCATTATTGGATCACAGGTGATGTTGGTTTTCTAACTAAACTCATTGTACGTATGTAAAATCAAATTTTTACAGAATACATGTATATCTTTTATGTGAAAATCAAAATAATGATCCTTCTCCACCTTTTGATCATACGTGCATATTCTAAACTGAAGTTTCTTTAAAGAAAGTTAGAACTTTCTTTAATGAACTGTTTTCCGAGGAAGTTGAGGATTTCTTCAACTCCTTGCTTGGAAGTTCAATTTCTTTCTGGCATAATGATTTGTGGGTTTAATCGAACTTTTTCTCAATCAACATGTATATAGTAGATAGTTACAAATGATGAAATTGAAGAACTTTAATGAAGGAACTTTCTAGAATCTTATTATAGATATAAGTTGTATATCTTTCAAAATCATTAAATTTTTTACCCAATCAACGTGCATGTGAATAATGAAATTAGACCATCAATCAAATTTTCATAGTAAAGTGTTTTCTTTGTGAAAATATTTAATATACAAGTTATCATGATTTGTACGTATGATGTATACTTCATCGTAGCTAGAATAAGCTTTTTAACAGCTTTTTATGATTTGATGATCGTCAATCCAGTTTTCACAGAGTATGATTTTTTACGTAGAGAACATTTCATTATGATTTGGAATGATGATCTTATTTTATTGTTTAGTTGCATGTGTGATATTTTATTGTTTAGTTGCATGTGTGAAATGTTTATAATGATATCATACACCTACATTTTACTAGTGCCTTTTAAGAACCCCATAAAACTACTACTGCTTGTGCTATTGCTAAACCCTTTCGCCTAGGGCTGTTATGGTAATGGTTACCGTTACCATTTCACAAATACCGTTACCGTACCATTTTTACTGGTAAGCGAAAATTGCTTACCGTTACCGTTACCGATAGGCTGGTATACCGAAGACTGGTATACCGATAATCTGGTAACCGTTACACTGGTAATGGTAAATTACCATTTGTCTAATTAAGGTTAGTAACATAACACGTATTCACACCATAATGGTGCTTCATTATACAATTTATAGTGTTACTTAATAAAATACATAAATGAGAAAGAAGTGAAGTGTATTTAACATTATTTCACCTGGTTAATAAACTAAATTTAATCATTTGCTTGGTTCTAAATGCCTATAACAAAGCATGTTACATGAATATACATGTATTATAAATTGACCGGTAAAATTACCGTTACCGCTGGTATTGAAGAAATGTTACCGATGATTTACCGTAGAAAATGGTAAATTTACCGTTACCATACCGATTAAACTGGTATACCGATTTCACTCGAAAATGGTAACTGATTGATTGGTAATGGTATGGTAATGGTAAATTTACCGTTACCATAACAGCCCTACTTTCGCCTATGCCGCTGGACATGTTGGTGCAATCTATGAGTTTTGCCACCCTACTTTCTCTACTATTAATAAGGAAAATTGATTGCGGAGAAAGCCAATCATTGTTGTTTCAACTGTACGTGAAGTTGCATAGTTACTGTTTTTACTTTGTTTGATAGAAAGAAGAAAGAATGGAAAAGAGGGAATGAGAAGGAAGAAGAGTTGATGAAAGTTGCTTGTAGGGCTACGTGGCAGATTAAATCCAGTTGATTTAGGCAAAATTCGATCTGATTCAATATGTTGTTGGATTTAACTTTTTAATCCACATCCAATTTGCCAAATTAGTATACCTAGGGATTGTTTGCATGGAAGTCATCAATTATTTTTTAGGACTTATGTTATCCAAGACAAAACTTTATTTATATTTTCATATTTTTTTGGGGTTAAATTGTCTTTAATATCCAATTTTTGTTATCTAATTAAATTTTATTTACTTTCTATCATTGTTATACATAGTTGTTTATATCAAAAATTTGAGTTTGTAAACTAGATTATATTTGTTAATTTAAGGGATAAAGAGGTTTCGGCCGGAACCCCGAGATTCCGGCCACCTCGGTTCGGTTCTGACCGGTGGCGGGACGGGGGATAAAGTTTAAGGTTTCGGCCGGAACCCCAAGATTCCGGCCACCTCGGTTCGGTTCTGACCGGTGGCGGGACGGGATTAGATTAAAATCCCGTCCCGCTAACTAACAGTTAAAAAATCAAAAAAATAACGATGAAGAAAAATCAGTAAATTGGCTATTCGGAATCGAGAGTCAAGATGCAAATTCAAGTGAGTATTGTCGTTGTCGATTTCATAGCACAAAGCAGCAATTGTCATGTCGATTTTATTGTCATCGTTGGTTTTAGAGTCGTCGAGATTCGAGGATCGAGATGCAAATTAAACTAAACATCATTTAATTTTATTTAATTAGGAACGAATATAATGACATAAATTGGGCTGGACTAATTTATTTAATTTAATTTAGTATAATTTTAATTTTAAATTAATTTTTTTAGTCAAGTATAAAAATATTAGGTTAGACTATTTCATATTTTATTTACGGTTACATTTCCATTAACTAACCATTGAAAACCGAAAGCAGGACCGAAACTTCTATATATCATCCGAAACTAAGAAAATTTCAAATGAACGAAACCGAGACCGAAACTGAGTTTTCGAACCTTGAAAAGTCTTCTTATCACATTTTAGCGGAAACTGATTTAAGCATAGAATATAATGTAGTATACAATTATTGTTTTTATGGATTCGAGTTGAACTAACACAACTTTTATTTTATCAACATTAAAGTGAATCCTATTGAATTATTTTATCGACATTCAAGTGAATCAAATAACAGTGATTCTTATATTTAGATAAACAATCAACCTCCAAGTAGTAGAACAAAACCAAAATTTATGTACTTGGTTTGAAATACTATGTTTCAATTAGAATAAAATAGTTATGATTTAAACACTTTATTTTCATACATCTTAAATAGCCAATCTTAAAAAATAAGAAGGTATGAAAAATTCAAGAACGAGGTCTATGTTTAAATTAAAACATGAAAAAATACAAATCAAAACTAAGTGGATTGAAAAAACCTTAGTTGAAAAGTGATTGTGTCACAGTCAATCAAATTCTTTAATTTAAATCAAAGGTGGACATTCAGTTTTTGGCATTTTGAAATAAATTGGATTGGTTATGCATTTGGTTTTGTCCATAAGGATCCACCGACCGATCCGTCATTATTAGTCCTAATCTGAATCCGATTTGAATCGACTTTTAAAGTGAATTGGTTTTGATCCAAATATTTGTAGATTGGATTGGATACGATCCGTTGGATAATCAGTCCATGTGCCCCAAGTTGCTTGTAAATATCATAAATGAACTCATATATTAAATTAAAATTACTTATGTACAGTGTCATCAAAGCCCTAGGCTCTAAGCTGAGGCTTTTTTGACTTCTGAGGCGCCATGGATGCACGAGGCGCCGGAAAAGCCCCAAGGCGCTGTAAAAGCGCGTCTTGGGCTGCTTTGTTGGAGAATTTTTTTTTTGCCTAATATGAGCCCGAACACATAACTTCCCTTCAATTTATCCGCACCCAGTTAAATTAACCAGCTCAAAAACAAATTCGTGCCCAGCCCCAACTCAAAATCAAATCGATCAAATTAAAATACATAACCTAGTTCAAACTTCGAGAGCCGTCCAGACTGCTTGTCGCCTCATGCTCAAGGCTCCCAAAAAGGCCCTAGGCTCCAGCTTGACGCTTTTTTGCGCCTTAGTGCCTTAACTACCTTGCTTATGTATAAGATTGTGCGCATCGTGCTTTATATACACAAGCAACTTGGGGTGCAAGTTAGTGAACAATAAACATTATCTTTGAACACTTAGATCCACTGTCATTTTGGCTTGGTCAACGTTAAGCTTCATCTTGTTGTAAATGTTGTGTATTACTCTAATGTTGATTGATTAATTATTACAAACTCCCAGTGTCCTTGTTGCTATGCTGAGTAAAGCTAGAAAGTTTGGTCACAGTTACTTGTACTCTAGCGAATGCGGAAGTGTTCACCTTTTCTGATTGTGCAAACTATTTTTCAAACCTTGTCTATGCAAAAATACATGTTCTTTTCAAGAAATATGCATTTACTTTAGCAATGATGAGACAATTTTGAATCTAAGATATATAAAAGTATTGCACACAAATATAAACCAAGTTCAGTCATTAAAGAGCTGTTTAAAGCTTAATCATTCTAGTTACAATGATAACTTATATATGCAATTGAAATTTCTTTCTTGAACCTGCCAACTATTTGTTACAAGGTTGACTGGCCTCTAACAGCATTGGAAGCTGTTTAATTCTAGTTATATATGCATACAGTGACTAGAATTTATGCTCCCCCGCATTATTAATTTTTGGAAATTTTTTGCAGATCAATGGTCTACTGAAGATTTTGCTTGAAGGTATTTTTGTTCTTTACCCGTGTGCTTTTTTTCTGTCTTCCTGAAACCCACAAAGAAATCAAGCCTAGATGTTAAATGCCAAGGGATGAGTGTATGTATGCCAGTGCTTCAAACTTTTGACCTGAAAATGATCTTTTTAATAAGCAAATTATCTCTCACCAGTTGGGGCAGATATTTATTTGTCCAGTAATAGAGGCTAGAATGCTCATAATGAAGTCAAATTGGAATAAATTTAGTAAATCATCATTATTTATTCGGACCAAATTGGGTTTGAAGTCAAAAAGTCAGTTGGATGTGCTCATAATGAACTATTTGATACCTGAATAATTAATTATAAAGGGTCTGGAAAATTTGGCTATGCTTTTACGCATTTTGCACCAAGCTTTTTTTTTACAATATCAACGGTTACAGTTCTGGTGGTTGTTCCTTTTTGGTTTATGTGAAGAATATAACCATTAGCGCCTTCCTCGAGGAACACTATACACTTACACTTCATGAGTTTCATTTGTTTAATTAATCATTAGAATGCTTTTTGCAGGTGTGCCCAAAATATGATTCTTAATTCACTGGTAGTGCGTGCAACCTTCAACTTTGTTAGTGTGTATCTTTATATTTATTTGGAGTTTAAAAGTGCTTTTGGCCTAGGATATTTATTATGAAACACTGTTTGATTTCTAGATTTTTATATCTTTTGATCTATTATTTGTTTGTCCTTGAAAACAAACAAAATTTAGTAGATGTGTGGATGTTTATAACATGCTGTTTTGAAATATTTAACTTTGCCGTATGAAGTGGATCCCCTTTCTTAGCTGTTGTGAGGTTAACGCTGTTCCATTTTCGTTGATTAATTAATGCCTGCTATGATGAAATTATTGCTTTTCTTGCTTTCACCGCAGTTTTAGAGAATATTAAGCTGTTCTTGGTTGCTTTAAAACTCTCAAATTAACGAGGGTAGATCCAACTATTAGCGAAAGTGCAGTTTTAAACGTGTACATTTTGAAGCTTTTGTATGCGAGTACAATTTTCTTTTTCATTTTTTCTTGTTTTGTTTGTGTTCAAAATCACGTAGCTATTCTACAAGCTCAGCACTATTCCTCATATATATGGTGTGAATTGAACTCTAGATCTGTTCCAGTGGTTCGTGGGACGTTGTTTAAAAAGCTTACATCATTCTTTCTAGAGATGAGCTTAGTTCGAACTGAATTTTTTAACTGATTTGATAGCTTTCTCTGATCGAATGTATACACATAATAAGAATTGATATTTCTGATTTAGCATACGAATGCTAAATATGTTTTTACTATTGTCGATTTAAGCATGAAATGCATTTTCAGTTTCAGATTTATTGTTTTTATTGAAATGAAGTAGAATAAAATATCATTCTGTTTCTGTCAATTCAAAGTTGATGTTGGCTTTAATTCATGTAAATATGTAAATTCTTAATCGTGCTCAATTCAAATTTGAGTCTACGGGTTTGTATGCGTTATGCTTTAATTCCCTTTTTAGTTGTAGGTGAACAAAGTAGTAACTAGGTTTTAGGGAAAATTAGTCTGACGATTCATACAGGCGGCTTTTCAAATTTCATACTACAAAAACAAATAGTTAAAGCACTTAACGGTAAGTTGATGTGAGCTTTACATTCCTTATTTTAGAGAATAAAACAAATGATTTGTGGAAAACCATTTTGTTAATATGTTCGTCAGTCTAGCTGATGTTTTAAGTGATATTATTATTATTATTATTATTATTACTTGACTAAAATTTACTTTGTGATTTCCACTGGCTATTTTTTTGTTCCATTAAAATAAAGCTTATTCAAATGTGCTCTTGAGGCTGCTAATGCAAGTCCTATAAATTTTGCACCAATCCTTCTTAAATTCCTGTCGCACTCACCTCACAAGCAGGAATAGGTAGCGTTGTTTTATCTCTACAGAAAAAATTATGCTCAGCAACTTCAAGGAGTTTGACATGTATTCATGTGAAAATACGTAGTGGTATTGTGGTCATTTAGTTAATGAATTTTTTAGAATGTTCTGTTCTAGGTCCACGCTTGTAGATTGAAGTGAAAGATTTTGTGGAAGTTCTTGCGTAGAGATTCTAAAAAGGAATTCCTTTCTCGTTTTTGTCTAGTTTACTCAAATATCATATAGGTAGGTTGGATGAGTCATGCTCTAAGATAGTCATTTTATATGTTTTGTTGTGTACATGACACTTAAGTAAGGGTGTTTCGTTCTAACATTTTATTTTGTGGATCCATTCGATCATTATCAATACTCCTAAGAAATTTCCTAGATGTGCGTATTCATGTAAAAACAGCATACAATATTTCACACATCACATAGTATAAAATCACAGAAGCAGACCCATAACACAAACTGTCTCAGCACAGATTAAAGAACATCTCATACCACATGATATCTCACGAGACTTGGTACAAACAGCTTTCCACACGACTCAGTATCATAGTATCTCAAAACACATGCTAGTCTTCGTCATAGCTCCTTCTGCACATCTAAACATGTTCCACTAAACCTGTACGATATGGTTAACCTTCAAACCTCCACTATAACACAGATTATAGATATACAACATAATATGCACTTAAACTCATCTGTTTCACTAGCAGTCTAGCACTCACCAAGTTAGCGCATATCATAATAATATTCAGAATCTATTTTCACAATAAAACATCAAGCATATACGCATCAAATCAACCATACACAACTGGAGAACTCTTTAAGGTATCGTTTGTTTAAAATGCTAAATACTGAATATTGAAGGGTCAATAATTATTACTAAATACTTAAATTATTGTTTGTTTACATTTCGATTAGAAATTTGTTCTATGAACATAAATTATTGCTTTGACAATATTATCCTTCGAAGTTAAAATTAATTTTTCTTCTGTGCAACTGTCATACAAAACACACTTAATCATCGTATTTTATGTCCTATATTTATACAAAACAAACGCTCGTATGTGCAAGTGCTACAAAATCTACAAAACACGTCGAAAATAGAAAAATTGATGACGTGTATATATTTTATAAGAGTTTGATCAAGATGAAAATATTCTATTATAATAAAATTGAAGCTTGTGTTGTGCTTGAATTATTAATTAATATTTTCAACATTATATGTATGTATGTATGTACAATGTGTCGAAATAGTTATTATAAAAATATCAGACGATTCCGTCCAACTTTTCATAATTATGTAATATGTTGATTTTCTGCACGTATTGCAGATTTTGTTTAAATAAATTTGTATTGTTCAGTTTATCGAATTATTTATTTATAATTTTTTCACATCTGCATTATATATTTCATTTTATTTTTTCATTTCGATCCTTATTAACCAATATATAAATTATCATATTTTAATTTCAAATTGTATGAAAATGTCACGGTAGGTTGACGTTAATTTTTTTTGTTACTAATTTTCGGTATATTCGTTTCTAGTGATTGGAAACTACACTGTAAATTTAAAATCAAAACAACCACACCGTAGAAGGAGATAGAATTGAAAATAAAATTGATGTTATGTTTGAACTTTTCGTTTGATATAATCAAAAAACTTTTTAAAACAATTACATATTATGTTGCATATGAGTAAAACTGGAAAATGTGGTGTAATAAGTGATCAGCCCTTACAATAAGCATTAAAATTTTGCTTATTCATTTAAGTAAAAAGAAGAGCTTAATGAAAGCATTTATTGGAAAATAAACAAGCTAACAATCACTTATCATTTATTTAATTAAGCATTCAGCCGTTTTTTCCTCAAAACAAAAGAGCCCAAATGTTCATCGACCAAACATCGTGTTCAATGGACATAGGGTCGCTCCCTTACCAATACTCCAACACTCATGTAAGTCCACCGACCAAGAATCAATAAGGAGAAAAACCATTTTAGCTCATTTCCCAAAATAAGCATCAAGCAGTGATCACAACATTAACTCATACCAATCATTATGCTCACACTGTAGCAAACCGTAAATTCATCTTCTTCTTCTTATTCTCCCCTCAAGCTACCCTTCTTCCTTCCTTCGTAGATTCTTCATCCCTTTACAAAACATTACCCAAAAATACTCTAAATTCAAGTAGACTGTCCTCTACAATACCCATAAGAATTGAAGAGTAAATTTTGAAATAGAGATTTAGAGAAATGAGTTTCAAGCAAGTTTGAGTATTTCTACTAGGGCTGAGTGAGTGGGAATGATTCTCTATCATATATAATCTCCTCTATTTTTGTATACTTGTTTACTTTCTTTGTTGGGTTGTGGTGTAGTCATGAGTACTTTGCTCCTTGTTAAATGATGAGTTTGGATTGTTTGATTAAAGTATACTGAGTAAATTGATTAAATGCTGAATTGAAGTAATGCACCCAAGTCATTAATTGAACAAATGAACCAACTTGAATGAAATCAATGAGTGATAGCATTGTGTGTTAGTGTTGTTTGAGAATGTTGTTGGTTTATGGTTTTGTCATATGGTTGGTTGAGCACTTCATATTTATATGATTTGTAAAGTGTTTGAGTTCTCGGAGAATACGTCAAATTGTCTTCTAGTGGTATTCGTTCCATGACGGTTCTTCGCTAGCAAGAGCTGAAACACAAAATGTAGTATGTGGCCGCAAGGTCGCCATGCCATAAAGCACGACACATGGGCGAGGAAAGCCGAGGCGATGGTCGAGCATAGTGGAGAGGTGTGATGAATTCCCTTAAGGGATTTCATCCCGTTAAGGTTAAACTTAGCCTCCTATAGTCGATCGATCAACCGTTCGACGGGGGTGTGGAGGGTTTTGTTGGCCAAAAGAAATATGCCAAAATAGGTGTATGAAGTCGACTGTTCAAATCCAACCATTTGACTAATGAAGAGGTCAGTCGACCAGTCGACTATTTGGCTGTATTTAGAATTGGCTACAACAAGTCGATCGACTGACCATATTTGATAAGTCGACTGATGGTCTGTATTGGGGATTTTGGGGTTTCTTCTGGTTTCGACGGTCAAGCGGGACTTCATGGACTTGGACAAGGCTCATGCGGTCTGATGTGACTATGGAGCGATGTTTTAGGGTCCTGCGGCATAAGAGAACGTGTGGCGTGGGTCGTAACTTTAGCACGTACTACGATGTGATCCAAAAATGATTGAAAGTACAATCGAAGAATCTCTAAGCTAACATGCAGGTATATGATGATAAAAAAGAAGCTTTGAATATACTCATTTGGAGGCACAAAGACATCGGAGACTCAATAAGCTACAACGACATATCAACAAAGAGCTCGGATGAAGACAAATGTTTGTAAGAGCCGTATATCTTGTGTTAATGTCTTAAATATGCATGTACAATCTCACATGAGTGATATGAGCTAACACATTTGCATCAAAAAGATTTTATTCACTCAAACAAAGTTTTTAAGCATGTTCTAAAACTTACGAAGACTCAGACGTCTGGAGACATCTCTAAGATGTCTAAAGTCATACGGTTTTGAACTAGAACTTTTTGGGGCTTTTATTTTCAAAAGTCAAAAAAATTCATACGTCTAACTACAAAATCTAGACATCCGAGTTCATGCTTATTGAAATAATTTTTTTTTATGGAAAAATATTTTTAAAATCCAAATGTCTGACTATAAAATTCAGACATCTGAGCTGTTTATAATGGTCATATTTTAAAAGACACATCTCTTCTTCTTCAACAATTGCAACCTTCTATCAATGGTTCTTCTTTGAAAAATCGTAACTCTTGAAAGAGACTTTTTAGCAACTATATATAGATAGCAATTCCAAAAGTTTTAAATTCAATTCTTGCTTTTCAACTTTCTTATCTCTTGAATTCTACATTCTCTATTGCTTTCAATATCACCAACATCTATTCTACAGTATTTGGTTATTTACTTCCTTAAAACCCATGTGCTCACACTCATTCAACTTAAGAGGAGATTATAGGAAGTCTTGTACAACATTTGACTATATTCTGATTATCAAGAACTCGTTAGAAGTCAGAGATTTATTTTTATATTTTGAAGTCTTGTTGGAGATCTTTAGGAAAAGGTCAAAGTCATGTTCAGCTGCTCAAGCATTTTATAAGATATATGTTCCTCCAGGTTAAGTGAGGGTTGGTTAGTTAATTTCAAAAGGAGTCTGAGATTGGACAAGGATGAGAGGTCTGAACCGGGATAAAAACTCTGATGTGATCGCTTCTTACTTTACTTGACTATTTGCTTTACTATATAGCTTGATATTATAGTCATATACATAGGTTAGCCATAATAATATACTAGATCCCTATGCACTTTCAAACTTGACCGAAGAGGCCCTAGTGGCTATGATTTTTGAGATTTACCTAGTCGGTGGATTAGAAGGGTGTGGGTAAACACTGGTGAAATATGTAATGAATAATGCATAGATGAGAAAGAATTTAGCGTTTGTTTCATGTTAAATAAAGTTAGTTTTACTAAAACTATACGGTCTGGTTTGTACACCATCACTAAGAATGATGTTTTACTGGTATACGTTCTGTTGTAGATGGAACATTTATGTTGAATCCCGATTCTAAAAAGTTGGTAATTTTGCTTATATGTTGCGTGATTATAAAATTTAGCATGCTAGACTTTGTCATATTGATAACCGACTTATTCATAACATGAGTAACATAAGATTAATCCCTAAAGTATCAATAAATGATTCTAAAAAATGTGAATTTTGTAGCCAAGCTAAAATAGCTAGGACCCCACATAAATATGTGTTTAGAGAACCAAAATATTTTGACTTAATCCATTCTGATATATGTGAACTTAATGGTACATTAAATCGAGATGGAAACACTACTTTATTACATTTATTAATGTATGTTATGACTTCATCTATGTATACCACATGGAAAATAAAAGTGATGCACGAGGTATGTTTAAGTTATTTATCATTGAAATTGAAAACCAGTTTAATAAGAAAATTAATAAATTTCATAGTGATAAAGGATCATAATACGAACCTAGCTTGTTTAACGAATTTTATAACCCACTTGGCATAATTCATAAAAACAACTACACCGTATTTATCTAAAATGAACTGTAAAGCTGAAAAATAGGACATCTACTAAATCTGTAGAAGTTATTATTGAATTCTGGTGCCCATCACATTGATGGGGAAATTTTATTAACTATTTGTCATGTATTTATAGAGTTTCTAAATCTAAGAGCAAGATTTCATCTTTTAAGATTTTGAAAAATCATAAACCTAACTTATCTTATTTTAGAATCCAAGGGTATTTTAATGAGTTCAAATCTTCTGTCTCAAAACTCCTTGTCCCTATGTGCCCACTCTTCATCAGCCATTGGATTTTATATCATTGTCATCAGATTAGATTCAGTGGGTCCCACAGATTGATCAGATCATTATAATCTATAGTTGAGATTTATTTGGTGACGAGGGGACAGGGAGTTTTGGGACATGAGAATTGACCTGTATTTTAACATATGCTCATATCTATGGTCCTAAAAGCATTCATTAGCAAGTAGAGCAATGAATGTGTTTTCATTAGATATGCAATTAATAGCAAAACATATAGATTTTAGGATTTGAATTCTCGTATTATTATTGAATAAAATGATGCTGATTTCTTTCAACATAAATTTTCATTTAATGAGAAATAGTGGGGGCACATCTGCATTTAGTGTTTCAGTAATTAGGAGTAATGAACAAACCGAGGAAAGAGATATTGAACCTAGGAGAAGTAAAAAAGCTTGAATAACTAAAGACTATGGTCTAGAATATTATGCTTATAAACTGGAAGAGGATCTTGCTAATCTTAAAGGAGTTTTGTCTTTTTAAATTCGGATCTCTAGCAATAAGCTATTAATGTTGAAATGGAATCCCTCGAGTCTAATAAAACACGACACTTAGTTGATTTACCTCCATGTTGTAAAATTTTATGCTATAAGTGGATACTTCAAAAGAAATTAAAACTTGATGGTACTATTGATAAGGCTCGTCTTGTAGCCAAGGGATTTAGGCAAAGAAAATATGTATATTTTTCGATACTTTTTCACCCGTTACAAGAATAACATCGATTAAAATGTTAATTCCTCTTACCTTAATTTATTATTTATTAATTTACCAAATGAGTGTTAAAATAGATTTTTTTCGAATGATGATTTAGAAGAAGAAATTTACATGGACCAACATGAAGGTTTTTTTATCCCTGGTCAAGAACATAAAGTTTGCAAATGAGATAAATCTATGTATATAAATAATGAAAAGAAAATTTTGATAATTTAATTATATCACATGGCTTTAAAGTGAATGAAAGTGAAAAATGTATTTATTATATAAATCTAAGAATAACATTTGCACTATAATATGTTTATTGTTAGTTTTGCTACATGATTCCTTGAGAGGAGGAAGATTAAGCTAGCCCCAACCTTGCACTGTAGAAGAGCCGTGTGAAGAAGGAGATGCCGCTCCAAATCTCGAGCGATGGAAGCTCGTTTGGGAGATGCTTGGAAGCTGATTTGGAGAAAGGAGGAAGTTTGAGGTGGTGAAATAGTGAATAGAGTGGAGCGGCATTAGTTTTCATTTGATGGAAGGAATGCCGAACCAGATTTGTCATTTGGTAAAATAGAGGAGCGGAGAAAAGAAAATTGCCGAACGAAATATTTCGTTCGGTGATTTGGAGCATGCCGGTCCAAATTTTTCGCTCGGTGTTTTGCCGAACCAAATTATGCCGAACCAGATGCATGCCAAACAAAACCCTAGGGTTGCTATATAGCAGCTACCCCTCCTCATTTCTTCACTCTATAAATAGTGGAGCTTTTGGACAACAATGACAGCCATTCTAGAGAGCTGAAACTCTGCATAATTTTGTCTGTATTGTTAATTCTTCTTTTGTATAGCCTTCAAAAGTGAATCAATCTCGTAACTCTAATCTTTCAGCGATTAATAAAATCTTCTCTTCCCAAGTGGACGTACATTGTCTCGCGGTAGTGGAACCACTATAAATACTGGTGTTATTTATTTTTCTGCATTGCATTGATCTGTGACTGTCTCTTCTGGTGCTTATCTCTGTTTGTTTCGTTTCACTACATTCACGATCCAATTGTTTTCCGCTGCGTTGGGTTTTTTTATTCGCTTAGACTGATCATCTGAAGGGATTTTTCCAACATTTATATGTGGATGATTTACTTATATTTGGTTCAAATATTTGCCTTATGAATTCTGTTAAATCCATATTATGTGCTATCTTTGAGGTAAAAAAATATTGAAGAAGCTAGTATAATTCTTGATATTAAGATCACTGGTTGTAAAAGGGGGATTTATTTGGATCAATCTCACTATATTCAGAAGATGTTTAAGAAATACAATTATTTTAAATGTAAACCTACAAATACACCATATGATCATAGTGTAAAACTGGAACACTTATGTGATGACTCCAAGGCAACAAGTGATTAGGTGGGGCTGTTTCTTGGTAATATAAGAAAAAGACCATCTTGGCTCAATCCACCATGGAGTTTAAGATGATATCACTAGCTACAACTATTGATGAAGCAGATTAATTGATAAATTTACAAAGTTGACGACGGTTAGGGATTTTTGTAAATTAGGATGGTAGCTAGGTTTTATAATGAAGGTGAAGAGGGCGACAATGGCGCTGTGACATTGTAGACGATGGGGGCGGCAAGACGGTGGATGATCATGTATGGTCGTTGATGTTTGGGACGTCGATCCGTTGTTAGCATCAAATAGCCTCAAACGTACACTTTTTGAACACTGTCGCAGGTCCTTATTAGCATCACAATTATTACATAACATATATAATTGAAGCATATTTTTTCAGACAAGAAAAGAGTCACATGTCCCTATTTTTGATGTTGTTATACAAAAAGTCCATGTAGAAATGAATTTGTAAATTTGGTCCTTATTTTTCAAAAATAAAAAAACGCAAAATGTCTTTCACTTTTCTGACAGAAAATGCAAGATAACTTGCACTTTTTTAATTTTGAAATATTTTTCGAAATTTTCAAAAATTTTGAAAATTTCGAAAAGCGGAAGTTAACTTGCACTTTTTATCAGGAAAGTGCAAGCTAGTTTGCGCTTTCTAATTTTGAAATATTTTGAAAAGCGCAAGATAACTTGCGCTTTCTAATTTTAAAACTCTTTTTTGAAAATTTTGAAAATTTTAAAATTTTTGAAATTTTTGAAAAACGCAAGCTAGTTTGCGCTTTCTGATTTTGAAAATTTTGAAAATTTAAAAAGCGCAAGTTAACTTGCATTTTCTTATTTAGAAAAAACATGGACTTAATTTACATATTTATTCCTACAGGGACTTTTCTTGTAACACCATCGAAAATAGGGACCTTTCATGCAAAGCCCCTTATTGGAAAGCTTGCTCAATCTATTGGTAGAGTTTGTGCCAACATTCAATGAGTTCAATGGAATATGCTATTAAAATTTGTCTTTTAGGAAGTAAGCAAAACATGTAAACTGAATCCATCACAAAACGGCAAAATTGGAAATTGGGCTTTAAGCCCTAATGTACAAAATATAAACGAACTATAACTATTTATTTGATTTCATCACTTAAAGCGCTTGAATGTTCCAATAATTCTGGTCTCCATCTGTTGCTCTCAAGAATACAAGCGACGTTAATGTTTTCTCCTATTAAACATGCAGGTGTGTTTATGATATGGACAAAGGCTCCTTTGTTGTAGCAACTTGCAGTATCCCATTAACGGTGCAAATCACTTGGATCCAGATTTAATGTCCCGATGTGTCCAACAATACAAGACGCAGAAACATGTATTTTGCAGATAAATCCTTGCTGTGATTGGATGGACACATCGAGACATCAAATTTTGGATCCAGTTGATTTACATTCCATTATTAGTGCTTCATTCCCTACAACGAATTGGCAGGTTGATGATTCTTTTAGGCTTCATGTTTGTACTGGGCACATAAATGATACTAGGTGCTGTATCATTATCCCCTAAAAAATACCTTGTCCTCAAAGTAGAAAATAGCTTCCACATTGAATATACCTCCGGGATCGGAGATAAAAATTTTGTTTTTGATTGACAATTTTATGTTCGATGAGGTCTCTTTTAGAACAACATGTATCATGGTTTTGATGATAACAACCAGATAAATATTAGTACTGATTATTTGCAAGTTTATATATGATATAGTACAGAAAATATATGAACACTATCAAGACAAATTGCAGGACAATCAAGTAGAGATATAACACACATATCAAAGCGGATCAATACAAAAACTCAAGTACAAGATCAGGTAGATCAAGAGGAATCAAGATTAAGTAAACAAAAACAAGACTAGAAGAACAAAGAAGATTCAAAGGCAAGGCTAGAAGAATACGGGAGGCTCATGAAATAAAGGATGGAAGAGTACAAGGCAATAATCAATCATTTTTTAAAGTACATAGAGTCCTAGATTTAATCGTTAAAGATCACATAGCAATTCTTTCGAATTTTCTTCTTAAAAACTCTTAATTATATTCTTTATAATCTTTTTATAAAAACTCAATATTGATTTTACAAGTTAAAAGAGTTTAGCCAACTTTTATAAAAAAAATTGACTTGTTACACTAGGATATATCGACATATACAAAATTATATGTCGACATACTAACCGTTAGTTGCAACTTTTCAATTTAACCGACATGACACTTCCTTTCATCCCTTTGCAAAAAGTTATTTCTCTTCATCTTCTATTTAAAGGCTTTAGACAACGAATTTTTCAAGTAATTCTATCTCATTTCTCCCACTTTCTATATTCTCGCACTTTGCAAATAAGTCCATTTATCTACCTACATTTATACTTTGCAAATCCACTCACTTTCCCTCTATTTATTCACGGATTTGCAATCTACATAAAGGTAGAGGGACCACAAACAAATTCTCTATTCTATGTTCTTATCTTATTTCTCAGAGAAATCAAAGATATATTTCTACCAAAGGTCTAGGAAGTTTACTCGAAATTGTAATCGAAAGATTCTGTTTGATGTGATTTTTTGTTTGATGATAACAAACATATATCAATTTATATATGTGTTTGCAGATTGTACTATACACATATAGGAATAAATATTCATATTGAATAATAATACTATTGCACAGAATTTATATAATTCAATTAGTATTTTTTATTCAACATAATATTTTATTTCAACACTTTTACAGTACAAAGTTTTCAGCTCTCTCTATATACATACACCGGTTTCATACATTTCACATTCACATTTTTTCTCACTACAACACTCAACACTCAGTTTTTCACTCTGTCTGCACATCTGTATCTAACTGCATTGTCCAGCCCCAGTTCTTGTCATGTCTCCTGTGTACCTGTATAATAAGCAACTACAGCAGTAATCTGAAAATAAACAAATTTGAATTTGCAAAAATATAAATTTGTTTTTATTGGTGCCTCAGTTATTTGGGTTGTTCGTCATCATTTGAATTCATCACACACGAACAATGTGACATGCACAGTGTATCACTGTACATGCCACAAGGCCGTGCACACCGATATATATACACTTGATAAATTTACAGGGACAGGTGAGCACAGGTCAAACCCAAAAATCGGGTTCAACTCAAGTCACGACATTTGCATAAGGTCAAACCCGAACTGTTAGCTGGATTCAACACAGGTGAAATTCAAAATACAAATATTTCTCGAGTGAAACAAAGACCATGCAAGCTATATACAGTCTCAAGCTAAAGACTGCAACACTACGACAACTACGAGTGATCAAACAATACAAGTGCAGACTATACAAAAGTAAAGCAACTCGAAACTGCAAATACCAAAGTCGAGACAAGAAGGCAACACAAACCAGACTCGAGGCTACAAACCAACAAGATGGATACAATGAAGCATATATGCACACACAATCCAAAGAAACCAGCCATGACCAGAAAGTAGCATGACAGTAAAACAGGCCATCTACAATATCAAAGTGAAGAATGGATGCAACAATGCCCAACACAAATGAAACGTGATACCAGTGACATGAATATGACTCGAGAACAAGCATACATGAAGACTACAAGAATGCACAGAACAGAATACATGCTAAAAGGACAGAGTGAAACAAGACATGATGAAACCAGTGATAGCAGATCACAATGAACACAGGAGCCAGGGTGAACTCAACAAGATATATATGCAATGTAGACATGCACACATCAAGTATACAGGAATCAGACAATATCAGGTGAATGTGCAGACCCAACCAAAGAAAGAAGAACCAAAATGACACTGAAACAATTAAACTCCAAGTATGCAGTAATGAAAATGCAATTCAAACCAGTTCGAACAAATGCCACTGTGATCTCGACAAATCAAGACAAGCCAGTGCAAGCAATCAAGTGAGCAGCAGTTAGAGAACAAAGCAGCAGTGACCAAGTCAAAGTAGCAAAGAATACAAAACAGTATCGAAAATCAACATTGTCAAACAAAGTCAAGGTCGATGTCAATAAAGAAATTACAAATTCGAAATCAATGCCGTAGAAACCAAGTAATAAAAAAAAATACGCATATGAACAGGTCAGAGACGTGGTGAATGATTCGAAGTCAACACCGTGATGACCAAGGAGTCGAAACCAAAGCCGTGTCAACCAAAGAATCGCATATATACGTATTTTGAACAAGTCAGACACCATCTCGAGCATCAAAACAAAATCAACCGACCAAGATAAGTAATTGACAAATTCAAATAAATTATCAGACGAAGTCGTATATGAAATACGAACGAAAATTTAGGGCATTAAACCCTATATAAACAATGATCATCATCGGCAATTAAATTATCGAGTTCAAGTATTCAATCCAGAGAACAAAAGGCATAAATTACATACCGAAGTCAGGAGTCGAATTCGATCAACAATCGAGGAGAAGCCGTGTGCAAGACGAAGAAACAATCGATCGACAAAGCAAGGGACGAAAGCATCATTCGATCGAACTACTGAAAGAGGCGCTTTCGATTTCCAACAAAAGCCCTAATTTTGTTTAAAGAGGAACAAAGAATCAAACGAAGTCGCCATTATTTCTCACGGGCCAAAGGAGATAACTGTTTATCACTTAACAAAGTCGGCCGAAGATATAAAAGGGTTTTTCGTTTAATTTTTATGTTGGGCCGGCTTGCTTAAATTATATTTGGCCTTTAATATTTAAATTAGGGTTTCGAGTTGTTCTTGTTTTTATTTTTTTAAAGTCTCTACTTTTCGAATCAAATTTTTGTAAATCACCACCTAGGATTTAGGTTGTGTCAGATTGTCTAGTTAGGATTAGTTCAGTAAAGCAGGGTTTGCGAGTTTGCAAAAATCTATAGGCGGTAGCAGGGTTTGCGAGTCTGTTAGAGTGTTTGTAAGCGGGAGACTGTTTAATTCTAATAGAAATCTGGGAATGCAGCAGTAGGCAGGGGTTGCCGAAGCTGGGTAAATTTTGTGTGTGATTTACTTTTCAGCATATTTACTTTTTTGCAGTTTGTTTTTGTGTTTAATTTAAGAAAATTTGCTATAACCCTATTCACCCCCCCTCTAGGGTTAATCTAGATCCTACAAGTGGTATCAAAGCCCGGTATTTTTCTTTAACTCTAGAGTCATGAATCCACCAAATAATGATTTTTCTGAGGGGCAATCTATTGCTAGGCCACCCATGTTTAATGGGAATGATTATGCTTATTGGAAAGTTAGGATGGGTATTTATCTTAGTTCTGTTGATTATGATGTTTGGGACATTATTGAAACTGGCTATAAATCTCCCACTATAACTGTTGGTGATACTGAGATTCCTAAACCTAAGGATAGGTAGGACGCTAACGATAAGAAATTAAAAACCACAAATGCTAAAGCCATGAATGCTTTGATCTGTGCTCTTGATAAGAATGAATTTAATAAAATTTCTCATTGTAAAACTGCGCAGGAAATTTGGCATACCTTGGAGGTGACACATGAAATAACTTCTCAAGTCAAGGAGTCTCGTCTAGCTCTATTCAGCAATGAATACAAGAACTTTGTGATGGACAAAGGAAAGAGCATAAAGGACATGTTTGGACGCTTTTCAACTTTGGTGTACAATGCTAGAGCGCTTGGGAAGGTATTCATTGAGGTAGAGCTTGTAAGGAAGGTGCTACGAGTCTTACCGATGAACTTTGAATCAAAAGTCACGGCAATACAAGAATCGAAAGATCTGAGTAAACTAAGCATGGAGGAGTTGATCGGCAACTTGATGACATATGAGGTTGAGCTAAAAATAAAGGAGGAACGCAACAACTCCGAATCAAAGAAGAAGACGATTGCCTTAAAGAGCAAAGAAGAGAGCGATGAAGAAGAAGAAGATCCAATTGAAGAGCTTGCAATGACTGTCAATAATCTTAGAAAATGGTAAAGATTCGGGCCACGCAAGAAGAAAACAAATGGTAATAGGTCAAAAGATTCTGACAATTCCGATAATGAATTGACTTGTTATAACTGCAAGAAGCCTGGACACTTCAAACAAAAATGCCCACTTCTCAAAAACAACAAAGGAAAGAAAAAGAAGAAGAAGGCCTTTGCAGCGACTTGGGATGATGAAGAAGGAGAGGAAGTTTCGAATAATAGCTCAGAGGAGGCTAATTTGTGTCTTATGGCAAAATCAGATTCAGAAGCAAGCTCAGAGGAATCTAGTGAGGTAAGTGACTACTCTTATAAAGAACTTGTTTTGATGTATTATGATCTTACTAAAACAATTGATACTCTTGAATCTAAAATTGAAAAACTGAAATCTGATAGGAGAGAACTTGTCCATGAAAATACTAGGTTAGAAACTGAACTTGAAAATATTCAAAACCTAGACTGTAAAAAATGCAAAATTTTAGATTCAGAATTATCAAAACTTAAGAATAGCTTTGAGAATTTTGAAAAAGAAAACTTGAGTCTTAAGGAAATTAAACCATTAACACTAGGAAAAAGGATTTTATAAATAGATGCACCTCACTTGTGACTGAAAACACAACACTAAAAACCAAAGTCCAAAATCTTGAGAAAACTCTAAATAACTTTTCAAGAGGAGAAAAATCGTTCAACATGTTATTGGGAAATCAACTTTTTGCTAACAACAGAAAAGGACTAGGTTTTGAGAAAACACAAGTTGATGATAATGCAAAAGGTAAGAGTGTCTTTTCTAGATGTGGAATAATTGGACATCGTGCTGAAAATTATAGTCATAGGAACAAGAACACAAAATTTATACAAGTTTGGGTTCCTAAGAATTCTACAAACAAACTTCATGTCTATTGGAACAAGAATGAAAGGACAAAACAAGTTTGGGTTCCAAAGGGATTGTTTATTCACAATGCTTCAGCCTCTAATATCATTGGACCTAAGAGTTTCTCTAGGTCATCCTCCTCTCTCTCTATGTAGGTTTGTTGGCGGGCTAAGGAGCAACAAGAATGGTTTCTAGATTCAGGTTGTTCTAGACATATGACAGGTGAAAAATCAAAGTTCCTTAGCCTAGAGAATTTTAAAGGTGGAAATGTGATCATGGGAGATAATAGCAAGTGTAAGATTATTGGTAAAGGTGAAGTTGGTAACGGTACTTTTTCCTTGACTAATGTTTTATACGTCGATAATTTGCATCACAATCTCATTTCTATTAGCCAACTATGTGACAAAGGTATGAATGTGGTTTTTGATAGTTATACTTGCAAAATCATTGATAAATCTTCTAATAACATTGTTTTTATGGGCAAAAGAAAAGGAAATGTTTACACGCTTTCTTTTGATAATTTAAATCTTTCTAGATGTTTGGTAGCCACTGACGAAGAGGCATCCTTATGGCATAGGAGACTTGGACATGCTAGCATGGGCCTCTTGGAAAAACTTGAAACGAAAGAATTAGTCAGAGGGTTACCACATCAGAAATTTAAAAATAATAAAGTGTGTAAAGCATGTTCCTTGGGCAAGCTTAGTCGATCATCATTTCGCCCTAAAAACATTGTTAGCACATCAAGGGTCCTTGAATTAATTCACATGGAGTTATTTGGACCAAATGAAATTGCAAGTTTGAATGGAAAACGTTATTGTTATGTATTGGTTGATGATTATTCTAGATTTACATGGGTTTATTTCTTAGCCAAAAAGTCTGAATCTTTTAATTATTTTTCAAAATTTGCAAAACTTGTTCAAAATGAAAAATGAGTTTCAATTAAAACTTTGAGAAGTGATCATGGAGGCGAATTTGAAAATTTGGAATTTGAAAGTTTTTGTGAAGAAATGGTTTAAAACATGAATTTTCTGCTCCACGAACACCTCAACAAAATAGGGTGGTTGAAAGGAAAAATTGTACATTGCAAGAATTGGCTAGATCCATGTTGAGTGAGTATAAACTACCTCTAACCTTTTGGGCAGAGGCAGTGAATACTTCGTGCTATGTAATGAATAGAGTAATGATTAGACCAATACTTGGCAAAACGTCTTATGAATTGTGGCATGAAAGGAAACCTAACATTTCTTATTTTCGTGTATTTGGATGTCCTTGTTTCATTCTTAACACAGGTGATCAACTTGGAAAATTCGAATCAAAGGCTGATGAGGGAATTTTCATGGGCTATTCAACAAGGAGCAAGGCTTACAGGATATACAACAAACGAACAAAAACAATTGTTGAATCAATCAATGTGAAATTCGATGAATCTGACCTGGAAAGGACGACTGAAAAGGCGGATGACGATGGGGTAGATCATGAAGGCATTGAAGAAGGGACATCTAGTGAGAAAGCTGAAAGTATGACTGTTGATAAATTGAAGTTCAAATCCAATCACCCTCCTAAATTGGTTATAGGCAATCCTACGGAAGGTATACGCACTCGCTCTTCATTTGATAAAAATTTGTGTGCGTTTTGTTGTCACAGTGGTTTTATTTCTGAGATTGAACCTGATTCTGTTGAAATGGCTCTTAATGATGAAAGTTGGGTTTTAGCAATGCAAGATGAACTTAATCAATTTGAGAGAAATAAAGTTTGGAAATTAGTTCCTAGGCCTAATGACTATCCAATTGTTGGAACTAAATGGGTGTTCAAAAATAAACTTGATGAATCAGGAAATGTAATTAGAAACAAATCTAGGTTGGTCGCAAAAGGATATAACCAAATAGAAGGCATAGATTTTGATGAAACATTTGCTCCAGTTGCTAGGTTAGAAGCCATTAGGATTTTGCTAAGTTTTGCATGTTATAAGGGTTTCAAACTTAAACAAATGGATGTAAAAAGTGCCTTTCTAAATGGTGATTTGAAAGAAGAAGTTTTTGTTGAACAACCCCCCGGTTTTGAAAATCATGTTTTTCCAAATCATGTGTATAAACTAGAAAAAGCATTATATGGTCTTAAGCAAGCTCCTAGAGCTTGGTATGACTGCCTTTGTACATATCTTTTGGAAAATGGCTTTAAAAAGGGGAGTGCTAACACGACACTGTTTCTATTACATAAAGAAAGTGATTTTTTGATTGTTCAGATTTATGTGGATGATATCATTTATGGTGCTACTAATGAACTCTTGTGCGAGAAATTTGAACAAGTCATGCAGGCTAAATTCGAGATGAGCTTGGTTGGAGAATTGAAATATTTTCTTGGATTTCAAATCAAGCAAAGCAGTGATGGTATTTTCATTTCACAATCCAAGTATGTGTTGGAACTGTTGAAGAAATTTGGAGTTGAGAACTCCAAACCATTGAGAACTCCTATGAGCCCATCAACAAAGTTGGACAAAGACGAGAAAGGAGTTGCTGTTGATCAGAAGAAATATCGAGGGATAATTGGTTCACTTCTCTATCTTACTGCTTCTAGACCTGATATTATGTTTTCTGTGTGTTTGTGTGCACGTTTTCAATCTAATCCTAAAGAATCTCATTTGAAAGCCACTAAACGAATTTTAAGATATCTTTCACACACACACAAATTTGGACTATGGTACCCTTCTTGTGAAAATTTTGATTTAGTTGGTTATTCTGATGCTGATTATGCTGGTTCATTGGTTGACAGGAAAAGCACTAGTGGGACATGTTTCATGCTAGGACATTCATTAGTTTCATGGTCAAGTCGAAAACAAAATTGTGTTGCATTATCCACCACTGAAGCAGAATATATTGCTTTAGGAAGTTGTTGTGCTCAAATTTTATGGATGATGCAAACTCTTTCTGATTTTGGCTTAGTTTATAAACAAGTTCCATTAAAATGTGATAGTAAAAGTGCAATAGACTTGTCAAATAATCCTGTTCATCATTCACGCACAAAACACATTGATGTGAGACACCACTTTCTTAGAGATCACATTGCTAAGGAAGACATTTGCATTGAACATATTTCAACTGAGATTCAACTTGTTGATATTTTCACAAAACCCCTCCCCGAAGACAGATTTTCAAGATTACGTTTGGATTTGGGGATTATAGAAATTGACTAATCATTTTCCATTTTTTGGTTGAAATATTCTTGGATATTTATTTTCAACTTCAATTTCTAGGATTCAAACCAGTTTTGGATATTATTCAAAGATTGATTCGAATATGGTATTCAGTAGTGGAAATATGTTTGTTTTATTTCTTTTCAAAATTAAAAAAAACATTTCATAATATAATTAACTTGGTAACTTATTCCACGACCATTTCTATTTCTACCATCTTTCTATCATTCATAATGGTTTTGTAAAATGAGAAGAGTGATTTCTTTTAAAATTTATATAAAAAAAAAATCTCATGCGTCCATTCTCATTTAAAAGTCCTTATGGTTATGCATGGATGGAGCATGTGAGTGAATTATTTTACCATCATTCCATTCTAATTTAAAAGTCCTTATGGTTATGCATGGATGGAGTATGGTAGCTAAGTATTTTTCTGGTCTCACTTAAAAGTCCAGATGCTTAGACTAATAAGTAACTGCTAATCCCATTTAAAAGTCCTTATGGTTATGCGTGGTTAGTAAGTACTTATTTTTGTGCTTAAATGTCAAATTCTTTTTTTAAATATCTCTCTTCTCATTATATAAAAACCGAATCATCGATCCATTCTCTACAATGTGGAAATTGTTACCTCGTTATGATATATTATGATTTTTCTTTGTTTTGCATTTGTTTTTATTTAAAAAAATGTTCTTTTTCTTTTTCCATTACTGTTCCATTAGTGTTGTCAGTCTTTTGATGATAACAAAAGGGGGAGAAGAACAAGATTTTGATAAGAAAGTAAATATTTTTAGAATACTTCAACAAATTTGTTAAATGTTGTTAGTTAATTTTCTTTAGTTCTTTTATTCTTCTGTAATTTTCTAAATCTTCTAAATAGGGAGTGGTCTCAGTTGTAGAGGGAGCATTCATATAGGGGGAGCATTCATATAGGGGGAGCTAAATATTTCATGCTCAAACACATTTATTAGACTTTCAAAATCTTTAATATATATGTTTGTCATCATCAAAAAGGGGAGATTGTTTGATGTGATTTTTTGTTTGATGATAACAAACATATATCAATTTATATATGTGTTTGCAGATTGTACTATACACATATAGGAATAAATATTCATATTGAATAATAATACTATTGCACAGAATTTATATAATTCAATAAGTATTTTTTATTCAACATAATATTTTATTTCAACACTTTTACAGTACAAAGTTTTCAGCTCTCTCTATATACATACACCGGTTTCATACATTTCACATTCACATTTTTTCTCACTACAACACTCAACACTCAGTTTTTCACTCTGTCTGCACATCTGTATCTAACTGCATTGTCCAGCCCCAGTTCTTGTCCTGTCTCCTGTGTACCTGTATAATAAGCAACTACAGCAGTAATCTGAAAATAAACAAATTTGAATTTGCAAAAATATAAATTTGTTTTTATTGGTGCCTCAGTTATTTGGGTTGTTCGTCATCATTTGAAATCATCACACACGAACAATGTGACATGCACTGTGTATCACTGTACATGCCACAAGGCCGTGCACACCGATATATATACACTTGATAAATTTACAGGGACAGGTGAGCACAGGTCAAACCCAAAAATCGGGTTCAACTCAAGTCACGACATTTGCACAAGGTCAAACCCGAACTGTTAGCTGGATTCAACACAGGTGAAATTCAAAATACAAATATTTCTCGAGTGAAACAAAGACCATGCAAGCTATATATAGTCTCAAGCTAAAGATTGCAACACTACGACAACTACGAGTGATCAAACAATACAAGTGCAGACTATACAAAAGTAAAGCAACTCGAAACTGCAAATACCAAAGTCGAGACAAGAAGGCAACACAAACCAGACTCGAGGCTACAAACCAACAAGATGGATACAATGAAGCATATATGCACACACAATCCAAAGAAACCAGCCATGACCAGAAAGTAGCATGACAGTAAAACAGGCCATCTACAATATCAAAGTGAAGAATGGATGCAACAATGCCCAACACAAATGAAACGTGATACCAGTGACATGAATATGACTCGAGAACAAGCATACATGAAGACTACAAGAATGCACAGAACAGAATACATGCTAAAAGGATAGAGTGAAACAAGACATGATGAAACCAGTGATAGCAGATCACAATGAACACAGGAGCCAGGGTGAACTCAACAAGATATATATGCAATGTAGACATGCACACATCAAGTATACAGGAATCAGACAATATCAGGTGAATGTGCAGACCCAACCAAAGAAAGAAGAACCAAAATGACACTGAAACAATTAAACTCCAAGTATGCAGTAATGAAAATGCAATCCAAACCAGTTCGAACAAATGCCACTGTGATCTCGACAAATCAAGACAAGCCAGTGCAAGCAATCAAGTGAGCAGCAGTTAGAGAACAAAGCAGCAGTGACCAAGTCAAAGTAGCAAAGAATACAAAACAGTATCGAAAATCAACATTGTCAAACAAAGTCAAGGCCGATGTCAATAAAGAAATTACAAATTCGAAATCAATGCCGTAGAAACCAAGTAATCAAAAAAAATACGCATATGAACAGGTCAGAGACGTGGTGAATGATTCGAAGTCAACACCGTGATGACCAAGGAGTCGAAACCAAAGCCGTGTCAACCAAAGAATCGCATATATACGTATTTTGAACAAGTCAGACACCATCTCGAGCATCAAAACAAAATCAACCGACCAAGATAAGTAATTGACAAATTCAAATAAATTATCAGACGAAGTCGTATATGAAATACGAACGAAAATTTAGGGCATTGAACCCTATATAAACAATGATCATCATCGGCAATTAAATTATCGAGTTCAAGTATTCAATCCAGAGAACAAAAGGCATAAATTACATACCGAAGTCAGGAGTCGAATTCGATCAACAATCGAGGAGAAGCCGTGTGCAAGACGAAGAAACAATCGATCGACAAAGCAAGGGACGAAAGCATCATTCGATCGAACTACTGAAAGAGGCGCTTTCGATTTCCAACAAAAGCCCTAATTTTGTTTAAAGAGGAACAAAGAATCAAACGAAGTCGCCATTATTTCTCACGGGCCAAAGGAGATAACTGTTTATCACTTAACAAAGTCGGCCGAAGATATAAAAGGGTTTTTCGTTTAATTTTTATGTTGGGCCGGCTTGCTTAAATTATATTTGGCCTTTAATATTTAAATTAGGGTTTCGAGTTGTTCTTGTTTTTATTTTTTTAAAGTCTCTACTTTTCGAATCAAATTTTTGTAAATCACCACCTAGGATTTAGGTTGTGTCAGATTGTCTAGTTAGGATTAGTTCAGTAAAGAAGGGTTTGCGAGTTTGCAAAACTCTATAGGCGGTAGCAGGGTTTGCGAGTCTGTTAGAGTGTTTGTAAGCGAGAGACTGTTTAATTCTAATAGAAATCTGGGAATGCAGCAGTAGGCAGGGGTTGCCGAAGCTGGGTAAATTTTGTGTGTGATTTACTTTTCAGCATATTTATTTTTCTGCAGTTTGTTTTTGTGTTTAATTTAAGAAAATTTGCTACAACCCTATTCACCCCCCCTCTAGGGTTAATCTAGATCCTACAGATTCAATTTCTTGTAGATGCGATTCTATTATTTGTTTGTAAAGACGTATCCAGCCACCTGTAAAAAGTCGAGATTGTATAAGTGATCTTGACTGCCTATGTAAAGTCAAAAGATCAGGTTTTCTTACCACCGTGAAAGTGCAAGAGGTTAGATATGTTCTACCACCCGTGGGGGTGCAAGAGGTCAGGTATGTCCTACCACCCGTGGAAAATTAGGATAGGTTACTTGTCACCCGATTCAAAGTAAAGTTGCGAAGGTGTATTTAGCACCCGTGATATTGCAAGTTTGTCATAGTGAAAATTTTGTATGGGGTACTTGACTGGATGTAGGATTGGAAATCCGAACCAGTAAAAACAATTCTTAGTGTCTTCTCTTTATTTTTATTGCGTGTACTCTCTGCGTTTACTAGTTACTGGCCGTGAATCTAACTAAATAATGTTAAGTTTGATTATCACAATATAATCTGGTAATAAGTCTAAAAATACTATTCACATATTCTAGTGTTACATTAACCTTAAGATCTATTCTGTACGATAATATGATAGCGCATCAAAAAAAGGTGGAACCCAATGCATGAGGCTCCCGCGTGATAGCAGGCTCTGGGGAGGTCGATTGTACGCAGCATTTCCCTTGCTTTGCGAAGAGGCTGTTTCCGGACTCGAACCCTTTACGCCCAGATCACCAGCCGGGTGACCTTACCGTTGCGCCAAGGCTCCACCTCAAACCCCACACTTTTTTTTGAAATGGTACTTAGATACAACCTGTCACTGGGACAACAAACCATGAATCATGTGTCAATAAATGTTCGAATTATGCTACGTAAGATTCGAACTTGTGACCTCTCGCACCAAAGTCGAATCACTTCACCACTTGGACAATGGTGCTTGTCATCAAACCCCACACTTGGTATCAAAGTTTTTTTGTTTTCGAAATTTTTTAATCTAATTTTTGAAAATTTAAATGGCTAGTAATACAAATATCATGTTTAACACTTTTGTAAAAGAACAATCTACCACTAGACCGCTACTTTTTAATGGTAGTAATTATGCTTATTGGTCATGTAGGATGAAAATTTACTTATAGTCTAATAGTTTCGATATATGGAATATCACACAAACCGAATACATTGAAGTCCAGATGTAACACCTCAAAAATTGAATGTAATTAGTTAAAAAGAAATTATTAAAGCCAAAAATGGAATTTTCAAAAACATCATAATTTGGCTATGAAACTCACACCGTTGTTTTCATAGTGATGTTTGATTAACTTTCATATACAAAGTTTTGCAATCGGAGTTAACACGAAAAAAGTTGTTAAAAAGAAATCCAAGATGTTTCTACGTATGCATATTATCATAATGTTTTAAAATGCTATGTTTTTAACCATTGTGGATGCAGGAGCACAGTATATGCTTTTATAAAGGTTTTAGGATACTAATGAGGGGAAAACCCGTTCCACTAGGCGGCATGATCTCATTAGATATCTAAATGGATTGAGATGTTAGATTATTATTCATATCAGACTTTATGTTTGACTTGAAGTTTTTGTTTTCCCCTTAAACTCTCGGGTACTCAATTGATTTTGATTAGTTTGAGGTTTAGGGTTTCCAGGTTCTTTTCTTAGACGAATAAAGCTTCCGGAGGCATGCAGAAGTCAGTTAGTTATTTAGATTTATCTTTTTCCGCCGTATATTTTGGATGTAAAGGCAGACTTATTAGCCTTATTATATACTCTGATCAACTAAGGGGGCATCTTTATATGTCGCTCTTGGCGTATGTGTAATAATTATATTTTTCTAAACGTGGTTAACGTTTGTGGAATTATGCAACGAACATGAAATGTTTTGAAATGGAATGTGGAAATGTATTTTTTTATTTGTTAATTTTTTTTCATATTCTTGTGATCTGTTTATCAATATGTCTAACACCACCGTATTTGGTCGTCGAGGATTAATAACTATGGATGACTGCATCATCCGTAGCCGTTAGCTTTGGGCCTCCAAGTAGGGGGATGTTACAACAAGCTTGGCTGAATCACTCTACATGTTTGTGTCAATTGCATTAATTTGCTTATTTTCTCCTTGTTTTACATTTTTAAGCCTAGTGTTAGAAAGTAACCTATGTTGTTGCAAACACATTAGTCTAATTTTGAGGCTGGCTAATTTATTATTTAACACATATCTTTGAGAGGATAATGAATTTGTTGGAATTTAACATGCTTTACAGACGAGTACTTTTAGGACATTGCATCGATTCTGAAATTATCTATGTTTAAAGATCTTTTGGGATTTCTATCTCATAAAGCTTCGGATTTACTATTACAGAAGTTTTGTAGCATTTCATATGTCGAATCGAGTATTGAGACATGTAGTTGTGTTTTATGGCAAGTAAATGGACTATCATATACACACATGCTTCTAATCTTTAGACTTTCGCATGGTCTCATTTCTCTTAGTGCCATAGACTCTTTTGGAAGCAATTCTCTTACACTCATCCTACATTGCATAGTTCAACTCTTGGGTTCCTTGACTTACCCAAAACTCATGCCTTGAAAAGCAGGTACAAAGAAGCTCTCGTTAACGTGCGAGTTGTTATGCAAAGTGATCTAAAAGCGGCAGAGTTCCCTCAAACAACTAATATTTCAGAACCCCTCAAAGCAGATTATTAAAAGGCAGGCCTATAGAGAAAAGATAAGTAAACTAAAAGAGGCCCTTCTTATTTTAAACATGTTGAAGCATCATTAGCTTGGGGATCAAATCTCACTCCAATTCGTTTGTATAGAACCGTAAGTACTAACAACAAATTATGCGAGAACAGACAAATTATGACTATTATTTGGTGCAAATGTTGAGATTTATGAGGTCCTATGTAATTGGTTAGGAGGACATGCGTAGTGACAGTAATTATGGTTATTGGGTTGTGCTTAATCAATCGAAACTCTGTAATCCAAGACCTGAATATATTACTGTTGCTGTATTTTTATTGTACAGATATGTTGGATGTATGTAAATTTGGTTTAATTTGATTAGCAAACAGTGAATGTATGTAATTTTGACTATTACATTGAAATAGTTAATTATTGTAGTAAGATTTATTTACTTGAATTGATAACTCATCTTATCTTCTAAATCATTGAGCTTTGAATTGAATATACTGTAATTTGATATACTATAAATCGTTGTGGTCTAAATTATAAGTCATTTAGTTCAAAAGGGCAGAATGCCATATTTAAAGCAGTTCCGGCAAACCCAAACCGAAGGTATCGTACAAATTCCACGATAGAGCTTCAAAAAACCCAAGACAAAGAATCGTTGCTGACTTTTCTCAAGTTCGACAGTGGAAAACAAATTTTCAAGCAGTTTCCGCTACCTCATCCTGAATATATTTTGCAAAATTGATAGCAAGCATTCGAAAATCCTTTTTCTAACATTTGGCTTTCTGCGCATGTTTTCCCAATCTTTCGCCTTTTTTGTTTTTGCTTTTCTTCGTCTTTGATCCTTCTATTTGTTCTCCTACATGTACATGACCTCCAAGAATCTCAAGTGGCTCATCTTTTTCAATTCTTTCAACTCACACTTAGGACACCGAACCACTAAGTGTGCATGATCTAATGAAATCTGCGATATGATGAAGTCTTCGTTTCTACTAGTATAAATTATTAGATTAATACATAAACTTACAATGTTAAATCAATGAGTTGAACATATGAACTTGCAACGCATACAGTAAGCGAATTGTGTTCGTTAGCATGCATAAGCTCTATAAATTGTTTTTGTGGATTGGCAACAAACGGATGTGACACAAACTTATACCACTTCATGTACATTGCATCACAATCCTAGGGCATACATCATGGTAAATGACAAACCCTCGTTAAGAAGATGGTTTCTCCAGCCACTCTAGCTAAAATCTCCTAAATTAGAGTAGACCGCTTTGTATTATTTTACCGAAGACTTCATTTTTTGGTCTTTAGAGTGTAAGCAGTAGGAGACATTGCTTGTACAAATTCAAATTAACAAAGAATTCTTTGTGGCACATACAACTCTACTATGTTAAAACAAACAATAGGACCATTGTACAACGCACGTCATTGACATAGGTAATGATCTCAAATATTCTTTAAACAATCCCAAACAACATCACTACCTTGAAGACTGTCAATTGTCTCCCTAAGAGTGACCAAATCAAACGTCAATTTGTTATTTGGTTCCACTGTAAAATAAAAAGCTGTCATCGACTCACCAAGCGCTGAACGAATGCTTTGATTATCCGATAAATTGGAAAGTGCTCATATATCAAAACCTATACACGATCCATCAAAACATAAATAGATGAAATAACACTTATTTTGAATTTTATTTTTCTCATACCTGAAGTATAGTCATACAACCAACAATTTGACGTGCACTTACCTTGGTTATAGAACAGTCAACCCAAGCATATGGTTCCATGTAAATGTGCAGTTGCCTTATAACACATAGACTTTGCAAAAAAATATACTGAGACTTTGTTTTTGGATTTATCACCATAAATTAACAAGTCAATAGTGTACAACAGACACGCAATCGTACATTGCCATTTTCTATCTGCACTATTTGACACATGAGAATTGGAAAATGTAATTCTTAACCACTCTAAACAGACTTTTTTCTCTAAGTCCAATAGTTCGTCAGTCGTTTCCTCTTTGATGCCAAGACATTTACACAATAAATCATGTACATCTTCATTGCTTATCCCCCTTAAACATTCAAGTGGTACCGTAACTACCTTTCCATCTACAGGAAGTCCGGTGATATAAAATGCTTCATCGGTAGTAATTGTCATCTCATTGAACGGAAGATAAAATGTATTTATTTCTAGATAGAATTTTTCTATAAAAGCATTGTTCAAAGCCTTGTCAATTTTTTTATATGCATGTTTTATTATATGCTCAAAATTTGATTAGACTAGTGCATCCTTAACAAAATTGCATCCTTGCTTAAATCTCACCGTTTATAAGTCCCAACATGGCTGTGAAGCTTGACAATTCTAGCTTCATCCATTGGTGCCTATGCAAACAAAATCATAATCAACACAAACAGTCAAAATAATTGACAATCTAATCGCTAAATAAAATGATAAACTTACCAAAGAATTTCAAACGATAGAAGCAATATTATCATTGTAAGCCAAGACAAAAGATGGTTGAACTTAACTTTTGGTAGTTTGACTTGAAGATTATGTCATTTACTACTTGCCTTTGTTCTTTCTCGTCAATGTTCCGATCTCCAAGTCACTCTCCTCTTCACTTTCTTGCTATGGTTCATCCTCATTTACATTTTCTCCTCTTGATTCGACCCAACATGTAGTTCCCTCAGCAATACACCGGTCAACTATCGTTCTCCTCACTTGCACTATTATCACTGTTATTCCTACCAACGTTTAGACTTTCCACCTGAATAAGTTCCTTCGTTCTTTTTATAACTACTTTTTGCGATTCGACACCGTTGGCGGTATACAAGTGGTTGAAGTTGTAACAGTTGAATTCTTGCTGCAACGAACAAACAAATTCATCTATTTGCTAAGATTAGAACAAAATGCTAAACAAGCAATGCTACATCCGACAAACCATTTTTGATAAAGCCTTGTCGAACAAATTTAATGAAATATGCAAGGCCCTACCGAACTAACATGCTAAACTCGGCATACCATTGCTAAACAAAAACGATAGAAATTGAAGCCCACTGTCGAACTAAATTAATAACTTCGACAATATACTACCGAACTAAATATTTTGAAAAAAAAATTGGGTCGTCGTTTCAAATTCACATCGATAATCATCCTTCATTCGAACTATAAAATGACCCCTTTTCAACATTGACTCTAGATTACAAATCCTAATTCCAAATTTTTACCGTGGTAAAAAAAATGCACGATTGAGTAAGGAATTACCTTGTCATAACATTCTCAACAAAGTTAGTATCCGGTTGTAAAGATCTGAATGAAATTTTGTTCTTGGCATTTTTCTTTCAAAAAATAATGAATGAATTTTTGTTCTTGACATTTTTCTTTCAAAAAATTAAGAAGAGGGCAAGAGTAAATGAAAATGTTTAAGAGTTTTCATATTTTAAATAAGAGCAAAATAGATAACGTAATTTTCATTAACAGACTGGAATGCTCATAAAATTTAGACTCCTCAGGTTCAAAATTAAAATGTCAATGAGAATAGTCATCCACAAAGTTTAAAAGATTGTTGTAAATATTGAAATAATATCTATATTGGATTTAGATATACAGACGGTAGCATTAACGTAATGAAATGATCCTAGTAGGATGCACCGAACTATTCAATTGAAACATTTTACATGAACATTTTTGATTCAAGCATATGTAATTTCTCTAATATCAAACACCTTCAGGCCGTCAACAACGCCTTCCCCCTTAAAACTTGGTTGGTGGGGATGTCGTCTCTTGTTTTTGAAGTAAAGGACATGCTATTCACAACAACATATTAACTGCAGACAACATAAGAGGTGCTACCGATGCTCCTTTTTCTTCCTGTCTTCTTCACTGTACATATATGACATCGACAATGTGTATAAACCAAACAATTATATTCCCTTTTGTCTATATTTTAATTAAACGATATGCATCTGATATATCAAACAAAACTTTTTGGCAAATCAAACATACGAACGATCGCATTGTTCTATAGATTTGCGCACTGCAAAATACAAAGATATCCTGATCAAAGATGATTTTAACGTGCATCAAACAATTTTAAGAATTCGAAATGTACTAAGCTAAAACATCAATTCATTATATGACTTAAAATTGAAATCCCTGCAACAAAATGTAACATTACATCACCAAAACTGAAAATTTTAATTATATAATTAAAACCCTCACAACCAAATTCAAATCTCAGAATAAAATAGCATAACCATCCATCTATCTATGCGCTGTTACAAGCGTCTCGATAAATCGAAGCCCATCAAACCTGGGGGCGAACTTGTCGTTTCCCTTCGTTCCAGATCCCACCTTCTTCATATCCTACAATCAAAAACCACACATCAGTCAAATAACAATCTAATTTTTTAAAATTAAAATAAATCTAAGAAAACTACCTTATGGGGGATGGAGACCGTGCAATCGGAGGCATAGGCGGCGACTGAAGATGTGGCGGTAACCACGGATGCGACGGCGGCGATTATGGCGGAGTGCTTCATCACCGACGGCGCAAATGACAGCTACCACCTCTCTTTCTGTTTTATTAATTTATGGAGAGCGTTTTTCCTTGCTTATTTTGAAATTTATAGGGATTCGAATTAACTGGATTTGAGACCAATTTGATATCCGGAAGGAGTAGAGCCATACGATTATACGAAAGAACCTGTGATGCGTTGCTTGGGGAATTTCACCAATGGACGGAAGACACGTAGAGATTCTTGCTTGATATCGACGCCGTAACTTCGTGGTTTATTGCCGCGTTCACACGAGAATAGCCATGCGACCAAAAGTAGCAGCCTACATCTAACTTGATGGTTTACATTGCATAACCAATTGTTTGAGCATTCCCAACCGAGCTAAAATGGAGGTCAGTTGTGGCCTTCTGGGTTGCCAAAGCAACCCGGAGTCTTTTAGTCGGCTAAAGATAACCGGTTAAAATTATATATTTCCTTAACAGGCCAAAAGAAAGTCGGCTAAGGAAATATATAAATTTAGCTGGTTTTTTTTTTATGCTAAGTTTTCTTCGGTTGGTAGTGGGTTTAGGGTCGATTGTCTTGAATCGACCCCTCCCACCCCTTCCGGTTGAGAATACTCTTAGTCACTTAGTGCCACCCACGCAAGTTTGTAAAGGACATATATAAATTCGAATACTGTAATATTTGTATTCGTATTCGAAATTAATTTCAAATATCGGATATTCTTATCCGCGAATGCGGACGGATGTCAAAGATTTATCGCATATTCTTCGACCAGTTAACAACTAATACATCTAAACAAATAAATAAACTAATTTGGTTTATTATAAATTCTTTTCTATATTAAAAAATAATAAATATGTTAAGAAAAATAATTTTAAGCATCAAATATCTATTTTTGTACGCATTAGATAAAATAGTAAAAAGCAATCAAGTTTATGTACTAAAATACAAAAAATTATAATTTTAATAAAAATGGATAATTATCGGATGCAAATGTGAACATACCCGCATTTGTATTCATTTTTCAAATATCGAATAAATTTTCCTGTTTCGGATACGGGTATGGACGTATTTTAGATATTTCAGATACTCATGACAACCCTAGTGTCACGTTAGCAACCAACCACTCAGTGACGGAGCCAGCTCATTTCTTCGCATATGGCATACTTTCCATCCTATGAAATATAAACATCCAGGAACAATAAAAAGTACAAAAAACTGGTTAATATTAGTTGAGATGGGGCAAATTATTATTTTGAGGTATGGCCTAAGCTAAAAAAGTAGTTTCTTCCAATAGGAAAATAAAAAATTAAGATGGGGCATTGGCCTGGTCTGGACTATACCGCTCCGTCTCTACAACCACCAACTTGATAGAGTTAGGGGTATGCCATAGGGACAATTATGTAATTTATTGTAAATTGGTCACTCTGTAATTAATTCTTGTTCGTAATAAAGGTGTTTCCTTTATCTTATATATTTGTTATAATGTGTTATAAATAATTAAATGTTTAATTAAAATATATTTAACAGAAAATCATAAATGGTGCGTTTGTGATAGTAATTATAAATAGTTGTAATCATGAGTATTGTATCACAATATATTAAATACATCATTTTAAATGTTCATGCTCAAGATGCATCGAGACTGGATATCGATGTGTCTGTTGAGACTATGGTATGTAACGCTCTCCAAATGTGGGTTAGTATATTACTCATGACAGTTTGGGACACCTAGGGGTTACATACTAATAGTTATTGGATAACTATGGAACGAACCACTCGATAGTTTTCTGTTGGTTAATATAACCAAGGTCAAACAGAAAATATCGATGTAACTAATTTACATAGTTCTCTCGACTTGAGAATATTATCGATCTTCAATATGAAAGCTCCACTTTGATTATAGTCAGATCATGGTGCAGTTCCATCGAGTGACTATAGTTGGGTCGAGTGGAAGTATTGGAAATGAAACACTATTCAAGAGAGGATTCTTCTCCTCAGTTATATGGAATTAATATCATGGTCAACTCAAAGTCAAAATCTCTACTTATAGTAGTTCGGTTATTAATAATTGTTATTATTGAATTAAGGATTTTTTGTTTGGAATATAGAGTTGAACATGGACGATGTTAGAATTTTGACTGTTACCAAATTTCATAAGTCCAAAATGATATAGTTTTGATGAAGAGAATTGGTGTAAAAATAGTCACAACCAGGTAACGCTTAATAAAGTAAAACTAGATTTTACCAAACCAAGTAAGCGGCCAAAATGTCACATTACCCACTAAGTGACGTGTGAACATCTTCGAATTGTTTGATATTAATCGCTGACCGAATTTACACCTAAAGAGTCACACAATCAAAATGTTGTATACTCCTTTGACCACCTGATTTAATTAAATTATAATTGTTATAAATTAATTAATATTTATGAAATATTAGTTATAAAATTTTATTTGATGTGTTGAAAAATATTAAACAGTGTATTTATAATAGTTATAAATATATTGATCGATATTCGATATCGGTATGCGTTTAAATTGGATTTAAATTACGACGAATTTCATTTGGGTTTGGACTAGGTTTGAGGCCCATATAGGGCATGATAATTTCGACTGAAGAAGTGAAAAAAATCAGGTCAGCCAATGGTTGGTGGGTGGGTGGGGTTTGAATGGTTAAAAGGGAAAGAAATGGTAAAGAGGGAAAGAAGGATGGTGATCCACTTTTTGCTTCATTGTCTCTCCTTAATGTAATGCAACTTAACCCTTATTTTTATACACTTTTCCCACTTTCCTTGCTGCAAATTTCGACTAGAAATGTAACAACCCATATTTTTAGTAACATTATTAGGAACATTTAATTAGGTAAATTAAATGAAATAATGTAAAATGATTAGGAGATTGAGGTTTGTGATTAATAGGGGTAGCCGTGCCATGTTAATGAATAAATTAAAATGAGCTAACATGAATTAAAATAGACAAGGGCAATAGGCAAGGGCAAAGTTGAGAAAAGAGCATATTTATACCCTAAGCCCTTAGGAATTCATTCATACGTTCATTTAAAAATCTAAACAACATTAGAGGCCGGCCATCATTAGCAAGAACAAGAGGAAGAAAAGCTAAAGGAAGAAGATTAATCAAAATCAAATCCATTCAAATCTCAAACTCCTTAATCTCAAAGCTAAGGTGAATAATGACTACATCTCGTATTTTTTTTATTTTTTATTTTTTAAGGTTAAACCTGATTTATTTTGCAAGGTCATGCCACATTTTTGAATGATTAAATGTTTATATATGCTTGTTGATGATTTATGCTTATTCATATAGGTTTTATGGTATGTTTTGATGTGAAAACCCTAATAAATGACATCCAAATGCCTTGCGATTTTAGATTCAGATTAGAAATGATATTTTAGAGATGATTTTCAATTTTCATAATTTTCTGAATTTATGTGGATTTAATATAAATTTTCTAGTGAAGAAAATGATTATTTGGGTTTAAAATAATTTTCGGCTAAATTATTTACGTTTTGGGTCTGAAATTAATATATGTTGGAAAACATATTAAAAATGATTTTTTGGAATTTTTGTAGAATTTTCCTAAGTGTTTTAATAGATATATAAAATTATTTAAGGTATGAGACTTAAATGTTTTATATATTTATAAAAGGGGAGAGGTATTTTATAAATAAATTAAATTTTTTATTTCTGAAATATTGGTTGCACTTTTAGAAAAGTAGCAACCAATAATATTTTGACAAACAAGTCAAGTCAGTTGAAAAGAATTACTTAAAAAGGTTAAAAATCAGTTTAAACATGCTTTTTACATGTTTCACCACTTTTGGCACCTAGCTTTCGACCGTGTTCCTACGCCACCATCACCATCAAAACCAATGCACATGGCATTAAAGACTTGGTGCACAGCGAATTGGATATAGGCGGAAGGTATTGGGTCGAAACCAGGGGTTCCGAAGGGGTCAAAGTGCTACTTTGATTTCAAATGAAAGCGCGCCTGATTTTCTTTCGAAGGATATGCTTTCGACTGGGTCAAATTTATTTAAGGAATGGTTTCGAAATGGGTTGCGCCTTTGTTTTAAGTAAATGCTTTCGAAGGGGTCGAAACCCGTAACTGCCGCTTTTCTATCTTTCGAAGCAAATGGTTTCAGAAGGTATACTTTGTTTTAGAACCCAAGCCACTTCTCCATTGCTTTCGGAAGGTTGGTTTCGACACCATCAATTCTTTACTTAGGAAATGCTTTCGAAAGAGTGCTTTTGACTTAAATGTTTTATGACCCTTTTGCTTTGTTGAAGGTAGAACCTAAAGGTTTCGAAGGAGATAGTTTTAAATGGGTTCGAAAGGTTTCCACATGTTTTAATCGAACCCAAATGCTTTCGAAAGGTTTGATGTTCTTATACTTTCGAAAGGTTTGAATGAAGGTTTCGAAGGGGTGGTTCCCCAATGGTTTCGAAAGGTTCAAAAGGAAAGGTTTTCCAATTTTTTTGAAAGGCAATGTTTAAAGAGTTGTAAAAGAAGAATGTCTATGGTTTTAAAGCTTTCGAAGGTGATGATTTTCAATGGTTTCAAAATGTGACTATGAATGGTTTCGAAAGGAATGTTTTGGCCTTTTGGCCTAGGTTATAAAAAGGGTTTGATTGGTTTCGAAAGGGGTACTTTCAATGGATTCAAAAGGTGCACTTTCAAATGTTTAAATGTTTTCATCAACAAAGATTTGAGTAAAGTATATATAACATGCAAGGTGATTTTAAGTAAAGCATAAAGTATATATTTCCTTGTCTAAAGTATGATTTAAAGGTTTAAATCATTTTGAAAGAAAAGGTTTTCAAGGAAAATTTATGGGTAGTTAACCCTAAGTAAAATGACTCAGATATTTGTATACCAGATGGGACTGGTATATGGTCGCGCCCTATACATTAGCTATTAGCCCCTAGCTAATTTAGTCCAAAATTCCAGTGTGTAGGGCTTTGTCATAGGTTAGACTAAAATGATGCTATACACAGAAAGGAATATATTTGTACAGAGGTAGGTTATTGGTGAGCCCGCAAAACCATTAGGATTAGTTGACCTGGAGAAAGTAAGTTAGGGACAGACCATCCAGAAGAGGAGTATCTAACAGATGTTAGATTATTTGTTTATATTGTCTGGTAGGCCCGAGTCAACCAATGGCTAGTAGTTAGCCAAACAAAACTATAATGTTCGGACGGATAGTCCATTTGTTACCTGATATGTATGTTTACATGATAATGCTTTAAAGTTTCAACTAGTTTTGGTTACAGGACTATGATTTGCAAAAGATATGTTTTAAAAGGATATTAGTGAGGGGAAACCCGTTCCGCTAAGCGGTCTGGTCTCACTTAATATCAAATAACCGAGATGTATAGTATTATTCACACCAGGCTTTATGTCAGATTCGAAGTTATGTTTTTCCCCTTAAACTCTCGGGTGCTCAAAATTGATTTGAGTAGGCTGAGGGTTGAGGATTTTCAGGTTTTAGTAGGTTGGCGAATAAAGCTTCCGGAGACGAGCAGGTGGCTGACGGATAGCTATTTAAGAGTTGCTATTTATTTTGTTTGATTCCACTGTGTTGTATTATGTCAGTTATGACTTTTTAGCACTCTAGTCAACCAAGGGGTCATCTTCATATGTCGCTCTTGGCGTATTTTGTAATAATTATATTTGATCTGAACCTGGGAAACGATTGGAATTATGTAATAGGATATGAAACATGTTTTGTTAGATGTAATCAAAAAATTTGTTTTTGAAATCCGCGATTTTGCTTCATATTCATGCGCTTCTAATATTATAGATACCATTAACATTACCGTATTTGGTCACTAGAAGTTAATACTTGGATGACTGCAGCATCTGTAGCGCTTAGCTTCGGGCCTCCAAATAGGGGATGTTACAACTTGGTATCAGAGCATAGGTTAATGACAAACTTTAAACTAAAATGGTTTTGAAAACATAATCCTAAGGAATTAGAGATAAGATCAGAGTATGGGATAATGCTATAGTAACGTACTTGTATTTGCTATATATAAGTATACGCTATATCTCTAATTTCCCATCTCTCTTAGGCCATCCTTCTGTATATCACGAGGCTTGAATATAGATATGGATGCTACAAGTTGAAGGGTTAACCTTTGAGGGGGAAGCACCATAACAAATGGAAATGCCAGACCAAATACAGGGAGAAACCCAAGTCAGGCACAAGCAGGAAACACTACACCATATTGGCAGTTTCGCAACCCCCTCATGCGGAAGAATAGCAACGGTTTTGGGCCGTTGCTAAATAGCAACGGTTTCGAGCCGTTGTAAAATCAATAAGAACGGCTAAAGGCCGTTTTACTTTTGCAACCAGTCGAAGCCGTTGTGATTTTTTTTAGTTCGTTGCCACTTGTGTAACCCCCTTATTCCCAAAATAGTACGCTCATTTACCATTTGCCCTAATATCGTCCCCGTACTCTTCTCTAATTTCATCTTCAGATCGCCAAATTTTAATCTCTTGAAAGCCATCAATTGTTAAACACTGACATACTACACTCAATTGAGGCAAAGGTATCGATTATCGACGTAGTTCAAAAAGAATCTGGTGATCTCATTTTCCAATCGATCCGGTCAAGGTATTTAATACGAATCGATTTTTATTTTTATTCCTTATGAATGGTTCGTTATGTTTAAATCATCAATTTGGTTCCTATTTTCGAATGTTTAAATTTAAGTCTTGTTAGATTGCAATTTGATTTTGATTCTTCAATTTGGTTCAGTTCAGTAATCTGAGTTCTCATCTGTAGTTACAACTTGCAAATCTTATATGATTGAGCTTCCAGTAATGTCAGATTTGTGTTATGAGCAAGTAATTTGTACACGCTCAATACATTTTGATTTTATATGCTTAAATAATGTCGTACTCATGGTCACTGACTTCGACAGCTTGTAGAGCACATCAGTTTAAGCAACATTTATTACAATTTCTATATCTACTAACCAATCTAGAATACCTGGTTGTGTTTATTAAATCCAGAAATAACAAACTATGAATGTGTAGGAAGTCTGTTGTAGTGTCTTTTTCTTGATATTGTAGTATGTGTAGGTAGTAGTAGGCTGGACCGCTTTCAAGTTTCATTGACTTCATGCTTTTGTTCAATACTACAAGAACTCTAAAAGCAAAAATTTGGTCCTATTTATTTTACTTTCTCTACTTAGCGTTACATTTGTAGCTATAAGCATATTGGAGATCATTGTAGCCATAAGAAAATTCTGATCTACTTTATGGCCTGCATTTGTAAAAAAATGTACTAAGTGAATCCATCATCAGTTTCCTGCTTTGATTTGTCTTTGGATAGGAGACATTTAAGTGGAAAAATTGAGTTGTTCTGTCTCCTTTCGTTAGCCTCTTCATTTTGGATCTTTGTCTAATTTTTGTAGCTTGTTTGTTTAGCTCTCAGGTTAGACTATCAAACTGTTGTTTACAAAGTCTATTAATCTGTTCATCATTCGGGTGGATGATTAGGTGATTGTAGGACTAGTCCAGCTCCTTCCTTACATCGTCAACTTTGTTTTGAGAATTATGCTCCTATCTGTTCCACTTTTCTAGTTTCGTTTTGACTGCTTTTAGCTTTGTTAGGAGTTAGAGTAAAGGATGTCCAATATAAGAATAATTCCACTCCTCTTCAATTATTTGCTTGTATCCTGATTTATATTGCCATTCGTTGCCGTATTTGAAAGGAATGTTTTTGGCATGTTCCTGTTGGGTATCAAAATTGAAAATTATTAGAGTGTGATTGCTCGAGGAATGATTAGCAAAGAGAATCGAGAAACGTGGGAATTTAGTGAAACATTCCCAGTTAATAAAGCATATATCAATTTTGCTGTGAGTCAATAGATTAGGCCCACCATGTCATGTATAATAATTCCTTATCCCTTGTGGCTCAAAGAGGTTAGCTGTTCCAATGCATTCTATCAAGTTTGTATGTGCATTAATGCTTTCGGTTATTGCTGACCGAGGATGTCGAGGAGCTGCATTTATCATGTTCAATGCAGAGTATTTCTGAGGACTTATCAATAGGGAGAGATAGGCTTTGGTCTATAATATTTGGTTGATACTATGTTTGATCAGAGTGTTGAATGGGTTGTACAGGGTTTGTGTGATCTATGACTATGGCTGCTTGAGTTGAGCAGGCATTATCAGATAGGGTTGAGTTATGTTTTTCACTTGAAACCGGGTTGTTTTGTATTATACTTTTACTAATAGCTGCTTATAGTGACTGCTAGGGTATAAGTTGATGCAATGAATTTTGTTTTACTAAATATGAGATCATATTTAGTAAGTGGATAAAATTGTTGTTAATGGCGCAAGCCAAGTATCAGGAGAGGGGTAATGCATAGACATTACTCTGGTACTACAAAATGGCGCCGTTGTAATGGCAAATTTTTTGGAAACAGTTTGATGCTAATGTTAAATTTCAAGTGAAATCAGAAGAATATACATCTGTTTAGTTAATATCAGAGTTGAACTTGGTGGAAAGCTATAAGATATTGTTACCCATGATTTCTTATTAGCTCTTGTTATTTTCTTTCAGTATGTCTTTTAGTATAGACAAACAATGGATGAATCAATCTAATCGAAGAAATACAGAATATGTGGAAGGTGTGAGAAATTTTGTTAAATTTGTTGCTGAAAACGGTGGCAATAAGGAAAAGTATTCGTGCCCTTGCACGTGGTGCAAAAATGAAGATACATTCAAATTAAATGACATTCATTTTCATTTGCTTAGATATGGTATTGTTCAATCATATACCGTGTGTTGTTTTCACGGGAAAAGAATACCGGAGAAGCCAAAACAACAACCGGTTAGTCATGCCACAAATACAGATGAGTCCGAATATATTAGGATGGAGGATTTGATCAATGATGTAGATAGATTCCATCATTTTCAACCTACAAGTCAGTTGCATGATAATGCTAATATTGGTGAGCAGTTTACGGATAAATCATTTTTTGATAGTGCAACTGCAACAGAGCCATTGTATCCTTCTTGTCCAAAAGAGATTACAAAGTTGTATGCCATTGTGAAACTGAATAGCTTGAAGACCCAATACGGCTTTTCAGACAATGGTGTGACCGCACTACTCGAATTCATAAAGGAGTTACTCCCCGAAGGTAACACGCTACCGTCAAAGTACCCCGACGTGAAGAAGATCATTAAGCAAGTTGGGATGAATTACATAACTTATGATGCATGCATTAATGACTGCATGTTGTACTGGAAAGATAACGCGAACAAAGTTTCATGTACAAATTGCAACGCACCAAGATATAAGACATCATTCGACGAAGAGAGAAAAGCTACCACAGTACCTCAAAAGACCTTAAGACATTTTCCTTTAATTTCTAGATTGAGAAGACTGTATACTGTACCATGGATAGCAGAAGCGATGACCTGGCATGGTCGTGCCAAGTCCGGTACAACCATAATGCGTCATCCGCGTGATACTTCTTAATGGAAAACTATAGATTCTTTTGATTCTTCGTTTGCTGCTGAACCACGAAATATCACGCTTGGAATAGCAACAGATGGTTTCTGTCCGAATGCTTCTTTAACTAACCCTTACAGCTGTTGGCCAGTAATTGTAGTACCATATAACCTTCCTCCGTCTTTGTGCATGAAAAGAGAGTTCTCAATGTTAACACTGTTGATTTCTGGGCCAAAACAACCGGGGAAGGATATTGATGTTTATTTAGAACCTTTGATAGACGAGTTAAAGCAGTTATGGGAAGGAGTCGTTACATTTGATTCATTTAAGAAATCCGAGTTCATAATGAGAGCTAGAGTGTTGTGGGCAATCCATGATCATCCCGCTCTTGGGACTTTATCGGGATGTACAACTCACGGCTACATTGCATGTCCTATTTGTGGAGAAGAAACTACATCTGTTTATCTCCCTGAAAGTAAGAAGATTTGTTACATGGGACATCGTAGATTTCTTCCGTCCGGACATAAGTTTCGTTACGATAAGACAAATTTCAACAACGAGCAAGAACTTAAGCGTCCTCCAAAACCACTGACTGGTTATCAAGTTGAAAAAAAGGTAGCGAATATAAAAATGAAAGTTGGTAAAAAAATACCGGAAATTGGTCAAAAACGGAAAAAGACAATCGATGAAGAAGTTCCTGCATGGTATAGGAGGTCGAAGTTCTTTGATTTGCCATATTGGAAAACAAATTTGACCCGACATAATATTGATGTTATGCATACGGAGATGAATGTCACGAAACATTTGATCAACACAATTATGAACCATAAAGACATGTCAAAAGATGGGATCAATGCACGGAAGGATTTGAAAATCATGGGTATAAAACAAAAGTTGTGGGTGATAGAAGATCTTGAAACAAGTAAAGTAACCATACCAAATGCGACTTTCACTTTGAGCAAAGAAGAAAAGATACGGTTTTGCACCGTTTTGAAAAATTTGAAAGTGCCGAGCAAATTCTCTTCGAACTTCCATAACAATGTGAGCATCAACCCTCCTGAACTAAAAAATATGAAGTCACATGATTACCACGTCATAATGCAACATTTACTTCCGGTATTGCTTCAGCATTGCTTTCCGCAACATAAGGATCTACGGAATGCTATTCACCGCATTAGTCTCTTTTATAACATTTTGTGCTCAAAGGTGATCAACAGGGAACATCTTCTAAAAGCAAAGGCTAGTTTGGTAGAAGCAATGTGTGTTATTGAAAAACATTTTTCCCCTGCATTTTTTGATATCAGTATTCACCTTATGGTTCATTTAGCCGATGAAGCATTGATTTCTGGTCCTGTTAGATATAGGTGGATGTACCCATTTGAACGGTAAATTACTAATTTTAGTTATGTACATAATTATTCGATTTAAATAGCTATTGATGTCTACATTTTACAATTATTCATCTTCATAGGTTGATGAAAACATATAAAGGATATGTGCGCAACAAAAGATATATTGAAGGGTGTATTGCAGAAGGATATATTGTACAAGAAGCTAGTCTTTACTGCATGGAGTATATGCCAAAAGGAGGTGCTGGCACTCATAAACATACCCGTGAAGCGTTTTTAGACGAGGATGATGAGTTTGCTGATGAAATAGCACTAGATAATGCTAAAGATATAACTTTAACTCAAGTGAAATTTCAACAAGTGCGTAAATGGGTCCTTGATAAGTACGACGGATTGGATGAATGGAAGAAGTAAATTCATGAATTTGTTCTGAATTCTTATTATTGTAAATCAATTCATATATAGAGTATTTATTGTGTGTTTTTCGTAGGAGGTATAACTCCTATGTTCAAAGCACCAAATCTCAAACTCGAGGCGGGGGTACATCTGGGGAAGCTATTAAAAATTTCACTTTTTGGTTACGTGAGGAGGTATATGTATTAAATATTTAACGTATTTTCAAGTTGACCATACACTTCCTTGACAATGTTTTTTTACTTATTGTGTTTGTTGTAGTTGTTGAAGACCGTCGATGTTGACTCAACTCTTTGGCGGTTAGTTAACGGGCCGAAGTTTGATGCCCGTAGTTATATGAAGTACCAAGTGAATGGGTTTTTATTTTCTCCGAAGAGTTATGAAGAGCGAAAGCTAACACAGGATAGTGGTGTATGCATGAGAGCAATTACACAATTTAGAGCGTATGGAAAGAATAAAAATTTTAAGGAAGCAGAAACAACTTATTACGGAGTCATTCAACAGATAATTGAGTTGGATTACATTAACTTCAAACAAACAGTTTTTTATTGTGATTGGGTAAAGGTCGAAGATAAGATCAATGGTTGTAAAATAGATTTTGTTTCAAGCTTGATCACAGTTAACTTGGGAAAATTGAAGAATAAAGATAGCGTGAATGATGAGCCATTTATTCTTGCATCGGAAGCAAGTCAAGTGTTCTACTCAAAAGATTTAAAAAATAACGGATGGTTTGTGGTTTTGCATACACCAAAACGGTTGACCATAAATGTGGATGACACTGAGTTTCCCACCGTTTATCAATCAACTTTTGAAGACAATGAAAAATTAGAAGATCTTATCAAATGCATATGTTAACTTTGTATTTCAGAGCAGTTATTGTACCTTAACAAAATATTTATTTAAAATGGTGTAAAATGTAAAATGGTGTGTTATATGATAGTAATAGATGCATTATAATTTTTATTAGTGCCATTATAATATCCTGATGGATCCATGAGGATGGATATATTGCAAGAGTTCATTTTGTGTTTGTAGTTGTAGGTACTTACATATGATCACATACATACACACATGTACACATACATACATATGATCGGCTTGACTATTCTTTCTTTCTTTGTGTTTGTAGGTAGACAGGCAGTCAAGATATTGTATTTGCACCCTTTAGTTCAGCAGTGCTAAGGTAATATATTTTTGTATTTGCATCCTTTATTTCAGTCAGTATTTTAGATATTGTTTTGAATCCTCTTAAGTTTAAAATTCTGGTGATGCAGGAAGACTTTATCACTGCCGCATAAAAGTGAATGTTCCCCTTCCCGCCCATCCCTGTGATGCCCGATTGCTGTTAGCCAAATTATTGCACGGATTCCCCTCCATAACAAGATCAAACGCATTATATGACTTAATAAAATTGCTCCAAACGATTACTGGTAAGCTGCTGTACATCTGATATAGTAAACAACGTCCCCTTCTGATTTGTCTGATCCCACCAGTTTCTCATCACATTACGATTATTGTGGTGAGAAACTGGTGGGATCAGACAAATCAGAAGGGGACGTTGTTTACTATATCAGATGTACAGCAGCAATAAGGGGACGTTATGGAGGGGACTCCGTGCAATAATTTGGCCGAAAGCAATCGGGCATCACAGGGATGGGCTGGAAGGGGAAGAAATGTACGTCATATTGTTGTTGGGATTATTTTAGGATTTTAGACTTTGCAGGACATAATGTCACAAGATGCCACACCACCGTCAAATGATACAACTTCACAATCATCCACTTTAAAACGGGAGAAAATTAATATAGACAACTACGGTTCTCCAGTCGGAAAAAATGGTTCAAAGGTCGCTACGAAGATTGGTAAACTAGTAAGAAATCATGTGCCAATCTCATATCCAAGTTGGAAAAAAGTTCCGCCAAATTACAAGGAAGACGTGTGGAATCAATTGGAGGTAAGTTCTCCAATCTCATAACCATTTTTATGTACTATTTCTGTTTGTAAAATATAGTCGTCTGATTGTAATATGCACCCTTTTTATGTACTGTTTCTGTTTCTGTTTCTAATTGTAAAATAGGCCTGAATGAGCGAGGGTTCATATGAGACCATATTTACGTACTGTTTCTGTTTCAAGATATATTCTTTTATGATATTTATAGGATATTTAGATTGATCACTTTATTCATAGAGACTGATGAAACTATATACGTTGAAATGTAAAAATCCATATACTTTGAAATGTAAACTGTGTACATGAACTTAGATGGTTTAAATTCATTTATAATGCTTTCAATACATAAATAAAAAATGGTTTACATGCATTTTTTGTTATGCAGAAATATTATGAGCTCGATCCTCTATCAAAGGACCTTATTATGAAAAAAATGTCCGAGGCTTTTAGGAGACACAAGAATGATTTGCGCAAGAATCATTATGACCATTTCATCACTGACGAAGAAAGAATGAGAAATTGTCCACCGAAAATTGCTCAAGATGATTGGGATGAGTTCATAAGAAATGAATCAAAACCCGAGGCGAAAGAAAAAAGGAAGCGAGGCAAACAAAATAGATCAATGCTCGAATATGGTCATCATTCGGGACGTAAGAGTCACGCTATGATTACTCAAGAAATGGTATGTGTCATTGAATTGGTGCATCACATTACATATACCATTAGTTCCAAATATAATTTTAGGTCATTGTATGCAGGTCGATTCAAGTAGTCCGGGAACAGAAGTATCACGTCTTCAAGTATGGGAGAAAACGCATAAGAAAAAAGATGGCAGCACGTCAGATGCGACATCTTCCTACTTTGTAAGTTAAACAAATAATAACGCCTCTAAATTAAATTTTCATTATTCATATATATGTATTTACTTTTTAGGACAAAATTGAAAAAGAAAAGGAAACGACGAGTGGTGGTGATGAAGCCGTCTTTATATCAGTGTTTGGTAAAGATGTAAAGGGCAGGAGCCGAAGTATTGGGACCAATATAGCTCCTAGCCAAGTTAAGAGTGCTGCCATTCCATGCAAACGGCTCAAACAGGCCCAAGGAGTATATGAGCAGCGACTGCAAAATGTGGAGCAAAAATTGATGAAGCTGGACAATATGGATGATAAACTGGAGCGTCTTCTGAGCATAGCCCAAGATAATCGTCAAGTAGGCATTGAAATCGCATCTTCTCAGTTTGCCACTCCGAACAATCAGTTAATCGACCAAAGATGTGAAATCCTGAACTTCGAGGACGAAGTAATTGCAACAGGTACTATTTTAATCGACCAATCAGTCTTTTTGTGCTTCAACCGAGTTTACTGCTCTCTGTTATTGTGCATATAAACAAATTAATGAGTATTAGTGCATGTGTATTTATAGATTCCAAATTATCTTTTGTTATAGAAAAAGAGGTTAGGCAACAAAGGTTCACGTTTGACATGTACGTCATAATTAGGTTCACAAGAGGTATATATGACATTTTCAAATCCAGATTAACATAATCATAAGATATAAGAGAATATTTAGCAATATTTATAATGCTATAACCATAGGATAGAGCAAATTAAGCAGTTTTAAGTAGTTTTAGAAAATCAATAACAATGATCACATGGATAAGTTCTGGTGGGCACAACCTTCACTAAATTCTTGCTTGGCTGAAAGTACAGTGTAATTTAAAAAAAGGTTGTGTTCATGATTAGATTTGAGAAATAGTGAGAGATAGCAAGAAATGATGAAGAATCACGTAAAAGTTCAAAATGCTATTGCAGAGCTGGAGTTTGAGACAGCGAATGAATGACAGAGATGAGAAGGAATTCATTGTCAATAGCGATCTAGTTTGTATACTTATACTCATCGTAGTCTTTATCTTATATCTGTTTTGGTTTCAATTTTCATTGACACTCACAATAGCCATTATGTCCAAAAATAAATCAGTAAACTCCAAAACAAAAAAGGATATAGAAAGATCATAAAAGTTTACACCTTCCATTCCAATCTTGCATGATTTTAAAGATCGAATATCGCATACACAATGGGTCTAGGACTTGTGTAGCTCTGCACAATGGTCTTAAATGTTTGGGAGCTTGTTAGTTCTGTAAATGTGATTCCATATATTCACTCTAGAAATGCTTATATAACATGTACTATATGCCGAGATTCCACAGCATTAGAAATTCATGGAAAACCAGTACCACCCACATATGAAAAAGTGTTGTTGGACAAAATTTTATTGCCGGATGAGCTAACCGCCAAAATATGTCGACAATTTACCGAGACCTTTGGGGATGTTGGAGCCAGAGGTTATGTGAGCTATCAAAAGGGTTTGATACGATATCTTTAGTCGGAGGTATTGATATTTCTGACTTGTTCTTTGCATATATTGCTGATTTTCTTTTGTTTGCTGTATATGAAATTTGCATATGCAAATGCATGTGTATTTTGTTCTGGTCTGTCTTGCGCAGGAATTGGATAGAATACTGTATGCACCACAGCATGAGCCAAAGAAATATCAGCTTCGGCTAACCTGCTCAGCATCCTTTTAATGTGTTTATTATATGTAGACTTCACTGCTTGCAAAACAATGTAGTGTAATTAATGAAATCTTTGTAGTGTAGTGTAATAAACAATGCAGTGTAATAAGTATGATATTCCGGCACGGTAGCATTCTGTTTGCAAAACAATAGTGTAATTATAAGTTTGATAATTTTATATGTATGGTATATGTGCGATATGTTTATAGTGCTTGTGTACAAATATTTTGATATTCTGGCATATTTTGATATATATTGATATTCTGGTATATATACTGAGATATGCGTGTAACGCAGTAGTGAGTTACAGATGTGATTTTGTAGGAGCAGGAGCAAACACTATGTGCAACGGGTGTTAACCGTTGCTTTATGTGTGACTTTGGGCATAAAGCAACGGTTTCATACCCGTTGCCTTTTGTACATTAAGAAACGGTTTACACCCGTTGCCTATTGTCCATAAAGCAACGGTTTATACCCGTTGCCTTTGGCCCAATTTGCAACGGTTAATACCCGTTGTCTTTGGCCCAGTTTGCAACGGTTTATACCCGTTGCCTTTGTCCCAATTTGCAACGGTTTATACCCGTTGCCTTTTGGACATAAAGCAACGGTTTTCTCCCGTCGCTAAATTCAACCACTCCTGTGTTGAAGATGGTTTTTACCCGTTGCTTTTGGACTTAACAACGGTTTTTACCCGTTGTTAATAGCTTATAATGGTGTAGTGAAATGTGGGTGCTGGAGTCCCGCAAGTTGACATGGGAGCAATGTATCAGTTCTTTGTCAACATGATGCAGGCGGGTGTTGCCGCTGGAGCAGTTGGAGGAGTCCAGGAAGCTTCGGTGGTCAACACCTACGCTATTTTGAGTAGAGACTGTGTCAGGCTTGGAGGAAAGCCATTTATCGGAACTGAAGATGCTACTTATGTGGAGAATTGGTTGTTGCATTGTGAGAGAATTTTTGCAGACTTGGGGCTCAATAATGAGCAGAAGAGAAGGCTAGCTTCAAGATAGATTCAAGGAGCAGCTTTATTCTGGTGGAATAGTGTGACAGTTGGAGTGGATGAAGAAACGATGACATGGGCTGAGTTTAAGAGAAGGTTCGAGGAGAGGTTCATGTCTGTGATGGCGAAGTCTACTTTGATCGGAGAGTTTGCTGAGTTGGAACAGGGAAGATGATAGTGTTGGAATATGCTAGAAGGTTTGAGGAGCTAGCAATATATGGCTATGCTACAGTTGATACTAATATTAAGAGGAACGAGAAGTTCATAAGAGGGTTGAAGCCTGAGTTGGCAAGGGCTACATTACCTCATCTTAGTGATCCTTGTGATGTTGTAGTAGAGATGGCGTTGAGACATGAGGAAATACTTGCTTCTTTGGAGAAGAATAAGGCAAAGGAAGTCCAGGTGGGGAAAAGTCTGAAAAGAAAGTTCTTCCATAAGAAAGGAGCTCAGAAGGGTGGAATTGCTAAGAAGGGAAAGGCAGAAGTGGTCTGTTACAAGTGTGACGAGAAGGGACACTATGCCCATGAGTGCCGGGAAGGCAAAGGAAAGAAAACCGCAGAAAGAAAGAGGTGAGGTTTTCAACTGCGATAAGATTGGTCATTACAAGAACCAGTGCAAAGAGCCTGCTAAGGATCGAAGGGGAAAAGTATTTGCATTAGAACCTGCTACATCGGGACCAACAGTGCTGGAGAAAGGAAAGGCAGTGTTGGGAGGTACGCTTCAAAGTCATGGTATGTATGTTAGCGTTCTGTTTGATACTGGTGCATCGCATTCTTTTATATCTCATTGTTTGGTAGATAAGATTAACCTAAAACCCACATACCTAGTTACTTCCTTAAGAGTTGCAAATCCGATAGGAGGGTATGCGACACTTGGGATGAAGTGTGACCACTTAGAGTTTGATTTGTTAGGTCAAACCTTTGTTTGCAGTTTGCATGTATTTGACTTTGTAGGGTTCGGAATCATTTTGGGTATGGATTGGTTAAGTAAGTATGATGCTAGGATATTTTTCCATGATAGGAAAATATTGTGAGAAATGCGGATTACGGATCTTAAGGCTAGTATAAACACTAGAGGGGAGGGTGAATAGTGTTTTAAGGAATTACTAATTATTTTTGAGTTTATATTAATTTGAACACAAATGTATGCAATATTCAGACATAGATATGAGCACAGATTCAAACACAGATGCAAATATAAAGTAAAAGCAGTAAAGGAAAGAACACACCGGATTTTATACTGGTTCGGAGTTACCCTACATCCAGTCCCGCACACAAGTACGGATTTCTTTTCAAAAACAATCTTTACAATTACAACCCTCAATTTCAAGGCCACGAGGTACACCACTCCAGATTCATAATCCTCTGGGTAGAGATACTTGATTTCCCGGGCAACAAGTTCACCCAATTGATTTCCTAGGCTACAATCACACCTTTTCTCACTTGATTGATTTCCATGGCTACAATCACACCTTTTCTCACTTGATTGATTACAAAGAAGCCTATAACTCTGAATAGCACTGGGATCTTGTTGAGATAGTGATAGAGAATCGAACCAGAAATGATCTAGTTAAATTCAATGTTGATTTCGGCAGAGTAATGGTAAGAATATATATAAAGAAATGTGGAAGAAGAAGAGGAGTGAAAACCAGAAAAATATTGTTGAAAATTCGTTGAAAACATCCCCTATTTATAGAAGAACAACAGCCATGTCTATTCGTGAAAGGTTATGACGAATAGACACTTATTTTGAAATTCAAATTTTTGAAACCAACTGCCACTATGTCGACATGGGTATCTTGGGTATGTCGACATCCCAAAGGAAATTTTGGTGATTTGTTTTTCTTTGAAAATTACTTCTATCTTATATTAAAACTATTTTAAACTTTATAAATATACTTAACTATAGTTAAAATACATAAGTAAATATAGAGAATAATATATATATATAATTTTACTATAATTTTATATTTAAATCTAAGTATAAATATTAAAAGTTAAATATATTATAATTAAAAGATAGTTTAAAACAAACGAAGTTTAAAACAAGAGTTTATTTAAAAACAAAATCAAAGAATATTTTAAGGCTAAAACATCTTTTTGAAAATCATTTGAAAAGATAATTTTTAAGGCTAAAACATTTTGAAAAGCAGTTTTGAAAATCATTTTGAAGTAGTTTTGCAAGCTTCTTCCTGCAGAATATCTCATCACATCAGGACTCGAGAACTTGTACAAAACCAGGATGTTCGTGGGTTTGTAAGCCACTTGTCATAGGTTTGTAAGCTACTTGTCATGGGTTTGTAAGCCACTAAAAAGGTAGAAATGGGTTCCATCCCAAATGAAAAATGGAGTGAAGATTTCAGTGCTATTACGAAGTTTTAACATAATTCTAGACTCAATACTTATCTTGTACTATTTGATAATCTTGCTATTCTTGATACTCATGAGTCTTCAATCTTGATATCTTGAATCTCTATACTCTACAATCTTCATTCTTGATACCTGCATGGTTAAATCCTGCATATACATATATATATATATATATTTATATATATATATCTAAAATATAATGTTAGCATTTATATTTTATAATCTTATTCTAAGGTTGTTGTCATCAAAACCATCATCTCAATGACTAACAAATATCGCTTAGACATCCCGACTATAGTGATTGGATTGTATATACCGTAGAAAATCCTAGTTGTGAGGTGAATGCTTTTTTGGGTGTTGTGGAGGTAGTTTACGAGTTGAGTCGAGTTTTTGTGGTTAGAGAATTCGCGGATGTCTTTGAACCCGTAGTTGGACTGCCACCAAAACGAGCCATTGAGTTTCGGATAGAGTTGGTGCCTGGACCAGAACCAGTGAGTATGCCGCCAAGTAGGATGAAACCTATCGAGATGAGGGAATTAAAGATGCAGTTGGTGGATCTGGAAGGCAAGAATTTTATTAGACCTAGTAGTTCACCTTGGGGAGCGGCTGCAATGTTTGCTAAGAAGTCGGACAGATCATTAAGGTTATGTATCGATTATCGTTAGTTGAATGAGAAGACGATAAAGAATCGATATCCATTGCCAAGAATTGACGATTTGTGCAATCAGTCGAGTGGAGCCAAGGTATTTTCTCAGTTGGATTTAGCAACAGGTTTCCATCAGCTTAGAGTAGCAGAGGATAACATTCCTTTGAAGGCGTATTTAGAACTAGATATGGATCATACGAATGGTTAGTGATGCCATTCGGACTAACTAATGCGCCAGCATTCTTTGTGGATTTGATGAACCGAATTTTTCGAGAGCACTTGGACAGGTTCGTGTTGGTTTTCATAGATGATATTTTGATATACTCTAAGGATGAAAAGGTGCATGAAGTTCACCATAGAGTGGTGCTTGAGACGCTGAGGCAGAATCAACCGAAGGCGAAGTTTTCAAAGTGTCATTTGTGGAAGAAGAAAGTGAAGTTTCTTGGTCATGTAGTCTTAGAGAAAGGGTATTCTGTAGATCCGACTAAGATTAAAGTGGTGAATAATTGAAAGAGACCCGAGACGGTGATTGAGATAAAGAGTTTTCTTGGATTGGCTGGATATTATAGGAGATTCATTAAGGATTTTTTGCGGATAGCAGCACCGATGACCAAGCTAACGCGAAAGGATGTGATGTTTGTTTGGACCGATAAGTGTGAGTAAGCATTCCAGAGCTTGAAACACTTATTGACTCATGCACCTGTACTAGTTGTTCCGGAGGGGAATCAGGATTTGGTAGTTTATACAGATGCGTGTGGAACTAGGTAAGGAGCTGTGTTAATGCAGAGAGGTAAAGTGATTTCCTATGCTTCTCGACATCTTAGACCGCATGAGGTTAGATATCCAACGCATGATTTGGAGTTAGCTACGGTGATTTTTGCATTGAAGGTGTGAAGACATTACCTTTTGGGAGAGCGATTTGAGTTATATACAGATCATAAGTCATTGAAGTATTTGTTTTAGTTGAAGGAGCTGAACATGAGACAATAGATATGGTTAGATTTTATTGCTGCTTATGATTTTGGGAATTGAGCACACACCAGGGAAAGGTAATAAGGTTGCATATGCGCTTAGCAGAAAGCATCAGAATGTAGTGTTGGCAATGATAGCAGAGTGGAAAGATTTGGAAGCATTGTCGACTTACAGAGTGTAGTGGGGATCTGAAGTTGGGTCTAGTGGAGGATCTGTTGTGTTGTCTTGTTTAGAAGTTCGACCGGGGATGATCGAAAAGATTGCTTCTAAATAGAAGGACGATCCAATATTGGTTGAACGGATCAGAAAGTTAAAGGAAGGAACAGAGAGCGATGACATGAAGGATTTTAGTCTTGACCAGAATGGGTGGTTGAGAAAGAAGAGAAGATTATGTGTTCCGAATGTGGGAAGCATTAGGAAAGATGTTCTGGAAGAATGCCATCGTTCGAAGTTTACTATTCATCCGAGAGGAACTAAGATGTATCAGTACATGAAGCGAAGATTCTTCTAGGAAGGAATGAAGAAGGATGTAGGCTTATGGGTAAAGCAGTGCTTGAACTGTCAATAGGTAAAAGCTGAACATCGGAAGCCAATTAGGTTGCTTCAGCCATTAGATATTCCGGTATGGAAGTGGGATTCTATTCCTATAGATTTTATAGACGGGTTGTCAAGATCTAGTAGAGGAAATGAAAGTATATGGGTCATATTGGACAGATTGACCAAGAATGCCCATTTCATTCCAGTTAAGTCAACTAGGACGACACCTGTTTTGGCTAAGTTATATATGAAGAATATAGTTAGACTTCATGAAACTCCTAGTAGTATAGTAAGCGATAGAGATTACATGTTCACTAGCGAGTTCTGGAAGAGTCTACATGATATTTTAGGAACCAAGATCAAGATGAGTATCACTTACCATCCACAGACTGATGGACAAACAAAAAGAGTTAACAAAGTCTTGGAGGATTTGTTAAGAGCTTGTGCGTTAGATTTTGGAGGATCATAGGAAGACCACCTACACTTAGTCGAGTTTTTGTTTAACAACAGTTATCAGACTAGTGTAGGGATGGCACCGTTTGAAGCTTTGTATGGAAGGCCATGCAAATCTCCAGTTTGTTGGTTAGAGACCGGGGATAGGTTGGTTCTTGGTCCAGATTTGGTTAGAGAAGCTGCAGAAAAGATTGAATTGATTTGAGCTAGAATGAAGGAAGCTCAGTCTAGGAAGAAGAGTTATGCAGATAGAAGATGGAAAGACTTAGAGTTCTCTGTTGGAGATCATGTTTTTATTAAGGCGTCACCGATGAAAGGTGTAATTCGATTTGGGAAATCATGGAAGTTGGCACCGAGATTTGTAGGACCATTTCCTATTGTAGAGAGGATCAGGAAACTCGCATATAAAGTAGAGTTACCAAGCAGTTTGGCAGGAGTCCACGATGTGTTCCATGTTTCTCATCTAAGGAAGTGTGTTAGAGATCCAGAGACTACTATAGCACCGACTGTGTTAGAGGACTTCATAGTGAAACCAGACTTGACTATAGTTAGAAGCCGGTTTGGATAGTTGCGAGAGATGAGAAGAGGCTTAGAAACAAGACAGTCAGATTAGTTAAATTCCAATAGAGCGACGATGAGAGAGACTGTACTTAAGAGACTGAGGGCAGGATTAGAGATGCTTATCCTGATTTGTTTGATGGTATGTTTTACCTTTTTGATTGATTTGCTGTGTAACTTATCGTAATTTTGTGGATGAAATTATTTAAGGAGGGGAGATTGTAATACCCCATATTTTTAATAGAGTAAATTAGTTTAAAGGAAGAAGTTAAATAAATTTTAATTTCCACGGACGGTAAAAATTAACTTCCATCTCAAGGACAAGCGCACATTATTCAAATTTTCATAATCGTTTTTTCTTTTTCACTCTCTTTTTCTATGAAAACAAAATTTTATCAGTCTGTCCTCCTTCATCTAACAATGTCAACCGAAACCGAAATCACTTTTCTTCTCCAAACTAATTGACAAACACAATCGATTTCAGAAGCTAAGTCGATGGACTTAAATCCACATATTTCAACAAAACCTAAACCAGTAATCAATGAACCTAGGGTTTCCAAAACTAGGGTTTCAAATGCTATGCCTAAAGAAACAAAGACAAGACGAAAAACTAGGGCATCGACCGTTGTTGATTCGAATGCTATTCCTGAAGAAACAAAGACGACGAGAAAAACTAGGGCAGCAAACACTGTGAATGAAGACGAAATGAAGAAACAGAAGCTTTGTGATGGAATTGTCAGTAGAAAAAGAAAAACAACGTTATAACATCTGATTTTTTTTTTCAAAATAAAAGAGTTTTAGAATGATAGTTGAATATATCATTTTTAATGATCCGATTTTTTGTCAAAATAAAAGATAGTTTTAGAATGATAGTTGAATATATCATTTTAATCGTAAATAGTTTTATAACGAAAGTTTATGCTAAATTGGTAGTCATATAGACAGTCTTAGAATGATAGTTGAATATATCACTTTTTTCGTTACATGCATTATGTTGAAATGATAGATGAAAATAGCATTCCAATTTTTGATAAATGTTAGATGATAATTACAGAATGATAGTTGAATATATCACTTTATTTGTTGTATGCGTTATCTTGGAATGATAAATGTTAAATGAAAATAGCATTCCAATATTTGATAGATGTTAGATGATAATTAGATGGATAGTTGTAGAATGATAGATGCATATTTCATTTGATTTGTTACATGCATTATGCTGGAATGGTAGATGATAGATCAAAATAGCATTTCAATTTTTAGTTGATATTAGTTGATAATTAGATGGATAGTTAAAGAATGATAGTTGAATATATCATTTGATTTGTTGTATACGTTATGTTGGAATGATAAATGATAAATGAAAATAGCATTTCAATATTTGATAGATGTTAGATGATAATTAGATGGATAGTTATAGAATGATAGATGAATATTTCATTTGATTTGTTGCACGCATTATGTTAAAATATTTTATGATAGATGAATATAGCATTTCAATTTTTGACAGATGATAATTAGATGATAAATGAAGAAAAGTTATAGAATGATAGTTTAATATATTACTTGATTTCTTACATGCATTATGCTGAAATGATAAATGATAGATGAAAATTATATTTCAATTTTTGATAGATATTAGATGATAATTAGATGTATAGTTATACAATGATAGTTGAATATGTCATTTGATTTGTTGCATGCATTATATTGAAATATTAGATGATAGATGAACATAGCATTCAATTTTTGACAGATGGTAGATAATAATAAGATGTATAGTTATAGAATGATAGTTTAATGTATCACTTGATTTGTTTCATATATTTAAAATGAAGAATGATTGATGAATACAATATTTCAATTTTTGAACTGTAAGAGCATGCATTGAAAAAGAGTAATGATAGACAAATATATCATTTAAAAAAAATGATAGATGAATATAGCACTAGAAAATTATTCATTGATAGTTGAAAAATTTGATAGATGAAAATAAGAATGCACTAAAAAAATGATAGATGAAAATATCATTATAGTTTGTTAAATACAAAATTATTCATTGATAGTTTTTTGTACAGGAATCCAAAGGTAAAAGATCAAAGAAAGAAAAAACAAAAGAAGAAGAAAAAAATAATCAAGGAAAGGATCTTAAGAGAAATTTCAGCATAGATGCAGTTTGCTTCCAATGATAAAAAATTTCAGGAAAATAAAGGAAAGAGGAGGTTATTTTATAGATCAACTGAATTATCTAAAACAAACCCCCTTTGAAAACTTCATGCTTGTGTTTTTCAAAGAAATTTTAACCATATCTGCTTTTACAAAATCATCAATAATATTAGATGATATCATATACACATTTTCTATCGATGAAGAAGCTTTTAAGGTTGGAATATTTTTTAAAAAATCAAACCTGAAGACATTTCAATTTTCTTTAGCTTACCTTTGTCTGGAACTAATATTTTTCCATTACCAAAAATGAGTTTACAATGCATTCCAGATAATTGTAAATATTTTGTACTTAGAAATTTTGGTACAGTAGATCATATCACAAAGGATCTCACGATTTCAAGGATAAACAATGTACTACAAACACAACAATTTCATAATGAACCTGATTTTCCAAAATTGATTATTATTCTTGCAATGATAACCTTCTTCTTTCCAGACAGCCAAAGTACTTACCATGGGGATATATTCCTTATATCCTTGATCAACAAAAAATGAACTCAGTACCTTGGCCGATTTCAATTCATCTTTCGTTGATTAGAGCTTTGACGGCTTTCAAAACAAAGCCGAGAAATATGCCCGGTTGTTCCATGCTCCCAATCGTAAGTACAATATTCTAACTTTATGTTAATGTATCTATCTCTATAATTTAAATTATATACATTATATGTTTTAACAAGTAATATTTTATTTGTAGTTTTTCCTATGTGAGCATGTGAATTTGATATCTCCATTTGCAACATACTGTACTACCTTACTTAGATTTGGGAGGTGGAATATCAGAAGCTTGAAAAAGGTGATTTCAAGAGAAGCTCTCACGAACATGGACAATAGAAAGGTATCATTTCTCACACAAGTACAAGCAATATATAATGATAGATAAATATATCATAACATAGTGTATATACCAGTTTTTATGTTGTTATTATACAGCCATAAGTTGAATGATAGTTACATATATCATTACTGCAGAAATACAATTTTTTGTTGTTGTTACTAAAGAATGATAGTTAGATATAGCATTATATGAAAAATGACAGTTATATATAGCATTAGTTCATTCATTATCTGTTGCTCATTCATTACTATTTTATGTTATTATATAGATTTTTGTTGAAATAAGAAACCTGACTGAAAAAGAAAGGAGCTTCTTCAATAAACAAGCCAATGAAAATTTGTTCTGTTGGATACCAATGAGAATGTTGGAACAGAAAAAAAAAGAAAACTTGGAAGCAGCATCAAAAAAGCAAGTCCGCTCACTACAACAGTACATTATAGATGTGGAAAAAAAAGTTGAAGAAGACTGAAGAGGAATTAGAAAAATAGAGACAAAAAAGAATAGAAGGAGAAGGCATTCTAATACAGTTGAAAAAAGAAATCAAGATTTGGGAATCAAAAGCAAGAGAGGCAATAAAACCACCATCATTTGATCTTAATATAACTCAGCAAATTAAGATGATGCATGAAGAAAAATAACAACAAGATCAAAAGAAACCCTCCGAGGCAGCACAAAAATCCCCAACATTGCATGAAAAAGCACCGAAGAAACCATGCTCTTTAATTTTGAGGGTTAAAAAGCGCCAAAGAAAGAATATAATTGATCCTGATTGCCAATATGAAATTGTTCATTATAGAAAAACAGAGAATAAAAATAATGAAAATGCAGAACAAAAGGAGCAAACTGAAACAGAAGAAGGTAAAAAGGAAAATACAAGTGAACAAGAACAAAATGAACAAAATGAAGGAACTGATTCCGAAGAGGAAACTGAAACAGATGAACAAGTCAACACAGTTGATAATGAAGAAATTATTGATGTTGATGGGTACTCTCCATCAAGCAAAGCTTATAAAAGTAAAGATATAACAAAAAGCAAAATTCTACCATTACTGAATGAAGAACAACAGAACAAAGTTCTAACTTTCTTCAAATTCAATGAAAATGTGAAGTAAGATTTCTGAACTTTTTTCTTTCATTATATTTGTAACTAAATAAAATTGAAAAAAACTAACTCGTTAATTTTTTATTCAATTATAGCACTATAGCTTATGAAAAGGATGAAGGAAATAAAGGAGGAATTACAATAGTCAAATCTATGCTGGAAGCTGTTCTATTTGAGGAGGTCACAGATGGACAAGTATGCACCAAATGAGAAATATGACAGTTAAAAAGTGCATATAAATGTATAAAATGGGAGAATGATAGTTAAACCTAGCATTCAACTTTTCAAAGTGCATATAAATGAATTGAATGAGAGAATCACAGCTAAAAATAGCATTAGTATTTGTAAAGTGTAGATAAATGTATAAAACGGGAGAATGATGGTTAAAACTAGCATGCATATTTTTTTAGTTGCATATAAATGTATAGGATGAGAGAATGATAGTTAAAACTAGCATTCAAAGTTTTAAAGTGCATATAAATATATTGAATAAGAAAATGACAGTTAAAAATAGCATTGGTATTTGTAAAGTGCATATAAATGTATCGAATGTCCAAAATGATTGTTTAAACTATCATTTGCATTTTTTAGTGCATTCAATGCAGAAAACATGCAAATGATAGTGAAAACTAGCATTAATGTTTTTGGTTCAAAAATATAGAAAAAATTAATTATTCCATAAAACTTACAACCTTCTTTGTTTGGTTAAACAACTTATTGATTGGTTTTATTACAATCAAGAGATGTATGAACACAGTTACTACTTCACTACAATGATGATGGTAAGTATAAGCTTTTCATTATAAATGTTAAAAATAATAGAAAGTATTCAAATACATGTGAATATGCAGAACGCTTTAGTACATGATCAGGAAACTGTGATCAATGACATAGTCATACCAACAATAGATGTCATTGTGAAGGATGAATTTACAGAGAAGATTTTCTTCCCTCTACATTACATAAATCATTGGAGCTTACTGATGCTAAACTATGAGACAATGCAATGGAGTCATTATGATTCAACCAAATCAAAGACCAGATCAACAAGGACATCAAACCCCAGCTATAACCAAGCCATGATTCTTGTAAGAAAAATATAATTTTTAAATCACTCTAACATTAATATACAGCACTAATTTTTCTTCTTCCAAAAAGACAAAATTGAATTGATGTTTAGGAAGAAATGGGCAGAAGTAGGAATACTCAACAAAGAATTTTACAAACCTAAGGTGTTGCAACCAAAAAGTCCACCACATAATTCTGATTCATAAGTAACTAATTTCATTTCTTCTCTTGTCATTTAAGTTTGTATATTCATCCAACTTTTGTTATCTTTTTTAAAATACAGTGGAATACATCTAATGATCAAAATGATAGTTAAACCTAGCGCTGAAATTTTTAAAGTGCTTAAAATTGGGAAAATGGAAAAATGATAGTTCAAACTATCATTTATATATTTATAGTGCATATAAATTTATCAAATATCCAAAATAATTTTTTAGACTAGCATACATATTTTTAAAGTCTATTGGACTAAACTAAACATGCAAACAGATAGCCAAAATATCATTTGTATTTTTAAATTGCAGTGGAATGCATTAAATATGCAAAATGATAGTAAAAGCTAGCATAGTTAATTGACAGTTCATTGGACTGCATCTATTGAACAAAAAGATTATGTATAAGGTGCACATTCCAGACGTAGGAATGGTGTCTCTATGAATGTATTGATTAATATTGTCATAAAAATATAATGCTATATTTTAGAATTCTAGAGTAAAGAATGCTATCTTATTTTAGCATTAGATTATACTGTAATATTAACTAAAATTTCTTTATCTAAAACAGACTTGATTGTGCATTCTTTGTGATGGCAAACATGAAAAAACTTGACAAAGATGAGATGCCAGCAAAATATGCAAAGGAAACAATTAGAAAACTATGAGCAGCAGTGGTGTATGACATACTCAATGATCCACAATATAATTGGTCGGTGGAGAAGTCCTACAAAGACTAGATGTTGTATTTAAACCTCTTAGAACTTTGGATTTTATTTGAGTTGAATCACTAGTCTTATATGTTTTCCAATGCTTGTATTTTGTTCTCAGTGTATAAATTGCTGTGATGGATTTGAACTTCTCAATTTGAATTTGATTCGATTATAGTTGTCTGTTTTCAGTGCATGAACTACAATGGATAAACTATGGATATATTCAAGTGTCATTTTATGTGCTTTTTGATGCTTTTACTGTGTTTCTTAAGTGGTGAATAATGTTTATACTGAAATGCTAGATAAAACTAGCATTGTGCGAAAATACATTTCTTAGTGATTGAACTGTGATGAATAAAGTGTGAATTTATCCATATAGCATTTTTATATGCTTTTCAATGTTTGTACTCTGTTTCAAGTGTGATAAATACTGTTTATACTGTAATGCTAGTTATAACTAGCATTTGACTGAAATGCTAAATACAACTATCGTTCAACTGAAATGTTTATATGCTTACCCATCGTACCCACTTAGACTTTTGATATGCATACTATAAGCTAACGTCTACACTATACATTCATGGAACATCAGCTTTGTAGTCCATTTTTTTGTAGTTGCCCCTGTTCCATTTGGGTCATGTTACTCTACTACCAAATTATAGTGATACTTCAATTTGATTGAATATTACTTCAACAGCTGCTCTTCACCAACATTCTATTGTGATTGTTCAACTAATATACAATTGCTATTTCTTTTTAATTTTTTAATTTTTCTATTGCAATCTCCACATCCATTGCCAAAGTTTTCTAGATATTGATTGGTACTTGAATTTTTAACTAATACTCACTTCACCCTTTCATCACCTCATCATCAGTTCGGTAGCTCATCACATAACCACTTATGTAATCTCAGCAGCTAATCATATAAACAGTAGATCATCATCAGATCCTTCGTTCTTGCACAACAGCTTACTCATTTCTATACAATGACAGGTTGTGGTTTTCAATGTTCAAATTGTATTTCAGGTGTGATGCATACTGCTTATAATGAAATGCTAGTTACAACTAGCATTGAATTGAAATGTTAATACTGAAGTGCAGGTCATGCAATTCTTTAATTCATATTAAATATTCTGCAATATGAATAAATAATAGATTCCTAAAAATAGAACTTCACCAACAATGGAAAATATAGGAATAGATGATATTAGAAATTAAAATAAAATAACCAAAACATTTCACATTTTATTTTCTAATGATTTCACATAGTCTGACTTCATTCTTCTATAAGCTTTAGCAGCTTTACATTTAAAAAACAACTCCATTACACTAACAAAATACATAAAATATTTAACTTTTTGAAGAAGCAAGACAATTCCTTTTGTTGTGCCCAACTTCATTACACTGACTGCATCTGTTTCTTTTACTTTGAGAATATCCAAATCCACCACGCCTCTTTGTAGATGGTCTTCTTGCACCCCGAACCTCTTTAGAAGGCCTAATCAAAACATCATTTTCAGCAGCAACTGGCTTATCAAAATCTAGAATTGGATTGATAGCATTAGCATACAAAGATCTGAAAGCATTAATAGTAAAATAGTCCTCCACATAATCATAAACTGATAACCAAGACTTGTTAGTGCACTTAATTGCATGGGCATATGGAAAACTAGTAACTCTCCATTGATTATAACTACATAAACGATTTTGAAGATCGACCACCTGTGACTTAGGAGATTTAACTTCAAACACAAATTCTGAAGACTTATAAACATCCCAACCAAAGCCATCATCGACTAACTTAGACAAACGTTCCTCCATAACATGACAAAGATTCGTTGTCCACAAACGATATTCCTCTCTTCGTCTAGCCATTTGCTCCATTACTTTCACTCGAATACCATCCAAACAAGAAGTTATTGGCATAACTCTATCTTCCAAAATCCATGAGTTGAAACTTTCTGCAACATTAGAAGATTTTTTGTCATAACGCTTTCCTTGAAAAAATAAATCCGTCCAATGGTTAAAAAGTTTATCTCTTAGAAAATTTTCTACGGACGTACCCCCAATATCCTTAAATTTAGAAAGATATCGCTCAAAATCATACATATTAGAAGCTCTAGCACAAAGTTTGAACAACTCAACAATTGATGAATCACCTTTAGCTGCCTTAACAACAGTACCAATATTTTGTTCCATGTGAAGTAAACAATAGCTATGATATGAAGAAGGAAATATTTTCGGAACACCTAAAATGAGACCTCACTGACGATCAAACATAAAAACTAAAGACCGATCTTCATTGATGCAGCAGCAGATAACTAAAATATATGAATCTGTGAAAGTAACGATTGTGGAATAGAAGATACCGAATGGCCCAAATCCGTTGATCCGAAGATACCGGATTCTAGCTATCCCAAACACGTTGATCGCGCACGATACCATGTTTAAAGATCTACGATTCTTCGACGTTGATCTAGCGCACTAGATTCCGTGAATCGGCTTCAACGATCGTTGATTCAAGCGCACTTGAATACCGAAGGTGGAGATAGGAGATCACACTCAACTACCAATTTAATGAAAGCACAAAGCTAACAAACAAATTTTATTCAAAATCAACCAACCTTTACAAGTGACACCACTCGCCTATTTATAGGCTTACAACACAACACAAATTTGTACAACACATAGGTCATTTACGACCTAACATAGACCAGCGACCTAACAAAGTACACGACCTAACATGGATCGCGACCTACGACTTATATACAAACGACATAAGAAAACACTTTACAACACTTTACAACATACATCACAAAGCCTTGAGCGACCTAAGATACAACACACACACGGCAGCAGCGACCTAAGCTCTTCCAGCAACTTAAGTCTTGCGACCTATACTTGAGCGACCTAAAAATGCAAGGCCGCGACCTAACTTCCCAACACATAAGGTCGAGCGACCTAAGATGGATGCGGCTTAAGCTTCAACGACCTAATTCTCCTCGCGACCTAACTTAAGTCGTAGCTCGAGACAGTCTTCACTCGAAATACCGGAGCGACCTAAAGCGAGCTGCATGTGAGAGTTAGGTCGTTCGCGACCTAACTTTGATTTGTTTTCCTTGCTAGGTCGTAGCTCGCTTGAGCGACCTATCACATTAACTCGCGCGAGTGTCTTCATGCTTAGCCCGTTAACTCGCGAGCGACCTTCGTTATGTTGCGAATCTCCACTAAATCGTTTGCGAGCTTCACTAAGTCGCTGGAGCGACTTAAAGGACTCGTTAGGTCGTTCGCGACCTAACACTTCACCAAATTGGGCTGTATTATCTTGGAGCGACTTAAAGGAATCGTTAGGTCGTTCGCGACCTAACACTTCATCATTCTGGACTGCATCATCCTCCCCTGGTTGGGAAAAATTTGTCCTCGAATTTACGCCCTCCTTTTCCACAACAAGCTCATCCCCATGATATGGTATAAGATGTTTAACATTAAACACGTCAGAAGTGTATATATCCTCCGGCAGCTTCAACCTATAAGCATTTTCATTGATCCGTTTCACGATCGTTACAGGACCAATTTTTCGAGCTTTAAGCTTATTGTATGCTCCCACTGGAAAACGATCTTTCGTTAGTACATCATATACTAAATCTCCTTCATTAAATTCAATGCTTCTTCGTTTCAAATCCGCAGCTCGTTTATACTTTTCATTTGCTTTCTCCAATCGTTCCTGAACGATTTTATGACATTCTGCCAATCCATCAACAAAATCAATAGCCCGTTTAACTGTCCTCTTCGGTTGTGGTACTATCATCAAATCCAACGACCCCTTTGGTAAGCTGGAATATACAATCTGAAATGGACTGAAACCAGTACTTCGATTGACTGCATGATTATGTGCAAACTCTACCTGACATAACTTCATATCCCAGCCCTTCAAGTTATCTTTCACGAGACACCTCAACAAGTTCCCCAACGATCTGTTAACAACTTCAGTCTGACCATCAGACTGCGGATGGTAAGCACTACTAAAATTTAGCTTTGTTCCCACCATCTTCCACAAACTCAGTCAAAAATGACTTAGAAATCTAGTATCCCGATCAGAAACAATGGATTCTGGAAAACCATGTAAGCGATACACTTCTTTAAAGAATAACTCGGCAACACGGACGGCATCAGCTGTCTTCTTACAAGCGATGAAATGTGCCATCTTTGAAAACCTGTCCACTACAACATATATCGAATCATTCCCCCTCTGAGTTCTTGGTAATCCCAAAACAAAATCCATACTAATATCAACCCATGGTCTAATCGGCACGGGCAACGACATATACAATCCCGCATTCGTCGTTGTCCCTTTGGAAATTTGGCAAATATGACATCTTTCCACAAATCTTCCAACCTCTTTCTTCATAGAAGGCCAAAAATATGACTGTGAAATCAACTGTAATGTATGGTCTCTCCCCACATGTTCTTCCTCATGCAACTCCTTCACAATCTTCATTCGTAAGCTGCACTCGGGTATACATAATCTGTTTCCCCTGAATAGAAAACCATCCACTAATACAAACTCATCAGTCTTTTCCTCCTTGACTTCATCTACAAACTTCGTGAAGTAAGGATCATCAACCATTAATTCTGGCAACACATTAAACCCCATCACTTCAACCTTCATTGTAGTCAATAAATGATTCCTTCGACTCAATGCATCTGCCACTCGGTTTGTAATTCCCGACTTATGCTTCACCACAAATGTAAATTGTTGTAAGTATGCAATCCACGAAGCATGCCTTGCCGCAATCTTGTCCTATCCCTGCATATGCTTCAACGCTTCATGATCAGTATATAAAACAAATTCTTTATGAAACAAATAATGTCTCCAGTGTTTCACAGCTTGCACGATAGCATAAAATTCCATATCATACGTATTATATCTCATCTTTGCTCCCGATATCTTCTCACTAAAATATGCAATAGGACGACCTTTCTGACTCAACACCCCTCCAATCCCAACTTTAGATGCATCAGTATGTAACTCAAACAACAACTGAAAATCTGGCAAAACTAGAATTGGTGCTATCGTCAAAAGCTCCTTGATCTGTTCAAAAGCAACCCCTGCTTCCTTCGACCATGAAAATTGCTTCCCCTTCATACAATCAGTAACTGGTGCCATCACGCTACTGAAGTGTGGAATAAACCTTTGGTAGAATGACGCTAAACCATGAAAACTTCTAACTTCGGTTATCGTCCTGGGTTGTGGCCAATTTCTGATTGCTTCAACTTTATTCTGATCCACCTGTATACCTCCATCCGATATAACATACCCCAAAAATAAAACACTATGCGTCATGAACACGCATTTCTTAGTTGCAGCATAAAATTGTTCCTGTCGCAATACCATCAACACTTCTCTCAGATGTTGCAAGTGTTCTTCTGGATTCCCACTATATATCAGTATATCATCAAAATACACCACTACAAACTTCCCGATAAATGGTCTAAAGATCTGATTCATCACCCTCATAAATGTACTCGGTGCATTCGAAAGACCAAACGGCATAACCAGCCATTCGTACAACCCCTCACGTGTCTTGAATGCTGTTTTCCATTCATCCCCTGGTCTGATTCGAATTTGATGATAACCGATTTTCAAATCAATCTTCGAAAAGATCGTAGCTCCACTAAGCTGATCCAACAAGTCATCCAATCTAGGCATAGGAAATCTATATCTCACGGTAATCTTGTTCAGTGCCCGACTATCAGTGCACATCCTCCACGTTCCATCCTTCTTCGGTACTAACAAAGCTGGCACCGCACAAGGACTTAAACTTTCCTATACACGCCCCTGTTCAAGCAATTCTTCCACTTGCCTTCTCAACTCCTCATGTTCTTTTGGACTCATTCTGTAGTGTGGTCTATGAGGTAACACAGCTCCTGGAACAAGATCAATTTGATGTTGAATGTCTCTCAACGACGGTAAATCCGTTGGTAGCTCCTCAAGAAATACATCGTCAAATTCTCCCAGCACGGGCTTTACTCCTTCAGGGATCTCAACCACTTCATGACTCTCACGTCCAATCAACAAGAATACTTCAGGCTCCTCTTCTACCTCCTTAACAAACTCCTTCAATGATAACAAAGTTTTCAACTCTTCAATCTCCTCCAACTTGCTTTCCTCGTGTTGTCGCTTCTTAGGAATTAAAGTAATCTTTGTACCCTCAAACATGAAACTGTAACTGTTAGCACGTCCATCATGTTGCACAGCCCTATCATACTGCCATGGTCTCCCCAACAACATATGACATACGTCCATGTCCATAACATCACACCAGATTTCATCTTTGTATTTCTTCCCAATTGAAAAATTAACACAAGCTCTTCGTCCAACTTTCACCTCCCCACCTTTCCTCAACCAAGCTAACTTGTAAGGTTTCGGATGCTTCTCTGTCTTCAATGATAACTTCTTCACAGCTTCTGTAGAGATAATATTGTCGCAACTTCCTGCATCAATAACAAACTTGCAAACCCTTCCCAAGATAGTACATGTTGATTGAAAGATGTTACTCCTCAACCAGCTAGTTTCCTCCTCCTGTTTTGGCGTTAAACACGACCTCTTCATCATCAATGAATACCCTTCATCTCCCGACACATTTTCTTCCTCCTCATCATGTAGTGAATTAGAACAATCAGCTTCTACCTCATCTTCCTCTGCCTCAGCAATCATCGTTCGCTTCTTTGGCTTCGTACATTCATTGCTTTTGTGACCCATCTCCTGACAATTGAAACATTTGATACCACTATTGATTCTGGTCTTAGCAACTTCATTAACAACCGGTTTTGCAACAGCCTTCGAAACATTCGCACTGTTACTAGCCCCTTTCATTGGATTGTTGGAATTTGTAAACACACCACCCCCTCTCCTGCCTTGCTTCTCCCAAGCTAGAGCCTTTTGATGTGCTTCAGCCATAGATCTGGGATCAAACATATTCACCATATCTTGTATCTGCATTCTCAACCCTCCAACAAATCTAGCTGTCAACTGCTCCTCCGTCTCCATGATGTCATTACTTGCAATTAATTGATAAAATTCATCCGCATAGTCATTCACAGATTTCGTTCCCTGTCTCAGATTCTGCAATCGTTGATACATAAGAGACTGATAGTTATACGGCAAGAATGTAGCTTTCATCAACTTCTTCATCTTATCCCATGATTCAATCTTTGACTTTCCCATCCTTTCCCGCGTAAGTTTAGTTTGCTGCCACCATGCCATGGCTCTCCCTTTCAATCGTGTAGCAACTAACTTCACTCTCCGATGCTCAGGAACCTCCTTAAAGTCAAAAATTTCTTCCACATTAGACAACCAATCCAAAAATTCTTCCGCCACCATTCCACCTTTGAATTCTGAAATTTCAGTTTTCATCCCCGACTCCCATCGACGATCATCCTCAACATCCCGATATGCATTCCATCCTTGGTCTCGATCTCGATAATGGATATTACTTCTATCACTCTCTTCATCATACTCACGTGTACTTCAATATCGATCTCGACCATTAACATTTCTTCGATCACGCATGTCTCTTCTACTATGTCGTTCTTCATCATGATATGGCTCATACTCAAACTCACGTTAAGTTCTTCTTTCTTCATCTCGATACTCATGGTGATCTCTTCTCATTGAAACTGATGATTCTCTTCTTCCTCGATCAGATTGTGGCGATACCCTTCTCGCTTCCGTAACCGTTGGCGAAACTCGGTTTCCTCCATGGTTCGAGATTGGCGACCTCCTTCTTTGACCTTGATTCATATCATTCATCAATTTCTCTAACCTTCCAATACCTTCATCTAACTTCTCATTGAATTTGTTACCTATGCGTTGTTCCATTTGCTCGGCATCTTCCCTCTTGTACAAATCTTCAATATTTTGATGTCGATTAGCTCTCCTCGGCGACATTGTTAAATGAAACAAACTTCAACTCTCGGTGTGAACAAATATGATGCATGGCCTTCACTTGCTCTCGGCTCTAACCCCAAATACTTCACTTAGCTTGGCTTTGCTTGATGTAGCTCGGCTTCACTAACTCCTCTAACTCTTCGATAAGAATTGGCTCCAAGACTCGGCTTAGCTATGATTGGCTAAGTCTAGCTCTGATACCAAATGATGCAGCAGCAGATAACTAAAATATATGAATCTGTGAAAGTAGCGATTGTGGAATAGAAGATACCAAATGGCCCAAATCCGTTGATCTGAAGATACCGGATTCTAGCTATCCCAAACACGTTGATCGCGCACGATACCGTGTTTAAAGATCTACTATTCTTCGACGTTGATCTAGCGCCCGTGAATCGGCTTCAGCGATCGTTGATTCAAGCGCACTTGAATACTGAAGGTGGAGATAGGAGATCATACTCAACTACCAATTTAATGAAAGCACAAAGCTAACAAACAAATTTTATTCAAAATCAACCAACCTTTACAAGTGACACCACTCGCCTATTTATAGGCTTACAACACAACACAAATTTGTACAACACATAGGTCGTTTACGACCTAACATAGACCAGCGACCTAACAAAGTACACGACCTAACATGGATCGACCTACGACTTATATACAAACGACATAAGAAAACACTTTACAACACTTTACAACATACATCACAAAGCCTTGAGCGACCTAAGATACAACACACACACGGCAGCAGCGACCTAAGCTCTTCCAACGACTTAAGTCTTGCGACCTATACTTGAGCAACCTAAAAATGCAAGGCCGTGACCTAACTTCCCAGCACATAAGGTCGAGCGACCTAAGATGGATGCGGCTTAAGCTTCATCGACCTAATTCTCCTCGCGACCTAACTTAGGTCGTAGCTCGAGATAGTCTTCACTCGAAATACCGGAGTGACCTAAAGTGAGCGGCATGTGAGAGTTAGGTCGTTCGCGACCTAACTTTGATTTGTTTTCCTTGCTAGGTCGTAGCTCGCTTGAGCGACCTATCACATTAACTCGCGCGAGTGTCTTCATGCTTAGCCCGTTAACTCGCGAGCGACCTTCGTTATGTTGCGAATCTCCACTAGGTCGTTTGCGAGCTTCACTAAGTCGCTGGAGTGACTTAAAGGACTTGTTAGGTCATTCGCGACCTAACACTTCACCAAATTGGGCTGTATCACCTTGGAGTGACTTAAAGGAATCGTTAGGTCGTTCGCGACCTAACACTTCATCATTCTGGGCTGCATCATTCATGAAGCATTTCTTTCAAATGGAACAAAAATCAAGGCCAATTAGCTTCGTTTTCATGTGAAACAATACCCATTGCAAGAGGAAAGAAACCTACAAAATAAATAATTAATGACTGCTCAGTAGTAAGAAACATGAATTATATTATTAAACATTAAAACCTGTATTAAATGCTAATATTTTCTATTATATATAATTGAATTAGGATCAAAATGATATATGAATCTAGCATATGTTATTTTAAAGTCTTCTAGTTACTGTTGCATAAAATTTTAGTTCTTGTTTTTGTAAACTTTTCTACTATAAACATTTCTAGTGTAAACAGCTCTACCGTTGAATAAAATAGAGCAAACAATTCTAGTGTAAGCATGTCTGCATTAAAAATTATGTACTGCTTTGAACAATGATAGTTGAATATATCATTACCAGAAAAATAAATAAGTAAATAAAACAAAATTAAAATGAAACTTATACCGTGGTTACCATTTTTAGAAGTAGCAGCTAACAAAACACCCGGTTTTCCCTTTAAAGCAGTTGCATCTAAAAATATTAATGGCCGACAGTGCTTAAATCCAAGTAGGCAGGCACCAAAACCAATACAAACTCTTTCAAATTGATTAGTTGAAGGATTAACTTCCATAGCCACATAACTACCATGATTATACTTTTGCAACGCCTCCAAATACCAATTTAAATCATTATATGACATAGCATAATCCATATATATTTCTTTCAAAGCCAATTGTTTTCCGCTATATGCATAATAATATGAAAGATTAAAATTGTACTCTCTTCTGAATTCCTTGATAATATCTTTTGGCTTCTTCGTAGGAGAATCTCGAATTTGATCAATAATCAATGATTTAACAAATCTACTTGAAATATTAACTCTATTAACATCTCTAAGACCGACTCCACATGAATGATCAAAATTGTAGGTTCTAATAAAAAACCGAGAAAGTAGACCATGATCCGAAGAAGCATTAAGATAAAACTTACAACCATCCTTCAACCAAGAGCAATTAACCAAAATTCTATCGGGAGAATTTCTAACAAAAATCAAATCATAACCATTTTTTATTTGATATGCCATTAAAAACTCCTTACAATCCTCGGCTCCATTAAAACAAAAACCAAGAAAATCCACAATAGTTTTTTGAGAACCTTTCTCCAACATATCTTTCAAATAATAAGAAGAATCGACATGTGAATCACTATTTGTAGCATAATTACTACCAATTGAAGCACTTTGAACACTTGCATGGCCTAAACCACAACCACAAATATCAGCTTCGATAGCACAAACATTTTCCTTAAGAGTAAACTTAAAATATTCACTCTTCTTGAAAATTAGAAAGCACATAATACTAATCAAATATGAATCAGTATCAATGATTATATTCTTATTCTCAAGAATATAAGATATCTTAGTATAAAACAGACTAAGATGTGGCCAAACTTCACAGATTTCAGTCTTAACACCAAAACCCGTGGTAAGTCGGGTAGAATAACTATTCTCATTATGTTCAAAAATAACTAGCAAACTATTTGCTTCATTATTGTAGATATTAGTACTGCAAAAGAAATTAAAAAAACCAATTAGCAAACTTACTTAATCTTATGAATACAACAACAACAGAAAATGCTAAATTAACATAGCATAATAAACGAAAAGCAAAATAAGTTAATTATCAATACAACAAATACAAAATTAACATAGAATAACAAAAAAAGCAAATGATAAATGTTAAGTGCTAAATGAAAGCAAAATAAATTAATTTAAAAGCAAATGCTGAATGAACATAGCATAATCAAATTAAAACAAATTATGAATACAACAGCAAAGAATGCTATATAAACATAGCATAATGCAACAAACTACATATAAAATTCACTAGAATGATAGATGAACAGTAAAATTGTACAACAATAAACAATGTTAAATAAACATAACAGTACACATCAAATCTTACTTTTCCATTGAAACAAATCTAAAACTGGTACCGAAATCTGGAATTAGACAAAATGTGCAACCTAGAAAAACAAAAATATACTTAATATCAAAGGAAGATAAGAAGAAGATCGAAACAAATAAGAGCGATATACCTAGAACTGGAAATTGTTTAATGAAGATCGAGAGCACGATGAAGATCGACAGAGAATCGAGAAGATTGAATACAAAAATAATGAAACACGCGTCCTTGAAATGAAGATCGATGCACTAAGATCAGCAAGATCAGAATGAAGATCAAGAAGAAAATAGGAAGCAAGAAGATCGATGATAATGAACGGCAGGTTAAAATTTTACAAAAGTACGTCCTTTAAACAAAAAAATAAAGCCCACGTCCTTGAAATGAAAAAAACAAATCCGCATCCGTAGGTAAAAAAAGAAATAAAAAGTTCCTCCAGCCCATTTTCCTATTTTTAGTAACATTATTAGGAACATTTAATTAGGTAAATTAAATGAAATAATGTAAAATGATTAGGAGATTAATATTTGTGATTAATAGGGGTAGCCGTGCCATGTTAATGAGTAAAATAAAATGAGCTAACATGAATTAAAGTAAACAAGGGTAATAGGCAAGGGCAAAGTTGGAAAAAGAGCATTCTTATACCCTAAACCCTTAGGAATTCATTCATACGTTCATTTCAAAATCAAAACAACATTAGAGGCCGGCCATCATTAGCAAGAACAAGAGGAAGAAAAGCTAAAGGAAGAAGATTGCAAGGTTATGCCACGTTTTTGAATGATTAAATGTTTATATATGCTTGTTGATGATTTATGCTTATTTATATAGGTTTTATAATATGTTTTGATGTGAAAACCCTGTTAAATGACATCTGAATGCCTTGCGATTTTTGATTTAGATCAGAAATGATATTTTAGATATGGCTTTCATTTTCATAATTTTCTGAATTTATATGGATTTAATATAAATTTTCTAGCAAAGAAAATGATTATTTGGTTTTAAAATAAGTTTTTGCTAAATTATTTATGTTTTTGGTTTGAAATTAATATATGTTGGAAAACATGCTAAAAATGATTTTCTGGAATTTTTCTAGAATTTTTCTAAGTGTTTTAATAGATATATAAAATTATTTAAGGTTTGGGACTTAAATGTTTTATATATTTATAAAAGGAGAAGGGGTATTTTATAAATAAATTAAATTGTTTATTTCTGAAATATTGGCAACGCTTTTAGAAAAGAAATTAGCAACCAATGATATTTTAACAAACAAGGCAGGTTAGTTGAAAAGAATTACTTAAAAAGGTTAAAAATCAGTTTAAACATGCCTTTTACATGTTTCACCACTTTCGGCACCTAGCTTTCGACCGTGTTCCTCCGCCACCATCACCATCGAAACCAATGCGCATGGCATCAAAGACTTGGTGCGCAGCGAATTGGATATAGGCGGAAGGTATTGGGTCGAAACCAGGGATTCCGAAGGGGTCAAAGCGCTACTTTGCTTTCAAATGAAAACGCACCTGCTTTGTTTCGAAGGATATGCTTTCGACTTGGTTGGCTTTCGACTGGGTCAAATTGATTTAAGGAATGGTTTCGAAATGGGTTGCACTTTGTTTTAAGTAAATTCTTTCGAAGGGGTCGAAACCCCTAACTGTCGCTTTTCTACCATTCGAAGCAAATGGTTTCGGAAGGTATACTTTGTTTTAACACCCAAGCCGCTTCTCCATTGCTTTTGGAAGGTTGGTTCGACACCATCACTTCTTTACTTAGGAAATGCTTTCGAAAGAGTGCTTTTGACTTAAATGTTTTATGACCCTTTTGCTCCATTGAAGGTAGAACCTAAAGGTTTCGAAGGAGATAGTTTTAAATGGTTTCGAAAGGTTTCCACATGTTTTAATTGAACCCAAATGCTTTCGAAAGGTTTGATGTTCTTATACTTTCGAAAGGTTTTAATGAAGGTTTCGAAGGGGTGGTTCCCCAATGGTTTCGAAAGGTTTAAAAGTAAAGGTTTTCCAATGTTTTCGAAAGGCAATGTTTAAAGAGTTGTAAAAGAAGAATGTCTATGGTTTTGAAGCTTTCGATGGCGATGATTTTCAATGGTTTCGAAAGGTGATTATGAATGGTTTCAAAAGGAATGTTTTGGCCTTTTGGCCTAGATTATAAAAAGGGTTTACTTGGTTTCGAAAGGGGTACTTTCAATGGATTCGAAAGGGGTACTTTCAAATGTTTAAATGTTTTCATCAACAAAGATTTGAGTAAAGTATATATAACATGGCAAGGTGATTTTGAGTAAAGCATAGAGTATATATTTTCCTTGTTTAAAGTATAATTTAAAGGTTTAAATCATTTTGAAAGAAAAGGTTTTCAAGGAAAATTTATGGGTAGTTAACCCTAAGTAAAATGACTCAAATATTTGTATACCAGATGAGACTGGTATAGGGTCATGCCCTATACATTAGCTATTAGCCTCTAGCTAATTTGGTCCAAAATTCTAGTGTATAGGGCTTTGTCATAGGCAAGACTAAAATGAGGTTACACACAGAATGGAATATATTTGTACAGAGGTAGGTTATTGGCGAGCACTCGAAACCATTATGATCAGTTGACCTGGAGAAAGTAAGTTAGGGACAGACCATCTAGAAAAGGAGTATCTAACAGATGTTAGATTATTTGTTTATATTGTTTGGTAGGCCCGAGTCAGCCAAAGGTAGTAGTTAGCCAAACAAAACTATAAAGTTCAGACGGATAGTCCATTTGTTACCTGATATGTATGTTTACATGATAATGCTTTACATTTTTAACCAATTTTGGTTATAGGACTATGATTTGCAAAAGATATGTTTTAAAAGCATATTAGTGAGGGGAAACCCGTTCCGCTAAGCGGCGTGGTTTCACTTAATATCAAATAACCGAGATGTATAGTATTATTCACCCCAGGCTTTATGTCTGACTCGAAGTTTATGTTTTTCCCCTTAAACTCTCGGGTGCTCAAAATTGATTTGAGTAGGCCGAGGGTTGAGGATTTTAAGGTTTTAGTAGGTTGGAAAATAAAGCTTCAGGAGACGAGCAGGTGGTTGACGGATAACTACTTAAGAGCTGTTGTTTTATTTTGTTTGATTCTGCTGTGTTGTATTATGTCAGGTATGACTTTTTAGTACTCTTGTCAACCAAGGAGGCATCTTCATATGTCTCTCTTGGCGCATTTTGTAATAATTATATTTGATCTGAACCTATGAAACGATTAGGATTATGTAATGGAATATGAAACATGTTTTGTTAGATGTAATCAAAAAAGTTGTTTTTGAAATCTATGATTTTGCTTCATATTCATGTGCTTTTGATATTATGAATACCATTAACATTACCGTATTTGGTCACCAGAAGTTAATACTATGGATAACTGCAGCATCTGTAGCACTTAGCTTCGGGCCTCCAAATAGGGGATGTTACAAGAAACCTCATTTCAAGTACCAAAAAATTCCAAGTTCAAATACATATCAAAACACTTCAATCCGAACAGCGGTGGTAGACAATTTGGAGCTGGCATCTTCCAAATTGTGAACCTAATTCAAGGAGCACACAACTTCGTTTCAATGTGTCTTTAATAGGCTTTGGGAAAGGTAATTCTCTGATTTACATTCATTTATCAAATTTAGTTATTTTTTATATCATATGATGCTTGGATAGAAATATTACGAATCTAGTTTATCGATATGCTATCACATATCTAATGTTTGAAAATATATTAGTGCATATATGTTTAAATAAAATTTGTTATTGTTTTGATATATTTGAGCATTGAATTCTCAGCCTAATTAAAAAATAATAATTAAATATTATTTAAATATGCCTTTGTAAACAATAAATCATTTTCTAAAGAATGAAATTATAGATAAATGTCTTAAAGTTAGTAAAATATTATTTTTATATAAATATGATTCGACAATGATATTTAATATATATATATATATACACATATAATTTCTCATCTATTTAAATGATAGTTAATCCCAAAAAAATTATTAAAATTGATTGTGATAAAATAAATCATTTGTTTAATGTGACATCTCCCATTTTGAGGCCTAAAAATAAATGCTACCGATGCTGCAGTTATCAACAGTACTACTTTTCAATGACAAAATGGGATCAGTTAACTGTATCTATAACATCAAGAGCACACAAATATGAAAAATTTCAAAACATATTTTATTGATAAAATTTCATATTCAGTGCATAATGCCATTACAAAATCTTGTCGATTCCTCATTCAGAGAAAGTATAATAATTACAAATATATTCCAAAGGACATATGAAGATGCTCCATTGGATGATCAAAGTCTAACTACTTGACAGTTATAGATCTTGTCATTTCATCCATTCAAACAAAACATAAGCTTTAAACAACATAATGGAAGCAAATTCCTAACATTAGCTGGCTTACCTCCTACACGTCTTCGGAAGTTTATTCGTTTAACATGAAAATCCCTACTCCCGACCAATCAAATGAGTACCTAAGAGTTTAGGGAAAAACCAAAAACTTTGGGTCAAACAAATGTCTGCTGTGAATAATAATATACCATCCCAAACAAAAATAGATATCTAGTGAGACCAAGTCACTGAGTAGAATGAGTTTTCCCCTTACTAGTATCTCAAAATATGTCAATCTGTACATAAATAATGCACTTTCAACCACAATGGTTAAAACAAAACATGACATGATCATATGCATGCATGCAACATGGGTGAGTCCGACTAATATGTCATCCTAAGGTTATGCATACCCAAGATTTACTTTCCAAAAATAGACCGTCTGTCTCAAATCATAGTTTTCTTAGGGTTACTATGAACCTAATGGTTTTGCAGACCAACCAATAACCTATTAGGCCGACTCGGGTCAAAACTTTAACCAGATATTCCAAAATCTCCAAATACGGTTCGGAGTCTCCAAATACGGTTACGAGCAAAACAATTTAAGTATTATGGTGAGCATATAGAGCTAGGAGTTCCTTTCTGTGCGTAAACATCCTTTCGTCTCACTATTGACATGCCCTACGCACTGGAATCACTGACTTTTACCAATGGGGGCTAACGGCTGAAGCATAGGGCGCGACCCTACACTAGTCCCACCTATAATCTTATATGGTTTTAAATCCATGAGTTATATTTTTTTGATCATTTCTGGGCATCCTAACACAATTGATCTGTTTGATCTCCTAGATGCAATTCTGCTCATTCAGGAGTTTAGTCTAACCATACTCACTACTGGAACAACCTAACTGGTAATTATGTTCCCAAATCCTAAGATGTAATGTTGGGTCATGAAAATGTGAGTATGATAATGATAAATATGAAAATTTAACTGATCAAATCGATAACAAGAACATATAACATCACCCCTCAAAATATGTTCAATCAATAGTCACATTTATACAAAATTACTTAAGTTTAAGTAACATTTACAATATAACTTAAGTTTAAGCAATATCTTTCTTTGAAAAATTCAAATGAAATTGGACTAAAACTCCATTTTATTTCCTTGAAACCATTTATCTGTAGAAATGACAAACCACCTGAAATCATTCTAAAAAACAAAGAAAACATAGCCCATATACATAGCCAAAATCTAGTGCCAAAGCACTATCTTCTTTACATAACTTTTAAAACATTAGTTGTCAAAACAGGGATGTTGACCCTTTAGAAAACATGGCTATCAGCCTATAAATATAGCTATTTACTTTGTAAAACATAAGGCTATCAAGCCTATAAACATAGCTATTTAATTTATAAAACATAAGGCCGTCGAGCCTTTAAAACATAGCTTTCGAATTTACAAACATAGGTCCGTCGAGCCTCTAACACCTAGCTTTTAAATTTATAAATATAAGGCTATCAAGCCCCTGTAACAAGGTTATCGAGTTTGTAAAACACACCACTATCGTGCCGCTAAAATAAAGTTATCGAATATATATATATATATATGTATGTATGTATGTATAAATATATATAGGAGATGTCGATTCCAATAATACATGGGGTGTCGAGTTTCTCAAAAAAATGAGGTGCCGAACCTCTAAAACACTTAGGTTTATCAGATACTCTACTTAAGGGTGCCAAGCCCATAAAACATTAAAGGTGTCGAGTTTCTAAAACACACAAGCAAATAAGAGGAGCCGAGCCTCTAACACTTAGGCAAAAATGAGGTATCGAACCCCCTAACCACAAGGTGTCGAATTCATCACATAACTATCGTGTAACTATCTCATGCATCTGCATTTATAGTTATTGTATATCTAGGATATTATGGGCATCGAGTCTCTAGGTTACTGAGCTAATGGCATTTTTGTAAATACTTTAAAAACCGATTTATTTCCATTTTAAGCTAAAGCTTTTACTAACTCTTGCCCCATGTCAAATTATTATTGGATAACAAATTACTTTTCAATTTTCTTTTCAGAAATTGCTGGTAGATCACATTCCACCTTCTCAATTATCTTTACAAACCCTTATAATTAATATATTTTACTTGTATTAATTAAACACTTTTCTAGAATAATATATTCATAAAAAATCATAACCATTAGGGAAAAATTCTCAAAAATCACAAAAAATACGAATTTCCATCTTCTTCCTTATACAAAAACTTCAAGGCCAATATTTTAATTTAATTATTTTTAATAATTAACACTTGAAATAAACACCTTTCCCTCTTAAGAAATTCATAAAATATTCGTATGAACTTGGAAAATTATGAAATTAGAAACCTATCTCTAAAATAATGTTTTACATAGCATACTCAAATTTCAAATCAATTGAAGATCGAAAAGTTAGGTTTTTCCTTTAAAAACCCATAAGAATAGTTCCATAATAATTCCAATAAATCATCATTCACTCAAATAATGATATAAACCATTTAACCATGACATATTATCACTACAAGTCGGAAATCAAACATAGATCTGAAAGCAAGCATAAATAAATGAGATGGATACTATTATTCATCTTAGATTGGATAAGAGAGATTGAGATTTAAGGTTGATTAATTCCTTTAGCTTTTCTCTTTGATTTCTGCTTCCTTGTCTTCTAAGTAATGTCTGACATCTTTAGGTTATGTTTTGATATTTAAAAATGAAATGAGAATGAATGAGAGAGGGAGAGTTTAGGGAATGAATTATAGGATTATTCCCATTATGCCCCTTTCATGAATTCCTTTCTATTTATGTTTAAAACTATCTTCTTAATTGATTAATTAAGGCACAAGCTAATTAGTTAACAAATCTCATTTTCCTTATCACCGTATATTATTCTATTTAATTTACCTAATTAAATTTTCTGAATAATATTAAACAAAAACTAGGGGTGTTACAGGCTCCCCCCTAAAAACTTTCGTCCTCGAAATTACGATAAAGAAAACAACAAACATACCAATCATGCAAACATGTGTGACAAACATATAACAACAATACTAGTATATCTACTAGCAAAAGTTCTATATGACAAATATAGATATACCATCAAAATAACTAAGGATAAGTATCTCCAATCCTGTATTCCGCCTTCCAAGTACAGTCTTTCTCATTATCACCCCATTGGACTTTCACTAACTTGACAATCTTATGCCTTAATCTCTTCTCATCTCTTGCTACAACACGAACTGGTTGTCTAACAAAAGTCATATCTGGTTCCACTATTGAATCTTTCAATACAATTGGTGCAATAGTATTCTCTAGATCATGCACACACTTCCTAAGATGAGAAACATGAAAAACATTATGGACTCCTACCAATCTATTCGGTAACTCTATCTGATAAGTGAGTTTCCCGATCCTTTCTATGATAGGAAACATACCAACATATCTCAATGCCGATTTCCCCGACTTCCCAAACTATACCACACCCTTCATCGGTGACACTTTAACAAAAACATTGTCTCCAACTAAGAACTCTAAATCCTTACACTTCTTATCTATGTAACTTCTCTCCTAGACCGAGCATCCTTCATCCTTGTTCGGATCAACTCAATCTTTTATGTGGCTTCTCTCACCATATTTGGATCAAAAATCAGTATGTCTCCAATCTCCAACCAACAAGCTGGTGATTTGAACGGCCTTTCGTAAAGAGCTTCGAAGGCGTCATTCCTGTACTAGTTTGGTAACTATTATTATAGGAAAACTCGACTAAGTGCAAATGGTCCTCCCATGACCCTTCAAAGTTTAGTATACAAGCCCTTAATAAATCTTAAAAAACTTTGTTAACTCTTTCCATTTGTCCATCCGTTTGTGGATGGTAAGCGGTACTCATCTTTAGCTTGGTACCTAACACTTCTTGCAGGCTCTTGTAGAATTCACTAGTGAACAAAGAACGTAACTAACCACCCCGGAACAGGCTTATATTTCGACCCAGAAAGGCCCATCGAAACTTAGATCCATTCTAAGGCAAGCTGTTGGTAGTAAAAAGAAATAACATTGCAGAGCCATAATTAAACTTACAGAACTCACAACGGATGGAACAAAATATAATAGCAAAGTGTAACATTTATTCAAAACCATAAAAATGCCATAACACAAAATCCCATAAAAATCGTAACATAATATCTGTTACAACAATTGTCCAAACCCATGGGTACACATAAAAGCAAATAATAATAACAAATACTGCCACTAGCTAAACTTCTCCATCTCTAAGCATCATTACCGCATCACTTTGTCCTTAACCTGTGTTGTAATGAGGGGGGAGTCAGAACAACTAGTGTCTGGTGAATAAATCCCTCGAATCTTGCATTTTCAATATTTGTGCAGTATATTTCAAAATAATAATATGTCTACGAAGGTAAAACCATTAAAACTTTTTAAAACTTCTTTATAAGGAAAGGAAAGGGGTCCAACCACTTAATACCTTCCATTCCAGAAGTAGGTTTCTAAAATCCCATATTCCAATTATACGTCATAAATAGCTAATAATGTGAGAGACAGTACCTAAGCCACTTAATACCTTTTATTGGAAAATAAGCATACTATGGTCATTTAATACCTTAAGACAGACCCTATCATTTAAGACCTATTTCCAAGTGGAATCTCAGTGGCCACTTAATACTTCCAAGAGGAAATATGCATACTATGGTCATTTAATACCTTAATTAAAGAAAACCCCATCATTTAAGACCTATTTCCAAAAGCGGACCCCTATAGAGATACCACCTAACATGTCCCCATGGCCATTTAATACTTCATTTGGGAAAAAGAGGTGGGTCCAACCACTTAATACCTCAAAACCCCGAAGCAGGCCATGTAGAATGCAATAGCCTATGATCTTTATTTGATGATAATAAACATATATAAATATACAGATATTAAATGTATTGGATATAATACTATTCGATATAAAATATTCAAACACAACTGTAATCATAGAATACACAGATATTCATTGAACAATAAACAAATATTTTATTCAAATAATTGTTTTTATTACAATATTGAATAGTACATATTTTTAGCTCTAACTATTTTGAATATATACAAATCAACACCGCTTTACATATTTTGTACAAGATTGCATGTTGATCAATTCACTAACTGTCACACTCTTTTGTTGTCTTCAAGCTTCAGTATATGTCCAGTCTTCTGAGTACCTATCACATATAGTTCAAAAGCAGTAGTCTGGAAAATAATGTGAACTTGAACTGAAAAAAAATATTTTTTAAATATTGTTGCCTCAGGTAATTTGGGTTGTTTTTCTTTCTTTTTCACTAGTAGGGACATTCGATCTCAAGAGACTGCATAAACACATGTGTATTGCCTCAGCGTCTCGAGAATCATAGTGCAGACCCATGAAAATATTCAAATGGAACCAGACTACAATAACAAAGAATAACAATATGTTCAGTTTCAACATGTACATGAAGTTCAGTTTCAAATGCAACCAGACTTCAAATGGCACAAGGAAAGCACTTGAATAACAAGAATAACAATCAAGTTCAGTTTCAACACGTATATGAAAATATACAATATGTTCAAGCAATCAGGCATCCAGGCATTGGAGCATACATCAGCTCAACTAGACCAGTCTCACATATACACATGTATGCATACATGCATATATATGTATACACATATATCAGTTCAGGTATGAAGGCATCAAGTTTATCAACCCAGCAAACATTGAATAGAATACAAGGAAGTGGACATGGAACTCGACCAGCAATTAGCACAAAGTCTTTATGGCCAGAGAATACAAGTGCACAAGGACAAGTGAGCATAAGGTATTCAGGCATTTAGGCATGGATATGCAAGCATCCAGACATGAACACATACACAACATGTAACCAGACTTCAGAGAATACAAGTGATTATGGCCAAAGAATAAAAGCGCACCAAATATAAGCAAAGTCAAAATGCAAGCACTCGGGAGGACGGAGCATTGCCATAGCAATCACACACATATATACATACATACATATATGTATGTATGTATATACATGGAGACATCATATCAAACTTAAGAAAAGGCAACATGAGCATATAAATTAAGAAAATCAAGGCATGCTGCTAATTATCAGTAGCAGTTTGAACAAAGTCAAGGAAATTCAATCAGAGGTCACATATTTCATAAAATGAATCAGCGAATGATGAATTGAACAAGTCGCAGAGGATATCATGATGAATAAGTCAGACTTCAGGAAGTCAAGATTAACCCAAAATCAGCATATACATCTCAAATTCAAATGCCAAGCTGTAATCGAAGGATGATCAAGTCAGAGATGAACAAGTCATACTTCAGAGATCGTTCGACCAGAAATCAACGCAAGTACTAAAATCACGAAGAATTCAAATTAAAACAACGCAAACAAAAATTTAGGGATTTTATCCTTATTTAAACCTGTATCATCATTGGCAGAATATATGAAGTCGAGTTACTAGCAAGATAATTAAAAACAACAAATTTAAAGTCATACCAAATCCATAACTAAAGAAGTGCTCGACTCAATTGAAGCGACCGAGTGTAATCAAAGCTAGGCAGTCGATTGACAAAGCAAACCAAAGTGAAATCATCACTTCAATCGATCAATTTGAATTGGCGTGTTCAATCAGAAGGAACCCAAATTTCAGAAGAAGGGATAAAAGGAAATCGGCCATATTGAAAAGAAGAAGGATATCTCGTTTTTGGAACGCACAAATTGTTTTGGGCCATGTTCTCTTTTATTTTGAATTATAGTGTATTTAGGGTTTCTGTTTTTAATTTTTATTCTCATTTAAAATTTTGTAAATTTCTAGTTGTGTAACTAGGTACAAACTACTGGGTGTAGTTTGAGAATTCGCAGCTCAGTGGCTGAGTTATGGCAGAGTTTTGAGCTTAGAGTTAGGTTAATCGAGTTAGCGGATATCGCAAGTTTACGTATTTTTGCAAGCGTCTAATTGCTTGATTTATAGTAGAAACCTTAGAGGCAGCACGTAGGTAGGTTTTTGCCGAAGCTGGGTAAATCTGTGTGAGATCTTTACTGCATTACTTTCTGCTTTTGTTTTTATTTCCGCATTAATTTTTAGTAGACCCTATTCACCCCCCCCTCTAGGGTGAAAACGATCCTACAGGCCGTGGGAACTGGTAGCCAGATTAGCCGGGCAGATTTCCCCTATAGAATTTGGGACCAATCTCGCGTCATTACAAATATTTATCATAAGGATATCTCATATCAGTAAAAGTGTATGAAACTGCTGGTAGCCTCTAACCGAAGGGCAAACTTCATTCATGTAACTCTATTGACCTCGCATTCCTATGAATTAGCCACAAATCAATATATAATCATCTCACCATTTCATAAATAAGGCTTTATAAAGAATCTTCCTTATTATGCCTTAAAACAATAATTATGCTATATAAGAGTTTACTCTTATTTTCGTTTCACAATCAATTGCCTTCCTAATGGGAGGAAATAAATGTTTAATTAACTACGCCGTATACACAATAATTATATGTTAATTACGTAAATAGAGATAAATAAATATTCACAACTAATAAGTTTTAAACGCATGGACTTTACACTCTAAACTAGCGTTAAATGTTAATTCCCTAACCAATTATTATTACAAGTTCTTTTTCTTCAAATTCCCAAGATTTCGTGGAATTCTAATATCCAAAACAGGGAATAAATATCCATAACCAAAACTGCAATAACAAACTGGTAAATAAAATAGAAACTCGATTTATTACACCAATTCAATGGAATATCCTAAAAATAAGAATTGCAATCTAAACCCCGTATTCTATTTAACTCCTCTTTTACAAAGAAATAGATAAGAATAAGTGGTATATACTACGAATAGAATTCGTAATCTAAACCCCTTATTTTAGAATCAAAATCTGACCCAAAGAAGAAGGAGAAGTGGAATAGACTATGAGACTATCAAAAATTGCATAAACAAAACAAATTCCATCAAATTAATGTAAATAATTAGGAATCTCAACATAGAATTGACATACCGAAATTGTAACGTCACGGATTTTCGCGTTCGAAAATCGACATCCATACTTTACATCGTACTCGAATGCCATAGATTCGACCGTTCAAATCCGAGTCGCCGGAGCTTATAACACAATTAAGTACGTAACACAGCGGAAGAAAAAGAATAATACATTGATATGCAATATCTGATACAATGTCCGATACAACAGAATGATAAAATGAATATCAATATATATCAGAGATATGATACAACAAATAGCAGCGGAAAAGAAAATGATAACATCAGCAGCGGATAATCTCCATCTTCAAAGCACCAATCTAGAAATAGCTCGAACTCCCAATAACGAGGCACAAAGATAAGCAAATACAGTCCGATCCAAAGACTGAACTAGCTCCAGAAAATCTACTAATTCTGATTATCTGAAAAACCCAACTCTAGACTGCTCGTGTAGAAAATTTTGAACACCCAAAGTTTAGGAAAGAAACAATAAACTCCAGGTCAGTCGTTGGACTGGTGTGAGCAACAAAAACAGTTTATCTTTAAAAACAAATAGCAAAAGAATTTTAAAGTCAATTCGCAATGCTTTTGGAAAATGAGACTACCATAAGACCTCCCGCCACACACACAATGCAAACGCAGAATTGGAGGAGATTTCTTCTTATGATAGTCAAAGATGCTTACTATGTAAACAAAACATTTTGATATTATTATTAGTGCATAGTGTAGAAAACATTTCGAAAGTAGAATATAAATCTTAGCCAGCATAGACATTTCGAACTATGCCTACTATAGCTACCATCTAAACAGTGGTGACCACCATAAGTAAATGGCAGGTTCTACAACTAATACCGTACAAAGTTCGTATTGGAAGATGGATTTCCAACAAATGGTCAGGCTAAGGAACTTCCTATGCCACGAAAGAACGCCTCTGGCGGGACGCTCTGAGAGACAAACCGCTCTCTGCCAAACAAGGTCGGCTACCCTCCTTCCCAGGGGATATACAAAACCTCAGATATGCCACCCCCGGTCCTTTGGGACCTTTAATCGAGGCGCCTCTAAACCAACATCACACATAATAAATAAAGTGTGTCCACATGAGTAAGTATCTGAGCTCCATACCATGATACTACCCTTTTCCAGAAGGAATGGTCATACCCTAGGGAAGCTACCCCTGAAACCTTGCCGCATCATTCCTGTTTCGACCATTTCCGGTCTGTGAGGTTCGACGAAGTCTCGTCCACAAAGCTACGCTTTGTCACAAAGCCATGCTTTGGGTCAACAGATGATCAAAGTAATGATCACAAAGATAAATGATCAAACAAATGATCATATCACAAATGATCAAATAATGATCATCACACAGCAACACTCAGCATTTCACATTACCAAATTGGGAATATATCGCTGATAAATTTCAACTACATAACCTCTGAGCTCGTACGTCTCAGAGAAGGGTGTTAAGCTAAGAGAATAAATTCTCCGCCACCAAACAGAAATGTATTTGAAAGAAATCGGCTTTATATCTCAAAGTGTAATGTCAGACATGTATCCATACAAGTCTGTTCCGGGTTCGAACAGAACCGAAGGCACTTCTCACGAAGCCCTTGCAAATCTAGATAATTTTCAATCACGTCCGGACTTCCCGTCACTAAAGGTGATAAAACCCCTATACCGGAGATCAGCCGATGTAGAGTAACTCGACGGTAATCCTTCCGTTTTCAAAAATATCCGGTCTTCAACACCGGTCATCAAATGCTATCCATATACGTCGTATCACATATTCGGAATGGGTTATACGACCCAAAGGTCCTTTCCCGGCTAACCCGAATAGTGAGCGAAATATTTAAAAAATCATATGGATACTGGGGTTTCAATTAAGTCACAATTTATTATCCAAAACTTTCCTTCAAATGGTTTAACAAATTACCATTTTAATCTTTTTAAACAAAAAGATTCAATTCACAACTAAATTTCACAAAGATTCATTCACAGATTTTCCAAATCGATTTCCATTTCAATTTGATGTACTCGTTAAATCTTTAAATCAAGATTTAATTTATAGCTTTCAAAACTCGTTTCTAAAGATTCATTCATAGCCTTTCAAAACAATTTTTATTTCAAGTTGGATTAACTCATTCGGTCTTTGAATAAAAGACTCATTTCATAGTTTTCAAAACATTTCAATTTTATTTCAAATTTGAAACCTTTCAACACAATTTGGAAATTCATTTCTTATATGAAAGCTTTTACTATTTGAAAGCAAATAGTTTTCGTTTCGGAAAAATCCAGTTATATTTACACGAGTTAAAACCCTTGAATTAAATTCAAATTCCAAAATCAATACTTTTAAAATAGTTTAACCCATATATAACTTATACAACATTTTTAATCCCTAGCTTCAAATTATAGGATTCAATTTCAAACTTGAATTCAAATTTAAATCAAATTATTTAAATTTCAAAACTTAATCAAGTTATTCGAAAATAACTTTTATCTTTGAAATTCCATTTCGAAAGCTTTTCACTTTAAACCCAAATTTCTAATTTCAAAATCAGTTGAATTTAAAATTTCAATTTCAAAAACATCAAATTTAAATTATCAGTGACTTAACCGATTTCTCGTGAAATCCATATTTGTGTGTGTAAAGGTGTAGTCCAGGGGTTTTACACAATAGTGCCCAACATCAATCATCACAGATATATCGATAAGCGGTATAACCCATAACGCTTATCTTCATTCACAGATTCATAGATAAAATAAATTTATCAGTCACAAAGATTCACTATTACAATTCGATGTGGGTTTCGGATATCCAACTGGAATCCGACTCCCTGTCGCATCGAAATTCAAGTGTCATTTATGGGTCAAGGGTTTCATATTCACATAGTAATATATCACAGAAACAGATATATATATATATCGCGGGTAATCAATTACACTCATCCTAGATAAATAAATTACAGATCACAACACAAATCAGGGTATATCACAAAGCATCATATATCAGGGATATCAAACAATTCACATTCAATAGAATTCAAACATTCATAAGTAAGGTCAGTTAATTGTCTGATTAATTCAAATCTGATTAATTACTTATGAATTACTAATCCTGGTTAATCAACATCGATAAATCACAAATTATTTCGATTGATTATTCTTTAATCATTTATTAATTAACCATTTATAATAAATAAATTAGCCTTTAATTATTTAATTCATCATTTACTTAATTATCTTTAATTAATAATTTACCCTTAATAAATTAATTACCACTTAATTAATAAAATTTCAATAAGTGATCATCCCTAACCATTCACATTAATTATTTAATCTTTGATTAATTATCTTCAAATTAATTGCTTTAATTTATTAACCATATTAATTATCCTTAAACATTATTAAGTTTTTAACATAAACTCTAAAATAAGGGTTATATATATATATTTATATCTTAAATATTTTTTTTAAACTTAGTTAATTTTAAAATAATTTAATTAAGAAAAATCCTTTAACCAATTCAAAACTTAGATAAACATTCCTTATTTACAAAGGAACTGGGTTTAACAAAATTGTTTAAATAACTTGATTTTTTGTTTAAAAGTTAAAACTGCTTTTACCCTCAATTTCCAGACCCGAGAAAACCCCAGGAAATCCCGAGCATCACTTCGAGTAACTCGCGTTCGTTCCTACTTCGAGTCAACTCGCAAAAATACATGAGAACGCCTCGACCTTCCCTGTTCTTCCCCAAACTCGAATCCCATCAGACACAAGAACATGATCGTGCACGTGCACAACCCATCGCCAACATTCTGGCGAACTTTCGCACCTCCAACGAATCGACCTTGACCTCGACAACACCTCGCGATCACGCAAATGCCATGAGTTGATCGAGAATCGAATTCGACGAAAATAACCCACACAGCCAGGAACCCATCACCGGAAAACCTTTCCCCTCCGATGAACTATGCCACAAGAAGCTTCGCCATCCTCACCGTAGCTCACCCTCGACCTCCAGCTTCTATTAAAGGCTTCGCGGTCGCCTCCGATCACGTCCCATTGCCATAATCTCCTCTGAAAACATCGACGACACAACCAGATGTTAAACCCTAGTTTAATCTCTAATCAAAAATGCGATGATCTATACATTGATCCAGTATTTTTTTGGTATTCACGAACATCCAAACCATCCGCGACAACGAATTCGAGGGCTACAATTGTTCAGATCATCTGATTTTGACAAGAATACATTTTTCTTATCAACCCCAAATTCTTAGTGAAGAGTGAATGGAAAATTTTGATTTTTATTCCTAAAATCATTATTTTTACAGTAGATTCAACTAGTATTATTGAAATTAAAATATATGAAATTCGAATTTCTTGAAAGATTTGGATTGTGACAGTGCTTCATTGTTTCCACGAAGGAAATTTTGTAGAATTTGCTTTAATTCATTTCTGAAATAAGATACAGGTTTAAACAAAAACAAAAAATTTAACTTGTTTACATTCTTTGTTGGAATCAAAGAAGGAGAGAGGTTTAGATTCACTTGGATATGGGTTAACCTGTAAACCCAAAAATTCAGATGTCACTGTGTTACAGTTTTTAGAAAAAGAAACTTTCAAACTTTACTTTGATAAATTACAAATAGTACAAGTTTAAACGAACTCCATCTTGTTCACTGAAACATAATACGTGACCAACCATTTTTGATCATTCAGATTAAATAGAGGCAGAGGGGAAGGAAAAGATTTGACAGGTTTACTTTTGTTTTCCTAAAACTAAAACAGGGATCACATTCTTGCAGAGATCAACATGCACAGGCCAAAATCCCATCATATACTCAAGATATTTGCAAGCAAACCGAACACTAAACTCTCCTAATCATTCAAGCATCCACACAGCAACAAAGATTGAAAGAAAAACAAAAATTTACTCACTTGGTCAAAACAAAGAAGTCTGGAAAAAAACAAAGTTGCTCACCGTGATTTAAGAAGAAAGAACAGAGCTTGAAGATTTGCAAGTTGAAAGCTTTCCTTTTCTTTGATCTCTGGCTTTGAATTAAGTTGATGATTAAAATTTAGTTGTAGTTTATTTCAGATTTTTCTTGGCTTGATGAATGAACGAGACTAAAATGAGATCGTTCGAAGTATGGAAATGAAGTATACAGGGTATGCTATTTTGTACAAGGTGATAATATGGTTTTGGTATAAAATGATATATTATTTCTTTTTCTTTCCTGGCTTTCATTTTGCTGAGTTTTTTTGATGGATGAAGTGAAGAGGAGATGTATAAAAAAAGAAAAGTGTACAGAGTGTTATGGTTTGTACCATAAGCATGTTGAAGCGATCTGGTATTATTTTATTTTGTACAAACCATACCAGAGATCTTTTATTAAATATGGTGGCTGGAAGGATCCTAAGCAAACTCGAATTGACTTTGTTTTGAGCTAGCATTAAATGCTTTGTGTCCTTATGTCTACACACATATCTTTTATTTCAAATTTCGTATGTACTTGTCCTTGTATATATTTTCTTTTTATATGTACATAGTTGTTTACCTGTTCAACATGAAGATAATTTTGTGGCTAAAGTGATGTTGTCTTCATTTGTTTCTTTGCATACTTGTTTCCAGGTTGATGAGTTTATTTAAGTCTTTGTGATGTTGTTACTTCATACTTGAATATATATTTTTATTTAGTAAGTACATGTATATCTTTTCTTGCTTGAACCTGACGTTGTTACTCAGGTTCGAATGTGTTTTTGGCTTTCATTTTGTTGAAGTTGTTTACTTTGTTTATACTTGCATATGTATTTCGTTTTCTTTTGTAATATCACTTCAAAATAAAAATAAATTTCCATAGTTAATATGTTGTTAGAATTGTAGCCAATGTATTCACTTTATTATTATCACATAACTATATAAGTGATCATATATATATATTTTTCTATATTTTATAAGTTGTTAAAATTTAGCCAATTCGTTTACTTTATATTCTATAGCTTATCTTTATTTATTTATCTCTATTTATAACTCAAATATTTATTTTACTTTAATATTTATTGTCTTATATTTAATTTATAAATTCAAATTTACTCATATATATCCATATACATATATATTCACATATATACAAATTTCTACAATATTTAAATTTTTATGATTTATACAAAATTTATTCAAGCTTCGGGGAAACTCGCATCACTCTATCGATTTATTTCCTAATTTTTATTCAAAAATTAATTTAAATTATCAATTTAAATATATTTAAAATCTAGGGTCGTTACAGAAATAAAAAGAAATTTTGGGGGATTTTATCAATCATATCTTCGAAATCCCGAAATCCTTATGGCTATTCAAATCCAAAAGGAAATATGCTAAAAAATTGCTGAAAAGAAATACTAAGGTTTCCACTCACAAATAGCCTTCGCCTTTCTTGGATTTGCATGCCTCACAATCTCTTCTAGAATCTTTTTTTTGATAATATACACACATAATAGGGAAGAGGTATATATATTTATTAGATTTAGAACAGTTGGAGGAGAATAGAATAAGAATAGGTTGGAGGAAGAAGAAATAAATTGAAAATAGATTGGATTCTTACTTGAATTCTCCATGGAGTTTCTGAATCTAATTTGGAGAGATAACAATCGCAGAGTTCCGATATTGTTCGCAAAATATTTATGGATAAAAGTGAAAGGTCTAGGGTCTAATTTATAGTGGTTGGAAACGCACCAGAACCATTGAATGAGAATAGATTAAAAACAGATAAATCTGGAATGTACAACTCATCAAAATAGGCTCCACAACAAGGAAGCAGTCGACCCACATGCTCCAAGCAGTCGACCCCTACGGTCGACCTCTTGAGGTGTTGGGTCGACTTCTTCCCTTATATTGGGAAGGTATTTATTTTATTTTACCGTTGCTTGATTATTTATTGATCTCATACCTTAATTAACTTGTAACATTATTGCTAATTTTTAACGTTACTTAATCCCCAAGTCCAATTAATTTCAAATTAGGGAATTAATTATTTATTTGAATCCTATTCAAATTATTTTAAATCTGAAAACTTCAAATGCTCATAACTTCTTCGTTTGAGCTCCGTTTTTAGCATATTATATGTGGAAATTAATCAGAATTTCACCATGAGCGCAATGGTATAACTTTCGTGGTCAAATTCCAACTTTTATAACATTTCCATTTTCTACCATATCATATTCAATTTAATTTACCCCATTTATTTTTGGTTCGTCTTACGGGGTGTTACATTCTTCCCCCCTAAAAAGGATTTCATTCCGGAATCTTTCAAGGGGCGAACAGTACAATGCAAAATAACATCCATGTTATACAACCAAGTTATTTACACAACCATTTACTAACTAATAGAGCAGTGTGATTATGTACTGCAGACATACTAAAATGAGTTCAATCCTAGTCAATCCGAGCATGAGTGTGTAATCGTGTCATGAAAGTATGTATGCAAATACCCTAAACATGCATAAAAATTTCCACATAAGTGTAACATTGTTGTAAAATAGTATAGCAACCATCTTCTACCATCCGATCTAGCAACCATGATGCAACAAATATCCTAATTTTGGAGAGAAATCTTTTCAGAGAAAGGTTTAGGATGAAGAGTCCTCATGCCTCCCATTAGATTTTCTCACCATTGTACTCGAATCAATCCAATTATTTATTGCGGAGCTTTCGAGTTCTGTGATCTACGATGCATGCAGTGGCACGAGACACTATTGGCTCCGCCTCAAAATCCCCCAATTGATTAGGCTCTACAACAATTGTTATGCTATGAAGGTATTTCCTCAAATGAAAAAACGTCATGGACTCCAGCCAATGTAACGACCCATATTTTTAACTATTTTAAATTATTAAATTTATTATAATTATTGGATAAAAAATGGTTAGAAATAAAAATTTAATGGTTTGTTAATGTAGTTTATTAAATATTAACTTGGATAAAATCTTAAAGTAAACAATTTCGAAGATTTAGGCAATAACAAGTATTAAATAAATTCTATGTATTGGAAGTATTTATAAGCAATAGTATGAATTGATTAATAAATGTTGAATTATTTAGATGAAATAAAATAATTTCTTGATAACTAAAATTCATTTGAAATCTAATGTTGAGATTTATTGAAATTCTAATATTGGAATTCATCAAAATTGAATTATTGGAATACTTTAAATAACTAAATGGAACTAAGTGTAGTAGTTGTTCTATTATTTGAATTCTTTTTAAAATGTTAGATTTTATAAGTTAAATAACTTATATTTAAAATATGGTGATTTATTGGATAATTAAATTGTTTAAATTTAATATTGGAAATTATTTAAATAATTGAATCTTTAATTTAATATGAATGAAAATGATGCCAAAAGTTGATTTAAATCTTATTTAAACAGGAATGAAGGTTTTTAACTTTTAAAATTGAATTTATAGTGAATAAATTTATTTTTGGAAATTACTCGTTTTAATCGACGAGTAAAAATAGCCATTTTGGCCACTGTCTCAGATTTCGACGTAACCAGTCTCATCTGATCCGTAATAGTGAATTATTATTGGATTTCAACTTTCGTAGCCACCGGACTTGTCGTTTGGCCGTGCGAGCTTGAAACGCGTATAATCAATTAAATGAATTTAATTCAAATAATTTGATTTTGAAAGCTATCTTCTGCATACGATCGAATTGGACCTCAAGATTAGTTCCATCGCGTTCGGAATAAGGGTATAATATATAGAATGCCATGCACCACGCTTCGTTTGGAGTTCGGAATTTCATGGGTCGATCAGGTGAGATATTTTCTAATTAAATAATATATGTTTACTTTCCCACATCCAACCATTCGTACTCTCCACCCCAACTTTGTCTACCCCCATACCCCCTCTTTTACTCATTTTCAAATCGCAGTAGTAAAAAAGAAAAGAAAAAAAAACAAATCAATCGAATCGAACGCCGGCGGCCATGGAGAGCTCAAGCGGGACTAGGAGGGAGGGTTCGAATCGCCAGAAGCTCGCGATCGTCATCGTCATCGCGCGGCGACTAGGAGGAGGGAGGTCGCAGCCGTAGGCGGAGGTGGTGCATGTGGAGGAGTCGTGGGCGCGAGATGGGTTGTCGCGTTCGAACCTGGCCTGTAAGAGATAGAAGAGAGAGCGGGAACGAAGGAAGAAATCACGTATGGCCTGGGGAAGAAGGGGAACGCGTGCGACTGTGCGTGCAAAGGGAAGTTAGGGTAAGGTTAGTTTAATAAATTATTTAGTTAAGTGTTAATTAAGTTTTAATTACATCGATGCTAATTTAATCGTAACTTTTGCGTGCGAAGTCTGATTTGGGTGAAATAAGTTGCAGTGGATTCGTATCGACGTCTTCTACGATATGGGATCGAGTTAAAATTTATTTGAAGATGAGAAAATTTTCAATTTCAAATAAAATGTGAGTGTTCTATAACGCTCGCGAAGTACTGAATAGTTTTTATGTTAGTTAAATTTATAACATGAAGTAATTTAATTTTATTGAATGTTGTTTGGTAAAATTTAACAGACATTTAAATTGATATGAATTGAAATGATAGGAATTTGAATTGACAGTTCAAATTTGAACTGGGAATTAAATTGCTTGTTCAATTCCCAATTATTGATAACTGGTTAATTAGGGTGATAGTTTGACTGATTTGGATGTTGTTTGTGATGAATGTCTATTGGTTGATAGATTGGATGATTTGGATGTTTATTTACTTTTATATATTCCCGTTATCACCCTATACATTATTGACATCATATGAACTATTATTTGAATTATTTCGAATAAATTAAGAAATAAAGTCGAGAGCCGGTTTGAGCTATTCAAAAATGAATAATAATAACATAAAAATACATGTTGGTCCGTTCATTCCCTTTCTAATTAATAATTGCCGCAGTCTTGTCATTCTTTCCTCATTTGCTCAATTACTCCTTTCCATTTACGTTGTCTGAAGCTTTTCCTTTTCACATACGTGAACTACTTTTGATCTTTTTAATTCTTTCTTTCACCCCTTTTTAATACCTACCACTTTTAAAAAGGCTGTTCATATTTACTTTATTTCAGTACCTAGTTTGTTCATATTTACTTTATTACCTTTTCGTTCATTTTTCAACTTCATTTCCTGAAGCTCATTCCATTTATTTCTAATTAATAGTAGCATCTCTTTCCAAATTTCAATGGACCTAAACCTAACTCTAACCTTATAAATAAGATATGATGCAAATGAAACCTTAGCCTCCATTCTAATCTTCTTCTTTTTTCTCTCTCTCTTTTTCCTTTTCAAATCTTCTTCTTCTCTGTCATTTTTTCTTCTTCTTCAAATCTTCTTCCTCTTCAAACCTTTTCCTTTTTCAAACTTTTTTTTTTTTTCAAATCTTAATCTTCTCTTTCATTTTCAGTTCTTCTTGTTTTAATCCTTTTCCTTTTCAATTCTTCTTTTTCAGATCTTCTTCCTTTTTTTCAAACCTTATATGTATATATATTAATATAACAAGGAGGCAAATTAAAGTAGATCAAACCAAAAGCAAAATTTAGGAACAAAGCTGTCAATTAAGAAGGAGACTAAGAAAACCTAGAGAGGAGCTATTAATTAGAAGTCTATTATTTTCAGATTCATATAAATGTGAGTGATTAAACCCACTCAAGCAATACTAAATTTTATTATGTTAGTTGAATTAAAATTATGAAGTGATTAATTTTATTAGTTGTTGTTTGGTAGTTTAAATTGACATTTAAATTGAATTTGAATTTTATATTGAATTGAATTGACATTTAAATTAATATTGAAATTTAATTGCTAGTTAAACACCGACAATTGATAACTAGTAACTGTTACGATATATTGGTTAATTTGGATGTTAATTGTAATTGGATGCCTATTGATTGATATGTTGGATGTATGGTTGTTATTTATTTTGATATAACCCCGTTATTAAATTATTTATTATTTGACATCCTATAAATTGTCATTTGGATTACTTGAAATGAAGTAAGAAATAGGTTTGATATAATATATACCTATGTCATTTAAATATGGGTTGAAATGATATATATCCATCCATGTAATTAAAGTTGAAATAACTAATCACTTGGCCATAGGGTAGAAAATTATATACGAAAATCAGATTTGGTTAAATTAAATGGTTTTAAATCTTCAATTTAGGTTTTTTTAAATGATATTGTTCTAAAGAAAATAAATTTTGATTTATATGAATTGAATTATTTTCTAATTCGAGCTTTGGAATGTTGAAATTGAAATCGTTTAAATGAAATTGTTTAAGGATTTAATTTAAAATCTTAAAGTTGAAATTGAGATATGATTTGAATTTATTGAAAGTGAATTATTTTAAAGGTTTAAATTTTAATTTAAACTTTGAATTTACTTTAATTAAAATGATTTAAATTGGTATTTCAAAGTTTGGATGTGAAATGAATTTAAAATAAATTGTTTCAAATGAGAATTTGAATTGAAACTTTCAGCCTGTGAATAGAACTGTTTAAATTGAATTTGAAGTAAAGTTTAAAATCGTTAAATTGAGATTGATTTAAATGGAATTTTGAATATGAAGTTGACTTAAATTGGAAGTTGAAAAATTTAATTCGTTATGATTTGGAATTTGAACCTTGTTGTGAAAGGAAGAAACAGTTTTATTTTAATAATCAGATTGTTTAATATATAAACTATTCTAATTATTCAAACTATTTTAATCATTCAAAACTAATTTCATACTAAAACTATTTTATATTATAAACTATTTTCAATCTTTAAACTATTTTAGTTATTCCAAACTATTTTTCAATATTAAAACTATTATAATTATTCAAACAATTTTCAATATTGAAACTGTTTTAAAGGGGAACTATTTAGATTTAAATCATTGACTTAAATACGAATGTTTTGATATGAAGGTATAACCTGTTTTGAATTTGAAATGATTTTGAAGCGAATCTGATATTTTGATATAAATTACGACTTGTTCTTGAAATTTAAAAGAACTAACCAATGTGTAAAATGATGTTTGGTTATTAAAGAGACCGGGGCCGGATGAATGACATACTCTATGTTATTCTGCCGGAACCACTTTAATAACCTTGTACGCAGTGGATGTTACCCAGAATGTAAAGGTTGAATTGGCGATGTTTACTGAAATGAAGAAAGAGAATGATGATGGATGGCCCCAACACTTATGTCAATTTGAAATGACTAAAACAGGAGCCTATGTCTGGCCAAGGGGTTTTCTATCTTTAGGGGCCATCACCTCTTCGTATAACTATATTGATTTTTGACTTGATCGGTGCATATTTATTTGATTTTGGAGGTGGTCGACTCGGTCGGCAGTCGTTGCAAAGATGTGTTACGACCAACCAGAAAGGCTAAACTGGTAGAATCCTACCTTGGGCATTACCTGATGTACCTTGTCATACTTTTATCCTTATATGCGACCACTACAATTTTGTTTTAGTGTTGTCTTATCATAGCGCCTCCCTGACTACCGATGTTACTGGTTGTGTCACAAGGCAAACTGTAGGACAGTGCTTAAAAATGTGTTAAGGGAGATTAATGTAAAGCCTTAACGCTATTTTATTACTTTACTTTACTGATAGACACTACATATATAGCGTATTTTACTACATATAGATAGTTTAATGGATCCTTAGGAGATGAAAATCCCGTAACATCTCTTAAGTTATTGCACTCACGTTGTACACTTGATAGAAGATGAAAAATCATGTAAACATCTCCAAAGCTATTACACTCATATTTACTTGTTATTGATTTAACTTACATAAGAACTTTTAGTTTTGACTCGAGTGTTTTGTCTTTTTATTACGCTCGGGTCAGCCTGAGTATTTCAGTGTTTGGAGACAATATTCCTTAAAGATGAAGACGGGGTTTGCTAGACCGTATTTATTATTATTATTTTGCTGCATTATTTTGGTATGTTTGTTGATTGTATTCTGATTATGTTGTAAAATTGAAATCAAATGTATATTGCAAAACAGCTTCATGAACTGTTTATTTGATTATTATATTTTGTCATTCCGCTGCGAGATTCTGTGTAGTGCTTTCCTTCTTTTCTCTTATTTTCTTATTAAATCCCATTGATAATCTACTCTTTTGAATTATTTGAGTTAGACATGTGTGGTTTACTGTCGACTTAAATCATCCAAAAAGGTGGGTCATCACAGTTGGTATCAGAGCTTTGGTTTAGAGATACCTTAGCCTGTTGGGGGTTAAACTCATTAAGAGATAGGGTAATGGAATGCCCTATTATGATTTGAGAGTATATATACGAGAGAGCATATTTGTTAATGCAATAAAAATGTTTTATATTGTGTTAATTTATTCTATTGAGTATTTATGAATTCCGATCGGTACATAGGACGCTATGGCATCGATAAGGATTTCTAAATACTTAAACAGGGTAGACCGACACATATTGTTTTTGAAATTGGTAAATGAAATAATTTTACCTAAAACTATATTTTATATATAAAAAAAGAATAATTTTTCATAAATTAATATAGTTATTTTTGGTTGTGTTGGTTGTTAGGAAATGATAATATTCGATTATTGTCATTTATTATTTGGTTAGTCAAGGTTCTTAAAACTATCGACTATTGTATGTTACGAGAAAATGTAATTTTGTAAATATGGTTTATATATTATGATTTACCAATAAAATGAATTTAAATTGAAAATTTAAGAAGGTGTTTCGGAATTTGGTTTTCAAAGATTTTGAAAATAATATTAGTATTATTCGAAAGTATTTTCGGATAGAAATATTTTCAATGAGATTTAAAAGAAATGTTTTAAAAGAATAAGTTATGTACTCCCCTCTTCTGTCACTGGAAATAATTTCGATGATGATCGCGGCATCATTGATATTCATTTTCGAGTTTCAAAGTGGAAGACCACTATTGTAGCTTTGCTACACATTTCTTTTGATAAACTAATTTTGATTTAAATCCATTAAGTATGAGTTGATATATAAAAGATATAAGTATATATTATTTCAAGGTAATTCGAAATGAAACCTAGTATTTAGTTCTTAAGTTTTCTGTTAATTAATGATTTTCAATTATTGTAATAGAATGGAATCTTCGACTATTTTAATAAGTTGGAAACTTTCAAATTGAAATCTGAAATTAAAGCTAAGTGTTTAATGAAATATAAAGAGTCAAAATGAAATTGTGTTAAAGAAACATTTATAAATAAAGAATTAGGATGTTATAAGAAATGTTATAAACTTAAGTTAATGTTTTGAAATGCTTAATAATTAAACTGAATAGTAAAAAGTGAATACTATTCAAGGAAATGAATGTGAACTTAAGAAAGTAAACAAATTATAAAGGCATGTCTTATAAATTGTTGGTAAAATAAGAGTAAGTTACAAAGAATATTTATAAGTTAAGTTGTAGCTTTTTGAGATAATTATAAACTTGACTAATGTTTTGTCAAAGGAGATGAATCTTCATTAAATGTTTATAAACGTAAGAAAATATTTTGGAATAATTCACAAATAAATTTAGTATGGAAGAAGAAATAAATTATGAAAATAAATGTGAATTAAATTTAGATGAACTTAAATAATGATTCATTATAAATAAATAATAAATGTGAATTAAACTACAAAGAAACTTAAGGAATACTTTAAGAATTTACTCATTGATGATTTTAGATATTGAATGGTAAATGATGTGTTAAAGAAACCAATAGAATAAAATATGTAAGTTGTGCGTAGATCATTTCAGTCGCATAACAGTTCAAATCCAGATTCGAATACATGATTTGTGGAAATCCACACAAGTCCAAGTTAGGATTTTTCGCTCGATTCTTGATGGTGAACGCATGATACAGATTTTTGATATGATTTTGAAGTTTTCTATCATAGTTTATAGTTATGCAAGGAAAACAGAGATTTCTAATCAACGAACCGGATCAGAGTCAACACTAGAGTAGTCGAGTAAACAATACTTGTTCCAAAGTAAATTTGTGTATTTAAACAAGCGATCATAGTTGATATTGTGAACAAATGATATAGGTACATTGTACAAACTTAATAATATTTAAATTCTATGTTGTTGGCTTATGGGAAGTTTGGGAATGACACTTCAAATCGTTTGAGATTGTATGAATAATCTGTTGAGTAATTACCTAAGGCCGTTGAGCGTAAGGTACACTTAGTAGTTTATTTATCACCCTTGTACGTTGAAAAGTTTTTGAACCTGGACAATCCATTAGTTTTTGATTGCTATGGATGTGTGATGGATTCATTTGTTGCATATAATGGTCGTACTACTTTTTGTTTGCATATGATTATTATATATGTTGTGTTGCTTGTGCTATTAATTGGAACAACTAATATATTGCTCTTTTACATAGTTTTAACTCTTTGGATTATGCAAGTAAGATACAGGTTTATGGAAGCAATAACTGTTCCTTTTGGTTTCATAAATAGAGTTTTGTTTGCCCGACAAATAAGTACGTTTTTGTAGCTGTATTTTATTATTTTTCCCATAGTTTGGGATGCTTTATTATTAAAATAAGATATATACCAATACTGTTATTTTTTCGGACCTAGCCGCGCAAATGAGATGCTGCCAAAAATTTCCGTAAATTTAGGACCTAGAAAAATTTCCGTGGAAGTTGAATTATTTTCAAATTTATATTAAACATAAATATGTAAGTTTAATTGTTTATAGATTGACTATTTTGAATAAAATATATCAAATTTCTTGATTAATTGTTTATAAATTGACTATTTTGAAAAAAAATATCAAATTTCTTGATTCTTTCTTGTCCCTTTTCGGGGATGAAAAGTGTTGAGTGGGGGACATTGTAACTACCCGTATTTTCAACCATTTATAAATATTAAATTTAATATAATTGTTAAATAAAAATGGTTGTAAATAAAGATTTTATGATTTATTAATAGAAATGTTATTAGATGTATGTTATAATATAAGATGAAATTCTTAAGTAATAAATTTCAATAAGTTAAAGATGATAACCCTAATCAATTGAATGTGAAACAATGTTGGGTTGCATATTAACAATAAGATTTGAAATAACAAATGTTAATGTTGTAAAGAATAAAATGAATATTTATTTCTAATTAGAATATAATTGTAAAGTTTAATTTGGATATAACTGTAAAGTTTAATAAGGAAGAAAATATATGACTGTATGAATGTAAATTCCAATTGATTGGAATAATAAATGTTAATAAAAAGAATAATATATGTTTCTTTATTAAAGAAGAATTCGTATGTTTATTTATTTGAAATGTTGGTAGCTGAAGATTAATTATAGGAATAAGAAATCAATTATTTAATAAGAAATTAATAACTTTTGGTTTGTATACAATAATTCCATAAATACATTAAATTACTATAAAAAGGAATTGAATTGTCTCATTTCTCTTTTAAAATTTAACTTAGAAATCAATGACAGTTAATGTGATTGGAACCTTTTAATTAAAAAAAGGGATGTTACCCGACACCTTTGCCCGGCTATAAGACGGTGGCTGCAGAAGTTATAATTGAATGTAAGTAAGTGTAACGTCAAGGGTTGGACCACTTCGAGTCATAATGGCGGTTACTCCAAGTTGGCCTCGATGAATAGGAATCGATGTGTAATGGATGATGGGTCGGCAATAGGTGATGGAGTCACCAAAAACCGTGGGTCAGTGCTTCGAGTGTGGATCGGTTATTCTCGATCGGTTATATGTGATCGGTTGTTTACAATCAATCATGAGGGTTTGTGGTTGGCAGAGTAGATTTGGTTCGGTGCACTAGGTCAGATCGGCAACCTTGGTTCGTTCAGGGTAGATTGGCATAAGTAGGTCGGCAATAGTGGGAGACTGTGTTGGGTTCGACCTGGATAGGGTCAGCTTTGGAGGGATCGGTCCTTATGGGATCGGCCTTGGCGGTTCGGCCATATGGGATCGGTTAACTTGGCTTAAACTCAAGAGTGGAGAAGTGGATTAACACAAGCAAAAGCATGAATTACTTTGGGTCATGGTCCAGATTACTTCAAGCATGCGTGGGAGCTACTCCGAGTCAACATCCAGAGAGTCCCGGGTCGGCATGAGTGGATCGACAATAAGTGGATCGGTTGTGAAAGATCGGCATACCCGGGTCGGTCTTCCTAGCTCATCAACTGTGGGCCGAGCTATCTTAGTCATAGGCCTAGATAGGGAAGCCAGACTATCTTCGTCTATAAATAGAGGGGCATGGGTCCAATTTAAGGGATCTTTTTTCAGAAACCAAGGAGAGACTCTGCCATTTTTTATACTCATCTCTTTTCCATTCTAAACTGAATTCAAGTTGTACTTTGTGGATTGTATCTGTAATCAAGCAATTTAAAAATCAATAAAGATTATATTCAAAGTGGACGTAGGCAATTACGCCAAACCACTATAATTCTGGTGTTCTTGTTTTTGTTGCAGTTGTTTTTGCATTATATTGTGCTTTTCCTCTGTTTCAATTTACTGTCTTCATTAATCTCTCTACACAAATCTATTCAAGGGTGTTAGTGACCAATTCTAGTGCTTTCACTGAGAAAGTTCATTCTCAGGCTGTTAGGATCTACTTTGTTGCTACTGGATTAAGGAAATCCCCCGAAGGAGATCCAAGTTTATTCTCAGGAGTTCATGGATTTTACTCGGAGTTTCTACAGATAACTCTAAGATGTCAAGGCCACGCACCGGATCTGCCTCCCACAATGCCGATGCTAATGAGACCGCAAGTGTCCATCAAGTAGGACCAAGCAATCAGCAAGCTAATGCAGGTGCAGAACCTACCACCATCCCAAACCAAGCAGAAGCTGTCACTAGGGTAGAGTTCAATGAGTTGATGAGGGAGCTTGTGGAAAGCAGGAGACAGCTTAATGAGCAGATTCAAGCAAACGCCAACCTGATGACCCAGATTGCTCAGCATCAGCGTCAGAACACTAGAGGAAGCCCTGCTTCCTACTCATCATCCGACAGCTCTGCTTCATTAGATGAACACCCCAGGCTTAGACGCTGCAGGATTGAAATGGGACAATCTGGAGCAACAGAGCAATTGGTGACGAGTCACCAAGGAGAAACCAACAGAAATGATCCAGATTCCTTAACTGGAACCATGGCTCCTCAACTACACCTGGGGAGTCGCACCCAACCTGGAGTGAGAAACTTAGGATCTGGAGCATGCATTGGAGCTGGTCAACCACCTCACAAAGATTGTAATGAAGCGGGTCCTCAGGATTCACACTTAGATGATCGCCGACCGAGGAGGCACCAACCGGAGCAATCGCACAGGAGGGATACCGACTTGGCAACCCCCATTCAAACTCTGGATTTATCAGCTATGGTCAGGCAGCTGATGAGGGAGAATTAAGGCTTGACTAATGAAGATTGGGGCGTATCGAGGAGTCATACTCTGTTTACAGACAACATTCTACAAGCTGAGTACCCCAGAAAGTTTAGCATGCCTACTGTACCTGCTTACGAAGGGAAGACCGACCCTCGACAGCACATAATGAGATATGGGTGGATGATAGATTCGGCTAGGGCGAATGATGCGACCAAGTGCAGGTGCTTCCCAATAACTCTATTCGAAATCGCCACCATATGGTTCACGATACTTCCCCCGCGGTCGATCTCCAGATTTGATGAGCTAGCATTGAAGTTCGTGGAGTAGTTCAGGATCCATGCTACTCGCCCAAAAGACGTGATGTCGCTATCCAGTTTGATTTAGGCTCCTGGTGAGTCGTTGAAGGACTATTTACAGAGATTCCACGTTGCTGCCACCGAAGTTAGTAATCTGAATGACCATGCCATCCTTATGGCCGTGATGCGAGAAGTGGATCCGGAGTTTGAGTTTGGTGACTGGCTGGCAGGCAAACCACCGACTACCCTGGAACATTTTTATTCGAAGGCGAACCAATTCATGAGAAAGGAAGTGGCCAGGTGGTCAAGAAGGAGCATTGCGCCAGGAACCAGTAAGGAAGTGGTGCAAAGCAACATTGCGGTGAAGCAATCTGGCGAAAGCTCTGGTAAGGTAGAAGTCATTGTTCAAAATAAGCCAGAGCAATCAAAAGGAACATGAGGAGGAAAGTCCGGACAGAAAAGGGAAGCAGGAAAGTGGAAACCAAGGATCCCGACCTATAATGAGTATACACCCCTGAACACCTCTTTGGAGAATATTTACCTATCAACTTGTAATACTTTTCAGTACCGAAAGCCACGCCCAAAGGAATCGACTAAGGAACAAAAATAGTCCGGGAAATATTGTCAATTTCACGAGACCTATGGGCACAATACTGATGAATCTAGGCACCTCCACGACGCTATAGAAAAGCTGATTTGCTAGAAGAAGTTGCAGCAATTTGTTAAGAATCCGCAGGAAGGCGGACATGGGGCATCTGACCCCAATTGCGGGCAACCTTCACACCGACCTGAGGAACCCGCTCGGACCGGAGGAAGATCAGTCATAAACACGATAATTGATGGGCCTCATCCTGCAGACAAGAGTTGGCAAGAAATGGAACGCTATGTTAGTTCCTTGAAGCATGCGGACTTCAAATGCTGCTCAAACACAAAAGACGAGACTCCGGCGAAGCAGCGATGGATGATAACGGGTGACATAGTTTTCAGAAGTCGGGATGCCGATCAAGTATAAGCTCCTACTATTGACCCAATGGTTATCTCAGCTTTGATTGGACCGGCACTTGTGAGGAGAATATTAATTGATTGTGGGAGTTCTCTCAATATTATTTTTAAGAAGGCTTATGACCAGATAAGATGGAGGCGAAGGATTTAAAACCATCTAAAGCCCACATTCACGGCTTTAATGGTGCAGCTAACGATGCAGTGGGTTTTGTCGAATTGTCAGTTGAGCTAGGAGAAGGTGAATGTAGGAGGGTACGTATCCTACTGTTCATTGTTTTGGATGTTGATTCCCCGTATAATGTTTTTCTGGGCCGACCGGCACTGGCAGAGCTTAGGACAGCTTTGGCCCCATGGTGTTTAACCTTGAAATTTCCAACAGACAATGGAGTTGGTGTGGTGCATGGCGATCAAGTGACTGGTCGTGCTTGTTATGTGGCTGAGCTGAGAGAGGCTCAACGAAGAGAGAAGGGAAAGGGTGTGGACAAATCCGTCCGCATCCATGTTGCTGAAGATTGACAAGTAGCACCTGAGCCTTGGCTTGGGCATCACAGTCGGATCCATAGAGACATAGAGTTGAGAAGTGACGATGAAGAACCCAAGGAGGCCAAGGTGGTGCCGGCTAAACTGACTATTGACATCACGGTCAGCCATGATGACCCATCGCGGGTACTGAAGATAGGATCGCAGCTCAACCCCTCGATGATGAGGGATCTTACTGATTTCCTCCGAGCGAATCTCGATGTTTTCGCTTGGACCCATTCTGATATGTGTGGGATTTCTCCCGCCATCGCAAGTCATATGTTGAACATAGACCCAAAGTATGTACCGGTGAAACAAAAGAGGAGAGGCATGGACCCGGAGAGGTCCACTGCTATAAAAGAGGAGGTGGATAAACACAAAGCCAATGGGTTCATCCGCGACGCCCTCTATCCTGAATGGATATCCAATCCCGTATTGGTGAGGAAGGAAAACAGGAAGTGGAGGACCTGTTTTGATTACTCGGACCTGAACAAGGCATGCCCTAATGATAGTTTTCCATTGCCCAGAATTGATCAACTGGTCGACTCGATAGCAGAGCACGAGTTGTTGTCATTTATGGATGTGTATTCAGGATACAATCAAATCCCGATGCACATCCCAAATCAGGAGCACACCAGTTTTGTCACAGAAGTTGGACTATACTGTTATGTAGTGATGCCTTTCAGGTTGAAGAATGCAGGGGCAACTTATCAACAACTGGTGAATCAGATGTTTAAAGATCAGATTGGTAGAACGATGGAAGTCTATGTGGATGATATGCTCGTGAAGTCATGGCAATCAAACGACCACATTCGAGACTTGGCAGAGATGTTTGATATACTCAGATTTTATGGAATGAAAATCAATCCATTGAAATGCTCCTTTGGCGTTGCATCGGGGAATTTTTGGGCTTCATTGTCAACGCATGAGGGATTGAAGCGAACCTGGAAAAGATTCAAGCTATTCGGGATATACGGGCACCCAAAACTATAAAGCAAGTGCAGAGCCTAAATTGGAAGGTCACGACATTGAGTCGATTCATATCCAGAGCAACCGAAAAATGTATTCCCTTCTTTGATTTGATAAGGAAAGGGAAACAAATTTCGAATGGACGTCGGATTGTGAAGACGCGTTCCGATCTCTGGTGAGCCACTTGGAGAGGCCCCCTATTCTATCGAAATCCGTAGACCATGAGGAGTTGTATGTTTACTTGGCCGTATCCCAGCATGCCATCAGCGCGGTTTTGATTCGTGAGGAGGACCGAATACAAAAGCCGGTGTACTATGATAGTAAGCATTTAACGGAGGCAGAGAGAAATTATCCCAAGATTGAGAAGTTAGCTTACTGTTTGGTAATCGCATCACACAAACTCCGCCCGTATTTCCAGGCACATTCGGCCAGTATCTACACCGATCAACCTTTACGGCAGGTGCTCCAATGACCAGAGACTTCTGGAAGGTTACTTAAATGGAACATTGAGCTTAGTCAGTTCGACATCACCTACCTGCCTCGGAGGGCTATCCAGGGGCAAGCGTTGGCGTATTTTATTGCAGAGTTCACTATGCAGGATGAACCGAATGGAAATGATGCAATTCCCGCTGTACGATGGAAGCTATATACCGATGGGGCATCCAACGACCATTGTTCTGGGGCTGGTGTTGTTCTTGGAACTCCCGAGAACCGATCGATTTGTTATGCTTTGAAGCTTAATTTCCCCGCTACGAACAACGAATCTAGGTATGAAGCGTTGATCGCTAAACTGAAGCTTGCCAAAGAACTTGGAGTAAAATCGGTTGAAATCTTTTGTGGCTCACAACTGGCGGTGTACCAAGTCCGGGGAGACTACCAGGCAAAGGGGTAGAGGCTTGCTCCATACTTCACTCGAGTCAAAGAATTGTTGGCACCTCGAATACTATGATATTTCGCATATCCCAGGCGAACGGAACTGGGAAGCCGATTCCTTGGTGAAATTTGCAAGCACTGGCGATGCACAACAGTTGGGTTTGGTTCCCGTTGAAACTCTACATGCCCCGAGCATAAATGAGATGGATGTTGATCTTGTGGCGGAGACGGAAACTGGAAGGGAGTCGTGGATGACCCCATTCAGAGATACTTGTTACATGGGACCTTGCCCGAGGGAAGGAACGAGAGACGACAAGTTGTTCGCAAGGCCTCGCGGTATATTATGCAAGATGGAATGATGTATTGGAAGGGATTCTCCGTTCCTTTTCTTAGGCGCATCACCCACGACAAGATAAAACAAGTTTTAAGAGAAGTCCATGAAGGAGAATGTAGCGACCATACTGGGTGGCAGACACTAGCTAAAAAGATACTCCGCTATGGATTCTATTAGCCTACCATGAATCTGGACGCCGCAGACTATGTAAGGAGATGCGACAATGTTAGAAGTACGCAAAGATCCCGAGAGTGCCGCCGACGGAACTCACGCAAATGGTTAGTCCATGCCCGTTTGCGGTATAGGAGATCGATATTATCGGCTCCTAGCCAATCTCTAAAGGTGGTGCAAAATACGAACAGTTGATTACTTCACCAAATGGGCAGAAGCGGAGCCACTAGCTAGTAGCTACGATCACCACCAAAAAGGTCATTAATTTTGTTGTGCAGAACATTATATGCCGCTTTGGTCTCCCGTGGATTATCATTACTGATAATGGAACTTAATTTGAGAGTAGAGAATTCAAAGACTTTTGTCGGAAGTATTGCATTGAGAAAAGGTTTGCAGCAGTCGCTCACCCTAAAGCGAATGGGTAAGTTGAAACCATAAATAAGATAATCAAGTCCATCTTGAAAAAGCGTTTAGAGAAGGTTAGAGGCAAGTGGGTGGATGAGCTTCCAACGACACTCTAGGCATACAGAACCACCCACAAGTCCACGACTGGCCATACTCCTTTAGCCTTGGCATACGGCATTTAAGCAGTTATACACGTGGAACTCAAAGTTCCTTCCTACCGGGTGACTTATTATGATCTTAGAACGAACCAAGATCTTTTACTGGAGTCGTTGGACTTTGTCGACGAGAAGCGTGAAGAAGCTGATTTAAGGGCGGCCGCATATTGACACCGAGTCGCCCGATATTATAATGAAAAAGTTCGACCAAGAGCTTTCGATGTGGGCGACCTTGTTTTGAAGCGAGTTTTTCCGGTCCCGTCACATATGAATCCCATATAGGAAGGTCCCTATGTCATCGAACAGAGGCTTGGAGAAGGAACCTTCAAGCTAGCGACTCTTGATGGCGTGACACTCCCCAGAGCATGGAATAGTGAGCATTTGCACCGTTATTATACTTAGTTTATTTCTTTTGCATTTCAGTAGCAATTGTTTACAGTATATGTTTCTTTTGTTGTTCTCTGTTTCCGACATGTAATAAGACAATTCAGCTTGTCCCTATTTTCTACAATCAATAAAAGCTTGAAGTTATTTTTCTATGAACTGTTGTTCCGTGTTTTATAATTTCATGACAAAATTTATTTGCATTAATCTGTGTGGCGTATGAATGCACGCACAAAACCAAAAGCTGACCACCTATATACATAAAATCTCTAAGTCCCTGAAGTGGATTAGAGTACTCTGAGTCCCCAGAGTGCGGACTAGAGTATAAACGAATTTCAAAATCTCTAAATCCCTGAAGTGGATTGGAGTACTCTGAGTCCCCAGCGCATGGACTAGAGTATAAACGATTTCAAAATCTCTAAATCCTCGAGTGGATTAGAGTACTCTGAGTCCCCAGAGAGCAGACTAGAGTATAAATGATTTCAAAAATCTCTAAGTCCCCAGAGTGCGGATTAGATTACTCTAAGTCCCTAGTGCGTGGACTAGAGTATAAAAGAATTTCAAAATTTCTAAATCCCTAAAGTGGATTAGAGTACTCTGAGTCCCAAGAGCGTGGACTAGAGTATAAAAGATTTCAAAAATCTCTAAATCCCTGAAGTGGATTAGAGTACTCTGAGTCCCCAGAGCGTAGACTAGAGTATAAACGATTAAAAAAAATCTTTAAGTCCCCGAAGTGAGGATTAAAGTGCTCTAAGTCCCCGGAGCAGGGACTAGAATGTCAACGATTTCGAAAAATTCTGAAGTCCCAAAATGTGGACAGAAGAACTCTAAGTCCATCGAAAGCGGACTAGAGTTTAAATGACTCACGAATCCTTGAATTTCAGTTGCAGATTAAATTATAAGTGATGTGATGAAAATCTATAAATGCAAAGGAACAAAATTTTATCTACTTCTCAAAAAATTTCCTTACAACTTCTCCGAAAGATCGGAGGCCAAGTCTATCTACAATGACTACTAACAAAAGAAAGAGAAAAGGAAGGGAAAACAACAACTTATTTAAGCTAAACAAGATATGGCAAGACGATGGCTATTTCCTTGGTTTTCTTTCCTTTTTCGGCTTCTCCGAAGACTCTTTAGCTAAGCGTCTTTTCCTAGACCCTTTGCTTCCTAGCGACGTGGTATTCGAAGGAGGAGGAGGAACTTCCAAGGGTGTGGTCCCACCAGGGAGAATGACTTTGAGCGGCATGTTTAGGGGATCGTCTAGCTCCTCCACCTTGAGTCTTGTATTTACCTTGATTCTCTCTTTCTCCTCCTCCTCAAGCTGCTCCATCATGCTAAACTCGGAAGTGTGCTCGGAAGTGCTCGTGATTTCTACATCGTCATGTTCTTTGACATGTAAAGGGTCTTCAGGTTTATCCTCATCTAGCGTCTCGATTACTTGAGCATCAGGACCAGGGGTATCTCCGGTGTGAGGTGCCTCAGCTTCTTTTTCTTCTCGCTCCGTGACGACATCGCTCCTTGGAGTCGGTTCTGGACCAGAGTGACCTGTATGAATTCATGAAAAGCAGATGGTAGAATGCATCCTTTATCCATCAAAAGCGGTGACGTCCTAAACTTTAGAAGGTGAAGTTGCATACCAGCTTCCAATGGACTTTCGGTGGTCCTCGGAGTATCACCCTCAGGGATTGGGGATAAGATGTGAATGCCAAGTCCAGGCTTCTCCGGGTCATAACCAGCATGCTGCTCGGGAGGTTTAAGAGATGAAGTCTTAGCCGATTGAACGGGAGGAGGAACTTGGGGCTCAGTGCTGGACGGGACAACAATATCTTCTTTGCCCTTTGATGTCGGAGAATCTCTTCCAAAGAGGGCTTTCGCCGTAGATAAGTCCGAAGGCTCATTTCCTCGGAGCACTTCCCTCACGAGAGTCTCTTCATCAATCTCTTCGACACCTAACTCCACTTTCTTAATTTTTATCAGAGTATCCCATGCTTCAGCTAGCGATTCGAGATAACCATTGCCCAAGAAAGATAAGTCACAGTGCATGAGGACCCTTGCATTGTACTCGGCTATAAGCGGGTCAAATAAGCATTTAATCTCTTCCCTGCCGACCTCGGTCGCTGCCTCAATTTAGGAGTCGGTCTCAATGAGTGCTGCCTTTTTGCCTTATTCGCGAGCTGTATCTTTTAGCACTTCAATTTTGGATAGTTCCTTATCGAATTTTGCCTTCAAATTCCTTGTCTCGATGATTTCATCATAATATTTTTGTGATTCTTCCTGCACTGCAATTTTCTCCTCTTTCTCTTTAGAAAGCAGCTCCTTCAACTCCTTGACTCGACAAGCTAGAGTGCCCTTCTCTTTTTGGAGAGAATCTTTTTCCAGAGCTAGAGCGCCGCTGCGTTGAACTGCTTCATTTAATTCCTTTTTGTGGGTTGCCTCTAAGCGGCTGACTGCCTTGGCTGTCTCCTTGGCATTTTTCTTTGCAGTCTCGAGTTAGGCTTTGTACGAAAGTAGTTCTTCATCCTGGCTCTTTATAATGTCTCTATCATGAACGGCTTCTAGCTTGAGGTGGTCGTTCTCATATTGACGCTCAACAGAGACCTCTGAAACTTTTACGACCAGATGCACAAACACCTCATGATGTACCTACACATTGTTCGTACATGCGAGACCATCTGCTTTAACATTCCTAGGGATAGGATGTATGACGGGAAGGAATTTCAGCCCGTCGAAACAGATCTTTGGAAACGTAGCCTTAAGCTCGGCTAATTCATCTGCCGTGTTCGGATCCTGAGCGGGAACTGGAGGAGTCTGCCTTAACGGAGTCACCGATTCCTTGTGAGGCTCATGAGATTGCTTGGTGCTCGAGGAACTAGAGTGTTGGTCACGAGGGACATCGGACTGGGAGCCTCGCTGGGAAAATTTGTCTTCACTACGCGCCGGGGGATTTGTAGGTTCATTTGGATATAAAGAGTGCCCATGGGTTCTCCTACTGGAAGATGAGGAAAATTCTCTGGAATGATAATCTCTATCTCCGCCTTTGTCTCTATCTCTCTGTTTACCAGAATCTGAATCTCGACCTGAGCGGTGAAAGATAGAGGATCCGCAAAGACGATCGACGCCGTGCGAGCGAGTCATCTCACATGTACATAAGGTTAAATGAGGACGAATTAGTGAAAATCACATGAAAATTTGCATATAAGTTGGTGGTGAAGTGTAAGTGTTCGTGTGTGTCCTCGTGCATCCCCCAATGGACTAGTAATTTTCACTTTACTAATTGGAGTATTTTCTCCCTGAGTATGAAGTTGTAAGCCTTCACCGCTTCTCGCAGGCGAGCTGAGCCCCATGGCACCAACATTAGCAAAGTCATAATTCAATAAATCATCAGGAATGGATAGGTCGGAGAGTCCCTTCAACGAACTTTCCATTTTCTAGGGAGACGATCCTTTCTCGATAGGAGTTATCACGATTTTTGGGGTCCCCCCAACTTTACTCTTTTTAAGTTTGTACGCTAAACTCTTTTTCTTTCTTGGCGAAGGCTGTGGTTGCTTAGTGCAGGGAACATTGGCTGTTGGTGCCTGTCCGAAACTTGTGTTCTCATTTAATGGCATTGGAGCTTCTTTTTCTTTAATCTCACCTTCCTCGGTCGTATCATAAGCCCCTTTGACAGGGGCACTGAAGGACCGGCTTGTTCTCTACTCACTTCATCGGTTGTTCTTGCGGTTGTGGTGTTACTCGGAAGGTCAATCCTGTGACCCTCTTCTAATAATCCGAACAGTGAGAGCAACTCGTCGGTAACGATCAATTTGATGTCCCGCTCTTCTACTAGGGTGGCTTGAATGGCCGCGGCTGCTTCGGAGTATCTAGTGCCTTCGGGCCGTGGGCGAATGCCTAGAAGGATTAAAAACGTTCAAACTTCAGGAAATATGTGACTTAAGTCCTAGAATGAAGGGTGAGATAAGGATGAGACTTACGTCCTTCCAACCATCTTCTCGCAATGCCAGGAGGACAGCATACGTAGAACCACTCCTGCTTGAATTGGGAGAGCTTGTTCCACGCGCCCATTAGAACTTGGCATTTAGGGTACGGTTCAAGGAATATATAAGATGGGCTATCGGCACGTCTCTTGAAGCGGTAAATGCAACGAATATCCTCAGGGGTTGGAGGTCTGAACAGAATACTCATGAAGAGTAGGTAGGTACCATTTATGAATGCGTGGCTATTGGGATGCAGTTGTGTAGGAGCGATCCCTATATACTTTAACACCTCATGGATAAATGGATTGAAGGGTGGCATGCATCCGGCCCAACACATGAATTTGTTGCATGCGGTGCATCCGGCTGGGAGAAGATGCGGCCGATCTTGCCCCGACGGAACTAAGACATCTTCGAAGGGGATTCCGTGAATGGAGAAAAGTCTACGAAGAGCGGCTTCACCAATTTTTGAGGCTTGTGAATCGATGGGGTTATCCAGATCAATAGCCTCATCTGCGGCATCTAGAGCCGGATCTATAACCTCAGCGGGAAGGACCAGAATGTCTGGAATGGGAGCAAACAGCGGGCTCGACGTCTCTACTACCTCTTGCCGTGAAATTGGTCCAGGCTTGTCAGATGTAGTAGCGGAGCTTGATTTCTTAGACATTTCGGGAAGACGCTTGGAGCGATCAAATATCTATTTAAGCTATACTCGAAAGATAATCAATATTAGGCATAACAATAATATATCCCCCCGTGTTGTGTGTGAACTAATGCGACGATTCAAACACGAGTATAGAGAACTTAGGATTTTAAAGATGAGTATGACATAGTAAAGTTTTGATTTATCATCCTGGAGACCGTCAACGCTGACCGTCTCCGGTAGTTTGTCATATGGTCGGTGGCGGAAGTCTCAGAATCGGCATTGGCATCATAGATTGTGAAGGCTATTACTTGCATTTGCTGGGCTAAATTCATGTTTAGAATTGCTTAAGTTATGGATTCGTTAGTCCGAGTTAAGTCCATAGGCTTGTAAGTTCTGGTCCTTGTCATTGTTTATTATGTTATGCTCAGGCACGGAAGTGTATAGTCATAATGTATGCGTTGTTCAAATTGAGATGGTCCTAATTTCTAATGTCGACCCCAAGACTTAGTACTAATCCTATGCCTAACTCCTGAAACCGACCCGATCGCTCCTCTAAACTAAAATGACCAATCCACTTTCCCTCAGAACGCCGACCCGACCTCATGACCACTTGTACCGATTGCTCCCTTAAATTAAAATGACCGACCCACTTCCTCTCAGACCACCGACCTGCTCTACTACTAGGATCCTACCGACCAGCTCTACTACTAGGATCCTACCGACCTGCTCTTCTTCTAGGATCCTACCGACCCGCTCTTCTGCTAGAAGCCTGCCGACCCGTCTTCTTCGTTTGGTATGACGAGCATAACCTTGAAACTTATACTTCTAACCCTATAACACACCGACCTCCCTTCCTAAAAATGCCTATGTTAAGTTCTCTCGATCGGTGCAAACCGATGTCAAAAACTCTCCATTATTCTCACCCATACCCTCACCTCTGCTATCTCTCTCCTCTCCCACTCACCGTGAGGATTCGTACGCATACATTGCTCAAACTTAAGTTAAGTTCAGGAAGGCATGGCTTAAGAATTCAAAACAAGGCATGGATCCTTACCTATGCAGTAGTTTGGAGTTGGGGCGAGTGATTTCTGAGGCTCGAAGTCGACAATGATAGGGGAACGCGTTTTGGAAGATGATTGAACGAAGGGTGATGGTAGTTCAGTGGAGAGAGGATACTTTGGTTTTGAGGAGAGCCGGATGAAATCAGTTGTGAAAATGAAATTGAAGGGAGAAGAGTAGTGAGTTTAGGGCTTATATACGCTGGGTGGAATGTGAACCGGTCTCCTCCTGGAGACCCGGTCGCATTCCAAAGGGGTCGGCAATTCGACATGCCGACCCCGACCCACGTATGGAGATTCATGGATCGGTATTTGAGTGTCGATCCCCATTTTTAAAAATAATAAAAATAAAATAAAAAAGGGAAAGATAAATGATAAAATCACATATATGTGTGTATATATATATATATGTGTGTGTGTGTGTGTATCCGTGTATATCATATAATGATAAACGAAGGTGATGGTGCGATGGAAAGATGGATTTCGCCCGATAGGTGGAGAAGCATGGGTTTGGAAAACCCATTGTGATTCAGCCTTCGTAAGGTTGTATGCGTTCAACTTATGAAAAGTTAAAACAAGATTCTAGGAATTCCTTTAGGACTAAATTAATGCGTTCAGACGACACAGAGCTTCATCAAAGGCTAAGGAAAAGAGACAATCGGTTACCAGTCTGAATGAACTAGCTTCTGGATACAGGGATTAATTGCTAAGTCAAAGCGCGTTATGTTGTCCACAAGACACACTTTGAGGGGCAAATGTTACCCGACACCTTGGCCCGGCTACAAGACTATGGCTGCATAAGTTATTATTGAACGTAAGTAAGTGTAACGTCAAGGGTTGGTCCACTTCGAGTCATAATGGCGGTTACCCAAGTTGGCCTCGATGAATAGGGGTCGATGTGTAATGGATGATGGGTCGGCAATTGGTGATGGAGTCACCAAAAACTATGGGTCGGTGCTTGGAGTGTGGATCGGTTATTCTCGATCGGTTATATGTGATCGGTTGTTTACAATCAATCATGAGAGTTTGGGGGTCGGCAGAGTAGATTTGGTTCGGTGCACTAGGTCAAATCGGCAACCTTGGTTCGGTTAGGGTAGATCGACATAAGTAGGTCGGCAATAGTGGGAGGCTGTGTTGAGTTCGGCCTGGATAAGGTCGGCCTCGGAGGGATCGGCCTTGATGGTTCGGACATATGGGATCGGTTAACTTGGCTTAAACTCAAGAATGGAGAAGTGGATTAATATGAGCAAAAGCATGAATTACTTTGGGTCATGGTCCAGATTACTTCGAGCATGCGTGAGAGCTACTCTGTGTCAACATCCAAAGAGTCCCGGGTCGGCATGAGTGGATCGGCAATAAGTGGGTCGGTTGTGAAGGATCGACATACCCGGGTCGGTCTACCTAGCTCATCAAATGTGGGCCAAGCTATCTTATCATGGGCCTAGACAGGGAAGCCAGACTATCTTGGTCTATAAATAGAGGGGCATGGGTCCAGTTAAGGGATCTTTTTTCAAAAACCAAGGAGAGACTCTGCCATTTTTTGTACTCGTCTCTTTTCCATTCTAAACTGAATTCAAGTTGTATTTTGTGGATTGTATCTGTAATCAAGCAATTGAAAAATCACTAAAGATTATATTCAAAGTGGACGTAGGCAATTACGTCGAACCACTATAATTCTGGTGTTCTTGTTTTTTTGTTGTTGTTTTTGCATTATATTGTGCTTTTCCTCTATTTTAATTTACCGCCTTCATTAATCTCTCCACACAACTCTATTCAAGGGTGTTAGTGACCAATTCTGGTGCTAACAAGGGAAGACGTTAATTGTAAACATATATTGAAATAAATTTAATTTGGGTGATTTATTTCCAATTAATTTTGTTCATATTTCAAAATTTAATGTTAGTTTACTGCATATATGTTTGTACCTAAATATAAACTTATGTTTCAGATCCAATTATATCATAAAAAGAAGAAGGATTATTTAGGTTTGAAATCTTATACGGTATTAAATTAAATGTTAATAGGAGATTGTAAAGGGGGTAAAATAGATTTACAGTTAACTATTTCCTTTTCACTTAGACTTGATTAGATTTTAATTGCAACATAATTTACCTTTCCATCATCACTTTTCTAATTTACTCTTACATTCATTGCCTCCTTATGTGGATTATTTTCATACCTTTTATTTATGAATGTAAATTATAAGTGACGATAAAGATGTAGATGTAGATATATATATATATATATATATATATATATATATATATATTATACACCTGTTTATATTACCTCATTTATGTTGTCATATTTTTGAATGTATGTTAATGTATTCCTTGTAAAACATTCAATCGAAATGTTAACACGTTTGTTTAAATTCCTAATCTAATCGCATAGAGAGAGAAACAAAAAGTTCTTAATGCCATATATTCTCTTAATTAGTTACACAAATTTGTGCATAGTGTTTTAATTAAATCTTTAATGGATGTCAATTTTGGTATGTTTGGGGTTAACAAAATTAATTGAGTGAACAAATGTTTTTGAAATTTGAATTCCAAAAGTTTGTTTACAGTGTAGAGTTGGTCCGTTCATTCCCTTTCTAATTAATAGTTGGCACACTCTTTTCATTGTTTCCTCATTTGTTCCATTACTCATTTCCATTTACGTTGTCTAAAGCTTTTCCATTTCGCATACGTGAACTACTTTTCATGTTTTTAATTCTTTCCTTCACCTCTTTTTAATACCTACCACTTTTAAAATGGTTGCTCATATTTACTTTATTTCAGTACCTAGTTTCTTCATATTTACTTTATTACATTTTCGTTCATTTTCCAACTTCATTTCCTGAAGCCTCATTTCATTTATTACTAATTAATAGCAGCCTCTCTTTTCAAATTTCAATGGCCATAAACCTAACTCTAACCTTATAAATAAGATATGATGCAAATGAAACCTTAGCCTCCATTCTAATCTTCTTCTTTTTTCTTTCTCCTTTTCTTCTTCAAATCTTCTTCTTCTCTCTCATTTTTTTCCTGCTTCGAATCTTCTTCCTCTTCAAATCTTCTTCCTCTTCAAATCTTTTTCTTTTTCAAACTTTCTTCTTCCTTTTCAAATCTTGATCTTCTCTTTCATTTTCAGTTCGTCTTGATTAATCCTTTCCTTTTTCAATTCTTCTTTTTTAGATCTTCTTCCTTTTTTTCAAACCTATATATAAATATAACAAGGAGGCAAATTAAAGTAAATCAAACCAAGAGCAAAATTTAGGAACAAAGCTAAGGAAACCTAGAGATGAGCTATTGATTAGAAATCTATTATTTTCATATTCATATAAATGTGAGTGATTAAACCCACTCATGCAATACTAAATTTTATTATGTTAGTTGAATTAAAATTATGAAATGATTAATTTTATTGATTGCGGTTTGGTAGTTTAAACTGATATTTAAATTGAATTTGCATTTTATATTGAATTGAATTGACATTTAAATTAATAATGAAATTTAATTGCTAGTTAAACACCGACAATTGATAATTAGTAACTGTTATGATATATTGGTTGATTTGGATGTTGATTGTAATTGGATGCCTATTGATTGAAATGTTGGATGTATGGTTGTTATTTAATTTGATATATCCTTGTTATTATCCTATTTATTATTTGACATCCTATAAATTGTCATTTGGATTATTTGAAATGAACTAAGAAATTGGTTGAAAAAATATATACCCATGTCATTTAAATATAGGTTGAAATGATATATATTCATCCATGTAATTAAAATTGAAATAACTGATCACTTGGCCATAGGGTAGAAAATTATATACAAACACCGGATTTGGTTAAATTAAATCTTGAATTTAGATTTTTTTAAAATGATATTGTTCTAAAGAAAATAAATTTTGATTTATATAAATTGAATTATTTTCTAATTCGAGCTTTGAAATGTTGAAATCGAAATCGTTTAAATGAAATTGTTTAAAGATTTAATTTGAAATCTTAAAATTGAAATTGAGATATGATTTGAATTTATTGAAAGTGAATTATTTTAAAGATTTAAATTTTAATTTAAACTTTGAATTTACTTTAATTAAAATGGTTTAAATTGGTATTTTAAAGTTTGGATGTGAAATGAATTTAAAATAAATTGTTTCAAATGAGAATTTGAATTTAAACTTTCAGCCTTTGAATAGAACTGTTTAAATTGAATTTAAAGTAAAGTTTAAAATCGTTAAATTGAGGTTGATTTAAATGGAATTTTGAATATGAAGTTGACTTAAATTGGAAGTCGAAAAATTTAATTCGTTATGATTTGGAATTTGAACCATGTTGTGAAAGGAAGAAACAGTTCTAATTTAAACTATTTTAATATAAAAACTATTTTAATAATCAAATTATTTAATATATAAACTATTCTAATTATTCAAACTATTCTAATTATTCAAAACTATTTTCAATACTAAAACTATTTTTATAATCTAAACTATTTTCAATCTTTAAACTATTTTTCAATATTAAAACAATTATAATTATTCAAACCATTTTCAATATTCAAACTGTTTTAAAGGGGAACTATTTAGATTTAAATCATTGATTTAAATACGAACGTTTTGATATGAAAGTATAACATGTTTTGAATTTGAAATGATTTTGAAGCGAATCTGATATTTTGATATGAAGTACGACTTGTTCTTGAAATTTAAAATAAACGACTGGTGTGTAAAATGACATTTGGTTATTAAAGAGACTGGGGCGGGATGAATGGAATACTCTCTATAATTCTACGGGAACCAATTTAATAACCGTGTACGCGGTCGATGTCACCCAGAATGTAGAGGTTGAATTGGCGACGTTTACTGGAATGAAGAAAGAGAACGATGATGGATGACCCCGACATTTATGTCAATTTGAAATGACTAAAACAGTAGCCTAAGTCTAGGCAAGGGGTTAGCTACCTTTAGGGGCCATCACCCCTTCATATTACTATATTGATTTTTGACTTGATCGGTGCACATTGATTTGATTTTGGGGGTGGTGGACTTGGTCGGCAGTCATTGCAACGATGTGTTACGACCAGCCAGAAAGGGTAAACTGGTAGAATCCTACATTGGGCATTGCCTCATGTGCCTTGTCATACTTTTATCCTTATACGCGACCACTACGATTTTGTTTTAGTGTTGTCTTATTACAGTGCCTCCCTGACTACCGACGTTACTAGTTGTGTCACAAGGCAAACTGTAGGACAATGCTTAAAAATGTGTTAAGGGGGATTAATGTAAAGCCTTAACGCTATTTTAATACTTTACTTTATTTATAGACACTACATATATAGTGTATTTTACTACATATAGATAATTTAATGGATCCTTAGGAGATGAAAATCTCGTAACATCTCTTAAGTTATTGCACCCACGTTGTACACTTGATAGGAGATGGAAAATCTAGTAAACATCTCCAAAGATTTTACACTCATATTCACTTGTTATTGATTTAACTTACATAAGAGCTTTTAGTTCCGACTCGAGTGTTTTGTCCTTTCATTATGCTCGGGTCAGCCTGAGTATTTCAGTGTTTGAAGACAATATTCCTTGAAGATGAAGATGGAGTTTGCTAGACCGTATTTACTATTATTATTCCACTGCATTATTTTGGTATGTTTGTTGATTGTACTCTGATTATGTTGTAAAATTGAAATCAAGTGTATATTGAAAAATAGCTTCATGGACTGTTTATTTGATTATTATATTTTGTAATTCCGCTGCGAGATTCTGTGTATTGCTTTCCTTCTTTTCTCTTATTTTCTTATTAAATCCCATTGATAATATGCTATTTTGAATGGTTTGAGTAAGACAATTGTGGTTTATTGTCGACTTAAATCGTCCAAAAAGGTGGGTCGTCACCGTCCCTTATTGCCCCCTGCACCCATGAGAAATAAATTGCTCAACTATTGGAGAGCGTTATGTACCCTAGTCTCAAACAGATGAATCGATATCCTTTCTAGAAATATCTTGACTAAGAATATTTATAATATTATGTTATTTTCAATGCGATAAAATTCTCACGATTACAACACTTTGTAATTACTATAACATAATATATCATTTAAGGGTTTCCATCTATATACTTTAAATTAATTACTTGATAATTTATAACACTATATAACAAGTATATAATAGAAGAAAAACACCTTTTATTTGAACAAGATTCGGCCAGAGTAAGACATATGTAATAAATTATATAATTACCCTTAGGGCATACCCCTAACTCCATCAATTTCTCACTTGCACTTGGGGTCAATTATGAAACCTGATTCCAACTTCTTCGATTTATTTTCTCAAAACTAATTGGGTCTGTCCATTGGTGAACGGGTAAGCTACTTTGTTATAATCGAATACACTATCAATTAATTCTCTTCGATACTAATTAAATGTCCTTATCATATGGAACTATTCAGAGTATATCTCTTGACTTCTAGCAAGCTTTAGGTTATTTTACGAGCTATATCACGACATTGTTTATAGAATATAGTAGTTTATGATTTTTATTTGATGATAAGTAACATATATATAGTTTATAAATGTGTTTGTTATAGTACTATTACAATATCATAAAATGAAATAAACAAATAAATATTTTATTTCAATAAATTTTTAATAATACATATAATTATAACACGAGCTTCCACAAGATATAATACATATTTTCATACAACCTTTTATATACACTATTCATATACGACAATTTTTACTCTCTCATATACAACACTCTTTCATATACAATATTTTCTATTCACATTTTTCCTCACCTACTCGAATACAACCTTTATATCTTCTTGCTCCAGCCTTCATCTATATGGTGATTTGTTTTACCTGACAAATAACAATGTGGTAAAAAGAAAAATGGAACAAGTTGAAACCGCAAAAATATAAATTCATTTAAACTAAACATTGCCTCAATATATTGGTTTTTCTCTTTTCATATTTTAAATAGGCACAAAAAATAATGAACATGAACCGGTACAACAGGTATTATTCAAGGATCGGTACAACATGTTCGTAGAGGACATAAATTTAAAATCAAGTCAATACTGTGCACAAGCAACTTAAGACATGCACAGTGTATCACTGTACATGCCTATACATGCCTTAAGGCCGAGCAACATGAAATAAAACAAACACTTTATTTTCAAAAGGTAATGCATATGCACATGTGCACATATCAAACTTGCACACATGCACAAAGCACATTGAAATTAAACTCATCACGAACCAGTAGGTAAAGCCCAAATGCTTTTAGGTTCAACACAGTGCACAAGTGCAGGAGCAAGTGGTAGTGTACGCAAGGTCAAGCTCAAATGTTTCCAGGTTCAACACATTTTACAAAACAAAACCCAACTGTTCAAAATAATGAAAGCAACACAAGGTACACATATGCACAGCTAAGGAAAATAAATTCAAGTTCAAATTTATAGTGCAAGTGCACATGCAAAACACATATCAGGTTCAAGTGCAAGTGCAGAAGGCACACAAAACCACATGCACACATGCTCAACCCAAAAAAGTGCACAACTCAAAGATACAACAGTTAAGCCAAGTTAGGCAAGCACAAGCAAGCTACAAATGCTATTCAGATTCCAAGAACAGATTCAAGCACACAAGGCAAGTATAAGCACACAGTCAGCAATGAGCTCAAACATGGCAGGTGCACAGTAACACAAGGGGAAACATAGCAAACACATAACAAGTACACAGGTCAGATACACATAACATGCACAAGGAAATGCACAATAGGAGCAGCAAGAAAACACACACATGCATAAGGACATCACCAAATGTACACACAATGGAAGCACACAAGGCAAGTCCACAATCATACAAGGGAAGGCACACAATCAAGCACAAAGGTCCTTAGTGCATCAAAATCAGTTCGAAAATAGACAAGATTCAGCTTGGTTCAAGCTACTGCAGTGCAACTAAAGGGAATGCAATCAGATTCAAATGTAGTTCAAAAGTGCACAATCAACATCACATATTATGTAATCAAGGTTGGATTGAAAACTTCAGAAGCACACGAGTCAAGTATATGAGAAAAATAATCAAAAGTTTGCAGTTGAACAAGTCCAAAAATTTGGCCTGAAATCACAAAGTTGAACGATTCAAGTCTAGGACGAAGACCACATAAAAGTTAAGCCAAAAATTTAAATCAAAAGCCAAGCAAACAACAATAAAAAGTCAATGCAAAATCGAGATTGAAAAATTCAAATCAAAAATTCTAAAATATATGAAAATCTTGGAAGATTTTTCTCAAATTAACCTTTGTATAAACCAGATTCATTATCGGTAAATAAGTAGTCGAGTTCGAAAGGAAAGAAATTTCTAAATTGAAAGCATACCCAATTTTCAACCGCAAAAGTTCTCGACCAAGGAAGCAACCATGTTCTTCAATCATCTGGCAGTCGAAGGTAGAAATTGATGGAGGTGGAAGGAGAAATCACAGTAACAAATTTGTAAAGCGGTGACTTCAAGATAGAAGGAGGAGGAACCCTAACCATACAAGAAACAAAAGAGGGACGACTTCAAATTAAAAAAGGAATTGGCTTATTTTGTTAGGGCTATATAAAATAACAAGATATATATATATATATATATATTGTATTTAAGGGTTCTTTTTAATTTTTATTTTGTATTTTATTTTTAATTTTAAAACTCTGGTTTGTAACTAGGATTGAACTAGTTTGGTAGTTCGAGAAATTCTCAACTCGGGAATAGAGTTGAGGCAGAGTTTCTAGGCTTAGGTTTTAACCAATCAGGTTAGCGATAGTTGCTAGTTAACAGGGTATTTGTAAGCGATCGATTGGTTTATCTGACTAGAAATCTCGGGGGCAACAGTAGGTAGGTTGCGCTAAAGCTGGGTAAATTTGTGTGTTGCTTTTATTTTTGCATTTACTCTATTATCGTCCATGCTATAATTTTTATTATTTGGTAAACTTATAATAAACCATATTCACCCCCTCTCCGGGGTTAATTCGATCCTAAAAATGGTATAGAACTAAGAAGTCAAATTCATTTTTTTAACTACTGGTAGTTTTACAAATGCTTTTTCTAAAGGACAATCTATAGTTAGGCCATTCATATTTAATGGTACTGATTATTCGTATTGGAAAACTAGGATGAAATTTTTTCTACATACTATTGTTGCATGGATATAGTCTGCCTACAATAAAAACAGATAATCATGAAGCTCCTGTAACAACCTGAAATTTAAGCTATAATAATTAATTAACGAATTGATTAAATAATAAAATAACTTTGTGAAATTATCAGTATTAAGCCATGGGAGTTGCACCATTGTGTCCGTGGTAATTTTCTGGTCAATTTCCATATATAGATTGTCAAAATTCGAGCTAAAACGAAGAAGTTACGAAATAAACAAGAAATGAACAAAAAGAAAAGAAATATATATATATATATATATATATATATAGACACACACACACACACATATATATAGGGCAAGGTCGACCCTAGGGTCGACCTTTACCATAGCTAGGTCGACCTGTAGGTTGACCCTAGCATGTGTTGGTCGACATGAAGGTCGATCCGCCTTCATTTATTTGATGTACTTCGCCCAGTTTCTTTCGAACATGTCATTTTGCAATTCCTTTTCAATCCTGTGCGTTCGTGCTTCCATCCAACGGTTCCCATCGAGCCTATGATGTGGTTGCACCAGATTTAATCTTCAAATCCAATGGTCTGAGATCCCTAAGTGACACTATAAATAAGACCCTAGGCCTAGCTATTTTTCTCATTCAGATTTTCTCCTATATGGGTTCATTTCCTGAGGCTGGACCCTAAAAAGAAATTTTTTCTTGGAAGAAGATCTTTTTGTCAAAAATATTCTACGCTCTAGAAGTGCATCAAGGTAGACCAAGGACTAGAGCTGAGGACCACAGGTGAGTGTTTAAGTAATTATTTTAGACTTTTAAGTAATTTAAAATAATGGAGTTCTCAATAGTTGTAGTTTTTCTGCAATTTTGAGACAGTTTTTATACGAGTTATTTTCAGTTAATTTTTAAAGTTCTTTTCAATCTATTTTATTTAGCTATTTTTATTTTATCTATTTTATTCATTTATTTACTGTTATTTACAATAATTTACACTTTATTTACATCTGTTTTACGTCAGAATTCAGTCTGTAAATGTTAGTTTCTTTTTATTCCTTTTTACGCGAATAAAATAATAAAAAGAGGGTAATTAGCTAATATGGACTAAAATATAAGAACACTAAATTTACAGAAATTTGATGTAAATAAGAAGAACTGTAATAAAAAGAAGATAGACTGAATTAGGAAAATTTGAGACATTTGCAAGTATGTTTATAACTAGTAGTATAACTAAAAGACAGAATAAAAGAGAAATTATAACGTAGGTTATAATTAAGCAAAAAGAATAGAAAAGGCTTATTTTAAAACTTAGAGTTAAGTTAATAAGAAAATATAGCAGAGATAATAGAAGAGGCTTATTTTAAGACTTAGATTAAGTTAATAATCAAACAGAGCAGAAATAACAGAAGAAGCTTATTTTAAAACTTACACTAAGTTAATAAGCAAAGATAGAAGTAGGACCCGTACCGGCAGCATTCCCCTTCAGTCGGGAATTGATGGTCTCACAATAGGTTAGGTAAGGCTAGGACACGCTTATGCTGAAGTAGGTAGATAAGTGGTCAATAAATAAAAGCTCAAATCAGAGGATTTGGGCAAGGGGCGCAACTAGATTTTGTTTGTTAGGACCCGTACCGGCAGCATTCCCCTTTTAGACTAGGACTAATGGTCTCACAAAACACTTAGGTGAGACTGGGCAGGACCCTATTAGACTAGGACTGATGGTCTCACAAGACTCGTTTGCAGAGCTTTCTCGTTCTTCATGTATTCCTTTTCTTTTCAGTTTTATTTTCGCTTGAGTTTGGATGTAATGGTACTTTATGAGAGGGATGATTTTTATTATTATCTATGTACTCTAATGATGTGACTGAGATGGTATTTTTCATGAGACATATGTATTCGATTTTCAAGACATATTATGTATTTGGTTTTATGACTCATTTTATGGAGAAATGAAGTTTAATTTTAAATGTTTTCGCTGTTTTATTTATTTTTTCTTGTGAATCTTAGTCTCTGTAAAGATTTTAGCTATACCTATAATGCACCATATCCTTTAGTGTGTCCTTTTGGGTATACTAAGGGGTGTGGGGTGTTTCACTTGGTATCAGAGCCTAAGGTTACAGGATTCCTAAAAACTTGTTTCAAAAGTAAAGTATTTTTCAAAAGTAACTTATTTTCAAACTATTTTTCAGAAAGAAACTCTTGTTATAGAGATAGTTTTCAAAAATCCCCTCAAAGTGCAGTTCAAATTTCTTTCGATTCTTTCGAACCTAAATTATATTTTTCTTTGCATAGCATGGCGGATGCCCCTAATCTACCCGAGGGTGTCCAAGTCCAGGCTGGTTTCGTAGATACCTTCAAGCTACGACAGTAGAGGTGCAAGGGTAAGCGCCCAATCTAGCACCGGAGGGTGGAGACCCGTTCGTCTCGTTGTGCTGATCTCCGCGGTATATTTCGGCGTCCGATGCGCGACGAAATCAGTAAAACGGTTAGCCGTATCAGTATCCGTTTTGAACCTTTGGTTTTTCTTGTGTCCATTCAGTTACCACCGGCTAAAAACTAATAGCCAATTGCTTTTATTATTTCCAGAAATTGTTTTCTGACTTTCTACATTCCATGGTTTCAATATTTATAAATTTCTGGTTTTTGATTTCATTACTTCTCCTCCTTCAATTTTGTTTCGTTCTGCTACCTAACTAAGAAACAAATATATTAATATAATCTTTGTTCCTATACATATTTTCTATTGAAACCTGCTCCTCTCTGTGCTTGTACCCGGACCTCCTCCTTGCTTTGCCGTGCACAAACTCGACCTCAATCCGCCTGCTTATCTTCATTCACCCACGCGTTTCCTTTCTCCACTCACTCAGCAACCGCCACCCATACACAAAACGCAGTCAGCAACCACTACAACTCTGACCTAACCCTCCATGCGAACACTGCTGACAGCTCGCCTTCCGTGCTCCAAACCATCATCCGCCTCATACCCATCCTCTCCCCTCCATTCCCTCCACCCTAACCTCCAGAACGACCGCCCATCTCCTCTCCCTTCTGCCTTCCCTACTGACAGTCGTGCCCACCTTTATTCGCTCCGGCCTCATCACTTTTCACATTCATCAGCCAAACATATGCTGAAAACTCTCTAGCCTCTCTCTCTCCTCAACGTAGCCCACCTGAACCCGAACTACAGCCACCCAAAACCCTCCACCGACCTAACTCCTTCCTCCGCCAAGCAAACCAGCCCAGTAGCCACCGTACACTCAGACATCCAACATAACCACCTTCGCCTTACACGTAGCAGCCAACACCTGACAGCCTAGTGGCCACCTTGCATCATAGCCGAGCAGTTCACCTCTTCCCAGTTTTCATTTTTTTCAGTTGAGATAAGTTTTCTTTTTTTAGTTGATATGAGTTTTAATATTTGATTTTTGATTTTAATATAATAATGTGAGTTTCAATATGTATTTTGATATAATTGTATTTTGAAAAGAAATATGTATTTTAATATAAATATATATATATAGATATTTTGATATAATTGTATTTTAAATAAATATTGAATGAAGATTTTATTTTTACATGATTAAAATATTTACTTAAATGTATGTCAATATTTTCTAATAGATTTTTGTAATAACTTTATTATATATATTATGTTTAATTTATTTGCAAAATTTTTGAGAAAAAGAAATATATGGGTTTTAACAAATATTGTTTTAAAAAGAGAAAAAAAATTATATTTATATTTGATTTTATCGAACTTAGTGCTTTGCTTGCCTTTGTCGAACTTGTCGCACCAGTTTCTGAGTGTTGCTGTGGACTGTGTGCATGTCCGTGTCACTCTCGTCTCCATCAAATTTCTCTAGCCACAAAATGTGAGCAATCACTCACGATTAACATTCTTATATTTAGTAAATTTATTTCACATGAAATGACAATTGAAATGTGTTGTTAAATTTAAATTTGTTAGTAATTAAATTGTTGAATATGATATGTTATTTACATTGTTCACCTATGATTGATATATGACACCATAACTTTGTTGTATATATATATATATATGATATTTAAATTATTAGTTATAATCCATGTTGTAATTGATATGTTATGCTATTGTATATGATTATTCTATTGCCCTCGCTCTGCAAGTTCCCTATTAGTTAGAAATTCCCTATGGGTTGAAATGATACATACCCGAACGATTTTATAGATTAGGGGAAAATCGTTATGGGTTGAATGATAAACCTAAGCAATTTTATTAAATTTAATTTTGGGATTGCGGGTTGAAATGATATATACCCATAAATATTAAATTATTGCGGATTGAAATGATAAATATCCGTATCACTTGACCATAGGGTAGAAAATTATATACGGACATCGCTGGTCCATTTTTTAAATGATTTCCTGAATTTTGAGAAGGAAATATATGTGGTTTAATAAATATTGATTTTAAAACTTTTGATTTTTAAAACATAATATATAGATATTTTAATTTTAATATGTGTGTAAAATTTAGATTTTAAAATTATATGTTTTAAATTTTTTAAAATTATAAGTTAAGTTTTAAAAATGTAAATTATAATATTTTACTTATAACTTTATTATTTTAAAATATATATAATAAGATTTAAATTAGATTTAATCATGATAAGATTTAATGTAATCATAATTAATATAATAAATTTAATAAAAATTTAATTTAACTAATATAGACATAATATGTTTTAAATATTTATTAAAAATTTATATTAATATTTTTAAAATAGATTTTTGTAATAACTTTAATAAATAGAGGTTGGAAAGATAAATTAAAGTTGACTTGACATTTTAATTGGTCAATAAATTAAATAAGAATTGATTTGTAATTTAATTAGTTAAGAATTGAATTTAAATAAGAATTTAATTATAATTAAATTTGTTTAGAATCGAACTTAAATAAGAGTTGATTTGAACTTATTGATTTTGAGATTTTGAAAGGTATGATTTTATAACTTGATTTGATAAAAAGTGATTAAATGAATATTTTCAACTTTAAATAAATTAGAGATTGAATATTTAATATTAACTTAAATTTGTAATATGAGATTTTATTTAAGTGTTATTAAAAATGATTAAGTGAATATTTTGAAATTTTTAATAGGACTAAAGTTGAATTTTGAAATATAAAGGAAATTTATTAAATTAAGTTATTGTAAATGTTTGAATGATTTAAACTTTAAAACCTGTTGAATTTGAAGTGGTTTAAATTTATATTTCGAACCTAGATTTGAAATCGGTTAAAAATGGTTTTAATGAGAATTTGAATTGAGATTGATTTAAATTAAATTTTGGAACTAAAGTAATTGATTTGAATTGATTTGTGAAATTGGAAGAAACAATTCTAATTTGAAACTATTTTCGATATAAACTCTTTTTATTATATAAACTAATTTAATATATAAACTATTTTAATCTATAACCTATTTTAAATATATATACTATTTTTAATTTATTACTATTTCAATATATAAAAACTATTTTCAATATTTAAACTATTTAAGTTGGAACTGTTATGATTTAGATTTAATGGATTTAAATGCGAATATTTTGATATGAAGGTTTAAACTATTTTGTGGATATGATTTCGAAAATGATATGATTTCGAAAGTGAATATGATTTTGAAAGTGATATGATTTTAAAATGAATATGATATTTTGATATGAAGAATGAACTATTTGAAATGAAAATGACCACGGTGTGAAGTAAGTGTTTGGTTGTTAAATCTACCATGATCGGATATTGTCATACTCTCTACCAATACCGAAAACCACTTTAACAACTGTGTACGTGGTGGAGATTCCAGAATGAAGTAGGATGGTTGGTGACGATTCTACATGAGGTATTAACGCAACCCTGACTTTTGCGAGTCAGCTTGATGTGGCTAAAACAGGAGCTATACCGGCCAAGTGAGGTCGCACCTCCGATCGCACATGCTTCTTCGATACCATTCTATTACTTTGTGATTTGATTGGGTGCACCTTGATTTTGGAAGTGTGTCTCGAGGTGGGCGGTAGTAGCTGCTATGCGTTACCACCAGTCCGAGAGTGCAAACGGTAGAATCCTACCCTGGCATTGCCTCGCGTGCCTTGTACATGCCTTATCGCACCTTCTACGAGTTTGATTCGTACCGTACCTGTGGAGTGCTCCCTGTGTAAACCACCGGTTTGGTGGAGCTTACAGTATCTGTACAGACTACGGGAATATATAAAATGTGTTAAGGGAGATATGGATAACGCCTTAACGCTATTTTAATAGTTTACTTTACTATAGACATTATCTATGTAGCGTATTGTACTATGTATGTAAATAGTTTAACGGATTCTTAAAGGATGGAATCCCAAACATCCTTTAAGTTACTTTGTATTTAACTTGACATTTCACTTGAGTTGAATATACTGGTATAAGAATGTTAATCCCGATTCGAGTGTTTTGTGTTTTGCTTTATGCTCGGGTCAGACTGAGTGTCACAGCATTTGAGACTCACCTTCAGAGCTTGGAGTTTTGCTTGAAGATCTATCTTTCAGCTTTTTAGCTATTTCATTTTATTCCAGTTGTTTATATTCAGACTTGTCATCTTCTTATGTATTTGAGACTACTTTGTATTTGAGATTTCTGTTGTATCTTGTTTTATACTCTGGTGTTGTAGTAGCTTCATGAACTACTATTTATCTATTCCATTGCTTATTGTTATATTGCTCTGTGTTTGTGATTCTATGATTTATTTATTTACTGTATATGCTTAGTTTTGCCAAATATAAATGAATAATATGTTGTTTTGAGCAATTCAAGTCTGACATGAGTGGATGATTGTCGATTTAAATGGTTCGAAATAGCGGGTTGTTACAACGCGTGGGTGCATTTTGGTAGTGGGCAATTCTTATTTGGTGGGGTTCGAAAATGGCAGCAGCGAGGAGGATGACCTACAGTCACGTTTTTTAGGCTCGGCTGAGCTTGGTTTTGATTAGTCAGGGAGGAAGAGCTTAGGCAGGGGAGATGATCAGAGGCGGTTTTGCGCATTTTCGTTGAGCGATGGAGGAGCAGTCGGTTGTTGAAGATCTCAGCCATGGGTTCTTAATTTGTTCACGTACCTGTGCACGTTAGTTTATTTTGGGTTGTGTTGTGAAGGGTAATTTAGTAATTATTAATTTTAAATTAATTGATAACTTGTAAAATCTATAACTTTTGTGTATGAGGTCGGATTCAGACGCCGTTTATTGCGTTGCACTCATATGGACATTGTCTTCATATCGAAGTTAGTTTGGTTGGATTTGGAGCTTGTTGGAATTTATGCTAAAATCGAACAGCCTTCGGTTTTAGTACAAAACGGAACGTTTCGGCGAAAACGAAAATCAATGTGAGTTTAACCCACATTCAATTTACTATATCATATCTATTATGTTATAAACTATTATTGATTGCTTGGGTGTTAGTTAAATTGCTTGATTGATTGTTTGGTTGAATTTCTATTTGGAAAATGGGTGACATATTAATTTGATCGTTATGAACCCATATGATTGTGTGTGTGTGTGTATTATCCAAACCATTGTTTTGCAGGGAAAATTTGTAGAGAGACCTTGAGGGGTTTTGTCGTGAATAATTATTTATTTTCATCCTTATGTTGTTATATTGATGGTTAATTGAAATAAATCTTGATATTCCATTTAATTTGTTAACCGTCGTTATACCAATTTCGCTATACCGCCATTTATTAATTTTCATCCCCAAAACCATGTCATATGTTTTTGAACTTGAGCCTATGTTTTCGCTAAATAGAATGTTAAAAATTCATTAATCATTTTGATTAATAATAATTAATCATTTTAACTAATGATTTTGAAATTAATTAACCAATTTAATAAATGATGTTTAAAATTGGTTTATCTTTTAAGTGTATCAATGAATACCATGATCTTAAGGTTCCCCATGGTCTCAAAAAAAAAAAAATTGGTTTATCTTTGATTAAGCAAGATTAGATTTAATTAATCATTTAACTAATGATTATTTGAGTTTAATCAATTATTTTAGTTATTGAAATGGAGTTTAAATAATCATTTTTATTAATGATATTTGAAATTAATAATCATTTTAATTAAGGATATTTTAAATTAATATTCATTTAATTAATGATATTTGATTATAATTAATCTTCCTAATTTCTGATATTTGAATGCAATTAATTATTTTAATTAATGATTATTTTAAATTCAATTAATTGTTTAAAAATAATTACTTTTGAAATTTAGTTATTCATTTTAATTAATGATGGTGGAGATTAATCTTTCATTCTAATTAATGATTCTTGGGATTTAATAAATCTTTTTAATTAATGGTATTTAAAGTTAATTATTTGATTTAATAAAAGTAATTAAAGTTAATTAACTAATATAATAAAAGTGTTTAAGTTAATTAGCTGATTTAGTGTTTTTTTAAAGTTAATAAATCGATTCAATAAAAGATTTTAAAGTTAATTTATCGAGGATATAAAGCTTTTGGAAATAATTTACTATTTTATTAAAGGTAACTTATTTGTTTACTTAAAAGAGATTATAAATGCTATTAGTTATCTTTCAGGATAATTAATATTGTTTTAAAATTTAAAAAGGTATTTAAATTGGTTTATTATCTTTTCGGATAATAAACATTGTTTAAATTTATAAATAACGGTTTATAAATGAGAAAATACTTTAAAAGGAATTATTTATAAATAAAGCTAAGTGTAAATTTTTTTTGGGTTTATAGTAAACAATGTTTTAACGACATTTTTTACCCTTGTTTTTGATACACTTAGTATTATAAATTTTGTCTTATAAAAGAATGTTTTGAAAGAGTATTTCTAAAAAGGTTTTGCCAATACTATAATATGGAAATCAAGCACAAGTCCATTTTTTGAAAGTTAAAGTTCGATTTTGGTTATGAAAAAGTAGTTCCATGATTGATATCGCTTATACGGAAAGGATATTGTCATACTTTTAACGCTAAACGTTGAGGCTTGGACTTGTTTCTATTTCGAAGGTTAAAAATATCATAAAGACGATGCCTAGAGGTGACACTACCTCAAGTTGCCTGGCTTCATCTTCAACTGGGAGATAACACTTGTTTGGAATCAACGGGTAGTGGTAAATATGTGATATTTAATTTCCATATACGACCATTTTAATTATCTCCGATAGTTGATTTATTAATTATCGGATTCAGCATTCTTCATGGTGTATTGTAACCTTAAAAACGATTTGCGGCTCTTTGAGCTTTGTTATCCTTTGTCGAAAATGACTAAACCAAAAGCGCAAGAGGAAGCCAAGTTTGTGAGGTTGCTCCCATTAGGGTATTTTCACATCTCATCTAGATTTTTGTGTACCATCATGTGAAAAACGGTTAAGATTTTGATGTGAAATATTTGGATACTTGGTAAGGTTTGGCGGGGTCCGGCTTGGTATTGTCCGAGAAGTGTCACAGAGTATATGAGCTTCTCAAAAGTATATTACTAGAGGTATAGTTCAAGTGGGGTGCACCTTACTATTCATTTGTTGGAAATTTTCCTTTCCTTATTTGATTCGAATCCTTGAATCTGTTTATCTTTAACCTACCACAAGAAGAGTCAACCACCCTCTGTTGTGTTTAAGTATTAATTTTGTCCATTCTATCAAGTTTGGACTGTTATCTTATTTTGTCCATTCTATCAAATTTTGACTGTTTCCTTATTTTATCCATTTTGTCCAGTTTGAATTTTACTCGGGTTATTTTCATTCTTTCAAGTCTAGTTTTAATATTATTTATGCTCATTCTTATTTGGATTTGTTTCCCGATGTTTATTTCTGCTCCTGCCTGTATGGATGTTATTCTTGTGAGGTAAAAACCCATTCCGCATTAGCGGCATGGTCTCACAGAACTTTTATATGTTCCCTATTATTTGAGTTATCTCACGTTGGTATTTCCAAACTGATCCGGGTGTTATTTTATTATAATGCTCGAATCAGACAGAGTATTTTCCCAGGTTGTCTTTGGTGTTATGGAGATCTTGGAGGGGAGCTAGAGATTCATCTATCATAGTATTTTATTTTCTGCTATATTATATAGAATCCCTATCAGCATTTGTAAGGTCAGGATTTTATAACTGTCTAGCTGATAAGGTTTGTTTTTAACTCTGATACACTCTGTATTTTTGGAGTGACGGTTTTACTGTCTTTGTTATATTATATGTTGTCGATTCTGCTGTGAGATTCTGATATTCTCTGTTCTTTGTTCTTTTCTTTATTTATTTACCCTAACAATTTGTCCTTTTGTTGATTGGATGCGCGACATTTGGACACGGTGGTAGTGTTCGATGTCGAGTGTTCGGCGTCGACTTTCGATGCTTAAAAGGCGGGTCGTTACAGCATGGTATCAGAGTGCAAGGTTAAGCGAGAACCTTGGCTTTGGTAGGGTCTGGCTCATTAGAGGTAGGGTAAGCGACACCTTAGAATGAGTTTGAGAGTATTATATATATGATAGCGTATTTGTTAATGTTATGAAAACGTATTATGTTAATTGGTCTATTGAGTTTTTATGAATTCTAATCGAGACGTGAGATGCCACGGTATCGATAGGGATTTCTAAACACTCGACCAATGCCAACGGACATGGTGTTGAATTTTTGAAAATTTGGCAAATTAAATATTTTTCCTAGGATTATATTATATATATATATATATATAAAGAAATAATTTTCAAACCTTTATATGGTTATAGTGTGTTTTATTTGAATGTGATATTTTTTGTTTATTATCACTATTGTTTGATTAGTCGTGCTCGATTAAATTAGAAGCATTGACTGTTGTTTGTCAATTCTTAAATTGTGCTCGGTTTCTTTAGGAGCATTTATCGCTTTGATTTAAATTGAACCCCCTGTGAATTAAGTTTCACAATTTGACTATAAGGTGTTTTGAGCAAATGTTAAGTTAAAATTCACCTTTTAATAATGGTGAGTTAAGGATTAAACTTTAATAAAAATTGTTTAATATAATCTAAATGTGTGATAAGATGTTTAGAGAATAAATATTTGAGAAAATTTGATTATAATAAAGAAGAGTTATTATAATAGATGATGATTTTATATAAAGAAAATTTTATATAAATTTAGTTTATAAAATGTGTTTAAAAAGGATTTTTGAATCTAAATCCCGGAATTTTTGAAAATAATTTCGAAAGGATTTGGAGAAATGAAATATTAATATTTTTGGAAGTAATTGAAAGTAAAAATATTGTAGAAAGTAAAATTTTAAACGGAATGCATTTTCTTTGGGATAATTAGGAGGAAATTGTTTCGATTAGTTTTGTGGTAATCTGAATAATCTTCTCAGTGACGATCAAATGTTCGCTTAGGAGAACGTTGTGGGTACTTAGTAAATTATTCTTTTTATTATTGTGCGATCGAAATGAGTTCAAATTCCGAATAAACCCAAAGTGAGTTTTAATAAATAAATCATTTGAAGTTATTATATATCAAAATATATGTGGTATGCTTTCAAAAATGAGTTTTGTTTAAATTAAACCAGGCATCTAATTTTTAAGTTCCTTTAAAAAGGAATTATTTTCTAGAACAAAAAGTAGTTCTAATAAGAGATTGTTTTGATAAATAAGATTTTTCCTTTAGATAAGATATGGGATAATTTAACACCGGTAAATTGAGTTAAATAGGATAAGAAAGTTTTGATAAACATCGTAGTATCAAAACCATAACTTTTATCTAAAAACATCTAAGTAGTGTAAACTATTTGTTGATTGGGTCAACCCATAAATATCTTCCATTTTAACACTCTAAGTCAAAGGGATCGAGAGGTTGACTCAGTTTTTAAAAAGACCAAATTTTGATTAGATCTCCACCTAAATTGTGAAAAGTAAAATAAAATTTGTATGTACTCTTAGGATGTAGAAAAGTATTATACAAGTAAATAAAGAGGATTAAGTTATTATTTGATGTTTTATAAAGAAACGACTTTATAAAATATTTTTTAAAACTTGGGAGAAAATTTATGAAATAATTCATAAGTAATTTTAGTATTAAATAAAATACTAATTGGAAGTATAAGTGATTTAAAACAAAAAATTTGATGTTGTTAAGAAACTAATAAATTTAGAGTATAACTTTCTATTTTGTCCGAGTGAGTTTGGATAATCTTCTGAGCAATAACCAAATGCTAATGAGCAAAATGGTATGCTTAGATAATTATCAATATTTTTGGACGATTAAGAAAGTTTTGAACCTAAGTTAAGATTTGTCTGTTTGTCTGACATTTTGAAACAATGTTAAGTGATAGGTTTTCCCTTATGGAATTTGATTGGTTGATTGATAGTATTAGTTTATTCCTTCATGGAATTTGAGTGATTTGAATTGCTTGAATTTATTGAGTGATTTTATATACCATTGTTTATAAAGTTTAAATATAGACAAAGGATTTTGAACTGTTGTTATTAGGACCTAAATCCCAGTGATTTTGAAAAAGGAGATTTTGAAGATTTTGGTAAAGGAATAATATTTATTCACTCTAGTTGATGTTTTTGGAGGAACCGGAATACTATTGGATGCTCCATGTTGTTTTGATTCTAGAGTTTCACCGTACTTTATTAGGAGGAATTCGCTCCTTGTCATTTTGATTTTTTGATCTTTAATTTAATTCCCATCTGAGAAATTTGAAAATAAAATATTGAATTTAAAAGCCCGGCCTTTTAGATCTAAATTTATCATTTGAAATTATTGGATGCATGGCCTCTATTATAGAGTATTCTCTGTATTTTATTGCCTATGATTGTGATATGGTTGTTGGTTGTTTTAGCTTTATTTTACAATAGAGTTGCATGTCGATTTATATCATGCTAGTTTTTGCATGTAATATTACATCATGTTGCTTTTATCAACCTGATTCTCTTTTAGATTATGTAAGTACAGGGAAGCAAGAGATTTCCACTTGACTTCTTGCGCACCTGCATTTGCATAGAGATAATAAATTACTTGCCAAAAATATAAATCAAACGCAAAAAGGTATGTGATAAATTAAGAAAATTTATATTGGTTAATGATTTTATGCCCCAGAAATGAGTGGCCACTTGGCTTTTGTTTTTCTTTGGTTGGTTTAGAGCCCATAGAGGCAATTTGTAGTTATTCCGATCGAGCCGTGCAAAGGAGACACTGGTGAAATGTTTCAAAAAATTAAGAGTTAGAATTTTTTTTGAGAATTTTGGAAAATTTTTGACAACTAAAATTTGATTTTTGGGTTATAACTTGGAATGAATGAATGGAAGGGAGTTAGTTGGTACAGGTGGTTGAATTTAAAAAACTTGGAAATTTTAGAATCTATTCCAGCTAATTGATTTTGAAAAGTTAAATAAGTTTAATAACTCATTTTAATTAATAGTTTTAAAATTAAGGGTTTGCAAACATTTTCTTCCTTAGGAATTTCGGGGACGAAATTCATTTAAGGAGGGCGAATGTAACAACCCAAAATTATGGTCTTTGATTTTAAATGTTTAATTAATTTTAAATATTTAAATAAGTTGGTTTTGGAATTTAATAAACTATAATTCAAATATAGGGAATGTTTAAATATTTGAACTATGAAATTAAATGTTAACTAAATGGATTTAATAATTTTATTCAACTCCTTTTAATTACTAAATAATATTGGTGAATTCAATTTGTAAATTTATTTACAAATATAAATAGATCGGATAAATATCGATAATTGGATCGAAAATATAAAATGATACTTAAATATGTGAAATTGTCATTCCGGGGCACTGTCTCGGATTTCGACGAAACCAGTTTCATTGGATCCATAATAATGTATTATAATATGCAGTCGAATTTCATGGCGATCAGACGTATCGTTTAGTCGTGCGAGTTTGAAACACGTAGAAATTAATTTTAGAAATTAATATAATAATTGGGTTTGAAAAGCTATTTTCTGTATATGATCGAATTAGGCCCCGAGACTAGTTCCATTGCGTTCTAAATAAGGGTATAACATACAAAACGTCAGGCGACACGTCTCGTTTGGAGTTCGAGATTTTTGGGTACGTATTAAAGGAATATTTTATTAAATAAAATAATATATAACATATTTTTCAAACCATACCCGATCAAATTCAAATCCCTTATCCATGCCCATACTTTAACCATACCCCATCATTTCTTAGCCCATGTCTCCCTTACGTATATAAACACTTTCCCACTCTCAATTTTTTTCCTTTTCATTTAGCTTATGTAAATAAAGAAAAAAAATCAAAAGAAAATTTTAAAATTCGAAATCAAATTTATCAATACATGAAAAATTGCAATTCTTTAGTCCATGAGATCGTTTAGGCACGGGGCTTCATTTATGTGTGCTATTTGTAGTGATCGGCGGAGTTCGATCTTTAATGCTCGAACTAGGGTTGGCAATTTTGTCGGTCATGAGTTTGGCGATGAGACTTGGTTCGTTGGCTTCATGGTGGTGAGGAGCACACGTGGGAGCATTTTGGTAGTGGGAAATTCTTGTTTGGGGGGTCGCGAAAATAGCAACAGGGAGGAGGATGACCTACAGGTCGCGTTTTTGTAGGCTCGGCCAAGCTTGGTTTTGATTGGTTAGGGAGGTAGAGCTTGGGAATGGGAGATGATCAGAGGCGGTTTCGTGCATTTTCGTTGAGCGATGGAGGAGCGGTCGGCTGTTAAAGATCTCGACCATGGGTTCTTCCTGCACGTACCTATGCACGTTTGTTTTTTGGGTAAGATGGAGTATTTGTGTTGTGAAGGGTAATTTAGTGATTATAAAGTAAATTAGTAATTATTAATTTAAAATCAATCGATAACTTGTAAAATCTATAACTTTTGCGTACGAGGTCGAATTTGGACGCCGTTCATTGCATTGCACTCATATGGACATTGTCTTCGCAATAGAGTTTGTTTGGTTGGATTTGGAGCTTGTTGGAATTTATGCTATAAATTGAACGGCCGTTCGGTTTTAGTCCAAAACGGAACGATATGGCGAAAACGAAAATCAATATGAGTTTAACTCACATTACAATTTTACTATATCATATCTATGATGTTATAAACTATTATTGATTGCTTGGATGTTAGTGAAATTGCTTGATTGATTGTTTGGTTGAATTTCCGTTTGGAAAATGGATGACATATTAATTTGATCGTTATGAACCCATATGATTATATGTATATTATCCATAACCATTGTTTCGCAGGGAAAATTTATAGAGAGACCTTGAGGGGTTTCTCGCCAATAATTATTTATTTTCATCCTTATGTTGTTATATTGATGGCTAATTGAAATAAATCTTGATATTCCATTTAATTTGTTAACTGTCGTTATAGCGATTTCGTTATACCGTCATTTATTAATTTTCATCCCCAAACCCTATCATATGTTTCTGAACTTGAGCTTATATTTTCGCTAAACAGAATGTTAACAATTCTTTAATCACTTTGATTAATGATAATTTAAAGTAATTAATCATTTTAACTAATGATTTGAAATTAGTTGACCAATTTAATAAATAATGCTTAAAATTGGTTTATCTTTGATTTAAGTGAGATTAAATTTAATTAATCAATTAACTAACAATTATTTGAGTTTAATCAATTATTTTAGTTATTGAAATGGAATTTAAATAATCATTTTTATTTTATTTGAAATTAATAATCATTTTAATTAAGGATATTTGAAATTAATAATCATTTTAATTAATGATATTTGATTTTAATTAATCATCCTAATTTCTGACATTTGAATGCAATTAATAATTTTAATTAATGATTGTTTTAAATTCAATTAATTATTTAAAACTTGTTTGGAATCAACGAGTAGTGGCAAATATGTGATATTTAATTTCCTTATACGATCATTTTAATTATCTCTGATAGTTGATTTATTAATTTTCGGATTCAGCTTTCTTCGTGGTGTATCATCACCTTAAAAATGATTTGCTGCTCTTTGAGCTTTGTTATCCTTTGTCGGAAATGACTAAACCAAAAGAGAACGAGGAAACCAAGCTATGTGGGATTGCTCCTATTAGGGTATTTTCACATCTCATCTAGATTTTTGTGAACCGTCATGTGAAAACGGTTAAGATTTAGATGTGAAATATTCTGATACTCGGTAAGGTTTGGCAGGGTCCGGCTTAGTATTGTCCGAGAAGTGTCACGGAGTATACGAGCTTCTCAGAAGTATATTACTAGAGGTATACACTTCAAGGGGGGTGCACCTTCCTAGCCATTTGTTGGAAATTTTCCTTTCCTTATTTGATTCGAATCCTTGAATCTGTTTATATTTAAACTACCACAAGAAGAGTCAACCACTCTTCACGTTGTTTAAGTATTGATTTTGTCCATTCTATCAAGTTTGGATTGTTATCTTATTTTGTCCATTCTATCAAATTTGGACTGTTTCTTTTTTTTATCCGTTTTGTCCAGTTTGGATTCTACTAGGGTTAATTTCATTCTTTCAAGTCTAGTTTTAATATTATTTATGCCCATTTTTATTTGGATTTGTTTCCTGATGTTTATTTCTGCTCTTGTCTATATAGATGTTATTCTTGTGAGGTAAAAAACTGTTCCACATTAGCGGCGTGGTCTCACATAACTTTTATATGTTTTCCATTATTTGAGTTATCTCACGCAGGTATTTCCATACTGATTCGGGTATTATTTTATTATAATGCTCGGGTCCGACCGAGTATTTTCCCAGGTTGTCTTTGGTTTTATGGAGATCTTGGAAGGGAGCTGGAGATTCACTTATCGTAGTATTTTATTTTATACTGTATTATATAGGATCCTTGTCATCATTTGTAAGGTCCAGATTTTATAACCGTCCAGCTAATAAGGTTTGTTTTAACTTTGATATACTCTGTATTTTTGGAGTGATGGTTTTATTGTCCTTGTTATATTATATGTTATCTATTCCGCTGTGAGATTCTAATTTTCTCTGTTCTCTGTTCTTTTCTTTTTTATTTACACTAACAATCTGCCCTTTTGTCGATTGGATGCGCGACATTTGGAGACAGTGGTACTGTTCGGTATTGACTTTCGATGGTCAAAAAGGCGGGTCGTTGCAGAAATTTAGAATTAAGTCAGCAATGTGCACAAGCAACTAAAGACATGCGCCGTGTATCATTGTACATGCCTTATGGCCAAGCAACATGAAATAAACAAACGCTTTATTTTCAAAAGGCAATGCATATCCACATATGCACATATAAAACTTGCACACATGCACAAAGCACATTAAAAATCATACTCGCATTACAAATAGTAGGTCAAGCCCAAATGATTTTAGGCTAAACGCAGTGCATAAGTGTAGGAGGAAGTGAAAGTGCAAACAATGTCAAGCCTAAATGTTTTCAGGTTCAACACGGTGCACAAAACAAAACCAGTACTATTCCAGACAAAGAATGCAACATAAGGTGCACATTTGCACAGCCAAGGCAAATAAATTCAAGTTCAGGTTTATAGTGCAAGTGCACAGGCAAAACACAAATCGGGTTCAAGTGCAAGTGTACAAGACACACAAAACCACATGTATATAAGCTTAACCTAAAGAAGTGCACAACTCAGAGATACAACAACACAGACAAGTTGGGCAAGCATAAGCAAGCTACAAATGCTGTTCAGATTCCAAGAATAGATAAAAACACATGGCAGGTATAAGCACACAGTCAGCAACGAAATCAAACAAGGTAGGTGCACACTAACACAAGGGGAAGCACAACAAACATATAGCAAGTATATAGGTCAGGTACACATAATAAGCACAAGGAAGTGCACATCAGGAGCAGCAAGCAAACACACACATGCACACACACGCACAAGGAGAGCAACAAACGTACATACAAGGGAAGCACATAAGGCAAGTATACACTCACAGAAGGGAAGGCACACAATCAAGCACATAGGTCTTTAGAGCATCAAAATAAGTTCAAAAATTAACAAGATTCAACATGGTACAAGCTACTATAGTGCAACTGCAGGGAATGCAATCAGATTCAAGTGCAGTTCAAAAGTACACAACCAATAACACATATATATGTAATCAAGTTAGGATTGAAGATTTCACAAGCACACGGGTCAAGTAGACGAGAAAAATAATCAAAAGTTTGTGGTTGAACAAGTCTAAAAATTCAGCCCGAAATCACAAAGTGCAACAATTCGAAGTCAAAGACGAAGCCACATAAAAGTCAAACCAAAAATTCAAATCAAAAGCCAACCTAAATGCATTCAGAACGAGAGCAATATCAGGGTTGAAAAATTCAAATCAAAAGTTCCAAAATATATGAAATTCTAAGAATATTTTTCTCAGATCAACCTATGTATAAACCAAATTCATCATTGGCAAATAAGCAGTAGAGTTCAAAAAAAGTAAAATCTATAAATTGAAATCATACCCAATTTTCAACTGCTAAAGTTCTTGACCAAGGAAGCAATTGCGTTCGTCAATCATCAAGCAATTGGAGAAAGTAGCAACTGACAAAGGTGCAAGCAGCGACCACAGTAACAAATTTGTAAAGTGGCAGGTTCAAGATAAAAGGAGGAGGAACCCTAACCATAAAAGGAACGAAAGAGGGTCAACTCGAAATTAAAAAGGGAACTGGTTTATTTTGTTTGGGCTGTACAAACTAATAAGATATATATATATATATATATATATTGTATTTAAGGGTTCTTCTTTGTTTTAGTTTGTATTTTATTTTTATTTTTAAAATTCTAGTTTGTAACTAGGATTGAACTACGTTTCGTAGTTTGGAAAATTCTCAACTTAGGAATAGAGATAATCATAAGTTTATAAGGTATTTGTAAGTGGTCGATTATTTAATTTAGTAGAAATCTTAGGGACAATAATGGTTAGATTTGCTGAAGCTGGATAAATTTTTGTGTTAATTTTACTTTTCAGATTTACTCTATTATTATCTGTGCTGTGATTTTTATTATTTTATGAATTTATAATAAACCCTATTCGACCCCCCTGCTCTAGGGTTAATTCGATCCTACATTGTTATCATATAACAAAGTCATGGGATTCTCAACATTTGGAATCACCTCTAGCTCAGTTATAATTTTGTTTATTTACTTATACTTCTTACATTGCAGTAGCTATTGGTTGAATTGGCCATTACTTATTGTTTGAAACAATTCTAACTTAAAGTTCTTAGCTTAAGTTTGAACATGAATTTAAGGATTGACAATACTGTACTCTATATCACTATTGAAGTTCGAGTCCATGCACTCCTTCACAAGGGGTTTGTTGTTTCTGTACACAATTCTCTAGTATTTCGTAAATAGTTAAGAACACTCTAAACTATCACACAGTGATCTTAATTTGAATTTAATATTTGCTTCATGCATCAAATACATAAGTAAAGTATGATATTATTAACAATACAACATGTATGATAATTTCTATTGCAATGCATAAGTAACCCATCTTACATGTTTCATATTAAATATTTTAATAAGTTATCTTTACATAAAAGATATAATTTACAAATCCAATATCAACTATCAAATAACCAAACTACAATGATTTTAACTCGAGTACATCATTGGTAATCGTAAGTCTATTGTTTACCATTTAGAAATATTTTATTACCTTTAATAGTTCTTTCTTATGGACACACGCTTACTCTACATTTTGACTGAAAATCAAACTATTTGATAGTTTTATCAAAATACTTGCTCAATTCTAATACTTATAGAATGATACCTTCATATCATTTCTTGGATCATTTCTGAAACCCCACAGACTCAATATTGCTCCTACTGACTTCAAGACACTTCGGTTGTTATGTGCAAATAGTCTATTCTAAATCATTTTTTAGAATTTTCCATTTCAACACATATGTACCAAAACACTAAATCATAACAAATGATAATTTTGCGAGTAAATTCGAATTAATTTGAGCACATTGAATGACGAATCTATTACGCTAATTTCAACAATTGAAATTTAGGATGTTACTCTTATTAACGTTGCTCACTTATATTAGTCTTTCTCTTGAAAACATATTCACGCCCGATGGATCATTTCCCTTTAGTTTCAATCATCAAAATCATATTTTGATGACATACTTGGAACCCTTTCAGATTTGTGCATCATATCATATGGCAGAGTCAATGCTCTTAATGGTTTAATTGACAACTAAGGATTATTTATTCTCGACAATGATAAGAAACTCACATTTTCTTTTCAATGTGCGAGAATACTTATTAGACACTTTAATGCGTTGTGTTCGTTTAGATTAGGTTAATTTCATTTCATCCTACGTAATTAGTTTCATTTTTTGTATCATATCCAAATCCATTCTACTACCAATAATTTCTAAATGAAATTCCTTCACAACAAATTTAGTATTTCTTGGAACAACAATTATTTCTTAATGCAACGGAATAGGTATTCATAAACGATTTATAAATTGCATTATATATATATAACTGATTTAGTTTTAGTTTATAACTTATGTTCAAAATATAAATTGGTCATCCAACGATGATCGTGCCCAAACTCCTTTTCGGGTGATCCATACTAGATCCCTTACGTACGATTATCACCTATGGTCTTTCAAATTGCACAACCTACCAACTCTTTAGCATAGGATACGTTGGGGTTTCTTTTAAACCCTTATCTTGTTTGATTTTGTAACTATTCTTTAGATTAAACTAATTTTAACCTTGTGTACTACTATTAAGAACATGACCTTACAGAAAGATGTTAACTTAACTTCACTCATAATAAATCTTACTTTTTTCAACAAAGTCCGATTACTCATTATCATTACATAATTATGGACCATAAGGAGGAGTGAGTTTTGAGATTGAATCTTTATTCATTTTTAGCTACGTTCAGAACTCTTTCCAATAAATTCACTTATTCGATCAAATTAAATCATTTTTATTTTTATTGCACATTATTTTATTTTATTTCATTTTATATTCGACGAGCTTATTATAAATATATTGCATGTATATCAAATACACATGTTCATGTCTATGATAACTCACCAGTGAATACAACGAAGTATACAGAACCATTTTTGTATTAATAGACTTACGATTTCATACATCTATATGTATCAATCAGAAGAGTTTTTCAACTCTTATGTCACTCCCACTCAATAGGTACTTTGCCTTTTATTTTGAGATATAATTCACTAGTACCATATGATTCATAATCATATAGTCAAAGATTATTTCTCCAAACTGTGGCTTAGTCCACAATTTCATATAATTGCAAATGAATTTAGATACTTCTATATTTTTCAATGCATCACAATTACCACTATTATTGTTTTATTTTATAATGAATATTCATAATATTCATATTGAAATAAAACTATGTTTATATTTCAATCAACACTAATATTTCCTTCTAGCATGACCCATGGTCTGCCAAAGGTATCATTCTTTCAAATCTGATTAACTATAATTTTAAACAGCTATCTGGAACACCTGATTCCACTAAAACTTCAAAGTTCTTCAATGTCTATAGTATGATCTTTCCTCATTCAAGCTCTGTCCTTATCGGATCCATTTAGTCATCTATTGAAGGCTCTGACTATGATCATACTATCAACTTATGGAATGGTAAGTCTCACTCTATTTCAAATGTTTATAAAGCCATCTCGGTGTTCTCAATAATGCTCACCTTCCCCTGGCACTCGAGAATCTGGACTTCTTACTCCAACCCCAAAGCTACTTCTTTGGAAAATTATCAATAATGTCATCCATACTCAAGACAACTTGGTTCACATTAGTATGCTGCAAAGTTCTGTCTGTCTTCTATGCAACAGTATCCTTGAGAAAACCTATCATCTCTTCTTTTCATGCTCACTCTTATACTTTGTTTGGAAGAGTCTTTGCAACTTGAAATTTCATACCCCTCGGCAAATTCCAAGATAGAATGGTTCACCATTTTTAAGGCTATAAGATGGAGAAATAATGAAGGGAAGATGCTTCTCAGGATCCTTAAAAAATACTTGTATGCGGTCTGGTTTGAGAGAAATACGAGGTTGTTTCTGAGGAAGAAGTGCTCGAAGGCTCAAATATTAGAGCAATTAGTTAGGAAATTTTGGAGCCAAATTTGAAAGCTAATTAATTCAATATTGAATTAGTCTTGTTTCTACTTTTGGTCTCTTGTCGTTGTATCTGTATTTTAGTAGCTGGGTTTTCTGCCTTGCTCCTACTTTTCATGTAATTACTGTTTATTAGTAATAGAGGTGGACAGACCACTATAACTTCCGCCTGGTCTTGCAAAAAATACGATTATAAACAATGTTTGGTATATTTTATGTAACAACCCGAATTCCAGTAGGTTCGGATTTTTTGCAAAAAATGCTAAAATCCAAGCCCACTGAAGCCCGAGTTGGGTATCTGGTATCCTGCAAATAGGCAAAGATAAATATATCAGAGCTCAAATAAATATCTCACAGTGAAACTGACTAAAATATAATAATAAGTAAATACTCACCAAGGTAATAACACTTTGTAAACAAGTGTCACAAAGCTGGAAAATCTCTGCCATCTATCTAAGCTGTGGGATGATATGGGGAGGGGGTCAGAACTAAAGTTCTGGTGAATGGAAAAATTGTACACTTTTAAGCATAATTCTACATATACCGTTCTATTTCCATTTTCTGTTATATTAGGTTTATTAGGTTTATAATAATCTCGCCTCTATGCGTGAATCGTACCCATCTACTCCTTGGTAGATTAAGACCTAATAACCAATGTATATATGTAGCTTCATGCCCAAAGACCTCATCGGTCCTAGGTACTACCCATAGTACCTTCTGTATCCTCCTCAAAAAGGACTCCATCGTCTCGCTACTAGAGCGTACTGTAACTACATCTGTAAAGGACAGCTTCATGTGGCCTACAATACAGATGTTTTGTCGTCTACTATGAAAATGTGAAACTGCATCCGCACTAGCTTATACTAGTGCTCAGACATCCACAATGTACCACCCAGTGTGTACCTTTGGGAGTCACCTACTATAACAATAGTGTCATAGTCTATGCTTCCTTTATTTTTCACGAAAACATCTATTACAACAATAAATGTTGTAACCTACGTTCTCGATACTTAACACACTCAAGGTTTTTATAGTTAAAATCTTTGTTTACCTATAAAGAAATTAGTGAGCTATACATGCTCTATAATTCTTAAAAAACAATTTCACTTTTAACAAAATGTACATCATATAAAAACCAATTTAAATTTCATACTACTTTTTTTCTTCAAAAACCCAATATTTACTTCCTCAAACATATTAACAATTATATTTTTCAACTTTTCAATTCCAAAATTTTCATTTTATTGGGCTAGACATAAAGTGGATTTTCTTCTTACTACCCTAGGAATACCCTTTCTAAACCTTGGAAATCTCATTTCCTTACTAAAATCTCTTACTCCTTTCAAAATAAAAATACTCTCCCTACCATCCCTTGGGAACTCTCCCACTTTCTATAAAATATGGATACCAATCTTCTCACAAAACATAGCTTATTGTACACTATGAATCGGCAATAACATAGGGCTCAAAATCCTTGGGTCATCCCAAACCCAACTAGCAAACTATGCACAAGTATACTTCTAAAAACTTTCCATATGTTAAAATCTATAATTGGGGAGTAATTGAATTTTAGTACATAATATATTTATATTTTATTCAAAAATACAAATACGTTCACTCATATTTCCTAATTTACTTAGGATCTACTAACCTAAGCTCTGATACCAAATGTAAAACCCGAATTCCAGTGTGTCTAGAATTTTCGCAAAAAATGCTAAAATCCAAGCCCACTGAAGCCCGAGTTGCATATCTTGTATCCTGCAAATAGGCAAAGATAAATATATCAGAGCTCAAATAAATATCTCACAGCGGAAATGACTAAAATATAATAGTAAGTAAATACTCACCAAGGTAATAACACTTTCTAAACAAGTGTCACAAAGCTGGAAAATCTCTGCCATCTATCTAATCCGTGGGATGATATGAGGAAAGGGTTAGAACTAAAGTTCTGGTGAATGGACAAATTATACACTTCGAAGCATAATTCTACATATACCGTTCTATTTCCATTTTCTATTATATTAGGTTTATTGGGTTTATAATACTCTCGCCTCTGTGCGTGAATCGTACCCATCTACACCCTCGTAGATTAAGACCTAATAAACAATGTATATATGTAGCTTCATGCCCAAAGACCTCATCGGTCCTAGGTACTACCCATAGTACCTTCCGTATCCTCCTCGAAAAGGACTCCATCATCTCGCTACTATAGCGTACTGTAACTACATCTGTAAAGGACAGCTTCATGAGGCCTACAATACAAATGTTCCGTCGTCTACTATGAAAACATGAAACTGCATCCGGACTAGCTTATACTAGTGCTCGGACATCCACAATGTACCACCCAGTGCGTACCTTGAGGACTACACGTAATCGTTCTGTCTACTCTCTGAATTCCGCCAACAAGGTCTACCTTGTACAGAACTCAGTCGGGGATTTTCTATATTTGTAAAGGTCCGCTTCGTTAGGCCTACAATACAGATTTTCTACTTAGTTTATCTCTTTTCTCATCATGGCTATGGCCCCATGAAGCCCCCCTCAACTAATCGAAAGACCTTCCATGAGTTAAGTGGTTGTGCCCTACTGCAAACAATCTAAACATCCAATTTGTTGTGCCCCTCATCCAATGTCTCGATAGTGAAAGAATCATTGGCCTGTTGGTTTAACCTAGTCTTTCCCGAACTCGCTCTGACTGATGATGAATGATATCCGCATGCGACTATCCTTACGGGTCCTGCCCACTATAACCTACTCGCAAACTAGAGTATGGTGTCATTCAAATATCCTACTCCATCATCAACCTTTTGACTGCCTACAAAGGTCCGCTTTGTTAGGCCTGCAATGCAAAAGCAGTCAAGGCATACTTTCTTGATGGAACACCTACAGATCTGCCTCCGAGGGTGCAGCTTCGTTAGGCCTACCCTTGAGGGCCATCCTAGAGTATCCTCATGTCCTGTTGAAGTCTCGTACTTCCTTCTAGCCCAAAATAACTAAGTTGGAAATGTTCTTTCTGTACTAAAAATCTGCTCTGAACTGCTTCGTTTGGCTCTTTATCCAGATTCTCTTTGGGCTACTCTAAACACACCTTAACATTTTATTAGACCCTACGTCTAATCTTTTATTATGCATTTAGTTTAATTTTTTTATTCTACTGGCTACTTATTTACCCTAATCAGCATGCCCAGCCCCACCCACGTGTGAGACCATCAGTCCTAGACCTGAAAAGGAATGCTGCCGGTACGGGCCACTGCTATTATTTTTGCTTATTAACTTAATCCAAGATCTAAGTTTGATAAAATAAGCCTCTTCTACTTCTTTCTTTTTAATTATAACTTACGTGTTACAATTATACTTGCAATTGTCACTTTTATATTCTTTTCTTTTTTATAACCTACATGTTATAAATGTAATTGCAAGTGTCTCTTTTCTATTCTAGTCTATCTTCTTTTATTATGATACTAAATTTTCTTTAGTTCTCTCATATTATATAACACTCTTAACTTGGGACTATGTTCAACTGTCATAAGTTACTTATCATAATAACTGCTTTACTTTTTACTCTACTATCTATGCAATAAATGCAGATCTAGTCACATTTTCTGTTTATTGTTTCTAGTCTTGTCAAATAATTAACTTGATTATTTCCTCTTTTTTAATTTCTTTAACGCTTCATGTTATTCTCTTTTATTCTAGGAATTAGTTCTATTCGATTTGGTTGGTTACAAAAACTGTACTAAAATCCATTTCCATATTTTGATGCAAAATAATGCCATAAACAATAAATCGTAACTGCAAGATATTTCTTTTATTGTTTCTTTAATTGTTGGATAATGCAAAATACAAAAAAGTCTCTATTTTGCGTGCTTGGTTCAGGCGGAACCGGGATTTCGCACTAACTCCATTTTTCTTTCTTTTATTCTTGCAATTACGTTTACTGTTTTTCTTACAATATTAAACTATGGAAATGTATTCCCTTTTCTAAACCAGCCAACTAATCTATGACTAACTTCCAAATCAAGTTATTAGATTTCCCTTTTTTATTTCATTCCCCAAGTTTTAACATAATTCACTGTAAACTTCTCACTTTTAGGCTTATGCCTTTCTCTATAATTTTTAAACCTAATATTACTTATATTAATTTGATTCCTTTCTTTTTTCCATATAAATAACATTTAAATATAAGTACACTTCTCTTATAAAATTTACAGTTTCAACATAACTAACTAGTAGAACTAATTACTGGAATTAGTTCAAATGATGAATTAAAATATTTAACGGGAATCTAACGATATTATATATATCATAAACATAAAAGATATATAATTTAAATCCACTCACCTGAAAAGAAAACACTCCAAATTCCAGATCTGATTTTTAGTCCAGTTCTATTATCCATAGTCTTCCCCTTTGCAACCCTATTTGGATCCACAAACCGGAATTTGTATGGATTTATAAATCTGAATCTAATTGAAGAAAAATAAATAGATAAACTAGAAAACTAGATCTGAAAACTCACCTCATACGGACGACTTAATTTGGACATCTCTTCTCTACATCTATAGTTTCTATCTCCAAATTGCAAATCAAAAGACCTAAATCTAATATATTTGATTTCTGAAGAATTGGAGGAGAAAGAAAAGTGACAGGGCTTCCACGCCCATTCGAAAAATATGGACTTGAAGGCTAGCCCTGCACGTTTATTTATAGAGAGCCAAAGCAACGACGTCCGTTCTTTTAAAGCGATTGAAATCTAGCTGTAAACAATAAGCAAAACACATCAGTTTTGACGTGTCTAGTCTTTTTGTTTTATACGTACTAATTTATTTCCTCTATTTTTAAACGTTATAAATTATTAAACGTTAACTTTTAACCTTTGCCTGTTCATTCTAATTAATTTCCATCAATTGCAAATTTAATTCCCTTTATAACACATGTTTATTTTGAAATTCAAACGTTGCTAATTAATGTAAATTAATTTCCTTTAATTGCTAATTTAATTAACATTGCCTACTAGTGTTAATTAATTACCTCTAATTGCTGATGTCAATTAATTTTCTTTATGACGCACGTCTATTTTGAAATTCAAACGCGCGTTATTTTTGAAATTTATACACGCAAATATTGAAAATGTACGTGCAGTACTAAGGATCGTGTAATATGGTATATAAATGCGGAAACTGATAATAGCAGTAAAATAAAAATTAAAGTAAGCACACCAGGAATTTTTATACTGATTCGAACTTCCCGTTCTACGTCCAGTCCCAGAATACCCTCTGGATTTAACTTTGACTAAACCTCTCACTTAACCCGGGGGAATAGGTATACAACACCTGAGCAGCCAAACAGGAATTTTTCCGCCTCAACGGCCGATGAGGACTTCAACTTAATACAAATAACTTGTTGATGAATGTGTTCTGAATAACACGGATTGTCTTTTGATAGTACAATTCTCCTATAATCAAATCCTCAAGAATATATAGTGTGTGTGAAGATTTAAAAGGAGGATAATCGCGTAGAATCGAAGTATATGAATTAATTCAGTGATTCTAGCGATATTGAATGAGAATGAATGCTTTTATTTGTAGAAATAAATAGAGAATAGATTTCAGAATTATAAACAAGAATTGGTGATTGTAGAAGTGAATTAAACATGTTTATATATAGTTGTAGAATAGTTAGAATCTTTCATGAAGAGTTTCAATCAAAAGTTGTGACCATATCTCTTGGATTAAAGGTGATTCCTCTCCACGAACGATCGCAACTCTTCAGAAAAATAACCGTTATTTCTAGGTCGGTTGACTGAAAATTCTGGCCAGTCAGCTGAGTTTAAAATCGTGCACAAAACAGTGCATATCTGTGCACTAACATAGGTTCGGTCAGCCGAGTTTACTGGTCGGTCGACCGACCTGCTGTTATGTGTACAGATCACATTTTTTCAAGTATAAAACAATATACAACTATTTGTATGTCTGTGTGACTACTTGAGGAATGATTTTAACAATATTCTAAGACTCAATATAATAAAATATTCATACTAATCTCTGGGTTGTAGTCTTGTCTCCTTTGTAGTGCACAATATATGTTTATTCTCTTTTTGTCGCCTTCGTATAGTATTCTCTTTGTAGTTCGTCTTATGATCTCTGAAGCTTGTGTCATGAATCAAAACCCATGAATCAACATATATTAATAAACAAATATATTTATGCACATTTACACGTATAATTATTTTTCGATACGGAACTTTGAACGTCAATAACTTTTTCATACGAAGTCCGTTCGAGGCATATTTTATATGTAAATTAATCAGAAAATTTCCACGAACACAATGGTATAAGTTTCGAGGCCATATTTTGACAATCCCAAAAACACTCATTTTCACCGTTTATAATTATTTTGGTTATTTAATTATCTAAAAATGCAGGGTGTTACATTTTATGTAACGACTCGACTTTTCAACCCCCGAATGTCGACACCAATACACCTTCGGTATTTACGTGCCGAACATCCAAGTGCCGAAAAGTCGAATTGTTAAGGTTAAAATAAAAGAAAACGAAATAGAAAAAGAAAGAAGAAACACAATACCAGAATCTCACAATGGAACGATCAATAATATCAAAAGACAGTGTGAACTTTTATTCTGAGATATAAAGTTTTTCAGAGTCAAAGTAATCGGCCTAGATAGTTATAACAACTTGTCCTCACAACACTGATATATAAAATACAGAAATGCGGTGGAAATAAATACCTCAGTGGGTAGAACTCTAACTTTTTTCCATAAGCTCCAAAGCGTCAAAAGCTATATCTGAAAACACATACGGGGCTTACTCGAGCATTATAAGAAAATAACACCCGGATCAGTCTAATAAACTAGCTTGAGAAACTCAAGAAATATGAGTGACATGTAACAGTAACCATTGAGACCATATGTATTCCCGAAACAGTTTTCCCCTCAAAGAAACCAATCATTCATTAGGTTTAACAAATAGTGATATGATAGATAATGTCTAAAGTATAGCACATAAATCATATCAAATAGTTGCCGTGTGAATGCCATAACAATATAGATATACAATAAATGTTGTGAAGGCGCGTTCGCATATGGATTGTTTTCCATGGAGACGCCCCTAGAAAACTGAAGTAGATCTCCATAAAAAGGATCAGAAACTTCCTTCCGAGCATCGTATATCTCTAGATAGGATATACTCTATGATAAACACAACTGGCCCAACGATGAACTGCGTGGTACCAAGTATCAATAACTCATGTTGTCAACATATCGATAAGCATACTCTAGATATGGAGTTGATATATGCTCCTGGGTAAGCTAAATTCGAAATTATGCATCCTTCTCTGGTTTTAGTCATTTCCGACATCGAGGCTACATTTGACATCTTTCACACGAGTCTTCATCATCCGAACAGCGCACGAATCCCCAATTGGATTCCATCATCACAAACAGATCACGAATCACTATATGGATTTGAGCATCTCAAACAAATCTTGAACCTCCACATTGGTTCCCCGGATAAGTCCTCCAACAAATGCTAGTGATGTCCTCTCTCTTGGAGTAATCCTCAAGATAGACTGTCCCACACGATAGTATCATTTGAAATGTTAACACTGACCTCTCCTTTGGACTTAACATCAGGATTGGCAGTTCAATATAATAACATTTCACTTCACAACCGCTTCCAGAACATAGATCACGTATATGGTTTTGAAGTGATTATGGGTTATGAGTCAACTCATATAAGTTCACTCTTCCCACTTACCGAATGCTCCAAAACCAATCGATGAATTTTTGGTAAACTCAACTCTAGTTCTTTCGAAAATAAATAGATAATACATAAGAGCGAAGATCACCTCTTAACCGTTTAAGCGAACAGATTTCCTTATCATTTTTCCTAGTAGAACACACGAGTTTATACATACAGAATAGCATCACCGAAGATAATTGTCCCATATAATGCTAGTTTTTTTCTAGATATTCCCAAAGTTATATTTGGTCAATTTCAATAGTCGACTAATCGACTATCTGGTACAAGATAGATGTTGAAATGGAAACCAAGTCCAGTATACTTTCCATAAACAAATGAATATACAAAACACTATCAAGTCACACAAAGTTTGATTAAGCTACTTAACCCCTTCTATTTAATTAATCCTTTAATTAATTAAAACTCCTTTATTAGTAAACTTCTTTTATCTAATAAACTTCTACTTTTTCTTTAATTTTCCAAAGATTTCATACTTATAATTTCCTTCAAAATATCCATTTTAAGGATCTAAGTACTTTCACAAATCCATTCAATAAGTTTAAGACTAATGTTACTTAAAGCATTGTCACTACAACCAAAATCATTTCGCTTATGCTTATCTTTAAAACGTTCTGTTAAAGATCTATTTCCATTCGCAAGTATAACCAAAAAGGATTAAATATGAATGATATTAATGCATTATCACAGCAAACCCATAACCATTCTATTACTTGTTTTTATCTTTAAAAACATTTATTTTAAAGATCTAAGTTAATAATCGGTCAAGTTTAGTATTTGACTAGTTAATTATCAGGTTCTAAAGACGATTGCTTATACAAATCATGATCCATACGCTTAACTCGTTTATGACATTCCAACTTCTCGTTCAGGAGTGAAGCCAGGTAAATTAGAGTACTGGTTGCATTAAACTTTCCTAGACACTTCATTCTTGAATCTTACAAATATATAAATCTACCTCGTCTGCTTTTAGTGTTAAGTATAGCATTAATGATTCCCATAAACAATATGAAATCAACACGATTAACACGTTTCTAACATTTTCCGATTTACTATTCCTCGGTTAAGAGGGAAGCCGGGTAGGTTAGAACTCTATTGCTTCATCCTTACTCGACATCAATCTTAACTTTCACAAATAGATAAGCCTTACTTCATTGGCTTTTAATGTTAAACATAGTTAATTACTTTTCAAATAAGTAATTAAACATTTTAACCATTTGGCCATTAAGAAATTACTAACCCCTTTCTAAGCCTTTTATTTGTGCTATCAAAAGCCTTTTAAAAATTATATATATATATATTTGTGTGTGTGTGTGCGCGCGCGCATGCGTGTGTATAGTAACTTGTTTACCAAAACTTGATATTAAATAAACTATTTCAAAAGATATCTTATCCCATAAGATATAAAATAGTCATAATATTTACTAAATACTCTGCATACTTAAAAATGCTTTTAGTATCCTTTATAATAATTATAATAGGTTTTTAAACATTTACTCATAATATTAATTGAAAATAACAAGTTTATAAAATCCTTAAAAACTTGAAAACGACATGTTTTCTATATATTTTAACAAAATAACTCTTCTTTAAAAATTCACTACTAATTCTTAAAAATTCATAATAATCTAAAACCACTATTAAATACTCTAATAAGAGTTATCAAACCCTTGCAAAATGAATGAAGCAACATATTTAAATCTAAATATCTTTTCAAACCTTTTAAATCCAAAAGTCAAGTCTAAACGGGGAAGTTTCGCACTAGTGCTGTTTTGGCCACTTTTCGAGATATTACTTAACTTTTTACCATTCAATATTTTAACATCAAAATACATACGTACAAAACATTATAAATATGTTGAGAAAACCCTAAGGATCTCTCTAAAAAGTTCCATAAACATTGCCAAAAACAAGGCAATTTTCAACTGCATCTATAGCGATTATCGCTATAAGTGCATTTTCAAATCCGAATCCAATCTAAACCAAAGTCAATCAATAACCTATGTGCTTTGTTCAAGGTCTTGTCTCAAGTTATACAAGTCCATTTCAAGTTTGTTCAAGTCTATATACATAGATGACATATGTCATTTACTTTTAAAGTAAGAATCCAAACCAATGTTTTAACATAAGTTAACAACAATTCAAACAACATAAACACAACCAAACACAATATATATATATATATATATTATATTTTCCATTCAAACATAGGTGTTAACTCACCTTTATCCAAACAAAAAACAAAGATCCAAGAACCCAAGCCAAAACCCACCCTTGTAACCACTTTTCCCTCCTCCTTCTCCTTGCTTTGCCTTGACTTTTGCCTCCAAACTCCTTATATTGCTCACGGCCATCTTATGTGGTGTGAGTGTGGCTTCACTTTTTCATGTTTTGACTTGGTGGAAGGTGTTATAATATTATACTAAGCCTTATTGTGACGCTCCACCTCTATACTCACACTAGCCAAGGACACTACGGGGTAATGCCGTCGACTAGCACGAAGAATAAGGCTGTTGAGGAGCTACCATCTGTGTAATTGCTTTGTGCGAGTACCGATATGTCAGTTAATATAACTTACATTTCATTTCAAGAGGAAATCCGACATATCAAATACAAACTCAAAGCTACCACACAGTGGCTATGTGGACTTCAGAAACAAATATAGAAATAAGCATAACACAAATCAGTCACAGATATTCATATCACTAAGGCGGAAACATGTATGAATATATCACATAAAAGTGTACATCAAAGTAGTGGTCAAACTAGATCCACTACATCACAAAAGAATAGATACAAGTGCTAGACAAAAGAATAAGTATACATCAAGGAGTCTCTATCTCAAATGTATAGTAACAAAAACTACTATGCAAAAGTAGTTAGTCAAAAGTCAGGTGAAGGACCCTGATAAGAAGTCAAGAAGGAGCACCTGAAATACCTCGGTCTGATCCGAGTATTATTTAAGAAGAAAATAATAAACGGATCAGTCTAGCTATAAATATCAGATAAAATGAGATAGGATAAGAGATACGACAAAAACGTATGATAACAATAATGCCATACCGCGACAAGTATACATCAAATGACAACAAAAATCATACAATATCCCAAATCATCTCAAACATCCAAAAAGAATCGCATTCTTTAAATTATTCACCAAAAACACAAATGATTGAATGAGAACATCAATGCTTATCATCAAAATTGGTGAAACATAAATTCTAGAAACCATCAACTAGAAATCCAGAAATCACAAAGGGGGAGAGGGCCTGTCACAAACGGGAGCATGAAAACTCCTAACACGTGCATCACAAACGGAACGCTATTCCATGGTCACTAACCATCAATTTTGAGCCGAAACTCCACAAACGGCCCGAAGACCATGGGTCGCTACCCCACCAATTTTGAGTTGAAACTCTAAAAACGGGGTTTAACCCCCACACAAACAAAGAGACGTCGCACATCGCTAGTCTAAATCACAAAATGATCATCATCGATCAATAAAAAGTGTGAATCACACTAAGCTAGTAAATATAAGAGTTTAGCTTCATGTCCCATAACCACTGGCTTAATTTAAATATTTACGAACAAATTGTATATTTTCACTCAAAAATTGTCACAAGAGTTCAATCGAACAAGTCCAAGAATTAACCGATGAAGTAAATGCAAGCGTTTCATACCACTTGTTTTGCTAAGCTGTTTAATTAGATTTCTCATACGAATGAAGGTTTGTATATACTAATAGATTGGAAAACGGTTTTATAAACGAGATTTGTATTAAAAATAGAGTTTGAATCGTCTTTGTGAAAGAGTTTGAATAGTTACTACTAGTATAGAAACCTTTGTATTTTAAAGTGGCAAATCACAAAAATGATTGTAGAAACAATCAATCACAAAAAATTCACATACGACAATGTGAATTAAATCCATAAAAATCGATATTAAATCCATCAAACGGATATTCCCAAAAAATCCAAAGAAAGAAGTCATCGAAGTCGATAATAAGTGATAATAACCAACCGGATCATCAAGAATCGATTAAAAATTGGAAACCCATACAAAACTGCCTAAAATAGGCAAAAAGCACATCTCCCAGATTCAGTCGACTGAACTGTATGGTCAGTCGACTGATACAAGGCCAGAAACTCTCGGTTTCCTGGTTCAGTCGACTGAATTTACAGTTCAGTCGACTGATACAGGGACAGGAACATTCTGTTCCCAGTTTCCGTCGACTGAACTGTATGGTCAGTCGACTGATACAAGGCCAGAGAATTTTCTGGTCCCAGATTCAGTCGACTGACCATACAGTTCAGTCGACTGAACTTCCATTTGCAGTATTTTCAGTCTAGCCCAAGAAGGGCAAAAATCAAACGGAAGTGATCGGACGAGCAACAGAGACTAGGGATTTATGCCAAGCAACGACCCAGCCTTATAGGCTCTTCGATACACCCCAACAACATGTTCAAACATCAAAGATAGGATTTTTAAAAGATTTGACTTCAAAACACCAAAGATTGGAATATTCACCAAACCAATTCAATTCAAAGGCAAATGAACAAGGAATAGATGTTAGGAATTTCTACCTAACAACTATCAAAGATATAGATATAGATGTGAGTTCAAAAACTCACCTTTTAAACCCAAAACAACAAATGAGAAGCTCTAGAACAAGCAAAGATTGACTTCTCTTCAACAACACCTCTATAATCTTCAATCTATTATCAAAGGTGAAGTTTTTCCTAAGTTAGGTTATAGGAATTTCTGAAAATTGAAGAGGGATTGTGTAACAACCCATATTTTTAACAAATATTTTAAAATTTATTTATTTGAAAACATTGATTTTTAAATCATTTTAAATTGAAATATTGGAATTTTCCAATGTATTTTGGATTTTGTTTATATTTTGTTTTCCAAATATGATTAAATATTGATTTTCTGGAAATTTATATTTTGGTCAAACTTTGACTTTTATTTGAAATTTGTAAATTTGAATTTTTATTTTCTAATCTTTTCTTTGAAGCAGTATTTGTTTCTGATATTCGTCCTATTTTTCGTTTCGTCAAATTCTGTTTTATACTTTTTTTAAATTTGATAAAATTCAGCGTTTTACACGCAATTATTTTCAGTATTTTGGTTTATTTTCTATTTTATATTTTCTATTTCATTTCTATTTTCTATATTTTCATTTTATTATTTTTCATTCTCTACTTTCTATTTTTATTTTATTTATTTTATTTTGGCTTGGAAATTCAAAAGACTTTGGTTTCTTTTTCTTTAATATATGCCTTTTTGTTTTCTAACCTTTTCATTTGCTTCTAGTCGTTCACTACTTCATGGCCATTCTTTTTACATTCTAATGCACGTACAAAACATCTCATTCCCATCTCTTTCTCATTTCTATTTCCTGAAAGAAAAATACAGTAAGTTCTCTAATGTCTTCTTCCTCTTTTTTCCATTTTCTTCTTCCATTTTCTTTTGTTTTCTCCTTTGTTTTCAATGCATATGCTCGGCCACCATGCCTTTGCCGACCATCTCACCACCATACCATCACCAAGCCTTGCCGTGACCATAGACCCAAAATCCATCACCATCCCTTGAAAACCCTAACCAAACTCCACTTATACATCACCACTTCCTCCTTGACAACTTCGGCCACCACCTTGTCTTCCACCTCCTCCAGCCTGACATGACCATAGTCGTGACCATGATCCACAAACATCACCACAAAACAATTACAAACCCCTAGCCGAACTCCATTGAATCATCCCCTTCCTTTTGTATGCCTCGGCCTCCACCACCACTAGCTCCTCCTCTAGCACGTGAATGACCTGACATGACCATAGCCCGACCACACTGACCAGACCACCTGACCCCTGGTTGAACCAGACTTAGCATAGGGCCGAGCCATGGTTGCCTAGGCCGAACCCAAAGTGGTTGCATCCGCCTTGCCCTTTTGCCTTCACATGAATTGTAACTCCTACCCCTTCAACTTCCTTGGCCGTGCCTTCCATTTTCTGACCAATTCAAGCCTGAACCAAACCTTGGCCGAGCCTTAGTGGTGTGGTCTAGCCCAATTGCCTATGTTGCCGAGCCACTTATTGTTCAAGTTTTGTTTTCCTTTTGTTCTTTCTATTTTGCTTTGTCAATTCTTATAGTTTTTTGTGTTGAATATATATGCTTATATATGTTGTATATTTTGTTGTTACAAGACTTGGATCTTGGCTCTCCATCCACTCATATTTGATTCGTGCTTTGTCATGCCTTTCGGAGTTGTTGTCTTGAGTTTGATTGTTATCTCTTGCTTTAGAAGGTGAGTTTATAACTCTCAACAAAATTGTACTTATATAAATGTGAAAGAATGTCATTTGAATTGTAGTATTCGATATGCTATGTTATATGTTCACATCTGCCTGTTATCTGACATTATATAATGATATAACCGTTTATACACCTGTTACATCACCTGACATCATATAATATGCTTTACTATTTATTTAATTTATGTTTCTCACACTGCAAGTTCCCTGTTAGTATAGAATCACTATGGGTTGAAATGATACATACCGGAACGGACTTTAGAATAAGGAAAAGTCGTTATGAGCTGAAATGATAGGCTCGAGCGATTTTTATTTTATTCGACTTGGGATTGCGGGTTTGAAATGATAGAACCTAGATTTTTCTTTTAAATTACGGATTGAAATGATATATTATTCGTATCACTTGACCTAGGTTAGAAAATATTATACAGACCCAAGGTTATTTATATATATTTTATGAAAATTATTAAGTATTTCAAAATGTAAAAATATGATATTTTTACTTGAATTTGGATTTAAATGATCTAAATAAAGCTTTAGTGATTTTTTGTAAGTTAAAAATGTAAAGTAAATAAATGGTTAAAAATGCACCTTATATTTTGACTTATTTTGATAATTGGAAAATTTAGTTTTCAAATGGAAATTTAAGTTTGACTTATTAAAGAATATCTTATTTATGAAATGGATATATTTTTAGGTGTTAAGTTATTGGTTAAAATAAAAGTTAAGTAAAATATTGTATTTTGACATAATAAATGAATTATGGCTTTAATTGGATATTTATTTATAAAATTTTATTTTATTTAAATCATAAGTTAAATGATATCTAAATGAATATTTTCTGAAGCGTGAAATATGATTTTATAAGTTAAAAATGGTTAGAATTGAAGTTTTATTGTTTCTGAAATGTTATAATAAATCTGGAATTAGTATTGGTAGCATTCCAAAATGCTGTGGTTTTAAGACAGCATTTGCTAAGTGTTGTTGCTGAAAGTAAATTATATTTTGAAATAATAATAAAGCTACTGTAGCACTTTGTAAGTGCTGCTATTTCTGAAATTAAACTAAGTTCTGAAATACTAAAATACTTACTGAGCACTTTGTAAGTGTTGCTGTTTCTAAAGCTGAACTGTTTTGAAACTAATATACCCAATGTAGCACTTTGTAAGTGCTGCTGTTTTGAAATTGACAATTTTTGGAAATACTACTATATCTACCATAACACTTTATAAGTGCTGCTGTTTCTAAAATACAATGTTTTGAATTTGTAATTAAATGAATGAACTCAGAAAATGCTATAATTCTGGAAATTGAATATTTGATTTGAAAGTATAATGACTTCATATTTAAATGGTTTAAATTAATTATTTTGATTTGGAATATAAACCATTTTTGAAATTTATAACCACGGGTTATAATAATGATTGGTTGTTAAAGAGACCGGGATCAGATATGGACATACTCTCTGTCGATACCGAAAACCACTTTAACAACTGTGTACGCGGTGGAGATTCCAGAATGAAGTAGGATGGTGGTGACGATCCTATTGAGGTATATACGTGGACCCGACTCCCGTGAGTTGGCATAAGGTGGCTAAAACAGGAGCGATTGATGGGCCAATGAGGTAGCTCCTCTGATCGGACACACTTCTTCGATACCATTCTATTACTTTGTGATTGATTGGGTGCACCCTTTGATTTTTGGGAGTGTGGCTCGAGGTGGGCGGTAGTGGCTGCTATGCGTTACCACCAGTCCGGATGCGTAATTGGTATATCTACACTGCCATTGCTTAGTTGTGTCGTGTCACCTACCCTAGCGCGCCTTATACGAGTTTGATTTGTGTCGTACCTATGGAGTATCCTCTGGTAGCCTCCCGATCTGGAGGTATTACGGTACTGTATAGACTATTGGCACTATAAAATGTGTTGAGGGGGATATGGGTAACGCCTTAACGCTATTTTTAAATAGTTTACTTTACTTTAGACATTATTATAATAGCGTATATTACTACATAGTATATAGTTTAATGGATCCTTAAAGGATGGGTGATCCCAAGCATCCTTTAAGTTACTTGAGCATTTCTATTACAATTCACTTGAGTTGGTTTACATTGTATAAGTATGTATGTCCTGACTCGAGTGTTTTGTGTTTTTCTTTATGCTCGGTTCAGACTGAGTTGTACCAGTATTCGAGACTCACCTTTGGAGTTGGAGCTTCGCTTGGATCCATCTATTGATTCTGCTTTCAGTCATTCAGTTGATTCCAATGATGTATTCAGATCTTGTATTTGACCATTGTATTTAGACATCTTTGTATTCGTGACCTCTGTTGTATCTTTTTTAACTCTGTTATATATATATATGGTAGCTTCATGAACTACTATTCTTTTATTTCCGCTGCATTATTGTTATATTACTTTGTGTTTGTGATTTTGTGATTATTTATTTACTGTATATATTGAGTTTTGCCAAATTTTATTTACAATCTATTATTTTGAATTATTCAAGTCCGACATGTGTGGATTTATTGTCGATTTGAATGGTCCAAAATAGTGGGTCATTACATATTGAGATGGAGAAGATGAAGAGGATGCTTACCTAAGCTTCTCCTTGATTTTGGACCTGAATTTGTATTTCCTAAACAAACTAGGGTTTTGGAATTCTAATTTCCAATCTCCTCCCCCATTTTTACTTTAGCTTGAGTGTTAGGAAATAAAATGAGTGAATGGATGAAGAGTAGAGGAGTTAGGGTTATTTATTAGGTTGGTGGGCTGAAACCCAAACCTAAAGCCCTAAATGAAAATATCAAAATTTTACTCAACTCCAAACATATCGATGTTTATACTCAAAAAGGCCGCAAACGCCATTTTGGACTCAATGGAAGTGGTCTCGAGTCCTACTTCGACTGTTTGCAAAAAGTAACATTTCGGACTTAAATCCGACTAACGATGCTATATTTAAATAAAACATTTAAATATACAATCGTGAAATATGCGGTTTGTTACACTTATGGAAAAGTTTGAAGTGATTTGGAGTTGATTTGCAACTATTTCGTTTAGAACGTTAAGTGAAGGATGAGATGAAGAAGCCATTAGAAAAGCTTGGATTTGTTTTTTGAATTTACTCTAAGAGTGCGCCCCTCCTTTTTTAGGCTCAAGATGGTTCCCTTTAGCCTTTTACTCACCTCCCCCCATGCCATGAAAGCCTTACCTTCATCACTTCTCCTTTATGTTTGTTCTCCTTTATGCGTATTACTCTTATAACCTTCTCATAATATCTCTTATCAATATGGAAGCTTCTAGAATCTTCCAAGCTCAATGAAGAGGAGAGTATGTTAATTAGTTGCTAACGTGTTCATTTGATCATTAGACAAGTGCACAAGAGTTCGAACAACTTATATCGATCGAAAGCTATTTACCGATAAATCGATTTTCGGTCACATTATCGATTTCTCTTCGAAGAATATGTTTTTGTAAACATTTTTCCAAAACAAGTTTACCATTATTTTTTTGATTTAAAAGGGGGTTAAAAAGCTTATTAAATCATTTTAAAAACATTTAATCCAAGATTCAAACATCTAAATACTAAGTATCTAAAATTCCGGGTCGTTACATTCTTCCCCACTTAGAATATTTCATCCTTGAAATTCCAACAGGGGCAACCAAAAGGAAAATCCCACATTGATACTTAATAGAATAACAATCATTAGCAAACAAAACTCACAGTTTGCTTAAGTTCAAAAACTCTCTCATCGTACAAGGATGATAAACAATTTACTAAGCGTACATTACGCTTAATAGCCTCAGGTTATTACTTAGACGATTATTCATACTACCTTATAACAAATTGAAGGGTCATCACCTAAACCCTATAAGTCAACAAAACATAGTATGCATACATACTAAAGCTTGTACGATATACATATGTCGTCCGTATGCAATATTAATCTGATCACATAGATTTCACTTCAAAACTAGTATAGATCACTTGACCTCCCTAGTGTGGATTCCGATCGGGTTCCTTGATTAGAAACTTTTGTTCCCCTTACATAGCTAAATACTATGATAGAAAACTTTTTGATCATATCAAGAATCTGTATCAAGTGTTCGCCGTCAAGAATCTAGTGAAAAATCCTTGTACGAACTGGTATATACCAACTCGAAATCACGTACTCGAATACTGAATCAAGAACAGTCATGCAAATAAAACGATTTACATACAACTTATGTATTTATCCTATTGGATTCTTAACTACACCAATTCCTTTTTAATTACATTCTTTTATCCAAATAGTATGTCATTCAATACTAAAATCCTTTATGCATCATTTCATAAACCATAACTTCAAGTTTACCAATATTTTATAACTTAAGTTCATACTCGTATAATACTCCATTACATCCTAAGAGTATATACAAACATCAAATTTGTAACAAGTATGTTTAAAAAAATTTAGAACTTGTTTTAACTTGTTATCTTCTTAATTCAAGTGTTATATAACTAAACTTTATAATTTCAAAAACACTTAACCAGAAGTTCTATAACAATTCAGAAGTTCCCGACTCGTCGAAAATCCCTTTTCATTTTAAAAAATGAAAACCGCCAAACAACATATCATATCATGATGTGCGTCTATATTTTCCTAATGTATAAGCTGCATGTGTCTATGAAATTTCTTAACAAGAAAACTTTAGAACTAAACACCGGTTTTTATTTCAAATCATTTTGAAATAATATATATGTTAGTCCCTGAGGAGTTGGTTTTGATGACAACAACCTTACTTAGAATTGGATTATAAAATATATAATACTAACATTATTGTGTAGATATATATAGATATGTTTGCAGGTACTAAAGAATGAAGAACTGTACAGTATAAAGATTCAAGATCAAAGATTGAAGATATCAAGATTCAAGACTCATGAGTATCAAGAATTTCAAGAGTTCAAGTTTCCAAGATAAGTTATATAGTTAGGAATATTGTTAAAACTCATAGAAAGGCACTGACATCTTAAAATATATTTTATTCGTGGAATGGAATCCACTTCGTGCTCGTTAAAGGGATGGAACCCTAAGTAGGATGGAACCTACGAAGAATCTAGTGGAACATCTTTTTGTATCCACTTACTTTTATTTCAAAATGATTTTCAAAATATATAGCTTGTTTTTCAAAATGATTTTAAATATTCCTGTTTAAAAACCAAAATCATCTTTCCTTATTTTTCAATATATTTTAGCCTCAAAAATATCCTTAGTTTTAAATATCCTTAATTTTAAATATATTTGATTTTAAATTATTATCCTAAGTTTTTAAACTATAATTATGATATTAATATATTTAGCTATTTTATATATTTATACTTAAGATATAAATATAAAAGTATAGAAAATTATTATATATATTTTAATATTGTTTTTATAGTTATTTATGTATTATAACTATATATAAGTATATTTTAAAGTTTAAATATAAGTATAATATAATATAGAAATTATTTTCAATGAAAAACAAATCTCTAAAAAATACAAGGGCATGTCGACATGGTCACATGTACCCTGTCGACATGGTGACAATTAAATTGTTTTTTTAAAAGAAGTGTCTATTCGCCACATCCCTTCACCAATGGACATGGCTATTGATCTACTATAAATAAAGGGTTTTTTCAACGAATTTTAATCACTTTTTCTCTGATTTAACTTCTCTTCTTCTTCTCCACTTTCTTATTTACAAATTACACCATTACTCTACTGAAATCAATATCGAATCTAACTAGATAATTTCTGGTTTTGATTCTCTCCACTATCTCTACAAGATCCAAGTGCTAATATGAGTTATAGACTTTTTGTAATCAATTGAGCGAGAGAAGGTGTGATTGTAGCCCTGGAAATCAATTGGGTGAACTTGTTGCCCGGTAAATCAAGTATCTCTACCCAGAGGATTGTGAATCTGGAGCGGTGTACCTCGTGGCCTTGAAATCGAGGGTTGTATTTGTAAGAATTGTTTTTAAAAGGAAATCCATACTTGTGTTGCGGGACTGGATGTAGGGTAACTCCGAACCAGTATAAAATCTGGTGTGTTCTTTCCTTTACTGCTTTTACTTTATATTTGCATCTTTGTTTGATTCTGTGTTCATATCTGTGTCTGATTAGTGTATACATTGTTAACAAATTAAGATAAATTCAAAAAGATTAACAAATTTCTTAAAATACTATTCACCCCCCCCTCTAGTGTTAATTCTAGCCTTAAGATCCTTAATCCGCATTCTAACAATATACATATAACTTTTGTATATCAAATCATACTTTAGGATTAAATCAAAAAAATTTCTACCAAAACAACTTCATAGCATCCCACACTTAGAAACTCAAAAATGAGTGCCGATGATGTTGAAGTCATCACCAAATTTTTTTTCAAGCGACGGGAGTGAGTTCAGTACATCAAACCATACTTTTGGTATTAACCAAAATCATTTCAAAATGGTATCAAATACTTCGTAAATGTTACTAAGTACCATGATCTCAATTTCATAAACCAGTTTTCCAAATACTTATTTTAAATAATACTACTGTTATTTTCTCCAAAGTCTTGAAAAAAACATTTTCAAAGACACCGAGATTAAAGTTCTCAAATTCTCTATTTAAATTCTTATCATTTATAAACCATATTTATATAAAGTTGCTTTCTTATCTAAATCATCTCACAAATGTATGTCTTTGTTTAGATTATAATAAACAACTCTGGTTAAAATTCAATTTTAACCCAACATGATCGTCGAACGCCTTACATTCAAACTGTGAAACTTAATTCATAGGGTATTCATATTAAATGTTCCCATAAATTACTATCTACCCAACCCTTGTCATAAGAAAGTAAATTCCTTATAAATCGGCAACCTATAGTAAATGATCAAAAACTGGCCGAGCACAACTAATCATACAATAAATGATAATAATTGAATATTATCATTTCTTAACAAACAAACACACTATAAATAACTATATCAATTTTCCTTTGAAAATTTTCTTTTCATATATAAAATATAATCCTAGGTAAAATTATTTCAATTACCAATTCTCAAAACAATGTTGTATCGGTCAACCTTGTTCAAGTGTTTAGAAACCCCTATCAATAACATTGATCAGGTGCATCGATTGGAATTCATAAACCACTTAACAGATCAATTAATACAATATAAAATATTTTTATAGCACTAACAAATACGCTCTCATATGTATAATACTCTCAACTCATGCTAGGGCATTCCATTACCCTATCTCTTAACGAGTCATACCCAACCAAAGCCAATGTCCTCACTTAACCTTCAGCTCTGATACTAGCTGTAACGACTCGACTTTTCGACCCTCGAATGTTGATACTAGTACACCCACGATATTCACATGCCGAGCACCAAAGTGCGGGTTAAAATAAAAGAAAATGAAATAGAACAAGGAAGAAGGAACACAATATCAGAATCTAACAATGGAACGATCATATATAATTTCAAAAGACAGTATAAACTGTCATTCTAAGATATAAAGTTTTTCAAAGTTACGGTAATCAGCTTGGATAGTTATAACAACCTATCCTCACAATGTTGATATTTACAGTACAGAAATGCATCAGAAATAAATACTACAGTAGGTAGAACTCCAACTCTTTTCCAGAAGTTCCAAAGCATCCAAAGCTAAATCTGGAAATGTACACAGGGCTGACCCGAGCATTATAAGAAAGCAACACCCGGATCAGTCTGGTAAACCAGCGTGAGAAACTTAAGAAATACGAGTGACATGTAACAGTAACCATTGAGACCATATGGATTCCCAAAACAGTTTTCCTCTCAAAGAAACCAACCGTTCATTAGGTTTAACGTATAATGATATGATAGATAATATCTAGAGTATAACACACAAGTCATATCAAATAGTTGTTGTGTGAACGCCACAACAATAATAGATATACAATCAATATGGCTAAGGCGCGTTTGCATATGGATTGTTTTCCACGGAGACGCCCCCAGTAAACTGAAGCAGATCTCCATGATAAGGATAAGAAACTTCCTTCTGAGCATAGTATATCTCAAGATAGGATAAACCCTAAGGTATACAAAACTGATCCAACGATGAACTGCATGGTACCAAGTGTCAACAACACCTGCGCGTAACACATCGATAAGAATACTCTAGATATGGAGTTGATATACCCTCATGGGTAAGTTGAACCCAAGATTATGCATCCTTCTCTAGTTTAGTCATTTCTGATGTCGAAGCTACGTTCGGCATCTTTCACACAAGTCTTCATCGCTCGAATAGCACACAAATCCTCAAATGGATTCCATCATCTCGAATAGATCTCAAACCTCCACATAGGTTCCCCGCATAAGTCCTCCGATGAATGTTAATGTTGTCCTCTCTCTTGGAGTACTCCTTAAGATAGACAACCCCGCATGATAACATCATTTGAAATGTTAATGCCGACCTCTAATTTGGACTTAACTTTATAAATTTATGTATGTTGCTAACTAATTTGTAAAGAAAGATTTATGTAAATTACATAATTTAGAAATTTCGAAATCTGGATTGAAGCAATATAAGTTGTTTTTCAGTTTTTGCTGCTGCGAACATAAAATAATTTCATCTACTGAAATTTGAAAACTTACTGGCAATAATTCTATAAATTAACAAGTTGTTTTCCATTTAATCTTTTTAATTTATTGAAATTTGAAAATTGACCGGCGGTAATTCTATAATTAACAAGTTGTTTTTCAATTAATCTGTTTAAAATGAATTGTCAATTTGTTACACTCTTAGATGCATTATTTGTCATATCCTTAATTCTTTACAGTTGTTACACCTTAGTTCATATTATTTTGAACTAAGTGGTATTCCTTGATTGTCATGCGATTATGATCCAGCTGAACTTGAATCTTATTATCTTTGTAAGTGATTTCACATCTTGTAAGAACAATCGGTCTTGATTTAAATTTGTCTATGTAGTTTACCAGTTCATAAAGAAAGATTTATGTGAATATTTCATTGTAACAGTTTGTGTGTATATTATATGCAGATGGAAACTATGTCAACCAGTCCTCAAACCTTTACAATAGAAATTTCTCAAACTACGTCTTATGTTCAAAACAATGCAGAAAATCACTCCAATGCATTAGAAAATCAAGTCCCCCATCCTGGTGTAAAAAGAAAAAAACCCACTAGTGACATCTGGAAACATTTCAGCAAGAACAAGCTACCAAACGGTGAAATATGCAGAAACTTCTCTACTTGTATATACTGTAAAGGGAAAGTTCCTTCTCATAGTAGAAAAAATGGCACTTCATCTCTTTGGAATCATTCTAGGGGATGCAAATTATCCGCATTACATGTGCAAGAGGATTCAAAGCAGAAAACAATCAACAAAGACAATGTTACAGGAGTAACACATATTTTTAGTCAAAAAAATCTGATGAGAAGTGTTTTGAGATGATAATAAAGGATGAATTATCTTTCAGGTTTGTAGAAGGTGGAGGTTTTAAGAGCTTTTTGCAAGAATTACAGCCTAGGTATAAAGTACCAGGAAGAAAAACAGTTGCAAAAGGAATTCTAGCTAGATATCAATTGGAGAAAGCAAAGTTAATGAGTTTTTTTAGCTCAAATAAAACTAAGATTTCGCTAACTACTGATTGTTGGACTTCAATACAAAACATCAATTATATAGTCCTAACTGCTCATTTTATGGATAATGACTTCAAATTACACAGAAGGATTATTAACTTTTGTGTGATTACCTCTCATAAAGGAGATGATATTGGAAGACTAGTTGTTTGAGACAATGTAATATCACTAATATTTTCACCATAACTGTTGATAATGCCACTGCTAATGATGTGGCTATAGCATACCTAAAGAAAAGATTGAGGAGTTACAAAACATTGATGTTTGAAGGAGAATTTCTTCACTGTAGATGTGTATGCCACTTTCTTAACTTGATAGTAAAGGATGGTAATAAAGAGTTAGAAGGAGAGATTCAGAAAATATGGAATTGTGTGAAGTACATAAGAAGTAGCGCTCAACGATTAGCCAAGTTCAGAGAGTACTCCGCTCTAGAAAACTTGAGAGAAAATGTCAATATTCCACTTGATGTGGTGACTAGGTGGAATAGTACTTTTCTGATGCTGAAGGCGGCTATTAAATATGAAAATGTATTTTTAGGTTGGCTGAAGAAGATTAAGCTTTTAAGGCTTATTTTGAGGAAGTTGACAGATCTGGACATAAGAGAGAAGGACCACCTGAGGGTCAAGATTGGAGGAAAGCAGAAGCTTTTGTATTGTTTTTAAAATTTTTTTATGATGCAACTATTAAACTTTCAGCTTGGAAAAATGTAACAGCAAATATAGTGTTTGGAGAAATGATGGAACTTCAATGTGAGATCGACTCAAAGTTGTTTTCTAATGATGCAATTATGCGAAAGGTTGCGATGTCAATGAAGAACAAGTTTAACAAATATTGGGGAGGCTTTGAAGGAATGAATAAAATTGTGATCATTGCTAATATATTAGACCCTAGGTACAAAATGCAATGTGTAACAATAGGTTTATGTGAGTTAGGGTTCACTGAATATAGAATTGATCAGATCTGTCATGAAGTGAAGGAAATTTTGTTTAGGATGTATGAGGAATATAAGGGAGCAAATGAGATTTCAGAACAAAATGTTAGCATACAGTTGGAGCAGAACTTGCCTATGTTTAATGGAAAGAGTAGAATTATGAGAGCGATTATGCAAGAGAGGATGGTGGACCAAACCAATAGCATATGTAATGATGTGGAGCAGTACTTTTCCGATAAATATGTTGGGTTACATGTTGAAGAATTTGATATTGCAGCTTGGTGGAGGCAAAATGTTAATACATACCCAGTTTTGGCCAAACTAGCCAAAGACATTTTAGCTATTCCTTGCTCAACTATTGCTTCGGAAAATGCATTTAGTTTGGGATTAAGGGTAGTTGATCCTTTTAGAGCATCTCTAACACCAAATATGGTAGAGGCACTTGTTTGCACAAGTGATTGGTTAAAGGGTGAGGAGGTGAACTTTTATAAAGAACCAACCGAAGAAGAGCTCGAGTTTTATACTACAATTAAGGAAATGGAAAAAGGTACTGATTCATAATTTTATATACAAGAAATCATATTAAATATCTTTTTTCTAATTCAGTAAAAAAATAATTTTTATTTATGTAGAGGATGATATTGTGCAATCCATGGAGAGACCAGCATTCTCTATTTCAACACTCAATTCTGCCAACTGTCTTGCACACAATACAAGATGACTTTAGCTTCATTTGCACAATGAATGATAATATTGCAGTAGCTTGTTTTTGTTTGTACATTTTGACGTGTTAGTGTATAAGTGCAAATAAACTTCTTTCACAATAGTTTGAAATATATTGAAAAGCCTAAGTGGCTTATCTGCATAAAGCAACTGTAAAATGTTGTAAAAAAAATAAAAATTCATGCTCTAATATTGTCATATATAAGTTGCTTTTCTATGCTTCCAAATGATTATGTATTGCTGCTTTGTTTTTTTTCTAAAATGTCAGTTCCTTGCGATATCATCGAACTTTACACTTTTACTGTATTGCAAACTTAGATGTAGTTTTTTACTGTTATCTTATATGATTTAGATGTTGTTCAATATTCTATATGGGATAAACTGCTGCATGTGTCATTGAAGCTGACACTAGTAATTGGTAAATAAGTTGATGCAGATATGAATTCAATCCGTGCTTGTTGCATATGCTTTGCATGTTATTTGCTAGTGTAAGTAACGTGGTGTTGTTGTAATTTTATATCCTAAGTGCTAACAGTTAATGGTATGTAATCATGTCACTCACATTTTGCGGTTAACTAGGATTCTGTTTACTGTTTAGAACTCTAGAGGGATCACATAATATACACCTGCGTTGGCCTAATTTATGTATTTATTTTCTTCTGAAAAGGTGGTAAGTGCATAAGCATGTTAACATTTTGATTTTTTTTGTTCGCTGATTGCATTTGTTTGTCATGGTGATGTTTTATCACATTATTACTAAAGAGCTTTATATCGAAAGCCATTACAGTTAATATCTATTAGCTGTTTAAGACCACCAAATATAAGTAAATGCAATATAGAACGAATGAACAATATACAAGTAATAAAATGCAGATGCTATTGTACTACATCCTACTCTATAGAGTACAGACTATAGACTGGACCTTTAAAAGTTGAAGTTTTTAATTATTTTTTCTTGTTCCAACGTCTATTCAACGTTAGTTTTTCATACTAAACTACATATTATTATTTAACTGTACAAAGTTACTACTTCATCTTGTATTTCAAGTCCCACTAGTAACACATCTTTCACATTTCATGTATCCCCAGTACTGCACCTTTCATTAGAAGCAGCAAACCATATAAGAAGTAAGAACAACAACTCAAAAAAATTGATTATTTCATGAACGGTTTGGCCCAAAAATTATATGGTAGTGGCCCATTACCGACCGCTGCCTACCGCTATTATTGGTAAACCGAACATGATTTTACCAAATAATTTGGCTGGTAATGGTTTTCATTTCAATTTGCCAAATAAGTAGTGGTTGGTAACGGTTTTTTCTCATGATCATGGTACCGAACCGATTCCACCCCTAACACCAATGTTTAACTATAAATATGTTTTTGAACAAACTACTCTCTATTTTACCAAAATCTAGAAGTATAAAAAGAAACAACAATCGAAAATTAAAAAATTCTATAGCCGAGCTTACATTGCATTTGAAGTACAGTTAATGAAATTGAATGTCGAAAAGAATTTAAAATCTTATGAACCTTATGGGCTGTTGTATTCCACAATCACCTACTTTGTGACTAATTCTAGCACAATTACCGCCAAATTTTGAAAGATTTCATAATTTATTATTTATAACTTGGTCCTATATTTGAATCTCAAGTAAAGCTTACTAACTAATGATTTAAGATATCCACCTCCACATAAAGCCCGTTGAGACAAGACATTGAGCTTCAAAAGGTGTAGGCGGATGATGAAGAAGGCGAGCGAGGAGCTTTATTGGGGAGTGGGTCAATTGACCGGGCCACTCTGTTGTCGAAAGAGATGTTGCATGTTGGGCCACCATCTATTGCCGTCATCTTCTAGCAACTATTAGGGGCTTTGCCTTGACATGTACTGGTGCTAATGCCGAGTAGGCCCCTCTTGTTAGGAGCACTAGCCGATCGGATCGGTTGCGGGCTAAGTGAAGTGGGCAAGCAAAATATACTAGCATTAAGAAACACGTGGACTGAAGTATAGGCCTAGACGCTGGCCAAGATGATGGTTGTTTGAATCACATTGGCCAATTGGGCTACACGGGTTGGCCCATCCTATACTTGTAAGAAAATTGAGCAGAACTAGAGAGGAGAAAGATAGCTAAGAGATAAGATTTTTATTAGAAGAATTCATTAGAGAAGAGGGATGAAAGGAGAGAATGGGTATAGGCTTCTATATGACTAAAGACCACTTAAGATTTCCATAAAATCATTAATTTCTAAATGTATTTTGTGTTTGGTATAGTTTGCATTGTATTAGAGTGGGTGCATAGACTGGACTGTGATTAGTCTCGCATCACAAAATATCCTAAAGTAGATGAGCATATATGTGGGATTGATAGCACGTAACAACAAGGGATTCCTTTTGTTACAACAAGTGTTCCATGAACATATATGTGCTCCAAGGGGATGTCGGGATATCCAAACATGACACTAGCACCAAAGAGCTTCTTTAGTGGTCTTGCTTCTTCTATACCAAATGAAGTGTTCGCATAGTGGAGATGCGCAGGGGTGTCAAAAATTTCAACACGGTATCAAAGCAGATGGCTCAAAGGGACCAATATGATGTTGCATTGACCTAAGTATGCTTTAGGATATGGCTTGAGCTCGAGATGCTCATTAAGATGGAGTAATATGTTAGAATGCGACCTACTCTAACCGTGGAAAAGAGGACTGGTTTTAAACAGTTTGGGTTAATTGCTGAGAGGTGGTGGCGACCTGATCTGAATTGCTGAGATGTCTAAGCGACCTTATCCAAGTGTTGTGAGGACTCTGTATAAATTCAGGTTAAATTGAGAATGTGAAAATGGAGATCTGTTAGGTGTGACTTGCACAATATTAGAGTGGGTGCGTAGATTGGATTGTTGTTAATCCCACATCGCAAGATATCCTAAAGGATTTGAGCATATATATGGTATTGGTAGCAGTAATAACAAGGGATTCCATTTGTTACAGCAAGTGTTCCATGAACATATATATGCTCTGGGGATGTCGGGATATCTAATCATGGTGCTAGCACTAAAGAGCTTTGTTTAGTGGTCTTGGTTCTTCTACACTAAATAAAGTGCATGCATATTGAAGATGCAAGGAGGTGCCGAAAATTTAGCATTTTGCTAGTTAAGATCGGAAAAAAGAATCATTTGAACACTTGTGTAGAATTAAATGATTTTTTTAAATAAGAACTTAGAAAATATCATATAAATATTACATGGAATAAAGTTATTGTCCAATTTGAAAAGCATATCATTGAAACATACTTGTATAAAGCATTTCGCATGGTATTAACCATAATAACATTATAGCATATAAAAATACATCAAGCATACACATCGTTTTAGGTAATTTCTCGATCGATCGTTTATCATCGCGAATTACTCGTCATGTTGAAATGGGATAGATCAATGGTGTTAGATAGGGTTTAGAGTAAATATAAAAAATGGTGTAAGAACTCAACTTAATTGTGCGCGAGTATGCTGCAGCAGAAAAGCGGTGCCTAGGTCTGATAACAGACCCAGATTCAAGCCTTGCTGTGCACACACTTCTCGTAAAAAAATAGTACTCGGGGGTTATAAATGCCATGAGTTGAAGCAAATAGGCACAACTTAATTCCCCCTCAGGATTTTACCTATCCGTCGAGTTCTCCTGAGTGTACTTAAACAAAATAGAACTCAATGTAGAATATTGTTTAAGTGTTGAATAGACCTGATTGAATGGCGCTTATGGAACTCGATTAAATGGAAGAGTATATTGGGTACTTGGTCAAATTACAGGTGTACAAGGACCCGATCACGTGGAGTATGGGATAACCGCTCACATGAGGAATAAGACTCGAACAAATTAGGGATATGTAAACCAGTTGCGAGGTGAGTAAGAGGGATGATCACACAAAGAGTATATGGACTGACTCCACCATAGCTAGGAGAAGTGACCGCAAGCATACATGTCACACATATACTGGGTTACATGGTCAAATGGAATTTTATTTAGCACCAGAAAAGTGACTTCATTTACAATGACTAAAGAGGAGACCGATTCTTGCTTCGAAGACTATGGATCTACAACAAATACTCTTAGAGTTTGAATTCCTTTATATAGAGGACTTTTAAGATACTTTGAGATCTTTTGACTCTCCTCTACAACTATAAATACTTACTGCTCATATGGAAAAGGGGTTCTATTTCTAACTTCTAATTATGAAAAACTATCAAAATCTCAAGAATTCCTCACTTATTTTGAATTATATTATTAGAGAACTGTCGGTAATATATTTTTCATTATTTTTTGTTCAATAAATCAATAATAAAAGAAATATAAAGTAGATGTAAATTGAATTATCGAACCATTATAAACAAATTGATTGTTGTCTCTTTTACTTATTGTTTATATTAATAGTTACTCATTTATAATTACGATTGATATTACATACCATCCTTAGCCAAAATAAATAGTAAAATTCATCTTGGACCATAATTTTGGTTGCCACTTTAAAGCCAAAGTTCCATGCGATCTAAATTCAAAGCATATGGCAGGAAAAAAAATAAACACACATTTTAACAAAACAAACGAACGTTATCAATCAGGAGTAGGTACGCCATGTCAATGAAATGTTGTTAATATAATATAGTTTACAATATGTGTGCCATGTCAAACGAACGTTTCATACACGTTTCAAAACACAGATTTGATAGCAATTTGATATTATGTATTTTTCCATCTAAAGAATCAAGATTTGATATTAGGTATAATCACACGTATGGCGTAGTTGGCAAGAATCGAATTTTCAACCTCATCCATGGAAACCAGCTACCTCAACTAACTTCACTAACTATATGGGTCATGATTTGATAACACTAAGATTTTATGTAATATTAAATTATTTTTATAATATCGGAAGAAAATTTTCAAAACATTATGACCTGCAACATTTTCTAAATATCGTAATATAAATTATTTTGCAGCAAATAAAATGCGTCGGCATAGTCATGTAATTAAACAACAATGAGTAAACATTATTAAAGAAGGAACTTATTACAATCGTTATGGAAATTTTCTTTTTACAACATTTTATGAAAATGTCTTGGAAAATATGTGTCCTACAACATAAGTTCAAAAAACGTTGTTCCTAGAAATATTTTACAACATTTTATTGAAAAAATGTTGTAAAAAGTCAAATTTTCTACAACGGTTTCATAAATCGTCGCAAATTCTATGTTGTAAAAAGCATTTTTTCCTGTAGTGTTGAAGTATTGCTTTTAGAGTTTGAAACTGATAAAGGACAATACACAGTCTCGAGCAAATAAACATGTAAGTAACCAATTACGAATATATTTAGTAGTTGTATAATAAGGCGCTTGCGTGGGTCTTAGTTAACAACATGCAAAAATTTATTGTTAAGTATATTTATATTTCTATTTGGAAATCTTAGTTCAGAACTTTTGTATAATTAATTACACAAATTTATCAATGTAGATTATTATAATTTTATATAAAGAATGTCCTTACAATATTAAATAGGTTAGATCTTACCATTTAATTTATCTAATAAGGCTCCCATTAGATTTTATATTTCACAAAACCTTACAACGAAAATAGAAATCTTTCAACATCACTAGTGGGTGTCAGGACTCATCTGTCTTGGGATTCTGACATTCAGTTTGCTCAACAAGTCATAGCCCCATAAATGATGGATAACTCCTTATCAATTGTATCATATACAACCCCTAACCCGTGATTCCTTGTCATAATCTCATTTCAACCTTGAGTTCGCTCAAAAAATCGAAAGAGAATATTCACTGGTACCTACCATTTTCGCGACGGTCTGAGTATAGTATATGTACCTTGAGTTTGTTTAAAAAATACATATAGTTATCTTACCTCGTCTTCTCAATATGTTAATAATACTACACATATCATCTCTAGCTTGAGTTTGCTCAATGACCATAGAGTATGCAAGTACTTTATTGATATAAAAATGATAGATGACAATTTTTATACTAAAGATTTGTAATCTTGAATATAATTAATTGACTGATATTGTCTTAAGGAATCACATATTTCTTATGAAAACCATTGTGGTTCAAGTGTAGGACATATGTGAAATCACAATATATGTACTATACGTATGTATTTATTTCTTAAATCAAATTAGGTTCCTTATTGTTCCACTTTTATTATACATTTATATTATATAAGTTTAATTCTTTTATAACATTTCATATATAATTTAACTTATATAATAATCTTATGTATATTCTTATATTAAATTTATTAATTAAAACTTAATTAATTAACATTTTAAATAATTTATTGTATTGATTTTATAATTTTAAAATGAATATGTGCCCTATAACTATTAAAACACATACATCTTATATATATTATTTATTTATTAACAATTAATTAATATAATTAATTAAATAATAAATAATTAATTAAATTTTTTTATTGTTTAATTAATCATTAATTTGATAAATTTCTTATATATACATATATACTTACACCATCTTAAATAATTCAAGATAATGTAACATATATCATTATATTATATATATACACATACACATTTAATTAATTAACTATTTAATTAATTTATTGATCCAATTAGTATTTAAAAAAATCGAAATATGTATATTATATTTTTAACACACATTTTATAATAATATTATAACATTTATAATTTATTTATTATTTTAATTTAACTATAAATTTAAAATTTTATTTTAATTTTAAATAAATTCTGAAAATTATACCAAGACCCAAATTTATTTAGGTCTTTATATTGTGAATAATCTTTGGGCTTATCTCGTCCTTTCGGGGCATGCCAGTAGCTAGGTAGGTTAGAGTACTGATTATCCAAACCCAACCTTAGACACTACTTTTCTCGATACCCTTTGTAACGACCCCACCGCTATACAAAGTTTAGCAAAGAACATTACAAGTAATGGCGTATGCAAATCCGGAGAATACGACTTGTTAAGGGTGATCGAATGTGAATATATCTTTATACTAACACCGACACGTCATTTATACCTTTTACACTTAATATCTGAACTGAATTTGACATGTACAGTATTAATACAAAGTAATAGGCATACTGATGTCTCAGAATCAGAACAATATATAATATAAATAATAGTCACAAATCATAGTGGAATAAAATCTCAACTTATACATACACAAATTTTAAGTTTACAAAATGAAATACTAAACTCAATTAATATAAAAGTTATGGTTTTCTAATCTTAATTATACATCTCAATTTTTAAAAAAATTCCTAGGTGATATAATATCAAAGGTCCAACTTCTGCTAGCCCAACCATCCATAGGTCTACTCGTCCTCTAACCTAAAAGTCTCGGTTTGACCCGAGCAAAATAACAATCAAGTCAGACTATCTCTAAATATCCAATATGGTGAGAACAGAATATAACACAGGAATAAACAACATATAATTAAATACAGATGTGCTGGATATAACCAATCAGGAAATTAATTTAACTCGGAACTAGGTTATAAATTTAAGTCACAAACTCGAACGAGTCACTCAACATAGAATAATAGAATTAACTTAAATTAGCATCCATTACTAGACACAAAAATATATATTTATTTCACGAACACATGACACAAGAATATGTATTACTCCACGAACATATAATAATCACAGAATCCAGATATCCCGAATCCAAGGGATCTTACTCAAAATGATCATAATGATCGTACATAGAACCATAGCAAACAAACAAACAATTTGGTATCACACGAACCGATCCGATACCGGGGATCGTACATAGGACGGGAATCACAGGATCACAAGACGATCTCAAGGATAACAACCATGACCGAATCTTTTAGATTTATTTTAGATTATTACACTTGGAAAGAAATCTAGGAGTAAACTTCCTAAGGATCTACCAGCCACTTGCCGCACACAAAATGAGAAAAACTCTAAAGTGCCAAACACTATCACCTTCAATAATCACTAAAACTTAACCAATATGTCCCATACCGTATAATGAAATTCAAGTATTGTAACATCCTCTATCTAGAGGTCCAAAACTAAGCGCTATAGATGCTGCAGTCATCTATAGTATTAGCTTTCAGCGACTAAATACGGCTATGTTAATGGCATCAATAATATCAGAAGCATTTGAATATGAAACAAAACACAGATTTCAAAACCTCATATTACTTCATTACATTTCCAAATAAAATTTGTTCCACATTCACGTTACATAACCCCAAAACGTTTTCCCAGACATAGATTAAATATAGTTATTACAAATTACATGGAGAGCGGTATATGAAGATACCCCCTCGATTGATCAGAGTCAAATGGTCATATAAGACCTAATACATCATAACAAGCGGAAAATCATCTAAACATAAATAAAAGTAGCAAATCCTAAATAGTTATCCATTGCCTCCAGCATCCTCCAATAGCTTGCTTATTCATCATCTTTCTAAAAACCTGAAAAGATCCTTAACCTCTCAACCTACTCAAATTAATTTTGAGTACCCGAGAGTTTAAGGGTAAAACATAAACTTCGAGTCAGACATAAAGCCTGGTATGAATAATACTGTACATCCCGGTTAATTATGCTAAGTGAGACCATGCGGCTTAGCGGAATGGGTTTCCTCTCACTATCATCTTTTAAAAACATATCTTTGCAAATCCTTTCATATAACCATATACTATGCTCCTGCATCCACAATGGTTAAATACTACAAAATAAACATTATGTAAATATACATAAACATCAGGTAAGAATGAACTATCTGTTCAAACACAAATAACTTTTAACAATTGGCTGACTCGGGCCTACCAGACAACATAATCAAAATTAACCTAACATCTGTTAGATATTCATATTTAGGATTATCTATCCTTATCTATCTATTTAACATTTCCCATCAGGACGGTCTGTCCTAAATTATCAGTTAAATTTATCACTTCTTGACGGTCTGTCCCTAACTTAATCATCTCCCAGTCCTCCCGAGCCTAATGGTTTTCCGGGCTAACCAATAACATGTCTATATACAGCATATATTCCTTTTGGTGTGTACTCATAATTTTAGTCTACCTGTGACCAAGCCCTTCACACTGGAATTTTGGACAACATTAGCTGGGGCTACAAGCTAATGTATAGGGCGCGACCCCATACTAGTCCCATCTGGTTTTCTAATATCTGAGTCATTTATACTTAAGGATCCCCTCCCCTATTTATCCTTGAAAACAATTTCAAAATGATTTAAACCATTAAATCAAACTTCAAACAAGGGAAAGAAATAAGTCTTTATACTTTACTCAAATCATATTACCATGTTAGATATATATCCTTTACTCAAAACTTAGTTGATGAAAACACTTTACCATTTGAAAGAACCTTTTTCCATAATTTGAAATTATCTCATTCAAAATCAATGTTTAAACCTTTTGAAATCATCTTTAATTTCGAATTCATTTAAAGCAATCCTTTCGGAAGTTATAAACCTTAGACATCCTTCTTTAAAATCACTTTAAGTCATTGGCCCAGAAAAACCTTTGGAAAACCTTCCTTCAAAAACCTTTCAAAAACTTTTAATAAACCTTTCTAAACAGAACCCTTCGGATACATAAAACCTTTTAAAACAGAAACCCTTCGTAGGCATACTGGGCTCAATTCTAAATAATCCAGAAATTGTCATTTAAACCTTTTGTCTTTATATAAACAATCTTTCGAAAATATCTAAATAACCTTTCGAAAGCCTTTGGCTATATTTCACAAAACAAGGGTAACCACCTAAGTCGAAAGCTTCCCTCTGAAAGCATTGGAGAAACGGCTAGTTTTAAAAATTGGTAAACCTTTCGACTGGGTCGGAAGGTTCAAAACAAAAACCTTTATAAAAGTAGTGGAAACCCTTCGGTTGTGCCGGAAGGTTTCAAAATAAAGTAATGGCAGTAGCAGCTACAACCTATCGACTACATCGGAAGGTTTTAAAGTTTTTTCTTTTAAATAACTTGACCTGGCCGGAAGTGACCAAGTCGAAAGCTCAAATTCGAAAGCAAAGCAAGCGAAAGCTTTTCACTTATAAGACAATTATATTTCAACCTTTTAGGCCATCAACCTTTCGGCTTAAAACCTTACGGCTATAGTCAATTCATTACGTACCAATTACTTGATACCTTATGCATTGAACTTTGACCTTATCGAAAGCTAACCCTTCGACTGAGATGAAAGGTCTGGGGTGGAAGGTATATTGCCATATGGGCTGAAACATGGAAAAAGAGTGATTTTTGTTTTTAAACTTAAAAAGGAAACTTTTCAACTAACCTGCCTTTATTTGTCAAATTTTCATTGGTCAATAAAATACTTTTCAGAATTTTGCTGCCGCAATTACTAGAATTTATAAATCATTTTATTTTTCAAAATGCCCCTTCTCCTTTATAAATATATAAAACATTTAATTCTCATACCTTAAATAAATTTATATATCCCTCAAATGAATTAAGAAAATTCTGAAAAAGTTCCAGAAGATATATTTTAATATATTTCCTAACGTATTAAAATCTCAAACCTAAATACTTATTATTTCAGGCGAAAATAATTTAAATCCCGATACACAATTTCCTTTATTCGAAAATTCATATAAAATCCATAATAAATCGAAAATTTATAAAAATTTAAATGCATCTCTAAAATATTATTGCATACCTATATTCAACTTTCCAAGGTATTTGGATGTCATTAAATAGGGTTTTCATGTTCAACATTATCATAAAACACGAATAAACGTTTATAATTTCATCAACAACAAACATATATATCTTAAAACATCAAACATGGCAATATTATAGCAAAAGCATTTTGGATCTAAACACAAAACTGAAAACTAAAAGTATTAGGGATGTAGTAATTATTCACCTTAGCCTTAGAGATTATAGATGAGATTTTGAGTGTTGATTTAGTTGGTTTCTTCTTTCCTCTTACTTCTCCTCTTGAGATTTGAAATGGTGGACGGCCTTAGTTATTTTTGTTTTTAATGAAATGAGAATAATGGACGTGAGTTACCCATTTCCTAAGGGTTTAGGGTATAAGGTTTTGCTATTTTCCAAAATACCCTTCTCATTTCCTAACACACTACCTAGTGTTATTTCATTTTAGTTAACCCCTTTAACATGGCAAGGCTACCTCTTACTAATCAAATCTCAACCTATTAATCTTCACATTCTCTAATGTTATTATTTCTTGTAGTGCATTCTTGTTAGGTATATCTAGTTTTAGGGCATAATTAGTAGTACATCTATTATATTATTGGAAGATATGAATGAGCATCTAATAATAACAATCCAGTGGCAAGATCTATTAAAAATTTCATAGAGTCTTGTTTACAAAGTTTGAAATTTAGGAAAGAACTTAATTTTAAAGAATATTTGAATATATGAAGTTACGCAAGCAAAAATTGACTAATAAGGATAGATTAAATATAAAGCTTCGTATTTTAGTTTTAGTTAATAAAAAATATGATAATTTAATTATTCGTTAATTTTTTTTATTATAATGCTTTTTAAGTACGCCATGCCTTAGAAAATTTCATTGTTGTGGAAAATGGTCCTGATACAGTAATAACTCAATTATTACCTTTAATGAATCTTAATATTTTAACTTAATATATGCTGCCATTATAATTCATTTACTTGAATCCTACATTTTTAGAACTTCAGTACCTAAGTGCTTTCATCGCCTATGACAGCATAGAATAAGGACTCTTTCCGTAGTTTGAAACTCACACCATTATTGGATATCGCCTTAAAACTGAAAGGAAAAAATAGCTCATGTGGTGGTCTTCACATCACTCTTGCTAAGATGATGAATTTACTAATTTGGATTATTCTTTCTCTTAGTTATTTCCATGTTGGTCATTTAAGACTTCCATGTGCATATGTAGTGTTCTTAAAAAAGAATAGGAATCACCCATATTACATAATTCCCTAAGTAGAATATAAGCCCATTTAACTTCAATCAAGAGTTGCACCGATTTTAGTGGGACATGTAATATGGTGAAAAAGCATATGATTATTTATATCTAAACCATAATATATGTGTAGAAACATCTAAAAAATAGGTCTTTGATTACATAATTATATAATTAAACCAAATATCTTACTATTTTGACAAAGCATACAAATTGCCGCCTTTTAGATAAAAAAAAGCAATATATTTAACTCTATATATTAAGTCAATATTATTATTTTATAAAAATTAATTATATAAATACTTGAAATATATGTAGTTGTATACCTCTGGTAAAAGCAGATTATATAAACCAAAATGCGAGTAGTTGGTCTCGGTGTTACCAATTAGCAGAACTACTTCAGCTGAAATAAAAATTTGAAGTTGTACCAATATTCAAAGCATTGTTTTAGAAAGAAATAAAATGCAAGCAGCATCTTACAGGAACAAGATGACATCAACCAACAACTGCACCATCATAGTTGTACAAAACAAGGGTCTTGGATGAGCAAATGACTACATATATTTTTAGTCGAATCAAGGCAGTGGTAGATTTGGTATCATTAATCTAAAAATGAATTCAATTAATATGAGTGAAAAGTTAAAAAAATTGAGATATGCGTATACTCTTTTATCAATCCAGACAGGTTGACTGAAGATTTTTTGAATTTGGTCAATAAGTACCACGTAAGTTTGTACATGGTGTTATAGTTCTAACATAACAATAAGAATATCCATAAACAGTTTACGAAAGAAAGTTATGCAAATATTATACCATAATATTCTTACTTTAGAATATTAAATGAATTGAATAATCAAAACCTAAAGGTACATTTTCATATTGCCATGGTTTATTTTATGAATACAGCCTAACATTGACATTGTAACTGAAAATTAATACCATTACTGATAAGTTGATTTTCTAAATCTAGAATATCAACACGGTTGTTCACTAGCTAAGAAGAAGAAGAGAAAATCATCAACACTATACCTTATCGACAAACACCAAGTGCCTTCCTCATATCACCTGAAGCAGCAACAACTTTCTGTTAAATTTCAAGCACCATCAGTAATGGCTCAAGGTACTGAGTATCAACAAGTATTAACTGCAATACAAGAAAATGAAAGAATGTCAAATTGAACATACTCCATCGTAGAATTGTAATGCTGCAGCTTGAAAGACGTCATAATCAAGAACCTATCAAATGCATGGACGCGTTAGATGTTTCACAAGTTATTTTATTGCATCAAAATTGCACCAAACGACTAGAAATAATAACCAGATGGATGCAAATATTACCTTGAGCCTTTGCTGAATAATTGTAAGTATTTGGTCTTTGGAATAAGGATGAAAGTTACAATGGACGGTACACCTAAAGTAAATATGTTTCAGATTATGAATCAGACTTATTTCAAGGAATGATACAATAAAAATAATACACACTACACTATATTGTAATGTAAATGAAGAATATTACACAAGTGGAAATACTTACAATCCAATAATTGAAGTTTAGGGAGAAAACGGTAAGCAAGATCAATCGCATTTGCAACTCCTGCACAAAATAAACTTTTACTTCTCTACCACTCCAAAATGCAACAAACCCAAACTATATCCATTATAATAGATATTTATAATGAAATAATATCAAAGCTACTTCATAATAAAAGATTCGTAAGTAATATCTACAAAAGATTAACAAGTATTTATTGTATGCTATATAAAAAAGATAATTTTGAAGTTGTACCAAAGTGAATTATGTTCTTAATTATAGTAATTAGTGTGTTCAAATTTTTTTCTTCTTATTACTGATGCTAAAACAATAGTGAATCATATGTATAACAAAAAATAAGCATATGCTACTTCATATCTGTAACTTCTACATAAGTTTTCTTTTCTTTCTACTTCTCATCTATTAAAGATATTAAGCTTGCCCCCAACAGATATTTAGAGGTTTTAAGGCATATAATTATATCCAATGATCTAATAAAATAAATCAAAATCGAAACTTAAATAGACTGGAGAGATGATGTGTGGAACCTGAAGTCGCAAGAGCTATCGATCTCTGGTTGATGTCACCTGGAGAGGTGACGCGTCGAATTTACAATCGCATGTTGAGTCTTCGACGGTAGTTATTCGATGTCACCGGGAGGACACGTGGAGGAAGATCGGTTAAGCCGTCGGAGGTGTCAACCGTCGTTGATTTATCGATTTCGATGGATTGTAGTTGGTTCTGGATTTTGATTTTCATGATAAAGATAAAACCCTAGATTTACAAGAAGAAATGAACAATAATGCATTAGAAATAACGTAGTTCCCAAAATTACATATTTAGCCCGTGTAATTCATCTTATTTACATTGTCAAGAAATATTCTCATGATTATAAATGTTACAAAACTATACCCATGGAAATAATTGTTGCTATTTCGTAATAGTAATGACCGTTAGGAATTCTAAAAAACAAGGGTTGCAAAAAGGCTAATTTGGTGTAATGAATGTTTATTATATGATTTTTATCTTTAAGATATAATATATTAATTAATAAAATAATATATATAATATTATTTAATTAAAAAAAGATTTTTTTTAAATTTTGGGCCATGAGTTTAATGTTAGTATGCATAAAAAAACCTTATTTAATTAATATATATGTAGATGCACTAATATGTTCAACCATCTAATATGTGACAGAACATCGATACACTAAATTCATAATATAATCTAATAACCTACAATAACAATAATAGATAACAATATTAAATGAATTAGTAAACAAGTTGAATACGTTTCACTAAGGCTCGGAGATCTCACTTTGAAATGATGAAATGACTAATTGAATTAAATTCCAAGTTCTAGAATTACTGGCTCCAAAACTGCTTCACCACTGACGATCGAATCGAAGAAATTTTGATGTGATTTGAGCTTAGATTTATTTTGGGTCTAAATGAAGTTTGCCGGTTGAAATTTGCAGACGGAGAAGAGAGAAAAAGTATCAAAAAGAATGGTGTAGAGAGTGGCATATAAATAGGAAGTCAAATGTAGAGAAAAATGGATCTTATCCTTATCTCTCTTACCAATTCCACTCTTTTAACCATTCAAAAAAATCCCTCTTTTGCCAACATTTGATTGGCATATCCAAGCTATTTTGGTTGAAATTTGCATGCCCCGTATGAGCCTCATAGCCAATTCCAGCCCGAACAATGTCCGTTGAGTTTAAATCTAAATTTAAATATATGTCGATATCGTATATCGATTAATATATTTATGATTGTAATAAATTCATTGTTTAACATTGTTCAACACAACAAATACAAAATTTTATACTTAATATTTCATTAATATTAATTAATTTAATTAATTTATAAAAATAACAAATTAACTGAATCAGGTGATAAAAGGAGCATTTATCGTTTCGGTTGTGTGACTCTTAGGTGTAAATTTGGTCAGTGGTTAATGCCGAACAATTCGAATATTAACGTTCATGCGTCACTAAGCAGGTGGTGTGACATTATGACTAAGTTTATCGCTTATTTGGTTTTGGTAAAATCCAATTTTACTTTATTAAGCGTTATCTGATTGCGATAATTATTTACACTAGTTCTCTTCGTCAAAACTATATCACTTTGGACTTATGAAATTTGGTAATGGTCAAAATTACAATATCATCCATATTCAACTTTATAGTCCAAACAAAAAGTCCTTGCTTCAATAATAACATTTATTATTAATCAAAATGCTCTTGTTAGAGACTTTAACTTTGAGTTGACTTCAGTTGACCGTGATACTAATCTCATATAACCGAGGAGATGAATCCTCCTTTGAATAGTATTCTACTTTCAATGCTTCCACTCGACCTAACTATAGTCATTCGAGGGATGTCGTGGTAAGATTTAACTATAATCAAAGTGGAGCTTTCACATTGAAGATCAATAGTATTTTCAAGTCAAGTGAATTGTGTAATTTTGTCACATCGGTATTTTCTGTTTGACCTTAGTTATATTAACCAACAAAAAACTATAAAGTGAGTCATTTCATGGCTATCCAATAACTATCAGTATGTAACCCTTTGGTGCCTCCAGCAGTCATAAGTAATATACTGCCCGATATTTGGAGAGCGTTACATACTCTAATCTCAACGGATGCATCGATATCCGGTCTCAATACATCTTGGCTAGGAATATTTAAAACAGTATCTTTATTTTACTCTGATAAAGCATTTATGGTTACAACACATTGTAACTACCATCACAAAACATATCATTTATGGATTTTCTATTAAATACACTTTTAATTAAATTAATTAATCAATATTATATATTATATCAAGTGTGTAATAGAAAGAAAATACCTTTTATTTTGAACAAGATTGGTTATCGAGTTCGATATATGTACAAATTACATAATTTTTCCTAGAGCATACCTCTAACTCTATCAGAGAAAGCATGTAAACAATCGTTATTAAAAAGTATCTCTTAAATTGTAAAATTGGATTTTACTGATGAGATATATAATGATGAATTTTGTTTGTCGCACCATTAGCCAAGGTTATGCGTACAAATATTAATCCCTGACTAAGTTCACAGTTGCGAATTGCACAACTGTATCTATTCAGTCTCCAAAACACCATCTAGTTTAGTTGTTCTATAATTGTTATACTTAATAATATAAATTATTATTTCACCATCCAATTTAATTGTTTAATAATTGTTATACTTAATAATATAAATTAAACATTAATTTATCTATTGTAATTCTTGTATGGGGTGTGTTTAGTAAATGCGTAGCCCTTGGAAAACATTCTAGGTCCTATTATTGATTAACTAGGTGTGTGTATAAATATTATATATGTGAGTATTGATATTATGTTATCGGTTTACATTTTAATTTGATGTAAATAGATTAACTACAAATAGGTTTGAGCATATAATAGATTTGTTTTAAGACCAATATAGAAGGCCAAAAGAGGGTAAATGAAGAGATAGCGTGTGCAGTAGGGTTTGAATTTGTAGGAGAGAAATATGGAGATAGTTCTCCCTATAAATACAAATCCAAGCCACCACTTTTAGTTCAGACTGTTCACTTCATTGCTCCATAATTTTGGATGCATACCTACTCCTCAATCAACCATTTGACGACCCCATTTGTTCCAAATACAAGGAGCTATAATAATTTCCAGTGATGACGTATCGATTGCTAGCAACAATGATGCAGAACTAGGGAACCCATAGATCCAAATGTGGACCTAAGACATCTATCTCTTAGGTAAACCTTATATTTACAATATATATGATATCTGTTGCCATCTGAATGATTTCATATATATGTGTTAATGTCTCCCATTAACTATAAAAGTATTAGATCTCGTTAAACAACAATTTTACGTAAAGCAAATTATTTAATACAAAGTTTGAAATCAAAATATATATGTAAACATTATAATTCGGCCATATATATACTTTAAAATAAATTATAATTTCCTAAGAATTATAAATAAGTTTTATTGACTATTTATTAATTTTGAAACCTAAAAGTTCATTTAAAATCGTATTTAAAATACATACATGTACACATACCATACATACATCCATTATTAAATATTTAAAAATAAATGTCCAATTTAAATTATAAAAAAACATTTTTGGCCGAACATTATTTTTATTAGATTATATTATGTATATATATTAATTGTTAATTAATACAATGTTATCTTTAATATTATAACACAGACACACACAAACATACATACATGTTTAATTAAAATTAGCTTTCGGATTAAAAAATTCTTATTATCTGATTATTGTTTTACATATGTATAATTTTTAAAATATTTATATTATAATATATATGTATATATATACACACACGCACACATATTTTATACATACTAAAATAGTATTGTGTATTTTATATAAATAAATATAAAAAATTTATTATTTTCAGCTATAACAATTGACTTTATATAAATATATGCATATTCAAAATTTAATTAAAGATACATTAAATAATAATTTTAAGTCCTAGTTTCAAATTTTAAAACGTTTTACTAGGTCTTAATTGTATATATTAGATATAAAATTTGAATTTGAATTTATTGACTTGGTCAAAATTAGATTAGACATTCTATATTTTACCATATACAAATAATTTCAAATTTTATATTATTTATATGTTTTATAAATATATTAAACAATGTTTTAATACAACTGATACGTATATAAATGGCCGATGTATACATAGTATATATAAATTCCAATATTTACATATATATACGTAACCATGTACACCTTGCTATGTTGCACACTACATTTATATATACACATGTGTATATATTGAAATACTCAAAACATATAAATATTGAATTAATTAAAATACATTAATTAATTGAATCGTGAAAATAAAATAAAATAAAATTTTATTTAAACTACTAGATTGGATTAGTACAACCATTAGGCTTCATATGTCCAACTCCATTCCATCTGGAACAGTAGAGCGTATACCTTTGTGTTGGGGCTATCAATCATTACCATTGATTGCCACCCAACAAGTCCATAAAGTGGATCCAATGATCCATGCATATGTCCAAAATTTTGTATCACTTTCATTTACAATTACTTCATTTAATAAGCCCTTACAAGATTGTATTGCTTTGAGCAGAGATTTCCATACGTATAAAGCATTGTTATAGTGCTGAATAATCCAAAAATCATCTTTACCGCAGCATCTGTTTTTAGTCCACGATGACCATAACCAATCATTTGATAAAAATCTCCGTAGTAGTTCTTCTCTGGGTCCACACACAATATTCCAAGACATTTTATGGATTTTGCTCTGCCAAATAAAGTTAGCACAAGAATTTATTCTATCACATACATAAAAACATATGACAAATGAATATCCTAATTATTTTATCACATGCTTTATGTAAATAAATTCTGATGCACATGTTATTTGATGTTCTGCTATTAAAACCCCTGACTATCTCATGTGCTAGAAGAACATTTTCAGAAGTGTCCCTCCCTGGAGTGAAAGCATTCTAATTTATCATTCATAAGATGATGCTTAATTCTATAACATAACACGTAAGCAAAAAATTTATAGATCACATTACAGAGTGATATTGCAGAAATTATCTGTGCTGCTTGTATTTTTTTTTTTTTTGTGTGGGAATTAAACATATAAATGTATGTTTGATTTCTCTGATGAACTTCCCTCATGTTTTTATGCCTGACATTGCTTTTAATAAATCTTCTTTGATGATATCCAAATGAAGCTTGAAATTTTTTGGGTTAAAGCCATTAACCCCTGGGCTACTTTGATCATCCGCTCGAAAATTTGCTTCTTTGAGTTCTTCCATTTCAAATGGCTTGTTTAATTGTAATCTTGCATCAACTGTTAGTATTTTCTTGCAAGTTATTTCAAGAAAATGATTAATAACTGAAATTTTTCTACTCTGGTCCATTGTTATGATGTTTTCCCACTCTGGTCCATTGTTATGATGTTCCTGCTGTTTTGACTAGTTTCTGTAAATTTGGAATGAATTTTTTTTGTTCCTCTGTCTCCCTCAGTAATCCATCTGAATTTTGATTGTTGTAATTCTGAATTGCTGGAAAGCGAATACATGAGCCAATTTGTTCATGTCATCTTTATACTTCAGTTGGGATTCTTCATTTGATATATACTAAAGAAGTTCTAGATAAAGTCGATGGTTTTGCTCCCTTGACAATTCGCACTTTTCTGTGAAATTGCAATTATTTTTCTACCATTGCTTCAATGAGTTTTTAGTTGCCTTTGAGTTTTTGTAATAAGTTGAAGAGAGGGATTCCGATAAAAATACAAATGAAAACTTTATTGCACTATTTCTTTGTATCCATGCTGCATGCACCAGGCATTGTTATAAGAAAAGGGATACTCGTTCTGTTGCTTTGTTTTAGAGGTCAATTAAAATGAGTTGGGGAATGATCACTTATTGAGTGGTTGAGAAACTGGAGCAATAAGATGGAAATCTATTACCACATTCATAGTTAATAAGTAAACGATCAATTTTGTTATGGAAGCTATAATTACTACCTCCTTTCCAAGTATAGAAGTTTCTATGAAAATGTGGTTCAACTAAACTAGTGTTTGAAACACGTTCTGTGAAGGCTTGATCAACTGATATACTCATTGCACTATCATTAATTCTTTCATTATTATAGAGGGTTGCATTAAAGTACCCTATCAATACCCACAGAAAGTTTATTGATATTTTGATTTCTTATATGGTCTCATAATTGTTTCTTTCATCGTGGATTTTTTATGCATGTATCACAGTGCACATGTTGAATTTTGACGACATTAAACGAAGAATTGAAGAGGTAATAGCTTGATAACAGAGAAAACGACGCTCGAATTGGAGCTCGAATGCTCAAGTTATCGCGGTTTGAAGATGTACAGGCTGAAAGTTTTGTCAGACATCTGACAGAATTCTCAAATGTCTGACAGCAGGTTTATTGCAGCCTGCGTGTTCTGTCAGACGTCTAACATCAGGAACTCTGCAGCCCGAAAGTTGCGACGGACGTCTAAGAGATTTTGACAGACGTCTGACGCGCTGTAGTTCTGTTTTTCCAGCCCAGAATTTGTGTATTTTCTTGTAGGGCTTCAAGGGGCAAATCGGGTATTGTCACGGAAGGATGGTTCACTCTATAAGCTATTTTTAGGATTCAAATTAAGTGATGAGAACTCCAAGGGTTTTTTATCAAGGTTTATCCTCCATTAAATAGGGTATATCAAAACCTAGTTTTCTTTCATTCTCTTCTCCACAAATCTATTCTATTTGAATATTGATCAGTGTAATCAATCTTTTGTACTCTTCTCATTAGTATTAATAAAGCCTCTCTCTCAAAGTGGATGCACACTAACAAGATGTTAGTGAAACCACTATAAATCGATGTGATTTATTTTAGGGACAGTTTGGCACGTGTCTCTAATAAGTTTCAAAATACACAAAAACCCCAGTAAAAAAAGTTTGTAAATTAGGTCCCTAGAATTAAGTTACCGAATAATGACATACACTTATGCAATTATTCAGTGAATAATTGCAGACATTTATGCAATTATATCAAAAAATTGCGGAAATTTATGCAATTTTTTCAAAAATTTGCGGAAAATTTCGCAATTATTCATCAAAAAAATTGTGGAAATTTCCGCAATTATTCACCGAAAAAATTGCATAAATTTATGCAACTTTTGGATATGATTGCATAAATGTCTGCAATTATTCAGTGAATAATTGCATAACTATATGCAATTACTTAGTAACTTAATTCTAGGGACCTAATTTACATACATTTTTTTACTGTGGTTTTTGTGTATTTTGAAACTTATTAGGGACCTGAGCCTAATATTCACTTTATTTCATCGATATTGTTTTGTTTCTCTATTGAGATTTGGATTGAGATATTGATTGCTTGTTTTTGTACTTCTTACCACGATCTCGTTTTTTTGCCGTGCTTTGGGGTTTTGATTTGAGTGGTCTTGAGTTAGAATTCCCATTTCATTTGATATTAGAGCTTTTGTGTTGGTAGGTGGTGGTAGAAATGCCGGAATCAGATAATACCTCGGGTAGTCCCTCAATGTTTAGTCAAGTGGGGTAGCGCCATATGTAGGTGGATCGCATGTGGCTTCGGTATCACATATGGTTATAGACAAGTAGAAAGACGATAATGATTTTGAAAAGTGGCAATGGAAGATGAAAGTGGTTTTTATGGGGAATCGTGTGCATCGGTTAGTGTTTGATACACATTTTTTATCGATGGATATCTCGGATGTTGAGAGCGAGAAAATGGAAGAGTGGGCATTCATTATACTTCAACTTGCTATAGGAGAGTGTATTTTCGAAATTAGTGGTGAGATTACCGCTAAGGGTATTTGGGACAAGTTGGAGGAGTTGTATATGAAGGAGTTGTAAATGGAGGAGTTGGGTGATGGAAGTAACGGTGCTAGAAGTAGTCACAGTTTATTTATGGAGAAGGAGAGATATGAGAAGAAAGGGAATCATGGACGTTCTAGATCAAGGAAGCCCGGTAGGAGAGGAAAGTTGAGGGAAGGAAATAGCAAGTGCTTTATTTGTAAGAAACCGGTCATTGGAAGAATGAGTGTCCGGACAAGGAGAAAGCGAAGAAGGAAGTAGCATCTTCGGCCGTAGCGGTGGAGAGTGGAGTTGGTGATGGAGACGTAGATGTTTTGATGGCGGTTGCATCAGATGTTTCATGTAGCGAATGGGTGCTCGATTCGGGGGCTTCTTATCATATGATGCCGAATAGGAATTGTATTTCTTCTTATGTCGACAAAGAGGGAAATTCAATTGTTATGGGTAATGGTGCTATTTGTAAGTCAAAGGGCATTGGCTCCAAGCAAATTTGAATGTTTGACGGAGTGGTTCGTACTCTCACTAATGTACGCTATGTTATGGGACTTCGAAAGTCTCTTATCTCTTTGGGACAGTCGGATTCTTTAGGCTGTAAGATCACCATTGAGAGTGATAGCTTACGGGTTTCGAAGGGTGCGCTTGTGGTGATGAAAGGTGCTAGGACTCATGGTGTTTTTTTGCTTCAAGGAGTGACTATTGAAGGCGGAACTAGCATTGGTGTTGATAGTTCTCGTGGCTTGGATGCGACTAGGTTGTGGCATTTGAAGTTAGGTCATGTCTCGGAGAGTATTTTGGATATTCTTCAGAAGAGGAAGATGAGGGTTTCAACAAACTAGAGTTTTGCGAGGAATGTGTCATGTGAAAGCAAAGAAAAGTTTCATTCGATGAAGGAAAACATGATTCTAGAAGTGTTCTTGAGTATGTTCACATGGATGTTTGGGAGGAGCTCTGTTATATTCCTTTCATTGATGACTTTTCTCAGAAGGTATGGGTGTATGTAATGAAGGCCAAGTTGGAAGCATTTGCAAAGTTCAAAGCATGGAAGGTTCTTGTTGAGAATGAGAGTGGTAAGTCTTTGAAGCTTCAAAGGTCCAACAATGACGGAGAGTATGTTTTCGGAGAGTTCTTGGAGTTTTGCAAGCATCATGGTATTCAGAGACATTTTATTACACCAAGAGATTCACGGTTGAATGGTGTTGCGGAGAGAATAAACCGTACTCTACTTGAGAAAGCTCGATGCTTGAGATTGACATCGGGTTTGTCTAAGGGATTTTGGGCCAAAGATTTAGCAACCGCGGTGCATATTGTTAATCGAATTCCATGCTCGGCTATTGATAACAAAATTTCAAAGAAAGTGTGGAAGGGAAAGATCATTGACTTGAGTTATCTTCGTGTATTTGGTAGTCCGGTTTATGTGCATGATCCGAAAAATGATAAGCTTGAGCAACTCTCTCATTCCCTAAGTACCAGCGTTGCCCTGCTAACATTGGAAAACTTTCTATTTTCTAAGTACCGGTGTGCCCTAGCAATGCTGGGAAACTATCCAATTTTCTAAGTACTGGTGTTGCCCTGGAAACACCTGGAAAACTTCAAACTACAGGGTCGATGAGAAACACTCACGGTAGTAAACCATCGATGCACAAAATTCCAGAGATAGAAGTTGGTGCTCAACTGAGTTCCTACCATTGTCTTCAGAAAACTACTGTTGTCTGGAGACAGGTGACAATGGGAAGACATAACCTTTTACAGGTCAATCAAATGGTTTGGCCATTCATTACAAGAATCGGCCGCTGCTTAGAGATAAGGCAGCGCTAGAGGGAAATCCTCAGGATCGAATCGCTTGTATGCTAGTAAACTAGTGCATAATCAAATTTTCAATATTCAACTTAGAAAGAGTGTTGACGTAGCCCGAAGATAGGCAGCCTCAAGAAAATGTTGCTTGGAACCAAACAACTAAATCACCAGTTCTCGGAGGTACGAACTAACACATGAACATGACTTCCGTGATGCTGTTAGGAGTCAAGCAAGGCATGCACGACAAAGGACAAGCGGGAAAATCATGAAAATTGGGAATCAAAACACTGGACTTCCTCAATTTTAGAGTAGAATTGAGAGCCGGACTGGGGGCAATTGAATCATTTGCCTTGTACCTCTCCACCTCTCACAAATGCCCAAATACAGGCGTTCGAAATAGTTAGTCCTGCGAACAGGGATAAGCGCACAAATACTTGGTCAAAGGAAACCTTGCCAAGTCCAAACACTAATAATGACAAAGTTGGTTAGATAACAGTTCAGTTTCGCAAGGCAGAGCAGTTAGGCAATAAATTGCCACCTAGGAAATGAAGTTCTTAATGTTCAGGAATTCGGCATTGCCCAAAACGGGAGAAGGCAAGAAGGAACTAACTTCCCTTCCTCAGGAATTTGGCATTGCCCGAAGACAGGCGATGTCAGAAAGGAAAAACTTTAACCTTTAGGAATCTACCATTTCCCGAAGATAGGTGATGACAGGGAGAGGAAGTACCTAATCCTCAAGAATTCACTGCTGCTCAAAGATCGACGATAGCGAAATGGTTCCCAAAGCCACAAGGAACCAGGTTGATAATTCAGCTTCAACCTACATAAATTTGCCATCGTCCAAAGTCTGGCGATAACAAGAAGGATTGATAACCTGCTTATGGACCAATCAGATCAGTTGGTCCCAACTTGCATAAATATGCCAACGCCCGAAGGCTGCGATGCCAAGAAGAAACCCTAGAATAGGACTATCAATATACTGGCTTTCGAAGATAGGAGTAGAAGCTCAATCGAATCTTTAGCTCTACCCTCTGGAATCTGACACTGTCCGAAGATTCACAACATCAAGGATCTCAACACTAGGCTTGAAAGAATTTACTATAAAAAAGATGACATTGGCTGATGATGCCAATTTGGGAGAATTTGATCGTAGTCAAGGAATTAACACCATTGAAAATTCAGATCTTGGAATCAAATAACAAAGTCACTGGTTCCTGGTGATGGAACTACAATGCGAATCAGAATGGGATAGTAAAATGTATTTCTCATGAAACCTAATCTCCCGAAAATATATGGACTTAGTATTCAGAGTGATCAGCCTATGGACTGGGACATACACATCTACACTTGGTTGAAATGAATTGGACCGAGCTTAAACAAGAACATCTGCGAATTGGCTAAACCAAGCTACATCACAATTTTGAATGGAGCTAAGTAATAGAATATGCCAAAATGACCGCAGGAGTATTATTTATATGCACAGAGTTGCGGTAAATAAACATGCCGCATAGGAGCACAGGAGGGTGCAACAGTGAGGAAAAGAACAAAATATGCTATGCTTGCAATTGACTACCAGTGGCGAAGCAGAACCGCTTGTCATAATCACTGTGAAAAAAGAAAAAGAGCAGAGTGGAATAAGTGAGTCAAAATTTCTCGATACCGAGGGGAACCTCTCGGCACCGAAAAGCTCAGGATTGAGTCATTGATATGCCAGTTTCCAGAGATAGAAACAGATATATGATTGGAATTTCAGCCACGACCTATGGGAATCTATCGTTACTTGGGAATTGGCAACATCAAGAAGGTGTAATCATAAGCCTTCAGGAATTTTACTATTCCCCTAAAATAGGCAACTTCAAGGAAGGATAATCAGAATCAAATAATTTGTGCACTAGTTTTCGAAGATTGAAAATATGCCCAACCGAACTTCAATGATAGTGCTGGCGACCAAGCAATGCGTGCTCGATAGAGGAAAGGTGAAGATAGTCGTGGAAAAATGAAGATAAGTACAGTTAGACTTTTTCCTGATCAAGGATGGGGATTGGGGAAGCTCAATTAAAGAGTGGGGAGTTGAATAATTTTCCCCCATAAAATCTAGCTACTACTGGTACCATGAGTCGGACATTTTAAACCTTCTGTAAACAAGATTCAGTTTCTGGCAAAGATCATACAACAAGGAAATGAACATCTCAGCTACTTTCTGAGATAGTTAGGAGCAACGCGAAAGGGGTTATCCATGACTAGTAGTTGGTCGAAAGGAACACAACCAAACACATGCAAGAATGGATATAGAGTTTTTTGAATGACATCCCTATATCACTAAACAGAGCACTTTTGCAGCTGTATACATGGTTGAATAAAGAACATAACCAAAGAAATTGCTGGAATTCTGTCTATTTGCATAAAGTTGCAAGACAACGGAGGCCGCTATCGCGTAAGCACTACTAAAAGGAAGGCCGACGGGACAACAAGCTTTGGGGGATCCTTGCTTGCTCCTCCCACTTCGTCCAAGGCTCTTAAGGTCGTGTACTCATTTATAGGAGGAAGTGGATTTAACAATAGCTCTACAAGAGCAACTATGCCTTGCAATTTTGGCGATAATCAATCATCCCGGTATGATAGGAATAAAAGGTGAAGCCCAAGCTGCGAAGGATCCAGTTTTTGGAGGAGTAGAAGTTCCTTCATCAAACTAGAGACGAGATGATCAGAAAGTCATTCTAAACAATAAAATTTGACGTTCAACATTATCAGGTATGTTTTACTTTGAATAACATTCCCGTTTAACCAATGCCCAGAATCCAAGGGAAGTCGATGTATGTTGACCAGTCGGGTTCTGAGCACTGACCGGTTTAAGTGCAGTGTGTAATCTATGCAAAGTGAGTCCAGTTTCCCAAACTCCTTGAATGGACCATCCTATGTAGATAGCTCACTAATGCTAGAAAAATGAGCCGCGTCATACTTTAAGATTATCTTTTTTGGGACTTACCCGTCATTGATGAGAAATCAATGGAGCCACCGTTTGGAGCAACGCGGAAAGCTTTTCTTTTCAAGATCACTAAAAGTGCATAAATGAAAAAAGTGATACGATGGAATCATCCACAACGTTCGATTTTGGAATAAATCATTGCACTGGAATTCAAACGACGATAGAAACTTAACCAAATTCTCAAAATGATACAGTTGAAGCCAGAGAATAGGACTTGGGTCAGGAATGGCATGCATTTAACCGAGACAAAACATAGCTTCGCCGCCGGTCAAGTACAATCCAAATTCAACCATCTTCCTTTGAAATTGACATCATCGCAAAGTGTTTCTGTACCAACCTAAAGCGTAACGTAATCTCCGGAGTGCAGATTGCATCGCTAACACAAAGGAATGAAATATCAACTATAACTAAAACGAACAGCTAACAGACAATCAACCAAGTAAAAGCAACATCTCCAAACAATGTTCAAACGATTAACTAAAATTTACAGGATAATAGTCCGCACCAAGTTTCAATCCAGAGCACACTTTGTTTTCAACAAAAGCATACTCTGGGGGGCAAATGTTAACTGGGTTTTTATCTAAGCAGAAATCAATAGAAGCCAGAATGTCGAAACAAAGATGAAATGACTTGGGATCCTAGAAGCAAACCTAGATAGGGTAGAGAGGCACTTCAGAAATTTTTTAACCAAAATGGAGGCAACACCAAAGGTATGTACCGATTTCTAGAAGTCGATGAAGACTTCCCATACCTTCATGTTTCTCACTCAAACTTTGCATGAGTCCTTCTTTGCCTATTTTATGTGTGCCCAAGAGATATCATAGGATTCTGAACAACCCAGTGCAAGAGTTGAAGAGTTAGCAATCAGAATAGCAGAGCAGACCAAATAATGGAGGAAGATCATCAAAATCAACCAACAACCTATTAAAACAGCATAGGACATTCTAACGTGAAAAAACAAGAGGAATGCAAAAGATTTCAACACCATGGCACATAAGTACACATGTCGGCACCGACATTAAGAGGTCGGTGCCGACATTTGTAAACATGTCTATGGGCTCCACGACTTTTTGTACTTCTTCAGGCCGACTTCTGGACTCTGCTCATACTCTTCTTCTTGCCCAATACGACCGCTACCACAATAATACAAACCTTAGAGCAACCAAAACAGGATCTAGTTTATGCTATCACTAGGCGAAAGCTCTGTCTTTTCTTCATCTTCTTCCTCTACATAATAGTCACCAAGGCAGCTACTTTGGACAATTCTAGAACTTAGAATCGGTCTAACCCCTATAGTTATGACTTAATCTCTCTCAAACCTTTTGGAATATCAATCAGATCCTTAAGCAACAAAGCTATAAAGTGGACGTAGACCAAATATTGTCGAACCACTATAAAATATTGTATTTCTTTTTTATTTTTGCTTATTTTCCTTTCCTATTATTATTATCTACTAAATCTAGGTTTCACATATTTCCTACAACCTATTTTTGGGCGTTGATCCATTTTTGGCGTTAATAATATGCACTAGCCAAATATCAAGAATAATGCACAAGGAATAATAGAATATGAGTGCTACAACTAATATCATATGCAAAGTTTGTTAGGAAGTTAGCAGTTTTTTATTTTATAAAATTTCATGGCTACATATGTTTCTCAAACTGTAATAGGACACCTGTTCAAGTGGTTAGAAAAGCATGTACAAATTTCTATGTAATGGTACAATGGAATGAAAAGTTTCAGGCTGGTTCAATTATTTATTATTTCTCTTAACTTTTCCTCATTTTGCTTCTTCCCCGGGCTCTCTTCTCTCCGCTTAACTTTCTTCTCCTTCTTCTCTCTTCAAAATTTCCAGCACACAAACTAGCATCCATATCATTTGGTGCTTCACCGTTCGAACTCCACGGCCAACAAGTCAATCTAATAACTTCATGATGCTTTGGTTCAACAACAAATCGCCATCGCCTTCCTACAAACTATTCAAAGCACCCTCTTTTTACAGGAAACCATGCTCAAATCAAGACATGCTATCCTCAACGAAATTGAATCCCCTCTCTCTGCTCACACGACAATCCTACAAAACCTCAACCAAACCCTTGTTGAGATCTTCGCCAAAATTGCTCAAAAATCTCCATCTCTGCACACATCCTCCATATGGCCTCCACCTCCCCCTTCCCTGATCCAAGGAAATTGTCCTGCGTTGCAACCCAGACCCACCGATCGTGTTCCTCTCTCCTCTCTCTCGGATCCACCACCTTAAACGCATATGGAACATAGCCAACCTTTCCACTTCTCACAGCCCACTCTCCTCAAACTTCCCTCACCACATCCTCACCAAACTCTTTCATCAACAGCCCCTCATCTATCCACGTCAACTATTGCCAAGTAGCCAATACCCCAAATGCTCTACCTTTCCTCTCCCCTTCCCATATTTCTCCTTCGTTATACCTCTTCTCCGAAAATACTCCTTCGCAAAACATTACTTCCCTCACAACTTCATCGGCCAAATCCTATACAAAAACCCTAATAAGCAAGCCATTGATCCATGTTAAGGACCACCGTAGCCATGGCCCTGCATTCTACTTCCACCTAGATAACCCTGATGCCCTAGCTTGCCGCTCCTCCGAAATCGTGCACCAAATTTCACATACCAACTCTAACGATAAGCCATCCTTCATCATCTCCTACGATCATTCAAAGAAAATCGTGGGATCTCATACCTCTCCTCTATCAAGTGAAATCGAACCCCAAACCTTGCTCAAACCCGTATCCGAACACACAATTCTCGAGATTGAAACTGAACTACTCAAAATCTCCGATTTAGTTCAAACTAGGGGTAATAATTTTAGTGTAGTGCTAAGTGCACCAGGGTTTCTACTAGGGGATACCATATTCGGCCATTAACGGTCAAACACCAAAGGAAAAAAATTTAACTGCGGTCAGCAGACAACCACCGATCAAATAGGGGTTTAGTCGGCGGTTAACTACCGACCGCGGTAGCTCCTAGCACCTAGCCAGGTGCCCTTGGCACTTATTAGCAAATTTTTATTGTGGGTTTCTGCTGCTGATGCGGTATTTGGAATAGAATATTTTCAAACACTTGGCCTATTATCATAGATCACAAGGAATTATTTATTTTATGATCAAAAGAAGGCTGTGGTTTTAATGGGCTTTAAAACAAAACAAAGCCCGTTGGAAATCTCTACTAATCAACTGGAAAAACTTAATAATGATTCACTGCATGCTGCTGATTTATATGATGGAATCAAGATGCAATTCGATTGTCAAAACCCTTTTGCAATGACTGAATAGTATGATCATAAATTGTTTGATATAATGCTTGAAAGGTATGCCAAGAAGATTTTTTAAAGGAAAGTGTTCGTTTTTAATCCCGATGGTGGCACATTTGATGCTAAAGGTTTCTTTGCGATATGGTCTAACTATGCCGAATGGCTAAATATATATGGTCATGAAAAGAAAATGCTTAATAGGTTCGACAAGTGCTTTTTCGACCCTGAGGACAAGGTTGATTTCGCGGGGATGGTAATGATCCGGATGCCACCATAAATGTACAAGATTGTTGGCCACGTCATTTCTAGAGTTTTCATAACGCTACGATTCAAGAATTAGTTATAGATATTTGGGGATGTGATCGATGAATGTGTTGACGGTGGAAGGATGAAGGAAAATTTTCCCATGATGTCGGTTAAAGTTTGAGTGATATGCCGTAAGGTTGCGCTTTGAGAACGAAGGGTCGTTCGGATTTCGACAAGTTGAGCTTGTCTGGTGGCTAAGCTGGTTCGGATAGTTTTAATGCTATTTGTTGGTGGTTTGTGGTGTTGTCGAGGTTAAGATTGTCATCAATGAGATAGTTGCAGGTTAACAATAATTCTACGATGGTGCCCGAAGTGGAGGTGAGAACAATCACTGAAAGTACCAAATGATATGACCTTTGTTCAAGTTTTATTTACAGAGAAGAATTTTACAGAGGAGAGGAGAAGAAGTGAAGAAAGAAGGAAGAGAGAATGCATTATTTTCTAGCCTGCACAATATTTCATTTCACATAGCCTATGCAGGCATGAATACAATTGTACGAAGCCAGTTGTCATACTACTAGTGGCTGTCGTTTGTAATTCATTTCTAGCTAGGCGTGTGCAACAAACAAACAAAGGAAAGGCAAATTTCTATAAATTTTGTTATAACTTGTTCTTATACAATACCATAGTGCTATGCAAACTCACCTTCAGTATCCAATTGGACAATGAGCAAATGAAAACGATGAATTTTTAATTAGATTTTGAGACGAAGAATGTGCATAATAGGGCTTTATGATTACGTATACGTATATGTATCCACGCCATGTTTTCTAATAAATTAAGTGATATTTGTTAACATTTAGGAATTATTAAACAGGAATTTTATTCCACGGCTAAATGCAAGAAGTATCATGACCGTTAACTATTTCCCACGCCACGTATTCAGATATATGTGCAATATTTTCGGACAGAAAGCAGTAATATCTGCAACGCGTCCACGTATTATATCGACTTCCCTATTTTCTCTCCTAAATAAATCCCCTCCCTTATATATTCACTAGTGTGAACCCGTGCTTCGCACACGGAACTGTAAAATATATTTAAAATAATTTCTGTAGTAATAGGATGACTCATGTATGCATAGTTTGTATATTGACGATTCTTGCACACAGACTTGTAAAATAAATTTTAAAAAGTTTCCATATAAAGACTCATGTATATTTGCAGAAAATGTAAAATTACAAAACGTATTCAAATAACATGCACAATTAGTGGGCCTTGATTTGACAAACCTGTGGGTAGTATTTTTGAATGAAGTATATCTACGATCGTAAGTCGATACAATTGGGGAAAAGAGGATAATATCACATTATTTTGTGTACATAAATATGATTATAAGTGCTGAATGACGTACCTTTTTGGACATATGAATACATAAATTCATCACTATATGAATATGTAGCAGTATTAATTCATTTTAATTTTAAAATATGAAAGATGCATCTGTCAGCAAGAATAAAGTATAGCGTAAAGTTATAGAAAGGATAACTTAATCAGAACAGCAAATATCAAAAAACAAAATAGAGAGGCCTACTTTTATATAGTAAGATTAAATTACAAATTTGAGGAACACAAACAGAGTCTTGCTTAACTTAATCAGAATAGCAAATATCACAAATGTCACAAATAAAATAGTGAGCCATACTGTTATAAAGCAAGAATAAATTATCAATCTGAGAAACATAAACAGATTGACGGAAGTAGTTATAGTACAGTTGCTTGCTTGGTCATTTTTGTGTAGTGGCAAAATAGAAAGATGCAGCTTTATTTGAATACTGCTATGCAGCCGTAATGTTATACGGAAAATAGAGAGGCCCAGTGTTATACAGCAGGATTAAATTATCAATCTGGTAAACACTTTGCACAGAAAGATGCGCCTTGGGGACACCGTACCATTCCCAGTGGATTGACTGACAACCTCGCCAACTTGATGCAAGATCCCAATAACATATAAATGGAATGGATGAAGCATATTAGAATCGTTATTAAGGAATAGGGTAATGAATAAGAAGAAGGAGATATTCAAAGGGATGAAGCATGCTAGCCTGTCAGGTATTAATCGTATCATTTCTAGTAACTATCGATCGATAGTCGGCGAAGCAAAACTTATGGGTAGGTATGTTGTCCTCATGACTTTCAACTTCGACGACCGTTGTCAGAGTAGTGAAATCGATCTTATTTGACTTGTGGACTGGAAGATACCTGTCACCGGCCGGCGTTAAATTCACCTATGTCGTAGACTGACCATTCTCGTAGCTTGCCAAGGAAAAGTGGAAGGAAACGTGGGCTAACCACCGCATGTATTTCTCCACCCTGTTGTAAGATCATGTAGAAGATCAATAAAAATTTGAGGTCAATATTATGTGTAAGAAACTTCAAACATTTATCAACTGAAGAACTAATAAATCTAGACACTAAATTTAGGACAAAAAAACACAAGTAAACATATGATATTTTAGGACTGCTCAACTTTGAACGATGGTTTGTATATACTGCTTCAAGGAGCTATAAATGAGTAAAATGAGTAACAGAAAGGCACTTGTATGGACTCATTCACTAAACAGAGTTAAATGCGTAAAAGATTATAGTTCTTGATGTATTACATAAATTAAAAAAACCATCTATTTTCTTAAAAGTTAATCTATCATCAAATTGGAATTTACGGATCTTGCTTTTACCTATCATGAAATATGTATTTAAAATAGTTTATTTTTTCAATACTCAAATCTAACAATTCATTTATAGCGTAAAAAATTATTTCCATTTAGAAAATTACAGGATAGGGGGAAAAAATGCAAACTAACTAAAATAATTTAATATTTTCTAATCATAACTTTGCCTACTTTCGATTGAATAATAATAAACTTTGGTCTTCCAAAGCTTAACTAATTAATCTGTCAATAAGACTACAATTAAAAAAAGAGAATACGATTTATGAATATAATTTTGAGATAGAATAAGTAAAATTGTATACATGAAAACAGACATAATTATTATGCTATTTGGAATTAACAGTCAGTTGAGGTAATCAAATCAAATTTCCAGCATATTAATGTTTAAAACCATACTAAGAACATGAGGAGTTAGTAATTTTGAGTGCCGTAGGTATATGTCCATTGACCAATTTTATTAGTTAGAATATGGATATTGAAAAATGTGAATGGTGTTTATTTAATTTTTTATCCCGGTTAGCTCTGTCTGACTGCTGTACATTTAATTATTGACGGTCAGTGGGTGTTAATTATTTGTGGCACTTTAATTTTTCACCTTAAGGCTAAAACTGGGTAAGATAGACACAGACATAGGACGTGTGGGAAATAAATGGATGCGTAGTAATTTTAAATGGAATGAAAACAGCGAAAGCGTAGTAAACATATAACAATGATTTTGAAATTATTGGAATAAGATTGATTATCATTACATAAAACGATATGTACCAGGACAGTTATTAATTGGTAGACAGATTAGTGGATATGGTGAAGAATGGATGCAGTTAGAGTAAAAAGGAAAATCTGGAAAATAATATGGAGAAGGTTGAGCAGAACTGAAAGGGAATAAAATTGGTTGACCAAAGACAGCAAAAAGTAATAGAGCAATTACAGACCTTATTATCTAGCAGCTGCATATTGAATCCAAAAACATCGTTGCTTTTTAGGTTGATGGAGTCCCATAGCCTGACAACGTGAACTCGAATTGTTGCCCCAACACTGTCAACAGTTAGTGATTCAATTGGTGAATGTAAATTATCCATGGTTGGAAATTGGTGTATAGAAGAAGAAGTTAGCAAATGAATTGGATAGCTAAGAATTGGTTGGAAGTATATATAAGAATGCAGAAGTAATAATAGATGATTGTTGGTAATCCTATGAGATAATTGAAATGCACTGTAAATTAAATGTAAACCGATCGGTTCAATTTATAATGTTGTATGTCTGTTCGTTGTCACTGGGACAGTTGAAGTACATTTACAGGCAGAAACATGAAGATTTTTTGCATTAACCGTATATGTTTAATAGCAGAACTTAATACAAAAAAATGTGGCCAATACAGTAATTTTGTTGGAGTGATCTGCATATGGGGAAAGAAATAAATTATGGAATAAATCTGGATTTGTATAATTTTCTACGAAGCATGTTTTGGGTTTATTTATTTATATGAAAGTGAAGTATCCGCCTTTGGACTATGCATATTTTGGCTGTGTTTAAAACTTGCTGATAAATATTCAACAATAAACAGGCATATAATTTCAACATGCATAAAACAGATAACTTTTTTTGAAAGAATGCAAAGATAGGGTTGAATTAAGCATGCCATATGGAGTATTTGAAAGTTATGCTGCCAAAAGGACCGTTCATGTTCAAATTCTATAGGTGAGGAAAAAATGGAAAAAGGCGGTGCGCTTAGATTAAGTTAATCCTTGTGATTCGATAAGCCTGGTTGATTTGCTGTTTGCCAGTTTAAATGTTCAAGTCCAAAAATAAATTTGAAGCAGAAACTGTAATATACCAATTTAGCATAGGTCGGAAGAAAACTAACCTTCATTAGTTTCATTTTGCACTTTAGTTGCATCGCATATGTAGCACAGACTGTTCTTTATTTCCATAGTAATAGAAACAGAATACCAAAACAATGTAAAGTCAACTTTGCATGTATGCGATAGCTGGAGAAAAAAAGATGGACAAAATGAGAAATGGAGAAAAGTACAAATCCATGATGAAATGAGGCATAAGCAACATAGTAAAGTAAAAAAAAGCAAGTACTCATAAAAAAAAAGAATGAACTGATAATATATAATGCAACTTAGTAGTCAGGTCTATGAATCATGACATGCATATGTTCAACTATGTAGCTAAGCTATCATTCAAGTATCAATTGCATTTTAATTTTCATTCAAAGGAGAAATATTCCTTTTTTAATAAAATTAGGCAGAAAAATAAGTACATGGAGAATTATGAATTTTTGCACAGTAGGATATTTGAAACAAAATGTAATTAAAAATTACTCAACCATCCATGTATGTAGGAATCCAACTAAGAAGAGTAAATATTTACAAAAAGTATATGAAACCGTCGAAACTAACGGAATGCTCTCAATTCTGTGAAAAAATTATGAGTTAATTTTAATTTTAATAGTTAAATATCTCCGCCTCATCTATTTCTATTTGTTCGCTATTTTGGTAATAATAACGCACAGAGTAAATTATACATAAAGAGAACAAATGATGATATAACGATAAAATAGAACATCAAAGTTTCATCCCTAGCAAATTAGCAATATAGTATAACTTTTTCTTGGAAGTTTGTGCATTTATTCTTTGATGGACATGCAATGTGTGGACGAATTTGAATGTAGAGTAATAAACTATGGCTTTGCTTGATCAAAACCATTCACTCTGATTTAGTAAAATATATATAACTTCCATGCTAGTTAATTTTGAGCATTTAATTTCGTATGAATGAACAAAATAACCATTCCTCTTTTTTATATGAAGTTGGAAAATATTTCAAAAGACATGCACCACCACACCTTGCATCTATGCTCCGATAAGCCTTTGCACTTTGCACCTTATGCCTTGTACATTAATGACTCATTGACCATGCATAAGAGTATTTTTACTCATCAGATAAACCAGTAAATGAGAAATTACATTTCATAATCAGCACAACTTTAGTTGCTCTCTGCAAGTGAATTAGCAGTCATTTAAAACAAAGCCATGTAATATATGTATGTCATCTCAAGATTCTACATATGAACTTAGTGTATAATAATTTGCTGTATGAAGCAATTTTTTTTTTTGGAAAAAAGGTACTTTATTAACAACAGAGAATAAAGCATATATTTCCATGATATGCCTCATTAAAACCTTGTAATCCCCCTAACCTAGACGGGCGCCTTACGAGGAAAAAGAGTACATATCACTTCCATATATTAACATTACAACATCATGTCTATAGGAAACAAGGAGTTGAAAAGATGGAGGAGTAAACTAACACACAACGCACTCAAAAACACCCTTAAATGCTCCTTGATCTATAGACACAGTGAAACAACTAAGAAAAACAATAAAAAACCAGCCAATGTTGACCGCCGAGAGTCCTACACGTGACTTAGCACGGCTACTCCATCAAAAAGAAGCACACAAAAAAAATATCTCTGGGAAGAATAAACGTCCATGAAAAAAGAGAATCAACAGCTGTTCTAGATTTGCTCTTGTGACTCACTCCGCTTATTAATCATTTATGTTTCTTTTCATTTTATGCAGAGGGTTCTAAGCATCTCCTATGTAAAATATATGACCCAAAACTATAATAGGAGCAATATAGTGTTATCCTTATTAGTTGTAATTGCAGGCAAGAATATTGAAACATGCAGGAAATTTAGAAGCAGCATCCTTTTTTGCCGATGAAGCTAGATCTATGGATCTTGTAGATCGGTATCTTAACAGTGAATGTGTTAAGCGAATGCTTCAGGCTGATTAGGTAACATTAAGTTTTATATTAAACAGGGAAATGAAGTCGTGACATTTTCTCTGTTTAGATGGCAATTAAGTATTTTTTTATTCTTTCAAATTTTTAGTTGACAAAGGTGGGATCAGCAGAGAAAACTGCCTACTTGGAAGTTTCCAGTCACCTTTTGTCCCCATTTCTCCAATGTATATTACACTTAAGGAACCACATTTGAAAGAGAATGAAAAAAGTCAAACATGTAACTATTAGATTATGTATTATCAAGTATATATTAGAGAACTTGTGATTTTAACCGATGGACTCAAAATTTTGTACTTTCTCCTTATCATTGTTCTAATGTGCGAAAAAAGAGAGGTCGTTTTATAATACATCATCATCCCAAAATACATGAAAGAGTTCATCATTTTAAGATCTTATAAAAATCTATTCACGACATGAAGTCAAACTCGATAAACTAGATATTTAAAGGGAATATAATCCATGTATTTTTAAAACAATGAATATATCAACTTGGAATTTCAATATAATATTGAATTGCATGTAGTCTAACCTTTCTCATTACAATATCAAAATTATGATATCTTGATTATGTTCGAAAAATGCATGTAAATATGTCATGTATAAAGTGACTCATAATTTAATGTGATATCATGCTTGTAGCTAAAAGAAAAATCAACTAAAGACATACCTGATAGAAAATGGTCAATGATTTTCTCCTAGCAAATCTGTATGCAAAACAAATTGGAAAATTAAAGCAAGTTGCACCTTTAAGAAGCGATGTACTAATAAATTCATGTAAAAATGTTAGGTATATTTACTAAAATTGACTATCATATACATATATATCATAAAATTAATTAATTTCCTAGAAACTAAAAAATGCAAGAAGAAAAAATCTCAATATTTTAACATACATCTAGTAAATAATATACAAATTTCATCATACATCTAGTAAGCCAAAAATTGCATATATTGAAAATAATTGATGAATTCATGAAAGCAGCTTAAGGGTATAAAGAGCAAAGAAAAGTTGAATTGGAGAAAAATTAAATTAATCTCCATATAGTATGACCATCAGATTAAAATATTTATAAATCAATTATAGAACATACAAAGTATATTCTATAGAATATACAAAAGTATCACAAAAATATATCATGGTGTAGGTGTAAGCATGCAAGAATATTATAGAATACATGAAGTATACGATTAAACAGATTCAAAAATAAAACAGGTTACTGTGCTAATAATGTGCGAAAATATCTAGGAAAATAGCTTGTTTTCGATTATCGCTAAGAAAAAACTAAAGCCGAGAAAGAACTGAAGCCAGTTGCAAAAATAGCACAAATGAGGCCACCTGCAAAAGTATCATACAAACTATTAACGTGCAGAAGTATTTTCGCTAGTGAACCCAGACATATCATATAGCAATGGAACAAAGTAAGGCCACCTTCATCTAAATTTGTAGCAGGCTGGGGGCTAAGAAGTTCAAGCATGAAGTGTACATGGTGATTTGAAGGTTCTCTAATTGGAGCATTGCCAGTAGCATGCAAATTTGACTTAATGTGTACTGAGAATTAGCTACGAAAAAGCTGAATGAACAAAAGGATTCGTTCTGAACAACCTCCTGAAGACCAAGCGATGTCATGTATATAAAACCTGTGCTCCATATACAATTTGTAAATTGTTAACAAAAATTATTTGTCTTTGAAATACATAAAAAATATTGTATAGGAAGGCCTTGGAATTCGATCGTCTCCACTATAAAAGTAATGCTTCACTTATAAAAGCCATCCAATAAATATTCAATCTAATTATTAAAACTCAATGATTTATTTTTTTATTCTTGTTTAATGTTGTAATGATTATTTTTTGATAAATTCTTATTAACCAAACTATACAAATTTAAATACAACAGTTTGGTTGTATATGGTGAACTCTTTCTCTACTTTTCAAAGGGACCCAAAATAAGCAGGTTTACCTTTAAACGCGGCAAGTAAACCTTTTTTGTCCAAACATATAAAAAGAGGAAATGCAAGGAATAGATATGTATCCAAATTAATTAATCCAAATTCATTAAAGATGTATAAATATGTAATCAAATCTGTATTAAACTATGTCAAAGTGAATAATTTGACAATTTTTACAACAAAAAAGTAGAGCTAAAATCCATGAACTTGTAATTTAACAAAAATTGGGTTTCTTGAAAAAACGTTATCCTCAAGGAAAATGAAATATTATTGAATTTTAAACATTCGTTAAGTTGAAATGTTGAAAAATGTTCAAGTGTTTTCCAAATAAAGTAAAATATTGTTTATAAAAATGAATAATTTGAAGAAGTCAAATATTATCAATAAAAAATATTTATAAAAAATTGTATTATCTTTGTAGATTCAAAATGTTTTTTATGGTTCTAAAATCTTTTATTTACTTTCAAATAATTAGCTAAGGAATTTTATTATTTTTTGAAAACTCCAAATAGTCTCTACCCAAAGTTTCTTCTTGACTCCTTCACATCAATTATTTAGTGTTGAGAAATAAATAAGGAATTCAAAATTTTAAAGTGCAATAATACTTTGGTTCTCTTTTGAATTTCATTTCTCCAAAAAATACTTTTCTCAAAAAGTTAAGTGCTGTTAAAAAAAAAAGAACCAAAACGTCGTATTTTCCCAAATTATTTTAGAGATTTTAAAATTATTTACTTTTGTTTAAGCGTTCCAAATCTATATAAAAAGTTCAAGGCTACAATAAAAATCTATTATCTTTGAAAAAAATAAATCTTTTACAAAATGTGGTGATATGTCATAATTTTGTATTATTTTATTTCATTTTTTCAAACTGAAATTTTTTATTGAAATAACTTGAGATCATGATTTTGAAATATATTTTTCATCGTTTTAAAACTATTCTTTTTTCCAATTTAGATGGTTTAAGAAAAAAAGAACTATTGAAATAAAGTTAATACCTTTATTATAACATTTCCAAAAAAGTTAGAAATTTGAGTTAATGCAATTTGTGGGAGAAAAAAAATCAAATTATGTCAGTTTTAAGATTTGCATTACATAACATTGTTAATTTGATTAACTGAACAATAAAAACTATTAGTGATCCTTTCAAATGAGGATATGATAACTTTTTGGTTTGAAATTATAAAGTGCCGATTTTTAGATGCACTCTAAAAAGCATAAGATAAGGAGCAAGTAGTAAGTTGAATGAATGACATTGTTGCAAATAAAATGTCAAAAAAATACCTTGAAACATAAAGTGAAGGGGCTATAGCATATCCTTAGAAATATTTCATTGCTTTGGTAAGTGATGGATTAGCTTTTAAGTAATTAATCTTATGCAAAGTCAAGAGGATAAATAAGAACTTTCATTGTCCATTGAGACAAAAGTCACATATGATATAGTGTTAAATATCATTAGATAGCTTGGAAAAAAAATGATGATTAATTTCCTACTGTAGAAGTTGAATGTGAAACAAACTTGTATGGTATGTTTTACCACTTGGCAACTATACTACATGTATACTTGAATCGATTTCATATCCTTATCTTATATGGCCAGTGCAAACGATAAAATGAGTGTTTCTGATTATTCCCCAAAAAAACTGTATATTACGAAAATAGTTATTCAAGGCTGTAAAAAGAAAAACTATATCACAATACAATTGCTATATTTTTATATTGGAATTTAATGTTTTTAATTACCATTCTAGGTACAACACATAGTATAAGCTACATTTCATCGGTATTTACATCAACTTACAATATCTGCAAGGAAAAAAATCTACTAAAATTTTTTAGGCAGCACCTTGTTCTCTCCGCTAAATTGATCCATGCTGTCAGATTCTACAAATAACATGACCATATACAATGTATTGCATACAACATTTTTTTGTACAATGTGGTAATTCTTTAGTCATCCATCTCTCAATTGCGACATTATATTTATCAGAAGAGAAAACTACAAAGCAGAGGTGAACATGATGGTAGTGATGTATGGCAAACACAATTTTTTTAGTTAGTTAACTGGAGTATGCAAATTTATGTCAATGCATAACAAATATCCTATGAGAAACACAATCCGTGGCCACTAGTACAAATGGAAAGAAATCAAAGTAAAAGTTATAAAAGAACTTAATTGTCACACATCCAAGCTTAACATTGGAGATGTCATTTAACAGAGTTATTCATATGTTAAATGAATTGGATGTGTTTCAAAGAACCAATTCATACACTATTTGTATGTAACATTGTGAAAGATGATAGTGAGCTATTTATGAGATCTATCTTGAATCCAAGAATGATTTTTTCTTATCTTCAAATATGATGATGAAATCCCATTTTATGACATGCAACCGTTTGTAAACAATCTTTATGCTTTTGTAGGTTAAAATCAATCTAACGACATTAAATTAAACTATCATAATTGAATTTTAGTCACTTGTACTTTATTCAAAGTAGCCACTATTACTTTTATACGCCAACTAAATAGGAGATGAGATTTTCAACCAATAAATTAACACTACATGCAATGACTTAAATAGCATTCAAATCTTTATTTATAAAAGATTGGTTGTGAAATATAGTTAACAGTACCAGGTCTGTAAATTTGTGTATTCACATTGATTTCTCCAAAGTGTATCAATTTGTGTGTGTTTCTTTCGATTGTTCATGCTAAATATACAAACAATTAATATAAAAAATTAATTAGGCAAAGTAAACGATAATCAATATTACCTATTAATAATTTTTTACCTAGTATGGTACTGTTGCTTTACATAGCTTTAGACGATAGAGTTAAATAATTAACACCATAAAGATTAGATCCAATTTTAATGATATATGTCCATAGGTGGAAACGAAAAATAAATCATCATTTAATTACCTATTGCTAATTGATATTCCATAATAGTCACATACAATGTCATAGTCCAATATTTAGAAGATTTAATAAAGGTAGGTGCTTATAGTTTAAAACACGACATGCCATATTAAGCTATTTTCATCATTTTGAAGACGGAAGGAAATAACGATGAACAATAATATGTTAAGGTCTTACCTCTTTATCATATTAAAGCAGTAAAAGTTTGTAGATATTTTTTGACAAATTAAGTTTAATAGACATTGAGATTGTATGCATTCCACTAATTTGTGGTTTCGATCGATCTGTACAAAAAGGGTTAATAAATTGATCAATAATGATTAGTAATTGAAGTGTAAAATATAATAGTAGCACGAAAAGAGTATTGCACTTATTTAATTATTTTATATGCAAACAAATGTGAAAAATGGAAGCTAGGATAATTATTTTCTATAGTACCGTCAAACAGTTCATATACATGACCAACATATATATATCATTCCTAAATAGGTTAACCTTAATCATCTTAAATTACCAGGTAAAGCATAAAGTTTTTGAAGATGCTTTATATTTACTTTTTGCTAAACTGAGTTAGAAGACATGGTGATATTCCATATTATGATTATGATAATTCCTTAAAAAACGAAGCTCAAACATAAGAGTAAATGTGGTTAAATAGCCGATTTGTCATTGTAAGGCTAGAATCATTATTCTATCATCATTGGAAAATATGCATGTGAGTAAGATGTATAATTCTTGCACTTTATTTGAAAATATTTTTTGAATCTTAAAGCATTATTATCAAAAATAAAAATCACAACACACCTTATTTCATTACACTAAAACATCAGATAACAAAGTATATATAAAATGAGTCAACCAACAGTCTGCACTGTTTTTTCTATTAATGTTTAAAAGTAGAATAAGAACATTAGCAGAAAATAAAGGTAATAGACTCTATATAAGATGAAACAGAATCTTGTTAGGCGTGCTGGACATTTTTCTAGCCAGCCTGTAGAGCGAAGTTTAAAAAGGGAAAAAACGGAGTAATCGAAGAACACGGAATTGTCAAACATGGCTAAATCCCAAGAACACCACCAACGACAAAATAGACAAACCGTATTCAAAAACAAGAGAAAAGGTAAAGCAGGGATTACCTTCCTTAAGAAGTCAGTAATGGCGGTGGAAGAAAAGGGGCAAAACAATCGGTTGTAAACCGCATCCTTTCACTTCGGAGAGGACGGAGCGTGGACGATGCGTAGAGAAGTCGGCAAAAACCCACGTCCCTTTACTTGTAGAGTAGGAAAGAAGGATGATGCAAAGACGCATGAGGGAGAAACGGTGCGAATGAATCGCCTGTAAACAGCAGCTGTTCAATTCGTAGGGGGCGGAATAATTCTGTAGGTGGTGGAAGACCAGAGATTCGGCGAGCGACCATTAAGAAACCCTAGCTTTTTTGTTCGTAGCTGACAGACGGAGGGGGGAAGCGGAGATGTGGTAGGAAAATAGAAATAGTATGGATTAGGGTTAACTCAGAAACTGTTCAGTTGCCAAATTTCAAAGGGGCCTGTATGAGCTTGAAATTTAACTCACTAATAATAATATAGTATAGATTCTTCACCTTCTCCTTCCACGTCGTCATCAACAAATGGAAAAGAACTTAAAAACCAAGCTTCTTAAATTCCCAAAATATATATTAAGAACTAACCACATTTAGGTGATAAGATATATATGGAGAAGCTATTAGCCATGTCGATCCTGAGTTCAACTCCGTCTGAGATTAAATCCGGCATCAGTTCGTCGTGGATGAGCACGTTCTTCAGAAAAAATAGGAATCAGGACACCGATGATAATGTCAAAAAGGAGAGAAGCGAGCCAAAGAGAAAGGAAGAGCAGTGGCAAAAGAATTCCAAGGATACGAGGGCTGCATGGTTTGCACCTGCGTTTGACGGATTGAATTGCTTTGAAACCATTGTTTCTCGTTAGTTCCCTTCTTCTCTTTGTTAAAAAGAAAATCGTTTCATACGATGACTACTTAGCTGTAACCGAGACTTGATTTTTATATTTCTTAAGATTTTGGATGGCTTAATAGGGAAATAATCATTTTTTTAAGATTTTTTCTTTGAAATCTGTGTTTATGCATTTATTTATTTAATTATTTATTTAATAAAGACTGATTTAATGTTTTAATTGGTACTGAATATGCGTGTATTTGTTAATGGAAAAAAGTTTTATTTATGTCGTAAATGATCTGCATTGTAGATTATAGATGTTAATTACTGACTCGATTCACAACTAAATGGTTCGTAAGCCTATCGTTTCGTCTACGCACGTTCAAAGCATGATTTTTAATAACGAATTTGGATTTTATCTCTTTAGCAACGAATTGTAATTCACGGTTGTGAGATTTTTATGACACAATATTTTATATTTAAGTATACTTTGGAAATAGTTGAGTTAAGGTGGAATTTTGTCTCAAATAATACATTGTCTTTTTTATTTATTTTGAAGATTTTTAAGATAATTAATTGTCTTTTTATTGCATTAAAAATTGTGAAGGATTATTTACATGGAAAAAAAATTATTTTGGTAGATGGAAATAATCAACGGCTGATTACGGAAGCCGTTTAATGAAGACTTTTATAAATAAGCATGTATATGTTTCATTAGATATGCGGGAAAAAAAGTTATTTTTTGGGTTTTGTGGATTGAGATATCTTATCAATTTTTAGATTTTCTCTTGTAATCATTTGGTGAATTTATTAAGGTTTTGTTTGAAGAAATTTGTTTGTCATTATTTTTCCTCACTTCTTATCTCTTCTAAAATCTAATCGTGTAAAGATTTTAGGAAAAATCCTAACAACGGCTTGACCACAACGAGGTACATGCGTATCATGATGTCAATATAATAAAGAATGCTAATTTGTAATAATTTTTGTTTTCTTAGTAAGTGAGATATACACAAAATTATTCTTCTTTCAACATAAGTGATTATTCTACAAGTCGTATCATCCTTTTATGTTTTGAAGTGAGAAGACTTTCGAGCTACATGTCAAAGTCCATTAGCTCAAGTTTTTAAATGGTGTGTCATTTTGGATTGAAGTTCTAAAGATCGTGGGTTCGAACTCTCCAAACATCAAAATTAGTGTTTAATTATATTAAGTACCACTCTTATTATCATATTTTTTTGTAGATTACTCGTTACACTCTAGTTCAAGAAGTTGAATTTACGGAAGATGAATATTTATTATATATATATTTTTAATTGTAATATTAGAAAAATAAATTAAATGTCACATTTAATCTTAATTTTTGAAACATCTATATGTAAAGTTTCAGTTTCTTGGATTGAATTTTCTAAACTTTAACATATGTTTCCGAGTGTCTTTATTGTATTTATTTTTGTAATTTTATTTTTTCTTTCACATTGCAGATTTTGAACTTTCTTTAGAAAGAATACTATTGTTACTATTTTTAAAAGATTAATCCACGTCGTGTATTTTGGATTTACGATTAGAGTGCTTTTACCACATTACATACATCCGATCATTCGATCCCTATTCATAGTTTTTTAAATGCCATCGTCAGACCAAACTTTGAATCCCCACTTTCACCAAACTTGAATCCACATTTTCCCGTATTATGGTCTTGCATTGAAAGAAGATCCAGTAAAGGCGAAAAAGTTGTCAAAAGAACTTGTTGTCGTGGTTCCAATGGCATCCCACGTAGGCTTCGTTTGGAAGTTTTTTCTATCGGTTTTAACTGATTTTGGATGACTCTGTATTTCAGGTGTTATCATAACTCATGCTTATAAGTTTTTTTTGTCGTTGATATTTATTGGTTATAAAACTGGTGAAAATCGATGTAATGTAATTTTAATAGTTTTCCTCAATCCATCATATTACGCTATTTTGAGGGGTTTAAAATTTTTTTCCAATTCACGAATTAACCGTATTGAAAAATTATTTTTTACATTTAAAATGAAATTAAAAGATAAATACAAGGTGTATATATGTAATAATACTTTTGTAGAGAACTCTTAAAACCATTGCGCATTAAACTCCCTAGGACGTATTGATTGGTTATAACAACATTTCATATAATCCAATGAAAACCACTATGATCGCTAATGTTTAAAACCGATATTCTTAAAACCCATAATAATTGGCACTGCAAAGTCTCAAGCGGATCCTTATGTAAGAAAGTTGGTACTTGGAACCACTTGGAAAGCGAGTAACCAGTGTTGTCACTCCATAAGGAATATTTTACTAATTGGGTATCAAATGGCGAGAGAATTTTCCTATAAACTCGACGGTGATGATCTCGTCCTATACAAAGTTGAGATTTATGTTCATAATGTTATTGTCTTAGCTGATACCGATCAGGATAAGAATTTCACCTTGTCACTGTCAACTCATGGTTTATCATAAGGATTGAGTTGTTGGTTTCACAAATGTATCAACCTATAGATAGTGCAGGTATTCTTTTTGGACATCGCATTCTTGGTATTGACTCTTGCACCTATGTAGGTTTGTATTGTTCTTGATGGATATCACCTGTATTTACTTGTTTTCTACAATGTATTTGCCATATAAACAAACATGTTGGTTATTATCTACTATGACTCGATCATGCTCTCGTGCCTTAAGCTTTATTAACCTTATATATGTGCATAATATATAGTATGGTTGTATTGTAGAGTATAAAGATCGGTTATTTTGTTTGATAATAACAAACGTATATTTGCATTTGATTTTGTTTACTGAGTGTGATTGTAACGACCCACTATTTTGGACCATTCAAATCGACAATAATCCACACATGTCGGATTTGAATAATACAAAATAACAGATTGTAATAAAATTTGGAGCAAATAAAACCATTCACAGAATCACAGACACAGAAATATCAGAATAACTCGCAGCGGAAAATAAAATAAATAGTGGTTCATGAAGCCACTACAATACAAAGTCTCAAAACAGATACAAAATACATAGTCTGAAAACAATACAGTTCTGAAACAAGTACAGTAGAAATCCTAAATACATATGTCTCTAATACAAAGCTAACATAGAAATACTGAACGGAAATAAATAGCAACTAGATAAGTAGAAACTCTAGCGATTCCTAGCTCCAGAAAGTGAAGTCCAAAGCTGTGAATACTCAGGCTGACCCGAGCGTGAATAAAACACAAACACTCGAGTCAGGACATACATACTTATACAATGTAAACCAACTCAAGTGAACTGTAATAAAGGTACAAGTAACTTAAAGAATGCTTGGGATCGCCCATTCTTTAAGGATCCATTAAACTATCTACTATGTAGTAATATTCGCTATTATAATAATGTCTAATATAAAATAAACATACTTTTAAATAGCATTAAGGAGTGACCCAATATTCCCCTTAACACGTAATAGTCCCAGTAGTCTATCCAGTATTAGCATACTCCCAAAATGGGGGCTACCCTCGATACTCCACAGGCTATGGGAGAAATCCAAACTCATAGTAAAGCTCGATATGGTAGGTGACACGGCACAACTAGGCAATGCCAGGGTAGATATACCAATTACGCATCCGGGCTGGTGGAAACGCATAGCAGCCACTACCGCCCACCTCGAACAACACGCCCAAATCAAGGGGTGCACCCAATCAACCACAAAGTAATAGAATGGTATCGAAGAAGTGTGTCCGATCAGAGGTGCTACCTCATTGGCCCGTCAATCGCTCCTGTTTTAGCCACCTTATGCCAACTCACGGGAGTTGGGTCCACGTATATACCTTTAGGATCGTCGCCACCATCCTACATCATTATGGAAACTCCACCGCGTACACAGTTGTTAAAGTGGTTTTCGGTATCGACAGAGAGTATGTCCATATCCGATCCCGGTCTCTTTAACAACCAATCGTTATTATAACCCATGGTTATAAATTTCAAAACAGTTATATTTCAAATCAAAATACTTCATTTAAAAGTAAAGTCATTATTCCTATAAATCAAATATTCAATTCCCAAAATTTTAGCCTTTTCTGAGTTCGTTTATTCACTTAAATACATTAAAACATTTAAATTCCAGCTTTCACAGCATTTAGAAAGTGCTGCGGTAAGTTATATTTGAAAACAATTCAATTCAGCAAAGACAGCATTTATAAACTGTTGTAATAGTTCAGTTTTAGAAGAAAAATGGTTCAATTCAGAAAAGACAGCATTTACAAAACTGCTGTAATAGTTCAGGGTTCAATTTAAAGATTTTAATTCAATTCAGCAAAGACAACATTTTAAAAACTGCTACAGTAGTTCAATTATATTCAAAAATCACATTTCAGCCAACTGCAGCACGTAACAAGTGCTGCAATAGCTCTTTTATTAATTTCAGGTTCAAATTTAGTTCCTGCCACTACAACACTTACCAAGTGCTGTCATAGCCTTAGTTAATTTTAGCTTTTAGTTCATTTGTATCAACCACAACACTTACAAAGTGCTGCAGGATCATTTACTTCAGATTTTAAGTTAAATTCAGAAATGATAGCATTTCTGAAGTGCTACTAAAAGAATTTCCAGATTTTAAACAAAATTCCAACCACAAATAAACTTCAATTTAAATCATTTTAAGATATAAAAATCACATTTTTCCACATCAAAAATGTTTATTTAATTCTCTTTTACTTATGATTTTTATAAAGAAATTTTTTTACAAAAAAATCCAAATTTCCCAACATTTCACTTATTAAATTCAAGCGTACCATTCTCTTATTCTTCCATTTTTTCCAATTTACTTTAACACTTAAATTTAACTTTCCATTTTCATAATTTAAAACTTAATTTCCATTTTTATTTAATTAACTTAAATTTCCATTAAAACCCAAATCACCAATTTCCACATTAAGTTAAGCTTTAAATCACTATTTTCTATTCATTTATTTAACATTTTTAATACATAGAAAAAATCATTTTCTCTTTATTAAATCATTTAAAATTCAATTTAAATCAAATTATTATATTTTTACATTTTAAAAATACTTAAAATTTCCAGAAAACTTTATAAAATAACCACGGGTCTGTATAATATTTTCTAGCCTAAGTCAAGTGACACAGATAATATATCATTTCAATCCGTAATTTACAAAGAAAATCCGGGTTTTATCATTTCAAACCCGCAATCCCAAGTAAATAAAATTTATAAAAATCGCTCAGGCTTATCATTTCAGCCCATAACGATCTTTCCCTATTCTAAAGTCCATTCGGGTATGTATCATTTCAACCCATAGTGATTCTATTCTACAGGGAACTTAAAGTGTGGTTAACAGAAATAAATAAATAGTAAAATAAAATAAAATATAACAGATGATGTGACAAGTTAATAACAGGGTTTAACATCATATAATTAACATCACAGGCAGGTATAACATAATATAATTATTTCTACGCTTTCACTTGCTATCAATTCACAGTTATATAAGTATGAATGTCAGGTGTGATTACTCACCTTTTACGCTGGAGTTAGCAAAACAAACACACAAACAGAAATCCGGAAAGCATGATACGACTTTTGATTTGAGTGGAAAGAGAACCAAGCTATTGATCTTGTAACAACCAATAAAACAAGAATATAAACATATATACAATGCCAAATATGAATTGAAACAATTTGAAATTAAGAGCAACAATGAACAAAATGTTTTGGCCATGCTTTCATCAACCAAGTGCTCGAACTAGGGGTCTTGTAGTTCGGCCATGACATGATTTTTGGGTCGGGTATGGGTCCTATATGGCACTGCTACAAAGAATAGGAAGGGGTAGGAGTTACATAAGAGGAATACAAGGAGACAAGGCAAGATAGGAGGGTTTGGATCAAACATAGGCTCGGCCTATGCATGGTTCATTGGTTTGGGCTCGACCATGGTTAGGTCAGGTCTGGCCAGAGAGGAGGTTGATGGTCAGAGGTGATATCATGGTGGTGGTGGAGCTAGAAGTGGTGGCCAAGGAAAGATATGGTGGTGGTGATGGAGTCTAGGCTCGGCTAGCATGGATTAAAGGGGTTTTGCAACTCTTGTGTGGTGTTTTGATTGTTTGGTGGCCACGGCCTTGACTGGACAGAGGAGGAGGAGGTGCTTGGCCATGGGTGGTGAATAGGAGGAGGTGGTGGTGGCTATGGCCGAGGCAACTAGGGTGATGGCCGAGCAATACAAGAGAAATCATGGCCAAAACATTGCAAAATAAAGATGAAAAAGTAGAAAGAAAGAGAGAAGCCATTACCAATTTTCTTTGTGGCCGTGAGAAATGAAGATGGGAAGAAAATTTTCACATGAAAATGAAATGAATACACGGCTAAAGCAATGAAGTGTACGGCCAAAACAAGTGCAAATGAAAAGTCAAAGAAAAATGAAAAGTCTTGGCTATTGAAAGGTCACAAGTTATAAAGTTTGTCTCTTCAAATTTCTATTTCTTTTTAATTCAATAAAACAAATAAATTTAGTAAATAAAAATAAAAGACAAACAAAATAAAGTGAAAATGATAATCAAATTTATTCATAAGAAAATAAAAAGAAAATAAAAGTAAATAAAGAAAATAGCTTATTGTATTGAAACTAGCATTAAAAATTGCAAACAAAATGTAGTTAATTTTGGAAAATTATAACTTCACTTTTAAAAATTATAATTACACTTCTAAAATGTTTTAAAAATAGAAATATTGAAATAAAATTTATTTTAAAATGATTTAAAAATATTTGCAAAAATATAGGGTTGTTACACTCTCCCCCACTCAAACCTTTTCTTCCTCGAAAAGAACGAAAACGAGGAAGACAAAGAAAAGCAAGATAGAAAAGCAAATAGCACCTGAAACAAACAATTCCAGATTCAAAGCACGAATGCTCTCCTCCATCTCCCAGGTACAGTCTCGATCATCAGTACTCCACTGTACTTTGACCAGACTAACAAATTTCCTTCTTAGCTGCTTGGTACATCTTTCGACAATACGAAGTGGCTTCCTCTCAACTGTCAGATTAGGCTCAATATCCAAACTATCAAGAGCAGAAGGCTGAACAATAAGAGATGGATCATGCAGATAGCGACGAAGATGAGAAACGTGGAATACATTATGCACTCCAGAGAAATTCTCAGGCAAATCCAGACGATAAGCCAAAGAACCAATTCTTTTCACAATGCGGAAAGGACCAACAAACCTATGAGAAAGCTTCCCTCTACGACCAAATCGAATAACATTCCTTAAGGGAGAGACCTTAAGTAAAACCAAATCACCAACAGAACTTCGCCCACGCCTATCAACATACTTCTTCTGCCTATCCTGAGCAATCCTCATCTTCCTCCTAATCTCCTCAGCTCTCTTAGAAGCTTCCAAAATCATCTCAGGACCAAGAACCAAACAATTACCGGATTCAATCCAGCAAGATGGAGATCTACAAGGTCGTCCGTAAAGAGCAGCAAACGGAGACGTTTTAATACTGGCCTGAATTCGAAGATAGAAATAAGATAGATAAAAGATTACGTTAAGATTAAAACAGAAGATAGAAATTATACCTGATAACTATTGTTATAGGTGAATTCGATAAGATGGAGATGATCTTCCCAAGATCCTTCATAATCAAGCACACAAGCATGAAGAAGATCTTCCAGAATCTTATTCACCCTTTCCATTTGACCGTCGGTCTGTGGATGGTAAGCAGTGCTCAGATTCAGACGAGTACCCAAAGAATCCTGAAAAGCTTTCCAGAACTGACTAGTAAAGATATGATCACGATCACAAACAATACTGAGAGGAACACCAGGGAGACGAACAATCTCCCTCATGTAAATCTCATACAAACTAGAAGCAGAACAGGTAGACTTGACCAGAATGAAATGAGCTGATTTGGTCAATCTATCCACAATAACCTAGATACTCTCATTACCCCTCCTAGTCCTCGGTAATCCATCAATGAAATCCATAGAAACATGTTCCCACTTCCAATTGGGATTCTTAAGAGGCTGCAACAAACCAGGGGTCTTTTGATGATCTGCCTTGACTTGCTGACAAGTCGCACATCTACTAACAAAAATGGAGATATCACGCCTCATACCTCTCCACCAATACCACTTCTTCATATCTCGATACATCTTGGTCACTCCCGGATGAATAGAAAGTCTGGACTGATGATTTTCCCGAAGTAACTCCTGTCTCAATCCATCAACATTCGGGACACAAATCCTATTATTAATCCTCAAAATACCTTTATCATCAATCTGAGCTCCAATACCATCAAGACTACTACTACCAACTCTGCTACGAACATTATCCTTCATCAATCTAAGCATCTCATCCTCATCCTGCTTAGCCATGATACGATCCATAAGAGAAGAAGAAACAACCATCCGACACAACATCGCCTTCTTCCGACTCAAAGCATCTGCCACAACATTAGCTTTCCCAGGGGTATGGTTGATGTCGAGGTCATAAGAAGCAAGGAACTCTAACCACCTAACTTGTCTCTGGTTCAAATCCTTTTGAGTGAAAATATATCTCAAAGACTGATGATCTATGAAAAGCTCAAACTTAGTACCTAAAAGATGATGTCTCCAAAGCTTCAAAGCAAACACAACAGCAAACAACTCTAAATCATGGGCAGCATAATTGGCTTCATGGGTCTTCAACTGACGACTAGCATAAGCAATCACCTTACCATCCTGCATCAGAACAGCTCCCAAACCTTCACGACAAGCATCAGTGTATACCGTTAATCCCTCATTTCCATTTGGAACGGTAAGAAGTGGTGCGGAAGTAAGCTTGTGCTTTAACTCACTAAATGCAGCCTTACACTCATCACTCCAAATAAACTTAGCATTCTTCCGAGTCAAAGCGGTGAGCGGTGCAGCAATCCGAGCAAAATTCTCAATGAATCTCCGGTAATAACCGGCAAGGCCCAGAAAACTACGGATATCAGTAAGAGTCTTAGGAGTTTCCCAATCCTGCACAGAATAGGGATAAATAAGGACAACTGGAAAGATAAAATAAATTGAATGAAACAAGGGAAGAGGAGGAAAGAAAGACTTACATTGATCGCAGCGATCTTGACTGGATCAACAGAAACTTCATTACCAAAAACAATATGCCCGAGGAATCAGACTTCTTCCTTCCAGAAATGGCATTTAGAAAATTTAGCCTTCAACTGATGATTTCTAAGAGTCTCAAGGACAGATTTCAAATGTGACTCATGCTCTTCCTCTGATTTAGAGAAAATGAGAATATCATCAACAAAGACTAGAACAAATTTATTAAGCACACCACGAAAAACACGATTCATCAAATCAACAAAGAAAGCAGGAGCATTAGTCAAACCGAAAGGCATGACTAACCATTCGAAGAATCCATTCTCAGTACGGAAAGTAGTCTTGGGAATACTTTCCTCAGCAACTCTGAGCTGGTGAAAACCTGTGGCAAGATCAAGCTGAGAGAAAACAGTGGCACCATAAAGCTGATCAAACATATCATTAATACAAGGCATTGGATATCTGTTTTTCATAGTGAGCTTTTTTAGCTCCCTATAATCAACACACATCCGGAGAGAACCATCGGACTTAGTGACAATAACCACCGCTGCTCCCCATTCTGAATAGCTAGGTCTGATTAGACCCTTGGAAGACAAGTCCTCAATTTGCTTCCTTAACTCAACCTTCTTGCGGGGTGCCATTCTTCTAGGAGGAAAAACTACAAGTCGAGCTTTAGGAATGAGATCAATACGGAAATCAATTTCCCGCTTAGGAGGTAAAGCAGTGACTTCACCAAATACATCGGGATAGAGTTTGACTACACGAGTCGACTGAAGATCAACAGGAGAAGCATCCAGAGAAAAGATAAAGCTGCCAGCATAATCATGAGGCATACTACACTGAATAACCAAAGAATTACCCCGATCATCCTTAAGAGAAATAATCCGGGATTTACAAGAGATACGGGCATCATGCCTATTAAGCCAATCACCTCCGAGCAACAAATCAAAAGCATCGAAACCAAGAACATAGAAATCACCAGAAAATTTATGGCCAGAATAGAAGAGTCTCACTTGCTTACAAATCTTATTAAGATTTGCAGGACCACCAATAGGATTTTTAACACACAAAGATTCAACAGCATAAACATGAGAAAGAAGATGCTCGAACTTATCACACAAATCAACATAAATAAAACTATGCGAAGCTCCAATATCAAATAAAACACGAACAGGATGATGAAATAAAGTAAAGGTGCCCTGGAGAGTACCTTGGTCATCACTAGGAGCAGGAGCAGGTGTAGGTGGAGCAGGTGAAGAAGCAGAGGTAATAGAAAAAACACCAGATGGCTTGCCCTTCTGATACAAAGGACAATCATTCTTAAAATGACCAGGCTGAAGACTGACATGACAGAGATTGTTCCTGGTAATCTGAGGTGGAGGAACAGTAGCACCAACTGAAGTAGGGAAACTATTAGCATAGTGTCCCTTCTGATCACACTTGAAGCAGGTAATGGTAGACAGATCGATAGGGTGCCTCTGAGAAGGAGAAGATGAAGATCCCAAACCTGGATGCTTGAGCCAATTCTTCTTCTTCTGGTGGAAATTGGGCTTTCTCTTCTTAGAATTAGCAGAGGAAGACTGAGATGCAGGAGCACTAGCAACAGCAGGACCCTTGGAAGTAGGGTTCTCATAACAAATAGCCATATCCATAAGCTCGGTGAAAGTGCCATGAACATGAGAAATAAGACGATCATAGAACTCTGGGCGAGCTCCAGCTATGAACTTCTCATTCTTCTTAAGCTGGGTGTCAATAAGACCAGTACCAAACTTTGAAAGTTCATTGAACTTCCGCTCATACTCAGAAAAGGACATGGTACCCTGCTTCAGATCCATGAATTCACGATAAAGTTGAGATTTCCCGGCTTCGGGCATCCATTTTGCCACAAAAGCCTCCCTGGAAAGAAGATACAGAAACAAAACTTAAGATAGATTCAAAAGAAAGAAAATGGGAAAAATTCAAGATAACACAAAGGATACCTGAACTGCTCCCACGAAATATCACCCTCGTTAGTGTGAGCTGTAACAGACTCCCACCAATCTAAGGCAGACTCTTGTAGCTGCCAAGCTGATAACTGACGCTTCTGGGCATCAGTAATCTCAAGACAAAAAAAGATCCTCTCTACACTTCGTAACCATTGCTGGGCTTCGATAATGCTCTCTGAACCGGTGAACTTAGTACCACCGAGCTGAGAGAATTCCTTACAGAGAACAGTAAACCTAACAGGTGCACCAGGTTGAGGAGTTGGGGCAGTACAACGACCCCTACCTCTAGCGTTTCCACGATTCATCCTGAAAAAATATCAAGAATGAATTTAGGACACAGGTACAGAGAAGACAAAGATAAGATAAGACAAGACAAGATAAAATCACTTTGATGAATATCCTAATAAAAGAAATTTCTAACAAGGTAGATACGAAAAGAAGGAAGTTTAGAAAATTTGCTTTTAAAACAAGAAGAATTTTTATATCAAAATAATCTTTGAAAAATCCTTTGAAAAATCATTTAAAATCATTATATACTTTGAAAATACGTTCTCTCACAAAGAAATGATTCCGAGGTTGATTTCAATCATTCTAGGGTATTTCTACCCTATCTCTAATGAGTTTTTTTACTCCATAGGCTAAGGTTTGCCTAAAACCTGGCTCCGATACCAAATGTAACGACCCACTATTTTGGACCATTCAAATCGACAATAATCCACACATGTCGGACTTGAATAATACAAAATAATAGATTGTAATAAAATTTGGTGCAAATAAAATCATTCACAGAATCACAGACATAGAAATATCAGAATAACTCGTAGCGGAAAATAAAATAAATAGTGGTTCATGAAGCCACTACAATACAAAGTCTCAAAACAAATACAAAATACATAGTCTGAAAACAAATACAGTTCTGAAACAAGTACAGTAGAAATCCCAAATACATATGTCTCTAATACAAAGTTGACATAGAAATACTGAATGGAAATAAATAGCAACTAGATAAGTAGAAACTCCAGCGATTCCTAGCTCCAGAAAGTGAAGTCCAAAGCTGTGAATACTCAGGCTGACCCGAGCGTGAATAAAACACAAACACTCGAGTCAGGACATACATACTTATACAATGTAAACCAACTCAAGTGAACTGTAATAAAGGTACAAGTAACTTAAAGAATGCTTGGGATCGCCCATTCTTTAAGGATCCGTTAAACTATCTACTATGTAGTAATATTCGCTATTATAATAATGTCTAATATAAAATAAACATACTTTTAAATAGCATTAAGGAGTGACCCAATATTCCTCTAAACACGTAAAAGTCCCAGTAGTCTATCCAGTATTAGCATACTCCCAAAATAGGGGCTACCATCGATACTCCACAGGCTACGGGAGAAATCCAAACTCGTAGTAAAGCTCGATATGGTAGGTGACACGGCACAACTAGACAATGCCAGGGTAGATATACCAATTACGCATCCGGGCTGGTGGAAACGCATAGCAGCCACTACCGCCCACCTCGAACAACACTCCCAAATCAAGGGGTGTACCCAATCAATCACAAAGTAATAGAATGGTATCGAAGAAGTGTGTCCGATTAGAGGTGCTACCTCATTGGCCCGTCAATCGCTCATGTTTTAGCCACCTTATGCCAACTCACGGGAGTTGGGTCCACGTATATACCTTTAGGATCGTCGCCACCATCCTACATCATTATGGAAACTCCACCGCGTACATAGTTGTTAAAGTGGTTTTCGGTATCGACAGAGAGTATGTCCATATGCGATCCCGATCTCTTTAACAACCAATCGTTATTATAACCCGTGGTTATAAATTTCAAAACAGTTATATTCAAAAATCACATTTCAGCCAACTGCAGCACTTAACAAGTGCTACAATAGCTCTTCTACTAATTTCAGGTTCAAATTTAGTTCCTGCCACTACAGCACTTACCAAGTGCAATCATAGCCCTAGTTAATTTTAGCTTTTAGTTCATTTGTATCAACCACAGTACTTACAAAGTGCTGCAGTATCATTTACTTCAGATTTTAAGTTAAATTCAGAAATGCTAGCATTTCTGAAGTGCTACTAAAAGAATTTCCAGATTTTAAACAAAATTCCAACCACAAATAAACATCAATTTAAATCATTTTAACATATAAAAATCATATTTTTCCACATCAAAAATGTTCATTTAATTCTCTTTTACTTATGATTTTTATAAAGAATTTTTTTTACAAAAAAATCCAAATTTCCCAACATTTCACTTATTAAATTCAAGTGTACCATTTTCTTATTCTTCCATTTTTTCCAATTTACTTTAACACTTAAATTTAACTTTCCATTTTCACAATTTAAAACTTAATTTCCATTTTTATTTAATTAACTTAAATTTCCATTAAAACCCAAATCACCAATTTCCAAATTAAGTTAAGCTTTAAATCACAATTTTCTATTCATTTATTTAACATTTTTAATACATAGAAAAATCATTTTCTCTTTATTAAATCATTTAAAATTCAATTTAAATCAAATTATTATATTTTTACATTTTAAAAATACTTAAAATATCCAAAAAAAATTATAAAATAACCACGGGTCTGTATAATATTTTCTAGCCTAAGTCAAGTGATACGGATAATATATCATTTCAATCCGTAATTTACAAAGAAAATCCGGGTTTTATCATTTCAAACCCGCAATCCCAAGTAAATAAAATTTATAAAAATCGCTCAGGCTTATCATTTCAGCCCATAACGATCTTTTCCTATTCTAAAGTCCGTTCGGGTATGTATCATTTCAACCCATAGTGATTCTATTCTACAAGGAAATTGCAGTGTGATTAACAGAAATAAATAAACAGTAAAATAAAATAAAATATAACAGATGATGTGACAAGTTAATAACAGGGTTTAACATCATATAATTAACATCACAGGCAGGTATAACATAATATAATTAATTCTACACTTTCACTTCAATTCACAGTTATATAAGTATGAATGTCAGGAGTGATTACTCACATTTTACGCTGGAGTTAGCAAGACAAACACACAAACAGAAATCCAAAATGCACGATATGACTTTTGATTTGAGTGGAAAGAGAACCAAGCTATTGATCTTGTAACAACCAATAAAACAAGAATATAAACATATATACAATGCCAAATATGAATTGAAACAATTTGAAATTAAGAGCAACAATGAACAAAATGTTTTGGCCATGCTTTCATCAACCAAGTGCTCGACCTATGGGTCTTGTAGTTCGGCTATGACATGATTTTTGGGTCGGGTATGGGTCCTACATGGCACGGCTATAAAGAATAGGTAGGGTAGGAGTTACATAAGAGGAATACAAGGAGACAAGGTAAGATAAGAGGGTTTGGGTCAAACATAGGCTCGGCCTATGCATGGTTTAGGCTCGGCCATGGTCAGGTCAGGTCTGGCTAGAGAGGAGGTTGATGGTCAGAGGTGATATCATGGTGGTGGTGGAGCTAGAAGTGGCGGCCAAGGCAAGATATGGTGGTGGTGATGGAGTCTAGGCTCGGCTAGCATGGATTAAAGGGGTTTTGCAACTCTTGTGTGGTGTTTGATCATTTGGTGGCCACGGCCTTGAATGGACAGAGGAGGAGGAGGTGCTTGGCAGTGGGTGGTGAAGAGGAGGAGGAGGAGGTGGGTATGGTCGAGGCAATTAGGGTGATGGCCGAGCAATACAAGAGAAATCATGGCCAAAACAATGCAAAATAAAGAAGAAGGTAGAAAAAAAGAGAGAAGCCATTACCAATTTTCTTTGTGGCCGTGAGAAATGAAGATGGGAAGAAAATTTTCATGTGAAAATGAAATGAATACACGGCTAAAGCAATGAAGTGTACGGCCAAAACAAGTGCAAATGAAAAGTCAAAGAAAAATGAAAAGTCTTGGCTATTGAAAGGTCACAAGTTATAAAGTTTGTGTCTTCAAATTTCTATTTCTTTTTAATTCAATAAAACAAATAAATTTTAGTAAATAAAAATAAAATACAAACAAAATAAAGTGAAAATGATAGTAAAATTTATTCATAAGAAAATAAAAAGAAAATAAAAGTAAATAAAGAAAATAGCTTATTGTATCGATACTAGCATTAAAAATTGCAAACAAAATGTAGTTAACTATGGAAAATTATAACTTCACTTTTAAAAATTATAATTAAACTTCTAAAATGTTTTAAAAATAGAAATATTGAAATAAAATTTATTTTAAAATGATTTAAAAATATTTGCAAAAATATAGAGTTGTTACAGTGATGCAGATGTGTTTGTGTGTATGAATTTATGTATATACGATTAAAAATGAATTTTTAAATCGATGATTGTAACTACCCATAAATTAATGAGTAATTAATTAAAAATTTAATTACGAGAATAAAGTTTAAAAGATTTAATTAAGGAATTTAATAAGAAAAAAATGAACCAAAAAAGGTAAGTATTAAGGGAACGTTTATTTACCTATTATGTATAGGGATTAAATTAATAATATGAAATCACTAAACGGAAATTTAGGGAATTATGAGATATAACTAAATTTGGTCAAGGGTGTAAAGGGAAAATATAAACAGTTAAATAAAGTAAATTTTTATTTAGGAAACTAAATTAGTTGAGAAAGGATTAAATATATGGAATTTTATATTAAAGGAAATAAACTAATATAATAAGGAAAGGTAGGATCCACCAAATCAAAAAAAACCTCGTTATACACGCACCTCCACTAAACATATCTTTTTCCTCACATATCCATTTCTGTTCAAACTAAAACAAAACAAAAGACCTTGCCAGCCACCATTTCTAAGAACATAAAAGGAAAAGAAGAAGAAAGGGAGAAAAGGCCAAGGAAAACGTAGAGCAGTTAAAGATCAAAGCTAATCAAGAAATCTAGGTCAGTGATATCATTTCTTTTATGATTGTTTTCATCTATGATTGGAAATGATTTTGTATATATATGGTAAAACTCATATAATGTATGCTTTCTAGTGGTAAATCTCAATTTAAAGAATATTTTGAGTTGTACTAGCTTAAATATATGATGTTTTGCTATTTTTTCATGCCTTAAATGTTTTCGAAATGAAGTGAAAATTTAACATGTGGCTGGAAATGAAATTTTAGAGTTGTGTTTCCATTTTGAGAATTTTCCAATGTTAGAATATTTAGTTTTGAAATTTTGAAGGATCTCGTGTGCTAAAAAATAAGTGAAAATGACTTAATTCGGGAATGGATAAAATAAGCTGAAGTATTTATTTGCAAATTTATGGAAATTTACAAGTATTTCCCGAATTAACCTTCACTATTTTCGAAAGAAAAATTAGAATGCCAAATCTAAATATGAGGCAACCGAGACCTAATTATGCATACTAATTTCATGACTTCATAATAAGGGGATAAGATCCTATAAAAATATTGTAAAAATAAAATAAAGGATACTACCACCAACTAAAAGTGGAGGTGGAACGAATAAGGAGGTGACATGTGGAAAGACATGCACAAAAATGCTCAAATCTACAAGCGTGGACAGTTAGCTATGTAGGCATTATTACTTCTACTGAAGTGTGAGACTAGCCGAAGGTGTTATGTCGAGGGTGCATAACTCCCGAAACTTAAGATGAACTAAAAAATAATAAGGAAAAAGTTATTGAGTAAATGAAATAAGCAAGAGCATAGTCGTAAGCCACGGCTAAATGTGTTCCAAACAAGAGTGTGTAAACAAGGCTTCCTAGACAAAATTACCGAAGTGTAATGATTCGACAGCTGAGACCTATTGACTTTCGTAAAAAGTCAATACCGAGATTTGTTAGCTCTCGAAGGAAAGCTAATACCAAAACCCAATGCTAAAGATGGTCGAAGGAAGTACTTAGAGTTTTCTAAAGGATGATGCATTGCAAAAGTAATACCTGAAAGTCGCTATGGATCGAGTAATATGAATTGTTCTACTAAAATAAAACTTGTATAATAATAGCTTAAATAAAAATGCTCTAAACCATTTTATTATTTTATTTCTGCCTATCTGTGTGTTTAATGCTTCCTTCTATCTTCCTCCCTTGTATGCTCTCTCTAATTATATTGTAAGGTACTCTTTTCGATATAAACAAATGGCAGGGGCCATTCAACCCCGCTGGTTTTGTCAAAAAAATGCTCTAAAACAAAGTGCACCAGATATTTTTATACTAGTTCGGACTTTCCGCCCTACGTCCAGCCCCAGATTCCTTCTGGAATTAACTAAGAAATCCTCACTTAACCCAGAGGAACATGTAACTTACCAAATGCCTAAGCAGCCGAACAAGAATTCACTTGCCTAAAGATCTCCAATAAGACTTCGACTGTGAAAGTAGTAATTTATTGACTTTGTGTGCTCTGGATAAAACATTAATGAGTTAATAAAGTACACATTTCCTATAATATTTTTTAGACTATGATTTAAATGTGCAAATTAAGGAAGTAGAAATTTAGTTGCTTTGTGATAATTTACAAGAGAGCAAAGAGTAAAAAGTAACTAAGAATTAGTTAATCTAAAAAGTCAAAGTTTACTTGTATTTATAGTGTGAGAATGGTTAACACCATTAGAGAAGATGCAGCCTTTGTAAAAGAAGACAACTCTCCAAATTTGAATTTTTCTATGAAGGGACACTTCTTTTTCTACAGATCAGATGGATGAGGATTAAATTCAGAGGGCTAAAATTTGACAGTATAAAATAGAAACAAAACAGTTTAAAAACGAGCAAATTCAGACGTCTGAAATAATAATTCAGACGTTTGAATTTTTATTCAAATAGCTGAATTTTTATTTAGACATCTGAATTATAAATTTAGACAACTGAATTACCTTAAAAATATTCTTTTACATTTCCCTTATTCAGACTTCTGAATTACACTTTAAATGGTTGAATTTTATTCAGACGTCTAAATTATAAATTCAGATCGCTGAATTGCTAAAACAAAAGTTTGTGTTTCAAATTTCTTTTAAATTTATCTTTTCAAAAACGTTTGTGTTTGTGTGTAGTAATCATTTATAGGAGGTTGTACATGCATAACTATGACACTGATACATGACACATGACTCTTACATTAGTTTATCTTCGTTTTGAGCTCCTTGTAGATACCTTCATTTTAGCTCATCGAGTCTTTAAATTATTTCTTGTCCTTGTATCTTCTTGTATCTCCATACATATACTTTTATCCTTTTTTGTATTGTGTATCTTCATATTGAATACTTGTGTATTTAATATTTTTATTCGTTTGTCTATTTTTGATACTCATGTGCTTACAAGTTGACTTAGAAGTTCTTTGGCTAATTTTATAGTTGTTGTCATTAAAAATTCAACAGGAGAGGTTCTAACATTCTCCCCCTTTTTGACGATGACAATTATACAATTTTTGAAAATATTCATTCTATATAAAATGATATTCCCTTAATTATAATATATCCCCTATCAATATGCATATGTATTTCTCTTCCTTTGTTATTATAAAAAAGAATGAGGGAATATAAAAATATTGCCTTTTAGGTAATAATAAATTTTATAAAATATTTTGTAAAGAGAAAATACTTAAATCTGTTCTTAACTACAATGTTCTAAGTATAAATCAAAATCATTTAAGTAGGTATATCTATCTTAGAAGATATTATTAAGAAATATGTTCTTTCAATATATGTTCTCTTTATATTTATATGCTCTCCTTATAAATATGCTCTAATTTTTCTCCCCCTTTTTTTAAACAGAAAAGGGATCAAAATTATAAAAGGTAGAGAGTATATAAATATATGTAAAAGCTTTGAGAACATTATATAAAAATGTGGACATTTAAAAAGGATTCAATTTATATTATGTCCAAGATATGAGTATTATTTTTCAGAAGTAGCATAATATTCCTCAAAAATAAAAGATTAACCCAATATTAATTATGTACAGAATAAGTTAGATTTTATTGAATTTGCTAATGTCCTTATTTAATATAAGCACATAATTCCATCAAATGTATTGAACTTCCTTAAAATTCAAAATGTATCCTTTTCCTTTCATTTCTCCAAGTATCAACAACAAACAATAATCGTTTTTGGTACTCACTTACTACGTTAGGGCCCAGGGGTTATTCATAAAGTGAAAACCTTACCAAATTAAGTGTGGTTGTACCCTCTACTAGAAATTAAAATAATGAAACAATTTTATTAAATAGTAATTACTTTACAGTACTTTTGATAACATTAAAATAGTAGTATTTTAATCAAAATGCGCTAAACTGCTATGTTTTAGCGCTATAAGAACGACTACAAATCATTAATAAGTAATTACTACTAGGGTATCAGTACAAAAAATTAACATTTAAAGCATGCTATACCCAAGGTTCTTATAGTTTCCTAAACTTTAGGAAACCATACCCATTTGGGTGTGGTTGAACCTTTATAAATATAGCTTTCATTACAAATCCATTCTTATAATAGTTACTAATATAAAGTTTATCATGATCAATCGTATTAGTAGGAATCCATATTTTAATACTATTAGCTATTAGCTTAGTACTTAAAAAATATTTATATCATTTCTAAACAAAGTACTATTATGAATGAAGTGGTTTTAGGACTATCTTAGTTACTAGTACTAGCACTAAAAGTAGTATACATGAATGCATATCTAATACTATTTTTACTTTTAGCTTGTTTATAGCCTAAACCGCTTTTACCACTGTGGGCTTTCGAATTTGTAACTAAGAAAGATAAGATATCTTTAATTTTGTTAAAATTTATGATTTTTTCATTTAATCTTTCAAATTTTGCTTTAGAATCACAAACTTCTTTTTACAAAATATTACTATTATCTTTTAAAATCTCACATTCTTTAGACAATTCTAAACTTTTTTAATTAAAGCTTCATTCTCTTTTTCAAGAGACAAAATTAAAGAGCTAGAATTATTTAAAGAATTTTCCAAAAATATATTTTTATTTTACAACACATCGATTTCCATCGAAAGTCATTATTTTTAACTTCTAATTTCTCTTTTTTTTGTAGAAAACCTTTTTGTAAAACAAGTTCTTCTAGCATATTTTCAAAAAAAATTCGTTTGTTTTACCAAAAATTTACCTTCCTCCTTTAAAGTGGAAATTTCTTACTCACAATCTTTTAAATTAGCTATTACAATTCTATTAACTTTATTCAAAGTTTTACAATCTTTTAATAACTTATCATGTGTTAACGAAAGACCTTTATATAAAGGATCTACGCATACCGATTATGATATGAGTTTAGCCATGAAATATTTGCTCCTTTAATTTTTCATTCTTGCTCTACTTCTTTCTGTACCCTTGACTAGATCTCTTTATAGCCATTTATTCTAGGATGTTGTTACGATCTCTAGAATATTAGGCTCTAATAACAAATGAAAGTCGCTAAAGATCGAGTAATATGAATTGTTCTACTAAATTAAGCTTGTATAATAATAGCATAAATAAATATGCTCTAAAGTAAAGTGCACTAGAGATTTCTATACTAGTTCGAATTTCTTGTCATACGTCCAGTCCCAAACTCCTTCTGAAATTAACTAAGCAACCATCACTTGACCCAAATAAACATGTACCTTACAAAATGCCAGAGTAGCCGAACATGAATTCACTTTTCTGAAGATCTCCAACAAGACTTTGATTACAAAAGTAGTAAGTTGTTGACTTTGTGTGCTCTAGATAAAACACTTATGAGTAAATAAAGTATACCCTTTCTATAATCTTCTTTAGATGATGATTTGAATGTGCAGATTAAGGAAGTAGAAATGTGATTGCTTTTTAATAATTCATAGAGAGTAAAGAGTAGAAAGTAAGAATTAGTTAATCTAAAAAGTCAAATTTAATTGTATTTATAGTGTTTAAAAGGTTCTATTTGAAAGGTTATCACCATTAGAGAAGATGCAATCTTTGGAGAAGAAGACAACTCTCCAGATTTAATTTTTTGATGAAGGGACACTTCTTTTCATATAGATAAGATGGCTAAAATTTAAATTCAGATGGCTGAAATTTGATAGTATAAAACAGAAACAAAGCAGTTTAAAAACAGGCTAATTTAAACGTCTGAAATTATGATTCAAATGGCTGAATTACCTTAAAAATGTTCTTTTGCATTTCTCTTATACAAACGTTTGAATTACAAATTCAAATGGCTGGATTTTATTTAGACATCTGAATTATAAATTCAGATGGTTGAACTGCTAAGAAAGAAAAGTAAAAGTTTGTATTTCAAGTAACTTTTTAATTCAGCTTTTCAAAAACATTGTGTTTGTTCGTGATTCATCATTCATAAGAGATTGTACATGTATATTTATGACACTGATACATGACGCATGACTATTACATTAGTTTGTCTTTATTTTAAGCTCCATGTAGATATCTTCATTCTAGCTCGTCGAGTCTTTAAATCATTTGTTGTCCTTGTATCTTCTTGTATCTCCATGCATATACTTTTATCCTCTTCTGTACCATGTATCTTCATGTTGAATACTTGTGTCTTCAATTTTTTTATTTGCTTGACTCTTTTCGGTACTTATGTACCTGCAAGTTAGCTTAGAGGTTCTTTGGCATAATTGTATAGTTGTCGTCATTAAAATTCAACAAGAGAGGTTCTAACCGTACCGAGGCTTAAGATAGCCGAAGGTTGGCTAGGAGTCTAATGAAGCTTAAAGAATAGCTAAAGCCGAAACCTAATAAATGAAAACTTGGGTGTAGTTTGGAAAGTTAAAGATAACAAAGAAGTAATAACTTACAAACAATGCAGGTTCAAAAGGGATATTAACGCCGGGTGGTGATGCTCACTCGAATACACCTACTTTAAGAGGCAAGGTTCGACGTTTGAATTCTAGAGGAACATGGGACGTCCCGGCAGGTTATACACTTTTGCGATAGTGGTTGTAACTCTCTTGAGGGGTTCAAGCTTAAGAAAAGACAAAGATACTACTTGCGGTTGTACTTTATAGTATAAATGTAATGAATGAGACTGCTTAGGTTTGTACTTTGTAGTATAAACATTAAGAGAAAGGAAATGCTTAGAGTTGTACTTTGTAGTGTAAACATAAAAGAACAGAGATTACTTGGGGTTATACCTCATAGAATAAACTTAGTAAAAGAGTAACCAAGGCTGCTTGGGGTTTTACCTTGTAGAATAAACTAAGTGAAAGACTAACCAAGACTAGTTGGTGTTGTACCTTGCAGTATAAAACTAACAAATGGGTTATTGAGACCGGGAAGGGTTGTACCTTTTGTGTAGAAACTGTAATAAATGAAACCAAAAGGATAGTTTTGTAGATAGTATTTTCGAAACCTAGATATGATCCCAGGTTAAATATTATACACTAAAACCTAAAATGATTTCAGGATCAGTTCTGGTTGAGACATGTTATGTATGTTTAATTGAACGTATAATTTGCTATGATAGTCTTATATTGATCATGTAACCAAGGCTAGAGTGGGGAGAAAACCTGTTCTGTGCTTTAGTGGTGTGGCCCTACTAGTGGAGGAATATACATAGGGAGTGATATTATTCATAACAGACTTCTGTCTGGACTCATGTGTTTATTATTTTCTCCACTATAAACTAACGGGCATTTATTTGAGTAGGCTGAGTGTATATGATTTCATATTATAGTTATTAGCCAAAGGTAAGAACTTTTTCGGGACTATACTGAAGACGAAGATGGGCAAGAGGCCTTGTTATCTTTTATAGTAGCTTAATTCCACTATGTAATGTAAATATCATTTAAGTCCAACAGACGACTATGGTTTACTCCTTATAGGCGGGTCTTTGATGCTACTATGTAATGAATTATATTTTACTCGTGCATAGGCGCGATTTGGGATTTGACATATGCAATAACAATTATCTGTAATAAAATTTATTTACTACCTCTATTTGCTTAAATTATTGGAAAAAATATACCGATCTGATTCGATCGTTGAAAAATAATTCTAAAGTGACTACAGCACATTGAGATACCATTTTTGGGTTATGGAATGAGGGATGTTATAATGATTTTATTTGATAATACACACACACACACACACACAACAAAAATAAATTTTTAAATCAATAATTTTACTTGATATATATTTATACAAGTTTGATACTTTTTATTTTTGTTACTAATATTTGTATTGAGTGTGTTAAATAAGAAATACAAATAATGAGAATAATGAGCAATTTCAAGTACAAAGAGCATGAATATTTTTCGAGTGAGTAAATGAAAAATAAAATATGGATTAATTAATTACAAGCTCAGATTTTGGCTAGATTAAATATGTGTTGATCAACAAAGCAAGGAGTTGGGGGTGTGTGTGCGTATGTATGTTAAATTGAAATGTGTGTAACAACAAGTACAAATACATACATATATTTGTATAGGTACAAAAGATTGTTTTTAAACAACTTCAAAGTCAAATTACATTTATTTTCATTCAAACCACCTAATATTTCTCTCCCCATAATATTTCTCCTCCCCTAATATATTTTTTCTTTTAGGTTTCTATAAACTCATATCACTGTTAGGATCATGCAGTATATCCTAGAGAGGGGGTGAATAGGGTATTTAAACTATTTTGCAGATAAACAAATAAATAATGCAAAAACGTAAATGAAAAAAGTAAGTAATACACTGATATACCCAGCTTCGGTCTAAAGCCTACTGCTGCCCCCAAAGTTACTACTAGGGTTATATACTCGACGCTTACCACACCTGTAAACGCACAATCTCTGCTAATTTGAATATGCTGACCCTACGCCTAGTAACCCTGCCTGAACTCAATACCCTAAGACTAGAATCCCTGAACTACAACAAGTAGCCCACCTAGAAAAAAATCTAGAGTTCATAAAAAAATACAAAACCATAATAATAAAAGAAAAGTCAACGACAAATTTAAAAAATGTAAAATAGACTTCCTTCTTTCTTCACATGATTGTGTTGCTGGAGATGTAGCTTGCTTCGACTGTGTACTACTATTCTTGAGTAGTTTGGCCAAGACTTGCAAGAGCTTGCTTTGATGCTCACGTTGGCTGATGTTTGAGGGATGTTGAATAGATTGGTATTGTTGTTGTTGTAAAAGTGTCTCACGTCTATGTTTGGAGTTTGCTGATGGAGATATGCTTTGTTTTGAAAAGATGAACTTATTTTCATATTGAAATGCTTATCTTGGCTGCTGCTGAATAAATTTGAAGTGCTTCACATGTGTAAGGCTTCTGTAGAGACTGATATGATAATAAACAGAATTGTATAAAGGAGATGATATTTGATGATCGGATTTTGTTTCATAGATGAAGCTTTGTTTTTATATTCGATAATTTTCTTTTGATGTAATGTGCAGTTTTTATAGGCTCATAGAGGGGATGTGTATCCATGGAAACAAATATGTATGAGGATATGTGGAGAAGGAATTTATTTATGAGCTAGTTTGTTTCCCTGTATACAAAATAAAATCTTTATGTAATGCAGAAACAAATATGCGATTGCATATATGGAGAAGGATTTGATTTGTGAGATACTTTGTTTCCCTATATACAAAATAAAATGTGTATATAATGGGAAATATACTATGTTATATCTTTCGAAGTATATTTAATCGTGTATACAATTTTTTGCTTCCGTTCTCTATTTATTTCCCTTTCTACATATATACTGCCTCCGAGTGTGTGTGTTTTCTTGCTTTTGATTCGTATTTGTTTTGTTTTCTCTATATATACAATCTCTGATTGCGTACTGAAATATTTCCTCCCTCAGATCCTTATTTATTTCATTTTCTCTGTATTACTGTATACACAGTCTTTTATTGTACTGAAAGGAAACTTTTTCCATAACTAGTAAATATACTACACTAGACAAACACATCAGATATAATATACATTTATTAATATTAAACTGAAATTATCTGGAATATCTGACAATATTTCCTTTTTGATAATAATAAATATCTATTATTTTACAAATAAAAATATATGTGTTTGGAATATAATAAATGTAAAGCAAGCATATGAGATGTAGTGGACAAAAATTTAAATAGAAACAAAATTGTACTTTGATGATATTTAAATTGTAACACACTCTGAAAACAAATCAATTATAAAAATATATTTCTTATCATCAAACAAGATGTATACTACACAATCACAAATAAAATATTTCACTGGATATGAAAACAGCAAAGTACAAAAAACAATTCTTATTCTTAGCCACCATCAGACAATCCAAATTCAATCTGAGCAAAACCTCAATCATCACTATTGTTTCATATTACAAAATACGGTCAATATTAAAGGACAATCTAGTCTTCATCAACTCATAATTCTTCAACTCCAACAACCACCAATTCATACTCAAACTTCATGCCATCATCTCTACAAGCATCGACAAATATCAAAACACCTTCTCTCCACAATGAAAACTATCATCATCATGATGCACCAACCTCATCAACAATAGCCCCGACTTCACCACCACCGCACATCATAGCCAATGTCATCTTTCGACAAAAACCAAAATAGTTTTCCCACATGCCAATTTAGCAACATAACCACCATTATAGTCTCTATCCTTATTATCATCAACATCAATCTTCGGTGCAACTCAGATAGTCATCTCCACACAACGTTTCACTCATCCTAGCCCATCAACAAACTCTACACCCTATCAATGGTTTTTTTAACCAACTTAGACTTCATGCACAACCTTAACCGGATCTGATAATCCAAACACGAAAACTACCATTATCCGTCCATAGATTCATACTTGCATCATTTACAAACACCAACAATCATTAAGTTTGAGGTTTACTTGTCAAGGCATCTAGCAGCCAGACATAACAACCAAAACATATAAATATTGGCACGATCAAACACAAAGTAAGAACTATTGGAACCGGTCCAGTCAAAAACGAGTAAAATGGGTGAACTTTAAATTCCTAGGTGGATCTTAGTGGGCCTATAAAGTCTAATATATACATGAGATCCTATCTAGTTATTTTAAATAAGGGCATATTTTATTTAATTATTTTATTTTTATTTGATTCATCTATATTAATTAAATTAATATTTGTATAATTTGAATATATCATTATATATTTTGAGATGTATAAGATATAAGAAATGTGTGTGATGTGCGACATATCAAAAGGGTACATAACCAAGTTTATCCATAAGTAGATATTGGGATTTATATCTACTATGTATATACTTAGCTCATGCATATATTTTTATTGCCTGAATTAAAATATATAAAAAAAAAAAATTGGTAAAAGCTTTATTTCATATAGGGCTAAATTAAGCCCAATCAAACAGTCAAACCGACCCATTACAACCAAAAGAATGAAACTGAAATGATAGGAACATAACAAATCATGTCCATTAAGAAAACAATTCATAGATTCACTTTTATTTCCTTCTACAAGCGAATCATGGTGGCTCCCATGTCTTCCTCTAAATCTTATTATTTGCTACATCTAATCCCAGCTTCATCAGCGTCTCTTGTTCAATATTTCCTAGTACTGTAAGAAACCACTTCCCCACTCTTCATAATGATTTGTCTGTCTTTATGTATCATAGCACTAACTGCTTCTTCTTTCTTTTCGGTACTTTGAAAAAATCATTGATTTCTCTCTTTTTTTATGTGCCAAACTGAAGTAGTCAGAACAATGAAAGAAATTTTGGACATTATGTTTTTGGATTTCCAACTTCTGGTCAGGTTTAAACCTCATCTCTCAAGTTAGTTCCTTGATATATCTAGTTCAACATGTTTTTAAGACTGTTCCAGATTTTCAAAGTGAAATTACATGAAAAGAATAAGTGATTGTGATTTTCGTCATTTCTGTTACAAAGAATGCATGTGGAATTTTGAATTATCCCCCATTTTAGTAGCCTATCTTTAGTTGGAAGTCTAAACAATAAGGCTTTGTAAGCTATTTGTGAAATTTTAGGAACACTAGCTCTATCCCACATAAATTGAGCCCATTCAATCTCCTACTCTCTATGTCTCAAACTATCCTAGGCAGATTTAAGATTGAATTCTTTTCTTATGGGTTTCTAGACCCATTTTTCATTATGAAGTTCACTGTATATTGGATTGTTTTGTATTTCCTGTCCCAATTGCATTGTTGGGTTATTGATATTGTTCCACAGGTTGTGTTGAATCATTATATTTAGTGCAAAGTCTGAACCCCCATAAGCTGTGAAACGGTCACCTCCCAGTCTGCCAATCAAAGAATGATTATTCAACCAAGGATCATACCAGAAGCTTGTCTCCCTACCATTAGCAATTCTTATTTCCACTAAACCTTGAAATTCACATCTGACTCTAAAAATAGCTTTCCATGTGCCAAAAGCATTATTGACTTCTTTCAGTAACCAAAAATTTTCTTTTAGATGTCTACTTTTCATCCACTCCACCCAAAGTCCTTTACCATTTATGATTTTCCATACAAGTTTTGTGGCATAGGTTTCTTCAAATCTCTGAGGTTTTTAATCCCACTCCCCCTTCTTGTTTTAATCTGCATAGTTTTTTATACGATATTTTATGCAAACCCCCTTTCTAGATAAAATTTGCACAAACACTTTCAATTTTATTTATGGATGCATTTGGAATTTGAAAGGTCTATAACCAGAATCTCACAATAGAAGAAATTATAGTGTGAACTAATTCCACCCTTCCAGCAAAAGACAACAAATTAGCCTCTAACTTTAATGTTTGTTTCTGATTTCAGTAATCAATTCGCCACATTCTCTATCAGTAATGTTGTTCGTAGATAGAGGCAACCCAAGATATTTAACAAGCAGTTGGCCTTCAACAATGTTTAAGAGTTGACAAATCATCTCTCTACATTCAGAGTGGTCATTATAACAGCATTTTGTTTTTTGCGCATTGACCTTTAATCCAGTCAAATAGTCCAAATTTTGAAATATCTCTCTTATACCCTCTATTTTCCTTTTGTTAGCTTTGATACAAACAATCAAGTCATCAACATACAATATGGGTTAATATAGGGTGGATATTATAGATTGGCTGAATGATTTTATTGTGATAGAAAATCTCCATTTAAAGCGTAAAGTACTCCACCACCATAGCAAATAAGTAAGGGGAGAGGGGTTTCCTTGCCTTAATCCTTTATTACTTGGAATGTATCCACTAGGAACTCCATTTATAAGAATAGAATAAGTGGGGGTACTTATGCATTCTTCTATTAAATTAACAATATTTTAGGAAATTCCAAAGCTTTCAACATATTATAACAAATCTTATATTAAGTTTATCATAAGCTTTCTAAAGGTCAACACTACTAGGAATACAGTATATAGCCACGAAGGCTTTCCAACGGCCGCAAACGGAAATGTCTAACGGCTACCAACGGCTCGTTATTTTTTAACTTGCCGTTGGTAGCCGTTGATAACCGTTGGAAATAACGCCGTTTGCGGTCGTTGGGAACCGTTGGAAATTTGCGTATACCTGCATCAGGCCGAGACAGAAACATTATTATCTTCTTCCCCAATTCCCCCAAAACCCTACTCCTCCCCTCCTCCTTTCTTGCTCCAAGCTTCTCCACGCAACCAGCAGCTGCTCCAACGCCAACATCCTCTCTCCATCCCTAGAAATCTCCAAAATCAGGTTTGCCTAAAACCCTACAATTTTTAATTTTTCTTGTTTTGTGTTAATTTGCTGTTATATTTGTATCCAATGGCATATTGCTTGTTTATTACACCAAACTAAATGCTAATTACAATTATTGCCATCCAAATGTCCAAATTGTTTGTGTATATATATATTATGCATATATATAAATATGTTTATAATTTAGTATAAATGCGCATGTGAATTAGCATTAGATTAGTTAGGATTGATTTAAATTATTTTGTGTATGTTTTGTAAAATGTTAGACAAACATGAATTAGTGGACTATTTTACGAACATTAATTATATCTTTTTCAAAATATATTAGCATTAAATAAATAAGTATATATATATACACATGAATTATATATTTTGTGAAATAGTAAAAATCATATAATTTACTATATATATATATTTAGTAAAATAGTAGAATATAATTCATATAATAATGCATAATATGCTTTATTTTATATATTTAATAAAACGGTAACATATAAACCAAATTTAAATCCCTTAGTGAATTTTTGGCCCCGTCTGATAGGTGTTGTATATGATCGTTGTATGAATATTCGTTTTTATTGCAAAACAGATATTCATATTCATCTGATACAATATCTGTTGGATTTGTCCCTGTATTGGACAAGTTACAAACACTATAAAGTAATTACGTTTCGTAAATCATATCGTTATAAACGGTTCACAAAATTTCGACGGCATTTCCTTTTTGTTCCTTGTGTACATGCATTGTGTACGATACAAGGAACACGGGGGAAGTGCTGCCGAAATTTTGGGAAATCGTTTATAATGATATGATTTAAGAAATGTAATTACTATTGTGTATGTAACGGGAAGTAGGATAACCGACCATCACAAAAGGTACAAAAATGTAAACAAAATAGCAAGAAATATAACTTTGTATATAAACGAAAATGGATTATAAAAAACAGTAAAATCTAAAATGTGTTTATCGAATTTGATTAATAGTTTTTTTACTATTGATCATAGGTTTTACAGTAGGAAAAATGGTCAATTATTTTATTGATCGGAGCTGGATGTATCAAAGAAGAGAAATGGGAGGCTCAATAAGTACACATTTTCTTAACGGGGTAAATGTGTTTGTCGAATTTGCTTTAAGTAATATTGGAAACGACGTAGAAATTCGTTGTCCATGTAGTAGGTGCAAATTGTTGAAGCATTTAGTACCGAATATGGTTAGGATTCATTTGCGCCAATATGGTTTCGTAACCAATTATTTGGTGTGGGATCGTCATGGAGAAATTATAACACGTAACAAAGAACATTCAATAGAGGTCATTAGTGATGAAGTTAGTACGACGAATCTCATAGAACATATGGTTGAAGATGCAGCATGATCAATGTTCCCTACTGTTGAATTTAATAACGAAGATGTTAACGTCGAAGAGGAACAAATGTTGGAGCGAAAAATATATATGATTTATTGGATGCTGCTAAGAAACCTCTTTGGAATGGATGTACTAGCGGCACTCAATTATCGGCAACTGCAGAGTACATTGCGATGAAATCAAAGTACAACTTCACAAAAGCCGGATTTACGGCTGTTGTACAAGCTGCTAAACGCCATATGCCATCAGATAATTTAATGTGCGAAAATTATTATGAAGTGAAAAAACTAATGTCATCTTTCGGTTTGCCGTATCAAAAAATTGATACATGTCTAAATGGTTGCATGTTGTTTTGGAAAGATGATGTCAGTCTTCGGAATTGTAAAATATGTAATCAAGAAAGATACAAGCCAAGGAAAAAAGAGAAAAGAAGTTCCATACAAGCGTATGCATTATTTACCTATCACTCCTAGACTTCAAAGGCTATATGCATCATCTGTAACAGCGCATCATATGAGATGACATAGTATGAGAACACCTGAAGAAGGTACGTTAACACACCCATCTGATGGAGAAGCATGAAAGTATTTTGATAAGAAATATCCCGATTTCGCAGCAGAGAGCCGTAATGTTAGACTAGGTTTGTGTACTGATGGATTTTCACCGTTTTCTCAGTTTGGTTCTAAATATTCATCTTGGCCTATAATAATCACACCTTACAATCTACCCCCGTGGAAGTGTATGAAAACTCCATATATGTTTCTCACAATTGTCGTCCCTGGCCCTGATGATCCGACACAGGGTATCGATGTTTACTTACAACCGTTAATCGAAGAGTTGAAAACATTGTGGTATGAAGGAGTTGAAACATACGATATATCAAAAAAGAAATTTTTTTGGATGTTCGCTTCTCTGTTATGGACTATTAGCGATTTTCCTGCATATGCAATGCTTTCGGGTTGGAGTACGGCCGGTCGTTTTGCTTGTCCTTACTGTATGGAAGAAACACGAGCATTTTCTTTACGGCATGGGAAGAAAATTTCATGGTTTGATTGTCATCGACGTTTTCTCCATATTAATCATACTTTTAGAAGAGACAAAAAAAACTTCATAGCTAATAGACATGAGACTTTACAACCACTAACGAATTGGTCAAGTGAAGATATATATGAACTTGTAAAAGATTATCCAAAGATACATGAAACCGGGCAGCAAACTGAAATCCAAGGTAAATCGACGTTTCATAATTGGTGCAGAGTATATTCTGGGAGTTGCCTTATTGGAAAAATCTCTTAATCCGTCATAACATTGACGTGATGCATAACGAGAAAAACGTATTCGATAATGTGTTTAATACACTTTTGAATGTTAAGGGAAAGACTAAGGACGATCTGAAATCAAGACGTGATATAGAAGAAATATGTAATTGTCTTGAGCTTCATATGAAGCCAAATGACACTAAAAAACCCAAAGCATGTTATGAATTAGATAACAACCAAGTTAAAGTACTGTTAAAATGGGTGGAAGGATTACGATTTCCTGATGGAATTTCATCTAATCTTCGTAGATGTGTCGACTATAAGAATGGAAGGCTGAGTGGGATGAAAAGCCATGATTGTCATGTAATGATGCAAAATTTGTTACCCGTCGCTTTCAAAGAATTGTTGCCCGTAAAAGTTTGGAAGGTTCTAACAGAACTTAGTTTATTTTATAAGGAGCTTTGTTCAACTACGTTAAAAGTTGACCGTCTTCGTAAACTTGAGGTAGAAATCCCTATACTGCTCTGCAAACTGGAGAAAATATTTCCTCCAGGTTTGTTCAACGTAATGGAGCATTTACCTGTTCATCTTCCATTTGAAGCACGTCTTCGAGGTCCTGTGCAATATGGATTGATGTATCCATTCGAGAGGTATGTTGTTAATACTGAGTATGTAATTTAAGTATAATTAAAAATCAATATTGATATGAAATAATTTTTATCAGGTACTTAAATCATTTAAAGAAAACAGTGAGACAAAAAGCTCGAATTAAAGGTTCGATTTGCAAATCATATGTCGAAGAAGAAGCATCGTTCTTTTTCTCTCATTATTTCAATGATCGTGTGAATTTATCATTTCAAAGTGTTGCGCGTAATGATGAGGCCGTCGAACAAGATTTTTCTTCTGAAGCAATGTTATCTATTTTTAAACAACATGGTCGACATGCTGGAAAATGTGTAGAAGTATGGTTAGATGATAGAGATTACCATGCAGCACACACGTATATTCTTCTTAATTGTCCAGAAGTTGCACCATTTATTAGGTAATTATTAGATTACAAGTTTTAATAAATTTAATTTAATACTGCATGTGTAATTAATAATAATGCAATATATTGTTTTTGTTTGCAGTGTTTATGAATCACAAAATCCAAACGGCGATTTAAGCAAAAATTTCGCTACTTGGTTTTCGAACTACGTTTGTGATCTTACAAATAATGTGGTCGATGAAGGATTAAAACATTTGGCGTTGGGACCGAAAAGGAAAGTTAAAACGTATCCAATATTTTTCGTTAATGGATATAAATTCAACACCAAAGAATACGGTGCTGAAAAATTAACAAACAATACTGGTGTATTTGTTAAAGGCAGTGATGATCCTAATAATCATATACATGATTTTTATGGCGTGTTAACCCAGATTTTGCAATTGACATATTTTATAAAACCCGCAGAGGAAGTTTTTTTGTTTAGATGCAACTGGTTCAGCAATGTTCCAGGTTCTGGTATTAACGTGCATCCAAATTATAATCTTATAGAAATAAAACATACCTTCTGTTATCAGCCATACGATCCTTTTGTACTAGCCAAACAAGCCCTACAAGTTTATTACGCCCCATATCCATCTCTAAAAAGAGATAAAGCGGATTGGTCTGCGGTTTTTAAAACCAAGACGAGATTTACATTCGATGGAAAAAATATTCCAGAAGAACAAGCCTATCAAGCAGATATCGAAGAAAATGTTGAAATCACAATTACAGACGATCAAACTGATTTTGGACAATTAAATGATGAGACAAATGTATTAGTCGAAGCATTTGAGAGTGTAGAGGAAAACGATATAGAACACGAGATCGAGTCTGAATCAGAAAACGACGAGGACTGAGTAATATCCGGTAATTTTTACAATTATATATTCACGCACACGCATCACATATATATCATCATCATCATTACATGCACCACATATCATCATCATTTTATCTATGTCTATAATTAAAAACGAAACTTTCAACAGGTATTATGTCAGGCTCCAGACGTCGTAGCTCTTCTCGTTCGGTCGGCGAGAGTAGTGGTGAGCCTCCGGCTCGACCACTTGTATATTTGCAGCCGAAGGCTGATGGAGCGTAAGTATCTAAATTAAAATGATAACAATATAAATTTGTTCATACATATATATACTTGTCTAAAGCTATGTTTTATTTAACACAGGGGATTTGATTTGGAGCCCTCAGGAGTTGTGCTTGGCATTTCCAAGCAATCATATATGAGCAGGATGACAGATTGCTGGCCTAAGTGGAGTAAGATCCCTGACCATGTCAGGGAGGCCATCTGGCAGGATTTTCTGGTGAGTTTATACCACTTTACTATATGAATAAGTATAAATGAACACTTAGTAATGTTTTCTCTTTGTACAGGGGCAAGTGGACTTGGCGGAGGCCGATGTCGCCATGGTTTAGCGCCACTGGAATTCGAAGGTCGCCAAAAATTACAGGGAGGCAATGTCAGCTCTTAAAAAATCGGGGAAGAAACCGAACTGGATGGGCGCTTCCGTATGGGATTCTTGAATGAGTTGGTGGGAGACCGACGAGTTCAAGGTAAATATTCTACCAAATATATAGTTAATTATTTCGCAATTAGTATAAATATAATATTCAATTTAAATTGCAGATGGAGTCGGAGAAGAACTCTGCCAATAGAAGTAGGAATCCTGTAACGCATCGTGGCGAATCCAAGTCTTTTCAGCATCACCATGAGGACTTGGTAAATTTATCTAAACCGTTATTACATTTTGTATATTAATTAGTTCGGTAATTAGCTATGAAAAATTAAAATATATAAATTATTTATTGCAGGAAAGATCGGTTGGACGTCGCGTGTCTATGATGGAGGTATTTACCCGCACCCACGCATCAAGACAAGCAGACAATGCTGGCAATATTACATATCAGTGGGATGGTGATGATAAGGCGACGGCTGCATATGTATGCATATTTTAAAACTTATTTTATTAATATCGATATGTTTAAATCCTATTCTACTAATTTTAACCTATAATTGTTTTTTATTTTAGGCAAAGTTTCAGGAGGCACGGGCAGAGCTGCTTTCAAAATCGGATCGCGATGAGTTGACGGTAGAGGAGGAAGATAATATTTTCGACGTTATTATGGATCCGACGCAGCGGAATAGGCGCTATGGCTATGGAAACCAAGCGGTAATCTTATAAACATTGCAATATTATATTTAATAAATTAACCTATAGATACACTATACATATGATGATTTCTAGTTGAGTTAACCTATATATTTAATAAGTTAACCTATATATTGTATTAAAAATATGCATTTATTTGTGGTATATGCATTGCTTAAGATCACGTCATTTACGTTTCTATATTTTAAAATATACATTGCTTAAGAAAATGATTATAATACAAATGTGAACATCTCATATTCTATTTGCAGGTTCGGGCAGCTCAAAAGGCGTGTGACAAAGCTGAAATAAAAGAGCTTAGAACCATGGTTGAGCAGTTGCAAGAGCAGGACCGTCTTCGCGCTATACAAATGGAGTAGCTGAATCAACGTTTAGCGGAGTACGCGCAGAGGCATGGTTCCTTCCCTTCGTCGTCTGGTGCTTCCGGAGGTGATGATGATGCTTGAGAGGTATGATGATTATTGTTTTGTGGTTGGTTATTGTATATATTGACTTTGAGGTGGTGAGGATTGTGTTTGATGGTTATTGTGTATGTATTGACTTTGAGGTGGTGAGGTTTAAGTATTTGCATTGTATATATTGACTTGAATATGGAGTTGGAGTTGGTGTTGGTGAGGGTTTGGTTGTAATGTTTGAATATGGAGTTGGAGTTGGACTTGAATATATAATGTTTGATGTTGATTTTTGGTTGTTTATATTGTTTGTGGTATAATGTGTTGAATATGTGATATATATGTGATATGGAATGGAAATGGAATGGAAATTGATATATATTGATTGTGTGTGGCTGGAAGGTGAATCGCTTACTGCTATAAAAAAAATTTCACTCAGATTAGCAACAGCTACCAACGGCTTATTGGTCAGTTTATTGCAACGGCTTCCAACGGCGCCCATCGGTTAACTGCCGTTGGTAGCCGTTGGAAATGCCATTGGAATAGCCTCGTTGCTTCCGTTGGAAGCCGTTGGAAGGCGTGAACGCTATTCCAACGGCTCCCAACGGCCGCCAACGGCTGAGAGCCGTTGGAATAGCCTTTTCCCCTTGTAGTGCAACTTTAAGAAATTTTAAGTCAACACCTTTATTCCTGAAGTTTCTAACAAGTTCATGTGCCAATAATGAATTTTTCTGAAATATTTCTACCCTTAATGAAGGCATTTTGACATTCCCCAATACAATCAGAAAGGATGTCTTTAATTCTATTGCATATAATTTTACTCAGAATCTTGTAGGAAACATTACAACAAGCAATAGGCCTGTAATCTTGGATCTGTGCTGGTTTATCTTTTTTGGATTAAGATAATGAAAGTTTGATTCAATTATTTAATAATTTTACCTGTGTCCATTGGTTTTGGTATGCTAACTTTAACTTTTCTTTCAGGTCCTGCCAGTGGGATTTATAAAAATGTGAACCCAACATATCTGGCCTTGGGTTGGAGTCCTGAAGAATGGTTTTAATAGCCTCCTCAATTTCCTGAATTGTAATGTCTTTGCCCAACATATGCCTCCCCCTTTCGTTAATCACAGCCCTTGTTTGAACAACAGGTAAACTTTCCTAAGTTTCTCCATTAAATAATGCTTGAATTAAAATATTTCATTATTATATATATATATATATATAATATTACTCGAAAATTTTAATTAATAAAATATATAAATAATTTTAAATATTACGCAAAATTTTGAATAACTCTTCATTTTCAAATTTGAAATCTTTAAATATCTGATTTGACTTAGTAAACAAGAACTAAATTCAAACTAGATCTGAGATCTAAATTCAAATTCTTTAAAATATCATAATTTGACTTAGTAATATTTTAAAATTATATATATATATATATTACTCAAAAAATTTAATTAATAAAATATATAAATAATTTTAATTGTTACATAAATTTTTGACTAACTCTTCATTTTCAGATTTGAAATCTTTAAATATCTGATTTGACTTGGTAAATAAGTACTAAATTAAAACTAGATCTAAGATCTAAATTCAAATTCTTTAAAATATCATAATTTGACTTAGTAATATTTTAAATTATATATATAATTAAATATAGTAATAGTCAAAAAATTTAATTTTAAAAATACATTTACGTTTATTAAACGATTTAAATAGATATTTAAATAAATAAATAAATAAATAAATATATATATATAAATATATGTTTATATATGTAAATATATATTTATATGTTTTGTATAAATAAATTTTTTAATTATTTTTTAAAATGTCGAGACCAATTTTTTATGTAAATAAAAATTCATAACCAATATATATATATATCTGTGTGTGTTTATATATGTATACATATACATTATAAACATTGTTGTTAGAAATCCTAAAATCCTACGATTTAAATTCCGATTCAGATCAGATCTCTCCCTTAACGATTCGATTTACATTCTGATCCTAACTTAGTTAGAACCGCAAATAAAAAAACATTCTACTTATATACTAACATACTTAATATGTTTATTTAGATTCAAAATTCAAAATACAATGTTTTCAAAATAAAATAAAAATATAATAAGAGAGGAAATTGAGTTTTATGTTTAATTGCAGAAGTTCAAACATCAAAATCAATTTCAAATTGTGTGCAAACCTTCAAATACGAATCTTTTGAATCTACGATTTACGATTTGAATCTCGTTTCGATTTAAAGTTTGAACTTTACGATTTACGATTTAAATCCCGTTTTGAAAACATTGATTATAAATATAAAAATTTATATAATTCAACCAAGATAAATTATTTTATTTTTAGTATTTTTTTCAACAAATAAAATAAACGTATACATTATTTATATTGAGTTTAGTTTACATAAAAATTATTTAATCATAAACAATATTTTTAAATAAAATAACATTTAAAATTTTAAAACTAATTTAGGTAAGTTTATTTTTATGGCCAAAACATATGCATACATACATGCATACATACATACACACACACACACATATATATATATATATATGTGTGCGTGTGTAATTTTTTTAAATCAAAAATATATTAAAATATTATGTGATGTATAACAATTAAACATTAAATATGAAGAGAAGTGTTTTTTGGTAAAGGGGTGAAAAGGTGTGTCTATTCGTTTAAGTTCAAAGATTGCATCAACGACTATTATGTCAACATATGTTCAAAAAATATGTCGACATATCTCTGTCGATTTAGAAAAAATATATAAGCGACTACTATGTCGATATATACTTCAAGGGTATGTCAACATATGATATTTGAATCTGAAAAAAGTTTTTTTTAATTGTTTTGAAACCACATAAAATTAACAATTGTATTTCTATAAAAGGGTTTTATAGAAGAAAATAAAGATCTTTTTTCAAAGATGTGCTAAGGGATATTTAAAAAATATTACTAAGACTCTTTACACATTAGCTTTGAGTAATTGAATGTCTTGTTCTCTTCTGGCCATTGTTTCTTTAATCTCCTGTATCCTCCTAGCCTTGTTCTTATCTCGATCTCCTTGGTATGCTTGATTCCTTTTTATCTCCTTAATCTTCTTGATCCCTTTTAGCTCCTTAATCTACTTGATTCCTTTTGGTCTCCTTGATCTACTTGATCAATCTTGGTATCCTTGATCTGCTTGATTCCTTATAGTCTCCTTAATCTGCTTGATTCCTATTAGTCTCCTTGACCTACTTGATTCCTCTTGGGTATGATTCGTCTTTGTCCTTGTAATCTGAGTACTATACCTGTATTTCTTGCACTATAGTCACACAACTTGAAAAGTCATTAGCAATAACATTTATATGGTCATTGTCATCAAAATCCATTCCTGTGGTGTTAACACCTTTCTTTTTCTGGAATGCACATGCTCCTTCAGTGTTTTGATAAAAACCAAACTGTTTGATTACTTTACCAAAACACTTAATGCAACTCCTTGAAGCTTGATTTAAGACCTTATATTGATCTTAACAACTTACTAGCCTTTCCTTCTTTCCCACTAACCTTGAAACCCATGGGCTGCGATATGTAAATGGTCTTTTCTAAATAACGATTTAGAAATGATGTTTTCACATCTATTTGTCATATTTTATAGTCATGGAATGTGATAATAGAAAGTAATATACCAATGGACTTGAGCATTGTTACGGACGAAAAAGTTTCCTCATAGTTAACAACCTGAACTTGACGGAAAACTTTCACGACTAGCCTTGCTTTGTTGGTCTCTACCTCTCCATCCGCATTTAGTTTCTCCTTGAAGATACAATTCCAACCAATGGGTCATATAATACTAGGTACATCATCCAAAATCCATACTTTGTTTGTATACATGGAATCCATTTTGGATTTCATAACTTCAAGCCATGGTGTAGAGTCTTTACTTTGCAGTGTTTGTCAGAATATGAGGGGAGTGTCATCTTCTAAGACACAATCCTCTTTCTCGCCATCCACGAGAAAACCAGTATATCTCTCTGATGTGTAAGATTTCCTATTATACCTTCTAATAGGTTGCGTATTTTTTGTATAATGGTGAATTTGATCCTTCTACCAATTTGGTTTCTATGTTAAAATCTCGGATCTCATCTAAGTCTACAACTTCACTGTTGAGTTTGTAGATAGAATTTCCTTTTCTATAAAGACAGCGTATTGAGAAACGATGACCTTCCGTTATATAAAATAGAATCTCTAGGATATCTTATAAACTAGCACATTATAGATTTTGCCTTAAATTTATTGGGTCCAAAGTTCTTAACATAGGTTGGACAATCCCACACCTTCAAATACATAAGGTGAGGTTACTTCTCATACCACATATCATATGGTGTCTTAGGAACAGATTTAATAGGCATCAAATCGTACATATGCACCATAGAAAGGCATATCCCCAATAAGAAAGAGGTAACTTAGCCCAACTCATAATGGATCAAACCATATCTAATTGGGCTCAATTCCTTCTCTTTGAAACTCCATTTTCATGTAGAGGATAGGCGGAGTAATCTGCAAGATAATCCTAAATTTTTTATGTATTGTTAGGGTTCTTATCCAATATACTCATCACCTCGATCGAATTGAAGTATTTTTATTTTATCGTTTGTCTGGTTTTCTATTTGTTCCTACACTTTAAATTTGTCACAGACATCAGATTTATTCTTCATAAGTTATACATATGCTAGTCTTGAGAAATCATTGGTAAAAGCTACGAAGTAAGTGGAATTATCCTTAGTCAGTATAGGCATTGGGCCACATACATCCGTATGAATGAGACCGAGAAGTTCTTTAACTCTTTCGTTGCTCCCACTGAAGAGCAACTTGGTCATTTTTCCTTTGAGACAAGACTCACGTATTTCAAATGATTCATAATGAAATGATGGTAGAAAACCTTAGGCTTGTTGTTTGTGTAGTCTTTTGTCACTTGTATAACCTAGTCTATAATGCCATATAAAATTATCTTTAATGTTAATTACAGAAGTATTATTAATAGGGCGGATATGATTAAAATTAGTAAATAAAAGCCATTATTTAAAACATCATTGTAGACTTTATTTCGATCAAACCATATTTTCATGACATCATTATTTAATGAAAACTAAATCCAATCTCAGACAATCTATATACAAATATTACCCCAAAATAAAGTTCTTACCATGAGAACAATTATTCAAAAACAGAACAAAACTATTAGGAAAAACTAAATGATAATATCCAACTGTAGTTGCATCCGTAATAGATCCATAAACAACTTGAAGACCATTTCTCCTTTTGCTATATCTATTTACTGTTAAGTCCATATAACGAATTACAGATATGAGTTCCAGGTCCAATATTTTAAAACCCAACAAGTTTATTGATTGAAAAATAATTTTGAATCATAAACAAACCTTTAGAAGTGGAGGAAACATTTTCATCCTTCTCTTTCACAATCTTTAGATAATCCAGGAAATTTCACTTCCAGTGTCCATTGTTATAATAATGGTGACATTCACCCTTGTCATTTGTGGTAGCACTATTACCTTTCTTATTACCATTCTTACGTTTCTTCGAACCTTTAGATGGTGATATCTTTCCCTTTAATGCAAATACAATGCCTTGCTCCTTGAATGAGTCTTAAGTTGACCTTAACATATTGAATAGCTCGATAAGGCTAACATTCGACTAATACATATTGTAATTCAATATGATTAGCTCAAACTATAGAGTCAGCAAGCCTAGGATCAAGTCCACTTGCATATTATAGCTTATTGTAACATTTAGCTTAAAAAGTTTATCGATATATCACCATTATGACAAAAGTCCTCAACACGACAGCCCTTACTCGTCTTTGTATTGAATAATTTCTTAGTAGTCTCCTACTTAGCAGAACGAGATTCCTCTCCAAAAGAGCTTTGAGGTTTTCAAAGATTTTTGGGACATAAATGTTTTTTGTGTTGCCTTTGTAGTGGTTTGACAAAAGTAGACAACACAAATACTTGGGCTATCTCATAATCGGCTACTCAAGTATTATAATCTTTTATTGTCTCAGAGTAAGCATTTTCAATGGGTTTTCCTCTTATTTAATTGAGGACCATAAACATTCATATATTAGTGCTATTTTTTGTTGCTCTTAACCAGTCAGCATAGCTGGGAACTGTAAGCTTATCGTTTTCCGAAAATTATCTTAGATTGGTCATCATGCTGCAAATTTAATTTAAGCAGATTAGTATAGTTAAATAGAAAATGTTCTTATAATATTAAAATGGTTAAATGTGTTCATTTCATTTTTTTTCAATAAGGCTCCCCCTAGATTTTTCATATTCCTTAAAACTCTAAGAGAAATACAGAAATCTTTCAATTCCTCTAGTGAGTGTTAGAATCTGCTTGCCTTGAGATTCCGACCTTGGTTTGCTCAATAGATCATAGGCCCGTAAGCGATGTATAACTCTTTATAGGTTGTATTATATACAACTCCTAACTACATTCTTTACCCTAATCTCGACCTCGACCTTGAGTTCACTTAGCAAATCGGGAGAGATTATTCACTATCACTTACCATTTTGCGATGGCATAAGTATAATGCATATACCTTAAGTTTACTCAACAAATACATCCATGTACCTTACCTTGTCTTGGTAATATATTAATAGTACTACACATAACAGCCCTAGCTTGAGTTTGACCAACCATAGTGCTTATGTAAGTAATCCATTAATATATAAATGGTAGTGGGCAACTCTATATATTAAGAATTCGTTATCTTTAATATACATACGAACACACATTAAGTGATTACGATGCAAGGAATAATGTGTTTTTTATGAAACATCCTCGAGATTCAAGTGTTGGACACATCTAAAATCACGATATACATAATTTACATATATACTTATTCTAAAAATCTGTTTTGGGTTTATTTCAGTTCCATATATATTATTCTATAATATATAGTTATATAAGTTTAATTTGTTTATAATTGTTAAAATCTAATTAACTTATATAATGTGTATATGTATCTTATTAAATTAAATCATATTTAATTACTTTTAAATTTATTAATTAAATCATATTTAATTTATTTAAAATTTCTGAAATTTTATGTTATTCATCTTATACTGTTTAAGGAAAATAATTAACTATAACATTTCTGGTTTATATATATGTACACATATATGTATCTATGTATACATTTTTTAATTTTATTTAATAAATTCATTTATGTAATTAAACAATTTAATTAAATATTCAAATTAATTTGAAAGTTCAATGTATTATACAAATTTAACATAAATATATAACTATAACAATTATAGTTACATACATATATCAATATATATGTATGCATATAAAATTAATTAATTAATTTTTAATTAATACTTAATTTAATTTAATTGGCAAGATTAATTAAATACATATTAAAAATTCAAAATTAATTCGGTGCCTTGGTTGTTAGTAATCTCCTTCTTGAATTCCGAATTCCATGTCCTTGAATAGAAGGTGCAAGTCTCTTTTATAGACTTCATCGGTTTTTTTGTTTAAGAGGGATGGGGGCTAGCTTTTCTATTTGTTGTTGTGTATAGAGAGGAGAGAAAAAGGTATTTAAATAGGAAATCACATATCAAAACTTTCCATAACTTCAAACCTTCCATAAAACAAAACCTAAGCCTCCTTCAATCCATTGCATGATTGGCCACCTTATATGGGTAAAATGGGCTGAAGACTAATTAATTTAACATTTAAATTAATTAATTAATTTAAGCTCAGTTTATAACTAAATCAACATATAACATTATACATTGTTTTAATAATTTTTTAGGTTTTAAATAACTAATTAAAATGCATTAAAAAATCAATACAACATATATATTAATTTTATTTATTGATTTATAATATTTGTAAATTAATTTAAAATTAGTCGAACTTGAAATTAGCTAACAATGTGGTTGTTTTGAGTCCATGGAGTGAACTCAGTATTTGGTCAATATCAAAACAATTAAAATACTGAAGCTTATATGGGCTTTGCTGAATTACAGCATCGGGCACAAGTTCATTCGCTTATAGATAATTTAGTAGAAATCTGATTTATAATTTGTATTAAGCTTTACCTTGCAATGATATTTTTTGCATGTATTCTTTTCATCATCACTTATCACTTGGATATCTTATGACAACCGTCCTACACCTCCGATAGCCAGTATACCTATGTGATGTGGCGAAGGGTGCTCGACCGATGCAGGACGGTAGCCAAGAATGTAAGGTAGAGAAAATTCTAAACACATAACCTATAGAACATCTCACAACGTACCGATAAAATATAATATAACAATATAGATGTAAAATAGGCGAGTTAGCGATATAATCAAATGAACCAAAAATAAGAACATCAGAGTGCATCAAGTTCACAGACTATACAAAAACTGAAATAAAGAGTTTATACATCCCAAGTCTTCAAAATAAACTTTATAACTATCTCTAATAATACAAGACAGACATAACACCATAAAACTGCACGGTGGAATATAAGCGATAGTAAACTCCAGGTATATGAAAGCATAGCCTCCTGCTTATACTTCGTACAGCTCCATACACTATCCAAACCTATTATCCCTAATCTACTCATTTAAGGGTACCTAAGGTAATAATAAGCAAAGCATAAAACCTCGGACCAGACAATAATCTGGTATGCGCAATACATGATCTCAAAATACTATAAAAATCGTATATAGTAAATAGGGGCATAAGGTATGGAAACCATACTTGACCTATCCCTATATCCAAAAGGTATGCACATAACAGTCGATATATGCTAATTCTACTATCATAGTCATATAAGTGTACTACAATCGAAGTACAATGTCCAGTTTCTAAGTATATTGTCGAAAATACCTACATTGCGTGACATCCTATAGTGATAAACAATCATGGAAAACATAGCATCCATCAAGCAATCCTTACCATCACTCGTGTGCGTTGGTTATATGATAACTCGTATGGCACTACAAACCAGTGACTCAATTGAAATCCAAGCTTCATTGTTGCTCGAATCCATGCCACTCCGAAAGGCTAGGAACCAGGCCTACAATCGCAAAGCCCAAGGTATTCTACTATTGCAAGATCCAGACACGATAGCAAATCTAGGTGGGAGCTACCCACGTATTCCTTCTTTACGAGCACACTAGAAACTTCTGGGTTATCAATGATCCCTCTGTAAGCATCTCCATAATGGAACTCACTTGTTATTCCATCACGACTATCTCCACCATAAGACACAGTCGCAAATCCCACTCGCAAGCCCCTAATGTTAACATGCCCTTGTGGATCACTGTCACGACTCCCATCGTTATGTCGCCATCTCCGGAATGCCTCTAGACACCCATCTTAAGTCCATCGTACCAAGGTTCCAAAGTCATCATCATCGTCGTTGACGTCATCATGTCGAAGCAACATGCCATCGCCTCTCTGATTGCTAAACAAGATCCAAGGTCATCTTGAGTCATTTAGAGTTACCTATTTCACTCCATATCACCCCCAAGAACCCCGGAGCACACCATGAAGAAATTCTCAAAGTATCGTTGCGCCATGATGAAAATCTCCAACTTTCATTTTCGGTTCGGCTATACCCGAGCCAAACTCCAAACAACTCCCTCTGTGACTCTAAGTAGCATAAGAAAACCGAATAGAAGATCCTTGCTCAAGTCCTACCCCAAGAAAACACCCCCTGGACACCAAGTCGTCTCCAAGCACCGAACCAATTTCCTTGTTTGGGTCTGGCCCCAAGCAAACACCCCTGGACACAACTAGCGACCAGTGAAACTTCGTCAGCCATTGACCCGACACCAAGCTGATCCACAAAAACTCCAGGTACAAGTCCAAGCATACACTAATCCGTGAAACTTGGTCGACCACCGAATCGACACCAAGCCGATCCACAAAAACTCCAGGCACAACTCCAAGCAACCATCGACCCGTGAAACTGTTATTTCTTCAAACTCCAATTTTGCTTCGATTTCATCGCTACGCTCCGTTCTTCGACCCGTGTGCCTTTCATATGCATCGATAGAACTCCTAACATTCTCGAGCATATCCGTCGAAGTCCAATTTCACGGTTCCTAACTCTAAGTCGCTCTGATGAGTGTTTCAAGCATAATGTATTTACATAAACACAACACACACAAAATCACATCCAATCATCCAAGTATCTAAGTACACATCAAACCATAGCAAATCATCATGTAAATACATCCCTAATGTAGCCAATCACATACAAAGGCAACCATACGCCAAAACAACATGATTAAAGTACTTTAAACATTCTATTTTTTTTGCTACAGGTTTGACATGGAAAATAGTTTCAAAACCTTACTTTGACTTCAAAAATGAGTCTAAAACATATAAAAAACTATAGATACATATATAGTAAGGTGAGAGATGATAAACCACTCACCGAAACACCAAAAATCCAAGTTTTGCACGTAAATCGGTGTGAATCCGAAAATAAATAGCAAATATGGGATTTCCTCTTCTCTAATATATAGATGTGAAGATCTCTAATGAATCCTCTTGTTAATCTAACCCTAATATATGATTTAGACTTGATATGGAGAAGAAAAGAGAAGGTTTTGGGTAGAGAAAGGGTTAATGGAGGCTTAAATCTAAGGGATAAGGTGCAAAAGTAATTTAAGGATGATAGTTCAGCTTTGTATACTCTCTAAACCCGATATGGGTTAGTGGGCTTGTCCTAAACTCACTAATTACCTATTAAATTGCTCCAAAAATAGTAAATCTTCAAACAGCCATATCTCCTAGTCAGAATTCCAAATCGCTATTATGACCATTGTACAGAAAAGGAAACCATCATATATTTCCATTGAAAGTGGTCTCGAGTGCTAATTTAGTGCCTATAAAAGTTATGGACGATACAAGTTTTCAGGGGTAAAATCGTTTGGAAAATTTTTAATATAAGAAATGTCTTTAAAATGCATTTCCTAAAGTTAAAGAGTCATACGACCTCATATGAATTTAAAAATAATATTTTACGATCCTCCAATAAGTAAAATACGGATCGTTACACTCTCCCCCTTTAGGAATTTCACCCCCAAATTCCAAATACAACCAAGGTAAACCAAACATAGCTACCCCGCATGTCTATTATCCATGAGAAAACATGTACACAAAAGCAGTAAAAGGTATCTATACCTACCCTAACATGAAGGACACTAAACTGTCCTATATGATTTCAAAAGTGAAAGTAAATGCGATAAATAGAAGTCTTACCAAGTAAAGAGCTCTGGATAAGCGGCCCTCATGCCCTCCCGATCTCCTAAGTACAATTGCCTTCGCTCTAACTCCACTAAAACTTCATCAGCTTTATCGTCTTCCTCCTAAGCTACTTCGTATTGCGTCTGCTGATATGAATCGGCCTACATGGCCTCGATGCTTCTGGTTCAATCTCGATATCATCAAGCTGATTCGGTTCGACTATCACGCCTGATCCATGCACAAACTTTTGCAAGTGAGATACGTGGAACACATTGTACACACCCGCCATCTTCTAAGGCAAGTCGACTCTATATGCTAGATTCTTGATCCTCTCAAGTATCAGAAAAGGACCAACAAGTCTTAGTGCCAACTTCCTCTTAGTACCGAATCGAACAACATTCTTCATTGGAGAGATCGTGACAAATACCATGTCAGCGACGAAGAACTCTAAATCATGTCTTCCCCTATCAGCGTAACTCTTATGTATGTCTTGGGCAACTTTCATTCGTTATCGAATGATCTCGATATTCTCCGAAGTCTCTCTAATCATCTCTGACCCACGTATTAGTTCTCGCCCGCTTCCCACCAACATGAAGGAGCGAACTCAACTAAATGCAAATGATCGTCCCACAAGCCATCAAAATCGAGAATGCAAGCCCGCAAGAGATCCTCTAAGATGTGATTCACCCTCTCGGTCTGTCCGTTACTTTATGGGTGATAAGCTATACTGAGATGCAGCTCCGTCCCCAACACCTCTTGTAAGCTCTTCCAAAACCCGCTAGTGAACAGAGGGTCTCGGTCACTCACAATGCTCTTGGTACACCATGGATTCGCACAATCCACTTCACATACAACTCTGTCAATTTGGATGCCGTTCTACATGACTTGATAGGTATGAATTGGGCACTCTTAGTCAATCTATCAACTATAACCTAGATGCTATCATATCCTGCTCCGGTCCTTGACAATCCCGATAGAGTTAGGGGTATGCCCTAGGGGCAATTATGTAATTTGTTACATATATCTAACTCGTTGACCAATCTTGTTCGAAATAAAAGGTATTTTCTTCCTATTATATACTTGATATAATGTGATTATATTAATTAATTAACTTAATTAAAAGTATATTCAATAGAAAATCCATAAATGGTATATTTTGTGATAGTAGTTACAAAGTGTTGTAACCGTGAGTAATTTATCACAACGAAACAAATATACCATTTTAAATGTTCCTAGTCAAGATGCATCGAGAATGGATATCGATGTATCCATTGAGACTGGAATACGTAACGCTCTCCAAATGTTGGGTAGTGTATTACTCATGGCTGCTGGGGGCAGCTAAGGGTTACGTACTAATAGTTATTGGATAACTATGGAACGAATCACTCAATAGTTTTATGTTGGTTAATATAACTAAGGTCAAGCAGAAAATATCGATGTGACTGATTTACACAGTTCTCTCGACTTGAGAGTACTGTGGATCTTCAATACGAAAGCTCCGCTTTGATTATAGCCAAATCATGGCATGACGTCCATCGAGTGACTATAGTTGGGTCGAGTGAAAGTATTGGAAGTGAAGCACTATTCAAGAGAGGATTTGTCTCCTCAGTTATATGTGGTTAGTATCACAATCAACTCAAGTCAATTCAAAGTCAAAGTCTCTGACCAGAGCATTTCGGTTAATAATAATTGTTATTATTGAACCAATGACTTTGTATTTGGACTATAAAGTTGAATGTGGATGAGGTTGGAATTTTGACCATTACCAAATTCCATAAGTCTAAAGTGATATAGTTTGACGAAGAGAATTGGTGTAAACATATGTCACAACCAAGTAACGCTTATTAAACTAAAATTGGATTTTTACCGAAAATGAGTAAGCGATAAACTTGGCCATAATGTCACACCACCTGTTAAGTGATGCATGAACATTAACATTAGAATAGTTCGATGTTAATCGCTGACCAAATTTACACCAAAGAGTTACACAGCCGAAATGATGAATTCCCTTAAGACCGAACGATTTAATTAGTTTATAATTATTATAAATTAATTAAACTAATTAATATTTATGAAATATTAATTATAAAATTTGAATATGATTTGGGAAATAAATAATGTTATATATATTTATAACAGTTATAAATATATCGATCGATATACAATATCGACAATCGATTAAATTGGATTTAATTGCATAGTATTTTGGCTTAGGCTTAGATGGGTTTAAGGCCCATCTTTAGGGCTGCAAAATTTTGGTTTTGGGAAGGTCTAGGGGTGGCTAAAACATAAGGAATTGGCTTGGAGATAATGGGTTGAGATCAAGTGAGATGGGTTAAAAAGGTTTTCCTCGTTTCTCTCTAATACAACCCTATATATATGTGTCTCTAAAAATAACGATGAACCTTTTTTTTGGGCCGCCATTACCTTCTACATTACTGGTTAAAACATAGCTCTCGATCCACTCCAAAATTCTCAAATATATTTCAAATTAAAATAATATTATTCGATAGTTAGAGGTCGGTGATTCTGGACTTGCAATCTGACGAATCAAGAACAATAAAAGGAAGGGAAGTCATTGCTTCAACGTGGATTCAAAGGCATCATTAAATTGGTAATTTTAATCATATTACAGTAATTAAATTATATTCTATGATCCTATAATGAGTAATTTCATATCTATTTAAATATATTGCTACTATATGTATAGTTAGGTAAGATTTTGTAAGTAGATGTAGTTGTCACAAATCAGTTTGGTTATGTGCATAATTTGTTTATTATACTATTTGATTTATGTATAGACAATTGTTGTTTACTATACAAAATCAATTTTTGTCATTAATAATTATTTATATATATTTATTAATTATATATATATACTAGTGTATATTTCTCTCTCATAATAGCATATATGCATATATAAGATATATATATATATATATGATTTAAAATTTTTAGTACACTTATTTATATATAATATGAATTTACAAATTCGAAAATTAATTATCATACATATATTCATATTTTTAAATTAACATTTATTGAATTTTGAACTGTTTATTATATATAAAATAATTATTACATTAGAAATTCAATTTTATATTTTTTAAAAATGTTATATTATTCCAGAAACGTGTAGAATTTTTTTTTGATTTTTTCAATAAAGTTTATTATTTTTAATAATTAATATTATTTCGGAAAAACTATTTATGATTTATTAAAAATAATATTTTAATTGAAAAATTCTTTAAAAATTTTCATAACCTTTCATTCATGATCCTAGATTTTCTGAATTTTAAAATTTGAATTTTTTATAATATATTATTTTATAAATAATTATTCCCGAAAAAGTATTTGTTTTTAAAAATAATATTTCAACTTTGAAAAATCTCAAGATTTTTTTTCTAAGCTCTATTTTATGATCCTATATTTTCAAAAATTGTAAAATTTGAATTTTCATCAATAGATTATTTTATGTTAATTATTTATGGATGAAAACATTATTTTATTCATAATATATACAAATTAAAATACTAAAATTATTATGTTTCAAATTAAGTTAATTTTGAATTATAAATAATTATAAATAATTGTTCTCTCTCTTTCTATATATATTTATTTATTTATTTATTCATTTATCTATATATAAATGTTTTATGTTCATATATTATATATAATATATTTATACATACATACATATGTGTGTGCGTATTTTGTAACACATATTTGGACAACATACATGACATACAAAATAAGCTAATATGTCTGTTGTGATGTAAATCCCAGCATCTACATATGGGCATATTATACCTTTCATGGATTATTATGTTACACATGCACTCACACATATATGTATATGATACATTTATGTATAAACTAAATCAAATAAAATTACTTTCATATCTTAATATATTTGAATTTAAATAAAATAAATGATTTTATTTAAATGAAATTTAGAAATGTTCTAATTCAGTTAGACTTCATAGGCCCAATAAAGATCCATTAGGGTAAAATTTTTGAAATTCACCCATAACTTCCGCTATGGGCTAGTCCAGTTCCAACAATGGTATCAGAGCCCAATAGCCTATGCGGTCTAAATTAGTCATATTAGGGCTAACTAATTAAGCTTGCCCACTTAGTACGGTGTCTAGAAAGGTAATGTCTAGGATTGGAATTGGGTAATCAACTACCATGTCCTGCCTAGTTACCGGCCTGGCCCAAAAGATGAAATTAGCCCAAAGGTTGCCCATAATAGAAAAGGCCCAACTTAATTTAGGCCTTGGGCTAATTTTCAAAATCGTTTTTAAAATTAATGTTAAAGATTTTAAATTTAATAGTTAAATTCAAAATAAAACACGTTTATTATAAAAGTTATAATACTACATAAGTTTTCAAAATGTTTCGAAGGATAATGATATTTTCAAAATGTTTGAAAATATTTATATAATAATTTCAAATTTTAAATTTATTAATAAGATTAATAAAAAAAATTAATTAAATATGTTAATTAATTAATGCATATATGCATGTATTATATATGTTGATATATGTTATGTTACTTTAAAATGTTTAAGATAACATAAGTATGCATGTATGTATACAAGGTAAATTTTGAAATTAATAAATTTTAATAAAAACTGTTTAATTTAATAAATTAATAAAAGTTAATTAATTAAATAAAATACACATATATATGGTATATGTGTGTTATACTATAAAGATGATAGCATACGCTATAAATTGTATAGTAGATATGTCCAATATAAAAGTTATACTGGAATACTAATTTAAAATTAATTGAAGAGTTAATTGATTAAAATTAAATAGATAAGATTTAATTAATGATATATTATATGTAAGGCTATCATACAAGTAATATGAAATTAAAAAGTTATATAACAATAAAACTTATATGATATGTGTATAAACTAAATGTGGAACATTGAAGAAACCCAAATAGACTTGAGAAATAAATACATATGTAAATGTACATATACCGTGATTTATGATGTGTCCGACACTTGAATCGATGGGGTATTTCATAAGAAATATATTATTCTATAAGTTGATATCACTCAATATATATATTGAAGATTATGGATCTTCAATATAATGTTGTCATCTACCATATATATATTAATAAATTACTTACATACTCCTTAGTTGTTGAGCAAACTCAAGCTAGGGATGTTATGCGTAGTATTATTAATATATTGAACAGATGAGGTAAGATAACTATATGTATTTGTTGAGCAAACTCAAGGTACATATGCTATACTTAGGCCATCACGATATGGTAGGTATGAGTGAATAATCTCTTTCGATTTGTTGAGCAAACTCAAGGTCGAAATGAGATTAGAACAAGGAAAAATGGGTTATAAGTTGTATGTGATACGATCAATAAAGAGATATCCATCGTTTGTGGGGCTATGATTTGTTGAGCAAACTCAAGGTCAGAATACCAAAACAAATGAGTCATAACACCCACTAGTGAAGTTGTAAGACTTCTATATTTCATCTTAGGGTTTGGGGAAACATAAAAGACTAGTGGGAGCCTTATTAGAAAAATGAAATGGTAATATTTAACCTTTCTAATATTGTGAGAACATATGCTATATAATGTTATAATTATCTACAATGGTAAATTTGTGCATTTAATATGATTGATAAAACGTTTGTCAATTAACATATATAAACCAACTGAATTGAAAGTTGACAAATAGAAATATAATATATACTTACTAATAATTCTAATTGCATGTTATAAAATGTTTCTATACCCATGCAAGTGCCTAATTTCAACTACTTAATACATACGTAAGTTGGTCATTTATATGTTTATTTGGTTTAGACCGTGTATTGCATTTTATGAGTTTTTGAACTCTAAATGCAATTCATGACTATGTATATTTGATTCATGTACTTTCATATATAAATGTTATATGGTGAACAGTCATAGTTTGTGGGGGTACAATATTTCGATGTAGTTAGTTCATTCGAAGTAAGTAAATAAACAGTATTTTAAGATCATGTATTCAACTTGAATGATTTCAAAAGGATCATGTTGTGTTAATGTAACACAAGACCATAAACTACGAGATACATCTTATAACTCGATCGTTAAAATGTCATCTTGATTAGTTTACACAAAGTGCAACATATTTGATGTCTTAAATGTTAAGAATAATCGAATGCGCTTTTGTAAAAGGTTTGTTATGATATTGTATTAAGGTTTTCTTTTGAATAGTTTAACCATTTGAAAAAAACGAATGTATAAGAATAGATGTAATTTAAGGTAAAGTTGGAATGAAGAGAATGAATAGCCACTTCTGCTTCATAGAGAAACATTGGAAATAAGAATTGTAATAATAATTGATACTTAATATTGGAATATGAAATATGATTTATAATTCCGAAATGTATTTTCATATAGAAAATTGTTTTCTATAACATTTATTTCTTTGAGTTCAAGATATTTTATCAAAGAACTCTACATTGTAAACTAGTTGCAGCATATGAAATAAGTAAACAGTATTAACAATATTAAGTGAATGGTGGACCTCTAAATTTAGTACGCTATGGCGGAAATAGTGGGAGCATGCCATGTAGCACCTAATGATTGCATCAAATTACGAAAATTGTTTTCGTAAAATGTATCGAACATTATTTGTGAAATAATGTTTATTTTTGGTATTGACTGAAAAATAGATATAACTATATTTCAATATGAGTATTATGAATATTTATTATGAAATAAAACTATATCATGGAATTTGTTTTCATAGTAAAAGTGATGCAACAAAAATACATATGTGTCTAATATTATTTACAGTTGTTTTGGAATTATAGACTAAGCCGTAGTTTTGAGAACTAATTTTACTATATGATTATTAATCATATGATATAGGTTAATTATATCTCAAACAATTAATGGCTATGCACCCATTCAGTGGGAGCATCATAATAGTTGATGAACTCTTTGAATTAATACATATTGATGTATGCAATCACAAGTCTATTAATACCAAAAGGGTTCCACATACTTTGTTATATTCATCGATGATTTATTACCAACATGAACATGTGTATTAGATACATATGTAGTAGGTTTATGATAAAATAATACAATATAAAAGAAAAGTAAATAAAATTAAATGCAATAGAATAAAATGATTTGATTTGGTCGAACAAGTGAGTATATTGAAAAGAGTTCCAAATGCACCTAAAAATGATTATAGATTCAATCTCAAAAGTCACTCTTCCATGTGATACATAATGATGCATCGATAAGGAGTAATCAGACATTGTTGGACAATTTACGTTTAATTGTGAGTGAAGTTGAGTTAGTTTCTTTCTATAAGGTCATGTACTTAAGAGTAGTACACGAGGTTGATATTATTTTATCTAAACAATAGTTTACAAAATCATACAAGATAAGGGTTTGTAAGCAATCCCAACATATCCTAGGCCAAGGAGTTGGCAGGTTTTGCAAGTCGAAAGATTGCACGTAATAATTGTTCATGAGGGATCCTGTATGAATCTCCAAAAAGTTTTTTGGAAAGGTCTGTCATCAAATGACATATTTATGTTTTGAACATAATTTTTGTAAACTAAAATCAGTTTTATAAATAAAAAGGTTCATAAAGAGTTTATGAATCCCTATTCTATTTGCACTAAGAAATAATTGTTGTTTCAAGATATATCAACTTCATTGTGAAGGAATTTCTTTGGGAAATTTTTGATAGTTAAATGGAATTGGATCCGATCCATAGATAGAACTGATTATATGAGATGAAGTGAAATTAACTAACCTAAATGAACACATAACATTAGAATATCTAATAAGTATTCTCGTACATCGAAGAGAAATTATGAGTTTCTTATTAATGTCGAAAATATGCATTACCCTCGGTTGTTCAATTTAACCATTAAGATTGTTGACTCTATATGGTATGATGCGCAAATCTGAAAAGAATTCCAAGTACGCTATCAAAATATGAATTTGGTGGTCGTAACCAAAGAGATGTGATCCATCGGCCGAGATTGTGTCTTTATTGGAAAGACTAATGTGGTTGGAATTAAATGAGCAATGTTGATAAGAATAATATCGCAAATTTCAATTATTGAAATTAGCATAATAGATTCGGTATTCAACATGCTCAAGTTAATTCAGATTTACTCACAAAATTATCGCTCGATAAGACTTAGTGTTTGGTACTTATGTATTGAAACAAAAAAATTCTAAATAATGATTTAGAGTAAGCAATTTACACATATTAACCAAAAATTCCTCAAAGTCAGTGGGAGAGATATTGAGTTTGTGAGCCTTTAGATATGATCCAAGAAATGATACGAATGTATCATTTTATAAGCATCAAGATTGAGTAAGTATTTTGATAGAAATATCAAATAGTTTGATTTTCAATCAAAGTGCAGAGGAAGCGTGTGTTCATAAGGAAGAACGTTAAAAGTTACATTGATATTTCTAAAACGACATGCTTGTATTAAAATCAATTTTAGTTGTTTTAATACTCAATTTTGGATTGTAAATGATGTATTTTATGGTGAGTATAAAAGATACAGGGATTGTCCCAAAACGATATACAAGAGCACCCTATTAAAAAGAGAACATGTAAGTTGGATTCCTTATGCATTAGCAATAGGAATTATCATACAGATAATGTTGTGTATGATATTGTGTTTTGTTTATGTATTTGATACATGGAGCAAATATAAAATCCAAATTGATATCACTAAATGGTTGTTTGAGGTGTTCTCGCGTATTTATGAAATACTAGAGAATTGTTTATAGAAACAACGAACTCGTTATGATGGAAATTTTGGACACAAACTTTTATAAGTGATAATTAGTATAACATGTAAATGATAAAATTCAAGTTAAAATCTTTAGTTTGAAAATGTTTCAAAATAAAAGTGATTGTGGTCGATTCAACGAAATGTTGAGAACATTAACTTGAATAGCGCTACAATAAACCAATGTATATAGATATAAATGCTCAAATTTATAATTGAGCCAAAGGTGATTCAAAATGTTGGGAATCCCATAATATTGTTATAAGATAACAATGTCATGAAATTGGTCATGATAGAACTTAAAGCTCACTAGAAGTCGAAAGACATACTTCAAATCGTTCCACATGATAAAGGCAGTTTATTAGTGTCAGAGAGAGTTAATCGACAAAGTAGATAATTAAAACATAATAGCATACCCATTCACTAAGGGACTGACCTAATTGGTTTTGAGAAAACTGATTGGAGAAGTTGGAATTAGCTTCCATAATTAACCCCATGTGCAAGTGGGAGATTGATAGAGTTAGGGGTATGCCCTAGGGGCAATTATGTATTATTACATATATCTAACTCATTAACCAATCTTGTTCGAAATAAAAGGTATTTTCTTCCTATTATATACTTGATATAATGTGATTATATTAATTAATTAATTTAATTAAAAGTATATTTAATAGAAAAATCCATAAATGGTATATTTTGTGATAGTAGTTACAAAGTGTTGTAACCGTGAGTAATTTATCACAACAAAAAAAATATACCATTTTAAATGTTCCTAGTCAAGATGCATCGAGACTGGATATCGATGTATCCGTTGAGATTGGAGTACGTAACGCTCTCCAAATGTTGGGCAGTATATTACTCATGACTGCTGGGGGGCACCTAGGGGTTACGTACCAATAGTTATTGGATAACTATGGAACGACTCACTCGATAGTTTTCTGTTGGCTAATATAACTAAGATCAAATAGAAAATATCGATGCAACTGATTAACACAGTTCTCTCGACTTGAGAATACTGTGGATCTTCAATATGAAAGCTCTGCTTTGATTATAGCCAAATCATGACATGGCGTCCATCGAGTGACTATAGTTGGATCGAGTGGAAGTATTGTAAGTGAAACACTATTCAAGAGAGGATTCATCTCCTAGGTTATATGCGGTTAGTATCACAGTCAACTCAAGTAAACTCAAAGTCAAAGTCTCTGGCCAGAGCATTTCGGTTAATAATAATTATTATTATCGAACCAAGGACTTTGTATTTGGACTATAAAGTTGAATGTGGATGAGGTTGGAATTTTGACCATTACCAAATTCCATAAGTCCAAAGTGATATAGTTTTGACGAAGAAAATTGGTGTAAACAAATGTCACAACCGGGTAACACTTATTAAACTAAAATTGGATTTTTACCGAAAATGAGTAAGCAATAAATTTGGCCATAATGTCACACCACCTGCTAAGTGACGTGTGAACGTTAACATTTGAATAGTTATAAATATATCGAGACCAAATTTACACCCAAGAGTTACACAGCCGAAATAATGAATTACCTTAAGACCGAACGATTTAATTAGTCTATAATTGTTATAAATTAATTAAGTTATTTAATATTTATGAAATATTAATTATAAAATTTGAATATGATTTGAGAAATAAATTATATATATTTATAACAGTTATAAATATATCGATCGATATACAATATCGACAAGCGATTAAATTAGATTTAATTGCATAGTACTTTGGCTTGGGCTTAGATGAGTTTAAGGTCCATCATTAGGGATACAAAATTTCGGTTTTGGAAAGGTCTAGGGGTGGCTAAAACATAGAGAATTGGCTTGGAGATAATGGGTTGAGATCAAGTGAGAATGGGTTAAAAAGGTTTTCCTCGTTTCTCTCTAATACAACCACACACACACACACACATATAAATAACGTGAACCTTTTTTTTAGCCGCCATTACCTTCTACATTGCTGGTTAAAACATAGCTCACAATCCACTTCAAAATTCTCAAATATATTTCAAATTAAAATAATAATATTCGATAGTTAGAGGTCGGTGATTCCGGACTTGCAATCTGACGAATCAAGAACAGTAAAAGAAAGGGAAGTCATTGCTTCAACGTGGATTCAAAGACATCAATAAATTGGTAATTTTAATTTGTATTACAGTAATTAAATTATATTCCATGATCCTATAATGAGCAATTTCATATCTGTTTAAATATATTGCTACTATATGTTTAGTTATGTAAGATTTTTTAAGTAGATGTAGTTGTCACAAATCAGTTTGGTTATGTGCATAATTTGTTTATTATATTATTTGATTTATGTATAGACAAATGTTATTTACTGTACAAAATTAAATTTTGTCATTAATAATTTTTTATATATATATTTATTAATAAATTCATATATATATTAGTGTATATTTCTCTCTCATAATAGCATATATGCATATATCTGATATATATATGATTCAAAAAATTAAGTACACTTATTTATATATAATATGAATTTACAAATTTGAAAATTAATTATCATACATATATTCATATTTTTAAATTAACATTTATTGAATTTTGAATTGTTTATAATATATAAAATAATTATTACATTAGAAATTCAATTTTATATTTTTTTTAAATATTATATCATTCCAGAAACGTATAGAAAAAATTTAGGATTTTTTCAATAATATTTATTATTTTTAATAATTAATATTTCAAAAAAACTGTTTAGGGTTTATTAAAAATAATAATTTAATTGAAAAATTCTTCAAAATATTTTGTAACCTTTCATTCATGATCCTAGAATTTCTAAAATTTTAATTTCAATTTTTAATCATATATTATTTTATATTAAATAATTATTGCCAAAAATGTATTTGTTTTTAAAAATAATATTTCATCTTTGAAAAATCTCCATATTTTTTTCTATGCTCTATTTTAAGATCCTAGATTTTCGAAAATTGTAAAATTTGAATTTTCATCAATAGATTATTTTATGTTAATTATTTATGTATGAAAACATTATTTTATTCATAATATATACAAATTAAAATACTAAGTCGTGCTTACTCCCTCTCCTATGTTAATTATCTTGTACCTCCTCCCTCTCCCATTGTCAACCAAGTCGTGCTTCCCCCCTCTCCCGCCGTCTCCGTCCCATCATCCGCCTCAACTATCCCTCTCCCCTCTCCTCAAACCTTTCTCGGATCATCTTCTTCCCTATCTGTCTCTGTTCCTTCTTCCTCCTCTGTCCTCACTGCTAACTCGCCGAAGCATCCCTCTCATGTCCCTCCCGGCCCCCTTCCTTTACCTCTCCGTCCTCCTCTCAACCCTTCTCCTACAACTCTGCCAGATGTCCCCCCTCCTCCAGATCAGTGTGAACGGAAATGGACTTCTCTTTTTAAGCGTAAACCCAAAAACGCTGGGAAGTACATCCCCGTTGACATGCTCCCTGTGTATGAAGACGGTGTGTTAGTGCCTCCTCCTAAAGTGCTAGCTGCAGGTGATGTTATATGGAATGATACTGTAGTTGGTTTCTTCTTGGACATGCCTCTATCATATTCTGCAGTTGTTCAGAAGCTCAAGTACTTATGGAGATTGAAAGGTTCAGTTACTGTCAAATCTGATGGCACCATTTTCTTATTCAAGTTCTCTTGTTCTGACGACAGGGACAAAATCTTACAGAGTGACCCTATTATTATGAACAATAAGTTATTTATCATTAAACAGTATGATGCTGGTGTTAGTAATGTAACTAGTACTGTCACTGCTGTTCCAGTTTGGGTCCACTTGTATAATCTTCCTATCTTTGCGTGGTCGCCTCTGGGCATTAATTGGCTCAGTAGCCACTTGGGTAAACTGTTATGTATGGATGAAATGACTGAAAAGCAAGAGAGGTTGAATTATGCTAAATGCCTGATTGAAGTCAGACCTGATAGGGAGTTAGTAGAGGAATTTATGGTCAAATTGGTTGATGGGGGTTATCAGAAAATCACTGTTCAATATCCTTGGAGACCACATGTTTGTGTTGATTGTAAGAACTTTGGCCATACTACAGCTGGATCTGATAAGAAGGAAGGAACAGAAAACATAGATATAACTGCTGAAAGAAAGGAAGAAAATGAAGTAGCTAAAGAGGCTAAACAACTTCGTCAAAAAGTCAGACCCTTCAGGCAAAACCTCGTCAGAAAATGGCAGCGTGTAAAAGGTAAAGATCTTGGATCTGGTGTGAAGAACAGCAATATGGAACAAACAAGTATAGTGAAAGTTGTAGAAGATAACGTAGCAGGAGATGCAAGATTTGATGATGACGGAAAGGTTGAGGAAGGGGAAATTGTTGTACAGGGAAAGGATAAATCATGCATGGGGATAAAGACACATGCAAGTGGAACTTCACCCAGTCAAACTAGTTCTGACATTGTGGGCAAAGAATCAAGAAATGTGCAATATGAGGCAAATGAAAATGACAACAATGAAGATATCCTGGTAGTATTCAACAAATTTGATGCTCTACAAGACTTGGAAGAGGAACATTCTATAACTAAGAAGCATAAAGAGTGTTTGAAGGTGGATGGTAAATGTGATGTTGCAAATAGTAGTAAGGCAGATCAAACAAGTAAAGATGCTGATGACCAAACAGAGCAAAACAACTCAACCCAAAAAGTAGCTAATAGTGTTGGAACTGACATCTTAGTGCAGAAGACAAAAAAAGTACATAAAACTAAAGCCCTAGACGTAAATTATTTAGGGGAAGAGGATAGTGGTAACAATGTGAAAAGTAAACTTGGTATGGAGCCTAGCTCAAGTGGAATGAAGGACAAAAAGGGTAAAAATAAGAAAGTAACACACAAAAGTGCTGAATGCAAACAAGATGACATGTACAAAGGTGCACAACCAAACACGGCTGACATCAACAAAGTTAACAACTTAAATTCTTCCCTCCCTGGAAATGTCAAATCTCCCAACAAACCCTATTCCACCATCTTGCCTCCCCTCGCCTACAAATCGCCTCCCTCAACTCCTCTTCCTTCAGATTTGCCTAACAGTAACGTATCAATATTGAATAGTTTAAACAAACCCAGTTCGGATAAAACTCCTAGCTACTTGACCTCTTCTCAAGCAGTGACAAGGAGAATGAAGATTGAAATGCTTAATGCTACTGCTCTCCAATGATGATCAATATCGGAGCATGGAACATACGTGGAGGTCACCACGTCATCAAACTTGATCAATGTCGTCTTCTTATTAACAAGCATCAGTTATCGATTCTAGCTATTCTAGAAACTAAATTAAACCTTGCCTTGACTATCAAGGCTACTAACTATGTTAAATCCGACTGGAGTTACATCCATAACCATGATGAAGCTCCATACGGCAGAATCTTGATTCTCTTCAATCCCCTTCAAGTCCAATTATCAACTATTCTCTCTACTCCCCAGCTTATACATTGTCTAGCTCATAACTCCTCTGACAACTCCAACTTCTACGTCACCTTTGTCCATGCCTTCAATACTGTTGTTGCTCGTGCTTCATTCCATTCGCTTATCCCTGCTCTGAGACAGTCCTCCCACCCATGGCTGATCTCAGGTGATTTCAACTGTTGTTTCAATCTCTCTGACAGAGTTGGTGGCAACCCCCTATCCCGCAATGAAATCCAGCCTCTTGCTAATACCATTCATCAAGCTGACCTTGTTCCTATAAAATCGGTTGGAATGCCGTATTCTTGGAATAATAAAAGGAGGCAAGGCAATAGAACCTTCTCTAGGATTGACCACTCCTTCTCGAACCAATCCTCTCTTGTCAAATGGCCTCTTCTTTACACTGATCTTCCTCCTCCTCTTCTTTCTGACCACTCTCCTCAAATTATTCATCTGCGAGAAGCTGGCGAGAGAGGAAAAACAAATTTTAAAATTTTTAATTCTTGGGTGCATGAACCTGACTTTAAAACCATTGCTTTAGACTCTTGGAGTAATACTAAGTATGGTAATCACTTATACATTTTGCAGGAAAAAATCAAAGATATGAAAGAAGTCCTGAAGGATTGGTCGTCTAAGAGATTTGGCAAAGGAGCTAAAATGAGCTCGATGCTAGAGGCTGAGCTAGTTACAGTGCAAACTGCTATGATGAACACTCCTGCTGATGAAAGTCTTGCTACAACCGAAAGTCTGCTGTCCCAAAAGTACTACGAAGCTCTGGCTAAAGAAAGTGATATGATTCGCCAAAAGGCTAGAATAAAATGGAGAGAACAGGGAGATAGGAACAGTTCTTATTTCCATGCAAGTCTCAAGAATAAGCAGCGACGTGAGAACATTGTGTCTATCCATGACAAACATGGAGTCCTCCAAACCACTAATGATGATGTGAAAGCTGCTTTTGTCCATCATTTCTCTTCCCTTTATGGCAATGATACCAACTTCTCTGCTTACATTGATGAAATTCCTCATGACATCCTTCCTAAATTATCTGCTGAACATTATGAAACATTATGCAAAGAGGTTACTAAAGAAGAAATTGAAATAGCAATGTTCTCTCTCAATGCCAACTCGTGTGGTGGTCCTGATGGATTAAATGCTAAATTCTACACATATTGCTGGCCGTTTGTTTCGACTGACGTGTGTAATGCTATCAAGCTTTTCTTCAAGAAAGCCAAAATCTACAGATCCTTTAATTATACCAATATTGCTTTAATCCCGAAGATTAAGAATGCTCATAACGTGAATGGCTTTCGCCCTATTTCTTGTTGCAACACTATATATAAATGCATCTCCAAAGTCATTGCTTCTAGACTTAGGGAAGTGCTTCCTTCCATCATCTCCAATAACCAAGCTGCCTTCTTACCTGGAAGGAATATACTTGATCACATCCTGCTTTCTCATGAATTGCTTAAAGGGTACAATAGAAAGCATTCTCCTCCTAAAGCAATGTTGAAACTTGACATCATGAAAGCTTTCGATATGATTCAATGGGACAGTATAGTGAGAATTATGGGTTATATGAACTTCCCGCTGCACTTTATTAGGTGGATCTATGAATGTATCTCTACAACGAACTACTCAGTCACTGTTAATGGTAACACTGCTGGATTTTTTGGTAGTAAACAAGGTATACGTCAAGGGGATCCGATTTCAGCGTATGTCTTCATTATCGTGATGGAACTGCTGACAGGATTGATAAACAGGCTCATAAGTCAGGGTGGCTTTAAACTTCATCAAGCTTGCAAAGAACCACAAATCTCCACTCTCATGTTTGCTGATGATTTAGTGATATTCTGTTCTTCGGATATCACCACTGTTAAGAATATTATGTTAACCCTAGATCAGTTTTATGAGATGACTGGTTTAAAGGTTAACATTCATAAATCCGATGTCAAGCTTGCTGGAGTTACTTTACAACAAATGGCTGAAATTTCTCATGTCACTAGTCTGTCCCCAAGCTACACTACCTTTTCCTACTTAGGGCTCCCTCTTGCTTCTTCTAGAATAACAACCTTACAATGCCTTCCCTTGTTTGAGAAGATAATTGCACGTCTTGACTGTTGGACTGCTAGGAAGCTTAGTCAAGCAGGAAGGCTCACTTTAATTAAGTCCGTGCTCTTTGCTATGCAGGTGTATTGGGCAAGGACCTTTGTACTTCCTTTTAAACTTGTTAAAATGTTGCGCAGTGCATTTATGAACTTTCTTTGGATGGGAAAGACTACTGGTAAATATTATGCTCCAATTAAATTCACAAGAGTTGAATGTCCCTTGAATAAAGGTGGGCTTGGATTATTCAATTTAACTCAATGGAACAAAGCAGCTTTTGCAAAACACATAGATACATTCTTCAATTGTTCCACTAGTCTCTGGGCTGCCTGGTCTAGAAGAAATGTAATCAAAGGCAGGAGTCTATGGAATATGCAGATGCCTCAAAATCTCAGCTGTACTTGGCAGTGTATCTTTAAACTCAAGGAGACTTTTCTTCCTATAATTCATATAAATTCCAACCCTATATATAACACTAGTTTCTGGGATGATCCTTGGCTTGACACGGGCCTGATTCTAAGAAGACAATTAACAAACTGTGAACTAATGCAATCTGGTATCCACTCAATGGCTAAAGTTAAGGATGTTGTTCAAGATCACCAGCGGTTTAGATCCTTCTCCTCTAATACGAGAATTCAGTGCTTCTGGAGCATGATCAGACAGTATGTTCCTCTCAACATGACATCAGTTGAACTAGTTTGGGGGGAGAAAAAAGGTAAATACAAAATTTGGGAGGCTTATGAGTACTTGATGAAGAACAATTCTCTGCCTGAGTGGAGGTGGTGGAAGCGTACATGGAATAAGGATGGTTGCATGCGTGAAAATCTGCTGATGTGGAAAGTTCTGAATCTTGCTATTCTTACTAGAGTCAAACTGGTCACCATGGGTATGAACGTCACCATATACTGTACCTTCTGTACAGATAACCCTGAAACTGTCGAGCACCTGTTCTTCGAATGTGCGGTTATCAAAGCGATTTGGATTGCTATGAAGGACAAGCTCTGGTGTAGTAATGTTGCTCAACATAATATCGACGAATGGAATCTTATCTATGCTAATACTGGGTGCAAGCAAGTGTTGAATAAGCTATCTACTGCTGTGTTGAAGATTTTTATTATGGCTATTTGGACAGAGCGTAACGTTAGGGTTTTTGACCATGTAAATTCGAAAAGAAGTTCTGTGCTCAAGCACTGGGTCATGCATGAAATAAAGCGAGAATTGGGAATGCTGCGGTTCTCTTTTGACCCAGGAATTCTTCAGTCTTTCAATGGCTAAGGCTGCCTGGGTGAAGTCTTTTATTTGTTCTTCTCTTTCCTTTTTGTGTTTGTTTCCCTTTGTGTTTGCAGTGCTTTGTTTCCCTCTGTTTTCTTTTGCTTTTTTGAGTGTGTTGTTCTGATTAGTGCTGCAATAAAAATGGTCGGGGTCCATCTAACCCCGTCGGCCTTGCCCAAAAAAAATTATTATGTTTGCAAAACTAAGTTGATTTTGAATTATAAATAATTATTAGTAATTGTTCTCTCTCTTTATATATATATATATATATATATATGTTTTTCTGTATATAAATTTTTTATGTTCAAATATTATATATAATATATTTATACATACATATATGTGTGTGTATTTTATAACACATATACATGCACATATTTGGACAATATACATGACATACAAAATAAGCTAATATGTCTGTTGCGATGTAAATCCCGACATCTACATATGGGCATATTATACCTTTGATGGATTATTATGTTACACATGCACTCACACATATGTATATGATACATTTATGTATAAACTAAATCAAATAAAATTAATTTCATATTTTAATATATTTGAATTTAAATAAAATAAATGATTTTATTTAAATGAAATTTTGGAAATGTTCTAATTCAGTTAGACTTCATAGGCCCAATAAAGATCCAATAGGGTAAATTTTTTGAAATTCACTCATAACTTCCGCTGGGGGCTGGTCCAGTTCCAACAAATCCATCGATGAAGTCCATAAAAACTTGTTCCCACTTCCACTTTGGAATCTCAAGCGGTTGCAGCAAAACACTTGGCTTCTTCTCCTCTACCTTTACCATCTGACAGTTCATGCACTTCAAGATAAATGTCCTAGTATCATTCTTCTTCCCTTCCCAATAAAATGTCTGCCTCATACGTGGTACTTTATTGCCATCGTGATGTATAGTCAATCTCGAATGATGGCACTCGCATAGAACCTTATCCCTTAACCTATCGACATCGGGAATAAACAATCTCTCATCCTTACAGAGCCAACCATCATGGTCGAGCCCATACCGCTTCATCTCCTCAGGCTCTTCCCCTTCCTCTATCTCCGCCATGATCTCCACTAGTCTAGTGTCTCGTATCTGACTAGTATCGATCCACTCAATCAAGGTAGGTCTGATCGCCATGCTAGCCAACACTTCCGGCTCTAGCTCACATCGAGGTCTAAAATCATTGTCAGCGATAAACTCCAACTGCATCCACTCTCAGAACATCGCCCTGAAACTAGAATGTCTTCTACTTAGTGCATCATCGACTGCATTCCCCTTGCTATGCATTTAGAAAATGCCAAAATCGTAGAAGGATAGGAACTCCAACCATCGCTCCTGGCGAAGGTTAAGATCCTTCTGGAAGAATAGGTACTTCAACAACTTGTGGTCCGTATACAACTCGAACATTTCCCCAAGAAAATAATGCCTCCATATCTTTAAAGCAAATACTATCACTGCCAACTTCAAATTATGAGTCAGGTACTTCCTCTCGTGCAGTTTCAGTTGTCGACTAACATAGGCGACAACCTTTCCCCTCTGCATCAACACTACACTAAGTCCAGTATCATAGGCATTTATATATACTGTCAGCTCCTTATTCCCGCTTGGAATGTGTGACGATCCGCTATTTCGAACCATTCAAATCGATAATAAAACCATACATGTCAGACTTGAATCATTCAAAACAATAGACTGTTAATTAAATTGGGGTAAATAAAATCAATCACAAAATCACAGATAAAGAATAACAGAATATCTCGCAGCGGAACAAATAAAACATAGTAGTTCACGAAGCTACTAAATACATAGTCTCAAAACAAATACATAATATCGGAGGCTGGAAGCAAATACAACTGGAAATCCAAATACATAAGTCCACGAATACATAAGCAAATGACTGAAGGGAAATAAAATAGGAAATAATAGATAGATAGCTAAATCTCCAGCAGATCACTAGCTCTAAAAGGTGAATCCAAGGCTGTGATACTCAGGCTGACCCGAGCATAAAGTAAAACAAAACACTTGAGTCTGGACTAAAATACTTATATAAGTAAATCAACTCAAGTGAACTGTAACAAATGAAATGCATCAGTAACTCAAAGGATGCCTGGGATCGCCCATCCTTTAAGGATACGTTAAACTATTTACATATGTAGTAATATATGCTATTATATGTAATGTCTATCAGTAAAGTAAAATATTAAAAATAGCGTTAAGGCGTTACCCATATCCCCCTTAACACATTTTATAAACGCCGTAGTCTATATAGTACTGTAAACTCCACCAAACCGGTGGGTTATCAGGGAGCACTCCATAGGTACGACACAAAACAAAATCGTAGTGGGCTCGATAAAGCATATGACAAGGCATGTGAGGCTATGACCAGGGTAGTATTCTCTACCGTTTTGCGGAACCAGGCTGGTGGTAACGCATAGCCGCAGCTACCGCCTACCCCGGAACAACACTCCCATAATCAAAGGTGCGCACCAATCGATCACAAAGTAAAAGATATGCTTTCAAAGAAGCGTGTCCGATAGGAGGAGCGAACTCACTTGGCTTGGTTATGGCTCCTGTTTTAGTCATATCAAGCTGACCGAAGGTGAGGGCTGCGTTCTTACCTCATACCAATAGCGTCCGCCAACCCATCCTACTTCGTTTTGGATTCTCCACCACGTTCACAGTTGTTAAAGTGGTTTTAGAATTGGCAGAGAGTATGACAATATCTGACCCCGGTCTCTTTAACAACCAATCGTTATATTTTTCACACCGTAGTCATTTTATAAAACATTTAAATAATAAATCTTAAATTATAATTTAAATCAATACTAAAATATTTAACTTCAATTATATTTTAGATTCAAAACATTTATTTTACAATTCATATTAAATCAAATTATCACATTCCAAAATCACATCTTTCAAGCTTAAATAAAATCATATTTAAATTAAAAATTCTTTAAATCAGATTTAATTACAAATTATCCTCTACGTATCTTCTTAAATTTTATTTATTAAAGTTATTATATAAAACTCTATATTTATTATATTAAATTAAAACTATATTTATTATATTAAATTAAAACTATATTTATTATATTAAATTAAATTTTAGAATTATTTAATTATATATTTAAAACTAATAAAATTATAAGTTAAAATCTTAAAATTTCCTTTCTAAAACCATATATTAAATTGTAATTTAAAATTTAAACATATAAAATAATTTATTTTCCAAATATAATTTTTAAATAAAATCATTAAATCAAATTTAAAAATCAAACATACTTTAAAAAATTTAGAAAATAATTTAAAAACTGACCATGGTGTCCGTATATAATTTTATGCCCTATGGTCAAGTGATTCGGATATATCATTTCAACCCGCAATAATTTTAATTTCCGGGTATATATCATTTCAACCCGCAATTCCAAGTAAATTCAAAATCAATAAAATCGCTCGGGCTTATCCTTTCAGCACATAACGATTTTCTCTAATCTATAAGATAATTCGGGTATGTATCATTTCAACCCACAGTGATTTTCCTAACAACGACTAAGGGAACCTTAATTTAAAAATTAAGATTATACCTGATAGTTTTTATTATTGGTGAATTCAACGAGATGGAGATGATCTTTCCAAGATCCTCCATAATCAAGAACAAGGCACGAAGAAGATCTTCCAAAATCTGATTCACTCTTTCCGTCTAACCGTTAGTCTGCGGATGGTAAGCTGTGCTCAGATTCAGATGAGTACCCAATGCTTCCTAAAATGCCTTCCAAAACTGGCTGGTAAAGATGGGATCTCGATCACAAACTATATTGATCGAAACACCAAGAAGTCAAACAATCTCTTTCATATAAATCTCAGTTAAACTCGAAGCAGTGCGGTTCGACCTGACTAGAATGAAATGAGCTGACTTGGTCAGTCTATCAACAACCACCCATATACTCTCATTACCCATTCTAGTCCTCGGTAATCTATCAAAAAAATCCATAAAAACTTGTTCCCACTTCCAATTGGGAATCTCAAGGGGTTGCAATAATCCAACGGTCTTCTGATGATCAGCCTTAACCTGTTGATAAGTTGCACATCTACTAACATAAAGAGATATCACGCTTCATACCACTCCACCAATATAGCTTCTTCATATTTTGATACATCTTTGTCACACCGGGATGAATAGAAAGTCTAGACCGATGATTTTCCCAAAGTAACTCTTGCTTCAGTCCATCGACATTCGAAACACAAATTCGATTATTAATCCTAAGAATCCCTTTATTATCAATCCGTGCTCCCATTTCATCTTGGTTACCACCCTCCCTATTACGAACATTCTCCTTAATAAGCCTTAGCATCTCGTCTTCATCTTGCTTAGAAACAATACAATCCATAAGGGATGAAGAAACAACAAGCTGACATAACATCGCCTTATTCCGACACAAGGCATCGGCTACTACATTAGCTTTCCCTGGAGTATAGTTGTTGTCGAGGTCATAAGAAGCTAGAAACTCGAGCCATCTAACTTGCCTCTGGTTCAAATCCTTCTGTGTGAAAATATACTTCAACGACTGGTGATCCGTAAAGAGCTCAAACTTAGTTCCCAAAAGATGATGCCTCCATAACTTCAAAGCAAATACTACGGCAAGCAATTCCAAATCATGAGCTGCATAATTGGCTTCGTGTGTCTTCAACTAACTTCTAGCATTAGCAATAACCTTCCCATTCTGCATCAAAACAGCTCCCAAACCTTCTCGACTAGCATCAGTGTATACCGTTAATCCCTTACTTCCATTTGGAACGGTAAGAACTGGTGCGGAAGTAAGCTTGCACTTTAACTCATTGAATGCAGCTTCACACTTATCACTCCATATAAACTTGGCATTCTTACGAGTCAAAGCAGTGAGAAGTGCAGCAATCCGAGCAAAATTCTCTATAAATCTCCGATAATAACCAGCAAGGCCTAAGAAGCTATGGATATCAGAAGGAGTCTTAGGTTTCTCCCAATCTTGAAATAAAATAGGGAATTTAAATTACAAAGAAAGAGAAGATCATTAAATTTCAAAAGAAGGCAGAGGATAGACTTACATTGGTCGAAGCGATCTTAACTGGATCAACTGAAACTCCATTTTCAGAAACAATATGTCTAAGAAATCGAACTTCATCTTTCCTTAAATGGAATTTCATGAATTTAGCTTTCAATTGATGACTCCCAAGGGTTTCAAGGACAAAACTCAAGCTTTCAATTGATGACTCCCAAGGGTTTCAAGGACAAAACTCAAATGTGATTCATGCTCCGCCTTTGACTTAGAAAAGACCAGAATATCATCAACGAAAACTAGAACGAACTTGTTAAGAACATCTCGAAAGACACGATTCATAAGATCGACGAAGAAAGCTAGGGCATTAGTTAAGCCAAAGGGCATAACTAACCATTCATAGAAACCATTCTCAGTTCGGAAAGCGGTTTTGGGAATGCTTTCCTCAGCCACTCTAAGCTGGTGGAAACTGGTGGCAAGATCAAGCTGAGAGAACACTTTAGCTCCATGGAGCTGATCGAACATGTCGTTGATTCGAGGCATAGGATATCTGTTTTTCATAGTAAGCTTATTCAGCTCTCTATAATCAACACACATCCTCAAAGAACCATCAGACTTAGTGACAAAGACCACCGCTGCTCCTCATTCTGAATGATTCGGCCTAATCAAACCCTTGGAAAAAAAATCTTCAATATGCTTCCTCAACTCGACCTTCTCTCTAGGTGCCATCCTTCTGGGAGGAAGAACTAATGGTCGAGATCTAGGAATAAGATCAATACGAAATTCGACTTCCCGCTTAGGAGGTAAAGAAGTGACTTCAACTAATACATCGCGAAAAAGTTGGATGACAGGAGTGGAGTCAAGATCACTAGGATGAGAGTTGAGCGAAAAGATAAAACTGCCGGCATAATCCTAAGGCATACGACATTCAATTACCAAAGGATTACCCTTATCATCAACTAAAGAAACAGTTCGGGCATTGCAAGAGATAACAACTTCATATTTCTTCAGCTAATCACCTCCAAGCAAAATGCAAAAGCATCAAAACCTAGAACATAGAAGTTGCCAATGAAATGATGCCTCTTGTAAAGGAGTGTCACCCCTTTACAAATCCTACTAAGGTTCGCAGGACCACCTATAGGATTAGACACACAAAAGGATTCAGTTGCATATTCGGGTGAAATAATATGCTCAAACTTATTACAAAGTCAACAGAGATGAAACTATGAGATGCACCAGTGTCAAATAAAACACGAATGGGATGAGAATGCAAAGTAAAGGTACCCTGAAGCGTACCCTTAGTATCATCACTAGTAGGGGTGGAAGAGGTAACAACGAAGATTCCAGATGCCTTGCCCTTCTGCTGAGTGGGACAGTCCTTCTTGAAGTGGCCAAGCTGCAAGAAAATATGGCATAGATCACGCCTAGTCATCTGAACTGGTGGAACAGAAGCTTTGACTGAACTAGGACAACTATTGGCATAGTGTCCCTTCTGATCACATTTGTAGCAAGTAATAGAAGATAGATCAATAGGCTGCCTCTGAGAAGAAGATCCTAAACCCTGAGTCTTCTGCCAATTCTTCTTCTGTTACTGGAAGCTGAACTTCCTCTTCTTGGAGCTGCTAGAAGAAGGTTGAGATGGAGGTGCACGAAAAAAAAATGCTTCCTTAGAAGTTGGGTTCTCATACCTAATAGCCATATCCATCAATCTAGTAAAAGGGTTGTGCACATGAGCAATCAAACGATCATAATACTCCGGGCGAGCTCCAGCTATAAACTTCTCATTCTTCTTAAGCGGGGTATCAATCAATCTAGGATCAAACTTGGACAGTTCGTTGAACTTCCTCTCATACTCATAAAATGTCATATTCCCCTGCTTAAGGTCCATAAATTCCCTGTATAACTGTGACTTCCCAGCTTCGGACATCCACTTAGCTACAAAAGCATCCCTGAAATATGATATTCAAGACCTAAAGAAGATTCCAAAAAGATAACTTAACCAAATTTGAATCCAACTCAAGATTTATACCTAAACTGCTCCTAAGTGATATTTGCCTCAATAGTGTGGGCTGTAACAGACTCCCACCAATACTAGGCTTCCTCCTGCAACTGCCAAGTGGGTAACTGACGCTTCTGAGCATCGGTGATCTCAAGACCTTTGAAAATCCTCTCAAAACCCCTCAGCCACTGCTGAGCCTCAATGATGCTCTCTGCTCCAGTAAACTTGGTACCACCAACCTGAGTGTACTTCTTACAGAGAGTGGTGAATCCGACTGGTGCAACAGGTTCTGGTGCTGGGGCAATTCCTCGACCCCTACCTTTGGCATTACTATGATTCATCCTGGAAATTCAAGAATGAATTTTTTTAGGACAAGGGTAAAGATCATACTTAAAGAAAATCCTAATCAAAGAATTCAAACTAACAAGATGGATTCGAAGGAAGGGAATTCTAGGAAAAGGATTAAATTTTAAAAAAAAAATTTATATTCAAAAAATCCTAAAAACTGTATAAAACCATTTAATACTTTTCAACAAACACTCTCTCTCAAGAATGATTCTAAGACCGATTCTACTCATTCTAGGGTATCGCTACCCTATCTCTAATGATTTTTTACCCCGTAGGCTAAGATTTGCCTAAAACCAAAGCTCTGATACCAACTGTAACGACCCGCTATTTCGAACCATTCAAATCGACAATAAAACCACACATGTCAGACTTGAATCATTGAAAACAACAAATTGTTAATTAAATTGGGATAAATAAAATCAATAACAGACACATAATAGCAGAATATATCGCAATGGAATAAATAAAACGTAGTAGTTCATGAATCTACTAAATACATAGTCTCAAAACAAATACATAATACTAGAGTCTGGAAGCAAATACAACTGGAAATCCAAATACATAAGTCCACTAATACATAAGCAAATGATTGAAGGGAAATAACCGAAAATAGGAAATAATAGATAGATAGCTAAATCTCCAACAGATCTCTTGCTCTAAAACGTGAATCCAAGGCTGTGATACTCAGGCTGACCCGAGCATAAAGTAAAACAAAACACTCGAGTCAGGACTAAAACTACACCAAATCAATCAGTTTGCAACACTTATTTCGCTAGAATTTGTAATGGTTATAACCGTTACAAATTACTAATAGTTATATTCGTTGTTTCCTTTGTCACATTTATAACCGTTGGGATATTTGGTACTTGGGTAAATAAGGTGATCTAAGGAGGGCAAGCTAGTAATTTTTCTTTACATCGTAGTTCTGTTGTTTCTAACGCGTTAGTAAACCTCTTTCTCTCTTTGTATGAATCTAGGGTTTGTTTCTTATTTCACCACCTTTAATCAATTTTTCCCAATCGAATCTATTCATCTATTGCAATCTAGGGTATGTATTCTTATGAATCTTAGGTATCCTTTTATTATGCGAATCTCTATCACCGGAATCTCAGGTCCTTTTGCCCTATTGCATAACTTTTATTTTACTCCGTAATTATGGTATAAGTTGAGATTCTTTTGTGGATTGTCTAAACCATTTTTTTTGATGACTTGAAATGTTATTTTATAATAATCTGTAGAAAAAAGGAGCCGCAGTTGCAAAAGAAACAGCAGAAGAGGGCCACGGAAGATGAATTAGAGAATGAGGTGTTATTACCATAACACAATGGTTTCTTTGTCAGCAAGTTTGTTTATAGCAGCAAGTATAAATAGCTTTCCTTTTTTAGGTTGAGAAACTCAAAGGTAAAATAGATATCTTGACAAGGAATGACCAAATATCAGGGGAAAAGGGCTAGTGAGGTTGAGAAGAAAGTGCAGGGGTTTAACAAACAGTTGGGTAGGGTGAGTATATGATTCCGAACTAAATTGGTTGCAAGGTTATTTATCTACTTTAATTTTAAATTCAAATAACTCATCAGTGCATGTCATATCTTCTCAATGTTATAGTGGTAATTATTTTCTAATGGTACCTATATTGATACAAACAAAGCCTCTACAAAAATTTTAATGTACTACAGCTTTCAAAAGACAAAGCATGAGTTATTTGTTTAACATTATCTTTTCGATCACAGAAATTTCAATGGTGCAACAGGTTAAATACCAAAAGTAACCTCAAGTATAATTGGATATGAAAAGGTTTGCAAATAAAACGATTAATATATAAAATAACCTCAAGTATTACTAGTTAAATTGTACTTGGTGATAATTTAAAAAACTCACGTTTGGTAATGTCTACCTCATGTTTGGTAATTTTTATTAGAGGTATTTATGATGATAGGATAAGAATAAGATCAAGTTTAAATGGTTTAACAACTTTGTAGCACTTAATGAAAAAGTACTAAACTTTCCTCTTTAGGATGCTTTAAGTTCAGGAACAAACTCATGTGTTTTATATCATCAATTTTTTTGAATCATTATATAATCAAAATTATTATTTCAGTTTTACTTTCTTCTTCCTCCTTTTTCCTTTCTTTTTTTTCACATTCTTTCAGTGTATATTACAAGAAATGAATAGAAATGCAACTAAAATATAAAATGATCATCATATTAGGATCTCTTGCAAAAGGCTCTTGATTACCTTTTCAAGCAGAAGCTATAAAATTACAATAATCCTTGGAGCTATAAAATTACATTAATCCTTTTCAAGCAGAAGCTATAAAATTACATTAATCCTTAGTTCAATTATTGAGCTTAACATCGATGATATTTAATGCCTTGTATTAACGGTTATGTTAACAGTTATATGGTAATAACACATGATGTTTATTTATCCATCTAGGATAACAGCTTGAAATTGTTGGTGTATTAGTAAATTTAACATTTAACCAATTAATGGTAATAACTTCTATCAAGGTTTTTTGCATCTAACAATATTCTAAAGGTGTCATCTTATATATTGTTAAAAGTAGAAAGTTGAATATGCATATGCAATATTTTGTTTGCAAACATAGGAATGAAACTATGTTAACAATTATATCATGCTCAACGCGTTATTAACAATAAAATATATTCACTTATGTGGATATACAAATACGGAAATAAATGACACACTTCTGGACAAGTATAGCAAGAAATGAAATACTCCTGTAAGTGAAATAATCTAGTTTTGCTTGTTGAAATTCTTTTTTTTTGAATGATGCTTCTAACTCGTTATGAACAACAATTTTCTCTTCAAATCTTTGTTGCTCATCCTCAATTTTTTTTTGAGGTGTCTATTAGATCATCATCTGGGATATAATTAGGTTCATTGGCTTCGCTTTCTTCAATATTGGTTTTGATAGCACTCTCAACAGGAGATGTTATGGTACCATTTAAATTCAAATTTTGAGCTAACCTTGCTTTGACCTGCATTAGTTAATAGCAGTTAAATAGTAGGCCACAAATAGATATGCATGGATGTTTCCAGTACTTCAATCAAGTCATAGTAATTTTAGAAGAATGGAAACCTATGGAAATGAAACTGAGTTTCTAACAACACAAAAGAATGAAACAAGTACTTTAACTTATGGCCAACTGACAATGTATGAAAGGTTTTAACATGCATTCAGGCTATTATAATAATATTTAATACTTTTCTATCATATGTAACCAAAAAAAAAACCAAGCCAAGTTTTTAATTTTTTGTCAATGCCTATACTTTCAGTAGAACCTTGATTGTATAGGTAGAAATCTTGACAAGTGAATACGTAAACGAGCTTATAATTTTGGGGACAGCTTGATATGCCTGAAAGATTTCAAACTTGCAATAAGGCTACTATAACTATTCATGCACATATAAAAATATTATTAGAATCAAAGAGAAAAAAAGAAAGTAAAAATAAAACATTTTCATATATGTCATTTCCAATTTAAAGCATAAATAACTCATTGATTTGTTTGTTTAATTTCTCTCCTACTCTACAATTGTCCAACAAGCCAATTTTGATCTATTTTACATTGTTTATTATCTCTCCCTTTTGAATCCATTAGATCACTAACTAATGCAGTATCTGTTATAAGACAGATTTTTCATCCTTATTTATATAGCATAATATAACTTTTCTTCAATTACTTCAGTGCAACATATAAGAACAATTTTCTGAGTGTATATGATATTAATCATAAGTACAGCTGAATATGGTGAAAATTAAGGATTTGGAATATAAATTAAATAGTTTTTTTAATTACTATTGAAAGTGTGGCTTCAATCATCAAATATGATTTGTGCGAAGGTTTTTTTCAGGAGCAAAGGTTTCACTATAATATAGTAATGTAGTTTAGTAATTGAACAAAGGTTCCACCATAATATAGTAACCGAACAAAGGTTTGAAAATAATAAAAATGGTATGGTACTAGTAGCAATATGCCAATTTAGAGTAATGTACAATTGCAAAAAATAACTGTTAAACGGCAATAATTGACTGACTTTTTTTGTGCTCTAGAATCAATATATTTAAGCATAATTGAAGCATATCCTCTTAGAGAAATATGGGGCGTACCTTTATGCTCAAATTTCTCTTCGTCGGTGACTCATTGAAATTCTAATATGGCAACATATTAGTTGAAATATATGAAAAAATATGTTTAAACGCCATTAGTTTAGCATCATACCTAGCTAAAAATATCAAAGGTAGAAAATAGTAGGACTGTATATTGAAAATCAAATAATTACAATATTATATGGAGTATAATAAAAGATAGTTAGAAATCAATTGAATTTTACATATTTCATGAAGTTGGGTGGTAAAAGTTAAATTCATGTGATTTGAATTTGAAACTACATAATAGTGGTATGCATGAGTAATAAATGCATGGAAATATGGTATACTTTTTTTTTACATTGACTAGAGCAAATCTCCTACAGCTTTTATTTGACGTTTTCTTTTTCACTTTTTTCATTTTGGAAGGTGTCGTGTTTATTGGATTTTCTATACTTGGAATAATTGGCGATTGGTTTCTTTTATATATATGACAACAAAATGTTCTCTATTAATGCATTCATTATACTTTTTAACAAATTTCAGATATCAGCTACCTACAAAACATCGTTTACTTTTGGATAAAAGTAAACACATAAAAGCATTTCTTGAACTGGAAGATTAATTTTGTCATATATTTTACATCACTATGTGTACATAGTAATACTCTCCAATTGTGAAGTGCATGGCATATTTTGATATGATCATTTAGTCTTTATTTAATCTTTAATTTATTTGTACCTAAAATTATATAAACTAACTGATAAAGATTTTTTTCTCCTATTTTATTGTGCTAATTGTTTCACATATTGGATATATCAATTTGTTTATCATTGGAATCGGATTCCCCTCTCCAAAAGTATGAGCAATATAGTTAAAATAGTACTGAATAAAGTTCTTTAGCACAAACATACTAATAAGGTGCAATACTTATATACTTTCTCCTCAACAACAACCTAGAACCATATTTGAATACTGGTGTTTCTAATGTAATGTAAGTCTTCCTAATCGTGCTTAACAATCTACCAAGTACTGAAAGGAGTGCTATCAGGTAAGGTGTGGTGGAAAATCTATTTGCTAATTTTCTCTTCTCCATCTTTGTTCTTCTTCTCCAACAATTTTAGCCATATAGATATTTGCTCCCTATCTCAATTTAGTTCTTGATTCAATGGTATTTTTTATTTTAGTTTTGTTTTATTAATTGTAAAAAAACTTTGGTGAATCAATAAAGTGGGTGGTTGGGTGAAATATCTTGTGTTATTGCGTTTTGATTTCAATTCCGTCTTGTTTTCAATCCAAGTTATCTCTTTGTGATTTGGGTGACAAAGATCCGTTGATAAAAGCTTCCGCAAAGCGCTACAATTTACATAACAGTTTGGTATCAGAGCACAGATCATCGCAAAGCTTAGAGTAATTTTGGTTTGAAAAATTATTGATGTCGTATATGATTTTGTTTTCGAAGATGGCTATTTTGGATGGGAAAAATTGGGATATTTGAAAGCCTAAGATGGAGGATGCTCTGTACCTCAATGATCTTCATGATCCGATTGATGGAGATAGAAAGAAGCCCTCTGGTGTAGATGAGGAAAAATGGTAGAAGATGGATAAGAAGACGATTGCTTTGATTTGCCAGTATCTTGATGATTCAGTTTTCCATCATGTGGCTAGTTGTGAATCCACGAAGGCTTTGTGGGACAAGTTGGTATCTTTGTATGATTCAAAGAGTGCTACTAGTATGGCTTTTCTGGTTCGAAAGTTGGTACAACTGAGATTAAATGAAGAGAAGTCTGTTGCAGAGCATTTGAATGAATTTCAAGATATAATAAATCAATTGGCAAATATGAAGGTCAATTTTGATGATGAGTTACATGCTCTTTTATTAATGATTTCGCTTTCAGAAAGTTGATAAACTTTGGTTGTTTCATTGAGTAATTCCAATGCTAATGGAACTATCTCATTGAAAACTGTTCGAAGTAGTATTTTGAATGAGGATATTAGAAGAAAAGGGTCATGGGTGAAATTAGTTCAAGATGAGGCTATGGTAGCAGGGGACTCGAAGAAGGATATAAGTTCGAAGAAGAAAGTCGCTAATGGTAAAGGTATGTCAAAAAGTATCATTTGTTACTATTGTCATAAAAAAGGTCATATGCGCAATAGGTGTGAAGCGTATAAAAGGGATCAAAAGAAGGCCATATACAGTGATAGTGATACATGGACGGGCATAGCTGAAGGTAGCGACAGTGATACTTCTTGTGATGTCTACATTAGTGAAGAGAAGCCTTGGAAGATGGATTCGAGAGCCAGTTTTCACACTTATAGAGATGTGAATTTTTTTTCTTCTTATGAGAAGAATTTTGGCATGATTAGAAAAACCAATGGAGAAGAGCTACCGATTTGTGGTATTGGATATATCCGGTTTCGTATGCATGACGGTGTGGTTAGAGAAGTCTCTGGAGTGGGACATGTATCCACTTGTTCGCATAATCTTATTTCTCTCGGTCAGTTGGATCGCCGTGGTTGCACTTATGAGACCCAAGGTGGAGTTTTGAGAGTGAAGAAAGGTGGTCGTGTAAGGATGAGAGGAGTATTGGAAGAAGGAAACATTTATAGCTTGGTTGGTTCTGTAGTCGACAATGGAAAGCGAATGACGATTGAAGGACCCAGTCCACAGCAAGGTGGAGAGGTTAATGTGGTCACTGTTTATGATTCTAGCAATGAGGATCATATTTTAGACAGGGGTCTTCATGTTGATGATGCTCGAAGAATCGTTAGTGATCAGGTAATGAACTCAGATCGAGTGATAGACGAGTGTCGAATTGCAAAATCCACAAAGACAAGACGGAGATCTTTGTGGTATTACAAACGTTTTTAAGACCGAATTTGTGTGGTGCACCTCGTGTGGGAGATGCATCACTTGTAGGCGGTGGTTGAGGTTTGTAATTTAATGTGGTTGAGATATGAGGATTTGTGATATATCTAAATATAGCATGCTTGATATGTTGAAGATGTGTGATTTTGCATCAAGGTGGAGTGCTAAATTTTGGTGATACAAAATCATAAATAGAGGGAAATAAATATGCAAAAGAAAAAAAGAGAAGATTTTGTTTTCCCTAATTAATGGGCATATTTGAGTATGTTTATTTCTCTCTCTAATTGCTAATCAAATTATTTTTTGCCATCTAATGTTAACTTGGACATTAAGTAATTGATTATATAAATAGAGACTAGAAGAGAGTGTAAATGTATGGTGGAAAATCTATTTGCTAATTTTCTCTTCTCCATCTTTGGCCATATAGATATTTGCTCACTTTTCCAATTTGGTTATTGGTTCAATGATATTTTGTTTATTTTAACTTTGTTCTATTAATTATAAACAAAATTTTGGTGAATCAATAAAGTGGGTGGTTGGGTGGAATATCTTGTGTTATTGTGTTTTGATTTCAATTCCATCTTGTTTTCAATCCGAGTTATCTCTATGTGATTTGGGTTACAAAGATCCGTTGATAAAAGCTGCCGCAAAGCGCTATTATTTCCATAACATGTATAACACCCAAACTTCACCAACATCACAAAATATAGCGTGGTGACCATTTCCTGCTGCCTTTACATGATGCATGATATGAGAGAACGTTCTTTTTGAATAAAATACTGCGATTCTTTTGGTAAGTTTGAAAGCTCCACAACCAGAAGGAAGTTTTTCTTTGTACCATTTCTCCTCTCGCTTATCTTCAGGTAATCCTCTAACCATGTAACATGCACTTGCATTTTATGTGTGTTCAATTCAATTTTTCTTATTTGGCCCTAGCACTTTGGAGTTTATCTACATCACAATAGTGCTCAAATTTCACCTACACTGCAATATGTAGATACTTTTTCAAAATATATATCCTAGAATTCTGATGCAAGCTTCTCACGGATATAATCATCTTTATTATCTTGTGACTCCTCTTTAGCCTGAGAACGTTGTTTTACTTCAGAATAATTTCTTTGCCTGGCACCATTAGTAGTAGGAACATTGATTGTCATGCAATGTTGACATCAAATAGGTTTAGCCATTACACTACGGCAACACTGAAACTTTGTATTACAACCAGTACACACTGTCCAAAATGTTTCCTAATTAGAGGAGTACTATCTGTAGAATTCTTTGTACATGAACTACTACCGCTACCGCTTCCGCTACTGCTGCTACTGCTACTATTGTCATTTGGCCGAACTTGTTGTTGACCGCTCTCTATTTTCATGTCATGAATCAGATGCTGTGGTTTGTCTAAGAGCGTTTTCCGGGCCTCCCCAATTAATTTGAATGTAGATTTTGCACCAAAATATTTGTTCCTGTCTGGATGGAGTAAAAGAGGAAGTTTTCTATATTACAATATAAAAAAACAAAGTCCTCTTTTTATGATTTGAAATGCAAGTTATTGTTTATTCAAATGGGTTTGTAATTGATAACATAAGGTCAAATAGCTCATAATTATGGAAACGCAAGTTTAAAAGTTGTTTTGTCCACCTAGTCATTTTTGAAGCAATAGTGGTGCATGGGATTTGATGATGTTAGGGCAACGGATTTACAGTTTACCTCTAAGCTCATTATAGCTTAGCTGCTAAAATATTGAATGGATGTTCTTAAAAGATTAAACTCGGCGTAGGATTTCACACAACATATCATAGGAACATGCAGTGTAACTGCTAGTTTAAAGGCTTCAAAGCGAGTGAAACTTTATGATTTTCTTTCTTATCTCTTTTATTTTGATAGTTGGTATGTTTATCTTGAAAAGTACATTTAGTTTGATGAAATTTGATGTGAAAAAGATTGAAATTTTTTAAAACAAACTTTGATACAATTGTGCTGGAACTTGTTTTTGTAAAAATGAATCCTTGAAACTTGAAATAATAGGAGAGAGGATAGGAGGTGCCGGAGGGGAAAGATGATGTGCCGAAGTGGGAAGGGGATGCCGGGCTACGCTACCAGCAACACCCTGCCTCTGTAACAAGGCAGCAGCCCCTATCGCCACATGACAACAGTGAAACTGCTGCCTTCGGCAGCAAGGTGTTGTTGCACATAGCAGCAGCACCTGCTGCTCATCTCAGGAGCCAGAAAAGTGGCATGGCCACTTGTCCGACCACCTGGCCGGACCTGGGTCGGTCTGGCCAGGGGTGTGATGTGCTGGGTCAGCGGCCCAGCCCATGTTGTGCGAGGTTATGAGCCCAGTCCCTCTTTACATGTTTTTAAAAAAAACAGGAAAAAATAAGTAGGAAAAAAATAAACAATAAAGAAAGAAAGAAAAAAGAAAGAGGAGAAAAGAATGCTTGTGCGTGGGTACATATGGGAGTGTGTGTTGTAGTATGTACATGGTGTGCGCTATATATGTGTGCTATCCTAATGCGTGAGTTATATGCAGGGGTTTGTGTTAACGTAAATGTGCATCTCGCGTGTGTATATGTATGTGTTTTTATGTTGTGTATCGAATTTTGATCACAAGACACTACCAAACAAACAAGGAAAGTATGTTGTGTAATTTAGGGGGATATATGACGATAGTATTGACTTATTATGAATTCATTAAAATTAATTCTACATGCTTTCAGTTTTATACATTCTGCCATTAAAGTCGCTATGGTCACTTAGATTTCACACTTTGAATTCGTGAAAATTATATAAATGACTAATAATGACATGGATTACTATAGACAGTATGAAGTGGTAGCTAAACTCAACGTACAACTGAAGAACGATTGTTGGTAGGAATTGGATGTGATAGAAAAAGGAGGGATGCTAAAGGAAAAGCAACTGCAATAATTCTGAACAAACTAGAGGTTAGTTGGCACTAATTATTGAAATTTGTTAAACTTCCTTTTAGTTTAAACTAGTTGTCAACTAATTTGTATGTTGATTGTTGGATACAACTTAATTATGTGAATGGTTGTAAATTCCACTAATTAGCTGAACCAACATTTCTTTCATTTCCCTAAAATTTAATCTTTATTTTTTTGTGCAAACACTATTTCTTGAATCAAATAGAACTAAATTATATGAATGGTTGTAAATTCCACTAATTAGCTTTGCTTAGTTTTGCATCAAAACTGAGAGCTCGGTTTTGATACACGATCGGTTTTGATACAAAACTGATCCAGGCTCAGTATTGCAACAAAACTGTGCAGTGCTCAGTTTTGTCACATTTGTTGTATGTCAAACTTTACATGATTTATTTTATAATAAAAGTCTTACAAATCAACCTTGACATCATGAAAGTATTGGATGCACACTTTATTCACTTGATATGTGATTTTCACTTTATTCTCATAGTATGATCTATTCAAGTAATACACAATAGACTTTAATGGTAGAAGAAGAGAAATTTGCTATTAGTGAAAGCCATTAAATTAATTTCGCATTACTATTATTTAATAGATAGGATACGAGTTGAGTGATGATTGTTATGATATAATATCAGCGAACTTTTTTAGTTTCTACATTGGTTATCTAAGCAATGTGATGATTTTTTCTTAATCTAGGAAGTCTAAACCATAGATAAGCTTCCAGTGCTAGAAGCAAATAATGATTTTTGGTTATAGGCTGAACTCGTTGTTCAATTATAGTACAAAGGAACAAAGGAGTAGGAAGAGTGCATGTTACATTCAATTATGGTATTTAAAAACATGAAATTGTGCATAATTGGGTATTGTATATTTTAAAACTGAAATATTATGAAATTACCTCATTATTTGATGTATAAAACTTGTTGTAACCATATCTTTTGATAATTATGTAATATGTTAATTGTAGACATGTTTTTAATCATTCTTTTGGTATAATTATATGTGTATTTAGTGGAAGATATAATAAAACTTTGATCCCTAACATATATCATGGTATTTTCAAACAATATTTTAATCTTTTAATTACCAGCATTTATAACCATTACACTACTAGAAAAAGGCTTAAACCCGGCGGCATGGGGCGACGGCTTCCGACGGCAATTTTTCGACGGTTTCCGACGGGCCGTCGGCGGCCGTCGGAAGCCGTCGGAAATTTGCGATTATACCTTCAGCCGAGAGCCATCTTCCTCCTCCTCTTCATACGAAAATCCACCCAAAAAACCCTCAAATTCAACCTCCAAACTTCCAATCCCTACTTTCTAGCTTCCGGATCTTCCAAGGCTCCCTAATCAACCTCCGTTACTCTTAATCTCAGGTATAATCTCTTATTTTTGTAAAAAATTCAGTTTTTACCCTAATTCTAGATTTGCATAAATTGATAAATTAGGACGAATTAGTGATTGCAATTGTTTCCAATAGCGTAATAACAGTTTATAGCATCACATGGTATACCGATTTCATGTTTTATCGTGAAATTGTGAAAAATACGTATAATTTGTCGTTGTTCGTGTATATGTAAATTGTTGTGTATGCCTTGACTCGACGATTGTATACGTTATTTGGAATAAGATAAATTGATTGAATGAATTAGGAGTATTATATTGTGCGCGTATTTACTTATGAAACAAAAAAATGCATTACTCTAAATTATATTGTGTGTATTGAAAAATGACAAAAATGTTAAAACAGCCTTAAGTTGATGTAATACGTTGAATAAATGTGTTAAATTAATATATATTTTTGTAAATGTGAACATTGAGTAAATCTGTATTTTTTTGTAAAATGCGCGTATGTAACTGACAAATGTCCCTTAGAGAGATTTTGGCCCCGTCTGACGAGTGTTGTACATGATCGTTGTATAAATAGTCGTTCTCTTTGAAAAACGACCATTTATATTCATCTGGTACAATGTTTGTCGGATTTGTCCCTGTATTGGACAAGTTATGAACACAGTAAGCATTTATATTTTGTATACTACTTCGTCTCAAACGGTTCATAAAATTTCGGCCTAACTTTTCTTTTTTGTTTCCTGCGTACACGCATTTGTGTACAATGCAGGGAACAAAACGGTTCCGACGGCCGCCGACGGCTTTTGGCCGTCGGAAAACGTGTTTCCCCTTGTAGTGTTAGCAATCTTGAGATTTCCAACGATTATAACCGTTGGTAAATGGAAATTTTTTCTTGGGGAATAGGGCTGTTCCAACGGTTATAATCGTTGGAAATGTGGAATTTTCTAATGGTTATAACCGTTAGGAAGGAGTATTTTTCCAACAATTATAACCGTTGGGAAAACTGTTACAAAATTTGTCACGTACCTATTACTAACGGTTATAAGCGTTACAAATCTAATTTGTAACGGTTATAACCATTGGAAAATGTCAATACTGGTGTTGTGTAACATACTTATATAAGTAAATTAACTCAAGTGAACTGTAACAAGTGAAATGCATCAGTAACTCAGAGGATGCCTGAGATCGCTCGTCCTTTAAGGATCCGTTAAACTATTTACATATGTAATGATATACGCTATTATATGTAATGTCTATCAGTAAAGTATAATATTAAAAATAGCGTTAAGGCGTTATCCATATCTCCCTTAACACATTTTATAAATGCCGTAGCCTATACAGTACTGTAAACTCCACCAAACCGATGGGTTATCAGGGAGCACTCCATAGGTATGACACAAACCAAAATCATAGTAGGCTCGATAAGGCACACGAGGCTATGCCCAGGGTAGGATTTTACTGTTTTGCAAAACCAGACCAGTGGTAACGCATAGCCGCAGCTACCGCCCACCTCGGAACAACACTCCCATAATCAAAGGTGTGCACCAATCGATCACAAAGTAAAAGATATGGTTTCGAAGAAGCGTGTCCGATAGGAGGAGCGACCTCACTTGGCCTGGTTATGGCTTCTGTTTTAGTCATATCAACCTGACGCGAAGGTCAGAGCTGCGTTCTTACCTCATACCAGTAGCGTCCGCCAAACCATCCTACTTCGTTCTGGATTCTCCACCGCGTGTACAGTTGTTAAAGTGGTTTCAGAATTGGTGGAGAGTATGACAATATCCGACCCCGGTCTCTTTAACAACCAATCGTTATATTTTTCACACCGTGGTCATTTTATAAAACATTTAAATAATAATCTTAATATTATAATTTAAATCAATACTAAAATTTTAACTTCAATTATATTTTAGATTCAAAACATTTATTTTACAATTCATACTAAATCAAATTATTACATTCCAAAATGACATCTTTTAAACTTAAATAAAATCTTGTTTAAATTAAAAATTCTTTAAATCAGATTTAATTACAAATTATCCTCTACTTATCTTCTTAAATTTTATTTATTAAAGTTATTATATAAAAACCTATATTCGTTATATTAAATTAATACTATATTTATTATATTAAATTAAAACTATATTTATTATATTAAATTAAGTTTTAAAATTATTTAAATTATATATTTAAAACTAAATAAAATTATAAGTTAAAATCTTAAAATTTCCTTTTTAAAACCATATAATTTAAAATTTAAACATATAAAATAATTTATTTTCCAAGTATAAGTTTTTAAATAAAATCATTAAATTAAATTTAAAAATCAAACATACTTTGAAAATTTTAGAAAATAATTTAAAAACCGACCACAGTGTCCATATATAATTTTCTACCCTATGGTCAAGTGATACAGATATATATCATTTCAACCCGTAATAATTTAAATTTCTGGGTATATATCATTTCAACCCGCAATCCCAAGTAAATTCTTAATCAATAAAATCGCTCGGGCTTATCACTTCAGCCCATAACGATTTTCCCTAATCTATAAGATCGTTCAGGTATGTATCATTTCAACCCATAGTGATTTTGCTAACAACAACTAAGGGAACTTATAGTGTGATAACAACATATATGATAAATATAACATTTGTCACGTATCATATCACATAACATAACAAAATTCAAATTTCCGTTTCAATGACAATTCAGGTGATATTAATTCACTTAAAATAAGTATGTAAGTCGCGAGTGATTGCTCACCTTCCGTGGCAAATGAAAGAGACGACTATGACTATGATACAAGGCACGAACAAGCACGACTAGCCAATTCACAAACACGAACAGACACGAACAAAAATTTCTTTTTTTATATAAATAAAAGAGGAGAGAAGAAGGCAAAGGGGTTCGGCCCTAGGCTATGTGGCTCCGCCAAGTGGTGCGCCTATGGGTGTGGGTGTGGCCGAAGTGTGTAGGTGAGTGGGTGTGGTTTGGGGTGGCGTGTGGGTGTAGGTCGAAAATGGGTAGGGTTTTGTGGTGTGTGTCCGGAAAGGGTGTGGAGGAGGTGTGGCCGTGGGTATGTGGGTGTGTGGAGGCCTAGGGGGTACGATCGAGTGTGGGTAGGAGGGGTGTGGGGTTTTGGCCGAGGTAGGTGGGTGGGTAGGAGGAGGGTAGGCGGCGGCAAAAGAGGGGGAGAGAGAGGAGAGATAGAGAGGGAGAGGCTAGGGTTAAGGAGGCTAGAGTTTTAGGAATTGGACTGGAGATGGAGATGGTGGAGGAAGAGGATAGAGTTTACTGTAAGTTTCAGGTTTCTGGAGAAAGAAGAAGATAGGTCAGAAAAAGTATATTACCTTTCTCAACAAACACATCTATTCATAAAAGATACGTAGCTATTCAGAAAACCTCTCCAAATTCTAGCCCAACGACATAAACTCGACAACACAAGCCCAAAGTCCAAAATAAAAATAAAAGAAAATAGGCAATATACACACAAATAAACGCACGTTTTTACGTTGAAAAATGCAGATTTGAAGATGTAGGAATCAGATTTTAATGAAACGAAAAGTGGAGTGGAGATTAGAATTCAGTCTAGTATCATAAAAAAAGAATAAATTTCAAATTTTCAAATTTAAAATTTTCAAACAAAAGTCAAACTTTGACTAATTTTGACCAAAATTTGAAATTTCACAATAATTTCCATTTTATTGAATTTGGAAAATATATTACTCAATATCCAAAAATCGTTGTTTAAATTCAAATTTATTTAAATTTTAAAATATTTAACTCAAAAATTCAATAAAATTTCTTTTAAAATTTGACTGAATTTTTGGATCGTTATAGAATGACTAACACTGATACACTCGTCAACCTCTCTTTCATACTTATGAACGCGTGCTCACACCTCGCTTCCTAATTAAAAGTCTGATTCTTCTTTATTAAGTTGGTTAACGGCGCTGCTACCTTAGAGAAGTCCCGGATAAAACGTCTATAGTATCCCGCCAAGCCAAGGAAACTTCTCACATTTGTAGCGGTCTTGGGTCGATCACAATCCTACACTGCAGCCACCTTCATTGGATCTACAACAATACCCTGCTTAGAAACAATGTGAACCAAAAATGACACTTCCCTCCTCCAGAAGTGACACTTCGAAAATTTTGCCTTCAATCGGTGCTTCCTCAACACCTCGAGCGCAATCCTCAAATGCTTCTTATGTTCTTCCTTCGTCCTCAAATAAACAAGGATATCATCCATGAACACAAGTACAAACTTATTTAGTCAATCCCTGAAAACACGGTTCATAAGATCAACAAAGTATGCCGGTGCGTTGGCTAGCCCGAACGGCATAACCAACCACTCGTAAAATCCAGATGGCGTATGAAATGTTGTAATCGGCATACTCTCCTTCTCCACTCTCAGTTGATGAAACCTTGACACAAGGTCTAATTCAGAGAACACCCTAGCGCCGTGGAGTTGATCGAACAAGTCATCAATATGCAGGAGTGCATACTTGTTCTTCTTCGTTACCTTGTTCAACTCATGACAATCTACACGTAGCCTCAGAGAGCCATCTGCCTTTGTGGCGAATACTACAGGCACACCCTACTCAGATATGATCCTACGAATGAACCCTCACATCAACATGTCATTCACTTGCACCTCCATCTCCTTCTGATTTATGGGTGCCATACGCTTCAAAGGCATAACTATGGGTTTGACATGCTTTACCAAGTCTATATGGAACTCTATGTCCCTGTGTAGTGGTAATTGAGTTACCTCCTCAAATACGTTTGGATACTTTCTTGCTATAGGAAGAGATGGCAACTCATCGTGTAAGACCTCGAGCGAATACAGAAAGCTAACCATCACCTCATCGCTAGGCAGGCAGCCTATTTCTAACTTAAGCCCATCATACATCCCTATTGTCACCAACGGCCTCTCACAATCCATCACTACTCCGTACCTCTACCACCAATCCATCCCCAGTATAATACATATTCCCACAAAACCCCAATCAAAGCAATCACAAGAAAACAAGCATCCATAGCTCGATAAGGCTAGGTCTTGACAAACCATGCAAAGTCTAGTAGAGCCTCCAACTGGGTTCATCACGATCAAGGGTCGGTCAACAATTTTAGGTCTTAATCCCAATATATCTAACAAATCAGTAAATATGAAGGAATGCAAAGCCCTGGTATCGAATAAAACACGTATAGGTGTATCGGAAATAGAAAGCATACCCTGTATATTGATGCTCTTCCCCTTCTCCTTCACTGATGGAACACTCAATGAAGTTGGAACAGCGTTCAAAGCGTAAGCAGACACAACTTGCTTATTCCTTGGTGGTTCTGGACAACCCTTCTTGATATGCCCCGGCTTATTGCAGTTATAGTACTTCTTGCCCTCCGCCTTGCAGTCTTTAACAAGATAGCCCTTCTCCCTCAATTGTAGCAAGTAGGCACCCATTTTCCCTTCTTCTGACTACCCCTCTTGCCTCCCCCGCTAGCTTGTGACCTTAGCTCATTCTTGGGAGCAACAACTGGCTTAGGCTTAGGATACAGACTCTTATGTCGAAGAGCCTTCTCTACCATCCTCTCAAATATCTCATCAATATGATTCACGAGCTTTTTCCTAAGATAATCGTCCAAGCCTATGATAAATTTCTCATTCTTCTTGAGCAGAGTATCGATAAAGGATAGGTCATACTTCGATAGTGTGTCAAACTCAGCCACGTACTCCAACATAAACATATCCCTATGTCTCAAGTTCAAAAACTCCCGGAGCAACACTTGCTTCTGAGTGACCTATATATACTTCTCTTCAAATCTCGCCTTGAACTGCTCCCAAGTAATCTGATCCTTAAGAGTAGCAATCTTAATGTTGTTCCACTACCTCATAGCTCTTCCCTGAGGGTATCTAAAGGCCAACTTCCTCTTTATCGCATCCTCTAACTCTATATCCTCGAAGATGCGTTCGTAGGTATCCAACTAATCTTGCACTTTAATGGCTGATTCCGTTCCAAGAAAAAGTTTTCCGCCAAGAGTAAAAAAACCTGGCTTCACTGGGCGAAGTCAGCCCTCGACGCTTGCACTGGAGCACCACCACCAACTGTTGCAGTAGGAGCAACTTGGGCATTCTGAACCATATTTTACACCATCTTAGCGAACATGTTCTGCAAATCGGGGTTAACAGCCCCCGATCCCGCGTCCTCCTTAACTCCAGAGATGGAGTTCCTAGCAGTGTTCCATGTTAGTCGGCTCATTGTTATAAGCTATAATAATAACGATCAATCTTTCTAAAAGGAATAAGTGGTGTCCATGAATGCAATACGACTTATACACTATATACACTACTATATAGTCTGAAAACCAAAGTATAACAAGTATGCTCTCATGTATATCGCTAGATCCATTCTAAGGCGATAGCTCCTTCCTTATCTCTAATGGATCCTAATATCAACTTAGGTCGTCTAGGAAACCTAAGCTCGAATACCAATAATGACGACCACCCTACACCTTCGGTACCAAATATACCTATGTGATGCACTGTAAGGGTACCCAACCGATGTAGGATGGTAGCCAAGAATGTACGTAATGAACTGCACTAGACCTGATATATCATATGCTTTAAGTAAACTCAGCAGATATACTAGCAACCCAGGAAAGAATCACTGGAAAGCTATAATTCAAGTATTAGGATACCTAAGGTATACACAAAGTCATGGACTACATTGTGAGAGGTACCCATCTGTAATAGAAGGGTATTGTGATGCAAACTGGATAATTGGTTCATTAGATACAAAATCCACTAGTGGATATGTGTTTACCTTAGCTAGTGGGGAAATATCTTAGAGATCCTCTAAACAAACTTACATAGCAAGATCTACCATGGAATCAGAATTTATTGCCTTAGAAAAAGCCGCAGAAGAAGCGGATTGGCTTCGAGGTTTTTTAGAAGGTATTTCGAATTGGGAAAAACCTATACCTCCAATAAGCGTACATTGGGATAGCCAATCAGCTATTGGAAGGGCCAATAGTAAGCTTTACAATGGCAAGTCTAGACAAATTCGTCGTAGACATAAAACTATTAGACAAATTCTCTCCAATAGGGTTATCACAATTAACTATGGTAGATCAAATGATAACACTGTGGATTTACTAACAAAAGGTTTATCTAGAGAAAAGGTTAACATTTTATTGATGGGAATGGGGTTAAAGCCTATAAACTAAAAAGTTTCTTTAAACGGAAACCCCACCTAGCTGACTGGAGATCCCAAGATCTAGATTCAAAAGGACAACTAAGTTTAGATAAACTTGCTAGCATCATAAATATTCAAACCATTCCTATGATAAGTCAGTGCACTACTCGTCGGAGAATAGGATAAGTTTTAATACTTTTAATGATGTCTATACTTGGTAATATTAAGAACCAAGTAGGGTATTGTGAAATACCCTTTATAGAATCACCTACGTGAGTGCGTAGGCGCCGCTTCAAGGAGAATTGTAAGGCCAAATTCTCCAAGCTTTCATAAGACCAAGCCGGTGTTCATGGCAAAAACAAACACAAACAGAGAACCAAGGAAGATAAGAAACACTTATTGTGTGTTGTCTATTTTAGATTTACATAAAAGGCTTACAGTTCAAAGACAATCTAAGTCCACTGATTCGCCAGTAAGTCAAAAGGATAAACACTAGGAAAGTTCAAGGCCAATGTGCCACTTTAACCGATACGATAAATGTATCGTAAAATTTAAGAACAAATTGGGCAATTACTCATTCATGTGGGGGATTGTTAGAAATGAATGAGCATTTCATTGGGAAATGTGAGGCATTAAATGCCTTGGGAAATGAATAGTCCCACATTTTAGAATAAAATATACATTTTATGTTTATATACTAAGATGTGGACACTATTATAATTACTACGTGACAAAGAGAGACATGAAAGCATAGCCATCTTGGCGGATGGTGCAACGCACCACTACGCATGCGCACCCATGCCCATGCCCATGCCTGAGCCCGAGCCCGCACTCGTTGTGGCGCCCCACTCCTAGACCCATATTAACAAAGAGTATTACAAGGTAACACCGTCTGCTAATGCGGATAATATAGCTGGTTAGGAGCGACCATCTATAGCCTTGTCTTAATTATCTATTGAATACGCCGACAATGCCACTTCTTACTTAAATGGATCGACATATCCAATAAATACTTAATACAAAGCCATTGGTGGCTGAGGATCTATCAGAATAAAATATAACAACTCAAATGTAATACACATCACATAACAGTAAATCATCACATACATTTTCACATATACGGATACATACAGAGTTTACAAAATGATACAAGTCAAGTGGTAAAGCAAACCACAATATACAGACGAGTCAATAGAGTATATATCAGAGTTACAGATAAAAAGGACTACACAAAAAGCTATGACAAAAAGGAGCTAGCGGAATAGTCCATGCGAAAGCAAAAATAGGCTAAGTCCAATGTACCTAACCTGAAACATCTCAGTCTGACCCAAGTATAAAATACACGGGTCAGTCTGGCTAAACAAATCAGTTAGATCAACAAATGATAATGCCCATACAAAATCATAAAGTACCACAAATATCTCCAAAAGAGATAACCAAATCATCTAACATAAGGTGAACCAAAATGAGCCTCATATCATAGGCAACTCAAATAATCCGAGGATATCATATCCCAAAACAAGCCAAAAAGGCAAATAATAAATACCAATAATGGTAACACAAGTTTCACAGGGTAATCGCTGTATCGTGTGGTTCAAAGAACCTACCCCGACAGGCGATACACTAGGGAAATATAATTGTCGAAGAAACAAAAGATGCTCGAGCTCAGTACTGTATAACAAGGATCCACAAACCCGAAGGCAACAAACCCAATATCACTCGAGCGGTGACGATGGACCAACTCCAAAAGCGATACTATAGGGCAACAAACCCGAAGGCAACATACCCGAAAGCAACAAACCCCGAAGGCTCAAGCCCGAAGGCCACAAACCCCGAAGGCAACAAACCCCGAAGGCTCAAGCCCGAAGGCCACAAACCCCGAAGGCAACAAACCGTAGTGGTGAAGGTTCGAAGGCCCAGTACTGGACACCAATTAACTGGCGGAATGTGTCACAACTCTCATAAAGGAACCCGAAAAATGTTAACGTGAGTCCCATACCACATGTTCGCACTAAACGGTTTACTAGCCGTTAGCCAATCTCACACTCAAAGCAGTGCAAAGTTCACCTCATTTCATCGGTAAACCAGACCCAAAGGTCAAAACAGTCAAACGAGTAGATTAGGAATTAACTGAAAAGATAAACGCACGTGTTCATAGCATGCGTTTTATTTAATCATTTGATTCTCCTCCCTCTTCGTTCGAAGTGCAAAATTGTATGTGTGTTTTAAATAGAAATTTTAAATTGGAGAAACGAGTTTTAATACACTTTACAAAGATCATTATATAAAGACCCGTGCATGAAATCAAAAAAAGAATTATCAAAGTCAAATATGCAATAACAACTAATTGGAACAACTCGAATCGGTTAAAATTGGAAATTCAAGAAAAATGGTGAAAAATAGGCAAAAACAAGCAGGTCAGTCAACTGCCCTTCTACAGTCAGTCGACTGAACCATAACCCGAGAGTTTTTAGACCCTGCAGTCAGTCGACTGACTGTAGGGGCCAGTCGACTGGCTGTAGCTGAAACTGTTTTCCAGCCTATCAAATGGAAGAGCAAACTCTCACCATTTGCAACCGGTCGAGCAATGGACTTAAGGGGCTTTTGCCAAACGATAACCCAGCCCCATTGGCTCTCCGATTCACCACCAAAAACATGTTCAACATCAAAGCTATGATTTTTAGAGTTTTTGACTTCAAAACACCAAAAATGGAAATGTTCACCAAATCAATTCAAACCAAAAGCAATTGAACATGAATAAGCATTAGGAATTCATACCTAACATCAATGATATCAAGAGAAGTAGATGTGAGTTCAAAACTCACCTTTTTAACTCAAAAACAAAGATGAGAAGCACAAACACAAGGAAAAGATCAATCACTCTTCACTTCAACTCTACAAGCTTCAATCTAAGATTTAAAACAAGTATTTCCTAAATTAGGTTTAGGAATTTTCTGAAATTGAAGAGGAGAAGAGATGGAGAAGATGAAGATGGAGTTTACCTTAGCTTTTCCAAGAATTTGGAGCAACAATTTGTAGTTTGCAATTGAAAACTAGGGCTTGGTGTTTTAATTTCCCATTCCTCTCCCCATTTTCAGTTGTGCAAGAGTGTTTAAGAAAATAGAATGTAGTGAAGAGGAGAGGAGAGGGGCTGAACTAGGTTATATGATGAGTTGGGTCAAACCCAAACCCAAAAAGCCCAATAGAAAATAGCGAAAATCAACTTACTCCAAACCTATCGAAGCTTATACTAAAAAAAGTTGCAAACGCCAATTTGGACTCAATGGAAGTGGTCCCGAGTCCTAATTCGACCGTTTGCAAAAAGTAGCTTTTCGGACTTAATCCGATTAACGACGTTATATTTAAATAAAATATTTAAATATGAAATCGTAAAATATGCGGGTTGTTACAGATCTCCCCTCCTTAATAAAATTGCATCAATGCAATTCTTAGAGAAGAATTTGCAACAACTACATACTTACAACACCCAAAAAGAAAAGAAAATAAGCTTGAGATGGAAAGATATTCTCACCATTGCTAAGCAAAGATAGAAAACCCGGATAGGATCACTCGATAAACTCTTTGGTTTCCCAAGTACAGTCATTGGGATTAGCAGACTATTGAACTTTAATGAGCGGCACGTCCTTGTTCCGAAGGTGTCTCACTTCCGTGGCAAGTACGCGAACAGGCTGCTGTACAATAGATAAATCTGGTGAGATCTCAAGCCCTTTCAAATCAGGAGAGCCGATAACAGAATCCGATTCTTGAAGACACTTCCGTAACTGCGTGAAACACGGTGTGAACTCCGGATAGATGAGCTGGAAGTGAAATTCTATAAGCCACAGGGCTAATACGTTCAGTAATAGGAAATGGTCCTACAAAGCGAGGAGCCAATTTCCCTGTCACACTGAAGCGCATAACCCCTTTCAAAGGAGAAACACGAATAAAGACAAGATCACCAACCGAGAACTCGAGAGGCTTCCTACGGTTATCCGCGTAGGATTTCTGGCGCTCTGTGCCTCTTTCATTTTCTGACGAATAAGGACAATCTTCTCAGAAGAATCATGAACAAAATCCAGGCCAAGAATAAGCTTCTTCCCAGATTCCAACCAACAAGAAGGTGATCGGCATGGCCTTCCGTATAAGGCTTCGAAAGGAGCCATACCGATACTGGACTGAAAACTATTATTGTAGGAGAACTCTACAAGGGGTAGATGATCCTCCCAACTACCTCCGAAATCAAGAATACAAATACAGAGGAGATCTTCCAAGATACGATTCACCCGTTCAGTCTGTCCATCAGACTGTGGATGATAAGCTGTGCTGAAATTAAGCTTTGTTCCCAAAGCTTGCTGAAGACTCCGCCAGAAATGACTGGTAAATAAAGGATCACGGTCACTCACAATCGAACTAGGAACACCGTGAAGTCTCACGATTTCCTTGATAAATAACTTAGCCAAAAGAGAAGTAGTCCTATTAGATTTAATAGGAATAAAATGAGCTGACTTGGTGAGGCGATCAACAACAACCCAAATGCTAGAATGACCCGATCTCGTACGAGGTAGGCCATCAATGAAATCCATCGAAATCTGATCCCATTTCCACAATGGAATCTCTAGAGGCTGAAGGAGACCAGAAGGGCGCTGATGTTCGGCTTTAATACGTTGACAAGTCATGCAATTACTCACATAACTTGCCACATCGCGCTTCATGCCTTCCCAATAATAAAGGCGATGCATATCGGCATACATCTTACTACTGCCAGGATGAATAGTATATTTAGACCGATGACAGTCGTCAAGAATGTCATGCCTAAGTGTAGAATCGGAAGGCACAACAAGACGGTTCTTCTTGCGAAGACACCCATGAAGATCAATGCTGAAATCCCGCAACACCTCATCACGGGGTTCAGTCTCACAAAGCTGAATAAGATTCACAAGATCAGGATCACGCCGCCGAGCTTCGGCAATACGATCCAATAGAGAGGGTCGAGCTTCCAAACTGAATAATACTATCGGAGAATCAGAAGATGGAGCTCGATCACGAATATCACAAAAAGATAGAGTCTCAAGAATATCCCATTCGGCAAGCATCAAAGAAACGACAGCCGAATGTCTGCGACTAAGCGCATCAGCAACACGATTACCCTTACCAGGGGTATATAGGATATCAAAATCATAGGAGGCAAGAAACTCGAGCCAACGCTGTTGCCTCATATTAAGTTCCTTCTGAGTGAACAAATACTTCAAGGATTTATGATTGGTATAGAGAATGAAGAGCTCGCCTAATAAATAGTGTCGCCAAATCTTCAAGGCGAAGACAATGGCGGCTAACTCAAGATCATGAGTGGCATAGCGAACTTCATTCGGACGCAGTTGCCTAGAAGCATAAGCAACTACCCGATCCTTCTGCATAAGCACGGCACTGAGACCACTACCACAAGCATCGGTGTAGACAACAAGATCATGATTCCCCTCGGGAACCACAAGAATAGGAGCATTAGTGAGAAGTTCCTTCAATGTCTGAAAGGAAGCTTCACACTTGTCGGACCAAATATAACGAATGCCTTTCCGAGTAAGGCTGGTGAGAGGAAGCACAACATGGGAAAAATCCTTAATGAACCTACGGTAATAACCCGCCAATCCAAGGAAACTACGAATCTCATGAACATTCTCAGGCCTCTTCCAATTCTGGATACCTTCGATCTTTGAGGGATCAACAGAGATGCCGTTGGAAGATACAACATGGCCTAAGAACTTAACCTTATTCTCCCAAAAATGGCACTTGGAGAATTTGGCTTTTAGCTGATGGCGACGAAGAGTACTTAAGACAATTTTCAAGTGATTAGCATGCTCGGCTTCAGATTTAGAATAAACAAGAATGTCATCAATGAACACAAGGACGAACTTATCAAGATATTCCCGGAGTACCCGATTCATAAGGTCAACAAAGAAAGCAAGAGCGTTCGTCAAACCGAACGGCATAACGAGCCACTCGAAAGAACCATAACGAGTGCGGAAAGCTGTAAGGGGTATGCTATCTTCCGCGACTCGGAGCTGATGAAAACCAGTGGCAAGGTCGAGCTGAGAGAAGACCTTAGCGCCACTCAATAGATCGAACATATCATCGATCCTCGGCAAAGGATACCTATTCTTGATGGTCAACTCGTTAAGCTTGCGATAGTCGATGCAAATCCTAAGAGTTCCATCGGACTTCTTCACGAAGACGATCGCGGTACCCCACGGTGAAAAACTGGACTGAATCAACTTCTTGGACTCAAGCTCTAAAAGCTGCTTATTGAGTTCCTCATTTTCTTTTGTAGACATCCTCGTGGGAGGACGCCCAACTGGCTGCGCGCCTGGAACGAGATCAATGCGGAACTCGATCGCCCACTTGGGTGGCAAACCCGAAACCGGCTCAAAAACATCCAAGAAGTCACAAACAATAGGAATATGAGATATATCATCATCATCTCGGGAGCCAAGAGAATATAAAGCCATCTCGGAATTATCCACATTCCGGAGAACAAGTGATAGCTAAGTAGATGAATCTGGATGTCGAAGATATAAAATTCTTTCAGAACAAATAATCCTAGCATCGTATCTCACTAGCCAGTCCATACCCAAAATCATATCAAAATCCAAATAAGAAATAACATGCAGATTCGCACGAAAAGAAAAGCCACATAAAACAATCTCAACATCATCACAAAGCATGCTAAGGGTTGCGGATCCCCCAATAGGATTCGCAATCCTCAACGAAATAATCATACAAGAAACATCCAAAGACAAATCATCGACGAGCTTCTTCGATACGAATGAGTGTGAAGCACCCGTATCGAAAAGAACTCGAATACTACGGTCATGAAATAAAATAGAACCTTCCAAAATAGATGGAGATATACCTCCGGGCTGAGAATGACCTCCAGAAGCCTTCGCAACATAAAGCTTGCCAGACTTGGCATTAGGAACAGTAGGACATGAGGAAACATGATGACCTTCCTTCTTGCAATAACGGCAGAAGAGAGGCTTAGGACAAGCTCGAATCATATGATCAGGAGAACCACAACTGAAACACTTCCGAATGGAAGGTGTTCTGGAAGACTGAGAGTTAGAACCAGATTCAACGGGCTTCTTCTTCTTGGAAGGAAGAAATCCCTGCTTAGGAAATGGAAACTTCTTCTTATTGGGGTTCTTGCGTACCTCAACATCATCACCACTATCGCACTCCTTCTCGATGGCTTCGAGATGAAGTGCCGAATCAACCAACTCCTCAAAAGAAAGCTTAAGCTAAAGCATTAAAGACTTCTTAAGATATTTCTTAAGACCAGAGACAAACTTCATATTCTTCTTATACGAAGTGCTAATGAATTCAAGACCATATTTAGATAAGGCCTCGAAAGATGCAACATAATCAAAGACGGAAGACTTCCCTTGCTTCAACTCAAGGAAGCGACGGGCTAATAAAACTTTCTTATATTCAGGAATGAATTTGAGTTCGAAGCGTTCCCGGAACCGAGTCCAAGAAAGAATAGACTCATCAAGTTCGGATATAAGAAGCTCGTACCAATCAAGGGCACGCTCTTACAATAAGCTAGAAGTTACAAGAACTCGATCGTGGTCAGAAAGATCCATGCGAGAGAAGATACGTTCACATGTGCGAATCCAAGCTTGGACCTCAAGAACGGACTCGGAGCCTTTGAATGGCTTTCCACCAAGATGAGCAAAATCACTGCACAGGTGTGAAAAAGCAGACTTGCGCGGAGGAGATGCACGAATAGGAGCTGGAGGCTGAGTTCTCCTAAATAACTCCAGAAACTGATCGACAGACATATAAACGCCGTCCGGATGCGAGCCACTGGATTGCCCAACATCCGAGCGTTGTCCTCGGCCTCTTCCGGCCATTAGCTGAAAGATAAGATAAAGATTATTCACAAGGTAGATATCATTAATTCAAATATGGAATACTACGGAAAAATACATTCCTAGACGTATTCCCAAAAATTCTATCTACCCCAAAGGCACGGAAAGAATAAAGGCACAATGATTCAAAGATTTGTAACATTCGTATTACCCTTTGATGTACCGTAATATGTGTCTCTGTTCTATGGTTATCATATTTTGTTCTGAACTCAGCCCTGATACCAAGCTGTGGCGCCCCACTCCGAGACCCATATTAACAAAGAGTATTACAAGGTAACACCGTCTGCTAATGCGGAGAATAGAGCTGGTTAGGAGCGACCATCTATAGCCTTGTCTTAATTATCTATTGAATACGCCGACAATGCCACTTCTTACTTAAATGGATCGACATATCCAATAAATACTTAATACAAAGCCATAGGTGGCTGAGGATCTATCAGAATAAAATATAACAACTCAAATGTAATACACATCACAGAACAGTAAATCATCACATACATTTTCACATATATAGATACATACAGAGTTTACAAAATGATACATGTCAAGTGGTAAAGCAAACCACAATATACAGACGAGTCAATAGAGTATATATCAGAGTTACAGATAAAAAGGACTACACAAAATGCTATGACAAAAAGGAGCTAGCGGAATAGTCCATGCGGAATCAAAAATAGGCTAAGTCCAATGTACCTAACTTGAAACATCTTGGTCTGACCCGAGTATAAAATACATGGGTCAGTCTGGCTAAACAAATCAGTTAAATTAACAAATGATAATGCCCATACAAAATCATAAAGTACCACAAATATCTCCAAAAGAGATAACCAAATCATCTAACATAAGATGAACCAAAACGAGCCTCATATCATAGGCAACTCAAATAATCCGAGGATATCATATCCCAAAACAAGCCAAAAAGGCAAATAACAAATACCAATAAAGGTAACACAAGTTTCCACAAGGTAATCGCTGTATCGTGTGGTTCAAAGAACCTACCCCGAGAGGCGATACACTAGGGAAATATAATCGTCAAAGAAACAAAAGTTGCTCGAGCTCAGTACTGTATAACAAGGATCCACAAACCCGAAGGCAACAAACCCAATATCACTCGAGCGGTGACGATGGACCAACTCCAAAAGCGATACTATAGGGCAACAAACCCGAAGGTACAAACCCGAAGGCAACATACCCGAAGGCAACAAACCCAGAAGGCTCAAGCCCGAAGGCCACAAACCCCAAAGGCAACAAACCCCGAAGGCTCAAGCCCGAAGGCCACAAACCCTAAAGGCAACAAACCATAGTGGTGAAGGTCCGAAGGCCCAGTACTGACACCACTAACTGGCGGAATGTGTCACAACTCTCAAAAAGGAACCTGAAAAATGTTAACGTGAGTCCCATACCACACGTTCGCACTAAACGGTTTACTAGCCGTTAGCCAATCTCACACTCAAAGCAGTGCAAAGTTCACCTCATTTCATCGGTAAACCAGACCCAAAGGTCAAAACGGTCAAACGAATAGATTAGGAATTAACTGAAAAGATAAACGCACGTGTTCATAGCACGCGTTTTATTTAATCATTTGATTCTCCTCCTTCTTCGTTCGAAGTGCAAAATTGTGTGTGTGTTTTAAATAGAAATTTTAAATTGGAGAAACGAGTTTTAATACACTTTACAAAGATCATTATATAAAGACCCGTGCACGAAATCAAAAAAAGAATTATCAAAGTCAAATATGCAATAACAACTAATTGGAACAACCTGAATCTGTTAAAATTGGAAATTCAAGAAAAATGGTGAAAAATAGGCAAAAACAAGCAGGTCAGACGACTGGCCTTCTGCAGTCAGTCGACTGAATCGTAACCCGAGAGTTTTCAGACCCTGCAGTCAGTCGACTGACTACATGGGCCAGTCGACTGGCTGTAGCTGAAACTGTTTTCCAGCCTATCAAATGGAAGAGCAAACTCTCACCATTTGCAACCGGTCGAGCAATGGACTTAAGGGGCTTTTGCCAAAAGATAACCCAGCCCCATTGGCTCTCCGATTCACCACCAAAAACATGTTCAACATCAAAGCTATGATTTTTAGAGTTTTTGACTTCAAAACACCAAAAATGGAAATGTTCACCAAATCAATTCAAACCAAAAGCAATTGAACATGAATAAGCGTTACGAATTCATACCTAACATCAATGATATCATGAGAAGTAGATGTGAGTTCAAAACTCACCTTTTTAACTCAAAAACAAAGATGAGAAGCACAAACACAAGGAAAAGATCAATCACTCTTCACTTCAACTCTACAAGCTTCAATCTAAGATTTAAAACAAGTATTTCCTAAATTAGGTTTAGGAATTTTCTGAAATTGAAGAGGAGAGGAGATGGAGAAGATGAAGATGGAGTTTACCTTAGCTTTTCCAAGAGTTTGGAGCAAGAATTTGTAGTTTGCAATTGAAAACTAGGGCTTGGTATTTTAATTTCCCATTCCTCTTCTCATTTTCAGTTGTGCAAGAGTGTTTAAGAAAATAGAATGTAGTGAAGAGGAGAGGAGAGGGGCTGAACTAGGTTATATGATGAGTTGGGTCAAACCCAAACCCAAAAAGCCCAATAGAAAATAGCGAAAATCAACTTACTCCAAACCTATCGAAGCTTATACTAAAAAAAGTTGCAAACGCCATTTTGGACTCAATGGAAGTGGTCCCGAGTCCTAATTCGACCGTTTGCAAAAAGTAGCTTTTCGGACTTAATCCGATTAACGACGTTATATTTAAATAAAATATTTAAATATAAAATCGTAAAATATGCGGGTTGTTACACCCGCACCCGCATCCACGACGTGGGCAAATGGGCGTTTGAGGCATATTAGAGGTACTTAGCATATTGCAGTTGGCAGTTGGCTTGGCTGTTCAGACTGAACAGTTTTTTATTTTTGTCCATTCAAACTCAAACGGGCGCACCGCTTAGTAAAGGGTCGCAACCTTTCCAACTATCGCAACCGTTCGAGCAGACACCTATTACTGAATAGGCACCTCCTCGCACCTATATATATATAGGCAGAAGGAAAACAGAAAAACTAACTTAATTTTTTTTGCACTTCTTCCTCTCCCACGAAACTCTGTTCTTAATTAAATTCTCTTGAGTTCGTCATTACTCTGTGATTGTTGCGCAACATCACAGAGACAGGTTCGTTTCATCTTGGGAAACAATTTCTCGATATCCTTAAGCGCTATAGAGGGAGCAATATTGTTTCAAGAAAACAGAATATTCTTGACAATATAATCCGTATTATATCTATTGCATAATAGATTTACTACATGGTTCTATTTGTAACAGTTTCGTAGTTTTGCAACATAGTCGTAACAGTTCTGTAGTTGTAACAGTTTTGCAAAATAATCGTTACAGTTTTGCAACATATTTGTAACAGTTATGTACTTGTAAAAGTTTTGTAGTTGTTACAATTTTGCAACGTAATCGTAACAGTTTGTAGGAAATGCGGATTACGGATCTTAAAGGCTGGATTTTACACTAGAGGGGGGGGCAAATAGTGTTTTATGGATTTTATGGAATTTTTGAAATATTTTCAAATTAAAAATATACAGATGCAATTTCACAAACACATACGATCACAGAACCAAACACAGATACAAATAGTAAATAAAAGCAGTAAAGGAAAGAACACACCAGAATTTTATACTGGTTCGGAGTTACCCTACATCAAGTCCCACACAATTTCTTGTGCATATTTCTTTTCAAATATAATGTCGATATTACAACCTCGATTTCAAGGCCACGAGATACACCCTCCTGTCTCCGAGTCCAGGGCAAACTCTCTTGATTTAACCAGGTTACAACATCACCTAATTGATTTATGTGCTACAATCACACCCAATTGATTTACAGGCCACAATCACATCGTTTCCAATCACACTTTGATAGAGAGAGACTCGATACACTTCGATCTTTGATTACAAATGATCCTATAACTCTAAATAGCACTGAGACCTTTGAGAGGGAGTGGCAGGGAATCAAACTAGAGATGATCGAGTTTGATTCACTTAGAATTTCGGCAGAGTTTTGTTAAAGCACTTGAAATATAAGAGAATATTTGAGTGGAGAAGAAGGAGTGAAGAAATGAAGAAATGAAGAAATGAAGAAAAACTAACTTAAAATTCGTTGAAAACAACTGGTATTTATATGAGAACAATAGTCATATCCATTCATGAAAGGTTATGACGAATAAACACTTCTTTTGAAAATTTGAAATTTGAATTCTACGGCTACCATGTCGACATGGGGGGATAAGGGATATCGACATGCCTATGTTATTTTTGAAAATAGTTTTTTCTTTAAAATGATTTCTATTCTAAAACTTGTCAAAACAATTTCTAAACTTTGTAAACTATTTTGAATATAGTTTAAACTTATAAAAGGGTTTTAGAAAGTAATCTTAAAATATATAATCTATAATATAATAGTAATATTAGAAACTAAGTATAGTATCCTTTAAAATATATTAAAGCTAAAATATTAAAATCAAGAGATAGTTTAAAAAACAAGAGATGATTTTGAAATTAATATAATTAAAAATAGTTTTTGAATTAAGGCAAAAACATTTAAATTGATAGATATGACTTTAAAGAAATAGTTTTGGAAAAATAAATCATTTTGAAAATTTCGTGGATTCCATTCACTGGAGAAGGTCGTGGGTTACATCACATTAAAGAGGTCGTGGGTTCCATCCCACTATTAAAGCGAGAAGGTGGATTCCATTTCACAATTAAAATCCGAATAAAGATTTTAGTGCTATTATGAAGTTTTAACATAAATCTAGACTCTATTGCTTATTTTGATATCTTGAACTCTTGATACTCATGAGTCTTCAGTCTTAATTTCTTCAATCTTGAATTCTTCAGTCTTGAATCTCTATACTGTACAGTCTTCATTCTCAGTACCTACATATACATTTATAACTAGACAAAGATATTAGTATTTATATTTTATAACAAGTCCTAAGGTTGTTGTCATCAAAACCATCATCTCAGGAACTAACAATCTCCCCCTTTTTGATGATGACAACCTATGTTTATAAAATATACTCCACCAAACTCTGATTCTACTCTGACTCCCCTTATTCCAATAACTCTCCCTTAATCTACTAACTCCCCCTTAATCACAGCCTAACTATCCTATTTTATAATTCTCCCCCTTTGTCATCAACAAAAACTAAGCCTAAACTACATAAATCTCTGAGAAAATGATGTCTGATGTCAATATGTTTGGTTCTAGCATGATGAGTAGGATTTTTGGATAAATTTATTGCACTTGTATTGTCACAATAAATTGGTGCTTTGAAATATTTAATCCAAAATCCTTTAGGGTATGTTGCATATAGATAACTTGAGAACAAGCCAAAGCAGCAGAGATATATTCTGCTTCAATTGTTGATAGTGAGACAGTATTTTGCTTTTTACTAAACCAGGAAACCAGAAGATGTCCTAAAAGCTGACAAGTTCCACTTGTACTTTTTCGGTCTGATTTACAACCAGCATAGTCAGCATCACAATATGAGAATAAATCAAATGAATCATTTTTAGGGTAAAATAGGCCATAGTCTAAAGTGTGTTTAACATATTTTAGGATACGTTTAACATCTTTTAAATTGGTTTCTTTGGGTTGAGATTGATATCTTGCACAAAGACGGACGCTATGCATGATATCAGGCCTACTCGCGGTTATATAGTAGCGATCCAACCATTCCCCTGTATAGTTTTTGATCAACATTTTTTGACATGTCTTCTTTATTCAAGGCTTCATTGGTTGCCATAGGAGTGGGTTTTCATCTCGCAGTGGTCATACCAAACTTACTAACTAGATCCCTAGCATACATTTCTTCACTAATGAAAATACCACTATTTAATTGTTTTATTTGCAATCTTAAATAGAAAGTAAGTTCACCCATATGACTCATCTCAAACTCATTTGTCATTATTTCAGAAAACTCTTTGTTCATTTCATTGTTTGTTGATCCAAAAATGATATCATCTACATAAATCTGTACTAATTGGATATCATTTTTGTTTCTTTTAATAAAAAGAGTATTATCTACTCTGCCAATTACAAAATTTGATTGTAATAGGTAAGATCTTAATCTGTCATACCAGGCTCTAGGAGCTTGTTTCAGCCATATAAAGCTTCTTCTTCAAAAAGTGGAGGTTATTCAACATAAACATCCTCTTTAACAAAACCATTTAAAAGACACTTTTGACATCCATTTGAAATAATTTGGAATTGTTGTGGTTTACGAAAGCATGTAGAATTCTAATGGCTTCTAATCTTGCTATGGGTGCAAATCTTTCATCAAAGTCTATTCCTTCTTCTTGACAATAACCTTGCGCGACTAACCGAGCTTTATTTCTAACAACCTCACCTTGTTCATTCATTTTATTTTTATAAACCCATTTAGTTCCTATTATAGTTTTGTCCTTAGGTCTAGGAACAAGTTCCCATACATCATTTCTGGTGAATTGATTAAGTTTTTCTTGCATAGAAAGAATCCATGAATAATCAGATGATGCTTCCTTTAGATTTTTGGGTTCAATAGTTGATATAAAAGCTATATTACTCATCTTGTTTAGTTGATTTCTAGTTCTAACAACAGATTCAATATTTCCAAGAACATTTTCTATAGGATGATCTTTTAAAAGCCTGATCCTTTTATTAGGATGAAAAGTTTCACACTTTGTTTCATTTGATTCATTATTTAAAGTAACAAAATCATCTTCATCATTTAATTGAACAAAATCTTTGAAATTTTCATCAAAAGTTACATGCATTATTTCTTCTATGGTGTTAGTTTTTAAATTGAAAACTCTGTATGCTTTACTTCTATAAGAATATCCGATAAAGATTCCTTTGTCGGATTTAGGATCAAATTTATCCAAATTGTCCTTTGTATTTAGAATAAATCATTTACTTCCAAAAACTTTAAAATAAGACACCTTTGGTTTCTTATTGAAAAGAAGTTCATAGGGTGTTTTATTTGTTAGAGGTCTAATTAAAATCCTATTCAAAATGTAACAAGCTGTAGCGACTGCTTCAGCCCAAAAATTTCTTGGTAATTTACTTTCTGAAAGCATAGTTCTTTCACACTCTTGAATCGTCCTATTTTTACGCTCTACCACTCCATTTTGTTGTTGAGTTCTTGGAAAAGAAAAATTATGAGTTATTCCTTTTTTATTACAGAAATTCTCAAAATTTTCATTTTCAAATTCTCCACCGTGATCACTACGAATAGTTTTGATTTTTAAAGAAAGTTGATTTTGAATTCTTTTTGCAAAAGTTTTAAATAAATCAAAAGCATCACTTTTATTGTTAGCACCAAAATTGGCCACTAACACCCAAAGAAAGATTTGTGTAGAGAGATTAATCAAGATAGAAAATTAAAATAGAGGAATGTATGCAGAACTAAAAGCAAAAACGAGAACACTGGAATTATAGTGGTTCGGTGTAACTGCCTACGTCCACTTAGAGTTTAATCTTTATTGCTTTTTCAAATAATTGAATACCGATACAATCCGTACACCAACAACTTGAATACAAGTTCTCAGAGAAAAGAAACTAGTCTTCAAAATGGCAGAGTCTCCCCGGAGTTTACGAAAAAAGGTCCATTTTCACTGTGCCCCTGCCCCTCTATTTATAGGCGAAGATAGGCTGGACTTCCTTCACGAGCCCAAGAACAAAGTACTTCGGCCCGTAGTAAGTGATTTCTGCGCACTGAGCCAGGGATGCCGAATGACATCTGTCGAGCGACCTTGCCGAGCGACTTTGCCAAACGATGTTGCCGAACAAGGTTGCCGAATGGTATTGGCCGAACGATAGATGTCGAGCGGCGATAGCTGAGATGTTTTTGCTTCTAAGGTTGGAACAATTCTACACCGAGCGGTAATTGACTGATCAGTGAACTTTGGGTAGTTGACTCGAAGCAAGGTCATGTCGAGCGCCCCACTTCGCTCGCCCTGTTGAAGTCATACCGAACGATAGATGCTGAGCGGCGATAGCCGAAACCCTCAGGTCGAACAATAGATGCCGAGCGGTATTAACTGGAACTATTGACTTAGCTCCTGATGCCATAGATGCAGCAATTATCCTAGACAATCCGATCGATTCTCAAGCATTGAGAATCAACGAAAACGCTCTTCGTCGACTATGCTCAATCCATAGAATCCCTTTTGATGACATGCTGGTTCCATCTGGACAAGATCGTCCCTACCTGCCCCCAGCCGGGTATACGACTTGCAACAAATTCATGTGCTGGGTTGGTAGTGTGCCACCTTTCAGCTCCTTCCTTCGTGATGTGCTGCAGTATATGGAGATCGCCCCAGCACAATTACATCCCAATAGTCATGCGTTCCTCTACGGCACGTGTATTCTTTTCATGAGTGTTCTGTTCAGACTATCCACACCCGGGGATATCCGATATATCTATCGTTTCAAGAGACCGTCCGATAGCCCATCCTTCATATTCCTCGAGCCACACTCCAAGTACCAAATCTTAACAGGGGCGTGGAGCAAATTTGCCCTATACAAGCAGGAATGGTTTTATGTGCGCTGCCCCCTGGCTTTGCGAGGAGATGCCTCGAAGGGAGTAAGTTCCTTTTCTAGATCAATAGTTGTACGTGGTAGGAAGTGCATTCTTTTTAAACCTTTTTTGATTTTTACAGGTATTAGCCCACGTCCCGAAGGCTCCGGGTACTCTGAGGCCGTCGAAGCTATTCGATCTGTTCCCGCGGGAGACCGGGACATCAAATTCATCATTTCCAATGAATCGCTTTCAAGATTTGGATTGTTGGCGGAAGGTCAGCGAATAAGTCTTCCTCAAAGTGCCACCACAACCGGACTTGCCTTAGATAAAGGCAAAAGGCAAGCTGGGCCTTCGGTGCCTTTAACAAGAGAGACTCCCGATGTATCCGAGGAAGGTGAAATAAAGGAGGCTGAAGCTCCGGGTGAGAGTGTAAGCCCTACTCCAGAACCAGCAGTTGAAGCACATAGCATTGATGAACCACCTCCCCCTTCAAAAGGAAAAAAGAAACTAGCTTACAAGCTGAGGAAAAAGGTAGTGGGCGGTGCTTCGAAAGTGACAATTACTCCAATGGAGAAAGAGCCGTCTCCACAACACTTAGAGGGTTCATTGAAAGGCTTGTCTGACCTTACAATTCCTGATGATTTGTTCAACTACGGTTGCGACGAACCGGAAGCCATAAAACTTCATTCGCCCGCGAGAGGCAGTGAAGGCGTTCAAGCCCATCACCAAGGAGAAAAAACTCCGATAAGTAAAGCTAAAGAAATTGGTCCGTCGGGGGGAAACACTAGGACACACACGAAGACTCACACTTCACCTTGCACTTAAATTTCAGCCATCATGCCATTTTTTGCTAACTTGTCATCACTTACCTTCTGCGCAGGTGATATGGGACGCTCACATGGATTCGACCGCCTTTGCGGCTCTTCTATTTTCCATCATTCCGGCCGAGACTCTGGATATGGAAAACGCCGAGATAGAGATGACAACATCGATAGAGATTATCGCCCCCGAGATTCATCTTCTTGAAGGAAAATTCACAGTCACTCATCGTACTCCAACGATCCTCCTCCTCCACCGGAACAAGGCAGGGAAAAATCAGGCCAAAGGGGATCACAATCTAAAACTCCTCACGACCAATACTCGGGTTTCTCAAGTACTAGGAAATCTCGGGAGGCTCACAAGAAGTCTGTGGTTTCAACTAAACAAACTTCCTCTACTCCTGCACATGATCCGTCGATAGCGGAGAAACTTGCCGAGCTTAAAGCCACATTCTCGAAAATATGCTTTGACGGACTAAAATTTCTTCCAGCCATACATCCTATTCTGGGGCATGTTAAACAAAGTGCCATTGCTTGCAACAATGATGTTTACGTCCAACACAATGCATTCGTTCACTTGGCAGAAAAAGTTTTTGAAGTTTCTATGGAACGCCAACATGAATCGATCGTCTGAAGCTTGAGGCCATCCATGACGAAGACATCATTTGAACCCAAGATGAAGAGCTTTCTGCGTATAAATCTGAGGCCGCCCAGAAGAATGGTAAAGATACTACTGACGCAGTCAGTCGCCTGGAGGCCACACACAAAAAGGAGATCGATGAAGCTGTCTAACGCTGTGGCGCTTTAGCTTTAGAGAAAGACTCCGTTCAATAGGAGAGAGATGCGTTCGCTCAACGAGTCAAAGAGTTGGAAGAGCTACTTCTCAAAGAGAAGGAAGAAAAGATTGCTGCTCAGGAGGAGTCGCAACGATATTGCGACGAGATTGTTGCTACGCGACTCCTGAAAACAAAGCTCGATGAAGAACTCTCCAAGGTCAAAACACTGAAGGATGAAGCCTGTGAGGAGGGTAAAAGAAAAGCGCTCTCAGGAATTGATTCTCGCCTTGAGGCGGCTACTGAGGCTGGTAGGGAGGAAATCAAGTGCATGTTTGATCCGCTCATAGCCGAATATAATGCTCGAGTTCTCATGCATCGCGACTTTACATTTCTTGGCGAGGGTTACCTTGAATCTTTGGCCAAAGCATCGGACACTTTAATCAAAATCAAAAAGGTTGAGTTGGGAACGTAAGAGATGGATGAAGAAGCTTTAGTGAAGGAATTTATTTAAGGGAACGAGCCGTCGGACATGTCTGCGGTGAAGGCTCTTTATAGCAGAGACTCCCCCTTATCAAAAGGAAAAGATGCCATTGCCGGTCTGTCCGGAACCGAGTCTCCAGTTCCTCCCCCTACTCAACCATCTAGTCGCCCATCACTTGACCCCTTCGAGCAACATATTGGCTATGACCCAAAGGACCCTGGACTTAATATTCACGTTCTATCTCCTATTCCAGAAGGTGAAACTCCCCGAACAGTTGTGAGTCAACCAAAGACTAGTACATAATTTTTCCTCCAAAGTTCAAAGGGTTCTCATTTTTAGCGAGTGATAAATGTATTCTAACATTTGTTTCTTATGAATTCATGTTGGCCATCCTGATCCCGAACCTACTCCAAGGAGCGATGTCACCACGGAGAGAGAGGAGAAAATGGGAGAGGCTATTCAAACCGAAGAGACTCTTGGACCTGGCGCTCAAGTGATCGATGCGCTCGATGAAGACAAGTCTGAAAACCCTTCTCCTTTAGAAGAACATTATGAAGTTGAAATTACAGGCACCTCCAAACATACTTCAAAGCTGAGCATGGAGGAACAGATCATCGACGGGGGGAAAAAGGAAACCAAAATTAAGGCTGAGCCTCAAGTGGTTGAACTCGATGACCCACTGAACAAGCCTTTAAAGGTTATTCTTCCAGGTGGGACCATGTCGTTAGAAGTTCCTCCTCCTTCCTCTAACACCCCTTCTCTAGCGAGCAAAACGTCCAGGAAAAAATGCGTGGGGGAGGAGTCTTCAGAGAAACTGAAGAAGTTGAAGAAGTAGCTATCAAGCTTCGTCTAACGTGAATAAGCCCGGATTATGTAATTATTTCTATTTATTTTCGTAGTCGATGTTAATAGAATTTTAACTTCGAGTTTAGAAGGAATCGTAGTGGAACTCTGTTTTGGGAATAGTGAATATTTTTTTTTTCTGATGATGTTTGATGATTAGCTTCACCATCTGTCTTGTGTTTGAAATCCAAAGTTATGTGGGTCAAGCAAGTACTTGCTTACTTCCACGTGACTCAGAGTTTTTTGAATTGCTTCAATTTTAGTCCGCGCTCTGGGGACTTAGAGATTTTTTCAAGTCGTTTATACTCTAGTCCGCACTCTGGGGACTCAGAGTACTCTAGTCCGCACTCTGGGGACTTAGAGATTTTGTCAAGTCATTTATACTCTAGTCCGCACTCTGGGGACTCAGAGTACTCTAGTTCGCACTCTGGGGACTTAGAGATTTTTAAATCGTTTATACTAATCCGCACTTTGGGGACTCAGAGCACTCTAGTCCGCACTATGGGGACTCAGAGATTTTTAAATCGTTTATACTCTAGTCCGCACTCTGGGGACTCAGAGCACTCTAGTCCGCACTCTTCGGACTCAAAGATTTTTTCAAGTCGTTTATACTCTAGTCCGCACTCTGGGGACTCAGAGTACTCTAGTCTGCACTCCGGGGACTTAGAGATTTTAAATCGTTTATACTTTAGTCCACACTTTGGGGACTCAGAGTACTCTAGTCCGCACTCTGGGGACCTAGAGATTTTTAAATCGTTTATACTCTAGTCCGCACTCTAGGGACTCAGAGTACTCTAGTCCGCACTCCGGGGAATTAGAGATTTTTCAAGTCGTTTATACTCTAGCCCGCACTCTGGGGACTCAGAGTACTCTAGTCCGCACTCTGGGGACTTAGAGATTTTTAAATCGTTTATACGCTAGTCCGCACTCTGGGACTCAGAGTACTCTAGTCCGCACTCTGGGGACTTAGAGATTTTCAAGTCGTTTATACTCTAGTCCGCACTCTGGGGACTTAGAGATTTTCAAGTCGTTTATACTCTAGTCCACACTCTAGGGACCCAGAGTACTCTAGTCCGCACTCTGGGGACATAGAGATTTTTCAAGTCGGTGTGTGTGTTCATACGCCAGACAGATTAATGTAACTTAATTTTTTGTTACGGAATTGCAGCATACGGAAACATCAATAGTTAACGAAAATGATGGCTTCAAGCCTTTATTGATTATAATAAATGGGAACAAACTAAATTGTCTTATTACATGCCGAAAACTAAAAACAACGAAAGGAACATACATCGGAAACAATTGCCACTAAAATGCAAAAGAAAAATACTAGGTGTAATAACGATGCAAATGCTCACTATTCCATGAGCGGGGAAGTGACATGCCATCTACGGTCGCTAGCTTGAAAGTTCCTTCTCCAAGCCTCCGTTCGATGACATACGGACCTTCCTATGTGGGATTCAGATGTGATGGGACCGGAAAAACTCGCTTCAAAAGAGATCTACCACATCAAAACTTCTTGGTCAGACTTTTTCGTTATAATATCGAGTAACTCTGTGCCTATGTGCAACCACTCTTAAATCAGCTTCTTCACGCTTTTCATCAACAAAGTCCAACGACTCTAGTAATAGATTCAGATTTGTCTTGGGGTCATAATAGGTTACCCGATGAGAGGGAACTTCAAGTTCCACAGGTATCACGGCTTCAGCGCCGTATGCCAAAGTAAATGGAGTGTAGCCAGTCGCGGACTTGTGGGTGGTCCTGTAAGCCCAGAGCACTGTCGGAAGCTCATCCACCCACTTGCCTCTAGCTTTCTCCAAACGTTTCTTTAATATTGATTTAATTATTTTATTTACGGCTTCAACTTGTCCATTTGCTTTTGGGTGAGCGATTGCCGGAAACCTTTTCTCAATGTGATACTTTTGGCAAAATTCTTTGAACTCCCTACTCTCAAATTGGGTTCCATTGTCCGTAATGATAGTTCGTGGGAGGCCAAAGTGGCATATAATGTTTCGTACAATGAAATTAATTACTTTTTTAGTGGTGATCGTAGCTAAAGGCTCTGCTTCTGCCCACTTAGTAAAGTAATCAACCGCAACAGTTGCATATTTTGCACCACCTTTGGAAATTGGTAAGGAACCGATTATATCGATCCCCCAAATCGCAAATGGCCAGGGACTAACCATTTGCGTGAGTTCCGCTGGCGGAGCTCTCAGGATTTTCGCAAACTTTTGACATTTGTCACATTTTCTTACGTAGTCTGCAGTATCCCGATTTATAGTGGGCCAATAGTATCCATAGCGGAGGATCTTTTTTGCCAGTGTCTGCCCCCTAGTATGGTCGCTACATTCAACATCATGAACTTCTTTCAAGACTCGTTTTATCTCGTCGTGGGAGATGCAACGAAGTAATGGAGCCGAGAACCCTTTTCGATACATTATTCCGTCCTACATCACATATCTTGAGGCTTTGCGAATGACTTGTCGTCTTTCATTCTTCTTTTCAGGCAAAGCTCCGTGTAACAGGTACTGCTTGAATGGTGTTATCCATGACTCCTTTTCAATTTCTACTTCTAGCAGAAAGTCTATTTCCATCTCATTTATACTTGGAAATTGCAAAACTTCAACAGGAACCAAGCCCATCTGTTGTGCATCGCCAGTACTTGCGAATTTTGCTAATGAATCGGCTTCCCTGTTTTGTTCACGCTGGACATGCGAAATATCATAATATTCAAGGTCTGCCAAAAGTTCTTGAACCCGAGCGAGGTATGGAGCAAGCCTTTGCCCCTTTGCTTGATAATCTCCCCGCACTTGGTACACCACCAATTGAGAGTCACAAAAGATTTCAACCATTTTTATTCCGAGCTCCCTGGCAAGTTTTAAGCCAACGAGCAATGCTTCATACTCTGTCTAGTTATTCGTAGCTGGGAAATCAAGCTTCAAAGCATAACAAATCTATCGGTTTTCGGGAGTCACAAGAATAACACCGGCTCCGGAACAACCGTCATTTGATGCCCCATCGGTGTATAACTTCCATCGAATGGGGGGAGTAATGTCTTCATTACTTTGTTCGACAGGTATTGTGAATTCTGCAATAAAGTCTGCTAACGCCTGTCCTTAAATAGCTCTCCGCGGCAGGTAGGTGATATCGAATTGACTTAACTCGATGTTCCACTTTAGCAACCTTCCAAAGGTTTCTGGTCGCTGGAGCACCTGTAGTAGAGGTTGATCGGTATAAACACTGATCAAGTGTGCCTGAAAGTACGGACGAAGCTTGCGTGATGAAATCACCAAGCAGTAGGCTAGCTTCTCAAATTTAGGATAATTTCTTTCTGCCCCCGTTAAACGTTTACTGACATAGTACACCGGCTTTTGAACTCAGTCCTCCTCGCGAACCAAAGCCGTACTGATGGCATGTTGAGATACGGCCAAGTATACATATAACACTTTGTGGTCTATAGGCTTCGACAGCACCGGGGGACTTTCCAAATGTCTTACCAGAGCTCGGAATGCATCCTCGCCGTTGGGCGTCCATTCAAAATTTCTCTTCCCTTTCTTTATTACATTGAAAAAAGGAATGCACTTGTCGGTCGCTCTGGATATGAATCGACTCAGCGCGACCACTTTTCCGTTCGGGTTTTGTACTTGCTTTATAGTTCTGGGCACTTGAATGTCTCGAATAGCCTGAATCTTTTCTGGGTTAGCTTCAATTCCTCGTGCGTTAACAATGAAACCCAAGAACTTTCCTGACGCAACGCCAAAGGAACATTTTAATGGATTGATCTTCATCCCATAGCATCTGAGTATATTAAACATTTCCGCCAAGTCTCGAATGTGGTCGTTTGACTGCCGTGACTTCACGAGCATGTCATCCACATAGACTTCCATTGTTCTACCGATTTGGTCTTTAAACATCTGATTCACCCAGCGCTGATAAGTCGCTCCTGCGTTCTTCAGCCCAAAAGGCATCACCACATAACAACACAGTCCGACATCCGTGACAAAGCTAGTGTGCTCTTGATCCGGAATGTGCATTGGGATTTGATTGTATCCCGAGTACGCGTCCATAAATGACAATAACTGATGCCCGACAATTGAATCGACCAGCTGGTCAATTCTGGGTAAAGGGAAACTATCCTTAGGGCAAGCCTTGTTCAAGTCTGAGTAATTAACATAGGTCCTCCATTTCCCATTTGCTTTTCTCACTAGCACGGGGTTAGATACCCATTTAGGATAGAGGGCGTCGCGGACGAACCCATTGGCTTTGAGTTTGTCCACCTCCTCTCTGAGAGCGGCGGACCTCTCCGGGTCCATCCCTCTCCTTTTTTGCTTTATTGGCATGTATTTTGGGTCTATGTTCAACATATGACTCGCAATGACGGGAGAAATCCCGCACATATCAGAATGTGTCCAAGCGAAAACATCCAGATTTGCTCGAAGGAAATCAGTAAGATCCTCGATCATCGAGGGGTCAAGTTGTGATCCAATCTTAAGTACTAGCGATGGATCATCATGGCTGATTGGAATGTCAATTGTCAGTTCAACTGGTGCTGCTTTTGCCTACTTGGGTTCCTCATCATCATCTCTTGGATCTATGTCTCTATAAATTTGATCATGTTGCCCGAGCCAAGGCTCGGGCACTACTGGTCAATCTTCTGCAACTCGGATGCGGATGAGGCTGTCCACAACCTTTCCTTTCTCTCTTCGTTGAGCCTCTCTCAGCTCAGCCACATAACATGCACGATCAGTCGCTTGGTCACCATGCACTACACCAACTCCAATTTCTGTCGGAAATTTCATAGTTAAACACCATGGGGTCAAAGCTACCCTAAACTCTTCCAGGGCCGGTCGGCCCAAAAACACATTATACGGGGAATCGACATCCAAAACTACGAACGGTAGGATCCCCACCCTCGTACGTTCACCTTCCCCAAGTTCAACTGGAAATTCAACAAAGCCCACTGCATCGGTAGCTGCACCATTAAAGCCATGAATACGAGCTTTAGATGGTTTTAGGTCCTTTGTCTCCATCTTCATCTGATCATATGCCTTTTTGAAGATGATATTAACAGAACTTCCACAGTCAATCAGTATTCTTCTCACAAACGCTGGCCCGATAGTGGCCGAGATGACCATCGGGTCATTGGTAGGTGCCTCCACCTGATCGGCATCTCTACTTCTAAACACTATATCATATGTCATCATTCGCTGTTGTTTAGCTAGGGTACCATCTTTCGTGTTTGAGTAACATTCGAAATCTGCATGCTTTAGGGAACTAGCATAATGTTCCATCTCTTGCCAACTCTTGTCTACCGGGTGAGGCCCTCCAACTATCGTGTTTATGATTAGTCTTCTTACGGTCCGAGCTGGTTCCTCAGGATGGCGTGGAGCTTGCCCGCGACCGGGGTCTGATGCTCCTTGTCCACCCTCCGGTGGAGTCTTGAAAAATTCCTGCAACTTCTTCCATCGAATCAACTTTTCTATAGCGTCGTGGAGGTGCCTACACTCCTCGGTATTGTGCCCGTAAGTCTCATGGAAACGGCAATACTTCCCAGTCCGCTTTTGCTCTTCGGTGGACTCTTTTGGTCGTGGCTTTCGATATTGGAAAGTATTACAAGTCGAAAAGTAAATATTCTCCAAAGATGCGTTCAGAGGAGTTTATTCGTTGTAAGTTGGGATCCTTGGTTTCCACTTTCCGGCTTCCCTTTTCTTTCTAGGATTTCCCCCACCAGATCCTTTAGATTGTTCAGGCTTGTTTTGAACATTGACTTGTACTTTTCCAGAGTTGTCATCAGATTGTTTTACAGCAATGTTGCTCTGCACAGTCTCCTTGCCAGGTACTGGTGCATTGTCCCACCTAGCTTCCTCCCTTCTTATAAATTGGTGTGCCTTTGAATAAAAACGTTCCAGTGTAGTTGGAGGCTTTCCTGCCAGCCAATCACCAAACTCCAAATCTGGATTTACTCCTCGCATCACGACCATTAAAATAGCATGGTTGTTGGGGTTGCTAACTTCAGTTGCGGCAACGTGGAATCTTTGTAAGTACTCTTTTAATGACTCCCCTGGAGCCTGAATCACACTGGAAAAGAACATCACGTCCTTGGGACGAGTGGCATGAATCTTGAACTGTTCCACAAATTTCGTCGCTAACTCATCAAAGTTGGAGATAGTCCACGGAGGAAGTCGGGTGAACCACATGGTAGCGATTCCAGATAAAGTTATTGGGAAGCATCTACACTTAGTTGCATCGTTCGCTCTAGCTGAGTCCATCATCCATTCATATCTCATCACATGCTGTTGGGGATCAGTCTTTCCTTCGTAGGCCGGAATAGTCGGCATGTTAAACTTCCTGAGGTACTCGGCCTGTAAGATAGCATCTGTGAATGGAGTATGACTCCTGGATATCCCCCAATCATCATTTGATAAGCCTTGATTCTCTCTCATCAGCTGTCTGACCATAGCTGATAGGTCTGGGGTTTGTATGGAAGATGGTAGGTTGGTGTCTGTCCTGCGAGACCTTTCTGGTCAGTGTCTCCTCTGTTGGCGATCTACCTAGTGAGTATCCTGGGGACCAGCATCATTAGGACCTTGGTAAGCCGACTGTCCAGCTTCCACTCATACTCCAGATCCTATGTTTCCCATTCCAGCTTGGGTGTGATTTTCTTGGTGTAAGTGTGGGGCCATTGCTCCAGGTAGGGAACCCAGACCATCCCTGGTTGATCGATCAGCAGCACCTACTTGCGTTGTTCTGTTTTACGACGTCTACGCCTGGGAGGTTCATCGGACGAAGAAGAGCTGTCGGATAAGGAGTAAGGAGCGGGGCTTCCTCCAGCATTCTGATGCGGTTGTTGAGTAAGCCGAGTCAAAAGGTTGGCGTTAGCTTGGATCTGTTCGCTAAGTTGTCTCCTGCTTTTCATGAGTTCTCTCATCAGCTTGTTGAACTCTGTCCTAGTGACAGCTTCCATTTGGTTTTGGGCGGTGACAGTCCCTGCGCTCGGATTAAACTGTTGATTGCTGGGTCCTATTCCCTGGACGCTAGCATTCTCGTTTACGTCCGCGTTGTGTGAGGCTGACCTGGTACGTGGTCTTCCCATTATAGAGCTATTGGGAGAAACTCTGAGTAGAATCAACGGACTTCCTGTGAATGACTTGGATCTCCTTCGGGGGATTTCTTCAATCCAGTAGCTACAAAGTAGATCCTAATAACCTGAGAATGAGTTCTCAGTGAAAGCACCAAAATGTTAGCACCAAAATTGGTCACTAACACCCAAAGAAAGATTTGTGTAGAGAGATTAATAAAGATAGAAAATTAAAATAGAGGAATGTATGCAAAACTAAAAGCAAAAACGAGAACATCGGAATTATAGTGGTTTGGCGTAACTGCCTACATCCACTTTGAGTTTAATCTTTATTACTTTCTTTCTGTAGTAACTCTTTATTCTGAACTAATGTTTATGATTGAGAGATAATATTTTTCAATATTTTTGTTATGAATCAAATTCAATTAAATATAAAAGGCATACAATGATGTATAGAAGTATGTATGAAATATTATAATGCAAAAATACAAATAGTTTGAATAATGAACAACTGTCAATTGATTATGACTAGTAGTTTCAATTGTATTGTTCATTTTGTTGTCAGTGGATATCATTTTAACCAAAAAAAACTTACGTGTCTTCTGCTTGCTGTGCACACTTTATTTGATGCATATCATCCGGTTTCACTTCTATGTCTGTTATGTTATTATTTTTTCAGATTTCTTTGAGCATTTCTTCTATTTTTTGTCTTTGATAAAGACAAAATGTTAAAAAGTTAGGTCATATTCACCTTTTTTATCTGTAATAAGTAATTTTTTAAAAGAAAGAGAAATCTCATACCAATTTTATAGCTTCTTTTAAACTGGAATTGTTTCTTTCATTTGATCTTCTAGGGCGGTTAGAATCAACATGGCACCATTGCATTGTTGGGTATGTTAAAGTCACTAATGTCCAATGGTTTTCACAATGCAAAGGAAAATATATACTTTCAACAAATTTGTCTTATACAATGGATTCTAGCTTAGGGAGGACCAGACTTTTTTTCACACACAATTCCTTTATGTTTAATATGAAAATAAGATTTAATAAATGAAGCAATTATTATGTATTTGGATATTAAAGTTTTATTTACCGTCATTGTAGTTGTTAAAGCATAATTGTGTTCTTCCAGTCCACATCTTGAAATATACCAATCTATAATCTGTATTAAAATCAGGATAGTATAAGTTTTTTTATTGGTGAAGCGATATTAAATAGTAAGTAGTATCACTAATGTTAATAGCGGCTGTGTATGTTGATAAGTATAAAAATAATAAAGCATCAAGTCAACTTAAGCATGTTGTGGATTTAGGTATCATTTTTTCTTTTATTTTGGAATTAGTTTTGATGTAAAGAAAAAAAAAATATGTACCTACCCATCTGTCTCGTTTCCTTCTAGTACACGTTTTAGTGCATTTTTTGTTATGACACAACCTCCTATGATTATGTCCTTATCTTCCCATGTCACTACACAATTTTAACAAAGACAATTTGTATATGTTAGATAAACTTAATTTCATATTTAACATTGATATACATATTTGTACACCTACTTTTGTGATGATGTCGTCAATGAAAAGAAAGTTTTGATCATATTTTGTTGCTCAACATTAAGATAGATCAAACATTTGGAATGGCAAGGCCTATCTCTGAAAGTGTTAGCTCTAACACAGCAAGTGGCTTTGGACAGTTGTCTTGTGCACTTTTGTTTTCAACATCTTCATTTTTTTCGGGTTTTGGTTTATTTGCAACTTTTTTTGTTTCATCCCATATTCAAAGCTGTCACGTTATTTTTTCACTCTTGTTCTTGCCTTCAATCTTTGAATATAAGAAGTTGTACTTTTTTGTGTTGCTTTGATTTTTTTTCCACTTAATTTTGCCACTGTTTGTTTCCCTTTTCTAGCAGCTGGTTGCATAGGTTTTTCTGCATCTTTTTTTTCTTCAGTTTTTTCCCTTTCAAACTCTTGTGTGTCGTAAAGTTTGAAAGATGGAGAGGTAAAGTCAAGCCCTGAAACGCTGTACGGTACATTTTGGTTTTTTACATTCATATCCTCTTCAAGATGTTGAGTATCTTCTGTTTTGTCTTTCTGCACTTGACTTTCTTTTTCCAACTCTTCTTTTTGATGCACTTCAGTTGGAGTCTGTTTTTTTCTTCATGTTCACATTGTATTTATTCGTTTTTCATTTTTTTATGCAATTCACTTTCTATTTCAATGGGCATATGTTTCTCTATTTCTTCTGTTTTATCTGTTGATTTCTGTACACTCTCTTCAGCTTTTGTTTCTATATCTTGTTCATTTCTTCCTGTTTCCATTTCTGCAAAAGTATCTGCATTTAGTTTAGCTTGTAAACTGTCGCTTTGTACATTGAAACTTTCATTTTTCTTTTCTCTGTTTTCTTCACTGTCATTCAAATCAGCTTCAAATTTCTTGGTGTTGTCTCCAGTCTGCGATCTTTTCTCTTCATTTTCTTTCAACTTCAACTTAATTTCTCTCAACTCTTCTTTCAAACTCAAAACTTCTTGCTATGCTTTAATTCTCCTTTTTTTCTACTTCCAATTCTTTTTTTGTTTTCTTTGCTTCTTCTTCCAAATCTTTTATATGCATTTGGAAGATCCTGACGCTTATGTCTTCCTCAAATGAATGTGCACTTTCTTTGGTTTCTTCAAACTTTCTCTTTTTTCCATGCTTTTCTTTTTGAATTTTGGGCAAATTTTGTTCTACAGTTACTGTTTGAAGTAGACACTCTTCATATGGGCTAAGATTTGTAATTTCTTTCACCTATAAAATTGGTATTGGAAAATTTGTTTTAGTTTTAAGCTATGATTTCAATTTACAATGACAATTGAATTTTTATTATAACGAAAAGAGGAAATACTATGCGGTAAAATAAATAGCTAATGTTTTAATTTCTGATACTATTAATATCAGTTTCAATCATGTAAAACCATGGTATCAGTTTTTGAATTCTAGTATCAGTTTCTTATAGTATTAGTATCAGTTTCAAGGATGTAAAACTATGGTATCAGTTATTGCATTGTAGTATCAGTTTATTATACTTCTAATATCAGTTTCAATCATGAAATCATATGGTATCAGTTTTTTCATTCTAGTATCAGTTTTTGATACTTCTACAATTATTTTCAAGCATGTAATAAAATGGTATCAGTTTTTGCATTCTAGTATAAGTTTCAAGCAAATAAACATATGGTATCAGTTTTTGCATTCTAGTTTATGTTTCTTATACTATTAGTATGTAATGATATGGTATCAGTTTTTGCTCACTGTAGTATCTGTTTTATGTAATAGAAGAAAGGATATACAATTAAACTTTATTCTACATAAGAGTTAAAGCATATTGATTAACAAAAATTAAATGGAATTTTAACTTACATCACCCTCTTTCACATTATCAAAAACTTCTTTGATTGCTTTGTCTTTTAGTTTCCTTAAGTCCCACTTTGCAAATCTGGGTAAAGCTATAGTATAATGTTGTCTTTGTTGAATGAGATGCAATTTCTCACAAATGCAATACTATTAACATAAAAAGAATTGATTAGATATGTTTGTTAAAAAATATCAAATAATAATTTTGATTATTTTATCTTACAAATGGAAGCATGGAGCATCCCGACATGTTTCTTGGCTTATGGATGAACTTCTTGACAAATTTACTGAAATTCTTTTCTATCATTAGTGGCCAAGAAACCAATTGCATTGTCTCTACACTAATTAAGTATGGTAGAATTCCCCATCTTAACTTTTGCTGGTTGATTGGGAAGAAGAATGTTAATAGTATTTCGATTACTATTAACAGTGGCAAGTCTTCTTCGTACTCCTTTTTCTTCTTTGCCACTTCTTGCTTTATTCTTTTTTCCACAACATTCCTTGTTATGTAAGTGCAATTGCCAAAGTTTCTCTTTGCAAATTTTCTACACTGCATTGGAATTGTTCTGTTTGTCATTTTTTGAGTTGACTCAATGTTAATTCCTTTTAATGGTATGCCAAAAATCAAACTTATATCTCTTACTGTAACTTTCATTCTTTCTTTAGCAAATAAGAATGCATCTTCCTCAACTGAGTAGCATTGGTATAAAGTATCCAAATTGTGTTGATGCTTTTTACATTCTTTCATCAGAATTTTCTCTTCATAAAAAACTCTAAAGAAATTGTAGAAAGGAGTGCTCTTTAATATGTCCATCTGCTTTTTGGATAGAGCATTTTTTTGTTTTATCGTTTTCACCATTTTGAATACTACTTGCAATCCACATCTATAAGCAGTTTCATGCTTTTTGTCTTCAGATTTTGATAGTTTTTGTTGTTCTGTTTGTGATCTGCCTTTAATGCATTTTGGATGTGGATTAACAAAATCATCATCATCCTATTATTTCAAAATAAAGACAATAAGTAATTTGTGAAACAAATTATGTTGAAACGTAACAATAGGTTGGGTATTAGCTGCAGTGAAATATCTTCAGTGAAATATGTAACGATTTTAAGTTTGCAGTAACTAGGTATCAGTTTGCAGTAACTAGGTATCAGTTTGTACTAAGTAGGTATCAGTTTTCTGTAAGTAGGTATTTTTTTTTTCAAGTAGGTATCAATTTTTTGTAAGTAGGTATCATTTTTTTGTAAGTAGGTATCAATTTTTTGTAAGTATCAGATTTCAACTAAATGATATTGACTATTATTTTACCAAACGATTTACACTCAATGATACTGACTATTATTTGTTGTAAGTAGGTATCAGTTTGTTGTAATTATCGGTCTTTTCTTTTACCAAATGATTTACAAGTATTACTTTTGCAATATCTATCATGTTATAAAGTTATAATGCTTTTAATTTTACCGAATTGAGTTGTTCTTCTTCCTCTTCATCTGCAACTTTTTTGCCTTCTTCTTTCTGAGATTTTTCATGTTTAACATTTTTGATAATATTAGAATACATTTAACAGTATGAAATTGTTAGTATTAGTTTCATAATTTTGCAATTTCAGTTACCTCAGTTTCTGTTTGTATTTTCTTTTGAATCGTTTTCTCATTTCTTCGTTTTGTTCTTTGTTCTCTTTTATGCATGTTTTCTTCAACTGTTTTCTCTGCAACTATTTGTTGATGCATGTTCTCTTCTTTGTTCTGTGCAAAAAATTCAATGTTACTATAATAAAATTATACTAACTTTGTTATACTTGATTTTATAGTATCAGTTACCTTCTCTGGTATACTTTCTCTTATTTCTGGTCTGCTTTCAATTGCCGTATTTTTTTCACGTCTTCTTTTTGTTCTTTTTTCTCTATTTTGCTTTTCCTCTTCTACTGATTTAGGTTTTTTAAGTTTTAACTTGCTGCTTTTTCTCTTATTTCCACTAGAGGTAGGTTTTCCTCTTCTATCATTGCATTTTCTTTTTGAATATTTGCTGTTGGAAGTGATTCGACATTTTGATTTTCACTTTGTTGCTCCACTTCCGATGTAGCTAGGTTTTCTTCGACTGTCGATTGTTGTGCTTGTTGTTCGTCGGCTGTCGATTGTTGCGGTTGTGTTGGAGATGTAGATTTGTTTCTAGTTTGCGGTGCCATTTTTTTTCGAGCAAAATTTCGTCAATTTCTGAGTGAAAGCAAGGAGAAGGAAGACGAACATAATTCTTTGTTTTGTTTTAAATTATATCTCGGCTTTGGGCTTTGTCTTTACGGTAAAAAAATTTTGCGCGTGTCCTTGTGAGTAATTATTTACTTTAATTTGTCCTTTAAATTTTTTTTCCCTTAATATTACCATATATTCGTATTCACAATGCAAATATTTTAACTTATTAAACATACTTGAAAAAATTCTTCTTTTTATGCAGTGTCCCCCTCTCAAACCTGTCCCTCCTTCCGTCCATGACCATCCAAACCCCTACATCCTCCCCCTCCTTTACCATCCTCGGTTGCTCCGAACCAACAGTTACCCTCTCGCCCTAGCTGCTAACCGTGACCAGGTATTATTCCTTCATCTCCACCAGTAGCACCTCCACCCTTACCACTCTTGCTGTTGCTGGCTCATGAGGTTTTTTCAATGCCTACCCTCCTTTGCCAAAAATGATGACATGATGTCACATGTCAAAAAGTCAACTGTTAATTTTGCTTTACCCATTGTTATTTTGCAAAATAACCAGGTTTCTTTATTCAAAACCATGCCCAAAAAATGCTGGAAGGTTTATACCAAGGCTTTTTGATATTACATATGAAGGCAGACCACTTGTACCACCTATTGAAATCATAGAGGAAAGTATTAACTTCTTGAAACATCACATTTTTTATTGGCAATAAACTATCTTACATAGGAGCAAAATCTCATTTACATAAAATATGTCATCTTTAAGGTGAACTTGAGATCAGGCCCAATAAACACAACTTCTACTTGAACTTCTTTTGTGTTGCAGACAAGCAAAAAGTTATACAAACGGATCCTATTTTCGAGGGTCAAATGTTTATAATCATACCATGGAATCCATCATTTGGAATTGCACAAGCATAAGTGAAAAACATTCGAATATGGGCTCATTTTTATAAAATCCTACTTGTTACATGGACTGTCCTAGGTATTAATTAGCTAGCTTTTCATATTGTTAAACTTGATTGCTTTGATGAGTCTACAGAAAATTTTTAACATCTTGAATACGCAAAGTGTCGCATTGAGATAACACTAGAAGGAGCCACTGACTAGTCTCATAGTGGGTGAAACTAGGGATAAATACCCTACTATTGAGTTCGAATATAAATTTTGGACACCTTTGATATGCACGACATGCAGAATATTTCATCATCCCACGAACAAAATGCATAATGTCCATTGATCCTGGAAAACAACAAGAGAAACGCAATAACGAAAAACAAAGCATTCATCTAAACCAACTTACATCAATAAGAAATAGCATTGGATTAGAAAATACAAAAGCCAATATGTGTTGGGTAACAAAAAGGTGCATCTTGATAACATAAATGAAATCAAGCAAAAGCAAGTTTCAAATCCTTAGCATGTAAATTCTACGGCAATCCAGTACGCCATTGACAAATTTCCCAATCCACATGACACTTTTAATGCTTCCTTGACTAATATAATAACCCACCAACCACCACCACTCTACATAAACACCTGTCAAGCCCACGGAATACAAATCAATCAGCCAATGCATCCCCTAACACAAACTTATCAGCTTTTCCTCTTTCCTATAAATTTGCTCTTCTTGATGAAAGCATGTTGATACCGGAACCCAAATCATTGCTATTTCAAACACAATGAATGATATGTTTGAAACACACACCTATTTCCATCTCTCCAAATCTATCCACACTTGTGTGCATGTGCATGATGCACGAGTTCTGCATTAACCACCTTCTTCCCTTGCCTTGTAAGTCATCCCTCCTGCACTTTAACATACATGTTATGCAAACATTGACACATATGCCAAACTATCTCCAATCATTATCTCTGGTAAGCACCAAGGGGAAACCACAAATCCTTAACCCACTTTAAATCATCTCCACTACTCACATCCACAAGCTGAACCATACTCTACTACCTCTGATGCACTTGATAACAATCATAGCAATTTGCCCATTGATACCTGTACCAAAGATCATATCATAGATGCCCCCCACTTCCTACTATTTCTCCAAGCACTATGAGCCCATATAACCGTCTACACCTTCCATACCATCTTACCATCATTTCTCCTTCTCCACCTCCTACTGCACCTGCTACACATGATACATCCAAACAAGCAGCAACTTTGACTAAAAGCCAAAGGAAAAATGGCAAAAGAAAAATAAGAATCAAGAACAACAATCCCTATATGAAGACTTAGATAGTTACACCAATTTCATGATTACTGATGTAGCTATGAAATCTAATCAAAATGAAAATCTTCTTAATACTCCTTCCTCAAGAAGAAGTACTAGGCTTAATGCTGAACTCCTTCACCTTGCCTCCCATTCTAGCAAACAATATTTGTGCACGGAATATAAGGGGTGCCAATCCCCTTATCAAGCGAAATGAACTAAGGAGACCCATTGCAGATCAACATTTCAGCAATCTAGCAATACTGGAAACTAAACATGATAAATCCAAAGCAACCGCCGCCATACATAGAATTGCTACCCTATGGAAAATCGAGAATAATCTAAATGAAGCTCCTTATGGTAGAATCCCGGTCATATGGGATGGGAAAGTATACAACCAAAAAAAATCCTTCAAACCCAACAACTGATACACTTTCAAGCGATACACTACCCAACTGCTACTTCTTTTATGTTAACCATATGTTATGCTTACAACTCTTTTTCATTTAGATAACCTTTTCTTGATCTAATTCCAACCTTATCTACTAATATTTTTCGATTATGCATGGGAGACTTTAACTGTATGTTTAATTCTTCTCGTAAATATAATGGAAATCCTTTGACTCTTGCACAAACTGCCCCACTAGCCCATGCATTTCTTCTGCAAATTTGATCTTAATGAACTCCCGTGGTCCACTTTACACTTGGAACAACAAATCACATAATAGACCTAGAACTTCTTGTAAGCTTGATCATTCATTCCTCAGCTATGAAGCAAATAAAGAGTATGCGGCTCCACTGCCTTGTGTTATCTCAAAGCTAAACCGAAGGATAGGATGCGGGTTCTCAAAGCAAACAAGGCCCAAGCACATTTATGTATTCTATCTTATATAAAGCCTGATACAGGCATGTAATCTGATTATTACTCTGAAATAAAATTCTTCATTTTTCTTTTCAATTCCTTTCAAAGTATTATCACAAAATCTAACTTGGTATCAGAGCCAATTTACAAGGCAAAACTGCATCAAAATTCTTGAAAAAGAAAAGAAGAAGAAGATACTAATCTCCATCAAAGAAATCTCATCATTTGGAGATTAGTTAACCATCAGAAACATCATCATCATTTAGGTAGCGTAAGACTTGTCTCCAAAGACTAGTGCCACGCCTAGAAAACTCTAGCTGCACTGAGTCTTTCTCATTGATCAAGTCTTAACTTGAAGAAGAAATCAAAAATCAGTCAAGAATTCAAGAAACTCATCAAAACAGAAAGAAGGCAAGTGCCAAACCACTGGTCTATCAGATTAAGCATCATCATCTAAACTCGGTTGCAACATACCTGGATTCTGCAAAAGCAAGACCTTGATCACTTTATCTGATCTCAGATTTCTTGAGCATTTCCCAATTCAAGAAACTTCATCATGGCTGATGACAACTCAGAAACTTATGATAATACATCCAATCCACCACAACAATCCACTGTTGCAACAGAAAATCTCCTGAAATCCACAATCAGTCCCCAGATACAACTCATTACTGCTCAACTTGAAGAAGATAACTATCTCCTTTGGAAGGTTCAAGTCGAAACTGCAGCAAGAGGATATGGTTTGGAAGGATTCATTCTTGGTACCACTGCTGTTCCTCCCAAATTTATCACTAATTCAGAAAACAAAACTGTAAGTAATGGAGAATACGTAGTATCAAAGGCAAGATAGTCTTATAAGTTCTTGGTTACTTTCATCAATAAATGTTAAATTACTGCCTCAAGTAATTGGCTACAGAACTGCTAATGAAATCTGGTTAGCAGTAGAAAGAATTTTCAACACTCAATCTGCAGCAAGGATAATGCATTACAAAAGACAATTGCAAAATGTCAGAAAAGAGAGTCAAACAATGAGAGACTATCTGGCAAAGGTCAAGAACATATGTGATATGCTTGAAGCTGCAGGACACAAAGTGTCAAATACAGAGCAAGTTTTAACTACCTTAACTGGTTTAAGTGATGAGTATGAATCAGTGGTTGCTGTAATATCCTCTCAAGAAACCCTACCATCTCTTGAGTATGTCAGTTCTATCCTTCTTGCACATGAAGGAAGATTAGATTTCAAGAAACCAATAGACAGTGAAATGTCTATCAACTTTGCCTCAGGCAACAATAAAAACAGGAATGAAAATCACAATAATAAGTAATATCAAAGGGGAAACACTGCTCTGAGAGGAAGAGGCAGGGGGAGATGGAGCAACAACAATAACAAACCAAAGTGTCAGATTTGTGAGAAAATTGGTCACACTGCACCAAAGTGTTATTTCAGATTCAATAACAACCTTGTACCAGGACAAAACTCAAACAATCAAAGAAATGGGAACTACACTGCAAACATAGCACAAGCTCAGCAAGAATATAATAAACAATGTAGTGGCAGCATGAATCAACATCAAGATGAAACAGCAAGATCAGAACACATACAAGATGAAGCATGGTACCCAGACTCAGGTGCAACCAACCATTTGACAAATAATCTTGACAACTTAAATCTTGGCAACAAAGAATACAGAGGTAAACAGTTAATATTTATGAGGGATGGTAAACCTATTGGGATCACTCATATTGGTAATGCCTACATCAAAGGTGAAAGGCAATTATATCTTAACAATTTACTAAGAGTACCAAAAATTAAGAAAAATCTTATGAGTGTTTCTCAATTTGCACATGATAATAATGTGTACTTTGAATTTTACCCTAAATACTGTTTAGTCAAAGACATACTAACAGGTGAAAAACTCTTGCAGGGTGATGCAGTGAATGGGTTGTACAGGTTCACTGCAACTAACTGTAGAAACACTATTGAGAAAGCAAAGTGTAGCAATAATTGTGAAGTATCATCTGTTGAAAACAATAAAAGTGTATTTGATCAGTGGCATTATAAGTTGGGACATCCTAATGCAAATGTTGTAAAACAGGTTTTGAAAGAAATTAAAGTTTCTTTTAGTGATCCTATCTTACCATATGTATGTACTTACTGTCAAATGGGCAAAAGTCATAAATGACCCTTTGCTAACTCTGCTACTGAGTACAAAATGCCACTAGAATTAGTTACAACTGATCTTTGGGGTCCTGCACCCATTAGTTCTGACTATGGCTATAAATATTATATTTCTTTTGTTGATGCCTTTACTAGATACACATGGATATACTTTCTAAAAACTAAGGGAGAAACTTACAATGTTGTCATACATTTTATTAACCAAGCTGAGAGACAAACTAGTCATAAAATTAAAGTAGTTCAGAGTGATGGTGGTAGTGAATACAAGTCACTTGACAAATTCTTCTTAAACAGAGGTATAATACATAGAATCACATGTCCATACACCTCTGAACAAAATGGTCTAGTTGAGAGAAAACACAGACACATAGTAGAAACAGGGATAACCTTACTTGCTCAGGCATCTCTATCCCTAAAGTTCTGGCCTGACTCATTTAGTACTTCAGTATATTTGATCAACAGACTTCCAACTAAAGTACTAAATGGAGTAAGCCCAGTTGAGAAACTTATGGGAGTTAAACCCAATTATGATAGCCTAAAAACTTTTGGGTGTCTATGTTTTCCCTATCTAATACCATATAATAGATATAAATTGGATTTCAGATCTCATCCATGTACATTTCTGGGTTATGCAGCTAAGCAAAAGGGTTACAAATGCTTGGACAGTCCAGGAAAGATATTTATTAGCAGACATGTAGTATTTAATGAAAGGATATTTCCTTTCGCTCCAGTAAATATAAAGACTACTCAGAAAATATATAATCCTGGAACATCTATCTCAAATATACCTGTGTATTCTGAGACATGGAATCTCCAGGAAGCAGGTGTTTCTGATCCACAACACACTGTGTTACCAGAACCAGGTCATGGAACAGAAGAACAGCCTGATATACCTGTACAATCACCCACTACATCAAACAATCAAAGTCAAGGAACCAGTACTGAAAGATTTCAAGAACAATCTCAGGACAACACTGGTGAAATTGATAATTCAACATCAACAGACACTGAATTACCAATCAGACCAGGTCATCACATGATTACAAGATCCAAAAGAGGAATATTCAAACCAAAAATCTATGCAGCAATAATGAATGTTGAAGAACCAGAGTCATTTGAACAAGCATACAGAGATGAAAACTGGAAGATAGCAATGAATGAAGAATATCAAGCATTAATGAAGAATAAAATATGGAGTCTTGTGCATCCTCCAGCAAACAAAAATATAATAGGATGCAAATGGACCTATAAACTAAAGAAGAAACCTGATGGAACAGTGTCCAAATACAAGGCAAGGCTAGTTGCCAAGGGATATACTCAACAGTATGGATTCGATTTCAGTGAGACATTCTCACCAGTGGTAAAGCCAACAACCATCAGAGGTGTGCTCACAATTGCCTTAAGCAAAAATTGGGAAATAAGACAACTAGATGTTAACAATGCATTCTTAAATGGCATTCTATAAAAATACATGGAACAGCCATGGGGATATAAACAGAATAATCATCAAGTCTGCAAGTTAAACAAGGCCATATATGGCTTGAAACAAGCACCGAGAGTATGGTTTGATAGATTGAAAGGCACACTAACTTCTCTAGGCTATCAATCTACCAAATCTGATAACTCTCTATTTGTCAAAAATCATAATAATCATATTATTTACATTCTAATATACGTTGATGACATGATTATAACAGGTGATGACACAGCATAAATTACAAGCATCATACAATATCTTAACAAGCAATTTTCCATCAAAGATCTTGGCAAGCTCAATTACTTTCTGGGCATTGAAGTTAACAGAAAAACAGATACAGAGATACTGCTAAGTCAAACAAACTATATTAGAGAGATACTTATCAAATCAAAGATGCATGAGGCAAAATCTCAACCCACTCCTATGGTCAGCAATCAACAACTATCCAAAAACAGGGGAGAATCCATATTAAATACTAAACAATACAGAAGTATTGTAGGAGCACTACAATACACTACTATTACTAGGCCAGATATATCATTCAGTGTTAACAAAGTTTCTCAATTTATGCAGGAACCACATGATGAACACTGGAAGGCAGTAAAAAGGATTCTCAGATATCTTAAAGGAACTGCAGATTTTGGATTAAAGTTAAGAGAATGCAATAACCTAAACATCACAGCATATGTAGACGCAGACTGGGCTACAGACACTGATGATAGAAAGTCTATAACATGATACTACATATATATTGGAGACAACCCAGTGTCGTGGTGTTCAAAGAAACAGACCACCGTATCACGATCAAGCACAGAGGCAGAGTACAGAAGTGTTGCAAGTGCTACTGCAGAGATAATTTGGCTACAATCACTACTAAAGGAACTACAAATCAACACAACAGTCAAACCAATATTATGGTGTGATAATCAAAGCACTGTGTACATGACAGCAAATCCAGTCTTGCACGCACAAACAAAACATATCGAAATCGATCTATATTTTGTTCGTGAACAAGTTCAAAGAGGAAATCTACAAATCAATCACATACCTTCAGCTTATCAGCGTGCAGACACACTTACCAAGGCACTGTCTGCAATAAATTACCTGAGGTTTCGAGCCGAGCTGAAAGTAGAGAGCAAGGCAGATCTCGAAAAATTGGTCTCCAGCAAAGAGAGAGAAACTCATGCCGAATCATCTCACAGAGCCATAGCTACAGCAAGCAAGCCACTCAAAGACAAAACTAAGATCAGATGTGGAGGAGAAGGGCATGTATCGAACACTGAAAGGAGGATCGAAGTTGCTGAGAATTCTCAAATGAAAGGAGAACTCACAGCAAACTCTATAAATTCGCTGTAAAGGGCTGATGATTGTGGAGAATCGAGGGAACAGAAGATCGCTTCTCGTTGCCGCCATGGAAGACATAAAGAAACCCTAAACCTAATATTGGTTTGAGGGGGGGAAATAAAGAGTATGCGGCTCCACTGCCTTGTGTTATCTCAAAGCTAAACCGAAGGATAGAATGCGGGTTCTCAAAGCAAACTAGGCCCAAGCCCATTTATGTATTCTATCTTATATAAAGCTTGATACAGGCATGTAATCTGATTATTACTCTGAAATAAAATTCTTCATTTTTCTTTTCAATTCCTTTCAAAGTATTATCACAAAATCTAACTGAAGCTTTCACCCTTTGGCCTAACCTTGCAACACACATTGAACCACCAACCCTATCAGACCACAACCTAATCATCTTGAGATGGGAAAAACCTAGAAAGAAGAGTTTCACTCAATTTAAAAATTTTAACTTCTGGGTTGAACAAATTGCACTTTGTTGTAAGAATCATTGAATCAGAATTATTTTGGGAACCCTTTCTTCAAATTACAGCAAAAGATGAAGAAACTAAAACCAAGACCTGGGGATTGAAGTAAGAAAGTTTATGGTAGAGGCTCTTTAAAATATGAAGAAACAAGAAACAAGCTTACAAATGCACACTCCAAACCGCTAGTAGGCCCCTCGAACCAATCCCTATTTGATGAGGAAAACAAGCTTACCAGTGATCTCTATTCTTTCCCTACTACCGAAAATGAACTTGAAGGCAGAAATCTGGTTTCTTGTATAAATCTTTTAGAGATAAAAATTATGATTTTTTCCACAGGAGGGTAAAAGCAAAACGATACAGAAACAACATTTTTTGCATTGAAGATACTCAGGAGACCATGCATATACAATTGAAACTATTGCTTCTGCCTTTGTAGAATATTTTAAAAATATCCTAAGTACTACTCTTAACTTTCAAATTGACTATCACATGCTAAACAGTATGAATCCGCCTTTCTTGCCCTCTATTGAAAATGAAGCCCTAATAAACCAAATCACTGACATTGACATCAAGAATGCCCAATTAAGTCTAAATGCTTTTGTAGTGGACCCGGTAGATTCAATGTATTCTTTTTCGCTAAATATCAAATGATTTCCTCAAAGCAATACTTTATTTTTTCAGAACAGGAATCACTCTAAATGGAATAAAGTCAACAAATAGTTCACTCATTCCTAAATCTGACCAGCCTGCTAAAGTCAATATTTTTGTCCAATTAGTTGCTGTAGTATGATCTATATGTGCATTGCCAAGATCATTTCTACTATAATGAAGAATGTTCTAAAGACCGATTTCCCCTAACCAAACTGCATTTCGGAGTACAAGAAGCATCAGTGACACCACTTTGCTCCCACAAAAATAATGAAAGGATATTCTAGAATTTCAATTTCCCCTGATGCCTAGCTAAATTAGATATAAATGAGGCATTTGATAGCGTACACTGGCCATCTTTGATTTCCATTATTGCGAAAGTAAATTTTGCAATGCCTTTCTTAACTTGGATATATGCATGTATATCCTCCCCACACATCTCCATAATCGTCAATGGAGTCCCACAAGGCTATTTCTCAGAGAAAAATTAGTTGGAATATAAACTTGATTTATTAGTTTCTAGAGAATTCTTGTATTATGTTTAAAGGGGGGTGAGAGTTCTAGAATTATGTTTTCTTTGTAATCAAGTAAAAGTCTTTTTAGAATTGTGTTTTCTTTGTAACCAAGTAAAAGTATTTCTAGAATTATGTTTTCTTTGTAATCAAGCAAAAGTAATTCTAGAATGATCTATTGGGGACTATAAATAGAGGAGCTCTCCCCTCATTTGAAATAAAGCAATCAAGCAAAGGAAAAATAATAATAAAGCATTATTTATGAGAACAAGTTTCTTCTCTTTGTATGTGAGTTGTGTGGATTAGTGAGAACAAGTTTCTTCTCTCTAGTCTCCAACCTTTTTTTAATATATATATTCCAACAAAGTGGTATCAGAGCGAGGTTCAGGGATGACTTCCAACAATATGTTGCAACCTCAACTTCCTTGTTTGACGAGAAAGAATTACAATCAATGGAGCATTCAAATGAAGGTCTTGTATGGCTCTCAAGATCTTTGGGAGATTGTTGAAAATGGATATGAAGAACTAGAGAATCAAGCAACACTTTCAACACAACAATTGAATACTTTGAAAGAGATTCGAAAGAAGGACAAGAAGGCTTTTTATTTTATCTATCAAGCGGTGGATGAAGTAATTTTTGAAAGGAATTCTTCGGCATCAACATCAAAGGAGGCATAGGACATCCTCAACAAGGCGTACAAAGGTGAAGAAAAGGTAAAGATGGTAAGACTTCAAGCTCTAAGAGATGAGTTTGATTTACTCAAAATGAAAGAAAGTGAATCGGTGGAGGAATTTTATAATAGAACTATTTCTATTGCTAATCAACTTCGAGTCAATGGTGAAGAAATTTCGGATAAAAGAATTATTGAAAAAATTCTTCGAAGTATGACAAGGAAATTTGAGCATGTTATTGTTGCTATTGAAGAATCAAAAGATTTGAATACTTTCTCTCTTGAAGAATTGTTGGGCTCACTACAATCTCATGAGCTTCGCATCAAACAATTTGATTCCTCTCCTTCCGAGCAAGCTTTTCAAATTCGAGACACTAACCGTGGTGATTTTAGAGGAAGAGGTGGAAGATCAGCCCGTGATAGAGGACAAGGAAGAGGCCAAATTGAAAGTGAAAATTCAAGCCCATCTCAAGGAGGAAGAGGAAGAGGTCGTGGAGGATACAGTGGAAGTGGAAGAGGTAACTCTTATAATATTCAATGTCATTATTGTCATAAATATAGGCATATGAAAAAGGATTGTTTTAAATGAATTAATGATGAAAAAGATAATTCTAATTTTCTACATGAGAATTTGGAGACACAAGATGAAAGTATGCTTCTTGCTTGTAATGTTCAAGAAGCTTCTTTTGATGATATATGGTATATTGATAGTGGTTGTAGTAACCACATGACCGAAAATAAAAGTTGCTTTGTGAATTTTGATGAAAGTGTCCAACGAGAAGTCAAGACAGGTGATAACAAAAGGCTCATTGTCAAAGGCAGTGGTGATATTCCGATACGGACAAAGCAAGGTACAAATTATATTTTTAATGTTTATTATGTTCCCGATCTTAAACACAATCTTTTGAGTGTTGGGCAACTTTTAAAGAAGGGACATAATGTGAATTTCAAAAATGATTTATGTGAGATCAAAGACAAAACTGGTGTTCTTATTGCAAAAGTGAAGATGACACCAACAAAAATGTTTCCGTTGCAAATGAAAAATGAAGCATTTCCATGTTTTGCTAATATTGTTAATGACAAGTCATGGATTTGGCATCTTCGTTATAATCACTTGAGTTTTAGCACTCTATCCAAGATTTGCAAAGATCATATGGTGTGAAGCATCCCAAATATTAGCAAACAAGATCAAGTATGTGAAAGTTGTGTTATTGGCAAGCACCATCGAGATCCATTTCCAAAAGAAAAGGTATGGCGAGCAAAGAATCCTTTGGAGCTAGTGCATTCGGATTTATGTGGACCTATGCGCACAAACTCTCTTGGAGGTAATTGGTATTTTCTCATTTTTATTGATGACTATAGTCGCAAGATGTGGATTTACTATCTCAAAGAAAAATCTCAATTATTTGAAGTGTTCAAGAATTTTAAAGCACTTGTGGAGAAGCAAAGTGGTTTTTCTATAAAGACACTCTGATCCGATCGTGGTGGAGAATATATGGCGGAAGAATTCGGAAATTTCTTAAAGGATCACGACATTCATCATCAACTAACGGTCCGCTCAACCCCTCAACAAAATGGGGTGGCCGAAAGAAAGAACCATATCATAATGGACTTGTTCGAAATATGTTGAAGACAAAAGGATTGCCTAAAAAATTTTGGGCCGAAGCTGTAGCATGTGCATGCTATATTCTCAACCGTGCGGCAACTAAAAGTGTTCAAGGAAAGACTCCACAAGAAGCATGGAGTGGTCACAAGCCATGTGTCTCCCACTTCCGAATTTTTGAAAGCATTTGTTACTCTCATGTGCCGGATGAAAAGAGAGGAAAACTTGATGACAAATCTGAAAAGTGCATCTTTGTTGGCTATAGTGAAAGATCCAAGGCATATAAATTATATAACCCCATCACAAAGAAGACTATTATTAGTCGTGATGTAATTTTCAATAAGGAAGAAGCATGGGAATGGAAAAATGAGAAAAAGAGTACAAGTATCTTGCTTGATAATAATGCATTTGAGCCAATTGAAGAAGAAGGATCGACTCCACCTACTCCACCATCTAATTCTCCTCCAAGCTCATCATCTTCAAGTTCAGAATCAACACCTAGAAGGACAAGACCTCTTGCGGAGATTTATGGAGAAACAAGAAGAATTTTAGAAGATGAATTTGTTGATTTTGCTTTATATGCAACTGCGGATCCGGTTGATTTTGAAGAAGCCGCCAAGGAAGACAAATGGAGACAAGCCATGGATCAGGAAATTGATGCAATTGAAAGGAACCAAACATAGGAGTTGGTTGAAGTACCTGAAGGGAAGAAACCCATTGGAGTAAAATGGGTTTACAAGACAAAGTTGAATGCACAAGGTGAAGTTGAAAAACATAAGGCACGATTAGTTGTGAAAGGCTACAAGCAAAAGTATGGTGTTGATTACAAAGAAGTTTTTGCTCTCGTGGCACGTCTTGAAAAATTCGTTTGATAATTTCATTGACCGCTCAAAATAAGTGGCAAGTGTATCAAATGGATGTTAAATCTGCTTTCTTGAATGGAGTACTACAAGAAGAGGTGTACATTGATCAACCTTCCGGCTATGTGATAAAGGATGAAGTGCATAAAGTCTATCGGTTGAAGAAGGCATTGTATGGCCTTAAGCAAGCCCCTCATGCATGGTATAGTCGCATAGATGACTATTTTGTGAAGATGGGATTCAAGAGGTGTCCATTTGAGCATACTCTTTACATCAAGGAGAACAAAGGTAACATTCTCATCATTGGTTTATATGTGGATGATTTGATTTTTACGGGAAATAGTCTTGATAATATTGAAGAATTTAAGAGAAGTATGATGCAAGAATTTGAGATGAGCGACTTGGGTCTACTTCATTACTTTCTTGGTATTGAAGTAAAGCAAGATAATGATGGTATATTTATCTCTCAAGAAAAGTATGCAAAAGATTTGATGAAGAAGTTTAGAATGGAAGAGGCAAAGCCAATTAGCACTCCAGTTGAAGTTGGCTTGAAACTAAGTAAGGATGACAACTCTAAATATGTTAATCCAACGTTTTTTAGAAGTCTTGTTGGGAGTTTGATGTATTTGAGAGCCACTCGGCCGGACATTACATATGGTGTGAGCTTGATTAGTATGTTCATGGAGCAACCAAAGAAGACACATCGGGATGCCGGAAAAAGAATTTTGAGATATGTGCGTGGAACACTTGGGGATGGAATTTATTATCAAAAGATAAATGATCCTAAGGTGCTTGGATATTGTGATAGTGATTGGGCCGGAAGTGTTGATGATAGTAAAAGTACTTCGGTAAATGTTTTCTACTTTGGATCAAGTGCAATCACGTGGATGTTAAAGAAACAACAAGTTGTGGCTCTCTCAACCGCCGAGGCAGAATATATTTCACTATCTTTAGCTAGTTGTCAAGCTTTATGGATTAAATGGGTGCTAGAAGAACTTAAGCATACTCCAAAAGAAAGTCCACTTATATATTGTGATAGCAATTCTGCTATAGCACTCACCGAAAATCCAGTTTTTCATAGGAGGAGCAAGCATATAAGAATCAAGTATCATTTCATTCGAGACTTGGTTGGAAAAGGAGAAGTAGTTGTCAAACATTGCAAGACGCAAGATCAAATTGCCGATATTTTAACGAAGCCTTTGAAGTTGGAGATTTTCAAGGAGTTAAAAAAGAAACTTGGTATGCGTAAAAGTTTAGCTCAAAGGGGGGGGGGGCAAATCAAGTTTAAAGGGGGGTGTTGGAATATAAACTTGATTTTTTTAGTTTCTAGAGAATTCTTGTATTATGTTTAAAGGGGGGTGAGAGTTCTAGAATTATGTTTTCTTTGTAATCAAGTAAAAGTCTTTCTAGAATTGTGTTTTCTTTGTAACCAAGTAAAAGTATTTCTAGAATTATGTTTTCTTTATAATCAAGCAAAAGTAATTCTAGAATGATCTATTAGGGACTATAAATAGAGGAGCTCTCCCCTCATTTGAAATAAAGTAATCAAGCAAAGGAAAAATAATAATAAAGCATTATTTGTGAGAACAAGTTTCTTCTCTTTGTGTGTGAGTTGTGTGGATTAGTGAGAACAAGTTTCTTCTCTCTAGTCTCCAACCTTTTTTTAATATATATATTCCAACAGAATTTTATCAAACAAGGTAATCCGGTGTTAATATACCTTTTCATAACTATTATGGAAGTCCTTAACACATTACTCAATTGATAAGAAGTTGAACATCCACCCTATGTGTAGAATTCCTCTTATCACAAGCCTTAGTTTTGCATATGATATTATTGTATTTACAAAACCTAACACTAAGTCCCTGACAACACTTAACATTCTGGAGGCTTTCAGGAATTTGACTGGACTTTCTATAAATAAGGAAAAATCATGTATCTTCATTGTAGGTCTTCCTGATGTCGTAAAGAATTCTATGTTGCAGACTTCACTCTTCAATGAAATGCCTACTTCCACTATACCTAGGGTCTCCTCTAATCAACTCTAGGATCAAAACTGCAACATGTTTACATCTATATGAAAAAATTACCAAAAAGCTAAGTGAGTGGCCAAATAACTAATCAAACCAAGTTAATAGGCTGACAAATATTAAGGAGGATTGCTACTTACAGTCATGCATGAGCAACTGTACTGGACACCTGTGCAACTATTGGTGGAGCAATTGATTTTTTATTTTTAGTATTTAAATTATGGATCCCAATACAAAGGACACAACCAATCCTGAGGCAAGTATATATTACAGTCGCACACGAACGACTGGTGTTAGAAACTCTCAATATTAAATCAATGGCCTCCACCATGACAACATATTGGTCCTCACATTTCATACTTTCCAAAAAAAACTTCTTTCCATGATTAATAGCACTTTTAATCATTACTTATGGCATGACAATCTCCTTTCAAGGAAACTCATTGCTATAGCCTATGCTAAAATTGAATTACCTAACAAAAGGGAGGGCTTGGCATTATTGACATCTCGGTATGAAATAAAGCTGTAATTTCTAAGACCCTACACCAAATCCTTGCTTTTGAAGATTCCTTCCTCATTGAATGGCTTAGAAATCACTACATCCTGCATAAAGAAATATAGTAACTCACTCCCCTTAAAATTACAATTGGATATGGAGAAATATTTTGAAACTATATCACACGTGCCTATCATACATCAGAACTATTCCTACAAGCTCAAACAATATTAGCTTCTGGTTTTCTCCGTGGTCTTCCAACAGCCTCATCCTTATTGATACACTTCTTCATAGCCTTAAAATCCTCTCTGGCATATCTGACAATGCAAATGCATACTCATATTTACATAATGGACAAATAACTCTACCACATTCAAGCTCTAATTAGGTCATAGCTCCATGGAACTCCATTTTAGGTAAAAAGATCCCCTTTTCCCTCTTGAATGTCACATGGAAGCTGTCGAATGGGAAACGCTCTATTCTGGGTTCTACTCTCCTTTTAATTTCACCAAATACTTGTTTTCCCTTGGTCTAAAAGAGTTTGGTCTGTTTTTGTTTATGAAGAAGACAACATCATGATATGGAAGGCTATGTTCAACTATCGCACACTAAGAACAAACACAAACTTTCTGGAATCACTGATAATGACATATGCACTCTATGCAGTAATAAACAGGAGTCGAACACCCATTTTATTTTGAATGTTATTACTCTTTCACTACTTGGAAGCGACTACTATTATATGCGAACTTGGATGCACCTAAACGCGAATTAGATGAAGAGTGGCATAGGCTATTCAATGCGACTAGATGACATACGTCTCAAGCTATTATCTATCTCACACTGCTTAAAAAGACTATTAGATAGATATAGCACGAAAGAAACGAATGAATATTTAATGGGAAAGCCTCTACTTCTTTGGCGCTGATGAGATGCATTCAGGAGAATATGAAAAATAAGATACATGGTTGGAGAAAATACAATAGAAATAACAACCCTAGCCATGGTGTATTATGTAGATCAAGATCATATGCCAATGATGATGTCAAAAAGGATATATGTATCCATGAAAACAATTACATCTACATCAAGATAAGTATATATAAATTATTAACATATACACATATATATTATTTTAATTTGGTCGATCCCTAATTAATTAAGGTTTAAATGTAACATTATTTAAAATATATAAATGTATGGATAAATAGTAAAAATATATAGTTGGGTTTACACATAGATAAATTTATTTAAAATAAATTATTTAGATTCAATTGTACACACACACAGATATATATATATATATATATATATATGTATATATGTATGTATGTGTATGTTAAATTCATACAGATTTATAAAACTAAAATAGTTTGACTAACTCAAAATAAGATATTATTATATTTTATAATATTTATAGTTAAAAAATAATGTATATGTGTGTACAAATATAATTTTAATTATTATTATCAGTTCATTCGGATACATATGTACATAAAATCTAGCTTTGGATTTTCAAACATTTAAATTTTAACATCATTTTGATTTGTTCAAATAGAAAAATATTTATTTACTGAGGCTGAATTTAAAAAAAATATTTTTCAAACTGTAAATGCAGTGCACAATTAATTAATTATATATATATAATACTTTAAAAAAATCGAGAGCTTCACAAATATATTTTTAAATCTAAAAACTTATTTAGAATTTAAATGAACAAAACATGGATACTATACTATATATAGATGTACGTATGTATGTATCTGTGTGTATGTATCCATATCTGAAAATATAATTTTATTATTAAAAACAAAATCATATAAGTATTATAAAATATAATTATTTTGTTCACTAATTAATTATTAAAATTATAACTAAATAATTTTTGAGTTTTTTTAAAATCATGATCTAATTTAAACATGATGAAGATCAGCATGTACAAAAGTGTGTGTATGTGTCTATATTTGTAAGGATCGGTTACACCTCAAGTTTTCTTGATTTCAACCACATGTTTCAATTTGAATAATTATATAAATGACAAGAGAGAGAAACTATAATTATTTAAATCAAAACTTGTGGTTGAAATCAAAGGGTATCTGAGTTGTAGTAAAAATGAGATGTAGCCGATCCTAGCGCATATATATATATTTTTAATAATAGTTGTAATAGCTTTGGTGTCACATTTTTTTGATCTGAACTACCAAAAACGCCCCTCTATATATAATTAAATCTTAATCACTTAAAAATAGGATCTAATATTAAATTTCTTTTATAAATTCAAACGCCCCTAAAAGTAGGATCTAACGACTAAACATGCTTTAAAAATTCAATAAAAATAGTATCTAAAATTAAACTTCCTTTACAAATTCAAAATATTTTTTTACAAATATAAAAATCTTAATATCATTTGAAAATAAAAAAAATCATTTTTTTGATTGATTTAAACATATGCAATTTATAAGAAAAACAATTCACGCGCGAAGTGCGTGCCATAACGCTCGTATATATATAACTCTTTTGGAGAGGAACTCTCTTCTAGAGACGAATTCCAAAGAACAAAGGTTAAAGGCTGTGATAATTCTTTTAATTTTGGTTCCTAATGTTTTAAATGGATAAAGTTAGTATAATTCTTTCAATTTCTTGATCCTAATAATGAACTGCTTCAACGAAGACTGATTGCAAAGCATAAACCATGGCTTGATGAAATTGTTATGCATTTATTAATCTTACAACGGCGAAATGAATCTACATGTATAATTTTTTATGCGAGTTCAGAAATGCAATTTCAGATTAAGATAGAGGGGCATGTGTTCAAGCGAACTGCGATCAGTTTTCAAGAAAATGAAATTTCAGATCGAGGTAGTTCATGAGTAGACGAATTAGACCGCAAAATGACGGAAAAAAGTGTTGCGAAGAACGTTAGTAAAGCAAACTCAATTCTCAATTTAGGCAATAGAGCATGGAATTTCTAAAATTTATGCTTCTGCGAGTGTTTGGACGAACTAGGAAAGTTCATCATTATAATCGTTGAACGATGCCTTCTAGATTTGGGGTACAGATAATGCTCGACAAGGAACCCATCAGAAGTTCAGATCTGAGTTCGACGGTGTTTAGAAAGAGCGACTATTCGTGAGATAGATGATGTAAGCAGTTAGACAAAGAATTAGAAGATCAAGGCTCGACTTTAGCGGCCATCGACAGTTCTGGTGATTGACGTTGGCAGATGTCAATGGAAGAAAAGAAGCCGTTACAAAAAAGTGGCATGGGGCAGTTTTCCATAAACATAGTTTAGAAAGACATGCAATGTAACTGACTTAATGGAGGAGTAACTCCTTGGAGTAGAGAGCGATCTAGCAACTGGAAGTTCATTTCATACGTTGGAGAAAGGAACTCAGGTGATGTAGTATAGGTTGGGGAACATGTATCGTGGACTAGAAACTATGACAGCCGTAGTTTGCTTTAAAATTTTGAGTCTAATGTAATCCACATGTATTTTTCTATACTTTGGGCTTTGTCTATTGCGTGTGTTTGTACTAGGCTTTGCGTGGGGTAGAATACTAGCCTACCTATATATTTTCTACTAGAAAACTGATAAAGAACCTATTTTATCTTTTTACTATATATATATATTACTTGCTCCTTCTGATTTTGCCGATCATTGAACACTTTGGTTATTGGTTAACTCCTTAATTTTCTTAGCTACGACTTGCAGCATCATCTCCTTGTCTTTGTCAGTCGCTATGCACTGGATCGAAAATGGTCGATAATAGCAAACAATGTAAATGCAGCGAAATAGTATAGTAAATCACACAGCCGATTTTATACTGGTTTGGACCTCCCGTCCTACGTCCAATCCCGAAACTCTCCTTTGGTATTTCACCATCAACACCCTCACTTCACCTAGAGGAGTAGGTTTACAAACTCTGCCTGAACAACCGAATGAGACTTCAACAACAATTACAAGTAGTTTAACAAATGTTACTTTCTGACGCAGCGTATCTTGATATACAAAATGTCACTTTGATGTACAATGACTTCTATAACCAAACCAAATGATACTGAGTGGAGCCGTAAAGGTTAAGGAGTTTATGCAACTAGAGTATGAGATATGGAGATGAAGCAAACTAGTCGAAATCTCTGAATCGGATGAATTTCTTGAAACTTGAGAATTGCTTTAAGAATTGAGAGTTTAGGAGTGAAAATCAAAGCATAGAGTCGTGTTATGATTCAGGGATGGTTAGGGGTTTATATAGATGTTGTAGGGATGCTAAAGTGGAGGTGCAACCTTCCAATTTCGTCATTGATGAAGAGAAGTGGTTGTAGGAGCGGAGCGATACAACTTCTGGAGTGAAGAGACACGAAGACATCACTTCAAAAAACTAACCGTTTTATACTAGGTCAGTTGACTGAAAGAAGGCTTCAGTCGACTGGCTTAGTGTAAAAATTAGAGCCGGAGAGCATAGCCAAAAGCAGTAGACAAGTTGTTCATATTCAGTCGACTGAATTATAATATTTTCCAAAAGCTTGTGTGGTGTAGTGGTAAGGACATGTGCTTATCTCTTAGCTCACCCGAGTTTGAATCCTAGCTTTGCATATTTTTAGCCATTTTATTTTATGCCTTTTCCATCATCGTTTTAATCTGAAATAACTCAATAAACATATTAGTAGCATTGTTATATGACAAAACACCATATATATATATATAGTTATTTTAGTCTTCACTAATGTAGGTTTGGGTTAGATTTCTCTTCTTTGTTAGGGTTATAGAAAAGAGATCTGTCTATAAGCATTTCATACCATAAGTAAAAGATCGCTTTTCTTCTTTATCCCAAATCAACAATTAATTTTCCAATAAATCAATACTACGGGGCACTACGTGGGAAGGTTTGAGCTTCCAAACAATGAGCCAAAATGACTTCACTTTAAAACATTTATCTAATTAATTAATCCAAAGTCGTTCATTAATTGAATCAACGTGCGACATTTGTGCATCATTTTAAATAAATTTTCAGTCTTTACATAAATAATTAAATACCATTAAAATTTAATACAACATTTGTATTTAATTTTATATTAACTTATAACATTTATTAGTTAATTTTACATTAGTCGAATTTGGAAATAACTAACAACTCGGTTGTTGTTACTCTTTGGACTGTACTTTGTCCTTAGTCAATATTTAATCAATTCAAATATTGAAGTCTCTATGGACTTTGCTGAAGTCTCTATGGACTTTGCTGAAGTACGGTATCGAGCGTAAATTCAATGCTTATAGATCATTTAGGCAAAATTCAATTTCTAATCTATTTTAGGTTCACCTGGTAGTGTTATTTTGTACTTTTCGTCATCAATGTATTGCATAGATATCCTGAGTCTGATCTAAGGTCAAAAACACTATTAATATCCATATTTAACTGTGTAGACAACTCTAAAGTCCTTGTTCACCATGATAACATTTATCGATCTAACCGATTTACTCTGGTCATAGATTTTGATTTTAAGTTGACTGTCAATTATGGTGATACCAACCTTCTATAAAGGAGCTTTGATAGTATTTCACTTCTAGTTGTTTATGTATAACTAAGTGTGGTCATAACAAGGTCCCCATGATCGGTATTTAAACACAATCAAAGTATAACCTGACTACTTAAGATAACGATACTCTTAAGTTCGAAGACTATTGTACATTGTTACCATGAGATTTTTTTATTTTGACTTAGTTACATTAACATGTAGAAGAATCTCATCGAGTCTTTCTATGACTTTTCAAAACAACCTCAAGTACGTAAACCTTGGTGTCCCCCAACTGTCATGAGTAATTCATCGTGCATTGTATGGAAGCATTGCGTATATCAGTTTGAACAGACATATCGATATCCTTTACCGATACATCTTTACTGGGAACATTTAAGGAGTAAGTATGTATACACACACATAGATATATAGACACACACACACATCCACACATACATACATACATATATACATACATACATATATGTATATATATGTATGATACTCATGGTTACAAATACATTCGTAACAATAATCGATAAAATACTTCTCTTAAATATTTTCTACTTATATATGTTTAATGTATTTAATTCATTATTTATACCTTCCTATAATAACACATATAAAATAAAATAAAAACCAAAAGCATACTTTATTTCGAACAAGATCGTCAAAAGAGTTAATTTATATAACTAATAATAAGATTTCTTATAGGACACATCCTTAACTCTATTAATCTCCCACTTGCACATGAGGTCAATTATGGAGTCTCATCCTCATGCCTTTGATTAGTCTTCTTAAATTAGACTGCGACAGTGCCTTATTGAATGGATATGCTATGTTATCTTTGGTATCTACTCTCTTGGTTACGATTTCTCTATCATTGATGGACCGGCTTACCTTATGAAACTTACGGAGGATGTGTCTCGACTTCTTGTGAGCTCATGCTTTCTTGGAAATCTGTAATGCCACATTATTGTTGAAATACATGAGAATGGACCTTCAATGCTTGGGACCACTCCTAGCTTCTTGATGAATTTATGCATCCAAACTGCTTCTTTGCAGGCATCGTTCAAGGTGATTTATTCAACCTCTATGGTTGAATCGACACATCTTCTTGTTTGGAACTTTTCCAACTAACGGTCTCTCCGTTAAGTGAAACACAAAAGCCTGAGAATGATATACTATTATAACAACCCAAAATTCTAGTCATTGATTTTAAAATTTTAATTAATTTTAAATATTTAAATAATTGGATTTTGGAATTTAATAACTTATAATTCAAATATAAGGAATGGTTAAATATTTGAAATTATGAATTAAATGTTAATTAAATGAATTTAATAATTTCATTTAATTCCTTTGAATTAATAAATAATATTGATGAATTCAATTTGTAAAATTATTTACAAATATAAATAGATCGGATAAATATTGATAATTAAATATAAAAAACGATATTTAAATCTGGGAAATTGTCATCCCAGAGCACTGTCTCGGATTTCAATGAAACTAGTTTCATTGGATCCGTAATAGTGAATTATAATATACTGTCGAATTTCATGGCGATCAGACGTATCGTTTGGTCATGCGAGATCGAAACGCGTTGAAATTAATATCGGAAATTTAATATAATAATTGAGTTTGGAAAGCTATCTTCTACATATGATCGAATTAGGCCTCGAGATTAGTTCCATTGTGCTCGGAATATGGGTATAACATATAGAATGCCAGGCGGCATGTCTCGTTTGAGGTTCGAGATTTTTGGGTATGTATTGTCGAACATTATCAAATAAAATAATATATACATATCTTTTTAAGCCCATACCCTCTCACCCATCAGTCCATACCATTCCTTCAATTTATATATTCCAGTAACAAGAAAATGAGACTTTTTGGAATTTCTAAAATCAAAATCAAATCCCATAGTTAACTAAAAATTACGATCTTGGATTCGTTGAGCTCGTACGATGATTGCCTTAATCTATATACCCTTCTTTTTGGGCGCATCATCATCTAGGTTGTGGTCGTTTGGGGGTGGCGGTACTAGAGTTTGATTTTTTGGAGCTTGTGGTCGACGATACGGCAAACGGAGCTTGGATTTGAACTCGGGGAAGAGTTTGGCACCTAGACATGATATTTTGCGGGGTTCGGCAACGTTTTTGGTCGTGCTACCCGATGGGTTACGAGGAGTTGGGGCCTGAGATCGCGTTTTGGCTAGGGGCTTGGGGCGAGTCGACGTGGTGCCGGGGAGAAGGAGATTTTGATGCGGAGCTCATCGGTGCGATCGGATTTGGATTTCGTCGAGTGGTTGGAAAGCAATCGACTCTTGTTTACACGGCCGTGGTGTACATGTATCATTGTGCACATTTTGTTAAATTGGGGAAGAAAGTAGTGAGGGATAATTTTGTAAATTTAAATAGATTTGTTATTTAATTATTTAAATTAATTTGATAACTTATGAAATGTGTATCTCACTCATACGAGGTCAGATTCGAACGCCGTTTTTTACGTTGGACTCATGTCATTGAGATCTACGCAATGGAGTTGGTTTAGTTGGATTCGAAGCTTGTTGGAATTTATGCTAAAATCGAACGATCGTTCGGTTTTAATCCAAATTGGAGCGTTTCGACGAAAAACTAATATCAAGGTGAGTTTAACTCACATTTAATTTTATTATATCATATCAATGATGTTATAAATGTTTATTGATTGCTTGGATGTTAGTTAAATCGTTTGACTGCCTATTTGGTTGATTTTCCATTTGGAAAATGGATGACATATTAATTTGATCGTTATGAACCCATATGATTTTATATATATATATATATTCCATAACTATTGTTTTGCAGGGAAAATCTGTAGAGAGACTCTGAGAGGTTTCTTACCCATTATTATTTATTTACATCCATATGTTGTTGTATAAATGGCTAACTGAAATACAACCTGATATTCCTTTTAACTTGTTAATGGTCGTTATAGCGATTTCGATATATCATCATTTATTAAATTTCATCTCCAAAACCCTGTCGTATGATTTTGATCTTGAGCTTGTGCTTCCGCTAAACAAAATGTTAAAAATTCATTAATCATTTTGATTAATGATAATTTAAAATAATTAATCATTTTGACTAATGATTTTGATGTTAACCAACCAATTCAATAAGTGATGCTTAAAATTGGTTTATCTTTGATTTAAATGAGATAGGATTTAATTAATCATTTTAACTAATGATTACTTGAGTTTAATTAATTAATATAATTAATGATAATTGAAATTAATAATCATTTTTAATTAATGATATTTAAAAGTAATTAGTCATTTTAAATAATGATATTTGAATTTAATCAATGATTGTTTTAAATTTAACTAATTGTTTTAACTAATGATATTTGGAATTTAGTTATAGAATTTTAATTAATGATGTTTTATAGTTAAATAAATCATTTTAACAAATGATGTCTTATCCAATCGTTTTAAACGAGGTTTGACTTTAATTAGTCCAATTAATTAACTAATTGTTTTAAATGATGGTATTTATAATTTACTTATCATTTTAATTAATGATGTTTGAGATGAATTATTCATTTTAACCAGTGATTATTTGGATTTAATAAATCTATTTTATAAATGATATTTAAAGTTAATTAATTTATTTAATAAAAAGTGAATTTAACTAATATAATAAAAGTGTTTTAAAGATAATAAACTGATTTAATAAAAAATTTAAAGTTAATTTACTGATGATATAAAAAAGTTTGGAAATAATTAACTATTTTATTAAAGATAATGGATTCGTTTACTTAAAAGAGATTTTAAATGTGATTAGTTAATCTTTCGGGATAATTAATATTGTTTTAAATTTATAAAAGGTATTTAAATCATTTTATTATCTTTTGGGATAATAAACATTGTTTTGAATTTATAAATAATGGTTTATAAATGAGAAAATCCTTTAAAAGGAATCATTTATAAATAAAGCTAAGTGTAAATTATTTTTGGGTTTACAGTATACAGTGTTTTAACAACAATTGTTTTTGACCCTTGTTTTAATACACTTAGTATTATAAATTTTGTCTTATAAAAGAACGTTTTTGAAAGAGTATTTCTAAAAAGGTTTTACCAATACTAAAATATGGAAATCAAGCACAAGTAGTATAGTTTTTAAAAGTTAAAGTCCGATTTCGTTTATCGAAAATAGTTCTGTAATCGATATCGCTTATATGATCTAGTCATACTTTTAACACTAAACGTTAGGCCTTGGACTCGTTTCTATCTCGAAGGTTAAAAATATCGCCAGGGCAATGCCTAGAGGTAACACTACCTCTACTTGTCCAGCTTCATTTTCAACCGAGAGATAACACATGTTTGGAATCAACGAGTAGTGGTAAATATATGATATTTAATTTCCATATACGACCATTTTAATTATCCCCGATAGTTGATTTATTAATTATCGGATCTAGCTTTCTTCATGGTGTATCGCCACCTTAAAAATGATTTGCTGCTCTTTGAGCTCTGTTAACCTTTGTCGGAAATGACTAAACCAAAAGCACGAAAGGGGGCCAAGCTATGTGGAGTTGCTCCCATTAGGGTATTTACACATCGCATCTAGATTGGATTCGGTTAGGCCCTTAGTTGTGAAAATATTCGGATACTCGGTAATGTTTGACGGGGTCCGGCTTGGAGGGTCTCGAGAAGTGTCATAGATTAAATGAGCTTCTCAGAAGTATATTACTAGAGGTATACTTCAAGGAGGTGCACCTTTCTAGGCATTTGTTGGAAATTTTCCTTTCCTTATTTGATTCAAATCCTTGAATCTGTTTATCTTTAAATTCCACAAGAAGAGTCAACCACTCTTAGCAGCGTTTAAGTATTGATTTAGTCCATTCTATCGAGGTTGGACTGTTATGTTAGTTTGTCCATTCTATCAAGTTTGGACTGGCACCTTATTTAGTCCATTCAATCAAATTTGGACTATTCCTTTGTTTTTGTCCATTATGTCCAGTTTGGATTTTACTTGGGTTATTTTCTTCTTTCAAGTTTGGTTTTAATATTAATTATGCCCATTCATATTTGGATTTGTTTCATGATGATTATTTCCACTCTTGCCTATATGGATGTTATTCTTGTGAGGAAAAAACCCGTTCCGCGTTAGCGGCATGGTCTCATAGAATTTTTATATGTTTCCCATTATTTGGCTTTTCTCACGCTGGTATTTCCAGACTGATCCGGGTGTTATTTTATTATAATGCTCGGGTCAGACCGAGTATTTTCCTAGGTTGTCTTTGGAGTTATGGAGAGCTGGGAGGGGAGACGGAGATTCACCTATCATAGTGTTTTATTTTCCATTGTATTATATACTATCCTTATCAGCATTTGTAATGTCAGGAATTTACAACTGTCCAGCTGATAAAGTTTGTTTTTAACTTTGATGTACTCTGTATTTTTGGGGTGATAATTTATACTGTCCTTGTTATATCATATGTTGTCGATTGCTGGGAGATTCTCTTTTCATCTATTCTCTGTTATTTTCTTTTTATTTACCCTAACAATATGCTCTTTTGTTGATTGGATGCACGACATTTGAAAACAGCGGTAATGTTCGGTATCGACTTTCGATGGTCAAAAAGGGGAGTCGTTACAACTATCATAAACATCCCTCTAAAAGCTCAAGTCCTAATACCCTTCCATAAGGAGTTCATTGCTTCTGATAAGAAACAAATAATGTTTCTCAAATACTTAAGGATAACCTTAACTACCATCCAATGATTTTCTCCCAAATTCAATTAATATCGACTAACTACACCTAGTGCAAAAACAACATCCGACCTTGTATATATCATAAAGTACGTGATTGATCCTACCACCAAAGCATAAGATTATGCTTCATGTGTAGCCTTTCCTTATCCATGAATGGGAAGTCCTTAGAAAAGATTACTCCACGCTGCACTGGAACATTTTCGCATTTAGAATTTTCCATACTAAATTGATTTTAGTATGGTGTCTATGTACATAGATTTGGACAATCCTAGTATCCTTTTAGATCTATCTTTATAAATCTTTATACCAAGTATAAAGGATGCCTCGCCTATATGCTTCATCAGGAAATTATTGGACAACCAACACTTGTAATACCAGTGCATCAATACCACGGGCAAGTCATCAACGTATAGTACTAAAAATGTTATAGCATCATTTTTCTCTTTCTTATATATGCACAATTCCTCTTTGTTTTGATTGAAACCAAACTATTTGATTACCTTGTCAAAATATTAGTTCCAACTCTTTGATGCTTACTTAAGACCATCAATTGATCTAAAAGTCTATATGCTTTATGGCTGCTGCCACTGACTTCGAAATCCTTTGTCTATGACATATAAAAAGCCTCTTCTAAATCACCATTTTGAAATGTTGTTTTAACATCCATGTAACAAACCACTTTTAGACCCTCTGATTTAACATCTGAACTAACGTTCAAAGGATGATAAGTGAAAAGACAAGCCGTTGGAAGATGATAATAAGAACCAAATAAGATTTCTTACCAGTAACTTTCAGAACTCCTAATGGAAGGAAACAAATATAATATTAAATAAAATCACATATTCAAATCATCATATTGTATCGACTACATTATATATACTTGTCTATACAATACAAATCAAAACCCAGATTCAAATCTGTATAAATCAAGTCATTTATTTACAATGTATACATCCAGGTCCTCGCCACATGCTCCAATATGACTCCCAGCTCCATCAGCCTAGTGATATAAATAAAAAGGAATAAAAGGAGTGGGTCGGACATAAGTCTGAGTAAGTGAGTCATGCCTACTCCACATATACTACAAAGATACTATTATAATATGATTAGTGTCTAACACGTAAGTAGATACGTCCTGGACTAATCTGAGGCCCTATAGGATCGTACTGTCGTTGGATATCTAACTTATGGGTAAATACATCCTGGACTAGCCCAAGGCCTTACACAAATGCTTAACATCTTTTCCCAAACAAAACTGGATTTGCGTCCAGGACTAGCCTAAGGCCCTATAGGATTGCTACCATCCAATCCTCCTCCTGGAAAGCCGAAGCACTACAAGGGCGCATCATATCCTAAGTTGCCTGCTTGCACCACAAATTCGTACAGTATGTACGGACATCAAAGAATTGCTACACCAAAGCAAATATTTCAATCTATCTTTGTATAGTAGTAAATGTTAACATACACCTACAATCTTAATTCAACTTATTTCGTGTACATTTTAGTTTAAGGTTCGATCCTTCTAGTGTTTGAAGTTTATTTAGTTCAGGGATAAAACTTTCAATTTCCTTCCTATACAGATTCGTAATAATCATTAAAGCATTATCAATGATTATATGGTGAGAAAGAATCATCTGTATTATTATATTCATATATGTTGATTCTGCTTGTTTTTTATCCTATTTTTACCTAAACCTATGATTTAATCTTTTAATTCCAATATTAATGTTTAATTACTTAGATTATAGATTGCAAATCATCATTATGGTATTACCTATGCATTATATCGCAAGTAAGGAATGAATCATGCATAAAATCTCTCGAAATGCTCCAAATGACTTCTACCTTTCACTAATCCATTCCTTTAGGGCAAAGAAACCTCCATGATTTTCCTTAATTCTTTCCCCAGATCAGATTACTCATCTCAGATGGGTAGATCGTCAAAATCCATTGAAAATTGAGAGAGTTACGCCACTTTTGTAACATCCCCCACTTCGAGACCTAAAAATGAATGCCGATAATGCTGCAGTTATCATCAGAATTATATTCAAGCGATAAAGTGAGATCAATATTTTTTTCACAACATTAAGTAAAAAAAAGAAGCTAAATAAATTTCATTACACGTCTTTACATTTTATAAATCCCATAACGTGCCCACGTAGGGTAAAATATAGTTAAATAGTAGTGTTATGCCCAATATATAAAGATGACAACATAAACACTTAATCAGTTATAAACTCTAGTTTTACAACAGCAGAATACTAAACCAACTTTTATTGGCTAAAAGTCACCTGCTTCATCTTTGACTGCTTTATTCATCCTCTAATGATAACTTATCTATTCCATAAACTCAACCCACTCAAATGAATACTTATGCTTTTATGGGAAATAACAATAACGGGTTAGACATAAAGCCTAGTATGAGTAAAACTTTACCCTAGAAATACACATAGTGATACCACAATGCCAAAACACGGAATGGGTTTTCCCCTCACTTATACATTACAAAAATTACATCATATAATTTAAACAATTATCCGTAGCATGAGTATCCATATAACATCATTTCAGTTATAAGTATACCATACACTTAACATCCCATTATGAACTAAGTCATACACTCATCATTCAAATTTACACACATAACCTAATCTGTTATTTTACGTGTCAGTCAAAAAGGTATCATTAATTATTTAGTGATTATCTCCATAGGCCTTCCTATCACTAATTGATCTTTTCCCAAACAATGCCACATGATGAAATGGCCACTCATTCCACCATGAGAGCCACCCAAACTAGAGGCACCTCGACTCTCCTAAGAGGTTGAATGTAAGCACCCCGAATATATTCTAAAAAGCGTCCTTACTAAGCACCAATAGCCCCTCTTAGTCCTGAAACCTTTTCGTTTCATGTTGCCAATCCATCTGTAACACAACCCTGATGTTTTGGCACCCTACCATAAACAAACCTTGAAGTTCAATTTAACCGAATTAAGCACTATAGACTTCCCAAATCGTGACACCCTGCCATATACTATTGAATTTTAGACATCATCAGTCTTAGCACTCGACCATTCAAGAACTCCATGAGTCGATATATCTTTATGATCTTGGTTCAATCCATTTTTTCATTTATTTATTGTGTACCCTACACATTGTTTAGATAAAACATTTCTATTTTCTAATTTAAATGATGCAACTATTATTTCTTAGCTTTCCTATGCTTACTCCATTTCAAAGTTTAAATAATTAACACAATTTTAGCTTATAACTTTTCCTTTATAATTTCAACCCTATGAAATTTAAATCCAACATCTTGGAAACTGGCTTCTAAAATGTCACTAAAAAGTAGCTAAAAACTTTCTTAGTTTATTTAAAGAATTCACCTGTACTAGCTATCATAAGCATAGTTTACTAGCCATCAAATTTCAATATTAACTTAGCTATCACATGTCAAAATTACAATGCTATCGCAACCCATAGTTATCGCATTCCAAGTGGCAATTCTGTAATTAAATGGAAAATGATATTTTGCCTTAATAAAGCAATATCTTTTTACCTAACCTGTGCACATGTCATTTACTTATTGGTTGTTTTTGTTCTGTAATAGTCATTCTAGATAATAGCCGAAAATTAATCTTCATTTATTAATCATTTTCTTGATTATGTTCTTATTTAACGTTTTTCCTTGCCCAATTATTCATATTAAATCGAAAATTAATGAGAAAATTCACCAAAATTTTGAAACATCCTTTTCTTCCTCTACTAGAAATTTCAAAACAAAATATTTAATTTTGATATTTTTAAATTTTAATTTACATTCGAATTTAACCATTTCCACTTAGAAAATTCATAGTAAATTATTTCTTCATCTAAAAATTAAGAATTAAAGAACCCATCTCTATTTTATCATTAGAAATGTCATACTGAATTTTCATATATATATATATATATATATATTGATTAAACCATGTTTACCCTAAAATAAACTAAATTCCTTTCGTTTAAATCGTAAAATATATTCAAAGCCATATCTAATCATTCATGTTTATAACAATAAAATCATCCAAACAAAATCAAATCCGAACCCAAACAGGTTTGGAAGGTTTTAGGGGAAATTTTACTAAACTTAGATTAAAAAAGCTTTGAAATCTTCGTTTAAATATTTTTTTTCCTTTAAAGTTGAAAGCTTTGTCTTTGATATTTGATTTCATCTTTCTCTCTCCCTTGAAATGTGATCGGCCTTGGTTTGATAATGGAGTTTTCTTTTATTCATTTTGTTTTACAACGAAGAGAATGTGAATGTAAAGATGGTGGTGAGGGTTATTTATATTAATCTATTTTCCTAAATAAAAGATTTCCTTCATTCAACATTCATATTTAAATCCTTTTTCATTCAAAATTTAAATTTAATTATTCTCATTAGTTACGTCGACTTTAATTGCTTTGATTACCATTGGTCCATTTAATTAACTTTTAAAAGTGTCCAACACCTAATTGATCCAATCCCTTAAGTAATTCCTACAATTAATTAATTTAATTCCCTTTTCATTTTCCGTGTTATTAATTTAGTTATTCCTTTGCAAGATCCTCCCCATTCAAATATTAATTTGATTACCTTATATATGGCCCATTTAATTATTTCTCATTCACGTATTTAAATTGACTCCCATTATATACGACCATATTTAATTACATGCAAATACCTTTAATATAAGATCTCTAATATTCAATCCTTCATTTCCTTATTTATTTCCCTTAATAAAAATATTCCTTATTCAAATGTTTTATTTCCCTTTTATATATACGACTGAATTTAATTACCTTTAATATAAGATCTTCTTTGTACATATATTAAATCTTCTTCTTATATATTTACAACTGAATTATATTATATCTACTTGCCCTAAATTACCAATTAATTGATTTCCATTATTCACGGCTAAATCATATTATATCTCATTAAATTTGATTCCCTATTTTTTCATTCAACCACATATTCACACAGTAAATAAATATCCCCCATATATTTCCCTTGTTTAATTCGGTTATTTTCTTATGTAATCAATTAACATGTATTCTTATAATTAATTTCCTTAATTAATTATTCATTAATTTATGGGTCATTAAAGTTTCCTTTTCTTATGAGAATTTCATCCTCAAAATTCAGATAAGGAGGAATAAATATTACACTAACACCCTGATAGTGCAAAGTCATCTTCACATAAGTACATGCAAGTATAAAAGTTACACTAGTACCCTACTAATGTTAATCATTAATCATTGACATAATGCCTCAATTCAATTACTGACACATAATCTTTTTATAACAAAAATATAGTAGTGCCCTGTTAGTACATATAATAGACAAATAAAGCACATTGTTACAACAAGAATGTCTAAACAATTCAGGATAGAAATTCATAATCTTATCCTCTACCTCTCAGGTACAACCATCAATATTTTCACTCCATTGGACGTGAACTAGTCTAACAGCTTTGTTTCTTAACTCCTTTGTATTATGACCTACTATTCCTTTCGGTCGTTTAACATAAATCAAATCTGGTTCTATAAATAAGTCTCCACCATCCTCGATTCCATTACTCTACTAGGTTCATGCACCCATTTTCTCAAATGAGATATATGAAAAAAGTTATGCACACCCACCAAACTGCTCAGTAACTCGACTCCATATGTAAGTTTTTTTATCCTCTCAATCATTGGAAATAGACCTACATATCTAGGCGCTAATTTCCCCACCTTCCCAAAGTGCATGACACCTTGCATTGGCAAAATTTTCACGAATACATGATCGCCCACTATGAAATCCAGTTCCCTTCTTAGTTTATCAGCATAACTCTTCTGCCTCGATATGTAACTTTCATTCTAGCGCAAATAAAATCTATCTTCTTGTAGCATATCTTAGTAAGTCAGGTCCTACACGAGTCTATCTCCCGTGTCCAACCAACAAATACATGACTTACATGATCTATCATAAAGCTCCTCGAATGGTGCACCCCAATACTCAATTGGTAATTATTATTATAAGCAAACTCTACCAGATGCAAATGATCCTCCTAAGATCCTCCAAAGTCCAAAACACATGCCCTCAACCAATCTTCTAACACATGGTTCACCCTTTCTGTTTGACCATCCGTCCATGGTCGGTAAGCCATACTCAATTTTAATTCTGTACCCAATGATCTCTGCAAACTTTTCCAATCATTAGCGAAAAATAGGTCCCAGTCACTTACTATGTTGCTTGGAATCCCACAGAATCTCACAGCATTTTTCATATACAATTTCCTCAAACTAGTTGATGTTCTTATCGATTTTACTACGATAAAGTGGGCAGTCTTAGTCAACCTATCGACTATCACACAAATGTTATTATTTCTTGTTCTCGACCTCGGAAACCCATAAAATCCATGGACACCAAATCTCACTTCCAAGTCGGTACTTCCAAGGGTTAAAGCAAACCACTTGGCTTTCGATGCTCAACTCTCACTTGTTGGCATGTAAAACACTTCTTCACACATTCACCTGCGTCTCTCATCATCCCTTCCCAAAAAGGATCCATGTTTCATAACGCGGTACATCTTTGTCCCCTCAGGATGAATCGTAAACTTAGGCCAATGACTCTTTTGTAAGACATCTCCACAAAGATCTCTTATATTTGGAACACATGGTCATCCTTTCTTCCTAAGCCATCCCTTCAAAGTCTATCTCGAATCCTTTTAAATCCTCAACATCCACATCCATCTCCAAACGCCTTATTCTGTCGGCTTACAAAGGGTCATCTCTCTACGTTGCACCAGTTTTATCCACTAGTGTCCGACAAACTTCCAAACTTGCCAGAAACCCTAGACCTCGAATTGATCCTGCATTCATCCTGTAATGCATTCCACATGATGCTAACGTCTCTAACGTCTTCCATTCCTCAATCGTGGCTAACACTCCGTTCTGCTGCTTTCTGCATAAATCATCAGCAACACTGTACCCCTTTCTTGCGTATACTCAATATCAAAGTTGTATGCTGCTAGAAATTCTAACCAACTCCGTTGCCCCATATTCAACTCTTCCGTGAGAATAAATATCTAAGGGACTTATGATTCGTGTATAACTCGAACTGCTCTCCCAACAGATAATGCATGTAAATATTCAAAGCAAAGATCATTGATGCCAACTCAGTTGGATATCTAGCTTCATGCGGCCTTAACCGTCTTGATGCGTAAGCTATCACTTGCTCCTTATGCATTAACACTGCACTAAAACCGGTTCAACAAGCATCGGTATACACTATGGAATCATGTTTCCCTTCAGGTATGATCAAGACAAGAGCATTTGTCAATAACCTCTTTAATTCCTGAAATGACCCTTCATGCTTATCAGTCCATACGAACCTCTTGTTTTTCCTAGTCAACTTAGTCAAGGGTACTACTATATGTGAGAAATCCTTAATGAATCTACCATAATAGTCAGCCAAACCCAAGAAACTTCTTATATCTGTTACCATCTCTGACCTCTTCCAGTCACATATAGTTTCTATCTTTGATGGATCCACTATTAGTCCATTTTCCGGAAAAACATGACCGAGAAACTAAACTTCCAATTTTCAAAAATGACAGTTGGAAATCTTCGCCTTTAATTTGTGATGTCTCAAATTTCCAACACCAATCTAATATGGACTTCATGGTCACTCTCATTCTTAGAATATACCAAAATATCATCAATGAAGACCAACACAAATCTATCCAACAGATCCTAAAAGATTTGGTTCATAAGAGATACAAAGAATGCTGGGGAGTTGGTCAGTCCAAACGGCATAACTAACCACTCGTATGAAATCTAGTTCTAAACCCGGTCAAAGGAACACTATCCTCAATTACCCTTAGTTAATGGAATTTCATTGCCAAATTTTGCTACGAGAATACTTTTCTCAACTTAAGTGGTCAAACAAGTCGTCTATCTTATGTAATGGATAATAATTCTTCACCGTTAACTCATTCAGCCTTCAGCAATCAATACACATATGTAATTATCCATCCAAATTCTTTATAAATACCGCAGATGCCCTCCACGATGAACTACTCAATCTAATGAAACTTTTATGCTAAGTACAGTAACCACTTCTCCTTGGATGGCATTTTACTAGGTGGCATATGCCCCCAGCATCAAGTCTATTCGGAATTCAATCACCCTTCGAAGCCGTAATCCCATTACCGATTCAGAAACATCAGCAAATTTTTGCACTACAAATACTCTACTAACCTTATCCTCCTGATCTACCATTGCACACAACATCAATCCTGACTTCTCTTTATACGTCCAACACTGCCATGATCCTTGCTCCACTCCTTAGATTCTGCAAAATGATAATTCCATCATCACAATTGATCCTAGCACCATAACTGTAACAACCCGGGGTTTAGTAACAATTAATTATCGTCAAATGACGATTAAATTGGTTGTTAATTGCTGTTTGGAATTTTTAATCGGGTTTAAATTCTTTTAAATATTTGTTAAGGGATTATATGGGCTTTAAAATTTTGGCCACGTTTCTTTTGTTTTGGGGGCGGTGATAAATATCAAGCATATAACCGGTTCCTCTTTCACTTTTGATTGCTAACCCTAAAAAAAAATAAACGAACGAAATTAAAAATGGCGGCACGATTTCATTCTCGTTCGTTCCTCTCTAAAAATTAGGGCTTGTGAGAATTTTCGAAGCCGCGCCTTTTGTTGATTGATTAATGGAAATTCTCGTGTAGCTCTTGATTGATTGTTTCTTCTTCGTTGCTCACTTCGGCTGCTTCGATGATTGATCGAGTTCGGCTGATGGATTTGGGGTTCTTCGAAGCAAAGGTGAGTGACACTCCACTCGCATCTTAATTCAAACTTAGCGTTATGCTTTGCGTTCGATTGGTTTCGTCGTTGATGATTTCTGACTTGATTTTGATTTGGTTCAATTTCTTGTTTTTGGTATCATGGCACTGTTTCGTATGTGTGTTGATGACGTTGATTTGTTCGATTCTTGGTTAGCTTCGGCTTCGACTCGTAGTCGATCTTTTATTTCTCGGCTTGAGTTTATGACGTTTGACTTTGTCGAATTTGTATATTTTTGACTTGATTCCACGACATTGATTTCTGACTTGGTTATCACGGTATTGATTTCGAACTTGATTTTGGTTTCGTGAATATCTCTTGCGCTTGTTGACAGTGATAATCTTTGACTTGTTCACTTTGTAATTCCAGCTTCACTGATGAGGCTTGAATTTCTGGCCCCTGAGTACTTCGGCTCTGGCCATCTTTGTATCAGTGCTTGTCTTGGTTTCTCTTATACTTTGGTGAAGTGATTTTTGTCTCTGTACAATTGTTGCTTCCCTGACCTGTACTTTGGTGAAGTGATAAGGTGATGGTTGCTGTCATTCTGTGGTTGCTGTTAACATGTATCAATGGTTCATGTTGTAGTAATACTCCTTTCATTCTGGTTCACTTCGAATTGATCTCGAGTTGGTGCCAGTTGTTTTTGATTCATTTATATTGTTACTGCATATATCTATGTAGTTGAACACCTGCTGTTTTGTAGATTCATTTATCCTTGTAGCCTTGTTCTGTCCACTGTTCTAGTCGAGTGACTTTGGGGACAGTGTTGTTTCACTATTTTGGTTACTTGTACATTGATTTGTACATTGGGTTGAATCCAGCTTAAACGCTCGGGTTTGACCTTGTGCTCGTGTTGTGAACTTTCATTGAGCTTTTGTGTATTTCATCACTGTAGTGGCGAGGCAGTGCACGCGTGCGTGTATTGCAGCCCTATCAGTATTGATGTTTTAAGTGGTATTTCAATTGCTTGAATTGTTTTGTGTGTTCAATTCAATATTTTGAAATTGTATTCTGATTTGGTTTGATTTGATCATTTTGTGATTTTCTAATTATCTATAGATAATTAGATTATGAGTTTCTAATTATTTATTTAATAATTGGATTTTGTTGTTAATTGCTGTTTAGGCAATTCTGTGGTTTTCATATTGTCTTCATTGAATATCGTTTTTATTTATCTTTGTTGATGATTTGAATTTGTTGATTTGTTGTTTAACACCGTTACGTATTATATCTACCGTTATCCGATTCTCATATTGAAGAGTTGGATATACGAGATTTATTGTGACTGTCGTCTATTTGATTATTAAATTATTATTGCTTCCGTGCATTAATAACTGAGTTTGAATTAGACTGACCCGTGTATTATTTTCTTTTGAATTTAATACTCGGGTCAGAACGAGTTATTATAGGTTGTAGATACCTTGCTTTGGGTTGCTGCTTGAGTTATGAAGTCTCTTCATATCTTTTGGAGTTGTCGTCGTCATTTTGTAGTAGTCAGTGTATCTGATCTAGGTTGATATGTATTCATGTATATTATTCGATAATGTACTTGTATATATAACTTCCAGAGTCGACAGTTGTAGTTGTATCATATGTATTGTATCAAATGTATTGTAACTGCCTTCAGTTATATATATATGAGATTTGATATTAGCTGTGTTCCGCATTTAGCTTATCTATGTCATTATTTTATATATACTGTCCTAAACTATTATGAACCATCGTAGTTCGTTTTATACTGGAATTGGGTATGTCGATGGGAGTAATAACCAGAGATGAAAATAAATATACCACTCCTATCGAGGTAACCAATACTAGTGTAAGGCCTAACTACGGATGGCCGCTCCTATCCAGCCTTATTCTTCGTAATAACAGACAGTATTTCTTTTAATACTCTTTGTTATTGTGAGCATAGAGGTGGGGCGTCACAATAACACACTAACCAATCCATACCCAAAATTACCCCATACCCTACAAAGTCAAACGCATATGGGTAGCAAACAAATACATGCCCACACAAAGCAAACTCAATGTCAGTCCATCTTAATCTGAGAGTGGCATACCCATTGATCGGATTAACCTCATGCAAGGATATAATTGAATAGGTAGTATCTAATCCTAATCTAGCAAACAAGTCTTTCGAAATGACAGAGCATGTAGCACCAGTATTAAACAGAACTCTAATCGATATACTGGATATCATAATCATACCTCCCAGCACACCTTTTCTTTTTCCTCTACAGTCAATCCAATTGATGGTCCTTCCAAAGCATAAACCTTTGCCATCTTCAACTATGGGCAATCCCTCTTCTTATGGTCATGCTATTACCGTTAAAGCACTTAACCCTAGCCTTGTTCTTCAGTTAGGTACACTTAGAACATCAATGTCCCTTCTGCCTACGGTTGAAACAAGTAACATTTGGCACATTCGGCCTCTGAGCTCATCTACCTTAGGTCTTTCCTCCCTTATGATTCTTACCGCCCTTCTGATACGGATTGAATCAATTTTTCTGCCTACCCTTGGTTCTAAAATCAACTCTTTTCTCCTTTTGAAACAAGTGATCATAACTCCTTGCCATTTCAATAACTATATCAAAAGGATCCACTAAGTGCACCATCACCTTATGATTCGTCCCCTTCCTTCGATCTTCAATAAATTTCTCATTTTTCTTAAGCGGTGTATTAATAGGTTCCCTCTCATACTTTAATAAAGCTTCGAAGTGCTGAATATACCCTCTCCCAAAGTCATCCCTCCGTCTTCAAGTCAAGAAACTCCCTACACAAAGCACTCTTTTGCGATTCAAGTATAAACTGAGCCTCAAATCACTCCTTAAACTCTTCCCAAGTTATTTCCTCTTTTGGAACTTTAGCAATCACAACCTCCCACCAATCTAAGCATCCTCTTGAAGCCAATGAGAAGCTAATCTCCTTTTCTATGCATTATTATGACCTAAGTTTCCAAAGATGCGCTTACACACCTTCAGCCAATTCAACACCTTTAAAGTAGACTCCTTCCCTATAAAAACCTTTCCTCTACTTGTAATCCTGGTTTATCTTAGAAAAGTCTACACCTATAACCATGACTAGTCTTGGCTCAACAACTTCATCTAGCATTGTCTCATCATTTCCGTCATAAACCAGAAGAACAAAGCATTCATATCCATTCCTCCACCAGTCTGGCAAGGCATTTTGATCACATCTTCAACAAGAACTTCCGGGGCTGCCTTCCCGCCTTGGCCATTACTTTTTATACTAATAGTTCACCTAATAGCATTTGCTTCTACACCTCCCAATGTCAAACATCTGCTACGTAATCCATTCTATCTTTCTGCGTAAGAAGGTGTTCGTAAGAAATGTAAGTAAAGACAGTGAGAGTAATAGTAGCATGATATATATCCACTATATATCTATATAAAAATAAAAGTACGTGTTATGCATACATACATACACACACACACAGATATATATATATATATATATATATATATATATAGTGTATAACCTTCTTCTAGGTGTTAATTTTCCACTATATAGTTTCTACATATATTTCTACTTAGTTTTATTTTACTTAAGTGTTCTATTAACCTAAGCTCCGATACCACGTTGTAACATTCCTCCTTCGAGACCCGAAATGAATGCTGATGATGCTGCAGTCATCACATTATTTTCAAGCAATAAAGCGAGGTCGTTTTTTTCCACAATATCAAGTAAATATAGCAGCTAAATAAATTTTATTACACATAATTGTCTTTACATTTTATAAATCCGAGAACATGCTATTATAGAGGTAAATCGTAATAAAACTTAAATAGTAGTGTCATGTCCGACATATGAAGATGCCGACACAAACACTTAACCAGTTATAAACTCTGGTTTTACAATAATAGAATACAAAAACAACTTTTATTGCTAAAAGCCTCCCACTTCATCTTCGGCAGCCTTATTCATCCTCTAACGATTACTTGTCTAATCCATAAATTAAACCTATTCGAATGAGTACTTGTGAGTTTGTGGAAAACAATAAAAATACGGGTCAGACGTAAAGCCTGGTTTAAGTAAAAATTTACCCTAAACATATGTATAGTGAGACCACATCACTAAAACATGAAATGGGTTTTCCCCTCACTTGTACATCACAACAATTACATCATATAATGTAAACAATCGTCCACAACGTGAACATCCATATAACATCATTTCAGTTATAAGTATACCCTTACTTAACATCCAATAATGAACCAAGTCACACACATCATTCACATTTACACACATCACTTATTCTGTTATTCAGGTGTTAGTCAAAAAGTTATCACTAATTGTTTGGTGATTACCTCTCTAGGCCTTCTTATTACTAATTTAATCTTTTCCCAAACCGTCATCTGATGAGATGACCACTCATTCCACCATGGGAGCCACCCTAACTAGAGCCATACTGACTTTCCTAAGAGGTAGAATGTAAGAAACCTGAATACTTTCTAGTAAGCGTCCTTACTTAGCATTAATGGCTCCTCTCAGTACTGAAACCCCTTCATTTCACGTTGTTGATTCATTTATGACGCCACCTGATGTCTTGGCAGCTTGCTATGAACTTAACTTAAAGTTTAGTTTAACTGAATTAAAACCTATAGACTTCCCAAGTCATGGAACTGTGCCATATACCGTTGAGTTTTAGACATCACTAGTCTTGACACCCTACCATTTAATAACTACATGAGTAGGTATAACTTTATGATCTAGGTTTAATCCATTTCTTTCATTTAATTATTGTGTACCCACGCATTCTTCAAATAAAATATTTTATCCTTAAATTCAAATGATGCAACTATCATTTCTTAATTTCCCCATGTTTACTCCATTTCAAAATTCAAATAAGTTAACACAATTTTAACTTGTAATTTTTTTTAATATTTTCATCCTTATGAAATTCAAAACCAACATCTTGGAAATTGGCTTCCAAAATATTATTAATTAAAATCTTACATAGTTTATTTAAGAATTCACCTTTACTAGCTATCATAAGCACAGTTTTATAGCTATTGAGTGTCAATGTTAACTTAGTTGTCACATGTCACAGTTACAATGATATCACAACCCATAGTTATTACAACCTATAGCTATCGCATCCTATAGCTATCGCATGCTAAGTGGTTAATCCATAATAAAATGGAAAATGATATTTTGTCTTAATAAAGCAGTATCTGTTTATCTAACATGTCCAAATGTTATTTATTTTGCTGGTAGCTTTTGTTTTGTAACACCAATTCCTGACTATAACCGAAAATTAATCTTTATTTATTAATCATTTTTTGAATTACGTTCTTAGTTAATGTACGTTTTTCTTTAGCCAATCAATTCATAGTAAATCAAAAATCAATGGGAAAATTCTCAAAAATTCACCAAAATTTTGAAATATCCTTTTCCTCTTCTAATAGAAATTTCAAAACAAAATATTTAATTTTATATTTTTAAATATTAATTCACATCTAAATTTAACCATTTCCAGTTAGAAAATTCATAATAAATTATTTCTTCATCCAAAAATTATGATTATTTTGTCATTAGAAATATCATTTTAAATTTTTGTGATATATAGATATGATTAAACCATGTTTTATCCTAAAACAGGACTAAATTCCTTTCATGTAAATCATCAATCATATTTAAATCTAATCAGTCAAACAAGTTTATCAATAATAATATCATCCTAACAAAATAAAATTCGAACCCAAATGGGTTTGGAAGGTTTTAACGGAAACTTTACTCATCTTATATTATAAAAGTTTTAAAATCGTATGTCTTCACTTTTCCTTTGAAGTTGAAAACTTTGCCTTTGATTTTTGATTTCCTCTTTCTTTCTACCTTGAAATGTGGTCGTTCTTGGTTCGATAATGGAACGTTTTCTTTCTTCGTTTTGTTCTATAATGAAGAGAATGCGAATGCGAAGGAGGCATTGAGGGTATTTATATTAATGGTTTTAAAACCCTCTCACTTATTTATGTTAATTTGTTTCCCTAAATAAAAGAGTTCATTCATTCAACATTCACATTTTAAATACTTTACCATTCAAAATTCAAATTTATTTATTCTCATTAATTAGGTCAACTTCATTTGCTTTAATTACCTTTAGTCCATTTAATTAACTTTTAAAAGTGTCCTACACCTAATTATTTCAATCTCCCTTGGGTAATTCTTGTAACTAAATTAATTTAATTCCCTTTTCATTTTCCTTATTACTAATTTATTTACATCTATGTAATATCCTCTCCATTCAATTATTGATTTGATTACCTCATATGTAGCGCATTTAATTATTTTCAATTCACATATTTAAATTGGCTTCCATTATATATGATTTGATTTAATTACAAAAAAATACCCTTAATATAAGATCTCCAATATTCAACCTTTTCTCACCTAATTTATTTCCCTTAATACGATATTCTTTATTCAAATGTTTATATTTCCCCTTTATACATATGATTGAATTTAATCACCTTTAATATAAGATATCCTTTGTACAAATGTTAAATCTTCTTTTTACATATTTACAACCAAATTTAATTATATCTAATTGCCCTTAGTTACCGATTAATTAATTTTGATTATTTACGGCTAATTTAATTACATCTCATTTAGTTACATTTTCTACTTTTTTATGCTATCCTGTATTACCCCCCATATATTTACCTTGTTTTATATGTTCAATTTCTTATGTAATCAGTTAACCTTATTCATATAACTAATTTACATAATTGACCATTCATTAATATATGGGGTGTTATAACTTTAAAGTTGTTTAATGAAAGAGTAAGAATGGTGATGAAAAGAGAGGAGAATAATTAAGTTTTCTGGCTTAAATGGGACTTGTATAGTGTTAAATTTGATTAAGAAAACTATTCTTACCATTTAAAATAACTACATTTAATTTGAATTGAAAATAAAAACTAAATTGACCGTTGTATGTTAACATATCCTGAGATGTATGTTGATATATGTCTAATGATTTGAGATATGTCAACATATCATTTCATGTTTGTCAACGCACATGCTAGAATTTTCACTTAGCCATTAATTCGTATCTGTATCTTCTTCATACGACCTCCAAATTAAACAAACTTAGGTACAATTTTGATCAAAAAATGAGCCGCTCATCATGGTACAAGTCTCATTATCAAATTCAAAAGTTGGAAACATGACCATTTTGCCACTCCTTAATTTAAACTATATTATTTACTATTTTAATCCAAACCATCATCATTATATTATTAAATAATATATCTCAAATTTTCGAGTTATTACGGTCCATCTTCTATATTTTATGGTCATAATAAGTGGTGACTATAAGTAGTATCTAAATGGATTTAAGAATAGTGATAGGAGAAAATGTTTTGTCATAATCAACACCTATAATTTGATAGAAATTTTTGCGACCAACCTTGCTTTATAGGTCTCGAACTTTCCATTTGTAGAAATTGTTTTCTTAAAGATTCATTTATAACTGATGGAGTTTGCCCCTTAGTTACATTCTCCAAAGTCCATACTTTGGTTTTACATTGAATCCATTTAAGATTTCAACGCATCAAGCCATATGGCAGAGTCTTTACACTCGAATTCTTGTAGATATGTGAGGGATCGTCGTCATAAATGACGTAATCTGCATTTTATGGTTAAAGAGAAACCCATAGTGTCTCTCTGGTGTGTGAGATTCCCTATCAGATATTTTAGTAGGTTGTGCATTTCTACGAGTGTTGAAGTACTGTCTTAGTACTCAGATTTTATGGAAGTTACTTATATCTCATACATGTCTATCTTACTACCATTATTTTCGAGAGAGAGAAATTCATTTTCTAAAAAAGTTGCTTGTCTTAAAACAAACACCTTTTGTTCTCAGTATGATTGGATAATAAAAACTAAATATATATAATTCTACTATTAAAACCGAAATCATTATATAAATATAATATAATATAATATTTTATTCATTAATTAATTATTAAAATTATACTTAAATAATTCTCAATTTTTTAAAATCATGGCCGAATATAAACTTGATGAAAACAAGCATATAAATGAGAATATTAGAATTATATATATATATGTATGTATGTATGTATGTATGTATATGTATATGTATATGTATATGTATATGTATATGTATATGTATATGTATATGTATGTGTGTGTGTGTGTATTAAGTAAAGATATTGCATCCTCCTTGTGATCTCATCGACTATTGAACACTTTCGTTATTGACAATCTTCTCGATTTCCTTGGCTATAGTTTACAACACCATCTCATTGGCTTTACTCATGTCTGTTGGAGGTTAGAGTTAGGTTTTCTCTTTTCTGTTAGGGCTAGAGAGAAATAGATCTATTCATAAGCATTTTGGGTCATAGATAAAAGATCATTTTCTCTTTTTCTCTCCAATCGACAATTGATTTTACCATAAATCAAAACCCTAGCCTCCACTCTCCCTCTTGCATGGTAGGGAACAACATGAGAGGGTATGGGCTTCTAAACAACATACTAAAATGATTCAACATTTTAAATTGTTTATTTAATTAAATTATTCAAAGTCATTCACTAAATAAATCAACGTATAATGTTTATATGTCATTTTAAATAATATTTCAGCCTTAAAATAAATAATTAAACACCGCTAAAATTTAGTTAAACTTATGTTTTTAATTTTATTATTGATTCATAACATTTATAAATTAATTTTACATTAGTTGAATTCAAAAATAACCAACAACTTGATTATGTTGACTCTCTTGTGTAAACTCGGTCCTCACTCAATATTTAAATAAATTAAATATTAAAGCCTACACAGACTTTGCTCAAGTATAGTATCAGGTGCAAGTTCAATGCTTATAGATCATTTAGGTGAAATCTAATTTTTAATCTATTTTAAGCTCATCTTATAACGATATTTTGTACACGTATTCTTTTCGTCATCATCGTATTACTTAGATACTTAGAGTTAAGTCTAAGGTCAAAAACTCTATTAATATCTGTATTTAATTAGGTAGACCTCTTTAAAGTCCTTGGTTCAATCTGATAACATATATCGATTAAGCTATTTACTCCTGCCAAACATTTTCACTTTAAATTGACTACCAATTACGGTGATACTAACCTTCTACAATGAACGAGATGAATCCTCTCTTGGGTAGTGGATCACCTTAAGTAGTTCAACGTATACCCAACTGTGGCCATAACAATTACCATGCAAAGTATTTAACCATAATCAAAGTATAGCATTGCCACTTAAGATCGTTGATACCCTCAATTCTGAAGACTACTGTACATCATTACTTTAATTTTGACTTAGTTGTATTACTATAAAAGAATCATGGTGAGTCATTCTGTGATTGTTCCAAACGATCATAAGTATGTAACACCTTGATGTCCCCAACGGTCTTGAGTAATTCACTATATATCGAATGGAAAGTATTACATATACTAGTCTCAACAGAATCAATATCATTTTATCGATACATCTTGATTAGGAACATTTAAGAAGTAAGTATATATTTATGTATGTGTATGTTTAATGTATTAAATTCATTGTTTATGTCTTTATATAACAACTCATATAAAAGAAAATAAAACCAAAAGCGTACTTTTTTTCGAACAAGATCATCTATAGAGTTAAGTTTATTTAACTAATTACATAATTAACCCTAAGGCTCACCATTAACTTTATCATGGCTACATGACAACTAAATGTCTTATCTAATGATTGATGGGGTACTATAAGGGTTGAACTTCCCGAATGTGAGATAACTTAGGACAGATTTAATGAAATGTTTGAAGACCGGTTTATCCCCGAATCTTTGGTATAAGCATGTTCCGTGCTTTCACAGACCCAAAGCAAGAAGAATTATATGTACTATAATACTTAAACAAGTTTAAAGCCTTGGCAAAATATGGATGAGGTTGTACCTGAACCCTAGGAAATAAAGTTGAGAAAGATATTTTAGGGTTGACACTAGGATTTATGCAATTAAAGTGTTTAATGATTCTACAGCGGTGAAGGTGCAAAAAGTTATAGCAGGGATAAGTGAGATATAGTAGACAATAGCGGACATGCAAAAAACATCATTATATATAAAACCAAATATTTAAAGTTAATTTATTTTCATTTTCACATCATTTATGTAGGAAAAAGAAATAGTGTTTAATCTTATTTAACAAAACCAAAGAATAACATGATTTATGAAGACAAGATTTGGTGACTTCAATTGATTTCGAACTTTTATTTAGAACTTATGCCTTAAAGTTAGGTCTTTACCCTAACTTTGTTGATTTGTTTTTAACAGAGAACTAGTCAAATCAGCCTTTCTATATTAATGTTGCTAAAGTGGGTGCGATAAAGCCCTGATTTTGCGGGTGTAGCGGAAAATAACAGGGAATAAAGTGAATCTACTGTTTAATAGCACTAAATAGAATAGTGTCGCGGTTGAAGAGCATTATGCGCTATAATGAAGATTTTGCGAACTTTAACTACACGGACTAGGATTAAGTGATAAGATTATATTTCATATTACTCATTCTATGTTCATTCCTCTTCATTCCAAAGTCGCCATAAATCCTAAATTCAAGCTCCATTCTTTTCCTTCATCTTCCATATTTCAAATTTAAAATGCTTCAAAAATATTCATAACAAATAGAAAGAAAAAATAATTAATCCAAAAACTTAACAAGATAAATATAGGAGAAGAGACGGCAAATATAATCAAATCAGAGAAGAAGATTTGAGGATTTAAATTTCACTTATATATAAACATTAACGAATGGATATGTTATTAGATAAGCATTTAAATTTCACTTATATATCTATTTAGGTTTAAATATGATTTAAGAATTGAATTGGTGATTTAATTGATAATTCATATGAATTGGCTCAATTAGGAAATCCTATATCACTGATTTGATAATGAAATCGGTATAAATTGGGGGAGAGTTAATTTGGATCAATTGATATATGTATAATTTATCCTAGATCTTGTAGGAAAATTTTCCAATCGATTAGAGCAGAGTTTGAGTTGATTGGAAACAACATTCCAGTCGATTGAAAAGGCCAGTTGATGTCTACTAGATGCATCCAATTGATTGGAAATAGTTCTAGTCGACTGGCACTAGTCGATTTGTAAGAGTTACTAATCGATTGGAAACCTGTACCAGCCAGGTTGAACCTGACCTGGTGCAGGCTGAGTATGAATGTTTTGAAACTTATTTACCACATAGGGTGCATTCTTTAGGAACAAAAACAGGGAATGTGAACGAGGCATTTGAGCAGGGCTTAAGCGGGGAAGTTGGTTGAACGAAGAATGCATTTGGCGATGCGAACGAGGTATTTGAGAAGAGTATTCGAGTGGAGTATTTAAATTATGACTTTTAATTTAATTTATTTATAATTAGTTAACTGTTTTTTAATAAATAGTATGTGTCAATAATTTGCAAAAATAAATAAATGAATAAATTTTAAAATTATAAATTGCTCGAATTCAGTTCAAACTAACTCTATAATGTAGAGTACTTAATACGATCGCTATGCAAAAAACAGCGTCTCAAACGAACCTCATTTGCATAAGTTATTAATTTTATAAATTTATAAAAATATAAATTTATTAATTAATATGCTAATTAATCATGAGTGGGCCACAAATCTACATTCATCTCAACGGAACATTTGCCCATTATCATTCACGATGCGTCAGATGCGTCTTGAATGGAACGGGGTAAAATCAAGCTACGAACGCACCATGTTCTAGAGTTCACGTAGCCTTATAATGTTGTATAACGTGATGCTCAATATGACATTGATTATATCATAGTTAGATGATCCCATTATAGTAGTCACGAATGCAAGTTTGTGGACTACATGAGGGAAAGAAGGCATCCGTGTTAGTAGAGTTTACATTGTTTGGGTGGATGTACCTACGGAAGAAGTCGAATTGTTTATCGACCCTTCTATGCTATTTGTAACACCCCATAAAAATTTATAAGAAATAAATAAAAAAAAGATAAATTAATTAAAAAAGATAAGGCTAAAAATAGAAATTTTGAGAAAGTCAGAATTTGACCATGAAAGTTATGTCGTTAAAAGTCGTGGTGATTTTCTAGTCAATTTTTATATATAATATGTAGAAAACGTAGCTCAGACGGAAAAGTTATGGACAGTTGAAGTTTTCGGATTCAAAATAATTTAAATAGAATTCAAATTCAAAAATAAATAATTCTCAAATTTGGAATTCAAAAAGTAACAGTGTTTAGACTTATGGGTTAAGTAATCGTTAAAATTAACATTAACGTTTAAGAAGTAATAAAGAAATGAAATAAATAAATCAATGGCAATTAAAAACGTTCCCTGAAATAAACGAACTGGTTGACCACCTAACTTGGGTCTGTCGACTGGTAAGGTAGGGGCGATCGACCGGTGAGTAAGTGATGGCTAAGGTTTTGTTTGCACAATGAACGTTCCAAATTTTATTATTTTAAATTGACTTAAATCCAACGGTTCTGGTGCATTCCAACAACTATAAATAAGAGCCTAGCCCTCTCAATTTTTTTCACAAATTATTTTAGGAACCATGCAAAGCTCTATCAGTCTCCCTATTCAAAGATTCAAAAAAATTCTTTAGGATTTTAGGTAACAGATTCTAGATGTTTATTAATTTATTTCTATTTCTATTATTCTCTAATCCCTAAATTTCTAAATCTAATATATATATATATATATATATATAAATCTCTTATTGTATATATCAAAAAGTGGACATTTGGAAGATATTTTAAAGGTGTGACAAATCCGAAATGAGGAAGAGCTAAGGACCTGTTGTGAGTGGAAATCTTAGTCTTTCTATTTTAGTAATTGAATAGTGTAGTTTGGATTTGATATATGCCTTAGGGAATTTTGGCTTATGAAAACATCACTTTAAAAACCCCAAAAATTCACTCCAAGAGAAATGTCAATTCTTAGGTTGGAATCTCAATTGTTTTATATTAAATTAATGGAATTTGTGTATGTTTTGTAATTTCAATGTTTTACCTTCGATTCCACTTCTTATCTTTTTTTGGGATATGACTAAGGGTTTTGATTAGAAAATGGTGTGTAAGATACAAATTCTTATTCGTAGTTTGCACCGCCTATTTCCACAATTTGAATAGAAATTCCCTTTGTTTGATTTCAAGTAAAAAGAAGCTGAATAGAGTGTAAAAGTATGTAAATTGTAAGTTTCTGTTATTGATTTATTCCATTGTTTTAATGAAAAATAAGTAGGTTTGGATTCTATTTTTATACAAGTTTGTTGATTTGATTTTGGATATTGGATTTATGGTATATGTGTTAATACGGAAATGGGACTTGTATAAATTTGAAGATTTGACATTTAAAAGCTAGTTTAGGGCGTAAATTTCACACACTTAGAAAATTACTAAGTGCACGCGCGCGCGCGTGTATATATATGCGTAAATAATGTAAGATTAACGTATTAATGACGTAGTTAATAGGTTATTAATTATTATTGAATTCCCCCTTAGAAAAGTGAGTAATTGTAGAGGCAAAATAAGAAGTTTTCTTATAAGGCCTTAATTATGGATATAGTGAGATGTGTGATAATATGTTACGAGAGTGTTATAAATTATGACTAAGTTATAGGGATGCGAGGTCAGTCAAAAACACATAGAAGTCTTCCCAACTAATCTGGCTACCATCAGCGTGACTTTAGGGCTGATGTGAGATATCGCCTATAATAAGTAACTACGGATGATGCAAGGTTAGTCCCAAATTCTGTAAGGTAAATCTGCCCAGCTAATTTGGCTACTAGTACCTACGAATAGTCGGAGTAATATGAGACATCACTGTAGGGTATGGGTCATAATACGAAGGACCTACTTCAGGGATTGAAGGTATTAAGTGGCTATGTGAGGGCCCACCTATTCCTTATGTAGGAAGTAGTAAATGTTCGGGGTTAAGGTTAAGGGTTAGGCACGGTAGTGGATATCTTGAAAAGTGTCTGCTTCAATATGCAGTATTAAGTGACCGAAAAGATTTCGTTTAATGTCAGCCAGATAAGTACTAGTGAGGAGTGCGCCATGGGATAGGTATAAAATGACGGGGGACCTGCCTTAAATAAGGTATTAAATGGTCACTGTTTGCCTAATTCTCATTAAAAAGGTATTAAGTGGCTTGGGTACTATCTTTTGCATTTAGGACATTACTGACGATAGATATGGGTTATTGGGTTGTAAGAGTAGAAGTTATAGGATTCGAATTGGGAAAGCCCTAGGGCTTAAAGCTGGAAAGACTTGGAATAAAGCTAATATACGAAAGACATATTCTTATTTAAATTATACTACCCAAGTACTATTATAGTATGGCTAAGGATTTTTATTCACCATACATATGTTGTCCTGACTCCCTCCTCATTACAACTCAGGTTAGGAAAGGAGATGCCGAAGGCAGAGGCGAGGAGGAATCTTGTGGTAGTTTATCTATTTATCTATTCATGTTATTTTCTGATGTACCCATTGAAAACCATTGTTATATTTTGAAAGTGTTGTACTATGGATATGTGACGGTTGTTATTGGTTTGTGTTAGAATTTTGTGACATTTGGATTTTAAATGAAATAGGTACTATTTCTATTATTATATTTTGTCCTTCCGTTGTGAATTTTGAATGTATAGATAAATAACTCTGTGTTCTTCTTTATACCAACAAACAACCAATTTTGGATAGGTCTAAGTTTTGATGAGCCTTTTCTGAGTCGGAATTTAGGTCTGTTTCAGAGCGGGTTATTACACTGTTAGTTGAATAAAGTGGAACATAGGACACATTTACCACTAAGGTTGTATAATCGATGCATTAATTGGCAGTTTGCCATCGAAATTTTATACTTGATGCATGCTTTGGCATTGTGATTGTAGACTCAGTGTGTGTGTGTGACTTAAGCGGTTTACCATTGAGATTTTCTCCCACTATATAGTTTAGGGGTTTACCATGATATTGTTTACTCAATTTATAGTTAATTGGTTCTAGATGTCCAACCTTTGGGTAGGAATCTGTATGGGCAATCATTACAAATAGGCATATTATAGGTTGTTACTCTATATTGTATCAGTTGGCTAATTTGTTAGATGTGGCACACATATAAACAAACACCTTAGGTTGTGTAGATTATAAATTATAATTTAATTGTCTATCAATATCATACCACTAGTGATATTTCTCACTCGCCATACTTTGTTCTATCCCCTCAAGTTTTTCTCTTTATACCTATTACAAGATGATAGGGAAGTAGGTGGTATGAAAAGGAGAAGATACACAGAGGATGTGACTTTGAGCTTTGGAGTTGCATTTATTATCATTCTCTATGCACTTTATTGTACTTGTCAACTAGAAATCTATCATATTTCTATTTGGACATTATTGGAAACTTTATGGACTACTATTGCTTTAAAATATATATGATTTGGTTTACTTCGGTATTTATATTTTATTCCTTCTGTTATAAAATTTGAAAGTGTGTAAATTTTAAAGTTATATTTACCTCCGTACCCTATAAACTCAAAAATCTAACAATCCATATTTATTGGCACGACGCAAGTTCAAACACGGCTTTTGGGCTTCGAATCGGTGTGACTGGGGTGTGGGTTGTTATATTTGGTATAAATGCCTAGGTTTAATATTCCTTAAGGATTAGGCATGTATTAAGGGAGCATACTTATATATTTTATAAGTTATTATGTATATTTATAAGTATAACACTGATACATCCATAAAATTCTAGTATTGCTTACTATTATCGAGGAAGTTACTAATCATTCCTATTTACAGTTAATTGAAAATGGGCAATCAAACTAAAAATAATTATAATGAGGCAGTGACCGAGGTTTCAGGTGTAAACGTTCCATTATGGTTCCATTGGTATCTTTAGTCAAGAGGTCAGACTGAAATTAACCCCAATGAGGAACTGCAGCTCATGCACATGAGGCAGTTCCCATTCTTCCACCTGCTTTGGATTTTCCCAAATTATGTAGATATTTTTATAGTTTGAGTGGAAAGAATTACTTGAGGACTAAATCACATGTTAGGACTCGGACATGTCCGAGGAATTATGATCGGATATTTGCAATAATGGGTGTGGAGGATGTGATGATGAGGCATATGGATTCATGGCATTTGTAAAGGAAGGCCTTGAACTAGCGGGATATTGTCATTATTAAGACATAAGAGAACAAGATTACTTTGACTGATTTTAAAAGGCACTTTGAAGTTAATTTTATATCAGAGGCTGAATATGGAGTGGAGTTTGAGAAGTTCATTCATTTAGAACATGGAGACCGTAGTATCAAGGAGTATGTTAATGAGTTTAACCAGCCAGTAAAGTGTGGCCTAGAACTCATTAATACACCAGTGAAGAAGGCAACAAATTTTGCTAAGGGATTGAGCCATCTTTGAGAGATGTTGCTTTGAGCCATGTACCCATTGGAGATACTTTTGAGAGCTTGGTAGAGATGGCATTTCCAAATTCTATTGCAAAAGGAGCACCTAAGAAGGTAGAAGGAAAGTTCAATAGAAAAAATGTAACGGTGAATTAAGAGCTAAAAACAGAATAAAGAAACCAAAGTTTAGGTGTAAGAAGTGCAATTTGAGGGGACATATGGTTAAGGATTAAAGTGAATGTTCCAAAGATTAAGTGAACTGTAACTAGTTCAGACATATGAAGAGGGAGTGTTCGACCTTGCCTAAGACTTCTACTCTGGTGATTCAGCTTATGCACTTGGTGTTGTCCCTTGCTTAAGCATAGTACAAGATGTGGATAAAGGGAAGAAAGTCATCATGGAAGGTGTGTTAACTCTTTATAATTTATCTGTTCGAACTTTATTTGGTACAGAAGCATCTCACTCATTTATTTCGAGTTAGTAGATGAGTTGTACTTATAGGCAAGTATATCACATACCCTATTAAATAATCATATCCTGTTAAAGGACCGATCAATTTATCTATGTGTTTATCGACTAATTTTCCATCAAATTGGAAAATAGCCGAAAATTTTTAAATAAAAATTCACCGCAAGCGCACGACATATAATTCTAGTATGAGGCGAGTACGGGTCGATCCACAGGGAATTGTTTAGATTTTAAAATTTCTATTCAATCAAATTAACCAAAGTTGAGAGTGTTGTTAAGCTAAAAATGAAAATGTAAACAAACTCACAAAAGAAAATGGATAAAAATATGAGAGTTTGAAGGCAATTTAAAGGTAATTTCCTCTCTCTTGATCACATAAATCAACACAACATGAAATTATAATATCTTTTTTGGTCATTAGTGAATTTAATTGATGTGTTTATCATAAGTATGGAATATTTGTGCTATTAATTAGCCCAATATAAACCATCAAACTATAACACACCCATTACACCACTTCTTAACTCTCATGAAAATTGCAATGAAATTGAAAATAAAATCTATTCTGAGCATGATCTATTAACTATTGATTAGAAGTATAGACCATCAAATTTTGATTTTAATATTCACTTCATTACCATAATCATATATATATGAAGAGGTAATTTGTGTTTTTTGTTTTTTTGAGCATAGCCTATTTGGTGTCAACAACATAGGCTATCAAATTCAAAGCGAAAACAACAAAATTAAACCACATCAACTATTGTCATTAAGCACAAAAAGATATCAAAAATTAGCAAATTATGTTGAATCTACATAATTAGAGAGCTTCATTACCCCTAAATTGAAGGGGTTTAGCCTCTCATATTTGCTATCATTTCAACAAATGTAGCATTTAACATGAAATAAAAACAAGAAGAAAATGCAAGCTAAGTAAAAGGGAGCTAATTAAAATAAAATAAAAGCTATTCTACTTGCATAAGAAATGAAACTAAGCTACTAACATAAGGGGAAAGAGAACATGTAAATAGGAAAGAGAATGAATTAAAAGTGCATAAAAAGGAAAATTACATGAAAGAAGAAAATGGCTAAGTAGCCATGAAAAAGAAAAGAGAGCTTATATTTATTTTTGAACCTAAAACTAAAGAGGAGGCTAAGGAGGCTAAGAGATTAATTACATGAACATATGGGGTATTTATACATGTTTTGAAACCCTAATCATATTTTTGGAAACTACCCAAATTTCCCTTGAGGAAGTGTGGCCACCAAGTTATCATTAGCATGAATTAATCCTCTACTTGAATGTGCATGCAGCTTTAATCTTCATTAGCATGTGCATTAGCTCTTAATAGGGGATCATGGTAAGTGGGTAGGTAGGGTCCTCCATGATACATGAGTTTGAATTATTTCCATCTTCATTCCTTTGTATCTTCTTGTGCATGCATATTTTCCATGAAGCCACTTGTAATTTGAATTCGAATTCCTACAAAATAACATAAAAATTTCCAAGTAAATTTTCTCAAATTAATATATGCACAAAATGACCATTTTGCCCCTATATGAAGACGAATAAATGACGATTTGAAAATAATTTGAATTTTGGTTTAAACATGTTAAAACACCCTATATGGTCATTTATTTAATTAAATTTGATTAAATATGGAAGTAAAAATATGCACATTTACGTGCACATCACTATGATTCTCAAGGGTTTGAAGTTACATATTATCAAATTTTATTAGGGTACTTTTGTATTGTTATTTTCTGGGTTCGTTTTAATTCTGGGGATGCACTAGATTACTATGTATGGAGCGATGTTAGATTGTGATGAGAAGGTGTTTCGCTTGGTTACTTGTGATGGACACAACCTTGAAGTTTATTGCATCCTAAAAGTTGTATTTTGTTGAGTTACTTGTATTCCTTAGACTTATAGCATGATGAGTTAGCTTCTGTTCCTATTGTTTGTTACTTTCCAGTTGCCTTTACCGATTTTTCCAGTCTTCCTCATCAAAGGGAGATTGAATTTAGAATTTACCTTAAAAAGGATGTCAAACTTATTGCCTTACCACTTCAGCATATAACTCTTATAGAAAGTTGCGAGCTTACTAAATAGGTGCATGAATTATTTGAGAAGGATTTTATTTAAACTAGTATTTCAGAATAGGAGCACCTGTTGTCTCTGCTACCAAAGAAAATGGATCCTTATTGATTTGTGTCGACTATCTAGAACTGAACAAGCTAACAAAAAAGAATTATTATCCACTGCCATGTATAGATGATTTATTTGATTAGTTAGTTGGAGCAAGGTATTTTCTCAACTTGACTTGGCTACCGAGTTCCATCAATTGCACGTGCCCAAGGACACTATAGAAAATCGCCTTTCATACACTAAACAAACCTTATGAGTTGTTATCATGCCATTTGGACTGACTAATGCACCGACATAGTTCATCAACCTTATGAGTCTCTTTAGAGGGTTGTTGAATAAGTTTATGGTAGTATTTGTTGATTATATACTTGTTTATTCAAAAAGAGAGGAAGAGCACAAATTGCATTTGAGAGTAGTTTTGAATACCCTACATAAGCATAATTTGAAAGAGAAAATTTCCAAATATCCGTTTTGGTGTAAGGAGGTTTGCTTTCTTGGTCATATTGTATCTAAGCATGGACTATCAGCTGATCCTAGAAAAGTTGTTGTTGTGCAAGATTTGCATGTATAGAATAACGCTACAGAGGTAAGAAGTATTCTTGGCTTGGCCGGCTATTATAGAAAGTTTATTAACAACTGTCGACTAGCATAACAAAAAACTCTACCCTTCTGGATCAAAACAGCGCCAAGTCCTATATCGCAAATATCTGTATACATGGTAAACGGTTTTGAACCACCATGAAGTACTAAAATAGGTGCACCAGTCAACAACTCCTTTAGCTTTATAAAAATATGCTTGCACTTCAAGTTCCACAAGAAAACTAAATTCTTTTTAGTAAGGCATGTCAGTAGTGTACTATAAGAAAAATTATTCAACCATTGACTTGTAGTGGGCCGCTATTGTTTTTGCTCTTATATCTTGCAGACATTATCTTTTACGGAATGATTTGAGTTGTCAAATAGATTACAAATCCCTAGGGTATTTTTTCTCCCAAAAAGATTTGAATTCAAGGTAGTAGAGGTGGATGGAGTCGTTAGAATCGTATGCTTTCAATATTTCTTATACCCTAGGCAAGGGAAATGTTATAGCCGATGCCATGAATAAGAGACACACAATGCTAAGCTCTATGTTTATGAAGTGGAAGCATTCTGTATTTAATTTCCAACATTCATCATACCTTGCATCAGAGTTATTTCTAGCTTTAGATATTAATCTTTCACATATTAACCATTTCAGTTCGAGTTAGAGGCGATACATGGAGTTGTCAGATAGTTTTAAGAAGATGAACATAAGAGAGCATTCAAGTCATTTGGATTGATATTCCATTGATTCTAGAGGATAGTCGTGTTGGGATGGAAGGTTATGTGTTCCTCTTATTAAGGAATTCATTGACTTGGTGATAGATCAGTCTCATCACTTTAGGATGACCATTCATCCTAGAGGTAACAAAATGTACCAAGATATAAAGAGTATTCTATTGGCATAATATGATGATACATGAAGCGGAGTTTGTTTCAAAGTGTGTTCCATGTTAAAGGGTAAAGTTAGATCAGAGAATGCCTAGTGAATTATTACAGCCTTTGTATATTTTGCAATAGAACTGGGAGAACAACTCTATGGATTTTGTTGATGGGCTACTAAGAAGTAGAATGGTTGTTTGGGTCATTATCGACCGATTGACCAAATGCGCTTATTTTATTTTAGTTAGGAGTATGAGGGCAGCCGCATCTTTGACAACCTTGTATATGAGGGAGGTAGTTCATCCGCATGGAGTTCCTATCAACATTGTCAGTGATTGGATCCACTTTTCATTAGTGATTTTTAGAGGAGTCTTCATGAGGCCTCGGGACTTGAACTGATTGAGTATGACCTATCAACCACAGACGGATGGAAAGACCGAGTAGGTAAATTGGATGTTGGAGGATTTTCTACGAACATATATTTTGGTTTTTGGAGGTTCTTGTGAAGATCACATGCCGTTAGTAGAGTTTTCTTATAATAACATCAATTAGGCAAGTATTGGAATGACACCGTTCGAGGCATTGTACGGGAGGTCATATATATCTCTATGTTGTTGGTTGGACACTATGGATAGTGTTATTCTTGGGCCAGAAATGATCATAAAGACTTCAGAGAAACTAGTTTTGGTCCATAAGAGGTTGAAGGTTACAAAAGATAGGCATAAATTGTATGCTGATAGGAGATGAACGGAGTTTGTGTTCATGGTAGGCGACGTGATTTCTATGAAGGTCTCTCCATTAAAACATGTTGCGCGTTTTGTTAGTTCAGAAAAGTTGGTGTCAAGGTTTGTAGGGCCTTTTTTGATTTTGGAAAGAGTAGGGAAGTTAGCTTATAGGGTGGAGCTTCATAAAAAGTTAGTGGGGGTTCATAATATTTTCCCTTGTGTCGCACTTGCAAAAGCATTTACATGATTAGCTATTATGGCGAGCCAAGTCAGTTGGAAGAGGTTAAAGTAGAGGGAGTCATTTGTGTAACATGCATTAGAGATTAATTGTAGTATTTATCCTATATCTTCTACGACTGATTTACAAAATAATTCTATAACCATTAGAGATGAATATAATATAACTTTGTGAATATATTCATTATAGAATGGTTTATATGATTGAATTTGAACATTTACATTTGAGGTGATTTATAATCAAATTGAATGAATTTATAATCTATGGAACACATCATATGATATCTACAAGCATGAAAAAATAAAAGAATGAATCTAGAATGGACCCTACATCATATTCAAATTCTGAAAGTAAAATATAATGGAATGGTTAAAAAAATGTTCGAAACGATGAAGATTGGAGTGTTGGAAGGCACGCTACAGGCAAGGATTCGACAAGAAATTTTTTTCCAATCGATTGGTAAAAAGTCAAAAAGAGAGAGAGAAAAGGAGACAGAGTTTGAGTCGACTGGAAACAACATTCCAGTCGACTGAAAAAGCAGGCTAAAAGTGCCTACTACAAGCATCCAGTAGAATAGAAATAGTTCCAATCGACTGGCACTAGTCGACTGGCGATAGTTCTTGGTCAAGTAGAAACCTGTACTTGCCCAGGTTGAGTCTGGACTTGGTGTGGCTCGAGCATGAATGTTTTGGGACTTGCTTCCCACTTAGTTGACATTTTGGAGTTCACGTAGCCTTTGATGCCGTATAACGTAATGCTCAACGCAACATGCGATTGTATTGCATTTAGTTGCTCCCATTTTACTATAGTAGTCATGGACGCAAGTCTGTGGACTACGTAATGGAATAAAGGCATCGTTGGAGTAAAGTTTACACAGTTCGGTAGATGTACTGATGAAAGAAGTCAAAAATTTTATCGACCCTACTATGCTATTAGTTGAATGATGCAGATTATAGAACATGTTTACCACTGAGGTTGTATACTTGATGCATTGATAGGCAGTTTACCATCGAGATTGTGTACTCGATGCATGCCTTGGCATTGTGATTGTACACTTGGTGTGTGCGACTTAAGTGATTTATCATTGAGATGTTTACACAATATGTAGTCAAGAGGTTTACCATTGAGATTGTTTACTCAATGTATAGTTAATTGGTTTTGGATGTCCAGCCTTCGGTTAGAAGGCTATGTTGGCAATTACTGAATGTAGTCATATTATAGGTTGTTATCCTATATTGTATCAATTGGCTTAAATGTTGGATATAGCATACATATAAATATACACCCTTAGATTGTGTAGATTATAAATGAGAATTAAATTACCTATCAACACCATACCACTTGTGGTATTTCTCACTCACTGCCTCTATTTTTTCCTCTTTATACCTATTACAAGATGACAAGGAAGTAGGTGGTATAAAAGGATAAGATACGTGGAGGAGGTGACCATGTGTTTTGGAGTTACATTTATTGTCATTCCTTATGTACCTTGTTGTACTTGTTAGCTAGATATATATTATATTTCTATTTGGACTTTATTGGAAACTTTATTTGGATGTTTTTTGTATGGACCAATATAAAATAAAGATTATTTGGTTTACTTTAGTTTTTACATTTTATTCCTTCCACTGTAAAATCCAAAAATGTGGGATGTTTAAAGTTATTTATCTCTGTACAATATAACTATAAAAAACCTAACGATTTGTATTTCTTAGCACGTCATGGGTCAAACACCCTTTTGGGCTTTGAATCGATGTGTTTGGAGGTGCAAGTTGTTACAATTATCTTTTTGGGAATTTTGGTATTTCCGTTGCATTCAGAGTATTCAAAAAATTTATTTTGATATATAATATGTTAGGGTTTGGATACATTAACCAATTTGAGTATTTCTAATCTAGAACTGCTTTAGATCTAAAAATCCAAATACTTGTTATAAGTATGAGTTTATTTAACCCTAACTGTCATCAGATCCATTTCTTCTCCCTAATCCCATAATCCTCCCTAATTATATTGTTTCACCATAGTTCAACGCATCACTTGGCTAGAATTTGGTGAGCATACCTCAACCTTTGATTTTTAGGTTTCTCAAATAATGGCGAGACAGCGACTACAAGGAGATCGAAAGTTACTGGGTCGTAGAGGAGGACGAGGGGAGTCGATCTATGCATTTAGATCGAGTTAGAGATGGCCAGATCAACCAAAAAACTGACCAAAGGCTACAACAACAATTGGGGTGGCGTCATGATGGTCGACAATGGATTAAACAACTTAGGGGCGGTGGTGAGTGGTCTTGGATCTGGGAACGGCAGTCGAAGGTGGCATCAAAGTCGATGAGAAGCCAATAGCACTATGGTGAACAAGGAAGGTGGGTTACTATAGCTTTAATATGTCTTTCATTTATTCTCCTAAGAATAGTAAATTTGTACTTTAAACCCTGTAACTTCTAACTTGTTTAACTTTGCACATAACTCCGGTTCACATGTGATTTGTTCTGTTGGATTTAGGGCGAGATTCTGAATATTTTGGACTTTTTTTAAGATTGCCTTTGAAAGTGAGTTGGGGAGATACAAAGTTTCGCAACCGTTTATATTTTAAATTATTAAATGGATATTCATTGATATAAATAAACCTATTAAGATATGACTATATCCTTTTTATCATTGTTTGGATATTTTGAGTGATACATATTCTGATTTGATTATTCATTTATTAAATTGTTACATTGTTGGAAGATGAATATTTTGTGACATTTTTTTTTATAGATTTAGAGAAAATAAGCGATTATATGAAATTAAGTGTAAACGAATGATTGTGGATCAAATAGGATTACTTAATAAATTTGGAAATGATATTTATAAATAATCATAATTGATAATTGGTATTGAAATCGATATGTAAATTTTAATAATGTTATTATTTATGAATTTATAAGGAATTCATAAATAACAACAAATAACTTATTATAAAGAAAATTTGATAAAGCATTATTATTTATAAAGTAAAGTGGAGTTTAATAAATAATGATACAATTTTTGGTAAACTATCATTATTTTTTGTATAGTAATAACTAAATATATAAGGATTTGAGGATAAATTGACATTATTTAAGATATATAGTAATATCGAGCATTAAGGGAATATAAATGAGTATTATTAGTATTTTGCGTAAATAATATATGACTGCATTTATGAGTACTGTTTGGGAATGCTATTATCCTTTTTTATAGTAAATAGTTATTATAGGTATTTGGAGAAATAATTAAGAGATATTTTTAGAAATATTTTTGAGTTAAATTATTATTACTTTTAAGATAGATAATAATATCATTTATGAATTTTAAAAGTGAAACATTATGTATATTTTTAAAGTAGCTAAATTGGATTGTTATTATTATTTTGGGTTGAAAGGAATAAAGCGATTAAAAGGGGGTTTTATAGAAAAGTCACTATTTTGGGAACAACGATGATGATTTGCTTTGAACAAGATTTCTAGAATAATTATTCTTATTTTTGAAAAAATAGTAATACAACGTTTTTAAGGTATTTAAAGTGAAATTATATTATTATTTGGTGTAAATAACTACAAAATGATCTTTGGATATGTGAAGTAAATTATTATTATTCTAGAGTTTGTAAATCATAATAAAATAAATTATGTTAATTGAAGTAAATTGATGATGCTTGAATAAATAATAACGAAGTGATTCTACTACATTGAGAATGAAGTATTGTCGTCTATTATTGTTCATTTATTGTGAGTCGGTGTTTACCATTATGGGACATGCTATTTGGGCAAGTATTCACTATTTATGGAGATATATGTAACATCCCCTATTTCGAGACCCGAAAATGAACGCCGATGATGCTATGGTCACCGCTAGAGTTGTTTCCAAGCGACAAATTGGTATTAGTTTTTTTTAACAAAATTAAGTAAATAGAGCAACTAAAATAGATTTCCATTACATAAATGATCATTGCAGTTACATATCCTAAAATATGCCCACATAAGGCTCAATATGATAAAAACATATATAATAGCGTCGTGCCCAACATAAGATGATGCCAACACAAACACTTAACCAATTATAAAACTTTATCTTACCACAATGGAATTTGAAAAGCAAATTTTATTATATAGTAAGCCTCTTGCTTTATCTTTGGAGCTTTTATTTGTCCTTCAGCAAATCTATCTAATTCATAACTAAGCCTACCCGAATGAGCATTTGTGAATTCGTGGGAAATAATAAAAACACATGTCGGACATAAAGCCCGGTATGAGTACATTTTACCCTAACACAAAACAAAGTGAGACCACGGTGCCTAGCGGAATGAGTTTCCCCTCACTATTTCACAACAACAATTTCTTCAAATTATCTAGAATGAACATTACAGCATAATTCATAAGCATAAAACAATCATTTCAACAATAAGTGTGCCCTACACTTGATATCAAACTATGATTAGGTTTTATAGTCATTTCTTTCCAGTTGCCACTTAGGCCTTATCATCATTCCCAACTAATTTCAAGTTTTGACATATAGGTTGCCACACGGGCCTTATACCCTCACTTTCGAATAATGTCATGTGCATTAGACATTTAAGCTGCCATAGGCCTTGCGCCTATGCTTACGTATCATGTCGTGAACAAACGTTTGGGATGCCAGGCAGGCGTTGCACCCACAATTTCATATACTACCATGAACGGACTATTGACTGCCATTAAAGCCTTACACCAGCGTCTTTGTATGTTGTTGTGAATAGACAATTGGTTGCCATAAAGCCTTACACGAGTGTTATTATATATTGTCATGAACAAACAATCGGTTGCCACTAAGGCTTTACACCTTTCTACTTTCTTAATGCTACATATTTAATGTTTTAAGTTTCCATATTAGCCTAACACCTCTTAGCTCATTTTTAGGTTAGATCAAAACCTTTCTGATTCTTTAGATAAAACACTTTTATCCTAGGTGGTTAATATCAGTATTGGGTATGTATCGATCAACTACTGATATGAGATATTTTAAAATATCGAATATCGGTAAACTATCGGACATGTGTAGAACATGTTATAAATGATATTATACTATGTTTTAATGTTATATTGAAGTTAAGTATTCAAATATTTGGATAATTAGTTCCAAATTACTACCAAAGACTAATTGCACATAGTTTACAGATTATAATCCGTTTATTGAGATATTCTATTTAATACAAATCATAATATAAATTCATAAAAATCGAAAAATTCATATAGTGTACTTCTTTATTATTTCTTCATTTTTATGTTATATTCATTATTTCTTCAATCATATAATCATCTATACTACTTTACCTAATTTTCCATATTTATAGTTTCGTCGTTTTCATTTTCACTTAGTTTATCGAATAAGCAATACTGATTTGATGCCAATTATTACTTTAGCCCGTTCCTTATCAATATGTCAAATATATAACTTTACTACACTTGAAATTTTAGTTATGGGTGCATTATAATAACCAGGGCTGTCAATTTCCTACACGACCCGAAACCCGCACGGAAATTAGCAGGTTAACCCGACCCATTAATTTGGTGGGTCATTTTCGGGTCAACCGGAGTTTGACCCGTTTATAAACGGGTGGGTTTCGGGTTGACCCGCTAACCCGAAATTGACCCGTTAACAACCCGTTTATACTTATACGGGTTGACCCGACCCGTTTACGACCCGACAGGAACCGTTTATGACCCGTTTGTACCTTATACGGGTTGACCCGACCCGTTTACGACCCGTTCCGACCCGTTTACGACCCAATTATACCTTATACGGGTTGACCCGACCCGTTTACGACCCATTTACACCTTATATGGGTTGACCCAACCCATTTACGACCCGACCCGACCCGACCCATTTATAATCGGGTTACACGGGTCGGGTCGGGTCAACCCGTTTATTAACGGGTCGGGTTCGGGTTGAGCTTTTCTGACCCGTTTAATAAACGGGTTGACCCGACCCATTTAAAATCAACCCGAACCCGACTTGACCCGACCCGACCCATTGACAGCCCTAATAATAACTAATAAAATGAAATGTCATATGTTAACTTACCAATTAGAAATGGTGAACAAAAAATAACTAAAAAGAGAAGTAGTTGTTTCATGATCTTGTCTTTAATGGCAAAATCTTCAAGGAAAATAAAACATACAAAATAATGGAATAAGTAGAGGGTTTTCATTTGAAAGACTAATGAGAAGCCTAGAACTATATGGTTAAACTAATAAATTAGTGCAGGATTTCTAATATGGTCTACAAATTGTCTTTCACCATATACGAAAAATAAATATTGAGAATGTGAAGATATTTGTTTATAAAGATATTTTCTCCAACACTTACAATAATGAACGATATTCTTAAAAAATATCATGTATTTTACAGTAAATATCGGATCGATATATTGACAAATATTGGACGATATATCGGTAATGATATTTTAAGTGATATTTAAAAAATATATGGACTTAGGAGCGATATGAGATATATTGACGATATATCAGCAATATTATCTGATATTAACTACGTAGCTTTTATCTTTTACCCAAAAATTGATACACTTATGTTTCCTAGCATTTATGTGCTTATTTTCTTTTCCATTTATTAGAATTGTATCATTTCTCCTCAAAGTTCTATCAAATATAAAGGAACATCTAGGATCATGTCTTCCATAATGCTACCTAACAATTATCATATTTAAAAATGAACTTACTGTCATTAATTATCATATATATAACTATCACATACCTACGTTGGCTATCGTACATTTAACTTCAATAGCCTCCACATATCTACATCAATAGCCATCGCAACTTTAATACAATAACTATCACATGTCCCATTTAATACCTATTTCATGTCTAAAATTGGAGCTATCGCTAGTCTAGTGTTATTACATGCTAAACCATCACATATAATTAGTGCTATTGCACTTCTAAGTCATGGGTAATCACACCTCTAGGCTATCGCACTTCTAGACTATCGCATTTCTAGGCTATCGCAAGTATATCTAGCACTTCTAGGCTATCACAAGTCTAAGTTCATGGTTATCACATGTTTAATCACAAAGCTATAGTAGGTATAAACTTAGAGCTATTGCATTTCTAACCTAAGTGTTATCTCAAGTTTCACTTGAAAGGTATTCAAGTATAGATTCTTCAAGCCATCGCATGTATCAATTTTAGGTTATTGCATGCATCAATTTCAGGCTATCGCATTTCTAAAGTGGAAAATCTATAATTAAGTGAAAAGCTAATATCTTGCTTAATACAATAACTTCTTTCTGACTAATTCCTTTCACACGGCTCATATTCATTTGTCACTTTAATTTTGTAACAGAAATCTCTAGTGATACCCGAAACTTTAATCCTTTTATTTAGCCTTTATTAATTACTTTCCTTAATTATTTGTTAATTAAAGTAACTTCTTTAATTCAATTTAATTCATAACAATGTGTAAATTGATCGGAAAATTCCTATAAAACATAAACCATCAATTTTTTCCTCCGGTACATTTTTTGGATCAAAATATAAAATTTTACCGTTTTAAATATTAATTTAAGTTCAAAATTACTCATTTTCAACTTAGAAAATACGCTTTAAATTTTTTTCATTCGAAACTTATGAAAATTAAAACCAGCTCTAACTTATTGTTAAAAAAGTAACATTAAAATTCCAAAGCATCTGGAGATGTTTAATTCTCATTTTGCCTTTTTCCATATCAAAATAGTGATATTTAGAATCCAAACATGTAAATATTCATTCTATTATCATTATAACAAGTTCATCAATATTCAAATCATCCAAAACACATAAAATCCAAACCTAAATGGGATTGTAGGAAGATAAGGTAAGTATTGCCCACTTAAACTTGAAAAATTGATTAAATTTCTTCTTATTTTTGAATGAAAGCTTATGTTTTCCACTTATATTTTTCCCCTCTTCTCCTCTTAGAATAAAGGTCGACCCCTCTTTCTCTCTCTTGTTCTATTTTTTTGAAAAATGATGATTAAAAGAGGGAATGGGATAGGTAGGGACTGTAAGGGCTAGTAATTTGGGCTTGGGCTAATATCCTTTTCTAGCTTAGTCTTATTATCTACTTAATCCCTTCATTACAATCTCTTTTATATTTCCTTTATTTACAATCAAAGTTTAATCTAATTACCCTTGATTCATCCAATTACTCTTTTTAAGTGTTCACTTAGTTGCCATTTAATAAATTTTTGTTTTTAATTAAATTCCAATACCATGACACTTCAGAATATGGGATGTTACACTATTCTCTTTATAAGAATTTCATTCTCAAAATTCAAGTAAGCAAGATATGACCACTGTCATCAATACAAATGTACACACAAGTACAACCATTAAACCAGCTACCTACTAATGTAGATCATCAAACTAGTGCATCAGTTCCATTACCAACACATTATAATGTCATATTACAAAATATACTAGTGCTATTGTTAGTTCATACAACAGACAAACAAGCATATTTTCTTAAACATACATGTCGAAAATAACTCAGGATAGATATTCATAACCCTATCCTCTACCTTTTAGGTATAAACATCTATATTGTCACTCCACTAGACATGAATAAGTCTGATATCCTTGTTCCTTAGCTTTTTGATACCATGACCTACTATCCCTTCTGGTCGCCTAACATATGTCAGACTTGGGTCCTATAGATAAATCTTTGTTCACCCTCGGTTCCACCACAGTACTAGGGTCATACGAATATTTCATTAAATGTGAGATATGAAAAACATTATGCACACCCACTAAACTACTTGGTAAATCGACTCAATATGCAAGTTTATATATCCTCTCAATCACTAGAAACAGACCTATATATCTAGGAGCCAATTTCCTCGCTTCCTGAAGTGCATAACACCTAAAAATGGCTGAAACTTTCATAAACATATGATCAACTACTACAAATCTTGTTCCTTTCACCTCTTATCGGCATAAATTTTCTGCCTAAATTGCACAACTTTCATTCTGGTATGAACCAAATCAATCGTCTCAATAGCTTCTCTTACCAAGTCGGGTCCTAACATGAGTCTATGTCCCATGTCCAACCTTCAAATAGGCAACTTACATGGTCTACCATAAAATGTCTCGGTTATTGGAATAGTATATGGGTAATTATTATTATAGGCAAATTCAACCAAATGCAACTGATCTTCCCAAGATCTTCCAAAATCAAAGACACGTGCTCTCAGCAAATTCTCTAGAACTCGGTTCACCCTTTCCATTTAACCATCTGTCTATGGATGTTAAGCCGTACTCATGTTTATTTCTATACCTAATGCACTCTACAAACTCTTCTGGAATCCACAGGTAAATGATGTGTACCTATCGCTAATTATGCTACTTGAAACCTCATGGAGTCTTACAACATTCTTTATATATAGCTTTGTTTAAGCTATTTTTTGTTCTCATCGACTTTACTGGGATAAAATGGGCACCCTTAGTCAATGTATCGACTATTACCCATTGTTGGCGTCAAAAATGGCAACCAGCACCCAGTTATGTGAAAGCGCCGATGTCCAGTCACAAGTCTCAAATAATATAACATAGAGAATATAAATTGAAGAATAATAAAGTTAAAATAGAAAGAAAATAAAGAGAGGCACAGATTTATAGTGTTTCGGCTAACTCCAGCCTACGTCCACTCCAAATATTTTCCTTTTATTAGTTTATACTGCTGATTACCGTTAAAAACTAACGAAATCCAAGAATAAAATTGGCAGAGTATAGCCTAGGTAGAAGATGAAGTGAAGCGAAAAGGAGTTGAAGATCCCTTTTCTGATGCAATACCTGCTGTATTTATAAGAGAATACATGAAAATATCCCGCTCAAAACCCGGATATGGAACCCCGAAGCCAAGACAAGTCTTCCTAGAAAGTTTGGGGCCCACCAAACCCCATAATAGGGATCGGTGCCAATCCCTATTTTAGTGGAATCATAGGGAATGATTCCTATGATGAGTCCCCCATGATGTTATCTTCTTGCTCTCTAAATTTAATGTCGATCACACCTACAGATCTTGAGTTATTGACCGATCATTACTGCAAATTCAATTAAACCGATCCCTGAATAGGGATAGGGGTCGATCCCTCCATGTTGCTCCTTTGAGGTTGCGATCCCTATGGTGTGTTCCTTCTATTGTAATATACTTACTCCAAGTTTCATGTTGATAACATCTGTAGATTTTGAGTTATCGATCGATCATTGTTGCAAATCCAACTAAACCGATCCCTGAATAGAGATAGTGGTCGATCCCTATATAGGGATAGGGCCCAATCCCTCTGAACTCCTCCAAATGATGTGTGATCCCTAGGGTAGACCCCCCTAGGGTCCCTTCTTCTTGTTTCCAAAGTTTCACTTCAATCCGCCTTGTGGTTGTTAAGTTATGGAGCGATCATCATTGAGTTGTGTTGCATGCATCCTGTTTATTCCGATCCCCCTTCTAGGGAAAGTATTAGTTCCATACTTAGCATTTTTTAGTGCTGTCTATCCGAATCCATTCAGTTATAGTCCATAGTTTCAAATATAATCGATATCCAGTCCTGGTAACCATCTCCCCGGACTTTCTGCCTTGATAATCGTGAAGTCTGTTGGGTTAAATCAGTCAGTGTACTGCCTTGGCAGAAGGTAGGTTAACACTGATCCCCAAAACATGCCTTGCGATAGGAAGGTGTGTTTTGAATTGCCATAAATTCAAAATTCAAAGTCCATAATCCATCGATAGCCATGTTATCCAATTCGAACCTAATCCATTGCCAAGCCAAATCCATGATCTCTTCCGGATCGTTAATGAAATCCATGACCCTTCCGAGTCGATATCCAATTCTGAATCCATGATTTCTCTGGATCATTTTATCCAAATTCTTATCCATCCGAAGCCAAATCCATTGCCATTTGAGGCTGATATTTAAATTCGTGACCTCTCAGGGTCATTATCCAAATCCGGGACTGCTCCGGGCCCACATCCAAATCTGTGGCTATTCAAAACTGATATCCAAATCCATGACCTCTCCAGGTCCTTGTCGAGCACAATCCATACTCAACATCCAAGTAAGCCGATCAGTCGCTCTCCGACGAAGCGACGATAATCCCTATACTCCGGACCTTTTTGGGGCATATATCAACGTCATGATCCTCCTGGACTGATCATAGCCTCTTCGAGCTCTTGTTGGACCCCATTCAGTCGCTCTCCGACAAAAGGGGGAACAACAATAATTGAGTCGATCCTATCGCTCTTTTGCGAAGCGACTCACTTCCTGTACTCCGATCCCTGACTCTCTAGCAAGGGATATAAAGCGATCAATTCTATATTGACTTCCTTTCTCCGGCCTTGACTCTCTGGTCAAGGGCTTAATCCATATACGAGTACATCCTGTTGCTCTCTGGCGATGGGACTCGCACCGTGTGGTTATTGCCCCGTCTCTCTGATCGGGCTAATAACCACGACCAGTTTTATTCATCGCATTAATGTAGATCAGAAATAAATTAACAAATAAGAGTTCGTATAACCAAAAGTCTAAAAAGAAAGAAAACCAAAAGGTGCCACTCCAGGCATGACGGTTCTTCATCATCTCAGAGCATGCCTAGGGACCGGCCTCGATCCCGTATATATGTAAGTGATTTAGCTGCCTTATTATAGAGTTTATTATTATTGTTATTATGGCCAGAGTCCAAGTCTTGAACTCGGCCCTTACCATCATGATCGGTTGATGATGATCCATGACCCCGATCCAGGGCCATCCTGTTTCCATTCGATGCGGACTGTGGCTTCTCCTATTCTACCATCGTTGTCCGGTTCCTCACATACTTCAGTAGTTTGCTATTCCTAACAAGCTTCTCAATCATATCCTTTAAATGCCTACATTCATTCATGGTGTGCCCATTCAATTCGTGGAACAGGTAGTACTTTCTAGACGTACACTCCCGCTCCATGGGATCCCTCTTTGCTGGTTTCCGATAGGGGAGTTGCCCACTAGTGTCCAAATAAATCCGTTCTAAGCTTTCCATCAAATCCGAATAGGAGAAGAACTTTGACTCCCGCTCTTTCCATCGCCTTTTTGTCCCATCAAGCCCATCATCCAATTTTCGTTTGCCTTTATCATTCTTATTTGCATCTCCTAATGGTCCTCCCATTTGCACAGCGTTCACCTCTGGTTTTGTCGGCTCGTGCGTCTTCCTGCCGAAGGAACCATTCTACTTCATGATAAAATTCCCCTTGAAATTTGTGCCATTGGCAATTCCTGATACAGCTGCCATCAAAACCATGGATAGGCCTGGTCGATCCACCAATGCCGCGGCGACATTAAATCGTGTTAGAAAACTCCTCAGAGACTCCCCGGTCTTTTGTTTTAGAGCTACCAATGTCATAACATTCTTGGGTCTCGTGATGTGGACCCGAAATTGCCTTATGAACCAATCTACCAACTCGCTCCATGTCCTTAATAAACCATTCTCCAGCTGCCTAAACAAGAGCGTAGCTAACTCCGTCAAATAAAGTGGAAAGTACCTTGCCATGACCTCCTCCGATGCCCTCAGTACTTCCACGTGCCATATATATCTCATCATATGCATAGTTGGATCCGATTTTCCATCAAATACTTTCAGTGTTGGTAGTTTAAACTCCATTGGATTCCTAGCATTCCTGATATTAAGAGCGAATGGACTTCTATTTATGTCCTCCAGATCCCTGCTCACCAATCCTCCATGCATAGCTTGCCTGATCATCTCTACAGACATGTCATTGTCATATAAAGGTAGTCTCCTATCATCATTTCTGAACTACCCCTCGAGTCCATGAGGGAAATTCAGAACATACTCCTCTGAACGAGCATTCAAATTTTGATTCGCACCAAGCTCCATGGGATCAACCGTAGGTCCTCCAGCATCGCGATCGACCAAACCTGGGGGCGTGTCCCCAAGCTTTTGGGGATCGGGGCTGATTCCTCTAAAATGGCTAGGGATTGCCCCCGGCTGTTCTTTTGCATTCCTTTGTCCATTGGCTTCATCTCCATGTTCCTCGTTCCGATTTCCAGTGATTCCTACTATTTCAAATCCTTGATCTAAGTTGCCATTAGCTCCTGCTACTCTATTCCCTTGATTATGCGCTCCAGGTTGTCCAATCTGTCAGAGTAAGTTCTACATCATCTCCTCCTATCTTTTCAACATCCTTTCCTGCATAGCATTCATCATCGTTTCCATTTCATCCCTGGTGATGTAGATAGATGCTTGATTAGCTCCACCTCCTAAGGAAGCCTCCTGACTCCCTCTATGATGGCTCCTTTTCGGTAGCACTCTCCTTGTTGATTGTTCACCCTTGCTCCAAATCTAAGCTCTAGATCTTTTCCAAACTCTAAATCCAAATTCCAAATCAGCAAGGGCTAGCTTTCTCAGTGAAAGCACCAAAATGTTGGCGTAAAAATGACCACCAACACCCAGTTATGTGAAAGCATCAATGTCCAGTCACAGATCTTAGATAATATAATGTAGAGAATATAAATTGAAGAATAATAAAGTTAAAACAGAAAGCAAATAAAGAGAGGCATAGATTTATAGTGGTTCGGCTGACTTCGGCCTACGTCCACTCCAAAGATTTTCCTTTTCTTAGTTTATACTGCTGATTACAGTTACAAATCCATGAAATCTAAGAATAAAATTGGCAGTGTATAGCCTAGGTAGAAGATGAAGTGAAGCAGAAAGGAACTGAAGATCCCTTTTCTGATGCCATGCTTGTTGTATTTATAGGAGAAGACATGAAAATATCTTGCTCAAAACCCGAATCTGGAACCCTGAAGCCAAGATGAGTCTACCTAGAAAGTTTGGGACCCATCGGAGCCCATAATAGGGATCGATGCCAATCCCTATTTTGGTGGAATCATGGGGTGCGATCCCATGGTGGGTCCCCCATGATGTTATCTTCTTTCTCTCCAAATTTCATGTCGATCGCACTTACGGACCTTGAGCTATTGGCAGATCATTACTATAATTTAGCCGAATATATTTTTGGTATCGTAGGACACCAGAAATAGATAAAAATTGGATTTTTAAAATTTAAGTTAGAAGATTTATAGTAAAAAATTATTTTTGAGAATTGGATAAATTTAAAAGAAGTTTGAAAAAGATAAAGTTTATTTTTGAATCATATTGAATAAAATTCCAAATATGGGAAAAAGGTTTAATAAGTGGATTTCGAGTAATATTGTTTATAAGTTGAAGAATTTATTTAAAATTTGGATTTTTAAATAGATTGGAAGAGATAAACGAATTTGTTTTCTTTAAAAGGAATTTATTTTAAAAGGGAAATAAATCTGGAAATCCATTTGAAAGTTGATTTGGAGTTGAAAGTGAATATTTGAGAAATCGATTTGAAAATCGTATAAAAAGTGAATATTTGGGAATGTAAATTCAAAATGGAATTTATAATGGAAAGGGAAATTTGTTTTAAAAATAAACACTGATTTATTTTTAAAGTATGGAAATAAATTTACAGATTTGGAATGTAAATTTGAAATAAATCGATAAGGATTTATTTAATTGGTTTAAATGGACCATTTTGAAATGGAAGTGTATTTTCCTTGAAAAGCCGAGTATATTTCCAAAGTAGTTTTAAATTATAAATGAAGAAATTCTGAAATTGGATTTTAAGGAATATTTTGGAGATAAAGTATTTGAACTCGGCAGATTTCCAGTGGAAATGAATAAATATTTGGAAATATATCCCGTGTAGGGAAATTGATTTGAAATTTGTTTTCAAAAGTTTGAAAGGTAAAAAGTGATTTGAAATTTGTTTTCAAATGGTTGAAGTGTTAAAACATATCTTGTGAAGAAAAAATTTGAAAACAAATAATTTGGGAAATTATTTGAAATCTGGTGATGTTGTGAATATCGATTGATAGTTAAATAACCAACTATCAATATTGACCTTTAAATGGGTATTTGTTGTGATTTGCTTGCAATTTGAATGCAACACTTATTTTCAAAATATTACGCTCACTATTCGGTTTAGCCGGGAGAGGACTTTGTGTCATATAACCCATTCCGAATAATGATACGACGTTATGGATCGCAATTGAACACCGGTGTTGAAGACCGGGTGTTTGCGAGAACGATAGGATAACCTATCGATTGTCTCTGCACTGAGTTGCCCCGGTATAGAGACCTCCATATGTGATGGGGAGTCCGATCCGGATTGTGAATACCCGGATTGCAAGGGCTTCTTTGGAAGTGCCTTCGGTTCTGTTCGAACCCGGAACAGACTTGTATGGTTGTATGTCTGACACTACACTTTGAGATATAAAGCTGATTTCTTTCAAATACATTTCTGTTTGGTGGCGGAGAATTTATTCTCTTAGCTTAACACCCTTCTCTGAGACGTACGAGCTCAGAGGTTATGTAGTTGAAGGTTATTAGTGATATACTCCCAATTTGGTAGTGTGACATGCTAAGTGTTGTTGTGTGTTGCTGATCATTTGTTGATCAAAGCATGGATTTCGTGTAAAGCGTAGCTTTGTGGACGAGACCTCATCGGACCTCACATCCTGGAAATGGTCGAAACAGAAAAGATGCGGCAAGGTTTCAGGGGTAGCTCCCCTAGGGTATGTCCATTCCTTCTGGAAAAAGGTGGTATCATGGTATGGAGCCCAGATATTTTACTTGTGTGGTTGCTCCAATCTCATTTACTGTGTGATTGTTGCTTTGTGATCGAGGGCCCTCGGATAAAGGTCGGTAATGACCAAGGATGGCATACTTTTGTGTGGAGTTATCAAGTTACAGCTTCATTGCACCCCGAAGCGTGTGGTAACTCAGCCTTGTGTTGGCAGAGAGCCAGGTTGGTTCTCGGGGCGTCCTTCCAGAGGCGTACCCATGTGGCAGTAGGATGTTCCTTAGCCTGACCATTTGTTGGAAAATCCAAAGAAACAATACGAGCTTTGTACGGTTCTGGTTGTATAACCTGCTATGGAATGTGGCGGTAACCTACTATTGAACATAGTAGCTATAGTAGGCATACAATAATGGTTGTATGCCGGCTAAGATTAATATTATATTTTCGAAATGTTTTCCACACTAGGCACTAATGATAATATTAAAAGGATTTTGTGTATCAAGCATGTTTGACTATCATAAGGAGAAATCTCCTCCAATTCTACGTTTGCATTGTGTGTGTGGCGGAAGGCCTTATGGTAGTTTCATTTTCCAAAAGCATTGTGGAATTTCTTTTATCTTCTTTGTAAAAATAACTGTTTTTGAGATCTCACACCAGTCCCATGACTGACCTGGAGTTTATTGTTCCCTTTCTAAACTCTGGGTGCCCATAATTTTCCACACAGGCAGCCTAGAGTCAGGTTATCAGGTCATTCTAGAATTCAGAAGTTACCGTGGAGATCTGGAGGCGCGCTGGATGGCGAGACGTATCACTTATATTATGTATTATCCGCTGTGTATTCTGTATGTGGACAAGTTTATATAATTGTCCAGTGATGTATATTGTTGTTGTAACTCTGATGATGTATGTATAAACTGATATAGTTCTTTGTGATAAAGATTATTTATTCATCTATTATATATTGTTCCGCTACGAATGTGAGATTCTAATTTTGTTTCTGTTTCTTTTTCTTCTGCCTTCTTCTACCTCTTCTTTTCAACTCTAATGATTCGGTTTTCCGGCATTCGATTGCGCGATATTTGATACAGTGGACGTATTAATGTCGACTTTCGAGCGTCGAAAGATCGTATTGTCACAAAAAGAGACAGAAGATTTTTATAGTGGTTCAGGTGTTAACTAAGCTTACATCCACTTTATATTTTTGTTATAAGTTGACTGCTATTACAGAGATTGTTTGATTACAAGGATTTAGCTAATCATAAGTTGAATTGGATCTCCAGAGTTAGAATCCACCGAAGAATCACAATGTATTCCTTCTAAGATCATTGCGTGGAAGGTTGGAGGTGAAGAAGAGTTCCAGCCGAGCTTCAGCAATCAGTTTTCAGAACCCCTTTTTTGTTGCAGGAGGCAAGCTATTTATAGAGGTTTGAGGGCTCCTAGGCTAGGCCCATCATTTTCAGGTCTCAGGTAAGGTGCAGGTGACCCGAGATGACTCAGTGATTGAAAATTGATGAACTCCATGGGTCGCTAGCGACCCATAGACTTAGTCGATTTTCGCCCGCTAAACTCCTCTTCCTTTAGTCGTATTTCGAAGTTTGTTTGTTCGTGGTCTTTAAGGAGTACATTGGCTGCTGTCGTTAAGGCCACAGAGATCGATCCTGGACTCCGACACTGGAGATGTCTTCTTATTTATTTGTCGTTGTAGTCACATGTTGATGGCAAGTCGCTGGCTGTTTATTCTTAAACCCTTGTTGATTCACAAGGAAACTGGTTTCCTAGCTTCGTTGACTCGGGTTATCATCTTAGCCGTGTAGCTCGGTCCTTGTTGAACTCTAATCGTAACATTTCTGATTAGCTCTTGAACATCTTGCGGCTTTAGGCTACCTTGTTTACTGCCGGTATCTGCTGGGTTAAAAACCCAGATAACATTTGCCCACCAGAGTAAGTCTTCATTGTAAACAAGACATGCTCTGCAAGTTATCATCTTCCATATCCATTTGTTAACCTTCAAGTGGTTGTATCGGAGCTCTACGCATAGAGTAGCCCAACATCATCGATTATTTTCCTTTGGTTCTAGCTATCGTTGCCTGCTTCAACTCGTCGTGTTTTTGCTTGTAGTTTCCCGGCATGTCTTGGAATGACGGACAATTATAATTGATTGAATTTGAAGTGACCAGGTGGAGCCTTTTTTCCTACATACAGATGCACCAGGTAAAAAGAGAAACAATATGTATATTCAAGTTGTCTCACACATTTTTTTCTTAGTTCGCTAGCGACCCAAGGGGATAGGTTGCAAGCGACTTGATTCAGCATGGTTCTAGGGTCGGGTCGCCCACGGCCTAAAGAGGGTCGGGTCACTGTGGGTCGTTGGCGACCCGAACACTTAGTAAAAATTCTTCTTGATGCTCCCTACTTATACCCGACCTTGCCTTCATTTACTCATTCGACCAGATTTTTTGAAGATTCTTCGAGTGATCCATTCCTTCTAGCGATTTTCCTTAAGCTCTCGTTGATTTGATTTGTCGCCGAGATCCTCTTGTCTCTATCTCGCCCAAACGCCACCTCGTGTTGTAGTTGATTCATCGAATCCAAGCCCTAGCCGATCCTTGTAAAACCCTAGCCGACCTTTCATCGCTTTCGAGTTCGTCTTGCTTCGTTCCCTTCTAAATTATAGTCGACCTTCTTAAGTAAAACTCCAAGTATCCGAAGACTCCATGCAACGCGGGAAGCTGGAAAGTTGGAGTTCTTCGCCACTGCGTATCTTTGAGTGGCGCGAAGAAGCTTTCGTCGAGGGTTCTTCGGTGTCGCCCATCTCCGGGCGATGTGAGAATCCTGAATTTAGGGCTCTTCGTCGTTACCTATCTCCAAGCAACGCGAGGAGCTTGCGTCGAGAGTTCCTCATCGTCGCCTATCTCCGGGCGATGCGAGAAACTTGAATCTGGGGCTTCTCGGAGTTGCTTATCTCTGGGCAATGCGAGAAGCTTGCGTCATGAGTTCCTCGACGTCGCCTATCTTCGGGCGATGCGAGAAACTTGAATCTAGGGCTCTTCGGCGTTGCCTATCTTCGAGCAACGCGAGGAGCTTGCGTCATGAGTTTCTCGATGTCGCCTATCTCCGGGCCATGCGAGAAACTTGAATCTGGGGCTTCTCGGAGTTGCCTATCTCTGGGCAATGCGAGAAGCTTGCGTCGTGAGTTCCTCGACGTCACCTATCTCCAGGCGATGCGAGAAACTTGAATCTAGGGTACTACGGCGTTGCCTATCTCAAGGCAACGCGAGGAGCTTACTTTATGAGTTCCTCGACATCGCCTATCTCCGGATGATGCGAGAAACTTGAATCTGGGGCTTCTCAGAGTTGCCTATCTCCGGGCAATGCGAGAAGCTTGCATCATGAGTTCCTCGACGTTGTCTATCTCCGGGAGATGCGAGAAACTTGAATCTGGGACTTCTCGAAATTGCCTATCTCCGGGCAATGCGAGAAGCTTACGTCACGAGATCCTCGACGTCACCTATCTTCGAGTGATGCAAGAAACTTGAATCTAGGGCTCTTCGGTGTTGCCTATCTCCGGGAAACGCGAGGAGCTTGCGTCATGAATTCCTCGACGTCGCCTATCTCCAGGAAATGCGAAAAGACTTTAAACTTGTGGCCCTCTTGATGCAGCCGGGGCAGCATCATTTTTTAGAGGGCCAAGATCGGGTACCACTGATCCGACAGTTCGAGTCGGTTTGCCCCCGCCGGATCGTCGGGTCATTATTATACACACAATTTGAATGATTCAAAAAGCAAACTTTATTAAGAAAAACATGGCAGATTCTTTGCCTATTTACAATGCCACCGGCATTCCCATAATGGATTAGTTGCTGAAAATTAGAAAAATACATAAAGTTGCTTTTAAAAGAAATATTGGCAAAGCGATTCGCTGTTCCAAGCTCTGGCAATTGCGATCCCGTCGACCTTCGTCAACTTGAACGTCCCATCTCCAAGTTTTTGATGAATGATAAATGGTCCTTCCCAATTCAGCCCGAAGGCTCCCAGAACCGGGTAAACTCGTTTGAGCACAAGATCGCCTATTTTGAAGGTTTGACTATGAAATTTGGAGTTGAAGTATCGTGCAACCCTTTTTTGGAGGGCGGCGATCGTTAGTTCTAATTCCTCTCTCTTTTCATCGACCATGTCAAGTGATTCGAGTAGGAGTTGCTCATTTTGTTTTTGGTTGAAATTCAGCCTTCCGCGAGAGGGGGCTTCTAGTTCGACAGGGATCATTGCCTCTGAACCATACGCTAATGCAAAAGGAGTGTGGCTTGTGGCAGTTTTGTGTGTTGTTATGTAAGCCCATAATGCAAGTGGAAGCTCATCAACCCAGTTTCCCTTTGCTTTTGTCAATCTCTTTTTGATGATGGACTTGATGATCTTATTTATTGCTACCACTTGCCCGTTTGCCTGTGGGTGAGCCACTGTGAAAAAGCTTTTCTCAATTCGGAAGCGCTTGCAAAAGTCTTTGAACTCGGCACTTTCGAACTGCATTCCATTGCCAGTGATAATATTCTGTGGCACGCCAAACCTGCAAATGATATTTTTAGTAACAAGGTGAATAACTTTCTTTGTGGTTATGGTGGCCAGCGGTTCCGCTTCGGTCCACTTTGTGAAATAATCTACGGCCACTATCGCATATTTGGCTCTTCCCTTTGCCATCAGAAGGATGCCAATCAAATCGATGCCCCATATCACAAACGGCCATGGGCTGACCATTTGCATTAGCTCTGTTGATGGAGTTCTCTTAATCTTGCAAACTCTCTAACAGCAATCACATCTTCTGGCATGATCCGCGACATTGCGGTTTACTGTTGGCTAGAAGTACCTGTACCGAAGAACTTTCTTTGCTAGCGTCTGCCCCCCAGTGCGGTCTCCACACTCGCCCACTTCTTCCAGGATCCAATGCGCTTCATCTTCGGTCACACACCTGAGAAGAGGGGTCGAGAATCCCCTTCGATATAGTATTCCATCCTGTATCATGAACCGCGGCGCCTTCCTGAGTAATTTCTTTCGCTGGTTTCGGTCTGTTGAAAGAGTTCCTGTCAGAAGATAATCTTTTATTGGTGTCACCCACGTGTCCGGTTCCACAGTGGTCTCGAGAATCCATTCTACATCCTTTTCGTTAATGCTTGGATGGGTCAGTGTTTCGATTGGGACGACTCCCTGTGCTTCTCCGGAGCTTGCCAACTTGGCCAGAAAGTCTGCCTTGGTGATTTGCTCCTGTGGTATGTGTTTTATGGTGTAGTGCTCGATGTCGCTCAGTAACTCTTGCACTTTGGAGAGATATGGAGCCAGATTTTCGCCGCGCTCCTAATACTCTCCTTTCACTTGACACAAAACGAGCTGAGAGTCACTATATATATGAACGGACGTTATTTTGAATTCCTTTACAACTTTCAGCCCTGCGATTAGTGCCTCATACTCTGCCTCTTTGTTTGTGGCAGGGAATTCCAATCGTAGAGCGTAACTAATGGCCCGCCCTTCGGGGGTTTCAAGGACTACCCCTGCGCCCGAGCAGGAGTTGTTCGATGCTTCACCAATGAAAAGCTTCCATTACGTGTCTACTTGCGACTGAACTTCCTCTTCGTTGTCCTTTATTGCGAACTCAGCGATGAAATCAGCCAACGCTTGCCCCATGATTACCTCCCTTGGGTGGTAAGTAATATCATATTGACTCAATTCTATGTTCCACTTAAGTAATCGCCCGGATGTCTCTGGCCGGTATAAAACTTGTTTCAATGGTCGGTCGGTTAGCACTTTGATTGGATGAGCCTGAAAATACGGCCGCAATTTTCAGGATGCGATCAAAAGGCAATAGGCCAACTTTTCTAATCTTGGGTAGTTCTTTTCGGCTCCGGTGAATCGTTTGCTAATATAGTATGCGGGTTGTTGGATCCTTGCTTCTTCCCGTACGAGAGCTGCGCTCAACGCATGTAGAGAAATTGCTAAGTAAATGAATAAGTCTTCTCTATCGACTGGTTTTGATAAAACCGAAGGAGTTTCCATGTGTCGCAGTAGTCCCTCGAAGGCTGTTTGAAAAGCCTCGCTCCACTCAAAGTTTTTCTTTCCCTTCTTCAATGCATCGAAGAATGGTATACATTTGTCTGTAGCTTTTAAGATAAAACGGCTTAGTGCTGCGACTTTTCCGTTCAAACTTTGAAGTTCTCTCTTATTATTAGGAGCTTGGACTTCTCGTAATGTCGTTATTTGCTCCGGATTTGCTTCAATGCCCTGGGCACTCACTATGAATCCCAAGAATTTCCCGGAAGCCACCCCGAAATGAAATTTGAGTGGGTTAAGCTTCATTCCGTATTTACGGAGTATCTCGAACATCTCCGCAAGATTGTCTAGGTGGTTAGTGGCTACTTGGGATTTAACTAACATGTCGTCCACATAAACTTCCATAGTTTTATAGATCTAGCTCTTGAATATTGTATTCACTGGTCTTTGATATGTGGCTCCTGCATTCTTTAGACCAAACGACATTACTCTATAGCAGTATAATCCTAGGTCAGTGATGAAACTAGTATTTTCTTGATCCAGTTCGTGCATTAGGATCTGGTTATAGCTCGAGTACGCATCCATAAATGAAAACAATTCGTGTCCCGCTGTTCCATCCACCAGTTGATCAATTCTGGGGAGTGGAAAGCTATCCTTTGGACAAGCTTTGTTGAGGTCTGAAAAATCAATGCAGGTTCGCCATTTTCCATTAGAATTCTTGACCAATACCGGATTCGATACCCATTCGGGGTAGGTTGCATCTCGGATGAAACCATTGGCCATTAGCTTATCCACCTCTTCTCTTAATGCCTTGGATTGTTCAGGGCCCAAACTACGCCTTTTTTGCTTTACTGGAGTGAATTTAGGGTCAATGTTAAGGGTGTGACAAGCAATTTCAGGTGAGACTCCGCACATATCGGCATGCGCCAGGCAAATACATCTAAGTTGGCTCGAAGAAATTTGGTTAAGTCTGATCGCATCTTGTTTCCAAGCTGCGATCCGATTCTCAAGACCCGCGTGGGGTCATCCATACTTACTGGGACTGACATCATTAGCTCAACTGGTGCCGCCCTATCCTCCCCTGAGCTCTTCTTCTTAGGGTCCAAAGCCTTATCGAATCGGCTATGGTCACCTAGCTAGGGGCGGTTCTGTAATTGCTATTCACAGGGTTCCCATATGTGGAGAGCTTTTCCCACATCCTTTCCCTTCTCCTTTCTTCTAGACTCATGCAATTCTGCAATGTAACATTCTCGAGCCACGCTTTGGTCTCCTTTCACAATTCTGACTGCATGCTCGGTTGGGAATTTCATAGTAAGGTACCATTGAGCCAGTGTTGTCTTAAAGTCGGCTAACGCAGGCATTCTCAGAAATGCATTATATGCTGACATCTCGTCTACGATTACAAAGGTCTAAATGAGGGTAACTCGTCGTTCCCCCACTTCGATTTCTACAGGTAGGTCAATGATTCCTACTGGTTGCTTAGATTTTCCGGTGAATCCCAAGATCTTCGTTTGGCATGCAGATACGCTCTTCATACATATCTTCATCTGATCGAAAGTGCGCTTGAAAAGTATATTAACCGAGCAGCCGCTGTCAACCAATACTCGGCGGACAACTGCGGGTCCGATTCCCACTGTTATCACCATTGGATCATGAGTTGGTGCCTTAATTCCCTCGGTATCACGGTCGTGAAATATTTTATCATTGCTCAGCACCTTCTGCTGCTTGACCGGGATTTCACCATCTATTATCAAATATGCCCCTTTTGGGACATGCTTTAACGAACTTGTCTATCTCACCATCTCCCCCCAGCTTCTTTGCGCAGGATGCAGTCCACCAGATATAGTTTCGATAATGAGCCTTTGGTCAGTTCGTTTTGACCCTTGGTCACTAGTTCCAGCCTGATCTCCTTGCTCCCTAGGTGATTGAGGGACTATAGCTTGGCTAGGTTTTCGCGGCCCTTTAACGTATTGCTGGAGCTTGTTGTCTCGGATCAGTCCTTTAATGAGGTCCTTGAGGTAACGACATTCATTTGTGTTGTGCCCGTGTGTCTCATGTAAGCGACAGAATTTCCTTGACCGCTTTTGTTGTTTCGTTGCATCCTTCTTGGGTGGTTTTCTATACTCTTGAGTTTATTGCGCTGCGAGATAGATATTCTCCGGGGTGTCATTTAGGGGGTATAATCTCCTGGTCCAAAACCTTTAAGCCTTTTGTTGCGGCCACCGCCATTTTTCTTGTCGGTGTTTTGGATTCCTCTCTTCTGTTTTCCATTCCTCCCTGCGGCCCCTTGGCCATTGCCTGGGTTGCGTGTATTTTGATTAGGAGCCATGACATTCTATTTGGTGTTCGTCTGTTGCGTTCCAGCAGCCTTTCTTTCCAGCTCTTGTGCCTCTTCCAACCTCAAGTATTGGTTTGCCTTGCGGTTGAACCCTTTCCTGTTGGTGAGCTACTTCATCTTAATCAATTTCCCGAACTCCATTTCTAGATGAATAACACAGACTAGGGCCATAAAAACCATGTCCTCATTAGAATTACTCACTTCCGTTATCGTCGTGTTAAACATGTTAATGAATGATCTCAGCGACTCATTGCATCCTTGAACCAGTCCTGATAGAGACATGACGTCCTTCGGTTGGGCGGTATGAAGTCTGAACTGTTCAAGGAACTTTTTGGCAAGTTTGTCAAAAGTAGCGATGGATTTTGGAGGAAGTATGGTGAACCACATGGATGTAACGCCTTCTAGGAAGATGGGAAAACATCGGCAGCTTACAGCTTCCGGAGCGTTGGCTCCATCCATGTACTAACTATATTTGTACGAATGGGATTTCAGATCTTTAGTCCCATCATAGGAGGGAATGGTTGACATGGTAAACTTGTCCGGATATCTTTCATTCAGGATCTCGTCGGTAAAAGCGATCTGACTTGGGGCAGATCCCCACTCATCGTCTTTTTGATTTTTACTCTCATCCATTAGTCGCTTGATCATGTCTTCTATATATGCCTCTGATGCCCGGTGGTCCTGGGGGCGGCAGCTAGTCACTGCACCAAGTGTTTGGTTCAGCTAACGATCCTGGCGCGTGGGCTGATGCCTAGGCCCTCCTGTCTTCGGGAGGGCCATTCCCGTGGGACCTCGTTGGCTCGTATTTAGCCTAACTGGGGAAGTCTGGATGTTTTTAATATTTTCGAATGCATTGGCAACTTCCCCTACATGATCACCCTGCTCTTCGCCTTCTGAATCAGAGAGGTTCAAAGCTACATCCTACAGTGGAGTTTTAGCCCCCTGATCCAAATTCAGATTTGGTTATCTCGGGTCAAGTGTAGTGTTTTCATTCTCTTCCAAGTTTTGCCATGTTGTCATCTTTCCCAATGGTTGTTTTCCGTTTCTCCTGTGTAAACCGGAAACAAAGGAGTTTTCTTGCTCCACGGCAGTAGCCGGTTCAGCGATGGCAAATGGGATTTGATTGAAGAGTTATCAGTGCGTCAAGTTTTTCCATTAGAGCCTTTTGACTCTCTTCCATTCTTTGGTTGATTTCCTAAGCCATCTTATTCAACTCATCTCTGGTAACAACCCCATGCTGACTAGAGGATCCTGGAGCTTGATTCCCTAAGCTAGCAGCATTTACTTCAGCCTATTGGGTACCAACTCCTTCTGCGGCTATTGCTGCCCCTATGGATCTTCCTGAGGCTGTTCTTTTCCTTTCGGGAGCCATTTAACCTTGTAAGATAGTTGGATCTTTAAGCAGAGATTGGAGACCAAACTTCTGGATCTATGCAATCCAAAGTAGATAGCTAGATCTGGATTCTGGATTGAAAGTGGTGATCTAACTTCTGGACTTGTACAATCCAAAGTAAATAGCTAGATCTGGGCCTTAGGTTGTAGTTTCTCAGTGAAAGCACCAAAATGTTGACCCAAAAAGTGGACCAACACCCTAGTTTAGATTTGAAAGCACCAGCTCTGTATTCACAGAGCAATATAACAGATCACAGAAATAGGAAAAAACAATAAAGGAAAAGAGACAGAAGATTTTTAATTATAGTGGCTCGGCTGTTAACTAAGCCTACGTCCACTTTATATTTTCATTATAAGCTGACTGCTATTACAGAGGTTGTTTGATTACATGGCTTTAGCTTATCCTGAGTTGAATTGGATCCCTAGAGTTAGAATCCACCAAAGAATCACGATGTATTCCTTCTAAGATCGTTGCCTGGAAAGTTGGAGGTGAAGAAGAGTTCCAGCCGAGCTTCAGCAGTCAGTTTTCAGAATACCTTTTATGTTGCAGGAGGCAAGCTATTTATAGAGGCTAGAGGGCTCATGGGCTAGGGCCATCATTTTCTAGTCTCAGGTAAGGTGCAGGCGACCCGAGATGACTCAGTGGTCGAAAATTGATGAACTCCATAGGTCTCTAACGACCCATAGGGTATGGGTCGCTGGCTACCCATAGACTTAGTCGATTTTCGCCCGCTGAACTCCTCTTCCTTTAGTCGTATTTCGTAGTTTGTTTGTTCGTGGTCTTCAAGGAGTACATTGGCTGCTGTCGTTAAGGCCACAGAGGTCGATCCTGGACTTCGACACTGGAGATGTCTTCTTATGTATTTGTCATTGTAGTCACATGCTGATGGCAAGTCGCTGGTTGTTTATTCTTAAACCCTTGTTGATTCGCAAGGAAACTGGTTTCCTGGCTTAGTTGACTCAGATTATCATCTTAACCGTGTAGCTCGGTCCTTGTTGAACTCTAATCGTAACATTTCCGGTTAGCTCTTGAACATCCTACGGCTTAAGGCTACCTTTCTTACTGCCGGTATTTGCTGGGTTAAAAACCCGGATAACATTAGTTAAAAAGATCTTTAGTAAAACATATGTCAAATCATTCTTTAAATATCTTGTCCAAATGCAATAACTTTGAAACCATTTCCAAAAAGAAAATGAAATATTTATCCTTACAAAATCAATGGAGGCTTAAGAACCACAATGGTGCTTTTAATTTTGTTTTACTTATCTAGTTAACACGGCATCACACAACAACAAGTATATAAGAAGTCAACACAAAACAATCAATCAACATTCGTGAATGTCTAGGTTATTACAATAGTAGAATGGTGTTTTGTTCTACTAATAGATGTCGTTTAGTTTCCTAGTCATAAGGATTACTTAATGCTTAGACAAGAGATCCTTCGATTTGAAAATAGTTCACTTAAATAAGGACGGGTTTAAATAAATATCCGATAGATTTTTAACGAACTTTTAAAATGAATAAACCTCAATTAAATCACAAGTTAAAACTTAATTAAACCTTAATAAATCTTAGTTAAATGATAATTAAACCCTAAATTAGCTTATTTAACTCTTAATTTATTTAACTGAAAATTTAAATCTCGATTAAGTTTGGTTAAGTCTTAATTAATTACTAATTAAACCATAATAAATTAATTATTGATTAATAATTAAAATTTAATTAATTAAACATTCGTTAAGTAGTAAAGGAAAAGAGACAAAAGATTTTTATAGTGGTTCGGCTGTTAACTAAGCCTACGTTCACTTTATATTTTCATTACAAGCTGACTGCTATTACAGAGGTTGTTTGATTACAAGGCTTTAGCTAATCCTAAGTTGAATTGGATCTCTAGAGGTAGAATCCACTGGAGAATCACGATGTATTCCTTCTAAGATCGTTGTGTGGAAGGTTGGAGGTGAAGAAGAGTTCCGGCCGAGCTTCAGTAGTCAGTTTTCAAAACCCCTTTTATGTTGCAGGAGGCAAGCTATTTATAGAGGTTGGAGGGCTCCTGGGCTAGGCCCATCATTTTCAGGTATTAGGTAAGGTGCAGGCGACCCGAGATGACTCAGTTTTCAGAACCCCTTTTAGTCGTATTTCGTAGTTCGTTTGTTCGTGGTCTTCAAGGAGTACATTGGCTGCTGTCATTAAGGCCACAGAGGTCGATCCTAGACTTCGACACTGGAGATGTCTTCTTATGTATTTGTCGTTGTAGTCATATGCTGATGGCAAGTCGCTGGCTGTTTATTCTCAAACCCTTGTTGATTCGCAAGGAAACTAGTTCCCTGGCTTCGTTGACTTAGGTTATCATCTTAACCGTGTAGCTCGGTCCTTGTTGAACTCTAATCGTAACATTTTCGGTTAGCTCTTGAACATCCTGCGGTTTAAGGCTACCTTGCTTACTGCCGGTATCTGCTGGGTTAAAAACCTGGAAAACATTTGCCCCCTAAAGTATGTCTTCATTGTAAGCAAGGCGTGCTCTGGAAGTTATCATCTTCCATATCCATTTGTTAATTTTTAAGTGATTGTATCGGGGCTCTACGCATATAATAGCCCAACATCAACGATTATTTTCCTTTGGTTCTAGCTATCGTTGCCTGCTTCAACTCGTCGTGTTTTTGCTTGTAGTTTCCCGGCATGTTTTGGAATGACAGACAGTTGCAATTGATTGAATTTGAAGTGACCAGGTGGAGCCTTTTTTCAAACATACAGATGCACCAGGTAAAAAGAGAAACTATATGTATATTCAAGTTGTCTCACGCATTTTTTTTAGTTCGCTAGCGACCTAAGGGATAGGTCGCTAGCGACCTGATTCAGCAAGGTTCTAGGGTCGGGTCGCCCATGACCCAAAGAGGGTCGGGTCGCTGGCGACCTGAATACTTAGAAATATTTCTTCCTGATGCTCCCTACTTATACCCGACCTTGCCTTCATTTCCTCATTCGACCCGATTTTTTGCATATCCTTCGAGCGATCCATTCCTTCCAGCGATTTTCCTTGAGCTCATGTTGATTTGATCTGTCACCTAGATCCTCTTGTCTCCATCTTTCCTAAACGCCATCTCATGTTGCAGTTGATTCATCAAATCCAAGCCCTAGCCGATCCTTGTAAAACCCTAGCCGACCTTACATCGCTTTTGAGTTCGTTTTGCTTCATTCCCTTCTAAAGTATAGCCGACCCACTACTTTGCTCGGGTTCAAGGTGTAGCTGACCCATCGCCTCGCTATACACGAGCCGATCCATCGTTGTATTGTACACGAGCCAATCCTTCACTAGCTTGCCCACGATCTAGTTCATAGCTCACGAAGTTTAATTCTTGACTCCTCTCGTTCTATCAAACCAATTGTGAGGTGGTATGCTTGGTTGAGTCGTTAATTGCAATATTAGTATGATGGTATAACGCCCGGCTTTAGCTCGTGACGTTCAATTGCGAGAAGTTTGAGTTAATTGTGGTTATATGGAGGAAGATAGTAAATCAAGTTTCGTGTTGTTTCCCGAAACGACGTTTGGGCTTTGGCCCAATGCTTAACACGTCTTACTATCTTCATCCATTATACCATAATTAACTTGTGCCGAGGTTCACAAGCACCACCATAAGACATTTCATCGGACAATTCAAAGAATCTGGGCTTATCCTGTTTAATTATTCTGCACTTGATGTTCCTGCAACGAGAAGAGCCTTCTGTGTTGCTTCGACCAATGGATCTGTCACCGATCATTGATTGATAACAGGTAAGTGCACAAGAGGAAAACAAGAAAAACGGAAAATGAACTAACACGGGAAGTTCTTCTTTCCTTTCTACTACGAGTGAACTATCTACACGGGATAGAGTGTTTGCAGTGCGTTGAGCATCGAGTTCAACCCATATAGACAGCACACTGCACTTGTCCCAGTTCATATTTGAAGTCCGAGATGTTGATTATCAGTTACAGTTCCCTCGGAATTCAAGTATGATGGCGGGAAATTCACGAAATTAGGGTAGATTTACCTGCCTGTTTTCGAACGCGGGATCTGTTATATAGAATGAAGCAACCATCTACACATCGCAATCCAAGTGGACGAAGTCCTGTGCTTTCTGAAGCTGAGTCGTCATCTACTTCACAAGTCGAGTTCGGTCAACTAGTTTCGGTTGGGCAGATCGTGGATCGCACGCCGCCCAACTTCCGAGTTTTACTCAATCCGCCTAAAAAAGCCCCTTCGGTGATCTCCGCCAAGGTTCTTCATAACATTTATCTACAGCACGGAATCCCCGAAGAGGATGTGCACCTTCCGGAGAAGGATGAGTTCGCTCACATGCCTTCCCCTGGATTTACAGCTTGCCATGGTTCATGTGTTTGAATGGATTCGTGCCCCCCTTCAATGATTTTCTTCCTGAAACACTATCGAACCTGGGGATCGCTCCATTCCAGCTTCACCCGAACGGTTATGCCATCCTCACTTGCCTACACATCCTCTTTATGCGGACATTTCATCATGCCCCGAGTTTCGACGAGCTGCGATACTTCTTAGCTTTCATAATAAGAGTCGATTGCCCCTCCTTAATCATAATTGAGGCCCAATGAAATCAGAAGATCATTTTGAGTCTGCAAAGCAACTTATCCCAATTCAAGATGCAATACTTCTTCGTTAGGTGCCCCGAGGGATTTAATCATCGTTGGACGACAGGGGGTAAGTTTTCTTATTCTCCATTCGCCGAGCTTTGAAGTAATGTAATAGATTTTCTAATTAATTTCTCCTTTTGCAGTTATCCCACGGCCAAACAGAGACATGGCTCTTAATGAAATTTATCAAACTCTCAACAGGAGCAGAGCGCAAGAGTCTTACTCATTGACGAGAATTTGCGTCAATTCGGGTTGTTAGCTCTGAGGAGATCATTTGCTCAAGTTGAAGCTCCCTCCCCTAGCCGAGCTAGGATTCATGTAAGGCCTTCTTCCTCTTCACAGGAGTCTGAGGAGGATTGTGAAATAGGCGATCCCTCTAAAAGTCTGCTCGACGAGACCCATAAGGAAGGAATCGCAGCTGGCCTAAGCGGTTCTACTAGAATGTCCCCGATTCAGGAGGAATCGGAGATCGAGCCTGTGCAGAGAGAGGGGAAAGCCTTGATAGACTCGAAGAAGGAGGAAGGAGAATTTGAAAGCAGCAGTGATGAATCCACAGCCAATGATTATTACTTATCAGAGTCTCAAGGCGAGGAATCAGAATCATGTGACAAGACAACGGGGATGAGTCCCGTCCTTCCGGACTCATCCCCTTCCGATGCTGAGGGTAAAGATAAGGCTTCGAAGGCTAGCAAGCGTCAAGATTCTCCTGGTAAGGCTGCTGGGGTAGATTTTGGGGACATTAGAGATGTATTCGTCGATTTTGATGCCCTCATGAAAGATGATTTCAACTTTGATGTGACGCCATCCTGTTCTGGCGGTATTGTGCCATCTATCAGTCCGACTCTGCCTGTGACAACTGAAGTCAGCCATATTCCCCCACCTACAATGGTTTGCTCCGGTTTGTGATGATGTCTTAGGCTTATTTTAGGAATACACGACATGACACATTAGGAACACTCTTATATTTATTTTCCATTCTTCCATATGTTCACATAAATCTTTGCTTGTTTCTAAAGTTCTAATGGTTTCATTTTAGGTATGACAAGTGGGCATGGTCTTTATGATGACTTCGAAGATTACACTGATTCGCAACGATATCCAAAGCGTTCTTACAGTCACCACCAAGTCCGGGAGTCGGAGGAAGAATATAGGAGGAGAAAAGAACTCGAGGCAGAGACCCACCGTTAGGAGGAGAAGGATAAATATCGCCAGCACAGAGGCGATTACGAGAGAAAACGATCTCACGATGACCGAGAAGAGTCCTCAAAGAAGTCTAAGCTCAATCATCGCTCTCATTCTTCGGAACTTGTTCCGAAACATACTTCGGCGGGACAAGAGATCGCCACTTCTTCTGTCCCCATTCCACCTTCAACTCATGTTTAATCTTCTACAGTTGTTGCCACTGCCCCTGTCCCTACTCATCCCCGTCGGAGTCCGACCTACACCCTTCCTGTAGGCCCACTTAAGCTGGAGGCATCTCTCTCGGGTTGGTTTCTAAAGAGCGTTAAGTTTGACATAGATATTCATCCCATTTGGAGGGACCTTTACATGCCGCATCTTCAAGGTATTCAAGCTGATTCGGAGTAGGGCAAGAAGTGGGAGAGGTTCTGCAAACAACCAGATGATACTAACAGGAACAACTATCAGGAGATCCTCTCCTTCGAAGCCGAAAAAGATGATTCTGAAAAGGCGCTAACTGAGCGGGATGCCAGCATTAAACAACTGGAGGAGGAAAAAGAGACAGTGCTTCGGGATAGTACGAGGACTGCCAGCTTGATGCAGGAGATGAAACATGCGCACAAGAGAGCCGAAATCGTCTGGAGAGACGAAATCAAAAGGACGCATGCAGAAGAAGTCAAGCTGAAGGAAGATGTGGCTGCCCGCGATACTATTATCGAAACCCAAAAGAAGACAATTGTCGATCACAATCTGGTTGTAAAGAGGCAGACTAAAACGATCTCCGATCAGGCCAATACAATTGAGGAGTTGCGGGGGATAATCGTTGGACTACAGGCTTAGTTCACATAACTTAACGCCGACAAAACCGCGATTGAGAAGGAGAAGGCTGCGGTGACAGCAAATTATTTAGAACTCCAGCATACTTTTGACCGGAAGATGGAGAAACTAGACTCGACGATCTTGAATTTCTACGTCAATTCTATATTGCATCAGGGGAGTCTTTCTTATCTTGGCCCGAAGTCCCACGCACTCTTGCCCTTGTTTGGGAGGAAATCCTGTTTCGTTTTGCCGAGAGTCGTGATGTATATACGGATCAGGAGTTGCGGGATACTTATCTTAACGAGCAATCCAAGAAGGCGTTGCTCGAAGGCCAAGAAATTCTCCGGGCTGAACGAGAGATGGAAACCGCCGAAGCGGCTCCGTTGATTGCCCCACCTGCCAAGTCGTTAATCTCAGACGTGAATGATCCTTCGGGGCGACTTCATGACCAGCCGACAAGCTCGAGGCTAGATGTTGCTCCCCACGTGGAGGGAATTTCCAAAGATGATGAAGAAAACGAATTTGAAGTTGTTGTTCACGACCCTACCTCCGGTGCAGGTAATGATCATTCTTTCCTCGAATTCGGGGGACTTCATCTGATGCCACAGGAATAAGAAGAGTTTAATGATTTTCCTTTTGATCTTATAGGTCCCTCAACTCTTCCTGTTGGCGCGCCAGTCACCTCAGCGCTTGTACAGGAGGCTATCTTTACATCTTCCGAAATTACATCCGTTCCTGTTCCTCCCCCTACATCAACGCCTAGCTCACAACCGGGACCGGAGGCTGAAAAGTTTAAGGCTCTTCATAGTCTGGATGATCCTTCAGCGTCTCTTGAAGGTGATATGACTGCCGTTGAGGCCAAAGAGCAAGAGACACCGACATAGTAGCCACTGAAGACTTCACATGACGTTGCCGTCAAGAAAGAGAAAGTGGAGGCGATTAAGGCCTCAAAGAGTTCCCGGAAGCGAAGAAAGTGCAAGGGGTCAGGCAGCTCTTGTGGAAAGCGCTCGAAGGAGGAGGAGGTCGCTCAAGAAATACAAATTGACATTACTGGCAGCGACACTTCTCCAGAAAAGGCGCAGAAGTTACCGACCAGAGGTAGGAAAGGAAGTGGCGACAAAAAGCATTGATTGGCCCGCTCGAGGAGGGACTGTGTTTTGTTGAATAGCTCGTGGGCGACTTTACTTGTTGTGTGCCTTTTTGAGTCCTTATGCCCAAGTGTCCGTACTTTAGGTCTTGGTCGTGGAGTCTGTAATTTTTCTTTGTTGGCCGCTGTTGTGTGGGTACGGCCCCCATATTTTGATTCTGTGTTCATAAAATTACAAACAACGCAATAGTATCTTGATTTGTAACTTTGCCTATCTTTTCAAAAATAGACAAATTTTCCTTGAGGAGTTAACTCTCGCTCAGGATTCTTGTTAACTTTTGAGATAAAACTTGTGAGTTTATTGTTGTTTGAAGTGACAGGACTTGTGGACTCTTTGCATTCAAGTGATTTTATCTCTATGTAGGTATATGCCCCCAGTTCACAGGGTTGTTCACTCTAAACAAACTCCAAGTATCCGAAGTCTCCATGTGTTAGCGCCAAAATTGGACACTAACACCCAAATCCAAATGAAAGCACCAAATACCAGTCGCAGCTCACAGATAGAATGTATGTAGAGAGTATAAATGTGAAGAACATTCAAAATTAAATATAAAGTAGTAAAAACACAGAATTTATAGTGGTTCGGATAACTCTGGCCTACGTCCACTCCATAAATTTCCTTTCTTATTAATGTCAGAATCAATTACAGTTACAAACTGATAGAGTAGCCTTAGAAAATAGAAAGTCAGAGTGCAGAAAGAAGAAGAAGATCCTTTTTCTGAACCCCCGCATGCTGTATTTATAGGCAAATCCTGAGTTGTTGGGCTTTCTAAATGGTACAGGCCCATCAAGACCTTCCACCGAGCTACGTATCTCCAAGGCTGATCGACCTTCCACCGTGCCACATACCTCCGCAATGCCGAGCCACACCGGCCTCACCCCAATGTCGAGCCACACCGGCCTCACCACAATGCCGAGCCACATCACCGCAGCGTCGAGCCACACCGGCCTCACCGCAACGTCGAGCCACACCGGCCTCACCGCAATGTCGAGCCACACCGGCCTCACTAGAATGTCGAGCCGTCTCACCAATGCCGAGCGACCCCGACCTCACCAATGCCGAGCGACCCTGACCCCACCAATGCCGAGCCGTATCACCAATGCCGAGCGACCCCAATCTTGCCGCAATGCCGAGCGACATAGCCTCACCAAAATGCCGAGCGACCCTGACCTCACCAATGCCGAGCGACCCTGACCCCACCAATGCCGAGCCGTCTCACCAATGCCAAGCGACCCCAATCCTTCCGCAATGTCGAGCGGCATAGCCTCACCACAATGCCGAGCGGCATAACCTCACCTCAATGCCGAGCGGCATAGCCACACCACAATGCCGAGCGGCATAACCTCACCTCAATGTCGAGCGCCATATCCTCACCACAATGCCAAGCGGAATAACCTCACCTTAATGAGGAGCGGCACATCCAGGTGAACTTCATCCCTTTAAAACGAATCCATCACATTTTAGCCTCGATAGTCGTGAAGTTGTTTAGGTTGAATCCGTCTGTTTATGGCCTTGATAAAAGGCGGGTTCACATTTGCCCCCCAAAACATACCTTGCTATGGGAAGGTGTGTTTTGAATAGCCTCAAATCCGATATCCGAAGTTCATATCCTGTTCACAACCGTATTATTAAATCCATGACCTCTCCGGGTTTAACCTTGAATCCGTAGACCTCACCGGGTCGCGTTATCTTGTTCCAGCCTCAGCTCTTCGGTCAAGAGCTTGTAAGTTCTCCGGCCTCGGTCTTCCGACCAAGGACTTCTTATATTCTCCGGCCTCGACTCTCTGGCCAAGGACTTTGATATTCACCGGCCTTGGCACTCCGGCCAAGGACTTTTATATTCTCCGCCCTCGACACTCTGGCCAAGGACTTCTATATTCTCCAGCCTCGGCACTCCATCCAAGGACTTTTACCAAGGACTTTTATATTCTCCGGCCTCGGCACTCCGGCCAAGGACTTCTATATTCACCGGCCTCGTCACTCCGGCCAAGGACTTCTATATTCTGTTCAAGTCCATTCCATCGCTCTCCGACGAAGGGACTTGTAACTCGCGATCATTACCCCGTCTCTCCGGTCGGGACAGTAATCGCAAAACCTGGACTATTTATTACATTGATCCGAATCCAATCAGAAAACCAGAAATCCATATCAAAAATCCTACTCAAAATCCAAATCAAAAATCAAAAATCAAACATCCAAACCAAAATGGCAAACCAAAAAACCAACCAAACCGGGAGTTCAATCCAAACTCCAAAACCATACCAAAGAAAAGTAAATGTCCAAAGTACCAAAGAGGAAACCAGAATTTGTAGAAACACAGAAAGAAAACAGGATTTCGTAGACCCGAGTAGTACGGTTTTTCGTCATCTCAGAGCACGCCTAGGGACCGTCCTCGGTCCCGTACGTGTGTAAGTGACCTAGCCGTATTACTTTGGATACTATTACTTATTCAGAAACATAAAACCATTCAGTTTATAACAAGCCGGTGGTGACCAGATCCAGTGCCACCATCGTTCGAGGTAGGCGCTGGCCGCTCCTGCTCCCTTGCCACAGCTCGATTCCTTATGTACTATTGCAGGTGACCATTCCTTACATGCTCCTCCATGATATATTTCAAATGCCTACAGTCGTTTGTGTTGTGCCCATCCAGCTCATGGAATAGGCAATGTTTTCCCGATGCCCACTCGTATTCAGAAGGTTCCCTTCTTGACGGCCTTCGGTACTGGAGGCGCCCTCGAGTATCGAAGTAAATTCTTTCTAGAGTCTCAATTAAATCTATTTAAGAAGAAAACTTTGACTCCGTTCGAGGCCTCTTCGAAGTGCCACTATTGCCATTTGTTTTCCATTTTCCTTTATCGTCTTTACTTGGATCCTCCCTGGGTGGACCTCCACCCCTCACAGCATAAGCTTCATCCTCTCTCCCTACTCTCTCAGCCTGCGCATCTTCCTGCCTTAGGAACCTTTCCGCCTCATGGTATAACTCTCCGAGATCCCTCGGTGGGTCCCGTTCCAACGATATCTTGAAATCCGAATTATCTGCAATTCCTAAAACTGCTGCCATCAAAACCATCGACGGATCTAGTCGATCCACTTAAGCTACCGCTGCGTTGAATCTGGTTAAGAAATCCCCGAGCGACTCTCCCTTCCATTGCTTCATCGATGTCAAGGTCATTACGTTATTGGATCTGACTATATGGACCCGAAACTGCCTCATAAACCTTTTAATCAGCTTCGTCCAAGTGTCAATAGAACCACTCTCCAGCTGTCTGAACCACATAGCTGTGATATCCGTCAAATAAAAAGGGAAGCATCGAGCCATGACCTCATCTGATGCCCTCAGTACCTCCATATGCCTCATGTACCTCGTCAGGTGAACGACGGGATCAGTCCTCCCATCACACATCTCCAACGTTGGTAACTTAAAATCCGATGGGTTCCTAGCTTGTATGATAGTAGGAGTAAAGGGACTCCTATTCACATCCTCTATGTCTTTATTTATCAATCCACCTCTCATAGCTCGTATGAACATCTTCGCTAATCTATCATTATCGCCAAGGTGTAATCCTTGTCTGCTGCCTCCGATCTGCCCCCCTCCCCCCGAGTTCATGAGGGAATCCTGGCACATATTCCTCATCATGTACTCCTGCACTCCTATTGGTGTCGGGTTGCACGGCGTCATCTGGTATCCCTTCATGGATTGGTCCAGCATTTCCTGGTGGTGTGCCCCCGAGTCTAGGTCCATCCAGATTGATAGCCGTCTGCTGATTGGGGGTTGCCCCCTGCTGAGCCACTCCCTCTGCTTGCTGGTTAAGCGCTTCTGATCCAGCTCCACGAATCTAAGCTCCCGCATTTCCTGCTTGTGCAAATTGTCTGAGAAGAGCCTGCATCATCTCCTCTTGTCTTTCCAGCATCGCTTCCATCTCATCTCTGGTGATGTAGATGGATGCTTGACCTGCTCCAGCTTCAGAGGAAGCCTCTTGACTTCCCTCTTGATTGCTCCTTTCTATCACTTGCTTCCTTATTGGTGGCCTAGCCATTACTTCCTAGAATCCAAGTTCCTAAGCTTTTGAATCCAAAATCCTAGCTCCAAAATCCCCGAGTGCTTGCCTTCTCAATGAAAGCACCGTAGCGCCAAAATTGGACACTAACACCTAAATCCAGATGAAAGCACCAAATACCAGTCGCAGCTCACAGATAGAATGTATGTAGAGAGTATAAATGTGAAGAACATTCAAAATTAAAAAGAAAGCAGTAAAAACACACATTTATAGTGGTTCGGCTAACTCCGGCCTACGTCCACTCCAGAAATTTCCTTTCTTATTGATGTCAGAATCAATTACAGTTACAAACTGATAGAGTACCCTTAGCCTTAGAAAATAGAAAGTCAGAGAGCATAAAGAAGAAGAAGATCCTTTTTCTGAACCCCCGCATGCTGTATTTATAGGCAAATCCTGAGTTGTTGGGCTTTCTGAACGGTACAGGCCCATCAAGACCTTCCACCGAGCCATGTACCTCCAAGGCTGATCGACCTTCCACCAAGCCACATACCTCCACAATGCCGAGCCACACCGGCCTCACCGCAATGCCGAGCCACACCGGTCTCACCGCAATGCCGAGCCACACCGGCCTCACCACAATGCCGAGCCGTCTCAACAATGCCGAGCGACCCTGACCTCACCAATGCCGAGCGACCCTGACCCCACCAATGCCGAGCCGTCTTACTAATGCCAAGCGACCCCAATCTTGTCGCAATGCCGAGCGGCATAGCCTCACTACAATGCCAAGCGACCCTGAACTCACCAATGTCGAGCGACTCTGACCCCACCAATGCGAGCCTTCTCACCAATGCCGAGCGACCCCAATCTTGCCGCAATGTCGAGCGGCATATCCTCACCACAATGCCGAGCGGCATAGCCACACCACAATGCCGAGCGGCATAACCTAACCTCAATGCCGAGTGGCATATCCTCACCACAATGCCAAGCGGCATAACCTCACCTCAATGAGGAGCGGCACATCCAGGTGAACTTCATCCCTCTAAACCGAATCCATCACATTTCAGCCTTGATAGTCGTGAAGTTGTTTAGGTTGAATCCATCTGTTTATGGCCTTGATAAAAGGCAGGTTAACACCATGCAACGTGGGAAGCTGGAAAGTTGGAGTTCTTCTCCACTGCCTATCTCTGAGTGGCACGAAGAAGCTTTCGTCGAGGGTTCTTCGGTGTCGCCCATCTTCGGGTGATGTGAGAATCTTAAATCTAGGGCTCTTTGGCGTTGCCTATCTCCGGGCAACGCGAGGAGCTTGCATCAAGAGTTCCTCATCGTCGCCTATCTCCAGGCGATCAGAGAAACTTGAATCTAGGGCTTCTCGGAGTTTCCTATCTCTGGGCAATGCGAGAAGCTTGCGTCATGAGTTCCTCGACGTCGCCTATCTCCGAGCAATGCAAGAAACTTGAATCTGGGGCTCTTCGGCGTTGCCTATCTCTGGGCAACGCGGGGAGCTTGCGTCATGAGTTCCTTGACGTTGCCTATCTCCGGCGATGCGAGAAACTTGAATCTGGGGCTTCTCGGAGTTGCCTATCTCCGGGTAATGTGAGAAGCTTGCGTCAGGAGTTCCTCGACATCGCCTACTTTCGGGCGATGTGAGAAACTTGAATCTGGGGCTTTTCGGCGTTGCCAATCTCCGGGCAACGCGAGGAGCTTGCATCATGAGTTCCTCAACGTCGCCTATCTCCGGGCAATGCAAGAAAATTAAATCTGGGGCTTCTCGGAGTTTCCTATCTTCGGGCAATGCGAGAAGCTTGCGTCATGAGTTCCTCAACGTCGCCTATCTCCGGTCGATGCGAGAAACTTGAATCTGGGGCTTCTCGGAGTTTCCTATCTCCGGGCAATGCGAGAAGCTTGCGTCATGAGTTTCTAGACGTTGCCTATCTCCGGGAGATGCAAGAAACTTGAATCTAGGGCTTCTCGGAGTTGCCTATCTCCGGGCAATGCAAGAACCTTGCGTCATGAGTTCCTTGACGTCGCCTATCTCCAGGAGATGAGAGAAACTTGAATCTAGGGCTCTTCGGCGTTGCCTATCTCCGGGCAACGCGAGGAGCTTGCGTCATGAGTTCCTCGACGTCGCCTATCTCCGGGCGATGCGAAAGACTTTAAACTTATGGCCCTCTTGATGCAGCCGGGGCAACATCATTTTTCAGAGGGCCACGATCGGGTATCGCTGATTCGACGGTTCGAGTCGGTTTGCCCCCGCCGGATCGTTGGGTCATTATTATGCACACAATTTGAATGATTCAAAAAGCAAACTTTATTAAGAAAAACATTGCAGATTCTTTGCCTTTTTACAACGCCACTGGCATTCCCATAATAGCTTATTTGCTGAAAATTAGAAAAATACATAAAGTTTCTTTTAAACGAAATATCGACGGAGCGATTCACTGTTCCAAGCTCTGGGAATTGCGAAACCCATCGACCGTTGTCAGCTTGAACGTTCCATCTCCAAGTTTTTGATGAATGACAAATGGTCCTTCCCAATTCGACCCGAAGACTCCTAGAACTGGGTAAACCCATTTGAGCACAACATCGCCTATTTTGAAGGTTTGACTGTGAATTTTGGAGTTGAAGTATCGTGCAACACTTTTCTGGTGGGCGGCGATCCTTAGTTCTGCTTCCTCTCTCTTTTCATCGACCATGTCAAGTGATTCGAGTAGGAGTTGCTCATTTTATTTTTGATTGAAATTCAGCCTTCGGTGAGAGGGGACTTCTAGTTCGACAAGGATCATCGCCTCTGAACCATACGCTAATTCGAAAGGAGTGTAGCCGAAGGCAGTTTTGTGTGTTGTTTTGTAAGCCCATAGTGCGAGTGGAAGCTAATCAACCCAGTTTCCCTTTGCTTTTGTCAATCTCTTTTTGATGGTGGACTTGATGATCTTATTTATTGCCTCCACTTGCCTATTTGCCTATGGGTGAGCCACTATGGAAAAGCTTTTCTCAATTCGAAAGCGCTTGCAAAAGTCTTTGAACTCGGTACTTTCGAACTGCGTTCCATTATTAGTGATTATTTTCTGTGGCATGCCAAACTTGCAAATGATATTTTTAGTAATAACGTTAATAACTTTCTTTATGGTTATGGTGGCTAGTGGTTCCGCTTCGGCCCACTTTATGAAATAATCTATGGCCATATCGCATATTTGGCTCCTCCCTTTGTCATCGGAAGGACGCCAATCAAATCAATGCCCCATACCGCAAATGGTCATAGGCTGACCATTTGCGTTAGCTTTGTTGATGGAGTTCTCTTAATCTTGCTGAATCTATGACAGCGATCACATCTCCTAGCATTATCCGTGGCATCGCGGTTTATAGTTGGCCAGAAGTACCCATACCGAAGAACTTTCTTTTCTAGCGTCTGCCCTCTAGTGTGGTCTCCGCACTCGCCCACTTCTTCCAGGATCCAGTGCGCTTCTTCTTTGGTCACACACCTGAGAAGAGGGGTCGAGAATCCCCTTCGATAGAGTATTCCATCCCGTATCATGAACCGCGGCGCCTTCCTGTGTAATGTCTTTCGCTGGTTTCGGTCTGTCGGAAGAGTTCCTACCAGAAGATAGTCTTTTATTGGTGTAATCCACGTGTCCGGTTCCACAGTGGTCTCGAGAATCCATTCTACATCCGTTTCGTTAATACTGGGATAGGTCAAGGTTTCGACTGGGATGACTCCCAGCGACTGTGCTTCTCCGGAGCTTGCCAACTTGGCCAGAAAGTCTGCCTTGGTGTTTTGCTCCCGTGGTATGTGGGTTATGGTGGACTTTTCAATGTCGCTCAGTAGCTCTTGCACTTTGGAGAGATATGAAGCCAGATTTTCGCCGCACGCCTGATACTCTCCTTTCACTTAACACACAACCAGCTGAGAGTCACTATATATATGAACAGACATTATTTTGGGTTCCTTTACAACTTTCAGCCCTGCGATTAGTGCCTCATACTCCACCTCATTGTTTGTGGCAGGGAATTCCAGTCGTAGAGCGTAACTAATGGCCCACCCTTCGGTGGTTTCAAGGACTACCCCTGCGCCCGAGCAGGAGTTGTTCGATGCTCCATTAACGAAAAGCTTCCATTGCGTGTCTACTTACGACTGAACTTCCTCTTCGTCGTCCCTTATTGTGAACTCAGCAATGAAATCGGCCAAAGCTTGCCCCTTGATTGCCTCCCTTGGGTGGTAAGTAATATCATATTGACTCAATTATATGTTACACTTAATTAATCGCCTGGATGTCTCTGGCCGGTATAAAACTGTGTTTCAATGGTTGGTCGGTTAGCACTTTGATTGGATGAGCCTGAAAATACGGCTGCAATTTTCGGGATGCGATCAAAAGGCAATAGGCCAACTTTTCTAATCTCAGGTAGTTCTTTTCGGCTCCGGTGAATCGTTTGCTAATATAGTACATGGGTCATTGGATCCTTGCTTCTTCCCGTACGAGAGCTGCGTTCAACGCGTGCGAGGAAATTTATAAGTAAATGAATAAGTCTTCTCCATTGACTGGTTTTGATAAGACCGTAGGTGTTTCCATGTGTCATAGTAGTCCCTCGAAGGCTGTTTGACAAGCCTCGCTCCACTCAAAGTTTTTCTTTCCCTTCTTCAATGCATCAAAGAATGGTATACATTTGTCTGTAGCTTTTGAGATAAAATGGCTTAGTGCTGCGACTTTTCCATTCAAACTTTGAAGTTCTCTCTTATTCTTAAAGGCTTGGACTTCTCGTAATGCCGTTATTTGCTCCGGATTTGCTTCGATGCCCCGGGCACTCACTATGAATCCCAAGAATTTCCCGGAAGCCACCCCCAAATGACATTTGAGTGGGTTAAGCTTCATTCCATATTTATGGAGTATCTCGAACATCTCTGCAAGATTATCTAGGTGGTTAGCGGCTACTTGGGATTTGACTAACATGTCGTCCACATAAAATTTCATAGTTTTCCCGATCTGGCTCTTGAACATTGTATTCACTAGTCTTTGATATGTGGCTCTTGCATTCTTTAAACCAAACGGCATTATCTATAGCAGTATAATCCTAGGTCATTGATGAAACTGGTATTTTCTTGATCTGGTTCGTGCATTAGGATCTGGTTATAGCCCGAGTACGCATCCATAAATGACAACAATTTGTGTCCTGCTGTTCCATCCACCAGTTGATCTATTCTGGGGAGTGGAAAGGTATCCTTCGGACAATCTTTGTTGAGGTTTAAAAAGTCAATGCAGGTTTGCCATTTTCCGTTAGATTTCTTGACCAATAACGGATTCGATACGCATTCGCCATTTTCGGTTAGACCCTCTCCGATTTCTACAGATAGGTCAATGGTACCCACTGGTTGCTTAGATTCTCTGGCGAATCCCGAGATCTTCGTTTGGCATGCAGATACGCTCTTTATACCTGTCTTCATCTGAGCGATAGTGCGCTTGAAATGTTTATAAACCGAGCTGCCGATGTCAACCAATACTCGGTGGACAACTGCGGGTCTGATTCCCACTGTTATCACCATTGGATCAAGAGTTGGTGCCTCAATTCCCTTGGTATCACGGTCGCGAAATATTTTATCATTGCTCAGCACCTTCTGTTGCTTGACCAGGACATCTATTGTCAAACATGCCCCTTTTGGGACATGCTTTAACGAACTGCGTATCTCTCCATCTCCTTCCAGCTTCTTTGCGCTGGATGGGGTCCACCAGATATAGTTCCGATAATGAGCCTTTGGTCAGTTCGTTTTGACCCTTGGTCACCAGTTCCAGCCTGATCTCCTTGCTCCCTAGGTGGTTGAGGGACTATAGCTTGGCTGGGTTTTCGCGGCCCTTTAACGTATTGCTGGAGCTTGTTGTCTCGGATCAGTCGTTCAATGAGGTCCTTGAGGTGGCGGAATTCATTTGTGTTGTGCCCGTCTGTCTCATGTAAGCGACAAAATTTCCCTGACCGCTTCTGTTGTTCCGTTGCTTCCTTCTTGGGGGGTTTTCTATACTCTTGAGTTTCTTGCGTTGCGAGATAGATATTCTCTGGGGTGTCATTTAGGGGGGTATTATCTCCTGGTCCAAACTCTTTAAGCCTTTTGTTGCGGTCACCACCATTTTTCTTGTCGGAGTATTGGTTTCCTCTCTTTTGGTTTCCCTTCCTCTCTACGACCCCTTGGCCATTGCCTGGGTTGCTTTTATTTTGATTAGGAGTCATGACATTCTGTTTGGTGTTCGTCTATTGCATTCCAGCAGCCTTTCTTTCCAGCTCCTGCGCCTCTTCCAATCTCAAGTATTGGCTTGCCTTGCGGTTGAACCCTTTCCTGTTGGTGGGATGCTTCATCTTAATCCATTTCCTGAACTCCGTTTCTGGATGAATAGCGTGGACTAGGACCATAAAAACCATGTCCCCATTAAGATTACTCACTTCCGTTACCGCCGTGTTAAATCTGTTCATGAATGATCTCAATGACTCGTTGCGTCCTTGAACCAGTCCCGATAGAGACATGATGTCCTTCAGTTGAGCGGTATAAAGTCTTAACTGTTCAAGGAACTTTGTGGCAAGTTGGTCCAAAGTAGCGATGTATTTTGGAGGAAGTATGGTGAACCACATGGATGCAACGCCTTCTAGGAAGATGGGAAAACATCGGTAGCGTACAGTGATGTGCACGTAAATGTGCATATTTTTACCACCATATTTAATCTATTTAAATTAAATAAATGATCATATCGGTTATTTTAACTTGTTTAAACCAAATTCAAATTATTTTCAAATTTTCACATATTCATCTCCATATAGGGGCAAAATGGTCATTTTTGTGCATATATTAATTTGAGAAAATTTAATTGGAAATTTCTATATTCTTTTGTAGGAATTTGGTTTCATATACAAGTGGCTTCATGAAGATATATTCATGTACAAGAGTGAATACAAAGAAATGGAGATACAAATAATTCAAAGCCATGATCATGGAGGACCCCACCTACCCACCTACCTTAATGTACAACTTAGAGCTAATCCACATGCTAAAAAACCATTAAATCTTCATGCACACTTAATGGATAATTATTGGATGCTAATGGTTACTTGGCCACCACACTTCCTAGGTGGGTAGTCTGGGCATTCCCCAAAAAATGAATTAGGGTTTTAAACTTGTATAAATACCCCTTATGCTTCATGTAATCTCCTTTTCTTTAGTCTCTCTTCTCTTAGTCTCTTCTCTTAGTTTAGGAAAATAAAATGAGAGCTCTCTTTCTTTTCATGGCTACTTAGCCATTTTTTATTTCATGTAATTTTTCTTTTCTTTCTTATGCAATTTAATACATGCTCTTTTCTTTTACATGCTTCTTTTCCTTTCTTGTTAGTAGTTAGTTTATTTTTCATGCAAGTAGAGTAGATTTTATTTTATGCAAGTAGATTAGTTTTGCTTTTCATTTTGCTCTCTTCTTCCTCTTATATGTTTAATGTTGCATGCTACCATTGTTGATTTGATAACAAAAATGAGAGGCTAAACCCCTTCAATTTAGGGGTAATGAAGCTCTCTAATTATGTAGCTTCAACGTAACTTGTTAATTTTGATCTCTTTTGTGCTTAAATGAATGTTGATGTGATTTATTGTTTCATATTGAATTTGATAGTCTATGTTGTTCATAACAAATAGACTATGCTTAAACAATCACAAACAATAATTACCTCTTCATCTACATATGATGATGGTAATGAAGTGAACGTTGAAATTAAATTTTGATGGCTTATATTTCTAAACAATAGTTAATAGGCCATGCTTAAAATAGATTTCATTTTCAACTTGTTGTCATTTTTCATCAGAGTTAAAAGTTGTTTAAAGGATGTGTTATAGTTTGATGGCGAGCTAATTAATAGCAAAAATAGGCCATACTATGATAAACACATCAACTGAACTAACTAATGACCAAAAAAGAGAGATCATAATTTCATGTTTGTTGAACTATATGATCTATAGAGTGGAATTATCTCTAAATTTTCATTTAACTCTCATATTTGTATCAAATTTCGTTTGTTAGTTAGTTAGTTTATTTACATTTCTAGCTTAACACTCTCTAAATCTTTGGCTAATTTGATTGAATAGAAATTTAAAATCAACTATTCCCTGCGGATCGACCCATACTCGCCACATACTAACTTTTGTACGCCGTGCGCTTGCGGTTAATTTTTAGTTCAAAATTCATTCGGTTATTTTCTAACTCAATAGACATTTAGCCGTTCGAACAAATTTTTGGCGCCGTTGCCGGGGATTTGCTTTGATTTTGATTTTCTATTCTTGAATTATTTTCGTTTGATTTTATTATGTGTTTGTTTTTATCAAAAAAGTTATGTGTATGTTTGTTGTGTGATTTGATTTGTGTGATTGTTTATTACTTGTTTTCTATTCGCATTGCATTTGAATATTTTCTTTAAAAAAACCACACTCTTTTATTTGAAAAAGAAAAACAACAGGATTTTCATTCCAATTTTTTTTACATTGCAATTTTCATCGTTACATTTACAATTTCACATTGCCTAAACTGTTTCTATCAACTTCCCTGCAGCTGTGCATCTTTGTGCACACAATCACCACCAATCATCAACACAGCTTACCACTCACCTTAACAAACTACTTCCCCCGCCAAACACATACACCACCATACTTGACTGCTGTTGCTTCAAACACCACAATATCACCACAACACTTCGCAAACAAGCCTGTCCCACCACACACCTCATTGCTTTCATCCACAACCATATCATACATACCACAGTTATCACCAGAAACAATACTTCCATGCTTCCTCCTCGCAACACTTCTAACTGCCCACTGCCTTCAACAGCATCAAGCCACAGGTCCACCACTAAATTCCAGCAACCCATCTTCACTGTTTCTGCCTTCAAATCGACTGCAGCAGTTGCCAGTATCGACATCAACTCCATATCAACAGCAACAACTCATCTTCATAGCCTCACCAGAACCAACTCAAAACTTCAGAGTCATAACCCATTCCTATTCCATCTCACCCACCAGTCGAAACTTCACATCATCAAACAGCTCTGCCATCGACAACCAAACCACCATATTACCAACCACAGCACAACTGCACCAACCACAATCGATCTACCGCCCTTTACTGTGCTCAAAGTCCCACTTCTTCAATACAACCATTCCACACTGACTACTTATCACTTGAACCATCTCCTACCCAACCACCATTACATCACAACTGACTTGCGCATACAAGCTTGCAATAATCATCGCAGCCAACAACTACCTAGAACAACCACACCGCCATCAGCATCTTCTAACCATCACTTCCCCTCCATTTCACGACAGCAGCTCTTCCCTATATAACTTTCTTTTTGCCTGACTCTGCTTCAATCAAACCATAACCAACCAACCACTTCAAAACAAATGTGCCAGACCATCACGTATATCAACTTCTGCACTACTGCATAACAACTTCCATGTCAACCATTCTAACATCAACAATTACAAAATAGTGGTACAACTACTGCTCACCCCTGTCTCACCAACGATTCACCAGAGCCCAAACAACCACCGTTCCCAAACCTTCAACCAAAAACTGCTACTCTTCCATCACTACCATTGCATCTCGTTCACCACTGCCATCTTCCTCCGCAATTCAAACCACTCCAAAAAAATAAAAAATACAACCAGTGCTCACATATTGTTACCTCAACCAACCATTAGTGATGCAACAGCCTCATCATCTGCATCCCCTCCTTTCAACCTCGACAATTGAACCTGCATCCCAATAACGCGAACTCGAAATCACTTCGAACGCCTAAACCGCCGAACCCCCAGTAACCTTTAAACAAATCTCGAACCACAGCAAAATTCACACTTCCGCGACATCACCTGAAATCGCACATCATCGTGACTCCATCGCCTTGCCACCTGCAAATAACCATCCCCCACGACCAAATCTGCTCCTCCTTCCTTCCGCAACCAAATCCATCACCACTGTTCGAGGTCTTCATTTCGTGAATTCAATTTTGGTTGTCGTGAGAAAGAAGCGATTTTTAATTTTATTTCGAAGTGGATTTTGTTTGGGTTGTGAACTGTATTCTCTCTGATGTTTTGTTCAGGAAAGCCTTTTTTTAATCGGGTCGGGTATGGGTTTGTTAGGATAGTTTTAGATTTGTTTTATTTATTTATTTTAGTTTTCTTTGTTAATTTTAATTGGGCCGGGTTTTAAAGTTGAGTGCATTCATTTGTTTAGTTTTAGTTCATGTGGTAAAAGTGTTTTCTTTAGTTGTTTTAGTTTGTTTCCTTAAGAGAAAAAAAATTGTATGTTCAAAGTTTTTTTTGTTTCTTTTAAGTTTCTTTCAAGCCTTCTAAAAAACAAAAAAAAACAAAAAAAATTGTGATTTCAATAGTTTTTTATTTCCTTTGTTTAGTTTCTCCTTTGATATATATTTAAAAAAGAAAAAAGAAACGTGTATATATCTTGTTTTTATTTTCAGGTTGCCAAAGCAGATAGCAGAAGTTGCTTACTTCACTTTGCTTGCCAAATAAATTGCTTGCTTGCTTAAAAATAATTCTACTGCTTTTAACCTCTATTTATTGTTTTTATTTGTCTTACATTGTAGTTTCGTTGCATTTTAAAAAAAAATTCAAAAAAACAAAAACAAAAATCCATTCGTAGTTGCATCGTTAATACACGTTTAATTTCTGCTTTGCATTTCATTTTAGATTTTGATTAATAATAACGATAGCTCTTAATTGTATATTGATAATTTGTCTTCTTTGAACAATTTAATTTCTCGGTGTCTAGGCTACGGTAGAGCAATAATTAGTTACAAATATTACGGTGATTTGTAAATATTATACTGAATTATTTCTCTGAAGGTACTTAAACCTTCGGCTGCATTGCTACGGTGATTCGTGGTGCACCGATAACTCCTTCCCGTTACCTGGCTGAGAACTATCTTGTTAATTTAAGACAAAGTGTGATTATACAATTTCGGGTTAACTTAGGATAAATCATTTGTAATTAAAACCTTGCATTCATTTAGTTTCATTAGTTCATGCATATTTAAAAAAAAATCTTATAAAAAAAAAATATAACCTTTCCAAAAAAGGCAAAAAAAAATTTGAAAATCCAAAAATCAATTTTCCATTTTGAAAAATAAATTCTATTTGTAAATATTTTTTATTTATAAAAAAACTCAAAAAGATTCTTGAAAATGTCTGAATTTCCATATTCACATGAATTCTACGATAGTTGTGAAAATCAATATAATCCATGTAATTTCACACCAAATTCTTATGGATATTTTAATAATAACTATTGTTTAAACAATTCAAATTTTGAACCACAAAATTTTCAAAATGATGACCAACCTTCAAATCTTGAAAATAACATTTCGTCTTTACTTGAAATCTCTACACAACAAAATCAAATGATAAATAATTTGTGTAATTCTTATTTGTGTCATAACTCAAGGCCAAGTTTTCAAAGTGATCAAAACTTGAATTCAATTCAAAATTCAAACGATTTCGATTATAACCTATGCCAATTCAATTTCAAACTCCAAAATGAATTTCAAACCCAAAATGGAAATGGAAACAACTTTTCAAACGAATTTGGCAATGGGATAACCACGTTACAATTGAAAACTTTTGTCCTCAACAATTTCAAAGTGAAAATCCTCATGTTAATAACTATAAATTGGATTTTGTTGAGCAAATGGACGAAATTTACAATGATCACACGGATTTGTTGATTGAAACATATATGAAACAACGTGATAAACAAAATCAAATCCCAATGTGTGACGAGTCAAGTAATAATCCACCTTTTACCCAAATCGACGATTTTCAAATAACAACTTTTGAAATTGAAAATGAAAATCTTAACGAAGTTGTTGAAAATTTGGCAATTGCCTTGGATTTCAATTCTTTTGAGGGTAAGAAACTCGATTTAAGAGTCGATCTTCCTTTTTACGAATTTGAAAATTTGAACACAACAACTTTGGATTTAGAACTTTATACATGCAATGAAGTTGTTGATAATTCAATAAAGGAAGACGAATTCAGTGAACACGATTTCTTTGGACTTTTCGAAAACGAGTTGTCGAATTCTGATGGGGAAGATTTAGATCACCATTCTGATTTTGAAATCGATAATTTTGAAGAAGTTTTCAATGATAAGCTTGAATTTCAATTCGGTGAAAATAAACTTGGACTTCAATCAATTATTTTATCAACCCTAAAAATTATCGAAAAGAAAACAACTCAGTCTATTTATTAATAAAATGACATTCATTTTTCCAAATCAACTTTCAACTCCGAAATCTTTTACGATTTGGTTTTCTAAGCTTAAGCTGTGTCTCGCATACTTGACGAGACAAATGAATCGGTCTTTGGAAGACCGTTTCATTTGCTTTTTGACGATATACTTTCTGATCTCGTGTAAATACCGTTCATTTTCATGTAAATATAGGTCATTTTTTTATTTATTTTTTATTTTTCTCCTTTCCTTGGGTTGACTGTGGGGACACAGTCAAAATCAAGTATGGGGGGAGACTCGTCGTCATTTTCGATTTTTCATGGTTTATTTTTACTTTTTCTTTCCAAAATTTTAAAAACAAAATCTCAAAAACAAAAAACAATTTTTTTAAAGCATTTTGATTTATTTTTAAAGAAACACTATAGGATAAATATATGGTTTTGGTTAATTAAATTGAAATTTTTGAAAAATTTATTCGTCTCAACAAAAATAAAAATAAAGTTTGATTACAAATAACGATGGTTTAACTAGTATATAGGAAGGTTCATACGTGTTAATTATGAATTATCCTAATTGAAATTCTTTGTTTTAAAAAAGTGGTGAATTCAAACATTTTTTTTGTCTTCTAAGTTAAATGGTGCTAAGATGATTTTGCAAAACTCTCACTTCAAAAAGAAAAAAAGAAAACAAACAAAAGACACAAAAACTATATATATTATTTATATATATATATATTTCTTGTATATATCACATATGTATATGTTTTCTTTATTAACACCTAGAGTCGATAAGTGTTCACACTCGTGTGTTCACTCGTCATGTTATGTACCCTTCTCACGTAAGCCCGAAAGGCAGTGCACGATCAGTATATCCGGCCTCAGTTTATCTGAGTTAGGTGTGTGTATATAAAAAAATTCTTTTATTAATAACGCCTACAGTCGATAAGTGTTCACACTTGTGTGTTCACTCGCCACGCTTTGTATTCCCCTCACATAAGTCCGTAAGGCAGTGCGTGGGTAATATATCTGGCCTCACTTTATCTGAGTTAGGCATATGTAAATAGTGTAAATATCAATAAAATTTTCAAAAAAATAGAGAGAGTAAGCAAATGAAATCCAAGCACTATTTTAACTTATTTGATTTGGCTTGTTATTGAAAATAAATGAAAATACCAAATTGATAAACTTTGATAATCAACTAAGGATCTATTTCATGGTTACACTTTGTTATCAACTGAAACAACGAGTTAAACTATTGTCTATTTGCTTTGATAACTTCGTTTTTGTTGGAAATTTTGATAAGTAAATGGTCTTAAATTTCTTGATAATAACCAAAGCCTATATTTAACTTATTTGTGTCAATTTAAAAGTAAATCCTTCACTGTAAATATTTTCAAAAACTTGCATTCATCTCTTTGTAAATAAATCTTGCATTTTGTAAATATTTTCGCTTTGCATTTGGATTTTGTAGGTAGTATCCGCTGAAAACCCTCACGAGACAACACTCGTCCTACTAGGGACACCCAGAAGTTTAACGGCTTGTTGCATACGCTCAATGCAATCGTGCTCCCTACGAAAACAGATTTATCTTAGTTTTTCTTTATTCGAGGACGAATAAAAAGATAAGTGTGGGGGTATTTGATGTGCACGTAAATGTGCATATTTTTACAACCATATTTAATCTATTTAAATTAAATAAATGATCATATCGGGTATTTTAACTTGTTTAAACCAAATTCAAATTATTTTCAAATTGTCACATATTCATCTCCATATAAGGGAAAAATGGTCATTTTGGTGCATATATTAATTTGAGAAAATTTAATTGGAAATTTCTATATTATTTTGTAGGAATTTGGCTTCATATACAAGTGGCTTCATAAAGATATATGCATGCACAAAAGTGAATACAAAGGAATGGAGATAGAAATAATTCAAAACCATGATCATGGAGGACCCCACCTACCCACCTACCTTAATGTACAAATTAGAGCTAATCCACATGTTAAAAGGTTATTAAACCTTCATGCACACTTAATGGATGATTATTGGATGCTAATGGTTACTTGGTCACCACACTTCCTAGAGGGGTAGTTTGGGCATTCCCCAAAAAAATGAATTAGGGTTTTAAACTTGTATAAATACCCCTTATGCTTCATGTAATCTCCTTTTCTTTAGTCTCTCTTTTAGGCTCTCTTCTCTTAGTCTCTTCTCTTAGTTTAGGAAAATAAAATGAGAGCTCTCTTTCTTTTCATGGCTACTTAGCCATTTTTTATTTCATGTAATTTTTCTTTTCTTTCTTATGCAATTTAATACATGCTATTTTCTTTTACATGCTTCTTTTCCTTTCTTGTTAGTAGTTAGTTTATTTTTCATGTAAGTAGAGTAGATTTTATTTTATGCAAGTAGATTAGTTTTGCTTTTCATTTTTCTCTCTTCTTCCTCTTATATGTTTAATGTTGCATGCTACAATTGTTGATTTGATAACAAAAATGAGAGGCTAAACCCCTTCAATTTAGGGGTAATGAAGCTCTCTAATTATGTAGCTTCAACATAACTTGTTAATTTTGATCTCTTTTGTGCTTAAATGAATGTTGATGTGATTTATTGTTTCGTAGTGAATTTGATAGTCTATGTTGTTCATAATAAATAGACTATGCTTAAACAATCACAAACAATAATTACCTCTTCATCTACATATAATAATGGTAATGAAGTGAATGTTGAAATTAAATTTTAATGGCTTATATTTCTAAACAATAGTTAATAGGCCATGCTTAAAATAGATTTCATTTTCAACTTGTTGTCATTTTTCACAAGAGTTAAAAGTTGTTTAAGGGATGTGTTATAGTTTGATGGCTTATGTTGAGATAATTAATAGCACAAATAGGCCATACTTATGATAAACACATCAAATTGACTAACTAATGACCAAAAAAGAGATCATAATTTCATGTTTGTTGAATTATATTATCTAGAGAGTGGAGTTATCTCTAAATTTTTATTTAACTCTCATATTTTTATCAAATTTCTTTTGTTAGTTAGTTAGTTTATTTACATTTCTATCTTAACACTCTCTAAATCTTTGGTTAATTGATTGAATAGAAATTTAAAATCAACAATTCCCTGCGGATCGACCCGTACTCGCCACGTACTAACTTTTGGACGCCGTGCGCTTGCGATTAATTTTTATTTCAAAATTCGTTTGGCTATTTTCTAACTCAATAGAGACTTAGTCGTCCGAACATACAGCTTCTGGAGAGTTGGCTCCGTCCATGTACCAACTATATTTGTACAAATGGGATTTCAGATATTTAGTCCCATCATAGGAAGGAATGGTTGGCATGGTAAACTTGTCCGGATATCTTTCATTCAGGATCCCGTCGATAAAAGGGGTCCGACTTGGGGCAGATATCCACTCATCATCTTTTTGATTTTTACTCTCAACCATTAGTCGCTTGACCATGTCTACTATATATGCCTCCGATGCCCGGTGGTCCTGGGGGCGGCAGTCAGTCACTGCACCAAGTGTTTGGTTCAGCAAATGATCCTGGCGCGTGGGCTGATGCCTAGACTCTCTTGTCTTCGGGAGGGCCATTCCTACGGGACCTCGTTGGCTCGCATTTGGCCTAATTGGGGCAGTCTGGATGTTTTTAATGTTTTTGAATGCATTGGCATCTTCCCCTACATGATCACCCTGCTCTCCGCCTTCTGAATCAGAGAGTTTCAAAGCTGTATCCTCCGGTGGAGTTTTAGCCCCCTGATCCAAATTCAGATTTGGTTGTCTCGGGTCAAGTGGAGTGTTTTCATTCTCTTCCAAGTTTTTCCCTGTTGTCATCTTTCCCAACGGTTGTTTTTCGTTCCTCCCATGTAAACCAGAAACAGAGTAGTTTTCTTGCTCCACAGTAGTAGCCGGTTCAGGGATGGTTCTCTGAATGGGTACCAACTCCTTCTACGGCTATTGCTGCCCCTATGAATCTTCCTGAGGCAGTTCTTTTCCTTCCGGGAGCCATTTAACCTTGTAAGACAGCTGGATCTTTAAGCAAAGATTGGATACCTAACTTCTGGATCTATGTAATCTAAAGTAGATAGCTAGATCTGGATTCAAGGTTGAAAGTGGTGATCTAACTTCTAGACTTGTGCAATCCAAAGTAAATAGCTAGATCTGGACCCTAGGTTGTAGTTTCTCAGTGAAAGCACCAAAATGTTGACCCAAAAAGTGGACCAACACCCTGATTTAGAATTGAAAGAACCAGTTCTGTATTCACAGAGCAATATAACAGATCACAGAAATAGGAAAAAACAATAAAGGAAAAGAGACAGAAGATTTTTATAGTGGTTCGGCTGTTAAATAAGCCTACGTCCACTTTATATTTTCATTATAAGATGACTGCTTTTACAGAGGTTGTTTGATTACAAGGCTTTAGCTAATCCTGAGTTGAATTGGATCTCTAGAGTTAGAATTCACCAGAGAATCACAATGTATTCCTTCTAAGATCGTTGCCTGGAAGGTTGGAGGTGAAGAAGAGTTCCAGCCGAGCTTCAGCAGTTAGTTTTCAGAACACCTTTTATGTTGCAGGAGGCAAGCTATTTATAGAGGTTGGAGGGCTCCTAGGCTAGGCCCATCATTTTCTAGTCTCAGGTAAGGTGCAGGCGACCCGAGATGACTCAGTGGTCGAAAATTGATGAACTCCATAGGTCTCTAACAACCCATGGGGTATGGGTCGTTGGTGACCCATAGGCTTAGTCGATTTTCGCCCGCTGAACTCCTCTTCCTTTAGTCGTATTTCGTAGTTCGTTTGTTCGTGGTCTTCAAGGAGTACATTGGCTGCTGTCGTTAAGGCCATAGAGGTCGATCCTGGACTTCGACACTGGAGATGTCTTCTTATGTATTTGTCGTTGTAGTCACATGCTGATGGCAAGTCACTGGTTGTTTATTTTTAAACCCTTGTTGATTCGCAAGGAAACTGGTTTCCTGGCTTCATTGACTCAGATTATCATCTTAACCGTGTAGCTCGGTCCTTGTTGAACTCTAATCGTAACATTTCCGTTTAGCTCTTGAACATCCTACGGCTTAAGGCTACCTTTCTTACTGCCGGTATCTGCTGGGTTAAAAACCCGGATAACAATTAGTTAAAAAGATCTTTAGTAAAACCATTTATCAAATCATTCTTTAAATATCTTGTCCAAATGCAATAACTTTGAAACCATTTCCAAAAAGAAAATGAAATATTTATCCTTACAAAATCAACGGAGGCTTAATGACCACAATGGTTCTTTTAATTTTGTTTTACTTATCTAGTTAACATGGCATCACACAACAACAAGTATATAAAAAGTCAACACATAACAATCAATCAACATTCGTGAATGTCTAGGTTATTACAATAGTAGAATGGTGTTTTGTTCTACTAATAGATGTCGTTTAGTTTCCTAGTCGTAAGGGTTACTTAATGCTTAGACAAGAGATCCTTCGGTTTGAAAACAGTTCACTTAAATAAGGACGGGTTTAAATAAATATCCAATAGATTTTTAACGAACTTTTAAAATGAATAAACCTCAATTAAATCACAAGTTAAAACTTAATTAAACCTTAATAAATCTTAGTTAAATGATAATTAAACCCTAAATTAGCTTATTTAACTCTTAATTTATTTAACAGAAAATTTAAATCTCGATTAAGTTTGGTCAAGTCTTAATTAATTTCTAATTAAACCATAATAAATTAATTATTGATTAATAATTAAAATTTAATTAATTAAACATTCATTTAAAATTAAACCCTAATTAAGTGATAAATTAAGTCAATAATTAAGCTTTAATTAAATAATAATTAACTAAATAATTAACTCTAATTAAATAATTAATTAAAATAAACTTGATTAAATAAAAAATAATTTTCTTTTATCTTAGTTAATCATTATTTAAAACTTCCTTAACTAAAAATAATTAACTTGGTTAATAATTTCTTAAACTCTAATTACTTAACCTAATTACTTAATTAACTAATTAAGTAATAATTACCCTAATTTATAAATTAAATAAATAAATTATCGAATGATTAAAAACTTAAACTTTGACTTACTTGATTAGTTTGAAATTAATTTTCAAAAACAATCCAAAAGAAAACACTTTAAAACTTGAAATTGTGAAATTTTCTAAACTGCATCCATAACGACTATCGCTGCGAACATAGTTCGCTAGAATTGATTTCTAGGTAAATACTTCACCTTAATCTAGCTAACTACATATTTGGAAACACAAACAGAAAAGTTTTGAAAACTTAAAATAAAGGTGAAAACTTGGAAAAATAATTTCTAAATCAAAACTAAAAAATGAGCTTTTGTTTTCAAATCGGATCTCAAGCCCTTTGCGTCATTTAAATGCGCTAACTTCACAACAATTTCATCACATACACTTGTTTTTTTAGCTCCATAAACACACTACCATCATATCATAACCAACCATTTACATATCTATATCCAAACATATCATTCAACATCCAAATCACAAATCCAAACTCAATCAAAAACTTATAATCGTATGCCATTAAAACAACATGAAATGTCAACACAACAAGCGCTATATTTTTACAACATATAGTTCAATATAATCAAGTTAAAATATTTTCTAAAAATGAGAGTTTTACTCACCCAAGCTTACTGATTTCAAACCAACTTTTTGCTAAAACTTTGAAACAACCTAGGATCTTGCAAAATTGAAGACTTTGGATGTCTACACATCCAAAAGGGGCTCGACCTTGGACAAATTAGGCTTGGCCTAGGGCATGTTTGGTACCACCACGGGGTGTTTAGGTGGATGTGGGCTTGAAACTTGAATGTGAAGTGAAGAAGGATGAAGAAGAGTTTTAAACAAGTTATGGAAGGAATTTACATGGAAAATGTGATATTTTTATAACATAGAAAATATGTTGGAAGCCATGAAAACTTTCTCAAGCTTAGGAAGTTTGACATGAAGAAGAGAAGTTGTAAAGTAGAAAATATGAAATGAAAGGGTTATTTATAGGTTTTGGAAATTATTAAAATGCATAAGGTAACCTTAAATTAAATAATACAAATGCATGCACCCCCCTCTCCTCTTCATGACTTCCGTCCTCCCCTAGTACTCCCCCCTCTCATCCAGTTATCTCATGTCCTTTGTGTTGAAAAAGGTATTTATATATATTAAAATATAAACATTTTTATATAAAAAATCTTACTTATTGTTATATAGACATATGCTAAAGTGAAAATATATGCACATGTATATATTTCTCATGACAAAAAATTTTGTAATATGCACATATGTTTACAATAGTTCTTTAACATTTTTGATAACTTTTAACCAATGAAAAATCAATATTTCGGAATATAATTTTTGGTCACATTTTCTATTTTTTCTAAACTATACATATTGGGAAACGAAATTTGAAAACAATGTTATCGTCATTAGTTATTATTTAAAATAAGTTTATTTATTAATAAAAATTCATTTATTTATTAGTTAAAATTTAATTAAAAATTTATTTAAATAGCGATTAAATTCTAGGTCATTACACAAGAGTTATAGGATAAATTATAATCAGGATAGAAGATCTGAGTCTGTAAAACTCTATCAAATCATACTGCTATACTTATGGGTGTGATTGTAGCCCGTAAAATCAATTGGATGTGCTTAGTACCCTGTAAATCTAGTGGGTGTGCTTGTAGCCTGGAAATCAAGTGACTCTACCCAGAGGTCGGGATTCTGGAGGGAGCCTCTCGTAGCCTTGAAATCGAGATTGCATTGGCATTTACTAGTTGTAAAGAAATCCATACAAAGAATTGCATGGGACTGGATGTAAGGTTACTCCAAACCAGTATAAAATCCTGGTGTATTCTTCCCTTTTTATTTTTATTACATTTACTTTTATCCACACTTTGATTCTGTGATTGTTAATTACATCAATCCAAGTAGAATCATAAAGAATTTCAAAATATTCATATAATCAATTAAACATTATTCATCCCCCTACTCTAGTGTTAATTTAGTCTTAATATTCCTATTCCGCTGACTCACAATAAAGACGAGAACATTGCAAGTCAAACAAAAGCAAGCACTTCACAAGCTATAATAATAGACACGCACTTCGTGTGCTAACACAGATGACACACACTCGCATGTTAAATAAGATAAGCACTTCGCAAGTCAAATCCATAAGCTAGCAATATAGACAAGCCCTTTGCAAGTCAGCCCAAGAGACACACACTTCGTGTGCCAACCCAGGAGATGAACACTTTACAAGTCCGAACTCGTTTGTAAACAAGTATCCCAAGGTGAGCCTGAAATCCCATTTAATCTACACAAAACGGATTACCCAAGAATGATTCTTAAGCTCGTCAAAATAATTGTTATATACTTCCGAATGGTAATCATTCAAGTAACGAACAGTTATTCTATAACCACTTGGGTTTACTTGAACATTTACTAAATGTTAGTAAATTCCACTCGATAAGTGTAATATATTATCAATTAGTAACTAAATGAGTATCGCCTAATGTCCCATAACCACTTTACGATACTAAAATATTTACTCAATGATTGTAAATTCCACTTGAATAAAATATTCAATTGAAGAAGTCCAATAATTAAGAGATAAAGTAATACAAATGTTCCATACAACTTGTACTGCTAAATCATTTAATTAAATTTCTCATTCAAATGAAAGCAGAAATTGGAAGAAAGCAATAAACTCCAAAAGTCATACAAGAATGCCCAAATGACATAAAATAGCCAAAGGTTAAGCATAATAAAACTCAATAAGAGTTTATGGTTTTGAAAGTAAAAGATATAATTTTAACATATAGAAAATGATTTCTAAAACACTTTATTTATATAATTACTTTCAAACTTCTCATTTAAATTCTATAACTCATTAGTTATTCCACTATATATATTTACATTTGTCACTTGATAAAATATACCATATAAGTCTGAATAGATATCAAAACATATATATATATATTGTTACTCCAAAATCCCATAAAAGTAACATAGTTCAACTAACTATATTTCCAAAAGCCATATATAGATAAACACTTTTCATTTAGAAGCAAAACGGATTTATTTTCTAAAACCATACTTTTAAACCCATAAAACTATTTCTGCTAATAATACTCGATATATATAATTTACTTATTAAATCCATTTACAAATGGAATTGAATTTATATAGAAATTTGCTTTGAAATCGGTATATTACAGTAACTATCTTTTGCAAATTGCTTTTCAAACTATACAAATATTAATTAGATTTTTCTATAAACAAAATCAAAATCATTGAATCAAAGAATCACCAAATTAGAGAAACAAAACTCATAAAACCAGAAAGCAAAGCACCCAGAAAATCATCAAAGTGAAGTAAAAGAAAAGCAGGGTCAAGTATACAAGACGGGGGGAAGTAAGGTACCTGGACTGGTCGACCGGTGGGTACCTGGAAATGCAAGTTCCAAGTACTTCACACTACCCACCATTAACTATTGTTTCCACGGCATGATTCTCAACTTCCTAAAATCATAAACTCATGAATTCAATTATAAATTATTAGTTACAAACTCTTGAAACACTCCTTATTAAAAGAGATTGAAATTGAATAGGAAATTGATTAACAGTAAGGAGTTTTTTTATAAAAGAATAGTTAAACATGGTTTCAATCACAGAATCAATAATTCATACCTCTAATTTCATAAACGCTAAATAAGATTCATATGCATGCACTTAAAATTCAGAGATAGGTCTTGTGAGTGATTAACTCACCTTGAATTCATTGAAACTTGCTAAACACAATTTAACAATTCCAGCAAAACCCTAGAATATCTTAACCAAAAGAAGGGAATAACCAAAGATCAAACACTGTATAACTGAAATCAATAAGGCTATAAGATAAAATAGGGTTAAGAAAACTTACTTTGATTATACTGGATTTTCTAAGAATTGATTTTCTATTTAATTAGCTAATAAGCTTCTATGTTTTAAAGAGGTACTAGGTTTTTCTCATTTCTGTTTATTATTTGTTTACCGCTTTGAGAATAAACGTACAGGTGATAGAAAAGGAGAAGTAAAAGATCTCTTAAATGGGCTAGACTTCATAATAAAACTCAATAAGAAACTAATAAAACATTATTTCTTACCTCTTTTATTTATTTACTTAAAGACCATTCTTATTTATTTCTAAAGCTATGATCATTACTTCATGAAATTAAAACTTTATACAACATAATAGAAATGTACAACTTTATTTGATATCATTAAAAATACCAATTATACTTCTATTTGCCAAAATTGAAATAAAATCCAAATAATGATTTTAAAGTGATTTGTAACACTTTGAAAATTCCTTCATTTTCTATTTTCACGATATTTAGAATTAATCATTCTAATATAAATCATCTTTTACAAAAAGAATAAAAACTCCATATTATAAATTTAAATTCTCCTTTAAATCATTATTTATTTTATCTAATCAACCCAAAAAATCCGAGTTGTTACATTAAACATCACAAACATACCTAAGTTTTTAATCATTTAATTTTGATTAGCTCATAGTTCGCTTTTAGTTCGGTCATTATCTCTCTATTTTACTATAATATTCCATATAAATTCATTCTGTCATACACAACTTTATGTAATTTTCACAAATAGTAAATAAATATTTAATCTAAACCTAAATAGATTAAGATAGGAAAAGGTTGTAATATTACTCACTTAAGTAAATAAAATTTATTAAAATCTTCTCTTCCTTTGAAAATGAAAAATTGAATTTGCTTTTGATTTGTACCTCCTTTCCACCATAGATAATGAAACCTTAGGTTATTTTTTATTTATGTAAATGAAAATGAATAGGATAGAATTTTTTAAGGCATATAAAGGTTAATACCGTGTACTTTAAGCAGAAAATATAACAACTCGCCTTTTGAACCCCCAAATGTCGATACTAATACATCTTCGGTATTCACGTGTTGAACACTTAAGTGCCAGAAAGACAGAATGTTAGGGTAAAAAATGCCAAAAAGAAAAAGAACACAACATTAGAATCTCATAGCGGAACGATAACCTATATATAATATCAAAAGGACAGTAAAAGGTGTCACGCTAAGATTCATAGTATCGCAGAGTTACAGTCCTAAGTAATATTATCAGCCTAGAAAGTTATAACGACTTATTCTCTCAATTGATGGTATACACATACTAGTAGTGCAGTGGAAATAAGAATACTACGGTAGGTGAAATATCTAGCTCGCCTCCTTGAGCTCCAAAGTATATCCAACTAAACCTACCTTTCTCGAACTGCTCGAAAGAGCACACAAAGAATTAAAGGGAACATAAAACCACGAGTTAGACAAAACTATGGTATGAGAAACTCAAGAAATTTGATGCATTCATATAACAGGCCTTTTGAGGCCAACTAAATCACCGAATAGGTTTTACCCTTAAAAGAGCCAAATCATCGAATAAGTACATATGCAATATACTAGATAATGTCTAGAGTGAAGAATATAAATCAGAAAAATAGATGTGTTGTGTATACAACACAAGAATATTAGTTATACAATCAAAACCACTAAGGTCCGTTCATATATATGGATTTTCCTTTGGAGGTGCCCTTAGTACGTCGAGAACGGGACTCGTGAAAAGGGTCAGAGATATCCTTCCGAGTATTGTATATCTCTGATAAAATATACAATAGAATAAACATACCTGGTTCACGCCCTAAAATATGGCACCGTGTATCATCGCTTTCGCTAGCAATCCATAAGTATCTCTAGAATAGAGCTGATATACCCTTGGGTTAGCAAAACTCTTAGGCAATGCATACTACTCTGGTTTCTGTCATTACCAATGGTGAAGTCATGTTCAGCATCCAACACACGAGTCTTCATCACTCAAAAAGATCTTGAATCTCTCCATGTATTCCATCATAAGTTCTCCAACTAATGATAACGTTGTCCTCTCTCTTGGGATCACCCTTAATATAGACACTACCACCCGATAGCATCGTTCAAAATGTTAATGCAGATCTCTCCTTTAGACTTAATCTTAAGATGGACAGTGGAACTCTATAACATTTGGCTTCACGACCACATCCAAAACATAGAACATGTATATCGGTTTTGAAGTGGTTATGGTTTCGAATCATCTCATATAATTACACTCACCTACTTACGAAATGCTTCAAAACCAATTTCCAGTTAACTTGACCTTGGTTCTTTCAGAAATAAATAGGCAATGCATAAGGGTGGAGATCATCTCCTATCCGGACAAATTTCCTTATCGTTTGTCCTAGAAGAGCAAGACGAGTTTATACGTAGGATATAGCATCACCAAAGATAACCGCACCTTATAATTCTTGTGTTTCCTCTAGATATTTCCTAAGTTAAATTTGGGCCAAATTCAACAACATTGAGAATGCTCGCATATGAAAACCAAGTCTCGTACACTTGCCACTATTTCGACCTTCCCAGCTTACGCTATCCGTTAGTCAAGAGTGAAGCCAAGCAAGTTAGGGCACTGGTTGCATCAAAGCACTGCCTAGACACTTTATTCTAAAATCTCATAGATAGAACAAGTCTACTTTATCGTCTTTTAGTGCTATGTGCACGATGAAATATTTTCTATAGACAAGCAAACATACAAAGAACGATTAAGTTACACAAAGCAGAATTAAGTCACATAAGTGACTTATATTCCCCTTTTTATTTAATTAATTCTTTTATTAACTAAATACTATCTTTATTAGTAAACCTTCTTTTATCTAATAACAACTTCGTCTATTAGTTACTACTTCTTTAGAAGTAAGTGAACAATATATAGGACTCCTCGTCGTAGGATCTCGAATACATACGTTCTAAAATCAAGAGACAATTCAGATAAATGAGTCCTCCTCGGGGATCTCAAACTGAATTAATACGTGATGCTTTTATTCACTTCGTGTTTCTAATTATATACATATTTAAAATACCTTTACAAAAGATATATACATGTATTCTACTATTTCACTATTCATTTGTACTCTTTTCACCACTTTAAAAGTGCGTTCATATACTTATCTCAAATGGTATAAGTGTATTCAAGAATAATTTAACAAGATTTATTACTTTAAAATATAATAAAAGAGATTAAAAACAAATGTTACTTAAACATTGTTACTATAAACTCCTTCTCTTTTATAAGTTAAATCTTTTACCTTTTTTATCATTTTCCAAAAGATTATGTACCTGTTATTATCTTTAAAATATCCATTTATAAGGACCAAAGTATATTCACAAGGGTTAAAGACAAATGTTACTTAGACATTGTCACTACAAACCCAAAACCATTTCACTTATAATTATCTTTAAAGCATTCTTTTTAAAGATCTAATTATATTCATAAGTATAATCAAAAGGGTTAAGGACAAATGTTATTAACACATTGTCTCAACAAACTAAAATACTTTTCATTATCTTTAAAACATTAATTCAAAGATTTAAATATATCTACACTTATTAAACAAGCTAATGCACTTTTAATTAACTTCACAAAACCATTTATTATAACAAAAGTGTTATAATCCAAAACTTCCTTTATTCTATAATAAATACTTAACTTACTTTTCCCTAAACTTATATATAATACTTTGAAAATACTTATAAATACATTTTAAATATCCATATAAAATAGTACTTCAAATTAAATAATTAAGAGATTAGAAAATATAAATGTTACAAAGAAAGAGTTTTACTTTAAGAATTCATAAATGATTATTAAAAATATGTTTAAACTAGAAAACACTTTTAAAATACTTTAAAACCTACTATTAAAAACTTTACGCACATTTAAAAACACAATATTTACACAACAAAACAACAAAAAAGTGTTGTAGAATGTCAAAGATAGCATTTATAAGTGTCGTAGTAGGTGCTGCACAGAATACAAAAGAAAATTTCATGACATTTCTGACCAGCTTTCACCACTTAAATAAATGATTTAAGATCCAATTTTTTTATAATAAGTATTATACTTATATTACTTAAAAGCCATGTAAAGAAACCGTTAAGTGTATCTTCCTAATTAATTATAAAAATTCTTGAAAATAATGTACTTTCACGAAGTACTCATATAGCGACCGTTGTCGCTATAGCTTTCGCGGCTTCGTTCAACTAGTTCTATAGCTTTTTAAGTCTTGATATTTTTACAGTAATAATTAAACATATAGTACTTATTAAAACAACAAAGAAACCTCAAGGATGATTTATGAAATCAACTAAAAACGCCGAACATAAGTCGATTTCAAAGTGCTCATATAGCGATCATTCATGTTATAACTTTTTCCACTTTGCTTAACAAGTTCTATAACTTTCCAAACCATTTTTGTATTATTCCATACTCCAAAATATGTGTAGAGAACAATCAAAGTATATTATGTCATAATGTGTTAACATATCACCAATTTAAACAAGTTTAAAGCAAGGGAATTTCAGAATATTTCATAGCGACTATCACTGTATGGATCATTTCATATCCATTCAAACCTACACAATCCAAACAACCATTTATAAACAATTTCAAGGCCATGCCACATATTATAGAAAGTCGTATAAGTGATGTTATACTATATGAAATTTTCATTTGATTTTCAAAAGCAAGGGGGTCTTAAGTTATAACTTTAATTAGTTCATACTTACTTTAACTTTATATTTCAAACACACAACATATATAACACAATATGAAATCATTCAATGGTGGGTAAACTCATTTAAATCCATGGTAAAACCAAGAACAAGTCACTAAGAACACTAGAACATTTCCTACCATCACGAAATGTACAAAGCTTCTACCTTTGGCCTTCACAAGCTCATGGCAATACTCCTCTTCCACCTATTACTCATGGCCTCACCTAGGCTGCCACCTTTTTTCACCTTATTCAATTTTTGACTCGATATTCTTGCTTCCAACGTTTCCTTAGACTCCTAGCCAAATTTTGGTGAAGTTTGGGCTTGAATTACTTTAATTTGGGAAAGTTAGAGAAGAGAAAGAACTTAAGAGTTAAGTGTTAGGAAAAATTAGCAAAATGATTAATGTAAACAAGGGGGTGTTTATATAGGTTCTCAAGTGGCCACTACCACCACTTACCTCCTATTTCTGGTCACACCCCATCCCACCTCCATGTGCTTGCTTTCCTCCTCATTCTCTCTTTACATAACCCTTAAGGCTTCCCAAAATACCGCACCTTAAAAAATATCTCCACCGGGCATCATTCATAACATCATCAATGATTTAGTTAGCCAAAGACGATGAAAATATTTTTAGTTGCTAAGCAATTACACATTAATATATTAGGAAAACACAATAAGTTTGAACAACTTTTCCCGAGAAAAAAGTCGTTTATCGATAAAATGATTTTCGGTCACATTATCGATATTTCTTCGAACTATTTATTTTTGTAAACAAATTTCAAAAATAGGTTTATCATTATTAGATATTAATAAAAAGGGGGTTAACAAGCTTATTCAATTAATTTAATTGTATTAAATCCAAAGTTCAAATATTTAAGTAATTCAGATATTTAAATGCGAAGTGTTCGAAATTCCAAGTCGTTACATTCTCCCCCACTTAAAACATGTAATCCTTGAAATTCCAACATGAGTAACAAAATTAAACAATCACACTTTAATACTTAACACTATTCAAATCGTTAGCAAACATAACTCATGGTTTGCTCAGGTTCAAAAACCCTCTCATCTCATATGGATGATAAATAACCAACTAAGTGTGTCTTGCGCTCGATAGCCTTAGGTTATTACTTAGACTATTCTTCAAGATTACCCTAAAAAATTGAAGAGTCATTCACTGAAATCTCCTAAGCTAACAAAAATAGTGTGTGTGTACACTTGAGCCTGTACGATGTAATGGGTCATCCCTATGCAATATCAAATCTGGTCACTTGCTCGATCGCATAAATTTCACTTCCTAACTAGTATCGATCACTTAACCTCTCTAGTGCGGACTCCGATCAGGTTTCTTGATAAGAAACCTCTGTTCTCCTTACATATCATATACTATGATAGAAAACTACGGGATCATATTAAGAATCCATTTCAAGTGTTCCCTATCGAGAATCAACTGTAAATTCCTAACTCAGACCGGTGTAAATCACCTCGAAACCTTGTACTCGAACCTTAGATTAAGAACTGTAATGCAAATAAAATGATCTACATACAACTTACATACTTTATTCCATTGGTTTCTTAACTACACCAATTACTTTTAAAACATACACTAATAGTATATCTCATTCAATACTAAAATCATTTATAAAGCATTTCATTGAACATAACTCAAATTTATAAAAAATTTATAAAGACATAACTTCATTTATAAACATTTCACAAAACACTTAGCTTCAAGTTCTATAATAATTCGAAAGTTTCAAACTGCCCAAAATCGCTGAAAAATCTATTTCATTCTAACAAATAAAACTGCCAACCAACACATCAAACATGGTGAACATGCCACACTGTCCTAATGCATAGGGCACATGCATCAAATAAATAACTTAGCAAAGTTTCACTTATTTATTATACACACTTTACTATCCTCTTAGTTAAAGAGTTACAAAAACTCATCTTCATATTTCAAAATCAAATTTCTTTAGAAAAACTTTAGAACTAGCACCAAGGTGCAATTCTAAATCCTTTTGAAAATACTATATACATATACCTTTTATATATCAAATCGTACTTTTTAGATTTAAATCAAAATCTGTTTTACCAAAACTACTCTGTAGAAAACTATTATTGTAGCATGCCCCACTTGGAAACCGAAAAATGGACGTTGATGATGTTGCATTCATCACTAGAATTATTTTCGAGTGAAAGAAGTAAGTTTAGTACATTCAAAACTTAAACTCTTTTGAAAAAATTAGTATTCACAAATACTTTTAAATAATACTACTATTATTATCTAGAATCTTGAAAAACATTCTCAAAGACACTGGGATTTAAGTTCTCAAAATTTCAATTTAAATCTTCTTCATTTATAAACCATACTTTATAAACCATACTATATTTTATAAACCATACTTATATGTCACTTTCTTTGAAAATCTTATACTAAAATTCTTTCATTAAAGTTAACTGTTAACCCAATGTTGTCACTAAACATCTTATAGTCAAACTATGAAACTCAATTCACAAGGTGTTTGTTTCGATATACCTACAGATACTGTCTACCCAACCCATGCATTAAAGGTAAACTACTCATAAACTGGTCGTGAATAAATCAATAATTAGCAAATAATAATCACTACTCATAAACTGACCAAGCATGACTAATCAGTCAACAAATGATAACAATGCCCATAAACTGGCTGAGTAAGAATAAACTAATCAATGAGGGATAATAAATTACCGTCATTAATCCCTACATTTTAATAATCCATATTTATATAAGTTACCTTAAATAGGATCTTTTAATTTTCGCAGTTAAAATACCTTTAAGACATATGTTTATAACAAAATACAAATATGCTCTCATATGTATAATACACTCAACTGATTCTAGGGCATCGCTTACCCTATCTCTAATGGGTTTTACCCAACCAAAGTCAAGGTTCTCGCTTAACCTAGCTCTGAAACTAGATGTAACAAGCTGCCTTTTCGAGCCTCAAATGTCGAGACTAATACATCCACTGTATTCACATGTCGAACACTTAAGTCCCGAAAAGATAGTTTTTTAGGGTAAAAGAAAATGAAGAAAGAAAGAACACAACATCATAATCTCATAGCAGAACAATAAAATATAATATCAAAAAGACGGTACAAGGTGTCACTTTAAGATACATAGCATTTCAGAGTTACAGTCCTAAATGCTATCATCAGCCTGGGCAGTTATAATAGCATGTACTCACAATTGTTGATATATACATATTAATAGTGCAGCGAAAATAAGAATACTACGGTAGGTGAAATATCCAGCTTGCCTCCTTGAGCTCCAAAGAATATGGTGATAAACTAGCATTCTCAGACTACTTGAAAGAGCACTCGAGGAATTAAGAAAAAATAAAACCACGACTCAGAAAAATATCTGGTATGAGAAACTCAAGAAATATGATGCATTCATATAACAACGCCTTTTGAGACCAACTGAATCACCGGAATGGTTTTCTTCTCCAAAGAGCCAAATCATCTAATAAGTATATATGGTGATAAACTAGATAATGTCTAGGGTGTAGAATATGAATCAGAAAATAGCTGTTTTGCATGTACAACACAAGAATATTAGGTATACAATCAAAACCACTAAGGTTCTACATGGAGTTTCCATAGGAGGTGCCCTTAGTACGTCGACAATAGGCTTTCTGACAAGCGTCAGAGATATCCTTTCGAGTAGCGTATATCTCTAGATAAAATATACCATAGAATAAACATAGCCGGTCCATGCCCTAGCACATAGCATCGAATATCATCGCTCTCACTAGCAATATGAAAGCATCTAAAGAATAGAGCTGATATACCTTTAGGTTAGCTAAACCCTTTGGTAATGCGTCCAATTATGGATTTTGTCATTACCAATGGTCACGTTTAGCATCCTAACTCACAAGTCTTCATCGGTCGAACAGATCTCGAATCTCTCTCTGGATTCCACCATCTCGAACAAATCTGGAATCTCTCCATGTATTCCAGCATAAGTCCTCCAACTAATGCTAACGATGTCCTTTCTCTTAGGATCACCCTCAAGGTAGACAGTACCTCTCATAGAATCATTAGAAATGTTAATGTTGATCTTTCCCTTAGACTTAACCTTAGGATAGACAGTGCAACTCTATAACATTTCGCTTCACAACTGCTTTCAAAACACAGAACATGTATGTCGATTTTGAAGTTTTTATGGTTTCGAGTCATCTCATATAAGTACACTTTCCCGCTTATTGGACACTTCAAAACCAATTGATAGATTCTTGATTAACATAACCCTGGTTCTTTCAGAAATAAATAGACAATGCATAAGGGTAGAGATCATCTCCTATTCGGATGGATTTCCTTATCATTTGTCCTAGAAGAGCAAGACGAGTTTATACATAGGGTATAACATCATCGAATATAACCTTACCATATAATTTTTGTGTTTCCTCTAAATATTTCCTAAGTTAAAATTTGGTCAAATTCGATCACATTGAGAATGATCGCATATGGAAACCAAGTCACGTGTACATATCACTGTTTCCGAACTTCTCAACTTACGCTAACCCAAGGTCAAGTGTAAAGCCAAGTAGATTTGAGCACTGGTTGCATCAAAACCCTTCATAGACACTTCATTCTTAACTCTCACAGATAGAACAAGTCTACATTGTCGGCTTGTAGTGCTAAATACACGACGAAATACTTTCCATAGACAAATAAACATACAAAGTACGATTAAGTCACACAAAGCATGACTATGTTACATAAGCGACTTCTAATCCCCATTTTATTTAACTAATTCTTCTATTAATTAAAAACTACCTTCATTAGTAAACCTTCTTTTATCTAATAAAAACTTCATCTATCAATTACTACTTCCTTTAGAAGTAAGAAAACTATATATAGGAGTCCTCCCAAGGGATCTCAGATACATACGTTCTAAAAGCAAGAGATGATTCAAATGAATTAGTCCTCCTCGGGCGATCTCAAACCGTATGAATACATGATGCTTCTATCACTTCCTTTTTCTATTGAATATACCTTTACAAAAGAAACATATACATACATACATATAATATATATATATATATATTCCACTATTTCACTATTCATTTGTACTTTTGTCACTACTTCAAAATGTATTCATATACTTATCTCAAATGGTATAAGTATACTAACAAATAATTTAACAAGATTTCTCACTTTAAAATATAATCAAAGAGGTTAAAACAAATGTTACTTAAATATTATTATTATAAACCCCTTCTCTTTTATTAGTTAAATCTTTACTTTTCCTATCCATTTCCAAAAGATTATGTACTTGTTATTATATTTAAAATATCCATTTATAAAGATCTAAGTATACTCACAAGGGCTAAAGACAAATGTTACTTAAATATTTTCACTACAAACCCAAAACCATTTCACTTAAAATTATCTTCAAAACATTCTTTTTAAAGATCTAACTATATTCATAAGTATAATCAAAAGGGTTAAAGACAAATGTTATTACCACATTTTCACAACAAACCCAAAATCAATTCATACTTGTCATTATCTTTAAAACATTCTTTTTAAAGATCTATGTATATCTACACTTATTAAACAAGGTAATATACTTTTAATTAACTTGACAAAACCATTTATTATAACATAAGTGTTATAACCCAAAACTTCCTATATTCTTTTATAAAATACTTAACTTACTTTTTCCAAACTTATATATATAAATACTTTAAAAATAATTATAAATACATTTTAAATATCCAAATAAAATACTTAAAAATAACTAATTTAGAAATTAGGAAAACCAATTTTATTACAAATGTTACAAAAAAGCCTTTTCTTTAAAAATTCAAAAATGATGATTAAAATATATTTGAAGTTGAAACCACTTTTAAAATACTTTAAAACCTACTGTTAAACTTCCCCAAAAAGATCTCATAAAAGTAATTAATTTAAATAACACTTTACACACATTTAAAATCATATTTAAAATCACAAAAGTTAATTTAAAATACAAAACGGTGTTGTAGAATGTCAAAGATAGCATATGTAAGTGCTATAGTAGGCTTTGGACAGAGAACAAAGGAAATTTTCATGATCATTTTGACCTTTTTTTACCACTTAAATAAGTGATTTAAGATCCTATTTTTTATATAAAAAGTAGTATACTTAGACTACATTTTAGAACTATGGAAAGAAACTCCTAAGAGTATCTTTCAAATTAATTATAAAAATTCCCGAAAATAATGTATTTTCACTAAGTGCTCATATAGTGACTTTTCTCGCTATAATTTTTCCACTTCATTCAATTAGTTTTATAGCTTTTTAAACCATGATATTTTCACAGTAAGAAGTATACATATAATACTTGTTAAGACAGTAAAGAAATTCCAAAGGATGTCTTTCAAAATCACATTAAAAATCACCGAACATAAAGCGATTTCAAAGTGCTCATACAACGACCATTCACATTATAATTTTGCCACTTTGCTCAACAAGTTCTATAACTTTCCAAACCATTTCTTTATTATTCCATAAACCAAAATATGTGTAGATACCAACAAAAATATATTATGTCACAATATATTAACATATCAGCAATTTAAACAAGTTTAAAGAAAGGTGATTTAAAAGTGCTTTCATAGCGACTATCGCTATTTGGACCATTCAATATCCATTCAAATTTTAGCACACCATCCAAACAACCATCTGTACACAATTTCAAAGCCATGCCGCAAGTTATAGAAGGTCGTAGAAGTGGTGTTATACCATATAAATTTGTCGTTTGCTATTTAAAAGGAAAGGGGTCCAAAGTTATAATTAATTAGTTCACACTTTCTTTAACTTTATATTTCAAGCACACAACATATATAACACAATATTTAATCATTGAATGGTGAGAAAACTCACTTAAATCCATGTTAAAGCCATGCACAAGTCACTGAGAATGCTAAAACACTTCCTACCATCACTGAAAATCAAAAGCTTCCACCTTTAGCCTTCACAAGCTCATGGAGACATTCTACTTCCTCCTATTGCTCACAGCCTTCTTTAAGGTGCCACCTTTTTTCACCTTCTTCACTTTCTGTCTTGATATTCTTGCTTCCTATGCTGCCTTAGGCCCCTTTGATTTGAGAAAGTTAGAGAAGAGAAAGAGCTTAAGAGTTAAGTGCTTTTCTCAAGAAAAATTATCAAAATGATTAATGCAACCAAGGGGGTGTTTATATAAGTTTGATCAAGATGCCACTATAATCTCTTACATCCTATTTCTATTCACACCCATCCCTATTCAATGTGCTTGCTTTCCACATCATTCTCTCTTTACTTAGCCCTCATGGTTTTCCAAAATACCGCTCCTCTAAAATATCTCCACTTGACATCATTCATGACATCATCAGTGATTTAGTTAGCCATAAACATGAAAATATTTTTAGTTGCTAATTAGTTACACATTAATATATTAGGAAAGCACAGCAAGTTTGAATAACTTTTATTGAGAAAAAAGTTGTTTAGCGATAAAACAATTTTCGATTACATCATCGATATTTATTCCAACTATTTATTTTTGTAAACCAAATTCGAAAGGAAGTTTACCATCATTGGTTATTAATAAAAAGAGGGTTAACAAGGTTATTAAATCAATTTAATCACATTGAATCCAAGATTCAAATATTTAAATGATTCAGACATTCAAATACGAAGTGTTTGAAATTCCAAGTCATTAAATTCTCCCTATTTAAAACATTTCGTCCTCGAAATTCCAATGTGAGCAACAGAAAGAAAAAAAATCACACATCAATACTTAACAATATTCAAATCACTAGCAAACATAACTTACAGTTTGCTCAGTTTCAAAAATCCTCTCATCTTACAAGGTTGATGAATAACCAACTAAGCATACCTTGCACTCAATAGCCTCAGGTTATTGCTTAGACGATTATTCAAGATCCCTCTAAACAAATTGAAAAGTCATTCCTTGAACTCTCCTAAGCTAACAAAATATGATATACATTTATACTTGAGCATGTACAATGCATATGGATCATCTGTATGTAATATCAAATCTGAAAACTTTCTCGATCACATAAATTTCATTTCCCAACTAGTATGATCACTTGACCTCTCTAGTGCGGACTCCAATCAAGTTCTCCTCACATAATTATACACTATGATAGAACACTATGGCGTCATATCAAGAATCCATCTCAAGTGTTTGCTGTCGAGAATTAAATGTAAATTCCTAGATCAGAACGGTGCAAATCACCTCAAAACCTTGTACTCGAATCCTGGATTAAAAACTGTCATGCAAATAAAACGATTTATGTACAACATACGTACTTTATTTCATTGGTTTCTTAACTATACCGATTACTTTTAAAAAAAATTCATTCACACTTATAGTATATCTCATTTAATACTAAAATTATTTATGAATCATTTCATAGAACATAACTAAAGTTTATAAACATTTTATAAAGACATAACTTCATTTATAAAACATCTTATAAAATACTTAGCTTCAAGTTCTATAGCAGTTCGGAAGTTTCAAACCATCCAAAATCGTTGAAAAATATGTTGCATTCTAACAAATGACAAATACCAACCAACACATCAAATATGATGAACAAATCACACTGTCCTAATGCATAGGACACATGCGTCAAATAAATAACTTAGCAAAGTTTCACTTATTTATTATACATACTGTACCATCTTCTCAATTCAAGAGTTACAAAAACTCATCTTCATATTGCAATATCAAATTTCTTTAAAGAAAACTTTAGAACCAAGCACCCAGCTGTTATTCTAAATCCTTTTGAAATAATAATATATAAAGATTACTTTTCTATATCAAACTGCACTTTCGAGATTTAAATCAAAATGCGTTTTACCAAAACTAATCTATAGCAAACTATTTTTGTATTTCTATTGCATGTTACTTTCAGGATTCAATATCAAAACTCTTTCGAATTCTCACCTATACGATCAAATCGAACTGTTTATTTCCATTGCATGTTATGATTTCTACTTTCATTTTACATTTTATGGAATTATCATAGACATGCTAGTTACGTATCATACACACCTGTTCATGTCTATGATAATTCATTGGCGATTTAATGAAGTAAGTGGATCCATTATGGAAATATTAGACTTTGGAATGCATATATATATGTATGTATGTATATATGTATATCCAAAGATTTCATTAATTGTTTCGTCACTCTCGCTGAATGGGTGCTTTCCCCATATTTGTTTGAGACACACAAGATGAAAGAATTATTTCTCAAAGATATGGCTTGGTTTATGATTCCAAATAACCGCAAAGAAAATTAGATACTTCAGTATTTTCTAGCTAATGCATTACTTTTATTATGAATACAACTATCATTATTATAGATTTTTCCTATAACGAATATTTAAAATATTCATACTAAAAGGAAACTATATTTGTTTTTAATCAATACCAAAAAGTAATTATTATTTCATAAGTAACACTCCGTGTGTGTGTATATATATGAAGACTATTTTTTCTAACTTGATGCATTCACTAATAAGTGTCTTATGGTATGCTTCCACTATTACAACTATTATAATAAAATGTATGAGATATGAAGCTTCATTCAATCACTTATTATGTGCATTTTATTTCATCCACTGTAACTAGTTTTCAGTCGAGAGTTTCAGATCGAATAACTTGAATTTGAAGAAATAACTTTGATAGGGAACAATGTTCTATATGAAAATACATTTGGGATGAAAATCACATTATGCATTCCATATGAAGCATCTACCAGTATTTTGTATAATTCTTGTTTCTGGTGTATCTTAATGAAGCAGAGATAATCAGTCACTCTCTTCATCCTAATTATGCCCATGTTACGTTCTCTCTTGGAAATTTTCCTTTCTAAATGGTCGAACCATTCAAAATAAAACTTGTAACAACCCACCCTTTCTACCCTCAGAAGTTGACATTAATACATCCACGTTATTCACGTGCCGAACATCCAAGTGCCGTAAAGACACATTGTTGGGGAAAAAGAAAAGAAAAAACAGAATATAATATCACATCGTGACGAGTAACATACAATATACAACATATTTTTACAAAACAAAACTATAATATACATACATCAAATCAGAGTACACTAATCGATTCATCGGCCTGGATAATTATAACAATTTGTCCTTACAAATGCTGATAAATATAATCAACCAATGCAGTGAAAAATAAACATATACGTGAATATGTCTTGGAGGAATTCAGCTTGTCTTTTGAAGCTCCAAAGCATCCAAACTAGATCTATAATCATGCTCAGTCTTATATGAGCATTATAAGAAAATAACGCCCGGATCAGTCTGGTAAACCAGCATGAGAAACACACCTCAAAAGGATTATATTGTTATAAAAACCTTTCAAAATAAAGGTATCCCGTAAGTCAACACCACACATAAACACGGACGTTGTTTCACCTTACGATAACCAAACCATTTCATAGGAAATGATTAAATATTAAAACAGAGCCGAAATTGTTGCATTAATTAAATTCCAGCATAATAGATATACAACTAAGTCCACAAGGCGTTTATTGGAGAATAGATTTCCATACAATGATAAGGCTATTTGGGTACCACCTGCCATAACACACCTCTAGAAAATGTACCGAGGTCGAAAACCTTTCGACCCCTGCGAATCAGAACCGGCCTACCCCTTACTGGATAGTACCAAATATTTCATCACCTTGGTTGCTTTGCAACCTTTCCGAGAGCTCTCGAGCACAACCAAATCTATAAATGTGTGTGTATATATATATATATCTAGAAATGGTGATGATAGTGCCCTAACAGGTGCAACCCACTTAGCCCTGAAGCAATATCCCATACTTTACTCATTCCCGGTTGATGAGGCTTGATGCTATGTTTTACCTTCTAGATAGCAATCCAACTTCGGATGCTAACACCGCCCTCTAGGAAATAATGCAACGCCGATATTTATCCATACAAGTTGTTTAGGATATAAACAAACCGAAGGCACTACTTCTACTATATCCATTTTGGAATCACCCTCATGATTAGTAGCAAGTAGCCCAAGCACTTCAAAGAACTCTATCTTCAATCATCTTCAAGATACTCAAATTCAAAATGCTTATACCGGTTCGAAGTGGTTTTCGAATAATGTATCTGATCCTTATGATAAATATTTGTAATGACGCGAGATTGGTCCCAAATTCTATAGGGGAAATCTGCCCAGCTAATCTGGCTATCATTTCCTATGAATAGCGGACTAATGTGAGACGTCATTATGAGTACGAGCCATAAGACGAAGAGCCTACTTGGGGTTGTAAGATATTAAGTGGTTGGACCCGCTTCTTTTCCCCAGATGAAGTATTAAATGGCCAAGGGGACACATTAGGTGGTATCTCCACAAGGGTTCGCTTCTGGAAATAGGTCTTAGATGATGGGGTTTTCCTTAATTAAGGTCTTAAATGACCAAACTCTGCCTATTTTCCACTTGAAAGTATTAAGTGGCCTATGTGATTCCATATGATGTCAGCTAGATAGTACCATTGAGGAGCACGCTTCTGGAAATAGGTCATAAATGATGGGGTCTACCTTAATTAAGATCTTAAATGACCAAAGTCTGCCTATTTTCCACTTGGAGTATTAAGTGGCTTGGGTACCGTCTCTCACATTATTAGCTATTTATGACGTATGATTGAGATATGGGATTTTAGAAACCTACTTTTGGAATGGAAGGTATTAAGTAGTGGACCCACCTTCTTTCCTTATAAAGAAGTATTAAATGATTTTAATGGTTTTATGTTCGTAGACATATTCTTGTTTTGAAATATACTGCCTAAGTACTGAAAAGATAAGCCTCAAGGTTTTTATTCACCGGACACTTGTTCTGACTCCCTCTTCATTACAACACAGGTTAAGGACGGAGTGATGGCGGTGACGATGCTTAGAGATGGAGAAGCTTGTCTTGTGGCAGTATTTGTTATTATTACTTGCTTTTAGGTGTACCCATGTAATGGATATTAGTTTTTGTGGAATTTTGTATTATGACATTTTTATGGTTTTGAAATAAATGGGTACACTTTGTTATTATATTTTGTTCCATCCGCTGTGAGTTCTGAAAGTTTAGTTATAGCTCTATATTGTTATTTCTTAGTTCTACCAACAACATACCTTAGAATGGATCTAAGTTGCGATGGGCTTTTTCTAGGTCGAAAATTAGGTCTATTCCAGGGTGGGTTGTTACATCCATTGTAAATCTCTTTATAAAACTCCATATATAATTCTCCTCTATAAACTTCATTTATAAATCTTCTTTTTATAAATCTCAAAGTATAATTATAAAACCCCTTTTGTAAATCTCCAAATATATCTATAAATATCTAAATTCATTTATAAAATTTCTTTTATAAAACTCACTTCTATTTATAACTCTTTTATAAAATAAAACTCCAAATATAAAGCCAAACTCCAATTATAAAACAAACTCCAAATATCTAAATCAATATTCAAATATTAAATTCACAATTCAAATATTATAATAATCTCTATATTTGAATTCAAGCTATTTAACTTAAAAACCAAATATTTCAATATTTAAAATTAATTAAATATTCCAAAATCAAACGATAAAATTCTAGGTCGTTGCATCCTTCTCCTCTTACAAAAATTTCATCCTCGAAATTCCCAAATTAAGGAATATATCTCTAATCCTTTAAACGTTTCAAAATTAATTAGTTGAAATTGTTAATTAAATTTTTAAGTTTTTTTAAATTATGGAAAAATTCGGCAGCACCTCCTTTGTGCGGCTCGATCGGAAAAACCACAACTCGCCCCAATGGGCCCAAACCAATAAAAGAAAACAAAGCCCAAAAGCCGCTTTCCATATATGGGGTATAAAATCATCAAACCAAACAAAATATAAACATGTACATATTTGTTGAGCAAACAACTCCACTCATGAAACCAAAAACATTAAATTAGCCTTTGCTTTCCTGAACCTATATCTCGCTTACAAATGATATCCAACCATAAAACTTACATTTCTAATGTCAAAATCATATAATCATATTAAAGCCCGTACGATGTGCATATACCATCTGTATGAGTATCAAATCTGATCGCCCGCTCGATCACACAATTTTAAACTAGTATCGCTCACTCGACCACTCTAGTGTGGACTTTGATCCGGTTTCTTGATTAGAACCTACGTTCTCCTTGCATAGTCATATACTATGATAGAAAACTTTAGAATCAAATCAAGAATCCTATCAAGTGTTCGCCATCATGAATCAGGTGAAAAATCCTAATTCGGACTGGTGTAAATCACCTCAAAACCATGTACTCAAATCTGGATTAAAACAGTTATGCGAATAAAATGATTTACATACAACTTACATATTTATTTTCTATTGGTCCTCAACTATACCAAATTCTTTTTATTCACATTCATTTTAAATCACGATTAATTACGCTAATAGTATTTCAATTAATACTAAATTTACGTACTAACCATTTCATAAACCATTTTCATTAACTTTATTTAAGTTAAATTTCACTCCATAGCTCAAGTTCATATTCTTATAGTACTCCCCTACATCTAAAAGAGTATACATACAAATTTTAAATTTGTTTTTCATAACCAGAGCATTCAACAAATTTAAACTTGTTTACTTACTATCTTCTCAAGTTTATAACTTATAAAAACTTATTCTCTTATGTTTCCACAAAACTCTTAACTTCAATTTCAATATTCACTCGGAAGTTTTCGACTATCCAAAATCGTCAAAATTCCATTTTATTTCCATAAATGAAATTTTTTGCACAATATCTCAAAATGAGATACATAAACCAAACTATCCAAATGGATAGGATACATGAGTACATAAAATAACTTATTGAAAATTTCAAAATTAAACCCACGGGTTTATTTCAAGGGAAAATTAATTTAAAAGACAAAGATTTGTATATTTTTTGCCTCAAGGGCACAACCTCAATATTTTTACCATAAGGACAAACATTCTTCTAAAAATTATTCATAAGGATAAATATTTTCCAAAATTATTCATAAGGACAACAAAACTGCTACTAAGCTAAAAACTGATACCTAAAAACTGCTACCGATAACTACAAACTGATACTATCAATGACTAAAAACTGATACCTAAAGAAAGTTGTCCTTCAGGATAAAATATTGAAGGCCTGTCCTTGAGACAAAAACGCTGAAATTTTTTGTCCTTGACAATAATTTCCTGTTATTTCAAATCATTTTAAAGTAATATTATACTTACATCTCCTTTGCACATCAAATCATACTTTTGGAATTTAAAACAAAATTTGTTTTACCAAACAACTTGATAACCCATTTAATATGGTAGCAATCTCTCACTTGGAAACTCGAAAATGAACACCGAGGATGCTGTAATCATCATCCAAATTATTTTCCAAATACTGAAGTGAGTTCAGTGTTTTTTATCTTCTTTAAAATCCATTTAAAAATATTTCTATTCAAAATTTCTTTTAAATAATACAATTATTATTTTCTCTAAAACTTTGAAAAAACAGTTTCCGAAAACACCGGGATTTAAGTTTTCAAATTCTCATTTTGAATTCTTTTTGCTTATAAAGCATATTTATAAACTGTACTTATAAAATTTTACTTTCTTATATAAGACCATTTCATGGTTGTTTATCTTTGTTAAGATTAAAAAGATAATCTTATAAAATTATAAACCTTAACTCACATTATTTCCGAACGCCTTCAACTGTGAAACTGAATTCACAAGGCGTTCGTATTTAATTCAACCAACCAATAAAAACTCATAAACCATCTGAGCACAAACAATCAATAATAAATGATAACAATCAAATATTATCTTTCTCTAACAACCAAACACACCATATATAAGTATACTAATTATTTAGAAACTATTCTTTTATATATATAAAATATAATCTAGGTAAAATTTATTTCATTTACTCAATCTATATTGGTTTGTCTTATTTAAGTGTTTAAAACCCTCTATCGATACAGTTGTTCCTTCTGTATCGACCAGAATTCATAAGCCACCCAACCGATAAATCAACATAATATAAAACATTGAAGTTTTTATTTTCTAGAACTTTAGGGTCCGTTTGGTTTCGTTTTGAGTTTTGTATTTTGTGTTTTCAACCAACACTACAAAATACAAGAAAATGAGGTAATTTTTTACAATTCTTAGCCATTGCGACGATGGACGGAAAATGGAGGAGATGAATTGTTTTCCGTCCTCTTGTTATGTCTCAAAACACGAAAAATCAAATAAATTTGTTTTCTATTTTCTATGTAAATTTCATTTTTCGAAATTGTGTGTTTTCCAACAATACATAAGGAATGCGCATTTTTGTTTAGACGAAAACGCAAAACTAAAAACAGCAAGCCAAACGGGGCCTTAGGGTCCGTTTGGTTTTATTTTGTATTTTGAGTTTTGTGTTTTCAACTTGCACTAAAAAATAGCAAGAAATAAGAGTTATAATTCTTAGCCATTGCGACGACCAACGGACAACGAATGAGTTGGATTGTTCTCCGTGCTTTTGTCATCTCTCGAAACACGAAAAACAAAATAAACTTGTTTTCTATTTTACATGTTAATTTCATTTTTCAAAATTGTTTGTTTTTCAACAATACATACAACGAACGCGCTTTTGTATAGACGAAAACACAAAACTAAAAACGACAAGTCAAACGGGGCCTCAAGTTTTCATTTTCCATCAAATTATTAAAGGAAAAACACTATTAAGGGAATTTTGGTTAACAATTATTATAAAAACAACATAATCACTTAAGCTATTTCTCCTTAGAAAAAAATTTATGTCTTTGAAATTTCCTCCTTAATCAATTATGCCCTGTATCGAATTTATTATCCTTTTAACAAGTACCCTAAAACAATAGTTCTCCTCCGACTTAAAGGAAAATCTATTCTATTATTTCTAACCATCAATTATTTGATAATAAATAACAAATAAACTTTGCGTTCAAATTGCAAGAATGACTTTTTTTCCCCTTTTGTTTTATTGCAATACGTATATCCAAATATGTAATTTAATCTGGGTAAGTTAAATAATATCGCAAAAAGTTAGAATCCGTATGTGTGTGTGGGTGTGGGGGAGGCGGTGGGTGGGGGTAAAAAAAAAGTAGAAGAAGTTGCAGTTCAGTATAACTCATTGGCCGTCCATAAAGGATGCTCTTAGTTGAACCATAGTCTGAGAACATGAGGACTAAGGATAAAAGAAAAGGCTTTTTCCCCCTCATTCAGACGACGATAAAAGTTTTCCAAATAATGTTTTTTTACAGAATCTAAACGCCCCTGTTAGACAAAGACCACTTTCGGATCATCGATCAATAAACCTAAACGTGTAGGTCATCTCGTGTTGTACAAGAAGTAAAATTACCAAACAAAGTAAAACTAAGAAGAAGAAAGGGAATAAACTGCTCAAGATAAATACGATTTCTAAAGCGAAAACCCCGAAGAAGTAAGATTAGTAATCGTCTGACATCATTGAATCCTGAAGAAAGAGAGAAACAGGGTTTCCATTATGTCATCATATATCCCATATGTACCATGTAGTAAAAGAGGAAAAGAAGAGAAAAGAAGGCGATTAATGAGAAACAATGGTTTCAAAGCAATTGAGCCCGTCAAACTCAGGCGCAAACCACGCAGCTCGCCCCTTCTTTGATTTCTTCTGCTGCTCCTCTTCCTTCTTCGCACGCTCCTTTCTCTGGCCTTTGCTCTCTTCCTTATTGCGGTCTTGATTGCTCCTTTTTCTGAAGGACATGTTCATCTACGACGAACTTATGCCGGATTTTACATCGGAAGGAGTTGAACTCAGAATCGACATAGCTAATAGCTTCTCCATATCTTATTACTTGATTTCACTCCGGAATTATTTCTGGATACTTTTGGAATTTGGTGAACTTGTTTTTAACTTGAGGACGATGTGAAAAGAGAGGCAGATGGAATGTATTTATAGTTGGGAATTACGGGGCAGAGAGAAAGATTAGTGGAGACGCAGTCAATGTGAAAAGAAAGAGTCCACTATGCGTGATGCTATGGTCTTCTCTGGGTCCAGGAAACTACTGTACTCGTGTTACACGCGGCAGATACAATGAATTAATCATGCATGTGTACAAGAAAAGATTACATATACAAAGATGATGCACTCTTAGTTTATGTAAAACGTGCACTTATCTTTACTCTTTTTTGTACTACCTAATGCCACGCATCTATTATAACAATAGGTATATAAATCTTGATGCTAAAGGGACAGATTAAGGGATTTGAATAGCATACATAATATAATGACTTGGAACAACATATAGTTACACTATTTGCTTAAGCAAGCATAATTTTTTTATTTTTTTATAAAAGGCCCCTTTCCTCGATTTTTTAAAAATAACCCATAAACATGAGAAATAGAAGAGGTTTAATACCTTACTTGCTCTAAAGCGAGTAAGGTGTGCACTTGCTCACTTCACCGTTCGATCCCACCAAAAACTCATACTTTAAAATCAACTGTCCAATGGGACAACTAATATAATCCTGGATCACTTGCAAGCGAGGATAGAATTACAACATATAGTTACACTATTGATAGCACATATCATTCAAATAGCCGATAATTTATAATTTACGTAAATCATTTTTTCTCCATAAATGTACATTTTAAAAGTACGATATCATTCATCAATTTTATATACCTTATATCCCAAAAGTGATATTTTATTCAAACAGATCGTTCATTTTGATGTCTCAAATGTCTCGAACCCATGAATCTCTAGAACTCATGTCTAAAACGTCATACCGCTAACCAGTTGAGCTACTAGTCCTTGAAAGTTTTTTTGAGTACATGATCCAGTTTTTTCGTTATATTTCATTTATGACAGATAATTTTCAATTTTATTTTTTAAAAGTTATATATTGTCATAATGTAAAAGCATATACATTTTAAAAATATGTTTTAATTTTTTCCTATTTATGTTTTTTCTATAAACATACTATGTAAAAATTTATTTATACTTTAGTTTACTATAGATAATTTACACTTCATATTACCGAAAATGTATACAGTTTATTGTTATACCATAGTTTTTACATAAATAAAATAGCCATTCGGTATTGACTGTTATAACCGAAAGTATTAAACCTTCAAATACCGAGGGTTTCATATATTCCAGCTGTATCCGAAGTCAATAGTCAATCAATAGTTTTATCATGAACTTAAATGCTAATATTAAAGATCCAGGCGGTTTAGAATTAACTATACCAATCATGCAGATCAATATAAGTATAGCCTAACCGACTCAATACATATGATTTTAGCTTATTACATCTCGATATAAACGTCATTGGTCAAAATCTGGAACAACAAAGACAAACGTCGAAACCCATAAATATAGCTCATTGCAGTTTAAAAGAACATGTGCATGTCAGATTCAGGGCGCAAAAGGTCATGCAAGCTTGCCATGTGGACTAATTATCGAGATGAATGACCAACTCTTCATTAAATACGAAAACTGATTTTAAATGTAGGCCAAAATGCCTTGGTTAATCTTCTTCGGCCTTTTGTACACAAAATGAAGTAGATGTTGAACTGGATTTTTCTTTGCCATGTGAACCTATTCATGTTGTCGAGAATATGGTCAAAAGACTTCAGAACAAGGTTATTAAACTTATTTAGGTCCAATGGACTATGGATTCAGGAAATAAAACATGAGAGACAGAGGAGAAATGTGTGCTTTTAATCCAGAATTTTTTATTGGTATGATTCCATCCACTCTAAGAAAAATTTGTTTTGATATAGATGATTTAAGTTGTATTTAGTATATAAATTGTGTTGTTATGATTTATGCTAAGTGTTAGTGTTGGTGGGTACGTTGGGTCCATTACATTAGTAATTTCATTTACATATGAAAATCAAATTAAGTTTGCTAAAATTGAATAATATGATAAAAAGAAATGAAAAGTGAAAATAGAGGTAAAATAGTAATTAATCTGAAATTTGTTCATTATATCTCTAAAATGAAGTTACGATACAAAACATAGTCATCCTAGTTATAAAACTTAGTAAACTTTTATGCACTTGTTTAATTTTTATAAAACTTAATTAATTTAGTTAACTTTTTTAAATATAGAGAACTCTATGGATACAATTAGATATCGTCGATGCATAGAATCTGATACAGTATGTACTGGTTCTACTAATCTTCATTGTTAATTTGATTAAGAAGGAAAGGTGAATAAGCACTTGCATAAATGTCATTCATAAGGAGGATCACAATTACATCCTTTTTGCTTATGTGCTACTTATGTTTTCTAATTTTAAAGCCACCTTTCATAGATGATATTTTGGAAATACGAATGAATTAAAATAAATCCACTTATTTTTTAAGAAAAATGAGTGATCTTCTAAAGTACGATAATACTCACATAATTTTACTATACACTCAAAAAAAGAGCTTTCAACAAACTTGACAGGTAGCGATACCCTTACAAAGAAGAAAAAGAAAGACCTCCCCAACCTAAGACCTATAGTAAATGATTCAACTAGATGATAAAATATAATGCTAACAAAATTAAGAGAAACGACAGGAGTACAAAGTGAATACTCCATCAATCAATAAAACAGAAAATATATAGTATGGCTGAAGATCATATATTCTGTTGCGATAGTGAACCAATATAGGGAGCATAACAAAGGAAGCAAAGCGATCCATCCTCTATGAAGAAAAAAGTGAGGATAGCATCCTTATTCCTTAATCTTAACCGATTGTTCTCTAGTAACTACTATATTTGAAAAGATCAACAAAAACGTTAATCCGTCTCACACACACATAAATACATATACATACATATATGTGTATGTATGTATACATATATGTGTATATGCATATAATCTAGTAATTATATACATATATGCACAGTAGGGCAAGACAAAAATGAGAAGTCGAACTGAATTAATTATCAATTAATGGAATGTGGTTTGAAATGTCATCTTCATTTAAGGTATCGACTAGATCATTACATAACGTAGTATTGTGTCTCTTGCTATTATAAACAATTTTGGCCCTTAATATGTTAATGCGAATGTTAGCCTTCTTAAGTAAATTGTAACGACCCACTTTTCCGTACAGTTTAAGCTGACAATAAACCACACATGTCCAACCCAAATTGAATGGAAAGGCAGATAGTTAGGGAAAAGAAATAAGAAAGAAGATAGAAGAACTAAACAACACAGAATCTCACAGCGAAACGAATAATCTATATTATAAAACAAATCTTTACACAAAAACAAAACTGTAATTTATATATATACAAACATCAATTAGAGTACACTAGCATATTTCAGCTCGGATAGTTATAACAGTCTGTCATCACAATTGCTGAATAATATATAATAATGTATGCAACGAAAATATAATCATCTACGTGAATACGTCTTTGGGCCTCTAGCTCCTCTTCTGAAGCTCGAAAATATCCATCTATACCTGGAAAATATGCTCGGTCTGACCCGGGCATTTAGGAAAAACCACGCTCGGATTAGTCTGGTAAAACCAGCGTGAGAAACACAATCAACTTGATTAATTCTTAAAGTTTAACAACCTTTTCAAAACAAAGGTATCTCGTAAGACCTTACCGCAAATAAACATAGATGAGTTTTTACCTTATGATAACCAAAACTCCTTTATAGAAAATCATCTGATATTATAATAGTGTCCAATCGCCAAAGTAATAATAACAAGTAACTGCGATGCATGTGCTGTGTACATCACAACGATACTAGTCATAAAATTATAATTTGATAAAGCTCGTTCGCTAATTGTGTAGGGTTTCCACGGAGGTGCCCTCAGTACTTCGAGAACGGTCGTCCTGCATAAGGATTAGAGTTATCCTTCCGAGGGTCAGTACCTGTCTAGCCGAGGTACATAGGAAATACATAACTGGCCACCTAGGTCGAGTGAATCGCTTCCAGCATGCACAAAATAAACGATAGGGACTTGCTAGAAAGAGAGACGACTACACCCTCATGGGTTAGCTAGGCCCTTGGGCTATGCATCCTATCTCTGGATTTAGTCTGTTCCGCTGATGTGGCCATGTCCGGCTTCCAGCTCATGCACCGTCCCCAAAATAAATTATGGAATCCTACATGGACTCCCACACCTTAACAGGTCACGGAATCACACCTGAATTCCACATCTTAATAGATCTTGGAATCTCGCATAGATTCCCACACTCCATCGAGTCACGGAACCACATATGGATTTCAACATCCTAAAATATAACGCATCTCCTCCATTTAACCATATATGGTTTCGGAGTAGGTCATGGGTTCCGAGTTATCTCTTACGAGTACACTCTCTATTTCCTGGGTGCTCCAAAAACCATTCATCGTCTTTCCGGAATGCTCAATACCGGTTCTTTAGGAAATAATCTAACAATACATAGGATCAGGGATCACCCCCTAACCGTTTAAGTGGACAGATCTCCTTATTATTTGTCCTATAAGATCCACAAGTTTATACGTACAGTATGGCAACCCGATGGTAATCGTACCATATAATTCTCGCATTTCTCCTAGATATTTCCAGAGTTAAAATCCTTCGGTGTTAAGTAGGGAATAATTTTGTAACACCAAAACTAAGAAGGATTGCATATTTTGGCCAAGATTTGATCGTCGGTTATTTAACTATCAAATAAACAAACATTCAAACAAATATCACATTTCCCACTGTAATCACCAAGCCTCATTTAATTTAAATTTTGATAATTTGAATCTCTTTATAAAAAAATAGTCATATACTTATCTCGCCGGAATAAGTATATTCACAAATCATTTTTTCCCAAAAATACTTGAAACTATTTAAAAATAAATATGGAAAGTACTCTTCGGTATTTACCATGGATCGCAGCTCAATGGTTACGTCTCTATCCCAGAAAAACCAAACTTAACTTAGGCAATCTATACCTCCCGATTTCTGCCATGCAATCAATCATAGATTGCAGTTTGCACAATGGTTACGTCGCTATCCCAACGAAAACATCCCAAACTGTAGGTAGTCTCTGCCCCTCGAATTATGCTATGAAAATTACCATTACTTTCGAAAATCTTTTATTTCAATAATTGTCTCAAAATAATGCTTATAAAGTTTCTATAATAATTTCCAAGTTTAATTTAGGAAAATACCCTTTTGTAACAGTTTACTATATAATATATTATTTTTAAAACGATATTAATATTTGAACAAATTACCCTTGAAATAATAATTTTTAATCCTGATTAATTCTTAAATAAAAATTAACTTAAAAATCAAATCATTATAAGATAACTTTAATTGATAATTAAAATATACTTTTAAACATTTTAAATAATTAAATAACTTCGAAAACAATAACTAAATACTTTTAAATAACTTTTAAGAATCATAAAATAATTAACTTTAAATCATTATCAAATAATTATTATCTTTAAAATGTTATTAGTAAATAATAATCATTCTTATAACAACTTTGGTTCAAAAATCAACTTCCAAATTTGGGAAGAGGCTTAGTAACTCCAATGGTACTTAATCAAGTCACCATTAATTCCAATAACGATCTAAGTTATAATCCCAGTATTTACATAACATCAAATATGTAAATTAAACTCACCTTTAACAATTAATTGTTAATACCACATTTATCCAGTATTATCCAATTGAAATGTAATTAAGTGTCAACACTATTGTAATAGCAGAATGGAGTTTATTTCTGCTAAATAAATGTTCAAATTAACTTATCCAATTAATATTAGAAAAACGATGATTATTCTGCTAAACAGGTTCCAATTAATTTAATTAACGGAACGGTGATTTTCTTCCGCTAAACAAATGTCCAATTAACCACATTCAATTCAATTTACCTCAACAGTATTTATTTGGCTACTTAATGGCACAGTCAAAAGATAATTGAAATCAATATTAAAGAACAATATCAGTCAAAGTAAAGATCGTTAACTTCAATCAACGATATTAAATCAATTTACAAATTAGAACTGAATCTGTTCCAATTAACCGAGTCAAGTTATATTTTTACTCCACATTATTGGTCGATTAAAGAAATTAAGTAAGTGATTTAAACCAAACAGTCTGTTAAAAATAAATCGATTAATTAACCTATAATTAATTAAATATGAATTTACTTATTTAATCACTTCAATTTGTTTAAATCGTTAAATTTCCACATTGTAGAAAATCTTGGCATATTAGTTGAGTTGAAAATATTCGACAATAGGGTCTTGATGCAAAAGTCTGCTCGTTGATTGGAATTTAAATGAAGAAGAAATATGGTTTTTAAATTGGTAGATTATTAAATAAATAATTAATTTAATTCCTACAAACCCAGCCCAAACATTCAACCCAGCCCATCACTCTTTTTCTTCTTCTTCCAGTCCCTTTTTCTTCCTTCTCTCTTTTATTTGCACTGACCCAAGTGTGCACGACACCACACACATGTACACGACCTCCAGTCACCATATAACGCCGCGGATCCCCCTCGTAAGTCGCCCACGACGTCCACCTCTCGTCCATCCACCTGGAACCCACAGCCAACCTCCAGTTCGAAGATTCGAACTCAAACCCGAAACCTGGAACCAAAGCATGTGCCCTTCAAACGCCTCGTCACGACCACCCATGCCACCATCCACCACCAGAATTTACCCCGAGCTCCGCCACAACTTCCGCCACCTTTTCCTCCTAGTGCGCACGCCTCCTCCTTCCACCGTTGCCGCCATTGCCGTTTAACCATGACCACACCCAAACCACCCTAAAACGACCTCGTATAACCCCCTCACGCAAGCAGAAATCACCGCTCCATTTTTCTCGTATGCGCCATCACTCGAACCTCCTCCACGACCAACGCCGTGCTATGAAATCAACTGGATCGCCGGAATTTGACGAAATCCCCAAATCTGATCATCTCCACCTTTCTCCCACACACCACTAAAAATCCTCAAACCACCTTAAAAATTGTATTTTTCAACAACAATCACATCCATATTATCCATTCATCAAATTTTGATAGTTGAATTTTCGATCATATTGAACCACTTACTAATATATGTTGTTCTCTCCCTCTCCGCTCGATGAAAATGAATGAAATCAATTTTAAAATGTTCTAGACTCAAAAACAAACATCTTTTGTTTTGGAATCAAGTTTTAAAACTTAATAGATGATGAGATATTGATTTTCAATGTTATAAATTTAACTGTTTTATCAAAAAAACGGGAACAAAGGGTTTTTGGAAGAAGTATAGTGTTATGGTGAAACTAACCATGTGTAGACACACAGACACATACATATTCACATAACAACATACATACACTTGACATATATTGAAAGGTTCATCCAAAATCACAGTATATATATACATATGTAGTAACCAGTAACAAAATAAAGTGTTACTCACCGTTTAAAAATAGATGAACACCCTGCTTTGTTTTCAAGCTTTGAACACTTAAATTATTTTGTTTTAATGGCAGGTCTTTGTTTTTTTTAATACGTGAAGGAACAAGTGAACAAGTATGGCTCTATATATATAGAAGAGAATGGAAATGGTCAGTGAAGTATGGGTGGCTAAGCACACAGATAGGGTGGTTGAAATTTCATGTACAGGCTTTACATTTTTTTCCTTTCAACCTTTGTGTGCTTGACTATATTTTTGACTTGATTTATTATGGGTGATTTTATTTTTAGTAAACTTGATTTGATTTATTGTATGTGCTTGATTTTATGTTTTGTATGCTTGATTTTATGTTTTGTATGCTTGGTTTGAAATTTGTCATCATGAAGCCCATATGCATATATATATATATATACACACATTTTCATATACATATTTTTATCATAAGTTTTGGAATTTTCCATCATGAAGCTTGCCTATGTATATATATGTTTATAGATATTTTATCATAAGTTTGAAATGGTGAAGTATATATTATCATATTCAGCAATTAACGTTTGAAAATTTAGTATAGTTTTCAAAATCTATATATACAGATATCCTCAATATTAGAAAAATCAAATTATTCGACTTATAAAAATAAATATTTCTATATTTAAAATTAGTTAATTATTCTAATAACAGATGGCTAAAAATCCCGGTCGTTACATTCCTCCCCTTTAAAATAATTTCGTCCCCAAAATTTCCAGTTCAAGCACATTCAATACTATTCATAAGCCCGCATGATGTCCATAGATCATTCATATACAGAATCTGATTCAATCACTACTTGAATACATGACTCCACTTCCAAACTAGTATCGTTCACCCAATTTATTAGTGCGGACCTTGATCAGGCTTCTTGATTAGGAACCTCTGCTCTCCTTACATAGCTATAGCTATGACAGAAAATCTTGGTTCCATATCAAGAACCCTCATCAAGTGCTCGCCGGCAAAAATCATGTAATAGATCCTTATTTGGAACGGTAAGAAACACCTCAAAGCCTTGAATTCGAATATTAGATCAAGATTATATGGGAAGAAGAAACGATCTATGTCCATCTCACACACTTATTTAATTGTTTATCCCTAATACCAGTTCAAATTCTATTATATTTATGAAAACATTTCATATAACTTTTTTAGATTTGTAAAACTTATAAAACAATCTACCTCACTACCAAGGTATACCCAACTATTTGATTTAAATCCTTATTCTGAATTCACTTAAGAATTTTTAATACCCGGTTTTCATTCAATACACTTTTTAAAACGATACTATATATTTAATCTATAGAAAAATGTATATATATAGTTAGCCCGAGTAACCCTAAAATTATACCAAGGAACTGGTACTACCAAACAGTATCATATATTCCCTTACTAGAAGGGTACTACTCAGGAGAAATGTTTACCATCTGAATGTATCTCTTACCCATTTTAGTTATTTTCGAGCCATTTCGAACTAGTTAACTTAAAACAAAATTTTCCAATTTTCAACATCCCCTTTCTGAAACCATACAAATTATATTTCCAATTAAATGGTTTTAACAAACTACCCATTTCAATCTACTTCGGATTTGTCCAGATTCAAACTCGTCCCAACCGTACAATGACAAAGAGAATAATTTACTAAGTGCACAATACCGTTCACCTCGGCAAACATCCGATCGTCACTTAGAAGATTAATCTGATTACCACAAAACAAATTGGGACTCATTTCCCGAACCAATCCAAAGGAATACACATTTCTTTTTAAAATCCTAAAGAATTTATACTTCAGTATATTTTAATAAACTATCATTTCCATTTCCAACATCATTTATACTCTAAAACTATCACAAATAAATCATTATTTCTTTTTTCCAAAATCATTTGAAATAACATACAGACACTTTTACTTATAGTAAATCAAACCATACCTTTGGAATCAAATCAAAATTTTATTTTATCTCGGTCCTGATGGAACCAATTCCTTATTAAGAAACTCAAAAATATTTTCAACTACTATTATTAACCCTTTAAACCTCGAAAACCATTCTGCCGAAATCTCCAGGATTTAAACTCTCGAGTTCCTTTATTTATAAGGCACATTTTAATAAATCAAATTTATAAATCATTTCCATTTAAAGGAAATCATTCCCAAATATTTTTATTGCAAAAATATTCTAGCTTTCTTATATAAATCATTTTTCAAGTATTTATTCCAGAAATATTTAAGTTTCTTTTAATAACTTCTTTTATTAACCCAATTAAATATAACCTACTTTTATATTCAACCATTTCCAAATATTATTTCAAAATATCCCAAATTTTCTTTTAAATAAATCAACATTTATCTACGCATAATCACATCAATCTTTATATTTCTAAAATATTCATTCCAGAATATTCAAATTCTCTTTTTAAATAAACACCCTTAGAAATAATATTTTAACTCAACTATTATCAATGAATGCCTTATATTCAAATTGTGAAACTTATTTCACAAGGTACTCATTTTAATGTTTCCAAAATTCCTGTCTACCCTAACCAGGTTTTCAAAAAGGAAGATAGATTAATGAATAATGGTCAATGCTCTGAAATGGACGAGCATGAATGATCAAATCCTAGATGATAATGATGAAATATTATCCTTCCTAATAACACAGCACAATCAGAATAACTATGAAAAATTATACTTTTATATATATAATATATTTGTAAAATTATTCCATTTACCCTTTTTAAAACAAAAATGTGTCAATTGGTCTTGTTCGAGTGTTTAGGAAATCCCTATCAATAACGTTGGCCAAACGCATCGACCAGAATTCTTAAACCACTCAACAGATCAAACAACACAATACAAAACATTTTATGTCACTAACAAATATGCACTCTTATATATATATATATATACACACACACACACACACACACTCTCAAACTCATTCTAGGCTGTCACTTACCCTATCTAAAATGAGTCCTACCTCACCAAAGCCAAGGCTCTCGCTTAACCTTCAGCTCTGATACCACGCTATAACAGCCCACTTTTCCAAACAGTTTAAGCTAACAATAAACCACACATGTCCAACCCAAATTGAACGGAAAGGCGGATAGTTAGGGAAAAGGAATATGAAAGAAGACAGAAGAAATAAACAACACAGAATCTCACAGCGGAACGAATAATTTATATTATATAAAAAATCTTTACACAAAAACAAAACTGTAATTTATATATATACAGACATCAATCAAAGTACAGTAACCTATTTCAGCTCGGACAGTTATAACAGCCTGTCCTCACAATTTCTGAATAATATACAACAATGTATGCAACGAAAATATAATAATCTACGTGAATACATCTCTGGGCCTCCAGCTCCTCTCCTGAAGCTCCAAAATACCCATCTATACCTGGCAAATATGCTCGGTCTGACCCGAGCATTTAGGAAAAACCACGCTCGGGTCAGTCTGGTAAAACCAGCGTGAGAAACACAATCAACTTAATTCTTAAAGTTTAACAACCTTTTCAAAACAAAGGTATCTCATAAGACCTTACTGCAAATAAACACGGATGGGTTTTTACCTTGCGATAACCAAAACTCCTTTATAGAAAATCATTTGATATTATAATACTGTCCAATCGCCAAAGTAATAATAACAAGTAGCTGGGATGCATGTGCTGTGTACATCACAAAGATACTAGCCATAAAATCAAAATTCGATAAAGCTCGTTTCCCAATTATGTAGGGTTTCCACGGAGGTGCCCTCGGTACTTCAAGAACGGTCCTCCTGCACAAGGATCAGAGTTATCCTTCCGAGGGTCAGTACCTGTCTAGCCGAGGTACATTGGAAATACATAATTGGCCACCTAGGCTGAGTGAATCGCTCCCAGCATGCACAAAATAAACGATAGGGACTTGCGAGAAAGAGAGATGACTACACCCTCATGGGTTAGCTAGGCCCCTGGGATATGCATCTTATCTCTTGTTTTAGTCATTTCCTCTGATGAGGCCACGTCCGGCTTCCAGCTCACGCACCATCTCTAAAATAAATTATGGAATCCTACATGGACTCCCACACCTTAACAGGTCATGAAATCACACCTGAATTCCACATCTCAATAGATCTTGGAATCTCACACAGATTTCCATACTCCATCGAGTCACGGAACCATATATGGATTTCAACATCCTAAAATATAAAGCTTCTCCTGCATTTAACCGTATATGGTTTCGGAGTAGGTCATGGGTTCCGAGTCATCTCTTACGAGTACACTCTCCATTTCCTGGGTGCTCCAAAAACCATTCGTCGTCTTTCCAGAATTCAAAATACCGGTTCTTTAGGAAATAATCTAACAATACATAAGATCGGGGATCACCCCCTAACCGTTTAAATGGATGATTTCCTTATCATTTGTCCTAGAAGATCCACAAGTTTATACGTACAGTATAGCAACCCGATGGTAATCGTACCATATAATTCTCGCATTTCTCCTAGATATTTCCAGAGTTAAAATTCTTCGGTGTTAAGTAGGGAATAATTCTGTAACACCAAAACTAAGAAGGATTACATATTTTGGCCAAGATTTGATAGTCGGTTATTTAACTATCAAATAAACAAACATTCAAACAAATATCACATTTCCCACTGTAATCACCAAGCCTCATTTAATTTAAATTTTGATAATTTGAATCTCTTTATCAAAAACAGTCATATACTTATCTCATCGGAATAAGCATATTCACAAATCATTTTTTCCCAAAAATACTTGAAACTATTTAAAACTAAATATGGAAAGTACTCTTCGGTATCGACTATGGATCACACCTCAATGGTTACGTCTCTATCCCAGGAAAACCAAACTTAACTTTGGCAATCTCTGCCTCCCGATTCCGCCATGCAATCAATCATAGATCGCAGTTTGCACGATGGTTACGTCGCTATCCTAGCGAAAACATCCCAAACTGTAGGCAGTCTCTGCCCCTCGAATTACGCTATGAAAATATACCATTACTTCCCGAAATCTTTTATTTCAATAATTGTCTCAAAATAATGCTTATAAAGTTTCTATAATAATTTCCAAGTTTAATTTAGGAAAATACCCTTTTATAACAATTTACTATATAATATATTATTTTTAAAACGATATTAATATTTGAACAAATTACCCTTGAAATGATAATATTTTAATCCTGATTAATTCTTAAATAAAAATTAACTTAAAAATCAAATCATTATAAGATAACTTTAATTAATTATTAAAATATACTTTTAAACATTTTAAATAATTAAATAACTTTGAAAACAATATTTAAGTACTTTTAAATAACTTTTAAAAATCATAAAATAATTAACTTTAAATCATTATCAAATAATTATTATCTTTAAAATGTCATTAATAAACAATAATCATTCTTAAAACAACGTTGGTTCAAAAATCAACTTCCAAATTTGGAAAGAGGCTTAGTAACTCCAGTGGCACTTAATCAAGTCACCATTAATTCAAATAACTATCTAAGTCATAATCCCAGTATTTACATAACATCAAATATGTAAATTAAACTCACCATTATCAATTAATTGTTAATACCACACTTATCCAATACTAACCAATTGGAATGGAATTAAGTGTCCACACAAATGTAATAGCAGAACGAGGGTTATTTCTGCTAAATAAATGTCCAAATTAACTTTTCCAATTAATAATAGCAGAATGGTGATTTATTCTGCTAAAAATGGTCCAATTAATTTAATTAGCGGAACAGTGATTTGCTTCCGCTAAACAAATGTCCAATTAACCACATTCAATTCAATTTAATTCAACAGTATTTATTTGGCTACTTAATGGCACAGTCAAAAGATAATTGAAATCAATATTAAAGAACAATACCAGTCAAAGCATAGACCATTAATGTAACGACCCCAAATTTTATATATATTTAAATTAATAATTAATTTAATTTTTGAATTAAAATTGTTAAATTAAATGATAAAGTGATGCAAGTTTCCTTGATCCAAATAGAAAATATATAAAATCATTTAAATTTAAAAATGTTGTATGTATATGTGTATATAAGTATTCGGGCATATACGAGTGAATTTGAAAATAATTAATATATAGACATATATTTTACTTGAATTTAAATTGTAAATAATGATTTAATAATAAATAATAATAATTTGAATTTATTAAAAATATAAGACGATAAATAAAATAAAATATGCAGCTTATAGAGAAATAATAAGACTAAGGAAAAGAAAATAAAATACATACAAAGTAATATATATCTAAATTAAAACAACATAATTAAAATAGGAGTTTATTTACAATATAAAGTAAACAAATTTGTAAAATTATAACAAACAAAATATCCTTAAGTATGAAACCAGAGCATAATATTTTTAAGTACGATACAAACAAATAAACAAAGAAAGATTTTTGATGATAAGTTAGCTTGCATAGGAAGCCACAATCATCTCAACACAAACATGTACAGCCGAACTAAAGGATGAATATAAAAAAAAATATTGTACATGGTAATAAATGTTAGCCTCCATTTACTAGCAAATATCACTGCCTATAGTACAAATATTTGTACTAAAAGAAAAAATACATTACCCTGTGCAAAGAAATATCATCACCTGTAAACTCATTTCTTCTTATCAGCCTTCTCATTTTAATTCATTCGTTCAAAAACTAGAAAAAAGAATATCATTCAAAACTTAAACCAAACAATCCAAATCAAATAAAAATTAAATATCAAAGAAGCAAGGAGAAGACTTCAACTTGCAAAATCTTCACGAGCTGTTTCAACAAAGAATAAGCACTGCACCTCTTCTCGAATCAAGGCGAGTAGCATATTTTTTCTCAAATTTTTAAAGGTGTAAATCTGTTGTTTATCTATATATATATCTCTGTGAATAAGCTTGAATATATATATACATATACACACACATGACTCTCTGAATCCAAATTGAAAGCTAGAAGTGTTTGTACAGGCTTACTTTCTGATACTCTGAAAACAAAATTTTGGCTTTCAAAAATCATTTCTGCTCGATCTACTTGATGGTTGGACTTAGAACTAAAACAAATGTTGTTTATTTAACCTTGAACTAACTTTTAAAAATATATTCAAGTTTAAATAACCTATTGAAGTCTCTGGAAAGCAGGAAATCAAAAGCAAACTCAAAAACAAGTTAAAATTTAAATTTCTCAATTCTCGAATTCAGGTATATGAACTGAATTCTCGTGCTTTAACATGATTTTTAAAGCAAGAATTATATTTTTTTGAGTTAAATTTGAAGAGCAGTTCGAGTTTGTTGGATTTCATTATATGGTCGGATTCTGGAGATCTTGTCGTTGAGAAAGGTCGGGGTTCTTGGGAATGGCAGAGGAGTGATTGGCGTTGCTAGGAAAAATACCCGAAGACGCTATCGATCATCGTGGAGGCGACGGGGAGAGCTTGAAATTTCTAAACCTAGTTTTGTCGAGCTAAAGAAATTTGATTCGTTCTTCGATTAGGAACGATCGAGTGCCACCAGATTTTAGGTGATGGAAGCTTGAACGTTAGAGAAGAGTTGACCGTAGTTTCGATTTTTCTGGTAGACGGCATTGCCTGAACAAGGCAAGTTTCTGGGACATGGTCTGGTTAAGGTTCTAGAGCTATGCTCGAATTCGATCGAGAGTAGATATGGGTATTGGTTTGATTCAAGATCGATGTGGAGGTCGATTGCGACTTGCCGGAGGACTCGCGATCGTTGGAGCGCCGTTGTGGCTCCGGTGCACGTGCACGGCAAGAAGTGGGGGGTGTCAGTGTTTGAGCGCGAGAGGGTGACTCGGGTTTCAATCGAGAAAGAAGGGGGGTGGTCTCGGGTAGGATGCGAGTTCGAGTAAATTGAAGCTCTGCAGTTCCTTACCAATTTAAAAAGTTAAAGTTTTTAAGTTTTAGAAAAAAAAATGAAGGCAGAAGAAGTTGCACAGGAACTCAGGGAAGAAGACGAGGAGGACTCGAGTTTTGGCTCGGGTGGAATACCTGTTTACTTGGGTTTGCTTTCGTATTGGGTTAAGCCCAAACAGATTTTCAATGTGACATAAATTAATTTTTTTTAAGTGTAAAACAGATTTTCAAATGATAATTAAAGTAATTAATTAAGATAACTAGATGAAGGTTAATTAATTTATGAAATCAATTTAAAGGATTAATTAATGTGATTAATTTAAAGATAATAAATTTATGTAATTAATTAAAGGTTAATTACTTAATGTAAGCAATTAAGGGAAAATCAATTAATGAAAGTAGTTAATGGATAATTACTCGACGAAATTAATTAAAGGATAATTAATTAAGGGATAATTAATTAATATAAGTAATTAAAGGTAATCAATTACTTGAAGATAACTACTTAATTAAAGGTAATTAAATGATTTAAATTGATCAATTAAATGATTAAAGGATAATTTAATCAAAATGGTTTGAAATTAATTAATGTTAATTAAACCAGGATTAGTGTCTAATCTAATTTAATTTAATCAGGTAAATAAATTGACCTTACTTATGGATGATTGGATTTGACTAAATGATTGAATTGTTTGATATCCCTGATATATGATGCTTTGTGATATACCCTGATTTGTGTTTTAATCTGTGATGTAATTTATTATCTGTGATATATATCTATGATCTGTATGATAAGCGTTATAGTTATATCGCTTATCAACTATATTTCTGTATTTTGATATGCGATGATTCATAATGTTGCACTACTGTGTTAAACCCCTGGACCACACTCATACACACAGAAATATGGATTTCACGAGGAAATCGATTAAGTCACAGATGATTTAAATTTAATGTTTTTGAAATTGAAATTTTAATTTCAATTGATTTTGGAAATGGATTAGGGTTAAATGTTAAAGCTTTTGAAAAGGTGTTTTTCAAAGATAAAAGTTATTTTGAATAACTTGGTAAAGTTTTCCAATTTAAATAATTTAAATTTGAATTCAAAATTTAGAATTGAATTCAATGATTGGAAATTATGGTTAAAGATGTTATAAATGTGTCTATATGAATTCAAACCATTTTGAAAGTATTATTTGAATATTTGAATTTAACCTAAGGATTTTAACTCGTATAAATGAATCAGATTTCCAGAATGAAACCTGTTTGTTTTTAAATGATAAGAACTTTCAGATAAGAAATGAAATTCCAGTTTAAGTAAAGGAATTTCAAGTTTGAATTGAAAAATGGTTTTCCAAGTTATGAATGAAATTCTTTTTGAAAGCTATGAATTAAATCTGTTTATTTTAACGGATTTATAATAATGATTTGTTTAAACCATTTGAAATGAAATTGTTTTGAAAGCTATGAGTTAAATCTTCGATTTAAGGATTTAACGAGTTAATCAAATTGAAATGGGAATTAATTTGGAAAATCTGTGAATATGAATCTTTTGTTTAAAAGATTAAAGTGTGGAAAATTGTTAAACCGTTGAAGGTTGTTAAAATGAATCTTTTTGATTAAAGATTTTGAAATGGTAATTTGTTAAACCATTTGAAGAAAAATTTTGGGTAATAAGTTGTGACTTAATTGAAATCCCAATATCCATATGTTTTAAAGTATTGCGCTCATTATTCGGTTTAGCCAGGAGAGGACCTTTGTGTCATATAAACCGTTCCGAATACTGATACATCGTATATGGATAGCATTTGAAGACCGGTGGTGAAGACCGGATATTTTTGAAAACGAAAGGACAACTCGTCGAATGTCTCTGCATCGACTAGTCCCCGGTATAGAGATTTTAGCACCCTTTGTGATGGGAAGTCCGGACGTGATTAGAAAATTATCCGGATTTGCAAGGGCTTCTTTGGAAGTGCCTTCGGTTCTGTTCGAACCCGAAACAGACTTGTATGGTTACATGTCTGACATTACAATTTGAGATATAAAGCCGATTTCTTTCAAATACATTTCTGTTGGTGGCGGAGAATTTATTCTCTTAGCTTAACACCCTTCTCTGAGACGTACGAGCTCAGAGGTTATGTAGTTGAAGGTTATCAGCGATATATTCCCAATTTGGTAATGTGACATGCTGAGTGTTGTTGTGTGATGATCATCGTTTGATCATTTGTGATATGATCATTTGTTTGATCATTTATCTTTGTGATCATTTCTTTGATCATCTGTTGACCCAAAGCATGGCTTTGTGACAAAGCGTAGCTTTGTGGACGAGACTTCGTCAGGGCCTCACAACCCGGAAATGGTCAAAACAGGAATATGCGGCAAGGTTATGAGGGTCGCGCCCTTTAGGGTATGTCATTTCCTTCTGGAAAAGGGTGGTATCATGGTATGTAGCCCAGATACTTACTCATGTGGACACACTTTATTTATTATGTGTGATGTTGGTTACCGAGGCCTCGGATAAAGGTCCCAAAGGACCGGGAGGTGGCATATTCGTGAGTTACCTGTTATAGGGGTAACCCGGCCTTGTGTTGGCAGAGAGCAGTTTGTCTCTCGGGACGTCCCGCCAGAGGCGATCCCATGCGGCGGAAGGAAGTTCCTTAGCCTGACCATTTGTTGGAAATCCATTTCCCAATACGGAACTTGTACGGTATTAGTTGTAGAACCTGCCATTTACTTATGGTGGTCACCACTGTTTAGATGGTAGCTATAGTAGGCATACGATACTGGTCGTATGTTGGCTAAGATTAATATTATACTTTTGAAATGTTTTCTGCACTATGCACTAATAATAATAATCCAATGATTTTGCGTAGTAAGCATGTTTGACTATCATAAGAAGAAATCTCCTCCAATTCTGCGTTTGCATTGTGTGTGTGGCAGGAGGTCTTATGGTAGTTTCATTTTCCAAAAGCATTGCGGGTTTCAATGTTTAAAGTTCTTTTGTGTTTGTTTTGAAGTTAAACTGTTTTTGTTTGCTCACACCAGTCCCACGACTGACTCGGAGTTTATTGTTCCCTTCCTAAACTCTAGGTGCCCACCATTTTCCACACGGGCAGTCTAGAGTTGGGTTTCTCAGATATTCAGGTTGAGTAGATTATCTGGAGCTAGTCAGTCCTTGGACGACTGACCTTGCTTTTCGCTAGCTGTGGATTGGAGCATTCTATTGGAGATATTATATCTGCTGCTGGTGTTAGCTATTTTCTTTCCGCTGCTATTTCTTGTATCATTATTTATCTCTGATATTGTTGTATCATATTGATATCATTGTTGTATATCATACTGGATATTGTATTCATTGGAGTTGTATATGATATCATCTATTCTTTATTCCACTGTGTTGTTATACTTAATGGTGTTATAAGCTCCGGAGAACCAGATTCGACGTTTGAATCTACCGCATTTTGAGTACAAATGAAGTACGGATGTCGATTTTCGAAGGTCGACTTTTGGGTTTTCACAATTAACTTCAATCAACGATATTAAATCAATTTATAAATCAATTTACAAATTAGAACTGAATCAGTTCCAATTAACTTAGTCAAGTTATATTTTTACTCCAGATTATTGGTCAATTAAAGAAATTAAGTAAGTGATTTAAACCAAATAGTCCGTTAAAAATAAATCGATTAATTAACCTATAATTAATTAAATACGAATTTACTTATTTATTCACTTCAGTTTGTTTAAATCGTTAAATTTCCACATTGTAGAAAATCTTGGCATATTAGTTGAGGTAAAAAGATTCGACAATAGGCTCCCGATGCAAAAATCTGCTCGTCGATTGGAATTTAAATGAAAAAGAAATATGGTTTTTAAATTAGTAGATTATTAAATAAATAAATAATTTAATTCCTACAAACCCAGCCCAAAAATTCAACCCGACCCATCACTCTTTTTCTTCTTCTTCCAGTCCCTTTTTATTCCTTCTCTCTTTCATTTGCACTGGCCAAAGTGTGCATGACACCGCGCACATGTACACGACCTCCGGTCGCCATATCACGCCGCCGATCCCCCTTGCAAGTTGCCCAAGACCTCCACCCCTCGTCCATCCACCTGGAACCACGGCCAACCTCCAGTTCGAAGATTCGAACTCAAACCCGAAACCTGGAAACAAAGCCTATGTCCTTCAAACGCCTAGCCACGACCACCCATGCCACCATTCACCACCAGAATTTACCCCGAGCTCCGCCACCTTTTCCCGTTGATGTGCACGCCTCCTTCCACCGTTGCCGCCATTGCCATTTAACCGAGATCACACCCAAACCACCCTAAAACCCAAAAACGACCTCGTCTGACCCCCTCACGCAAGTAGAAATCACCGCTCCATTTTTCTCATATGTGACATCACTCGAACCTCCTCCACGACCAACGCCGTGCCACGAAATCAACTAGATCGTCGGAATTTGACGAAATCCCCAAATCTGATCATCTCCACCTTTCTCCTCTCATACACCACTAAAAATCCTCAAACCACCTTTAAAAATCGTATTTTTCAACAACAATCATATCCATATGATCCATTCATTAACTTATGATAGTTGAATTTTCGATCATATTGAACCACTTACTGTTATATGTTGTTCTCTCCCTCTCCGTTCGATGAAAATGAATGAAATCAATTTTAAAATGTTTTAGACTCAAAAACAAACATATTTTGTTTTGGAATCAAGTTTTAAAACTTAATAGATAATGAGATATTGATTTTCAAAGTTATAAGTTTAACTGTTTTATAAAAAAACGTGAACAGAGGGTTTTTGGAAGAAGTACAGTGTTATGGTGAAACTAACCATGTGTAGTACACACAGACACATACATATTCACATAACAACATACATACACTTGACATATATTCAAAGATTCATCCAAAATCAGTGTATATATATACACACACACACACATAGGTAGTAAACAGTAACAAAATAAAGTGTTTTACTCACCATTTAGAAACAGATGAACACCCTGCTTTGTCTTCAAGCTTTGAAAAATTAACTTATTTTGTTTTAAAGGTAGGTCTTTGTTTTTTTTTAATACGTGAAGGAACAATTGAACAAGTATGGCTCCCTATATATAGAAGAGAATGGAAAGGGTCAGTGAAGTATATGGTGGCTAAGCACACACATAGGGTGGCTGAAATTTCATGTACATGCTTCACATTTTTTTCTTTCAAACTTTGTGTGCTTGACTATATTATTGATTTGATTTATTATGGGTGATTTGATTATTACTAAGCTTGATTTGATTTATTGTATGTGCTTGATTTTATGTTTTGTGTGCTTGATTTTATGTTTTGTATGCTTGATTTGAAATTTGTCATCATGAAGCCCATATGCGGGTGTGCGCGCACACACACACAGATATGTATATAGATATATACATTTTCATATACATATTTTTACCATAAATTTCGGAATTTTCCATCATGAAGCTTGTCTGTGTATATATATGTTTATAGATATTTTATCATAAGTTTGAAATGGTTAAGTATATATACATATACATATATATTATCATATTCAGCAATTAACATTTGAAAATTTAGTATAGTTTTCAAAATTTATATATTCAGATATCCTCAATATCAAAAAAATAAAATTATTCGACTTATAAAAATAAATATTTCTATATTTAAAATTAGTTAACTATTCTAATAACAGATGGCTAAAAATCCGGGTCGTTACATAAATTCTTGAAAAAATCATTTTGGCAAGTTTATAATTAGGGTTTGCAACCCAGTTGTAAATGAAGAGTGTAATTGCATAAATTAGGTTGTCATATGAAGTGTTAACATTATTAAATATTCTTTGGTTTTTTTCAAACTATGTATACCAATAGGTAATGTTGAAGATGGTGTCGATTAAAGTTCTATAATCTTTGCCCCATTGGAATATAAAGTCATTCCAGTCTTGGTTCCCATTAAAATTGATTTATGTACATTAAAGTCAAAAATGTTAAGAGCATACACAAGAATAGAATACATTAAGGGACAATAGTAATATAAATGTGTTATATTTTCTAAGTTTAGGTTGCAAAAATACACATTTTTATCTATAGTTAAGTTCTTTTTCATTAGGAATTTGATTGTATTTAATTTATTATGAAGGTTAGCCACATGTGTAGTATAGTTTCGGGAGGATCGTTAACTTTCCAAATGAGTTTGGAAGTGTTTCATTTAATCCGTGAGAAGTTTAGAAACTTATACATTGAGCTCAAAGAATAGGCTTTTTTTACCCCAATACCCAATTTTAGTATCACTCATATCATCTAGATTATAATATACTAACTTAAAACTAGGTTATGGTAATCCCTTCAAGGGCACGGTTGAAATTAAGGTTCCAAGAATATTCACTAAGAGGGCTATAGACTTCTAAGAATAAAGCATTTTTGAAATTACGAATATCAAATAGCTCTTTGTACTCTACTCTTAGGGGAATTGCATAAATCCAACTTTCATGCCAAAAAGTTGTGTTATTTACCGATGGAACTATAATATTGATCCCAAGGTTGAAAACAATTAAATTTTTAAGACGAATTTCCAAAAGTGAGACATGTTGTTAAAATTTGAGGTTACATGATGGAGGTTGTAGGTTCCATCGTAGAATTGGTTGGAGACTGTTTCCTTTCAAATATGGTTTTCATTATTATGATAAAATTTCCAAATCCATTTTTCTAGCCATATTTAGGTTACGTAGATTTATGATTCCTAATCCTCCTTCCTCTCTGCATTTGCAAACAGATTCCCTATTAACTAGACAATTGATATTATTATAAGAATATCTCCTCTCCAAAGGAAATTTATTCTAATATTATCAATTTTGTCAATGACTCATTTTGGAAAAAGCAAGAAAGACATCTAGTAGATCTGTAGAACCGAAAAGACTGAGTTAATTTAAATGATTCTACATGCTTTGGATAAAAATCTACATTTCCAGTTAGTTATTTTTTATATTGATTTTGTCAATTATTATTAGCCAATCTTCATTTTTAAGCTTGGTAGGTCTACTAGGTGTTGTATAGGAAATTTCATGATTTTACAATTAAAAGTAATGGCAACTTGATTTTTAACTTATTTCTACATTGTTTAAGATTAAAGCAGAACTCTTGTCAAAATTGACCTGAGAGCACTTCAAAAATGTATAATATAAATTCAAGAGATGTGATGTGGTGAGGCAATTGGGAGGTAAAAAGCATAATGTCATCTGCAAATTGCAAGTCAGAAAGAGCTTCATTAATGATCTCATTGCTTACACTATTTAGAATTCTATTTGTATTAGATAATTTTATAATCCTAGTGAATACATCCATTGTTAAGTTTAACAATAGCGGTGACAAAGGATCGCCATGTCTGAGCCCACATTTCGATCATATTTTATTTCCAAGAATAATGTTAACCAATGTACTAGAGTTCTCGGTTTTAGCAATGACATAATCTAACCCACCCATCTGGTGTTAAAACATCTATCCAGTAAGAAGTCTTTTAGAAACAACTAGTTAATAGAATCTAAAGCTTTGGCAAAATCAAGTTTTAGAAGGATGCAAGTGATGTTGGTTTTACAACAATAAATTATAAATTCTTAGACTACTTTGACCTCATCTGTAATATTTCTACCCTTAATAAGAGTATATTACATCGAATTAATTAAATTATTTATTTTAGTGCTTAATTTGTCAGCTAAAACTTTCAAGATAACTTTTATAGAATAGTTTAGTGAGATGGGCCTAATGTCCTGGGCTCTATCGCACCTTCTTTCTTGTGGAGAAGGATCATGTTGGCGAAGTTAAATCCTCCTAATTAAAGATCACCATTGTAAAACTCATTGAACATCTTAATTAGTCATGTTTTAAAACATGACAAAATTGCTTGTAAAATAAAGTAGGAAAGCTATTCGGGCCAGACGATTTTTCACCGGGCGTATCATTAATAGCCTTAAAAGTTTCTTGTTCTGAGAATGGTATACGCAGTTCATCCGCATCAATCCTTGTATTATTTGGATATAAATAGCTTCACCTAGCTTTAACTCTATGCACATTGTTAGTTCCAAAAAATTTCCTTTGTAATAGGCAGTAAAGGCATTATTAAGTTCATTTTATTCAAAAATTTCCACATTGTTAATGACAGGTGAGTTAATGGCGTTACTACATTTGTGGCCATTAGCTAATTTGTGAAAAAAACTAGTATTTTTGTCGCCTTCTCCATCCATTAGATCCTGGACCTCTATTTTCATATTATTTCCTCTTGAGCGGTAACTTTGTTTGGTTCTTCTTTAAGACTCAAAAGAATATTTCGCTTAGATGAGTTAAGGATTCTCATTTCATCTAATTTATTTAATTTTAAAATATCGAAAAGTAATTTTTCTTTTTAATTCTAATGTTATCGAAAACATCTATATTCCATTTTTTAAGAAAAATTCTTTGTACTATAAGTTTACTAATAAATTCTTTAGCTATATTTCCTGAATATCTAATATTATTATTGCTCATAAAAAGCCATTTATTTTTAACTAAAATGTAAAAATTAGCATCTAAAAACCACATCTTTTCAAATTTGAAAGTTCTATGAGATAAGGAGTTATTGTCAAATGAAAGAATAATTAAAAGCGATCAAAATAAGCATTGGAAGTCCGTTAACATGTAAAAGGGAGACCTACTATTGGAAATGGGTCATCACGCAGCAGGGTAAATGGGTAAAAACTTTTTTTTAACTATTTGGATCTTATTGGGCTTATGTAATCTAAATTTATTCAGAACTTTTCTAAGTTTTCTTTTAAAATGAAATAAATATTTTATTTAATTCATAAATATAGTTATATTTATACATAGTTTATATTATATAATATATACATGTATATCATATACACATATGTGTGTACATGCATGTGAAACATAATAAAGTGCACATGGTTTGACATGCCGGTATATAAATGTTGGGCTTACATTGCAACGGACATGCTGTCAACTCTTGTATACATGTGTGTTGTCTAAATATATACACACACAAACATATAAATATGTATGTATGTACGTATATCTGTGTGTGTATGTATATATATACATAATATAATATAACTGAATATATATACATATAATTTAGCATATATATGTAAACTATTACTTATAAATACAATTTGTATAATACCTTATATATATATATATATATATAATATCTATAAGATTGTTGATTTGCAAAATTGTTTTGAATATTACAAGGTTATTTTGAATAAATATAAAACATATGATTCAAAGAATTTTTTTTTAATAAAATTTAAAATAATATAATACATATACATATATATACACACTTATGAAGATATTATAATGTAAGTAATAATAATAAATTTACGTACACACTCTTAAGTTTCAATGGCCAGAAAAAAAACGGGTTAAAATTTGCTTAACAAAATGTTTTTATTTCATATAGAAATTTTTTGATAAAATTTATCTTATAATTTCCGAAAATAAAATTTATAGTATATTTTGTATTAAAAATTTTGTGCTGATATTTTACATTATATGTAAATACATGTAAGTATTTATTATGTATAACTGGATTTAAATTAAATAAAAAGATTATATATTAATATTATACACGATTTAAAAATATATACACATTAAAAAATATCTTTTTTTAATTTTAAATATTTATATACATGAATGAATATTTGTAAAATATATATCATGCAATACGTATTTTTATCGCTTTTGATTTTGATTTTTAATTAGAAGGAAAATCATTTAATAATATATTTAATTTTCAAAAACAAGATTTTTTTTAAAACAAGGCCGTGGGCAACTAAGATGAATACATGCACAATACATTTTTTTAATACACACGCATATATAACCATCTAATGTGACAACACAAATATATACATATTTGAAATCTATAGCTAACTAAACTAACATATATGATATAATAAACATATTAAACATTCATATATAATAGTAAATAAGGAATTCTACCTTTCACAAAAGCCTAAAATGCACACATTGAAATGAAGAACCTTGCTCCCTGAATTGGATCCAATATTTAGAAGTTGCTAGCTTCACGAACACAGCAACCACCACCAATCGAATTGGATATAATTTGGTGTTTTAGTATTTAGATTTTTAAGGGGAGAAAAGGAGGATTTTCAACCAGGAATATGTAGGAAGAGGAGGCCGAAGATAAAAAAAAGTGAGGGTTTAGAGATGCTTAAATAGAGGAGATACCAAGGTGAAAAATGTGGATCCGGATCCTTATTTCTCTCTTACCTTTTCTCCTCCTTTTTAATTGAAATCCAATATCACCTTAGCCATCGTTAGGGCTAGCCTTCCCTTGCACATTACAGTCGAAAATTCAAGCCTCCTTATGGGCCTTTAAATCATTTCAAGTCCGAACAATATTTGTTGCATTTAAAATCCAATTTAAACGTGTACCGATATCATATATCGATCAATATATTTAAAACTATTATAAATACGCTATTTAATATTGTTGAACACATCGAATAAATTTTTTTAATTAATATTTCATAAATATTAATTAAATTAATTAATTTATAACAACTACAAATTAATTAAATCGGATGGTAAAAGGAGTGTTCAACGTTTCAGTTGTTTGACTCTTAGATGTAAATTTGGTCAGCGATTAATATCGAACAATTTGAATATTAACATTCATACGTCACAAAGCGGATTGTGTGATATTATAGCCAAATTTATCGCTTACTTAGGTTCAGTAAAATCTAATTTTACTTTATTAAACGTTACTCAATAGTAACAATTATTTACAGCAATTCTCTTCGTCAAAACTAAATTACTTTGGACTTATGGAATTTGGTAATGGTAAAAATTCCAATATTGTCCATATTTAACTCTACATTCCAAACACAAAGTCCTTGGTTCAATAAAAAATTATTATTAATTGAACTGCAATGGCAAGAGACCTTGAGATTGAGTTAACTTCAGTTGACCATTATACTAACATCATATAGTCGAGGAGATAAATCCTCTCTTGAATAGTGTTTCCCTTCTAATGCTCCCACTCGACCCAATTATAGTCATTCGATGGACGTCGTGCCACGATTTAACTATAATCAAAGTGGAGCTTCCACATCGAAGATCAATAGTATTCTCAAGTCAAGAGAACTGTGTAATTTTGTCACATCGATATTTCTGTTTGACCATAGTTATATTAACCAGCAAAAAACAATCGAGTGAGTCATTCTATAGTTATCCAATAACTATCAACATGAGTAATACACTATCCAACATTTGAAGAGCGTTACGTACTCTAGTCTCAACGGATGCATCGATATTTGATCTTGATACATCTTGAATATGAATATTTAAAACTGTAACGATCCAGAATTTTGGACACTTCGTACTAAAATATCTGAATTATTTAAATGTTTGTCTTAGATTTAATGTAATTAAATTTATTTAATAACCTTGTTAACCTCCATTTAATCAATAACTAATAATGGTAAACTTGTTTTAGAAAGTTGTTTACAAAATGGTAAATAGTTTGAAGAAATACCAATAATATGACTTAAAATCAATTTATCGATAAACGACCGCAAAACACATGAAATTATCATCCTCGGGCATTGTCTTGGATTATGACGAAACTAGTATCATCGGGACTAGAAAAATAAGGTAATGTATGCCTACAAGTTTCATAGCAATCCAACATCCTTTGTAATCGTATGAGCACGAAATGCATTGTGATTAATTTGAGAAATTAAATGTAAATATATATATATATAACACCATACCCCTCACATTTATTCTTCTCTCTCACTTTCCCTCTTCCTCCTTCTATAAACAAAGAAAACATAGTCGCCTTCTTCCCTTAATTATATCTAAAGCTACAGGCCATGAATGTCAACGGTGTTGGATCTATTGGACTCCTATGAAGGAGGGCTTCAAATCCGTGTGTGCCATTAGGTATATTATTGACCTTGGCTGTGTGCGACTTTTGGAGACCAAAATTAAGGTTGAGATTTTTCGAAGCTAGAGGTGGAGATTGGCCAAGGCGATGGTGGTGAAGTTGAGCTTCTTGTGTAAAGACGAGTTGGTGGTAGTTTTTAAAGGGTGGCACAGCTGCCTATGTCAAATCGGGACATTGTACAATCGCAAGGAGCATCAGGCCACGTTTGGAATCAGAGTATTAAGCTTCAAGTGGTTGGGCTGGGGCGGAGCACGCGCAAAGAGGAGTTCGTCGAAAGTGGTAGTGCATCGATTTTCAGAGAATTAAGTAAGATAGGAGGAGAGAGGTATGTGCATGGATGGGTTGTGTGTGCGTGTACAGGCTTCACTCACAGTAAAGGGAGATTGGGGAAGAAAAGGGTAGTAATTAAAGAAGGTAATTAATTAGTTAATGGTATTTGATTAATATTATATAATTCACAGTCTTTTAAAATTCATATCTCTTGCATATGAGGTCCAACCGAGACGTCCTCTTCGCCATTGCACTCGTAATGAGATTATCTATGACTTGGTTTGGCTTGGGAATGGGTGACTTAACTCACCATTTAATCCGTATATGCTGTGTATATATGTGTTGTGTTGAAAATATAAAATCAAAATAGAGAACAATGTAAGTTATTACTTTTGGACCCTTCCTTGCTCTGGAAAGCAAGTGACATCATTATATGTAGTATAATCTCTCTTATAACCCTATAAAACATGAATCATGTCCAAGACTTGTCGTTTATATGTTTGATAATATTATATGTGAAGTTGAACTGTGTTGTGAATGTTTGAAGTGAAATAGTCACATTAAACACACTTTGAAATCTCTTGTATTTAACATATGTTAAATTGGTTAAATGTATATACAATGTAAAAGTATATATTTGGTTGTTCTCGATACATATTTTGGTGTATGGGCAGCAAGGAACTGGTTTGGGAAGTTATAGAAATTGTGAAGCAAAGTGTGAAAGTTAGAAACAAAAAGTCCGTTATGGATGCACTTTGAAAATGCCTTGTGTTCAGCGATTTTTAAAATCAACTTTGAAAGACATCCTAGGGTCTTCTTTAGATTTTTAATAAGTATTATAATGTACTTATTACTAGAAAAATATAAAAGTTTAAATATATTTTTAATAATGATTTATGAATTTTTAAAGCAAAGGGTTTAAATTATAAAACATGCTTTTTATCTTTTTTAAATAAAATATAAAATAAGTATTTTTAAGTGATATTTAAAATGAATATTTTAAGCCATGGTATAAGTGTTTTTAAAGTGTTTTAAATATATATTTTTTTTTAGAAAATTAGTTAATGATTTTATTAAAGTGTTAAAAGGCTTATTTAATATAATATTTTTTAAATTATTTTAAACTTTTATTAATTATATTAGCTTATAAATAAATTAGTACACATATAAATATATACATCATTTTAAAAGGTTTTAGTAAATATATAAGTTTTAGAAAGTAAGTTAAATATTTATAAATATAGTAAAGAAAGTTTGGATTTTAACACAGGTTAAAATAAATTATTTTGAGAAGTCCAATTAAAAGCGTATTACCTTAATAAGTGTGGATATGCTTTGATCTTTAAATGAACGTCTTAAGGTTAATAATATATATTTAAAAGATAACTATAAGTAAATGTATTTGGGTTGTAGTAAATATTGTTTTAGTAACATTTGTTTTTTAACTCTTATTAAATATACTTAGGAATATAATTAGATATTTAATAATGAATATTTTAAAGATAATTATAAGCGAATAGTTTTGGGTTGTTGCGATAATGTTTGAGTAACACTTGTTTTAAACCCTTATAAAGTAATTATATCTTTAAAAGAGATTTTTAAAGATAAATGTTTCAAGTACGAAATGTTTTGGGTCTATGTAAACAATGTTTTAGTAACATTTGTTTTTAAACCCTTGTGTATTTTAAAGTGCAAAAATATTATGAAAATACTTAGATTTTTAATAACAGAATTTTAAAGATAATAACAAGTGTGGAATCTTTTGGAATAAATGTAGAAAAAGTATGTGTTTAAAATATAAAAGAAAAGGGGTTTATAGTAACATTGTTTAAGTAACATTTGTTTTTAACCACTTTGATTATATTTTAAAGTAAGTAAACCTTGTTAATGATTTGTGAATATACTTATAACATTGAGATAAGTAGATGAATACATTTTGAAGTATAGAAAAGAGAATACATGAATAGTAAATACGTGAATAGTAGAATACATGAATAGTAAATACAAGTATATATCTTTTATAAAGGGAATTTAAATCTATATGCAAGTTTAAATAAGTTAAGTTTAATTAATAATGGAGTTTAATTAATAAAGGAAGTTTAATTAATATAGGAAATTAAATTAAATAAAGAATTGTAATTAATAAAAAAAGTTTAATTAAATGAGGAGTTTAATAATTAAAAGAAGTTTATTAGATAAAAAGGAGTTTTACTAATGAAAGAGGTTTTAATTAATAAAGGATTAATTAAATTAAAAGGGATTAAAAGTCGTTTATGTGACTTAGTCATGCTTTGTGTATGTTAATCGTGCTTTGTCTGATTACTAGCCTATGGAAAGTATTTAGTCGTGTACTTAGCACTAAAAGCCGAAAAATAGACTTGTTCTATCTATAAGAGTAAAGATTGATGATTCGAGTAAGTTATAGTAGCAATAGTGCTATAACCTACCGGGTTTCTCTCTTGGCCAGGGGATAGCGTAAGTTGAAAAGGTCGGAAACGTGATAAGTATACGAGACTTAATTTCCATATGCAGTCGTTTTATTATTGTTGAATTTGACTAATTAGCATAGAAAATATATAGAGGAAACACGAGGATTATACGATACGGTTATTCACTTGGTGATGATATAACCTACGTATAAACTCTTCTTTCTCTTCTAGGACAAATGATAAGGAAATCCGTCTAGATAAGAGATGATCTCCACCCTTATGTATTGTCTATTTATTTCTGAAGAAAACGAGGTTGAGTTAGCCGAAAATCTATAGATTGGTTTTGGAGTGTTAGGTAAGCGGGGGAGTGTATTTATATGAAATGACTCGATACCATAACCCACATCAAAACCATATACGTGATCAATGCTTTGGAAGAGGTTTGTGATCTATTCAAGATGTTGGAATCTATGTGGAGATTCAAGATATGTCCAAGATACGCGAACCCATGTAGAGATTTGTGGTCTGTTTGAGATGTTAGAATCCATTTGGGGATTCATGATCTGTTCGAGTGGTGGCTTGTGTGTTGAGATGCTAACATGGCTTCTCCATCGGCATATGACTAAAAACAGAGTAGGCTGCATAGTCCTAGGATTAGCTAACTCATGGGGGTATATCAACTCCATATCTAGAGTTTGCTTATCGATATGTTGAGCGTGTGGAGTTGTTGATACTTGGTTCCATGCGGGGCACGAAAGTGTTCGGGACGTTGGGTCTGTTGTGTTTTCCTTGTAGTATATTTTATCTTGAGATATACGTTGGTCGAAAGGTAATTTTGGATCCTTGCAATGGAGATCCACTTCGGTTTTTAATATGGAGGCATTTCCGTGGAAAATTCGTATGCGAACATGCCTTAGCGGTTTTGATTGTACTTCATTATTGTTATGTCGTGAGATGTAAGCAGCACAACTATTTTCTTATTTATATTCTCCAGCCTAGACATTATCTGTTATATCTCAATGTGTACTTATTATATGGTTGGTTCTTTTGAGGGGATAACCGTTACAACAGTCTCAAAAGTACTATTATATGTTGATCAAATATGTCTTGAGTTTCCCACACCAGACTTATGTTTGACCAGTGGTTTTAATTTTTCCTTATTTACATGGACGCTCTTTTGAGTAGTCTGAGAAAGGTAGGTTTTATTGATGTTCATTGAGCCCTTATGGAGGAGCTAGATGTTTACCTACTGTAGTATTCTCATTTCCATTGCATTACTTTATGTATATATATATCAAAAATTATAAGGACGGGCTATTATAACTATCCAGGATGATGATAGTACTCTGATTAATAACTCTGAAATGCTAGTGATATTAAAGTAGCTCTATGTATTATCTTTTAATATTATATGCTATCATTCCGCATGTGAGATTCTGATGTTTTTTTCTCCTCTTTCTTATCCCTTTTCTTTTCTTCTTTTATCTTTACCCTAACTTTCTCTCTTTCCTGCACTTGGGTGTTCAGCACGTGAACATCATGAATGAATTAGTGTCGACATTTAGGGATCAAAAACCCGTTCATTATAAAAAATGGTATGTTTAATTTTATTGTGATAAATTACTGATGATTATAACACTTTGTAACTACTATTACAAAACATACAATTTTTTGGATTTTCTACTAAATATACTTTTAATTAATTAATTAAACAATATAACACATTATATTTAGTATATAATAAAAAGAAAACACTTTTTATTTCGGACAAGGTTTGTTATTGAGTTAGATATATGTAATAAACTACATAATTGCCTCTAGGCATACCCCTAACTTTATCAATCTCTCGCTTGCACTTGGGGGGCAATTATGGAATCTTTGTCCCATCCCTTCAATCAGTTTGATGAGAACGGGTCGAGTTAGACCCGTCGTGAATGTATATGCTATGTTGGTTTAATTATCTACTATGACAATGAGCTCTCTTCAATGCCGATAAACTACTTTTATCATGTGGAATTGTTCGGAGTATGTTTTTCGAATTCTAGTAAGCTCTTATTATTACACTGTTATCACATAACAATGATTAGTATTCTTAATACATGGAATAACCCCTATCTCGGTTATAAATTTGTGCATTTATACACACACATACACACACACACAAACTCTGCTTTTATTGTGGTGCTATTCAAGGCGATGTACTTAGCATTTTCATTGAATCGGCCATAATGTTTCATTTGAAACATTTCCAACTCAAAGCTTCTTAATTAAGGTTTGAATATGAATTTAATATTGACATATCATATTCAATAGCACTTTTGAAGTTCGAGTCTGAACACTCTTTCATAAAGAGTTTGTTATTTCTGTAAACATTTCTCTAGAATTTCGTAGATACTCGAGGACACTCTAAACTACTGTTTAATGATCTTAATTCGGATTTGATATTTTCTTCATGCATCAAATACATAAGCAAAATATGATATTACAGACAATACAATATATATGATAATTCATATTACTAAAGCATAAGGAATTCACCATACATGTTCCTTATCAAACATTTTAATAAGGTGACTTTGCATATCGTTTGAGACATTCCTAACATCCTTTATACTTCTTACAAAAGATACAATTTACAAATCCAATAACGAGTATTAAACAACAAAACTATTACCGATTTTAACATAAGTACATTGTTAACAATTAAGGTATGTTGTTTACCTTTTTGGAAATATTTTAGTATCTTTTATAGTTCTTTCTTATGGACACACGCTTACTCCGCATTTTGACTAAAAATCAAACTATTTGATATACTAACAGAATACTTACTCAATTCTGATGTTTATAGAATGGTACTTTTGTATCATTTCTTAGATCATATTCGAAAAACCACAAACTCAATATCACTTCCACTGACTTCAAGACACTTTGATTGTTATGTGCAATAGTCTATTCTAAATCATTATTTAGAATTTTCCATTTTAAACCGTGTGTACAAAAGCATAAAGTCATACCCAGCGATAATTTTGTGAGTAAATCTGAATTAACCTGAGTATGTGATAGAGTTAGAGGTATGCCCTAGGGAAATTATGTAATTTGTTACATATATCTAACTCGTTGACCAATCTTGTTTGAAATAAAGATATTTTCTTTCTATTATATACTTGATATAATGTGGTTATATTAATTAATCAGTTTAATTAAAAGTATATTTAATAGAAAATCCATAAATGGTATGTTTTGTGATAGTAGTTACAAAATGTTGTAACCATGAGTAATTTATCACAGTGAAACAAATATACCATTTTAAATGTTCCGGCCAAGGTGCATCGAGATTGGATATCGATGTATCCGTTGAGACTAGAGTACATAACGCTCTACAAATGTTGGGCAGTGTATTACTCATGACTGTTGGGGGCACCAAGGGGTTACGTACTGATAGTTATTGGATAACTATGGAATGACTCACTCGATAGTTTTCTGTTGGTTAATATAACTAAGGTCAAGCAGAGAATATCGATGTGACTAATTTACACAGTTCTCTCGACTTGAGAATACTGATGATCTTCAACGTGGAAGCTCCGCTTTGATTATAGTTAAATCGTGGCACGACGTCCATCGAACGACTATAGGTGGGTTGAGTTGAAGCTTTGGAAGTGAAACATTATTCAAGATAGGATTCGTCTCCTCGGTTATATGAGGTTAGTGTCATGGTCAACTGAAGTCAACTCAAAGTCAAAGTCTATGGGCAGAGCATTTTGGTTAATAATAATTGTTATTATTGAACCAAAGACTTTATGTTTGGACTATGTGGATGATATTGGAATTTTGACCATTACCAAATTTCATAAATCCAAAGTGATATAGTTTTGACAAAGAGAATTGGTGTAAATAATTGTCACTATTAGGTACTGCTTATAATAACTTAAATTGGATTTTTACCAAAAGATGTGTAAGAGATAAATTCGGCCAAATGTCACAACACCTGCTAAGTGACGTGTGAATGTTAATATTCGAATAGTTCGATATTAATCGCTGACTGAATTTACACCTATGAGTCGCACAATCATAATGATGAATTCTCTGAAAAACCACATGATTTAATTAATTTATAAAATATTGTAAATTGATTAGATTAGTTGATATTTGAGAAATATTAATTATTATTTATTTGATGTTTGGAAGTTATTTTGTAATTATTTTAATGCATTTATAAAAATTATAGCAAGTTTTATCTATTCCTATCTGGGCTCATTTTTCTTGTATTCCTTCAGTGCTACAGCCTATGATCGGTATTGACTGGCTGGCCGATCTTATCGGCAAGGTGATTTGTTATGACGCGAACACAGTGGCAAGGAAGAGACTGGTTTATGCTAAAGCCTTGATTGAGATAACTCCTACCAAACCCTTACCATCTACTCTTCGAGTTCGTCTTCCTAACGGTCATGAAGTCGAGATTCGTGTTCGTTACAGTTGGAAGCCGAACATTTGTACGTCCCGTCAGTCTTTCAAGCATTCCATTGATTCATGTTCGCGTGGGACAGCTATTTCTCTTTCTCTTTTGTCTTCTCAGATCCTGCTTCCTAGACCCCTTGTTAGGAAGTGGGTTCCGAAAGCTTCCCCAATTATTCCTTCCCTTTCTTCTGATGTCATCATTCAAGCTGCTCCTTCTGAATTACCTCCTCTTGTTCTTTATTCGGTCGTGGATGTTTCTTCTAATCCATTGTGTGATGGACCTTCCTCTGATACTATTGTTTGGGACCCTGATGAGCATGCTTGGCTACACCTACCTTCGGACATGAGGTTCTTGCCTGAGACTAATACCTTTTATGTTTTCATCAGTGACTCTACAGAGGAAACGAGAAGTCTTATTTACCATATTGTTGGTAAGGGCCTTGCCCTCACCAGGGAGGGTGAGATTGGTGAGGTGAACAAGAGTAAGTTCCATGATGTAACATGGGATATGAAGTTTATTTACTCTCATACTTCTGCTGGTTATGCTACTGATCTGGCTCTTCTTTTCGCTGGGTATGCTGATGTTACTGGTCCAGTGTTCGATGATGGTAGTGCTTGTCCTTCCTCCCCTTCGGGAGGTTAGGCAAGTTCCTTTGTAGTATTATAGGCCTTTTGGTCTATCTCATGTTCCTTAGTTTGTCAATGGCTTGTCCACTTTAATCAGCTGCTCTGTGCATGTACAGACTACCTGTTCTTTATTTATATACAATGGCACAACCCACTATAAAGCCGGCTAGCTTTGCTAAAAAAAAAAGTTATGTGTGCATTGATATACGATATCAATCTAATTTGAAGATAATTGCATGAAATGATTTTTGAAAAATTTATTTCATTTGATGACATGATTTGTGGAAATTTTATGTCATTTGATGACATACGTGTAAAGAAAGGATTGGAGAGAGAAAGACAATCAAGGGAATTAATTAGGGAAGTTTAATTAAAGAATGAGAAAAGTTTCATTAAAACATATTCTCTAATTCATTCTATACGTACAATTCATTTTCTTTCTCATTCGTTCTTTCTCTTTCTCCCTCCTAACTTTTCATGGCAGAAACAAAAAAAGAAAATGAATTTTCAAAATCTTTCAAATTCAAATAAAAAGATCAAATAAAATAAAACAAAAGTGGTTCATCCATCTCTTGTAAGGATAGGATGTGGATCTTGAAGATCTGAGGAGATATCATCATTCAAGGTGTGATTTCTAGGCAATATCCTATGGTGATTCAATGGGATCTAGAAGCATTCTTCATTCAAGGTATGTTTTAAGGATTGGGTAGTAAGGTATGTCGTTTTCAATATATAGATAGTGATTTTACAACGTTTGATGGAAATTTAATTTGACTTTCATAATTTGTATGATGTTTTACCGTCTTGCTTCATTAAAAAATTGTTTATGAAGATTGAATTATTTATTGAATGATACAATTGAGTTTTCATTTGATAGATCAAAATTAATTTTTTTATGTTTTAAAACAACATTTAAGTGTAGATCTATGTTTTTAAACATTCTAATTAAATTGTAATTCTTCGGATCTGAATGTTTACATGTTCGAATTAATTAGTTGCTTTCCTTTACCTTGTTAAATTTTGAAATACAATGTTTTATTTTAGTTCTATGTTTTAACATTTAATTTAAATTCCATTTCTTTAAATCTGGAAATTTACATTTTCATGTCGATTGAATGAATTATATTTAAAGTCAAAAATGAAATATATATGGAATCAATACTATGTTTCAATTGTAGATCTATGTTTTAATCTTTCATAACAAAGTGTAATTTTAGTTTTGAATTTTAATACATGTATGTATGTATGTATGTATGTTTGCATGTATTACTTGCACTTTTTATTGCATTAGATATTTACATATGAATAAAAGGAATTTTAACAGCAAATCAAAGTTTTGATATTGACTGTAATAACTATCTAATTTATATTATTAGAAAGCTTTGATTGAATTCCATATATACATATTTGGATCTACTTGTATGTGTTCCTATAAAATTTATTTTTCTTTACGTATTTTGTCATAGTATGAAATCATTTATCCTTTTTAATTAAGACAATAATGTATACATACAATTCGTTGTTTACCTTCCATATTCTTACATTATAGCACCTACTAATTGTCATTAATATGTTGCATTAATTAAATTTACTAAAAAGGGAAACTGTATCAATCACCCTTGTCATCCCTTATTTATTTCCATTTCAATTCCTATGTAATAACCATTCAAATTGTTCTTGTTTATTTTATGTATACACATCAATTACCACTGACTATGCACACTCCCTGTATGTTGCACTTGCATAATATTTACTGTGAATATATTTACAATTCATGTCATATTTAGAATAGTTGTTAATGTTATTTTATTAATCAATTATTAAATTTAATTAAGAGAAAGAAATTAAATGCTTTCTTCTCCTACTAAATTTATGATCCCTCATTAATTGAATAATTTAAGAGAAAGAAAATGAAAAGTTTCATTCTCTAAATAAATTTATGCCCCTTCATTAATTGAATAAGTTAAGAGAAAGAAAATGAAAAGTTTCCTTCTCTAAATAAATTTATGATCGCTCATTAATTGAATAAGTTGAGAAAGAAAATGAAACATTTCCTTCTCTAAATAAATTTGAAAAGTAAACGTTACACACAAATTTGTATATAAGAATATATTTGATATACTCTAACTTACATACACATTAAATCAAAGTGAAACTTTATTTATGAAGTTAAAAAAAATATTGATTTTATTTAAAAGAAACTTAGAAAAGTTTCAAATGAACTTAAACTTCATAGGCCCATTAAAAATCCAAAATGATTAAATTTTTTGAAATTTACTCATTTCTTTCGCTGCGGACTAACCCAGTTCCAACAGTATGATGAATAATGAATCTGATATGCTAATTTCAAAAATTGAAAATTACGATGTTATTCTTATCGACATTGCTCATTACATTTCAAGTGCATTAATCTTTCTCTTAAAGACACATTCGAGGCTGATAGATCATATCCCTTTAGGTACAATTACCAAAATCATATTTTGATAACGTACTTGGAATCCACTTCGGATTTGCACATCATGCCATATCATGGAGTCATTATCTTAATGGTTTAATTGATAGCCGAGGAATATCTTTTTCGAATTGATAAGAAACTCATAGTTTTTATTCAATATGCGAGAATATTTATTAGATATTTTAACGCATTATGTTCGTTTAGGTTTCGTTAATTTCATTTCATTCCTCATAGTCAGTTTTATCCTTGGATCGTTTCCAAATCCATTTTACCACTAATAATTTCTAAAAGAAATTCCATCACGATGAAGTTGGTATTTCTTAAAACAACAATTATTTCTCAGTGCAATGGAACAAGTGTTCATAAGCACTTTATGAATTGCCTTTTGTATAAACCTGATTTGGTTTTAGTTTACAATACATATGTTCAAAACATAAATTTGTCATCCAACGACTATCATTCCCAAACTTCTTTTAGGGTGATTTATACAAGATCCCTCATGCCAACTTCTTGACCTAGGATATGTTGGAGTTTCTTATAAACCCTTATTTTGTGCGATTTTGTAAACCATTCTTTAGATGAAATTAATTTTAATATTGTATACTACTCTTAAGTACACGATCTTACAGAAAGAAGTTAGCTCAACTTCACTTACAAGTAATCAATCTTTGTCACAAGTAATCATACTTTGTTCAAGAAGGTTTGATTACTCCTTACCGGTACATTATTATGTATCATATAGAGGTGTGATTTTTGAGATTGAATCTTTATTTATTTTAGGTACGTTTGGAAGCTTTTCCAATATATCCATCTATTCAATCAAATCAAATCAATTTTATTTATATTGCATGTTATTTTATTTGCTTCCATTTTATACACATTGAGCTACTCACAAACATGTTACAGTGTATCAAATACACATGTCCACGTCGGTGAAAACTCATCTGTGAATATAACGAAGTAAGTGGAACCGTTTTGGTATTAATAAACTTGAAACTGCATACATCTATATGTATCAATCTGAAGAGTTCATCAACTCTTATCACATTGGTTATGAAAACAAATACTGCATTATAGTTTTATTTTATAATGAATATTCATAATATAAATATATTAAAAAAACCATGTCCAGTTTTTAGTCGATACTAAAAAGTAACTGTTAGTTCATAAGTAATGTTTGGTATGTTTTATGAAAACAATTTTCGTAACTTGATGTGACCAATAAGTGATATTTGGCAAGCTCCCACTATTTCTATCATTACTATAATATTGTACGAAATACGAAGGTCCATTCAACCATTCAAGGTAGGCTATTTATTCCATCAACTGTGACCAGTTTTACAATCGATAGTATTTAGATCAAATATCTTAAACTTGGAAGTATAAATCTCATAGAAAATAATTTTCTATATGAAATAAAATTTTGAATTGAAATCATATTTCCCATTCTAATGTTAAGTATCAACTATTGTTTTGCAATTCTCGTTTTCGATGTTTCCTTTTGAAGCAGAAGGACCATTCACTCTATTCATTCCAATTGTCCCATAGGATACATCCACTCTTATACATTCAATTTCCTTTCAAACCGGTCGAACCATTCAAATGAAATAATAACTAAAATATCATAATAAACCCTTTACAAAAGTGCATTTGGTCATCCTTAACTTTTAAGGATATCAAATAAATTGCACTTTACGTAAAATGGTCAAATTGACATTTCAGTGATCGAATTATTAGATCTATCTTGTAGCCTTTGGTCCATTATGACATTTAAAACAACAAGATCATTATTATAATCAACCATATTAAATACACGATCTTCCTCTACAGTTTACTTGCTTATTCAACGAACTAATTTCATCGATGTTTCGTACATTACGAATCGTGATCGTTCACCAAATAACATTTATAAGTGATTGTAGGGGGAATTAATTTAAAGCACAAAAATTTGTATATTTTTAGCCTCAAGGACACGACCTCAATATTTTAACCACAAGGACAAACATTCTCCTAAAAATTATTCATAAGGACAAACATTCTTCCAAAATTATTCATAAGGACAAACATTCTTCCAAAACTACTACCGAACTAAAAACCGATACCTAAAAACTGCTACCGATAACTACAAACTGACACCTAAAAACTGCTATCAATAACTAAAAACCAATACCTAAAGAAAGTTGTCCTTCAGGCTAAAATACTGAAGGTCTGTCCTTGAGGCTAAAATGTTGAGAAATTTTGTCCTTGACAATAATTTCTTGGTGATTGTATATGGACCAAATATTCATATTCTTGTATTGTTTTAGAGTTCGAAACTCATTGAAGACCATACTTAGACTCAGGCAAGTAAACTCATAAGTAATCAAGTTAAGAACGTATTTAGTGGTTGTATAATTAGGCGCTTGCATGGATAAACATGCAAAAAAATTCTGGTAAGTAAATTCTGTAGGAAATGCGTATTATGGATCTTAAGGCATAATTAACACTAGAGGGGGGGTGAATAGTGTTTAATTTATTTTATGAATCTTTTTGAAATATTTTCAAATTAAACCCAAACAGATGCAATTCACAAACACAGAGACAATCACAGAACCAGAAACAAATGCAAATAGTAAATAAAAGCAGTAAAGGAAAGAACACAACGGAATTTTATACTCGTTCGGAGTTACCTACATCCAGTCCCACACAATTTCTTGTGCAGATTACTTTTCAAATATAATGTCTATATTACAACCTTGATTTCAAGGCCACGAGATACACCCTCCTGTCTTCGAGTCCAGGGCAAACTCTCTTGATTTAACCAGGCTATAAGATCACTTAATTGATTTACGGGCTACAATCACATCCAATTGGTTTATGGGCCATAATCACACCGTTTCCAATCACACTTTGATAGAGAGAGACTCGATACACTTTGATCTTTCAATCTTTGATTACAAATGAACCTTTAACTCTGAATAGCACTGAGATCTTTGAGAGAGAGTGGTAGAGAATCAAACTAGAGACGATCGAGTTTGATTCACTTAGGATTTCGGCAGAGTTTTGCTAAGAATGTTTGAAAATAAGAATGGAAGAGAAAGAGGAGAGAAAACAAAGAAATCTTAAGTGAAAATTCGTTGAAAACTACTGGTATATATAGAAGAATAACGATCATGTCCATTCGTGAAAGGTTATGACGAATAGACACTTCTTTTGAAAATTCGAATTTTAAAATCTACGGCGACATGGGGGGTATAGGCATGTCGACATCCCTAGTATTTTTTGAAAATTGATTTTTGTTTTAAAAGAGATTTTCTCGAAACAATCTTAGAACTTTGTAAACTATTTTGAATATGCTTTATGATTATAAAAACCTTTGGAAAGTGATCTTACGAAATACAAAAGTAATAAAAACTAAATATATAAATATTTTGAGATTAAAGCTAAAACATTAAAACCAGGAGATAGTTTAAAAACAAGAAATGATTTTGAAATTAATATGATTAAAAATAGTTTTTGAATTAAGGCTAAAATATTTAAACCGAGAGAGAGATGTCTTTTTTTTAAAAGATAGTTTTGAAAAATCTAAAAATAAGTAATTTTGAAAATTTTGTGGATTCCATTCCACTAGAGAAGGTCGTGGGTTCCATCTAACTAAAGAGGTCATGAGGTCCACCCCACTATTAAAGCGAGAAGGTGGATTCCATTCCACAATTAAAATCCGAATAAAGATTTAAGTACTATTATGAAGTTTTAACATAAATCTAGACTCTATTACTTATCTTGAAATCTTGAACTCTTGATACTCATGAGTCTTCAGTCTTGATTTCTTCAATCTTGAATTCATCAGTCTTGATTCTCTATACTGTACAGTTTTCATTATCGATACCTGCATATATGTATCCTGCATATACATATATATCTAGACAAAGATATTAGTATTTATATTTTATAACAAGTCATAAGGTTGTTGTCATCAAAACCATCATCTCAGAAACTAACAGTCTCCCCCTTTTTGATGATGACAACCTATGTTTATAAAATATACTCTACCAAATTTTGATTCCCCCTTATTCCAACAACCCCCTCTTAATCTACTAACTCCCCCTTAATCTAAGCCTAACTATCATATTTTATAATTCTCCCCCTTTGTCATCAACAAAAACTAAGCCTAAATTACATAACTCCTCCTTAAACTAATATTATGGAACTAAATGCTAATAACAAAGTATAATAAGCGAAACATAAATCTAATTTTATTATATATGATGTTACATTAGACATATATATGAAACATAGACACAAATATATACAAGTACACAAAATATAAAAACATTAATATAATAACAATCTAACGAGAGTCCTTGACAATTGGTAACTTGTGAATCGAACAATTAGGGTAATGGAGACAAAAGTTTCCATGTTGTTCTACTAAATTACCATTTTTGTCAAAACAGACTTCTCCAATGCAAACAACATTATCGTCCTCATCCTTTTGCACTTCTTCCTCTTCTTCCTCTTCTTCGTCGTCCTCTAATGGATTATGAATACGTATGTTAGAGCAACCATCTTCAATCACAATAGGGTCTGCATGATTATCCATTAGATTTTTGCAAATTTCTAAGAATCTTGCATTGTTTCTATTGTTCCTTTGCCATCCTTATTTGCATGACTTGTAATTCAGTTAGCGTTTGCATAGAATCCTTCATAATTTCCTCAATCTTCATTACTCGAGCCAATGTAGTACGTTGGAATGGACCAAAATTAGGAGAAGGGATGGAAATGGTTGCATTTTGGTTTGATTTAGAAGAGGATGCCATTACTTTGTATTTTCAAAAGTTTATTACAGAGAAAATTAAGTGAGAAGACAGATGAATTCGAAATATTGTGGTTATATAATCACCAAACTGGTTTTAGAGAGAAAAACAAAATTTCAAATCTGACCGTTGTATGTCGACATGGGGGGTAGGAGCATGTCGACATCCCTTTGAAAATTTTGACAATTTTTTTTCTTTATTTGTTTAAATATATATGTTACTATATCTATATTCTATATCTCAGTTATAGAACAAATACCTAGCTCTCTTTTTAATTTAATGAAGGTTGATTGATTAAGGGTTTGGTTAGAATATCAGCTATTTGATTCTCAGTGTTGATAAATTCAAGAGAAATAATCTCTTTACTTATATTATCTCTGAGAAAATGATGTCTGATATCAATATGTTTTGTTCTAGCACGATGAGTAGGATTTTTGGATAATTTTATTGCACTTGTATTGTCACAATACATTGGTGATTTTGAAATATTTAATCCAAAATCCTTTAGAGTCTGTTGCATATAGATAACTTGAGAACAAGCCAAAGCAGCGATATATTCTGCTTTAGTTGTTGATAGTGAGACAATATTTTGCTTTTTACTAAACCTAGAAACCAGAGAATGTCCTTAAAAGTGACAAGTTCCACCTGTACTTTTTCGGTCTGATTTACAACCAGTGTAGTCAGCATCACAATATGAGATTAAATCAAATGAATCGTTTTTAGGGTAAAATATGTCATAGTCTAAAGTGTGTTTAACATATCTTAGGATACGTTTAACAGCTTTTAAATGGGTTCCTTTGGGTTGAGATTGGTATCTTGCACAGAGACAGACACTATGCATGATATCAGGCCTACTCGCAGTTATATAGAGTAGTGATCCAATCATTCCCCTGTATAGTTTTTGATCAACATATTTTGACATGTATTCTTTATTCAAGGCTTCATTGGTTTCCATAGGAGTGGGTTTTCCACTCACAGTGGTCATACCAAACTTACTAACTAGATCCCTAGCATACTTTTCTTGACTAATGAAAATACCACTATCTAATTGTTTTATTTGCAATCCTAAAAAGAAAGTAAGTTCACCCATATGACTTATCACAAACTCTTTTGCCATTATTTCAGAAAACTCTTTGTTCAGTTCATTGTTTGTTGATCCAAAAATGATATCATCTACATAAATCTGTACTAATTGGATATCATTTTTGTTTCGTTTAATAAAAAGAGTATTATCTACTCTACCAATTTCAAAATTTGATTGTAATAGGTAAGATCTTAGTTTGTCATACCAGGCTCTAAGAGCTTATTTCATACCATATAAAGCTTTCTTTAATTTGTAAACATGATTTGGAAACTTTTCTTCTTCAAAAAGTGGAGGTTGTTCAACATAAACATCCTCTTTAACAAAACCATTTAAAAAAGCACTTTTGACATCCATTTGAAATAATTTGAAATTGTTGTGGTTTGCGAAAGCAAGTAGAATTCTAATGGCTTCTAATCTTGCTACGGGTGCAAAGGTTTCATCAAAGTCTATTCCTTCTTCTTGACAATAACCTTGCACGACTAACCGAGCTTTATTTCTAACGACCTCACCTTGTTAATTCATTCATTTTATTTTTATAAACCCATTTAGTTCCTATTATAGTTTTGTCCTCAGGTCTAGGAACAAGTTCCCATACATCATTTCTGGTGAATTGATTCAGTTCTTCTTGCATAGCAAGAATCCATGAATCATCAGATGATGCTTCCTATGGATTTTTGGGTTCAATAGTTGATATAAAAGCTACATGACTCATCTTGTTTAGTTGATTTCTAGTTCTAACAACAGATCCAATATTTCCTAGTACATTTTCTATAGGATGATCTTTTATAGCCTAATATTTTTATTAGGATGAACAGTTTCACAATTTGTTTCATTTGATTCATTATTTAAAGTAACAAAATCATCTTCATCATTTATTTGAACAAAATACATGCATTGTTTCTTCAATGGTGTTAGTTTTTAAATTGAAAACTCTGTATGCTTTACTTCTATTAGAATATCTGATAAAGATTCCTTTATTGGATTTAGGAACAAATTTATCCAAATTGTCCTTTGTATTTAGAATAAAGCATTTACATCCAAAAACTTTAAACTAAGATACCTTTGGTTTCTTATTGAAAAGAATTTCATATGGTGTTTTATTGGTTAGAGGTCTAATTAAAATCCTATTAAAAATGTAACAAGCTGTAGCGACTGCTTCAGCCCAAAAATTTCTTGGTAATTTACTATTTGAAAACATAGTTCTTGCACACTCTTGAATCGTCCTATTTTTATGCTCTACCACTTCGTTTTGTTGTGGAGTTCTTGGAAAAGAAAAATTATGAGTTATTCCTTTTTTATTCCAGAAATTCTCAAAATTTTCATTTTCAAATTCTCCACCGTGATCACTACGAATAGTTTTGATTTTTAAAGAAATTTGATTTTGAATTCTTTTTGCAAAAGTTTTAAATAAATCAAAAGCATCACTTTTATGTTTCAGAAAAATTATGCATGTAAATCTAGAATAATCATCTACAATTATAAAAACATATTTACTGTGATTTATTGATTGAATTTGAGATGGACCAAATAGATCTAAATGAAGTAACTCAAGAGGTTTTGAAGTTGTAATCATATCTTTCAATTTAAATGAACTCTTTCTAAGTTTTCCTAATTGACAAGCATCACATATACTATCTACTTTAAAATCCATTTTAGGGAGACCTCTTACTAGATCAAGTTTTGAAAGTCTAGATAAGAGTTTGAAATTCAAATGCCCAAATCTTTTATGCCAAATCCAAGGGCCACTTGTGTTAGCCAAAAGACATAGGTTATCATTTGATATTTTCATACTAAGAATATAAATATTTTTCTTCCTAATTCCTTCCAAGATAATATTTGATTTATTATCTTCGATGTGACACTTATCCTTTTCAAATTTAATTTTGTAGCCCTTGTCACATAGTTGACTTATGCTAAGTAAGTTGTGTTTTAGATTCCAAACTAACAGAACATCAAAAATAATAGGAGTTTTAGAGTTACCGACATTGCCGATGCCAATCACATATCCTTTTGAATTGTCTCCAAAGTTAACCATTCCTCCATCTTCATAAATTATGTCATTCAGTATCTCCGGATTACCAGTCATGTGTTTTGAACATCCACTACCAAGTATCCATTTGTTTTTCTTGATTTGCACCATTTGTCCATTGAGTGTTGATTCTTCAAAAGTCATATAACACATCTGTTCCTACACAACACGAAAATTCGGTAGTAACTAGATTTTCTATAATAACATTATGCAGACTTAAGAGACAATGATGATTTGGACAGTTTTGAACTAGTGTTAACAGAATCTCCAAAAATTGCCATTTTAAACTTTTTCAAAATTCAGATTATGATAACTTTGAAAACCAATGCTCTGATACCAAATGTAGGAAATGCGGATTATAGATCTTAAGGCATAATTAACACTAGAGGGGGGTGAATAGTGTTTAATTAATTTTATGAATCTTTTTGAAATCTTTTCAAATTAAACCCAAACAGATGCAATTCACAAACACAGAGACAATCACAGAACCAGACACAGATGCAAATAGTAAATAAAAGCAGTAAAGGAAAGAACACATCGGAATTTTATACTGGTTCGGAGTTACCCTACATCCAGTCCCACACAATTTCATGTGCAAATTTCTTTTCAAATATAATGTCGATATTACAACCTCGATTTCAAGGCCACGAGATACACCCTCCTGTCTTCGAGTCCAGGGCAAACTCTCTTGATTTAACCAGGCTACAAGATCACCTAATTGATTTACGGGCTACAATCACACCTAATTGATTTATGGGCTACAATCACACTGTTTCCAATCACACTTTGATAGAGAGAGACTCGATACACTTCGATCTTTGATTACAAATGATCCTATAACTGTGAATAGCACTGAGATCTTTGAGAGAGAGTGGTAGAGAATCAAACTAGAGACGATCGAGTTTGATTCACTTAGGATTTCAGTAGAGTTTTGTTAAGAATGTTTGAAAATAAGAATGAAGAGAAAGAGGAGATAAAACAAAGAAATCTTAAGTGAAAATTTGTTGAAAACTACTGGTATATATAGGAGAATAACAGTCATGTTCTTTCGTGAAAGGTTATGACGAATAGACACTTCTTTTGAAAATTTGAATTTTAAAATCTACAGCTACCATATCGACATGGGGGGTATAGGCATGTCGACATCCCCTAGTATTTTTTGAAAATTAATTTTTGTTTTAAAAGAGATTTTCTTTCTAAAGTTTGTCAAAACAATCTTAGAACTTTGTAAACTATTTTGAATATACTTTATGATTATAAAAACCTTTGAAAAGTGATCTTACGAAATATAAAAGTAATAAAAACTAAATATATAAATATTTTGAGATTAAAGCTAAAATATTAAAACCAGGAGATAGTTTAAAAACAAGAAATGATTTTGATATTAATATGATTAAAATTAGTTTTTGAATTAAGGTTAAAATATTTAAACCGAGAGAGAGATGTCTTTTTTTTAAAGATAGTTTTGAAAAAAATCTAAAAATAAGTAATTTTGAAAATTTTATGGATTCCATTCCACTAGAGAAGGTCATGGGTTCCATCCCACTAAAGAGGTCGTGGGGTCCATCCCACTATTAAAGTGAGAAGGTGGATTCCATTCCACAATTAAAATTCGAATAAAGATTTAAGTGCTATTATGAAGTTTTAACATAAATCTAGACTATATTACTTATCTTGCTATCTTGAACTCTTGATACTCATCAGTCTTCAGCCTTGATTTCTTCAATCTTGAATTCGTCAGTCTTGAATCTCTATATTGTACAGTTTTCATTCTCACTACCTGCATATATATATTCTGCATATACATATATATCTAGACAAAGATATTAGTATTTATATTTTATAACAAGTCCTAAGGTTGTTGTCATCAAAACCATCATCTCGGGAACTAACAAATTCTATATATTTATTTGTCAATATTAATTCAGTTCATTTGTATATTTTAATTGATAAACATTTGATCAATTATATTATTTGCACAAATTTATCAATGTAGATTATTATAACTTTATATAGAAGATCTTCTTACAATATTAGAAAGGTTAAACATTACGGTTTCATTTTTCTAACAAGGCTCCCACTAGTCTTTTATATTTCTCCAAACCCTAAAATGAAACATAGAAGTCTTTCGACATCACTAGTGGATGGTAGGACTCGTCCGTCTTGGGATTCTAACCTTAAGATTTCTCAACAAGTCATAGCCCAACAGACGATCAATAACTCCTTATCGGTTGTATTATATAGAACTCATAACCTGTGGTTCCTTATCCTAATCTCATTTCGACCTTGAGTTTGTTCAATAAGTCAAAATAAATTATACACTCGTATCAATCATTTCGCGACGGCCTAAGTATAGTATATGTACCTTGAGTTTGCTAGACAAATATATATAGTTATCTTACCTTATCTAGGAAATATATTAATACTACTACACATAACATTTCTAGCTTAAGCTCAACAACCATAGAGTATGCAAGTAATTTACTAATATATAAAATGGTAAAGGACAACACTTATATTAAAAATTCATAATCTTCAATATATTTAATTTAGTGATATTGACTTACGGAATAATGTATTTCTTATGAAATACCATCGTGATTTAAGTGTTAGATACATCATAAACCATGGTGTACGTACCATACGTATGTATTCATTCCTTAAGTCCAATTGAATTTCTTATTGTTCCACCTTTAGTTTATACATTTGTATTATATAAGTTTTATTATCATATAACTTTATACCTTATTTAAAATATATAATATTTTATGTATAACAATATATTAATTAAATCTTAATTAATTAAGACTTTAATTAATTATTATATTATTCAGTTATAACATATTACATTGAATATATATACACACACTATAACTTTTATAGTAATACACATATATCTTATATTGTTAACCTAAAAAATGGATCAACATCCTGGATCAAGTGTGAAAGCACTAGTGCAGATAATCAGCAGCACGAATCTCAGATAAACAACAAATAAAAAGCAGAAGTAAGAAAAGTGACAGAATTTTTATAATGGTTTGGTTGACTCTGGCCTACTTCCACTTTAATCAATCTTTATTATGATCATACTAGTTGAATCTCTCTGGATATCAACTAGTTAGTCCTTAGATCTAAGTTACAATTAGTTAGAATAAGTCACAAGTACAAGAGTTGACTGGAGAATCAAAGTAACCACCTTGATGACTATTGTGAGGGAGAAGAAATTTGAAGAAGTAAAGGAATTCTAGTAGAGTAATGGTGGCTCTCTCCCCCCGGAAAAGATCCATCTCTAGTTGCAGGATGTTATGCCAAGTCATCACCGAAAATCTCAAATCAATCCGAGTCATTTCTATGGATCGCTAGCTATCCATAGTGGATGGATCGCTCGCTATCCATAGAGGATGGATCGCTAGCTATCCATTAACTTAGCATATTTTTCTACCAGAAGCCTTTGCTTAGTGCTATGAAGGAGCTCGGAAAGTTAGAGGGCGATCCGACCTATCTTGATGGATCGCTAGCTATCCATGGGGGATGGATCGCTAGCTATCCATGGGGGATGGATCGCTAGCTATCCATGGGGGATGGATCGCTAGCTATCCATCCATCCACTTAGCATATTTTTAAGTGATCTTTATTTGATTGTCTTCCTATCTTCTATTTAAGTGTCTTGTACAAATATTAAGTCGGTTGGAGTTAGTTTGATCATCCGTCTTCATTGGTCATCTAGTCCAGAAGAATCATCCATAAATCGCTCAAATCTTAACGAAATCGAATGAAACTTTGCAGGAACACTCTAGAGGGTATCAAGGACCCACCGTAAAAATTTAAGGTAGTGGAGCCCATTCTAGATGGGTCACCAACGATCCATCAAATCAACTCCAAATGCTCTAATTTTTTGTCATCCTTCTTCTATGTCTTCTAAATGTTCTCCTAAAATTTCAAGTCAATCCGACTTCATATGGGTTCTAAAGATCCATTTTAAGTTAGCTACTTTTGGTCAAATAGTTTGAATTCGATGAGTCTTCACTTCTCGAGCTAGATTGTTTGGCATGCTATGAAACTTGGAAAGCGTCTCTAGGGAACATATTAGATCATGATGCAAGAGGACTAGAGGATCCACGAGCAAGCTTTATGGATCGCTAGCGATCCATAGGCGATGGATCGTTGGCGATCCATAAGCGATGCATTGTTTTGGCAATTTTCTTCTTTAGTCTTTCTCTTCTTTTCCTTCTGGTCTTCTTGGTCGATCCTTGAGATATTTTGACTTGTTGTAGATGTTCTAGTTCCCTTTGAATTCTATTGGGTTAAAACCCCAGTTAACACTTGCCCCCCCCCCCCAAGTACGCCTTTTGAATAAAAGGCGTGCTTTGCTCCAGAACAAGTTCCTGTAACAAGTCTTTGATTGTTGAGCTTCCCAGTGGCTTTAACCTTGGCAAACCGTCCAGTTCCTTTGGATTCTTTGGCCAATTACAAGTCGCTCCAAACCTGTTATATCCTAGGACTCTAACTTTGCTTAGGTGTAATCTATACATCACAATCATTTCGACTTTATTCGGATTTATTACATCACATATCTCTAATTAAATCACATGTTTCCAATTACATCACATATCTCCATCTATATCACACATCTCTGATTGTCCCATATTCTTTCGGGATTTACATCACTATTAAGTTTTTGCTTCACATCAAAATCACATTATATATCAAATAACATCATATATCAAAATCACATCAAATTTCAGAATCACACCAAATATCAGAATCACAACGTATATCGAAATCATCCCTGTTCATCTAGGATTTATCAGTTTTATTCTGTTTATAAGGCATTCAAATCCTTCTATTAAATCAAATCTATTTTAAGGCTCGATCTCCCTTGATCGTTTAAGTTTAACTCCTGGAACAGGTATGACATACCCGTATATAGATGTTGTGATTTACACAGATACAGATATGTTGGCCCCTCTTATATACATATGTGTTGTCCAAATATATATATATAATTTAGTATATATATATAAAACAACACTTACAAATACAATTTGTACAATATGCTAAATATATGAATATATAATATCTATAAATATAATTGATTTGCAAAATTGTTTTGAATAATCACTACACAAAAAATATTTTTAGTAGCGCACAAAAAACGTTATCATGACTTATACTAGTGTTTTAGAGAACGCCACTATATGACATGCAAGCAAAAATTCAGGACCTTCTATTGCGTTTTCATAAACACTACCGAAAAGCAACATATTGCAACATTCTGCAAACGCAAACAAATTTTTTTATCATAGCGTTCTAAAAAATATTATTGACACTACTACAAAATATTATAGTAGCGTTTTGTGTCTGCCACCATATATATTTTGGTAGCGTTTATTAAACGTTGCCAAAAATTGTTAATTTTTTATGAAGATTTCCCTCGCTATGGTAGCTCGTTCAGTGTCCACTTCATTTTGTTCACAACGTGCGTACATGTGTGTGTGTGTGTGTGTGTGTATATATATATTATAGTACTAATTAACATATTTCAATATTAAATTAACAATCACTCATATAATTATCGCATTCAAACAACCGAAAAATACATTAATCACATAATGAAATATAATATACAAACAATTCGATACAAAATATATTAAACCTAGTCATTAGCATTTTAAATATATTTTTATTAAATATGGTATACAAACAATTCGATACAAAAAATACGATAATTGCTCTCATCACTGTTTAAATAAACAAGTAGACGCTTTGAAGCACCATAATCATGCACTTCTCATACTTAAAACTTTGCATGTACCAAATCGAAGCACCAAAAGCACTAGACAACATTTTTAGACCAGTTTCATGTCTTGCTGGTCCATTTCAGTTTAATATTTTAGATTTTGTGCATGCTTTTAGTCCAGATCCCGTGCATGTTCCAAGAAGCAGCAATACTTCAGCTCAGAACAGACCTGTTTAAGTACTCTTTTCAGCTCAAGTGACCTCATTTAGAACATGTTATAAGCTTCAAGTAGTTCCTCTTTAATGTCAGCATGTTCATGTCATATTCCAAACCCTTCAGCCTAGTAGTGTCAATCCTAAACCATGTTTACAACCTACACATCGTCTAAACAAACAGACATCATCACAAGTACTCCCACAACCTGAACTTGCACCAACAACGATACCTATACTGAGTCGGCCATCTGTAATGGGAATACTGAGATTGAAAGAAAAAAAAATGTTAGAAATCATCTTATTTGGAGAAGTTTTCATAAACAGAAAATAAAAAGAAATACATACATAAGGGCACATACAAACATTGATGATTTAATATATGCCGGCATGTCTTCAGGACCTGCAAAGTTGGACATACATTTTGTCATTTTTCACAAGCATATATAATAAGTATTACTGAAAACCTATATTCACACGTTAATGAAATGGTCTCCAATAACTACAGTATGAGCGGATACTACACATTTTCATTTCAAATTCTCTATAGTTGCACAATATTGGTATGTCAACTGATTTTCGAGCTGAAGAATAACTATACCAATTGAAACCTTTTTAGTTCATGTTCGTTCGAATAATTAAAGCTAGAAATATGAACTAACCCAAAAAATTACCTTCAATTGTGTGTTTCCATGGCGCAGATCGACCCTGAAAAGGATATATCAAGCATGTAACTTTGAAAATCCATTTAAAGTTATACTATTATACATACATGAGTGAAATTACCTCTAGCACTACCCTATTAAGGAAAGTTTCGGTGTCATCTTGAACATCTGAATCATATTCTGATTTATAATCAGGAAAGCACTTGTATGTTGCACTAGAAAATAAAAATCGATTTAAAATAGGATTTAATATGTTTATATTATGGTAATTTTTTGTAAACAAGTCTCACTTATAGAAAAAATGAGCAACGCCGCAATTAAACCCAGATAAATCTGGCTCATTCTCCCTAAGTATCTAAATTGATAAAAATAAATAGGTTAGTTGAGATGAGTATGTAAGTTTACTCTAATAACATGTAATAAAAATTATGTATCAACTATGCATACATTTTGATTGTGTCGCCTTCAGTTTCATCTCCTTAGCAAATTTCATAATTTTACAATTATATTCAAAGAACTTCATCTGTTAGCTCCATTTATTCACATTAACAGTCCAAAATATACTAAATATTAGTTCAGCTACCATAGTCAACACAAAGAATACTATAGTACCCTAAGATATGATATTATATATAACCTCTAAGATGGATTCCCTGCAAAAAACAACTTAACCATGCATATTATAATTATCATCAAATGAAGAATTATTCAACTAAAACTAGATCTAGGAAGATAACTACTTAACCACATATACGAAACCATGTATATTATAATTATAATCACCCTTCCTCCTTCACCATATAAAACAACAAATTCACCAACCTGCACAATCGAACAACCAAACTCCATTATTCACAACCAACCTCCAGCACACTTCCTCAACAAACCAAAAATCACCACCCACTGCCTGAAACCATCATCCAAAACCAGCACCACCATTCACAACCAACACCACACCACAACCTCACACCCATTACTGCCTGCATCACCCAAAAAACCCGCAACCAAAACAAGCAACATGAGTATTGATTTTTGTAATGCATTCTCTATTTCCTTATAACGTACTTTTAAGTTAGATCAAATCAGACTTCTCTTAAAAACATAGTTTTGACTCGCATTTAAAGATTAAACTCTCTTAATTTGATCCATGAAGCTTGGGTCCTAAACGACATAATGTTTAGGATATGAAACCAAAAAGAATTAATTTGCACTCCTATTCTTTAGCATTTTACATTGAACAATCCATACCATTATATTTTCTTTTCTATATGAACTGATAATTTCCTACCTTAGCTTGAAATTTCTTGTTTTCATCCAAAGGATAGTTCATAATGAAGGCAAAAAGTTCATGCTCTAAGGCTCTAAGCACTGTTAACAATAAGCATTATTCATTCATGTTTCTTGGTTTTTAACGCAAGCAAACAAATCAACAATCCAGTCTAGTAAGCTTTAACAAAAAAATGCATGGTCCAGCAAACACTAACTAATTAGCGAAATGATGTATGTCATTACATGGGTTTAAGTCTTTGCATGACCCTTTCCTTCTTATAGGATTTTCACTATATAAAACATATAGTGGTTATGGTAAAATCAACTTACTGGAGTTACGCTTCTGTTTGATGTACTGCGACCACTATGATAAGATGTTTCGTAGCTGTAAGAACATTAGCTAACCTTGCCCCACTCAACACGACACTGCAAGCCAGCAACAATGCTTTGTACAAACACTAACCTCAGCAACAATGAACAGTGAAAACCGATGCCATTGTTATGTTGAGTTTACTCTATAGGACTTTAGAAACAAGTTAGGTAACAAAAGCATACAGATTTTAAAGCTTAATAAAAGTAAGTATGTCCAAACATCTTAAGTGTGCATGTTTTTTTTGAAAGGTATACTGAAAAATAGGCCAGAAATCAGTATTGTTGACTAAGCTTTAAGTTTCAAAAGGCAAATAGTACGAGTTATGATTTTGAGTCCATTGTTTTAGACATAAAATAAAGAGCAATACAAATTTAACAAATGTGTAGTATGTAATGATGAACCACCTTCATGCCAAAACATTAAGTATGTTACAAATGCTAAAGTTCTTCATTCACCTGCAGTTTCTGTTGTTGCTCCATATATTGGTCACTTACAAGCTCCATATATCACAAATGCCAAAACTTTGACTCCAAGGAACTAAAATAGCAGTAAAGAACAAATACCATGATGTCATTTTGATCTTGCTTCTGATACCCTATTAAGCAAATAAAAAGCGACTTGCTTCCTAGGATTTCATTCAAATCTTTCACGGGACTATATAGAACCTATACAGAAAGAATATAAAAGCTCAAAACATTGAAAACCATGTCGAAAGAAGCAAGAGTCATTTTTGGAACTGAAGCTATTGTATTAGTCATATAAAGCAATAAATCAGAACAAAAAGCATAAATATAAAGCACGAATCAAGAAGTTGAATCTTCCATTGGTCTCACACGAGGAAGCAAGAACTAGAAAATCTAGATACCCCACTAAGGATTACTTTTGAGAAATATGTCAATAAATAAGAAAACCAAGTATAAGAAACTAATTTTCACTTTGAAAATAAAGTTTTAGAAATCATTGGCAGAAAAATCGTTGATGGTACATGTACAGAGATTTGGCATAAGCTTTAGATAAATTGTAGCAAACTTATACACAAACTTTTTTAATTAATCCGTAACAACTTTGGAAGGTTTACATTAACAGCTAAACAAAATTAAGTTGAATGAAGAGTCAAACCCCTAAGGTTACTTGGTAAAAAATAAGAGTAATAGTACTTGCATGCCATGAACCCTAATTATAATTCAATGTACATAATCTATTAAGATTCATATTTTCATTCAGGCAAATCTTGAAATTCCACCAACATGCTATTGAAATATAAAAATTATATAGTGGTAAAGAAATAGAATACCAAAAGATAATATAGATAAACATAATCTGAAGACCAAAATAAAGAAACTATACCTTCTTGTATTGATGGATAATCATCCATTATAAACTCTTGTTTTTATCCTTTTCTTCCGTGTTCTAAGCATAGTGTCAAAAAAACTAAAGTCCAATATTGTTGGCATATATCTAGTATATACTTGTAAATAAACAATATACATTAATACAAAAACGTAATTATAAAATAACCCTCTTTCCTTATAATTCCCTATTAATAGTTGTGCACACAAAATCTCCAATATCCAATTATCCTAAAACTTCAAGAGATAAAAATTAAAATGGGTGGATTCTATAACAAATACAAGTGTAAAAAATATGTATAAGTGTCGATCAGCTAACCTTTGAAACCATGTGTTGGAAAGCTATATCTTCCTCATCAATTTTATCCTTTGCCTTTCCCAATTTCTTATCCGCCAATTTGCAAAATACAATCGATAAAACCAGTAAAATTCTTAGATATATTACATTTTCTTATGACATATATAGAAATTACTTAGATATATTACATTTTACTATAAATACTGTACATTCAAATCAGAAATCAACCTGATTGATGACATATTGTATTCAAATATTCTATTTTTATTAAGGGGGTACACTACAGCCTTACAAAATTAAATAATTATCCATTAACAAATATGCATAATTTTAATTTTCAATTTCGATCAGTATAATGTTGCTCAACTTGCATTTCAAACAAATTAACATTTAGTGCAAGGTAATACAATATTAACAACTGATAAAACAGATCAAAAATTTATTGAATGAAAAAGAAAATTTTGAAAGCAAATATTGCAAGGAATAGTAATAGCATCATAGCTTATTCCAAATAAGATTTTATGCATAAGTTAGGGTTTGGAAAAATGACGAAGACGAGTAGCGAATTTGAGTTTGTGCAAATCCATATATAAACTTAGTATCGAACCATATAACATGAAGTGAATTTGGAGAAATCCATACCGACGACGAGTAACATGATGAAATCTTCGATCGATGGAGATGATTAGCGTGTATTCTATCGACTGTGAAGATAGCATATCGAAGAGGATTCGATTGACTATGAAGAGGAGTAGCGCGATGATGACGATAAAGGAAAAATGAAGTGGATGATGACGATGAGGAATTAGGAGATGTAAATTTTTGGAAGTGAAGAAAAATGAAGACACGGAAACTAAAATGAAAAACGTTACAACTAAAAAGTTGGCGGCATCTTTTGGCAGAAGTGAAGAAAAAGGTACAGGCATGGTGAGCAGTAACTTTTGGCGATAATTAAAATATGGCATAAAACAATAACAGTTGCACTGGCCTTCGTAACTCTACTAATAAGAGCAACTAAAAGCATATTTTCTTGTAGTGAATAATTTACAAGGTAGCTTTGAATAAATATAAAACATATGATTCAAAAAAATTAAATGAAATTTAAAATAATACACACACACACACTTATGAATATATAGTAATGTAAATAATAATAATAAATTTATGTATATAGTCTTAAGTATTCATAGCCAGAAAAGAAATTAATCGGATTAAAATTTGTTTAACAAAATGTTTTTTTTCGTATAGAAATTTTTTGATAAAATTTACTAATTTCTGAAAAGAAAATTATAACGGAGGTCCATTTCAATTCTCGAATGTCGACACTAATACATCCATGGTATTCACATACCGAGCCCCAAAGTGTCGGAAAGACAGAACGTTAGGTAAAGATAAAGAAGAAAAGAAAAGGAACAAGAAAGAGGAGAACAAAAACATCAGAATCTCACAGTGGAATAATAACATATAATATCAAAAGATAATACACATAGCAACTCTAATATACATAGCATTTCGGAGTTACTAATCAGAGTACCATCATCTGGCTGGACAGTTATAACAGCTTGTCCTTACAATCGCGATATATATACATAAAGTAATGCAGCGGAAATAAATACTATGGTAGGTAAAACACCCAGCTCCTCTCCAAGAGCTCAATGAATATCAACGAAAACCTGCCTTTTTCGGACTACTCGAAGGAGGACCCATGGAGTAAGGAGAAATTAAATCACGGGTCAGATATAAGTCTGATATGAGAAACTCAAGAAATATGTAGCTAACATATAACAGTACTTTTGAGACCGAATGAAATGCCATAATGGTAATCCCCTCAAAAGAACCTGTAACAACATGCACTCAAGTGGGTCTAGATTTTCGCTAACATGAAAACTCAAGTCCACTAAAATACGGATCGTTGCTTTAGTATCCTATAAAAGAGAAGCTATATCATGGCACTAATGATAATAACTCACAGACTAACAACCAACTGTGGTGGTGCATAACCCAATTGAATCAATCCTAGTTGGCGGAAAAGATCGGTTATGTGCAACCATGTCCTTCTCGTTGACCGCAAGGAACCGATGTTAAGCTCGCTAAATATGCAACTCCTACCCCTTCTTTTGGTACCTATGCACGCCAGCCTTTGTGTGCCCTGCTGCATAAGTTCGATCCCATCAATCGTCCATTTAGATTGCCTAGTGCAATCAAGGCAATAGCCTCCTCTAACAAATTTGAAGCAGACTACTAGTGCTAGTACAGTCTCGCCATCCATAGAAGGTATGCCCATTGGCTGCAATTACGGAGGTTCCTTTCGAAGCACCCAAAGACTTGAGGGTATTCCTTCATCTATAGGCAAGCATATACTCTTCATGGGTCCTATTGGTTGGATATGTTTCTAGCATCCTACCCGGTCTAATGACCTTAAGTCATCTGTTCTCTATAATTATAACAAACAATTTATAATTATTCACACCCGTCCTAACGCATATCTGAGGCTACATATACACAAATTTCATATGCATGTATATTTATTCTTCTTACATTTTTTTAGTTCCTCTACATCTTTTATGTTTGACCCTACGTTCTTCATTTTACTATGCGTTTAGCTTTTCACTTATCAAATTCATTTACTGCTTCTCATTTTTTGTCATCAATGTCGTTGCTACCACGTTCTTTAGTTCAATTTCGGTTTCTATTTCATTTCATTTAATTATCAGACTTAATCCAAAAATCTTTCAATTTACTTGTTTTAAGCAAATTAATCCATTTCATTCGATTATCGGGCTTAATCTAGACATCAATTTCATTTCCCAGCTTCTTTTTCTTGCCTATAACTCAAACTTCGTTTTTCATTGGTTTTCGCTTTATTAACTTTTTAGTTTCATTCTTATTTAAATATTACACCTTTGAGATTTACTACATTTAAATGAATTGGAATCTAAATTTTAACGATTAACTGTTACATAATAAATTTCCATATTTTGTCACAAAGAGGTAGTCTGTACGGTGTTTGTAATTACGAGTTCTCTTTTTATTTATTGAAATAGACAATACAAAATACAGTAACTACCTTTATTTTGTACATCTCTTTCTTTTATAGACATATATTTGTTCCTTGTAATTTCAAACATCACATTTTGCTAAATTTAAACTTGACAGCGTATGTAAATCCACTTACAGTAATATACATTCCAATCAATTAAAATATCATTAAAATCCCAGAAGTCCAATTAACTTTGTTTTCCCGTCTCAACCGCCAATATCAAATAAAGTGAAATCCCAATTCATTATGTTTCAGTTAACTAATTCGACGTAAAATTGATAATTAAAATCATTTCCCAGTTATAAAATTAAATCTAATCATTACGCTTCTGTAATTATCAATACAAACTTATAGACAAGTTTACAGTCTTCAACATTTCATACATGTGAATTTATTGCAATTTAAATTCAATTCTCAAACATATAGGAATAGATCTGCAACTATATAATCTAGTATTATATAAAAATATATAATATTCCCACTCACCTTTAATTAGTGCTTCCAAATCTCCAGATCTAATCTAGATCTAACCATGTTATATGTATTCTTCATTATTGACCCCCTATTCGAATCCACTGACAATATTTGTACAGATCTCATTAGAAATTGGACTAGAGAAAAGAGATTTAGATTTATTAATTAAAACCGGATCTAAAAGTTTACTTTTGATGTAGCAACCTGATTTGAACCTATTTCCTATCCTTTGTTCTTTTATATTCTTCTCCAAAGTTTATCCATGCAATCTAGATATATTTCTGTGTATTTAGATATTTCGAAGGAGAAAGGAAAATGGCAGAGCTTTCGCGTTCATTAGAAAAATAATGAGTTGAAAGTAAAACCCTAGGTCCTAATTTATAGAGGTTAAAATCAGCGCTAACCGTCAGATGGAAATAGATTATATCTGGGCCACACGGCCTTAAGTTACAACCGCCACCAAAACAAGATGGGTCGACCGACCCATGACCCAGATCGACCGTGCCTAGGTCATGATCGACCTGATTAAACCAAATAGTGTATTTTTAAGCATTAGTTGATTTATTTGACCTATTACCATTTATTTTTCAATTAACGTTAACCAGCGTTATCTTATGCCTTAATTAATTTTATTAAACTTTAAGCTACCGTTGACCTTAATGGTGTTAATCAATCATTAATTAATTTCAAATTATTTTCTTAATTACATATATAATTATTTCCAACAATGAAAATTCAAATGCTGATAACTTTTTCATTTGAACTCTGATTTGAAAAGTTTATATATGAAAATTGATTAGAAAATCGCTACGAATCTAATGGTATAAGTTTTGTAGCCAAATTCCAACTTTTACAAAAATCCCTTTTTCACAGTTATTATTTATTAATTAATTTCCATTTTAATTAATTAACGTAAAAATGCGGGATGTTACAGAACCACCATCTAAAAATGCATATTGTTATATAATAGATAATGTCTAGGGTGAAGAATATAAATATATAATGTTGTCGGACTGATTACATTAATTAAATTCAACAGCATATTTATAGGTTGCAAGCAAAACCATAAAGGCGCGTTCACATAATTGATTTTCCATGAAGACCTCCCCAGTAAAACTCGTAAGTAAACTGTGAACGATCTCCTATGATAAAGATCAAAAACTACCTTCTGAGCGTTATATATCTCTAGATAAAATATACCATAAGGTAAACACAACTGGTCTATTCCCACAAGAGCGAACCCGAACCACGTGGAACCTAATATGAACAACTCACCGTGCGCAACATATCGATGAGCATACTCTAGATAAAAAGGTTATAACCCTTTTGGGTTAGCTAAATCCGAGATCATACATCCTACTCCGTCTTTAGTCATTTTCCAATGTCGAGGTTACGTTGGGCATCTTTCACAAGATTCTTCAACTCGAACAGATCACGAATCCCCATATGGATTCCAGCATCTCGAACAAATCCACTTTCAAAAGATAGAATACGTATCTCAGTCTTGAAGTGGTTTTCAATAAGTAGAACACTTACCAATCCTAGTCTCCTCAAGACTTAATCGACGAATTTTCGATTAACTCAATTCTGGTTTTTTTAAAAGTAAGTAAAAGCTAGAGACATTTCATACGAATGCTCCTTCCCAGGGGTTCTCAAAGTGTATGAAGCTGTGAAGCTTTTTTTACTTCTTAAATTAAATTTGGTCATATGCAACGATCGCATATAGAAACCAAGTCTTGTATACTTACCACAATTTCAACCTTTTTAACTTATATTATACCTCGGTCAATAGGGAAGTAGGCAAGTTAGAGCATTATCGCTCCATCCTTACGCGAACATCATTCTTGACTCTCATATATAGAATCAAGTCTACTTTGTTAGTTTAGTGTTAAGTACATGATTAAATATTTTCCATATACAAGTAATCACATAAAGCGTGATTAACACACACAAAGCGTGATCAAGTCACATGAACGACTTTTAATCCCCTTTTTATTTAATTAATCTTTCATTAATCAAAACCTCTTTTATTAGTAAAAATCATTTTATTTAATAAAACTTCATTTAATTTAAAACTTCATCGTTTAATAAAAACTTCATCACTTAATTAAAACTTCTTTATTTAGTTAAAATATCTTCCATTACTCAAACTTCTTCCTTTAATTAAACACCATTGTTAATTAAACTTCTCTTTATTAATAAAACTCATCTCTATTAATTAAACTGGTTTATTAATTAAACTCCTTTATTAATTAATAAGACTTAACTTATTTAATTGAACTTCTATATAGATTTATACTATTCATGTTTTTTACTATTCATTTATACCATTCAAGTATTTTACTATTCTTTTATACTATTCTCTATACTTCAAAAGTTTTCATATATTTATCTTAAATGGTATATGAATATTCACAAACCATTAACAATACTTACTTATTTAAAAGGGACAGTTTGGCACAGGTCCCTAATAAGTTTCAAAATACACAAAAACCCCAGTAAAATAAAGTTTGTAAATTAGGTCCCTAGAATTAAGTTACTGAATAATGACATACACTTATGCAATTATTCAGTGAATAATTGCAGACATTTATGCAATTATATCAAAAAATTGCTGAAAATTCCGCAATTATTCATCCAAAAAATTGCGGAAATTTACGCAATTTTAAAAAATTGCTGAAAATTCCGCAATTATTCACCCAAAAAATTGCGGAAATTTACGCAATTTTTTCAAAAAGTTGCGGAAAATTCCGCAATTATTCACCAAAAAAATTGCATAACTATACGCAATTATTTAGTAACTTAATTCTAGGGACCTAATTTACACACTTTTTTTTACTGGGGTTTTTGTGTATTTTGAAACTTACTAAGGACCTGAGCCTAATATTCACTATTTAAAATATATCAAAGAGATAAAAAATAAATGTTACTTAAACGTCGTTACTATAAACCTCTTCTCTTTTATAAATTAAACTTCTTTATATAAAAGGACTTCATACTAGTTATTATTTTTAAAATATCCATAACTAAAGATCTAATCATATTTATAATATATATTTTTTGCACTTTAAGATATAATTCAAGGGTTTAAAAACAATGTTATAAAACATTGTTTGCGACAAATCATTCATTTATAATTATCATCTTTAAAAAAAATTAAGGGTCTATTATTTTTATAAAGGTTTAATACAAGTGTTGCTTAAACATTTGTCACAACAAACCCAAAACCATTTCATACTTGACCATTTTCTTAAAAACTTGCTTTTTAAAGATATAATTACATTTAATGGTTAAGGATAATCATTGCCTAAACAATGTCTACTACAACCCAAAACCTTTTACTTATAGTTATCTTTAAAATATTCAGTATTAAATATCTAATTATATTCCTAAGTCTAATTAATAATAAGGGTTAAAAACAAACGTTACTAAAACATTGTTTACTACAACCCAAAACCATTTTTATACTTATCATTAACTTTAAAACATTTCTTTTAAAGGTCAAAGCATATCCACACTTATTAATTAAGGTAATACACTTTTAATTAATTTTACAAAACTACTTATTTTAACTTAAGTGTTGAAATCCAAACCTCCTTTATTATATTTATAAAATATTTAACTTACCCTTTTAAACTTATATACATATAAAAATACTTATTAATATGTTAAACCACTTTTAAACTACTTAAAAATATATTATAATGATTTATATAGAATAGTATGTAAAAATAACAAATTATGAAATAAATAGAAAAACTAAAATAAACATATTTTATGTTAAAAGCCTATTACTTTAAAAACTCATAATTAAAAAATTAAAAATATATTTTAACTTGAAACTACTTTTTAAAATACTCTTATATATGTTAGAAATACTTTTAAAAAGAATTAAGAGAAATAATTAATTTTAAACATGATTATCCAATTTTAAAAGAAAACAAGTTATTTTAAGGGACTGCTCATATAGCGACCATTTTACTTCAAACTTTTTACTTTGTTCGACTAGTTTTAAACATTTTTAAAACTTGATATTTTTACATTATTAAGTAATTATATTTTACTTATTAAAACCACAAAGAAATCCCTAAGGATATCTTTCTAGATGTTGTTAAAATTTCAAAAACAATGTCTTTTACAAATGCACATATAGTGACTATTTCGCTATAATTTTTACCACTTTGATCTTCAATTTATACCACTTTCCAAATCAATATTTTTATGTAAAATACACCAAAACATGTGTAGAGAACATTCAATTATATACATTCACAATATATCCGCATTTTAACCAATTTAACATATGTCAAATACAACGGATTTCAAAGTGCGTTTGTAGCGACTTTTTCGCTTCAAGCATTCACAACACTTCAAATTTACACAAACATTTTCAAACATGTAAACATCAAGTCATGGCCACGTTACCAGTTCAAGAGGGTTTATAAGAGAAGTTATAATATATAGATATGTTGTCATTTGCTTTTAAAAGCAAGAGGGGTCCAAAAGTTATAGCTTGCATTGTTTTCAATATAACATTTATATTTCAACAATCAAACAATTATGCCATGATATACATTTGCAAGATGGTGAGATAACTCACCTTTAAAACCAATTTAACATCCATCACAAAGCGCAAGAACCAAAGCAACTCGTTTTCTGTGAAGTTAAAGCGCTCAGCGGATTCAATGCGGTAGAGGTGCGAAAAGTCATATTGGGATACATCGAGGAAATAGCGAGGATATAGCAGATGACTCCAAAATAACATATAAAGCCTGTACTTAATGATTTGACAAGTATATAATGGTTATTAAATGCATAATTAACATTCAATTTAATTATAATTAATACATATTTAGTTTTAAATAAAAACATGTGTAGATATATTGTAAATAAACATAAACTGGTATTTAACATGATTAAATTCAATAGAATATTAGAGTGCTGTTGTTTATGAAAATATGTTAAAAAATTCAATTAAAAAAAATTCATAATTTTTGTAATGTATAAATGCCAATTTTCAATTCATTTACTTTAAAGCAGATATAGAGGGAATAGCAGGATATAGCGAAATAGTGGGATATAGCGAGAATAGCGGAGCTTAAAGCGGAAATGCTATATTTGAGGCTATTTGGGAAAATCATAGCGATAGAAATCCGTTATGGGATATAGCGAGGTTATAGCGGAGCAATATCGAGGCATTGATTGCACAGCTCTTCCTATCATATCATCCAAATCCCAAAGCAACCACCTTTGCTTTGAAAATCACAAGCCCAAGCCTCCTCCACCACCCAATAGCTCACGGCCTAGGACAGGACCATTCATTTCTCCATCTTTTTTCGACTTTTTAGAATCTAAACCATGTTCTCTAAGTGATATAAGAACTTTGTGAAATACTGGAGGATAAAGGAGTTGATTTGAATTAGATTTGAAGAATTAAAGAGGAGATGAGAGAGGATGAAGACATGAAAAGGAAAAGCATAGTTTCTAAATGAATGAATCAAATGAGAGGCCTAAGCGGTGTTTATGTAGAGTTAGAAAATATGGCAAATGACCATCCATACCCCTCCAAAGGAAGCTTCCTTGCACCTTCAAAGTAAATATTTTTGTAAACACATTTCAAAAATAAGTTTTCTATCATTAGTTATTAATTAAAAAGGGATTAACAACATTATAAGATCATATTTATTCATATTATATACAAGATACAAATATTTAAATAACTCGGATATTTAAATATGAAGTGATCGAAATTCCAGGTTGTTACAAAAATTTATAGTATTTTTGTACTAAAAATTTTGAGCTAATATTTTACATTATATGTAAATACATGTAAATATTTATTATATGTATAACTAGTTTTAAATTAAATAAAAAGATTTTACATGAATATTATACACGATTTAAATATGTATATACATAAAAAATCCTTTTAATTTTTGAAACATTTATATATATATGAATGAATATTTGTAAAATATAAATCATGCATTGTGTGGTTTTATTACTTTTGATTTTGATTTTTAATTAAAAGGAAAATTAACAATATATTCAGTTTTTGAAAAATGATTTTTTTTTTAAAGCAAAGCCGTGAGCAGCTAAGATGAATACAAGCACAAAATAATTTTTTTCATACACACACATACAACCATCAAATGTAACAACACACATATACATACATACACACGCATATACATATACATACATACATATATATAGATTCGTTATATCGATAGCTAACTAAACTAACATATGATATAATAAACATATTAAACATTCATATATAATAATAAATAAGGAATTGCACCATTCACCAAAGCCTAGAATGTACACCTAGAAACGAAGAACCTAACTCTCTAGATTGAATCCTATATGCAGAAGTTGTTAGCTTTCCAAACACAACTTCCACCACCAATCGAATTGGATATAATTTGATGTTTTAGTGCTTAGATTTTTAGGGGGGAAAGGGGGGATTTTCGGTCAGGAATATAAAGAAAGAGGAGGCTCAAGATCAAAAAGAAAGTGAGGGTTTAGAGGTGCTTAAATAGAGGAGATACCAAGAAGAAAAATATGGATCCAGATCCCCATTTCTCTACTACATTTTCTCCTCCTTTTTAATTCAAATCCAACCTCTCCTTTGCTACCGTTATGGTCGGCCTTCTCTTGCACATTCTAGTCGAAAATTCAAGCCCCTTTATGGGCTTTTAAATCATTTCAAGCTCGAATAATATTCGTTGCATTTAAATCCAATTTAAACGCGTATCGATATCGTATATTGATCAATATATTTATAATTATAACAAATACACTGTTTAATATTGTTTAACAGATCAAAAATAATTAATTATTATTTCATAAATATTAACTAATTAAATTAATTTGTTACAATTACAGATTAATTAAATTGGATGGTAAAAGAAGTATTCAACGTTTCGATTGTGTGACTCTTGGGTGTAAATTATCAGCACTTAATATCGAATAATTATAATATTAACATTCACATGTCACTTATCAAGTGGTGTGACATTATGGCCAACTTTATCGCTTACTTGGTTTCGTTAAAATCCAATTTTATTTTATTAAACATTACCTAGTAGTGACAGTTAGTTACACCAATTCTCTTCGTCAAAACTATTTCACTTTGGACGTATGGAATTTGGTAATGGTCAAAATTCCAATATCGTCCATATTTAACTCTATAGTCCAAGCACAAAATCTTCGGGTCAATAATAATTATTATTATTAACCGAAGTGCTCTGGCCAAAGACTTTGACTTTGAGTTGACTTCAATTGACCGTGATACTAACCTCATATAACTGAGGAGAAGAATCATCTCTTGAATAGTGTTTCACTCCAGTGCTTCCACTCGACCCAATTATAGTCGTTTGATGGACATCGTGCCCGATTTAACTTAATCAGAGCGAAGCTTCGACATTGATGATCAACCGTGTTTTTAAGTCAAGAGAACTGGTAATTTTATCACATCGATATTTTCTGTTTGACCTTAGTTATATTAACCAACAGAAAACTATCTAGTGGGTCAATTCATAGTCATTCAATAATTATCAGTACGTAACCTTTTGGTGCCCCCAACAATCATAAGTAATACACCGCTCAACATTTGAAGAATGTTACATATTCTAGTTTCAATTGGTGCATCGATATCTGATTTCGATGCATATTGACTAGAAATATTTAAAACGGTATGTTTAATTTCATTATGATAAATTACTCATGGTTATAACACTTTGTAACTACTATCACAGAACATATCATTTATGGATTTTCTATTGAATATACTTTTAATTAAATTAATTAATTAATATAACACGTTATATCAAGCATACAATAGAAAGAAAACACATTTTATTTCGAACAAAATTGGTTATCGAGTTAGATATATGTAACAAATTACATAATTGCCCCTAGGGCATAACCCTAACTCTATCATCTATCTTCCATTTTCTCATTAATGAAGATGCGGTTTAGAAGTGTCGTTGAAGGGATTTCTCTTGAATTTGACCTGGTAGAACGTTTATTGTTAAATGGTAATTTGATTAAATTACTATTAATAATAAACTAGTCAAATTCTTCCATAGTGGAGGAGTCACTATCTGATGCAGCCCAGAATGGTGAAGAGATGGGTCGCGAGCGACCTATCCAATTCTTGAGTCGTTCACAACCTAACGAGCCACAAGTCTTAGGTCGCGGACGACCTAAGAAGACGATAAGTCGCATACGACCTAACGGGGGGGAGAATGATACAAGAAAGAGCAGGCCAGCGACCTATGACAAGTCGCCAAACGAGCTAACAAACAACGACCTAAATGAGTTACGACCTAACCAGCTAATTCTTAGGTCGCGTGAAGACTTAGGTCGCTCAAAGGAAACCCAACGACCTAACTTAGGTCGCCAACGACCTAACGAGTCACGAGATAAGGAATTGCGACTTAACTCGATCTACAAGCTGCGACCTAAAAGGTTACGACCTAAAAGACTACGACCTATACTAGGTCGCTCAACAATACCACTTCATACATTAGGTCGCTCACGAGCTAACGAGCTATGTCAATCAGTTAGGTCGCGGAGTTCATATGTCGCAAAGGTTTTAGGTCGCCAACGACCTAACAAGAAGCCGCCTTATTTTTAGGTCGCTTGAACGACCTAACTTTACCGAGCTATATTTTTAGGTTGCTACCAAGGTTCCTTAGGTCGCTACGGGATGCTGAAACTTAAGTCGCGTGAAGATCTTATGACGTGGAAGCTTATGACCTTAAGTCGTTGTCTTGTATTACGTTCTTATGTCATTGATACTGTGTTGTAATGTGTTTGTATTTTTCTTTAAGTCGTAGGTCGTGTGCATTGTATTTTTTAGGTCGTAGGTCGTGTTTGTATTAGGTCGTGGACGACCTAAGTGTTGTACAAATTTTTGTTGTGTGTGTTGTAAAGCCTATAAATAGGCGGATGGTGTCATTTGTAAAAGTTAGTTGATTTGAATAAAAACTTTTGTTTGTTAGCTTTGTGCTTTCATTAAATTGGTAGTTGAGTGTGATCTCCTATCTCCACTTTCGGTTAATCGAGTGCGCTCGATTCAACGACTGCTGAAGCCGATTCACGGTATCTAGTGCGCTAGATCAACGTATGAAGAATCGTAGATCTTTAAACACGGTATAGTGCGCTATCAACGTGTTTGGGATAGCTAGAATTCGGTATCTTCGGATCAACGAATTTGGACCATTCAGGATTCTTCATTCCATCAATTGCTACTTTCACAGAATCATCATTTTGTTAATCCGCTGCTGCATCATTTGATATCAGAGCTAGACTTAGCCAATCATAGCTAAGCCGAGTCTTGAAACCAATTTTTATTCAAGAGTTCAAGTCGTGTTCATCCTAAGTTGCAACGAAGTTGAAGATTTCGATCCATCTCATTTTGGATCTAAGTTTGAAAGGTGTTTGAAATTTGAAGTTGGAGCCGAGAGCAAGTGAAGGCCGTGCATTATTCTTATTCATACCGAGAGTTGAAGTTTGTTTCATTTAACCATGCCGCCGAGGAGAGCTAATCGACATCAAAATATTGAAGATTTGTACAAGAGGGAAGATGCCGAGCAAATGGAACAACGCATAAGTAACAAATTCAATGAGAAGTTAGATGAAGGTATTGGAAGGTTAGAGAAATTGATGAATGATATGAATCAAGGTCAAAGACGGAGGTCGCCAATCTCGAACCATGGAAGAAACAGAGTTTCGCCATCAGTTACGGAAGCGAGGAGGGTGTCACCATATTCTGATCGTGGTAGAAGAGAATCATCCGTTTCGATGAGAAGAGATCACCATGATCATGAGTATAGAGATGATGAAAGAAGAACTCAACGTGAGTTTGAGTATGAGCCATATCATGATGAAGAACGACATAGTAGAAGAGACATGCGTGATCGAAGAGATGTTAATGATCGAGATCGATATCGAAATACACGTGAATATGATGAAGAGAGTAATAGAAGCAATAATCATTATCGAGATCGAGACCAAGGACGAAATGCATATCGAGATGTAGAAGATGATCGTCGATGGGAGCCGGGGATGAAAACTGAAATTCCAGAATTCAAGGGTGGAATGGAAGTGGAGGAATTTTTGGATTGGGTTTAAATGTTGAAGAAATTTTTGACTTCAAAGAAGTTCCCGATGATCGAAGAGTGAAGTTGGTTGCTAAAGATTAAGAGGGAGAGCTATGGCTTGGTGGCAACAAACAAAACTTACACGGGAGAGGATGAGAAAGTCAAAGATTATCATATGGGATAAGATGAGAAGGATGATGAAAGTAACTTTCTTGCCGCACAATTATCAATCCCTTATGTATCAACGATTGTAGAATCTAAGGCAAGGGACGAAGACAGTGAATGACTATGCGGATGAATTTTATCAGTTAATTGCGAGGAATGATATCATGGAGACAGAAGAACAATTAACCGCTAGACATGTGGGAGGATTGCGAACGAAAATTCAAGACATGGTAAATATGTTTGATCCAAGATCTGTCGCCGAAGCACATCAAAAAGCACTTGCTTGGGAGAAACAAGGAAGGAGAGGTGGTGGAGTGTTTACGAATTCCAACAATCAGAACAAGGATGTTGGTAACAGTGTGGATGTTTCCAAAGTCGTCAATAGACCGAATGTGAATGAGGCAAACAAAGCTAAGGTCAACACTAATCTCAAATGTTTTAATTGTCTAGAGTGGGGCCATAAGAGCAATGAATGTACAAAGCCCAAGAAGCGAGCAATGATTGCGGGAATTGAGAATGAAGATGCGGGGGTGGAGTGTGTCAATTCATTACCAGTGGAAGAAGAAGAATTATTGTCTGGAGATAAGGGTTGTAGTTTGTTGATGAGAAGATCATGTTTGACCCCAAAGCAAGAGGATGACTCAAGTTGGTTGAGGAGTAACATTTTCCAGTCAACATGCACAATCTTGGGAAGAGTTTGTAAATTTATCATCGATGCAGGAAGCTGTGATAATATCATTTCTTCGGAAGCTGTAAAGAAGTTGTCATTGAAAACAGAAAAACATCCACACCCCTACAAATTAGCTTGGTTAAGGAAAGAAGGGGAGGTGAAAGTTAATCGAAGAGTTTGTGTTAATTTTTCCATTGGGAAGAAATACAAAGACGAAATTTGGTGTGATGTGGTTGACATGGATGTATGTCATCTGTTGTTGGGAAGGCCATGGCAATACGACAGAGCTGTGCAACACGATGGACGCGCAAACAGTTACAGTTTTATGTTCGAGGATACACGAATCATTTTGGTTCCTAAAAAGTGTCAACAAAGTGAAAACAAATTGGAGGAGATCGAGGAGCTAAAGACTTTGCTGTCTTTAAAGAAATTTGTTGATGTGGAAGATGAAGTCGATTGTTGTCAATCACCAAAGTTTGATAAAGATGAAATTGATGAATTTCAACCAACAAAATCTATTGAACATGAGATTGAAAATTCACAATCAGTGAAATTGGATGAGGATGAAGAAAGTAAGTCAGGAAGTGAAAAGGGTAATTTACTGATAAAGGAAATGGATTCGACTAGTCTACAGTCTACAAGAGAGTTTGTTAAAGAAGTGGAGGATAGAGCGGAAATGTTTATGTTGAATGGGAATGAAACCAGTAGAGATATCGAGACTCCTGAGGAGGTTAAGACGGTGGTGAATTATTGTGAAGAGGTAATTCCTGATGAGTTGACCAAGGAAATACTACCACGGGAAAACGTACATCATGTTAATCAAGTGTCAAGTGTTATTGTATCATATATGCACGTAACCAGATGTATCCGACCGAGCAGGTAGAGTTGAGAAGATTGGCTGATGGGTTACTATTCAAAGGAATGCAGTTGTATACTCCTGATCGAAGTTGGCAAATAAAAGTTATCAAAGACATGTATGTAAAAAGACACGAGGGACATGATCATACCATGCAGTTGGTTACAACGTTTTGTTTGGGACCGTCAATAAGAAAAGGGGTTGAACGATTTCTCGTTGGTACGTACAATAAACTAAATGCTGGAGGAATGAGTCGTTTGGAAATTATAAAGACAATTTGTGAGAATGATCGTAAGATGAGCTTAATGGATCATCATCTTATGGGTAATATTGACAATATCAAACACTTGGTTCCAATTCACGAGGATCAGAGTATCGAAGACGAAGAACTATTAAATTCGAGGACGAATTTCTTCCAACAGGGAGAGGATGATGCAGCCCAGAATGGTGAAGAGATGGGTCGCGAGCGACCTATCCAATTCTTGAGTCGTTCACAACCTAACGAGCCACAAGTCTTAGGTCGCGGACGACCTAAGAAGACGATAAGTCGCATACGACCTAACGGGGGGGAGAATGATACAAGAAAGAGCAGGCCAGCGACCTATGACAAGTCGCCAAGCGAGCTAACAAACAACGACATAAATGAGTTACGACCTAACCAGCTAATTCTTAGGTCGCGTGAAGACTTAGGTCGCTCAAAGGAAACCCAACGACCTAACTTAGGTCGCCAACGACCTAACGAGTCACGAGATAAGGAATTGCGACTTAACTCGATCTACAAGCTGCGACCTAAAAGACAACGATCTATACTAGGTCGCTCAACAATACCACTTCATACATTAGGTCGCTCACGAGCTAACGAGCTATGTCAATCAGTTAGGTCGCGGAGTTCATATGTCGCAAAGGTTTTAGGTCGCCAACGACCTAACAAGAAGCCGCCTTATTTTTAGGTCGCTTGAACGACCTAACTTTACCGAGCTATATTTTTAGGTCGCTACCAAGGTTCCTTAGGTCGCTACGGGATGCTGAAACTTAAGTCGCGTGAAGATCTTATGACGTGGAAGCTTATGACCTTAAGTCGTTGTCTTGTATTACGTTCTTATGTCATTGATACTGTGTTGTAATGTGTTTGTATTTTCCTTTAAGTCGTAGGTCGTGTGCATTGTATTTTTTTAGGTCGTAGGTCGTGTTTGTATTAGGTCGTGGACGACCTAAGTGTTGTACAAATTTTTGTTGTGTGTGTTGTAAAGCCTATAAATAGGCGGATGGTGTCATTTGTAAAAGTTAGTTGATTTGAATAAAAACTTTTGTTTGTTAGCTTTGTGCTTTCATTAAATTGGTAGTTGAGTGTGATCTCCTATCTCCACTTTCGGTTAATCGAGTGCGCTCGATTCAACGACTGCTGAAGCCGATTCACGGTATCTAGTGCGCTAGATCAACGTATGAAGAATCGTAGATCTTTAAACATGGTATAGTGCGCTATCAACGTGTTTGGGATAGCTAGAATTCGGTATCTTCGGATCAACGAATTTGGACCATTCAAGATTCTTCATTTCATCAATTGCTACTTTCACAGAATCATCATTTTGTTAATCCGCTGCTACATTATTTGGTATCAGAGCTAGACTTAGCCAATCATAGCTAAGCCGAGTCTTGGAACCAATTTTTATTCAAGAGTTCAAGTCGTGTTCATCCTAAGTTGCAACGAAGTTGAAGATTTCGATCCATCTCATTTTGGATCTAAGTTTGAAAGGTGTTTGAAATTTGAAGTTGGAGCCGAGAGCAAGTGAAGGCCGTGCATTATTCTTATTCATACCGAGAGTTGAAGTTTGTTTCATTTAACCATGCCGCCGAGGAGAGCTAATCGACATCAAAATATTGAAGATTTGTACAAGAGGGAAGATGCCGAGCAAATGGAACAACGCATAAGTAACAAATTCAATGAGAAGTTAGATGAAGGTATTGGAGGGTTAGAGAAATTGATGAATGATATGAATCAAGGTCAAAGACGGAGGTCGCCAATCTCGAACCATGGAGGAAACAGAGTTTCGCCATCAGTTACGGAAGCGAGGAGGGTGTCACCACATTCTGATCGTGGTAGAAGAGAATCATCAGTTTCGATGAGAAGAGATCACTATGAGCATGAGTATAGAGATGATGAAAGAAGAACTCAACGTGAGTTTGAGTATGAGCCATATCATGATGAAGAACGACATAGTAGAAGAGACATGCGTGATCGAAGAGATGTTAATGGTCGAGATCGATATCGAAATACACGTGAATATGATGAAGAGAGTAATAGAAGCAATAATCATTATCGAGATCGAGACCAAGGACGAAATGCATATCGAGATGTAGAAGATGATCGTCGATGGGAGTCGGGGATGAAAACTGAAATTCCAGAATTCAAGGGTGGAATGGAAGTGGAGGAATTTTTGGATTGGGTTTCAAATGTTGAAGAAATTTTTGACTTCAAAGAAGTTCCCAATGATCGAAGAGTGAAGTTGGTTGCTACAAGATTAAGAGGGAGAGCTATGGCTTGGTGGTAACAAACAAAACTTACACGGGAGAGGATGGGAAAGTCAAAGATTATCATATGGGATAAGATGAGAAGGATGATGAAAGTAACTTTCTTGCCGCACAATTATCAATCCCTTATGTATCAACGATTGCAGAATCTAAGGCAAGGGACGAAGACAGTGAATGACTATGCGGATGAATTTTATCAGTTAATTGCGAGGAATGATATCATGGAGACAGAAGAACAATTAACCGCTAGATATGTGGGAGGATTGCGAACGAAAATTCAAGACATGGTAAATATGTTTGATCCAAGATCTGTCGCCGAAGCACATCAAAAAGCACTTGCTTGGGAGAAACAAGGAAGGAGAGGTGGTGGAGTGTTTACGAATTCCAACAATCAGAACAAGGATGTTGGTAACAGTGTGGATGTTTCCAAAGTCGTCAATAGACCGAATGTGAATGAGGCAAACAAAGCTAAGGTCAACACTAATCTCAAATGTTTTAATTGTCTAGAGTGGGGCCATAAGAGCAATGAATGTACAAAGCCCAAGAAGCGAGCAATGATTGCGGGAATTGAGAATGAAGATGCGGGGGTGGAGTGTGTCAATTCATTACCAGTGGAAGAAAAAGAATTATTGTCTGGAGATAAGGGTTGTAGTTTGTTGATGAGAAGATCATGTTTGACCCCAAAGCAAGAGGATGACTCAAGTTGGTTGAGGAGTGACATTTTCCAGTCAACATGCACAATCTTGGGAAGGGTTTGTAAATTTATCATCGATGCAGGAAGCTGTGATAATATCATTTCTTCAGAAGCTGTAAAGAAGTTGTCATTGAAAACAGAAAAACATCCACACCCCTACAAATTAGCTTGGTTAAGGAAAGGAGGGGAGGTGAAAGTTAATCGAAGAGTTTGTGTTAATTTTTCCATTGGGAAGAAATACAAAGACGAAATTTGGTGTGATGTGGTTGACATGGATGTATGTCATCTGTTGTTGGGAAGGCCATGGCAATACGACAGAGCTGTGCAACACGATGGACGCGCAAACAGTTACAGTTTTATGTTCGAGGATACACGAATCATTTTGGTTCCTAAAAAGTGTCAACAAAGTGAAAACAAATTGGAGGAGATCGAGGAGCTAAAGACTTTGCTGTCTTTAAAGGAATTTGTTGATGTGGAAGATGAAGTCGATTGTTGTCAATCACCAAAGTTTGATAAAGATGAAATTGATGAATTTCAACCAACAAAATCTATTGAACATGAGATTGAAAATTCACAATCAGTGAAATTGGATGAGGATGAAGAAAGTAAGTCAGGAAGTGAAAAGGGTAATTTACTGATAAAGGAAATGGATTCGACTAGTCTACAGTCTACAAGAGAGTTTGTTAAAGAAGTGGAGGATAGAGCGGAAATGTTTATGTTGAATGGGAATGAAACCAGTAGAGATATCGAGACTCCTGAGGAGGTTAAGACGGTGGTGAATTATTGTGAAGAGGTAATTCCTGATGAGTTGACCAAGGAAATACTACCACGGGAAAACGTACATCATGTTAATCAAGTGTCAAGTGCTATTGTATCATATATGCCACGTAACCAGATGTATCCGACCGAGCAGGTAGAGTTGAGAAGATTGGCTGATGGGTTACTATTCAAAGGAAGGCAGTTGTATACTCCTGATCGAAGTTGGCAAATAAAAGTTATCAAAGACATGTATGTAAAAAGACACGAGGGACATGATCATACCATGCAGTTGGTTACAACGTTTTGTTTGGGACCGTCAATAAGAAAAGGGGTTGAACGATTTCTCGTTGGTACGTACAATAAACTAAATGCTGGAGGAATGAGTCGTTTGGAAATTATAAAGACAATTTGTGAGAATGATCGTAAGATGAGCTTAATGGATCATCATCTTATGGGTAATATTGACAATATCAAACACTTGGTTCCAATTCACGAGGATCAGAGTATCGAAGACGAAGAACTGTTAAATTCGAGGACGAATTTCTTCCAACAGGGAGAGGATGATACAGCCCAGAATGGTGAAGAGATGGGTCGCGAGCGACCTATCCAATTCTTGAGTCGTTCACAACCTAACGAGCCACAAGTCTTAGGTCGCGGACGACCTAAGAAGACGATAAGTCGCATACGACCTAACGGGGGGGAGAATGATACAAGAAAGAGCAGGCCAGCGACCTATGACAAGTCGCCAAGCGAGCTAACAAACAACGACCTAAATGAGTTACGACCTAACCAGCTAATTCTTAGGTCGCGTGAAGACTTAGGTCGCTCAAAGGAAACCCAACGACCTAACTTAGGTCGCCAACGACCTAACGAGTCACGAGATAAGGAATTGCGACTTAACTCGATCTACAAGCTGCGACCTAAAAGGTTACGACCTAAAAGACTACGACCTATACTAGGTCGCTCAATAATACCACTTCATACATTAGGTCGCTCACGAGCTAACGAGCTATGTCAATCAGTTAGGTCGCGGAGTTCATATGTCGCAAAGGTTTTAGGTCGCCAACGACCTAACAAGAAGCCGCCTTATTTTTAGGTCGCTTGAACGACCTAACTTTACCGAGCTATATTTTTAGGTCGCTGCCAAGGTTCCTTAGGTCGCTACTGGATGCTGAAACTTAAGTCGCGTGAAGATCTTATGACGTGGAAGCTTATGACCTTAAGTCGCTGTCTTGTATTACGTTCTTATGTCATTGATACTGTGTTGTAATGTGTTTGTATTTTCCTTTAAGTCGTAGGTCGTGTGCATTGTATTTTTTAGGTCGTAGGTCGTGTTTGTATTAGGTCGTGGACGACCTAAGTGTTGTACAAATTTCTGTTGTGTGTTGTAAAGCCTATAAATAGGCGGATGGTGTCATTTGTAAAAGTTAGTTGATTTGAATAAAAACTTTTGTTTGTTAGCTTTGTGCTTTCATTAAATTGGTAGTTGAGTGTGATCTCCTATCTCCACTTTCGGTTAATCGAGTGCGCTCGATTCAACGACTGCTGAAGCCGATTCATGGTATCTAGTGCGCTAGATCAACGTACGAAGAATCGTAGATCTTTAAACACGATATAGTGCGCTATCAACGTGTTTGGGATAGCTAGAATTCGGTATCTTCGGATCAACGAATTTGGGCCATTCAGGATTCTTCATTCCATCAATTGCTACTTTCACAGAATCATCATTTTGTTAATCCGCTGCTGCATCACTATCTCTAGGCGTGTGTCCACCTAAAAAACTAGTCACGTTGAAATCTCCTACAACCACCCAAGAAACGACTCTGAGATATCTAAATTCAAGACATTCACTCTATAGAACCCTCTTATCAATCTTATATTAGGGTCCGTAGACATTGGAGATATTTAGTAAGGAGTTGTCTATTAAAAATTTAAAAATAAGAGGCAGCGAATGAATGTTGATAGCATATTGAATAAGCTTGACACGGTCGTGTTTCCAACCTACCATTAAGCCTGTTGAACTAGCTCTAGTGGGGAGACAAACCTAATTACTAATATAAAATCCCCATAAACTTCTATAGAAATAGAAATCATGACATTCTATTTTGGTTTCTTGCAATAGCACTATGTCGGTTTTATTGTCCTTTAAAAGAGACCTAATTTTGTTGCCTTTATTTAGATCGTGAAGACTCCTAACATTCCAGCTAATATATCTCGTAATCTAAGTGACTTGACTCTCGCTAATTCCTTGTTTCTAATGTATTGTATATCGGATTGATCTATGTTGAAAACAAAACTCGATCTTCTAGATGACAGGTCACCTTACACTGTAGGACAATAAGAGTTACCTAAATAGTTTGTCGAGCTAGAACTAGAGCTAAATGCTCTGGTATCGAAGCGAGAATAAGAACCGTAAAGTAGCGCATTACTCCTTACCCAGTTGCCTTGCAACAGGAATTTGTGTGTAAAGGAACGTTTTGTTTCCGAGCCAAGCTCCAACCCCGATACAATTAGGGAATTCCCTAACCGCTAAATCTAAACCATCACCAGGGGACAATGCTTTCAAGTCCGACCCTACATCTCTTGTCAAAACTACTACTAGACTAACCAAACTTAGCATGTCCAAGACCGATAGCTACATCGGCATATAATTCTGATCTGATGAGGCTAGTTATCTCTATACCTTCTTTTGAAACATTGCCGCAACCTATTACACCAACATCACCCTTTTGACCTGAAACACAATTAGCACCCCCTGACCAAATACACAATCACTCCTACAGTCCTACTATCCCTCCTACACAAGCCCTGCCCTGATATATGCACGCCCCAACCTCCCTGACCTGATACAAAATCCCTTCTATTGTCCTTCATACAAAATTCCTAACCTGAAATATGCACACATCTTCCTCCCCGATACACAGTCCCCTCTTACACATTCCCCAACTTGACATTTTACACACTCCCCTTTAGCAGTACACAGTCCTTCCCTACAACCCTGCTTGCTCATAACTACAAGATCTTAATCTAACTTGTCCTCACCACTACCCTATTATTAATACTTCTATGAGCAAAAACTTCCACATCAATTACCCTCACAAAATCGACCATCCTCTCTCTATCCGCACCTATTTTTTTCTCTGATAGCCATACTCTTCTCTCCCGAATCCAGAATTATCCACATTCACCATATAGAATCCATTTCAAGATCCAAACAAGAGTCCACATTCTTATTCAATTCTACAATTTCACGAAAGCCCGGAACCAATGGTTCCACACGCGACACTTCTGCTCTGTCAATGATGGGGTTTCGAAATCCTCCTTTCCTCACTGTTGCGCACAGTAGCTCTGATGATGAGCATTCTCTTCTGGCAAAGAATCCAATAGAGAGAAGCTGTTGCTTATATCAAAGCACACCTAAAAAAATTAAACTGGTTACCTGAATCTATCGAGGATGGCGTCAGTGATTGTTAACACATGCTTCGGGCACAAGGATCTTGACGAAGAGGATTAGTGTCAGAACAGATAGCAAAGAACCCTTTCGTAAAATAATGAGGCAATTCATCGAACTCGTTCAGTGCGTTGTTCTTATTTGCTAGATCTTTTTACTCGAGCATTTTGCCCATTCGGAGACCATGGATCTCTGTTAGCGGTTCGAATTCTGGTTTATCTAGGGTGGGTTCTGACCAATAACTAGAATTAAAATGGAGAATAATGTCTTCGAGTAGCCTAATACCCATGTTTCTGTTGAGCCACAACCATCCAACAGTGCCTCCTTCAACCTCCTGCACTCGAGGACAAGCTGAAACCCATTTTCGCTTCGCTTTGTTGGTGAAAAACTAACACGCTTCGAGCCCTCTTTTACAATTGAGCGGTAAGTGTTGCGCTTGTGTCCTAATTTTCTACATTCGAAGCATCGAATCAAGTTTTTGCATTCCTTGGCTAGGTGCGATGTTTCAGCGCATCAAAGCAGTAGTTTTTTCCTTTAAGGCGGTTGATCCATGACTCTCCAAAAGTGCAATAAGTAAGCAAAACAGTGCGTGATGAATAGGTTGAGTCTTCGACTATTTCAACGTACGAGCGGTGTGGAGAACAGTGATAAGAAGAAGAGACAATGTTGCAAGGTGGAAGAAAGAAAAGAATATGACCATTGGCAGCCATTTTGTTATGTTTGAAATTTTGAGATCGGTGCTAAAAGCACGTTTTTTTTGTCAATGGCACCGCGGTTTACGGTAAATTGCCGATCAAACACACTTTGCTTCGACCTAAAAACTAAAAAAAAATTTGCGTTACGACTAGCAACTTCGACGGTGTCTTTAGAACTGCTCAATTTTTAATAAAATCATTTATAATATCATCGTAATACTAAATTAAAAACTGTCATATCTATTCTCAAACCTTCTTACCGTGATATTGATAAAGTCAAGTTCAAACAGCATTACTACGCCTTTTTTTACCAGATATCCAACTTCTGACCTCTTTCATTGATTAGGTTAATCCATGTTTGCATATCATTGACAATGATACAATTAGGTATGTGTAACATTATTCAAACTTTTATCATATCACCGTGCATACTATATGCATATCTGTATTCCCAACACAATATATGTGTGTGTGAGAGAATTTACGGGGTATGAATTTAAGTTCATATTGATCGACCCGCAGGGGATTTGTAAGCTGACTAATGGAATCCAATGCTTAGCTAAGAAATGAACAAGGCACCATAATTTTTGCAAGCCAAATTAATTATAAGTGGACCAGCTTCTGTAAATCTTCTTTTTGTATGAAATAAAGGAAAAGACTTCTCCGATCATGGACGACATAATGCTGTGAAACCAAGCAAGTTTTGACGTCTATGGTCAAAAATGCACCAGATGGTGAGTGCAACCTAAGAGTGACCTCTTCATGGTGGCAGCTGCATTTAGGTGACAGGGGCACCCAAATGTAACCTAGATTAATAACATACATTGTGCATCTGAATATGTTTTAAGTTAAAACAAGGGTTGAATCTTATTGTGATTGTTTTTTATTATCGTCTGTGCTAATCTGTTTTACTCTGCTCGATCAATGGGTTTATTGATCTTCTCTTATCTACATAGATGATGTACTTGTACGCAAGGTGTATATTATACGAAGTGGAAACTGGGTTCTGCGAACAATTTGCACTACTAGAAAGGCTTCGTATAGCGGCGGTGCTTAGCGACGGCTAAAAAAAGCGGCCGTCGCTATACGCAATATACAGATCTGGCCGAGAGCAACAGCTTCTTCATTTCCTCTTCCCCAAATTTCCTTCCTCCTTCCCCCTCCGACGCCCTCCGTCACCGTAGCCGCCGCCCCAGCCTTCAACGCCTCCAAATCACCCAAATTTACGTCGGTATGCTTCTAATCTCTTGTTTGAATGTAAATTTGATGTTTTTAGGTTTAGTTTAAATCCTAAGTCAATTATGATTTGTTGTAAGATTGAGATTTGTTGTTAAATTGGGTATTAGTAGTGTTGTATGTTGATTTGGTAGATTAATTAGTTTATTATCATGAACTTGAATTATTTAGTATTACATTAATTAGTTTATCATGATCAAGTTGAATAAATGGTTGATGTAGATGATTAGTGTTGGCGATTAACATGGTTAGTTGTTTTAGGTGAAAAAATTGTGTATATTAATGATTAACTTGGTTATTGATAAATTTACATGAAAGTATTTCATAGTTTATGAAATTGATAAATTACAAATTTAAGTTGTTAAAATCTAAATTCTGCAAATATGAGTATTACAAATTACAGTATTGTACAAAAATAATGTTTATATAGTATTGTACAAATTTAAGTTTGATAAATTGCAAATTACAGTGTTGTACAAAAATAAAGTTTATATAGAAAATTAAAAAATGAATATGAGAGCATTAAAAATTCTACAAATATCTTCTTTCTTTTTTTAATTAGGAAGTGACTTTAAAAACAACTGATATTGTACAAAAATTTATTTTGTAATGAAATTAAGAAATGAATATAACAACAACAAAGATTACGCTAAAATCTATGTCGTAAAAAAATAAAGAAACGAATATTGAACTAAAATTGTTAATTGAATGTTGAACTAAAATTTAAATATACAAATTTATTAAATAAAATTTAAATAGTTGAAACATTGTCAAAATTTGAAAAGAACAACAATATTTGATAAAATTTAAAGAAATTTTTTTATCTCTTAGATTGGCTTTGGCCCCGTCTGGCAAGTGTTGTATATGATCGTTATATGGATGTTCGTTTTGGTAACGGAACAGACATTTATATTCATCTGATACAATATTTTTCGGATTTGTCCCTGTATTTGACAAGTTACAAATACAATAAAGTAATTACATATTATAAATCATTTCATTTTAAACGGTTACAAAATTTCGATAGCGCTTCCTTTACGTTCCCTGTGTACACGCATTTGTGTACGATACAGGGAACAGAAGGGCAGTGCTGCCGAAATTTTGTTGAACCGTTTAATCTGAAATGATTTATAAAATGTAATTACATTATTGTGTTTGTAATGGGAAGTAGGATGACTGACCACTGAAGTGAAAACCAAAATACTAAAAAATTAAAAAATAAAGTAAAGTTTTTATTTTGAATTTTCTGCAACGGTGAAATGTTTACAATGGAGAATGGTTGAAAATTATTGATTTAAACTGTCTAACATACATTTTCAAATCAGGAAAATATTCAATTATTTTCTCGACCGTACTTGCATGTATGAAGTCAGAACTGGAAAGAAGGGATCAATAAAGCAACATTTCTACAACGGTGTACACGAATTTATTAGATTTGCTAAATCTAATAACCGAAACAACACAGAAATTCGTTGCCCGTGTAGTAAGTGCCAACATTTGAAGCATTGGAAACCGGATATAGTTGAAGTACATTTGTATCAATATGGTTTCGTGCCTGATTATTATTCCTGGGATCGTCATGGAGAACTTGTTGAACCTACACCTAGTACTGAACTATTAGAGGACGATAATATGATGACGAATCCGATATAAAATATGGTGGATGATGCAGCACGATCAATGTTTCCTACAACTGAAGCTGTCGATGAAGACGAAAATGTCGAAGAAGAACTGACTACGGGAGCTAAAAAAAATATACGATTTGTTGGATTCTGCTAAGAGGCCGTTGTGGGACGGATGTAATAGCGGAACCGAACTTTCAGTAACCGCCGAATACATAACTATGAAATCAAAATTCAACCTTACGGAAGCTGCATTTACAGCAGTTGTACAAGCTGCAAAACGACACATGCCACCCAATAATCTGATCTGCGATAGTCATTATAAAGTAAAAAAAATTAATGTCCGCTTTCGGTCTACCGTACGAGAAGATAGATGCATGTGTGAAAGGTTGCATGTTGTATTGGAAAGACGACGTTGACCTCAGAAAATGCAAAATATGTAACGAAGAAAGATACAAACCAAGAAAGAAGAAAGGGAAAGAAGTCCCGTACAAGAGAATGCATTATTTACCCATCACTCCCAGACTTCAAAGATTATATGCATCTTCTGCTACGGCCTGTCATATGCGATGGCATAGTATGAGAACAGCGGAAGAAGGAACTTTGATACATCCATCCGACGGAGAAGCATGGAAACATTTTGATAAGACTTATCCCGCATTTGCTGCGGAAAGCCGTAATGTCAGACTTGGTTTATGTACGGATGGATTTTCACCATTTTCACAGTTTGGTAGTAAATATTCATCCTGGCCAATTATCGTTACTCCGTATAATTTACCTCCATGGATGTGTATGAAGACACCATATATGTTTCTCACCACTGTTGTTCCCGGCCCTCATGATCCAACCTAAGGAATTGATGTTTATTTACAACCATTGATCGAAGAGTTGAAGAAACTGTGGTATGAAGGAGTCGAAACTTACGATGTATCAAGGAAAAAAAATTTCGTATGTTCGCTTCTTTGTTATGGACTATTAATGATTTTCCTACATACGGGATGCTTTCTGGTTGGAGTACGGCCGGTCGTCTAGCATGCCCTTATTGTATGGAAGAAACACGAGCATTTTCGTTATGATATGGGAAGAAAGTTTTGTGGTTTGATTGTCATCGGTGTTTTCTTCATCCCAATCATACTTTTAGAAGAGATAAGAAAATTTTCATAGCTAACAGAGAAGAGAATCTGAAACCACCCAAGGTTTGGTCAGGCGAGGAAATATACGAAATTGTAAGGGACTATCCAAAGATACATGAAACTGGAGTCCAGACTGAAATCCCAGGAAAGTCAGACATTCATAATTGGTGCAAACAAAGTATATTTTGGGAGTTACCATATTGGAAAGATCTCTTACTCCGACATAATATTAACGTGATGCACAACGAAAAGAACGTGTTTGATAATCTGTTTAATACAATTTTGAATGTAAAGGGCAAAACCAAGGACGATTTGAATTCAAGGCTTGATATAGAAAACTATTGTAAGCGGTCGGAACTTCATATGAAGCCTAATGACAATAAAAAACCGAAAGCATGCTATGAGCTAGACAATAAGCAAGTAAAACTCGTGCTAAAATGGGTGGAACATTTAAGATTTCCTGATGGGATTTCTTCCAATCTTCGTAGATGTGTTGACTTCAAAAATAGTAAACTGAGTGGGATGAAAAGTCACGATTGTCATATCATGATGGAATATTTACTACCTGTGGCTTTCAAAGAATTGTTGCCCGTAAAAGTATGGAACGTCATAACAGAGTTATGTTTGTTTTATAAACAACTTTGTTCGACAACATTAAAGGTGGATCGTATACGTAAACTTGAAGTAGAAATACCCATACTGCTATGCAAACTGAAGAAAATACTTCCGCCTGGTTTCTTTAACGTAATGGAGCATTTACCTATTCATCTTCCATCCGAAGCACTTCTTCGAGGTCCTGTGCAATATGGATAGATGTATCTGTTTGAGAGGTAAAACATGTGCAATGTTCATGTCAATTTCAAATTCAAATTTGTATATCTAAATATGTAATAAATATCTTAATAGGTACTTGAATCATCTAAAGAAGAAGATTCGACAAAAAGCCCGAGTTGTGGGTTCGATATGCAAATCGTATCTTGAAGAAGAAGCCTCATTTTTTTCTCTCACTACTTCAAGGACGATGTGAACTTATCGTTTGTAACTGTTCCTCGAAATGAGGAAGTCGTTGAATAAAATTCTTCTCAAACAATGTTATCTGTTTTTAGACAACATGGTAGACCTGGTGGAAAATGTGTGGAAATATGGTTGGACGATAGAGACCACTATGTAGCGCACACGTATGTTCTTTTAAATTGTGTCGAAGTCGCACCATTTGTCAGGTAATAATTAATTCACTTGTAATTTACTTGTACGTACATAATAATAATAACACATATTACATATATGCAGTATCTACGAATCACAGTATCCATCTGGCGATCTTAGTAAAGAATTTGCCAAATGGTTTTTGAACTATGTTTATGAGCCAAGAAACTGTGTCGTTGATAAAGGCTTAAGACATCTTGCGATTGGACCGAAAAGAAATGTGAAGACTTATCCAATATTCTTCGTCAACGGGTTTAAGTTCAGCACGAAAGATTACGGTGCTGAAAAATTAGCATATAAAAGCGGGGTATTTGTCAAAGGCAGTGATGATCCAGATGAGCATTTAAAAGATTTTTACGGCGTCTTAACACAGATTGTAGAGTTGACATATTATGTTGAACCTTTAGAAAAGGTTTTTTTATTTAAGTGCAATTGATTCAGTAACGTTCTTGGTTCCGGAATCAACGTGCATAAAGAGTACAAACTTATTGAAATAAGGCATACATCACACTACTATAAGTACGATCCTTTTGTATTAGCCAAGCAAGCGTTACAAGTTTATTTTGCTCCATATCCATCTTTGAAAAGAGATAAAGCGGATTGGTCCGCTGTTTTCAAAACGAAACCAAGGTTTATGTTTGATGGAAATAATATTCCAGATGAAGCAGCATATCAAGCCGATCTTGAAACAAATACATAAATAATAATAACTAATGATATTGATGTAGGGCCTTTGAATGATGAATCGAACGTCCTATTTGATGCATTCGAAAGTACCGAAGAAAATGAGATAGAATACGAGACTGAGTCTGAATCAGAAAACGATGAAGACTGATCGTTATTGATATAATTGTTATGTGATAGTGATTGAAACATGCGATGTAATAGTAAATTTCTGTAATTGTTCTGTGATGATCATTTAGTTAATTTTTATCCATGTTCTGTACTAGTAAATGTTTATAATTGTTCTGTGAAAGTGATTGAAACATGCTATGTAGTAGTGAATTTCTATTATGGTTCTGTGATGATTATTTATATAATTTTTATCCATGTTTTATACTAGTAAATTTTTATAATTGTTTCTGTGAAAGTGATTGAAATATGCTATGTAGTAGTGAATTTCTATAATTGTTCTGTGATGATATTGTTTTTCTATAGTAGATATGTCTGGCAGGAGACGAAGTATGACAGGCACGTCATCCCCATCTCCCGGTGCAGGTGGCAGTGGCATTGCACCAGACTTACGTTCGATTGCAGAAGTTGTTCCTAGAAGTGCTGGGTAAGTATCAATTTTATTTAAAGTATAATTTTTAAAATCCACTAAACATGTATATCATAACTTTTGCAGTGGCTTTGAGGTGGAACCATCAGATTATATTTTACAGGTTTCGAGAAAGGCATTTCAGAGCTGCATGGATGGTTGTTGGCCTCGCTGGGACGACATCCCCCCTCACGTCAAAAACGCAATACAGGCGGATTTACTTGTAAGTAGTAGTTTGAATTTCAGTTGTAAATTAATATAATGTATATAACTTAAAATAATTTTAATTTACAGGCTGCAGTCCGCGTTGACCCTGACGACTTGGACATTTTTTTAAATCACTGGAACAAATGAATGAGAAAAATTACAGGGATACATTGTCTAAGGCTAAGAATGCAGGGAAAAAGCCGAACTGGATGGGTGAGAATGTATGGAATGAATTTCTTCGGCTTTGGGACAGTCCGACAGTAAAAGTAAGTAAAATATGTTTTCTTTATTATTTAAATCTAATATAAATCTCGCAAGATATATACGTGATAATTTATCTTAATTTGTAGGAGTTATCTGCGCGAAACCGGGCAAACAGGAATAAAAATCCTGCATTGCACCGTGGTGGCTCCAAATCCTTTCAGGAGCACAAGAGAGAGTTGGTAATTAAATTTATAAACTGTGTTTACATTTTATTACAATATTTTACAATCAGATTAGCAATAATATTTATATATTTTCAGGCCGCGGGATATAACCGCGAGCCCATTATGGCGGAGCTGTTCAAGGCCACGCATGCCGTGGAGAGGACTGTCGAAGAGCGCAATGTTTCGTACGAGTGGACGGATGACAAATCACAATCCGTAATGGTAAATTAATTTATTGTTAATAACAATATTTTATCTTATTTTATTTTCAAAAATTTGAAATTAGGTTTTTATCGTGTAAAACAATTGTTTGTAATCGCAGGAGAGGTACAAAGCAGAGCGGGCTCGTGTAGCACAGTCCACTGGTCGGGAAGAGCTTACGTTAGAGGAGGAGAACCATATTTAGGATGCTATTATTGACCCGCCTTCTCGGACCAGTCGACGGTATAGCTATGGAAATGTGGAGGTAAATTTTGACATGTACTAATATATAAATTTACTCATGCATATGAATAGTTAAATAATTTTAATAATATTATATATATACTAATATATAAATAATTATGAACTATTTTACAGGCGATGAGAATGCAGAGTGCATACAGGAGGTCGCAGCAAGAGGCGGAGATTGCTCAATTGAGGGCGACGGTGGAAGAAATAAATGACTAGAGGAAGAGTTTCATTGAGCAACAGTTGGATGAGCGGATTGCGGCTTATTTGCAACAGCATGAGACGATGACTGGAGAGGACGGCAGCGATGGCGAGGAGTAGGTATGTTTGTTTGCTCGTGTTATAGTTTGGTATATACACATTTTGGTTGGTTTGGTGTATATATATTTCAGGATATTATGTACATATTTTGATAACTTCCCGTTGATGGATTTAGTTGGTTATTATGTATATATATGTCGGGATATTATGTAGAAATTTCGAGTTACTATGTACATATTCTGGTTAATGGATTTGGTTGGATGTTATATTGTTTGATTTGGTTGGATTTGAAAATGAGATTTGGTTGGATTTTATATTGTTTGAATGTATAGTGATGTTATATGATGGATATATGATGGCTATAGTTGATGAATATAGTGTATATTGGCTGTGATGATGTTATATGATGGTTGTTGTTTGAAGTGGGGAAGCACTGGGCAAACTCAAAAATTTTGCTTCAGATTAGCGACGGCTAGCGACGGCCTGTAGGTTGCCAGATAGCGACGGCTAGTGACGCCTAATTTGCAAAAAATTTGTGTCGCTTAGCGACGCCTAGTGACGTCAGTGGGTCGTTGGAAAATTTCCACGTGGCACATTTGCAGTCGCGAGCCGTCGCTATTTTGGTGACGGAGCCGCGCTAAAACCGTCGCCATACTATTGGGTGACGAGACAAATAGCAACGACTATTAGCGACGGCTAGCGACGGCCGGCGACAGCTAAAAGCCGTCGCTATCTGCTGCCATCCTTGTAGTGTTGGAAACACATGCCCATACATTCCTTTGTAATATGCATTCATATCGAGTATTCGTATTTCTTCTCAAGTAAAAACTTGGCCTTTGCCAATAAGGGATAATGCCATTTGTTTCCTTCTTTTCTACATTTTCATCGGTTTCTACCAAATAATGTGTGATTTATGTCTTTACATTTCTAACATGTTTTCCCTCGTTTCCTCATTTGCCTAATATATTTTGTCATCTTTATACTTTATTAATTCCTTCTTTTTCGAAAAAAAAGAAAGAATATATATATATATAATGTAAACATTACGTTTGATTCAAAATTTAATGAATAACGACAAAAAATGTTTTTTTTATGAAATTATGTAGCCAAACGGTCGGCTGCCTCATCGTCGTACTGTTGTACTACTGAATAATCAAAACAGCCGCTGCAGAGATTTATCCACCGTAGGCTTCTAAAACCAAATGATGTGAAGCCAAAAAAATAAGAAATATTAAAGGGAGAATTTAGTTTAAAGGACAAAATATTAATGTGTTGCCTTCAAAATTTTGCCATTAGCCACTGCATCGCACTCCACGTTGTCGCACCACCGCACCCCTATGCCACCCTTTCCTTGTGTGTTGCCACTGCTCAGAACCGCTCCCTCCCGTAGCCGCCACCTCTCATACCCGTCGCCAGCTCAAAATCTGACTCTAAATAGCAAAAGGTAAAAAAAATTATATTGTATCAGTGTATGAGAAAACGATGTAAAAAGAAATATACCACATGCAAAAGACTACTGATTCATATCATTAAACCATAAATGCTACTACAAGGTAAGATCTGCTAAAATAAAATTAAAATACAAGTGCTTTATTTTCTTTTAATTCATTAAATTTGAATATGATACCACATGGTAGCATGTCCTCGTGAGCTAAAAAATTGAAAAGTTTTGTCCTTATGCTATATTTAGTTGAAAGGTTTGTACTCCATGCAAAAAATTGAGAGCATATCCTTAGAGCTAAAATGTTGATAAAATTTTTATTTTACACTATTTTCTAGCATTAAAAATATTATTTTTAACATGTCTCCTTATATCCTCCATTGATTTTTTTCAATGTTATTTAAATTATTCCCTCCAAAAATATCTTAAAGCAATTTTCTGATATTTAATCCAATATTTAAATGATAACAATTTTAGTATTCAAAAGTTTTAACTTTTTACATAAAATTTCAAATTCTCATACTTAGATTTTGATTATAAATTCAAATTTCTAGTTTTAAATTTGTAAACTTTCAAATTTAAAATTCAAATTTTCAAACACAAAATAAAAATTTATTTTCTTAACTTAAAGAAAAAATCCAAAATTCCACATTTAATAGCTTCAAATCTAAATTTCCAAACTCAGAATTCAAATTTCAAAATACAAAAATCATATTTTCAAATTTCATATAGATTTTTTCCCTTTTGAAAAATGTTGCAATTGAACTTTCTACATTTCCAAAAAATTCAAATTTTGGAAAAAAAATCAAAGATACAAAATGAATTTTCAAATTTAGTTTCAAACTCAAAATTTGTTATTCTTGTAAATTTGGACTTTCAAGTTCAAGTATCAAATTTTAAATTTGCTTTTTAAATTTTATGGTATCAAATTCATATCTTGAATTTTGGTTTGTCAAACTAAAATTTTAAATTTGAATGTTAGTATTCGAATATAAAACTTACATTTTCAAAATTTTAGATTTCAAACTCAAATCCTGAATTCTATTTCTTTTACAATATATTATTATGTGATGTATATTTAAAATTGATGATCGTAATAAACGATCTTTTACAAATTATACTATTGAACAATCGTTTTTCCAACTGTAACGTAGTTGTACTAATTAATTCAATATTAGTAGAAGAAAATTAAGTGTTCTTAGCACCACGCTTGGAACAAAAATACACGTTAATTTGAAGCATTGGTAAAGTAACTCCACTTTTGGATGTGAAGGGCAAAAAGTTCGGCCATCTCCATCGAAAAAGAATTACACTATTCAATCTTCAGTCCAAAAACAAGTCTAAATTCGATGACCTCTTTGTCAAAAAGCAGCTCATATTCAAATTTGGAGTCCCTTTAACAACCGCCTTAACCCGCAGTTAATACTATCTTATATGTCGTCGAGCTAGTTGAACCTAAGCTTTAGTTGTCTCAAGATTGACAAGAGTTCAATGTGCTATCCATTGGTGTAGCGCAATGAAAAGAGGTACCTAGGTCTGATAACAGACTTAGGTTCGAATTCTACCTTTTACACACTTCTCGCAAAAATAATATCCGAATATTATAGATACTATTAGTTGAAGCGGACAGACACAACTTAATTTCGCTTTGCAATGTATTTATCCGTCGGATTCTCTCGTGTATTAAAAAAAATTCGGTGTGCCAGCCGTATTCGTTTTTGTTTGCCGCAATCAGAATTTTCAAGCCAATAAAAAAAGAAATCCCATTTTTCTCTCCCAAACGATACAAAAATTTAGGCTGGGGTTGGTTTGCATTTTTAGTTTTGACTTTTTGTCCATAGAAACATATGCACGACTTTTTCTAAAAATGAAATTAACATATAAAATAAGAAACGACTTTTTCTCATTTTCGTGATTTAGAAAATAACGGAAGTACGAGAAACAACCGACTCTTTCGTCGTCCCTCCATTCCCTTCGACATCCCTTCCATCTTCCTTCCAACACCTCCGTCGTCCCTTCCCTCTTCTCATATTTTATAATCAATGTTGAATATGCAAAACACAAATCACAAAATAAACCAAAAAAGCTTCTTAGTTATTCGTTTTCTCAACTGGTATATTTTTATAGAATCTCTTCGCCCTCGGTTTGACTGCTAACGTTTTTGCATCATCGGTCAATACGCGTTTGCTCATCTAATACTATCCAACAGTAAAATGACCCAAACCAAGTAAAACGAAGAAGAAAGAAAATAAAGTGCTTAAAAATACAATTTCAACAGAAATAAAAAAAGCAAAGAAAAAATAATCGATTATATCATTCAGTTCTTATTAACAAAAACACAGATTCCACTATCTACCATGTATACCGAGGAAGAAGAAAAGAAGGCGATTAATGAGAAACAATGGTTTCAAAGCAATTGAGCCCGTCAAACTCAGGCGCAAACCACGCAGCTCGCCCCTTCTTTGATTCCTTCTGCTGCTCCTCTTCCTTCTTCGCACACTCCTTTCTCTGGCCTTTGCTCTCTTCCTTATTGCGGTCTTGATTGCTCCTTTTTCTGAAGGACATGTTCATCCACGACGAACTTATGCCGGATTTTACATCGGAAGGAGTTGAACTCAGAATCGACATAGCTAATAGCTTCTCCATATCTTATTACTTGATTTCACTCCGGAATTATTTCTGGATACTTTTGGAATTTGGTGAACTTGTTTTTAACTTGAGGACGATGTGAAAAGAGAGGCAGATGGAATGTATTTATAGTTGGGGATTTTAGGGAGGGAAAGATCAGTCGAGACAAAACGAGGACGCGATAATGCAGTCAATTTTAAAAGAAAGAGTCCACTAATTAATTGCTATTCCATGATCTTCTATGCGCCCTGGAAACTTCCAGTAGTTTAATATTATGTTACACGCGGCTGATAATATTGAATTAATTATCATGTACATTAAAAAGAAAGATTTGCAGGCATAAAGATGATTCACTCTTGGTCCTCACCTGTTTGTGGAGAACATGCACACGTCTTTACACTACTAAAAAAGCTTCGAATAGCGACCGACGTTTGCGACGGCTGGCGACGGCTAAAAAATGCGGCCGTCGCTATACGCAATATACAGGTTTCTTTCCGGGAGCAGTTTTTTCATTTTCTTTCCCCCCCAAATCAAACCCCCCTTCCTCCAATCCGTCGCCCCCCGCAGCCGTCGCCCCGCCTTCCGACGCCTCCAAATCACCCAAAATCGCTTTGGTATGCTTCTAATCTCTATTTTGAATTATGATTTGTTGTTAAATTAGGATTTGTTGTTAAATTATGTATTAGTAGTGTTGTTAAATTAGATATTAGTAGTGTTGTATGTTGATTTGGTAGATTAATTAGTTTATTATCATGAAGTTAAATTAGGTATTAGATTAATTAGTTTATCATGAAGTTGAATAAATGGCTAATGTAGATAATTAGTGTTGGCGATTAACATGGTTAGTTGCGTTTGGTGAAAAATTAGTGTATATTAATGATTAACTTGGTTATTGATAAATTTATATGAAAGTATTTCATAGTGTATAAAATTGATAAATTACAAATTTAAGTTGTTAAGTGAATTTAAATTGACAAATTTTTATTTAATAATTAGATTTTTATTGTTTTCTAATTATCTTCATTGATAATTCTTCTATTTATCTTGTTGATTTAGCGACGGCTAGCGACATCCATTTTAATAATTTTAGTGATGGCTAGCGACGGCCAAAACGCAAAAGGTTGTATATATTGTAAAAAATAAAGTTTATACAGAAAATTAAAAAATGAATATGAGAACATTAAAAATTCTGCAAATATCTAATTTTTTTTTTTAAAAATTAGGAAATGACTTTAAAAACAACTGATATTGAACTAAAATCGATTTTGTAAAGAAATTAAGAAATGAATATAACAACAACAAATATTCCGCTAAAATCTATCTCGTAAAAAAATAAAGAAATGAATATTGAACTAAAATTGTTATTTGAATGTTGAACTAAAATTTAAATATACAAATGTATGAAATAAAATTTAAATAGTTGAAACATTGTCAAAATTTGAAAAGAACAACAATATTTGATAAAATTTAAAGAAATTTTTTATCCCTTAGATTGGCTTTGGCCCCGTCTGGCAAGTGTTGTATATAATCGTTATATGGATGTTCGTTTTGGTAACGGAACGGACATTTATATTCATTTGATACAATATTTGTCGGATTTGTCCCTGTATTGGACAAGTTACAAACACAATAAAGTAATTACATATTATAAACCATTTCATTTTAAACGGTTACAAAATTTCGACAGCACTTCCTTTATGTTCCCTGTGTACACGCATTTGTGTACGATACAGGGAACAGAAGGGAAGTGCTGCCGAAATTTTGTTGAACCGTTTAATCTGAAATGATTTATAAAATGTAATTATATTATTGTGTTTGTAATGGGAAATAGTATGACTGACCACCGAAGTGAACGACCAAAATACTAAAAAATAAAAAAATAAAGTGAAGTTTTTATTTTGAATTTTCTGCAACGATGAACTGTTTACCATGGAGAATGGTTGAAAATTAATGATTTAAATTGTCTAACGTACATTTTCAAATCAGGAAAAATGATCAATTATTTTCTCGACCGTACTTGGATGTATGAAGTCAGAACTGGAAAGAAGGGATCAATAAAGCAACATTTCTACAACGGTGTACACGAATTTATTAGATTTGCTAAATCTAATAACCGAAACAACACAGAAATTCGTTGCCCGTGTAGTAAGTGCCAACATTTGAAGCATTGGAAACCAGATATAGTTGAAGTACATTTGTATCAATATGGTTTCGTGCCTGATTATTATTTATGGGATCGTCATAAAGAACTTGTTGAACCTACACCTAATACTGAACTGTTAGAGGACGGTAATATGATGACGAATCCGATAGAAAATATGGTGGATGATGCGGCACGATCAATGTTTCCTACAACTGAAGCTGTCGATGAAGACGAAAATGTCGATGAAGAACCGACTACGGGAGCTAAAAAAAATATACGATTTGTTGGATTCTGCTAAGAGGCCGTTGTGGGACGGATGTAATAGCGGAACCGAACTTTCAGTAACCGCCGAATACATAACTATGAAATCAAAATTCAACCTTACGGAAGCTGCATTTACAGCAGTTGTACCTGCAAAACGACACATGCCACCCAATAATCTGATGTGCGATAGTCATTATAAAGTAAAAAAATTGATGTCCGCTTTCGGTCTACCATACGAGAAGATAGATGCATGTGTGAAAGGTTGCATGTTGTATTGGAAAGACGACGTTGACCTCAGAAAATGAAAAATATGTAACGAAGAAAGATACAAACCAAGAAAGAAGAAAGGGAAAGAAGTCACGTACAAGAGAATGCATTATTTACCCATCACTCCCAGACTTCAAAGATTATATGCATCTTCTGCTACGGCCTGTTATATGCGATGGCATAGTGTGAGAACAGCGGAAGAAGGAACTTTGATACATCCATCCGACGGAGAAGCATGGAAACATTTCGATAAGACTTATCCCGCATTTGCTGCGGAAAGCCGTAATGTCAGACTTGGTTTATGTACGGATGGATTTTCACCATTTTCACAGTTTGGTAGTAAATATTCATCCTGGCCAATTATCGTTACTCCGTATAATTTACCTCCATGGATGTGTATGAAGACAGCATATATGTTTCTCACCACTGTCGTTCCCGGCCCTCATGATCCAACCCAAGAAATTGATGTTTATTTACAACCATTGATCGAAGAGTTGAAGAAGCTGTGGAATGAAGGAGCCGAAACTTACGATGTATCAAGGAAATTTTTTTTCCGTATGTTCGCTTCTTTGTTATGGACTATTAATGATTTTCCTGCATACGGGATGCTTTCTGGTTGGAGTACGGCCGGTCGTCTAGCATGCCCTTATTGTATGGAAGAAACACGAGCATTTTCGTTACGATATGGGAAGAAAGTTAATTTCATGGTTTGATTGTCATCGGTGTTTTCTTCATCCCAATCATACTTTTAAAAGAGATAAGAAAATTTTCATAGCTAACAGAGAAGAGAATTTGAAACCACCCAAGGTTTGGTCAGGCGAGGAAATATACGAAATTGTAAGAGACTATCCAAAGATACATGAAACTGGAGTCCAGACTGAAATCCCAGGAAAGTCAGACATTCATAATTGGTGCAAACAAAGTATATTTTGGGAGTTACCATATTGAAAAGATCTCTTACTCTGACATAATATTGACGTGATGCACAACGAAAAGAACGTGTTTGATAATATGTTTAATACAATTTTGAATGTAAAGGGCAAAACCAAGGACAATTTGAATTCAAGGCTCGATATAGCAAACTATTGTAAGTGCCCGGAACTTCATATGAAGCCTAATGACAATAAAAAACCGAAAGCATGCTATGTGCTAGACAATAAGCAAGTAAAACTCGTGCTAAAGTGGGTGGAAGAATTAAGATTTCCCGATGGGATTTCTTCCAATCTTCGTAGATGTGTTGACTTCAAAAATAGTAAACTGAGTGGGATGAAAAGTCACGATTGTCATATCATGATGGAATATTTACTATCCGTGGCTTTCAAAGAACTGTTGCCCGTAAAAGTATGGAACGTTATAACAGAGTTATGTTTGTTTTATAAACAACTTTGTTCGACAACATTAAAGGTGGATCGTATACATAAACTTGAAGTAGAAATACCCATACTGCTATGCAAACTGGAGAAAATACTTCTGCCTGGTTTCTTTAGCGTAATGGAGCATTTACCTATTCATCTTCCATCCGTAGCACTTCTTCAAGGTCCTGTGCAATATGGATGGATGTATCCGTTTGAGAGGTAAAACATGTGCAATGTTCATGTCAATTTCAAATTCAAATTTGTATATCTAAATATGTAATAAATATCTTAATAGGTACCTGAATCATCTGAAGAAGAAGATACGACAAAAAGCTCGAGTTGAGAGTTCGATATGCAAATCGTATCTTGAAGAAGAAGCCTCATTTTTTTTCTCTCACTACTTCAAGGATGATGTGAACTTATCGTTTGTAACTGTTCCTCGAAATGAGGAAGTCGTTGAACAAAATTCTTTTCAAACAATGTTATCTGTTTTTAGACAACATGGTAGACCTGGTGGAAAATACAAGCCGATCTTGAACCAAATACAGAAATAATAATAACTGATGATATTGATGTAGGGCCTTTGAATGATGAATCGAACGTCTTATTTGATGCATTCGAAAGTACCAAAGAAAATGAGATAGAATACGAGACCGAGTCTGAATCAGAAAACGATGAAGACTGATCGTTCTGTGATGATCATTTAGTTAATTTTTATCCATGTTTTGTACTAGTAAATTTTTATACTTGTTCTGTGAAAGTGATTGAAACATGCTAAGTGAATTTCTATTATTGTTCTCTGATGATAATTTATTTAATTTTTATCCATGTTTTGTACTAGTAAATTTTTATAATTGTTTCTGTGAAAATGATTGAAACATGCTATGTAGTAGTGAATTTCTATAATTGTTCTGTGATAATATTGTTTTTCTATAGTAGATATGTGTGGCAGGAGACGAAGTATGACAGGCACGCCATCCCCATCTCCCGGTGTAGGTGGTAGTGGCACTGCACCGGACTTACGTCCGATGGCAGAAGTTGTTCCGAAAAATGCCGGATAAGTTTCAATTTTATTTATAGTGTAAGTTTTAAAATCCACTAAACATGTATATCATAACTTTTACAGGGGCTTTGAGGTGGAGCCATCAGATTATATTCTACAGGTTTCGAGGAAGGTTTTTCAAAGCCGGATGGATGGTTGTTGGCTTTGCTGGGACGACATCCCCCCTCATGTCAAGAATGCAATACAGGTCGATTTACTTGTAAGTAGTAGTTTGAATTTCAGTTGTAAATTAATATAATCTATATAACTTAAAATAATTTCAATTTACAGGCTGCAGTCCGCGTTGACCCTGACAACATGGACGTTTTCTTAAATCACTGGAATAAAAGAATGAGGAAAAATTACAGGGATACATTGTCCAAGGCTAAGAATTTAAGCAAAAAACCGAACTGGATGGGTGACGGTGTATGGACCGATCTTCTTCGGCTTTGGGACACTCCGGCAGCAAAAGTAAGTAATATATGTTTGCTTTGTTATTTAAATCTAATATAAATCTCGTAAGATATATACGTGATAATTTATCTTAATTTGTAGGAATTATCTGCGCGGAACCGGGCTAACAGGAATAAAAATCCTGCATTGCACCGTGGTGGCTCCAAATCCTTCCAGGAGCGTAAGAGAGAGCCGGTAATTAAATTTATAAACTGTGTTTACATTTTATTAAAATATTTTATATTCAGATTAGCAATAATATTTATTTATTTTCAGGCTGCGAGATACTACCGCGAGCCCACTATGGCCGAGTTGTTCATGGTGATGCATGCCGTGGAGAGGACTGATGAAGAAGGCAATGTTTCGTACGAGTGGACGGATGAAAAATCCCAATCCGTAATGGTAAACTTATTTATTGTTAATAACAATATTTTGTCTTATTTTATTTTCAAAAACTTGAAATTCAGTTTTTATCGTGTAAAACAATTGTTTGTAATCGCAGGAGAGGTACGAAGTTGAGCGGGCTCGGGTAGCATAGTCCACTGGTCGGGAAGAGCTTACGCTAGAGGAGGCAAACAATATCTGGGATGCTATTATTGACCCACCTTCTCGGACCAATGTGCGGTATAGCCATGGAAATCTGGAGGTAAATTTTGACATGTACTAATATATAAATTTACACGTGCATATGAATAGTTAAATAATTTTAATAATATTATATATATATACTAATATATAAATAATTATGAACTATTTTACAGGCGATGAGATCGCAGAGTGCATACAGGAGGTCCCAGCAAGAAGAGGAGATTGCTCAGTTGAAGAAAACAGTGGATGAAATAAATGATTGGACGAAGAGTTTTTTCGAGCAACAGCTGGATGAGCGGATTGCAGGTTATTTGCAACAGCATGGGAAGATGCTTGGAGAGGATGGCAGCGATGGCGAGGAATAGGTATGCTTGTTTGCTCATTCCTTAGTTTGGTGTATACACATTTTGGTTGGTTTGGTGTATATATATTTCGGGATATTATGTACATATTTTGATGGTTTGTAGTTGTGGTTGGAAAACTATGTACACATATTGGTTGGTAAACTATGTACATATTTTGATGACTAGTATTGGTTGACATGATATGTATTGTTGGGATTGAATATGATTTTGTTTGGTTTTGTTAGATTTTATATTGTTTGAATGTGTAGTGTTGTTATATGATGGATATATGATGGTTATAGTTCATGAATATAGTGTATATTGGCTGTGATGATGGTATTTGATGGTTGTTGTTTGAAGTGTATATGGGCTGTGCAAGTGCACAAATTTTGGTTCAGTATAGCAACGGCTAGAGACGGCTAGCGATGGCCTGTATGTTTCAGATTAGCGACGGCTAGCGACGGCTAAAGTGTAAAAGTTTTGTGCCGCGTAGCGACGGCTAGTGACGCCATTTAGTCGTTGGAAAATTTCCACGTGGCATATTTGCAGTCGCGAGCTGTCGCTATTTAGGTGACGGAGCCATCGCTAAAGCCGTCGCGAAACTATTGGGCGACGAGGTAAATAGCGACGACATTTAGCGACGGCTAGCGACGACCTGCGACGGCCGACGACGGCTAAATGCCGTCGCTATCTAGTGCCATCCTTGTAGTGTTACTCTTTTATATATCATCTATAATGACCCTGAAGAACTACGTGTAAAATAAGTACATAAGTTAAAATCTTGTGATTTCCAATAAGATTAGCAAATAAAAGAGATTCAAACGTAATACATATGATGTATGAATAGCGAAAACAGAATAGAATTCATCGGAAATGGACTCTAGGAAGATATTTTCAAAATGCATTTTTGAAGTTAAAAAGAAATTAAGATAAGTAGTGGCGAACATATTTTAAAAGATTTCGCTACGCACTAGAATTATGCTTTATTATCGTTTATGGGATATTGTGCTCCAAGACGTACGCTTGTAATTATAAAGAGGCATCTCTTGCGGTTGTTTGCTACGCACCTATGGTCGCCTCGATACCAATAGAAAAACAGGAAGGGCCATCACTCATCGTTCGATTAGATGTTCAACAGGCACATAGATATCTATAGCTTCTTTAGCCTAAAAGCTCGCCAGTCGAAATGGGACATCAACACTCGAGATGCTGGGCCTATTGATCAGATCATACGAGATCTCACCCCATATCTCTATCCATTAAACGGAAGATAGGACGCCAAAGCAGACTCCCGAGCGGGAAGCGCGGATAAGATCAACTACTTATTGTATTGCAGTATTACACAAAGGAGCTCACTAAGGAAAAGCCACTTATTGGGCTGGAAGAATGGGCAAAGGCAACCATAGGATCTGTTGATACCAATGTTTATACTGGACCCTAACCTTAAGAGAGATCCGTTGCGTAGCAGCTGCAACAAACTCGACTTGAATGTTTGAAGAGGGCAACGATAAATGATTCCAATTGGAATCCACTGCACTAAGACAAGAAAGAAAGCGATAATATACTAAATAGAAACCCTGAGACTAATAAATAGTAGAGAGATCCGCTGTTACTTCCTGGCCTCTACCCTGTACCAATTAATATACTGGACTTGGCATCCCAGTATACGCTAACGCACCTCACTCTGTAATCCTGAGACTAACAAGAGCGGCCCCTTTACTAGATCTTTCGTAAGACTGAAGGAAGCAAAGCAGCCAGGGATATCCCTAGTAGATCAAAAGTCTTATTATCATGCCCTTCCCTAGTCGCGAAGAATCACGCGGCCTAGAAAAAAATTTGTTTTTTTGTATAAAGTATTGGATGCCCCCGTGTTGCTTGTTCAATCTGTCCGCTAGTGGAAAAACTCATAGACCCATTCATTTTGTTCAATTGCTAGCCTCATCCGAAACGACATCGGGTTTTGGAGACCCACGTTCTACCGAACGGAACTAAGAGCGCTTTCTTATGACAAGAACTACGATTGCAAAGAAAAATCTTTTTTTTGTACCCCAGTCTTGCATACCAATGCATGTAAAAAATGAAAGATAATGAATGTCCGATTTCCTTTTATTTTATATCGCTAGAATTTCTCGGGCCGGATAGAATAAAAAATCGTGGTTGGCCCACACCCTACCATTGCAAATGACATTGGAATTTCTATTTTATATATCGGAATAATCATGGTTTAATCATTTAACAATGGTTAAAATGTACCTGTTATCACTTAGCTCAATGGATGAGGCATATATAAAGAAATTTGTTGATACGAATTTAATTGCTTTTATATCAACAAGATTTAAGGTGTGTTTTTTGAGAAGTAAAATAATACACGAAATGGGTATTTAAACATGACATGGAAAAAGAAAGTTCGACAAAAGACATTTTGTGCTGTGAAAGGGGAATGATTGTTTATATAGATTTATATTTTTATTTGTTTTAGAATTTTTTAAGTGCTTTTGAATAAATGTTAATAATTGATATCAAATTATAAATTAATGTGAAAATTGCGACATTAAAAAGCATATCTTTATCTTTAATAATAGTTGTAATTGCTTTGGTATCACACTTTTTTCGTAACAACATGAACTACCAAAAACGCCCCACTATATATTATCAAATCTTAATCACTTAAAAATAGGATCTAATATTAAACTTCTTTTACAAATTCAAACGACCCTAAAAGTAGGATCTAACATTTAAACATGCTTTACAAATTCAAAACACTTCTAAAAATAGAATCTAAAATTAAACTTCCTTTACAAATTCAAAATATTTCTTTACAAATATATAAATCTTAATATCACTTGAAAATAAAAAATCCTTTTTTTTACTGATTTAAACATATATAATTTATAAGGAAAACAATTCACGCGCGAAGCGCGTGCCATAACACTCGTACATTAAAGCAGAAATTGGTGCATTAGAGATATTAAAAAATACCCAAGAATTAATGAGATTATTAAAATAAATACATAATCAAAATCTTGGTTAACCATTTGATGGTGATTAAAATATACACGTTATCATCTTTAAATTACAATCCAGTGAATAACTAATTTATAAAGTAACCATTTGACATGAGTTCAAATATTAATAGTGTAATCCTATTTCTATCAATACATTTCAAAAACTTAACAAATATAAAAAACAAAGCACTACACTAATTATTTAACAAACTCAAATCCAAAACATAAAACACTAGTCATCTCTTACGTTTAGGAGAAAAGTTTTGCATTTATTTATAAAAATCAATTACTTGGTGGTTAAGTCACCATGTTTATAACAATAAATATATTGTTAATAAATATATTGTTGTATCTAATTCAAGAGAGTGGGCTTTCTCTATTATAATAACCAGTAACTTAGACACATCAGTTGGAATTTTATAAATAAAACTATAAACAAATTCATTTTATTGTGAAAAATTGGTTGTATGAACAAAACAAAAATAACCATTTCATGCAGTAAAAATACAATGCTATAGAAATATGCAAAATACAATGACAAAAATAACCACTCTATATTGTAAAATTGTAAATAGCATTTTGAACAATTCAAAAGCTTTAAATGAAGTTTCCTTAATTATTATATATAAATATGCGTTCTCTGTTGGATATTTTCAACTTTGCCTCCAAAGTTTTTTTTTGTTTTAAAGAGAGAAGAAGAGGGAAGGATGAATAGACCCAAAACTTGGAAAATATGGAACTATATTTGTTTAAATATAGATTCATTGTGACAAGATTGGCCCCATTGGACACCCAAATGTTTGCTTTGTTGTGAGGAGTAAAGTCATGCATAACCACCACATACGCGCTCCGCCGCCGTCCGACTGGCCGAACCGGATCGGGCCAGGTTCAGGTCTAAATTGACAGAATTAATTTTTTGTTGAAACTGGCCGGATTTAATTGGACAGATTTGGCGAAAGATCGATAATTGGTGATGGTGGGATATTTGAATGAACGGACACGACCGTTGGAAACGGATGCGACATTTCGAACAAATGCATCTCTAGACGAATAGACACGTCTCCAACACTATGAATAGCGATGTCCAGAACCATTGCTATTTTAACAACAACAACTCCAATCTTCTTTTTCCAGATTTTGCAACGCAGAGATTATTGCCGAACACTTTCATCACAACTAGATTTTGCAACACCTGTGAGGTGTTGCAAACGCAGAAACGTTGCAAATCTATCCTCTTCTTCTTCTCCATTCCATTCTCTACAAATTTGCATCATCAGAAACTATAATAAAGTGTTCTTGGCCAGATCAAGATCGTACAAATCTTGAATCTGGTTACGCTATTCCAAGACTTCATTGAATCTTGAAGTCAATACATTGATAACCCGTTTATACTTGATGGGTTGAATTATTGCCTAAAAGAATCTATACTCTAGATCCTTGAAGTCAAAGTACGGCATTATCGTCATCTTCCTCGTCTCGAACCACAAATTTTCCAGCAAAGTTTTAGGCAATATCTTTCAACCATGGAAAGTTCGAGCGCCTTGCAAGTCATGAATCGGCACTTAACTCGATTGGAGCATTTTGATGGAGATAATTTTACTCTTTGGCAAGAGACGATGAAGTTCTTCCTTATCACCGTCAAATTATTCTACATTTTGGAAGATGACTTGGAGGTAATACCGGAGGAAACTGCAACAGATGATGCTGCTCTAAAAGCGAAACGTGCAAAGCGCAAAGAAGATGATTTTATGTGTAGAGGGCACATTCTGGGTGCACTGTCTACAACGCACATAGAACCTTGGAAACTGCGAAGGCTCTTTGGACTGTACTGGAAAGAAAATATCGCATATCAAAGGTAAGTAACAAGAAATTTCGTATTTGCAATTTTACAGATTTCAAAATGGTTGCCAATAAGTCCATAATAGGACAATTAAGCGAAATCTTACTGTTGGTGAATCAACTTAAAGATGCTAAAATGGATCTCCCTAAATCTTTTGTTGTTGAAGTCATAATTTCTAGACTCCCTAATTCTTGGAATGATTATAAAAAAGTTAAAGCATGCGGAAACGGAATATGATGTAGACAAGTTACAACGTCATCTTCGTATTGAAGAGGACTCTCGTAAACGAGAACTAGATGATAATCCGCAAACTGAGTCCCATTCTAAGGAAAATAATGTTGAAACAACTGACAAGTTGAAGCCTAAGAATGAGACACGGTTTAAAAGCAAAAAACCATCCCAAGAATAACAAAAAGAAAGGTGCTTGTTATTTCTATAACAAGCCCGGTCACTATGCCCGAGACTACCGTTTATGGAAGAAACAACAAAAAGTGAATGTAGTTGAAGGCTCACTTTTGGCTGTAGTGCAAGAGGCAAACTCTGTTAGTGGCATAGATAATGATTGGTGGCTTGATACTGGAGCAACCATTCATATTTGCAAAGATCGTAGTCTGTTTAAGACTTACGAAGAAAACAATGGAGAAAGTGTAATGACCCGCCAATCCGTATAATTCAAGCTTACAATAAACCACACACGTCCAACCTAAAGTGAACGGAAAGACAAATAGATATGGGAAAGAAGAAGAAAGAAGAAGAGAAGAGAAGCAGAAGAGAAAAGAAATTAAAACAACACAGAATCTTACAATCGCAGCGGAATAATATATAATATAATATCAATGATCTTTACAAAGAAAAATTGTTATATACATTCATTCATCAGAGTACATTAACAATTCACTATCATCAGCCTGGACAATTATAACAGCTTGTCCTCACAAATGCTGATGATTTCAAGAACAAAACAGCGAAAATAAAACATATACGTAAATACGACTTGAAGACCTCCAACCCGTCTCCTAAGCTCTAATGCATCCAAAGCAAATATGTAAATATGCTCGGTCTGACCCGTGCATTAAAATAAAATAACACCAGAGTCAGTCTGGAAAACCAACGTGAGAAAACACACCCATGAACTTTTAAAGTTATACAAACCTTTCGAAAATCAAAAGTATCTCGTAAGACCATGCCGCACATAAAAACAGATGGGTTTTTACCTTACGATACCAAAACCATTTCATATGAAAATCCATTCATATTATAATAATGTCTAGGGGTCAAAGTAAAATATAAATATAGCTGAAATGCTTGCATCTCTCGTTTTAGCATAGTTGGGCACAACTAAGTCCGTACTGCGCTTATTGGAGAATGGATTTCATACAATGACTGTGCTACTGGGGTACCGCCCGTCGCAGTGCATCTCTAGATAAAATAACGCCGAGGACCTCGCTTGGATCCCCTGCCAACACAGGACCGGCCTACCACTTGACTAGTAGTACCGAATATAATTACCCCGCTTTGGGCCCCGAAGCATACAAATGAGAGATAATAGCGACTCTAGATAGGGATGATCATACCCTAATTGGAGCGACCCACTTAGCCCTGCTGCATCTCCCCTGCATTTCCGGTTGATGAGGCTTGAGCCTATGTTTTACCTTTACATAGCACTTCCCACTTGGAATGCCCATACTACCCTCTAAGCACCAATGCAATATCAGCATTCATCCATACAAGTTCGTTCTAGGACTAAACAAAACACTTGAGAGCTCGGTCTTCAATTCCATCATCTTCAAGATGTCTTCACTTCGAAATGCATTCGTTGGATCGAAGTGGTTTTCAGATAACATACCCGATCCCCGTCTCTTCGAAATAGCATTCGATAATTCTCGATAAACTCAACCCCGGTTCTTTAGGAAATAAACAGTCAAAGGTAAGAGCGGAGATCGCCTCCTAACCGTTAGTGGACGGGTTTCGTTATCTAAGCCCTAGGAGAACGAGACGAGATTTATACGCACAGTACATCATCATCGGAGATGACTGTGCCATATAACTCACGTGTTTCTCCTAGATATTTCCAAAGTTACGTTTAGGGTTCAATTTCGATAGTCGATTATTTAACTATCGAATAACATATATTCAATCAGGGATTTAATTCCATAGGGAAAAATCAATTTGTTAAGCACCAAGCAACACTAAGCCTCTTTTAACAAATCCTTTCATTAACTCAAATCGCTTTGTAAATATTTGTACCAAAATACTTTTACAAATATATATATATATATATATATCCACAAATCCTTATTTCTCAGTACTTGGAAAAATATCCATATACTTATCTCAACGATATAAGTATATTCACCAACTTTGGGGAAAATTCCCCTCTTTATTCAATTCTAAAATCATTCATAACTCCATTATAAATCCACAAAACCATTTATAAAACTCCTTTTATAAATCTATAATCCCACTTCAAAAATTCTTTTATCAATATCTAAAAACATTTATAAAACTCTTTTATCTTCTAACCAATCTTCTTTTACATTTTCTAAAACATGTTATAAGATTCCTCTTATAATCCATATCTATTTTATAAAGACCTATTTATAAATCTTAAAAACATTTAAAATATAAATTCTAAACTATTATTATAAAATAGTAAACATTGTAAATAAATAAATATTAACTTTAATACATTTTAAAATAATAATTAATAAATTCCAAACATTCTAAATAAAATAATAATAATTTATCTTAACATTTATAAATACTAATAATTAATTTCCAAAACTTTAATGATAAATAATTGTAATTAATTTCAAACCATATTAATAATTTAAATAATAAATTTTCAAAATATTAAAATATTGATAAACCACTTTAAAACAATATTAATATAAATAAACCACTTTTAAAACATAATTATATTTCCTTGATTAAAATCCATACTTAACATTTTACATAATCTTTTCCATATTTATAAAGCAATATTTATAAATCTCTTCTATTTTATGAAACTTCCTTTCATAAAATCCCTTTATTATAGAGCTTTATTGATAACTCTATCCCTTTATAAATCTCGCTTATTTATAAAATCTCACTCAAACATAATTTCAACCTGTTTGAAATGTTGCTCCCATGTCTATGGATTCCTTTTATAAATTCCTTTTTATTAATAAAATCATTCGACATCTTCCAATTTACCCTCACCTTCAATTTACAAAATAGAATCAACTATTTTCAAAAATAACATTCCACGTCTAATAATAAATCCACCCTTTGTGATTTATTTCCCCATTTATCCAATGATAAAAGTTTCCCTAAATTTATAAACACCGTTTATAAATCCATACCTTTATTAACAAAATATGATTTTACAAATCTTCGCCTCCTTTGTAAAATACCACCTTTACAAATCATCATATTTATAAATTTTACCTTTATAAATAAATTATAATATATGTACCTATATGTGTGTGTGTATGTACATCACTTTATATAAAATGGTTAATAAATATTTATATCAAAATATTTCTATTTCCTTTTAAAACAATATCCATTTATTATAAAAGACTAACTTGTTTTCCCAGATTTTTTTTAAAATATTTATTTTCTGTTCAAAATTTCTATTTAAAATATTTTATAAAACTATAAATTTATAATCTCTAAAAATCATTTTTTTATTTTAAAATAAATCTCTTCTTTAATTAAATTTATGAAAAAAATTTAATACATATATAATTCCAAAAACCACTTTGAAATCCCTTTTTAAAATCAATCACTATTTTATGGTAGTTTAAAATACCAAAATATAAGGCCCAGTGCTACTAAAGCACTAGATAAACAATCGTGTTCATGTCATCAATTATAATATCCAACATATCATATACCAATTTATATTAAAATAAATCAACAGTGTGAGGAATCCCGTTGTATCCCTCCAACCCATCCCCTGCATCACATACAGTATATAATCATAAAAATATAAATCAACCGCTTCGAGGCGGGATTCGTATACAAAGGGTTATTCGCTCTTATATAGGAATGTAATAAGGTCTCATCCGCTTCAGTGGTAGGAATATATCCAAACTATTAATATATACTAGTAATCCATCCAAATAGTCAATAACAATCAATAATAAAATATCTATGCATCCAATAAATAATTTTTATTGACTATATAAATTTTCTGATTAACCAAAATAGTGAGATTAACTCACATTGATTTTCAGATCGTCAAAACATTCCCATTTGGATTAAAATTGAATAGTGATTCAATTTTTAACCAAAATTTCTACTATCTCCAAATCCGTCCAATCTAGCTCCATAGAGTAGCCTTCGCTGATGGGAACGCAACGCAACTTGTTGCGCTCGATTTGGACCTCGTATGAGAACGTTATGAATTAATTTACGTTTGAAATAATTAATTTTGCAGTTAACAGAATAATTAAAAGTTTAAAACGTTTTAACCTTTCTTCCCCCTCCATTATCTTCCTTCACACGCATCTCCAAGCCGCTGTTCGCTTTTTTTTCAAATCGTTCGTTCGCGCTCAACCCACGACCGCTCCCCACTTGCCGCGCTTCCACCCAACAGCCGCCTACCGCCCCTCTCTGTCATTGCCATGCCAGCACGCGCACGCGCAAATCATTCCCAATAAAATCAAGTGCAGCTGTCGCGAACGCGCCTCGATTTCGGCCTCATAGAGCGACGATCCGACCATTGATTGCTTTCATATAGTCGTGCTCTACAATTTCCTAGTTGAAGTCGAAGCTTGAAAGTGGACAGAGTGGCTCCGATCGACCATGGCCGTTCGATGGAGGGTTATAAATTTTAATGGCGGCTCTATTTGTAAGTTAGGGTTTGGCAAATGAAAACGTTAAGGCCCTATATATAAAAAATAAACTCGGCACTATTCACGCTTGAAAATTTCGAACTTCGAACGAAGCATGCCGCCTAGCGTTCTATATGTTATACCCATATTCTGAACGCAACGAAATATATATTGGAAGCCAATTCTATCATGTACAGAAGATAGCTTTTCAAAATCAAGTTATATTAATTAAAATTCTCTTAATTAATTTCTACGCGTTTCGAACTCGCACGACCAAACAATGCATCCGATCGCCACGAAATTCGACATTATACTATAATATATTAATACGGATCTAATGAAACTGGTTTCGTCGAAATCCGAGATAGTGCCCCAGAAGACTATTTTTACACGTTAATTAAAACGAGTAATTCCCAAAATCAGTTTAAACACTTTTAAATCAAATTTAAAAATTTATTTCTTCCTTCTTATTCAAATAGATTTAAAATCACTTTCATTCATATCAAATCCAAGATTCAATTATTTAAAAAATTCCAAATATAAAATTTAAACATTTAATTATCAATTTAATGGCTATATTTTGAAAATACAAGTTCTTAAATTTATAAAATTAACTTTTCAATATTTAAAATCAAATAAATATTCCAATTTCGAATGACTGAAATTTTGAGTCATTACAGAATGCAATGAAGTTACTGGAGCAAATAAGGTTCCAAACAAAGTTATGGAAAATGCACTATAGAATTCCATTCACCTTTGGAAAAGTTCTTCCACTAGTCAATGTATTTTATGTACCAAACATATGTAAGAATTTGGTCTCTGGATACCTTCTTAGCAAAGGAGGATTCAAGATGGTGTATGAGTCTGATAAGTTAGTGTTGTCCAAGAATGGCAAATTCATTGGACATGGATACTCCTGTAACAGTATGATTAAGTTGAATTTAATAAAGAAATCTTCTGCTTATATTGTTAATTCTGTTAGTTTATGGCGTGGTAGATTATGGCATGTTTAATTATAATTCCCTTAAAAATATGCATAAATTAGGATTAATTTCTGATTATGATTTCGATTCTATCTCTAAATGTGAAATATGTGTTCAAGCAAAAATACATCGAAAATCTTTTAAATCTGTAGAAAGGAAAACCGGTTTGCTTGATTTGATATATAATGATGTGGGTGACTTACAAAAGTCATACCACCTATGGTGGTAATCAATACTATATCACATTTATTGATGATTATACTAGATATGCTTATGTGTATCTAATGAAAACTAAAGATGAGGCTTTTCATAAATTTAAAATTTACAAAGCTGAAGTGGAAACACGATTAGGAGTTAAAATCAAAGTATTACATTCAGATTGTGGTGGTGAATATTTCTTAAATGAATTCACCTTGTTTTGTAGACAACATGGTTTAGTTCACAAATGCACTACCCCTTATACACCATAATAAAATGGTGTTGCTGAAAGAAAAAATAGAACTTTAGTAGAAATGGTTAATGCCATGTTTATAAGTTCAAATTTACCTAATAACTTATGGGGTGATGCTATGTTATCTGAATGTTATATCTTAAATAGAGTACCACTTAAAAAGAATAATGATTCCCTTATGAATTATGGTTTAATAGGAAACCTAATCTTACAAGACTTAAAGTTTGAGGTTGTTTGGCATATATTAGAAAACCAGACCCTAAACGACCAAAGTTAGGTAATAGGGCATTTAAATTTGTTTTCATAGGTTATTCCCTTAACATTATAACTTATAGGTTCCTAATTCTTGACACCTTAGAAGTTATAGAATCTGTAAATATAGGATTCTCTGAAAATAAAACAGTTAAGATTCCATTGGGATCATCTAGTCCAGAATCTAATACGACTAATGATATCAATGACGATGACTATGCTCCTGCTCAAAACGGAAAGGATGTATCAATACCAGATAATAGTACTAAATAAAGGAGAAGTAAAAGAGCAAGAATAGAGAAGGACCATGGTCCTGACTTCATAACTTATCTTGTAGTAGGCGGTAAAGACGAAGTCCTTAATGTGACTTGATATGTAATGAATGTGGATGATAATCCTAAAACTTATTCTGAGGCTATGAATTTCAAAGATTCCATTTTCTGGAAAGATGCTATCAATGATAAAATGAGTTCCATACTGTCAAACCAAACTTGGGTTTTAACTGATTTACCTCCTAGTGCTAACCTATAGGATGTAAATGGATATTCAAGAAAAAGTTGAATACAAATGGATCCATCGATAAGTTTAAAGCCAGATTAGTTGCTAAGGGTTATAAGCAAAGACATGGTGTATATTATTTTGATACATATGCTCCAGTTGCTCGCATATATTATATACGATGATTAATAGCACTGCATCCATTCATAAATTGGTCATACATCAAATGGATGTAAAGACCGCTTTTCTAAATGGAAATTTAAAAGAAGAGATATATATGGAACAACCTAAAGGTTTCAAAACCCTAGGCCAAGAAAAGAAAGTTTGCAAATTAGTAAAGTCTCTTTATGACCTAAAGCAAGCTCCATGCAATGGCATGAGAAGTTTGATAAAGTAGCATTGTCATATGGATTTATTGTTAATGATGTAGATAAATGTATTTATAGCAAATCTGATAACACCAGTTATGTTATAATATGTTTATACGTTGATGACATGCTAATATTTGGTTCTAATATACCTTGTGTGAATGAAACTAAGAAGTTTCTATCTTCTAAGTTTGATATGAAAGATCTTGGAGAGGCTGACGTAATTTTAGGAATTAAAATCATTAGGAAAGAGGGGGAGTTGTTATTAATCCAGTCTCATTAGATAGAAAAGTTCGTCAAAAGGTATGGTCATTATAATGACAAACCAGCACCAACTCCTTTAGATCCTAGTATTAAATTAGTAAAGAACACTGGGCGTACCTATAACACCCCATATTTTTGATAACATTATTTAGGATATTTAGTTGGGTAAATTAAATAAAATAATGTGTTGATTAAGAGATTGAGATTTTAATTATAATTAAGGGGTAGCCGTGCCATTTAAACTATGAATAAAAATAAGAGTTTAAAATGAAATATTTGAGGGGTAAAATAGGAAAGAGGCCATTCCTATATTTATATCCCTTAGCCATGTATACTCCTACACGTTCATTTTCATTTGTTCAAAATTTTAAAAGCTAAGGCCAACCACCATTAACAAGAGAAAGAGAAAGAAAGAGAAAGGGGAAGCATAATCAACATCAAATTCATTCAAATCTCATATCTTTAATCCCTAAAGCTAAGGTGAATAATGTTTACATCCCATGTTTGTTTTATTTTCGGTTTTAAGATGAAATCCAAACCTATTTGCAATGTTTTGCCATGTTTTTGAATGGTGGAATGATTATATATACTTGTTGATGATTTATGGTTGTTCATATAGATTTTATGACATGTTTTGATATGAAAATCCTATTAAATGACATCCAAATGCCTTGTGAATTTTCTGATTGACCAGAAGTATTATTTTGGAGATGGGTTTCAATTTTTAGAATTTTCTGAATTTATGTGGAATTTATATAAATTTTATAGTGAAGAAAATGTTAATTTGGGTTATAAATTATTTACGGTTAAATAATAAAAGGTTTAGGTCTGAAATTTTTATATGTTGGAAAACATATTAAAAGAGATTTTTTGGAATTTTTGTAGAATTTTTCGAAGTGTTTTGATGGATATATAAAATTATTTAAGGTATGAGACTTAAATGTTTTATATATTTATAAAAGGAGAATAGGCGTTTTGTAAATAAATTAAATTTGTTATTTCTAGAAATTGGCACTACTTTTGAAAAAGTACAATGGCAACAAATCATATTTTGACAAACAAGGCAGGTTAGATACAAAGAAATAGTTTAAAAGGACAAATAAACATGTTTTACACTGTTTCGATGCTTTCGGCACGAGGTTCCGCCTCCTTACCTTCGCCTCCGTCTCTGTCGAAACCAATGCACATGGTATCAGTTAACTGGTACGTAGTGAATTGGATATAGGCGGAAGGTGCAGAGTCGAAACCAGGGGTTCCAAAGGGGTTGAGGCACTACTTTGCTTTTAAATGAAAATGCGTCTGCTTGCTTTCGACAAAGTAGCTTTCGACTCGGTTAGCTTTTGACCGGGTCAAATGGTTTAAAGAAATGGTTTCGATTGGGTTGCACTTTTGTTTTTAAATAAATGCTTTCGACAAGGTCGAAACCCCTTAGCTGCTGCCCTTTTACCTTTCAACCCAGATTGGTTTCGAAAGGGTTGTTTTGCTTTTTGAAACTTGGCCACTTCTCCAAAGATTTTGAAGGGATGGTTTCGACACCATCACTTCTTTACTTAGGAATGATTTTGAAAGGAATGCTTTCGACTTTAATGGGCTTCTGATCCTTTTGCTCTACTTGAAGACATAATCCAAATGGTTTCGACCGAGATGGTTTAAATGGTTTCGAAAGGTGTTTTTCCACATTTTTAAATTGAACCTAAAGGCTTTCAAAAGGTTTATGTTTACAAAGGTTTGATGCGTTCGAAAGGTTTTTAAGAAAGGTTTCGAAGGGGTGGTTCCCCAATGGTTTCGAATGAGTCGAAAGGGAAGGTTTTCCAGTTGTTTCGAAAGGATTGAAAGGAAAGGTTTTCCTAAGGTTTCAAAAGGCAATGTTTAAAGGTTTTAAAAGAAAGATGTCTAAAAATTTTACAGCTTTCGAAAGGAAGGATTTCTAATGGTTTCGAAAGGAAGGTTTTGGCGTTTTGGCCTAGATTAAATAAAGGGTTTTACTTGGTTTAGAAAGAGGAACTTTCAATGGTTTTGAAAGGGGTACTGTCAACTAATTCGAAAGGGGAACTTTCAAAGAATTAAATGTTTTCATCAACTAAGATTTGGGTAAAGAGTGTGTGTGTGTGTGTGTGTATAACATGGCAAGGCAATTTTGAGTAAAGCATAGAATATATATATATATATATTCCTTGTTTGAGTTTGATTTGAAGGTTTTAAATCATTTTGAAAAGGTTTTCAAGGAAAATTATGGGAAGGGATCCCTAAGTAAAATGACTCGAATATTAGAATACCAGATGGGACAGGTATAGGGTCGCGCCCCATACATTAGCTATTAGCCCTAGCTAATTTTGTCCAAAATTCCAGTGTGTAGGGCTTTGTCGTAGGTAAGACTAAAATTATGATTACACACAGAAAGGAATATATGTTTATATACAGATAGGTTATTGGTGAGCCCGCAAAACCATTAGGATTGGGTGATCCTGAAGATGTTAAGTTAGGGACAGATCATGCAGAAGAGAAGTATTTAGCAGATAGTTAAGGATAAACCGTCCAGAAGAGGAGTGTCTAACAGATGTTAGATAAATTTTGTTATATTGTCAGGTAGACCCGAGTCAGCTAAAGGTTAGTAGTTAGTCAAACAAAACTATATTGCTCGAACAGATAGTCCATTTGTTACCTGATATGTATATTTACATAATGATGCTTTACAGTATTTAACCAGCTTTGGTTGCAGGAAAAGATTGCAAAAGATATGTTTTAAAAGGATGTTAGTGAGGGGAAACCCGTTCCACTAAGCGGCGTGGTCTCACTTAACATAAAATATCCGAGATGTAACAGTATTATTCACACCAGACTTTAAGTCTGACTCGAATTTTTTTTGTTTCCCCTTAAACTCACGAGTGCTCAAAATTGATTTGAGTAGGCCAAGGGTTGAGGTTTTCAGATTTTAGTATTTTGGCGAATAAAGCTTCCAATGACGAGCAGGTGGCTGACGAATAGCTAAATAGGAGTAATAGTTTATTTTGCTTGGATTCCGATGTGTATATTAAGTCAGATATGGCTATATTGTCTTTGATCAACCTAGGAAGCATCGTCATATGTCGCTCTTGGCGTATTATTGTAATTATAATTGATCTTTACCTGGAAACCGATTATGATATTATGTAACTTGGATATGAATTTGTTTTGAAATGTAATCAGTAAAATGTTGTTTTTGGAAATCTGTGATTTTGTTCATATTCATGTGCTTCTGATATTATGGATACCAGTAGCATTATCGTATTTTGTCACCAAAAGTTAATACTATGAATGACTGTAGCATTTGTAGCGCTTAGCTTTTTGCCTCTAGATACGGGATGTTACAACTTGGTATCAGAGCATAGGTTTATGAAAAAGTTTAACTAAAAATGGTTTGAAAACATAATCCTAAGGAATTAGAGTAAGATTGGGGTATGAGATAATGCTATAGTAACGTACTTGTATTTTATATATATAAGTATACGCTTTCTCTCTAATCTCCTATCTTTGTTAGGTTATTTTTCTGTATCTCATGAGGTTTGAAAACAGATATGGATGGTAGAAAAGGAAGAGTTAACCCATGAGGGGAGGGTATCGATAGGAATGTCAAACCTAATGCGAGGAGGGCCCAAGGTTAGGCACAAGTAGAGAATGTAGGTGCTAGAGTCCCGCAAGTTGGAATGGAAGCTATGTAATTCATTTGTGAATATGATGCAAGCTGGAATTGCAGCTGGAGTGGTAGAAGGTGATGCTGCAGGGGTAGGAGTTCAGTAAACTCCGGTAGTCAACAATTATGCTAAGTTGAGTGGAGATTATACTAAGCTTGGGGGGAAGCCATTTATTGGAACCGAGGATGCCATCGAGGTGGAAAACTGGTTGTTGCACTGTGAAAGGATTTTTGCAAACTTGGGGCTCAATGATGAGCAGAATAGGAGGCTTGCTTCTAGACAGCTTTAGGGAGCAGCTTTGTTTTGGTGGAATAGTGTGATTGTGGAAGTGGATGAGGAGACTATGACATGGGTAGAGTTTAAGAGGAGGTTCCAAGAGAGGTTTATGTCGATGATGACACAGTCTGTTTTGATCCGGAAGTTTGCTAAGCTAGAACAGGGAGAGATGACTGTTCTGGAGTATGCCAGGAGGTTTGAAGAGTTGGCTAGATATGGTTATACCACTGTTGATATAGTGATGAAAAGAAATGAGAAGTTTATTAGAGGATTGAAGCCTGAATTGTCCAGGGCTACTTTACCGCATATTAGAGATCCCTGTGATGTGGTTATGGGGATGGCTTTGAGACACGAGGAGATGCTCGCTTATCAGGAGAAGAGTAAGGTGAAAGAGGTCCAGGTTGGGCAAGGCCAGAAGAGGAAGTTCTTCCATAAGAAGGGTGCTCGGAAGAGTGGAGCAGCCAAGAAGGAGAAGTTTGAGATTGTCTGTTTTAAGTGCGACAAGAATGGCCATTTTGCCAGTGAGTGTCATACTGGGAAGGCTAAATAAGTGATCGAGAAGAAGAATATTAGGTGCTTCAATTGCGATCAAATAGGCCACTACAAGAATTAATGTAAGGAGCCCGCTAGGGATGGAAATGGCAAGTTATATGCATTGGAGCCTGCTACTTCGAAGCCAACAGCTCAGGAGAAAGGAAAGATAGTTTTGGAAGGTACGCTTCAGATTCAGTGTATGTCAGTTAGCATTCTATTTGATACTGGTGCATTGCATTCTCTTATATCTAGATGTTTGATAGATAAGATTAACCTAGAACCCACATATTTAGTTACTTCCTTACGGGTTGTGAATCCAATAGGAGGGTATGCAACTCTAGGGTTGAGATATGACCAGTTAGAGTTTGACTTGTTAGGTCATACTTTTGTTTGCAGTTTGCAGTTTGCATGTGTTTGATTTTGTGGGGTTTGGAATTATTCTTGGGATGGATTGGTTAAGTGAGTACGATGCTAGGATATTTTGCCAAGATAGGAAAATATCGCTTAGACACCCGGATAGTAGCGACAGGATTGTTTATACCGTAGAAGGTTCTTGCAGTGAGATGAATGCTTTGTCGGGTGTTATGGAGTTGGAAGATGAGCCGAGTTGAGTTTTCGTGGTTAGGAAATTGACAGATGTTTTTGAGCCTGTAGTAGGATTGCCACCGAAACGAGCCATTGAGTTACGGATAGATTTGGTTCCAGGAGCAAAAGCAGTGAGTAGGCCGCCAAGCAGGATGACGTCTATAGAGATGAGGGAGTTGAAGGTGCAATTAGTGGATTTAGAAGGCAGGAGTTTTATCAGGCCGAGTAGTTCGCGTTGGGGAGCAACCGCGGTGTTTGCTAAGAAGCCGGACGAAATGTTGAGGCTGTGTATCGATTATTGTAAGTTGAATCAGAAGACAATAAAGAATCGATATCCATTGCCGAGAATTGACGATTTGTTCGACCAGTTGAGTGGAGCCAAGCTATTTTCTCGGGTAGATTTGGCAACAAGTTTCCATCAGCTCAGAGTAGCAGTGGACAGTATACCTTTGACGGCGTTTAGGACCAGATATGGATCGTACAAATGGTTTGTTATGTCGTTCGGACTGAATAATGCGCCGGCATTCTTTGTGGACTTGATGAACCGAATTTTCCGAGAGCACTTGGATAGGTTCGTATTGGTTTTCATAAATGATATCTTGATATACTCTAAGGATGAAAGAGAGCATGAAGTTCATTTTAGAGTGGTGCTTGAGATGCTAAGGCGGAATCAGCTTAAGGCGAAGTTTTCGAAGTGTCATTTCTGAAAGAAGTAAGTGAAGTTTCTTGGTCATATAGTCTCAGAAAAAGGGTTGTCAATGGATCTGACTAAGATTGAAGCAGTGAATAGTTGGAAGAGACACAAGACAGTAACCAGGATAAAGAGTTTCTTTGGGTTGGTTGGTTATTATTAGAGGTTCATTAAGGGTTTCTCGTGGATAGCAGCACCGATGACCAAGCTAACGAGAAAGGATGTGAAGTTTGTGTGGGCCGATAAGTCCAAGGAAGCATTCCAAAGTTTGAAACACTTATTGACCCATGCACTCGTATTGGTTGTTCCGAAAGGGAATCGGGATTTGGTGGTTTATAAAGATGCGTGTGGAACATGATTAGGAGCTGTGCTGATGCAGAGAGGTAAAGTGATTGCCTGTGCTTCTAGACAGCTTAGATGCATGAGGTCTGATATCCGACGCATGATTTGGAATTGGAAGCAGTGATTTTTGCATTGAAGGTATGGAGACATTACCTTTTGGGAGAGAAGTTTGAGTTATATACAGATCATAAGTCGTTGAAGTATTTTTTCTCTCAGAAGGAGTTGAACATGAGATAGCAAAGGTGGTTAGAGTTTATTATCGCTTACGATTTTGGGATTGAGTACACACCAGGGAAAGGCAACAAGGTTGCAGATGCACTTAGCAAGAAACATCAGAATGCGGTGTTGGCGATAATTGCTAAGTGGAAAGATTTGGAAGCATTGTCAGATTGCAGAGTGCAGTGGAGATCTGAGGCTGGGTCTAGCGGAGAAACCATAGTGCTATCTTGTTTGGAAGTTCGACCAGTGATGATCAAAAGGATTGCTTCTAAATAGGAGGAAGATCCGGTATTAGCTGAATAGATCAAGAAGTTAAGAGATGAAACCGAGAGCGATAATTGAAAGATTTCTATCTTGACCAGAATGGGTGGTTGAGAAAGAAAGGAAGATTATGTGTTCCGAGTGTAGGAAACATAAGGAGAGAAGTCTTGGAGGAATGCCATCGTTCGAAGTTCTCTATTCATCCGGGAGGAACTAAGATGTATCAGGATATGAAGAGGAGTTTCTTTTGGGAAGGTATGAAGCGGGATATTGGTTTATGGGTAAAGCAGTACTTGATTTGCCAACAGACAAAGGCCGAACACCAAAAACCAAGTGAATTGCTTCCACCATTAAATATTCCGGTATGGAAATGGGATTCTATTTCTATGGATTTTATTGACGGGTTGCCAAGGTCAAACAGGGGAAATGATAGTATATGGGTCATAGTGGACAGATTGATCAAGGGTGCCCATTTCATTCCAGTTAAGTCAACCAGAACGGTACCTGTTTTAGCGAAGTTATTCATGAGGAATGTGGTTAGACTGCACGGAATTTCTAGTAGTATTGTTAGTGATAGAGATTCCTTATTCACTAGTGAGTTCTAGAAGATTCTACAGGAAGTTTTGGGAACCAAGCTCAAGATGAGTACCGCTTACCATCCGTAGACAGATGGGCAGACGAAAAGAGTTAACAAGATCTTGGAGGATTTGTTAAGGGCTTGTGTACTAGATTTCGGAAGATCATGGAATGACCATATGCATTTAGTCGAGTTTCATATAACAACAGTTATCAGACAAGTATTAGGATGGCACCCTTTGAAGCTTTGTATGGAAGGCCATGCAAATCTCCCGTTTGTTGGTTAGAGATCGGAGATAGGTTGGTTCTTGGTCCAGATTTGGTTAGGGAAACTACAGAAAAGATCGAGGTCATTCGGGCTAGAATGAAGGAGGCTCAGTCTAGACAGACACTACACCAGAAAAGCCATTTAGCCACGGCTTTGGGCCGTGGCTAAACGGTTTTGCCACGGCTTTAAACCGTGCAAAATAGATAGTGGGTAGAGTTTAAGAGGAGGTTCCAAGAGAGGTTCATGTCGGTGATGACATAGTCTGTTTTGATCCGAAAGTTTGCTAAGCTAGAACAGGGAGAGATGACTGTTTTGGAGTATGCCAGCAGGTTTGAAGAGTTGGCTAGATATGGTTATACCACTGTTGATATAGTGATGAAGAGAAATGAGAAGTTTATTAGGGGATTGAAGCCTGAATTGTCCAGGGCTACTTTACCGCATATTAGAGATCCCTGTGATGTGGTTATGGGGATGGCTTTGAGACACGAGGAGATGCTCGCTTATCAGGAGAAGAGTAAGGTGAAAGAGGTCCAGGTTGGGCAAGGCCAGAAGAGGAAGTTCTTCCATAAGAAGGGTGCTCAGAAGAGTGGAGCAGCCAAGAAGGAGAAGTTTGAGATTGTCTGTTTTAAGTGCGACAAGAATGGCCATTTTGCCAGTGAGTGTCATACTGGGAAGGCTAAATAAGTGATCGGGAAGAAGAATATTAGGTGCTTCAATTGCGATCAAATAGGCCACTACAAGAATTAATGTAAGGAGCCCGCTAGGGATGGAAATGGCAAGTTATATGCATTGGAGCCTGCTACTTCGAAGCCAACAGCTCAGGAGAAAGGAAAGACAGTTTTGGAAGGTATGCTTCAGATTCAGTGTATGTCTGTTAGCATTCTATTTGATACTGGTGCATTGCATTCTCTTATATCTAGATGTTTGATAGATAAGCTTAACCTAGAACCCACATATTTAGTTACTTCCTTACGGGTTGCGAATCCAATAGGAGGGTATGCAGCTCTAGGGTTGAGATATGACTAGTTAGAGTTTGACTTGTTAGGTCATACTTTTGTTTGCAGTTTGCATGTGTTTGATTTTGTGGGGTTTGGAATTATTCTTGTGATGGATTGGTTAAGTGAGTATGATGCTAGGATATTTTGCCAAGATAGGAAAATATCGCTTAGACACCCGGATAGTAGCGACAGGATTGTTTATACCGTAGAAGGTTCTTGCAGTGAGATGAATGCTTTGTCGGGTGTTATGGAGTTGGAAGATGAGCCGAGTCGAGTTTTCGTGGTTAGGGAATTGACAGATGTTTTTGAGCCTGTAGTATGATTGCCACCGAAACGAGCCATTGAGTTACAGATAGATTTGGTTCCAGGAGCAAAACCAGTGAGTAGGCCGCCAAGCAGGATGACGTCTATAAAGATGAGGGAGTTGAAGGTGCAATTAGTGGATTTAGAAGGCAGGAGTTTTATCAGGCCGAGTAGTTCGCGTTGGGGAGCAACCGCGGTGTTTGCTAAGAAGCCGGACGGAATGTTGAGGCTATGTATCGATTATTGTAAGTTGAATCAGAAGACAATAAAGAATCGATATCCATTGCCGAGAATTGATGATTTGTTCGACCAGTTGAGTGGAGCCAAGCTATTTTCTCGGGTAGATTTGGCAACAAGTTTCCATCAGCTCAGAGTAGTAGTGGACAGTATACCTTTGACGTCGTTTAGGACCAGATATGGATCGTACGAATGGTTTGTTATGTCGTTCGGACTGAATAATGCGCCGGCATTCTTTGTGGACTTGATGAACCGAATTTTCCGAGAGCACTTGGATAGGTTCGTATTGGTTTTCATAAATGATATCTTGATATACTCTAAGGATGAAAGAGAGCATGAAGTTCATTTTAGAGTGGTGCTTGAGATGCTAAGGCGGAATCAGCTTAAGGCGAAGTTTTCGAAGTGTCATTTCTAAAAGAAGTAAGTGAAGTTTCTTGGTCATATAGTCTCAGAAAAAGGGTTGTCAGTGGATCTGACTAAGATTGAAGCAGTGAATAGTTGGAAGAGACACAAGACAATAACCAGGATAAAGAGTTTTTTTGGGTTGGTTGGTTATTATTAGAGGTTCATTAAGGGTTTCTCGTGGATAGCAGCACCGATGACCAAGCTAACGAGAAAGGATGTGAAGTTTGTGTGGGCCGATAAGTCCAAGGAAGCATTCCAAAGTTTGAAACACTTATTGACCCATGCACTCGTATTGGTTGTTCCGGAAGGGAATCAGGATTTGGTGGTTTATAAAGATGCGTGTGAAACATGATTAGGAGTTGTGCTGATGTAGAGAGGTAAAGTGATTGCCTGTGCTTCTAGACAGCTTAGATGCATGAGGTCTGATATCCGACGCATGATTTGGAATTGGAAGCAGTGTTTTTGCATTGAAGGTATGGAGACATTACCTTTTGGGAGAGAAGTTTGAGTTATATACAAATCATAAGTCGTTGAAGTATTTTTTCTCTCAGAAGGAGTTGAACATGAGATAGCAAAGGTGGTTAGAGTTTATTGTCGCTTACGATTTTGGGATTGAGTACACACCAGGGAAAGACAACAAGGTTGCAGATGCACTTAGCAAGAAACATCAGAATGCGGTGTTGGCGATAATTGCTAAGTGGAAAGATTTGGAAGCATTGTCAGATTGCAGAGTGCAGTGGAGATCTGAGGCTGGGTCTAGCGGAGAAACCATAGTGCTATCTTGTTTGGAAGTTCGACCAGTGATGATCAAAAGGATTGCTTCTAAATAGGAGGAAGATCCGGTATTAGCTGAATAGATCAAGAAGTTAAGAGATGAAACCGAGTGCGATAATTGAAAGATTTCAGTCTTGACCAGAATGGGTGGTTGAGAAAGAAAGGAAGATTATGTGTTCCGAGTGTAGGAAACATAAGGAGAGAAGTCTTGGAGGAATGCCATCGTTCGAAGTTCTCTATTCATCCGGGAGGAACTAAGATGTATCAGGATATGAAGAGAAGTTTCTTATGGGAAGGTATGAAGCGGGATATTGGTTTATGGGTAAAGCAGTACTTGATTTGCCAACAGACAAAGGCCGAACACCAGAAACCAATTGAATTGCTTCCACCATTAAATATTCCGGTATGGAAATGGGATTCTATTTCTATGGATTTTCTTGACGGGTTGCCAAGGTCAAACAGGGGAAATGATAGTATATGGGTCATAGTGGACAGATTGATCAAGGGTGCCCATTTCATTCTAGTTAAGTCAACCAGAACGGTACCTGTTTTAGCGAAGTTATTCAAGAGGAATGTGGTTAGACTGCACGGAATTTCTAGTAGTATTGTTAGTGATAGAGATTTCTTATTCACTAGTGAGTTCTAGAAGATTCAACAGGAAGTTTTGGGAACCAAGCTCAAGATGAGTACCGCTTACCATCCGGAGACAGATGGGCAGACGAAAAGAGTTAACAAGATCTTGGAGGATTTGTTAAGGGCTTGTGTACTAGATTTCGGAAGATCATGGAATGACCATCTGCATTTAGTCGAGTTTCATATAACAACAGTTATCAGACAAGTATTAGGATGGCACCCTTTGAAGCTTTGTATGGAAGGCCATGCAAATCTCCCGTTTGTTGGTTAGAGATCGGAGATAGGTTGGTTCTTGGTCCAGATTTGGTTAGGGAAGCTACAAAAAAGATTGAGGTCATTCGGGCTAGAATGAAGGAGGCTCATTCTAGACAGACACTACACCAGAAAAGCCATTTAGCCACGGCTTTGGGCCGTGGCTAAATGGTTTTGCCACGGCTTTAAACCGTGCAAAATAGATAGTGGCAAAATTTTTGCCACGGCCCAGAGCCGTGGCTAAATGAAAATTTGCCACGGTCCAGAGCTGTGGCTAAATGAAAATTTTCCATGGCTAATTTACATATAGGCACGGCTTTGAGCCGTGGCTAAATGAAAATCTATCATGGCTCAGAACCGTGGCTAAATGAAGAATATATAACGTAGAAACAAAACGGGTAATAATTGACATCAGTTCATAATACAACTACAAGTGCTTGATTACAAACTTACAACTTCAACAAGAAAGAAATACAGTAACATACAACAAGTAAACAAATCAAAGAAAGAAATAGAGTAGCATATATATACAATTTCAATTGATATTACAAATCAGTTCGCATGTTTGAAGAGTTTGACATGGGTAGAGTTTAAGAGGAGGTTCCAAGAGAGGTTCATGTCGGTGATGACACAGTCTGTTTTGATCCGAAAGTTTGCTAAGCTAGAACAGGGAGATATGACTGTTCTGGAGTATGCCAGCAGGTTTGAAGAGTTGGCTAGATATGGTTATACCACTGTTGATATAGTGATGAAGAGAAATGAGAAGTTTATTAGGGGATTGAAGCCTGAATTGTCCAGGGCTACTTTACCGCATATTAGAGATCCCTGTGATGTGGTTATGGGGATGGCTTTGAGACACGAGGAGATGCTCGCTTATCAGGAGAAGAGTAAGGTGAAAGAGGTCCAGGTTGGGCAAGGTCAGAAGAGGAAGTTCTTCCATAAGAAGGGTGCTCAGAAGAGTGGAGCAGCCAAGAAGGAGAAGTTTGAGATTGTCTGTTTTAAGTGCGACAAGAATGGCCATTTTGCCAGTGAGTGTCATACTGGGAAGGCTAAATAAGTGATTGGGAAGAAGAATATTAGGTGCTTCAATTGCGATCAAATAGGCCACTACAAGAATTAATGTAAGGAGCCCGCTAGGGATGGAAATGGCAAGTTATATGCATTGGAGCCTGCTACTTCGAAGCCAACAGCTCAAGAGAAAGGAAAGACAGTTTTGGAAGGTACGCTTCAGATTCAGTGTATGTCTGTTAGCATTCTATTTGATACTGGTGCATTGCATTCTCTTATATCTAGATGTTTGATAGATAAGCTTAACCTAGAACCCACATATTTAGTTACTTCCTTACGGGTTGCGAATCCAATAGGATGGTATGCAACTCTAGGGTTGAGATATGACCAGTTAGAGTTTGACTTGTTAGGTCATACTTTTGTTTGCAGTTTGCATGTGTTTGATTTTGTGGGGTTTGGAATTATTCTTGGGATGGATTGGTTAAGTGAGTATGATGCTAGGATATTTTGCCAAGATAGGAAAATATCGCTTAGACACCCGGATAGTAGCGACAGGATTGTTTATACCGTAGAAGGTTCTTGCAGTGAGATGAATGCTTTGTCGGGTGTTATGGAGTTGGAAGATGAGCCGAGTCGAGTTTTCGTGGTTAGGGAATTGACAGATGTTTTTGAGCCTGTAGTAGGATTTCCACCGAAACGAGCCATTGAGTTACGGATAGATTTGGTTCCAGGAGCAAAACCAGTGAGTAGGCCGTCAAGCAGGATGAAGTCTATAAAGATGAGGGAGTTGAAGGAGCAATTAGTGGATTTAGAAGGCAGGAGTTTTATCAGGCCGAGTAGTTCGCGTTGGGGAGCAACCGTGGTGTTTGCTAAGAAGCCGGACGGAATGTTGAAGCTATGTATCGATTATTGTAAGTTGAATCAGAAGACAATAAAGAATCGATATCCATTGCCGAGAATTGACGATTTGTTCGACCAGTTGAGTGGAGCCAAGCTATTTTCTCGGGTAGATTTGGCAACAAGTTTCCATCAGCTCAAAGTAGCAGTGGACAGTATACCTTTGACGGCGTTTAGGACCAGATATGGATCGTACGAATGGTTTGTTATGTCGTTCGGACTGAATAATGCGCCGACATTCTTTGTGGACTTGATGAACCGAATTTTCCGAGAGCACTTGGATAGGTTCGTATTGGTTTTCATAAATGATATCTTGATATACTCTAAGGATGAAAGAGAGCATGAAGTTCATTTTAGAGTGGTGCTTGAGATGCTAAGGCGGAATCAGCTAAAGGTGAAGTTTTCGAAGTGTCATTTCTGAAAGAAGTAAGTGAAGTTTCTTGGTCATATAGTCTCAGAAAAAGGGTTGTCAGTGGATCTGACTAAGATTGAAGCAGTGAATAGTTGGAAGAGACACAAGACAGTAACCAGGATAAAGAGTTTCTTTGGGTTGGTTGGTTATTATTAGAGGTTCATTAAGGGTTTCTCGTGGATAGCAGCACCGATGACCAAGCTAACGAGAAAGGATGTGAATTTTGTGTGGGCCGATAAGTCTAAGGAAGCATTCCAAAGTTTGAAACACTTATTGACCCATGAACTCGTGTTGGTTGTTCCGGAAGGGAATCAGGATTTGGTGGTTTATAAAGATGCGTGTGGAACATGATTAGGAGCTGTGCTGATGCAGAGAGGTAAAGTGATTGCCTGTGCTTCTAAACAGCTTAGATGCATGAGGTCTGATATCCGACGCATGATTTGGAATTGGAAGCAGTGATTTTTGCATTGAAGGTATGGAGACATTACCTTTTGGGAGGGAAGTTTGAGTTATATACAGATCATAAGTCGTTGAAGTATTTTTTCTCTCAGAAGGAGTTGAACATGAGATAACAAAGGTGGTTAGAGTTTATTGTCGCTTACGATTTTGGGATTGAGTACACACCAGGGAAAGGCAACAAGGTTGCAGATGCACTTAGCAAGAAACATCAGAATGCGGTGTTGGCGATAATTGCTAAGTGGAAAGATTTGGAAGCATTGTCAGATTGCAGAGTGAAGTGGAGATCTGAGGCTGGGTCTAGCGGAGAAACCATAGTGCTATCTTGTTTGGAAGTTCGACCAGTGATGATCAAAAGGATTGCTTCTAAATAGGAGGAAGATCCGGTATTAGCTGAATAGATCAAGAAGTTAAGAGATGAAACCGAGAGCGATAATTGAAAGATTTCAGTCTTGACCAGAATGGGTGGTTGAGAAAGAAAGGAAGATTATGTGTTCCGAGTGTAGGAAACATAAGGAGAGAAGTCTTGGAGGAATGCCATCGTTCGAAGTTCTCTATTCATCCGGGAGGAACTAAGATGTATCAGGATATGAAGAGGAGTTTCTTTTGGGAAGGTATGAAGCGGGATATTGGTTTATGGGTAAAGCAGTACTTGATTTGCCAACAGACAAAGGCCGAACACCAGAAACCAAGTGAATTGCTTCCACCATTAAATATTCCGGTATGGAAATGGGATTCTATTTCTATGGATTTTATTGACGGGTTGCCAAGGTCAAACAGGGGAAATGATAGTATATGGGTCATAGTGGACAGATTGATCAAGGGTGCCCATTTCATTCCAGTTAAGTCAACCAGAACGGTACCTGTTTTAGCGAAGTTATTCATGAGGAATGTGGTTAGACTGCATGGAATTTCTAGTAGTATTGTTAGTGATAGAGATTCCTTATTCACTAGTGAGTTCTAGAAGATTCTACAGGAAGTTTTGGGAACCAAGCTCAAGATGAGTACCGCTTACCATCCGTAGACAGATGGGCAGACGAAAAGAGTTAACAAGATCTTGGAGGATTTGTTAAGGGTTGTGTACTAGATTTCAGAAGATCATGGAATGACCATGTGCATTTAGTCGAGTTTCATATAACAACAGTTATCAGACAAGTATTAGGATGGCACCCTTTGAAGCTTTGTATGGAAGGCCATGCAAATCTCCCGTTTGTTGGTTAGAGATTGGAGATAGGTTGGTTCTTGGTCCAGATTTGGTTAGGGAAGCTACAGAAAAGATTGAGGTCATTCGGGCAAGAATGAAGGAGGCTTAGTCTAGGCAGACACTACACCAGAAAAGCCATTTAGCCACGGCTTTGGGCCGTGGCTAAACGATTTTGCCACGGCTTTAAACCGTGCAAAATAGATAGTGGCAAAAATTTTGCCACGGCCCAGAGCCGTGGCTAAATGAAAATTTGCCATGGTCCAGAGCCGTGGCTAAATGAAAATTTGCCACGGCTCAAAGCCATGGCTAATTTACATATAGCCACGGCTTTGAGCCGTGGCTAAATGAAAATTTATCATGGCTCAGAACCGTGGCTAAATGAAGAATTTATAACGTAGAAACAAAATGGGTAATAATTGACATCAGTTCATAATACAACTACAAGTGCTTGATTACAAACTTACAACTTCAACAAGAAAGAAATACAGTAACATACAACAAGTAAACAAATCAAAGAAAGAAATAGAGTAGCATATATATACAATTTCAATTGATATTACAAATCAGTTCGCAGTAAAACAAGTAAACAACATGTATTATACATTGCAAACACTAATTAACAGAACTAAACAACATTACTTGGCAATTGACATAACAAAGTGACACAAGCCGAGGAAGAATACAACTAGACTGAAGTTGACAGCAATTTCAAGAATTAATAGCTGATATCATCTCCAGTGCTAGTTTTGCATTTTACATTGATGATATACATACATTGACTATAATATTACAGTATTTGAAAATGTATGCTGTAATTTTTTTTTTAAAATTCAATGGACTCTAAATTACATAAGATAGGAATGAGAAAAATTACTCATCATCTAGTCCTGGTATGTACTCTAGACTGACATCAAAGATGACAGGGCTGAAGGCAGCTAATCTTGGCCTTCCTGGCGCTGAAGTTAACCCCTTCGGAAACGAGTGCTTTTTTGTTTCATGAAAAACAAAATGCAGAGAATCAGTTATGTTAAACAAAAATTATAACATGGGTATTTCAAGCAACGTAGTTTGAATCATGTGTAGTTATTTCACCTATAACTTTTAATTCGTTATGCTACGTGCAACTTGGTCTAAGTGAAATATAATTTGGTAACTTACAGGTCCTGGAACATATATCCGCCGCTTCCCTCCAACTCATTCCCGTATCATTTATTTAGAAAAAAGAAACATTGTCGACTCATATATAACAAAACCTAAGAATATCACGATCCATACAGTTCGGACTTGGTAAATAGAATATAGTGAAAACTGGCCAAATTAACCCTTTTATTGTAAAAGTTGCTAAAACAGGTGTTAAAATCCCTTGATTTAGTGGGCGTAGTGGAAAATAACGTGACCGTAAGCGGATCTACTTTAAATAACGTTAAATTGAAATAGCGAAGCGATCAAACCGTGTTAAGCGCTTTAGTGGGGCTTAACTGCATAGGAAGCATCTAAGGAACAAATGAGGTATTTATCCATATTATAACAAAAGGTTACAGTAACTTGTGTTAATTGGGAATGTTATTAAACAATAACTAGCAATTATAAATGTGACAGTACCATTACTTTTCTACTATGAAAAATGCTGTGTTTTAATTATAAAGATAGTTTCAGGTATTTTGTAATTGTCACCATATGAAAACAGTAGAAAGAATATGATAGACTAAAGCGGATCACACGATACATTAGGAACTCACATTGCATGCTGTAAACTAGTGGTAAATTACCGCCATGAAAAGCAATTCTATCTGTAAGCAAAGAAACAAAACTTCAATTCTAAAATCACAAGCATCAGAAATGAACTATGTGAAATAAATTTCACATTGGCAATTCTTAATCAGGTTTTGATGAGATGAATAGATAACAAAAATAACGTGAATCTTATCACTTCATATATAAAAGGCAATTATGATTATCATAGAGTGAAAGAAAAAAATTAGGGTAGAGAAATTGACCTCTTTCTTCATAGCTTTCTGAATGTTCGATTCTGCTTGTCCCTGAGAACACTTCAAAGGAATGTTGAGACTACAAAACATATACAATGTTCATAATGATAAGAAATAGTAACTTGAAAACATATAAAAATAATGTATTGATAAAAAAGTGTTAGTATTAAGAAAATATGTCAAATTAATTAGAACTGAAATACAAATGAATATATATAAAATACATTCTAAATAAACGAGATATATTAACAGTTCACTCATACTTGAAATTTAAAATTTACCTCTCGTATTGCTCCTTCCATGACGCCAACATAGGCTTAGCAGAGTTCTCTTCATCTTCTGTTGGAAGTTGGATAGCCATATAGTCAAGTTTTATGGTACCCGAAATATTTGAATGTACCGGTTTTGACAGTCAAATGATTATAGCAGTTAAAACCGTAGAAAATAAACTCCCGAACATATTCGTAGATTTTACTCTATTATTGTGCTATGTTTTTATTTCTTTCGACTGTTGATTCCCATGGTTGTCATGCTGTAATGGTGCCCGTTAGATGTCTGCTTCAATGCCCTCAATTTCCTTGGTTGCCAATGTATGCCTATGTTCCTATTTTCATATCTTCTCGGTCCTCGTTACCTAACACATTGATTGGAACATAGGTCATAGAATAAAAATACAAACTTCTGTTAGTTTTAGCACCAATACAAGCTGTGTATAATTTCCAGTATAATCAGTACAAGATACTAAATACTCAAAATGCTGCAATATAACTTTTCAAGTGAGAAAACGCTAAATTTCATGTCATGTTTCAGAAATCGAACTTCACAGTCCAAGCAAAACGTAGTAGAGAAGCGTGACGGGGGGCAATCAGCATCCCAAAGATGATCCCAGTGCTCAATATGTCAGGATGAACATCATACTCTTTAGCAAATACGAAAGCAACGATTCCTACTGGTAGTGCTGCCTGAACAATAGCAATACGCAGCTGAGTTCCTCTTGAGCCCACAGTAATAGAAGCAGCAGCCATCACAGCTGGCCCTGCAATAAACTTTACAACCATTGCAAATGCAGCTACTGCCTTGCCACAAGATATTAACTTTGGCTGCAATACCATGAACAGTCCAAGACTGAACATAGCCATCCCTTTACCACCATCTGCAAGAATGGATATAGAACTAGCTACAATCTATGGCATTTCTATTCTCCATCTGAAAGAGATACGTGACCAAATGAGACCTATGAGGCTTGAATACGTGTTGGGATTTCGAATGAGTTTTCTCCAAACTATAATGAGAATATAGCTAGTTGTAACACTAGCATCGTTATCAGTAAACTGCTCCATAGTCAAGGTTTTCGCTCCTCTGCACTCGAACAAGAACAGCAGGACGGTGTGCTAAATAATGCATTGAAGGACAACAGTCTGAACAACTAGAGAGGCTGAAGAAGGTCCGTACATCCCTTGGAGTAAAGGGATGCCCATGACCAAAGAGTTTGGTAGGGTAGAAAGAGAGAATAGAGTGATGACCCATTCGGTGATGTCTTTGTTATGAGATAGTTTTGACCAGAGTGATAGAAGAGTTAAAACTATGAGTTTTTGGAGAGTGTCGGTAAGGATGAAGTGGAGGTCCATGGTGTATGAATTGTTGGAGGATATGAAGTGGAAAGAGACTAGAGGAACTGCAAAGAGGGTAACGAAGTGGTTGATGCCTGAACATTGATCAGGGGTGAAGATTTTCCACCATTTGACAGAGCCATATGCTAAGACCATTGACACGTACAATGGAACCGCTGCGGTTAAAATGTGGTAGAGGTCGGATAGTGATATCATTTTGATGACGAATGTAGAGTTTCAGTACAGTGTTACTGCTATTATTATGCTAAGAAAATTTAAGGTTTGCATAAAGGCTGGAAATTGATGATGTCTGCATGAAGTTATTGCTGCACTTCGAACCAAGTTTTGTTTATTTATCTTCTTTTTGAATGAATTAACAATATCGAGTCGAAGAAGAAATGAAAATGCTTGTGTGGGAAGACTTTAAATGTCAGTCATCAATGAAGTCATTTACACAAACATGGACATAGTATATTGTATTAAAATGAATTAGGATGAAATACCTAAAAACCAATAGGTGGACTTGGACCTTCTCCAACCTTTATATTTTTGTATTGCAAACCTGATTCTGTAGTTACCATTGGAACCTAACAGTAAAAAAGCAAAGCAAAAAATCTTACATGGACCATTAATATTAACACCTGGAACTTTGGCAATCCTACATTTGAATCAGCTTTATCTAAAAAGAAATAATACATCAAATAGTTTAATTAAATGTAAAAAATCATTTAACAAAGTTTAAGAAACTTGAAACAATATACAATTAACAAAGTTTCTTAAACTTGAAACGAAATACAACTTCCAGTTCCATCTACTTATCTTCCAACGGTCTATTTTGATCAACAGTTTATCCAAGAAATCAACATCTCTATAGACTATATAATATCTATTTTGAAAGGCTCAATTTATTAGGTAGATCATCTACTTTAATAACTATCAAAATAAAGCAACAACAAACAATATTATTAACCACGTACTTGAGTAAAATGCATATTAAGGTCCGAATAGTGAGTATTACACGAGGATATAAAAATCAGTAAGGATATGCAATCTCACCATACATTTTCTAGCTCTTTCCTGCATGCATCATTACACAATTTCGGTTTCTCTTCTACAGGCAAACTAGCTGAATGTGCATTTATAGTTAGTACAAGTATCGACATTGTTGCAAAGCCTAATCCCATTGCACTTCTTCTATTGATTACAGTGTTCATCTCTTTGCAGTTTCTATTCTCAATTGAAGTGGCTATAGGTTCTTTTACTGATTTAAATTCAGTTAAAATAATGTAGTAAATCAGTGAAATAAGCAGCGCCACTACTACATTTAACTGCTATGTTGTTCTAGGCCCTTTGGTCTCTATGCAATCTTCTTTTTTGCTCAATGATCTCTCTTTTCAAGTTTAGGAGAGTGCTCAGTCAACGAATCTGACCGGGATTCGTCTGCTAGATTCTGGTTTTTTCCCATCTAGTGGGAAAACCTTGAGATGAAAATTGCGTTCATAAGCGACATGACTTTCTTTGTAGTTTAATACATATGATACGTAAATGCATAAAAATGTATGTGAAAAAAATATATTGAATCACAATTAAAACTTTATTTCATACATGGTATTAATTATATATAATTTGACAAAAAATATGAGTAAACTAAATTTATCATTTGATTTGCTTGTAGAATTTCCGTTGAAAGTCATAAAAGCATTTTTAAGACACAACATTTGTTTGATATTTAGATATGTGTTAATTCATTTTTAATAAGTGAATACAAAAACGAAGATATTTTTTGGTATAAATTTAACGAAATTAAAATCAAACTAAACCATAATGAACTAAAATAGTCATAACCAAGCTAGCCAATGACCACATTATTTTTTGATATCATCTCCCAAATAACTTGAAAAATAATGTAGTCGAGTAATGATAAAACTAATCATGTTCTCGATACCTTTCCTAGAGGAACCAATGTTGGTATCCCAACAAAACTAACAACAAACATAAATCCAATCACCCAACCAATCTCAGGCTCACTACACCAGAAAAGCTGGATATTGAGTAAACTGTGTGCAGGCTAACAAACGTGTGAACAATTTGATTTTATAATATTGAGTATGCATAAACATATTTAGGGCTGTGCAGTTGTAAACAACTTGTAAAAAATCATGTTATAATGCAATATGCAGGTCTGTAAAATGTTAGTAAACATCTTGTAAAAAATCAATTTACAGTGAAATATTAGTTGTTTGGCTCTATACACATATCTGTCGGTATAAACATGCAGTATGTTAATGAAGCATAAATTTGGAAGAGTAAAATGGAAATCACAATTTAAAAATATTTATATTTGATACAAACATTCAATTTGCAGTACCATAATGAAAGACACATCTAGTAAAAGAAAGAAAGAAATATAAACATAAATCTAAACCTCCAGGTTTTGAAATCATTGTAAGGAAGATTTAATTGGCAAACATATTGTTAAAATAGCAAACATTTAATTGGCATCTGATTTACTTGCAGATTTTCCTTATTAATATAGAATGTTAAAAAGTTATCATGACCTCTAAACTAACTACAATTGCAATTAGTAAAAATGATGAAAATTAAAATTTGATCTTAACATAGATGGTCAGTAAATATAATTTATAAATCGAGACAAACCTAATGTCATATAGTGAAATCCAGATGCGGACATGAGGAAGTTCTCATCAGCAATCGTAGCAAAAGTTGTTAGACATATAAATTCCCAAACCAAATTGAAGAATTTAACAATCCAATTCGCAATCTACATTCGAATAGGAAAATACTTGCACAAGAGAGATGAAGCACAGAGTTGAAGAAGGTGCAAACTAAGCGTGATTAAAGACAAATAAGTTGTAAATCTCAAAGTTTAGCAAATACCTATCGCTGCTCTGCACCGTCTAGCAAGCTGGATATTGATTGCGACCACCGAGAACGCCGATTAAAGCGAACCTAGATTCACACGATTTGAGTGAGAGCGATTTGCTTTCAGAAACTAATGACACGATAGGAGCAATGGAATTGAGATTCAAGGAGCAGCGGAAATCAATGAGTTATGGCGCGGGATCGAAATTGTTAAGGTGGGGATCGAAATTATTGAGGCGGTCGGGGATGGAAAATAATGAGTTAGTGAACGGGATTCTCTACGTTGTTTTTGAGAACGGCACGTTGTTTTTTGAGAAAGGTTACTGTAAGGTGGGGGGTTAAAAAATTAGGATAATTTTGCAATAGTCTGAAGCCATTGCAAAATTACCACGGCCCGTAACCTTGGCAATTTATTTTAGCACGGCCCAAAACCGTGGTAAAATTGCCACGGCTCAAGACCGTGGCAAATTTTCCGCATTAGGGCGTGGTAAAATGGACAATATGGTGTAGTGAGAAGAGTTATGCAGATAGAAGACGGAAAGATTTAGATTTCTCTGTCGGAGATAAGGTATTTATTAAGGTGTCACCGATGAAAGGTGTGATCAGATTTGGAAGATCAGGAAAGTTGGCACCGAGGTTCGTTGGACCTTTTCCTATTGTTGAGAGGATCGGGAAACTCGCATATAGAGTTGAGTTATCGAGCAGTTTGGTAGGAATCCACAATGTTTTCCATGTTTCTCATCTCAGAAAGTATGTTAAAGACCCGGAGACTACTATAGCACCGACAGTGTTAGAGGATTTAGTAGTAGAATTGGACTTGACAATAGTTAGAAATCCAGTTGGTATAGTTGCGAGAGATGAGAAAAGCCTAAGAAACAAGACAGTTGGATTAGTGAAAGTCCAGTGGAGTGACGATGAGAGAGACTGTACTTGGGAGACTGACAGCAGTATTAGAGACACTTATCCTGATTTGTTTGATGGTATGTTTTACCTCTTTGATTGATTTGTTTTGTACCTTATCGTAATTTCGAGGACGAAATTCTTTAAGGAGGGGAGTCTATAACACCCCATATTTTTGATAACATTATTTAGGATATTTAATTAGGTAAATTAAATAAAATAACGTGTTGATTAGAAGATTGAGATTTGAATTATAATTAAGGGGTAGTCGTGCCATTTAAACTAAGAATTAAAAGAAGAGTTTAAAATGAAATATAGGAGGGGTAAAATAGAAAAGATGCCATTCCTATATCTATATCCCTTAGCCGTGTATACTCCTACACATTCATTTTCATTTGTTCAAAATTTTAAAAGCTAAGGCCAGCCACCAATAACAAGAGAAAGAAAGAGAAAGGGGAAGCATAATCAACATCAAATTCATTCAAATCTCATATCTTTAATCTCTAAAGCTAAGGTGAATAATGTTTACATCTCATATTTGTTTTATTTTCGGTTTTAAGAAGAAATCTGAACCTTTTTGCAATGTTTTTCCATGATTTTGAATGATGGAATGATTATATATACTTATTGATGATTTATGGTGGTTCATATAGATTTTATGACATCTTTTGATATGAAAACCCGATTAAATGACATCTAAATGCCTTGCGAATTTTTATAGTGACCAAAAATATTATTTTGGAGATGGGTTTTAATTTTCATAATTTTTGTGGAATTTATATAAATTTTCTAGTGAAGAAAATCTTAATTTGGGTTATAAATTATTTACGGTTAAAAAATAAAAGGTTTGGGTCTGAAATTTTTATATGTTTGAAAACATATTAAAAGAGATTTTCTAGAATTTTCCTAAGTGTTTTGATGGATATATAAAATTATTTAAGGTATGAGACTTAAATGTTTTATATACTTATAAAAGGAGAAGGGGCTTTTTGTAAATAAATTAAATTTGTTATTTCTTGAAATTGGCAGCACTTTTGGAAAAGTACAATGGCAACTAATCAGATTTTGACAAATAAGGCAGGTTAGGTACAAAGAAATAGTTTAAAAGGACAAATAAACATGTTTTACACTGTTTCGATGCTTTCGGCACTAGGTTCCACCTCCTTACCTTCGCCACCATTCTGTCGAAACCAATGCACATTGTATCAGTTAACTAGTACATAGTGAATTGGATATAGGCGGATGGTGTAGAGTCGAAACCATGGGTTCCGAAGGGGTTGAGACACTACTTTGCTTTTAAATGAAAATGCACGTGCTTGCTATCGACTAAGTAGCTTTCGACTCGGTTAGCTTTCGACTCGGTTAGCTTTCGACCAGGTCAAATGGTTTAAAGAAATGGTTTCGATTGGGTTGCACTTTTGTTTTTAAATAAATGCTTTCGACAAGGTCAAAACCCCTTAGTTGTCGCCTTTTTACCTTTCGACCCAGATTGGTTTTGAAAGGGTTGTTTTGCTTTTTGAAACTTGGCCACTTCTCCAAAGGTTTCGAAGGGATGGTTTCGACATCATCAATTCTTTACTTAGGAATGATTTTGAAAGGAATGCTTTTGACTTTAATGGGTTTCTGATTCTTTTGCTCTACTTGAATGCATAATCCAAATGGTTTCGACCGAGATGGTTTAAATGGTTTCGAAAGGTGTTTTTCCACATTTCTAAATTGAACCCAAAGGCTTTTGAAAGGTTTATGTTTACAAGGTTTGATGCTTTCGAAAGGTTTTGAAGGGGTGGTTCCCTAATGGTTTCGAAGGAGTCGAAAGGGAAGGTTTTCTGGTTCTTTCAAAAGAATTAAAAGGAAAGGTTTTTCAAAGGTTTCGAAAGGCAATGTTTAAAGGTTTTAAAAGAAAGATTTCTAAAAATTTTAAAGTTTTCGAAAGGAAGGATTTCCAATGGTTTCGAAAGGGTTTTGAGAATGGTTTCGAAAGGAAGGTTTTGGCCTTTTGGCCTAGATTAAATAAAGGGTTTTACTTAGTTTAGAAAGAGAGACTTTCAATGGTTTCGAAAGGGGTACTTTCAACAGATTTGAAAGGAAGACTTTCAAAGATTTAAATGTTTTCATCAACTAAGATTTGGGTAAAGTATATGTATATATATATATATATATATATATATATATATAACATGGCAAGGTGATTTTATTAAAGCATAGAATATATTTTTTCCTTATTTGAGTTTGATTTAAAGGTTTTAAATCATTTTGAAAAAGTTTTCAAGGAAAATTATGGGAAGGGATCCCTAAGTAAAATGACTCAGATATTAGAATACCAGATGAGACTGGTATAGGGTCGTGCCATATACATTAGCTATTAGCCATATCTAATTTGGTCCAAAATTCCAGTGTGTAGGGCTTTGTCATAGGTAAGACTAAAATTATGATTACACATAGAAAAGAATATATGTTTGTATACAGATAGGTTATTGGTGAGCCCGCAAGACCATTAAGGTCAGGTGACCCTGGGAGAATTTAAGTTAGGGACAGATCGTCCAGAAGAGAAGTATTTAACATATAGTTAAGGACAGACTGTACAGAAGAGGAGTGTCTAACAGATGTTAGATAAATTTTGTTATATTGTCTGGTAGGCCCGAATCAGCCAAATGTTAGTAGTTTGCCCAACAAAACTATATTGTTCGGACAGATAGTCCATTTATTACCGGATATGTATATTTACATAATGATGCTTTATAGTATTTAACCAGTTTTGGTTGCAGTAAAAGATTTGCAAAAGATATGTTAGTGAGGGGAAACCCATTCCGCTAAGCGGCGTGGTCTCACTTAACATAAAATATCCAAGTTGTAACAATATTATTCACACCAGGCTTTACGTCTGACTCGAAGTTTTTTTTGTTTCCCCTTAAACTCTCGGATGCTCAAAATTGATTTGAGTAGGTTGAGGTTTTCGGGTTTTAGTATTTTGGCAAATAAAGCTTCCGAAGACGAGTAGGTGGCTGACGGATAGCTAAATAGGAGTTATAGTTTATTTTGCTTTGATTCCGTTGTGTATATTAAGTCAGATATGACTATATTGTCTCTCATCAACTAAGGGGGCATCGTCATATGTTGCTCTTAGCGTATTATAGTAATTATAATCGATCTTTACCTTGAAAACGATTATGGGATTATGTAACCTGGATATGAATTTGTTTTGAATGTAATCAGTAAAATGTTGTTTTTGGAAATCTGTGATTTTTTTTATATTCATGTGCTTCTGATATTATTGATACCATTAGCATTATCGAATTTGGTCACCAGAAGTTAATACTATGAATGACTACAACATCTATAGCGCTTAGCTTTTGGCCTCTAGATACGAGATGTTACAACTTGGTATCAGATCATAGCTTTATGAAATTTTTTAACTAAAAATGGTTTGAAAACATAATCCTAAGGAATTAGAGTAAGATTGAGGTATGGGATAACGCTATAGTAACGTACTTGTATTTGCTATATATTTTCAGAGTTTTAGCTTATTTGAAAGGAACCATTAACTATGGTTTATCTTATAAAGGATATCCAGCTGTAATAGAAGGATACAGCTGTAGTAGAAGGATATAGTGATGTGACCTAGAACAATGTAGAATCCAAATCGAAGACTACGCCTGGATGGATCTTTACATTAGGAGGTGCTGCTGTGTCTTGGGGTTCCAAGAAGCAAACCTGTATATCTGACTCAACAATGTTGCCAGAATTGATTGCATTAGCAGTTGCATGTAAGGAAACAGAATGGCTTTGGAATTTATTAATAGAAATTCCGTTATGGAAGAAGCCATCTCCAGCAGTCTTGATTAACTGTGATAATCATGCTATGATATTCAATGTCTTTAATAAGACATATAATGGAAAGTCTAGCATATGAGTCTAAGACATCAAATGATAAGACAATTACTCAAAAGAGGAGTAATAACTGTTGAATACATAGAAACAAAGAAAAAATTGGCTGACCCATTCACTAATTATCTTCCAGAGGCAATGGTTTCTATAAAATCGAAGGAAATTAAACTAAGGTTTGTGAATAAAGGTTGATCATCCACAACGGAAACCCAACCTATGTTCTGAAAAGGATAAACAAGGTTCAATGGGTACCAACAAGTTAAGAGAATGATTATGGAACATTAAATCATGAATTTCCATTATGTTTAGTGTTGGATTCTGCAAGAACAAAGGATGAATAAAATATCCTTAATTAGTCTAGATAACTAAAAGGTGTATCGCAGAAACACCTGAGAGACTTACCTATATCAGTATGGAAATCAGGCCCTTTCCTAAGAAAGTAAGACCGCTTTCTAAAATAGACTCATGAACCCAGGATTAAAAGCACATGGTCATTAACGTGATGAGCAATACATAACACTTTACCTAAAAAATCAACATGTGTGATTGTTCCGGTTTTATTATTAGGCATACTTGGTTCAAGATTCGTTCACCATAGAATCTCGATAAGGCTTTGAATGGTTTACACTAAGTAAGGTTCAAATCCAAAAGACACCTTTCATTTATGTGTTTGTTTTCATGATGATGAAATTTCTTGACCTTGAACTACCTTAGGCTTGATCCCACTTAGGTACGTAGGCAATCACTCAAGTGATGCAGCCATTTCGTTTTTTTAAACTTAAAATGTTTTAAAATATTCAATCTTGAAAATAGGGGAAGAATGTTGGATATTCTCGACTTTGCCTCCATTGTTTTTTTTGTTTTAAAGAGAGAAAAAGAGGGAAGGAATGATAGTCCTGTATCTTGGAAAATATGAAACTATATTTTATTTAAATATAGATTCCTCATGAGAAGGTTGGACCCTTTGGGCGCTCAAATTTTGCTTTATTGTGAGGAGGGAAGTCGTGCATAACCGCCACACACGAGAGCGTCGCCGCCGTCCGTCCGACCGAACTGGGCTGGGTCGGGTCTAAATTGACAGAATTAATTTTTTTGTTAAAACAGACAAGATTTAAATTTAAATTTAAATGGACAGATTTGACGGGAGATGCGACAGTTGGTGATGGCGGGATATTTGAATGAACGGACACGACCGTTAGCAACAGTTTTGAATCGTTGGGAAAGGATGCAACGTTTTGAACAGATGCATCTCTAGACGAATATACACCTCTCCAACACTATAAATAGTGACGTCCAGAACCATTGCTATTTTAACAACAACAACTCTTATTTTCTTCTTTCAGATTTCGCAACGCCAAAAAGTGTGGTAGAACACTTTCATCACAACCAGATTTTGCGACGTCTGTGAAGTGTTGCAAACGCAGAAACGTTGCAAATCTGTTCTCTTCTTCTTCTCCATTCTATTCTCTACAAATTTACATCGTCAGAAACTATAATAAAGTGTTCTTGGCCAGATCAAGATCGTACAAATCTTGAATATGGTTACGTTGTTCCAAGACTTCATTGAACTTTGAAGTCAATAGTTTGATAACCCGTTTATACTCGGTGGGTTGAACTATTGTCTAAAAGAATCTATACTCTAATCCTTGAAGTTAGATGTACGACACTATCGTCATCTTCCTTCTCTCGAACGACAAATTTTCCAACATTTTCATATAAGCAATTTTATCCAGAGCAAGTTTAAATATATGGTTTCCTTCATTTTATAATTGTTCCATTTAAATGTGTGCTTGTACAACAAATCACATCACTCAATGCAAAATCACTTCGGTGCATACTTACCTTCACCCTGTGCGAACCACCTAACCGTTTATGTCCTTCAATCGAACATGTCCCCAGTAAATAACCAATTTTCTAAAAATAACGCGCTTTATTAATTAAAAAAGCCTACTTAAACAAATTCTTTGGAATAAAAACTCAAGATATAATTCAAAATGTTAAATGGTATAACGCTTTACAATGAAATTCTAAAGGTCATCCGTTCGAATATCGAAAACATTAAAATATATGCTCTACTTTAATAAAGCACAACTATTATGCAAAAAAGTTTCAAAACATTAAAAATTTATACCAAAAAGTTGTAAACTTTTGTATCATTGAATATTAAAACGAAAAACTAAATTCAAACATTCAACTGTAAAAATTAATTCAAAATTCATAATCCTAAAAATTTTGAAATCAAAACTCAATAGAATATTCGATTTTTTGAAAGTTCTAAAATAACCAATCAATCAAATTTTAAAGACTTAGGGCCCGTTTGGTTTCATTTTGTATTTTGAGTTTTGTGTTTTCAACTTGCACTAAGAAATAACAAGAAATAAGAGAAGAAGATGTATAATTCTTAGTCATTGCGACGACCAACGGACAACGAAGGAGTTGGATTGTTCTTCGTGCTTTTGTTATCTCTCGAAACACGAAAAACAAAATAAACTTGTTTTCTATTTTACATGTTAATTTCACTTTTCAAAATTGTTTGTTTTTCAACGATACATACAACGGACGCGCTTTTGTATATACGAAAACACAAAACTAAAAACGACAAGTCAAATGGGACCTTAAATTTTTATTCTAATTTTAAAAAGCAGTCGTTATCGCCCAAAATATAATATATCATCTTGAGGGCATCCTCAGCCTTTTTTCTATATTATTTTAGATGACTCCGAGCAATGTTAATGAACTGTTAGATTTATATTTTTTTTAACATGCAGCTCATAATCTAATTGCAGGTATTTTCAAAACATAAAGGGGTGATACAGCTTGTCGATAAACTATGTGGGAAGATAAAAAAAAGTTGTGCATATTTTGTTAATTAAGAAACAAATTGTTACAAAATAATATTCTTTACTATATTGACATCATGTGACATGCTCTGCCGCGTATTGATCAAACCGTAAATTACAGTTTATTACTAACAAAAGATATAATCCAAAATAAATTATGAACCGAGTCACTAACATCTTTGATTAAGCCTGTAAACAGCCAAATACGGACTCCAATAGTGTCATATTTGTATCTGGAACTGTTATGGTATTACCGTTACCATTATGCAAATGCTATTCCCGTACAATTTTTCAATCATAAGCTAAAATTGTTTATAATTACCATTACTGATTTGCAGCTGGCATACCCAAGACTGATATACCGATAAACCGGTAACCGTTACACTAGTAATATTAAATTACCGTTTTTCTGAAAAAGTCAGTAACTTGACATGTTTTTGCATTATAATGATGATTTATTATACAATTTACAGTGTTCCTTGGTAAAAGATATCAATAAGAATAAAAAAAATGTAGTTGCCATTATTTGATCTAAATTACTAAACTAAATTTAAACATTTTCTTAATTCTAAATGTCTACCATGAAGAATATTACATGAATATTCATGTGTTATAACTTGACTGGTAAATTTATCGTTACAGTTGGTTTTGGAAAAATGTTACCAACGACTCACCATATAAAATGGTAAATTTACCGTTACCATACCATAACAGCCTTATCTGCATCCACAGATGCAGACAGATATCTGATATTTATCGGATATTCTTCGATCATTTTACAACTCATAAATCTAAACAAATGAATATAAAAATGTATTTCATTGTGAATTCATTTCAGTACCAAACATATAAAAAATAATAAATATGGCAAGAATTTTTTTTAAAAAGTAAATATTGAATATTCTACCAATATTAACATTTTTACCTAGCATAGTAAATGAAAATCATTTTATGTCCTAACATACAAAAAAAAATAATAACTATATTTTTCATAATAACCAAACAGTTAATTATCAAATGCGGATTTAGGTATATCCGTACCTATTTTTCGAACTTTGGATAGGCATAACCACATTCGTCTTTTTTTCAACACCAGACAATATTTTATATTTCAGATGAGATACGCATACGGATGGATTCAAGAATTATGGAGTAGTAATTGAGAGCTTTGTCTATGATGGAAATGATTTACATAGTAAATTAAATTTTTATCCATTAACAAATACATAGGTATTTAGAAGCTATTAAAGGTTAAATCAGTCATTCGTTCACGTCATTCCTCATTAAACGTTTCTCATGGCATATTACACAAAAATAATTAAATCAAGAAAAGTGTAAAACATAAAAGAAAAGAAATGAACTGCCCAAACACAATTTCAAAAGAAAAACCTTGAATAAATGAGCATTTCTCTACCAAGTCATCCAAATCTTAAAAAATATAGAAATCAAGTCACAGTTTCAACTATGTAGTCATAATACAAAACGATTTTTTTACAAAAGAGAGAAGGAGGAGCTAATGAGAAACGATGGTTTCAAAGCAATTGAGGCCATCAAATTCAGGTGCAAACCATGCTGCTCTCCCATCTTTTGGATTCGTTTGCTGCTGCTCTTCCTTCTTTGACTCGCTTCTCTCCCTTTTGTTATCGATATTGCTGTCCTGATTGTTCTTTTTTCTAAAGGACAAGTTCATCCACGATGAACTAACGCCGGATTTAATCTCGAAAGGAGTTGAACTCAGGATCGACATAACCAATAACTTCTCCATATCCGATTACTTGAATTCACTGTAATTGATTCTGAATATTTTTCGAATTTAACGATCTTTTGTTACTTGCTTTAAGATGATGAAAGAGAAGCAGATGGGAGGACTTTATAGTTGAGGGATTGGGGGAAGATTGAAAAGTAGGAAGCTCCAGATGAAGCGTGGACACGGTAGAAGAAGTTTGTTTCTACTTTCCAGATTTAATTTTAAAAAAGAACGAATCCAAGGATTTAGGGAGTCGTTCAATCGATACTAGAAACTTCTGGGCCTTTCTGAAGGAGTCGGTTGAGCATCTCAAATCCATATAATTTCAATGCTTCGACCAGCTGCTTCCTAAACCGTCTACTACGGCAGTAGCCCTGTGGGTTTAATTATTATAATCTCTATCTCTATTCCTTCTTCAATATGAACTAGGATCGTCTTTTCAAAATCTCAAATTACCCTTCATATATAGCTCCCTTTACCATCCGTTTGTTAGCCCACGAAAACAATGTCAGCCTTATTTTCTAATCCTCCATTACTGCAACTAAATCAGTCGATTGTTCACTAAACGAAATTAATTCTACACGGACGGCGATTTCTACGTCTTCTCCCACGAGCCGCATCCAGTACAATTTGTAATTAATTAATTAATTAATTAAACTTCTGTGTTATTATTATATGTTTTTGTTACCATCGGATGATTAGCAATGCAACGTAATTATGTTTCTATGAATTAGTATGAGTTTCTGAATCATCTGTTTCTCCATTTTCCAGTTTTGCAACAGATAGTATTCTCTTCTTAAAATTTGCACGTACGATAATAACCTGTCTTTACTGAAATAGCAGTTGGAATGAAATTTAAGGTCCTATAATATACACAGGTTTGTTTTAACGCTGAACCAAAAATCGGGTGATCAAAATTTATAACGTAGTTGGATTGTTGAGTCAACGCGTTGCTTCATCTCAAATTTTGGATGTTGCACATAATCTACAATATCGAATAACACATATCTCTACTATTAATAAAGAGAATTCAATAAATAGAATTTCCACGGTGTCTTTTTGAAATTCCAAAAATACCCTCTTCTATCAACGGAATCTCATTATCGGTGAACTATCTCTACCACCGTCCTCTTCGCGATCACCCATCAACGCCATCAATTTACAACCAACACCACCAACAACTATTTGAAATAAAAGCGTTGTGGCCATTAAAGATTTTGCACTTATATCACATATTCATCCATTAATTTTTTTAATTAAAAACCAAATATCTTTAGCTATTAGATGCAAGTATCGTGCAATTTATACTAGTATAATAAATATAACCTCTTTGAGTTCCCTCCATTGTCAAATTACTCGGTACTAGTCTAATTCTTGAAATCCGGTTGTCTTAGCATATTTAATATAAACCAACGTACAATTCATGCGTTCCACACGGTATGTTAAAAAATAATATTATAAATACTTTTAGAGAATAAGATTTATTTAGCAATAAACCAATATATCGTGAATTTGTTAAGATGATTTATAAATTAAACTTATTAATTTTCTAAATATGTAATTTTTCGTGTGATCTATACATTTTTATATCTAATCAAAAGTTAAATTATCGTTTTTTCTTATAAGAATGAGTTATAAATTGATTTATTATTTTTAAAGATTAATGTATACGTTAGTCAAATAAATAAAAGTTGGTATTATTCGTTAATATTGAAGTTGATGTTTATATAGATTTTTATAGATAAATATTTATGCACACAAATTTTGAAATTAAAATTTGCTTTTGGTATACAAGTGTTACGGCACGCACTTCGCGCGTGAGTTATTAGATAATATTTTTAAGTGAAATTATGATTTGGTAATATTTATACAGGGGCTTTTTGAACTGGTAAATTAAGTTTATTTGTTAGATTCTACTTTTAAGTGATAGTGAGATTTTGATAATATATGTAGAGGGGCATTTTTGATAGTTCACACTAACACCAAAAAAGAGTGACATCAAAATTTGTGCAACGAGCGTTATGTCACGTGCTTTGCGCGTGTTCATGGCATGTGCTTCTTGCATGAACTGGTTTTCTATAAATTGTATATATTTAACACATTCAAAATGAAATGATTTGCACAAATATTTTACCATATTTTTGCATTGAAATCATGTGTAATTAGTTTGAATTTTTATTTTTAAGTTGCTACATCTAATTTTTTGTTAGTTTTAATGTTTGTTATATTATTGATTAATAAAGAACAAATTTGTAAAAGAAGTTGGGTTCTGGTAAGAAGACCCAAGTTCGATTCCTACCATGCGCTTCCATATCCTATATAAATTTACCCGAGGGTATGGGGGCTTGGATCAGCGGACGGCTTTACTATACCCTCCTCAGGAGTTTACCGGTCCACCAGGTTCTCCTGGGTTTCCAAAAAAATAAAGAACAAATTTGTAAAAGAAGTTTATTTGTTGGATCCTATTTTTAAGTGATAGTAGGATTTGGTAATATCTATAGAGGAGCGGTTTGAATTTGTAAAAAAAAGTTATTTGTTAGATCATATTTTTAAGTAATATTAGAGGAGAGTTTTTAGAAGTTCACGCTAACACAAAAAAAGTGTGACACCATATGTATTACAACTATTATTAAAGATAATATTTTACTATATTTTGCGTTGAAATCATATGTAATTAGTTTGAATTTTTATTTTTGAGTTGACACATCTAATTTTTTGTAAGTTTTAATGTTTATTGTATTATTGATTAATAAAGAAAGAATTTGTAAAATGAGTTTATTTGTTGGATCATATTTTTAAGTGATAGTAAGATTTGGTAATATCTACAGAGGAGCGGTTTGAATTTGTAAAAAAAGTTATTTGTTAGATCATATTTTTAAGTAATATTAGAGGGGTTTTTTTGGTAGTTCACGCTAACACCAAAAAAGCATGACACCGAAGGTATTATAACTATTATTAAAAATTTGTTAAAAAGATTAATGATATGTATATTGAATTTCAAATATTCAATTAAAAAATGACAAAAATAACTAAAAATTGAAATGCAATCACCATATTTTAATATAGGTAAACTTTTGCAAAAATATCAGAATATATATAAAAAATAAGCATATAATATTATCGAAATGATAAACTGAATATTTCTTTAACTACTAAAAGAAATGTTAAGTGAAAATAAGACCTGAAAAGTTACAGATCACAATTCCATTTTAGTTATGTAAAAATAAAATGATTTTTATCCTATATTTCATACTCTAATAAATTTAATTTATATTAACAAATTTAAAATATAATTAACATTTGTCTTGAAAAGACAATAAGATACAAGGTAAAAATATTTCAAATAAAAATACCGTATATTTTTATCCGTTAATTTATGTAGATTGTGAATATAATGAACTAAAATTTAATATTTTGAAATTTTTTTTAAGTATATACTTGAAAATAATTTCTATTTTTCAACCTTATAGAGTACAAACAGACATTCATCACTTATCATTCCCTTTAATATCATTCTCAGGAAAAATAACTTTTATTATTAATGAAGAATCCAATTCACGCACCGATTCGAAAAGAAAAAAGCGTTTTATGTGTTTGTATTGATGTACCAATTTAAGTAAGAAAAAATTGCATAAACGTTTGTTCGATAATGAAATACTAAACTAAGAAGAAAATATCTCTTTGTAATAAAATACAAATTTAGAAAGAAATAAATATTATGGCTTTGAATGTAAAATAATGTTGTATATAATTGTCAAAGCTTTAAATTGTACGGACTTGAATGAAAAATTAGTTTTATCGTTTTAGTTGATACAAACGTAGAATACACATTGAATTGTCACTTTTAGGATTTATTATATTAGCCAATGAATATGTGTTAATTGAATTTTCTTAAAAAGACTTAATTAATTTGAATATATGGACTTAAACGCTAAATAGTAGACGAAAACCTGGGATTGTAGATAATTGTAAAATTTACTAATTATTGGTATTTAAATGTAAATTATTGGTATGCTTTATAAAAAATAATATTACAAATATTTTTTAAAAATTGAATTTATTATGTGATATATGGTGAATTTGTTAAGATAATTAGTATTAGTGAACATATTATCTTTTAAGTACGTAATTTTTGTTGTGTAATTTATGTGTTTTATATTTGTATAAAAATAAAATTGCCATATTTTTATAATAAAGAGTTAGATGTAGATTTATTATTTTTTAGCATTTGACATTTGTTATGAAAATAAGTGAAATTTAGCATTCTTACTTAATTTTAAAATAATATAATTGTAAATTTCAATAGATAAATATTTATATACATAGATTTTTAGCTTAACTTTTAGCTTTTAATACATTTGTCTAAAAGAGAATCAATATATAGACTTAAATTCAAATATTACTTGAATGATTAACAAAAATACCTAAAAATTAAAGCACAATAGCAATCAAAGTAGTATATATTTTACAAGCACCATTTGTCCAAGTGGTTAAGTGATTCGGCTTTGGTGCAAGAGGTCACAAGTTCGAAACTTGTATAGCGTGATTCGAACGTTTATTGACATGTGATATGTTGTATATAAAGTACCATTTCAAAAAAAGTACTGTATATTTTTATTTGTTAATTAATGTATATTATGAATATAAATAACCAAAATTTAATAGTTTGACAAAATATATCAATTGAAAATAATAGTATAGAAAATAATTGAAATAATTTCTAATTTTCAAACTTGTATAATACAAACAAACATTCATTGCATATAGTTACTTTTAATGTCATTTTCAGACGAAATGAATTTTATTAATGACGAAGAATCCAACTAAGGTACCAATTTTGAAAAGTAGAAACGTTATATACGTTGGTAATAATATACCAATTTTGAAAAGAAGAAACTACATTATGTTTGTTTGTAATGAAATATCAACTTTAGAAAGAAAATATCTCTTTAAGATAAAATACTAATTTTGGAAAGAAATAAATTTTATGAATTTGCATGTAAAATGATGTAAAAGATAGTTCTATATATAATTATCGAAACTTTAAACTATATGGACTTGAATGAAAATTTGATTTTACAGAAAATTTGATTTTACATTTTAATCAACTTAAACGTAATATACAAATTGATTGTCATTGTTTATGATTTATTAGAACAACTAATAAATATTTGTTAATTGAATTTATTTAATAAGTATTAATTAATTAAAATATATGTACTGGAATGTAGCACAACATAAGAAAACCCGAGGGATAATTTTAGAGAATTGAATTTATCATGTAATACACGGTGATTTTGTGAAGATATCGAGTTAATACTAAACTTATTATCTTTTAAATATGTAATATTTTAGCATTTAGTCTTCGTTAAGAAAATAAATGAAAGTTGATGTAACAACCCTAGTCGAGATTAAAATAAAATAAATACATTGAAATGAATTTTGATAATTTAAATTAGGTTTTTTTGGAATCGTTTGGAAATAAAATGGATAAAGTGATTCAAAATTTAATTTAGCATTTTAATTGTGTTTAGTAAACCCAAAAGTCATTAAAATTTATATTAGTGAAATAAATTACACTTGGGAATTTTGGGATTATTGTGAGAAATAAACGGTAATTGTTAGAAGTGTGAATAATTTTTTATATACTATTGACATAGTTGAGGAAAATTAAATCTATTTCATAATTATATGATTGATAATTAAATAAAAATAAATAAGTATTGAATTAAATTAAATTATCCGATATCGAAATATAATTTGTTAAGCAGAGTATGAATCGATTTAAGTTAGGGAAATAAATTTACAAATGGGTAAAAATGATTATTTACAAGGTGAATATAGGAAAGAAACTAAATAAATTAACAAACGGGCCAAAAATTAATTCAGGCCCGCTTTAAAACTCAATTACCATTCCATTTTCCTGGAAAAGAAACATTAGTCGACCCTCCATACTCTCGTTCCATTTTGCACTAGCCAGTTCCCAATTATTCAAATCCCTAGCCTCTCGAAAAAAAGAAAGAAGAAACAAACGAACGACAAAGGCGATCGATCAAAGGGAGCGCGACCTGGCTGATGTAGGCATCAAGCACGACTTCGATGGTGGCATGCAAGCTGAAGACGCTCGACCATGGAGGTGGATTTGCCTCAGCAACCTAGGGCAATAAATAAGGTCGTGAACTTCGAGGTGTAGGTGTTGAACGGGGATGGCCGACGAAGTTACGGATGTGACGGTTCCGGTGGTGAAGGCAGTTCATACAGTGATTGGCTGAGCTTAGGGTTGTCGATTTAATTAGGCGTAATTCAAGCATCATTCTAGGTGAGATTTCCTTCTCACACAACTATATCTAGTAATGATTGTTAGCGTATACTGATATCTGAATAATTAAGTTGTTTGGTTAAACAAGAATTGGTAAAAATCAAAATTTGAGAAACTAAATATTAGTTTTAGAATTTGACACTATTAGTTCTTATTTGATCAAAAATCCTTTTTGTATGCTTATGGTATTTTATAGAAGGTGTTTGAATGTTTGGTTATACCTAATATTGCATCTATTATTGTTTGCAACTTACCTGAACCAAAGAAAACCCGATTATCAGAGTTAAACCGACGATCACCTGGGCAATTGATGCCCAGGAATGTGCGACGACCGATGATAATTAAAACTGGGCAGCTTTGCCCAGTTCTTGCTTGCAAATTTGTTGTTAGTTTAATTGTTTGTTTTGCTAAGTTTTCGAGCTTTTTTGGACTGTGTTATCTTCTGATTTCCAGTAGCAATTGAATGTTAAAGTATTAAACCCTTTTTGATGTATAATTTAAAGAAAATGCATGTTTAAAAAAAAGTTTTAAATCTTGAAAAGGGTTTATAAGTGATTTGTTTACACTTGCAAATTTCTTTTAGTATTATTAAATCTATATACACATAAAAAGACTTTATTTTTAAAAATATAGATAAATAAGATTGAAAGCTTTTAAGATTACTTATACATACATACATACATACATACATATATATATATATATATTAAGAATAAAGAAAATTATTGGTTTTGGAAGATAATAGTTTGATTTCTAATTTTAAATAAAGAAATTCCATTTTTATTAGAAATCTTTTAACTCTCATCTTTTAAAATATAATAGAACAAGCTTGAATTGAATTTCTATTGAATTTCATGATTTTCTATGAAGCAAAAAACTTTAATAAACGATTGAATTGTGAGATTGGTATGAGACATTTCATATACAATTCTTTCGCTTATTATTATAATTTATTAAATAGAGTTTGAGTGGAATTTACTAGCTTTTAGTGAATGCTAGAATTTCACCTTTTGGTATGGGACAATTAGTTAGATTCTAGTGATTACTAAAGTGAAAGTGAGCTGCACTTAGAGTTATATTATCTTAAGGTGTTCGGATTTCAGGCCAATAGATCCTTGAGAGACGATAACTCATTTTTCATCGACCCGAGAGTCGTTATCATTTTTGATTTGGGTAGGCAAACCTATTTCTTTTAGTTAGGTTTGTTATGGCATGACCCGGCTGATCTTATTTTTTTGGGCAGGTGTTATATGCAGGCTTATCAGTTTATTTCACAACTGGACAATGTTTACCTATTTATATTCATTAGGTAAATTCACCTAGTTTTGTCATCAACACGACTACCTATTTCTTATCGTTAGGAGTCGAGGTTTTTACCTGACAGTCTATTTCTTTTCGTTAGACTATTGCTCTATGTGGCGGGGTTTATTTATTTTAATTAGGCCTCGTGTCGCATTGTATTATACTAATAGTTGACTACCGTTATTATTTCATTAGTGATGATTATTTCTTCAAAGATTTTGGGATAGATATTTAGTATATTTTTGGCTCTAGAGAATTTTGAATTTGTTACCATCATATTTTTTATGATAGTCCTTTTGAGGCTTGATGTGGATTTATGAAGTGGTGATTTGGTTTGATATGCCGTATTTCGGTTAATTGGTTTTATGCATACTTTGAGATGACTTATTTTATGGTTAAGTCATAATTGGAATTATGAAATGTTGATTTTATTTAATATATGCCTTATTATGACCATTTGTTCTGGCATATTGTTGTTTGGGCTTATTTATGGTTAAGTCGTATATTTACGATATCAATATTATCTCACTTTTCTATTAGATATAGTCTGATCCGTTTATTTTATAGTACTCGGGTCAGGCCGAGACTCTACAGGTACAGGGACTCGTTGACCTCTGGATTTTGGGCTAACATTGAAGTAGACTATTTTGACTATTTTAGTTTACTTCACACTTATGTATATTGACATTTAGGAGTTATGTCATGTATATTATCTAGTGGTTGTTGTGTACCTAATATAGTATTTTGGACGTGATGTATATATTATATGGGTATAGTAATGACATTTTGTAGGTTCACGTTTTATTATGTTATATGATATATATTATTCCGCTATGATATATGACTCTGATTCTAATTTATTTATATTATATATTGTTCTGAATATTTTAAATCGGTGTGTTTATTACATTGTTTTAATATTATACACGTTAAAATTTCAGATCAAATCCTCATAATGGTAATAAAGACGTGTCAGTGTTAATCCAAATATATATTCACATTCGGTCGCCATTAACCAGCGGTATTCTCCATATTATTAGATGACATTACTTGTAATGTTTTTTAATAACATGGGTATAGCGGTGGAGTCGTTACAGCTTGGTATCAGAGCTGGATTCAGAACTTTGTAGAATATAAATTGCATAGAGTTGAGATCTAAACCTAGATGACCTAAAGTCCGGTCGCTTAGGTATGTTATAGTTAGTGATTCAATTAACTATTAGGGATAGGAATATAGATGATTATTCGGGAATAATCATCGGGACGTATTTGTAAAGTTTTTACAATACTGTATAAATTATTGTTACGGAAGTTTTACTAAAATTTAAAAATCACTTTTATCGAAAGTGAGATTTCATAGATTGTGTATATTTGACCTCAGATTGCTTAGAATTGAATTGTCGTGTCCTGATCCGTTACTGATCAGAGTGCGCAGCGGAAGCTGGGAAATAGCTTTCTGTTGAAGGTGATTGTTTGATTGATTGAATTGTAAGTTGTTTGCATCAATGTTTGTTTTGTTTATGTTTAGTTTAAAATTTGGAATTGAATAAGACATTATCACCCAAAGAATTCATAATCCCATTTGAATCTAGACGAACTCAATTATTAATAAAAGCCAGCAGTTTATACAAAATAGAATCGCTGAGGGAAAAAAAATGTCTAAGCAATTAATAGTTATAAAATATAGAATGATAAATAACGTGTATCTAATTAAATTTGAAATTGGAAAATATACTTAATAAATAAAATAAGAAATAATAAAAATTGATTGGTTGATGGATGCTTGGTTGTTTTAAAATTGTAAGTGATTGTGCAAAATTAATATTGAGTAGAAATCACTATTGAGAGTTGAAACTTGCTAAATAATAACGATAAGAACTTGCAGTCTCTTCAGTAGTGTAGTTACCGCAAGAAATATTGAAAAAATAATTTTAACATTTGTTTATTGATTTTGTGTTAAATGCCCGTTCAGTAGTGTCTTCAGTAGTGTCTTCAGTAGTGTAGATAAGAAAGTTCAATAATTATACATCTTCATTGGTTTATTGATTTTATTAGATAACAAATAAAATTCTTTTCATCTGTTTCAAGCATATTAAATTATTTATACTTTAAAATATTTTATATTTATTAAAACATTTTATTTGAAATTTCAATATATTATTTTAAAAAAAGGAATTATTGACTGAATAATAATTTGAATTCAAAAATAATAACTTATCAAAATCGAATTCAAACACCTCTATTTAATTAAAGTAGTTTAATATTACAGCTTTTAAAACAGGGTTGTTACAGACCTCCCCCCTTATGAAAATTGCGTCCTCACAATTTCTCATTGGGAGACGTCACATAAAACACAACCATTAATTCCCTTTCGACAACTACAATCAAATTAATACTCGTTCAATTCTCTAATTGATTAATATTGAAATAAAACTTTTCGTAAGTTCTAACTTAAATAGACTCATTTATTAATTTTCGTTTCTTCGCATATGAAAATTTAATGAAAATTTTCTAAGTGTTAAAATTTTTGAAATTTTTTGGCAGTCTCCTTTGTATGGAGAGCCATTTGCAATTCCACAATTATAATATATATGATATACATCGACCACATGGTCGAAAACACAATATATAACAATATTTCTATCAATTTTGTATTTAATCCGAAAGCGTACTTTTATTTAGCGTTTTAAAATGAGCTATCATACTTTGTATATGAGCATAAGCGAGCTATCATCGCCATTTAGTCCAATTGTGCTTCATGAGTACTTGTTCTTAACTTAAGCTTAAATATTAGTTGGATAGAAGAAGTATATAAAAAGTATGCAACCATTTATTGTAAAAACAATACAATGTTCATATTTAACCCACCTTCAACTAATTTTTCTAAGGCCAAAACCATCAAATCAAGTTATGATTTCTAAGAGTAAAAGGTTATATAGTGTTTCAGTTTTTCAAAACATCTTTTGAATTGCAAAATATGGATCACCACTCAAATTATGGTGGTTTTTCTAAGGAGGGTTATAGCAGGTTTTATATATTTACACAGGCCCACTTAACAAATCGACATTTTTAGCCTATAAAACGATTAAATTTTTCAGAACTCTTAACATGAAAGTTGTTGCTTATGTCATTAGATTTTTGGAAAATTGCAAATTCATTGAAATTGAATAAACCGTTCAAAAGTTATGGTCGGTTGAATTCACCGCTGTTTTGACTTATTTACATTTTCAAGATAGCAATACAATCACTTAATTCAACTTTTAAACTTAATAAACCTTCCTATTTTGCATTGCACTCCAAAAAAAATCGTTCTTCAAAGAGTAGCTTTCTAATGGATTTAAAATCTTTGAGGACGGATCTATTGTTTGAGATTTATGATCGGATCAAGTCATTGATTTAGCACAAAATTTTTTTTTCATTAATATTTCATTTTCTTAACGTTTTCGTTACATATATATTTTTCTAAATAAAGCAAAACATCCTGCTTTGTTTTGTCAATATTTTATTCAAAAATATTTCACAAAATTCGAAAATCCTGGTATTTTCACTTTGCCATGAAAATAAACTAGTGTTTATGTAGTATATCTATATTGATAATTGATGTCAATGCTTTTAACTCAATGTAGTTCTTATTTATAAGGATGACCTTATGTTGATATTTTCTTGATCCTATTAACTTCATACATGAATGCCTTACCCAAGTATCACAAACAAATCTAATAGTGCGAGTTTCTTCTAAATTTTCCTTTAATAAATAACCGAAATGATTGAAATTTTTTTTTCACTGAGAACTTTGTGACAACACTGTACTATGTATGGACATGAAACAACATGGAAAAACAAATAATTATGAGAAATTTTCCGATCCATCTCTTACTTAAACTCTCCAAGTCTGAACAAGTTTTACCAACTGTGCTCCTAATAAAAATTTCGGGATCTTATAATTATATTTTCTAGTATAAAAATTTCTATCTCAATGCGAGACAGTTGCTCATTATATTATTTCCATATACAAGCTTTACTAACAGTCAGCCTAGTAACCTATAGTACAAATTATGATGATTGTATGTGTAGAGAAACGGCTAAAACTATTGATATTTTATCAAAACTTGCATAGAACATAATCGATATATAACTTATTCGACGAGGTACTATATGTCTACTATGTCTCAAGCAACATCCATAAAACATGCATGTTGGAATAGCCCAAGGTATACTTAAGGGTGCTTTGGCACATGAGATCATGCTTGCATATAAAAAGTAGGCATAAGAATATTTGTGCATATAATTTTACTTCAATATGTTTCCAAAAGTTTTAGTAAAAAAATAAAGTTATCCTCATCATTAATATTGATGTAGTGAAGTACTAAAACAAATTACTAAAACCAGTACATGAAATAATAATATAAAAGAATGTTCAACAAAATAGGAGTTTTTCAGTTGGAAATTTTTTCTTTTCATTTATTATTCCATGTTTTTTTTTCTATTAATACTTTAGTTTTCCAAATAATGAACACTCTCATATTTAATTTATTTATTTCATTTATCATAATATCTTAAAATACCTCCTTCGGGAATATAGCTTATATAATTCTATAAAATATTATTTATCTTCAAAACAACTTTTCGAAACTATCTTCTTTACAAAAATATTATACACTTGCTAAATATTATTTCTGAAAATATTTTATTGCTCAAAACACTGTGTTAGAATGTCTCGTACTAGTGTTTAGGAATCCCTATCGATAATGTTGATCAGATGCATCGACCAGAATTTTTAAAATACTCAACGGGCAATTTCACACAATTTTTTTTCTATATGATATACATGAATCCTTTAATACTTTATACTTCAACAAAGTATTTGTCTGTCTATAATAATATAATCAAATTTTACACATATGTATATCCTTTATCAAAAAGATTTTAATTTAAATAAATGCTTGCTTTTATTAAAAATCTTCAATTAATCTTGTTATTAACATATAAGAATAATTCAAAGATGGCAATTTCATAACACACTCATGCATTCATAAATACTTTAAGCAAACACCAAAATTTTAAATTCATCTTAAGATTTAATTGGTCACGCATATGAATTAACGTTTCATTTTATATATATTTAGATTTTCAGTATTTCTTGCGGTAATTATACTTCTGAAGACACCGCAAGTTCTTATTTTTTATTATTGAGCAAATTTCAACTCTTAATAATGATTCCTACTCAATATTAATTTTGCACAATCATTTACAATTTTAAAACAAACATGCATCCATCAACCAATAAATTTTTATTATATCTAGTTTTATTTATTATAATTTTCAAATTTCAAATTTAATTAGATACAAATTATTCATCATTCTATATTTTATAACTATTAATTGCTTAGACGTTTTTATTATTCCCCATCAATTCTATTTTGTAGAAACCGCTGGTTTTTACTAATAATTAGGTTCATCCAGATTCAAATGGAATTATAAATTCTTTGACTAATAACATCTTATTCAATTCCACATTTAAACTAAACATAAACAAAATAAACATCAATGCAAACAACGTACATTTCAATTAAATAAATAAACAACCGCCTTCAACGGAAAGCTATTTTCCAGCTTCCGCTGCGAACTCTAATCACTAACAAATCAGGATACAATAATTTAATTCTAAGTCATCTACTTATTTATAATATCCATTAAACCTCACTCTTTACAGAAGTGATTTCCAATATTTTCGTAACAATAAGTTATATAGTATTATCAAAAGATTTTTCAAATACGTTCCAATGATTATTCCTAATAACCCTTTATATATTTGTCCTAAATAGGAATATATTCTAAGTTCTACCCTGCACACCTAAGGGACGGGACTCTGAGCCTTACTGGGTTTAGATCTCGACTCTGTGTCAATTATATTCTATAATGTTCTGAATCCAGCTCTGATACAAAGCTGTAACGACCCCACCACTATGCCCAGTTTAGCAAAGAACATTACAAGTAATGTCGTCCGCTAATCCGGAGAATACGGCTGGTTAAGGGCAATCAAATGTGAATATATCTTTACTAACACTGACACGTCTTATTTACCTTTTTAGGATCTAAACTGAAATTTAGACGTGTACAGTATTAATACAAAGTAATAAACACACCGATTAAAAATATTCAGAACAGTATATAATACAGATAAATCAGAATCAGAGTCACAGATCATAGCGAAATAATATACATCATCATATACATAATATGCCATTCAAACACAATCAATGTCATAATGTACACATAGAAGAAGAATTTGTAGCCAACCAAGACTAACAGTGTTTAACTTAGAACTAACTGTACTAATTACATAAGCCACGATTACATAATGTACAGATAAAATAACTCACCTCGAATAATTGCTTGCCTCCATTCGATACAAATTGCTATCGCTTCCTTCCATTCACATCACCAATTACTCGCCGCAATTAATGCCTCAACCATCTATCACAACATTCATCTGCAATTGCTCACCAACAACCATCACTCGAAACCCTAACCCATGATCATTCTTCCCTTAACCTTACGTCGACCTCACGTCGCTCACCAAAACACACAACCACAAGGTCGTGCTCGCTCATCACCTCACCCACACCCGCGATCAGCCCATCACCAGCGGTTCGCCTCGACCTACTCCACTCAGCCTTTCCCCCACCGTGTGTACGCCCTCAAGCTTGAGCATCGTCATCGAGGCGCGCAACATTCCCTCTCATCACCAGCGTCGGTCGCGGTCACGGTCGCAATTAATTCGATTGTGCATTTTTTTTTCGAACTAGGTTTAAAGAATTTGGGGAGGAGGAGAAATCAGGCCTAGGGAATTTCTTTATTTTTGGCAATGAAGTATGCTGGAACCAATTGTATTAAGTGAAACTAGTGCGGCTTTGTTTTAATTAATTATGTAGGCTTCATTTCAAACCAAGGCCCGACTATTATTATCTCTCTACTATAATTAAATTTCCATTTTATCTCTTTATATTGAAATTTTGAAATCCTTTTATTCATATAAGAATAATTCTGTTACTGAATTATAGATTCGTCCCAAATTTTAATGGATGTATCGTATATTTTAACCAGTTATTAAGTTTAATAATTATTCATCTTCATTGCTTTATTGATTTTATTAGATAACAAATAAATTCTTTTCATCTGTTTCAAGCATATAAAATTATTTATACGTTAAAATATTTTATATTTTTTAATACATTTTATTTGAAATTCAATATATCATTCAAAAAAAGGAATTTATCGACGGAATAATAATTTGAATTCAAAAATAATAACTTATCAAAATTGAATTCAAACACCTTTATTTTAATTAAATTAGTTTAATATTACATCTTTTAAAATAGGGTTGTTACAAATATTATACAGAGTAAAGCGGATAGTTGGGAAATATTGTTTTGAAGGTAAAATAATATTTTTAGAAGTGTATAAACTATATTCTTGAACGATATGCTTCGGGGTATTTTGATAAATAAAATAAAGTAATTAAAATGAGAGTGAGATCATTCGGAAAATTAGAGTATTAGTTGGAAAGATACGAACTTCCAATTTAGCAAGAGTTTGAAATGAAACTAGATTCAATTACGATTGTAATAAGTTATTGATTGTTGAATATTTTGATTTGGTGGATAATTTTTTTTCTCTCAAGTATGACTTTGAAAAATAAGTGAGATTTAAAAGTACTTTTATAAAAATAAGAATTTAATTTAATTTAAAGAAAAGCAGCGATTGGATTTTCTTGATTTTCATTTTTATAAAAAATGATTCTTTACGAAATAAATTTTACGTTAAAATAATTTAGAGTGTGAAGTATTTAATGAGTTGAATATGTTGAAAGGGTGTAAAATGTTTGTATAAACTATTTTCAAATTAGAAAATAAGGAAGCAATTAAAGGAAAATTTGGAAGTGATCCCTTATTTTATATAGTGATTTTATAATGGTGATATCTATTTTGATCGAGAAGTTAAAAAGATTTAGTATATATATGGAATTTTGAGTGAGAACTAAATGGTTTGTTCCATATCTTAGAGAAAATATATTATTGGTTGAGTTTGATATGGGTAAAGATGGGTGTTAATTTGTATGTTTAGTTGCTTAGTTGTATATGTTATATTGCATATTATAGAGTTATGTAATGATAAAAATGAAAGATTGATGTGTGCGAAAATGCATTGATATAATTTGATGTATGCAAAGAAAAAAAAGGAAAAAAAAGAGATTTTGGAAACTCTTGTGCTTTTCAAATAGTTGTATATAGACATATGTATGAGTTTGAATTTAAAATGTAATATTAAGTGAATGCTATTGCTACTAAAATGTATTTTATGTCCATCTTTTTTTTAGGAAAAATGATAAATAAATAAATGATTTAAGCTAGTAAAAAAATAGGGGTTAGTGTTTTAATGGAGGTATAAGAACATAAAGTGGAATTGAGCAGGAAGGTTAGGTCGGTTAGGTTGCAATTGATAAGTCGTCATATAATTTACTTTGGGTTTTTCTATATAGCAAAGGCAAATACTGTTAATACCAACCGGCAAAGTAGATTTTCTTGAAATCCACTAATAATCTCGACCGATGGTATATTTACAAGAAATGAGTAAAGAAAGATCCATCTTTTTATTATTATTATTATATATATATATATATATGATTATTTACGTTTTCGTTTTCGTTTTCCGTTGTTATGGTTTTTTTCGCATATAGTATTTATAGTTATTGGAGTGTGGATTGAATTAATTTAAAAGAATACAAGTAATTAGACATTGTAGCTATTAAACTAAACTAAAAATTCATATATTTTAATACCGAAAATGCATGTTTACACTACTAGAATTACCGCTTATCACGACGGATGATAGCGATGGTCGCTGATGGCTCAGTTTTGCTGTTGCAATTCTGTAGTAACCGAACTTTTCCATCGAAAACCGTCGAAAGGTTGCCATCTGCGGCCATTGCAAAACGACACACGTCGTGAATTACTTGAGTCAGCCGAGAGCTATTTTCATTATCTCCTTCCCCCAAATCTTCCTTCAAACCCTCCCTCTTCCCCCAAATCTTCCTTCAAACCCTCCCTCTTCCCCAAATTCATCCAACTCCGGCCGCCACTACCCCGCCACCACCAGAAACATCTCCAACTTCTCCTCTCCGGCCTCCAGCACTTCAATTTCAGCGAAAAGAGCTTTTTATTGCTATCTCCAATTTACCCTAATATGTTAAACTAGTATTAATTTGTAGTTGTATTTGATGATACTACCACCTTGAGTGTTTTCAATTGTATATTGATTGATTGTGATATGCAAATTATGGTTATAAGTGTGTAATCTGATAATTAAAATATATATTATGGCTAAACTTAGGTTAATTATTTTGTGTCAAATTAGTGATATGATTTAGTGCTAATTAGCGTGCTAAAATGTCATTGTCAATTCAAATATTACCATTTAAGATTAATTATCGGTTGATAGTTTATGTAACAAATCTAGTTTACTTGGATGTCGAATCCGTTAAAATTAATAAATAAATGAGTGTATAATGAAGTTTATTTTTTTGAAATATAATATTATATCCATAATTTGTTATGATTGAAAACATATAAGATTTTATAAAAAATGGAATTTTTTTAATATATTATATAATTATTAAAACATTACAATGCATAAATGAATTATATATGCTAATATATGTTATGTATATAATTAATATTCCTTAGAGAGTTTTTGGCCCCGTCTGACAAGTATTGTATATAATCGTTATATGGATATTCGTTTTTGTCATAGAACAAACATCTACATTCATCGGATACAATATTTGTCGGATTTGTCCCTATATTGGACAAGTTACAAACACAATAAAGTAGTTATATTTTGTAAATCATTTCATTTTAAACGGTTTATAAAATTTTGTCAGCACTTTCTTTTTGTTCCCTATGTATATGCATTTGTGTATGATACATGGAACAAAGGGGAAGTGCTGCCGAAATTTTATTGAATCGTTTAAAATGAAATGAGTTACGAAATATAATTACTATTGTGTTTTTAATGGGAAGTAGGATGACTGGTCATCAAAGTAGGAAACAATAAACTAAAAATTTAATATTCTATTCATAATTTGTGTCAATTCCTAAATGCATAAATGAATATTAATTAATAAATGATTTGAAAAATTAAATGTCAATCCATGAAATGGTTAATACCTTTTTTAATCTCTATCAAATTTTTTTAAATAGGAAAAATGGTCGATTATTTTGTTGATCGGACTTAGATGTATCATCCTCGAAGGAAAATGAGAGGCTCAATAAGGGAACATTTTTATAATGGTGTAAACGTATTTATTGAATTCGCTTTAAGTAATAATGGAAACAATAGAGAAATTCGTTGTCCATGTAGTAGATGCAAATTGTTGAAGCATTTGATATCAGATATGGTTAAAGTCCATTTGTACCAATGCAGTTTCGTGCCGCATTATCTTATGTGGGATCATCATGGAGAACATGTAGCATCTAATCCTGTACATTGCAAAGGAGATGGTGGGTAATGAAATTGTTACGACGAATCCCATAGAAGATATGGTTGAAGATGCAGCACGATCGATGTTCCCTACTTTTGAAGTTGATGAAGACGATGTTAATGTAAAAAAAACCAAATATTGAAGCAAAACAAATCAATGATTTATTGGATACTGCTAAGAAACCTCTTTGGGATGGCTGTACGAGTGGTATCCAATTATCAGTAACTGCAGAATACATTAAGATGGAATCAAAATACAACTTCATGGAACCCAGATTTATAGCTGTTGTACAAGCTGCAAAACGGCATATGCCATCCGGTAATTTGATGTGCGAAAATCATTACGAAGTGAAAAAACTTATATCTTCTTTTGGTTTGCCGTATCAAAAAATAGATACATGTTTAAATGGTTGCATGTTGTTTTGGAAAGAAGACATCAATCTGAGTAATTGTAGAATATGTAACGAGGAAAGATGCAAACCAAGAAAAAAGAAGGGAAATGAAGTCCTATACAAACATTGCATTACTTACCTATAACTCCTAGGCTTCAATAGTTACACGCATCCTCTGAACCGTGCATCATATGAGATGACACGGCGTGAGAACACAGAAAGAAGATACATTAACACACCCAGCTGATGGAGAAGCATGGAAGCATTTTGATAAGACATATCCTTCTTTTGCAGCGGAGAGCCGTAATATTAGACTTGGTTTATGTACAGATGGATTTTCACCATTCTTTCAATTTGGTTCTAAATATTCATCTTGGCATATAATCGTTACACCTTATAATTTACCTCCGTGGATATGTATGAAAACTCCATATATGTTTCTCACTATTGTCGTCCCTGGCCCTGATGATCCAACATAAGGAATTAATGTTTATTTACAACTTTTGATTGAAGAGTTGACAACATTATGGTATGAAGGAGTTGAAACATACGACATTTCAAAAATAAAGAATTTATGTATGTTCGCTTCTTTGTTATGAACTATTAGCGATTTTCCTAAGTGCAATGCTTTATGGTTGAAGTACGACCGATCGTCTAGCTTGTCCTTATTGCATGGAAGAAACATGTTCATTTCTTTAATGAGTGGGAAGAAAATATCATGGTTTGATTGTCATCGATGTTTTCTTCATATTAATCATCCTTTTAGAAAGGTAGAAAAAACTTTACAACTAATAGACAAGAGAATTTGCGACGACCAACGATTTGGTCAAGCGAAGATATATATGAACTTGTAAAGGATTATCCAAAGATACATGAAACCGAAGAGCAAATTGAAATTCAAGGTAAATCGACCGTTCATAATTGGTGCAAACAAAGTATATTTTGGGAATTGCCTTATTGGAAAAATATCCTAATTCATCATAAAATTGACGTGATGCACAACGAGAAAAACATGTGTGATAATGTTTTTAATGCAGTTTTGAATGTTAAGGGGAAGACTAAGGACGATTTGAAATCAAGGCATGATATCCAAGCAGTATGTAATCGTCCCGAGCTTCATATCAAGCCAAATGACACTAAAAAAACCCAAAGCACACTATGAGCTAGACGGTAACCAAGTTAAAGTTTTGTTAAAATGGGTGGAAGGAATAAGATTTCCTGATGGGGTTTCTTCTAATCTTCGTAGATGTGTCGACTATAAGAATGGTAAATTGAGTGGGATGAAAAGCCATGATTGTCACATAATGATGGAAAATTTGTTACAGGTCGCTTTCAAAGAACTATCGCCTATAAAAGTTTGGAGGGTTATAACAGAACTTATTTGTTTTATAAGGAGCTTTGTTCGACTACATTAAAAGTTAATCGTCTACGTAAACTTGAGGAAGAAATTACTATACTGCTTTGCAAATTGGAGAAATATTTCCTCCAGGTTTCTTTGATGTAATGGAGCATTTACCTGTTCATCTTCCATTTGAAACATGTCTTCGAGGTCTTGTGCAATATAGATGGAAGTATCCATTTGAGAGGTATTATTTATATTGAGTATGTTAAATATTAGTTTAATTACATATATAAGTAAATTTTAATTTTAAATAATTTTTAATAGGTACTTAAATCATCTAAAGAAAAAAGTTAGACAAAAAGCACGAGTTGAAGGTTCAATTTGCAAATCATATATCGAATAAGAAGCTTCATTCTTTTTCTCTCATTATTTCAGTGACCATGTGAACTTATCATTTTAAAGTGCTATGCGTAATGATGAAGGCATTGAACAAGAATCTTCTCAAGCAATGTTATCTATTTTAGACAACATGGTCGGCCTGTTGGAAAATGTGTGAACTATGGTTAGACGATAGAGATTACCATATAGTACACACATATATTATTCTTAATTGTGTTGAAGTTGCATCATTCGTTAGGTATTATTTAATTATAAGTCTGGATTTTTTTTTAAAATAATATGTGTGTACGTTTATTATAATGCTATATATTATTTATATCTGCAGCGTTTACGAATCACAACATCCAAGTGGCGATGTCAATAAAGAATTCGCTAATTGGTTTTCGAACTATGTTTTTGATCTGAGAAATTATGTGGTCGATGAAGGACTGAAACATCTTGTAATAAGACCAAAAGGAAAAGTCAAGACATATCCAATATTCTTCGTCAATGGATATAAATTCAACACTAAAGAATATGGTGCTGAAAAATTAACTAATAATACCGGTGTATTTATTAAAGGTAGTGATGATCCAAATGATCATATAAATGATTTTTATGGCATGTTAACCCAAGTTTTGCAATTGACATATTTCACAAGACCTACGTAGAAAGTTTTTCTGTTTAGATGCAACCGGTTCAGCAATGTTCCAGGTTCTGGAATTACCATGCACCCAAAATATAATCTTATTGAAATAAAGCATACATCGCGTTATCATAAGTACGATCCTTTTATACTAGGCAAACAAGCCCTACAAGTTTATTACGATCCTTATCCATCTCTAAAAAGAGACAAAGCAGATTGGTCGATGGTTTTTAAAACGAAGGCAGGATTTACGTTTGATGGAAAGAATATTCCAGACGAACAAGCTTATCAAGCAGATATCGAGGAAAATAGCGAAATAATAATAACCGACGATCAAATTGATTTTGGGCATCTAAACGGTGAATCAAATGTATTAGTAGAAGTATTTGAGACTACAAAGGAAAACAATATAGAGTACGAGATCAAATGTGAATCAAAAAACGACGAGGACTGATTAATAACGTACATCTTGATAGAAGGTAATTCATGTGATTATTGATGTTACATTTTTTATTATAAAAAATACGTTTTCTTATAATTAAATGATACGTTATTCCTTAATAAAATGATATATCTGTGACAGGTATTATGTCTTTTTTTCGACGTCGTGGTTCTTCCCATTCAGGTTCCCACTCTTCTACTCAAAGTGGGAGGGATGCGGGAGGTGATGGCAGCGGCCCATCAGAGCAGCGACCACTTACCGTAGTAAAGCTACAACCAAAAGCGGATGAGTCGTAAGTATTAAATTTACTTCGGTGTTATAAATATTTTCTATATGATATATTAGTCATTATTTATTAAAAGTCTGTATCATGTTCAACACAGGGGATTCGAGCTAGAGCCGTTGTTGTTAGTATTTCCAAGCAGGCGTATATAAGCAAGATGACTAATTATTGGCCTAGGTGGGGTAAGATCCCAGACCCCGTCAGGGCGAGTATCTGGCAGGACTTCCTTGTAAATGTAAATTTATATATTATTATATATTACCATTTTACAATTTGATGACTAAGTATAAATGTATAACTTATATTATTTCAACGTACAGGGGACGGTAGACTTGCAGGAAGAAGATCTCGACCTTTGCCGGTGCCATTGGACTTCCAAGATATCTAAGAAATACCGGGACACAATGTCTGGGATAAGAAAATCGGGGAAGAAGCCTGACTGGATGAGCACTAGTGTGTGGGATGCTTGGTGGAATAGTGATGAGTTCAAGGTAAGTTTATCATATATCGTTTTAATTTGTTCCTGTATATAATCCATAATTTAAAGCTGAAATATATAATGTTCAATTTAAATTTGTAGGCGGAGTTAGAGAGGAACTCCGCAAATAGGAACAAGAACCCGGTTATACACCGCGGTGGCTCCAAATCATTCTAACATCATCGTTAGAATCTAGTAAATTTATTAATTGCAATTATAAACAGCTATTAACTTATTTAATTTTGTATAAATAACAGTAATACGTATTAATTATTTCAGAAAAGAGAGCGCGGCGGTCCCATCTCCTATATGGATGTATTTTCTTATACTCATGCCACCAAGCAAATAAATGAAGATGGCTCAATATCGTACACATGGAGTGATGATAAAGCAAGCAAATCCTATGTAAGCATATTTTAAATTAGAAGTTATTATTGATCAATTTAATTAATTAGTTATAAAGAATAATTAAAATAATGTTGTGTGAATTTCAATTATATTTTATTTGCCATTGTAGGAAAAATTTGCAGAAGCACGAACACAGATGTTGGAGGGATCGGGACAGGATTCATTGACTACTGACGAGGAGGACATGATTTTTGAGTCCATTATGAAACCCACATCGCGAAATAGGCGTTATGGATTTGGGAATCAAGCGGTAATTTCTAAAAATTTACTAACTTATAAGTTTAAACCAATAATTAGAAAAGTTGTCATAGAAAAAATATATCATTACTGTTTTAACAAATGATTATGTTTTACTTATTTGTTCGTTCTTAATTTACACTAACCACTATAACACATTTCTGATTTTTTGACATATCTCTTGATTATCTTCAGGCTAGGTCCTCGCAGAGAGCATACCAAAAAGCTCAGGACAAAGAAGAGACCGCGGAGCTTAGAGCTATGATCACGGAGCTGCAGGAGAAAGACCACCGTTGTGCTGGGAGATGACGCAATTGAACCAACGCTTGGCTGAGGTGCAACAACGTGGGTTATTTTCTTCGTCGAGTGATTCCGGAGCTAACGATGAGGTCTTGATGGGTATGTTACTTTACGTTTATGTTTTAACATTTTGAAATTGATGTATTTGAATATGGTTGATACATTTTGACGCTATGTTGGATGATATGTTGGTTTGTTTTGACATGTTGGATGTTGATTGTATATATTGGATGTTGATTATTTAGTGTATTGTTTGTTTTTTTGTTTTAAGTATTGAATTGGTGGCGATTGAGTTGGTTATTGGATATAGTTGATTATGTGTTGGTTGAGTTTGGATATTGGATATATGTGAAATTGAGTTGTGATATGTATGTGTAGTACAGAAATCGAATAGCTGCAGGAAAGAAAAAAAATTGCCCAGATTTTCGACGGTTTCCGACGGCTCTTTCGTCGTCAATTTTCGACAGCCAGCGACGGTTTTTGATGACTCCGTGAAGGCACGTGGACACCGTAAACCGTCGAAAAGTGCCGTGAGTAGCCGTCATCAAATAGTCGTCGTTACAATCGCCAACCGAAGGAAAGCGCGTACGTCATAGCGACGACTTTTCCGATGGCTTGCGACGGCCACCGATGACTAGTAGCCATCGGAAATGACTATTGTTCTAGCCGTGTTAGTGCCTAGAGTTTAAGTGAACCGAAAGGATTTCATGTACAAGAATGACAGTATAACAAAAGTGTTTTTACGCGATAAATCTGTGTGACTGTATGATATATGCATTTCATTGTGGATGTTTCTTTTTATTACAACTGATTTATTGTTCATGTATAGCTAGACGTGTTCATGTGGTTGCTTATGGTAATTTTCTACTTGACTAGGTCTGGTAGTGGTGAAATAAAATATGTTAAACAGTTGATTGTAAATTTGTCCATTAATGCTTGATTCATGTCTTCGAGAAATTGGCAAATGCCTGGGTGTCCATACAAATGCATATTTAAATTCATATTCTCTTTGAAGCTTGTTATAGCTCATCTCTTCACCGAAAATTATACTTTTATACGTTAGGCAAAAAAAATGAAAACGAAATGAGTTGGCTGCTGCTCCAGGGCAGCAGCAGCACAAAAAGAAAAAAGAAGAAGGGTTTTTGATATCGATTATTCCTTCCTGTAATGAAAATAATAGTAAAATATACGTTAATTGTATACTTACATGAACATTTTTCCCTTTTCCCCATAGTCTGCACATGAATGCTAGAGTTTATAAAGTTGCCATTATTATTAGAACTATGATAGTTGTCAAGATTTGGACTATGATTCTTCTACATCATAGTTTCCAGTTTATTAATTTTTGTACTCCTTTGGCTTGCACATTATGTATTCTTTTGGTATCATAAGAACATAATTGATTCTTTATAATCGATATGGTATTAATATGAACTATATGTTAAGGTTTAAGAAACTAAAAATTTGCATGCTATAGTTCGTTTCCGCGACTTTCAACGTCATGTTATTAAATTTATATAAATGAGATTAATATGTTAATTTGAGTTGAGATTAGGTACGCAAAGGCTATTTGAATTGGATTGTAGTACAAACTTGCTTTTGCTCGCATATAAGTTAAATAAGTTGCTTTAAATGCTGAAATAAAGGTACGCCTTCGGATTTAAATACAAAAGTATTAGAAATATTAATATATATTATGTTTTCGACCATGTGGTTCATGCATATCATATATATTATAATTGTGAAATTGCAAATGGCTTTTCGTACAAAGAAGACTCTGTCGAAAATTTTCATAATTTTCGACATTTGGAAATTTTTATCAAAATTTTACACGTTTAAATTTTACACGCTTTGAAATCAAAGAAATTTTCAAAAGAACAATTGAAAGCTGTAAGTATATGCATTGCTATGCCTATGATATTATAAATTACAATTGAATGGAATGTAATATTTCTTGGGTTGTGCAAAAGTAATAAATTCTTATAAGTAGGATGTATTGCATGAAAGTTTATTAGTATAGTGTGGTGAAAGCGCAATAATGAATAAAGTGTATATATTATTTCATAACTAATATATTAATTAAAGTCGATTATAGAAATCTTTAGTGAATTGCGAGGATGCGGTTCCTATAAGGATGGAAGTTTGTAACAATCCTAGTTGAGATTAAAATAAAATAAATATATTGAAATGCATTTTGAGAATTTAAATAGATTTTCAGAATCGTTTGGGAATAAAATGGATAAAGTGATTCAAAATTCAATTTAGCGTTTTAATTGTGTTTTGTAAACCAAAAAGTAATTAAAATTTATATTAGTGAAATAAATTACACTTGGGAATTTTAGGATTATTGTGAGAAATGAACGATAACTTTTAGAAGTGTGAATAATTTTTTATATACTATTGACATAGTTGAGGAAAATTAAATCTATTTCATAATTATATGATTGATAATTAAATAAAAATAAATAACTAATGTATTAAATAAAATTATCTGATATCGAAATATAATTTGTTAAGCAGAGTATGAATCAATTTAAGTTAGGGAAATAAATTTACAAATGGATAAAAATGATTATTTACAAGGAGAATATAGGTAAGAAACTAAATAAATTAAAAAACGGGCCAAAAATTAATTCAAGCCCACTTTAAAACTCAATCCCATTCCATTTTCCTAGAAAAGAAACATTAGTCGACCCTCCATACTCTCGTTCCATTTTGCCCTAGCCCGTTCCCAATTATTCAAATCCCTGGCCTCTCGAGAAAAAAAAGAAACAAACGAACGAACGAGAAAGGCGATCGATCGAAGGTAGCGCAACCTGGCCGACGTTGGCATCAAGCGCGACATCGATGGTGGCACGCAAGCTGAAGACGCTCGAGTGCGAAGGTGGATTTGCATCAGATACCTAAGGAAGTAAATAAGGTAGCGAAAGCTTCGAGGCATAGGTGTTGAACGGATGTAACATCCCCTATCTGGAGGTCTGAAGCTAAGCGCTACAAATGCTGCAGTCATCCGTAATATTAACTTCTGGTGACCAAATACGGTAATGTTAATAGTATCCATAATATCAGAAGCACATGAATATGAAACAAAATCACAGATTAAAAAAAAACAATATTTTTGATTATATTTCCAAAACATGTTCCATATTCAAATTATATAATCTCATCGCTTTCCCAGGTTCAGCTAAAATATAGTTATTACATAAATACGCCAAGAGCGACATATGACGATGCCCACTTAGTTGACCAGAGTACTATATAGTTATAACTGACTTAATACAAACACAACAGAAATACATCAAGAATAAATAACAACTCCTAATTAGCTATCTGTAAAGCCTGGTGTGAATAATCCTATACATCTTGGTTATCTGATATTAAGTGAGACCATGCCGCTTAGCGGAACGGGTTTCCCTTCACTAATATCCTTTTTAAAACATATCTTTTGAAAATTATAATCCTGCAACCAAAACTGGTTAAATCTATAAAGCAATATCAGTTATCATATGGACTCTCTATCCATGCACTGTAGTTTTTGTTTCGCTAACTACTAACCCTTGGCTGACTCCGGCCTACCAGAAAAACATAAAAATATAACATCTATTAGATACTCCTCTTCTGGACGGTCTGTCCTTACTTACTTCTCCAGGTCTAACTAATCCTAATGGTTTTGCGGGCTCACCAATAACCCGTCTTTCCTTTTTAGATTCCTTTCTGTGTGTAACATAATTTTAGTCTCATCTGTGACAAAGCCCTACACACTGGAATTTTGGACCTATTTTAGCTAGAGGCTACTAGCTAAAGTATAGGGCGCGACCTCATACCAGTCCCATCTGGTATTCTAATATCTGATTCATTTTACTTAAGGTTATCTACCCATAAAATTTTCCTTGAAAACATTTTCTTTCAAATTGATTTAAACCTTTAAATCATTCTTTAAACAAGGAAATTATTTATATAATACTCTTTGCATTACTCAAATCACCTTACCATGTTACTTATTCTTTACACAAAACTTTGTTGATGAAAACGTTTAAACTTTCGAAAGTACCCCTTTCGAAACCGTTAAAAGTATCCCTTTCAATACAAGTAAAACCTTAGGCCGAAGGCCAAAACATACCTTTCGAAATCATACCTTTCAAAACCATTCATATTTATCCTTTCAAAAGCATCGAAAAACATCTTCTTCGAAAGCTTTAAAACTTTGGACATCCTACCTTTAAAACACTTAAACATTGCCCTTGAAACCATTGGAAAACCTTTCATTTTAGACCTTTCAAAACCATTGGGGAACCACCCTCTTTCTTTAAAACCTTTCGAAAGCATCAAAACGTCAAGCCTTTTGAAAGCATTTGGGTTTAATTTATAACATGTGGAAACACCTTTCGAAATAATTAAAACTAACTCTTTCAAAACCATTTTGGGTTCTACCTTTTATAGAGCAAAATGGTCATTAAAACATTTAAGTCGAAAGCATCTCTTTCGAAAGCATTTCCTAAGTAAAGAAGTGATGGTATCGAAACCATCCATTTGAAAGCATTGGAGAAGCGGCTTAGTTTTAAAAACAACGTAACCCTTTCGAAACCAATTTGGGTCGAAAGGTAAAAAGCGAGTGTCAGGGGGTTTCGACCCCTTCAAAAGCATTCATTTAAAACAAAAAGCCCAACTCATTCGAAACCTTTCCTTTGAAACATTTGACTCAGCCGAAAGCCAACCAAGTCGAAAGCACTTCCTTCGAAAGCAAAAGCAGGCGCATTTTCAATTTAAAACAAAGCATGCTTTGATCCCCTCGGAACCTTTGGTTTCGATCCAGTACCTTCTGCCTATATCCAATTCACTACGTACCAGGTATTTGATACCATGCACATTGGTTTCGATGAAGTCGGAGGCGGAGGTAAGGAGTCGGAAGCCTGGTGCCGAAGCATTGGAACATGAAAAAGCATGTTGATTTGACTTTTAAAATTAGTCCTTTGTACCTAACCTGTCTTGTTTATCAAATTATGATTGGTTGCAAAGTTTTCTTTTTTAAAAGAACTGCAAATTTTCAGAAATAACACTTTGGATTATTTATAAAACACCCCTTCTCCTTTATATAAATATATAAAACATTTAAGTCTCATACCTTAAATAATTTTATATATCTATTAAAACACTTAGGAAAATTTTACAAAAATTCCAGAAAATCATTTTTAATATATTTTCCAACATACATAAATTTCAGACCCTAAGCCAATATAATTTGGCCATAATTAATTTTAAACCCAAAATAGCATTTTCTTCACTAGAAAATTCATATAAAATCCACATTAATTCAAAAAATTATGAAAATTGAAACCCATTTCTAAATTATTGTTTCTAATCTAAATTTAAATTCGCTAGGCAATTAGATGTCATATAATAGGGTTTTCATACCAAAACATATCATAAAATCTATGTGAATTAGCATAAATCATCAACAACATATAGATATATATTTTATCATCCAAAACATGGCAAAACATTTGCAAATAATTCGGATTTCATACTAAACACTGAAAACCATTAAAAAAACTTAAGATGTAGTCATTATTCACCTTTGCTTTGTGATTAAAGATGTGAGATTTGGTCTTGATTAAGTGATTTGATTCTTCCTCTTGAATTCTTCTTCTTTGCTCGTCCTAATGGTGGCAGACCTTAGCTCTATTTTTGTTCGTGAAAATAGAATGAACGTGTAAAATTAATTCCTAAGGGGTTTAGGGTACAAGGATGTGTATATTCCTATTTTTCCCCTTATATATTTCATTTTTATTCTTTAGTTCATTGTTTACATGGCACGGCTACCTCTTATTTGATCACAAATCTCAATTCATTAATCATCTTACATTATTTTATTTTATTTAACTAATTAAATATCCTAAATAATGTTACTAAAAATATGGGGTGTTACAACGGGGATGGCCGATGAAGTTACAGATGTGACGGTTTAGGTGGCGAAGGCAGTTCATACAGTGATGGCTAAGCTTAGGGCTGTTGATTTAGGCGTAATTCAAGCATCGTTCTAGATGAGATTTCCTTCTCACACAACTATATCTAGTAATTAATGTTGGAATGATTGTTAACGTATATTGATATCTAAATAATCAAGTTGTTTGGTTAAACAAGAATTGGTAAAAATTAAAATTTGAGAAACTAAATACTGTTAGTTTTAGAATTTGACACTGTTAGTTCTTGTTTGATCAAAAATCCTTTTTGTATGCTTATGATATTTTATAGAAGGTGTTTGAATGTTTGGTTAGATCTGATATTGCATCTATTATTGTTTGCAACGTACCTGAACTAAAGAAAACCCGATTATCAGAGTTAAACCAACTATCACCTGGGCAATTGATGCCCAAGAATGTGCGACGACCGATGATAATTAAAACTGGGCAGTTTTGCCCAGTTCTTGCTTGTAAATTTGTTGTTAGTTTAATTTTTTGTTTTTCTAAGTTTTCGAGCTTCTTTTGGACCGTGTTATCTTCTGTTTTCCAGTAGCAATTGATTGTTAAAGTATTAAACCCCTTTTAATGTATAATTTAAAGAAAATGCGGGTTTAAAAAAAAGTTTTAAATCTTGAAAAGGGTTTATAGGTGATTTGTTTACACTTGCAAATTTCTTTTAGTATTATTAAATCTATATATACATAAAAAGACTTTATTTTTAAAATATAGATAAATAAGATTGAAAGCTTTTAAGATTACTTATATATATATATATTAAGTATAAAGAAAATTATTGATTTTGGAAAATAATAGTTTGATTTTTGATTTTAAATAAAGAAATTCCACTTTTATTAGAAATCTTTTAACTCTCATCTTTTAAAATATAAGAGAACAAGATTGAATTGAATTTCTATTTAATTTCATGATTTTCTATGAAACAAAGAACTTTAATACACGATTGAATTGTCGGATTGGTATGGAACATTTCGTACAATTCTTTCGCTTATTATTATAATTTGTTAAATAAAGTTTGAGTGGAATTTACTAGCTTTTAGTAAATAATAGAATTTCACCTTCTGGTATGGGACAGTTAGTTAGATTCCGGTGATTACTAAAGCGAACGTGAGCTACACTTAGAGTTATATTATCTTAGGGTGTTCAGATTTCAGGCCAATAGATCCCTGAAAGACGATAACTCATTTTTCATCGACCTGAGAGTTGTTATCATTTTTGATTTGGGTAGGCAAACCTATTTCTTTTAGTTAGGTTTTTATGGTATGACCCAACTGCCCTTATTTATTTGGGCAGGTGTTATATGCAGGCCTATCAGTTTATTTCATAACTGGAAAATATTTACATATTTATATTCGGTAGGTAAATTCACATAGTTTTATCATAAACACGACTACCTATTTCTTATCGTTAGGAGTCGTATTTTTACTTGATAGTCTATTTCTTTTCGTTGGGCTATTGTGCTATATGGCGGGGTTTATTTATTTTAGTTAGGCCCCGTGTCGCACTGTATCATACTGATAGTTGACTATCATTATTATTTCATTAGTGATGATTATTTCTTCAGTGATTCTAGTATAGATATTTAGTATCTTTTTGGCTCTGGAGAATTTTGAATTTGTTATCACCATATTTTTTATGATAGTCCTTTTGAGATTTGATATGGATTTATGAAGTGGTGATTTTGTTTGATATGCCTTATTCGGTTAATTGGTTTTATGCATACTTTGAGATGACTTGTTTTATGGTTAAGTTATAATTGGAATTATGAAATGATGATTTTATTTAATATGCCTTATTATGATCATTTGTTCTCGCATATTATTGTTATGGCTTACTTATGGTTAAGTCGTATATTTATGATATCAGTATTATCTCACTTTTCTATTAGATATAATCTGACCATTTTATTTTATAGTACTTGGATCAGATCGAGACTCTACAGGTACAGGGACTAGTTGACCTTTGGATTTTGGGATAATATTGAAGTAGACTATTTTGACTATTTTAGTTTACTTCATACTTGTGTATATTGACATTTAGGAGTTATGTCATGTATATAATATAGTAGTCGTTGTGTACCTGATACAGTATTTTGGATGTGATGTACAATATTATGTGAGTCTAGTATTGATATTTTGTGAATTCACATTTTATTATGTTATATGATCACTACAAGGGGAAAAGGCTATTCCAACGGCTCCAAGCCGTTGGCGGCCGTTGGGAGCCGTTGGAAATGCCGTTGGAATAGCGTTCACACTTTCCAACGGCTTCCAACGGAAGCAACGGGGATATTCCAACGGCATTTCCAAAGGCTACCAACGACAATTTACCGATGGGCGCCGTTGGAAGCCGTTGCAATAAATTGACCAATAAGCCGTTGGTAGCCGTTGCTAATCTGGGTGAAATTTTTTTTATAGCAGCAAGCGATTCACCTTCCAGCCACACACAATCAATATATATCAATTTCCATTCCATTTCCACTCCATTTCACATATATATATCACATATTAAACACATTATACCACAAACAATATAAACAACCAAAAATCAACATCAAACATTACATATTCAAGTCCAACTCCAACTCCATATTCAAACATTACAACCAAACCCTCACCAACACCAACTCCAACTCCATATTCAAACATTACAACCAAACCCTCACCAATACCAACTCCAACTCCATATTCAAGTCAATATATACAATGCAAACACTTAAACCTCACCACCTCAAAGTCAATACATACACAATAACCATCAAAAACAATCCTCACCACCTCAAAGTCAATATATACAATAACCAACCACAAAGACAATAATCATCATACCTCTCAAGCATCATCATCACCTCCGAAAGCACCAGACGACGAAGGGAAGGAACCATGCCTCTGCGCGTACTCCGCTAAACGTTGATTCAGCTGCTTCATTTGTATAGCGCGAAGACGGTCCTGCTCTTGCAACTGCTCAACCATGGTTCTAAGCTCTTTTATTTCAGCTTTGTCACACACCTTTTGAGCTGCCCGAACCTGCAAATAGAATATGAGATGTTCACATTTGTATTATAATCATTTTCTTAAGCAATGTATATTTTAAAATATAGAAACGTAAATGACGTGATCTTAAGCAATGCATATACCACAAATAAATGCATATTTTTAATACAATATATAGGTGTTAAAAGTATTCTTATATATATTTTTTTTTGTTCATCCATTTTCATCACATATCTTTGTATATTTTTCCTTTTTTACTTTACTAATATTTATAAATCACGTATATGTTAGATTTAACTCAACTAGAAATCATCATATGTATAGTGTATCTATAGATTAATTTATTAAATATAATATTGCAATGTTTATAAGATTACCGCTTGGTTTCCATAGCCATAGCGCCTATTCCACTGCGTCGGATCCATAATAACGTCGAAAATATTATCTTCCTCCTCTACCGTCAACTCATCGCGATCCGATTCTGAAAGCAGCTCTGCCCGTGCCTCCTGAAACTTTGCCTAAAATAAAAAACAATTACAGGTTAAAATTAGTAGAATAGGATTTAAACATATCGATATTAATAAAATAAGTTTTAAAATATGCATACATATGCAGCCGTCGCCTTATCATCACCATCCCACTGATATGTAATATTGCCAGCATTGTCTGCTTGTCTTGATGCGTGGGTGCGGGTAAATACCTCCATCATAGACACGCGCGACGTCCAACCGATCTTTCCTGCAATAAATAATTTATATATTTTAATTTTTCATAGCTAATTACCGAACTAATTAATATACAAAATGTAATAACGGTTTAGATAAATTTACCAACTCCTTACGGTGATGCTGAAAAGACTTGGATCCGCCACGATGCGTTAAAGGATTCCTACTTCTATTGGCAGAGTTCCTCTCTGACTCCATCTGCAATTTAAATTGAATATTATATTTATACTAATTGCGAAATAATTAACTATATATTTGGTAGATTTACCTTGAACTCGTCGGTCTCCCACCAACTCATCCAAGAATCCCATACGGAAGCGCCCATCCAGTTCGGTTTCTTCCCCGATTTTTTAAGAGCTGACATTACCTCCCTGTAATTTTTGGCGACCTTCGAATTCCAGTGGCGCTGAACCATGGCGACATCGGCCTCCGCCAAGTCCACTTGCCTCTGTACAAAGAGAAAACATTACTAAGTGTTCATTTATACTTATTCATATAGTAAAGTGGTATAAACTCACCAGAAAATCCTGCCAGATGGCCTCCCTAACATGGTCAGGATCTTACTCCACTTAGGCCAGCAATCTGTCATCCTGCTCATATATGATTGCTTGGAAATGCCAAGCACAACTCCTGAGGGCTCCAAATCAAATCCCCTGTGTTAAATAAAACAGAGCTTTAGACAAGTATATATATGTATGAACAAATTTATATTGTTATCATTTTAATTTTGATACTTACGCTCCCTCAGCCTTCGGCTGCAAATATACAAGTGGTCGAGCCGGAGGCTCACCACTACTCTCGCCGGCCGAGCGAGAAGAGCTACGACGTCTGGAGCCTGACATAATACCTGTTGAAAGTTTCATTTTTAATTATAGACATAGATAAAATGATGATGATATGTGGTGCATGTAACGATGATGATGATATATATGTGATGCGTGTGCGTGAATATATAATTGTAAAAATTACCGGATATTACTCAGTCCTCGTCGTTTTCTGATTCAGACTCGATCTCGTGTTCTATATCGTTTTCCTCTACACTCTCAAATGCTTCGACTAATACATTTGTCTCATCATTTAATTGTCCAAAATCAGTTTGATCGTCTGTAATTGTGATTTCAACATTTTCTTCGATATCTGCTTGATAGGCTTGTTCTTCTGGAATATTTTTTCCATCGAATGTAAATCTCTTCTTGGTTTTAAAAACTGAAGACCAATCCGCTTTATCTCTTTTTAGAGATGGATAAGGGGCGTAATAAACTTGTAGGGCTTGTTTGGCTAGTACAAACGGATCGTATGGCTGATAACGGGAGGTATGTTTTATTTCTATAAGATTATAATTTGGATGCACGTTAATACCAGAACCTGGAACATTGCTGAACCAGTTGCATCTAAACAAAAAAACTTCCTCTCCGGGTCTTATAAAATATGTCAATTGCAAAATCTGGGTTAACACGCCATAAAAATCATGTAAATGATTATTTGGATCATCATTGCCTTTAACAAATACACCGGTATTGTTTGTTAATTTTTCAGCACCGTATTCTTTGGTGTTGAATTTATATCCATTAACGAAAAATATTAGATACATTTTAACTTTCCTTTTCGGTCCCAACGCCAAATGTTTTAATCCTTCATCGACCACATTATTTGTAGGATCACAAACGTAGTTCGAAAACCAAGTAGCGAAATGTTTGCTTAAATCGCCGTTTGGATTTTGTGATTCATAAACACTGCAAACAAAAACAATATATTGCTTTATTATTAATTTACACATGCAGTATTAAATTAAATTTATCAAAACTTGTAATATGATAATTACCTAATAAATGGTGCAACTTCTGGACAATTAAGAAGAATATATGTGTGTGTTGCATGGTAATCTCTATCATCTAACCATACTTCTACACATTTTCCAGCATGTCACCATGTTGTTTAAAAATAGATAACATTGCTTCAGAAGAAAAATCTTGTTCGACGGCCTCATCATTACGCGCAACACTTTGAAATGATAAATTCACATGATCATTGAAATAATGAGAGAAAAAGAACGATGCTTCTTCTTCGATATATGATTTGCAAATCGAACCTTCAACTCGAGCTTTTTGTCTCACTTTTTTCTTTAAATGATTTAAGTACCTGATAAAAAATATTTCATATCAATATTGATTTTTAATTATAGTTAAATTACATACTCAGTATTAACAACATACCTCTTGAATGGATACATCCATCCATATTGCACAGGACCTCGAAGACGTGCTTCAAATGGAAGATGAACAGGTAAATGCTCCATTACGTTGAACAAACCTGGAGGAAATATTTTCTCCAGTTTGCAGAGCAGTATAGGGATTTCTACCTCAAGTTTACGAAGACGGTCAACTTTTAACGTAGTTGAACAAAGCTCCTTATAAAATAAACTAAGTTCTGTTATAACCTTCCAAACTTTTACGGGCAACAATTCTTTGAAAGCGACGGGTAACAAATTTTGCATCATTACATGACAATCATGGCTTTTCATCCTACTCAGTGTTCCATTCTTATAGTCGACACATCTACGAAGATTAGATGAAATTCCATCAGGAAATCGTAATCCTTCCACCCATTTTAACAGTACTTTAACTTGGTTGTTATCTAATTCATAACATGCTTTGGGTGTTTTAGTGTCATTTGGCTTCATATGAAGCTCAGGACGATTACATATTTATTCTATATCACGTCTTGATTTCAGACCGTCCTTAGTCTTTCCCTTAACATTCAAAAGTGTATTAAACACATTATCGAATACGTTTTTCTCGTTATGCATCATGTCAATGTTATGATGGATTAAGAGATTTTTCCAATAAGGCAACTCCTAGAATATACTCTGTTTGCACCAATTATGAAACGTCGATTTACCTTGGATTTCAGTTTGCTGCTCGGTTTCATGTATCTTTGGATAATCTTTTACAAGTTCATATATATCTTCACTTGACCAAATCGTTGGTGGTTGTAAAGTCTCATGTCTATTAGCTATGAAGTTTTTTTTGTCTCTTCTAAAAGTATGATTAATATGGAGAAAACGTCGAGGACAATCAAACCATGAAATTTTCTTCCCATGCCGTAAAGAAAATGCTCGTGTTTCTTCCATACAGTAAGGACAAGCAAAACGACCGGCCGTACTCCAACCCAAAAGCATTGCATATGCAGGAAAATCGCTAATAGTCCATAACAGAGAAGCGAACTTCCGAAAATATTTCTTTTTTGATATGTCGTATGTTTCAACTCCTTCATACCACAATGTTTTCAACTCTTCGATTAACAGTTGTAAGTAAACATCGATACCCTGTGTCGGATCATCAGGGCCAGGGACGACAATTGTGAGAAACATATATGGAGTTTTCATACACATCCACGGGGGTAGATTGCAAGGTGTGATTATTATAGGCCAAGATGAATATTTAGAACCAAACTGAGAAAACGGTGAAAATTCATCAGTACACAAACCTAGTCTAACGTTACGGCTCTCCGCTGCGAAATTGGGATATTTCTTATCAAAATACTTCCATGCTTCTCCATCAGATGGGTGTGTTAACGTACCTTCTTCAGGTGTTCTCACACTGTGCCATCTCATATGATGCGCTGTTACAGATGATGCATATAACCTTTGAAGTCTAGGAGTGATAGGTAAATAATGCATACGCTTGTATGGAACTTCTTTTCCCTTTTTTTCCTTGGCTTGTATCTTTCTTGATTACATATTTTACAATTCCGAAGACTGACATCATCTTTCCAAAACAACATGCAACCATTTAGACATGTATCAATTTTTTGATACGGCAAACCGAAAGATGACATTAGTTTTTTCACTTCATAATAATTTTCGCACATTAAATTATCTGATGGCATATGGCGTTTAGCAGCTTGTACAACAGCCGTAAATCCGGCTTCTGTGAAGTTGTACTTTGATTTCATCGCAATGTACTCTACAGTTGCCGATAATTGAGTGCCGATAGTACAGCCATTTCAAAGAGGTTTCTTAGCAGCATCCAATAAATCATATATGTTTTTTGCTTCAACATTTGGTTCCTCTTCGACGTTAACATCTTCATTATTAAATTCAACAGTAGGGAACATTGATCGTGCTGCATCTTCAACCATATGTTCTATGAGATTCATCGTACTAACTTCATCACTAATGACCTCTATTGACTGTTCTTCGTTACGTGTTATAATTTCTCCATGACGATCCCACACCAAATAATTGGTTACAAAACCATATTGGCGCAAATGAATCCTAACCATATTCAGTACTAAATGCTTTAACAATTTGCACCTAATACATGGACAACGAATTTCTACGTCGTTTCCAATATTACTTAAAACAAATTCGACAAACACATTTACCCCGTTAAGAAAATGTGTACTTATTGAGCCTCCCATTTCTCTTCTTTGATACATCCAGCTCCGATCAATAAAATAATTGACCATTTTTCCTACTGTAAAACCTATGATCAATAGTAAAAAAACTATTAATCAAATTCGATAAACACATTTTAGATTTTACTGTTTCTTATAATCCATTTTCGTTTATATACAAAGTTATATTTCTTGCTATTTTGTTTACATTTTTGTACCTTTTGTGATGGTCGGTTATTCTACTTTCCATTACAAACACAATAGTAATTACATTTCTTAAATAATATCATTATAAACGATTTCCCAAAATTTCGGCAGCACTTCCCCCGTGTTCCTTGTATCGTACACAATGCATGTACACAAGGAACAAAAAGGAAATGCCGTCGAAATTTTGTGAACCGTTTATAACGATATGATTTACGAAACGTAATTACTTTATAGTGTTTGTAACTTGTCCAATACAGGGAAAAATCCAACAAATATTGTATCAGATGAATATGAATATCCGTTTTGCAATAAAAACGAATATTCATACAACGATCATATACAACACTTGTCAGACGGGGACAAAAATTCACTAAGGGATTTAAATTTTGTTTATATGTTACCGTTTTATTAAATATATAAAATAAAGCATATTATGCATTTTTTTATTTATAATCTACTATTTTACTAAATAGATGGTAATTTATATGATTTTTACTATTTCACAAAATATATAATTCATGTGTATATATATACTAAATTATATACTTATCTAATGCTAATATATTTTGTAAAAGATATAATTCATGTTCGTAAAATATTCGACTAATTCATGTTTGCCTAATATTTTACAAAACATACACAAAATAATTTAAATCAATCCTAACTAATCTAAAGCTAACTCAAATGCGCATTTACACTAAATTATCATCATATGTATATATGTGCATAATATATATACACAAACAATTTGGACATTTGGATGGTAATAATTGTAATTAGCACTTAGTTTGGTATAATAAACAATTAATAGGCTATTAGATACAACTATAACAACAAATTAACACAAATATAAAAAAACTTAAAATTTTAGGGTTTTAGGCAAACCTAATTTTGGAGATGTATGGGGATGGAGAGAGGCTGCAGGCGGTGATTGATGGCGTCGGAGAGGCTGCCAATTGCGTGGGGAAGCTGGGAGCAAGAGAAGAGGAGGAGTGGATGAGGGTTTTGGTGTTTTTGGGGAGGAAGAGAATAATGGTTCAGCTCTCGGCCACGCTGCAGGTTTACACGAATATTTCCAACGGCTTCCAACGGCCGCAAACGGCTCTTTTTCCAACGGTTACCAACGGCAATTAAAAATTAACGAGCCGTTGGTAGCCGTTGGAAAATACCGTTGGCGGCCGTTGGAAACCTTTCGTGGCTATATACTGTATTTCTAGTAGTGGATGTATATTATTTCGCTATGATCTATGACTCCGATTCTGATTTATCATATTATATACTGTTCTGAATATTTTAAATCGGTGTGTTTATTACTTTGTTTTAATACTGTACACATAAAAATTTCAGATCTAATCTTCATAATGGTAATAAAGACGTGTCAGTGTTAGTTCAAATATATATTCACATTCGATCGCCCTTAACCAGCCGTATTCTCCGTATTATTAGATGACACTACCTGTAATGTTCTTTAATAATATAGGTATAGTGGTGGGGTCGTTATAGTTAGTATTCTTAATTAATTTAAAAGATAATATTTTATAAATTTAAAAAATAATCTGTAACATTTTCTTTTTTTCGAAAATCAAATCTGAACTTAGTCGCATGTTTTTATTACAATTAAAAAATTCAAAATTTTCTGAGTGCAAATATTTGATTTTGTTCCATGAAAGTGCAAATATTTGCAGCTTTTACTATAAATATTTGCAGTCTGAATGAAACAAAAAACATGGATTTTTTTTAAAACATGTTTTTGAGAATGAAAAACCGTGTATTTTGAAACTTAAAAAACATGTTTTACAAAAGTATCCTATTGCTTATGCATATAATGTATGCTATGTTATTTATCAATTTTACTTTCGGAAAATGTAATTTTACCATTTTTGTTAATACGAGTATGATGTACATATTGAAATTTCATATTTTCATAATTCAATTAATGAACGAACGAATATTATTTAATTGTATTTGCCTATTTAGTTTTTATTTTAGATTGCATGATCAATTCAAATATATGGATTGAAACGTAAAATATTAGTGGAAAAGTGAGGTGGATTTTATAAATAACTGTGGTATTAAATGTATGTATTTGAAGTTAAAAGTCAAAACATACAATCCAAATATATATTCACATTCGATCGTCCTTAACCAGCCGTATTCTCCGTATTATTAGATGACACTACGTGTAATGTTCTTTAATAATATGGGTATAGCGGTGGGGTCGTTATAGTTAGTATTCTTAATTAATTTAAAAGATAATATTTTATAAATTTAAAAAATAATCTGTAACATTTTCTTTTTTTCGAAAATCAAATCTGAACTTAGTCGCATGTTTTTATTACAATTAAAAAATTCAAAATTTTCTGAGTGCAAATATTTGCAGCTTTTACTATAAATATTTGCAGTCTGAATGAAACAAAAAGCATGGATTTTTTTTAAAACATGTTTTTGAGAATGAAAAACCGTGTATTTTGAAACTTAAAAAACATGTTTTACAAAAGTATCCTATTGCTTATGCATATAATGTATGCTATGTTATTTATCAATTTTACTTTCAGAAAATGTGATTTTACCATTTTTGTTAATACGAGTATGATGTACATATTGAAATTTCATATTTTCATAATTCAATTAATGAACGAACGAATATTATTTAATTGTATTTGCCTATTTAGTTTTTATTTTAGATTGCATGATCAATTCAAATATATGGATTGAAACGAAAATATTAGTGGAAAAGTGAGGTGGATTTTATAAATAACTGTGGTATTAAATGTATGTATTTGAAGTTAAAAGTCAAAACATACAATACAATACAATATTGTACATGATAAATTTATCGAGATAAATTAACTACGACTAAATTTGTTTTCATTATTTTATGTGATTTATATATCAAAATTGTATAAAAAATTAATTTTATTATTTGTTTGGTAAAGTACACATGTTGGAATTGTCATTCTTTAGTATTTATTAGAAAATCAATAAATATTACTTAATTTAATTTATTAAATAAATCAAAGTTTGATATATTTATAAAAAATCGTACAAACTTTTTAAATGTATGTATTAGAATGTATTAAATTTCGTATCATACGGTTATTAAACTGATTATGAAACATGATGCGCCAAGTTTTTAATTAAACAATGTGTTCACAAACTACTCCATGATGTTAAATAGTAATCACCAATGCTATCATTACAAGATTTTTAAACTTTTGTATCACTAAATATTGAAACAAAAAGCTTCAAAAATCAAATCAAAATTCATAAACCTAAATTTTTGAAATCAAAAATTGAAAGAATATTCAAATTTTTGAAAGTTCTGAAATAATTAAATAAATCAAAATTTCAGGGCAAATTTTATTCTAATTTTTAAAAGTAATCGTTATCCCTCTAAATATAATATATCATTTTGAGGGCATCCTCAACCTTCTTCCTATATTATTTAAGATGACTCCAGGCAATGTTAATGAAGCGTAGGGTTGTTATGACAACAGTAAATTTCTCATTACTATACCATTATCAATTAATCGATTACCATTTTTAAGCGAAATCGGCATACCAGATTAATCGGTATGGTAACGGTAAATTTACCATTTTTTATGGTAAATCATCTGTAACATTTCTTCAATACCAGTGGTAACGTTAATTTTACTAATCAATTTATAACACGTATATATTCATGTAATATGCTTTATTAAAGACATTTAGAACCAAACAAATGATTAAACTTAGTTTAGAATCAGATGTCTTTTCTCATTTATGTCTTTTATTAAGTAACACTATAAATTGTATAATGAAGCATGACTTTTTTAGATAAACATGCAACTAATAATGAATAATCTGATCGTAAGAATTTTTAAAACATAAAGGGGTAATACAGCTTGTGAATAATCACTATATTGGAAGATAAAAAAAAAATCGCGCATGCTTTGTTAATTAAGAAACAAATTGTTACAGATCTGTTTGATATGCTTTACTATATTGGCATCATGTGATATGCTTCTCTAGCATGTATTGATGAAACCGTAAATTACAGTTTTTCACTATCAAAAGATATAATCCAAATTAAATTGTGGAACACTTCTAATGGAAATGATGTACAACGTAAATTAAATTTTTATCCATTGACAAATACATATTTATAATTAATTAAAAGGTTAAATCAGCCTTTCATTCATATCGCATATTACACAAGAACTGTTAATCCAAGTGAAAAGAAATAAACTGCTCAAACACAATATCAAAAGAAAAAACCTTTGAATAAATGAGCATCTCTCTATTAAATCATCCAAATTTAAAAAATAAAGAAATTAAGTCGCAGTTTCAACTATGTAGTCATAATACAAAACGATTTTTTTACAAAATGAAGGAGGAGGAGGAACTAATGAGAAACAATGGTTTCAAAGCAGTTGAGGCCATCAAATTCAGGTGCAAACCATGCTGCTCTCCCATCTTTTGAATTCTTTTGCTGCTGCTCTTCCTTCTTCTTTGACTCGCTTCTCTCCCTTTTGTTATCGATATTGCTGTCCTGACTGCTCTTTTTTCTAAAGGACAAGTTCATCCACGATGAACTGGCGCCGGATTTAATATCGGAAGGAGTTGAACTCAGGATTGACATAGCCAATAACTTCTCCATATCCGATTACTTGAATTCACTGTAATTGATGCAGAATATTTTTGGAATTTAACGATCTTGTGTTTAGTTGCTTGAGGACAAGTTGATGATGAAAGAGAGGTAGATGGAGTGAATTTATAGTCGGGGGATTTTTAGAAGATTGAAAAATAGGAAGGTCCGAATGAATGGAGGACGCGGTAGAAGAAGTCTGTTTCAACTTTTCAAATTTAATTTTATAAAAGAATGAATCCAAGAATTTAGGCGTGCTTCAATCCAGAGTAATAGATCATGTAATGTTTAATGCCTAGTAGGAATTTGATATAAATTTTACTGCAAAACACGATGGATAAGCGCGTATCCGTGCTATGCACACGACACGTTACAGTAATGTAATGTAAATTAAAGAAATCAAAACATAATTGGAATAAAATGATGAATATACTAGTACATGCTACGTGTGGCTCGCATTATATTAAAGTAGGGGCGTAGATTGGATTATAATTAGTCCCTACATCGCAAGATATTCTAAAAAAGATGAGCATATATATGAAATTAGTAGCATGTAACAACATGAGATTTCTTTTGTTACAATTAATGTTGCCATGAAAATATACGTCTTCTAAGGGAATGTAGGGATATCCAATCATGCGAAAATAATAATAATTGATTTTAATTATATATTAAACTCACACACAAGCATGTATATTATATATTATACGAGTGTTATGGCAAGGGCTCCGCGCGTAATATTAAGATTTGTATATTTGTAAAAAAGTATTTTGAATTTGTAAAGGAAGTTTAATTATTAGGTCTTACTTTTAGGGCCGTTTGAATTAGTAAATGAAGTTTTATATTAAATCCTATTTTTAAGTGATCAAGATTCGATAACATACAAATGGGCGTTTTTGGCAGTTCACGTTGATACCAAAAAAGTGTGACACCAAAGCTATTACAACTATTATTAAAGATATGGATGTGTATACATATAATGAGTCGTTAAGCTGTAGGGAAAATAAGTTAAAAAAAAGTTGTAAAATATATTGGCAAAAGAGAACGAAACCACAGGAAAAATAACATTAAAAGTACAAAGAAGAAAGGAGAAAAACATTCTTTGAAGTAGAAGAAAATGCTTTAGCACTACGGAGAAAGATAAAATACACTATCTTGACTTTATATTATTTGATTTTGCAAATCTGTAACAAATCTATTCCTAATGTGATGAAATGGAAGACAACAAATTTTGGTTCAGGTTTTGTAAAGAACTAACATGTAATGCCCATTTATTGCGGTATAATACAGCCAAACACATTAAATAAGTACAACCAACGCAATATGAAATTAGTCCGTGGGTTGTGAAGACCATCGATTTCTGCATTCCAAATTCTATTTTACATTTTCAAACATTCACAAAAAAAAACGTGGTTGTGTTTAAGAGCACCTTAATATGTAATTTTAGTCCACAACTAGAAAAGCGTGCCTTCTTAGAGCAACTCCAGTGGTCGATATTCAGCACTGAATATCAAAAAAAAATTCTCCAGTCGACGATTCAGTGCTGAATATTCAGCTTAAAATTCAGGATCCGGTTCAGGATCTCCATCTCAACGGCTATTTCCCGCTCCTTTTTCCTACCCCTTCGGCTATAAACGGTCAGATTTTGACCCCAACGGCTATAAACGGTCATATTTTTGATTTCATTATATATATCGGACTATTTTTCAGATTGTAATACACACATCTCTTCTTCTACTACAATTATATTCTCAATTACATAATATTGAAAATATGTCTCATCCGTTTCAATCATATAACGAAGCGATGAATATTGATAACTGGAATTTTGATTCCCAACCCGTTCAAAATGTTCATTCTCGGACCGCTCCCCCTCTACCCTTCCATTCTTCTGCTCCATGGTCTGGCGATGAAGATAAAAATTTGTGTTATATTTACTGTCATTTTTCTAACGACTCGATTAAGGGAAATGACCAAAGTGGAGAGGCATTTTGGGGGAAAGTCATGTCTGCGTACAATAAAAAGCATGTTGAAAAGACGAGGTCAATATCTGCAATCATTGGCCGTTTTGGGAAGATTAATCGACAAACACAATTCTACGAGTCTCAGATTCACAAAATAAAAACAGTAAATCCAAGTGGAATGGATGGCGAAGCTGAATTGGTAACGTTTTGAAAAATATCATTTTTAATTTATATTCGTATTTTATCAATTTGTTAATATATCATTTTGTGTTTTTGTTTTTTTAGAATAGAATGGCGAACGATCAATTCTTGAAATTATTTCCAAGAGAAAATGGTACAAAGAAACCACATTACTATCGGTTTGCAAACTGCTATGACTTGCTTGTTAGTCATCAAATATGGAGCTCAAACAACGCAAAAAGCTTAAGAGATGTCCAAACGAAGTCGAAGGGCAAGAAAAAAGCAAGTCGAACTAATTATAGTTCTAGCCCAGGCGCTTCTTCTCATATGGACTCTAATGTATGCCTAGATAACGAAGACGAAGAAGCAGAACCTGCATTTGATGAAGATGCTAGACCTATGGGGCAACGAGTAGCTAAGAAGAAAATTGCTCTTCAATCCCAAATCGATTCTCGTTTAGCCCTAATGCATGAAAAACATACGAGAGAAAATGCAGAACGTCAAAGAGGGAGTGCAGAAAAGCTTGCCATGTTAAAAGAATCGACTGAGATTGAGAAGGGCCGGTTTGAGCTAGAGGGGCAACGCCAAGAGACCTTAGAAATGAAAAAGGATGTCATCGGAATGGACCCAATTACATGTAATATTGGATGGAGTACAAACAACGCATTGTTGAGAGTAAATCAGGAACGAAACATATGTAGTTGAAATATTCATGTAATATTTTTAGTTATTGCAGTTTAAATATTCATGTACCTTCAATTTATGTTTTCAATTATGTACTATTTTCAGTTTTAAAATATTCAATGGTATATCGTTTTTTTTCAATGCATTCTGTAGATATCATTATAGATTTACTTCACCAAATATAAATGCTATTACAAACACCATAATTATAGCATTCTATACTTTGTTACACAAATAAAAAGGAAAACAGATGTAATTAAACAAAGTTCCACCATCACGAATTACTGATTTTCATAAGAATTCCAAATATGCTCCATTAAATCCCTTTGGAGCCTATTATGAAATAGCTGCATTACGATATACTTCATGATGATCGACATGAATTGCGTACTGTCATTCAGTTCGTAACGTGGCTGTGAGGAACAATTTAGGGGGTTTTCTTGCCCCATCATACTCGAAATCGGGATAGTCCATACCGCGTTCATCTTCAATGATCATGTTATGGAGAATTATACAATAGAACATAATTGTAGCCATTTTTGATCTCTTAATCTACATGGATTGCTGACCATTGCAAACCTTGCCTGAAGGACCCCATACGTCCTTTCTACGTCCTTCCTTTGTCCTTCCTACATTGCAGCAAATTGTCTTTGTTTTGCCGTCATTAGGTTTGCAAATGTCTTTACAATCGTGCTCCATTTGGGATAAATTCCATCTCCTAGGTAATATCCATGCTCATATGTGTTATGACCAAGAGTAAATGATACATGAGTTGACTTACCTTGCGCCAAATCATTAAACAACTGAGATCGTTCGGCAATGTTTTAGTCGTTAAGAGAACTAGGCATTCCAAAGAAAGCATGCAAATCCACAAATCATGAGAGGCAACTGTTTTTAAGATGATAGTTGGTTTTTTTCTTTGCCGTTATATGCTCCATGAAAAGCTTTTAGACGGTTCTTCCACTCCCAATGCATATAGTCTAGACTTCCAAGCATGTCAGGCCAGCCTTTCCTTTCATTCATTTCATGCAATCGCCTTACATCTGCCTCGTTTGGAGAATGAAGATATTCAGTCCCATAAATGTCCACGACTGATTGACAGAAGTGATCTAGGTTTTCCAATGCCCTACTCTCTGTAATACGATATGCGTCGTCAAGGACATCAGTGGGTGTACCGTATGCTAACATCCTCAAAGCTGCAGTCATCTTTTGATGCCTACTCAAACCTTGTTTTTTTGCAGCGTCCTTCTTGTAAATAAAGTAATTATTATTCTGCTGAATACTTTCGAGAATTATTAAAAATAATGGACAGCTCATTCTGAATCGTCGTCTAAACATCTCTGGACCGTAAGTTGGATCACGGGCAAAGTAATCTTGCATAAGTGTTTTGTGAAATTCTTGCTGGTTACGGTTGATGTATTTCCAACCCACAACTGAGCCGCCGTGTTTTCCAGAAGTTGAACCATATGCTTCATGGTATATCTCCATCAGTTCCTCCTCCTCTTGTTGATGTGATAACACATACGCTTCTTCTTCAGAGTCGTTATCGCATAGCAATATAGCTTTTAGTAAATTTCCAGACATTTTTATTGAGGATAGTTATTTGATTTTTGAATGTTTTGTTAGATTTAATTATGGTGAACAAGTATGAGATCCATATGGTTATATATATAGGACTAATTCTTGAGTGGATACAAAGCGGCTCAGTGTGTGGTCAAATCATACACTATAGCCACGTTCCACTGTCGGCCACAGCTAATATCTTTATTGAGTGGAGACAAGGTGGCTCAGTGTGCAGTCAAATCACATACTGTAGCCACGTTCATTTGCCGGCCAAGATTCCCTACTTTCTTGAGTGGAGACAAAGTGGCTCAATGTGTGGTCATATCATACACTATAGCCACGTTACACTGTCGGTCACAGCTAATATCTTTAATGAGTGGAGATAAGATGGCTCAGTGTGCGGTCAAATCACATACTGTAGCCACGTTCATTTGCCGGCCAAGATTCCCTGTTTTCATGAGTGGATACAAGGCGGCTCGGTGTGCGGTCAAATCATACACTGTAGCCACATTCCACTGGTGGCCACAGCTAATATCTTTAATGAGTGGAGACAAGGAACATCCATTATATAAATCCATAAATCGTTATCTGTTTAAATCATTTAAAAACTTAACATTATTCAAACTACAATGTCCAACATGACATTTACGTCTCATGAATTGAAGCTGCTTATGCAGTACTACATACAAACCGATGAGATGTGCGACAATCAGGAGTTAATGGTAATTCAATTTTGGGACACTTTGGCTGAACTTTACAATAACGACGTGGGCTGTCGAGTCAGACGTATGGCTCAAGAGGTTAGGACCGCATACGGAAACTTTACTAGGGCATGCATGCGTTACAAAAAGGTTGTTAATGAGGTAATATCAGAAAATGTGTTCGAGACTACACGTTCGACTTATGACGGTCGATACAATTTAAAATACCGCACTCCGTTCATTGGCCATGATGCGTACTTCATACGCCAAAATTGGCTAGAAAGATTTGGATGACCTTAAGATAAAAATATTACTAGTTGGTTATGTAACGGTTGTTAATGTATTATTTACTTGGAGATGTTTTAATGTGTAGTTGGTTAAGTAATATTGTGTTGTATGAAGAATCTTTTAATGTGTAGAGAGCTTTCTGTATTGTCTTTTTAAATAATAATGTCTGTTGTTGTTGTTAGATCAAAAAGTAGTGGTATCACATCAATTAAATAGACCTGTTTATTTATATATGCGCTTTCTGAATTACTTCTTCATCATTCATAATCATCTTCTTCCTCACTCACAACAACAATTTCTTCTTCATCGCAATGCCTTCTTGGCCTTCTTCTATCGATTCAGACGCAGGTTATGTGCCTACGGAAAGTCCACGTACTGATGAGGATTGGCTTATTAATTATCAAGAACAACATTATGAAGATGTCCACGGTCAGTTTTCAGATCTTGACCAGCTGAGACTTCAGGAGGTGGTTGAACCACCATACGAACAACAGGTTGTTCATCAGGCATATGAACAACCTGATAATCAGGTTCAAGTTGTTCAACCTCCCACTAAGCAAAAAGTTGAATCGTACCCAGTTTGTTTTCACTGTGGGTATGGAATTGAAGTTGTAGTATGTGCGGATGGAGAAAATATTGGTAATCAAATCCAGCTATGTCAATTCTAGTCGAATGGTTGCAATTACACGGAATGGTTGGATGATCCTTTATGTCTGTAACGACCCCAGATTTTAAATTAATTTAATTTAATAATTAAAATGAATTTTTGAATAAAAATTTGTAAAACTAATTTTAAATGGATTAATTGATTGCGAGTTTCCCCGAATACAGATAAATTATGTATAAATCATTTAAAATTTAAAAAATATTGTAAATATTGTATATTTATGTGTATATATGTATTTGGGAATATATGAGTGAATTTGAAAATAAATAAATATGTACTTTGGACACAAGTATAAAAAAACAAATAAATAAATAATTGATAGTTAGTAGAAAAGTAAAACAATTTAACAACAAAATAAAAGAAAGAAACAAAATATATTAACACATACACATATACAAACCTGAAGACACTAAACAAAGAAAAAAAGTATATGTAGATTGTAAAGCAAAACTGTACATACTACATAATAACAAATAGTGAGTTGTTAACAAAAATAGAAACATATGTACTTGAGGCTATCATCTCAGCTGAAATTAACAAAGCAAAAATCTATCAACATACAAAACAAAGTACACAAAACAACATCTGCTCAGCCACAAAAGAAGGAAAGTAAATATAGTATTGTACAAGCTACTTAATGAAGCCCCACAACTATCTTCATTTGTACAGCCGAGATGGAGGGAATAGTTATAAGTACAAGCTAATAAACGCAAAGATATGTATGTGTACAAGTTCATAAATGCAGCCCCAAACAAGTTACCTCAGCCTAATTTAAACAATCCAACACCCTGTAAACTCATTTCCTTTCCTATATACATCCATCTTTTCTTCCTTTTCTAGTTCGTTCAGAAAATAAAACTAAAATACAAATTGTAACGACCCGTATTTTACGGATCGAAACATCGTAAAACAGTTGACAATTGGTCGCATTGTTGATAAGTCGTCTAGAGTCTAAGTCTTAGGTCGTATGAAGGTTTGGAGCGACCTAGGCATTGTTGATAAGTCGTGGAGAAGTTAGGTCGTATGGGGTGGCTTAGGTCGAGTGAACGACTTAAGGGAAATGACCGACTTTGGAAGTATACGACTTAAGGTATTGGGCGACCTAAGGAATGGGATGACTTGTAGAAGTTGGCGACCTAGTAGTCTGGGCGAGGTAAGGGCTTAGGTCGCATAGGAAATAGGTCGAGTTATAGTTTAGGTCGTTCGAGCGACTTAAGGCTAATGGGGTAAGTCGTTAAGGTTTAGGTCGTAGACGACCTAAGAGATGAGCAGGGTAGAAGTCTTAAGGAGGAAAAGCGACCTAAGGATTTTTAGTTAGCTCGAGTGAACGACTTATAGAATGTAGACCTAGTATATTGGAGCGACCTATAGGGTTAGCGACCTAAGAGTTAGCGAGTTAACAACCTAGTATTTAGCGACCTAGTGGTTAGCATGTTAGCGTAGTTAGGTCATTAGACGACCTAAGAATGTTAGGTCGCATAAGTTGTTAGGTCGCATAAGTTGGTAGGTCGCGTGAGTAGTTAGGTCGCGTGAGTTGTTAAGTCGTAACTCGTTGAGTCCTGGTTCGCGCGCGCGTGTGTTTTGGCTTAAGTCGTAGACGACTTAGGTGTTAGGTCGCGTGTTTGCTAAGTTGTAGGTCACGTGATGTTTTAGGTCGCGTGAAGGCTTAAGGTGTTAGGTCGCTGGGTGTTAGGTCGTGAGCGACCTAGGAGTTGAGTCGAATGTGCGCTAAGCTGCAGTTGTCTGTTAGGTTGTGCGCATTGTTAGGTCGAAGAGTTTCTTAGGTCGTAAGTCGTGGACGACCTAAGGGCGAGCGACCTAAAAAAAAATCAGCCTATAAATAGAAGGGTTTTTCTCACTTTTTGGGATCCGGATTTTGAAGCGACGAAGTGCTGCCGTTTTGAGAGCTCGACTTCTACACTTCTTCACTTCTTTTCTCCACTCTAATCTAGTGATTCCTTCCATCCAAGTCGAAGATCAAATTGAAGATTCAAGAGCTTATCTACATCCATCGAAGATAGATTTCATCGTTTGAAGCGGATTGGTGATAGATCGAGCTAGATCCTTCGCTGTCCAGATCTTAAGTGTGTTGATTTGGGGTTGTTTAGGTGATTTGGTGAGTGGTGATTATCTCTCACACGGATCCAAAGGAGTATATCGGATCGTTGGCTTGATTTGGTGTTAAAATAGTGATTTCCATGCATTTTCCTAATCCTAAGTATAGATCTATATAAATCCATTGTTCATGATGATTTGGCATCCATTTTACTACATGTTAACCTATGCAAGTTCATTCATCAAGATTATAGAGATATTGCTCTTGTTTTCATGATTGTTAGACTTTCGACTCTTTAATTACGAAATTGCCATTATTGTTAAAATTGTCTATTTAGCCTATGATTGAATGCTTGTTTACTTGGATTAATGTTTGACTTGATTGATTGCTATGAATTAGATGATTGATGATTTGATTTAGACCGAAGATGATTCAAAGCTAAGGGAAAGGCTCTTGAATTGGAGAAGCTGCTTGTGGCATATGTAGCGGATGATGAAGCTCATATGGATAGATTTGATGATGATGTTGAGATGGAGCTTTGCTATGATGATGATGAGGCGAAGCATGATATGAGATAGTCTTGGACTAATCCAGACGGGATCATTCCAAGCATGTTGATAACTCGGTGAAATGGTTCGAGTTAGAGGATAATGGTTTGCTCGAGAGGCGCTTGAGCTAGTATGGAAATAGTCGTCGAGGAGGATGACTAGAAGGCTGAGATCTCATTGTTGTTGAAGGTTCTAGCATGCTCAAAGCAAGAGTACGTTGGGCAGATTCGATAGTCCCTGAAGGCTAATGATTGATAGTCAAGTACTCTGGGCAGATTCGACAGTCCTAGGCACGGGTCACGATGACGTGCGGGAGTTATGTCTAGAACCGGGGTTTCCATTAGCCCTTGACGGACGGCTGAAAGAATGTGTCGGTCATTCAATTAACGAGGATATCAAAGCAATGATAACAGTGATAGCCAGAGTCATGGATGTTTGGTTGTATCGTCATTCGGTCTCAAGAGCGGTATTTTCTAGGTGCTTATCTGATCTTGGTTTAGGCCTTGGGGGTTTGTGCTTGGAAAACATCGCCCTTGACTCGAGTGATAATTGCTTTACTTTAAATTGTATGCTCTGCTATGTTTGCTTCTGCTTAGTGTGTGTCTGGGGGCTACCACTGTAGAAAGAAGTTGGAGTGGGAGGGTTGTATTCCTATTCCTTTTCCTTTATGCTCTTTTGGTATGTTGTTAGTTAATTTACTACTAACTAAGACTGTTGTCTGACTCAAGGCTTTATGTTTTAACTCTTATTGCCTTGGGCTGTTCGTCCATTTTGGGACGGGCAGACTAGGTAGCAGGTGACAGGTGCTGTTCTTGCTTTCCACGGTGTTGATACCGAAGACGAGCTGGAGGGTTGCATATTATCTTCTTATTATATGTACTGGATGTTCCGCTGTTTGTATGTTCTCTGAGTGTTATGTAGTGAGGCTTGATGTATCAACTATTATGAAGTTTTATATGATGACATTTTGTTTTGTAAAGCTTCACTATACATATGTTCTATTGTATTTTATCCATGCGCTGTGAGTAATACGATAGATTCTGATGTTTTAATTTACCTTGACAATCGTCCATGGTCGCCTGGCACACTTTACAGCGCACTTTCTCTAGGTTCAGTGCAGGGGTCATGGGCGGTCGTCACATTTGGTATCAGAGCATTGGTTAATCGATTTTACCCAACGCTCGCTGACGTAACTACGTATGAGAGACGTAATTGTATTTTGATGGATGATTACTATATATAATATAGTAGCTTAGTAGAGTTTAAGTCCTTTATGCAGTTGTTTCTCTAAGATGTTCTGATCATTCCTTTTTTTAGATATTAAGGATGAGTCGAAGATGGAGACCAGCTACTAGGGAAGGCCGTGCTGCTGAGGGGACTGCTGATTATGCAGCTATGTTCGAAGCTATGATGACTTTGATCATGAGAAGGATGCCAGTTCCGGGGACAGCAGTTGATGTTGGAGTTCAAGTCCAAACTCCAAAGCCGGTGGATTTTGCTAAGCTGTGTAAGGACTACACTGCTCTTGGAGGAAAGGTTTTCTTGGGAACAGAATCAACCATTGAAGTCCAGAGGTGGATAGATGCTCGTAGAAGGATCTTTGGTGACTTGGGAATTGAGGATGCGACTAAGAGGAAGTTGGCATCAAAACAGCTTCAAGGGAGAGCTTCTGATTGGTGGAACTCTATTACCATCAATACCCCGGAGGAAGATATTACTTGGGAGCAATTCCAAGCCAGATTTGAAGCTAAGTTCATTTCTACAGCTCAGAAGTCTGTTCTGTTCAAGAAGTTTGTGGAGCTCAAGCAAGGTGGAAGACCAGTTCTTGAGTATGTTTTTGAGTTTGAAGCTTTGTCCAAGTATGCCCGGTCGTATATTGAATCTGCTTATCAGAAGAATGAGAAGTTTGTAACAGGCTTGGACAGTTATCTTGGGAGGCAGTTAGTGGATCATTTGGACGATTCATTTGAGAAGCTTGTGGAGAAAGCTCTCAGGCATGAGAGTCTGTTTCCTAAGGAAGGATCTGTTGTTGCTGTGACCAGGGGAGAGTCTAAACCACAGCAGGGTGGAAACAAGAAGAGGAAGCAGCAGCAGCAGAAGGGTAAGGATGGCCAGAAGAAGTCGAAGGGCGAAGTGACTTGCTACAATTGTCAGCAGAAGGGCCATTTCTCAAAGGAGTGTAAGAATCCGAAGGTGCCGATGAAGTGTCACAACTGTGACAAGCCGGGGCATATCAGGAAGAATTGTCCGAAACCGCGTAAGGACAAGCAGATTGTGCAAGCTTATGCTTTGGGAGCTGTCCCATCGTCTTCGAAAGCTCCTACTGTTGAAGAGAAGGGAAAGAGTGTGGTGGTTCAAGGTACTCTTTCCATATGTAGTGTTCCAGTTAGAGTTCTGTTTGATACTGGGGCGTCGCATTCGTTTGTTTGTAGCGAACTTGTAGGCCGGTTAGGTTTGGAACCGGATATTGTTGATAGGCCATTGGTTGTGACTAATCCAGTTGGGGGTTCGTCTTGTTTGTGTATGTTATGCCGTGGTCTGATTGTATCGAGTCATGGTTGCTCTTTTGTTTGTGATTGTTTTGTTCTGAACTTTGCGGGGTTCGGAATTATTTTGGGTATGGACTGGATTAGGAAGTATGCGGCAAAGGTTGATTGTGAGAGGCTGGAAGTGACAATCGAGAATGTGGAGGGGCGAAAGATTGTGATACGATGTAAGCATGAAGAAGGCGTCTTCATGAGCTTCATGTATTCGCTGGTTGTTCCACGGGATGGACTGTCATCTGTGCCAATCGCTAATGGATTTGAGGATGTCTTTGATGAGGTCAAAGGGTTACCGCCGCATAGAGAGATCGAGTTTCGTATAGATCTAGTTGAAGGAGCCAGACCTGTTGTGATGCCTCTTAGGCGGATGGCGCCTAGGGAACAGCAGGAGTTGAGGGTGCAGGTTGATGATCTTTTGCAGAAAGGATTCATTCGGCGTACTGTGTCCGAATGGGGTGCACCAGTTGTGTTCGCAACCAAAGCGGATGGATCGTTGAGGTTGTGTGTGGATTATCGTGAGCTGAATAAGGTGACTAAGAAGAACAAGTATCCATTGCCGAGAATAGATGACTTGTTTGATCAGCTTCACGAGGCTAAGGTGTTTTCTCAGATGGATTTGGCAATGAGATTTCACCAGTTGAGAGTGGCTAAGGATAGTGTGCCAAAGACTGCTTTTAGGACACCATCCGGTTTCTTTAAGTGGCTGGTAATGCCATTTGGATTGACTAACGCGCCAACATATTTTGTGGATCTTATGAATAGAGTGTTCAGAGATCAGTTGAATAAGTTCGTGGATGATATTCTGATTTATTCCAGAACTGAGGAAGAGCACAAGACGCACTTGCGTATTGTTTTGGAAATCTTACGGAAACATCAGCTGAAGGCTAAGTTTTCGAAGTGTCACTTCTGGAAGAGTGAAGTGAGGTTCTTAGGCCATGTTATCTCTGGAAATGGAATAGCGGTTGATCCCGCTAAGGTTGATCCCGCTAAGGTGGCAGCAATCCAGGATTGGGTTAGACCTAAGAATGCATCTGATGTGAGAAGTTTTCTTGGATTAGCAGGATATTATCGACGGTTTATCAAAGACTTCTCCAAGGTAGCTGCACCGTTAACAGGATTGACAAAGAAGAACCTAGTGTTTAGATGGGATGATAAGTGTGAGCAAGCTTTCAGAATCCTGAAAGAGCGACTGACAAGTGCTCCTGTTTTGACTATTCCAAGTGGGAATGATGAGATGGTGGTTTGCACCGACGCATGTGGTACTGGACTTGGAGCGATACTAATGCAGAGGGATAAAGTTGTTGCGTATGCAAGTCGACAACTGAAGCCACATGAAAGGAATTACCCGACTCATGATTTGGAGTTAGCGGCGATTGTTTTTGCTCTGAAGATGTGGAGACATTATCTATTGGGAGTTCGATTCGAGTTGTTTACAGATCATAAGTCGTTGAAGTATCTTTTCTCCCAAAAGGATTTGAATCTTCGGCAGCAACGTTGGTTAGAGTTTTTGGCATCATATGATTTTGGTATAGCTTATACTCCGGGAAAAGGTAACGCAGTGGCAGATGTGTTAAGTCGAAGACATGCAGGATTGGGAGCCATGTTTTCAGAATGGAAGAGTCTCGAGTATTTGGCTGGATTTGACTTCAGGGCCTCAGGCCCAGATGCGAATTGGAACCTGAGATGTTGGCAAACTTATCGATAAGACCTACTCTTGTAGAAAGGATTGGCGAGAGCCAAAAGCTAGACGATAAGCTTGTCAAGATTATCCGTGATTTGGAATCTGGAATGGACCCAGAAAAGGATAAAGGATTCGAGGTCGATCGAGAGGGTTGGCTTCGAAAGCAAGGACGACTAGTTGTTCCCGATATAGATGAATTGAGGAGTGAAGTTCTGAAGGAAAGTCATCACTCGAAGTTGACAATTCATCCAGATGGAAATAAGATGTATCGGGATATGAAGAGAACCTACTACTGGGAAGGTATGAAGAAGGATGTTGGAAATTTTATTTCCAAGTGCATGAACTGCCAGTTGGTAAAAGCCGAACAGAAGAAGCCAAGTGGATTGCTTCAGCCATTAGAAGTTCCTACATGGAAGTGGGAGCAAGTATCGATTTTATTGATGGACTACCTATAAAAAGAACGGGAAATGAAGGGATTTGGGTCATCGTAGATCGTCTGACTAAGAGTGCAAGATTCATTCCTGTACGATCGACTAGGACTGCATCAAAGTTGGCTGAGTTGTATGTTAAGTGGATAGTTCGATTCCATGGTATTCCAAAGAGTATTGTGAGCGATCGAGATCCATTGTTCACTAGTGGATTTTGGAAGAGCTTTCAGGAAGTTTTGGGAACCGAGTTGTGTTTGAGTACAGCTTATCACCCTCAAACAGATGGTCAGACCGAGAGAGTCAACCGAGTTTTGGAAGATCTCCTTAGAGCTTGTGTTTTAGATTTCGGAGGATCATGGGAAGATCACCTTCATTTGGTGGAATTTTCGTATAACAACAGTTACCAGTCAAGCATTGGTATGGCACCGTATGAGGCATTGTATGGAAGACCGTGTAACTCTCCGACATGTTGGTTAAAGACAGGAGAAAAGTTGATGCTTGGGCCAGAGATGATTCGACAGACTTCAGATTGTATAGAGATCATTCGGCAACGAATGAAGGCAGCCCAAGACCGTTAGAAGAGTTATGCCGATAAGCGTCGTAAGGATTTGGAATTCGACGTAGGTGATATGGTTTTCGTGAAGATTTCTCCACTGAAGAATGTTATTCGATTCGGGAAGAAAGGAAAATTGACTCCGAGATTTATAGGACCATTCCCGATCATCGAGCGAATTGGAAAACTAGCTTATAGATTGGAGTTACCGGAGAAGATGTCGGGTGTGCACAATGTTTTTCACGTATCGTATCTACAGAAGTATGTGCACGACTCGAATACAGTGGTTTCTGCTGATAGCTGTGAAGATTTCGAGGTTGATCCAGTCGATAGAAGACCTCGTAAGCCGCTTCGTGTTGTGGAAACCGACACGAAACAGCTTAGGAGGAAGATAGTTAAGTTGCTCAAGATACAATGGAGTGACGATGATAACGACTGTACATGGGAGGTGGAAGAGAGGATGAAAGCAGCTCATCCCGAACTCTTCAAGGTATGGCCCTAAGGTGTCGTGTCATCTAACGACATTGTAACTTGTTCTAAGTCTTAGAATTCCGCATGCTAAGCTAGAATTGGATGCATGGTTTGTTGATTGCTATGGATGGTAGGCATGCAGAATAGTCTTTGATTGCTCTGTTTGTTTGGAATTTCGGGGGCGAAATTCCTAGGGGGAGAGAATGTAACGACCCGTATTTTACGGATCGAAACATCGTAAAACAGTTGAAAATTGGTCGCATTGTTGATAAGTCGTCTAGAGTCTAAGTCTTAGGTCGTAGGAAGGTTTGGAGCGACCTAGGCATTGTTGATAAGTCGTGGAGAAGTTAGGTCGTATGGGGTGGCTTAGGTCGAGTGAACGACTTAAGGGAAATGACCGACTTAGGAAGTATACGACTTAAGGTATTGGGCGACCTAAGGAATGGGATGACTTGTAGAAGTTGGCGACCTAGTAGTCTGGGCGAGGTAAGGGCTTAGGTCGCATAGGAAATAGGTCGAGTTATAGTTTAGGTCGTTCGAGCGACTTAAGGCTAATGGGGTAAGTCGTTAAGGTTTAGGTCGTAGACGACCTAAGAGATGAGCAGGGTAGAAGTCTTAAGGAGGAAAAGCGACCTAAGGATTTTTAGTTAGGTCGAGTGAACGACTTATAGAATGTAGACCCAGTATATTGGAGCGACCTATAGGGTTAGCGACCTAAGAGTTAGCGAGTTAACAACCCAGTATTTAGCGACCTAGTGGTTAGCATGTTAGCGTAGTTAGGTCATTAGACGACCTAAGAATGTTAGGTCGCATAAGTTGTTAGGTCGCATAAGTTGGTAGGTCGCATGAGTAGTTAGATCGCGTGAGTTGTTAAGTCGTAACTCGTTGAGTCCTGATTCGCGCGCGCGTGTGTTTTGGCTTAAGTCGTAGACGACTTAGGTGTTAGGTTGCGTGTTTGCTAAGTCATAGGTCGCGTGATGTTTTAGGTCGCGTGAAGGCTTAAGGTGTTAGGTCGCTGGATGTTAGGTCGTGAGCGACCTAGGAGTTGAGTCGAATGTGCGCTAAGCTGCAGTTGTCTGTTAGGTCGTGCGCATTGTTAGGTCGAAGAGTTTCTTAGGTCGTAGGTCGTAAGTCGTGGACGACCTAAGGGCGAGCGACCTAAAAAAAAATCAGCCTATAAATAGAAGGGTTTTTCTCACTTTTTGGGATCCGGATTTTGAAGCGACGAAGTGCTGCCGTTTTGAGAGCTCGAATTTTACACTTCTTCACTTCTTTTCTCCACTCTAATCTAGTGATTTCTTCCATCCAAGTCGAAGATCAAATTGAAGATTCAAGAGCTTATCTACATCCATCGAAGATAGATTTCATCGTTTGAAGCGGATTGGTGATAAATCGAGCTAGATCCTTCGATGTCCAGATCTTAAGCGTGTTGCTTTGGGGTTGTTTAGGTGATTTGGTGAGTGGTGATTATCTCTCACACAGATCCAAAGGAGTATATCGGATCGTTGGCTTGATTTGGTGTTAAAATAGTGATTTCCATGCATTTTCCTAATCCTAAGTATAGATCCATATAGATCCATTGTTCATGATGATTTGGCATCCATTTTACTACATGTTAACCTATGCAAGTTCATTCATCAAGATTATAGAGATATTGCTCTTGTTTTCATGATTGTTAGACTTTCGACTCTTTAATTACGAAATTGCCATTATTGTTAAATTGTCTATTTAGCCTATGATTGAATGCTTGTTTACTTGGATTAATGTTTGACTTGATTGATTGCTATAAATTAGATGATTGATGATTTGATTTAGACCGAAGATGATTCAAAGCTAAGGGAAAGGCTCTTGAATTGGAGAAGCTGCTTGTGGCATATGTAGCGGATGATGAAGCGCATATGGATAGATTTGATGATGATGTTGAGATGGAGCTTTGCTATGATGATGATGAGGCGAAGCATGATATGAGATAGTCTTGGACTAATCCAGACGGGATCATTCCAAGCATGTTGATAACTCGGTGAAATGGTTCGAGTTAGAGGATAATGGTTTGCTCGAGAGGCGCTTGAGCTAGTATGGAAATAGTCGTCGAGGAGGATGACTAGAAGGCTGAGATCTCATTGTTGTTGAAGGTTATAGCATGCTCAAAGCAAGAGTACGTTGGGCAGATTCGATAGTCCTTGAAGGCTAAGGATTGATAGTCAAGTACTCTGGGCAGATTCGACAGTCCTAGGCACGGGTCACGATGACGTGCGGGAGTTATGTCTAGAACCGGGGTTTCCATTAGCCCTTGACGGACGGCTGAAAGAATGTGCCGGTCATTCAATTAATGAGGATATCGAAGCAATGATAACAGTGATAGCCAGAGTCATGGATGTTTGGTTGTATCATCATTCGGTCTCAAGAGCGGTATTTTCTAGGTGCTTATCTGATCTTGGTTTAGGCCTTGGGGGTTTGTGCTTGGAAAACATCGCCCTTGACTCGAGTGATAATTATTTTACCTTAATTGTTTGCTTTGCTATGTTTGCTTCTGCTTAGTGTGTGTCTGGAGGCTATCACTGTAGAAAGAGGTGGAGTGGGAGGGTTGGATTCCTATTCCTTTTTCCTTTATGCTCTTTTGGTATGTTGTTAGTTAATTTACTGCTCACTAAGACTGTTGTCTGACTCAAGGCTTTATGTTTTAACTCTTATTGCCTTGGGTTGTTCGTCCATTTTGGGACGGGCAGACTAGGTAGCAGGTGACAGGTGCTGTTCTTGCTTTCCACGGTGTTGATATCGAAGATGAGCTGGAGGGTTGCATATTATCTTCTTATTATATGTACTGGATGTTCCGCTGTTTGTATGTTCTCTGAGTGTTATGTAGTGAGGCTTGATGTATCAACTATTATGAAGTTTTATATGATGACATTTTGTTCTGTAAAGCTTCACTATACATATGTTCTATTGTATTTTATCCATGCGCTGTGAGTAATACGATAGATTCTGATGTTTTAATTTACCTTGACAATCGTCCATGGTCGCCTGGCACACTTTACAACGCACTTTCTCTAGGTTCAGTGCAGGGGTCATGAGCGGTCGTCACACAAATCAAGTTACAAACTAAAACCAAGCTACCCAAATACATTCGAATGTGAAACCAGAAAAACAAGAAGTAAAGGTCCATAACTTGATGATGGCTTTGTATACATAAAGCTCTGTTTCTTCTGGGAAATAGGTGAGCAACTTTCCACCCATGATCTGCTTCTATATCTTGATATTGTGGTAGATACTTGAATGCATTATGAAATGTTGTTAGTTGTTAAATATGTCTGTATGTTTAGACATATATATGTAGATAATGTAGATATGGTGAGCAAATCTCTATTTTAAAACCTTTAATCTATAACTAAAATGCCTGGGGTTGATTTCTAAAATAAGATAGCTGCATAGATGTGAATGTGTTTGTATATGTATATACATATATATGAAATGGTTGCCTGTCAGTATATGTAGATGTAAGTCTGTTTTCGAATTCACAGGTTTTAAAATCAAGGTTTAAAACTAAAACAAAACTTCAAGTTAAACACAGATTCAACTTTAAACAACTTAAACTAGAGAAGTCAAGAAACTTCAGCAAGCAAATTTCTCAGCCTGTTTCAACAAACAAGCTCTGTCCATTTCTTAACCAAGTGAGTAGCATAAAATTTAAATAGCTTAAGTATATCTTTATGTTGCTTGTTCATCTCTGAAACTAGTATATTTGTGAGCAACTCCTATTTTTTTAAGCCTAACCTGTTTTGTTTTCTTGATATTTGTGAGTAAACTTTTGAATCTGGATTTAGCTGGTTGTTTTAATAATCATGATAAAGTAAAAGTGATGAAATATTGTATGCATACAGATAGATATGTATATGAGCATGAGTGAACTATGCCTGTCAGAGAATAGACATGTTCTCAGTTTGAACATAACAGGTTTCCAAACATGTTTTGAAATTAAATTCCCTCTCTTCTGATTATTGTTAAACTTCAGACCTTAAATAAAAGTTGTTAGTTTTAATATGGTTCAAATATTAAAAATAAATTTAAGTAAAACAAAGGAAGTTTCTCTTGAAAATTTTAAAATACAGACATCACTTAAATTATGTCAAAATTTCAAACATCATAAATCTTATTTTCAGGTAGACAATCTTAAACGTGGTCGAAGATAATTATTTTTGAAAGGAAAATCATGATTTTTAATGGACTAGGGAACGAGAAAATCGAAGTGGAACAATATTTGGGTTTTTGATGAATTCGAGTGATCTCGTCATTGAGGGACCTCAGGGTTTCGAGTGAAGGTAGAGGAGAGATCAGTGAAGCTTGGAAAAATAGTGTGATCACATGAAGTTCATCGTGGATGAGGCGGCGACGTTTTCTTTTTCGTAAACCTAATTTTTGGGTGGTCGAGAATTTGGCCACCGCGACCTCTTACGAGCATCGAGTTACTCGCGCCTTTGGGAGATGGTGGTAGGGTTGATGACGAAGTGATGGCCAAAGTTTCGTGATGTCCGGTGGTCAGAGCTGCGTGAACGTGGCGTTGCCAGGTTTTGAGGTGGGGTTGCTGTCGAGTGTTCCAGGTTTGGTTTGGCGAGCTCGATTTCGTTTTCGAGTTGACTAGGTGGTTTGGATGATCATGGTGGGATGTGAGGGTGGTTGGTGACTTGCTAGTGATGTCGGTGATGATCGGAGATAGCTCCGGCGATGGTGCATGTGCACGAGAAGGCTCGTGTATCAGTGGGTTTTGTCGTGGTGGTCGACTCGAAGTTAGGCTCGGGGTTTTGGGGTTTCGATTCGAGTTCATACTCGTGAATTCGTAGGAGATAGGCTGCAGTTTTAAAGTTTTAAAATTTTACTAAGTTTAAAGGAATAAAAGAAGAAGGACGTACGTGAGGGAAGAAAACAACTCGGGAAAGTTGGAGGGAAACTCGAGTGACTGCTCGAGTAAATATGGGGGTATTCTCGGGTTTGTTGATGTTTGGCGAAACTGTTTGCAAACTTCAAAATAAACGAATTGAAGTTATATCACTTAAACAATTTTAAGTGATCATTTTTGTTTAACTGTTTTTAAAAGAAGTAATTAAGAAGGGTTAACTAAATTATATTTGAAATGAATTAAGTAATTAAAGATTTGTATGATAATTAAATCATTTATATGAATTTAATGATTCACTAAATTGTTAAGATAATTAAAAATGGATAATTAATTAATTCAATTAATTAATGCTATGGATGATTAATTAAGTAATCAAGAGTTCTGAATTATTAAGTTAATAAAGGAAATTAACTAGAAATTATTAAGTAATTAAATAAATGTGATTTAAATTTGATAATTAATCAGATTTATTTATCAAGAAAATCAATTGTAAATTGTTAATTACTTAATGAAAGCAATTAAGGGGTTAATTGGTTATGTAATTGGTTTAAGGTTAATTAATTAATATGATTTATAAATTAAGGTAATTAATTTGAGGATAATTAATTAATTAAGGCTTAAGTAATAAATGATTTAAAGGTTAATTAATTAAAATGGTTTATAATTAATTTATGATTAATTAACCAAGATTTGTGGTTTATTCATAAGTAATAAATCTGATTTGAATTTACCAGATAATTAAATTGATCTTACTTATGAATGCTTGGATTCTATTGGATGTGAATTGTTTGATATCCCTGATATATTCTGATTTGTATTGTGATCTGTGATAAATTATCTGTGATGTAATCTGTGATTTTTTGTATATCTATGATCTGTGCATGAACGATAAGCGTTATAGTTTATATCGCTTATCAACTATATCCTGTATTTTGATCTGTGATGATTCATTGTGTTGCACTATTGTGTTAAACCCCTGGACCACACTTTTACACACAAAAATATGGATTTCACGTGTAAATCGGTTACGTCACAGATAATTTAAAGTTGATGTTTTTTTGAAATTTAAATTTTTAATTTCAATTGATTTTGAAATTAGAAATTTGGGTTTAAAGTGAAAAGCTTTTGAAATGGAATTTCAAAGATAAAAGTTATTTTGATAACTTAATCGAGTTTTGAAAATTTAAATAATTTGATTTAAATTTGATTCAAGTTTGAAATTGAATCCTATAATTTAAAACTAGGGATTAAAAGATGCTGTACAAGTTATATATGGGTTAAACTATTTTAAAGTTTTTGATTTGGGAATTTGAATTTAAATTCAAAGGTTTTCACTCGTGTAAATAAAATTGGATTTTTCTGAAAAGAAAACTATTTGTTTTCAAATGATTAAAGCTTTCAAATAAGAAGTGAACTTCCAAATTGTGTTAAAAGGAAATTTAAGATTTAAATGAAAATGATTTCCAAGTTATGGAAACGATTTGAAAGCTATAAGTTAAATCTTTAATTTAAAGATTTTAAATGAGTTTAACCATTCGAAATGGAATTGTTTTGAAAACTATAAGTTAAATCTTGACTTGAAGATTTAACGAGTTAATCCAAGTGAAATGGAAATTGTTTTGAAATATATGAATGAATCTTTGTGAATGGGGTTAACCTTGTGAATTAAATCTTTTTGTTTAAAAGATTGGAAATGGTAATTTGTTTTAACCATTCGAATGAAAAGTTTTGCTGTGACTTAACTGAGACCCCAGTATCCATATGATTTTTAATTGCGCTCGTTATTCGGGTTAGCCGGGAAAGGACCTTTGGGTCGTATAACCCATTCCGAATATGTGATACGACGTATATGGATCGCATTTTCTATATTACAGCATGATAGGGGGTTCTCGCTTCGCGGTTTTGTGGCGAACGGGAGACTCTTACCCCTACATGTCCCTGAGAGGGATGGGTTGGTTAGGCAGAGGCCGTGACAGTCGAGAGGCTGGTCGTAAAAGTAAATGCGAGGTGCCAGTGTAAGCCACGGTGGGACTGGGATGGTTGCAAAGCCTACCGGTGCCCACTGTCTCGAATCGTTACATTTGGTATCAGAGCTAAGGTTGAACTTTAGCTCAGGAGTATAACACGTTAAGTAGCTCATTAGAGATAGAGTGAAGTAAACTCTAGAATGAGTATATCTCTAAGATATCCGTCTGAACGTCTTAGTAAATTCTCTTACTATCCACTAATAGTGAGTATGAGTGCAAGAAGAGGACGGGATAGGGGACAGGAAATACGACTATTAATCGTCAATACCCTGCATCAGTGGAAATAATTTTCTCTATCAATATTCTTTGATTCGTTTCCAAATTCTTTTCATTGCTTCGTACCAGCTACAAGAAGAGTTTTAGGGTGATGGTGGCTCTACGAATCGTTGTAGAGAATTCTTACTTCGTATTTTCATCGGTTTCTTATCAGCTTTTTGATTTAAACCTTAATGAATTTGAAATTGGAAATTTTAAATTGAATTAAATTTGATTAATAGAATATGAAGATAAAATTGAATTAAATCGATAAAACGATATTGTTTGAAACCAAAATTTGAAATTCTATTATGACTTCTTGTGAATACCAAAGTCCGAAAAGGGACAAATTGGTATGTATTCTGAGATATTCCGACTTGAGTTTGGAATCCATATCTTGTGTTTGAGGAGTTATAGGAGATCAAATCTATCTATCTCTGTGTTATTTTCGTGCCTGCGAATTTCGAGGACGAAATTCTTTTAAGGGGGGAAGTTTGTAACGACCCCAGATTTTAAATTAATTTAATTTAATAATTAAAATGAATTTTTGAATAAAAATTTGTAAAACTAATTTTAAATGGATTAATTGATTGCGAGTTTCCCCGAATACAGATAAATTCTGTATAAATCATTTAAAATTTAAAAAATATTGTAAATATTTTATATTTATGTGTATATATGTATTTGGGCATATATGAGTGAATTTGAAAATAAATAAATATGTACTTTGGACACAAGTATAAAAAAATAAATAAATAAATAATTGATAGTTAGTAGTAAAGTAAAACAATTTAACAACAAAATAAAAGAAAGAAACGAAATATATTAACACATACACATAAACAAACCTGAAGACACTAAACAAAGAAAAAAAGTATATGTAGATTGTAAAGCAAAACTGTACATACTACATAATAACAAATAGTGAGTTGTTAACAAAAATAGAAACATATGTACTTGAGGCTATCATCTCAGCCGAAATTAACAAAGCAAAAATCTATCAACATACAAAACAAAGTACATAAAACAACATCTGCTCAGCCACAAAAGAAAGAAAGTAAATATAATATTGTACAAGTTACTTAATGAAGCCACACAACTATCTTCATTTGTACAGCCGAGATGGAGGGAATAGTTATAAGTACAAACTAATAAACGCAAAGATATGTATGTGTACAAATTCATAAATGCAGCCCCAAACAAGTTACCTCAGCCTAATTTAAACAATCCAACACCCTGTAAACTCATTTCCTTTCCTATATACATCCATCTCTTCTTCCTTTTCTAGTTCGTTCAGAAAATAAAAATAAAATACAAATCAAGTTACAAACTGAACCAAGCTACCCAAATACATTCGAATGTGAAACCAGAAAAACAAGAAGTAAAGGTCCATAACTTGATGATGGCTTTGTTTACATAAAGCTCTGTTTCTTCTGGAAAATAGGTGAGCAACTTTCCACCCATGATCTGCTTCTATATCTTGATATTGTGGTAGATACTTGAATGCATTATGAAATGTTGTTAGTTGTTAAATATGTCTGTATGTTTAGACATATATATGTAGATAATGTAGATATGGTGAGCAAATCTCTATTTTAAAACCTTTAATCTATAACTAAAATGCCTGGGGTTGATTTCTAAAATAAGATAGCTGCATAGATGTGAATGTGTTTGTATATGTATATACATATATATGAAATGGTTGCCTATCAGTATATGTAGATGTAAGTCTGTTTTCGAATTCACAGGTTTTAAAATCAAGGTTCAAAACTAAAAAAAACTTCAAGTTAAACACAGATTCAACTTTAAACAACTTAAACTAGAGAAGTCAAGAAACTTCAGCAAGCAAATTTCTCAGCCTGTTTCAACAAACAAGCTCTGTCCATTTCTTAATCAAGTGAGTAGCATAAAATTTAAATAGCTTAAGTATATCTTTATGTTGCTTGTTCATCTCTGAAACTAGTATATTTGTGAGCAACTCCTTTTTTTTAAAGCTTAACCTGTTTTGTTTTCTTGATATTTGTGAGTAAACTTTTGAATCTGGATTTAGCTGGTTGTTTTAATAATCATGATAAAGTAAAAGTGATGAAATATTGTATGCATACAGATAGGTATGTATATGAGCATGAGTGAACTATGCTTGTCAGAGAACAGACATGTTCTCAGTTTGAACATAACAGGTTTCCAAACATGTTTTGAAATTAAATTCCCTCTCTTCTAATTATTGTTAAACTTCAGACCTTAAATAAAAGTTGTTAGTTTTAATATGGTCCAAATATTAAAAATAGATTTAAGTAAAACAAAGGAAGTTTCTCTTGAAAATTTGAAAATACAGACATCACTTAAATTATGTCAAAATTTCAAACATCATAAATCTTAGTTTCAGGTAGACAATCTTAAACATGATCGAAGATAATGATTTTTGAAAGGAAAATCATGATTTTTAATGGACCAGGGAACGAGAAAATCGAAGTGGAACAATATTTGGGTGTTTGATGAATTTGAGTGATCTCGTCGTTGAGGGACCTAGGGGTTTCGAGTGAAGGTAGAGGAGAGATCAGTGAAGCTTGGAAAAATAGTGTGATCACATGAAGTTCATCGTGGATGAGGCGGCGACGTTTTCTTTTTCGTAAACCTAATTTTTGGGTGGTCGAGAATTTGGCCACCGCGACCTCTTACGAGCATCGAGTTACTCGCGCCTTTGGGAGATGGTGGTAGGGTTGATGACGAAGTGATGGCCAAAGTTTCGTGATGTCCGGTGGTCGGAGCTGCGTGAACGTGGCGTTGCCAGGTTTTGAGGTGGGGTCGCTGTCGAGTGTTCTAGGTTTGGTTTGGCGAGCTCGATTTCGTTTTCGAGTTGACTAGGTGGTTTGGATGATCGTGGTGGGATGTGAGGGTGGTTGGTGACTTGCTGGTGATGTCGGTGATGATCGAAGATAGCTCCGGCGATGGTGCATGTGCACGAGAAGGCTCGTGTATCAGTGGGTTTTGTCGTGGTGGTCGCCTCGAAGTTAGGCTCGGGGTTTTGGGGTTTCGATTCGAGTTCGTACTCGTGAATTCGTAGGAGATAGGCTGCAGTTTTAAAGTTTTAAAATTTTACTAAGTTTAAAGGAATAAAAGAAGAAGGACGTACGTGAGAGAAGAAAACAACTCGGGAAAGTTGGAGGGAAACTCGAGTGACTGCTCGAGTAAATATGGGGGTATTCTCGGGTTTGTTGATGTTTGGCGAAACTATTTGCAAACTTCAAAATAAACGAATTGAAGTTATATCACTTAAACAATTTTAAGTGATCATTTTTGTTTAACTGTTTTTAAAAGAAGTAATTAAGAAGGGTTAACTAAATTATATTTGAAATGAATTAAGTAATTAAAGATTTGTATGATAATTAAATCATTTATATGAATTTAATGATTCACTAAATTGTTAAGATAATTAAAAATGGATAATTAATTAATTCAATTAATTAATGCTATGGATGATTAATTAAGTAATCAAGAGTTCTGAATTATTAAGTTAATAAAGTAAATTAACTAGAAATTATTAAGTAATTAAATAAATGTGATTTAAATTTGATAATTAATCAGATTTATTTATCAAGAAAATCAATTGTGAATTGTTAATTACTTAATGAAAGCAATTAAGGGGTTAATTGATTATGTAATTGGTTTAAGGTTAATTAATTAATATGATTTATAAATTAAGGTAATTAATTTGAGGATAATTAATTAATTAAGGCTTAAGTAATAAATGATTTAAAGGTTAATTAATTAAAATGGTTTATAATTAATTTATGATTAATTAACCAAGATTTGTGGTTTATTCATAAGTAATAAATCTAATTTGAATTTACCAGATAATTAATTTGATCTTACTTATGAATGCTTGGATTCTATTGAATGTGAATTGTTTGATATCCATGATATATTCTGATTTGTATTGTGACCTGTGATAAATTATCTGTGATGTAATCTGTGATTTTTTGTATATCTGTGATCTGTGCATGAACGATAAGCGTTATAGTTTATATCTCTTATCAACTATATCATGTATTTTGATCTGTGATGATTCATTGTGTTGCACTATTGTGTTAAACCCCTGGACCACTTTTACACACACAAATATGGATTTCACGTGGAAATCGGTTACGTCACGGATAATTTAAATTTGATGTTTTTCTGAAATTTAAATTTTTAATTTCAATTGATTTTGAAATTAGAAATTTGGGTTTAAAGTGAAAAGCTTTTGAAATGGAATTTCAAAGGTAAAAGTTATTTTGATAACTTAATCGAGTTTTGAAAATTTAAATAATTTGATTTAAATTTGAATTCAAGTTTGAAATTGAATCTTATAATTTAAAACTAGGGATTAAAAGATGCTGTACAAGTTATATATGGGTTAAACTATTTTAAAGTTTTTGATTTGGGAATTTGAATTTAAATTCAATGGTTTTCACTCGTGTAAATAAAATTGGATTTTTCTGAAAAGAAAACTATTTGTTTTCAAATGATTAAAGCTTTCAAATAAGAAGTGAACTTCTAAATTGTGTTAAAAGGAAATTCAAGATTTAAATGAAAATGATTTCCAAGTTATGGAAACGATTTGAAAGCTATAAATTAAATCTTTAATTTAAAGATTTTTTTAGCAAAGCTAGCCGGCTTTATAGTGGGCCGTGCCACTGAATATAAATGAACAAACAGGTGCTCTGCACAGGCACAGAACAACTAAAAGGGCAGGAGGCCCAAAATAAAAAAAAGAAATAAATAGAAAGCACAGGAGCTAGACAAAGATGCCTAGACTACTAAACACAGCATGACTAATCATCCTCAGAAGAGGGAGAACAAACACGACCATCAGCCGAAGATGGACCAATAACATGAGAATATCCCATGAAAAGAGAAGCCAGGTGAGGATCATACCCAACAGAGTCAGGTGAGTAAATATATTTCCTATCCCAAGAGACGTCATAAAACTTACTTTTGTTCTCATCGCCAATCTCGCCAGTCCTTGTAAGGCACAAACCATCCCCATCAATATGGTAGATAAGAAACCGACTCTCACCCTCATTTTCACTGATAAAAGCATAAAAGGTGTCTCTCTCAGGTGAATATCGCATATCAGAAGGAGCATGAATCCAAGCACGTTCCTCCGAATTCCAGGAAATGATATCAGAAGAGTCTACAGAAGGAATCTCCTCCAGGGCCGTAGAAGGAGAGAATTTAGATGGAGCGTTATCTGGTGGAAGGACAACGGGAGCAACAGAACTCGGAGCTAAATCAGGAGCTACAAAAGGACGAGCCTCAGAGGGTGCAATAGCAACGGGAGCTACCGAAACAACAACTGAGGGAACAATAGGAGCAACCTTCGGAACCCACTTCCGGAGAGGAGGACGGGGTAGAGGAGGACGGTCAACAAGAGGAACAGTCGTAAAGGAGCAAGTATCAGCAATATGGCCAAAGGACTGACAAGAAGTGCAAATCTTTGGTTTCCAACTATAACAAACTTTGACCTCCGCAACGTGGCTCTCATCTAATCTGACCTTCAAAACACAAGGCAGAGGCTTATCAGGTTTAATCTCAATTAGAGCTTTGGCATAGACTAGCTTCTTTCTGGCTACAGTATTTGCATCATAACATATTACCTTTCCTACAAGACCAGCAAGCCAATCAATCCCAATAAGAGGCTGGAGAACGGAAGGAATATGCGAGAAATGGGCCCAGACAGGGATAGATAGCACTTGCTCCTTCACACGATCAACAGAAGGACTCCAAGCAGTTATAATGAATGGCTTGCCGTCAATCAGAATTGGGTCGGCCTCTAGAATGCGTTGCCTTTCATCACTACGCGAAAACTTAAAATAAAACATTTCGTTGTCAAAGTGAACACTGAGACCACATCTAGGCTTCCACGAGGAGTTGCACCTCGCCTTAACAAGATGATATGGCGGATTGGAGTCAAGAAAGAAACCGACTAAGTGGTCTTTCCAAAAATCCACACCGGCATTGATTACTTCCAAAGGCGGAATCATCACACCCTCATTTTCAACTTTATCAAAAAGACGTGGCGTATGCAAACCGGCATTACTAGGCAATTTTGAAAACAAGGAGGACCACTTAGGGACAGGCCGAGGTGGAGGAGGATCCACCAAATTAGCAATCGAATCAGTAGACAGAGGGATACTTGTTGAGGCATAATTACAAACACCTTGGGTGCATCGAATAGAATCCCCTGTTGGAGCTTTGCAGAGAACACAATCATCAGACAAACATGCACAAGGCACCGCACTAACATCACTACCAGACCCAAGAGGAAGACTAGACTGTTCAACACAAATTGACGGCCTAACAACAGTTTCCGACCAACAAGAAGAACCCCTGCTCAGAAGCAAAGGCGATAGCGGAGTTGAAGAGTGAGAATTGACAGCAGCTACAATACTGGCAGGAGGCTTCGTCGTATCTAAATCCACCAACAGGTCGGCCATAGGGAAATCACCGGCTGAAAAAATGACCGCAGTTCTACCAACAGACAAAGGAGCATCTGAGGGAGCGAGACCGGCACCACGAGGAGAAGACGAAGGCGGCAACAACGACATGAGGGCAGACGAGAGATCAACCGAAACAAGTCAAACGGGAAAAACACCCCAAATCGCGAATCGCACAAACGTCATTTTTTTATAGTTTTAATTTGTTTTTGTATTTCTTTTTTTTTTTTTTTTTTTTTTTTTTTTTTTTCAAAATTGTTTTTAATTTAAAGATTTTAAATGAGTTTAACCATTCGAAATGGAATTGTTTTGAAAACTATAAGTTAAATCCTGAATTGAAGATTTAACGAGTTAATCCAAGTGAAATGGAAATTGTTTTGAAATATATGAATGAATCTTTGTGAATGGGGTTAACCTTGTGAATTAAATATTTTTGTTTAAAAGATTGGAAATGGTAATTTGTTTTAACCATTCGAATGAAAAGTTTTGTTGTGACTTAACTGAGACCCCAGTATCCATATGATTTTTAATTGCGCTCGTTATTCGGGTTAGCCGGGAAAGGACCTTTGGGTCGTATAACCCATTCCGAATATGTGATACGACGTATATGGATAGCATTTGATGACCGGTGTTGAAGACCGGATATTTTTGAAAACGGAAGGATTACCGTCGAGTTACTCTTCATCGGCTGATCTTCGGTATAGGGGTTTTATCACCCTTAGTGACGGGAAGTCCGGACGTGATTGAAAATTATCCGGATTTGCAAGGGCTTCGTGAGAAGTGCCTTCGGTTCTGTTCGAACCCGTAACAGACTTGTATGGATACATGTCTGACATTACACTTTGAGATATAAAGCCGATTTCTTTCAAATACATTTCTGTTGGTGGCGGAGAATTTATTCTCTTAGCTTAACACCCTTCTCTGAGACGTACGAGCTTAGAGGTTATGTAGTTGAAATTTATCAGCGATATATTCCCAATTTGGTAATGTGGCATGCTGAGTGTTGCTGTGTGATGATCAGTGTTTGATCATTTGTGATATGATCATTTGTTTGATCTTTTATCTTTGTGATCATAGGTTGATCATCTGTTGACCCAAAGTGTGGCTTTTTGGAAAAGCGTAGCTTTGTGGACGAGACTTCGTCGAACCTCACAACCCGGTAATGGTCGAAACAGGAATTGTGCGGCAAGGTTTCAGGGGTAGCTTCCCTAGGGTATGACCATTCCTTCTGGAAAAGGGTAGTATCATGGTATGGAGCCCAGATACTTACTCATGTGGACACACTTTATTTATTATGTGTGATGTTGGATTAGAGGTACCTCGGTTAAAGGTCCCAAAGGACCAGGGTGGCATATCTGAGGTTTTGTATATCCCTTGGGAAAAGGGGTAGCCGGCCTTGTTTGGCAAAGAGCAGTTTGTCTCTCGGAGCGTCCCGCCAGAGGCGTTCTTTCGTGGAATAGGAAGTTCCTTAGCCTGACCATTTGTTGGAAATCCATCTTCCAAATACGAGCCTTGTACGGTTTTAATTGTAGAACCTGCCATCTACTTATGGTGGCGCCCCACTGTTTGGATGGTAGCTATAGTAGGCATACGATACTGGTCGTATGTTGGCTAAGATTAATATTATACTTTCGAAATGTTTTCTTCACTATGCACTAGTAATAATATCCAATGATTTGCGTAGTAAGCATCTTTGACTATCATAAGGAGAAATCTCCTCCGATTCTGCGTTTGCATTGTGTGTGTGGCGGGAGGCCTTATGGTAGTTTCATTTCCAAAAGCATTGCGAATTGACTTTAAAATTCTCTGCTATTTGTTTTTAAAGATAAACTGTTTTTGTTGCTCACACCAGTCCCATGACTGGTCCGGAGTTTATTGTTCTTTCCTAAACTCTAGATGCTCAAATTTTTTCTACACGAGCAGTCTAGAGTTGGGTTTTTCAGATAGTCAGGATTAGTAGATTTATCTGGAGCTAGTTCAGTCTTTGGATATGGACTGCACTCGCTTATCTTTGTGCCTCGTTATTGGGAGTTCGAGCTATTTCTGGATTGCTACTTTGGAGATGGAGATTATCCGCTGCTAATGTTATCGTTTTCTTTTCCGCTGCTATTTGTTGTATCATATCTCTGATGTATATAGATATTCATTGTATCATCATTGTATCTGGATATCGTATCAGATGTTGTATATCTATATTCTTTTTCTTTTCCGCTGTGTTATTTACTTAATGTTGTTATAAGCTCCGGCGACTCGGATTTGAACGGTCGAATCTATGGCATTCGAGTACGATGTAAAGTATGGATGTCGATTTTCGAGCGCGAAAAATCAAAATCGTTACAATGTCCAAGGGGCATAACATATGAAAACGAGTTAGAACATGTGATAAGACGTCTTAGACTTTCTTTACAGGAGTTGCAGTTTAATCGTCACGTCTTGTTTCTTCATGTTTGTGTTCTATTATTACTGTATTGTTTTTTATCAGTGTTCTATGTTCGTATATCTGCAATTCTAATGTCACTAGTAGTTTCTTTATGTTTGTATGTCACTAGTTGGTGCTTATCAGTAGGTTAGTATATCAGTGTACCATGTTTGTATGTTTGCAATTGAAATAGGTTTAGAAAATTAATTTACATCAGTGTACTCAAACATATAGAATTCACGGTATACTTGAACATTATCATCCTAAATCAAGGAAAGTGAAATTAGATAAACATAAAGAATACACAGTATACTCAAACAATGATATAAGTACATAAGCTATAGGTACTGTAACATATAATAAAACGTCCACTGTGCATAAACTAAAAGGTATACAACTAAAGGGATGCAACGTTGTCATCGTCATCAGTATCATCATCATTAGCATCCCCATCACCATCATCATCATCATCATCCCCGTCATCATCATCATCATCATCCCCATCACCATCATCATCATCCCCATCACCATCCTTCCCCTCGTCCTCGTCATCCCCATCGTCCTCATCCCCATCGTCCTCATCCCCATCGTCATCCTCCCCATCATGCTCATCTAAACCACTAGTGTCATACCCACTCGGACCAACATCACCTCCGCCCGGTGGTTCGAAAGGCTCATATACAGCAAGTCTACCTGATAGCCGATCAATTTGCGCCTCTAGCATCTGTGTATGCTGCATGTACATATCATGCATGGTGTGTGTATGTGCAAGAGTCATATCGCGAAACACACCAAGTGAAACTCTGGCCTGGTCCAATCTAGCAGCATACTGCATAAAGATGATATTTGACAAAGATAAGAAATTAAGCATAAAATAAAGGGAAAATGGCAATAAACAACAAATGTACCTCATATGGAGGATATAACCTGACTGAAGGCACACCAGGATAGTCGGGGTGATCTGGGAAGACTAAAGGCTGCTCAATCAGAGTGCATGTCACGTCATATGCTCTTAAAGTAGTATAAGGCTCCAACTGCATCGGAGTCTGGGAGAACTGTGACGAAATCGGGTCAAATGAAACCTGCGGTACCTGAACTCTACCAGCTGCAATGTGAGGTCCTATATGATCAGAGTTTACCCCATGAACATAATCTGGTACGATGAATCTACGGGTTGCTACTCTAGCCCAATAAGCATCGTAACCTCCATCGATGAAGAAAGTACTACTATCCACCCACCCAGCATTTCGTAGAGCATCTAGGCATTGATCGCCAATCACCCTATGTCTACCAAACATGTCCTCACAAGATAAAGAATCATATGGTATACGACGATCACCCGTAATCTGATAAGCACACCTCTCTCCCAAATACCATATAGGCATAAATGCAGGTGTATGCAAAGCAACCCTACGTCTAGATAATGAATACGCAACCATCAAGGGATGGTCGTCCTCCATAAGACCTGCATCTGCTAGATGAGTCCAATGTGAGGCCCAAGGAGTCCGAATGATGTTACCCCGACTACGCATATCAAGCTGTGACCTAGCCTCCATCAAGTCATGCCGTACACCTAAGGGAACATGATGTACGTACTGCATAGTCTCCCATCGTCTCATCCTAGGGAAGTATTGCTCAGCAGCCTGACTAACCATGTCCTGGATGTGGGGATGCATGTTTGCCGTGTACTCGTAGTACCATAACGGCAAAATATGCCAAAACCATGCATCTGCTTGACATCGCCAAGCGCAAATGAATCTAGAGCGGTATAAAGGGTGCCTAATATCGTTGTGCCTCAATTAATAGTATGCAGCTGGTCTAATCTCGTAAGAGATGCTAAATAGCCTAGTCTAACCATACCTTTTTAGTTCGAAAAAAATGTTGACCAAACAAATACAGCAGAAATACTCTAGTAACTGCATCCATCATATCGGCTCTAGCTATATAAGTGGTGATGTACTGCTGCAGGTAAGTCAACTTAATAGAACCACTAGTGACGCAGACAACATCTATCAGTGGTAGAAAAACAGTAAACAGATTGGGGGACTCGTATAAATCATCAAATGGAAAAGGTCGAAGGTCATGTCGTCCAATCTCAATGCCAGTGAACATGTAGAAATCAATTGGGGTAATAACAAGCTTAAAATCTGAAAAGTGAAATATATGTGTGGTGGGCCACCACCTCTCAGCTAATGCCTGAATGAGAGGTCGATCAAAAGACTGGACATGCCTAATCGACAAAAAAATACTAAAAGGGCTAGCCTGTAGCCTCTCCATAATAGGACCGGGAAGAGAGTCATAAAACTGGGTAATGCACTTAGCCCAACTACCCCGACAATGAATGTAATGGTCTTATAGATAATTTATGAATTAATAATTTTGGATAGACTAACAGTTATTTAATATGATTATTTGGTGTCATATAAAAATAACCAGATATATTAATGTGCAATTTATACCTGTACGGTGGTCAAAGCGGTTTCGGCTCTATGTCGATAACCATCTGGAAGCTCGTGTAGTACACGTAGATCGTCTGGTGAAACTCCAGGTGGCGGCGGAATGTGTAATGGTCCAGCTTGCTCCGCTGGATGTCTGTGAACCATTCTTCGAGCGATTTTGGTTGGACGCGGCGGCATTTCGTTTAGTTTTTCTAATTAAAAAATTTTAAAAGTGAAAAAAGAGGTGGGAAGTGGGGAGGGGAAGACGGAGAAGGGGTATTTTAGGGTTGAGGGCGCCCGGCGCCCATTTAATGGGCGCTTGGCATTCAAGCGCCCATAAAATGGGCGCCTGGCTCCTAGGGTACCGCGAGCCCTTCAGGGCTGAATATTCAGCCCCCTGAATATTCAGGCCTAAATCGGTTGGAGATGCCCTTAGATGTTAAATTAGTTATCATAAAAATATTACTTATGTAGACAAGTCTAAAACCTTAACAGAAACAACCAACATACGTCAATGCTAGGAAAATAAACTACACAGATTAAACTCAAAATATACCAAGTTTTATAGGTAAATTCTACATTACATGGTACAACCATATATGTTAAGCTTATATAATTCAATGACCAGAAAACATGCATGTAGAAGAAAACAAAATGAAAACTCATTTTCATCCATGAAAGCACCAAATCATTTGGTCCAAATGCAAATAAGCAATAATCAGCAATCACAAATCAAATTACTTTAAGGTGCATTGCTTGAATCATATCTCAACAGATTCAAATATTAAAAAATGGGTAAGCAAAGCAAATGCAAGGACTCAATGTGCTTGAAATTTGTGAAACACAAACTAAGTCTTGTTGCACTATTTGTATAGGTTTAGTTGAGAGATAAATTATTCAAATCATAGCCAATCGTGAACTTAGGAAAATAAATCCAAGTACTTGTGCAACAGCACTTGAAAATTTGAGTGCTCTAAACCGTTTGGAAAATAGCAAACCAACAGCATGAGACATGCATGGGGCTAAAGTATTAAGGTACAGTAAACCTAATTAACTGGTATCCTAGCTCTAAATTAGGTTAAAAACATGAAGGTAAATGATCTTAAGCAAATCTCAGTTTACTCATCATAAAATTTCTAAACTAAACCACATAATCCACACTTGTACAAAGCAATGTAAACAGTTCTGATTAACTTGATGTTTATAGCGATCTTAATGCCTAGAACAAAAGTAGCAGAATTCAATATGCATTTTTGACGATACGATTGTAAATATAAAATACAAATGTCATGAAAACAAAGTATGTGGATGACTGTGCGAGAAGTAAATACAAAATATAAATCATAGTGTGTGGATCACATTCTTTAAGTATGAAAACTAAACTCGTCAACTTAGTTATAAAATGTTTAGAAAAATAGCAAACTCAACTAAGTCTGAAAATTAAAATCACAGGTTACTTGTAAAATATTAGCAGATATTCAGGAATCATAGCCAATTGAGATTCTTAATTGCGTAGACCATCTGCTTTCTTTTTGTCTGACAACCACAATGCAAATATTGTAGAAATTGATTCTACAACTGGTTCAGCGAGATTAACAGGCTCACATTCTCCACCATCAACAACAACCCCTCGAGCATCACCATATACATCAATAACCCAATTTAAACTTTTAATTTGTTACATGGTTTAAAGATGTAATAATTTCACAATAAACCCTTAGTCGGTAGAGCTACAAATTATTTACTTTATTACAAAACTGCAGCTTCTGCAGGCATAACCTTAATCAGCATTTCACCATCTTTATTCCCTCGTTGCTTAAGAGTAAATCTGAAAGACAAAAGGAATGGATATGATATAATTTGCATACAACACAAAGGAGGAAGTAACCAAGCATGTTACTAATAAAATTCATGGTTAGAGATCAAGTCGCAAAAATGAATATGAGCTTAAGATAGTTAGAGCATTGAAGAGGCAGGAACACAAATTTTAAAATTGTTACATTTATCATGGCATGTTATTTCTCATTGTTAGTTTTAACATACCGAGAAATAAATAGCATGAACTAACATAGTGAGAAATATATTTTCTTGATGTATAAGGCTATAGAGAAAATTCAAATAACTTATTTATTGCTAAATCAACAATACAAGTATATACAATTTTGATAAATAAACAGCTTGAAAATTATATATTTTGCAAGAATACAAACTTCAAGTTGATATACACATGGACTTTATGATTTATATAGGAAGAACAACAATCTAAGAGCAAAGACAAGCTAGAGCAATATTCCAAAAATGAAGAGAATACAATACAGTGTCATTGTAATAGCTGTCATCAGATCAAAACAACATGTGGATCCTAGAATTTAGGATAGGGAAAGCATGCTAACCTCTCCAGTCTAATTCAAGATAATGCATGACTAGACATAAAGCACGTATGAGTTCAATTAACACCAAAGCATGTACAAGTATCACTTTGGAGCAGTTTAATACATGGTGTTGAGGTAGATTGTTATTGAAGATGGAAATAAATATATTGGTCCCACATTGAAAAACTTGTTTTAATATTTGTGTATATATGTGAAATCTCACATGCTTTATTAATTAGAATAACTAAAGGAGAAGGGAGAGGGGAATTGCCATAACATGCCTATAACATCCATCAATGGATCAGATGTATGACTTACAAGCCATAGGTAGCAAACTTTAAGCCAAACAAGAATGTATGTCTTAACTGCGGTAAACTTGGGCACTACAAGCGAGAGTTCAGGGCTCCTCCAAAACAGAATAATGAAAACTCTACAAGTGCAAATATGGTAGACTATGAGGAAATGCAAGAAATCATTACTATGGTTTCAGATTTACAGATTGGCATGATAACTTACTTGCAATAGCTATTGCTGAAACAAAAACTTCAGACTGGTGGGTTTGATTCCGGTGCAATAGTTCATGTTTGCAACAATAGAGATTTTTTCAATAATTATAAGGAGGTTGCAGATCAACAAGAAGTGCTTATGGGAAACAAGAATGGTACAAAAGTTCTGGGAAAAGGAAACATGGATATTCAGTTCACTTCTAACCAGAAGATTGCTCTCACTAATGTGCTACATGATCCTGATATCAAGAAGAAACTTGTCTCTACATCGATCTTATGCAAAAGCGGTATCAAATCAGTCTTGGAGGGTGATAATTTATTTCTGTTCAAAAATGGCATGTTTGTGGATAAAGCTTATGCTTGTAATGAGATGTTCAAACTTAGCATTAATGAAATAAAGGAACATTCTGTTTATATTGTTGATTCTTTATCTCTATGGCATGCACGTTTAAGACATTTAAACTATAAGTCTCTGAAATATATGTCTAAACATGGTCTTATTTCTGTTACAAATAATGAGCATGATAAATGCGAAATATGTATACAAGCCAAGGTTACTAAGAAACCTTTTCTAAGTGTTGAAAGAAATTTGGAATTGTTGGATTTAGTTCACTATGATATATGTGAATTAAATGGAGTTTTAACCAAAGGTGGAAAAAGGTACTTCATTACCTTTATTGATGATTTCTCTAAATACACATGTGTGTATTTGCTTAGAAATAACGATGAACCTTCGTCACAGTGGTTAAGTGATTCGGCTTTGGTGCGAGAGGTCACAAGTTCGAAACTTGCGTAGCGTGATTCGAACATTTATTGACATGTGATATGTTATCCTAGTGACATGTTGTATATAAAGTACCATTTCAAAAAAAAAATAACGATGAAGCCTTTGATATGTTTAAACGCTATAAAACATAAGTTGAAAAATCAAAAATGTAGAAAAATAAAGACCTTACGAAGTGATATAGGAGAATATTTGTCCACCGAATATTCTAACTTTTGCAAAGAACATGGAATTATTCATCAACACACAGCTCCTTACACGCCACAACAAAATGGCTTGACTGGAAGGAAAGGTTATATGGTGAATTCTATACATTAAATGCTAAATTACCACTTAACTTGTGAGGTGAAGCATTACTCTCCGCATGTCATTTACATATTAGAATCACCTCAAGGAAAACTAAAATCTCCCCTTATGAGTTATGGAATGGTCGAAAACCAAATCTAAGATATCTAAAGGTGTGTAGATGTATTGCCTTATATAGGGTGACTGATCCAGAATGGACTAAACTAGGACTAAGAGCCTTGAAAAGTATATTCGTAGGATATACTGAAAACTCCAAAGCATATAGATTATTGGACTTACCATCTAACATGATCATTGAATCAAGAGATGTTGAGTTTATGGAATATAAATTCAAAGACGATTCAACTACAGTTCAGTCACCAATCCTCAATATTGTTCAAACACCAATAGATGCTCTTGCGCCTTCTACTAACAATAAAAGAAAGGTGATAGAAGAACAAAGAGAAATAAGAAGGACACAGAGAATTAGAAATGAGAAAAACTTTGGTCCAGATTTTATATCTTCTCAAGCTATAGCATTTCTTGTGGAAGGAACTAGAACCAAAAATCTTAATAAGATACCTATAGTGTTAAATATAGAAGATGATCCAAAAACGTATAAAGAGGCTTTAGCATCTAGAGATTTTGCCTTTTGGAAAGAAGCAATCAATGAATGGATTCAATTTTGTCAAACAATACGTGGGAATTAATAGACTTACCCCAAGGATTAAAGACAATCGGCTGCAAATGGGTGTTTCGAAGAAAACATAATAATAATGGCAGCGTTCAAACTTTTAAGGCAAGATTGTTAGCCAAGGGATTTTGACAAAAGGAAGGAATTGATTTCTTCCTATGCTCCTATGGCAAGAATTACATCCATACGAGTATTGATAGCTTTAGCGTTAATCTATCAGTTGCACATACATTAAATGGACGTGAAACAAACTTCTTAAACAGTGAACTTAAAATAGAAGTATATATGGAGAAACCTGAAGGGTTTATACTTCCTGGTAATGAAAACAAGGTTTGTAAATTAACAAAATCATTGTACAGAAGCAAGTACCCAAATGGTGGCATGAAAAATTCGACTCGACGATTTTAGAATATGGTTTCACATATAACAATGTAGACAAATGTATTACTCTAAGTTCACCAAAGAACACAGAGTTGCCATTTGTCGGTATGTAGATGATTGATGTTTAGCACAAATATCATAGGCATAAAAGATACCAAAGAATATTTATCCATGCGATTCAAAATAAAAGACTTAAATGAAGTCGACACAATACTGGGGATAAAAGTTAACAAAACTAGTGGAAATTATGCACTAAGTAAATCGCATTATATCGAAAAATGCTTTAGAAATTTGGGCACACAAAAACCAAGGATGCAAATGCCTCAATAGATTCAAGTATCAATCTAAGTAAAAATGAGGGAAAAGGCATCGCTCAGCTTGAGTACGCTAGCGCTATTGGAAGTATAATGTATGTTATGCATTGTACAAGACCTGATATAGCATATTCGGTATGCAAACTTGCACGATATACCAGCAACCCTGGTATACAACATTGGAAAGAAATTAAAAGACTCCTTGGCTATCTTAAAAAGACCAAAACTCTAGGACTCTTTTATAATGGATTTCCAAGCGTATTAGATGGTTATACTGATATAAGTTGGATAACTGTGCGGGCGATAATAAATCAACTTCGGATTGGATTTTCACATTAGGAGGATGTACTGTTTCATGGGCATCAAAAAAACAAATACGTATTACGCACTCTACTATGGAATCTGAATTTATAGCGCTTGCCGCTGGAAAAGAGGCTGAATGGTTAAGGAATATGTTATTGGATATTAAGTTATGGCCAAAACCGATACCAACTATAGCTTTACATTGTGATAGTCAGGTAACTATGTCTTGAGCATATAATAATGTATACAATGGAAAGTCGAGACATATAAGCCTCGGACATGAGTATGTAAGACAAATAATTAATGATGGAATAATTACCATTGTATATGTAGGTCTAGTAATAATTTGATGGACCCATTAACAAAAGTCATGACCAGGGAAATGGTAAGGTCCACATCAGTCGGAATGGGTCTTAAACTATGTCTTATGAATAATCAATGAGTAATCCAAACTTAACATTAACTAACTTAATTGTAAGGTTTAATAGGTAACAACAACCTATCATATGATTGGAAGGCACTAAGTTAATTTAGTGCACACTGTTACAGATATGGAAAGGTTGAGTTGAAAATTCTTAATAAAGTTCTAGATAGTTTGGTAACAGAGACATTAAAAGAGATAGAACTCTACCTTTATGAACTTGGAAGTGGTTTTGCTTTTAAGCAAGAGTTCATTAGGTTTACTCTTGTAAGAGTTCATTAAGCCGAGGTGGAGCACATGGCCATAAAGGTGCTAACAGGAAGAGAAATTTATTGGTAAAATAAAGTTATGTGTGTAGTATTTTTAACTTTATAAGTCAAAGGAGACTTGGTTTAAGTTAAGACCACCCAGCTCTTCTTTAAGGTCTTGAGATATTCAAACTAATATGTGGTTTAATCGAATAAATACCATATACAATGCTTAATCTTAAGCTAAGATAAAATTGATTATCGTCAACAAAAAAAATCTAATGGGGGATTGTTGAGGTAGATTGTTATTGAAGACGGAATAAATATATTAGCCCCACATCGGGAAAATTGTTTTAATATTTGTGTATATATATGAAGCCTCACATGCTCTATCAATTAGAATAACTAAAGGAGAAGGGAAAAGGGGCATTGCCATAACACACATGAACAAAAAGCACTTGGCACGTGTGCGTGTGTGAGAAGGGAACCAAAAATGGTATAGTTGTTGGGTACCAATTGTTGTAATTTTTGAACCTACTTTTCCTCTTCAAATTTGAACTGTTAGTTGCAAACAGTTTTGACTATTTTCTAACGACCGCACCCCTTCGCCTAACATCCGTTCTTGCACTATATAGACCCCTCCAACATCTGTTTTATTTTTCAACTTCTCCTCTTCTCAATTATTAAACAATAAATTTCCTGCGAATCCACAGACATTACTACTCTCTGTTTTTGTGTTTTGTTATATCCTGGGAAGTAGTTTGCCATCAACCTTTAGCAAAACTCCAAGCGAGTGGGGGCAAATATTGTTTAAGGAAAGCGTCTGCACGCCTCAAAACCTGGCTCAACTTTGATCCTTCACTGTTTCCTACACATGGTGCTCCCTTTACATGTGGAAATTTCTTTATATTGGAAAATTAATCCACTCATCTCAAATGATACCAATTTAATAACAATCATTCAATTTAATTCTGAAGCCTAGTCTATATTTTGTTGACACCAAAACCAGATTTTGAATACATATTTTTTGTGCTGTGGCCACATTAAATGATCATTTTCACTTATTTTTACAGAGCTGGCCCTGCAATTGTTATTTCCCAAGAAAATTGTTCCAATGATCCTCTATGTCTAAAATCTTATAAATTAGATCATATTGTCATATCTATTACATTTCCGTTTGGATCCTTCAACGAAATTCTATCATTGTAGGTATGTTTAGCCTAATTTGTCTCATTTTATGCATGTAACAACAGCGGGCATGAGTGGATTTAGGTTAAGCTGGGATTGGCATGACCTAGCCTAAATTTTCAAATATGAATCAAACATGCTTAATATATAATGTAAGAAGACATAAAATAACTTGCACATAAGGTACATTCATCCAGTAACATTAAGCTTATTTTTTTTGTGTACAATAGATTATGCAATAATGAATAATTGATATTTAAGGTTTTACTGTATTTGAAATGCAAACATGCGGTAAAACACTTTTTTTGTTATCGTCATTTTCAATTTCACACAATATCGTAACTTTTATCAAATATTTCTTATTCATCAAAAAGATTACTTGTTCACTCACATCTATAAACTGTAACCGAATATCAAAAAATTCGATATCCATTTGATAATCATAATTCACAAATACAAATATTTGATAATGATTGCGGCTAAAGCTAACGATGATGATTCAAATGCAAATGAGATATAATACTTTTCATAAAATATGCTATTTTCACTACAACAAAAATACCATTTAACAACACTGAATAAATGTGGCCAATATTTTAACAACATTTATCGTAATGTTGTTATATCCACAGTTGTAAAAGATGGGGTCTCTTTTGCAATATTTATTTAAATGTTGTATAAAACGTTGTAGTAAAGTTAGTTATAACAAAATATAAATATAGTGAAAACACGAAAAGATAAATGAAAAACTATGTACTTCATTTTTTGGATGTTATGAAATAACCAGTTACATCATATTTCAAATATTGTGATATGCTTTTTTTACGATAATATCTATTTGTTGTATATCTGGTTTTTCTATGATTTCCATATGTTGCAATTTAATTTCAATAACGTTATATACCTGTTGTAGAACCATCATTCACGTCTTTTGGTAAAACTTGTGTTTTACTTTTATACAACTATTTTCGGATGTAATATTTATATTTTATCATATTTTTTCAATGTTTTAAATACAAGTTAGACAATGTTGTTTAAATGTCAATCAAACTTCATTTGCATCAGTTTTTGAACATTGCAAACAAAGTTTGTACAACTATTTTTAACCGTTATATTTTGTATTACCACCACGATTACTCATCATTGTAAATAAATTGTTTACAACATTGCTTTAACATAAATAAAAATACATTTAATTCGTACGATAAACGTTGTGCATAAATATTTTACAACTAATGACAAACATTGTATATAAATCATGCCAACAGTTTTCACATGGTATCTTATGTTTCAACAATATTTATATATCGTGGCAATATGTTTATTACAGTCACAAAATGTTGTTAAATGTCCAACCACAACAAACATCGTAGAATATGTATATGTACGCACGCACACGACAAAATTGATAAATTAGTTAAATTTCAATGACAAACACATACATGATACATACAACAATATGTTGGAACAACTAATGATTTACTAATAGAAAAAACAATTACATGAATCATCACAAAGTATCCTGTGGTTTGGAAGACATACATTACAAATGTGAATGCAAATAAAAATTAGAACAAAAATGCAACTACGTCGAACAAAAATATGATGGCAGCAAAAGCCTTCTTTCTAGAAGCACCTTTATTCCTGCATCATGTGCAACATAAAAATTTAAATAAACTTTAGTTAGTTTAATGTGCTGCGGTAATAAAAAATGAAAGAAACTATAGGAGAAAAAACCAAGGTGATTGTAGAAAATATATGTTAACTTGGCCAAGTTTTACTAGCTTGGTCATGCTTCCAATATTTCTAATACAATGTGCAAAAATACATCACTATGTGAAAAATAGTTTCCATGTTTGAATTTTAGTCTACAAGCAATTTTATTTAAAAAAGATATAACATCAGTTTAATATTTTGTGGGCTGCACTAATTGAGCATTGTTATATTGAAAATCAATGATTCTTTGTTTCTATAAAGGTACTATTACGGCAGCTGTTGACTGCAAGAAGAGGAATAGTTCACTCTGAGATGCCTGCTGGACATGGAGTTCAAAAGGGATTGTAACTATTGATCAATCTGGCTTCCAAATATAAAATGCAACATTTCTTAACATCATAATCATATGACATACGATCTAAAACTTAAAAAATAGTATTGCAACTATGAATCAATTAAGCTTCAAAATATAAAATGTGCCATTTCTTAATCTCATAGACTTATTATAGCTTATATGATCCAAACTGAATTACAAATCAATAGGATTTCAATCATGGATCAATGTAGCCTCAAAATATAAAATATAACGTTTCTTAATCTCACAATCTCATGACATGTACAACCTAAAACTAAATCAAAAATAAATAGGATTGCAATTATGGATCAATCTAGTTCAAAAATATAAAATGTAACATTCCTTAATATCATAATCTGATGATACTCATGCTATAAAACTAAACTAAAAATCAATAGGGTTGGGCCACGATATCAAGAACTATTAAGCAAAGACATATCACAAGTCAAAAAAGATGGAGTCTATAGCAAGAGAAGCATTTGGAGTGAAATCTCCAGTGTACACAAGAACGCCAACAATGTACCTGGACTTCACCTTGAAACTAGGTTCAGAGTTGCACCAGCAAATTCCGGATTTATGGAACGTATTCGAATACATAATAGAGGGTGAGGGTGTTTTCTGTAAATTGAATTTGTTGCCTATAACTAGTCATCATATTATAGTTTTAAGCAATGGAGATGGAGTTGGTGTTTGGAATGAGTCGGAGGAGTTGAGGTTTGGTGGTTCAGCATGGGCCTTTTGTTATGAAACTCAAATCATACAACTATTGAGCATCTTAGAGACAATTTTTTATTTCAAGATTAGAAGCATTAAACGTTCCTCCCCTCTCAGGAAAATGCGTACATTTCCTTCTTTCGAAGAGTATTTTTTATACACCATCATATTTTACACAACACACATACGTATATTGTTTGATTTTGCTTTAGTGTCTATAAGTGGATCGAATGTAGGCCATCCAATAAGTGAAAAATAGTTTTATGGGAATTAAATAGATTAGTGGTTATAAAAACGTACCATAAAGAGGTCTTCAGCTTGTGTTAATATCCCGTTTTCTAAGCGTCTAGTACTGAAATACTGCAAGCCTACAAACATGAAACAACGAATGCATTAGTATAAACAAAAATAGCTATTATTACTAAAAGAGGAAACAAAAAACTTAGCAATAAAAGATCACATGAGTCAACCATCTACTTGTAATTTTTACTCTTAGTTTCCATTTATAAAATACTTAAAGAGAATCATAAAAATAAGTCCACTAAAAGATACAGCAGCAAATTGACATTATTTAAATAACAAAGTAAAATAAAATTAATGATTAAGTAAAAGGAAATAATCTACAACCGTCATAATGAAGATCTATGACATTTTTAATGCATGGGACATGAATAATAATCAAATAAAATGAACTTCCACTAAGAGCTTATATTTTCATATTCTATTTGCTTGATAATGCGGATAAAATTTATATACCAATAATAATTGATTTATGATATGCATTCAAACTAATATTAACTTTATTGATATAATACAATAGTTATTGACTTTGTTGATTTAATATGCCACTTATTAATTAATTTTAATACAACAAATACCATAAATCAATAAATATTAGTTAGCACTTAATCTCATTTATGTTCATATTTCATATGTATCCAAACCTAATATATTTATTCTATTATATAAAAAATAGAATATTGGACTACTTGTATTCTCTCACCACAATTCATCTCAAACCAAATATAGGCTTGTCCTCAACTCATGCCGATATTTTTCACTTTTCTCCTCCTAATTTCTACCCTTTCTAGTTAACTAAACTCTCACCTCCCTATCTTTCTGCCTTCCCTAGCTTTTCTAGTATTTATCTCGTAATTTTAAACGTTTTGGGATTAGAAAAACTCAAAAATTCAATCCAAATTCAACGAGACAAAAAAACCCTCCATCCAGTATCTATAATATATTCTAACTATCTTTTGGGAAACTACAAATAAAATCACGAACATGTCACGTTTGTCCCCCGACCCATCGCTCGTTCGGCCTCAAGCGCAAGTTCACCCTCACCTTGAAATCACATATAGAGGTTGAAGTTGCCACCTCCCTAGGAAGAACTGACGCACCATAAACATCAATCACACTACCACGGTCTTCAGTACAAATTATCCTCTAACATATATTCTTTGAATCTTAAAATTAAAGTTGAAATATATTCTTCCCAACAAGTATATCTGCTTGCCTTTCAATCTTCTTTTGTTCATATTCTTCCATGGGGTTCTGATTAGTGGTCTAAACCAGGCTTGTTTTTGTTAATAATGTTGAGCATAAAGATTTTGTGGTTGTTTAATATTTAACATATTCTCCCTTTTTTCATTAGTTCATTGATACTTTGACTGATATAGAAAATGATTGTATGTATGTTTATGTTTTTTTCAAGATTATATGCATGTTATTAACATCTATTTCTGTAAGATGTACAAAATTGATCATGGCAAGCTTAATTATGGAAGTTCCTTTTAGATTTAAGCTAAACTACTTAGTTCTCTAAGAACTCAACCATACATCCAAGGTAGTAGTTTGATTGAATCAACCAAGGAATGCATTGGTATAAACAATAATAGTTATTATTGCTACATATAGGAAACAAAAAACTTAACAATAAAAGATTTTTACTCTTAGTTGCCTCTTATAAAATACTAAATGAGAAGCTTAAGAATAAATCCACTAAAAGATACAGCTGCAAATTGGCATTATTTAAATCCTAAAAGTAAAATAAAATTAATAATCAAGTAAAATAATGATCTAATTCAGGAAGCTTGTGTAATTATATACACGTGCAACTGTGTGATCAAAAAGGAAATGTGAGCCATATTAATTTTCACCGCTGCTTAAAAATCATATTCCGAAATTAGTATGCATTGACGTTTGATACGACAAAGATAACACAGAATTTATTTACTTTTTTTTGCAAAAAACAACATGAGTAACTAAACATATAAAAAATAAACAAACTTCTTATGCGTATCACAACAATTTAAGTTGAATGAACAAAACATCATTATACCAATGCATAATGATTTTGGATTATTGAGTTTTGAAATTGCTAAAATAAAAAATTACCTGAACAATGGAAATAAGAGAAGCTACACTAGTATGCCTTCATGACCCTTTCTTTCGAAGCCATCATCATCTTCCAAAGCTTCATCGAGTTGTGATATATCCAAAGTTTGACAACTTATATAGGTATCTTCATTGCACATTTCTAATTCAAGAAATCCTCTAGCCGGTGGTTTCAATAAAACATACCAGTTAGAGGCATCAAAATCTCTTGAGTAGAAAACTTGTCTAGCTTGTGAGCTAAAATAAAAGGATCATTCTTGAATTTGTTTTGAAATTGGTGGAGATTAGCTAATATAAAACCATCCTCGATCTTAACACCACGACCAATATTAGCCCAGGCACATTTAAACATAGGAATTTGAATAATATGATAGTCTACACAATAATTTCTTGAAGAACACCAATGTATGCCAGTTGTACTAATATTTAAATGTGAATCACTCATGCTATTTGCTTCAATCATTATACCACTATTTTGGGTTGACCATTCAACATATTGGGTATGAAATCTACATCCATTTATAATATAACCAGTATATGTAGCCACTTGCCTTTCAGGGCCAAATGATAACCACTTTATCTTCTCAGAAACATGATTTTTTGCCTTAATCTCCATTTTAACCTATAGTAAGTTAAAATGGGCTAGAAAAAATCATGTAAGCACATGTGCTTTTTCGATGTAAGGCGCGCACACACAAAAATAATAGAAATCAAACTAATAACGCCCTACCTTTTTTTGGAACCAATCACCAAAGGTAGCAGAATGTTGATTTCAAAGCAGTTTTTGATGAAGCGATCATATGAATGCTTTAGTTCATCCATATGCATTCTAAAATATAAAAAGATGACATAAATTGTAAATATTACACTATTTAAGGTATAATATAGCTTAGTAGATCTTATTACACTTACTTCTCATATGACTGCACTTTTGTCGTATTAAAAAGCACATAACGATGTGCAATTTTTAGCTTTTCATTAGGCATGGTAACATGATTTTCTTTACTGATTGGACGTCTGATATGTTAAGCATTATTTTTAAATTCTTCATTTTGACCATGCTTCTCACCTATTTCAACGTTTTGTTTCACATAACCAGTACAATACCTCATGCACTTTTCAGCAGGATAACTCTCTGATTTGCATCCTTCAGGACGTGAGAGGTTTTAACATAGCCTTTTAGTATTTTCATATATCTACAAAAAGAAAAGAAATTACCGAGTAAATTTCATTCCAATCTATTATTTATGTAAATTTATCCAAAAAAAAAGTATCTTTCTATATGAACTATATCCCATTTTGCTTTCTTTCTAGTCGATGTATTAAAAAACTTCACATGACATTGTCATTTATACATTAATGGGGTTTAAAATACTAAAATAGTTCTCAACTTGTAGCTACATGATAAAGTTTCTGTTAGCACCAAAATTGGTCACTAACCTCGTAGAAGAAGATTGTGAAGAGATATAAGTGATGAAATCAAATTAAACAGAGAAGACAGTGCTAATCTAAATACAGAAAGTAAGAACACCAAATTTATAGTGGTTCAGCGTAATTGCCTACGTCCACTTTGAGGTTAAACTTTATTGATCTTCTTTATAGTTGATTACAAATACAATTCGTGAATCAAATGTTTGAATGAAGTTCTTAAGTAGAGAAGATGAGTCTTGAAAATGGCAGAGTCTCCCCGGTGTTTTCTCTCCCAAAAAAGGATCCCTTTCACTGTGACCTTGTCCCTCTATTTATAGGCAAAAGTGGGTTGGACTACCCAAGTGGGCTTGATAGCCGAACGCTCGAGCCCAGGCGCTGCATGCCGAACCAGGTACGCCGAACGCTTCCATGCCGAACGGTCCTTCCCATGCCGAACGGTGCTTCTGATGTATGGGAAGTGTAGGATGGTTGCAGTGAAGCCGAGCGTATCTCTGTTCGAAGCTCTTGACCGATCAATGTATGTAGGTCGAATGATATCGTTACCTTGCGTAGTTGTGCATACTGAATGCCTTCTGAATGCCGAACGCTCTCGTTGCCGAGTTATCCTATCGCCGAGTTCTACTGACGCCGAGTACCTCTGGATGCCGAGTACTCCGGATGCCGAGTACCATGGGATGCCGAACACTAGTTGACGCTGAGCATAGGTTGTTGCCGAGTGCTAGTTGATGCCGAACACTACTTGACGCCGAGTACCCTTGTTGCCGAGTACTACGCCGAGTAGTCTCGATGCCAAGTGCTCTCGTATGCCGAGCAGTCTCGTATGCCGAGCAGTCTTGGTGCCGAGCAATCTTGATGCCGAGCGTTGGTTGACGTTGAGTGCCAGTTGACGCCGAACACTGCTGAGTACTACGCCAAACACTCCTGGACGCCGGACACTATGGATGCCGAGTACTACGCCGAGTACTCATGGATGACAGTTGCTTCGCCGAACACTCCTAGATGCCGGACACTCTCTGATGCCGAGCACTTATTGCCGAGTACTAGTTGCCTGGTCAAATCCCCAGGAAACACTTGCCCCCCAAAGTGTATTGCATGGCCGAACGTGATGCGCTTTGAATCTGGTACAATCTACCTCGGAGGTACCTCTTCAAGAATGTTAGCGAAGGAGGTGCGAGACGAACAAGGTTGGGATGCCGAACGATACGTTCGAAGCCGAGCATACCTCGTGTGCCGAACGCTCTGGTATTGACCGGTTCTACCGGGTATAGCCTCTTCGTCTTCTACCTCCCTCTATATAACCAGGCACCCTTCCACCATTTTCTTTTACGTCTTCTTTATTATCACTCTTAGAGATTTGCAATCCTATCAGACATAAAGCCTATATAATCCATTCTCAACTTCGATCGTCGAATTAGGTATCCTTCCTCTAACAATTGCACTACTTCCATTTTAGGTTCATCTTATGGAAACAGAGTATTTCCTTTAGTTGTAAACGCGTGGCTAGTGGGAGTGGTTCGCTCGTTTGGAATCGCCGAACGGTGCACGGGAGTTGAGCCTAGCTCCTTTGCGCTGATCAAGTTTGGAAGAAGAAAAAGGTAGATGGGGAGTCGAACGGCGTAACCTGCTTCGGGCGATCTGTCTCTGTCGTTCGGCGTAAATGGAGTAGGAGCAGGGTGGAGTTATGATCTAAGGCGGAGCTCTACTCTAGCCGAACGAACTTAAGCCGAACACTACCCTAATGCCGAATAGACGCATTCGCTGAATAACCTTTAGCCGAACGACATAATCGCCGAACAACTATCGTGTCGATCAGTACTTAGACATGCCGAACGAACGTATACACCGAACAGGACTTAGACACGCCGAACGCACATATACACCGAACAGGACCTAGTCACGCCGAACGCACATATACATCGAACAGGACTTAGACATGTCGAACAGTAGTTATATGCCGAACAAACATATACATGCCGAACAATTTTAATGCTGAACAGAACCTTTGACTGGACAATGTCTTTAACCGAACGAGGCTTTTAGCCGGGCCAGGACTTTAGCCGAACACTTGACTATGACTTGACCGAACCAAGATGCCCGCCGAACAACATTTAAATGTCGAACGATATAAATGTCAAATTAGACTTATGCCGGACACTTCATAAATCACATGTTTTCTGAATCTGGAATTGTAATCGCCCCAAGGCAAGCTTTTTGGGACGGTCAGCGATGACGGTCTTCGAAGGCGGCGATTCGAAGCTAATCATTATATCTTTAAAATCTCACTGCTTGTACACAATTGTTTTCACTAGTTCACACACCACGTGGGGGGGAAACTCGTGTTGCTAATTCTAACGTTCAACGTTTTTTGAGTATAGCTCTCTCAAGCACTTAGTTATTTATTTGGGATGTCGAGAAAATCTAGCTCCGCCACCATATCCGACAGGCCTGGGCCGTCATCGAGGCAAGGAGCCGCAGATACTTCTAACCCGTCAACCTCTCCCGCACATAACTTGGCACCTGATGCTCTGGAGTCAACCATCTTACTAGACAATCCGATCGATTCTCAAGCCTCGAAGATCAACGAGGCTGCTCTATGACGGATATGCTCCATTCACGGGATTCCCTTTGCTGACGTGTTAGTTCCTTCGAGACACGACCGCCCTCATCTGCCCCCAGTCGGGTACACTGCCTGCAACAAGTTCATGTGTTGGATGGGCAGCGTGCCTCCATTCAATTTATTTCTCCGGGATGTGCTGCAGTATATAGACATAGCTCCGTCGTAGCTGCACCCGAATGGCCATGCATTTCTATATGGGACTTATTTACTTTTCATGGCCGTCTTTTCCAGACCTCCGACCCCCGGTGATATCCGATACATTTATATGTTCAAGAGACGGAAAGATAGCCCTTCTTTTATGTTCCTCGAGCCATACCACAAGTGCCAGATCTTGACAGGGGCATGTAGCAAATTCGCCCTGTACAAACAGGAATGGTTCTATGTGCGCTGCCCGTCTGGTTTTGCTAGGAGATGGGTTGAAGGCAGTAAGTCTCTCTGCTGAATCGTTATTCGTATTTAATTGGAGTCATGCTTTTCCTAACTCTTCATTTCATCTTTTCAGGTATCAACCCGCGTCCGGAAGGCCGAGGATATTCTGAGGCTGTTGAAGCCATTAGATCTCTTCCTGCTGAGGATCGAGACATCCGGACTATCATTTCAAATGAATCGCTGTCGGGGTTCGACTTGCTAGCCCCTGGTCGTCGGATCAGCCTTCCAGAAGGTGTTACAATTCCCAAACCTCCATCTGGTAAAGGGAAAAAACTTGTCGGACCGTCGTCGCGTCGCGCTCCCGACACGCACGAAGAAGGCAAGCGCAAAGAGGATGATGCCCCCGAAACTCAGGGCGAGAACGTGGGTCCCGCTTGGAATCCGGCAATCGAAGTTCAGGATATTGAGACATCATCCTCCCCCTCGAAGGGAAAGAAGAAGCTGGAATATACGGTTCAAAAGGAGAAAGTTGGTGGCACCTCAAAATCTACGCCTATCCCTCCTGAGAAAGAGGCTTCTTCGCAGCATCTGGAAAGTTCTCTGAGGGGTCTGTCCAACTTGTCCATCCCCGATGATTTACTTAATTACGGACTCGATGATCCTGAAGCTCTCAAATTCTCTTCGCCCGCTAGAGGCAATGTAGGAGTTCAACTCCCGGCTCAAGGAGACAATACTCCGATTAGCAAAGATAAACGAACGGGTCCGTCGGGGGAACACTAGGACACACACGCACATGCGCATTCCATAATATACTTCAAGTCTTTTTAATTCGTGAATTCTCCTTAACTCGTTGTTATCTCCATTCTTTGCAGCTGATATGGGCCGCTCACACGGACTTGATCGCCTTCAGGGGTCTTCTATATTCCATCACTCCGGACGGGATTCCGGTTCAGGCAAACGCAGGGACCGAGGTGATTATGAAGATAGGGACAATCGTCCTCGCCAGTCGTCTCACCGCAAGAAAGCACACTCTCAATCTTCCCAGTCCCGCGATCTTCCTCCTCCAACTGAGCCGGATAAAGAGAAGTCTTTGCAGAAGGGTTATCAGTCTGATGCTGCTCGAGAACAACATTCCAGTTCATCGAGTATGAGGCAAGTTCGAGAGCAACGTAAAAGAACGGAATTCTCTAAGCCTCCTCCTCCTATTCCTGCCGTGGACCCAACTGTTGCGGAAAAGATGGTCGACCTTAAGGCCAAGTTTCCGAAAATCTGTTTTGACGGCTTGAAATTCCTCCCAGCCATCCATCACATTCCTGGGCACGTGAAGCAAAGTGCCATTGCCTGCAACAATGACGTCTATGTTCAACATGACGCATTCGTACACTTGGTGGAGAAGATCTCGGAAGTATCTGTCGAGCGTCAACACGAGATTGACCATCTGAATCTGGAGGCTGACAGCGATAAGAAAATCATCAAACTCCAAGACGAAGAGCTCGCTTCGTATAAGTCAAAGCTAGAAGCCGCTGAACAAGGTGCAAAAGATACTGCTGAGGCAGTTACTCGCTTAGAGGTGGCTCACAAAAAGGAGCTTGACGAAGCAGTCCAGCGCAGCGGCGCCCTTGCCCTAGAAAAAGACTCTGTCCAAAAAGAAAGGGACGCGCTCGCTACTCAAGTCAAAGAGCTGAAAGAGCTACTCTTCAAGGAGAAAGAAGACAAAATAGCTGCTCAGGAAGAATCACAGCGGTATTGTGATGAGACCATTGCTACCCGACTCCTGAAGACAAAGCTCGACGATGAACTTGCCGGGGTCGAGAAAATGAAGGATGAGGCCCGTGAGGAGGGAAAAAGAGTGGCTGTGGAGGAGCTTGATTCTCGCCTTGAGGCGGCCGCAGAGGCCGGCAGGGAAGAGGTCAAAAGTATGTTTGATCCGTTGATCGCCGAGTACGGAGCCCGCATCCTTATGCACCGTGACTTAACATTCTTGGGCGACGGCTACCTCGAATCCCTGGCTGAGGCATGGGAAACTCTGATAAAGATCAGGAAAGTCGAGTCAGGCTCCGAAGAGATCGACGAGGATGCATTGGTGAAGGAGTTCCTGAGGGGGAATGAGCCATCGGATTTATCCGCAGCATTGGCTCTTTATGGCAAAGGCTCTTCCCCTTCGAAAGAGAAGAACGACGAGGCCGGCCCGTCAGAGGCCGACGCTACTACTCCTCACATCGCCGCTACTTATGCTGCTCAATCGGCCGATCGGTCGACGCTTGATCCATTCGAGCAGCATGCCAGTTATGATCCCGAAGATCCCGGGCTCGGCGTTCATGTGCTGTCACCTATCCTGGAGGGTGAAACCCCGCGCGCCACCGATAGCCAACCGGATCCTGGTAGGAAATTCTTCTTTCTCTAGAAGTCGAAGAGATCCCGTCATTTTTCAGCAACGGTTATTCGTTCTAATGCCCATTTCTTATATTTTCGTGCAGGTTGTTCTGACGCCGAGCCAACTCCGAGGAGCGATGACGCCAAGGAGGAAGCAGGGAAAACAAGCGACATTGCTCACGCAGGGGTAACCCCCGGTCCCGACGCCCAAGTGATCGGGGCGCTTGATGATGACAAACTTGATACTTCGTCTCCTGTCGAAGGAAGCGATGAAATTAGAATCACTGGCGCCTCTGAGCATACTTCAGAGATGAGCATGAAGGACCGTCTTGTCGACGAGGAGAAGAGAAAAGTCAAAGTCAAAGTCGAGTCTGAAATACTGGAACTCACTGACCCGCGGAACAGACCTTTGAAAATCATTCTCCCGGGTAGGTCCAAACCACTAGATGTTCCGTCTCCTACTCCTGACTCCGTTTCTCTAGCAAGCAAAAAGTCCAAGAAAAAACGTGAGGGAGAGGAGTCGTCGGAAACATCAAAGGAAGAAAAAAAGAAGAAGTCGAAGAAATAATTGATATACTCGTTCAACGAGTTTTTTGCTTAAGTCTTGTAGTTGCTTTTATCTTTCACAACTTGCAGTTTGTATAGAGAAGTCTGAATTTTGTAGGAGTGATCATGTATCCCCGTTTTGGACTTATCGAATAAAATTTTAGTTTCTTTATTGCTTGAATGATTCTCTTGTCTTTCTTTGGTTTGTTGACTAACTGTAGCCATAACTCAAGTTCTCATGAGTTGCATTATCTCCCGGTCCGTTCTTGAGTACTTGGACTCTCTCCGATTCTGCGTTCCGGGAACTCGGAGATTTGAGATCGATTATACTCTAGTCCACGCTCTGGGGACTTAGAGTGCTCCGCTCCGCACTCTGGGGATCCGGAGATTTGAAATCGTTTATACTCTAGCCCGCACTCTGGGGACTCAGAGTACTCCGCTCCGCACTCTGGGGATTCGGAGATTTGAAGTCATTTATACTCTAGCCCGCGCTCTGGGGACTCAGAGTACTCCGCCCCACACTCTGGGGATTCGGAGATTTGAAGTCGTTTATACTCTAGTCCGCGCTCTAGGGACTTAGAGTACTCCGCTCCGCACTCTGGGGATTCGGAGATTGGAAGTCGTTTATACTCTAGTCTGCGCTCTGGGGACTTAGAGTACTCCGCTCCGCACTCTGGGGATTCGGAGATTGGAAGTCGCTTATACTCTAGTCCGCGCTCTGGGGACTTAGAGTACTCCGCTCCGCACTCTGGGGATTCGGAGATTGGAAGTCGCTTATACTCTAGTCCGCGCTCTGGGGACTTAGAGTACTCCGCTCCGCACTCTGGGGATTCGAAGATTGGAAGTCGTTTATACTCTAGTCCGCGCTCTGGGGACTTAGAGTACTCCGCTCCGCACTCTGGGGATTCGGAGATTCGGAATCGTTTATACTCTAGTCCGCGCTCTGGGGACTTAGAGTACTCCGATCCGCGCTCTGGGGATTCGGAGATTCGGAATCGTTTATACTCTATTCCGCGCTCTGGGGACTTAGAGTACTCCGATCCGCGCTCTGGGGATTCGGAGATTCGGAATCGTTCGTACGAGTCTGTATGTCGTGCAGGATAACGTAATTTATCATCCAATTAAGAGATATAGAAACTTCATAGAAAATGTGGCTTCAAGCCTTTATTAATGAAAATCAACTAAATTGCTTGATTACAACTTTAAAAGGAAACTAAGTCATTATTGAATGGAAACATGCAGGAAACAACAGTGCCTACAACAAGAAAGGAAAACATGCTAAATGTAATAGTGCCGCAAATGTTCACTGATCCATGCTCGGGGGAGTGTCGCGCCATCAACGGTCGCTAGCTTGAATGTTCCTTCTCCAAGCTTCCGTTCAATGGCGTATGGACCTTCCCAGCTGGGATTCATGCGTGATGGTACCGGGAAGACTCGTTTCAGAACGAGATCTCCCACATCAAAGATTCTTGGGCGGACTCTGTCGTTGTAGTAACGCTTGACTCGATGTCTGTGCGCCGCCGCCCTTAATTCAGCTTCTTCCCGCTTTTCGTCGATGCAGTCCAGTGATTCCAGCAAGAGGTTTTGGTTCGTCTTGGGATCATAGTATGTCACTCGGTGCGATGGAACTTCAAGCTCCACGGGTATAACGGCTTCAGAGCCGTATGCCAAGGCGAACGGAGTGTGGCCGGTCGCGGACTTGTGGGTAGTTCTATACGCCCATAATGCTGTCGGGAGCTCATCTACCCACTTGCCTCCAACCTTCTCCAGACGCTTCTTCAATATGCACTTGATTATTTTGTTAACGGCCTCGACTTGTCCGTTAGCTTTTGGGTGCGCAACGGCGGCGAACTTTTTCTCGATGCCGTACTTCAAACAGAACTCTTTGAACTCTCTACTTTCAAATTGCGTTCCGTTGTCCGTAACGATGGTGCGTGGAAGGCCAAAGCGGCATATAATGTTTCGTACAACGAAGTTAATGACCTTCTTAGAGGTGATAGTGGCCAAAGGTTCTGCCTCAGCCCATTTCGTGAAATAGTCGACTGCAACTATTGCATATTTCGCACCACCTTTGGATAAAGGCAAAGAGCCGATTATGTCGATTCCCTAGATCGCAAATGGCCAGGGACTGATCATTTGTGTGAGTTCCGTTGATGGAGCCCTCGGGATTTTTGCATATCTTTGACATTTGTCGCATTTTCTTGCGTAGTCCGCGGCATCCCGGTTTACGGTGGGCCAGTAATATCCATAGCGGAGGATCTTCTTTGCTAGCGTTTGCCCCCCAGTATGGTCGCCGCATTCCCCTTCGTGAACTTCCCTCAAGACTCGCTTTGTTTCATCATGAGCGATGCACCGTAATAATGGGACTGAGAATCCTTTTCGATACATGGATCCACCCTGCATTACGTACCGCGCAGCCTTTCGAAGGACCTGTCGTCTTTCGCTTCTTTTTTCTGGTAAAGCCCCGGTTGTCAGGTACAGTTTGAATGGGGTTATCCATGATTCCTTCTCGATTTCTGTTCCCAACACGCGATCGACTTTCATCTCGTCTATGCTCGGGGCATGCAAGACTTCAACGGGATACAATCCCATTTGTTGAGCATCGTCGGTACTTGCGAACTTAGCCAACAAGTCGGCTTCTTTGTTATGTTCTCGCGGGATATGTGAAATGTCATAACGCTTAAGATTTGATAGTAGTTCTTGGACCTGAACGAGGTACGGAGCAAGCTTTCGTCCCTTTGCTTGGTAGTCTCCTCGTACTTGGTAAACCACCAACTGCGAGTCACAAAAGATTTCGACTGATTCGATCCCGAGTTCTTTGATGAGCTTCAAGCCAGCGATCAGTGCTTCATATTCAGCTTCGTTGTTTGTAGCCGGGAAATCGAGCTTCAGGGCATAACAGATTGATCGGTTTTCCGGAATTATAAGAACCACGCCTGCGCCGGAACAACGGTCGTTTGATGCACCGTCAGTGTATAATTTCCATCGAATGGGGGGAATGAGGTCGTGATCGTCCGGTTTGATGGGTATGGTAAATTCAGCGATGAAGTCTGCCAACGCTTGCCCTCGGATGGCTCTCCGTGGTAAGTACACGATATCGAACTGGCTCAACTCGATGTTCCATTTTAGCAATCTTCCAGAAGTTTCCGGTCGTTGGAGTACCTGCCTCAGGGGTTGATCGGTATAAACACCGATTGAATGCGCTTGAAAGTATGGGCGCAGCTTGCGTGATGCAATCACCAAGCAGTAAGCCAATTTCTCGATTTTAGGGTAATTCTTCTCTGCCCCCGTTAAACGCTTTCTAACATAATACACCGGCTTCCGGACTCGATCCTCCTCACGAACCAAAGCTGCGCTTATCGCATGAGGGGATATAGCCAAGTAAACGTACAACATTTCATGGTCAACTGGTTTTGATAGCATTGGTGGGCTTTCCAGATGCCTTACCAGATTCCGGAATGCTTCCTCACAGCTAGACGTCCATTCAAAATTTCTCTTTCCTTTCTTTATTATGTCAAAGAACGAGATGCACTTGTCAGTTGCCTTGGATATAAATCGACTCAGCGCAGCTACTTTTCCGTTCAAGCTCTGTACCTGCTTTATAGTCCTGGGCACTTGTACATCTCGAATAGCTTGGATCTTTTCTGGGTTGGCTTTGATTCCCCTAGCGTTGACGATGAATCCCAAAAACTTCCCTGATGCAACGCCAAAAGAACACTTCAACGGGTTGATCTTCATTCCATAAAACTTGAGTATGTTAAACATTTCAGCTAAGTCTTGAATGTGGTCGTTTGACCGTCGAGACTTCACGAGCATGTCGTCCACATAGACTTCCATGGTTTTACCCAGCTGGTCCTTGAACATTCGATTCACCAAACGTTGATAAGTCGCTCCAGCATTCTTCAATCCAAAGGGCATCACTACATAGCAATACAGTCCGACATTCGTAACGAAGCTGGTGTGTTCTTGATCCGGAATATGCATTGGGATTTGGTTGTATCCTGAGTACGCGTCCATGAATGACAACAGCTCGTGTCCTGCGGTGGAGTCGACCAACTGATCGATCCTAGGCAACGGGAAACTGTCCTTCGGGCATGCTTTGTTCAAGTCGGAATAATCTACGCAAGTCCTCCATTTGCCATTCGCCTTCTTTACTAGCACGGGGTTGGATACCCATTCAGGGTAGAGGGCGTCGCGGACGAACCCATTCGCCTTGAGTTTGTCCACCTCCTCTCCAAGAGCGGCGGATCTCTCCGGATCCATTCCTCTCCTTTTTTGCTTGACTGGGACGTATTTCGGGTCTATGTTCAACATATGACTCGTGATGGCGGGAGAAATCCCACACATATCAGAATGCGTTCAGGCGAAAACATCAAGATTCGCCCGGAGGAAGTCGCCAAGGTCTTCAGTCATTGCGGGGCCAAGCTGTGATCCGATCTTCAGTATTCGCGAGGGGTCGTCACGGCTAACTGAAATGTCAATTGTTAATTCAGCCGGTGCCGCCTTCTCTTCCCTGGGTTTCTCATCATCGTCTCTCGGATCTATATCTCCGTAGATCCGAGAACTATGCCCGAGCCAGGGCTCGGGCGCTACTTGTCAATTATCCGCATTGAGGATGCGGACGGGGTTGTCCGCAACCTTTCCCTTCTCCCTCCGGTGGGCCTCTCGGAGCTCGGCCACATAACAAGAACGACCAGCTGCTTGGTCACCGTGAACAATGCCTACTCCTTTGTCAGTCGGAAACTTCAAAGTTAAGCACCACGGGGCTAATGCCGCCCTAAATTCAGCCAGGGCCGGCCGACCCAAGAAAACATTATACGGAGAGTCCACATCCAAAACTACAAAGGGTAGAATTCGTACCCTCTGACGCTCGCCTTGTCCCAGTTCAACTGGTAACTCGACATATCCTACTGCATCAGTCGCAGCGTCGTTAAAGTCGTGGATACGAGCTTTGGATGGTTTCAAGTCTTTTGTCTCTAGCTTCATCTGATCGTAGGCCTTTTTGAAGATGATGTTGACTGAACTTCCACAATCAATCAAAATTCTTTTTACATATGCTGGTCCGATCGTTGCAGATATGACCATGGGATCGATGGTCGGAGCCTCTACCTGATCAGCGTCTCTGTTCCTGAACACAATATCGTCTGTCATCACGCGCTGCTGCTTAGCAGGGGCCCCGTCCTCTACGTTCGAACAGCACTCAAAATCTGCATGCTTCAAGGAGCTTGCATATCGTTCCATCTCTTGCCAGTTCTTATCTGCGGGATGAGGTCCGCCGATAATTGTGTTTATGACCAGTCTTCCAACAGTCCGGGCAGGCTCCTCAGGATGACGTGGAGCTGGTGCACGACCTAGGTTGGACATCCCCTGTCCTCCTTCCTGTGGATCCTTTACAAATTCTTGCAACTTCTTTTGTCTGATCTTTCTCGATAGCGTCATGCAGGTGTCTGCACTCTTCCGTGTTGTGCCCATAAGTTTCATGGAAGCGGCAATATTTCCCAATCCGCTTCTGTTCCTCGGGTGATTCTTTCGGGCGCGACTTTCGGTATTGAAAAGTATTGCAGGTGGATAGGTAGATGTTCTCAAGTGGGGCGTTTAGCGGAGTGTACTCGCTGTAGCTGGGAATTTTCGACTTCCACTTTCCCGCTTCTTTCCTCTTTCCTTGACTTCTTCCTCCGGACTCTTTGGGCTGCACAGGCTTACTCTGGACATTGACTTGGACCTTTCCCGAATTGTCTCCAGATTGCTTCACAGCAATGTTGCTCTTGATTGACTCTTGGGCAGGTCCCGGTGCCTTATCTCGTCGTACCCACCTAGCTTCCTCTCTTCTTATGAACTGGTGTGCCTTGGAGTAGAAACGCTCTAGCGTAGCCGGAGGTTTTCCTGCCAGCCAGTCTCCAAACTCAGAATCCGGATCAACACCTCTCATTACAGCCATTAGAATCGCATGGTCATTGGGATTACTGACTTCAGTTGCCGCAACGTGGAATCTTTGTAAGTACTCCTTCAGCGACTCTCCGGGATTTTGGATTACACTTGACAGAGACATCACGTCCTTCGGGCGTGTAGTGTGTATCCTGAACTGCTCAATAAACTTCTTTGCCAACTCCTCGAAATTTGATACGGATTGCGGAGGAAGTCGGGTGAACCACATAGTAGCGATCCAAGATAGAGTAATCGGAAAGCACCTACACTTGGTGGCATCATTTGCTCTGGCTGAATCCATCATCCATTCATACCTCATTACATGTTGTCTGGGGTCAGTCTTTCCTTCGTATGTAGGAATGGTTGGCATGCTAAACTTCTTGGGGTACGCCGCTTGCAGCACAACATCCGTGAACGGAGTATGACTTCTTGAGACTCCCCAGTCGTCATTTGATAAGCCCTGATTTTCTTTCATCAGTTGCCTGATCATGGCTGTCAAATCGGGTGTCTGTATGGAAGCTGGGAGGTTGGAGTCAGTTTTACGCGCCTGTCCATGCTGATGCCTCCTTTCCTGGCGATCTGCCAATCGTGCGTCTTGAGGTTCAACATTGTTAGCATTTTGATGATCTGGAGCTCCATCTTCCATCTGTACTCCGGTTCTGAAGCTTCCAGTTCTGGCTTGGTCGCGGTCTCCAGCTATTCGAACAGCAGCATCCGCCCTTGCAGCTTCAGTCTTACGGCGTCTACGCCTGGGTGGTTCATCAGAAGAAGTAGAGCTGTCAGATGAGGAATAAGCAGCTGGATTGCACCCAGCATTCTGTTGCTGCTGTTGAGTGAGTTGTGCCATCAGGTTGGCATTAGCTTGCATCTGTTCTCCCAGTTGTCTCCTGCTTTCCCTAAGTTCTCTCATCAAGTCATTGAACTCTACTCTGGTGACAACTGGAGTCTGTTCTTGAGCGGCAATCCCTGCACTCGGGATCGCTGGTTGATTGCTAGGTCCTGCTTGTTGCACGCTAGCAGTCTCTCGGGCATCCGCATTAAGAGAAGCTGACCTGGTACGTGGTCTTGCCATTGTAGAGTTATTGGTATGAACTCTGAGTAGAATCAACGGATGTCCTATCAGTAAGTCGGATCTTCTTTGGGGGATTTGTTCAATCCAGTAGCTTCAAAGCAGATCCTTGAGGTCTGAGAATTCGATTCTCAGTGAAAGCACCAAAGTGTTAGCACCAAAATTGGTCACTAACCTCGTAGAAGAAGATTGTGAAGAGATATAAGTGATGAAATCAAATTAAACAGAGAAGACAGTGCTAATCTAAATACAGAAAGTAAGAACACCAAATTTATAGTGGTTCAGCGTAATTGCCTACGTCCACTTTGAGGTTAAACTTTATTGATCTTCTTTATAGTTGATTACAAATACAATTCGTGAATCAAATGTTTGAATGAAGTTCTTAAGTAGAGAAGATGAGTCTTGAAAATGGCAGAGTCTCCCCAGTGTTTTCTCTCCCAAAAAAGGATCCCTTTCACTGTGACCCTGCCCCTCTATTTATAGGCAATAGTGGGCTGGACTACCCAAGTGGGCTTGATATCCGAACGCTCGAGCCCAGGCGCTGCATGCCGAACCAGGTACGCCGAACGCTTCCATGCCGAACGGTCCTTCCCATGCCGAACGGTGCTTCTGATGTATGGGAAGTGTAGGATGGTTGCAGTGAAGCCGAGCGTATCTCTGTTCGAAGCTCTTGACCGATCAATGTATGTAGGTCGAATGATATCGTTACCTTGCGTAGTTTTGCATACTGAATGCCTGCTGAATGCCGAACGCTCTCGTTGCCGAGTTATCCTATCGCCGAGTTCTACTGACGCCGAGTACCTCTGGATGCCGAGTACTCCGGATGCCGAGTACCATGGGATGCCGAACACTAGTTGACGCTGAGCATAGGTTGTTGCCGAGTGCCAGTTGATGCCGAACACTACTTGACGCCGAGTACCCTTGTTGCCGAGTACTACGCCGAGTAGTCTCGATGCCGAGTGCTCTTGATGTCGAGTGCTCTCGTATGCCGAGCAGTCTCGTATGCCGAGCAGTCTTGGTGCCGAGCAATCTTGATGCCGAGCGTTGGTTGACGTTGAGTGCCAGTTGACGCCGAACACTGCTGAGTACTACGCCGAACACTCCTGGACGCCGGACACTATGGATGCCGAGTACTACGCCGAGTACTCATGGATGACAGTTGCTTCGCCGAACACTCCTAGATGCCGGACACTCTCTGATGCCGAGCACTTATTGCCGAGTACTAGTTGCCTGGTCAAATCCCCAGGAAACAGTTTCATTAATAAAATGGTTCTCATATGTAACTCAATATGATAAAATTCAGTAACAACTATGCTTTAAAAATCATTAAAAATAGTACAGTTTATTCGTACTTCTAAACTATATCAGGTTACATGCATTCAATCATGGAAATTAGATCTTTTTCGCATTTTCGTAAACTAGAAAGAATTTAATTTAAATATACTAATCATACAAAGTAGCCTTGGAAAATAAAAAGTGATAATATGTCATCTTTCAAACGGGTACATCCAATGATATTGTTTTGGACCACACCATCTTACTTCTCTCGTCAAGTGAATAGTCGGATGTGTCATAATATCAAAAAAAGATAGGGGGAAATATCTTTCAAACATGCATAATATCTCAGCAACTTCATTTTCAAGATGTTCCAACCTCTTTTGATCTATTATTCTTTGGCTAAGTTCGTTAAAAAATGAACACAACCGAAATATTGCATTTTTCGTCCCCTTCGGCAAGAGCCTTCTCAATGCTACGGGTAATAATTGTTGCATTAAAATGTGACAATCATGAGATTTCATTCCTGTTATGTTTTCATCCTTTAAGAAGCACTGTCGAATGCTGGAAATATAGTTGTCAGGCACCTTTAACTTTCTGAATCGATGATAGAAAATTTGTTTTTCTTGTTTTGTTAAGGTGTATTACGCTGTAGGAAGGTATGTCTTTTGGCCTACTTCTTGCGGATGCAACTCTTTTTTTATTCCCATATGCTGTAAATCCTTACGAGAATTTAGCCCGTCTTTTGATTTCCCATTTATGTTCAAAATTGTTCCGACTAGACTTTCGCATACATTTTTTTCAATATGCATTACGTCCAAGTTGTGACGTAGCAGCAATTCCTATGAGTATTACAAAATTTTAGCATTCACTTTTGTATGAGAAAGAAATAAATTGGAAAATCAAAAATTAAAAATACATGTAATACTGATAATATTTTATACCTTCCAATAAGGCAACTCGAAGAAGATGGACTTCTTTTTCCACATATAAGTGTTTTTATCATATGCAGCTTTTCTCTTCTTTTGGTTTTGTCTCTTTCTCCTAGCAACTCTAAGGGTCTTTCCATTCTGTTCTTTTAATTTCTTTCCCTAGTGATTTTGAATATTACAAATTTATACCATTCATTTCTATTGGTTTACCTCGTTCTTCAATTTTACCATCAAACCAACTTTTTCTTTTTCGAAAAGGGTGATCTGGAGACATAAACCTTCTGTGGTGCATGTATACACACTTACAACTAAAAGGTAACCAATTTGACAGTGTATTAACCCCACAAATCGGACATCCTGTCTTACCATTTGTTGTACAACCAGCTAGATTACCATAAGCTGGAAAATCGTTTATAGTCCACAGTAAAACGACATTCACTGTGAAATTGGAATCACTAAAGGCATCATGTACCTCCATGCCATTATTCCATAGCCCTTTCAAATAATCTACGAGTGGCTCTCGGTAAACATTAATGTCGTTACCTTCTCACAAAAATAAATAAATTTTAATAAGCTTTTGTCATTTGAATAACATGTGAAAAGTAATACATACATAAGTTTTTTACTTCAAAAACCATATCCCTTACCAGAATATAGCAAAGAATATGATGCGTGTAGCAAACAATATTGTCCATACATGTTAGAAATTAGAATACATTAACATGATTCTACATTGCTCACTTTATTATTATGCTATAGACGAATAGAAATTTCCCATGTTAAGTTACACAATAATTATATGCTGTCAACCACGGAAGTTACATATAATCTTTGTTACACTTAAAACAAAGAGCTACATGCAATTAATTAGCAGCATAAGGAAGTTGGCATTCATATTTATCAAAAAAAATTGGAAGGATATTTGTAACAAACAAGTAAAAAAAATTTAAAATAATAATGGATTATATATATGATAAATTTTTACAAATGTAATAACTAAAAATTATATTACTATCCTAAATGTAAATGAAAAAAGAAATCAGTTGAGATAAAGATTTGAATTTCCATGATATTTACTGTAAAAAAGGATGTATGACGACAATAAGCAATTCTAGTTCCCAAACTAACATAGATCTGATTAAGTTATCTGACATTATGTTAAATGAAAAAAGTGTGAAATTTAAAAGTAAAATAAGCGTGTTGAAGATTAAAAAATAGATAATTTCTTTCAAATACTTTTGTAACACTATGTTTGTGCAGTATGATTCTATGACAAACATGTAAAGAGCACATAGAATGATGCGAAATGATGAAATGCTAAGCCTATACTACCATTTGACAATGGAACAAATACACATTAGTCCTAGGCATTTTTGTTGACAAGGTTGGACAAACTTCTTTCTGTTTTGTAAATAATGGGTTGAGTTTCATTATAATTAGTATATGTGATGGTAAATGTGTTGAAATTCGGTTCGCACATCCCTACGTGGGGGCAACATATGAGTTTGGCCAACACCTGTTAACAAAAGAAATCCCTTGTTGTTACATGCGACCAAACTCATATATATACCACTTTACTTCCATTATTTTTCATGATGTGGGACTATTATTCCTTTTAATATGCGCCCATTACCCACACACAATGCGAGACACCTCAACAGATCTCCACTTTGGCTCGCATCCATATATGTGTCTTCTAATACACCAACAACGATGCCTGCACCACATTGAGACTCTTCTCCCAACAGATCTCTACCTTGGCTTGCATCCATATATGCATCTTCCAATACGCCAACAACAATGCCTGCACCACATTGAGACTCTGCTCCCAACAGATCTCCACCTTGGCTCGCATCCATATATGTGTCTTCCAATACGCCAACAATGATGCTTGCACCATATTGAGACAGTGGTCCCGTGTAATTCTACCAGATCCAATGTACCATGATCTGGCTCCACCTTAAATCTGACTACTTAAGCCTACACTGCTAGCCACCATGATTTACAGATCTCTTACGCATTGTCCATTGTCCCAGGCGTTACCATCGGCTCTAATACCATATTGAAATCTGGTCCGCACATCCCTACGTGGGGGCAACATATGAGTTTGGCCAACACCTTTTAACAAAAGGAATCCCTTGTTGTTACATGCGACCAAACTCATTTATATACGACTCTACTTCCATTATTTTTCACGATGTGGGACTATTCTTAATTTTAATATGCGCCCATTACCCACACACAATGCGAGACACCCCAACAAAATGAATTCAACATTCATTTTTTTGCCAAAGTTTCATTTTGCTACTGACTGTATTCAATCATCATTCACATGTTGTGTTTTCTAGTCAACATACTTTAAGTCTTTCATATATCCATTTCAATTTACATTCTTCTATCATGAATCCAAATAATAAATGCACTATATTAATTAATAGAGGGTCTCATTTCATCCATTTATTGTGCGTACCACTACCTTGATAAATCATATTCACACACTTATCTTTAATTTTAATTATAAAATTAGTGATTAATAAAGTGGTTACGGAGGCAAGATAGATTAAAAGAGAAAATTTCAACACATCAATTAAAAGCAGACATAAACATCAACTAGGAAAATTCTTTTTAAATACATGTGGGTATAGGATGATCATGATAATAATATATGCACGAACTTGAACATTCCATGAGAATATTATGAAAACACAATTAGGATTACCTGGTTGCCTAGGGCCTGGAATCAGCAAAGACAACATCAGATTTTCTTTTTTCATACATAACCATGGAGGAAGATTATATGTGACGAGTATTATGGGCCAACAACTATAAGTCGATCTAGGGTCGGTAAAAGGACTAAATCCATCAGTCGCAAGTCCAAATCTCAAATTTCTTGGATAAGAAGAAAAACTAGACCATTTTTTGTCAATTTTCTTCCAAGCTAAAGAATCAACTAGATGTCGTAATTTTCCATCTTCGCTTTTGTTTATATCATGCCATCTCAATTGCTTTGAATTTTCTTGGAATTTGAACATTCTTCTAAGTCTAGGTATAATTGGAAAATATCTAAGCACCTTAACCGGAATATTTTTCTTCCTTTCGTTATCATTTTCGCCATTTTTGTATCTAGGAAAACCACACTTCGAACATTTACCTAAGTTTGCAATCTCTTTTCAAAAAATACAACAATCATTCTCACTAGCATGTATTTTTTCATAATTGAGATTAAAACATTTTAGAATTTTTTTTATCTCATAGTTGCTTTTAGGAAGCAAATTTTCATCTGGTAACATATGATCATGTATTGCCTTTAAAAGTGCATTAAAACTTTTAGTTGATAATGTATTGCCTTTAAAAGTGCATTAAAACTTTTAGTTGATAATCCATTCTAAGTTTTGATTTGGTATAAAGCTAATTTAGCAGAAACTTTGTAGACTTTTTAAAGCCAGGATACAAAGGAAGTAAAGAATCTCCTACCATATCATCTTGCATCATGCTTGTATCATTCAAAATCACTTCATCGTCAAAAGCATCAGCGTACATTCTATATGTCTTAAAAAATTCATTATCTTCACTAACATTTTCAACATTAGTATGTCGTTCTCCATGCAAAATCCATGTAGTGTAAGTTGGATCCATACCATCACAAACTAAGTGCTCAAATACAGCATAACCAGATAGATGAGCACCCAAGTTAAGACATTTCGAGCATGTACAACTAATTTTATTAAGTTGTTCATGTTAAATGTTGGTGATACAAAATCATAAATAGAAGAAAACAAATATGCAAAAAGGAAAGTAATCGCGTATGTTTATTATGGAAATGCATTAATTATTGGATTGCATTTCCATTAGATGGCAAGGAAATAAATGCATGCTCGCGTTATGGAATAAAATATATGCAAAAGGATATGCATATTATTTCTTTCTCAGTAATCGCATTGCTTGGGGATTATTTTCTTCCATCTTTGCTAATTAAAGGAATGAGTGAATTACTTGCTATGTTTGCACCATTTATTACCATTATAAGTTGCCTTTATTATATTCTTACCATATCTTGGTAATTTAATCGACGACTCTCAAGGATTTGCAATGGCTATATATTGAGGGTAGAAAGTCATATAAACCCATCCTGGCATTCAGCCAGCGATCTTCAAATAGAGTGTCTCTTCTTGTTAACCCTAATTTAGGGCTTTGGTATGTAAACTCTTATCTTGTTATCTCTTGTAACTCTCTTTTGTGTAATAAAATCTCTCTCATTTGGACTGGACGTACACTACCTTGATGATAGTGGAACATTATAAATATTGTGTGTCTCTTTTTTCTTTATAGTTATTTGCTATTTATTTGAAGTAATAGAATAATTGCTGCTAGATTAAGTGATGTTCAAATTGGCAAATCTAGATTCTATTTATTGTTTTTCCGCATTTGTGCAATTTTTGCACAACAGATTGGTATCAGAGCAAGGCAATTTGTTTAAATTTTCCCATCAATGACTTCTAGAAAGAGCGGTAGATCCGATGGTAATTATGCTATTACTCATTTGGACAAAAAAAAGATTTAGGGCAATATTGAAGATAAAGACGGAGGAGATTATGTTGAGAGAGAAGAGCGTTCCAGTCTTGGAACTTCGGTTATAAGGAGTTTAGTGTGTTGAAGGGACATCTGGATTTGGGAACCTATATCTGCTTCATGGCCCAACGCTGTTGTAAGAGTCTTATGTTGATTTCCATGTGAAATTTGTTGTTTGGCAGAAAAGGTATGTGGAAGGAGAGAGATTTGATTGGTGATTGAGAGGATTTTTTTGGCCTTGGTGGCTTTGAGATTATTTTGGTATCTACCTTCTTCTGATTTTGGATATTTCAACATTTTGTTAATGGGCGGGGACAAAGTCTAAGTTCATTAGCAAGGTGTGATAGGAGGTGGCCTTGCCGGAACCAATTGGCTAAGTATTCATTTTGGTTTCTATCTCTTTAAGAGATTTTGGTTGAAGGCTGTGTAGTTAATGCCCCGCTATTACTCCGCTATAACCCCGCTATATCTCATAGCGGATTTCTGCCGCTACGATTTTTCCATACAGCCCCAAAATATAGCCTTTCCGCTTTAAGCCCCGCTATTTCCGCTATATCCCGTCATTCCCGCTATATTCCACTATTTCCGCTATATCTTCTTTAATAAAATGAAATGAAAAATTGCATTTATACATTATAAAAATTATGAAACTAATTTATTTGATTTAATTTTTAATATATTTTTAGAAACGAACATTCTCTAATATTCTACTAAATTTAATTATGTTATATAACAGTTTTACGTTTATTTAAAGTATATTCGCACATGTTTTTATTTAAAATTATTTATGTACTAATTATAATTCAATTTGTATGATAATTTTTCATTTAATTACCATTTATATATTTGTAAAAACATTAAGTACAGTTTTTATATGCTATTTTAGAGTCATCCGCTATATCCCACTATATCCTCGCTGTATCCCCGTTATGACTTTTTGCACCTCCACCGCTATGAATGTGCCGAGCGCTTTAACTGCACAGGTTGAAGGTGAAGTTCATTTTTAAGAGTTTTATGTTGAAAAGAGAATTTGAGTCGAGGTAGGGTATTGGAGATTTGTGATTTTACATCAAAGTGGAATGTTAAATTTTGGTGATAAATCACAAATAGAAGGAAACAAATATGCAAAAAGGAAAGTAACCACTTATGTTTATTATGGAAATGCATTAATTATTGGATTGCATTTCCATTAGATGGCAAGGAAATAAATGCATGCTCATGTTATGGAATAAAATATATGCAAAAGGATATGCATATTATTTCTTTCTCAGTAATCGCATTGCTTTGGGATTATTTTTCTCCATCTTTGATAATTAAAGGAATGAGTGAATTACTTGCTACATTTACACCATTTGTTACCATTGTAAGTTGCCTTCATTATCTTCTTACCATATCTTGGTAATTTAATCGACGACTCTCAAAGATTTGCACTGGTTATATATTGATGGTAGACTTTATTATAAACCCATCTTGGCATTTAGCCAGCGATCTCCAAATAGAGTGTCTCTTCTTATTAACCCTGCTTTAGGGCTTTGGTATGTAAACTCTTATCTTGTAATCTCTTGGAACTCTCTTATGTGTAATAAAATCTTTCTCCTTTGGACTGGACATACACTATCTTGATGATAGTGGAACCAGTAGAAATATTATGCATCTTTTTTTCTTTATTGTTATTTGCTATTTATTTGGAGTAATAGAATAATTGCTGCTAGATTAAGTGATGTTCAAATTAGCAAATCTAGATCATGTTTGTTGATTTTCCGCATTTGTGCAATTTTTGCACAATAGTTCAATAGTTTCAAAATCACATTTTGCATTCATTTTCTTAACAAGTTGTTCGTTGTACTTTAAAGCTTTGTATATGAAATTCCATTCCCCTTCTCTATATTCACTTGCTACTCTGAATACATGAATTAAAATTTTAAGACATTAAACAACTGAAAAATATTCAAAATTTATCAATAGAATGAACTTGTATAGTACAAACCTAGGTAGATGAACCCAAGATTTCTCTAACCTATGGTAAATCGGTGGCATACTTTCTTCGCCTATAGAAAATAGTTGATTAAATTGTTTATTTGTGATCTATAAAATTTAAAGCTTATCTCTACATTTGTAATAGTAATTAAATAAATATATGGAACAAAAGGAGATTTCGAATCATATAACTGTTGCATTTCAATTTAAGTTGCATTTACAACTCCTTATTTATGGCAGTTATTATATTGCTGCCATAAACGTGTGTTTTACAGTGATAATGCGGTGCATTTGTAGTACACTTTGCTTTGGATTCGCCGTCCCAAGTAATTACGGAGCAGGGGGGCAACTTATGAGGAATTTCAGCTGAGATTGGTGCTTGTTTGGGTAGGTGTATGATGATGAATTGCGGCGAAGTTGGTTTGCTTATATGGGCCGTCACGGCAGGTGTAATGGTATCTATCTCTAGGCAGACTCACATGTACTCGGAAGATGTACATGCAGTTGTACTAGTAAGAGATCTGACGTTGAAATTAATGCGATAATGCGGCTAGGTGTGGACATATAAGCTGCTGGCTAAGATACAGATTGCACCGACTGAATGAGTGACCAGATTGCGAGATGGAGATCTGAGGTGGGTGAATGACCCAGTTGAATGTGCTGGTGTGTAGCGACCCATAGTTCCGTACCCTTTGAGTTGATAATAATTCACCCTTGTTCAATCCAAATTGTACGAAAGAGCGAATAACTAGGGTGAAGAAGAAGAAAGAGATAGAAGAAAATAAACAACAACACAGAATCTCACAATCGCAGTGGAACAAAATATTATATATAATAACCGATTTTTTATACAAAAGAATCTGTAACAGTTTATATACTTACAATCATCAGAGCACAACAATCAATACATCAATCTGGACAGTTATAATAACTTGTCCTCATACAGTGGAAATATAAACTAAGTACGAAGATACGTCTCTGTCATCCAGCTCGTCTCCTGAGCTCCATAACATCCTATCCTAAATTTGTAATACTCGGTCTGATCCGAGCATTATAATAAAATAACACCCGAGTCAGTCTAGAAAACCAACGTGAGAAAACACACTCAATTTGAATTATTAAAGTTATCAAATCCTTTGAAAAACAAAGGTATCTCGTAAGACCGCGTCACATATAAACACGACGGGGTTTTCCCTTACGATAACCAAAACATTTTATAGAAAATCCAGTGATATTATAATAGTGTCTAAATACAAATACTTATTCAAATAGCCGAAATTGTTACATTAATTAAATTCCAGCATATTAGGCTCTAAAACAAAACCGTATAGGCTCGTATTGGAGAATGGATCCCATATAATGACTGGGCTACTGGGGTACCACCCATCAAAGTACACCTCTAGAAAAATGTACCGATGACCTCGCCGGGATCCCCTGCTACACAAGACCGGCCTACCCCTAACCTGGATAGACCGAATATGTTATCACCCCGGGTGTTCCCACCCTTAAAAATCGAGCGCTCCCTTTTTCATGCACAACCATATCCATAATTTATATATATTTTCGAGGATATCTAGAAAAGTGATAACATACCCTAATTGGGTGCGACCCACTTAGCCTTGCTGCATCTCCCATATTTTAGTCATTCCTGGTTGATGAGGCTTGAGGCTAACGTTATCTTTCAAGAACAATTCCACTTAGAATACTCATCGTCCTCCAATGACGACATTCTGGTAGCATTCGTCCATACAAGTTGTCCTGGGTCTGGACAAACCAAATCACCGTCTTCACTATCTTCATGATATCCATTCATAACGTTCAAACTAGATCGAAGTGGTTTTCAGATAATTAAATCTGATCCTGGTCTCTTCGAAATGATTAACGAATTGGCCAATATTTGATAGTCAGTTATTTAACTATCAAATAACATCTATAAGCAGTCACTAGGCCATTATTTATAATTCTTTCAAAAAAATATTCACTACTAAATATCTTTTACAAGATATATATCCAAATCTTTTCCAGTATTTCAAATTTCCAATTTTTAAATCCATCACTTAGGAGAAATATCTCTATAGAATCATTTCGTAGTTAAATATTTCCAACCCTTCATTTTGACACTTGGGAAATATTATAAGTATTTTTCCCCAAATTGTTTTATTTCCAATACTTAGGAAAAATCCATTTATTTTCGATTCTCAAAATCATTTACAATTTCTTTGCAAATTCCTTAACTCATTTAAAAACGGATTCTACACCTTTCCAGAACTCTTTAATTTATTTCCTTTAATTTCTTCCAAAATTGTTTTCACCTGTCTATGATTCCAATTACTCTTTTCAAGCTCCTTTTATGAATTTTAATTCATATCAAAGTTTCTGTATTTAAACGCTTCAGAATTTCCCTTAGGTTCCCAAAATTCCACTATAAGATTTCTCTTATAAAATCATATCCGTTAAACAACTCCGTTTACAAATTTTCGAGAGAACTTATAAATAAATTACAATCATTTCAAAACTATATATATATATAATAAGTATTTTTAAAGAATAATAAGTTATTATTAAAAATGTTTAAGTAATTATTTAAAAATATTAAAACGCTTTAAATAAAACATCACTAACTCATTTCCAACTCATTTTAAGATAAAACTAATCAATTTACAAAGCTAATTATAAAAATTAGAATTTATTTCAATTAATATTAAATATTTGGACAATCCCACCTTTTTAATATATATATATATTTCAAAACTAACTAGTTTAAAATCACCTAGTTTAATAGTAAAAAAATTCTTTTAAAAAAACAAACTTAACTCTTAAATAAAAATATATTTTCAAAATTTCAATAGCGAATTAATTTTATAAATTCCTCTCGATTCACAACCCATCGATTTCATTCTGATTCTCCTAACCATTCCCACCTTCAAAAAAATAGCATCCATTATTTTTCTCTCACCGTATTTCCATATTTTAATATAAATTCTCCCTGTAAATTTATATTCCCAATCTATCATCTGATATCGATTTCCTTTATTTATAAACATCGTTTATAAACTTTATAACTCTTTTGAGTTTCACTTTTTATAAAATTAATCTCGTTTATAACATTCCATTTTTTTATAAATCCATTCCTTTATAAATTCCATTTATTTTTCAAATCTATTTTTAATATTGACTTCAACTCCTTTTCATATTTTCAGAATATCATTTATAAATTCTTTTATATAATTCATTTAAAAAAATCCCTATTTAAACAATTCATGAATAGTTAAGTATAACCAAAAATCAAATATATTCTTCTAACTCAATTCTTTAAAATACTTCCAATTCCAATATAAATATTTTTATATCAAAAATTACCTTAAATCCCTTTAACTTTAAAAATATATTTATGGTATTTAAAATACCATAATTCAGGCCAGTGCTACAATAGCATCCAATAATTCAAATTACTACAATAATCTATAATATATTATTCACGCACATTATATATTAATATATATGAACAATTAATATATTTTTGAGGAATCCAGTTGGATCCCTCCAACCTATTTCCCTGCATTCACAGATATTAGACAATATAAAAATACCAATCCCGCTTTGAGGCGGGATATCGCGGTATACAGGGTCATCCGCTATTATGCGGGGCGCATATGGTCTCATCCGCTATAATGTGCGGGAATATCACTCCAACTACTAATATATATACTACTATATATATAATATATCATTCAATAGATAATAATTAATAACTTCAACCAAGCATCAATAATTAATTTTAACTAATTAAAATTAAATTTGGCAATCCAAATGAGTGAGAATTTTCTCACCTTGATTTTTTATTTTGCGAAACATCTAACTTATTTCGAAAAACCCCAGGTTGTAGTCCATACCACTATGAATCCTATGTCTATGCTTTGTTCGATTTTGACCTCGAAATAAATAGGTAAAAATATTTATTAGCTATTTAGATTTTAAATTCTTAATTAAATAACTAATTATATACTTAAATTAAATTATAGATTTATACCTCCACCATCGTTCGATCGAAGAACTAAAACCACTCCGTTCAACCTCTCGCGACCCCATCCCAGGCATCGCTCTGAACACGCATCACGACCCCACGACAGCATCGCACCCCTTCTATAACTCGACCAAAGATTCCAACATACCCTCCAACCCTAACCTTACACTAATTCACCGGCATTTATTCGCGCGACCACCTTAACATCGCGATCACTCACTGCCTCGAACGAGCATCGCCGACCATCGGATTTTTCCCCCATCGCCTACCCTACAGTCTCCGCCGCCTAACGTCACCGCCTTGCCCTTACGCACCACCTTCCTACAACTCGCGTGTGCTACACTCAACTCCTTCAGCAGCCACCTCGCGACGCTAAACCCCGCCTTGTATCTCGAGCTCGAGTTCGAGAACCCTTGCCTCTGCCAATTCGAACGTGATCGCATTTTGTTTTTTTAATTTTATTCTTCGATTTCATTTTCGATTGTAAACTGGAGCAAAAGAATAAGGGGAAAGCTCATGTTTATAAAAGGAAAGGAAGTGGCTTCGGTTAGACGATAGGTTGGGTTCGATTTTTTTCCTTTTTTTCATTTGCATTGAATTAGAAATGAAGGCTAGGAGAAGAGAATACGCTACTTTAATTAATTGGTGGTAGGATGGCATGTGAATAGTGGGTTGGGCTGATGGGAAGTATTGTTGGCTGATGTGAATGGATATTCTAATATATATATATATATATAATTAAAATCCCAAATATCTTGATATTTTTATTCGAACCCCTATCGAGGCATGCCGCTAAGCGTTCATAATGTTATACCCCTATTTTGAACGCAATGGAAAAGGTTTCGAGTCCTAATTCAATCGTATGGAGAAGATAGCTTTTTGAACCCAATTATTATATTGAATTTTCAATATTAATTACAACGCGTTTATATCCCATATGACCAATGATAACTCCAAAAGCTATGTAATTTGAAATCCGATAATAATATATTATTATGGATCCAATGGAACTGGTTTCGTCGAATTACGAGACTGTGCCTCGGATCGCTATTTCAACACGTCAATTAAATCGACGATTTCCAAAATTAACGAAATCGCTTGAAATTTTTAGTTTTAAAATCTTAGTGGCTAAATTATAATCCCAAATCCAATATTTAAAACCATTTAAATATTCAAAATCAAACGATAAAAAATTCGGGTCGTTACATTCCTCCCCCGTTAAAAGAATTTTGTCCCTGAAATTGCTAAGGCAGGAAAAACGCTCCAAACCCATTAACTTTCCAAAACCCACTTAGTGAAAATTCGATATTTCACTTTTCTAATCTTTTGGTTCCAACCAAACATTATTTTCCATTTTTGATTCAAAATCCTTTCTTCCAATTACAATTTGAAATCAATTTGTCGTTAACAAAAAAATTCCAAATTTTTTTCAAATTTTTTCTAACACCCTTAATTTCTGAATTTTTTTGACAGAGTCGTCTTCTTTGTACGGAGAGCCTTTTGCAATATGACAAGAGAGATAAATATATATACGTCGACCCACACAGTCGGAAAACAAAATATATATCAATATTTTATATTTTCGTAGTATTTAATCCAAAAACGTACCTTTATTTAGCGTTTTTAAGGGAGCGTTTATTTTATATGCAATTTGCGTGACCAAAATCTAGCCAAATGGTCTTCTCGTACCTGTACTTACTCAATTTAAACACATAAGCACCAAAATGTGAAATTCATCAACATTTCACTTATTTAAATAGTTAAAACACATAAACTTCATAACTCAATCATGCCAAACATATATTATAAGCAATTTAAGGTTCTGATACTAATTTAACTACTTTCAATCGATTCATATACCATTTCATTCAATTTGAAATGATTTACAACCCAGTTACTTGCATTCAGTCCATATTTATACCAACAATTCATATCCATTCCAAATTGATTTCAAAATCAATTTATTCACTCTCTATTAATTCATAGAATTTTATTTACTTTCGTTTACATTGTCAAACGACAATTTTTCTATGCAAATTCGGCGATATTTATTTAATAAAATAACCATTTCAGTTTATAGCTATTTTTAAATTGATTCCAAATCAATTTATATTCAATTCTATTTCATTCCAAATTTATTCACGATCAATTCAGTTGCATTCTAGTCATATCCACATTCACTGTATTCAAATCCATTTTATTAAGCTCGGAATCATTCCATGTTATTTTATTAAATAACCATTTGACAAATTTATTTAAGCGATGCTTCCATTCAAAATATTTACTTAAGTTAATCCGTTATTTTAAATTATTTCCACATTATAACTTAAGTTTATTTTCATTTCAACCTACTTCCATTTCATTTACTAATTAATTAATTAGTTCATTCATTTAATCCACTTCAATTTTAATTCCATACTCGAATTCATTCTCGAATTTATTTAATTCGTATCCAATGCCACATTCAATTTATTTACACTTTGAATTGAATTATTTATAACTTAAGTCCCATATTCAGTATTCACTTTTAATCCACAATCCAATTTACTTAACTAAGTTAAGCTTCAATTTTGCATTCAATTAACTAATTTAATTTATCTAATTAGTTCACTTCTAATTTATAATTCAATATCTGATTTTTATTTCAAAAATCACTCCATTTAATTTTCTTGAGCTCAAACTCATTTTTATAATTCAAGTTTGGATTTATTTCCTTTACCAAAATATCAATCAATTTTTTTTGGTTTTTCTATTCCACCTTTCAAGTTTATAAGTTATACGACTTATTTTCCAAATTTCCATCAATCTTATACTCGAGTATATTCACATTTTATTTTTAACTCGAGATTATATATCTATTTATAGCCTAAGCATATTTTTATCCCATTAATTTCAATTTTTAGGTTATTCAAACCTATCTATTCACAATTCCAACAATTTCCACTTAAATTTTATTCCATTCAAAGTTTATACTGTATAGTTATATAGTCACTTTACAATTCAATTCTATCTTCAATTTCACTCGATAACATTTCTAATCCCAATTCAATTTTTATTTAACTTATCTTAAGTTAAATTCCAATTTTATTTTCCACATTTCATAAATTCTTTATTTGAGCTAATTCCATTTCCAATTTAATAACTAATAGTTATATATCCATTTCACAACTCAACTTTATATCCGATATCTTCCATTACCTTCAATTCGTACTATTAGTTCACTTCACCAATTTGTTTCATCCAAATCAATATCAATTAAATTTCGAAAATTTAATTCCTTCAACTTAACTTAAGTTAAATTCCATTTTAACTTTCTCAATTTAAATTCAAATTCAAATTTCAAAATTTTAAATTTATTTAACTTAGCTCAAGTTAAATTTATTCATTTTAACTTACTCAAGTTAAAATTTATTTCCAAAATCCAATTTCCATATTTTTCTTTAAAATTATTCACCATTTATAAGTTCATAACTTATTTTCCTGATATTTCTAGAACATTTAGCTAGGAATTCAGAATTCAAATATTCGGTATTTGTTCCGAATCACTTTTGAAATCATAGATATATGTATATCTCTCTGTATACCAAATCCCACTTTTTTACATTTAAGCCAAATTTGGTTTTTATCTAAAACAAATCCCCTTCGAAATTGCCAAAACAACACTTGTTATCACCAAAATCTCCATATCAAATCACCCTGGTAGCAATCCGTCACTTAGAAACTCGAAAATGAATACTGATGATGTTGCGCAGTCATCACCAGGATTATTTCCCAGTGACCGAAGTGGGTTCAGTGCTATTCCTTCCAAAATCCATTTAAAAATATCTCCAAAATAATAATACTATTATTTATCTTCAAACACTTCGGAAAATACTTCTAAAAATCTCCGGGATTTAAATTTTCCAAATTCTAGTTTGAACCCATTTGTAGTTTTTAACTCATTTCTATAATTCATACTTATACAATCTCCCTTTGGTTATATATAACCATCTCCAATTTTATAATCTTATTTTGATTATATAATAACAACCAAACACACCACTATAATAATTTTTAGAAAATTATTCTCTTTTATATCAAAACATAGTTTGGGAAAAATTATTTCATTTACCCGCTTCAAAACCATACCGTGTCAGTTTACCGTGTTTAAGTGTTTAGAAACTCATATCGATTTAGTGGCGTCCCACTACTCGAACAAAATTTATATGCCACCCAACAGATAAGTTAACACAATAAAAAACAATTTATATTCACTAACAAATACGCGCTCATATCTATTAATACACTCAACTCATTGTAGGGTACTACTGACCCTATCTCTAATGAGTAATCCCCACCAAAGCCAAGGTTCTCACTTAACCTTCATCTCTGATACCAAGTGTAGTGACCCACAGTTCCGTACCCTTTGAGTTCATAATAATTCATCATTGTTCAACCCAAATTGTAAGAAAGAGCGAATAACTAGGGTAAAGAAGAAGAAAGAGATAGAGGAAAATAAACAACACAGAATCTCATTATCGCAGCGGAACAAAATATAATATATAATAATCGATTTTATACAAAATAATCTGTAACAGTTTATATACTTACAATCATCAGAGTACAACAATCCATACATCAATCTAGACAGTTATAGTAACTTGTCCTCATACAGCGGAAATATAAACTAAGTACGGAGACACGTCTCTGTCATCCAGCTCGTCTCCTAAGCTCCATAGTATCATATCCTGAATCTGTAATACTCCGTCTGACCCAAGCATTATAATAAAATAACAACCGAGTCAGTCTGGAAAACCAGCATGAGAAAACACACTCAATTTGAATTATTAAAGTTATCAAATCCTTTGAAAAACAAAGGTATCTCGTAAGACCGCGTCACACATAAACACGACGGGTTTTTCCCTTACGATAACCAAAATATTTTATAGAAAATCCAGTGATATTATAATAGTGTCTAAATACAAATACTTATTCAAATAGCCGAAATTGTTACATTAATTAAATTCCAGCATATTAGGCTGTACAAACAAAACCGTAAAGGCTCGTATTGGAGAATGGATCCCATACAATGACTGGGTTACTGGGATACCGCCCATCACAGTACACCTCTAGAAAAATGTACCGAGGACCTCGCCGGGATCCCCTACTACACAAGACCGGCCTACCCCTAACTTGGATAGACCAAATACGTTATAACCCGGGTTTTCCCACCCTTAAAAATCGAGCGCTCCCTTTTTCATGCACAACCATATCCATAATTTATATATATATCCGAGGATATCTAGAAAAGTGATAACATACCCTAATTGGGTGCGATCCACTTAGCCATGCTGCATCTCCCCTATTTTAGTCATTCCCGGTTGATGTGGCTTGAGGCTAACGTTACCTTTCAAGAACAATTCCACTTAGAAGGCTCATCGTCCTCCAATGACGATGTTCTAGTAGCATTCATCCATATAAGTTATCCTAGATCTGGACAAACCGAATCACCATCTTCACTATCTTCACGATATCCATTCGTAACATTCAAACCGGATCGAAGTGATTTTCAGATAATTAAATCCGATCCCGGTTTCTTCAAAACGATTAACAAAATTGGCCAATATTTGATAATCGGTTATTTAACTATCAAATAACATCCATTAGCAGTCACTAGGCCATTATTTATAATTCTTTCAAAAAAATATTCACTACCAAATATCTTTTAAAGTCATGCTTTGCACTACTGCTTATGATATATGGCGTACATTACAAATTACCCATGAAGGCACAAACAAAGTTAAGAAAACAAAAATTTCTATTCTATAAAATCAATTTTCATCTTTTAAAATGAAATCAAATAAATCAATTATTGACATGTATGCTAGATTTCAAACTATAAAACACAATCTTATGGCACTAGGATTTAAATTCACTGATTTTGATTAGTCACGTGAATTTTGAACTCTCTGACAAACGAATGGGAAAGAAAAGTTTTAGCCATCGAAGAAGCTAACGATCTTTCCCAACTCAAAGTCGAAGAGTTAATATTAAATCTGATGTCGTATGAAGCTAATTTACAGGCAAGAGAAGAACAAAATCAAGAAAAGAAAAACATCGCATTTCATGGAAATAATGACAACTCCGACTTGGAAGAAGGTGAGATTGTTTTCATCGTCAAAAATTACAACAAGTTCAAGAAGTTCAAAAGGATAACGAAATTCCAAAACAACATCAACACAAATTCCTTAAATCAAACATCAATGAAATGCTTTGGGTGGGAAATTTGGTCATATAAAGAAGGACTATCCAATACTCAACAGTGATAAAAAGAAAAACAAATTTGAAAAGTTCAAGAAAAAGAGAAGAGCATTTCAAGTAACTTGGGATGACTCCGACTCTTCCTCTTCATCCGATAGCGACAGTGACTCGGAACAAGTAAATGTTTGCTTCATGGCTAGCACGGATGAGGTACGTCCTGAATAACTTATGATGAGATTCTTGAAATTAGCATCGAATTTGATAACAAGTATGGAAAATTAAAAAAATTAAATAAAGAAAATGTGGGAAATTTAAATAGAGCTGGATTGGAAATTGGATTGTTAAAAGATGAGAAAACTATTTTAGATGAATTAGAATTAGCACAAAAAGAATGTAAAAAATTATCATCTCAAAATACTACTCTAACACATGATATAGGAAATAACAAAATAGCGAATTATAAACTTGAAAAGGAAAAGTGTAAATTGAAACAAAATTTAGAATTAGCTAATAGAGAAATTTATGATCTCAAAAGTAAATTAGATAAAATTACTAACAATGTTTCAAAATTTAATAAAGGAAAGAAAAATCTAGAAAATTTGATAAAAATTTCAAAACCATCAGGAAATAGAAATGGATTAGGATTTAACACAAAAAATCATAAATTTTCAAGAAATAATTTGGTTTCTAGTAATAATCAAGGATATAAGAAGTATAGTACATTATATACTAATTTTAGAAAAAAAATCTAAATATGAAAATAAGGGAATAAAAATGATTAAAATATGGACTCCTAAAACAAATAACAAATTGATTAGACAAAAACACATAGATGTATATTTAAAAGATATAGTTATAAAATTTACATCTCTAAAGGTTCCAAACCCTCATGGGTATGGCTACATTCTCCTACTAACACATAGGACCGTAATACGAAGGAAGTGGTACCAATTAAGACTTTTTATTATTTTGCAGGTACCTAAACACAAAGTTAATAATAAGGAGAAATAGATACTCGATAGCGGATGCTCCAAACATATGACAAAATATGCAAACATGCTATCAAACATCACTTATGTGGATGGTGGCACGATCACTTTTGGGGATAATTCCAAAGGATATGTTATTGGGATTGGAAACGTCGTCAATGTTAGTATATGTACTTCTCCTATTTCAAATGTATTTTAGTTAAAAACTTAAAACATAATTTACTTAGTATAAGTCAATTATGCGATAAGGGATTTAGAATCGATTTTGAAAAAGATAAATGCAATATCTTTGATCAAAATAAAACTTTAATTTTTGAAGGAACAAAAAATCGAAATATTTATATTCTAAACATGAATATTAATCATAATAATGATTTATGCTTAACCGCAAATCATGATGATCCATGGATATGGCACAAAAGATTTTGTCACAAAAATTTCAAATATATAAACAAATTAGCTAAAAACAATTTGGTAAGAGGATTACCCAAAATAAATTTCAAAGTTAAAAATCTATGTGGTGCATGTCAACCTAGAAAATTAAAGAAAAGCTATGATACCATTTCATTTGGTATCAGAGTAGGATCCGTCTTATTACTGGGAATACTATGAGAATTATGGGAGCTTATCTTACTCACAGAATCAATACAATTAGAGTTTTCTTTTATTTCGCAATTTTTATGCTTGTTTGTTTCACTATTACAACTTTTGTTACAATTGTCTCTAATATTATTTGAACTTCCATATTAGATTTTCCATGATCTTAATGGATAATATGCTATGTCTATTTAATATCTCCGTATCTTATATCGTTTCCCTCCATTTTGATAATGACAAAGGGGGAGAAATCTATGCATATACATAGGGGGAGACAAACATAATAATACTTCCATTTTTTAATTGTATAGTTGATTTTTGATTGTATAGTCATTATCATAAAAAAGGAGGAGATTGTTAGAACCTTCGGTTTATGTTTCAATGATAACAACTACACAGTCATACACACACACACACTTTATCAAGATTACAGGTATATTTTAAAAGAAGATACCATGCTCAAAGATATTGAGACTCAAAGGGAAACGAAGATTCATCGACCATACTACCATTGGTATGGTTATTCTACTGTAAACGAGTCTTAGATAAATTATTGTTAAGGTCTCATTGAGTATATATGCATACATGATCACACGCAATTTCAAATACATCAAAATAAAGTTGAAAACCTGATTTTACACCTCACAGACGTCTGAGATAAAAATCACAGACGTTTGTTATATGTAAAAACTATCAATTTTGAATAGACACTTCTGTTTGAAAAAAAAAGCTATCACCCCTTATCGAAAGGTTGCAATCATTAAAATGAATAGATCTTCTCACATAGTAACAACTCTTCATCTGCACCCTTTTGAATCTATAAATACTACTTTGATTTAGACGTAGAAAAAAACTAACTTGAATTAATCTATTCTTTCCTCTCTTGATCTCTAAACACTTTCTTGCGTATACATTGTTCACAAATTCTCATCTATTATAACCACAATATAATTTTGGTTAAACCACTTCTTACAATTCAAAGCATTCATATTCACTTGCTTAAAGAAGATCATAGGAAGATTTGTACAATAAGTCAAAAACTGTGTTATTTGGAACACAAGATTGTTAGAGATATACTTTTGTATTAGCCTATTCCTCCGGACGAAGCGAGGGTAATTTGGTTAAAGGAAATACCGAAGGGAGCTTCGGGACTGGATGTAGGACGGGAGGTCCAAACTAGTATAAAAACTCTGGTTTACACGGTTTTTATACTTTACTATTTATTGTCTACTATAGCATTAGCTTATACACTTGCATATTATACACAAGTTAGATAATATACGATCCACAAGACTTTCATCAATATCATACAAGTCTATCTGCTCACTCTCCAATGAGGGGAATTGCACCCTGCACTTCAGTCTCGTCCCTTCGGATGGGTCTTAAAGCAATCAATAATGTACAATTCCATCCACTCGCTCTCTCATAAGGGTATTTGCACCATGCACTTCGGTTTCGTCTCTCCGGATGGGACTTAAGGCGATCAATATCAATCGTCACATTCAATGTGGATTTTTTAAAAGTCAAATATTCGAATCAAAGCAAACAAGCAGAAGTCCTAATTATCCATCCCAGATATTTGACTCAGAGCTTTCCAAGGGACCAGTCTAGGTCCGTACATGTGTAAGTAGTCCGAGATTATTGTTGTGCTAAATGGTCATCCCAAACACCCAACTCAAAGCATGCTTAAAGAAAATATTGGCCTCATACACGTGTAAGCGATCTGAGGTTATTATTATCCTAATTATTAGAAGTAAGAAAAAGCAAAGCGAGGGAGTCGAACTGACTCCCAACCATCTCGATCATGAGATTTTGAGTCTTAGGCCAAATTCTTGGTTGTCCCCTAATGCATTCACTGTAGATGGTGGTTCTCTGACCGCACCATTGTAGTTCGGTTCCTCATGTACTACAGCTAATTGCTCCGAACCAGTTCATTTATCAGATCATGAAGGTGTTGACATTCGTTCGTTCCATGTTCATCCAGCTCATGGAAGATGTAGAACTTTCCAGGTCTTCTCTCCCGATTGGCGGGCTATCTCCTAACTGGCTTTCGATGGGGCATACACCCTAAGTGTCCGGATATATCCTTTCGTGGTTCCCTATTAGCTCTATGTAAAAAGAGAACTATTGTTCTCTCCTCTGCCATTTCAGTTCTCCGAAGTTATCATCAACTCTTCTCTTTTCTTTGTCCTTTCTGTTTCCTGCTACGGACAGTCCATTGTTATCCACAGCTATAATTTCAGCATCATCACCTTCGATGTCCACCTAACACAATTATCTCTCAGCTTCATGGTAGAAGTCCACAAGATCCATCGGTGGATCCCTTTCTATTGCAACTTTGAAGTCGGTCTAGCTCGTGACTCTAGATACTGCCACTGTTAAGATTATAGATGGACCTGGTTTATCAACGACTGCAGATGCCGCATTGAACCTTGTCAAATAGCTTTTCAAGGTCACTCTTAGCCTTTGTTTCGTGCTTAATAGCGTCATCACGTTATGTGATCACGAGATATGAACTCTGAACTGTCTTAAGAACTTATTCACCAAATCGATCCACTTGCTTATGGACCCATTCTTCAGTTGTCTAAACCACATCGCCGCTAAGTCCGTTAAGTGTAATAAGAACCACTGTCCCATTACCTCCTAAAAAGCACCCAATATCTCCATATGTCGAATGTATCTCATTAGATGAACCGTCGGATCCGACTTTCCATCATACCCTTCCATCATCAAAAGCTTAAAATTAGGAGGATTCCTCGTATTCTAGATATTAGAAGTGAATGGATTCCTAATCACATCATATATGCTTTGATTTAGAGGCCCACCCTTAATTATCCTCCTTACCAACTCAGCAATTCAGTTTTCGTCGTTCTGTGATGGTCTTCGACCAAAAATGATGTTTTACCCCCTGCTCCTATAGGGGAACTCCGACACATACTCTAGCACATACTCTTCTGGCTACACATTAGCGTCTTGACATGCTCCTTTGGCTTCATTCTATCTTCAGTTCCTGTGGGGAAGCTCTAACACATATTCCTCTGGCTTTTGCGCATTTCCATTCTGATTTTTGTTTCTAGCTCCAGCATTGGTTGCTCCTAGCATTCCAGCATATCCCAAGCTCACACCAGCGTTGCCCCCGAGTATAATTCTCTGGGTACCGAGTTGATTTAAGTCGGTATCGAGTTGTACTATTTGTGGGGGTAACGTTCCTGTTTTCTCCGCTCCAACTTCAGTTGTTCCTACTTTAGCTCCTAGCACTTGGTTCTGAATTCCCGCAGCTCTAGCTATTCCTTATTCTCATCCTTTAGAAGAATCCTTCGAGCATTTCCTATTGTCGAGTCATTAATCCATCTTGCATCTCCTTCATCATTTTCTCCGTCTCTTCTCTGGTCACGTGGATGGATTATTGAGAATTTAAGGACACCTCCTTGCTACCCCTAAGCTCCAACAGCTTCCTCCAGCCTTAGATCTAGTGTTAGGTCTTTTCATCTTCTCCAAATATTAGATTCAAGCTTTAAGCCTTCAGATCTAGTTCAAATCTCAGCGGGAGCAAGAAAAGTATTAACCCAAAAAATGAATCAACACTCTAAAATCAAATGAAAGTACTAGTTCTAGTAGAAATAAAGGAAAAATCAGAAAAGTAATAGGAGATACAAGAATTTTTATAGTGGTTCGGCGTAATCTCCAGCATACGTCCACTTTAATCTTTTTTATTAGTTGTTCTATCTCTGGATTACATCTAATTATCTCATATCTGATCATAATCCAGTGGATCTTAAATTTACAATGGAATTTCTAGAGTGTTTGAGAGTCACCGGTTCCAGAGATTTGTTGATTTAAGTCCTAGAACAATAAATAGTAGCCTCCTAAATGACTCTAATGGAGAAGAGGTAAGATGTGAAGAAGAAGAAGAAGGAGTCTCCAATGGAAGAGCGATCAGATTCCGTTTGGGTTGCAGCTAGGTTTGTATTTATATGGAAACAGAGGTAATGGGTGAGAAGCCTGCTTGCATTGGAGTCTAGATGGAGGTCCGATGTTATACGAGAGAAATCAGAACACCATGACACAATAGGACAGATCGGTACCGACCTATATAGCTTGGTACCGAGCTGTAAGTGTTGGCACAAATCCTATTTCAACCCTTGCTCTACTCTTCTACCTTCTAGTTTATATGTTCCAAACTCTTTTCGTTGGTTTTTTGTTGATTCTAGTAATCTTTCTTCTATCACTTGAGTTACCCTACTTTCTTGGCTTTCTTCTCATGAATCGTGGATTTGTTTGTCTATACTTTAGGAAAACAACTTGATCATGAGCAATTGGAGTAGTATATAAGAAGCATGGAGTTTGGGAGGTGATTCGGAGAGGAACTATAGTCAGTGCCGACCTATGCAGCTTGGTACCGAGCTATGTCCTTGGCTCTAATCCATTTGAAACTTCTCCGAGTTGTTTCTCTAGTCCTTCTAAGTGCGCTTCCAAGTTTGCGGGTTGTTTCATCTTTGTTTTGATCTTCTAAGTCCAGTTGAAATATGCTTGGCTAAAAGGCAAGTTAACACATATACCTCCTTATATCCTTCTCTTTTATATATTTTAAATGTTTGCACATTAATTATTTTAGTAATTTTTAAAACAAATGATTTTGAGTATCATTTCTTTATATCAATATTTTAACTCGGTGGTTCTAAGTTCTAACTTCTAAAAAGGGTGCTAATGGTTATTAGAATAGTTTCCAACTATATAATGACTATAGTTTGGACTATCATAATTATACATCTATAAATTGTTGCATAGCACATTTACTATATCTCGTTGTTTTATATGATTGACATTGTCTTCTTACTTATAGTTTGATGTAGTTCTCGGATTATAGTAAATATCGTAGATGACTTGAGGTCTAACTTAAAGAATGAGAGCTTCTACAAAAGAAGTGTGGATGATGATTAAAGTCCATGCTACAATAGGAAGCAAGGTACTTGTGTTTATAATGTAAGTGGTACTTGTTATGAAAATACAAATTATGCTAGTTTAGAAAGATGCATGGGTAGTTGTAGGTGAGTGGTACTTGTTACGGTCTGTACTTTTGGATATAGTTCTGATGAGTGCACCAAATACATATTCCAACACTTTATTTGTTATCACCATACCCTTACTTTGAAGCATTAATCCTAGCCTGGTATTTCACCTATTTTGCATTTTACATATTATTGAAATAGAAACAAATGAATATGTGTGTGTGCAAGTATTATTAAAATGAAGTTTTATGGATAACTTCATGCAAACTCAATTGAAGCATCATCTATCCAACTCTGGGTGGTGGACACCTCCGTTGACTCAGTCTTGTAATAACTACAGCAGACTTGCCAAGAGTTAGGTTTATTATGTTGCTCTGCATACTGAAAAATTAAATTAAGTAAATTACCATATGCATATTTTAATTTATATGTTAAATAAAATTAATAAGTAAATACTAAATCTGTTGCTGAATTTTCTCGCAAGTAATTAGCAAGTCGATTAAGGCACGACTTGACACAATCAAAGCCAGTCCAGATATTCTTCTACTAGCCCATTCAGGCCGGCCCAAACTCAAGTTGGTTCCAAACCAACCAATCCACTCAGCAATGCACCAACCTGAAGACCGCTCTTTTTATCCCTCGGTAGCACTCACAGTTAATTCACCCAGATGAGAACAAAGTTAAGTACCGCCTTGCCGATCCATTCCATCCCGATGCAAGACGGTCAGCTCTCCTATGTCGACCTACTTTTAACCTGACTCCAAGTCAGTCTGTCCACTTGGCATCACTTCAGTTGCCGGCCGATACTACTCCAGGATGCCTCAACACATGATACATCTGAAAAGGTTTGCTTAAGCATGGTCCATTCTTGGCCTAACTTCAGTACAGTCTCCTCTAATCAGTCCTAAGCAGCCATTCATGTCATCTCGCATCTGATCTGGAATCATCTCTCCAGTTTGGTCCTTAGCTACTGTCAGTTTCCGTCATACCTTTGACAACCGACCAACCTGCTCAACAAGCCTTTCCACGTAGGTACACAAAAGTAAACGACAAACCCTATAGCCATCTTTGCAGAGCAATGGAGCAAAGTGACATAAAGCGCATCTCTATTCTTGTAGCAAGCTGTTAGCATTTAATAAGCATTAAATGCCAAGTCTACACCTAGTATGGAGGGACAATTGGTATATTTTTTAGCCACATCCATTTGTACATTTACAACTGTCTCCCATTAGCCCAAACAATCGGATCAATGACCAAGTGCTCTTTCCACCAATTTTGTAGCATAATCTCAGCCTTCTATCATTTATTTTAACGACTATAAATATCCCCTGCATTGTCACTTCAAAGGGGTTGGAAAATATAAGAATTCTAAGTACTATCCACAATTCGGAGTTCTTCACACAACAAGTTCATAAGGTTAGCCACTTTCTTAGACTTAAGTGCTTCATTTTTCTTATATTCTCCTATAGTTCCCTGTAATTATAAGTGACAAATATAGTAAGAGAACTTCATAGTGGATGTATGCAAGATTGTTGTGCCACTCTATATTTGGCATCACTTACTTTAATTACTTGCTTTCTCCCTTATTTTCCATTTTAAGACTAGTGCTAAGCAAGCAACCTTTGCTCTTCACAATGCATTAGTCTAATTCTAAGGTTGGATAAAAATCTAGTCAACGTTTTGATGCTAGAAGGAGGACCTTCTCCTAATGATTTCATATTTCTTCATTTTTCTCCTTTACAAAAATTTGATCTGACTTGTTACTATGGACAATCTTCCGCCAGTTGAAAGTAACAACTCCAACGGCATGAAACTAATGGCAACATTGCCGCTAGTGTTGTCCAACCCAATCTTGGTATCAATGAAGAAATGTGACGTACTATGTTACTACATCTATCAAGTGTGAGTCAGTTAGTCCATGAAGTGAATGGCTTAAGGATGCAGTTGGATGCTTAAGCAACTGTAAAATTTATCCCACCAGCTCCTCGTACAACCGACCTAGTCGACCTACCTACTCATAGACCCATGTTTTGCTTCCGGTGCCTATGACCTCATGAACACTGCTATTGAAAATAATTATTTATGTTCTCCAATCAAAAACCCATATTGCTATGTATTGTGCATTCAGTTCTAAACCATTTAGAATAACAAATTAAGCACTTTATGTCTCATATTGTCACTCATCTTTATCCAATAATGACCATATAACTTCCTATACGCTTAGTTCATTCATCTCCATATTGTTTGGGGTGGTTATAGGTGACTTGTACTAAAAGCGTGACAAATCCATGTATTGAAGACACTATATATGGTCAAGTTATTTCTCTATGAAAGAAAAGAGTAAAATCCTATAGAGGGAGTCTTCAGGTAGTAATGTTTATAGACATGTTCCTTCCAGTGAAGTGAGGGTATGTTAGTGAAATTCCAAAAGGAGGTTTGTGGAATGGACGTTGGACGGGAGGTCCGAACTAATATAAAATTGTGACTATGTGATCCTTTACTATTTCCGCTGCATTTACATTATTTATTACTATTAGGTATCTTCGATCCTGTGCATAGCGATTTAACATGACAGCACTCGCCCTGCTATGCGTACAAAGATATTTTATCACTAGCTAGTTGAAAAGTAAGAAGAGGAAGGAAAAGGGATTTTATAAACCTACCACCTTGATCTCAACTGTAGGATTCAAATCGACTTTGAATCTCGATTGTCTACGTGTAATGAATGCAACTTCACATCCACGTCAAAAATATGCTCCCTTTGATACGTTTGAAAAAGCAAACCATCACAGTTAATAGTGTAGTGCCACGTGGTTGGCGCATTAAATGCTTGGCATGGTACCCATCGGCAAGATCTTCATGATTTAACAAGGCTACATCCATTTACGGGTACCGGCTTAGGAGGCAAAATATTGCTTAAATTTTCTCGCAAGTAATTATCAAGCCGATTAAGGCACGATCCAAACCTAGTCAAAGCTGACCAAATAATTCTTCGACTGGCCCAAGCTCAAGTTGATTCCAAACCAGTACACCAACTCGGCAAAGCACCAACCTAAAGACCGGCCGTCTTATCCCTCGATAGCATTCACAAGCAATTCACCAAGATGAGAAAAAAGCAGAGTACAACCCTGGCCGATCCACTCTAGCCAGGCATAAGATGGTCGACCATATCATGAAATTTTATTCCATCCATGATTTCTGTTTAAAGATAATACCCCCATTCTGGATCATTTGTTCCCACAAATCCTTTTGTTTTGTTATGGAATTTTATGTTATGTGTTTATTCATTGTATTTCATCCTCTGTTGTTTAATTTTTAGTTGTATGTGCAAACTTGCGAAGCGACATCAGCACCATGCAAGCTTTTTACATATTCACTTCTTTTTTTTAGGATATATACAATTTAAATTATTAATTACTATTTTTATATCAACAAATTTTTAAAATGATATTTTTCCCCATTTTAGATATCATTATGGCTTAATCTTCAAGTTTACACCATTTTGCACTATTAGTATACTAGGCATGGACTCAAGTAATTATTGGCATGAACTCGAGTAATCATTCGGTACACCCTATTGGGCAATAAAAAAATGTTTATAAATTTATTGCCTATAGGAAACAATATGTTTTTAAGCGTGTTTAACATTGCCAGTGAATCTGGTTATTAGGTACAAGATAACAGAACACCTTACTATTTACTCCTCTAAATACCATTGAAAATACTTTTAGGATAACAATCTTATTTTGTGTAACAAGTCTTGTCATCTCTCTACAAACACAATATCTAGAGATTAATTCAAATTAACTTGATTCTATCGCTCCAAGATATAGCCAGCACAGTTCACCTGAATAATGCTAAAGATGCTGAAATGCATATGCTTCAGATGGGAATTTTTTTATCGTATAAATATCCGTTATTGAAAAAAAGTTTACTGTAAGAAAATTAATTTAGTCCTGTCCAATCGTAGATTCAACATGGGGAAATATTTGCCACACTTAATCAAAAATTATGGAATACTCGGTTTCAATGAGGATCCGGAGTAGTACAAAACTTGTGAGATGATAGACCACCATGACTCATCTATTCAGAACTACACTTATTGATTTTCATGTTCTTGAGTAGGCCTGTCAATGGGTCGGGTATCATAAAACCCGGACTCAAACCCGATTACGATAATTTAAACCCGAGATCGACCAGAACCCACGGGATATTTCAAATCAATATCTGAACCAGCTTGTCAGGCTTTTTAAGCCCGTTGGGTAATACACGTATATCTAACTTATAACATTTATGTTAAAAGCACACTATAAAATTGTAATTTTTGTAAAATTTATATACAAACAATGTTAACATAAAAATTGGATAATGATATAGCCAAGTTCACGACAAAAGTATGCAGAACATCTACATGCAAACAATCAAAATGATACACAAATAACATACACGTTCATGTTTTGATACGATGGAAAACTAATAATTGAGTCAGGTTCTAACCGGGTCGGGTTTTGATAAAACCGTATTCGATTTTAATAGTAACCGAGTCGGATCTGGGTCGGGCTTGGGTTGTAAAAAAACACGTAACCGTACTAATAAAGATGATTCCGACCGGGCTCGGATCGAAACCCGTATCGTTGAAAGGCCTATTCTTGAGCATGTTCTTAATTTATTCAACTGCCGAATCAATAATTAATGCCATGTTACACATAGCTGTAGTAAAATCTGCATGTGAAACACCCCACACCCCTTAATATACCCAAAAGGACACATTAAAAGGCATGGTGCGTTGTAGGTATAACTAAAGCTAACAGAGACTAAGATTCACAAGACAAAAATAGATAAAAACAACGAAAACTTAAAATAATAACTTAATTAAAACAAAACTTCATAATTGCTTCATAAATAAGTCAAATACCAAATACCACATACATGTCTAAAAATACAATATATCTCATGAAACAAAAACTCATAGTCTAAAAAATCAGAGTACATAATATCCCTCAAAATAAGCCAGTACATAAAAAGAACTAAAGCTAAAATAAAAGAAATACATAGTAGACAACTCCTCCAAGAAAACCGCCAAGCAACTGCAATCTACTGCCCTATCTCTTGATTGCCTATGGGGGAAAGGGGAAAAATAGAGGAGTGGGTCGGACAAAAAGTCTGGTGAATGATAGTAATTACTAGAGTCTTTAATCAAAATAAAAGTAATAGTCTCTACAACAGTTCTAGCATAAATAAGGGAAACGGTAGGAAATAGGAAAGAGATAAAATGGAAATAAATACGATTAAACACTACTTAATTTATAAGATAGGTTAATTTTGATTGCTTGCACTTGTCCTTGATCTCTGCTTTGATTAGGTTGAATTCCTAATCCAGTAATTAGTATGTAACCCTAATTCTACCATTTTTGATCGGCCCACTACTCCATAGACCTTACTGCGGACCAGATGCTATGTAACTCCCTACACAGCAGCCAATGGTATCTATGAAAGATGCACAAAGCACCCACTGTGGATCCGGATGACATATATAGCTCCCTACACAAAGGCAATGGTGCCTACGAAAGACACCCATACTAAGCGCTTGGAACTCATAGCGATTACTGAGCACTAGAATGGAAGTCGCACACATAACTGCCACCATGCCCATGCTACCTTTTGCTCCACCTATTGTGTCTTCATATTACCTCAAACTCCAGCATAAGCATGCCCCTCATCTCACTTTAGGCTAATGTGAGATCACCGTGTGTCCATAGAAACTATAGGGGAAATGCTGTTGGTACTGGCCCATCATTCAAACAATATCTAGTTGCGCCCCTTATCCAAATCCCCAATGATTTGGACTTCTATTTGACCAATTACTACCATTCTTAGCATAAGCGTGCCCTCATCTCACTTCAGGCTAATGTGAGACACCGTTTTGTCTAATAGGGAATGCTATATGGTACAGGTTCTACTTTCACCTTTGCTTATTAACTTAGATAAATTATTTAAATAAGCATTTATTATCATCCTTACTTTCTATGCTTATTAATTTATCCCAAGTATTAAAATAAGCCTTGTTATATTCTTTTTCTTATTATAACCTACGTTATAATCATGCTTATCACTTAATCCAAGGTCTAAGTGTGAAAATAAGCTTCTTTCATCTTCTACTCTTTTTTAGTTATAATTCTACGTTATAACTAAGCCAATTAATTAGTCCAATTCTAATCATAATTAGACATAACAGTCCAATCCCATTTATATTACAGTCCAATTCCATTATTTATTACAGTCTTTATAATTTACATCTTATTTTCTTCATTCAATATTCTTACTTATATAATCCATATTCGCGTTTAATTTATTATAAACCATATGCGAAGAAAAGGTGGAAGAAGAGAATAGACGCTTGCATAAAATCCAAAACGTCGAATAAGATGTAAATTAGAAATAAATAACAGTAAATAAACTTAAATACTGTAAATAAACTGTAAATAAATAAAAGCTATGCTTAATAGTAATAAATTATAATTAACCGAAAAAGAATAACTAAAAGGGAGTAGACTAAAAAATAGATCTAAAACTGATAAAAAAGCTATTCCAAAATCGTAGTAAAACTACAACTATTGGAAACCCTATTATTTTAATTTACTTAAAGAAATTTTAAAATAATTACAATCACTCACCTTCGGTCCTAAGCTCTTTCTTTGGTCTTCCCAGATCCACTTGGAGTTGTAAAATAATTTAATTTATAATGATTTTCTCCTTGGAAAAATTATTCCATTTAGGGTCCTTCTTAGAAAGGTGAACCAAATTGGAGAAAACACAGAATGGGAAAAATTGTTAGGTCTAGAGGTCTACTTATAAGGGTAGAAGTGGATCTCGGACCATTGGATTTGGGGATTATATAGGATGCCACCACGTCATAGGCTGAATAGGAGCCATCGGATGCAAAAATAGATGGACCGGATTGGTCAGAAGAATGCAAAACATGTCATCAATAACCTCTGGAATGTTCGAACGAACGAACGTTCGTAATTAGTAGAGGCGGATTGACCGGGCGGTCGATCGCCTTGGTGCCCTGGTCGACTGGCCGGTTGACCTGCCCTTTATTTTATTTTTATTTTTTTTCCTTCTCGATTTTTGTTTAATTTGTTTCTCATTCATATTAGCTCGGTTTCTGACGTTCTATATATGGAAATTGACCAGAAAATTACCACAAACACAATGGTGTAACTCCTGTGGCTCAATCCTGATAATTTCGCAAAGTTATTTTATTCTTTAATTACCGAACGAATTAATTATTATAGGTTAAATTTCAGGTTGTTACATTCTCCCCTCCTTAAGGGATTTCGTCCCCGAAATCTCTAAGGATAAAAGAATGTACTAAATGTTTTCATCCAATTCTACAACCAACTACTCAATCATCAACCATTCATCCATTGTCCTTAAGTTTTTCTAATGCTACTTATGATACTTATGCAATTAGTGTAATGTAAATGATCCTAACTAATGCAAAAGATTAGGCGGTCCACTGATTCAGTTGACCTCCTTTTATGCAATCATGTCCGTGCCATTTATCCAAATGAATGCAAAAATTCCTAATTATAACTGATAGTTCTATATGCGTGCTACAATCATCATTCAAATGCAACAATCATGTGATAAACATCCATTTATGGCAATCATAGAAATAAAGTAAAAATGTGCACACATCCATATGCATATTCTCTAGTGTCCTAATTAGGCTGATCCCTAAGGGATAATAGTGCCTAGTGTACCTATATGCATCCATTAGCATCCACTAGCAAACACATGCAACCACTAGCATACATTATTCATAACATGTTCTATTAACATGTTTACATCAAATCCTACCATCCATAGGTTAAATCCTAAGTTCTACCATCCCAAAGGAAAATAACCTATTCAAATCTAAAGATGGAAAAAAGAATTCTAAAACTTACTATCAAAAAGATGAGGATAGGAAGTACAGATCTTCTCTTTTGCTTCCCAAGTGGCGTATGCAACATCATCTACCCATTGCACCTTCACCAGTGGAACCTCCTTATTCCTTAGTTGCTTTATGTCTCTTCCAACAATCTTCGTGGGGATATGCCGAACATAAGCTTCCCTTTCTACCTCCACCTCCTCCAACTGACTAGGCTCTACAACCTCCGTAGAGTCATGTAAGCTCTTTTGCAAGTGCGAAACATGGAAAACGTCATGCACTCCTGCGAGCCTATCAAGTAGCCTCACTTGGTAAACCATCTTCCCAACTCTCTTTGTGATAGGAAATGGTCCAACAAATCTAGGGGCTAACTTTCCATTTGATCCGAACCTTACCACCTTCCTAAGCAGGGATACTTTGATAAAAACTAAGTCTCCAACCTCAAACTCTAAGTCTCTCCTCCGCTTATCCGCATAAGACTTCTGCCTATTTTGAGCTGTCTTCATCCTCTGCTGAATCAAATCCACCCTCTCAGATGTCTCTCTGACCATATTGGGCCCACGTAATAACTTCTCCGTAGACTCAACCCAACATGATGGGGACTTGCAATGTCTCCCATATAAAGCCTCAAACGGTGCCATCCCTATGCTTGCTTGATAACTATTATTGTAGGCAAACTCAACCAATGGAAGATGCTCCTCCCAAGTACCTCCACAGTCCAAAATGCACATCCATAGCAAATCCTCAAGCACCATATTTACCCTCTCCGTTTGGCCATCTGTCTGGGGTGATAGGACGTACTCAACCTAAGTTGCGTACCTAGCACCTCTTGTAAGCTTCTCCAAAACTCACTAGTGGAAATGGGATCTCTATCACTCACCACGCTAGAAGGAACTCCGTGTAGTCGGACTATCTCTCGAATATATAAGGATGCCAAATATGAAGCCGTACACTTACTCTTAACTGGGATGAAGTGGGCACTCTTGGTCAATCTATCAACAATCACCCCAATGCTAGTATTCTCCTTCCTAGAACGAGGTAAACCATCTGTAAAATCCGTAGAAATACTGTCCCACTTCCACTCCGGCACATCTAAGGGCTGAAGTAATCCACCGGGCTTTTGCTGCTTTACTTTTACCCTTTGGCATATGAGACACTTAGCTACGAATTTCGCCACATCCTTCTTCATGCAACCCCAATAGAACATCCTCTTCATATCCCGATACATTTTGTCATCACCCGGATGAATAGTCATACGGGAATGGTGCACCTCCTCGAAAACTGCTCTCAACAAGTCACTGGAGCGTGGAACACAAAGCCTCCCATCTCTCCTAAGCCACCCCCTACTATCTATAGAATAAAGTTGGATATGCCTAGAGACCACTCTTCGGCTAATCCTATCCATAATGTCCATGAGCTCTGAATCCTCCCGCTGCGTCAAGCCAATCTGATCCATACGGGTATGCCTCACCTATAATGTCGCAAACAATCTGGGAGTAATGTCCGTAGAGGGCTTAAAATCAAAAGTAGAAATAAACTCCAAGATCCTCCACTCTATGAACAAAGGACTAAGGGTTGATTTCTTTCTACTCAATGCATCCGCAACCACATTACCCTTGCTAGGGGTATAAGCTATCTCAAAATCATACGAGGCTAAAAACTCCATCCACCTCTGTTGCCTCAAGTTCAAGTCCTTCTACGAGAATAGGTACTTCAAAGACTTATGGTCGGTAAAAAGCTTAATCCTCTCTCCAAGCAAATAGTGCCTCCAAGACTTAAGTGCAAAAACTATGGTAGCCAACTCCAAATCGTGGGTAGGGTAGTTCTTCTCATGCGTCCTCAACTGCCTACTACCGTAACACACTACCCTCCCTTCTTGCATCAACACTGCTCCTAGACCCGTCCCGCATGCATCATTGTATATAGTGAAAGGCTTAGCTCCATCGGGTAAAACTAACACCGGTGCACTAGTAAGGGCTCTCTTAAGCTTCGTGAAGGAATCCTCAAAATCCACGTCCCACACGAAAGCTTTATTCTTCTTGGTAAGGCACGTAAGTGGTGCCGAAATCTTGGCAAAGTCTCTAATGAACTTCCTGTAGTAGCCAACTAATCCTAGGAAGCTCCTAACCTCAATGACGTTCTTGGGGGCTTTCCAATCTTGCACTGCAATAACCTTGGTGGGATCTATAGCCAAACCTTCCTTCGAAACTACGTGCCCCGAGAAACGTACCTCCTCTCTCCAAAAATGACACTTCGAAAACTTAGCTCTCAAATGATGACTACGAAGTGTGCAAAGAACTTCTTCCAAATGAACAGCATGCTCCTCCATATTCTTGGAAAATACCAAGATATCATCTACAAACTTATTTAGGACATCCCTAAAGACGCGACTCATTAAATCAACGAAATAGGCAGGAGCATTGTTTAGCCCAAAAGGCATAAACCAACCACTCGAAAATCCATCCGGTGTCCTAGACGCAGTCTTATCTATACTGTCATCAGCGACTCTAAGCTTATGGAATCCCATGGCTAGATCAAGCTGAGAGAAAACTGAAGAACCTACCAACTAGTCAAACAGATCATCAATCCTAGGGAGTGGATATCGGTTCTTCTTGGTGAGCTTATTTAATTCCCTATAGTCCACGCAAAGTCGGAGAGAACCATCTGCCTTAGTTGAAATAAGTTTTTTTTTTCTCGGACCTCTAAATAAAATTAATCGCCTAAATAATTGTATTCAGCTTGCAGGGGATAAGCCAAGATATGATTAAGAATTAAGATGGCTATGATATTCCCCGATTAATGTAGGAAAGGCCAAATACATTTTTGTTTCATTTTGGATTAACTGAGAATAATCTTCAATAGTGTTCTAAGAATATCACCGTGTTTTATTATCTCTATGTATTTTTATTCTTTTTTTTCAGTGGAAATTATAATGCATAATTATTTATGCGCTCCAATGGACCATAAACGCAATGGGTTCAGTATGCGCTGATGATTCAGTTCTATTCATAGAAAACGAAGTGTCGTAATTTCTTGATGTGATTAAGAACGCATGAATATGGACAAGCACCATTGTCCCAGTGGTTAAGTGATTCGACTTTGGTGCGAGAGGTCACAAGTTTGAAACTTGCGTAGCGTGATTCGAACATTTATTGACACATGATTTATGGTTTGTTGTCTCAGTAACATGTTGTATCTAAGTATCATTTCAAAAAAAATGCATGAATATGTATCCTCATCACTTTTTTTTCATGTTAAAAGGTGTTGGATTAGTGATTTTTGTCGATATGATCTTCTTAAATTGATCATTTGTTTACAGAATTGTATCATTTCAGAAGTGCAGCACGTTGAAAATTGCAATTGAGTGTTAGTAGTAGACAATAGCTATTTAATTCCTAATGGAAATGTCAACAGGTGATATAATAGTTGAAATTCCATATTTTGCATGTATGGTCCATAAAATGAGAATGACATGCATATAAAGTTTGCAAGATATTTATAAGTTGTTTTATTTGATCCTAAGAGATGGATGGCTTACTATGAAAAGAAACCCACCTAAAGAGGTATATTAGGTGTCGTTCATAGTCAAAAATTACTCCATTATTGTTGACGATGCGTTTGACGCGTCAACTGCTCTAACGTTCTAAATTCAAAATGGAACGTTTGCCATGTTTGGAGAAAAATATATGTATGCATCCAACGCGTCGAATGCGTCATGCCATCTCACTCCAACGACTGCATTTTTTCATCTCCCTCCTCCTCGTTGTGTTCACCCTTCACCCAACCCTCTTCCCACACCAGCAGTAAACAACCTATTAACTCGCTTTTTGGCAAGGCAGTACGTATACAGATTTAACCCAACAGACTCCATGATCATCAAAGCAGAAAGCTCGGAGAGATGGTTAATAGGAATGAAGATCGATTATATTTGAAATTATGGACTATAGTCGAATGGATTCGGATGGACGGAACTCAAAAAATTGCTTAGTATGGAACTAATACTTCCCATAAAAGAGGAATCAAATTAAATATCATGCACACAACACAACCCAACGATGATCGCTCCATAACTCAACAACCATAGGGCTTTGAACTGAAACTTTGGAAATAGGAAGAGGGGACCCTATGGAATCTACCCTAGGGATCACATGGCATTTGGAGAGGTCTTGAGGGATCGGGCTCTATCCCTCAATAGAGATTGGCCCTCTTCCCTCTTAGGGATCGGCTAAACCAACTTTATAGCAAAGATCGATCAATATCTCAACATCCGCACATCCAATTGACATGAAACTTGTAGCACAAGCTTAGTACAACTTGTGGAACACCCCATAGGGATTTCACATCAAAAGAGATACTTTAGAGGGATTGGCCCCTATCCCTCCAAAGAGATCGGCTGAAATCAGAATACATGCAGCACCACTTCACGGAAAATGCGATATCTCACAAACCGTAACTCAGAATGGCACGAAATTTAGAGGGCAAGTAGCTAACATCATGGAGAACCCTCCAGAGGGATTGCATCTTATATGGACACCAAAATAAGGATCAGGTTCGATCCTTATTGTGGGCCCAAATGGACATGAAAATTCTTGTGCGGACTCGTCATAGGATGCAGGTTCTTCTACAGCTCGATCTGTGCATGTCTTCTCCTATAAATATAACAGGTATGGCATTAGAAAAGGGATCTTTTTTCTACTTCTCTTTATCATCAACCTAGGCTACACTCTGCCAATTTTATTCATGGATTTTGGATTGTAACTGTAAACAAACTAAAGTATAATAAAAGGGATTATTCTGGAGTGGACGTAGGCCGGAGTTAGCCGAACCACTATAAATCTTGTCTCTTTTTACTTGATTTTATTTTTAATTTGTTTGTTCTTCATATTATATTCTCTACATTAGATATTATCTGACATCTGTGACTGGATATTGATGCTTTCATACAACTGGATTTTGGTGGTCATTTTTGCCGCTAACATTTTTATGCTTTCACTGAGAAAGCTAGTCCCCATGGATTTGGAATTCGGATTCAGAGCTTCAAAAAGATCTAGAGCTTAGATTTGGAGCAATGGTGAAACAATCGACAAGGAGAGTGCTACCGAAAAGGGGCCACCATGGAGGGAGTCAGGAGGCTTCCTCAAGAGCTGGAGCTAATCAGGCATCTATCTACATCACCAGGGATGAAATGGAAACGATGATGGATGCTATGTAGGAAAGGATGCTGAAAAGACAGGAGGAGATGATGTAGAATTTACTCCGACAGATTGAACAATCTGAAGCGTAGAACCAAGAGAATAGTGTAGCAAGAGCTAATGGCAACTTAGATCAAGGAGTTGGAGCAGCAGGAATCGCTGGAAATCAGAATCGGGAACATGGAGATGGAGCTATTGGACAAAGGAATAGAACATAGCAACTGGCGGCAGTTCTCGGCCATCTTAGAGGGATTGGCTCGGATCCCCAAAAGTTAGGGGGCATTCCCCGGGGTCTAGTTTATTGCGATGATGGAGGACCTGTGGTCGATTCCATGGAACTTGGTGCAAATCGGAATTCGGATGCTCGTCCGAAGGAGTACGTTCCGGAATTCCCTCGTTGACTCGGGGGGCAGTTTGGAAATGATGATGGAAGACTACCGCTGGATGACAATGATAGGTTTGTAGAGATGATCAGGCGAGTTATGCGTGGAGGGTTGGTGAATAGGGATCTGGAGGATGTAAATTGAAGTCTGTTTACTCCTAATATCGAGAATGTTAGAAATCCACTGGATTTTAAACTACCAGCGCTGGAAGTATATGATGGAAAGTCGGACCCAACTATGCATAAGTTGAGATATATATAACATGTGGAAGTACCGGAGGCATCGGAGGAGGTCATGACAAGGTGTTTTCTACTTTATTTGATGGAGTTAGCCGCACTCTGGTTTGCGCAGCTGGAGAATGGTTCAATAAGGACATGGGGCAAGTTGGTAGATCGGTTCATGAGGCAGTTTCGGGTCTACATCACGAGACCCAGGAATGTTATGACATTGGCAGCACTGAAACAGAGGACTGGAGAGTCTCTAAGGAGATTTCTAACATGATTTGATGCCGCCACGGCATTTGTGGATCGGCCAGATCCATCCATGGTTTTTATGGAAACCATAGCAGGAATTGTCGATGATATGGATTTCAAGGATTCATTGGCGCAGGATCCACTTATGGATCTCGGGGAGTTTTATCATGAAGCAGAAAGGTTCATGCGGTGGGAAAATGCACGAGCCTACACACCGAAGGTGAATGCTGTACAAAATGAAGGATCATCAGGAGATGCAAACAAGAATGATAAAGGCAAATGGAAACTGGATTATGTGTATGATGGGACAAAAAGGCGATGGAAAGAGCGAGAGCTGAAATTCTCCTCCTACTCGAATTTGATAGAATGCCTAGAATAGATTTATCTTGACACTAAGGGCCAACTCTCCTATCAAAAACCGGCAAGGAGGGATCCCACGGAGTGGGAGCATATGTCTGGAAAGTACTGACTGTTCTACGAATTGAATGGGCACACCACGGATGAATGCATGCATGTAAAGGATATAATCGAGGAGCACATCAGGAACGCTAGACTACCACAGTACGTGAGGAATCAGGCAACGACGATGGAAAATGAGCAACCACCGTCTGCATCGAATGGAAACAAGAATGAACCTGGATTGGGGTCACAGATCGTCATCAACATATTGTGATGATAAGGGCCGAGTTCAGGACTTGGACTATGCTCATAATAATAATAATAAACTCTATAATAAGGCAGTTAAGTCACTTACACATGTACGAAAAAGAGAACGGTCCCTAGGCATGCTCTGACATGATGGTGAACCGTTGTGCCGGAAGAGGCACCCTTTTGCTTTTTTAGTTTTTTGGATTTTTGGATGTACGAACTCTTATTTATCAGGTTATTTATGATCCGCATTACTGCGATGGATAAAACAAGACGCGATTATTATCCTGATCGGAGTGATGGGGCGGTAATCGCAAGGTGAGAGGCCCTTCATCGGAGAGCGACAGAATGGACTCGCATATGGATTAAATCCTCGATCGGAGAGTCGAGGTCGGAGAAAAAAACCAACAGAATGTTAGGTATGAATTATACCTAGCAAGGAGTAAGTCGCTTTGCTGAAGAGCGACAGGATTAGCCTACTCAAGTCATCGAGTATGGATTATGCTCGACAAGGGTCCGGAGAGACCACTATCGGCCTAGGACTTAAGCAAAGACACCACTGACATTCAAGGACACTGAACCGAAGTATAGGAAATAACGCCGCTTCGCCGGAGAGCGATGGATCGACTTACTTGACGTCGAATATGGATTGTGCTCGGCAAGGACCCGAAGAGGTCACGGATTTGGATATCAGCTTCAAACAGCTATGGATTTGGACATTGACCCAAAGCGGTTGTGGACTTGGATATTAGACCGGAGCGGTCCCAGATTTGGCTAACGACCTGGTGAGGTCGAGGGTTTGGAAAAATGATAGATCATGGATTTGGATCGGCAACGAATTGGATTCGGATTAGATTCAAATTGGATAATATGTATACCAATGGATTATGGACTCCGAATCTTGGATTTATGGCAATTCAAAACACACATTCCTATCGCAAGGCATGTTTTGGGGGGCAAAGTGTTAAGCCGCCTTTTGGCATTGTAGTATATATGCGAATTTAACCCAACAGACTTTATGATCATCAGGTAGAAAGCTTGGAGAGATGGTTACCAGGATTGGAGATCAATTATATTTGAAATTATGGACTATAGTCGAATGAGTTCAGATGGACAACACTCAAAAAATGGCTACGTATGGAACTGATACTTTCCCTATAAGAGGGATCGCATTAAACAGGATGCACACAACACAACTCAACAATCACAAGACGGATTGAAGTGAAACTTTGGAAACAGAAAGAAGCGGCCCTAGAAAGTCTACCCTAGCGATCGCATGGAATTTGGAGAGGTTTGAAGGGATCGACCCCTATCCTTCAATAGGGATCGGCCCTCTTCCCTCTTAGGAATCGGCTAAACCAAACTTTATTGCAAAGATCGATCAATATCTCAACATCTGCATATCTAATTGACATGAAACTTAGAGCATAAGCTTACTACAATATGTGAAACACCCCATAGGGATCACACATCAAATGGGATACTTCGGAGGGATCGGCCCATATCCCTTCAAAGTGATCAGTTGAAATCAGACTACATGCAACACCACTTCACGGAAAATGCGATACCTCACAAACCGTAAGTCGGAATGACACGAAACTTGGAGGGCAAGTAGCTAACATCACGGGGAACCTTTTAAAGAGATCGCACCCCATTTGGACACCAAAATAGGGATCGGGACCGATCCCTATTGTGGGCCCCATGGGCCTGAAAATTCTTGTGTGGCCTCATCATGGCCTAGAGGTTCTTCTGTCGAAATTTCAGCCCGATCCGTGCACGTCTTCCCCTATAAATGCAGTAGGCATGATGTCAGAAAATGGATCTTCTTTCTGCTTCTTTTTATCTTCAATTTTGGCTACACTTTGCCAATTTTATTCTTGGATTTTGGATTGTAACTGTAAACAAATTATAGTATAATAAAAGGAATTATTCTGGAATGGTCGTAGGTCGGAGTTAGCCGAACTACTATAAATCTTGTCACATTTTACTTGCTTTCATTTTTAATTTATTTGTTCTTCATATTATATTCTCTACATTAGATATTATCTGAGATCTGTGACTGGATATTGGTGCTTTCATACAACTGGGTGTTGGTGACCATTTTTACCGCCAACACAACCCTCAACCCTCCCGTTTCTTAATTTATACCGAATCGTTCAAGCATATTTTTAGGTATTTTCCCCCGCTATTATGTTTATTTTTTTTCCTATCTATAATATATATTATTTTGGTATTTTTTCCTATATTTTGCAATTTTCATTTTTCAGTATGGCACAACCGTTTTTTGGTTCTACTACTACTTCTTTTTTTTCTCAGTTCATTGCTTTATGGATACTCGAAAGGGAGGAGCTTTACATAAATCTATGCATTGATTTTCTACGGGATAAAAGGAGTTCAGTCAGCGGGTTTTATGTATCAGTGGCAGCTGCATTTAACGACAGGTTGAACCTTGATTGGTCCAACACACATATGAAGAACAAATGGAACAACCTAAAGCGTGCTTGGACTAATTGGAACAAACTTCTGTAGATAGAATGAGAGACGTGGGATGAAGAGAACGATCAGTTAGACGGTTCTGAGGAATGGTGGAACACAACTGCACGAAGATATAAGAAGTTCAAAAAAATTGCTCCCAAAATTCAGAGGTTTGATCAACTTTTTGAAAACTGTATAGGAACTGACACATGCAAATACCTGATACCTCCAACTCCACCAGCTCAACCTATCCTGCTGCTGGTGCAGATTTGTATTCCAATTGGGTGGCCAGTGACATTACAACCGTTCAGCCCAGACATAGTAGACAAACCGAGCATGGTAGCTCGAGCAGGCATGTCTTTGGATTGTCGTTCATTCAAACATATTGTTTCACCAAGGCCATGCAGCGTTGTTTTACTATATTGTCTGATGCTGTACCTGTTCAACGATGGGCGATCATGATGATGTTTCGTAAAGATTCCATAAACTTGGATATGGTGGAAACATTGTTTGATGGAGAGGTACAAGGATTTATGATATACCACTTGAATTTATTCTGTAGTTGTCGTATGTAGTTTTAGTTTGTTATTTTTTTGCATGTATTTGAATTTAAAATGCGTTAGTTTGTTTTAATAAAGAAATCGAGCTTAATTTTTGTTATTTTCATTTATTATTAAACTGATGTTACATAATAAAAACAGTATTTAATAAACTACAAATCAATTAAATTAAAAATCACAACTTAAGTACCACGTTCAAATACTTTATTTAAATACTCCATTCGTAGCGTCAAACGCATTACTCGTTCACTCAACTTCTCCGCTCAAATGCCGTGCTCAAATTTCCTGTTTTCGTTCGTTAAAATGAATATATACAAAATCAGTGACGTCGTTGGATCTCCCTAAATGGCTCAACATGAAGAGTCCTACCAATTTAAAATTTTGAACTAGAAAAACTCCCACCCCTTTATTCCTAGGCGTATATTTTAAATAAGTTTTGGCCCATTTATTTTTGTATTTATTATATTTAAAATATTATTTTGGCCAATTGAGTAATTAAATGTACATTAATTATATATTTTACCAATTGAGTTTTAGATCTTTTAGTCATAAAAAATAAAAATTTTATATAACCATAAATTTTTATTTCTCCGCAATAATTTATAACTTTTAAAATTTATTTCATTCAATTAATTTCGTTAAATGATTGAGTGTTACTATTGTGACTCCTAAATGTATAGTGGCGGATTAGAAGTTGTGTAAGGTAAGGTATGTTACGAAACAGAGTGAAAGAGGTAATTTTGAGAAAAAAAAAATCCTTGTATTAAAATTGCAGAAGATCTTTTTATTGTGTTATTATAAATAAAGTTTGTTTAGATCAAATCATATTTAATGTGTTTTGAATTGATCTGACATAATTTTCAAACAAATATTATATATTACAATATTAATTATATTGTATTATCATATTATTAATATTGTATTTGGACCGACTTAATCACTTTGTTGATTATTCTTTTTAATTAAAAGAAAGTCGAGGTTAGGAAAAGATATAAGCTGCAGGTAGTATCTTCAGATGATGGTTTATAGTAGTAAATGGTGCACCAAACATCATCTACGTAGACATACAGAATCCATTTATAGGTGCTTCGATGTTCACTGACTTGCATCACAGAGAATATGTTATAATTAATTAACAAAAAAGCAACGCCATCATCCTTGCGTATTGATCAAATTAGCAAAGAATTTCATTTAGGCTTACATCCGATATTTTAACAAAGAAACTGGTCATGTACATCCACTACCTTAACAACGTCTTTTCAAAAATTCAAGCTTATTGTACATAAAAGTTACAGGCTCAGTTTGCTGAACATGATCAGGTATATTCAAACTTCAACCTTTTCATTTCTTTTATTAACAAAGACAAAACTTAATAGCTCTGTCAGCAATATTTTGTCCATCAGTTTCTTTAAGGCAATAAGAAACAAAATTTTGCCTTTTTTAATTGATAATATTCAATTACTTGTTTCTCAAACCAATATATTTACATACTATTACATACAATCTCATCGCTATTATTTTGATTGGGAACACTTTGTTCTTATCTATCAAAGAACAAGCTATATTTACTGGCATCATCCATCAATAAAAGTTTGTTCATCTCATACTATGCAAGAATAATATTACCGAAGCCAAGTAAATCAAGAATGAAAATAATAAACCGATCAAAAGGAATAAAATCAGTAATCACTCTATTATATATTAAATTGTTAAGAAAGAGAGAAACATAAATTCCACTATGTCATCATATACACCAAGGAAGAAGAAAAGAAAGAATTAATGAGAGACGATGGTTTCATAGCAATTCAAGCCATCAAACTCAGGCGCAAACCATGCTGCCCTCTTGCCCTTTGAATTCTTTTGCTGCTGCTCTTCCTTCTTCTTCCACTCGGTTCTCTCACTTTTGCTATCATTATTACTGCTGTCCTGATCACTATTTTTTCTGAAGGACATGTTCATCCACGACGAACTTATGCCGGATTTAATCTCAGAAGGAGTTGAACTCAGGATCGACATGGCCAGTAGCTTCTCCATATCAGAAAAATTGATTCCAAGGTAACTAATTATGAATAAATTAGAAAATTTAGCAAGATTGTACTTAGCTGTATTGACTTTGATAATGATGAAAGAGAGGGAGTTGGAATGAATTTATAGTTGGGGGATTTCGGGAAGATGGGAAAATAAGAAAGTCAAGATAGAACGTGGACGGGGTAGAAGAAGTTTGTTCCAACTTTCCAAAGTCAAATTGAATGGAATGAATCAACTAGTTGAGCGAGGCCTGGTTGATACTTTCGGTCAATTATGCGTTCTGGAAACTTCTAGGCTTTGCCAAGGAGTGGCTCATGGCTTATGCATGCGGCGAATTTATATATTGAATTGACGATGCAGATGGGAAATTGGCTCAACAAGTTCGTTCAAGGTACATGAACTGAGGGAACGGTTAAACATGCAATTTAAAAATTGCTGCAACCCTTGCAACACTTTCCCGCGATATTAATTTTTACACTTCGTTTGGATGGACACCTTTTCATTTTGATTTAATTTTTCTTAAGAAGATAGGTTATTTAAATCGATTCAAACGGTCTTTTAGAATTACAACAATTTACGTTGTGTGTGTTTATATGTATGTATGTAAGTAAAGAGACATACATACAAACATATGTATATATACATATATGTTAAGAAAATAGTAACGCTTTGTGGAAGCTTTTATCAACGGATCTTTGTCACCCAAATCACAAAGAGATGACTTGGATTGAAAACAGTACAGAATTGAAATCAAAACGCAATAACACAAGATATTCCACCCAACCACCCACTTTATTGATTCATCAAAATTTTGTTTACAATTAATAGAACAAAGCTAAAATAAACAAAATACCATTAAATCAATAACCAAATTGAGAAAGAGAGCAAATATCTATATGGCTAAAATTGTTGGAGAAAAAGAACAAAGATGGAGAAAAGAAAATTAGCAAATAGATTTTCCACCACACTTTTACCATCTTTTCTAGTCTCTATTTATATAATCGATTACTTAATGCACAAGTTAACATTAGATGGCAAAATAATAATTTGATTAGCCAATTAGAAAGAGAAATAAACATACTCAAATATGCCTATTAATTAGAGGAAATAAAATCTTCTCTTTCTTTCTTTTGCATATTTATTTCCCTCTATTTGTGATTCTGTATCACCAAAATTTAACACTCCACCTTGATACAAAATCACATATCTCCAACATATAAAGCATGCCATATCTAGATCTATCACAAATCTCCATATCTCAACCACACTAAATTACAAACCTCAACCACAGTCTGCAAGTGATGCATCTCCCACATGAGGTGCACCACACAAATCTAGTCTAAAAAACGTTTGTAATACCACAAAGATCTTTGTCTTGTCTTTGTGGATTTTGCAATTCGACACCCGTCTATCACTCGATCTGAGCTCATTACCTGATCACTATCGATCTCTCGAGCATCATCAACATGAAGACCCTTGTCTAAAATATGATCCTCAATGCTAGAATCATAAGCAGTGACCACATTAACCTCTCCACCTTGCTGTGGACTAGGTCCTTCAACCGTCACTCGCTTTCCACTGTCGACTACAGAACCAACCAAGCTATAAAGGTTTCCTTCTTCCAATACTCCTCTCATCCTTACACGACCACCTTTCTTCACTCTCAAAACTCCACCTTGAATCTCATAAGTGCAACCACGGCGATCCAACTGACCAAGAGAAATAAGATTATGCGAACAAGTGGGTACATGTCTCACTCCAGAGACTTCTCTAACCACACCATCATGCATATGAAATCGGATAGATCCAATACCACAAATCGGTAGCTCTTCTCCATTGGCTGTCCTAATAATGCCGACACTCTTCTCATAAGAAGAAAAACAATTCACATCTCTACAAATGTGAAAACTGGCTTCCGAATCCATCTTCCAAGGCTTATTTTCACTAAAGAGGACATCACAAGAAGCATCACTATCGGTACCTTCAGCAAAACCTGCATGTGCATCACTACTAGTATCACCATGCGCAGCCTTTTTTGTTCTCTTTTATAAGCATAACACTTGCTATGTATGTGACCTTTCTTATTACAATAATGACAAGTGATAACACCTTTACCATTAGCGTCCTTCTTCTTTTAAATTATATCTTTCTTCGAGTCCCTTTCCACCATAGTCTCACTTTGAATTGATTTCATACCTGACCCTTTTCTTCTAAGCTCCTCATTCAAAAGACTGCTTCGAACAGTTTCCAAAGAGATAGTTCCATTAGTATTGGAATTACTCAATGAAACAACCAAAGTTTCCCAACTTTCTGAAAGTGAACTCATTAATAAAAGAGTCTGTATCTCATCATCAAAATTGACCTTCATATTTGCCAATTGATTTATTACATCTTGAAATTCATTCAAATGCTCTGCAACAGACTTCTCTTCATCTAATCTCAGTTGTACCAACTTCCGAACTAGAAAAGCCTTACTAGTAGCACTCTTTGACTCATACAAAGATACTAACTTGTCCCACAAAGCCTTCGCGGATTCACAATTAGCCACATGATGGAAAACTGAATCATCAAGATATCGGCGAATCAAAGCAATCGCCTTCTTATCCATCTTCTTCCATTTTCCCTCATCTACATCAGAGGGCTTCTTTCCACCTCCATCAATCGGATCATGAAGATCATTGAGGTACAGAACATCCTCCATCTTAGGCTTCCAAATACCCCAATTTTTTCCATCCAAAATAGCCATCTTCGAAAACGAAATCATATCCGACATCAATAATTTTTCAAACCAAAATTACTCTAAGCTTTGCGATAATCTGTGCTCTGATACCAAACTGTTGTGCAAAAATTGCACAAATGTGGAAAAATAATAAACAGGACCTAGATTTGCCAATTTGAACATCACTTAATCTAGCAGCAATTATTCTATTACTCTAAATAAATAGAAAATAATTATAAAGAAAAAAAGAGACGCGCAATATTTATACTGGTTCCACTATCATTAAGGTAGTGTACGTCCAGTCCAAAGGAGAGAGATTTTATTACACCTGAGAGAATTACAAGAGATTACAAGATTAGAGTTTACATACCAAAGCTCTAAATTAGGGATAACAAGAAGAGACACTCTATGTGGAGATCGCTGGCTGAATGTCAGGATATATTTACAATTAAGTTTACCCTCAATTTATAACCAATGTAAATTCATGTGAGTCATCAATCAAATTACCAAGATATGGTAAGAAAATAATGGAGGCAAATTACAATGGTAACAAATCACGCAAACATAGCAAGTAATTCACTCATTCCAAAGATGGAAGAAAATAATCCCAAAGCAATGCGATTACGAAGAAAGAAATAATATGCATATCATTTTGCATATATATTATTCCATAACATGCGCATGCATATATTTCCTTGCCATCTCATTCAAATGCAATCCAATAATTATGCATTTCCATAATGAACAAACGTGATTACTTTCCTTCTTGCATAATTTTTCCTTCTATTTGTGATTTTGTATCACTAAATTTAATAATATATACATGTACATATAGCATTTCTCATGAACTAATGATCCACGTAAAATGGTTCGAAGTTTTTATCCATTATTTAAAACTTAAAACAAAAATTAAAAGCTGTGTACAAGAAAGCAAGTTATTTCAAAATTCCAGTAACGATCCGAAATTTTATCGCTTTGGTTTATGAATATTTAGTTTATTTTTAATTATTAAATTAATGGCTTTAATAATTAAAATAACCCTATTTTAATTTATAATTAATGGTTGAAAATTCATTTTTGAATTTGGTTTACTAAAATAGGTAGTTCGACGAAAAACAAAAAATATGACTGAAACCCCCTTTTTTGGTTTTTCGACTTTTTATCGTATAAAAGTTATCGGAAATGTTGTTAAACACTTTAGTAAACATATACACGCACATAAAAATGATTAATTGTGATTAATTATAAAATTTTGGTAAATAAGTATTTACTTAAGTTAATTAAAGTGTGATGTGGTGATGTGACATGTAACCAATTTTCTTCTAAAAATAAAATAAGGAGGAATCTAAATACTTAAGAGTTTAAATGCATAATGGTTTAAAGGGGAACAAATATAAGAAGTGGGGTGATGAGGTGATGATGTGGCTAAGAAGGAATGGAGGGTAGAGTACAAAGGTTAGTTTGGTAATTTGGTTATTTGAATTTATATAAAAAACCATTTTCATATTTTTTTTCTCACTTTCCATTTCAAAACAATTCACTTTTCATCTATTAAAGTTTGAAAACAAAAATGGTGGCTTCGAAAACACTTTTATTTTCACTCCTTTCTTTTTAAAATTCTTGAATCAAAAACTATCAAATCACTTCAAAACATCTTCAAACTTCTTATATAAGCTCATAACATCATTATAATCCCATCCATAACCTTAAAGGTGGAGTTTTTTTAATGGTGTTTGGCCTTATCCTTGTTGAGGCCGTGAGTTTTGATGGCGAGGGGGGTGTATGACCGTGAGTTTTGATGCGTAAGTGGGTGCGGCTGAGCATAGGTAAAGGTGTGGGGCTAAGCCGTGGGTTCAGCATAGGCAAAGGTGTGGGGCTAAGCCGTGGGTTCTAGGATGGTTTAGAGGTGTAGATCTAGTATTTGAAGTATGGTGGTGTTTGGGTGAGTACACTTAACTTTAAAGTATTATACAAAAAAATTACATGCTTGTGTTTGAAATAATTATATGCTTGGTTACTTGAATGTGTATTCATGAACTTCTATTTGTTGTTGGTTATACTTGCTTTGGAAAGTAAGTAAAATTTTTGGTTAAGTAAATAGTATAACTTGACTTGAAATATTTGGACATTTAAACTTGAAATTGGAAAGTGTGTGTAATTTAATTAGTGAATGTACATAACTTGATATAACTTACTTTAGAAAGTAAGTGCATATGTAAATGGGGAGTTTGGATGGTTATGGCTTGAAAATATGGACTTGAATAAAGCGACTTGAGATCCTTTGGAAACAAATTTTGTTTACTAGTTTTAAATTACTAAAATGATTTCAAAGTTTCAAACTTATCTTAGTTTTAAAAACCTCTTACTATTGTTCTTTTTAAAGTAAGTAAAGTGGCTAGGAGTTATAGTTAAAAGTTAATAGTGTTAACTTAGAAACTAGTTCTAAGTTACGACATCCGTAGTGATAGTCATTATAGATGCAGTTCCGAAAAATCAACGTTTTCATAAATGTTAAATGTTTCATTTTAAATATTTTTGAAAATAATTTTCAAATCATCAATTAAGTATAAAAGGTAATTATTATTTAATTAAATATGAGTTTAATAATTATTTAATTAATTGGTTAATTAAAAATAATTAATATTTAAATATAGATTAAGTAAAGGTAATTAATACTTACGTATTAATTAAGTAAGTCAATTACAATTAATTGATTAAGGAAGTTTAAAAAAAATAAAGAGTTAATTAAGAATTATTTTATTTATAAAGTTTAATTAATTAAGGTTTAGTTATTAAGTAATTACTAACTAGGTAGGGTTTAATTAACTAATTTATTTGGATTTAATTAAGTTTTGATTAAGGTTTAATTAAGTTTAATTAAGATTTATTTAGAGATAATTATGATCTAATTAGTAATTAAACTAATATTTAATTATTATTAAATAAAAGTTTGTTTTAAACTCTATTAGTTTTATTTAAAGGAAGTTTCTTTAAAAGTAAATGGATTTTAAACAAGGGATCTATTGCCGATACTATTTAGTAACCATACAAATGTGAATAGGTTATACTAATTGTGGACATCTATTTAGCAGAATAAATCTCCATTCTGCTATAACTTACTTGATTTAATTATTGTGAACATCTGTTTAGCAGAATAAATCTCTGTTCTACTATTATATTGGTTTGGACATTGAATTGTTTGCTAGTTAATTAATATGTGAATTAATTATTATTGAATAAGTGATGGATTAGCTAGTGATTTCTAATTGATTTTATTTACATACATGTTGGCTTATGTAAATAACTGTTATATGACTTGAAAGTCAAATGAAATCTAAACGGTAACTTGATTTAGTATCATGGTGGTCGCTAAGCCTCTTTCCGATTTTGTAAAAGTTATGAATTTAATTAACTTCGATTTTATATCAATTTGAGGTTAAGTATTTTATCAATGGGGTTTTAAAGCAAGTTATTGAATTTATTACTAAAAATGTTAGGAGATATTTAATTATATTGTTTATTTTGGTTAAAGTTACTTAAGGATATTATTTTGGTTTTAAAGTTAATTAATTTAATTATGGTTTAAATTAATTACTTATTTTATTTAATGAGATTAAAGTTAATTGATTTTTTGTTTATGATATTTAAAAGTAATTTATTTATAAATGATAAATTGTTTATAAAAAGTATTCATTTAAAAAGAGATTTAAAAATGATATTTTGTAAATGATACTTCATAAAGAATTTTTATAAAGGAGTTATAAAGGGAGATTTATAAAAGAGTTTTATAAATGGAAAAGGAGTTATAAATTATTTTAGAGATTGTAAAAGAAATTTTATAAATTTATTTTGGAGATTTGTAAAAGGTATTTGAAAATATGAAATGGATTTATAAAAAGGAAATTGTTATTAGGATGAGTGGTTTGGTTTTATAGTAAGAAATGTTTTAAATGGAATTTATTTGGAATTTGGAAAGAGGAAATTTTCCTTGAGTTTTGAAAATATACTTCTACCTATGAGATAAGTATATAGGTATGCTTTCTAAGTATTGAAAAGCATAATGTTTTGATAATATACTTATACCGTTGAGATAAGTATATAAATGTTTTCCAAGTATTGAAGGAATATAAGAGTTTTGTAAATAATAACTTTTGTAAAGGTATTTTGAATCAAAGATTTGAAAGTGATTTGATTATGAAAATATTTATTTTATGACGCTTAGCGGATCCCACGTGAAATTAAATCCATGTTTGTTTGTTTGTTATTTGATAGTTAAATAACAAAATATCAAATCTTGGCTAAAATGTAACTTTGGAAATATCTAGGAGAAACACGTGAGTTACATGGCACGATCATCTTTGATGATGTTGTACTGTGCATGTAAATCTCGTTTTGTTCTTCTAGAACAAATGATAAGGAAATCCGTTCACTCAACGGTTATGAGGTGATCTCCGCTCTTATCTATTGTCTGTTTATTTCTGAAAGAACCGGGGTTGAGTTTACGGGAAACAGTCCAATGTTGGTTTGAAGAGACCAGAATCGGATAAGTATAAATTATCCGAAAAACACATCAATCCAACTCAAGCATTTAAAACTGAAGACATCTTGAAGAGTATGGAATCGAAGACGGGGCTTTTGAAGTGCTAGGCTACGTGCTACTAATCCCGAAGGTGATTCCAAAATGGATGTAGTAGAAGTAGTGCGTTCGGTGTTGTTCAGTCCCAAAACAAACTCGTATGGACGAATGCTGACATTGCATTATGCCTGGAGGGCAGTGTTAGCATTTTGATTGGGTTTGCTATTCTAAAAGGTTAAACGTAGCCTATAGCCTTATCAACTATGAATGACTAAAATAGGGGATATGCATCAGGGCTATGTAGGTCGTACCCATTAGGGTATGATCATCGCTTTTCTAAATCGCTATTACGGATTTGGTTGTGCATGAGAGCTCTTAAGAGAAGGGTTGGAAAGAAACCTGGGTGATGACATATTCGATATTATCCAGTAAGGGACCGGTTGGTTCTACGTAGTAGGGGTACAAGATGTTCTTGTCAAACCACAAGTACATTTTATCTAGAGGTCTACAATACGGAAGGTAGTGCCTTACCTTGTCATTGCATGGAATCCATTCTCCAATAAATGCCTTCAGACTTAGTTATATACCTATTATGCTAGAATTTAACTAATGTAATAATTTTGGCTATGAGTAATATGTAATTGTATCCTAGACATTATCATAATATCACTGGATTTTCTATAGAAAATGTTTTGGTTATCGTAAGGTAATAACCCATCTGTGTTTATGTGCGGTATGGCTTTATGAGATACCTTTGATTTTTAAAAGGATTTACAAGTTATAGTAAACAAAATTTCTTGTAATTTGAGTTTCTCACATTGGTTTTACCAGACTGATCCAGATATTGTTTTCTTATAATGCACGGGTCAGCCCGAGCATGTTTTCCAGATTTAACTGGACACTTTGGAGCTTTTAGGAGACGAGCTGGATGCCTCCAAGATGTACTTCTATATTTTCTTTATCTTTCGCTGATTGTTCTTGTATAGTTATCAGGATTGTAAGGATAGGTTGTTATAACTATCATGGGCTAAGGATAGATTAGTGTTGTACTCTGATGTATATAAGTATATTAAAGTTCCTTTTCTTTTGTAAAGACTTGTTTATATTATATATTACTCATTACGTTTTGTGAGATTCTATGATATCCTTTTCTTTCTTTCACCCCAAATGACATGTCTTTCGGACGACTAAATGATCGGTACATGAATACCGAGGACGTATTAAGTGTCATCTTTGATAGTAAGAAAGGCAGATCATTACATTTGGCATTAGAGCTGAAGGTTAAGCGAGAACCTTAGCCCTGGTGAGGTAAACTCATTAAGAGATAAGGTAATGGAATTCCTTATTATGAGTTTGAGCGTATATATATAAGAGCATGTATTTGTTAGTACTATATAAATGTTTTATATTGTGTTAATGGATCTGTTGAGTGGTTTATAGATTCTGGTCAATAAAGTAGCTAACATTATTGATAAGGATCTCTAAACACTTTTTTTTGAGAAAAATGTGTGATCCTCTATAAATAGAGGAGAGCACACATACAACTATATATATCACAATAATAAGGCGCTGCCAACATGCCTCGCAGGTAACAAAACTAAATACAGGATCTATAAACACTTGAATAAGGCCATCCAACACGTTATTGTTTTAAATGGATAAATGAAATAATTTTACCTAGAAAAGTATATGTTTTGTATAAAATAATGATTTTTAAAATTTATATAGTTATTTGATGTGTTGATTTTTAGAAAATGATAGTATTCTATTATTATCACTTAGGGTTTTGTTAGTCATGCTCGTCCAGTTTGCGCATTAACTATTGTTGAATGCTTATATATTGCTTCCCATTTTAAATATGGGTTAGGTAAATAGAAACTGAGAAAATATTTAAATGAACACCTTGTGAATTAAGTTTGACAATTTGACTATAAGGCGTTTGGTGTTAATGTTGGGTTAAAAATTTGGTTTAATAAAAGATGTTTATTAAAAGAAACGTTAGAATATTTTAGAATAAATATTTGAGAAATGACTTATAGAAGAAGTTGATTGTATGAAATTGGTTTTTAATAATGTGGCTTATAAATAATAAGAATTTAAGTAGAAAACTTGAGGACTTAAATCTTGGTTCTTTTGAAAAATGGTTTTCATGGTTTTGGAAAGTAATAATAGTATTATTTGAAAGTATATTTTTTATGTATAAAATTTTTAGGAATGAAAATTTTATGTAAATGATTTCTTTGGATTGGTTCGGGAAACAAGTCTTGATTGTTTGGTGATGATCTGAATAATCTTCTAAGTGACAATCGGATGTTTCCCTAGGCGAACATCGTAGTGCACTTAGTAAATTATTCTCTTTATCATTGTATGATCGAAACAAGTTTAAGTCCGATCAAGCCCAAAGCAGGTTGGTAATAAATATTTTGTTGGAAATATGTAAACTATTGTTTCAAAAGGGGGATTTTGAAGTAAAGAAGTATTTTTATGTTAACTAGTTCGGGTGGCTCGAAAATGTCTAAAATGGGCAAGAGATGCGTTCAGATGGAAAACACTTCTCTTGAGTATTATCCTTCTTGGTAAAGAATGTATGATACTATTTGGTAGTACCTAGTTCCTTAGTATTATTTTGGGGTTGCTTGGGCTATATATATATAGTTAAACTATGTAGTTTCATTTCAAAAAGGGTTTTTAAATAAGGCTGGGTAGTTGGATCTTGAGTTTACTTAGAAGAAATAAATTCAAAATGGAAAAGTTTAAAACAGATAGTGGTATATGCTCTCAGAATGTAATAGAGTGTTATACAAGTTAAACATAAGTTTAGTTTTATGAAATGTTTCCATAAATAATTTTAACGGAAATTGAATTGGTTTTAGTGAGAAATAATAAAATAAGTACGTAAGTTGAGCATGGATCATTTCTCTTTTCATATGGTTTGATCCAAATTTTAAGTACTTGACTTTGAGGTGTTTCACACGGTTCTAAATAAGGATCTAACACTCGATTCTTGATAAAAAAACACTTGATGAGAGTTTTTGGTGTGGAACCAAAGTTTTCTATCTTTTTATAATAATTTATAATAATAAGATATTGAAAATACCAACAAATCAGAATTCCATTTTTACATTGAAGAATACTTAGGCTTAGAGGGTGGTCCCACTTTCTCGCGTAAAAGCGGTCATCATTCGAACACGCCGCATTTTAGTGGAAAGGATCTTTCCATGGGAACGAATTCATGGGGCTATCATCTTCTTTGGCAAAATCTTCCAACGCACTTTCACAGCTTCTTAACCCGAAACGAAATGGCTGAGAAGAGGTTCCTTTTTAGGGTACTCCCAGGAACAGATCCAATAGAGACGGGGTGGAGCCTGTAGCTCAGAAGATTATAGCATGTAACTACAAACTATGGTGTTGGGGGTTCGAATCCCTCCTCGCACACAACCGGCCCAAAAGGGAAGTTTTCTATCATAGTATATGGCTATGTAAGGAGAATAGAGATTCCTAATCAAGAAGCCTGATCGGAGTCCGCACTAGGGAATCAGGTGAGTAATACTAGTTTGGAAGTGAAGTTATGTATTCGAATAGAGTTCGAATCAGATTTTGCATACGGATGATCTATGAACATCATGCAGACTTATGAATAGCATTGGGTGTTCATGTGGTGAAATTTCGAAGACGAAATTCTTTTAAGGGGTAAAAATGTAACGATCCAGAATTTTATCGACTTGGTTTATGAATATTTAATTTATTTTTAATTATTAAATTAATTATTTTAATAATTAAAATAGCCCTCTTTTAATTTATAACTAATGGTTGAAAATTCATTTTTGAATTTGGTTGCTAAAATAGGCGGTTTGATGAAAACAGAAAATGTGACCGAAATAGTTTTTCGTATTTTCGACTTTCCATCATATAAAAGTTGTTGAAAATGTTGTTAAACACTTTAGTAAACGTATACACGCACATACAAACGATTACTTATGGTTAATTATAATAATTCGGTAAATAAGTATTTACTTAAGTTAATTAAAGTGTGATGTGGTGATGTGACATGTAACCAATTTTCTTTTAAAAAACAAAGAGGAATCTAAGTACTTAAGAGTTTAAATGCATGTTGGTTTAAGGGGGAAAAATTAGTACAAATATAAGAAGTGAAGGATGAGGTGATGATGTGGCTAAGAAGGAATGGATGGTAGAGTACTAAGGTTAGTTTGGTAATTTGGTTGTTTGAAATTAAATAGAAAAACCATTTTCGTATTTCTCTCTCACTTTCCATTTCAAAACAATTCACTTTTCATATGTTAAAGTTTGAAAACAAAAATGGTGGCTTTGAAAACACTTTTATTTTCACTCCTTTCTTTCCAAAATTCTTGAATCAAAAGCTGTCAAATCACTTCAAAACCTTTTCAAATTTCTTATATAAGCTTACAACATCATTATAATCCCTTCCATAACCTTAAAGATGGAGTTTTTAATGGTGTTTGACCTTGTCCTTGTTGAGGCCATGAGTTATGAGGGCAAAGGGGGGTCTATGGCCATGAATTTTGATGGGAAAGTGGGTATAGCCGAGCATATGTAGAAGTGTGGGGCTAGGCCGTGGATTCTAGGATGGTTTAGAGGTGTAGATTTAGTGTTATTTGATGTATGGTGGAGTTTGGTGAGAACACTTAGCTTTAAAGTTATTTTACAAAAAAATTATATGCTTGTTACTTGAATGTATATTCATGAATTTATGTTAGTTGTTGGTTGTACTTGCTTTGGAAAGTAAGTAAATATTTTGATTAAGTAGTATAACTTGACTTGAAATATTTGGACATTTAATCTTGAAATTGGAAAGTGTATGTAATTTAATTAGTGAATGATAACCTGATATAACTTACTTTAGAAAGTAAGTGCATATGTAAATGCGGAGTTTGGATAGTTATGGCTTGAAACTATGGACTTGAATAAAGCGACTTGAGATCCTTTGGAAACAAAATTTGTTTACTAGATTTAAATTACTAATAAGATTTCAAAGTTTCAAACTTTATCTTAGTTTCCAAAATCTCTTGCTTTTGTTATTTTAAATTAAGTAAAGCAACTAGGAATTAGAGTTAAAAGTTAATAGTGTTAACTTAGAAACTAGTTCAAATTTACGACATCCATAGCAGTAGTCGTTATGCATGCAGTCCAGAAAAATCAACGTTTTTTTAAATGTAAAATATTTCATTTTAAGTATTTTAAAATTCATTTTCAAATCATCAATTAAGTATAAAAGGTAATTATTACTTAATTAAATATGAGTTTAATAATTATCTAATTAATTGGTTAATTAAAGATAATTAATATTTAACTAGGGATTAAGTAAAGGTAGTTAGTACTTAAGTATTTATTAAGTCGATTATAATTAATTAATTAAGAAAGTTTTATTAAAATAAAGAGTTAATTAGGAATTAATTTTATTTAATTAAGTTTTATTAATTAATTAGGGTTTGATTATTAATTAATTAATTAATTAATTTGGATTTAATTAAGATTTAATTAAGGTTTAATTATGTTTAATTAAGATTTATTTAGGGATAATTATGATTTAATTAGTAATTAAATTAAGATTTAATTATTATTAAACAAAAGTTTATTTTGAACTCTATAAGCTTTATTTAAAGGAAATTTCTTTATAAGTAAATGGGCTTTAAACAAGGGATCTCTTTTTGATACCATTAAGTAACCATACAAATGTCAATAGGTTATACTAATTGTCGACATCTGGTTAGTAGAGTATATTTCCGTTCTGCTATAACTTAATTGATTTGATTTTTATGGATATCTGTTTAGCATAATAAATCTATGTTCTACTATTATATTGGTTTGGACATTGAATTGTTTGCCAGTTAGTTAATATGTGTAATAATTATTATTGAATAAGTGATGGATTAGCTAGTGTTTTGTAATTGATTTTATTTACATAGATGTTGGCTTATGTAAATAACTGTTAATGAACTTGAAAGTCAAATGAAATCAAAATGGTAACTTGATTTAGTATCATGGTGGTCGCTAAGCCTCTTTCTGATTTTGTAAAAGTTATGAATTTAATTAACTTCAGTTTTATATCAACTTGAGGTTAAGTATTTTATCAATGGGGTTTTAAAGCAAGTTATTTAATTTTATGATCAAAAATGTTAGGACATATTTAATTATATTATTTATTTTGGTTAAAGTTACTTGATGATATTATTTTGGTTTTAAAGTTAATTAATTTAATTATGGTCTAAATTAATTGCTTATTTTATTTAATGAGATTAAAGTTAATAGATTTTCTGTATATGATATTTAAAAGTAATTTATTTATAAATGATAAATTTTTTATAAAAAGGATTCATTTAAAAAGAGATTTACAAATGATATTTTGTAAATGATACTTCATAAAGAATTTTTATAAATAAGTTATAAAGGGAGATTTATAAAAGAGTTTTATAAATATAAAAGTAGTTATAAATTATTTTAGAGATTGTAAAAGAATTTTTATAAATTTATTTTGGAGATTTGTAAAAGGAATTTGAAAATATGAAATGGACTTATAAAGAGGAAATTGTTATAAGATAAGTGATTTGGTTTTATAGTAAGAAATGTTTTAAATGGTATTTATTTGGAATTTGGAAAGAGGAAATTTTCCTTGAGTTTGAAAATATACTTACACCGCTGAGATAAGTATATGGGTACGTTTTCTAAGTATTTAAAAACGTAATGTTTTGGTAATATACTTATACTATTGAGATAAGTATATAAATATTTTTCAAGTATTAAAGGAATATAAGAGGTTTGTAAATAATATCTTTTGTAAAGGTATATTGAATCAAAGATTTAAAAGTCATTTGATTGTGAAACGATTTATTTTATGAGGCTTAGTGGATCCCACATGGAATTGAATCTATGTTTGTTTGTTATTTGATAGTTAAATAACTGAGTATCAAACCTTGGCCAAAATCGTAATAGAAGAAATACGTAAGTTACATGGTACAGTCATCTTCGGTGATGCTGTACTGTGCGTGCAAATCTCATTTTGTTCTCCTATGATAAATGATAAGGAAATCCATTCACTCAACGGTTAGGAGGTGATCTCCACACTTATCTATTGTCTGTTTATTCCTGAAAGAACTAGGGTTGAGTTTACCGGAAACCGTCAAATGTTGGTTTGAAGAGACCAGGATCGGATATGTGTAAATTATCCGAAACCACTTTGATCCAACTCAAGCGTTTCAAACTGAAGACATCTTGAAGAGTATGGAATCAGAGCTTTTGAAATGCAAGGGCTACTTGCTACTAATCCCAAGGGTGATTCCAAAATGGATGTTGTAGAAGTAGTGCGTTCGGTTTTGTTCAGTCACAGAACAAACTTGTATGGACGAACGTTGACATTGCATTGTGCATGGAGGGCAGTGTTAGCATTCTAAGTGAGTTTGCTATTCTAAAAGGTTAAACATAGCCTCCAGTCTCACTAATCGGGAATGACTAAAACATGAGATATGTAGCAGGGCTATGTGGGTCGCACCCATTAGGGTATGGTCATCACCTTTCTAGATCGCTATTACGGATTTGGTTGTGCATGAGAGCTCTCAAGGGAAAGGTTGGAAAGAAAACTGGGTGATGACATATTCAGTACTATCCAGTAAGTGGTATGTCGTTTTTGTGTAGTAGGGGTACAAGATGTTCTTGTCAGACCCCATGTACATTTTATCTCGAGGTGTACCATATGGAACGTAGTCCCTCACCTTGTCATTGTATGGAATTCATTCTCAAATAAGTGCTTTCGGACTTAGTTGTATACTTATTATGCTGGAATTTAATTAATGTAACAATTTTGGCTATGATTAGTATGTATTTTTATCGTAGACATAATTATAATATTACTGGATTTTCTATACAAAATGTTTTAGTTATCGTAAGGTTAAAACCCATCCGTGTTTATGTGTGACGTGGTCTTACGAGATACCTTTGATTTTTAAAAGGATTTACATTCTTGTGATTTGATTTTCTCATGCTGGTTTTACCAGACTTATCCAGGCGTTGTTTTCTTATAATGCTCGAGTCAACCGAGCATGTTTTCTAGATTTAGCTAGACAGTTTGGAATTTTTAGGAGATGATCTGGATGCCTCCAAGACGTACCTCGTATTTTCTTTATCTTCGGCTGATTGTTCTTGTTATAGTTTTCAGAAATTGTAAGGACAAGTTGTTATAACTGTCCAGGGCCGATGATAGGCTAGTGTTGTACTCTAATGTATGTGTGTATATTAAAGTTCATTTTCTTTTGTAAAGGCTTGTTTATATTATATATTACTCATCATGTTTGTGAGATTCTATTCTGTCTTTTTCTTTTTTTACCTTAAATGACGCATCTTTCGAATGACTAAATGATCGGCACACGAATACCGAGGATGTATTAAGTGTCATCTTTCGTAGTAAAAAGGCAGATCGTCACAATTCCGATATCGTGTATCCCTTTTTCTTGACAACATATAGACTGCTCTCGACATTATTTTCCTGAAAATCCCTTCCACCGACAAACCTATAACTATTTCCGCATTTATCTAATGTTCAACTTCATCTGCGGCAGCCTCCGAGGAACATACCTACAACTCCTTCTACATCGATCTAACATTCTAAAAACAATGGTATTTGGCTCCTACTATGACTGATTAACAAATAATGACAATATGTTGTTTTTAACGATCTCAATTTATTGATACTAATTCTTATTCCTATCAAACATGGTAAATTGGAGCTTACTATGTAATTGTGTTAACCAATTGACGTCCACAATTTCTGATTGTTTCATCAACCTATTTATAGAACATAATTGTTTGTTATTTTGTACTTCTTCAACCCACTTTTATGTCATCATCCCTTGAACTCATGCTAATGTTGGTTGGGACATTCGAACACCCAATTAATTGTTATTAGTCATGCGAGAGTCCTATGAAACATTTTTACTACTACTGCTACCATTCTTGACTTTTAGTACATAATTAGATCGTACCTAATTTAGTTGATTTCTCTTAACAAACTAGGTGTGTGTCATTACCTTACCGTTCCCTTGACATCAATGGATTTATTTATTATCACCAATGAGCATGTGTTGCTTCCCCTGTTCCCAAATATGATAGGATACAAACAATGTGTGTTTGAAGGAAGTATCGCTAACCAATTGTGTTTTACGATGTTGGTGCTAGCATTGTTGAATTGTAGAACAAAAATAAAAAGTAGCCAGTTTATTAAATTTTCTAAAAAAAATTGTGTACAATTATAAGTTGAATTCAGTTTTACTCGATCAATTCTTGATGAAATTGTACTTCTCCTGGTTTGCTTACTGTTAGAAGGTTAAGTCATCAGTCTCTGGGTTGTTATTTTAATGTTAAACAAGATATTTATCAGTTTTTCATGCCACTATCGTCACTGACTGTGAAAGTTAATACTAAAGAGCGAATGTAGCTTTGTGTTTTCTCAAATATGACATGGAGCATACAGTCTGAATTAGAAGGCAGTATCACGTAGTGATGATGGTATATGCTAGCGTGATTTTTCAATTACCATTATTTGATCATATATATTGATTTGTACATGTGTTCGTTCCTTACTTCACCTTAATCTATGTTGCAAAATGTAGATGGTAAATTGTCCATCCGCTTTGTCGGGGTATAATAAAGAAATTGGTCTAACCTGAACATTGTGTGCGGTAAAAATGTTTTTTTGCTACTGTTTTTTAATGGTTGTGTTAACGATTTATGTTAAAATAAGTTTTTTCCATTTTTGACTTACCTATTTCTCTCATCTCACCAGTCTTCGAGAAACTTCAATTCTCGCCATAGGACATCACTAATTTATACTATTTTTTCTTCCAACTCATAGATCATCTGTCGCTGCCTCCTCCGTTGCCATATACACAAGGCATGGGTCGAATTCGTCATCACAACATCAATCACTCCAATTCCTCCTTCCAGCTCCGGCCCTGGCATAGACAGGAGAAAATAGGGGCATTGGAAGGGTTAGAGGACATTGACCAGGCTTAGAAAAAGGAGGTCAATATCATAGGTAAGGAAGACCCAGATGATTCAATCATTATTGGCAGAGAGGCCGAAGTGAGACTTCGAGAAATCAATGTCAAGCAAGAGCCAGGAATTCAAAAACCTATGGTCGGCTCTGGAAAACCATTACCTACACTCTAAGTTTCTCCATTGAAAATCATGCTTCCTAAAGGTCACGGTGCTGACGGATCTAAGCCGTTCGGCCTGCCTTCAAAAAACCTAAGGATCCATCATATGGGACGACTGAAGAAGAAGTCTCTTCTTTGGAGGAGAGCTCCATAGAAAAGGAGGAGAATACTCCTAGGAAGCGTCATGCCAAACTAGACATCAGGAGGAGGAGTAAGTGTGCGAGAGAGCAGTAGGTGGTCATCATTTTCTTTTGAAAGACATTTTCTTTTTTCCATTATTGTATTTTTTTTCCTTTTTTGTATTTCCTGTATATAGGTCGTTACTGTGCGGGAGCAACCCCGCAATCCTTGTACAAAAGATATGTGTAAACAAAAGACTATTTCCATTCAATCTTTTCTATATTTACATTTCTATATCTCTTTTTTCACTTGTCTATATAACTGCTTGTAATATAATATAATCAAATGCAGTTCAATCACATTTATATTATACATGTATGTGTCTGTGCGATGCCATTATCTATTGTAACCCAATACATATAAATAAATCTCTGCAATTGCTCAATGTTATTTCATTACTTAGCATTGTTTATCCATGGGCCAATATACTTCTTTCTTGGCTAAACAAACTTTATTTCATTGAATAACTCGCCTTTAGTTGAGCGTGTCTTGCCCCGTCGTAAGTAAAGTTATCTCACATTGGCCAATTTCATGGCCAACCTTATTTATTTTCAGCAGGGTTCCATTTGATCGTAATCAAGGTTGTATTTACAACAACCATTAACTTTACACCGTTTCTTATTTTTAGAAAATGAGAGTGTGAACGTCTATCTCTAGACATCAAGTCTTAATTTCATCTATTTTGGGTGATAATTAAATATATTTGGTCAATCAACCCCGTTAATCCTTAGCCGTACCTATCATGTTAGGTTATAAAAGCGGTTGTACTGTAAAAAACTTAGTTATATGTTGAACCCTGTCTTTAGGAATCAATGCTTTGGATGCCTTTCTTCGGGCATCTATCTTCGCTTAGATTCGACCAAGCATGTCTTGCTATGTTGTAAGTGTAGTCGTGTCTGTAGAAGTTCCGATTATACACCGATTCCTATCTTCGGGAATTAGTGCCTCGTATGTCTGTCTTTTGGCATCCATTCTTAGTCTTACTTGTCTTTAGCTGTCAATTGGAAGGATTCATCTGCGATCATCGCTTATCTTCGACCAAGCACATCTTGCCAGGCCATAAGTGTGGTCGTTAGCTGCCAAAAGTTCGATTATACATTGACCCCTATCTCCAAGGATCGGCGCCTTGGATGCTTATCTTTGAGCATCCATCTTCGATCTATCCATTCTCCGAGCGTTGGTCGAGTACATTCATTGGCCATCATCACTTATTCTGAACCGAGTGCGTCTCATTGGCCCATAAGCAAGGTCAATCCTGTAACAGAATGTAAGTCTATGCCAGCTCATATCTCCGGGATACAATGTCTTTGATGCCTATCTTCGTGCATCAACCCTTGATCTAGCCTATCTCTGGGCAATGGTCGAAGATCAGATGGGTAAGGGCAAATCGTTTGATCGATCCTAGTGTTATTATACTCTTATGACCCAATTATGGATCAAAATAATTCATCAGTACCTATCTTCGAGTACCTGGTTATGCCGCTAATCAAGCGGCACAAAATTAAACTTCTAAGAACAAGGTTTCACTAGTTCCAAAAGCTAACTTTATTTATAAACAAAAGAAATGGCTAATCCTGCCTTATTACATTATGTTGGAACCGGGCTAGCCCGTAGCAGAAGAAATGGATGAATTTCAAAAAGTTTACCATTTTACATCATTAATGGGCGTATGAAATATAAATACATTTAGATCTTATCTAAAGTTTCTTTTAAATAAACTAATATTTTATTTAATTTGGTAATTAAAGGAGATTTAAATTCAATTCAAATAAATATGTATATGATGAATGTATCAAATACATTCATGTATTTGAATGATAAGGACAACATACGAGTATAACATAAAAGTACGTAAATAAATATGTAAAGGTTAGAGAAAGAAACCTTTTATTTCTTTCTCTTAACATAAATAATTAATTAGGGAAAGATGTGCCATAAATATAGAGAGTGAAACATTTCATTTCTCTCACTGTTCAATTAGGTTATAACAAATTAACATTTACTACAGAATTAGCACTATGTAAATAAACATGTGAAAGAGACCTTTTGTTTCTTTCTCTTAACATAAATAAATAATCAAGGACGGATGGGGCCAAATATGTAAAGAGAGAAACTTTTCATTTTTGTCGCTCTTTAATTAGGTTAATTGACAAATTAACATTTATTACAGAATTAACACATGCCTTTGTTGTCCAAATTTTATTTTAAAACATGTAAGTGACAGTAACATATGTATATAAGTTCAACTTACACTTATACATAACATATTAAAAGGAATTTTACTAATAGACAAAGTTGACTTATATTAACCAAAGGACAATTAATGAATAAAGGTAAACATTTATGAAGAAGAAAAGGTAGAGGACTTTCCTCCTTCTTTTACTCATTCAATCAATGTCATTTCAAATCAGTAATTAAACTCTAAAACATAAATGCATATAAAACTAATTTTGACCATACTCATATTTTGAAAACTTGAATTAACAAATATAAATAAATTTCAATTTAAGAAGAATTTTAAAATTAAAATTGTGATTTTACATAAAAGTAAATTTTCTAAACGTTGAATTAAAACAACACATTCACACATATATGTAATTAATTTCAAGCTACTTCCAAAATTAAAATAACAAACAAATATGTAAAGTTTGTGATTTAGCATGTGTTAAAATTAGAAGTTAATAATTTACACAAAAGCCCGATTATGTTTTTATTTAAACAAAAGAATATACTAACAATAAAATTAAACTAAAACATATAAACATTATATTCAATTCTCAAAAGGTTTCAAAAGGACAACATATGTAATTTATATTAGTTGAAATAAAATAAATCATATAAATGAAAGATTTCAAACAGGAACAAAGGGGACAACTTAGACACATATAAATTCGCGGTAAAATTTCAGATCTAAACTGTAAGAACATCATAAACAACTAATTAAATGAGATGTAATATATTATAGCTATAATGTTAAGAATATGTCACAACTCTAATGTTAAGAATATGGACATGTAATCAAAATGAAATACCACAAAATGGATCTAAATCAAATTGATATTATAAACATATTTATTAAAGAAGATGTGACAAAAGGGAATTAGATCAAGTTAAACTATGCAAGAGATATAATCATATGAAGAAGAAGATTATATGAATAAATAAAATGAAAATTTTACTGTGATATCCCGGGTTTTTTAGCAATATAAATTTAATAATCTGTATTGATAATTTAATTGATTTGATAATTATCCTATATAATTTTAGTTTAAATTGGTAATTTAATCAATATTTAATCTGGCAATATTGATCAATATCCTTTTAATAATTTAAAATGGATAAAATTTATCTTTGAAAGCTAATAAAATTTATTCTGTATATAATATATATATTTGATATATATTGTGAATAAGATATCTTTTGTTTTAACTAAAAGATGAATTTTTCAAATTGTATGTAAGTATATGTTATAATTTGAAATTGTTTTGAAATTTAATTTAATTTATTGATATATATAGTAGGAATATATTGTGATTTAAGCTTTGTTTTAAATTTAATATCTTTCAAAAGTTAAAGATTAATTCATTTGTTTTAAAAATATAAAATAATTATTATTTCTAAAAATATGATAGTTTAAATAAGATTTAATAAAAGATTTATTTTTATCTTGTTTTCTTTTAATAAGTATAAGACTAAAATGGTTATAAGTGTGTATATATATGGTTTTAAATAAACTTTCTTTTTAAAATATCTCTTAAATTAAATAGTTTGTAAACAAGTAAATGAATTTATATAAATCCATATTCACATAATTAATATAACATAAATACTTTTGTAAATAAGGTTTTAAAATATAAATATATTTCAAAGAGTAATTGGTTTTATAATATTTTCTCTAAAAATAGTTTATATATACATATACTAAGGTAAGTGTTTATTAATTAGTGAATTAAGTATAAAGGTTTTATATTAACATTTAAATTAAATAAAAAATTTATTTAATATATTAAAAAGGACATGTGTAAATACATTAACACTTAGTGGTAACAAGTGTAGGGTAATTAGGTGATAAAAGACACATGTAAGTTTTAAAAAAATTACAAGTGGCAAATTTCTTTGGAAAATGAAATAACAAATATAATGTTATATAGAAACCTTGCTTCTATTTTTCAGTTCAAAACGTTTTCTCAGTTTTTCTTTCTTCTTCTAAAACTGAAATCAAAGTTAAAAGAAAAAAAAAATCAGTTCTCAAATTTTCTTCAACCTGGAATTCAAATCTGCAACTAAAAGGAAGTTCAACTAAAATTCAAATGCAAAGGCTTCAGATTTCAACAAGTAAATAAGCAAATTCAACGATGAAGCTTCAGATCTTTTCAAATGTAAAGTACCAGAAACAAAATCAAATGCAAGTTGCCAGAATTCAAAATTTAAAAAGCCTGGAAGTGATAAACAGTGCTCTGCTTTGTTCTCTGCAAATAAAAAGGTGAGTAAATACTTTTAAAAACAGGTCTTAAAACTTGAAAATTTACTTTGATATATGTGATGAATTGTGCTGTGATAATATATATATATGTTTATATGAATATTGTTTATGAATGCATGTTGGAATTTAGTGAATATGTATACATATCAGTGAGTATATATATGTGTTATATGAATTGAAGTGTGCATGTCTGTTCTCAGGCAAAGATGTGTCTCTGTTTATAAATAACAGAGTTTAAACAAATTAGAAAATTCAAAATTTCCTCATCTAATCTCTTGTAGGGTTAGGAATTCAAACAAGCTGTCTCTATTTAAACCTAAACTAAGATTTTAAAAGATATTTAAGGATGATGGTTTTGAACATCATCTGGGAAAAAGAAGATATACAGTAAAATACTGTTGCATGTCAAAAATTAATAAACTCGAATTATAGTTTGGATTGTATGAATGAATTCGTGATGGGAAATCGCGAATTTTAACACTAATTTCAGAATTTTTAAATTGATATTCAACTTGAAAATTTGGAATGAACGGTATCAGCAATTTGGAGAATTTCCGATGATCCACTTAATGTTTGAAGTTGAAATCTTGGTAGTAGCTAGCTTTGGTATCATTGATGAAGGGAAAAATACAGTTGGATTTTTCCTATGGACGAATTGTTCGAATTCGATTTAATTAGGGTTTTAGCTTGAACTTTTGCTCGGCTCGAATGTCGTGACATTTCGACTGGGATATTTGATCGGAGGCGTTCGCTTTTGGGGAGAAGGCAGCTCGTGGCGAGGCGGTTTGATGGAGTGGTCGGCGAGGTCTAACGGCGTTGGATGGTCGTTGGTGAGGTGGGTTTTGGTGATTCTAGTTTCTGCAGTGGTTCGAGATGATGTTTGAATTTTGATTCGAACGAGTTTCGTTCGATCTGGGTTGGTTTTTGTGATCGCACGCGTTCAAGAGACTGTCGCCGATGGTCGCGACGACCTGGGTTGGCCGGAGGTGATGGGGCACGTGCACCGTGCACGTTCGTGTGCACTGGAGTTCGAGACGTTGGGGAAGACGAGTTTGACTCGGGGAAAGTCTCGTGTTATTTGAAGTTCGACTCGAAGTAGTGATGTTCGAGAGTTTTTCTCGCGAGCGACTCGGGGTTTTAGTGGGTTTACTCGGGTTGTTTTAATTCCAGTAACCTGGTTTTGAAAATTTAAAAGCAAATCATATCTGGGTTTTAAAATTTAAAGCATAAACAAGTTTTTAAGTATTAAAACAAGTTTTAAATTAAATAATGGTTTGATTTAATTAAACATGTTTTGAAATGGTTTTTCAAAAATTTAAGTATATCAATATTAAAATTGTTTGGTTTAAAGTAAATTATATTTCAAAATTAATTTCTAAATTTGGTTTTAATAAAGTAAATACTTTGAGTAAGTATTTTAAATAAATACAAGTATTCTTAATTAATTAAGTTGAGATTAATTAAGAATAGTTAATTAATAAAATTAAATTAAAGGTTAACTACTATTTGTAATTAAGAATAATTACTTAATGAAGTAATTAGTGGAAATGAATGTAATTAAGTAATTACTTTAATTAAAAATTTAGTGATGATTAATGGATTAATTAATTAATGTAATTAATTTTAGGTTAATTAATTAGTATAATTAATTAAAGATAATCACTATGATTAATTAAGTATAATTACTTAGTCAAGTAATAAATGGATAATTACTGAATGTAATTAAGAGAAGAGAAAATTACTTATGGAAGTAATTAAATGGAATTGATTAAGAGTTAATCACTTGATGTTATTAATTAAAGGATTAATTAATATAATTAATTTAAAGTAAATTAATTAAAGAGTAATTAATTAATTAAAAGGTTAAGGTTAATTAAAAATATGATTAATTACTAGTTAAGGTAATTAATTAAAAGAGAGTAATTAATTAAGGAAGTAATTAATTAAGGGTTAATTAATTAAGATTAATTAATCAATAATAAGTGATTAAAGAATAATAAATTAATATAATTAATTAAAAAGTAATTAATTAAGATAAGTAATTACAAATTGTTAATTACTGTTTATGATTAATTAAGTCTAATTAATTAATGAAGTGGTTGATTAAAATTAATTATTTAATAAAAAAAAAGGTTAATTAATTAATAAGGATTATTGTAATTAATGATAGTAATTAAAGGTTAATTACTATATATGGTTAAGGATAATTACTTGATGTAATTAAAGATAATTAATCAAAGGAGATTAATTAAGGAAGATCATTTATATGTTTAATTAATTAATTTGTAATTAATTAATGATAGTGAGCAGGATTAAGATAATCCAAGTAATTAAAGGATAGTAATTAATTTAATTAAAGGTTAATTAAATTTATTAGAGTAAATCAATTCTGTTTAGATAATTGATTAATACTGGATGTTTGATATTGGGTGATTGGTTGATATTGGATGATTTGTATGTCTCTGATATATATATGATATATGCTGCTTTTGTGAGATGAATGTTGATATGAATTATCTATTGTGATAATGTTATTTATCTATCTGTTTATATCATTCAGAATATAAGTTTAAATGTTTAAACCTTTAAACAACTTGGCCTTAAAAGATACGTTTTGGATTTCGATGAGACCGGGATCGGGTTTCCGTATACCGGTATTCCAGGTCTGGAGACCCGAATACCACATCGATCCAAATTAACGATAGGTCGTGAATCTCAAGTGAAGATGAAGATTCAGAGTGCAAGGGTTATTGTCGTTAACTCTGAGGGTGATTCCAAAACGAGTGTAACGAGATAATGCCTTCGGTTTCGTTCGAACCCGGAACGAACTTGTATGGATTGAATGCTTTCAGCGCATCGTCAGGCGGACGATGAGCATTCTAAGTGATATGTTCTGATTAAAGGTAATCGTAACCTCAAGCCTCATCAACCGGGAATGGCTAAAACAGGGGAGGTGCAGCAAGGCTTCGTGGGTAGCTTCCACTGAGAGCAAGATATATCCCTGTCTAGAGGTCCCTTCTTTTTATTCGGCTTAGTGTGTGGTTGGTCGCGCCAACTACGGGGTTGTCTTGTTCGGAATTATCCAGTAAGGGATGGTTCCGGCTTTGTGTTGCAGGGGAGCGGGCGTACTCCTCGGTACGGTGATCTAGGCCACGTACTGTGACGGGCGGTACCCCAGTAGCCCTGCCATTGTATGGAATCCAAACTCCAATAAGTGCCGTACGTGTTAGTTGTGCCCAACTATGTTGGAATGTGAGATGTAAGCATTTCAGCTATTTCTGTATTTTACTTGAAAATCCTAGACCCTATTATAATATAATCAGATTTCCTATCAAATGTTTTGGTTATCGTAAGGTAAAAACTTTTCCGTGTTTATGTGCGGGAAGTCTTACGAGATACCTTTTCTTTCAAAGGTTTTTCAAAGTTAAACAATTTTAAACCGTTTACTCACACCAGACCCATGTCTGACCCAAGTGTTTATTTTCTGTTTTATTAAACTCTTGGGTACTCAATATTGTATTGAGTAGTCGAGGGATTCAGGTTAGCTTTGACGAATTCTGGAGGAGATTTGGAGCAGGTGGCTTCAGCGTGTAGATATATTATGGTGTTTCCGCTGTGTTTGTATTGAGTCTGTATCTCTGTGATGTTTGAAATGTATGATAGACAGATGTTTATAACTGTCTAATTTGAGATGTTTAAGTTATGTAACTCTGATGTATATGATACAATGTAATATCTTATGTGATATAATATATTTTTTTCGTTCCGCTGTGAGACTTCTGTTGTCTTGTTGTTCTTTCTTCTTTTATTTTCTTCTTCTATCCCTTTCTTTCTTCATAACGATGCGTCATTCTGTGGAATGAGTGGCGGGTCGTCACATTTGGTATCAGAGCAGTAGGTTGAGTGAATACCTAGGCTCTGAAGTGGTGTCTATCTTGAGAGCGCGTAATTGTTAGTTATATAAAAATGGTTTTATATTGTGTCAATTGATCGGTTGAGTGGTATATGGATTCTGGTCAATACGAGTAGCTAACGTTATTGATAGGGATCTCTAAACACTTGAACCAGGCCAACGGACACAATATTGTTTTAAAGAGGTAGATGAAATAATTTTACCCAGAAATAATTTCTATATAAAAAAATATCATTTTAAATATATATATTTATGTATTTCTACCTATTTATTGGGTTACCTGTTCGGGTTTTCCAATATAAGTTATAAAGGTAGATAAGGTGGTAGTGTGTGTAACACAATTACCAATAGTTGGAGTTTGAATGTTTGAGGTTGGAAGTATATATCGAGACTGTAAACCCAATATCGTCTCGAGTAAGTTGGCAGTATGGAGTAAGGATGTCTCGGATCTCTGAAGAAAATCCTTTTCAAGATTCGGAGTCCATTATTGGAATGTAAGATTGGTTGAGCTCGGGTGAGCAGATTTTCTAGAGTTGAATCTATCAGTTGTGCAGAAGTAAGTGATGGTAGCTTGGCGACTTCAGGAAGGAGCAGTTGTGTGATAAGACGCAGTATCTATGGATGTTCCCGAAGGAGATTTTCTTTTTGGAACAAGATTAAGAAGGTATTGGAGGAACAGTTGATGTCTACCGCAGGAAAGACTCGACTGTATAGGAATTCTCTGATATCAAGTAAGAGAGTTTTGTCTATTTTGAAGTATGGGACTAAGGTCGATTAGTTGTTCTTCGGACATGGTCTCATTGTTCCCTTAAGAAGAGTAAGTTATTGGCGATTGGTTTGGAGCCCGAGTTTCTTTTGGATGTCTGCCATCTCGGAGATTCGTTGAGAGGTTTGTTGATGGTTTTAGTTTTGAGAAGCCTTTGGATTAGAAGTTCTTGGTTAGCTGTGATAGCAGTGCAGCTCGGAGTGTTCGGTGTGCTGTCGAGATAGAGTTTGGAAGCAGCAGTGTGGTTCGTTTCTTCGATGGTTCCGGAATCTTTGTGGTTCTTCTATCAGCAGTCCGGGAAGATGGTGAATGTTTTCTTGAAGGGTTAACCTTGTTCGAAAAAGTTTAAGGCTGTTTTAATTAGTAAAGAGAGAACAGTTTCTTTGGAATCCGAACTAGGTAGGATCGCAAAAGTGAATTGCGATTATTTTGAGAGTTCATCTTGAGTAATCTTTTGTATGAAATTGAGACATCTCAAGAGGAAGTAAAAGTTATCGAAGAGGTCAAAGATTTAGTTTATATCGATTTGGTTCCTAGAGAAGGATTTGGTGAAGTATCTTAGAATTTTATGGAGTATCTGTGTTTTCTCTTCTACTTCTAGTTTCGAGTTTCCTCTAGCCAAGGATAGCTGAAGACAGTACCCTTGACCGAGGACTCGTCTATTCTTTGAGAAGTTGGTTATGTCTTTAAGATAACCAATGTTTCCGCTTGTTTGTGGATCTAGTTTGTGCTCGAGTTCATCGACATTCTCATCTATTTCAAAATCAGAGTTGTGCAGCGGAAGCAAAGGTAGTAGCTGTGCAAGAAAGGAAGTAACCTCAGATTTCTACAAGAAGTTTATGTGAATTTCTAAGTGTGTATAGAATTTTCTGGAATCTGGAAGAAGGAAGTTCAGTCTTCTATTTCTTGTGGAGTAGAGTTTGTGGATTTCAGTAGATTTTGGAATATCATCTTGTTGATAGGATCTGGAAATCATTTTGTTCTTGGTCCAGTTGTTTCAAGAAGCATCAGCAAAGGTTAAGTTGATCAGGAAGAGATGAGGTAGCTCGGGATCGTCTGGTGAGCTATGCAGATATGAGTCAGAGTTTGGAATTCGGAGTTGGAAATTGGAAACTGTTTAAATTTTCCTCGATTATAAGAGCTATAAGATTTGGTAAGTCTGGAAGCTAGCTCCGAAATATTTTGGATTTTCTTGTGTTCTTGAGAGGAGTAATTCTTTGTCTACAGGGTTGAATGGCCAGTTTGGATATCTGGAATCCATTCTATTTCACGTATCTCTGAGGGAGTACGTGTATGATCTATTACTGATTGTAGAATCTGCAGTTCAGATGGATTTGGAAGTTGAGTTGGACTTGGGTATGATCTGATATTTTGTTCAGATTGGTGAATCTAAAGAAGAGAGGAGCTCTGGATTATGGTGTGTAGTTTATTTAGCTTCTGTAGAGCGAGTCTCCCGGTGATTTTTACTCGGGAAAACTCGAGACAGTATTATGAAGTCTATTCTGATTTATGTCAGAATAGTTAGTTAGATTAGATTGTTTGATTGGTTGCTTTGATTGATAGGAATTGGATGATAGGTTTGTGTTTAAAATTAAAAATCTTTGCTGGGTTATTAAATTAACTTTGCTTTTAATTTCGGGGACGAAATTATTTTAAGGGGGAGGAATGTGATATCCCGGGTTTTTTAGCAATATAAATTTAATAATCTGTATTGATAATTTAATTGATTTGATAATTATCCTATATAATTTTAGTTTAAATTGGTAATTTAATCAATATTTAATCTGGCAATATTGATCAATATCCTTTTAATAATTTAAAATGGATAAAATTTATCTTTGAAAGCTAATAAAATTTATTCTGTATATAATATATATATTTGATATATATTGTGAATAAGATATCTTTTGTTTTAACTAAAAGATGAATTTTTCAAATTGTATGTAAGTATATGTTATAATTTGAAATTGTTTTGAAATTTAATTTAATTTATTGATATATATAGTAGGAATATATTGTGATTTAAGCTTTGTTTTAAATTTAATATCTTTCAAAAGTTAAAGATTAATTCATTTGTTTTAAAAATATAAAATAATTATTATTTCTAAAAATATGATAGTTTAAATAAGATTTAATAAAAGATTTATTTTTATCTTGTTTTCTTTTAATAAGTATAAGACTAAAATGGTTATAAGTGTGTATATATATGGTTTTAAATAAACTTTCTTTTTAAAATATCTCTTAAATTAAATAGTTTGTAAACAAGTAAATGAATTTATATAAATCCATATTCACATAATTAATATAACATAAATACTTTTGTAAATAAGGTTTTAAAATATAAATATATTTCAAAGAGTAATTGGTTTTATAATATTTTCTCTAAAAATAGTTTATATATACATATACTAAGGTAAGTGTTTATTAATTAGTGAATTAAGTATAAAGGTTTTATATTAACATTTAAATTAAATAAAAAATTTATTTAATATATTAAAAAGGACATGTGTAAATACATTAACACTTAGTGGTAACAAGTGTAGGGTAATTAGGTGATAAAAGACACATGTAAGTTTTAAAAAAATTACAAGTGGCAAATTTCTTTGGAAAATGAAATAACAAATATAATGTTATATAGAAACCTTGCTTCTATTTTTCAGTTCAAAACGTTTTCTCAGTTTTTCTTTCTTCTTCTAAAACTGAAATCAAAGTTAAAAGAAAAAAAAAATCAGTTCTCAAATTTTCTTCAACCTGGAATTCAAATCTGCAACTAAAAGGAAGTTCAACTAAAATTCAAATGCAAAGGCTTCAGATTTCAACAAGTAAATAAGCAAATTCAACGATGAAGCTTCAGATCTTTTCAAATGTAAAGTACCAGAAACAAAATCAAATGCAAGTTGCCAGAATTCAAAATTTAAAAAGCCTGGAAGTGATAAACAGTGCTCTGCTTTGTTCTCTGCAAATAAAAAGGTGAGTAAATACTTTTAAAAACAGTTCTTAAAACTTGAAAATTTACTTTGATATATGTGATGAATTGTGCTGTGATAATATATATATGTTTATATGAATATTGTTTATGAATGCATGTTGGAATTTAGTGAATATGTATACATATCAGTGAGTATATATATGTGTTATATGAATTGAAGTGTGCATGTCTGTTCTCAGGCAAAGATGTGTCTCTGTTTATAAATAACAGAGTTTAAACAAATTAGAAAATTCAAAATTTCCTCATCTAATCTCTTGTAGGGTTAGGAATTCAAACAAGCTGTCTCTATTTAAACCTAAACTAAGATTTTAAAAGATATTTAAGGATGATGGTTTTGAACATCATCTGGGAAAAAGAAGATATACAGTAAAATACTGTTGCATGTCAAAAATTAATAAACTCGAATTATAGTTTGGATTGTATGAATGAATTCGTGATGGGAAATCGCGAATTTTAACACTAATTTCAGAATTTTTAAATTGATATTCAACTTGAAAATTTGGAATGAACGGTATCAGCAATTTGGAGAATTTCCGATGATCCACTTAATGTTTGAAGTTGAAATCTTGGTAGTAGCTAGCTTTGGTATCATTGATGAAGGGAAAAATACAGTTGGATTTTTCCTATGGACGAATTGTTCGAATTCGATTTAATTAGGGTTTTAGCTTGAACTTTTGCTCGGCTCGAATGTCGTGACATTTCGACTGGGATATTTGATCGGAGGCGTTCGCTTTTGGGAGAAGGCAGCTCGTGGCGAGGCGGTTTGATGGAGTGGTCGGCGAGGTCTAACGGCGTTGGATGGTCGTTGGTGAGGTGGGTTTTGGTGATTCTAGTTTCTGCAGTGGTTCGAGATGATGTTCGAATTTTGATTCGAACGAGTTTCGTTCGATCTGGGTTGGTTTTTGTGATCGCACGCGTTCAAGAGACTGTCGCCGATGGTCGCGACGACCTGGGTTGGCCGGAGGTGATGGGGCACGTGCACCGTGCACGTTCGTGTGCACTGGAGTTCGAGACGTTGGGGAAGACGAGTTTGACTCGGGGAAAGTCTCGTGTTATTTGAAGTTCGACTCGAAGTAGTGATGTTCGAGAGTTTTTCTCGCGAGCGACTCGGGGTTTTAGTGGGTTTACTCGGGTTGTTTTAATTCCAGTAACTTGGTTTTGAAAATTTAAAAGCAAATCATATCTGGGTTTTAAAATTTAAAGCATAAACAAGTTTTTAAGTATTAAAACAAGTTTTAAATTAAATAATGGTTTGATTTAATTAAACATGTTTTGAAATGTTTTTTCAAAAATTTAAGTATATCAATATTAAAATTGTTTGGTTTAAAGTAAATTATATTTCAAAATTAATTTCTAAATTTGGTTTTAATAAAGTAAATACTTTGAGTAAGTATTTTAAATAAATACAAGTATTCTTAATTAATTAAGTTGAGATTAATTAAGAATAGTTAATTAATAAAATTAAATTAAAGGTTAACTACTATTTGTAATTAAGAATAATCACTTAATGAAGTAATTAGTGGAAATGAATGTAATTAAGTAATTACTTTAATTAAAAATTTAGTGATGATTAATGGATTAATTAATTAATGTAATTAATTTTAGGTTAATTAATTAGTATAATTAATTAAAGATAATCACTATGATTAATTAAGTATAATTACTTAGTCAAGTAATAAATGGATAATTACTGAATGTAATTAAGAGAAGAGAAAATTACTTATGGAAGTAATTAAATGGAATTGATTAAGAGTTAATCACTTGATGTTATTAATTAAAGGATTAATTAATATAATTAATTTAAAGTAAATTAATTAAAGAGTAATTAATTAATTAAAAGGTTAAGGTTAATTAAAAATATGATTAATTACTAGTTAAGGTAATTAATTAAAAGAGAGTAATTAATTAAGGAAGTAATTAATTAAGGGTTAATTAATTAAGATTAATTAATCAATAATAAGTGATTAAAGAATAATAAATTAATATAATTAATTAAAAAGTAATTAATTAAGATAAGTAATTACAAATTGTTAATTACTGTTTATGATTAATTAAGTCTAATTAATTAATGAAGTGGTTGATTAAAATTAATTATTTAATAAAAAAAAAGGTTAATTAATTAATAAGGATTATTGTAATTAATGATAGTAATTAAAGGTTAATTACTGTATATGGTTAAGGATAATTACTTGATGTAATTAAAGATAATTAATCAAAGGAGATTAATTAAGGAAGATCATTTAGATGTTTAATTAATTAATTTGTAATTAATTAATGATAGTGAGCAGGATTAAGATAATCCAAGTAATTAAAGGATAGTAATTAATTTAATTAAAGGTTAATTAAATTTATTAGAGTAAATCAATTCTGTTTAGATAATTGATTAATACTGGATGTTTGATATTGGGTGATTGGTTGATATTGGATGATTTGTATGTCTCTGATATATATATGATATATGCTGCTTTTGTGAGATGAATGTTGATATGAATTATCTATTGTGATAATGTTATTTATCTATCTGTTTATATCATTCAGAATATAAGTTTAAATGTTTAAACCTTTAAACAACTTGGCCTTAAAAGATACGTTTTGGATTTCGATGAGACCGGGATCGGGTTTCCGTATACCGGTATTCCAGGTCTGGAGACCCGAATACCACATCGATCCAAATTAACGATAGGTCGTGAATCTCAAGTGAAGATGAAGATTCAGAGTGCAAGGGTTATTGTCGTTAACTCTGAGGGTGATTCCAAAACGAGTGTAACGAGATAATACCTTCGGTTTCGTTCGAACCCGGAACGAACTTGTATGGATTGAATGCTTTCAGCACATCATCAGGCGGACGATGAGCATTCTAAGTGATATGTTCTGATTAAAGGTAATCGTAACCTCAAGCCTCATCAACCGGGAATGGCTAAAACAGGAGAGGTGCAGCAAGGCTTCGTGGGTAGCTTCCACTGAGAGCAAGATATATCCCTGTCTAGAGGTCCCTTCTTTTTATTCGGCTTAGTGTGTGGTTGGTCGCGCCAACTACGGGGTTGTCTTGTTCGGAATTATCCAGTAAGGGATGGTTCCGGCTTTGTGTTGCAGGGGAGCGGGCGTACTCCTCGGTACGGTGATCTAGGCCACGTACTGTGACGGGCGGTACCCCAGTAGCCCTGCCATTGTATGGAATCCAAACTCCAATAAGTGCCGTACGTATTAGTTGTGCCCAACTATGTTGGAATGTGAGATGTAAGCATTTCAGCTATTTCTGTATTTTACTTGAAAACCCTAGACCCTATTATAATATAATCAGATTTCCTATCAAATGTTTTGGTTATCGTAAGGTAAAAACTTTTCCGTGTTTATGTGCGGGAAGTCTTACGAGATACCTTTTCTTTCAAAGGTTTTTCAAAGTTAAACAATTTTAAACCGTTTACTCACACCAGACCCATGTCTGACCCAAGTGTTTATTTTCTGTTTTATTAAACTCTTGGGTACTCAATATTGTATTGAGTAGTCGAGGGATTCAGGTTAGCTTTGACGAATTCTGGAGGAGATTTGGAGCAGGTGGCTTCAGCGTGTAGATATATTATGGTGTTTCCGCTGTGTTTGTATTGAGTCTGTATCTCTGTGATGTTTGAAATGTATGATAGACAGATGTTTATAACTGTCTAATTTGAGATGTTTAAGTTATGTAACTCTGATGTATATGATACAATGTAATATCTTATGTGATATAATATATTTTTTTCGTTCCGCTGTGAGACTTCTGTTGTCTTGTTGTTCTTTCTTCTTTTCTTTTCTTCTTCTATCCCTTTCTTTCTTCATAACGATGCGTCATTCTGTGGAATGAGTGGCGGGTCGTCACATTTACCTTAAGATGTAGCCAATAAAACACACCTTTAAGGATGATATTTTTTCAGATCTTCAAGATCCCTACCTAATCCTTGTAAGAGATGGATGAACCACTTTTGTTTTGTTTTATTTGATGTTTTTATTTGGAGTTGAAAGTTTTGGAAATTTAAATTTTTGATTTTGTTTTCTGCCATGAAAAGTTAGGAGGAGAGGGAAAAAAAGAATGAATAAGAAAAAATGAATTGTACGTACAGAATGAATTAGAAAATATGTTTTATTTGAAAGAATGAAACTTTTCTCGTTAACTTCTCTAATTAATTCCGTTGATTGCCTCTCTCTCTCCAATCTTTTCTTTTCACATGATATGTCATCAAATGACATAAAATTTCCACAAATCATGCCATCAAATAACATAAAATATCCAAAAATCATTTCTTGCAATTATCATTTATTAAATTACATCGATATCGTATATCAATGCACACAAATATAACTTTTATAAATGCATTAAAATAATTACAAACAACTTCCAAACATCAAATAAATCAAATAATAATTAATATTTGTCAAATATTAATTAATTTAATCAATTTACAACATTTTATAAATTAATTAAATCATCTGGTATTTTAGAGAATTCATGATTACGGTTGTGCGACTCAAAGTTGTAAATTCAGTCCGCAATTATATTGAACTATTCAAATATCAACATTCACATTTCACTTAGCAAGTGGTGTGACATTTTGGCTGAATTTATCACTTACGAATCTTTTGGTAAAATTCAATTTTACTTATTATAAGCGATACTCGATAGTGAGAATTATTTACACCAATACTCTTTGTCAAACTATACCACGTTATGACTTATAGAATTTGGTAATGGTAAAAATTCTAGTATCGTCTACATTCAACTTTATAGTCCAAACAAAAAGTCTTTGGTTCAATAATAACAATTATTATTAACCAAACCACTCTGGCTAGAGACTTTGACTTTGAGTTGACGTCAGTTGACCGTGATACTAACCTTATATAACTGAGGAGTTGAATCCTCTCCTGAATAGTGTTTAACTTCCAATGCTTCTACTCGACCCAACTATAGTTGTTTGATGGACGTTGTGCCATGAATTAACTATAATCAAAGTGAAGCTTCCATATTGAAGATCAACAGTATTCTCAAACCGAGAGAACTGTTTAAATTAGTCACATCGATATTCTCTGCTTGACCTTAGTTATATTAACCAATAGAAAACTATCGAATGAGTCATTCCATAGTTATCTAATAACTATCAGTGTACATAACCCCATGGTGCCCCCAGTAGTCATGAGTATACACTATCCAACATTTGGAGAGCGTTACGTACTATAGTCTTAAAGGATGTATCAATATCAAGTCTCGATACATCTTAACTAGGAATATTTAAAATGGTATATTTATTTTCATTATGATAAATTACTCATGGGTACAACACTTTGTAAGTACTATCACAAAACATACCATTTATGAATTTCTATTAAATATACTTTTAATTAAATTAATTAATTAATATAATACATTATATCAAGTATATAATATAAAGAAAATATCTTTTATTTTTGAACAAGATTGGTTATCAATTTATATATATGTAACAAATTACATAATTACCCCTAGGGCATACTCCTAACTTTATCACATTGCCCCCAGTCAATCAGGATGGCTTATTTGTAGAAAATAAATAAGTGATATAGCATCGTAAGTGCTCATTATTCCACACACATGGAATTGGGGTTCCATCAAAAGTTGATAGCCTGAATGTTTCATCTTCAAGCTTTTGTTCGATCGTAGAGGGACCTATCTAATTTGGACTAAGTGCTCCACTGCTAGGTAGGACTCGTTTCAAAACGAGGTCACCTACCTCAAATGTTTGATTTTTGGTCTTGGCGATGAAGTATCCGACTACTCTTTTTTGGTGAGCAGCTATCCTCGGTTCTGCCTCTTCTCGTTTTTCGTTAACCAAGTCGAGGGGCTCAAGTAAGACTTACTCATTCATCTTGGGATCGTAATGTTTTCTTTGATGAGAAGGGACTTTTAATTCTATCAGAACCATGGCCTTAGCTCGTAGGCCAATGCCAATGGAGTATACCCGGTTGCAGACTTATGCGTCGTTACGTAAGCCCACAATGCTAATGTAACTCATTAACTCAGTTGCCTTTGGCTTTCGTTGGTCGTTTCTTTAGGTTGGATTTGATGATTTTATTCACTGCTTCCACCTGCCCATTCGCTTGCGGGTGTATTACTATGAAGAAACTCTTCGTACTTCGGTACTAGTTACAAAAATCCACGGAACTTTATATTTGCATATATGTTCTTTACCACAAAGTTCATCACTTTCTTCGTAGTGATCATGGACAACGGTTCCGCTTCAGCCCACTTTGTGATGTAGTCCATAACTATGATAACATATTTTACTTCATCCTTCGACATCGGTAGCACACCGATTATACTAATTCTCCAAACCGTAAACAACCATGGGTTAACCACTTCCATAAGCTTTATAGATGGGTCTCTCGGAATTTTTGCAAACTTTTAGCATCTATAACGTCGTCTGCCATAATTAGTTGTGTCTCGGCTAATCATTGGTCAAAAGTATCCATAATGAAGAATCTCCATCGCCAAAGTCTGCCACCAGTGTGATCACCACAATTTCCTTCATGTACATCCAATAGATCTTCTTAGCTTCATCTTTAGTGACATACCACAACAAAGGGGTCGATAATGGTATCTTTCGTAGGAGCTTTCGACGTTCATTTCTTTTATTTAGGAGAGTCCCCTTAAACAAATACCCTTTAATTGGAGTCATCCATGACTCTTTTCTTTATCAGCCTCCAGATCCAATTAACATCCATCTGGTCGATGCTTGGAGCCGACAAAACCTCCACTGTAACAAGTCTCATAAGCTGCACATCTCCAGAGCTGGCAAGTTTGGCTAACGATTCAGCTTTCATATTTTATTCTCTAATAATGTGTGTTATCGTATAGTGTTCAATGTCGTTCAATAATTCTAGTGCTTTTTTATGGTAATGGGCAAGTCTCACTTCCTTAGCCTGAAACTCCTATTTAACTTGGTAGACCACCAATTGGGAATCGCCAAATAAGGCAATGTTTTGACTCCTAGTTCTTTTGCTATTCTGAATCCTGCAATGAGTGCTTCATATTCAACTTCATTATATGTCGTTGGGAACTCTAGCTTCAAGCGTAGCATATTTTCCATCCTTCCAGGGTTATAAGAATCACTTTTGCCTCGAAACTATGTTCGTTGGAAGTTTCGTCAGTGTACAATTTCCATTCAGATAGTTCGACCATATGTTCTTCCACTTCTCCATCCGAGATGGTAAATTTGACAATGAAATATGCCAGTGCATATCCTCGTATCGCCCTTCTAGGATGGTGTGTTATGTCATACCGACTCGGCTTGATATTCCACTTCAAAAACCTCCTCAAAGTTTTGGGTTGATACAGTACTTGCTTTAGGGGTTGAAGTCAGCACCTTTATTGGGTGAGCCTAGAAGTGAGGTTGCAAATTCCTTGAAGCAATCAACAAGCAGAATGCTAGTTTCTCCAACTTTGGTTAGTTCTTTTCCACTCCGGTAAACTACTTGCTAATATAGTATACGAGCATTTAGATTCTAAATTTCTCATATACCAAGGTTGCACTCAGTGTATGAGCAGATACCGCGAAGTAAATGAATAGATCTTCTCTTCCAAAGGTTTCGACAAGACTGGTGGTTTTTCCATGCGTTCCAACAAATTTTAGAAAGCCTCATGGCATTCATCATCTAGACAAACACCCCTTTTCCTTCTTAAGGGCATCAAAGAATGGTATATCCTTGTCTGTTGCCATCGAAATAAATCGACTCAGTGCAGCGACCTTCCGTTCAAGCTCTACATTTTCCTACTTATCTTTGGGCCAATAGTATCTTTCAATGCCTGAATCTGCTATGGATCAGCTTCAACACCCCTTGTGTTCACGATGAAACCCAAAAATTTACCAATGCAACTCGAAAGGAACATTTCAGTGGATTAATCTTTATTAGATACTTTCAAAGCACATCAAACATTTCAACGAGGTCATCCAGGTGATTCATCAACCGCTATGACTTCACAAGCATATCTTCCACATAAACCTTCATCGTTCATCCAGTTTGATTTTTGAACATCTTATTTACCATTCGTTGGTAAGTTGCTCCAGCATTATTCAAACTGAATGGTATCACTCGATAACCTACATGCCCAAATAAGTATTGAAAATGATATGCTTTTGATCTGGAATATGCATTACTATCTGGTTGTAGCCAGAGTATGCATCCATAAAGAATAGTAGTTTGTGTCCAAACGTTGAGTCCATAAGTTGATTGAACTTCGACAGTAGGAAGCTATCTTTTGGGCATGCTTTATTTAGGACCGAATAATTGATGCATGTCTGCCATTTTCCATTTTGCTTCTTGACCAGCACATGGTTTGATACCCATTCAGGATACAATATATTGTGGATAAAGCCATTTGCCTTCAGCTTATCTTCTTCGTTCATAGCAGCAGATCACTTCGAAACTAAGTTGCATCTCTTCTGCTTCATAGGAGGGCATCTTGGGTCCAGATTCAATGCATGACATACTATCTCTAATGAAATTCCATACATCTTGGAATGTGTCTAGGAAAACACATCAGGTTTGCCTAAAGAAACCATACCAATTCTTTTTTCATTTTCAAGCGGAGCCGAGATCCGACCTTGAGAACCCGAATAGGATCATCATCATCGATCGGGATGCTGATCATCAGCTCTACCGGTGCCACCCTTGCATCCTCTGGCTCTTTTCGATATACATAGACTTGTAGAACTTACTATGGGACTTGAGCCAGGGCTTGGACGATAGTTGTGATACATTAGAGTCTTGATGCAGAAAGCCTTCTCTGCATCCTTTCCCTTCACACATCGCTTTACCTCTCTGAGCTTAATAACATAGCATTCTCGACAAGTGCTCTAGTCGCCTAGAATAGCTTCAACTTCATTCTCGATGGGGGAACTTCATCATTAAACACCATGGGGCCAGTGCTATTATGAAATCGACAAGGGCCGGTCGGTGCAAAAAAACATTGTAAGCTGAAAATTCATCAATCACTGCAAAATTCTACACCTGCACTAGTTGTCTCCCTCAACCAATTCCATGGAAAAATCAATGCATCCGACTGGCCCTTTAGACTCTTCGGTAAATCCTTGGATATGGAAAAATCAATGCTTCCAATCGGCTCTTTAGCCTCGCCGGAGCTCCATCTTCAACATCAAAACAACTCTCATATGGCACATGTTTTAACAAACTTCCGTACCACTCCATCTCATTCTAGCTTATCTCTACTAGATAAGGTCCTCCAGATATGGTGTTATTACAATTCTACTTTCCGATCACCTCACTCCCTCCCTATTGGACCTAGGCTATTTCCTATGAGTGTTCTGTCCTTGGGATTTAGCATTTTGTCCACTATCTTATAGATCTCTTGCATACTGCTATAACTTTTTCTTTTAGCTCATGTCCTCAATCACATCTCTTAGGTGACAGCACTCATTGATAATATGCCCATGAGTTTCATAGAAGCAACAATACTTGCATGAGTTATGTTCATCTTCAGTTGTCTCCTTCGTAGTAGTTTATTATAGTTTTATTTACCTTATGTGGCAAGGTAAGTGTTTTCAACTATATCATTTAACGGAGTGTAATCTCCTGGTCTCTTGTAGCTTGGATGCTTCTTGGTATCTTGCTTCTTTACACCAGTGCCTTAGTTTCTCTTGTTCTGATTATTATTATTCACGGTGTTCGCTGCAACGTTTCCTACGCTCTCACCAGTTTTCTCAATGGCGACATTGCTTTGCACAACTTCATTCGATGTTCTACCACCAGTCGATCCAGCGGCCAGGTTTGCTTCTTTTAAGTGCAGAAATTGGGATGCTTTACGATAGAATTCTTCCATGGTACCTGGCTGCTTTCCTTTAAGCCATCAACTATACTCCATATCTGGATGTATTCCTCGATTTAATGCCATCAACATAATGTCTTCCTTAGGGTTGCTCACTTCAATTATAGCAGTGTTAAATTGTTTTATGAAATCTTTTATAGTCTCTCCAAAACTCTAACGGATGCTTAACAAAGACATCACCTTCTTTGGTCGAGCTGTGTGGAGCCTGAATTGTTCCATGAAATTTTTTCCAATTGATCAAACAAAGATTCGGACCTCGGGGTAAGCCAAGTAAACCACATCGTAGCCAACCCATTAAGAATATAGGGAAACACATGCACCTTACAACATCGGCTGCACTGGCACCATCCACATACTACTCATACTTCAGTATATGCTATCTATGATATGTCGTTCCATTATACGATGGTATCATTGCCATAACAGATTTCTTACGGTAACTCCTATGTCATATACACCAGTTAATGAAGTCATACTAGCTGTGAACCTCATTAGTCGTTATTTCTGTGCCGATTTTTATTTAGCAATATCTTATTCATTTTGGCTATGACCTCTTCGTTGGTTTACGCAGCTGGATGGCAACAGTTAAGGATTGCCCTAAGTATTTGACTCTTCAAATGCTCTCAATTCATTCCATGATGCTTAGACTCTCCTATCTCTAAAGGATCCATTCGCATAGATCTCCCAATTTATCTTACCATTTCTACGACATTCTTTTGAATACCATTAGTCCATGCACCAACATTCTTCCCAATGTCATTACTAGTGTCTTGTAAGTCATCCTCGCTGTCAGACAAATCACCAGCTTCAAGTGGTTGCGTGCTAGGCCCACCTTCAACATGGTCGGTACCGACATGATTTTGGTCAATACAAACCATGTTGATCATGGCCAAAATGTCCCCACTTCCTCTATTTTACTTCTTCATTGCCCTAGTATCCTTTCTCTTTATTTTTTGCTTGCTTCTCTCTTATTCTGGCCCGATGAAGATGAACTACCTTCCTCAGAACTTGAAGATGATGAATCCTTACATCTCTTCCCATGCCTTTATGGTCGTTGGGCCAACATGGCAAAGATCTTCTCCATTTTTTGAAAGATGGAATTCTATCTAGCCAACATCCACTAGTTCATTTCAGTCATCAACCTATTAAGTTCAGCTTTGGTCACCATCTCCTGTAGGAAGAAAGGTCCTGGCAAAGCAAGGGTTGGCTAAGTGGTTTCTTCATTATGGCGAGAAACTCCATCTTCTCCTCCAGCGATAGCTCCGCATCTAGTAGAAGGTCTCGTCTGGGCCATTATCTTCATATCTGCTGCAGATTCCTTTTCATATCTCAATAGCTTCAGATCAACACCATCGTTCTTCTGGATCTAACTTTTGAATGCATGAAATCCCAAAGCTAGATCTTTGTCATGGTTCAACTCTCAATGAAAGCACCAAAAATGAGTCAAAAAGTGGCACAACACCTCCAATTGATCATAAGTGAGAGCAAATCACTAGAAAATGGAATAACCAGCAAGAAAACATGAATTTATATAGAAGTTCAAACAAATCAAGTGTCTATATCCACATAATCTTATTACATTTTGGATTTTTCATGAATACAAAGGAATTCACAATGATTTTAAAACTAGAAAGCAAAGCAATCTTTCATTTGGTGGCAATCCATGACAAGGTTGGTTTTATGGAGATGAGAGTATGAAAAAAGATAAATCCAAACCGTAAAATGTCCCAAGGTCCAAAAGTCCTTTTTGCATTGCTCTAAATTCTATATTTATAGTCTAAATCCTCTGCCATAGTCACAAGATAATGGAAGACCGAGTAGGAGATCAGATCCATAAAGCCAGGGAGCAAGAACGGGTCAAAAATGTACAATCAAATCATATCTGTACCGACCAAAATATGGTTAGTACCGAGAATGTTTGCTTGTCACAGTAATAAAGCCACCCCATACTTTCAAATATTCCAACCTTCCAATTACACAAGGGGATTCCCCCTCGAAAATTAACTCGGTACCGACCACAATTATGGTCGGTACAAGAAGTTGGAAGTCAAATGAAGCAGGAGAAAGATGGTCGATACCGACCACAATTATGGTTGGTACCTACCACAATTATGTTCAGTACCGAGCATCTTGCTCCTGCTCTATCTGACTTCCAACTTCTTGTGCTACTTCTTATCATCATAAGCATGCCCTAATTTCTTGATTCATTTCATCTTCATCTCGACATCCAGATTCACTTAGAAGCTACTCGGTTCAAATGTTGGATAACACCTATTGATTAATGAAATTAATTAATATTTAAGAAATATTAATTATTAATGTATTTGATGTTTTGAGTGTTATTAGTAACTGGGGTGCTCCTAGAAATTTCTAGGTTCTATTTGTAGTTATATGGATGTATATATAAATGTTATATATGCACATATATGTGTGTGTGTAGGCTTTAAATATAATTAATACTTTATGGGCTTTGGGATTTTTTTGTCCATATAGGGGGGCCATGTATGGCCGGTTATAGGAAGGTGAGAAATGGTCTATATATTGGATCTAAATCTAAGTGGTTTTAATTAGAAGAAGATATGAGGACCTTTTCTCTCCATAAATACCAAACCTTCCACATTCATTCAATGATTTGCTTCTTCCTTCTTCATTTCATGGCTGGCCATTCCAAGCTTATTCATCCATAGCCGAACTCATTTTCACCCAAATACTATTAAATAAAATTAGAACAAAGTGGTCCATTCGATCCTAGCAACATCAAGTGGTGACGTAAGTAATTTAGGAGACTATTCGTGAATCAAGGAGCCATTTGTTCAGGGATAATTATCATATCAAATATTTATATATTTCATCTAACCTTAAACATATATACATGTATTGTCAATCATATGGTTAATTTTATCCAATTACTAGGACTTAAATCTAAAATTTTCTTATTTAGAACTATAAAATAAAATTGCAAATGAATAATGTTTAATATATATATATATATATATGTATATATATATATATGTGTGTGTGTGTGTGCTGTGAGCGTGCGTGCGTGTATGTATATAGTATTATAGTTCTTAATATTCAAAATTATATATTAGCATTATTTATATTCTATATATCTTTTAAATATTCGATTTCAAGATATTTAAAATTGTCCTTTAATCATGAAATTTAAAATATTCTTGACTTGGCCAAAACTATATTTGAATTTAAAAACTATATATATATATATATGTATGTATGTATGTTCTACTTATACACCACTTAAGATATCTTCAATTTTGATTACATATATTTAATTTAGAAATTATATATACATATATAAATGGATAAATGGCAATGTATAATATATATACATATATATGTCTAAACTACATGTATAGGGTACTATAATATATGTATATAAACCATATACAAATATTGTATTATATTGTGACATCCCTTATTTTTAGGCCCGAAGCTAACCGCTACAGATGCTGAGTCCTCTACAGCATTAACTTCCGGTGTCAAAATACGGTAATGTTAATAGTATCCATAATAACAGAAGCACATGAATATGAAATAAAATCAACACAGATTTCAAAATAGTTTTTCTGATTACACTTCAATCAATATTTCATATTCCATTACATAATCCCGAAATGATTCCCAGTTTTGATCAAATATAATTATTACAAAATACACCAAGTGCGACATATAAAGATGCCCCCTTGGAGGATCAGAGTACTAGATAGATAGACATATCAGTCATAAATACATCAAAGCGGAAATACTACTAAATAACTCCTATATAGCTAGCTTTGTCTCCTGCGCGTATTCGGAAGCTTATTCGTCCAACCTACTAAACCTAAAAAGTCCTTAACTCTCAGTCTACTAAAATTAAATTTTGAGCACCCGAGAGTTTAAGGGGAAAACATAAACTTCGAGCCAGACATAAAGCCAAGTGTGAATAATTCTATTACGTCTCGGTTTACTGATATTAAGAGAGATCACGCCGCTTAGCGGAATGGGTTTTCCCCCACTAATATCCTTTTAAAGGCATATCTTTTGCAAATCAAAATCCTACAATCAAACTGATTATAACAACAATAGCAAACACTTATGCATATAAATCAGGTAATCAATGGACTATCTGTCTGAACATTATAGTTTTATTTGGTTGACTATTATCCACTAGCTGACTCAGGCCTACCAGACATAATAAATATTCTAACCTCTGCTAGACACAATGGTGGACGGTCTGTGCATAACTTACTTCTCTTAGGGTCAGCTGATCCATATGGTTTTGCGGGCTCACTAATAACCTATCTCTACTCTTGGCATTCCTTTTTGTGTATAACATCGTTTTAGTCTTAACTGTGACAAAGCCCTACACACTGGAATTTTGGACTTATATTAGCTAAGGGCTACCAGCTAAAGTATAGGGCGAGACCCCACACCAGTCCCATTTGGTTTTCTAATATCCGAGTCATATACTTATGGCTAACCACCCTATTCAATTTTCCTTGAAAACATTTCTTTCAAATTGATTTAAACTTTTTTAAATCATACTTAAACAAGGAAAATATAGTCTTCGTTTTACTCAAAATATCTATGCCATGATATATGCTTTATAAAAAACAATGTTGATGACAACCTAAAACCAATAAGGTTATCTATCCCTTCGAAACAAGTTAAGTACTTTAACCTTGAAAACATTAGGCTAAAAAGCCAAAACCTTCCTTTCGAATGCATTGGAAATAAACCTTTCGAAATCATTACTTATAATCTTAGACATCCTCTTTCGAAACAAAAAAACATATCTTTCGAAAGCATTGGGTTCAAGTAAAAAGTCATGGAAGCATAACTTCGAAACCAATTAATAATACTTCTTTCGAAACCATAGTTTGAAAACAAAAAAAACTACATGGTAAAATGGGGACACATTCAAAGGCTATCCTTTCGAAAGACCTAGGGTGACAACAACATGCTTCTGCATGTATACTTATGTCTAAAGCAAAGCGGTCTTAACCATGTCAGAAGGTACAGGTGCGGCACCTTCCCTTTTGCATGGATGGGTTAAAGCGACTCAATGGTTGCAGAGGGGTATTGGTTCGAAACCAACCTTCCGCAGCCATTGATCTAAGGTAAAAAAACTAGTGCGGCAGCTAGCGTATCGATAGGGTTCAAAGTGGCAACCCTTTCGAGACACTCTTTTAAAAAAAAGGCAGGACTAAAGGTTCGAATGCTTTGAAAGACAACTTCACCCCTTTCTAATCTAAACATATCATAAAATTCTTATTAAATCTCTATAAATCATCAACTAAGGCATATAATCATTTAATCACTATAACATGGCATCTAACCTGCAAATAAACAAATTTATCCTTTAAAACCAAAATCATTATCAAAATATGAGATGGTAGATATTATTCACCTTGGCTTTGTGTTAAGAAAGTTGAGATTTGCCCTTAGATTGATTTCTTCAAGCTTTCTACTTGAATCCTAGCTTATCTTCCCTTTAAATCTTCTTAAGCCTAAGCTTAGCATTGTTTTTGTTTAGTTTGTGGATGTAGAATGAATGAGGAATTAGAGAGAATGGAAGGTTTAAGGTATAGGAGTAAAGGCTCTTCCCATTTTACCCTCATCATATTCCTCCTTCTTAATTATGTTTAGTTTCCCTTTTGTTAACACATTCAATAAGGCATGACTCCTCCTTAATTTACAAATCTCAATCCCTTAAAATTTTACATTATTTTATTTAATTTACCCAATTAAATGGTCTAAATAATGTTAACTAAAATTAGGGTCATTACAGACTCCCCTCCTTAAAGAATTTCATCTTCGAAATTATGATAAGGTAAGCACAACAATCACACATAAAGGTAAAACATACCATCAAACAAGTCAGGATAAGTGTCCCTAATCCTGCTCTTGGTTTCTCAGGTACAGTCTCTCTCATTGTCACTCCACTGGATTTTGATTAATCCAACTGTCTTGTTCCTTAATACCTTCTCATCTTTCACAACTATACAAACTGGTTTTCTAACTATAGTCATATCTGGTTCCACTACTAGATCTTTAACATAGTCGGTGTAACAGTAGTCTTTGGATCTTAAATATACTTCCTTATATGAGAAATATGGAAAACATTATGGACTTTTGCTAAACTATTCGGTAACTCTACCCTATACGCGAATTTTCCAATCCTTTCTATAATAGGAAATGGTCCAACGAATCTTGGTGTCAATTTTCTTGACTTTCCAAACCTAATCACACCTTCCACCGGTGACACTTTTACGAAAATATGTTCTCCAACTGAGAACTCTAAGTCTTTCCATCTCTTATTAGCATAACTCTTCTGCCTAGACTGAGCTTCGTTTATTCTAGCCCGAAGTAACTCAATCTTTACTGCAGCTTCTTTAACCAAATCCGGACCAAGAACTAATCTATCCCCGGTCTCTAACGAACAAACTGAAGATTTGCATGGCCTTCCATGCAAAGCATCAAACGGTGCCATCCCTGTACTAGTATGGTAACTATGTTATATGAAAACTCGACTAAGTGTAGACTGTCTTTCCATGATCCTTCGAAATCTAACACGCAAGTTCTTAACAAATCCTCTAAGATTTTGTTAACTCTCTCTGTTTTCCTATCTGTCTGCGAATGGTAAGCGGTATTCATCTTGAGCTTGGAACCTAAAGTATCCTATAGACTCTTCCAAAACCCAATAGTGAATAAGGAATCTCTATCACTTACTATACTACTAGGAATTCCATGCAGTCTAACTATATTCCTCATGAATAACTTAGCTAAATCTGGTGCTATCCTGGTTGACTTAATGGGCATAAAGTGTGCACTCTTAGTCAATCTATCCGCTATAACCCAGATACTCTCATTTCCTCTATTTGACCTTAGCAATCTGTCTACGAAATCCATTGAGATTGAATCCCATTTCCAGATTAGAACATCCTAAGGCTGAAGTAATCCACTCAGTTTCTGATGCTTGGCTTTTACCTGTTGACAGTTCAAACATTGCTTCACCCATAGGCCTGCATTTCTCTTCATACCTTCCTAGAAGAAACTCCTTTTCATATCATGGTTGTAACAACCCGCATATTTTTACGATAATATATTTAAATGATTTATTTAAATATAGCATCGTTAGTTGAATTTAAAAGTCCAAAATGTGACTTTTTGTAAATGATCGAATCCGGACTCAGGACCACTTCCATTGAGTCCAAAACGGCGTTTGCGACCTTTTTGAGTATAAACATCGATATGTTTGGAGTTGATTAGAATTCTGATGTTTTCATTTGGGGGTTTGGGTTTCAGCCCACTAACCCAACAAGAGAACCCAACTCCTCTACCTAATAACTCCCACTCCACTCCTCTTCATTCATTCATAACATTTCCTAACACTCTCAAGCCCTAGAAAGAATGGTGGGAAGAGGAAATTAAAATTCCTAAGCCCTAGTTTCTCTTAGGAATTCAAATTCAAGTTACAAATCAAATAGAAGCTTAGGTAAGAATCCTCTTCATCTCAATCTCTCTTCAATATTCAGAAATTCCTATAACTTAACTTAGGAAATTCATTTCATTTGATAGTAGATTGAAGATTCTAGAGGTGTTGTTGAAGAGAAATTAATCTTTGTTTGCTTTAGAGCTTCTCATTTCTATATTTTGGTTTAAAGGTGAGTTCTTGAACTCACAACTATGTTTATAGCTTTCATTTGTTGTTAGGTATGAATTCCTAACATCTATTTCATGTTCAATTGCTTTTGATTTGAATTGATTTGGCGAATTTTCCAAATTTTGGTGTTTTGAAGTCAAAATCTTCAAAAATCCTATCTTGGATGTTTGGACATGTTGTTTGGGGTGTATCGAAGAGCCTATAAGACTGGGTTGTCGCTTGGCATAATCCCCTAGCCTCCATCGCTCGTTCGATCGTCTCCGGTTTGGATTTTTGCCCTTTTTGGGCTAGGCTGATTTTTGCCTAGCAGGAAAATCCAGACGTCTGTAAGGAAATCCAGACGTTTAGAAGGGGTCCCTGGAAAAAGAAAAAAAGGCAGAGACAAAATCCAGACGTCTAGAAGAAAATCCAGACGTTTGGTTGAAAAATCCAGACGTTTGGAAGTGGTCCCTGGAAAAAGAAAAAAAGTCAGAGACAAAATCCAAACGTTTGGAAAAACAACCAGACGTCTGGTTCTGTGCAGTTTTGCCTATTTTGGCTGTTTTTGAGTGGATTTCCAATTTTTATCGATTTTTGTTGATCCGGTTAGTTGTTGTCAATTATTATCGACTTTGATGACTTCATTTATGGATTTTTGGGAATATCCATTTGATTGGGATTTGATATCGATATTTATGGTTTGAATTCACGTCGTCGAATGTGGATTTTTAGTGATAGATTGTTTTTACAATCATTTCTGTGATTTGTCACTTTTAAATACAAAGGTTTCTATACTAGTAGTAAATACTCAAACTCTTTCACAAAACCGATTTCAACGTTACTTTTAATACAAAGCTCGTTTTTAAAACCGTTTTCCAATCTATTAGTATATACAAACCTTTACCTCATCCGTATGAGAAATCTAATTAAACGGCTTAGCAAAACAAGTGATATGAATTGCTTGCGTTTACTTTGTCGGTTAATTCTTGGACTTGTTCGACTGAAATCTTGTGACAATTTATGAGTGGAAGTCTACAATTTGTTCGTAAATATTTAAGTTAAGCCAGTGGTTATGGGACATGAAGCCTAACTCATTTATTTACTAGCTTAGTGTAATTTACACTTATTGATCAATGATGATCATTTTGTACTTTCGAGTGGAAATCTACAATTTGTTCGTAAATATTTAAGTTAAGCCAGTGGTTATGGGACATGAAGCTAAACTCATTTATTTACTAGCTTGGTGTAATTTACACTTGTTTTGTGGAGCTTCGTCCCATTTTTATAGGCTAGTGACCTATGGGTTTTATGGAGTTCGGTTCATCGGGCGTACCGTTATTGCACTACGTCGTCGTTCTGAATTATTTGAGGTCGGTTCATCGGGCGTACCGTTATTGCACTACATCGTTGTTCCGAATTATTTGAGTTTCAGGTTCATCGGGCATACCGTTATTGCACTACGTCGTTGTTCCGGCTCATTTGAGTTTCAGGTTCCTCGGGCGTACCGTTATTGCACTACGCCATTGCACCGGCTCTACGGTTAGCGACCATGGGATAGCGACCCGTTTGTGATACACATGTTGATGACTTTTCATGCTCCCATTTGTGATAGGTCTCCCCCTTTGTGTTTTCTGGATTTTTAATTATTGATTTCTGGAATTTGTGTTTCACCGATTTTTGCGATTGGCATTGATATATTTTGTTAATATTTGAGGTTTGGTGAATAAGCTAAGAACGTGATATTCTTTTTGGATATTTGAGATGATTTGAGATATTGTATGATTTTTGTTGTTATCAAATGTATGCTTGTCAAAGTATGGCATTATTGTTATCATATATTTTTGGTTGTATCTCTTATCCTATCTCATCTTATATGATATTTATAGCTAGACTGATCCGTTTATTATTTTTCTTCTTAAATAATACTCGGGTCAGACCGAGGTGTTACCGGTGCTTCCACTTGACTTCTTAGCATGGGCTAGCTTCTGGCTGTTGGCTAACTACTTTAGCTTAGTAGTTTTTGCTTTTATACATTTGAGATAGAGACTCCTTGATGTATACATATTCCTTTCCTTAGCACTTGTACCTATTCTTTTGTGATGTAGTGGATCTTGTATGACCACTACTTTGATGTACACTTCTATGTGTTATATTCATATTTGTTTCCGCCTTTGTGATATGAATATCTGTGACTGGTTTACGTTATGCTTATTTTATATTTGTTTCCGAAGAACACATAGCCACTGTTTAGTAGCTTTGAGTTTGTATTTGATAGGTCAGATTTCTTCTTGAAATGAAATATATGACATACTATCTGACATATCAGTACTCGCATAAAGCAACTACACAGATGGTCGCTCCTCAACAGCCTTATTCTTCGTTCTAGTCGACGGCATTACCCCGTAGTGTCCTTGGCTAGTGTGAGTATAGAGGTAGGGCGTCACAGCTTGGTATCGGAGCCCAACTTAGAAAAAATGTAGAATAATCTAGCAAGGATCAATGTCCTTAGTCCCTCTTAGGAATCGTGCCTTAGGATTTAATTCGAGTCTTAGGACCCGTTCTATCCTATTTTCTTTTATGATGCTTTGTTTTACCAATCAATATTATTTGAATTCATTCTGAAAATAACCTTTTTCCTCTTCGTTGTTTCTTTCTTTCTTAAAGAAGAAGAGATGGTTAGATCTGGCAGTCCTAGCGCTGGTCAATCTAGTAGTCCTTCTCTAGATGGCGTATTCATGTCTGCCCAACAACTTTTGGATCTTGTAAAGAATCAAAGGTTTATCTGTGCTTTGAGTAAGAACCCCAAAAAGGTTTTACCTCTGAAATTAGAAGTGCCTTTCGATTAGTTTGTAGATAGATATCACTCTTCGACTTGAAGAGGCCGATAAAGAAAGTAATGTTGAAGTTGTGGGTGCCAAACAAAACTTCAACATTAACAAGAAGAGGCATATTAAGTTCAAAAGCCCTAATCCCAACAAGAAAGTGAAGCAAGCAACTTCGGTAGCAAAGACTCCAATCCCTAATCGTGGAGTATGCTACAATTGTAGTTCTAAGGACCACTATGCAAATAAGTGTCTGAAGCCCCTTACTTATCGCTATTGCAAAGGTTTGGGTCGTCTTTTATCTTCATGTCCCAAACTTACAAACAAGAAAGAGGGAAAGCTAAATGTTGTGCAAGCTCCTAGTAACACTTCTCTTGGTCAAGGTATTTCCCATTCTGTCCTTGATGGCATTATTTTATTTCGTGATCTTCCTATTCGAGTTCTTTTTGATACAGGTTCATCTCACTCTTTTATATAAAAGAACTAGTTGATGCTTTGTCTTTAAATATTATGGGCTTGATGACTTCACTGAGAATTGCGAATCTAGTTGGTGGATCTGTAACACTCAGTTTACTTTGTAAAGATGTCGAGATTATTTTATGTAATTGTGCTTTCCGATCCGATTTGCATGTTATGTGCTACTTAGGCTTCAGAATTGATTTTTGGGAAAGGATTGGATTAATCGTTATGAAGTCCATATCCTATATCCCGAAAGGACTATCCATCTTCGACATCCTCAATCTATTAAGCAGATTTCTATTGTTCTTAATGATTTTGATTCCAATTCAGTGGCATCATTTTACCTAAACCCACTTGATGAGGAAGATGTTATTTCTCTCATTCAAGTAGTTTGTGAATTTTCCGGTATTTTTGAGCTTGTCTTAGGATTACCACCTAAGCGATCTATTGAGTGGTGCTAAGGTCTTTTCAGCTCGACCTTGCCACCGGTTTTCATCAACTATGAGTTGCGGAGGGTAGCATTCCACTTACCGCATTCTGCACTCGTTATGATTCTTATAAGTGGTTCGTTATATCATTCGGTTTGACGAACCCTCCAGCTTATTTCATCCATCTTATGAATCGAGTATTCTACGAATATCTCGATGAGTCTATCCTTGTATTCATTGATTATGGGTGAAAACGTCAATTTAAAATTGCAAATCTTTCTAATAAGATATATTTATAAGTATAATTGGATTTTGTTCTTAAAACGAGCAAAGAATATTCATAAAATTTTAAGAGACATGTTTATCAAATAGAAGATGATTTTGTGTTGTATTGCCCATTGAGTGCTTTAATAATTCTGGTCGATGCGCCTGGTCAACGTTATCGATAGGAATCTCCTAAATGCTATGATGAGACAGTCAGACACGGTAAACTGACCTGTGATAAGTTAAATTTTCTAAAAAGATGATTACATAAAGTTGATTATAATTTTGAATGTTTTAAGCTTTTCGAGAAAGAGGATTATTTAAAAGAACTCCTTTCCGATGCTCCTATTCTTGTGATTCCCAAAGGAAACCAAGACTTTATTGTTTATACCAATGCTAGACGCGTTGGTTTGGGAGTTGTTCTCATGCAAAGGAAACGTGTTATCGCTTATGCTTCTAGGCAATTAAAGCCTGCCGAGACTAGATATGCCACTCATGATTTAGAGCTCGCAGCCATTGTTTTCGCCCTTAGAATTTGGCGTCATTATCTTTTGGGAGAGAAATTTGTTCTCTACACCGATCATAAATCTTTGAAGTATTTGTTCTCTCAAAAGGAACTTAATTTGCGTCAACAACGTTGGCTCGAATTTCTTGCATCTTATGATCTTGATATTCTTTATACTCCCGGAAAGGGAAATCGTGTTGCCGATGCCCTTAGCCGAAAGCAACAAGCGGTTGTTTCCATGATGATATCCGAATGGAATGATCTCAAGACTTTGTCCACTTGTGAGATTCGAGATCGTGAATCCAATTTATGTTCATCTCTTGATTTATGTAGCCTTAAGGCTCATCCTCCTCTTTTAGACCGCATTCTTGAAGCTCAAAAGCATGATCCCGAATTGGCTCTTCTTAACCAAAGTTGTAGGGATCAAAATAAAGTTGATGGTTTGAAAGACTTTGATATTGATGCTCGCGGAGGCATTCAAAAATTTGGTAGACTTATTGTGCCTAATATTAGTGATCTTCGTAAAGACATATTAGAAGGTTCTCATCGTTCCAAATTTATCATTCATCCCGGTAGTAGTAAAATGTATGTGGACATGAAGCGACTTTATTATTGGGATGGAATGAAATATGATATTGCTAACTTTATTAAGCATTGCATGACTTGCCAACTCATCAAGGCCGAGCATCAAAGGCCCGGTGGGTTATTGCAACCTTTGGACGTTCTAGTTTGGAGGTGGGATCAAATTTCCATTGACTTTATTGACGGTCTTCCCCGTTCTCGTTTGGGTCATGATAGTTTATGGGTGATTGTAGATAGACTTACAAAATCTGCCCATTTTATTCCTGTTCGGTCCAATCGGACGGTACCTCTTTTGGTCAAACTCTATGTTAAAGAAATCGTTAAATTGTATGGAGTTCCTACTTCTATTGTTAGCGATCGTGATCCATTATTTACTAGTGGATTTTGGAAAGGTCTTCAAAAAGCTTTGGGAACAAAGCTTAATTTTAGCATCGCTTATCATCCTCAGTCCAATGGACAAACGGAGCGTGTGAATCAAACTCCTGAAGATCTCCTTCGTGCTTGTGTTCTTGATTTTGGTGGAAGTTGGGAAGATCATATTTCTCTTGTTGAGTTTTCTTACAATAATAGCTTCCAATCTAGTATTGGTATGGCTCCTTTCGAAGCACTCTACGGAAGGCCATGATGATCTCCTTCGTGTTTACTTGAAGCCGGTGAGAAGCCGGTTTTAGGTCCAGATTTTATTCGTGATGCCACAGAAAAGATTGACCTTATTCATCATAGGATGAAAGAAGCTCAAAGTAGACAAAAATCCTATGCCGATAATCAAAGAAGGAATTTAGAATTTTCTGTGGGAGATTTGGTATTCATTCGTGTTTCACCTACGAAGGGTGTTGTGCATTTCAGTCGATCGGGAAAAGCAGCACCTCGATATATTGGCCCATTTCCCATCACCGAACGCATTGGTTATGTGGCTTATCGTCTTTTATTACCAGCTCAATTTTCTGCTATTCATGACGTATTCCACGTCTCTCAACCACGGAAATGCCTTAGAAATTCCGATTCTATTCTTGAGCCCGGTGTTATTGAAGAAATTAAAGTTTCGCCTAATTTTAATTATGAGCAACATCCTATTCGCATCATTGCTACGGAGGTTAAACGCCTTCGAAATAAAGATATTCTGCTTGTAAAAGTTCAATGGTCCGCAAATCCTAAGGATTTCTCTTGTGAATCCAGAGAATTCATCGAGCGAAAACCTCCAGACTTACTCTCTCGTGCCCTTAAGGTGAACTTCTCATTTCAAAATTTCTTCTTTTGTGTTGTTATGCCTTAGTATGGTTGTTACTTTTTATTTTCTCCTTAAGTATTGCGAGGACATAATTTCTTTAAGGAGGGGAGTCTGTAACAACCCACATATTTTTACGATAATATATTTAAATGATTTATTTAAATATAGCATCGTTAGTTGAATTTAAAATTCCAAAACATGACTTTTTGTAAACGATAGAGTTCGGACTTAGGACCACTTCCATTGAGTCCAAAACGGCGTTTGCGACCATTTTGAGCATAAACATCGATATGTTTGGAGTTGATTAGAATTTTGATGTTTTCATTTGGGGCTTTGGGTTTGGGTTTCAGCCCACTAACCCAACAAGAGAACCCAACTCCTCGACCTAATAACTCCCACTCCACTCCTCTTCATTCATTCATAACATTTCCTAACACTCTCAAGCCCTAGAAAGAATGGTGGGAATAGAAAATTAAAATTCCTAAGCCCTAGTTTCTCTTACGAATTCAAATTCAAGTTATAAATCAAAGAGAAGCTTAGGTAAGAATCCTCTTCATCTTCTCCATCTCAACCTCTCTTCAATTTTCAGAAATTCCTATAACTTAACTTAGGAAATTCATTTCATTTGATAATAGATTGAAGATTCTAAAGGTGTTGTTGAAGAGAAATCAATCTTTGCTTATTTTAGAGCTTCTCATTTCTATATTTGGGTTTAAAGGTGAGTTCTTGTACTCACATCTATGTCTATAGCTTTCATTTGTTATTAGGTATGAATTCCTAACCTGTGCAGTTAAAGCGCCCTGCCACTCCATAGAGTTTGAGGTGCGAAAAGTTGTAGCGGAGATATATCGGCGATATAGCAGGATAGAGCGGACGACTTTAAAAAGAGGAATGATGAACATTCTACATTAAAAAGAGGAACAAGTATTACTTATTATTTTCCACCAAGCAAAACAAGTTATAATAAAGTAAAGATAAACAAAGTTGACACTTAAAAAGTTAGAACTAGTTATAATAACCAACAACATATATCATTGTTACATCAACTTTGAAGTTACCATAAAACTTAAAAGCAAGACATCAAGCAAAATGCTTATTTATAGGAAAGGGGGATATAACGGGGCAAAAAAATCGGGGATATAGCGGATTATTGCCGCAATATCGGGGATAATAGCGGATCCGCTATATTGGGCCGCTTTATAGGAATATCGTTGCCTCAAAAGTCCGCTACGGGATATATCGAGGCAATATCGGGGAATTGACTGCACAGTTCCTAACATCTATTTCATATTCAATTGCTTTTGATTTGAATTGATTTGGTGAATTTTCCAAATTTTGGTGTTTTGAAGTCAAAATCTTTAAAAATCCTACCTTGGATGTTTGGATATGTTGTTTGGGGTGTATCGAAGAGCGTATAAGGCTGGGTTGTCGCTTGGCATAATTCCCTAGCCTCCATCCCTCGTTCGATCGCCTTCGGTTTGGATTTTTTCCCTTTTTGGGCTAGGCTGATTTTTTCCTAGCAGGAAAATCCAGACGTCTGGAGGAAAATACAAACGTCTGGAAGGAAATCCAGATGTCGGGTTGAAAAATCCAGACGTTTGGAAGGGGTCCCTGGAAAAAGAAAAAAAAGGCAGAGACAAAATCTAGACGTCTGGTTGAAAAATCCAGACGTCTGAAAGTGGTCCCTGGAAAAAGAAAAAAAGGTAGAGACAAAATCCAGACGTCTGGAAACACAACCAGACGTCTGGTTCTGTGCAGTTTTGCCTATTTTGGCTGTTTTTGAGTGGATTTCCAATTTTTATCGATTTTTGTTGATCCGGTTAATTGTTGTCAATTATTATCGACTTTGATGACTTCATTTATAGATTTTTGGGAATATCCATTTGATTGGGATTTGATATCAATTTTTATGGTTTGAATTCACGTCGTCGAATGTGGATTTTTGGTGATAGATTGTTTTTACAATCATTTCTGTCATTTGTCACTTTTAAATACAAAGGTTTCTATACTAGTAGTAAATACTCAAACTCTTTCACCTAACCGATTTCAATGTTACTTTTAATACAAAGTTCGTTTTTAAAACCGTTTCCCAATCTATTAGTATATACAAACCTTTACCTCATCCGTAGAAGAAATCTAATTAAACGGCTTAGCAAAACAAGTGTTATGAAACGCTTGTGTTTACTTCGTCGGTTAATTCTTAGACTTGTTCGAATGAAATATTTTGACAATTTTTGAGTGGAAGTCTATAATTTGTTCGTAAATATTTAAGTTAAGCCAGTGGTTATGGGACATGAAGCCTAACTCATTTATTTACTAGCTTAGTGTAATTTACACTTATTGATCAATGATGATCATTTTGTACTTTCAAGTGGAAATCTACAATTTGTTCGTAAATATTTAAGTTAAGCCAGTGATTATGGGACATGAAGCTAAACTCATTTATTTACTAGCTTGGTGTAATTTACACTTGTTTTGTGGAGCTTCGTCTCATTTTTATAGGATAACGACCTATGGGTTTTATGGAGTTCGGTTCATCGGGCGTACCGTTATTGCACTACGTCGTTGTTCCGAATTATTTGAGTTCGGTTCATCGGGCGTACCGTTATTGCACTACGTCGTTGTTCCGAATCATTTGAGTTTCAGGTTCATCGGGCGTACTGTTATTGCACTACGTCGTTGTTCCGGCTCATTTGAGTTTCAGGTTCCTAGGGCGTACCATTATTGCACTACGCCGTTGCACCGACTTTATGGCTAGAGACCATAGGATAGCGACCCGTTTGTGATACACGTATTGGTGAGTTTTCATGCTCCCATTTGTGATAGGCCTCCCCCTTTGTGTTTTCTGGATTTCTAATTATTGATTTCTGGAATTTGTGTTTCACCGATTTTTGCGATTGGCATTGATATATTTTGTCAATATTTGAGGTTTGGTGAATAAGCTAAGAATGTATATTCTTTTTGGATATTTGAGATGATTTGAGATATTGTATGATTTTTGTTGTTATCAAATGTATACTTGTCAAAGTATGGCATTATTGTTATCATATATTTTTGGTTGTATCTCTTATCCTATCTCATCTTATATGATATTTATAGCTAGACTAATCCGTTTATTATTTTTCTTCTTAAATAATACTCGGGTCAGACCGAGGTGTTACAGGTGCTTCCACTTGACTTCTTAACAGGGGCTAGCTTCTGGCTTTTGGCTAACTACTTTAGCTTAGTAGTTTTTGCTTTTATACATTTGAGATAGAGACTCCTTGATGTATACATATTCCTTTGTTTAGCACTTGTACCTATTCTTTTGTGATGTAGTGGATCTTGTATGACCACTACTTTGATGTACACTTCTATGTGTTATATTCATATATATTTTCGCCTTTGTGATATGAATATCTGTGACTATTTTACGTTATGCTTATTTTATATTTATTTCCGAAGAACACATAGCCACTGTGTAGTAGCTTTGAGTTTGTATTTGATAGGTCAGATTTCCTCTTGAAATGAAATATATGACATACTATCTGACATATCAGTACTCGCATAAAGCAACTACACAGATGGTCGCTCCTCAACAGCCTTATTCTTCGTTCTAGTCGACGGCATTACCCCGTAGCGTCCTTGGCTAGTGTGAGTATAGAGGTGGGGCGTCACAATGATACATTTTAGTTCCTCCTGGATGGATAGTGAACTTCCAACAATGGCCTTCTCTAAGAACTTCTTTCCTAATGTTTTCCATACTCGAAACACATAGTTGTCCTTTCTTCCTCAATCACCCATTCTGGTCAAGGCTGAAATCTTTCAAGTCATTGCTCTTTGTTCTATTCCTTAATCTTTTGATCTGCTTGACTAATAATGGATCTTCTTCTTGTTTAGAGCAATCCTTTCGATCATCATCGGTCGAACTTCTAAAAATGTTAACATGGCTGTTTCTTGACTAGAAGTACCTCAGATCTCCATTGTACTCCATATGTAGTCAATGCTTCTAAATCTTTCCACTCAGTTATCATTGCCAGTACTACATTTTGATGTTTCCTGCTAAGTGCGTCTGCAACCTTATTTCCTTTTCCCGGTGTGTACTCAATACCAAAGTCGTATGCAACTATTAACTCTAACCATCTCCGCTGTTTCATATTCATCTCCTTCTAAGCGAATAATATCTTAGTGACTTATGGTCCGTAAACAGCTCAAATTTTTCTCCCAAAAGGTCATGTCTCCACACCGTCAACGCGAAAATTAATGCAGCTAATTACAAATCATCAGTTGAATATCTAACTTCATGCGGCCTGAGCTATCGAGAAGCATAGGCAATTACTTTACCCTTCTGCATCAGTACATCTCCTAATCCTGTTCCACATGCATCCGTATAAACAACTAAGTCTCGAATCCCCTTTGGAACAACTAACACGGGTGCATTTAGTCAACAAATATTTCAGTTTCTAGAATGCCTCCTTATACTTATCAGTCCAAACAAACTTCACATCTTTCTCAGTTAGCTTAGTCATCAATGCTGCTATCTGCGAATTATTTTATTGAATCTCCGGTAATAGCTTGCTAATCCAAGAAAAATCTTTATCTCAGTCACCGTCTCGGGTCTCTTCTAACTATTCACTGCCTCGATCTTAGCCGGATCTACTGACAACCCTTTCTCTGAGACTACATGACCAAGAATTCCTTCTTCCAAAAGTGACACTTCAAAAATTTTGCTTTCATCTAGTGTTGCCTCAGTGTTTCTAGCACTATCCTAAGATGAATTTTGTGCTCTCTCTCATCCTTGGAGTATATCAAAATGTTTTCTATGAATACTAAAAAAAATCTATCCAGATGCTCTCGGAAGATTCTGTACATAAGTCCACGAAGAATGCTGGTGCATTTATTAGTCCGAACAACATCACTAACCATTCGTATGATCCATATCTTATCCTAGACGTCGTCAAAGGAATACTATCCTCTGCTACTCTAAGTTGATGGAACCATGTTGCCAAATCCAACTGAGAGAATACTTTGGCTCCACTCAACTGGTCGAACAAATCGTCAATCCTAGGCAATGGATATCGGTTCTTTATCGTCTTCTCATTCAGCTTACGATAATCGATACACAACCTTAACGATCTGTCCGGCTTCCTTGCAAACACTACGGCTGCTCCCCAAGGCGAACTGCTTGGTCAGATAAAATTCTTACCTTCTAAATCCACCAACTGCACCTTTAGCTCCTTCATCTCGGCAGGTGTCATTCTACTTGCTGGTCTACTCACATGTTCAGCACCTAGTACCAAATCTATGCGAAACTCAATGGCTCGTTTCGACAGTAGTCCTATCACGGACTCAAAGACATCTGCGAATTCTCTAACAACAAAATTCGATTCAACTCTTCTTCTTCGTCCATAATGCCTAACAAAGCGCAAGAATCTAAATTCGGGTTTTCTACAGTGTATATAATCCGATAACTACAACTAGAGTGTCTAAGTGATATTTCCCTATCATGGCAAAATATCCTAGCATCGTACTTACTTAACCAATCCATACCCAAAATAATTCTGAAACCTACGAAATCAAACTCATGCAAACTGCAAGCAAATATATGACCTAACAATTCAAGCTCTAAGTGGTCACATCTCATCCCAAGAGTCGCATACCCTTCCATCGGATTCGCAACCCTTAAGGATGTAACTAGGTATGAGGGTTCTAGGTTAAGCTTATATACCAAACAATGAGATATAAAAGAATGCAATGCACCAGTATCAAGTAGAACTTTAACTTACATACCATGAATCAAAAGTGTACCTCCCAACACAGTTTTTCCTTTCTCCTCTGCTGTTGGTTTTGAGGTAGCTGGTTCCAATGCAAACACTTTGCCTTTTCCATCCTTGACTGGTTCCTTGCACTGGTTCTTATAATGTCCAATCTGATCACAGTTGAAACATTTGATATTCTTCTTCCCGATCACCTTCTTCCATTCCCTAAGCGATATTCATTAGCGAAATACCCTTTCTTATCACACTTGTAGCAGATAACTTCTGTCTTTCCTTTCTTGGCAGCTCCACTCTTTTGAGCTCCCTTCTTATGGAAAAACTCTCTTATGGTTTTTCCCACCTTGAGTTTCCACTGCTTTGTTACCACTAAAGAAAGCGAGCATCTCCTCATTCCTCAAAGTCATCTCAATAACTACATTGCACGAATCCTTAATATGTGGTAAAGTTTCTTTAGCAGGCTCGGGTCTCAATACGTGGATGAACTAGCTACTCCCACGGTAACATTATTCCACCACTACAGTGTTGCTCCTTGCAACTGTCTGGATGCCAATCTCCTTTTCTGCTCATCGTTAAGTCCTAAATCAGCAAAATCCTTTCGCAATGTAGCAACCAATTCTCCACTTCAATTGTGTCCTCAGTCCTGATAAACAGCTTCCCTCCAAGCCTAACATAGTCTCTGCTCAGTACTGCATAGTTGTTACCACCAGAGATTCCTGATTACCTTCTCTAACATTTCCTCCAACTAACACAATACCTGCACCAGCTTGCATCATGTTGACGAAGAACTGATACATAGCTCCTATATAAACTTGCGGTGCTCCAGCACTCACATTAGCAGCTTGTGCTCGGCCTGGATTCCTTCAAGTATCCGGTATGGCATTTCCATTAGTTGTAGTTCTTCCTCCACCAAGGTTAACTCTTCCATTCTTAGCATCCATATCTTACTTCTTTTAAATCTACACTTGAACCTTTGTAAGATACGGAAGGATAGCCTAAGAGAGAGGGGGAGAATAGAGATAAAGCATATACTTATATATAGCAAATACAAGTACGTTACTATAACGTTATCTTATACCCAATCTTTTCTCTAATTCCTTAGGATTATGTTTTCAAAAATCATTTTAAGTTTTAATTTTTTTTTAAGTTTTCATAAACCTATGCTCGGATACCAAGTTGTAGCATCCCCTATTTTGAGACCCGAAGCTAACCGCTACAGATGCTATAGTCATTCATAGTATTAACTTTTGGTGACAAAATGCGGTAATGTTAATGGTATCCATAATACTAGAAGCACATGAATATGAAATAAAATCAGCACAGCTTCCAAAACAGCTTTTCTGATTACACTTCAATTAATATTTCATATTCCATTACATAACCCCGAAACGATTCCCAGTTTTGATCAAATATAATTATTACAAAATACGCCAAGAGTGACATATGAAGATGCCCCCTTGGAGGATCATAGTACTAGATAGATAGATAGACATATCAGTCATACATACATCAGAGCGAAAATACTACTAAATAACTCCTACATAGCTAGCTTTGCCTCCTGCACGTCTTCAGAAGCTTAATCGTCCAACCTACTAAACCTGAAAAGTCCTTAACTCTCAATCTACTCAAATTAAATTTTGAGAACCCGAGAGTTTAAGGGGAAAACATAAACTTCAAGTCAGACATAAACCCTAGTGTAAATAATTCTATTATGTATCGGTTTGCTGATATTAAGTGAGACCATGCCACTAAGCGGAAAGGATTTCCCCTTACTAATATCCTTTTAAAAGCATATCTTTCGCAAATCAAAATCCTGCAATCAAACTGATTATAACAACAATAGTAATAACACTTCTGTATATAATTCAGGTAATCAATGGACCATCTGTCCGAACATTATAGTTTTATCTAGCTGACTATTAACCACTGCCTAACTCGGGCCTACCAAACATAATAAATATTCTAACTTCTGTTGGACACAATAATGGATGGTCCATCCTTAACTTACTTCTCCTAGGGTCAACTGATCCTAATGTTTTTGTGGGCTCACCAATAACCTATCTCTACTCTGGGTATTCCTTTATGTGTGTAAAATCATTTTAGTCTTACATATAATAAAGCCCTACACACTGGAATTTTGAACTTATATTAGCTGGGGACTAATAGATAAAGTATAGGGCGTGACCCCACATCAGTTCCATCTGGTTTTCTAATATCCAAGTCATATACTTAGGGCTAACCACCCTATTCAATTTTCCTTAAAACATTTCTTTCAAATTTATTTAACCTTTTTTAAATCATACTTAAATAAGGAAAATATACTCTTTGCTTTACTCAAAATATCTATGCCATGATATATGCTTTATACAAAACATTATTGATGGAAACCTAAAATCAATAAGGTTTATCCCTTCAAAACAACTTAAATACTTTAACCTTGAAAACATTAGGTTGAAAGGCCAAAACCTTCCTTTTTCATGCATTGGAAATAGACCTTTTGAAATCATTACTTAAAATCTTAGACATCCTCTTTCAAAACAAAAAAAACCTATCTTTTGAAAGCATTAGGTTCAAGTAAAAAGTTATGGAAGCATGGCTTTGAAACCAATTAAAAGTACTTCTTTCGAGACCATAGTTTGAAAACAAAACAAACTACATGGTAAAAGGGGACACATTCGAAGGCTATCCTTTCGAAAGACCTAGGGGGACAACAACATTCTTCTGCATGTATACTTATGTCTTAAGCAAAGCGGTCTTAACCATGTTGGAAGGTATAGGTACAACACCTTCCCTTTCACATGGATAGGTTAAAGCAGCTCAATAGTTGTGGATGGGTATTGGTTCGAAACCAACTTTCAACCCTCATTGATCTAAGGTAAGAGTATTGGTGCGACAGCTAGGCTATCGAAGGGGTTCAATGCGGCAACCCTTTCAAGACAATCTTTTAAACAAAGGCAGGACTAAAGGTTCGAAAACTTTGAAAGACAACTTCACCTCTTTCGAATGCATGCTTTCGACACCATCTTGCCTTCCACCTATCTCCAACACACTACATACCAATGAATTAATACCATGTGCTTTGGTTTTGAATGGATGCAGAAGGTCTACAAGTGGGAGTATGATGACAGAAGCCAGCATATGGAAGTGGCGAAAAGGTAAATTATTGCAAAACTGATTTTATGCTTTTTAGAGTAATTTTCATCTAACTTTCACTATTTGTCAACACGTGATTGGTTGAGAATTGCTTTACTAATTTCTTTATGAAATTTACCGTCGCAAGTCAGAAATTTAAATATTAAACAATTTTACATTTTAACCCATTTTAATTAGGTAAATATGTCCTTCTCCTTAATAAAATGTTTAAAACATTTAAGTCCTCTAACTTAAATAATTTATTAACCATAATAAAACACTTAGGAAATGTTCCCAAAAATCACAATAATTCACATTAAATATGTTTTCTAACATATATAAATTTCAAACCCAAAAACTTTATTTAATTGCCTTAATTAGTTAAAACCTGAAATTAACTATTTTCTCTCATAGAAAATTCATTATAAATCCATAGTTACTTAGAAAATTATGTAACTTGAAACCCACTTCTAAAATAATATTTTGGACCATCACTACACCAAAAAAACTATTTCCCAACGGCCCAGAGCCATTGCAAATGGAGAGTGGCTAAAAATTAGCAACGTCTCAGGGCCGTTGTGAAATTAGATTTTGCAACTATTTAGAGCCATTGCTATTTTTTAGTTTGCAACGGCTTTAGCCATTGTAATTTGGTGAATTAGCAACGGTTACAAGCATTTGCTAATTTATATTTAGCCACGGCTTAGATACATGGCTAGATATTGGTTAGCGAAGGCTTATAGTCATAGCAATTTCAAAAAATGCTCTCCCTCCATCCCTTGCAACCCATTACTCATTGTTAGTTCCTGAGATGATGGTTTTGATGACAACAACCTTTGGACTTGTTATAAAATATAAATACAAATATCTTTGTCTAGATATATATGTATATGCAGGATATATATATGCAGGTATTGAGAATGAAGACTGTACAGTATAGAGATTCAAGACTGACGAATTCAAGATTGAAGAAATCAAGACTGAAGACTCATGAGTATCAAGAATTCAAGATATCAAGATAAGCAATAGAGCCTAGATTTATGTTAAAACTTCATAATAACACTAAAATCTTTATTCGGATTTTAATTATGGAATGGAATCCACCTTCTCGCTTTAATAGTGGGATGGAATCCACGACCTCTTTAGTGGGATGAAACCTACGACCTTCTCTAGTGGAATGAAATCCACGAAATTTTCAAAATGACTTATTTTTAGATTTTTTCAAAACTATCTTTAAAAAGACATCTCTCTCTCTCTCGGTTTAAATATTTTAGCCTTAATTCAAAAACTATTTTTAATCATATTTATTTCAAAATCATTTCTTGTTTTTAAACTATCTCCTAGTTCTAATGTTTTAACTTTAATCCCAAAATACTTTTATATTTAGTTTTTATTACTTTTATATTTCGTAAGATCACTTTCTAAAGGTTTTTATAATCATAAAGTATATTCAAAATAGTTTACAAAGTTCTAAGATTGTTTTGACAAACTTTAGAAAGAAAATCTCTTTTAAAACAAAATTCAATTTTCAAAAAATACTAGGGGATGTCGACATGCCTATACCCCCCATGTCGAAATAGTAGCCATAGATTTCAAATTTCAAATTTTCAAAATAAGTGTTTATTCGTCATAACCTTTCGCGAATGGACATGACCGTTGTTATCCTATATATACCAGTTGTTTTCAACGAATTTTAAGTTAGTTTTTCTTCATTTCTTCACTCCTTCTCCACTCAAATATTTTCTTATATTTCAAATGCTTTAACAAAACTCTGCTAAAATCCTAAGTGAATCAAACTCGATCGTCTCTAGTTTGATTCTCTGTCACTCTCTCTCAAAGGTCTCAGTGCTATTCAGAGTTATAGATCATTTGTAATCAAAGATCGAAGTGTATCGAGTCTCTCTCTATCAAAGTGTGATTAGAAACGGTGTGATTGTGGCTTGTAAATCAATTAGGTGTGATTGTAGCCCATAAATCAATTAGGTGATCTTGTAACCTGGTTAAATCAAGAGAGTTTGCTCAGGACTCGGAGACTGGAGGGTGTATCTCATGGCCTTGAAATCGAGGTTGTAATATCGATATTATATTTGAAAAGAAATCAACACAAGAAATTATATGTGACTGGATGTAGGTTAACTCCGAACCAGTATAAAATTCCGATGTGTTCTTTCCTTTACCGCTTTTATTTACTATTTGCGTCTGTGTCTGGTTCTGTGATTGTCTCTGTGTTTGTGAATTGCATATGTTTGGGTTTAATTTGAAAAGATTTCAAAAAGATTCATAAAATTAGTTAAACACTATTCACCACCCTCTAGTGTAATTCTGCCTTAAGATCTGTAATCTGCATTTCCTACATTTAGTATCAGAGCATTGGTTTTCAAAGTTATCATAATCTGAATTTTGGAAAAGTTTAAAATGGCAATTTTTGAAGATTCTGTTAACACAAGTTTAAAACTGTCCAAATCATCGTTGTCTCATAAGTCTGCATATTGTTATTATAGAAAATCAAGTTATCTACTGAATTGGTGTGTTGTGCAGGAACAGATGTGTTATATGGCTTTTGAAGAATCAACACTCAATGGAAAAATGGTGCAAATCAAGAAAAACAAATGGATACTTGATAGTGGATGTTAAAGACACAAGACTGGTAATCCGGAGATACTGAATGACATAATTTATGAAGATGGAGGAATGGTCAACTTTGGAGACAATTCAAAAGGATATGCTAAATAAGTGACAAGGGCTACAAAATTAAATTTGAAAACGATAAGTTTCACATCGAAGATAATAAATCAAATATTATATTTGAAGGAATTAGGAAGAAAAATATTTATATTCTCAATATGAAAATCTCAAATGATGACCTATGTCTTTTGGCTAATACAAGTGACCCTTGGATTTGGCATAAAAGATTTGGGCATTTGAATTTCAAACTCTTATCTAGACTTTTAAAACTTGATCTAGTAAAAGGTTTTCCTAATGAATTTTAAAGTAGATAGTATATGTGATGCTTGTCAATTAGGAAAACTTAGGAAGAGTTCATTCAAATTGACAAATATGATTTCAACTTCAAAACCTCTTGAGTTACTTCATTTAGACCTGTTTTGTCCATCTCAAATTCAGTCAATAAATCACAGTAAATATGTTTTTGTAATTGTAGATGATTATTCTAGATTTACATGGAAAATTTTTCTGAAACATAAATGTTACCCAGGTGCTTGGCTCGGCTACAAAAGACTGGTTATAGAAGTTAGTTTGAATGGTCCGGCCTACGCACACGGTTCGGCCTGTAGACATGGCTCGGCCGAAATTTAGGGAATGTATGCTGTTCGGCCAAAGGAGGATGTTGTGGTAAATTTCATGTGTATGACTCGGCTTAAGATGGAAGTTTATCGTTAGGTCAATTATCGCTCGGTCTGGATACTACCTACATGTCGTTCGGTCTATATGTTCCAGCTAATACCGCTCGGCATCTATTGTTCGGCCTGAGTGTTTCGGCTATCGCCGCTCAGCATCTATCGTTCGGCATGACTTCAACAGGGCGAACGAAGTGGGGCACAGGGCATGACATCGCTTCGAGTCAACTACCCAAAGTTCACCGATCAGTCAATTACCGCTCGGTGTAGAATTGTTCCAACCTTAGAAGCGCAAACATCTCAGCTATTGCCGCTCGGCATCTATCGTTCGGCCAATACCGTTCGGAAACCTTGTTCGGCAATATCGTTTGGCAAAGTCACTCGGCAAGGTCGCTCGACAGATGTCGTTCGGCATCCCTGGCTCGGTGCGCAGAAGTCACTTACTACGGGCCGAAGTACTTTGTTCTTGGGCTCGTGAAGGAAGTCCAGCCTATCTTCGCCTGTAAATAGAGGGCCAAGGGCACAGTGAAAATTGACCTTTTTTCGTGAACTCCGGGGAGACTCTGCCATTTTGAAGACTCATTTCTTTTCTCTGAGAACTTGTATTCAAGTTGTTGGTGTACAGATTGTATCTGTATTTAATTATTTGAAAAATTGATACCTACATAAAAGAAACCGATACCTACAGAAACAAAACTGATACCTACATAAAAGAAACTGATACCTAGAAAAACAAAACTGATACCTATAAAAACAAAACTGATACCTACATAATAAAAAATAAAACAAAATATTTAGCAAATATATCTTAAAGTAATAACTACAAACACAAAAATTCATACAGAAATTGATACTAAGTGTGCTAGTAAAACTATTAAATATTTTAATTCAAAGCATACTATATGCTTGTACCATTATCTCTGAAATTCAATGTTTTGTATTAATTATAAACCTGATGATACAACTTATGCAAACTGATACTAACATTACATTTTGGTTTCAACAGGCTTGACTGTGGAATATTTGTAATGATATTCATCATTTCACTAAACAAAAGCAGAATACCAATAAAACTTGAAAAGAAGGAAATATTACCCACAAGAGCAAAGATTGTACATGCAATATTGACAGATGATGAACATTGCTGGAGCCAGTCTAAATACATGTCCATCTTAGAAGAAGAAAGAAAAGGAAAGAACTGAATTCACATTGTGTTGTTTCACAGTTAATTTGGTACTTGTAAAGTAATGTAGTTCTGTTGAAATTTGTACTTGTGAAGTAATGATGTTCTGTTGGAATTTGGTACTTATGAAGTAATGATGTTCTGTTCTAAAAACAATGCTGCTCTTACTTGTAAAAACAATACTGATCTCCTGGAATGATATGTTGTGGTTGGTGTTCTTTTCTTTTCCTGTTGTTTATATTATAACAAGATTGTATAGTGTAAGTTCTATTATGCAGTTATGGATCCCACATAATATTTTAAGTTTTATGATGCAACTATCAGTTTTATGATGCAACTATCAAATTTCATATCATATTTCAATACAAAACTGTAACTGAGTATCTGTTCTTATGACTAATAGTATCAGTTTTTCTAAAACTGACACTCAACATACTTTATGAAACAACAATTAGTGTTGATGTTAGTTTTTGCTAACACTAGATATCATTCTAATTATTTATTAGTACTGGTGTCAATTCTAGCACGTATTATAATAAAAAAATGATACTAAAGTCGTTTATATCCAATCAAACAAACATTATCTCCAACCAAGCTAATTGATACTGATACTGTAAAAACTGATACCAAAACTTATAAAAACTGATACTTGTAAAAACTTATAAAAACTGGTACTGTAAAAACTAATACAGTAAAAACTGATACTATAAAAACTAATACTGATACCAAAACTTGTAAAAACAAACACCAGAACTAATACTGTAAAAACATATAACTGATACTAAAACTGATACTATCACTTATACTAAATAGCTGAAATTAAAATCAATTTGATAATATGCTATACTGAATACAAATTAATAACAGAATGTTTAATTACAATAAACCACCAGAACAAGTCACACATCCACTTATTAATCTGAACAAATTCAAAATGTAAAATCAAATCATATCCTCTTCGAAGCTTGACAATTCCGTTTATTATGACCAAACTGCTTTCTCTCGCCACATCTGTTTTGCTTGTTCTGAAAATATGAAAATCCTCCTATGCGCTTGACTGATGGTCTACCAGCGCCACGTTTCTCCTTTGGTGGCTTGATAACATCTTGAATGCTACCATCAACAATAGGCCTATCATAATTTGGAATAGGATTTATAGCATTGGCATAAGAACATCGATAAGCATCAACAGTGAAATAATTCTCGACAAAATCATATACAGACAACTTAGACTTGTTCATACACTTTATAGCATGAGCACAAGGAAATTCCATAATTTTCCATTGGTTGCAACTACAAACTCGTTCCTTCAAATCAACACAATGAGAGTTTGGAGATTTCACTTCAAAAGCAAAATCAGAAGATTTATATACATCCCATCCAAATCCTTCTTCAATCAATTCACCTAAACTTAACTCCATAGAAGGGCAAAGACTTGTTCTCCACAAACGACACTCTTCTCTTCTTCTAGCCATTTGTTCCATAATCTTAACACGAATACCATCTAAACACGAAGTAATAGGCAATGCTCGTTCAACTAAAATCCAACTATTAAAACTTTCTGCAACATTTGAACTATATTCACCATAACGTTTCCCTGGAAAAAATAAATCCACCCACTTATCAAATGGCTTATCCTTTAAAAAATTCACACTAGCAACACTACCAATTTGACAGAACTTAGAATGTGCTCCTTCAAATTCATATAGATTAGAAGCTCTAGAACACATTTTGAATAGATCAACAATAGACACATTTGCATTTTTGGCTTTTACAGCTGAAAGAAGATTTTTTTTCCATATGCAAATAGCAATAACTGTGATAAGCTGAAGGAAAAACATCACGAACACCTGAAAGCAAACCTTGGTGGCGATCCGACATAAAAACCAAAGTACGATCTTCTTGAAGCATTTGTTTTAAATGGTTCAAAACCATGTCCAATTATCCACATTTTCTACAGAAACTACACTCATAGCTAAAGGGAAAAACCTGCAAATGAAAAAATAATTAGTAAAAAAAACTAAAACTAATTATGACCATAAATCTGAAACAATTCATGAAACTGATACTAACAGTGAAAAAACTGATACCAAAAACCTAATACGACCATTATAAAAATATTGATAACCACGACAGAATGCACATTAATCTTCATTCTAACACAACAAAGTAATGAACATTGACATATATAATGATACAAATGAAATTTCAATACTACACAACTATATATGATACCATATATTAACATACTTGAAACTGATACTAACATCATACACAAACTGATACTAATCTCCTACTAAGAAGTATGAAATTATGATACCAAATACAAACTTACAATTCAATACAATGCAAATTCTGATACTAGAAACTTGCTAACTGTAAACTACATATCTTAAAACTGATACCAACATAATACAAATTATGATAACAAATTAATATTAATGCTAATGCTAACTATATAATCTCAGTACAAATAAATCAAAACTGAAAAAAAGACATACCTTGATCACCATTTTTTGCAGTAGCACCCATCAACACACTAGGACGTCCCTTCAAGTGAGTAGCATCTAAGAATATCATAGGACGACAATACTTGAAACCAAGTAAACAAGCGCCAAAAGCAATAACCACCCTCTCAAATTCATTACTACAAGGATCAACATCACTGCTTCCAAATACCAACTCAAATCATTATAAGAAAAAGCATCATTACCATGCAACTCCATTAATGCAAGTTATTTCCCATGATAAGCATAACCGTAAGACAACTAAAAATTGTGTTCTCTTCTAAAATCAACTATAATATCTTTAGGCTTTTTACTAGGACAATCACAGATCTCGTCAAAAATCAACGATTTAACAAACGAACTAGATATGTGTGGATTATTCACATTTCTAAGACCAGCCCTACAAGAATGATCAGCAACCATATTTCTCATAAAAAACTTCTTCAATTCTCCAGAATCACAAGAACCATGGACTTTGAAAAGACAACCATCCTTATATGAAGAGCAAATTACAGTAACTCTTGTAGCACAATTCTTTAAAACTACTAATTCATACCCATTTTGAATTTGATATGCCATCAAAAATTCTCTAAAATGTTCAGCTCCTCCAAAACAAAAACCAACAAAATCGGAAATGCATAATGTCGACCCTCTCCTCAACATATCTTTTAAATAACTTTTACCATTAACAACAACATTTGAATAGACAGATACACTAGAAGATGAAGACGCACAAACATTAGATGAACTTGAAATAGAAGAACCATCAACATATTCCAATTCAGAACCCTTAACCTTAACAGTAAAACCAAAGAAAGAACTTTTCTTGTATAACTGAAAACAAATTATACTCTGAATATCAGAATCAGTATCAACCATGATAACTTTGTCCTCAAGTACATAAGAAATTTGAATAGAAGAAGGAGTTAATTGAGACCAACATCGACATATCTCATTCTTCAAATCATACAAAGAGCAATCGATAGACAATCGAGTGCTAAAAGTGTTATTATTCAACACAACAGACAAAGAAGACTGTTATCACCACTGCCAAAAAAAATAAAAAACATTAGTAAAAATATGTTCAATTTAGAACATTAGTTTTTCCATTTCAGAAAATTGATACCTACCGTATACAAAACTGATACCTAGTTATTGATAATCAAAAAAATTAATACTAAGAAAAAATAAAAATGATACCAGGAAACTGAACCTAAGATATGATACTTTTCCACTCTATCACAACCTTATATACAACCCAATCAATGATACTTTTCCAATCATCCCAACATTAATGCAAGATAATGCAAGATAAATTAAATGTAAAGCATATTAGAATACAACAGTGCATAAAGAAACAAATAAAAAAACCTGTCGCTGCTTCCAAAAGTTGCCATAGAAGAATGAACAAGCAATCAGAAAAATAACACTGCATGTGATTTATGAAAATGAACACAATTAGAAATCACAAACAATTTTTTTTAACTCTATTAGAAAAATAACAAAAAATAGAATAATATAAGCATACCTAGTTAATACAATTTGAAGAAAAATGAGATCACAGTGGAAATATAAAAAGAACGAGATCAACAAATGCGCGTGAGAAAATTTTGATCGATGAACTAGAATTTTCAGAAGAACGATATTCAAATACCGAACGAGGTTGATCGATATTTTAATTGCGAGAGAGATATTGGATCGCGATAGAAAAATTTTGATTGAAAGGAAGAAGAAGAAGAAGAAGCGAGCGAAAGTGGAATGAAAGTAAAATACGATAATTTGTCCTTTAGAGAAAATTATTAGTAGGCTGTCCTACGTCTAAAAAAAGCCCTAAAAATTGTCCTTGAGGAAAATTTCCTATAATATTAAACTATAAATTAATTTAAAACTAAATTAACAAATTAAGTTTAAATTAATTTAATAATAAATATTCTTAAACAACAAATAGATATTAAATACAAATAAATAAACTGGAAATATACCATGGACTCTTTTATCAACAATACTAAATATGATTTAGTACAAATTTGGTATTCATATAAACGCAAAATACGTGTTGGATCGAGTACACTAACATCGCGGTAAAAGGGTGAAGTTAAAAAAGTTCCATTTATTAAATTGCATAAGATCTTCATTTTGTGTTTGTGTAAATAAATATTTGTTTATACTAAATCAAATTTAGTATTTGTTAATAAAAGAGATTTTAATATTTTGATTTAATTATTTTGATTATAGTATTTTTTATTGTTAATGTTTAAAATAAATTTATTAATAGTTTACTTCAAAATTAATTTATTAATTTAATTTAATTTAGTTTACATTAAATATGTTATGATATTTATATTCATAATACAAACATTACAACAATGTATATATGTAACCTAAACAATGGGCTCAAAGGGAAAATTGACCACTTTGTCCTATGGTTAATAAGATGTATAAGTGTGACACACACACACACACACACATATATATATATATATATAACTTAATCTAAAATATCCTGAAAGAACATGAAGAAAGAAATGGCTTTATTTATTCGGCTTATATATTTGATATCAAATAAAATAATTTAAATACATAATGAATAATATGAGTACATATATAATAAATAATTATATGAATATAGTTTTATAATAATGTGTGTGTATAATTTGGGTTTTGTAATTTAAATTTTAAATTCAAGTTTGACTTTTTCAGATCTGGATTAGATCTTAAAGTAATAATTCAAAATGATTAAATATTTATAAAATAATTATTATATCTTTTTATCATAAGAAATAATCAAATTTTTTTCTTATTTGGTCGAATAAGTAATTTTAAATAATTCAAACTTTTGAATTTAAAATCTTAAAATGCTAACATAAAATAATAAAGAAAAAATATATATTTTTATTCTCTTAACAAATAAAAATATATATTAATTTTCTATTATTGATTATTATTTCTGTAAGGAAGTCATATACGTACACACATGCGTGTGTGTATTTAAAAAATTACTAAAATAAAAAACCTGATCTAAAATATTATTATAATTTTTTATTTAATTTTAAACCAAAAGGATATATATGTACGTCATTATATATGATTATATTAAATGTTATTAAATAACTTTTATAAAAGAATATAAATGTTGTAGCTTTAAAATCAAAACAAAATAAAAAAACGGTATTAATATATTTACAAGTAATTAATATATTTATATATATACATGTTTTAAAATAGTTTAAAATCATTAAATGATCTTATTTTTTTAAACACATGGTTAAACATATATAAATAAATAGTGTGAGTAATATGAGTTTGTACATATGAATTAAAACAAAAAATGAAATTATTACCATTCTTCGAATTGAACTTTTCGGAAGTTAGTACATTATTTATCAGTCTGTCCACTTAGAGCACCACTGTCTATTCCTTTTCTTCAAGTTGCAATGTTAAAGAAATGACTTCACTAAGGATTTACGGGGTCAGCAATAGGTAAAGGGAGGCACAAATTTTTTTGTGGAGGCTACTGGTATTTATACATGAAGGTCTGCACCTTTCTCCCCATCAAATCCCCTAGCTTTTGAGACTTGGTAAAAGCTCCAAAAGATCCCATCTATGGTTGATCCTTGTGTTGACTTAGCATGTTCGAACACTCCTTTGACTCCTCTCGAATTATTAATTAATTAATTTCTGACTCCAAAACTGATCAAACCGTTGTATTAATTTTATACATCGTTTTGTACGATTCTAAGCTTGAAATAAATAACTGAAATTATCCACAAATACTAAACAACATTTTTATTGATTTATTATTGATTTATAACATTTCTATATTAATTTTATCCTTGGTTGAATTTAAAAATAACTGTCAACGTGGCTATATTGACTCTCTAGTGTGAACTTGATCCTCAACTAATATTTAAATAATTTAAATACCAGAGCCTATGCTGACTTTGCTAAAGCATGGTATATGGTCAAGTTTAATGCTTATAGATTATTTTGGTAAAATCATATTTCTGATGTAATATGATCTATCCTAGTAACAACAATTTTACACTTATTCTTTTTGTCGTTGCTGTAACACTTAGATATTTGGATTTTTGTCTAACGTCAAAAACTATATTTATATCATTATTAATTGCTTAGGTCACTTTAAGGTCCTTGGTTCAATTCGATAACATTTATCGATTATTACTGTAGTTAGAAATTTTGACTTTAAGTCGACTTACTAATTACAATGATACTAACCTTCTATAACGAATGAGATAAATACTCTCTTGTGTAGTATTTCACTTCATGCAGTTCAACATGTAACCAATTATGGTTGTGGTATAGTTGCTATATCAAGAACTTACCATAGTGAAAGTACAATCTTTATACTAAGACTGACAATACTCTCAAGTCAAAAGACTATTGTACATCGTTACCCTAAGAACTTCTATTTTGAGTAAATTAATATTAACATATAGAAGACTCTCATCGAGTTATTCTATGATTGTTCCAAACAACCACAAGTATGTGATCCCTTGGTGACCCTAATGATCGTGAGTTAATCACTATCTATTGTATGGAGAGGATTACATATACTAGTCTCAATACTCTCGACGAATGTATCGATATCCTTTTCTCGATACATCCCGGTTAGGAATATTTAAGAAATAAGTATTTATTTATGTTTATATATATATATATATATCTATGTATATATATCGATTCAATACTCATGATTGCAAACACATTTGTAACTGCAACCGATAAAATACTTATCCTAAAGATTTTCTACTTATATATATGGGATATGTGAGTTATCCTAACACACTAATGCGCAATGGACCTTGAGACCATTAATACATTAGGGGGTGAATAGTGTATATCAACTATTTTATAGTTTGCTTGTAATTTTCAAAATTATTCACTTAGAATCACAAATATAAGAAGATAAATATATAAATATGGAATATAAATAAAAGCAGCAAAGTGAATGACATCAGGAAGATTTATACTGGTTCAGATATCTAATCCTATGTCCAGTACATAACCTCATACAGAATTTTAACCATATAATCTTGCTTTCCACGGGTGAAAAGTACACTTTTACAATCCTAACTTTCAATGGGTGATCAGATACACCTAACTTCTTGACTTTGAACCGGTTGTAAGAACACCTGTCCGGACTGTCCGTGGGTGGAAGGAGACACCTAACCTTCTTTACAAATAATAGAGTAATATAATAAGTACTTGTATTTTTAATAGAAATTCTTGCAATCTTCAATACAAATATCCTATAGACATTTGAAATTTTCTTTGAAATTATAGAGGAACAGGACGAGAACAGAGAGAAAATGGTAAAAAAATTCAAGTATGAATTCTTCGATCTTAAGTAGTTTATATATCCATGGAGAATTAGAGTGGGAGAGCATGGATTTGCAAACTAAATTCAAAAGTTTTAAGAGTACCTTATAAGAATGAGAAAACGTTGTTGAAATTTCATTTTCTGGAACCTTTATATGAAGCTGAAGAGATATGTCTTTTGGCAAAAGGTTGAAGAGGCATGTCCATTCATTTAAATTTGATAAACTTTCAAGCAGTTGTTATGTCAACATATTATTAATAGGTACGTTGACATATCCTAGTTGATTCTTTTAGAAAAACTTCATAACGATTAGTATGTCGACATATGCTAAGGGGTTTGTCGACATACTCTTGTTGATTTAAAAAAACCACTTTATAAAACTAATTTTGATTTTCCATATTTTAAAACTAATATTGTATATTTATAAAAAGATTCTAGAGATGAAAATATAGTTTAGTAAGATAAAAAATTCAAAGACATTTTCTACGGGGTCTTTTACAAAAAATCTAAGACTCGACAAATACTTTTCTAAGACCACTTCCAACGTTTTGTCTTTAAATCTCTTGCGTTCTTCTAGTCATGTTTTTGAATCTCCTATGTCCTTCTAGTCTCTGCTTTTTTCCTCTTGTCTTCGTTCTTCTTTATCTTTCTATTTTCCCCTTGATTCCTTTTATTAATCTATCTTGATGTATAGTCCAGCTCTACTTGTATATTTTTGCAATATATCTGAATAGTATACCTGAAATTCTTGCATATACATAACTTGGAAAATCATTAATAACAATAATTATATGGTTGTTCTCCTCAAAATCAATACTTGTGGTATTAATAACACCCCCTTTTGATTATAACAACCATCTAATATTTTTGATATAAATGTGATAATATTTAAATTTAAATTCTTTTGACTTGGTTAACTCCCCCTATCTCGACTAACTCTCCCGGAGTTTATGCATTCTCACTCCTCATATCCTTTTTCCTTGAATATATTATATATTTTATACTTTTCCCCCTTTGCCATCTACAAAAAGTAGCATAAAATTAAAAGTTATATGCATAGTATGTTGTATCAAGTTGTTTTTACAATAATCAAAATCAATGTACACACTGGCACTTAAAACAAATTTATTTTTACACGTAAGCATTTTAGTTACACTACAATCGAGATTTTACAACAAAGTAATATTAACATATGCAACACATAAACCTTACAATAAAAACATAATTGCTCATAATATAAACCAATTGGTAACCAAAATTTTAGTGATGATGACCTTTGGCTATTGGACACTTATGGTGATAATAGTTAGGTAAAATGCACAAAAGTTTCTTTTTATTCACGAAGTTTTACTTGTGCATCAAATATAACTTTACCTACGCATATAGTGTCGAGACAATTTCTACACTTCTTCTTACTCGTCATCACCGTTTACCAAGGGCTTATGAATAACCAAATTTGACTCGAGGTCTTGTTTAGAGATGAAGATTGGATCAGTATGATTGTTGATTATATGATTCTAAATATTATGAATCATCATTTTTTATTTCACTTGCTCATTTATGAATCTAATTTGCAAGGTTTCCATTTCAGTATACATATTGCTATTTTAGCAAGATTCATAAAGGTAAAATCCTAAAATGGAGTAGGTCCTTCCCTTGGCCTATTAGAATTGCTTGAACCCATTGGAGTTTGTTTTAATTTATTTTTACAGTAGAGACTGAGTGAAAAAGTGGTTTGAACATGAAATATATCGGTCATATAGTTTGTTTTTTAATTTGAAAACGAGAGGAAAATTCAGTATTCTGAAAAACGGTCCATATTTCGACGTACTTTCCAACTCTATGTCGATATACTTTTGACGATTTTCTTTTTAAATTTTTGTGTATTATATATGTGTGTATGTGTGCATGCATGTTTAGTACATCTTTACATCTAAAATAAAAGAACTTATTCATGATTCTCATCGTAATTTAATAATTTTTTTTTTGAAATGGGTACTTTTAAATGGTAGTATATTTTAGTACTATAAGTCTTTGGTATTATACAACATACTACATATCAATATATGTTCGAATCACGCTACGCAAGTTTCAATCGTGTGACCTCTTGCATCAAAGTCGAAGTGCTTAACCACTAGGACAATGATGCTTGTCTAATAAAATAATTTTGTATTAGTAGTTTTGTTCAAATGTCAGCAATTTGATTTTCTATGTTTATAAATCCTAAAGTTATATTTCCTTTATTACATTGTATCTTAAGAAACAGTGTCTTGTATCTGTGTGTTTAGTTCTAGCATGATATGATGGATTTTTAGATAAGTATATAACACTTGTATTGTCATAATATATTGGTGATTATTTAATATTTAAACAAAAATCTTCTCATGTTTATTGCTTATATGTAACTTATGAACATGCTAGTGTTGTAGATATGTATTCTCCTTTTGTAGTTGGCAGAGAGATAGAATTCTACTTTTACTGAAATAGTATACAAGTGAATGTCCTAAAAAGTGACAAATTCCATTTATACCTTTTCTACCAAATTTATAGCCTGTAAAATCTGTACCACTATATGATATCAAGTCAAATGAGTCTTACGATAGAGTAGTCCATAATCTAAACTATTATTAGCATATCTTAGGATAAGTTTTAATGCCTTAATGTGTGCTTCCTTTGCATTTGACTGATATCTTATACAGAGACACACGTTATGCATTATATTCGGTATACCAATGGTTATAAAGTAAAGGGTCAATCATGCCATGATATATTATTCTTTACTTAAATTAAGTTTACCACTCGTATAAACATGTCGAATATTTTTATAAGTTCCTTAGCATATTGTTCTTAACTTATAAAAAATCAATTTTTTAATTGTTTAATTTGCAATCTTAGAAAAATATGTTAATACACCCATATGAATCATTTCAAATTCATTTGTCATTATTTTGAAAGTTCTAAATTTAGTCATTCATTTGCTGAACCAAAAATAATATCATCTATGTATGTTTGTACTTGAATATTGTTGTTAATTCCTTTTATAGATGGTGTATTTATACACTTTCCGTATTTCAAAACCTGGTTGAATTAAGTAAGACTTAAGTCTTTCGTATCAAGCACGAGGTGCTTGCTTTGAACCATATATGTAAGTTTTAGTTTAAAAACATGATTAGGAAAAAAATTCTTCAAAAAGTGTAATTGTTTGAATATATGTCTTCCTTAATTATTTCGTTTAAGAATGCACTTTGTACATCCATTTGATATAATTTGAAAGTTATTATAGTTTGAAAAGGTGAGACGTATTCTTATAGTTTCTAGACTTGATATTGGAGCAAAAGTTTCATCATAACCTATTCCTTCTTTTTGACTATAACTTTATGCTACAAGTCGTGCTTTGTTTCTTATAACCCCCCATGTTCGTTTAGTTTGTTCATATAAACTTATTTAGTTCCAATAACATATTGATTTTATGGTTGTGGAACTAATTCTCAAACATCATTCCTTGTAAACTGATTTAATTCTTCATGCATGGCAAGAACTCATGAATCATATGATGATATTACCTTTGGATTTTTGGGTTCGTTTGTTGAGATGAATGGCACATTACTCATTTGTTAAATTGATTTCTAATTTTACAAATGAATCAATATTTCCTAAAATATTATCTTTAAGATATTCTTATAAAATTCTTATTTTATTTAGCTTATTTGCATTTATATCTTCATTATTCTCATTTTCTTTATTAATGTTATCATTATTTTCGCTTTGATTAGTGATTTCTTATTTATTGTCATTTGTATTAATTGTTTTATAGTGTTTATCTAACAAAACATGTATATTTTCTTTGATTGTGTTAGTTCCTTTTTTATAAACTCTGTAAGCTTTACTGCTAATAAATATTCCTTTATTATATTTAGCATCAAATTTATCTAACTTATCTTTTTTATGGAGTATAAAACATTTTCACCCAAAAACTTTAAAGTATGAAATTTTTGGCTTTTTATCAAAAAATAATTCATATGTTATTTTCTTAGTTAATGGTCTTATTAAGATTCCATTTAAAATATAACAGCTTTAGTCTAAATTTTTTTTGATAGATTACTATCGTTTAATATCATCCTTGCACACTCCTAAATAGTTTTGTTTTTAATACCATAACTTAATTTTGTTAAGGAGTTCTTAAAAAGAGAAATTATGTATGATACGTTTCTTATTACAAAAAGTTTTAGAATTTTCACTTTCAAATTCTCCTCTATAGTCGCTTTATTAGTTTTAATTGTGACAGATTTTTTATTCTGAATTATTTTAGCAAAAGTTTTGAACATTTCAAATGTTTTATTTTTAAGTTTTAGAAAAATTATCTACATATATATTGGAAAGTACCTATAATAACAAAAACATATTTATTATGGTCGTAGTTGTGATGGTCCAAGAAGATCTAAATGAAGAAGGTCATATCTAGCAATTTTTTATAGGTGCTTAAAATTTAGATGACCAAATCGTTTATGCCAAATCCAAGGGTCATTTGAATTTACCATAAGTCATAAGTTATCATTAGATACTTTTATACTTCAAACATATATGTTTCCATTTCCAATACCTTCTAATATAATTCTAGAATTCTGATCTATAATTGACAGTTATCGTTTTTGAATTTTATTTTGAAACATTTATTACATAACTGACTTATACTTAGCAGATTATATTTTAAATTCTTAACTAGTAAAACATTCAAAATATTAGGAGTTTTAGAGTTGTTGACGTCGTTGAAGACAATGATATATCCCTTCAAGTTGTCTCCAAAACTGTAACAACCCGCATATTTTACAATTATCTATTTAAATGTTTTATTTAAATATGGCATCATTAGTCGGATTTTAGTCTGAAAAGTTACTTTTTGCAAATAGTCGAATTGGGACTCGAGACCCCTTCCATTGAGTTCAAAATGCCGTTTGCAACCTTTTTGAGTATAAACATTGATATGTTTGGAGCTAGCTAACAATTTGACATTTTTCACTTTGGGTTTGGGTTCAGCCCACTAGCCAACTTAATACCCAAAACTAAACCACCTCTCTTCATTCATCCCCTCTTCCTCATCTTTTCAGTTCTAAAGAGAATAATGGGAGAAGAGAAAGAGAATTAAAAATCCTAAGCCCTAGTTTCCATTTGCAAATCAAGTTCTAGCTCCAAAATTCAAAGAACAACTATTGGTAAGTATCTCCATCTTCTTCTCCAACTCAATCCCTCTTTAAATTAAGAAATTTCCTAAACCTAACTTTGGAAATGTTCTTCTTTTTGAGCTTAGATTCAAGCTCCTAGAGTTGAGATTGAAGAGTGGTTGATTCTCCTTTGTTTTCAAGCTTCTCCTTCATCATTTTTGGGTTCAAAAGTGAGTTCTTGAACTCACATCTATGTCTATAGCTTTGATTGTTGTTAGGTATGAATTCCTAACATCTATTTCTTATTCAATTGCTTTTGAATTAAATTGGTTTGGTGAATTTTCCTAGTTTTGGTATTTTGAAGTCAAAATTTATGAAAACCCTAGTATGGGTGTTTAGACATGTTGTTTTGGGTGAATTGAAGAGCCTTTAGGGATGGGTTGTCGCTTGGCATAAATCCTTTGTCGCCGTTGCTCATTCAATCATTTCGAATCCGAGAAGTTGTGTAGGTTTGCCCATTTAAGGGCTTTGAAAATTCTGTCCCACTACAGGTGATAGACGTCTATGAATTTCCCACAGACGTCTGTGGCTTCAGGAAAAACATTTCCTGAAACAGGCGACTGACGTCTGTGGATTATCCACAGACGTCTGTGACTTCAGGGTTACAATTTCCCGAAACAAAGGGACAGACGTCTGTGGATTTCCCACAGACGTCTGTGGCTGTCGAATTCTGAAAATTTGGTTATTTTTATGTGGATTTCCAAATTTATCGATTTTTGATTATCCATATAGTTATTGTCAATTAATATCAACTTTGATGATTTCTTTTCTGGATTTTTGGTGTTTCTATTTAATCGATTTGAATATCGATTTCCATGGTTTGTTTCACGTTATCGAAATGTGAATTTTTGGTGATTGATTGTTTCTATAATCATTTCTGTGACTTGTCACTTTAAAATATAAAGGTTTTCTATACTAGTAGTAAATATTCAAACTCTTTTACTAAAATGATTTCAACTCTATTTTAATGCAAAGTTCATTTATAAAACCATTTTCTAATCTATTAGTATATACAAACCTTTACCTCATTCGTATGAGAAAATCTAATTAAACGGCTTAGCAAAACAAGTGGTATGAAACGCGCGTTTACTTCGTCGGTTAATTTATGGACTTGTTTGATTGAAAATCTTGTGACAATTTTCGAGTGGAAATCTACAATTTGTTCGTAAATATTTAAGTTAAGCTAGTGGTATGGGACATGAAGCTAAACTCATATATTTACTAGCTTAGTGTAATCAACACTTTTTGTTGATCAATGATGATCATTTTGTGATTTAGACTAGCGATGTGCGATGTCTATTTGTCTACGAGGGAGACTAAACCTCGTTTTGTGGAACTTCGGTTCAATTTGGCGGGGTAGCGACCCATGGTCTTCAGACCGTTTGTGGAGCTTCGGCTCAATATTTATGGTTAGCGACCATGGAATAGCGTTCCGTTTGTGATACACGTGTTGGTGAGTTTTCATGCTCCCGTTTGTGATAGGCCTCCTCCTTTGTGATTTCTGGATTTCTAATTGATGATTTCTAGAATTTGTGTTTCACTAACTTTTGTGATTGGCAATGATATGTTTGTCAATATTTGCAGTTTTGTGAATAAAATAAAGAATATGACATTCTTTTTTATGCTTTGGGATTTCTTGAGATATTGTATGATTTTGTTGTTGTTTAAAACATACTTGTCACAGCTTGACACCATTGTTATCATACGTTCTTATTATATCTCTGCTTATATCTCATTCCTTTATCTAATATTTATAGCTAGACTGATCCGTTTATTATTTTCTTATTAAATAATACTCGGGTCAGACTGAGATGTTACAGGTGCTTCTACTTGACTCCTCATCTGGGATCACCTTATGACTTTTGCCTAACTACATTACAATTGTAGTTTTTGTTGTTATACGTTTGAGATAGAGACTCCTTGATGTATACATATTCTTTTGTCTAGCACTTGTATCTATTCTTTTGTGATATTGTGGATCTTGTTTGACCACTACTCTGATGTACACTTTTATATGTTATATTCATATCTGTTTCCGCCTTTGAGATATGAACATCTGTGACTGATTTATGTTATGTTTATTTCTATATTCATTTCCGAGGTCCACTTAGCCACTATGTGGTAGCTTTGATTTTGCATCGGTATGTCAGATTTCCTCTTGAAACGAAATGCATGTTATACTATCTGACACATCAGTGCTCGCACAAAGCAATTACACGGATGGTCGCTCCTCAACAGCCTTATTCTTCACGCTAGTTGACAGCATTACTCCGTAGTGTCCTTGGCTAGCGTGACCATAGAGGTGGGGCATCACAAAAACTTACCATACTACCATCTTTGTATGTAATATCTATTAATAACTCTGGATATCTAATCATGTGCCTTGAGCATCCATTGTATAGTATCTAGTTATCCTATTTTGATATTTGTTGTATAATCATCACGTGCATGGTCATTAACTGCCATGAAACATACCTCAGCAATTTTGGTTTCCAAATCAGTATTGCTTAATGGTGTGTCTGGTCATCCTAAGTTTCTATGTATGCTTGTTTCCTTTTCTTAAAAGAATATGTGTTGTAGTGTTCTTTGACTACTTCAAATTTGGGTTGTTTCTTTTTAGATGTTTGATTTTATCACATTCAAAGAAATTGATCACACTTCCATCTGACTTATTTTCATTGTGGTTAGTTCTTCAGAATTTATTCCTTTTCATCTTCGTCATGAATTTTTTGAAATTTCTGGTCCCGGATGCAATTTCATCATCATCTGATCCTTAATTATCTACTATAGTGTTGAAAGCCAATGATTTCTTATTTGCTTAACTATCTTTTCTACCCTATAATTGTACTTTATATGACGTTAGATTACCAATTAATTCTTCTACTTTCATAGTGCTACTATCATTTGCTTCTTCAATCGCCAAAGTTTTCCAATCATATTCATCGGAAAATGAATTCAAGATCTTTCTGACTTAGTTCTCTTCAGCAGAATTCTTTTTTGATGAGATTAATAATGATGAAATATACCATGAATGTAGAATATGTGTGTGTGTGTATTAGAATTGGATTTATTTTGTTTCGTTCAAAAGTTGAAACTAATTAGCTAACATATATACCTTATTTTGTTTAACTTTACTAGTGCATTTGTATGTGATTTGTAAAGTTCTCCAAATCTCATATACGCTCTTACAAATAGATACTTTAATGAACTTATATATTCACAGCCTTTGAATTATTAATGTTCATTCCTTTTAGCCATTAGTCCATTTGCATAATTCATTTGGGGCTTAGTGCACTCAGTTTTTGTAATATTCCTAATGTCTTAACCATTTGATTAAAGTAGATTTTCATTCTACCAGACCAATACGCATAATTACTACCATTAAATAGTGGTAGTCTACTAGTGGATTGTCCTTCTACAAAAGTATTAAAGGCTGTATTACTAGTGTTATTAGCTCTTTAACTTTTCAAAACCAAAAATAAATTTTTTGAAAATCATGTGATTTGATACCAAATGTGGGATATTTGAGTTGCCCTAACACACTAATGCAGAATGGATCTTAATGCTATTATTACACTAAAAGGGGGGGGGGGTTAATAGTGTATATCAACTATTTTACAGTTTATTAGTAATTTTAAAAATTATTTTATTAGAATCAAAAATATAACAGATAAATATATAAACGTAGAACATAAATAAAATCATTAAAATAAACGATATCAGAAGTTTTTATACTGGTTTAGATTTGCAATCTTGTGTCGAAACTTTTACCCTATACGTAATTTACATTGTATCAACTTGCTTTTCATGGGTGGCAAGTATACCTTTACAATCTTGACTTTCCATTGATGGCAGAATACACCTAATTTCTTGACTCTAAACTAGGTAGCAAGAACCACTATCTTGACCTTCCATGGACAATAAGACACACCAACCTTCTTTGAAAATAGTGGAGTAATATGACAAGTAATTGTATCTTTTAATAAAAATTCTTGCAACCTTCAATACAAAGATCCTATAGACCTTCGATAGTAGTTTGTATTTGAAATTTGAGAGGAATAGGATGAGATTAGAGAAAAAATGATCAATAATTCAAGTATGAACTCTCTAATCTTTTGTAGTTTGAAAATCCATGAAGAATCAAAGTGAAACAGTATGGATTCGTGAAAGAAATGTAGAAGTATTAAGAAAACTTATATCAAATTAATAGTGATGAATGAGTAAGAGAAGAATGAGAAAAGGTTATTGAATTTTCATCTCTCAGAGGCATTATATAGAAGACGAAGAGATATGTCTTTTGGCGAAAGGTTGAAGAGACACATCCATTCATTTAAATTTGAAAAACTTTACAATGGTCACTATGTTGATATATGGTAAATGAGCATGTCAACATATCCCTGTTGGTTTTTCTAAACTTCTTAACGGTCACTATACTGACATATCCCAGGAAGGTATGTCAACAAACCCTTGTTGATTTTTTAAAAACACTTTATAAAAATATTTTTTATCTTCAATACTTTAAAATGGATATTATATATTTATAAAAAGATACTAGAGACGAAAAAAGATTTTAGTACGAGAGAAAATTCATAGATAATTACTATGGGTATTTAACGAAAAATCTAAGACTTGGCAAATGCTTTTTCTGACCACTTGTAATATCTTGTCCTTGAATCTCTTATGTCCTTCAAGTTCTGTTCTTGAATCTCTTGTGTCCTTCTAGTCTCTGCTTTTTTTCCTCTTGCCTTAATTCTTCTTTATCTTCTTATTTTGCTCTTGAGTTTTTCTATTGAACCATCTTGATGTATAAGCAATTTGTCTTAGTATATTCCTATAATATATCTTAATATTATACCTGAGATTCTTGCACAAATATCTACATAACTTGGAATAACATTAATAATATTTATATGTTTATTGTCATCAAAATCAATACTCGTGGTATTAACAATATATGTTTAATATATTTAATTCAATATTTATATCTCTATATAACACATATATAAAAGAAAATAAAAATTAGATGTCTACATCATTCAAACAAGATTTATGTAATAAATTACATAGTTGACCCAAGGGTACACCCTTAACTCTATCAATACTATCCTATGAAAATTAACAAAAGGATTTTTTTAAATTTTCCTTTTTATGCCCCTGCCAATGCACCTGATCCAACAAGCCAACCTCACTTCTTGAGCATTCATATAAATCTTGAAAGACGTGATCATGTATCTATAGTCAATCTTGTGCCTCTACGGTAGGATTCATTCCTTGAAGATTTCGTCCTAAGGTTATTTTGATTTGGACTCATCTTAGCAAATTCTTCAATCATCATTGGTCATGTTACTCTTGTCATGTCAAGCATCTGCTGCTGTACTTCCCGCTGCACCAAATTTTCCAGCAATTATTGGAACAATGCATTCAATCCATGGCTCCGACTATTGGAGCATGCATCTCAACTTCAACATTGACATTCTCATTACCAATAGTGTCTTATCTATTTTCACTTTCAACATTGAAGTTCTCAAATGCTTCAAAAATTCTATAAGAATGGGGACTAGGGTTAGCCGCCTCTTCTATTAACTTTTGCCTCTTCACCCAAATTGCTCTCCTCCCCTTTGACTCTCTTCGGCTAGAACTCGTCTTAGCATCGCAATCTCACACTTTTTCTCCTTTTTCCCTTATATTCTCGTTTTGGCCTCATGAATCAACCTGCTCCACTTGTGCCCCATTGGCAGTCTCTCCTTGGCATAGCTTAGTTCTACACGTACAGTCGATTTTTTGCTCAATTGGCCTTTCACTTGCATTTCCCTGTCCAGATGTCCAAAAATTAAGGAATGATTATGGAATCCTATGCCTATTCAACCTTTTAACCTCCGCGCTAGCTTCCAATGTCCCGACTTATCGAGGTTCCGAGGTTATCACTATGAATGGTAGGTATTGTTTTTGAGTCTTGGATGTTGTTTGCATCTTTTGGGAGTTTTTGGTTCCTATGGCCTGTGTCAATAACCAAGCATTTTGATTGCCTATTTCTAGTACTCTATCTAGATATATCAAAATAACAAATAAATTATATATACATACATACATACATACATGCATACATACATGCATGCATATATATATCAAAATAACAAATAAATTATGTATGTATGTATGTTTGTGTGTGTGTGTGTTTACCACTACCCACGGTGTTCATTTTGATCTATCTAGACTCTATCTAGATTTCTACTTTACCTAGCTTTATTTTATTAAGGTGTCCTCTAACCAAGATCTAATAATAAATTGAAACATCCCCCATTTTGACACCTAAAAATGAACATCAATGATGCTGCAATCTTAATTAGAATTATTTCCAAATGATAAAATGATATCCTTTTTTCACAATAATGATAAACATAAGAACTAATTTTTTTCACATTACACAAATGTAGCGACCCTTAATTTCAAACATTTTCTCTTTAATATCTGGACTTTTGAAATATGGTTAAGTGTTATAAAAGTGATTTTATAACCTTGTTGAACTCCTTTTAATTAATAACTAATGATAGAAAACTTATTTTTGAAATTTTTACAAAAACAAATACTTTGAAAAAATATCAATAATGTGACTGAAAATCGTTTTATCAATAAATGGGTTTTTATTCAATATAAGTTGTTCAAATTATGTGTACATGTCTAAATAACATAAGAGGTCATTAATAGCTAATAAAAATAATTTGAGTTAATATGGTTAACTAAATTTCTCTTAAGAGCTTCTATAAGGTCAAAGGTAGAAGATATTTTAGTGCAGTTATTTACTTGGCTTGTGAGGTGGAAAGTAGGCCACATGGAGGGAGGGACGGGACTTTCATCGGCTATAAGAGGTAGTGGGATGGTGAGCTCACTCTTATTGCTTATATAAGTGACCTTATATCACTTATAACCCATTTCACAATTTTTATGCAATAAAACAAAGCTCTTCATTCTCTTTTATCTTCTAACTAACTTTCTATAACACTAATCAAATCAACCCAAACTCTCTCCAAATTCTTTCTATATGCCTTAGACAACATAGTAACACCTTTCATCAACTTGAAGCTTGAAGATTTGGAGCACACAAGCCCCCAAGACCCTATGCTGTGAGCATTGGTAGGCAAATATTGCCTAGGCCATAAGCTAGGAGGAATTTTGAAGTTTGCAAGGTTGAGATAGGAAGTGGAAGCAAGGTCGAGGCTTGTGCTTTGTTGTTTACTTGTTGAAGGGTGAGCAAACTCATCGTTTGAATGTATATGAAGTGTATAAAATGCCTGTTTAAATTATAGTAATGTGCTTGACTATTTATTGCTACACTTTTGTGATTCTTCCTTTGAAAAGCAAATAACAAATGTAAAATGATGTATTTGACTTGTATGACTTTCTATGACTTATTGCATAGACTTGACATGATGCACATAGGGTTGGTTGAACTATGATTGAATCAGACTTGAATATGGAATGGTTTTATAGCGAATAGTCGCTATAGAAACAACCAAAAATGCCATGTGTTCGGCAATTTCTATAATATTTTATAGAGAGATCCTATGGTTTTCCCATCATGGTTGTGATGTATATTGAGTATATTGTTTACTGTAAAAAATTGGACCTTAAAAAGTTTGTTAACATATTGAAAAATTGAAAAAATATCTTATACGTATAATTTCCCAGTTCATAGTCTATTTAAGCACTCAACGATAGCATCTATGCCGCTGTAGCAACTCTAAACCCATTTTACAGCATTCTGGAAATGCATAGTTTCTATTTTAAACTTTAATTATTTTTAAATGACTTTTAATTTAAGTATTTATCTTCAAACTTTTTAGTAATTTAAAAAAAAAATTAGAGTATTTTAAATGTGGTTTGGAATGTAAATATATTTTAATAATTAATTATGAATTATTAAAGTAGAAGGTTTATTTTAAATTATAAAACACGCTTTTTGAAGTTTTTAAATAAATTATAAAATAGATATTTTAAATAAATGTTTAAACCATAATTATAAGTGTTTTAAAGCATACTTTTAAGTATATATAGTTTCTAGAAAATTAGTTAATTATTTTATTAAAATATTAAAAATCTTATGTAATATAATATCTTTTAAATTTCTTTTAGAATTTTATTAAATATCTTAACTTATAAATAAATCAGTATACATATACATCTATCATTTTTAAAAGGGATTTAAATTATAAACAAATGCTTTACAAAAGAGTTTAGTAGTTGCTTAAGTAGCTTAATCGTACTTTGTTTGTTTTTGTTTATAAAAAGTAATTAATATTATACTTAGCACTAAAGTCAACGAAGTAGACTTGTCTATCTGTGAGAGTTAAGGATGATGTTCAAGTAGGGTTTAAAATCAATAGTGCTCTAACCTACTAGCTTCACACTTGATCCAGGGATAGTAGGTTGAGAAGGTCGGAAACGTGTTAAGTATACGAAACCTGATTTCCATAAGCAATTATTTTTAGAACTAGATAATCAATTAGTCGACTATAGAACTTGACCAATTAACTTTGGAAGTATATGAAAGCTTCACAGCTTTGTACGGTTGGAGATTCCCTAGGAAGGACTCATTGGTATGAAACATCTCTAGCTGTAAGAATTGTAAATATACGAGATCTCTTGAAGACGACTTGTAATGATTCGCCTTTTTGACCCTCTAATGTCGACACTAATACATCCATGGTATTCACTTGCTGAGCACCCAAGTGCTAAAAAGATGAATTATTAGGGTAAAACAAAAAGAAAACCAAATAGAATAAGAAATAAGAGAACACAATATCAGAATCTCATATGCGGAACGATAATATATAATATCTCAAAAGGTTTTTACCAAAAAGAAAACCTTTATATACATACATCAATTAGAGAAAACTTACCTATCATCAGCCTAGACAGCTATAACAACATGTCCTCACAAATGCTGATAGATACAACCAAGTAATGCAGCGGAAAATAAGCATGGTAGGAATCATCTAGCTTCTCTCCAAGAGCTCCAATGAATCATTGCCAAATCTAGAAACATACTCGAGCTGACCAGAGCATTAAGAAAATAACACCTTGAATCATTCTGGTAAAACAGCGTGAGAAACTCAAATCATATAGATTTAGTATATCTTAAAACCCTTTAAAATAAGGGTATCTCGTAAGACCATGCCACCAATAAACATGGAAGGGTTTTTACCTTACGATAGCCAAACCATTTCTATTATAAAATCCAGTGATAATATAATAATGTCAAAGGTGTAAAATATAAATAATCACATAGTTGCGGTGTATATGAGTGTACATCACAACAATAATAGGTATATAATCACAACCGCTAAGGCACATTCGCTAATTGTGTAGGATTTCCACGTAGATCTCTTCGGGAAAGCCGAATCTGAACTACTGCACAAAGCTCATAGATATCCTTCCGAAGTGTCGTACATCTCTAGTGAATGTACCATAGGAAAACCATAGCTGGTCTTGCTAAGACCTAATGCATCGCTTCTGCATGCATATCCCAATAAGTATCTCTAGAAATGGAGTCGCATGCACCCTATGGGTTTTCCAACCCTACTAGCTATGTCTCTGGTCTCTGGTTTTAGTCATACCCACTGATGAAGCTACGTTCAGCATTCCAGCCCATGAGTCACCACTCGAACAGATCTTCCACATGAGCTCCAACTCAAAATAATCACAGAACCACACATGGATCTCATATCTCAACAGATCTCGAAACTACACATGGATTCCTCAATAGATCTTAGAATCACACATGGATTCCCATACCTCAACAGGTCTCGGAATCACACATGGATTCCTGCATCTTGATTAGATCATGAATATCTACATGTGTTCGAGCATATAAAACAGATCTCGAATCCCCACATAGATTCCAGCATCAAGAAGCAATCACGAACCAATCACGAACAAATCACGAAGCAATCATGAACCAAGAACATGTATATGATTTTGGAGTGGTTACGGTTTCAAGTCATCTCATATAAGTACACTCCCCGCTTACCAGTTGCTCCAAAACCAATCGATCGATTCCCCGGGGATCTCAACCCGGCTATTTGGGAAATAAACAGACAATACATAGGATCTAAGATCACGTCCTACTGTTTAAGCGGAAGGATTTCTTTATCATTTGTCCTAGAAGAGCAAAACGAGTCTATACGTACAGTATAGAAGATAACTATACCATATAAACCTCGTGTTTCTTCAAGATATTTCCAGAGTATCTTTAGCTAAGATTTGATAGTCGGTTATTTAACTATGAAATAAAGAAACAATCCAATACAATGAGAATAATCGCATATGGGAAACCAAGTCTCTGTATATTGTCCATAAGCAAGTACCACACAAAGCCCGATCGAAACACATAAGCACGATCAAGTCATATAAATGACTTCAAACGCCTTTTCAATTAATCTTCCTTCATTAGTTAAAAACCTTTTCTATTAGTCAAACTCATTTTTACTAAATAAACTCTTTTATAAATGAAACTCCATTTGTTAATTAAACTCCACTATTTAACTAAAACATCATTATTCATTTCAACACATTTCAACACTTCCCAAAAGGATTCATATACTTATCTCAATCATATAAGTATATTCACAAATCAATTTCAAAGGGCATAAGATAAATGTTGCTAAAACACTGTCACTACAACCCAATATCGTTTCACTTAAGATTATCTTTAAAACTCCATTTTAAATACGTACTTACATACGTAAGTATAATCGTAAATGGGTTAAAGGCGAATTTACTAACACATTGCCACAACAAACCCAAAACCATTACATACTTGTTATCCTCTTTAAAATCCCATTATTAAAGATATAAGTATTTTCCCAAACTCATTTACAATATTTTAACACTTTAAAATATTATCTAAGGATTTTAATAACAACTGTTACTAAAACATTATTTATGACAAACCCGAAATCACTTTACTATCCCGTTATCTTTAAAACTCCATTTTAAAGATCCAGTTACTTTTCAAAAGTATAGTTAAATGGGTTAAAACAAATGGTGAACAAACATCGATACTATAAACTCAAAATCACTTTTATACTTGCCACTAACTTTAAAATATCCATTTAAAGTTCTAAGTACTTCTCCATTTTATTAATCAAGGTTATATTCCTTTTTAATCAATTTTAGAAAACAGTCCATTATAACATAAGTGTTATAATCCCAAAACTCCTTTTATTATTTTATAAATACCAAACTTCCTTTTTAAAGCTTCTGTATATATTAAAATACCTTTAAAAAGATAGATATTTACATAGACTAATTTATTTATTAAACTAAGATATTTAATAAAATACAATAAACCATTTGTAAAATATTATAATATAAAATCCATTTATTTCTTAACTCAAACCTTTAACAATTTCTAAAACCACATATATACTAAAAATATACTTTTAAGATATTTATACTACATTTTAAACCATTTATTTAAAACACCATTTAAAACCCATTTTGTGAATTAAAACCATCACTTTATAAATCCATAAATGATTTTCAAAATTTTATTTAAACCATGATGTTCCTCGATAATAATTATGCTAACATTGCTTATTATTCAATACGAAGAAGCCCTAGGATATCTTCCGAAGTTAACTTCAAACTTGCAGATCACGGCGATTTCAAAGTGCATCCATTACCACCGTTTCTCTTCTACCATTTCCAATTTTCCACAATTGTCCAAACCAATCTATTTATGTCAAACACACCCAAATGTGTGTAGAATAAACCAATATATATACATATATATTTTCACAATTTACCTAAATTATTCAATTTAAACATATGTTAAAATATTAGGGATTTCAAAGTACATTTATAATGACTATATCGTTTTTAACATTCATAACATATTATCACTTTTCACAAAGCAATATCAAACATGTAAATGATTAGATTGGGCCACGATACATGTTATAGATGATCAACGAAGGTATTATACTCAATAATAATGTTCTCACTTATTTTACAAAACAATGCCATTCGATTTTGACTAAAATTCCCACAAGCTCCAAACTCAATGAATCCAATTCCATTACGTAGATAAACCTGATATGAATGCAATAGTGAAAACGACGTCTCAGTCGGACCTCGTATGCAAAAGTTACGCATTAAATAAGATTTGAGATTTAAAACATTAGTTAATGAATTAATAAAGTTAATTACCTTTATAATCTAATCCTTCTCTAATCCACTTCCTTATCCTTTGTTGCATCATTTAAATCATTGCACCTAGATATGCACGAACGCATGCATCACTGCCACTGACATAGAGCTCCACTTGATTAAATCCCAAACCATCGATTCCATTGATCCCCCTTCAAACCCAAACCTAATCACCTCTCTCAAAATCCAATGCCATGCCTTAACCTTCCAACGCCTAGGTCAATTTTTTATTCCAACCACCATCCATAATTCACCACCAACCAAATCGCCTCTCCTCCACGAACCCATTTGTACCTTTGATTTGATCTCCGTCGGTCCCCAATAAATTGCGAATTGTAGCTTTCCCATTCTATAGTGAATGTCACAAATCCATATGAGTAACCACACCTCGCCAACTTGTCACTATCGCTCCTTCTAGGGTCGAGAAACCCCACGCCACCGTTTATTTGCCATAAATTTTCCCCTAACTCAGACTCGAACCCCCACATTCGACTGCACAAAGACGAGCAACACAAATTTTGATTGCACACTAAACAACACATGCCAAAAGGAAGCTCTCGACCATATGAAGCTAACGGATCCGCTCTCATCGAATTTCGTTAAGTATAGCTCACGATTTAATTGATGGAAGAATTTTGAAGGTGGCGGCAGACAAAAATTCAAACAGAAGAGAAAGATGGAATTTTTGTGAATTAGGTTTTACCGTGGGGATGTATTTATAGGAGAATAATATTATATTTTGTTCTCTTTTAATTTTCTTTGTGCATTTCGAGCTTGCATTATCACACAACACGCCCGATCGTCATGAAACTCGTCGACATACAACAATTCAATATTCCGGATCCAATGGCACTAGTTTTGTCAAAATCCGAGACAGTGCCCTGGAATGATATTTTCACACGTTAATTAAAATGAATTATTATTTAAACAATTTTAATCACTTTTAATTCTAAATTAAAAGCTATCCATATCATTCTTATTTAAACACAATTTAAATAAGCTTTCGAAATCATTTTTATTCGAATTAAATCCAAGATTTAAATGTTAAACTAATCCCAATATTTAATTATAAACTATTCAAAAATTTGGGTCGTTATATTCTTCCTCCCTTAAAAGAATTTCGCCCTCAAAATCCAACATCAGGAACAATCACACATCAATACCTAACGGCATTGCAATCACTGGCAACCACAGAAACAATCATATAATAATACTATATAATACTATAATCACTAGCAACCAAAACTCATGGTTTACCCAGGTTCAAAAACCATCTCATCGCACAAGGATGACAAACGATCCATTAAGCGTTACCTTACGCTCAATAGTCTTAGATATTACTCGGTCGATCACCATGCTACCAAAACAATTCAAAGAGTCATTCCCCAAACCCTCCACAAGCCAACATACATAGCATACAAATATTTGTAAAGCTCGTACGATATACATATATCATCTGTACATAATATAAACTCTGATCGCTAACTCGATCGCATAAATTTCACTTCCGAACTAATATAGATCACTTGACCTCTCTAATGCGGCCTCCAATCCGATTCCTTGATTAGAAACCTCCATTCTCCTTGATAGCTATATACTATGATAGAAAATTTCAAGATCATATCAAAAATCCATATCAAGTGCTCATCGTCGAGAATCGAGTGAAAAATCCCAGCTCAGACTGGTGTGAATCACCTGAAATCATGTAGTTGAATCCTAGATCCAGAACTTCCAAGCAAATAAAATGATCTACGTACAACTTACGTACTCTATTCAATTGGTTTTTTAATTACACCAATTACTTTTCCATCTTTAATTCATATTCATTGTCACTTATAGTATTTCTCAATGTAATTCATATTCATTATCAATTAAGAACGCCTTATCGTCAAACTGTGAAACTTAATTCACAAGGTGAATGTTTCATTGTTCCCACAAGTTATTATCCACCCAACCCATGCAGTGAAAAAATAAAACTACTCATAAACTGCTCGAGCACAAACAATCAACAAATAAATTATAACAATAGGATATTATCATTTTCTAATAACCAACACAGCATAAATGACTATAACAATTTATGAAAATTATCCTTTTATATGTATAAAATATAATCCTAGGTAAAATTATTTTATTTACCAATTTCGAAAATAATACTTTGTCAATTTGCTTTGTCCACGTGTTTAGATACCCATGTCAATAACAATAACAACTCGTATTGATCAAAATCCATAAGCCACTCTACAAACCAATCAACACAATACAAAAACATTCTTGCAATAATAACATATAAGCACTCTCATATACATATGCTCAACTCATAATAAGGCATTTCATTACTCTATCTCTCAATGAGTTATACCAACCAAAGCCAAGGTTATCACTTAACCTTCAGCTTTGATACCAAATGTAACGATCCGCCTTTTCGACCCTCCAATGTCGACACTAATACATCTATGGTATTCACATGTCGAGCATTAAGTGCCGGAAAGATGAATTGTTAGGGTAAAATAAAATAAAAACGAAATAGAATAAGAAAGAAAAGAACACAATATCAGAATCTCACATGCGAAATGAAAATATATAATATCTCAAAAGGTCTTTACAAAAAACAAAACCTTTAAATACATACATCAATCAGTGAAAATTAACATATCATCAGCCTGGACAGTTATAACAGCATGTCCTCACAAATGCTGATAGATACAATCAAGTAATGCAGTGGAAAATAAGTATGGTAGGAAATCATCCAGCTCCTCTCCAAGAGGTCCAATGAAACAAAGCCAAATCTAAAACATACTCGAGCTGACCCCGGGCATTAAGATAATAACACTTAGATCAGTCTGGTAAACTAGCGTGAGAAACTTAAATCATATAGATTTATTATATAAGGGTACCTCGTAAGACCATGCCGCCAATAAACACAGACGGGTTTTTACCTTACGATAGCCAAACCATTTCTATTAGAAAATCTAGTGATAATATAATAATGTTTAAGGTGTGAAATATAAATAATCACACAGCTGCGATGTATGTGAGTGTACATCACATCAATAATAGGTATACAATCACAATCACTAAGGCACGTTCGCTAATTGTGTAAGATTTCCACATAGATCTCTTCGGGGAAGCCGAATACGAACTACTACACAATAATCAAAGATATCCTTTCGCAGCGTCATACATCTCTAGTGAATGTACCACAGGAAAACCATAACTGGTCTTGCTAAGACCTTATGCATTACTCCTACATGCATATCCCAATAAGTATCTCTAGAAATGGAGTTGCATGCACCGTATGAGTTTGCCAACCCTACTGGCTATGTCTCCTTTATCTAATTTTATTCATACCCAATGATGAGGCTACGTCCGGCATTCCAGCCCATGAGTCACCACTCGAACAAATCTTCCACACGAGCTCCAGCTGGAACGGATCACGGAACCACACATGGACTCCCATATCTCAACAGATCTCGGAACCACATATGAATTCCTCAACAAATCTCAGAATCACACATGGATTCCCATACCTCGACATGTCTACGAATCACACATGGATTCCCGCATCCTGAATAGACCACAAACAACTACATGTCTTCGAGCATCTCAAACAGATCACAAATCTCCACATAGATTCTAGCATCACGAAGTAATCATGAAGCAATCACGAACCAAGAACACACATATGGTTTTGGAGTGGTTACGGTTTCAAGTCATCTAATATTAGTACACTCCCTCGCTTACCGGGTGCTCCAAAATCAATCGATCGATTTCCCGGGAATCTCAGTCCCGGTTCTATGGGAAATAAATAGATAATACGTAAGATCGGAGATCACCTCCTAATAGTTTAAGTGGTCGGATTTCCTTATCATTGGTCCTAGAAGAGCAAAACGAGTCTATACGTACAGTATAGCATCGCCGAAGATAATTGTACCATCTAATCCTCATGTTTCTTCTAGATATTTCTAGAGTATATTTGGCCAAGATTTGATAGTCAGTTATTTAACTATCAAACAAACACAATCCAATACAATAATAATAATCGCATACGGGAAACCAAGTCTTTGTATCTTTTCCATAAACAAGTAACACACAAAGCACAATTGAAACACATAAGCACGATCGAGTCATATAAACGACTTCAAACCCTTTTTTTAATTAACCTTCCTTTATTAATTAAAAAGCTCTTTTATTAGTAAAACTTATTTTTACTAGATAAACTCATTTATAAATGAAACTCCATTTGTTAATTAAACTCCACTATTTAATTAAAAATTCACTATTCATTTCAACACATTTCGATACTTCCCAAAAGGATTCATATACTTATCTCAATCGTATAAGTATATTCACAGATCAATTTCAAAGGGCTTAAGACCAACGTTGCTAAAACACTTTCACTACAACCCAAAACCATTCCACTTAAGATTATCTTTAAAACTCCATTTTAAAGACCTATTTACACATAAGTATAATCAAAAACGGGTCAAAGGCGAATGTTACTAACACATTGCCACAACAAACCCAAAACCATTTCATACTTGTTATCCTCTTTAAAATCCCATTATTAAAGATACAAGTATTTTCCCAAACTCATTTACAATATTTTAACACTTTAAATATTATCTAAAGGTTTTAGAAACAAATGTTACTAAAACATTGTTTACGACAAACCCAAAATCACTTTACTATCCCATTATCTTTGAAACTCCATTTTAAAGATCCAATTACTTTTCAAAAGTATAGTTAAATGGGTTAAAACAAATGTTGTACAAACATCGATACTATAAACTCAAAATCACTTTTATACTTGCCACTAACTTTAAAATATCCATTTAAAGTTCTAAGTACTTCTCCATTTTATTAAACAAGATTATACCTTTTTAATCAATTTTACAAAACAATCCATTATAACATAAGTGTTATGATCCCAAAACTCATTTTTATTCTTTTACAAGTACCAAAATTCCTTTTAAAAGCTTCTTTATATATTAAAATACCTTTAAAAAGATAGATATTTACATATACTAATTTATTTATTAAACTAAGATATTTAATAAAATACAATAAACCATTTGTAAAATATTATAATATAAAATCCTTTTATTTCTTAACTCAAACCTTTAACAATTTCTAAAACCACATATATACTAAAAATATAATTTTAAAATACTTATACTATATTTTAAACCATTTATTAAAACACCATTTAAAACTCGTTTTGTAATTTAAAACCATCACTTTATAAATCCATAAATGATTTTCAGAAATATATTTAAATCATGATGTTCCTCGATAATAAGTATGCTAACAGTGCTTATTATTCAATACGAAGAAGCCCTAGGATATCTTCCGAAGTTAACTTCAAAATCACAAATCACGGTGATTTCAAAGTGCATCCATTACCACCGTTTCGCTTCTACTATTTCCAATTTTCCACAATTGTCCAAACTAATCTATTTATGTCAAACACTCCCAAATTTGTGTAGAATAACCCAATATATATACATATATATTCTTACAATTTACCTAAATTATCCAATTTAACATATGTCAAAATATCAGGGATTTCAAAGTACGTTTATAACGACTATATCGTTTCTAACATTCATAACATATTATCACTTTTCACAAAGCAATATCCAACACGTAAACAAGTAGACTGGGCCACGATACATGTTATAGATGATCAACGGAGATATTATACTCAATAATAATGTTCTCACTTGTTTTACAAAACAAGGTCGTTGATTTTGACTAAAATTCCCATAAGCTACAAACTCAACGAATCCAACTCCATTGCATAGATAAACCCGATATGAATGCAATGGCAAAAACGGCGCCTCAGTCAGACCTCGTATGCAAAAGTTACGCATTAAATAAGATTTTGAGATTTAATAACATTAGTTAATAAATTAATAAAGTTAATAACCTTTATAATCTAATCCTTCCCTAATCCACTCCTCATCCTTTCTTCCATCGTTCAAATCATTGCGCCTAGATATGCACAAACATGTGCATCACTGCCACTGACATGAAGCTCCATTTGATTAAATCCCAAACCATCAATTCAATTAATCCCCTCTCTGCACGCTTTGTCCTAACCTTCCCACGCCCAGGTTGCTTCTTTATTCCGACCACCATCCACAAACCACTAGCACTCAAATCCCCTTGACTCCACGAACCCATCATGGCCTTTGATTTGATCTCCGTCGACCTCTAATAAATTCTGACCTATAGCTTTCCCATGCTACAGTGCTCGCCAATCTGTCGCCATCCCTCCGCCTTGGACCGAGAAACCTTACACCACCATTGATTTACCATAAATTTTCCCCTAACTCCGACTCGAACCAACCCACGTTCGACTATACAAAGTCGAGCAACACAATTTTGATCGCACACAAACGACACATGCTAGAAGGAAGCTCTCGACCATACGAAGCTAACGAATCCGCTCTCATCGAATTTCATTAAGTATAGCTCATGATTTAATTGATGAAGAATTTTGAAGGTGGTGACAGGCAAAAATTTAAACAGAAGAGAAAAAGGGAATTTTTGTGAATTAGGTTTAAGGAGGAGATGCATTTATAGGCAAATAATATTATATTTATTCTCTTTAATTTTCGTTGTGCGTTTCGAGCTCACACGATCACGCAACACGCTCGATCATCACAAAACTCGTCGGCATACAACAATTCAATATCCCGGATCCAATGGCACTAGTTTCGTCAAAATCTAAGATAGTGCCCCGGAACGATATTTTCAAACGTTAATTAAAAAGAATTATTATTAAGACAATTTTAATCACTTTTAACTCTAAATTAAAAGCTTTCCATATCATTCTTATTTAAACAAAATTTAAATAAGCCTTTGAAATCGTTTTTATTCGAATTAAATCCAAGATTTAAATATTAAAATAATCTCAATATTTAATTATAAACTGTTCAAAAATCTGGGTCGTTATAGGACTCCTTTATATATAGTTTGCTTACTTTTAAAAGAACCAAAGTTGAGTTAACTGAAAATTCATCGATTTAGTTTGAAGATTCTAGGATGGGATAAGTATGCTTGTGTATTACTTACTGAAAACCACTTCAAAACTAGTATACGAGTCTACATTTAGGAAGCGATTGTGAAATGGAATGTTATAGAGTTGAACCCTCTATCCTAAGGTTAAGTCTAAGGGAGAGGTCAACATTAACATTTCAGACTAATGCTATGGAATTGAACTGAATTCTAAGGTTAAGTCTAAGGGAGAGGTCGGCGTTAGCACTTGTCGGACAAATTGTGCTACAATCCATGGAGAGATTAATGTTCTGTTCGAGTGATGAAGACTCGTGTGAGAGATTCATGTTATTTTCAAGTTGTAAAAGTAAAGTCTATCATGGTCAGTAACTTTTTTCGCTCATTTTCTCATTTAATTGATTTATCTCTTAAATAAATTTAATTTAGGTAATTCATCGCCTTTTGCTACATAGCTTAGCATATACTTCTCTGTACTCATTTCCGTGATAATATATATCAAATTTCTATATGCTATCTCAAAAACTATCATTTACAACCAAGAGCGAATTTTATGATGAGCACCCTATAGCACCCGCACATTAATGACCAAAAAGAGTGCTATAAACGTGCCAGGCTGATATGGAACAATCATCTAGGGTTAAGGTTTAAAGCAGAAAACTTGTTGCATATCTCACGACGCATGGATAAAATATAATATAGAAAATATACAACATAATATAGTGAGCCATAACAAATGAAAATAACATCTCCACTAAATCATGAGTTATCGTACCAATGTCATAATATCTTGTACAACATTTCCTTACGACTTCCCTCAGAGTGCATAGAAACAAACAGAAGAAACTACAAATATAGAGTAATATGCCATAAGTTCTCAAAGCTCGTCTTCATACAACAGCTGCGGCTCCAAACCCTGTCATCTAGTCTACTCATTTAAGAGTGCTCAAGATGATAAGAGGAAACATAAAATCTTAGGTCAAACAACAGTCTGGTGTGACTGGTAAATGACTGTCAAAAGCTATACTATAAAATATGGTACTAGACAGGTATAAAAAAACCATACTTGACCTATCCCTGCAACCAAAGAGTTAGCACATAATAATAAGATATAATATGCTACCGAAATAAATGAAAATAGGATACTGTAATAGAATAGGGTAGAAGAATCTAAGTAGCCTCCTCCATCGACCCTATTCTCAATCCCTTCTCCAGCATTCCTATAGATGGTAGCCTACCCAAGAGAAATAGCAAACATAGCAACCATAGCAACCATAGCATTCATCAACCAAAATCTAGCTATCATCTTCTAAAGCCTTGAATATACGATAATTGGTATGGTCCCATTCTCGCTTGCCAGAGACTAATGGAAATCCCAGTTCTCGATTGTGTTCCTCCTTACCTTCAGGTCTGAATCCCCGCATGGTTGTCTCCTATAGCACCTCTGTACCATCTGACACTAGACCCTCTCGGAGCGGTCCAGGATACACGACTGGCGCTACTAGCCCTCGGGTGCCCCTGCATATCGTAACCTCGCTTGAACACAACCAGAACACTCTGAGTTATCAACGATTCCTTGGCACTCCCAAATCTTCAGAGCTTTCACAACTCTGATCCATTTCCAGGTACGAATCCTGCTACCCAACTCAGTCCATTATACCACAGCCTCGTTCCATCCCGAGCTTTCTATCAACTCCTTCGATCCTACTCCTTATCCGAGCCTCCGACCGAAGAGCTGAAACTGCATCCTGCTATAACTTCCAAACCGTAGAAGAAATCAGCAAGCAACAACTTCCAGCATGATCCACAACAACTCCAAAGTCTCCACCGTGGATTTCACATCCAATAGAGCCAATAATTTGGACCGGTACTGATTCGATCCAACTGGATCGGTACCGATCCAAATACTTAACCATTTTGTACTCCATTTCTCTTCCAGCCTCTAGTGCACTCCCTCTAGATGCCATAGACCCTTAGCAATCCCTCTTAGCCTTTGGGTCTTCTCTTTTATGCACCATAGCCGATCCAACGAAGATGATCCATCCAATCTTCAACACTTGGTCTATCCTCTGATCCAACTTAATAGAGAAACTCTAAAATCCATGCTCATTTTCCCCTATGGATCTCACTTCAATTGGCATGCTAATTTTGCATCGGTGTCGATCCAATCGGATCTGTGCCGATCCAAATATTTAGCTCTAATTATTGTGAAATTTTCAAGGTGTATTCCTACGTGCTTCAAAGCCTATCCTCTAAGTTTCATGCGATTTCGACGAACTTCGCTCCCGATATGCTTCGATCACCAATCTTAGTCCTAAAACATGCACAACACTAGCAAACGAATCAAGCATAGTAAGCAAGTCAAATATAACACCGAATCAAACATAGCAAATCGTCCAATTACATCCAATATGAACATAGAAATCATCCAATTTAATCTACCATCACAATTCTAGCATAGATCTAATCTAACACATAGAATTTCATAACCAAATATACACAAATGACACTAGCCAATGATCTAATCCTAAGTACATGTATAATTAGGTTAATCTAGTGTTTCTAAATCTGAAATTGCCTAAGTCTAATCAATTTAGTTTGATAATTCTAATTTATAATCACCTAACTACAACATATAATCCATCATAGACTAGTGAGAGATCATAACCACTCACCAAATCTACCAAACCTAAGAAATACGATGAAGATCCAATCCGGACAACGAGATATCGGATGTAGATGCAACCAAAGTGATGAGGTCAAGCTCCTAGTTGAAGATCTAGCCTCTAATTTGCAATTGGAGACAATTTGAGATGAAATCCAATGAGATGAATGGAGAATTAGAGAGGAGTTAGGGTTTGGAACTGATTTGAAATGAGAGATAAACTTTGAAATGGTCTCTCTCACCTCATTTTTATAGCCAAACCTGATTAGACTAATGGGCTTGCTAATTCGGCACATTAATCCCATTCTAATTCTGGCTAGGATATCTTAAAACTTAAAATTAATGTAACTACCTAACCACTTATCCAATTTTCCAAATGACCACTCTACGAAATAGGAAACCACCATCCCGAAGCAATGAAACATGTTAGAGCATCTAATTTGGCTCCTATCAAAAGTTATGACCGAAATAATATCTCTAGGGTTAAAATGGTCACATAGAAATTCGGAAAAAATCATAAATATGTAAAACATCCCTAAAAACCATATCCCAAAATATTAGAATCATATGACCATAAATAAAATTATTTTACGATCCTCCGATACGTAAAATACGAGTCGTTACATTCTCCTCTCCTTTAGGAATTTCGCACCCGAAATACCTAAACAAACATAAGCAACAAAGGTTATCTCGCATGCCTACCAATCACTAGCAAACACTTAATAATCCAATTAAACAATTAAATCAATAATAGCAAACAAAACCTATCCTAGCATGCGAAATTCTAATAGTATAAGATACAATGGTGCAAGTAGATACGACATATGGGTCTTACTACTCGAAGAGTTCTGGATAAGCCGTTCTCATATGTTCTTCAGTCTCCCATGTACAATCGTTATCATCCTCACTCCATTGTGCCTTAACTAACTTAACTACCTTCCTCCTAAGTTGTTTCGTCTCTTTCCCAATGATTTGAAGCAGCTATGTGGTCTTGAAACTCTGGCTCAACCTCTATTTCTTCCAACTGATCCCATGCTACCACGATACCCGAGTCATGCATAAATTTCCATAGATAGGAGATATGAAAAACTTTTTGCACACCAGCCATCTTCGGAGTTAGGTCCACTCTATAAGCCAACTTCCCAATTCTCTCAATAATTGGAAACGGTCCAACAAATCTGGGTGCTAACTTTCCCTTCCTACCAAACTGAACAACTTCTTCAAAGGAGAAATCTTAACAAATACCATGTCTCCAACTGAGAATTCCAAATCTCTTCTTCTCTTATCTACATAAATCTTCTGACGGTCTTGAGCAGTCCTTATTCATTGCCGAGTGATCTCTATCTTCTCTGACGTCTCTCTAATCATTTCGGGCCCAAGTATCGGTTTCTCACCTGCTTCCCACCAACATGAAGGCGAATTACAAGGTCGTCCATACAATGCTTCATATGGAGTCATGCCAATACTTGACTGATGACTGTTTTTATATGCAAACTCTATCAAATGAAAATGATCTTTTAAAGATCCTCCAAAATCTATAATACAAGCTCGAAGAAGACCTTCCAAAATCTGATTCACTCTCTCGGTCTGGCCATCCATTGGTGGGTGATAGGCTATGCTCAAGTGCAGTTTGGTTGCCGAAATCTCTTGTAAGCTCTTCCAAAATCCACTAGTAAACAACGGGCCTCTATCGCTTACAATTCTCTTTGGCACACCATGGAATCGAACAATCCACTTAACATACAATTCTACCAACTTGGATGTCGTTCTGGTAGACTTGACAAGTATGAATCTTGCACTCTTAGTCAGTCGGTCTACCACTACCCAAATACTATCATATCCTGCTCTAGTCCGTGGCAATCCATCTATAAAATGCATAGATATTAGTTCCCATTTCCATTCGGGAATATCTAGTGGTTGTAGCAATCCACTAGGCTTCTTCTGCTCAACCTTCAATAACTGGCAACTCATACACTTTCAGATGGATTTTCCAACATCCTTCTTCATACCTTCCCAGCAGTAAGCCTTCTTCATGTCTCTATACATCTTGTTACCACTAGGATGAATGGTCAATCTGAAATGATGGCATTCCCTTAGTAAGTCATCTCGTAATCCATCAACATCTGGAATAACCACTCTCTTATCCTTACGAAGCCAACCATTTTGGTCAATCTCGTGTTGCCTTATATATTCAGATTCCACTCCCATCTCAATCTTTGCCATGATCTCTACTAGCTTAGCATCTTGCTTCTGACTAGTACCAATCCTTTCTATGAGAGTAAGTCTGATCGATAGACTTGCCAACATCTCAGGCTCGAGCTCATAATGTGGCTTGAAATCAAATCCAGTTATATACTCCATATGCTTCCATTCAAAAAACATAGTTCCTAATCTAGCATGTCTTTTTCTTAGTGCATCTGCCACTCCATTACCTTTCCCTGGAGTGTAGAAAATATCAAAGTCATAAGAGGCCAAAAACTGTAACCACCGTTGTTGTCGTAGATTAAGATCCTTCTGAGAGAAAAGAACTTCAATGATTTATGGTCCGTGGATAGCTTAAATCTTTCTCCCAACAAATAGCGCCTTCACATCTTCAAAGCAAATACAATCGCCGCCAACTCAAAGTCATGGGTTGGATAATTCCTTTCATGCCATTTTGTCAACTAGCATAAGCAACAACTCTCCCTTTCTGCATCAACACAGCTCCAGGACCAGTACCACAAGCATCCGTGTATACTGTCATCTCTTCATTCCCACATGGAATAACCAATACAGGTGCACTCATTAATCTCTCCTTCAAAACCACAAATGCATGCTCACATCTAACATCCCAAGTAAAAGTCTGATTCTTCTTGGTCAAGTTAGTTAATGGTGTTGCAGTCTTTGAGAAGTCCTTTATGAAATGCCTGTAATATCCTGCCAATCCTATAAAACTTCTCACATACATAGCATTCTTGGACTAGTTCCAATCTTGGATCACTGCCACCTTTGCGGGATCCACTATTATTCCTTGTCCTTACACGACATGACCCAAGAATCTCACTTCTTCCTTCCAGAAGTGACACTTAGAGAACTTAGATCTCAACTTTGCTTTCTCAAAATTTCAAGCACAATCCTCAAGTGCGTCTTGTGCTCTTTCTCAGTTCTGGAGTAAATCAGAATGTCATCCACGTACACAATCACGAACTTGTTCAACTGATCTCTAAAGACTCAACTCATAAGATCCATAAAGTATGTCGGAACGTTGGTCAACCCAAAAGGCATCAGTAACCACTCGTAGAAACCCGATGGTGTCTGAAATGCAGTAATAGGCACACTTTCTTTAGCCACTCTCAACTAGTGAAATCCCGTTGCCAAATCCATCTGAGAAAACACCTTTGCACCATGCAGCTGATCAAACAAGTCATCAATCCGTGGAAGCAGATACTTATTCTTCTTCGTAACCTTGTTCAGGTCACGATAATCCACACATAACCTCAAAGAACCATCCGCCTTAATCGTAAATACAACAGGTGCACCCCATTTGGATATGCTTCTCCGAGTGAATCCTTTCTTCAGCAAATCATCCACTTGCACCTCTAACTCTTTTTTCTCTTTGGGTGCCATATGCCGCAAAGGCATCAATATGGGTCTTGCTCCATCCACTAAGTCGATTCAAAACTCGATCTCTCTATGCAGTGGCAATCCTTCCACTTCCTCGAAGACATCAAGGTACTCTCTAGCAATAAGCGCAGATGACAATCCTTCCTGGGGAATCTCAAGCGAATATAGAAAGCTGACCAATACTCCATCCTCTAGTAAGCAGCGTATCACTACCGTTCGCCCTTCCACATTCCCAATTGTCACCTCTAGCTTCTCGCAATCCACAATAGCCACATACCTCTTAAGCCAGTCCATTCCCAAAATAATCCCCAACCCAGCAAAATTAATAACAAAGCAATCACAAGCAAAAGAACATCCATGACTCGATAAAACTAAGCCTCGTCAAATCATACAAAGACTAGTAGATCCTCCAACAGGGTTCGTAACAATCAAAGGTCGGTATGCTATCTCGGGTTCCAAATCTAGTCTGCATACTAAATCACCACAGATGAAAGAATGCGAAGCTTCAATATCAAAAAGAACTCTAATAGAAACATCTCTGGTGGAAAGAATACCTTGCATCATGACTCATTTCCCTTTATCTATAGCAGTAGGAGCACAAGATGAAGTTAGGACTGCATCTAAAGCATATTCCTTCACAATCTATTTATCCTTAGGCATTTACGGACAATCCTTCTTAATATGCCTAGGCTTATCACAGTTGAAGCACTTTCTAGTAGCCTTGCATTCCTTGACATAGTGGCCTTTCTCCTTACAATTATGACAAACAATCTCACTCTTGCTCTTTTTCTAGTTCCCTTTCCTTGTTGTTGTTGCTTCCTCTTTCCATTCTATTTTTCTTACCTTCACCGCCCTGCTGTGGTTTTGGTTCCTCTTTCTCAGCAACAACAAAAATAGCAGTCCTATTCTTCTGGTATAGACTCACATGTCTAAGTACTTTTTTCGCAAGTTTCTCAAAAGACACTTCAATGTGGTCCACCAACTTCTCTCCCAACTAGTCATCCAATCCATTGATAAATTTCTCATTCTTCTTCAAAGGTGTATCAATAAAAGACATCCCATACTTCGACAAAGCATCAAATTCTGCCACATACTCATAAACGGACATCTTCCCTTGCCAGCAAATTTCTTGAACAGCAACGGACTTCTGAGCCGTAGGAATGAACTTCTCCTCAAATCTAACCTTGAAGTGATCCCAAGAAATCTGATCCTCTTGAGTAGCAATGGTAACAACACTCCACCAATTCATTGCTTTGCCCTGTAGCTATCTTGAAGCAAGCTTCCTCTTCATAGAATCTTCCACATCCATATCCTTGAAAATGTGTTCACAAGTATCTATCAGATCTTGCACTTCAATAGCTGATTATGTTCCCAAGAATGGCTTCCCTCCAAGAGTAGAATAATCCTTGCAAAGCTTGGAGAAGTCAATCCTAGGCACTTGTAAAGGAGCACCACCACCTAAAGCTACACTAGGAGTAGTTTGGGCTCTCCTCACCAGTGAAGCCACCAAAGCATCGAACATGGCTTGAAAATCAGGTGTAGTAGCTCCCGATCCCGCTCCCTCTTCCACTCCTGAAGTGGAGTTATTCCTAGCAGCATTCCTTTTATTCCGATTCATTCTTATATGTAATATGAATGATTAACCTCATTAAAAGAAAAGCTGTAATGGTACTCAAGTGCATACTATACTATATAATATTACTATATAGCATAATATCTTTATTAACAAGTACGCTCCCTCCTTTAGTGTATACTCTCGACATGCTTCGGTTAACTCGTAACCAAAGCTCTGATACCAAATGTGACGACCTTCCCATACCACCACACATCAATGACCTAAAAGAGCGCTATAAACGTGCCAGGTTGATATGGAACGATCATCAGGGGTTGAAATTTAAAGTAGAAAACCTGTTGCATATCTCACTGTGTACAGATAAAATATAATATAGAAAATATACAACAGAATATAGTGAGTCATAACAAATGAAAATATCATCTCTACTAAACCATGAGTTATGGTACAAATGTCATAATATCTCAGTACAACGTTTCCTCGCTACATCCCTCGGAGTACACAGAAACAGACAGGGGAAACTGCAAATATAGAGTAATACGTCATAGCTTCACTAAGCTCGCCTTCGTATAGTAGCTGCGACTCCAAACCTGTCATCTAGTCTACTTATTTAAGAGTACCCAAGATGATAAGAGGAAACATCAAAACTTGGGTCAGACAATAGTCTGGTGTGAGCGGCAAATGACTATCAAAAGCTATACTGGAAAGTATGATACTAGACTGGTAAAAAAAAACCATGCCCGACCTGTCACTACAACCAAAGAGTTAGCACGTAATAATAAGATATAATATGCTACTCAAATAAATGACAATAGGATACTATAATAGAACAGGATAGAAGAATCTAAGCAGCCTCCTCCATTGACCTTATTCCCAATCCCTTCTCCAACATTCCTATAGATGATAGCCTACCCAAGAGAAATAGCAAACATAACAACCATTTCAACCATAGCATCCAATCTAGCAATCATCTTCTAAAGCCTTGAATATATGATAACTCGTATGGCCCCGTCTTTGCTTACCAAAGACTAATGGAAATCCCGGTTCTCGATTGTGTTACCCCATACTTTCAAGTGCAAAACCCCACAGGTTGTCTCCTACAGTACCTCTATACCATCTGACACTACACCCTCTCAGAGCAGTCCAGGATACACGACTGGCTCTACCAGTCCTCGGGTTCCCCTGCATATAGTATCCTTGCTTGAACAAAACTAGAACACTCCGAATTATCAACGATTCCTTATCAATCTCAAATCTTCAGAGCTTTAACAACTCCAATCCATTTCCGAGTACGAGTCCTGCTACTCAACCCAGTCCATTATACCACAGCCTCGTTCCATCCCGAGCTGTCTATCAACTCCTTCGATCCTACTCCTTATCCGAACCCTCAACCGAAGATCCGAAACTTCATCATGCTATAACTTCCAAAATGTAGAAACAATCAGCGAGCTACAACTTCCAGCATGATCCACTACAACCCCAGAGTCTCCACCCTGGATCTCATATCCAATAGAGCCAATAATTTGGATCGGTACCGATCCGATCCAATTGGATCGGTGTAGATCCAAATACTTAACCATTTTGGACTCCACTTCTCTTCCAACCTCTAGTGCACTCCCTCTAGATGCCATATACCCTTAGCCATCCCCCTTAGCCTTTCAGTCTTCTCTTTTATGCACCATAGCCGATCCAGCGAAGATGATACATCCAATCTTCAATACTAGGCCTATCCTCCGATCCAACTTCGTAGACCGACCCTAAAATCCATGCTCATTTTCCCCTGTGGATCTCACTTTAATTGGCATGCTAATTTTGGATTGGTACCGAACCGATCCAAACGGATCGGTGTCGATCTAATCCAATCGGATCGGTGCCGATCCAAATACTTAGCTCCAATTGTCGTGAAATTTTAAATGTGTCTTCCTGCCAGGTTCCAGAGCCTATCCTCCATGTTTCGTGCGATTCAAACGAACTTTGCTCCTGATATGCTCCGATAACCAATCTAAGTCCTAAAACATGCACAACACTAGCAAAAGAATCAAGCATAGCAAGCAATTCAAAAATAACAGTGAATCAAACATAGCAACTCATCAAATTACATCCAATATGAACATACAAATCATCCAATTCAATCTACCATCACTATTCTAGCATAGATCTAACCTAACACATAGAATTTCATAGCCAAATACACACAAATGATACTAGCCAATGATCTAATCCCAATTACATGTTTAATTAGGTTAATCTAGGGTTTCTAAATCTGAAATTACATAAGTCTAACCAATTTAATTTGATAATTCTAACATATAATCACCTAACTACAACATATAATCCATCATAGACTAGTGAGAGATCATAACCACTCGCCAAATCTACAAAACCTATGAAATATGACGAAGATCCGATCCGGACAGTAAGAAATCGGATGAAGATGCAACCAAAGTGATGAGATCAAGCTCTTAGTTGAAGATCTAGCCTCAAATTTGCAATTAGGGACGACTTGAGATGAATGGAGAATTAGAGAAGAGTTAGGGTTTAGGGCTGATTTGAAATGAGAGATAAAATTTCAAATGGCTCACTCGTCTCATATTTATAGCCAAACCTGATTAGACTAATGGGCTTGCTAATTCAACGCACTAATCCCCTTCTAATTCTGGCCAGCAGATTTTAAAACTTAAAACTACTATAAATTCCTAACTGCTTATCCGATTTTCCTATATGACTACTCTATGGAATGTGAAACCACCATCCTGAAGCAATGAAATAGGTTAGAGCATCTAATTCGGCTCCTATCAAAAGTTATAGTTGAAATAAAGTGCAAAATTGTCATATAGAAATTCTGGAAAAATAATAGATATGTAAAACATCCCTAAAAATGATATCCTAAAATATTAGATTCATACAACCATAAATGAATTAAATAAAATTATTTTACGATCTCTCTCAAATTTAGGGTTTTTGATCTCTCCGGAACCCTTCTGAATCCGCTTGTTCTCCAACAAAGGAACTTAACGACCAAGCAAGCCAATCCGTTTACTCTCCGGTGAGGGGATTTACTTTTCATACAAGCCCATCCACTCGCTCTCCAACAAGGGATCTTGCACCCTACATTCCGGTCTCGTGTCTCCGGACGGGACTTAAAGCGATCAATATCGTACAAGTCCATCTGCTCGCTCTCCGACGAGGGGATTGGCACTCTGCACTTCGGTCCTGTCTCTCTGAATGGGACTTCAAGCGATCAACATCGGTCATCACATTCAATATGGATTTTTCAAAAGCAAAATATTCAAATCAAAGAAAACAGGTAGAAGTCTTAATTATCCACCCCAGACATCTGACTTAGAGCGTGCCTAGGGACCAATCTAGTTCCCGTGCATGTGTAAGTGGTCCGAGATTATTGTCCTAAATATTCATCCTAGACATCTGAATCAGAGCGTTCCTAGAGGCCAATCTGGGTCTCGGACACGTGTAGGCGGTCTAAAGTTATTATTATTCTAATTATCCAAAGTAAGAAAAAGCAAAGCAAGGGAATCAAACCTGACTCTCGACCATCCCGATCATGGGATTTCAAGATTAGAACCAGATCCCTGATTGTTCCTTGATGCGTTTGCTGCATATGGTGGTTGCTCCGATCGGACCATCATAGTTCGGTTCCTCACATACTTCTATAGTTGGTTGCTCTAAACCGGTCCTTTTATCAGATCATGAAGGTGTCGGCACTTATTCGTTTCATGTCCTCCCCAGCTCATGGAATATGCAAAACTTTCTAGATCTTTAATCCCGATTTGTGGGGTCTCTTCCAGTAGGCTTTCGATATGGGATCTTCCCCTTAGTGTCCAAATATATTCTCTCCGGGATCTCTATTAAATCAGTGTAGGTAGAGAATTTCGGCTCCCTCCTTTGTCATTTCGGTTTCCCGGAGTCATCATCAACTCTTCCTTTTCCATTGTCTTTTCTGTTTCCTGCTCCGAATAGTCCTCTCTCATCCAACGCATTAATTTCAACATCCTTAGCTTCGGCTTCTTCTTGACCCATATCTCTCAACTTCATGGTAGAATTATGCAAGATCCATAGATGGATCCATTTCCAGTGGAACTTTAAAGTCGGTCTTGCTCGCGACTCCAAACACTACCGCCATTAAGATTATTGACGAATTCGGCTTATCGACTTGGTTGCTGCTGTAATAAATCTTATCAAATAGCTTCTCAATGTCTTTTTGGGCCTTTGTTTCACACTCGATAATGTCATCACATTCTTCGGCTACGAGACATGAACTAACTGTCTTAAGAATTTATTCATCAAATCGGTCTATGTGCTTGTGGACCCATTCTCCGGTTATCTGAACCACATCACCGCCAAGTCCATCGAGTATAAGGGGAAGCACTGCCATTTTACCTCCTTAGAAGTACCCAACACCTCCACATGTTGAATGTATCTCATCAGATGAACCATCGAATCTGACTTTCCATCATACATTTCCAATTCAGAAGCTTAAAATCGAAAGGATTTCTTGTGTTTCGGATATTAGAAGTAAAAGGATTCCTATTTCAATCCTCCAAACTCTAGTCTGGAGGTATGCCTCTAACATTCTCCTTACCAATTCAGCAATCTAGTTTTCACCGTCCAATGAAGGTCTTCATCTAAAAGCGAAATTCTACCCACCGCTTCTATGGGGGAACTCCGACACATACTCTGGCACATACTCCTATTGTTGCATGATAACATTCTGACCTGCTCCACTGGTTTCATTCTATCCTCCGTTCCTATAGAGAGGTTCTGGCACATATTCTTCCAGTTATTTCACGTTCACATTCTTATTTGCGTTTCTAGCTCCAGCATCGCTTGCCCTTGCATTTCAGCATTTTCCAAGTTCACACCAGCGTTGCCCTTGGGTATAATTGTCTCGGTACCAAGTTGACTCGGGTTGGTACCGAGTTGTACTGTTGGTGGGGGCATCATCCCAGTTTGCTCCACTCCAACTCCAGATGTTCCTACATTAGCTCCTAGCACATGGTTCTGAATTCCTGCATCTCTAGCCATTTCATATTGTCCCATTCTTTGGAAAAATACTTCAAGCATTTCCTGCTGTTGAGTCATTAATCCATCTTGCATTTCTTTCATCATTTTCTCCGTCTCTTCTCCGATAAAGTAGATAGATTCATGAGAATTTTTGGACGTTCCCGGCTGCCCCATGCTCTGGTTGGCTTGCTCCACCCTTAGATCTAGTGTTAGTTCTCTTCATCTTCTCCAAATTTCTGATTCAAGCTTCAAGTCTTCAGATATGGTTCTTTGTTCTCAGTGAAAGCACTAAAATTTTAACCCAAAAATTAGTTGAAAGCACCAGTTCTTCTAAAATAAATGTAAAAGCAATAGAAATCCTAGATCAAGCAGGTATAATATAGCAGAAAAGTAAAGAACACATAGGAATTTTTATAGTGGTACAATAATCTCTAGCCTACGTCCATTTTATAGTTTGTTATTTTTTGTCTTCTCTCCAGACTATAATGAATTATATTAGATCTGACCACAATCTAGTGCATCCTAAATTTATAATGTAGTTCTAGAGTGTTTGAGAGGTAAAGGTTAGGAGTGAAGAAGAATGAGAAGTATCCAATGGCAGAGAGACCAAATCCATATTGAAGAGCTGAAGATTAGGGAAGAGTTGAAGCAAAAATATCCCTCCTTGGTTGTAGGTAAGCTAGTATTTATAGAGAAACGGTCGTGTTGGGTCAGAAGTCCACCTGGAGTAGAGTCCAAAGTTCGGCCTGAAGTCATGTGCCAAATTGCAAAATCTCTCGAGTTAATTAAACATGTCAGTACAAACCTAAACATGTCGATGCCGACATGTTTCCTTTGTTTGAAATACTTTGAACTCTCTTGAACTCTTCTTCTTCATTTTGTGGCGTTCTATGTTGTTTCCATCGATTATTGGTTGATTTTGATGATTGTTCTATCATTGTTTGGTTTATTCTGTCATTTTAGTTGTTCAACTCTTGAAATAGGTCGTCCAAAACTCTTGGAAATCTCTTGGACACATGTGGAAGGGGCAGATAATAACTCATGTAATGTTGGAGTAGACGATTGTGGAGCAAAAACACATCGGCACCGACATGAACATGTCGAAATCGACTTATTCACTTTGTGTATTTTAAGATGAATTATCTCTGAGCCACTCCTTTGCTTCATCAAAATGGGCCTAAATGTGGAATATGCGATTATATGATCGTTATATAGTTTTTGTTTGATGATAATAAACATATATATTCATACAAATGTATTTGATATTGTACTATTTCATACTTCACAGAATAAATGACAATATACTGAATAAAATTAAATAACAACGGAATTTGGAATTCAAAAAGAAATTTTATTCATATCATTGTCATTACAAAGTTTTTGAATAGTACACACTCACACTCTCACAATAACTGTACAATTTTCTGAATACATCACAACTCGATTTTACATCATTTCCTCACTACATTTCGCTCACACTCATATTTGATCTTCAACTATATACCAGTCCGGATTCCAGCATTTGAGCAATCTGCAAAAATAGTTTCAAACGCAGTAAAATTGAAAAAGAAATATTTTTGCAAATTCAATTTGAAAGAAACGATGATTTTGAAAATATTGTTTGCCTCAGTTATTTGGGTTGTTCGTCATCATTTTTGACTGTGCAATATATGTGCATATCAGTTTTTTTTTCAGGGACAGTCTCGAGTGGCTGCGATACACACGCATACATTTGTACACGTGTGCACCGCCTCGCCAACTCGAGTGCACAAGGTCAAACCTCGACAGGTTCAACTCAAGTTCATCATCACATAATCAAACTGCAACAAGACAAGGCACTATCACTCAAGACCAAATCCAACTCAAACAAGTAAACTGGCCATGACAGTGAAACAGACGCAAATGCCAAATCAAAGAACTCGAGAGACACAGCATGAATCAAAGGCAAAGCAGATACACAATGCACCAAATCAGACTAGAGAAAAATGTACAAAACCAATGAAAACAAGCTCAAAACAGTCTACAAGATCGTACATGCCACTCAGTAAAGCTACAACAAGCTATGGTGCATTTACAACTACAATATGGACACAACAACAACTACAACAGTGAATGCAAATGGGGTGCAGACCCGAACCAGATGAACATCAACAAAGCCACTGCAACCATGTGCAAGTACATAGTGTACAACAGGTGATATTACAAGAATGAACAATATCAGAGAAGAATATCACAGAGAAAATAATTCACAGAGAAGAGGATAGCAATGTCGAAGAGTATGCTACAGAAAAAAAGTCAAAGCCAATAATCTCAAAATCAAGTCAGCCCAGAAAATATATACGAATATATACGCATATGGAACAGGTCAGAGACGTGGTGAATGACTCAAATTCAACACCGTGGAGATCAAGCAAATATATACGAAAAATATACGTATATGAACAAGTCAAGGAAAATCGCAATCATCCAACAATGATCAAACGGCCAAAGCACATATTTTGAAACAATCAGACGAACGAAAATTATGGAGTTCGACTCCTATATAAACCAACATCATCATCGGCAAAAAGGCATGAGCTTCAACGACAAATCATACGAACGCAAAATAACCTCAATCATCATCGGCATATCCATAGGAGTTCGAATACAAAAATCGAAGAGCAACAGTGATAAAAATCTAACCTCGAAGCAATTGTCGAACTCATCGAAGCAACCGAAGAAAGCAACAGGAGATCGATCGAGCCAGGATAAATCGCGCACAACCAACAATCGATCGAAATAGTATCGGAGCTTCGCAAAGCCCCAATTCAAAGCGACAAAGAATCGAAGAGTCAAAGCCCTAGTTTCCAGATCGAAGAAAAAAAAAAGGGACGGGAGTCGCCATTTTTAATCTCCAGAGAGAACAAAAGAGGATCGGGCTTATAACATGAAGGGGTGAAGCAACTTGATCGGCCAATAATAGAACGGGTTGAATAAAATAGAAAGGGGCGGTCGGTTTTTAATTAGGGTTTAGGTTTCTTTTTAAAATAAGGTTTTAATTTAGTTTTATTTTAAATTTGGGCCAGTGTTTTATTGAAATAGTTTTTTAGGCCAAATTTATTTTGAGGGCAAAAATATTTTAAACTGTCAATCTATATTTTGCCCTAGGGTTCAAACTGTAATTTGTATTTTCAGTTTTCTCAAAGTTCAGTCAGAGTGAATCACCACCTAGGGTTTAGGTGTTGTCAGATTGTCTAGTTAGAATTAGTTCAGTGAGCAGGGGGAGCTGCGAGTTTGCAAAGCTCTACAGGAGGGAGCAGAGTTTGCAAGTAAGCGAAGCTCTATAGGCGGGAGCAGAGTTCGCGAGTAAGCGAAGCTCTATAGGCGGGAGCAGGGGTTGCGAGTCTATTAGAGTGTTTGTGAGCGGGAGCGAGTGTCTGCGAGTCTAGTAGAGTGTTTGTGAGCGGAGCGAGTGTCTGCGAGTCTGTGAGAGTGTTTGTAAGCGGGAGACTGTTTAATTCTAATAGAAATCTGGGAATGCAGCAGTAGGCAGGGGTTGCCGAAGCTGGGTAAATTTTGTGTGTGATTTACTTTACTCCATATTTATTTATCTGTTGTTTACTTCCGCGTTTAATTTGAGAAAATTTGTGATAACCCTATTCACCCCCCCCCTCTAGGGTTAATCTAGATCCTACAAGTGGTATCAGAGCCCGGTATTTTTTCTTTAACTCTAGAGTCATGAATCTATCAAATAATGCTTTTTCGGAGGGGCAATCTATTGTTAGGCCACCAATGTTTAATGGGGATGATTATGCTTATTGGAAAGTTAGGATGGGTATTTATCTTAGTTCTGTTGATTATGATGTTTGGGATATTATTGAAACTGGCTATACACCTCCCACTATAACTATTGGTGATACTGAGATTCCTAAACCTAGGGATAGGTGGGATGCTAACGATAAGAAGTTAAAAACTACTAATGCTAAAGCCATGAATGCTCTGATCTGTGCTCTTGATAAAACTGAATTTAATAGAATTTCTCATTGTAAAACAGCACAGGAAATTTGGCATACTTTGGAGGTGACACACGAAGGAACTTCTCAAGTCAAGGAGTCTCGTCTAGCCCTGTTCAGCAATGAATACGAGAATTTTGTGATGGACAAAGGCGAGAGCATAAAGGATATGTTTGGACGCTTCTCAACCTTGGTGTACAATGCTAGAGCGCTTGGAAAGGTATTCTCTGAAGTAGAGCTGGTGAGGAAGATTCTACGAGTCTTACCAATGAACTTTGAGGCAAAAGTCACGGCAATACAAGAATCAAAAGATTTGAGTAAACTACGCATGGAGGATTTGATCGGAAATTTGATGACGTATGAGCTTGAGTTGAAAGCAAAGGAGGAACGCATCAATTCCGAACCAAAGAAGAAGACGATTGCCTTAAAGAGCAGAGAAGAGAGCGATGAAGAAGAAGTTGATCCAATTGAAGGACTTGCAGTGGCTGTCAATAATTTCAGAAGGTGGTCGAAATACAAGTCACGAAAGAAGAAGACCAGTAGTAATACATCTAAAGATTCTGACAACTCTGAAAACGAACTAATCTGTTATAACTGCAACAAGCCTGGTCACTTCAAACAAAACTGTCCACTTCTCAAAAACAACAAAGGAAAGAAAAAGAAGAAAAAGGCCTTCGCAGCAACTTGGGATGATGAGGAAGGAGAGGAAGCTTCGACTGATAGCTCAGAGGAGGCTAACTTGTGTCTTACGGCAAGATCAGATTCAGAATCAAGCTCAGAGGAATCTAATGAGGTAAAAAACTATTCTTATAAAGAACTTGTTTATTTGTGCCTTGATCTTACTAAAACAGTTGATGCTCTAGATTCTAAAATTGAAAAACTGAAATCTGATAGGAGAGAACTTGCCCGTGAAAATTCTAGGTTAGAAACTGAACTTGAAAATATTCAAAACCTAGACTGTAAAAAATGCAAAATTTTAGATTCAGAATTATCAAAGCTTAAAATTAACTTTGAGAATCTTGAAAAAGAAAACTTGAGTCTTAAGGAAATCATTGACACTAGGAGAAAGGATTTTATAAATAGATGCACCTCACTTGTGACTGAAAACACAACACTAAAAACCAAAGTCCAAGATCTTGAGAAATCACTGAGTAACTTTTCAAGAGGAGAAAAATCATTCAATATGTTATTTGGAAATCAATTGTTTGCCAACAATAGAAAAGGACTAGGATTTGGAAAAACACAAGCTGATGATAATGCAAAAGGTAAGGGTATCTTTGCTAGAAGTGAATTAGCTGGATTTCGTGATGATAATTATAGTCATAGGAACAAGAACACAAAATTTATACAAGTTTGGGTTCCTAAGAATTTTACAAACAAACTCAATATCTATTGGAACAAGAATAAAAATACAAAACAAGTTTGGATTCCAAAGGGAGTGTATATTCACAATGCTTCTGTTACTAATGTCATTGGACCTACGAGTTACTCTAGGTCCTCCCTCCCTCTCTCTATATAGATTTGTTGGCAGGCTAGGGAGTAACTAGAATGGTTTCAAGTTTTTGGCTGTTCTAGACATATAACAGGTGATAATTTGAAGCTCCTTAGCCTAGAGAATTTTAGAGAATTGAATTGTGATCATGGAAGACAACCGCAAGTATAATTGATAAAGACTTTGCTAGCACATCAAGGGTCCTTGAGTCAATTCACATAGATTTACTTGAACCAAATGAATTTGCAAGCTTGAATGGAATTCGTTATTGTTGATTGATGATTCTTCTTGATTTACATAGGTTTATCTCTTAACCAAAAAGTCTGAATTTTTGATTATTCAAAGAGTACAAAACTTGTTAAAATGGGTCTCCACAAAACTATTCGTTATTTTTCTGCCACTAACAATCATGGACCTATATAGGTCACATAAATCTTTTCGTGCAGGTGAGATGGCAAGCAGAGGAACAATAATAGTGTTACTCGGACTCAGACTGTTCTAATGACACAACGGATGACTAAGCGAGATCCTCAGCCCAATGTAAAGGTGACAGAATCACCATGAACAACTTTGAGAAATATCGTAAAGGTAAAACAGGTATTGGTATATTTGAACGGTATATCAAAGGTGATTATCTGCACCATAATATTGAATCAAAATCAGTCAATATTGAGATAATAATTTTTGACTCTGATTTATTCAAAACTGTTGGCCAATCATGTCAATAACACTATGCTTGAAAATCCTTTCCGAATTTTTTTTTTTTGGATGATAATACTTTTGATTTTGGCTTTACTCACGAGTTTCAATTATTTACACTGCTTCAATTCAAATTCAAAAATGTTTCTAACTCTGTTTATGGTGCTCACTTCATGGTCTGATCTATCAAAATGAATTTGTGATAATTTGGAATAAAATTGAAAAACTCGGATGAGGATCACTGGTAATCTAGTTGATAGAAAAAGTAAGAGTTGAAAGTGATTCTTATTAATTGCATCACTTCTTTCATTGAAAATATCTGCATATTTTTCACTTGAAATAATTTTTATTTTAGCAGATTTTCCTCTTATAAAACCCCTTTGAGAAAATCATCTCTTTTTCATATTTTCAGAGCAGACATTTTGAAAATTTGATTTTATAATCATTCTTGAATTTGATTTTAAATGACTATGTTGACTTATCAAACTCCCTAATGGTTATCGAAAAGATCAATAGTGAATAGAAAAAGTGATGAGTGTCGATATTTTTCATACATTACTCAAGACAGTATATTTAGAAGAATTTCTTTAGAATTTCATAACAAGAGTTATAAAAATTTTTCGTTGGGTAAAAATTCCATGACCATTTCTATTTCTATCATCTTTTCTACCGACCATAACTCATCAAAACTTCATATAGTATGTAAATTTGTGGTAGTTTACATAGGAGATCATTTGTTCTTCAATTTACAATATCTTCAGATTTGTGAAAGAAATCATTTGTGCTTTAATAAAAATAATATCCAAAGTATTCACTCTCATTTAAAAGTCCTCACGGTCATGCATGGGTGAATTACTTGGATTTTTGATTATGTGCTTCCATACTCATTTAAAAGTCCTCACGGTTATGCATGTATGGAACGCGTATCAAAATTGAGTTTTTAAACTGACAAGTTGATTCTAATCCCATTTAAAAGTCCTCACGGTTATGCGTGGTTAGAAGATACTTGAATTTTTTTTTAAAAATTGTGAATACTACTAATCTCATTTAAAAGTCCTAACGGTTATGCATGGTTAGTAGATATTCAAATTTCCTGAAATAAATATACCACAAATAGACAAAACTGTATGATTTTTGATGATTTTATCTCCACCATTTCTGAAAGTGGAATATGCGTCCAACGAGAATAATTATGATTTTTGTTTGATTTTTATTGAAATTTGATATTTATATTCAATTGATGTTAATGTTAGATTTATGTCTGTCACTTCATCTCTATTTTTATAACACTGTTATTCTTTTGCTGATAACAAAAGGGGGAGAGAAAAGTTAAGATTTTGTCAAATAAAATCAAGCAAAGAAGTCAAATTTTATTTGTCTATTTATTTGACTATGCATTGATGAAGGGGGAGCTTCTATGCGTTTATAAAGGGGGAGTTTTTGAGAAAATAGGAAGCATTCAAATAGGGGGAGCAAAATTGAATGATCAAATACATTTCACATGTTCAAAATCTTAAATATATGTTTGTTATCATCAAAAGGGGGAGATTGTGGAATATGCGATTATATGATCGTTATATAGTTTTTGTTTGATGATAATAAACATATATATTCATACAAATGTATTTGATATTGTACTATTTCATACTTCACAGAATAAATGACAATATACTGAATAAAATTAAATAACAACGGAATTTGGAATTCAAAAAGAAATTTTATTCATATCATTGTCATTACAAAGTTTTTGAATAGTACACACTCACACTCTCACAATAACTGTACAATTTTCTGAATACATCACAACTCGATTTTACATCATTTCCTCACTACATTTCGCTCACACTCATATTTGATCTTCAACTATATACCAGTCCGGATTCCAGCATTTGAGCAATCTGCAAAAATAGTTTCAAACGCAGTAAAATTGAAAAAGAAATATTTTTGCAAATTCAATTTGAAAGAAACGATGATTTTGAAAATATTGTTTGCCTCAGTTATTTGGGTTGTTCGTCATCATTTTTGACTGTGCAATATATGTGCATATCAGTTTTTTTTTCAGGGACAGTCTCGAGTGGCTGCGATACACACGCATACATTTGTACACGTGTGCACCGCCTCGCCAACTCGAGTGCACAAGGTCAAACCTCGACAGGTTCAACTCAAGTTCATCATCACATAATCAAACTGCAACAAGACAAGGCACTATCACTCAAGACCAAATCCAACTCAAACAAGTAAACTGGCCATGACAGTGAAACAGACGCAAATGCCAAATCAAAGAACTCGAGAGACACAGCATGAATCAAAGGCAAAGCAGATACACAATGCACCAAATCAGACTAGAGAAAAATGTACAAAACCAATGAAAACAAGCTCAAAACAGTCTACAAGATCGTACATGCCACTCAGTAAAGATACAACAAGCTATGGTGCATTTACAACTACAATATGGACACAACAACAACTACAACAGTGAATGCAAATGGGGTGCAGACCCGAACCAGATGAACATCAACAAAGCCACTGCAACCATGTGCAAGTACATAGTGTACAACAGGTGATATTACAAGAATGAACAATATCAGAGAAGAATATCACAGAGAAAATAATTCACAGAGAAGAGGATAGCAATGTCGAAGAGTATGCTACAGAAAAAAAGTCAAAGCCAATAATCTCAAAATCAAGTCAGCCCAGAAAATATATACGAATATATACGCATATGGAACAGGTCAGAGACGTGGTGAATGACTCAAATTCAACACCGTGGAGATCAAGCAAATATATACGAAAAATATACGTATATGAACAAGTCAAGGAAAATCGCAATCATCCAACAATGATCAAACGGCCAAAGCACATATTTTGAAACAATCAGACGAACGAAAATTATGGAGTTCGACTCCTATATAAACCAACATCATCATCGGCAAAAAGGCATGAGCTTCAACGACAAATCATACGAACGCAAAATAACCTCAATCATCATCGGCATATCCATAGGAGTTCGAATACAAAAATCGAAGAGCAACAGTGATAAAAATCTAACCTCGAAGCAATTGTCGAACTCATCGAAGCAACCGAAGAAAGCAACAGGAGATCGATCGAGCCAGGATAAATCGCGCACAACCAACAATCGATCGAAATAGTATCGGAGCTTCGCAAAGCCCCAATTCAAAGCGACAAAGAATCGAAGAGTCAAAGCCCTAGTTTCCAGATCGAAGAAAAAAAAAGGGACGGGAGTCGCCATTTTTAATCTCCAGAGAGAACAAAAGAGGATCGGGCTTATAACATGAAGGGGTGAAGCAACTTGATCGGCCAATAATAGAACGGGTTGAATAAAATAGAAAGGGGCGGTCGGTTTTTAATTAGGGTTTAGGTTTCTTTTTAAAATAAGGTTTTAATTTAGTTTTATTTTAAATTTGGGCCAGTGTTTTATTGAAATAGTTTTTTAGGCCAAATTTATTTTGAGGGCAAAAATATTTTAAACCGTCAATCTATATTTTGCCCTAGGGTTCAAACTGTAATTTGTATTTTCAGTTTTCTCAAAGTTCAGTCAGAGTGAATCACCACCTAGGGTTTAGGTGTTGTCAGATTGTCTAGTTAGAATTAGTTCAGTGAGCAGGGGGAGCTGCGAGTTTGCAAAGCTCTACAGGCGGGAGCAGAGTTTGCAAGTAAGCGAAGCTCTATAGGCGGGAGCAGAGTTCGCGAGTAAGCGAAGCTCTATAGGCGGGAGCAGGGGTTGCGAGTCTATTAGAGTGTTTGTGAGCGGGAGCGAGTGTCTGCGAGTCTAGTAGAGTGTTTGTGAGCGGAGCGAGTGTCTGCGAGTCTGTGAGAGTGTTTGTAAGCGGGAGACTGTTTAATTCTAATAGAAATCTGGGAATGCAGCAGTAGGCAGGGGTTGCCGAAGCTGGGTAAATTTTGTGTGTGATTTACTTTACTGCATATTTATTTATCTGTTGTTTACTTCCGCGTTTAATTTGAGAAAATTTGTGATAACCCTATTCACCCCCCCCCCCCCCTCTAGGGTTAATCTAGATCCTACACTAAAAAATTTCAAGTTGTTTTGTTCTCATCTTGATCTTCTAAGTCTAGTTGAAATTTGCTTTTCCTCAAAAGTGGATTAACAAACATGTGTACAACTATGTATACACACATCACGATAATGGGATATAAATCTATTGTAGATACATATATGGTATACTTACATAAACATATGAAAATTTCGTATGCATATCGGAAATGTAAATGCCTATATGTGTGTGTGTGTGTTTGTTTAATATACTATAATATGCGTATATGGTTGGTATATAGATATTTATAATACCCCCCCCCACACACAAACATATATATATATATATATAGAGTTTAAACATATTTACGCACACATATGTGATATTTATGTTTCCACTTATAAAACCATATATCCATATACAATTAAAAAAAATTCTATGTAATAAAACTAGACATTTTCAAAATAAGTGAATGGTTTGTGCAAATGTAAAGATGGAAATAAATTATACGCTAGATCTAGATCTAGTCAAATTAGAATTAAAAAGAAATAATAAGGTAATGTTTCGATTTTCCCTTTTACAAACACCAATAAATCATAGGTTCAATACCTGTATGGAAAGAATTCCATGCTTAATTATAACAAAAGTATTTTAGATTTTAAAATTAAAGATCAGAAAACTTACATTCAACATGAAAGAAAAAGTATTATCACACTTAATATATAGCTGCAATAACATGATTTAATTTTATATCATTGCAAATATACATATAGATACACATGTGTATTCTAATTTAACAATTCAAATCTCAAATGCACATACTTAACTAAATAATAAACATTGAACATATTAATCTGGAAAACAAAATAAATTTAACCAAACGATTTAACTTGAAATTGGTTTACAATTTTGGATAGCACAAAGATGAAGCATATGAACACACACACGTACATACACACATAGAGACATAAAATTAAATTAATTAAATATTAAAACCATTAGCACAAAAGAATTAGATTCTGATAAAAATGTAATTTTTTTACAAAAATTCCAATCTACATTAACTAATAATTCAGATCGAACAAACAAATTAGATGCATAAAATAAATCAAATTCATATTGATTTATAATAATATAAGAGATTTTGGATTAGATTTGATAAGTGACAATTTATATACACATACATGTGAATTTATTCAGGGTTTAACATCATGAATAAATAAAATAAACTAAAAGAATTCAACCTAAAAAGTCTTGCTCTTTGTAACACCTTGGTTTTAGATTTCTCCTCAGATCACTAATTGAATCCACACTCATTTTGCAAGAAAAGGATGAACCACCTAGCTATTTATTCTATTTGATATTCTAATTTGATTGTAGTTGAATGTTTTGAGAAGAGGATGAAGAAATTTTTGGCTATGAAAGAGATGTAGGAGGTGGCCATGGATTAGGAAAGAAGGAAGAAAAGAAAATTGAATGAGAAAATGAATAGGAGAAATTTGTTTTAAGAAGCGAACGAAATCCTTTCCCATTCTTTCTTTAAATTTCTTTTAATTCCTATTAATTTTCAATCAAACGTAATCCATATACCTTACTCTCTCTCTAGTATGGAAGTCCATATCATACCATCACATGACACGTTTATTTCCAAAAGCTTGTTAAGCAATTAACTGTATTTAAAACCCGTTTAAATATATATCGACATTGTATATCGATACGTATATATATAAATTTTATACAAACATCCAAATAATTATTGTCAACACCCAAAACATCAAATAAATTAATAATAATTAAGATTTCTCAAATATTAATTAATTTAATTAGTTTATAATATTTTACATACTAACTAAATCATGTGGTTTTTAGAGAATTCACAAATGCGGTTTGAGACTTAGATGCAAGTTTTCAATCAACGATTAATATTGAAAATTTCAAATATTAGCATTCACACATCACCACAGCTAGTGTTGTGACATTTTAGCTGAATTCATCGCTTACAGATCTTTTCGGTAAAAACTAGTTTCAAATTTTTCTAAGCGTAACCTTTTAGTAACCATTACTTACGCACATTCTCTTTGTCAACACTATATCACTTTAGGTTTTATGGAATTTGGTTTTGGTCCAAACTCCAACATCATCCTTATTCAACTTAGTTAGTCCATAAACAAAGTCTTTGGTTCAATAATAACATTTATTATAAACTGTACTACTCTGGCCAAAGATTTTGACTTTGAGTTAACTGTAGTTGACCATGATACTAACCTCATACAGTGGAGGAGACAAATTCTCTATTGAATGGTGTTTCATTTCCAATTTTCAACTCGGATCCAACTATAGTCGCTCAATGGACCGTCATGCGATGTTTTAACCATAACCAAAATGGAGTATTCACATTGAAGTTCCCCGATATTCTCAAGTCGAGGGAACTGTATAACATTGTCATCCTGAGATTTCCTATTTGACCTAGTAGTATTACCAACATCAAACTCTCAAATGAGCCATTCCATGATTATCTAATGACTACAAGTATGTAACCCCTTTGTACCTTCAACATCCATGAGTACATTGCCCAACATATAGAGAGCGTTACGCATTCTGGCCTCAATTAATGTATCGATATCCTTTCTCAAATCATCTTGACTAGAAATATTTAAAATAATATGTTATTTTATATTATGATAGTTTTCTCATGATTACAGCTTCTTGTAATTATTATAACATAATATATCATTTATGGATTTTCTATATTAATATACTTAAATTAATTACTTAATTAATATATCATAATATAAACAAGTATATAACAGAATACTAAACACCTTAATTACGAACAAGGTTGATCATATGTAACAATTACATAATTACCCTTCACTACAACAAAAAGACCATATTACAACTGTATTTTTACAATTGTTACAAATTGTCAGTTGTAATAAAGGTTTTTTACAACTCTTTTTTTCATAAAGTTGCAATAAACTTACTTTCAACAACTTTTTTATTTTGCTAGTTGTAATAGGTGTCTATTACAACCTGTCTTTTTTTACAGTTGTAATAGATGCCATTTTTAACAACTTTCATTTTTTGTCAGTTGTAATATATGCCTATTTTTAACAACTTTCATTTTCTGTCAGTTGTAACAATTGTAATAGGTGCCTATTACAACTTTTTTGTTTGCCAGTTATAACAATTAGTTGATAAGTATAATTAAATAATAATACTTAATAATTAATAATTAAATAATTAATAGGAAACTAATAATAGATAATAATTACTATTAAATAAAAATAATTAATAATTAGAAATAATTAATATTAATAATTACCATTCAATATAATTAATAATTAATTTAATAACTAATAAATAATAATTGTTAAATAATTAATAATTAATAAATAAGAATTAATTTTTAATAATTAATAATTAACATGAATGATTAATTAAGAAATAATAATTAATATTAAAAATATAATAATCAATCATAAAAAATAAATAATAAATAACAAATATTTAATTAATAATTAGTAATATATAAATAATAATTGTTGTTAAATAATAGTAACAAATAATTAATAAATTTTTTTATAATAAATAATAATTAATTAAATAATAATAATTAAAAGTTAAAAATCAATATTAAATAAAAATAATAATTAATAATTAAAATGAAATATTAATAATCAATAATTAAAGTGAAATAATAATGATTAATAATTTATAATAAATGATAAAGAATTATAAATAAATTAATAATAATTATTTATTTAACAAATAATACTTAAAAATAATAATTAATAAGCAATCATTAATAATTTAGATGTAATATTTATTATCTAGTAATGTTTTTAAAATTTTGAAACTTTCATAAAATTCAAAAATATTGAAATAAATTTAAAAAAAATCATTAAATTTAAAAACAAAATTTTGAAATTTTCATAAAATTCAAAAAAAAAATTTTTTTTAATAAGTTTAAATTTTTACAAAATATTCAAAATTTTAGAAATTTCCAATGCCATTATTATTTTGGTCAGATAAATAATATATTTATATTTTTTGTTAAACATGATATTAAATAATTTGAGCATTTGATTTTAGGAAAGAGATTTCGTTTGCATGTCCCAACAATGTTCCTTGTAAAATCACATATACTGCGCACGTAGCAATCCGAAGCAACATGCAAAAGCTAATCTCAACCATCAAACATGCATTCAACAATCATAATAATTTAACCGTGGATCCTTAATGTTTCTCCAAATTTATCGCCAAAAAATTTGGCCCAAATTTTCATTTTCCCGCCAAAACATTTAGCCCCAAATTCCTTCCGCGCCACAACTCTCTTTCCTCCTTTGATATTCACGTGAATCGTTAAGCTGTCCCTGGAATAAACACTCCGCCAAATTTTCTTCTTGATCCCAAGATCTTGCATTGCCGCCTTGCTTCCGTCCTGCCGTTGCCACGTCGCCTTCTTCCTTTCGCCGCCTCGCCTCCATCCTGTAGCTGTCTCGCCTTCGTTCTGCCTCATTACTTCAGCAGAGTTGGAGGTGCCAAGTTCACGCATAGTAGAACCGATCGCTAACTCGGAATGGAGACGACTCTTAGAAGCTTCATGGTCAGGCTCTCGTAGAGTAGGTAAGCTTTCGATCTGTAAATATAATACCGGACAAAATATTATATGGAGAATAGAGTTAAATGGAGCGGTATATTTATGAAGCATGAACTTTCATTTGCTTGGAAATAGTATCAAGCATATCAAGGACTTCCATGTCTGTGTCGATGCCCTATTTCTTCATCAGATTCAGCTCTCTATACTCAATTAATGGAATCCGCGCTGTATTATTCAATATAACAAAGTTGCATGTTTCTTGATTGATATATAAGTTTATTAAATTTCTTAAGTTAATTAATTAGTTCACAATTCCAAGGAAAAGAAAAAAGGTTTAATTTACGGCATCCAAATTTCTGCATTGCAGTTCTTAGATGGCGACTCGAAACATGAATTATAGCAAGAACATCACCGTTATCAACCAGGTTTTCAATTGCCCATTTTAGAGCATTCTTTCTACTCTTTGAAAAGTCTTAATGCACCCCAATATGTGTTTCTCCTCCCATTAAATTGTTTGATGCTATAAATGTTCATTTTGAACTGTTTTGAATGGGATATAAATAGAAATTACGTAGCATTGTATGTTCGTCTTCATTATCTGTAATGATGGAGTGATTAAGCTTAGGATACTTGGTTTGGTTGGAAAAAGATAACAACTTTTAAGTTAGAGGTTTAGGTTAGAATTTGGGTTGAAAAATGTAATTTAAATTCATAATGAAGCACGAAGTTACAAGTGTGCTTTCTTTTAATCTGTATCAGGCTGGCATATCTAATCTCCACCGCTGGATCATATCAAAGGCTCATATTTCATCATAGCTAAGCACATGGATTACCAAGTCATTCTAGCAGGCCTTCGGCCCATGTTCTATATTCTTATAAATACAGAAACTATGTAAAACATTTGTATCAAATATCATTTTGTGTAAATCAATACAAAAGTTGTAAAAGTTTCTTTTATGGTATCAGAGCTTTAAACAGCCTAACGGCTCAATTATATCTGAAATTCTTGTCAGAAATTAAGAGTTTGAATCTTATTCAACTCCCCTCAGAAAGATATCATCATCGGGGGGATTTACCCTCTGAAAATCTGTGTGAATCTCTGATCATATCAGTTTCGTCTCTCTCAAGGTGCCATCCAAGAAGGAAGATCAGATCCAAGATCTTCATCCCTCCTTCTGGTTGCATCCTTTTTGTTCCAGAACCCAAGATCTCTCGAGAATCTCAGTTCTTTCTTTCTTCCTGGCATGTGCATTACTGATTTGCAGTAAAACAGTAATACACATTTCTTTTGTATTCTTTACCCGCAAGAAATTCGTCACTCTGTCAAAGATCCATTACCCAATCAAGAAATAAGGCAAAACAGAGTTCTTGATTCATCATGGCCAATGAGGAAGATGAAGTCACATCAGCCAACACTGGCAACAAACTCAGGGATGATCAAAAACCTGATTGCATTCTGATCAGACCTAAAAATCAAGCAATAAGTACACCATTAGATGAGGATAATTATATCATATGGAAATATCAAGTTGAAATAGCATTAAGGGGATATGATCTGCAGGACTATGTCAAAGGAACCAAGACTATACCACCTATCAACATAACAGATGACAAAGGCAACACTATTGGGAACCCAGATTATTCCTTATATCAAAAGCAAGATAACTTGCTTGCATCATGGCTACTTTCATCGATTAGCCAAAGTCTCTTATCACAACTAGTTGGATGCTACACATCATATGACATATGGTCATCGATTGAGAGAATTTTTAACTCACAATCAGCAGCAAGAATTATGCATTATAGAAGGGAATTACAGAATGCAAGAAAGAATGATACAAGCATGAGGGAATACCTTGCCAAAATCAAGAATCTTTGTGACAAGTTAAAAGCTGTTGGTCATGAAATATCCAACAGTGAACAAATTCTCATTATTACAAATGGTCTAGATCAAGATTATGAATCTCTAATTACTTTCATTGCCACACAACAAACCCTTCCTGACCTCAACTATGTGCACTCAGCCCTCCTTGCTCACGAAGGAAGAGTTGAGCAGAGAAAACACATGCAAGAAGACTACTCTGCAAACTATGCTTCAACCACGAAAAACAAGGGTCAAAGAAACAATCAAAACAACCAAAACTCAAGGGGAGGCAGCACTCAAAGGGGCAGAGGCAGAGGAAGATTTTTCAACAATAATAGGATAAAATGGCAAATATGTGAAAAATTTGGTCACATGGCAAACAGATGTTACTTTAGATTTAAAGAGGACTACAATGCAACACAACAAGGACAACCCAGCAAACAACCAACTGAAAACATGGCACAAACCAGTAATCAAACTAGAAACACTTCGGAAATTTCTGGAGATGGTGATGACAAAACTGATGACATCAACACAGCTGAGTGGTTCCCAGATTCAGGAGCCACAAATCACATCACCAACAATTTACAGAATCTCAATTTGGGAAGCAAAAGCTACACAGGTAAAAATTCTGTTTTAATGGGTAATGGTGAAACTGCAAATATATCTCACATAGGGGTAGGGACTATAAAAGGTACAAGGCTACTCTACCTTAACAATTTATTAAGGGTACCAAGTATCAAAAAGAATTTAGTCAGTGTCTCTCAATTTGCTAGAGAAAATGATGTATATTTTGAGTTTCACCCTAAGTTCTGTCTTGTTAGAGATTTGCTAAGCAAGGATATATTATTACAGGGTAAACTGGAACAAGGGCTATACAAGTTCAGCAACATGAAAAACAAAAACTCTTGTAATAATGCTGTATGCAACAATGTTAGCTTGAATCATAACAAACACTGTGATATTTTTCTGTGGCATTGCAAACTAGGGCATCCTAGTTATGATGTTGTTAAACAAGTATTGAATGATAATAAGATTTCTTTTTCATCTTCAAATAATCTGTCTATATGTAGTCATTGTCAAATTGGTAAAATCCATAAATTACCTTTTCAAAACTCTGAAACTATCCATGAAAAGCCACTGGAACTGATCGCAGCAGATTTGTGGGGACCATCACCACATAATTCAACCAAAGGAGACAGGTATTATCTATCTCTTGTTGATGCTCACACGAGATACACGTGGATTTACTTCTTAAAGGCTAAATCAGACACATGCAGTGCCATAAAACACTTCATTACTTGTGCTGAAAAGCAATTCAGTAATAGTGTAAAGATTATACAAACTGATGGTGGGGGGGAATTCAAACCCTTAAAGGATTTCTTTGATACAAAAGGAATTATACATAGAATGACATGCCCACACACATCAGAACAAAATGGGTTGGTTGAAAGAAAACACAGACATATTGTTGAAACTGGATTAACACTCTTGTCACAAGCAGGTCTACCAATGAAATATTGGAGAGAAGCATTTGCCACGGCAGTTTATCTCATTAATAGAATGCCAACGAGAGTGTTAAACCATGTTTCCCCTTTTGAATCATTGTTTGGGGTTAAACCAAATTATAAGTTCTTGCGAACTTTTGGTTGCCTATGTTTTCCCTACCTTAGACCCTATAACAAACACAAGTTAAGCCTGAGATCTAGTCAATGTACCTTTTTAGGCTATGCAAGTAATCAAAAAGGGTACATATGTCAAGATGATCATGGCAGGATTTACATCTCTAGGCATGTGGTATTTAATGAAGAAGTTTTCCCTTTTGTAGGAAAAGGGAGGCATACACAAGGGACCAATACAAACCAAGTTACCACAAGTCTCATTTCTGATCTATCAGACTGGTTAGGCACAGAAGGTCAAACTCAAATATATTCAGAGAAAAATAAACCTGACAATCATTCCAGACAAACAATTAATCCACAACATGAAGAACAACAACAGGTGGATACACAGCAATATGAAGTGGATGATCAACAAAATCATGACAATGAGGACAGAACAAATGAAACAAATGATGTCAGCATTGAAGAACAGCATGAACCAGAGACCACTGCCACTCAACACCCTATGATTACCAGATCAAAAAGTGGGATTTTTAAACCCAAAGTTTACAGCACTCAACTTGATGAGGTAGAACCAACATCATATGATTCAGCAGTTGAAGATATAAAATGGAGAAAAGCCATGGATGAAGAGTATAATGCTCTAATTAAAAATCAAACATGGACTTTAGTCGATCTACCAAAGCATAAAAATGTTGTGGGAAGCAAATGGACATACAAAATCAAAAGAGATGCTAATGGCAACATCATCAAATATAAGGCCAGACTTGTTGCAAAGGGATACACCCAACAATTTGGATTCGATTTCAAGGAAACTTTCTCCCCTGTTATCAAACCAACTACCATCAGGATTATACTGACCATTGCTATGCATAAGCAATGGAGGATAAGACAATTAGATGTACACAATGCATTTTTGAATGGGGATCTAATGGAAGAAGTATACATGCAACAGCCTAAAGGCTACAGTTCTGAAGCTAATAGCAGTAAAGTATGCAAATTGCACAAGGCAATTTATGGTTTAAAACAGGCATCACGGGCCTGGTATGAGAAATTAAAGGGCATACTAGTAAGACTAGGATTTACTACTACCAAGTCTGACAATTCTTTTTATACGAGAAGAAAAGGAAAAGAAGACATCTACATTTTGGTATATGTCGATGACATACTTATCACAGGTGAAAATCAACAGGAGATCGAATTCATCATAAAATATTTAGAAAGGCAATTTGATATAAAAGATATGGGTGATGCAGACTACTTCTTGGGCATTCAAATTCAAAGACAAGCAGATTCTAGCATCATTTTATCACAGAAGCAATATATGTTGGATATATTAGTTAGGGCTAACATGAACAAAGCCAAAAGTCTTCCCACTCCTATGACAAGTAACCTCCAACTAAGGAAGAACAAAGGTGAACACATGGAAAATGTCAAACAATACAGAAGCATTGTCGGGGCACTATAGTACGCAACTATCACTAGACCGGATATTAATTTTAGTGTTAATAAAGTATGTCAGTATATGCAAGCCCCAACTAATGAACACTGGAGTGCAGTAAAACGTATCTTACGATACATAAAGGGTACAATCAACTATGGATTACGATTAATACCTTGCAAAAACCTAAGTTTACAAGCTTACAGTGATTCCGATTGGGCCAATGATCTTGACGACAGAAGATCTGTAACTGGCTACTGTGTATTCCTTGGCAAAAATCTTATATCCTGGTGCACCAAAAAGCAAGCAACAGTCTCGAGATCAAGCACAGAGGCGGAGTATCGTGCCATTGCAAGTACCACAGCTGAAGTCATCTGGGTCAACACCCTACTCAAAGAATTAGGGTTTGAGACCCATCAAAAACCGATCATCTGGGTTGACAACATGAGTGCCATATCGCTGTCCATGAACCCGATTCAACACTCGAGAACAAAACACTTAGAGATCGACCTTCATTTTGTTCGAGAGCAGACAGGAAGCGGAAAGCTACAGATCCAACATGTTCCTTCCTTTTATCAGCGAGCAGACGTGTTAACCAAAGCTATTTCGTCAAAGAATTTCACTCGTTTTAGAGAAGAAATCAGAGTCGGACCAGCCGCCATAGAAGAGAAGGGTGAATAAAACCCTAGCTTTGTTTAAGGGAGCGTAATGAAGCATGCAGTTACAAGTGTGCTTTCTTTTAATCTGTATCAGGCTGGCATATCTAATCTCCACCGCTGGATCATATCAAAGGCTCATATTTCATCATAGCTAAGCACATGGATTACCAAGTCATTCTAGCAGGCCTTCGGCCCATGTTCTATATTCTTATAAATACAGAAACTATGTAAAACATTTGTATCAAATATCATTTTGTGTAAATCAATACAAAAGTTGTAAAAGTTTCTTTTATAGGTTAGAATTTGGGTTGAAAAATGTAATTTAAATTCATAATATGTCAAAAATTTCCAACAGAGATTGTCTTTTCCGCTTGTAGCTTGTAATATAAATGCACACACCTTCTGTTCTCCAGGTTTATAATAGTCAACTTCTAAGAAAAAATTTCTTCATAAATATACTAACTCTCCTTGCTCGGATTTGTGATTACAACCCATTTGCAAAACGATCTAGTTCTAGTACTGCTATTTTGTTCGAGAGGAACTCTGGAAGTGCTGGAGCTTGCCATGGTCCGTGCCATTCCATTATCTGACATCTGCTGACAAGCAATAGTATCTGGAAGCTCCGAAAAATCATCCATAGTATCATTTAGTAAAATATGGCCGCAATGTCGTTTTTGGATGCTAAATTAACTTTAAGTTACATTGAGGAAGACAGTGTCCATGTAGTCGGAGAAAGACAATGAATGTAGTTTTCCTTTCTTCGTGCACATTCATTATATGTTATATTTTAGTATTTGATATTTTAATAGCACGCAAAAATATAAATGAGTCAACATAAACTTTCCTTAGAAAACTCAAAGATATTATACAGTAGTTTAGTGAACAATTTTTAGGTAAAGATTAACAGTGGTTAGATGCTGACTCACAGTATTTGTGACAATCAAACATATATATTTCTTTTCTTGCAACAAATGGTTATAGACTGTCTCTTACAATTAGTGTTTACATTTTACTTTACATCTTGTGTTTGAACCATTATTGATTGATATTTTCAGATTCATAATAACATTTTTTATGCAGACACTTGAAACAATAATATGAAAATTTTGTACAATTGTATACTTCAAAAAAGCAGCAGTAATTGAGTATGAATTGGTGAAGATTACTGAACAGTCCCAAAATACCATGCTTGATATTTGGATATGGCTTTAAGACTTAAAAACTAACTTAAATGTTTCACTTATGTTGCAGTGCAAACTTTTGCATGGGGAGGGGAAGATGTTTGTTTCGGGGGCTGCAACAAAACCTGGTTTCAAAGATGGTTTGGGGGCTGCAGCAAAACTGTGGTAGGGGGTGATAACGGTTTGAGAGGGTGGTGCTGGTATCGGGTTTGGAAATGATTGCCAGGTGAGGATGGGATTGGTAAGTGGAGGATGCGAGAATGTGGTTGATCGGATCTGTGCAGTGAGGCTAAGAAGGATGAAGTTCAGGCAGTGCTAGAAATTGGATGGGTTCAGGTTGGATTCAATGGCAGTGGTGTTGGGGTCTCAGAACTGAGTGGCGGCTTTGATTGGCAATGGTGATGGTGGAGAAGATGTTGCAGAGAAGTTGTTGACTAATGATGAGGAGGTGCAGACAATTTCAGGTGGTGGGTTGTATGCATGGTGGTACAGTAGTCTTCTTCTTGATGTACATATATGGTACTGTTTTTTTTTATGTTGGTTGATACTTAGTCTTGATCTTGTTGGAATGAAAAATATTAGTTTTATTTTGGATTGTCTTTCTTCTTAATTTTTTTCATGAGCATGTATATTTTTTATGAGTGCTATTTCTTCTTTGCTACTTTTGTGCTTGCACAACTAATTAACGCACTTGGTATTATGTTTGTGTTACAAGTGATTAGCTAAAAACAAAATGCTATATTTTGAAAAAAATGTAAATAAATATATTACAACTGCTAAAATCAATTGCAATAGACTTTACCGCAAGCGCTAAAAGCAGTTGCGATAGATTTTACTATGACTGCCCAAAACAGTTGCGATAGACTTTCCTACAACTATCAAAAGCAGTTGTAAAAAACTTTTCTACAACTGCTCTCAATAGTTGTAAAAATCTCCAACTCTATTACAACTCCGGATATAACGACTGACGGGTGCCTGTTGTAATAGGCATATTACAACTATTTTTAGCAGTTGCGAAAGGGTATTTTTGTTGTAGTGCTTGGTGCATACCCCTAACTCACTCTCTCAGTCTCTTGGTTGCACTTAGAGTCAATTATGGAATCTCAATTCCATTTTTTCGATCAATTTACTCAAAACGATAGAGCTAGTCCCTTAGCGAAAGAATATGTTATATTGTCTTAATTATCTACTTTGTCAATTAACTCTCTCTGACACTGATATACTGCCCTTATCATGTGGAACGTTTGGAGTCTGGTTCTCAACATCCAGTGAGATTTAGGTTCTTTCACGATCTATATCATGACATTATTTCACAAAACATGTCATGAGATTCTCAATGTTTAAAACTACCCATAACTTAGTTATAAATTTTTACAATTATGTATACTGGTTTTATTGTGGTGTTATTCAACGCTACATACTTGGCCTTTGGTTGAATCAACCACTACCTCTCTTTTGAAACATTCATAACTCAAAGCTCCTTAGTTAAGGTTGAATATGAATTTAGTATTGGAAAATAATACTCAATATCAGTTATGAAGTTCGAGACCGAACACCCCTTCATCGGGTGTTTGTTGTTTCCACAAGAAAATTTCTAGTATTTTGTAAACACTCGAGAATACTCTTAACTACCATTTAGCGATCTTAACTTGGATTTGATACTCATTCAATCCATTAATTACATAAGGGAATAACGATATAAAAGACATCATATTATATACGATAAGTCCTATTGTTGATGCATATGAAATCCATCTCATATGCTACACATTAAACATTTAGCATGGTGTCTATGTATATCATTTGGGACAATCCCAACATCCTTATAGTTTTATACATATTTTATTACATAATAATATTCTTTCTTATAGATACATAATTCCTATTAATTTTAACAGATAATTCAACTATTTAATTTCTTTGTTAAAATATTTTCTCAATTACGGTGCTTGTCGATACCGTTGTATCATTTCTTGGACCTTACCCAACACTAACAAACTTAGTTATTGCTCCCACTGACAGCGTCAGATTCTGGTTGTCAAGTGTAAATGATCTATTCTAAACAATATTTTAGAATTGTTGTTTCGATAAAGATGCACCAAATTCAAAATCATATTAGGTGATAGTTTTGCGAGTAGAATAAGAATTAATTCAAGCATGTTGACTAACAATAAGAATTAATTCAAGCATGTTGACTAACAAATATGTTGCACTATTTTCCACAATTGAAATTTACGAGGTAATTCTCATCAGTGCCGCTTACTACGTTTCAAATACATTGTTCTTCCATTCAAAGACTCATCTGCAACCGATGGATCAGATCCCTTTGGGTACCACTACCAAAATCATATTTTAATAATATACTTGGAATTTATTCCAGAATTATGCATCATGCCATATGTTAGAGTCTATACTCTTTATAACTTATTGGCAACTAAGGAAATTGTTGTCGTTAACAATTCCTTTTCTTGACCTTGATATGAAACTCATAGTTTATCCTTAATGTGCAAGAATTCATATCTTACATTCTAACGAGTTGTGTCAGTTTTAGGCTCATTTCTGTTCATCATATATATAGTCAATTTCCACGTTAAAGTGTTTGGATCATATCTTATACTTAAATAAAACTAATTCAATTTTTGTGCTTACAAAATTTACATTTATAACATAAATTAGTCAACTATTATTGGTCGGTCCCTACTCCTTCAGGGTGGTTCACACAAGATCCCTCCTATCGAATTTTACGTGAAGTCGACTCACACAACTTGTCAATTCTTTTACATGGGCCAGGTAGAGGCCTCATGTTATTAATATCTTATCTAATTTCATAAACAATGCTTTATAGGAAATTAAATTTAATATAATTTCATAAACAGTGCTTTATAGGAAATTAAATTTAACATATGTACTTACTATTAAGTACCTATCTCTACTATTAATTATTATTAATAATGAAAATTCAATCAATAAGATTTCCACCACGTTCTTTTGAAATTCCAAAAATGCTCTTCCCAATAATCCATCAACGGAATCTCACCATCGGTTTGCAGCCTTCACCGTCATCCCCTTTTCGACCACCTACCAATGAAATTTCACTATTTATCTCCACTGCCATCATCCTTCCGTTAAAATTTTGTTAAATAAAAAATAATTATTTTAGTTATTAAATGCACATACATGCAATTTTGATGGTCCTTATAGGAAGAAGTTAACTCAACTTTACTCATCATCAATTGTACTTTGTTCAACAATATCCAATGACTCCTTATTGACACATTGTTATGTATCACAATAAGTGACTTTGAGATTGAAAGTTTTATTCATTTTTAGGTACTTATGGAACTCTTTCCAATATACTCACCTACTTTATGAAATCACGTTGCTTTATTTCTTTTGCATTTTATTTTTTTCCACTTCCGTTTTATATTCTATGAAATTTTCATAAATATACTTTTCTTGTGTATTACACATATTCATGTCTATGGTAATTCATCGATGAATTTAATGAAGTAGATTCGTTTTGGTATCATTAGACCTTGAATTGCATACATTTATATGTATCAATCTAAAGAGTTCATCAACTCTTTTATCACTTCCACCGAATTGGTGCTTTGCTATTAATCATTTGAGATACAATTCACCAATGCCACTTGATTCATAATCATATGACCAGAGAATTATTTCTCAAAGATATGGCCTAGTCTACAATTCCAAAATAATTATTAAAATTTTAGACACTTATGTATCTAATTATGAAAATAAATACCATTATAGATTTATTGTATAGCGAATATTCATAATAAAATAAAACTATATTTATTTTCAGTCAATACTGAATAATAGTAATTATTTCATAAATAATATTTGATATATATAGGAAAAACAATCTTTCATATACAGATGCATCTAATAATAAGTGGTATATGGTAAACTTAAATTTTTTCCCCATTACTATAACAGCGCACGAGACATGGATCTCTATTAACCACTTATTATAGCCTCTTTAATTTTTTAGCAAGGCTAGCCGGTATTTATAGTTGGCCATCAACTTGTATAAATAAATTTGAAACATGTATTCAGTATATGCACCAGAATAACTTTGAGAAAAAATAAAGCACAAGAGTTAGGCGAAAATGCCAAACTACTCAACGATAAAAAAACCTAAACTAGTCTCTCTCCAAAGAGGAAGATCCACTCCCTCATCCGAAGATTCGGGTCCAATAACATGATAATACCCAAAGAATAGAGTAGCTAACATAGGAACAAAATCTATAGAATTAGAGCGGTAAAGAAATTTCCTATCCCAAGAGGCATCCGATAGAATGGATCGATTCAAATCACCTAACTACCCTAGCCCCAATAGCACAAGGCCTTTACCCTCAACATGATAATATAGCCATCTTTCTTCATCTCTACCAACGTACATATATAACCTACCACCCTTAGCGTTAAATCTCATTTTAGAAGTATTATGAATCCAAGCTTGGTCAGACGAGCCTCGGAAGAAGTCATCCGAGGAAGGAACAACAGAATCATGAATTATCATTAAACTATCAACAAGAACGTCAATTGAGCAAACATCAATGATCGGAACCACGTTCCCAAGAGAAAAAAGCATAGAAGAAGAAAGCACAGTAGCAGGGCAAACTTTCGGAACCCACTTCATGACATGAGGGCGAGGGAGTGGGATCCGAAGTGAAAGTGGAACTGGAATGACGTCAGATTGCAATGTGCAGGTGTTAACAAAGTGACCAAAAGTGTGACAAGACATGTAACATCCCCCTACTTAGAGGCCCAAAACTAACAGCTACAGATGCTGCAGTCATCCATAGTTGTTAATCCTCGGCGACCAAATACGGCGGTGTTAGATCCATTGATACAGAGAAACACATGAATATGGAAAAATTATAAAACATAAAAACAAATCACAGTCCATTTCAAAACATTTTCAATTCATTACATAATCCCACAATCGTCAACCACGTTCGGAGAAAAAATATTTATTAAAACATACGCTAAGAGAGACATATGAAGATGCCCCCTTGGATGATCAAAGTACATACAGGCAATTTAACAACTTTGCCATTACAAACAACACAATGGAATCAAAATTAAAGAGAACTCTATATATTTACCATGCCTCATGCATGTCTCCGAAAGCTTTATTCTTCTAATGAGGTACCTGAAAACCTCAACTCTCAAACTGCTCAAAATCAATTGAGCACCCGAGAGTTTAAGGGAAAAACATAAACTTCGAGCCAAACATAAAGTCTGATATGAATAATAATCTAACATCTCAAATCATTTAGATATCTAGTGAGAACACGCCACTTAGCAGAATGAGTTTTACCCTTACTAGTATCCTAAAACCTTTTTAAAACCATATACTATGCTCATGCATCCACAATGGTTAAAACAATTCAAAACAATATAATATGATATGATGATATACAAAACAAATGAATCAATTCTGTATTACCCATCCCCATTCATTCTGACTATCTGTCACAGTTATAGTTTCTAGGATTACTATTAGCCCAATAGTTTTCATGGGCTGATTAATAACCGGTAAATGTTTAAGGATTCCCTGTCCAATTACATAGTTTTCATGGGATCAATATGAACCTATTGGTCACTCCAATATCTTTACCCTTATCCTAGTTTTCATGGGTTGACTAGGAACCTATTGGTGACTCCAGTATCCTCTCTTCTTATCCTAGTTTTCATGGACTGACTAGGAACCTATTGACATCTGTCAATATCTTAATCCAGATATAGTTTTCATGGGACAACTATAAACCTACTGGCCCCTGCCAGTATAAAATCATAGTTTTTATGGGCTTACTGTGAACTTGTCTTTCTAACATCTTCCTTTATACATAGTTTTCATGGGCTAACTATGAACTTATTGGGCCCTGCCAATATCTTTTCCTATACATAGTTTTCATGGACTTACTGAGAACCTATTGGCCCCTACCAATAACTTTTCCTTTAATATTTTAGCATCCTATATTCTGGTCTTCCTGACCTCCTGGATGCAATTCTACTCATTAAGAGTTAATTAATTTATATTCACTACCGGGTCAACCTAGCTGGTTATTCTACCCTTCCCCAAAATTCAATTACAGGTCCATTATAATGGGAATATATACATATATGAAGAAGCATACATAATAACTTGGTTAATCCTTTTAACCTTTTAATCAAACAAAACTTCGCGAAAGCTCCTTTTTCAAAATACTTTATTTAATTATGTCATGGAATTCCTTTAGAAGAGAGATTGGTTATTTTTTTGAAAATTAAGGCTATCAAAACCTTCAAAACCTTGCTTTTGACTTCACTGGATAACCTCCTTCGAAAGCATATAAATCTCTTTTTAAAACATTAGGCCCCTACCTTTCGAAACACTTTAAAACTTCTCGTTTGAAATCTTTTGAATGTAATAAAGTATTGCTTAATAACATTTAGAAGCATAGCTTCAAAACTATTGAAAGTTCCCCTTTTGAAACCATTGGAAGTATCCCTTCCAAAACCATTAAAAGTCCCCCTTTTGAAACCATTGGGTTTATACAAAAATATCATTTGGGTCAAAGTGAATCTAAACTAAATTATCTTTTTCGAAACCATTCTTTATCATATAAAAGTATTGGGGAAAACTTGATGGCGTCGGCACCATCCCTTTCAAAAGCTTCAAACCATTTAAACAAAACACTGAAGGATAGTGTCGAAACCCCTTTTCGAAGTCATTGCCTTCGGAACCCTTGGACCCTTTCGAAAGCATTTAGGAAGTGGCTTAAAACATCTTTAAAACAAGCACTACCTTTTGAAAGCATTTATGACTTCAGTACACTTGAAAGGCTAAAGAACGGTAGCGGAGCTTCGACTAGGTCGGAACCCCTTCTTTCGAAAGCATTATTTTATAACTAAAGAAACCCATTTGAAAGCTTACTCTTTAAAACATAAGTTGGCAACCCTTTCGAAAGCCTTGAAAAACCTCTTTCGAAGACTCCTTCAAAGGCTTTAATTAAAAGAAAGGCAGGCTCTTCTCTTTCTAAAACAAAAAGGTATCGACCCCATCGGAAGTAATGCTTTCGATACCTAGTCTTCTGCCTTTCTCCAATCCACTATGTACCATCTAAGTGATACCTTGTGTATTGGTTTCGGCTTAGTGGGGTTTCGACTTGATTGAAGGCGGAAGCTCTGAGTCGAAAGGTACTTCTAAAGAAGGTGGAACCAACTTTTCTGGGTAAATCTGATTTAATACTAATTAAAGCAAACACTTTCTAACTAACCTACCACGTGTAAACACAAGATTGGTTGCCTTAACTTTTCAAATTCTTTACTAAAATAAATGTCGCTAATTTCAGATCTAAACCATGGTTAAGTTAGCAAATAAGCTCTTCCATTAAGCAAAACCAATATTGCAAAGAAATCCTTCTTCTAAAATAATTTAATTTGCATAGCAAATCACTTAGGAAAAATTCTCAAAAATTCCAAAAATTCACTTTAATCATGTTATCTAACATATCAAAATATCAAACCTAAATTCTCAATATAATTTCTGAAATATATTTATAAACCCAATTAACCATATTTTCCTTTGAAAATTCATAGTAATCTTTTCATAACTTGGAAAATTATCAAAATTAAAACCCAACTCCAAAATCATGTTTTACACAACATAATTTTTTTCCATGGCATTTAAACATCAATATAAATCGGTTTTGCCCTAAAACCGCCTATAATCTTATTTAAACATTCTTGTTTAAATGAAACAAATTGTAATTCAAGCATATCAACATCCAAATCATCATAAAAACGAATTTACCCTTAAATCTGAAAATCATATGTTCATAGAACAAAATAGAGATGGTGTAAATTATTATTCACCTTGATTAAGATAAGGAGATTGGATTGAGATTTATTCCCCTAGCTTTAATCCTTAGCTTTCTTTGATTTCTCCTCTTTTCCTTGTTAATGGCCGACTCCCCTTAATGTTTGCGTTTTTTTTAATCGTGAATGGGAAAAATAGAACGTGAATGGGGAATGAGAATATATATAAGGGTAAGGGTTATGTGCGGCAAATTTCCAATGTACCCTTATTTAAATTAGTTAACCTAAAAACCATTCTTTAGCCCATTTAATGATTTAATTGAGCACGGCCTTAATTATATTTATTCAAATCTCAATCCTCTTATCACTTAACATTTACATTATTCTATTTAATTTATCTAATTAAATATCCTGAATAATGTTATAAAAAATTAGGGGTGTTACAAGGCAAACAAATATCCGATTTTTAACTGTAATGGACATCGATAACTAAAACATGGCCCTCAGCAATACGTACAAGAATCTTGATGGTTAGAGGCTTTTCTAGAGTTACTTCAATGAGTGCCTTCACATAAACAAGCTTATTTCGAGCAGTAGTATTAGTATCGAAGTATTTGAGTTTTCCAACAACACTTGCTAACTAAGTTAACCCAATCATGGGCTGCAACGCAAAAGAAATATGAGTGAAATTAGCCCATACTAGAACAAAGAGAATATGTTCCTTAGCTTTATCCACCGCCGGACTCCAAGGGTTAATAACGAAGGGTTGGTCGGCTATAATGGGGGATCCACCTCAAACACATGGAGCCTTTCTTCATTTCTAGAGAACTTGAAAAAGAATATGCAATTATCAAAGTGAACTTGTATCATACCCCTGATATTCCAACGCAGACGGTAATGATCACATACTATTTGATAAGATGGGTTAGAAGCAAGGAAAAACCCACCAAATACTCCTACCAAAAGGAAGCACTAGCTTGCAAAACCTCTGACGAGGGTATCATACCACTATCCACCTCCTCAATATCAAAAGAACGAGGAATATATTCATCTGTGTTCCTCGACATCGTACAAAAGAGAGATGACCACTTGGAATCGGTAATAATAGAAGGACCCAGATGTTTATCAGGCAAAGAGGGAGCAATCACTACACTTGAATTAAGCTTGAGAACTTGAGTAGTACCGATTTTTGTTTAGTCATTTGCACAAACAGTTTGCGAGCGTAATTCACAACTCCTAATTATAGGCTCATTTACTTCTTTTACATCCTCATCCTCAACATCAATACCCAAATCGACTTTAATGTTGCTGTTTTCAATTACTAACCACTGCCCTGACACATAACCTGCAACCAACAAAGGCAAGAGAGGATATTTACCAACCACGACAGCATTTGCAGGTAGACCCAAAATTGGAGAGCTTCCGGGGTCATAACTATTCAAGGATGATTCAAGCAGCTCAAAAGCGCCAGCCGTTGACAAGGGAGGACCTAGATGAACTGGAATTCGGGCCGAACTTAAGCGAGTAGAAGGTGGAGCACCCAGATGTGGAAATTCGACGAGTGATACTAAATTTTCAGGTGAAGATGGAACCAGATCGGGTGGTAGGGTTGACGCACTGAAAGGGCGACCCAATTTGGTCAAGGACGGAGGCGGAGTTTCGGTGCTATTTGCGTTAGACATGAGGAGAAATGAATTATGGCCTATTTATTTTATTTACCATAACTAGTTTACAGTCGACAGTTTAGGTCAAATATCTTGAACTCTTGGAAATATCTTTTGTAGAAAATAATTTTTATATCATAATACATTTGCAGGAAATCACATTTCTTATTACATATAAAGTATCTTATTAAATTCTATACAATTCTCATTTCTGATGTCCTTTATGAAGGAGAAGTTACCATTTACTCTCTTTATCCCAACTATGCCTATTTTACATCCATTCTCGAACATTTGCTTTCTTTTTAAATGGTCAAACCATTCAAAAAGTAAATATACTACATGACTGCACCAAATTCTCTACAAAGGTGCATTTTGAATATTCTTAACATTTTAAGAATATCGATCGAGTTACACATAAGTAAACTAATCTAAATTGACATTTTAACGGTCGAATTCCTAGGTCGGTCTTTAGCCCTTGGTCTTTTATTATTTTTTATGCAACGAAACCCTCACTGTAAACAGTCATATTAAACACGTGATTTTGCACTATTGTTTGTTTGCTCATCTAGAGTGAACCAATTTTATCGAGATTTTGTATGTTACGAACATGGCCGTTAACCATAAAACTTTTGTATATGATCTAATATGGATCAAATATTTGTATCCTTGTATTACTTTAGACTATAAAACTCATAGAAGACAATAAGTAGTTTCAAGCAAATAAATAGTTAAATAATCAAGTTACAAATGCACAAGTAATTGTATATATTTTTTTTGGCACTTACATGGGTATTAAAATGCAGCATGCTAAAAATTATTAGTAAGCATATTCTATATTTCTTTTTCAACCTTAATTCAGTTCATTGGTATACTCTTATCGATAAACAATTTTGTCAATTTAGTTGCACAAATTTATCAATGTAGATAATTTTAATTTGTGTAGCATGCGTTCTTACAATATTAAAAATGTTAATTTTTGACATTTCATTTTTCAAATAAAGCTCTTGTTAGATTTTTATATTTCTCAAAACCATAAGAGAAACCTAGAAATCTTTCAATTCCTCGAGTGGATATTAGGACTTTCTTGTCTAGGGATTCTAACCTTTTTTTAAATTAGGTACGTCGATGATAGTACGTATTAGTACAAGTCTTAGGTAGTATATTACACACTACATGTCAATATATTTTCGAATTATGCTATGCAAGTTTTGAACCTGTGACTTGTAACAATCCGTACTTTTAGGGTGCTCTGAATATTTAAATATTTAATCGGTTTATTTTGTCGATGAGCAGAAAACTCGATTTTCATAAATGGACTTTTTAGGACTCAGGATTGTTTCCATTGAGTCCAGACGGTTCGAATGAGATAGAATAAGTTAAGCATCAATTTATTTCGATTGTTAATTTTGAGTTAGAAGGTCGAGTTTGGTTCATAAAATCAAGAGACTCGAGCCTATGTATATATTGGAATTAGGCCTCAAAAATAGTTCCATTAAATTTGGAATAGGGGTATTTGGCTAGGAATGCCAGTGAGCACACCTCGATTGGAGTTCGTAAAATTTTGGGGTGAATAGTGTCGGGATTTTTCTATAAAAGGACACCACTTTTCTTTTATTTCACCAACTCAAAATCCATGGCAAAAATCAAACCCTTCATCTTACGGCCTAGGTTCGACATCGCTAGATGCCTTTTAAGGCGAAGTGGCCAACATGAAATATGTTCGTCTTGGTGAGATGTAGGAGGTGAACAGTTGGATCGTCGTGAGGAGGTGTTTGGCGATCGGAATTCATTTATGAAGGCAGCAGCAAGGGTTGGCATTTCTAGCGACAACGTTGATCATTAGGCGATGACCCTGAAGTAAAAAGGTCAGGGTTAGCAAAGGCTTCGATCTGGTGGAGTTTGGTGGGCTAGCGTCGACGATGATGGCGGCTAGGCCGAGTTGATCGGAGTAGCGTTTGTAGGGATTGTTCTCAGTCATGGAAGCACCGTTGGAGGAGAGGATGGGGCTGATGGGGTCGTCGAGGTTTAGTGAGGTGGCCGCAGCAGAGCGGCGGCGGTTAGACATCGGCAGCGGTGGTGGATAGTGAAAAATCACGACGTAGGGTTTCGTAATGGAGCGGCCTAGGTTTGGAAAGGTGAGTAATGTTAATTACCTATCTTAATTCTGTTAATTAAAATTTAATTATCTCAAGATGTTCTAACGATCATATCTTGTTCATACGAGGTCTGATAGAGGCGCCGTTTTCGCCGTTGCATTCGTATCGGGAATATCTACATCTTGGAATTGGATTGGTTGAGATTGGAGTTTATAAATTTCAAGCTAAAATCGAACGCTATTCGATTTTTGGTGGAACTAGAACGCTTCAGCGATAACTGAAATTTGGTGAGTTAAACAAATGTTTTATGCTTGGATGTTTTATTTGTTCGATTGTTAGGTTTGAATGAATTATCGCTTTTGAAAATGCATAAGGTATAAAGTGATAAAATAATATTGATTTAATATATTTACGTTATTTAAATGATAACGTAGTTAATTTAAGCATACTTCTTCGGTGTTATCTATTTGGCCAAATAAACATCGTCTAATAATAAAAGGAAGAGTTTATTTTGAATGACATTTGTTTAGGAAAATAAATCATCGTTCTGCTTTTATATTAATTTGGACATTTATTTTTGTGTCAGTTGATTAACATTAGATAAGTGATGTGTTAACAATTAATTGTTAATTATGGATTTGGTTTACATATATGCCTGCTTATGTAAACATAAGTAATTTAACTTGGGAAGTTAAACTGAATAAAGTAGTAGCTTGTTTAAGTACCATTGGGGTCGCTAAGCCTCTTTATGAGTTTGGAAAGTTACGGAGTGAAATTAACATCAATTTATCATTTGAAGTAAAGTGATTATTTAATTATTATTTTAAAAACTATTTTGTATAATTATTTCTATAGTAAAATTTATTATTATATCATTTAAATTTTTTTAAAGTTAATTATTATATTTATAATGTTTGAGAATTAATTATTTTATTAATGTTGTTTAAAGATAGTTAATTATTTATTAAGGTTATTTAAAGAAAATAATTATTTTATTAATGATTGTTTAAAACTATTAATTACTTTATTAGTTTATTGTTTAAAAGTTAAGTAATTGCATTTTTAAAAGTTATTTTATTATACTATTTAAAATGTTTTGAAAGTTATCTATTTCATTATTTAAATGTTTTTTAAAAGTATCATTATTATATTTTTAATTATAGTTTTAAAATTTTATTATTATATTATTAAAAATGTTAAAGTTTATTTTTATAATGTTAAAGTTTTTATTCATTATAATTGAATAATAAATTGTTTATAAAAGGATCTCTTTTATAAAAAGGACTTATTTAAAGGAGTTCATAAATTTGAAGAGGAATTTGGAAAGAAGTTCGGTTTTGAATGATTTTAGAAAAGAGGTTTATAAATGGTTTAGCGATTTGAAAGGGAAGTTTCATAAATGGGTTTTTGAGATTTATAAAAGAGTATTTTTATAAATAAAACTTGAAGATTTATAAAGAAGTTTATAAATAGATTTTGGAAATTTATAAAGGAGGCATTTATAAAATAAAAGAGATTTATGTAAAGGGTTAGTGTTTTGGGTTATTAATAGCTCAGTTTTATGCATATGAGGATTGAACCATTTTAATATGATATTGAAATTGAAAAACTTCTTGAAATTTTGTGATTTTACTTATACCATTTTATAAGTATATGGGAAAGTTTTTCCAAGTTTTGAAAGAAATGATTTGGGAATATACTTCTACTAGTGAGATAAGTATTCAAATATTTTGATAAATATTTTTGGAAAGAGATTTAATTAATGAAAGATTAATTTAAGTGGCTTGGTGGTTTCCATGGGAAATGTAATCTCTATTTGAAATGTTTTTTTATTTGATAGTTAAATAACCAACTATCAAATCTTGGCCTAAATATGTAATCCTTCTTAATTTTGGTGGTACGGAAATATTCTTTCCCTACTTAAAATAGAAGGATATAACTTTGGAAATATCTAGGGAAAACACGGGGAATATATGGTACAGTTATCGTCGATGATGCTATACTGTCTCTTAGGACAAATGATAAGGAAATCCGTTTGCTTAAACGGTTAGGAGGTTATCTCCGCTCTTATGTATTATCTAATTATTTCTAAAAGAACCGATAACCACTCCAAAACCATACAGGGGTTTGATGATTGGAGGAGATTCGAATTTTTGTTCGAGATGTTGGAATCAATGTGTGATTCTGAGACCAATTGAGGTATGGGAATCCATGTATGATTCCAAGATCTTTGTTGAGGTATGGGAATCCATGTGTGATTCCAAGACCTACTGAGGTATGGGAATCCATGTGTGGTTCCGACATCTGTTCGAGTGGAGAATCATGTGCTGGAATGTCGAATGTAGCCTCATCAGCGGTAATGACTAAAACCAAAGATAGGATGCATAGTCAGGGTTTAGCTAACCCATAAGGGTGTAGTCGTCTCCTTCCTAGAGTTGTCTATAGTTGTTATGCATGCATGGAGCGATGCATTCGGCCTGCGTGGTCAGCTATGTATTTCCTATTGTACATATTAGGGATGTATTGTTGCTTTGGAAGGATATATCTCATCCTTCTGCAGGAGGACCATTCTCGAAGTACTAAGGGCACCTCCGTGGAATCCTACACAATTAGCGAACGTGTCTAAGTGGTTTTTTATTATATACTTATTATTGTTCTGATGTACACTCACGAGCATCACAACTACTTGATTATAGATATTTTCACCCTTAGACATTATTATAATATCATTGGATTTTCTAATATAAATGGTTTGGTTATCGTAAGGTAAAAACTCATATGTGTTTATGTGTGATGTGGTCTTGCGGGATACCTTTTATTTTGAAAGGGTTTATAAATATCGAAATCAATATGGTTAGACTGAGTTTTCTCACGCTGGTTTACCAAAACGATCGGAGCGTTATTTTCTTATAATGCTTGGGCCAACCCAAGCATATATTTCAAATTTAGTGACGGATACTTTAATGCTTCAGGAGACGAGCTGGATACGTCCAAGACGTATTCACGTATCTTTTTATTTCCGCTGCATGTGTTGTTTTATTTGTCAGCATTTATGAGTATATGTTGTTATAAGTGTCCAAGCATATGATTAGTGATTAGTATACTCTGATTTTGATGTATGTGTATTACAGTTTTCTATTGTAAAGATCTGTTGTATATTATATATTACTCAGCACGATGTGAGATTATGTTCTGTCTTTTCTTTCTTTTTCCCCAACAATCTGTCTTTCTGACACTTAGATGTTTGACACGTGGATACTGTGGATATATTAGTGTCAACTTATGAAGGTCGAAAAGGCGGATCGTTACAGTTGGTACTGAAGCTTAGGTTGAGTGAACACCTAGGTCTTGGTGGGGTAGAACTCATTATATATAGGATTAGTAATGCCCTAGAATGAGTGACTCATTAGAGATAGGGTTAGTAACATCCTAGAATGAGTTGAGTGTATTATATATATGAGAGCACATTATAAAAATGTTTTATATTGCATTGATTTATTTGTTAAGTAGTTTATAAGTTCTGGTGGAGACATGGGTTGCCACGATATCAATAAGAGTTTCTAAACACTTGAACTAGGCAAATAGACACAGTATTGTTTTTGAAAATTGGTAAATGATATAATTTTACCAAGATTTTATATTTTGTATATAAAGGAATAATTTTCATAAAATTGATATAGATATTTTTTTGTTTATTATAATTTAAAAAAAAGTAACATTTGTGAAATGATTTTACATAACAAAGTGAAATCGTATAAATATGGTTTATAAAGGTAGTTTATAAATAAAAAGGATTTAAGCTGAAAATTTGAGAATTTAAATCCTTGTTTTTGGAAATGGTTTTTTAAAGTTTTGGAAGAAATAATAATAGTATTATTTGAAAGAATTTTTGAATAGGGATATTTTTAAAAGGATTTTAAAGGAGATAGAAAGCACTGAACTCACTTCGGTCATTGGAAAATAATTTCGGTGATGACCACCACATCATCGACGTTCATTTTCGAGTTTCTAAGTGAGAAATTGCTACCATGGTATTTTGCTTCATAATTGTTTGGTGAACATTGATTTAAATTCAGAAGCATGGTTTGATATACAAAAAGAGATATGCATATTATTATCATTTCAAAATGTTTTAAAATAAAGCCCAGGTGTTTAAAATCTAAAGTTTTCGATGAAGTTATTATATGGATGCATTTGTCCTATGCACTAGGGTAATTTGGTTTTGCATCTCATTTTGATGTATTGTTTGGTAGTTTTCATTTATTGAAATAAAATGGAATTTTAAGCGGTTTTGGATAGTCGAAACTTCCGTGTTAGTTGAGAACTTGAAGCTAAGTTTTGTTAAAAAATATAAAGGTTGAGTTTTTCGTGATTATTAAATAGTGGGAATAGTAAATTAAAAACAAGTTTTAAATTTCCTAAACAATTTGAGAAAAATTTGTGATCCTCTACGAATAGAGGAGAGCACACATGTGAATGTATATATCATGTAAGTAAGGTGCTGCCAACATGCCTGACAGGTAACAAAAACAAAATACATGTATCAAAACTCAGGTACTCCTAAGATGAGTTTCGGCAAGGCCACCACCCATCACATCCCAATATCGAGCTCCAGCAAGGCCACCGCCCGATATTGAGGTGTTAAAAGTACCTTAAAAAGTAAAGAAAAACAAACACTACTGGATGACGACACATACTAATAAGGAAACTCCAAAACATCTGAATCAGAAGGGGTGAATAAGCATCTGCTCTGAAGAGATCTACTGAAGAGAGAGACCGCTCTGAAGGCTCTGAACAAGACGAAGAAGTGCCAAACTGAAGAATAGATCCTCCTGATAAAAGTACTCCATAATGAAGATAGCGGTATCCTATATCTGAAGAGATAACTGCTAGTAGTCCTGGATGAAGAAACTTTGCTCAGAAGACCTCTCTATAATCTGATGTCCAGCAATCTGAAAACAAGAGTACCTGCAAAATGAACTTGATATCCTATCTCCCATACCTATATCTGAAACATGACTAAGGGAAAATTAGTAAAGATACATATATATGTATATTTGTGTAATAAATATACATATATATGTATTTATAAGGAAGGAAATAAAAACCTAAATAAGACTATCTGGACAATAACAAAAGAAAAGAATTACCTGTAAACTAAAACCAAACAGAGACTAGTACAAAAATTAAGATAGGTCTATTTTATGTATCTTTAATCATAAGTAATTTATGATTAAAAGTGAAATCATCATATAAATTTGAGAAAAGATTAATAATACTATTATTAATGTTAAAAAAATTATTGTTGTGTTTAAAAAAGTTAATATTATGATTAACTTTGTTAAGGTACCATTTGAAATGGATAATTTTAGCTAATTTATATTTGGGGTTAGAAATCCAATTAAAATAAAATGAAGAAATTGAAAAAATCAATTTGTTTAAATGACTGTTATTATTATTAAAAATTCTTTGATTTCTTTCAAACCAACTAATAATAATGAATAAAGTGTCTAGTAAAAATCTAATATTCTTTTTGAATTTGAATCTAAAATTATTCCAGTAGAATTCACAATCCAAAATTTTAGATATTATATTAAAGTTAAAAAATTTAAGAGTATTAATTAGGATGCAATTAGTATCTAAACAATCATAATATAAATGATTAATGTCCTCAAGATGCAGATTACAAAAATAACATTTATTATCATTTTGAATGTTTTTTCTTTTTAAAAATTCTATTGTATTAAGTTTTCCATGAATTATTAACCACATGTGAATTTTGGACTTAGGAGGAGCATTAGAATTCCACAAATATTTAAAAGAGTTGTTTATAGTACCTAAAAAATTAAAAAATTTGTAGAAAGAAATAGGAGTATACTTCTTACTCCTATCCCATTCCCAGCTAATAAAATCATTATCATTATCAATATTATAAAGATTTAATCTAGCATAAAGCAAAGAAAGTTGCCTAAGGGTTAAATCAACTAAAATTCTGTTAAAACTAAAATTCCAAGGAGGATCGTTTTCAGGAGAATAAACTTCATTGATTAAAGCATACTTAAAGTTACAAATTTCATAAAGCTCCTTAAATTCTAACTTTAGTGGCAAGATCGAAATCCAACAGTCGTGCCAAAAAGAAGTACAATTACCTGAATGTACTATCGTATTAATTCCTAAGTTAAAATTTTCATGACATTTTAAAATGTTTTTCCAAAAATTAGATAAATTATGGGTACATGGATAAGCAATTTGATATAAATTGCTATTACCGTTATAATATTTCGAAATGATCTCTTTCCAAATAGTGTTATCATTTATATCTTTAAATTTCCAAAGCCATTTAACTAAAAGAGACAAATTCATATTACGCAAATTAATAACTCCTAAACCACCTTCCTTTTTGGCCTTACATATGGTTTCCCAATTTACTAGACATTTTATATTATTATTAGAATTTTCCCCACTCCATAAGAAATCTCTTCTAATTTATCAATTTTATCAATAACGCAATCCAAAAACAGATGCATGGACATCCAATAAATTGGAAGAGCTAATAAAATCAAATTTATTAAAACTAGCCTACCTGCTCTAGATAAAACTCTCCCATTCTAGTTAGAAATATTATTTTTTAATTTTATCTATAATAATAATCCAATCCTCATGTTTGAGTTTGGTGGGTCTAATCACAAAACCAAGGTAGTCAAAAGGAAAGTTCATAATTTTGCAATTTAGAGTTTTAGCAACTAAGTTTTCAACTTTTTCAAAATCATTTAAAACTAAAACTGAACTTTTTTCAAAATTTATTTTTAAACCAGATAAAAGCTCAAAACTATAAAGAATAAACTTGAGAGTAATAATGTGTCTAGGAAGAGGAGAAGAGAAAAGTAAGGTATCATCTGCAAATTGCAGAACCGATATACCATTACGCGATATGTCATTGCCAACACTTCCTAGAGATCTATTATCCACTGCTCTTTTAATAATTTTAGCAAAAACGTCAGCGGCTAAGTTAAACAACAAAGGTGATAATGGGTCCCCTTGCCTTAATCCTCTCTTATACTGAATTCTATTACCTAATATACCATTAACCATAATACTAGAATTTCCAGTTTTAAGCAAAGTCAAAATCCAACTAATCCATCTATGTCCAAAACCTCTAGCATGTAAAATATCTACAAGAAAATCCCAATCCACTGAATCAAAAGCTTTAGCAAAGTCAAGTTTTAAAATCGCACAGGTTATGTTGTTCTTACAACAGTAATTAATATATTCTTGAACAACAGCCACTCCATCAGTAATATTTCTCCCTTTATTAAAAGCCGATTGTGAACAATCAATTAAACCATTCATTCTTGAACTAAGTCTATTAGCTAGAACTTTAGAAATTATTTTTACTGAACAATTAATCAAAGAAATAGGTCTAAAATCTTTTAAGTTATTAGCTCCTACTTTTTTATGAAGCAAAATAACATTTGCAAAATTAAATCTCCCTAATTGCAAATTACCATTATAAAAATCATTAAACAAATTAACTAAGTCAAATTTTAAAACATCCCAAAAAGTTTTATAAAATAAAATAGGAAACCCATCAGGTCCCGAAGATTTATCACTTGGCATATCATTAATTGCTATCCTAATTTCCTCTTCTGTAAAAGATTTATCTAACTCTGATAAATCAACAATAGAATCCGATGGATACAGATCTGTCCATCTAACATTGATTCTATGTTTGATTTTAGAACCAAAAATATCCTTGTAATAGTCTGTAAAAGCCTTGTTGAGATCACTTTGATCAACTAACTCTATATTGTTAACAAATATAGAGTTAATTGTATTACTACATTTTCTACCATTAGCAATATTATGAAAAAAATTGGTATTATTGTCGCCTTCGTTGATCCATTGAATTCTGGATCGCTACTTCCACATCACCTCCTATTTTTCTAAAATAGAATTTAGACATCTTTTAAATTAGAAAGAACATTACGTTCACCTAGATTTAGAGGTCTAGATTCTTCTATCTTGTTTATTTTAAGCATTTCATTAAGAATATTATCTTTTTTAATTTTTAAATTGCCAAATACATTTTTGTTCCAATTTTTGAGAAAAATCCTAAGATCTCTAAGTTTAGAAATAAAAGCTTTTAAAGAATTTTCCTTATTTCTAAAATTATGGAAACTCAAAGAATTCCATTTACAAATAACTAAGTTCACAAAGTTTGATTCCAAAAGCCACATCTTTTTAAATTTAAAATTGTTCATAATAACTCTATGATACTCGCAAGAAAGGATAATTGGACAATGGTCAGAGAAGGTATATGGTAAGCCATTGACTCTACAGATTGGAAATTTGTCCTCAATTTCATCACTAACAAAAAATCTATCTAGAAGAGCCACGGAAGGATACTCTCTAGCGTTACTCCAAGAAAACTCTCTATTAGAAAGAGGAATTTCAATCAATTTAGAGTTAAAAATAAATTTATCGAATTCCTCCATAGTAGAGTAACCCCCTTCCCTAGGAAAACGCTCACCTATGAAATGCGTAACATTAAAATCACCCTCTATAATCCAAGAACCGAGGGCCAGGGATCTAAATTCTAGGCATTCATTCCATAAAAATCTCCGATCAATTTTAGAATTAGGCCCGTAAACATTAGAAATATTTAATAAAGAATTATCAGAAAGATTAATAAGAATAACATGAAGAGAATGTTGCTTAAAAATACATTGAATTAATTTAAAACAACTATCTCACCGACCTATCATTAATCCCCCTGAAGAGCCAACGGAAGGTAAAAAAACCCATTTTCTAAAGTGATAACCACCTAGTCTTCTGAAGAAACGAACATCAGGACAGTCAATTTTAGTTTCTTGAAGTAAAGCAATATCTATAGAGTAGTCTTTAAAAAATACTCTAACCTTATCACATTTGTTTAAATCATTCAAACCTCTAATGTTCCAACTCATGATCCTCATATATGAACTGAACTAGCCCTCTCTAATTCCTTACATCTAATATACTCCCGATCTAGCTCAATATCAGTAAAAATAAAGATGTTCTGCGAGCTAACTGACTAAACTCAGCAGATGAAAGACTACCTAAAGCATAAGTAGAAAACGTACTACCTAAAAAAGAGCACATACCTGAGCCTGGATACGTAGCACCAATTATGGCACTCGATCCAGGTAACTCACCTATAGAAGAAGACTCTGAAAGTTGTATATATACTCTTAGGTGGTAGAAGAGTGTTATACAAATATAAACTTAAGTTCATGTCCTACGTAATGCTTTTAAATAAAGGTATGCCTTTATGAAATGTTAATAAACTTAAGTCATGAAATATTTGTACCCTTAAGTAATGTTTTATGAAATGGTTCATAAATAAATTTAGTGTGAAATGAAATCCTTTTCAATCAAATTGAATGTGATTTAAAATGAATGTGAATGAAAAGTAATGCTGTAGTTAAGAAACCAATGAAATAAATCTATAAGATGTACACATAGATCATTTTATTCGCATGGGAATTCTTGATCCTGATTCGGACACATGATTTCGTGGTGATTTACATCGGTCCGAACAAGGATTTTTCACTCAATCCTTAATGGAGAACACTTGCTATAGATTTTTGATATGATTCTGACGTTCTCTATCAAAATTTATGGTTATGCAAGGAGAATGAAGGTTTCTAATCAAGGAACCAGATCAGAGTCCGCACTAGAGAATCAAATGAGCGATACTAGTTCAAAAGTGAAATTTGTATGATCGAGTAAGTGATTGGATTTGATATTGTGCACGGATGGCATAGGTAGATCGTATGGACTTTGATATAAATTTTTACTGCTTACATTAGAAATGTAAGTTGATATAATTTAATTTGACATTTAGTTGAGATGATTTTTATTTATGGTTCGGCATGCATAGATTCATGTTGCATAATGGATGAGTTGTTATATTGTTTCATTGTCATATCTAACTCTCTTTTAAGTTGTATAAATGAGTTTCAGGTACATGGAAGCAAAGGCTAGCTTGCTGCTTTTGCTTTCATGAGTAGAGTTTGTTGCCTGACAAACAGTTATATAGTATATTTAGAATTTACAGATTTTTTGGTGATTTTATGCCCTAGATATGGGAGGCCACTTTTGGGCTTTGTTTTCTTTTGTTGGTCTGGAGGCCAGTTGTGGCAAGTTGTAGTTTTTTAGATCTAACCGCGCAAAGGAGGTGCTGCCGAAATTCTTAGGCAAATGTAGATAAGAAGTTAGCGCAAGGATTTTTTCGATATGATCGATAGTCGTAAGAATTGGTGCTAGAGATTATTGGAATAGCCCTGATTGTCTTAGTAATTTTAGTGATAATATAGGAAATTATCGCTATAGATGCAGTTATTGTTACTTATTCGTTTCGAGTATTTATATCTTGATTCGGGCAAGAGTGCCTTGTTGGCTGACATATGCATGCATAGGTCGGATAGTGTTCAGGATAGATTAGTGTGGAATTTGTTATTTTAGGCATTAGTTAAAGATGATTTTTATATATCATCAATTATGCTAGGGTGTTAGGGTTTATTGCTTAGTCCTTTAGGATTTCAGGGACGAAATCTTTTTAAGTGGGGAGAGTGTAACAATACGTATTTTTAGGGTGCTTTGAATATTTAAATTTTGGATATTTAAATATTTGATTGGTTTATTTTATCGATGGACTTAAAACTTGATTTTTACAGACGAACTTTTTAGGACTTGGGATTGCTACCATTGAGTCCGAACGATCCGAGCGAGCCAGAATGAGTATAAGCATTGATTTATTTTGATTGTTTGATTTAGAGTTAGAAGGTCGAGTTCGGTTCGTAAAATCAATCCACTCGAAAAGTTAACTTCTGTATATTTTGGAATAAGGTCTCGAAAATAGTTCCATTGAGTTCAGAACAGGGTTATTTTGCTAGGAACGCCAGTGAGCACACCTTGATTGGAGTTCATAAAATTTTAGGGTGAATAGTGTCGGGGATTTTTCTATAAAAGGATCCCACTTTTCTTTTTATTCACCAACTCAAAATCTACGGCCAAAATCAAACCCTTCATCTTACATACTAGGTTCAACGGCACCGCTAGAGGCCGTTTCAGGCGAAGTGGCTAACATAAAATATGTCTATCTTGGTGAGATGTAGGAGGTGGACGGTTGGATCGTCGCGAGGAGATGTGTGGCAGTTTAAATTCATTTGTGAAGGCGGCAGCTAGGGTTGGCATTTCCGACGACGACGTTGATCATTGGGCAGCGGTCCTGAAGGAAAAAGGTCAGGGTTGCCAAGGGCTTCGATCTGGTGGAGTTTGGTGGGCTGGCATCGACGGTAGTGGCAGCTATGCCGAGTTGATTAGAGTAATGTTTGTAGGGATTGTTCACGATCGTGGAGGCGCCGTTAGAGGAGAGGATGGTGCCATTAGGGTTGTCGAGGTCTGGGGAGGTGGCGGTAGACGAGTAGTGATGGCTGGAGGTCGGTGGCAGCGGTGGATGGTGAAAAACCACAATGTAGGGTTTCGTGATGGAGCGGCCTGGGTTTGGAAAGGTGTATAATGTTAATTACCTATTTTAATTGTGTTAATTAAGATTTAATTATCTTAAGATGTTCTACCGATCGTATCTTGTTCATACGAGGTCTAATCAAGACGTTGTTTTCACCGTTGCGTTTGTATCGGGAATATCAACAACTTCGAATTGGATTGATTGCGATTGGAGCTTGTAGAATTTCAAGTTAAAATCGAATGCTAATCGATTTTAGATGGAACTAGAATGCTTCGGAGATAACTGAAATTCAGTGAGCTAAACTCATTTTTTTGGTTAACCAGTGTGTTATATAGTAGATAAAAATTATTGGTTATATGCTTGAATGTTTTATTTGTTTTGTTGTTAGGTTTGAATGAATTATCGCTTTTGAAAATGAATATGTGTAAAGTGATAAAATAATATTGATTTAATATAATTACGTTGTTTAAATAATAACATAGTTAATTTAAGCATACTTCTTTGGTGTTATCTATTTGGCCAAATAAACATCATCTAATAATAAATGAAAGAGTTTATTTTGAATGACATTTGTTTAGCAAAGTAAATCCTTGTTTTGCTATTATATTCATTTGGAAATTTATTTAAGTGTCAATTGATTAATACTAGATAAGTGATGTATTAACAATTAATTGTTAATTATGGATTTAGTTTACATATATGTTTGCTTATGTAAATACTAGTAATTTAACTTGAGAAGTTAAATTGAATAAAATGGTAGCTTGTTTAAGTACCATTTGGGTCGCTAAGCCACTTTCTGAGTTTGGAAAGTTATGGGTTAAATTAACTTCAATATATAATTTGAAGTAAAGTGATTATTTATTTATTATTTTAACAGACTGTTTTATATAATTAATTCTATAGAAAAATTAATTATTATATCATTTATTTTTTTTAAAGTTAATTATTATATTTATAATTTATTAGAATTAATTATTTTAGTAGTGTTGTTAATTATTTATTAAGGTTGTTTAAGGACAATAAATTATTTTATTAATGATTGTTTAAAGCTAATTAATTACTTTATTAGTTTATTGCTTAAAAGTTAAGTAATTACATTTTTAAAAGTTGTTTAAAGTTATTTTATTATACTATTTAAAATGTTTTAAAAGTTAATTATTTTATTATTTAAATGTTTTTAAAAGCTTTATTATTATATTTTTAATGATGCTTTTAAAGTTTTATTATTATATTATTAGAAATGTTTAAAGTTTTTTTTATAATGTTAAAGTTTTTATTCATTATAATTAAATAATAAATTGTTTATAAAAAGATTTCTTTTATAAAAAGGATTTATTTAAAGGAGTTTATAAATTTGAAAGAGGTTTGGAATTTGATAGGAAGTTAAGTTTTGAATGATTTTAGAAAAGAGGTTTATAAATGGTTCAGCGATTTGAAAGGGAAGTTTTATAGATGGGTTTTTGAGATTTATAAAAGTGTATTTTAATAAATAAAACTTGGAGATTTATAAAGAAGTTTATAAATAGATTTTGGAAATTTATAAATGAGGCATTTATAAAATAAAAGAGATTTATGAAAAGAATTAGTGTTTTGGGTTATTAATATCTCTGTTTTAATTAGATATGGAGTTCTGATCATTTTAACATGATTTTGGAATAGAAAATCTTTCTGAATGTTTTGTTATTATACTTATACCATTTTATAAGTATATGGGAAAGTTTTTCCAAGTTTTGAAAGGAATGGTTTGTAAACATACTTATACCAGTGAGATAAATATACAAATATTTTGATAAATATTTTTGGAAAGATATTTAATTAATGAAACATTAATCATAGAGGCTTGGTGGTTTCCGTGGGAAATGTAATCTTTGTTTGGGATGTTTGTTTATTTGATAGTTAAATAACCGACTATCAAATTTTGGCCTAAATACGTATCTTTCTTAATTTTGGCGGCATGGGAATATTCTGTTGATTCATGAGTTTTGATTCATGACACAAGCTTCAGAGATCATACGACGAGAATACTATATGAAAGCGACAAAAAGGAGAATAACCATATATTGCACACTACAAAGGAGACAAGACTACAATCTAGATATTGGTATGAATATTTTATTTCATTGAGTCTTAGAATATTGTTAAAATCATTCCTCAAGTAGTCACACATACACACAAATTGATTTATACAAAAATTAGTGCACACTGTGCAAATAACAGCAGGTCGGCCGACCGACCAGAATCTTCGTCCGACCGACTCTGTGTCCAGTGCACAGATATGCACCGTTTTATTTATATCTGTAAACTCAGCTGACCGGCCCAGGTTTCTCGGTCAACCGACCAGAACACAACGGCTAGTTTTCTGAAGAGGTGCAATTGTTCATGAAGAGGAATGTTCTTTAATCCAACAGATATGGACACAACTCTTGATTGAAACTCTTCATGAAAGATTGTAACTATTCTACAACTATATAAACATGTTCAATTCACTTCTACAATCACCGATTCTTGTTTATAATTCTGAAATCTATTCTCTATTCATTTCTGCAAATAAAAGCATTTAGTCTTATTTAATATCACTAGAATCCTTGATTTAATTCATATACTTCGATTCTACGTGATTATCTTCCTTCTAAATCTTCATACACATATATACTCTTGAGGATTTGATTATAGGAAAGTTGTACTATCAAAAGACAATCAGTGTTATTCAGAACACATTTGTCAACAAACTATTTGTATTAAGTTGAAGTCCTCTTCGGCTGTTGAGGCGGAAAAATTCCTGTTCGGCTGCTCAGGTGTCGTATACCTATTCCTCCAGGTTAAGTGAGGGGTTTAATTTAAATCCAGAGGGTATTCTGGGACTGGACGTAGAACGGGAAGTTCGAACGACTATAAAAATTCCTGGTGTGCTTACTTTAATTTTTATTTTACTGTTATTTCCAGTTTCCGCATTTATATACCATATTACACGATCCTTAGTACTACACGTACACTTTCATTTGGTATCAGAGCAAGAAAATCCTATAACCGTCACAAAGTTATTTGATATCTATTTCTAGTAATATGGCAACAACACATACTAACGATTTTGACACTAACACTAACACTAGTTTCACAGAGGGTCAATCAACTTCACGACCACCACTTTTTAATGGTATAAATTACAATTATTGGTCAACTAGAATGAGAATCTATATGCAATCTAGTGGATTTGATATCTGGAATGTTATACAAAGTGAGTACACGGCTCCTACTGGAGAATACTCAACTTGGAGTAACACACAAAAACTAGATGCTACATCAAATGCAAAGGCTATGAATATTTTATTTTGTGCATTAGATAGAAATGAATTCAATAGGGTTAGAATGTGCACTTCTGGTTATGAAATTTGGAGAACACTTAAGATAACACATGAAGGAACTAACAAAGTTAAATTAAGCAAAATCTCTATGTTGAAAAATCAATTTGAAAATTTCAAAATGAGGCCAAATGAATCTATAAATGACATGTACTCTAGATTCCAGGATATTTATCATGCTTTACTATCACTAGAACAAAAGTTTACTGATTTTGATGTTGTTACAAAAGTCTTAAATTCTTTAACGGACGAATGGGAAAGAAAAGTCCTAGCCATTGAAGCAGCAAGTGATTTGTCAACATTAAAACAAGATGAATTGATAGGTAATTTAATGTCCTACGAAGTAAATTTGCAGGCAAAAAGAAATGGAGCACAAGAAAAGAAAATTGTGGCATTTCAAGCAGAAAAAGATGATTCCGACTCAGATAATGAAGATAAGGCAATGATCGCTAAAAATTTCAAAAAGTTTTTGAAATTCAACAGAAACAAATTCAAGGGAAACAAAAATAATTCCAACAACAATTCCAATAGTAGCAAACCATCATCTTCAGCAATGGAATGTTATGAATGTCATAAGAAAGGACACATGAAGAAAGATTGTCCAGAGCGTAAAAAGAATAATTTCAAGAAGGACAAAACCAAACGAAAAGCTTTCTTTGTCACTTGGGACGACACTGACTCATCATCCTCATCAGAGAGTGAAAGTGATAATGAACAAGCAAATGTGTGCTTCATGGCTTCGTCAGACGATGTAAGTGATTTTTCTTTTGAAGATTTAATTGAAATAAATTCTGAATTAGTAAATTTAGCAAAACAACTCAAAAAGAAAAATAAGGAGTTGCAAAGAAAGTTAGATAGAACTGTCTTAGAGTAGATATGCTGAAAGATGAGAAGAAAATATTAGAAGATGAACTTGAAAGTTCTCAGCAATCAAATTCTAACTTATCTTCTCAAATTTCATCAATATCTAAAGAACTAGAAATTCAGAAAAATAAAAATGATGTTTTACTTTTCGAAAATAATAGTTTAAACTCTAAGATTAAGGATTTAGAGTTAGAAAAATCTAGTCTTAAAATAAAATTTGATGATATTTCTAAAAATGTATCTAATTTCAACAAAGGAAGAGATAATCTTTCTATATTACTTAAAAATTCTCAATCCTCTAACAATAAATCTGGATTAGGATTTAAGAAATAAAATAATTTTGTTAAAAGTAGGATTAATAATAATATTAAGAAAGATATTAAGAAAACAGTTTACCCAAATACTAAAACCATCAAGATATGGATTCCAAAAACAAATAATGTTTTGATAAGGAATAAACATATCAAAATATTTATGGAAACTGTTCATAATAACAAGATTTATGTTTATAAAGGGAATTGTGAACCCGTATGGGTTTGGCTTCCTAAGATCTAACTCTTAGGACCCTAAAAAGATTGGGTACCAACTTTTTATAAACTTTTTGCAGGTACCAAATAAGAAGAGAGGAAAATGGATTTTAGATAGTGGTTGCTCAAAACACATGAATGGAAACAAAGAAATGTTGTCAAACATTATATACTCAAATGGAGGAGCAGTCACCTCTGGAGATAACTCAAAAGGATATATCATCGGCAAAGGCGATGTCAGTAGCAACGGTACCTCTAATTTACCTCTCATTACTGATGTTTTATTAGTTAAAAATTTAAAACACAATTTATTAAGTATTAGTCAGCTATGCGATAAAGGTTTTAATATAACTTTTTCAGAAAATAAATGTAATATTTTCGATAAAAATCATAACACTATTTTCGAAGGAAAAAGAGATAAAAACATTTATATCTTAAATATGAATGTTAATAATGATTCAAATTTTTGTCTAGTGGCTAAAGAAAACGATTCTTGTCTTTGGCACAAAAGATTTTGTCACATCAATTTTAATACTATCAACAAACTAGCTAAAAACAAATTAGTTAAAGGTTTACCAAATTTAAAATTCGAAACTAATATTTTTGTGATGCATGTAAATTAGGAAAATTAACAAAATCTTCTTTTAAATCAAAGAAAGTAATATCTACAGAGCAACCACTTGAACTTTTACACATGGATCTTTTTGGTCCAACTCAAGTGCAGTCTATTAATCATAATAGATATGTATTTGTTATTGTAGATGATTTTTCTAGATATACTTGGATTTTCTTATTGAAAAATAAAAGTGATACTTTTGATAATTTTAAAGTTTTTGTTAAAAGAATTCAAAATATTAAAATTTTGAAAATTAAAAATATAAGAAGTGATCATGGAGGAGAATTTGAAAATGAAGCTTTTGAACAATTTTGTAACAAGAAAGGTATTAACCATAATTTTTCGTTTCCTAGAACACCACAACAAAATGGAGTTGTAGAAAGGAAAAATAGAACGTTACAAGAATGCGCAAGAACTTTATTAAATGGAACCACTTTATCGAAACACTTTTGGGCAGAAGCTGTAGCTACTGCTTGTTATGTATTGAATCGTGTTTCTATTCGACCATTAACTAATAATACTCCATATGAACTTCTAAATAGAAGAAAACCAAATATTTCATATCTTAAAGTTTTTGGTTCTAAATGTTTTATTTTAAATACTAAAGATCAGCTAGGCAAATTCGATCCAAAATCCGATGAAGGAATATTCGTTGGATATTCGGAACGAAGCAAGGCTTATCGAATATATAATAAACGAACTCAAATTATTGAAGAAAGCTTACATGTTTCATTTGACGAGAGTTTTAAAAATATAAATCCAATTTTTACTTTTGATTCTGATGATGAAACTACTCAGAATGAAAATATTAATACAAATGAAAATTTTGAGACTCATGAAACCAATGAAAATACAAACATTACTTCTAATATAATAAAATCTCCACCTAGAATTTTACGAGATCATCCTGTGCAAAATATAATTGGAGAAGTTAATACGAATGTTAAAACCAGACATTAATTAAATCAAGTTGGTCAACATTGAACCTAAGAATATAAAAGAAGCATCAACTGATGACTACTGGATTCTTGTCATGCAGAAGAACTAAATCAATTCGAACGAAACAAAGTTTGGGAACTCATTCCTAGACCTAGTGATCAATCAGTCATCGGTACTAAATGGGTTTTCAAAAATAAAGCAGATGAACTAGGAAATATAACCAGGAATAAAGCTAGATTAGTTGCACAAGGATATAATCAAGAAGAAGGAATTGATTACGAAGAAACGTTTGCTCCAGTCGCCCGACTTGAAGCAATACGAATCTTATTAGCTTTCGCGTGCTTTCATAATTTTAAACTGTATCAAATGGATGTTAAAAGTGCATTTTTAAATGGATACATAAAAGAAAATGTTTTTGTTGAACAACCACCTCTTTTTAATCATGAAAAATTTCCGGATCATGTTTATAAACTCAAAAAGGCGTTATACGGTTTAAAACAAGAACCACGTGCTTGGTATGATCGTTTTAAAACCTATTTATTAGAATCTGGTTTTGAAATTGGTAAAGTAGATCAAACGCTTTTTATTAAGAAAACAAATATAGATATTATAATAATTCAAATATATGTTGATGATATCATTTTTGGCTCGACAAATGAAAAACTATGTCAGGAATTTTCGACTATAATGACAAATGAATTTGAAATGTCTCATATGGGAGAATTGTCATATTTTCTTGGATTACAAATTAAACAAATTGAAAATGGAATTTTTATTAATCAAGAAAAATATTGTTATAATTTAATTAAACGATTCGGTCTGGAAAACACTGCTGCCAAACCAACTCCTATGATTACATCGATTCATCTCGATAGAGATGAAGATGGCAAAAGTGTTAATCAGAAGCTATATCGTAGTATGATAGGTTCTTTACTTTATTTAATAGCGAGTAGACCCGATATTATGATGAGTGTTTGTTTATGTGCTCGATTTCAAGCAAATCCCAAAGAGTCACATATGAGAGCAGTTAAACGCATTATTCGTTATCTAACTAAAACCAAAGATTTTGGAATATTTTATCCGAAAGAATGTCCTTTCGAATTAGTCTCCTATAGCGATGCTGATTTTGGAGGAAGTCGGACGGATCGAAAAAGTACGAGTGGAACGTGTCATTTCATTGGACGTTCCTTAGTCTCTTGGTTTAGTAAGAAACAAAACTGTGTTTCTTTATCGATGTGTGAAGCAGAATATATCTGCTGCTTTGGCATGTGCACAAGTCGTATATATGCAACAAACACTACAAGATTTTAATTGTCATATTGAAAAATCTGTAATTTATTGTGATAATACTAGTGCAATAAATCTTTCTAAAAATCCGGTTAATCACTCACGAACAAAACACATCGATATTCGTCATCACTTTCTTCGTGATTGTTTAGAAAAAGGATTAATAAATTTAGAATTTATCAATACTGAAAATCAAATTGCTGACATTTTTACTAAACCACTAAATGAAAATATTTTTATAAAACTTAGACGTGATTTAGGTATAATGTCGTTTAAAGATTTATGAATAAAAATATGCAAAAATATCGAAAAACAAAAATTGTTTTATTTCTGACCAAAGCGGAACTCGAACTCATGACCTCTGACTTGCTTGTTAGATGTTGTGTTATAGCTACTTAAGCTATGGGTGTTTCTTGTTTTAGTTCTCTTTAAAGTTTGTTTTATCTGTTTTGTTTTCAGAAAAACTATATTTAGCTCTTATGTTATAAATCATACATTTACAAACAATTTTATTCTTAAAATTCTGTGATTATAGTTAAAATTAGTTTCAATCCACTAATTTTTCAGCAAATAGATGTTTATATATATATATATACCATGCTTATCTTTTAAAACATATACTAAGAAAATTTTAAAAACAAAACTTGAAAAATGTCTTCAAACAATGACTATTATAACTCTGAAAATTCTCATCTATCATACACATATCCGGACGATGATGGTTCCGACCGCATCCCTGAAAATGGCCCCTATCCTACCTTTCCCATGCCTAAACGTGTTCTAGACTTTTCCTCTCCAGATAAAGACCCCGGACATGGGTGGAAACCATGGGAAGACTCCCATACAGGCTATACACCTGAAAATAAAAAAGGGAAGAATACGATGGTAATATCTCCAACTACCAAACAAAAAATTGATGAAATACATCACTACCAACGACAACAAATGGATATGCAACGGGAACTCTAATATGAACAAAAAGTCATGGCGAGACGTTTAAGTTTTCTAGAAAAGATTGCCATGAAAATTTGTTCATCAAAGAAGGATGATGTTGCTGAACCTTCTTATAAACCATCATCCTCGTCAAATCCAGTTCAAACTCCAATAACTCCAAGATGGTCACCAATAGAAGACGTTCCGTCCCCAAACTCATGGGAACGTAGATTTTAACGAACGATGGCTAAATTATATATATATATATATGTTGTTGTTTTCAATAAGATGTATAAATATAATGATATGAAAATATAATTTATATTTCTATAATTTTCTGTTGAAAAAAAGCAAAAATATACATTTCTACCAGGATCGGTCGACCGGAAAGTCTGAGTCGGTTAACCGAACCCTTCCCGAGAGTTTCAAAAACACATTTATAACAGGGTCGGTCGACCGAAGACCCTGAGTCGGTCAGCCGAACCCTTCCCGAGAGTTTTAGCAACTTTCAGATTACCAGTTCGGTCAGCCGACCCAGTAACTTCGGTCGACCGAACGTATATTCTGGCTGTCTTTTGTTTCAAATTTATACCCCGTCCTTTCACCTTTTCAACTTACCTCTTCACTCTTACTTTCCCAATTACAGTTTTTAACCTAGCCCCCATTAAAACTTCTCAAATCTTTAATCTATTCTTCCAAAAACAAATGGCTCCTAAGAAGAAATCAAAGACAACCGGTGGCTCTTCTTCATCTACTCCTGTGGATACACAAATTGCTTCATGGCTAGTTAATGATATAGCTCTTCAAAGATGGATACAACTTCAAGATGCCAAAATCTTTGAAGAATCATTTGTAAGTTATCCTGATTTTGCTTCCTACGGTATTGAAAATGCCGCCCTTGAGAGTGGTCTTGATACATTCCTTGACCATAGGAAAAATAACTTGAAAACTAATCATATAATGGTCAAGTTATTTCTAGCAAACCTCAACCTTGTAAATCCGCCGAGAAACACTGAAAATTGTATTTGGACATCGGTTTGTGGTACTTCGATTTTCCTTTCCATTGATCGAATTAACCACATTTTGGATGCTAGACAGGGTGGTATCTCATTACATGATGTAGATTGTAACATATCAACTCGTGACCGGATAAGCCATCTATTTTTCGAAGATGATGCACCGGATTTTAGACAAACATCATCGTTTAGACCAAAAGCTCGACTTCTTCATCGATTCATGATGAAATCTTTAGTTCCTAGAGGTGGTTCATATCATCTCGTATATCCCAAAAATTTTAAAGCATTGTATGCTATTTGTAGGAAAATACGAGTTAATTGGTCACAACTTCTTATGGATGAATTTCTCTCTTTTAACCAAGGAAAGATGCTCCATATTTATTATGGAGAATACATAATGAGATTGATCAATAGTTTCGTCATCAATGCTCCGGAATCCGAAACCTCCAAAGTCCATATGTTTGATTCACATATCATAAAGTTAATGAAATTACCTGATGTTCCACCTCGATTTATTAGATTTGAGCAATGGAGTGATACTCCGAGAGAACAACTACGTCGTAGCTATTCTACACCTCAACCATCTACTCATGCTACGGAACGTATAACTCGCCAAACCTCAATTCAACTAGTAAGTATTGATTCACATTTCTTTTTCATCTAGTAAGTATTTCTTTTTGTCGATGATAAAGGGGGAGAAATGTATGTAAGCTAACAATTTTTTTGTAGAAAAGTCGCCATATATTCAGGGGGAGAATTATAATATAGATAAATTCTACTTCGTCACCTAAGTATTGTCATCAATCAAAAAGGGGGAGAATGTTGATTCATGAGTTTTGATTCATGACACAAGCTTCAGAGATCATACGACGAGAATACTATATGAAAGCGACAAAAAGGAGAATAACCATATATTGCACACTACAAAGGAGACAAGACTACAATCTAGATATTAGTATGAATATTTTATTTCATTGAGTCTTAGAATATTGTTAAAATCATTCCTCAAGTAGTCACACATACACACAAATTGATTTATACAAAAATTAGTGTACACTGTGCAAATAACAGCAGGTCGACCGACCGACCAGAATCTTCGGCCGACCGACTCTGTGTCCAGTGCACAGATATGCACCGTTTTATTTATATCTGTAAAATCAGCTGACCGGCCCAGGTTTCTCGGTCAACCGACCAGAACACAACGGCTAGTTTTATGAAGAGGTGCAATTGTTCATGAAGAGGAATGTTCTTTAATCCAACAGATATGGACACAACTCTTGATTAAAACTCTTCATGAAAGATTGTAACTATTCTACAACTATATAAACATGTTCAATTCACTTCTACAATCTACGATTCTTGTTTATAATTCTGAAATCTATTCTCTATTCATTTTTGCAAATAAAAGCATTTATTCTTATTTAATATCACTAGAATCCTTGATTTAATTCATATACTTCGATTCTATGTGATTATCTTCCTTCTAAATCTTCACACACATATATACTCTTAAGGATTTGATTATAGGAATGTTGTACTATCAAAAGACAATCAGTGTTATTCAGAACACATTCGTCAACAAACTATTTGTATTAAGTTGAAGTCCTCTTCGGCTGTTGAGGCGAAAAAATTCCTGTTCGGCTGCTCAGGTGTCGTATACCTATTCCTCCGGGTTAAGTGAGGAGTTTAGTTTAAATCCAGAGGGTATTCTGGGACTGGACGTAGAACGGGAAGTTCGAACCAGTATAAAAATTCCTGGTGTGCTTACTTTAATTTTTATTTTACTGTTATTACCAGTTTCCGCATTTATATACCATATTACACGATCCTTAGTACTACACGTACACTTTCATATTCCTTCCTAGTTAACACCAAAGGATTTAACTCTACAAATATTTAGGGGAAATACGAGGATTATATGGTACAGTTACCGTCTGTAGTGCTATACTATACATATAAGTCGTTTTTTTCTCATAGGATAAATGATAATGAAACTCATCTGCTAAAATGGTTAGAAGGTGATCTCCGCTCTTATGTATTGTCCGATTATTTCTAAAAAAATCAGCATTGAGTAATCTAGAAATCGAAAGATTGGTTTTGGAACACCCGATAAGCGGAGGAGTGTACTTATATGAGATGAATCGAAACCGTAACCACTCCAAAACCATACATGGGTTCTATGCTTGGAGGAGATTCGAGTTTTTGTTCAAGATATTGGAATCCATGTGTGATTCTAAGACCTGGCGGGGTATGGGTATCCATGTGTGATTACATGATCTTTGTTAAGATGTGGGAATCCATGTGTGATTCCGAAACCTGTTGAGGTATGGAAATCCATATATGGTTTCGACATCTGTTCGAGTGGAGACTCATGTGCTGGAATGTCGGACGTAGCCTCACCCGTGGTAATGACTAAAACCAGAGATAGGATGCATAGCTAGGGGTTTAGCTAACCCATAAGGGTGTAGTCGTCTCCTTCCTAGAGTTACCTATAGTTGTTATGCATGCATAGAGTGATGCATTCAACCTACGTAGCCAGTTGTGTATTTCCTAATGTACATCACTAGGAATGTATTGATGCTTTGGAAGGATAACTCTGATCTTTGTGCAGAAGGACCGTTCTCGAAGTACTGAGGGCACCTCCTTGGAATCCTACACAATTAGCGAACATTATATACCTATTATTGTTGTGATGTACTCTCACAAGCATCACAGCTACTTGATTATACATATTTTCACCCTTAGACATTATTATAATATCATTTGATTTTCTAATATAAATGGTTTGGTTATCATAAGGTAAAAACTCGTTCGTGTTTATGTGCAGGGTTTATAAATATAGAAATCAGTATGATTGGATTGAGTTCTCACGCTGGTTTACTAGACTGATCCAGACATTATTTGCTTATAATGCTCGGGTTAGCTCGAGCATATATCTCAGATTTAGGGATGGATGCTTTGGAGCTTCAAGAGGCGAGCTAGATGCCTCAAAGGCGTATTCACGTATCCTTTTATTTCTGTTGCATGTATTGTTTTATTTGTCAGCATTTGTGAGGACAGGTTGTTATATCTTTCCAGGCTGATGATTAATGATTAAGTGTACTCTGATTTTGATGTATGTATGTTACAGTTTTCTTCTGTAAAGATTTGTTGTATATTATATATTACTCGGCACAATCTGAGATTCTATTATGTCTTTTCTTTCTTTTTGCCCAACAATTTGTCTTTCCGACACATGGATGCATAGCATGTGAATACCGAGGATGTATTATTATCGACTTCTGAAGGTTGAAAAGGCAGGTCGCTACATAACCTCTTGTACCAAAGTCGAAGTGCCTAATCACTATGACAACCACACTATGCAAGTTTTGAAACTGGGATTCTAACCTTACTTTTCTTAACAAACTATAGGCCAATAAAAGATGGATAACCTTTATCAGTTCCATCGTATACAAATCCCTAACTGTGATCTTTACCAAAATATCAACCTTGAGCTTGAGTTCTCTCAAGAAATCAAAAGAGATATTCACTCGTACCCATCATTTTGCAGTGGCTTAAGTGTAATGGGTATACCTTAAATTTTCTTAACAAATATATGCATGTATCTTACCTCGTTTAGCAATGTATTGATAATACTACACATAACATCCACAGCTTGAGTTTTTTCAACAACTATAGAGTATACAAATAATCTATTAGTATAGAAATGGTTATATAAATAATGTATTAACATATAAATGGTGTAGGACATTCAGTATTATAGATTCATAATCTTTCTGTAACATCCCCTATCTAGAGGCCCGAAGCTAAGCGCTACAGATGCTGCAATCATTCATAGTACTAACTTCCGGTGACCAAATATGGTAATGTTAATGGAATCAATAATATCTAAAGCACATAAATATGAAACAGATTTCACATAAACAATTTTCATGATTACATTTCACAAAACATGTTTCATATTCCATTGCATAATCCCATAATCGTTTCCAAGGTTCAGATCAAATATAATTATTACAAAATATGCCAAGAGCGACATATGATGATGCCCCCTTGGTTGACCTGAGTACGGTATAGTCATACTGACATAATACAACATAGCGGAATCGAACAAAATAAAACAGCAACTCCTAAATAGATATCCATCAGCCACCTACTCGTCTCCGGAAGCTTTATTCGCCAACCTACTAAAATCTGAAAATTCTCAACCCTCGGTCTCTCAAATTAATTTTGAGCACCCGAGAGTTTAAGGGGAAAAACATAAACTTCGAGTCAGACATAAAGCCTGATGTGAATAATACTATACATCTCGATTATTTGATATTGAGTGAGACCACGCCGCCTAGCAGAACGGGTTTCCCCTCACTAATATCCTTTTAAAACATATCTTTTGCAAACCATAATCCTACGACCAAAACTGGTTAATCAAACTGATTATATCAATAATAGCAATATCATATATGCTAAAAACAGGTATTTACTGGACCAGCTGTCCAAAACAAATATAGTTTTGTTTGGCTAACTGCTAACCTTTGGCTGACTCAGACTTACCAGACAAAATAATAAATATGATCTAACAACTGATAGATAAATCTTCTGGATGGTCTGTCCCTAACTTACTTCTCTAAGGGTCTCCTGATCCTAATGGTTTTGTGGGCTCACCAATAACCTATCTTCTTTTCTGTACATATATTCCTTTCTGTGTGTAACCATCATTTAAGTCTACCCGTGACTAAGCCCTACACACTGGAATTTTGGACTAAATTAGTTAGGGGCTAATAGTTAATGAGTAGGATGCGACCCTAAACCAGCCCTATCTGGTTTTCTAATCTGAGTAATTTTCTTAGGGTTAACTACCCTTTAAAATTTTCCTTGAAAACTTTTTCAAAATGATTTAAACCTATAAATCATACTTATACAAGGAAAATACATTATTTGCTTTACTCTAAACTAATTGCCATGTTATATATACTTTACTCAAAATAATGTTGATGAAATATAATGAGGATCACCTATCCCTCCAAAATAAGTTAAAATCCTTTTTAACTAAAAACACTTATGCTATATTGCCAAGAGATCATTCAAAACCTTTGTTTAAAATCTGTAAACAAATCATTTGAAACCATTGAAAGTATCCCTTTCAAAACCATTGAAAGTACCCCTTTCGAAACTATTGAAAGTACCTCTTTCGATACAAGTAAACTACTTTACTTTATAACCTTAGGCCGAAAAGCCAAAACATACCTATCGAAACCATTTGCAATAGTCCTTTCGAAAACATTAGAAACATCTCTTTCGAAAGCTTTATAAACCTTAGACATCCTCTTTTCAAAACATCAAACTTGCCTTTCGTAAGCAATCAGAACCTCCCCTTTGTAACCTATATCAGTTACCTTTCGAAAGCATTAAAATATACTGCTCAAAGCAAACCTTTCAAAAGCATTGGGTTCAAGTAAAGGCTTGTGGAAAACCTTTCGAAACCTTTGGAAACCATTCCTTTCAAAACCTTTGGGTTTAACTTTCAAATATCAAAAAGGGTCATAAACAACCAAGTCGAAAGCAACTCTTTTGAAAGCAATTCCTAAGTAAAAGAAGTGGATGGTGTCGAAACCTATCCCTTCGAAAGCATTGGAGAAGCGGCTGAGTTTTGAAAACAAAGTAATCCTTTCGAAACCGATCTGGGTCGAAAGGCAAAAGGCGGTAGTTAGGGGTTTCGGCCCCTTCGAAAGCATATACTTAAAACAAAAGGCGCAACCTCTTTCGAAACCATTCCTTTAAAACAATTTGACCCAGTCGGAAGCCAACCGGGTCAAAAGCATTACTATCGAAAGCAAAGTAGGCACATTTCATTTAAAAACAAAGCAGCGCTTCAACCCCATCGGAACTCCATATTTCGGCTGCATACCTTCCGCCTATATCCAATTCACTATGCACCAAGTTTTTGATACCTTGCACATTGGTTTCGATGGTGATAGTGGCGGAGGAACATGGTCGAAAGCTAGGTGCCAAAAGTGGTGAAACATATAAAAAGCATGTTTAAACTGATTTTTAACCTTTTTAAGTAATCTTCTCAACTAACCTGCCTTGTTTGTCAAAATATTATTGGTTGCCAATTTTCTTTTCCAAAAGTACTACCGAAATTTCAGAATTAAACTAACTAAATTATTTACATATTGCCCCTTCTCCTTTTAAATATATAAAACATTTAAGTCCCATACTTTAAATAATTTTATATATCCAACATAACACATAGGAAAATTTTGTAAAAATTCACATAAATCTCTTTTAATATGTTTTCTAACATATTTAAATTTCAGACCCAAAACACATACATAATTGTTGAAATTAATTTTAAACCTAAATAACCTTTTTCTTCACTAGAAATTAATATTAATTCCATAATAATTTAGAAAATTATGAAACTTGATACCCATTTCCAGAATAATATTTCTGACCTCGGATTAAAATCGCAAGTCTATTGGATGTCAACTAATAGGTTGTCTAAATAAATTTTTATCATAAAATCCATATGAAATAGCCAAAATCATCAACAAGTATATATATCCATTTTAATCAATCAAAACATGGCAAAACATTTGCAAAACAATTTCGGATCTCAATCTAGTAACCGAAAACAAAAACATGAGATGTAACCTATTATTCACCTTTGCTTTGATGTTAAGGAGTTGTGATTTGATCTTGGATTAAGTTGATTCGGATTCTTCCTCTTGATTTAGCTAATCTTCCCCTAACTTCTTCTTAATGGTGGCCGGCCTCTAGCTTTGTTTTTAGTTTGTGAAATGAACGTGTAAAATGAAATGGTATGGAGGCTTAGGGTATATAAATATGGCTCATTCCTATTTTACCCTTATCTAATTCATTTTGTTTTTTCCTTGGTTCATTAATTCAATTAAGCACAACTACACCCTTATTATACAAACCTTAATTCCCTTAACCAAATAATCTTTTCATTATTCTATTTAATTTAGCTAATTAAATCTCATAAGTAATGTTATCAAAAATTAAGGGTGTTACAATCTCCCCTCCTTAAAGAATTTCGTCCTCGAAATTACGATAAGGTACTCATCAAAAGCAATCAAAAAGGTAAAACATACCACAAAACAAGTTAGGATAAGCGTCCCTAATCATGCTCTCGGTTTCCCAAGTATAGTCTCTCTCGTCGGCACTCCACTGGACTCTGACTAATCTGACTGTCTTGTTCCTTACCTTCTTCTCATCTCTCGCGACTATAAGAATAGGCTTTCTAACTATAGTCATATCTGGCTTCACTACTAAGTTATCTAACACTGTTGGTGTAATAGTAGTCTCTAGGTCACGAATATACTTCCTTAGATGAGAAACATGAGAAACAAGAAAACATCATGGGCTCCTGCCAAACTATTCGGTAACTCTACTTTATATGCGAGTTTCCCGATCCTCTCTACAATAGGAAATGGTCCTACATCTCGGTGCCAACTTTCCTGATTTCCCAAATCGAATCACACCCTTCATCAGTGACACTTTGACGAAAAACTAATCTCCAACAGAGAACTCTAAGTCTTTCCGTCTCTTGTCAACATAACTTTTCTACCTAGATTGAGCCTCCTTCATTCTAGCTCGAATCAACTCAATCTTTTCTGCAGCTTCTCTGACAAAATCCGAACTAAGAACCAACCTATCCCTGGTCACTAACCAACAAACGGGAGATTTGCATGGTCTTCCATACAAAGCTTCAAAAGGCGCCATTCCTATACTAGTCTGATAATTATTATTATAGGAAAACTCAATCAAATGTAGGTGATCTTCCTAAGATCCACCAAAGTCCAATACACAAGCTCTTAGTAAATCCTCGAGTACCTTATTGACCCTCTCTGTTTGCCCATCCGTCTGAGGGTGATATGCAGTACTCATCATGAGCTTGATACCTAATACATCCTGGAGACTCTTCCAGAAGTCGCTAATGAACAAGGAATCTCTATCACTTACTATACTACTAGGAATCCCATGAAGTCTAACTATATTCTTCATAAATAACTTAGCTAAAACAGGTGTCGTTCTAGTTGACTTAACTAGAATGAAATGGGCGCTCTTGGTCAACCTGCCCACTATGACCCCTATACTTTCATTTCCTCTATTAGATCTTGGCAACCCATCCATAAAATCCATGGAAATAGAATCCCACTTCCAAAATTGAACATCTAAAGGCTGAAGCAACCCACTTGGGTTCTGATGTTCGGCTTTCACCTGTTGACAGTTCAAACGCTGCTTCATCCATAAGCCTAGATCCCTCTTCATACCTTCCCAGAAGAAACTTTGCTTCATGTCCTGATACATCTTAGCTCCTCCTGGATGAATAGTGAACTTCAAACGATGGCATTCCTTCAAAACTTCTTTCCTTATGTCCCCCACATTCGGAACACATAACCTACCTTTCTTTCTCAACCACCCATTATGGTTAAGACTAAAATCCTTTAAGTCATCGCTCTTTGTTCCATCCCCTAACTTCCTGATCTGTTCAACTAATACTAGATCCTCCATCTGTTTAGAAGCAATCTTTTCAATCATAACTGGTCGAACTTCTAAACAAGACAACACAACAGATCCTTCACTGGACCCAACTTCAGATCTCCACTACACTCTGCAAGTCGACAACGCTTCCAAATCTTTCCACTCTGCTATCATTGCCAACACTGCATTCTGGTGCTTTCTGCTAAGTGCATCTGCAACCTTATTACCTTTGTGTGTACTCAATACCGAAGTCATAAGCGGCTAAAAACTCTAACCACCTCTGTTGTCTCATATTCAGCTCCTTTTGAGAGAATAAATACTTCAATGACTTATGATCTGTATAAAGCTCAAACCTTTCTCCCAAAAGGTAATGTCTCCACACCTTCAATGCAAAAATCACTGCAGCTAACTCCAAATCATGCGTTAGATATCTAACTCATGTGGTCTAAGCTATCGGGAAGCATAGGCAATCACTTTACCTCTCTGCATAAACACGGCTCCTAATCCAGTTCCACACGCATCTGTATATACTACTAAATCCGGATTCCCTTCCAGAATAACCAACAAAGGTGCATGGGTCAAGAAGCGTTTCAAGCTCTGGAATTCTTCCTCACACTTATCGGTCCAAACAAACTTCACATCCTTTCGTGTTAGCTTGGTCATTGGTGCGGCTATCCGCGAAAAATCCTTTATGAACCTCCGATAATATCCAGCCAATCCTAGGAAACTCTTTATCTCAGTCACTGTCTTGGGTCTATTCCAATTATTCACGGCTTCAATTTTATTCGAATCTACAAACAACCCTTTCTCTAAGACTACATGACCAAGAAACTTCACTTCCTTCTAACAGAAATGACACTTCGAAATTTCGCCTTCAGGTGATGCTGTCTCAACCTCTCAAGCACCACACTAAGATGAACTTCATGCTCCCTTTCATCTCTAGAGTATATCAAAATATTATCTACAAAAACCAACACGAACCTATCCAAGTGCTCTCAGAAAATTTGGTTCATCAAATCCACAAAGAATGCTGATGCATTAGTTAGTCCGAACGGCATAACTAACCATTCGTACGATCAATATCTAGTTCTAAACGCCATCAAAGGTATACTATCCTTTGCTACTCTGAGCTGATGGAAACCAATTGCTAAATCCAACTGAAAAAATACCTTGGATCCACTCAACTTGTCGAACAAATCGTCAATTCTAGCTACGAATATCGATTCTTTGTCATCTTCTCATTCAACTTACGATAATCGATACATAAACTTAACGATCCGTCTGGCTTCTTAGCAAAAACTGCGGCTACTCTCCAAGGTAAACTACTAGGTCTAATAAAATTCTTGCCTTCCAAATCCACCAACTGCACCTTCATCCCTCTCATCTATGTAGGTGTCATCCTGCTTGGCGGTCTACTCACTGGTTCTGCTCGTAGCACCAAATCTATTCGAAACTCAATGGCTCGTTTTGGTGGCAACCCTACTATAGGTTCAAAGACATCTGCGAATTCTCTAACCACGAAAACTCGAGTCAACTCGTCTTCTACCTCCATAACACCCAACAAAGCATTTACCTCACAACTAGGGCTTTTTATGGTATATACAATCAGATCACTACTGTCAGGGTGTCTAAGTGATATTTTCTTATCATGGAAAAATATCCTAGCATCGTACTTACTTAACCAATCCATACCAAAAATAATTCTGAACCCTACAAGTCAAACACATGCAAACTGCAAACAAAGGTATGACCTAACAAATCAAACTCTAGGTGGTTACACTTTATCTCAAGTGTCGCATACCCTCCTATCAGATTTGCAACCCTTAAGGAAGTAACTAAATATGAGGGTTCTAGGTTAAGATTATCTACCAAACAACGAGATATAAAAGAATGTGATGCACCAGTATCAAATAGAACACTAACTGACATACCATGGATCGAAAGCGTACCTCCCAACACTGCTTTTCCTTTCTCCTGCGCTGTTGGTCTTGAGGTATCCGGTTCCAATGCAAATATTTTGCCTTTCCCATCTTTTGCTGGCTCCTTGCACTGGTTCTTATAGTGACCAATCTAATCGCAGTTGAAACATCTAACCCCTTTCTTCTCAGCAGCCTTCTTTCCCTTGCATGTCCGGTACTCATGAGCATAATGCCTCTTCTTATCACACTTATAGCAGACAACTTCTACCTTCCCCTTCTTCGCGGCTCCTCCCTTCTAAGCCCCTTTCTTATGGATAAACTTTCGCTTCTGACCCTGTCCCATTTGGAATTCGTTGGCCTTATTCTTTTCAAGAGAAGTAAGCATTTCCTCTTGCCTCGATGCCATTTCAACTACAAATCACAAGGATCTCTGATATGAGGTAATGTAGCCCTAGCCAACTCAGGCTTCAACCCCCTGATGAACTTCTCGTTCCTCTTAATCACAATATCCATAGTGGCATATCCATACCTAGCCAACTCCTCAAACCTTCTAGCGTACTCTAACACTGTCATGTCTTCCTGCTCCAATTCAGCAAACTTCTTGAGCAAGGCATACTTCACCATCATAAACATCAACCTCTCCTCAAACCTTCTCCTGAACTCAGCTCAAGTCATATTCTCTTCATTTACTCCAACTGTCACACTATTCCACCAGAATAAAGCTGTCTCGATGCAAGCCTCCTCTTCTGCTCATCATTTAGCCCCAGATCAGCAAATATTCTTTCGCAATGAAGCAACCAATTCTCTACTTCGATTGTGTCGTCGGTACCGATGAACGGCTTTCCTCTCGGCCTAATGTATGCTCAAGATAGCATAGTTGTTGACCACTGAAGCTTCCTGAACTACTACTCCAGCATTTCCTCCAACCATTCTAGCAGCAACACCCGCCTGCATCATTCACGAAAAACTGATACATAGCTCTCATATCCACTTGTAGGACTCCGGCACCAACATTCCCTACTTGTGCCCGACCTTGGTTACTTCTAATATTCGATCTAGCAATTCCATTTGTAGTGGTGCTTCCTCCAAGATTAACTCTTCCACTTCTAGCATCCATATCTGTATTTAAGCCTCGTGAGATACATAAGAATAGTCTAAGGGAGATAGGAGAATAAAGATATAGCGTATATTTATAAATAATAAATGCAAGTACATTACTATAGCGTTATACCATACCCTGATCTTATCTCTAATTCCTTAGGATTATGTTTTCAAAAATCATTTTTAGATAACGTTTTTCATTAACGTATGCTCTGATACCAAGTTGTAAAGTCCCTTATCTGGAGGCCCGAAGCTAAGCGCTACATATGCGATAGTCATCCATAGTATTAACTTCCGGTGACCAAATACAATAACGTTAATGGTATCCATAATATCAAAAGCACATGAATATGAAACAAAATCATAGATTTCACAAAAACAACTTTCCTTGATTACATTTCACAAAACATGTTTCATATTCCATTACATAATCCTATAATTGTTTCCAAGGTTCTGATCAAATATAATTATTACAAAATACGCCAAGAGCGACATATGATAATGCCCCCTTGGTTAACCAGAGTACTATATAGTCACACTAACATAATACAACATAGCGGAATCAAACAAAATAAAACAGCAAATCCTAAATCACTATCCGTCAGCCACCTGCTCGTCTCTGGAAGCTTTATTCGCCAACCTACTCAAATCTGAAAATTCTCAACCCTTAGTCTACTCAAATTAATTTTGAGCACCTAAGAGTTTAAGGGGAAAAACATAAACTTCGAGTCGGACATAAAGCTTGGTTTGAATAATACTATACATCTCGATTATTTGATATTGAGCGAGGTCACGCCGCTTAGTAGAACGGGTTTTCCCTCACTAATATCCTTTTAAAACATATCTTTTGCAAATCATAATCCTACAACCAAAACTGGTTAATTAAACTGATTATATCAATAATAGCAATATCATATATGCTAAAAACAGGTATTTACTGGACCAGCTATCCAAAACAAATGTAGTTTTGTTTGGCTAACTGCTAACCTTTGGCTGTCTCGGACCTACCAGAAATAATAATAAATATGATCTAACAACCATTAGATAAGTCTTCTGAACGGTCTGTCCCTAATTTACTTCTCCAAGGGTCTCCTGATCCTAATGGTTTTGCGGGCTCACTAATAACCTATCTTCTTTTATGTACATATATTCCTTTCTGTGTGTAAACATCATTTAAGTCTACCTGTGACTAAGCCCTACACAATGTGGAATAAATTAGCTAGGGGCTAATAGCTAATGAGTAGGGCGCAACCCTACACCAGTCCCATCTGGTCTTCTAATCTAAGTCATTTTCTTAGGGTTAACAATCCTTTAAAATTTTCCTTGAAAACTTTTTAAAAATGATTTAAACCTATACATCATACTTATACAAGAAAATACATTATTTGCTTTACTCTAAGCTAATTGCCATGTTATATATACTTTACTCAAAATAATGTTGATGAAATATAATAAGGATCACCTATCCCTCCAAAAGAAGTTAAAATCCTTTTTAACTTAAAACACTTGGGCTATATTGCCAAGGTAGATCATTCGAAACCTTTATTTAGAATTTGTAAACAACCTATTCGAAACCATTGAAAGTATCCCTTTCGAAACCATTGAAAGTACCCCTTTCAAAGCTATTAAAAGTACCCCTTTTGATACAAGTAAACTACCTTGCGCATTGGTTTCGATGGTGATGGTGGTGGAGGAACACGATCGAAAGATAGGTGCCGAAAGTGGCAAAACATGTAAAAAGCATGTTTAAACTGATTTTTAACTTTTTTTAGGTAATCTTTTCAAATAACCTGCCTTGTTTGTCAAAATATTATTGGTTGCCAATTTTCTTTTCCAAAAGTACTACCGAAATTTCAGAATTAAACTAATTAAATTATTTACAAAATGCCCCTTCTCCTTTTTTAAATATATAAAACATTTAAGTCACATACCTTAAATAATTTTATATATCCATTATAAAACTTTGGAATATTCTATAAAAATTCACATAAATCTCTTTTAATATGTTTTCTAACATATATAAATTTAAGACCCAAAACACATACATAATTGTCGAAATTAATTTTAAACCCAAATAACCTTTTTCTTCACTAGAAAATTAATATTAATTCCACAATAATTTAGAAAATTATGAAACTTGATACCCATTTCCAAAGTAATATTTCTGACCTCGGATTAAAATTGCAAGTCTATTGGATGTTAATTAATAGGTTTTCTAAATCAATTCTTATCATAAAATCCATATGAAATAGCCAAAATCATCAACAAGTATATATATCCATTTTAATCAATCAAAACATGGCAAAACATTTGCAAAACAATTTCGGATCTCAATCTAGTATCTGAAAATAAAAACATGAGATGTAACCTATTATTTACCTTTGCTTTGATGTTAAGGAGTTGAGATTTGATCTTGGATTAAGTTGATTTGGATTCTTCCTCTTGATTTAGCTAATCTTCCCCTTACTTCTTCTTAATGGTGGTCGGCCCCTAGCTTTGTTTTTAGTTTGTGAAATAAACGTGTAAAATGAAATGGTATGGAGGCTTAGAGTATATGAGTATGGCTCATTCCTACTTTACCCTTATCTAATTCATTTTGTTTTTTCTTTGGTTCATTAATTCAATTAAGCACGGCTACACCCTTATTATAAAAATTTCAATTCCCTTAACCAATTTATCTTTTCATTATTCTATTTAATTGTTTGCGCCAAAATTGGTCAAAAACACCCAATTGCCGATGAAAGCACCCGTTTACAATCACAGATCAAAGATAGCAAATGTGTAGAGAATATAAATATGAAAAACACTCAGAAAATTAAAAGGAAAGCAGTAGAAACACACAAATTTATAGTGGTTCGGCGTTCTAGCCTACATCCAGTTTGAAGAATTTGACTTTATTGATTTTTGCTTGCTGATTACAATGTGTTACAATAGTAGAATTCGAGGTCAATGGTGATTTTGACAGAGTCTGGACGTAGAAGAGCTAAAAGTCCCCTTTTCTGAAGGTCCTGGGCCGCTATTTATAGGTGTAGGCTGCAAATATCCCGCCCAGTCTCGGAAGACTCCTTCTCTCATGTGGGTGTGCCCACATGATCGATCCCGAGTGATTTCGACTCGATCCATGATCGATACGAACGAGATTCGTATCGATCAAAATCTTGCCCAATCGAGTCGATATCGATCATGAATATTCATGTGGTTGTGCGTAAGCTCCTGTGAAAATTTGGTAGCGTTTGGAGTTGTAGATTTTGAGTTATGATCGATGCAAGTTTGGATTTCCAAGGTGTTGTCTAATTCGTATCGATTCATTCGAATCCATCTTTTTGCATCACTTCTAAGCACGTGCTAACCATTGACGCGACGCTTACTTTTAGGATCGATCCATATTTTATGATGAGTTGACCGCTTCGTATCGATCTATGTCTGCCTTTCGTATCCATCACCTGTGCCTTCGTTCGCATCGATGAGATGGGTTGCCTAATTCGCATCGACGTTCCCAGGTGCTACTTCACATCGATCAACAAGGAAGTCGTTCGTATCGGTCCATCATGTGCCATTCACATCGATCACCGGCCGATCGATACGAATAGCATGTATGGGTGGATCGATACGAAATGATAGTTTTTTTATGGATACGAAGTAGCCTGAGTCCGATGGATATGAAGAAGAATGGGCGTGGGTGGATCGATACGAATAAGCTGGTGGATGACGGATGCGAGAGCAGGGATGGTTACGAAGTGGGGCATACTTGATGGATTCGAACTAATGGATGCTTGGTGGATACGAACGAGATTCCTTGGATGGATACGAACGAAACTGCTACGAAAGAGGCGGTCTGATGGATACGAACAAGAGCATTGCCTAATTTGCATCGATCATATCTTGAGAATATGAACCCCGATTGACTTGAAATTTGAAATATAGCCTTTTTTAGTCTCGTTCATCATTCCCAATCGATCCTGTCTTGATTGGAGCTCGGCCAAATTTTGACGATATCGATCATAGCCTGTCTCCAATCGATCTCCAATACTGGTTCCCAAAAATTAGGGGTTGTTACACTTTCTTATACTGTAAGGACCTATAATTTAATCGTTATTTAAATGAATATTTAATTTAATTTTAAATAATTAATAAATGGATTTTTATTAACCAATAAAACTATTTTAAATAATAATTAATGATGATAAAATCATTTTCAAAATTTGTTTACCAAAATATATAGTTCATAGAGGAATAGAAAATATGACCAGAAATTATTTTTTGAAATATCGATTTTTCATTTTTTTTAAAGTTATTCAAATGGTTATAACACTATGTTAAACATACATGCACACAATATAAACCATTTTAACATGGTGTGTACATGTTTATATATGCATGTGCATGCTTCTCCTAAAACATATAAACATATAAATTAATATAAGATTTTATATCATAAATATATATATATATAACATATATAAAATGCTCCTTTTCAACTCAAGTATACTAGAGAACATGGCATGAATAGTTGAAAGTGGGAGGGGTACAACAGACGATTTTGAAGGGGGGGAGGGGTATGGATGTGCATGCATATACCTATTTAAATATAAACCTCTTTATATTATTCTAATTTATATCCTAAGCCTATAAATACCCCTTAACTTTCATTCATTTCATTTTACATTCTCTTCTTCCACTTTGAAAATCCTAAGAGCTTAAGATACTTAGCCATGGCCTCCTCTTCATAAATTCAAAAATGAGGAATACCACTTCTTTCACTAAAAATCACCTCTTTATTTCACAAAACCACTTCTACATCTCCTACAACACCTTCTCTTCCAAATCTCAATCCCATCCACCCCTAAACCATGATGGATGAGTCTAAACTACCCATGGCCATGCCTAATTAGTCTAGGCTGAGCATATTCAAGAGGTCAAGGGTACAAAACTTTCAAATTTGCAATATGAAAGTGTACGTGTAGTACTAAGGATCGTGTAATATGGTATATAAATGCGAAAACTGGTAATAACAGTAAAATAAAAATTAAAGTAAGCACATCGGGAATTTTTATACTGGTTCGAACTTCCCGTTCTACGTCCAGTCCCAGAATACCCTCTGGATTTAAACTAAACCCCTCACTTAACCCGGAGGAATAGGTATACGACACCTGAGCAGCCGAACAGGAATTTTTCCGCCTCAACAGCCGAAGAGGACTTCAACTTAATACAAATAGTTTGTTGACGACTATGTTCTGAATAACACTAATTGCCTTTTGATAGTACAACTTTCCTATAATCAAATCCTCAAGAGTATATATGTGTGTGAAGATTTAGAAGGAAGATAATCACGTAGAATCGAATTATATGAATTAAATCAAGGATTCTAGTGATATTAAATAAGAATAAATGCTTTTATTTGCAGAAATGAATAGAGAATAGATTTCAAAATTATAAACAAGAATCGGTTATTTGTAGAAGTGAATTGAACATGTTTATATAGTTGTAGAATAGTTACAATCTTTCATGAAGAGTTTTAATCAAGAGTTGTGTCCATATCTGTTGGATTAAAGAACATTCCTCTTTATGAACAATTGCACCTCTTCAGAAAACTAGCCGTTGTGTTCTGGTCGGTTGATCGAGAAACCTGGGCCGGTCAGCTGAGTTTACAGATATAAATAAAACGGTGCATATCTGTGCACTAGACACAGAGTCGGTCGACCGAAGATTCTGGTCGGTCGGCCGACCTGCTGTTGTTTGCACAGTGTACATCTATTTTTGTATAAATCAATTTGTCTATATGTGTGACTACTTGAGGAATGATTTTAACAATATTTTAAGACTCAATGAAATAAAATATTCATACTAATATCTAGATTGTAGTCTTGTCTCCTTTGTAGTGTGCAATATATGGTTATTCTCCTTTTTGTCGCTTTCGTATAGTATTCTCGTCGTATGATCTCTGAAGCTTGTGTCATGAATCAAAACTCATGAATCAACATTCTCCCCCTTTTTGATTGATGACAATACTTAGGTGACGAAGTAGAATTTATCTATATTATAATTCTCCCCCTGAATATATGGCGACTTTTCTGCAAAAAAATTGTTAGCTTTCATACATTTATCCCCCTTTGTCATCGACAAAAAGGAATACTTACTAGATGTAATATGTAAAAGAAATGCGAATCAATGAATTTTAAATATTACATTTTCAAACCAAAATAGGAATAATTAAAGATGTTTGCTTAGTACACAACATTTAATAAAAAAAACATATTGTTCATAAAGGAATACTTGAAATTAAATTGTAAAACAATACGATTACTCCTCATCATCATCGGAATCCCAAAATTCTGGACGAATATTTTCTTCTGGAGGAATATGTTCCTTACCACGTCTTTGAGTGTGAGGTGCATGAGTTCCAGATGTAACAGAACTTGTGTTATCTGAAGTAGACCAAGAGAAATTTGGTGCGGGTCTTTTTCCGGGAGCAACAAAAGAGGCACCGGCTTCGGAAGTACATGATAAGGCATCCCATAAATTTACGAAGAAGCCCTTGATTTTCTTGAAACTACCATCAATTTTTCATAGCCGGCTATCCAAGGCTAGTTGATTTTGTGCCAAAATATCAATGGCCGCTTCCGTACTCATTCCGGGAGTTGGTCGTTGAATTGAGGTTTGGCGAGTTATACATTCCGTAGCATGAGTAGATGGTTGAGGTGTAGAATAGCTATGACGTAGTTGTTCTCTTGGAGTATCACTCCATTACTCAAATCTAATAAATCGAGGTGGAACATCAGGTAATTTCATTAACTTTATGGTCCGTGAATCAAACATATGGACTTTGGAGGTTTCGGATTCCGGAGCATTGATGACGAAACTATTGATCAATCTCATTATGTATTCTCCATAATAAATATGGAGCATCTTTCCTTGGTTAAAAGAGAGAAATTCATCCATAAGAAGTTGTGACCAATTAACTCGTATTTTCCTACAAATAGCATACAATGCTTTAAAATTTTCGGGATATACGAGATGATATGAACCACCTCTAGGATCTAAAGGTTTCATCATGAATCGATGAAGAAGTCGAGCTTTTGGTCTAAGCGATGATGTTTGTCTAAAATCCGATGCATCATCTTCGAAAAATAGATGGCTTATCCGGTCACGAGTTGATATGTTACAATCTACATCATGTAATGAGATACCACCCGGTCTAGCATCCAAAATGTGGTTAATTCGATCAATGGAAAGGAAAATCGAAGTACCACAAACCGATGTCCAAATACAATTTTCAGTGTTTCTCGGCGGATTTACAAGGTTGAGGTTTGCTAGAAATAACTTGACCATTATATGATTAGTTTTCAAGTTATTTTTCCTATGGTCAAGGAATGTATCAAGACCACTCTCAAGGGCGGCATTTTCAATACCGTAGGAAGCAAAATCAGGATAACTTACAAATGATTCTTCAAAGATTTTGGCATCTTGAAGTTGTATCCATCTTTGAAGAGCTATATCATTAACTAGCCATGAAGCAATTTGTGTATCCACAGGAGTAGATGAAGAAGAGCCACCGGTTGTCTTTGATTTCTTCTTGGGAGCCATTTGTTTTTGGAAGAATAGATTAAAGATTTGAGAAGTTTTAATGGGGGCTAGGTTAAAAACTGTAATTGGGAAAGTAAGAGTGAAGAGGTAAGTTGAAAAGGTGAAAGGACGGGGTATACATTTGAAACAAAAGACAGCCAGAATATACGTTCGGTCGACCGAAGTTACTGGGTCGGCTGACCGAACTGGTAATCTGAAAGTTGTTGAAACTCTCGGGAAGGGTTCGGCTGACCGACTCAGGGTCTTCGGTCGACCGACCCTGTTATAAATGTGTTTTTGAAACTCTCGGGAAGGGTTCGGTTAACCGACTCAGACTTTCCGATCGACCGATCCTGGTAGAAATGTATATTTTTGCTTTTTTTCAACAGAAAATTATAGAAATATAAATTATATTTTCATATCATTATATTTATACATCTTATTGAAAACAACAACATATATATATATATATAATTTAGCCATCGTTCGTTAAAATCTACGTTCCCATGAGTTTGGGGACGGAACGTCTTCTATTGGTGACCATCTTGGAGTTATTGGAGTTTGAACTGGATTTGACGAGGATGATGGTTTATAAGAAGGTTCAGCAACATCATCCTTCTTTGATGAACAAATTTTCATGGCAATCTTTTCTAGAAAACTTAAACGTCTCGCCATGACTTTTTGTTCATATTAGAGTTCCCGTTGCATATCCATTTGTTGTCGTTGGTAGTGATGTATTTCATCAATTTTTTGTTTGGTAGTTGGAGATATTACCATCGTATTCTTCCCTTTTTTATTTTCAGGTGTATAGCCTGTATGGGAGTCTTCCCATGGTTTCCACCCATGTCAGGGATGCGGTCGGAACCATCAACGTCCGAAGATGTGTATGATAGATGAGAATTTCCAGAGTTATAATAGTCATTGTTTGAAGACATATTTCAAGTTTTGTTTTTAAAATTTTCTTAGTATATGTTTTAAAAGATAAGCATGGTATATATATATATATAAACATCTATTTGCTGAAAAATTAGTGGATTGAAACTAATTTTAACTATAATCACAGAATTTTAAGAATAAAATTGTTTGTAAATGTATGATTTATAACATAAGAACTAAATATAGTTTTTCTGAAAACAAAACAGATAAAACAAACTTTAAAGAGAACTAAAACAAGAAACACCCATAGCTCAAGTAGCTATAACACAACATCTAACAAGCAAGTCAGAGGTCATGAGTTCGAGTTCCGCTTTGGTCAGAAATAAAACAATTTTTGTTTTTCGATATTTTTGCATATTTTTATTCATAAATCTTTAAACGATATTATACCTAAATCACGTCTAAGTTTTATAAAAATATTTTCATTTAGTGGTTTAGTAAAAATGTCAGCAATTTGATTTTCAGTATTGATAAATTCTAAATTTATTAATCCTTTTTCCAAACAATCACGAAGAAAGTGATGACGAATATCGATGTGTTTTGTTCGTGAGTGATTAACCGGATTTTTAGAAAGATATATTGCACTAGTATTATCACAATAAATTATAGATTTTTCAAGATGACAATTAAAATCTTGTAGTGTTTGTTGCATATATACGACTTGTGCACATGCCAAAGCAGCAGATATATATTCTGCTTCACACGTCGATAAAGAAACACAGTTTTGTTTCTTACTAAACCAAGAGACTAAGGAACGTCCAATGAAATGACACGTTCCACTCGTACTTTTTCGATCCGTCCGACTTCCTCCAAAATCAGCATCGCTATAGGAGACTAATTCGAAAGGACATTCTTTCGGATAAAATAGTCTGAAATCTTTGGTTTTAGTTAGATAACGAATAATGCGTTTAACTGCTCTCATATGAGACTCTTTGGGATTTGCTTGAAATCGAGCACATAAACAAACACTCATCATAATATCGGGTCGACTCGCTGTTAAATAAAGTAAAGAACCTATCATACTACGATACAGCTTCTGATCAACACTTTTGCCATCTTCATCTCTATCGAGATGAATCGTTGTGCTCATAGGAGTTGGTTCAGCAGCAGTGTTTTCCAGACCGAATCATTTAATTAAATTATAACAATATTTTTCTTGATTAATAAAAATTCCATTTTCAATTTGTTTAATTTGTAATCCAAGAAAATATGACAATTCTCCCATATGAGACATTTCAAATTCATTTGTCATTATAGTCGAAAATTCCTGACATAGTTTTTCATTTGTCGAGCCAAAAATGATATCATCAACATATATTTGAATTATTAAAATATCTTTATTTGTTTTCTTAATAAAAAGTGTTTGATCTACTTTACCAATTTCAAAACCAGATTCTAATAAATAGCTTTTAAGACGATCATACCAAGCACATGGTGCTTGTTTTAAACCGTATAACGCCTTTTTGAGTTTATAAACATGATCCGGAAATTTTTCATGATTAAAAAGAGGTGGTTGTTCAACAAAAACATTTTCTTTTATGTATCCATTTAAAAATGCACTTTTAACATCCATTTGATACAGTTTAAAATTATGAAAGCACGTGAAAGCTAATAAGATTCGTATTGCTTCAAGTCGGGCGACTGGAGTAAACGTTTCTTCGTAATCAATTCCTTCTTCTTGATTATATCCTTGTGCAACTAATCTAGCTTTATTCCTGGTTATATTTCCTAGTTCATCTGCTTTATTTTTGAAAACCCATTTAGTACCAATGGCTGATTGATCACTAGGTCTAGGAACGAGTTCCCAAACTTCGTTTCGTTCGAATTGATTTAGTTCTTCTTGCATGGCAAGAATCCAGTAGTCATCAGTTGATGCTTCTTTTATATTCTTAGGTTCAATGTTAGAGAGAAAAGCTACATGACCAACTTGATTTAATTGATGTCTGGTTTTAACATTCGTATTAACTTCTCCAATTATATTTTGCACAGGATGATCTCGTAAAATTCTAGGTGGAGATTTTATTATATTAGAAGTAATGTTTGTATTTTCATTGGTTTCATGAGTCTCAAAATTTTCATTTGTATTAATATTTTCATTCTGAGTAGTTTCATCATCAGAATCAAAAGTAACAATTGGATTTATATTTTTAAAACTCTCGTCAAATGAAACATGTAAGCTTTCTTCAATAATTTGAGTTCGTTTATTATAGATTCGATAAGCCTTGCTTCGTTCCGAATATCCAACGAATATTCCTTCATCGGATTTTGGATCGAATTTGCCTAGCTGATCTTTAGTATTTAAAATAAAACATTTAGAACCAAAAACTTTAAGATATGAAATATTTGGTTTTCTTCCATTTAGAAGTTCATATGGAGTATTCTTAGTTAATGGTCGAATAGAAACACGATTCAATACATAACAAGCAGTAGCTACAGCTTCTGCCCAAAAGTGTTTCGATAAAGTGGTTCCATTTAATAAAGTTCTTGCGCATTCTTGTAACGTTCTATTTTTCCTTTCTACAACTCCATTTTGTTGTGGTGTTCTAGGAAACGAAAAATTATGGTTAATACCTTTCTTGTTACAAAATTGTTCAAAAGCTTCATTTTCAAATTCTCCTCCATGATCACTTCTTATATTTTTAATTTTCAAACTTTTAATATTTTGAATTCTTTTAACAAAAACTTTAAAATTATCAAAAGTATCACTTTTATTTTTCAAAAAGAAAATTCAAGTATATCTAGAAAAATCATCTACAATAACAAATACATATCTATTATGATTAATAGACTGCACTTGAGTTGGACCAAAAAGATCCATGTGTAAAAGTTCAAGTGGTTGCTCTGTAGATATTACTTTCTTTGATTTAAAAGAAGATTTGTTAATTTTCCTAATTTACATGCATCACAAAATATATTAGTTTCGAATTTTAAATTTGGTAAACCTTTAACTAATTTGTTTTTAGCTAGTTTGTTGATAGTATTAAAATTGATGTGACAAAATCTTTTGTGCCAAAGACAAGAATCGTTTTCTTTAGCCACTAGACATAAATTTGAATCATTATTAACATTCATATTTAAGATATAAATGTTTTTATCTCTTTTTCCTTCGAAAATAGTGTTATGATTTTTATCGAAAATATTACATTTATTTTCTGAAAAAGTTATATTAAAACCTTTATCGCATAGCTGACTAATACTTAATAAATTGTGTTTTAAATTTTTAACTAATAAAACATCAGTAATGAGAGGTAAATTAGAGGTACCGTTGCTACTGACATCGCCTTTGCCGATGATATATCCTTTTGAGTTATCTCCAAAGGTGACTGCTCCTCCATTTGAGTATATAATGTTTGACAATATTTCTTTGTTTCCAGTCATGTGTTTTGAGCAACCGCTATCTAAAATCCATTTTCCTCTCTTTTTATGTGGTACCTACAAAAAGTTTATAAAAAGTTGGTACCCAATCTTTTTAGGGTCCTAAGAGTTAGATCTTAGGAAGCCAAACCCATACGGGTTCAGAATTCCCTTTATAAACATAATTCTTGTTATTATGAACAGTTTCCATAAATATTTTGATATGTTTATTCCTTATCAAAACATTATTTGTTTTTGGAATCCATATCTTGATGGTTTTAGTATTTGGGTAAACTGTTTTCTTAATATCTTTCTTAATATTATTATTAATCCTACTTTTAACAAAATTATTTTATTTCTTAAATCCTAATCCAGATTTATTGTTAGAGGATTGAGAATTTTTAAGTAAACTAGAAAGATTCTCTCTTCCTTTGTTGAAATTAGATACATTTTTAGAAATATCATCAAATTTTATTTTATGACTAGATTTTTCTAACTCTAAATCCTTAATCTTAGAGTTAAAACTATTATTTTCGAAAAGTAAAACATCATTTTTATTTTTCTGAATTTCTAGTTCTTCAGATATTGACGAAATTTGAGAAGATAAGTAAGAATTTGATTGTTGAGAACTTTCAAGTTCATCTTCTAATATTTTCTTCTCATCTTTCAGCATATCTACTTCTAAGACAATTCTATCTAACTTTCTTTGCAACTCCTTATTTTTCTTTTTGAGTTGTTTTGCTAAATTTACTAATTCAAAATTTATTTCAATTAAATCTTCAAAAGTAAAATCACTTACATCGTTTGACGAAGCCATGAAGCACACATTTGCTTGTTCATTATCACTTTCACTCTCTGATGAGGCTGATGAGTCAGTGTCGTCCCAAGTTACAGAGAAAGCTTTTCGTTTGGTTTTGTCCTTCTTGAAATTATTCTTTTTACGCTCTGGACAATCTTTCTTCATGTGTCCTTTCTTATGACATTCATAACATTCCATTGCTGAAGATGATGGTTTGCTGCTATTGGAATTGTTGTTGGAATTATTTTTGTTTCCCTTGAATTTGTTTCTGTTGAATTTAAAAAACTTTTTGAAATTTTTAGCGATCATTGCCATATCTTCATTATCTGAGTCAGAATCATCTTTTTCTACTTGAAATGCCACATTTTTCTTTTCTTGTGCTCCATTTCTTTTTGCCTGCAAATTTACTTCGTAGGATATTAAATTACCTATTAATTCCTCTGGTTTTAATGTTGACAAATCACTTGCTTCTTCAATGGCTAGGAATTTTCTTTCCCATTCGTCCGTTAAAGAATTTAAGATTTTTGTAACAACATCAAAATCAGTAAACTTTTGTTCTAGTGATAGTAAAGGATGATAAATATCCTGGAATCTAGATTACATGTCATTTATAGATTCATTTGGCCTCATTTTGAAATTTTCAAATTGATTTTTCAACATTGAGATTTTGCTTAATTTAACTTTGTTAGTTCCTTCATGTGTTATCTTAAGTGTTCTCCAAATTTCATAACCAGAAGTGCACATGCTAACTCTATTGAATTCGTTTCTATCTAATGCACAAAATAAAATATTCATAGCCTTTGCATTTGATGTAGCATCTAGTTTTTGTGTGTTACTCCAAGTTGAGTATTCTCCAGAAGGAGCTGTGTACTCACTTTGTATAACATTCCAGATATCAAATCCACTAGATTGCATATATATTCTCATTCTAGTTGACCAATAATTGTAATTTATACCATTAAAAAGTGGTGGTCGTGAAGTTGATTGACCCTCTGTGAAACTAGTATTAGTGTTAGTGTCAAAATCGTTAGTATGTGTTGTTGCCATATTACTAGAAATAGATATCAAATAACTTTGTGACGGTTATAGGATTTCCTTGCTCCGATACCAAATGAAAGTGTACGTGTAGTACTAAGGATCGTGTAATATGTTATATAAATGCGGAAACTGGTAATAACAGTAAAATAAAAATTAAAGTAAGCACACCAGGAATTTTTATACTGGTTCGAACTTCCCGTTCTACGTCCAGTCCCAGAATACCCTCTTGATTTAAACTAAACCCCTCACTTAACCCGGAGGAATAGGTATACGACACCTAAGCAGCCGAATAGGAATTTTTCCGCCTCAACAGCCGAAGAGGACTTCAACTTAATACAAATAGTTTGTTGACGAATGTGTTCTGAATAACACTGATTGTCTTTTGATAGTACAACTTTCCTATAATCAAATCCTCAAGAGTATATATGTGTGTGAAGATTTAGAAGGAAGATAATCACGTAGAATCGAAGTATATGAATTAAATCAAGGATTCTAGTGATATTAAATAAGAATAAATGCTTTTATTTACAGAAATGAATAGAGAATAGATTTCAGAATTATAAACAAGAATCGGTTATTTGTAGAAGTGAATTGAACATGTTTATATAGTTGTAGAATAGTTACAATCTTTCATGAAGAGTTTTAATCAAGAGCTGTGTCCATATCTGTTGGATTAAAGAACATTCCTCTTCATGAACAATTGAACCTCTTCAAAAAACTAGCCGTTGTGTTCTGGTCGGTTGATCGAGAAACCTGGGTCGGTCAGCTGAGTTTACAGATATAAATAAAACGGTGCATATCTGTGCACTAGACATAGAGTCGGTCGACCGAAGATTCTGGTCGGTCGGCCGACCTGCTGTTATTTGCACAGTGTACATCTATTTTTGTATAAATCAATTTGTGTGTATGTGTGACTACTTGAGGAATGATTTTAACAATATTCTAAGACTCAATGAAATAAAATATTCATACTAATATCAAGATTGTAGTCTTATCTCCTTTGTAGTGTGCAATATATGGTTATTCTCCTTTTTGTCGCTTTCGTACAGTATTCTCGTCGTATGATCTCTGAAGCTTGTGTCATGAATCAAAACTCATGAATCAACACAATATTCTTAAGTGTTTTCCAGTTTCGGCAAAAGTTCGCTTTAATTTAGAAAAGTTTCGATGAGTAAAACTAATACTTTTGGAAAAGTAAACAACTTGTTTTTAATGATCTATATTTTATGAAAATGTAATGTTTGTTGTGTTGAATTTATCATGTTGTTTGGATGATATATGATTGCAAGTTGGTTGTTTGGAATAGATTTGTGATTTGGATAATATGTTGAGATGTTTGGATATGTATATGGATATGGATATGGATATATGAGATTGGTTTATGATATGATGGTGGTATTGTTTGTGAAACAAAACCGAGTATGTTGTGAGATGCTTGTGAAAAACTAATGCTTTAAAAAGTCGTAAAAGACTTGGGGTCCGATTTGAAAACGAAATCTTTTTTCTAGCTTTAGATTTTTGAAAATGTTTTCCAAGTTTTTACCTTTTGTTTAAGTTTCAAAACTCTTACAATTGTGTTTTCAAGCATGTGGTAGCTGGAGTCAAGTGAGATTTCCACCTAGTAATAAATTCTAGCGAACTGCGCTTATAGCGATAGTCGCTATGGATGTAGTTCGGGAAATTTTACGATTTCAAGTTTTAAAGCGATTTCTTTGATTTGTTTTGAAAACTTATTTCAAACTAAATTAAGTAAGTTAAAAAGTTTAAGATTTCAATTATTTAATTAATTGTTTATTTTATTAATTATTTATTTTATTAATTAGGGTAATTATTACTTAATTAATAAATTACGAAATTATGTTAAATAATTAGAGTTTAAGAAATTATTTAACTAAGTTAATTATTTTTAATTAAGTAAGTTTTAAATAATGATTAATTATGATAAAATAAAATTAATTTTTATTTAATCTTGTATTTTCTTTAATTAATTATTTAATTAGAGTTAATTATTTAATTGAGTATTATTTAATTAAAGGTTAATTATCTACTTAATTAGGGTTTAATTTCTTAAATAAATGTTATTTAATTAAAGTTTAATTGTAGATAAAATTAGGATTATTAATGATTTAATTTTGATTTAATTAAGATTAATTAAGGTTTAATGGAGTTTAAACTTATGATTTAATCAAAGGTTATTTATTTGAAAGTTTCTTTTAAAACACTATCGGTTATTTATTTTTAACCAATTTTCTTTTGAAGTAAAATGTTTTAAAACCAAGGATCTCTTGTCTATGCTATTAGGTAGCCAAATGAACTAAAGTAGTTATAATAAAATGATGATATGTTTTATTGAATGTTAGTCGACTTGTACTTATCACAAATACCGCACTTCGAGAACGTGATGAAAACGAGGGGGTTAATTTCGATAAACGGGTCATGATAATCTAAGCATATGGAAGATATGTCCATATGTAAATCTTTACACCCTGGTAGTGGGATAGTCCACTATAAACAACTTGATCTTTTAAAATTATCGAACGTTGGTTTGGAGAGAACGGGATCGAATATTGGTTGTTAATCGATTCGAACCAACGTCAACGTTCGAATTGGAAATAGTAAAGGCAAGGTCCAAGATAAAGACTTTAAAGCACAAGGGCTATTTGCTACTAACCCTGAGGGTGATTCCAAAACGGGTGTAGTGGAAATAGTGCCTTCGGTTCGTTCATCTCCTGAACAACTTGTATGGATGAATGCTGACATTGTGTCAACATATGGAAGGCAATGTTAGCATTCCAAGCGGCAATGCTATGATAAATATAAACGTAACCTCGGGCCTCATCAACTAAGAATGACCAAAACAGGGTATGCAGTAGTGTTATATGGGTCGCGCCCATCAGGGTACGCCATCACCATATCTAGAATTGATATTTAACCCATTTTTGTATGCTCCGGTACGGTTGCTGATCCCAACCATGGTGGTGATGTATTCGGTACTACTAGTCAAGTGGTAGGTCGGTTCTGTATAGCAGGAGTACAAGATGTTCTTGTTAGAGCCCCGGTGTATTTATCTGAAGGTGCACCTTCGGAAGGTATTTCCTTGCCCGGTCATGTACGGAATGCATTTCCCAATAAGTGCCTTCGGTCTTAGTTTTATAATTATTATGCTAGAATTTAATTAATGTAACAATTTCGGTTATGTGAATTATTTACTTGAAAACCTAGACACTATGATAATATCACTTGATTTCTATATAAAGTGTTTTGGTTATCGTAAGGTAAAAACCCGTCCGTTTTTATGTGCGGTGTGGTCTTACGAGATACCTTTGATTTGCAAATCGTTTTATATAAGTAAAAATTAAGTTGTTTGAGTTTACTCACACCAGACCCTTGTCTGACCTAGAGTTTTATTTTCTTTTCCTAAAACTCTTAGTTACTCAAATTTGTACGAATGGCTAAGTGATCCAGGTTTCTTACGGAAGCATTTTGAAGGAGCTGGAGTAGGTGGTTTCAACGTTAACTAGTTATTATTTATTCCGCTGTGTTTATGTATGATCTATGTATTTTTGTGATGGACATGTAGTTATAACTGTCCAGTTGAAGTTGTAATGTAATGACTCTGATGTATCATTTATATAAAAATGACCATGTAATATCTTATGTTTTCTATTATATGTTGATCTGATTCGTGGTGAGATTATGTGATTGTGTAATTTTTTCTTATCTTTCCTTTTCTTCTACTCTTAATGGCTCGTCTTTCGGTGCTAGAAAGGCGGTTGTTGCAATTTTGGATCAGAGCCTAGGTTAAGCGATCACTTCGGCTTTGGGTTGAGGGTCAACTTCGAGAGTGTGTATTTGTAATTTTTATTCATGTATATACATACACACACATATCCCTGATAGCTAGATCAGCTTGATAGGTTTGATTAGTACCCTTCCATCAAGATTTATCCCGTCCATGTTTTCTAAGATTATCTTACTATGTCCAGGTAGTAAAACATGAGTAACAGAGTCAGACGAGGTAGGGGAGGAGGTTGCACTACAAATACAAATGGTCGAACCCCAAATCCTAAAGGAGTTTGGATTGCCAAAGAGGCAACGCCAGAGCAGCCAAGAGTGAATTTCACAACCTTATGCAAGGATTACACTAACCTCGGAGGAAAATTGTTTAAAGGAACCGAGTCTATCATGGAAGTGCAAGCTTGGTTGCAATCTTGCGAAAAGATTTTTAAAGGTCTTGGTTTATCCGATGAACATAAAATATTTTTAGCGGCATGGCAACTGCAAGAGGGAGTAGCAGCTTGGTGGGACTCCCTTACTGCAGATGTCCCTAAGGAAGAGTTTTCGTGGGCCCGATTTAAGTAAAATTTTGAAGATCAATTCTTGCCAACAACTGGAAGGACGAGGATGTACCGCAACTTCATGGACTTGAAGCAAGGGGATCTGTCTGTAGCAGAATATGAGACAAAGTTCAGTGAGTTATCTTATTTTAGACCGAAATTGATATACACCCCATTAAAGAAGAATGAGATGTTTGTTTTGGGTATGAGAGAAGAGTACCATGAGAAAATGACTACTCATGTCAAAGGTACTTTTGTGGATTTAGTTGATATGGCTCTGAGGTACGAGGATTTGGAAAGGAAGAAGCCTACTCCAGTAGCACCCAATGGAAACGGGTCTAACAGGAGAAAGTTTAATCCTAATTAGAAGAACCAAGGAAAGGGAAAGCCAAAAGGTGGGATTCAAGGGAATCGTTTTAAGGATTTGTTTGCCACAAGTGTCAGCAGAAGGGCCACATCGCAATGTTTTGCAAGAATTCTAGAATTCAGCAGCAGCAGCAAAGTGGACATATATCCCTGATGGTCCAGAAGACTCTCTTTTTTAATCACCATCATCCCGGGCATATGGTAAAGGACTGCCCACTGATGAAGAAGGTGCAGCAGCCCAAGTTGTACGCTATTAAGAATAAACTGTGGACTTCAATGGATGTGAAGGGGAAAGGCGTCTTTGAAGGTTCCTTACTGATTAATGGTATTTTGTTCGAGCATTATTTGATATCAATGTCTCTCATAGTTTTATCTCTAATGAATCAGTAAGTAAATTTCATCTTATTCCTAGTATGGTAGAAAACCCTATGTGTGTGTCTAACTCCATAGGTGGTGTAACCCATTTGAATATGATATGTAAGAATGTACCAATTTCCTACCTTTCCCATCACTTTTCTTGCGACACATGTGTCTTGGACTTTAAAGCATTTGACATTATTCTTGATATGAATCGGTTATCAAAGTATAAGGTTGTCTTAAAATGTAATAAGAGAATTGTATCCTTAGTGACTGATATAGGAAGGAAAGCTATGGTATCACGTAAGGAACCTGGTATCCATATGTGTAGTTTCTTATATGCTCTGGAAGCAGCCAGAAGGATTTAGGGTCTATTGCAATTGTTAAGAATTTTCCCGATGTATTTGAAGAAGTTAAAAGTTTACTCCCGCACTGAGAGATAGGGTTTTGCATTGATTTGATCCCTGGTGCAAGACCCATGGTTCAACCTAATTGAAGGATGGCTTGAGGGAGGGAGAGAGGAGTTAGTAAGTCAAACCCAGGACCCGTTAAGCAGAGGATTGATTAGACTCAGTCGTTTGAGTTGGAGGTCTATTGTGGTGTTTGCGGCTAAGTCTGATGGATCTTTAAGGTTATGTGTGGACTATAGTGAATTGAATAAGCTGATCATTACAAACAAGTACCCCTTACCCCACATCGATGATCTTTTTGATCAACTTCATGGAGCTACGGTATTTTCTCAGATGGATCTAAGCTACTGGATTCCATAAATTGAGGGTTGCTGAAGATAGTACACCTTTAACTGCTTTTAGAGGCCATGATTGATTTTTTTTCTCGAGTGGTTGGTTATGCCTTTTAGGCTGACCAATGCACCGACGTATTTTATAGATCTCATGAACCGTGTTTTCGGAGATGTTCTTAACAAGTTTGTGTTAGTTTTCGTCGATGACATCCTTATCTACTCCAAATCTGAGAAGAGCATAAGCATTATTTGGAAGTGGTGTTGGAGACATTGAGGAGACATGTCCTGAAGGCGAAATTTTCTAAGTGCCATTTTGGAAATCGAAAGTAAGATTCTTAGGACATATTGTGACAGGATAAGATATTTCGATGGACACAGTGAAGATGGAAGCTATTCAAGAATGGAAGCAACTGCGGAATCCTACCGAGGTTTGCAGTTTCTTAGGGTTGGCTGGATACTATAGGAGGTTTATTCAAGATTATTCCAAGATTTCATCCCATTTGACTAAGATGACTAAGAAGGAGGAGAATTTTGTATGGACTCCTAAGTGTGAAGAGGCATTTCTGGAATAGAAAAGGAGATTGACCAGTGCACCAGTTTTGGCTGTTTCGGATGGAAATATTGGGTTCACGGTTTACACAGATTCGTGTGGAGTGGGGCTTGGTGCTGTTTTGATGCCGCATGGTAGAGTGATTGCGTATGCAAGCCGGCAGTTGAAGCCTCATGAGAAGAATTATGCTATGCATGACCTACAGTTGCTAGTTGTTTTCTTTGCATTGAAAATGTGAAGACACTACTTGCTAGGTAAGAATCCTTCTATCCTTTTAGTTTCTATCTAATCTTTAGAGATTTTAGGAGTAAGTTTTCAAATTCGAGCCCTTCACGGATCATAAATCCCTGAAGTACCTTTTTACTCAGAAGGATCTGAACATGAGGCAACAGAGGTGGTTAGAGTTTCTAACGGCATATGACTTGGATATTTTTTATACGCTAGGAAAGGCTAATTTAGTGGTGGATGCCTTAAGCAGGAATGTCGTATGACTCTCTTGGAGGTTACCCTGATACTTCAGTAAAGGATTATGAGAAGTCAGAGGGAGGATGAGACACTGGAAGGATTAGTTCAAGGAGTCAAGGGAGGTGGATGTTCGAATTTTGAGATGGATAGTCGAGGTGTTTCAAGGATGAACGGACAATTATATGTTCCATATGTGGATGGGCTGAGGCAGGAGGTTTTGTCAGAATGCCACAAATCTAGGTTAAGTATTCACCCAGGAGTTTATAAGATGTATAGAGACATGAAAAGAGTATTTCGGTGGCCAGGAATGAAGAAGGACATTTCAGTCTATGTTAGCAGGTGTTCGTGCTGTCAACAAATCAAAGGCGATCATTAGAAGGCATCTGGATTGTTACAACCTTTGGAAATACCCAACTGGAAATGGGAAATGATATCAATGGATTTTATCGATAGTTTACCCAGAACTGGAAAAGGAAATGAAGGTGTGTGGGTTATCATGGATCGGTTAACAAAGACCGCGCATTTTATTCCGGTGAAACCGACAAGGACCGCTGCTTCTTTAGCTGAAATTTTATGAGAGAGATAATCAAGTTGAATGGAGTTCCTATGAGTACCGTAAGTGATCGAGACTCCATATTTGCTAGTCAATTCTGGGCAGCATTGCAAACAACCCTTGGAACAAAGTTGAGCTTAAGCACAGCATATCACCCCTAAGCAGACGGAAAGACAAAGCAGGTGAATCGGATTCTAGAGGATCTCTTGAGAGCCTTTATTCTGAATTTCGGTGGATGATGGGAGGATCATTTGCATTTGCTTGAGTTCTCCTACAATAATAGGTTCCAAGCAAGCATCCGAATGGCACCATATAAAGCCCTATATGGATGACCATGCAAGTCACCAGCATGGTTGGTTGAGACGGGAGATAGATTAGTACTTGGGCCGGACATGATCCGAGAGGCTATAGAGAAAGTTGCAGTGATTAAGGAAAGAATGAAGGAGGCTCAAGATCGCCAAAAGAGTTATGCGGATAAGAGGCAAAGTGATTTGGAATTTGTGGTTGGATACTTGGTGTTCGTAAATATTTCACCAATAAGAGGATCTGTTAGATTGGGAAAAGCTGGGAAGTTAGCTCCAAGGTATGTTGGACCCTTCCGTATTCTCGAGAGGATCAGATCACTCGCGCATAGGGTCGAGTTGCTAGAAAGGTTGGCAGGCGTTAAAAATGTGTTTCACGTGTCTCATTTGGGGAAATATGTTCATGACCCATCTTTGATTATGGAGCCATCTTTTCAAGAGGAATTGGAGATAGAACCAAACCTGACAGTGGTTAGTTGTGGATCAGGATGAAAAGAGATTGCGTAATAAGGTGGTGCGACTAGTTAAGATTCAATGGAGCAAGGATCCTAGAGACTGCACTTGGGAGACAGTGGATTGTATGAAGGAAGCCTATCCTGAGTTTATGTTAGGATAGCTAGTCGTAGGTTGTGTGTATAGTATATGTTTTTTTGCTATGGATGCATAGTGTATGTGTTTGTATGTGTTTTATGATATGAATGTATGACTTTTTGCATGGTTTGAATTATCTATTTGATTGCTAATTTCGGAACGAAATTCTTCTAAAGGGGAGAGTGTAACGACCTAGAATTTAATCGCTATTTGAAAGAATATTTAATTTCATTTAAAATAATTAATAAATGAATTTTTATTAACAAATAAAACTATTTTAAATAATAATTAATGATGATAAAATCATTTTCAAAATTTGTTTAACAAAATATATAGTTTATAGAGAAATAGAAATGTAACCGGAAATTATTTTCCGTAATATCGATTTTTCATTTGTTAAAAGTTATTCAAAAGGTGATAACACTATTTTAAACATACATGCACACAATATAAACCATTTTAACATGGTGTGTACATGTTTATATATGCATGCGCATGCTTCTTCTTAAACATATAAACATGTAAATTAATACAATATTTTATATCATAAATATATATATATATATATATCATATATAAAATACTCTATTTCAACTCAAGTACACTATATAAGATGGCATGAATAGTTGAAAGTAGGGGGTACAATGGATGGTTTTGAAGGGGAGGAGGCGTATGGATGTGCATGCATATACATATTTAAATACAAATCTCTTTATATTATTCTAATTTATATCCTAAGCCTATAAATACCCCCTAACTTTCATTCTTTTCACTTTACAATATCTTCTTCCACTTTGAAAATCCTAAGAGCTTAAGAAACTTAGCCATGGCCTCTTCTTCATAAATTCAAAAACAAGAAATATCACTTCTTTTACTAAAAATCACCTCTTTATTTCACAAAACCACTTCTACATCTCCTACAACACCTTCTCTAACAAAAGTCAAGCCCATCCACCCTAAAACCATGATGGTCGAGTCTAAACTACCCATGGTCGTGCCCAATTAGCCTAGTCTGAGCCAAATTCAAGTGGTTTAGGGTCCAAAAATTTCAAATTTGCAATATTCTTAAGTGTTTTCAAGTTCCGGCAAAAGTTCGCTTTGATTTAGAAAAGTTTCGGTGAGTAAAAATAATATTTTTGGAAAAGAAAACAACTTGTTTTTAATGATCTATATGTTGTGAAAATATAATGTTTGTTGTGTTGAATTATCATGTTGTTTGGATGATATGTGATTGCAAGTTGGTTGTTTGGTATAGATTTGTGATTTGGATAATATGTTGAGATGTTTGGATATGTATATGGATATGGATATGTAAGATTGGTTTATGATATGATGTTGGTATTGTTTGTGAAACAAAACCAAGTGTGTTGTGAGAGGGTTGTGAAAAATTAGTGCTTTAAAAAGTCACAAAAGACTTGAGATCCGATTTGAAAACGAAAGCTATTTTCTGGTTTCGAATTTTTGAAAATGTTTTCCAAGTTTTTACCTTTTTTTAAGTTTCAAAACTCTTACAATTGTGTTTTCAAGCATGTGGTAGCTAGAGTTAAATGAGATTTCCACCTAGAAATCAATTATAGTGAACTGCGCTTATAGCGATAGTCGCTATGGATGTAGTTCGGGTAATTTTACGATTTCAAGTTTTAAACCGAATTCTTTTGATTTGTTTTGAAAACTTATTTCAAACTAAATTAAGTAAGTCAAAAAGTTTAAGGTATTTAATAATTCATTCATTTATTTTATTAATTAGGGTAATTATTATTTAATTAAGAAATTAGGTAATTAGGTTAAATAATTAGAGTTTAAGAAATTATTAACTAAGTTAATTATTTTTAATTAAGTAAGTTTTAAATAATAATTAATTAAGATAAAAGAATTAAAAAAAATTTAATCATGTATTTTCTTCAATTATTTATTTAATTAGAGTTAATTATTTAATTAATTATTATTTAATTAAAGGTTAATTATCCACTTAGTTAGGGTTTAATTTCTTAAATAAATGTTATTTAATTAAAGTTTAATTAAGGTTTAATTATAGATAAAATTAGGATTATTAATGATTTAAATTTGATTTAATTAAGATTAATTTAGGTTTAATGGAGTTTAAACTTATTATTTAATCAAGGGTTATTTATTTGAAAGTTTCTTTTAAAACACTATCGGTTATTTATTTTTAACCAATTTTATTTTTAAGTAAAATGTTTTAAAACCAAGGATCTCTTGTCCATGCTATTAAGTAGCCAAATGAATTAAAGTAGTTATAACAAAATGATGACACGTTTTATTGAAAGTAAGTCGACTTGTACTTATCACAAATACCGCACTTCGGGAACATGATGAATACGTGAGGGTTAATTTCGTTAAGAGGGTCATGATAATCTAAGCATATAGAACGTATGTCCATATGTAACTTTTTACACCCTAATAGTGGTGTAGTCCACTATAAACAACTTGACCTTTTAAAATTATCAAACGTTGTTTTGGAGAGACCGGGATCGGATATTAATTGTTATCTGGAAAACCACTTCGAACCAATGTAAATGTTCGAATTGGAAATAGTAAAGGCAAGGTCCAAGATAAAGAATTTGAAGCGCAAGGGCTATTTACTACTAATCCTGAGGGTGATTCCAAAACGGGTGTAGTAGAAATAGTGCCTTCGGTTCATTCATCTCCTTAAGACTTGTATGAATGAATGCTGACATTGTGTTAACATATGAAAGGCAATGTTAGCATTCCAAGCGGCAATGCTATAATAAAGATAAACATAGCCTCAGGTCTCATCAACCGGGAATGACAAAAACATGGTACGCAGCAGGGCTATGTAGGTCGCGCCCATCAGGGTATGTCATTAGCATATCTAGAATCGATATTTAACCTATTTTTGTATGCTCTGGTACGGTTACTGATCCCAACCGTGGTGGTGATGTATTCGATACTACTAGTCAAGTGGTAGGTCGGTTCTGTGTAGCAGGGGTTCAAGATGTTCTTGTTAGACCCTAGGTGTATTTATCTAGAGGTGCACCTTCGGAAGGTAGTTTCTTACCGTTTATGTATGGAATCCATTTCTCAGTAAGTGCCTTCGGCCTTAGTTGTATACTTATTATGCTGGAATTTAATTAATGTAACAATTTCGGCTATGTGAATTATTCACTTGAAAACCCTGGACATTATGGTAATATCACTTGATTTCTATATAAAGTGTCTTGGTTATCGTAAGGTAAAAACTCGTCCGTGTTTATGTGCGGCATGGTCTTACGAGATACCTTTGATTTTCAAATCGTTTTATATAAGTAAAAATTAAGTTGTTTGAGTTTACTTACATCAGACCCATGTCTAACCCGGAGTTTCTATCTTTTCCTAAAACTCTTGGGTACTCAAATTTGTACGAGTAGCCAAGTGATCCAGGTTTCTTACGGAAGCATTTTAAAGGAGCTTGAGCAGATGGCTTCACCGTGAGCTAGTTATTATTTATTCCACTGTGTTTATGTATGATCTATGTATTTTGTGATGGATATGTAGTTATAACTGTCCAGTTGAAGTTATAATGTAATGAATCTGATGTATCATTTATATGGAAATAACCATGCAATATCTTATGTTTTCTATTATATGTTGTTCTAATTCGTGGTGAGATTCTGGGATTGTGTAGTTTCTTCTTATCTTTCTTTTTCTACTACCCTTAATGGCTTGTCTTTCGGTGCATGAAAGGCGATCGTTTCATATACTTTGAGTGGTATTGACTTAAGGAATAATTTATTTATTATGAAATAACCTTTAATTCAAGTTTTGAACATGTATGAAATCACAATGTACTGAACATATATATGTATTTACTCCAAAAATCTATTTTGGATTTATTTTAGTTCCATTATCATTATATTTATACATATATAAATATATAACTTTAATTTACTTACAACCATTATAATTTAATTAACTTATATATAATATATACATGTATCATTATTAATACGATCATATTTAATTAATTTTTAGTTTTATTTAATTACACTATTTAGTTAAATATTATTTAAATATAAAAAAAATTATTGTTCATCTTAAACCATTTAAGGTGTTTGCGCCAAAAATGGTCACAAACCCCAAATACCGTGAAAGCATCAAGTTATGAAAGTAAATCAGCAATATTCAAACACAAATCTCAGATCTAAGCAAGCAACAAACAACAATCCAGAAGTAAAGAACAGTGACACACAATTTATAGTGGTTCGGATATCTCCGGCCTACGTCTACTTCAAAGTTTCATCTTTTATTGACTATCCTTGCTGGTTACAGATGGTTGCAGCAGATACAATGAATGAATTTCGAGTACAACAACAATGGAAAGAAGTAGAATCGAATCCGGCAGAGTCTGGACGTCCAATGGCCAAAAGATCCTCTTTCTACAGGCTTCAGGGGGCTATTTATAGGCGTAGGAGGCTGAGATCGCGCCCAAACTTCGGGAGACTTCTTCTGGCACATGAGGGGGCCCACGCGACCTACCCCACCAAGTTTCGACTAGATCTGCGATCGATACAAAGCAATTTCGTATCCATCAAGAAATGATCCAATCGAGCTGAAACTTGGCAGGATTGTTCTTTACCTTGTATGCAAGCTGCTGTGAAAATTTCATTGCATTTGGATCAACGGTGTGTGAGATATGATCGATACGAGATTGCTCTTTCGTGGACACTGTTGCGTTCGAATCCATGCTTCGTATCCACCTACTCGATTCGATAGAGGCACGTGCGCGTGTGATGATGTATTACGAATTCCCTGGGTCGATCCGCTTTGCGTGCTGAGTTGAAGGTTTCTTCCTTCGAACCAGGCATGTCCTTCGCCGCTATGAATGCTTCTTCTCTTGATTCGCGCTCGCATCCATATTTTTCGTTCGTTTGTGCCAATAACTTTGCTTTGCATCTGTATCCAACTGCTTGCATCGTACCATTCTTCGTATCGATTTCAGGAGTGTGTTTCGTATCGATCTATCTGATCGATACGAAATAATGTTATGCGAGGTTTTATCGATCGATACGAAAAACGTACGAAGGGCCAATCAGACACAGATGGATACGAAAGAAGCCTTACCTGATGGACGCGAACTCTGATGGCCTCCCATGGATACGAAGGTGCTAAACCTGATGGATACGAACACACTGAGGCGACACCATTCCGATGGATACGAACCTGATGGATTCGAAATGGCCATTGCCCCAGTTCACCGATGGATACGAACTACATATTCTTGCCATTTTGTATCGATCATATCTCCTCCACATGAACTCCGATTTACCTGAAACTTGGAATGTGGCCTCTCCTTGCATTGATTATCATCTCCAATCGATTCCGTCCGAATCGGAGCCAGGTCAAATTTTGACGACATCCATCGCAGCTTTAATTCTAGTCAATCCCCAATCCTGATATCGATCGTTCCTTGCCAATTTGTTGATATTCCAGCCTTGACCAAAAGGTGGGATAACATTTGCCCCCCAAAACATGCCTTATGATAATAAGGCGTGTTTTGAACAACTCCGAATCCGATATCCAGAGTCCATAGCCAGTTCCATGCCCATCCAAACTCGATAACCGAGTTTTAATCCATCCTTAGTCAATAGCCAATAACCGAATCCAGGACCTCTCTGGGTTGATATCCAAATCCATAACCTCTCCTGGCTCTTGCCAAGCGCAATCCACACCTGACGACCGTGGTCCAGTATCCCTAGACGTTGAGCTAACCTCTCCGGGTTCTTGCCGAGCGCAATCCACACTTGACGACCTTGGTCCAGTGTCCTTGAACGTAAGTAATGTCGTGGCTTAAATCCTAAGCCGAATCCTGGTCGCTTCGAACCCTTGTTGAGCATAGTCCATACTCAACGACCTGAAACAATAATCGATAATAGGGGGCCCAAGTCCTAGGCCGAATCCTGGTCTCTTCGGACCCTTAGCGAGCATAGTCCATACTCTATGACCTGAATGAGTCACTTTACCGTGTTCGGGCAAAACGACTCACCCCTTGCCAGGCATAATCCATACCCGACGGCCGTTTATCAAAAACCCAAACAAAAATCCAGTCAAAATCCAATCCAAAATCCAATTCAAACAAAAAATTCAGAAATCCAAACCAGCATCCAAAACAGAAACTAGTCATCCAAACGAAAATCCAAAACAGAAAGCAAACAAAACCAGGAGCTCAAACCAAACTCTAAAACCAAACCAGAAAAATGAGTGTCCAATCCGAAAACAAAAGACAGATTTCGCAAACCATGGCTTCGCGGTTCATCATCATTCAGAGCATGCCTAGGAGCTATCTCCGTCCCCATACATGTGTAAATGACTTGGTTGCTTGCCAATGGTTTGTTACTTATTTCATATTACCCTGGTCAACTGATAACCAATCGACCATCATTCCTGTGCCTCATACCATCATGGCTGAGGTGGGCGGTGGTTGCTCCTGCTCCACCGCTGCATTCCAAGCCTCAACATACTGCCTCAATTGTCCATTCCTCACATGCTCCTCAGTTATGACCTTTAGGTGCCTGCAGCTGTTGGTATCATGCCCATCCAAATCGTGGAAGAGACAATGCCTTCCTGATGCCCACTCCTGCTCGGATGGTTCTCTCCTAGCCGGCCTCCGGTAAGGAAGGCGATTCCGGGTTTCCATGTATATCCTCTCTAGTGTCTCGTTTAATCCTGTGTATGTGGAAAACTTTGGATCCTTCCATCGCTTCCTGACTTTTCCTGAATCGTCGTCCAGCTTCCTTTTTTCTTTATCTTTATCTAAGTTTCCGTTGGATGGTCCTCCACCCTTAGTCACATTCACCTCCTTTAACTTTAAGTCCATACATGCGTCTTCTTGTCGAAGGAATCTTTCAGCTTCATGAAAGAATTCCCCGAGATCCTGTGGTGGGTCTCGTATTAAAGATACCTTAAAATCTGAATCCTCTCTGACTCTCGACACCGCCGCCATCAAAACCATCGATGGATCCGGTCGATCCACCGAAGCTACCACCGCATTGAAACGAGTTAGAAAAGCCCTAAGTGATTCATCTGTCCTTTGCTTTACCGATGTTAGCGTCATTACGTTTTTCGGCCTCTTGATATGAACCCGAAACTGTCCCAAAAACCTGTCCACCAACTCCCTCCAAGTCCTGATAGATCCCTCTCCCAGCTGCCTAAACCACATTGCAACTAGATCTGTCAAATACAACGGGAAACATCTGGCCATCACTTCCTCCGACGCCCTCAGCACTTCCATGTGTCTAGTGTATCTCATCAAGTGATCAGTTGGGTCAGCCTTGCCATTATATACTTCCACGCTAGGTAGCTTGAACTTGGGTGGATTCTGAGCTGTCCTGATTTCCTGAGTAAACGGACTTCTGTTCACTCCTTCCAAATCTCTACTGGTCAAACCTCCGCGCATAGTTCTTCTAATAATATCAACTAATCCAGCGTTGTCGGTCAAAGGTTGCCCCCCATGTCCTTGAGGGAATTATGGTACATATTCTTCATGTGGTTCATTAGCAGCAATGTTGGCTCTAGCCTGTTGAACTCCTTCCAAAGGTCCTCCTGTGTTGGATCCTGCGGGCCTGCCCCCAAGCCCTTGTTGATTGCCTTCCGGTTCTGTATTATGTCCTCCATTGGGTTCCATAATCCTGGCCCCTTGTTCCACATTAACAGCCGTTGTGGCTGGTTCTAAGTTCTGCATCCCTGCAGCTCTCATCTGTTCCAAGAAAGTTTGCATCATCTCCTGTTGGCTTTTCATTATTCTTTCGTGTATTGAATTCGCCATAGCCTCCATCTCATCCCTTGTGATGTAGACAGAAGCTTGTCCTTCTCCAGCTCCGGAGGACGCCTCTTAACTTCCTCCTTGTTGGCTTCTCTCAGCTCTTTGCCTTCTACTTGTTTGTCGGGTCATTGTCTTTTAAATCTTCAAGCTTTCAAATCTGAAATTCAAATCTTATGTAGCGGGTTCTAGTCCCTCTCAATGAAAGCACCAAAGTGTTTGTGCCAAAAATGGTCACAAACCCCAAATACCGTGAAAGCACCAAGTTATGAAAGTAAATCAGCAATATTCAAACACAAATCTCAGATCTAAGCAAGCAACAAACAGCAATCCAGAAGTAAAGAATAGTGACACAAAATTTATAGTGGTTCGGCTATCTCCAGCCTACGTCCACTTCAAAGTTTTATCTTTTATTGACTATCCTTGCTGGTTACAGATGGTTGCAGCAGATACAATGAATGAATTTCGAGTACAACAACAATGGAAAGAAGTAGAATTGAATCCGGCAGAGTCTGGACGTCCAATGGCCAAAAGATCCTCTTTCTGCAGGCTTCAGGGGGCTATTTATAGGCGTAGGAGGCTGAGATCGCGCCCAAACTTCGGGAGACTTCTTCTGGCACGTGAGGGGGCCCACGTGACCGACCCCACCAAGTTTTGACTCGATCTGCGATCGATACAAAGCAATTTCTTATCCATCAAGAAATGATCCAATCGAGCTGAAACTTGGCAGGATTGTTCTTTACCTTGTATGCAAGCTGCTGTGAAAATTTCATTGCATTTGGATCAACGGTGTGTGAGATATGATTGATACGAGATTGCTCTTTCGTGGACACTGTTGCGTTCAAATCCATGCTTCGTATCCACCTGTTCGATTCGATCGAGGCACGTGCACGTGCGATGATGTGTAGCGAATTCCCTGGGTCGATCTGCTTTGCATGCCGAGTTGAAGGTTTCTTCCTTCGAACCAGGCATGTCCTTCGCCGCTATGAATGCTTCTTCTCTTGATTCACGCTCGCATCCATATTTTTCGTTCGTTCGTGCCGATAACTTTGCTTTGCATCTGTATCCAACTGCTTGCATCGTACCATTCTTCGTATCGATTTCAGGAGTGTGTTTCATATCGATCTATCTGATCGATACAAAATAATGTTATGCGAGGTTTTATCGATCGATACGAAAAACGTACGAAGGGCCAATCAGACACAGATGGATACGAACGAAGCCTTACCTGATGGACGCGAACTCTGATGGCCCCCCATGGATACAAAAGTGGTAAACCTGATGGATACGAACACACTGAGGCGACGCCATTCCGATGGATACGAACCTGATGGATTCGAAATGGTCATTGCCCCAGTTCACCGATGGATACGAACTACATATTCTTGCCATCTCGTATCGATCATATCTCCTCCACATGAACTCCGATTTACTTGAAACTTGGAATGTGGCCTCTCCTAGCATTGATTATCATCTCCAATCGATTCCGTCCGAATCAGAGCCCGGTCAAATTTTGACGACACCATCGCAGCCTTAATTCTAGTCAATCCCCAATCCTGATATCGATCGTTCCTTGCCAATTCGTTGATATTCCAACCTTGACCAAAAGGTGGGATAACATAAGGTGAGTAACCCAATGCAACATTTATAGTTTATACACACACACACACATGTATGTATATATATATATGTAAAACAATATATGCATGTATATCAATTGATTAACTTTTAATTAATTGATTTATTTGACAAATTATTTTATTTAGTTAAATATTTTAATTTAAAATATAAGTTAAATCAAAATTTTAATATTATTCATCTTAGATAAATTTAAGATAAATATATGGCTATAACAATTATATATATATATATATATATCACTAAATATGTTTTTGTTTGCATTAATTAACATTTAAATAATTTATTTATCAAATAAATTATTCATTTAAGTAAAACATTTTTAATTAAATATTTCAAGTAAATTAAAAAAATTATTTATAATTTACCATAAACGATTTAAGAATATATATATATATATATATCATTATATGTTTATTTCAAGTGATTGACCATTAATTAATTAATTATTTAATTAATTAAATATTAAATAATTTTTGAAAATGTTAAATTTATTTTCAAAACCATTTTGAAATTATTTTATAACTTTTATAAATTTTATTTTATTTTAAACTTAATTTTTAAATTTAAAATATAATCTTAAATTTTCATATCTTAATTTGCAAATTAGCCGAGGACCAAAATCTATTTGGGCCTTACATTTGGGCCAACTTTTGACTTACTCCAAGATGGGCCAGACCGGTAGCCAAGAAGGGGAGGGTACTTGATTATCCAACCTCACACTTAGACACTATTATTATAGACATCCACCAGATAGAAAAGCTTATTAGTTGGCTCATAATGCTACTAATTAGACTACATAGACTATATATGCATTGATACCATTAAAGGAACCATGCCGGTCTTCAACATGTGAAATAGGTAAATTTCAAAAATATTCCGTATTTGGATCATAGTAGGTCTATGAAGTCTACTAGGTTTCACTAGGTCCAAGCTTTTTATTAAATAAAATCATATTTTATATAGTATTGTTTTATATTTATTAATTAATCACATCAATTAATTTGACTAATGTTTTATTTTAAACGTATCATAGATATATTCAATGATATAGCAATATGACATAGTGAAATATAAACATTTGTATAACTATATGTACATATAGATTTAGGAATTTATATCTATTGTATACAAATGTATGTTATGCTTACATACATATATGACAGTTTCATACGAATACAAGGAATATAAATGTCTAAGTAGATACATATGTTAATATACTATAATACTTATAGTACCATATATATATATAGTTAGTTAGGCATGTAGATATACATATATGTGATATTTATGTTGCCACTTACACACATAAAAAAACAAATCCGTGTAATAAATTTTGACTAAGAGAATGCTTGATGGATGGAAATAAAATTTACATTAAATCTAAATTTAATCAAATCAAAATTAGAAATGAAATAGAACAAGGCAATATATTAGATTTCATCTTTTACAAACACTAATCAATAATAGGTACAATATATATATGGAAATAATTATGTGCTTAATCATAATAAATGTATGAATATAGATTCCAAAATTATTATAAAGTGCTATCAAAGTTAATATACAGCTCTAATAACATAATTAATTTTAAAACATTGCAATTATACATATACACACATGTGTGTATTCTAAGTTAAGAAATTAAAATTCAAATGCATATACTTGACTAAACAACAAATATTTAATATATAAATTTGAAAGACAAAATTAATTTAACCAAAATATTTAAATTGAAATTGGTTAACATTTTTAGATAGCACGAAGATGATGCATATGAATAGGTTTTTAGGTAAGGCGATCCACTATAAATATTACGGGAGGTGTCATACAATCTGGGCTGTTTCCCTCTCGACTTCGAGCGTGTATGTGTGTGTGTGTATCCACATAATTCAATTAATTGAATATTAAATCTATAACCACAAGTGAATTAAATTATGATAATAAATGTAAATTCTATTACAATAATTCAGATCTACATTAACTAATAATTTTAGATCCAACAAATAATTGAGTGCACAAAATAAATCTATCACAAGATTGATTTTATAATCAAACAACAATAAGCAAGAGATTTTAGATTGGATTTAATAAGTGATAATCTATATACACATATATGTGAATTTGGTCAGGGTTAAACATCATGAATAAATAAAATAAAATGTAAGAATGGAATCTGAAAAGTCTTGCCCTTTGTTACACCTTAATTTAAGATATCTCCTCAAATCACTAAGTAAATCCATATCCAACTTTGCAAAATAAGGATGAACCACTTAGCCTTTTATCTTGTTTGATGTTTTGATTTGCTTTAGAGTTGAATATTTTTAGAAAATGATAAACAAATTTCTTGACATGAAAGAGTTGGAGAAGGTAGCCATGGATGAACGAAGAAGCAAGAAAATTAAATTAAATTTATATATGTGATGTACCATGACTTATCATATGCAAAAATATTCTTATTGATAGAGTTAGGGGTATGCCCTAGGGGCAATTATGTAATTTGTTACATATATCTAACTCGTTGACCAACCTTGTTCGAAATAAAAGGTACTTTCTTCCAATTATATACTTGATATAATGTGATTATATTAATTAATTAACTTAATTAAAAGTATATTTAATAAAAAATCCATAAATGGTATATTTTGTGATAGTAGTTACAAAGTGTTGTAACCATGAGTAAATTATCACAACGAAACAAATATACCATTTTAAATGTTCCTAGTCAAGATGCATCGAGACTGGATATCAATGTATCCGTTGAGACTGGAGTACGTAACGCTCTCCAAATGTTGGGCAGTGTATTACTCATGACCGCTGGGGGCACCTAGGGGTTACGTACTAATAGTTATTGGATAACTCTGAAACGACTCACTCGATAGTTTTTTGTTGGTTAATATAATTAAGGTCAAATAGAAAATATCGATGTGACTGATTCACACAGTTCTCTCGACTTGAGAATACTGTGGATCTCCAATATGAAAGCTCCGCTTTGATTATAGCCAAATCATGGCATGGCGTCCATCGAGTGACTATAGTTGGGTCAAGTGGAAGTACTGGAAGTGAAGCACTATTCAAGAGAGGATTCATCTCCTCAGTTATATGCGGTTAGTATCGTAGTCAACTCAAGTCAACTCAAAGACAAAGTCTCTGGCCAGAGCATTTCAATTAATAATAATTGTTATTATTGAACCAAGGACTTTTTATTTGGATTATAAAGTTGAATGTGGATGAGGTTGGAATTTTGACCGTTAACGAATTCCATAAGTTCAAAATGATATAGTTTTGACGAGGAGAATTGGTGTAAACAAATGTCACAACCGGGTAACGCTTATTAAACTAAAATTGGATTTTACCGAAAATGAGTAAGCGATAAATTTAGCCATAATGTCACACCACCTGCTAAGTGACGTGTGAACGTTAACATTAGAATAGTTCGACGTTAATCGCTGACCAAATTTACACCCAAGAGTTACACAGCCGAAATGATGAATTCCCTTAAGACCGAACGATTTAATTAGTTTATAATTACTATAAATTAATTAATATTTATCAAATATTGATTATAAAATTTGAATATGATTTGAGAAATAAATAATGTTATATATATTTATAACAGCTATAAATATATCGATCGATATACAATATCGACAAGCGATTAAATTAGATTTAATTGCATAGTATTTTGGTTTAGGCTTAGATGGGTTTAAGGCCCATTATTTGGGCTGCAAAATTTTAGTTTTGGGAAGGTCTAGGGGTGGCTAAAACATAGGAAATTGGCTTGGAGATAATGGATTTAGATCAAGTGAGAATGGCTAAAATGGTTTTCCACGTTTCTCTCTAATACAACCATATATATATATATATATATATATATATATATATATATATATATATCTGTATGTGTGTGTGTGTGCTTGTGTGTGTGTATCTCTAAATAATGAATAACCTTTTTTGGCCGCCATTACTTTCTACATTGCTAGTTAAAACATAGCTCTCAATCCACTCCAAAATTCTCAAATATATTTCAAATTAAAATAATACTATTCGGTAGTTAGAGGTCGGTGATTCCGGACTTGCAATTTGACGAATCAAGAACAGTAAAAGGAAGGGAAGTCATTGCTTCATCGTGGATTCAAAGGCATCATTAAATTGGTAATTTTAATTCATATTACAGTAATTAAATTATATTATATGATCCTATAATGAGCAATTTCATATCTGTTTAAATATATTGCTACTATATGTTTAATTATGTGAGATTTTGTAAGTAGATGTAGTTGTCACAAATCAGTTTGGTTATGTGCATAATTTGTTTATTGTACTATTTGATTTATGTATAGACAAATGATGTTTACTGTACAAAATCAATTTTTTTCATTAATAATTGTTTATATATATTTATTAATAAATTCATATATATATATATGTATATATATATATATATATTGGTGTATATTTCTTTCTCATAATGGCATATATGCATATATAAGATATATATGATTTAAAATTTTAGTACACTTATTTATATATAATATGAATTTACAAATTCGAAAATTAATTATCATACATATATTCATATTTTTAAATTAACATTTATTGAATTTTGAATTATTTATTATATATAAAATAATTATTACATTAAAAATTCAATTTTATATTTAAAAAAATATTATATCATTCCAGAAACGTATAGAAAAAATTTAGGATTTTTCCAATAAAGTTTATTATTTTTAATAATTAATATTATTTCGAAAAAACTGTTTATGATTTATTGAAAATTTCTTTAAAGTATTTCGTTACCTTTCATTCATGATCCTACAATTTCATAAATTTTAAAATTTGAATTAATATTATATTTTATATTAAACAATTATTGTCGAAATCAATGTATTTGTTTTTTAAAATAATATTTCAACTTTGAAAAATCTCCAGATTTTTTCTAAGCTCTATTTTATGATCCTAGATTTTTGAAAATTGTAAATTTTGAATTTTCATCAATAGATTATTTTATGTTGATTATTTATGGATGAAAACATTATTTTATTCATAATATATACAAATTAAAATACTATATTATTATGTTTGCAAAACTAAGTTACTTTTGAATTATAAGTAATTTTTAATAATTGTTCTCTCTCTTTCTATATATATATATATATATATTTATCTATATATAAATGTTTTATGTTCATATATTATATATAATATATTTATACATAAATATGTGCATATTATATATATATGTATGTATGTATGTGTGTGTGTGTGTATTTTGTAACACATATACATGCACATATTTGAACAACATACATGACATACAAAATGAGCTAATATGTCTGTTGCGATGTAAATCTCAACATCTACATATGGGCATATTATACCTTTCACGGATTATTATGTTACACATGCACTCACATATATATGTATATGATACATTTATGTATAAACTAAATCAAATAAAATTAGTTTCATATCTTAATCTATTTGAATTTAAATAAAATTTTGAAATTTTTTGATTCAGTTAGACTTCATAGGCCGAATAAAGATAGGGTAAAAATTTTGAAATTCAGCCATAACTTCCGCTGCGGGCTGGTCCAGCTCCAATAATGATATCGGAGCCCAATAGCCTATGCGGTCTAAATTAGTCATATTAGGGCTAACTAATTAAGCTTGTCCACTTAGTACGGTGTCTAGAAATGTAATGTCTAGGATTGGAATTGGGTAATCAAGTACCATGTCCTACCTGGTTATAGGCCTAGCCCAATAGGTGAAGTGAGCCCAAAGGTTGCCCCTAATAGAAAAGGCCTAACTTAATTTGGGCCTTGGGCTAATTTTCAAAATCGTTTTGAAAATTAATGTTAAAGATTTTAAATTTAATAGTTAAATTTAAAATAAAACATGTTTATTATAAAAATTATAATACTACATAATTTTTCAAAACGTTTGAAAGGATAATGATATTTTCAAAATGTTTGAAACTATTTATATAATAATTTCAAATTTTAAATTTATTAATAAAATTAATTAATTAAATATGTTAATTTATTAATGCATATATGCATGTATTATATATGTTGATATATGTTATGTTGTTTTAAAATGTTTAGGATAACATAAGTATACATGTATGTATACAAGACAAAATTTGAAATTAATAAATTTTTTTTAATTGAATAAATTAATTAAAGGTTAATTAATTAAATAAAATACACATATATATGATATATGTGTGTTACACTATAAAGGTTATAGTAGATATGTCCAATATAAAAGTTATATTGGAATACTAATTTAAAATTAATTAAAGAGTTAATTGGTTAAAATTAATTAGATAAGATTTAACTAATGATATATTATAGGTAAGACTATCATTTATATGAAATATAAAAGTTATATAACAATAAACTTATATGATATGTGTATAAACTAATTGTGGAACGTTAAAAAAAACCCAAATAGACTTGAGAAATAAATACATATGTAAATTTACATATACCGTGATTTCTGATGTGTTTGACACTTGAATCGCTGGGGTATTTCGTAAGAAATATATTATTTTATAAGTCGATATCACTTAATATATATATTGAAGATTATGAATCTTCAATATAATGATGTCCTCTACCATATATATACTAATAAATTACTTACATACTCCTTAGTTGTTGAGCAAACTCAAGCTAGCGATGTTATGTGTAGTATTATTAATATATTGAACAGATGAGGTAAGATAATTATATGTATTTGTTGAGCAAACTCAAGGTACATATACTATACTTAGGCCATCACGATATGGTAGGTATAAGTGAATAATCTCTTTGTTGAGCAAACTCAAGCTCGAAATGAGATTAGAACAAGGAAAAATGGGTTAGGAGTTATATGTGATACAACCGATAAGGAGTTATCCATTGTTTGTGGGGCTATGATTTATTGAGCAAACTCAAGGTCGGAATACCAAAACAAACGAGTCCTAAACCCACTGGTGAAGTTGTAAGATTTCAATGTTTCATCTTAGGGTTTGGAGAAACATAAAAGACTAGTGGGAGCCTTATTAGAAAAATGAAATGATAACATTTAACCTTTCTAATATTGTAAGAACATATGTTATATAATGTTATAATTATCTACAATGATAAATTTGTGCATTTAATATGATTGATAAATCATTTTGTCAATTAATATATATATATATATACAAACTGAATTGAAAGTTGACAAATAGAAATATAATATATAGTTACTAATAATTCTTGCATGTTATATAATGTTACTATACCAATGCAAGTGCCTAATTTCAACTACTTAATACGTTCGTAAATTGGTCACTTATTGTTTATTTGGTTTAGACCGTGTATTGCATTTCATGAGTTTTTGAACTCTAAATGCAATTCAAGTGTAACGACCCGAAATTTTCGAACCCGAAAATTCTAGACAGTTAGGAAAAGAAGGAAAGAGGTAGAAGAAGAAAACAGGAACAAGACATAGAATCTCACATTCGCAACGGATCAAAATATAATATCATTTATACAAAGAAACTGAATCATTTAAATTACACTTTAATACATCAGAGTTACAACACATACACCAACACTGGACATATATAATCAACATGTCCAAATATACATCAATATATCATAGCGGAAACACTCCATACATTCCTACCATCCAGCTCGTCTCCTGAGCTCCAGAACGTCCTTACCTGAAAAGCTGTAATACTCGGTCTGACCCGAGCATTACATCAAAGTAACACCCGGGTCAGGCTGGAAACCAACGTGAGTAAACCCATCTAACATGGAATACAACAACATACAACTTACATAGAAACCGGGGTAATTCGTGTCAATTTACAAATTCACAATTTGTTAGAGACATCACTTATTTCACACATCAATTTCTAAGTACCAAAACTTAGATTAAATGGTCCAATTCATTTAAATCATCCCATTCCAACTTATTGATTTCACATATCAATTTATAAAGAATCGAAGTGGTTTCGGGTATTTATTGCTATCCGTTCCCGGCCTCTTCGAATCCAATGTCATCTTAACTCAAATTATTCAAGTGAAACAAATTCAAATTTTACATACAGGATGTCACCTTCATACAGCAATTCATTATCGATAGATAACCACATTATCACTGTCACATCATATCACAAAACATTTCATATCAGAGATATCAATCAATTCAAGGCATTTAACCATCATTCCATAATTCATAAGCAAGATGGATCATTTCCAAAAATTAATTTAATTTATCTCTAATTGAATTAATTACAAATCTTTAATCACTTAGATTATCTTTTCTTAATCATTAATAAATTACAAATCAATTAATTAATCATCTTTTAACTATCCATCTTAATTAATCATCCTTAATTAATTATCTGCAATTACGTAAGGTAATTTCCTTTAATAAATGACACCAATTAATAATCTTTAACCATTTACAGTAATTAATCTTTAATTTCTTTCATTAATTACATTAATTAATGATCCTTAATTAATTACTTCCATTGATCAGCCTTAATCAATCATAACTATAATTAACCATCCTTTAATTACTCACCTTAATTAACACCTTAATTAATTATATTAATCCTTTAATTAATTACACCAAGTAATTATTCCCTAATTACTTCTCCTAAGAAATTAACCTTAATTAATTAAACCAATTAATTAACTTTAATTAATTATATAAATAAATGATTTCTTAACCCTTAGTTAATGATCCCAACATTAACTACATTCATTAACTTCCCACTAATTACTTGCTCAAGGTAAAAAATATATTTAATCATCGCATCATTAATTAATTACCTTCAGAAATTAACAATCTCTTAATTACTTTCATAAAGTAATTGTTCTTTAAATTAATTACCTTAATTACATCCTTAACCATCCATTTGAAAACATTTGAAATCAATTTTATAATTGAAAGTATAAAATTTCCTTTAAACACAACAATTTAGACATTAAAATTTAACTATTAAAATCTTTGAAACTTGTTCAAACTTGTTTAAACTTTGATTTTCTTTGTTTTAAAACTGTTACAAGTTCACCTTTAAAACCACAACATATTTTACTTTTAAATTTAAAAAAAATTGGCTCGAAATAATCCCAAACCCAAGCCCTACCCTCAAACTCCCGAGCTTTTCCCCGTGTCACTCGCATACCACTCACACTTCGAGACAATCCACGTTCTACTTCGAGACCAACCCAAGGAACCCACGTCTTCCCCAAAACAACAGCATACCCAAAAACCACTGATACACGATCGATATCGTGCACATGCACCAACGATCGGAGCAACTCCGACCAACACCATCCTCGCCAGACAGTCGATCATGACCCCCCCTACTCGATTACGATCATCAGTGTTCAAATCGAACTCGAAAACTCGATCGAGCCTGTGATCCCAAACTTGGAACAAACCACTACCCAAAAACTTCCCCGCGACGCCTCCCACCATCACCAAAAATCTCGACTCCCTGCCCAAAACTTCACTGACGAACAACGCTCCCAATTCCCTCACTTTGCCTAAGTCTGATGAACCATAGTTGTCGCGACTAACTCAAGAACAACGACGACCCACCCAAATCCTTAAACCCTAATTCGACCATTTCCTGTCGCCACGGTGGCTAAACAAACCTCTAACCAATTTTGCCGACATCTCCAGTCGCCAAGCTAACTTCGGAAAAAACCTCGACCAGGAAAGATTCGACGATCGCCAAAAAAAGCTAGAAACCCATTCTCTGATCAACTCACAATTCCTCTCGATTTATAAACTTAAAAATCGTGATTCTTTTTCTAAAATCCTAGTTTTTGATGATGAATCAGATTAAATTCACAAATCATTTTATTGTTGAAATCAAATTTTGATAAACCCTGAGTTTTTTTACTGTAAAATTTCAAATTCTAGAAATATACAAACTTATTTAACTTAAAATAAATTTTAAACTCTGGCTTATGTTTAAACAAACATAATTTATTTGAATCCCTAAACCTATCGGGGATTGGATGTGGAGAACTGAATTTTTTTTATCTAAACTTTAACTATGAAATTTAACAGAGATGATCACATACCTACACACACCTATATATTCATTCATATATACATATATTTAGATTTATAAACATGCATACATATATTTTAACATGCATCACAAATTACTGCAAACATTTCCACCTTCATCAAAATTAAACTGTTTTTAGTTTAAGTTTACTCACCTGAAAATAAACCTGAACAGAGAGCACTTCTGTTTTGAAAAGAACTATATGTCTGATCCTCTTTCTTCTAGCTGCTTGCTTTAGTCTTCTTGTATTTTGATTTTAATACTTGAGTTAAGTTGTTTAGTTGAGTTTTAGCTTCAGTGTAATATATTTGTGTTTGTTTATTTTCTCTGGAAAGCTAAGTTTTTGAAAACGAAATGAGATGATAAAATATATGTAGGAAAAATTATACAGGTTGTAAGCTGGTACAAATTTTATCAAAGATTTTTATTTAGCAAGGTGGCTGAGATGATTTCGATCTTCCTAGAGATGCTGGCATTTAATGCCTTGGTCCTTTTCACGTTTACAAACATTATCACTTGATTTTTAAATCCATTTAGTACATCCTATACATATATTTGTTATGTTTTATATTTCCATGCTGGTACTTATATATTTTTCCAGGTTTGTTCAACTGATTTTGAAAGCATACTCAGCTATATTACCTTGTCTTATTAAAGAAGCTTGTTCATTTATATATTTTGTTTTTAACAAAAAGGTGCAGCTAGGCTTTCTGATTTGTGAGCACATATATATAGTTTGTCTTGTTAATTTCATTTCTCATTACATTGCTAAGTGTTTATTCTTTTTATAACTTCATAACTAAAATTTTAGTTATTTTTATTTCTCTTTAAAGTTAAACTTTCAACATATAATTTACTATTTATTATTTGTTTTCATACTTCTATTCATTTCATACTTCTATTGATAATATATATTTATTTTTATAACCATATTTTATTTTACACCTATGTTTAAATATTGATAAGGTATATTTTATTAACATTAGAATACATATATATATATATATGGTAGTTAATATTTAATCAATCTGATTAAATACTCATTAATATAATGTTGCTAAATTTCCGGGATGTCACATCAAGACTATGGATATTTGATTCATGTACTTTCACATATAAATGTTATATGGTGAACAATCATAGTTTGTGGGGTACAATATTTCGATGAAGTTAGTTCATTCGAAGTAAGCCAATAAATAGTATTTTAAGATCATGTATTCAACTTGAATGATTTCAAAAGGATCATACCGTGTTAATGTAACACAAGACCATAAACTACGAGATACATCTAAGAACTCGATCGTTGAAATGTCATCTTGATCGGTTTACATAAAGTGCAACATATTCGATGTCTTAAATGTTAAGAATAATCGAATGTGCTTTTGTAAAAGGTTGTTATGATATTGTAGTAAGGTTTTCTTTTGAATAGTTTGACCATTTGAAAGAAAAACGAATGTATAAGAATAGATGTAATTTAAGGTAAAGTTGGAATGAATAGTAACTTCTGCTTCATAGAGAAACATTGGAAACAAGAATTGTAATACTAATTGATACTTAATATTGGAATATGAAATATGATTTTTATTCTGAAATGTATTTTCATATAGAAAATTGTTTTCTATAACACTTATTTCTTTGAGTTCAAGATATTTGATCAAAGAACTCTCCACTGTAAACTAGTTGCAGCATATGAAATAAGTAAACAATATTAACAATATTAAGTGAATGGTGGACCTCTAAATTTAGTACGCTATTATAGTAATGGCGGAAATAGTGGGAGCATGCCATATAGCACCTAATGATTGCATCAAATTACGAAAATTGTTTTCGTAAAATGTACCGAACATTATTTGTGAAATAATGTTTATTTTTGGTATTGACTGAAAAATAGATATAACTATATTTCAATATGAGTATTATGAATATTCATTATTAAATAGAACTATATTATGGAATTTGTTTTCATAGTAAAAGTGATGCAACAAAAAATACATATGTGTCTAATATTATTTACAGTTGTTTTGGAATTATAGACTAAGCCGTAGTTTTAAGAAATAATTTTACTATATGATTATGAATCATATGATATAGGTTAATTATATCTCAAACAATTTATGGTATACACCCATTCAGTAGGAGCATCATAAGAGTTGATGAACTCTTTGATACATATTGATGTATGCAATCACAAGTCTATTGATACCAAAACGGTTCCACATACTTTGGTATATTCATTGATGATTTATTACCAACATGTACATATGTATTGGATACACGTGTAGTAAGTTTATGATAAAATCATAGAATATAAAAGAAAAGTAAATAAAATAACATGCAATAGAAGAAAACGATTTGATTTGGTCGAATAAGTGAGTATATTGGAAAGAGTTCCAAATGTACCTAAAAATGAATATAGATTCAATCTCAAAAGTCACTCCTCCATGTGATACATAATGATGCATCGATAAGGAGTAATCGGACATTGTTGGATAATTTATGATTAATTGTGAGTGAAGTTGAGTTAGTTTCTTTCTATAAAGTCATATACTTAAGAGTAGTAAACAAGGTTGATATTATTTCATCTAAACAACAGTTTACAAAATCATACAAGATAAGGGTTTGTAAGAAATCCCTACATATCCTAGGCCAAGGAGTTGGCAGGTTGTGCGAGTCGAAAGATTGCACGAAATAATTATTCATGAGGGATCCCGTATGAATCTCCAAAAAGTTTTTTGGAAAGGTCTGTCATCAAATGACATATTTATGTTTTGAACATAATTTTTGTAAACTAAAATCTGTTTTATAAATAAAAAGGTTCATAAAGCATTTATGAATCCCTATTCTATTTGCACTAAGAAACAATTGTTGTTTCAAGATATATCAACTTCGTTGTGAAGGAATTTCTTTGAGAAATTTTTGGTAGTTAAATGGAATTGGATCTGATCCATAGATATAACTGATTATATGAGATGAAGTGAAATTAACTAACCTAAATGAACACAAAGCATTAGAATGTCTAATAAGTATTCTCATACATCGAAGAGAAACTATGAGTTTCTTATTAATGTCGAAAATATACATTACCCTCAGTTGTTCAATTAAACCATTAAGATTGTTGACTCTATATGGTATGATGTGCAAATTTGAAAGAATTCCAAGTACGCTATCACAATATGATTTTGGTGGTCGTAACCAAAGATATGCGATCCATCGGCCAAGATTGAGTAACGAACGCGATTTTTCGACGCTCGAAAATCGACATTAATACGTCCACTGTATCAACTACCGAGCAATCGAATGCCGGAAAAACCGAATTGTTATGGAGAAAAAGAAGAGGTAGTAGAAGACAGAAGAAAAGGAAAGAAGAAACAACAGAAAAACACAAAACAATATCAGAATCTCACATTCACAGCGGAACAACATATAATAGATAAATGAATAATCTTTAAATCAAAGAACTATATCATTTAATACATTACATCATCAGAGTTTTCAACAACAATATACAACACAACTGGACAGTTATATAAACTTGTCCTCATAAAGAATACACAGCGGAATAAATAATATCATATACAAGTGATACGTCTCGTCATCCAGCTCGCCACTGAGCTCCACAGCATCTCCTGAATCCAGAATGACCTGATAACCTGACTCTAGACTGCCCGTGTGGAAATTGGTGGGCACCCAGAGTTTAGGAAGGGAACAATAAACTCCAGGTCAGTCATGGTGACTGGTGTGAGAACTAAAACAGTTATTATCTTTAAACAACAACAAAGGAAGTAAAAGACATTCGCAATGCTTTTGGAAAATGAAACTACCATAAGGCCTCCCGCCATACACACAATGCAAATGCAGAATTGGAGGAGATTTCTCCTTATGATAGTCAAACATGCTTGATACGCACAATCACTTAAATATATTATTGGTGCATAGTGCAGAAAAACATTTCGAAAGTATAATATTAATCTTAGCCAACATACAACCATTATTGTATGCCTACAATAGCTACCATGTTCAATAGCAGGTTACCGCCATATTCCATAGCAGGTTATACAACTAAAACTGTACAGGGTTCGTATTGTTTCTTTGGATTTCCAACAAATGGCCAGGCAAAGGAACTTCCTTACACCGAAATGGAACGCCTCTGGAAAGATGCCCCGAGAGTCAACCTGCTCTCTACAAACACAAGGCCGACGCTACCTCACGCTATACAGCTGTAACTAGGTAGATAACACACGAGCTATGCCATCCCCCGGTCGTTACCAACCTTTATCCGAGGATCCTCAACCACAAAGCAACAACCACAAAGTATAATAAATTTGCATCATCAACATAGGTAAAATATCTAGGCTCCATACCATGATATCACCTTTTATCCAGAAGGAAATGACATACCCTAGGGGCGTGACCCCTAAAAACCTTGCCGCAACATTCCTATTTCGACCATTACCGGATTATGAGGCTCGACGAAGTCTCGTCCACAAAGCTACGCTTTTTCACAAAGCCACGCTTTGATCAACAAATGATCAATAGCACTTCGTATGCCACATTATCAAATTGGAAATGTATCACTAGTAACCATCAACTACATAACCTCTGAGCTCGTACGTCTCAGAGAAGGGTGTTAAGCTAAGAGAATAAATTCTCCGCCACCAACAGAAATGTATTTGATAGAAACCAGCTTTACATCTCAAAGTGTAATGTCAAACACACATCCATACAAGTCCGTTCCGGGATCGAACGGAACCGAAGGCACTTCCAAAGAAGCCCTTGCAATCCGGATATTCACTAATCACGTCCGGACTTCCCATCATAAGAAGAGTGATATAAATCTCTATACCGGAGCAACTCGGTGCAGAGACATTCGATAGGTTGTCCTTTCATTTTTGAAAATATCCGGTCTTCAACACCGGTCTTCAATACGATCCATATCGTCGTATCACTAATTCGGAATGGGTTATATGACACAAAGGTCTTTTCCCGGCTAACCCGAATAGTGAGCACAATATTTAAAACATACGGATATAGGGATTTCAATTAAGTCACAACTTATTACCTAAATCCTTTCCTTTAAATGGTTTAAACAAATTACCATTTTAAATCTTTAAAAAAAAGATTTACTTCATAAAGTTTACCCTGTTTCACAAAGATTCATTCAATTTTCCAAATCAATTTCCATTTCAATTTGATTAACCCATTAAATCTTTAAATTAAGATTTAATTTATAGCTTTCAAAACTATTCACAATTCAAGTCTTTTATAATATAAAAGATACACCTTTTAAATTCGTCTTTGATTTCAAAATAAAGTTTAATTATCGCCCCAAAGGTTAATTCATAGTTTTTCCAAACTATTCACAATTTCATTTTAACTTGAAATGTTTCAATACAAATTGGAAATCTTTTCACTTTATGAAAGTTATTATTATTTGAAAACATATAGTTTTCGTTTTGGGAAAAACTGGTTACATTTACACAGGTTAAAGCCATTCAAGTATAACACTTGAATTTAAATTTAAATTTCCAAAACCATATTTTAAATGGTTAAAAACCCATATAAATACCTTCTACACTTATAAAATCTTTTAAAACCAAAATTCCCAATTCATTGAATTCAATTTCAAAATATTGAATTCAAAATTTAAATCAAATGATTTAAATTCCAATTCTATTAAGTTATTTAAAATAACTTTTATTTTTGAAACTCATTTTCAAAAGCTTCAATTCCAATCCCAAAACTATTTTAGATTCAAAAACTCAATTTTCCAAAATTGATAAAAATCTGTGACTTAACCGATTTCCACGTGAAATCCACATTTGTGTGTGTATTGTGTAGTCCACGGGTTTAACACAATAGTGCAACAACATTCAACCATCATAGATCAAATATAACAATATATTTGATAAGCGGTATACACTATAACGCTTATCTTTCATTCACAAATCACAGGTATATATATCACAGATAAATAGATCACAAATCACACAAAATTAGGATATATCACAAAACATCACACATCAAAAGATGTCAAACAATTCAACATCCCAAACATCCATAAGTAGGATTAATTTAATTATCTGATTAATTTAAATCAGATAAATTTCTATAAATAAATTTTACCAGTTATGGTAAATTAATAATCAATTAATTTCAAATTTATTTTCAAATTTATTTCAAAACACCAAATAAATTTCCAAACATTTCCAAATTATTTCCTTTTTAAAATACATGTCTTTATCTTCTCAAATCTATTTAGAAATCCAATTTCAAATAAATTCTTCAATTTATAATTAATATTTCCGAAATCCATTTATTAAGCCTTTTCTTCCAAATTTGAAATTCAATTCAATACAGCTCAAAAATAAGACTTTTATCTTTTAACTTCTTTTTAATTTATCCAATTATCAAAAATAAATTTTCACAATAAATTTTCAACTTGAATTTTTTTTTAAAATCCAATTTTATTTATTTATGGTATCCAACGATACCAAAAATATATTCGGCTAAATTATAGCCTTCAACAATTCCAATCCACAACTATAATCACACGGCGATTATAAATAAACAGCACACAACATTGAAATAAATTCAAATGTTTGAGGAATCCAGTTGAATCCCTCCAACCTGTTTCCTTGCATCCACAGATGTTAGCACAATACCAATTCCACTTCAATGTGGAATATCGCGGTATATGGGATTTATAAAATACTATCCGCTATTATGCAGCGCAATATGGTCTCATCCGCTATATAACGTGGGAAATCAACTCCAAATACATATATAATACCAATTCCACTTCACGGTGGAATTATCGCGGTATATGTTTTTAATAAATAACCTTCGCTTAATATACGGCGTATAGGGTCTATTCAACACAACATATAACAATTATCATCCAATTCACACAATCAAGCAATTTTAAATTCAACTATTTAAAATTTAAATCGAAACAAATATTCGATTGAGTGAGAAGTTCTCACCTCGCTTTCAATAACGGTTGCAGTATTTTATTTCGAATAAAATTAAACGACCATTTAATTTTATCCAAAATTTTCACTGTCTCCAATCGACTCCAAACCAGTTCCATTGCGAAGAGCTCGTCGAAATGATTCCAATGCAAAAAGTTTCATAATATTTCGACCTCGTATGAACAAATTACAGCAATTTAAAGTTTGAACGATTTTAAATATATATAATTTTACAATTTCTTTTATATTTAAAACCCTACTATTTTTCTGGACGCACGTTAGATTAGATGAGATCACGGCCGAACATTCCTTTCTTCTTCCCCATCCCAGTATACACGCATGCGACGTTTAAACCCATTGTCGCCGCCTCCTAGGGTTACCAAACGCCTCCCCCTCGCTTGAATATAACACGATCGGAACCCATCGTCTTGTAGACCATCGCGAGTGCCACCATCAGCCAAGAACACGCGAAGCTCGGTCGTGGTTATGCCCTGAAAAACGCGCATGACCTTCGTGCGTTCATACCCCTTTTGCCGTTGATCTGTGGCTCCATTCTCGATCACAGCCGTTGGATCTGTTGATCTCAACGAGCCCTACAATATTGTAGTTGACAACTTCTTGAATTGATTTGTGGATTTGAAGAAAAATGGGGAAGAAATTCGAATGTTTTCGGCCATTGAAAGTTATAGAACTGGCGGTTAAAGCTTTTGACCTAGGGTTTGTGCAAAACTAAGAAATGTAGGTCCTTATATAGAAAATTGCCAAAAATCACTATTCATCGAAAATTTTCCAAACTCCAAATCGAGCGTGCCGGCTGGCATTTCTAAGGTTTACCCCGCGTTCCAAACATAATGGAACGTGTTTTGGGAGCTAATTCGATTGTATGTGAGAGTTACGGAAATACACGATCAAATTTAAATTAAATCGATTTAAAACGATTTCGATGCGTTTTGGCTTGCCCCGGACAAACGGTACATCCGATTAACACGAAATTTGAAATCATACAATAATTTCACATTACGGATCCGATGAAACTAGTTTTTTTGAAATCCGAGACTGTTTGAAAAATGACTATTTTCACTAGTCAATTAAATATTAAAATATTCAATTTTCACAAATTAACTTTAATTCAATTTTAAAAGTTCTATAACATCATTATAACTCCAATATGATTTGATATAACTTTATAAATCATTTTTATACACATTTAATTTAGATTTCAATTATTTATGGAATTTCAAATATTAAATTAATAATTTAATTATCCAATTAAATCAATATATTCGAAATTAAATTTGTTCGACTTAAAATTCTTGTTAATATTTAAAATCAATTAAATATACGAATTTCAAATGATGCAAATTCTGGGTCGTTACAATCTTCCCCCTTAAAAGAATTTCGTCCTCGAAATTGCAAAGTTAGAAAAATGCCCCAAAATCTATTAACTTTTCAAAAATCCACTTAGTGAAAATTTTATATTCACCTTTTCCAAAACCTTTAACTTCAACCAAAACAATGGTTTCCATTTTCTAGTTCAATTCCTACTCTTTCATTTCAATTTAGAAATTGACTTTCATTTAACAAAAAATTTCTAACACCTTAAATTTTCAAAAAAATTCGCCATACCCTCCTTTGCGCGGTTCGATCGTAGTAGGATCACAATAGACATAAATATATATACATCGACCCACACGGTCGGAAAAGCAGAAAAACAGTTCATATTTCCTATTTTTATTGCGTAGGCGTACCTTTTTGGCATTTTTAAGCAAAGCAGTTATTTATTAAGCATTTTAGCGCAACCAAATCTCGCCAAACGGTAGCCCCGGTACCTGTACTTACTCGGTTTAAACATGTAAGTGACATATATATATATAATTATTAACAATTTACTCTTTTAAACAACTACAACATATGCATATTAAAAGAAATGCATACTAAACAAGGTTTATAAGCAACTTATATGATTTCGAAATTACTTGTAATTGTTTACAACCAATTCATATACAATGACATTCAATTCTTCATTTTCAATTAGTTTACATTCACTAATTTAAATTCAAGTTGGTTCACTTTCAATTTTTTATCAATTCAATTTCATTAACACTTAATGAATTATACTATATACAATCAACCAACAATCATATAACAACCAATGTCATAACCAACATAACCAAATTATTAAATTTACTTTCAATTTGGTTTAACATTTTTAATTCCAATTGGTTTAATATTAAATTGGCTTCCATCCAATTATTCAATTTATTAGCTTTAATGAATTAACACTTACATCCATTATTCCATATAAATTTACTTACATTCGATTGATTAACATTTGTTCAATTCAATTGCTAATTCATTTAACAAATAAAGTTGAATCTCCTTTATATAACTCAAATTCACATTCATTTAATGACTTCATTTCATTAATTCATTTTGGTACTAAAATCAATTTCATACAACATTATTTAAGTTCTCCATATCACTTATTCAAATTCATATTTCATTTTGCTTAACAAAATTGTTTAACCATTTTAACAATTGGTTTCACTTACATCTTCTCATTTTATAAGTTACACAACTTATTTATTTAATTTCCCAAATCATATTATAAGTATAAAACTCATTTCACTTATAATTATCAATTACAACTTGGATTTTAATTTAAATTTGTTTATCACAACAAACTTCAATTTTCAATTTACTATGGTAGCAAATCCATCACATAGAAACTCAAAAATGATACTGATGATGCTGCAGTCATCACCTTTATTATTTCCCAGCAACAGTAGTGAATTCAGTGCTCAAATTCTTTTCAAAAATTTCCTTTTATTTATAAATCACATTTATAAATCCTTTTCTCATATAATTTCACTATTTTACTTTTCTTATACAAGATTATTTCACAACTGCAAATCATATTAATTATAATTCCATACTTAATAATTCATTTGCTTATATACTTCATTCTTTTACAATTGTTGTTTTTATTTAATTTATTCAAACAACTTTTATCAACTCATATATATATTCTTACATTTTCAACAACCAACAATCAATTTCATATACACTTCAACAATTTCTGAAAAATTATTTCCTTTATATGTAAAATAATACCAAGGTAAAATTATTTCATTTACCCAATTTAAAATGATACTATGCCGACTTTCCTCGTTTAAGTGTTTAGAAACCCCTATCGATAATATGGCGTCCCACATACCGACCAGAATTCATAAACAGCTCAACGGATAAGCAAACACAATATAAAACAATTTCATATTCACTAACAAATACGCGCTCATATCTATTATTACACTCACACTCATTCTAGAGTACTACTAACTCTATCTCTAATGAGTAACGCCCAATAGAGCCAAAGTTATCGCTTAACCATATGCTCTGATACCAAATGTAACGAACGTGATTTTTTTACTCTCGAAAATCGACATTAATACGTCCACTGTATCAACTGCCGAGCAATTGAATGCCGGAAAAACCGAATTGTTATGGAGAAAAAGAAGAGATAGAAGAAGACAGAAGAAAAAGAAAGAAGAAACAACAGAAAAACACAGAACAATATCAGAATCTCACATTCGCAGCGGAACAACATATAATAGATAAATGAATAATCTTTAAATCAAAGAACTATATCATTTAATACATTACATCATCAGAGTTTTCAACAACAATATACAACACAACTGGACAGTTATATAAACTTGTCCTCATACAGAATACACAGCAGAATAAATAATATCATATACAAGTGATACGTCTCGTCATCCAGCTCGCCACTAAGCTCCACAGCATCTCCTGAATCCAGAATGACCTGATAACCTGACTCTAGACTGCCCGTGTGGAAATTGGTGGGCACCCAGAGTTTAGGAAGGAAACAATAAACTCCAGGTCAGTCATGGTGACTGGTGTGAGAACTAAAACAGTTATTATCTTTAAACAACAACAAAGGAAGTAAAAGACATTCGCAATGCTTTTGGAAAATGAAACTACCATAAGGCCTCCCGCCACACACACAATGCAAACGCAGAATTGGAGGAGATTTCTCCTTATGATAGTCAAACATGCTTGATATGCACAATCACTTAAATATTATTATTGGTGCATAGTGCAGAAAAACATTTCGAAAGTATAATATTAATCTTAGCCAACATACAACCATTATTGTATGCCTACTATAGCTACCATGTTCAATAGCAGGTTACCGCCACATTCCATAGCAGGTTATACAACTAAAACCGTACAGAGTTCATAGTGTTTCTTTGGATTTCCAACAAATGGTCAGGCAAAGGAACTTCCTTACACCGAAATGGAACGCCTCTGGAAAGACGCCCTGAGAGTCAACCTGCTCTCTACAAACACAAGGCCGATGCTACCTCACGCTGTACAGCTGTAACTAGGTAGCTAACACACGAGCTATGCCATCCCTCGGTCATTACCAACCTTTATCCGAGGATCCTCAACCACAAAGTATAATAAATTTGCAGCATCAACATAGGTAAAATATATGGGCTCCATACCATGATATCACCTTTTATCCAGAAGGAAATGACATACCATAGGGGCGCGACCCCTAAAAACCTTGCCGCAACATTCCTGTTTCGACCATTACCGAGTTGTGAGGCTCGACGAAGTCTCGTCCACAAAGCTACGCTTTTCACAAAGCCATGCTTTTTCGCAAAGCCACGCTTTGATCAACAAATGATCAACAACACTTCGTATGCCGCATTACCAAATTGGGAATGTATCACTAGTAACCATCAACTACATAACCTCTGAGCTCGTACGTCTCAGAGAAAGGTGTTAAGCTAAGAGAATAAATTCTCCGCCACCAACAGAAATGTATTTGATAGAAACCAGCTTTACATCTCAAAGTGTAATGTCAGACACACATCCATACAAGTCTGTTCCGGGATCAAACGGAACCGAAGGCACTTCCAAAGAAGCCCTTGCAATCCGGATATTCACTAATCACGTCCGGACCTCCCATCACAAGAAGAGTGATATAAATCTCTATACCAGAGCAACTCGGTGCAAAGACATTCGATAGGTTGTCCTTTCATTTTTGAAAATATCTAGTCTTCAACACCGGTCTTCAATACGATCCATATCGTTGTATCACTAATTCGGAATGGGTTATATGACACAAAGGTCTTTTCCCGGCTAACCCGAATAGTGAGCACAATATTTAAAACATACGGATATAGGGATTTCAATTAAGTCACAACTTATTGCCCAAATCCTTTCCTTTAAATGGTTTAAACAAATTACCATTTTAAATATTTAAACAAAAAGATTTACTTCACAAAGTTTACCCAGTTTCACAAAGATTCATTCACAGATTTCTAAATCAATTTCCATTTCAATTTGATTAACCCATTAAATCTTTAAATTAAGATTTAATTTATAGCTTTCAAAACTATTCACAATTCAAGTCTTTTATAATATAAAAGATACACCTTTTAAAATCGTCTTTGATTTCAAAATAAAGTTTAATTATCGTCACAAAGGTTAATTCATAGTTTTTCCAAACTATTCACAATTTCATTTTAACTTGAAATGTTTCGATACAAATTGGAAATCTTTTCACTTTATGAAAGTTATTATTATTTGAAAACATATAGTTTTCGTTTTGGGAAAAACTGGTTACATTTACACAGGTTAAAGCCGTTCAAGTATAACACTTGAATTTAAATTCAAATTTCCAAAACCATATTTTAAATGGTTAAAAACCCATATAAATACCTTCTACACTTATAAAATCTTTTAAAACCAAAATTCCTAATTCATTGAATTCAAAATTTAAATCAAATGATTTAAATTCCAATTCTATTAAGTTATTTAAAATAACTTTTATATTTGAAACTCATTTTCAAAAGCTTCAATTTCAATTCCAAAACTATTTTAGATTCAAAAACTCAATTTTCCAAAATTGATAAAAATCTGTGACTTAACCGATTTCCACGTGAAATCCACATTTGTGTGTGTATTGTGTAGTCCATGGGTTTAACATAATAGTGCAACAACATTCAACCATCACATATCAAATATAAAAATATATTTGATAAGCGGTATACACTATAATGCTTATCTTTCATTCACAAATCACATATATATATCACAGATAAATAGATCACAAATCACACAAAATTAGGATATATCACAAAACATCACACATCAAAGATGTCAAACAAATCAACATCCAATATAATCCAAACATCCATAAGTATGATTAATTTAATTATCTGATTAATTTAAATCAGATAAATTTCTATAAATAAATTTTACTAGTTATGGTAAATTAATAATCAATTAATTTCAAATTGATTTTCAAATTTATTTCAAAACACCAAATAAATTTCCAAACATTTCCAAATTATTTCCTTTTTAAAATGCATGTCTTTATCTTCTCAAATCTATTTAGAAATCCAATTTCAAATAAATTCTTCAATTTATAATTAATATTTCCGAAATCCATTTATTAAGCCTTTTCTTCCAAATTTGAAATTCAATTCAATCTAGCTCAAAATAAGACGTTTATCTTTTAACTTCTTTTTAATTTATCCAATTATCAAAAATAAATTTTCATAATAAATTTTCAACTTGAATTTTTTTTTAAAATCCAATTTTATTTATTTATGGTATCCAACGATACCAAAAATATATTCGGCTAAATTATAGCCTTCAACAATTCCAATCCACAACTATAATCACACGGCGATTATAAATAAACAGCACACAACATTGAAATAAATTCAAATGTTTGAGGAATCCAGTTGGATCCCTCCAACCTGTTTCCCTACATCCACAGATGTTAGCACAATACCAATTCCACTTCAATGTGGAATATCGCGGTATATGGGATTTATAAAATACTATCCGCTATTATGCGGCGCAATAGGGTCTCATCCGCTATATAATGCGGGAAATCAACTCCAAATACATATACAATACCAATTCCACTTCACGGTGGAATTATCGCTGTATATGTTTTTAATAAATAACCTCTGCTTAATATATGGCGTATAGGGTCTATTCAACACAACAGATAACAATTATCATCCAATTCACACAATCAAGCGATTTTAAATTCAACAATTTAAAATTTAAATCGAAACAAATATTCGATTGAGTGAGAAGTTCTCACCTCGCTTTCAATAACGGTTGCAGTATTTTATTTCGAATAAAATTAAACGACCGTTTAATTTATCCAAAATTTTCACTATCTCCAATCGACTCCAAACCAGTTCCATTGCGAAGAGCTCATCGAAACGATTCCAATGCAAAAAGTTTCGTAATTTTTCGACCTCGTATGAACAAATTACAGCAATTTAAAGTTTGAACGATTTTAAATATATATATAATTTTACAATTTCTTTTATATTTAAAACCCTACTATTTTTCTGGCCGCACGTTAGATTAGATGAGATCACGGCCGAACATTTCTTTCTTTTTCCCCATCCCAGTATACACGCACACGACGTTTAAACCCATTGTCGCCGCCTCCTAGGGTTACCAAACGCCTCCCCTCGCTTGAATATAACACGATCGGAACCCATCGTCTTGTAGACCATCGCGAGTGCCACCATCAGCCAAGAACACGCGAAGCTCGGTCGTGGTTCTGCCCTGAAAAACGCGCGCGACCGTCGTGCGTTCATACCCCTTTTGCCGTTGATCTGTGGCTCCATTCTCGATCACAGCCGTTGGATCTGTAGATCTCAACGAGCCCTACAATATTGTAGTTGACAACTTCTTGAATTGATTTGTGGATTTGAAGAAAAATGGGAAGAAATTCGAACGTTTTCAGCCATTGAAAGTTATAGAACTGGTGGCTAAAGCTTTTGACCTAGGGTTTGAGCAAAACTGAGAAATGTAGGTCCTTATATAGAAAATTGCCAAAAATCACTATTCATCGAAAATTTTCCGAACTCCAAATCGAGCGTGCCGGCTGGCGCTTCTAAGGTTTACCCCGCGTTCCGAACACAATGGAATGTGTTTCGGGAGCTAATTCGATTGTATGTGAGATTTACGAAAATAAACGATCAAATTTAAATTAAATTGATTTAAAATGATTTCGATGCGTTTTGGCTTGCCCCGGACAAACGGTACATCCGATTGACACGAAATTTGAAATCATACAATAATTTCACATTACGGATCCGATGAAACTAGTTTCGTCGAAATCCGAGACTGTTTGAAAAATGACTATTTTCACTAGTCAATTAAATATTAAAATATTCAATTTTCACAAATAAATTTTAATTCAATTTTAAAAGTTCTATAACATCATTATAAATCCAATATGATTTAATATAACTTTATAAATCATTTTTATACACATTTAATTCAGATTTCAATTATTTCTGGAGTTTCAAATATTAAATTAATAATTTAATTATCCAATTAAATCAATATATTCGAAATTAAATGTGTTCGACTTAAAATTCTTACTTGTTAATATTTAAAATCAATTAAATATACGAATTTCAAATGACGGAAATTCTGGGTCGTTACAGATTGTGTCTTTATTGGAAAGACTAATGTGGTTGGAATTAAACGAGCAATGTTGATAAGAATAATATTGCAAATTTCAATTATTGAAATTAGCATAACAGATTCGGTATTCAACATGCTCAAGTTAATTCAGATTTACTCACAAAATTATCGCTCGATAAGACTTAGTGTTTGGTACTTATGTATTGAAACGGAAAATTATAAATAATGATTTAGAGTAAGCCATTTACACATATTAACCAAAAATGCCTCAAAGTCGGTGGGAGCGATATTGGCTTTGTGAGTCTTTGGATATGATCCAAGAAATGATACGAATGTATCATTTTATAAGCATCAAGATTGAATAAGTATTTTGATAGAAATATCAAGTAGTTTGATTTTCAATCAAAGTGTAGAGGAAGCGTGTGTTCATAAGAAAGAACGTTAAAAGGTACACTGATATTTCTAAACTATAAGTAAACAACACGTTGTTGATTTTAACAATATGCTTGTATTAAAATCAACTTTAGTTGTTTTAATACTCAATTTTGGATTGTAAATGATGTCTTTTATGGTGAGTATAAAATATATAGGGATTGTCCCAAAACAATGTACAAGAGCACCCTATTAAAAAGAGAACATGTAAGTTAGATTTCTTATGCATTAGCAATATGAATTATCATACAGGTTATGTTGTGTATGATATTGTGTTTTTTTATATATTTGATACATGAAGCAAATATAAAATCCAAATTGATATCACTAAATGGTTGTTTGAGATGTTCTTGGGTATTTATGAAATACTAGAGAATTGTTTATAGAAATAACGAACTCGTTATGATGGAACGTTTGGACTCAAACTTTTATAAGTGATATTGAGTATAACATGTCAATGATAAAATTCAAGTTAAATGAGGATTTAATCTATTTTTGGAAATAAGGTTTATAAGTACGAATAAGGTTTAATGATGTTATAACATAAGTAGGGATTTAAATGACATATTTGAGGAATATGATGATTTTAAATAAGGATTTAATCTATTTTTGGAAATATGAATTTGAAAGTGATATGATTTCAAATGTGATAAAATTTTGGAAGTAAATGTGATTTCAAAAATGAAATGGTTTTGAGGATATGATATTTTGATATAAATTGTGAATTGACCTTCTTGAAATGTAAAAGAACCATCCGGTGTGAAATAAGCGTTTGGTTGTTAAAGAGACCGGGATCGGATATTGTCATACTCTCTGCCAATACCGAAAACCACTTTAACAACTGTGTACGTGGTGGGGGTTCTAGAAATGAAGTAGGATGGTTTGGCGAACGATTCTATATGAGGTATTTATGTGACCCTGACTCCCGTGAGTCAGCTTGATGTGGCTAAAACAGGAGCTACGCCAGGCCAAGTGAGGTTATTCCTCCTATCGGGCGCATTTCTTCGATACCATTCTATTACTTTGTGATTGATTGGTGGCCACCCCATGATTTTGATTTGGGAGTGTGTTCCAAGGTGGGCGGTAGTAGCTGCTATGCATTACCACCAGTCCGGATCTGCAATTGGTATATCTACCCTGGGCATTGCCTCGAGTGCCTTGTCGCATGCCTTAGCGCGCCTTCTACGAGTTTGGTTTGTACCATACCTATGGAGTGCCCTCTGATAGCCCTTCAGTTTACGGAGGAATTACGGTACCATATAGACTATGGGAATATATAAAATGTGTTAAGGGGGATATGGGTAACACCTTAATGCTATTTTAATACTTTACTTTACTGTAGACATATTATAATAGCGTATTGTACTACATAGTAGATAGTTTAACGGATCCTTAGAAGATGGTAATCCCGAACATCTCTTAAGCTATTGCACTCACATTGACACTGGATAGGAGATGCCAAACCCCGTAAACATCTCTGACGCCGTTACACTCATATTTATTTACCGTTGATTTAACTTGCATAAGATCTTTTAGTTCTGACTCGAGTGTTTTGTCTTTTCAATTCGCTCAGGTCAGTCTATCGAAGACTGCTTTCTGGAGGACGAAGACGAAGATGTTGTACTATTATTAATTATTATATTTATTTCACTGCATCATGTGGTTCCGCTGCATTTATTTATTTATTGTCATTGTATGTAACTCTTATTTGTGTTGTAAAAGAATAATCAAATGTATTTAAAAAACAGCTTCATGAACTGTTATTTGATTATTATATTTTGTCATTCCGCTGCGAGATTCTGTATTTGTTTTATTTCTTTCTCTTTTTCTTATTTACCCCATAACAATCTGCCCCTTTGAATGGTTTGAGTCTGACGTGTGTGGTTTATCGTCGATTTAAACCGTCCAAAAAGGCAGGTCGTTATAGTTAGTATCTGGTTTAGCGATAACCTTAGCTTTGTGGGTTCTGACTCATATTAAATAGGGTAGTAATACTCTAGAATGAGTCGTTGAGTGTATATATATGAGAGAATGTTATAAAAGGTTTTTATATTGTGTTAATTTGTTCTGTTTAGTATTTATAAATTTCGGTCGGTACATAGGACGCTATGACATCGATAGGGATTTCTAAACACTTAATAGGGCAGACCGACACAATATTTGTTTTGAAATATAGGTAAACGGAATAATTTTTCCTATTATATATTTTTGTATATAAAATAATAAATTTTATAAATGATATAGTTGGATGTAATATGTTGTTTGTTAGGTAGAGAAATTTTATAAATATTGATTGAAAAATAGGATTTACAAATAAAGTAAATATAAATTGGAAGTTTAGAACAGAAGTTCCGGGATTTTTGAAAATTTCTTTCGAAAGATTTTGGAATATAATACTAGTAGTATTTAGAAGTATTTTCTGATATAAATATTTCAAGATGATTTGAAAAAGATGTTTTAAAAGAATTTTTTTAAAGGAAATAAGTTTTGTACTCTCCTCTCTGTCGCTGGAAAATAATTTCGGTTATGAGTGCACGCATTATCGACGTTCGTTTTCGAGTTTCAAAGTGGGAAGACTGTTGTAGTAGTTTTATTGCACATGCATTTTGATAAACAAATCTTAATTTTAATTTCTGAAGGTTGATTTGATATATATATATATATAAGTTATGAGTATATATATTAAAAGGGATTGAAATGGAAGCCGGTTGTTTAGTTCTTAAGTTTCTGTAAATTAGAAATTGAAATTATTGTAAAGAATGGAATCTTGACTATATTAATAATTGGAAAGTTCTAAAATGAAAATAAGAAATTTGATGTTAAAATGATTAATTAAATAAATAAAATATTGGAAATTCGTAACTTACAGGTTTAAGAATAATAAAATTTTAGAAATGTAATTATTAAACATTTTGTTTACTAAAGTGAATAAGATAAACTTGTGTAACATTCAATTGCATTCTTAGAACAATATATAAATTACCAAACTATTAAAAGTTGAAATGTTAGTAGAAATATGTAATAGAATATTATACAAGTAAAGCTTAAGTATAATGAAAGAGTTCAATAGAATTTTTCTATAAATAAGGATTTTGATGTTATCAATTGTTATAAACTTAAGTTAATAATTTGAAATGCTAGTAATTATAATTAATAGAAAAGTGAATATTGTAATTAAATGATTATAAACTTGGGTAATGTTTAAAGCCAATTATAATTAGAGTAAATAGTAAAAGTGGATATTATATATGAAAGAAATAAAAGTGAAAGCTGAAAATCTTTTATAGGTGTGAGTTGTTTCACAAATGAATATTTATATAAAAAGGGAAATCAAACTAAATAGTAAATGTAAAGTAAACTGAAATAAAATATATACAATACTTCAATAATGAATTCATTTATGATCCAAATAATTGAAATGAATATAACTTATGTAAGTAAAGAATGTAAATTAATGAAATAAGCCTTATATGAATGAATGAGAATTAAAATTTGTAAGTAATGAACGTGAATTAAAGAAAAATCATTGTCTGAAAAAAAAAATGAACAATAAATGATGTGAAAAAAAGATTAATAGAATAAACTTAAAATATGTGTTGAATTCTTTGTTTGTTTTGGCTTATGGGACGTTGGGAAGTGATACTTTAAATTGTTTAAAATGTATAAATAATCTATTAAGTTATATAAGACTATTGAGTGTATGGTATACTTAGTAGTTTAATTATCATTCTATACGATTAAAAGTTCTAAACCCGACCAAACCATTTGTTTTAGTTGTTATGGACGTATGATTGATTACATTGATTTCATGTGATGATTGTATGCTTTTGGTTGCAAGTGATTGTTGTTATGTGATATTGGTTTGTTTTGTTATTAATTCAGACAACTTAAATATTTCACTTTTATATAATTATTAACCTCTTTGGATTATACAAGTGAAATACAGGTTTATGGAAGCATTAGCTACAGCTTTTGGTTTCATAAATTAAGCATTGTTTGTTTAACAAATAGGTACGTTTTGGATTACGGTTTTCTAGCGATATTATATTGTTTTTCCCGTGATTTGGAATATTTTATTTTGAAAAATATGATATATATTGTTATTATTGATATTATTATTTCTCCCAGACCTCTCCGTACAAAGGAAACTCTGCCGAAATTTTCTGTGGATTTTGGACATAGAAAATATTGTGAAATGTTTTCCAAACTTTTGTTAACTTGAATATAAAAGGATTTAATTATTTTAAATTGATATATTTTAATTTAAATTATTTAATTATGTAAATTGATTGTTTATAAATTTAATATTTTGAATAAGATATATTAATTTCTTAATTGCTTCTTTCCCTTTTCGAGGACGAAAAGTTTTGAGTGGGGGAGAGTGTAACGACCCGTAATTTTCGATAATTAAAATTTATTAATTTAATAAGGTTTTGTGATTTAATGTTGGAAGAAAAAAAATTATGATTTAATAGTAAGAATATAACTGGAATGAAATGTAATAGTATTAATTTAAGGTAATTGATAACTGTTTTAAATGTAATTCCAGTTAATTAAAATGATTAAAAAGTTATAATTGGTTATAGATTGTAAATTAATTGTAATAATGTGTGTATTAATTGGTAATTGGATTAAAAGAGTAATTGATCATTTAAATGTTGTATTAACAAATGAAATAGTATGTAATAAATTGTAATTGAATAAAATTAGTAGTGTATAAATAATTATAACATTTGTTGTAAACAATCAACTTACAAATGTGATTAAATTAAGCTAAAGGTGACAATTGTTATTTGTTACCTATTTGTTTAACTTGTTGAAATCAAATTGGAAATAAATTGCAATAAATGTAATTAAATATTGCGCTAATGGAAATTAAGATGAAATTGGAGAATATTAACATAATAAGATACAAACCAAGGTTAACTATGTCCATAGAGTAATGTTTCATTAAATAAAAAGATTGAAATCTAATTAAACCAATTTATTGGAATTAGAATATAATTAATTGGAATTTAATGTGATTAAATATTATGGTTAATGTAAGAAAAGGCGTAAATTGTAGAAAATGAGAGTAACAAGAAAGAAACCTATGTTAATAATTTCTTAAGGTATTAGTTGATTTAATAGTAGGAGTGTAAATCAAAATAAAAGAATAAAAATGAATAAGTTTAGTAAAGGAGTAAACATATGTTTATTTATTTGAAATATTTGGTAGCTGAAAGATTGATTGTAGAGATGAGAAACTATTATTTAGTAAGAAATGTGTAATTATCGTTTGTATCCAATAGTATATAAATATGTTTAAATTACTATTAGATAGGAAATAATTGTTCTACTTCTCATTACATTCATTTAGTCCATTTTGAAACTTAATCAACTAAAATTAATGTAATTGAAAATTTTCAATTAATAGGAGAGAGAATACTAAATTGTAAATTAATAGGTGTAATTAAAAGTAGCTTATGTGTTTGATTTAATGAAAAGAACATTTACATCAAATAAAATGAATGTTTAATTTGTGAATGTAGGTTTAATTTCATTAAAATAAAGAATAGAATGATTGATTTTAAAGGAAGAAATATATGTTTATTGAACTGTGTTTTAGCTTACAAATTGTTTACAAGAATAAGAAAATAATCTATTTCGAAGTTATTTATTACTCTTATGTATAAATAACAAATTTATAAATGTGTTTAAATAAACAATTGTTCTATTTTTCATCCATTTTAGTTGTCTGTTTTGAAATTTAACTTTGTAAGTAATTGCAATTAATGTAATTCAAATATTTTAATTAAAAGGAAAGAAACGTTGATTGCAATTAATAGATTTAATAAAAGAAATGCACGTTTTGTGTTAAACAAAAAAGGGTGTTTTAATGGAAATAAAAGATCATTTTCGGAAAACCAAATTGAACGTTTTCATTTTTAAGGTATGTATAGGAAATTTATTATGCGTAGATAAAAATCTAAATGCGTACAAATTTGAATATTATTTGAGTTAATAAAGTTAATTTGGTTACGTTTCAAAAAAAATGAATTTCAAAGGGTTGTGTGATGTACATTGTCCCTTCGTTTCTTTTGTTATTAATTGTTGCATGAACGTTTTAAAATAGTTACCTTATTATTAATACTTGATCCGTTCATTGCTCCTTCTATTTAATACCTGAGCCTAAACTTTTAGGTTGTATTTAATTCTTGCGACCTCATTTCACGTATACAAATTTTTACTTTTATTTGGTTTGCAAACTTTTTCATTCCTACGTACATTTTCTTCTGCATTATTAATGCTTGGAGCTTTCAAAATAAAACGTGACATTTATTTTGTCCCTCCACCTTCATTTCCTAATTATAAATAACCTGCACCTTATTTCTTTATTTGTGTTTTGTTTCTCCTGACACCTCATATTCAAAAGCTCTTATTCTTGCAAATCCAAAAGCTTTCTTTTATAAAACATGATTTTTTTTTCATTTTTCCGTACACGTCCTGTCCTCATCTTAGTTGTTCTTCAATCTTTTCCTTAAGCCTCATCTTGAGAGAAATGTAAGTATTAAATTTTTTTTTTTTATGCACACTAATTATTATTTTAATAATATTTCTTATAACATGAATATCTTTTGCATATAAACTTTGGTTCACGCACGATTTCTTCTGTTGGATTCATATTTAAATTCCGGACAACATGAAATTAATTTAGTTGAATTTGGAGATTGTTGAGTTTTTGCGCTTATGTTTGGATTTTTATGGGCTAAAATCAAAGGTGAGTGTTTTATCTCACTCACAACTACTAAATTATCTTATGTTGGTTAAATTAAATTTATGATGTGAGTAGAAATTGATTGATTGATGTTTGATATATTTAAATTGTCATTCCAGTTAAATATGACTTTTATTGCATTTAATCGTCATTTAATTTAATATTAAATTTTAATTCATCAGTTTATACTTGTTATTGATAATCAATTAGCTATTGATGTTTATTGATTGATTTGGATGATGATTTTGATGGATGTTTGATTGTTGATATTGGATGACTAGATGTTATATTTCATATTGTTGTAACACTACAAGTTCCCTATGGGTTGAAATGATACATACCCGAACGATCTGATAGATTATGGAGAAATCGTTATGGGTTGAAATGATAGACCCGAGCATTTCATGTATTGAAATTAAATTTTGGGATTTCGGGTTGAAATGATATATACCCGTAAAATTTTAAACTACGGAATGAAATGATAAATATCCGCATTACTTGACCATAGGGTAGAGAATTATATATGGACACCGGATTGGTTAAATTAAACGATTTTAAATCCTTAAATTTTGAATTTAGTTAAATGATTTTTGAAGAAAAATTGATTTATATCAAATGAATTATTTTCGGAAATCCGAGTTATAAATGTGGAAATTGGAATTGGTTTAAATTGAAATGTTGAAGTTGTAATTGAAGTATAAACGACATTTATCGAACTTAAGTTATTGAAATGTTGGAATGGAAGAAATGGTTAAATATTAGGTTAATTTCAAAATTTATTATCTCAATATAAACTATAAATGTTCTTTTAAATTCTAATTTTAAGATTTTCAACTGTTAAAATAAGTTAATCTATTTTAAACCAACTTAAACAATTTAAACTATTTAATTTATTTTAATCTAATTTAACCTATTTTAAACTAATTAACCTATTTAACCAATCTTAATCTATTTTAATTTATTTAATCTATTTTAATAGATTTTAATCTATTTTAAATCATTTAAACTTTATTAAAGTATATTAAACTATTTTAATCTATTTAAAACTATTTTAATTTATTTTAAACTATTTAATCTATTTTAATTCTATTTAATCCATTTTAAATTCATTTAATCTATTTTAAATCTAATTAATCCATAATAAACATATTAAATCTATTTTAAACCATTTAAACTATTTTAAATCTAATTAAAGTAGTTTAATCTATTTAAAATTTATTTAATATATTTTTATACCTATTCAACCTAATTTATATCCATTTAAAACTATGTAAACTAATTAAACTATTTATAACTATCTAAATTATTTTCTAAATTTCAAATGGTGTAAAGTGGAAATTTTTATAATTAAAGCCTTCATTTTTAAGCGAATAAGTTTTAATGATGTTATAACATAAGTATGGATTTAAATGACATATTTGAGGAATATGATGATTTTAAATGAGGATTTAATCTATTTTTGGAAATATGAATTCGAAAGTGATATGATTTCGAATGTGATATAATTTCGGAAGTAAATGTAATTTCGAAAATGATATGGTTTTGAGAATATGATATTTTGGTATAAATTGTGAATTGACATTCTTGAAATGTAAAAGAACCATCCGGTGTGAAATAAGCGTTTGGTTGTTAAAGAGACCAGGATCGGATATTGTCATACTCTCTACTAATACCAAAAACCACTTTAACAACTGTGTACATGGTGGGGGTTCCGGAAATGAAGTAGGATGGTTTGGCGAACGATTCTGTATGAGGTATTTACATGACCCTGACTCCCGTGAGTCAGCTTGATGTGGCTAAAATAGGAGCTGCGTCGGGCCAAGTGAGGTTATTCCTCCTATCGGGCACATTTCTTCGATACTATTCTATTACTTTGTGATTGATTTGGTGGCCACCCCTTTATTTTGATTTGGGAGTATGTTCCGAGGTGGGCGGTAGTAGCTGCTATGCATTACCACCAGTCCGGATCCGCAATTGGTATATCTACCCTGGGCATTTTCCTCGAGTGCCTTGTCGCATGCCTTAGCGCGCCTTCTACGAGTTTGGTTTGTACCATACCTATGGAGTGCCCTCTGATAGCCCTCCAGTTTATGGAGGAATTACGGTACTGTATAGACTATGGGAATATATAAAATGTGTTAAGGGGGATATGGGTAACGCCTTAACGCTATTTTAATACTTTACTTTACTGTAGACATATTATAATAGCGTATTGTAGTACATGGTAGATAGTTTAACGGATCCTTCGGAGATGGTAATCCCGAACATCTATTAAGTTATTGCACTCACGTTGGTGCTGGATAGGAGATGTCAAACCCCATAAATATCTCTGACGCCGTTACACTCATATTTATTTACCGTTGATTTAACTTGCATAAGATCTTTAAGTTCTGACTCGAGTGTTTTGTCTTTTCAATTCGCTTGGGTCAGTCTGAGCTTTTCAGTTATCGAAGACTGCTTTTTGGAGGACAAAGACGAAGATGTTGTACTATTATTACTTATTATATTTATTCCACTGCATTTATTTATTTATTACTGTTGTATGTAACTCTTATTTGTGTTGTAAAGAATAATCAAATGTATTTGAAAAACAGCTTCATGAACTGTTATTTGATTATTATATTTTGTCATTCTGCTGCGAGATTCTTTATTTGTTTTATTTCTTTCTCTTTTTCTTATTTACCCCATAACAATCTACCCATTTGAATGATTTGAGTCTGACGTGTGTGGTTTATCGTCGATTTAAACCTTCCAAAAAGGCAGGTCGTTACACCTACATAATTAGATTTTAAAAGAGATAAGAAGTGAAGAAGTACAAACATACAAATTCCTCCAAACAAAAACCTTTATTAATTCAGCAAAAAGATTACAAAAGAGAGCCTTAAAACTGAGAAGAAATCTCAATCTCCAAAACCCAACAAAATACACTTTTCCTCACACACATATAATGAACCATATACATGCATATTTATAATAGACTTAACAAAATGCCTTCATTAATCACCATTTGATTACTTACATCTTTTAAAATAAATCATGCTCATGTAGATAATTTGTTGCCTTCTCTAATGGAATAAAAAAGGCAACTTTCTACCAAATCCACAAAATCTATAAAAGAGGCAACGTATTTGATCACAATTCCACTTTTACTCAAATATCTTCAAAATCTACTTAAATATGGAATACTATATCATCAAAATCTAACAATCTCCACCTTGATATAATATTCCATAAATGTCATTCAAACTTCACCTAGAACCTCAAATTTCAAATAATCACCAATATTACCATGGAAACAAATGTCTTCATCCCCAAAAGAAAACTTTAGCAACCTCCAAACCACCTAAACATGCATGCCCCCTAATTGAACATGCAGATCATCAATGAATCAGAACTATTTGTAATACCACAAAGGTCTCCAAACAGACTTTGTAGTTTTCCATTACATCCTCCACCTTGATTCTAGCAAATTTGCCTCTCCAAAACCACTTTAAGAAGTCCCTTCATTCTCCACCGTTCTTCCAAGCAACTTGTACACATTGTTGCTTCCCCCTTTTGCATGCAGCACCTCCCAGTTGTCCTTCTAAACCTTGTAACTCCACCTCAAGTTGAAAAGTTGCAACCTTTTACCTCCAATTGTCCTATTGAAATGAGATTCTTTATAATTTCTAGATGTGTCTAACTCCTGTAAGCTTCACCACCCTTCCATCATGCATCTTCAATCTAAAAGAACCTATGCCCTTAACATCCAAATCTCCACCATTAGCAAATTCAAACTTAGCATCTTGCTCTTTATAATCAATAAATGATTTCTTTTGATTACATATATATAAACAAGCACTTGAATCAAGCAACCAATTTTTTCTTTTGCTTTTATCCACATATAGGACATTGTCACTAAATTCCTCACCAAAATGCAACTCATCATCACTATTATCTTTTTGTTCATTTTGGTCTTCTTCCAATGCCTTCCTCCTTTCCTTGTCCTTTTTAAGCTTATTGCAAAATTTTAGCTGATGATCATGTTTTTTACAGTAATAGCAGATGAAATCCCTTTTCATATTTGATCTATTTGGCCGCCTTTTCATATTTGGACGATTAACTCTCCTTACAAGATGGACTTCTTCAACTAGATTTTACTTTCCTTTTCCTTCTTCTCCTTTCCTTCCATGAGCTTTATTCTATGCATTTCCTTATTAAGTAGCTCCTAACCATCAAACACATTAAAACAACTCCATCTGAATTTGAGTTATTCAATGCAACCACAAGCATTTCCCAACTCTCTGGTAATGAACTCATCAACATCAAGGCTTGTATTTCATAGTCCACCTTATAATTCACGGCTGCCAATTGGTTCAAAATTGCCTGAAATTCATTAAGATGCTCTCCAATTGACCCACATTTCTTAAATATTAGGTTCACCAATCTTCTCATAAGAAGAGCCTTATTTGTTGCAGAGTTCTTTGGCTAACTTCATTCCAATTTTTTCCAAATTAAATAAGTGAATGTTTCATTAGCAATATATGAAATACTATATTCTCCAAAAAACATCGACTAGCTGTCGTAGCCTTCCTATCCATAGTCTTCCAATTTGCTTCAGATACATTACTAGGTTTCTTCACTTTGTTCTCCAATGGTAGGTGAACATCATTGAGATAAATAAAATCCTTCATCTTCACCTTCCATAACCCCTAATTTCTCACATTAAGTTTTTCTACACTTATCTTCTCCATAATCAGTCTCTTCAACAAATTTATGTGGTAAGCTCTAATACCAACTGTTTGGGCTTTTCCAAGGATTCCTACACAATTATATTTTTAGAAGAGGTAAGAAGTGAAGAAAAACAAACATAAAATTTCCTCCAAACAAAAACCTGTATTAAATCGGCAAAAATGCAACAACCCGCAAATTTATCACTTTGATAAATTATACCTATATTTGAAATATTCAAATACAAGATTTTATAACACAAATTATAATATTTTGAACCATAAATAATGATGTAAACTTGTTTTTAATATGTGGAGGCTTTCATCAGAAAAACGATGAAAATCAGTTTTTGGGGAAATTGAGATTTTCTTAATATTAGAGCGAACGGAACGAGATATATACACTTATTTATCCATTTAAACAAGAATATGAAATAAAAATTATTTGTTTTATTTTTGAAAATAAAATACATTTATGGCATCATCACGGATATCATCACTTTTATATATTTTTTGGAATTTCAAATTAAGTTTAAATAATCAAATAATTTTTTAAAATGATAATAATTCATTTTAATAATTTATATAGTGATAATAAATCATTTAAAATAGTTTTATAAAGATATATACTTGTTGTAAAAATATAAGAAAATTCATGACGTTTTGTTGATATGACATCACTTTTTGTAAACATTTGTTTAATATTGATTTATGGTTTTATAATTCAAATGGTCGTTTTAATTAATTGATAATGATAAATAATTAGTTTTCAAATTTCGTTTACATTTATGTGTAATTTAATTTATAAGTGAAAATGTGACCAGGAATCCACTTCAGATTTCAACGGTTTAATGAACATAAATTGTTCTAAGTTGTTGCAACGTTGTATGTTGTCTTGTGCAAGTCCATACACATGTATATGCATGTCATACACCTACACATATACATATATACATTTACTTTTACTATATAAATTTATATAAGAGAAAAACATAAGTATCTTAGATATTTACATACAAAATCCAACCAAATCTTAACTTAGTCAAAGCTCTCATGCCAAAGGACAAGAAGTGATGGCAAGGGGGAGGGGGAACGTAGGTGCACATGGGTAAGGTGATGGGAGGCTAATGGTGTTGTTGTGGAAGATATTTTACACAATTCACCTATAAATACACCCATACACTTCACTTATCATACACACACTTCTTTCTCTTCTTCCATCCTTCTTTTTTTGAGCATCCATGGGGGAAATGGCCTATGGCAAGAGAAATAGGGAAGAGGAGGAGGTGATGGCGTGTACTAAGGTGGTGGAGGCCGAGAGAAAAAATGAGAAGGCTCTAGGCCATGAGCATGTATGGTGGTAGTGATGGATGGTCATGAGCTAGGTGTTGGTGAGGGATGAAGGCTGTGATCTATAGGGGAGGCCGAGCACTTCAAAGAAGGAGGAGCAAGTTCGAGAAGCTCCGGAGCAAAGAAAAGAGGAGGAAGTGCTGCCGGAGTAACGTTGGATTTATTTCAAGAAGCTTTCGGAAAAAGATTGGCAGAGTGGAAACCGATAGTGAGTACTCGACATTCCTAATTATTAAATAATATCCATAATTATTTCAAGTACGATAATATGACCATTTAATATCTTGGATGATTTATATGGATATTTGAAAATTGGTTGATTTTACGGTTGTGATAAATATAACCAATAATGGGAAAATCATAATTATCTAAAATAGAAATGGTTAATTAATTAACTATAGTTAATTTGTGGAAAAATAAATCCCTATTAATATGTGTATGTGAGTTGGTAAGTTTCTTTATGGTTTTGAATATAAAAAGGTTGAAAAATGAATATTATAACAATATAATATCATAATATGCAATAAAGTAGAAAATGAGTTTTTAATGTAGTAAAAATAGTTTGAAAATATTTAAAATGGTTTATTATGGTATTTTAAATATTTTAACAAGTTTCGGCAAAATTTAATGAAGTTTGAAAATTTGAGCCAAATCAAGTTCATTGCATAGCGGTAGTTCATAATTTACCGACCTAAAAGTTAAATCAACGTGTAGGATGCAATATAAGTCAGAATTCCCTGAAATAAGTATTTTCTGAACCCATTAGGATATAGTTTTCGAACAAAAGAAGAAAATTAAGATTTTCTTTAGTAGTGTTTCAAATATGTCCAAATCAAGTTTTCAAAAACATCGCGTTTTGGCAGTTTCGAAATCAAAAGGGTAAATTCTTCAAAATGAGTATTGTTAAATCTTTAAAAATATAAAATAGATTCCATAAATATGATTAAAAATTTCAAAAGAGTTATGAATTGAAAAATTGGACATATATGAGGTGGAATATATATTTAGGCTGAGAAGCTCTAAAAACACTATTTACGGTGGCTTTTACGACGGTTTTCGGTAACTTTTGCAAATCATGGTTTTAACTTAATTATTCTTCCCCAATATTTTTAGTAATCTTTTCAAATGAATAATTAAGTGTTTTGAAGATGATTTGAAAGTTTTACGAGTATTTTAAAGGAGTTTAAATAAATGGTTAAAGGAAAATTGTTTTAAACAATATTTCGAATAGTGTTAAGTAAATGAAAATCATCTCTAAAAAAATCATATGAAGGATTTAGATTTGATCAAATAACTTGACCGCCTTATGGATGACAGAGAGAGTCTCTAGACCCGAGCTTGGACAACTAGTGTTTGGGTTCCGCTCTAGCTATTTGGACTGTGTCGACGAAGGGGATAGTTAATTTGATCTGCTCGGATCATATTTTCTTAAGTTAAAAGAAAGGAAATTAGGAGTTTTTCAAAAGTTAAACAAGATTTTTAAAAATGATTTTGATGGTATAGAGAATACTCTAGTTAAACTCTGTATTAAATTTCAAGGAGGGAACTCGTATTATCCATGTGAATTTAAAAGGTGATTTCATCGTTATCGATGAATGGTACAAGTTAAATACGAAAATTGGTATTGAGTATAATTAGTCTAATCTATATAGATCCTTTTCTACTCGATATTAATTGATTTGGGTTTATAGTAAATGATGTCTTAAATAACATTGTTTTTTACTTATTTAAAAGTTATGATTTGAAAATAATAAATCTTTGTTAAGATTTAAATAAATGATTTGCAAATGTTTTCCTAAGTAAAAGGTGAAATGATTTGGAATTATTCCAAGATTAGTGAGGTTTAATCAAACTAGAGAATTTGATAAATGAGGCTTAATGATTCCATATACTCTTAAAAGATAAAGGATAGTTTAAAAGAATATATCTTTGAAAGAAACCATCGTTATTCCTTCAGTTTGTCCTTCACCTGGACAACTTGTATGGATCGGTGTTTGACATTGCATTTCTAAAAACACGTACATTGATCTCTACAAACGTATATCTATTTGGTGGTGTAGAAGGTAACCCCTCCTATACTTAACACCCTTCTCTTATACGTATAAGCTTAGAGGTTGTACTTTTGTGGAAATCAATAATTAGTTGTTAGAAATGGCAATTTGGCATTCTAAGTGGAATTTTCTTTGTGAAAAGTAAATCGTGGCTTTGTGAAAAGTAAAGCGTGGCTTTGTGGAAAGAAGAGCGTAGCTTCACGAGCCTCACATCCCAGGAATGATATGGGATACTATGTGGTATGCAAGGTATATGCTTCAGGCTATCGGTTTTATTGATGATGAAGGAGTCTAGTTGTGTTTAGACCCTCAATGGTTTAAATGGGCATGTATTAGAGGCTCGACTGAGAAAGAGCAAAGCCATCGAAATATGTTGTTCCATAATAGTGTAACAATGTAGTACGGAGGCTTGCTTGAGAATTTGCAAACATCCGGCTACTCCTTTTGTATCATATACATTGTTTGACATTCTTCGGGTATTGGTACCTTCTTTATATATTTATTTGAAAAGTGTTTTTAAACCAATGTCATTAATGATAATATCAAATTTGTTTTGGTATAAAGTATTTTGGTTATCATAACGTAAAAACTCATCTGTGTTTATGTGTGGCGTGGTCTTACAAGATACCCTTCTTTTCAAAGGTTTTGATTGGCATTAACGTGATCTATGATACTATCATATACATTTATGATTCGATTTTTCTCACGGTGGTTTATCAAGCCTGATCCAGGTATTTTTAATACTCGAGTTAGATCAAAGTAGTTTCAGGTTTAGCTAAAGATGCTTGGAGTTTCCAAAGAAGAGCTGGAGATCTTCATCAACGTATGGACGTATTCTATTTTTCTGCTGCATTTATTTTGTGGTTTTTTAGCATTTGTAAAGACAAAGGATTTATAACTGTCCAAGTTGAATCTAGGTTAGACTGTTATATTGTATTCAAAATTTTCCATTGTAAAAGATTTTATGGTTAATAATATATGATTATTCTATTTGTATGAGCTTCTGTTTTCTACTCTATTCGGAGTTATTTTCTTTTTATCCTTGATCAATCTGCCTTTCAGCACATGACTTTGCGACACGTGAATACCAAGGATGTATTAGTGTCGATTTTCAAGAGTCGAAAAGGAAGGTCATCACATGTGGTATCAGAGCTTAGGTTGAGCGAACACCCAGGCTTTGGTGGGGTAAAACTCATTATAGATATGGTTAGTAATTACCTAGAATTAGTGACTCATTAGAGATAGGGTTAGTAGCACCCTCGAATGAGTTTTGAGAGTATTATATATATATGAGTGCATATTTGTTATTGGATATAAAAAGTTTGTGTTGATTAATCTGATGGGTGGTTTACAAATTTTGGTCGGTGCATAAAGAGCTCCATGTAATCGATAGGGATTCCTAAATACTTAAACAATGCGGATCAACACACTGTTTTCAAAAGGATTGTATTTTATATACAAAAAGAATATAGATATTTGAGTGATTTGGGAAATTTATAAGATGTATTCCCTTTAGAAAGTTTAATGCATAAGGTCTTGATCAGTTTGGTGACGATTGGAATAATCTTTTAAGTATCCATTGGATGTTGGCTTGGGCGAACGACATCATACGCTTAGTAAATTATTCTCCTTATCATCGAAGGATCAAGGCAAGTTCAAATCCGAACAAGTCTAAATTAAGTTATTTGGATAAAAAGGTTTTTAAGTCAAGAAATAAATGGTATGAAACTTCTGATGATATTTTGGTATATCATTTAGGGGCAGAATGTCTTTTTATATGTCGGGTGATGAGTTATGGCTGAATCCCAAACAAACACAAAGAGTACATGTAGAAAGAGAGGTAGAAGAAAAATTAAGACTATGATCTTATGATGGCATCTACTGTTACAAATGCAGTAAAGAAGAGCATTATGCAGTTCGGTGTAAGGGGAGGAAAATAATGGAAAAGAAGAACAAGAAAAAAGAGGAGAAGAAGAACGACAAATTTTTTAGGGATGATATATTATGTTTCAAGTGTGAAAGGCAATGACATTTTCTACATGAGTACCCTAAAACAAAGAAGAAACCCAGAATTCAGTCAGGAAGGGAAAAGAGTTGTTACCGTTGCAAAGGACTAGGACATACAGCCAAAAAGTGTCCTAAACGAACTTGCAGTTGGTGCTATGAAAGAAGACATTTAATGAAGGACTGTCCAAAGAAAAAGATAAGGTTGGATGACTTAGGTACCAAGAATAAAGCACCATCTACCTCAGAAGGGATCCAAGAATAGTGTGTATAGCAGTTCAAGTATCTATATATATATGACTGTGGTGTATAATAGACTGTATTCCTTAGGAGTTATCCCTAAAAACTTGTAATACGGGCTAGGGTTAGGAGTGGGTGTATAAATATATTGTTAATTAATAAATCTCCTTTTGAATTATTCTCTCTGTGCATTTCTTCTAGCTTATATCAGATCAACTAATAAGATATTTGGGAATAAAAGGTTTAAAGGAATGTTATAAAGAAATGGCTTTATAAAAGTGTTTAAACCAAAGTTAAAACTTTATGAAATATTTTCATAAAGATTTCTTGAAAGTTAATAAGTACGGGTTTAAGTTTAAAAGATAATGTGAATCATTAATTAATAAATTAATTAGTAATCGTTAATTTTTATCAAGGTGTTTACTTTTAATACTAGTTAAAAGGGAGTATATTATAGTATAAAAAGTTTATTATAATTTTAGAAATAAAAAAGATAATTTACCTTTTAAAATTGAAATGGTTTCTTTAGAAAGGAAATAGAAATTTTTCATGAATAAATATTGTGAAGAAATAAAGGGCTTATAAAATTGTTTAAACCAAAAGATAAAAGTTTTATGAAATGTTTTCATAAAGATTTTAGGAAGTTATTAAATACCTATTTGTATGTAGATCATTTCATCATACAGTTTTGATCTAAGATTCGAGTATAGAACTTTGAGATGCTTACACCGGTTTGAAAAAGGATTTATCACTCGATTCTTGATGGCAAACATTGATGAGGGTTTGGGGTTGGATACTTGCATTTTCTATAATAGTTGAGGGCTATGTAAGGAAAACGAAAGTTTCTGATTTAAGAGCCTGACCAGAGTCCGCATTAGAGGATCGAAGGATCAATACTAGTTCGAAAGTAAAAGTTGTGGATTCGAACAGGAGATCGAATCAAATATTGCATATGGATGATCTGTGTATATCATACGGAATTAAGTTTAAAAATACATGTTTTGGGTTGTAATTTCGGGGACAAAACTTTTTTAAGGGGGAAGTTTATAACGACTCGCAAATTAATCACCTTGATAAATTATATTTATATTTGACATATTCAAATACAAGATTTTATAACACAAATTAATGTTTTGAACCGTAAATAATGATGAAACTTATTTTAAAGGTATTTTAACAAATATGGATATTCGAGGGCTTTTATTAGAAAAATAACAAAAATCAGTTTTCAGGAAAATTAAGATTTTCTCAATATTAAAGCAAAAGGAATTGGATATATACACTTATTTATCCATTTAAGCAAGAATATTAAATAAAAATTATTTATTTTATTTTTGAAAATAAAATATATTTATGACATCATTAGGGATATCATCACTTTTATATATTTTCTGGAGTTTTAAATTAAGTTTAATTAATTGTTTTAAAATGATAATAATTCATTTTAATAAGTTATATAGTGATAATAAATCATTTATAATAGTTTTATAAAGATATATACTTATTTCAAAAATAGAAGAAAACTCATAACGTTTTGTCGATACAACATCACTTTATGTAAACACTTGTTTAATATTGATTTATATGGTTTTATAATTCAAATGTGATCTTCTTTATTAATTAATAATGATAAAAAATTAGTTTTCAAATTTTGTTTACATTTATATGTAATTTAATTTATAAGTGAAAATGTGATCGGGAATCGGCTTTTAGATTTTCAACGGTTTAACGAACAGAAATTGTTCTAAGTTGTTGCAACGTTGTTTGTTGTTGTGCATATCCATTCACATGTATATACCTGTCATACACCTACACATATACGTATATACATTTACTATATAAATTTACATAAGATATAAACATAAATATTTTAGATATTACATACAAAATCCAACCATATCTTTACTTAGTCAAAGCTCTCATGCCAAAGGATAAGAAGTGATGGCAAGGATGAGGGGGGACGTGGGTGCACATGGGTGAGGGTGATGGGAGGCTAATGACACCTATAAATACACCCATACACACACTTCTTTCTCTTCTTCCCTCCTTCTTTCTTTGAGTATCCATGGGGGAAATGGCCTATGGCCAAGAGCAATAAGGAGGAGGAGGAGGTAATGGTGTGTGCTAAGGTAATGGAGGCCGAGAGAAAAGAGGAGAAGGCTCTAGGCCGTGAGCATGTCTGGTGGTAGTGATGGATGGCCGTGAGCTAGATGTTGGTGAGGGATGAAGGTCGTGAGCTATAGGAGAGGTCGAGCACTTCAAAGAAGGAGGAGCAAGTTCAAGAAACTCCGGAGCAAAGAAAAGAAGAGGAAATGCTACCGGAGTACCGTCAGATTTAGTTCAAGAAGCTTCGGAAAAAGATTGGTGGAGCGAAGCCGATAGTGAGTACTCAACATTCCTAATTATTAAATAACATTTATAATTATCTCAAGTACGATAATATGACTGTTTAATATCTTGGATGATTTATATGGATGTTTTAATATTGTTTGATTACATGGTTGATTATATTGTTGATAACTTGGTTATGATAAATATAACCAACAATGGGAAAATCATAATTATTCAAAATAGAAATGGTTAATTAATTAACCATAGTTAATTCATGGAAAAATACATCCATATTAACATGTGTATGTGAGTTAGTAAGCCTCTTTATGGTTTTGAATATAAAAAGGTTGAAAAGTGAATATTACAATAATATAATATAATAATATGGAATAAAGTGGAAAAGAGGTTTTAATGTAGTAAAAATAGTTTTAAATGATTTAAAATGGTTTATTATGGTATTTTAAACATTTTAACAAGTTTAGACAAAGTCTAATGAAGTTTGAAAAATTGAGCCAAATCGAGCTCGTCGTGTAGCGGTAGTTTGTAATTTTCCGACCTGAAAGTTAAATCAATGTGTAGGATGCAATATAAGCTGGAATTCTTTGAAATAAGAATTCTCCGAACCCATTAGAATAAAGTCATAAAAAAAAGAAGAAAAACAGGATTTTATTTGGTAGAGTTTGAAATGTGTCCAAATCAAGTTTTCAAAAACATCGCGTTTTGACAGTTTCGAAATCAAAGGGGTAAATTCTTCAAAATAAATATTTTTAAATCTTTAAAAATATGAAATAAATTCCATAAATATGATATATATTTCAAAGGAGTTTTAAATAGAAAAATGGACGTATATGAAGTGCAATATATATTTAGAGCTGAGAAGCTCTAAAATTCACAGCGGTTTTTGCAACGGTTTTCAGTAACTTTTGGAAATCATGGGTTTAACTTAATTATTCTTCCCCGGTCTTTTTAGTAATCTTTTCAAATGAATAATTAAGGATTTTGAAGAAGGTTTGGAAGTTTTATGGATATTTTAAAGGAGTTTAGAATAAATGGTTAAAGGAAAATTATTCTAAACAATATTTGGAGTAGTGTTGAGCAAATGAAAATCATCTCTAAAAAAGGATCATATGAAGGATTTAGAGTTGATCAAATAACTTGACCTTCTTATGGGTGACAAAGAGATTGTCTCTAGACTCGAACTTGGACAACTAGTGCCTGGGTTTCGCTCTAGTTATCCGGATTAGCCCGACGGAGGGGATAGTTAATTTGATCTACTCGGACCACTTTTATTAAGTTAAAAGAAAAGAGATTTGGAGTTTTTCAAAAGTTAAACACGATTAAATATGATTTTAGTGGTATAGAGAATACCCTAATTAAACTCTGTACTAAATTCCGAGGAGGGGACTCGTACTATCCGTGTGAATTTAAAAGGTGATTTCACCGTTATTCGACGAATAGTGCAGGTTGAATATGGAAATTTGTATCGAGTATAATGAGTCTAATCTCTATGGATCATTTTCTACTCAATGCTAATTGATTTGGATTTACATTAAATGATGTCTTAAATAACATCGTTTTTGACTCATTTAAAAGTTATGATTTGAAATTAAGAAGTCTTTGTTAAAATTTAAATAAATGATTTGGAAACATTTTCTTAATTAAAAGGTGAAATTATTTGAAATTATTCCAAGATTAAAGAGGTTTAATCAAACTAGAGTATTAGATAAATGAGGCTTAATGATGGTAAAGGAATAGTTTAAAAGAATATATCTTCGAAAGATATTTTATTTGATAAAAGGATAAATTGATTGAATGTTGTTTAATAATCACCTATATATTTTACATCATTTTATCGGTAATTGGTTCGGAGAAACTGGGGTCGAATTTGGGTAATTCCTATCTAAAAACCACTTTCAAGTAATATACGTGTTCAAAAGTGAAGATATGTTAAAGGTAATGTTTTGAAGACGGATATCTTCATGATGTAGGACTACTTGGCACTAACCTCTGGGTTAATCCCAATATCATATATATATATATATATGGTGGCAGTAGTAGCTTTGTTCTGAAAATATTTGATTTGCAAGGACTACTTGCTACTAATCCTATGGGTGATTCCCAAATAAGAAGTAGTAGGAGGAGTGCCTTCAGTTTGTCCTTCACCTGGACAACTTGTATGGAAATGTGTCCGACATTGCATTTCTAAAAACACGTACATTGAGCTCTACGTACATACGTCTATTTAGTGGAATAGGAGGTAACCCCTCCTATACTTAACAACCTTTTCTAACACGAACGAGCTCAAAGCTTGTACTTTTGTGGAAATCAATAGTGTGTTATTAGCAATGGCAATGTGGCATTCTAAGTGGAATTTTCTTTGTGAAAAATAAAGCATGGTTTTGTGAAAAGCGAAGCATGGCTTTGTGGAAAGAACAGCGTAGCTTCACGAGCCTCACATCCTAAGAATGATACAAGATACTATGTGGTCTGCAGGACATATATTTCAGGCTATTGGTTTTATTAACGATGGAGGAGTCCGGTAGTGTTTGGACCCTCAACGTTTAAATGGGCAGGTATTGGAGGCTCGACTAAGAAAGAGCAAAACCATCGAAATATGTTGTTTCATAGTAGTGTAACAATGCAGTACGGTGACTTGCTTGAGAAAAGTGAATAGTCAGTTGGGACTAGGATTGTTATGCGTGGATTTCACATCAGAGGAAGTGGCCACTAGTTCCCTATCATTTTGGAAATCCAATTCCAATACGAGCTTTACAGTTTTGATTGTATTCCCAAAATAGCTGTAATGCTTTGCAAATATTTTGACTACCCCTTCTGTACATATACACCGTTTGACATTGTCAGGGCACTGGTACCTTCTTTATATATTTATTTGAAAAGTGTTTTCAAACCAATGACATTAATGATAATATCAAATTTGTTTTGGTATAAAGTATTTTGGTTGTTGTAAGGTAAAAAACCATCTGTGTTTATGTGTGGCGTGATCTTACGAGATACCCTTCTTTTAGAGGTTTTGATAGCATCAACCTGATCTATGACACTGTCATATATATATTTATGATTCAAGTTTTCTCACGCTGGTTTATTAAGCCTGATCCAGGTATTTTTAATACTCGGGTTAGATCCGAATAGTTCAGGTTTATCTAAAGATGCTTGGAGTTTCCAAAGGAGAGCTGGAGATCCTCATCAACGTATGAATATATTCTATTTTTCCGCTGCATTTGTTTTGTTGTTTTTCAGCATTTGTTGGATGAAGGATTTATAACTGTCTAGGTTGAATCAAGGTTAGACTCTGATATTGTATTCATATTATTTCACTGTAAAAGATTTTGTGTTTAATAATATATGATTATTCCATTCATGTGAGATTCTGTTTTCTACTATGTTCTATGTTATTTTATTTTAACCCTTGATCAACCTGCCTTTCCGACACTTGAATTTGCGGCACGTGAATACCGAGGATGTAATAGTGTCGATTCTCAAGAGTGGAAAAGGTGGGTCGTTACAAAAAAGATTACAAAAATAGAGCCTTAAAATTGAGAAGAAATCTCAATCTCGAAAACCCAACAAAATACACTTTTCCTCGCATACATATAATGAACCCTATACATGCCTATTTATAATAGACTTGACAAAATACCTTCATTACTCACCGTTTGATTACCTCCGTCTTTTAAAATAAATCATTCCCATGTAGATAATTTGTTGCCTTCTCTAATGCAAAAAAATGCAACTAATCACTCTACCAAATCCACAAAATCTATAAAAGAGGCAATGTATTTGAGTCACAATTCCACTTTCACTCAAATATATCCAAAATCTACTTAAATATGGAATATTGTATCACCAAAATCTAACAGTTCATATCTACTTCACATCCATATATGCTATATATAATAAGTAAATATGCATATGGTTGTTTTTTTGCAAATTACAAGTAGTTTTCCGAATAAACCAAGCATGTTATTTTCTTATATTAATGTTTCCTAAAGAAATCAAGCATGTTATTTTCTTAATATAATGTTTTCTAAAGAAACCAATCATTTTATTATCTTAATATCTTGAAAAGATATTTACAACCGAAGAAGAAAATAGCTCAAAGACTTAACTTAAGAACAATATATTAGAAATATATTCAGATCTTATATTACATGTAATTTCTTGAAGAAATTTGCTTTTGAAGGGATTATTACAAAAATAATAAATACTGTTTTCTTGAAGAAAAATAGTAATATGATTCTCATATATGGTAAATTTTCTAAAAGGGTTATGTATTATACCTTGAACAAATATTATTTTTTAACCTTTTTAAGAGATATTTTATTGTATTTATTTGTAACAACCCTGGTCGAGATTGCCTGGAATTAAATCTAAAAGATATGATTTAATATATATATATATATATATATTGACATCTTAATTAAATTTAAGATTTGAAGTTAGGTAATTATAATTGTTAATTTTCAAAATTAAAATGGATTTGGGATTAAATAAATTGTAAATTCAATGAATATTCTTTTATGAGACTTGATTCTCATATTTGATAATATAAGAATAATTTTGGGAAAATGTGATAATTAAATATACGAAACTAATTTGTAATGTAAAAATGTGAATTATATAATGTTTTATTCACTTATTTATCACAAGTGGAGATTTATGATAAAATATTTTTTCATCTCAAATTATTACAACAAGTGTTGGAAATTTAATAAAACGTTAATATTGAGATTTATTGTTTAAAATGAGATTTTTACAATTAATAGTTTATTCTTATTATAAAAATAATAACGAGAACAACTTTAATTTTCAAATGTTATATTTAATTTTATAAGATATCTCAATATTAATAGAAATGGGGATTTTTAACCTGTGATTGGTTTTGGTAAATTTTGAGAAATTGTTTTATGTTAATTAAAACATTGTTTAAGGTTAAATTAGTGTTTTATAATGAGAATTTAGAAGGAAATAATAATACATTACCTTATTGGGTTATAGGGTATCCACTTAGGCCCATGTAGTAGTGTTGATGAGGAGAAAAATAAACGTACGTTTATTTCTCCTTACCACTTTCTCATTTCAGGTTTAACAAAAATCCGAAAGTAAGCTCTCATATATTCTCAAAACCATAGCTCCAACAATCCCAAAATTTAAGTTATAAATCAAAAGGCTTTTGGCTAATTGTTGTAGAAATTAAAAGAGGGTAATCTCCTCCATCTATTGCTACATCTTTCAATGAATTTAGATTAGGATTTCTTGTTCTAAGATCCTATTTTTGGTTGCATTTTATGAAATCAAATTAGGCCTTGTGGCTGAGAGGTGTTAGCTTAGGAGAATTCGGGATTATCTCATCAATTCAAGTTATATAGGTGAGTTAACACCCACACAACTATTTCTAAAGTTAGATGCAAGTTGTTGTTGTGTTGTTGATGAATTATTGTTGTATTGGTCTCAATTCGATTGTGTTGTTGTCATGTTTTATTGCTTTGATCTTTGGTAGCTGAAACCTTAAACTAGTAACCTCTTATAGTATCAATTCCTTATATGCTTGCATGCTTGTAATTAGTTACCCTAGAGACCAAATCATCTGCAGCTCAAAAACCAGCGATCAACGGACCGCCGGAGGGCAACCTGGACCTGAAATAGCTCCAGGTTTTGCCACCACCTGTGGACCGGTGGGGTGGCGGGGCACCACCGGAGCACCGTGACATGTACTCCTGGAGCTATTTTAGCTCCAGCTTGATGCCCTAATCGCTCATTAGACCGTCTATTTCCCCGGGTGTTTCCTTGAATGTTATGTGCATTGTTTTATGGATGATTTCAAGCTAACTTCAATGTTATTTCTGGATTTTTGATTTAAGAATTTATGAATTCATTTTGGAGTTTTAATACCATAGAGTTGTTCTATGGGTTCATGGCATAACACACAATTTTTGTAGCACGTTTTTAACTAGAGTTTTAAAAAGGCTGATTTTTTAATCGAACCGTTTTCTCTAAATCTTTTTAGGTATAAAATTATTTCTTATATAAAGAATATTTGAAAGTGTGTATATATATTATTTATATAATAGCAATGATTTTGAGATAAAAACTAAGTTATTTCTAATCAAATGTTTAAATATCTATATGGGTTTGGAAAAGTGAGTATTTTTTGTTTATAATATAAATAGACTTATGTATGTGTGTATATATATATATATGGTCTTTGAAATGCGGTTTATAAACTAAAAATCTTTTATGGAATTTTTGATATATATATATAATTATAAGTGTAATTTTAGAACAATTTAGATTTATGGAAGTATTTTATCAAATAGTCAATATCTACATAGAGTTGAATAACAATTAAGTTTAGGGATTTTAAAATGAATAGTTTGAAAGTAAGATATACATAAAGGGTTTTAGAAATCATTTTCTATACGTTAAGTTGCATTATCTACTTTCAAAACCATAAACTATTATCGTATTTTTATATTGAACTTAACCCTTGGCTATTTATATGCTATTTTAGCAATTTTGTGCAACTTTTGGATCTGTAGATTAAAAATAGTTTGAGAAAATTAATTCTATAATATGGGGAATACTAATAATCGAATTAGTGTTGTTGATTGGTTTAAATGCTCTCAAGTAATGCTTTGTCGAATATGATACAACTCATTGAATAGAATGTTTGAGTGGAATTTACTAACCCATTAGCGAATACTTGAATTTCACCAGGTAGTATGGGATATTTGGGTTAAATTCTTGTGATTGATTTTAGGGAAGTATTTAACACTTTAGGATTTTATTCTCTTTTGGTGTTTGGCCGAGGGCCGATAGATCCTTAAGAGAATACAGTTTAGGTCAGTGATATCGGTAATAAGTGAGATTTACCGACTTCTAGTAAATACTTGAATTTCATCAGGCGGTATGGGACATTTTGATTATGTTCTTATGGTTACTAATAGTGATAGTATTCAGCACTTTAGAGTATATTTCCTTTTAGTGTTCGGTCGGGGACCGATAGATCCTTAAGAAGTATACTTCTGGATTTTTATATGAAAATTGTGATCGGTATAAGTTATATCTCTCTGGTCTTTGAGTTATGTTTCTTAGATTTTGAAATATTGTTTTCATTGTATGGAAGATCATTGGTATCAGATCGGTATGAGCGATACCATCTTTTGTTTTCCATGGTATAAGTACGATCATTGAGATCATATGACTTTGGTTTTCTTCGGTTTTGAGATAATTGTTTATTCTAGAATTTCCGGGTTTCTGTTATTTATTCCGTGTTTTGCGATTGAAATATTTATGTGTCTTGAGATGGATTTTAAGTTAAACTATTCCAGTGCCTTGTTTATATTTATGGCATTTTCATTTATTATAACATCATATATTCTTGTGCTATACATAGTTCTCACCTTTTTGATATTTAGAAATAGTCCGACCCGCATATTTTATAATACTCGGGTCAAGCCGAGGCTTTTCAAGTTTCAGAACTTGTAGAATTTTGGGGTAAGTGTACAAGCAGGAGATTGACCATTTTGACATTTCAGATTTATCTTCTATAGGATATTTATATGTTGTATTATGTGATGTATTATTGAGATAGTGACTTATTTTGGATGTATATTATGCGAGTCTAGCACTATATTTTGTAGACTCACGATATGTATTGTATATGATGTATATTATTCTGCTATGATCTGTGATTTTTGTTTCACATTATATATTGTTCTGATTTTGAGAAACCGATGTGTTTATTATTTAGAATGAGATTGCACAAGTCAAAAATTTATTCTAGATATTCATTTAAATCAGTAAGTATGATGTGTCAGTGCTTGTTTAAAGAATATTCACATTTGGTTGCCCTTATCCAGCTGTATTCTCCGTATTATTAGACAACATTATTTATAATGTTCTTTAATAATATAAGTATAATGGTATGGTCGTTACATTATCATCTATTCAAAATAGGATTTATTTTTCTTTCCATGTTAAAAAAAGTAAAAGCATTTTGCTACATTCATACGTTAGAAGGAAGAAATTTTTATATAAAGCTCTAAGTTATTTAGTCAAAATATCGAAGGGCCATCTTATTTTCACAGTGCTTTATTAATACGAGAGACCTTAAATTTTCGTGTAAATTATGCATATAAGTTTGTGTTCTTAATGATTAATTATCAAAGTTAAAATTTAAAATTCTTAGATATATATTTTACTAAATTCCAACTATATTTGGTTTCAAACTTAAAGTTTGATAACAAAAACCAAGTTGTGTATTGTTTAGGATCCGAAGTCCTGAGATCATCGAATAAAGATTTTATTCAAAAAAAACTTGGAATGTGAAGTTCTACGAATATTTGCCAATAGCATGAATTACCAAATAAAAGTTCTGATAATCACAATTGTTATCTTTCCTTTTTAGCATACAAGGTATGAACCATCAATATTTGAGTGATGATATATGCCTACTAGATAGTGCAACAACTTGTACAATTTTGAAAAATCAGGAATTTTTCTCTGAATTATCTGAAAATATTTCAGCTAAACTTTTCACCATAGCTGGATCTACCAATATTGTTCAAGGGTCTGGAAGAGCCCATATAATATTACCAAATGGTACACATATTTTCATTCAAATCGCATTATACTCAAGCAATTCTAAATGAAATTTATAGGTTTTAAGGAGATAAAAATGAATGGTTACCATATTAAAATCATAATTGGATACAATAAAGAATATCTTTGTGTTATTTCTAGAGTTGAAAGCCGAAAGCTTATTTTAGAAAAAAATTGGTACAAATTCAACTGGATTATATTTCACGAAAATTGGCAGTTGAATCTCACTCTGTAAACATGAGCCAAAAGCTCACAAATACAAAGACACTAATTCTTTAGCATGATTGCTTGGGTCATTCAGGGTCAACTATGATGCGTAAAATAGTTAAAAACTCAAATGAGCATGATTTACCAAATTAATTGAATTTACCAAGTGACTACTTATGTTTCCCATTGCACAAGGAAAATTAATCGCTCGATCTTCATATAGTAAAATCATTTCTGAACTCCAATCTTTCTACAAAGAATTCAAGGTGACGTATGGTTTAATCCACCTTGAATATGAACCATTTAAATAGTTTGTGGTATTAATTGATGCATCAACTCGTTGGTCACACATATATTTTCTTTCTATAAGAAATATGGCATTTTCCAAATTACCTGCTTAAATGATCAAATTGAGAGCACACTTCTGTGGTTATCAAAGTAAATCAATTCGACTTGACAATACAGCAAAATTTACTTTTCAAGTATTTGATGACTATTTTTTATCATTGGAAATTGAAGTTGAGCATCCAGTAGATCGTGTTCATACTCAAAATAGTCTAGCAGCATCATTAATTAAATGTCTGCAACTTATTGCAAGACCATTACTTATGCAATCAAAGTTACTTATTTTAACTTGGGGATATACAATTTTGCATGCATCAAAATTGATTAAAATTAGACTAACAGCTTATCACCAATTTTTGTTAGGAACTGGAGATAGTGGTTTTGATGACAACAACCTTTGTAACTTATTTTATTATAACTTATATACTAACACTATTGTCTAGATATATATGAATGTTATTATGCAGGATATGTATAAGGCAGAAACTGATTATTGAAGACTGTATAGTATTGTAACGACCCGTATTTTTACGGATCAAAACATTCTAAAATGATTGACCTTTGGTTGTATTGTTGCTAAGTCATTTCAGGTTTTGGCAGAATTTTGCTTAAGTCCTAAGTCGTAGCCGACTTAGGAGTTTTGGACGAGTTAAGCAACAAGTCTGGGCGAGTTAATGACTAAGGTGTAGGTCGGTGACGACCTAAGGTAGATAGGGGAGTGGTTTAGGTCGGTTGACAGTTTGGGGCGACTTAAAGGTTGTACCGAGTTAACGACTCATAGGATGGACCGACCTAAGATTTAGACGACCTAAGAGTTTCTCCGACTTATTGTAGTTAGCGGTTTACCAGGGTAAGCGAGTTAGTGGGATGACCGACCCATAGGGGTACCGACTTATAAGCGAGTTAAGGATAGGTCGGCAGAGTAATTGAGTCGGTAGGTCGCCTCCTGTGTTAAGTCGTAACCCAGTTACGAGTTAAGTCGTAGTTGTATTCCTTCGTATGTCATAGGTCGGCAAGGCACTTAGGTCGGCAACGACCTAAGTTAAGTCGCGCCTATGTGTTAAGTCGCAGATGCGCATTGTTGTAGGTCGTTAGGACTTGGGTTTTTAGGCTGTATGATGAGTCTGAGACTTCGTTAGGTCGGCAAAGCTTTAGGTCGTAGGTCGGCATGGTGTTAAGTCGGCAGCGACTTAAGAAGGCAGCCGAGTTAAGGATTTCTGCTATAAATAGGAGGGGGTTGGTTTCATTTTTGGGATCCGGATTTTGAAGCGACGAAGTGCTGCCATTTTGAGAGCTCGACTTCTACACTTCTTCACTTCTTTTCTCCACTCTAATCTAGTGCTTCCATCCATCCAAATTGAAGATTCAAGAGCTTAGATTGAAGATCTTCATCTTTTCAAGAGAGATTTCTTCGTTTGAAGCGGATTCGTGATAGATCAAGCTTCATCCTTCGCTGTCCAGATCTGAAGCGTGTTGATTTGGGTTTGTTTAGGTGATTCGGTGAGTGGTGATTATCTCTCACACGGATCCAAAGGAGTATATCGGATTGTTGGCTCGATTTGGTGTTAAAATAGAGATTTCCATGCATTTTCTTCATCCTATGTGTAGATCCATATAGATCCATTGTTCATGATGATGTTACATCCATTTTATCATATGTTAACCTATGCAAGTTCATTCATCAAGTTTGTAGAGATATAATCCATGTTTTCATGCTTATTGGACTTTCAACTCTTTAATTACGAAAATGCCATTATTGTTATAATTGTCTACTTAGATCATATTTGAATGCTTGATTGTTTGGATTGATGATTGATTTGATTGATTGTTATGAACTAGATGATTGATGATTAGATTTAGATCGAAGGTGATTCAAAAGCTAAGGGAAAGGCTCTTGAATTGGGAAAGCTGCTCGTGGCATATGTAGCGGGATGATGAAGCTCTTATGCATAGATTTGATGATGTGATGATGAGATGAGGCTTTGCGAGGATGTAATGAAGCGAGGCAATCATGTGATGAAGACTTGGTCTAATCCAGACGGGATCATTCCAAGCATGTTGATAACTCGGTGATATGATTCGAGTTGAAGATAATGAATGGATATGAGAATAGTCGTCGAGGAGGATGACTAGGAGGCTTGGATAGCATCGTTGTTGAAGGTTCTAGCATGCTCTAAGCAAGAGTACGTTTGGGCAGATTCGATAGTCCCAACGGCTAATTGTTGATGGCCGAGTACTCTGGGCAGATTCGATAGTCCTAGGCACGGGCTGCGACGACGTGCGGGAGTTATGTCTAGAACCGGGGTTTCCATTAGCCCTTGACGGACGGCTGAAAGAATGTGCCGGTCATTCAATTAACGGTGATATCGAAGCAATGAGAACAGTGATAGCCAGAGTCATGGATGTTTGGTTGTATCGTCATTCGGACTCAAGAGCGGTATTTTCTGGGTGCTTATCTGATTTAGGCCTTGGTACTTGGAAAACATCGCCCTTGACTCGAGTGATAGTAGCTTTACTTTAAATTGTATGCTCTGCTATGTTTGCATCTGCTTAGTGTGTGTCTGGGGGCTATCACTGTAGAATGAGGTTGGAGTGGGAGGGTTGTATTCCTATTCCTTTTCCTTTATGCTCTTTTGGTATGTTGTTAGTTAATTTACTGCTCACTAAGACTGTTGTCTGACTCAAGGCTTTATGTTTTAATTCTTATTGCCTTGGGCTGTTCGTCCATTTTGGGACGGGCAGACTAGGTAGCAGGTGACAGGTGCTGTTCTCTTCTCACGATGCTGATATCGAAGACGAGCTGGAGGGTTGCATATTATCTTCTTATTATATGTACTGGATATTCCGCTGTTTTGTATTCTCTGAGAGATATGTAGTGAGGCTTGATGTATTGACTATGTGGATGCTTGTATTCAACTATTATGGAGTTTTATATGATGTCATTTTGTTCTGTAAAGCTTCACTATACATATGTTCTATTGTATTTTGTCCATGCGCTGTGAGTAATACGATAGACTCTGTTGTTTAAATCTTACCTTGACAATCGTCCATGGTCGCCTGGCACACCTTACAGCGCTTTATCTTTAGATTCGGTGCAGGGGTCATGGGCGGTCATCACATTTGGTATCAGAGCATTGGTTAATCGATTTTACCCAACGCTCGCTGAAGTAACTACGTATGAGAGACGTAATTGTATTTTGATGGATGATTACTATATATAACATAGTAGCTTAGTAGAGTTTGAGTCCTTTGTGCAGTTGTTTCTCTAGATGTTCTAATCATTCCTTTTTATAGATATTGAGAATGAGTCGAAGAGGGAGACCAGCTGCTAGGGAAGGCCGTGCTACTGAAGAGACTGCTGATTATGCAGCCATGTTCGAAGCTATGATGACTTCGATCATGAGAAGGATACCAGTTCCGGGGGCAGCAGTAGTTGTTGGAGTTCAAGTCCAAACTCCGAAACCAGTGGATTTTTCCAAGTTGTGCAAGGACTATACTGCTCTTGGAGGGAAGGTTTTCTTGGGAACAGAATCTACTATTGAGGTCCAGAGGTGGATAGATGCTTGTAGAAGGATCTTTGGTGATTTGGGAATTGATGATGCAACTAAGAGGAAGTTGGCATCAAGGCAGCTTCAAGGGAGAGCCTCTGATTGGTGGAACTCTATTACCATCACTACTCCGGAAGAAGAGGTTACTTGGGAGCAATTCCAAGACAGATTTGAAGCTAAGTTCATTTCTACAGCTCAGAAGTCTGTTCTGTACAAGAGGTTTGTGGAGCTCAAGCAAGGTGGAAGATCAGTTCTTGAGTATGTTTCTGAGTTCGAAGCTTTGTCCAAGTATGCCCGGTCATATATTGAATCCGCTTATCAGAAGAATGAGAAGTTTGTGACCGGCTTGGATAGTTATCTTGGGAGGCAGTTGGTGGATCATTTGGACGATTCATTTGAGAAGCTTGTGGAGAAAGCTCTTAGGCATGAGAGTCTGTTTCCTAAGGAAGGACCTGTTGTTGCTGTTACCAAGGGAGAATCTAAACCACAGCAGGGTGGAAACCAGAAGAGGAAGCAGCAGCAACAGCAGAAAGGTAAGGATGGCCAGAAGAAGCCGAAAGGCGAGGTGACTTGCTACAATTGTCAGCAGAAGGGCCATTTCTCTAAGGATTGTAAGAATCCTAAGGTGCCGATGAAATGTCATAACTGTGTCAAGCCGGGGCATTTCAGGAAGAATTGTCCAGAACCAAGGAAGGACAGGCAGATTGTGCAAGCCTATGCTTTAGGAGCTGTTCCGTCGTCTTCGAAAGCTCCTACTGCTGAAGAGAAGGGAAAGAGTGTGGTTGTTCAAGGTACTCTTTTTCTATGTGGTGTTCCAGTTAGAGTTTTGTTTGATACTGGAGCGTCGCATTCGTTTGTTGGTAGTGAACTAGTAGGCCGGTTAGATTTGAAGCCGGATATTGTTGATAGGCCATTGGTTGTGACTAATCCAGTTGGGGGTTCGTCTTGTTTGTGTATGTTATGCCGTGGTCTGATTGTGTCGAGTCATGGTTGCTCTTTTGTTTGTGATTGTTTTGTTCTGAACTTTGCGGGGTTCGGAATTATTTTGGGTATGGACTGGCTTAGGAAGTATGCGGCTAAGGTTGATTGCGAGAGGTTGGAAGTGACAGTCGAGAATGTGGAGGGGCGAAAGATTGTGATACGATGTAAGCATGAAGAAGGCGTCTTCATGAGCTTCATGTATTCGCTAGTTGTTCCACGGGATGGACTGTCATCAGTGCCGATCGCAAATGGATTCGAGGATGTCTTTGACGAAGTCAAAGGGTTGCCGCCGCATAGAGAGATCGAGTTTCGTATAGATCTAGTTGAAGGAGCCAGACCTGTTGTGATGCCTCTTAGGCGGATGGCGCCTAGGGAACAGCAGGAGTTGAGGGTGCAAGTTGATGACCTTTTACAGAAAGGATTCATTCGGCGTAGTGTGTCCGAGTGGGGTGCACCAGTTGTGTTTGCAACCAAGGCAGATGGGTCGTTGAGATTGTGCGTCGATTATCGTGAGCTGAATAAGGTGACCAAGAAGAACAAGTATCCATTGCCGAGAATAGATGACTTGTTTGATCAGCTTCACGAAGCTAAGGTGTTTTCGCAGATGGATTTAGCAACGGGATTTCACCAGTTGAGAGTAGCGAAGGATAGTGTGCCGAAGACTGCTTTTAGGACACCATCCGGTTTCTTTGAGTGGCTGGTAATGCCGTTTGGATTGACTAACGCGCCAGCATATTTTGTGGATCTTATGAATAGAGTGTTCAGAGATCAGTTGAACAAGTTCGTACTTGTGTTCGTGGATGATATTCTGATTTATTCCAGAACGGAAGAAGAGCACAAGACGCACTTGCGTATTGTTTTGGAGATCTTACGGAAACATCAGCTGAAGGCTAAGTTTTCGAAGTGTCACTTCTAGAAGGGTGAAGTGAGGTTCTTAGGCCATGTGATTTCTGGAAATGGAATAGCGGTTGATCCCGCTAAGGTGGCAGCAATCCAGGATTGGGTTAGACCTAAGAATGCATCAGATGTGAGAAGTTTTCTTGGATTAGCAGGATATTATCGACGGTTTATCAAAGACTTCTCCAAGGTAGCTGCACCGTTAACAGGATTGACGAAGAAGAACCAAGTGTTCAGTTGGGATGCTAAGTGTGAGCAAGCTTTCGCAATCCTGAAAGAGAGATTGACGAGTGCTCCTGTTTTGACTATTCCAAGTGGGAATGATGAGATGGTGGTTTACACCGACGCATGTGGTACTGGACTTGGAGCAGTGCTGATGCAGAAGGATAAAGTTGTTGCGTATGCCAGTCGACAACTGAAGCCGCATGAAAGGAATTACCCAACTCATGATTTGGAGTTAGCAGCGATTGTTTTTGCTCTGAAGATGTGGAGACACTATCTATTGGGAGTTCGATTCGAGTTGTTTACGGATCATAAGTCGTTGAAGTATCTTTTCTCCCAGAAGGATTTGAATCTTCGGCAGCAACGTTGGCTAGAGTTTTTGGCATCGTATGATTTTGGTATAGCTTATACTCTGGGAAAAGGTAACGCAGTGGCTGATGCGTTAAGTCGAAGACATGCAGGATTGGGAGCCATGTTTTCTGAATGGAAGAATCTCGAGTATTTAGCTGGATTTGACTTCAGGCCTAGATGTGAATTGGAACCTGAGATGTTGGCAAACTTATCGATAAGACCCACTCTTGTGGAAAGAATTGGCGAGGGCCAAAAGCGAGATGATAAGCTTGTTAAGATTATCCGTGATTTGGAATCTGGATTGGATCCAGAAAAGGATAAAGGATTCGAGGTCGATAGAGAAGGTTGGCTTCGAAAGCAAGGACGACTAGTTGTTCCCGATATAGATGAATTGAGGAGTGAAGTTCTGAAGGAAAGTCATCACTCGAAGTTGACAATTCATCCAGGTGGAAACAAGATGTATCGGGATATGAAGAGAACTTACTACTGGGAAGGAATGAAGAAGGATGTTGGGAATTTCATTTCCAAATGCATGAACTGCCAGTTGGTGAAAGCTGAGCAGAAGAAGCCAAGTGGATTGCTTCAGCCATTGGAAGTTCCTACATGGAAGTGGGAGCAGGTATCGATGGATTTTATTGATGGATTGCCTAGAACCAGAACGGGAAATGAAGGAATTTGGGTCATTATAGATCGTTTGACTAAGAGTGCAAGGTTCATTCCTGTTCGATCGACTAGGACTGCATCAAAGTTGGCTGAGTTGTATGTTAAGTGGATAGTTCGATTCCATGGTATTTCGAAGAGTATAGTGAGCGATCGAGATCCTTTGTTCACTAGTGGATTTTGGAAGAGCTTCCAGGAAGTTTTGGGAACCAAGTTGTGTTTGAGTACAGCTTATCACCCTCAAACAGATGGTCAGACTGAGAGAGTCAACCGAGTTTTGGAAGATCTCCTCAGAGCTTGTGTTTTGGACTTCGGAGGATCATGGGAAGATCACCTTCATTTGGTGGAGTTTTCATACAACAACAGTTACCAGTCAAGCATTGGTATGGCACCGTATGAGGCATTGTATGGAAGACCGTGTAACTCTCTGACATGTTGGTTGGAGACTGGAGAAAAGCTGATGCTTGGGCCAGAGATGATTCGTCAGACTTCGGATTGCATAGAGATCATTCGGCAACGAATGAAGGCAGCCCAAGACCGTCAGAAGAGTTATGCTGATAAGCGTCGAAAAGATTTAGAATTCGACGTTGGAGATATGGTTTTTGTGAAGATTTCTCCACTGAAGAATGTTATTCGATTCGGGAAGAAAGGAAAACTGACTCCGAGATTTGTTGGACCATTCCCGATTATCGAGCGAATTGGAAAGCTCGCTTATAGATTGGAATTAACGGAGAAGATGTCGGGTGTGCACAATGTTTTTCATGTATCGTATCTACGGAAGTATGTGCACGACTCGAGTACAGTGGTTTCTGCTGATAGCTGTGAAGACTTCGAAGTTGACCCAGTCGATAGAAGACCTCGTAAGCCGCTTCGTGTTGTTGGAACCGACACGAAACAGCTTAGGAGGAAGATAGTTAAGTTGCTCAAGATACAATGGAGTGACGATGACAACGACTGTACGTGGGAGGTGGAAGAGAGGATGAAAGCAGCTCATCCTGAACTCTTCGAGGTATGGCCCTAAGGTGTCGTGTCATCTAACGAAATTGTAACTTGTTCTAAGTCTTAGAATTCTGTACGCTAAGCTAGAATTGGATGCATGGTTTATTGATTGTTATGGATGATAGGCGTACATAATAGCTTTGATTGCCTTGTTTGTTTGGAATTTCGGGGGCGAAATTCCTAAGGGGGAGAGAATGTAACGACCCGTATTTTTACGGATCAAAACATTCTAAAATGATTGACCTTTGGTTGTATTGTTGCTAAGTCATTTCAGGTTTTGGCAGAATTTTGCTTAAGTCCTAAGTCGTAGCCGACTTAGGAGTTTTGGACGAGTTAAGCAACAAGTCTGGGCGAGTTAATGACTAAGGTGTAGGTCGGTGACGACCTAAGGTAGATAGGGGAGTGGTTTAGGTCGGTTGACAGTTTGGGGCGACTTAAAGGTTGTACCGAGTTAACGACTCATAGGATGGACCGACCTAAGATTTAGACGACCTAAGAGTTTCTCCGACTTATTGTAGTTAGCGGTTTACCGGGGTAAGCGAGTTAGTGGGATGACCGACCCATAGGGGTACCGACTTATAAGCGAGTTAAGGATAGGTCGGCAGAGTAATTGAGTCGGTAGGTCGCCTCCTGTGTTAAGTCGTAACCCAGTTACGAGTTAAGTCGTAGTTGTATTCCTTCGTATGTCATAGGTCGGCAAGGCACTTAGGTCGGCAACGACCTAAGTTAAGTCGCGCCTATGTGTTAAGTCGCAGATGCGCATTGTTGTAGGTCGTTAGGACTTGGGTTTTTAGGCTGTATGATGAGTCTGAGACTTCGTTAGGTCGGCAAAGCTTTAGGTCGTAGGTCGGCATGGTGTTAAGTCGGCAGCGACTTAAGAAGGCAGCCGAGTTAAGGATTTCTGCTATAAATAGGAGGGGGTTGGTTTCATTTTTGGGATCCGGATTTTGAAGCGACGAAGTGCTGCCATTTTGAGAGCTCGACTTCTACACTTCTTCACTTCTTTTCTCCACTCTAATCTAGTGCTTCCATCCATCCAAATTGAAGATTCAAGAGCTTAGATTGAAGATCTTCATCTTTTCAAGAGAGATTTCTTCGTTTGAAGCGGATTCGTGATAGATCAAGCTTCATCCTTCGCTGTCCAGATCTGAAGCGTGTTGATTTGGGTTTGTTTAGGTGATTCGGTGAGTGGTGATTATCTCTCACACGGATCCAAAGGAGTATATCGGATTGTTGGCTCGATTTGGTGTTAAAATAGAGATTTCCATGCATTTTCTTCATCCTATGTGTAGATCCATATAGATCCATTGTTCATGATGATGTTACATCCATTTTATCATATGTTAACCTATGCAAGTTCATTCATCAAGTTTGTAGAGATATAATCCATGTTTTCATGCTTATTGGACTTTCAACTCTTTAATTACGAAAATGCCATTATTGTTATAATTGTCTACTTAGATCATATTTGAATGCTTGATTGTTTGGATTGATGATTGATTTGATTGATTGTTATGAACTAGATGATTGATGATTAGATTTAGATCGAAGGTGATTCAAAAGCTAAGGGAAAGGCTCTTGAATTGGGAAAGCTGCTCGTGGCATATGTAGCGGGATGATGAAGCTCTTATGCATAGATTTGATGATGTGATGATGAGATGAGGCTTTGCGAGGATGTAATGAAGCGAGGCAATCATGTGATGAAGACTTGGTCTAATCCAGACGGGATCATTCCAAGCATGTTGATAACTCGGTGATATGATTCGAGTTGAAGATAATGAATGGATATGAGAATAGTCGTCGAGGAGGATGACTAGGAGGCTTGGATAGCATCGTTGTTGAAGGTTCTAGCATGCTCTAAGCAAGAGTACGTTTGGGCAGATTCGATAGTCCCAACGGCTAATTGTTGATGGCCGAGTACTCTGGGCAGATTCGATAGTCCTAGGCACGGGCTGCGACGACGTGCGGGAGTTATGTCTAGAACCGGGGTTTCCATTAGCCCTTGACGGACGGCTGAAAGAATGTGCCGGTCATTCAATTAACGGTGATATCGAAGCAATGAGAACAGTGATAGCCAGAGTCATGGATGTTTGGTTGTATCGTTATTCGGACTCAAGAGCGGTATTTTCTGGGTGCTTATCTGATTTAGGCCTTGGTACTTGGAAAACATCGCCCTTGACTCGAGTGATAGTAGCTTTACTTTAAATTGTATGCTCTGCTATGTTTGCATCTGCTTAGTGTGTGTCTGGGGGCTATCACTGTAGAATGAGGTTGGAGTAGGAGGGTTGTATTCCTATTCCTTTTCCTTTATGCTCTTTTGGTATGTTGTTAGTTAATTTACTGCTCACTAAGACTGTTGTCTGACTCAAGGCTTTATGTTTTAATTCTTATTGCCTTGGGCTGTTCGTCCATTTTGGGACGGGCAGACTAGGTAGCAGGTGACAGGTGCTGTTCTCTTCTCACGATGCTGATATCGAAGACGAGCTGGAGGGTTGCATATTATCTTCTTATTATATGTACTGGATATTCCGCTGTTTTGTATTCTCTGAGAGATATGTAGTGAGGCTTGATGTATTGACTATGTGGATGCTTGTATTCAACTATTATGGAGTTTTATATGATGTCATTTTGTTCTGTAAAGCTTCACTATACATATGTTCTATTGTATTTTGTCCATGCGCTGTGAGTAATACGATAGACTCTGTTGTTTAAATCTTACCTTGACAATCGTCCATGGTCGCCTGGCACACCTTACAGCGCTTTATCTTTAGATTCGGTGCAGGGGTCATGGGCGGTCGTCACAAGTATAAAGATTAAGAATGAAGAAATCAAGTTTGAAGACTCATGAGTATCCACGATAAGTAGCTTAAGAATGAAGAAATCAAGTTTGGGATGGAACCCATTTCTACCTTCTTAGTGGCTTACAAACCCACGATAAGTAGCTTACAAACCTACAACAAGTGGCTTACAAATCCAAGAACATCCTGGTTTTGTACAAGTTCTCGAGTCCTGATGTGATGAAATATTCTGTAGGAAGAAGCTTGCAAAACTACTTCAAAATGGTTTTTTTTAAATGATTTTCAAAACTGTTTTTTTAATGTTTTAGCTTTAAAAATTATCTTTTCAAATGATTTTCAAAAAGATGTTTTAGCCTTAAAATATTCTTTGTTTTTGTTTTTATATAAACTCTTATTTTAAACTTCGTTTGTTTTTAAACTATCTTCTGATTTTTAAAAATTCTTTTATAATATATATATACTTGAGATTTAAAATCAAATTTATATATACATTCTAAAAATATATTTTTCTACTCTTCTTTATTTTAAATCATAGGAAAATTAGTTTATTTTACTCCATAATCATTTCATCTTGTTTTCCTTTCAATACCATTTTCAAAACAAATTTTACGTTGTTTTTAACTAAGGGATGTCGACATCATGGGATACCCCATGTCGACATGGTGACCGTTAAATTCAAAAGTTTCAATTTTCAAAAGAAGTGTCTATTCGTTTAAATCTCTTCACGAATGGTTATGACCAATACTGGTCTATAAATAGCCTTCACAAACGAATTTTTTACTAACTATTTTCTTATTTTCTTCACTACTTCTTCTCCACAAAACCATATTCTAAAATTTTCATATTTTAAGATCGTGCCGAAATTCTGCCGAATTCTAAAGTGAATCAAATTAGAATCTCATTCTTGTTTGATTCTCTGCCCTCTCTCGAAGATCAAAGTGCTATTCAGAGTTATAGGATCAATTTGTAATCAAAAGTTTATCGAGTCTCTCTATAAGGTGTGGCTGTGCCTAGAAATCAATTGGGTGATCTCGTGTCCCGTAAATCAAGAGAGTTTGCTTCGGACTCGAAGACAGGAGGGTACCTCAAGGCCTTTAGAAATTGAGGATTGTAATCTCGACATTGGTATAATAAAAATCTATACGAGGTGTTTGCCATGGTGCAGGATTGGACCCAGGGTAACTCCGAACCAGTATAAAATCCGGTGTGTTCTTTCCTTTTACTGCTTTTTATTTACTTTCTGCATCTGTGTTTGATTCTGTGATTGTTCTATGATTAAGTTCTACATTTGTTTATATCATAATTTTTAAATTAGTCCATATAAGTCTTAGAATCCATTAAACACTATTCATCCCCCCCTGTAGTGTTAAATTAGCCTTAAGATCCTTAATCCGCACTCCCTTTCAATTTTCACCATCATAGTTTTTAAGTCAATCTCAACCAAATATTTCACATTTATGGAAGTCTGGTTGTACCATGCATGTGCCTATTAGTCCTCCACTTTGTACTAAAATGGGTCCTCGATGTAGGTTGGGAATTTTGGGTTTGATTTATCCTCGATAATTCTTTATCTTAAACTTCATACAGGTGATGTTTTCACTACAAGATTTTCAGACTGTAAATTTAATGAGACAATTTTCCCATCGTTAGGAGGAGAAAAGACCGTGCCAGTAGAAAATCGTGAAATATCATGGAAGAAAACATCTATGTCTCATTTGGATGTACCAAACAATGCCAAGATGGGGTATAGATGATTTTGCATCTTCAGAATATCGCAAATCAAATGCAAGATGCATTTAGTGATGCTGCGAAAATAACTAAATCTTATATTCCAGTTGCAAATGCACCAACTAGAATTAAAGTCCCAGTAGGACCAAAGCTGAATATAACTGCAGTGGATATACGGCAAGACAAAAACATGGAAGACCCATGGTTCAAAAGACTTGAATGAAAATTCCAAGATCTCACTTGAATTAAAATTATCAATTGATAAACCTCCTGAAAAGTTATAAGTGATCCAAAATCTCACTTGAATGGAAATTCCAAATCTCCTAAAAATCCAGAAGGACTGTTGTCCTAAAAGAATAATAGAAACTTCCAAAAGTAAAATGGTACCCAATAATAATGAGATCTCAATATTTTATACAAACTATGAGAAATGTGGGATCGAAGTAAGATAACCTTTGATAATGTATTCTAATTCGTAGTAACTGTTGAAATAATTGAAAGTCATAACTATAATGAGAATAATGATACTAAACCAACTAACAAAAATGAAAGTCGAAAAATACATGATTGGCCAAAATGAAAATATGCTATCCAAGTTGAATTGGATTCACTCAAAAAACATGGTTTGTTTAAACCGATGGAGAAAACACCAGAAAATGTTAAACTAGTAGGTTATAAATGTGATTTATTAGAAAATGGAACGAAAAAATGAAGTCGTGAGATAAAAAGCACGACTTGTCATACAAGGTTTCCTATAGAGACCAGATTTTGACTTTAAGGAAACATACTCTCCTATTATGGATATTATAACATTTCGATAATTAATAAGCCTTGTAGTTTCTGAAAAACTAGATAAGGCTTAGTAATGTTGTGACAGTTTATCTTTATGGTGAATTAGATACCGCTATTTACATGAAAATCCCATATGGATATAAGTTGCCTGAAGCAAAATCAAAGTCGATGCACTTAATAAAACTGAGACTATCACTATATGGTTTAAAAAAATCTGGAAGAATGTGGTATAAACATTTTAGTGAATATTTGGTAAAAGTCGGATCTAAGAACAATCTTATTTGTCCACGTGTTTTTATAAAGAAAATGGTAAATAAGTTTGATGTTTTAGCAGTTTATGTTAATGATATAAATTTGATTTGGGCTTCGGAAGAGATTGATGAACCAATAAATTATTGAAAGAAATAATTTGAAATGAAAGATCTTGGAAAAACTAAATACCATCTTTGTCTGTAGATCGACCATAGTACTAATGGCATATTAATTCATCAATCAAACTATATTGAGAAAATCTGAAGCATTTTCAAATGGAAAAATTATATCCACTTAGTACGCATATCGTTATTAGAACTTTAGATATTAAAAAAACTCTTACCACCTAAAAGAAGACGATGAAAATGTACTAGGTCCAGAAGTACCATATTTCGGTGTCATTGTTACATTAATGTATTTAACATAATGCACGAGACCTGATGTTGCGTTATCAGTAAATCTTCTGGCAAGTTAGATATGCTGATGCAGGTCATCTTTTCGATCCAAATAAAGCAAGATGGTAAACTGGGTATGTGTTTAGTGACAGTAATGTAGCTATTTCATGGCGATCTACAAAGCAAACGTTAGTAGCAACATCATCCAATTACTTAACATATTAGCACCACATGAAGCAAATCGAGAATGCATTTGGCTAAGATCATCAATTGAGCATATTCGAAAGACATGTCAACTCCCTTCAGCTACAGATTATTTACAAAGATAATGCAGGTTGCGTAGCTTAGATCCAACCGGGTTACATCAAGAATGATAGGACCAAAATATTTCTCCTAAATTTTTATTTACAAATGAATTACAAAAGGATAATAAGATAGAGGTGAAACAAATCCAGTCCCAAGAAAATTTGACAGATCTATCCACAAATGCACTTCCAAAATCAAAATTTTAGAAGATAATATATAAAATTGGTATGTGTCCGCTGCATTAACAGACTAATTGAATAATACGTTACAGATTGGGGGGATTATCCAGAAGTATGATATAATGCACTTTTTCCTTTGCTAATTATTGTTCCACTGAGTAGGAAGGTTTTAATGAGGCATTATCTTGATGCAGAAGTATCAACCCTCATAATAACATTATGGGACATCTTACCTAAAGATAAAATAAAACTGCACTACCTTTCTAGTTTATGATTTTTCCCATTGGGTTTTTTATAACATTGGTTTTTAATGAGGCAATTATTCTTATCATCTTTACACACATATTCAAGAGGAGTGTTGTAATATATAAATAATAGAAGCGAACATGTTAAATGTTAAAGGGTGTTATTGTAATCTTCGTAACACACTTCGAGTCTATAAATACAGTTCATTTGTATTGTATTATATATACAACGATAATGAATGATTCTCTAATGGCTTTTCTCTTGTTTTTATTTTTAACGAAAAGGAAAATGAACATTTTAGTTTTTTTTATGAATTTTTTTGCATACATCCTTATAATTATAAAAAATAAGTTTTAGATCTCTCACAATTTCATTTTATAAAATATATCCCTATTATCAAAAAAATAGATGTAATTCCGAGGGATATTTGAGTGATTTAACTAACCTTAACATATGTCTATGTTATTATTTTCCATAATTCATAACTGATTGCAATACACATATTGGTAGCCATTTTTAAATTTGGAAATGAGAGATCTAAAAGAGACAGAATCATAAAAATTAAGAATGTATAAAATAGTTTGCAAATGAAAGAATGTAAAACAAATAAGTTTTAGAAAGAGAGTCGTGTTCTTAATTTCCATTTTTTATATATAGCTAGTGGGTAACCCGTGCGTTACACATGGTAATAATGTAAAATATAGTATTTAAACTTTTGATGTTACAACTGGAACTTATTATACAATGTACGTTAAATTCAACGAAATAAATGAGATATAAACTAAAATTGTTATTATTATTTATGTATGGTTTGTATTATGTAGTTTATATTTCTTTTGGAGTAAAAATAATAATTTATTATTCTTGTTAGTATGAATTGGTATTCATGTTGAAACCGATATATTTTAATGATTTTACATGAATTAATAAATATTACTTAACTGAATTTTTTAAATACATTAAATTTGAAACTACGTGATTAGTTAAAATATATCGACTTAAGGGTAAATAGAATGAATGGATTGAGAAGGATTTTGTGGAAAAAAATTATAGAGATCTTAACGCGGTGTTAATTGAAGTTAAAAATAGGATTTTGTACCGTAGTGTATAATAAAATTTTGAGATAAATTATTATAATTGATTTATAAATTAATTTTGCTGTTATTGTTTATGTACATAATTTAATGTACGTATGTGATCTATATATCTTTACGTTGAATGCAATTTTTTTATGGTTTTTATTAATATGCGAACGTGTGTGTGTATATATAACTGATATATATTTTTAGGATTTATTAAAAGAATAGACTAATTATTTACTGAGATTATTTAAATTTGAGATTTCGTAAGCAATTTAAATACATGGATTTAAACATAAAAGATTAGGAAACAATCGACGTGGGGATGTAAATAATTATAGAAATATCAAAATATGGGTATTTGAAGTTAAAAATAGAATTTTATAATGAAATGTATGATAAATTTATTGAGATAAATGAATAATATATTAAATTTGTTGATGTTATTTGTGTAAATTATTTATAATATCTGATTTATATATCTTTATATTGAATGAAAAATCGATTTTCCTACTTTTGTTGATATTAACATGGTATGCATATTGAAACAGTCATATTTTAAGATTTATTAGATGAGTTAACGAATATTTATTAATTAAATTTATTCGAATGAACTAAATCCAGGATTGCATAAATTATTAAAAATATTGACATAAATGTACAAAATTACGTGATATTGATGTGGGTTTTATAAACAACCGTAGAAATTTTCAAAATGTAGGTAAGTCAAAATAAGAATTTTATAATGCAATGCATTTATATATTAATATAAGTGAATCATAAATTAAATTTGTTATTATTTCTTACTTATATAATCATGTTATGTGACCGATGTATTTATATATCTAAATGAATTTTATAACGTTTTTGTTAATATGGATATGGTACAAATATTGAAATTTTCGTATTTTTATGATTTATTAGACAAATCAATAAGTAATAGTTTACCGAATTTAATTGAGTGGTTTTAAGGTTACTTGATTAATTATAATATACGAAGTTAATGTAAAATATTAGAAGGGGGCCGAAAGAGTTCTGTAAAAGGTTATAGAAATTTTAAATAGGTATTTGTAGTAAAAAAACATAATTTTGTAACACGCTATATGTGAATTTATTGATACTTTTTTTGATATTTTTCTTTTTTTTTTCAAAAATCAAATTTGATCTTAATCGCATGTTTTCATGAACAAAATTTAATTTTTTGAATTTTCTTTTCAAACGTGAAAATATTTGAAGTCTTCTGCAAAAGTGCAAATATTTGCAGTTTTTACTGCAATTATTTATAGACTGGTTGAAACTAAAAGTAACAACGTTTGTTAAGCATGTTTTTAAGAAGAAACGTCTGTGTATTTTGAAATTTGAAAAAGGATATTTTACAAAAGTACCCTATTGTTTATGTTATATTATATCTCGTGTGACTTGTGTATTTTACTTTAATGAAAATGGAATTTTACCATTTTGTTTATATGAATATGATGTACATATTGAAATTTTCATATTTTCATTAGTGGGTGAACAAATGAATATCACTTAATATATTTATCTAATTAGTTTAAACTTAAGATTGCATAATTAATTTAAATATATGGATTGAAACGTAAAACACTAAGAGAAAGTGAGGTGGGTTTTGTAAATAATTGCGGTATTTTTAAATATAGGTGTTTTAAGTTAAAAGTAAAATTTTACAATGCAATGTATGACAAATGTATTGAGATAAACGAATAACAAATTAAACTTGTAATTGTTGTTTTATATGATTTTTATATTAGTCGAATTAAAAAATTAGTTTTACAATTTCGGTTGGTACAGTAGTTGTATACATGTTGAATGTCATTCTTTAGTATCTATTAGAAATATTAATAAAAATTAGTTGACTGAATCTATTTAACTAGTTCGAATTTTGGATTATATAATTAAGCTAAATATGGACTTGAATATAAAATGTTAGAAGTTAGTCGATGAATTATTCATAAATAACTATATAAACTTTTAAATGTATATAATAGATTATAAAACAATGAGAGAGATTTAGCTAAATAATTTAACTGATAAATTAAAAGATTTAAAAATAAAATACCAAGAGAGAATTAAGCAAAAGAGAGAAAACTCCTATAAATAACGAGAGAGCTAGAAATTCGTCTGCTTTACTATTATATAATCTATTAAATAATAGTAAAGTAGAAGAATTTTAAGCTCTCTCATGAATTCTAAGAGTTATCTCTATTCTCCCTAATTCTTTCCATGTCTGGATATTTTATTTTCAAATCGTATAATTCACCACTTTACAATTGTTCTACTAAACTTCTCATACTATATTACATTCAAATCCTACCTTTTTAAAAAAATCTACAATTATTTACAAGTCTTCCACAGTTCTCTCACAAAATTTTACATTAAAATCCACATATTTAAATTAATTACATAATCCAAAATCTAAACTAATTGTTAAAGTTAGTCAACTAATATTTATTAATAAACCTAAAATATGAAAGTTTCAATATGTACACCAAAGGCGCATCAACAAGTTGGTTAAAAAATCATTTAGATGCAAATGTATATAAACAAATAACATAAATTATATAAGTTAACGACAATAATAAATTTATTTTATAAATTATTTAATACTTGAATTTATCATACATTGCACTATAAAATTCTATTAACTTCAAATACTTAAACCAAAATTTACAATTACGTAGAAACTTTTCTCAATTATCTTCTAATATTTTACATTCAAATCCATATATTTAACTAATTATGTAATCGTAGATTTAAACTATTTAAATAAATATGATTAACTAATATTCATTAATTCATCCAATAAATTCTAAAAATATGAGAATATCAATATATACAATACTCATATGTATGGAAAAAAATGATAAAATTATTTCTTCTTTATTCGGATATATAAAGATATTTAAATCGCACGACATAAAATGTATTATATAAATAATAATAATTTTCTTAATTTCTAATTCATTTATCCCAAAATTTATTGTACATTCATAATGTAACTACTGTATAACCCGTGCGTTGCTCACAGTAATGCTATTAAAATAATATTTATTTTAATTATTATTAAAAATAAAATGACATGTGATGCTCAGATGTAAGATAAAGAGTTCAATCCTTACAAAAATGTATACATGCGGTAAGTAATGCCCTAACTCATACACACACACACATACACATATACACACACGGATACACACACGTGCATGCATGCATACATACATACATACATACAATTGTTATCATTGTACGTAAATAGTTGATGTTATGTGATATACATATTTTTTATATGAATGAAAAAGTAACTTACAACTTTTGTTAATATGAATGTTTAATATATATGGAATTGCAATTTAGGGATTTACAAATGAATTAATGATATTACATAAATTGAATTTATCTAAATAATCTATCGGGAGTTGAATGTACATGTAGAAGAAAAATGAGAAGAGCTTTGTACATAATTATAATTGAGAATGGCATCTTATGACTAGCTTACCTAATTGTTAATGCATATAATTATGTTATGTGATTTATATTTCTTTGTATCTAAATGAAAAAATAATTTTACAAATTTGTTGATTCAACTACGCTATACGTGTTGAAATTGTCATCTTTTAGATTTTATTTAGTGGTTAAATATTCATTAACTGAGTTTATCGAATGGTCAAATTTTGAATTTTGTAATTAGTTTATATTTATGGGTTTGAATGTAAACTATTAGAAGAGAATTGAGAAGGGATTGTAAATAATTATATTTTTTATGAAAAACAGGCATTTGAATGTAAAATGATATAAGAAGCTTAGTAGAGTAATTATAAAGTGGTAAATTATAAAATTTTGAAAATAGAATATTTAGAGAATTAAGAAGAATATAGAAAACTCCTAAGATTAATAAGATGGCTAGAAATTCTTCTGCTTTGCTATTATTTAATAAAATTTGTTTTAATGACCTTTAAAAGATAAATTTATAATTTACAACATTACGATGTAAAAGCACAGATTATACATATATTAGATTATATAAACGTTAACATGTTATCATACTCGTATCCAACTCATAAGTTAACTAAATGCTACACAACATTATTTTGCAATTAGCAAAGTTGTAAGCATGACTCTCTTACAACAATATGAAATCTATGATTGATTACAAGGATAAAGTTATTTAAAAATGAAAACTAAATAATGAATAAAACACATGTAGATAAGCTAACCATAAAGACCGATGCTCTTCTTAATTACAAATATGTACAAATCTCTTCTCAATTTTCTTCAGTTTTTTTACATTGAACTCCTTATATTTATTAGTTATGTTGGTCATTAATTACATCAATTCAATTATCTAATGTTTATTAACTATTATTCAGAATTTTGACCCGGTTATATTCAGACTGACTGGACAAGTTAGACTCGACTATCATCAACACTAATTGCCCGGAGCGATGATTTTGATGTCCAAAAATCAATTGCAGGCAATGATATGAAGCGATGATCAATCAAGACCAAGAGATAAACTCTCCAGAATATTCTTGTTGGAACTGGGCCAGCCCGCAGCGGTAGTGGTGGGTGTATTTCAAAAAAAATTCATCATATTAGATCTTTATTGGGCCTATGAAATCTAATTCATTTAGAACAATTCTAATTTTGTTTTAAGTAAAATCATGTATTTTATTTAAATTTAAGTATTTTGTGATGTAAAGTTAATTTGAATGATTTAATTTATATATATACATGTATCATATACATATACATATGTGTGTACATGTGTAACATAATAATCTATGAAGGGTATAACATGCCCGTATATAGGTGTTGGGATTTACATCACAACGGACACATTAGCTCATTTCGTATGTATTGTATGTTGTCTAAATATGTGCATAAATATATAATGCAAAGTGTATTTATATAAATACGTATACATATTTTTAAGTGGAAATTAGCCACAAGGGCCTCTTTAGTAAGTGGAATTAGTTTCTAGGATACACAACTGAAATAATTACTTTTAAGGACAAAACGTAAAATAATTAGTTTCTAGGGCCTAAAAACCTATGAAATTATGTCATTTAAAGTAATTGGACGGCTGACTTTGTCCTTGAAAGTAATTATTCTGCTGACTTTGGCCTTGAAAGTAATTTCTTTGAATATGTGTCCTAGAAACTAATTAGACTGCAAAGTTTGTCCTTCTGGAGAAATGCCCCTATTTTTAAAATATATTTTATAACTAAAAATCTCAAAATTATATATATATATATATATATAATATAAAACATTTTTATAAATATATATACATAATTAAACATATAAAATTATACATACTTATATATAGAATAATTAAAATTATATATATATAAGGTTAAATAAAATGTATATATATGAATAATTAATTACATTCAAATACTTAAAATATAAATATATATATTTTAAAGGGGCATTTCACTAGAAGGACAAACTTTGTAGTCCAATTAGTTTCTAGGACACACATCCACAGAAATTAATTTCAAGGCCAAAGTCAGCAGAATAATTACTTTTAAGGACAAAGTCAACGGTCCAATTACTTTCAAGGAAATAATTTCATAGGTCTTTAGGCCTTAGAAACTAATTGTTTTGCATTTTATCCTTAAAAGTAATTATTTCAGTTGTGTGTCCTAGAAACTAATTGCACTTGCTAAAGAGGCCCTTGTGGCTAATTTCCACTATTTTAAAATTATTTCCAGATCAAAATTAGCATAACAAACATAAAATAATAATTTTATAATTTTATCATTATTATATATATATAATAAATAATTTTGATCATAATAATTAAAAATATTAGTAATAAATATTAAAAAAATCAAATTTTAAAATTTATGAAAATTTAGGATCATAAAGTACAGGTTCAAAAACAATTTCATGATTTTTTGAAATAAAATATTATTTTTAATAAATAAATGAAATGTTCAATCGAAGTAATTTGATTATTAAAAATATTAAATATTGACAAAAAATCTAAAATTTTTTCCGTCGGTTACTACATAGATGTAGTAATTTTTAAAAATATAAATCGAATTTTTAGTGCAATAATTATTTTAGATATAATAAACAATTCAAATAATCAATAAAAGATAATTTAAAATTATATATATATATATATATATATAATTTATTTTCGAATTTGATAACTCATATTATGTGTAAATAGGTGTAAGGAAAAATTCTAAGCTGTTTATATATTATAAATATACATATATGTAATTATATGTTTAAAATATACATTAGTCTATATTTAAATTAATATATAAATATACATAAAATAATTAATAATGACAAAATACAATTTTTTACAGCAAATTAGATTTGTTTATACATAACTTATAACACATAATAATATAACCATGCACATAACCAAACTAATTTGTGACATCTACATATACCTACGAAAGCTCACCTAACTAGATATACAGCATTAATATATATACAAATTTGGGATTAATCAGTATTAAATCATAAAATATGATATGATTACTGTAATATATAAATAAAATACCAATTGATGATGCCTTTGAGTCCACTTGAATCAATGAATTCCCTTCTCTAGTTATGCTCGATCCGTCAGAGTGCAAGTCTGGAATCGTCGGCCTTTTCTATCAAATAGTGCTTTTACTTAACTTGAATTGATTTGAGATTCTTAGAACTGATATGGGGATTAATTTCGACCAGCGAACTTGATAATTATGGCAGGCAAAAGTTGTTTTTGATTAAGGGTTTAGAGATCCATATATATAGCCTTGTACAAGAGAGATATTAGGACAATCTCATTACCTATTCTCTCTTAATCTTAGCCATTCATCTCTTGGTCTAATCCTAAGTTTTAGCCGCCTCCAATAACTTGTCAAAACTGAAATTTGCAGCCCTAATGATGGGCTATAAACCCATTTAAACCCAAGCCAAAATGTTATGCAATTAAATCTAATTTAATCGCTTATCGATATCGTATATCGATTGGTACATTTATAACTATTATAAATATATATAACATTATTTATTTCTCAAATCATGTTCAAATTTTATAATTAATATTTCATAAATATTAATTAATTTATAACAATCGCAACTAATTAAATTGTTCGGTCTTAAGGGAATTCATTATTTCGACTGTGTAACACTTGGGTGTAAATTTGGTCAGCGATTAACATCGAACTATTCTAATGTTAACGTTCACACATCACTTAGCAAGTGGTGTGACATTATGGCCAAATTTATCGCTTACTCATTTTTGGTAAAATCCAATTTTGGTTTAATAAGCGTTACCCGGTAGTGACATGTGTTTACACCAATTCTCTTCGTCAAAACTATATCACTTTGGACTTATGGAATTTGGTAATGGTCAAAATTCCAACCTCATCCACATTCAACTTTATATTCTAAATACAAAGTCCTTGGTTCAATAATAACAATTATTATTAACCGAAATGATCTGGCCAGAGACTTTGACTTTGAGTTGACTGTGATACTAACCGTATATAACTGAGGAGGCGAATCCTCTCTTGAATAGTGCTTCACTTCCAATACTTCCACTCGACCCAACTATAGTCACTCGATGGACGCCATGCCATGATTTGGTTATAATCAAAGTGGAGCTTTCACATTGAAGATCCACAGTATTCTTAAGTCGAGAGAACTGTCTAAATCAGTCGCATCGATATTTTCTGTTTGACCTTAGTTATATTAACCAATAGAAAACTATCAAGTTAGTCGTTCCATAGTTATCCAAAAACTATTAGTACGTAACCCCTAGGTGCCCTTAGCAGTCATGAGTAATACACTGCACAATATTTGGAGAGCGTTACATACTCCAGTCTCAACGGATACATCGATATCCAGTCTCGATGCATCTTGACTAGGAACATTTAAAATGGTATATTTGTTTCGTTGTGATAAATTACTCACGGTTACAACACTTTGTAGCTACTATCATAAAATATACCATTTATGGATTTTTCTATTAAATATACTTTTAATTAAGTTAATTAATTAATATAATCACATTATATCAAGTATATAATAGGAAGAAAATACCTTTTATTTTGAACAAGATTGGTCAACGAGTTAGATATATGTAACAAATTACATAATTGCCCTTAGGGCATACCCCTAACTCTATCAGTTCTAAGTATGGAATAATGCATCCCCTAGGCGGGGGATCGGTGCCTATCCCTTTCCCTAAGGGATCAATACATATTCTCAATTTTTGTCACAATTGGGTGAGACCGATGTAGAGTGACAAGGAAGGCCCCACGAGGCTATATTTCAAATCTCAAGTCGTTTGGAGTTTGTATGCTCAAGTTATGGACAAATTACTTCACCTAATAAAGGGATTGGTATAAAAGAGATCGGTATAAAAGGGATCGTACAGAAGGGATCAGCATATTTCAACCAAACAAGTGCAACTCAATGGAAAACAATCAATATCTCAAAATCCATATGTAGAATGCATATGAATTTTGTGAGCAAGATGTGTGGACCCTAGGGAGCCTACCCCAGGGATCGCACCCAATCATAGAAGATTGGAGGGATTGGCCTATATCCCTCTAGAGGGATCGGCTGAAATCAAAATGCATGCAACATAACTTCACGGAAAACGCGATATCTCACAAACGGTAAGTTGGAATGGCACGAAATTTGGAGGGCAAGTAACTAACATCTTGGGGGACCCACCAGAAGGATCGCACCTAATTTGGATACCAAAATAAGGTCGGGGCTGACCCCTAATGTGGACCCCAATGGGCTTCAAAATTCTTATGTAGCCTCGTCTTGGCCTAGAGGTTCTTCTGCCGAAATTTCAGCCTGATCCATGCAAGTCTTCCCCTATAAATACAGCAGGCATGACGTCAAAAAAGGGATTCCTCCTGCCAAGGCTCTTCCATTTTTATTTTCTATTCTTTTACTAATGGATCTCAGCTGATCCAAACATTCTTGTAATCATAATCAAGTGCAAGATCAATAAAAATATAAAATGGATATAGGCCAAGATTGCCGAACCACTATAAAAAAATCTATGTATTCATTTATGATTTTTGCTCTCTTTTAATTTCATTCTTCATTCAATTTCTACTAGATTCTATTGGGTATTGATGTTCATTTTTGGTGTCAACATTTTGGTGCTTTCACTGAGAATTGAATTCTCAGCTTAATTGGATCTCATCATCTACTTGTGGATTCCCATATTCGCGAGATAGATCCAGCTTTCTACCGACAAACTTTCTATTCTATTCAGATTTGAAGGAAATCTAAAGGAAGCTGATAGCAATGGTTATAAGAATTAAATCAACTTCCCTTGGAGTTGAAGAAAATGATGATGCTAGTGTTCATGTTTGGAGTTGTTCATGTGTTCATGTCCATTCAGAAGGGATCAGATTCACTCATGTATGCAAGTTCTTAGGATTGGATGCTGAAGTTCGCACTTAAGTTAGCGGAGCCAAAAAATAGTTAAGTCCCATATAAGGAAAGGGATCGTAGCAGATCCCTCCTCTATATAGTCAAGCCTTGTCAAGTTTCAAACTCCAATACAACGACTGATCACCCGTTCATGTCCCCATAGCCGATCACTCTCATATAGCAAACGACTTATCCCTTTAAACCCGCACAACTGATCCCTCTCCAAATCGATTCACGACCGATCCCTCTCTCAAAGCCAAAATGACTGATCCCTATGTCATGACTGATCCCTACCTCATGATCGATCCCTATATAATGACCGATCCCTATGTCATGAACGAAAAATTCTGATCCCCTCACTCAACTACAAACGATCCCTACAAAGTCGATCCCTCCATACCTACCATCGATCCCACATTCATACACTTCCTCATGCCACAACTGATCCCATTCTTGAACCGCTCCACTTCATGAGCAATGATCGGAAAAAGAAATGTAAGAAGGGATCGATGTGCAATTTAAGGGATCGACTTATAAATAAAAATAAAGTATTGTTTGTGAAATAATAAAAAATATGGATCAGGTACGATCCATTTTTAAAAAAAGAGCACCCGAACCCATGTCGCAGTGCAGTGCTCTCGCATTCTGGATTCGAAACTCAACTTAAAGACGGTGCATTCTGTTTATTTCCCTTATGTCCTGTGACTGACCGAGGTATAGTGGATCAAGCAGTAGCTACTGAATTGTAGCCAAGGAATGGACAAGGAACTACTACTCAAACGATACTCCCAAAGGCTGGAGAACCAAGGTGATATGTCAAGAACTGGGATCGGTTACCAAGTCAAGCTCCCAGGGCAGATTGCGACTGCCCTCAACTCATCAGCTTCCAAACACCCAACTTGGCAGCTATGGTACGACAGCTTATTAGGGAGAGCCAAGGCTAGACTGATGACGATTGGAGCATCTTCCCCCGTTGGAACCCCTTTACTGAAGTCATTCTATGAGCAGAATATCCAATGATGCAATGTCACTATCCAACTTATTCTAAATGCCATGCAAGCCGCTCAAAGGCTTCTTGCATGAATTCAACGTCGCCATCACTAAAGTGAGCACTCCCTCGGAGGATATCAAACTGATGGCATTGATAAGAGGAATCGACCCCAAGTTGGATTTTAGCGATTGGTTAGTCAGAAAGCCTCCTACGACCCTGGATCGCTTCATTTACAAAGCAAATCAATGCTTATCCAAGGAGGATGCGAGACTAATACTGACAGGAAACAATGCAGGCCCGATGGCCAGAGGGGTTCAAAACAAGAGTAACGATGATGCCCTAAATGAGGACTAATAATCTAGGAGACAACCTAGAATCCTAAAATTCAACTCATATACTTATTTGAACGTTTTAATCAAAAACATCTACTCAGAGACTCACGACTCGAAGTAGTACTAGAAATTGGCCTCGAGAAAGTCCATCGAAACGCAGAAGAAATCTAGGAAATGTTGTATATATCAAGATACATACAATCATAACACCAGCGAGTGTACACACCTCCGAGATGTGATCGAAAAGCTGATCTGGAAAGGAAAGCTTCAACAATATGTGCAAGCCCCATAGAATAGCGGGCATGGAACATATAATGCCTATCAATAAAGAACTTTGATTATCAATTGGACCACCTACGGTCGACTTTTAGCTGAAGCGGGCTGGGGCGAAATGGAATAGCGAGCATATGATGCTGCTTCACTTGTCAATAAGATTTATTTCAATTTCAATTATGTTGTGAACTAAAACCAATTTGAATTAAACTACTTGCGAACGATGCAGGTGACCAGGTACCCAGAGTTAGGCGCCAACCGACCTCCATGGACCATGATTGGACCTTTGGAGTATCATCATTACGAGCGTAATTCGGCCGCTCATCGGCTACCATATGCCGTTGACTCGGGGGTAAGAACTTGAAATAGAAAGTGGGTGTGACTTGACCATCCACTTCTTATTTTATGCTTCAATCCTGACAGGACATCAATGCCTTACTTAGGGCTCGGCAAGGACAAACTCCAATGTAATGTGGACACGACTGTTCGTCCACTCATCAACCTCCACACTTGACTTAGAGACCAAAGAAAGACTTGGAGCAGATGTGACCCAAAATCCACTTCCTAGCTCATACTTAAAGTTTGCTAAAATACATATGTCTCTCTTAAAGCTCAGCGATGCCGGGATCCAAATAAAGTGAACGTGATTTGATCGTATACACATTGACTCCTGCTCTAGACACAGGGGGCAATTTGGAAGCTCGACTTAAAGTAGGCGTAACAACCCTGGTTTTGGTGATTACCTATAAGTAGGTTATAATTTAATACTTACAGGTAATCACCAAAACCAGGGTTGTTACAGTAGGCGTGACTAACTGCCTACTCATCGACCACTGCCCTTAACATGAGGACACGACTGTAGCTTGAGGTGGAGTGACTTGATCGTCCACCCGACAACTCTCTCTCGACTAGCTGGGAGGAGTACTAAGAAAATTGGATGAGACCTGACCGTCCAACACAGGCATGGATGTGATCTAGCCATCAATCACTTACTCCCTTCCTCGACTTGATTAGAGGAGCTACAATCACCAAGTGGACGTGAATTGATCGTCCATTTGTCAAGTTTTGTCCTTGATACTGGGGGCGGAATTCATTCCATGGATGAACGTTGTTCGACCGTTCATTCGACAACTCTTACCTCAACTTAACAACTAGAGTATAAATCAAAAATGGGTATGACTGACCATCTATTGACTAACTCTGGTCTCCACGGTGCGGACTGAAGTATAAACACCAAAAAGATGGATGTGGTACGACCGTCCATCGACCAACTCTGGTCCCTAGAGCGCGAAGTGGAATATAAACACCAAATGTGTGTGACTAGCCACCAATCGCCCAACTCTAGTTTCCAGAGCATGAACTGGAGTATAGACTCTAAACGGGCACGATCCGACTGCCCGTCAACAAACGCAATTCCCCAAGAATGGACTAGAGTATAAACAACAAAATCAGATGCGACCCAACCATCCAATATAAAGCGACGCGACATGATCGTTCATTCGCCAACTCCAATCTATGCCATGACAGACGAATTACAAACTTACCAAGTGGATGCGGTTCGACCATACTCTCACTATCTCTCACTCTCGGTCCGACGGAAGGAGCATATGTCAAAAAGCTGGACGTGGTTCGACCTTTCATCGATAACTCTAGCTCCCAAAGTGTGAGTTGAAGTATAAACATCTAATGGGTGCTACAAACTACCCATTAACAAACTATGGTCCTCAGAGCGAGACAAGAGTAGTGACAAAAATTGAACGTGGTTCGACCGTTCATCCAATGACTCTCGAGTATGATACAACGGGCTGAGTATAAAACACACGACAGATGTGACTCAACCATTCGCTAATCAACTCCTCCCCATGATTCAATGGGAGAAACTTGAAATTAAAGTGGTCATGATACGACCGACCACTCATCAACTTTTGCCTTTGACTAGGGGCAAATGAATTGACCAAGGAAAATGTGGTTCATACCATTTTCTACGATAACTCTAAATCCATAGAGCATGGACTAGAGTATAAAAATCAAACGGGTGTGATTAATCACCAATCAATTAAGTTTGATCCCTAAAGTGTGGATCGAAGCATAAGCAAACGAATGAATGCGATCGACCATTCATTAGCCAACTCTGACCTGAACTCAACATGAAGAGTATAAACATACTATGAATGAGGTTCGACCATCCACGAACTAACTCCGCCGACCCAAAACTAGGGGTAGGAGTACAAACCACTAAAAGCTGAATACGACGGCTCATTATAGCTCTGGCTTGCTGTTCTTTACGACTTAAGGCAATGACTTCAAGGAGGCCTTAATACCAAACCAATTGGAATGACGTTCGAAGTTATGGGAGACCGATTATGTCATACCTCTAGATCGACATGCAATATCAATCTGAACTCCCTATATTGTGCCACTGGGTCGATGGTCAATATCGATCCATACCAACCACAAATAGAGGTGAATCGAACATCCATCTCATCACTCTACTTTGATCCTTCAAGAGGAGTATGAAACCAAATGGGCATGAATTGACTGCTCTAGAGCTAACTTTGTCCCTTAATACGATGAGAGAACATAAATCGGGACGGATTTGACTGACTATCCAGCTCCGACTGAATGCAACACGACCGTTCAATTGCTAGCTCTAACCATGGTTCAACTAAAAGAGCAGTTTGGAATGGACATGACTTGACCATCTACTCACTAATTTTTGCCCTTGGTTCGACAGTTGGAGCATCAATCACGGATTGGATGTGACTTGACCATCTATTCTTCAGGTCCTCGCACAGAGTATGGTGACATTTGCCCCAAAAGTGGACTGATTGACCTTTCGGTACTTAACTTATGCTTGAAATTCGATGGAGCATCGAGGTCGTATCCCGGAGAATCAGAATACAATCAAGGATAGGCATGACACAGCCTTCCTACCACGGTTCGACGAGAAAGAGTATAAAGCTAAAGCGGACATGATTTTCCTATCTACTTATTAACATCTACCCAAAACTTGTGGGGGCATGAGCGAGAATCAAGATTAATGTAACTCAGTTATTCATCACTCAACTCTCAGTTTTTGGAGTTTAGGCTAGAGAATAAACACAACTAGGACGAAACTTGACCGTCCGTGTAGAACATCTATCGACCTAAGACTAGGGGCAGAAGTGTGATCATCCAAAAGCTAATTGCGACAGCTCAATACTGTGACTCATGCTTGGTGTTTACAATAACTCGAGGCTATGAACGAAAGGATGCCTAAAGATAGAATCATCGAATCGATGCCCAGGCTCATGGGCAACTGACCATCATTCTGACCCTAACAACGAGCAAAAGACCATGAGTACATTAAATGTAAAGCGTGTTACTCAAATACACAAGGCTAAACTCTACTTGGCATTTGATTCAACGTTCCTTCAAGCCTAATCTTCAACCATTACAGATAATCGCTAAAAGCATCTAGAACCCGTCACTATCAAACTCAACATCTCATGACGAGGTCCAGAAAATTCGTCCGGAGCGACCATCATAAGATGTCTATTCAAGTTTGAGGCGGTAAACATCCAATTCAAGGCCACATGCTAGGTCAAGTATGCAAACCATATATGGCATGTCTCATTGTTCGATTTCGAGTTCACATGGTTTAATATGTTCATGTCAAAGCAAAAAATGCTTAAATCCCACTGTACAAAGGATCGGAACCAGTCCCATTGCTTGGGCAAATCCACCTAAGAAAATTTCAGCTCACAATATAAGGCCAATACCAAGCAACAACATCACAGTCGGTTCTATAAAGATATAGACCACAAAGATAAAGAAGAGGAGTCCAAAGAATCCAAGGTTGCATCCGTTGAGCTAACAATCGACATTACGATCAGCCATGACGACCCATCACGGATCCTGAAGATCGGATTATAGCTCAGTGCAATGATGATGAAAGAATTAGCTTGCTTTCTCTAAGCAAATCTTGACGTGTTCGCTTGGACCCATTCTGAAATGTGTGTGATCTTATCGACTATCGCGAGCCATGCATTGAATATCGACCCTAGGCTGTCCCGGTGAAACAAAAGCGACGCGGCATGGATTCAGAGAGATCTGCTGCACTTAAAGAGGAGGTGAATAAACTAAACAATAATGGGTTTATCCGCGATGCCCTCTACCCAAAATGGGTGTCCAATCTAGTTTTTCTGTGAAAAGATAATGGAAAGTGGCGGACATGCGTCGACCACTCACTGAACAAGGCGTGCCTGAAAGACAGCTTTCCACTTCTGAGGATCAACCAGCCGATAGACTCAACCGCTGGATATTAACTGCTTTCATTTATGGATGTGTACTCCAGATACAACTAGGTCCCGATGCACGTCCTCGACCAGGAGCACATCGGCTTCATTACCGATGTAGGGCTATATTGTTGTGTTATGATGCCGTTTGGTCTAAAGAATGCTATAGCTACTTACCGGAGACTGGTCAATAGGATGTTCAAAGACCAGATCGGGCGATCGACGAAAGTATATGTGGATGATATGCTTTTGAAGTCACGATGATCAAACGACCACATCGATGACTTAGCAGAGACGTTTAGTGTTCTCCGAAATTAGAAATGAAACTCAATCCCTTGAAATGCTTTTTCGGCATTGAATCAGGGAAATTTTGAGATTTCATCGTCAACTTTCGCGGAATCAAAGCCAATCCCAAGAAAATTTAAGCAATCTGAAACATTCGAGCATCGAAAACAATCAAGAAGGTACAAAGCTTAAATGGGAAGGTTGCCACTCTAAGCCGATTTACATCCAAGGCCACCGACAAGTGTATTCCCCTCTTCGACTTGATCATAAGAGGGAAGAGGAACTTTGAATGGACAAAGGATTGCATAGATGCGTTTCAAGCTCTGGTAGATCACTTAGAGAGTCCTCGCATCCTATACAAGGCGCTGGATCGTGACTTATACATCACATCTATTTAGCGGTGTTGATACACGCCATATGTGCCACACTGTTACACGAAGAGGATCAGATCCGAAGGCCAGTATAATAAGCGATCGACAGGTGCTGAGAGTGACTACCCAAAACCGGAGAAGCTCGCGTACTACCTGTTGATTGTGTCATGAAAGCTTCGCCTTTACTTCCAGGCTCACCCTACCACTGTCTACATCGACAAGCCGTTACAACAGGACCTACAACAACCTGAGACGTCTAGAAGGTTGCTTAAATGGAATATCGAGCCAAGCAAATTCGATATCACTTATTCTCCTCGGAGAGCTATCCAGGGATAGACATTGGCGGACTTCGTAGCTGAATTCACTGCACCGGACGGCTCTCCAAAGAGCGGTGGAGAACCGACCAACCGATGGAAAATGTACAAGGATGAAGCATCCAACGATCGATGCTCTGGCACAGAGTCGTGTTAGTGATTCTCGAGGAACGATCGATCTGCTATGCCTTGAAGCTCGACTTCCCTACAACAAATAACGAAGCTGAATATGAAGCTCTGATTGATGGGCTCAAACTTTCCAGAGAACTGGGAGTGAAAACTTTACAATTCTTTTGTGATTCTTGGTTAGTAGTGATGCCAAGTCAGGGGAGATTTTCAGGCTAGGGGGCATCAACTTGCTCCTTATCTCGGCGAGGTCCAAGAGCTACTAGTAAACTTCGAGTATTACACCATTACGCACACCTCCATAGAACAAAATGAGAAAGCCGACACACTGGCCAAGCCGTCCAGTTCCAAAGATGCGTAATGGATGGGCTTGGTCCCGGTTGAAGTACTAAATGCTCCGAGCATCGATCAGATGTAGATTGATCGGGTCTTGGAGACAGAGCTAGAAAAGGAGTCCTGGATGACTCCTATCAAATATTATCTACAACGAGGGATCCATCGCGGAAAGAGGAATGAAAAACGACAAATCCACCTCAAAGCTTCATGCTACATTATTCAAAAAGGAGTCATGTATGGAAAGACCTTTTCCATTCTCTTGCTTTGATGTATCGCCCATGATGAAATCAAACGAGTCTTGAGAGAAGTTCATGAAGAAGAATGTGGTGATCACACCGGGGGGTAAACCTTGACAAAAAGAATACTCCACTATGGGTATTACTGGCCAACTTTCAAATGAGATGCAGCTGATCACACTAGACAATGTGACGAGTACTTGCTTTTTGCAAAAAATTCCAAAAGCTCCGATGGAAGTTACACAAATGGTCAGTCCATGGCCATTAGCCACTTGGGCATAGATATTATCGGTTCCTTACCGATCTCTGAAGATGGAGCGAAGTACGCCATCGTAGCAGTTGATTACTTTACCAAATGGGAGAAAGCAGAACCTTTAGCCACGATGACGACGAAGAAAGTAATCAACTTCATTGTCCGGAGCATCATCTGTCGTTTTGGCCTTCCACGAACCATTGTAATCGATAATAGAAACCAATTCGACAACGCTGAATTCAAAGAATTCTGCCCTTGGCATCATATTGAAAAGAGATTTGCGGTAGTTTCTCACCGTCAAGCAAATTGATAAGTTAAAGCTGTGAACAAAATCATAAAGCCCATTATGAAGAAACGTTTGGAAAAGGCTAGAGGCAAGTGGATGGATGAACTCCCAACATCATTATGGGCTAACAGAACCACCCACAAGTCCACGGCTGGTCATACTCCATTCACCATTGCTTCTGGCTCCGAGACCGTCATCCCTGTAGAACTTGAAGTCCCTTCCCATCGAGTGACTTATTACGACCCTTATTTCATTATAAAAAAAAATATAAAAACAAGGAGTTCCAATCCAATTGCAATTAAACCATAAGGAATTGGTGATGACTCGTGAGCTACAAACGCATCCGGGAGCCAATGACAAGAATATGTACCTGAACGCGCACGTGTATATTCTAAAAATTCGACTTCTTAAAACCGACAGAGATTGAATTTTTACCTAGAGTTATTAGAGAAAAGACTAGATCAGATAGCCAAAGCTTACTAGCCTTGTAAAACCGGACACATATATCAACTGATGGAATGCAATCCTGAATTTATACCATTGAAAATCGACCAAGCGTCATGACGATCAAAGATAGATACGACACTATAGGAAAATAATTCAACGTAAGGATGGCGACTATTCAAAAAATTGAATGGATTTCTTTCCGGCAACTCTAATTTGCTTCGAACTCAAAGCACGTCATGTTCGATACAAGGCGTACTTTGGAGAGCAAGTGGTATCCGGCATTTTGGTCCGACTATATTTAGACTGACTTGACATGTTAGACTTGAATGTCATCAATGCCAATTGCCCGGAGCGATGATTGTGATGTCCAGAAATCAAGTGCAGGCAATTATATGAAGCGACGATCAACCGAGACCAAGAGATAGACTCTTCATATTATTCTAAGTATGGAATAATGCTTCCCCTAGGCGGGGGATCGGTGCCTATCACTTTCCTTAGGGGATAGGTATACATTCTCAATTTTTGTCCCAATTGGGTGAGATCGATATAGAGTGACAATGAAGGCCCTACGAAGTTATATTTCAAATCTCAAGTCGTTTGGAGTTTGTATGCTCAAGTTATGGGCAAATTACTTCACCTAAGAAATGGATCGGTATAAAAGGGATCGTACAGAAGGGATCAGCATATTTTAGCCAAATAAGTGCAACTCAATGGAAAATAATCAATATCTCAAAATCTATATGTCCAATGTATATGAAATTTTGTGAGCAAGATGTAGGGACCCAGAGCCTACCCTAGGGATCACACCCCAATCAAAGGAGATTGGAGGGATCGGTTGAAATCAGAATGCATGCAACACAACTTCACGGAAAACACGATATCTCACAAACGGTAGGTCGGAATGGCATGAAATTTGGACGGCAAGTAACTAACATCACGTAGGACCCACCAGAGGGATCACACCCCATTTGGACACGAAAATAGGGGTCGGGAACGACCCCTATTGTACGCTCAATGAGCCTCAAATTCTTGTGTGGCCTCTTGTTGACCTGGAGGTTCTTTTGCCGAAATTTCATCCCGATCTGTGCATGTCTTCCCCTATAATTATACAGCAGACATGACGTCGGAAAATGAATCCTTCTTTCGGCTGCCAAGACTCTTCCATTTTTATTCTTTATTCTTGTACTAATGGATCCTAACTGATCCAAAAACTCTTGCAATCATAATTAAGTGCAGGATCAATAAAAATATGAAGTGGACATAGACCAAGATTGCCGAATCACTATAAAAATCCGTGTGTTCATTTATGATTTTTGTTCTGTTTTAATTTCATTCTTCATTTAATTCTACTAGGTTTTATTGGGTGTTGATGCCCATTTTTGACGTCAACAATAATCCATTTATAATTCGTATTAAAAAGATGATAATTCAATACACACACAACAATCATATTAAGGTAAAGTTACATAATCACTCATACATGTAAAAATATATATCACATAACATAAACTCATCAGAAAAGAAAAAACATAAGTTATTTACATATACAATATTAATAATTTTATTGTGCACGTCACACTAGTAGATAGGCAGAAACATAAACAAAGGTGCAAACCAAATATCCACAATTCAAAATCTGCGTACTTGCTCGACGCTTGCATCTTATTACCCGCCTCGGCCCAAATATCATAACGGTTAAATATGGATAAAGTCATATTACCCACCCGGCTCATTTCTGTTTTCTTCTCTTCCCAAACCAACAAAGCCCTAAATCTCATAGCTCGGCCTCCTCTCTTCGTTTTCCAAAATCTCCGAAAAACGAGAGCCATGGATTCTTCATTTCCTCCTCTTTCATCAACTCTAAACCCTAATCCAGCTCCGAGTTCAAAACAAAACTGGACATCTATCCTCCAATCGAAACCGGCTCCAAAGCCACCGACTCCTAATCCACCCGAACTCTTCAATACAGCGAAATCCAGTGCTAACTCAAAAGGAATATCTGTTGCTGTGGTCGACGCCAACGCCATTATCCACGGCGATAAGTTAATTGGGGTTGCTGATAAGTTCGTTACAATTAATGAAGTCATTGAAGAGGTTAGAGACCCTGTTTCCAGGCAGAGGCTCACGATGCTTCCTATTGACGTTGACATCATGGAGCCTGATGCTGAATTCATCAAAATAGGTTTGTTTTATGTCAGTATGGATTAATTGAATGTTTGCATGGTTTCCAGTTTGTACAATTACAATATTTTGATAACCGCGTTCTTTAACACTGGACTTGAAGGAATATTTGCTGAAATTTGATTTTTATCCATTTTGTATGTGATTCTTGTAAATAGCGTGTAAGGTTTCATAGTGGTTTTTCCATGTGGGTTCCATCATGGTGTGGTTAAGAATGATGATAGGGTGAGAGGAAAGAGTTAACTAGATAACTAAAACAAATAACTAGAAAGAAATTTGCAAAACCTACGAAGAAGAAGAAGAAAAAGAATGCAATTAGGTAAAAGAAAATTCGTTTCATTGATTCATTGTCTTTTTTTTATAGGATTCCGATTTTATAGGCTACATCACAAGCTTCTGGAAGGGAAAGATAATAGTCTTTCCATTATAGGATTCTCTTTTGGAGCACATATATGACTAATTTCTTAATCAACAGCTAATTTGCTAACCACTAAGGGACCACTTCTCATGTCAGCTAACAGCCTTTTCTGGTGTATTTAATTTATCATCATTTTCCTATTGCTTCCTTTACTTCACCATGTGTCGTGCATGTGTGTATTAGCTATGCATCTATCTTGTGCACATAAGATCTTTTAATTAAGCTCAAATGTATGATTTGGCATCTAACATAGCATGTCAAGCTTAGAAGAGTTGATTTTCAATTCAAGTTTTTAGTTAATTCCAAGCAACCTTGTGCACACACATAATCTAACTTTACCCTCTCGTTTTCTTGCAATGAAAATTTGGTCCTTTGCATTATTATTTTGCTCAATAAATTGGTCGCCTTTTGCAAAATTATTTTTAATAATCATTTGATAATGAGAGATGGGAATTGATCTATATTAACATGTTTAGTTTAGTTTGCATTTGTTTAATTTTATTTTTATGCTATTGATATTTTAACACTTAGTGAACTGGTAGAATAATGGATTGGGAAACTATATATTATGCTTATAAAGGTTTTTATACTGTATTAATCTCCTTTATGCCAATTCTTATGCATTTAACCATGCTTGAATAGGTAAATGAGCTTATTTAGTCACTTAATAAAAGTTAAACTTTGGTAAAGTAGATAACAATCTACCTTCAGAAGCTAATATGGTTATAGAACAATTTAGTGTTCTTAACTCAGGAGTGCATGGCAAGAAATGTGATAATTTTGACCAACTACAGTTACACTGATACTTTCTTTGTGAACAATTTATGCATCATGGCATAAGAACCATCATAACATACTCGAGTTAAAAAAACATTGACAAAGCCTGTTTATTTATGAAAAACCATACATGGTTCAAGTATAATGTAAATGTTTGACCAAAGTTTAGCCTTTTGCTTTGTTTTAGCTCACAATCATGTGCAATGACTTAAAGACAAACAAGCTAAAAGAAGATAGAATAAATCACACAGTAAGAAGGAAAACTAACCAACTGGCGATGGTGAATACAATTCAATTATAGTAGTATAGTTTATGTTATAAACAAGACTTATTCCTGCCACCTATTGGCTCTCTTTTGTAACAATGATAGTGTATGTAATGTAGTCTCACACTCTCACCTTCCATGTTTTTTTAAAACCTCCATACTTGGTCAATCCATTGGTTGATTATTTCATCTGCATGTTATGTGCTAGTTAGCTTGATAACATCATCGAGTTAAGCAATCACCAGAATTTTTCGCAAAGTTGATTACTTCGAAAATTCTCCAAGGAAATGTTACGGACTGCTTGCGTGAAACAATAGAGTAGTATGACGATGCATTGATATATCATATTCAAAATGCAATGCATATGCTCAAGGCTAGTCCTACACTAGTTTGGGCTCAGACAAGATACATAAAAATTAACCTGTGCAATTTTTTTTTAATTCGAGTACTTCAGTGGTAGTATATAGTTGTACTACAAGTGTTAGGTAGTATATAACATACTACAAGTCAACATATGTCAAGTGATTCAAATCATGCTACGCAAGATACGAACCTGTGACCTTATGAATCAAAGCCGGAGCGTCTAACGCTAAGATAGGAGTGCTGGACAAAATACATAAAAATTGGCCTCTTGAACATTATAATTTCTGAGACTATCAGTTTCTTCATAAATTAATTTATTATAATATCTACTTACAACATATTGTTTTAACTTTGTAACAACTCTCAAGAATTATTTTAAAACATAACCGTATTCAAAATTTACTGTTTAAATACAAGAGGTATGTTTATTTTTTGGTGGTCTAATTTGCACCCTACGTTTTAGGCGTTGTCTAACTTTAGGGATCAAGATAACTGATGATTAGAAATACAATTGAACTTACAAAACAAGCAGGAGATTATAATAAGAAAAAGATGCTCTTAAATGGGATCTTTGGGCCTCAAGTTTGAGCATTATTTGCACTATCAACGAGTTAGTTACTGCTATGTGTAGTAATCAAATATTTTTTGTATATAGAGTACTTCCAAAATACTGACCATGGATGGTTACCCAAGCCGTTTGTGGCCTGTGGCCAGTGCTCGTCCCTACATCTGCATCTGCCATAACACAATGAATGAAACATTATAGATTAGAATTGAATTTGGTGATTCGTATACTGTTATAAATATCTTATCCATATCAAATATTGTTATTGTCGTTTCATCCATACATCAAGGCTTCATATTTTGTGTGTGTAGAGATAACTTGATTTATACTTTAACAACCTTGACTTGAGGTTAGTTGTATGTAGCTCAATAATTCTAACCTTGAATTTCGGTCGGTCCTATGTGATTTTCAAATATGATATCTCATTTCAAGTGAGATCATGATCAAGAAAAGTGTATACTGGTTGTACATTTCTAATTTTAAAGTACATCCCAAAATTACCTCAAAGTAATTTATGAATTGAAAATTGATGTTTTTTTCTATTTTATTTTAGCGATTGCGTTTTCCACTCAAATAAAATAGAAAAGTGTAGCATACTTGATTTGCATGTAAAGAGGTTGTAAAAAAAGAATTATTTTTTCTTTTTAGAGGGGAGCAGTAGCTTAATTGATTTGGTAGTGTGATTGAATCATTTTTTTTTTCATTTAAACATTCAAAAAGAAGAGTACAAATTAAAACTAGAATTAGAGGGTTTGTAAATAATATTTGTATTGGAATTTCTAGTCGGTAAGAAAAGTGTTTTTTTTATATATAAAGAACACATAATCTCAACTGAAATTTTGGATTGATATCTTAATTGAGAGTTTAATATTCCGGACGAGAAAAGTGTAGAATGAGGTATGCATAAGATTTGATGTGTTCCGTGACTCTTATCCAAGTACAAAAGTGATATCTCGGGTGAGATGGACATATTTGAAACTTTGATATAGCTAGTCTTTTGCCTTCTACCTTAGTTTATTTGGCGGTCAAGGTTCGAGAACTCGGTTTCGGTTGAAATTTTCTTAATTTCGGATGATTTTTGAAATTTCAAAAGTTTTGGTTTCAGTTTTGGTTCTAATTTTAGTTTCGTTCCTGGTTTATTTTTTCAATGGTTTGTTAATGAAAACGTAATAATAATCCTATTAATAAAGAAAATGTCAACTCCTATCCGTAATATTTGTGATTATATAGTTTAACATGCTCACTTTTTATATACGAGTGCTCTGCTTAAATAAAGTATCACTCTTATCTAAAAAAACATACTCACTTTTGACATAATAAACCTACTAATAAAGAAGAAAAGTCCACCATATTAAACAGTATTGTACTACTTGCACCGTTACTCTCTATTTATAATGGAATTGAGTACACCACCCACAAGAAAAAGGAAATGTTACATTAAATAACTGTTATTTTATCCTTTTCCCCATGATGTCTTCATTTTTTCCCTCTTTCCTCCTCTTTTCCTTGTTTCTTTCCTTCTGCTTCTTTTTCCTCTTCTTCTTCCTAATGCTGTACAGTGGTTTCTCGTTTTTTCTCCAATTTCTTTGTCTTGTCTCTCTGTCTCTTCCATGCATCGACAATCGCCTACATTTCGACTAAAACTGAAATTTGAGGTAAATCTCAGATCGTCATCCACCGATACCAATCCGAGTTGACCGGAATTGCAAGGTTCCGACCGAAACCTCAAACCATGGTAGAGGCTCAGCTACGTTACCCATGTCTTCTTCCTCTGCTTTTTCACATGTAGGTTATTCAGATGTGACAAATTGCACTGATATGCTAAGCGCATTGACAAAAAATGTAATGCTGTACAATGGTTTCTCGGTTTTTTCCCAATTTCTTTGTCTTGTCTCTCTGTCTCTTCCATGCATCAACAATCGCCTTTTTACTACATTTCGACTGAAACTGAAATTTGAGGTAAATCTTGGTTTGTCATCCACTGATACCAATCCGAGTTGACCGGAATTGCAAGATTCCGACCGAAACCTCAAACCATGGTAGAGGCTCAGCTACGTTACCCATGTCTTCTTCCTCTGCCTTTTCACATGTAGGTTATTCAGATGGGATGAATTGCACTGATAAGCTAAGCGCATTGACAAAAAATATTTCTGCTTTTTTACACTCATAGTTGTAATTTAAAGAATCTGATAATAAATTGATTATTCTAAGCAATGATTGTTACAACTATATGGTGAAAACGTTATGTTTAACTTGCAAACAAGTCATTGTTGAATGTCTTGTTCTGATCAATAATATCGAAGAAAGAAAAAACATGTCTGTACCTCCTGCTATTACAAGTTTAACAAATATAATTTTATCTTCGTACTTTATAGTAGATGTTGAACCTGTAATGAAATTGCATGCAATGGTTTCCTATTGTTTGTTCTAATGTTATTTCATTCCTGTTTCCTTAGTTGTCAAATTTGCGAAGGAAACTGGAGATCTGCAGACCCTTTCGGATGTAGATCTTAAAATTATTGCATTATCATACATGCTGGAATCACAAATTCATGGAGCAGACCATTTAAGAAAGAGTCCTCCTCCACTTAATTTGATCAATGTGAAAAAATTTCCAGAACCACAATTGCCTGGTTGGGGTGATAATGTTCCTAATTTGGCTGAATGGGAAGCTCTTGAACAAATGTCAGAATGTGGAGTAGGTGAGGAATCTAGAATCTTGCCATTAAAAGACCTCAACAACAACATATTAGATAGTTCTATTATAGATGATGATACTCAAGATAACAATGATCAGATTGCTAATAATACAAGAAGGTTTAATTTCCCCAAAAAAGAGATAAAAATTGATGAAAAGAAGATGGTGGTAGAAGGAACCGATGCTTCCAAAGGCGAGGACACGGAAAATACTAATGATTGGATGCCTGCTGTTAGTCGTAGCACTCATAGGAGATATATTAAAAGACAAGCTAGGCGTGAACTAGCTAACTCTGTAGAAACAGACAATTCAGTTACAGAGGATGATAATCTTGTTTATCAGAAACTTGAGGATCATCAAATTACATCTGCATTGGAACATCTGTCATTGAGTCATGAGGTGTCTGAACCTACCATGGAAGGAAAAGAATATGATATAGATGAGATAAACATAAACGCATTTCAAGATACCGATGAGGATGCAAAAAGCTTTGATGATGTAGAAATATCAAGCGAGAAAGATGAAAGTGTAAATGTTTCTGTGGTTGATGATGTTAGTAGCGAGCAGAGTTGGATGCTTCGTTCTCTATCTGAATCGTCTGTAGTGTGTGTTACTAGTGACTATGCTATGCAAAATGTTATATTACAGATCGGCCTTCGCCTTTTGGCCCCTGGCGGGATGCAAATCCGTCAATTGCATAGGTAATGCTTAGACACTTCTATTATATATTATTGAGAAACATTCTTTTTCAATGGGCCTCCTATGATAAATAAATTAAATGTACTTCGTCCATCACTATATCACATCTTTATCTCCGAGTTATCAGTTTATACACAAACACCATAAGAAGACAATGAAATTAAGATTTTAGAATTTTGATCGAAAATGAATTTTAGTCATGAATGGATTTAAGATTCAAACGGGGGTCATATTGTAATGTGTATATGGATATATGTTAGAAAATTCACTATATGTCATCATGTCATTTACATGTTCAAAATGATAAATTTGTAATTCATTATTATTGAAATAATAAATTTTAAAATGTAGGCTCAAACGGTTATATATATATATATATCGATGTGGATTAGATGATACATTCTCAATTACACTTAAATTAAGTTTTTAAGCTAGAACTTAAGAATCGAAGTGATAGGAGTTGTTTCAACATGCGATTCAAATTGTAAGATATTAAGGGCATGTTTGGCGTTAAAACGAATTATATTTTTTGTTTTGTTTTCGTTATGTATTTCAAATAGTGTAGAAGGGGAAATATGATTTTTGATATTTCTTGAAAGGCAGAAAACAAGAAAAAATCATTTTCAATTTTTCCAAATCTACTGTTTTCCACCCCTTCTTATCTCCTGTGCATTTTGAAATACATTTTGTAAACGCAAATCGGAAAACTGATTCCAAGCCAAATAGAGCCTAAGACTTTTCAAAACAATGCTAATATGACAATTAGATCTCTTACAATTATCACACATTGATAAAATGAGGTTTAGTTTTTCTCGGACTGAAACAGATGGGTATTGAAGTGTCATGCTTGTAACAAAGTGACCCAAGAAATTGGACGAATATTTTGTCCTAAATGTGGCAATGGAGGCACTCTGCGTAAAGTATCCGTAACAGTTGGTGAAAATGGGGTCACTGTAGCAGCTCGGAGGCAACGTAATTTTCTTCGCGGTACAAAAGTAAGTATTTTCTCATGATTTCTTTGTAGGAAAATGTTAACTGGGGATCAGCTTGATAAAGATTTGAAACCTTAATTATTGTTCAAAACTTCAGAATTATGATGTTTGGTATATTATTATGTTTGATTATAATTGATGTTTAGACATGGTTTTGTAATATTACAACCATGTAACAAAACCTCTCTTTATGACCTAGCTGGTAAACAAGTGCTGAACAGATTACAGAGGCAATCAATTTGAAACATTGATGAAACAAACAAGTATACAAATTGATTTAAATCATGTATCTGTAGCTTAGTTGAACCAAAATTTAAGTCGATAAATATGCTTCATAGGCTTTGGAACCTAATGTGATAGAGATATAATGCATGTTTTGTACATACATTGTTGAACTTAATTGTGGTTTGGATTTGAATAGTTGCCTGCTGGGTTTGATGATTGTTATCTTCTTAGATTTTATCATTTAGTTGAATAAATGTTATTTATGATGTTACCTGACTTGATGTTTGTTAGATATATCTAAATAGGATTTTTTGACATCATTATCATTACCACCATCTTAGCCTTTATACCAACAGATGTAATTGGCTATACACTGAATAGACAATCATTCTGGTAGTTCTGTCAAATATTAGTTCTCCAGGCCTTATGGACTGAAACCGTTAATCATCATCCCATTCAGTCTTCTTGTCATTTCGTCCATTGTTTCTTTGGCTTCCCTCGCTTTCTTTTGAGTTGACATGTTAACATAAAATTTATAAACAAATAGCATTTTTGAACTAAACTTAAAAAAAAATTGTATAAACTGTAAAAGTTGATTGAACTGTCAACTTAAGTTACTAAATGAAAGGCAAACGCTTATGTGGCCTGAGTTGTAGAAATTAATCTGTATATAATTCTCAATCGATGCTTAATTTGTTGAGGTTAAGAGTCTTATAAATAAGCTAAACTGCTTAGTATGATTGCTTTGGTTATTAATCGGTTTAATTTGGGTAATAATTTAAAGCTTTAAACAAATCACAGGTTGGTAGGTACCCTTTAGATAACCCAAAAACTACCAAGCTGCCCTCGTTGATTAAGTGTTACCAGGGTCCTTGTTACAAATTTAAAGCTTTAAACAAATCACAGGTTGGTAGGTACCCTTTAGACAACCCAAAAACTACCAAGCTGCCCTCTTTGATTAAGTGTTACCAGGGTCCTTGTTACAAATAATTGTCCGTGTGAGCAACCCATAAACGAGTCAGGATGATTGGATTTTTTTTCAAGTACTGTTTTGCGTTTTGTAATTCGGAAAATATACTTGATTGTGTTTGGATTGATAACCTAAATCATAGCAATTTTTATTTTTCTGATTCTAGTTGGTAATTGCTCATCGTTCGATCCTTGATTTAGAATTTTGAAGGGTTTTTCCTTTTATCATTGTCAGTTATTTTCCTTTATCGCCTCGATTTAGCTGGCAGTGTCAAATAATTATCCAAATATTGAGGGCAATGTTTCATCGAAAGTGGAACCTAACTATAAGTTTGAAGATTAATCATATCAGCAGTGAGTGCTCTACTGCAGCACTCAAATTGCTAATAGATTATGATTTTGTTTTCTCCTTTTATCAAACATTGTATCAGTACATACATAATCAGTAACTGCAAATATAGTAACAGTTCTATTAACCCCTAAGTTATAAATAATATTCCTATATTGTTAATGTGGACATCTATAATGCAGTTTTCACTTCCTATGCCTCAAGGAGGAAGAGATACCATAACGAAAAATCTAATCTTACGAGAAGATCAACTTCCCCACAAACTTCTTTATCCCAAGACGAAGAAGAAATCTGTGAACAAGGTGAAGCCTCTTTTTATCATTTCACCTATATTTATATATCATTCTTCCTTTTATGAAAATTCATCCCTTTAAGTATATACTTTCCTACGCTCACATGTTTTATATTATATTCAGGATGATTTCCTAGGTTCTGATGACATTTTTACCCACACTGGTGAGAAGAAAGCTCCGTTAAAGCCTCCAGTAAGAAAAGCAATGGCATTATTTAGTGGGAGAAGAAACCCTAATGACAATCACTACTCCCGAGCTAAGCATTAGAAGTTGGTAATTATTTGGTTATTATGTATGTATTTTAATTCTCAAATTAAACAAGACAAAGACCGGTGTCACATTGTTCAGCTCGTCTGATTTTTGCCGTATTTTGAACTCGATGTGATATTGTGATCATATTTAATTTTCATTGTTTGAGCAAACCTTGTACAATTTGGTGTTGAAGCATATAATCTCTTATATGTCGAGGTTATACATTCAAAAATATTCAGTGTAGGTCAGTAAAAAAGGTTTGGGTTAGGTTGGATTTCCAACGAGTGAGTTAGTCACAAAGGAGTAAATTATCCCTTTTCTTGGACATGTAGATCCGTTTGGTTGTTGCGATTGTTATCTTTATGTTCTACGTTATGGTTAGGGTGCGTTCCATATGAGGGTTGTGTCCACCGGCACATAGGGATTGGTTGGACACATGAAATGTGAAGGATTATTTTTGTGATAACACTCCTGCTGAAATGAATTTTAGTTTCGTGAAATTGCAGGAGATTTTGAAGGTATCGCTAAAGCAGCAATCACCATGGAATTTCAAATAACATTTTGAACTTTACACCGCACATCTTCCTACATGGGTTGAATTTGGATTGAATGGGTATAAAAAACGTGTGCTAAATTCTTTTTCAAAAGGAGGGTTTGTTTCGTACGTTTTTGCTGATGTTATTTACGATGACTTTTCAACGACAGTTAGTTGGAATATTTATGTATACTGTTAGCCACAGTATATCACATGATAAGTGGAAATTAAGATGGATCTTATTATCGAGCCAACATCCGTCTACATAGCAGTTACATGGCCAAAGATATTATTATGCTTGCAACTATCGATGCTGATTATGATGAAATTAACATGATTCCAGTTATCAACCTTTTTTGAAAATTCCAAACGAGCTTTAGGCTAACCACCTTCCAATCCAGCTAAGGTTGGAAAGGATCCAAAAGCTGTTTTGTAGGTCGAAAAATTCCCCACGCAAAAAGTTTTAGTTGTCGTTAATTTCTGTTTGACCTTGGTTTCGTAATGTATGTTGGAAATATACTTCTCAGTTATGCTCTTCAAGACAAAGCGGAGTGCTAGATGCTAAGAATGTCTTTAGAGTTCAAACAGAATGAAAATAAATGCTTGCTACATAATTTGATATAAATGAATTTTGCATTAAGTAACAATAAAAACAGTAACTACATATAATGAGAAACTCAATTTGTGTCGATTAGGTTATCACTATTATTATTGTAGTATGATAATATGAGTGGTGTATATATACACGAAATTAAAATTTATCATCAATAAAAAAAAAATACTATAATAGTTAACAACATATATAAAATTTATGCATCAGAGTTTACGATGAAATTTAGGTCATAACTATAACTAAACATTTGTGCACTTGATAAATATGACTTCATAAACAAGCACAATAATTATGAATAGTTTTTCAAATTTGTAGTTGATTACTCTATGTTATATTCCAAAAATAGTTAAAATAGAATTTAAAAATGAATGAAATAAGAATGTAGCAATTATAGTTTCTAGGATTACTATTAACCTGTTAAATATTTATGGACTATTTGTTCAATTACTTAGTTTTCATGGTATCACTAAGAACCTATTGGTAACTCCAATATCTTAATTTTTATCCTAGTTTTCATGGACTAATTAGGAACCTATTGACTGACTGTCAATATCTTAATCTCGATAAAATTTTCAAGGACTAACTACAAACCTACTGGTCCGTGCCTGTATCAAATCATAGTTTTCATGGACTGACTATGAACCTATTAGCCTCTGCCAATATCATACAGTTTTCATGGCTTACTGTAAACCTATTGGTCCCTGCCAATATCCTTAATTAAGATTTTAACATCTGTTAAGTTATATTCACTACTGGGTCAACCTAACTGGTTATTCTGCCATTTCACCAAAATACAGTTATGGGTTGGTAAAAATGTGAATAACATTTCCAATCTTTATTTATGCCATGGTTTTTCCTTAAAAATGAGAATGTGTTATTTGTTTTGAAACCTTAAAACATCACTTTCGAAATCCCTAGATGACCTCCTTCGAAAGCATAGAAAACCTCTTTTCAAAACTCTAAGTATATACCTTTCGAAATCAACGAAATCTTTCGATGGTATCTAGAAAACATTTTTCAAAATATAGCTTCGAAACAAATAAAGTACCCTTTTGAAAACATTGGGTTTACTCTTTAAAAACACCATTTGGGTCAAAATGGTTATATGCAAAAGTTTCTCTTTCGAAACCAATTAAAATAAATTTAGGGAAAAGTTGATGTGTCTGAACCATCTAGTCGAAAGCAAAGACCTTTAAAATTAAAACTTCGAAGGACAGAGTCGAAACCCCCTTTCGACTCCAATACCTTCGAAACCCTCAACCCCTCTCGAAAGCAATTAGGAAGCGGCTTAACCTAGGTAAAAGCAAAGATAACCTATCGAAGGTATTGACGACTTCAATACTTCGGAAGGAAAATAGCAGCTAGGTTTCGACTAGGTCGGAACCAACCCAGTCGAAATCTCTCATTTAAAGAAAAGGTTCCCCTTCGAAAGCTATTTATAAAGTCCCTTTCGAAAGCATGGTTATCGACTATGTTGAAAGCTTTAAGTAAAACAAGGCAGAAATTTAACTTTAGAAAACAAACTAAGGTTTCGACTCTATAGGTTATTGGCTCAATCTGAAGCCCTTCAAAAACTAGGCAGGCGTATCTTTTTAAAACTAAACCTTGGTTTCATCTCTGACGAAAGCATAGCTTTCGACACCCTACCTTCCGCTACTTATCAATTCATTTCGTACCAATTCTATTGATGTCATGTGCCTTGGTTCCGACTATGTGGGTTTTGACAAAGATGTTTTCGACTAAGATGGTGCAGAGGTAAAGGAGTCAAAAGGTGCCTCCGAAATAAGCGGAACCACCTTTTTCTGAAATGCTGATTTATGGCTAAACATGACAATTGCTTTATAACCAACATGCCAGTTGCAACTCCTTGATTGACCACTTTAAAACTTTTCGAATACTTTACCATTAAAAACTGCCGCATTAATTAGATTAAACTATAGAAAGGTAATGTTTAAGCCCTTCCATATAACAAAAATAATATTATTAGAAAAGTCCCTTTTTTAAAATAATTTATTTTCCATAATAAATCAATTGGGAAAAATCCCCAAAAATCACAAAAATTCGATTTCATCATGTAATCAAACATATTAAAAATTTAGACCCAATTTCTTCCTGAAATATTCAGAATAAATTTTAAACCCAATTATATCACATTTTTCATTAAATATTCATAGTAAAATTTCCATAGCTTGGAAAATTCCGAAAATTAAAACCCATCTCCAAAACCATGTTTTACTTAACATAAAAAATTTCCATGGCATTTTAAAATCGATAAACCACGGTTTTGACCCTAAAACCGTACGAACTTTTGCATATAAATAAATTGTTTAAATCAAACAATCCATAACTTTAGCATATCATCATCCCAAAATATCATATAAACACTAAAATCTTAAATCATAGGATTATAGAAACAAAAAGAGATAGAATGAATTATTATTCACCTTAGATTTATAAGGAATTTGAGATTTGTTGTTGATTAATCCTTCCTAGCTTCGATCTTTAGCTTTTGATTGAATTTCCTCTTTTCATCTTTGTTAATGATCGACTATATTTTTATTTTCTAATTTGCGTTTGTGATGGTGAGAAAATGAAATGTGAATGGACAAAAATGAGAAGAGCATAACCGTGTAAAATAAAATGGTTATTTACTAATATGCCAACGTGTAAACTAATTAACCTTTAAACCAATTAAAGCCCATTTATTTAATTTTTAAGCACGGCCCATTATATAATTTATTCAAATCTCAATCCCCTTATCAATATTATTATATTTAATTTACCTAATTAAATTTCCTGAATAATGTTATCAGAAATTAGGGATGTTACAGATATAGATGATGTAGATGTACATGACAATCTTGCTCTTGATAACATGACTGTTGCAACTAGAACGAAGAATGATAGAACGTGGATCAATAACATGCAAGTGCACAATGAACCATTGAACTATGATTTTGGAGTTGAAGACTATGGTCATCGAGATAGGGAAATACCCTTGGATGATGATCAATGTGATGCACAATTGATGGCTAGATTCGTTGTTGCAAATTCAACGACGAATTTTTCTAGTGTTCAAAATGGGTTTAAAGTTGGCATGGTATTTGGGTGCAAAGCTAAATTTCTGCAATAATTAAGTGAGTGGTCTATTCAAAATGCTATAACAACCCGTAATTTCGAATACTTCGTATTAAATTTTGAATTATTTAAATATTTTATGGAACTTCTGGATCATTATAGCACTACAACAAACAGGACCTTTAACAGCGTTTTAAAAATGCTATAAAATCTATTAACAGCATTTTTACATACGCTGTATATCGACATGCAGTTATATGTCAGAGATATACAATGACAAGAAATAAACGCTGTTAAATGTCCTTTTTAACAGCGTTTCCCTGGTGTCATGAAATCATTTAACAACGTTTGGTTGGGTGCAGTTAGAGATCTTTCTTAGCGTTTGTTTCGTGTTAAGATAATATTTTATAGCGTTTTTTCAATGCTGTGATATTTATTTACAGCGTTTCCTTGTTGCAATAAATCGTGCTTTATGTTTTTAGATACAATTTAACGGCATTTTTAAAACATTGTTAAAACTTTCAACAACGTTTTAAAAATGCCATGGAATGTTTTAACAGTGTTTTAAAAACGCTGTGGAATGTTTTAATTGCATTTCAGTAAACATCCGCCACAATGTGTGTATATACCACATTTCAAAATTAGCATATTATATCAATATCACATTTCAAAATCAACATATTGTATCAATACCACATTTTGGACACATATTTGATAACCAACGTATGAAATTTCATAATCAAAATACATAATATTTTTACACCAAACATAAATAGTTTGTTATCAATAGTTCAAAAACAAAATATAGAACAAGTAGCAATAGCAAAACAAAAGCAAGTAGTACATACGTTAAAACCAAAAAGTAGTTCTAGCAGCAAAAATAACTTCGATCCATAACTCGTTGCAAACTTTTTTGCATCACAGCCATCTATCTACCTGTAAAGCAAAAGTAATGCTTGAGAATCAATTCATCAAAAAAGTGTACACAAAGTTAAATCGGATTCATAATGCAAACACTAAATATTCATCACACTATTTCATTAGGCGATTGACTAATACAAAGTATACAACATGCCATAAAATCAAGTAGCATTTATAAGTGAAGTAGAGTAAAAAATAATAAATGAACTCGGTAATTTACTTAGAGTAAAATCAAGCTGCATATTATCGACGTATGAAGTGGTCTGTTTACAAATCACATAAACTAGTTGTCGATGTTGTTAACTAAGTGATCCTCTCAGTATACCAATATAGGTGCAGTCAGTTTTCAAAAATTAGACTCGGTTTTTAAGTTGGACTCGGTTCTTGAAACCGAGACTCGGTTAAATTGAGTCTCAGTTGAAACTGAGACTCGGCTAAACCGAGTCTCAGTTTAACTGAAACTCAGTTAACTGAGTCTCCATTGAAACTGATAAGACATGTATATTTCTACAAAAAGATGAACAAGGCTAAAACTCGGATAAGACATGTATATTTAAATAAATAAAATTTAGATGAAATAATCCGTATGTAGTGTACAAGCTGATATAATCCAGTTTACTTTCCATCCATAAGACCATTAGGCGGACTTTCTAAGGATAATAAAGCAGCAGGCCTGAACTTTAGCAACTACATTTTGTAGAACAATAAATTTAAGTTAGTATATATAACCTGACGATGAACCTGAGATGCTCAAGTTGCTGTTAAAGAGTTTCTTTGACTAGCTCTTGCCCCTTGAAAAGGATTTGATAGCCCTATCCATGCCAGAATCAGAATGAATGCTTACATGAACAGGAGCCACTTGCGAACATTGATGTTTGACTACTTTAGAGCCACCACCTCCCGCACACTCAATCAGAACCAGGGGCACCTGAAAATAATCATCGGAAAAGTGGTAGCTTTTACATTAATCAGGCTCGAAGTTGATGATAGGGATGGACCAAAGTAGTCGTAGAGGTGTCAAAAGAAACATAAAGTTTTAAACAAACCACATCAAATGTTTTCATACCTAACCACTTGACTTCATTGCCTTTGCCTTTTGCAACTTGAGTTTTTATTCCAAAGAAACGACCTTCTCTCCAAATTTAACCTTTTCCCCTTCAACATTGCTACTTCACTCGAGTGGGTACCTGCACAAAGTTGTGTGTACATTTCTATCATTACTTCTCTAGTTTTGAAATTAGCAATAATACATGACATAAACATATGATATAAAAAAACTAAAAGTCTGTTGTAAGTTACCTTTGAAAAATGAAATATTGTAAGCCATGTCTACGTCTCAAGCCAAACAATATTGATAATGAGGCAATATTGAAACCTTGAAGTCATAATCTAAGGCTAATTATTTATGATCTATCACATCATTGGAACCAAGAATGGCTTTCATCTATGAAACGAGTATAATGTGAAATATATAGGGTCATAAATAGTTGCTGCATTTAAATATCAAGAAGGTATTGGATAAATTCCATTTTTATGCAAAATCAGGAGTATCTGCATGGTCAACGATGGTTTGGACTTTGATGTGCCTTAACCTTAGTGGTCTTTCTACCTTCAGTCCTGTCTTTTACGCTTAATGACGTAGTCGTTTGGAACCATTTTATCCCATTCTTATCCATCATTATTCTTGTCCCTTATGCCACATTATCATAATATGAAGATACCCAACCGTAAAATTTAGTTTATATATCAACCTGCATGGTATAGATAAGACATAATAACAAAAGAAAATAGTATGCAAAGTATTTCTATGTATAGTTCTAACCACTGATATCTACATTTCTAACCCTTAAACTAATATTTTTAGATGAAAAGCTTTAGTGAAACCTATTTCAGCTGGCACTTTTTCCAAATCCAAATTTCATCATTTGTCAATCCTAACCTAACAAATAACATAAGTTAACTCAATCCAACTTGATAACCTGCAGGTACAAATTCATACAAATTTATAAGCATAACCTTTTCAAGCATCGATATCAATTATTTCAGCTACAGACCATCATTAAGCTAAATAAAAGTTTGAACAAACAATAAAGAAGTCTCATTTCAATTAGCAGCATAATAAATGCTCATGCTAACCATATATTGATCTAGATAATCAATAGACATCATTCAAATAATATCTCAATTCACTTTACCATAACATAATGCCTCAACAAATCTCAAATAAAATCAACGGCTCTAATATCAACTTTTACCTTGAAAAATCACTACTTGATGTGATAACGGGTTAACATTGGAGGCTGGGCACCAAACAGCAAACTGGAATAATTTAATGTAGGTTGGAGGCGTTATTTAGGTTATCGATGCGGGGTTTCAATTTACCAAATATAAGGGAGGTATACAGGGGTTTTAAAAGTGTTAAAGTCTAAATCACGAATTCATCATGTTGTGGAAGTGGGATGAGGTGTGTGGGATTGATTCCTAAAATTGCTAAAATTAATTGGAATAATTTAATGAAGTCGTGATGTTAGGGCATGGTAAGGATTCCTGATGAAGTCGCTACTATGGATGTTTGGCAAAATCTACAGAGACCAATGGTGAATTTGAGATTTTGGGTTTGTTGTTATGGGGAAGAAGAGGACATGTTTTAAGTGGTGAATGAAAACAAGGAGGGAACTTAGGCGGGCTTGGAAATTTACTGGACAGTGTGCTTAATACAGCATTGTATGTTTTGTTTTTTTTCATTTATAAAAGGATTTTCAACTGTAGTAGGTTAAAAAACGCTGAGTTTCGGTGTTGTTATAAATAAATTTTCTTGTAGTGCTTTAATACATGAGACATATGAGCATAGGCATTGCAAAGCCTAAGAAAGTAAGCAACAATGAAGATGGATACTTAAATCTTTCGCAATTTTGATTTACTTTTTTCCCCCAATCATTCTGTTTCCCTAAACCAGCCAAAGAAAGTGAAGCTCGGTTATCTGGAGGTTGGATCGGTGATGAAAGGAGGTTGCAAAACTGAGTTGCATTCAGTTTCCTAAACTGAGCTGCATTTTCAGTTTGCAATTGCAATTTAAGCTGCATTTTAATTTTACAAACTGAATTGCATTTCAGTTTGCAACTTAGTTTCACAAACTGAGCTGTATTTTAATTTGCAAAACTGAGTTGCATTTCAATTTGCAAAACAGAGTTGCAGTTTGCAACTCAGTTGCAACAAACTAAGTCGCAAACTACAACTTAGTTTAGCGAACCAATCGCATTTCTGTTTGCTAAACTATGTTGTTAGTCTTGCAACTGAGTTAGTTTTGCAGCTAAGTTCTATTTTACAATTTAGTTGCAAAACTAATAATGAAGAGAGATGCTATTTACAGTAACACTTTGACTAAGAAGCAAAACTGATTATGAGATATTGGGCTTTGTATTGTGTTAGTATTTACCTATGAAATATTGGGCCAACTTTCTTATGGTCATCGGGTGATACAAAAGACATTACTAAAAAATGATGAAGTGGATCACCTCTGTTGGAAAAGATAAGTTGCAATTTCATTAGACATAAGGAATAAGTCAAATCATGACCAGATTTGTAATGCAACAGTCTAAATTTGATATATGATTACATGTATAATTTTGGAATATTGATTACCCACTTAGCGTCCGTTTGATATCCATGACACCCAAGTCCAAAAGAAAAGTTTTGTAACTTACCCTCAATACATGTTTGATTCTAAATTCCCAAACCATCTATTTTAGATTTTTAACGTCCTTAAAAGTCCAACCGCATTCTGATTCTTGGTTTGCCGCAACTCCTATACCTATTATTTTGAAAAATAACCAGGTCATGAAAAGAGCATGGTTTCCCATTAATTATAACTCAGGTAACAATTTCAAACTTGCTAATATGTACTTGCCGAACAAATCCTTATCTATAGAAATTCCAAGTGTTTAATTGTCTTTATCTTTAGCCATGCGAGACCACATTTTACTTTTTATAAATTTTAGACATTATTACTTTAAACTCGTATAAAATAATATAAAATAAGGACAATGCTTTTTTTTAAGTATCAAAGATAAAAATATATAATTTTGTTTGTATAAAATTTTGATTACAAGTCAGGAAATAATAAGTTAAACTTTATGTCCTTAAAAAATATAATAATTTAAGTGGTCCAATAAAACTAATTGATTTCCTAGCCCTTCTACCAAAATATTCTGTACCATAAGAATTTATACCTTCGGTACATACTAACAGAATAAGAGAGCTACAAACCAACTTACAAATAAGTTTTAAGTATATAATGATATTAGCAGCAAACCATAGTCAGCCAAGTCAAAGTATTTGGTATATAAATTAACAATAACAGCTTTGAATAAACTGTAAAACAAGAAAAATTAACTGTAAAAAGTTAAAAAGGATGAGCTGAGCTGCAGACAACCTGACTTATGTCCACGGTCTGGACAGCATCACATGAGTGAATATTATATCATGTTTTGATTTTCAGGCTTGCCCTCCCCAAGCTTAGGACTCGTGAAATCTTTGATGAATAAACCTAGACTAAATTAGACTAAACAATAATATTCAAATGAAGTGTTTTATCCAAGAAAAAATATAGACTAAATTAGAAGGAACGTTTGAAAGTAAAAAACTATACTTAGAGGAAAAGTGCAATTAAAAAATTAAAGTATGAGAACTTATAGGTTATATGTCTTGTGAAAGGCATTGACGCCACCCGTGTGACTCGTCTTTAACTTCTTACGATTCACAATATTTCTTTCAATTTTAATCTGTTAAATATAAAATATTTAAATTTTGATTGGAATGTGAAGAAAAAAATGAATATTTAACAAAATATAAAAGAATATGAATAAATAACTAGAATGATAAGAAGAGTTACTTTATTTTTACGATCATGACTTATTGTTTGTAAATATTTTAATGAAATAAGTCATCAAATGGGACAGGCTAATCACAGACAAGATTCTACGCTGCTATATTGTTGCAACACTGGTTAGCAGCGATGTAAAAACTCCAATTATTTGCTGGACATTTATATCAAAATACAAGTATTACTCAAATGATTAGTCCACATACTGTCAAAATTAACCTTTCATAAAACTGGAAGAAAATGGTTTTATTGTGAAGAGGATGTCCTTTATACAAGGGAAAAGTGTATAAAGTGAGAAGTGCAACTATTTCTATACACAAGAATTCAACTATATCAAGTAAAATAAGTACAAAACCATAGTTAATACATTTGCATACAATGGCTCATGGCACTAAAATATACTACAGATATCAAACCATTATTTTTACCTTCACTTCCCAATGTTTGCACCAGTCTTGATAATAAAGAATGTAGTTCCGACTTGGTGTGCTATAGTATCCTCAACCACCTATAAATCAAAGGTAGAGAAATATTAGAGTATTCTCAACCACCTATAAATCAAAGGTAGAGAAATATTAGACATCAACACCGCCTTATTATCTAATAAAGTTCTTATTTTCGAAAATCATCAAAGTATTTTTCTTCAAAGCTTTTCCAAAATTTACCAGAAACGCTAACATACATAACTATAGCAAGTAAGTTTTTGAGCAATCCCCACTTGCTATTAATAGAACATTTTCGTGGTATAGTGGTACAGAACTATTTATAGCGTTTATCAAACTATTTACAGCGTTAATATAGTGGTACAACACTCCTATTAATATATTTACTCTTCTGTTTCATTTGTACAATATGTGATAAATATTTCGACAAGGTCGATAGATTCAACTTTAATTCAAAAGTTGGAAGCATCCATTTACTACCCAGCTACCAGCAATCAAATGTTGCTTGCATATTGCCATCTTAAGAGATGGAGATAATTAGATTTAAAAAAACTATTTAGACTAGTCCAAAACGTATGCCGTATAAATCAAAACTAGCTTGCAACTGATAAAGTGTAACAGAGGATACATTTTTGATAGTGTTGACATGTAGCTGATTGCATAGTAAGGCTGTAGGCTTTTAACAAAATCCCAATCAATATATTTCTATGAATGTTATGATTTAGACTTGCACGAATTATTTCATCAAAGATAAGAATTTAGTTACCTATCTCATTAAGAAAAAGACAGAAGTTAATTAACACAAAAGAAACACAGTAAAACATAATATTCCAATACTTTAGTGATTGTAGAATTTTATAAAACCAACTTGTAAACGAGAGCACTTGTGAGTTCAGGCAAAAGATTCCATAAATCAAGGCAGCTCATAGTGGTAGGCACTACGTGATTCTACATCACTATCTCCTATCCCCACATAAATGAGACAGTAAACACATGGGTTACGAAACAAGTAATAAATTAGCAACCCCTCCTCTATAATGGCAATAGTTTAAAGATAACCCAAAAATATCCATATTTGGCCTGAAGACATCATATATTGATGTGAACATCAAACATAATCTGGGATCCCATGTGACAAGCTGTAAAAATATCTATGGGATCAAACGTAAAAGTGAACAATTCAGCTTGGAAGTAAAATACATGTGTCTCGTATCAACAATCTTTTCAATCCCACAATACTCTATACTTTAAATATAACCTAATCATTAATCAAACTAATTAAATTGAATTGGTTAAATTAATAAATCAAAAGGACTAAACAAAAAAATGCAAAACGAACAAATTGAACATATCGAATTAGGTAAAAAAAAGAAAATGAAAATAGTTTACCTGAGTTAGGGTTTCCTTCAGTGGAAATAGGAGATGTTAGGGCTTCCAGATCGAATTCAACCGATGATTTGGACGTTAGATCGAGAAAGAAAAGAGGTTGTAAGGGATTTCTGAGCAAAGTGGGAAAAGAGGTTTTGGGAGAAAAATGTAGAGTCAAGGAAATGGGAGGGAAGGAAAATATTTACCGCCTTTTCTTTTGTGTTTTGGTCTTAATGGAGAGGGCTCGCATGTTATAGCATGTTAAATGCGCTATTTTTGCAAGCGCAGGTTGTCAAAGATAGCAAGAAGCTTTCCAACGCTATACCATGTTGCCATCAAATTTATATTTCCTTGTAGTGTAAAACTTAAAGCTACGTGTCACTGAAATATAATAATAAGTTTATATAATTCTTGAATGGAGAATATAGTAAGTTAGCACGTGTTTTAAATTGTTTTTACATCTATGTTAAGTAAACATTTGATGTTATTGGGCCAACTAATAAATGTCTTTCCTTAGGGTTGTCTAAGGAAAGTAGGTTGTAGGCGTAAGTTTGGATACTGGTGTCATGCTCTTCCTAGCTACTTGCCTAACCCAACGATTAAAGAAGTCTAAAAGGTTGACTAAGCTGACTTAGTTATAAGATCCAAATTTATTTTGGGCCTTCATCAAAGTTTTAGAAAGTAAAGTGAATTTGGTTTTTGCATATACTCTTAAGATGTAGTAGAGTATTATATGAGTAGTAACTTGAAGAAATTTTTTATGAAATGTTTAATAAGTAAAGTTATGTCTTTATAAAATGTTTATAGACTTGAGTTATGTTTTATGAAACGGTTCATATATGATTTTTACTATTAATGTAAATGGATGTGACAAAAAAATTAATAAACTAATAGGATAAAATACATATGTTGTATGTAGATCATTTTATTTGCACGATAGTTTTTGATCTAAGATTCGAGTATATGATTCCTTGGTGATTTACACTAGTTCGAGCAAGAATCTTTCACTCGATTCTCGACGAAGAATTTTTGAAATAGATTCTTGATATGATCCCGAGGTTTTCTATCGTAGTATATGGCTATGCAAGGGAAACATAAGTTTTGAATAAAGGAACCTGACCGGAGTCCGCACTAGAGAGGTCAAGTGATCTGTACTAGTTTGAAAGTGAAATTCATACGATAGAGCAAGTGATCAGATCAGATATTGCATACGGATGATCCATGCACATCGTACAGCTCAAGTATATGTGTACAATGTTTTGTTGTCTTATGGAGAGTTCAGGGAATGAATCTTTGATTTGTTATAGGGTGGCTTGAATAATCGTCCAATTAATATCCTAAAACTGTTGAGCGTAAGGTATGCTTAGTAGATTATTTATTGTCCTTGTGTGATGAGAGGATTTTTGAACCTGAGCAAATCATGAGCTTTGTTTGCTAGTGATTTTCGGTACTATTAAGTATGAATTGTGCTTGTTTCTTTTTTATTTGATCGTGTTGATGTTTTAAGTAGGGGAGAATGTAATGACCTCGAATTTCGAATACTTCATATTTAAATATTTGAATATTGGATTGAATTTGATTATATGGATTTTATAACCTTGTTAACCTTCTTTTTATTAATAACTAATGATAGTAGACTTGTTTTTGGAAAATGCATACAAAAATAAATACTGAAGAAATATTGATAATGTGGTCGAAAATCGTTTTATCGATAAACAGATTTTTACTGGATAGAAGTTGTTCAAACTTGATATTATTGCTTAGAATATTAATGTGTAATTAATTAGAAACTAAAAATATTTTTCACTAAGGGTGATTACTGAAGGTTAGCAAGTGGATTAAGAGGAAAGATATTTTGGTGAATAGTGAATATATATTTTGAAAGGTAAGAAGGATTTTTGTTCAAAGGTGAGGTGTAAAGGTTGTACATGGGAAAAGCATGGGGGGATTCTTTTGACTAGAAATAGAGATTTTAGGAGGTGGTGGTAACCTCTTGAGAAAGCCTACATAATAGTCTTCTAAGTTCACAAAATTCATTTGCTAAGTAGGAACTAAAAACATGCTTCTTCATGCCTCTTTCTCTTTTCTAACTTTCTCAAATCAATAGCAAATGAACTCCAATCTCTTCTAAACTTTGGCGAAGGTATTAGAACAACCTAGGGGCATGAAAAGCAACTCAAAATTGAAGGAAGATGAAAAAAGTGGACGTGTAGCTTGGGTCGTAAGCAATAAAGGTAGGGGAAGGTGGCCAAGTGCAGCAGTGAGCTAAAGGTTGGATCATTGGATGTTTTGTGATGGTAGGAAATTTTCATGTGGTTCTAGGTGGCTTGTGTTTGTGTTAGCTTGATTTTGGGGTGAGTCTACTCACCATTTGTTTGTATGTATTGTGTTATATATTTTGTGTATAAATATAAAGTTAAAATAAACTAATTAAAGTTATAAAGTTGGACCATACTTTCTTTTGAAAGCAAATGGCCACTCTATATTGTATATTTTCACTTCTAGTACCCTCTACAATGTGTAACATAGCCTTGACTTTGTGTTTACATCTTTGGTTTAATTGTGTGTGAAGTGAGTGTGTTTGAAAGCGTTTGAAGCAAGAATAGTCGCTATAAGTATACTTTGAATTCCTTATGTTTTAACTTGTGTTAAACGGTTATATGTGAATATATTGGGAAAGAATATATCTTGATTTTTATTTACACTTATAATAGTGTATGGGACAGCAAGGAAATGATTTTGAAAATTATGGAAACGATGAGATAAAGTTATGAAAGTTATAGTGGAATAGTCGCCATGGATGCACTTTGTAAATGCCTTATAGTTAGTGATCTTTAATATGATTTTAGAAGATATCCTAGCGGTTCCTTTGCATGGTTATTAAGTAAAATAAATTAAGTACTTACTGTAAAAAAAATTGGACTTTAAATCAATTAATAGCCAGTTGAAAACTAGTCAGAGTTTTAAAACTGGTTTTGTGGTAGGAACATGAAACTGCAACATTTTCCATCTGCAACACTTTCTGGGTGTTTCGGAACTTTTGACACCATTTTTGTTAAATGCCGTTGCTTGCTGTTTGAAACATTAAAATGGTTAAAAGTGTTATTTAAATAATGTATTTTTTCCAAGATCATTTTAGGGATCAATGTTTAGTAACATTAATTAGAGTATTTTAAAAGTGGTTTTAAGTTTAAATATATTTATAACATGCTCTTTTATAATTTTTGTTAAATTCAAAATTAGTCATCTTTAAGTAATATTTTATATAGATATTTAAAACCTATTTATAGGTTTATATATAAGTTTGCAAAGTAAGTTAAGTAATTTATATAAGGATAAAAGTGATTTTGTTACAATCTTAAGTTATAATGAATGGTTTTTGAGAAGTTAATTAAAAAGACATTACCTTGCTAAATAAGTGTAGATGTAATTAGATATTTGAAAATGATGTTTTGAAGATAATATTAAGTATAAAATGGCTTTGGGTTTATAGTAACAATGTTTTAATAACATTTATTTTTTACCCATTTAAATATACTTTTGAAAACGTGAAATCTTGCTAAGAGATTATGAATATTCTTATACCTTTGGGATAAGAATACGAATACATTTCTAAGTATTGAAAGGAGTAGAAATGAACAGTCAAATAGTAGAATACATGTATATTTATCTTTTGTAAAGGTATTTTAAATATATATATACAAGTATTTATAAGGAAGTTTTAATTAATAAAAGAATTAATTAAATAAAAAAGGGATTACAAGTTGCTTGTGTGACTTAATCGTGCTTTGTGCGTTTACTTATTTATGGAAAGTATTTAGTCCTATACTTGGCACTGAAAGCCGACAAAGTATGCTTGTTTAACTGCGAGAGTTAAGTGATGCGAGTAGGGCTTGGAAGCAAACAAGGCTCTAACCTATCAGCTTCACTCTTGACCAAGGGATAGTATAAGTTGAGAAAGTCGAAAATGTAATAAGTATATGGTACTTGGTTTCCATATGCGATCGTTTTTCACCTACCGTAATATTTTTATTTCCGCTACACTAGTATTATGTATATATCGGCAATTATGAGGACATGCTATTATAACTGTCCAGGCTAATGATAATACTTATGATTGTAACTCTGAAATGCTATGTATCTTAGAATGACAGTTTGTACTATCCTTTTGATATTATATGCTATCAATATGTTGTTAGATTCAGATGTTTTGTTTTGTTTTCTTTTTGTTTTCTTTTTTTTCTTTTAATTTTACCCTAATAACTTGTCTTTCCATACTTGAGTGCTTGGCACGTGAATACCATGGATGTATTAGTGTCGACATTTATGGGTCGAAAAGGCAGATCGTTACACTTGGTATCAGAGCTGAAGGTTATATGAGAACCTTGGCTATAGTTGGGTATAACTCATTAGAGATAGGGTAAGCGATGCCCTGAAATGAGTTGAGTGTATTATACATATGAGAGCAATTTGTATTTTTTATAAACGTATAACTTATATGTATTTCAACTACAGAAATTAAATGATCTTATATAAGTATGAATTATAAAAATGTAGTTTAATTAATGTAGGGATTAGTGATGTTCATTCGTTATCCATCATTAGTTATTTTATCCATGCTCGACCAGTTTACGAGCATTGTTATCCTTTATTAGATTGATCAGCCGTGCTCAACCAGTTTACGAGAATTGTTACCATTTGTAGATATATTAGTCATGTTCAACCAGTTTATGAGTATCGTTATCATTTGTAGATTGATTAGTTATGCACGACCAATTTATGAGCATTGCTATCCTTGTAGATTGGTTTTCCATGCTTGACCATTTTATGAGCATTTAGCATCGTCTATTTGATTGTTTATTTGTACTTGACTAATTGATGAGCAATTTACCTTTTTACCACATGGGTTGGGTAGACAATATTTGTGGGTGCATTGAAATGAATACCCTGTGAATTGAATTTCATAGTTTGACTATAAGGCATTTTACTATAATGTGGGATTATAATTTTATTTTAATAAAATAAGTTTAGTATAAATTTTCTAAGTGTGGTTTATAAAATATTGTTTATAAACAATGAGGATTTAAACTGATATTTTGAGAAGTTAAACCTTTGTGTCTTTAAAAATGTTTTTAAGATTTTGGAGAATATAATAATAGATTTATTTGAAAGTATTTATGAATATTAATATTTTGAAAAGAGATTTAAAGTTTGTTCGAGTTCGAGATTGCTCTCAAAATCGACGGGTCAATTCAGGAACAAAGTATTTTTATGTTATCTAGTTTGAGTGGCTTGAAAGTGACTAAAAATGGCAAGTGATGTGTTCAGTTGGTAAGCACTTATCGTGAGTATTACCCTTCTTAATAAGGGGATGTATTATACGACTTGGTACATAGGATCCATTTCTATGGTATTATTTTTGTGTTACTCGATATATATATATATATATATATATATATTCTATGGATTTTATAGTTAATATTTGGGAAACTGGTTTATAAATTGAGATCATGGTACTTAGTAATATTTGCGAAGTATTTCATACAGTTTTGAAAATGATTTTTTCTTTAATCTCGAAAAGTACGATTTGGTATACAAAAGGTATATGTATGTATTATTATGTCAAATGATTCGAAACAAATACCCAGGAGTTTAGTTCTAAAATTTATTTAAAGAAATTTTAGATAATATACATATTAGTTTGCTTTAGGGTTGTTTTGGTAATACAAATTTAGATAGGAACTTTCTGTAGGAAAGATTTGTATGTATGCTATGTAGGTTGCCCAAGTGGTAGTGGCATAGCCTAAATAGTTGTGGAACATTTTCTTGTTTTCCCTTTAGAGTAAAGCGTGTCTAATAAATAAGTGAAACTCTGATAAGTTATTTTATTAATGCATATATTCTATGCATTAGAACAATGCAGTATGTTCATCTTGTTATAATATTATTGCTTGGTAGTTTCACTTGTTAAAATGAAACAGATTTTTCGGTGATTTTGGATAGTTCCAAAATTCCACGTCATTTTACATACAGTTTCTTTTATGCCAATTAAGTCAAACAAAACAAAGTACACTACCATCAGCAATGTCGATTCAAATTGTCCATGGAGAATACATGTTATATTTTTCAAAATATCTAAATCAGGATGGTGGGTTATTAAAAAATATCCAAGCGATTATAGTTGTGTTAACCCAACTGTTAACTCTAAGCACAAGCAAGAAACATTTACTTTTTCGGTTTCGAGGATCATGCCTTTGGTAAAAGTGGATTTAAACATAACAGTTGGAATGGTGCATGTGTTAATGGAAGAACAACTGTTTATTAAAATTAGTTATATGAAAATGCGGAGAGCTTTGAATAAGGCAATAAAATGGATTCATGGTGACTGGATAGAATCATATACTAATCTACGATAATATTTTGCTGAAATTGCTAAAACAAACCCAAGTAGTGTTGGACATGTAACAACTGATGAGTATGGAGTTTTTGATCGAGCTTTTAAGGCCGTTGGGCCTTTTATTGATGGTTTTGTACATCGTCAGCCTTTGCTTTGCATTAATGGCACACATTTGTATGGAAAATACAAAGGTACCTTACTCGTTACTGTTGGAACTGGGCCAGCCCGTAGTGGAAGTTATGGGTGAATTTCATTTTAACCCTATTGGATCGTTATTGGGCCTATGAAGTCTAGTTTATTTAGAACTTTTTTAAATTTTATTTAAGTAAAATCTTTTATTTTATTTTAAATTTTAAATTGATATAGTTTTATTTAATTTATGTTATTATACACACACATATACGTGTATCATATACATAGATATATGTGTGCGCGCGCGCATATGTAACATATCAACCATGCAAGATATACCTTGCCCGTATATAGATGCTGCGATTTACTTCGCAATGGACACATTAGCTCATCCAATATGCAAATATATTGTCTGAATGTATGTTTATATACTTTTGTTTACATATACAAAATATTATATATAAATATATAAGCTTTAATTAATTTTTTTTATAAATATAAATGTATGTGTATATATACACATACACTTATAAACATAATTATGAAATATTAACAATACATATATGTATGTATGTATGTTTTGTGTGAAAATGTAAAATAAATTATATTTTTTTAAACTATAAACAATATATACATATGTAAATAATTTTTTTAATTATATATATCTATTATATTAAATACTTATTTATAAATAAATAATAATATATTAAAATGTGGATTAATACTTATAAATACGCAAATATATTTACCTGATCTTACACATGGATTAGAAATAATATTTTTTAATATTTTTAATATTATTTTAATTTAATTTCTATATAGTTTTAATTAAAAATATTAATATAAAATAATTCTGCAACATAATTTTGAAATTTAAACTTCCAGCAAAATTTTGAATGTTATTTTATGCATAGAAAATTTATTTTGTGATTTTATGATTTAAAATTAATTTTATAATTAATTATTGATTTTCGACTTAAATTTAAAGTATTTTTAAATAATAAAAAATGTTTTTTAATTTTTTGCCGGGCATGTATTTTATGATAATATAATTTTAATGTGAAATATAATTTTTGTAATATATATAATAAAATATTTAATTTATGTAATTAAATGATTTAAATAATATTTAAATACTAACTATATATATATATATCTCTATTTAGTACTACTGAACATAATATATGTATAATACACTATATAAAAAATTTATATAATATTTATATATAAAGTATGATGAAGTAATTAATTATAAACTATATTTATATTCATATATTTACAATATATATGTGTTATTAAAATAAACAAAAATGGTATTTTTTTCCTTTTATTTCTAAGCCGTGCTATTATAGGTATGAACATAACAAAAATTATTTTATTTTATTTTGTAAGTATTTGCGTACATATAACCAAAATAATCATGACAATATAATTAGTATATCAGAATCATCACCTAACTATAATAAAAATATGTATACAATAACATATTACATCTAAGCATGGATAATTATATTTTGGTTAGAAATATACCTTACTTCCAACGCCTTAAAGTACACCATGAAATGATAAAGTATGCTCCTTGAAACAATTTCCGATCCAAAAGAGTGCTTGTGCTTGAACCGTAGACCACCAGTTACGAAGAGCAGTTGAACTGATTAGATTTGAGCTTGAGAAAATGGAGAGATGAGAGGGGGAGTTCAGCCAGCAAAATGTAGGGAAGGAGGCACCAAAAGATCAATAGCAAATGAGGGTAGAGATGCTTAAATAGAGGAAATGAAGGAGAGAATTTGGGATCTCATCCTTTACTCATTCTCCTTCCATCCGAGCCATCCATTGTCAAGCCACTCTAGCCCAAATTATAGTCGTGTATTACCCCATGTTTCAGCTAGAATAATAAGCCCCCATCATGGGCTTTAAACCCATTTAGAGCCCGAATAAATATTTTGCATTTTAATCCATTTTAACGCCTATCGATATCATATATCGATTAATATGTTTATAACTATATTTAATAATATTTATTCATCAAATCATAATCAAATTTTGTAATTAATATTTTATAGATATTAATTAATTTATAATAATTAAAAATTAATTAAGTCGTTTGATCATAGGAGAATTCATCATTTCGATTGTGTGACTCGTTAGGTGTAAATTTGGTCAGCGATTAATATCGAACTATTTGAATATTAATGTTCACACGTCACTTAGTAGGTGGTGTGACATTTTGCCAAATTTATCACTTGGTTTCTATAAAATCCAATTTTACTTTGTTAAGTGTCACCCGGTTCAATTCTCTTTGTCAAAACTATTTCACTTTGGACTTATGGAATTTAGTAATGGTCAAAATTTCAATGTCTTCCATATTCAACTCTATAGTCCAAACACAAAGTCCTTGGTTCAATAATAAGAATTATTATTAATCGAATTACTATGGCCAAAGATTATGACTTTGAGTTGACTTAAGTTGACCGTGACACTAACTCCATATAACCGAGGAGATGAATCCTCTCTTGACTAGTGCTTCACTTCCAATACTTCCACTCGACCCAACTATAGTCACTCAATGGACGTCGTGCCATGATTTGACTATAATCAAATCGGAGCTTTCATATTTAAGATCAACAATATTTTCAAATCAAGGGAATTGTGTAAATCAGTCACATCGATAATTTATTTTTGACCTTAGTTATAGCCAAAAAATACTATCAAGTGAGTCGTTCTATAGTTATCCAATGACTGTTAGTATGTAACCCCTTGGTGCCTCCAGCAATCATGAGTAATATACTGTCTAACATTTGGAGAGCGTTATATACTTTAGTCTCAATGAATACATCGATATCCAATCTAGATGCATCTTGACTAGGAACATTTAGAATGATATGTTTTATAATATTGTGATACAATACTCATGATTACAATCATTTGTAATTACTATCACAAACACACCATTTATTGATTTTCTGTTAAATATATTTCAATTAAGTATTTGATTATTTATAACACATTATAACAAACATATAACGGAAAGAAAAACGCTTTTATTACAAATGAGAATTGATTACGGAGTTAATTAATTTACAATAAATTACAAAATTGCCCTTAAGGCGTACCCCTAACTCTATCAGTTGCAATTACAGTAGATGTGAATGACCATCTTTACCCTTCGGCTTATGCAATAGTTGAATTAGAATCATATCATATGATAGTCGGGGTTGGTTTTTTGCTTGCACGTGAAGGTTCATTCATAGTGTTAATGATCGACGTTTTACTTTCATTTCCGATAGAATGAAAGGAATGCAGACAGCATTGGAAAGCAACTGAGGATTATCTCATAAGCATAGATTTTCTGCAAGACATTTGAAAGCAAATTTTCAAGTAGCAAGCTTTAGAGACAAACGATTGACGGGTTTATTTTATGTTGCAACATGTGCTTCGGAAGAAGTCGAGTATATAAAAATCCGAGAGGAAATTAAAATCATCAATATTAGAGCACACAACTGGATAGAAAATATACCACAATCCATAAAATTCAAGATCCATTAAATCAATTAATCCATAATACAAATAAAAACAACATCACATACAACCTGACAGTTCCACACAACATTCAACAAACTATCACTTAATCTCTAAGGTTGCGAACTACACGCAAAGTCTTTCTTTTTGGTCTCCTCTACTATAATGCAGACTCCTCTAGCAAATCATCGTCACTGTCATCTCCTTCGTTTTCTTCCATCGATGGCATTGTTTGCGTAGGTTGTGAAGGACCAGACCTATATTCCGCTTGAGAAGATGAATTTCTTTTCTTCGCCGACGTCTATGATACGTGAATGTGGTCGGAGGAGGCAGGTAGTCCGATGGCGATGGTTCTATGAGTGCAAGAGGAGGTAGAATAACACAAGGGGTAGTGAGGGTGTTGATATCTTGTTCTTCCCCAATATTGATTGTAAAACACGCTTCATACTAAAGCATTTACCCTTTGACCGCTCTGGTACTTCTTCAGAAAGCTGGTCAACCAACTCCGGTGCATGGTAAATGATGTCCTCCTGCATAAAAATGGTAATTAGTACATATATTAATTTATTTTGCTTAGTTAATTAATATGTGTAAATACCACATTCTTCTCAAGAGGAGCTTTAGGCGTATATGGATCAATCACAACGAGAACGTCTTCGCCATATAGAACGTAGCGGGGCGTGATTTTTTAGTACTAACTGTTGTACTCTTTGACAGTCAAAGTCAGGTCCCTCTCTTCTTGCATATGCATATGGCGGTAATTCCATGACTCAATTATCATATCATACTGTACAGCCTCCATATCAATCTTGTAGAGAAGAACCTTTTTTGGTAAATGCTATCACATACCAAATTGTCGCATCACTTTGTCGGGAAGATGATACACTATATCACTCAAATATATGAGTGGAACCCATGCAGTACATATATGACTAGAAACAATGCATAAGTTAGGTTGCTCTCCAAGGACATGTGGTATGTATGGCATCGATGCCACCGAATCATAATCTAGTACATCCAGCTCAATTCGGTAGAATATAACATAACGTCATGGAGACTCCACGATACACTTAGGTACAATCCACCTAAAATCTGGAGTTATTATGAATTATAGGATCAAAACATAGGTATGTAATCAAATGACGCAATAAATGTACCTAGAACCAAAAAGTAGAGATCCATCCACAACCGTCCTCTTCATTGTTATTCTAGCGACCGGAAGGTACATCCAACACCATAACTGCAAATTTGTATACACATAAGATTGCAATGTATATTAAAGTATGAAAGAAATGCATATGGAGGGTAATAATGACAATATCTATACTAAAGTCAAACAACCGCCAATAGACTAGTCCTTCAGCAAAGCAAGCCTCGACAGCTCCATGTATGTGTAAGCTAGAACTGCACTACCCCACGAATATTATCGACAAACATTGAAGTCCTCAAGGAAAGGAAGCCATTTTAACCATACACGTATCTTTGAACGATCGTAGATACTATAGTCCCTGTACAGTTAAAGCCCCGCTAAATCCTAGCAAAATCTCCACTATAGCGCATAGCGCTCTTCGGCCTCTACGCTTTTTCAATATAGCACTGTTAAACAGTAGATCCGCTTTAAGCACTTCTATTTTCCGCTACACCCACTAAATCAAGGTTTTTTAGCATCCAATTTAGCAATATTAATATAAAAAGGTTGATTTGAATAGTTCTCTTTTGATTCAACTCAGCAAAATTAGGGTGAAGACCTAAGTTTAAGGCATAAGTGCTAGATATATGTTAGAAATCTATCGTAGTCACCAAATCTGGACTGCATAAATCATGATATTCCTCGGTTTTATTATATGATATTAAACAATATTTCTTTTTTCTACACAAACGATGTGAGAATAAGAATAAATTAAATTTAAATATTTGGTTTTATATCTACTGAAGCTTTTTGCACCTTCGCTATTTTCCGTTATATCCCTGCTTTATCCCCACTATAATTTTTTGCATCTCCACCGCTATGAAACCGCTAAGCGCTTTAACTGCATTGTCGTAGACTAAACAAGAAGTGATGATGTGCAGAATCATGGCTCGAGTGCATTATGCAATTTGAATCTCGAAGGCATCTACTAGAATATCATCAACAAGGCGCTGCCTATACCAAGTGGTAACAATTATCACATTACCTTATATCTACTCATTAGGAGGAGATAACCATAAGAGCGACTCACACAATTCCATGTAATTTGTGGGCTTAGGGTTGGTCAATGGAGCACCATCTATGGATAGGCCGAGCAAAACAGCCACATCAGCCAATGTAATAGTCATCTCCCCAACCTGAAGATAGAATGAAGATGTCTCTGGTCTCCATCTATCTAACAGAGCAGTAATAAGATGATGATCCAATTGTGTGTACCTTAACTTCACGATTAATGAAAAGCCAGCTCGATCTATGAGCTCTAACATGGTGGAATGAGACGAAGTGAATTTCTTCAGCGATGATGAGTGATCATTGGTCGAATCTAGAGTAGTGTGCTATCAAAAAAACAATAAAATATAAGCAATACATATGACCAACATAGCTCTATATTTCTATTCGATATGACCAACAAAAAACAACACACTACCATCTATTCATCCCGGTAACTTCTCGGAGTAATCTACACAAAATTCAATTACTTTCTAAACAAAAAGCTATTTCCAATATAAATTTCATTGTCCAACATTTACTTAAACAAGTTAAAGTGAAAATTTTGTCAATTCCATTGTCATACACAAGTTAAACAAGTTAAAACAATAAATTTGTCAAACTATAGAAAACCTTAATTTGAAAAAAAAGTGGAGATTGAGAATAAAAATGAAATCGGTAGGAGCTTCATGTGAGGAGCAAGTCATGCTTAAAATTGACGAAGAAATTAACAAAATTTGAAGAAAAAAATTGAATTTGTTAAGAGTTCGGGGTAAATTTTCATTTTTGTTCTTATTGTTATGGTAAACTAAAAGAGAAAGGGGACTGCTGTTTTGTTTAGCAGCAGCAAGTCGACGGAGCGCTTTTCGAAATAGCACCGTTGGCGACTTTTCAAATAGCACCAATAGGCAACTTTTGAGATAACGCCTTTTTATTAATAAACTACAACACCACATCCATATCTCATTCAAATAACATTGCAATGAAATACGATACTATACCATACACATTTACATTGTAATAAAATATCATATTATACCATACACATATAACATTCAAAACCACATGTGCATTCATATTCACATAACATCGAAGATTTAAAACATAAATTCAGCACTACACAAACACTAAAGTCAATAATCAATGATCGAATACAACCGATTCATACTACAATAACGAACAACATGACAACATTGCTAAAAACTCTGACCTACTCTTTTTCCTAAAAATAGGTTCAGATTTGTTTTCAAAAATGAAATATATTTATATATATTTTATTTATATTTGAAATGTATATACATGCTACATTTATATATGATCTAAAAATTAATAATAACAATTTTAAAATATTTAAACTAAGTTTATTATTTAGAAAATTTATAAAAGTAATTTATATTCATATAGATGAAATAATATAATAATTTTTTCATATAGTTAGATCTAATCAAACATATCAAACAATATAGACATTTCTATGTGAAACTTATATAATGTTAGGTGACAAAAAATGTGCATGAAAAATTATTCTATAATGATTGTGTATCATATCATATATATTGTTAAAAAAGAACATACCTTAGAAGAGTTAGCCTCTGAGAGCACCTTGTTTGAAGAGATCTGCTAGATTCAACAGAATCAACCCACCAAATATAGCAACAATCTCTAGCGCCACTTGAAAATATTTATTTGAATGTGTTTTAGGCTGTTAGATGCTCGACTATATAGGAGGGGAGTTGGGATTTTTGGCCAAAGAGGAGAGAGTTCAAGAGAGAAAGAATAAAGGGGTAACTTGATTTAAATAGAGATTCAAATAGAGGAGGAGGAGACAAATTCTCCTCCTTTTACTATATCTCATATTACCATTTCTTAGATCCAGATCTAAAATTTAACTAAAAAATTACTTCCCTATTTTCCATTGTATGGACGACCATATAAGAGGCCTTTATGTGCCAATGAACAACCGCAACCGTTTAATAAATAATGACATTTAAATCAAATTTGAACGTGTATCGATATCGTATACCAATACATACATGTATAATTTTTATATACGCATCCATTCATTTAATTAATTTATAATAGTTATAAATCAATTAAATCATGTGGTATTTTGGAGAAACCAACAACGCGGTTGTGCGATTCGTAATTGTAAATTTAATCAACGATTAATATCAAACGGATTGAATATTAACATTCATACACCACCTTAGCTAGTGGTATGACATTTTGGTCAAATTCTTATAAATCTTCATTGGTAAAATTCAATTTTACAATTTAAGTGGTACATCTTAGTAATGATTATTTACACCAATTCTCTTTGTCAACACTGTATCACTTTAGGATTTATGGAATCTTTTTTAGGTTAAAATTCCGATATCATCCATATTTAACTTAGTTAATCCATAAAAAAATCCCTTGTTTAATAATAACAATTATTATTTACCTACCACTATGATCAGAGATTTTGACTCTGAGTTGGTTGCAGTTGACCGTGATACTAACCTCATATAACTAAAGAGACAAATTTTCTATTGAATAGTGTTTCACTTCCAGTGCTTCAACTCAGACCCAACTATAGTCGCTCGATGGTCTCCATGCCATGATTTAACAATAATCAAAGTAGAATATCCACGTTGAAGCTCAATGGTATTCTCAAGTCAAGAGAACTGTAATATCATCACTTCAAGATATCCTGTTTGACTTAGTTTTTATTAACCAATTGAAAAACTTTCGGGTGAGTCAACTCATAGTTATCTAAGTACCAATGTAACATCTTAGTGCCCCAATAACCATGAGTAATACACTACTCGACATTTAGAGAGCATTGCGTACTCTGGTCTCAACAAATATAAGAATATCCTTAAACATCTTGACCAAGAATATTTAAAATAATATGTTATTTAATATTGTGATAATTTTATCATGATTACATCTCTTTGTAATTATTATCATATAACATATCATTATAGATTTTCTATTAAATAGGTTTAAATTAGTTATGTAATTAATATCATAATATAACAAGTGCTGTGTAGTTAAAGCGCTTAGCGGTTCTATAGCGATGGAGGTGCAGAAAGTTGTAGTGGAGATATAGAGAAAAATAGCAAAGGTGCAAAAAGCTTAGTGAGATATAAAACCAAATATTTAAGGTTAATCTATTCTTATTCTCACATCATTTGTGTAGGAAAATGAAATATTTATTTAATATTTATAACAAAACCAAAGAATATCATGATTTATGCAGACTAGATTTGGTGACCACAATATATTTCTAACTTATATTGTGCACTTATACCTTAAAATTAGGTCTTTATCCTAACTTTTCTGATTGTGTTAAAAGAGAACTAGTCAAATCAACCTTTGTATATTAATATTGCTAAAGCGGGTGCTAAAAATCTTTGATTTAGCGGGTGTAGTGGAAAATAATAGGGATTAAAGCGGATCTGCTATTTAATGTGCTAAATGAAAATAGAGAAGTGGTCGAAGAGCGCTATATGCTATAGCAGAGATTTTGCAGGGCTTTAGCGGAGATTTAACTGCATAAAACATGTATATAATAGAAAATAATCACATTTTATTTCAAATGATATTTTTTACAGAGGTAATAATTTACAATAAATTACAGAATTTCCTATAGGGCATACCTCTAACTCCCTCGATCTCCCACTTGTACTTGAGGTCAATCATGGAATCTCAATCTGATCCCCTTGATTAGTTTGTTTAGAAAAAATCGAGCGAATCCCTTCTTGAATGGATATGTTATGTTGTCCTTAGTATCTATGTTTTCAGTGACCACTTATTTGTTACTAATAAACTTTCTTATTAGGTGGAACTTTCAATTAACGTGTCTTGACTTTTTGTGTGCTCTTGGTTATTTCGCGATCTGCATCGTGACATTGTTATCAAAGAACATCGAGGTTCTCAATGTCTGGAATCAGCTCTGGGTCATACATAAACTTGAGCGTCCAAACTGCCTCTTTAGCTTCTACATTGGGGTGAGGTATTCGGCCTTCATCATTGAATCAACTATTGTTTCCTGATTTGAACTTTTCCAACCGACTGTTCCACCATTTAATGTAAGTACATAACCAGACATTGATTTACTGTACCCCCTCATAAGGAGATCTTTATTCCCATATATAAGGAATATATCTTTAGTATTTCTTAAATACTTAAAAATACATTTCACTGTTGTTCAATGAGTTTCTCCAATATTAGACCGATATCAGCTTACGTGTCTTGATGCATAAGCCACGTCTGATTTAGTATATAACATAAGTACATGATAGAATCGATTACAGATGCATACTTTATCCTCTTCATTTGCTCTTTATCATTATCAATATGAGGAGTGTCCTTAGAAAGGACGATTTCAGATTAAGTATTGTATCAGAATACCATCTTCACTCGACAATTTTAAGGAGTATGAGCTTGTTGTAATATTTGTGACCAATCCAAAATATTATCAGCTTGTTAGTACCATATTGAACAAGGTAAATAAACATAGATGTATGTTAAATTATTTTGTCCAACAATTTCTATCAAAGCAGATGTGATGTACGGTCATTTTCAAATGTACCTTTTTTAATTAAATGTGCTATTAGTTTTCTTTGCAGTGCATGATTTTTTTCTTCGCATTTTATACATAATATATAATTTAATATCACTTATTAACATTTATTAAAAAAATACTTAAAATAATTTAAAACAAATAAAAATATAAATTCATACAAACAATCATTCCCTTATCGTTGCCCATTTAGTAGCACAAAAATGCATTTCTCATTCACCAAACTTTCTTCATTCGTGTCCAGCTCAAAACCCATTTAGAGTGCCCATTCCGCTTAACAAAAAATGCACTCTACATATTCAAAAGGAGAATGACTTACAGCCTTTTTGGTGGACTTAAACGAGCTACTTTATTGCTTTTTCAAAGCCCAAACCAATTCATTTTGGTTTTCAAAAAACCAAAACGTAGCTTGTTTAAGTCGATCCAAACAGACCATTAGGGTGTGTTCGTTGACTTGTACTGGCTAGTAAAATTTTTGATGCATTTGCACTATCTAATTGAAGCATTTCAAATTGGACTGTTAGGACTTGACGTGACTGACACGTTCGACGCGTCGGACGCATCAAGCCCTAATGGTTAAACGAAATGTCAATCTTACCACCTATATAACCCCCACCATATTCTCTTCTTCCTCCATCATAATTTCCAAGCTATTTTTAACAATTTTGAAGCTCAAACATGGGTAATTTCTTTTACAACCATCTTTATTTCATATTTCTATATGATATATATCTTTTATGATTATTTTTTTAAACTTTCTTGAGTTTAAGAATGTGAGCCTCCTCCATCGAATCTTCGATCTGAACTATCATTGATTAGTATTGTAATGACCCACCTTTTTGATCATCTAAAGTCGACACCAAACACTACCACTGTGTTCCAATGTCGCGCATCCAATCGATAAAAGGGCAGATTGTTAGGGTAAATAAAAATAAAAGAACAAAGAACAGAGAAAAATAGAATCTCACTGCGGAATCAACAACATATAATATAACAAGGACAGTAGAAACTGTCACTTCAAACATACAAAGTATATCAGAGTTAAAAACAAACCTTATCAGCTGCACAGTTATAAAATCCTGACCTTACAAATGCTGATAGGCTTACTATATAATAAGGCAGAAAATGAAATACTACGATAGGTGAATACTCGGTCTGACCCGAGCATTATACATAAATACCACCCGGATCAGTCTGGAAATACCAGCTTGAGATAACTCAAATAATGGGGAACATATAAAGTTCTGTGAGATCTTGCCGCTAACGCGGAACGGGTTTTTACCTCACAAGAATAACATCCATACAGGCAAGAGTAGAAATAAATACCAGGAACAAAATCAAATATGAATGAACATAAATAATATTAAACCAAACTTGAAAGAATGGAAATAAATCGAGTACAATCCAAACTGGACATAATGGATAGAAAAGGAAAATAGTCCAATTTGATAAAATGGACTAAATAAGGTAACAATCCAAATATGGCAGAATGAACTGAATCAATACTTAAATGTCGCGATGAGGAGTTGGCTCTACTCGTGGTAATCTAAAGCTAAAACAGATTCAGGGATTTCGATTCAAATAAGGAAAGGAACTTTTCCAACAAATGACAAGGAGCGTGCATCCCCCTTAAAAGAAGTAAACCTCTAGCAATATACTTGAAAAGCCCAGAACACTAAGCCGGACCTTGCCAAACCTTACCGAGAATCCGAATATTTCACATCTAAAAACTCTCAACCGTTTTTCGCGTGACGGTACACAAAAATCTAGATGAAATGTGAAAATATCCTAATGGGAGCAACCCCACATAACTTGGCCTCCAAAAACCACGCGCTTTGGTTTAGTCATTTCGGGCAAAGGATAATCAATACTTAACGGAGCAATAAATCGTCTTAGAATGACGATAATAAAGTAGCTGAAGTAACCGATAACTGCGATACCAACTATCGAGGATATAAAATAATCGTATATGGAAATTAAGTCTTGCATACTTTTCACAACTCATTTAATCAAACTTATACTTTTTCTTGATTAACAATAATATCGGAAAAGTCAAGTTAGTGTTAGCTCAAAGTCATGTCCAACGATTATTCTTAACTTTTGAATAGCGGCAAGTTTACTTCTTCGATGTTTAGTGTTAATTATACAAGTAAATCGTTTCCATATAAGTGCGCTTTACGAAAATAATTCATTTCCATAAACGAATCAAACATTTTCTTTTTAAAAACGAACTGAACTTGTGATTGATTTCCATATTGGTAAAACACTTTTAGAATTTGTTCCTGATTGTTAAAACGTTAAGAGAATAATTTTTCCAAGTGCGCGGCCCCGAAGGCCTAAACCAACATCAGACCGACACCCAGAAGATTATCCAACTTAGGATCCCAATAATCGAGTTCCAATTCCTTTTTAACTTACCCAAAATTTTCCTTTATCCTGTCAAAACTTTATGTGATCTTGACAGGTATCCGGATTTTCCTTTAATAAACAAATCATTTATCTTTATATAAAATAGTTAATTAGTCCCAAACATTTATAACATTGGTAAATTAACTTTAAAATCTTTATTATTCAGTTTATTAACTTTAAATCAGTTGATTAAAGAAATTTTATTATATTAGTTAATTTACTTTAAACACTTTTATTATATCGATTTATCAACTTTAAATGTCATTAATTACAAAGATTAATTAAATTCAAATAATCACTAGGTAAAATGAATAAGTCATCTCAAACATTATTTATTAAAATGATAAGTAATTTTAAATTCCATTAATTAAAACAATTAATTAAATTTAATAAGTTAATTGGATTAACTAAATTCAAACTTCATTAGTCAAAACGATTTATTAAAAACATCATTTGTTAAAATGATTTATTTAATTATAAAACATCATCAATTAAAATGATTTAACTAAATTCCAAATATCATTAGCTAAAACAATTATTTAAATTAAAAAAACAATCATGAATTAAATGATTAATTAAATTCAAATATCATTATTTAAAATGACTAATTATTTTAAATTATCATTAATTAAAATGATTATAAATTCCAATCATCATTGATTAAAATAATTAATTAAAGTTCAACAAATTAATTAAACTCCATTATCGTTAATTAAAAGAACTAATTAAACTCAAATAATCATTAGTTAAAACGATTAATTAAGTATAAAACATCATTAACAAAAATGATTAATTAAATCTAATGGTAAACCAGTTTTAAAACATTATCTATTAAATTGGTTAATTAATTTCAAAATCATTAGTTAAAATGATTAATTATTTTAAATTATCATTAATTAAATGGTAAATAAATTTTAACATTCTGTTTAGCGAAAACACAAGCTCAAGTTCATATGACAGGGTTTGGGGATGGAATTTAATAAATGACGATATAGTGAAAATCGCTATAACGACAATTAACAAGTTAAATGGGATATCATGATTTATTTTCAACTAACCATCAATAATAGCATACAGATGTAAATAAATAATTTATTGACGAGAAACCCCTCAGGGTCTCTCTACAGATTTTCCTTGCAAAACATTGGTTATGGATAATATATAGATAATCATATGGGTTTATAACGATCAAATTAATATGTCATCCATTTTCCAAACGGAAATTCAACCAAACAATCAATCAAACAATTTAATTAACATCCAAGCAATCCATAAACGTTTATAACATCATAGATATGATATAATAAAATTTAATGTGCGTTAAACTCACATTGATTTTCGTTTTCGCCGAAACGTCCTGATTTTGGACTAAAATCGAACAGTCGTTCGATTTTAGCCTAAATTTTTACTTGCTCCAAATCCATCCTAACCAATTCCATCGTGAAGATATCAACGACACGAGTCCAACGTAAAAAACAGCGTTCGAATCAGAGCTCGTATGAGTGAGAAATGAATTTTATAAGTTATTGGATAATTTAAATTTAAAATTAAATAACTTTATATAAATTACAACTCCGCCCCTCAAATCACCTTCTTCATCATCTTCCCCAAATCCAAAACGTGCACAGCAAAAACACAGTGAACCCAAACCAAACATGCACGCATATTGACTGATACGTACGGACCTCCGTTCGACGAATCGATTTCACCGATGGCCTTCTCTCCTTGAACCACACAAGTTCATCACCACGAAGAAACGTCCGCACTTCTCTATTCGAACGCGACCTGCACCTCACTTTCACGATGCCATCAGGTCGCACGACCACTTTCTTCGCCAAACCTCAAGTAAAATTGCTCTATGGCGCTGTACTCCATCTCGATTCCAAATTCGAGCTTCAAATGACGAATTGATCAAAATCTCCGGAATATCCAATCCTAGCTCACGCCCAAAAAAATGACATCAGAAAAAATAGTGATGCACGCAATACAAATGGTATAGAACCGAAAACAATCATCGTACGAGCCTCTGGAACAAGTTTCGTGATTTTAGAATGAGTATGGGATTTTTAATTTAAATTTGACGTTTGAATTCAAAAGGGAAAAGCAAATTCTCCTTCTCCGGCAAGTTTAAATAGAGGGGATGGAGTATGGGCTTGCATACGAGGTATGAGCATGGGTATGGTTGATGTTGATTGGGTATGGAGTTAACAAACATGTACATGTATTATTTATTTAATAAAATATTCCAATATGACATACCCAAAAATGTGAACTCCAAACGAGACGTGCCGCCTGGCGTTCTATTTATTATACCTCTATTTCGAACACAATGAAACCAGTCCCGAGCCCTAATTCGATCGTATGCAAAAGATAGATTTTTAAACCCAGTTATTATATTAAATTTCCGATATTAATTTCAACGTCTTTCGAACTCGCACGACCAAACGATACGTCTGATCGTCGTGAAATTCGACTGCATATTATAATTCATTATTACAGATCCAATGAAACTGGTTTCGTTGAAATCCGAGACTGTGTCCCGAAAGGCTAATTTCACAGATTTAAATATCATTTTATATTTAATTTTCGATATTTATCCGATCTATTTATTTTTTAAAATAAATTGTACAAATTGTATTCATCAATATTATTTGTTAATTGAAAGGAGTTAAACAAAATTATTAAATCCATTTAATTATTATTTAATTCATAATTCAATTATTTAATTGTTCCCTATATTTGAATCATAAGTTATTAAATTCTAAAATTCAATTATTTAAATATTTAAAATTAATTAAACATTAAAAATCAAATGACCAGAATTTTGGGTTGTTACAAGTATGCTCATCGAACTTTAATCTTCATAGACATCCTGTCATCACTAACAAATACTTATGTTGGACGAGTTGGTAGCAGATACTAAGATGCTTAGGTACTAATTTCACCGTCATCCATACGAAAAACAATTGGAACAATATGAAATGTGTATGGTAGCCATGGAACAACCTATTACAAACAATAAGGATTGGTCGGTTGGTTGAACAAGATTACATTCAAGGAGATGATTAATGATGCTAGACAATCACTAGGATCTCATCGCTTCAAAAACCCCGCTTACCCCAATTCAAACAACTGGACAATATGTACGACGGTGTAATAAAGGAAGGCACGTGCGTTTACAACGTTTCCTCATCACCTCCAGCCCACTTCAACACATGGCTATACTCCAATATTCTTAATGAGATTGCGAATGAGTTGCTTTCTAGTCATACCGACATTGCTCCTCGTTGAACCTTCGATGTCGCTTCATTGTCGTGCAAGGTAAGGGAGGCTCTCTACTTTGATCGACAATGATCCAAATTCCGACGTGTTAAACAAACTATTGAACATTGAATCAGAATTTGGTCGTTGCTCGATGATTATGAGGAGTGGGAGCTTGCAGTAAATAGTAACAATTTACGGGTTGAACTAAATAAATGGCGCTATCGGGAGTGCATACGATCCATGGTGTTTGATATGAATCATACCACAACAAGGGTTCTCATGAAGCTAAAGATTCGGCTGCTGCTCTCGCTTGTTCCCTCCCATTATTTGTTATTTTTCATGTATTGGTTCACATAGAGCAGTGGGCCGGGTTCAATTTAATCCAAATTTTATTTATGGGCAGTGGGCCGGGTTCAAACTAATCCATGTTGTGCTTCTCAAGTATGTACTGAATTGAAAGTGCATATTCCGCTTTACAGTTTTGACACTGGTTTTCTTTTCAGTAAACATTTATCTCAGAATCCAAAAATAAAACCTCAGCTTTAAACTTTACAGAAAGTCCTTTTCCTTCTGCATTTTTCATATGAGATTACAGAAGTCAGTATTCGATATGCACTGATATACAAAGGAAAGCGAAAGCACTAGCGGCATTAAGATCCAGGGAATATAATATAGCTTTTCTATTTATAACTTCAATAATTAGTGTACAAACAAATCTATAACTGGGCCATTTTGATCGACCTATTTGTATTTTACAGCTGTAGTCTGTAAAGCACATATACCATGTCTGTCCTCTAAAACGCCAATATGATAAAATTATACAAGTATCATGCGATTCATTATATTAGTCAAACCCATAATCTTAGTTTATGTTGGTCTTCCATAAATGCCATTAAAACATAGTAAAACGTGCTACTATAAAATTAGTAAGTAGGTGTTGTCATTATTCTACAACCGTGAAGCAAAATCTAATGTTCAGCTCAAAAATATCACTATCGTATGTACGTATATTCAAAAGGCCATTATTCTACTAGCAATGAATGCAAGCTGTGATCTAGTTGGAGTATTGTTAGAGAGAAAGATCCATTTAGAACCATAAAAGGTACCCTTGAATGTTTCTGTAACGTTAGTCAACTATAGAGACTTGCTTGCAAACAAAATTGGAGGGTTTGGCAATTTCCCAATAAGCCTAGTTCGGTTTTAGTGCGATCTAACAATAAAAAAGGGCTGACTGTTGGCTTTGATTCCTTCTAGTCTAGTGCAATAATGGAATAATATTATTTATTCTTAGTCCTGATTTATTTGCTCTAATCATGTGGAAAGTATGACAATTGTCCTTTTAGTCTGGCTAATTTATTGTTATATCATGATTAGATCTCTTATATTGCTTTTTTATCAAAAACAGATTCAACAGCGTATCTGAATTTTGTCAGACGAAGTATTTATACACATTTGTAAACAGTTCAATAAACGTATCATGTACAATAATAGTAGCTTAATTCTTATTTGACGTGACCTTATTACTTATGAAAATTTGGATCCATCCAATATTTTGGGATTCGATGTGCCAAAAACTCATTTCAAAAATTTGTTTTAAATTACATCTACTTCTAATTTTGTGATAAAAAATTCATGTTTTTTCAAAAATTAAATACGAATATTAATCGCATATTTCAATGATCAACGCAATTAATTTTTTGAAAATTTAAAAAGTCTTCAAATATTGGTAGAGTTCTCAGCAAATATTTACAATATGAAAACTTTAATTATTTATTGAGTTTTTTATAAACATGTGAGGAGTGTTCTGTATATATCCTAAAACTTAAAAATAAAGGTTTTTGTTATAACATGATTTTGAGAAGAGACGGTTGTGTACTTCGAAACTTAAAAAAGTGTGTTTTACACTACTAGAACTACACTATATAGCCACGACATGGTTTCAACGGCCGCCAACGGAAATTTCCAACGGCTACCAACGGATCATTATTTTTTAACAAGCCGTTAGTAGTCGTTGTTAACCGTTGTAAAAATGCCGTTTGCGGCCGTTGGAAATATTCGTGTAAACCTGCAGCAAGCCGAGAGCAACATTCATTCTCTTCTCCTCCAACAAAAAACCCCAAATCCTCCACCCTCTTCCTCCACTCCTCTTTTCTTGCTCCCAGCCTCCCCACGCAACCGGCAGCCACTCCGACGCCATCAATCAACACCAGCGGACTCTTTCCATCCAATTCCACTCCAAAATCAGGTTTTGCCTAAAACCCTAAAATTATAAATTTTGCTAATTTTGTGTTTAATTTGTTGTTATAGTTGTATCTAATGGCATATTGATTGTTTATTATACCAAACTAAGTGCTAATTACAATCATTACCATCCAAATGTCCAAATTGTTTGTGTGTATATATTATGCACATATATACATATGTTGATAATAAAGTGTAAATGCGCATTTGAGTTAGCGTTAGATTAGTTAGGTTTGATTTAAATTATTTTGTGTATGTTTTGTAAAATATTAGGCTAACATGAATTAGTCGAATATTTTACGAACATGAATTATATCTTTTACAAAATATATTAGCATTAGATAAGTATATAATTTAGTATATATATATACACATGAATTATATATTTTGCGAAATAGTAAAAATCATATAATTTACTATATATTTAATAAAATAGTAGAATATAAATAAATAATGCATAATATGCTTTATTTTATATATTTAATAACGGTAACATATAAACAAAATTTAAATCTCTTAGTGAATTTTTGGCTCCGTCTGACAAGTGTTGTATATGATCGTTGTATGAATATTTGTTTTTATTGCAAAACGGATATTCATATTCATTTGATATAATATTTGTTGGATTTGTCCATGTATTGGACAAGTTACAAACACTATAAAGTAATTACGTTTCGTAAATCATATCGTTATAAACGGTTCACAAAATTTCGACGGCATTTCCTTTTCGTTCCTTGTGTACATGCATATGTGTACGATACAAGGAACATAGGGGAAGTGCTGCCGAAATTTTGGAAAATCGATTATAATGATATGATTTAAGAAATGTAATTACTATTGTGTTTGTAATGGGAAGTAGATAACCGACCATCACAAAAGGTACAAAAATGTAAACAAAATAGCAAGAACTATAACTTTGTATATAAACGAAAATGGATTATAAAAAACAGAAAAATCTAAATGTGTTTATCGAATTTGATTAATAATTTTTTTACTATTGATCATAGGTTTTACAGTAGGAAAAATGATCAATTATTTTATTGATCGGAGCTGGATGTATCAAAGAAGAGAAATGAGAGGCTCAATAAGTAAACATTTTCTTAACGGGGTAAATGTGCTTGTCGAATTTGCTTTAAGTAATATTGGAAACGACGTAGAAATTCGTTGTCCATGTAGTAGGTGCAAATTGTTGAAGCATTTAGTACCGAATATGGTTAGGATTCATTTGCGCCAATATGGTTTCGTAACCAATTATTTGGCGTGGGATCGTCATGGAGAAATTATAACACGTAACGAAGAACAATCAATAGAGGTCATTAGTGATGAAGTTAGTACGACGAATCTCATAGAACATATGGTTGAAGATGCAGCACGATCAATGTTCTTTACTGTTGAAATTAATAACGACGATGTTAACGTCGAAGAGGAACCAAATGTTGGAGCGGAAAAAATATATGATTTATTGGATGCTGCTAAAAAACCTCTTTGAAATGGATGTACTAGCGGCACTCAATTATCGGCAACTGCAGAGTACATTGCAATGAAATCAAAGTACAACCTCACAGAAGCCGGATTTACGGCTGTTGTACAAGCTGCTAAACGCCATATGCCATCAGATAATTTAATGTGCGAAAATTATTATGAAGTGAAAAAACTTATGTCATCTTTCGGTTTGCCGTATCAAAAAATTGATACATGTCTAAATGGTTGCATATTGTTTTGGAAAGATGATGTCAGTCTTCGAAATTGTAAAATATGTAATCAAGAAAGATACAAACCAAGGAAAAAAGGGGAAAAGAAGTTCCATACAAGCGTATGCATTATTTACCTATCACTCATAGACTTCAAATGTTATATGCATCATCTGTAACAACGCATCATAGGAGATGGCACGGTGTGAGAACACCTAAAGAATGTACGTTAACACACCCATCTGATGGAGAAGCATGGAAGTATTTTGATAAGAAATATCCCGATTTCGCAGCGGAGAGCCGTAACGTTAGACTAGGTTTGTGTACTGATGGATTTTCACCGTTTTCTCAGTTTGGTTCTAAATATTCATTTTGGCCTATAATCATTACACCTTACAATCTACCCCCGTGGATGTGTATGAAAACTCCATATATGTTTCTCACAATTGTCATCCCTGGCCCTGATGATCCGACACAGGGTATCGATGTTTACTTACAACCGCTAATCGAAGAGTTGAAAACATTGTGGTATGAAGAAGTTGAAAGATACGACGTATCGAGAAAAAAAATTCTCGGATGTTCGCTTCTTTGTTATGGACTATTAGCAATTTTCCTGCATATGCAATGCTTTCGGGTTGGAGTACGGCCGGGTGTTTTGCTTGTCCTTACTGTATGGAAGAAACACGAGCATTTTCTTTACGGCATGTGAAGAAAATTTCATGGTTTGATTGTCATCGACGTTTTCTCCATATTAATCATACTTTTAGAAGAGACAAAAAAACTTCATAGCTAATAGACATGAGACTTTACAACCACCAACGATTTGGTCAAGTGAAGATATATATGAAATTGTAAAAGATTATCCAAAGATACATGAAACCAGGCAGCAAACTGAAATCCAAGGTAAATCGACGTTTCATAATTGGTGCAAACAGAGTATATTCTGGGAGTTGCCTTATTGAAAAAATCTCTTAATCCGTCATAACATTGACGTGACGCATAATGAGAAAAACATATTCGATAATGTGTTTAATACACTTTTGAATGTTAAGGGCAAGACTAAGGACGATCTGAAATCAAGACGTGATATAGAATAAATATGTAATCGTCCTGAGCTTCATATGAAGCCAAATGACACTAAAAAACCCAAAGCATGTTATGAACTAGATAACAACCAAGTTAAAGTACTGTTAAAATGGGTGGAAGGATTATGATTTCCTGATGAAATTTCATCTAATCTTCGTAGATGTGTCGACTATAAGAACGAAAGACTGAGTGGGATGAAAAGCCATGATTGTCATGTAATGATGCAAAATTTGTTACCCGTCGCTTTCAAAGAATTGTTGCCCGTAAAAGTTTGGAAGGTTATAACAGAACTTAGTTTATTTTATAAGGAGCTTTGTTCACTACGTTAAAAGTTGACCGTCTTCGTAAACTTGAGGTAGAAATCCCTATACTGCTCTACAAACTGGAGAAAATATTTCCTCCAGGTTTGTTCAATGTAATGGAGCATTTACCTGTTCATCTTCCATTTGAAGCACGTCTTCGAGGTCCTGTGCAATATGGATGGATGTATCCATTAGAGAGGTATGTTGTTAATACTGAGTATGTAAATGTTAATTTAACTATAAATAAAAATCAATATTGACATGAAATATTTTTTATTAGGTACTTAAATCATTTAAAGAAAAAAGTGAGACAAAAAGCTCGAGTTGAAGGTTCTATTTGCAAATCATATATCGAAGAAGAAGCATCGTTCTTTTTCTCTCATTATTTCAATGATCATGTGAATTTATCATTTCAAAGTGTTGTGCGTAATGATGAGGCCGTTGAACAAGATTCTTCTTCTGAAGCAATGTTATTTTTTTAAAAAAAATGGTCGACATGCTGGAAAATGTGTAGAAGTATGGTTAGATGATAGAGATTACCATGTAGCACACACATATATTCTTCTTAATTGTCCAGAAGTTGCACCATTTATTAGGTAATTATCAGATTACAAGTTTTGATAAATTTAATTTAATACTGCATGTGTAAATTAATAATAAAGCAATATATTATGTTTTTGTTTGCAGTGTTTATGAATCACAAAATTCAAATGGCGATTTAAGCAAAAATTTCGCTGCTTGGTTTTCGAACTATGTTTGTGATCCTACAAATAATGTGGTCGATGAAGGATTAAAACATTTGGCGTTGGGACCAAAAAGGAAAGTTAAAACGTATCCAATATTTTTCGTTAATGGATATAAATTCAACACCAAAGAATACGGTGGTGAAAAATTAACAAACAATACCGGTGTATTTGTTAAAGGCAGTGATGATCCTAATAATCATATACATGATTTTTATGGCGTGTTAACCCAGATTTTGCAATTGACATATTTTATAAGACCCGCAGAGGAAGTTTTTTTGTTTAGATGCAACTGGTTCAGCAATGTTCCAGGTTCTGGTATTAACGTGCATCCAAATTATAATCTTATAGAAATAAAACATACCTCCCGTTATTAGCAGTATGATCCTTTTGTACTAGCCAAACAAGCCCTATAAGTTTATTACGCCCCTTATCCGTCTCTAAAAAGAGATAAAGCGGATTGGTCTGCGGTTTTTAAAACCAAGGCGAGATTTACATTCGATGGAAAGAATATTCCAGAAGAACAAGCCTATCAAGCAGATATCGAGGAAAATGTTGAAATCACAATTACAGATGATCAAACTGATTTTGGACAATTAAATGATGAGACAAATGTATTAGTCGAAGCATTTGAGTGTGTAGAGGAAAACGATATAAAACACGAGACCGAGTCTGAATTAGAAAACGACGAGGACTGAGTAATATCCGGTAATTTTTACAATTATTCACGCACATGCATCACATATCACTATCATCATTACATGCACTACCAATTAAAAATGACTTTATTACATGCACCACATATCATCATCATTTTATCTATGTCTATAATTAAAAATGAAACTTTCAACAGGTATTATGTCAGGCTCCAGACGTCGTAGCTCTTCTCGCTCGACCGGCGAGAGTAGTGGTGAGCCTCCGGCTCGACCACTTGTATATTTGCAGCCGAAGGTTGATGGAGCGTAAATATCAAAATTAAAATAATAACAATATAAATTTGTTCATACATATATATACTTGTCTAAAGCTTTGTTTTATATTTAACACATGGGATTTTATTTGGAGCCCTCGGGAGTTGTGCTTGGCATTTCCAAGCAATCATTTATGAGCAGGATGACAGATTGCTGGCCTAAGTGGAGTAAGATCCCTGACCAAGTCAGGGAGGCCATCTGGTAGGATTTTCTGGTGAGTTTATACCACTTTACTATATGAATAAGTATAAATGAACAATTAGTAATATTTTCTCTTTGTACAGGGGCAAGTGGACTTGGCGGAGCCCGATGTCGCCATGGTTCAGCGCCACTGGAATTAGAAGGTCGCCAAAAATTACAGGGAGGTAATGTAGCCTCTTAAAAAATTGGGGAAGAAACCGAACTGGATGGGCGCTTCCGTATGGGATTCTTGGATGAGTTGGTGGGAGACCGACGAGTTCAAGGTAAATCTACCAAATATATAGTTAATTATTTCGCAATTAGTAAATATAATATTCAGTTTAAATTGCAGGTGGAGTCGAAGAGGAACTCTACCAATAGAAGTAGGAATCCTGTAACGCATCGTGGCGGATCCAAGTCTTTTCAGCATCACCGTGAGGACTTGGTAAATTTATCAATTACGAATCTAAACCGTTATTACATTTTGTATATTAATCAGTTCAGTAATTAGCTATGAAAAATTAAAATATATAAATTATTTATTGCAGGAAAGATCGCTTGGACGTCCCGTGTCTATGATGGAGGTATTTACCCGCACCCACGCATCAAGACAAGCAGACAATGCTGGCAATATTACATATCAGTGGGATGATGATGATAAGGCGACGGCTGCATATGTATGCATATTTTAAATCTTATTTTATTAATATCAATATGTTTAAATCCTATTCTACTAATTTTAACCTGTAATTGTTTTTTATTTTAGGCAAAGTTTCAGGAGGCACGGGCAGAGCTGCTTTCAGAATCGGATCGCGATGAGTTAACGGTAGAGGAGCAAGATAATATTTTCGATGTTATTATGGATCTGACGCAGCGGAATAGGCGCTATGGCTATGGAAACCAAGCGGTAATCTTATAAACATTGCAATATTATATTTAATAAATTAACCTATAGATACACTATACATATGATGATTTCTACCTTAGTTAAATCTAACATATACGTGATTTATAAATATTAGATAAGTAAAAAAGGAAAAATATACAAAGATATGTGATGAAAATGGATGAACCAAAAATATATATATAAGAATACTTCTAACACCTATATATTGTATTAAAAATATGCATTTCCTTGTGGTATATGCATTGCTTAAGATCACGTCATTTACGTTTCTATATTTTAAAATATGCATTGCTTAAGAAAATGATTATAATACAAATGTGAACATCTCACATTCTATTTGCAGGTTCGGGCAGCTCAAAAGGCGTGTGACAAAGCTGAAATAAAAGAGCTTAGAGCCATGGTTGAGCAGCTGCAAGAGCAGGACCGTCTTCGCGCTATACAAATGGAGCAGCTGAATCAACGTTTAGCGGAGTACGCGCAGAGGCATGGTTCCTTCCCTTCATCGTCTGGTGCTTCCGGAGGTGATGATGATGCTTGAGAGGTATGATGATTATTGTCTTTGTGGTTGGTTATTGTATATATTGACTTTGAAGTGGTGAGGATTGTGTTTGATGGTTATTGTGTATATATTGACTTTGAGGTGGTGAGGTTTAAGTGTTTGCATTGTATATATTGACTTGAATATGGAGTTGGAGTTGGTGTTGGTGAGGGTTTTGTTGTTTATGTACATATTGACTTGGAGTTTGGTTTGAAAATGTAATGTTTGATGTTGATTTTTGGTTGTTTATATTGTTTGTGGTATAATGTGTTGGATATGTTATATATATGTGAAATGGAGTGGAAATGGAATGAAAATTGATATATATTGATTGTGTGTGGCTGGAAGGTGAATGACTTGCTGTTATAAAAAAAATTTCACCCAGATTAACAACGGCTACCAACGGCTCTTTGGTCATTTTAAACCAACGGCTTTCAACGGCCTCCATCGGCAATATACCGTAGGGAGCCGTTGGAATAGCCCCGTTGTTTCCGTTGGAAAGCGTGAACGCTATTCCAACGGCTCCCAACGGCCGCCAACGGCTTGGAGCCGTTGGAATAGCTGGTTTCTCTTGTAGTGTTACTAATCTTCCGACTTTATTTTTCTATCCAACATCTTTTTATATTTCTCTATTGTTGATTAAAAGTCATAAGCTCGAGCTTCAAGAAAGTTATTTTACCGCATTTTTGAATAACAAAAATAATAACTTAATCACTCTGTTGATGACGTGAAGCTTTATTACTATTTATATTCCTTTTCTATTCACGTTTTAGTAAAGATATTTTACTACATATTTGTTATTCACTTTTTATTTATGTGGTATTTTTCAAATGGACAAACTTGTACCAAATTTAGTCTATCAATCACAACCTTCAGAATTATCCATAAGGACAAAATCAATTAAATGTATCTTTCTCTCGACAAATCATGTTTCTCAAAACGTTGGTACTCATCACCACAAGCACACATCAGCAACTGGCTAGGGGTGTTACTACGCCATATCTAGGGGTGTTATAGTTGCGGTAACCATCATTATTACCTCTAATCGTGACCGCAACCATTAACGATAAAATTTTCATAACCGTTAATGTAAACCTTTATAATGGTTAACTGTTACATTTCTAAATTTAAAACTTCTTATACATGTATTATCAATTATATATTATCATTGATAAATACCTATGGTTCAATATTATTCCACGAAATAGTTTATTTGTTTACAAAGTAAACCATGCTTGAACATGTTACTAGTGCTTGAAAATCACATTAGTAAAACGTATTTCTCTGTCTTATATTTTAAAATACTATATTAAAAAACATGTACGGTTGGTATATTATGCATTGATTACCAAAATCTAGAACCGTTATCGTAACCCTTGATGTAGTAGATGGTAACCTTATGAACGATTCAATATGGTTGAGCGGACAACGATTCAACTGTAGCAGCGCTAACTATAATAGCTAAACAGAAAATGCTACTACAACGAGATATTAAAAAATATGTTATTTTTTAATTCACTAAATATGAAATGCTATTATGTAGTAGCATTTAAATATGAAGTGCAACTAGAAGGTAAATAAAAAATATTGTATTTTTTGATTCGGTAGATTCAAAATGCTACTGAGCCATAACATTTAAACATAAAATAATACTACAATGAAAGATTAGAAAATAATGTTATTTTTATTTCAACAGACACGGAATGCTATTATGCAGTTGTATTTACATATGGAATGCTACTAGAAGGTAAAATAATAAAAAGTAAATGCTATATTTCTTTGATTCAACAAATAGCAAATGTTACTAAATATTAATAGTAAAAAATGATACCATGCAATATCATTTAAACACTTAAAAATGATACTATACAGTAACATTACATGAAAAAAAATCATGTAACAAATAATAACAAGTGCTAAATGCTAATATGTCGTAGCGTTTAAACCCAACATGCTGCCACAAAATAGCATTGTAAGATAAGATTAAACATTTCATTTACAAAATGATATTAAGGTTCATAAAATACTATTGCAAATCAGAAACTATGAAATAGCATTGTGGGCTAAAATAATATTTCAACTAAAAAATGGTACGTTCATAATGTGCACCAAAAATCGACACAATGCCCCAACACCAATGAAATCTGAACTAAAAAAGTTTACAATTGAAGAGAAATGAAGAGAAAGAGAACAAAACACAAAATTTATAGTATTTTGGCAAAATCTCCAACCTACGTCCACTTAATTATTTTTTATTGATGAATTTCCACTGGAATACAACAATTTACATTCAATTTTGACTACAATAAACTAGATCTCGTATTTACCAAGAAGTTATATGAGAAAAAGAAGAAGAATATCGATCTAAACTCCAAAATGTGGCTTCCCTTTCTAGTTAGAGGTTCCTTGCTACTTATAGACAAACCCTAGCATAAATTTCATGATCCAAGGCTTGAACGCGTCTCTTTCGCCAAATCCGAAGTTTCAAGACGAAGAACATGTCTCTACGCATGTTTTTCAAAAAATATAAACAAGTCGATACCGATCATAATAGTTTGGTACCGACTTACTTTAGTAAGTCAAACGTTTAAGCTTTGCTCCATGGTGGGTCCCCATCTAATCTTGCACACATCCCAAGATTTCCAAAATGATCGGTACTGATCATTAATGATCAATACCGACTTGTTTTCATGTTCCAGAATTCAAAGCTTCCTTCATGGTTGAAGTTCCTAAGTTCTTGCATGTGAATCTATTCAATATATTATGGTCGGTAGTGATCAAAATAACTCGGTACCGACTTTTTTGCTTCATCCAATCTTGATCAATTTTCTTGCACTTCTTTATTTTGCCATTTTCATTGTCATCCAAGTCATTGAATTTGTTCCTTTACCATTCTATAATGCATTTTATCTTTGTTTGAATCTATTCTAAAATTGTGAAAAAATTGCCGGAAACACATAAACTACTATATCTACTCGAAAACTGCTATTACAATTCATAATCTGCTACTATAATTCATAAAATGTTACTATAAAATAACATTATGAACTAATTACGCATATTTTTTCTATAAAAGATACCGCAATTAACATAATACTACTATAAAATAAAATTATGATCGAAAATTTACATTACCAATTTTTTTCCAAAAAAGATACATCAAAACGATACTAGATAATATCTTTATTGTCGTTATCTTCTTCTCCCCTAGTTTGAAGCTACTACTCTTTAACCATCATCACCAGATCATCTTCAAAACTTAACCGAACTCTTTATTATAATCGCCACCACCGGTGCACTCCAACCTTGAAACCTTCATTGTCATCTAACTCTTTAACCCTAGTCGACCTCTTATAATCCATCACCACCACCACATCAGCTGCCATTCATCTCTAAGATTGCATCGACATTTTTCTTACAAGTAGACGGTATGGGTGAAGTGCTATTTCTTTGGTTGACTTTGCATGTCCTCCTATTTCCCGTCGCACCTCGTATTGCATGCTATAATTTTTCATGTCAACTTTGTCCTTGAGACAAAGAAATAAGCGGGTTGTTCCCATGGCCAACAAAAGCCTCAAGTTTGTCCTTGAAACAATGTTCTTATTTATATATTGTCTACCTTTCTATTAAACAATTGGAAAATCTCTTATCTATTAAATAATAGTAAAACAGAATAATTGCTACTCTACTATTAACCTTAGAATTTTTCTCCTCTCTCCTTAATTCTATTGTAATATTTTATTTTCATATCCTTAAAATTTATCATTTTCACAATTATTTACATTCTTCGACTAATTGTTTTCCACCATTTTACATTTAGATACCAACATTTTCTAACTTCAACAATTATTCACGAGTTCTCATCGATATTCTTCTATTATATTACATCAACTCAAATACATTACATGGTTTTGGACTTAAATCATTTAAATAAAATCAACATTCGTTAATTCATTTAATAAATCCAGAAAATGATAATTTAGTTATACAAGGAAAATAGTACAATTAGTCATATAATCGCATAACATCAGTCATTTACATCAACAACAACAATAATTTTAATTTTTAGTTCATTTATATTAGTAAATTTATCCTATATTTTATAACAAAAATCAATTTTCAACATTATTTGAAGTATAAACACTATTTTTTTATAAAAATTACCATGTGCAACACACGACTTACATGCTAGTTTATTTATATGCGAACATTAACCATCTTGAACCAGTTACGTTGACTGAGAAGAATTCGGTTATCTCTTAACCATCCGATGTTGGACGAATAAAAAGCCATCATAACAATTTTAGTCACATACGCAGTACAAGGTTAAAAAGTAAAATCATATCTTATTCTATTATATTGTTTCATGAAAGACGGAAGCTTATCTGTAATCATTTTCCATTATAAAGATAAAAAATTAAGTGTTTAGTTTGTATTCAAGTTCCTAGATCTTGAATTGACCTCAGTATACAACAAGTGTAACCGCCATATTTTCAGATACGAAAATGAACACCGATGATGCTGTAGTCATCCAAAAATTATTCTCAAATGACAAAATAGGGCCTGTTTTTTAACAACATTAAGTAAACAAAGCAACTAAATAATTTATGTTGCATAAATTGTCTTTAAATTTTCATTTCCCAATTCTTGCCTATGTAATAAATATAAATAATAAAATATAGATAATTGTGACAAGCCCGACATATAAAGATGTCAACTTATTCACTTAACCAGTTATATAACATAGTTTTACAACTGTGGAATTTAAATAAACTTTATTAATTACTAAATATCCTGCCTAGTCATTGGAGCTTTTATTCATCTTCCAAAATGCTACCTCGCTAATATCATAAACTTAGCGTACTCGAATGAGTACCTGTGAGTTATTGAGAAAAACAATAATAAAAACCTAAGATATACATAAATCCTAGTAGGAGTAATACTTTACCTTAAACAAAAGGCATATCGAGATCACATCGCCTAGCGAAACGGGTTTCCTCTCACTAGTTCGTCATCATCAATATGCATTATATCATGTAGTATAAACATCACAATAGGAACATAATCATGTAAACAGCATTTTTACTATAAGTATGCCCTACACTTAGTATCCTATCATGAACTACGACTTATGGTCGTCACTTCGAGGTTGCTGCCGAGGCCCTAAATCATCACTCCTTAATAATGTTGTGTTTTAAAATTATAGGTTGCCACATAGGCCTTGCACCATTATTCCCATATAATGTCACATTTTAACATTATAGGCTACCACATACGCCTGACAACATCATTCTAAAATAATGTTGTATTTAACATTATAAGTTTCAACATATGTCTTGCATCTTCGTTCTCACGTAATGTTATGTTTAAAATTATAAGTTGTTACACAACCTTACAACACTGTTTTCAAGTAATGTTGTGTTTAACATTATATGTTGCAATATAGGCCATACATGATCGTTCCCAAATAATATTATGTTTTAACATTTTAGGCTGCCACGTTGACCTTACACCATTGTTAATTAATCAAAATGATATAATTTTATTATTTCTATTTACTCTTCCATAAACTCTATTCATTAGGTCCCACGACATAAGTAATTTTATTTTAACTTATTGCTTTGCAATCTCAAATTCATATGGTAAAAATCCAACTACACGTCATCGACCCACTTGCCCTTGGCATTTTCCTATCGTTTCTTAAGAATGGACTTGATAGTCTTAGTTACAGCTTCAACTTGTTCATTTGCCTAGGGGTGTGCCATCGCAACTAATCTCATTTCTATACGATGCCGGTGGCAGAAATCCTTAAACTTGGTGTGGTCGAATTGAGTCCCGTTATTGGTAACAATTGCTTGTGGGGCTCCGAAACGACATAAGATATTCCGGACTACGAAGTTGATTACTTTATTTAATTGTATCTAATGACTCTGCCTCAGCCCATTGGGTGAAGTAATCAATGGCGATGATGGCGTACTTCGTGCTACTCTTAGATATTTACAATACACCGATAATATCGATCCCCTAAAATGCAAAAGGCCAGGGACTGACCATTTGAGTATTCTTCGTCGATGGGGCTCTCGAAATTCCAGCAAATCTCTGGCACTTGTCGCACTTTCTGGTGTAATCAGCGGCTCTTAGTTGACAGTTGGCCAGAAGTACCCATAGCGAAGAATCTTCTTCGCTAGGGTTTACCCGTAGTGTGGTCGTTACGGGCCCCTTCATGAACTTCCCTCGGGACTTGTTTAGCCTCATTGTTGATGACACACTGTATCATCGGGACTAAGAATCCTTTCCCGTAAAGGGATCCTTATTGAAAGATATATCTTGAAGCTTGAAAAGGAGCTTTCATCACTCGTTCTTTCTATCTGGAAGGATTCCCCTTTGTAAATAGTTCTCTATTGGATTCATCCATGACTCCTTCTCACACTTGGCCTCTAAGATTCGGATCTAGTCGACATCCATATGATTGATGCTTGGAGCCGACAACACTTCCACTGGAACCAGGCCCATGAGTTGCGCATCTCCAGAACTGACCAACTTAGTCAATGAGCTGGCCTTCGAATTTCTCTCTCCAGAAATATGCGTTATTGTGTAGTATTCAATATCATTAAGCAGATCAAGGGCATGGTTTAGATAAGGAGCTAGCCTTGCTCCTTTTTCCTGAAACTCCTTCCTTTCCTGACTTGACACACCACTAGTTGGGAATCATAAAAGATATGTAAAGCATTAACTGCTAGTTCCTTAGCGATTCCAAGTTCCGCAATCAATGCTTCATACTCCACTTTGTTGTTTTTTTCTAGGAAAATCAAGTCCCAAGGCATAACAAATCGAACGTTCCTCTAGAGTAACAATTACAACTCCAACAATGAAACAATGTTCATTCGATGCTCCATTTGTGTACATCTTCCACCTAGCATTCTGCTTACCACTGCTCTCCGAAGCATCGTCTTGCGTAGTGTATTCATCTGTGAAATCCACCAAAGCTTGTCCTTGGATAGCTCTCTAAAGGTGATAGGTTATATTGTATTGGTTTAATTCAATATTATATTTCAACAGCCTTCCAAAAGTCATAGGTGGCTGACTTGTCGCAAATGCTGGTCGATGAGAACTTTGATCGGACGAGCCTGAAAGTAGGGGCAGAGCTTCCTTGAAGCAATTAACAGGCAACATGCAAGATTTTCCAGCCATAGATAATTTTTTTCTGCCCCTGTCAATCACTTGCTGTGTAGTAGACCAGTTGTTGGATGCGAGATTCCTTACGTACGAGTGCGGCGCTCAAGGCATGCATCGACACTGCCAGATATATAAAGTAGTGCTCGTTATCCGTCGGATTTGAAAGAATGTGGGGTCTCTCCAAGTGATCCACCGGAACTTGAAATGCGTCTTTACACTCCTACATCCAAGCAAAATTCCTTTTTCCCTCCTTAATCATGTAAAAGAAAGGGATAAATTAGTTTGTTGCCCTGGAGATGAATCAACTCAGGGCGGCGACCTTCCTGTTCAAGCTCTGGACCTCCTTGATCGTCTTCAGGGCCTCGATGCTTCTCAATGCCTCGATATTTTTCGGATTGGCCTTAGTCCCATGGGAGTTCACAATGAAGCCTAGGAATTTCACTAGCGTAATGTGCAACAACCCGTAATTTTATCACTTTGAATGGGAATATTTATTAATTTTAAATATTCAATATAGGTTTATTAAATATATATAATCATGTTTGTATGATAAATAAAAATGATAAACTAATTCTTGAAATTTGTTTACAAAAATAGATAATTTGGATTTTTGTCGGAAAAGTGACAAAAATCAGTTTGATGAAAATGAGTTTTTCTCAAACTAAATGATTAATAATCTATTTTAATTGTTGTATAGTGATGATAATTGATTTATAATAGTTTTATAAATATATATACTTGTTTTATAAAGATATACAAACTTTGTCGCATTTTGGCAGATCGACGTTGTATTTTTACAATTGAATTTTTAATACTATTTAATACGATTTTATAATTCAAATAAACTTATTTTAAATATTTAGAGATGATAAGAAGTTTATTTTTAAGTTTTGTTTACATAAATAAATATTTTGATTAAAAACTGAAAATATGACCGTAATTCGAATTCCAAATTCACAACGGTTTAAATGTTACAACTTGGTTTGTCAAATGTAACATATATACTTGTACATGCATACACACATTTTATAAACATCATAATTAATCAAATCAAAACTTTAGAAAATATCTAAGATATTTTTAAATTAAAATGCAAACATCTAATCACCATTAATGAATATCATTTCATATTTTACTTTATTATCAAGTAAGGGGTCAAATGAGGATAAAACAGAGTAATGGGAAGTGATGAAAATGATGTTGTGTAAGAGATATTTTGAAAATATCTAAGGGTATTTTGGTCTTTACACATGAAGATATTCTGCTAAAATTTTCCTATAATTAGCACCCATTTCTTCACTTTCTTTACACGCTTCTTCTTCTTCTCCTCCACTTCAGTGTCTTCTTTCTCTTCTTTTCTATGGCCTTAGGCCATGAGTTGTGAGTGAAGAAGGAAGTGGCCTTTGGCCTTGAGTTCTAAGGGGTGGAGGAGGCTCCATGAACATATGAAGGTAGTGGAGTGCTAGGCGTGAGCAAGGTGATGGTGGAGGCTTGGGTCGTGATCACTACGGTAGTAGAGGTGGAGGCCGCGAGCATGGGGAGGTATGAGAAAGGTTTTAGTGATACTTTGATGAAGAAGAAGATGTGGTTGAAGTGTTGTTTGAAAATTAATGTTGGTAGGAAGAATTAGTTAGAAATAAAAGCGAGTTAATCACACTTTGAATTTCTTGGTAATATCACTTGATATTCACTTATTAATAACTTGTTTATATTGTTATTAATCACTTAATATTTCTTACCGTTGGTGATAATAATAGACATTAAGCACTTAAAGTTACACCCTTGATTATATTCTAAAATGATTGCTTATATGGTCGTTAGAATGTTTGGATGATGTTTGATTAAATATTGGTCACTTGATCATCATGTTTTGGATGTTGATTATATGTTTGCTTGATATGGAAATGATTCACTTTAAATTACACATTGAATTTACCCCAAAAGAAACACTTCTTTTATGAATTGTAAAGGTGTTACAGCATTTGAAAGTGAAGTTATGTTGGAGATAATAATTTTCTAAGATGGAGATCTTCATAATGTAGGGCTGCTTGCCACTAACCTCTGGGGTGATTCCCATATTATATATATGGTGGCAGTAGTACCTTCATTTTAAAAATCTTCGATTTGCAAGGACTACTCGCTACTAATCCTAGGAGCGATTCCCAATCAAGATGTACTAGGAGGAGTGCCTTCTGTTTGTGTTTAACCTAGACAACTTGGATAGATGAGTCTCTGACATTGCATTTCTAAAACCATGTACATAGAGTCCGCACTAGAGGATCGAGGGATCAATAATAATTCAGAAGTAAAGTTGTGGATTTGAATAGCAGGTCGAATCAGATATTGCGTATTGATGATGTATATACATCTATGGGTGTAAGTTTAAAAAAAATGTTTTAGGAAAACACCTTTGAGTTTTCGTTTTGGGGTAATTTCGGGGACGAAATTCTTTTAAGGGGGAAGTATATAACGACCCGTAATTTTATCACTTTGCAAATAGGAATATTTAATTTTAAAATATTCAAATATAAGTATATTTCAAAACAATAATCATGTTTTGTACAATAACTAAGAATGATGAGCTTATTTTAGAACTTATTTACAAAATAGAGAGTTTGGATTTTCGTCATAAAATTGAGAAAAGTCGTTTTTCAATAAAATTGAACATATGATGAAATAAGTGTTTTGAATGATAAATAATATATTTTGATTTGTTATAAATAATAAGTGGCATCTGAGTCCTTGGATAGAATAAGTGGCATCTGAGTCTTTGGATGAGTAGACATTGATATTGATTCCCTACGGTTGTTAACAACATTATAGTGGCGTTTGAGTCCTTGGATGTATAGCCGTTGTATATATGTTTGTTGCAACCAAAACACTGCATCAGGCCACTAGTTCCTTGTCATGTTGGAAATCCAATCCCAATACGAGCTTTACGGTTTTGATTGTAATCCAAAAATAGCTGTAATGTCTTGCAAACATTTCAGCTACCCCTTTGGTATCATATATTCCGTCCGGTATATTCCTTTGACCTAGTCCGGATATATTACCATAGACTTAGTCCAAGAATTGATACTTGTTTTATATATATTTACTTGGAAAATGTTTTCGAAACCAATGTCATTAAAGATAATATCAAAGTGTTTTTAGTATAAAGTATTTTGGTTATCATAAGGTAAAAACCCGTCCGTTTTTATGTATGGACGTGGTCTTATGAGATACCCTTCTTTTCAAAGGTTTTGATTGACATCAGCATGATCTATACATTTTAAATTTCGAGTAGCTCATGCTGGTTTATCAAGCCTGATCCGGGTAATTTTAATACTTGGGTTAGATCCGAGTAGTTTCAAGTTTAGTTGAAGACGCTTGGAGTTTCTGGAGGAGAGCTGGAGATCTTCATCTACGTATGGATGTATTCTATTATCCGCTTCATCTACTATATTTGTTTGTTGTTTGTTAGCATTTGTAAGGACGGAGATTTATAACTGTCCAGGCTGAATCTTGGTTAGACTTTGATATGTATTTGAAAAATTTCTGCTGCAAAGATTACTGATATTATAAATTATTCCATTCATGTGAGATTCTATTTTCTATTCTATCTTCTTTTCTTTTTCACCCCAACAATCCATCTTTCCGACACTTGAAATTGCGGCACGTGAATACCGTGGATGTATTAGTGCCAATTTCTAAGGATCGAAAAAGTGGGTCGTTACAAAGGCAGAGGTAGGCCGGTTCTCTGTTGGTAGAAGTGCGGATGTTCTATAGCCTTGGTACGTTCCTCTAGAGATGTACTGTATGGAAGGTATTCCCTTACCTTGTCATTCTTGGAATTCATTCTCCAATATGAGCCTTTACGGTTTTAGTTATATACCTATTATGCAGGAATTTAACAAATGTAACCATTTCGGCTATGATTAATAAGTATTTGTACTCTAGACATTATTATAATATCACTGGATTTTCTATAGTGATGTTTTGGTTATCATAAGATAAAAATCCGACCGTGTTTATGTGCGGCATGGTCTTAGGAGATACTCTTCTTTTCAAATGTTTTGTTTGGCATCAAAACTGATCTATGACACTGTCATATATATATTTATGATTCATGTTTCTCATGCTAGTTTGTCAGACTGATCCGGGTATTTTTAATACTCGGTTCAGATCCGACTAGTTTTCGGATTAGCTGAAGATGCTTGAAGTTTCCAAAGGAGTGGTGGAGATCAACCCATGGTCGTAAATTACATTTCCGCTGCATTTGTTTACTGTTTTGTTTTCAGCATTTGTAAGGACAGAGGTTCATAATTGTTCAGGATGAGATTAGGATTTTGATGTATGTATTTAAAATTTCCGCTGTAAATATTATTGTTTAATAATATATGTTATTCCATTCGTGTGAGATTTTGTTCTATGTTTTTATTTTCTTTTACTTCTAACTATCCGCCTTTTAATTCAATTTGAGTTGGATATGTGTGGTTTATTGTCAACTTAAACTGTACGGAAAAGCAGGTCGTTACACAATGTCAAACGAGCTTTTCAAAGGGTTGAGCTTCATCCTGTATTTCCGGAGGATGCCGAACATCTCCGCCAAGTCGTCAATGTGGTTTCTTAAACGTTATGACTCACGAGCATGTCATCCACATAGACTTCCATTGAACACCCAATCTGATGTTTGAACATCTTGTTTACCAGCCTTTGGTAAGTCGCTCCAGCATTCTTTAGTCCAAATGGCATAACTAAATAGCAATACGGTCCCAGGTTGGTTATAAAGCTGGTATTTTCCTGGTCCAGGACGTGCACTGGAATCTGATTATATCCAGAGTACGCATCCATGAACAAGAACAGTTCATGTCCGGTTGTTGAGTCCGCCAACCGATCAATTCTTGGAAGCGGGATGCTGTCCTTCGTGCATGCCTTATTCAAGTCAGAATAGTCGATGCACGTCCTTCACTTCCCGTTAGCTTTCTTCACCATGACTGGATTGGATACCTATTTTGGGTATAAGGCATCGTGAATGAAGCCATTGTCCTTCAGCTTATCCACCTCTTCTTTGAGTGCAATGGATCTCTCCAGACCTAGGTTGTAGCGCTTTTGTCACAGGAATGCATTTAGGATTTATATTTAATGCATGGCTTGCTATGTCCGGTGAGATTCCACACATGTCAAAATATGTCCAGGCGAATACATTCAGGTTTGCTCGGAGGAAACTAATCAACTCCTTCATCAACCTCCTGCTGAGCTGAGATCTGACCTTTAGGATCCACGTAGGATCATCCTGACTGACCGGAATATTGATCATTAACTCGGCAGGAGCTACCCTTCCATCCCGCGGCACTTTTTGTGGATTTATATCCATACGGAACCGGATGTGCTACCTGAGCCAAGGCTCAAGCAGTGGTTGCTATGCGTCTAGAGCCTTGATGTAAAGAGTCCCCTCTACACCTTTCCATTTTTCTCTTCGCCTTGCCTCCTTTAGCTCTACGACATAACACTCATGACCAAGCTCCTGATCTCCTTGTACTATTCCCAAACCAGTCTTTGTAGGAAACTTCATCGTCAAACACCAAGAAGCAGTAGCCACTCTAAATTCAGCCAGGGTCAATCGACCCAAAAATGCATTGTAAGCGGAGTAAATATGCAGCTCCACTAAAGGCACAACCCACACTTGCTTGCGGTCGCCTTTATCAAGCACCGTTGGTAATTCCGCATATCTGACTGCTTTGTAGCCATCTCATTAAATCTTTAGATCCGAGATTTACACGGTTTTAAGTCCATTCCCTCCAGAAGCATCTGGTCGTAGGCTTTCTTAAATAAAATGTTGATCAAACTCCCATAGTCAACCATCACTTTCCGTACAACCATAGGGCCAATCATGGCCATAATCATGAGTGGGTCAATCGTAGGGGCTTCCACCCCATTTGCATCTCTGTTTTGAAATATAATGTCATTTTTCATGATTCTGAATTGTTTTGTTGGAGCTCCATTATTTATAGCAAAGCAACTCTCATTCTCTGTATGTTTCAATGCATCAACATACCTATCCATCTCGTTCAAACCCTTATTGGCTGGATGTGGTTCACTGATGATTGTATTTATCACTAGACGTTTTTCAAGCTGCCTAAGCTCTTCGCTACTGGGCCAAACTTGCCCCCTTTGGGATGTTAGTCCAAGAGGGTTGGAATTTCCTTGCCCGCCATCCTGTGGGGCTTTCACAAACTTATGCAACCTCTTTTTGCGAATCAACTCCTCGATCATATCATGCAAGTGTCTGCACTCATTGGTGTTATGACCGTGTGTCTCATGGAACCTGCAAAACTTGCCAAAATTTTCCTCCTTCTCAGTCAAATCTCTTGGAGCCAGCTTCCTGTATTGCCCAGTGCCTTGAGTAACCAAGTAAATATTATCTATTGAGTTGTTCAATTCAGTATGGCTATCATAATTAAGAATCCTAGGACGATTCCTGTTATCCGGCTTTCGCTTCTTAGTCCCATTATCACTCCGTTTCTAACAATCATTCTTGTTGCTTACATTTACATCCACATTTCTGGAACTCCCTTCGAACCGTTTTATGGCGATATTGCTCTATATCACTTCAGCTAAAGGCTCAACGTTATCTCTTCGTGAATGGGTACTCGCCTCTTCCAAGCGCAAGAACTGTTTGGCCTTCTTGAAAAAAATATCCATCATCAATGGGGGTTTATTTCCAACCATTTCTCAAAATCAGTCTTGGGATGGATCCCCCTGATCAGTGCCATCAATTCTTTGTCATCCTTAGCACTCATAACTTCCATCACAGCTATATGGAACCTATTTATGAAATCCTTCAATGACTCTTCCGCACCCTAGAAGAGGATTGATAATGACATCACATCCTTTAGGCATGAAGTGTGTAGGTGGAATTGCTCCAGAAACCTTCGCATTAACTCAGCAAAAGACGATATGGATCTCGGAGGGAGCTAGGTGCACCACATCATCGCTACTCCCTCTAGGAAGATTGGAAAGCAATGACATCTCACGGCATCAGAAGCTTTAGCAGAGTCCATATGCCACAAGTATTTCATTAAGTACTGCCTTTGATCTATTTTTCCACCGTATAACGGCATCGTTAGCATTACAAATCTTCGTGGATACTTCATACACAGAATGTTCTCAGTAAACGGGTTTTAACTTGGAAAAGTACCCCACTCATCATTACTATTAAATTGGTTTTCACTCACAAGTTTTTTGACCATCTCAGCCAAGTACTTCGGTTCCATAGGTATGGTTGAACGACATTATTCGGGATCTATTCCAAGTGTTTGACCCATCGAACGCTCTCGGGAATACCCTCAATACTTGGGTTCCCTAGACTCCGGGAGATCCGTTCGTCCAGTAGTTCCCTCTATTTGATTCTTGTGTGTTGAGTCATTAGTAATTGTTCGATATTCCTGATTCTGACCATCAGCGGCGCGACCAGAAGTCAAATCCACACCGACATACAAAGGGCGAGGTACAACTATAAGGTTTGCTAGATCAGTATTGATCCATTCTCTTGGATTAGTACTGATCTAAAAACCATCACCGCCAGTTCATCTTCTCTATTGATATGAAGTCTCGGCAACGTTTTGATCAATTTTCTACTTCCTATTCCTTCGTCTTTGTTCGAATGATGAGAAACAATCAGACTTTGAATCAGAAGATGTTAAGTCCCTTCTGCTCCTCCTATGGTGGTTCTGAGTTAGCTCATTCACCAGTCTCAAGCTCTCCTGCATCTACTTGTTCATCTCATTGCGGTTCTCCTAGAACCTATCCTCCATTTTCTTCATCATACGATCCATCTCCACCTTGGTCACGACATTAGTTGGATTCTAGATCTCTGGCTGATTGGTTGGACAACTCTTGTAACAACCCACATATTTTACGATAGTATATTTAAATGTTTTATTTAAATATAGCATCGTTAGTCGGATTTAAGTCCGAAATGTCACTTTTTGCAAACAGTCGAATTAGGACTCGAGACCACTTCCATTGAGTCCAAAATGGCGTTTGCGACCTTTTTGAGTATAAACATCGATATGTTTGGAGTTGAGTAAAATTTTTATATTTTCATTTAGGGCTTTGGGTTTGGGTTTCAGCCCACCAACCTAACAAATAACCATAACTCCTCTACTCTTCATCCATTCACTCATTCTATTTCCTAAAACTCAAGCTAAAGTAAAAATGGGGGAAGAGATTGGAAATTAGAATTCCAAAATCCAAGTTTGTTTAGGAAATACAAATTCAAGTCCAAAATCAAGGATAAGCTTAGGTAAGCATCATCTTCATCTTCTCCATCTCAATCCCTCTACAATTTCCAGAAATTCCTATAACCTAACTTAGGAAAAACTTCACCTTTGATAATAGATTGAAGATTCTAGAGGTGTTGTTGAAGAGAAATCAATCTTTGCTTGTTCTAGAGCTTTTCATTTGTTGTTTTGGGTTTAAAAGGTGAGTTTTTGAACTCACATATATGTCTATATCTTTGATAGTTGTTAGGTAGTAATTCCTAACATCTATTCCTTGTTCATTTGCCTTTGAATTGAATTGGTTTGATGAATATTCCAATTTTTGGTGTTTTGAAGTCAAATCTTTAAAAATCCTATCTTTGATGTTTGAACATGTTGTTGGGGTGTATCGAAGAGCCTATAAAGCTGGGTTGTCGCTTGGCATAAATACCTAGTCTCTGTTGCTTGTCCGATCACTTCCGTTGGATTTTTGCCCTTCATAGGGATACACTGGAAAATACTGTAAATAACAGTTCAGTCGACTGAACCAGAAGGTCAGTCGACTGAACTGGGGAACATAAAACTTTCTGTCCCTGTATCAGTCGACTGACCTTCTGGTTCAGCCGACTGAACCAGGAGACAGAAACCTTCTGTCCTTGTATCAGTCGACTGAACCAGAAGAGCAATAGACTGAACCAGGAACCTGAGAGTTTCTAGCCTTGTATCAATCGACTGACCTTCTGGTTCAGTCGACTGAATGTGGGAAATCTGCATTATTGCTTATTTGAGGTAGTTTTGTGTGGATTTCCGATTTTTAATCGATTCTTGATGATCCGATTTGTTGTTATCATTTATCGACTTTGATGACATTCTTTTTCAGGGTTTTTGGGAATATCCATTTTGATGGATTCAGTATCGATTTTTATGGTTTTAATTCACGTCGACGAATGTGGATTTTGGTGATTGATTGTTTCTACAATCATTTCTGTGATTTGTCACTTTTAAATATAAAGGTTTCTATACTAGAAGTAAATATTCAAACTCTTTCACAAAGATGATTCCAACTCTATTTTTAATACAAATCTCGTTTATAAAACCGTTTTCCAATCTATTAGTATATAGAAACTTTTACCTCATTCGTACGAGAAATCTAATTAAACGGCTTAGCAAAACAAGTGGTATGAAACGCTTGCGTTTACTTTGTCGGTTAATTCTTGGACTTGTTCGATTGAACTCTTGTGACAATTATCGAGTGGAAGTCTACAATTTGTTCGTAAATATTTAAGTTAAGCCAGTGGTTATGGGACATGAAGCTAAACTCTTATATTTACTAGCTTAGTGTGATTCACACTTTTTATTGATCGATGATGATCATTTTGTGATTTAGACTAGCGATGTGCGATGTCTCTTTGTTTGTGTGGGGGTAAAACTCCATTTGTTGAGTTTCAACTCAAAATCGGTGGGGTAGCGACCCATGGTCTTCGGGCCGTTTGTGGAGCTTCGGCTCAAAATTGATGGTTAGCGACCATGGAATAGCGTTCCGTTTGTGATACACGTGTTGGTGAGTTTTCATGCTCCCGTTTGTGATAGGCCTTCCCCCCGTTGTGATTTCTGGATTTCTAGTTGATGATTTCTAGAATTTGTGTTTCACCAATTTTGATGATAGACATTGATGAGCTCTATCAATTAATTGTGTTTTTGGTGAACAATTTAAAGAACGCGATTCTTTTTGGATGTTTGAGATGATTTGGGATATTGTATGATTTTTGTTGTATTTGATGTATATTTGTCACAGTATGGCATTATTGTTATCATACATTTTTGTCATATCTCTTATCCTATTTCACTTTATATGATATTTATAGCTAGACTGATCCGTTTACTATTTTCTTCTTAAATAATACTCGAGTCAGACCGAGGTATTTCAGGTGCTCCTACTTGACTTATTATCAGGGTCCGTCACCTGACTTTTGGCTAACTACTTTAGCACAATAGTTTTTGTTAGTATACATTTGAGATAGAGACTCCTTGTTGTATACTTAGTCATTTGTCTAGTACTTGTAACTATTCTTTTGTGATGTAGTGGATCTTGTATGACCACTATTTTGATGTACACTTCTATGTGATATATTCATATCTGTTTCCGCCTTAGTGATATGAATATCTGTGACTGATTTGTGTTATGTTTATTTATATATTTGTTTCCGAAGGCCTCATAGCCACTGTGTGGTAGCTTTGAGTTTGTATTTGATATGTCGGATTTCCTCTTGAAATGAAATGTAAGTTATATTATCTGACATATCGGTACTCGCACAAAGCAATTACATAGATGGTCGCTCCTCAACAGCCTTATTCTTCGCGCTAGTCAACGGCATTACCCCGTAGTGTCCTTGGCTAGCATGAGTATAGAGGTGGGGCATCACAGCTTGGTATCAGAGCCAGACTTCGGAACAATGTAGAATAATCTAGCAAGGATCATTGTCCTAAGTCTTTCTTAGGAATCGTTCCATAGGATTTAATTCGAGTCTTCGTACCGTTCTATCCTATTTCTTTTTATGATGCCTTGTTTTATCAATCAAGTTTGTTTGATATTCATTCTGTGAATTACCTTTTTCCTCTTCTTTCTTTCTTAAAGAAGAGAAATGGTTAGACCAGGCCGTCCCAGCGCCGGTCAATCCAGTGCTACTCCTCAGGATGGAGTATTTATGTCTGCCCAGCAGCTCTTAGATCTTGTGAAAAAAGCTTAAGCTATCAGACCCATTCCAGTGCCTACTCATCCTAAATCTGGGTTTGCACGCTTGTGCAGTGATTACACCAACTTCGGTGGAAGGCCTTTCAAGGGTTCCGAAAGCATTATAGAAGTCCAAGCTTGGCATAGAACATGCGATCGCATCTTTTCTCGCATGAATCTTATTGATCTACATCGAGTCCAAGTGGCTTCTAGCATGCTCCAAGAAAGAGCATTAGATTGGTATGAACTTTTGATTTCTAAAATTATTGAAGCGGATCTTACTTAGGAGCAATTCCGAGAAAGGTTCGAGTTAAAATTTGAAGTTGAAAAAGTATCTCTAGCTCGACGCTTTATTGACCTTGTTCAAGGTGAATCTTCTGTGACGGATTACGTCGCATCTTTCGAATCTCTATCTAAATATGGGGTCGAGTATATTAATACCCCATTGAAAAAAAAATCAGAGATTTTTCTATGGGTTGAATAAGAACCTCAAAAGGCCATTACTTCTGAAACTAGAAGTTTCTTTCGATCAGCTTGTTGATATTGCTCTTTGACTCGAAGAGGCTGATAAGGAAAGTGATGTTGAAGTTGTGGGGGCCAAACATAACATCAATAAGAAGAGGCCTTTTAAGTTCAAGCCTAATCCCAACAAGAAAGGGAAGCAAGCAACTTCGGTAGCAAAGACTCCTACCTCTAGTCGTGAAGAATGTTACAATTGTGGTTCTAAGGACCATTATGCAAACAAGTGTCTGGAGTCTCTTACTTATCGCTATTGCAAAAGTTCGGGTCATACTATATCTTCATGTCCCAAGTTTCAAAGCAAGAAGGAAGGCAAGCTAAATGTTGTGCAAGCCCCTACTAACACTTCTCTTGGTCAAGGTAATTCTCATTCTATCCTTGATGGCATTATTATATTTCGTGATCTTCCTATTCGAGTTCTTTTTTATATGGGTGCATCTCACTCTTTTATATCAAAAGAACTTGTTGATGCTTTGTCTTTGAATGTTATTGGCTTGATGACTTCATTGAGAATTGCAAATCTGGTTGGTGGATCCGCAACACTCAGTTTACTTTGTAAAGATGTCGAAATTATTTTATGTGATTATGCTTTCCGAGCCGATTTGCATGTTATGCGTTACCTTGGTTTCAGAATGATTTTGGGAATGGATTGGGTTAACCATTATGAAGCCCGTATCCTATGTCCTGAGCGGACTATATATCTTCGACATCCTCAATCTGTTAAGCAGATTTATCTTGTTCTTAAAGATTCAGATTCCAATTCGGGAGCATCCTTTTATTCTATAAATCCTCATGATGACGATAATGATGATGAGGTAGATGTTATATCTCTCATTCACATTGTTCGTGAATTTCCTGACATATTTGAGCCTGTATTAGGATTACCACCTAAGCGAGCAATTGAGTTCAGAATTAATCTAATCCCTGGAGCTCTACCTATCACTCGTCCTCCTTATCATATGTCTAATAAGGAAAATGAGGAGATGCGTAAACAATTATCCGAATTGGAAGCAAAACAGTTTGTTCGTTCTAGTTCCTCTCCATGGGGAGCTTCAGCTATTTTTGTGAAGAAATCTGATCGCTTAGGCTTTGTGTTGACTACCGCAAGTTTAATGATCTCACCATCAAGAATAAATATCCCTTACCTCGGATTGATGATCTATTCGATCAACTTAGTGGTGCTAAGGTCTTTTCACAGTTAGACTTAGCAACCGGTTTTCATCAGCTCCGTATTGTAGAGGATAACTTTCCTTTGACATCGTTCCGTACTCGTTATGGATCTTATCAATGGCTTGTTATGCCATTTGGTTTGACGAATGCTCCAGCTTATTTCGTTGACCTTATGAATCGAGTTTTCAAAGACTTCCTCGATTGATTTGTTCTCATCTTTATCGATGATATTCTTGTTTATTCTAAAACCAAGGAAGAGCATGAAAATCATCTTTGGATTGTGTTGGAAACTCTTAGGAGCAACCAATTGAAAGCAAAATTTTCTAAATGCCACTTTTGGCAATCTCGTGTGAAATTCTTGGGGCATATTATTTTTGAATCCGGAATTTTCGTGGATCCTTTAAAGATTGAAGCGATTCAAAATTGGAAGAGACTGGAGAGTGTGACAGAAATTTGTAGCTTTCTCGGATTGGCGGGCTATTACCGTCGGTTCATAAAAGACTTTTCTAAAATTTCCATGCCTCTTACTAGTTTGACAAAGAAGGGAGTTAAATACATTTGGTCAGACAAATGTGAAGCTGCTTTTCAGAAACTAAAAGAACTCCTTTCCGATGCTCATATTCTTGTGATTCCCAATGGGAACCGAGACTTTATTGTTTATACCGATGCTAGTCGTGTTGGTTTGGGTGCCGTTCTCATGCAAACGGAACGTGTTATCGCTTATGCTTCTAGGCAATTAAAGCCTGCCGAGACTAGATATGCCCTCATGATTTAGAGCTCGCAGCTATTGTTTTCGCTCTTAGAATTTGGCATCATTATCTTTTGGGAGAGAAATTTGTTCTCTACACCGATCATAAATCTTTGAAGTATTTATTTTCTCAAAAGGAACTTAATTTACGTCAACAACGTTGGCTCGAGTTCCTTACATCTTATGATCTTGATATTCTCTATACTCCCGGAAAGGGAAATCGAGTTGCCGATGCCTTTAGTCGTAAGCAACAAGCGGTTGTTTCCATGATGATATCTGAATGGAATGATCTCGAGACTTTATCCACTTGTGAGATTCGAGATCGCAAATCCGATTCATGTTCATCTCTTGTTTTATGTAGCCTTGAGGCTCATCCTTCTCTTTTAGACCGCATTCTTGAAGCTCAAAAGCATGATCCTGAATTGGTTCTTCTTAGCCAAAGTTGTAGGGATAAAATTGATATTGAAGGTTTGAAAGACTTTGATATTGATGCTCGTGGCGGTATTCGAAAATTTGGTAGACTTATCGTGCCAAATATTAGCGATCTTCGTAAAGACATTTTAGAAGATTCTCATCGTTCTAAATTTACCATTCATCCTGGTAGTAGTAAAATGTACGCGGATATGAAGCGACTTTATTATTGGGATGGAATGAAATCTGATATTGCTAACTTTATTAAGCGTTGCATGACTTGCCAACTCGTGAAGGCCGAACATCAAAGGCCCGATGGGTTATTGCAACCTTTGGACATTCCAATATGGAAGTGGGATCAAGTCTCCATGGACTTTATTGACGGTCTTCCTCGTTCTCGTTCGGGTCATGATAGCCTATGGGTGATAGTAGATAGACTTACAAAATCCGCCCATTTTCTTCCCGTTCGGTCCAATCAGACCGTATCTATTTTGGCTAAACTCTATGTCAAGGAAATTGTTAAATTGCATGGAGTCCGTACTTCTATTGTTAGCGATAGTGATTCATTGTTTACTAGTGGATTTTGGAAAGGTCTTCAAAAAGCTTTGGGAACGAAGCTTAATTTTAGCACCGCTTATCATCCTCAGTCTGATGGACAAACCGAGCGTGTGAATCAAACTCTTGAAGATCTTCTTCGTGCATGTGTTCTTGATTTTGGTGGAAGTTGGGAAGATCATATTTCTATTGTTGAGTTTTCCTATAATAATAGCTTCTAATCAAGTATTGGTATGGTACCTTTCGAGGCACTCTACGGAAGGCCATACCGATCTCCTTCGTGTTGGCTTGAAGCCGGTGAGAAGCTGGTTTTAGGTCCAGATTTTATTCGGAATGCCACAGAAAAGATTGACCTTATTCGTCATAGGATGAAAGAAGTTCAAAGTAGACAAAAATCATATGCCGATAACCGAAGAAGGAAATTAGAATTTTCTGTGGGAGATTTGGTGTTCATTCGTGTTTCACCTATGAAGAGTGTTGTGCGTTTCAGTCGATCGGGAAAATTAGCACCTCGATATATTGGACCATTTCCCATCACCGAACGCATTGGTTCCGTGGCTTATCGTCTTTTATTACCGGCTCAGTTTTCTGCTATTCATGACGTATTCCACGTCTCTCAACTACGGAAATGCCTTCGAGATTCTGATTCTATTCTTGAGCCCGATGTTATTGAAGAAATTGAAGTTTCGCCTAATTTGACTTATGAGCGACATCCTATTCATATCATTGCTACAGAGGTTAAACGCCTTCGAAATAAAGACATTTCTCTTGTAAAAGTTCAATGGTCCACAAATCCTAAGGATTGCTCTTGGGAATCCAGAGAATCCATCGAGCGAACACATCCGGACTTACTCTCTCATGCTCCTTAAGGTGAACTTCTCATTTCAAAATTTCTTCTTTTTGTGTTGTTATGCCTTTGTATGGTTGTTACTTTTTATTTCTTTTTCTTAATTATTGCGAGGACGCAATTTTTTTAAGGAGGGGAGTCTGTAACAACCCGCATATTTTACGATTGTATATTTAAATGTTTTATTTAAATATAGCATCGTTAGTCGGATTTAAGTCCGAAATGTCACTTTTTGCAAACAGTCGAATTAGGACTCGAGAACACTTCCATTGAGTCCAAAATGGCGTTTGCAACCTTTTTGAGTATAAACATCGATATGTTTGGAGTTGAGTAAAATTTTGATATTTTCATTTAGGGCTTTGGGTTTGGGTTTCAGCCCACCAACCTAACAAATAACCCTAACTCCTCTACTCTTCATCCATTCACTCATTCTATTTCCTAACACTCAAGCTAAAGTAAAAATGGGGGAAGAGATTGGAAATTAGAATTCCAAAACCCTAGTTTGTTTAGGAAATACAAATTCAAGTCCAAAATCAAGGAGAAGCTTAGGTAAGCATCCTCTTCATCTTCTCCATCTCAATCCCTCTTCAAATTTCAGAAATTCCTATAACCTAACTTAGGAAAAACTTCACCTTTGATAATAGATTGAAGATTCTAGAGGTGTTGTTGAAGAGAAATCAATCTTTGCTTGTTCTAGAGCTTCTCATTTGTTGTTTTGGGTTTAAAAGGTGAGTTTTTGAACTCACATCTATGTCTATATCTTTGATAGTTGTTAGGTAGTAATTCCTAACATCTATTCCTTGGTCATTTGCCTTTGAATTGAATTGGTTTGATGAATAATTCCAATTTTTGGTGTTTTGAAGTCAAATCTTTAAAAATCCTATCTTTGATGTTTGAACATGTTGTTGGGGTGTATCGAAGAGCCTATAAGGCTGGGTTGTCGCTTGGCATAAATCCCTAGTCTTCGTTGCTCGTCCGATCACTTCCGTTGGATTTTTTCCCTTCATAAGGCTAGACTGGAAAATACTGTAAATAACAGTTCAGTCAACTGAACCAGAAGGTCAGTCGACTGAACTGGGGAATAGAAAACTTTCTGTCCCTGTTTTAGTCAACTGACCTTCTGGTTCAGTCGACTGAACCAGGAGACAGAAACCTTCTGTCCCTGTATCAGTCGACTGAACCAGGAACCCGAGAGTTTCTGGCCTTGTATTAGTCGACTGACCTTCTTGTTCAGTCGACTGAATTTGGGAAATCTGCATTTTTGCCTATTTGAGGTAGTTTTGTGTGGATTTCCGATTTTTAATCGATTCTTGATGATCCGATTTGTTGTTATCATTTATTGACTTTGATGACATTCTTTTTCGGGATTTTTGGGAATATCCATTTTGATGGATTTGGTATCGATTTTTATGGTTTTAATTCACGTCGTCGAATGTGGATTTTGGTGATTGATTGTTTCTACAATCATTTCTATGATTTGTCACTTTTAAATATAAAGGTTTCTATACTAGTAGTAAATATTAAAATTCTTTCATAAAGATGATTCCAACTCTATTTTTAATACAAATCTCATTTATAAAACCATTTTCCAATCTATTAGTATATAGAAACCTTTACCTCATTCGTACGAGAAATCTAATTAAACGGCTTAGCAAAACAAGTGGTATGAAATGCTTGCGTTTACTTTGTCGGTTAATTCTTGGACTTGTTTGATTGAACTCTTGTGACAATTTTCGAGTGGAAGTCTACAATTTGTTCGTAAATATTTAAGTTAAGCCAATGGTTACGGGACATGAAGCTAAACTCTTATATGTACTAGCTTAGTGTGATTCACACTTTTTATTGATCGATGATGATCATTTTGTGATTTAGACTTGCGATGTGCGACGTCTCTTTGTTTGTGTCGGGATTAAACCCCATTTGTGGAGTTTCAACTCCAAATTGGTGGGGTAGCGACCCATGGTCTTCAGGCCATTTGTGGAGCTTCGGCTCAAAATTGATGGTTAGCGACCATGGAATAGCGTTCCGTTTGTGATAAACGTGTTGGTGAGTTTTCATGCTCCAGTTTGTGATAGGCCTTCCCCCCTTTGTGATTTCTGAATTTCTAGTTGATGATTTCTAGTATTTGTGTTTCACCAATTTTGATGATAGGCATTGATGAGCTCTATCAATTATTTGTATTTTTGGTAAACAATTTAAAGAACGCGATTCTTTTTGGATGTTTGAGATGATTTGGGATATTGTATGATTTTTGTTGTATTTGATGTATACGTGTCACAGTATGACATTATTGTTATCATACGTTTTTGTCATATCTCTTATCCTATCTCACTTTATATGATATTTATAGCTAGACTGATCCATTTATTATTTTCTTCTTAAATAATACTCGGGTCAGACCGAGGTATTTCAAGTGCTCCTGCTTGACTTCTTATCATGGTTCGTCACCTGACTTTTGGCTAACTACTTTAGCATAGTAGTTTTTGTTAGTATACATTTGAGATAGAGACTCCTTATTGTATACTTATTCTTTTGTCTAGTACATGTAACTATTCTTTTGTGATGTAGTGGATCTTGTATGACCACTATTTTGATGTACACTTCTATGTGATATATTCATATATGTTTTCGCCTTAGTGATATGAATAATTGTGACTGATTTGTGTTATGTTTATTTCTATATTTGTTTCCGAAGGCCTCATAGCCACTGTGTGGTAGCTTTGAGTTTGTATTTGATATGTTGGATTTCCTCTTGAAATGAAATGTAAGTTATATTATCTGACATATCGGTACTCGCACAAAGCAATTACACAGATGGTCGCTCCTCAACAGCCTTATTCTTCGCGCTAGTCGACAGCATTACCCCGTAGTGTCCTTGGCTAGCGTGAGTATAGAGGTGGGGCGTCACAACTCTCATCCACATGCTGAGTATTCTGGTTCTCAACGTCATTAACAGCTCTGGAGTTCTTAGAATGGTCTCTCCTTGGGGCCATGGCAAATAGCTTTTTGTAAATTGTTGAAAATCCAAATAGTAGAACAGTAAGGTTGAAAGATTGGATCTATCTCTCGGATCTAAGAAATCCTATAGTAGACGATGGATGTAAGTAGCCTGAGAACATCATTCTTAGTGAAAGCACTAAAATGTTTGAACTAAATATGGCACAAACACCCAAGATATTATGTAGAGCATAAAAAGTAAATAAAAATAAATTAGAATAAGCAAGGAAAGAACACAACATTTATAGTGGCTCGGCTAATCTTGGTCGACATCCACTTAGTGATTTTATTGCTCATACCACTTGTTTACAAGCACTGGTTTTACAGACCGATATAAATCTATGGGTGATTATAAGAAATTAGGTTAAGATAGAGCTTGAGCCTAAAAGATCCCTAAAGGTGAGCCCTACCCCTCTATTTATAGCTGTAGGAAGCCTAAAATCTCGCCCCCATGATCTCCACCTCGTCTTCCATTCCATAAACCACTTCTTCAAGAAAATAAATGGACATCTCATCAATAATTATGGATCGGTACCGATCCATAGGCTTGGATCGATATCAATCCATATGTTCTTCATATGGATGATTTTGAACTTCTTGTCCTGACTTGATTCGTGGTTAGCTTCATGATTCCAAACTTGTTTGCATCATTATTAGCTTGTTTCTAAGTCCAATTGATGGATTGGTGTAAGAATTGAGTTCCTAACTTTGAGTGCCCATGGAGAACAATAAATAATTGCATGTAATCAACGAAATAGCACTTGAAATAGGTTCTTGATATCAAGTAAAGTGGATAGAAGGAGTGGGGGCAAGATTGGAGGAGGAATCGTGGATCGGTACCGATCTAAGTGGTTGGGTCGGTAATGATCCATCACTTTAGTGGATTTTTGATCCTCGTTTCCTTGAATGGTTGGGTCTTTATCCCGTGACCCTATTTGTACTTGTTTTATGGACTCTTGGGCTATCTCTTCGGGCTTTCTACCTTGATGGTTCCAAGTTCGATTCGTCCAGTCTATTCGAATATTGCCGGGTCAAAAGATCGGATAACAACATATATATATATAGTTATAGTTATAGATGCACGGTTTAGGCAATTTTTATATATTGGTATTGTATGCCAAACTTGGGGCAACCGGGTATTACTTCAAGAATGAATCATGATCCACTCGAGGGTGGGAAGGGTGTACATTGGGTTAAGCATTTACATATGGTTTCGGTGTATCAGTGTAAACAACCGAAAGGAAAGGATGCTAGTAAGGGAATCCATTGTACCATTGGGACGTCATGACCTACAGACGTGGTTTTGGAGCTGGGATAGAGAGAGATTGGGATGCCAATCTGGAGTAGCTCATATACTATTATGTAGTATGATGTGCACGTAAATGTGCATATTTTTACTTCCATATTTAATCTACTTTTATTTAAATAAATGTCATAATTGGGTATTTTTACATGTTTTTACCAAAATCCAAATATCATCAAGTCATCATTCATTCATCTTCATTTAGGGGCAAAATGGTAATTTTGTGCATGTACTTAATTTGAGAAAAATTTACTTGCACGTTTTAATGTTGTTTTGTAGAAATTTGGATGGAAAATAGAAGAAGTCTTCATGGAAATATGCATGCATAAGAGAAGAAGGCAAATGAAGATGGAAATAAATGGATTCATGAAATCATGGAGAACCCCACCTACCCACTTACCTTATCTACAATTAGGAGCTAATGCAAAAGTTAGTGGGAATTAAAAGCACATGCATATTTAGTGGAGGATTAATTCATGCTAATGATAACTTGGTGGCCAGACTTCCTAAAGGGTATTTTGGGAAGCCTCCTAAAATATGAATTAGGATTTTATGCATGTATAAATAGCCCTCTTATGTTCATGTAATGAATCTTTTATCTCTTATCATATTATGCAAGTTGTAAGCTTCAAATTAAAAGGAGAAATAAAAATGGCTTCCTAAGCCTCTTCTCCTTTTACTTGCTTTTATTTCATGCTTTCATGTTCTTTTATGCTTATTTTCATTTATATGCTCTCTTTTCTTTCATGTTAGTATTTTAGTTTTATTTTTATTCAAGTAGTTAGTTCATTTTTATTTTAATTAGCTTGCACTTTCCTTTTATTTTCTATGTTGAAATTTACGTGTGCTGAAATGATAACACAAAGGAGTAGCTAAACCCCTTCAATTTAGGGATAATGAAACTCTCCAAAATTATGTAAATTCAACATATTGTGTGATTTATGATCTCTTTTATGCTTCATGAAAAGTTAGTTTATGATGTAAGTTTATTAGTGAATTTGATAGTCTATGTTGTTTATCACAAATAGGCTATTCTTATTCAAACATAAACACAATTTACATCATTGCCTAACTAAGTGATTTTGATTGTGAAATTAAAGTAAAATCAAAATTTGATGATCTATGTTACTAAATACAATAGTAAATATATCATACTTAAAATAGCTTTTGCTTTGACTTCATTTTCATTACAATTGATAAGTGGTTTTATGTGTTGTATTATAGTTTGATGGTTTAAGATATGTTAGTTAATAACATAAATAGGCCGTACTTATGATAAATACATCGCTAATTTCCCCTAAGATCAAAATAGAGAGATCATAGATTGTTTGTGTGTTGATTTATGTAAAAATATGAGAGTGGATTTGCCTTTAAATTGTTTTCTAATCTCATATTTTTAATCACTTTTATTTCTAGTTAGTCTTTGCATTTCTTTTTAGTTTAAACAATCTCAAACTATTTGGTTTAATTTGATTGAGTGGAATTTTTAATCACTTCAATTCCCTGCGAATCGACTTGTACTCGCCACGTACTCAAATTGTATGTCGTGCGCTTGTGGTTATTATTACAATTTTTCAGCGATTTTCTAACCAATAGAAAATTAGTCGATCAACATAGTACAATTGAGTGCTAGGACAGAACCTACATGCCAACTTCTTTTGCGGTATTGGTTTTCAAGGGAGTTCACAAGTTAGTTGTGGCTCTTGATGGCTCTCTTTGGTAGCTAATAGTAATTTTTCACGGGTATCAATTATAGGTATTCATATTTCAGTTTATGGTATGGAGATGTTATATTAGTATCATTGTAGTATCATTGTATTTTTTTGCATTTCAGATGCTTCAATAAGGATTGATAGATCTATGGCACTATTGCTTAGAAAGTACAGTATTACCCTACACTCATTTTTTATATTTAGTAGTATGGCTGGTTATAGTATGTACTGTTTTAATAAGAGAACCACTATTATTTATCATCATGACTTGTTGGTGTATATATAAAGTAGGGCGATGTAAGATTAGTATTATCCATTGATCCTTTCTCACTTGGTTGGATATATATACAATACTTAAATATAGCTCCCCTTACACATGCTTTATGTCTAACCCATGTTTAATCTTTTCTGTTTATATCATGAAAACTCTTGGGTACTCGATTGAGTAGTTTGGAAGTCAAGTGCTTTTGGGGACAGGGTTTCGGACAATTAGAGAATTCTAGAGGCATGAAGTCGATATATTGGATATGTTTACCTATTGATGATGTTGTACATAGCAGGCATGTTATTTTGTATATAGGACTTGTGATATCACATATTATATTCAGAACTCCATATGAATGGATTTGACGTGTTCTGACTTTCTATATCAATATTTATTTATCAGTTGCTTCCACTAGTGCAGTCCCTTGTTTATTGTTTATTCTATTATGTTTATGTATATTCGGTATATTATATGTTATCATTTTGTTGCAAAATTGTTTAGATATGCCTTGGTATGATGTTTGGTTTTAGTTTTACCCTAGTGGACTGTCTTTTGTGGTATTCAAAAATCATATGTCGTCACTCAACGTTTATTCAGGATATTACGAAGGGTGGGTCATTACAGTTGGTATCAGAGCTTAGGCTCAACACTCAGGACCAAGTAAGCCTGTTTGAGTTAAGCAACTTGGTAGATGGAGAGACATTGAGAGAGCGTACTTATATTTTTCTACTATATTAAACTGCATACACCACTTATCTTCTAAAATTTGATTTATTCAGTCACTAGTTTCTAAGATATCTTCGTTTAAGGCTATTTGTATGAGCTGACGTGGTGCACAAGCGCCAACGGAGAAGCAGTTTGAGATGCCCGATTGGTTCAGAGACAATCTGGATACTACATGGGATTTTCCGCTACCCGCAAACATCCAGTAGATGTGGAAGGTGTTAGAGGTAGTATTGCCCTAGGGGCATAGTAGTAGAAGTGATTGATGAGATATCGCTTTGAGTCTTGGTTTATATCCAAGATTGAAAGGGATGTGCAGCTTAAGTGTTTCATCCATTTGCAGTAGGGTAGCTTGTCAATGAAGGAGCATATTAGCCAATTCAACCTTTCGGCTAAATTCAGAATGGAGATGGTTATTACCCTTTTAAAGTAGGGAAGCTTGCCTAGGGTTTTAGTGCTTGGATTTTGGAGTTATTGCTTAGTCATTTCCTAGTTTGGGCCACTTTAGAGAGTTTTATGGGGATGATTCTCCTTTATGAGAGCACCCATGAGGTACTACTGGAGGTAGCAAAAGGCCAGGTATGAGTGCTTTAACTGTAATCAGCTTGATCGCTTAAAGAAGAATTGTCCTGCACTTCGAAAGGGTGCGCAAGTAGTAATTACTTATGACCTATAAGCATTCTCGGGTCCTAGCAGGACAACTACTCAAAGAAAAAGGAAAGGAGTTATAGTAGCAAGGCATGCTATATTTTTAAGATACTTGCTTGTGTTCTTTCCGACACTAGAGATGTATATTCATCTTTTACCAGTGACTTGGTAGTTGTGCTAATACTTGACCCCTCATGTTGTAGGCAGATGCCTTTGTAATGTTTAATCTTATATAGGTAACCTTGGCTGTTAAACAAAGGTATAGTGACTAAGAGTACTGCCATTCAAACTTGGTGCACGTGCTTTCGAGTTGAATGGGGTTGTTTGATGAAGTGTGACTTGGATTCTATATCCAAGTAGGATCCAATGGTTGCCCAGAAATGAGCAATGACCAAGCGGATGATTTATATGTTTGTGATGGGAATAATCCCATAAACTGCATAGTGATTTTAAGGATCAGTCCATTCCTACACTAGTACTTAACCCCTAGTTTGAGCGTGGGGTTTCTAGGTGATTTGCACCAGTTATGCAAGGATTTTTTCACTCGATTCTTAAAGATGAGCACCTGAATCGGATTCTTGGAGCGACTTAGAGATTTTTGAAGCGCGGGTATAGTCATGCGAGGAAATTTCGGTGGTCAAACCAAGGAATGGATAGGAATTCGCTTAAGAGGAATAAGGTGGCCAATCCTAGTTTAATAAAGAAATCTTGCAAGCGAACAAAGGATTGGATTGGGCATCATATATTATTTTGGATGGTCTTTATTCATTGTAAAATTATTTACAGTACGTTATAGTTAAGATAGCTTCTGATAGTTTGGGGAAGGACTTCTCGACTAGTTTTGCGATGATTTAAATAATCTTCTAAGTGATGTTATGATACTTGCTTGGACGAGCATCACAATACACCTAATGTAGTATCCTTATTATCATTGTGCGGTTGAAGGGTGTTTGAACTCTAACAAGCCCCAGCAGTTGTGGATTATCATTTAATAATGATTTAATTAGTAAACTTTTCTCCTTTGGAGAATGTGTTTTGTTCAAAAGGAAAGGAAAGTTGAGACTTAGATTGCAGGTTTATTCGAGGGTTTTGAGGTTCAAGAACCTAACATATCATCTAAGTTTTCCTTTTAAGAGTGGAAAATGTGATAGTCTTTCATGTATTATATTCATGAAAGGAGTTGCACCACTAGGCATTTGGATCGGCTTGGATGTTGAGCAGACTCATGGGGGTTTACAGCTTGACTTGCACGCTATGACTATTATTAATTACCATGCATGTTGATGTAGATTCCTTTTGATGATTTGTTGTTTGTTTGATAATTGTTGTTGATTGTTGTTGTCAGTTGTTGCTAGTTATTGGTTGTTATTGTTTGTTATTGCTTACTGATTGCTTGATCATTAATTGCTTGTTTATTTTTGTTGACTGATTATTGATAGATTTTTTTGATTGATTGAATTTTTTTAATTTTTGTTTGTTGATTGACTTTTGATGCTTGTTGATGGCTTGCTATTGATTGTTATTGCTAGTAAATTGTGTTAATTTTCCTATTCGATTGAAGGAATGCATGGTGTATTTCATGATAAGTCGACTAGAGAAATGGGATGTGAACCGGATGTGGCTTTAGACCTCGAAGGCCTATTCATATTTTTGATAATAGGTCTATTTGGCTTCAGACCAATGGGGTTAAGATCATCCGTGTTAGATGGATCTTTGTATTTGCATATCTTCATTTACTTAAGGGAATTTTTGTTTCCCTTTTTGTTTGTTTGTTTATATATAAGAAAGCAGAGTGTAGAGCTTGCTTTGGTGCTGGTTGTGTAATCCACATATTTTTCGACCATCAAATATGCTTGAGAAGTCATTAAGATAGAAAAAAGCAACAAAACCCATGGGAGGATATGGAAACATTCCAAAAGTAGGTGTCGAGCTTATAAGTGCATGGAGATATCAGAAATTTAGTATGAAGGTAGTTGTCGAGCTCCCACTCAAGGGTTGAGTAATTAAAGAACAATCGAAGATATCAAAGCACAAGGGTTTTTGAGCCTGAACACAAAAGGCTATCGAGTCCTTATAACCATTAGAAGTAGTATCGAGTTTCAACAACCATAAGGGTTGTTGAGTATATAAAAAAGAGTAGGTATCGAGCCTCGACAACCATTAGGGTTGTCGAGTCTAACATCTAGGAATTTTATTATTTTGATTTTGAATATTTGATTAATTCTAAATATTTAAATAATCGGTTTTTAAAATATAAATAACTTATATTCAAATATAGGGATTATTTAAATATTTGAATTATGAATTAAAATATTAATTAAATGATTTAAGAATCTTATTTAACTCTTTTTAAATTAATAAATAATAACGGTGGACTCATTTTGTAGATTTATTTACAATAATAAATAGTTCGAATAAATATCGATAATGCGATCGAAAATATAAATCGGTCTTGAAATGCGTGAAATTATCATTCTAGGGCACTATCTCAGATTTTGATGGAACTAGTGCCATCGGGACTGAAATAATAAGGCGACGTACGTCAACGAGTTTCGTGGTGATCGGACGTATTGTGTAATCGTGTGAGCTCGAAACGGGTTAATTTTAGAGAATTAAAATAACAATATAATTTGATTATAAAGCTAACCTTTGTATACGATCGAATTAGGTCTCAAAACTAGTTCCAATAAGTTTGAAATAGGGGTATTGGAATAAGAACGCCAATGAGCATGGTTCGATTGAAGTTCGTAATTTTGGGGGATGATAGTGTCAGAAAAATCTATAAAAGGACCGCACTTCTCTCTCTTTTCCCATACTCCTTATCCATGCCTTAGAAAATATGACAGCTACCATTGATCGGTGCTCTAGGGACCGATTTAGGCGAAGTTTCCAATTAAGAAGTTGTGCGCAAAGGTGAGTCGAGTGAGATAAATGGTGGGATCGTCCTGGATCGAGGCGAGGCGTAGGAAATCGACAGCGACAGCGACAGCTAGGTCCAGGTTTTCCAGCATCAACGTTGATCTTTGGGTGGCGACCCTGAAGCAAAATGGTTGGGGTTGGCAAGTGCTTCGTTCTGGCAGAGTTTGGCGACAATTGGTCTCCTGTAGCAGTGGCAGGCCATAGATGAATGGATTCATGTTGTTGGGGTTCAACTTTTGCCATGGGGCTACGGCAGGAGGCGTTTTTCCTGGCAATGAGTTCATCGTGGTTTAGGGAGTCACCGGTGGTAGCACGGTGGTCGAAATTTCCCTATAGTGGCGTCAATGCAAAGTTGGACGGAGGAGAACGATGCAACCTGGGTTTGATAATTAGGGATTGGTGTTTGATTGGATAATTAAAATTGTAATTAGTGAATTAATTATTATTTTATTCTAGAATCTTATAAACCAATAACTATTTCATACGAGGTCGAATTCGGATGGGATCAGTCACGATGGACTCATATCAATGTCATCTACGTATTGGAATTGGATTCGCTGAATTCGAAGCTAGTGGAACTTCAGAATAAAATCGAATGCCATTCGATTTTAGATCGAACCAGAATGCAAAAGCGTCAACTGGAATTTCGGTGAGTTTACTCACCTCTAAATAAAATATAGGTTATCTGTATTGCTATAGATTATTATTGGATGCTTGAATGATCATTTATATTATAGGTTGATTGTTTGTTTGGATTTAAATTTCCATTTGAGCAGCGGATGGCATAAATAACTATTGTGTTGCAAGGAACAAAAACAAAATAGAAGTCGGAGTGTACGTGGCGAATAAGTCATTGTAGAACACTTTGAAAATACACATTCATCTGGGTGATTTACATGGGACTTTTGTAGAGAGACCCTAAGGGGTTTCTCGCTAATATTTATTTATTTACTTCTATTCTTATGTTGCTTATATTGATGTTTGGTTGAAATATTGGTGACATACTCTTTGATTTGTATAAGCGTCGTTATAACGATTTTCGGTATACCGTCACTCATGAAGTATCATCCCCATAAACCTTTTTTATATTGAACTTGAGCTTGTATTTTTACAAAATGAATGTTTGATCATGCTTTACATCTTGAAAGTTGTTTAAACTATATTTTCAAATATTTTGGGAATTTTGAAAATAAAGGATAAGTGTTGATTAAAATATATAAACCAAGTTATAAATTTAATTAATCATTTTAAAAATGATGTTTAACATTAATTAATCATTTTAAATAATGATGTTTAAATTTAATTAATCATTTTGATAATGATGTTTAAAATTAATTAATCATTCTAAATAATGACGTTTAAGGTTAATTAATCATTTTAATAATGATGTTCAAAATCAATGAGTCATTTTAAATTATGATGTTTAAGGTTAATTAATAATTTTAAATGATGTTTAAAATTAATTAATCAATTTAAATAATGATGTTTAAGGTAAATTAATCATTTTATTAATAATGTTTAAAATTAACTGATCATTTTGAATAATGATGTTGTAATGACCTGGCATTTTGAACCGTTCAAATCGACAATCATCCACACATGTCGGACTTGAATTGCTCAAAACAACAGATTGTTAATTTATATTTGGAAAAACTTAGCATATGCAGTAAATAAATCAATCACAGAACTACAGACACAGAGTAATAATAATAAGCAGCGGAATAGATAAATAGTAGTTCATGAAGCTACTATATAAACAACAGAGTTTAATACAAAGTACAAGTGAAATCTCGAATACATAGAAGTCTCAATACAAAGCAGATGACAAGTTTGAACATAACAGCTGAAATAACTGAAAGGATGAGTAGACAAAGATAGATCTCCAAGCGAAGCTCCAAACTGCAAAGGTGAGTCTCAGATGTTGTGACACTCAGTCTGACCCGAGCATAAAGCAAACACAAAACACTCGAGTCAGGATTAACATTCTTATACCAGTAAATTAACTCAAGTGAAATACAAAATAACTTAAAGGATGTTTGGGATTTCCATCCTCCAAGGATCCATGGAACTATCTACTATGTAGTAATATACGCTATTATAATATGTCCATCAGTAAAGTAAAGCATTAAAATAGCGTTAAGGAGTTACCCATTTCCCCCTTAACACATTTTATATATTCCCGTAGTCTATACAGTAACGTAAGCTCCACCAAACCGATGGTTTACCCAGAGGGCACTCCATAGGTACGATACAAAACAAACTCGTAGAGGGCGTGATAAGGCATGTGATAAGGCACGCGAGGTAATGCCCATGGTATGATTCTACCGTTTTGCAGATCCGGACTGGTGGTAACGCATAGCAGCTACTACTGTCCACCTCAAGACACACTCCCAAATCAAAAGTGCACCTAATCAAATCACAAAGTAATAGAATGTTAATGAAGAAATATGCTCAATAGGGGGAGCGACCACATTTGGCCCGGCATGGCTCCTGTTTTAGCCACATCAAGCTGACTCACGGGAGTCAGGGCTACGTTTATACCTCATATAGAATCGTTCGCCAAACCATCCTACTTCGTTCTGGAATCTCCATCACGTACACAGTTGTTAAAGTGGTTTTCGATATTGGCAGAGAGTATGACAATATCTGATCCCGGTCTCTTTAACAACCAAACGCTTATTTCACACCGTGGTCGTTTTATAAAATCGTTTTTTATCATTACAAACAGTTCATACTTCATATCAAAATATCATATTCATTTCAAAATCATATCACTTTCGAAATCATATTCACTTTCAAAATCATATCATTTTCGAAATCATATCCACTTCCAAGATCATAACCACAAATAGTTTAAACCATTATATCAAAATATTAGTATTTAAATCCATTAAATCTAAATCATAACAGTTCCAACTTAGATAGTTTAGATATTGAAAATAGTTCATATATTGAAATAGTTATAAATTAAAAATAGTTTATATTTAAAAACAGGTTATAGATTAAATAGTTTATATATTAAAACAGTTTATATATTAAAAGAGTTTATTGAAAGTAGTTTCAAATTAAAATTATTTCTCCCAATTTCACAAATCAATTCAGATTCCCATTAAAACCATTTCAATTTATTTCGATTTCAAATCCAAGGTTGAACTAACCCTTCAAATTGAATAGGTTTCAAGGTAAATATTCAAACAATTTACAATATCTCAATTTGATAAATTTCATTTATATTTCAAAATTCAACTTTAACTTTATTTAAATTCGAAAATATTCATTTTATCATTTTCATAAGCATCTAAATAAAATCCCAGATTATAAATTTAAATCAAAATTAAAATATTAATTATCTAACTTCAATTTATTTAATTCTGAAATATTCACTTAATCGCCTTTTATGAACATTTAAATAAAATCTCAAATTCAAACTTAAATCAAATTTAAATATTCAATTTCAATTTTATACTTTAAATTTGAATATATTCATTTAATCATCTTACTCAAAATAAGGTATAAAGTTATGAAATCATAATCTTAAAATCTCAAAATCAATAAGTTCAAATCCATTCTTATTTATATCCAATTCTTAAACAAATAAGATTACAAATCAATAAGTTCAAATCCATTCTTATTTATATCCAATTCTTAAACAAATAAGATTTCAAATCAATTCCAATTTATCTTTCCAACCATACTTTATTAAATTTATTACAAAATCTATTTTTTAAAATTAATGTAATTTTATATAAATACTTAAACATAATATATATATACTAATTAAATTAAATTTTATTAAATTAAATCTTACTATTAAATTTTATTTTATATTAAATCTTAATTTATATATTTTTAAAATAATAAAATTCCCAAAACATATAATTTTAAAAATCTAAATTTTTCACATATATTAAAAATTAAAATATTTCTATTATATTTTAAAAATCAATATTTAATAAAACCCATATATTTCCTTTCCTATTTTCGAAATCGTTTTCAAAATATAGACCAACAATGTCCGTATATAATTTTCTAACTATGGCTAAGTGATACAGATATTTATCATTTCAATCCGCAATCTAAATATTTACGGGTATATATCATTTCAACCCGCAATCCCAAAATTCAAAATCAATGAAAATCGTTTGGGTTTATCATTTCAACCCATAACGATTTTCCCTTGATCTGTAAGATCGTTCGGGTATGTATCATTTCAACCCATAGGGAATTCCTAGACTAACAGGGAACTTGTAGTGTGGGAACAATAGAATAATATAAAATGACATACATATCAATAAGGGCATATATCATAATTAACAAATTAAATATAATATATATAACAGGTTATGGTATCATATGTCAATTAATACAGGTAAACAATTGCAAATAATAACATATCATAGTTAACAGTTTAAATAACTAACCAATAAAATTTAACAACATATTTCAATCGTTATTTCATGTGAAATCAATTTATTAAACAAAATAATGTTAATCGTGAGTGATCGTTCACCTTTCGAGGCTAGAGAAATTTGACAACGAACTAAGCTGCGAATCCGAGCAACAAATTCCAAAGCAAAGTACCATGAACACGAATTTGACGATCAAAGCAAAGATGGAAGTTTGGAATCGACGGAAAACAAATCAAAACTAGCTTATTATAAACTGAGCAAAATATATGTTATACATAAAAAATTTCTCTTAATCAATTTAAAACATATATTTAAAATAAATTCTTTATATATATATATATATTTCAAATCAATATTTAATTTTAAACACATAAAATAAAATCTCTATATATATATTTGGAAGCCAAACTCATGTATACTTATATAACTAATATATATACTAATATATAACTTACATATATATTATATTTTAAAATCAATATTTATAATAAAAATCAATATAAACTTACTTTATTGTAATATATATATATATATAAACTCAAACAGATCATATATATAAACTTATATATCTTATACATTATAAATAACTTTATATATATATACATATACAATTCAAAAATCAATATTAAATAAACAAATATATCATCTTTCAAAATTTTCATATAATATATGCAGACAATTTACATAAACAAATATAGGCAGGCTTGATGTGTATAAACAATTATATGCAGACATATATATTTAAAAATATATATATATATAGACTTGATGTGTATAAAGTATAAACAAATATACGTACATACTTGTTAAAATCTATAATATATATAGGCTGCTGCCGCTGCGTGGCTGTGATGGTGACTCGGGTGAGCGTATAGATCTAGTGGAGGGCAGAGATAGGTGGGAGGTGAAATGCGGTCTGAGTTTGCAATGGAGGAATGGTTCAAGCTAACAGTGTACTGTCCAAAATGCTATAGGAAAAACACATGCAACCTATATTTCTTTTTCTTTGAAAGCCACGGCTGTCATTAGAGAAAAGAATGTAGGGCTACTGGCGGTGCTAGGATGCGGTCACGTGGGTAGGTGCGGCAATAGGAGGGGAGCATGTAATGGCCAAGCGGTGGTGAGGAGGGAAGGATGCAGTAGGATGGTGACGAGGTGGTTCGGTGACTGGCGTGGGTTTGACAAACGACGAAGGATGGGTTTCGGTGGATTAAAGATGGACGAGCAACGTAGAAGGCGGATCGTGAGTTTAGATGGCACGGAGAAGGAAGATGAAAGCTACAGCTAAAATTATATTTACTTTATTATATAATAATTTGTTTTTCTTAGAACAAAAGGGTGCAAATGAACGAATATAAAATGGAAAGAAACATAAATTAATAAACTAGGAAAACGCAAAAGTCAAATATGAATTGTTGGGAATATCAATAGCTAACAACTATTACTTTACCTGATTGACCAACGAAAGGACACAGGGAACAAAAGGCTTGAAATGCGGAACCGATACGGTTAACTATTTCACAGATTTCGTCGCGTACTGGATGTCGAAATATAAAAATGAATATACTGCGGAGATCAGCATGGCGAGATGAACAGAATGGTACACAGATATGGTGATACGATCATTCTATCAAAAGTCGATATTCGCTGCCAAAATACTGCTAAACCGTCAAAAATAAGATAAATGGAGCTAGAGCAGTCCAAATTTGGTGAAACAAATTATGACGTCTCACTCAAAAAATGATTTACATTTTTATTATATAAAAATATTTGGATTTTGAAAATATTTTAATTTCATCAATTTTAACTGGTTTAAATTGAAATTGAAAATTACACAACAGAGTTTACTTTCGTATTTTCCAATAATTTTTTTACCATTTGCTATATTTAAATAGACGTACTACAAATATTAAAATTTCATTACCGAATTGAATTGTTATATTTTCATGAAAATTTCAGTTAAATACATTATTAAAATCGTTAAAAATTCTAGGTCGTTATAGATGTTTAAGATTTTTTAATTATTTTAATAAATGATGTTTAAAGTTAATTGATTAATTTAAAATAAAGGTGTTTAAAATTGATTAACTGATTTAATAAAAGTGTTCATAAAGGTTAATTAAATGATTTAATAAAAGTGATTAAATTTAATTAGCTGATTTAATAAAGGTGTTTAAAGTTAATTAATGGATTTGTTAATGGGGTTATAAAGTTGATTAATTTACTTTCGAGATAATTAATATGGTTTTTAATTTATAAAAGTATTTTAATTATATTATTGTCTCCCGGGATAATAGTTGTTGTTTGAAATTTATAAACGGTAGTTTATAAATGAGAAAATCTTTTAAAGGGAGTGTTTAATAATAAATCTAAGTGTAAATTGTTTAGGGGTTTATAGTAAACGATGTTTAATTACATTAGTTTTTGATCTATCTTTTACCTGGTAATATAATTTACTCTTTACAAAGAATATTTTCAAGGTGTTTTTAAAGTGTTTTATAAATATTTGTGATGTGAAAACCAAGCACAAGTTCGGTAAAGTTTAAAAGTTTGATTCGGATAGGAAAGAATAAGGAATTTAATTTCCATAAACGATATCGTTTATATGGAAAGGATTTAGTCATACTCTTAGCACTAAGTGTTGAGGTATGAAAACTCGTTTCTATCTTGAAGGTTAAAATTGTTGTCAGGGCAATGCCTAGAGTTAACACAACCTTACTTGCTCGGCTTCATTTTCAATCGAGGGATAGTTCAAGTTTGAAATTGACGAGCAGCGGTAAGGGTATGAGATTTAATTTCCATATATGATCATTTTGATTATTCTCAATAATTGTTTTATTGAATATCGATTCAGCTTTCTTCTTTGTGTATCGTCAACTTAAGATGATTTTTTGTTCATATGAGCATTGATATCCTTTGTCGAAAATGACTAAAACTAGAAAGCGACTGGGGCCAAGCTATATGGGATTGCTCCCATTAGGGTATTTTCACATCTACTCTAGACTGGTTTCTATGGTGTACGCATGAAGATGTGAAATACTCGGATTCTCGGTAAGGTTGGCGGGGTCTGGCTTAGAGTTCCTGAGAGGAGTCATGGAAGAAAAAGACCCTCTCAAGTATATTGTCTAGAGGTATACTTTCAGCAAGAGGACACGCCCTTTTAGTCATTGTTGGAAAATTCCTTTCCATGTTGTTGATTCAAATCTTTGACTTGTTTTCTTAATTGCATCGAGAAGTGACTAGAGCTCTTCTCGATGTTTAATTATTTGTGTCCATTCTTTAAGTTTGGATTTTGATCTTGTTTATGCCCGTTCTTTCAAGTTTGGATTTTGTTTTAATTTGTTTCCACTCATTCAAGTGTGAAGTTGTTCTTGTCAGGTAAAATTCATTCCCTGTTTAGCGGTATGGTCTCAAAGAATCATTATGTGTTCATCTCATTCCAAACTGATCCGGGTGTTATTTTATTATAGTGTTTAGGTCAAACCAAGTATTTTTCCAGGTTTTCGTTGGTGGGACATAGAGCTCATGGAGTAGCGCTGGATGTTCACATGCCATAGAATTTTTATTTTCCGTTGTTATTATGTATACCCATCAGCAATTGTAAAGACATAAAGTTATAACTGTCCATGCAGATGCGGTTTGTTTTTAACTCTGATATATCATGTATTTTAGAGTGACAACTTTTATTGTCTTTGATATATTATATGTTGCTGTTCTAGCAATTGTTAGAGTGATAACGTGATATGGGGCTCTCGCATTGTGAACTATATGACAAAGTTTTGTCTCTCACCCTTACACGTCCCTTACGGGTTGGTTGAGAAGTCGAGAGGCAAATCAAAAACGAGGTTACCATTTGTAGTCATCTCCAAGTAGGGAGAACATTACAACTGGTATCAAAGTTGAAGGTTAAGCGAGAACCTTGGCTTTGGTAGGGTATGGCTCATTAGAGATAGGGTAAGTGACACCCTAGAATGAGTTGCGATAATTATATATACTAGTGCGTATTTGTTATTACTATAAAAACGTATTGTGTAAATTGGTCTATTCAGTCGTTTATGAGTTCTGGTCGAGACGTGGGACACCACGGTGTCGATAAAGGTTCCTAAACACTTGAATAAGGCAAACAAACACGATATTGATTTTTGAAAATTCGGCAAATGGATTATTTTACGTAGGAATGTATATTTTATATTTATAGGAATAATTTTTGAATTTATATAGTTATCCAAGGTATGTTTGTTTGTTAATGATAATATCTCTTTATTATCATTATTGTTTGATTTGTCATGCTCGAATAGTTTAGGAACATCGACTATTGTTTATTGATTTTTAATTTATGCTCGATCAGTTTGTGGGCATTTATTATTTTGATAGTTATGAGTGTACTAAAATGAACCCCTTGTGAATTAAGTTTCCCAGTTTGACTACAAGGTGTTCCATGAAAATTTTAAGTTAAAAATCATCTTTTAATAATGTTGAGTTAAAAGCAAACTTTTAATCAAAGTTGTTTAATATAATCTAAATGGGAAAATAAGACATTTAAAACATAAATAATTGCAAAAAGTTTATTATAATAAAGGGAAGTTATTATAATATAAGATGATTTTAAAAGTTACGTTTTATATGAGTATGATATTGAAAATGATTTATATTATTTATAAAGAGTGTTTTACAAGTAAAAAGGATTTTTGAGAATTTAAATCCTGGTATTGCTTGAATTGATTTCAAAAAGATTTTGAGAAAAGTAATGGTAGTATTACTTTGAAATATTTGTGAGTATAAATATTTTAAAAGGAATCTTTAATAAAAATACATTTTCTTTGGATAGTTCGGGGAGAAATATCTTATTTAGTTTTTTGGTATTGTGAATAATCTTCTAAGTGACAATTAAATGTTTGCTTAGGCAAATGTTGTAATGCACTTAGTAAATTATTCTCTTTATCATTGTGTGATCAAAATAAGTTCAAACCCGAATGAACCTAAAGCTAATGTTAGCGAATAAGTTGTTAAAATTATTTTATAGATATAGATATACATGTAGTATGATTTCAAAAGGGGTTTTGAAAAAAATAAAAACCGAGTATTTAGTTCTTAAGTTTCGTTAAAGGAAATTGATTTAAAATAAAACATATTTTGGTAAAAGAATGTTTTGACAAATGATATTTTAACCTCTTAGATAGTAAAGAGATAAGTTAATTCAATTTAAATGGGTTAAAACTGGATAGGAAGATTTTAATAAACATTGTTCTATTAAAAGTATAGTTTTTGTTAATCATCTAAGTTTTGTAAACTATTTGGTGATATTGGGCCAGCCTATAAACGTCTTTCCTTAGAACATTCTAAGGTAAAGGGGTCGAAGGGTTGACTTAGTTTTAAAGACCCATATTTTGTTTGGACCTCCATTTGAAATTTTGAAAAAATAAATTAAAATTGACATTTTGTATGTACTCTTAAGATATAGAAGAGTATTATACAGTAAATAAAAGTGGAGTTAGTTTTTAATTTAGTGCTTTAAAAAGTTGTGTCTTTATAAAATGTTTATAAACTTAAGATAAAATTTGAGAAATAATTTATAAATAATTTTAGTATTGAATGAAATACAAGAAATGAAAATGAAAGTGATTTAGAAAGAGATTGGTGTAATTAAGAAATCGATCAGATTGGTGTAATGAAAGTGATTCTTAATCTAGGGTTCAAATACGTAACTTTGAGTGATTATGCTAGTTCGAAAAAAGACTTCTCACATGATTCTTGTCAACGAACACTTGATTCAAATTCTTAATATGATACTGAGGTTTTCTATTATAGTATATGACTATGCAAGGAGAATAGAGGTTTCTAATCGAGAAACCTGATCGAAATCCACACTGGTGAGGTCGAGTGAGTGATACTAGTTCGGAAGTAAAGTTTATTTATCCGAGCAAGTGATTGGACCAAATACTGCATATGAAAGATTTATGTACATCATACGGATTAAACATATTTTTATGCTTTTTTGTGTGGCTTAGGAAAGTTTAAGGAGCGACTTTCAATTTTCTAGCTTAGATAATCTTCTAAGAAATAACCAAAGATTGACGAGCGTAATAGTATGTTTAGAAAATTATCTATATCGTTGGACGATTGAGAAAGTTGCGAGCCTAAGCAAAATTCTAAATATTGTTTGTTAGTCATTTAAAATTTTTAATAACGTTAAGTTTTAGTTTATTCCTTTATGAAATTTGATTTGATTGATAGTGTGATGTTATCGACTACAGTTTATAAAGTTATTGTTTATTGGGTCTTAAATCCCTATGCTTTTATAAAGTGATTTTGAAATTTTTTGAAAGAAATAATATTATTATTATTTTGAAAACTTTAGTGAAGTATTATTATTTTGGAATATTTGAAGAAGATTTTTATGAAGTGGTTTTCAATTTTATTTTTTATGACTAAAGTTGGGTGATTAGGGTTTCTAATTTGGAAAACCCACCAGGTATATTTGTTTACTCTAGTTATTGTTATTAGAGGAACCAAAATACCACTGGATGCTCTGTGTTGTTTTGATTTTAGATTGTACCATGATTCGCTAGGAGGATGATGCAGCAGCGGAATGACAAAATGATAATTCTGTGAAAGTAGCAATCGATGGAATGAAGAATACTGAATGGCCCAAATTCGTTGATCCGAAGATACCGAATTCTAGCTATCTTCGTCAGGTTGATCGCGCACGATACCGTGAAAGAAGATCTGCAATTCTTCAGACGTTGATCAAGCGCACTTGATACCGTGAATTGGCTTCTACGATCGTTGATCCGAGCGCACTCGAATGCCGAAAGAGGAGATAGGAGATTACACTCAACTACCAATTTAATGAAATCACAAAGCTAACAAACAAAAGTTTTTATTCCCATCAACTCCTTTACAAATGACCCAACGTGCCTATTTATAGGCTTACAACTCATCACACACAAAACTGTACAACACTTAGGTCGGTCACGACCTAAACATCACGACCTAAAAAACAGTCGACCTAAAAACAGACGCGACCTACGACCTAAAGCAGCAGCGACTCAACACAAAGAAAACAATACAACACATTACAAATCCACACTTACATCACAACACATAGGTCGTTCACGACCTAAAATACAACATACACACGGCAGCAGCGACCTAAGCTCCTACAGCGCCTTAAGTCTTGCGACCTAGAATAAAGCGGCTTCAGGACATCTTTGCGACCTATAGTAAGCGACCTATCTTCCCATATCTCCTGCGACCTAACTTAGGTCGTAGCACCTTTTTCTTCAACTCGTTTGCTCGTAAGTCGCTAGGTCGTTCCAGCTGGTTATCCTTCTTGTTAGGTCGCATACGACTTAATAGTATGTTAGGTCACTCGCGACCTAAGACTTGGTCTGTTTGGCCTGCATCAATGAGCAACCTGTTAGGTCGTTCCAGCGACCTATTCTTCTGCTTTAGCTCGCTATTCTCAAACCCGTTAGGTCGCTTACGACCTAAGACTCCAACTTCCCATGACTCTTCACAAAGTTTTAACTCGTTAGCTTCCTCGTTAGGTCGTACTCGACTTAACAACATGTTAGGTCGCACACGACCTACGACTTCATCTTTCTGGGCTGCATCATCCTCCCCTGGTTGAGAAAAATTCGTCCTCGAATTCGCGCCCTCTTCTTCCTCAACAATCTCATCCCCATGATATGGTATAAGATATTTAACATTAAACACGTCAGAAGTGTATACATCCTCCGGTAGCTTCAACTTATAAGCGTTTTCATTGATCCGTTTCACAATCGTTACAGGACCAATCTTTCGAGCTTTAAGTTTATTGTATGCTCCCACTGGAAAATGATCTTTTGTTAGCACAGCATAGACTAAATCTTCCTCATTAAATTCAACGCTTCTTCGCTTCAAATCCGCAGATCGCTTATACTTTTCATTCGCTTTCTCCAATCGTTCCTGAACGATTTTATGACATTCTGCCAATCCATCAACAAAATCAACAGCCCGTTTAACGGTTCTCTTTGGTTGTGGTACTATCGTCAAATCCAACGGCCCCTTTGGTAAGCTTGAATACACTATCTGAAATGGACTGAAACCCGTACTACGGTTTATAACATGATTGTGAGCAAACTCCGCTTGACATAACTTCATATCCCAACTCTTCAGATTATCCTTCACAAGGCATCGTAATAAATTTCCTAAAGATCTGTTAACAACTTCAGTCTGACCATCGGACTGCGGATGGTAAGCACTACTGAAATTTAGCTTTGTTCCTACCATCTTCCACAAACTCAGCCAAAAATGACTTAAAAATCTAGTATCCCGATCAGAAACAATGGATTCTGGTAAACCATGTAAGCGATACACTTCTTTAAAGAATAACTCGGCAACACGGACGACATCAGCTGTCTTCTTACAAGCGATGAAATGTGCCATCTTCGAAAACCTGTCCACTACAACATATATCGAATCATTTCCCCTCTGAGTTCTTGGTAATCCCAAAACAAAATCCATACTGATATCAACCCATGGCCTAATCGGCACGGGTAACGGCATATACAATCCCGCATTCGTCGCTGTCCCCTTGGAAACTTGGCAAATATGACATCTCTCCACAAACTTTCCAACTTCCCGCTTCATCGAAGGCCAATAATAAGATTGAGAAATCAATTGTAAAGTACATTCTCGGCCCACATGACCTTCCTCATGCAACTCCTTTACAATCTTCATACGTAAGCTGCACTCTGGTATACATAATCGATTTCCCTTAAAAAGAAAACCATCCACCATAACAAACTCATCCGTCTTCCCCTCCTTGACTTCATCTACATACTTCGAAAAGTAAGAATCATCAACAAATAATTCTGGCAATACATCAAACCCCGTTACTTCAACCTTCATTGTAGTCAGCAAATGATTCCTTCGACTCAATGCATCTGCCACTCTATTCGTGATTCCCGATTTATGCTTCACCACAAATGTAAATTGTTGTAAGTATGCAATCCACGAAGCATGCCTAGCTGCAATCTTGTCCTGTCCCTGCATATGCTTCAACGCCTCATGATCAGTATATAAAACAAATTCTTTATGAAACAAATAATGCCTCCAATGTTTCACAGCTTGCACAATAGCATAAAATTCCACATCGTAAGTATTGTATCTCATCTTTGCTCCTGATAACTTCTCACTGAAATATGCAATAGGACGTCCTTTCTGACTCAACACCCCTCCAATTCCAGCCTTTGATGCATCAGTATGTAATTCAAACAACAACTGAAAATCTGGCAACACTAGAATTGGTGATGTCGTCAAAAGTTCTTTGATTCGCTCAAAAGCAACCCCTGCTTCCTCCGACCATAAAAATTGCTTCCCTTTCATACAATCAGTAACTGGTGCCATCACACTACTGAAGTGTGGAATGAGCCTTCGGTAGAATGACGCCAAACCGTGAAAACTTCTAACATCTGTTATCATCCTGGGTTGTGGCCAATTTCTGATTGCTTCAACTTTATTCTGATCCACCTGTATACCTCCTCCTGATATAACATACCCCAAAAATAAAACACTATGTGTCATGAGCACGCATTTCTTCGTTGCAGCATAAAATTGTTCCTGTCGCAGTACCATCAACACTTCTCTCAAATGTTGCAAGTGTTCTTCTGGACTTCCACTATATATCAGTATATCATCAAAATACACCACCACGAATTTCCCAATGAATGGTCTAAAAATTTGGTTCATCACCCGCATAAATGTACTTGGTGCATTCGAAAAACCAAACGGCATAACCGCCATTCGTACAACCCCTCACGTGTCTTGAACGATGTTTTCCATTCATCCCCTGGTCTGATTCGAATTTGATGATAACCACTCTTCAAATCAATCTTCGAAAAGATAGTAGCTCCGCTCAACTGATCCAACAAATCATCAAGCCTTGGCATAGGAAATCTGTATCTCACTGTAATCTTATTCAACGCCCGACTATCAGTGCACATCCTCCACGTCCCATCCTTCTTTGGTACTAACAATGCTGGCACATCACATGGGCTTAAACTTTCCTGCACACGCCCTTGTTCAAGCAATTCTTCCACTTGCCTTCTCAACTCCTCATGTTCTTTTGGACTCATTCTGTAGTGTGGTCTATGAGGTAACACAGCTCCTGGAACAAGATCAATTTGATGTTGAATGTCCCTCAACGGTGGTAACTCCGTTGGTAGCTCCTCAGGAAATACATCGTCAAACTCTCCCAGTACTGGTTTCACTTCTTCAGGAATTTCAACCACTTCATGACTCCCACGTCCAATCAATAAGAATACTTCAGGCTCCTCTTCTACTTCCTTCACAAACTCCTTCAAAGATAACAAAGTTTTAAGCTCTTCAATCTCTTCCAACTTGTTTTCTTCTTGTTGTCGCTTCTTAGGAATCAAAGTGATTTTAGTTCCTTCAAACATAAAACTGTAACTGTTAGTACGTCCATCATGTTGCACAGCTCTATCATACTGCCACGGTCTCCCCAGCAACAGATGACATACGTCCATGTCCACAACATCACACCAAATTTCGTCCTTGTATTTCTTCCCAATTGAAAAATTAACACAAGCTCTTCTTCCAACTTTCACCTCCCCACCTTTCCTCAACCAAGCTAACTTGTAAGGAATTTGAAAAAATATTTTGAATATAAATCCCAGACATTTAGTTCTAATTTTATCTTTTGAAAGATTGGATGCTCAGAATTTTATTATAGAGTATTCTCTGTACTTTTATTAGATATGGTTGTTATATTGTTTATGTTGCTATTGCTTATGATAGAAATAGCTTGTGTATTGCTTTTTGGTAGCATAGTTCTCTTTTAGATTATGAGTACTAAATAGGTACAAGGAAGCAAGAGATTGCTATTTGATTTCTTACGCACCTGCATTCGCATCGAAATAATGAGTTGCTTCCAAAAATAAAAATCAAATGCAAAAGTGGTACATAGTAGATTTAGATATTGGTAATTGGTTGATGATTTTATGCCCCCAATAGGGGAGGCCACTTGGCTTTTATTTTCTTTTGTTGATTTGGATGAGTTGCGACGAGTTGAAATTTTTCCGAATCTGCCGCGTAAAGGAGGTGCTACCGAAATTTTCCATAACATAAAGGACTTTAAAAGTTTAATAACTCATTTTAATTAATAGTTTTTAAACCTTAAGGGTTTGGGGACATTTTCTTCCTTTGGTAATTTTGGGGACGTAATTCCTTTAAAGGGGGGGAATGTAACATCTCAAAATAGTATCATTTTGAATTTGAATATTTAATTAATTTTAAATATTTAAATAATTGATTTTTTAAATATAAATAACTTATATTCAAATATAGGGATTATTTTAATATTTGAATTGTTAGTTAAAATATCTATTAAATGGATTAAATAACCATATTTAACTCCTTTTTAATTAATAAATAATAACGGTGAACTCATTTTGTTGATTTATGTACAATGATAAATAGTTCGAATAAATATTGGTAATGTGATTGAAAATATAAAACGGTCTTGAAATGCGTTTAATTATCGTTCTGAGGCACTGTCTTGGATTTTGACGAAACTAGTGCCATTGGGACCGAAATTATAAGGCAATGTATGCCGACGAGTTTCGTGGCGATCGGATGTACTGTGTGATCATGCAAGCTCGAAACGCGTAACGATTAATTTTAGAGAATTAAAATAATAATATAATTTGATTATAAAAGCTAACTTTTGTATATGATGGAATTTGGTCCCGAAATTAGTTTCATTGAGTTGAGAATAGGGGTATTGGGCTAAGAACGCTAGTGAGCATGCCTCGATTGAAGTTTATGATTTTAGAGGATGATAGTGTCAGAAAAATCTATAAAAGGACCTCACTTCTCTCTTTTCCCAAACTCCTTAACCATACCCTAGCAAATCTAATGGCCACCATTGATCAGCGCCATAAGGGGCTGATTTAGGCAAAATGTCCAGCTAAGAAATTGTGCGCGGGGGTGAGTCGAGTGAGATGACCGGTGAGATCGTCGTGAATCGAGGTGAGGTGGAAGGAAATCGACTGTGAAGGCGGCAACTAGGTTTGGATTTTCCGAAGTCGACGTTGATCTTTGTGCGGTGGCCCTAAAGCAAAAATGGAGGGGTTGGCGAGGGCTTTGTTTTGGTGGAGTTTGGTGACGATTGGTCACCTATAGCGGCGGCAGGCCGTAGATGAACAGAATCGCGTTTTTGGGGTTCGACTTTGGCTGTGGGGCTACGGTAGGAGGCGTTCTGGGTGGCGATGAGTTCGCAGTGGTCCGGGGAGTCGACGGTGGCGGCACGGTGGTCGGATTTGCCCTACGGTGGCATCAAGGTGAAGTTGGATGGAGGAGAACGATGCGGCCTGGGTTTGATAATTAGGGATTTGGGCCTGACTGGGTAATTGAAATTGTAATTAGTGAATTAATTATTATTTAATTTCAGAATCTTATAAACCCAATAACTATTTCATACGAGGTTGGATTCAGACGGGGTCAGTTGTGTTGGACTCGTATCAACGTCATCTACGTATTGGAATTGGATTCATGGAATTCAGAGCTAGTGGAACTTCAAACTAAAATCGAACGCCGTTCGATTTTAGATCGAACCAGAACATGAAAGCTTCAACTGGAATTTCGGTGAGTTTACTCACCTTTAAATAAATTAGATGATACCTGTGTTGCTATAAATTATTGTTGAATGCTTGAATAATAGTTTATATTGTTGGTTAATTGTTTATTTGGATTTAAATTTCCGCTTGAAAAACGGATGGCATAAATAACCATTGTGTTGTAAGAGAAAAAAACAAAAGGGAAGTCGGAATGTATGTAGTGGATAGGTCGCCAAGGAACACTTCGAAAATACACATTCAGCTATGTGATTTACATGGGACTTTTGTAGTGAGACCCTAAGGGGTTTCTCGTCAATGTTTACTTATTTACTTCTATTCTTTTGTTGCTTATATTGATGTTTGGTTCAATTATTGGTGACATACTATTTGATTTGTATAAGCGTCGTTATAGCAATTTTCACTATACCGTCACTCACGAAGTATCACCCTTAAACGCTATGTTTGATCGTGTTTTACACCTTGAAAGTTGTTTAAACTATAATTTCAAATATTTTAGGAATTTTGAAAATAAAGGATAAGTGTTGATTAAAATTTATAAAAAGGGTTATAAATTTAATTAATCATTTTAATAATGATGTTTAAAATTAATTAATCAATTTAAATAATGATGTTTAAAATTCGTTAATCAATTTGGTAATGATGTTTAAAATTAATTAATCATTTTAAATAATGATGTTTATGGTTAATTATTCATTTTAATAATGATGTTTTAAATTAATTAATCGTTTTAAATAATGATGTTTAATGTTAATTAATCATTTTAATAACGGTGTTTAAAATTAATTAATCATTATAAATAATGATGTTTAAGGTTAATTTATCATTTTAATAATGATGTTTAAATTTAATTAATCATTTTTAATAATGATGTTAAGCTTTATTAATCATTTTAATAAATTATGTTTAAAGTAATTAATTCATTTAAAATAAAATGTTTAAAATTAATTAAATGATTTAATAAAAGCATTCTTAAAGATTAATTAATTGATTTAATAAAAGTGATTAAAGTTAATTAACTGATTTAATAAAGGTTTTTAAAGTTAATTAATTGATTTTTTTAAAGGAGTCATAAAGTTGATTAATTCGCTTTCGGGATAGTTAATGTGATCTTTAATTTATAAAAGTATTTTGATTAATTTATTATCTCTCGGGATAATAAATGATGTTTGAAATTTATACACGATAGTTTATAAATGAGAAAAACTTTTAAAAGAAATGTTTGAAAATAAAGCTAAGTGTAAATTGTTTGGGGGTTTATAGTAAACGATGTTTAAATAACATTGGTTTTTGACCTTTCTTTTTACTTAGAAATATAATTTGCTCTTTCAAAAGAATATTTTCAAGAGTGTAAAGTGATTTGCAAATATTTGTGATGTGAAAACCAAGCACAAGTTCGAGTTTTAAAGTTTAAAAGTTTGACTTGGATACCAAAATGATAAGAAATTTAATTTCTCTAAACAATATCGCTTATATGGAAAGGATTTAGTCATACTCTTAGCATTAAACGTCGAGGTATGGAAACTCGTTTCTATCTCAAAGGTTAAAATTGTTGTCAAGGCAATGCCTAGAGGTAACACTGCCTTAACTTGACCAGGTTCATTTTCAACCAAGGGATAGTAACAGCTTGAAATCAACGAGTAGTGGTAAGGGTATGATATTTAATTTCCATATACGATCATTTTGATTATTCCCAGTAGTTGATTTATTGACTATCGATTTAGCTTTCTTCTTTGTATATCGTCAGTTTGAAACGATTTGTTACTCATTTAAGCGTTGATATCCTTTGTCAGAAATGACAAAAACAAGAAAGCAAGTAGGGTCCAAGCTATGTGTTGCTCTTATTAGGATATCCTTACATCTAGTCAAGATTGGTTTTGGTGGTATTCATGCAAAGATGTGAAATGCTCTGATTCTCGGTAAGGTTGGCATGGTTCAGCTTGGAGTTCCCGAGAGGAGTCACAGAGGTAAATGACCCTCTCAAGTATATTGTCTAGAGGTATACTTTCAGTAAGGGGGCGCACCCTTCTGTCATTGTTGGAAAATTTCTTTCCTTATTGTTGATTAAAATCTTTGCATGTTTTCTTAATTGCATCGAGAAGTGACTGGAGCTCTTCTTCATGTCAAATTATTGGTGTCCATTCTCTAAATTTGGATTTTGATCTTGTTTACGCCTATTTTTTCATGTTTGGGTTTTGTTTTAATTTGTTTCCATTCATTCATGTGTGGAATTATTCTCGTGAGATAAAATTCGTTCCGTGTTTAGTGGCGTGGTCTCATAGAATTATTATGTGTTCATCTCATTACTTGAGCTTTCTCATGTTGTAACGACCCGAAATTTTTATCGTCTTGAGTTTTGAATAATTTTTAATATTCAATAATACGGTCTTTTGATCAAAATAAAACCCTTGTTAAATGATAGTTGGTAATAATAAATAGTTTTTAAACCAAGATAATATTTCGAATTTTCAGATTTTATTCAGAAAATAGAAAATTGGTTTAATTTGAATTTCTTATATATGTATGTACAACAACATAATTTATATGTAAATTAAAAACAAATTCAAATAAATATAGATGGAAAGAAAAGAATATATTACAAATAGAAATGAATATATCTCATGATAAATAATGTTGTTTAAAAATTTGGTTTTTTCTTATGTGCATACTTAAAGGTTCAAAAAGGAAAATATAGCATTTATAAACAAATATAAATATAGTATATTAAAAATAATATATATTGGAAAGTGGAAAAGAAGTAAATGTATAAGAAAAATATAATATGATGGAAATGAGAGAAAAATTTAAATAAAACATTTAAATCTTTTTAAAAGGGAATCTTTTACAAAATAGTGTTTTAACAAAAATGTTATTTCATACATTTTAAAATAAAATAGCAAGCTTTTATTTCTTTGAATTTTACATTCTAAAATAAAAATATATTTTGAATATGAAGTCTTGAAGCTATTATAATTAATACTACCTTATTCTCAAATTATAGTGAAAGCTTGAATCAAAATAAAATTTACTAAGTAAAATAGAAGAGAAAATAACCTAAAGAAATCAAGTAAAGGTAAAAAGTGAAACAAGTAAAAATTGAAGGAGAGGATATATATAAACATTGTCTGGTCAAAAGAAGAAAGACCAAAACATTCAACTTAACTTCTCTTCATCTCATCTCAAATATCAACTCAAAGTCACCAAGATCATTTCAATCCATCAAAAAAACATTTTACATCAGATCAAAACTTTTCTTCAGCCTAAAATATGGTACGTATACATCATTTCATTTTATATGAGCATGTATATATAAGCTTGTCTTCGGTTTGGTTAAGCCTGTAAACAAAAGAACATAAAACTCTGTAAAAAAAAGAAGCACCCTGTTCAAATCCAAAGCAAGGCAACAATTTTCAACTTTTCAGATCATAAACTAAAGTTTAAACTAGAAGCTTCAAAGATTTCAACAATGTTTAAGGTGAGTATTTACATCTGGAATGCCTAAATGTTTTACATTTGCTCTGTCAATTTTAACAGAGTTAGAAAATCATTTATGCTCTGATTTAAAAAATCATTATCTCTCAATCCATTTCGAGTTTGCCGATGATGTAAATTAATGAAGTGTTTGTTTCCGGTTTTAGATCACACTAAAAATAGTGTGTAGCTTGTTAATTTTATACGTTGTGTGAAACTGTCAATTTACAATAAGTATCCCAAGTTTTGTCGAATTTCAACATTCTTAAATCATTGATTCAGGTATGTAATCATGATTGTTATGTGAAATAGGAATTTTAGTGAAGGAGTTATGATTTTTAGTCGCCTAGGTTGTGAGAAATTGGAAGATGATCGGAATTCACTTAAAAATCATTTTCCGACGACGTGGTGGACGATAGGCGGTGCGATTTGGCCGAGGAGGTGCATGGTGACGAGGCCGAGGGTTTCACCATGGCGAATTTTCGAAATAGGGCTTGGTTTGAGGAGGCGAGGTGATTCTAGGGTTTATGGTTGTTGGGTTATGGCTCTCGGTCGTGATCGTTTTCTGGGAATGGGAGGCGATCGAACTCGGTGTGAGGAAGTCTGGAAGTTGTGGCGGGGGATGAGGGTGTGTGTGGTCAAGTGGCACGTAATCTGGTGATACGAGGTGGCGGTGGAAGGTGGTTATCTCTGTCGCATTTTTTTCCTTGTGCAATTGGGTTTCGGTTTGATAAAATGGAGGTTGGAGTGACAGGTGCATATGGATGGACTTGTGAGTTGCGGCGTGTTGGTGGTCCTAGTTGTGTCGATCGATGATCGGAGTGCTCGTGCACGTGCATGGCATGCATGAATTCATGTGGTTCCAGGAAGCTTTCGAGGCTCGTTCGATATAAATGGGAAGGGGAGGTACTGTGTTAGGTGGGTGCGGTCGCGTGTGAGGGTTGGTTCGAGCAAGACGGTTTGGGGTTGGTTTAGGTTCCTTGTTTTAGCTGGAAACTGAAAAACAGAAAATGGGAGAAGAAGAAGGGGAAAGGAAAGGAAGGGGAGCGGGTTTCTTTTTTATCTCTTGATAAGTGGATCTGGGCTTCGGCCCATAAGCAGGAGGTAGGTAAAAAGAAAAAAAATGTCTAATTTATATTTTTATAAAATCTAGAAACTTTGGAATACCATAACTCATACATACGAAACCCGATTATCGCGATTCATTTTGCGATAGATTCGTATCGACGAGTTCTTCGATGTCGTGAAGCCCGTTGTCAGATTCGACGAAGTGAAATTTTGTGGTATATTAAAACGGACATAAATTCAAGTAATCAATTTAAAACAAATATCATCATTTAAGTTTATATGACCTGTCCATTTAAGTTATTTGCCCAGATAAAAATAACGATGAGTTAATTTAAATTAATTACGATGTTTTAACATCTGTTTAGCAAAATAAAACACCGTTACGCTAATTGTATTTAATTGGACCCCTGTTGGCAGAATAAATCACCGTTTTGCCATTATTACTGAACATGTGTGTTTTTGGACATTAACTAGCAGAAATAGAACCATGTTCTACTATCATATTTATATGGACATCTATTTATTACCCTGATAATTATATTGGGCAAGATGATGTTGGATTAACTGTTAAAAATGGATTGACGTGAATATCTGAATCTGCTATTCTAGATTGTTATGGAATGAATGGTAACTTGATTAAGTACCATCGAAATTAATAAGCCTCTTTCCAAATTGGAAGTTGATTTTTGAATCAAACTTATTGAAAGGATAATTATTATTTATTAATGACGTTTTAAAGACAATTAATAATTATTTAATAATGATTTATGGTTAATTATTTTATGAGTCTTAAAAGGTTATTTAATTATTGTTCAATTTTTTTAAAGTGTTTAAATTTTATTTTAATTATTTATTTAAAGTTATTTTGTAGTAATTGGATTTAAAAGTTAATTTTTTTAAGAGTTAATTAGTATTAAAGTATTTTTATTTCAAAGATAATTTGTTCAAATATTAGTAGTGTTTTAAAAATAATATATTATATAGTAAACTTTAATAAAAGAGTATTTTCCTAAATTAAACTTGGAAAATTTATATAGAAACTTTATAAGTATTATTTTGAGATAATTATTAAATAAAGTTTTCGGGAAGTAATGGTATACTTTCATGGCAAAAATCGGGAGGCAGAGATTGCTTGCAGTTAAGTTTGGATTTCTCTGGGATATAGACGTAATCATTGAGCTGCGAATCCATGGTTGATACCGCATGGTACTTTCCATATTTATTTTAAAAAGATTTCAAATATTTTTGAAGGAAATAGTTTGTGAATATACTTATTCCGATGAGATAAGTATATACCTTTTGATAAATAGATTTAATTTATTGAAATTTAAATTAAATAAGGCTTAGTGATTTCAGTGGAAAAATGAAATCTTCGGTTGAATGATTGTTTATTTGATAGTTAAATAACCGACTATCAAATTTGGACTAAAACGTAACTATTGAGATATCTAGGGGAAACACGGGGATTATACGGTACAATTACCGTCGAAGGTGCTATACTGTACGTATAAACTCGTTTCGTTCTTTTAGGACGTTGATAAGGAAATCCATCCACTAACGGTTAGGAGATGATCTCCGGTCTTATTTTTGTTTGTTTATTTCCTAAAGAACAGGGGTTAAGTTTACCGGAAATATCGAACGTTGTTTCGAAGAGATCGAGATCAGATAACTTATCCGAAAACCACTTCGATCCAAAGAATACATTTTCAAAGTGAAGACAAGAGCATGGAATTGAAGATGGAGCATTGAAGTGCAAGGGCTAATCGCTACTAATCCTGAGGATGATTCCAAAATGGATGTGGTAGGAATAGTGCCTTCGGTTTCGTTCATACCCAGAACGGACTTGTATGGATGAATGCTATCAGTACATTGTCATTGGAGGACAACGAGCATTCCAAGTGAAAGTTCCTTAAAAAGGTAATCGTAGCCTCAAGCCTCATCAACCAGAATGACTGAAAATCAGGGGAGATGCAGCAAGGCAAAGTGGGTCGCACCCAATTAGGGTATGTTTATCACTTTTCTAGATACCCTCGGATATTATAAATACGGTGCATGGGAAGGAGCTCGATAAGGGTGCGAACACCCGGGGTGATAGCATATTCGGTACTATCCAGGTTAGGGGTAGGCCGGTCTTGTGTTGTAGGGGATCCCAGCGAAGTCCTCGGTACATTTCTCTAGAGGAGTACTATGATAGGTGGTACCCCAATTCCTAGTCATTGTATGGAAATCCATTCTCCAATACGTGCCTTTACGGTTTTGGTTGTAGAGCCTAGTATGTTTGAATTTAATTAATGTAACAATTTCGGCTCTTTGAATATGTATTTGTACTTAGACACTATTATAATATCACTGGGTTTCCTATAAAAGGTTTTGGTTATCGTAAGGGAATACCCGTCGTGTTTATGAGTGGCGTGGTCTTACGAGATACCTTTGATTTTTAAAGGATTTTTGGAAATTATATTGAATAAAATTCCTTATGATTTAAATTCTCACGTTGGTTTTACCAGACTGACCCGGGCGTGGTTTTTTCCTATATGCTCGAATCAGAGCGAGCATATTTCCAAGTTTATCTGGAAGGATTGGAGCTTCAGGAGAGGAGTTGGAGTGGAGGCCAGAGACGAATTCACGTAAATGATTATATTTTCCGTTGCATTTTAGTTGTGTTTATCAGCAGTAGTGAGGATAGGTTGTTATGACTGTCCGTGCTAAATAGGTTGGTATACTCTGATTGATATCTATACTATAAACATTACTGCTTTGTTTTGTGTAAAGATTTGTTCTATAGTATAGATTATTTGTTTCCGCTGTGAGATTCTGTGTTGTTTGGTTTTCTTTCTATCTTCTTTCTACTTTCTTTTTCTTACTATCCTCCTTTCTATTCAATTTGGACTGGACATGTGTGATAAATTGTCGGTTCGAACTGTATGGAAAAGTGGGTCGTGACACATGTTGGTTTTCCAAACTGATCTGAGTGTTATGTTATTACAAAGCCCAGGTCAGACCGAGTATTTTTCCAGGTTGTTGTTGGTGGGACATGGAGCTCATGGAGTAGAGCTGGATGTTTACCTGCCGTAGTATTTTTATTTTCCACTATATCTTTATATATACCCATCAACAATTGTAAAGACAAGAAGTTATAACTGTCCAGGCTGATGATGTTTGTTTTTAACTCTGATATACCATGTATTTTAGAGTGATAGCTTTTACCATCGTTGTTATATTATATGTTGTCATTCCAATGTGAGACTATGTTTCCCCCTTTTCCTTTTCTTTTTCTTTTACCCTAATAATCCGCCATTCCGGCACTTCGATGCTCAGGATTTGAATACCATGGATGTATTGAGTGCCGACATTTAAGGGTCGAAAAGGCGAGTTGTTGCTCCAAGCATTTAACAAGCAAAAGGAGATGTCGAATATTCGCAATGAATCGAGACATCGAAGTGAAAGAGCCAAGTCAACAAATGCTTTTGGATGCCGAGCTACAACAGACCTGGAAATGGGTACCGAGCTTCTAAGATACAAAAGCTATCGAGCCCGAAGGTAGCAAGATTATCAAGCCACAAGGAATGTCAAATTTAAATGCAGGATGGATGTCAAGATTTTATAGCCATAAGAAATGGTATCGAGCCAATAAACATAGATGTAGTTTCGCAGTTATGCAGTGGTGATACCAAGCTTATAAAATGAATCGATGAAGTTGCCAAACTTGTAAATATAAAACATCTCATGCTTATAAAGATATGAGGGTAGCGAGCTTCTACAACGACAAAAGAAATGTCAGTCACAAGATTCTAAAGATGTCGAGTCACAAGGTTCTTGAGATGTTGAACCTCTGTAGAATATGCAGCAAAAATAAGATGCCGCACCAATAAAGTATGAAGAATATCTAACTGTAAATGGATGATATCGAGTCTCTATGAACAACAAGCCTATCATGTATCAATGGTTATCGAGCCTATACAACATTAGCTTTGTAAAGCAACAAAAGATATTGAGCTTCAACAAGAATGATGAGTTTCAGTATTAGCACATGATATTGAGCATTTATAATCACACAGATTGTCGATATTAACAATGTAAAGGGATATCAAGTTTTAATAATGCAAAGAGGATAATGAGTATCCAGCTGGTGGACGCGTGGCAGCCATCTCGCCTACAACTACCTATATAAATAAACCCCATCCGCCACTTGGAAGGTGCCGATTCATTTCTTTCTCTAATTCTCAAATTATAAGTTGTAAAACCTAAATTGATTTGGGGATTTCTTGATACAATTGTAACATTTTGCATATAAGAACTTGGACAATAACCTTTGCATAGCATAATGCCTTCAATATATGTACCTTTGACTATTATTGAAAGAATAAACAAGCGTATAAATTAATTTTGGACTTGAATTCGAATTTGGACTTGCATATTGACAATTTGAACATGGCCACTTAAGCTCTTGCCTAAATCAAAGTTTACTTTGCATAAAGACGATTATGTCCATTGACATATGAATAGTGGATTGTGATATATGTGAATTGCCTATCTTGACCATTAATGAATAAGTAATGGGCTATTGCATATTTATGCGACTTGCCTATTTTACCCTTGGACATATGACTTGGATTTTTGGATAACTTCATGACTATATTAAAGCTCATGAGTATTATCGGGTCCATTTAAAATAACACTATCTTATACAACAACTTGGGTATTGAGCAAATTTTTGGTTTAACATTTTGGAGAATGGTGAAGACTAGAAAAGTTAATGTTCTGACTGAAGAAATTATACAAACAGTAACCTTGGAGGATAATACCACTTCGAACTTTAATCTGGAGAATACAGAGATATAGGAACCTTCAGGACCAGCAAAGCCAATAAGCAGCGAAGCTAAAATTCAAGATCTAACGCAACGACTTACAATGATGCAAGAGCTTTTTAAGAAAGTTCTTTCTTAGAAATCTTCTAAAACAACAAAGCTAACTAAAGAAGGAGAGGAAGTGGAATCTCCAAGAAAAAACTTAGACACTTCAATACTCGAAAGTAAACATAAGGGCAAAAGTACCATGGGCCCACAAAGAAAGAAAGGCACCCAGAATGAAGGACTGGCCATGTATTCTCCAAAATAACAAGAGAAAGAAGATAATAAGGCTAAGTTGAATCGTCGAAAGGAAAATCAAGAAAGGCGAGCAAGAAGGATTCCCGAACAATCAAGTAGCTCGATCTCACATAAAGAATACTAGACCTATAGAAGTGACTACCGTGATGATGAAACCTACTTGAGGGACGCGGCTAATAAAATGGTGAAAGACATGCTTAATCTTAAAGGAAAGTGGACTCTTGATCGAAGGGTTAATAACAATTTTCGTGAATCTCCATTCACAGAAGATATAATGTCTATTAGAATTCTATCTTACATTAAAATCTCTTCACTGAAGTATAACAAAATCACCTGTCCTAATGATAATCATTTTGGATTTTGAGAGCCAAATTGATTTACATAACGCTTCTAAAGCAGTACGTTGCAGGCTCTTTCCGATGACTTTTCAAGGAGCGGCTGCTATATGGTATAGGCACTACAGAGAGAATACGATTTACTCTTGGGAACAATTCTCTTATGAAATTTTAGCATGGTTTTTCATATGCAAAGATCCTACAATAGATTCTAATGTGCTGGCTAATATCAAACAAAGATCTAAATAGTTGCTTGGTGAATATCTGTAACGAACTAGATTTTCGACCATCGAAAATCGACCCTAATACGTCCACCGTATCACATGCCGAACATTCAAGTGCCGGAAATACCAATTTGTTAGGGTAAAAGAAGAAGGTAGAAGATAGTAAAAATTAAACAACACAGAATCTCACAACGCAGCGAATAATATATAATACAACAATGATCTTTACAAAAAAGAAACATCTTTATTCATATATACAACATCAGAGTACACTAGATTTATCCTAAATTTGGACAGTTATAGAAACCTGTCCTTACATTAACAAACATACAAACCCTATAATACAACAAAAGAAAAATATACGTGAATACGTGTTGATCATCCAGCTCCTCTCCAACTCCAAAGTATCCAGCTAAACCCTAGGAAAACATGCTCGGTCTGACCCAAGCATCACATGGAAAAATGCTCAGGTCAGTGTGGTAAACCAGCGTGAGTAAAACTCAACAACAAGCAACAACCAAATTGATTTCTACATTTGAAAACTTTTCAAACAAAGGGTGTCTCGTAAGACCACACCGCACATAAAAACGGACGGGTTTTTACCTTATGATAACCAAAAAAAATTATATCAAAATCCAGTGAGATTATCATAGTGTCTAGGTTTAAAGTAAATAGATAAAATAGTTGAAATGCTTGCATCTCACATTCCAACATACTAGGCTCTACAATCGAAAACGTAAGGCACATATTGGAGATTGGATCCCAACAATGGCAAGGTAAGGGACTACCTTTCGATGATACACCTCTAGAAATGCACCAATGCTAACACAGAGCCGGCTACCCCTCTAACATGACAGACCAGGTTACCTCACCCCCTTGACACTGAGGCATTATACTCCCACGGTGTTTGCGCGCAAACCAACTCTGAAAGGGACATCCAGAATGGGGTGACCGCTCCTAATGGTAGCTAACCACATAGCTCTGCTGCATGCCCTATTTTTGCCATTCTTCCCGGTTATGAGGCTATGTTTTACCTTTCTGAATAGCAATCCATCTTGGAATTCTAACACTGCCTTTTAGACGTCAATGCAATGCCAGCATTCATCCATACAAGTTCGTTCTGGGTCTAAACGAAACCGAAAGCACTAACTCTACTACATCCATTTTGGAATCACCCTCAGGATTAGTAGCAGTAGCCCTTGCACTTCAAAGACCACCATCTTCAATCATAATCAAGATGTCTTCCACTCGAACGTACATGTTGGTTCGGAGTGGTTTTCAGATATAGATCTGATCATGGTCTCTCCGTATCAACAACCGATAATTTCTGGTTCAATCATTCCCGGTTCTTTTGGAAGTAAGTATTCGAGACCCTATTGGGGAACTCGAATTTGGATTCATACTTCCTAAGTAAAATTGGGTCAAACTTGATAGTCGGTTATTTAACTATCAAATAAACAAACATCCAATCATGGTTTAATTTCCATATAGGATCCACTAAGCCTTTAATAATTCTCTTTAATTAATACAATACTTTATAAAATTTGATCAAAAGATCTTTTCAAAACACTATTTCCAAACCCCTTGCATTTCCTTTATACTTGGGAAACATTTATATACTTATATCAATGGTATAAGTATATTATCAAAACATTTTACTTTTCATGCCTTCAAAATAAAATTATATACTTATCTTATAAGTATAAGTATATTTAAACTTTTCAAAGTTTTCTTCTTTCCAAATCCCAACATTTCTTCCAAATAAAACATTATGTTTATCCTTTATCAAAAATTCTCTTTTTAAAATCTCATCTCATATTTCAATTAACTTATAACTTCCAAAATAAAGTTATAACCCACTTCTATAACCTTTAAGTTAATTTATAAACCTCTTTCTAAATCTCTGAAATGATTTATAAACCTTTTTCCTATTTTAAAAACTCTTTATATAAACCTTTCTATACTCCTTTATAAATATCATTTAAAAAACATCATTTGTAAAATAACTTAATAACCCTTTCTGATAGTAAAACCCCTTTCCATACACAAGTTATCATTTATAAATATCTTTATAAGAATTAAATAACTTGAAAAACCATTTATAAACCCTTAGCCTCAAATTTATTACAGAATTTAAGTAAATTCAAAACCATACTTTATAAATTCCAAATGAGGCTTAGCAGTTCCAATGGTACTGATTTAAGTTACCATTTTATTTCAATTTAATTCTAATTCACTTAATAGTTATTTACATAAGCAACATGTATGTAAATACAACTCATATCCAAATCAGGAAATAACATGTCAATATGAACTAACTATCATATACATGTCCAAATAGCATAATAGCAGGAGGGTGATTTGTCCTGCTAAACAGATGTCCAAACAATTCAATCAATTTATAGCAGAACGGGGATTTATTCTGCTAACACATGTCCATAAAATCAAATCACTTACACTATAGCAGAATGATGTTTTGTTCTTCTAACAAATGTCATTTTGTCTTCCTAATCATATAGGGTTACTTAAGGTCTGGACAAGAGATCCTCGGATTTGGAATCAGTTCACTTTAAAAAAGATTCATTTAAAACACATTCGGTCCAGTTTTAAAATCACCTTTTAAAAAGATTTAAATAGATTTAATCAGCTTAAACCCCTATTAAATCTTAATTAACCCTTATTAATCAAGCTTAAGTCATAATTAAATTCTAATTAGGCTTAATGAACCTGATTAAGTGCTAATTAACTTACTAATGCAACTTGGTTAAGGCTAAACCAAATTGTTTAAAAGTTAAGCCCTAATTAATTAACTATTAATTAAATAATCCATTAATTAAATAATAATTAATTAACTAATTAACTTAATTAAATAATTATGAACCATCAATTACTTTTTAACCATGTTAAATACCAATTAAAACTTAATTAATCAAACAATAGTCATTAACTTAACTTAAGTATTGATTAATTACTAATTACCTTCTTAATTACTAATTAAGGCTGATTATCTTTTTATTTAAGTAACTAATTAATTAGTTAATTAACTTATAACTTAATTACTTTTTAATATTACTAATTAAGTTTGAAAAACTTTGTAAACTAATTTCAAAATAAAATTAATTTGAAATAGAAATTCAAAGCTTTGCCGAACTACATCCATAGCGACTATCGCTATGAGTGTAGTTTGCTCTAACCCACCGTTAAGCGAAGCCACTTTACTAAAACCATACTATTTCATGATTGAAACATACCTCAGTAAATTTTCACATTTTAAAACCAATTACGCAAACTTTAACCAAAAAATCTAAACTTTAAACTCTTGAAACGAGTTTGATTTCAAATCCGTCGCGACAATGTACAAGGTTCAACTTTGTTTTCAATCCATCATAACTATTGTAAAGTTCATCATTAACCCTTTATATTCACACATCACATTCATATAACAAATTGTATGCATATACCAATATACATACAATTACTAACTTTACAATAACACATCCATTCGAGTACTAACACTAACCATACATTAGCACTTATCATTACGTTTCTAACAAGCCAAGATCCAATATATATATAACATACATATAGCTAAGGATCAACACAACATATAAAGGAAAGTTTTTTTCAAAAGATTGGGAATTTACTCACCGAAAGCTATCCAAACTCTCGCTAAATTAGAGTATGACATAGCACTTCCATTCCTAAGCAACAAGATGAAGTCTTGAACCCTAAATGCACTAGGTAGGCTCGGCCTTAAAGGGAAGAGGAAGCGAGACTTGTTTTGGTAAGGTGGAGCGACTTCGGATAAACATCGTATTCTCAATAATAAACCCGAAAATAAGTCATTTTGCAACTGACTTCTGGGCTATCTACTCACAGAATTTCAATAAGCACTCAAACAGAAAGTTATTGGAATTTATTTTCTCTATCATTTCAAAAAAGAATCACACATTTTTGATTTGACTTGTAGAAGTTATGGTCCAAAGAAGATGGACCATTTTCGAAATTTAAATTCTAAGCTCAAATTGCTTTGTAAAGAATTGGTATTTTGACATAGCTATGACTGAAATTTGAAAAGGTGGTCAACTAGAATGTTGTAGCCATTAAAATTTCACATGGTTTTAACAAAAGATAAACCCTATTTGAGTTTGTAATGAGGAAGAAAATGTTGGTGGATTTTGAACAAGTTTTTCTAAGGATTTCATTTTTTTCTTCTCTTAAGGCTAAAGAAGAAGCCATGAAAACTTTAATGGAATAAGAAGAAGGAAATGAAAGCAAGGAGAAAAGAAATAGAATAGGTGGGTATATATAGGCACAAAATGATTTAAATAATATAACTTGTCATAGTTATGTCTAGTCACATCACAAATCTTTTATAATATATATATATATATAATTATGTTTTGTCACATCACCCTTTTATATATATATGTAATTATGTTTAGTTACATCATTTTCTTATATATATATATATAATTGATTAATTAATTAATTATTATGTTTAGTCACATCACTTTCTTTTATATATATATATAATTATTAATTAAATCTAAGACATGACAAGAGATAATGATGGTTAATAATTACAACCTAAGATGTGACAATACTTGTATATATATTTATATATAAGTTTATTATTTTTAAAACTATGTCTTGTCACATCACTTACTAATCCGAATTAACATAAGATAATTTATTTCTAAGTGTATTATTATTTAGTTAATGAACTCTCGTTATATATGTGTGTGTGTGTATGGTGCACAAAGACGAACAACGTTCCGACAACTTTCCGATGTTGAAAGGTCGAAATTTCGGAAAACGTTCTTCGGTCACATTTTCTATTTTTCTACGAACTATTCAATTTGGTAAACAAATTTTGAAAACGATTTTATTATCATTGTTAATTTATTAAAATGAGTTTATTTCCATTATGAAAGCTACATATTAAAAAATTAAATAAATATTCACTAATCAAAGCAGTGAAATTTCGGGTCGTTACAATATCCGAGGAGATTCAACACAAAGGAAGTAAAAGTGGAAAACATGACAGATGGGGAAAATGTGATGGCGGTACGCTCAGGGTTAATTGAACAAACTCCCTTCTAGAAGGAACTCTACGTCCATAGGTGTAGAGACATGCAAGGTTTCCATTTTTGGGATGATAAGTTCATCTGCATGGATGAAATGTACCATGCTAAGAAAAAATCTTAGCAAAAAAGGTAGGAGGAAAATTCAGTTTTGATCACCCTAATAAAAAACCAAGATGGGATGAAGGTAGAAGAGGAAGGTGGGAGGAAATCCCTGAGTTTAATTATATAGCCTTGAACAAACCCATCTCCTATCTTTTTGCTATGGCCAAGGATGGAGGAAATTTCTCTACTTCCTAGAAGCTAAGGAAGAATCCTGAACCAAAACCAGGAGGAGATTATTGCGCCTACTATAAAGAAAATAGCTACAAAGTTGGTAAATGCCATGCTTAGTAGAGATAATCCAAAATATGATCTGATCATGATCTTTGAAGGAGTTTGTTAAGAAAACGCAGAATTCTTTATATCCTGAAGGAAATAATCTAAGGCCTCCGAAAAATACTGCAAATTTCGTAGAAAATGATTCTCTACAGGACTTTATTCCTCCAATTAACCGCATTGATGTCATTCATGGAGGTCCCCATCTCGGCGGAAGTAGCAAAGGGTCCAAGAGCATATATACAAGGGAAGCAAGGGATGGGGTCTTTTCCATCCAGGAAGAACCACCATTCAAGAGTCGTAAATTTCAACTCCAAATGTCCAACTTAATGATAACTCCATAAGAGCTGAGGGGAGTCCATCATCTTCATAACGATCAGCTGATGATAACTTCACAAATCGGCTCTCTATTGTAACAAAGTTTTAGTATACACGGGGAGTGTAGTGAATGTTATTTTCAAGCGTGCTTTTGGTCAAATGAATATTCCAGAGGAGAAGTTGGAACCAAGCTTCCATCCTATCTTCGGGTTTAATAATAAAGGGTCTACTCCAATAAGACAAGTAAAGCTCTTAGAACAAATGCGGGTGCCACCACACTTTAGAACTTTTGGAACTCTATTTGTAATAATGGACCAACCATGCTATTATAATGCATTCTTTGGCAGGCTAGCCCTAGATGAAGTAGATGCATTTGTCTCAGTGAAATATAAAATGGTGAAGTTCTTGACTTAGAATGGTTAGGGAACCATAACAGGGGAGCAATTTAATTCCGGAGAACTGCACTTTGTTGCACTTGAGAAATTCAAAAGAGATGGAATTTCTTGTTATGATTCGAAGAAAAGTACATTATGAAAAACTGAAATTGAGAAGCCCTTGGATAATAGTCATTTAGGCCTATTATCCGAGGAAAACAAAACGATGAGAGTAGTTGAAAAGCTCGAGAATGTGTTAAGAAGATTCAACTTCTTTGAAAGAAAAATAAAATGAAAAGAAGCAAACCAAATAACTAGTGAAATAAAGGATGAAGAAGTCATTACTGAATTAGATTGCAGAGGAGAGAAAGAAAGAATAAAATCTACCGAAGATCTGGAAGAGGTAAGCTTAGATTCACCAAACCCAACAAAAATGGTAAAGATTGGAAAAGAATTAGGCGACAAATTCAGAGGAGGGCTTATCTAATTTCTCCAATCTAGCAAAGAGGTGTATTATTGGACCCACTCGGACATGATTGGGATCGATCCAACAGCTATAAGCCAAGCTCTAAACATAGATCTAAATATTGTCCCCATTTGACAAAAAAGGCATTTCGATAAAGTTCACGCTAATGCATTGAAGGAAGAAATTAAAAGATTACTTGAGAATGTGTTTATTAAGGAAGTGTTTTGCCCTAAATGGCTAGCCAATCCCGTGTTAGTTAAAATGTCCAATGGAAAATGGAGAACGTGTCGATTACACCGACCTAAACAAAGCATGCCTAAGGATTGTTATCCGTTGCCCCGAATAGACCAATGGGTTGATGCCACAAGTGGACATAAGCTGTTATCTTTATGGATGCGTACTCGGGTTATAATTAGATTCTCATATTCCAACCAAACGAAGAAACACAAGTTTCATAACAGATTGGGGGACTTATTGCAACAAAGTTATGCCTTTTAGACTAAAGAATGCAGGGACTACGTATCAAAGGTTAGAAAATAGAATTTTTAGAGAACAAATTGGTCGGAACATGAAAGTGTGTGGACGATATGTTGGTCAAGTCCTAAGAGGAAATTAATCATCTAAAAGACCTTTAGGAGATGTTTGGAGTAGCAAGAAAGTACCGAATGAAACTCAATCCATAGAATGTTCTTTTGGAATACAATCTTGGAAATTTCTAGGATATATTGTCAGTGCTTGGGGAATTTAGGCCAACCCTGACCAAATCAGAGCAATTAAGGATATGGAAGAGCCAAGAAGAAGTAAATATGTGATGAGCTTAAATGGTAGGGTGGTAGCTCTAAACAAATTATGTCCAAGGCTACTGATAAGTGCATTACTTTCTTTCACGTGATTAAGAAAAAGAAGAACTTTGAGTAGGGAGTAGATTCTTGAAAAGCCTTTGAAGAATTAAAGCACCATCTTGAGAAACCTCCGATCTTATCTATTCCCGTAAAAGGAGAGAATTTATACCTTTACATGGTAGTCTTCGAATATGCGGTTGGTTCAGTTCTAGTAAGAGAAGAAAATAAAATCCAGCTTTCGGTATACTATACCATTAAAAGACTTAAAGAGGCGGAAGCTAGATATCCAGTTATAGAGAAGTTGGCATAATGTTTATTTCTCACCTCTCAAAAGTTAAGAGCCTATTTTCCAGCACAGCCAATCAAGATTTAACGAATTTTTCCACTTAAGCAAGTTTTCAATTAACCCAAAGCATCAAGAAGGTTAGTAAAATGGAGAATAGAGCTCGGCCAACATGAGATTGAATTCCAACCCCGAGTGGCAATCAAGGGGCAGGCTTTAGCCGATTTTGTTAATGAATGTATGGGATTTGAAGCCTAAATGGTAATTATTTGTTGATGGAGCCTCAAATAAGCAAGGCACTAGTGCAGTATATGTAATCATTACTCCCTATGGACATCGATTACACTATGCAACGAAGCTAGGCTTTTCAGCTACCAATAATGTGGCTGAGTATGAATTAATGGTAGCAGGACTTACCTTAGCTTTTCAGTTAAAGATCCCAAGGGTAGAAATTTTCAGCAATTCTCAATTAATGGTTAACTAGTTGAATTAGACATATCAAGCAAAAGAGGCAAAATTGATCCTTTATGTCAAAATGTTAACCCAATTTGAAGATTTTTCGATACACCAAGTACTTAGAGGAAAAAATTCTCAAGTCAATTCTTTGGCTAAGTTGTCTAGCTCATGAGGAGCACCAGAAACTCGAATTGTGCCGGCAGGCTTTCAACAGACTCCCATTATTAAGGAAAAAGCCCATGAACCGAAAGATGAGGTTATGATATTGACAAGATCCTAATCTCTTACACACATGGAAAAGGAAACGGAACTGGGAAGTGGAAACAATGGAATCCAAGAAGGAACTGTCCATATGAAAATGAATAGTCAGTATGAGAACAATTGGATGATGCCCATTGTTAAATACTTGGTAAAAGGGAAACTACTAAAAGATAAAAAGGAAGCTAGAAGGATATGACACCAAGTTCCAACTTTTATTATGATGGATGGAACACTTTATAAAAAGGGATATTTGCTCCCTTACTTAAGATGTATTAGTCCAAAAAATGTAACAAAATTATTGAGAGAATTCCATGAAGGGTTCTGTGGGGATCATTCTAATGGCATAAAATTGACCAAAAAGGTCATGAGCAAGGTTTTTATTGAACCCATATGAATAGCAATGTGGTGAGTTACATAAAGAGATATGAGAAATGTCAGATATTTTCAACAATTCACATATGCCCCAAGTGAGCTAACCCCATTCTCAAGTCCATGGCCCTTTGATGTGTGAGGGATCGACTTAATTGGACCATTGCTTATATCTAAGGGCGGAGCAAAGTTTATAGTCGTAGCCATTGACTACTTTACCAAGTGGGTAGAAGCAAAACCATTACCAAACATAACGTTAGGAAATGTACTAAAATTTGTGATTAAGAACATAATCACCAAGTTTGGAATACTTCATAAAATAATATCCAACAATGAAACTCAATTTGAAAGTGAGGAATTCACCAGATTTTGCAACAAGAATGGAATAATCAAAAGTTTTCTTCTATAGCTCATCCCAAGGGCAGAATAATAATAAAAAATTCCTCTGTTGCCTATATCTAAGGGCGGAGCAAAGTTTATAGTCGTAGCTATCGACTAATTTACCAAATGTGTAGAAGCAGAACCATTATCAAATATAACGTCAGGAAAATTACTAAAATTTATGATTAAGAACATAATCACCAAGTTTGGAATACGGCATAAAATAATATCCGATAATGTAACTCAATTTGAAAGCGAGGAATTCACTAGATTTTGCAGCAAGAACAAAATAATTAAAAAAAAATCATCTGCAGCTCATCTCAAGGCTAATGGAGCCGTTGGAGCTGCCAATAAAACCATTAAGACTACCCTCAAGAAACGACTGGACTAAATAAAAGGAAATTGGGTAGAAGAGCTACCACTCATACTTTAGGCATATCGAACTTCGACTAAAACTATAATGGGACATACTCCATTTTATTTGATATATTGAAGCAAAGCAATGCTACTAATTAAAGTTGAAATACCTTCCCATCAGAGAATTGAGTATGCCTTCAATCCAAATCAAGAGCTGAGAAAAGAATCCCAAGAGTTGATCAATGAGTTAAGGAATGAAGTGGCTATACCGATGACCGAATATTAACAGAGGATATCAAAATACTATAACTCTAACATGAAGGAAATATCATTCCAAAATGGAGACTTGGTACACCGAAAGGTCATGGCAAATACCAAGAATCCGACAGATGGACCGCTCAGACAAGATTAGGATGGACCCCTTATTATCTATAAAGTAATCCTACCAGGGACTTATCGACTATGCCAACCAGATGGAAATGTAATAGCAAGAACTTGGAATGCCGAACACTTAAGACCATATTTTCCTACGATGGATGAATAAAGAAATTGAGACAAGTGTATCTACAGAATCGGTAATCAAAAGAAAGAAAGGGACTAATAAAGGAAGAGCTTTTGTTCCCGCCACAAGGGCCTGGTCAAAGTACCTCCTAAAGGGAGGTAAGAGTAAGCCTCTAGTCTCGACTATAAGGCTTGGCTAGAGCACTTCAAGCTTTCAGTCCCGCCTACGTGGCCTGGCCGGAGTGCTTCTTAGAGGAAGGAAAAAGTAAGCTTTTGGTCCTGCCTAAAATGGCTTGGCCAAAGCACCGACCAGCCTTCAGTTTCACTTATAAGGCCGGACGAAGCGCCTCCTAGAGGAAGGACGGGTAAGACTTTGTTCTGCCTAAAATGGCTAACCAAATGCCCCGACCAGCCTAAATCATTGCCTATAAGGTAATAAGGGGCTCAATCAAAGCCTAAATCACTACCTATAAGGTAATAATGGGCAAAAAAGATTAAAGCCTAAATCATTATCTATAAGGTAATAAGGGGCGAAAGAGATTAAAGCCTAAATCGTTACTTATAAGGTAATAAGGGGCGAAAGAGATTAAAGCCTAAATCATTACCTATAAGGTAATAAGGGGCATGAGAAATCAATCAAAGCCTAAATCATTACCTAAAAGGCAATAAGGGGCAAAAGGGATCAAACAGGCAAGTGTAATTTCATCTGGAGAATGAATAAAAGCAATTTTCTAAGAGAAAGTGTAATTAAACACAACCGATCTGGCTCTAAGCTAAAATTATAGCAGCCTTCGAAGGGAAGGGACAAGAACTATCTATTGCCCAAAACCAAGGGTCTGAACATCAAATATGTACATCTAAGAAATTATAAGCCTCCTTGTAAGAAATGTTTTGTCAAATAATGAGAATCTCCAATATTGATTGAATTTCCATTCTCAAATTAGTTGAAGTGAGAATCTTACCAAATGGATTTCAAGTCTTCTTATCAAATGAATTTATGGTCTTCTTACTAGAGGATTTATTATCTTCTTACCAGATGGATTTCTAGCCTTCTTATCAAGCGGATTTTAGTTCTTCTTAATTGAATTTGGTTCTGCACTAAAATGTGAAAAACTGCCTTTATACGGGGAAGAAGACAAATTAATCCATGACTTTAGTAAATCTAAAAGGATCCATCTAAAATTTTTCCGATTCAATCACTGTTCCAAGAAATGAATTCCAAAACAAAGTTTTCAAAGTTTTGAAGATCAACAAAGAAACTTCTTCACAAATTTACAAAGCAAAGTAATCAGTTTGAAAAGGAAATAATTTCTTGAAATAATGAAAGTTATCATCATTTACTTTGTATTTTTAAGGAGAACATGATTTAAAGAGAAGATCTCTTGGAAAGAGTGAGCTAAAAAGATGGTAAGATACTTAGTTTCATACTAGTGTAAAAGGATACTTTTATACAAGGAAGGGGGCAAATGTTTTCCACATATTTTTCCACCATCAAATATGCTTGAGAAGTCATCGAGATGGAAAGAAGCAACAAAAACACATGGGAGGATATGGAAAATTTCCAAAAGCAGGTGTCAAGCTTATAAGTGCATGGAGATATCAGACATTTAGTATGAAGGTCGTTTTCGAGCATATAAAAAAGATATTGAAGCACAATTGATGAACAATTGAAGGTCATTGTTTAGCATCAATAGTTGAGTAACTTAAAGGAATTGACGAACAATTAAAGATATTGAAGCACAAGGGTTATCGAGCCTGAACACAGAAAGGTTTCCGAGTCTTTATGACGATAAGAAGTAGCATCAAGTTTCAACAACCATAAGGGTTGTCGAGTATATAAAAAAGAGAAGGTATCGAGCCTCGACAACCATAAGGGTCGCCGAGCATTTAAAAAGCAAAATGATATATCGAATATTAACAATGAATCAAGATATCGAAATGAAAGAGCTAAGTCAACAAGTTCTTATAGATGCCGAGCTATAGTAGACCTGAAAGAACAGGGGATACCGAGCTACTACGATACAAAAGCTATCAAGCCCAAAGGTAACAGGATTATCAAGCCATAAGGGATGTCGAATTTAAAGGCAGGAAGGATGTCAAAACTTATGGCCATAAGAAATGGTATCGAGCCAATAAACATAGAAGTAGATTTGAAGTTATGCAGTGGTGCTATAGAGCCTATAAAATGAAAAAGTTGTCGAACTTGTAAATATAAAACGCCTCAAGCTTATGAAGAAATAAGGGTAGCGAACTTCTACAACGACAAAAGAAATGTCGAGTCACAAGGTTCAAAAGATTTCGAGTTACAAGGTTCTAGAGATGTCGATCCTTTGTAGAATATGTAGTGAAATCAAGATGCCACACCACTAAAGGATAATGAACATCTAACCGTAAATGAAGGATATTGGGTCTCTATGAACAACAAGCCTATGATGTATCAACTGTTACCGAGCCTTTAGCTTTTATAGTATTGGCTATTGTAAAGCAACAAAATATATTGAGCTTGAACAAAAATGATGGGTCTCAGTATTAGCACAGGATATTGAGCATCTGCAATCACATAGATTGTCTGGTATTAACAATGCAAAGGAGATATCGAGTACTAACAATGCAAAGAGGATAACGAGTATCCTGCTGGGTGGGTGCGTGGCAGCCATCTCGCCTGCCACTACCTCTATAAATAGACCCCCTCCGCCACTTGGAAGGAGGTGAATCATTTCTTTCTCTATTTCTCAAATTATAAATTGTAAACCCTAAATTGATTTAGGGATTTCTTGGTACAATTTTAACCTTTTGCATATAAGGACTTGGACAATAAAATTTGCATAGCATAATGCCTTCGATATATGTACCTTTAACTATTATTGAAAGAATCGACATGCATATAACTTATTTTGGACTTGAACTGGAATTTGGATTTGCATATTGACAATTTAAACAAGGCCACTTAACCTCTTGCCTAAATCAATGTTTACTTTGCATAAAGACAATTATACCCATTGACATATGAACAGTGGATTGTGATATAAGTGAATTGCCTACTTGACCATTAACGAATAAGTAATGGACTATTACACATTTATGCGACCTGCCTATTTTACCCTTGGATATATGACTTGGATTTTTTGATAACTTCATGACTATATTAAAGCTCATGAGTATTATCGGGTCCATTTCAAATATTACTATCTTATACGACAACTCGGGTGTTGAGTCTATTTCGGTTTAACAGGTTGTATTTTACAAATGTTCTTGTTGTTTTCAATGGCAACATGTTTATCAAAGATACACGTTGCATTGAAGATGCTCGTTGCACAGTTTATTATAAAATGTTTATTTGAGATACTTGTTGCATTATAGATGCCTATTACATAGTTTGTCTTAACATGTTTATTAGGAATGTTTGTTGAATTGGAGATGCTTGTTGCATTAGATATGCTTGTTAAATAGTTTATTGTGACATGTTTATTTGAGATGCATGTTGCATGGTTTAATATAGCATAATTATTTGATATGGTTGCTATATATGATTTATGATTCTTAAATCTATGGTTTAATGTTGTAATTGGGTTTTATCCTCTTTGTTGAGTACATGATCCGGTACATGGTAGTAGCTATGCAATAATGGAATGCTTTTTCGCTTATATTTACATCTAAACGGCATGCTCTTGCTATGAAAGAGGTACGTTGTAGTGTAGATATTATGGATATATATGTTTGTATGTCCTCAGAAATAAGATGCCCCGGATATGAGATGTGTATGTTTGTGTGTGTTTATATATATATGTTGTTTTGAGATTTTTTTCAAATCTAGCCGCGCAAAGGAGGTGCTATTGAATTTTTCCAATATGAGGGGGATTTAGGTTCCTATGGGTTATAAATTATATTATGTGCTTTAAAAGTTTCTGCAATGCAAACTGCATGAGGAAAGAACTTCTGAAATCTACAGAAGCGGATGCTTGGAAATTTAGGGCAGTCGGGTTTACATTGTCATAATCATAGGAATTTTGAGGAAAAAATTATTTTAAGAATGGGAGAATGTTACAACTCATATTTTAATGACTAGATATTTAAATAATTAATTTAAATATTAGATCGTTAATTTATTTGTGAAATTAATATATGTGTGTGTATATATATATATTCCTCCACCTAGCTAGTATTTATTTGGCCTCACTATTCTTTCTCCTCTCATTTTCTTAGTTGGTCCTAAAGGGGCTTTGGGTTTTCCCTGATTTTTGAAGCTACGAGCAACGATAGCGGTCGAGGTTGGATCCGTTGAAGTCGAGGAGAGGAGAGCTTCAAATCCATGTGGACATTACTTGATCGAGGTCCTCTTCTCTTATCGATGACTAGGGTTAGGTTTTAGCAGAGTTTGGGCAGACGTTTGGTGAAATGGAGAGTGGTGTTGTGCTTCTTTTGCAGAGACGAGCAGATGGAAGCTTATTAGAGTGGTGTGCCGCCTTCTAATGATTTATGACACTACACGGCCGAAGTGGGGAATGTTAGGTTGCTTTCTGATTGAGGGGCCCAAGATTCATGACTTTGGGTCAGTGGAAGAGAGCACGCAAAGTGTGATGCGTAGGAAGTGTCAATGCGTGATTTCATCGACTAAGTAGTGCGCGATAGAGGAGAGAAGGAGGCAGTGATATGGTGCATGCCTTTTACTTGCACAAGAACGATATTGGGGAAGAAAGGTTTGGTCTTAATTATTTAATTATTTTAATTAATTAATTTAATTAATCTCCTTTCATATTAAATTTGTATCTTTTGCATATGAGGTCCAATCGAGTCGTGGACTTCGCCGTTGCACTCATAATGAGATTATCCATGATATGGTATGGGCTTAAACTGGATTCGAACTCATGGAGATTTTCGTTTTAGGTGAGTGGAATTATAACTCTAAATTTATATTTCTGTATAAATCCCCATAATTGTATATATCGAAAAATATTACATGAGAGAGCTAGAATGATATATATATATACGTACGTAGGTACGTATGTATGTATGCATGTGTAATTATTAACCCATTTGATTGGATTGGTTTGAGTATATATTCGGGATAATAGATTAAGTTTTGTATATACAAATATCGTGCTCTATTCGTATTAAATAGAATTAAATAGAGTTGATACTAATTTATAACATGGTTATAAACTAAGTAAACTTAAATTTCTTGTTATATTAGTGATAGAAATATTGTTATATATTTTACTACTAATCAAAGTTAAAAGTATGACATTTAAAATAACTATAAAGCTAATAATTGTTTTGGCGGGTTGAACTTATATTAAAAACTTTGAAGTCTATTTGGCCTTAGTATTGGTTTATTATGGTGTAATACACTAATTAACTAATTAGTGAATTTTTATAAAGGTGATTTGAAAAGTTGGAAATTACAAAATAAGTATCGTATTATTTAATAGGGTTTAATTAAGGTTATAAAATCCGAAATATTGTTATAGCATGGTTTATTAACTTTAGACCCTAAGAAATGGTTTGTGATATGCGTGCGCACTCACACACATGAGCTATATAATATTTTAGGCCTTATTAATAGCTAAACTTAATTTTAATAGAAGAATTAAGTGATATTAAGTAGTAACAGGATTGATAGGCAAGAATATTATTTTATAAAAATAAGTTTGAGAATTCTATAAAATAATATGAAGAAGGTATAATTGGTAGATTGATTACTTAAGATGCAATTTATTACTTCGTGTATATGATTGTATGTGTAAATTATTATTGATATTGAGATGATAGATTTATTACTTTGGTTGTATATTACCTTTGTGTATATAAATGTGCACAACATGTGTTTATTAGTTCGATATAGTTGGACTGGTCATATATATATATATATATATATATAGTTGGACTGGTTATATATATACACACATATAGACACACCTGCTTACAGTTTATATGATTTATATATGTCCAAATGTATAAATATAGTTTTGGTATTCCCGACTTGTTAGTCATGTAGCGTCGATCAATAATACTTATAAGTTTCTACGTACATGATCGTTGATGGCCCAATAAATATAGAATTGAAGTGCAGTAATCACGGGAGCTGCGGTATAAATATAGAATTAAAGTATAATAGTCAATTTTATACTAATTCGAAACTCCAATCATACATCCAATCCCAGAATCTATATGCTGGATTTTCATTAATTGACACCCTCACTTCATCCGGAGGAGTAGGCACTTGAGTAGCATAACAGGATTTCGGTACACTTATCCGAGTAGCCAAACAAGACATCAACACTTTTGCCTAAAGATTCCCTCTATAGGACTTCACTCTTTTCTTTTATAAAAAAATAACTTGATTATATATTATGTCTTCAATACACAGATTAGTCACCTTTTCTGTACAAATCGCCTATAACCACTACAAACAATATGGAAATAAATGAACAAGGTGTATAGGAAGAGATATGGCCTTTGTTGGGTAAAGTAGAGTGACAATGTAAGGCCTGAAGTATCTTAATTTGCTGTTTTGAGTGATTTAGAAGTGAATTGTAATAACCTTAAATTTTAAAATTAATTAAATAATCTACTTAAAGGAAAAAGGTGGATTAACAAAGAAGGGTAAAAGGAAATGAATTAATAGAAGCGGGTATGAGTGCCTAGACATAACTTATTATGGGACAATATACATTATTCATTTTATTCTACTTAAACTAAAATAAAAGCTAGAGAAACTCTTTAATGGTGGGAGCATAAGAAGGAAAATAAGGAGAAGATACAAAAATGCAAGCTAGAAGAGACTAAAGTTATACATAAAAACGATCTAAGTGAATAATACTTAACCCTTCTAATCCGGTTTCTTATATATGTATGAGATCAGTTTAGATCTATATGATTTTATGTATGGTGGGGTTCATACGGGTTAAATGCATAAGTATAAAAGGATCAAAGAATGATTTAAGGGAAGGATGTGCATACTTGGGATGATGACATGTATTTTCCCTACTCAAATGATTTTAAAACTTAATGAAAGTTTTATATGATGTTTAAGACCAGATTTGGGATGTGGGTTTCCAGTTTAAGAGATTGCTTAAGCATATAAAATTCTATATAAAATTTTGAAGTTGCATGACTCAAAATAAACAAGGAAAATACCGTACAAAAGGAAAAATAAAGTTAAAATGCGGAAGAACAAGGGTCGGGAAATTTTAAGGAATTTATCAGAAATTTCTTTAACGAAAAAGAGGTAAAACCAACTAAAACTGCGTTGGGGTAAACGGGTACGATGCGGGACGTAGGGAAATAAACTCCATATAAAAATATAATAAGAGGGGCTAGGAAAAAGGGAGGCATGATCATAATTATTTGCTGAAAAGAAAACCGCAAATAACAGAAAGTGAAATAAGATCCAATCGGATACCAACACGTGTAAAGGATTTGTCAGGGTTGTCAGAGTTATCGGGTAATGGGATTGGGGCGGCGGATCTAAATAAGTAAGTATTGCGCTAAATATAAAGGAATCATATTGCAATAAAATTTAGAGAAGAACACTTAATAAGTAAAGTATGGAGCGTACTACACGGGTCAAGGGGACCGTGCTAAAGGGGAGAAATGTATAATACTTGTAAAAAATAAGTTAATGGGACTCGGGGAGAGGTTAGGTCAGAACGGAGAAGGCATCCTGCATTAAAATGAGAAGACAGAGTTGGAAGGGCTATTAAAGCCTGGTGGGGACGCTCACACGAATGCACACCTAGGAAAGGTGAAGAGAGGCATTCAATTTCCAAGAACTGTAGTGGGGAAGGCCAAGTAGTTCCAAATTAAACAAATGTTTAGAGGCTGCATGTGGGTTTCTTTACGGTTTATGGTTGCATGCGGTTCCTTGCGGTCTACTACGGTGGGTGGTTCCAAGCAGTTTGAAAAAAAAGTAAATAAATTACTACGGTGGGGTGTCGCCAAGCATTAAGGAAATTTAGTAAATAAATATAGAAGGACCGCATGTAACTGTTTCCTTGTAGTCCAAGGCTTAACTAATTAAATCATTAAGTACTACGGGGGTGGGGTCCACACAGTTCAAATTAAAGAATGAATTTAAAAGGATACTGCGATGGGCGATTCCAAGCGGTATTAAATAAGAGAAACTTCTAAAGAATTAATTTAAAAGAATACCATGGTTGGCGATTCCAAGCGGTATAAGTTAATAAGCAAACCTTAATGGAAAGCTAAGTAGGTTCGGCATAGGGCCGTTGTACCAAATACTAAAATAAGTTATAGAAGAATTACACAAAGTGTCGCATCAATTACTTTAAAAGAATGCTTTATAGACTGAAGAAGAATTTATAAGGGAAACCAGGTGGGTCTGTGTAGGGAGTGCAATATTTTATACTTAGATAGAAAAACAATCTAGAGCGGGAATCGGGTGGGGAAAACGTAGGGTACATAGTAGGAAAGAAAATCTGCTTAAGGAAGCGTTTAATTGAAGACGTAAATAATAAATAATTTGCATCAGAAATTTAAAAGTGTTTCACATATGATTGGTTGAATAGTGAAGGGTAAATCTAATTTGCGCAGTGCAGGTTGGTCTCACTGTATGTATGTTTTGGGGACAATATTATTCACATCAGACTTTATGTCTGATCTATGTTTTTATTATTATTTTCCTCATAAACTCACGGGTACTCATCTAAGTAAGCTGAATTAATGGGCTTAGGAAGGTTTGGAATAATTGCCATGGTAGGAGGCTTGATGATGGAGCAGGAAGCTCTTTAGCTAATAAATATTTTGTTTCTACCGTTTGATGAAGTGTCGATCGCATCTTTATATGTGGACCCGACTCTTTGTGATGTTATTTTCTATTATATTTGACATTTGCGTAGGCAGGTATTTGGGAAATATCGACTGAAGTAATTGTAATGAAATTAAAAAGATACCGAATGAAATCGTATTGGTTTGCTTTGTTTACTTTTCCTATGTTCTGCATATTATACTGAACTCACTTTAGCCGTCAGAAGATAATTCTAATGATGATTGCAGCATCATCAATATTCATCTTCGGGTTTTAAGTGAGGGATGTTATAGTTGGTATCAGAGCATAGGTTAGGGAAACCTAAATAAAACAAGGCTAATAAATGTTAAAAGCGTAATAAAAATATACACTCCGGGGAGGGGATGCACACGTGTATGTGTGTGTGTATGTATGTATGTATATAACTCGTACTTGTATATATATAAGGGGATATATCTATTCTTCTATTGTGTTTTCACTTCCTATCTATTCGTTTTGATGAAGACTTGCATAACTGAAAAGCAAGATAGATTTGAGAAGCCAATGAATCACAATAGGAAAGGATAATAGCTTATGTCAGTCAGTAGGGGAGGAAGCTGCACTAGGGGAGGAAGCTGCACTGCCAGCACATTAAGTAGGATGGATGTGAATCTCTTATTTAGACAGTTCATGGCCCAAATGATGAAGGAAGCTGCACTGGAGGAGGTACAGCCGAGAGTTGCGGCAGTAAGGGAAGAAATCAAAGATTACAAAAATCTGATCGGAAAGGTGTTTATAGGGAAAGAGCCTACAATAGAAGTGCTAAACTGGTTGAGAAGCCGTGAGCATATATTTGGTGACTTATGACAAATGATGCACAGAAAAGAAGAGTGGCATCAAGCCAGCTATAGGAAGATGCACTAGATTGGTGGGAGACCGTAATCGCAGAATCCCTAGAAGAGGAAATCACTAGGGAGCAGTTCAAGGAGAGGTTTAAGGCTCGGTTCATATCGACATCTGAGCAGAGTGTGTTTTTAAGAGAATTCATATACTTGAGGCAGGGTGATCTTACAGTGAATGGGTACGTCCATAAATTCAATGCATTAGCTAAGTATGGGAGGAAGATCATTGACACTCCTATGAAGAAAAATGAGAAGTTTATTAGAGGTTTGAAGCAAGGGCTTGATCATAAGGTGATGGCTCATATAACGCCCCACCTTTATGCTCATATTACCCAAGAATATTACAAGTAATATTGCCGAATAATACAGAGAATAAGGCTAGTTATGAGCGATCATCCATAATATTGCTTTGGGCGAGTAACAATACGTCGAATCGTATGACTAAATTTTTCTTTATTTTTCTAACAAGAGGTAATTCGACATATCCGATCCAGGCGCAAAACAATAATACAATGGTTTAATATAATTCAAAACAATATATCACATAATATAGTAATCCAATATACACAAGTATGCAAATAATATCAACATCTCAAAAGGGAACTCTATCGCAAAGCTAATACTTCATATAACTACTCTAGCTAGCACAAATCCAAAGTCATCGAGACCTTGTACTTGTAAAGTCTCGGTCTAACCCGAGTATAATAAAATAAACGGGTCAGACAATCTCTAAATATCTAAAAGATGAGAACATTTAATAATAAGCATGCATAACGTCAAAGATGTATAAACCCAAATAGTGTATCACACTAAACATAAAAAGGTCTCACCAATAATGATTCACTAATAAATTTTCATAAAACACAAGACATAATAATAACTATCTACTATATGCGATATGCAAATAAAAAGGCAACAAAACCAAATCACCATATCGTCAAAACTCCTTATGCTCATCAACGACAATCATCTCAAATATGGCAATAAGCTCACATTGAAAACTCACACAAAGCTAATACTTCATATAACTACTCTAGCTAGCACAAACCCAAAGTCATCGAGACCTTGTACTTGTCAAGTCTCGGTCTGACCTGAGTATTATAAAATAAATGGGTCAGACTATCTCTAAATATCTAAAAGATGAGAACATTTAATAATAAGCATGCATAACATCAAAGATGTATAAACCCAAATAGTGTATCACACTAAACATAAAAAGGTCTCACCAATAATGATTCACTAATAAATTTGCATAAAACACATGGCATAATAAAAACTATCTACTATATGCGATATGCAAATAAAAAGGCAACAAAACCAAATCACCATATCATCAAAACTCCTAATGCTCATCAACGATAATCAACTCAAATATGGAAATAAGGAACTCACATCGAAAACTCAAGAACACAAGAGCTTGCGTATGAAAAGTCAACACTAGAAAATATGAGACCACTTGAAAGCAAGTCCAAACCTAAATGACTTATCATAAAAGTAAGTCACAAATCATAAACCACAAAGATAAGCACATCGCAAATCAAACCAGAAGCAGGCACTTCGCAAGCTATAATAATAGACACGCACTTCACGTGTTAACACAGATTGACAAGCACTTCACAGGTCGAATAGGATAAGCACATCGCAAGTCAAATTCATAAGCTAGCAATATAGATAAGCACTTCACAAATCATCACAAGAGGCATACACTTTGTGCGCCAACCCAAGGTATGAGCGCTTCTCCCACCATAACTTGCTTATAAATTAGTATCCCAAGACGGGCCTGAAAACCCATAAATCCGCATAAATAGGTCACCCAAGGACAAGTACGAAAACTCGACAAAATAAGTGTTATATACTTTCAAATAGTAATCATTCAAGTAACAACCGCATGTCCCATAACCATTCGGGTTTACTCAAATCTTTACTAGATGTTAGTAAACTCCACTCGATAAGTGTAACATACTTTCGATTAGTAACTAAATGAGTATCGACCAATGTCCCATAACTATTTTGCGATACTTAAATATTTATTAAACGAATGTAAATTCCAATTGACTAAAAATATTCAATCGAGCAAGTCCAATAATTAATCGATAAAGTAATACAAATTTTCCATACTATATAGAAAAATGATTTCTAACATTTTAATTATCTATTACTTTCAACTTCACATTCAAAAATCCATAAACTCTTTTATTAATCAACTAAAAATATATATTTTCTTATCACTTAATAAAATACCTATTATAAGTCAAAAATAGATGTCGAAACATGTTTGTATATATATTTGATCAGAAATCCCATAAAAGCAATATAGTTCTACTTCTATATTTTTTCCGAAAGCTATATATAGATATACACTTTGTATTTAGAAGTAAAATAGGTTTATATTCCAAAACAATACTTTTAAACCCATAAAATCATTTCTGTTAATGATACTCAACACACACACACACACTTTACTTATCTAAAATCATTTTACAAAAGGAATTGAATTTAATGGAAATTGATTTTAAAATCGGTGATTATAAATAAACTAACTATTGTAAATTACTTTACTCAAACTATAGATATATTAACTAGATCTATAATTAAATAACTTCACAAATCATCGAATCAAATATCATCAAATAGGAGAACAAAGCTCAGGAAATCATCAAGCAACATAAGGCAAAGGCAAGTTCAAGAGTACAAGGTAGGGTGGAAGCAAAGCACCTGGAACTTACGTTCCAGGTTGCTGACCGATTGATCGGTCAACCATGACCGACCGACTGGTGGGTACTTGGAAACACAAGTTTCCAGATGTTCAGCTACCCACCATCGACGAACAAGGCTCCGGCGTGACTTCTTCACATTTTACCATCTTATACTTATTAAATATGATCTGAAATACACATGCAATCATAGGGAAAAAGAATCAAAGAAATATGAAAATAGAATAGGGTTTGAAACTGATTTACAGTAAAAAGGTTTAGCATAGAATGAAGTATAGATTTTCAACCCCAAACATACTAAATTCAGCACTTAAATTTTCAATCATTCCATAGCAAAAACAACCACATGCAATAATTCATTTAGAGATAGTAGTGTGAGTGATTAACTCACCTTTATACTTCAATTTAGCAGCCTAAAACAACTACATTAGCTTCTTATTTCTCAAATGGAAATACCCTAGAAGCCACACAACCTCAAACCAGAAAGCACTAATTCAAACACTGCCATTGAAAATTGAACAATCCAAAGAGCTAGAATAGGGACAAAATCATTACCTTAATTATTTTGGATTTATTAGCACTTGATTCCTAATTTAATTTGCTGATTTTCTTTCTAGGTTAAAAGAGAACCTAGCTTCCTTCTCTCTTTTGTTTTAAGTTTACTGGTCTGAGAATAATTGTACATGTTATGGCATAAGAGAAGTAAACTTCTCTTTTTGGATATCTAATTAGTTTGGGCTTTTAGGAGGAAATTTAAAATCCAATAAGCATTAAAATCTATTCTTATAATTACTAGTAGGGTCCATTATTTAAAATGTCTAAGTATTTAAAACAACAACAAAGCCCAATCACCATTAAAATTCTAAAGTGCACACGTTGTATTTTTATAACCATTATATAACCAATTAAAAAAATTATATTATCATTTTTGAAATAAAATCCCAATAATGTTTTTCCAGTAATTTCTAACGCTTTGAAAATACTAATATTTGTCAAATTCACAATGTTTTAGAATCAATCATCTAAAAAAATTACCTTTTACAAAAAATATAAATTCCAGGCTAACGATTTAATTCTCCAATTTAAAATCATTATTTATTTTATTTTATTAACTCCAAAAATCAGGTTGTTACAGACTTCCCCCATAGTAAAATTTCAAAAATAATCTTTTCAAATTCTTCTTTAACCTTTAAATTTTTAACCAAACATATCTAGAATAAAATATTATTCTAACTAAACTTCATTAATATAAAACAATGATTTGATTCAACATATTAGTTTGCAAAAGTTAATCTTTTATTCATCCTTTTCTAGATTGAAAATAAGTTTACACTAATATTTTACATTATTTTAAAATATTACACCTTTTTATAGTTTAAATTACTGAATAGTTAAGGTGTTGATAAGGTATTCATCTTATTAAAATCTCTTAAAATAAGAAGGTGAAAACAATACAAAGACTTCCTTTATTTAGATTCCACTATTTAACTTCATTTTATTGAAAAGGGATCATTTCTCATAGAATTAATTTTCCATAACATGGAAAATTACAAAGATTCAACCAAACTCAAATTTTAATTTCATTTCAATTCAATTTCTTACTTTTGAAACTAATAAACAAGGAAAACAAAATCCCAGTAAAAAGTTACATATAGGCTCAACCCATCAAATTTTCATAGACTTCCTATGATGATTAATAAGAAAATCTTAATTTAGTATAAGTCATATTATTACACTAAAATTCAAACTCATTTATACAAATATCTTCTTTTGCTCTACAAAAAAACTTTCATAATCCCATTACTAATTTTGTAAAGCTTATTTAGATTTGAAACATCTTTATTAATTTGTCATGCCAATTTCAACAACCATCTCAATCAAAATGACAACAACTCAAATTCATAACAACCATTAAGCATACAAGAGATATATGAACAGCGCTTTGCATGTCCAATATTAAAGGCAAGCACTTCACTTGTCTACACTAATGATCGCTCTTCGCAAGTCTAACAGAGGCAAGCTTTTCACTTATCAACATAAAAGACATCTATTTAATTAATCCTTGATCAAAATATTTTAACTTCTATTTCAAATTTCAATTATTACTTCCAATTATTATTTCAAATTAGCTACTTATGTTAATTATTTAAACCATTTCTTATTTATATAATATATCCCTTAGATTCCAAATCATTTCTTATTTTAAACTTCCAAAATTTATTTACACAATTATTTACATCTTATATATTAACTTCTTATAAACTAGACATCAAATATAAGAATTAACATCCAATTTAAAACACAGAATGATATATATACCACAAATCAAAAATATCATAAACTATTTTTTTGACATATAAATTAAAAATAAACATTTACAATTTACAACTATCAAATTATTTAATAAAGTTGCCTTGCCATCTATTTAAAGCGAATCATTTTGTCAGATGGCTGCGATGTTGATTGTGAAATCAACATGGCCTTGCCACCGATCTTTGTTATTGCTAAGGTTCGGTGGCTGCATACGCCATCTAAAGTTAATATACAAAATGCATTTTATAATTTTCATTATAATTTTCTAAGCCACCAAAAATTTTCAAACATATATATACATTATAGATAAATTTCTTCTCAATTTATTTTCCAAAGTATCTTTCCACAAAATATTTTATTTTCACAAGTAATATAATTCAACTCCAAATCATTTACTAAATATTATTATCAAAACTCAAATTAATATTTCCTTTTAAAATATTATTATTCTTCAAGGTACTTGCTTTTAAAATTTCATAAATTTGAATATATATATATACATACATACATACATTTCACAAATATCCATTTTTACTTCCAAAAGTAATTTAAACATGCATATTAATATAGTTTCAAAACATTTATATCATTTTGAAATAATATTTAACTCGCTTAAACTTCATTTTCTTCTTAAATATTATTTATAACTTATTCACAATAATTTATAATATTTCAAATATTTTAACTCAAAATTGCTATATCTAATTGTCTCGTCAAAGTGTTTAGGAATCCCTATCGACAACATGGCGTCCCACGTCTCGACCAGAATTCATAAAACACTCAACGGGCACTTTAACACAAAAGTAATTCCAAAATTTATAAATTTCTAAATTCATACATAAATGAAAATTCACATATAGCAATTTAGTAATGCAACCATCCATCCATGCATACAACAATCAAACAAACATAATTGAACAACTAATCACTATGCTCAGCGAAAACAGTCTATTAGCTTCTGCTGTGCAATTCTGATCACGAACGTACAACACTTAACTATTAAAATCATTTTATAAAATTAATCTGTATAGAAATTTACCAAAGACATCCCAATAATCATTTATACTTCTACTCTAAATAGGAAATTAATCCTAATTTATAACCCGACACACTCAAGAGAAGTGACTATAGATCTATCTAGGCCAAGATTCTTGTTTCTTACGTTCCATATTTTTCCGAATCTCACTTTGATATCAACTGTAATGCCCACCTTTATGCCCATATTACCTAATAATATTACAAGTAATATTGTCGAATAATACGAAGAATAAGGCCGGTTAGGAGCAACCATCCATAATATTGCTTTGGATGAGTATCTATACGTCGAATCATGTGACTAAATTTTTCATTATTTTTCTAACAAGAGGTAATTCGACATATCCGATCCAGGGGCAAAACAATAGTACAATGGTTTAATATAATTCAGAACAATACATCACATAATAATACAACATAGAATCGAATATCGCAATGGAAATATAAGACATCAATTACTTTTTAAAAGTGTAAGTCTATAAAATGAAGCACTAAACTTACATATACATATACTTGTATAAACTATGACAGGTTTACATATATATATGACTACTTAGGTCAATACAGCAATCCAATATACATAAGTATACAAATAATATCAACATCTCAGAAGGGAATTCTATCATATAGCTACTCTAGCTAGCACAAATCCAAAGTCACCGAGTCCCCGTATTTGTCAAGTCTTGGTCTGACCCGAGTATTATAAAATAAACGGGTCGGACTATCTCTAAATATCCAAAAGGTGAAAAGTTATAATTATAATCATGCATAACATCAAAGATGTATAAACCTAAATAGTGTATCACACAAAATATAAAAAGGTCTCACCAATAATGATTCACTAATAAATTTACATAAAACACCAGACATAATAATAACTATCTACTATATGCCATATGCAAATAAAAAGACAATAACCAAATCACCATGTAATCAAAACTTCTGATGCCCCTCAACGACAATCATCTCAAATATGGCGATAAGCAACTCACATCGAAAACTCAAGATCACGAGAGCTTGCGTAAGGCAAGTCAACACTAGAAAATATGAGGCCACTTGAAGAAAGTCAAAACCCAAATGACTTATCATAAAAGTAAGTCACAAATCATAAACCATAAAGATAAGCACATCGCAAATCAAACCAAAAGCAATCACCTCGCAAGCTATAATAATAGACGTGTACTTCGCATGTTAACACAGATCGATGTGCACTTCACACGTCAAATAGGACAAGCACATTGCAAGTCAAATTAATAAGCTAGCAATATAAATATGCACTTCGCAAATCATCACAAGGGACACACACTTCATGCGCCAACCCAAGGTATGAGCACTTCGCCCGTCATAACTTGCTTATAAACGAGTATCCCAAGATGGGTCTGAAAACCCATAAATCAGCATAAAAGGATCATCCTAGGATGAGTACGAAAACTCAAAAAAATAAGTGTTATATACTTTCAAATATTAACCATTCAAGTAATGACCGCATGTCCCATAACTACTCAGGTTTACTCGAATCTTTACTAGATGTTAGTAAACTCCATTCGATAAGTGTAACATACTTTCGATTAATAACTAAATGAGTATCGACCAATGTCTCATGACCACTTTGCGATACTTAAATATTTACTAAACGAATGTAAATTCCATTCGACTAAAAATATTCAATCGAACAAGTTCGATAAATAATCGATAAAGTAGTTTAATTAAATTGCTCATCCGAATGAAGATAGAAATTACACGAAAGTAATAAACCTAAAATCACACAAAAATGCCAAAGTGCATAAAAATAGCCAAATGCTAAACAACTTAGAATTCAATAAGAATTTAAGGTCTTATAAGTAAATAATAAACTTTTAACCATATAGAAAAATGATTTCTAACATTTTAATTATCTATTACTTTTAAATTCACGTTCAAAAATCCATAAACTCTTTTATTAATCAATTATAAATATATATGTGCTTATCACTTGATAAAATACCTACTATAAGTCCAAAATAGAAGTCAAAATATATTTGTGTGTATATATGTGATCTGAAATCCCATGAAAGCAATAGAGTTCTACTTAGTAATTTTTCCTAGAACCTATATATAGATATACATTTTGTATTTAGAAGTAAAATAGGTTTATATTCCAAAACCATACTTTTAAACCCATAAAATCATTTCTACTAATGATACTCAACACACACACACACACACACACACACTTTACTTATTTAAAATCATTTTACAACGGAATTGAATTTAAATGGAAATTGATTTTAAAATCGGTGATTATAAATAAACTAACTACTGTAAATTACTTTACTCAAACTAGATATATTAACTAGATTTATAATTAAATAACTTCACAAATCAATCAATCAAAGATCATCAAATAGGAGAACAAAGCTCCATAAATCATCAAGAAATCCACTCGGAAAATCATCAAATAACATAAGGCAAAGGCAAGTTCAAGAATACAAGGCAAGGTAGAAGTAAAGCACCTGAAACTTGCGTTCCTGGTTGCTGACCGGTCGACCGTGGTGTAACTACTTGTACCTTAATGGGTCTAAATTTCGGCAAAAATCCAAACCCAATTCCATCAGAGCACAGATTTGGTACCTGCAAATAAGCACGAGCATTATCAGAAATTTATAGAAATCTAAACTCATAGCAGAACAATAATAGGATAAGAATACTGACTATGAACACTACCTTGGAATTATTGGTATTTCTTGGATAGCAGATTGTCACATCAGCATCGAGCATGAGAAAAAAGAAGACTTCTCCAACAACAAAGCACAACCAGCTCTAGTGACCTATTCCTTCAAATCTATCCCGTTGATTGTAATGAGGAGGGGGTCAGAACAACGTTATGGTGACTGGAAAATCTATAAACTGCCCATAACATAAATTTATACCGATTGGTTTCCAATCAATAGTTATGTCCATCGAGGTTAGCAATTCTAATCTAACCTTGCATTGCATACATGATCACTTACTTATCCCTTCCCAAGGTAAAAAATACCGATGAAGCCTTATCAACCACCCAATACTTCCAAACCGATTGAAACTTAATACTTCTAAATAGGAAGCGGGCTTCTATAATCATCATAAAATACTTTTAAAAGAGAAATAGGCAAACTCTGCCATTTTAGACCTCAATCAAGGTAGACCCCGTCATTTAAGACCTAAATCAAGGTAGACCCCATCATTTAAAACCTATTCCCAAGGTAGTTTTCTAACAATATTGTGGTCAGTGGGTCCTAGCTATAAAGACCTTTAACGACTATTTAAGGCTTCCGACATTTAATGTCCAACTATTACAGCGGCTATCGCCGATAAAATCGTAGCCATGTAATAAACAGTACCCAAGCCACTTAATACCTTTAAAAAGGACTAGGGAGACTTTTAACCATTTAATACCTATTGAAACACCCCACACCCCTTAGTATTCTCAAAAAGGCACACCAAAGGATGTGGTGCGTTATAGGTATTGCTAAAGCATCATAGAGACTAAGATTCACAAGACAAAGAAGTAAAAGTAGCGGAAAACATTTAAATAATAACTTATCATTCATAATTAATCTTCATCTCAAAATAAGTCATAAAAACATAACATGTCTCAAAAACTCAAAATCTCTCATGTCTTATGAAAATACATCTCAGTCTCACATAATCAGAGTAAAAGTAACAACAATAATAATCATAATCCCTCTCACAAGTGCCATAAGCCAAGTGAAAACAATGAAAAGCAGAAGAATACATCTGAAATGAGAAAACTCTAGAAATGAACCTCCAAGCAACCTGAATCAACTATCCTCAACTCTGTTGGCTTATGGGGGGAAAAGGAAAGATAGAGGAGTGGGTCAGACAATAAGTCTGGTGAGTGAAAGTAATTACTAGCATTTCTAAGCAAGATAAAGATAATAGACTAAGCAATAGTTCTAGCATGAAAGGAAAATGCAGAAAAGATAAAACTCGCATAGAATACTGTTTCTGATTCTATTTGACTGTTTGCTTTGATTTTTTGCACTTGTCTTAAACTGCTGTGATTAGGCTGAAACCCAATCCTATCTCAACTACTAATCTTGATTAGGCTGAAATCCTAATCCTACCCATTGATCGGCCTTTCTTATCTCTATTGTGCCACTGTGAGCCAATCTTGTTGGTCCCACGGTAAAAGACACCTCTTAGTGCTTAAGACGCAGTAGCGAGTTATTTACCATAATCGATGCCGCACGCTCGGTCATCGTCGGTACACACTAACTGTCGCCCCTTATTTGACCCTTTATTTACCCTAATCAGCATAAGCATGCCCAGCCTCACCCACGTGTGAGACCATCAGTCCTCGACCTGAAAGGGAATGCTGCCGGTACTAGTCCTAACAAACAAATCTTCTAACTTTGCGCCCCTTGCCCAAATCCCCAAATTTAAGCCTTTATCTATTGGCCACTTATTTACCCTAATTAGCATAAGCGTGCCCAGCCTCACCCACGTGTGAGACCATCAATCCTAGACCTGAAAGGGATTGCTACCGGTACTGGTCCTAACAAACAAATCTTCTAGCTTTGCATCCCTTGCCCAAATCCCCAAATTTGAGCCTCTATCTATTGGCCACTTATTTACCCTAATCAGCATAAGCATGCCCAGCCTCACCCACGTGTGAGACCATCAGTCCTAGACCTAAAAGGGAATGCTGTCGGTACAGACCACTACTGCTATATTTGCTTATTAACTTAATCCAAGATCTAAGTTTTAAAATTAGCTCCTTCTGTTATTTCTTTCTTTCTAATTATAACGTACGTGTTATAATTGTTCTTGCAACTGTTACTCTTCTATTTTCTCTTTTTAGTTATAACCACTTGTTATAATCATGCTTGCAAATATCTTAAATTTGCCTATTTCAGTCCATCTCTATTTTATTTCAGTTTTTCTCATTTTACATCTGATTTCTGTAAATTTAGTGTTTTTCTATTTTAATCCGTATTTGCGAATTCTTCTCTTTGTAATATTTTATTCGCGTCAAAAAGGATTAAATATCTATAAAAAGAAACTAACATTTACATGCTAAATTCCAACTTAAAACAGATGTAAATAACTGTAAATAACTGAATAAAATAACTAAATAAAAGAAGACTGAAAATAACTTCAGAAATTAACTTAAAATATGACGGTAAGTAAACCTACATTAAAATTATCTCAAAATTGTAGAAAACTACAACTATTAGGAACCCTATTATTTTAATTTGCTTAAAAATCTAAAATAATTACAAAACACTCACCAGTGGTCCTTAACTCTAGTCTTGGGCCTTCCTGGATCCACTTCTAGGGTGTAGAATATTTTTATTAAAAAGATTTCCTCCCTAGAAATTTTTTCTATTTAGGGTTCGGCCTCAGGCAACGAACCCAATTGGGAGAAAATCTGAATGAGAAAAATAGCTAGGCCTAGGGTTCTATTTATAGTGCGGCTTAGGGATCTCAGGCCATTGGATTTGAAGATTGAATCTGGTGCAACCACGTCATAGGCTCGCTAGGGACCCTCGGATGCAGCTACGTACGCACAGGATTTCACAAAAATTTGAATCTACACTCTTCGGCTCGTACCTGGACGAAAAATCGTCCAGGATGATAGGTGGTTGACCCAAGCTATTTGCATAGGTCGACCCGACCCTAGCAAGGGTCGACCCCTATGGGTCTTTTTTTCATTTTTGTTTGTATAATTCTGATTTTCTTGTTTCTCTCGTAACTTCTTCATACTAGCTCGGATTTCGATAAGTTATACATGAAAATTGCTCAGAAAATTACCATAGACCTAATGGTGCAACTCCCATGGCTCAATTATGACAATTTCCCAACCCTATTTTATTATTCAATTAATTTGTTAATTAATTATTATTACCCTAATTTTTCGGGTTGTTACACCTATATTCTAGACAGGTCCCCATCACTTAATAGATGAATCTCATGGAGTGTTCGATCCTGGCTCAGGATGAACGCTAGCGGCATGCTTAACACAAGAAAATCAGATGGGAAGTGGTGTTTCTAGTGGCGGACGTGTGAGTAACGCGTAAGAACCTGCCCTTGGGAGGGGAACGACAATTGGAAACAGTTGCTAATACCACGTAGGCTGAGGAGAAAAAGAGGGAATCTGCCCGAGGAGGGGCTCGCATCTGATTAGCTAGTTGGTGAGGCAATAGCTTACCAAGGCGATGATCAGTAGCTGGTCCGAGAGGATGATCAACCTAAAATAGATCCATTGCTCTGATCTTTCAAACAACTATATTCTTTTGTTTCTTATGATGTTTTTGCACAATGGAATAGAAGCTTTTTCTATTGATTGATTTATATATAATAGTATATCCCCAAGCGGACGCTTCACTAGTACTATCGTTATTACAGCCTTAGTAATATGAGAGATTGTACCCAAGCCACTTAATACCTCCTTAATAAGGACTAGTGTAACGACCCACCTTTTGGATAGTTTAAATCGACAATAAACCATACATGTCAAACTCAAACCATTCAAAAGGGGGATTGCTATGGGGTAAATAAGAAAAAGAAGAGAAAGAAATAAAACAAACACAGAATCTCACAGCAGAATGACAAAATATAATAATCAAATAACAGTTCATGAAGCTGTTTTACAAATAACATTTGGTTACACTTTACACTACAGAATCGGAGTAACATACAACAGGAATAAATAAATAATGCAGCGGAAAAACGTGATGCAGCGGAATAAATAAAATAAATAATAATAGTACTAAATCTTCGTCTTCATCCTCCAGAAATCGGTCTTCAATACACTGAAAAGCTCAGACTGACCCGAGCGAATTGAAAAGACAAAACACTCTAGTCAGAACTAAAAGATCTTATGTAAGTTAAATCAACAGTAAATAAATATGAGTGTAACGGCGTCGGAGATGTTTATGGGGTTTGACATCTTCTATCCAGTGTCAACGTCGGTGCAATAACTTAAGAGATGTTCGGGATTTCCATCCCCTAAGGATCTGTTAAACAATCTACATACATAGTACAATACGCTATTATAATAGTGTCTATAGTAAAGTATTAAAATAGTGTTAATGCGTTACCCATATCCCCCTTAACACATTTTATATAATGTCGTAGTCTATACAGATACTGTAAACTCCACCGTAAACTGGTGGGCTATCAGGGAGCACTCCATAGGTACGACATAAACCAAACTCGTAGAAGGCGCGATAAGGCATGTGACACGGCACGCGAGGCAATGCCAGGGTAGGATTCTACCGTTTGTAGAACCGGGCGGGTTGTAACGCATAGCAGCTACTACCGCCCACATCAGAACACAATCTCATAATCAAATCGAGGGGTGGCCACCAAATCAATCACAAAGTCATAATATGGTATCGAAGAAGCATGTCCAATCAGAGGTGCGACCTTACTTGGCCCAGGTATAGCTCATATTTTAGCCACATCAAGCTGAATCACGGGAGTCAGAGCTACGTTAATACCTTATACATAATCATTCGCCAAACCATCCTACTTCATTCTGGAATCTCCACCACCTACACAGTTGTTAAAGTTGTTTTCGGTATTGGCAGAGAGTATGACAATATCCGATCCCGGTCTCTTTAACAACCAAACGCTTATTACGCACCGGATGGTTCTTTTACATTTTCAAAACCATTTCATATTAATATCAAAATATCATATTCAATTAAAACCATATCTCTTCGAAATCATATTTACTTTTAAAAATCATATCGACTAATAGGTTAAATCCTCCTTCCAAAATCATCATATTTGATTTAATATACCATTTAAATCCCAACTTAGGTTATAACATTATTTAACCATATACAGTTAATATAAACCATCCCACTTTACCCAATTTGAAATTAAATAGATTAAAATAGATAAAAATAATTTAATAGTTTAAAATATTGATTAAAATAGTTTAAATAGATTTAAGATAGTTTAAATAGATTGAAAATAGATTAAATAGATTTAATATAGATTAAATAGATTTAAAATAGATTTGATAGATTTAAAATTGATTAAATAGATTTAAATAGGTTAAATAGATTTAAAATAGATTAATTAGATTTAAAATATATTAGTTATGGGTTAATTAGTTTGAAATAGGATAAAATAGATTAAACTGGATTAAATAGATTAAAATAAATTAAGATAGTTTAATTGATTAAAATGGTTTAAAATAATTAAAATAGATTAATTTAGTTTAAAAATTGAAAATCTTAATAATTAGAATTTAAAAGAACATTTTACAGTTATATTAAAATAATAAATTTGAAATTAACATCAAATTTAACTATTTTCCCATTTCGACAAATCTAATCGTTACGAAACTTGAAATCTTACAATAATTTACCATTACGGATTCGTTGAAACTGGTTTCGCCGAAATCCGAGACAATGGCCAAAATGGCTATTTTCACGTTAATTAGGTAAACTATTATTAAATCAATTAAATCACTTTTCAATTCAATTTTCAATAACTGACAGTTTTTATCATTTTGATTGCTTAGACATTTACAATAATTTAAAACAAATTTACATGTCAATCCAGTGTTAAATATTACACTAGTTACAGTATTCAGTTTCAACTGCAATTAAAATCCAATTAATTATATTTTTAATTCCAATAAATTGATTTAATTTAATTTCAATCCTTTTTATTCAATCAATCTTCACTCTATGGACCTAGTTAACATAGGTTTATGTCTTATTACATTAATGTTCTCCAATTTCATCTTAATTTCCATTAACGTGATATTTAATTACATTTAATTGCAATTGATTTCCAATTTAATCCAACAGATTAAATAAATAGGTAACATATCACAATTGTCACCTTTTACTTAATTTAATCACATTTATGGTTTTATTATTTACAAATAAATGTTATAAATACTTACACAACACCGATTTTATCCAATTACAATTAATTGCATATTTTCTCGCCCATTAATGTAACATTTAAATTATTTCCTTATTTACAATCTATAACAAATTTTATGTTTACAATTATTTCAATTTATTGAAATTGCGTTAAAATAATTATCAATTGCCTTGAATTAACATTACTAACATTACATTCTAGTTGTTTCTCTCATAAATAAATCACAAAGTTTAATTTCTTCCAATATTAAATCATAAAATCTTATTAAATTCAATAGTTTAATTATCGGAAATTACGGGTCGTCACACTCTCTCCTACACAAAACTTTTATTCCTCGAAAAGGGAAAGAAGCAATTAAGGAATTAATATATCATATTCAAAATATTAAATTTACAAACAATTAATTTACATAATTAAATAATTTAAATAAAATATATCAATTTATAAACAATTAAATCCTTTCATATTCAAGTTAATAAAAGTTTGAAAAATATTTGCATTTTCACAAAATTTTCTAAGTCCAAAATTCACGGAAAATTTCGGCAGAGTCTCCTTTGTACGGAGAGGTCTGGGAGAAATAATAATATCAATAATAACAATATATACCACATTTTTCAAAATAATATATCCCAAACCATGGGAAAACAATATAAAATCGTTAGAAAAACGTAATCCGAGAACGTAACTATTTGTCGGGCAAACAACGCTTAATTTATGAAACCAAAAGCATTGGTAATTGCTTCCTGTTAGCGCCAAAATTGGTCACTAACACCCAAATCCAAATGAAAGCACCAAATCACAGTCACAGATCTCAGATAGAATGTATGTGGAGAGTGTAAATATGAAGAACAGTAAAAATTAAAAGGAAAGCAATAATAACAGAGGATTTATAGTGGTTCGGCTGACTCCGGCCTACGTCCACTCCAGGAATTTTCTTTTTATTGATGTCAGAATCAATTACCGTTACAATCTAGAGTTTTTAGAACAAAATGGCAGAGCAGCCTTAGTATAGAAGACGAAGGGAAACATAATGAAGATCCCCTTTTCTAAAGCCCCACATGACGTATTTATAGGCAAAACATGAGTTACTGGGCTTCTTGAGTGGTCCGGGCCCACCAGGACCATAGCCGATCCCAAATTCACCATTATGACCGACTCTAAACTCCAAGCATGCCGATCCGATCCTTCCCCGGGGGTGACTCGAAGTGAACATGCATAGGACTCGAAGTAACTTGTGCTAAGACCCGAAGTATCATTGCACCGAACCCTTGCCTTCAAACACCGATCCCAATGTGCTGCCGACCCACCTTCCTATGCCGACCCGAGGGATATGCTAATGCCGAACGAAGTAAAAAACTCACACTTAATCATGCCAATCCAATCTCACCGATCCCAAAACTGAGCTACCAACCCGAGTATGAAACTCACCGACCCGGAGTAAACCAAAGATGTCGATCCTCTAGAATGCCGGTCCAATTTCCAAATGCCAACTCGAGTAGAATGGAGTGCCGACCGGGAGCTACGAACGTCTCGGCCTGAAGCACTCCTCGAATCCAATCCAACTTCTGCTGATCCACACCAACATGACCGAACCAGCTTCCTACCGATCCACTTCAACTTGACCGACCCAGGTTCCTATCGATCCACTCCAACACGACCGATCCAGATCACCACCAAGCCACTTTTGCCAACCCACTCAGGCCGAGCCACTCGTGACTTTCCACCCTTGACCGAGCCATACTAGCCTTCATACCTCCAATCCTTTCCCCGCTCGATACTCGTTCGAGCCCAATCATATCTTATGCAACTATGGTCTTGTAGCTGGGTACCACTGTTGATTTTAGTTAAATCCTCCTGTCCACGGCCTTGCCAAAAGGCGAGTTAACATTTGCCACCTAAAACATGTCTTGCGGTAGGAAGGCGTGTTTTGAATAGTTTTTGATCCATCATCCAAAGTCCATATGTCGTCCATAGCCATACCATCCAATCCATAATCCAATCCATTTTATCCTAGTGCCATTGTTGTATCCTTACTCAAATCCGCGACTGCTTCGAGTCGATATCTGATCCCTATCCAGTAACCAAATCCTTATCCAATTCCACATCCATCTGAACCCGACAACCGAGTTCTAATCCATCCATATCAAATAACCAATAACCACATCCACGACCTCTCCGAATCGATATCAATATCCGGGACCGCTCCGGGTCCATGCCCAAATCCTTAGCTGTTCATAGCCAATATCCAAATCCGTAACCTCTCCGGGTTCTTGCCAAGCATAATCCACACTCAGCGACCTGTGTTTAGCGATGCCTTGGTGTTCTTGGTTCAGTGTCCCTGAATGCTGAGTAATGCCATGGCTTAAGTCCTAGGCTAAATCCTGGTCGCTCCGGACCCTTCCCGAACATAATCCATGCTTGACGACATGTATAATATATAATATGGAGCTTAAGTCCTAGGCCGAATCCTTGTCTCTCCAGACCCTTGCCGAGCATAATACATACTCGACGACCTGAAATAGTAACCGATGGATACCAGGGGCCTAAGTCCTAGGCCGAAACCTGGTCTCTCTGGATCCTTGCCGAGCATAGTCCGTACTCGACGACCTTTTAGCCAAAAACCAGACAAAAAGTCAACCAAAATTCAATCCAAAATCCAGATTCAAAACAGAAAACCAGGAATCCATATCAAAAGTCCAAATCAAAAATCAAGCATCCAAACCAAAATCCAAACCAAAAAACCAACAAAACTGGGAGTTCAAACCGAACTCCAAAACCAAAGCAGAAAAAGAAAGTGTCCAAGCCAAAAAGAAAAAACAGATCTCACAAACCAAAGCGTCACGGTCTATCATCATCTTAGAGCATGCCTAGGGATTGACTCCATCCCCGTACATGGGTAAGTGACTTAGCTGTCTGCCCAGAGTTTGCTACTTATTCCAAACCATCATGATTAGTTGATGACCAACCGACCATCATTCCTGGGCCTTGCGCCATCGTCATTCAAGGTAGGCGGTGGCTGCTCCTGTTCCACCGCCGCATTCTGAGTTTCAACATATTGTCGCAACTGACCATTCCTTACATGCTCCTCTATTATATCCTTTAGATGTCGGCAGCTGTTAGTATCATGCCCATCCAGGTCATGAAAGAGACAGTGCCTTCCTGATGCCCTTTCGTGTTCTGAGGGTTCCCTCCTTGCCGGCCTTCGATAAGGAAGGCGATCCCGAGTATCCAAGAATATCCACTCCAATGTCTGATTTAGTCTTGTGTAGGTGGAGAATTTTGGTTCTCCCCAACGCTTCCTCTTCCCTTTATCCTTATCTTTACCTGAGTTTTCACCCGACGGTTCTCCATCCTTATCCATGTTTACTTCCTTTGACCTCATATCCAAACATGCATCTTCTTGTCGAAGAAATCTCTCAGCTTCGTGAAAGAATCCCCGAGATCCATTGGTGGATCCTGTATCAATCATACTTTGAAATCCGAATCATCCTTGACTCCTGACACTGCCGCCATCAGAACCATTGATGGATCCGGCCGATCCACCAAAGCAACTGCTGCATTAAACCGGGTTAAGAAAGTCCTAAGCGATTCATCCGCCCTCTGCTTAACTGACATCAGTGTCATCACATTCTTCAGCCTTTTTATGTGAAATCGAAACTGTTTCAAAAACATGTCCACCAGTTCTGTCTATGTTCCAATTGATCCATCTTCTAGCTGTCTGAACCACATAGCAGCTATATCGGTCAAGTACAAGGGAAAACACCGGGCCATAACCTCCTCTGATGCCCCCAGCACTTCCATATGCCTTATGTACCTCATCAAGTGGTCAGTGGGATCCGTCTTAACGTTGTATACTTCCAGAGTGGGCAGCTTGAAATCGGACGGATTCCTTGCTATCCTGATGTTTCGGATAAACGGACTTTGGTTAACTCCCTCCAAATCCCTGTTTGTCAGACCTCCGCGAATGGTTCGCCTGATGATGTCAGCAAATCCAGTGCTACCTGCCAAGGGTTACCCCCATCTCCATTTCCTAACTGCCCCTCCAAGTCCACGAGGGAATTCTGGCACATACTCCTTGTCACGTACTCCTGTATTCCTGTTGGTGCCGGGCTGCGCAGCGTCATCTGGTATCCCTCCATGAATTGGCCCAGCATTACCTGGTGGTGTGCCCCCGAGTCTAGGTCCATCCAGATTGATAGTTGTTTGTTGATTGGGGGCTTCCCCCTACTGAACCACTCCATCTGCTTGCCTGTTGAGTCCTTCTGGTCCAGCTCCATGGATTTGAGCTTCTGCAGCTCATGATGTTCCTACCTGTCCAAATTGTCTGAAAAGTGTCCGCATCATTTCCTCATGCCTTTTCATCAACTGCTCCTACAGAGAATCCATCATGGTCTGCATCTCATCACTAGTGATGTAGACGGAGGCTTGATTAGCTCCAAAGGAAGCCTCCTGACTTCCCTCTTGCTGACTCCTTTCCGTCCTCTGTCTCCTGGTTGATTTCTTTGCCATAGTCTCCAGAATCCAAGTTCCTAAGCCTTCAAATCCAAAATCCTAGCTTCTGAATCCTAAGTGCTAGCGTTCTCAATGGAAGCACCAAAATGTTAGCGCCAAAATTGGTCACTAACACCCAAATCCAGATGAAAGCTCCAAATCACAGTCACGGATCTCAGATAGAATGTATGTAGAGAGTGTAAATATGAAGAACAGTAAAAATTAAAAGGAAATCAATAATAACAGAGGATTTATAGTGGTTCGGCTGACTCCGGCCAACGTCCACTCCAGAAATTTCCTTTTTATTGATGTCGGAATCAATTACCGTTACAATCCAGAGTTTTTAGAACAACAATGGAAGAGCAGCCTTAGTATAGAAGACGAAGGGAAACAGAATGAAGATCCCCTTTTCTGAAGCCCCACATGCTGTATTTATAGGAAAAACCTGAGTTACCGGCTTCCTGAGTGGTCCGAGCCCACCAGGACCATAACCGATCCCAAATTCACCATTATGACCGACCCTAAACTCCAAGCATGCCGATCCGATCCTTCCCCGGGGGTGACTCAAAGTGAACATGCATAGGACTCGAAGTAACTTGTGCTAAGACCCGAAGTATCATTGCACCGAACCCTTGCCTTCAAACACCGATCCCAATGTGCTGCCGACCCACCTTTCTATGCCGACCCGGGGTATATGCTAATGCCGAACGAAGTAAAAAACTCACACTTAATCATGCCGATCCATTCTCACCTATCCTAAAACTGAGCTACCAACCCGAGTATGAAACTCACCGACCCGGAGTAAACTAAAGATGTTGATCCCCTAGAATGTCGGTCCAATTTCCAAATGCCAACTCGAGTAAAATGGAGTGCTGACCAGGAGCTACGAACGTCTCTGCCTGAAGCACTCCTCGAAGCCAATCCAACTTCTGCCGATCCACTCCAACATGACCGATCTAGCTTCCTACCGATCCAGCTTCCTACCGATCCACTTCAACTTGACCGATCCAGCTTCCGGCCGACACACTCCAACACGATCGATCCAGATCACCACCGAGCCACTTCTGCCGACCCACTCAGGCCGAGCCAGTCGTGACTTTCCACCATTGACCGAGCCATACTAGCCTTCATACCTCCAATCCTTTCAGAACTCGATACTCGTTCGAGCCCAATCATATCTTTTGCAACTATCATCTTGTAGCCGGGTACCACTGTTGATTTTAGTTAAATCCGCATGTCCACGGCCTTGCCAAAAGGCGGTTAACACTTCCATAAACCTGTATTTCACTTATATAATCCAAAGAAGTTAATTATTATATAAAAGAGAAATATTTAAGTTGTTTCAACTAATAGCAACAAAACAATCACAACATAACAATAATTATTTTGCAAACAAAACATACAACCATCACATGAAATCAAAGAAATCAATTATCCATCCATCGTATCTAAACAACTGGTTTGTTCGGGTTCGGGTACTTTTAATCATATAAAATTATTAATAAACTACTAAGTATACCATACACTCAACAGTCTTAGATAAAACTCAATAGATTATTTATACATCTTTATACAGTTAGAAGTATCATTTCCCAAACATCCATAAGCCAAAACAAACAATAATTTCAAATATCGCTAAAGTTTATTCTTTTTCTTCTTCTTTCACATTATTTACTGCTCATCATTTTTTTCATACAATGATTATTCTCTTTAATTTTCATCCATTACTACAAAATTTCATTTCTCATTTATGCATACAATGTCATTTTTCCTTTCATTACTTTTCATCCATCGTTTACATAAGTTATTTCCATTTAATTATTTAAAATCAATAAATCCATTATTTAAGATTACATACATTTTTCAGTTTCCTTCACATCAATATTTACTATAATTTCCTTTTAAAGCATCAATATTCATTTGTGAAGTAACTCATACTTAGGTTTTTCTTTTCTTTTTCTTTTCACTTTTATTCTTCTCATATATAACATTCACTTTTATTATTTGACTTTTACTTTATAAGTGACTTCAATAATTAACTTAAGTTTTTTGATCATATCTCCAATTATTAACTTAAGTTTATAACATTCTTATACATCTTAATTCTTTTTATAGAAATAATTCCATCAGAACACTTTCATTAATTAAGTTACTTGTATAATATTCTATTACATATTCTTATTAACATTTCAACCTTTTATAATTTGGTAAGTTATATATATGTCTTTTAAGATGCAATTGAATGTTACACAAGTTTGTTTTATTCCTTTTAGTTAAAAGAATGTTCAATCGTTACATCTTCTAAATTTTCATATCTACAAGTTATAGATTTTCAATTTCTTATATATTTCATTAATCACTTAGCATCGAATTTCTTATTTTCCGTTTTTAGAAGTTTACCGTTATTAAAACGTTAAGATTGCATTCATTACAATGATTGCAACTACTAATTTACAGAAACTTAAGAACTAAATACCGGGTTCCATTTTCAAATCATTTAAAATAATATATATAATCATATCATTCATATATCCAAATCATATTTAGAAATTAATGTTTGGTCGTCAAAACAAATGTGTAGCAAAACTACAACAGCAGTCTTCCCACTTTGAAACTCGAAAATAAACGTCGATGATGCATGCACTCATCATCAAAATTATTTTCCAGCGACAGAGGGGGGAGTACAGAACTCATTTCCTTTTAAACTTCCCTTTAAACATTTCCTTTAAATCACATTGAAAACATTTCTATCCGAAAATACTTCCAAATAATACTAATATGGTATTCCAAAATCTTTTGAAAGAAATTTTCAAAATCCCGGAACTTAAGTTCTAAAATTTCCAAATTATATTTACTTTATTTGTAAATCCTATTTTACAACCAATATTTATAAAATTTAACTTCCTAACAAACATATCACACACAACCACACCCATTTATAAAATTTATTCTTTTATATACAAAATATAATACTAGGTAAAATTATTTCATTTACCTATATTGCAAAAACAATATTGTGTCGGTCTGCCCTATTAAGTGTTTAGAAATCTCTATCGATGCCATAGCGTTCTGTGTACCGACCAGAATTTATAAATACTAAACATAACAAATTGACACAATATAAAACCTTTTATAACAATAATAAATACGCTCTCCCATATACACTCAACGACTCATTCTAGGGTATTACTACCCCATTTCTAATGAGTCGGACCCCACAAAGTTAAGGTTATCGCTAAACCTGGCTTTGATACCAAATGTAATGACCCGCCTTTTGGATAGTTTAAATCGACAATAAACCATACATGTCAAACTCAAACTATTCAAAATGGGGATTGTTATGGGGTAAATAAGAAAAAGAAGAGAAAGAAATAAAACAAACACAGAATTTCACAACGGAATGATAAAATATAATAATCGAATAACAGTTCATGAAGCTGTTTTACAAATAACATTTGATTACACTTTACACTACAGAATCAGAGTAACATACAACATGAATAAATAAATAATGCAGCGGAACAACGTGATGCAGCAGAATAAATAAATTAAATAATAATAGTACTAAATCTTCGTCTTCATCCTCCAGAAATAGGTCTTCAATACACTGAAAAGCTCAGACTGACCCGAGTGAATTGAAAAGATCAAACACTCGAGCCATAACTAAAAGATCTTATGTAAGTTAAATCAACAGTAAATAAAAATGAGTGTAACAGCGTCAGAGATGTTTATGGGGTTTGGCATCTCCTATCCAGTGTCAACGTGGGTGCAATAACTTAAGAGATGTTCGGGATTTCCATCTCCTAAGGATCCGTTAAACTATCTACATACATAGTACAATACGCTATTATAATAGTGTCTACAGTAAAGTAAAGTATTAAAATAGCGTTAAGGCATTACCCATATCCCCCTTAACACATTTTATATAATGTCGCAGTCTATACAGATACTGTAAACTCCACCATAAACTGGTGGGCTATCAGGGAGCACTCCATAGGTATGGCACAAACCAAACTCGTAGAAGGCGCGATAAGGCATCTGACACGGCACGCGAGGCAATGCCAGGGTTGGATTCTACCGTTTGTAGAACCGGGCTGGTGGGAACGCATAGCAGCTACTACCGCCCACCTCGGAACACACTCCCATAATCAAATCGAGGGGTGGCCACCAAATCAATCACAGAGTCATAATATGGTATCGAAGAAGCATGTTCGATCGGAGGTGCGACTTCACTTGGCCCAGGTATAACTCATGTTTTAGCCACATCAGTTGACTCACGGGAGTCAGGGCTACGTTAATACCTTATACAGAATCGTTCACCAAACCATCCAACTTCATTCTGGAATCTCCACCATGTACACAGTTGTGAAAGTGGTTTTCGGTATTGGCAGAGAGTAGGATATTATCCGATCCCGATCTCTTTAACAGCCAAACGCTTATTACACACCAAATGGTTCTTTTACATTTTCAAAACCATTTCATATTGATATCAAAATATCATATTCAATTCAAACCATATCTCTTCGAAATCATATTCACTTTTAAAAATCATATCGACTAATTGGTTAAATCCTCATTTCGAAATCATCATATTTGATTTAATATATCATTTAAATCCGAACTTAGGTTATAACATTATTTAACCGTATACACTTAATATAAACCATCCCACTTTATCCAATCTAAAATTAAATAGATTAAAATAGATAATCATAGTTTAATAGTTTAAAATATAGATTAAAATGGTTTAAATAGATTTAAGATAGTTTAAATAGATTTAAAATAGATTAAATAGATCTAAAATAGATTTAAAATAGATTAAATAGATTTAAATAGATTAATTCGATTTAAAATAGATTAATAATGGGTTAATTAGTTCAAAATAGGATAAAATAGATTAAATTGGATTAAATGGATTAAAATAAATTAAGATAGTTTAAATTGATTAAAATGGTTTAAAATAATTATAATAGATTAATCTAGTTTAAAAGTTGAAAATCTTAATAATTAGAATTTAAAAAAACATTTTACAGTTATATTAAAATAATAAATTTGAAATTAACATCAAATTTAACTATTATCCCATTTCGACAAATCTGGGCTATATCCCGATTTCAAATCAAACCTAATTCCAAATCTTGAAGTGTAAATTTAAACTACTCCAATTTTAATAGATTTCAAGGCTACAATTTCAAATGTCCTCAATAACTCAAATTCGATAAATTTCGACTATACTTCAAATTCAACTTTGAATTTCAATTTAAATCCTTTAAATAATTCACTTAAAACAATTCCTAGATTTCAAATTTATTCCTTTAAACAATTCATTTAAACAATTCAGTTTATATAAATCAAATTCTATTTCAAAATATCATTTGGCTGAATTCAAGATTTAAAGATTTAAAATCCTTTAATTAAACAATCCGGTGTCCGTATATAATTTTCTACCCTATGGTCAAGTGGTACGGATATTTATCATTTCAATCCGCAAATATATTAAATTTTATGGGTATATATTATTTCAACCCGCAATCCCAAATTTAATTACAAATCCATGAAATCGCTTGAGTCTATCATTTCAAATCATAACGATTTCCACAAATCTATTAGATCGTTCGGGTATTTATCATTTCATCCCATAGGGAACTTGCAGTGTTATAACAATATAAATATAGCATCTAGTAATCCAATATCAACAATCAAACATCCATCACAATCATCATCCAAACCAATAAATAAACAATAACAATCAAACAGTTACCAATGACAGGTATTAACTAGCAATTAACTTCAATATTAAATTAAATGGCTATTAAATTCAATAAAGGTCAAATTTAACTGGAATGACAATTCAATATACCAAACATCAACCAATCCATTTCAAATCATATCATAAATTCAATTTAACCAACATAAGATAATTTAGTAATTGTGAGTGGGTTAAAATACTCACCTTTGATTTCTAATCGATTTGAAATCCAAAATAAGGCCCAAAATTCAGTAGTCTCAGAATTCGTCCAAACTAGTGCCAAAATGTTTGGGATTCCAATACGATCCCAATGAAACAAACCGCGCGTGAATTGGATCTCGTATGCAAAAGTTACGTATATTATAACATTGAAAATCAAAAATTAAATTAAAATAAATATATACACACATTACCACACCTGTTTGCCACGTCAACTTGTTCATCTTCTCACACAACCGAAAACCCTAGCATGCTACAGCTAAACGAGCCGCCACCACCACGATGATCGCACACCTCCTCACGCAACCACGGCCAGTCGCGGCCTGCCCAGGCGCTCGTGCCCCCTCCTCGGCTCACCAGAGACGCGTGACCCCCCCTTCGATCGACGCTCGACACCCAAACGAAGACAGACGCCACGCCTACCAAAATTTCGAACCCTAATCCAGATTTTTCCACAAATCTAGCCATTAGTTCACCATGCCACCAGTATGGATGAAATCCCCTCGACGATCTTCACAAACCCATACCATCGGTTCGATGATCCATTGAAGTTGATCGCAACCCGATGAATGGCCGAGATTAAACCATCGAATTCTGGACACATAGAAATCCAAATCGAAAAACAAACTGCAGATTTGAATTGCGCTCGTCGAGAGCTTCGAAATAGTATATAATATGACATAGTTTTGAGGAGTTTGATTTTGAAATTGATTTGGAATTTGGATTTTGGGTTTGAAATCCTGACTTGGTTTCTGCCATTGAGAAAGAGAAGCAGACAGATGCCATCGTGTGAAGAAGTTAGCCTTAAAATCAGCTTATTTCAAATTGATTTCAATTGAATATAATTAAATTGATTTCTACATGTTTTGAGCCCGCACGTTCAAACGACAAGTCTGATCGCTACGAAACTTGAAATCTTACAATAATTTACCGTTACGAATTCGATGAAACTAGTTTCGTCGAAATCCGAGACAATGGCCAAAATGGCTATTTTCATGTTAATTAGGTAAACTATTATTAAATCAATTAAATCACTTTTCAATTCAATTTTCAATAACTAACCATTTTTGTCATTTTGATTGCTTAGACATTTACAATAATTTAAAAACAAATTTACATGTCAATCCAGTGTTAAATATTACACTAGTTACAGTGTTCAGTTTCAACTACAATTAAAATCCAATTAATTATATTTTTAATTCCAATAAATTGATTTAATTTAATTTCAATCCTTTTTATTCAATCAATCTTCACTCTATGGACCTAGTTAACGTAGGTTTATATCTTATTACATTAATGTTCTCCAATTTCATCTTAATTTCCATTAACGTAATATTTAATTGCAATTGATTTCCAATTTAATCCAACAGATTAAATAAATAGGTAACATATCACAATTGTCACCTTTTACTTAATTTAATCACATTTATTGTTTTATTATTTACGAACAAATGTTATAAATACTTACACAACACTGATTTTATCCAATTACAATTAATTGCATATTTTCTCCCCCATTAATATAAAATTTAAATTATTTCCTTATTTACAATCTATAACAAATTTTATGTTTACAATTATTTCAGTTTATTGAAATCGCGTTAAAATAATTATCAATTGCCTTGAATTAACATTACTAACATTACATTCTAGTTATTTCTCTCATAAATAAATCACAAATTTTAATTTCTTCCAATATTAAATCATAAAATCTTATTAAATTCAATAGTTTAATTATCGGAAATTACGGGTCGTCACACTCTCTCTCCCACTCAAAACTTTTATTCCTCGAAAAGGGAAAGAAGCAATTAAGGAATTAATATATCTTATTCAAAATATGAAATTTACAAATAATTAATTTACATAATTAAATAATTTAAATAAAATATATCAATTTATAAACAATTAAATCCTTTCATATTCAAGTTAATAAAAGTTTGAAAAACATTTGCATTTTCACAAAATATTCTAAGCCCAAAATTCACGGAAAATTTCGGCAGAGTCTCCTTTGTACGGAGAGGTCCGGGAGAAATAATAATATCAATAATAACAATATATACCACATTTTTCAAAATAATATATCCCAAACCACGGGAAAACAATATAAAATCGTTAGAAAATCGTAATCCGAGAACGTACCTATTTGTCGGGCAAACAACGCTTAATTATCGAAAATTACGGGTCGTTACAACTAGGCAGACTCCTGACCATTTAAAACCTATTTATAGGTAGGCCTTTTTCATTTAATACCTAACCCCAAGGCGGACTCCTCACTTGTACTATCTAGCTGACATCGCTTGGAATCTTATTAGGTTACTTAATAATTCTTTTTAGAAGAGAGGCGGACCCTACAAAAACCTATTACCATAGACTTGAAGCGAACATTTCCCGAGATATCCACTATCACTCTTAATTATAAATATGGAATCACGTTAGGTTACTTCTTTCCGTAGGGAGGCAGGCTCTACAACCACTTAATACCTCAGCACCGAAATAAACCCTTTTTGAGACGTCCTTATTTATTTGGAATATCACTAGGTTACTTAATACTTCCTTTTAGGAGAGAGGCGGACCCTGCAGCCACTTAATACGTCAAACCAGAAGCGAACCCCTATGGAGATATCCTTCACCGCTCCTAATTCCAAATTTGGACCATTTAATACTTTCCAATTAAGATAGTAGGTCCAATCTCTCATGTCATCATGGATCTTAGGATTAGTGATATCTTACATCAGTAGTAAGTGCACCCGAACACTGGTAGCCTAAAAATGAAGGGCAATCTTCCGTCGAGTGACTCTGCTGACCTCACATCACTAACCTACTAGGTCCAATTAACCATCATATGTCTTTACTTTTATTATCTTAGGTAGATATTGGACTTAACTTACTAATTCACTTTTTATTTAAGGAAATAATATTTACCTTAAATACTTATCTACCCGTAGATCCTATTTTTATGCTCATAAATGTCAATTTGTCCATAAAATCCTAACGGGTATTTCCTAAGACATTTATGTATGATCATTAATTTCAAATTAGTAACCTTTTATAGCTGTTCGATTTTTATCTGTCCCATTAATACATTTACCATATCAAATTATTGCAACTCCCATATTTATTAACATTTATTCCCCATTTATTGGAGTTGCAACCTTATAAATTTTTTCCCATTAGTTAATTATTCTAAACATGAATATTATGTGCAAACGTCGTTATTAGCTAAGTTTTATTATTTTAAGCACAATAAATTACCTACTTTTATCAAATATATTCTAGTTATATATCTTCACTAGAATATTCTTTTCCATGTTGAATTATTGGAATCATATCAAAAAAGATTACCCGCTGTAATTTCCATAAAATAACCCAAAAATAAAGATTTAACTTTAAAAGATTACATTGTTTGAAATTACAAGGAATAATCATTTCTTTTTATACTGAAATAGACAGTGTAAACTATAAAGAATTCATACTTTACACATCTCTTTCTCTTTCTATTTGCATCTATTCCTTGTTAGATCAAACGCTGTATTTTTTTTAAAAAGGAAAGAAATCAAACTAATTTACAAATATCAAAACGGATCCAAAATCCAATAATTACAGACATAGAAAAGTTTACATTCCAACAAGTTTAGAGTAATAATCCAAATTTATAACATTATTATACAAACCTATTTCAGATTTGGAAAAAATTCCATTCAAATCTATATTATAAATTCATACTTTTGGGACTGATTTCCAGATCAAGTTATAACAATTCTAAATCAATTCATAAATAGGAATATGTAGGTAATATTTATTATATTCAGATTATATACAATTTGCCGCCTACAATTCATATAATTATCCAGTTAGGCATAAAAATCAAATAACAACCAACGGGATAATATTTTTATTATAACAATCTGTAAAATTTCCTACTCACCTTTTAAAAGCTATCCAAATCTCCAGATCCGAAGTGGAACCTTTGATTCATCTCAAAATCCATTGTAATCCAAGAGATATGTATAAAAGGGTATATACATACATTAGAATTACAGATCTCAGAAGATATTTGGGATTGGGAGAGAAAATAGATACAAATATATTAATTACCTCAAATATGCATATAGTTGATTCTCTTCTCTTCTCTGTTTTATTAGATTTCTATTCTTCTCCGATTTGTATGAATATAGATATAAATATCTTATTTTTATAATTTAGAAAGAAAGTCGAGAAGAAAAAAGGCAGAGCTTCGCTACTGCCTTCAGAAAAATATGAGAAAAGAAGGGAGGGCTAGACCTGAATTTATAGGCGCTAGAATCAACCAAAACCGTTAGATTGAAATGTATTAAATCTGGACCGTTGGGCCTAGGCTAACTCTAGCCTCCTAAAGGTGACCGGTCAACCGCCCATGGAGCATCGGTCAACCGCTAGGGGTCGACCGGTCCCAATGACAGGTTGGCTTATGGGCACTTTCCTACTACATCCCGTCGGGAATTATCCCTAGGATTAGTAGCGAATAGTCCTCATGTTACGGAGATTTCCAAAATGAAGGGACCACTACTATTTATTTATCTTGGGAGCTACCCAGAGATTATCAACAAGTAGTCCTTCCAAAATGAAGATGTTCTATCTTCAAAATTATGGTCTTCAATATATATATATCTTCATTTTCGAACACATAAATTGGTTCGAAGTGGTTTTTGGATAGGAATCACCCAAATCTGACTCTGGTTTCAACGAACCAATCATTGATAAAAAAGATGTTAAGTGGGTGGATAATAAATATTCCGTTTATTTGTTTTCTTTTTATCCAAAGATATCTTTTAGAGATTTTTATCTTTTGAAAACCATTTCTATTTAGTATATAGGGAATCCATTAAACCTCCTTATGAAAATTTACTAAATTGTTTCCATAAATTATTTTATAATACATTATTAAGAAAAATAGGGTCAAATAGAAATTGTACCGCTTTTACTCAATTTTAATTTTCGTATTCAATGGGTACTATGGGTAGAATAGCGGTGAAATCGCCTTTTAAATTCCATGAAAAGTACGAGTTCCCTCCTCAGAATTTAACACCAAGTATAAGAAGATTATTTCTATATGATCCAAGTTGTTTAAATTTGAAAAGTGTAATCTTTTATACTTAACTCGTTTCCAACATTTCGACCTTATCTATCCCTCGTCTGGGGGAGGCCAGGTGAGCCTGGGCACTGGATGCCCCTAAACATCTCCTTAATTTAAGTACCTCATCGAGATCTCACGTGTAGAAAAATCAGGTGTACTCGTCGGCTTATTAGAGCCAAGATTAAATCATTTTCTTATAACAGCTTGTCTTCAAATTAGTTTATTTAAACTCTTTTAAATAAATTATAAAACCTTTAAATCAATTTTAGAAAACTTATTTATTTATTTCAAAACATTTATTAAAGTTTTGAAAAGAATTGTGAAGTTTGAAACCATAATTTAAAAGTTATTGAAAAAGTGCTGAAAAAAGTGCTGTGAAAGGTGTTTTAAAAGCTGTATTGATTAAAACGACTTTTATATCATTCGGAAATTTATATATAACTCAAATCTCATTTAAAATATTTTAAAAGATTTATTTTATAATTTTAAACATTTAAAATATTCTTTTTAAATCATTTTTAAATTTTGGTCATTAAACTGTAAAACCATGATATTTTTGAAAACTTGTTTTGGACTTACTTGAAATCTACAAGATGAAAACTTGATTTTCTTTCTTTGACTGAAAACTATGGACATAATAGTTCGGAAAATTCTTACTACGAAGGATTCCGAGCTATATTCCACTTTATATACTCATTTAAATTCTACGGCACGAAATCGCAAACTACTGTTACGCGACGCGCCTAGTTTTGACTCGATTATTAATTTTCATTTAAAACTTGTTGAGACAAGTTCAAATGATTATAAACGTTAATAAAACATTTCTAATCATTTTCAACAGGTTCACTGACTCAATATTTACTTTTATAACTTGATTAGGAAAGTGATTTCCTTGTGTAATATCGACGTATATTTAACGTGACTTGTTAAACAACCGTAATAACAATCAATACTTGATGAAAAACATATAAACAAGCATCCATGGTCACATCATGCAGGGGCAAGGCCATGTGCCCCTTTGATTTAATATTTGACGGTGACAATATGCGATAATTAGTTTAGATTCTTGCACTACCACCACATGCTCCACCTCCTTCTATCATTACCTTATGCATGGCTACCTCCTTCCACCCAAACTTAGCTCGGCCATGTCCCCTTGATCACCTCCTAGCTCGGCCATGTCACACCAGGGCATGTGGTTGCACAGATGTGATGTTTGATGGTAAGAGTTGGTTGCTTAAGTGAGAAGGAGTTGTTTATATCTTATATGTTTATGTATTTAGTGTATATAAATGTATATGTGTGTGTAAGTGTCCGTGTACATATGCACATGTTTTCTTGGATGGGTAAATGTATGTGTTCATTTGTATGTCGTATAGAATTCACAACGTTCTACAACTACTATACATTGAATCGTTATGAGTTTCGATTTTGATTTTCGGTCATATTTTCAATTCTTATTTAATATACATATATTTGTAAACAAAATTTGAAACTAATATTTCTATTATTATTTATGAATAAAAAGAGCTTAATTTGATTTAAAAACAATTATTTTAATCATTTAAATTAAATTTTAAAATTCAATCATATTTTTACAAGTGATGAATTTACGGGTCGTTATAGCGCCAGATTTACTCCAAATTTTCCATGTACAAAACGCATAAGGAGGCTTATTTTAAAGCTCTAAAATGGAATTAATTCTAAAAATAAACTCTTGCACGTCGTCGCAAGGTAAGGAAATAGAAATTCAGAGGCTAAAACAGGTTTTCTCTTGTTATCGCTTGCATTTATCGCATCGTCGACCCTAATTCGCAAATTCTAACTCTTTTTTCCTTTCCTATGCCTAACATGTGGCCTTCAAAATTAATGATTTCACATAAATCTTTCTCGCTTTTCAAATTTGTACGTCATTTGGAAAATAAAATCCTAAAATATTTAGAGACACATTTCCCCTTGAAATACAATTTTGAGCAAAAACTCTAAAAATAATTTAAGATTCAGAAATAACTAAAACAAAAAACTTTTTTTCAAAAGGGAACTTTTCAAATCAAGGGGAAATTTTTCAAAATATTTTTCTTCTCAAAATTTTTGATAAATCAAGGCACAATTTCAGCGTTGTCAGAAATCGGTTATGTGCTAAACGCATAAACCAAATTCCAAAATCTACAACTAACCTTTACACAAAAACTTGACATTTTATATAAAATTGTCAATATATCTATTATTCAAAAAAAATAGCTTTTAAAGAATATGAGCATTGACCTGTGATATCAAAACAACTTTATCATGTCCATCGCTAAAATTTCCAACTATTCTAAACTTCCAGCCTTATATTGCATTTACCTTTAGTCAAGTGTATTTATGAGATTCTCATATTTAGACCGATTCTCTACTATGCATATATAGGAGCAGTCCGCATATCCAAAAACAATGATATAGTAAATAAATAGAAACTCATAATATTGTACGTGCCTTTTACAAGAGACAACTAACAGCTTTACAACCTAAACAGCCTAAAAGAAAAGAACAAATGCTGAAAATAAAAAGATATAACAATCCTAAATAAAACAGCGCCTATGAATTGTGAGAAGGTCTCGCTCCGGGGCTGGAGCTCGAGCCATTGCGGTGACTGTGGAATGGTCGTAGCATAGCGGCTATGCATCCAATCTTACGCCCCTGCCGCTACTACTCCACGGATAGCAACAAGCTTAGGACTCAAGTATCCCTCGACGCCCTATGCTTTCCCCTGCTATTGGTGCTATTACTCTGGTGTTAGTACAGGTGGTGCGACTGGCGGTAAAGAAATATTCATCCTCTTAATAGTGGTCCGGTCGATGACGAGAGAGACCATCCTCACTACTAGCTCTCCACTCAAATTTATCACGTAATGCCTAAGCCCTCGAGTGAGCAAGTGGCAAAATGGAAAGTGAGTCCTCGGGGAACCAACTCTCTGATTGACCATATGAAGTATCAAAACATGAGCCCATTTGATGGCTATGCTGCCAATTATAGCATAGGAGTCTCTCCGTACTGAGGTAAGATCTGATCGAGCCTTCCCTTCTTTGGAATGATGTTATGTTGAATAATGCACATGACGAGACGGGCAACTAGTTGCAAATTTTCGGTCCTCCAATCACCGACATTTCCAGAAATGATTCGCTGTATAATCTCAAGATCAGTTATTTCTTGGTCATCCAAATCTGCACCTACTGCAGATATCTCCAAAATCCCAGCGAGATCATCATCTGTCATCTCAATCCGAGCTCCCTTCACCTCAGACTCAATATAGCTGTTGCCATCGTCAAAATTCTGCACCATCTGTGCATCGAAAAGACAGACAGGACATGGGAAATATTCCACTCATAAGTCTCAAAGCAGAGGATTGGTGCAAGTCCTGCCGCGACGAAAAGCTCTTCAAGCCTAAGAGCGGCGAAATCTATGAATTTTACTGGTCGTCTGTAGAGAAAATCAAAGTCCGCTGTTCTGAGATAAGTGGTGATCTTCCACTCTCCCCAGTCAAGCCAAGCGGCTTCTTACGGAGTGAGGCCGGGATGAGAGAGGAAGATCCACCGGTGTGGGTTGGTGCCATGGGCTTAGAGGTGGTTGGAAAAAGGGAGAAAATGGTTTAGATCTGGAGTGATGGTGGGGTGAGATTTAACGTGCAAAACCAGCACAAACAGGAGGCGAGGCTGCTGCTCCTAGGGAAAAACGGTGTCGCCTAGGGAGGAACGAAAAAGAGAGGCCGATACTTGAATGAGGAGGAGGATGGAGATTGGATTCGGCTTGTTGAGTAAGGAGGAACAAAAGAATGCAATTAGGGAAATTCGGATGTGACTTTTATAGTCCCGTTCCAGGTCCCGTTAACCAGTAGACCACTATAGGTCTACCGCTAAACGTGCTTTGGGCATTAATTGAACCTAGATCCAATTAGGGTCGGATTAAATAATAATAATAATTTATTCACGCCATCTTCTTAGAGTCGACACGATCCGAAAAATTCTTGTCCTCATCACGGCAGTGTCAAAGCCTACCGCCTAGCCCGAACCATGCTCCAACAATTCACAGTAGTCCCAACAAAACTACTACGACCGACGACACTTCTAAAAACCTGAAAGTACTCCAGTGGCTATAACCTGCTTACTTCGCATGAAAATATTTCTTCCAATAGCTGGTGGGTACAACAACACTTCAAACTACATACCCCAATAAAGTTGAATGTCATTCCTATTCTATTGTTACCTTAAAGAGAAAAAATATAAAAAACTTGATTTTGTAAACCGAAAAATCATTGAGCTTACTATATGCTCCCTTATACTTGTTTCTAAATAATAGAAATTATTTCACACCAAAACTTCCCTTAAAATAAACTTATATACATAAATATTTCAGGGTCAACAAAAACCTTCTTTTAAAACACAAATTTTCAAATGGAAAAAACTACTTCCTTGCCAAAAATCAAAACCAAGCCTTTACTGATATATACATATAAATATTTAAGGATTAAAAATTTCTTAACACAACCAACCTAATAGTATACGTGTTACTTTGAAAATTAAAATTTCAAAACTTTCCCAAATAAAATTTCCAAAATAAATCCTAGGAAAAAGAAATCCTTTGAAAACCGTTTTTTTCAAAATCTAAGGCATTTCCAAAATATACTCTATAAAAATTCTCTCACGGGTTTTACACTAAGGAATCGACATTAATTATCCAAATAAAAAACCGGCTTGCCATCAAAGAGATGATCAATGAATCCACTATAGCAAAAACTTGCTTACGGACAATTGCGACATACAGACACTAATTTTCCATCCATTTGGAATAAATGTGGGACTCTGACTAAACAAATCATCAAAGTCCAAAATCACAAGGTAGCTAGAATCTCAACCGTGAAATCGAACACCTCGATTCTCCGGGATTCAGCTATATGTCGAACTCATGCTCTTCATGAATAGCACCTTATGCATCGCCAGCACTCCATGGGGTACATTGGAGTCGGCATGAAAATCTTAAGTCTAAGATATTTCTAACCTATAGTTGCTTTGCCCACACCTTCAGAGTGGAACTACAACTACTTCTATAGTCGGAACTCTTAGAATCTAACATAAAAATATAATGTTGTTGGATAGGAAAGTACAAATATGCTCTCTCAATTTGTCCTAATTCCTCTGATCTACTAACCTGAGCTCTGATACCAAATGTAACAACATGTACCCTAGTGGGCCTAAATTTCGACAAACCCAAGTCCATCAAAGCACAGATCGTTGGATTTGGTACCTGCAAATAAGCATGATCATTATCGAATATTGATAGAAATCTAAACTCATAGCAGAACTATAATAGGATAAGAATACTAACTATGACTACTACCTTGGAATTAATGGTATTCCTTAGATAACAGATTATCACATCAGCATCAAGTATGAGAGAGGACAAGACTTCTCCAACAACAAAGCACATCCAGCTACAGTGACCTATTCCTCTAAATCTATCATGTGGGTTGTAATTAGAAAGGGGTTAGAATAACGTTCCGGTGACTGGAAAACCTATAAACCGTCCATAACATAAATTTAGACTGATTGGTTTTCATTTAATAGTTATGTCCATTAAGGTTAGCAATTCAAATCTAACCTTGCATTGCACACACGATTACTTACTTACCCCTACACAAGATACAAAATAATGATGAAGCCTTATCAACCACCCATTACTTCCAAACCCATTGCCACTTAATACTTCTAGATATGAAGCGGGCTTCTATAATCATCAGAAAATACTTTTAAAAGAGAAATGGGCAGATCTACCATTTAAGACCTCAATCAAGGTAGACCCCGTCTTTTAAGACTTAAATCAAGGTAGACCCCGTCATTTAAGACCTATTCCCAAGATGGTTTCCTAACAATGTTGTCAATGCTCGGTGGATCCTGGCTACAAAGACCTCTAACCACTATTTAAGGCTTCCGACATGTAATGTCCAACTATTACCACGTCTGTCGCTGATAAAATCGTAGGCATACAATAAACAATTGCCAAGCCACTTAATACCTTTAAAAATGACTAGGCAAACTTCTAACCATTTAATACCTATATTCTGGGCAGGCCCACATCAATTAATACCTATCCCCAGGCGAACTCCTCACTAGTACTACTATTATTACAGCCTTCGCAATATGAGAGACTATACCCAAGCCACTTAATACCTCATTAATAAGGACTAGGCATACCCCTGACCATTTAACACCTACTATAGGTAGGCCTTTGTCATTTAATACCTAACCCCAAGGCGGACTTCTCACTTATACTATCTACCTGACATCGCTTGGAATCTCACTAGGTTACTTGATTATTCTTTTTAGGAGAGAGGCGGACCCTACAGCCACTTAATACCTCAAACCCGAAGCGAATCCTTCCCGAGATATTCACTATCACTCTTAATTCTAAATACGGAATCACATTAGGTTACTTCAGGGGAGGCGGGCTCTACAACCACTTAATACCTCAACACCGAAGTAAACCATTTTTGAGACGTCCTTATTTATTTGGAATCTCACTAGGTTACTTAAATCTTCCTTTTAGGAGAGAGGCGGACCCTACAGCCACTTAATACCTCAAACCAGAAGCAAACCCCTATGGAGATATACCTCACCGTTTCTAATTCCAAATTTGGACCATTTAATACTTTCCAATTAAGATAGCAGGCTAATCTCTCACATCATTATGGGTCTTCCGTCGAGTGACTCTATTGACCTCGCATCACTAACCTACTAAGTCAAATTGACCATTCCAATTCTTTACTTATGTTATCTTAGGTAGACATTGGACTTAGCTTACTAATTCCCTTTTATTTAAGGCAATAAGATTTACCTTAAATACTTATCTACCCATTAATCCCATTTGTATGCTCATAAAATGTCAATTTGTCCATAAAATCCTAACAGACATTTCCTATGACATTTATATATGATCACTAATTTCAAATTAGTAATCTTTTATAGCTATTCAATTTTTACCAGTCCCATTGATCCATTTACCCTATCAAATTATTTTAACTCTCATATTTATCACCATTTATTCCTCATTTATTGGAGTTACAATCTTTAAATTCCTTTTTCATTAGTTAATTTTCCTAAACGCGAATATTAGCAAGCGTCGTTATTAGCTAAGTTTTATTATTATAAGCGCAGTAAATTATGTATAAATATCTACTTTTATCAAATATATTATAGTTATATATCTTCACTAGAATATTCTTTTCAATGTTCCATTATCGGAATCATATCTAAAAAGATTACCCGCTATAATTCCATAAATTAGCCTAAAATAAAAGATTTAAATTTAAAAGATTACATTGTTTGAAATTAAAAGGAATAATAATTTCCTTTTATAACTGAAATAGACAGTGTAAACTACAATGAATTCATACTTTCCATATCTTTCTCTTTCTATTTTCCTCTATTCCTTGTTAGATCAAACGTTGTATTTTTCAAAAAGGGAAAGGTATCAAACTCATTTACAAATATTAAATGGATCTAAATTCCAACAATTCCAAACATAGAAAAGTTTACATTCCAACAAGATTAGGGTAATAATCCAAATTTATAACATTACTATACGACCTATTTTAGATCTAGAATAAATTTTATTCAAATCAATATTCTAAATTCATACTTTTAGTACTGATTTCTAGATCAGGTTGTAAACAATTCTAAATCAATTCATAAACAGGAATATTCAATTTGTTGCCTATAACTCATATACAATTATCCAGTTAGGAATTATAATCAAATAAACACTAATGGGATAATTTTTATATTATAACAATCTATAAAATTTCCCACTCACCTTTTTAAAGCGATCCATATCTCTAGATCTGAGGTAGAACCTTTGATTCATCTCCAAATCCTTTTAAATCGAAGAGATATGTATAAAAGATCAGTATATACATACGTTGGAATTACAGATCTAAGAAGATATTTGGGGTTGGGAGAGAAAATAAATACAAATATATAAATTACCTCAAATACGCATATAGTAGATTCTCTTCTCTTCTTCTTTTTATTAGATTTCTATTCTTCTCCGATTTGTATGAATATAGATATAAATATATTATTTTTATAATTTACAAAGAAAGCGGAGAAGAAGAAATGGCAGAGCTTTGTTATTGCCTCTAGGAAAATATGAGAAGAGAAGGGAGGGCTAGGCCTAAATTTATAGGTGCTAGAATCAACCAGAACTTTAGATCGAAATATATTAAATTCGGGTCGTTGGGCCTAGGTTAACCCTAGCCATTGAAGGCAACCGTTCGACCACCCATGGAGCACCAGTCGACCGCGAGGGGTCGAACGGTTCCAATGATAGGTCGACCTATTGACCCAGACGATTAATTAATAAACGTTAATTTTATTTATTTATTTTCGTTTCAAATTTGTTTTTCTTTCATAACTTCTATATTTGGACTCCGATCGCAAAACTCCAAATATGAAAGTTGCTCAAAATTTCACCACGAATGCAACGTGCAAGTTTCATGGTCAAATTCCATCGTTTGCAAAAATTCCATTTTTTGAGCCTAATTAATTAACTAACTAACTAATTAAATAACTAATGCAAAATTACGGGGTATTACAGGTGGCTTCCTAAAAACGCAAGTTTCCTGGTGTTCAGCTACCCACCATCGATGAATAAGTCTCCGATGCAACTTCTTCGCATTCTGGCACCTTATACTTATTAAATATGGTCTGAAATAAACATGCAACCATATGGAAATGGAATCAAAGCAATTTGAACGTAAAATAGGATTTGAAACTGATTTATAGTAAAAAGGTTTAGCAGAGAATGAAGTATAGATTTTCAACCCCAAACATACTAAATTCTGCAGTTAAATTTTCAATCATTCCATAGCAAAAACAACCACATGCAATAAGTCATTTAGAGATAGTAGTGTGAGTGATTAACTCGCCTTTATACTTCAATTCAGCAGCCTAAAACAACTGCAGCGGCTTCTTATTTCTCAATTGGCAAAACCCTAGAAGCCACACAGCCTCAAACCAGAAAGCACTAATTCAAACACTGTAACTGAAAATTGAACAATCCAAAGAGCTAGAATAAGGACAAAATCGTTACCTTAATTATTTTGGATTTATTAGCACTTGATTCCCAATTTAATTTGCTGATTGCTTTCTAGGTTAAAAGAGAACTTGGCTTTCTTGTCTCTTTTATTTTTAGCTTACTGGTTTGAGAATAATTGTATAGGTTATCGAATAAGTGAAGTAAACTTCTCCTTTTGGATATCTAATTAGTTTGGGCTTTTGGGAAGAAATTTACAATCCAACAAGCATTAAAATCTATTCTTATAATTACTTGTAGGCTCCATTATTTAAAATGTCTAAGTATTTAAAACAACAACGAAGCCTAATCACCATTAAAATTCTACAATGCACGCATTGTATTTTTATAACCATTATATAACCAATTAAAAACTTATATTATCATTTTTAAAATAAAATCCTAGTAATGTTTTTTAAGTAATTTCTAACACTTTGAAAATACTAATATTTGTCAAATTCAAAATGTTTTAGAATTAATCTTTCTAAAATAAATTATCTTTTACAAAATAATATAAATTTCGAGTTAATGATTTAAATTCTCCAATTTCAAATCATTATTTATTATTACCTCGAAAATCTAGGTTGTTACAGCTCATCTAGCATCTATATATGAGTGTGTAGTGGACATGGTTAGAAGATATGATAGCATGTATCGAGAGAAGAAAAGGTTGGAGATGAGGCCCAAGGAAGAATAGAAGAAGAAGTTCACCCATACACTAAAGGCGAGAACGGAGCGCCGAAGGGGAAGGGTGCAATTGCTAATACTGAAGTTGCCATTGTAGAAGTAGTCTGCTACAACAACGGACAAAAGTGATACTATGCTTCGAAGTGCCCCATGGCTAAGAATGTTGCAAGGGTGAAGTTTTCAAGTGTGATAGGATGGGACATTTAAAGGACTATCCCGAGCTTAAAGCGCACGTGTATGCTTTGAAGGAACTAAGGAAGGACCGTCTGTATAAGAGAAAGGCCAGGGGAAGTCTTAGAAGGTATGGCTTTGATTCTGGTATTTCAGTTAGAGTACTGTTTGATACTGGAGCTAAATATTTGGTCGATAGACTTGGGTTAAGGGCTACATATTTAGTCACTTCCATACATGTAGCAAATCCGATAGTGGGATTTCTGCTCTCAGATTGAGATGCACAGACCTAGATGTTGAGCTTGGTGGGTGTAAGTTTTCTTGTGATTCCTACATGTTTGACTTCATTGGCTTCGAAGTTATTTTAGAGATAGACTGGTTGGCAAGGTATAGTGATAGGGTGCACTATGCTAGAGGATAATCACTCTTATTCATCATGACAAAGGAGGTAGAGTGTATGTAGTTTTGGAACAATTTGGAACGGTGCACAGGGGTGCTTTATATGCATTAGATTTGGAGGAAGAGGAGCTGGTAGCGGTGCATGTGATGAAGGAGTTCAAGGAGGCATTTGAACTGGTTTCAGGGTTGCCACCCCCGAGAGTGGTAGAGTTCCGCATTGACTTACTACCAGGGACTGAACTGTTTAGTCAACCTCCTAGTAGAATGCCTCTGAGGGAGATGGAGAAGTTGAGGAAGCAATTGGTAGAGTTAAAAGGGAAGAGCATCATAAGACCAAGCAGCTCACCATGGGGAGCAGCAGCCGTATTTGTAAAAAAGTCTGATGGGTTATTGAGACTATGTACACACTATCAGAAGTTGAATGAGAGGACAATAAAGACTTGGCTATAGAGTTCCATCAACTAAGAGTTGCGAAGGAAGTATTCCTTTGACTATATTCAGAACTAGGTATGGTTCTTATGAGTGGTTAGTTATGCCATTTTAGCTGACCAATGTGCCTACACTTTTTGTAAACTTGATGAACAAAATCTTCTGAATAAGCTGAACAGACATGTGTTGGTATTAATAGATGGTATTTAATTGTACTCTAAGCATGAGGAGGAGCACGCAGTTCACCTAAGGCTTGTGCTGGAGACGTTGAGACAGCATAAGCTGAAGGCGGAATTTTCTAAGTGTCATTTCTGGAGAAGGGAAGTGAAGTTCCTAGGCCATGTAATTTCAGAAGAAGGATTGGCAGTAAATCTAGAAAAGGTAGAGGTATTAATTGGTCTGAAGAGATCTGAGACTGTGATTGAGGTGCAAAGTTTTCTGGATTTGGTTGGTTATTATAGGAGATTCATTAAGAATTTCTCTCGTATAACTGCACCAATGACTAGACTGAATAGGAAAGTGAGCGATTTTTTTGGCATAGGAGTGTGAGAGAGCATTCTAGAAATTGAAGCATAGATTAACAAACTCGTCTAAGTTAGTAATACCTGAAGGGAATGATGGTATGAAAATGTATACTGACGTGTGGGGATTGGGGTTAGGCGCAGTATTGATGCAGAAAGGCAATGTAATTGCTTATGCATATAGGCAGTTATGAACCCAGGAAGTTAGGTATCCAACACATGATTTGGATTTGGTCGAAGTAGTCTTCATGTTGAAGATTTGGAGACATTATCTCTTAAGGGAGAAGCTTGAGTTGTATATTGACCACAAGTCCTTGAGATATCTGTTCTCTCGGAAGGAGCTGAACATGAGCACTACAGATGGTCAGAGTTCCTAGCATCGTATGATTTTAGGATAGAGCGTACCCCAGGAAAAGGCAATAAAGTAGCTGATGACTTAAGCCGAAGACAGCAAAGTTGTGTTTTGGCAATTTTAGAAGAATGGACTGCGTTAGAAACGTTGTCTACATGTAATGTGTAATATCAGTCTAGTGCAGGATCAAGCAATGCAAACATGATATTTGCATGCTTACCTGCGCTAGTAGAAAGGATACCTGAACGACAGAAGAGTGATAAGTTCTACGCAGACACAGTAAGGAGTTTGGCAGGAGTCGAGGCAATAGAACTGAAGGGCTTCGGTGTGGAAAAGGAAGGAGTACTGCGGAAGAATGGCAGGTTGTATGTTCTGAGTACCAGAGAACTGTGGAAGGAAGTATTAGACGTATGTCATCATTCAAAGTTTACCACACATCCTAGAGGTATAAAGATGTACAGAGATATGAAGATAAGCTTCTTCTAGGAAGGAATGAAGAAAGATGTAGGAGAATATGTGATAAGATGTCTTACATGCCAGCAAGTGAAGGCGGAACATCAGAAACCAAATGGACTTCTGCAGCCTTTAGAAGTCCTAGTGTGGAAATAGGATTCAGTATTTATGGACTTCATGTATGGATTGCCAAGGACAAGGATAGAGAATGAGGCCATACGCATCATAGTTGATATGCTAACTAAGTGTGCCCATTTCATTCCACTAAAGGCTAAGCGGACTACGCTAAAGTTAGCATAAATATATGTGAAGATGATAGTGAGACTGCATGGGGTGCCAAGCACTATTATCAGTGACTGAGATTCGTTCTTTACTAGTGAATTTTGGATGAGTCTGTAGAAGATGTTAGGTATAGAACCATGTATGAGTATTACGTACCATCCATAGACAGATGGGCAGACTAAGAGGGTTAACAAGGTCCTAGAAGATTTGTCGAGGGCATGTATTTTAGAGTTCAATGGATCTTAGGAAGATTATCTACATCTAGTAGAGTTCTCATGTAATAACAGCTATCAGAGCAGTATTAGGATGGCTTCGTTTGAGGCTTTATATGGAAGGGCGTGTAAGTTGTCTGCATGTTGGTTGGAAGCAGGAGATAGGATTGTGTTATGAACATATGTTGTGAAGGATTCTACTGAGAAGGTAGAGCTAATCTGAACAAGGATGAAAGCAGCACAGTCTAAGAAAAAGAGTTATGTCGACACAAGGAGAAAGTAACTAGAGTTCGCTGTAGGCAATCAGGCGTTCGTGAAGGTTTCTCTGATGAAAGGTGTGATGCATTTCAGGAAATGGGAAGCTAGCACCCATATATGTAGGATTGTTTCCAATCATAGAAGGACTAAGAAGGTGACGTATAAGGTAGATCTACCTAATGTTTCTACAGGAATGCATAATGTATTCCATGTATTATCTTTGTGGAAATGCATTAGGGACCCGGGAGTAGTTGTTGGTCAAAGGGTAGTAGAAGGCTTGGTAATCAAACCAAACATGACTTACATAAGTAGACCAGTTTGGATAGTAGATCGGGATGAGAAGCGGCTTTGGAACAAGGTAGTGAAGCTCGTATGCATTCAGTGGAGTGCAGATTGGGAGGACTGGATGTACGAAACAGGGCATAAGGTTAAGAGAACCTATCCAGGGTTGTTTGTCAGAGATTAATGCATATGCTACAAAGAGTTATGCTGATGTAGACCATATATATATATGACATTATGGTTGTTTGATGTATTAGTAAGTAGTACTAGTACTTTTTATATATGCATGGATTAGGAATTCATGGGGATGCTAAGTGTAAGCATATAGGAGAGGACCAGTCTCTAGTTGACCTTACCTGAATTTCGGAACGAAATTCCTTTAAGGAGGGAGACTATAATAACCCTAAATTTTATAATTAATTAAGCTAATTAAAGGAAAACGTGGGTTAAATAAGAAGGGTAAAAGGAAATGAATTAATAAAAGCGGGTATGCGGGCCCAGGCCCGACTTATTATGAGACAATATACATTACTCATTTTAATTTATCCATTGTATTCTACTCAAACTAAAATAAAAGCTAGAGAAACTCTTTAATGATGATGCATAAGAAGGCAAATAAGGAGAATATACAACAACGCAAGCTAGAAGAGACTAAAGAAGTGTAAAGTGATACACATAAAGATCTAAGTGAGTAATGCTTACCCTTCTAATTTGATTTCTTATAAATGTATGGGATCTGTTTAAATCTATATGTTTTTATGTATGATGGGGTTCATATGGGTTAACATACAAAAGTATAAAAGGATCAGTGAATGTTTTGGGAGAAGGATGTGCATACATGGGATGTTGACATGTGTTTTCCCTACTTTAATGATTTCAAAACTTAATGAAAGTTTATATGATGTTTAAGACCAGATTTGGGAGTTTAAGAGATGTATTAAGCTTGTATAATTCTATATGAATATTTGAAGTTGTATGACCCGAAATAAACAAGGAAAACACCCTAAAAAGGCGAAATAAAGTTAAACTGTGGAAGAACATGGGTTCATGAAATTTTAAGGAATCCTTCAGAATTTCCCTAACGAAATAGAGGTAAAACCGGCTAAAACTGCGTTGGGGTAAAGAGGTACTGTGGGGGATGCTAAGAAATAAACTCCATGTAAAAATATATTAATAGGGGCTAGGGAAAATGGAGACGAGGTCTAAATTATTCACCAAAAAGAACACCGCAAATAGCAGAAAGTAAAATAAGATCCAATTGGTTAATGATATGTGTAAAGGAGTTGTCGGGTAACATCATTAGGGCGGCGACTCTAAATAAGTAAGAGTATTGTGCTAAATATGAAGGAATCATACTACGCTAAAATTTAGAGAAGAAAACTTAATAAGTAAAGTGTAGAGTGTACTGCGCGGGTTAAGGGGACTAGGCTAAAGGGGAGAAGTGTATAATACTTATAAAAGATAAGTTAATAGGACTCGAGGAGAGGCCAGGTCAGAATAAGGAAGGGACCCTGCATTAAAATGGAAAGATAGAGTTGCAAGGGCTATTGGCGTCGGGTGGGGATACTCACTCGAATGCACACCCAAGAAAGTGGGGAGATGCATTCGACTTCTAGGAATTGGGATGGGGATGGCCAAGTAGTTACAAATTAAACAAATTTTTAGAGGCTGCATATGGGTTGCGGTCTAAGGCTGCATGTGGGTTTCTTTACGGTTTACTGCGGTGGGTGGTTCCAAGCAGTTTAAAAAATAAGTAAATAAATTACTACGGTGGGGTGACGCCAAGCAGTAAGGAAATTTAGTAAATAAATATATAAGGACTGTAGGCGGCTATTTCCTTGTAGTCCAAGACTTAACTAATTAAACTTTAAGTACTACGGGGGTGGGGTCCAAGCAGTTCGAACTAAAGAACGAATTTAAAAGGATACTGTTGTGGGGGATTCCAAGCGGTATTGGATAAGTGAAACTTCTAAAGAATGAATTTAAAAGTATACCGCGGTGGGTGATTCCAAGCAGTACGAGTTAAGAAGCAAACCTTAACAGGAAGCTAAGTAGGCTCTACATAGGGGCGCAGTACCAAATACTAAAGTAAGGCATAAATGAATTGCATGGGGTGCCGCGTCGATTACTTTAAAAGAATGCTTTATAGATCCAAGAATAATTTATAAGGGAAACCAGGTAGATCCGCACCGGGAGCGCAGTATTTTATACTTAGATTCAAAAACAATCTAGACCGGGACTCGGATGAGGTCAGCATAGAATATGCATTAGCAAATAAAATCTGCTTAAGGAAGCGTTTAATTGAAGATGCAAATAAGAACTAATTTGTGTCTGAAGTTTAAAGTGTTTCACATATAATTGGTTAAATAGTGAGGGGAAAATCTAATTCGTGCAATGCAGGTTGGTCTCAATGTATGTTTGTTTTGGGGACAGTATTATTCACACTAGACTTTATGTATGATCCGTGTTTTTATTATTGTTTTCTCCATAAACTCATGGGTACTCATCTGAGTAGGCTGAGTTTATGGTTTTATTCAGGTTTGGATAATGACCGTAGTATGAGGACCGAAGACAAAGCAGGAGGATCTTTAGCTAATAAAGATTTTGTTTCCGTTGTATGATGGAGTGTGGGCCGCATCTTCATATGTGGACCCAACTCTTTATGATGTTATTTTTTATTATATTTGACCCCTGCGTTGGCACATATTTGGGAAATATTGACCGAAGTAATTATGATGAAAATTTAAAAGATATTGTTGTGTAATGAAATTGTATTAGTTTGCTCTATTTACTTTACCCGTGTTTTCATATTATACTTAACCCACTTTAGTTGTCAGAAGATAATTCTAGTAATGACTGCAACATTATCAGAATTTATCTTTAGGTTTCAAGTGGGGGATATTAAATCAATGCACAGTAAACTACAATTGGAATTTTTTATTTGAGAATGAAATCAATTTTAATCGAGGGAAAGAGAGTTTCAGAGCGTAAGATTGAGTGATTGTTTTGAAGATGATGGAAAGCCTATATAAGAGTGAAAGATAGCCATTAAATAGGTGCAACCCTTTAGAAATTTTTTTGCCGAAGAGAAATTATTGAATAAACATAAAGCACCTTTTCAAAAATATAGTTGTTGAAGGAATTTTAAACATAGGATTTAATACGGCACTGTACAATAGCGTTTGCTTCGGAAAATGCTATCAAAAGTCTAGCTAAGAATATAGTCCTTGGAACCTTTGATAGCATTTTCCACCAAAACACTCGCATTACTGTTGTGAAAAAACTATTCTATATACTTCATTTTTTGACCTTTTTATCATTTTTCTTGCATTTAAGAATTCCAAAAAAATATGAAAAAAACCTCAAATATAATTAGTACATTTTAAAGTTGTATAAAAATTAGGAATGGTTTGAAGATTGTCTATGGTGTTTTAACAATTCTACACTATAATTGTTAAAGACTCAATTTATGACATACATTCTTTTGAAGCTTTTGAATCCTTCTCTTCTTGGCATCTTGACGAACCTGGGTCCAACAGCTTTTTAAACACCACAATTGATCTTTGAATGCTCGAACACTCCATTGTTGATTAGTATCCTTCGTATCCTGCACTTACACATATATATGTTATCTTGTTGAATTATGCACATGTATTTGCTTCTTTAATCACCTGAGTACTTGATACAATTATCAATGCCATTGCTATAATGTTGTTATCATCAAAATACCGAAATCATTTTCCTAATATTCTCCTCCTTTTTTATGATGACAACTTTATAACTTGTATAAAATAAAATTTATATAATAATTCTCCCTATTAATAATTGCTCCACTTATATCAATGTACTCCTCCTATCGGTACGCTTGTGTTTCCTACACATTTCTCACCCTTTGGCATCATCAAAAAGAGATAAAACTTAGAGTATATATTAGTAAATCGTAGCTCCTCCTTAATTTTGCAATGTACGATGCTCTTCCCAGATTTCACCGATTTTTCTCTATTTGTAGCATCATTTCTGCATGCATTAGTAATTCAGAACCAATTTCTCCTTCAATATATGGTGCACCTACAAAAATAGAAAATATACTCCTATAGCCACTTCCTACGTTGGGGTTCGGGGGTTAGCCAAATGGTAACCATACTCAAGAGAGTGTGGTAGAACCTTTGAAAATATAATTTTCATTACTAACTACATTAACGAAATAATTATGAATATATTTATTTCTATTTATCCATTTTATTGACCCATATATATAAATATTTGAAATTTCCGTTTCTCGATATACTTATATTTCTAGAACTAAGATAATATAACTTGTAGAAATACCCGTTGTTCTATGAAAAGTAAATCTATGTCAAGTACTAGCATAATTCTTATACATAAAAGCATGTCTAACACTATTATTATATTCATTTTATTATATACTATTCCACTTTTATCAAGTAAAGGTCTGGAACTAGATAAAATCATGTTTAGATCGTTTTGACCATCATTAAATTTTGTGACTTCATTTTTAAGTTTCTCAAATTTATTTTTAAAGCCACAATTATTAATTATTTCCAAAAGAAATATTACTATTTTTCAAAATATCGATCTCCTTATTTAATTCAGAATTCACATTTTTTTAATGTACAATTCTCATTTTCAAAAAGAAAAATTCAGGATTTTGAATCATCTAAAGAGGATTGTAATAAATCATTTTGCCTTTTCAAATCCAAAATTTCTTTTAAAAAATTTTCTTTCTCTTTTCTGAACATAGTGTTTTGTTCATCAAGAAAATCTTTAAGATCCATAAAATTATTTTCCAAAACACCATGTTGATTTTCTAAATTTAATTTCTCATTTTTCATTTTCAAATTCGATAGATTTCATCTTTTTTAAAATAACAAAATTAAGCTTTGAGATCTTGTCACATATACTAAATAATTCATTATTATCTTCTACTGAAATTTATAAATTAGAAAGTGCCTTTTTGTAGTCCACATTAATGGCGGATTTGATAGTAGGGTTTTTTCTTGCTATATTCCAACCGGATCTTTTTCTAGCCATTATTCTATGATGTTGTGGTGATCGATAGAATTCCACGCTTTGATACCAAATTTTAGTCACGTAGATTGATCAATATTACTTGTAAGTCAATATGTACAGGATTGATGACGGCAAAATATATAAATATAGAATTGAAGTGTAGTAATCATAGCAGCAACAATATAAATATAATAGCAGCAAAAATAAAATCACACAGCCGATTTTACACTGGTTCAGATCTCCAATCCTACATCCAATCTCAGAATCTCTATTTTTGCTTTTCATTAACACACCCACTTCGTCTGGAGGAGTAGACACCTGAATAGTAGAACAATATTTTGTTAAAATTACCCAAGCAACCGAACGGGACCTCAACACTTTTGCATGAAGACTTCCTCTACAGGACTTCACTCTTTTCTTTTACAAAGAAATAAGTTGACTATATATTATGTCTTCAATACATGGATTAGTCACACTTTCAGTACAAATCGCCTATAACCACCATAAACAATGTGGAGATAAATGAACAAGGTGTATAGGAAGTGATATGACCTTAAAATGGAGTGACAATGTGAGGCCTAAAGTATCTTAATTTGCTGTTTTGAGTGATTTAGAAGTGAATGCACAATAAACAACAATTGGGTTTTTTGATTTGAGAATAAAAATTAATTTCAATCGAGAGAAAGAGAGTTTGAGGGCGTAAGATTGAGTGATTCTTTTGAAGATGATGGGAGCTTATATAAGAGCGAAAAGAAGCCATTAAATAGGTGCAACCCTTTAGAAATTTGTTTGGTGACGATAAGTTATTGAATAGACATGAAACACCTTTTTAAAAATATAATCGTTTAAGGAATTTTAAACATAGGATTTAAGCAGCAAAATACAACAACATATTTTAAAAAAGGGCCATCAAAAGTCTAGCCAAAATGTAGCTGTTGGTTCCTTTAATTGTATTTTTGACCAAAATCCTACACCTAATTGCTGTGAAAAAAACTTTTCTATATATTGCTTTTTTGACATTTTTTATGATTTTTTTGCATTTAATTTTTTGAAAAATCTAGAAGAAATCTCAAATATAAATTAGTATATTTTAAAGGTTGTAAAAATATTTGGAATGGTTTGAAGATTTTTGTGGGATTTTAACAATTCTAGATTATAATAACTCGATAAAGACTCAATTTATGACATACATTTATTTAAATCTCTTGAATCCGTATCCTCTTATCGTCGTGACAAATCTGAGTTCAAATAGCTATTTAAACACCATAATTGATCTTTGAATGCTCGAACACTCCATAATTAATTAGTATCCTTCATATCATGTACTTCTGCATATGTATGTTATCGTGTTGAATTGTGCACATTTATTTTCTCTTTAATCACGTGGACACATGATAAAATCATCGATACCATTATTGTAATGTTTTATCATCAAAATACTGAAATAATTTTCCTAACATTCTCTCTCTTTTGATGATGACAACATTACAACTTATATAAAAGAATATTTATATACTAATGCTACTCATTAATATTATGCTCCACCTATATCAATGTACTCCCCCTATTGAAACGCTCGTGTTTTCTTCACATGACTTAGGGCTACTAGGAGATGCACAAAATATTATATATATATATATATATATATATATATTTGACATACAATTTAAAGCGTTTATATATAGTTTTGGTATGTCCGACTTGAGGCTACTGATGGGTGCATGGAATATGTTAGGTGGATTTATCAATACGCAATTTAAGTGTATGTACAGTTTGTATGCTCGAATTGGGGTTGCCTAAGAGTGGACGAAATATATTATACAAATGTATAAGTATGTTATTCAAGTGATATATATATATACACATATAATTATAGATGCGTGGTTTGGACGATTTATATATATTGGTTTGGTATGCCTGATTTGGGACAATAGGGTAGTGTTGGCACTTCAAGAACGGATCACGATCCATATGGGGACGATAATGCTTTGGTGTTGTGTATACAGGTGAGAAGGGTGTACGTGGGGTCCAGAGTTTACATATAGTTTCGGTATGTCGGTGTAGACAACAGAATGGAAAAGATGATAGTAAGAGAATCCATTGTACCATTGAGATGACACGACCTGCAAACGTGGTCCAGGAGCAGGGACGTAGAGAGATTGGAATGTCAGTCTAGAGTAGGTCGTACACTATTCCGTATTACTATTGGATATTATGGCAGAACCTGCATTCCAACTTCTTTTGAGGTGTCTGTTTTCATGAGAGTTTATAAGTTACTTATGGCTATCGATAGTTCTCTTTAGTAGCTAGTGGCAATTCGATATGGGTATTTGTTATTGATATTCGTGTTTTGATATTGGGTATGGAGATATAGTAGCGTTGTTATATCGTTTTATTTTTTTTAAACTACAAATGTTTCGATAGGTATTAGGGGATCTTTGATACCGTTTCTTATAAAGTGCAGTATTACCCCTACACTCATTTTTCATATTCAGTAGCATGGATGGTTATGGTATGTATTGTTTTAATAAGAGAACCACTATTATGTATCATCATGACTTGTTGGTGTATGGATAAACTAAGGCGATGTATGATCAGTATTACCTATTGATACTTGCTCACAATTATTAGACGTATAGAGGTTACATGCATATACAGTTTTAGAGATAGTCACCTTCACACAAGGCGTTATGTCTCATCCATGTTTTGTCTTTGTCTGTTTATGCAGGGTCGACGCAAGCATATTCAATGCTGTAATCGAATAATTTTTGTGTGTTTTTGTTGCCTCATTATTTAATAAACAACAATACATTTATTTGTTAGAAACAAAATGCAAATTCTATTACAAAATTTAACAACGATTACAAAATATTGGTCAGCTAAACCATTTAGATTTTACACAACAAACAAAAAAATCTGAATGTCAACTTGATATGCCTACGTATCAATATGCATCTACAAAAGTGACTTTCATGCTCTCTTAGCTTTCAATGTGCAAATCAACCCATTTTATAAGATCTGCATTGTACGATGGATTACTTTAATGCTTTCTTACCTTCTTAGATATATTATGTCAACCATTGCATCCTTCACCGACCAATTGAGATACTTTTTGTGTATGCTCGAAAAGCTTACAACAAAAACAATAATCTTTATTCATCTGAATGCACAAGAAATTTCCTTTCACACTTTTCTTTACGTGATAGCTGTCACTTGTCATCAGAAGCAAAGTGTATACCATCAATATTGCTTTCTGGGAACACGTCATTTTCTTTTAAAATCTTAATCGAAACACGTTGAATTAGCATTATTCTTTTTGTATCACTAATTTTTCCCAACAAACCTGGATCATAACTGATATCATCACCCTTTTCAAGACCAATTGTAGTTACATCATTAACATCTTTAAAATAGCAGTTTTTAATTGTATACTATTTAAATTTATTATCAATTTTTCATATTTAATCCTTTGTGTCATCCCTTATTCTTTAAATTTAAATTTTATTATCATATTGCATAATACAATAATTCAAATGATCTCAAAAAGCTTTTCACAAATTTAGTTTTCAACAACAATTATTTTAACAACAATGATTAGTCGCTAATAAACTAGATTTAAGTAGCTTAAAATAGATAATTAAGTAGTTATTTGATGAGAAACTATACATGATTTGATCAAATTAAAGCAACATAGGGGCGGACATACTTTAGAGGTTAATAAATCAGTAAATTATACATGATTTAACTATTCTATAACCATACAAAAATCGAACAATCAAATAAAAATAAGAAATTAGGTTAGATAAAATTAAACACTCCCATTGTTTTAGGGCTTAGGGCCGGAATATCAAAGTAGACAAAGGCTGTCAGCACTTGGCAACGATTGGTGGTAGGTAGAAGGCGTCGTGATGGTAGGTGGCGTGGGCAGGCAGTGATTGGTGAAGAACTATCTAGTCTAGACATGCTCGACTCTCAACAAGAAGAAACAAATTTTATTTTTTTGTTGGCCCCCATCTCTTGTTGCACTAGGCAAAGGCCTCAGTTGCTTATGCTTTGGGACGGGCCTGCGATTATGTCATGAAAATTCTCGGTTACTCAATTGAGTGGTTTGTGAGTTAGATGCATTTGGGGACATGCTTATCGGATAGTTGGAGTATTCAGAGGTGTGAAGTCGATAAATTGGATATGTGTATTTATTGATGATGTTGTACATGGTGGACAAACTATTTTGTATATTAGACTTGTGATATCATATATTATATTCAGGACTCCGTATAAATGGAGTTGATGTATTCTCAGTTTTGTATTGATATTTATTTATCGGTTGCTTCGACTAATGCAGTCTTTTTGTATATTGTTTATTATGTTCTTTTCATGGATATTTAAGATATTATACGTTATCATTCTCCAATTAGATTGTATCAATATGCCTTGGTATGATATTTAGTTTTAATTTGATTCCGACGGATTATTTTTCATGGTATTCAAAAGGTAGTCACTCAACGTTGATTCAGGATATTACGAAGAACGGGTTATTACAATTAAAAAGATTATAAAAATATTGATTAACATGCATATTCTAAATATAAATAAATATCCCAACTCATCAACTCCTAATTTAATTTTTATATTATTCTTATTACATTGTTCATCTCTTCTTTTTTTCTATCACTAATACTTGATATGATTAAAAATAATTACATTTATCGATTAGATTTTATCATATTTCTACATTGTTGGTTACGTATAACCGATCATGTTCTTACTTTTGGTTTATCTTTTAAGTTCAAGAAGGGTTTTTGAAGTTGATCTTATAAGTTAATTTTATTAAATGTCTAAGTACTGATAGTAATGTTTAAGGGAATGTAAATAATAACATTTTAAATTGTCTGTTGCGGAATCAGTTATATATATGCACTTTTCTTGAAATCCGGATATTTTCAAATTTTCTAGTACCGATGACCACATAATTTGAGTTTTTGGTATTTATCGATTTACGTGGAACTGGCGAACCAAGTCCATGGTTAAATTATTTGTTTCTTGCACGACTACATCAATACAAAATAAAGTAAAATAATACGGAATATTTGAAATAAGGGTAACAAATTCAAATATTTGAAAAAGGCGTGGGTCCTTGCAAAATAATAGAGTATAAGTTTCCATCACGTTGGAGACTGTTCTGCGATGACAGATGAGTACATGACAAAGTTCTAAACTTTATGCCAATGGCAAAGGTGTAAATTCTTCCGAAGTTTCAGGCTGTTTGCAGGGTAACGAACAAAAAGTCGCTCTATTTTAGAAATAGTACGTTTTGCTGCAGAAAAACTCCCAATGTTTGAGGTTTTAACGCCCACGCTATGTTTCTCCAACTGTTTTACAACTTTGTGGACCACTTCGATGGTCAATTTACTGTTTCGAATACGTTAGTATGGAAATTTGTGAAAAAGAGCACTTACTCTGCAGTCGGTAGAAATGAAGATGCGAGATAACTCGTGTATTATTATTTGTTGGGTAATAAATGCACTGTGCTTTTGGGTCCATGACCAATGCAGCATTTTTTTGTTTTTGTTTTAACATTCAAACTGAGAGTTTCAAAATACTGACATATTTGATTTGATGATAGAAAAAACATCAGATAAATAAGTATACATATTGTCTACTGTGAAAGTTAATTTCGGACTCTGCATTATAATTTAAAAGTAAAGCGTACCTTTGTATTAATATAATTTACGTAAATTAATTTCATTTGCTGTTGCTATCCATTTAGAGTATATCAGCTGCGTGTAACAAGGGAAGCCGACCAATGGACCGGTTTAGAAGCACCAACGAGACTTTATGAGATGCATTTTCCAATTGCTTCAACATAATGCGATTAACGTAATATCACATTGATGCAGTTTCAAATGCATCCTACTAATGCAAATTTAACTACGTTATTTTATTTCAGTTAATACTTAATCATTTCAATGTTGCTTTAACTGCATCTTCTCGATGTAGTTAAAACTTCGTACGCGATATGCAATTTCAACTATAATATACTAATGCACTTTTAAACTACATCTTAGTGATGCAATTTTAATTATGTCTTAATAATGCAATTTTAGGTACATCTTAGTGATGCAAATTTAACAACATTATTTAGTTCACTTACAACGTTGTCATTTCAGTACAACTTTGATTGCATCTCCTAAATGTAATTAAAAGAAAGATTATGAGATATGCAGTTTAAACTGCATCATGTTAACGATATGTTGTTTCAACTACATTCTACTATTGCAATTTTAACTCCAGTACGTAGATGTACTTGAGGCTACATTTAGAAAAAAGCAATTAAAACTATATCAGTATGATGCAATTAAAAGTATAGCATTTTTTAAATGTTTTTTAAGGCAAGTTGAAGATGTTATCTGAATTATTTAAAGAGATATACAACTAAAAACTATTGATTTTATGTTGATTTAATAAACTAGAATTATTGATATAATGGTTATATTAAAATTTCAAAAAAAAAATTAATTTAAAATTTTAGTTGCTACATATACAAATTGTCTCTTATCTGGACTGTGCAGTTAAAGTCCCGTAAAATCTTCGCTATAGTGCATAGCGCACTTCGATCGTTACGTTTTTTCGATATAGCGCTATTAAACAGTAGATCTGTTTTAAGTCCCGCTATTTTCTGCTACACCCGCTAAATCAACCCATTATAATATCCGCTTTAGCAAAATTTATATAAAAAGGTCGATTATACTAGTTCTCTTTCGAACCGAATCAACAAAGTTAGGTAAAACCTAATTTTACGGCATAAGTGTTTAATATAAGTTAGAAATCTATTATAGTCACAAAATAAAGACAGCATAAATCATAATATTCTTCGGTTTTATTATATAAAATTAAACAATATTTATTTTTCATACACAAATGATGTAAGAATGAGAATAAATTAACTTTAAATATTTGGTTTTATATTTAATAAAGTTTTTTACACCTCTGCTATTTTCTGTTATATCTCCACTTTATCCCCGCTATAACTTTTTGCACATTTACCGCTATGTAACTACTAAGTGATTTTACTGCACAGCATTAGAAAGATATTAAGTTTGTGGCAACCAAAACTGATAACGAGCTTAATAAAATTTAGGAAGCAGATGCCAGATGGCATAAGGCCTTGGTAGAAGCGAATGATAAGACTTTAACCATATATCTGTACGTAGCAGAAGACATAAGGCCTTAGTGGCAATCAAGACCAGGGTATTTCGGTTACATTTTAGGGAAGTTGTATTTTCTGTGAAATAAACTGAGAGATTGCTTTCGTTTATGGCTTCAAGGTATTATTTTAACACTTAATATTTAACGTACGACCTAGGCTTACTTACAAAACTAATTTTAGGATAGACAAAGAATGCAAGGTGAAGATGAAGCGGAGGCTTGGGTGTTATTTCTGTTATGTTGATTCTGCTATAAGTGTTTATGTCATCATCTTCGTGTGTTGGGCATAACACAATTGTTTATGATGTATTATATTTTTGATCCTTGCATGAGCATAAATATTGGGTATTAAATTATAAAATGTAATTTGCAATGATGTGTTGCTAAAGGCAGTATAATATAACTGATCTCATCTCTGTCACCGAAAGATAATTCAAAGGTGACTGCGAGACATTGAGGTTCCATCTTTGAGTTTTAGAATGAGGGAGATTACAGTTGGTGTCAGAGGTTAGGCACAGTTAAGTAAAACAAAGCTATAAATAGTTAAGTACTTAATAAAAAATGAACATTTTAGGGATTGTATACGCTATTTATAACGTATATGTATTTGCCTTATATGTTGTATTTGCCTTATTTACAATGAACGCCTTATATATATATATATATCTATTCCTCTATGTTGTTTTGCTCTTTTTCTTTTCATTTATAATGAAACTTTATTAGCAGAATAAGACTTAAGAAGTGGAAGAGTTACGATTGGAGGAGCCAATGCTAGGAAGGAGAATAATAGTACTTAAACTATCAATCGTAAGGGTGGAGTTGTACCTCCGACAGTCGAGAATGAGGCATTCCCACCTATCGTGGAAGTGAATGTGAATGTGTTATTTAGAAAATTCATGGTGTAGATGACTAGAGAGAACATGTCGGAAGTAGTTGAGCTGAGACCCACAGCTAGGACAAACTTCTCTAAGTTAAACCAAGACTATGAAAATCTAGGAGGCAAGATGTTTACTAAGAGAGAACCGATAACGGAGGTATTAAACTGGTTGAAGGCAAGTGAACGCATCTTCCAAGATTTGGGGCTGCATGATGCATAGAAGAGAAGGCTGGCCTCTAGGCAGCTGCATGAAGATGCTTTAGGTTGGTAAAAAATAGTGACAGTCAAGACCCTTGAAAAAGATATTACATGGAAGCACTTTCGGGAGAGGTTTGAGGCTTGTTTATTTCATAGTCTCCAAGAACTGTGTTGATGAGGAAGTTCATCAATCTTAGGAAAGTAGATCTTTATGTTGAAGATTATGTCTAGAAATTCAATGCCTTGGCAAAGTATGGCCAAGAATTGATTGATCCCCCACTAAAGAAGAATAAGAAGTTTATCCGAGGTTGAAGCCAGTGTTGAATCATAAAGTGATGATGCACATAATATGTAACAATCCGCACCTTAGTGTGTCTGAATTTTCTCAAAATCGAAAATAATGTCCACTAGAATACAGATCGTTGGTATTAGTATCTTGTAAATAAAGAAAAGTATATTGGAGAACTATCGACAATAACTCACAATGGAATAAAGAAATAAATATAATAAAACATATACATATACTGACCAAGGCTAATACTTTTGGTATCTAGTACCCTTGTCAGTGCCGATCATGCATACGAAAATCTGACCTTCTATCGTTCCCGCCATGTGCTAGTATATGTCCCTCTAAATCCATCATGTGGTTTCTAATGATAAGAGGAATATAACAACGTTCTGATCGCTACTAAATTACACACTTTATCCATAACACTAGTTCATGGCGATTGTTTTCTATTACATGTTATGTCTATTATTTAAAGCTATCATTTTGACTTCATATACGCGTATGATACGCCCAACCTACTTGAGGTATACAATAACTATATATATATATATATATATATATATATCAAAGTCCCTCCAAGGACCAGGATACATTTCCCGCTATCATATATAACTCTACACCACATTGGCCATCCACCATCTATGTCCAGGCCGAATTGCTAACGTACACTAAGGAACCTCCTGTTAGTGCCTAATAATGACATTACAACTATTTAGCTATATTCTAATTCATCTTGAATACTCATCTAGGGATTATCTAGCCTTGCCTCCTAATGGCAAACTATAACCGAGGTCGTTGCCTATTGCAACAAATGACGGGGTGCAACAAAAAATAAAATTTATTTCTTTATATCGAGAGTCGAGCCTGTCCGAACTTGATAGTTCTTCACCAATCACCGCCCATCCATGCCACCTTCCATCACGACGCCTTCCGCCCACCACCAATCGCTGCCAAGTGCTGACCGCATTTGCTTAATTTGATTTTTCCAACCCCAAGCCCTAAAATGATATGAGTGTTTAATTTTATTTAACCTAATTTCTTATTTTTATTTGATTTGTGGATTTGTGTATGGTTACAGAATAATTAAGTAATGTATAATTTACTGATTTATATACCTCTACTGTTTGGTCGCCCCAATGTTGCCTGAATTTGATCAAATCATATATAGTTTCTCACAAAATATCTACCTAATTATCTATTTTATGCCACTTAAATCCTGTTAATTAGCTACTTAATAATTGTTGTTAAAATAGTTGTTGTTGAAAACTAAATTTGTGAAAAGCTTATTGAGATCATTTGAATCATTGTATTATGCAATATTTATAATAAAATTTAAATTTAATGGATAAGGGATGACATAAAGGATTAAATATGAAAAATTGATAATAAAATTTAAATAATACCCAATTGAGAATTGCTATTTTAAAGTTGTTAACGATGTAACTACAATTAGTCTTAAAAAGGATGATGATATCAATTATGATCCAGGGTTGTGGGGAAAAATTAGTGATACAAAAAGAATAATGTTAATTCAACGTGTTTCGATTAAGATTTTAAAAGAAAACGACGCATTCCCAAGAAGCAATATTGATGGTATACACTTTGCTTCTAGATGACATGTGACGGCTATCACATAAAGAAAAGAATCAAAGGAAATGTCTTCATCTTCATCTTCAAGGAATAATATCTTCAACACTGAAATACTCAGGCTGACCCGAGCATAATGAAAAGAAAAAACACTCAAGTCCGAACTAAAAGTTATTATGTACGTTAAATCAATAACAAGTAAAATATGAGTGTGATAGCTTCAGAGATGTTACAAGATTTTCCATCTCCTATCAAGTGTACAACGTGATTGCAATAACTTAAGAGATGTTACGAGATTTTCCATCTCTTAAGGATCCGTCAAACTATCTATATGTAGTAAGGTACGCTATATATGTAGTGTCTATCAGTAATGTAAAGTATTAAAACAGCGTCAAGGCTTTACATTGACCTCCCTTAACACATTTTTAAGCAAGTAGTCTATGCAGGTCCTGTAACACAACCAGTAACGTCGGTAGCAAGTGAGTCCCCTATAAGTACCTTATTAAAACAAAGTCGCAGTAGGCACGTATAAGGATAAAAGTATGACAAAGCACGTGAGGCAATGCCCAAGGTAGGATACTACCAATTCGAGTCGCCTGACTGGTGATAACCCCTAATGGCCCACCGCAAACATCCATTCCATAATCAAATCAAGGTGCACCAATCGAGTCAAAATCAATATAGTAATACGAAGAACAGATGTCACTAGAGGTAGCTAGCCTCAATGGTCAGGACAAGTCGTCCTGTTTTAGTCATTTCTAATTGACACAAGTGTCGGGGTCTATCCACCATCGTTCTCTTTCTTCAAATCTAGTAAACGTCGCCAATTTCAACCTCTACATTCTGGATAACATCCACCACGTACACAGCTGTTAAAGTGGTTCCGGTATTGACAGAGAGTATGCCAATATTCGGCCCCGGTCTCTTTAACAACCAAATGTCAATTTTCACACCGGTTGGTTCTTTTAAATTTCAAGAACATGTCATACTTCATGTCAAAATATCGAATTCATTTTAATAGTATAAATCATACTTCATATCAAAACATCGAATTCATTTCGAAATCATTTCGAATTCAAAATAGGTTATACCTTCATATCAAAGCATTCTTATTTAAATCAATGATTTAAATCTAAATAGTTCCCCTTTAAAACAGTTTGAATATTAAAATGGTTTGAATAATTAAATAGTTTTAATAGTGGAAAATAGTTAGGAACATGTGACGCCCCGCACCTCTAGGCACCCCGAAAATAGAATATGACTAGAAGCACGGGTGGTCAGGTGAAATAAAAATCCATAACATAGCACAGAGACTAAGGCAATAGCATAAAATGATTAAAATATTACAGCGGAAGAAAACTTTCACTAATTATATATTAATAGCAAAACAGCTTCAGTAAAAACAACATTATCCCAAATTTATTTTTGAAACCAAAAGTACCAAGTAGTCTCCACCAAAACATAAAACATAACAAAGTTCACAATATAGGTCCTCATATATAGAGTAAAGTACGGAAAAGAGAAACGAAGTACATGAAACAAAAGAAACAAAAGCTGAAGATAACAAATGCTCCAATGAACCTCCAAGCTGCAAAGAACTACAACCTAGAACTACCCTCCTGTGATTGGGGGAAAATAGGAAAAATAGGAATGGGTCAGACATAAAGTCTGGTGAATGAGAAATAAAATGAATTAGAAAGAATAAAGCAGTTTAATTTCAGGTCTTCCCCGGATATCGCGGAGGGTGAATAATATAATGCAGTGAACCTTTCTTAGATACAGTTCCTAAGAAGCCAAAGTCTGTGGTCACTCTAGGGAAGTCAACCATGCAGTAATACTAAACGTCAATCGGCCTGTCGGATCTGCTGTCCTTACCTATCCACGTGCTACAGCATGAAAGTCATGCTCTTCACCCATGCACTGTGACTAAATGCCTCTTACGTCTGACCGGCGCCGACTCAAACAACCTCACAGAACCTCGAAGTTTCGCTCAGGCTCCACCAAACTGTACTCCTATCCTCCTGTCTCCTCGGTCACCAACATGGACTTGCCCCTATCCAAAGTGTCAGTCCTCCGAAAGAGTGCCCGCAGTTGGGTCGGCTGCGCAAAATCCTCCAACGATCTACCCAAAGAAGCCTACGTCGGAGCACACTTGTCCTGTTCCATCCGCGTCGATCTGCCAGAAGAATCCTACGATCGCGGATGTTATCTATCTTACGTACTAGCAACCTATGAAAGGTAACAAACATCCTTGCGAACCTACTTGCCCTCTTCTGGTACGTACAACCAAAACTATAGTTTGGTCTTAACTGCATGAAACACCTATCCGGACCTTTATAAGGCCTGCCTACCAAATCGCTTCCAGATTAATTAATTTTACCGTTACGGTTTACATACTGTTTATTTCCATTAGTCTGTTTTAGGCCATTTTTACATCCGATTTGGTTATTTCACAATTTCCTTTTTTCTTACATAAATGGTATTTCAATTTCACGTCTGTTTAGTCTGTATGGTTTGTCTGTAATTTTTATGCCATTTTGTTACAGATTTACACTAGCATTTAGGGTCCATTTAATTTACATTTTTTCCACCCTAATTTACGTTCTCTTTTTAGAGATTTAATCCGTACAAAAATTTTATCCAATAGCCACAAACCATTTAATTACACAAAATTCCACATTTACATTTTTAGGCCATATATGAAACAAATAATTATGCCAATTAGACTTTCCAATTTTGTTCCAAAACCATATTCAAAATTATGTAATTATATCAATCAAAACCATAATTTTATTCAAGTAACATATTCTGAATTTATTCAACTAACCTATTCTACCAATAGAAATTGAATAACAATTCTAATTCAATTTAATTAAACCAATCTTATTTACGCCATGAAACGTGAATAACAATTTGTTTGTTCCAAATTTCAACCCAAACATGAATTAGAATGAGAGGTGGAAGGAGAAGAATATATAATAATTTACATAAATTTCAATCTTATTTATGCCATAAAACGTGAATAGACAATTTATATGTCCCATATTTTAAACCAAACATGAATTAGATTTGAGAAGTGAAAGAAGAAGAAGAAGAAGAAGAAGAGGTTGCAATAATTTACATCTATTCTCAATTAATAATAGAAATTAATTCATATTAACGTGCCAGAAAAGAACTGAAATTGAACTACTTTATTTTTCTATTTCACATTAATTCCCACTCACCTGGCACTTGAGCTTGCATAAATTTTAAAAAAGCTTTGCTTTAATCTTTCTCCCTTTGATTCTTCTAAATTCCCCAAATTACTTGAATATATATAGATAATTTAATTTGGTAGAGATTTGTTTATTTAGTAGAGAAAAGGACGAAGAATAATACACACTAATTTTACTGTAGAATTACGGCGACGGCTGAATAAGATATTAGGTTTAGGTTAGATGGTTTATTTATAGATTGTTTGAGTGAACGTAATTCATTAGATTATTTTAGATTAAATCTGGTTCTTTCATACACTTAATGGTTATCCATTCTAGCCCATACACATCACTCAACCAATAAAATTTGGCCTTCTCGTCCTATTACATTACTGGAGCGAATGGGAAGCCGCCACATGTCAGAAACAACGTTGAAATGCGTAGGAAAATCGCTGGAAACGAATCAGCTAAAAAATACATCGCTCCAGATTTTGAGCGACAACGGGACTTGATCCCTGGTCACTAAGGAAGTCAACATGCGCCTTTACCACTGTACCAAATGCACTTTTAATTTCTTTTTAATTATATTTCCCATAAAATATCGCGGTGTTACATTCTCCCCCCTTAAAGGATTTCGTCCCCGAAATCTCCAAAGGTGGAAGAACGTAATTAACAACCAGCACCCAAGAACTACATCCATCTACTCAACCATCATCCATTTCTACCATTGTTCTTATTTTTAATTAAGGCAAATTATGATTTATGCAAAGTGAAATGTATATGAACTTACCTAATGCGAAAACGTAGCGGACTACTGATTCAGTTGACCTCCTGAAATGCAAGTATGCTTATGCCATGCAACCAAATGTATGCAATTACCCTAGTATAATTGATAATACTATAAACCATTCACCCAAATGCACCAACCATATGCAATATCCATTTATACACACACACACACACATATATATATACATACATACATACAACCATGTGCAAATGCAATAGATAACAGGCACGCATATGCAGGTGTATGTACCTAGTTGGCCGATTATCCTAATAAATACCTATCTAGTGCATGCAATGCATCCATTTGCAAACATTGGCATCCACTTGCAATCATTTTCATCCATCAAACATAACAAGCCATAATGACATGTTTACAACCAAGCTACCATCCATAGGTTTCACCTAAAGATTATCGAAAAGACCCTAACTAAGGAAAGATCAAAAATCAAAGTAGGATATTTGAAGTGTACCTTTAAATAGAAAAGGATAAGAAGTTCGAATTCTCTCCTCAGATTCCCATGTGCACTCCTTGGGGTCATCTCCTCACTAAATCTTCACTAGACGAACTTCCTTGTTGCGTAATCTCTTGATGCCGTGTTCCAATATACGGGTGGGTGTATGACGCACAAGTGATTCACGCTCTACCTCCACTTTCCTTAGCTGATGGGTTCTACTACTACTGCGGAATGATGTAGACACTTCCTCATATGCGAAACATGAAAAACATTGTGAACTCCTGCCAACTCATTTGGAAGATCAACTCTGTATGCCACTTTTTCAATCCGTGCGGTAATAGGGAAGGGTCCTAGAAATCTCGGTGCCAACTTACCTAATAAGCCAAATCTCATAACGTTTCTCAGAGGAGTAACCTTGACAAAAACCATATCTCCAATTTTAAACTACAAATCTGAACGTCTTCTGTCGGCATATGAGTTTTGTCTATCTTGTGCAGCCTTCAACCTCTTGCGAATCAAATCCACCTTCTTGGAAGTTTCCCTCACCAAGTCTGGTCCAAGCAAGATCATATCGGTGGTATCCACCAACAGGCTAGTGATCTACATGGTCTTCCATAGAGGCCCTCGAATGGTGCCATCCCAATGCTTTCTTGATAACTATTATTATACGCGAACTCCACCAAAGGTAGGTGGTCTTCCCAAAAGCCTCCGAAGTCAATGACGCACAATCTGAGCAAATCTTCCTAAACCCTATTTACCCTCTCAATCTGTCCATCTGTTTGAGGGTGATATGCTGTGCTCAGATTCAATTCTGTGTACAAGGTGAAGACTCCTCCAAAACTCGCTGGTGAATAATGGATTTCTGTCGCTCACAATGCTGGCGGGAACTCCATGAAGCCTAACTATCTCCCTTACATAAAGAGTCGCTAAAGAAGTTGTCGTCCTATCACTCTTAATGGGTATAAAATGAGAACTCTTCGTCAGTCTATCCACAATGACCCAAATGCCTGTGTTCCCTCTCTGTGACCTTGGTAATCCATCCACGAAGTCTATAGAGATGCTCTCCCATTTCCATAATGGAATATCCAATGGCTACAACAGTCCTTCGAGCTTCTTCTGTTCCGCCTTTACCCTTTGGCAAATGATGCAGTTCGATACATACTCCGCCACCCTCTTCTTCATTCCGGGCCAATAAAATACCCTCTTCATATCCTGGTACATCTTATCACCACCGGAGTGCACTGTCATCCTAGAACGATGTGACTCGGCCAACTCCGCATCTACTAAATCCTCACTACGGGGAACACAAAGTCTACCATCCCTTCTAAGCCATCCCCTAGTGTCCATGGTATAGTGCCTAAGATGTGATGATCACTCTCCTCTACCAAGCTTACCTAAAATGTCCTTTAACTCTTCGCCCTCACCTTGCCTTGCTCCAATCTGCTCCATCAAAGTAGGCTGGACGTCGAGGGCTGCTAACAATCCCGGAGCTAAATCCAATGGAGGTCTAAAATCAAAGGTAGCAATATACTCCAAATGCTTCCATTCCAGAAACAGAGGACTTAAAACCACTTTGCGTCTACTCAACGCTTCTGCCACTACATTACCCTTGCCAAAGGTGTAGGAAATCTCAAAGTCATAAGAGGCTAAAAAATCCATCCATCTTTGTTGCCTCAAAGTCAAGTCTTTCTAAGAGAATAGATACTTCAAAGACTTATGATCTATTAAGAGCTCAAATCTTACTCCTAAGAGATAGTGCTTTTAAGACTTGAGAGCAAAAACTATAGCTGTCAACTCAAGATCATGCGTCAGGTAGTTCTTCTCATGCGTTTTCAACTGTCTCCTCGCATAGCACACTACCCTACCCTCTTGCATCAGTACCGCCCTATCCCCATACCACAAGCATCCGTATAAACTGAGAAAGGCTTGGTTCCATCCGGTAATACCAATACGGGCGTGGTAGTCAAAGCTTCCTTTAATCTACCAAAGGCATCCTCACACTTGGCATCCCAAACAAAAGCTGAGTTCTTCTTGGTAAGGTGGGTAAGTGGAGCTGATATCCTAGCGAGGTCCTTAATGAACTTCCTATAGTAGCCCGCAAGACCAAGGAAACTCCTTATGTCCATGACATTCTTAAGGGTCTGCCAATCCTGTACTGCTGCCATTTTCGTCGGATCTAGTGCAAGTCCATCCTCCGAAACGATGTGTCCCAAAAAGCAAACCTCATCCCTCCAAAAGTGGTAGAACTTCGCCTTTAACTTATGTGCTCGCAGGTTCCTAAGCACTTCTTCCAAGTAAATGGTATGCTCCTCCTTGCTTCGCGAGTAAACCAAAATGTCGTCGACGAACACCACCACAAACTTGTTCAACGATTCGCGAAATACTCGACTCATCAGGTCCATAAAATATGTCGGAGCATTGGTTAGTCCAAATGGCTTGACTAACCACTCAAATAACCCATTCGGAGTTTAAAAGGCAGTCTTCTCGATGCTATCCTCTGCCACACACAACTGATGAAATCCTGTGGTCAAATCGAGCTACGAAAATACCTTTGCTTCTGCTAGCTGGTCGAAGAGATCGTCTATACGGGGAAGAGGATAATGATTCTTCTTCGTCGGCTTATTAAGCTCCCTATAATCCACGCAAAGCCTGAAAGAGCCATCCGCCTTAGTGGCAAAGACGACAGGTGCGCCCCACTCAGAAATTCTCCTACGAATGAAGTCGTTCTCCAAAAGCTCTCCAATCTGCTTGCTCAACTCACGATGTTCCTTAAGAGCCATATGCCTTACCAGTAAAGCAACCGGTTTGGCATTATCGACAAGATAAATCTTGAACTCGATCTCTCTTCGAGGTGGAAGGCCGGCAACCTCCTCGAACACATTTGGAAAGTCTCTACCAATGGGTACCGAACTCAAACTATCGGGAGATAAGTCAAGAAAATAAAGGTAACTCAACATGACTAATCCTCTAGGATCACAAGATACCTCCAAGGTACATCCACTACAAGTGCCTAACCTTACTACCCTCTTATCGCAATCAAGAACAACACCATACATCGATAGCCAATCCATACTAAGAATCAACCCGAACCCAGAAAAGCCCAATACAAAGGCACTACAGTCAAACTCAACCCCTAAAATAAACAATTTCAAATCCCGACATAACATGGACAAATAAGCTGATCCTCCTATGGGATTTGATACTACAACTAGGTCGGTCACTAAGCAAGTATCAAGACCAAGATCCTCTACTAGAGTACTAGACATAAAAGAGTGCGAAGCTCCAGAATCAAATAGGGTACGAACATGAAAATAAGAGATAAATAACACACCTTCGATGATCACCTTCTTTCCCTTGTCCACAACTGGACGAGTACTAGAGGAAGGAGCTGCCTCTAAAGCATAAGCCTGAGTAGGTTGTGAAGGTGTCTGTGAACTATCCTTGGGTTTCAATGGACAGTCCTTTTTCATATTCCCCACTTGATCGCAAAGATAGCACCTCAGTCTCGGTCGCTCTCCTGCCCCTCTACAATCCTTAGCAAGATGACCTACTTTCCCATAAGTATTGCACTTCCGGTCCTTCCTTGGAACTTTCCATTTTCGACCTGACCCACCTCCTCCTCTCCTCTTTCCTTTCCACTGCTTCTTCCCATCACTCTTCTATGCCACATCTTCTTTCTTCTCAGTATCCGCAAGTAAAGCCATCCCTACCAATCCCTTAAAAGTGGCTCCCATCGGAATGTAGTTCACCGCCAAACTCTACAGTGGCTGACTCAAATCCTTAGCGAACTTCAGCGCCTTCTTGTGAGGAGTATTGATCAGGTCTAGTCCAAATTTGGCAAGCTCATTGAATTTATTAACATATTCCTTAACTGTCATATCCCCTTGCTCGAGCTGTAAAAATATCTCTAGCTGCACTCCCTCTTCAACCCGCGATAAGAATTTTCTCTTGAACCTAGTACGAAAATCCGCCCAAGTCAAATTATCAGCCTCAGCCTCCACAATCTCCCAACTACAAAGAGCCTCTACCTGCAACTGCCATGAATCCAATTGCCTTCGAGCCAAGTCCTCCAATCCCATAAGTCCAAATATCCGCTCACAACTACGGATCCAAGCTCTCGCCTCAGTATATGAATCGGTGCCAAGAAACGGCTTGCCTCCTAAGCTGGTGTAGTCCTTGCATAACTTGGGAAAATCGGGAATGCTTGGGGGACGGGCTGGAGCCCCTTCCGCTGGAGCAGCATCCTTAGCTGGTGACTCTGCTTGTGCAATAGCCTGTAAATAACGTCTGAACCAAGCAGGCATATTAAGGCCTGGAACTTCAGGGATATCTTGCGGTTCAGACATTTCTATCTATGGATATTAAAATGATGGGATTAGGTACTCCACAAATAGTTCAATAGATAGGGAGGAAGAGATATGAGGGAACCATTTCTAAAATTTCTTTTTTTTTCCAAAATATATACATATACTTTTAAAAGTATTATTTGGAATATCCTTTAAATATTATTCGAAAACCTTTGTATTTTAAAATATTTTTAGGGTTACTGAAACCTTAGCTCTAATACCAACTATGGCACCCCGCACGTCTAGGCATCCTGAAAATCAGACATGAGTAGAAGCACGGGTGGTCAGGTGAAATAAAAATCCATAACATAGCACAGAGACTAAGGCAACATCATAAAATGTTTAAAATATTACAGCGGAAGAAAACTTTCATTAATCATAAATTAATAGCAAAACATCTTTATTAAAAATAACATTATCCCAAATTTATTTCTGAAACCAAAAGTACCAAGTAGTCTCCACCAAAACATAAAACATAACAAAGTTCACAATATAGGTCCCCATATATAGAGTAAAGTACGGAAAAGAGAAACGAAGTACATTAAACAAAAGAAACAAGAGCTGAAGATAACAAATGCTCCAATGACCCTCCGAGCTGCAAAGAACTGCAGCCTAGACCTGCCCTCCTATGATTTGGAGAAAATAAGAAAAATAGGAATGGGTTAGACATAAAGTCTGGTGAATGAGACATAAAATGAAGCAGAAAGAATAAAATAGTTTAATTTCAGGTCTTCCCTGGATATCGCAGAGGGTGAATAATATAATGCAGTGAACCTTTCTTAGATAGAGTTCCTAAGAAGCCAAAGTCCATGGTCACTCTAGGGAAGTCAACCATGCAGTAATATTAAACGTCAATCGGCCTGTTGGACCTACTGTCCTTACACGTGCTACATCATGAAAGTCATGCTGTTCACCCGTGCACTGTGACTAGATGCCTCTTATGTCTAACCGGTGCCGACTCAAACAACCTCGGAGGACCCCAAAGTTGCGCTCAGGCTTCGCCAAACTGGACTCCTATCCTCCTGCCTTCTCGGTCACCAACGTGGACTTGCCACTATCCAAAGTGTCGGTCCTCCGAAAGAGTGCCCGCAGCTAGGCCGGCTGTGTAGAATCCTCCAACGATCTGCCTAAAGAAGCCTACGTCGGAGCACACTTGTCATGTTCCGTCCAAGTCGATCTGCCTGAAGAAGTCTACGATCATGGATGTTATCTATCCTTCGTACTATCAGCCTATGAAAGGTAACAAACATCCTTGCAAACCTACTTGCACGCTCCTAGTACGTACAACCAAAATTATATTTTGGTCTTAACTGCATGAAACACCTATCCAGACCTTTACAAGGTCTGCCTACCAAATTGCTTCCAGATTAATTAATTTTACCATTACAGTTTACATACTGTTTATTTATGTTTGTCTGTTTTAAGCCATTTTTACATCCGATTTGGTTATTTCACAATTTCTCTTTTTCTTATATAAATGGTATTTCAATTTCACGTCCGTTTAGTCTGTATGGTTTGTTTGTAATTTTTATGCTATTTTGTTACAGATTTACAGTAGCCTTTATGGTCCATTTAATTTACATTTTTTCCACCCTAATTTACGTTCTCCTTTTAGATATTTAATCTGCACAAATTTTTTTATCTAATAGCCACAAACCATTTAATTACATAAAATTCCACTTTTACATTTTTAGGCCACATATGAAACAAAAAATTATGCCAATTAGTCTTTCCAATTTTGTTCCAAAACCATATTCAAAATTATGTAATTATATCAATCAAAACCATAATTTTATTCAAGTAACATATTCTGAATTTATTCAACTAACCGGTTCTACCATTAGAAATTGAATAACAATTCTAATTTAATTTAATTAAACCAATCCTATTTACGCCATGAAACGTGAATAACAATTTGTTTGTTCCAAATTTCAACCTAAACATGAATTAGAATTGAGAAGTGGAAGAAGAAGAAGATATAATAATTTACATAAATTTCAATCTTATTTATGCCATAAAACGTGGATAGACAATTTATATGTCCCATATTTTAAACCAAACATGAATTAGATTTGAGAAGTGAAAGAAGAAGAAGAAGTTGCAATAATTTACATCTATTCTCAATTAATAACAGAAATTAATTCATATTAACGTGCCGGAAAAGAACTGAAATTGAACTACTTTATTTTTCTATTTCATATTAATTCCCCTCACCTGGCATTTGAGCTTGCATAAATTTGAAAAAAGCTTTGCTTTAATCTTTCTCCCTTTGATTCTTCTAAATTCCCCAAATTACTTGAATATATATATATATATATAGATAATTTAATTTGGTAGAGATTTGTTTATTTAGTAGAGAAAAGGACAAAGAATAATACACACTAATTTTACTGTAGAATTATGGCAACGATTGAATAAGAGATTAGGTTTAGGTTAGATGGTTTATTTATAGATTATTTGAGTGAATATAATCCATTAGATTATTTTAGATTAAATCTGGTTCTTTCATACACTTAATGGTTATCCATTCTAGCCCATACACATCACTCAACGAATAAAATTTAGCCTTCTCATCCTATTACATCACTGGAGCGAATGGGAAGCCGCTACATGTCAGAAACAACGCTGAAATACATAGGAAAATCGCTGGAAACGAACCAGCTAAAAAAACATCGCTCCATATTTTGGGCAACAATGAGACTTGATCCCTGGTCACTTAGGAAGTCAACATGCGCCTTTACCACTGTACCAAATGCGCTTTTAATTTTTTTAAATTATATTTCCCATAAAATATCGGGGTGTTAAAGAATAATTAAAATAGTTTAAAGATTGAAAGTAGTTTAGAAATAAAAATAGTTTTAGTATTGAAAATAGTTTTGAAAGATTAAATTGTTTGAAAAATTAGAGTTATTTATATATTAAAACAATTTGATTATTAAAATAGTTTTGATATTAAAATAATTTATATTAAAACTATTTCTATCTTCCACAACAAGGTTCAAATTCCAAACATAACGAATTCAATTTTTCGACTTCCAATTCAAGTAAACTTCATATTGAAAGTTCAATTTAAATCAATCCCAATGCAAACGATTTCCAACTTTACTTCAAATTCAACCTAAACGACTTATCCAAAGGCTGAAAGTTTCAATTCGAATTCTCATTTTTAAACAATTTAGTTTAAATCCATTTCACGTCCAAACTTGGAAATACCAATTTAAACCATTTTAATTAAAGTAAATTCAAAGTTTAAATTAAATTTAAACCTTTAAATTAGTTCACTTTCAATAAATTCAAATCATATCTCAATTACAACTTTAAGTTTTCAGATTAAATCTTTAAACAATTTCATTTACACAGTTTCAATTACAACATTTCAAATCTTGAATTTAAAATAATTTAATTCATATAAATCCAATTATTATTTTCTTTGAAACAATATCGTTTAAACCAATTCAAATTCAAGATTTTAAAACCATTTAATTTAAAAAATCTGGTGTCCATATATAATTTTCTACCTTATGGCCAAGTGATCAGTTAATTCAATTTAATTACATCGATGGATTATGGATATATATCATTTCAACCCATGATTAAATGACATAGGTATATATCATTTCAACCTATTTCTTAGTTTATTTGAAATAATTCAAATGACAATTTATAGGATGTAAAATAATAAATGGGGTAATCACATGGAGATATCAAAAGAAATAACAACCATACATACAAGATATCAATCAATAGCATCCAATTACAATCAACATCTAAATCAACCAATATATCATAACAGTCACTAATTATCAATTGTCGGTGTTTAACTAGCAATTAAATTCAATGTTAATTTAAATGTCAATTTAATTCAATATAGAATTCAAATAAATTTAAATGTCAATTTAAACTAGCAAACAACAATCAATAAAAAAATTATCACTTCATGATTTCAATTTAACTAACATCGGAAAATTTAATATTGCGTGAGTGGGTTAAATCACTCATCTTTTATTTTAAGTCCATTAAAAATCCAATAAAAGCCCAAAATCTCAACTGGCTCCAAATTCAACCAAACTGGTTATATATTGTCCAGAATTTCGATATGAACCTAATGGAAGAAACCGTGCGTCAATCGGAGCTCGTATGCAAAAGTCATTTAAGTTAGAAGGTTTGAAATTTAAAATTTAAAATTAAATTAAAACAAGGGCAAAAGAGTAATTACCCACACTAAACCAAACCCTATCGCGATCAAACTCGTATCTCACACACACACAACCGCCACGATCGTCCTCCCACCGCGCCACCTACCGACCACCGTGCCCAGATCGGACCACTCCGCCGAAATCGCTGCCTCCTACCGACCTCCCCCACCGCGCGCGACCACCTCCTGTCAAGAATAGAGCTATGCGCCGCCGCCGCCCTCATTCTTCGATTTTGGCGAAATTGAGCATGAATGACATGATCCAAGTTGATGGATGAACTCGTCTTGGCCTCCTCTATGCCGTGGTACCCTCCGATTGTCATATAGTCGACGATCCACGGTTGAAATCAAACCATAGAATGAACGATCGAAAATGAGTCGTCAATTTTTGGATAAACGGAACCTCCAATCGATAAATGAATTGCAGACATTGATTCCATTCGTCGAGAGCTTCGCAATGATATATTATATGGTAGGGTTTGAGCAGTTTGAATTTATGGATTTGGTTTAAAATCGGTAATTAGGGTTTCAGGATAATGACCATTGAGGAGGAGCAGATTAGAACCGAAATGTACGTACAAAAATAGAACAGAAGGTTGCTAAGATTTCATAAGAGCATATATATAGACTAAGATAGAACATAAATGGATGGGATGGATTTCGAATGGGCCAAAGCGATAACAAAGGCCCGAAATGCATGTTTCGTCCTCGAAACGAAAATAGATAATCCTTAATGTCGAAATATAGGTTTTCAATATTTTTAAACCCAATGAAACTAATTTTAAACCCTAATTCTATTGTATAAAAGTTAGCTTTTAAAATCAAATTATATTTATTTTTACACGTTAATTAACCGAATTATTATTAAATTGATTTAATCACTTTTTATTTCTAAATTAAAAGTTTCTATCATCATCCTTGATTAAACAGGAATTAATAAACTTTTAAAATTAAATTTTCCATGTTAAATCCAATATTTGAATATTATTTAATTTTAACATTAAATTACAATAGTAATAAAATCTGTTCATTGTATATTTTAAATTTCAAACAAATTCTTTTATTTTGATTTACACGTTCTTTGTATTAAATCAAAAATTACCATATGTGTTCATTAACATAGGTTTTCATTTATTACTCTCATTACTCTACAATTAACGTCTTTTCTTACATTAACTGCAATATTCCAATTACATTAATTTCCATTGATTTCCAAATTAATTTCAAACGGATTTAATAATAAGATGATAAATAGAATAATTGTTACATCTTAGTAATTTAAACACATTTCTAAATTTATTGTTTACAAGCAAGGATTATAAATTACTTACCAAATAACTGATTTATTATCATGCTAAAACCAATTTCAGCTAAATAACATATAAATTCACCATTTAATACATCATTGATTTTATTCCTTATTTACCTTTATTATTACAACTGATTGAAATTGCATTAAAACAGTTGTCAAATACATTCAATCAATATTATTAAAATTATATTATAATACGCGTTACCACCTTCCATTTCATTAAAATTAGTTGTTTTAAAATTTTATCTTAAGGTCAGAATTTATAATCTAATGAAATTCACGTTAATAAATCATAAATTTTAATTTCTGACAATATTAAATTCCAAAGTTTTATTTAATTGAATATTTTTAATTGGCAAAAATACGGGTCGTTACAGTATCCGTTGAGACTAGAGTACTTAACGCTCTCGTAATGTTGGGCAGTGTATTACTCATGACTGCTGGGGGCACCAAGGGGTTATGTACTAATAGTTATTATATAACTATGGAATGACTCACTCGATAGTTTTCTGTTAGTTAATATAACTAAGGTCAAGCAGAGAATATTGATGTGACTAATTTACATAGTTCTCTCAACTTAAGAATACCGTTCATCTTCAATGTGGAAGCTCCGCTTTGATTATAGTTAAATCGTGGCACGATGTCCATCGAACAACTATAATTGGGTCGAGTGGAAGCATTGGAAGTGAAACACTATTCAAGAAAGGATTCGTCTCATCAGTTATATGAGGCTAGTATCATGGTCAACTGAAGTCAACTCAAAGTCAAAGTCTCTGGCCAGAGCATTTCAGTTAATAATTATTATTATTATCAAACCAAATACTTTGTGTTTGGACTATAATGTTGAATGTAGATGATATTGGAATTTTGGCCATTACCAAATTCCATAAATCCAAAGTGATATAGTTTTGACAAAGAGAATTGAAGTAAATAATTGTCCCTATTAGGTACCGCTTATAATAAATAAAATTAGATTTTACCAAAAGATGTGTAAGCGATAAATTAGGCCAAAATGTCACACCACTTGCTAAGTGATGTATGAACGTTGATATTCGAATAATTCAATTTTAATCGCTGACTGAATTTACACCTATGGGTCACACAACCGTAATAATGAATTATTTGAAAAACCACATGATTTAATTAATTTATAAAATGTTGTAAATTGATTAAATTAATTGATATTTGAGAAATATTAATTATTATTTATTTGATGTTTGGAAGTTTTTTTGTAATTATTTTAATGCATTTATAAACGTTATATTTGCGCGCATTGATATACGATATCGATGTAATTTAAAGATAATTGCATGAAATGATTTATGAAAATTTTATGTCATTTGATGATATGATTTATGGAAATTTTATGTCATTTGATGACATGATTTGCGGAAATTTTATGTCATTTGATGACATACGTTTAAAGAAGGGATTGGAGAGAGAGAAACAATCGAGGGAATTAACTGTGGAAGTTTTAATTAAAGAATGGAAAAAGTTTTATTCTTTCAAATAAAACATATTTCTCTAATTCATTATGTATGAACAATTCATTCTTTCTCTATCTCTCTCTCTCTCTTATCTTTTCATGGTAGAAACAAAAAAAGGAAAACGAATTTCCAAAATCTTTCAACTCCAAATAAAAGATCAAATAAAATAAAATGAAAAGTGGTTCATCCATCTCTTGCAAGGATAGGATATGGATCTTGAAGATCTGATGAGATATCATGATTCAAGGTGTGATTTCTAGGCACCTAAGGTGATACAATTGGATCTAGAAGCATTCTTCATTCAAGGTGCAAATCAAAGGCAACGTCAAAAAGGTGTGTTTTAAGGATTGGGTAGCAAGGTATGTCATTATATATATATAGATATTGATTTTGCAATGTTTGATGAAAATTCATTTTGACTTTCATAATTTGTATGATGCCTTATTGTCTTGCTTAATTAAAGAAAAACTATTTATGAAGATTGAATTATTTGTTGAATGATATGATTGAGTTTTCATTTGATATATCAAAATTAAATCTGTTTACATTTTAAAACAATATTTAAGTGTAGATCTATGTTTTTAAACATTCTAATTAAAGTGTAATTCTTTAGATTTGAATGTTTACATGTTCGAATTGTTACCTGCTTTTCTTTACTTTGTTAAATTGAAACTAAATCTATATATTTCAAAATGCAATGTTTTATTTTAATTATATGTTTTAACATTTAATTTAAATTCCATTTCTTTAAATCTGGAAATATACAATTTCATGTTGATTGATTAAATTATTTTTTTAGCAAAGCTGGCCAGCTTTATAGTGGGCTGTGCCACTGTATATAAATGGGAAAATAGGTGTTCTGCACATGCATAGAACAGCTAAATGGGCAAAAGGAGCCCAAACCACTAAAAAACAAAAAGCACAGGAGCTAGACAAAGGTGCCTAAACTACTAAAACAACATGACTAGTCTCCCTCAGAAGAGGAGGAATAGCCACAACCATCAACCGACGTTGGACCAATAACATGAGAATAACGGGAGAAGAGAGGAGCCAAATTCGGGTCATATGCTTCTGAAGCACGAGAGTAAATAAATTTCCTATCCCAGCTGATATCATAAAAGTGACTTTTATTCATCTCACCAATCTCGCCAACCCTAGTAAGGGACAGACCCTCACCCTCAATATGATAGATAATACTATGGCTCTCACCCTCAATATTACTGATATAGGCATAATAGGTGTCAGACTCAGGTGAGTACCTCATATCAGAAGGAGCATGAATCCAGGCGCGTTCCTCAGAATTCTAAATAATTGAATCAGACGTTGTAGTAGAAGCAACCTCATCCAGGGTCATAGGAGACAAACTAGCAGAGGGAGGAACGATAGGGGCATCATCAACGAGAGCTACACAAACAGGTGCGTCAATAGAAGTCGAAACGGATGCGGAAGGAGCAACCTTCGGAACCCATTTTCGGATAGGAGGATGAGGAAGTGGAATCCGAGCAGCAAGGGGAACAAAGACAGGAGAGGCCAGAACACGCATTCGAAAGATGCCCATAAGACCGACATGACATATAAATCTCAGGTTTCCAACTGTATCAAACTCTGACCTCAGCAAAATGTCCTTTATCAAGTCCAACTTTTAGGACTGAAGGAAGAGATGTGGTAGGAGTTATTTCGATCAGAGCTTTGGCATATACTAATCTCTTTCTAGCTACAGTGTTAGCATCATAATATATTACTTTTCCAACAAGTCCTACTAGCCAATCAATCCCGATAAGAGGCTGAAGAACAGATGGAATGTGAGAAAAATAGGCCCAGACAGGAATATTGAAAGTTAAAAATGAAATTTATGTGGAATCAATACAATATTTCAATTGTAGATCTATTTTTTAACCTTTCATGACAAAGTGTAATTTTAGTTTTGAATGTTCGTATATGTATGTATGTATGCATGTATTACTTGCACCTTTTATTGCATTAGATATTTACATATGAATAAAAGGAATTTTAACAACAAATCAAAGTTTTGAAACTGACTGTAATAACTATCTAATTTATATTGTTAGAAAGCTTTCATTGAATTCCATATATACATATTTGGATCTACTTATATGTGTTCATATAGAATTTATTTTTCTTTACATATATTGTCATAGTATGAAATCATTTCTCTTTTTTAATTAAGACAATAATGTATACATACAATTCATTATTTACCTTCTATATTCTTACAATTTTGTACCTATTGGTTGTCATTGATATGTCGCGTTAATTAAGTTTACTAAAAGGGAAACTGTATCAATCACCCTTATCATCCCTTATTTATTTCCATTTCAATTCCTATGTAATAACCATTCAAATTGTTTATTTTATGTATACATATCAATTACCACTGACTATGCACACTCCATATATGTTGCACCTGCACAATATTTACTGTGAATATATTTACAATTAATGTCATGTATAGATTAGTAATTAATGTTATTTTATTAATCAATTATTTAATTTAATTAAAAGAAGGAAATGAAAAGTTTCCTTCTCTAACTGAAATTATGATCCCTCATTAATTGAATAATTTAACAGAAAGGAAATGAATTCTCTAAATAAATTCATGTCCCCTCATTAATTGAGTAAGTTAAGAGAAAGGAAATGAAATATTTCCTTCTCCGAATAAATTTGAAAAGTAAACGTTACACACAAATTTATATATAAGAGTATATTTGATATACTCTAACTTACATACACATTAAATTAAAGGGAAACTTTATTTATGAAGTTACATAAAATATTGATTTTATTTAAAAGAAATTTGGAAAAGGTCCAAATGAATTTAGACTTCATAGGCACATTAAAGATCCAAAATGACTAATTTTTTTGAAATTCGCTCATTTCTTCCACTGTGGGCTGGCCCAGTCCCTTTAGTGGTATCAGTGCCCAATAGCCTATGCGGTCTAAATTAGTCATGTTAGGGCTAACTAATTAAGCTTGTGCACTTAGTACGGTGTCTAGAAAGGTGATGTCTAGGATTGAAATTGGGTAATCAAGTACCCTGTCCTACCTGGTTACCTGTTTGGCTTGAAAGGTGATGTGAGCCCAAAGGTTGCCCCTAATAGAAAAGGCCCAATTTGAATTGGGCCTTGGGCTAATTTTCAAAATAGTTTTGAAAATTAAGACATGATGTTAAATTTAAAATAAAAACATGTTTATTATAAAAGGTTATAATATAACATAAATTTTCAAAATGTTTGAAAATGTAACGAAAAGTTCAAAATGTTTGAAACTATGTAAATATTAATTTCGAAATTTAAAATTATTAATAAGATTAATAATATAAATAAATTATATAAGTTAATTAATTAATACTTATATTATATATATTGATATATGTTACGTTATTTTAAAGTGTTTAAGATAACATAAGCATACATGTATGTATATAAGATAAATTTTCAAAATTAATATAATTTCATTAAAATTGTTTAATTAATAAAGTAATTAAAGGTTAGTTAATTAACTAAAAATGTGCATATATTAGATATATGTGTCTTACTATAAAGGTTATAGTAGATATGTCCAATATAAAAGTTGTATTGGAATACTAATTTAAAATTAATTAAAGAGTTAATTAATTAAAATTAATTAAATAAGATATAATTAATAAAATATCATACATAAGACTATCATATAAGTAATATGAAATATAAAAGTTATATAAAAATAAAACTTATATGATATGAATGTATAAACTAAAGATAGTGTTAGTCCATAGGATAGTGGTTTTGATGACAACAACTATAGAAGTGTTATAAAATATATATGTGCAGGAAATCTATATGCAGGTATCAACAAAAGAAGACTGTACAGTAAAGAAAACAAAATTGATGAAGACAAAGATCAAGAGTTCAAGATTGAAGACTCATGAGATTCAAGATATTCAAGAGTTCAAGACAAATAATATAGTTAGGTTGGATATTTGTTAAAACTCCTTGAAAGCACTATCATTCTTTTTTATCCAATTTACTCGTGGAATGGAATCCACTTCGTTCTTGTTAAAGGGATGGAACCCTAGTGAGATGGAACTCACGAAATATCTAGTGGAACGGATAGTAGCCCTATTTTGTTATCCACTAATTTTGATTCAAAATGATTTTCAAAATTATCTCTTGTTTTATAAAATGATTTTCAAATATTCCTTTTCAAAAGAAAAACCTTCGTTCACATTTCCAAAAATGTTTTAGCCTCAAAATCATATTTATCATTTTGTTATATTTTGATTTCAAAATTGTCCTTGATATTTTAGCCTCAAAATCTATTTTAATATTATATTTACTTTAGTTTATTTACTTTGATTTTAAATATATTTTAGTATATATACATATATACATTCATAAGTATTTTTACTTCTAAATACCTTCTACAAATATATAGAGTCCATTTGAATAAAGTTGCATATGTTTTAAATCATCATTTTCAAAGTAAAGCAAATCATCACTTTTTACTAGACCATGTCGACATCCTATTTACCTGTCATGTCGACATGCTTCCCGTTACAGCAAAGGTTGTTTTCAAAAGAAGTGTCTATTCGTTTAAACCTCTTCGAATGGACACATCCATTCATTCTCTATAAATAGAGACTGTTATGGACGTTTTCCAGTAACTACTTTCTTTATTTTCTCTCCTCTTTACTCTCTTATCTTATTTTCTAATCATCCTATCCATATTTTGCCGAAATCTTAAGTGAATCAAACCAGAATATCTCTAGTTTGATTCTCTGCCACTCTCTCCAAAGAATCTCAGTGCTTATCAGAGTTATAGATACATTTGTACTCAAAGAAACTTGTGTGGGGTTATAAAGGTGTGATCGTGTCCTTGGAAATCGATCGGGTGAACTTGTGTCATGTGAATCAAGTGGTTCTACCCAGAGACCTGAGAATCTGGAGGGTGTACCTCGTTGCCTTGGAATCGAGGGATTGTAATCTAGATTATTGTTGAATAGAAAGCCGTACGGGTTGTGCGGGACTGGATGTAGGGTAACACCGAACCAGTATAAAATTCCTGGTGTGTTCTTTCCTTTACTTGCTTTTTATTTATATTTGCATTTGTTTGTGATTCTGTGATTTGATCTGTGATTGTGTATTTGCATTAAGTTAGTTAATTCAATTTAAATCAAAGAAGTTTTAAAGAAATTCTTAAAACACTATTCACCCCCCCTCTAGTGTTAAATAGCCTTAAGATCATCTTCCGCGTCCCTTTCATTTGGTATCAGAGCAAGTTTTTCAAAGTATTCATAATCTGATTTTTGAAAAGTTCATGGCTAAGTTTGAAATGTTTCCTAAAAATATTTCTTTAATGATCAAATCATTGTGGTCTCATAAATTGATGCATGATAGTTACATAGAATCAGGTAGTCTACAAAAGTTGCTCACTGTGCAGGAATCTTGCTTCATGGCGACAAATGAATCTATTCACAATGGACAAGCTGTGCAAATAAGGAAAAACAAGTGGATACTTGATAGTGGATGTTCAAGACATATGATAGGAAATCCAGAGATACTCAATGACATTATTTACAAGGATGGAGGATTGGTTAATTTTAGGGATAATTCAAAAGGTTATGTGGTTGGCATCGGCAATGTAGGTAATTCTGAAACTCCTATTATTTCAAATGTTTTGTTAGTTAAAAATCTACAACATAATCTACTTAGTATTAGTCAGTTATGTGATAAAGGATATAGGATTAAATTTGAAAAAGACAAGTGTCACATCGAAGATAATAAATCTAATATTATCTTTGAGGGAGTTAGGAAAAAGAATATCTATATTCTTAGTATGAAAATTTCAAATGATAATCTATGTCTTTTGGCCAATACAAGTGACCCTTGGACTTGGCATAAGAGATTTGGACATTTGAATTTTAAACTCTTATCTAGACTATCCAAACTTGATCTAGTAAGAGGCCTCCCTAAGATGCAATTTAAAGTAGATAGTATATGTGATGCATGTCAATTAGGAAAACTTAGAAAAAGTTCCTTTAAACTTAAAGATATGATCTCTACTTCAAAACCTCTTGAGTTACTTCACCTAGATTTATTTGGTCCATCTCAGATTCAATCAATCAACCATAGTAAATATGTCTTTGTAATTGTGGATGATTATTCCAGATATACATGGACAATCTTTCTGAAACATAAAAGTGATACTTTTGATTATTTTAAAAGTTTTTCAAAAAGAGTTCAAAACCAACTTTCTTCCAAGATCATCACTATTCGTAGTGATCACGGTGGTGAATTTGAAAATGAGAAGTTTGAGGAATTCTATAATCAGAAGGGAATTACTCACAATTTTTCGTTTCCAAGAACTCCACAACAAAACGGAGTAGTTGAGCGTAAGAATAGGACGATTCAAGAGTGTGCTAGAACTCTACTTTTTGATAGTAAATTACCAAAACATTTTTGGGCTGAAGCAGTTGCAATAGCCTGTTATATTTTGAATAGGATTTTAATTAGACCTCTAACCAATAAAACACCTTATGAACTTCTTTTCAATAAGAAACCTAAGGTATCTTATTTCAGAATTTTTGGAAGTAAATGTTTTATCTTAAATACAAAAGATAATTTAGATAAGTTTGATCCTAAATCCGACAAAGGAATCTTTATCGGATATTCTAACAGGAGTAAAGCTTATAGAGTTTTTAATCTAAGAACAAACACTATTGAAGAAACTTTACATGTTTCCTTTGATTAAAATTTCAAAGAAGTTGATCAGACTAATGATGAGGATGACTTAGTTATTTCTAATCATGAATCTGTAGATGCTACAAATGTAACTTTTCATCCAAATAAAAAGATTAGGCTTTTAAAAGATCACCCTGTAGAAAATATTCTAGGAGATATGCAATCTGTTGTTAAAACTAGGAATCAATTAAACAGTATGAGTCATGTTGCTTTTATATCCTCAATAGAACCTAAAAATCCAAAGGAAGCATCAACTGATGATTCATGGATTCTTGCTATGCAAGAAGAATTGAATCAATTCACCAGAAATGATGTTTGGGAACTTGTTCCTAGACCTGAGGATAAATCCATTATAGGCACTAAATGGGTATATAAAAATAAATTAAATGAATTAGGTGAGGTCGTTAGAAATAAGGCTCGACTCGTTGCACAAGGTTATTGTCAAGAAGAAGGTATAGATTATGACGAAACCTTTGCACCCGTAGCAAGATTAGAAGCTATTAGAATTCTGCTTGCTTTCGCTAATTTCAATAATTTCAAACTTTTTCAAATGGATGTCAAGAGTGCCTTTCTAAATGGTTTTGTAAAAGAGGAAGTTTATGTTGAACAACCTCCACTCTTTGAAGATACAAAATTTCCAAATCATGTTTTTAAATTAAAGAAAGCCCTGTATGGTCTAAAACAAGCTCCTAGAGCTTGGTATGATAGACTTAGGTCTTATCTTTTGCAGTCTAATTTTGAAATAGGTAAAGTAGATAACACACTTTTTATTAAAAGAAACAAAAATGATATTCAACTTGTACAAGTGTACGTAGATGATATTATTTTTGGATCAACCAATTCTGACATGAACAAAGAATTTTCTGACATTATGACAAAAGAGTTTAAGATGAGTCATATGGGTGAACGTAACTTTTTCCTAGGATTACAAATCAAACAATTAGATAATGGTATCTTTATCAGTCAAGAGAAGTATGCGAGACAGTTAGTTAGTAAGTTTGGCTTGACCAATGTGAGTGGAAAACCAACTCCCATGGCAACCAATATAGCGTTAAGTAAGGATGATCTATCCAAAGACGTAGATCAAACCTTGTATAGAGGAATGATTGGATCACTTCTCTATATAACTGCTAGTAGACCAGATATCATGAACAGTGTCTGTCTCTGTGCAAGATATCAATCTCAACCCAAGGAAACTCATCTAAAAGCTGTGAAAAGTATCATTCGATATGTTAAACACACCTTTGATTATGGATTGTTCTACCCTAAGAATGATTCATTTGAATTAGTTTCCTACTGTGATGCTGACTATGCTGGGTGTAAGTCAGACCGAAAGAGTACAAGTGGAACTTGTCACTTTCTAGGTCATTCCTTAATTTCCTGGTTCAGTAAAAAGCAGAATATTGTTTCCCTATCAACAACTGAAGCAGAGTATGTTTCTGCTGCTTTAGCTTGTTCTCAAGTTTTGTATATGCAACAAACCTTGAATGATTTTGGTATATCTATCACGAAATCTCCAATTTTCTGTGATAACACTAGTGCCATTAGTTTGTCCAAAAACCCAACTCTCCATGCCCGAACTAAACATATTGACATTAGACACCATTTTCTAAGAGATAACGTAAATAAAGAGAAAATTTCTCTTGATTTCGTTAATTTTGAAAATCAAATAGCTGATATTTTAACCAAACCTTTAGGAGAACCTGTCTTCACCAAGTTAAGAAGAGAATTAGGTATATGTTCTCTTTCTGAAATATAGTATATAGTATAGTAGTATACATAGGGTATATATATGAATGTTTTCTTAACCATAGCATTTTGCAACACCATGTCGACATGGTATTCATGCGTCATGTCGACATGCAACGGTAAAAATGACAGTTCGTTTTTTCCCTCTAATTTTTGAATGGGTGGTTATTTAACTCACCCATTCCGAGTTTCTCTTCCCTCCAATCATTATTTCTTCATTCTACTTTCTAGAAACATCAAATCCATGGCTTCCACATCCAATCCTAATCAAATTTCACCGGTTTCTTTCCCTTCTCCTTTACATGGCCCTTTCCAAAACTCCATACTCGCTCGTGTCATCAAAATAGAGGAGAAAGTTAATGATTCGCTGCAGATGTTAACTGAAATGCAAGTTCAACAATTGAGAATGGCAAGAGGGCAAGAGAAACAAGGGAAAATTCTGAGGAATCTTCAAAAATTCCTCATGGATAATCATGCCAATCCAATTGTAATTGAAGATTCTTCTAACATAGAAGCAAATGAAGAAGGAGAAGAAGACGAAGACGAAGAAGAAGAGGAAGAACCAATGGAGGAAGAAACTGATGATGAAGCAGTATGTGTAGGGGAAGTTTGTTTTGATGCTTATGGGAACATTGTGGAACAACATGGAAATTTCTGTTTCCATTACCCAAATTGTCCTGTCCACAAGTCTCCCATCATCAAAAACAACCGTTGAGTTGTTTATTTTCTTGTTTTAGTTATTTATGTGTTTATAAGTTTAAATAGTCATGTATATAGTAATATTGAAATGAATAAAATAATCTGTGGTTACACTTATTATTCTCATTCTTATATTACTCATATATATCATTCTGAGTATACAATATTTAGCATTGTTATATCTAGTTTTAGTATTATTAATGATAACACTATCATTAATATCATAGATTTAGGGGGAGTTAGTGTCATTTTTTTTGTTGATGACAAAGGGGGAGAAGTATAAAATAGGTTAGTTAGGCATAGATTAAGGGGGAGTTATTAGATTTAGGGGGAGTTATAAGGAGAATATAAATATTTTATAAACAAAGGTTGTCATCATAAAAAAGGGGGAGAATGTTAGTCCATAGGATAGTGGTTTTGATGACAACAACTATAGAAGTGTTATAAAATATATATGTGCAGGAAATCTATATGCAGGTATCAACAAAAGAAGACTGTACAGTAAAGAAAACAAAATTGATGAAGACAAAGATCAAGAGTTCAAGATTGAAGACTCATGAGATTCAAGATATTCAAGAGTTCAAGACAAATAATATAGTTAGGTTAGATATTTGTTAAAACTCCTTGAAAGCACTATCATTCTTTTTTATCCAATTTACTCGTGGAATGGAATCCACTTCGTTCTTGTTAAAGGGATGGAACCCTAGTGAGATGGAACTCACGAAATATCTAGTGGAACGGATAGTAGCCCTATTTTGTTATCCACTAATTTTGATTCAAAATGATTTTCAAAATTATCTCTTGTTTTATAAAATGATTTTCAAATATTCCTTTTCAAAAGAAAAACCTTCGTTCACATTTCCAAAAATGTTTTAGCCTCAAAATCATATTTATCATTTTGTTATATTTTGATTTCAAAATTGTCCTTGATATTTTAGCCTCAAAATCTATTTTAATATAATATTTACTTTAGTTTATTTACTTTGATTTTAAATATATTTTAGTATATATACATATATACATTCATAAGTATTTTTACTTCTAAATACCTTCTACAAATACATAGAGTCCATTTGAATAAAGTTGCATATGTTTTAAATCATCATTTTCAAAGTAAAGCAAATCATCACTTTTTACTAGACCATGTCGACATCCTATTTACCTGTCATGTCGACATGCTTCCCGTTACAGCAAAGGTTGTTTTCAAAATAAGTGTCTATTCGTTTAACCTCTTCGAATGGACACATCCATTCATTCTCTATAAATAGAGACTGTTATGGACGTTTTCCAGTAACTACTTTCTTTATTTTCTCTCCTCTTTACTCTCTTATCTTATTTTCTAATCATCCTATCCATATTTTGCCGAAATCTTAAGTGAATCAAAACAGAATATCTCTAGTTTGATTCTCTGCCACTCTCTCCAAAGAATCTCAGTGCTTATCAGAGTTATAGATACATTTGTACTCAAAGAAACTTGTGTGGGGTTATAAAGGTGTGATCGTGTCCTTGGAAATCGATCGGGTGAACTTGTGTCCTGTGAATCAAGTGGTTCTACCCAGAGACCTGAGAATCTGGAGGGTGTACCTCGTTGCCTTGGAATCGAGGGATTGTAATCTAGATTATTGTTGAATAGAAAGCCGTACGGGTTGTGCGGGACTGGATGTAGGGTAACACCGAACCAGTATAAAATTCCTGGTGTGTTCTTTCCTTTACTTGCTTTTTATTTATATTTGCATTTGTTTGTGATTCTGTGATTTGATCTGTGATTGTGTATTTGCATTAAGTTAGTTAATTCAATTTAAATCAAAGAAGTTTTAAAGAAATTCTTAAAACACTATTCACCCCCCCCTCTAGTGTTAAATAGCCTTAAGATCATCTTCCGCGTCCCTTTCAGATAGAACATTAAAGAAACCCAAATAGACTTAAGGAATAAATACATACGTAAATGTACGTATACTGTATTTTCTGATGTGTTTAACACTTGAATCACGAGGGTATTTCATAGGAAATACATTATTCCATAAGTCGATATCACTCAATATAATATATTGAAGATTATGAATCTTCAATATAATATTGTCCTCTACCATATATATATTAATAAATTACTTGCATACTTCTTAGTTGTTGAGCAAACTCAAGGTGGGGATGTTATGTGTAGCATTGCTGAACAAATGAGTTAAGATAACTATATGTATTTGTTGAGCAAACTCAAGGTACATATACTATACTTAGGCCATCATGATATGGTAGGTACGAGTGAATAATATCTTTCGATTTGTTGAGAAAACTCAAGGTCGAAATGAGATTAGGACAAGGAAAAATGGGTTAAGAGTTATATGTGATACAACCGATAAGGAGTTATCCATCGTTTGTGGGTCTATGATTTGTTGAGAAAACTCAAGATGAGATACCAAGACAGACGAGTCCTAACACCCACTAGTAAAGTCGAAAGGCTTCTATGTTTCATCTTAGGGTTTGGAGAAACATAAAAGACTAGTGGGAGCAAAAAAATGAAATGGCAACATTTAACCTTTCTAATATTGTAAGAACACATACTATATAATGTTATAATTATCTACAATGATAAATTTGTGCATTTAATATGATTGGTATAATGTTTATGAATTGACATATACAAGTGAACTGAATTGAAAGTTGACAAATGGAAATATAATACCCACTATTGAATTCCTATTGCATGTTAACATTTCAACACCCATGAAAGTGCCTGATTTTACAATTACCAAACACATTCGTGGTTTGGTCACTTGCGCATTTATTTGGTCAAGGCCATGTATTGCATTTTGTGAGTTTCGAACTCTAAAAGCAATACAGGACTATGGATATTTGATCCATATACAATTGCATACAAATGTTACATGGTGAACGGTCAAAGTTAGTAATGTACAATATTTCGATGAAATTAGTTCATTCAAAAAACCAAATAAACCTTAGTGTGAGATCGAGTATTCAATCTGATTGATTACAAAAGGAATCATATTGTGTTAATGGAACATAAGACCAAAAATTACAAGATAGATCTAATAACTCGATAGCTTAAATGTCATTTTGATCTGTTTACGTAAAGTGCAACATATTTGATGTCTCTAAATGTTAAGGATAATCGAATGCGCTTTTGTAAAGAGTTTGTTATGATATTGTAGTAAAGTTTTCTTTTGAATAATTTGACCATTTGAAAGGAAAATGAATGTATAAGAATAGATGTAATTTAAGGTACAGCTGGGATGGAGAGAATGAATAGTCACTTCTACTTTATAGACAAACATTGGAAATGGGAGTTGTAATAATAATTGATACTTAATATTAGAATAATAAATATGATTTCTATTCCGTAATGCATTTTCATATAAAAAATTATTTTCTATGAGATTTATTTCTTTGAGATTAAGATATTTGATCAACAAACTCTCCACTATAAATAGCTGCAGTGTATGAAATAAACAAATTGTATTAACTGAATGATGGACCTCCGAATTTAGTACGCTATTATAGTAATGGTAGAAATTGTGGGAGCATGCCTTATAGAACTTATTAATTGCATCATAGTACAAAAATTGTTTTCGTAAAACTTACCATACATTATTTATGAAATAATGATTATTTTTCGGTATCGACTAAAAAAATAGACATAGTTATATTTCAATATGAATATTATGAATATTCTTTGTGAAATAAAACTATAATGTGGTATTATTTTTTATAACAAAAGTAATGCATTGGAAAATACAAAGGTATCTAATATTATTTACAGTTGTTTTGGAATTATAGACTAAGCCGTAGTTTTGAGAAATAATTTTATTGTATGATTTTGAATCATATGATACTTGTTAATTATATCTCAAACAATAAAGGGCTATGCACCCATTTTGTGGGAGTATCATAAGAGTTGATTAACTCTTCGGATTGATACATATAGATGTATGCAATCGTAATTCTAAAAATACCAAAATGGTTCCACGTACTTCGACATATTCATCGATTAGTTATCGACGACATTGACATGTGTATTTGATACACATATAGTATGTCTATGGTAAACTTATAGAATATAAAACAGAAGTAAATAAAATAACATGCAATAGAAATGATTTGATTTGATCGAATGAGTGAGTATATCGGAAAATGTTCCAAACATTCCTAAAATGAATAAGATTCAATCTCAAAATTACTCCTCCATATGATACATAATGATGCATCGATATGGAGTAATCGAACATTGTTGGACAATGTACGATTAATAGTGAGTGAAGTTGAGTTAGTTTCTTTCTATAAGGTAATGCACTTAAGGGTAGTACACAAGGTTAATATTATTTCATATGAATAACAGTTTACAAAATTTTACAAGATAAGGGTTTATAAGAAACTCCAACATATCCTAGGCCAAGGAGTTGGCAGGTTGTGCGAGTCAAAAGATTGCACGTAATAATTATTCGTAAGGGATCTTTTATGAATCTCCCCAAAAGAGTTTTTGGAAGACTGTCATTGGATGACATATTTATGTTTTGAACATAAGTTTTGTAAACTAAAACCAAATCAGATTTATAAATAAAGAAATTCTTTTATGAATGCCTATTCTGTTGCATTGAGAAACAATTGTTATTTCAAGAAATACCAACTTCATTGTGAAGATATTTCTTTGAGGATTACTGATAGTAAAATGGAATTGGATGTGATCCATAGATAATACTGATTAGATGAAATGAAATTAACTAACCTAAACGAACCCAACGTGTTAGAGTGTCTAATAAGTATTCTCACACATTGAAGAGAAATTATGAGTTTCTTATTAATGTCGAAACTATGTAATCCTAGATTGTTTAATTAAACTATTGAGAGTGTTGACTCTATATGGTATACTTTGTTAAATTGAAACTAAATATGTATATTTTAAAATAAAATGTTTTATTTTAATTCTATGTTTTAACATTTAATTTAAATTCCATTTCTTTAAATTTGGAAATTTACAATTTCATGTTGATTGATTAAATTATATTTAAAGTTAAAAATGAAATTTATATGGAACCAATACAATGTTTCAATTGTAGATCTATGTTTTAATCTTTCATGACAAAGTTTAATTTTATTTTTGAATGTTAATATATGCATTAGATATTTACATATGAATAAAAAGAATTTTAACAACAAATCAAAGTTTTGAAATTGACTGTAATAACTATCTAATTTATATTATTAGAAAGCTTTGATTGAATTCCATATATACATAATTAGATCTACTTATATGTGTTCGTATAGAGTTTATTTTTCTTTACATATATTGTCATAGTATGAAATCATTTCTCTTATTTAGTTAAGACAATAATGTATATATACAATTCATTGTTTACCTTCTATATTCTTACAATATTGTACGTATTTGTTGTCATTAATATGTTACATTAATTAAGTTTACTAAAAGGAAAACTGTATCAATCGCCCTTGCCATCCCTTATTTATTTCTATTTAAATTCCTATGTAATAACCATTCAAATTGTTCTTGTTTATGTTATGTATACATATCAATTACCACTGACTATGCACACTCCATATATGTTGCACTTGCACAATATTTACTGTCAATATATTTACAATTCATGTCATATTTAGATTAGTCATTAATGTTATTTTATTAATCAATTATTTAATTTAATTAAGAGAAGAAAATGAAAAGTTTCCTTCTCTAACTAAATTTATGATCCCTCATTAATTGAATTATTTAACAGAAAGGAAATGAATTTTCTAAATAGATTTATGCACCCTCATTAATTGAATAAGTTAAGACAAAGGAAATGAAATATTTCCTTCTCTGAATAAATTTGAAAAGTAAATGTTACACACAAATTTGTATATAAGGGTATATTTGATATACTCTAACTTACATACACATTAAACTAAATTGAAACTTCATTTATGAAGTTAAATAAAATATTGATTTTATGTAAAAGAAACTTGGAAAAGTTCCAATGAATTTAAACTTCATAGGACCATTAAAGATCCAAAATGACTATTTTTTTGAAATTCACTCATTTCTTCCGCTGCGGGCTGGCCCAGTTCTTTCAGATTTGCACAATGAAAGCTAAGAAAGCATGAAAGTCATTTTCGTTGATGCATATTGAAATGTTGGCATATCAAGTTGGCAATCGGATTTTTTTATGTAATGATTTAGTTGATCAATATTTTCTAATCGTTGTTAAATTCTATAATAGGATTTGCATTTTGTTTCAAACAGATAAACATATTGTTGTTTATTAAATAATGAGCAGCTAAAACACACAAAAATATTCGCATAGGGCATTGAATATGCTTGGGTCGGCCCTGCATAAACAGATAAGGAAAAAACACGAGTGATACATAACGCCTCGTGTGAGGTTAATTATCACTAAGTACTGTATAAGCATGCAACCTATATACGTCTAATAAACATGAGCAAGTATCAATGGGAAATACTAATTATACATCGCCTTAATTTATCCATACACCAACAAGTCATGATGATACATAATAGTGGTTCTTTTATTAAAACTATACATACTATAATTAGCCATGCTACTGAATGTGAAAAACAAGTGTAGGGGTAATACTATACTTTATAAAAATGGCATCATAGATCCCCAATTCCATATTAAAACATCTGGAAAACCAAAAAATACAACGATATAACAACGTTACTTATATAGCATCTCCATACCTAAATCCAAATGCGAATATTTATAATCGATACCCATGCCGAATTGTAGTTAGCCACTAAAGAGGCCTATTGAGAGCCATAAGTAACTTGAGGATTCCCTTGAAAACCAACACCTCAAAAGAAGTTGGTCTGTAGGTTCTGTCGCAACATCCAATTGTAATATGGAATAGTATACGACCTACTCTAGACTGACATCCCAATATCTCTCCGTCCCAGCTCCAGGACCATGCCTACAGGTCGTGTCATCTCAATAGTACAATGGATTCTCTCACTAGCATCCTTTCTTTTTGGTTGTCTACACTGACATACCAGAACCTTATATAAACTCTGAACCACGAGCACACCCTTTTCACGTGTACACACAACACCAAAGCATCATCGTCCCATGAAGATTGTGATCTGCTCTTGAAGTGCCTAGCACTACCCGGTTGCCCCAAGTTAGGCATACCAGACAAATATATATATATATATATATCATCCAAACCGTGCATCTATGATTATATATATAAATAACTTGAACAACATATTTATACATCTGTATAATATATTTCGTCTATTATCCCGTAACCCCAAGTCAGGCATACCAAACTATACGTACACTTAAATTGTGTATTGATAAATCCACCTAATATATTTCGTGCACAAATCGGTAGCCTCAAGTTGGACATACCAAAACTATATTTAAATGCTTTATGTCTACCTAATAATTTCTCTTCACCAAACAAATTTTTGAAGGGTTTAATCGATTTATTGGCTTCCTTCACTCTAAAATAAGCCACCTATCATCTTCAAAACAATCACTCAATCTTATTGTTTGAACCAAAAATGGTACAAGCACCCAAAAGTAATAGAAGAGAATAAAATGTGAAGAAATATAAATGAGAATGAGGAAATAAAAAAACACAATCTTTTATAGTGGTTCGGCAAAGCTTGGCCTACGTCCACTTTAGAATTTCAAAGATACAAGAATATAAGAAATAAAAAAGCTAGAGCCAAAAGATCCTGAAAAATGAGCCCTACATTCCTATTTATAGAGGTAGAAACTTAAAATCTTGCATAAAATATCTTCTAGTCGTTATCCATGCTGTAGACTAGTTTTACATGAAAATAGAGTGCCACATCATTAAATATTAGGAGTTGGTACGACTCACCAAGTGAGGGTCGATATGACTCCCGAGTGGACCTTCCACCTTTGTTCGTCTTATGGGTAGTTTCATGATTCAATGGTTGTTTGTATCGATATGTTTTGGGCTCCAAATGACGGAGTTGTAAAAGAACAAAGGTTGCAGATTCAGAAGTTCATGGAGATCGATAGAGAATTGCATTGATTCAATAAAGTGACATTAAAAATAGCCTTTTGACATCAAGTAAGGCATGCATGCAGAAGATGGGATCCACCCAAGGCAGAACTGGGAGTTGGTACCGATCCCCAAAGTGGGGTCGGTACCGATCTTCAACTTGGATGGATTGTTGCTTGTCTTGGCTTTTCTGAAGTGGTTGAACTTTCTTGAAGTCCGACCTGATAAATTCGAACGTTGGCTTGGGGCTTGACCTGGGATTTTCGTGTTCTGTGTTTTCCTTTGCCTGCTTGGAGTCCGACCCGAGTTTTTTGAGTGCTTGCTCTGAGTCATTAGTACCGAGTCATTCCAAGGAGTCGGTACCGAATCGCGCTTGGAGTCAGACCTGAGTTTTTTGAGTGTTTGCTCTGAGCCATCAGAGGTGGGTACCAAGTCTTGCTTGGGAGTCGGCACCAAGTCGTGCTTGGAGTCAGACCTGAGTTTTTATGGATTGCTTCGGGCCTAACTTGGGGATTTCTCAAGTCTATTCTACTTCGAGTCTGACCTGAGGATTTTGTGGGTTTTGCTTCGAGTCAACCCTTCCAAAACCTTGAACTTCCAAATTTTCAAATTTTTCGCTCATTTTTTGATATTTCTCTTTTCTTGCATTTTTATGACATTCCCCAAGTTCTTGGGTCATTTCTTCATCATTCGCACATCCGATTCGATTATTTAATTCTGTTCAACTACGGTAAATTTGACCTTAATACTTACTCCCCAAAGTACGCCTTGTGGACTTTGTACTTGGTTTCTAAAATCTAAAGCTATCTCTCGAGGCTTTCTGCCTTGATAACTCCAAAATTCGACTCGTCCAGTCTGTTTGAATGCTGTCTGGTCAAAAGGCTGGATAACATTTACCCTCCAAAGTACATCTTGTTTCAAACATGATGTGCCTTGAATCGTGACAAGTCAGGATTGCTGTAAAGGATTCCACTGTGTGCTTTGAATGGTCGTTATCCTTCTCATGGATCGCTTCTATAAATAGTTATGTCCATAGTCATCTGTCGTGACGCTTGACCAACGTCTAGTGTTATAAACTTGGAGAGTGCTTTCTTGATCTATTGTTCCGAGCTTAGTAATTCTAAATTGGTTTCTCTCATGGATTTTCCAGGTATGAGCTTGCTTTTCTTTGGCTCTAGTCGTCGAATATGATTATGTACAAGTATGCACGTGCACTCCCTTGTAGAAGTATTTTGATCATATGCACGTACTCATGTAGGCATATGTAGGTCATCATCTTCATTGTTGTTGTTGCTTGTTTGGTGTAGGTAGACTCGTGTTTGGTTTGCAGTTGTAGGAGTCTATTTTTGTTTTAGGCCGGCGTTGTGCGGGTTCTCCACCACTTTTGTTTTTCGCTTAGGTGTAAATAAAACATGTACTTTTCTTTCCAAGTTTTATTTCAAATGTGAATAACAAAGACTTTTTTTCGTCCAATCATTGTGTCAAATTGTCTAAGTATTTGAGAAATGGGCTTTCCAATCAATGTACTTGTGATCCATTTCTTATCAGGATTATTATCGGACTAAGACATTAGCCTGTTTCATGCTTTGTTGGCCTTTGGTCGTAAAGCAATCATTAAACTGCCAATCTTTGGGCATTTGCATGTATTCATATCTAATTCTGGAACCCGATCAAACTTCGATCACCTGGAAAGGTGATTCAAGCATTCCTTTTGGAGGAACTTTAAATGCGATTGTGCCTACCTCTGGGCGTCAATTGAAGTAAATTACCTTAAAATCAAGTCGGACATCCTTCTCTGGGATGTGTGTTTCTACCATGCCGAACTCCCGACATTGGTCAGGGCTAACCACTTAAGATCGTGGTTTTGGTACCGTTTTCCAAGATAGTAACATTCAATCGCACTAGACTTCGGGCACCGATCAAAGAGGCTTGCCTTGAGTAGCAAGTTTTGCATCCTTCTTTGGGATGTATGACTTGACTGCACCTACTCCGGGTGTTGGTTTGCGTTAACCACTTTAGACTGTGGTTTGGACATCCTCATCTAGGATGTTTACTTGCACTCGCGCCTGACTCCGAGCATCTATCAAAGTTTATATGTAAGATCCTTCCTTCCATTGCACGTGGATATTTTGGTTGGCCTACTCCGGGCATGTATCTTCGGTCTTGCCATCCTCTGGGCAAGACATTGATGCTCCGTCAAAATCTGGGCATCGGCTAATAGATGGACGGTCGGGTCATGTCCATTTCGGTATATATTCCTGCCCCCACATCAAGGGCAAAGGTTAATGGATGGACGGCCAAGTCACATCCTTTTTGGTTTATACTTCTGCCCCCGCTTCAAGGGCAAGAGTTAGTTGGATATATGGTCAAGTCACATCCATTTTGGGTTATATTCTGGCCTCACCATCATTTGGGCCAGACATTAACGCTTTGCCAAACTCCAGCCATGAGCAAATGAGTGAACGATCATGTCACATCCACTTTGACTTGCCCATATGTTGAGGGATGAAAAAGTTGACTGGAATCTACCTCTGGATGCTAAGGATGGTTGAACTTCAAGGGTCTGACCATGGATGATAGAAGTTTTGGTCGGGACCTCACTCCGTCTACCTTGGTGTTGTAGTATCGGGCAACTTGGCGTTAGCGTGCAATTGCTCTTAGCTCAGCATTGTTACGTTTCTTATCTATCATATCAAGAGACTCCAGAAGGATCTGCTCATTTGTCAATGGATTGTAGTATGTCACTCGATGAGAAGGTACTTTCAGTTCGATTGGAATCATAGCCATCGATCTGTATGCTAAGGCGAATGGAGAATAGCCAGTCTTTGACTTGTGGGTGGGTCGATAAGCCCAAAGTGTTAATGGGAGTTCGTCGAACCACTTGCTCTTGGACTTTTCCAATCGCTTCTTGAGGATGGACTTGATGATCTTGTTCACAGCTTCGATATGTTCATTTGCTTAGGGGTGTGCCACTACAGCAAATCTCTTCTCTATACGATGGCGGCAGAAATCCTTGAATTTGGAACTGTCGAATTAGGTTCCGTTATCAGTAATGATTACTTGTGAAACTCGAAATCAATAGATAATATGATAATATTCCAAGAAATAAAGTTGACTACTTTCTTTGTGTTGATCGTGGCTAATGGTTCTGCCTCTGCCCATTGGGTGAAGTAGTTAATTGCGATGATGACAGACTTTGCGCCGCCTTTAGATATCGACGACACACCAATGATATCAATTACCCAAACTGCAAATGGCCAACCACTGACCATTTGAGTAATCTCCGTTGGCAAGGCTCTCGGAATTTTAGCAAATCTCTGGAACTTGTCGCACGTTTGAGTGCAATCAGCAGCATCTCAATTGACAGTTAGCTAGAAATTTTTGTAGCGGAGGATCTTCTACAATAGGGTTCGCCCTCCGGTGTGGTCGTCACAGGCTCCTTCATGAACTCACTTGGCCTCGTCGTGAGCGACACACCAAAGCAGAGGGAAAAAGAAACCCTTCCTCTAAAGTACTTCTTCCTGTATGATATATCTTGAAGCTTGTCGAAGGAGTTTTTGTCATTCATTCCTTCTCTCTGGAAGGATTCCTCTCTGAAAATAATCTCTTATTGGAGTCATCCATGACTCCTTTTCTAGTTCAATGTCTAGGATCTAATCAACAACCATCTGATCGATGCTCGAAGCGGAAAGTACTTCCACCAGAACCAAGCCCATGAGTCGCGCATCTCCTGGACTAGCCAATTTAGATGGTGAGCCAGCCTTTTTATTTTCCTTTATAGGATTTTGAGTGCAGTCGCACCTGCCTCTGGGATTCGGTCGAGATTAACCACTTAGGATGGTAGTTCAGGTACCCTTTTCTGGGACAACGATTCTTGATTGCGCCAAGCTCTGGGTGCTAGTTAAAATTAACTACTTAAGGTCGTAGCTTGTACATCCCCATCCAAGATGTTAATTTCCACTCGCCTCTAACTCTAGGCGTCGATCGAAGGCTTGAAAGTTAGGTTCTGCCTTACTCTAGGCATGGATCTTCCATTTTTGCTAATTCCGAGCAAGATGTTAAGGATTGGATGGCCATGTCATGTACATGTTTTTATACTCCCGCCCCCAGTCCATGGATAGGAATTAAATAAGTGAACGGCTGTATCACGTTTGCTTTGATTTGTACTCCTACCATCGCATCAAGGGTAAGAGTTAGTGTACCAACGGTCATGTCACATCCGGTTTAAGTTTATACTCCTAACCTCGTGTTGGGGGCGAAAGTTAGTGTACGGACGATCATGCCACATCCATTTTTGAGTTTATACTTTTTCCCATGCTTTAGGGGCGAGAGTTAGTGTATGGACGATCATGTTACATCCGTTTTGAGTTTATACTCCTGCCCTCGCGTTGGGGCGAGAGTTAGCATTCAAATGGTCGTATCACGTACGTTTTGAGTTTATAGTCCGGCTCCTACGTCAGGGGCGAGAGTTAATTGGAATCTATCTTCAGATACCAGTATATTTGCATTAATAACACGTAAATCCATTTGAGTCGGTTAAGTCACAACTTTTGAGTAATGGAGAGACGAGGTCTTGGACTTGGAAAGCCGCTTTCTCAAAGGCAGGAAATAAAAAGTTCTTCCACAGACTTTCCCAACACTTCTGGAGCAGCATCGGTTCTTAGAAGATTAGGGATCGAATGTGACTGTCGACCCAGCGGTTTGGACCTTCCCGACGTTGCCGGAGCAATGCTGCTTTTTAGAAGGTTAGGGGTCGAATGTGACCGTCGACCCGACTGTTTAGACCTTGCCGATGTTGGCGAAGCAACGTCAGTTCTCAGAAGGTTAGGAATCGAATGTGACCATCGACCTAGCGGTTTGGACCTTTTGGACGTTCTGGAGCAACGTCGGTTCTCATAAGGTTAGGCGTCGAATGTGATCGTCGACCCAGCAGTTTGAGAGTCCGCACTCCCCGTCTGTCATTCGAGGATCGAGGAGCTCTTCGTTGGTCATGCTGATGGCTTCAAGCCATGGAAATCCCTCTTACAAAAGCACAATTTTATTTGTTCAAGAAGCTAATTTTATTAATAAGTGAATGAAATGGCATGCCATGTCTATTACAGTGCTTCTAGTGTCTCTTGGAGGCTTATTTAAAAAAGGAAAAACAAGATAGTAACATATGTGGCAGCATGGTTGTCAACTGCTGCTCCATCCCCAAGTGACCGGTTAGTGGATGACCAGTTTATCATTAGTTCGCCTTTGCTCCTGTATATTGGGCTCGGGCTGTTCACTTAAAGCAGGTAGACCCTGGGTTCTCACGGTTTCTCTGCCATTTGGCAGTTCCTTAACATACTGTTGGAGGTTGTTTTTCCTTATCAGCTCCTTAATAACATTTTTCAAATGTCGACATTCATTAGTATCGTGTCTATGAGTTTCATGGAAATAACAATACTTTCCCAAGCACTTTTGTTCATCAGTCACCTCTCTCCGAGGCGGCTTTTTATATTGTTCCATCCCTTGAGTGGCAAGGTAGATATTCTCCAACGTATCATTCAGAGGTGTATATTCCTTGGGTTTCAAGCTCCTTAGGCACTTGCTATTCTCACTTCATTGGTCGCTTGGAACTGGATTCTGTTTTCTTTGATTGTCATTCTTGTTACCAATTTTCACATCTATATTACCAAAATTGCCTTCAGATTGCTTTACAGCAACGTTGCTTTGAATCACCACATTTGGGTTTCCAGCAACGGTCCTCCATGGATGCTAGCACGCATCCCCCTGATGCAAATATTCATTGCCTTTCCTGTAAAAAGCTTCCACTGTTGATGGTTGCTTTCTTTCTATCCAGTCCTCGAAATCTGTGTTGGGATGCACTCCTCTATAGAGCACCCTCAACAATGTATCTTCCTTTGGATCCATTATTTTCGTTACAGCCGTGTGGAACCGATTCAAATAGTCCCTCAATGACACTCCTTCAGCTTGATAAACATTAGAAAATGACATCACGTGTTTAAACGTGAGGTGTGCAAACGGAATTGCTCCATGAATTTCCATGACAATTCGGAAAAAGATGATATGGACCTCAGCAGAAGCCGAGTGAACCACATCATAGCCACCCCTTCTAAGAAAATTAGAAAACAATGGCATTTCACGGCATCTGAAGCTCAAGCTAAATCCATGTGCCATTCATATCTCAATAAGAGTTGCCTAGGATCCCTCATTCCTACATACAACAACATCGTTGGCATGTTGAATCTTCGAGGACATCTCGCATGAAGGATGTCCTCTTTAAACAGGTTCTGATTGGCATAAGTTCTTCAATCTTCATTAGCTCTGGATCTGTTTTCACTAACCAACCTCCTAACCATATCCTCCAAATAGTCTGAATCAACAGGTTCGACTAAATGATATAATCGGGTCCTGTCCCAAGTGTTCGGCCCGACGAACGGCCTTGGGAAAGTGCTCGATACCTAGGCTCCCCAAACTCCGGGGGACACATTCATCCATCACTCCCTCGTGATTTATTCCCGTGAGCAGTATCATCAGCAATATTGTGATTACCAGGTTTAGACCTTCAACAGCACGTCTAGGGATGACATCCACGCCACCTTCTAGAGGGTGGGCCCTGTGCCCACCATTTTGGGGGTCGGTACCGAGTCCCAAGTGGGGGTCAGTACCGATCCCTAAATTTGTGCTTGGGGCTCGTCCGCTTCCTTATACAGATGTTCCAGTAGCGTATTGAATTTTCTTCTACCTTCCTTCCCTCCGTCTTCGCTCGAATGAAGAAGAACTCTCTGATTCTAAGCTAGAATCCTTTCTACTCCATTCTACGGCTGTTTTGAGTTAGCTCATTCAGCAGCCTCAAGCTCTGTTGGATTGTGTTGTTCATTTCCTGTTGGCAAGCTTGGAATCTATCTTCCATCTGCTTCATCATCCTATCCATCTTCACTCTAGTGACAATATCAGTTGGAGTTTGGATCTTCGTTTGCTCCAGCCGGTTAGCTTCATTCACATGCCAAGGATTCTGATTCTTAGTGTCACTAGTGGTAGATCTGGTAGTTATTTTGGGTTTGGAGTTCCTTCCTTGATGGGGCCTGGAGATTTGTTGGAAATCTGAGTTGTAGAATTAGAAGGTAGGGAAATTGGATCTATCTCTTGGATATGGGGAAATTCAATAGTAGATGATGGATCCAAATGGCCTAAGAATATGGTTCTCAGTGAAAGCACCAAAATGTGTGAACCAAAAATGGTAGAAACACCCAAAAGTAATAGAAGAGAATAAAATGTGAAGAAATATAAATGAAAATGAGGGAAATAACAAGATATGATCTTTTATAGTGGTTCGGCAAAACTTGGCCTACGTCCACTTTAATATTTTATTGCTAATTTCTGACTTGTGGACAGAAGTTCTTGAGACTCGGTACAATTCCAACACTTAGAATTTCAGAGATACAAGAATATATTAAATAAAAGAGCTAGAGCCAAAAGATCCTAAAAATTGAGTCTTGCCTTTCTATTTATAGAGATAGAGAGCCTAAAATCTCGCATAAAATATCTCCTAGCCGTTATCCATGCTGTAGACCAGTTTTACATAAAAATAGAGTGCCACATCATCAAATATTGGGAGTTGGTACGACTCCCCTAGTGGGGGTCGGTACAATTCCCCGAGTGGGGGCAGGTATGACTCCCCGACATGGCCAAATTTGCCGCCTTCAACCTTCCACCTCTAGCTTCATGATTCCATAGTTGTTTGTATCAATAATCGCTTATTTCGGGTTCAAATAATGGAGTTGTGGATGAACATGGTTGCAGATTCAGGAGGTGGATATCGATAGAGAATCGCATTGATTCATCAAAGTGACATTGGAAATGGGCTTTTGACATCAAGTAAGGCATGTAGGCAGAAGATGGGGTCCACCCAAAGCGGACTGGGAGTCGGTACCAATCCCCAGAGTGGGGTCGGTAACAATCTCCAACTTGGGTGGATTATTGCTTGTCTTGGATTTTTCGAAGTGGTTGAACATGCTTGGAGTTCGACCTGAGAAATTTGAGCATTTACTTGGGGCTTGACCTGAGATCTTCTAAGATTTTTGTGTTTTGAGTTTTCCTTTGCTTGCTTGGAGTCAGACCCGAGTTTTTTAAGTGCTTGCTCCGATTCATTAGGAGTCGGTACCGAGTCGTGCTTGGGAGTCAGTACCGAGTCATGCTTGGAGTCAGATCCAAGTTTTTTGAGTGTTTGTTCTGAGCCATCAGGAGTCGGTACCGAGTTATGCTTGGGAGTCGATACCAAGTCGCGCTTGGAGTCAAACCCGAGATTTTTATGGATTACTTCGGGTCTAATTTGGAGATTTCTCAAGTCTATTCTGCTTCGGGTCTGACTTGAGGATTTTGTGGGTTTGCTTCGAGTCAACCCTTCCAAAAACTTGAACTTTTAGAATTTCAACTTTTTCGCTCATTTTTTTATATTTATCTTTTCTTGCTTTTTTATAATATTCCCAAAGTTTTTGGATCATTTTTTCATCGTTCGCTCGTCAAATTCGATCGTTTAAGTCTGTTCGAAGACTATGGAAATTTTGGCTATAATTATTGCTCCCCAAAGTATGCCTTATGGACTTTTGGCTGTAACTGGTTTCTAGAATCTAGAGCTATCTCTCTGGACTGCCTGCCTTGATAGCTCCAAGTACGACTCGTCCAGTCTGTCCGAATAATGCATGGTCAAAAGGCTGGATAACACTTAATCTCTCAAACTCTCCTTCCTTCAATTGAAATTTATTTTTATTTCAAATCAAAAATCCCAATTGTTGTTTATTGTGCATTCACCTCTCAAGGACTCAACAACAAATTAAGATACTCTAGGCCTTATATTGTCACTCTACTTTACCCAACAAAGGTCATATCACTTCCTATACACCTTGTTCGTTTATCTCCACATTGTTTGTGATGGTTATAGGTGATTTGTACTGAAAGAGTGACTAATCCGTTATTGTTTATAGTGGTTTTAGGTGATTTGTACAGAAAGTGTGACTGATCCGTGTATTAAAGACATAATATATAGTTAAGCTATTTTTTATAAAAGAAAAGAGTGAAATCATGTATAGGAAGTCTTTAGGAAAAAGTGTTGAAGTCTCGTTCGGCTCCTCGTGCAGGTGTACCGTAATTATGTTCTACTGCTTAGGTTCCTATTCCTCCAGATGAAGTGAGGCTGTTAGTTAGTGAAAAGCCACAATAGAGATTTTGAGATTAGATGTAGGATTGGATATCCAAACTAGTATAAAATCGACCGTGTAATTTCATTTTTGCTGGTATTGTATTTATATTGTTGATGTTGTGATTACTACACATCAATTCTATAATTATGTATTTAGTCATCATTGATCATGTACATGGCAACTTACAAGTAATATTGATCGACGTTACGCGACTAAAATTTGGTATCAGAGCTTGGATATCTATCGATCGTCACAACCTCATATAATAATGGCCAGAAAAAGATCCGGTCCAATTACAACAAGAAAAACCCTAGTACTATCAAAGCCACCACTAATGAGGATTTCAAAAAGGTACTTTCTGATTTACAAATTTTAGTAGAAGATAACAATGAATTAGTTACTATATGCGATAAGGTCTCAAAGCTTAATTTTTTAATTTTAACAAAGATGAAATCTATCGAATTTGAAAATAAAAAATTTGAAAATGAGAAATTAACTTTAGAAAATCAATATGGTATTTTAGAAAATCATTTTTGTAGCTCTCAAAGATTTTCTAGATGAACAAAATACTATGTTCGAAATAAAGAAAGAAAAATTTTCAAAAGAAATTTTGTATTTGAAGCAAAATGATTTATTAAATCCTCTTTAGATAATTTGGAATCTCGAATTTTTCTTCTTGAAAATGAGTATTGGACTTTAATAAACGAGAACTCTAATTTAAAAAAAGAGATTGATATTTCGAAATATAGTGATATTTCTTTTGAAAATAATAATTATGGCTTTAAAACTAAATTTGAAAAACTTAAATGAAGTCACAAAATTTGATAAAGGTCAAAACGATTTAAACATGATTTTATCTAGTTCTAGACTTTTATTGATAAAAGTGGAATATGATATAATAAAATAAATGATAATAATAGTGCTAGACATGCTTTAATGTATAAGAATTATGCTAGTACTAAACATCGATCGACTCTTCATAGAAAAACTAGTATTCTACATGTTATAACCATTTCTTAGTTTTAGAAATACAAGATAATGAGAAATAAAATTTTCAAATATTTATATATATGGGTTCCTATAAAATGGACAAATAGAGATAAATATATTCAGGATTATTTCATTGATGTAGTTAATAGTGAAAATTATATTTTCAGAGGTTCTACCAGACCTTCTTGGGTATGGTTACCTTTTGTCTAACCCCCGAACCCTAATATAGAAAGCGAATACTAGAGTATATTTTCTATTTTTTGTAGGTAAGCCACATATTGAGGGAGAAATTGATTTTGAATTTGCTGATGCATGCGGAAATGATGCTATAAATAGAGAAAAATCGATGAAATTTGGAAAGATCTTCATACATTGCAAAATCAAGGGGGAGTTATGATTTACCAATATATATCCTAAGTTTTATCTCTTTTTGATGATGCCAAAGGGGGATAAATGTGTAAAAAAATACGAGCGCATCAATAGGGGGAGTACATTGATATAGGTGGAACGTATATTAAGGGGAAGCATTGTTATATTTTTTATTTCATATAAGTTGTGAAATTGTCATCATAAAAATGGGGGAGAATGTTAGGAAATTGATTTCGGTATTTTGATGATAACAATATTACAACAATGGTATTGATTATTTTATCAGGTGTCCAGGTATTAAAGAAGCAATTACATGTGCATAATTCAACACGATAACATACAAATGCACAAGTAAAGGATATGAATGATACTAATCAATTATGGAGTGTTCGAGCATTCAAAGGCCAATTAGGATCTTTAAAAAGCTATTTGGACTGAGATTCGTCAAGATGACAAGAAGAGACATATTCAAGGGCTACGAAAGGGTATATGTCATAAAGTGGGTCTTTATCGAGTTATTATAGTCTAGAATTTTCAAAACCCCAAACAATCCTAAATTTTTATCCAACCATCAAAATATACTAACTATATTTGAGATTTTATTTCATATTTTTTTGGTATTTATAAATGTAAGAAAATTGATAAAAAATGTCAAAAAAATGAAATATATACAATGTTTTTTTCACAGCAATATGTCGTAGCCTTTTGTTTGAAAATGCTATCAAAGGCTCCAACGACTACATTCTAGCTAGACTTTTGATAGCTTTTTCTAAAGAAAAAAGGTACAGTACAGTGCTGTCTTAAGTTCTACGTTTAAAATTGTAGGATCAATTTCACCCTAGAAGGGTGGTGAATAGGGTGATACTAATAATTATAAAAATTTAATGCGGAAATATATAAAATAATTGCAACACGGATATAGCAGAATAATAGCAGCACAGATAATAGCAGAATATTAAAAGCAGAAATAGAACAACACAGATTTACCCAGCTTCGGCAAAACCCTACCTACGTGCATCCCCCAAGGTTTCTACTATAAATTAAGTAGTCAGACGCTTACACACGTAAATGCGTGACACTCGCTATCGACTAACCTAACTCTATGCTTAAAACCCTGCCACAACTCAGCCACTGAGTTGCGAATTCTCGAACTACACCACCGTAGTCGTCCTCTAGTCACACAACTAGAAAACTACAAACGATTAAAAGTAAATTACAAAATGAAAACAATATAAAAACAAGAAACCCTAAATTTTAAAACTAAAGCCCAATGGAAATTATAAAGCCGGCCCATCAAATGTGATAAAAATCTATTCCCCTTTTTCCTGTTTATTTCTTCGGCCTGTATTCTTTCTTTGTGAAAATGGTTGCCTCTTCGTTCGTTCCTCTTTCAACAATTTAGGGCTTCGCTGTAATTGAAGTTGCTGCTTGATTGTTGGTCGATCACAATGGCTATTGCTTTGATTTTCTTCGACAATCGACTCACTTTGGTTTGCACACGGCTGCTTCAATTCGTCAAGTTTGGTATGAATTGGTATGTGATTGCCTTTTACTGATTATTGATTATTCTCGACTTTGATTCAAGTTGAATGATTTATTCCTCTCTGTTGTTACATGAATCGAATAGTTTTTATTACCGATGATGATTGGGTTTAAATAGGGTTCAAACCCCTTAATCTTCGTTCATATACATCTGGTTTGAATGATTCGCGTTGCTATGTCTGGCCATTGATTTTTGATTGAATGCTTGTGATGTTTTCTGACTTTTTCAATTTGTATATTTTCGTTTATGCTTGCTTGATCACCATGGCTTCATGAATTTGAACTTGGTTTTGGTTTCGTTCTTTATGCTATTGACATCGGCCACTTTGATTTTGTGATAATATTGACTTGTTTGATTCTTGTAAGCACCTGGCTTTTACTCTGACTTGTTCGAACTCTACTTGACTTTGGTTTGAAAAACTACTACCCTAATTTTGTAAGAACCTGCTATGGTTTTGGAAGTATTTTCTACTGGCTTCATTTCCAGTTGCAATTTGTTGAGTACCATGTATATACATACATATATATATATATATATATATGTGTGTGTGTGTGTGTTGTGCATTTTTCACTTGTCTACCTAGCTTGGACATTCATGTTATGGTATTCATTGTGTTATCCTTATAGCTTCTGCTCTAACATGTTCATCGTGTTAGTGTATAGTTGACCTCTGTTGATTTTTATCCATGACTATTTCCTAGTTTATAAGTTTAAAACTGATGTGTGTTACTGATCTAGTTGCACTTCCTGTTGGTCTGGTATGGAGCATTTGTGTTGATATTGACTTGTGATTGTTCTGGTCAGTGATAGCTCTGACCATGTCTTTATTAACCATTCATGTGTGTTAATCTAGAAGTTTTGGTTAAGTTCATTTGAGTCTCTACTATGATCATTTACTGTTGAGGCTACTGGTTTTGGTTTGAAATCTGACCATGCTTCATTGTGTTTCTCTTGGAGTCTTTACTTGGTTGAAGTGTGTTCGTTAGTCTGCAGTGTGCATTGAACTTGTGAGCAGAATGAACTACTAGCTTATTGCTTTGACTTGTATGTGGTCACTGGTCTGTTGGTTCATGTGTACATGTGTTGTTTACAGTCTGAAGTTTCACGTACACTTTCATCTGGATTTTTTTTTGTATTGCACCTGAGTTGAATCCGCCATTTGGTCGGGTTTGACCTTGTGCTCACATGTCCCTGTAATTTTATCAAGTGTATATCTATGTGCACGGCCTTGTGGCATGTACAGTGATACACTGTGCATGTCACAAGCTGTTCGTGTAAGATGAATTCAAAATTAAATGATGACGAACAACCCAAATAACTGAGGCAAATAATATTTTCAAAATGCACATTTTATTTTACACTACACGAATATTTCTTTTTCAATTTTACTACGTTGTTTATTTTTCAAATAATTCAGATGCTGGATTCAGGCTGGAATAAAGTTGAAGATCAATACGAGTGAATGAGTGATATGTAGTGAGGTGAACAATGTAAAGTGAGATTTGAGATGAAATCGAATTTGTATTGTAATTGAAAAATGTATATGTAGTAAGAGCTTAAATTTGTACTATTCAAAATTGTAATAAAATATTTGTTTGAATTTAAATTCTGTATTATTTATTTTATTCAGCAAATATTTATTTAATTATGTGAAAATAAAATAGTACAATAATAAATACATTTAAATGAATATATATATGTTTATTATCATCAAACAAAAATCATATACTAGCATATTCAACAAAAATTCCTACAACCACTATATTTTTGAAAAGGTGCTTTTGTCTATTTAATAATTTCTCTTCACTAATTAAAGTACTAAAGGGTTGCACCTACTTAATGGCTTCCTTTCACTCTTATATAAACCTCCCATCATCTTCAAAACAATCACTCAATCTTATGCTCTCAAACTCCCTTTCTCGCGATTGAAATTGATATTTACGCTCAAATCAAAAACCCCAATTGTTGTTTATTATGCATTCACTTCTAAATCACTCAAAAAGCAAATTAAGATACTCTAAGCCTCGCGTTGTCACTCTACTTTACTCAACAAAGGCCATATCACTTCTTATACACCTTGTTCATTTATCTCCACATTGTTTGTGGTGGTTATAGGCGATTTGCACTGAAAGTGCGATTAATCCATATATTGAAGACATAATATACAGTCAAGTTATTTCTTTGTAAAAGAAAGGAGTGAAGTCACGTAGAGGGAAATTTCAAGCAGAAGTGTTGAAGTCACGTTCAGCTGCTCGGACAAGTGTACTGAAATGATGTTCTACTGCCCATGTGCCTATTCCTTCGGACGAAGTAATGTGTTAGTGAAAAGCCAAAATAGAGGTTCTGGGATTGGTTGTAGGATAAGAGTTCCAAACCCGTATAAAATCGACTGTATGATTTATTTTTGCTGCTATTGTAATTATATTGCAGTTGCTATGATTACTGCGCTTCAGTTCTATATTTATATATCTGGCCACCATCGATCATGTACATAATGACTTACAAGTAATATTGATTGACGCTATGCGACTAACAAGTCGAACATACCAGAACTATATTTATACATATGGACGTATATAAATCACATAAACTATATGCAGGTGTGTGTGTGTGTGTGACCATTCCAACTATATCGAACTAATAAACACATATTGTAAACATTTGCATACACAAAGGCAATACACAACTAAAGTAATAAATTTATCATCTCAGTATCAATAACAATTTACACATTCAATCATATACATAATGTAATAAAATGCATCTTACTTAAGTAATCAATCTACTAATTATATCTTCTTCCTATTATTTTACAGAATTCTCAAACTTATTTTATAAAATAATACTCTCGCCTATCAATCCTATTATAGTTTAATATCACTTAATTCTTCTATTAAAATTAAGTTTAGCTATTAGTAAGGCCTTAAAATATTATATGGCTCATGTGTGTGCGCGCGTGCACACATATTACAGACTATTTCTTAGGTTCCAAAGTTAATAAACCACGTTACAACAATACTCCGAATTTTATAACCTTAATTAAACCCTATTAAATAATACGATACTTCTTTTGTAATTTCCAACTTTCCAATCACCATTATAAATATTCACCAATTAGTTAATTATTGAATTACACCATAATAAGCCAATATTAAGGCCAGGTAGACTTCAAAGTCATTTTAATATAAGTTTAATTTGCCTAAACAATTATTTTAGCCTTATTGCTTATTTTAAAGGTCATACCTTTAACTTTTAATTAGTAGTAAAATATATAACAATATTTCTATCACTAATATAGCAAAAAATTTGGGTTTAATTAATTTATAACCATGTTATAAATTAATATCAACTATATCTAATTCTATTCAATACGAATAGAACATAATATTTGTATATACAAAACTTAACATATTATCCTGAATATATACTCAAATCAATCCAATCAAATGGGATAATAATTATATGTATATATATATATATCATTCTAGCTCTCCCAAGTAATATTTTTGAATATATACAATTATGAGGATTTATATTGAAATATAAATTCATAGTTATAATTCCACTCACCTAAAATGAAAATAACTCAGAGTCTGAATCTAGTTTAAGCTCATACCATATCATAGATAATCCCATTATGAGTGCAACGATGGTACGACGAAGACCGCGTCTCGATTGGACCTTGCAGGCAAAAGATACGAATTTAATACAAAATGAGATTAATTAAATTAATTAATTAAAATAATCAAACGGTTAACACCAAACCTTTCTTCCCCATTACCACTCCTGTGCAGGAAACGGGCACGCACCCATGTCACTGCCTCCTTCTCTCTCAATTGCACACTCCATGGTCGATGAAATCATGCACTAACACATCCTATGCGTCACACTTCGCATGCTCTCCGCCATCGGCCTATAGTCGTAAAGCTCGGCACCCTCAATCAGAAAGCGGCCTGACATTTCCCACTTTGGCCTTGTAATGTAACAAATCACCATAAGGTTGCGCACCACTTCGATAAGCTTTTATCTACTTGTCTCTGCAAATGAAGCACAACGCCACTCTCCATTTCACCCAACATCTCCCCAAACTCCGCCAAAACCCAAACCTAGTCATCCTTAATCATCGCCGCACTCTCAACGTCCACAAAGATTTGAAGCTCACCTCTTATGAAGTCCATTGAATCCAACCTCGGCAACTATCGTTGCCCGTAGCTCCGAAAATCATAGTAAACCCAAAACCCCTTTAGGACCCGTTAAGAAAAAGAGAAGAGAAAGAAAAGCGAGGCCAAATAAATATCCAGCTGGTTGAAGGAATATTATATATATATACATTTCATTTAATTTTTCAAATAAATCGATATGCATTTTGAGCTCGTATGATCGCACAGCGCATCGGATCACCACGAAACTCGTCGGCGTATATATCTTCAATTTTTTAGTCTTGATGGTATAAATTTCACCACCATCCAAAATAATGCTCCGGGACAATAATTTCATGAATTTCGAGGTTGTTTTGGTCATCGGATTGTCTAATTCCAAAAATTCTTTAATCCTACGTCTCATAAAGTAATCCTCATCCTAGAAATACTATCCTTAAATCAAGATCATACTGGACCCGACTATGCATGTATTTTTTAAAACTTCGTATAATAATATGAAAATTGTAAAAATACCATGGCTCTAAATATAGTGTTGTTTATACTCGTATTAATATGCAACGTCAATCTTGATTTAATGAAGTGATCTCGAGTCCTAATTCAATCGTATGCGAAAATTCAGATTTTGGACCTTCAACTAATTAACGATCCAATATTTAAATTAATTATTTAAATATCCAATCATTAATGTGGGTTGTTACATTCTCCCATCGTAAAAATAATTTCGTCCATGAAATTCCTCTGAGTATGACAATGTAACCCGACTGCCCTAAATTTCCTAGCATCCGCTTCTGTAGATTTCAGCAATTCTTTCCTTACGCGGTTGGTATTGTGAAAAATTCCAAAGCATACAATATAATTCCTAATCCTTAGGGTTCTAAATCGTCCTTATTTTGGAAAAATTCGATAGCACCTCCTTTGCACGATTAGCTTTGAAAAAATTCCAAAACAATATATATATATACATATACATATATACATATACATACATACATACATACATATATATCATATCATATCTGAGGCATTTCATTTTCGAGGATGTACTAGCATACATACTATCTACACTGTAGATCTTACGTACCTCTTTCATAGCAAGTGCATGTCGTTTAGATGTAAATACAAGCGAATAAGCATTCTAATATCACATAGCTACTTCCATGTACCTAATCATGTACTCAACAAAAGGGATTGAACAGAAATGCAACATTAAACCATGGATTTAAGCAAGCTAAATCATATATAGCAATCATCTCAAATAAATATGCGATATTAAACCATGCGACATGCATCTCAAATAAACATGTTAAAACCAACTATGTACCAAGCACATCTAATGCAACAAGCATCTCTAGTGCAACAAATATTTCAGATAAACATGTTAAGACAAACTATGTAATAGGCATCTCTAATGTAACAAGCATCTCAAGTAAACATTTTATAACAAACCATGCAACGGGCATCTCCAATGCAACATGCATCTCTGATTAACATGTTGCTATTGAAAACAATAGGAACACTTGTAAAATACAACAAGTAACAAAGCAAGCTCTACATTATGCTTTCATATATATTAACAAGCAAACAAAAAGGGAAACACAAATTCCCTTAAGTAAATTGTGACATGCCAATACAAAAATCCATCGAACAGAGACGAGCTTAAACCCATCGGTCTAAAGCCACATAGACCTATTCTAAAAAATATGAATAGGCCTTCGAGGTCTAAAGCCGCATAAAGTTCACATCCCCTTTCTCTATTTTACTCATCACGGTGAGGTCACTAGAATTACACACTTATACAAACAAAATTCACGAAATACATTGTGCATTCCTTCTACGGAATAGGAAAATTAACATAATTTGCTAGCAATAACAATCAATAACGAGCTGTCAACAAGCATCAAAAGTCAACCAACAATCAATCGGTAAAAATTTAAAAAAGTTCAATCAATAATCAATAAAAAAATAAAAAAAATCAATTAATAATCAATCAACAAAAATAAACAATCAATTAATGGTCAAGCCACAACAAACAATCTGTAAACAACAATAAGAAATAACAATCAACAACAAGCAACAATAGACAACAATTACCATACAAACAATCAATCATTCTAAAGGAGTCTATAACAACATGCATGGTAACCAATAATAGTCATAGCGTGCAAGTCAAGCTATAAACTCTCATAAGTCCGTTCAACATCCAAGATGATCCAAATGCCTAAGTGGTGCAACTCCTTTCATGAATACAGCACATGAAAGACTATCACACCTCCCTCTTTGAAAAGGAAAACTTAGATGATGCGTTGGATCCTTGATCTTCAAAACTCTTAAATATAACCAACAATCTAAGCCCCAATTTTTCATTCCTTTCGAACAAAAGTCGTTCTCTAAAGGATAAAATTTTACCAATTAAATCATTATTAAATGATAGTTCACAATTACTTAGGCTCGCTTGGGTTTAAACACCCCTCAACCGCACAATGATAATAAGGATAATATACTTGGTGTATTGGGATGCTCGTCCAAGCAAGTATTGTATTAGTCACTTAGAAGATTATTCGAATCATCACAAAACTAGTCGAGAAGTCCTTCCTCGAACTATCACAAGCTAATTTACCTATATTATATTGTAAATAATTTTACAACACATAAAGACCATCCAAAATAATATATGATGCCCGATCCAATCCTTGTTCGCTTGCAAGATTTCTTTATTAAACTAGAGTCGGCCACCTGATTCCTCTTGTGTGAATTCCGATCCGGTTCCTTGGTTTGATCACCGAAATTTCTTGGGTGACTATAGTCGTGCTTCAAAAATCTCTATGGCACTCCAAGAATCCGACTCGGGTGCTTGCCTTTAGGAATCGAGTGAAAAATCCTTGCCTAACTGGTGCAAATCACCGAGAAACCCCATGCTCAAACTAGGGATTAAGAACTAGTATGCGAATGGAATGATCCTTAAAAACACTAATGCAGTTCATGGGGTTATTCCCATCACTTAAAGTTTGCTAACACAAGGATAATCATTTCTAACTCGAATGACTCATTGCAAAATGTATAAGTCATCTGCTTGGTCATTACTCATTTCTGGACAACCACCGGATCTTACTTGGATACAGAATCCAAGTCACACTTCACCAAACAACCCCACTCAACTCGAAAGCTCGTGCACCAAGTTTGAATGGCAGTACTCTCGGTCGCTAATCGCTATATCTTAGCTTAATAGCCAAGGTTACCTATATAAGATTAAACATTCCAAATGCACCTACCTACGACACGAAGGGTCAAGTTTTAGCATAACTACCACATCACTAGCAAAAGATGAATATATAGCTCTAGTATTGGAAAGAACATATGCAAGTACCTTACAAATAAAGCATACCTTGCTACTAGATATCCTTTCCTTTTTCTCCGAGTAGTTGACCTGCCAGGACCAGGGAATGCTTATAAGGCATAAGTTAATACTGCATGCCTACTTTTTCGAAGTGCATGATAACTCTTTTTTAAGTGATCGAACTGATTATAGTTGAAGCACTCGTTCCTGGCCTTTTTCTACCTCCAGTAGTGCCTCATAGGTGCTCTTATAAAGGAGAGTCCCCATAAGACTATCTAAAGCGGCCCAAACTAGGAAATGACTAAGTGATAAATCCTAAATCCAAGCACTAAAATGCTAGCAAGCTTTCTTACCTACTTCAAAGGGTAATAACCATCTCCATTTTGAATTTAGCAAAAAGGTTAAATTGGCTAATATGCTCATTCATTGACAAGCTACCCTACTGTAAATGAAAGAAGCACTTAAGCTGCACATCCCTTTCAATCTCGGATATAAACCAAGACTCACAGGGATATCTCATCAACCACATTTTCTACTATGCCCCAAGGGTTACACTACCTCCAAAACCTTTCGCATCTAATGTAATGTTCATAGGTGGCGGAACATCCCATGTTGTATCCAGATAGTCTCTGAACCAATCAGGCATCTCAAACTGCCTAACCGTAAACAATTAATGCACTCCGTCAGCTCATACAGATAGCCTTGAACGAAGATACAATAGCAACTATTGACTAAATAAATCAAAGTTTAGGAGATAAGTGGTGTATGTAGTTTCATATAGTAGAAATATACAAGTATGCTCTCTTAATGTATCTCCATCTGCCAGGTTGCTTGACTCAAACCTGCCTACTTGGTACCGAGTGTTGAGCCTAAGCTCTGATACCAACTGTAATGATCCACCCTTCGTAATATCCTGAATCAACATTGAGTGACAACATTTGACTTTTGAATACCACAAAAGATTGTCCGTTCAAGGTAAAATGAAAAGTAAACATCATACCAAGGCATATCTATACAATCTTGTAGTGGAATGATAACGTACAATATACTGAATATACATGAACATAATAGGATAAACAATAAACAAGAGACTTCTATAGCAGAAGCAATCGATAAATAAATATCAATATAGAAAGTCAGAACACATCAACTCCATTCATATGGAGTTCTGAATATAATATCTAATATCATAAGAATTATATACAAAATAGCCTATATATTATGTACAACATCATCAACAAGTACACATATCCAATATATCGACTTCAAGCCTCCAGAATGCTCTAACCATCTTATAACCCTATCCCCAAAAGAATTTGACTCCCAAACTACTCAATCGAGTATCTGAAAGTTGTCATGACATAAAAAAATAAAGATTAAACATGGTTAAACATAAAGCTAAGTGTAAGGGGAACTGTATCTAAGTATTGTATATACATAAAGCCCATATCATCGCCTCCTTCTCTCTTCCACTACACACTCCCTGGTTGATGAAATCACACACTAACCCTTCCTATTCATCACATTTTTCATGCTCTCCACCACCGGTCCGAAGTCATGAAGCTTAGGCCCCTCAATCAGAAAGTGACCTAATGTAGCAACCCGTAATATTTCGAACACTTCATCTTCGGATATTGTAACTTTTTGGAATATATTTTAGTGTTATAAATGTGACTTTATAACCTTGTTAAATATCTTTTAATTAATTAATAATGATAAAAAACTTGTTTTTGAAATCCATTTATAAAAAGAAATACTTCGAAGAAATATCAATAATGCGATCGAAATTCGATTTATCGATAAACGGCTTTTTATTCAATATAAGTTGTTCGAACTCTTTTGTGCTTATCTAATTAACATATAAACTCATTAGCAAATAGTTAATACACTTTGCTTCATAAAATAATTAGAATCTTTTGGAAGCTTCTAGAAGATAAGGAGATATTTTGTGTAAAGGCTGGTTTAGACTTTTACTAAAGGAAGGAGGTGAAAAGGAGATGTGATGGAGCTTGTGGGGGTATGAGCCTTCCATGACAAGCCAAGGGTAGTGAGAGCAAAGGTGGGGAGCACCAGTTCATGCCTATATGAGAGTGGGCATACCTCTTGAATTCACCTTTTCTAATTTAGAAAATAAAATCAACACACTTCATCTCTTTCTCTTCATAAATTTCATAAAGAAAATAATTTCAAAACAACTCCAAATCTCTTCAAACATGGACAGGGACCTTAAGATAATATCACAAAACCTCCCATTTACTTGGATCTTGAAGTTTGGAAGCAGACAAGCCCAATTAAATCTAGGCCGTGAGCTATTTAGGGGGTTTTGGGCAAAGGCAAGTGGAAAGCAAGGTTGAAGGTAGGATGTTAGGTGTTTGCAAGGTTGAGGTAGGAAGTGGAGGCTTGGAATTGTTTTTTTAATTGGTTAAGAGTGAGCTAACCTACTATTGAATGAATATAAATGTGAGTATATGCTTGCGTTTGATTGTGTATGTGTTGTTTGAATTGATATTACTATATATTATAATATTTGGATTTGATTCTTGTTTTGAAAGCAAATGACATATGTAATACATATGTATGGACTTGAATGAACTTGTATGAATTGTTATGACTTATTGCATAGTCTTGAAACAAAGCACATAGGTTGCAGTTGGACTTTAGTTTAGATTGGACATGGATTTAAAAGTGCTCTTATAGTGATAGTCGCTATAGACGGACTTAGAATTTGCCTTCTGTTTTGAAATTTTCAAGGAACTTTGTATAGAGACTTTTAGAGGTTTCTTATCATTTTTGTGATGTATATTGTGTATATTAGTTGCTACAAAAAGATTGGATGTTGAAAAGTTAAGTAACATATTGAAAAGCGACCAAACTTCCACTTGTGCAAAACTGCCATGTTTTTGCCTTTGTTTTGAACTTTAAAGGTTTGAAAATGTATTTATATTACGTATTATGTTTCATTCTTTTTACAAGTCTTTGCTAACTCATATTAGAGTAATTTGAAAGTGCTTTAGGATTTTAGTATTTTTAAGAAATAGCCATGAATTTTTAAAGAAGAGGAATTTCTTTTAAATATAAGGAAAACATGGTTTTTCCAAGTTTTCGAGTAAATTATAAACCTGTTATGTTAAAGTAATATTTTGAATGAATATTTTAAAACCTTTTGTAAGTATTTAAAGTATGTTAAAATATTTTTATGTATATATATAGTTTTTAGAAAACTTGTTAACTATTTTATTTAAATATCAATATTATATAATTTAATATCTTTTAAATTATTTTATTGAATATCTTATTTTATAAATAAATTACTGTACGTATATATATCATTTTTAAAAAGGGTTTTAAATTATAAACCAAAGGTTTAGTAAGGGATTAGGAATTTCTTACTGGCAAAATCGTGTTTTGTTTACTTACTTGTTTGAAAAGCAATTAACCATGCTTAACACTAAAAGCTGACGAAGTAGACTTATCTATTTGTGCGAGTTAAGATTATTTTTCGAGTAGGGTTTAGAAGAAATTATGCTCTAACATACCGTCTTCACTCTTGATTGTGGAACAGTTAAGTTGGAAAGGTCGAAAACGTGGTAATCATGTTGATTACTTACTTGTTTATAGAAATTCATTAATACTATACTTAACATTAAAAACCGATGAAGTAGGCTTATCTATTTGTAAGAGTTAAGAATGTTGTTTGAGTAAGATATAGAATCAATAGTCCTCTAACCTATCATCTTCACTCTTGGCCGAAAAATAGTTGAGATGAAAAGGTCGGAAACGTGTTAAGTATACAAATCTTGATTTCTATAAGAATTCGACTTTAGAACTAGATAGTCGATTAGTCGACTATTGAGCTTAACCAATTATTAACCTAGGAAGTATCTAAAAGCTTCATGGCTTCATATGTTTTGAGACACCCGGAGAGAAGCATTGGTGTGAAACGTCTCTAACTTTTAGAACGTATACATACAAGATCCCCGGGGAGGACTCCTCTTTATATAGTTCGCTTGCTTCTAAATGAAATGGAATTGAGTTAACAGGAAATTCATCGGTTGATTTTGAAAAGTCCGGGATCAGTAAGTGTTTTACTTACTAAATATCACTTGAAAACTAGTGTACAAGTCTATGTTTTGGAAGCGGTTATGAAATGGAATGTTATAGATATGAACTGTCTATCCTAAGGTTTAGTCCAAGGGAGAGGTCAAGAGTCGAGCTGGAGGCTTCCATTATCTATCTATTTCTATGTCTCTTGCATTGTATTATATATGTATGTAACCAGCACTGTAAGCATAGATAGTTATCACTATCTAAGCTGCTGATAGTAGTTAGGTTTGGTAACTCTAAAATTACTCTATATTTTGGAGTAACCCTGTCTTTTGATATTATATGTTATCATTCATTGTGAGATTCTGATATTGCGTTCTTTCTTTCTTGTTCTATTCCTTTTCATTTTATTTTACCCTAATTATCTGTCTTTTCGGCACTTGGGTGCGCGACACACGAACACCGTGGATGTATTTAGTGTCGACATCCAAGGATCAAAAAGTCGGGTCAGTACATTTGGTATCGTGCCCAGTTTGAGCGAATACCTTGGCTTTGGTTGGGTATGGCTCATTAGAAATAAGGTAAGTGACACCCTAGAATGAGTTGAGTGTATTATATTATACGAGAGCGTGTCTTTATTTTTCTATAAACCTATCCCTTTATAGTATTTCCTTAGAAATAACTCTATCCTTAAGTGTCCTAATTTTTTTTCTTTGATTGGGTAGTAAAATGAATACTAGGACTTCTAATGTTGAGGGAATGTAGTAAAGCAAGGGGTGCAAGTTCAACCACAGAAAGACTTTGCTTCGCTATACTGAGACTTTGAGGTTTTGAGTAGGAAAAGGCTTAATGGCATGGAGACTATCATCGAGGTCCGGGTTGGCTTAGTTTGTGTGACAGCTTATATAAGGATATGACAAATCAAATCCAGGGAGCGTTCATGTATATAATAGGTACGACTTTATGATTTGAGGGTTCGACTCCAAAGCCGTTTGTATTTGCACCAACCAGAAGCAACAAGCGCAAGTTCCAGCCATCAAAGGATGTTTCCAAATTAGCTTGCTTTAAGTGTGGGAAGAAGGGGCATTTTGCTAGAAATTGCAAGATGGCTAGAGGAGGACGAGTAGCTAAGGCACCGGTTGCTAAAGTTATCAAGCTAGAGCCACATGCAGCTAAAGCGCAGTTTGCACCGAGGAGTTGCTATAATTGCCATCAGCCGGGTCATATTGTTCGGGATTGTTCGATGCTTTAGTAGGTACAATAGCCTAAGGTTTTCTCACTTGCTTCAGCTCCTTTCACTTCTGCTAGTGCTTCTCATAGTTTTATATCCTATAACCTTGATGATTGTTTAGTCATGCTTGGTATGTTAGGAACACTGATTATTGTTTGCTAATTGTTGTTTATACTCCACCAATTTGTGAGTGCCTTATTTCTTTTTACATTGCTTGGGTTGGGTATGCAGTATTTGTAGATATATTGAAACGAACACCTTGTGAATAAAGTTTCACAGTTTAACTATAAGGTGTTTTGTGACAATGATGGGTTAGTAAAAGATATTTATTATAATCTAAAGGAAAGGAAGAATATTTTGAAAATAAATATTTAGGAAATAGTTTTATATAAGAGAGTTGTTTTATATAAGTATGATTTAAAAAATATGTTTGTAAATAGACAGTAATTAAACTGATATTTTGAAAACTTAAATCTTGGTGTTTTTGAAATTAACTTTCTAGAATTTTGAAAGAAAATAGTAGTAGTAGTATTTGAAAGTATTTGTAAATAATAATGTTTGAAAGAGTTTTAAGATTTGTTCGAGTTCGAGGTTGCTCTCGAAATCGACGAGTCAATTCAATAATAGAGTATTTTTAATATTATCCAGTTTGAGTGTAAAAAGTGACTAAAAATGAGCAAGAAATGTGTTCAGTTAGTAAACACTTCTAGGCATTTTCCTTCTTAGTAAGGGAATATAACATATGACTTGGTAGGACCCATTTCCATGGTATTGCTTTTGTGTTCCTTGATTTATACATATATCATCTATAGATTGTAAATTATATATTTAGGAAATTGTTTTATGAAATTAAGACCACGATACTTAGTACTATTATATGAAGTATTTAATGCCGCTTGGAAAATGATTTTGGTTGAGTCTCAAAAAGTACGATTAATTGTACCGAACTCACTTATGTCGCTTGAAAATAATTCTGGTTATGATAACAGTATCATTAGCATTCATTTTTAGGTTTCGAAGTGGAGAATGCTATAGAATAGTTTATAGATTTTGATTTAATCCCAAAAATATGATTTGATACAAAAGAATAGTTTATTTCAAATTATTTGAAATGAAACCCGGGGTATGGTTCTAAAGTTTTCTTTAAAGAAGTTGAAAAAAAAATACAGGGTAGTTTAATAAAGATTTTGAAATAAGCTTTCTGTGTGGAAAAGAATTGTATGTATGCTATGCAGGGTATCCAAGTGGTAGAGGGATAACCCGAATAAGTATGAAACAATTTATTGTATTCTCTTAGTAGTAAGTGTGTCTAATAAATAATTGAAAGTTTGTTAAGTTATTTTATGGACACATGTATATCCTATGCATTAGGACAATATGGTAAGTTCATCACATTTGATATGTTGGTTGGCAATTATCATTTGTTAAAATAAAATGGATTTTTTGACGATTTTGGACAGTCAAAAACATATGAATTGTTATAGAACTAAAGCTAAGTGTTCTGAGGATATAACGATAAGTTTTTTTAACCCCTGAATTGAGGAGGTAATAAGTTAAAACAATTTTTAAGTGGTTAAAAATACTTGTTAAGTAAGACAAATTTGATATTTTGTATATACTATTAGCATGTAGTGGAGTATTATACGAGTATGAAATTAAGTTATGAAATGTTTATATACCTGAAGTTATATTTTTATGATATGATTCATAAATGGTTTTAAGTATTGAATGAAATTAATAACAAGAATTTATTAAATGATAATTAAGAGAATTCATTAAAATATTTACTTAAGTACGGTTTGATTAATTATGTGTAGGATACTTAAATATGGTTAAATAAACGAAGTAAGAGTAACTATAACATTTAATTTTGTTTATATATAAGGGAATAAATTTAAATTTTGAATTTAGAGGATTTTTTATTATGGGAAATAAATTAATGAGATTGGCAAGAAGATATGTTGGCCCAAGCCCAAATCACTAATATATATATATGTGTGTGTGTGTGTGTGTGTGTCTGTATGTATGTATGTATGTATGTATGTATGTATGTATGTATGTGTATGCATATATATATGTATATGTATATGTATATATAAATACACACACTCTCCCTTAATCATGACCTTCTCTTCCTTCACTCTCATTTATTTAAAAAGAAAACAAACATAAACTCCATTGGCTAAGGCCAATCACCATTGCTAGAAAAATCAACCAAAATCGAAGCTTTCATTTCTACATAAAAGAGAAGAGATTTTAATCAATTTTTTCCTAGTCTAGGTAAGTAATACGTACCTTAACTACCTCTAAACCCATTTTGGGTCGGATGTGGTTTTGATGTTTTGAATGAAGATAAATATGTTATGATTATAATATAATGATTCTAATTATGTTTGGATATTAAATGGTATCATATCTGATATGTTTATGGGTAAAACATGAGTTAATCAACTCCAAATACTTTGGAAATTTAATATGATGCTTTTAATATTAAAATAAAGGTGGGTTTTAATTTCTGAAATTTTTGGATGAATGGATAATGTAACGACCCTGAATTTTGAACAATCTAAATTTTAAATATTTAATGAATTTTAAATATTTGAATGATGGGTTGACTTGAATTTCAAATTATCAGAATGAATTTGGCGATTAAATTTTAGAATTTAATCTATTGAAAATTGAATAATAATTTGAATCGGGATTTATAAATAATGTAAAGGAAATCTGCTTTGAAATTTTAAAAATATAGAATCTTTGGATTTAAAAAAAATCAAATTTATCTTATTCAATTAAAATTAAAACTCTACATTTTTTACATTTGTTATGATATATGCAAATGAATGTAATATAGATAATGATGTTTAAAAAGGAATAAATTTTATCTACAAAATAAATAACATAAGTTATTAATAAATAAAAACAAAATAAAAATAAAAACTACCATACCTCAAGTACTGCAGCCACTCAGTATTGATTTTAATTTATATTTCTTTGTTTTGATTCATTGATCTTTTGCGTATTTCGTATGTAGTATTGGCGAGGCCGTACACGTTAGCGTGTACGGCAGCCAATCAAAATTGATGTTTTAAGTGATATTTCAATGGTTTGAATTTACTTTGGTGATCTGATGATTTTGTTGTTTTCTGAATTTTCTTCACTGATAATCTGTTTATTTATTTCGGTTGATGATTTAAATCTACTGATTTGTTGTTAACACTGTTAAGTGTTATATTTACTATTATCTGATTTCTTTGTTTAAAGGGTCGGATAGACGGGAATTATTGTGACTATCGTCTATTTGATTATTATTACATCTATGCACAAATAACTGAGTTTGAATTAGACTGACCTGTGTATTATTTTCTTTTGAATGTAATACTCGGGTCAGACCGAGTATTTTACAGCTTGAAGATTTTCGAGCAGCGAAGTTAGAGAGAGGGGGTAAAACGCTCACTTTAGTTTCAGGGATTTTGTACTTAAAAAATATTCCGCTGTATAAATGTAATACATTGTATAAACTCTGATATTGTAAAAGAAGAAATAAAAATTCATTGTTTTTGAATATTATTATTATTCTGTGTTTCTATGGCTGATTCTGTTTAAACTCTATAAACTAAATAACAATCCGTCATTTTGAACGTTTCAAGTTGGTTTAATTACCGACTAGGGGCGGTCGGAAGGGCGGGATGTTACAAAGTGGTATCAGAGCCTTGGTTTACACAAAGCTTAGTTTATGGCATTTAATATGAATAGTTACTAGAATCACTTTAAAGAAAGCGTTTTGCAAATCTAAAGAAGTATAAAATTGTTTTTGAAAATAAAACGTATTTTGAAAATTCAAATCCTTTTCGGAAATTCCCCTCTCTAAAGGTTGGTTTGAGATAGTTTCTCTTTAGTAAGGTCTCTTTAGATTTGAGTCCTGATCATTCGAAAACCCATTATCGAATTGCTGAGATTTATGAAAATAAAATAAAATATAAGTTAAGGGAATTAATGAATTGGTTTAAATCAAACAATTCTAAATCTTAAACCGATCAATATATTTGAAGAAATCAGTATATTTGTAATACTATCTTTTGAATCCAAAGTCTTCTATGTTCGTGTTTTAAAAGTATTAAGCTATGTATAGTTTTGTACGGAAAGAAATATTTTAATGAAATAGCGTTTTGGGAAGGAAATTTATTTGTTGACTTAACTGTATGAATTAAACCAGTTGTTAAAATGGTTAAACAGTTTTGTTAAGTAAAACAAAATCTGAATTTTGAATAGTGATATGAATTTGACTTTAGTAAAAGTTAAATAAAATGAATTTAGAAATGAAATCTAAGTTAAGTTAAATAAAATAGAATTTCAAATAAATTAGAGACGAACTTAAGTTGTATAGTGGAAATAAATGCAAGTGAAGATAAAATGAAACATAGCTTAAGTAATGTTGAATGAGGTTGAATTTGATATCAAAATGAATTAATAAAGTGAAGTAATGAATATGAATTTGAGTTATATAAAGGAAATTCAACTTTAATTGTAAAAGTGAATTAGTGAATAAACATGGATTAGAAATGTTGTTAAGAGTTGAATAAAACTTAAGTTAAGAAGTTATAAAATGAATCGAAGTTGTAAAATAAAAGATTTATAAGTAATTTACTTATAAATTAAATTTTTGATATAAAATTGAGTTATAAAAGGAATGGGTTAATAAAGTGATTTTTATAAATTGAAGTCTTTATAAATAGAAATAGAATTTATAAACGTTGTTTATAAATCCGGAAATGACTTATTTTGATAAGTAAATTCTTATAGCTTGTTAAAGGAAGTATATCCACAATTTTGGACAGTGGATAATCTTTATATAGGAATGTTGTGAATATATTATTGAATAAAATGGACATGTTTTGGGAAAGCGATGTTTTAAAACGAAGTTAATTGTTTTAAAAGATGTTTAAAAGGCATTGAATATCGAAACCATAGATTTCAACATTCATTGTTGAAATAGACGTTTTCGAATAAAAGGAAATGGTGGACTATAACACTATTGTTATAGTAAATGATTTCTGAAAGGAAATGTTTTGTATAGTATTGGGATTTATACATTTATCTAAATTTCGAATCCCTATACTAGTGATTTTGAGTTGTCGTAACATTTTTTTGCGTAACATTCATTTTAACTCAAATAAATGTGTGAAAGAGAATGATTTCCTTAAAAGATGAAATATATACTTGATTTTGATTTAAGTATATCGATTCAAATGTTGAAAATAAATTAGATTTGTAAATTACTTATTTTAAATAAGTATGGGAATGTTTTTCCAAATATGAAATGAAATGTTGTAAATATATTCCGTAAGTGATAAATGATTTGAAATTCATTTTCAAAGTCGAAGTTGAAATGTTAAATGAGAAATTTGAACAATTAGTTCAATTTGAAATTTTTCAAAAAAATTGAATCGTTGAGTTAAATTGAGTTTAACTTCGACACTAAAGACAATATAAGTTGAGTTTTGAATTTCAGATGATGGTTTGGATTGTATGTCTAACATTGTGAATTGATGACATAACAATTGATCTCTATTAAATATATATCTTTTGGTGGCGGAGAATTTATTCTCTTAGCTTAACACCCTTCTCTGAGACGTACGAGCTCAGAGGTTATATATCGATAGACATCAATTCTGTGTTGAGAATTGACGATGTAACGTGAAATCCAAATCGAGTGTGAAGTCGATAATAAATGGAATTATGAATATGAATTGGGTTTGAGATAACCTTAAATTTCCAAATCGACTTAGAGGAAAATTTTAAATCCTCTATTTGTTATGGATATAGGATATGTAGGTTTTCAGAACTTATATATATGAATGCGGTAAATTCGATAACCGTCAGTTTGGAAAGTAATTGTTATGGAAATCTTATGTAAGCTTACATAGATATGATATGTACGAAATGTGAAATGAAGTACTACATATATATGATGTTATGTTTTCTAAACTGAGGATATGGAAAAGTACCTTCCATTTAAAATTTGTGAAGGTGTTGGAACTCGTTATGAGTGTCCATTTGAAATTCGTAGCTACGTAGAATTTCCATTAGTCGGAGTGCCTATTTGAATCGGAATCCCTCGGGATGGATCATGTCGATGGGATCATATTGATAGATTAGCGTAATTTGAGGGGCGTGATGCCTACAGTTACAAGCGATTCCACTGGGATAGTGGCGCAACCGCCAGGTAAACTGCAATCTAGATGCCAAGCGAAATTTGAGGGGCGAGATGCCTACGGTTACAAGCGATTCTACTGGGATAGTAGCGTAACCGCCGTGTGAACTGCGATCTATGGCAACAACCATGGCGAAATTTAAGAGATGAGAAATCTACATATTACGAGCGATTCTACTGGGATAGTAGCGTAACCGCCGGGTAACTGTGTTCCATGGGGGAACGTGCTTTCCATATCCATTTTTGAAGAATTTTTAAGTATTTTCACTGGGAGTTGAAGCAAGTATATTTAGTACTTGGAGATTTAGTCCTGCGCCTGGCCAGCGTATGCCTAATGTCTGTAAGAACGACGATAGACTTGTTAAATTTCGAGTTAGTAAGTATTTTCAAACTTTAAATAGCAAATCAATAGTCTGAAATTAAAATTACATAATTCCTACCTAATAAACTAAGGAAGATCTTTGAAATGTCTTGAAAGTTCACAGCTTTGGAAAAGATATCATATGCAAATCTCTAACATGAATAATTCCAAGTTTAAATCTGAGTTTTGTAAGTCGAAAATTTTGGTAAAAGACTTTTGCGTCTTGATTGTAGAAATCAATGAACAAAAGGAGATAATGAACAAAGCTAGTGAGATTAAAACAAATGGAATAAACTCTATATTTATTTATTTTTAATAAGTATTGAGCTTGGTAAAATTGTGAAGGGTATAAATATTGGTGAAATTTTAACAACCTTTCCTTTTCGGGGACGAAAAGTTTTAAGGAGAGAAGATTGTAACGACCCTGAATTTTGAACAATCTAAATTTAAAATATTTAATGAATTTTAAATATTTGAATGATGGTTTGACTTGAATTTCAAATTATCAGAATGAATTTGGCGATTAAATTTTAGAATTTAATCTATTGAAAATTGAATAATAATTTGAATCGGGATTTATAAATAATGTAAAGGAAATCTGCTTTGAAATTTTAAAAATATAGAATCTTTGGATTTAAAAAAAATCAAATTTATCTTATTCAATTAAAATTAAAACTCTACATTTTTTGCATTTGTTATGATATATGCAAATGAATGTAATATAGATAATGATGTTTAAAAAGGAATAAATTTTATCTACAAAATAAATAACATAAGTTATTAATAAATAAAAACAAAATAAAAATAAAAACTACCATACCTCAAGTACTGCAGCTACTCAGTATTGATTTTAATTTATATTTCTTTGTTTTGATTCATTGATCTTTTGCGTATTTCGTATGTAGTATTGGCGAGGCCGTACACGTTAGCGTGTACGGCAACCAATCAGAATTGATGTTTTAAGTGATATTTTGAATTTACTTTGGTGATCTTATGATTTTGTTGTTTTCTGAATTTTCTTCACTGATAATCTGTTTATTTATTTCGGTTGATGATTTAAATCTACTGATTTGTTGTTAACACTGTTAAGTGTTATATTTACTGTTATCCGATTTCTTTGTTTAAAGGGTCGGATAGACGGGAATTATTGTGACTGTCGTCTATTTGATTATTATTACATCTATGCACAAATAACTGAGTTTGAATTAGACTGACCTGTGTATTATTTTCTTTTGAATGTAATACTCGGGTCAGACCGAGTATTTTACAGCTTGAAGATTTTCGAGCAGCGAAGTTAGAGAGAGGGAGTAAAACGCTCACTTTAGTTTCAGGGATTTTGTACTTAAAAAATATTCCGCTGTATAAATGTAATACATTGTATAAACTCTGATATTGTAAAAGAAGAAATAAAAATTCATTGTTTTTGAATATTATTATTATTCTATGTTTCTGTGGCTGATTCTGTTTAAACTCTATAAACTAAATAACAATCCGTCATTTTGAACGTTTCAAGTTGGTTTAATTACCGACTAGGGGCGGTCAGAAGGGCGGGATGTTACAGATAATTTATTATGAATTTTATAAGTAGAAAATAGGAAATTTTGGTAAATTAATATTGAAAAATATTAAAATTTAATATTTCAATCCAATATTTTACCAAAGGAAGAAGCTGGTATTTTTCAATTTAGTGAAGTTTCGTGTATATGCCCATCAGTTTGAGAATTATGAATTAATTAGTAAGGAAGAAAATACCTTAATTAAAGGAAATAATTAAGGAAATTGATTAATTAAGGATAATAAAATAGGGCATGATTTTTGGCTATTACTAGAAATTGCTTTTGCAAAATGAAAGTAACCATCAAACAAATAAGAAGTGTAAAGAATTAGTCAAACATTATTAAAATAATATTGAAAATATCAGTTTTCCATTTAACCACATATTTGCCACTTAGCTACAAGAGCTTAAAAACGAGGCAATTTATAGTTTAAAATGATGACTTACAATAGCTTTAAATTAAGGCATATGATAGCTTAAAATGAAACTTACGATAGTTAGGTTTGTGATAGCCAAAAGTTACATCTTGGCCAAAAGTTACATCATGGGTAGCACAAAGCTAGACTTTCGATAGCTATGTGTTATGATTTATGATAGCCTTAGATGCTTGGTGCACAATGGCTTCAAAACGAGATTTATACCATCGTAGGTGACTCATAATAGCTATGTATTGTTATTTTCGATATCTTTGGATTGTGAATGATGATAGCAATTACATGTGTGATTTAAGATGATTAAGCATGCAATATCTTTTGATGCATGATAAATTGAGAGGCATGATAGCCTTAGAGACGTGATAGCGTTAGAGGCACGATAATTTGAGAGTAACCATAGCTTTGGAGGTGTAATGGCCTTTGAGATGCGATAGCTTTAAAGGCACAATAACTATGTAGGCGACAGTTATAGGATAAGGGGTGCGATAGCTATAGAAAGATTGGTGTGTGATAACCCTTAAAATGGAAATGTGATAGCTAATGGTGATAAATTCCTTAAATAAAAAATTGAATTTTTTAGTAGCATTTTGGAAGACAATACCCAAGATGTTGGTTTTGAATTTCATAGAGATTAAATTATGGGAAAATAATAAATTAAATATGATAACTCATTTAAGGATGAGAAATGAAGTAAGTACGCTTAGAGAAGCAAAGAAATGATAAGGATTAAAAGAAAGATAAAAATATTTTATATAGAGGGTTTGATCTAATATAACGATACGAAGAATGTGTAGGGTACACAACTAATAAATTAAAGAAATCAAAATGTAAATGGGTCGATAACCTGAAGAGACCATTTCGGACTAGAAGGGGCTATTAATAGCTAGAAAAGATGCTTGCTAGGGTGCTTATACTCAACTTCTTAGTAGAGTCAGAGTGGCTCTAGTCAAGGTGGCTTTAGTGGTGCAATGAGTGGCTATTTCACCGGTGACGTTGATTGAGAAAAAAATTCATGGTAGAAAAACCTAAGGAGGTAATCGCTAAATAAGGTTAAAGTCAACTTTAATATTGACACCTAATAAGAGACTAGGCAATGCGTGTGAATGTGTTTGATGATTGTATAACATGGTTCATAAAAATGAATAATAAATATAGGGTATACTTAAAATGGAATTGATAAATACACACACACATGCATACATATATACATATACACATATATACATATACATATAGATATATATATATATATATGTATATGTATGTATGTATGTATGTATGTATATGTATACACACACATAGATACATACATATATATATATATGACATTGTTCATAATTGAATGTTAAGTATGGAGTATACTTACATTTGAAATGTTGCTATATGTATGCTCACAATGTGATGATTGTTTACATGATATGATGTAATTGCTATTTTTGATTTAGTGTAGGGAAAACTCGTTCCACTAGGTGGTGTGGTCTCACTATATGTATGTTTAGAGAAATGTATTACACATACCATGCTTTATGTATGACCTATATACTTATTATTATTTTCTCCGTAAACTCACGGGTCCTCATTCGAGTAGGCCGAGTTTACGGATTAGACATGATACTTTTGGAAGCTGAATAAAGATTTTAATGATGAAGTATGAGGATTGAGCTAATAGAAGTTATGTTTATATTCTATTATTGTAAAACCGAATTATATAACCGATTAAGTGTTCATGCCATCATCTTTAGTTGTCGAGCATTACACAATTATCTGTGTTTTATTATATTTACCCCTACATGGGCATGATTGAGATCATGAAAGGTGTAAATGACAATTTATGTGATGAAAAATGTTTAACTGCTCTGTTTACCGAATGTTGTGAAAAATAATTTTGGAGATGGCTACAATATCATCGACGTTTATTTTCAAGTCTCGATATAAGGAATGTTACAACTTGGTATCATAGCTTAGGTTAAGGAATGGTTAAGTAAAATAGAGCCAAGCAGAAACCAATGTAGAAACTAGATAGTAGGAAACATGCACCTTAGAGAAGGGTATAAGCTATATACATATTTTACATATTTGTATTTTGATATAGCTATATAGGTGGATATATCAATCCCTTTACTATTGATCTTGCTCTATTTACTTCCATTTCATACAAACACTTGCATATGTAGAGAGAATGAATGGAGTCTCGGATCGAACATTTGGTGTTAAGAGGTGCTGGGACCAATGCTAGTAGAGGAAATGCAATTACTCAAACAAATGGCCAAGGAAGGTAGGTATCCCTCGAAAGTTCATGTTGAGGCTGGTACTCGGACGTTTGCCTTGGTAGTGGGAGAATGGATATGAATGCTCTTTTCTTCCAGTTTATAATAGAAATGATAAGGCAATATCTAGATAAAGTTGTTGAGCCAAGGCCAGTAGTAGTTAGAGGTGGAAACTTTTCTATGATGAACCATGATTATAAGAACCATGAAGGAAAATGGAAAAACATTTAAAGGGAAAGGAGCCCTCTTTAGAGGTATTGAATTTGTTAAAGGTGTGCGAGCAATTTGTTAAAGGTGTGCGAGCTTATCTTTAGAGATATGGGTTATGATGATGCTCAAAAGAAGAGGTTGGTTTCTCCTCGGCTTTAAAAAGAACCTTTAGACTAGTGGGAGGCATGGATTGTTGAAGTTCCGGAGGAAGAGATAACTTAGGAGTGGTTAAGGAACGATTTGAGGCTTAATCCATACCTGAACCATAGAAAGTTTGCTGTTTAGGGAGTTCTTAAAGCTGAAGCAAGTAAAGGTGTATGCTTTGGAAGGACCTTCAGTAGGACCAACGAATGAAGAAAAAGGAAATGGTGTTATGCTTGAATGTATGTTTTGTTTTCCAGTACTTCAGTTAGAGTCTTGTTTGATACTGTGTTTCACACTCTTTCATTTTGAAAGTTTTGTTTGGTAGGTTGGAGTTAGATACCACCTATTTTGTTTTCTCTTTGTGTGTGGTTATTCCGATTGGTGGATATTCCACTCTTGAGTTAAGGTACGCTAATTTTGAGTTTATTTTGTGTGGACATTTTGTTTGCAACTCATGTGTCTTTGACTTTGTAGGGCATGAGGTAATTTTGGGTATGGACTGGTTAGGACATATGATACTAGAATACATTTTTCTGATAGAATTATCGCTTTATGATATCCTATAAGTGGTGAAAAGATTATAGTTGCATTAGATATGCCAGAGGAGAAATTTGAAGATTCCTTGTCTACATTAGAGACAGAAAATAATAAGATAGATGATGTGCAAGTAGTTCGAGAATTTGCAGATGTTTCAAACCAGTAACGGGATTACTGCAAAGAAGGTGATTGAATTTCAAATAGACCTGATGCTGCAGCAAAACTTGTTAGTGCACCATCCAATAGAATTTCGCCTAAGGAGATGAAGCAATTAAAGTGGCAACTAGTGGAAGTTGAGCTTAAAAGTTTCATTAGACCGAGCAGTTCAATGTGTGGAGCATCAGCAGTGTTCTTTGGGAAGTTAGATGAATCACTTTGGATGTGTATCGACTATGGAAAGTTAAATGAGTTGACAGTGAGGAATCGTTATCCATTGCCTAGGATAAATGACTTGTTAAACTAGTTGAGTGGAGCTAGAGTATTCTTGCAGCTAGATTTGGCAATGAAATTCTATCAACTGAGGATACCAGAGGATAATGTTCCTCTGACTGCATTTAGAACTAGATATAATTCATATGAATGGTTAGTCATGACCTTTGGACAAAGCAACTCCTATGCGTTCTTTGTGGATCTTATGAACTGAGTCTTTCACGATCAATGGATAGATTAGTCTTGGTCTTCATTGATGATATCTTGGTGTGTTCTAAGAATGAACAAGACCGTGAGGTTCATCTTAGATTGGTGTTGGAGACCTTGAAACAGCAAAAGTTGAAGGCAAAGTTTTTCAAGTGCCATTTTTTGAAACGATAAGTTAAGTTTCTTAGTTATGTCATTTTTGAGAATGGATAAGAAATAGACCCATCGAAGATAGAGATCATTAATGATTGGAAGAGACCAGAGATGGTCACCAAGATAAGAAGTTTATTGGGATTGGCTAGCTATTATTGTAGGTTTTTGAAGGATTTCCCACATATAGCAGCACCCTTGATTAAGTTGACCAGGAAGACGGGAAGTTTGCATGGACTGATAAGTGTAAAGGGTCATTTCAGAAGTTGAAGAAGTTATTGATAAATGCTCTTACCTTGATCGTATCCGAAGAGAATCAAAGTTTGATTGTGTATACCAACGCTTGTGGAACAGGATGGGAAGCAGTACTGATTTAGAAAGAAGAGTAATAGCTTATGCATCTTGGTAGTTGAGGCCGCATGAATTTCTTCATCCAACACATAACTTAGAGTTAGTGGTTGTTGTTTACGCCAAAAGTTGGCACAAACATCCAAAATATTAATAGAAGAGAATAAAATGAAGAAATTAAAGAAAAACAAGAGGAAAGGAAACAACACACAACAATTATAGTGGTTTGACTAATCACTGACCTACATCCACTTGAACTTTGTTAATGATTCTACAAAGTTTTTACAAATGTTAACTTATGGATCAGTGGTCTATGGATCGGTGATGACCTGAGAAATTACAATAATGGTACCAAAATTTAGAATGCAAAAAAATGATCTTGAAATAGTGTCTATCACCCTCTCTTTATAGACGAAGATGAATGGATTTATCTCTACCATGTTCTCCCCACGTTGCCCACGTCTTGAAGGAGTTGCTATGAAAAGATTGTGGCCAAATCAGCCAGTCGTATGGATCAATACCAACAATATCCTATGGATAAGTGCCAATCCATGAAATTGATTGTTAAACCTTATTTGATCTTTCGAGGTTGCTTGGTTGTCTTGCATCCTCATTTGTAGAAATTGAATGTATCGATACGAGCTTGAATCATGAAGAAGTTCTTGGTTCAATAGCCAATTGAAGGCATATAGCTTAGCTGGTTTAAAATTCTGACTTATTGATTGATGTTTGAGTCAGAAATTGTTAATTGACCATCTAGCACTGCATGCATGGATCAACAAATGCCATAGCTCGATACAGCATCAGGTTAGGGATCATTTAGTGAAAATTTTATGAATTGGTACTCGGGTTAACTCGGGTCGATAATGGCCTTATCGACGATTTAGTTTTTTTGAGGGAATCCTAAATTTTAAGTTTTGAACTTGGGTTGTAGGATCCAATTTTAGGCCAAATTTCTTTTGTGAACCATAAGACCTTAAGATTTTCCGATAGAAATTTCAAAGTTCTTATTGAATAGTTAGCTTAACATTAATCTTCTCTAGACTCTACGATGGATACACAGATAACTGATTAAGAAGAGTTAGAGAACTGAATTGAGAGCTATGGGATTGAGGGGGTTGAGGTTAGGGCTCCTAGCCTCAACGATGATTGGAGTGAATCCCCTGAAGGGTTCTTCACTTGGACATTGGAACATTTAGCATGTGGAATCGCTTCCTATGCCGCCACCCCCCCCCCCCCCCCGTCGTTTGTCGACCTCTTGGAATTTTATGGGCTTAATTAATTCAATTCAACTTAGGATGGTCTCGTATAGCACTTTATCTACTTTAGCGATTTTATATCGGAAGAGAGGGCACCAAAACATGACCACTTCCGAGGTTCATTACTTACACAACTTGCATAGGTCACATAGTAAGTCATTAGTTCCCGTGTATTTCTTCGATTCTAGAAGAAGAAGCCTTTGATTAAACCGCTTAGCAAAGTAACAACTACCCACTGGTTCTACATGAAGACATATGATTCCCGAATCGTTACCGAGTTACCAGAGACTTATAAGTTTTCAAACTTTTCTTTTTTGAAATGCTTTTGCTTCTAAACTTTGATCACATCGTTCCATAATATCTTTTTTTCGATCTTTTTTGCTAAACTTGGGAGGGATAAGACTCTAACCCCCAGGGATCTTTTCGAATCTAGGTATGAGGAGGTGATGAAAATTCCGAAAAGGGAAAGGCTAAAACATGTTGTTCTTACCGAGGCCAATCTCAGGGCTTGTGGGTGATAGAGTTAGGGGTATGCCCTATGGGCAATTATGTAATTTGTTACATATATCTAACTTGTTGACCAATCTTGTTCGAAATAAAAGGTATTTTCTTCCTATTATATACTTGATATAATGTGATTATATTAATTAATTAACATAATTAAAAGTATATTTAATAGAAAAGCCATAAATGGTATATTTTGTAATAGTAGTTACAAAGTGTTGTAACTATGAGTAGTTTATCACAACGAAACAAATATACCATTTTAAATGTTCCTAATCAAGATGCATCGAGACTGGATATTAATGTATCCGTTGAGACTGGAGTATGTAACGCTCTCCAAATGTTGGGCAGTGTATTACTCATGACTGCTGGGGGCACCTAGGGGTTACGTACTAATAGTTATTGGATAACTATGGAACGACTCACTCGACAGTTTTCTGTTGGTTAATATAACTAAGGTCAAACAGAAAATAACGATGTGACTAATTTACATAGTTCTCTCGACTTGAGAATACTGTAGATCTTCAATATGAAAGCTCCGCTTTGATTATATCCAAATCACGGCATGGCGTCCATCGAGTGACTATAGTTGGGTTGAGTGGAAGTATTGGAAGTGAAGCACTATTCAAGAGAGGATTCGTCTCCTTAGTTATATGCGGTTAGTATCACAGTCAACTCAAGTCAACTCAAAGTCAAAGTCTCTGGCCAGAGCATTTCGGTTAATAATAATTGTTGTTATTGAAGCAAGAACTTTGTATTTGGAATATAAAGTTGAATGTGGATGAGGTTGGAATTTTGACCATTATCAAATTCCATAAGTCCAAAGTGATATAGTTTTGACGAAGAGAATTGGTGTAAACAAATGTCACAACCGGGTAACGCTTATTAAACTAAAATTGGATTTTACCGAAAATGAGTAAGTGATAAATTTGGCCATAATTTCACACCACCTGCTAAGTGACGTGTGAACATTAACATTAGAATAGTTCAATGTTAATTGCTGACCAAATTTACACCCAAGAGTTACACAGCCGAAATAATGAATTCCCTTAAGACCGAATGATTTAATTAGTTTATAATTGTTATAAATTAATTAAATTAATTAATATTTATGAAATATTAATGATAAAATTTAAATATGATTTGAGAAATAAATAATGTTATATAATTCATAACAGTTATAAATATATCGATCGATATACAATATCGACAAGCGATTAAATTAGATTTAATTGCATAGTATTTTGGCTTGGGCTTAGATGGGTTTAAGGCCCATCATTAGGGCTGCAAAATTTCGGTTTTGGGAAGGTCTAGGGGTGGTTAAAACATAGGGAATTGGCTTGGAGATAATGGGTTGAGATAAAGTGAGAATGCGTAAAAATGTTTTCTTCGTTTCTCTCTAATACAACCCTATATATATGTATACGTATGTATGTATGTATGTATCTCTAAAAACAACGACTAACCTTTTTCGGCCGCCATTACCTTCAACATTACTGGTTAAAACATAGCTCTCAATCCACTCCAAAATTCTCAAATATATTTCAAATTAAAATAATACTATTCGATAGTTAGAGGTTGGTGATTCCGGACTTGCAATCTGACGAATCAAGAACAATAAAAGGACGGGAAGTCATTACTTCAACGTGGATTCAAAGGCATCATTAAATTGGTAATTTTAATTCATATTACAGTAATTAAATTATATTTTATGATCCTATAATGAGCAATTTTATATCTGTTTAAATATATTGCTACTATATGTTTAGTTAGATGAGATTTTGCAAGTAGATGTAGTTGTCACAAATCAGTTTGGTTATATGCATAATTTGTTTATTATACTATTTGACTTATGTATAGACAAATGTTGTTTACTGTAAAAAATCAATTTTTATCATTAATAATTGTTTTGTATATATTTATTAATAAATTCATATATATATATATATATTAGTGTATATTTCTCTCTCATGATAGCATATATGCATATATAAGATATATATATATATATGATTTAAAAATTTAGTACACTTATTTATATATAATATGAATTTGAAAATTTGAAAATTAATTATCATACATATATTCATATTTTTAAATTAAAATTTATTGAATTATGAATTGTTTATTATATATAAAATAATTATTACATTAAAAATTCAATTTTATATTTTAAAAAAAATTAGATCATTCCAGAAACGTATATAAAAAATGTAGGAATTTTTCAATAAAGTTTATTATTTTTAATAATTAATATTATTTTGAAAAAACTGTTTATGATTTATTAAAAATAATAATTTAATTGAAAAATTCTTCAATTTTTTTATAACCTTTCATTCATGATCCTAGAATTTTTGAAATTTGAAAATTTGAATTTTGAATAATATATTATTTTATATTAAATAATTATTGCCGAAATCAATGTATTTGTTTTTAAAAATAATATTTCAACTTTGAAAAATCTCCAGTTTTTTCTAAGCTCTATTTTATGATCCTAGTTTTCAAAAATTGTAAAATTTGAATTTTCATCAATAGATTAATATATTTTAATTATTTATGGATGAAAACATTATTTTATTCATAATATATACAAATTTAAATACTAAAAATTATTATGTTTGCAAAACTAAGTTAATTTTGAATTATAAATAATTATTAATAATTGTTCTCTCTTTTTCTATATATATATTTATCTATATATAAATGTTTTATGTTCATATATTATATATAATATATTTATACATACATGTGTGTGTGTGTCTGTGTATTTTGTAACACATACACATGGAAATATTTAAACAACATACATGACATACAAAATAAGCTAATATGTCTGTTGCGATGTAAATCCCAACATCTACATAATGGCATATTATACCTTTCACGGATTATTATGTTACACATGCACTCACATATATGTATATGATACATTTATGTATAAAATTCCATATCTTAATATATTTGAATTTAAATAAAAATAAATGATTTGATTTAAATGAAATTTAGAAATGTCCTAATTTCAGTTAGACTTAATAGGCCTAATAAAGATCCAATAGGGTAAATTTTTTGAAATTCACCCATAACTTCCGCTGCGGGCTGGTCTAGTTTCAACAGTGGGTTGTTATCGCCTTTGGCTAGGTTTCTTGGATACGATCTCCCTTCAACTGGAACCGTTCCTCTGGATGTGATTGATTTATGCAATCCTAAAGAATCCACCGAATCCATAAACGCCGAGACCGAAAGACGAAATGTTGCTCCTCAGGGTAGACCTCGGTTTTAAATATCTTATAGCATGTGTTCTAGTATATAACTTTTATGAAATATAAACTAACTTAACCGACATGTTTCCTCTTTTTATGTGGTAGTGGCTTCTAACGATATATTCGAAATAGGTTGGTTGCTATTGAACAAGTCATCCTCTTCCACTTCTTCTCGAACAAAACCAGCTCTAGAAGGTCGATCCACAACTAAGAAACGTAAGAAGAGCATCCTTTCTGCTAAACCCATACTTCCCTCAGATGCCCTTATTTTAACTTCCTTCCCAAGGGATCAGGTGGACCAGGTGATTGAGGTAACCCGTTCTACTATCGATGATCATTTACCCAAGGTTGTGGGGAACTCTCGAGTTGAGTTAGCTAATGACATTAGCAGTTTCAGGAGGATGATGAGTATGGGGATGGAGGATCACCTCAAGGTAAAGGTTTCCTTCTTTTGTATGAAATGTTTATTCCTTTAGTTTCTGTAATAACCTTCTTACTTCAGGTTTTAGCTGACTTCTCGGTTCTACACCAAGGGTTTCAGAAGTTGAAGGAAAGTTAGAGAAGGCTGATGCTGTTGAAAGACAATTGGTCGAATATAAAGAGAAGGCCATGCCTGCTAGGAAATTGTTATACCTCCTTTTGACCAAGTAGTATATCATAGAAGTTGGCTAAATGGCTTTTGTGATCATCAAGGTAGGAAGCTAGGAGAGACGGTTATCAGGGTTAGAAATCGATTATATTTGGAACCATGGACAGTAGTTGGGTGGATTCGGACCGGGTCCCAATCAGGCGCAACTAATATGAAGTCAATCGAAGTTCATATGCTCGAGTTATGGGCAAAGGAAGAATTTACATGGATCGATCGGGACGATCCATAAAACAACATAAATCAACGAAGATTGATCAATATCTCAAAATCTACAATGTCAATGCACTTGAAACTTTTAGATCATTACTAAATTGAAGAGTGGATCCTAAAAAAAGGGTTGCATAGCAAAACTCCCAAATCTTGGAAAAAGAGGTCGATCGTTATTGGAACGAACGTACAAATCAACCATAACGATCCATAATTTTATGGAAAATGTGATATCTCACAAACAGTATGTCGGAATTGCACAAAATTTAAGGAGCAAGTATCTTACATCATGGAGCACTCCCATGATAGGTTGTAGCTCAAAATAATGAAATCTTGTGAAATAGGCTGATCGATATTGGAATGATCGTACAAATCAGCATAACGATCTATAGTTTTACGGAAAATGCGATATCTCACAAACGGTATGTCGGAATTGCATGAAATTTAGAGAGCAAGTATCTTACATCATGGAGCACCGCCAAATTGATCGCAGCTCAAAATGATGAAACCTTGGAAAATAGGCCGATCGTTATTGGAACGATCATACAATCAGCCATAACGATCCATAGTTTTATGGAAAATGAGATATCTCACAAACGGTACGTCAGAATTGCACGAAATTTGGAGAGCAAGTATCTTACATCATGGAGCACCCCCATGATCGATCACAGCTCAAAAGGATGAAATCTTGAAAAATAGGCTGATCGTTATTGGAACGATCATACAAATCAGCATAACAATCCATAGTTTTACGGAAAACACGATATCTCACAAATGGTACGTCGGAATTGTATGAAATTTGAAGAGAAAGTACGTAACATCATGGGGAACACACATGATCAAACATAGCTCAAAAGGATAAAGCATGGAATGATCTCCCATGATCCAATTTCTAGTCAAAACAGTAAAGATCGATATCTCACAAACGGTAAGTCGGAATGGCGCGAAACTTTAGGAACATGGATAGAGGCATGGGGACCCCATAAAAACGATCGTAGCCCTATTTGGGTTAGTATGGAACGATCGGCTAAATTATATTTTGATGTCCGATCGATCCCAAATTTTGTAGGTCGGGTCGTATAGGCCTGGAGGTTCTTCTGCCGAAATTTCAGCCCGATCCATGCACGCTTCACCTATAAATACAGCGAACTTGGCTCGTTGCAAGGGATTTCTCGCCTGGATCTCCTTCATCACTTCTTATCTCTTCCTCCATTAATTTTCTAAGGAAAAAACAACTGTACTTGTAATCTTACAAGACATATAAAAGATTATTGGAGTGGACCTAGGCCGGAGTTTGCCGAACCACTATAAAACTCGTATGTTCCTTTACTTTTTTCGCTATTTATTCTATGATCTGCATTCTTATCTTTCTATTTGGATATTCTTTTTGAAAATTAGTGCTTTCACATACAACTGGGTGTTTGTGACTAATTTTGGCACAAACATTTTGGTGCTTTCACTGAGAAGGACTTGCAACCGCAAATTTGGAAGCTAGGATCTTGGATTTGGAAGCTTGAATATTTGGATCTAGGAAGCAATGGCTAGGCAATCAACAAGGAGACCATTAGCGGATAGGAGCCATCATGGAGGGAGTCAGGAGGCTTCTTCTGGAGCTGGAGCAAATCAGACATCTATTTACATCATCATAGATTAAATGGAAACAATGATGGATGCTATTCATGAGAGGATGTTAAAGAGATAGGAGGAGATGATGCAGGATCTACTCCGACAAATTGGACAAGCTGGAGTGCAAAACCAAGGAAATGGAGTAGCAGGAAACGCTGGAAATATGGATCACGGAGTTGGAGCCGCAGGAGCCGAGGAAAACCAGAATCAGGACTTGGAGTGGAAACTAGCTGGCTTGATATCGATTGGAACTAACTAGGGGCAAGCCCCGACCGAGGAAGATGGATCAGCATGCATCTATTCACATGGATCGACACTACTCCCTATGGAACTGAGGGCACGGATTTGGATGGCTTTGAAGGAAATGGATAGTGGTAATGGAATAGGAGCTGCCATCATCCGCCACAAATTGGAGCGAACCCAACTTAAAGGCACAGGTCGTCATCTCTTGATTGAATGGCATGAAGTAAGAAAATCCACATTAAAATGGCTAAGTCACTTACACATGTACGAGATCGAGGTCGGTCCCTAGGCATGCTCTGAGATGGCGATAAGCCGCCATAACAAATGATTCCGGAACTCACTTGAATGTGAAAAACAAGTATTTCGCCTTGAACGACACTCGATCTCGAAGGATCACATTTCACCTTGAACGACACTCGATCTCGAAGGATCACATTTCCCCTCGAACGACACTCGATCTCGAACGATCGCATTATGCCTCGAATCGGCACTCGATCTCGAACGATCACATTTCGCCTCGAACAGGCACTCGATTTCGAGCGAGCACATTACGCCTCCAACAGGCACTCAATCTTGAACGATCATATTTCACCTTGAACCGACACTCGATCTCAAACGATCACATTTTGCCTCAAACGGCACTCGATCTCGAATGATCACATTACGCCTCGAATAGGCACTCGATCTCGAACGATCACATTTTTCCTCCAACAGGTACTCGATCTCGAACGATCACATTTCACCTTGATCAAGCACTCGATCTCAAACGATAATATTTCGCCTCGAACAGGCACTCGATCTCGAATGATCACATTTTGCCTTGAATAGGCACTCGATCTCGAACGATCACATTACGCCTCGAATAAGCATTCGATCTCGAACGATCGCATTTCGCCTCGAACAGACACTCGATCTCATGCGATCATCATCAGCCTGGGATGGTTATGAATTTGTTTAATGGTCTCGATCAGCCGTTACTAACAATCAGGCAAGATCATAGATTTGTTCACAGGTCATCAACGGGTTTCGAACATTGGCCTTAAGGCAATTCAAAACAAGCCTTCCTACCGCAAGGCATGATTTAGGGGGCAAATGTTATACCACCTTTTGACTAGGTGGTATATCATAAAATTTGGCAAAATGGCTTCCATGATCATCAAGGCAGGAAGCTCGGAGAGACGGTTATCATGCTCGGAAATCGATTTTATTTGGAACTATGGACAATAGTTGGACAGATTCGGACTGGGTCCCAATCAAGGTGCAATCAATATGAAGTGACAAAGAAGGACTCTTGAGGCCACATTTCAAGTTTCAAGTCAATCGAAGTTCGTATGCTCGAGTTATGAGCAAAGGAAGAATTTATATGGATCGATCGAGAACGATCCATAAAACACCATAAATCGATGAAGATCGATCAATATCTCAAAATATTAAAAGCCAATGTACTTGAAACTTTCAGGGCATTACTATATTGAAGAGTAGAGCCCACAAAAATGATCGCATAACAAAACTCCCAAATCTTGGAAAAAGAGGTCGATCATTATTGGAACGATCGTACAAATCAACCATAACGATCCATAGGTTTACGGAAGATGATATCTCACATACGGTATGTCGTAATTGCACGAAATTCAGAGAGTAAGTATGCTACATCATGGAGCACCCCCATGATTGATTACAGCTCGATATGATGAAATCTTGTGAAATAGGCCCATCGTTATTGGAACGATCGTAAAAATCAGTATAACGATCCATAATTTTACGGAAAATGCGATATCTAACAAACGGTATGTCATAATTGCACAAAATTTGGAGAGCAAGTATCTTACATCATGGAGCACCCCTAGGATCGATCACCGATCAAAAAGATAAAATCTTGGAAAATAGGCCGATTGTTATTGGAATGATCGTACAATCAGCCATAACGATCCATAGTTTTACCGAAAACGCGATATCTCATAAACGGTACGTCGGAATTACACAAAATTTGGAGAGCAAGTATCTTACATCTTGGAGAACCCCCATGAGTGATCATAGCTCAAAAGGATGAAACCTTGGAAAATAGGCAGATCGTTATTGGAACGATCGTAATAATCAGCATAACGATCCATAGTTTTACGGAAAACACGACATCTCACAAACGGTACGCCGGAATTGTACCAAAATTTGGAGAGAAAGTACCTAAAATCATAGGGAACCCACATGATTGATCGTAGCTCAAAAGGATGAAGCATGGAATTATCTCCTATGATCCAGTTTCTAGTCAAAACAGCGAAGATTGATCGATATCTCAAAAATGGTGACTCGGAATGGCACGAAACTTTGGGAGCATGGACTAGAGGAATGGGAGACCCCATAAAAACGATCGCAGATCGATTGGAGTCAGTATGGAATGATTGGATAAATTAATTTTTGGCGTCCGATCGATCCCAAATATTGTGGGTCGGGTCGTATTGGCCTAGAGGTTTTTCTGCCGAAATTTCAGCCCGATCCATGTACGTCTTTACCTATAAATACAACAAACTAGACTCATTGTAAGAGACTGCTCGGCTGGCTCTCCTTCATCACTTCTTATCTCTTCCTCCATTAATTTTCTAAGGTAAAAACAACTGTACTTGTAATCTTACAGATAAATAAAAGATTATTGGAGTGGACGCAAGCTAGAGTTTGCCGAACCGCTATAAAACTCATGTGTTCCTTTACTTTTTCTGCTATTTATTCTATGATCTACGTGCTTATCTTTCTATTTGGATATTGTTTTTGGAAATTGGTGCTTTCACATACAACTGGGTGAAGTTTGAGAAGGAGGCTCAAGACGAGAGGGAGAAGAAGCTTTTGGAGCTGAAAGCTTCCGAGACCAAAATTACAGAACTAGAGAAGGCTTTAAAAGACTAGAAGGCCAAGCATCAAAAGACCGAAGAAGAGTTAGCGGAAGCCAAGAAATGGGCCTTGGGCTTATTTACAAAGGAAGAGACTAAGAAGGTGGCTGCTGCCGAAGCCTTCGGAATCCTCTACAACGCATATGAGTACAACCAGGATAAAGGTATGACTCTCTTTATGGGCTTCAATCCCAAGGGCAAAAAGATTGAGGAGAGCTTTTACCAGAAGTATGAGAAAGCGTGAGCTTTGGTAGGTGTTAGGCACTCAAAGGAGGATGAGCATAGAGGAGAGGTACGCCATGATTCTAAATCTCAAAACTCTCATATCGATGATGTTTAAATTTTTAGTCTGTAATAACTCTGATACACTTTCTTTATGCCTTTGTTTGTGGTAATTATGGACTTTGGTGATACTTCTATTTGGTGTTGAAGTATTCCCTTACTGTCTTCGTTGTGCCTATTCTTGAGTACTTTTCCCTTAGAGAAAGTCAAATTTTACCTCTGACTATGAAGTGTTATGGAAGAGGAGCCAAACCAGAAACTCGAGGTTGTTAGCAACCATAGGCACCCTTAAAACTCAATTAAAATCCAGTAGACTAAGAAACGTAAACTTGTCCAATAAGATTGAGGAGGTACAGAGGACACATGATCGGTCCTGTGCCAGAACGATTAAGACCTTAGACTTAGCGGTACTAGGTTAACCAACCAAATCTTGGATCTTAGGAATAAATTCAAGCTTGCTTTATATGATCGAGACGAGGTCTTTCAAGAGTTTGCTCCACTCTCTTAAGCTGTATCTAGGTATGGCAATGGGGCGGGTCTAGGGTCTAAACTCGGTCGACCCGCCCCTGTTTTGACCCTTCAAGACCCGTCCCATTAGGTCATCGGGGGCGGGGGGTAGACTCTTAACCCGTTCTTTAGAGCTCCGGGTCTGGGGTCGGGTTGGGGCTTGGCCGACCCGCACTACTAAGATTTCATAAAATCGCTTTATTACGGTAACAATGATTTTTTAATCTTTTTATATAAAAGCGGTATAACATGTATTTTCTAATGTTCCATTTAATAAGTTATATAATTTTTATGATATTAAGTTGCATCACTAATAATTATATAATAACATATGCATGTTTTTCTTAAACCGTTATCATACACCTCATTTTATTACCTTACTTATCATTGTACACACATTGATATTTATATTTATTTTATCATTTAGTGAAAATCCCTCTTACAAATAATATATATATATATATGTGTGTGTACATTAATACATAATTTTGAATGAATATGTAATTCTTCACCGGGTCTTGGGGAGGGGCAGGTCTACCTTGACCCGTATAGGTTTCGGGTACGGGGCGAATGTTCGGACCCACACCGGGTCTACGGGGTGAGTCTGGGACAGGGTTTAAAAACCCTGAGGTGGGTCTGGGACATAAAAAACCCACCCCAACCCGCCCCATTGCCATCCCTAGCTGTAACTAGGAGACTCACTATTGAAGAACAAAAGATTATCTTCCCTTAAAGGATTCTATGGTCCATATTTAACTATAACTCCGGAGGCTCTTCCTGCTTACTGAAGTGTAACCCTACCTCCCTTAGCAATTGCCAAACGGAAGACTCCTTAAAGTGAACATGTTTCAGAATATGTTCCCCAAGTTGCCCCAAGTAAGCTCTTCTCCATCAGAACTCTCTATATCAAAGAGTGGTTTAGGGAAGGACATCACTTTTTCCAATATGTCCAGACCCTCGGGGTCTCTTGCGGATACTAGAAGTAGAGGCCTTAAGATCATTTTAGCTACTAAGGAGAAATTTGCCTACCTCAGAGGACCATGAATTTTGTACTCCCTTTTTTTACTTACTATCTATATCAGTTCTCAGGGAATGAAATAGAACTGTTATTATGATGACCTATCTTTTCTGGTTCTAGCTTAAATCTTGTTTTAGGGGCAATCATGTCCCAACTACTTAAGGTTAGGGAGAGAACTTGGCTCCATGCAACGGAGTATTGACGGTAAGATGTCGAATTAACGAAATATAGTCCTGATCTCGATGCTAACATCAATGTTGTCCTTAAAGATAATGAATCTTTGAAACGGACTCTCCAAAAAGATGTCTGCCATGCTAGAGGTAGTGTCAGTTACAGGTCAAGCTTCAGAATCGGTAGTTTCGGTGTTGTGGGACTCGGCGACTACTCTTAGACAGTAATTGGATGAAGCTTATCAAAAGCTTTTGACAGTCAAGCTGCGAGAACTCGAAACTGATAGTAAGCATACCAGTGAAGTTACGGTTGCAACCCCTTTGGCTCGAGGAAGTAGGTAGAGGGTACTCTGCTATTGGAATTCCTTCTTCTCACAGGACTATAATTGTCTCTTCCGGGTCTCATTCCCAACACTCCCAACCTGAAGGGAGTTCCTCCTCAGCCCTAGTGCCTAATGCATCAATCATTCTTGTTTGTACCAATGATGGTCAAAGAATCTCATTCAGGCAATTTAAGAAGGAACAGATATTTAAGACGTATGACATGATTGAGGAGCATTTCAATGTCACTTAGAGGGGGCCGTGAAGGAAGCCGAAACTAGGGTTAGGAATGTGCATGAAGGCTTATGAGATGTTGCCCCTTCTTTTTTTCCTTTGTATATTGTGTTCCAAATGTATTAGTAATCACTTAGGTAATCTATCTATAACATTGTGGTCCTCTTTGTCTTTTTGGTTGACTAGTTCTTTCTACTCGAGCCATTTTGCTTGTCCTTTTTAATTCCATCTCGGGGTTCTTCTTGACCCTTGGCGTCTCGCCGTATTGGGATTTTCGATGTCTATTCTTACTAGCTTGATGACATCTTACGACACAGATTGTAATCCTTACCCAATGCTCATTTTTATTTAGGAATGCTCATCCTAAAACTGTAACCTTATTAGGAACTCTATCCATTTTGATCTTATGCATGATACTTTTCGATTGTGGCTAACTATTATTGGAAACTACCCAACATACTCATCTAACTAGGGATTTACCCAATGCATAGTACTACTTGACCATGGCTCACTATCATTGGGAATCTACCCAACACTCTAATCTAACTCGGAATCTACAAGATGCACGACACTTCTCGTCCATGGTTCAGTATCATTGGGAATCTACCCAACACCCTAATCTAACTAGGAATCTAACGGATGCATGGCACTTCTCATTCATGGCTCACTATCATTGGGAACCTACCCAATATTCTGATCAAATCGGGAATCTACCCAACACATGGTACTACTTGACCATGGCTCATTATCATTGGGAATCTACCCAATATTCTAATCTAACCAAGAATCTACCCAGCGCATGGTACTACTTGACTATGGCTCGCTATTATTGGGAATCTACCCAATATTCTAATCTAACTGGTGATCTACCCAGTGCATGATTCCATTTGATCATGACTCACTATCAGCATGAATTCTACTTTTGATGTCTTTTTAAACCCAGTGATATGGCCTTATACTTTGTAGCGCATTACTGTGGGGTGCTCTTATGGCGAGGTCAACCAATTTATCATTTGGTCTAAATCTATAGCCACTTTTGGCGGGCATCAACCATCTACAACCAGTTTTGGCGGGTGTCGGTCATCTACATCCACTTTTGGCCAGTATCGACCATTTAAACCCATTCTAAGTTACTGGTTTTACAAAAGGCTAATTATAACTTGGTAAAAGAGAAATAAGAGTGCATTTAAATTACTATGTAAAAAACTTTTGAAATTGAGTAGTTAGTAGGTCTCAATGCTCGGTAGAAAACATATTTAGTTTCAGTTTGATAAGAGAATTATTGAGAAAATTAACACCTTTAAGAAAAAAGTGAAACTCTTTATTGAACTCATCAAATCAATATAAGAGTTTCGACCCTTGGACTCTAAAGGCAAACACGACAATCGAAAATAACTAAATGAGAGAAATACTAGATATAATTTCATGGGTATCGAAACTGGCTTGTACTTACTGAGAGAGGAAAGAGCTAAACCCAAAAGGAGCGTCTTTGGTAAGATAAGAGATTTCTTCAAATATAAAGATCCATATAGCTTCCCTTGTCTTCAGAAGGGGGCGAATATATATTCAGTCGAATGAGACTATATGAATTTCTCCTGAAACATAGAAACAAAGTTAAACATTTATAAAGATGAGATATGCAAGCAACTATTTAATAAACTCAATCAATTTCTCTTTCCGTATGAAGATTTGTACGGCTTGAGAAAATCTTCAACCCTCGTCTATTTCATGCTCATTTGCTTGATGGTAAATACAGTAGTTTCTTTCGTTTTGGATCATCTTTAATGGATAGGGGATAGGTTGGAATAATGGAGCTCTCCACGTGTTTCCAAAAAGATCCAAGATAGATTTCGATTGAGCGAAGTAAGGACCTGGTCTCGTTTGACCTTCTTTTGAGATCAAATGGTATAGGTAACCGGGAAGGCTCTTTTAGCAGGGAGATATGAACCTTTATCTGTCATTACTACTACACTTATAAGTCCTTGATTTTTTTCCATAGTCTTGATCGTCCCTCAGAGTTGAGCAAACTCTTGGAAGGACTCCTGAAGATACTCCAAAAGCTATTTGATCTGGAGAGCTTGAAGCTCATAGACGGAATCATAGTCCTAGTCTCGGTCTTTTTCCCAGATGAGGGCAGCAGGATGCCCTTCATTATCTTCTTTAATAAGCTAGATGCAAAGATTGAGGAGTTCCTCGTTCTTAAAGTCAATTATGGTTGGAAGGATGGTGTCACCGAACTTCTGAGAAGGGACAAATGATGGAGGTTGGGCCCTCCTTCTAGCACCAAAATGTTAGTGTAGAATTTTGTCTACACCAACATCCCAAGATCTGATGGTAGAGCTCCGAAAGCTGGTTGAGCTCTCGATTATTAGATTATCAAGATGTTCCGTAATCAAGTTAGAGTTACGGAATGTTGAACTATGGAGTCATGATGATAAACGAGAAGAAGGTAAATACTGAAAGTAAATAACACCAAGACTTTATAGCGGTTCAGGCCAAAAGTCCATACGTCCACTGTCAATTCCTTATTTAGTCACTCTTATATAGTCGAGAGGCTTATTACATTAAATCTAGGCATTTCCGCCATTAATGAGTTTTGAATAGACCTCTAATATAGGAAAATACACTATGATTTAATGTTGGTTCTTTTTCATGCCAGAATATCTTTGTGCCTTGGGATTGCCATTTATTTATAGTTTATATGCAGTAATGCCATTGGTGGAAGGTTTGCTGTTCGGATTGCTGAAGTTGTTTATTGAGAGGTTATGATATAAGCTTGTGCCAAACATCTAGTGGTGCTACTTAAGAGATGCAGATTAATGACTTGCTTCATGCCTAAATGGAATTTTGTATCTGGGCTGTGCATCATCTTGTTGGCCATCTCGACCATGGATTCTTGCCACCTTGAATTGGTGCTTTGGGCTTCGAACCAGCTAATGGGCTGCCTCTTTCGGGTTTAGGAAGATAATCGTCGCCTTTTGCTATTGGGAATTTTGGGTACAACACTATGTGTTGTCTAACTTTTTTCATACAGCTCTTTTTCTTATGCATGAGAGATCATTAATATACTCTGACTTATTACGATTTCTGACATTTTGTTTAACAGGTTGGCATACTATGCCTTATATGATGTCTATCGTGTTTATGTACTTCTATTTATCATATTAAATTTGGTCGTTTTCATTTTAATTTGTAACATGTAGATATTATGGTTAATTTTAATTATTCCCTTGAAGCTCATCGTTTTCGGCATTCAAAGGATCTGGATTTGACAACGTTTTCGAGTGAACAAATGCAGTAGGTCTACAAAATAATTGTTTGTTGTTGTTGTTGTTGAATCAGGTATTAGTTCAAAAAATGTCTTTTTAGATGCTTGTTCGCAAGTGTTAAGTTTTTCTTACTATCTAAACAAATAATCATTCAAACGCTTGCTCAATAACATGTTTAACCCATTCACTACGTAGCTATCAATAGGGGAATATTTTGTTGAGGAGTGCTACTAAAAGAAAATCCAAATATCCTTATAATATTAGAGAACAACTTTGTAACACTCTTAATTTTTAATAACATTATTCAAGAGATTTAATTAGATTAATTAAATAGAATAATGTAAATACTAGAGTGATAAGGGGATTGAGATTTGGAAATTTATTTAGAGGCCGAGCTTAATTAAATAAATAGGCTTATTAATGGCTTTATATGTTAATTAATTAACGCAAGGGCATATTAGGAATTGTGCACCATAATTCTATTACCTTAAAATCTCGTTTCCTTTGCCATTCACGTTCATTCTTATAAAACGCAAAACATAAACAAATAGAAAAGCAAAGCCGGCCATTACTTAGGGAAGAAAAGGGGAAAATCAAATTAAAGCTAAGGAATCAAGCTAAGGAAATTAATTAAGGATCAAATCTCAAATTCCTTATCCTAATCAAGGTGAATAATAATCTAAACCATCTCTATTTTGTTTCTCCGATCATTTGATTTTTGGGTTTAAGTTTAAATTCAATATGATAATGTTAGATGATGATATGCTTGGATTTTACGATATGTTTGATTCAAACAAGATTGGTTGATAAGTGTTTTATACGGTTTTTAGGCTAAAATCGTTTCTTTTGGATTTTGAATGCCACGAGGAATTTATATGTTATGAAAAACATTAATTTGGAGTTGGGTTTTAATTTTTTATAATTTTCCAAGCTATGGAAAATTTATTATAAATTTTTAAAGGAAAATATGAACAATTGGGTTTATAAATTGATTTCAGAAATTATATGAAGAATTTGGGTCTGAAATATAGATGTTAGATAACATATTAAAGGTGAATTTCTGTGATTTTTGGAGATTTTTCCAAAGTGATTTACTATGGAAATTAAATTATTTTGGAAGGAGGACTTAAATGATTTAATTGTTTTGCTTAATGGAATGGCTTATTTGTAAAGTAATCTTTGTTTAGATCTGAAATTACGCGGTAGTTTTATTTTATGAAAGAATTTGAAAGTTCATGACAACCAATTAAATGTTTACAAATAGGCAGACTAGTTAAAAAAACATTTACTTTAAAAGGCATTAAAGCAGTCTTTACCCAGAAATTATGTTTTGCCTCTTTTAGTAGTACCTTTCGACCATGTACTTCCGCCTCAAAACCCACTAAGCCGAAACCAATACACAAGGTATCAATACGTTGGTCCGTAGTGGATTAGAAGAAAATGCTGCATGTATGGTGTCGAAACCATACTTTCAAAGGGGACGAAACCAGTTAGCTTTCGAAGGTCTCTGTTTTATCATCTAAAGAAAAGCGCTTGCCTTGTTTTTGATGAATACTCTCAAAGGAGTCGAAACCAATGCTTTCGAAATGGGTCTTTAAAATAGCTTTCGAAAGAGTTGCCATGTTTTTAAATTAATGCATTCGAAAGGGGTAGTTTCAACCCAATCGAAACCCTGCTGCCAACCTTATGCCTTTCGACTGGATTGAAGTCATCAACCAGATCAAAAGGTAGCTTTTGTTTTATAAATATAAGCCACTTTCTAAAGCTTTTGAAAGGGTTTAATGGTTTCGAAGGCAATGGCTTCAAAAGGGGTTTCGAAGCTAACCTTCAAATGTTTACTTAAACGATTTAAGCTTTCGAAAGGATGGTTCCGAAGCCATCAGTTTTCCTCGAACTCTTTTATACGAAGTAAAAAGGTTTCGAAAGGGGTACTTCCGTTTATATTCACTTTGTCCCAAAAGACATTTTTAGAATAAACTAAATGATTTTGAAAGGGATACTTTCAAATGATTTCGAAAGGGGTACTTTCAATGGTTTCGAAGCTATGCTTCTAAGAGTTAATAAGTAATACTTTAACACTTTCGAAAGGTACGTTTTGATGGTTTCGAAAGAGATGATTTAAAGTGTTTTGAAAGACACGGGCTTAGTGTTTTGAAAAGAAGAATTGAATGCTTTCGAATGAGGTTATCCAATTGTTTCGAAAGTAAAAGTTATAGGTTTCGAAAGCCTTAGTTTTTAAAACAATGAAGCCAATCTCATTTTTAAAGGAAAATCATGGCATAATAAAGGAGTTTTAAAATGACTTTTAAATATGAAGTTTTTGAAGAAGCTTTCCTTGATAAAATAATAGGTTAAAGGGATTATCCATGTTTTATATGAAAAGGATTTTAAGGATATTAAATCGCAGGTGTTGGTACTATTATGTTATTATGTTTGCTTCTTCTAATATATATATTCACATTATAATGGACCCATAACTGTATTTTGGGGAGAAAAGAGAAAAATAATCAGTTAGGTTGACCCCGTAGTGAATATAAATTGATTTAATTTCTGAATGAGTAGAATTGCATCTAGGCGGTCAGGAAGACCAGAACATAGGATGCCTAAACACTGGTTAAAGAAGTTGTTAGATAGACAGGTTCATAGTAAACCCATGAAAACTATGATTAGGAAGAGTTATTGGCAGGGGCCAATATGTTTGTAGTGAACCCATGAAAACTATATCTAGATTAAGTTATTGACAGAAGTCAATAGGTTCCTAGTCAACCCATGAAAACTATGATAAGAGGGAAGTTATTGGAGATACCAATGGGCTCAGAGAGATCCCATGAATAAGGATGTTATTGGCAAGGGCCAATAGGTTCTTAGTGATCGCATGAAAATTATGAAATCAGACAGGGAGTCCATAAGTTTTAAACAGGTTATTAGTAAGCCCATGAAAACTAATAGGTTAATAATGACCTTAGAAACTATAACTGAGACAGATAGTCAAAATATATGGGGATGGGTAATTAAGAATTGATTTACTTGTTTGCATATCATCATAATATCTTGAATTGTTATGTTTTAATCATTGTGGATGCAGGAGCACAGTATATGGTTTTTAAAAAAGATTTGGATAAGATACTAATGAAGGGAAAACCCGTTCTGCTAAGCAGTGTGTGGTCTCACTAGATATCTAAATGGTTTGAGATGGTAGGTTATTATTCATAACAGGCTTTATGTCTAACTCGAAGTTTATGTTTTCCTCTTAAACTCTCGGGTGCTCAATTACTCTGAGTAGTTTGAGAGTTGAGGTTTTCAAATACCTCATTAGACGAATAAGCTTCCGGAGATGTGCATGAGGCAAGCTAGATAATAAGAGTTCTTTTCTATTTTGATTCCACTATGTTTTGTTGTAAAGTCAAAGTTGTTTACTTGACTAGTAATATATACTCTGATCATCGAAGGGGGCATCTTCATATGTCGTTCTTGGCGTATGTTGTAATAATTATATTTTCTCCGGATGTGGTTCTCGAATCTGGGATTATGTAATGAATTTGAAATGTTTTGAGATGGAATGTGAAAGTTGTTTAATGATTTTAATTTTTTTCCATATCCATGTATTTCTGTTATATCAATGCATCTAATATTACCGTATTTGGTCGCCGAGGATTAATAACTATGGATGACTGCAGCATCCGTAGCCGTTAGTTTTGGGCCTCCAAATGTGGGATGTTACAAACTTACACAGAACCAATTAGTTAATGTGAAAAGTGATTTGTTGATATTTATAGAGATTTATTTACACTATTTCTCGACGTGAGATTATTCTCAACATGCACCCTTGTGTGTCATATCTTTTGAACAAGATTACGTGTTGCTTTGGGTGAAAGTAGAATATGCGATGATTAAGCATACACCGATCAAGCCTAGCTCCGATACTATATTAGTGTTCAACTTGCTATCATCAAACCAATTGCTTAATCTAAAGAGTATTCTCTTAAAATTTATTAGAGATTAATTATATTAATTTGTGGATACGAGATGATTTTCAACACCCACCTCCTATGTGGCCTTTTGAGACATACCACTAAGTATCCGCGTCCGTTAAGCACACACTGCTTAAGCTTAGCTATGGTGCCATATTATGGAACCACTTATTATCATAAAACAATTCGTCAATGCGAATGAACCACTAATTATCATAAAACAATAGGTCGATGTAAAGAATGATCTCTTGCTATTCATAAAGGTCAACCATATCAATTTAATCATTCTCAACAAATAAACCGACCCATAAAAGAATTATCCTCATCAAATTCACATTCCATCAGAAAATTAAACAATCAAAATACAATTCATAATCAATATTTGTGAAAATTACTCCACTAAAATTTGTGTTTACATTAGGGCTAAAACTATAATAAAAAAAGAAATTATTCGGAAAAACTAAAGGTGATTTCAGAAAACATTCTTCGAAGCATCATTTTTGAGATTTTGGATTACTCGAGTTAATCTCATCATTATTGGTATGGAAGATCTATAATAGGATGAATATGTGAGCTTTTATGAGGAAAATAAATGTTGAAAAGGTGTAGCTTTAGTTGAGAGCTGTGCAGTTAAAGCGCTTGGCAGATTCAAAGCGGTGGAGGTGCAAAAAGTCATAGCGGGGATACAGCGAGAATATAGCAGGATATAGCGGATGGCTTTAAAATAGCATATAAAACTTGTACTTAATGTTTTTACGAATATATAAAAGGTAATTAAATGAAAAATTATCATTCAATTGAATTATAACTAATACATAAATAATTTTTAAATAAAAACATGTGCAAATATATTTTAAATAAACGTAAAACTGTTATATAACATAATTGAATTTAGTAGAATATTAGAGTATTTTCATTTCTGAAAATATATTAAAAATTAAATCAAATAAATTAGTTTCATAATTTTTATAATGTATAAATTGAATTTTTCAATTCATTTTATTAAAGAAGATATAGCGGGAATAGCGAAAATAACGGGATATAGCGGAAATAGCGAGGATTAAAGCGGAAAGGCTATATGAAAATATCGTAGCGGCAGAAACCCGCTATGAGATATAGCGGGGTTATAGTGGAGTAATAGCGGGGCATTAACTGCACAGGTTGAGAGGGTAGATAATATGTTTTATTAGAATATTGAGTGGTCGTATTATAAAACTTAAGGTGTGTTCTTGAACGACAAAAAAGAGGCGCACGAAAAAAACATTTGAAAAGCACGAAAGGGGATAGTCCGCGAAAGGAGAATGTAAGAAAGAGGCATTTTTAAAGGGGCATTTTAATTGTTTTGTTATTGTATTTTTGTTTTAATATTTTCTAATTAATACAGTTAAATTATTTATATTATTTATAAATTATGAGATTCTCAAAAAATACAATAAAAAAGACACGTACTAGTAGTTCAAAATAAAAATAAAATACTAGTTTGTATATATTATTTATAAATAATTGCAACAACTTTAGTTTGTATGCATCATTATAACAATTGACTGTAACTACGAGGGAGTGTCACCAACCTAAGTGGGGGTGCAGAAGTAATGTCACCGTTGACGACGGTCGATCTGGCTAGTCAGATCACTAGGGTCGAGGGAATTTTCGAAAAATGTATATTTTGTTTGTATTTGAATTTAAAATTTAAAATGAATTAACATAATAAGTATATACTAAAAAATGTTAATTGTGATTAATTAACGCTGACGTCTGACGCGTCCAGTTTTCTATGTTCATTTAAACAAAGAAGAATGGTAGGTTTAATATCAGATGCGTCTAACGCGTCCAAAAGTTACGCAACCGTAAAATGTGCAAAAATGGTCCGCACACGGATCCCTTTGGACGGTAGAAGTAGCTTAAAAAGTTTAGCGGCAGCTTTTAAGCAAAGTATTGATAAAGATTTTCTTTGTTTTCTTTTTAATATTTGGAAATAGGAGAACCTCATTGCTACAAGTTATAACCGGGAAGTGGTATTTCCAATTTTTTAAACTAACCCTGCTTTTGTGCTCTATTTACCATTTTATCAGTCTGTCCTGTTATTCTCTGCTCCATTTTCATACATGAAACATTCTCCCTTTCCAAACCCAAACTTCTTTTTTCCTCTTTCTTTCCTTTCATTACTAGAAGAAAAATGGCCACTTTCACTTCAATTCGCATTTTCACTTTCCTCCTCTTCTTTCTCAGCATTTACAATTCCCATGCGAACCCAGAACTTAAAGCTTTAATGGAGATCAAGTCTTCATTGGACCCAACTGGCAAAATTCTGTTCTCTTGGCATATTGACGGAGACCAATGTAGTGGAAAATTCGAAGGAGTCGCATGCAATGGTCATGGAAAAGTTGCAAATATTTCGTTACAAGGGAAGGGTCTTGCTGGTCGTTTATCTCCTGCTATTACTAAACTCAAATGCTTATCTGGGCTTTACCTTCATTACAATCAGATCAATGGAGAAATACCAAAAGAAATTGCGAACTTGACTGAGTTGGTTGACTTGTATTTGAATGTTAACAGTTTGTCGGGAAGCATTCCTTCTGATTTTGGAAGCATGAAAAACCTTCAAGGTATGATTTTGTTATTTTGTTCATGTGATTTCTGCTCGTTTGAGTTGTTTAAAACAGTAAAGTTTGGATTTTTATGTATGTTACTGTGCATTTTTCATGTAATTTATCTTCTGTACCTCAGCTGCTCAATTGTAACCTATTTTTACTGGTTTTTAGCATTTTGTGAAAATTATAATGGTTTGAATTTAAAAAGGTTCAAATCTTGCTATGTGAAACTTTTAAAGATCCCGACTTTATGACTGTCTATAGCTGCTTTTTTTTTTTTGGTTTCAGGATATGTAATCATTCCATATATTTATAAAGTGTAGTCTAATGCATTTTTGTGTTGTATATAGTTCTTCAGCTTTGCTACAATCAGCTTACAGGAAGCATACCAACTCAACTTGGCCTTCTAGAAAATTTAAGTGTTCTCGCTTTGCAATCTAACAATCTTCATGGAGCTATACCTGCAAGTTTAGGGGATTTAACTCAACTAACAAGACTAGATTTGAGTTTCAACAAACTCTTTGGTTCAATTCCAACAAAGCTAGCCGAACTTCCTCAGCTTCAAGTATTAGATCTTCGGAATAATTCTCTTTCGGGCAATGTTCCATCTGGTAACACCATTTATTTACTGTTTCTATATATATAATAACAACCCTTTCCTTTTGAATTATGTTGCACCTGAATTGATTGGAATGTTGTCCTAGTATCTTATTCATTGTATATTCTTCAAATTTGTTGGTACATGTAAAGTCCTTGCTATTTTCACCTTGTTATTATTTGTCTATATATTTTAATTTTTTGCATAAAGTTATAACATTGAGAGTGTATTTGACAAGGCTAATTCTATTTGCGCGCACCGCTTATTACCTTTCCCACCCCACTAATTTCTAAAAATAATGATTGACTACTTTACCCCTTTAATTATTTAAACTGATATTCGTATCTTTTTTTCTTCCTCTCTTACTTGTTACTTTTGTAATTTTAAAAATAATGATTGGCAAGGAGTGTTTGTTTTGAAGTAGCGGGATGGAAAAAACAATAAACGGGATGGAAAAAACAATAAATTTATTTTGTTTTCCGTATTATGGAAAATAACAAAAAAAATAAAAAAAAAATCCATCACCCGGTTGTCTCTCCATTTCTCTTCGCCATCCTCTACCATCACTCCGCCCCCGGCTCCGTCCTCCGTCGTTCCGTCATCCCCACCGTCGTTCCTTCATCCCCACCGTCGTCCTTTCATCATCGTCGTTATGATTAAATTTTTTAAATATTTTTCTTCGTTCAACCCATATTTTGCAATAAGTTTTGAAACCGCAAAATGCAAAACTCAAAATGAAACCAAACAAACCTCAAAATTTTTGATTCAAAAGCAACACATAAGTTGATAAGTTGGACGAAACAAATATTTGCTTTTAACTCATTTGAAAAAAAATTCAACTATATTTAGTCACGCACACCTTTTAAAGAGATTTTTTGAAAATATTGTGATTTGTTTGCCTTGCAGAACTTAAGCGACTAAACGAAGGATTTCAATTTGGCAACAATGCCAATCTATGTGGAGTAGAATTCTCTTCCCTTCGCAGATGCACAACATCAGATCTCTTAAGCTCAAACAGACCCGAACCAATCAACCATGACCCAAAGGATTCAAACCCTAACAACCTAATTCCGTTAGAAATCCCTAAATCAGCCAATGTCACTACCGCACATTGCAACACCACAAACTGTTCCAGCAACTCAAAATCCTCTACCCTAATCATCACCGTAGGAATCATCGCGGTTTTAGTTTCAGGCGGTCTTTCAGGTCTATTATCCTTTGCATGGTACCGCCGTAAAAAGCAAAAGATCAGCAATGGCAGCTCACAAGAAACAATGGATAACCATCGCTTAAGCATTGATCGCTCAAAGGATCTTCCATTAAAACCCGCTTCTCCACTTATTAGCATTGAATACTCTAACGGGTGGGACCCGTTAGCCTCGCTTGAGGCTACACAAAGTTTTAGGTACAACGTGGAGGAGGTGGAGAGTGCTACTCAGTACTTTTCGGAGGTTAACTTGCTTGGAAAGAGCTGTTTTGCAAGTACTTATAAAGGGAGGTTGAGAGATGGTAGTGAGGTTGCGGTTAAGAGCATTAGCAAGTCGAGTTGCAAATCAGAGGAGGTGGATTTTTTGAAAGGGTTGAAGTTGTTAACGGTTATTAGGCATGAAAACGTGGTGGGGTTGAAAGGTTTTTGTTGTTCGAGGGGAAGAGGAGAGTGCTATCTTGTTTATGATTTTGTTGCTAATGGGAGCTTGTTGCATTATTTGGATGTGAAGGTTAACGATGCAAGTAGGGTGCTTGATTGGCCGGTTAGGGTTTCGATCATCAAGGGCATTGCAAAAGGTATCTATACTTCAACTTTTCTGAATTTTGAAATTGTCGATCAAAACTCTTTTTTTTTTATTTCAAAAAAAAACCAAGTTTATGCCTGTAAACCCTTTATGAGTACGTGCGGTACCCACCACACATACTTCATATAAATCAAAGGGTGTTATGCTTGTGGCCTTTAACGGTACAAACTCATTTTCTTGACTATTGATCACTAGTAATTGTGATAAAATATTAGTTGTTTCGCTATGATTTTGAATTCAATTTTGGCATATATATCATTCAAGTTAAAATTATTATTGTTGTTTGAGCACTGAACTGGGCCATTCATTTCCTGTAGTGATTTACAATAAATTTATCAAACAAAAAATTGACTGTTAGTTTCGAACAGTTCGAATTGATAGTCATTTTTGCTGAAATCTGAAGTGATTTATTTATGTCTATTCTTCATAAAGCCTTGAGGATCAATATATTTGACTTTAGCATACATCCACTTAAATCAAAGGGTTCATGTACTTATGGTTTTTGACTTTTCTAATGTCATTATTCAGCTTTGATGTTCAACCAAGTGGCATATGAATACAATTAAAGAGTTCATGTCCAGTAATAAGTGCTTAAAGTCATTATACAATTATCACAATAAGTGATATTTACCTAATTATAACTATTAAACAGCACACAATTCTGTCTTGCTTATTGAAGCTTTTAACGCTTATTACGCCATAAATCCTGATTGAAAACAAACACACTTAAAGCTAATCAACATTCAGCAAATAGAGTTTAAATATTTTCATACTTTTTTTTCAGGTATCAGTTACTTACACGAAAACAGAACTCACAAACCACCTTTAGTCCACCAAAATCTATCCTCCGAAAAAATACTCATCGATCAAAACTTTGCCCCTAAAATATCCGGGCCTGGCCTGAACAAGCTCTTAGCAGATGATGTAGTTTTCTCTTCTTTGAAAGGAAGTGCAGCAATGGGATACCTAGCTCCTGAATACACTACTACTGGTAGATTCACTGATAAAAGCGATGTGTATGCATTTGGAGTCATCCTGTTCCAAATTCTCACAGGCAAAACTCGTGTCACGCACTTGAGACTAAGCGCAGAATCTGGCAAGCTGGAAGACCTAATCGATGAAAACCTTAATGGGAAGTATAACAAGTTAGAAGCTGCTAGAGTTGCAAATGTTGCATTGGTTTGTACTAGTGAAGTTCCCAGTCAGAGGCCTAGAATGGAGTCCGTGATTAAGGAGTTTACAAGCTTTTGATGCCAATGTGACATTTTGTTCTTTGCACTATGTAGTGTTTGTTTTATATTATTTGGCAGCTAGTTCTTGCAGTTTGGTTAAAACAATTCTAGTGATGCAACACGTGAAGTATCTGGCTGTGTTCTACTTTGGAAATTTACTGTTATGTTTTCTTGACATTGGCATATCTGCTGCTCATAAGAAGTTACTTTTGTTGCTCTGTTGGGATGTTACCGGTAGGACTGCTAAAGTAAATCCCGCAGGAGTAATCAGTCTTTCCTCATAAATTGATCAAAAAAAATGCCAAACATTAATTGACCATCAATATTAAAGTTGTGACTGCCATTAAACGTCAGCCAGCATATTTATGTCATAAAGTAGTACATTTTGACCCATATCCATTCCCGTTGTTAAATTATTGTTGGCTTCACCCTCACACACACACACACACACTCACATTTCATAGCTTAAACAAAAGATTAGTAGCTGATCATGCTAGAATTGCGGAGTTTTGCATTGATTTGCACTGGTGAAGTTATAAGTCAAGGGCCAAAAACGGAGAAGGTGGTTAACAAGCTTAGTAGCTTTTGATGCTAATGTAAAATTTTCAAATGACTTAAGTTCTTGTATTGTGTAGTCATAGTAGCCAGTCCTTGTGATTTGATGAAACAAATTTTAGTGGTGCAGCATGTGAACTATTTTGTTGCATTCTTGAAATTTTGGTTTTTGCTATTTTGATCGCCATTGGGATAAAAGTGATACTGTTATGTTTAATTGCCATTCGTTGATCTGTTCCTCATGACAAGTTACTATTTTGAATATGAAATTTGCTTTCACTATTATGTTGAAATGTTTATGTTAGAATTCAATACAGAAAGAAATGAGAGAAAGATTAAACATTAAATGAGAAGCGGACTACATTGTTATTAAACTTGATGAATAAACTAAAAAATTACAAAGCTATTTATAGACCGGTAAATAAACACTAAGCACTACCTAAGAAATATGACCACTCCTATATTATTGCTAAAGACCAGGACAAATAAAGAACTATTCATTATTTCTAACACCCTCCCTTAAACTAAATGTGTCTAACTTTCAGTTTACAACTCACAGATGCTGATTTATAAAGAACCGCGGTTCTCAATCTTCATGTCTTGCATAGACAAACTCGGTCACAACTTCCATCTCTATTTGGTTGAACATGTTCAACTGTTTCGTGTTGATTGGTTCTTCACTTATTAACCATCAACAAATACTATTGGTTTCATTGGTTCCTCTTAGGGATTCACTGACCTCTCCACTCGGGTCATTCCTTGTATATGTCATCCCCCCAACAAGCTAGAGCTACGGCTTTTCTTTCTTGCTTGTTGGATGACACGAAACCAAACATGCTTTACTCACAGGTTTTACCTACTCCACATGTAGACATGTCCATCTACTTATAGACATATCATCAAACAGTTTCTGAGCACTTTTCAACTTGTCCAGCCTTACAACCAACGTTCTGCGGAACACTTTCTTCATGCTAACTTCAACATCAACATAAAGGCACAATTCTCACACTACAATACAAACAACTCCACAAACATCACTGTCTACTTCATTTCACTGCCTCAAATACAGTCAACAAGTCTACCTCCTACATTCACCATCAATTTACAATCCTCCACTCTTACTTCTCAATGCACTGCACATACAACACTATGTGCACACTCGTACTCAAAATTTCATCAACAAACGTCTGCCATCAAATATTAAAACACAGTTGTGTCTCCACTGTCACCAACCCCACAGCACTACTCACTTCTCCCACCATTCTCCGGTGCACACCATTCACCAGTGCACCATACTGTCTATACTTCAACATATCACAGAACAACACACTCAATATCCTACTTTACAGTGCCATCAAATCCATACAATCACCACATCACCTCTGCCTCAACATTTCAAACCACTGAACCACATCACACAACATACCTCATCACCTCCTCTGACATTGCCAGTTACTTCAACCATCAAACCATACATCAAACTGTCACTGCCATCCAATATCCCCTGCACATCTACACTGACCACAAAAACGGCTGCTTCAACCAACTACCATCCCTAAACTCCCACATACACCCTTGCCTGACAGCAACTCATTACTATCTTCACAACACCTGCACATACACACTCCAGATCACCTGATCACCACCTTGCAACTTCCACCACATCAAACATTTCTAACAACATACAACTACTTACTGCCTCCATCCCTATTGCACTTGCCTGTTCATTTCACTACCTTAACTTTACATTACTACTCCCTACTCAACACTTCACAGCCAAACACTGTTTCTTGCATCATCAAGTGCCATACAACTCCTCCACCCAATAGTCCATCCCCTTCTGTTCAATTGCACAATTGCATCACTAACCAGACATCATAGTACATCATACTGCAAAACACTCACTTGCTTTCACTTGTCAAACTACACTGCCCAATTCCAAAAAAAACACAGCATACATACCTTACAATCTTCCTCTCTGCTACACTTGACATACCCCACTGCACACAATAATTTTTTTTTACCACATCATAACTTCTATTACAGCTCCTTGTGCAACATCATCTACAAACTTCAACTTCCAAACCCCTCTGTTATCGCCAACTGTTGAACAGAGCCACAAATCTCCTTGCATCCTCCTACACAACTTCATCATGCAAATCTGCAGAATCACCAACCACCACACCGAAACCCATCCATTTACAACCCTCACCTCAAGCTATAACCCAATCCAATACTTGCCAACACCTCTTCTACCCTTGCTCAGCAACTCCATCCACTGCCTAGCACGTCAGCCCCTTTAACCTAACTTCCCATCAAACTACCTTAACCTGACTGAAATCAACGCACCACAACAGCTCCGCCTACCATCTTCTCAACCGGCGACCCACTGCGCCTCAGTCAACAACACACGATAACATAGCTTCATCTACCAGCTTGTTTCTAATAGAGCAATGCAATACACGTATCAAGTTAGGCAATCTCAACATAGACAAACATTTAATCCAACACCTTTCAAACGCTAACAACAACAAGATTTAGGCACCTCAACACAACATCAACTCTTCTCCAGTACATCATTGAGCTCCTCTCGAACTCCATTGTAGTGCCAACTACTCACAAGCACCCGATCCGAAACAACAATTTTCAAATCTACGGCGAACTTCACGACATCATTTTAGCATCGAGCATCTCATTAACACCACTCTAGTTCAGCCAACCCTTGGATTCACATTTTCAGGCGACTCTCAGTCAGACCTCGGCATTGATACTTCGTCAGCAGCATAGCAACACTCGCAACTCTGACGGCGGCCCATCTCCTTCTAGATCTGAATCAACAGGAAGTAGCGCTTCAACTTCATGGCGGTTCTGAAAGTGTCTCTCGTGATGGCAGCAGTCAAGCTTGTGACATATCCGAGCTTTATCCTCCTTGCGGCACAGGAGCAAATTTTGTTTTTTTTTTAATTTGGGAATGAAGACAAATTTATTTTTGAAGAGGAACAGGATTTTGTTTTCTTCGACTCTCTGGATCTCTCTATCTCCTCTCTTATCTAACCTGGCTCTGATACCATGTTAGAATTCAATACAGAAAAAAATGAGAGAAAGATTAAACGTTAAATGAGAAGCGGACTACATTGTTATTAAACTTGATGAATAAACTTAAAAATTACAAAGCTATTTATAGACCGGTAAATAAACACTAAGCACTACCTAAGAAATAGGATCACTCCTATATTATTGCTAAAGAACGGAACAAATAAAGAACTATTCATTATTTCTAACAAGTAGCAGTAAAACAATGCGCTAAGAGTACAAAAGTAAATCTCAATAGTAGCCATCAGTCTCTTTCCCCGTCAATTATTGAAAAAAGAAATCAAACATCTGTGGACTGCCTTTACTTTCAAATTTTCTGAAGCAGACCAATAATTGATCATCAATATTAAAATTGTATCCTTGAATTTCGGTGATACAAAATTACAAATAAAACGAAATAATTATGCAAAATAAAGAAAGAGAAATTTTTGTTTCCTCTATTATGTTTATTTCTCTCTTTAGTTGCCCAATTAATTTTTTTTAAAAATATATATAAATATATTTGCTAATTCTCTTCTCTTACATCTTTGTTCTTCTCCTCCAACAATTTTAGCTATATAGATCAAGACTCCCTTTCTCAATTTGGTATTGATTCAATTTGTATTTTGCTTACTTTTATTTTGTTCGATTAATTGTAAACAAATTTTGGTGAATCAATAAAAAAGGTGGTTGGGTGGAATCTCTTGTGTATTGATTTCTGATTTTATATATGTTTATTTTCTATTCAAATTTATTCTTTTGTGATTTGGATGATAAAAGATCTATTGAAAAGGCTTCCGCAAAGCAAAGTTTTCACTATGGTAATTGCCACTAAACATCCACCATTCTTGTTTATGTCAAGTAGTAAGGTACATTTTGTCATGCATTCAGTCCTATTGTTAACTCTCTGTAATAATAAAACAACTCTAACCTAAAATTCTAATATAAAAAAACTCTAACCTGAAATCAACTAATTTCGAAAACACTAGGAGCAACTTGTCCTTTATGATGGGCTTTCGGGCTCCCCGCCTGCCCGCTACCCGCAACCTTCGTCTGCTGCTGCACGACCAGAGTCGAAACCCTACCTCCAAAATCCGTAGACGCCAACAAATCCCCAATTACCCCCAATTCCGGATACTCCTTCCAAACCGATAATCCTTCGGTCAGCTTCGACTCTTTCCCTTCTCTTCTACCCACGATCAGAAGGTTGAACTGAGTGCTTATTGCTCTAATCACTGCAACCATATCCTCTCCGTCCGTCACAGTTTCTTCACGGTATATGATTCGCACGTTATCTACTCGTGTAGCTCTGAAGTTTTCTACGAAGGCTTCGTCTTGTGCTTCGTCATTGTCGAGCTCGTCTTCTTTCTGCTTTAGTTCTTTGAATCTTACTAGGGTTAGTCCGATTATTGGGTTTTCCGCCATTCGCATTCCGTACGCTAGGGCTTCGCGATCGTCCGCGCCGCCTAGGAAGTAGACTGCTATTCGGTGCAGTGTTACGCCACCTGGCGCTGACAGTGTGCTGCCTGGTGCATAAGTAAGTTATTGAATATCAGTTTGCTAAAACGCACTGTTTATGCTAAAATGCACCGACTGATGTTACCATACCTGAGTTGATTCCATTGTATATGAAGATCCCGAAGGAGCAAGGCGCATAATGCAGAACGTTTATATTGACATTTTGTATAGCAGGATTAAGGCTTTCGATAGTGCCATCTATGGCCATCTGCTTATGAAAAGGAGCCATAATAATAGACGCCTTTTTATCCATGGCCAAGCTACAAATATCATCGTGCATAGTTGCATAAGGTGACAAACAAACAAAAGGCAGTACAACAACGCTCCCCAGATTCTGCTGTGCATAGTAATTGAATGCATTCACAATATGATCCGTTTCAGTGTTCATAGCAGAGCGCTTGTTTCTTTTGTACGGTGCAATGACTGCAGCTGCACGACCTGCTAACTGCGTTAGATGAAGCACATAGATGCAGATGGGTGATTCAGGGGAGGAGTAGGTGGATTCTAGAAGGTTCAGGATTGAATGCACGTTTTCTTGGTGATAGAGGCATGCTAGTATACGGAGCTCGGCGCATGGTTTCATGTGTTGGACTGTGCGACGCTTGTATGTAACGAAACGATCTTCAGGGCGGTATATATACTTTATTAGAGGGGCAGTCCCGCCTCCTAGGACTATGATGCAGAGGATTAAGATCGAGTATACAGGTCTGTCGATGATCTAAAATTGATACTTTTTTTTATCAGTGTTACGATGACAACGAAATTAGATCACTCTGGTTCAAAATCAGCTACTTTGATTACTTTAAAGCTAAATTGAATTTTAGCAAAATTATATGTACTGAAATGCAATGGCACTGCTAAAATGCAGTATTTTTAAAAGCCATTAGATTTATAATCCTATAGTAAAAATAACCATACTACCTCTATTCTCATTTAGAACCATCGTAGGTGATCTTATTCTAATCAGCTGCATATAACATCTGATTACTATGTGAATCTTTCAACCTAAGCATGCGATCTAATGAAATTGCCCATTAATTAATTCATGAGTAAAAGAAGTATCAGATAGCTGAAAGAAGTTAGAGCAACGTACTCTGGCATCTAACCAAAAGGCAGCAGCATCAATTTCAAGAATGCCCTTGTGTATCATAATAAGCCCAAGAGCAAATGCATCCTTTAAAGTCATTCTACAATACAAACAAACACTGATGGCCCCGATGAACTTGCCTACAGCCCCCATGATGAGCAAGAAGAGGATAAATATCCAGGATGACGTGTCCTCCAGGCCTCCCAAATCCACACGAAGACCTGCTTGAGCAATGTACAATGGCAAGAATATCCCAGCCACTAGTCTCTCCATTTTCTCTACTAGGGTCACTCCCAATGGAGCTCCTCCTGGTAGTACTATGCCTAGTAGAAATGGGCCTAGCCCTACGTGCAGCCCAATTGTCTGTCAGATTTCAATGTTCTGTCACTTCACAGGATCGTAGGAAATAATCTAAAAATAAATTAGATTTTTTATCGTCTTAGCCCACTTCTCAACATTTATAACAACTTTAGATATTACATTATGTTTTTGTCAAGCTAGTGCTGATTCAACGGTTTGTATTCTCGAAGTGCTTCAATATAAATTGCTGATTCAGCTCCAGCATGACAAAAGCAGACATATATCTACAATATGTTTTGATATAGATCTATATTGTTATTGTTTTTGAAAAGTAGATTAAATCGATAAAAAAGTTCAAAATAAACAGCAACTGCAAAATTACCTCACTGATGAAACCGCATAGAATGGCGATGGAGATAACAGCAACTAAAGAGGGCTCATCAAGAAGACTGCCATCTGGTGTCTTCCTTATGAACCACAAAGTCATCGGTCGAGCCACATAAACAATGAACAACATAAACACAATAAACGACACAAAAGAACAGATAGAAGTCACTAGATCCTTCTGCTGCGACCCAATCATGTATGCAGTGATACCCGCCCCAACAGCAAAGTTAACAAAATCTGCTATAAGTGCTGCAGACATAGCAAGCCTTCCTATTTTAGAAGTCAATAAACTGAGCTCGTTCAATGTACACGCCAACACACAGAATGAAGTCATGCACCATTTGAAAGCAAACGTGAGCACCAAGTACTTATCGGTTGCGGATTTGAAAACTTTGGTACGGAAGAAGTAGGAAGCGAGCATGATTGCATTGAAGCTCAGGCCCGTCCCCATGATGGCTACGGCCACTGCTTTTTTACCGGCTTTCTTTACCATGGAGAGGTCGGTTTTTATACCGATCAAGAATATGAAGAGCATGAACGACAGCATCGAGATTGTGTTTAGATGTTCCCAGCTTTTTGTCGAGTACAGTAGCTTTTCAAAGTTCAGGCTCCGTCCTAAGAAGGTCGGTCCTAGGATTATCCCACCCTACGATTGAAGATTGATCTATATACGTCAGAAACATCAACAATAAGATGATTACCGTGAAGTGCAATGCCTAGAAGTATAGATAACATTTTACAATAGTATATAAGAGTAAGAAAAACTCTGTACATTTCACAATAGTAAAAGAAAAACGTACGATGAGTTGAGAGATGACGATTGGTTGAGCGGCATGGCGAAGAACAGCATGAGTGGCTCGAGTAGTGACGAAGATTATTATGAGTTGGAAGAGAAGAATGGGGAAAGAGTACTCAAGAGGGTTGTTGCCTAGCCAAATGCCTGCAGAGGTGGTCATGATGGCTTTATAACAGAAGATGGATTGCTTCATGGCTGGGTCGAGCTCTGCGTATATTTCTGATAAGTTCTCATGCATCAGAGATATGGTGGCCTGTTCAGGCATTTTTGAGTCTGCAGTAGCCATTTTTTGGTGGAGGAGGAAGAGATGGTCTGAAAGTGGTAGAGATGATCAAAGAGGTGCAATGCTGAAGAGAGAAGTGGTCATATTGAACATAGCGTTTAGAGTCCTAGATTTAAGGTTGTTCATTGATATTGTATTTGGCTAATGTTGAAGGATATCCGTTAATGTTTCCTTTTCGTTAGGGGTCTGATTTTCTTTTGATTTAATGTTTTCTGCAGTTTTTACAATTTAAAGCAAGAGTAGGTTAATAAAACAAACAGTGGGTGAATGCTATTCTTAGGAAAAGTTTGTCATAATGTATATTGTAAGCATCGTTTATAAACATGTCATGATGTAAGATTATGTTTTCAATCTTAATACCAACGTTAACAATTCAGCCTTACTTTTAATCTTAACCGTCACCTATTTAACGGAGCATGTATTTAAGTACTGAAATTAATACATAATCTTTTTTTCGCTGCTTTTATGCATATTATTCAAATAAAGAGGAAAAAAGCACCATTTTTTTTACTGACAACAAAGTTTTTCGTTCTAGCCCTTCTAAATTAATGTTGTATTTACAAAGATTTTAAAAGTGAATTAGTTTAAAAGAAAAGGCTGAAATCGAATTTAATTTAAAAAAAATAAATTTTAAAATTTAATCTAAAAGATAACGGAATGCGATATTCCTATAGTATTGTATAAATAGAATGCTATATTCGTATAATATTGCAAATATGCTTGGTTAGTAATGGTTAAGGATCATAGTGTTCAAATTTAGTAATGTATATACCCTGCCCGTCTGCCCACGAGTATGCTTTTAATCATAATCGTGTGTGCATGAGTATGATTCAACTGTTTTTCGTTATATGTAGAATCACTGAATTTTCTACTTGAGTTTTTTATACGTCTACTGACGGTAAATTGTAAAATCATGTTTCCCACACTCCAGTGTATTTATTTTATACGAGTGGCGCGTGATGATAGAACGCATTTTGCGTGTGAATTGTTTTTTTTTGCAAATTGTATTTTTTATTAGTTTGAACTTTTATTTCTGTTATTAATTAATAAAGAATGAATTTATTTTTTTATTAGTTTGAATTTTTATTTCTGTTATTAATTAATAAAAAATGACTTTGAAAAAAATAATAATTTTTTAGATCCTATTTTTAAGTGATATTAAGATTTCACTAATAAACATAGAGGGGCGTTTTGAATTGGTAAAGGAAACCTATCTGTTAGATCCTATTTTTAAATGATATTAATATTTAATAATATTTGCAGGGGGGCATTTTTGACAATTCACATCGATACCAAAAAAGTGTTACACCAAAGTTATTACAACTATTAGCAAAGATTTGAAAAAATATGATTTGTACAAATATTTAACCGTATTTTTGCGTTGAAATGATATGCAGTTAGTTTTAAATTACTTTCTAAATTGTAACATCTAATTATTTGTTAGTTTGAATTTTTACTTCTATTATTAATTAATAAAGAATAAATTTAATTTTTTATTAGTTTGAATTTTTATTTCTGATATTCATTAATAAAAAACGACTTTGAAAAAATAATAATTTTTAAATCCTATTTTTAAGTGATATTAAGATTTCGGTAATAAACATATTTGATGTTATTTTTAGAAGCGTTTTGAATTTGTAAAGCATATTTAATTGTTAGATCATGCTTTTAGTGGCGTTTAAATGTGTAAAAGAAGTTTAATATTAGATCATATTTTTAAGTGATTAAGATTTGACAATATATAGATGGGTGTTTTTGGTAGTCCATGTTGATACCAAAAAAGTGTGACAGCAAAGCTATTACAACTATTATTAAAGCCACAATTTTTTAGATCAAATATAGTATATGTCCCATGTCGACGAAAGTATACGTGGTAATGTTTGTGTTAATGCACATGTTTAATTGTTTGTTTTTCTCATTCGCACAAGTCAGTCATTTAAACATTTCCTTAGACAAACTACTGAACTTCATTCAGCAAACAATAAGTATAGCATTCTTCTTAATTGCTCTATTGGTTAGACCACTAGCAATTAACACCTTCAATGTTTTATATTATTACGAATTAGAACAGTAAGCGCCTCATAAGTCATAACCTGAGAAGAAGTTAAGAAATTATACAACATTTACAATTCAGCGAATAGCCCGGACATTTCAAACAAGAGTTTAGCGGCTGTTGGGGTGGATGTAAGGGATGAATGTAAGAATAACTAGTAAAATCGTACAACGATGAAAGAATCGACCGTTTAATTGTATAATTTAGAAGAAAAAACATTTATCGAGTATTTTTGTTAGTTTCAATTAAACAAATCATTACATGATGTGAAAAATTTATTTATACTTTAGATGTGCAATAGAGAGCAACTAATAACATATACAAATACACACACATACATATATCACTCTTTTCAAATACCAATGACAAAAAATATTGCAGCACTTATCAATCAAAGGAAGCACTTAAGGCTCAGCAATTATGCAAGATTTTAAGAGTATTGGTTTTCGTCAATTATAGTAGCGGTTTTGATTGGTTTACATAAAACGTTGTTATAGTTGATCAACACATGTTTAAGAGTTTAACATCTACCATTTGTAAGAGTAATATTACATATAATATATATATCATTATGTTTATTTTTTAATTTTGTGAAGATTGATTTTCCAATATGATTAATAGGACATAATTGGAAAAATGTTATAACCCCTCAAAACATCTCGATTTGATGGGTTAAGAATTACAATCAAAATTACATTACATCCGTAGTGAAATTTGTTTTAATTTGAGCGGAAGCGGATTATTTGATCATAATCTAGTATTGTCTATTTAGATATCAATGGAACTTAAAAAAAATCAATTATGCAGTCTCACAGACACAATAACAGAAATAAGAGACACAGAAGATTTAACGTGGTTCAGATATGAATATCCTACGTCCACGGAGACCCAACAACTTCTTTTATTCCACTGAAGAAAAAGAGTACGAAAGTGAGAGAAGGATAATGGTGGATGCTCTCACACACTCACATACATATGAAGATGAAATTCCTTCATTTAAATAGACTTGATAATGAAGGGTTGTTTGGAGATTAAGAAAATCAATTTGCTATTTACTTAAATATCATTCCAAATTGCATGATTTGATTTCAGTACAAATAGATAGTGTAATCTTGGTTTCCATATCTTTCCTTTGATTGATTTATTCTCCATGTCAATCATTTATTTCTTCATATAACAAATGCATTGACTAATTAATTGATTGGCTAATTAATTAGTTTCCTTCCAAAATATCCTCTCATATCTTTCCATATGCAAGCCAAATTAATTGATTGATTGAACCAATTGATCAATTTCTTTCCTCCTCAACAAATATTTGAATCATCCAAATTTAACACTCCACATTGATTCAAATATCACAATCTCTCTTCATCTCCTCATCATTAAACAATTAAGATAGAAGTTATTGGGTCTAGCGCCCCATGGCGCTCAAGTAACAGGAATCAAACTGATCAAGCTTGAGCAATGCTCAAACTTGTCCTTTGAAAGTGACTTTGTCATCATATCTGAAGGATTATCCAAAGTACTCACCTTCAACAATATATTCTTGCTTTGTTCTTCCTCAAGCATAAGAAAGAAACCTCTAACATCAATGTGTTTCGTCCGTGAACTATAAACTTGATTCTCTACAAGATGAATCGCACTCTGACGGTCTGAAAATAGCTCTACTGTCCGCTGCACCATTGAAAGATCATCCAACAACTTAAGTAAGTATAATCCTTCCTTTGTTGCTTCCACAATCGATATCAACTCTGCTTCGGTAGTCGATAAAGCTACGATAGATTGCAGCTTTGATCTCCATTAAATCGAGCCTATGCCAAGTGTAAAAACATAGTCGACACTGACATCCTAGCATCTCTATCCCCAACATAATCAGAATCACAGTATCCTCTAAGAGAGATGTCACCATCCACTCCACCATATAACAAGCCCACCGAAGAAGTGCCTCGAAGATGTCACATATCGAAATTTTCGACTTTCGAAAATTCGACATCGATACTCACTTTATCGACTGCCGAGAAATCGAATGCCGGAAACCCGAAATATGATGGTTTAGAAAGAAGAAAGAGGCAGAAGAAGAAGAAAACAGAAGAAAAAGAGAAGAAAAAGAAAGAACAGAACAACATCAGAACAGAAAACAATATCAAAATCTCACATATCGCAGCGGAACAATATATAATAGATAATCATTAGTCTTTTAAAACAAGAACCATATCAGTTTATACATACATCAATCAGAGCCGATATACAACAATGGACAGTTATATAAACTTGTCCTCATACAGAATACACAGCGGAATAAATACTATCAGGTACAAATACTACGTCTCGTCATCCAGCTTATCTCCAAAGCTCCAGAATATCCTGATAACATAACTCTAGGCTGCCCGTGTGGAAATTGGTGGGCACCCAGAGTTTAGAAGGGAACAATAAACTCCGAGTCAGTCATGGTGACTGGTGTGAGATCGTAAAACAGTTATTTTTCACAAAGAAAATAAAACAAATTCGCAATGCTTTTGGAAAATGAAACTACCATAAGACCTCCCACCACACACACAATGCAAACACAGAATTGGAGGAGATTTCTTCTTGTGATAGTCAAAGATGCTTACTACGCAAAATCAAATCATTTTTGATATTATTATTAGTGCATAGTGCAGAAATCATTTCGAAAGTAGAATATAAATCTTAGCCAGCATAGACATTCCGAACTATGCCTACTATAGCTACCATCCAAACAGTGGTGACCACCATAAGTGAATGGCAGGTTCTACAACTAAAACCGTACAAGTCACGTATTGTTTCTTTGGATTTCCAACAAATGGTCAGGCTAAGGAACTTCCTATTCCACGAATAGAACGCCTCTGGAATGACGTCCCGAGAAATAACCTAACATTACGGTTAGATCTCTGCCAACACAAGGCCGGGTTACCTCTGCAAAAATAGGTAACTACTGACACGCGTATGCCATCCCCCGATCGTAACCGATCTTCCCGAGGATCCCCGATTCGCAACAAACCACATAATAATAATGTAGAAACCACATAGGTTAAGTATCTGGGCTCCATACCATGATACCACCTCCATCCAGAAGGAATGACATACACTAAGGGGCGCTACTCCCTAGAACCTTGCTGCATCCTTCCTGTTTTGACCATTTCTGGGGTGTGAGGCTCGACGAAGTCTCGTCCACAAAGCTACGCTTTCTACAAAGCCATGCTTCGGGTCAAACAAATGATCAACATATGATCACAAAGATATAAGATCAAACAAATGATCATATCGCAAATGATCAAACACTGATCAGCCATGCTTCGGGTCAAACAAATGATCAACCTATGATCACAAAGATATAAGATCAAACAAATGATCATATCGCAAATGATCAAACACTGATCATTTCACAGCAACACTCAGTATGCCACGTTACCAAACTGGGAGTATATCGCTGATAAATTTCAACTACATAACCTCTGAGCTCGTACGTCTCAGAGAAGGGTGTTAAGCTAAGAGAATAAATTCTCCGCCACCAACAGAAATGTATTTGAAAGAAATCAGCTTTATATCTCAATTTGTAACGTCAGACACACAGTCCATACAAGTCTGTTCCGGGATCGAACAGAACCGAAGGCACTTCTCACGAAGCCCTTGCATATCCGGATAATTTTCTAATCACGTCCGGACTTCCCGTCACTAAGGGTGATAAAACCTCTAAATCGGAGATCAGCCGATGTAGAGTAACTCGACGGTAATCCTTCCGTTTTCAAAAATATCCGGTCTTCAACACCGGTCTTCAAATGCAATTCATAACGACGTATCACATATTCGGAATGGGTTATACGACCCCATGGTCCTTTCCCGGCTAACCCGAATAGTGAGCGCTTATTCATAAATAAGTGTGGCATTCAAATTCATCCAATTCACAACAAATACCTATTCAAGGTAATTATTGATAGTCGGTTATTTAACTATCAATAAAGATGTGCAACATCATCAGATTCCAAAAAATTTTCCAAATTATTTATCTTCCAAAAATATCTTTACTAGATATAAAATTTCCACACTTCACCATTTGAAAACAATTTTCAAATCAATTTCCACATTTCATTTTATCTTTGAAGATAAAATCTCAAAACAGTTCATTTCATATTGGAAAAGCATTTCCATACTTATTTAAAAATAAGTAATTCACAAATCATTTATTTTCAACATTTGAAAATATTCAATATACTTAAATCAATATTAAGTATATATTCATTCTTTAAGGAAATCATTTATTTTAACATCTATTTGAGTCAAAACGAATGTTACGTAAAACATCGTTACGACGACTCAAAATCACTAGTATAGGGATTCGAAATTTAGATAGATATATAAATCCCAATACTACATAAAACATTTCCTTTCGGAAATCATTCACTATAACAATAGTGTTATAGTCCATCATTTCCTTATTCCTCGAAAACGTCTATTTCAACAATGAATGTTGAAATCTATGATTTTGATAGTTCACACGTTTTAAAACAATTAACTTGTTTCAAATATCACTTTCCCAAAACCATATCCATTTTACTTAATAATATATTCACTGTCCAAAATCGTGAATATACTTCACTAACCACATTTCAATCTTTTCTACACATTCATTTTCAAGAATTTATCCACTATCCAAAATCGTGGATAAAATTTCCTTAATAACCTTCTATATTCAATTCATCAAATTTGATTGATTTTCGAATTTATAAAAACAATGTTTATAAATTCTATTTCCATTTTATAACAACTTCGATTTATACATCTTCTTTAATGACCCATTCAATTTATAAGTTAATATAACTTATAATTCATTTATTTTAAAAGAAATCGTTCTTTTAAACTTTACAAAATTTAAAACTTTCAGATTTCATTAACTTATGAAATCCCATTTACACTTCATTTTAACACTTATAGAAACTTGTCTTATAATCCCAATATTTCAAATTTATAAATATCCATTTTTGTACATCTTTTAAATAAACCGTTTATAATACTAGAAATCCCAATTTAAACCCTTTCATAAATTTCTTAACTTTTATTTCAAAAATCACACTTTGATTTTATTTCACAAAAATCTTAACTTTTATAACTTTAAAATTTTAGACGTTTATTTATTTGAAATAAATCAATTCAAAAATTCAATAAAACGTCTATTTTAAAAAAAAATCACTTTAAAAATCCTTTTAAAGTAAAAGTCGTTATTTTTAAATTTCAAAACTGAATCCGATGATGCAACAGCACCAATTGGTCAATCACAACAACAAACATCATATATCAATATGATAATCACAAATATCACAATATCTGTAAATAAATAAATACTGGTGAGGAATCCAGTTGGATCCCTCCAACCTGTTTCCCTGCATCCACAGATGTTAGCACAATACCAATTCCACTTCGAGGTGGAATATCGCGGTATATGGGTTTTATAAAAATCATCCGCTTACTAACGGCGCAATAGGGTCTCATCCGCTATACGAGGCGGGAAATCATCAATCCAATATATACATATGCCAATATGTATATATTGCTACATATATAGATATATCCTACTATATCTAATACCACATCCAAACAGTTAAACAAACAATAACTGCAATCCAAATTTAAATCTGAGTGAGAAGATCTCACCTTAGCTTTTTATTTTTGCAATCCATTTTCCAATCCATTTTGTTTTTCTCGACTTTAACCTTGTATAAGTAATTTATAAAATCTATTAATATTCGAATTAACTCGAACTATAAATTTTCGTTTTGATAGTTTTAATTAACCAATTTCTCCTTTAATAATTTTATTTAACTAAACAGATTAAATTTAAAACCAAACTTCTTTTAATAAATTAAATCAACTATAATTTCTTTTTAACTAATTTACTAAATTAAAAATTAAATCTATAACTAAATTCCCTTCTAACTTATACATATTAAATTTAAAACAGAATGGCGTAAATATAACCTTTATTTTTCTCTAACCCATATATATATATTTTTCAGCAATTGAAATAAAGAAAATACTTTCTGTTTACTGTTTAGATTCAAATATATACGTATGAAATCGAGTTTAAATCAAAAAGAAAGAAGATAGGAATTAAATCGAATACCTCGATACCTAGCAACCATCGACATCGCGACACCTCGATTCGCAACCTCACTTCGTCGATGCCACTGCGTCATGGCAGGCCGAACGAGCACGTCTCCATTTTGAACGAACGCGAACTCCACCCTATCGAACTCGAAGATGCCATCGACGAACCCCACGCGACTTTCCATCATCAATCGCCATCGCGGCTATGAACTCGAAACCCTAGAAGACCACGACCCTGCCATCGACGAGTCGTTCGAGCGTCAGGAAGGAACGAAATCGCCTTGCTCGCACTGGCCTCGCGAGATTCAAGTCGAAGTCGGTTTCGACTGCGATCACCCCAGGCTTCGGCCATTTTTAATCTCGAACTGAACTTCGATTTGAATAGGAGAAGGCTCGATTTCGTTTTATTTTAAATAGAAGGGGCGACCCTTGAATCTTAAATTTGAACGAGAGTATGGAGTAAAAGTATCGGCCATTGTTCTTTGATTTTGAACGAGATAATGGGAACGAGATGTATAAAGTTTAAAGACAGCACCCTGCTTTGCACGATCTCCTTCGTGATTTCTGGCGTGATTTTAGATGAGGATGAGTACGAAGGAGGCAAATAGGCGGCAGGTTGTACAAAATGTCGGATTAAAGAAAAAGGGATATATTGCATTTAAATTTAATTTCAACTCCGTAATTCCCACGCGTTTACGTGTCGTACGTTCACATAACAGCTCCGATAAATACGAAATTTGAAATCCGGTAATAATAAAATATTATGGATCCAATGGAACTCGTTTCGTCGAATTCCGAGACTGCCCCTCGGACGGCTATTTTTAAATATCGATTCGAACAATATAATTTCAAACTGATCAAAGTAGTTCCAAATTCGATTCTGAAGCTTCAATTATCTTCAGTATTATCAATACGAATTTTTCAAGCTTTCGAAATATTTTTCTTCAACTTAAAATTGAAGATTCAAATTTTTATTCAGCATTCAATCGATTAAATTTTAAAGTTTAATCGCAAATTTCAAAGTTATATCGGGGATTCAAATTAAATCATCGTTAAAATATTTAAAATTAATTAAATATTTCCATTTTAATTTGTTCAAAATTCTGGGTCGTTACAAACTTCCCTCCTTAAAAGAATTTCGTCCTCGAAATTACAAGTCAGGAAGAAAGGTCTTTAACTCGTCTACTATTTTTAATATCCAATAGTTTTATCAAATTTATCAAAACAAATCTTCCTACTAAAGATTCGTTATCATTCAACTAACTTCCCAACTTCAATTATAAGTTTCAAACAACATTGTTTACTTCAAAGTTCAAATTTAAATTCAAATTTCAAATTTAAACTTTCAACATTTTCTCAAAAATTTTCTAACGCCCTAAATTTTCGAAAAATTTCGCCAGCGTCTCCTTTGCGCGGCTAATACGGCACGACTACAAAACGTCCCTACGGACTCTCAGATTCCAAAAAGAAAAAGAAAAAGCCAAACGGCTAGAGAAGAAATCATCAAATTTCATATATAATTTAAAATACATACCTTTTGTCGAGCAATTCAAATTTATCTTTGAAATCAAAAATTCCTATTTCCTTTATACACCTGTATGTCCTACTAGCCATAATATCTAGTTACACATTCAAACCATTTTGCAAATTCCATTACAAAATTTTCAATATCAACTGCTTATACATTTTTACTTCACTGTTGAAGTTACATATTCATTATCATTCAATTTTTCATTTCAAATTTCATTTAAATTCAATTCACCATTTCAATTCAATTTAACTTCTGAATATTGAATTTTTTTTTATCAATTAACTTTAGTTCACTTTATTCAAATTTGTTTTCAACATTCAGTTTCAATTCCAGTTTTATCTTCATTTAATCATCAACTGAGAATAATTTCAATATCAAATTTTACTTAAGAATTTCACTCTTCATTTCTTAGGTTCAATAAATATTCCATATACACATTATATTTATTTTCAATTCACCACTTCGGTTAAATCTACTTACATTTAAACTGGATTTCAAATTCCATATGAATTTTAATTTCTCTTTCGATTCACATTTATAATTATTCAATTCAATTCGATTTCTTACAACTTTAAAATGAATCTCAACTTTCAATTTCACTTTAATTTATTCAAATTTATTCACTTATACTTTCTTTTATTTAACTCCATCTTTTAAGTTAAATTTATTCTATCAAAATTCAATTTGTATAAGTTATCAACTTAATAATATTTCATACGTATTTTTAAATAGTATTCCAGAGTCTTTTCAACCTTTTCAAAACCATTTTGAAAACAATTCAAATTATCCTTTGAATTTTCTAAAACAAAATCCAAATTTTCCAAACAACTTTCATTTAAAACAATTTGGTAGCAATTTCTCTTTTGGAAACCCGAAAATGAACACCTGTGATGCTGCAGTCATTATCGAAGTTACTTTCCAGCGACCAAAAAGAGTTTAGAGCCTTTCATTCCTTCAAAACATTTTTCAAAACCTTCGAAATTCATTTTCAACTCCAAAAAGATTTAAACTTTCCAAATCTTCAAAATTTTCAAATTCTTTTCAAAACATTTCCCAATACTTCTCTGGAATTCCGTTTCAAATTATAAGTCACATTTATAATTTATATTCTTAAATTTGGGGTTACAATTTCAATTTCTTATTCAATTTCATATAATGATGATAACATTTCAATATTATCACTTTCCTAACAAACATGCAACCATATACTATGATAATTCATAGAAAATGATTTCTTTTCTATACAAAAATAGTTTTGGGCAAAATTATCTCATTTACCCTATTTTAAAACTATACTGTGTCAGTTTATCTTGTTTAAGAGTTTAGAAACCCCTATCAACACAGTTAGCTAGACTGCACCGACCAGAATTCATAAACAATCAACCGATAAGTCAACATAATACAAAACAATTTCATATTCACTAACAAATACGCACTCGTATCTATTATTACACTCAACTCATTCTAGAGTACTACTGACTCTATCTCTAATGAGTAACACCCAACAGAGCAGGGTTGTCGCTTAACCATAGGCTCCGATACCACTTTGTCACATACTGAAATTTTCGACTTTCGAAAATTCGACATCGATACTCACTTTATCGACTGCCGAGAAATCGAATGCCGGAAACCCGAAATATGATGGTTTAGAAAGAAGAAAGAGGCAGAAGAAGAAGAAAACAGAAGAAAAAGAGAAGAAAAAGAAAGAACAGAACAACATCAGAACAGAAAACAATATCAAAATCTCACATATCGCAGCGGAACAATATATAATAGATAATCATTAGTCTTTTAAAACAAGAACCATATCAGTTTATACATACATCAATCAGAGCCGATATACAACAATGGACAGTTATATAAACTTGTCCTCATACAGAATACACAGCGGAATAAATACTATCAGGTACAAATACTACGTCTCGTCATCCAGCTTATCTCCAAAGCTCCAAAATATCCTGATAACATAACTCTAGGCTGCCCGTGTGGAAATTGGTGGGCACCCAGAGTTTAGAAGGGAACAATAAACTCCGAGTCAGTCATGGTGACTGGTGTGAGATCGTAAAACAGTTATTTTTCACAAAGAAAATAAAACAAGTTCGCAATGCTTTTGGAAAATGAAACTACCATAAGACCTCCCACCACACACACAATGCAAACGCAGAATTGGAGGAGATTTCTTCTTATGATAGTCAAAGATGCTTACTACGCAAAATCAAATCATTTTTGATATTATTATTAGTGCATAGTGCAGAAATCATTTCGAAAGTAGAATATAAATCTTAGCCAGCATAGACGTTCCGAACTATGCCTACTAAAGCTACCATCCAAACAGTGGTGACCACCATAAGTGAATGGCAGGTTCTACAACTAAAACCGTACAAGTCACGTATTGTTTCTTTGGATTTCCAACAAATGGTCAGGCTAAGGAACTTCCTATTCCACGAATAGAACGCCTCTGGAATGACGTCCCGAGAAATAACCTAACATTACGGTTAGATCTCTGCCAACACAACGCCGGGTTACCTCTGCAAAAATAGGTAACTACTGACACGCGTATGCCATCCCCCGATCGTAACCGATCTTCCCGAGGATCCCCGATTCGCAACAAACCACATAATAATAATGCAGAAACCACATAGGTTAAGTATCTGGGCTCCATACCATGATACCACCTCCATCCAGAAGGAATGACATACACTAAGGGGCGCTACTCCCTAGAACCTTGCTGCATCCTTCCTGTTTTGACCATTTCCGGGGTGTGAGGCTCGACGAAGTCTCGTCCACAAAGCTACGCTTTCTACAAAGCCATGCTTCGGGTCAAACAAATGATCAACCTATGATCACAAAGATATAAGATCAAACAAATGATCATATCGCAAATGATCAAACACTGATCATTTCACAGCAACACTCAGTATGCCACGTTACCAAACTGGGAGTATATCGCTGATAAATTTCAACTACATAACCTCTGAGCTCGTACATCTCAGAGAAGGGTGTTAAGCTAAGAGAATAAATTCTCCGCCACCAATAGAAATGTATTTGAAAGAAATCAGCTTTATATCTCAATTTGTAACGTCAGACACACAGTCCATACAAGTCTGTTCCGAGATCGAACAGAACCGAAGGCACTTCTCACGAAGCCCTTGCATATCCGGATAATTTTCTAATCACGTCCGGACTTCCCGTCACTAAGGGTGATAAAACCTCTAAATCGGAGATCAGCCGATGTAGAGTAACTCGACGGTAATCCTTCCATTTTCAAAAATATCTGGTCTTCAACACCGGTCTTCAAATGCAATTCATAACGACGTATCACATATTCGGAATGGGTTATACGACCCCATGGTCCTTTCCCGACTAACCCGAATAGTGAGCGCTTATTCATAAATAAGTGTGGCATTCAAATTCATCCAATTCACAACAAATACCTATTCAAGGTAATTATTGATAGTCGGTTATTTAACTATCAATAAAGATGTGCAACATCATCAGATTCCAAAAAAATTTCCAAATTATTTATCTTCCAAAAATATCTTTACTAGATATAAAATTTCCACACTTCACCATTTGAAAATAATTTTCAAATCAATTTCCACATTTCATTTTATCTTTGAAGATAAAATCTCAAAACAGTTCATTTCATATTGGAAAAGCATTTCCATACTTATTTAAAAATAAGTAATTCACAAATCATTTATTTTCAACATTTGAAAATATTCAATATACTTAAATCAAAATTAAGTATATATTCATTCTTTAAGGAAATCATTTATTTTAACATCTATTTGAGTCAAAACGAATGTTACGTAAAACATCGTTACGACGACTCAAAATCACTAGTATAGGGATTCGAAATTTAGATAGATATATAAATCCCAATACTACATAAAACATTTCCTTTCGGAAATCATTCACTATAACAACAGTGTTATAGTCCATCATTTCCTTATTCCTCGAAAACGTCTATTTCAACAATGAATGTTGAAATCTATGATTTCGATAGTTCACACGTTTTAAAACACCTTTTCAAACAATTAACTTCGTTTCAAATATCACTTTCCCAAAACCATATCCATTTTACTTAAAAATATATTCACTGTCCAAAATCGTGAATATACTTCACTAACCACATTTCAATCTTTTCTACACATTCATTTTCAAGAATTTATCCACTATCCAAAATCGTGGATAAAATTTCCTTAATAACCTTCTATATTCAATTCATCAAATTTGATTGATTTTCGAATTTATAAAAACAATGTTTATAAATTCTATTTCCATTTTATAACAACTTCGATTTATACATCTTCTTTAATGACCCATTCAATTTATAAGTTAATATAACTTATAATTCATTTATTTTAAAAGAAATCGTTCTTTTAAACTTTACAAAATTTAAAACTTTCAGATTTCATTAACTTATGAAATCCCATTTACACTTCATTTTAACACTTATAGAAACTTGTCTTATAATCCCAATATTTCAAATTTATAAATATCCATTTTTGTACATCTTTTAAATAAACCGTTTATAATACTAGAAATCCCAATTTAAACCCTTTCATAAATTTCTTAACTTTTATTTCAAAAATCACACTTTGATTTTATTTCACAAAAATCTTAACTTTTATAACTTTAAAATTTTAGACGTTTATTTATTTGAAATAAATCAATTCAAAAATTCAATAAAACGTCTATTTTAAAAAAAATCACTTTAAAAATCCTTTTAAAGTAAAAGTCGTTATTTTTAATTTCAAAACTGAATCCGATGATGCAACAGCACCAATTGGTCAATCACAACAACAAACATCATATATCAATATGATAATCACAAATATCACAATATCTGTAAATAAATAAATACTGGTGAGGAATCCAGTTGGATCCCTCCAACCTGTTTCCCTGCATCCACAGATGTTAGCACAATACCAATTCCACTTCGAGGTGGAATATCGCGGTATATGGGTTTTATAAAAATCATCCGCTTACTAATGGCGCAATAGGGTCTCATCCGCTATACGAGGCGGGAAATCATCAATCCAATATATACATATGCCAATATGTATATATTGCTACATATATAGATATATCCTACTATATCTAATACCACATCCAAACAGTTAAACAAACAATAACTGCAATCCAAATTTAAATCTGAGTGAGAAGATCTCACCTTAGCTTTTTATTTTGCAATCCATTTTCCAATCCATTTTGTTTTTCTCGACTTTAACCTTGTATAAGTAATTTATAAAATCTATTAATATTCGAATTAAATCGAACTATAAATTTTCGTTTTGATAGTTTTAATTAACCAATTTCTCCTTTAATAATTTTATTTAACTAAACAGATTAAATTTAAAACCAAACTTCTTTTAATAAATTAAATCAACTATAATTTCTTTTTAACTAATTTACTAAATTAAAAATTAAATCTATAACTAAATTCCCTTCTAACTTATACATATTAAATTTAAAACAGAATGGCATAAATATAACCTTTATTTTTCTCTAACCCATATATATATATATTTTTCAGCAATTGAAATAAAGAAAATACTTTCTGTTTACTGTTTATATTCAAATATATACGTATGAAATCGAGTTTAAATCAAAAAGAAAGAAGATAGGAATTAAATCGAATACCTCGATACCTAGCAACCATCGACATCGCGACACCTCGATTCGCAACCTCACTTCATCGATGCCACTGCGTCATGGCAGGCCGAACGAGCACGTCTCCATTTTGAACGAACGCGAACTCCACCCTATCGAACTCGAAGATGCCATCGACGAACCCCACGCGACTTTCCATCATCAATCGCCATCGCGGCTATGAACTCGAAACCCTAGAAGACCACGACCCTGCCATCGACGAGTCGTTCGAGCGTCAGGAAGGAACGAAATCGCCTTGCTCGCACTGGCCTCGCGAGATTCAAGTCGAAGTCGGTTTCGACTGCGATCACCCCAGGCTTCGGCCATTTTTAATCTCGAACTGAACTTCGATTTGAATAGGAGAAGGCTCGATTTCGTTTTATTTTAAATAGAAGGGGCGACCCTTGAATCTTAAATTTGAACGAGAGTATGGAGTAAAAGTATCGGCCATTGTTCTTTGATTTTGAACGAGATAATGGGAACGAGATGTATAAAGTTTAAAGACAGCACCCTGCTTTGCACGATCTCCTTCGTGATTTCTGGCGTGATTTTAGATGAGGATGAGTACGAAGGAGGCAAATAGGCGGCAGGTTGTACAAAATGTCGAATTAAAGAAAAAGGGATATATTGCATTTAAATTTAATTTCAACTCCGTAATTCCCACGCGTTTACGTGTCGTACGTTCACATAACAGCTCCGATAAATACGAAATTTGAAATCCGGTAATAATAAAATATTACGGATCCAATGGAACTCGTTTCGTCGAATTCCGAGGCTGCGCCTCGGACGGCTATTTTTAAATATCGATTCGAACAATATAATTTCAAAACTGATCAAAGCAGTTCCAAATTCGATTCTGAAGCTTCAATTATCTTCAGTATTATCAATACGAATTTTTCAAGCTTTCGAAATATTTTTCTTCAACTTAAAATTGAAGATTCAAATTTTTATTCAGCATTCAATCGATTAAATTTTAAAGTTTAATCGCAAATTTCAAAGTTATATCGGGGATTCAAATTAAATCATCGTTCAAATATTTAAAATTAATTAAATATTTCCATTTTAATTTGTTCAAAATTCTGGGTCGTTACAGAAGATATCTAAGAATCCACTTCACTGCTTGCCAATGCTCTTTGCTTGGGTTAGACATATATCGACTCACAACATCCACTGCATGGGCCAAATCTGGTCTTGTGCACACCATCGCATACATAAGACTACCAACAACACTAGAATAAGGTATATCAGCCATATACCTTTTGTCTTCTTCCGATGAGGGAGATAAGTCTTTTGACAACTTAAAATGAGAGCCTAATGGAGTGCCAACCGGTTTGGCTTTCTCCATTCCAAATCGAGCGAGGACCTTCTCAATGTATTGTGCCTGAGTGAGCCTTAACTCTCTTCGCTTCCTATCCCTTCTTGTCTCCATACCCAATATTCTTTGTGCCTTTCCCAAATCCTTCATGTCAAACTCTCTACCGAGCTTCGATTTCAACTCCTTAATTCTGACCACACTCCAAGATGCAATCAGCGTATCATCAACATATAACAACAAATAAATCATATCACTATCACATCTCCTGAAATAAAACACTGGTCTTTGGAACTTCTGGAGTATCCCTGTGAAAGCATAAACTTATCAAACCTCTTATACCATAGTCTAGAAGACTGCTTCAGTTCATATAAAGATTTGTTGAGTTTGCAAACATGATCTGGTCTGCTACTATCAATGAACCCTTCCGGCTGCTTTAAATAAATCTCCTCATTCAGATCACCATGCAAGAATGTGATTTTGACATCTAGTTGCTCCAATTCCATATCATAATGTGCAACTAATGCCAAGAGAATACGAATAGAAGTATGCCTAACCACTGGAGCAAAGATATCATGATACTCTACCCCCTTCTTCTGAACATACCCCTTTGCGACTAATCTTGCCTTGTATTTGAGATAACCATTTTCACCGTCTTTCACTCTATAGATCCACTTGCATCTAATAGCTCTCTTATTGGTGGGAAGAGGCACCAAATCTCAAGTATGATTTCTTTACAATGATTCAATCTCCTCCTCCATAGCAACTAACCAACTAGAACTGTTAACTGATGCGATAGCTTCTCTATAATCACAGGGCTCATCATGGACAACATTCAAAGCATATGTTGCCATATCATCGAAGTTAATGTCTTCGATGCTCAATCCAACAAACTCATCAAGCCACTTAGGCTTTCTTCTTTGTCTGACAGGCCTAGGTTTTGAACGAGCTCCACCTTGATTCTGATCCTCTGTACCAACATCGGTATTACCCTCATCAACCACGGTGTCATCAGAAACACCATCTGAACGTCTATGGAAAGAATCAACAGATGACTTGCTTTGTGTCTGGTATTCTTCACATGTCCTCTCATTGTCATCCGATGAGGAAGGCTCCACCTTCAACATAGCCTTCTCATCAAAGTCACATGCCTGCTCATAACGATCTTCTTGCTAATAGGACACCACAACCTATATCCCTTCACTCCTCTCCTATAACCTAGAAAGATACACTTGCGAGCTCTAGGTTCCAGCTTCCCTTTACTCTCATGCACATAAGCTGGACAACCAAACACTCTGAGAAATGAATAGCTAACAGGCTCTCCTTTCCATACTTCTTCAGGGATCTTCATATCTATGGCAGTAGAAGGTGTGCAGTTGATGAGGAAAGCCGCCATAGATAAAGCATCAGCCCAAAATCACTTCTTCAATTTAGCAGTCAGTCCGAGACATCTTGTTCTCTCCAATAATGTCCGATTCATCCTTTCTGCAACTCCATTAGACTGGGGCTCGCCTGGTGTAGTGTAATGCCTCTTAATGCCTTCAGAGTCACAATAATCGATGAATTCCTGTGATACAAATTCACCACCGTTATCTGAATGGAGAACTTTCAATTTCTTCCCTGACTGCTTCTCAACCATAGATTTCCACTTTCGAAACCTGGAAAAGGTTTCACTCTTTGACTGAAGAAAGTATACCCATACTTTACGAGAGAAATCATCTATAAATGAAACGAAATACCTGGCTCCACCTAAAGACTGACAATGGGAGGGACCCCAGACATCTGTATGAACATACTCTAGGACAACTTTTGCTTTATGCTCTCCTATACCAAAAGAAATCTTTGTCTGCTTTCCAAGAACACACTCTTCAAAAAAACCAAGTTTTGAATGATGAACTCCATCAATCAGTTCTCGTTTTCTTAACTTATCCATGCTGCACTCACCGATGTGACTCATCCATAAGTGCCATAATCTGGAAGAATCCGAATCAACAGATGCAACAGAAGCTGATTCACCAACTACAGTAGTTCCCTTTAATAGATAAAGATTTCATGCCCTCACACCTCGCATAACAATCATGGAACCCTTCGGTATCTTCATTCTCTCTCCTTCCACTACAATCTTCAAGTCAAGTCTACTCAATACCCCCAACAAAAATCAAGCTCCTCCTTAAATCAGGTACATGTCTAACATCAGTGATCGTATGAATAACACCGTCAAACATTCTAATCATCACCCTACCAACTGCAAGAAGCATCATTACCCATCAGAACTTCTCCTCCATCAATTTCACGGTAAGTGGAAAAGCAGTTCCTATCAGGTGTCATATGATAGGATGCGCAAAAATAATCAACCATAAGTTGCTCTTCCCAGAAGTGCCAGAAGCTGTAAATACATCGGTGTCATTTTCTATATCTGATTTCTCTGTTGTAGAAGCTGAGGCTTGCTTTGTATATATTTTTCTACCTTCAAGCTTGGGACATTGTGCTATGAAGTGTCCTGGTTTCTTACAATAATGACAAGTCAACTTCTTAGGCCCTCTAGACTGAGACCGTGAAGAATTCCATCCTCCACCTTTCTTCGACATGCTTTGGCCTCTACCTATCTGAAAAGATAAGCCTTCGGTATCACTATCCAAGCTAGTGCTCGCCAATCTACCTCTTAATACTTCATTATGAAGACCAGCCTTTATATCAGACAGGCTAACTTTACTACGGCCATAAATCATGGAATTAACAAAAGCAGTATACTCCTTAGGCAAGGAACATAAGAGAATCACAGCTTGAGCCTCATCAGTAATATCAACTTCCACTGCCTTCAGATTCATAATCAAAGTGGTCAAAGTATCTACATACTCCATAAGATCGGCTCCAGGCTTCATCTTGAATGAATAGAGTTGTTGCTGAAGAATAATCCGATTAGTGAGAGACTTGTCTTGATATGCATCCGATAATGCATCCCATAGTTCTTTCGTCGTCTTCTTCTGAGAGAATTCTCTAAGAACTTCATCTGAAAGACTCAACTGAATTATTGTGAGAGCTTCATCTTCCATCTCTTCCAAATCAGTTGCATCAATATCTTTCAATTTCTCAGGCGCAGAAACAACTTTATAAGTCTTCTCCTTCTTTAATACAGCCTCCATCTTCATCTTCCAAGTACCAAAATCTCCCTTTCCGTCAAAACATGTTACTCCATAATTGACACCAAATCTACCAACAAACTTACTAGAAGTACTATTAATATCCAAACAGGAACAATAACACTAGCTCTAATACCAAACTGTAGTGAAATTTGTTTTAATTTGAGCGGAAGCGGATTATTTGATCAGGATCTAGTATTGTCTATTTAGATATTAATAGAACTTAAAAAAATCAATTATGCAGTCTCATAGACATAATAATAGAAATAAGAGAAACAGAAGATTTAACGTGGTTTGGATATGAATATCCTACGTCCATGGAGACCCAACAATTTCTTTTATTCCACCGAAGAAAAATAATACAAAAGAGAGAGAATGATAATGGTGGATGCTCTCACACACTCACATACATATGAAGATGAAATTCCTTCATTTAAACAGACTTGATAATGAAGGGTTGCTTGAAGATTAAGAAAATCAATTTTCTGATTACCCAAATATCTTTCCAAATTGCATGATTTGATTTTAGTACAAATAGATGGCGTAATCTTGGTTTCCATATATTTCCTTTGATTGATTGATTTTCCATGCCTAATCATTTATTTCTTCATATAACAAATGCATTGACTAATTAATTGATTGGGTAATTAATTAGTTTCCTTCCAAAATATCCTCTCATATCTTTCCATTTGCAAGTCAAATTAATTGATTGATTGAACCAATTAATCAATTTCTTTCCTCCTCAACAAATATTTGAATCATCCAAATTTAACAACATCGTTGTTCGCCGTTTTAAAAGTAATAATAACTGATATGAAAAAAAACTCATAAGCAAAGGTTATGACAACACCTAAAATATCGAGTCATCAAAACCGATAGATAAAAAGTTCTGAGCCATGTAGAATGAATTAATAAATTAGTAATAGAAGAAAAAGCATAAGTTTGTAAGGAAGGTTTTCCACTTTATAAGATAAAAGAAAGAAATCGACACAAGAAATCGAAAGCACTTAAATTCAACATTTATGAACTAAAAACTGCGACTTATCCTCTTCATACTTTTCTATTTTCTTAACGCATGACAAAATTCAACATAAAAATACAACTCGAACCACCTATAAGTCGGTACTTAATTGGAAAGAAGAGAATTTTCGAGGACTCCTGCACCGCCTCCGCTTTTGAATATTACGGCACATCAATTGGGGTGGCCTTGCTTATTTGGTTTGAGTCAAGATATATTACAAACAATTGTGATATACCAAATATGGTTCTCCACACAACATATTGCTAATCACCAACCCTTTCACTTTGATCTACATGCAAATGAGGGAATCAAACATGAATATGAACATAAACTTGTTATTTATAACAAGAGCTTCAATAGAGCATAATAAACAAATTCAATTGTCATACACAAGCAATTTAATCCCTAAAACCTAAGATTCACACTCCATTCAACAATGTTATTGGATTCACCAAGAAAATAAAGTAATATAACTAGATTTGTCAATCGTATCACAGAAAAGAATGAAATTCCCATTCATAAAAAGTGTATACGGAAAAGTTTTAAAATAATTCCACCCAATGGGTTGCATTATCAAGTAGGAACATAAATTTCCTAATCTACACCAACCTAAGAATCTATTGGTTTCTAACAACTACGTCAAAAGAGGCAATAGGACCAAAGGCAAATTGGCAACAAATGAAGATACCAACTTTTATTGCCCGTAGCAAATTAACATATGAAATTCAAGTGTAGTGTTCTAAGAGAGAATTAAATGCTATAGCTCCAAATCTAACCATTTCTACATCAGGTAAATAACACAAATATGGTAAAAGGTTATATATATAAGACACAAAAAATTGTTATATAGAGATTTACGTATAAAAGGTTATATATCATGTTCGAACCCGTCATGTCTGAAAAAGCACATATTTGGAATGGGAAGAAAATTCTACCTATATATATAAAAGGTTATATATCATATTTTATAGCATGGTCATTCTATTGATTTAGCTATGCATTATAAGCACTACATGGATATCCCTAAATTTATCAAATAAATAATCATGCTTCATAAGAGAATATATTCTTGTAAATTCAAAACTATTATCAAATAGTAGTAACTAAAATACAACTTACTGATATACTGGTGCATATCATGTTCAAATTGACTATATATGTTTGAAAGAACTCAGTTAGAATGCAAAGAAAATTTTACCAATACATAGTAATTCTTTAGCCCGTATTTTAAAATCAATCCTTAAGAATTTAATAAAAGGAAAGGTAAAGAATGAATCACTTATTCATAATAGATGTTCATTCTAAGCTAAAATCTGAAGTGCTAGCTAGGTAATCAACCTGGAGAAATGGTTACAAATGCTAGTGTTAACAACCATAAGTAAGCTATAACCTAGAAGACACAATGCAATTCAGCATGCATTATTTTAACTGGGTTTCTTAAATCTGCATTATTTTAACTGTCATAACTACAAACGAACAAACAAGTTGAGATACATGTGTATGTTAAAAAAAACCTCATGTAGATCAATGAAACTAACCAAAAATCTGTGCTGTGAGAGAAAAATAATACCTCTCCACACAACAGATTACCTAAACAAAAGGCTGTAACAATTTGGAAGAATATATACTCAACAACTAAACTGGCTTGTTCTTCTAATCTCAGACGGCCATTCATCAAGCATAACTAATCGATTGTTAGGACCGAATTTAATATTTAAATTAATCCAGGTCATGAATTTTCACAGTTCACATGTGTTGGAATTCCTTTTAGATGGTGAATGAGATATATCCCACATCACCAAAAATATGTCCAATAAGAGCGGACCCGACCCGGTTATATTTTTGGTAAATAAAAGTGAACAGTTTTACTGTTTGAATATGAATAGATGCGATGAAGAGACGCGATGTTTTAAAACATCAACGGTTCTGGAGCGTTACAACTGAACGGACACGACTGTTGCAAATAGCAACGGTTCTGGAGTGTTGCAACTGAACGGACGCGACTGTTGCAAACAGCAACAGTTCTGGAGCGTTGTGACTGTTGCAAACAGCAACAGTTCTGGAGCGTTGCGAATGAAAGGAAGTGACTGTTGCGAACAGTAACGCTTTTTTGACATTGCAAATGAAGAGGTGCGACTTTTCTCAACGGATGCAGCCGTTGGGAATTCGGCTATAAATAAGGAGGAAACCTGATCACTTTCCTCACTCATTTTTCAAACCAAATTATCTCTTCTATCTCTTCATCTCTTAAATCATATTCAGTCCTATCACACAGAAGATCATACACATCACAATCTCGTGCAGATTACGTCTGTTGTATCTTGGGAGAATTTTGAAATAAAATTCTTAAGGAAATCGTTACGACGAGCCTCAGACAAAATCGGGTTAGAACTGTTATTCTACATTCTACCCTTTAATTTTGTTATACTATTTATTCAAAATAGTATAACGCTGTTGTTGTAATTTATTTACAACATTCATATTGTTATTATAATTAATACAGGATTCCAGTGTAGTGGAAATCTGAGTTATAAACTTGTGCGACGAGTTTATATTTGATTATTCTCTGTTTTGGTATACTAGACATATAACATCTTAAGAATTTTACTGTTTTCACTAAAATAGAGATGGCAACAGTAGAGCTCTCAACAAAGGCTACTACACACAACAGACCCGATCCTTTTAAAGGAGATGGTGACGACTTTTTAACATGGCAGAATCAGATGTTATTTTACCTCACCACACTCGGTCTGCAACGGTATCTCGAGGAGGAGGAACCGATTTCTGCACCAGGAAAGGAAGAAGATGTTGCTACATGGAAACATTCCGATTTCCTATGCAGAAACTATATTCTGAATTGTCTCGACAAGGTGCTATACAAAGTATATCAACCTCTAAAGACATCAAACGCACTCTGGAATGCACTTGCCACGAAGTATAAGACGCAGAATATCAGTCTTAAGAAATTCATTGTAGACAAATTCATGGACTACAAGATGGTCGACTCCAAACCAGTGACTGCTCAACTGCATGAACTACAAATCATTATTCATGAACTCGAAGCGGAAGGTCATAAGGTTGGAGAATCGTTTTTGGTTGAAGCTATCACGGGAAAACTGCCACCGTCGTGGAGAGATTACCGCAATTATCTAAAGCATAAAAAGAAGGAAATCTCTTTACAGGATCTCATAGTCCGATTGAAAATTGAGGCAGATAACCGTGGAATTACAAAACAAAGCGAGGAGGCATTTGTGGCTGAAGATTCAAAGACCAAAAACAAAAAGAAGAATTTCCAGAAGAAAAGGAAAGCTCAAGACAACAAACAAACCAAGAAGTTTAATGGTGAATGTTGGGTTTGTGGCAAAATGGGACACGCCGCTAGAGATTGCAAACACAAGAAGGAATGCAACTCAGAGGCGAATATAGTTGACAACATGTAAATGGACGAGTCCGATTTCTCAGCATGATGGCCTATTTAAGGCAAATGTAGCCGTTGTTGGCAATACAACTATGTATTCTGATTGTGCTACTAATAAAATTAAAGTTTCTTATTTGCTTGAACACGATATTTTACTATGGCATGATAGATTAGGATACATAAATTTCCCAAAAATTGAAGAATACAAAACTGAGGTAGAAAATCAGTTAAATAGAAAGATCAAGATATTGAGCTCTGATCTAGGTGGAGAATACGAATCATCGTTTGAACAGTTCTGTGCAGAAAATAGAATAATTAATCAAACAACAGCACCATATTCACCACAATAAAATGGTTATAATTCCATATGAGATATGGAAAGGACTCAAACCAAGTTTTAAATACCTCAAAGTGTGGGGGTGCTTGGCAAAAGTTCCAGTTCCGCCTCCCAAGAAAGTCAAACTTGGACAAAAAATAGTAGATTGTTACTATTTAGGGCCAGCCCAAAATAGTAGTGCCTATAGATTTTTGGTATTCAAGTCTGATATAGCTGATATTCATGTAAATACAATCATGGAATCTAGAGATGCCTCATTCTTTGAAGACATGTTTTCGCACAAAAGGAATGAAGGGAATAATGTCCCTAAAAGGACAAGAGAAGAATCAAGCAATTCACATGAAGATGAACCTCATCATGAGATTGAGGAAGTTGAACCAAGAAGAAGCGTAAGGGCTAGAACTTCCAAGACATTTGGTTCGGATTTTTTCAGATATGTGTTAGAACATGAACCTCAAACGTACAAAGACGCAATGTCATCTTCTGAATCTTCATGTTGGAAAGAAGCAATCCAAAGTGAGATTGATTCAATTCTAAGTAATAAAACTTGGGAAATTGTTGATATTCCACCTGGAATAAAACCTATTGGCTGCAAATGGATTTTCAAGAAGAAAATGAAAGCAGATGGCTCTATCGACAAGTATAAAGCCAGATTAGTAGCCAAAGGATATCGTCAAAAAGAAGGAGTAGACTTCTTTGATACATATTCGCCGGTAACACGAATAACCTCTATAAGAATGTTAATAGTAATTGCATCCATCTATAATCTAGAGATTCATCAAATGGATGTAAAGACATCATTCTTAAATGGAGATCTCAATGAGGAGATCTACATGGAGCAACCTGAAGGTTTTGTTTCCAAAGGAAATGAAAACAAAGTCTGTAGATTAGTAAAATCATTATACGGACTAAAACAAGCTCCAAAACAATGGCACGCAAAATTTGATAGTGTCATGATGAGAAATGGTTTTCGTATAAATGAATGTGATAAGTGTGTTTATTATAAACAAATTGGACAATCATATGTGATGATTTGTTTATATGTAGACGATATGTTAATATTTGGTCCAAATACTCAGGTAATAGAGACCATAAAGAAGATGTTAACTAACAATTTCGATATGAAAGATTTAGGAGGTGCAGACGTTATTTTGGGAATCAAAATAAAAAGAACTCCTAATGGAATTGAATTATCTCAGTCACACCATGTAGACAAAGTGATTGAAAAATTCCAAGACTATGGAATTAAAGGAGTGAGAACACCTTTTAATCCATCAGAAGTACTGCATAAAAACACTAATGAGAGTGTAATGCAACTGGAATACTCTCGTGTAATAGGATGTCTCATGTATCTCATGAATTGCACAAGACCAGATATAGCTTATGCAGTAAGTCGACTGAGCAGGTATACAAGCAATCCAGAAAAGGAACACTGGAAAGCACTAATGAGAGTGCTTGGATATTTAAAAAATACCACAAATTATTCCTTACATTATGAAAAATATCTTGCCGTCTTAGAAGGATATAGTGATGCAAACTGGATTGCTGATTCAGAGGAATCAAAATCAACGAGTGGTTATGTCTTTACCTTAGCAGGGGCAGCAGTGTCATGGAAATCTACTAAACAAACATGCATAGCTCGATCCACTATGGAATCAGAGTTCATCGCTTTAGATAAAGCAGGCGAAGAAGCAGAATGGCTTCGTCACTTTTTAGAAGATATTCCATTTTGGTCTAAACCTGTACCGGCCATATGCATACACTGTGATAACCAAGCTGCGCTAAGCAGAGCGCACAACTTTGTGTATAATGGAAAGTCACGACATATTCGTCGACGCCATAACACAGTTAGGCAGTTACTCTCAAATGGAACTATTTCCATAGATTATGTGAGAACAAATGATAACCTAGCGGATCCATTTACTAAAGGTTTATCAAGAGAGAAAATTGACCGCGCATCGAGGGGAATGGGTTTAAAAGCCTAAACCAAAAAGAGTTATCTTATACGGAAACCTATCCTAGCGACTGGAGATCCCACGGACTAGGATCAATAGGCAAACCAGTTCTGAATAACTCAAGACGTAATGCATTTGCGTGGACATAGTCCAACTCCATTCCTGTGGTGCACAATATAAATGCATGCCTACAGAAGTATTTAAAGGTTAAAACTATGTTTTTTAATGATGACCATATCTTGGAAATAACAAGTGGGGTATATGTAGGATACTCTTAATGGTTGCGATCACCTATGTTAGTGTGAGCTGGGTCGGCTCTATGAGAATATTAAAAGGCTTTTATTCTCTAAAAACACTCGCAGAACCAAAAATTTTTCAGGACCAAAATGAACACAACCAAGAGATTGGATGTGAAGGGAAATAATGCTTTGTAAATCTTATTGTCTGGTTATACAATAACGGCTTACGGTTCAAGATGAAATAATTCACCGATTAGCCAAGTATATCCGATAAGTTTTAACTAGGGAAAGTTCAAAGTGAAATATCTACTTATCCTCGATATAGCATTATTTTCATATGAACTGTGTGATATTACACTTTGTGTGGGGGAGAGATATATCATCATTCATGTGGGGGATTGTTGGAATTCCTTTTAGATGGTGAATGAGATATATCCCACATTACCAAAAATATGTCCAATAAGAGCGGACCCGACCCGGTTATATTTTTGGTAAATAAAAGTGAATAGTTTTACTGTTTGAATATGAATAGATGCGATGAAGAGACGCGATGTTTTAAAACAGCAACGGTTCTGGAGCGTTGCAAGTGAACGGACGCGACTGTTGCAAACAGCAACGGTTCTGGAGTGTTGCAACTGAACGGACGCGACTGTTGCAAACAACAACAGTTCTGGAGCGTTGCGACTGTTGCAAACAGCAACAGTTCTGGAGCGTTGCAAATGAAAGGAAGTGACTGTTGCGAACAGTAACGCTTTTTTGACGTTGCAAATGAAGAGGTGCGACTTTTCTCAACGGATGCAGCCGTTGGGAATTCGGCTATAAATAAGGAGGAAACCTGATCACTTTCCTCACTCATTTTTCAAACCGAATTATCTCTTCTATCTCTTCATCTCTTAAATCATATTCAGTCCTATCACACAGAAGATCATACACATCACAATCTCATGCAGATTACGTCTGTTGTATCTTGGGAGAATTTTGAAATAAAATTCTTAAGGAAATCGTTACGACGAACCTCAGACAAAATCGGGTTAGAACTGTTATTCTACATTCTACCCTTTAATTTTGTTATACTATTTATTCAAAATAGTATAACGCTGTTGTTGTAATTTATTTACAACATTCATATTGTTATTATAATTAATACAGGATTCCAGTGTAGTGGAAATCTGAGTTATAAACTTGTGCGACGAGTTTATATTTGATTATTCTCTGTTTTGGTATACTAGACATATAACAACATGCACATGTCACACGTTTGTTACTTGCTGTTCATGCCTGTCGTAAATCACAAATGAATCCCGCTGCTAAGATTCAAAATTTTAGTTTGGCTTCGATACTTATATGCTTAGTATTATAATAGTTCTCTGCATAATCTGTATTGTTAATCGTGAGCTTTTTTTACCATATATGTTGAACAAATCTCTTTGCATCATCTGTAACAATAAAATGTAAAGGACTTTCACTTTATTTTGTTTTCAATTTCTCATATAATGAATTAAGTGAAATATATATTGCAGTTTATCATTACAATGCACAAATATTTTGCCATCCATCAATTCTTTTTTCTTATCCTTCTCAGCAATCTTCAAATGAGATATAATATGTGGAAAAACCTATCATATGAATCTTCTCCAATTAGTAAATCTGAATGTCCAAAACCTTCAATTACTACTCTATTATGAACAAAGTCAGGTTGGTGTAGTTTCATGAAGTTATTTTCTAAGAACGATGTTTCTGGAGTCACTAAAAGACTCCTACCACCTGAAATATACAATGTAGGTAGGAGCATTTTTTCTGGATGGATCAAATACTTATATTTTCCTTTATGATCTACTATGAATCCCGATGTGCAAATTTTTCATAAATGTGGAAACGCTGACATAGGCAATTTTTGCAAGCTTTGATTGATTACCCATTCATGCACTGTGTTTGTGATGTTTTCATGCTAGAATGCATTTCCGAAGATACCTGAGTAAATGTTGCATACTTTATTTGTGCAACATTCACTTCTTGGGATGAGTTGGGCTATGCATTTTACGAGCTGGTGTCCTAGGTTGTCTTTCGACGTGTGTAATGACAATGTCTTGTTATTTCTAAGAAATAAAGTGAACAAATGAGATAGGGTATGGGCTGCATTGTAACCATTTTATATTTAGCCCATGTAGCCCCATTTTATTTTCTTTTTGCTCATGTACGTCTGTGTACATGTATAAATACAATATCAAGGCATCTGTATAACATAATTCAGATCAATACAATATCAACTTTTCATCTTTTTACTCTGCATTACTGAAATACAAAATCACACAAAATCTAACATGGTATCAGAGCTTATTGCCTAACGGCATTTTAATTTCTCAATAATCATCAGATTGTGTTTCATCATTTGATTAAAGAGATCTCATCAAAAAAGTTATCATCATTTGAGATTTTTTACAATCTGGTGCCTCGCCAAAGATCACATTCAAGATCTGGCTGCAGCAAGACTGATTATTTTAGAAAAGCAAGCAAGAAATCAATTCAAGAAATCATCAAATATCATCAAAAGTTCATAAAGAAAAGTGCCAAGCCTGAAAAACCCATCAAAGCATCATCACACGGGTTAATGACTGCACTTACCTTCTTCTTTTGAAGAATTCAAGATCAGGTGTTTCTGTTCTTAAACTTTTCTTGCTTTTCTTGAAATATTTTTGTGTTATACCCCCAAAATCAGGGAACCCATCATATCATTTGAATTCTTTGACTGATAATGGCTGGCGAAGACTCTGCAACATCCAATAATTCTTCAACATCTCTACAACATGCAACAAAGGAACTGATTAAAACAATAATCAGTCCCCAAAGCCAATTGATAACAACACATCTTGATGAAAACAACTATCTTCTCTGGAAATATCAAGTGCAAACTGCAATTAGAGGATATGGTCTCAGCAAATTCTTCTCTGCCAAACCCATCATTCCACCAGAGTTTCTAAAAGACAGTGAAGGCAATTCTATTGAAAATAAAGAATACATTGCATATGAGAGACATGACAGTCTCTTAATTTCTTGGCTTTTATCATCTATAAGTATGAACTTATTACCACAGATAGTGGGTGCAACACTGCACTTGAGATTTGATCTACTATTGAGCAAATCTTTAGTACTCAGTCCGCAATAAGAATTATGCATTATAAAAGGCAACTTCAAAATCTTAAGAAGGAAGATATGCCAATGAGAAATTATCTATCAAAGATAAAGACCCTAGGTGATCTATTGTGTACTGCAGGTCATAAGATTTCTGACACCGAACAAGTTTTATCCATTTTAAATGGACTAAATGAGGAGTATGAATCTGTTGTAGCAGTAATTGCATCAAAGAAAAATCTACCATCTATTCAGTATGCTCACTCTACTCTATTGGCACATGAAGGAAGAATTGAACAAAAGAAACCATCAGAAATAGACTACAATATCAACTATGCTGCAAACTTCAACAACAAGAATCAAGATCAAAGACAGTCTAACAGAAATGATTCTAGTAACAGATCAAATCAATCTTATCAAAGAGGTGGTCAACCTGGCAGAGGAAGAGGCAGAGGTGGCAGGTGGAACAATAACAACAGAGTCAAATGTCAAATATGTGGAAGAAATGGTCACTCAGCCATGAAATGATATTTCAGATATGAGACTCAACAAAATCAAAGTTTAAGAAATCAAAGATATGAATCCAAATGTTAACATTGCTCAAATTCAAACTGAAGCAAAAAATGCATCTGGAAATATCAAAGTTCATCACTTGGAAAATGATGAGGTGGCAAGAAGTGAAGACATACTGAATGAGAGTTGGTACCCTGACTCAGGGGCCACGAACCGTATCACTAGCAGTTTACACAACCTGAACATAGGCAACAAGGAGTACAAAGGCAACAAATTAGTATATATGGGAAATGGTGAGTCTGTCTGCATTACTCATACTGGAAATGGAATTATTCAAGGAAAAAGATGTTTGTATTTAAAACATTTACTCAGAGTTCCACAAATAAGAAAAAATCTTATTAGTGTCTCACAATTTGCCAATGACAACAATGTTTACTTTGAGTTTTATCCCAAAACATGTTTAGTTAGAGACTTACTAACTAAAAATATTCTTTTACAGGGTGATATACAAAATGGGCTATACAAATTCAATCTATCTGACTACAAGCAATAAGAAAATTCAAGAAATTTATGCAATTATACTGAATGTAATGCTACAGATAAAGGAGATAATGTATTTGATGTATGGCATTATAAACTTGGTCATCCAAGTGAGAAAATTATAAAGAAAATCTTAATAGATAATAACATTTCATTTTGTGATATATCTCTACCTCATGTATGTACTCATTGTCAATTAGGCAAAAATCATAAGCTTGCCTTTACTAACTCATCTACTGTGTATCACAAACCACTTGAGCTAATATCATCAGATCTGTGGGGTCTAGCTCCAATTAGTTCTGACTATGGTTTCAAATATTATATTTCTTTTGTTGATGCTTATTCCAGATTTACCTGGATATACTTTCTCAAAACAAATTCAGAAGCATACAGTGCTGTAATACAGTTTATCACTCAAGCTAAAAATCAAACTAATTGTTAGGTGAAAACTTTTCAAATAGATGGAGGATCTAAGTACAAAGCTCTCAACATGTATTTTCAAAAAAGGGGAATTCAGCATAGAACCACTTGTGCTTATACTTCTGAGCAAAATGGCTTTGTTGAAAGAAAGCATAGACACATTGTTGATACTAGTCTCACATTGCTTGCACATGCATCTCTACCTTTAAAGTTTTGGCCTAATGCATTTAATACTGCTATTTATCTCATTAATAGATTACCCACAAAGGCCTTAGATCATAAAAGTCCTATTGAAATTATATGCAAAATAAAGCCAGACTATCATAGTTTAAGATTATTTAGATGTCTTTGCTTTCAATACTTAAGACCATATAATGCTCATAAACTCAGTTTTAGATAATCTCCATGTACATTCTTGGGGTATGCAAGCAAACAAAAGGGCTATAAATGTCTTGGCAGTAATGGTAAGATTTTTATTTCAGGACATGTAGTTTTTAATGAAAGAGTCTTTCCTTTTGCAGATAATAAGGAAAGACCAACTTAGAAAGTATACAATCCAATTATGTCTATTCCAGCTATACCAATATATTCAAAAAACAACAATCAAAGGAGGACAGATGAAACTCAAGACATACCAGATCATGATGAAGCTGATATGCCAGAGCACATCACATACACTCCCCAGAATATTGATAGCATGGGTCAAACCAGTCAACATGAACACAGTGATAATCAAGCAACAAGTTCACACAATGAACAAGAAACCACTGTAACATCACACAATCAGACCAGACAAAGACAAACTAGGCATCACATGACAATAAGGTCTAAAAGTGGAATATTTAAGCCTAAGGTATATACAACTGTTCTGACCAACGATGAGCCAGAAAACTTTGATCAAGCTGTGCTTAATGAAAAATGGAAGACTGCAATGGATGAAGAATATAATGCTCTTAACAAAAACAAAACATGGGAACTTGTTAATCCACTAAAAGATAAATCTGCCATTGGTTGCAAATGGACATATAGATTAAAAAGAAATCCTGATGGTACCATATCAAAATACAAAGCTAGACTTGTTGCAAAGGAGTATACACAATAGTATGGTTTTGATTTCAATGAAACCTTCTCACCAGTGGTGAAACCAACAACCATAAGAGTTATTCTAACTATTGCATTACACAAGAAATGGGGCATCAGGAAACTAGATGTTAACAATGCATTTCTTAATGGAGAACTTAAAGAAGAAATCTATATGGTTCAACCACAAGGATACAAGCAGTCCAACGATTATGTATGTAAGTTAAACAAAGCTATCTATGGATTAAAGCAAGCTCCAAGGGTGTGGTTTGATAAATTGAAAGCAACACTCATGAAGTTACAGTATTAACCAACAAGATTAGATAATTCATTGTTCATAAAACATGACAAGGATGAAACAACATACATTCTTATATATGTAGATGACTTCATAATCACTGGAAACAATAGCAAGGCAATCAGTAGTATTATTCAGTATCTAAACAAGCAGTTCTCAATCAAAGATCTGGGAGATTTAAATTATTTCTTAGGCATTGAAGTAAAGAGACTGTCAGACTCAATATTACATCTAAGTTAGAAGAAATATATTACTAAGATCTTATGTAGAGCCAAAATGGAGTCAGCAAAGCCACTGCCTACACCTATGACCAGCAATTTAAAACTATCCAAGTACAGAGGTGAACCAATCAGCAATGACAGACAATATAGAAGCATTGTAGGAGCATTACAATATGCAACAATTACAAGACAAAAAATCTCATACAGTGTAAACAAAGTTAGTCAATTTATGCATCAACCTCTTGATGAACACTGGAAAGCAGTCAAAAGGATTTTAAGATATTTAAAGGGTGCCCTAAGCTATGGTCTAACACTCAAAGGTGGAAATACTCTTAATCTAAATGGTTTTGCAGATGCTGATTGGGCTACAGACCCAGATGATAGGAGATCAACCACTGGGTACTGCATATATCTAAGTGACAAACCTATTTCCTGGAGTTCAAAAAAACAGCCCACTATTTCTAAATCCAGTACCGAGGAAGAATACAAAAGTGTGGCAAGTGCCACAGCAGAGATTATGTGGTTACATTCATTATTCAAAGAATTATAGATCAACTTATGTAATAAATCAGTGTTGTGGTGTGATAATTTGAGTATTGTATCATTAGTAGCAAATGCTATTCTTCATTCAAGAACTAAGCACATAGAAATTGATTTATATTTCGTTTGAGAACAAGTATTACAAGAAAAATTGAGTATCAACCATTTACTTGCCACTTACTAGCGGGCAGACATCCTCACTAAGCTTCTGTCTACTCTGAACTTCATGAGATTCAGGATGGATTTGAAAGTTGAAGAGCTTCAACAACTTCAATAATCTGTTGTCTGTCTCTTATTATGAAAGTATCAGCATATTTATCTCAGATCTACTCCTTTCTCGTCAGATCCATGCTAGTATGACATTTTTCTTAACTAACATGGACCTTGCCATTCTTCTGAAGTTGAAGAAGCTAAGGCAACCTTCTTTAGTATCCTCAGCTCGTTTTACTTTAGATTCATGCCAGTTCATAGTTACCGACATGAATCTCAGCATCCATTCTTTGATTTCTACTTCAAATCAGCATGCAATTACTCTATATTGTCTCAGATCTAAGTTCTTTGAAGAAATTTCATGTCTTTCTCATTCGAGCTGAAGAATTTTTAGAGGAGATGAAACCCTAGATCTATTTGAAAGGGGGAAATAAAGTGAACAAATGAGATAGGGTTTCGTATATCACTTCACTGTATTGTTTTATGTCGCATATGTAAGCGGGTATGGGCTGCATTGTAACCATTTTATATTTAGCCCATGTAGCCGCATTTTATTTTCTTTTTGCTCATGTACATCTGTGTACATGTATAAATACAATATCAAGGCATCTGTATAACACAACTCAAATCAATACAATATCAACTCTTCATCTTTTTACTCTGCATTTCTGAAATACAAAATCACACAAAATCTAACACTAAGAAGCGCCATTGTAATCTACGTGCAGTACATGTCTATGTTAGAAACTGATAATTTTGTTATTATCTTCTAAACAGTCTTATATTTATGGAACAAGGGGAAGCATCATCTTGACTAATGCTGAGGTGGCAAGCTTAAAAAATATGGAGGAGTTTGTGCAAGAGAGAGAAGCTATGTTGATTGCAGAAACATAGCCTCCTAATAATGCGATGTGGATTGATAAACCTCCAACACAATGTGCAATCACATGGATCTTGGTATTTGGTCCAGTTACCTCAATGATCCGCTGAATCAGTGGTAGAAGTAACGGGGAAAAAAGTTAGTTTCCTCTCTCATTTATTAAACATTATGTGCATGTCATCATATCCAATTTTGGTTGAACAAAAAATATTAGGTTGTATGTTACATTTATTTAAAGGTCTGACCTGCAGGGATGTCGAACCTCCCAATATCTTCTATTGTAAAATTGGTTGAAGGAAGCAAAGGATGTAATCATGGTTGAAGTAGCCATGTCTCATATCCTTCTTCACTAGTGTTCGAACTAAATCTTTTTTCTTGGTTGGTAAGCAGTAGGTTTCAGTTGAATACCTGTTAAGTAAAAGAACAGGATGCCTTGGTTGTTTTTCTTCACTGTTCCTTGAATAGTACTCCCACTGTTGACATTTTATAATGCATCCATCTTCTGACTTGTTACAAAAAATCAAAATTTTAATTTAAGAAAGATATCCTGAAAATATACTCTATAGAAAAGGCACACAAGATTGATTTTATTAGCAATACCTTTAGTAAATCATGAAGTGTACTTGTTGGATAAGGAGTTTTTGTCATGTCTGTTGGTTTATGTTTATGTTCCCTTAGCCTTGGTATCTATTTAATGACAAATTTTCTATCGGATTAGAAAAATGCCTATAAATTTTGAATTAAATTTATACCGCAAGCGCACGGCGTATAATTTAGTACGTGGCGAGTATGGGTCGATCCGCAGGGAATTGTTTTAGATTCTAAAATCAATTCATCAAATTAGACCAAAGTGAGAGGACCTTGTTAACTACAAGCAAATGAAGCTAAAATTAGAAGGAGAATGAGATTAAAAACTATGAGATTAGAGAACAATTTAGAGGCAAATCCACTCTCCTATTTTTGTAAATCAACAAACAAATAATTTATGATCTCTAGTTATGATATTAAGTGAAATAATTGTTGCATTGATCATAAGTATGGTTTATTTATGTTATTAATTAACATAACTTAAACCATCAAACTATAATACAACAATTATACCACTTATAAATTCTTATGAAAATGAAGCCAAAGCAAAAGCTATTTTAAGTATGATCTATTTACTATTGTAATTAGTAAGATAGATCATCAAATTTTGTTTTTAATTTCTTTTCAAAATCAAAAATCAATTAGCAAATGATGATGTAAATTGTGTTTATGTTGAATAAGAATAGCTCATTTGCAAAAGCAACATAAGCTATCAAATCCACTTGTATAAACTTACATCAAAATTCACTTTCATGAAGCACAAACCAAAAGAGATCATAAATCATAAAAATGTTGAAATTACATAAAGTTAGAGAGCTTCATTACCCCTAAATTGAAGGGGTTTAGCTACTCATTTGCGTTATCAAATCAACACCTGTAAATTTCAACATTAAAAAGCAAGGAAATGGAAACTAAGCAAAGGAAGAAAGAGAGATTAGCTACTAACTACTTGCATAAAAATTAAAGCTACACTACTTGCATGAATGTAAATCTAAGCTATAAACATTAAAAGAAAGAGAGCATAGAAATAAACATTAACATAAAAGCAAAGAAAAGCATGTAGAAAAGAAAAGAGAAAGAGGCTTGGAAGCCATTTTTGTTTCATGTAACTTTGAGTTTACAATTTGCTTGCTTAATTTCCTAAGTAAAAATGAAAGGTAGAAGATATTTACATGTACATAAGAGGGCTATTTATACATGCATAAAAACCCTAATACAATTTTTAGGGTGCTTCCCAAAATTCACTTTAGGAAGTGTGGGTAACCATTAGCCACTAATTAATCCCTCATTAAATGTGCATGAAACTTTAACCTCCACTTAGTTGTCCATTAGCTTCTAATTGTAGATTTAGGTAAGTGGGTGGGGTCCTCTATGATCATGAACTTGAATTATTTCCTCTTCATTCCTTTGTATTCCCTTGTGCATGCATATATCTTCATGAAACCCTCTTCCATATGCATCAAAATTTCCTATAAAAATCATAAAAAATGTCTAAGTAAAAATTCTCAAATTGACACATGCACAAAAATGACCATTTTGCCCCTGAATGAAGATGAATATATGATGATTTGAAAATAATTGAATTTTGGTTTTAAACATGTTAAAATGCCCAAATATGATATTTATTTAAATAAAAATAGATAAAATATGGATGTAAATATATGCACATTCACGTGCACATCAAATACCCCCACACTTATCTTTTTATTCGTCCTCGAATACAGGAAAACTAAGATAAATCCGTTTTCCTAGGAAGCACGATTGCATTAAGCGTATGCAACAAGCCGTTAAACCTCTGGGTGTCCCCAGTAGGACGAGTGTTGTCTCGTGAGGGTTTTCAGCGGATACTACCCACAAAATCCAAATGCAAAGTGAAAAGATTTACAAAGTGCAAGATTTATTTACAATCGGATGAATGCAAGTTTTTGAAAATATTTACAATGAAGGATTCACTTTTAAATCGACACAAATAAGTTAAATACAAGTTTTGGTCATTATCTTGAAAATTTAAGTCATTTACTCGTCAAAATTTCCAACAAAAATTAAATTATAATAATAAATAGACAATAGTTTAACTCGTTGGTTCGATCGATAATATAGTGTAACTATGAAATAGATCCTTAGTTGATTATCAAAGTTTATCAAAGTGGTATTTCCATTTCTTTCCAATAACAAGTCAAATCAAACAAGTTAAAATGATGCTTGGATTTCAATTTCTTACTCTCTCTTATTTGAAAATTTTATTGATATTAATAATATTTACACATGCCTAACTCAGGTAAACTGAGGCCAGATATTTTACCCATGCACTGCCTTGCAGACTGATGTGAGGGGAATACAAAGCGTGGCGAGTGAACACACAAGTGTGAGCACTTATCGACTATAGGCGTTATTAATAAAATAATTTTTATATACATACACCTAACTCAGGTAAACTGAGGCCAGATTTACGGATCGTGCACTGCCTTTCGGGCTTACGTGAGAAGGGTACAGAGCATGGCGAGTAAACACATAAGTGTGAACACATGGCTCTAGGTGTTAAAAATATATACATATATACAAATGTTATTTTTTTTACTTATATATATATATATTTCTATTTTTTTTAGAAAGAGAGAGTTTTGCAAAATCATCTTAGCACCATTTAACTTAGAAGATAAAAATGTTATATCCTTTACTTTAAATTTACCACTTTTTTAAATAAATATTTTCAATTAGAATATACTTCATAATTAACACATATGAACCTTCCTATATACTAGTTAAACCATTATTATTTGTAATCAAACTTCATTTTTACTTTGCTAAGACAAATAAATTTTCAAAAATTTCAATTTATTAACCAAAACTTATACTTATCCTATAGTGTTTCTTCAAAAATAAATCAAAATTCTAAAAAGAAAATGTTTTTGGGATTTAGAATTTTTGATTGATTTTTTTTTAAATAAAAGAAAATGAAAATTCAAAAATGCCATGAAACTAAAAAAATGAAAATGAGACTCCCCCCACACTTAATTTTGACTATGTTCCCACAGTCAATGCACGATATAATGAGGTAACGGGGAAAATATGTACATATTTACAAAAGAGGGTTAACACCCTTACTAGATGTAGCTTGGCTCATGAAGAATCATGAGCTCCTCCTCTTGGTTACTTGGCAATACCAAGAAAGGTTTCAAACGATGACCGTTGACTTTGAAAATCGATCCATCCCTGGGGTTTTCTATTTCTACGACACCATGTGGAAAAACAGTTCGTACCATAAATGGTCCGGTCCATCTTGATTTAAGTTTACCAGGGAATAAATGAAGTCCTGAGTCGTATAAAAGAACTTTCTGGTTAGGCGAAAACGTTTTCCTTAGGATTGACTTGTCATGAAAAACTTTTGTTCTTTCTTTGTAAATTTTCTCGTTTTCATACGCGTCATTCCTAAGTTCTTCTAGTTCGTTGAGTTGTAGTTTTCGGTTCTCGCCAACTTTTTCAAGATCAAAGTTTAAGTTATTTATTGCCCACAACGCTTTGTGTTTGATTTCAACAGGTAAATGGAAAGCTTTACCGTAAACTAAACGAAATGAAGACATCCCAAGGTTAGTTTTAAACGCAGTACGGTAACCCAAAGCGCGTCGGTCAATTTCTGAGACCAATCTTTTCTATTTTTGTTGACAGTTTTCTCCAAGATTTGTTTTATTTGTCGATTTCAAACTTCAATTTGGCCACAAGTCTGAGAATGATACAGAGTGGATAACTTGTGGGTTATCGAGTATTTTTTCATTAAAGTTTCAAAAGAACGGTTGCAAAAATGGATCCCGTTATCACTGATTATTATACGAGGTGTGCCGAACCTTGAAAAGATGTTTTCTTTGAGAAATTTCACAACAATTCTATGGTCGTTGGTTTTGCAAGGAATGGCTTCGACCCATTTTGAGATGTAATCGACAGCGAGAAGGATATACAAGTTTCCAAAAGAATTAGGAAAAGGTCCCATAAAGTCGATACCCCAAACATCAAAGATTTTGATCATAAGAATGGGATTTAGAGGCATCAAATCTGGTCGAGAAATTCATCCAAGCATTTGACATCGATCGCAAGTTTTACAAAATTCAAACGAGTCTTTAAAAAGAGAAGACCAATTGAAACCACACCGAAGCACCTTTTCCGCAGTCTTTCGAGGACCGAAATGTCCACCGCACGCTTGATCGTGACAAAACGAAAGAACACTCCTGATCTCATTATCCGGAATGCAACGTCGGATGATTAGGTCGGGACAATATTTGAACAAGTATGGAGCATCCCAATAGAAATATTTCACTTGGGACACGAATTTGTATTTGTCCTGTTTGTACCAAGACGAGGGAGTTTCTTTGGTGACTAAGTAGTTCACTATATCAGCGTACCATGGATCGATAGAAATTGAAAGAAGTTGTTCATCGGGGAAGTTTTCATTGATTGGCAAAGAAGATGGCGCGTTCGGAAGACGAGATAAGTGATCGGCAATGACATTATCGGATCCTTTTTTGTCTTTAATTGTAAGGTCAAATTCTTGAAGTAAAAGGATCCAACGAATCAAACAGGATTGCATCCTTTTTAGCAAAGAGATATCGAAGCGCAGAGTGGTCTGTGTACATGGTAATGTGTGAACCTATCAAGTAAGTTCGAAACTTTTTGAGCGCAAAAACGACAGCTAGAACCTCTTTTTCGGTTGTTGTGTAGTTGAGTTGAGCATCGTTCAAAGTCATACTCGCATAGTAAATGACATAAAGGATTTTGTTAATGCGTTGTCCTAAGACAACACCAACCGCAAAGTTAGAAGCGTCACACATTATTTCGAAAGGAAGATCCCAATTGGGTGCGCAAATGATTGGAGCAGAACTGAGTTCTTTTTTGAGACGTTCGAAAGAAGAGATACACTCCAAGTTAAAATCGAATGGAATGTCTTTTCCAAGGAGAGTCGTCAAAGGACGAGCGATTTTGCTAAAGTCTTTCACAAAGCGTCGGTAAAAGCCAGCGTGTCCTAGAAATAATCGAATGTCCTTAACAGATTTGGGAATGGGTAGGTTTGTAATTACGTCGATTTTCACTGTATCTACCTCAATGCCTTTATTTGAGATTATATGTCCAAGGACTATGCCTTGTTTGACCATAAAGTGGCATTTTTCCCAATTCAGAGTTAAATGTTTTTCTTTACATCGATTTAGAACCAACTCGAGATGATGTAAACATTAGGAAAAAGAATCGCCAAAGATAGAGAAATCGTCCATAAAATTTTCTAGAAAGCGTTCAATCATGTCGGAAAAAATGCCAACCATGCATCGTTGAAAAGTAGCAGGAGCGTTACAAAGTCCGAATGGCATACGTCGATAAGCAAAGATACCGAATGGACACGTGAAAGTAGTTTTCCCTTGATCTTTGGGAGTGATTAGAATTTGGTTATAGCCGGAATAACCATCAAGGAAGCAGTAGAATTCGTGGCCGGCTAAACGTTCGAGCATTTGGTCAATGAAAGGAAGAGGGAAGTGATCTTTACGTGTTGCGGCATTTAGTTTTCGATAGTCAATGCAAACACGCCAACTCATTTAAGTACGAGTTGGAATAAGTTTGTTTGAATTGTTCTTGACAACGGTTAGCCTGGACTTTTTCGGTACAACGTTAATTGAGCTAACCCATGAACTATTAGAGATTGCGTAAATGATTCCGTTGTCGAGAATTTTAAGAATTTCATCACGCACCACATCTTTCATTTTTGGATTAAGCCTTCGTTGTGCGTCACGAACAGGCTTGGCATCGTCGATTAAATGGATGTGATGTTGAACAATAGCAGGGCTAATTCCCTTAATATCGGTAATGGCCACCCAATTGCTTCTCTGTTTTTCGAAAGAATAGAAAGTAAGGAGGTTTCCTGATCAAGAGAGAGAGTTGCGGAAATTATGACGGGCAGTGTTTCGTTATCACCTAAGTATGTGTACTTAAGGTGATCGGGAAGTGGTTTGAGGTCCAACTTTGGGAGTTTTTCGATCAAAGAATTGGGTTGAGATTCGGACTCAACTGGAAGCGATTCAAAAGGAAGAGTGTATTCAATCTCGTTGGGAATTTCGTGAAACAATTTTTCGTACTCGGCCTCGCGTTCATCATTAAGGTCAAGTGTCTCGTTTTCAAAGTTTTTGTGAATGGCACTAACTTCCAACGTTTGGTCGCGAGGTTCATTTGATTGGCTTTCAAGATTGAAAATGTTGAGATCCAAAGTCATGTTTCCAAAAGAGATTTTCATCGATCCGTTACGACAATTGATTAAGGCATTTGAGGTGGCTAAGAATGGTCGGCCTAAAATCAATGGAATTTGACTCGTGGGATTTGTCACGAGTTGTGTTTCGAGAATGATAAAATCAACGGGGAATATGAATTGCCCTACTCGAATGAGCACGTCTTCGATTTCTCCCACGGGCTTCTTAATGGAACGATTGGCAAATTGAATCATAACTTTTGTGGGTTTGAGCTCACCTAAGCCTAATTGTTCATACACGGAGTATGGAATCAAATTGACACTCGCATCTAAGTCTATCAAGCATTTGTTAATCGCCTTGTCTCCAATTGTACATGAAATCGTAGGGCAGCCAAGATCTTTGTATTTGACGGGCATGGATTGGGACAAGACTTTGCTCAAACTGGCGGCTAAGAAGACTTTTTTGGGCACTTGAGTGTGTCGCTTTTGGGTGCACAAGTCCTTAAGAAATTTCGTGTACGTGGGGACTTGCTGAACGATGTCAAGAAGCAGAATGTTAACTTTTACTTGTTTAAAAATTTCCAAAATCTTTTCCATTTGGTCCGGGTGTTTCTTGGGTCGGAGACGATGTGGAAATGGAACACGATACTCGGTAGGCGGGTCTACTTGAGTAGAAGAAGAATTTTGATTGGCATTCGATTCAACGTTTGGCTCCACGTTCTGTTCAAATTCGTTCATTGTTTTAGAAGTGTCGAGAGAGGTTTTCAGTAAATTGTTTGGGTTAACGACTTGATTATCGATTTGTTTACCGGAACGTAAGGTTGTGATAGCATTCAATTGGGTGACGTTGCTATCTTGAACAACATGGGATTGATTTGAATTTGCGTTTTGATTTCTGGGATTTGGAAGGGGCTAGCTTGGGAATGTTCCTCATTCGCGTTCACTTATAGATGTGGCTAATTGACTCATTTGCATTTCAAGTTCTGCAATTGATTGGTTTGTGTTTTGCATATATGAGGTCAATAAATTTTGCAAATTGTTGTTTGATTGAAGGCTTTGAGTAGTTGCTTTAGCCAACGTTTCAAGAGTTTTCTCAAGCGAAGTTAAATGTTTATCGTCTCGGGGAGGATGAGCAGAATTTGGTTGAAAATTTGATTGTTGCGGTTGATTATGAGGAGGACCCACAAAGTTTGGTTGAAAATGATTGGGCTGAAAGGGAGGATTCGAAGCATTATTTGGAAATGCTTGAAAATTGGGACGAACCGTATTCGTGTTGGGATTGTTTTGGTCCCAAGCAAAATTCAGATGATTTCTCCAACCAGGATTGTACGTTGGAGAAAACGGGTCATTTTTGGCTTTATTGAAAGCATTGATTTGTTCGATAGAATTGGGACACTGATTGGCTATATGATTAGGATCATTGCATTTATAACACATCGGTTGGGAAGCTTGGTTCATTTGATTCGATGAGAAAACATTATCGAATTTTTTAATCATTGCATCAATCTTAGCTTCCAAAGCAAAAGAAGATCCTATCGAGTGTGCACTCGACCGTGAGTAAATTGATTTTTCGTTCGAACGTTCCCATTGGGATGATTTTTCAGCGAGGTTTTCAAGAAATTGCCAAGCATCGTCGTGATGTTGGGCAAGAAAGTTGCCTTGGCACATTGATTCGAGCATGGTTCGTGAGCTGTTTTCGAGTCCATCATACAAGATCTGGCAAATCATCCATTTTTCAAAGTTATGGTGTGGACATTTTGTCACAAGCTCTTTGAATCTTTCAAAATATTTTCCGAATGGTTCTCCCTTGAATTGATGAAAATTTACAATTTCATTTTGGATTCTACTCGTTTTTTCGAAGGGGTAAAACTTTTTTAAGAAATCTTTTACGAATTCTTCCGAAGTTTTAATCGAGTTCGATGGTAAGCTGTACAACCATTTTTCAGCGTAATCCGTAAGAGCGATTGGGATTAATCGAAGTTTGATTCCGTCGTCGGAAAGTTGATGGAGTTTAATGGTTGCGCAAACTTGTTCGAATTTAGTCAAGAAGATGTGGGGTCAACGTGTTCGAAATTGCCAAATTTTGGAAGCGTGGCAATATGGTTCGAGTGAATTTCAAAATGGTACCCGTAGGAGCGGGTAATGTGATGCAAGATGGAATAGAAACTCTATCGGGAAAGATTCTATCTATAAGAGCTCGAGGGGTGTTTTCGTTCGCCATTTCGGGAGGATTGTCTGTTCGGGTTAAACGATTAGTGGTTGAGTCGCGAGTGCAACGATTTGTTGTAGTGTCACGAGTCCAAGTACTCATGCACAAGTGAAAGTTGAGAAGAAAAGGAAGTTAGAGTTGAGTTTAGAGAATGAAACTAGATTTGGAAAATGTAGTGAAAAATTGTTTTTGTTTTTCTCTTTTTTTTAAAGGAAGAAAAATATTTACCAAGTGAAATTTATTTTCAAAAGAAAAGTTTGATTTTTGTTTTGTTTTTGGCTTTTCAAATTTTTTTATATGTTTTTGTATTTTGTTTTGAATTTTCAAACTCTCAAATATTTACCAAAAGGATTTTTGTGTTTTTTAGAAAATGGAAATTTGGTTTTTGTTTTTGTTTTTGAATCTTCAAATTTTTTTGTTTTTGATTGAAAATTTTCAAAGGAAAGAAAAAACGGATTAGTTTTTGGTTAAAAACTAAGTAAAGTAAAATTTACAATTTTTTTGGATTTTGATTTTTTTTTAAATATGCATGCACAAATGCAACTAAATGAATGCAAAGGACTTAATTACAGTTTTCTGTCCTTAGTAGCTCCTAACCCAAAATTGTATAATCACACTTTGTCTTAAATCAACAAAAATATTTCTCAGCTAGGTAACGGGCAGGGGTTCTCGGTGCAAATGCAAATGCAAATGAACAACACACTAGAAAACAACCACAACCAAAATGCAAACAACAAAATCAAACAAAACACACACAATTTATTATTTTTTTATTTTTTTTAATTGCAAACAAACACACAAATAAAATCACACAAAAATAATCCGAAGAATAGAACATCAAAACAAAACAAAATAACCGGCAACGGCGCCAAAAACTTATTAACGACAAATTTTCTATCGGATTAGAAAAATGCCGATAAATTTTGAATTAAATTTATATCGCAAGTGCACGGCGTACAATTTTAGTATGTGGCGAGTACGGGTCGATCCGCAGGGAATTGTTTTAGATTTTAAAAATCAATTCAATCGAATTAGACCAAAGTGAGAGGAACTTGTTAACAACAAGCAAATAAAGCTAAAATTAGAAGGAAAATGAGATTAAAATCTATGAGATTAGAGAACAATTTAAAGGCAAATCCACTCTTCTATTTTTGTAAATCAACAAACAAATAATTTATGATCCCTAGTTATGATATTAAGTGAAATAATTGTTGCATTGCTCATAAGTATGGTTTATTTATGTTATTAATTAACATAACTTAAACCATCAAACTATAATACAACAATTATACCACTTATAAATTCTTATGAAAATGAAGCCAAAGCAAAAGCTATTTTAAGTATGATCTATTTACTATTGTAATTAGTAAAATAGATCATCGAATTTTGTTTTTACTTTCTTTTCAAAATCAAAAATCAATTAGCAAATGATGATGTAAATTGTGTTTATGTTGCATAAGAATAGCTCATTTGCAAAAGCAACATAAGCTATCAAATCCACTTGTGTAAACTTATAGCAAAATTCACTTTCATGAAGCACAAACCAAAAGAGATCATAAATCATAAAAATGTTGAAATTACATAAAGTTAGAGAGCTTCATTACCCCTAAATTAAAGGGGTTTAGCTACTCGTTTGTGTTATCAAATCAACACTTGTAAATTTCAACATTAAAAAGCAAGGAAATGGAAACTAAGCAAAGGAAGAAAGAGAGATTAGCTACTAACTACTTGCATAAAAATTAAAGCTACACTACTTGCATGAATGTAAATCTAAGCTATAAACATTAAAAGAAAGAGAGCATAGAAATATACATTAACATAAAAGCAAAGAAAAGCATGTAGAAAAGAAAAGAGAAAGAGGCTTTGAAGCCATTTTTATTTCATGTAACTTTGAGTTTACAATTTGCTTGCTTAATTTCCTAAGTAAAAATGAAAGGTAGAAGATATTTACATGAACATAAGAGGGCTATTTATACATGCATAAAACCCTAATACAATTTTTAGGGTGCTTCCCAAAATGCCCTTTAGGAAGTGTGGGTAACCATTAGCCACTAATTAATGCCTCATTAAATGTGCATGAAACTTTAACCTCCACTTAGTTGTCCATTAGCTTCTAATTGTAGATTTAGGTAAGTGGGTGGGGTCCTCTATGATCATGAACTTGAATTATTTCCTCTTCATTCCTTTGTATTCCCTTGTGCATGCATATATCTTCATGAAACCCTCTTTAATATGCATCAAAATTTCCTATTAAAATCATAAAAAATGTCTAAGTAAAAATTCTCAAATTGACACATGCACAAAAATGACCATTTTGCCCCTGAATGAAGATGAATATATGATGATTTGAAAATAATTGAATTTTGGTTTTAAACATGTTAAAATGCCCAAATATGATATTTATTTAAATAAAAATAGATAAAATATGGATGTAAATATATGCACATTCACGTGCACATCAGTATCCGCAAAATATAGGTTCTCCAGAAGCTCTGAAGAAGCAAACGTACAAATTTTCCTCTCTGATTCCTTCCAACCTTAATAAACATTTTAAAACATCAAAAGTCGACAAGCGAAGTTCTCCTTTGATATTGATTTGTTCTTCATTTGAATCACCATCCTTGTTTAACGATATGGTTTTATTTGAAGGTAGTGTTCTAAGAGTAACATGCAAGGTTGTAGATTCTTTCAAAGCACATGTTGCTAAGAAGTATGGATTTATTATCTTCTTTCCATCAAAAATGTATCTGCATCATGCGAAAGCATAAGTTACAAGCTTACAGTCTAAATGTTACATACATTTCTAATTACGAATGTTTAACATTTGGCTCAATAGCAAGCTTAAAAGCTTTAACATATAAGAAGCAAAATGTGAGTAAAAATGTAAATTATGTAGTTATTTTGTTGGAATAAAAGCAATTTTTAATAGTTTCATTATCTAGCTAAAGGTATTAGGCTTCCTATATATTACTGTAGAACACAAAAATTTGACATATATCACCTTGATCCAGATGACGATGCTAGAATTAGTATGTAATGCATGTATTGTGTGTGTTATCCTGCTTTTTGGTCAAAGCCATGATATCAACAAATTGATGGTTATCGGGATTGGAGATCGATTGGAAACCATGCTATGATCGATACCGCCAAAGTTGGACCAAGCTCCAATCAAGGCGAGATCAATAAGGAATGATACACAAGGCCCGGTGAGGCTACACTTCGAATTTCAGGTTAATCGAAGTTCATATGCTCAAGTTATGGATGGATCAATGTTCATGGAAAACCATTTCGTATTGATACATTCGTATCGATTGATATGGATACGAATGTGCATAACTCAACTCGCTACTCTGGCTGGATATGGATCAATAGTTATGGATCAATGGATACAGGTTGATGGATGTGGATCGTTTCTTTTGTATCGATATAATTTGTATCGATCAAACGACATCAGGATGGATACAGGTATTGATAGCGCACTTTGCATCTTGTTTCGGATCGATCAGGATTCGTATCGATTCAATTTGTATCGATTGAAGGCGGCGTCAGACCGATACGAAAAGCATACTTCACCAGAGCATACCAGATCGATGCAAAGACAAGGGCACTGGATGGATTCAGAGGCATAATTTGTATCGATCATGTTCGTATCGATCGATACGAAAGAAGCGGTCAAGATGGAGCGTAAAGTATGGTTCACAGCACAAGACTCGGATCGATGCGAGAATTAAGAAGTGCATTATCTATGGATACGAAATGATGGATACGAGGCGATGGATACGAAAGTTTCGGCCTACACTTGCAAACTCGATCTTGGATCGATCATATCTCACAATCTACAACTCCAAATGCAATGAGATTTTCACAGCAAGTTGCACAACACATGGGGAACATCCTGATCGATCACAGCTCAATTAGAGCAGTTTATGATCGATACAAACTCACTATGGATCAATCAAGGATCGATCCCAACTGACTCCAGATCGATCATGTGGGCCCATCTAGACTTGAGAAGGTGTAATTTGAGATTCAAGGTAGATATTTCCAGCTCCACACCTATAAATAACACCTCCATTGCAACTAAAAGGGACTTTTTTCTTCTTTTGGCTCCTCTTTATCTTCTTCTCGTTTGGATAGACTCTTCCTTTTTTGGCTATTGATATTTAAAAGATTGTAAATATAATCACAATATAAAGGAAATAAAAGGATCAATTCAAAGTGGACGTAGGCCGGAGATAGTCGAACCACTATAATTCTCTTGTGTTCTTTACTTGCTTTAATTTTTCATTTACTATTTCTTCATTTTTACTCTCTACATTATCTGGATCTGTGATTTGTGAGTGGATATTGAGGATTTGTGTGTAAACACTGGTGCTTTCAGTACCTTTGGGGTTTGTGACCATCTTTGGCGCAAACACTTTGGTGCTTTCACTGAGAAACTCTAGCACCCGCTACTTTGGAAAAGGATTGGATCTGAAGCTATGGTTAGGCAATCAGCTAGAAGGGCATTATCAGAAAGGGGCCATCAAGAGGCTTCCTCTAGAGCTGGAGCAGATCAGGCACCCATCTACATCACAAGGGATTAGATGCAGACTATGATGGATTCCATGCAGGAATGGTTGCTGAAAAGGCAGGAGGAGATGATGCAGAATCTTCTCAGACTGTTTGGACAGGCATGAGCAGCAGGAGCTACCGGAGCACAGATCCATGGAGCTGGATCAGAAGGACTCAATAGACAATCAGATAGAGCGGTCCAACAGGGGGTAGCCCCCAATCAGCAAACAACTACCAATTTGGATGGACCTAGACTCGGGGGCACACCACCGTGTAATGCTAGACCAATTCATGGAGGAATACCAGGTTACGCTGCACAACATGGTGCCGGCAAGAATACATGAGTGCGTGACGAGGAGTACATACCAGATTTCCCTCGTCGACTTGGAGGGCAAGTTGAAGGAAATCAGGGACTTCCCCTTAATGACAATGACAGATTGGTAGAGATCATCAGACAAACCATACATGGAGGATTGACGAATAAGGATGTAGTGGATGTGGATAGAAGCCCGTTCACCCCCAACATCAGAAACGCAAGGAACCCGCCAGACTTCAAGCTACCTACGTTGGATATGTACGACGGATAGTCAGATCCAACCACACATATGATGAGATAGATCCGACACATGGAAGTCTTGGGGGCATCCAATGAGGTAATGGCAAGATGTTTTTCGTTATATCTAACTGACTTGGCTGCACTTTGGTTCAGGCAGCTGGATAATGCATCTATAAGGACATGGATTGAGCTTGTTGAACGGTTCATGAGGCAATTCAGGGTCCACATCACAAGACCTAAAAATGTTATGACATTGGCGGCACTAAAGAAGAGGACCGGAGAGTCCTTGATAGATTTTCTGACCAGATTTAATGCAGCAGCGACATCAGTGGATCGGCCAAATCCATCCATGGTATTGATGGCGGCTGTATCAGGAATATCCGATAACACGAAATTCAAGGATTCATTAGCACGGGATCCACCACAGAACCTCGGGGAATTTTACCACGAGGCGGACAGGTTCTTGAGGCAAGAAGATGCACAGGCCAAAAATCAAGATGACAATGTTACTCAATATGAGGGACATCTGGAGGAGGGTCCAAGGCCAACAATGGAAAGAGAAAAGTTGTTGATAGCTCCGATGTACCGAGACAACCTAAGAGGGAACCGAGATTCTCCTTCTATACTGAACTGACTCAAACTCCCAAACGAATATACTTGAAAAATCAGGGCAGGTTCCCTACCACAAGTTGATGAGGCGCGAGCCCACTGATAGTGAAATGAGATTGGGAAGATATTGTGTGTTCCATGAGTTAAATGGGCACACTACAAATGATTGTAGGCATCTAAAAGATGTAATTGAAGATCATGTCAAGAATGGCCGGTTATCACATACGTAAGAGCCCGGAGAGCAGAGGCAGAACAGGCAAAACCCCCGCCTGCACCATCAGAAAATAGGAATAACCCTGGATCGGGGTCACGCCTCATCATCAGTTGAACGTGAAGATAAGGGGCAGGTTCAGGACTTGAACCTTGACCACATAATAGGTTTTTTCATTATGCTTCTCCAATAAAACGGCTAAGTCACTTGCACATGTACGGGATTACGAACAGTCCCTAGGCATGCTTTGAGATGACGACAAACCGTCACGCCTCGAAAGGCACACACACTGCATTGTTTGGACATTTGTTTTCTTTATTTTCTATGGACATTCTGAACTCTATTTATTTATCCAATTGAATTATTTGATTGTGAACCCACTCGAACATGGAATCTGATAATGATAATCCCAAAATCTTACCCTGAGATGAGAGATAGAATAATGTAAGCAAGCCCCCTCGTCAGAAGCAACGAGTGGATTGGGCCTATCTAAAGCCATGAACGGCACTCGATCTCGAACGATCGCATTTCGATTTGAATAAGGATTCGACCTCGAACGATCACCATCCGCCATGAATGGTACTCGATCTCGAACGATCACCCTCTGCTTTGAACAACACTCGATCACGAACGATCATCATCTTCTTTGTACAATCCTCGATCTCGAACGATCATTTTACATCTTGAACGACATCCGATCTCGAATGATCATATTGTGCTTCAAACAGCATTTGACCTTGAACGGTTATGCCATGCCTTGAATGGCACGCAATCTTGAACGATCTCACCTCGTCTTGAACGACACTCGACCACGCACAGCCCTCGTTCGTCCGTTGTGGACGACTATCGGTCGCGAACGACCACCGGTCATCTTGTAATGAAAACTCGGCCTTTAACGGCCTCATTTTTAACCAACGGTCTTGAATGACCATGAATGATGATCTTGAGAATCAATGAATTGAATTGTAGGTCACAGGTTTACAGCTATTCAAAACATGCCTTCCTATTGCAAGGCATGTTTTGGGGGGCAAATGTTATCCCGCTTTTTGGTCAAAGCCAGGATATCAACAAATTGATGGTTATCAGGATTGGAGATCGATTGAAAACCAAGCTATGATCGATACCGCCAAAGTTGGACCGAGCTCCAATCGAGGCAAGATCAATAAGGAATGATACACAATGCCCAGTGAGGCTACACTTCGAATTTCAGGTCAATCGGAATTCATATGCTCAAGTTATGGATGGATCAATGTTCATGGAAAACCATTTCGTATCGATACATTTGTATCGATCGATATGGACACGAATGTGCACAACTCAACTCACTACTTAGGTTGGATATGGATCAATAGTTATGGATCAATGGATACAGGTTGATGGACGTGGATCGTTGCTTTCGTATCGATATAATTTGTATCGATCAAACGACATCAGGATGGATACGGGTATTGATAGCGGACTTTGCATCTTATTTCGGATCGATCAAGATTCGTATCGATCCAATTCGTATCGATTGAAGGCAGTGTCAGATCGATACGAAAAGCATACTTCACTAAAGCACATCAGATCGATGCAAAGACAAGGGCACTGGATGGATTCGGGTATCGATCATGTTCGTATCGATCAATATGAAAGAAGCGGTCAAGATGGAGCGTAAAGTATGGATCACATCACAAGACTCGGATCGATGCAAGAATTAAGAAGCGCATTATCTATGGATATGAAATGATGGATACGAGGCGATGTATACGAAAGTTTCAGCCTACACTTGCAAAATCGATCTTGGATCGATCATATCTCATAATATACAACTCCAAATGCAATGAGATTTTCATAGCAAGTTGCACAACACATGGGGAATATCCATGATCGATCGCAACTCAATTGGAGCAGTTTATGATCGATATGAACTCACTATGGATCGATCCCAAATGACTCCAGATCGATCATGTGGGCCCATCTGGACTTGAGAAGGAGTATTCCGGGATTCAAGGCAGATATTTCCAGCTTCACACCTATAAATAGCACCTCCATTGCAACTAAAAGGGACTTTTTTCTTATCTCGGCTCCTCTTTATCTTCTTCTCATTTGGCTAGACTCTGCCATTTTTGGCTATTGATATTCAAAGGATTGTAACTGTAATCACAGTATAAAGGAAATAAAATGATCAATTCAAAGTGGACGTAGGCCGGAGATAGCCGAACCACTATAATTCTCTTATTTTCTTTACTTGCTTTCATTTTTCATTTACTATTTCTTCATTTTTACTCTCTACGTTATCTGGATCTGTGACTGAATATTGAGGATTTGTGTGTAAACACTGGTGCTTTCACTACCTTTGGGGTTTGTGACCATCTTTGGCACAAACAATGTGTATGGAACTCTACTATCCACTTTGCACATATTAACATTCTCATCTACAATGTATAATTTATCCTTGTCGGCTGCTTTAAGGATTATGTATCCACCAACCCTCCCTCATAAAAGTGAATGTGAATCTTCTATCACCAGGTCATGTCCCTGGAGGTCATTATTTGTTGAATTCATCTTCATCGCAAGATAAGCTGTGCATGGCATTCCTCCAATAAAACCTTTCATTGTTTCTTTAACCGTGACTTTATCATTATTAGTTTTTGCACATTTTAAATCTTTGAAGTTTGCTTCTAGGTTCTCTTCCTTTATTTGACAACAACTTTTGAATTTCAAAACATCTTTACCTAGATGTCTACTTACATGTTCGGATAGCACTGTAATCGTGAGGCAAGGATTTATTCCTACTGAACATGGAATCAATGAAGCATCGTATATATATATATATATAATCCTTTATGTACTAGTGATTTATCGTTATTCAAATTAAAAACTTTCCCATTAAGATTACATACTTCATCAGATGAATCAATCGCTGCATTGCACCCTCCTAAGAGATGCACAGATGTACTTCGATACATTGACATGAACAAACTTCCACCTAATCTTTTTGCGAGTTTTTGCAATGCTTGAATTTTTTTAGGAAGAAGAGGGTCTTAAGGAGGGGTGATGTTTATTTTATTGGTATCTTCATCTAATGTGATCACCCCATTGCATGCATCGTAACCCATTGCATTAAGAACTATAGATTCGGTATCCTTACCCTAATGAATATTTATTAATCCATGTAAGAAGCAAAAACCAGTTGGCCATCCATATGTTGTTATACCTTTAAACAACAAATATGGGTATGATTGTGGTAGTACTCCACTCTGCATACAAAAAATTTCAAGTAAGTATTTGTAGTTTCTATTTGTGGCTTGCATCACACAAAAGTGGATATGATGTCTATTGGTGTGCATATTGTTGAGATAAGATTAACTGAACTTGTACCTTTGAAGTCAATGCGCCTTTTCAAAGTCATGTTATGGTTGCAAAACTTACTCCACACACCGGTATGCTTTGATACGGCTAGATAGAAAAGATTAGGTAACACACTGATGCCAAAATGTTGGTGTGATGTTCAAATACCATCGATCTTATGGCTAGGCCACCACACATCAGGTCCAAAAATTTCAATATTTTTTTGGCCTCCCATTATTTTTGTTTGGGATAGACCCGAAAAGTAGATACATGTAGGTCACTAAGTTTAGTGAGTATATTGTTCATTCATCAACTGAATATAACAATCCACTCGGTTTTTTATAAGGATACAACTCATTTTATATTTTACACACACACACACATAATATGCCCTTTAAACAAACTTGTTTTAAGCCTTAGTTAGAACCAAGTCAACCTTGTGTTCATATTTTTTACTTAGAAAAAGGGGAAAAAATTCTGATAGGGAATGCATTCATGATATATTCAAAGCTTGCTTTATTAACATGGAATAAAATAATACCTGAATAGCGAAGCCTAAGGAAGATGTATATGATGATGTAATTGCAGGCCCTGGTCTATTCTGAAATGGAACTCCTACGAACTTACTTTTGGCAAGACCAGTAGCATGCAAAGGTGCTTCACTTCCAGCAATATAAGCTACATTGTTTCCATTGCAACTCAGACCTTGGCCAATTTTTTAGAAAGTTTCGGTCCTCTCTTTCTAGATTGAAATAATATTTCACTTGTTCCTAAAACTCTAGCTAAACAAAGACAATCACACTATATGATATTAGTCTCATCATTTGTTCGTGAGTATAAGGTAGTCTATTCAACTTTTTATATCTCACCGGAAAGAACTACAAAATCTACGCTTATGTATTCTAGATCATCAAAGTACACCCGCCATCTTCGTATTTGTTTATTGTTATTGTGCTTTTTAGAATTTGTATCTAGATTTTCCAAGACATAGAGTACCTTACGTTTAGTTTTAATCACATATCCATCCTATAAGTGAGCCACATAATGTCTTAAAGGAAATCTAGAAAGTATAACAAATTGAGTAAATATAGGAGCTATATCAATATATGTATTAAAATGTAAGGATTTACCTATGTTATATAACATACAAAATATACCTCAAGCTGCAACTGAAATTTTGAGGGGGTAGTCCATGTTTATTTTTGTTGCTAACAGTTTCCTGTCTAATAACATATGTGATTGGCCTTACATTTTATTGAATGTATATTCCCATACCTAAATTGCTGAAGCCAAATAATTTTTGTTAGTAGAATTATTTGCATTATAAGGACACCTGATAAGCAATTTCCACATGCTAAACATCTCATATATCTTTAGATTCTTGGTCAAAATTGATACTGAGCTTTAAAAGATCAGGCTTGTAATCTTCTATGTTTCCTTTTACTACTTGTCTCATTACTTATGCATTTGGAAAATCTAGAGGAGCACTCTGTGCTCCTAACATTAAGAAAGCCATTTGTTCATGTATTTCCCAGTCTTTATTCCATTTTTTCAGCCATCTACGGTCTCTTTTTGCATGTACAGGAGTCGGAACTAGAACACCTGCATTTACTAAAGAACATCCACCCAGTCCACATGCCACTGCAGCTAGTGAGTCGCCTATAATGAATTAAGTGAAATTTATATGTCATACTGAAGCTTCATAAAAGCCTTCATGAAATGACAATCTTCTTTACATAGTTTCAGTATGCTATGTTTTTTTCTGCTTATTCAACATTTTTTTCAACATGGGTTTAATAGATCATCCTTTTGTTAAATTTGGTATATTGTATCGTTATTTCTGTCCATAACATCTAATTTATAATATTTTGCTTTCTCTCATTTATATATATTCTTCCTAAGAAGGTTAAAAAAATAAAGAGCATAAAGTCAAGCAAACTTTAGCATTGAAATGTCATCATTTAATTTTACTAACTAATTAATCACTCAAACTAGTTTTGAGATTGAGCTTGTAACTATAGCAAACAGCCCATAGAAATACAACAAATTTGATAATTTTTATAATTTCACTCATCTATATAAATTCTTCCTAAGAAGGTTAATTTAACCGATTCAAAAGTCATATGATTTCACTATGTTAGAGAATACCACCTAAAATTTCATACCTGATGTTGATGTACCGATGTCGATAGGGAGATGGCCGGCTGTGGAGACGTACCGATGTCGATAGGGAGATGGCCAGTTGTGGTGATGTTGATAGGTGTTTTTCTACGCCTGGTGGTGGGCGGTGAAGATCTGGGCTGTTGGTTTGATGCGTTGATTTAAGTTCGAAGTGTTTGAATTATCTTTTTGAGAAGAATTAATCGGGATTTGGAATTTGAACGGAAAATTGAGGAGAGATTTTATTCTTACTGCCGAAGTAGTAGGAGGAAAGGTTGTGCTTGTAAATCGCGGTGAGAAACTAAGCATGTGTTTTGGGCTTCAGAAAAATTGATTTTGGCCAATGACAGTAAGCAAGCCTCTCTAACGGTCGGTTTGATAACAGAGATCGCATAAGCATACATTACATCAGCTTCCTAAAATAATACAGTAAATTAAATCGACTAGTTCTCTTAATTTCTACATGCGTATTTTTTCCACCCTTAACTGCTGCAAATGCTCCTAATTGAATTTGACTTTGACAAATAACGCAGCAATAATTACAAGTATATCTGCAAATTGGTTCATAATGTGTTCAAATTCATTATCCAAATTAATTAAAAGCATATTGTCCTTTCGACTAAATTTCAAAACTTTAATCTTCAAACAAAAATTAGTTTCCACTTTTTTCTCTAGACTAAAGAGAGACTACTATCTTTGAATGGTAAATGGATAGTTTTAATCTTAATACCAACCTTAACAATTCAGTATTACTTTTAATCTTAACCGTCACCTATTTAACGAAGCATATATTTAAGTACTGAAATTAATACATGGTCTTTTTCTCTCTCTACTTTTATGTACGTTATTCAAATAATGAGAAAAAAACATCATCTTTTTCTTCTTATATTGACAACAAAATTTTCATTCAATACTTCTGTAACGACCCGATTTTTTTCGACTTCCGAAAGTCGACATCAATACGCCCACTGTATCAAATGCCGAACCATCGAATGCCGGAAAACCGAATCATTAGGGTTAAAGGAGAAAGAGGTAGAAGAAGAAACAGAAACAATATCAGAATCTCACAATCGCAGCGGAATAATATATAATAGATAAATGAATAATCTTTAAAGCAAAGAACTATATCTGTTTATACATTACATCATCAGAGTATTACAACAATAACACACAACATTGGCAGTTAGAATAACCTGCCCATATGATTGAATGCACAACGTAATGATAATAGTATACGGAAGTGCATCTCGCCATCCAGCTCGCCTCCTGATCTCCATAGCATACTTTTCTGACTATGCTCCAGAACAACTGATAAGCTGACTCTAGGCTGCCCGTGTGGAAAATTATGGGCACCCAGAGTTTAGAAAGGGAATAATAAACTCCGAGTCAGTCATGGGACTGGTGTGAGCAAACATAAAATAGTTGTTTGAACAAAGGAAATAAAAAGACATTCGTTCATGCTTTTGGAAAAATGAAACTACCATAAGGTCTCCCGCCACACACACAATGCAATTGCAAACATGGAGGAGGTTTCTCCTTATTGCAGTCAAACATGCTTGATACTCGAAAAAGCCTTTTGATATTATTATTAGTGCATAGTGTGGAAAACATTTCGAAGGTATAATATTAATCTTAACCAGCATACACATTTCGTAGTATGCCTACTATAGCTACCATGTTCAATAGCAGGTTACCACCACATTCCATGGCAGGTTATACAAATAAAACCGTACAGGGCGCGTATTGTTTCTTTGGATTTCCAACAAATGGTCAGGCTAAAGAACTTCCTATGCCACATGGGTACGCCTTTGGAGGGACGCCCTGAGAACTTAACCAGCTCTCTGCCAACACAAGGCCGGGTTACCTCATGTTGTAATACAGCTGTAACTAGATAACCCTACGAGCTATGCCATCCTTGGTCGTTACCGACCTTTATCTGAGGATCGTCAACACCAACAACCACAAAGTAATAAATTTGCAGCAACCACATAGGTTAAATATCTGGGCTCCATACCATGATACCACCTTTTTCCAGAAGGAAATGGACATACCCTGAGGGCGCTACCCCCAAACAACCTTGCCGCATCCTTCCTGTTTCGACCATTTCGGGTTGTGAGGTCCGACGAGGTCTCGTCCACAAAGCTATGCTTTTCACAAAAGCCATGCTTCGATCAACAAATGATTAGCAACACTTAGCATGCCACATTACCAAATTGGGAATGTATCACTAGTAACCATCAACTACATAACCTCTGAGCTCATACGTCTCAGAGAAGGGTGTTAAGCTAAGAGAATAAATTCTCCTCCACCAAACAGAAATGTATTTGATAGAAACTAGCTTTACATCTCAAAGTGTAATGTCAGACATACATCCATACAAGTCCATCCTGGGTCTGAATGGAAACGAAGGCACTTTGAAAGAAGTCCTCGCAAATCCGGATATCCACAATCCCGACCGGACTCCCCATCACATATGGAGATCTCTATGCTGGAGCAACTCAGTACGGAGACAATCGACAGGTAATCCTTTTGTTCTCGAAAATGCCCGGTCTTCACCACCGTCTTCAAATGCACTCCTATTTCGTCGTATCATTATTCGAAATGGGTTTTATGATTTAATGTCCTCTCCTGGCTTAACCGAATAATGAGCGCTTATTTAAAAACACGTGGATACATAAGTCACAACAAATTTCCGTTTATAATCTTTTAAACAAAAGATTCACCTTTAAGATTCGATGTGAGTTTCGGATAACTATCTAGAATCCGACCCCCGGTCCCATCAAATTTCAAATGCCGTTTCAAAGGCCAAGTTGTTTAAGTAAACAATTGTAATTCAATTCAGAAGTTCACATTCACACAATAATATATCACAGATATCACAGCTCAATCCAAAACAATTCATATCACAGAGTATCATAAATCACATATCAGAGATATCAACAATTCAAGTCATTCAATATAATCCAATTATTTATAAGCAAGATTTATTTAATCATATGATTATAATTAATTTAATTAACTCAAAATGAATTAATTACATATGAATTTATCACTTAACCGTGCTTAATTATCATTAAGTAACTACAAACCATTTTACTTAATTATTTAACTAATTAATCACATAATTACTTCATTAATTATCCTTTAATTACTGATTAATTATCCTTAATTATTAATTAATTAATCCTTAATTATTAATTAATTAACCTTTAATCATTATTTAATTAACCTTAATCATTAAATTAATTAACCTCTAATCAATCTTTAATTACCTACATTAAGTAATTATGCTTTAAGTAATTATCCTTTAATTACTTTCATTAATTAATTAAGACCTTAGTTAATTAAAAGATAACCCGTTTATCTTAATTAATTACTTTAATTATCATTTAAATCTTATTAATAACCTTTGGAATTAATTATCAATTACCAATTAACTTAGACCTTTAAGTTAATTAACCTTTAAAACATTTTATCTTCTTAATTAATTCCTTAATTACATTATTAAGTTTATTTAGAATAAACTTTAAAAATAAAGGTTATATATGTATATATATTAAACATTTTAAACTTAAAATAATTTGTTTTAAAATATTTAATTAAATCAACATTTATTATTCAAAAAGAAATAGGCTAAGAAATTGTTTAAACTTGACCAAGTTTTAAAATTTAAAACTTGTTATTCCATTTTACTTTAAAACTTGATATCATCATAAAACCCGAGCCAACAGCTAAATCCCCCAAGTTCAACCCTGAGCAACTTTCTTTCCCGATCACCCAAGACAACAACAGATATCAACGTGCATACGTGCACGTGCACCGATCACCAGACCACCTCCGACCAAGTCTCCAACCACCACCAAGTCGCCGTCGACCAACACAAACCTCCCGACCACCCAGTTCGACGGTCCCACCAAAAAATCAAAATCAAGCTATACGAGAACCCACCGGAATCCATCGATCGACGAAGACCACCACGTATCGCCACCTACGACCACTTGTGACCACGCCGATCCACCCAAAGCTAAGTCACAACATCACACAACAATCTCCCTTACTCCGGTCAAGCTCGATCCACCACCGACGACGAAATCGACTCGATTATAACACTGACCAAAATGGGTTGCTAAACCCTATTTCACCGTCGATGAGCCACCACGGTGGGTTATGAAACTTCCGACTATTTTTCCTTAGACCACCGACACCTGAGCCACCTCCAGACCCAAGCTCGACCAATAACACCTCGCCAATCGCCAAGAATCAAGCGAAGTTTGAATTCTAATCAACTCAGAAATTCCCAACAATCCCAATCTTAAAAATCATGAAACCATCATCTAAAATCGTCATTTTCTAATACGAATTTGTTTCTATAATCAAAACTTGAAATTAAGATGATTGAATTTTCTGATTTGAAAAGATTACACTGTAATTTCTCAATTTCAAAATATTAACTCAATATTTTCACTTGAAATTATTTTTAAAAATGATGTTACAGTCTTACAATCATTTCTTCTTTAGAGATCATAGCCTAAAAAGGTTTAGGAGAGGAGATTTTGAATTTTTTTGAACAGGTTTGAAACCTGTAATCAAGAATAGAGGCAAATATTTATATGCCTGTTCCCAAACATGCACACCCATACCACCATTCATATATATACATGAAATCATATTTACACCATCATGCAAAGCATAATTCACATCATACTTCAAATATTATCACATGCTAATCAAGATGTAACAGATTTAAGAAGTTGTTTACTCATAGTTTTTATTTGAGCAGAGAAGCCTTAAAACTGGAAACTGAAAAATTGTTTTGATCTTTGAATTTGATTTTGATCTGCTTTGAATTGATCTGCTTGTTGTTGATGTTTGAGATGATCTGATCTTTGCTTTCAAACTTCAGGTTTGAAATTTGGAAAATTTGTTTGATTTGTTTTGATTTTGTTCTCCTCTAGTTTGTTCTCAGCTTTTTATCTTTTTGATTAAAATTTTTGAATGAAAGAAAAATGAGAAGAGAAGAGGTATAGATGTTTATATAGCCTTATTTTCTTTTTATTTATTATTTTAAAAATAAAAGAAATAAATGACACTTGTTAATTTCATGATAAAATTAAGTTAACACTTGTAAACACCTATCTTCATAAGCCTACACATGTCTTTATTCATGTATTAATATTTTTATATTATTTTAAATTATATTTTCTATTTTTATGAATACATTTCTTTCCTTTATATTTATATAATCTTAAAATAAAATGATTTAAACTATATTATACACTAATAAAAAATCACATATATATTATTTTTAAATCCAATTTATTTTTAAGATTTTTATTTTTGAATTTCAAATTCAAATTCTATTTACAATCTATATATATAAACAAACCCATATCTTATTTGGTTTGGAAAAATTCAAATCAATTCACAATTTAATTCTCAAAATTAAATTAATTACTAAATTAAATTTGGCTTAAAAACGGGATCGTTACAACTTCTAAGATTATTGATTATTTACAAAGATTTTAATTAGGCAGCAAATCATTGTTATACTGGCTAAGTTTGCTTATGGTTAGGGCTGTCAATTTCCAGCATGACTCGAAACACGACCCGAAGATTACATGGGAATTAGCAGGTTAACCCAATCCGGTTAAGTTGGTGGGTCATTTTCAAGTCAACCCGAATTTGACCTGTTTATAAACCGGTGGGTTTCGGGTTGACCTGTAAACCCGAATTTGACCAGTTTATAATCCGTTTATACTTATATGGGTTGACCTGACCCAATTATGACCCGTGAACCCGAATTTGACCCATTTATAACCCGTTTATACTTATATGGGTTGACCCGACCCGATTATGACCCGTGAACCCGAATTTGACCCGTTTATGACCCGTTTATAACCCATTTATACCTTATACGGGTTCATTCGACCCATTTACGACCTGACCCGGTTATAATCGGGTTACACGGGTCGGGTCAACCCATTTATAATCGGGTCAGGTTCGGGTTGAGCTATTTCTGATCTATTTAATAAACGGGTTGACCCGACCCATTTAAAATTAATCCAAACCCGACTTGACCCGACCCGACCCATTGACAGCCCTACTTATGGTTATCTAGCCTTTTGATCAGGGCATATCCGAATGAATTGAACCGATCAAGAAGAAATTCAGACCGATAAGTGCTACACTTGAATGCCAAACAGAGTCAAGAGACAAGCTTGCCAACATGCAAATAACCTCCCAAAGTGGTCCGCACATTACACTGCTTCAAGTGCCAAAATCGAAGTCCAACATTCAAGCAAAATTATGGATCGGTAACAATCCATGTCTATGGATTGTTACCAACTCCTACTTTTTGCCCAACACCACTTCAAATCCACACAAACAAGCCTAGAAACCAAGTACAACTAAGATCACAAGGTGGAAGCAAGGCCATCGCAGAAATGCCAAAACTAAAATCCATCAAGTGATGGATCAGTACCGATACATAGAATTGCACCTAATTTGCCTCAAACTTCCTCTACTTCCAAGAATGGGTGATTATAGTCTATTTCAAGCTTCACAAGATCGATCGCATACAATTCTCTATCGATCCCCTAAAGTATTTGAAACCGGCAACTCTATTCCATAACTGATCCATCTTATTGGCCAAGAAACAAGCTTCCAGCAGAGCATCCAAGATAGGAAACACGAAGCTAACAACAAGCCATCACAATACAAAGCATTGAAAATGATCCAAAAAGCTATCTTATGGATCGGTACCGATCCATGGCAATGGATCCATACCGATCCATCCCAACTGCTGACATGACCACGTTTTCTCAAGCATAACCGAAGCCAGAACGTGGGGAGGGTGGTGGAGATTATGAAGGAGTGTATCTCGGCAACCTAGAACTATAAATAGGAGGCTAGGGGATCGTTTCCAAGGATCTTTTTGATAGAGTAGGGATATGCCCTATGGGAAATTATGTAATTTGCCATATATATCTAACTTGATAGCCAATCTTTTTCAAAATAAAAGGTGTTTTCTTTCTATTATATACTCGATATAATGTGTTATATTAATTAGTTAATTTAATTAAAAGTGTATTTAATGTAAAATCCATAAATGGTATGTTTTGTAATAGTAGTTACAAAGTGTTGTAACCGTGAGTAATTTATCACAATGAAAACAAATATGTCATTATAAGTATTCCTAGTGAAGATGTATCGAGACCGTTGTTAACCCAAAATATGGATCAACGCCCTGGTTTGAGTGTGAAAGAACCAGTCATGTTCTCACAAAGCAGTAATATAGATAATAGACATAGAAAAACAGTAAGAGAAAGAAGACAAGAAGATTTTTATAGTGGTTCCGCTGCTAAAGAAGCCTACATCCACTTTATAGTTTTTATTATAGACTGATTGCTGTTACAAGGAGTATTTGGTTACAAAGCTCTTAATTGTCCTTAGCTAGATTGGATCTTCAAAGTTAGAATCCACTAGAGAAACACAGTGGACTCCTTTGAAGGTCATTGTGAGGGAGGTGAAGAGTGAAGAAAGTTTCCAACAGAGTTTCAGCAACCAGTCTAGAGAAGATACCGCTTATATTGTAGATAGGACGATATTTATAGAGATTGGAGTGCTGTTGGGCCAAGTCTGTTCGCCAGCTGTTCACAGATGATCGCAAGAAGGTGCAGTGGAGAATAGCACGCGACCTGAGCCAAAATCATGGATCGCTAGCAATCCATGGTCTATGGATTGCTAGCGATCCATAGCATTAACTCAAATGGAGCTAATTACTTAGCGTCTTTCCCCTACTTCACTTAGTTTAGGCTGTGCTTATACTATGATAACATATGGATCGCTGGCGATCCATAGTGTATGGATCGCTAGAGATCCATGCACTTAGCATATTTTTAGTCTTTGATGTTTAGAATGCTTTCGTTGCCTTGTATTGATGTTGTTCGTGTAATCTCGTTGCACATCGCTTTGTTTTGATGATGATTTACCTGCTAGTTGTATTTAGTTGTTGATTGAACTGGATGGATGCTCGTCCCTTAATTCTGTTAACTCGAAATCTCATCAAACTCAGTCACTACTTTTACAATATGGATTAGATCATGATGTAAAAAAATAGTTGAACCTTGATCTATATCTATGGATCGCTAGCGATCCATAGGCCATGGATCGCTAGTGATCCATGTCCTTAGTGAATTTCCTCGTTCTCTTTTCTTGGCTCTCTTTAGCTTGTTGCTTTAGTCCTTTTGGTTGATTTTTGAGCTATACTGACTCCACTAAGTTGTTCTGTCTCCTCTTGGATTCTACTAGGGTTGAAAACCTAGATAACATTTGCCTCCCAGAGTACTTCTTCGTTGAAAACAAGGCATGCTCTGGAAGTAATTGCTTTTAGTCTTTGCTTGTTGAACTCCAAGTAATCGTGTTAGAGTTTTGCAAATGTGAGCTAGGTCATGTTGCTGCTCCCTTAGTTTTGATCATGACTGCCATTGCTTGTCATATTAGACCGAATTTCTCTCTATAGCTTCTCGATATGCCTTGAAATGTTATGTAAATGTCACTAGGCAAATAGGAGATAAAGTTCATGCAGCTTCATGGACCGCTAGCGACCTGATAACTTAGAAATTTTTCAGCACATTTATTTTCCTATTTAAGCTCCTTCGACCCGACCCATTCTTTTATTCGAGCCGAGCTACTTCCTTCTGCGATCCAAGCTTTTTGCAGCAATTCGACTCTGGCTTTCACATGCAATTTGATCCATCACCTCCAGTAATTCAACCTTGTCTAACGCCTCCGCCGTGATCCCTTCTACGCCACCAACACCAGAGCATCTCCATCGCCTTCTAAAATCGCTTCCGACCGAAATTCTAACTCGCCTGTGCCTTAGGTCACCGCCGATTCATCCCTAGATCGCCACCGGTCCAATTGTAGTTCGCTGATCCTAAAGCTTCAATCAACTTTGCATTTAAGTCTTTAATCCAAGGTGGGTTCGCTGAGTATAATGTTCGTTTAATGATTTGGCGGTGAAGTTGCATTCAGGATGTTTGTCGTGAGGAGTCCGAATCAATTGCGGCTTAATGGAGGAAGATAGTAAATCAAGACTTGATTTCCTCCCGGAACGACATTCAGGCCTTGCCCCGATGCTTAAAATGTTTTGCTGTCTTCGTCCATTGAGCCCGAATTGACTTGTGCCAAGTCCCATAGATGATTTTGCACGATACATTGTGAATTGGTCCCGGCTCTTCCGGAAAATTTAGACTTATCTTACTTGCTATTGTACGCTTGGTATCCCTGTACCAAAAAGAATTTTCTACGTCGCTTCGGACAACGGATCCATTATCGATCGTTGACCGATAACGGGTAAGTGTAGAGGAAGTAAAAACAAAAGGAAATGATATGGGAAGTCCTTTTCTTTTTCCCGCTACGGGCGAACTATCTACGTGAGATAGAGCGTTTGTAGTGTTTCGGACACTGAGCTCACCCCCTATAGACAACACACTGCACTTGCCCCGGTACATACTTGAAATCCAATGTATCAGCATGAATCAATGTCTCTCCAGAATTCAAGTGTTGTAAGGGAACCTATTAGTTTAGAATAGAATTACCTGACCGTTTTGGATGCGATATCTGTTGTTTAGAATGAAGTATCCATCTTCTCGCTGTAAGTCAAGCAGAGGAATTCCGACACTTTCGAAAGCCGAGTCGTTGTCCGTCGCCCTTTCTCCTTCCACCTTACAGGCTGAGTATGGCCATTTAGTCCCGGTTAGTCCGGTCTTGGATCGAACTCCCCCTAATTTTAGAGTTCTTCTCAATCCACCGGAGAGAGCTTCTTCTGTAATCTCTGCTAAGGTCCTGCATAATATCTGCATGTAACATGGCATACCGGAGGAAGTAGTGTGCCTTCCAGAGAAGGATGAGTTTGCTCACATGCCACCTCTGAGATATACCGCTTATCATTGGTATATGTGCCCGAACGGAGCTGTGCCCCCCTTTAATGACTTTATGCGCGATACCCTTTCGAATTTAGGAATTGCTCCATTCTGAATTTATCCCAACGGATACATCATCCTAACTTGCTTGCATGTCCTTTTCATGCGTACATTCAATTGTGCTCCAAGATTTGACGAGTTGCGGTACTTACTTTCATTCAAGAGAATATATGAGTGTCCGTCCATGGTTGTAATCGAAGCTTAGAGGAACCATAAGATTGTATTACGACTGCAGAGCAATCTATCTCAATTCAAGATCCAGTACTTCTTCATCAGATGCCCTGAGGGGTTTAACCGTCTTTGGACAACGGGGGGTAAGCACTCTTTCTTACTTATTGTGTCCCGATGCGTCGCTATGGAATTTCTAACAAGTCGAATACTTCTTGCAGTTATCCCGAGGCCGAACAGGGACTCGTCCCTCGATGAAGTTTTTCGATGTCTGAAGGCTATCAATGCTGAGAAAAGATCCATTAAAATCTTGTCGACTAACGAAAACTTGCTCCGATACGGATTATTGCATCCGGGGAGATCGGCTGTTCCAGTTGAGTTCCCTTCTCCTTGATCTAGGGTACGCACGCGATCCACCTCCTCTTCTCACGGTTTCGAAGAAGGTGCTTCTCAAGAAAGAGAAGGCTTGTCCGGTGAGTCAGCCTAAGAGACTCGCGGGGGAAGAGATGCTGTTGCGGCCGGAGTTAGTTGCACGGTCAGAATGCCTCCGATTTCGGAAGAAGAGGAAGAGGAATTTAATCAGAGGGAAGTCAAAAATGCGATGAACTTAGTAAAGGAGGAGGGGGAGATTGGGAGTAGTAGTGATGAGTCCACTTCTATTGATGATTTCTATGCAAAATCCGATGATGGGGATTCTGAATCATGCGATGAGACTCCGAGAATGAGTCCCATTATTCCGAGCTCTCCTCCTCCGGACACGAGTGGTAAAGACGATGCCCAAGAAATTGGATGATGTCAGATTTCTCCGAGTAAAGATGTTGGCGTGGACTAAGGAGACTTGAGCGATATTTATGTCGATTTCGACGCACTCATGGGAGAAGATTTCAAATTTTAGGAGGTGCTTCCTCGTTCGGGCCACGTTGCACCCGAAGATAGTCTGATTCCTTCAGCGATGCTTGCCCAATCCGGTTTGTGACGCCGTTTTACCCCTCCCCCCTAATTTCAAGTTAACTCTTATTACCTATATCTATTACCCATACACGTTCATTTCATTTCAAAATTTTATAAAACAAGGTCGGCCACCATTCACAAGGAAGAGAAGAAGAAAAACTATGAAGAAGCTAATTCAAGTCAAATTTATTCACATCTCAATCTCCATAATCTCTAAAGCTAAGGTGAATAATGTTTACATCTCACTTTGATTGTGTTTTTGGTTTTAATATGAATTCTAAATATTTTGCAATAATTTGCCATGTTTTTGAATAATGGAATATATATATATATATACACACACACACACACACTTGTTGATGAATTATAGTTATTCATATTGAATTTATGATATGTTTTAAAGTGAAAACCCTATAATGACATCCAAATGCCTTGCGAATTTTTATAAAGATCATAAATATTATTTTGGAGATGGGTTTCAATTTTCATATTTTTCTGAATTTTTGTGGAATTAATATAAATTTTCTAGTAAAGAAAATGGTATTTTGGGTTATAAATTAATTGTGGGTAAATAATTAATTATTTGGGATTGAAATTTTTATATGTTGAAAAACATATATATTGTGATTTTCTGGAATTTTTCTAGATTTTTCCTAAGTGTTTTAATGGTTATGTTGAATTATTTAAGGTATGGGACTTAAATGTTTTATATAATTAAAAGAGGAGAAGGGGCTTTTTTTAAAAGATTTAAATTATAAAATCTGGAAAAGTTGGCAACACTTTTGACAAAGTGCAGTACTTTATTGGAAAAGAAAGAGGCAACCAATCACAATTAGACACGTAAGGCAGGTTAGGTGAAAAGAACTATTTGCTACACGTTTTTCACAGTTTCATCTCTTTTGATACCAGGTTCCGCCTCCATACAATCGTCTCCAACACAGTCAAAACCAATGCATATGGTATCAGGCAACTGGTACGTAATGAATTGGATGAGGGCGGAAGGTTGGGAGTCAAAACCATGGGTTTCGAAGGGGTTGAGGCAGTCCTTTGTTTTTAAATAAAAGAAATACACCTGCTAGCTTTCGACTACATGCCTTTCGATTAAGAAGCTTTTGATCAAGTCAAATGATTTAAAGGAAGGGGTTTCGATTGGGTTGCGACTCTGTTTTTAAATAATTACTTTCGACTAAGTTGAGACCTTTTTGCTGCCGCCTTTCTACCTTTCGACCCAGATGGTTTCGAAAGGGTTGTTTTGTTTTTCTAAAACTTGGCCACCTCTCAATGTTTTCGAAGGGATGGTTTCGACACCATCACTTCATTACTTAGGAAATGGATTTCGAAGCAGTTGCTTTCGACTTAAATGCTTTTAAGACCCTTTTTCTATAAGTAAAGTAAAACCCAAATGGTTTCGAAAGAGATAGTTTTAAAAGGTTTCGAAACTGATGCTTTCGACTTTAATGGGTTTCTGATCCTTTTGCTCTACTTGAAGACAGAATCCAAATGGTTTTGACCGTGATGTTTTTGAATGGTTTCGAAAGGTTTCCACATGTTTTAAATTGAACCCAAAGTACTTTCGAAAGGATTGAGTTTGACTGTTTCGAAAGGTTTTAACGAATGGTTTCGAAAGGGATGGTTCCCCAGGGTTTCAAAAGGACTGAAAGGAAAGTTTTTCCTGTGTTTTCGAAAGGCGATATTTAAATGGTTTTAAAAGGGGGATGTCTAATATTTTGAAGCTTTCAGAGAAAAGAAAGGAAAGTTTTTTTTCAATGTTTTCGAAAGGCTATATTTAATGGTTTCGTAAGGTAAGATTTGGCCTTTCGGCCTAGATTAAGTAAAAAAATTTACTTGGTTTCAAAGGGGTTTCCTTCATGGGTTTTGAATGGGTTGTTTAAAGGTTTAAAAAAGGTTTCTAATATATTAAATAGGCAGATTAGCCTAAGTGTTTTCAAGTTTAAAAGGATTTTAACTTATTTGAAACGATAGGTAACCTTGTTAAAACCCATCAACATTATTTTGAGTAAAGTATATATAATATGGCAAAATGGCTTAGAGTAAGTCTAAAGATATATTTTCCTTGTATATATATATGATTTAAAGAACTAAATCATTTTGAAAAGGTTATCAAGGAAAATTTAAAGGGTAGTTAACCCTAAGAAAAGATTTCAAACAGTTAGTCCATTTTGCAGGAAGTCAGCCTAGATTTCAGACAGTTAGTCCAGTTTGCGGGCAGTCGGCCCAGTTGTTTGAACAGTTTGTCCATTTGTAGCATAACAGACCTTGCTATTATATGTGGGCTGATAGTTTACACATTACTTGTTTTACAGACAGATAGTCCATTTACTAGCATAAAGGATATTGCTATTTTGATATAATCAGTTTGATTAACTAGTTTGGTTGTAGGAAAGGATTGCAAAATATATATGTTTTGAAAAAGATACAAGTGAGGGGAAACCTGTTCCGCTAAGCGGGGTGGTCTCACTTAATATCAGTAAACCGAGATGTAACAGAATTATTCACACCAGGCTTTATGTCTGACTCAAAGTTTTTGTTTCCTCTTAAACTCTCGGGTACTCAAAATTGATTTGAGTAGGCTGAGGGTTGAGGTTTTCAGGTTTTTGTCTTTTGGCGAATAAAGCATCCGAAGACGAGCAGGTGGCTGACGGATAGTTATCTAGGATTTGCCGTTTCATTTTTGTTTTAATTCCGCTGTGTATATAAGTCAGATATGACTATATTTCTTTGATCAACCAAGGGGGCATCGTCATATGGCGCTCTTGGCGTATTTTTGTAATGATATATTTAATAATTGCCTGGGAAATATTAAAGGATGATGTAACATGGATATGAATTATTGTTTAGAAATGTAATCAGCAAAATGTTGTTTTTGAAATCTGTGATTTTGTTCATATTCATGTGCTTCTGATATTATGAATACCATTATTATTACCGTATATCGTCACCAGAAGTTAATACTATGGATGACTGCAGCATCTGTAGCACTTAGCTTTTAGCCTCTAGATACGAGATGTTACACCTCACGTTGCCCGGGCAACACCGAGGAGTACGAAAAGTCACGCATCCCATAAACCGTGCACTAACTTTTAAAACATACACTCCTCGCATTGTCCGAAGATAGGCAACACTGAGAAGTATGAAAACTGATCCGGATCGATGGGCCATATCGATCTTAAAAGCCGTGCATTCTATAATCCGCGCATACTTCCAAAAAACCACACATCTCATAAACCGCACACACTTTTAAGTACCGGAATTTCCTCGGCAGTACCATGAAACTTATCCGCCACAGTAATGACAAGAATTGACCCACTCCTATTATTAGCAACAATGGGCACAACTCCAACAAAACCGAAGTGCTACAAACCAGCGGGAAACTTCAACTGCGGATTCTTAATGACTAACTATAACATTTAACATTGATAATGTGTAACTGCCTACAGTTAACTTATACAGTGTACACATTTCAAACATGCATATGTTGCATATTCACCAGAATATCGAAAAAAACTTGGACTACATGCTACAGTTACAAAACTTCTGAAAGAGGAAAAATCAAGCCGTGACTTAGTCAAATTTCAAGTTCTAATATGCAAACTATTTAAACCATAAGTGACCGGTCATTTGTCGATTGTTTGAAGTAAACAGCCTAGTGAACTGGGGGCATACACCGTCACTTAAATAAAAATACTTAAAAGTAATAATTTCACAATTTTTGTTACTCCAAACAAAGTAATGGGACTAGATAAAATGAAGTGGAAGTATATAGAGTAAAGGTAAGTGCACAGAACACACATAAGCAAATAAGTGCAAAAAAAACGAGTATAGGTGCACAGAACACATATGAACAGATAAGTAAGAGTACAGTCAAAATATCAATAATGTATTACTTATAACTTTCTTTTATACAAGGTCAAAATGTGGGGGTCATACCCATGCAATGCCGGCCAATAAAAGAAAAATACAGAATCTACAACAAAAACACTAAGTACAGACTCTGCACTTGAACAAAACAACATAAAATGAATCAAAATCAGATCAGTCACCACTCAAGCTTCTCAGCGCTTCTATCCACCACTCCCCTTTCCGCCTTTTGTTTAAAGTTTTTGCTTCGCCTCGGGAGTGGTGTCGCCGCCAGTAATGTCAACAATATCCTTGGCGCTAATGTCCTCCTCCTGCTCTGCAACCTTCTCAGAAGATTCGCCCTTCGTTTTATGCTTCTATGACTTGCGGAAGCTCTTGGAGGCCTTGATTGCTTCAACCTTCTCCTTTTTAATGGCAACCAACTGTTTTTGAGATCTGTGTGGCTGCTCAATTTGAACTTCTTGCTCTCGAACTTCGGCCGCCGTTATGTCACTTTCTAAATATACGGAAGGGTCATCCAAGCCATGAAGTGCAGCGATCTTCTCGGACTCCGGCCCCTACTACGAGCCAGACACGGACACGGCGACCGGAGTAGGTATGGAAACGAGCACAGAAGCGGTGGAGATAGCAACAGGTCCAGGAACCGAAGAAATAAGCAGATTAGCAGACAAGGACGATGGACCTATAAGATCAAAAATGAAAGTGTTAAATTCCCCATGCTCTTGCGGTGTAAGCTGAAAGCTCCCGAACTCGGGGGAAACAAGAGGATTACTCTTGGCCTTCTAGTAGTGCCTTCTTTGATTCTTCATTAAGGTAGGCATTTTCTAACTCTCGCTCGGTATAAATGTCACCACTGTCATGAAAGCGGGTTAAGATTTGCTCCCAAACTACAGCGAGAGTGTGTGGGAACTTATGGCCTAATTAGCTAAGGCTCCCCTGATGCAGTAGAGAGTTGACATAAAAATTCAAGATGGTCTCATCCATCTTCCTTTCAAAAGCATTCTGAAGCTCTAGATAATCCACTGTAACGGCGGCCTTTTCAACTTCGACACGAGACTTATCGGCCTAAGCCGTGCAACTTGATCCTATAGCCTGTCGATTGTCTCAGCCTTGTCGGAGATGGTTTTATTACGCCCCTCTACGATAAGGTCGTGATCGGAGATAGTTTTCTTTTGGGCCTCAATTATCGTGTTGCAAGCTGTCACCTCCTCTTTCAATTTGGCCTCTTATGCATGAGCCTTCTTAATTTCATCGCTGTGGACGATCTCGATTCTCTCGTGGGCCTCTTTTAATTCTTTCAGCAAGTTGGCGTTCTTTTTGCTTTCTTGAAGCGCTACATCTTTCTCCTCCTCCAGCTGTTTGATCTTGGCATCGCGTTCTACCAATGTCCTTTCAAAATCATCCTTCTCTTATTCAAAAGAAAAAATTTCTTGATAGTTGTTGTGGTTCGTGTCTGCCAGTTGTTTGCATAATTTTTCCCACCCTTCGACTTGTTCTAAATCGTTCTGGATAGCCTGAAGATGTGGCATATATGAATCTCTACGAACCGGATGGAAATCACGATCAAACTTAACCCCTCTTAAGAACCACCTGGGGAGCGCTGCCTCAAGCCTGGGAGGACCAAATGGTAGAATATAGGCGGATCTCCTATGGGGGCATGAAGCACCAGGGTCAAAAGCAACAGAAGATGACAGAATGTAAGTTGAAGGCGGAACGGGGACAAAAGTAACTGGGATTTCCTAATCCGCTGAAGAGAGCGTCGGAACGAGAGTTTGCTGTTCTAAAGAATGGGAACCGCGGTCGAATTTAGACCTCTTCGACGGCTCCTCTCTCTCGTCGAAAGTCTTCCTCTTTTCATACCCACCTTTGTATATTCGGCTCTGCTCCCTCTCGTCTCAGTAACGAGCTTCGGCCTCTAAATATTTTCTTCTTCTATACTCTTCCTCCGTATCATGGGGCTGGTGACGGTCAGAAGAACGTTTGAACTTGCGCCGAGAGTCGGTGAATTCTTCAAAATCATCATAGAGGTCGCGTCCTCTTGTCATACCTAACACGAAGCATAAATAAAAGGTTTTAGAAACGAGAAATAAACATGAAAAATATGTGTACAAGTGAGTGTGACACTAGTGAAGCGTGTGATGTGTTTGGGTAATAGATATAGGAGTGGCCTCTTTCCCATTTTACCCCTCCATTTTACTCGGCTATGGGTAATAGATATAGAGTGGCCTCTTTCCCATTTTACCCATCATTTCAAGTTAACTATTATTTTAATTCATGGTTAAATGGCATGACTACACCTTAATTAAAAATCAAATCTCAATGCCCTTATCAACCCATTATTTTATTTAATTCAACTAATTAAATATCCTAAATAATGTTATCAAAAAATATGGGGTGTTACAGACTCCCCTCCTTAAAGAATTTCGTCCTCGAAATTACGATAAGGTACACAATAAATCAAACAAGAAGGTAAAACATACCATCAAACAAGTTAGGATAAGTATCTCTAATCCTGCTCTCAATCACCCAAGTACAGACCCTGTCATCGTCGCTCCACAGGACTTTGACAAATCTGACCGTCTTGGTTCTAAGCCTCTTCTCATCTCTCGCAACTATGCGAATTGGCTTCCTCACTATTGTTAAATTCGGCTCTATCACTAAATCATCTAGCACAGTCGGTGCAATAGTAGTCTCCGAGTCTCTAACACACTTCTTGAGATGAGAAACATGAAAAACATCGTGGAATCCTGCTAAACTGCTCGGTAACTCAACTCTATATGCGAGTTTCCCAATCCTCTCAACAATAGGAAAAGGTCCAACGAATCTCGGTTCTAACTTTACTGATTTCCCAAATCTAATTACACCCTTTATCGATGACACTTTGACGAAAACCTGGTTCCCAACTGAGAACTCTAGATCTTTCTGTCTCATATCTGCATAACATTTCTACCTAGACCGAGCCTCCTTCATTCTTGCTCGAATGACCTCAATCTTATCTGCAGCTTCTCAGACTAAATCTGGACCAAGAACCAACCTATCCTCAGTCTCTAGTTAGCATACGGGTGATTTTCATTGCCTTCCATACAAAGCTTCAAACGGTGCCATCCCAATACTAGTTTGGTAATTGTTGTTATATGAAAACTCGACTAAATGTAGATGGTCTTCCCAAGAACGCCCAAAATCTAGAACACAAGCTCTTAACAAATCTTCCAAGATCTTGTTAACTCTCTCTGTTTTCCCATTAGTCTACGAATGGTAAGCGGTACTCATCTTGAGCTTGGTTCCTAAAACTTCCTGTAGACTCTTCTTGAATTCACTATTGAACAAAGGATCTCTATCACTAACTATGCTACTAGGAACTCCATGCAGTCTAACTACATTCTTCAGAAATAATCTCGTAAAAACAGAAGCCGTTCTGGTTGACCTAACTAGAATGAAATGGGCACTCTTGGTCAATCTATCCACTATGACCCATATACTATCATTTCCTTTGTTCGACCTTGACAATCCGTCAATGAAATCCATGGAGATAGATTCCCACTTCCATACTGGAATATCCAATGGCTGAAGCAACCCACTTGGTTTTTGATGTTTGCCTGCTCGCAAATCATACACTGCTTCACACATAACCCAATATCTCGCTTCATACCTTCCCAGAAGAAACTCCTCTTCATATCTTGATACATTTTAGCACCTCCTGGGTGAATAGAGAACTTCGAACGATGACATTCCTCTAGGACTTCTTTCCTTATGTTTCCTACACTCGGAATACATAATCTTCCTTTATTTCTCAACCACCCATTCTGGTCAAGACTAAAATCTTTCAAGTCATCGCTCTCAGTTCCTTCTCTTAACTTTCTGATCCGTTCAACTAATACCAGATCTTCTTCCTGTTTAGAAGCAATCCTTTCGATCAACACTAGTCGAACTTCCAAACAAGATGATACAACTGTATCTCCACTAAACCCAGCCTCAGATCTCCACTGAACCTGCTAATGCTTCTAAATCCTTCCACTATGCAATCATTGCCAAAACTGCATTCTGATGTTTCCTGCTAAGTGCATCTGCAACCTTGTTGCCTTTCCCTGGTGTATACTCAATCCCAAAATCATAAGCAACGATAAACTCTAACCATCTCTGCTGTCTCATGTTCAACTTCTTCTAAGAGAACAAATACTTCAGCGACTTATGATCTGTATATAGCTCAAACCATTCTCCCAAAAGGTAATGTCTCCACATCTTCAAAGCAAAAATCATTGCAGCCAATTCCAAATCATGCGTCGAATATCCGACCACATGCGGTCTAAGCTGTCTAGAAGCGTAAGCAATCACTTTACCCCTTTGCATCAGCATAGCTCCTAATCCCGTTCCACACGCGTCGGTGTAAACCACCAAATCTCGATTCCCTTTCGGACCAACTAACACCAGTGCATGGGTCAATAAGTGTTTCAAACTCTGGAATGCTTCCTCATACTTATCAGTCCACACAAACTTTACATCCTTTCTTGTCAGCTTGGTCATCCGTGCCGCTATCCATGAAAATCCTTAATAAACCTCCGATAATAACCAGCCAATCCAAGAAAACTCTTTATCTCTGTTACTGTCCTGTGTCTCTTCCAACTATTTATTGCCCAATCTTAGTCGGATCTACTGACAACCCTTCCTCTGAGACTACATGACCAAGAAACTTTACTTCTTTCTTCCAGAAATAACACTTCGAAAACTACGCCTTCAGCTGATGCTGCCTCAGTGTCTCAAGCACTACTCTAAGATGAACTTCATGCTCTCTTTCATCCTTAGAGTAAATCAAAATATCATCTCTAAAATCAATACGAACCTAACCAAGTGCTCTTGGAAAACCCGGTTCATCAAATCTATAAAGAAAGCTGGTGCATTAGTCAGTCCAAATGGCATGACTAACCATTCGTACGACCCATACCTGGTCCTAAACTTCGTTAAAGGTATACTATCCTCTACTACCCTAAGCTGATGGAAACCTGTCGCTAAATCCAACTGTGAGAATACCTTGGCTCCACTCAGCTGGTCGAATAAATCGTCAATCCTAGGTAATGGATATTGATTCTTTATCGTCCTCTCATTCAACTTACGATAATCGATACATAGCCTTAACGATCCATCCGGCTTCTTAGCAAACACCGCGGCTACTCCCCAAGGTGAACTACTCGGCCTGATAAAAGTCTTGCCTTCTAAATCCACCAACTGCACTTTTAACTCCCTCATCTCTAAAGGGGTCATCCTGCTTGGCGGTCTACTCACTGGTTCTGCTCCCGGAACCAAATCTATCTGAAACTCAATAGCTTGTTTCGAAGGCAACCGAACTACATGATCAAAAACATCTGCGAATTCTCCAACCATGAAAACTTGACTCAACTCATCATCCAATTCCATAGCACCCAATAAGGCATACATCTCACCGCAAGAACCTTCTATGGTATAAACTATCTGATCACTACAATCTGTGTGTCTAAGCAATATTATCCTATCCTGACAAAATATCCTAGCATCGTACTCACTCAACCAATCCATACCAAGAATGATTCCAACCCCCACAAAATCAAACACATGCAAACTGCAATTAAAAGTATGACCTAACAGGTCAAACTTTAAATCCCTAGAGTTGCAAACCCTCCTATTGGATTCATAACCCGTAAGGAAGTAACTAAATAAGTGGGTTCTAGGCTAAGCTTATCTGTCAAACATCTAGATATAAAAGAATGCGATGCACTAGTATTAAATAGAACACTAACAGTCATACGATGAATCTAAAGCGTACCTCCCAAGACTGCCTTTCCTTTTTCCTGAGCTGTCGGCTTAGAAGTAGCAGGCTCCAATGCATAAACCTTGCCCTTTCCATCCTTAGTGGCTCCTTGCACTGGCTCTTGTAGTGGACAATCTGGTCACAGTTGTAGCACCTGACATTCTTCCTCCCATACACTTCCTTTGCCTTCCCAGCCCGGCACTCATTAGCATAGTACCCCTTCTTATCACACTTGAAACAGACAATCTCAAACTTCCCCTTCTTAGCTGCTCCACCCTTCTGAGCACCTTTCTTTGGAAAGAACTTCCTTTTCTGATTCTGCCCAACCTGGACTTTTTTAGCCTTACTCTTCTCTAGAGAATGAAGCAACTCCTCATGCCTCAAGGCCATCTCTACAACAAAGTCAAAAGCATCCCTAATATGAGGTAATGTAGCCCTGGCCAACTCAGGCTTCAATCCCCTAATAAAATTCTCGTTCCTCTTCATGACTATGTCCACTGAAGCATACCCATATCGGGCCAACTCCTCGAACTTTCTTGCATACTCTAGAACTGACATCTCCCCCTGCTCTAATTTAGCAAACTTCCCGATCAAAGCTGACTGTGCCATTGCTGACATAAACCTCTCCTAGAACCTTCCTTTGAAATATTCCCAGGTCATAATTTCCTCATCCACCGCCGCAGTTACACTATTCCACCAGAACAAAGCTACTCCCTAAAGCTGCCTAGATGCCAACCTCGTCTTCTGCTCATCATTGAGCCCTAAATCTGCAAAAAATCCTTTTGCGGTGCAATAACCAATTCTCTACATCAATGGCATCTTCCGTTCCAACAAACGGCTTCCCTCCAAGCTTGGTGTAATCCCCATCAACTTTGCATAATGGTTGACTACCGGAACTTCCGGAATCCCTGCTCCTGCAGCATTTCCTCCTAACACTCCGGTTGTAACTCCAGCCTGCACCATATTCCTAAAAAACTGATACATAGTGTCCATTCCAACCTACGGGACTTCAGCACCCACGTTCTCTACTTGTGCCCGACCTTGACCTCTTCTCACATTAGGCCTGGCATTCCCTTTGGTGCCCTCCCCTCCTTGGTTAACTCTTCCTCGTTTTCCTTCCATATCTGTATTCAAATCTTATGAGATACAGAAAAATATCCTAACAAAGATAGGAGACTAGAGATAAAGTGTATACTTATATATAGCAAATACAAGTACCTTATTATAGTGTTATCCCATACCCCAATCACATATTTCAAAAACAACATTTTGTTGATTATATTTCAAAACAATAATTCATATCCATGTTACATAATCCCTCAACGTTTCCCAGGCAATGATTAAATATATCATTACAAAAATACGCCAAGAGCGACATATGACGATGCCCCCTTGGTTGATCAAAGAAATATAGTCATATCTGACTTATATACATAGGGAATCAAAACAAAAATGAAACGGAAAATCCTAGATAGCCATCCGTCAGCCACTTGCTCGTCTTCGGATGCTTTATTCTCCAAAAGACAAAAACCTAAAAACGTCAACCCCCAGCCTACTCAAATTAATTTTGAGTACCCAAGAGTTTAAAGAGAAATAAAAACTTCGAGTCAGACATAAAGCCCGGTGTGAATAATTCTGTTACATCTCGGTTTACTAATATAAAGTGGGACCATGCCACTTAGCGGAACGGGTTTCCCCTCACTTATATCCTTTTCAAAACATATATATTTTGCAATCCATCATGCAACCAAATTGGTTATTCAAACGGATTATATCAAAATAGCAATATCCTTTATGCTAATAAATGGACTATTTGTCCGTAAAACAAGTAATATGTGAACTATTGGCCCATATATAATAGCAAGGTCCGTTATGCTACAACTAGACTAACTATCCAAATAACTGGGCAGACTGCCCGCAAACTGGACTAACTATCTGAAATCTAGGCTGACTGCCTGCAAAATGGACTAACAGTCCGAAATCTTTTCTTAGGGTTAACTACCCTTTAACTTTTCCTTGAAAATCTTTTCAAAATAATTTAGTCCTTCAAATCTTATATATATACAAGGAAAATATATCTTTAGCTTTACTCTAAGCCATTTTGCCATATTATATAAACTTTATTCAAAATAACGTTGATGGGTTTTAATAAGGATTAACTATCCTTTCAAATAAGTTAAAGTCCTTTTTAACTAGAAAACACTTAGGCTAATCTGCCTATTTAATATATTTGAAACCTTTGTTTAAACCTTTAAACAACCCATTCGAAACCTATGAAGGTAACCCTTTCGAAACCAAGTAAAACCTTTTACTTAATCTAGGCCGAAAGGCCAAATCTTACCTTTCGAAACCATTAAATATATCTTTTCGAAAACATTGGAAAAACCATTCCTTTCCTTTCCCCAAAAGATTCAAAATATCAGACATCCCCCTTTTAAAACCATTTAAATATTGCATTTCGAAAACACAGGAAAAACTTTCCTTTCAATCCTTTCGAAACCTTGGGGAACAACCCCTTTCAAAACCATTCATTAAAACCTTTCGAAACAGTCAAATTCAATCCTTTCGAAAGTACTTTCAGTTCAATTTAAAACATGTGGAAAACTTTCGAAACCATTCAAAAACATCTCGGTCGAAACCATTTGGATTCTGCCTTCAAGTAATGCAAAAGGATCAGAAACCCATTAAAGTTGAAAGCATCAGTTTCAAAACCTTTTAAAACTATATCTTTCAAAACCATTTGGGTTTTACTTTACTTATAGAAAAAGGGTCTTAAAAACATTTAAGTCAAAAGCAACTGCTTCGAAATCCATTTCCTAAGTAATGAAGTGATGGTGTCGAAACCATCCCTTCGAAAACATTGGAGAGATGGCCAGGTTTTAGAAAAACAAAACAACCCTTTCGAAACCATCTAGGTCGAAAGGCTGCAGCAAAAAGGTCTCGGCTTAGTCGAAAGTATTTATTTAAAATCAGAGGCGCAACCCAATTGAAACCCCTTCCTTTAAATCATTTGACTTGGTCGAAAGCTTCTTAGTCGAAAGCCATGTAGTCGAAAGCAAGCAGGTGTATTTCTTTTATTTAAAAACAAAGGACTGCCTCAACCCCTTCGAAAACCATGGTTTCAACTCCCTACCTTCCGCCTTCATCCAATTCATTACGCACTAGTTGCCTGATACCATTTGCATTGGTTTCGACTGTGTCAGAGGTGATAGTGTGGAGGCGGAAGCTGGTATCGAAAGAGACGAAACAATGAAAAACGTGTAGCAAATAGTTCTTTTCACCAAACCTTCCTTACTTGTCTAATTGTGATGGTTGCCTCCTTCTTTACCAATAAAAAGTACTACACTCTGTCAAAAGTGCTGCCGACTTTTCCAAATTTTATAATTTAAATCTTTTACAAAAACCCTTCTCCTCTTTTAATTATATAAAACATTTAAGTCTCATACCTTAAATAATTCTATATAACCATTAAAACACTTAGGAAAAATCTAGAAATATTCCAGAAAATCACAATATATATGTTTTCTAACATATAAAAATTTCTAACCCAAATAATTAATTATTTACCCGTAATTAATTTATAACACAAAATATCATTTTCTTTACTATAAAATTTATATTAATTCCATGAAAATTTAGAAAAATCTGAAAATTGAAACCCATCTTCAAAATAATATTTATGATCTTCATAAAATTTCACAAGGCATTTGGATGTTATTTTGTAGGGTTTTCACCTTAAAACGTATCATAAATTCAATATGAATAACTATAATTCATCAACAAGTACATATATTCATTCCATTATTCAAAAACATGGTAAATCATTACAAAATATTCGAAATTCATATTAAAACCGAAAACACAATCAAAATGAGATGTAAATATTATTCACCTTAGCTTTAGAGATTATGGAGATTGAGATGTGAATAGATTTGATTAGAATTAGCTTCTTCCTAGATTTTCTTCTCTTCCTTGTCAATGGTTGCCGGCCTTGTTTTATAAAATTTTGAAATGAAATGAACATGTAAATTTTACACGGTAATGGGTAATAGATATAGGAATGGCCTCTATCCCATTTTACCCCCCTCTATTTCAAGTTAACTCTTATTTTAATTCATGGTTAAATGACATGGCTACACCTTAATTAAAAATCAAATCACGATCCCCTAATCAACATATTATTTTATTTAATTCAACTATTTAAATATCCTAAATAATGTTATCAAAAAATATGGGGTGTTCCATGAGGAGTGTAAGTTTTAAAAGTTAGTGCGCGGCTTATGGGATGCGCGACTTTTCGTACTCCTCGGCGTTGCCTATCTTCGGACAGCGTGAGGAGTTTTAAAAGTTAGTAAGCGACTTATGGGATGCATGGCTTTTCGTACTCCTCGGTGTTGCCTATCTTCGAGCAATCTGAGGAGTGTAAGTTTTAAAAGTTAGTGCGTGGATTTTCGTACTCTCGGTGTTGCCTATCTTCGGGCAACATGAAGAGTTTATGTTTGAGTCTTCCCACTATTGCTGGGGCAACGTCGCTTCTTAGAAGGTGGAGATTGGGTTCCGCCAATCCAATGGTTTGGGTTGATTTGCTTCCGTCGACCAGGCGGGTAATTTTTACAAGCACAGTTTTGTTGGTTCCAAAAGCAAATTAGTTTTATTAAGGAAAGCAGGGTAGATTTTGCCTATTTAGAATGCCCCCGGCATCCCTGGATGGCTTATTTGCTGAAAAATAGAGAGTACATAAGGTAGTTTTCAGACGAAGTAATGGCGGAGCGATGCGCTATTCCACGCCCTGGGAATTTGAATTCCGTCGATGGTTGTTAGCATGAAAGTTCCGTCCCTTAGCTTTTGATTGATGACATATGGCCCTTCCCAGTTCGATCCGAAGGCCCTTGGAACGGGGTAGACTCACTTGAGCACGAAAACTCTCACTTCGAAGGTCAGGTTGTGGACTTTGGATTGAAGTATTGCGCGACCCTTTTTTGGTAGGCAGCGGTTATCAACTCGGCTTCTTCCCTTCTTTCGTTAATCATGTCTAGTGATTTGAGTAGGAGCTGCTCGTTTTGTTTCTGATTAAATTTTTTCCTTCGGTGCGAGGGGACTTCTAATTCAACAGGAATCATTGCTTCTGAGCCATATGCTAGAGCAAACGGAGTGTGGCTGGTTGCCACTTTGTGAGTAGTTCTGTAAGCCCATAGTGCAACTGGGAGTTCATCAATCCAGTTTCCTTTTGCTTTAGTTAGTCGCTTTTTGATAGTGGACTTGATGATCTTGTTTATTGCTTCCGTCAGCCCGTTTTCTTGCGGATGAGCTACCACGGAAAAGCTCTTCTTAATTCGAAAGCGTTTGCAGAAGTCTTTGAACTCGGTGCTTTCGAATTGAGTTCCATTGTCAGTGATGATTTTCTGTGGCACACCAAACCTGCAAATAATGTTTTTAGTAACAAAATTAATGACTTTCTTTATGGTTATGGTGGCCAGTGGTTCTGCTTCGGCCCATTTCGTGAAATAATTATCGGCAACTTTAGCATATTTGGCCCCTCCTTTTGCTATTGGCGGGACGCCAATCAAGTCAATTCCTCATATTGTAAATGGCTATGGGCTGACCATCTGCATTAGCTCTGTTGAAGGAGTTCTTTTAATTTACCGACTCTTTTACAACGATCACATCTTCTGGCATATTCTGCAGCGTCGCGGTTAATCATCGGCCAGAAGTATCTATACCGAAAGACTTTTTTCGCAAGGGTCTGCCCCTCAGTGTAGTCTCCGCATTCGCCTTCGTGTACTTCCTTTAGGATTCGCCGGGCTTCATCATCAGACACACATCTAAGGAGGGGGATTGAGAATCCCCTTCGATAGATTATTCCATCTTGTATCATGAATCATGGTGCCTTTCAGAGATGCTTTTTCCGTTGATTCCGGTCAGTCGGAAGGGTCCCTGTAAGTAAATTTTCCTTTATTGGCGTCATCCACGTCTCTGGTTCAACGGTGATCTCGAGGATCCAATCTACATCCATTTCGTCTATGCACGGGGTGGTTAGAGTTTCTACTGGGACTAGTCCCAATGATCGAGCTTCTTCGGAGCTTGCTAGTTTAGCCAAATAGTCTGCCTTGGTGTTTTGCTCTCGTGGAATGTGGGTTATGGTGTAATGTTCGATGTTGCTTAGCAACTCTTGCACTTTAGATAGATATGACCCAAGGTTCTCCCCTCGAGCCTGATATTCTCCTTTCACTTGGTGGATGACTAGCTAGGAGTCGTTGTAGATGTAAACAGATTTATCTTGAGCTCTTTAACAAATTTTAGTCCTACTATTAATGCTTCATATTCCGTTTCGTTATTTGTAGCAGGGAATTCCAAGCATAAAGCGTAGAAAATGGCTCGTCCTTCGAGGGTTTTAAGCACTACTCCTGCCCCCGAACAGAGGTGATTAGATGCGCCATCAACAAAGAGTCTTCATTGTGTTTCCACTTCTGACGGTTTTTCTTCCTCGTCATCCCGTATAGTAAATTTGGCGATGAAATCTGCTAGTGCTTGCCCATTAATGGCCTTCCTTGGATGGTATGTGATATCATATTGACTCAGTTCGATGTTCCACTTGAGAAGTCGTCCAGAAGTTTCAGATCGATAGAACACTTTCTTTAGGGGCTGATCGGTCAATACTTTGATTGGATGTGCCTGAAAGTATGGTCGTAACTTCCTGAATGCGATCAAGAGGCAATATGCTAGCTTTTACAGCTTTGGGTAATTTTTCTCGGCTCTGGTAAATCGCTTCCTAATGTAATATACGGGTCGTTGGATTTTCGCTTCTTCACGTACAAGGGCGGCGCTCAATGCATGAGGCGAGATTGCCAAGTAAATGAACAGGTCTTCTCCATCTGCAGGCTTTGATAGGATTGGCGGAGCTTCCATTTGCCACAACAGTTCTTCGAATGCTGTTTGACAAGCCTCACTCCACTCGAAGTTTTTCTTTCCTTTCTTCAATGCACCGAAGAATGGTATACACTTGTCGGTGGCTTTCGAGATAAATCGACTAAGTGCTGCGACCTTTCCATTTAGGCTTTGCAGTTCCTTCTTATTCTTCGGAGCTTGGACTTCTCGTAGTGCCGTTATTTGTTCTTGATTTGCTTCGATGCCTCTCGCACTTACCATGAATCCTAAGAATTTCCCAAAGTCTACTCTGAAGTGACATTTAAGTGGATAAGTTTCATTCCATACTTTCGGAGTATTTCGAACATTTCAGCGAGATTATATAGGTGGTTGGTAGAGCTGCTCGTGATTTGACCAACATGTCATCCACGTTAACCTCCATAGTTTACCCGGTTTGGCGCTTGAACATGGTATTTACCAATCTTTGGTATGTTGCCCCGGCATTCTTTAAACCGAATGGCATAACCCTATAGCAGTACAGTCCTAGATCGGTGATGAAGCTGGTGTTCTCTTGGTCAAGCTCGTGCATCAGGATCTGGTTGTAGCCCGACTATGCATCCATGAATGACGGCAATTTGTGTCCCGCCGTCCCATCTACGAGTTGATCGATCCTGGGCATGGGGAAACTATCTTTCGGGCAAGCTTTGTTTAGGTCCGAATAGTCGATACAATTTCTCCATTTTCCATTGGAATTTTTGACTAAGACCGGGTTAGATACCCATTCAGGGTAAGTTGCGTCGCCGATGAAACCGTTGGCCATTAGTTTATCTACCACTTCTCTCTATGCCTTGGACCACTGAGGACCCAGGCTGCGCCTCTTCTGTTTTACTGGTGTGAATCTAGGGTCAATATTGAGCGCATGGCAAGTGATTTCTGGTGATACCCCACACATGTCGCTGTAACGACTCAGAAAATTTTAACGATTTAAATAACGTAATTTATTAAATTTTTCATGAAAATAAACAATAAAAATTTAGCAATGAAAATTTTATATTTGGTATGCGTCTATTTAAGCATAGCAAGTGGCAGATTTTCATCGAAAAATATGAAACTTGTTCTGTTGTGAAATTTCAATTTGAAATTTAAATTAGTTAAATTTGATGGAAATAAAATATTTTTAAACCTGAATATTTTTACATAAGAAAAATGTAAATCATTTTCTGAGTGAGATGTCATAATTCATTTCGCCAAATTTGGACTGCTCTAGCCCGTTTATCTTATTTTCGGCGATTTAGCAGCAGTTTTGGAAGCGAATATCGAGTTTTGATAGGTGGGTCGTGTCACTCATATCTGTGTACCATCTTGTTCGTCTCATCGCGTCGATCTCCATAGTATATTCATTTATGCATTTCGGCGTCCGGTACACGGCGAAATCTGTGAAACGGTTCGTCGTATCGGTACCCATTTCAGGCCTTTTGGGTTTCCCTGTGCCCTTTCATCTATCCACCGGTTTAAATATATAGCCATTTGCTTTTATTATTCCAGAATTCACGTGCTTGACTTTCACAATTCCCACTGTTCAATTCAATTCTGGTTCGTTTACTCACTTTCTTTCTCTCCCCTTCCATTTCGTTATGTTCTTGCTTCATATTCTGAAGAAAAAAAATATAATACAAAGTTTATATATATATCTCTGATTATCATAGCTCGCCTTCCTTCCAGTTTGCAACTTTTCGAACCTCCATCATTTCTCGGCCACCAGCAGTCCTCCACCACCTTAATCCGACCATCCTCCACCTCCATCGAATCCGACCCAGCCCACCTGTGCCGAACCTACCATAGTAGCTGCATCTCTACCGCTTCCCTCTCCTCCTCCCTTCTCCATCGCCAGGCCACAGCATCTCCACCACACCCTTCGACCTCTCTGCCTTTCACCATTCTAAACCCCGCAGCAACCTCGCAACCTCCACTTACTTTGTCCATCACCTGACAGCCTCTGCCACCCCTCTCCCCTTCCCAGCCACCTAACGTCCAACACCCTCGCCGAGAACCACTCCTTGCTCCACCTACCCTCTGCCGACCCAATCTCCCTCTCCTACAACCTCACTCAGCCATCTTCCCCGAGCACGCAACCCCAGCTTTCCTCCACTGAACAGCCGCAAGCGGCCACTTTTCGCAAACCCGAACATCCCTCCTCAACTCCGCCTCTCTTCCCACGCCATCAGCCACACTCACCTCACCAGCCCACAGCCTCTCACCCGCATCCACTCAAAAGTGAGCAGCCGCACCACTTCCCATCGCCGAGCTACACGTAGCCTCCGACCACTTGTTGTCGACCCGAAACCCATCCCTAGCCCTTCTCTTCTTATAAAAAATGAAATATATATATATAAGTTTGCATATATATATATATTTGATTCTCAAGTTCAAGTAGTTCGCTTGCTTGTTTCGCCGCTGTCTAGATCTGCATCCGAGTTGTCATGTCCGTTGGTAGTTTGTCACTTATTCGTGTCTGTATCCACGAATCGTCGCATCTTGTTCTCATTGTTTCTCTAACCTCGAAAGGTGAGCAATCACTCACGATTAACATTCATATGCTTAGTAAATTTTATTTCACATGAAATGATGATTTAAATATGTTGTTAAATTTGAATGGGATAGTGATTTGATCGTTGAATATGATATGTTAATATTTAAAATTGATTATCTATGTTAATTAACATATGACACCATAACCTGCTGTATATATTATATTTAAATTTGTTAATTATGATATATGCTTGCTATTGATATGTATGTCATTTTATATTATTATTGTTCTCGCACTGCAAGTTCCCTGTTAGTTAGGAAAATAACTATGGGTTGAAATGATACATACCCGAATGATCTTATAAATTAGGGAAAATTGTTATGGGTTGAAATGATAAACCCAAGCGATTTTATTGATTTTTGAAATTTTAGGATTGCGGGTTGAAATGATATATACCCGTAAAATTTAAATTATTGCGGATTGAAATGATAAATATCCGTATCACTCGACCATAAGTTAGAAAACTATATACGGACACCGTTGGTCTATTTTTAAATGATTTCCAGAATTTTTAAAAAGAAAGATATATGTGTTTTGATTTTAAAATATAATATAAAGATTTTATTTTAATTTTTAATGTGTAAAAAATTTAGATTTTTAAAATTATATGTTTTGGAAATTTTAAATTTATAAGTTAAATTTTGAAAATGTAAATTTTAAGATTTTACTTATAATTTTACCATTTTTAAATATATATATAAAATAAGATTAAATTTAATAAAAAAAATTAATATAATAAAATTTAATGTAATTGGTATATACATATATAATATGTTTGAGTATTTATTTAAAATTTATATTAATATTTTTAAAATAGATTTTTGTAATAACTTTAATAAATAAAGGTTGGAAAGATAAAGTAAAGTTGACTTGAAATTTAAATTTGTTTAGGAATTGAATTTAAATAAGAATTGATTTGAACTTATTTATTTTGAGATTTTAAAGACATGATTTTATAATTTGATTCGATTAAAGGTGATTAAGTGAATATTTCAAGATTAAATATAATTGAAGTTGAATATTTAATTTTGATTTAAAATTGTAATTTGAAACTTTATTTAAATATTTATAAAAGTGAATATTTTTAGAATAAAATTGAAATTGAAATTGAATATTTAATTTTGATTTAAATTTGAAATTTGAGATTTTATTTTAAATATTTATAAAAGGCGATTAAGTGAATATTTTCAGAATTAAATATAATTGAAGTTAGATATTTAATTTGTGATTTTGATTTGAAATTTTGGTAATTTGAGATTTTATATAAATGTTTATAAAGGTGATTTTACAAAATGACCACGATGTGAAAAAAGCATTTGGTTGTTAAAGAAATCGGGATCAGATATTGTCATACTCTCTGCCAATACCGAAAACCACTTTAACGACTGTGTATGTGGTGGAGAATCCAGAATGAAGTAGGATGGTTTGGAGAACGTCTGCATGAGGTATGAACGCAGCCCTGACCCCCTCGGGTCAGCTTGATATGACTAAAACAGGAGCCACGCCGGGCCAAGTGAGGTCGCACCTTCGATCGAGCATGCTTCTTCGAAACCATATCTATTACTTTGTGATTTGATTGGGTGCACCTTTGATTATGGGAGTGTGTCTCGAGGTGGGCGGTAGTAGCTGCATGCGTTACCACCAGCCCGGTTCTGCAAAACGGTAGTATCCTATCCTGGGCATTGCCTCGCGTGCTTTGTCACATGCCTAATCGAGCCCACTACGACTTTGGTTTGTATCATACCTATGGAGTGCTCACTAAGTATCCCACCGGTTTGGTGGAGCTTATAGTATCTGTATAGACTACGATATTTATATAAAATATGTTAAAGGGGATATGGGTAACGCCTTAACGCTATTTTAATATTTTACTTTACTGTAGACATTATCTATGTAGCGTATTATATTATGTATGTAGATAGTTTCACGGATCCTTAAAGGGTGGAATCCCAAACATCCTTTAAGTTTTATTGCATTTCACTTGGACATTTCACTTGAGTTGATTTACTTGCATAAGAATGTTAATCCTGACTCGAGTGTTTTGTGTTTTGCTTTATGCTCGGGTCAGCCTGAGTGTCACAGCATTTGAGACTCACCTTTGGAGCTTTGCTTGGAGATCTATCTTTTATCTATTCAACTTTCAGTTATTTCAGTTATTTCCAGTTTTATGTTCAGACTTGTCATTTGCTTTTGTATTAGAGACTTCTATGTATTTGGGATTTCTGTTGTTTTGCTTTAGACTCTGATGTTTCTGTAGTAGCTTCATGAACTACTATTTATCTATTCCATTGCGTATTGTTGTATTACTATATCTTTGTGATTTTGTGATTGATTTATTTACTGTATATGCTAAGTTTTGCCAAATAAAAATAACAATCTGTTGTTTTGAGCAATTCAAGTCTGACATGTGTGGATTATTGTCGATTTGAATGGTTCGAAATGACGGGTCGTTACAGTTGGAGTGTGTCCAAGCAAACATATCCAAATTAGCGCGAAGAAACTTAGTAAGTTCTAACCACATCTTGTTCCTAAGGTGCGATCCAATTTTTAGGACCCTTGTTAGGTCGTCCATGTTGATTGGGACAAACATCGTCAATTCTGCCGGTGTTGCCTGATCTTCCCTTGAACTCTTCTTTCTAAGGTCCAAAGCCTTGTCGAATCCGCTATGGTCCACGAGCCAGAGGCGATTCTATAGTTGCTATTCAGTGGGTTCACGAATATGGAGAGTTCTCCGCACATCCTTCCCCTTTTCCTTTCTTTTCAATTCACGTAATTCTACAATGTAGCATTCCCTGGCGGCGCACTGATCCCCTTTCACCACTCAATTCCGTTTGCAGTGGGGAACTTCATGGTTAGGCACCATTGGGCCAGAGCTATTCTGAAGTCTGCCAATGCAGGTCGTCCCAAGAAGGCCTTATATGCGGACATTTTATCCACGATTACGAAAGTCTGAATGAGGGTGACCCTACGCTCGCCCTCTCCAAGTTCCACTGGCAGGTAAATTGTTCCCACAGGTTGTTTGGGTTCACCAGCAAACCCTTGGATCTTTGTTTGGCATGCAGGCACTCTTTTAATGTCGATCTTCATTTGATCAAAAGTACGTTTAAAAAGTATATTAACAGAACTTCCACTATCGACCAACACTCGTCGAACCACAGCGCGGTCGATTCCCACCGTCACCACCATCGAATCGAGAGTTGGAGCTTCGATCCCTTCGATGTCCCGATTTCAGAACACTGTATCATTACTTAAAACTTTCTGCAGCTTGGCCGTAGTTTCACCTTCTATTGTGAGACATGATTCCTTTGGAGCATGCTTCAATGAACTTGCATACCGCTCCATCTCTCCCCAACTTCTTTGCAGTGGGTGCGGTCCCCAAGATATTATTCCAATAATAAGCCTTTGGTAAGTTCGTTTCGATCCTTCTCCACTAGTTCCGGCTTGATTCCTTCGTTCACTAGGAGTGAAACACCCCCACACCCCTTAGTATTCCCAAAAATGGCACACCAAAGGATGTGGTGCATTATAGGTATAGCTAAAGCATCACAGAGGCTAAGATTCAGAAGACAAATAAGTAAAAACAGCGGAAATAATTAAATAATAACTAGCATTTAAAATTAAACTGCATTTCAAAACAGAATATGTCTTAAAAACCAAATACACATGTCTCATGAAAAATACAATCTCAGTCACATCATCAGAGTACATAAACAATAAAAATCATCCCTCTCATAAAGTACCAGTAAATCCAAAGTCAAATGAAAAGAAAATTGAAAAGAAGAAGAAGAATATATGAAGAACTCCAAGAATATATCTCCAAGCGTATGAATCTACAATCCTCGATTTTGCTGGCCTATGGGGAAAAAGGGGAAATAGAGGAGTGGGTCAGACTATAAGTCTGATGAGTGAAAGTAATTCCTAACATTCTTAATCGGTGCCGCACGCTTGGTCATCGCCGGTACACACTAACTGTCGCTCCCTCTTTTGACCTCTTATTTACCCTAATCAGCATTAGCGTGCCCAGCCTCACCTAATCTGTTGTGAGACCATCAGTCCTAGTTTGAAAGGGATGCTGCCCAGCCTCACCTAAGTGTTGTGAGACCATCAGTCCTAGTCTGAAAGGGAATGCTGCCGGTACTGGTCCTAACAAACAAATTCTAGTTTGCGGCCCTTGCCTAAATCCCCAGATTTGAGCTTCTATCAATTGGCCACTTATGTACCCTAATTAGCATAAGCGTGTCCTAGCCTCACCTAACTATTGTTAGACCATCAGTTCCTGACTGAAAGGGAATGCTATTGGTACGGGCCCTGCTTCTATTTTTGCTTATTAACTTAGTGTAAGTTTTAAAATAAGCCTTTTCTGTTATTTCTGCTATATTTGCTTATTAACTTAATCTAAGTTTTAAAATAAGCCTTTTCTATTCTTTCTACTATATTTGCTTATTAACTTAATCTAAGTTTTAAAATAAGTCCTTTTTGCTCTTTCTGCTTAATTATAACCTATGTTATAATTGTTATTCTTCTATTCATCTTTTTAGTTATAACCACTAGTTATAAACATGCTTGCAAATGTCTCAAATTTCCCTATTTCAGTCTATCTTCTTTTTATTATAGTTCTTTCTTATTTTACATCTAATTTCTATAAATTCAGTGTTTATTTCGGTTGAATCCATATTAGCGAATTCTCCTCTTTTTAATATTCTTATATTTTATTCGCGTAAAAAGGAATAAAAAGAAACTAACATTTACAAGCTAAATTTTAACGTAAAACAGATGTAAATAAATACAAATAATTGTAAATAACTGAATAAAATAGCTGAATAAAAATAGCTGAATAAAATAGACTGAAAAGAAGTTTAAAAACCAACTATAAATAACTTATATAAAAACTGTCTCAACATTGCAGAAATAATACAACCATTGAGAACCCTATTATTTTAGATTACAAAAATAGCTCTATTCCTTGGCCTTCCCAAATCCACTTCTAGGGCGTAGAATATTTTTATTAAAAAGGTCTCCTCCCAAGAAAAAATTTCTTTTAGGGTCTAGCCTCAGGCAATGAACCCAATTGGGAGAAAATTTGAATGAGAAAAAAAGCTAGGCCTAGTGTCTTATTTATAGCGTAGCTTAGGGATCTCAGGCCGTTAGATTTGAAGATTAAATCTAGTGCAACCACGTCATAGGCTCACTAGGAACCGTCGGATGGAAGTACGAATGCACAGGATTGAAGAAAAATCAAAATATGACGTTACGCTTCGACCTGGACGTTTTCACGTCCAAATACAAAGGCGGGTCGACCTACATGTCGACCTATAGATTGACCTATGGCCTTAGGGGTCGACCCTAGGGTCGACCTAACCCTTTTGTAATTTTTTTTTGTTTTAGTTCAATTCTTGTTTCTCTCGTATCTTCTTCATATTAACTCGGATTTTGACAAACTATATATGGAAATTGACCAGAAAATTACCACGAACACAATGGTGCAATTCCCGTGGCTCAATTCTACCAATTTCACAAACTTATTTTATTATTTAATTAATTTGTTAATTAATTATTGTAGCTCAAATTTTGGATTGTTACATTCTCCCCTCCATAAAGGATTTCGTCCCGAAATATCCAAGGACAGAAGAATGAAATAAATATTTTCATCCAAATTCTACAACCACATATTCAACCACCATCCATTACATCCATTGTCCTTAAGTTTTTTAATGCACTTTAAGATATATGCAATAATGTAGTGTCAATTTCCCTAACTAATGCAAAAGATTAGGCGCTCTACTGATTTAGTCGACCTTCTTTTATGCAATCATGTCCATGCCATATATCCAAATGAATGCAAATTCCCTAATGACAACTGATAGTTCTATATGCGTGCTACAATCATTATCCAAATGCAACAATCGTATGATAATCATCCATTTATAGCAACCATGAAATAAAAATAAAAATGCAAATGCACACACATCCATATGCATATGTTTTAGTGACCTAGTTAGGCCGATCCCTAAGAGATAATAGTGCCTAGTGTATATATATATGCGTCCATTAGCAAACACTTGCAACCACTAGTGTCCAACATACATAACATGTTCTAGTAACATGTTTACATTCAGTCCTACCATCCATAGGTTAAATCCTGAGATCTACCCTCCCAAAGGATACTAAAGGAAAGAACCTACTCAAAACTACAGATGGAAATAGGAAATTCAAGATGTACCATCGAAAAGATGCGGATAAGAGGTACGTATTTTCTCCTCAGCCTCCCACGTAGCATCCTCAATGCTGTCTCCCCACTGCACATTAGCCAAAGGTACTTCCTTATTCCTAAGCTTCTTGATATCACGTCCAACAATCTTGGTAGGAATGCGACGAACCGATGCTTCTCTCTCCACTTCAACTTCTTCAAGTTGGCTAGGTTCCACTACCTCTGCTGAATCATGTAAGCACTTTCTCTAGTGCAGAACATGAAAAACATCATGAACTCCCGCGAGCCTCTCCGCTAGCTTTATCCGATACACCATCTTCCCTACCCTTTCCACAATGGGGAACGGTCCTACGAATCTAGGAGCAAGTTTCCCATTTGATCCAAACCTCACTACCTTTCTTAGCGGAGACACCTTAATGAAAACCAAATCTCCTATCTCAAACTCAATATCCCTTCTCCGTTTACCTGCATAGGATTTCTGTCTATCTTGGGTCGTCTTCATTCTTCTTCTAATCAAATCAATCTTTTATGAAGTCTCTCTAACCATGTTGGGACCAAGTAGCAATCTATATATAAACTCCAACCAACACGAAGGTGACTTGCACGACCTCCCATAAAGAGCTTCAAAAGGTGCCATCCCAATGCTAGCCTGAAAACTATTATTATATGCGAAATCCACTAAAGGAAGATGCTCCTCCCAAGTTCCTCCAAAATCAAGAATACACATCCTCAACAAATCCTCAAGAACTCTATTAACTCTCTCCGTTTGGCCATCCGTCTGGGGGTGATAGGCCGTACCTAATCTAAGCTGCGTCCCTAAAGCCTCTTGCAAGCTTCTCCAAAACTCACTAGTAAAGATAGGGTCTCTATCGCTCACTATGCTAGAGGTAACTCCATGAAGTTGGACTATCTCACGAACATATAAGGATGCCAAATAAGGTGCCGTCCTCTTACTCTTGACCGAAATGAAGTGGGCGCTCTTAGTCAAACGATCTACAATCACCCAAATACTGGTATTCCCCTTCCTAGATCGGGGTAAACCATCTATGAAGTCCATCGAAACACTATCCCACTTCCATTCGGGTACATCCAATGGTTATCCGCCGGGTTTCTGCTGCTCCGCCTTAACTCTTTGGCACACAAGACACTTAGCTACAAACTTTGCCACATCCTTCTTCATGCCGCTCCAATAAAACACTCTCTTCATGTCCATATACATCTTATTACCACCTAGATGAATAGTCATTCGAGAATGGTATGCTTCTTCTAGAACATCACTTGTCAAATCACTAGTGCGGGGGACACAAAGTCTTCTATCTCTCCTTAGCCACCCTTTACTATCAGTGGAATAGAGTTGGAGATGTCTAAAGACCTCTCCTCTGTTAATCCTATCCAAAATATCCATAAGCTCTGAATCCTCTCGCTGCCTTGAGCCAATCTGATCTATGAGGGTAGGCTTAACCTCAAGTGCTGCTAATAATCTAGGGGTAATGTTCGTAGAGGGCTTAAAATCGAAGGTGGAAATAAACTCTAGGCTTTTCCACTCCATGAACATTGGACTAAGGGTTGCTCTCTTTCTGCTTAACGCATCCGCACCTACGTTCCCTTTACCAGGTATGTAGGCTATCTCAAAGTCATATGATGCTAGAAACTTCATCCAACATTTCCGCCTCAAGTTTAAATCCTTCTACGAGAATAGGTACTTCAATGATTTATGATCAGTGAAAAGCTCAAACCTCTCTCCTAGCAGGTAATGTCTCCAAGACTTGAGCGCAAAAATAATAGTAGCTAACTCCAAATCATGGGTGGGGTAGTTCTTCTAATGAGTTCTCAACTGTCTACTTCCATAACATACTACCCTCCCTTCTTGCATCAATACTACTCCAATACCCATCCCACATGCATCAGTGTATACTGTAAAAGGTTTAACTCCGTCGGGTAAAACTAACGCTGGTGCACTAGTAAGGGCCCTCTTCAGCATCGCGAAGGAATCCTCACAATCTACGTCCCACACGAATGTCGTATTCTTCTTAGTGAGGCGAGTAAGCAGTGCTGGAATCTTAGCAAAATCTCTGATAAACTTCCTATAATAGCCAGCCAAACCTAGGAAGCTTCTAACTTTGGTAGCGTTCTTGGTGGCCTTCCAATCTTTATTGCTACTACCTTAGCAGGATCAATAGCTAGACCCTCTCTTGAAACTACATGCCCCAAGAAACGCACCTCCTTACACCAAAAGTGACACTTCAAGTACTTTGCCTTCAACTGATGAACACGAAGTGTACGAAGAACCTCCTCAAGATGAATAGCATGCTCTTCCATACTCTTGAAAAACACTAGAATGTCGTCCACAAACACTACAACGAACTTATTTAGGACATCTCGAAAAACATGGCTCATCAAATCAACAAAATAGGCTGGGGCATTGGTCAGCCCAAACGGTGTAACCAACGACTCAAAGAATCCATCGGGTGTCCTAAATGATGTCTTATCGATGCTATCATCAGCGACCCTAAGCTGATGAAATCTAGTAGCTAAATCAAGCTAAGAAAATACTGAAGAGCCAACCAACTGATCGAAAAGATCGTCTATCCTAGGAAGTGGGTAACGGTTCTTCTTTGTGAGCTTATTCAACTCTCTATAGTCTACGCAAAGTCGAAGGGAACCATCCGCCTTTGTAGCGAAGACGACTGGTGCTCCCCACTCAGATTTGCTCTGTCTGATGAAGCCTTTCTCCAATAGCTCACCAATCTGCTTACTTAACTCCTTTCTCTCCTTAGGAGCCATATGTCTCATGGGCAATGCCACTGGCTTAGCATTATCATTCAGATATATCCTAAAGTCGATCTCTCTCTTAGGGGGTAATCCCCTAACCTCTTCAAAAACGTCTGGGAAATCTCTAACGACTGGAATGGAATCTAACTCTCCTAGTGATGAATCAAGGGAATAAAGGAAGCTCAACATGACTGACCCTTGTGGGTCGCAAGAAACCTCGAGAGTCCTTCCGCTACATGTCTCTAGTCCAACGACTCTCCTCTCGCAGTCTAATATCGCTACATAAGTGGATAACCAGCCATCCTCAAAATCATCCCATATCCCAAAAATCCCAGTACATAGGTGCCACAATCAAACTCTACACCTAGTATAAAAATTTTCAAACCCCTACAAATCATGGATAATGAGCCGATCCTCCTATGGGGTTTGAAACAACTATAGGGTCTACCACTAGAGAAATATCTAAGTGCAAACAATCGACCAAGGAACTAGAAATGAAAGAATGCGATGCTCCGGAGTCAAAAAGAGTCCGAATAGGAAAATCCGAAATAGAGATCAAACCTTCTACAGAGACTTTCCTACCTCGATCTGGTCCACTAGAAGGTGTTGCATCCAAATCCTGTACTTGCGCTGTAGGTGCGCCTGCTCTCTACCCTGCCCTTTGAGGACAAACTCTACTAAGGTGCCCACAGTTGTAACACCTCCCCTTCATCGTTTCCTTCTTATAGTCCTTTGTGAAATGCCCAACCAATCCACAATTTTGACATTTTTCGCCCTTCTTGATCTGCTTTTGAGGTCCTCCTCCTTTCTTCTTGTCCTTATCCCTCTTATTCTTCCACCACTGCTTCTTAGAGTTTTTTGATTTAGGAACCTCCTTAACCTCTTCTTTCTTAGCAACATTTGACATGAGAGCCATCTCCACAAGTGACTCACACGTCGCTCCCATAGGTACATGTGTCAATGCCAACCCTTGGAGGGGCTGGTTCAAACCCTTAGCAAACTTGATGGCCTTCTTATGCAATGTATTAACAATCTCCATTCCGAACCACGATAGCTCATTAAAATGATTTATATACTCTTTCACCGAAAGACTCCTCTGCTTCAGACTAATGAACTTCTCCCTTTAGCTGCCAAGATGCAAGCTGAACTCTCTGTCGGTCCTCCAATCCTAGTAGCCCAAATATTTGCTCTGTATTCCTCAACCAAGCTCGTGCCTCCACGAAATCCTCCGTGTCGGAAAATTTGTTGCCTTCTAGACTAGCGAATTCCTTGCATAGCTTAGAAAAATTGGCTGCTGCAGGTAGATTAATGGGATCTCCACCCGCCGGTGCTGCATTGGGCGCTTGCCCTTGCACCTCTAGTCCCGTAGCTTAGTGTTATCTACGAAAGTAGGCAGTGGCTTGGACACCCTCTGGAAGATTTGGGGCGTCCTCCATACTATGCAAAGAAAAAGATATTTTTAGGCTCGAAAGAATCGAAAGAAGGTTGAACTGGACTTTGAGGGGATTTTTATAAAAATTCTCTTATACTTGAAAACCATTTCTATAATAAGAGTTTCTTTCTGAAAAACACTTTTAGTTTGAAGATATGTTACTTTTGAAAAATACGTTACTTTTAAAACAAGTTTTTAGGAATCCTGTAACCTTAAGCTATGACGCCCCACCCCGAGACCCACATTAACAAAGAGTATTACTGGGTAATACTGTCTGCTAATGCGGAGAATAGGGTAGGTTAGGAGCGACCATCTATGGCTTTGTCTTAAACTTCTATTAAATGCGTTGATTAATGCTCTAAATTTTCTATCTCAAGTGGACCGACATATTCAATAAATGCTTAATACAAAACTACAGGTGGCTAACAGATCTATCAGAACAAAATACAACAACTAAATGTACAATACATCACAGAACAACAAAGAGATATATACACACACACACACACATACACTGATATATACAAAGTTATAACATATATATGCAATTGTTTTCACTTTATAAAAATTACACAACACATACTTATGTTGTAAAAATTATTTTACATCAAAATAAAATATTTAACTTTAAAATTGATTTTCATTAATAAAAACTCTTATTTTCATTTGAATTTACAAATTGCACAATTATTACATAAAAATTCATTTCTAACTTCAAAAATTACATAAAATTTATTTTCTTATTTAATTAAATATAACAACCATATTTTCATCATTTCTACAACCAAAACTTATTTTTAACCTAAATTTCTCATTTTTATTTATAATAAACCACATATTAAATTAAATGCTTCTTTTAAAAATGAATAAAAGAAACATTTGGCAATAATTATCAAAATTATTGCATTTCTTTAAATTAAAATCATGTTTTGCTCATTTTAAATAAACCATGGGTTTAAAATGTGAAAATAAAGTTTTAAAACTTTATTTCTGGGTACCAAGCTATGACGCCCCATACCAGTTTTCACAGAAACAAAAACATCAACGGAAATCAAAATACTGAAGCTATTTTGCATAGATTTTTGGCATTTGAAGCTTTTGCTTCAACTAGCATTTGTAAGCAGTTAACTCACCTTGCAAATGAAGATTAAAAACCCGTATTTCAGCTGAAAGTTGAGAGCTTTGTGCAAATTTTGGCTTCAAGTACCTGTAAATGAGCAAAAGAGAAACATGCGAAGAAGAAAACTATAATTAACAAAGAACCCAATTCATCAAGCTGTGACGCTCCACCCCGAGACCTACATTAACAAAGAGTATTATTGGGTAATAGTGTCTACTAATGCAGATAATAGGGCTGCTTAAAAGCGATCATCTATAGCTTTGTCTTAAACATCTATTAAATACGTCGATTAATACTCTAAATTTTTTTTCTATCTCAAGTGAATCAACAAATTCAATAAATTCTTAATACAAAACTACAGGTGGCTAACGGATCTATCAAAACAAAATACAACGACTAAAAGTACATGACATCACAGAACAGCAGATAAACATACACACACACACACACACACATACACTGATACATTACTAGTACAATACAAAATGATACATCATAAGTGGTACGAAGACCACACAATATACAACGAGTCAACACAATATATATACATATCAGAGTCAAACAAAAGGCTACAAAACTACACAAAAAGGGATAAGCTGATATCCAATTTCTTCATACTCAAATTTCAACATTTTGAAAATTTTCAAAACCTCTGACTAAAAATCCAATTTAATCTCCAAACTCTTCATTTAAAGTGAATAAAATGCTTCACTCCTAAATTCTAACATAATATATTCGTTTAATTCTCCTTCTCATATGCTCAAATAGTGCAAAAACGTGCATTTTATATAGAAAATAATTTGTTTGAGAAAACTGGCTTTCGAAAACAATTTTCGAAATCGTTTTGGAAAACAAATCTTTGAAATTCTCTTATTATAGAGAATATATAATTTTAATAGCTTTAAAATAATTATAAATATTGTAAAATATTTATTTTGAAAGCTATCTTATTAAAAAAATGATCTTCCAAATATGGTTTAGAAAAACACGTGGTATGGGACACGTGTATTTACTTTATCGGTAAATTCCTGACTTGTCCATTTGAATGTTTTGACCTTTGGGTCGTGTTTGCCGATGAGATGAGGCAAATATTTTTACTCTTTCCAGTGTGGCATTGACTAGCGGTTAGGAAACCGTTGAGTGAGAACCTGTGGTATGGAGCATCACAACTTGGTATCAGAGTTTAGGAAATTCCTATCGATAACGTTGATCAAGCGCATTGACCAGAATTCTTTTTAATAAGATAATAAAAAATTATGGAGCAAAACATGCTCCGAATCAAAGTTCGGCAGCAGATTTCTATAAGCTACAGAGGTCAAAATGATCTAAAATTTAGCATGCATAAAGTTAAACACTTTAAGAATTCTGGTCGATGCGCCTGATCTACGTTATCGATAGGAATTTCCTAAAGCACTCGATGGACAATCCAACACAAAAATCATTTTCTATTAAATAATATTTTCAATTTGGAAGATTTGAAAATTCAAACTGTTGCTTATACTCAAAATTAAAGAACACAAAGAAAACTCATCGAGATATTCCCAGAATACTCGATTTACAAGATTGACGGAATAAACTGAAGTGTTCGTTAAACCGAACGGTATAACGAGCCATTCACAAGAACCATACGAGCGTGGAATGCGGTAAGAGGAACGCTATCCTCCATAGCTCGTAGCTGATGAAAATTGGTGTGAGGTCAAGCTGAGGAAAGACCCTAGCACCACTCAATAGATCGAACATGTCATCAATCATAACCATTAGATACCCAGCTGTGATGCCCCACCCCGAGACTCACATTAATAAAGAGTATTACCGGGTAATACTATTTGCTAATGCAGAGAATAGGGCTGGTTAGGAGCGATCATCTATAGCCTTGTCTTAAACATCTATTAAATATGTCGATTAAATGATATTATTTTGATTTTCTATCATCTTGTGTTAGGATGAGGAATTTTAAACTCGAATTATCTATCTTCCTTTGCTTGATGAAATAAATAGTGTTGAATATAGCTCTTCTCTATAAATTGCGAGGATGCAATTTTTATAGGGGGGAGTCTGTAACAACCCTGGTTTTGGTGATTACCTGTAAATATTAAATTATAACCACCAAAAAGATTTTGAAAATTGTTTTAAAAGCTTGTTTTCTATAATAAATTATTTTCTATATAAAAATACATGTTTTTGCACTATTCGAGCGAATGAGAAGGAGAATTAAACGATTCGGTAAAACACGTGGTATGGGCCACGTGCGTTTAACTTTTCAGTTAATTCCTGACTTGTCCGTTTGAATGTTTTGACCTTCGGGTCGTGTTTGTCGATGAGATGAGGCAAATATTTTTACTGCTTTCTAGTGTGGCATTGACTAGCGGTTAGGAAACCGTTAAGTGAAAACGTGTGGTATGGGGTGTCACAGCTTGTTAGGCTCTGATACCAAGTAAAACACCCCACACCCCTTAGTATTCCAAAAAAGGCACACCAAAGGATGTGATGCATTATAGGTATAGCTAAAGCATCACAGAGACTAAGATTCACAAGACAAATAAGTAAAAATAACGGAAACATTTAAATAATAACTAGACATTTAAAATTAAACTACATTTCAAAACAGAATATGTCTTAAAAACCAAATACACATGTCTCGTGAAAAATACAATCTTAGTCACATCATCAAAGTACGTAAACAATAAATCACCCCTTTTATAAAGTACCAGTACATCTAAAGTCAAATGAAAAGAAAACTGAAAAGAAGAAGAAGAATACATGAAGAACTCCAAGAATATATCTCCAAGCGGTCTGAATTTACTATCCTCGATTTTGCTGGCCTATGGGGGAAAAAGGGAAATAGAGGAGTGGGTCAGACTATAAGTCTGATGAGTGAAAGTAATTCCTAGCATTCTTAAGCAAGATAAAGATAATAGACTAAGCAATAGTTCTAGTGTGAAAGAAAAATACTGAAAAGATAAAACTTGGATAAAATACTGTTTCTGCTTCTATTTGCTTTGATTGTGATTGTTTGCACATGTCTTAGATTGTTTTGATTAGGTTGAAACCCTAATCCTATTTTAATTAGGCCGAAATCACAATTCTACCCGTTGATCGGCCTTTTATCTCTACTGTGCCACTGTGAGCTGATCCAATCTTGTTGGTCCCACAGCAAAAGACACATGTTTAGCGTTTGGAACGCAGTAGCGAATTATTTACCCTAATCGATGCCGCACGCTCGGTCATCGCGGTACACACTAACTGTCGCTCCCTCTTTTGACCTCTTATTTACCCTAATCAGCATTAGCATGCCCAGCCTCACCTAATCTGTTATGAGACCATCAGTCCTAGTCTAAAAGGGATGTTGCCCAGCCTCACCTAAGTGTTGTGAGACCATCAGTCCTAGTCTGAAAGGGAATGCTGCCGGTACTGGTCCTAACAAACAAATTCTAATTTACGCCCCTTGCCCAAATCCCCGGATTTGTGTTTCTATCTATTGGCCACTTATGTAACCTAATTAGCATAAGCGTGTCCCAGCCTTACCTAACTATTGTGAGACCATCAGTTCCTGACTGAAAGGGAATGCTGTTGGTACGGGCCCTACTTCTATTTTTGCTTATTAACTTAGTGTAAGTTTTAAAATAAGCCTTTTATGTTATTTCTGCTATATTTGCTTATTAACTTAATCTATGTTTTAAAATAAGCCTTTTCTGTTCTTTCTGCTATATTTGCTTATTAACTTAATCTAAGTTTTAAAAGAAGCCTTTTATGTTCTTTCCGCTTAATTATAACCTATGTTATTATTGTTACTCTTCTATTCTATCTTTTTAGTTATAACCACTAGTTATAAACATGCTTGCAAATGTCTCAAATTTGCCTATTTCAGTCTATCTTCTTTTTATTACAGTTCTTTCTTATTTTACATCTAATTTCTGTAAATTCAGTGTTTATTTCTATTTAATCCATATTACAAATTCTCCTCTTTTTAATATTCTTATATTTTATTCGCGTAAAAAGGAATAAAAAGAAACTAACATTTACATGCTAAATTTAACGTAAAACAGATGTAAATAAATGCAATTAATTGTAAATAACTGTAAATAATTGAATAAAATAATTGAATAAAAATAACTGAATAAAATAGACTGAAAAGAGCTTTAAAAACCAACTATAAATAACTTATATAAAAATTGTCTCAAAATTGCAGAAAAACTACAACTATTGAGAACCCTATTATTTTAAATTACGTAAAAATCTAAAATAATTACAAAACACTCACCTGTGGTCCTTAGCTATATTACTTGGCCTTCCCGGATCCACTTCTAGGGCGTAGAATATTCTTATTAAAAAGATCTCCTCCCAAGAATTTTTTTCTTTTTAGGGTCCAGCCTTAGGTAAAGAACCCAATTGGGAGAAAATATGAATGAGAAAAATAGCTAGGCCTAGGGTCTTATTTATAGTGTAGCTTAGGGATCTCAGGCCATTGGATTTGAAGATTAAATCTGGTGCAACCACGTCATTGGCTCACTAGGAACCGTCAGATGGAAGCACGAATGCACAGGATTGAAGAAAAATCAAAATATGACGTTACGCTTCAACCTGGACGTTATCACATCCAAATACAAAGGCGGGTCAACCTGCAAGTCGACCTATAGGTTGACCTATGGGCTTGGGGGTCGACCTGGCCTAGGTATGAGTCAACCTGACCCTTTGTACATTTTTTTTCGTTTTAGTTCAATTCTTGTTTCTCTCGTATCTTCTTCATATTAACTCGGATTTTGACAAACTATATATGGAAATTGACCAGAAAATTACCGCAGACACAATGGTACAACTCCCATGGCTCAATTCTGACAATTTCATAAACTTATTTTATTATTTAATTAATTCGTTAATTAATTATTATAGCTCAAATTTTGGGTTGTTACAAGGAGGCTGAGGAACCATGGGTTGATCAGGGTTCTGTGACTTCCTCACGTACTGTGGGAGTTTGTTTTCCCGAATCAACTCTTCAATGAGATTCTTTAAATGGCGGCATTCGTTTGTATTTTGACCGTGTGTCTCATGGAAGCGGCAGAACTTTCCTGAGCGCTTTTGTTGCTCAATTGCTTCCTTCTTAAGGGGTTTTCTGTATTCCTCAATCCCCTGTGTGGCGAGATAAATATTTTCCAAAGTGTCTTTTAGAGGGGTGTAGTCTTCGGGCCTAAACCCTTTAAGCCTTTTATTCTTTCCATTACCATTTCTTTTATTGGAATTTGGATTTTTCCTCTTTTGATTTCCATCTTTCCTGTGATTCCTTTAGCAGTTCCAGAAGCGTGCACGTTTTGATTCATTGCTACATCGCTCTGTCTGATGTTCATCGGTTTCACACCAGCAGACTTCCTCTCCAGCTCCCGCGCTTCCTCCAACCTTAAGTATTGACTTGATTTATGGTTGAAGTCTTTCCTTGTGGTAGGTTGCTTCATCTTAAACCACTTTCGGAATTCGGTCACCAGGTGAATGGCACGGACTAACGCCATAAAAACCATGTCCTCGTTGGGGTTGCTTACTTCCATCACTATAGTATTAAACCGGTTCACGAAAGATTTCAGCGATTCGTTGCGTCCTTGGAACAACCCGAATAGGGACATGACATCTTTTGGTTGCGCGGTATGGAGCCTGAACTGATCGAGGAATGTTGTTGCTAATTGGTTAAAAGTAGAGATAGATCTCGGCGGAAGCCTAGTGAACCACATAGACGCAATTCCTTCTCGAAAGATAGGAAAACACCTACACCGAACAGCTTTAGAGGCATTAGCTCCATCCATGTACCAACCGTACTTGTACAAATGGGGTTTTGGGTCCTTTGTCCCGTCGTAGGATGGAATAGTTGGCATTGTGAATTTTTTCGGATACCTCTCATTTAAGATTTCATTAGTAAAGGGAGTCCGACTTGGTGCAGATCCCCATTCATCATCTCTCCTATTTTTCCTCTCGTCCATTCTGCTATGTATGCCTCTGATGTCCGGTAATCCTGGGGGTGGCAGTCGGTTACTACACCAAGTGTTGGCTTTGCAAACGGTCTTGGCGAGTGGATTGAAGCCTAGGCTCTCATGTCTTTGGGAGAGTCACTCCCGTGGGATCCCGTTGGGTTGCAGTTGGCCTGATTGGGGTAGTTTGGACGTTTCTAGCATCATCGAATGCGTTGACATTTTCTTCCAACTAGTTGTCTTGCTCTCCATCTTCTGAGTTGGAGAGGTCCATAGCTATATCTTCTTACGGGTCTTTGCCCCTTAATTCAAATTCAGAATTGGTTGCCTCACGACCAGCGAAGTACTCGTATTTCCTTCCACATTGAGTCCCATGGTCTTGTTATCACCCTTTTTTGCAGCTATTTTATGTTTCTTCTGTTTAGACCAAAATCGGAATAATTTTCTTGTGCTATAACAGTCGCGGGTTCAGGCATAGTTCTTGGAGTAGGATTTGACTGTAAGGTTAAGAGAGCGTTAAGCTTATCCATCAGAGCCTTCTAGCTACTTTCCATTTTTTGGTTGATCTCGTCAACCATATTATTCAACTCATCCCTAGTGACGACTTCGTGCTGACTGGAGGATGCTGGCGCCTGATTTCCTAAGTTAGCACCATATACTTCGGTTTGTTGAGGATTAATATCTTCTTCAGCTATCAGTGCCCCTATGGACCTTTTAGAGGCAGTTCTCCTTCTTCCAGGAGCCATTGATTCCAAGCGGTAGATTTTTCAAGTAAAGATTGAGGATCTAACTTCTGAACCTATCCAATCCAAAGTAGATAGCTAGATCTGAACCCTGAATTGGATTCTCAGTGAAAGCACCAAAATGTTAACCTAAATGTTGGATCAACACCCTGATTTGAGTGTGAAAGCACCAGCCCTGTTCTCACAGAGCAATAATATAGATAATAGATATAGAAAAAAGTAATAAGAGAGAGAAGATAAGAAGATTTTTATAGTGGTTCGGCTGTTAACAAAGCCTACGTCCACTTTATAGTTTTTATTATAAACTAATTGCTGTTACAAGGAGTATTTAGTTACAAAGCTCTTAATTGTCCTTAGCTAGATTTGATCTCCGAAGTTAGAATCCACTGGAGAATCACAGTGGACTCCTCTGAAGGTCGTTGCGAGGGAAGTGAAGAGTGAAGAAAGCATCCAATAGAGTTTTAGCAACCGGTCCGGAGAAGATCCCACTTATGTTACAAATAGGACTGTATTTATAGAGATTGGAAAGCTGTTGGGCCAAGTTTGTTTGCTAGCTGTTCACAAATGATCGCAAGAAGGTGCAGTGGAGCATAGCTCGCGATCCGAGCCAAAATCATGGATCGCTAGCGATCCATGGTCTATGGATCGCTTGCGATCCATAGCATTAGCTCAAGCGTGAGCTAATTACTTAGCATCTTTCCCCTGCTTCACTTAGTTTAGGTCGCGCTTATACTATGATAATGTATGGATCGCTGGCGATCCATAGTGTATGGATCGCTCGCGATCCATGCACTTAGCATATTTTTGGTCTTTGATGTCTGGAATGCTTTTGTTGCCTTGTATTGATGTTGTTTGTGTAATCTCGTTGCACGTCGCTTTATTTTGATGATGATTTACTTGCTAGTTGTATTTAGTTATTGATTGAACTGGACAGATGCTTGTCTCTTAATTCTGTTAACTCGACATCTCATCAAACTCAGTCACTACTTTTACAATATGGATTGGATCATGATGTAAGAAAAATAGTTGAACCTAAGCTATATCTATGGATCGCTAGCGACCCATAAGCCATGGATTGCTAGCGATCCATGTCCTTAGTGGATTTCCTCGTTCTCTTTTCTTGGCTCTCTTTGGCTTGTTACTTTAGTCCTTTTGGTTGATCTCTGAGCTATTCTGACTCCACCAAGTTGTTCCGTCTCCTCTTGGATTTTTCTTGGGTTGAAAACCCGGATAAAAACTGTATATCGATACATCCGTTGAGACTAAAGTACATAACACGCTCCAAATGTTGGACAGTGTATTACTCATGGATGTTGGGGCACCAAAATGTTATGTACTGATAGTTATTGGATAACTATAGAATGACTCACTTGATATTTTTCTGTTGTTTAATGTAACTAAAGTCAACAAAAAATAACGATGTGACTAACATACACAGTTCTCTCGACTTAAGAATACTATTGATCTTCAATATGGATGCTCTGCTTTGATTATAGTCAAATCGTGGAACGACATCCATCGAACGACTATAGTTGGGTCGAGTGAAAGCATTGAAAGTGAAACACTAATGTAACGATCGAGATTTTCAACTCTTGAAAATCGCCACTAATACATCCACAGTATTGCGTGCCGAGTAATCGAATGCTGGAAAAACCCGAAATTTAGGGGAAAAGAAAAAAGAAAGAAGATAGGAAGAAAAAAAATAAACAAAACATAATCTCACAGCCGAATGAATAATCTATAATATACAACAGATCTTTACACAAAAGCAAAACTGCAATATGTATATATACATAAATCAATCAGAGTATACTAACCTAGTTTAGCCTGGATAGTTATAACAGCCCGTCCTTACAATTGCTGATAGATACAATAATGAATACAGTGGAAAAATAACCATCTACGTAAATATGTCTTTGGCCTCCAACTCGTCTCCTGAAGCTCCAAAGCATCCAAACTAATTTGTAATATGCACGGTCTAACCCGAGCATTATAATAAAATAACACCCGAGTCAGTCTGGAAAACCAGCATGTGAAAAACACACCTAACTGGATTTTAAAGTTATAGAAAACTTTTGAAAATTAAGAGTATCTCGTAAGACCACGCCGCACATAAACACGGACGGGTTTTTACCTTACGATAACCAAAACATTTATATATAAAAAAATCCAATGATATTATAATAATATCTATGGTTTCAAATAATATCATAATAGCTGAAATTTTTATCATATTAAATTCCAACACGCCAGGCTCTACAATCAAAACCATAAAGGCACGTATTGGAGATTGGATTCCATACTATGGCAAGGTAAGAGACCACCTTTCAGTGGTACATCCCTAGAAAATGCACCAGAGTCTGACAAGAACTTCTTGTACCCTGCTACACAGAGCAGGCTTCCCCTTTAACATGACGAGCCGGATTACCCTATCCCTTTTGACACCGAGGCCTTATACTACCATGGTGTTTGCATGCAAAACAATTCGAATATGGACAATCTAGAATGGGATGGTGGCTGCTAATGGTAGCTAACCACATAGCTCTGCTGCATACCCTGTTTTTTCCATTTCCAGGTTTGTGAGGCTCACGAGGTCACGTCTTTACGTTCTTCCTCCTACCAGACCATCTTGGAATGCTAACACTACCCTCCAGGCAACAATGCAATATCGACATTCTTTCATACAAGTTCGTTCTGGGACTAAACGAAACACTTGAGAGCTCCGTCTCCAATTCCATCATCTTCGAGTTGTCTTCACTACGAAACGTATTTGTTGGATCGAAGTGGTTTTTGGGTAACATACCCGATCCCTGTCTCTTCGAAAAAACTTTTCAATAATTCCCGGTAAACTCAACCCCGGTTCTTTAGGAAATAAATAGTCAAAGATAAGATCAGAGATCACCTCCTAACCGTTAGTGGATGAGTTTCCTTATCATTGTCCTAGGAGAACGAAACAAGATTTATACGCACAATACAACATCATCAGAGATGACTATGCCACATAACTCACGTGTTGCTCCTAGATATTTCCAAAGTTATGTATGGGTCCACATTACGATAGTCGGTTATTTAACTATCGAATAACAAACATTCAATCAGGGATTTATCCCATAGGGAAAACCAACATTGGTTAAGCATATAAGCAACTACTAATCTCCTTTAATAAATCTTTCATTTATTAAAATCATTTTGTAAACTACTTGTATAAAAATACTTTTACAAAGGTATATCCATAAATCCCTATACATTCAATACTTAGAAAACATCCATATACTTATCTCAACGGTATAAGTATATCCACAAAATTGAGAAATTTTTTCTTTTTATTCGATTCAAAAATCATTTATAAAACTCCTTAAAATTCTCTAAAACCATTTATAAACCATTTTATTATCTCTGAGAATCATTTATAATCCCTTTTATAAATTTCAATCACTTATAAATCCTCTTTGTAAATTTCTAAGACTTATTTATAAATCCTTTATAAATCTCTAAAACCATTTATAAAACTTCTTTTATAAATCTATAAACTTGTTTCTTAAGTCAGTTTATAAATATCTAACCATTTATAAAAATCTTTCACTTTGTAAATAATCTTCTCTTAAGTCTTCAAACCATTTTATAACTTCTCTAATACAATCCAAGTTCATTTATAAAAACTCAATTTTGAGTCTCGAACATATTTATAAACAAATAAAGATCATTTACTTCTAAATAATATTATATAAAAATAATTATTAAAATTAAACATTGTGAATAAATAAATAATTATTATAAATCTTAAAACATATTAAAATAATAATTAATTATTTCAAAAACAATAATAGTTAATCTTATAAATAGTAATAACTTATTTTTAGAATTTTAATAATAAATCCTTATTATTAATTTCAAAACATAATTATTCTTAAGTAATTACTTTTTCAAGATATTAACATTTTGATAAATACTTTAAAACAATATTAACTATAAGAAAATAACTTTAAAACCATACTAATATAATTAAATAACTTTAAAATAATATTAAATATAATTAAATGACTTTAAAACAATATTTCCAAATCCAATTTCGAATTTAAAAATCATTTCTTGTCTCAAAAACCAATTCCAACTCAAGTGACAATTTATAGTGTTTTTAAAATACTAATTTGAGGCCAATAGCTGTCAAACGCTCACCCAATATCAATATTGATTTTCTATCACTATTAGGTTTCAGTTTTTAACACATAACGATGTCATGACTAATATTTCCAAAAATCAAGTTTATTATCCAATAATTCATATGATTGGAAAATTATTGAAATCAATTCAACAATAACGAGGAATCCCGTTGGATCCCTCCAACCCGTCCCCTTGCATCACAGCTTATATATATATGCACATATATATATGTAAATCAAATCAACATTTGTGAGGAATCCCGTTGGATCTCTCTGACCTATTTTCCCTGCATCGCAAATGTTATATAATCATATAATATAAATCAACCGCTTCGAGGCGGGATTCGTATACAAAGGGTCATCTGCTCTTACACGGGAACATAATAGGGTATCATCCGCTCTAGGGCGGGAATATATCCAAACGAACTAATAAATATAGTAATTCATCCAAACAATCTTTCAATAATTTTTATCAACTATATATCATACTAGTTAACAAAAAAGGTGAGTTTAACTCATCGAAATTTTCTGTTGTCGCCGAGGTGTTCTGGTTTGGAACTAAGTCCGATTTTAGCCCAAATTTCAACTTTCTCCAAATTCGTCCAAACTAGTTCCATTGCAAAGCCTACGTCGTTGCGAGTGTAACGCAAAAATTCACGTCTCAATTAGATCTCGCACGCAAAAGTTACTAAATATTTAACTTATCGATTTTTAAATTAATAATAAAATAAACTAATTATATAATTAATCTTTAATTACATTTTAATTCTCCTTCTTCCCTCCTAATCCTTTCTCATTCAAACTCATGCAACCTAAGCCGCCATCTTCTTTTGCTCGCCGTCGCACTATGACCATCCAGCCGCCACCGCCTGTTCCCACTGATAGCCCAGCCTCCTCTCTTCCTCACGTCGCTGGCCTCGTCGCCCAATTCGCCACCATGGCCGAGAATACCTCGAAAACATTTCTCCATTCATCTATCAATTCCCACCGCCGCCGTCCACCATTGGCCACCAAACTCCGGCCGAAGCTTGCTCTCCTTCTTCCCTGCATTTTTCCTTCAAGGGGCCCCACCCATAGATGACCAGAGCTCGCTCTCGATCTCCAAAAACCCACATCGCCGTTCATGTTGAATTGCAGCCACCTCGTCACGATCCATTGAGATCTTACTGTCCATTATGTCCATGTCGTTGTCCTCTACAACTTCCTAGTTGAACTCGAGGCCCGGTATGGCGTGTGGTGGTCCAAAATCGTGACGGCCATAGGATGAGGTTGTTTGAATTTCTTTTTTTTCTTGTTTCTTTGATTCTCTGGTTTGAAAACTTTAAAATGGGAAGTTGAAAAAAATATATACTAGAGATGGTCATGGGCTTGGGTATAGGAATGGTATGGTGTGAATAGTGGGAAGGTATGGGTTGGTTATGGGAATTGTAAATATATACATTTAAATTTAAAATATCAAGCTCTTAAATGTCTGTAAATCTCGAACTCTAAACGAGGCATGCCGCCTGGCCGTCTATATGTTATACCCATATTCTGAACGTAACGGAACTAATCTCGAGACCAAATACGGTCGTATGCGGAAGATAGCTTTTCATACTCAATTATATTATATAATTTTTTGAAATTAATTTCTACGCATTTCGATCTCGCACGTCCAAACAAGACGTCTGATCGCCATGAAATTCGTTACCATACAATAATTCACTATTATGGATTCGATGAAACTAGTTTCGTCGAAATCCGAGACAATGCCCCCGAAAGGCTATTTTTACTCGTTAATTAAAATGAATTATTATGAAAACCAAATTAATCACTTTTCTAAATTAAAAGTTTACTATTTTCATTCTTATTTAAATAAAATTTAAATAAGCTTTGAAATCATTTTTATCTAACTTAAAACCCAAGATTCAATTATTTAAACAATTACAATTATTAAATTCAACAATTTAATTATCCAATAAATCGCTATATATTGAAATTCAAGTTATTTAACTTATAAAATTAAATTTTTAATATTTAAAATCAATTAAATATTCCAAATTCAAATGACTAAAATTGTGGATCGTTGCAACTATTCAAGTTAGGATTCGTCTCCTCAGTTATATGAGTTAGTATCACGGTCAACTTATGTCAACTCAAAGTCAAAGTCCCTGGCCAGAGCAGTTCGGTTAATAATAATTGTTATTATTGAACCAAAGACTTTGTGTTTGGACTATAAAGTTGAATGTGGATGATATTGGAATTTAGACCATTACCAAATTTCATAAGTCCTAACGTGACATAGTTTTATGAAAAGAATTGATGTAAATAATTGTCACTATCGGGTACCGCTTATAATAAGCAAAACTGGATTTTACCAAAAGATGTGTAAGCGATGAATTCAGCCAAAATATCACAGCACCTGCTAAGTGACCTGTGAATGTTAATATTTGAATAGTTCGATATTAATCACTGACTGAATTCACACCTTTGAGTCACACAAGGGTAATGATGAATTCTCTGAAAAACGAAATGATTTAATTAATTCATAGATGTTGTAAATTGATTAAATTAATTGATATTTGAGAAATATTAATTATTATTTAATTTATTTGATGTTTGGAAGTTGTTTGTAATAATTTTAATTCATGTATAAAAGTTATGTTTGCACGCATTGATATACGATATTGTTGTAATTTAAATAAAAGATAATTGCATGGAATGATTTATGGAAATTTTATGTCATCTGATGGCATGTTGTGAAAATTTTATGTCATTTGATGACATATCATGTGAAAAGAAAGGATAGGAGAGGGAGAGATAATCAAAGGGAATTAATTAGGGAAGTTTTAATTAAAGGATGGAAAGTGTTTCATTCTTTCAAATAAAACACATTCTCTAATTCATTCTGTACGTACAATCACTTTGAATATTGTTTATGCAAGCATAAAACTTTTGATCTAAAATTTTGAATGAACTTTTGTGTAATTTTAAATTTTATATATATCTTTTCTAAATTTATAGTTTTGTAAAATTTCCACACTCTCGTTTCATTTCCAAACTAAAAGTTCAATTTAAGTTGTTAACATAGAATGAAATGTAAATTGTCAAATTGAAATTTTAATTAGAAAGTTTCGGTTTTATATGAAATATATATATATATATATATATGCTTTTGTAAATATATGTGTGTATACATATAAACTTCAAATATTTGTATCTTTAATTGCCAAAGTCTTATTTAACCCTTTTAATCTAAAAGTGAGGTAATTACATGTATACATTAATTATTACTAGTTTATGTCATTACATCATAATCCCTCTTACATGTAAAACAATGTTGTATTAACTGAATTTGTTAAAGGGAAAGTGAATAAATCAATGATTCCATCTTTTCATCTCCTACCTTATTAGATCCTATATGATTGCATTCAATTTATTCTTATTTATCCCTGTCTATGTCAACAATCAATCTTACTTATTTTATGTTTAGCATTTTGGTCATACAAATTAAAGTATGAATATATTTGATATATTCACACTTTTTTTATCTCACACTTAATTAATTTAGATTTAAATTAATAAAGAAAAACATTTTCTTAATTAATGTTATTTAATATATTAATTAATTCAGTTAAAGAGGGAGAGAAATGATAGGTTTCTCCCTTTTCATATTTTAATATATCTTCCCTTATTTATTGCATAGGGTAAGAGAAGGAAATGAAAGATTTCCTTCTCTAAATTCATTTTACATGTTTTTATTACATATATTAGTACTATTTATATATTCACACAAATAAATGTATTTGATACATCCATTATAATATCCATAAATTAAGTTACAGTCAAATCACCAATTTAACAATTTAAATAAAATAATTTAATTTAAAAGAAAATTTAGATAAGATATAAATGTATTTAGACTTTATAGGTCCACTAATGATCCAAAATGTTTTTTTTAATTTCACTCATTTCTTCCACTGTGGACTAGCCTAGTTCCAACAATGGTATCGGACCCCAATAGCATGTTCAGTTTAAATTAGTCATGTTAGAGATAACTAATTAAGCCTTGCCCACTTAGTACGGTGTTTAGAAAGTTAATGTATAGGATTGGAATTGAGTAATCAAGTACCCTATCCTACCGCTTACCAATCTGGCTTGAAAGGTGAAGTGAGCCCAAAGGTTACCCCTAATTGAAAAGACCCAATTTGAATTGGGCGTTGTGATAATTTTCAAAATTGTTTTGAAAATTAAGACAATATTTTAAATTTAAAAGGTAAGTTTAAAATAAAAACATGTTTATTATAAACCGTTATAATATAACATAAATTTCAAAATATTTGAATAGATAATGAAAATTTCAAAATGTTTGAACATATTTAAATATTAATTTTGAAATTTAAAATTTGTTTATAACATTAATAAAATTAATTAATTAAATGAGTTAATTAATTAATACTTATATGCATGTATTATATATGTTGACATATGTTATTGTAACAACCCGATTAATAATTATCTAATTAATAATTGATTAATAAATTCAAATTGTTAATTTAAAGAGTTAAATTGAAAGTAAATTTAATTTGGATAATTAGTTTGAAATTTATCTATTTTAAAAGAAGAATTCAATTTGAAATAGAAAAAAAACGAATGATATAATTTGTGTTAATTTGTGTGTTGAGAGTTTTAAGAATTCCGATCGATGCATTTGGCCAACGTTATCGATAAGGGTTCCTAAAACACTATAACGAGACATTTCGACACTGCGATTTGGAAAGAATAATTAAATTTTGATGTTTATTTTGTTTTTATTTAAGTTGGTTTGGATTTTGGCAAAATGTAATAATATTATCTATTTTAAGAATTTTTAAAATAAAGTGAAAATAGATTCTAATTTTTTTTCTTTTACTTAGAATTCTTTTGTTTAGAAAGTTTAGTTAAGTGTAAATTTAATTAAATAATGTAATAACCTTTTCTTAAGAAACTTGGGCTTACCATATCCAAGCCCATTAGTAAATCTGATAACTTCATTCCTTAATCAATTTTCTAATTCAACTACTTCTTATTCATTTACGTATCTTCTTCAGGAAACTAAGCAGATGAAAGAAGCAAGTAAATCCAATTTTCAGCCTTAGTTTTGATTTTAGAAATTCAAGCAAAACCCAATCAATCTCCAATTAAATAGGTATGAATTCTTGCTTCTTCCTCTACCTATTGATACCATTAATTTTATATTTTGATTCAGTTAGTAATCTCTGAAATTTTCTTGATTAAGGGTTGTTTTGGATTTTTGTGGAATCTAGGAGTTAGAGAAGAAGGCGGTAGTTTTCAATTTGCAGCTTAATCCCAATTCAGTTCATCTCCTTTCTTTTTGAATTCAAGGTGAGATACTAATCTCACACTACTATATCTATGATCTAAGATAATTTACTATTTTGAATTGATTTGCAAATTTGATAATTTAATCAGTAAAAATTAAATTAATTTTTAATTAGTATAATTTAACTTTTGGGAATAGGTACTATTTAATTGAACTGAGCAAACATGTGTTGATCAGTTTGATTTCAATTTTTTGAAGCTTCCCTGTGAATTTTGTACCACCCTACTTCCCTACCTTGTCAGTTGCGTACGGGTCTGCCTTCTTAGCATTTGTATTCATTTTTTTAGTTTACATTTTGTTTGCAAGCTACATGAATTATTTAAGTCAATATAAAGGACGTTCTTCATTGTCTTGTTTGAACAAAAGTCACATGAATTATTTTAGTACATGCCTGACATATTAAAAGATGGGCATACATGCCAGACATACTAAAAAGTAAAGTGGCATACATGCCCGATATATTAAAAAGTGGCATACATGCCTGACATGTTGAAAAGGTGGGCACGCATGGTTCAAATTGACAAAGAAGCTTTAAAATTCTTTTCGCCTGTCATTGTTTAAATATGGCCTTGCATTGTTTAACCAAATTGTCCAATATAGAAATAAGGACATACGTCCTATATATATATTTTTGCCATGAAGAATAATCACACTGAACACTTTTGTTTAGAGTTATGTACGCATGGCCTAGTATGTTTTCATTTTATAATTTTGTTAATGAAAGTGCATGTACATGCTTTATATTTGTACATCCATTTATTGATGTAACTTGACTCTGTTATCTTTTAGGAGCCTAGCTTTACTTTTCACTATATGGAAATATATATATATATATATATATATATATATATATATATATAACTCACCTAATGCCAACAGCCATGAAACATGTAAACAAACTATCAAAGCATATATATTGTTAATTTTTGTTGTACATGTTTTATATACATGCTTTTATTATGTAATTTAGCTTTCACGTAAAATATATTTCCAAGTTTAGAACTGCTGATGCTTTCCGTTTTGTACATATTTTGATTATGTTGCCTGACACCTTAAATCACATAGTGTCATATATATAAATACTTTGACTTGACCTGCATATGTGTTGATCATTTATGTAACCTACTTATACATGCTTTGAAATGTCTCTTTTCATGAAATCCTTTATTATAAAGTGCTAAAAAGAATAATAATAATAATAATAAAATAATAAAATTTCTTTTGTTTTATTTCTTATGAATTTGGGGTTTTATTGAAATTTTGTGATTTTCTATGAAACAAAGAATTTTAATAAATGATTGAATAGTCGGATTGGTATGGGACATTTCATACAATTCTTTCACTTATTATTGTAATTTTTTAAATAGAGTTTGAGTGAAATTTACTAGCTTTCAGTAAATACTAGAATTTCACCTTCTGGTATGGGACAAGTAGTTAGATTCTAGTGATTGCTAGAGTGAAAGTGAGCTACACTTAGAGTTCAATTATCTTAGGGTGTTTGGATTTCAGGCCAATAGATCCCTGAGAGACAATAACTCATTTTTATCGACCTGAGAGTCGATACATTCTTAAATTTGGGGGTAGGCAGACCTATTTCTTTTAGTTAGGTTTGGTGTGGTATGACATGGCTCCCCTTTTCTATTTTTGGGCAGATGTTATATGCATGCCTATAAGTTTATTTTATAGATGGACAATGTTTACCTATTTATATTCGTTAGGTAAATTCACATAGTTTTGTCATAAGCACGACTACCTATTTCTTATCGTTAGGAGTTGGGGTTTTTAACTAATAGTCTATTTCTTTTCGTTAGACTATTGCGCTATGTGGTGGGGTTTATTAATTTTAGTTAGTCCCCATGTCGCACTGTATCACACTGATAGTTGACTACCATTATTATTTCATTAGCGGTGATTATTTCTTCAAAGATTTTGGGATAGATATTCAGTATCTTTTTGGCTCTGGAGAATTTTTAATTTGTTGTCGCCATGTTTTTGATGACATTCCATTTTATACTTGATATGGATTTAAAGAAATGGTGATTGGTTATTATTAGACGACATTACTTGTAATGTTCTTTAATAATATGGGTATAATGGTAGGGTTGTTACAGCTTGGTATCGGAGTTGGATTCAAAACATTATAGAATATAATCAATACAGAGTCGAGATCTAAACTTAGATGACCTAGAGTCACATTCCTTTGGTATGTGGTGTTGAAACCTGCCTTCTTCGATTTTAATGCGACAACTATATATTTCAATCTATATACTATTATGTCAAATATTCGTGCAGGAATCATCAAAAGAAGCTATTATCATCAACAAGATTAAAGTTCTTAAACAAAATCTTTTAGATATATATGTACAATCTCTGATATGGTGATGAAACACACACACACACAAATATTCTTTTGAAAATCATGCTTTAAAATAAATATAAAAAGGTATTTTAAAAATTATATTTTCTCAAGTTCAAAAATACTAAAATGGACAAAGGAACAAAACAGTACAGAAATAGACGTCTGTATATTAATTCAGACGTCTGACATCAATATCAGACGTCTAAATTAATATAACAGACGTCTAAACTCTATGGTTTTAGTGGCTCTATTTCTATATGAAATAGACGTCTGTCAATTTAATAACAGACGTCTGTCACCCTAGACAGACGTCTGAATTAAAAGACAGACGTCTAAATTAACTGTTTTTGTTTTCCATTGATTTTTTCGAAATTCAAAATTATTCAGACATCTGTCACTTTTATCTCAGACATCTGAACTTGACGAACTAAAGCATCTCTTCATAAAAAATCAAAATCTGAAGAGTTGTCTTCTTCACCAAGAGTTGCACTTCTTCAAAGAGTTGCAACTATTAAATTAAGACTATTCATTACTATAAATAGAGATGAAAATTCACTATTTTAACAACCAATTCTTTCTATCTTTTCTGATCTTATATTGTTATAATCTCAAGTGATTTTCAATTCTCTACTTCCTATCTTTGCACATTCAAATCATCATATCAAGAAGATTATAGGAAGGGTGTACTACATTGACTATATTCGTGTTATTCAAAGAACACATAAGTCAAGAAACAATTTACCAAAGTGTAATTGAAGTCCTATTCGGTTGCTTAGGCGGAAAAGTCCTATTCAGTTGCTTAGGCGGAAAAGTCCTGTTCGGCTGCTCAGGCGGTGTAATACCTGTTCCTCCGGGTTAAGTGAGGGTTATTCGAGAAATTCCAGAAGCAGTTTGGGACTGGACGTAGAACAAGAAGTTCGAACCAGTATAAAAATCCCTGGTGTCATTTTTATTACTGCCATTTACTATTATTTATAATTCCGCACTTGCTAGTCATAGTTTAACTATATTATCGATCCATATTCACTTTCATTTGGTATCAGAGCAAGGTCATCACATAACTATAACATAGTTATCTGATATTTTTTAAAATATGGACAATAACACTAGCAATAGTTTTACTGAGGGACAAGCCACTACACGACCACCATTGTTTAACGGATTAAATTATAGTTATTGGTCAACTAGAATGAGAATTTTTATGCAAGCAAGTGGATTTGAAACTTGGAATATCATTCAAACTGAATATCATATTCCCACTACAGGATATGCTGCTTGGTCTAATACACAAAAACTAGATGCTACAGCAAACGCAAAAGCAATGAACATGTTATTTTGCGTATTAGACAAAAATGAATTTAATCGAGTTAGTATTTGTAAAACTGGATATGAAATTTGGAATACTCTTAAGGTTACACACGAAGGAACAAATAAAGTAAAACAAAGCAAGATCTCTATGCTTAAAAACCAATTTCAAAACTTTAGGATGAAACAAGGAGAAAGTATTAGTGAAATGTACTCTAGATTCCAGGATATTTATCACTCACTTTTAGCTTTAGAAGTCACTTTTACTGAATCTGATGTTGTATCAAAAATCCTTAACTCTTTAACTGATGAATGGGAACGAAAAGTCTTAGCTATCGAGGAAGCTAATGATATTTCAACCATAAAAACAGAAGAGTTAATAGGAAATCTAATGTCCTATGAAGTAAATTTGCAGGCAAGACGAGCACAAGCACAGGACAAGAAAACTATCGCTTTTCAAGCAGAAAAAGAAGACTCTGAATCAGAAGATGATATGGCATTTATAGCTAAGAATTTCAAAAGTTTTTAAAATTCAAAAAGGGTAATAAATTTGGAAATAACAAGGGTATTAATAAGCCATCAAGCTCATCTCTTGAATGCTACGAATGTCACAAGAAGGGCCACATAAAGAAAGATTGTCCTGATCGGAAGAAAGAAAACAATCTCAAAAGGACAAATATAAAAAGAAACAAGCCTTCTCAGTTACATGGGATGATACAGAATCTTCTTCGTCAGACAGTGATAATGACAGTGATTCAGAACAAGCCAATGTTTGTTTTATGGCAACAAATGATGATGTAAGTGATCTAACTTTTGACGATTTAATAGAAATAAACTCTGAATTGTTAGATAAACTTAGAATCCTAAAGAGTAAATATAAAGATGCTTTAGGAAGATTAAATAGAACTGAAATAGAAACTGACATGTTAAAAGACGAAAAGAAAATATTAGAGGAAGAATTAGTAAAATCTCAAGAATCTTATGTTAATATAACATCTCAGTTTACTGATTTAAGCAGTGAAATGGAAAGACAAAAATATGAGAATGTTAAATTGGCAGAAGAGAATTATGATTTAAACTCTAATATTAAAACACTTGATATAGAAGTATCACATCTTAAAACAAAACTGGAAAATATTTCTAAAAATGTTTCTAAATTTAACAGTGGAAGAGAGAGTCTCTCTAAAATAATTGAGAATTCTCAAACTTGTTCAAATAAAAAGGGATTAGGATATAAAAAACCAATACAAAATAAAAATAATGGTTCTTTATATACTAATTTTAAGAAAAAGGAATCTATATCTGCTCAAAAATCTTCTTCAAAAATTATTCATCCAAAATCAATTATGATTTGGGTTCCAAAAACTAATAATAATTTGATTAAGAAAAACTACATTAAATCTTTTATTATGTCTGTACATAAGAATGAAAATTTTATTTTTAAAGGGAACTCTAAACCCAACTGGGTTTGGCTTCCTAAGATTTAACCCTTAGGACCCTATAGAGGAAGTGGGTACCAATAGAATTTCAATATTTTTTGCAGGTACCGATTAAGAAAAGAGGAAAATGGATTCTAGACAGTGGTTGCTCAAAACATATGACAGGCGACAAAAATATGTTAACTAACATTATCTACTCAGATGGAGGATCTGTCACTTTTGGAGATAATTCAAAAGGTTACATCATCGGCAAAGGCGATGTGAGCAATGACGGTACATCTAAATTACCTCTTATTACAAATGTCTTATTAGTTAAAAATTTAAAACATAACTTACTAAGTATTAGTCAATTATGTGATAAAGGTTTTAAAATAGTATTTTCTGAAAATAAATGCAATATTTTTTATCATAACAAAAATATCATTTTCGAAGGAGTAAGAGATCATAATATTTATATTTTAAATATGAAAATAAATCATAATACAAATATGTGCTTATTAGTCAAAGAAAATGATCCTTGGCTATGGCATAAAAGATTTTGTCATATAAATTTCAAAGCTATTAATAAATTATCCAAAAATAATTTGGTAAAAGGATTACCTAAAATGAATTTTAAGGTAAATAGCATTTGTGATGCTTGTCAACTAGGAAAGCTAACTAAATCTACTTTTAAATCCAAGAAGATCATCTCAACTTTGCAACCTCTTGAATTGTTGCATCTAGACTTATTTGGACCAACTCAGACTCAATCTATTAATCACAATAGATATGTCTTTGTAATAGTTGATGACTTCTCTAGATATACTTGGACTTTATTTATGAAAAACAAAAGTGATACTTTTGAAAATTTCAAAATCTTTGCTAAAAGTATTCAAAATATTAAAAATCTAAAAATTAAAAATATTAGAAGTGATCATGGAGGAGAATTTGAAAATGAAATGTTTGAGAAGTTTTGTAATAAAAAAGGAATATTTCATAACTTTTCATTTCCAAGAACGCCTCAACAAAATGGAGTTGTTGAACGTAAAAATAGAACACTTCAAGAATGTGCTAGGACTTTATTGAATGGAACTACTCTTCCAAAACAATTTTGGGCAGAAGCCGTTGCTACTGCTTGTTATGTCCTAAATCGTGTATCTATTCGACCTTTAACTAAACATACTCCATATGAACTCTTCATCGGTAGAAAACCTAATATATCTTACTTTAAAATTTTTGGTTCTAAATGTTTTGCTTTAAATACAAAAGATCAATTAGGTAAATTTGATCCAAAATCGGATGAATGTATATTCATCGGATATTCCGAACGAAGCAAAGCATATAGAATCTATAATATAAGAACTAAATCTATTGAAGAAACACTTCATGTATCATTTGATGAAAATTTCAAAATTAAAACAAATGATGATGAAGACATTGTAACAAATTCAAATTCTACTTTTGACAACAATACACCTGACAATATCACTTCTATAAATCAATTTGAAACTGAATTAAAATCTCCACCAAGAATTTTAAAAGATCATCCAATTCAAAATATAATAGGAGAAATTGATGAAAGAGTTAAAACAAGAAATCAGCTAAATCAAATGGGTCATATAGCGTTTCTTTCTAATATAGAACCTAAAAATATTAAGGAAGCCTCAACTGATGATTATTGGATTATTGCGATGCAAGAGGAACTAAACCAATTCGAAAGAAATGACGTTTGGGATTTAGTTCCACGACCAAATGATCAAACAGTTATTGGCACTAAATGGGTTTTTAAAAATAAAGCTGATGAAAATGGTAATATCACTAGAAATAAAGCTAGATTAGTTGCTCAAGGATATAATCAGGAAGAAGGAATTGACTATGAAGAAACATTTGCTCCTGTCGCAAGATTAGAAGCAATACGAATTCTATTAGCCTATGCTTGCTTTCATGATTTCAAATTATATCAAATGGATGTTAAAAGTGCTTTTTTAAATGGATTTATTAAAGAAAATGTTTATGTTGAACAACCTCCCTTGTTTATACACGAACAATTTCCAGAACATGTTTATAAACTTAAAAAGGCTTTATATGGTTTGAAACAAGCACCTCGTGCTTGGTATGATCGTTTAAAAACTTATTTAATCAATTCTGGTTTTGAAATTGGAAAGGTTGATCAAACTCTTTTTATTAAGAAAAAGAAACATGATATTTTAATTGTTCAAATTTATGTAGATGATATTATTTTTGGATCAACTAATGATAAATTATGTCAAGAATTTTCTAAAATAATGACAAATGAATTTGAAATGTCTCATATGGGAGAATTAACATATTTTCTTGGACTTCAAATTAAACAAATTAATAATGGTATTTTTATAAATCAAGAAAAATATTGTAATAATTTAATCAAACGCTTTGGTATGGAAAATACCTCTGCCAAACCAACTCCTATGAGTACAACCATACATCTTGAAAAAGATGAAAATGGCAAGAGTGTAGACCAAAAGTTATATCGAAGTATGATTGGATCGTTATTATATTTAACTGCTAGTAGACCCGATATAATGATGAGTGTCTGTTTGTGTGCACGATTTCAAGCCGATCCTAAAGAATCACATATTAGAGCAGTGAAACGTATTTTACGTTATCTCAACAGAACCAAAGATTTTGGACTATTTTATCCGAAAGAATGTCCTTTTGAATTAGTATCATATAGTGATGCTGATTTTGGAGGAAGTCGGACGGATAGAAAAAGTACAAGTGGGACTTGTCACTTCATTGGACGGTCTCTAGTATCTTGGTTCAGTAAGAAACAAAATTGCGTATCACTTTCTACTTGTGAAGCAGAATATATATCTGCAGCTTTGGCATGTGCTCAAGTAATTTATATGCAACAAACTCTTCAAGATTTTGGTTTTAACTTATCTAAATCTACAATCTTCTGTGATAACTCTAGTGCTATTAATTTATCTAAAAATCCAGTAAATCATTCACGGACAAAACATATTGATATTCGTCATCATTTTCTTTGTGATAATATTGAAAAAGATATAATCAATCTAGAATTTATATCTTCGGAAAATCAATTAGCAGATATTTTTACCAAACCTTTGAATGAAAACATTTTTGTAAAATTGAGACGAGAACTTGGTATTATCTCTCTCAAAAATTTATGAAGTATACATCAGCTATTCTATCTTTATTTAAATTTTTTCTTACCCACACATATTGTTTCTGGTTAACATTAAATTTTCTCTTCTTTTAATCTTAACCATTTATTTTTTAGCTTTTAGTTGTCTATAAATTTCTTCTTACCAAAGAAAATTATCATTCAGCTTATCTATTCTTTTTACGAAGGTGAAAGCAAAAAATTATTCAAATATGTTTTTTAACTTTGCATTATTCTTATATACCATGGCTTGTTCATCTTCAGATGAGCCCTCCTATACATCTGAATTTTCTTCAATTAATTTTGAAACTCCTAGTTCTGGGTCTTCCGAACTTCCGACTCCAACTCCAGCTTATATTCCGATATGTCCACCACAAAGTCATCATACGGGATATACGCCGGAAAATAAACGTACGCGAAGAAATTTATTTCCATCTCCATCTACTAAGGAAAAGATAGATGATTTACATCACTATCAGAGGGAAACACTTGATCTTCAGCGAGAAATGTATTTTGAACAAAAGAGTCATGGAAGACGACTCAGTTTTCTTGAACGATGTGCTGCAAAAATATGTGGTTCATCTCCGATCAACACAAATGCACATATTCTCTCACCTCAACGTCCTCATGTATCCCCAAATTCATGGGAACGTCAACCTCAATGGTCTCCTATTTATCAGTCTGCTGAACAAAATCAACACGAATCATCCAAAGGGAAGTCTCCGAAGTCTCCAAAAACTCCAAAGACTCCTAAATAGATAATATATATGTCTGTATGTTTGATTTGTTGATTTATACTTGTTTTATGTTCTTATCAATATAAATAAATAAACTATTAAATTTTTTTAGCCTAAGCATAAAGAAAATCTTTTATCAGACAGACAGACGTCTATATTTTTCAACAGACGTCTGTAAAAACAACTTTTTTTACTATTTTCAACCACACAGACGTCTGAATCATTTTTCACAAACGTCTAAATCTGACTATACTTTTGCAGCCAACAATTAGCCGTCTGTTTAAAGATAACAGACGTTTGTTATTCATTATAGACGTCTAAACATAAACTTATCAGACGTCTGAATTTAGTGCAAAATGTTTTTTACTCTCTGTTTCATTTTAAACCTTCTGAGCCGTCTGTAAATTATTTTTAGACGTCTGTCATAAATTTTTAGACGTCTGTTCTTCTTGTCTTTGATTTTATTCTACAGAATCTCAGACGTCTGTTTATTTTTTCAGACGTCCGAAACACTGTTAAGAAGAAATCTATAAAAATCATTCCAACGGTTTATTTTCTTCTTCTCGTCTTTTTTGTCTCTCAAACTCAAAACCCTAGCTTTTTCCAATTAATCATATGGCGCCCAAATCTAAGAAACAAAAAGGAGATTCATCTCAACAACCTCCTCACATTCCTCCTTCGGAAGATCAAATTAAAGCTTGGTTATACCACGAACCTCGAAGCATGGCTCGTTACAAGCATTTATGTTCTCTTCAATCATTTCATGGTATTTTTCATAATCTTGATCATTTTCCTTTCTACAAACTTAGGCTCTATACTGATAGATCTCAGATTACAAGCCTTATTGATTTCAAAGATAATCAAGTCAACATTTGTCGACTTAGTGTTTTATTATTTCTAGCAAATGTTAACAATCCAAAAATTAGACTTCATCGAGAAAAAGGAACGCTTTGGACAAGCGTTTTTGGAAACATTCTGCAAATAACTCCTTCTAACATTGGACGAATTTTAAAATGTAGCTCGGAAGGAGTCGACATAGATGACTTTAAGTTAGAAGGAGAGGAACTTAAACAAATAGAATATTATCTTTTTGAACCTGAAAAATCCACAGATAGATCAAATCATCTTCGTCCTCGACCTCGACTATTGCTTAGAATGCTAATAAAAACAATTTTTCCCCGACAAGGAAGCCATGAGGTCATTTACGATGATGAAGATAAGGCACTTCAATCAATTCTATCCAATACTCAAATCAATTGGGCTCAATACTTTTATGATGCTTTTCGCACTTATCATGACTCCAAGAAACGCTCAATTATCTATGCTCCCTATATTACTCGAATTCTAACTGCCTTCTCTATTCAAAGTCCATCAATTGAATTTGAAAAAATCAAGGTATCCAACATTCGCTTCTTCAGTTTAATGGGATTACCAGAATCTCCTCCGACATTTCCAACATTTAATGATTATAAAGCGGAACAACTTGCTTTACAAAAAGAAAAAGGAAAAGCAAAAGTAAGTAGTTCCGGACATAATGGAGATGAAGGCGATACTGAAAAAGAAAAGGATGATGAAGAAAGGGAAGATGAAGAAGAAGATGAAGATGAAGCTTTTGAGCAAGCTTTTATCCAAAGCCCAAATTCGGAAAATTTCGAGATAGAACTAATTTCTGGTACTTCTCGCTCGTATACTAAAAATGAAAAGCTCAAATCCGACATCACTATTTCTAAAAATCAAAAGAAAATCTCTCAACAAATAGCACAAGGCTTTTCTTCCATCAATTCTAGATTCGATTACTTAGATGCCAAAGTCGAAGAGAATGCATGAGAATTGAAAAATATCAAGACAATTCTTCGTCAATTATGGAAAAAGTCTCATGGATCCTCTCCTCCTTCTTCTCCAACTTGGGGAGAATGGTGAATGAAGATGGTTTTCTTTTGGTTTCTCTTTTGGTTCAATCAATGTCTTCTCTCATAAAAAAATTTTTGGTTCAACAATGGTGAATGATAAGATTGTATAATTTTATCTATCTTTCTTAAATCAACTATGTTAGGTAAACAAATGATGTATCCTAAACATTTATTTGTTATTATCTTGCTTGGTCTGTTTACATCTCTTAATTAGTGTGTTATTCACAGTTTTGTTACTTCTTTTTATCCAAAAACAACCCCAACAATTCTTTTTGTTAATGACAAAGGGGGAGAAATAATTATATTTCTGATATATAATATGGTCATATTGACAGGGGGAGCAAAAGGTATGATTATACTAATCGATGAATTATATAGTTGTCATCATCAAAAAGGGGGAGAATGTTGAAACCTGCCTTCTTCGATTTTAATGCGACAACTATATATTTCAATCTATATACTATTATGTCAAATATTCGTGCAGGAATCGTCAAAAGAACTATTATCATCAACAAGATTAAAGTTCTTAAACAAAATCTTTTAGATATATATGTACAATCTCTGATATGGTGATGAAACACACACACACACAAATATTCTTTTGAAAATCATGCTTTAAAATAAATATAAAAAGGTATTTTCAAAATTATATTTTCTCAAGTTCAAAAATACTAAAATGGACAAAGGAACAAAACAGTACAGAAATAGACGTCTGTATATTAATTCAAACGTCTGACATCAATATCAAACGTCTAAATTAATATAACAGACGTCTGAACTCTATGGTTTTAATGGCTCTATTTCTATATGAAATAGACGTCTGTCAATTTAATAACAGACGTCTGTCACCCTAGACAGACGTCTGAATTAAAAGACAGACGTCTAAATTAACTGTTTTTGTTTTCCATTGATTTTTTCGAAATTCAAAATTATTCAGACATCTGTCACTTTTATCTCAGACATCTGAACTTGACGAACTGAAGCATCTCTTCATAAAAAATCAAAATCTGAAGAGTTGTCTTCTTCACCAAGAGTTGCACTTCTTCAAAGAGTTGCAACTATTAAATTAAGACTATTCATTACTATAAATAGAGATGAAAATTCACTATTTTAACAACCAATTCTTTCTATCTTTTCTGATCTTATATTGTTATAATCTCAAGTGATTTTCAATTCTCTACTTCCTATCTTTGCACATTCAAATCATCATATCAAGAAGATTATAGGAAGGGTGTACTACATTGACTATATTCGTGTTATTCAAAGAACACACAAGTCAAGAAACAATTTACCAAAGTGTAATTGAAGTCCTATTCGGTTGCTTAGGCGGAAAAGTCCTATTCGGTTGCTTAGGCGGAAAAGTCCTGTTCGGCTGCTCAGGCGGTGTAATACCTGTTCCTCCGGGTTAAGTGAGGGTTATTCGAGAAATTCCAGAAGCAGTCTGGGACTGGACGTAGAACAAGAAGTTCGAACCAGTATAAAAATCCCTGGTGTCATTTTTATTACTGCCATTTACTATTATTTATAATTCCGCACTTGCTAGTCGTAGTTTAACTATATTATCGATCCATATTCACTTTCATGTGGTAGTTAGTGATCCAATTAATTATTATGAATAGGAATATAAAATGATTACTGGATAATCATTGGGTCGTATTTGAAAAAATTTTAAGTATAAATTTTTATATTATAGGAGTATATTTCTAATCTAGAAATTGAATGTGTAGTTTTGAGTTATGGCTAATGGTAAACCTTCTAGAGCTTCTACAGGATCGACTAGTGGTCCTGGTATAGGAGGAGTGCTTTTGACTCCCGAGCAGATCGTTGTGATAGTTCGGACTGCCCAAACTCAGGCTCTTGGTGCTCAACCAGCTCGTTTCGATTTCGCCCATCTGTGTAGTGAGTTCAGAAGGCTGGGGGGTAGACCTTTTAAGGGGACTAAATCTATTGGAGAGGTTCAGGCATGGTTGAAGACTTGTGAGTGTATTTTCTCTAGTATGGAGCTTAGGGATGTTCAGAGAGTTCATGTAGTAGCCAGTCAATTACAGGAGAGAGCCTTGGACTAGTATGATTTATTGGAGGTAGATACTTCAGATGCACCACTTACATGGGTTCAGTTCAGACATCGATTTGAATTGAAGTTCATACCTGATATAGAGAGAGAGGCGATGGCTAGGAGATTTATTGATCTTAGGCAGGATCAGATGTCAGTGACGGAGTATATGGCAACGTTTGAGGTGTTGTCCAAGTATGGCTTAGACTTTATCAGTACTCCGAGAAAAAAAAATCAAAAATTTATATATGGATTGAGGAAGCCATTAAGGAAGGCTCTATTGCTTCAATTAGATGTATCATTTGAGTCTCTCATCGATTCCACACTTCGCTTTGAAGAGGCAGAAAGGGATAGTGATGGGAATAGAGCTGTCCAGATTCAACCCAGTTCTTCTCAAAAGAGAAAGTCGCTTTGGAACAAAGGCAAGAAAGGGTTTCAGGGCAAGAAGGGAAAGAGTGGAAATCCAGGTTCTAGTTCAGGAAAGGGTTCATGCTATAACTGTGGAGTGCAGGGTCATTTTTCTAGGGATTGCACTAAATCTCACCAGACATCTTCTTCCCCTTCTACACCATCAATCATAGTCTGTAGTTATTGTAGAAATCCAGGGAACTTGATTTCATCTTGTCGTAAGCTAGATAAGAAGAACCAAGGTCAGGTGAATGTAGTTAGTTCAGCGGGTGGTTCAGCTCAGCAGCAAAGAGGTATATCTCCTTCTATTTTAGAAGGAATGATTATATTTAGAGGTTTGCAAATATGGGTTCTTTTCGATATGGGCGCTTCTTATTTTTTTGTATCAAAGGATCTCGTAGAATCTACTTCATTGGATTCTGTTTGTCTTGTTACTTCTCTAAGGATTGCGAATCCTATTGGGGGATCCGTAACTCTCAGTTTGCTTTGTGAGCATGTGGAAATTATTTTGAGTAGCGTATTTTTCTTTGTCGATCTTCATGTTATTTAGTTCTTGGGTTTCAGTATGATATTGGGGATGGATTGGTTACCTTTATACGAGGCACATATTTTATGTCTTGAGAGAACTATACTTCTTCGACATCCTAAATTTGGAGAGCGAGTTACTGTAGCTCTCAACGAAGCTATTTCAACCCCATATGTTTCTTTGTATGCCTTAGAATCTTCAATTGAAGAAGAGATATCTCAAATTCCAGTTGTTTCTGCTTTTCCAGGTGTTTTTTAGCCTACCTTGGGATTTCCACCTAAGAGAGCTATTGAGTTCAGGATTGATCTTGTTCCTAGAGCTCAGCCTTTTAGTCGTCCTCCTACCAGAATGTCAGCTAGGGAAAACGAAGAGTTGGTTAAACAGTTGACAGAACTAGAATCTAAGTAGTTGATTCAATCTAGTAGTTCTCCATAGGGTACAACCGTAGTATTTGTGAAGAAAGAAAATGGTACTCTTCGGCTTTGTATTGATTATCGAAAACTGAACGAGCTTACTATTAAAAATCGTTATCCACTACCTAGGATTGAGGATATGTTCGATCAGTTATGCGGTGCTAGGGTCTTTTCTCAGCTTGACCTACCTAACGAATTCCATCAGCTTAGGGTAGTAGAGGATAACATTCCTCTTACAGCTTTCCGAACTAGATACGGATCTTATGAATGGTTAGTGATGCCTTTTGGGTTAACAAATGCGCCTGCATAATTCGTTGACCCATTGAATCGAGTTTTTCGAGAGTATCTTGATAAATTTGTACTGGTATTTATTGATGATATTTTGGCATATTCCAAATCTGAGGAGGATCATGTTGAACACCTCAGAATTGTTTTAGAGACATTACAAAAGAATGAGTTGAAAGCGAAATTCTCGAAATGTCATTTTTGGCAGCAACAAGTGAAGTTTTTGGGGCACATATTTTCTGGTGAAGGTATTTCAGTTGATCCCTCTAAAATTGAAGCTATTCAGGACTGGAAGAGACCGAAGACCATTACTGAGATTAGGAGTTTTCTCGGCTTAGCGGTTATTACCGACATTTTATTAGAGATTTCTTGAAAGTAATTCTCCTTCTTACTACCTTGACCGGAAAGAATGTAAAATTTCAATGGACAGATAAGTGTGAATTAGCTTTTAAGAAGTTGAAGGATCTTCTCACTCATGCACCGTCCTTATTGTACCTGATGGGAATAAGGATTTGGTGGTTTATACTGATGCTTGTGGATCGGAACTAGGAGCAGTTCTTATGAAGAGAGATAGAGTAGTTGCTTATGCTTCTAGACAGCTTAGACCGAAAGAGATTCGATATGCTACTCACGATCTAGAGCTGGCAGCTATTGTTTTTGCACTTAAGATCTGGCATCACTATCTTTTGGGATAGAGGTTCATCTTATATACAGATCATAAATCATTGAAATATTTATTTTCTCAAAAAGATCTGAATATGAGACAACAAAGGTGGTTAGAGTTTTTAGCTACATATGATGTCGAGATTCAGTATACTCTCGGAAAAGGGAATCGTGTAGCTGAAGCTCTTAGGCGAAGCATCTAGCAATTGTTTCTATGATGATGCTAGAGTGGAAGGATTTAGAAACTTTATCTATCTATGATATCCGAGATAGAAGCCCAAATTTGAGATTAGATTTTGTGCTCACTAGTTTAGAAGTGCATCCATCTATATTAGACCGTATAGTAGATGCTCAGAAGCAATATTCTTCTCTGACTGATATTTTCCAGTTGTGTTATAGTGGTAGTCAGGAAGTGACTGAGTATACAGTTGATAGTAGAGGTTATCTTCGGAGGCGTGGTAGGCTAGTAGTGTGATACTGATACACTCCGTAAGGATATCATGGAGGATTGTCATCGCTAGCACTCAATGCTATGATCGACAATGATGAACCAGATGATGATGCTGTTGATGATGATATCGAGTTTATGACCAAGAAGTTCAAGAAATTCTTGAAGTATTGGATAACAAACAAACTTCGAAAAACTAACAACAATAATTCTAGAAATGGAAATGTTGTTAAGTGTTTCGAATGTGATAAACCCGGTCATTTGAAAAGAGACTGTCCTAACCTGAAGAAATCAAAGTAATTTTCAAATACTTTGAATAAGGAGAGGAAACAGGTATTCAATGCAAAATGAGATGATTCAGATACATCATCAAGTGACAGTGATTCAGAAACAGAAAATGCCAACATGTGCTTCATGGAAAAGGATGACCAGGTATGGAATTTTAATAAAGAAATTACTAATGTTTTGAATGATATGTATCAGGGATAGAAAATACTTAGGAAAGAGTACGACAATAGTTGGCAGAGATAGATAGATTAAAAATATTTAATGAAAGGTTAACTGAAGAAAAAAATGTCTAAAAGATGAAACTGAAAGACTTAATGGGTATAATGATGAAAAGGATTTGACACTTGGAAGTTTTGAAAAACTAAAAAGTGAAAATGAATCCTTAAAGTCAAAAAATCTTTCAATGAAGTCACAGCTCACTAATTTGAATGATAAAATAACATCTCTGGACAATGTTATTCTTAACCATAATAAGGATTTTGACAAAATGAAAAATGATATTGATAAATTTAATAAAGGGAAGGGTAATCTAGAAAAATTATTATCTACATCTAAACACACTAGGAATAAACATGGACTTGGATACACCCTTAAGGCTAAATCAAAGAAAAATAGTACTCAAAGCACTAAGTTTGTTAAAGATACCAAGTTCAAACCAAAGCCTAGGAAATTAAAGTTAAAACCTCCAAATAGGTTCATTAATTTATGGGTTCCAAAAAGGATGGATGATATTGAAAAAGAAAAATATATTGATAATTTTATTAATAAGGTTTATTCATCTAATGATTATATTTTGAAAGGACATTCAAACTCTTCATGGGTTTGGCATCCCAAAACTTAACTCCATGGACCCCAAAATAAAAAGGGTACCAGTGTGCATATTTTATAATATTTCAGGTACCAAACAATATATACCAGATAGCAGATGCTCAAAGCATATGACAAGAAATCTATTGAACTTTGGATAAATATGAAAAGGATTTGTTATTGGCATCGGCAAAGTCGGTAACTCTAAAACTCGTCTTATTATTTGATAAGCTTATTTCATGTTTTGAATTGATTTGGTTTCCCCTTATGTGCTTTATTTATATGCATTTATCTCTATATACAAACTCTACATATTGTCCTGCAGTGATTTAAGCGACTCTTTTTTACCCTTTTTTGTTGATGACAAAGGGGGAGAAAAGGTATAAATATACTAGGCAAAATGATAGGGGGAGTGCATAGAGTTAGGGGGAGTCAAATATAAAAATATTATATTTTATCTCTCAAATATTTATATGGTTGTCATCATCAAAAAAGGGGAGATTGTTGATACCCTAGGTATTGATTTTGATGACAACAACCACATAAATATAACTCTAACGTATCTTCGAGTTATGCAGTCAAATCAGATATATTATGGAGACATTTACAGAGATAAACAAGAATACAGTGGAAGCAAATGAATTATAGAAGAAGGTTAATCAGAGCAATTGAAGAACAAAACCCAATTAGTGAAGAATGCTGAAGGATAAAGGTGTTTTAAGTGATGAGGAATTGGTTGAACCTTAGAATATCTTGTTAAAGATCTCATGGCAATTATACTTGAAGATCATCAACCATTGACCTCGACCGAATCACAAAAATCCACAATTATAAGGTAATTTGAAATGCTGAAAATTTGCAACACTTATTAGTGTTGTTGTTCATTTTGCAACACACCTATGTTGACATGGGGTACCTAGGATGTCGACATACTAGTCGTTTTTCAGAATTTCAAATTTTAAATGAAGAGACATTTCCCTCCACCTCTTCACCAAAAGACACGTCTCTTCAATCGAATTTTAACATCAAGAATTCTCATTTTCTCTTACTCCTTCTCCAAACATTTGCAAAAGAAATCCATTGCATACTCTTCCAATCTCCTTGCAAATCGATACTATTTCACTCCAATTCTTCACCGATTTGCAAACCACACAATATCAGGGAGTTATACCCGAATTCACATCATTCTCACTCTGATTTCATCTTATTCCTCAAAGAATTCAAAGATATATTGCCATTGGAGGTCTATAGGATCATTGTACCAAATCTGCAAGAATCTGTATTGAAGATACGACTACTTGCTATAGTTTGTTGTTGGTGATAAGGAGAAGGTGTTCTTGTAGCCTGTAAAATCAAGAGGGTGTGTCTTGTAGCCCGTGAAACCAAGATTGTAAAGGTGTTCTTGCCACCCGTGGAAATCAAGCGATTATAGTGGAATTCTGCACAATAGAGTGCAGGACTGGATGTAGAATTGGTTAATCCGAACCAGTATAAAAATCCGGGTGTTATTTACATTACTGCATTTTACTTTATTACTTACTTGTTCTCTGATTACTTCTTTCTGTTTGCAATTTGAGTAAATACAGTTTTATATTCATAAGTAGTTAATACACATTTCACCACTTCTAGTGTCTAAATAGCCTTAAGATCCAACATTGTGTTGTAGACACTCCAGTATTTAACAGAAGGCAGTAGTTTCCAATTTGCATCTTAATCCCAATTCGGTTTATCTCCTTTCCTTTTGAATTCTAGGTGAAATAATAATCTCACACTACTATATCTATGATCTGAGATAATTTACTGTTTTGAATTGATTTGCAAATTTGATAATTTAATTAGTAAAAATAAAATAAAATTTTAATTAGTATAATTTAACTTTTGGGAATTGGCACTGTTTAATTGAACTGAGCAAACATGTATTGATCGGTTTGATTTTAATTTTTCGAAGCTTCCCTGTGAATTTTGTACCTCCCTGCTTCCCTACCTTGTCAGTTGCGTACGTCCCTGCATTCCTAGCATTTGTATTCAATTTTTTTAGTTTATATTTTGTTTGCAAGCTACATGAATTATTTAAGTGAATATAAAAGGACGTTCTTTATTGTCTTGTTTGAACAAAAGTCACATGAATTATTTTATTACATGCCTGACATATTAATAGATGGGCATACATGCCTGACATATTAAAAAGTAAAGTGGCATACATGCCTGACATATTAAAAAGTGGCATACATGCCCGACATGTTGAAAAGGTGGGGGCACACATGGTTCAAATTGACAAAGAAGCTTTAAAATTCTTTTCGCCTATCATTGTTTAAATATGGCCTTGCATTGTTTAACCAAATTGTCCAATATCGAAATAAGGACACACGTCTTATATATATATTTTTTCCATAAAGAATAATCACACTCAACACTTTTGTTTAGAGTTATGTACGCATGGCCTAGTATGTTTTCATTTTATATTTTTGTTAATGAAAGTGCCTATACATGCTTTATATTTGTACATCCATTTATTGATGTAACTTGACTTTGTTATCTTTTAGGAGCCTAGCTTTAATTTTCACTATACGAATATATATATATATATATATGTATGTATATTGTCAATTTTTGCTGTACATGTTTTCTATACATGCTTTTGTTATGTAATTTAGCTTTTATGTAAAATATAGTTACAAGTTTAAAACTGTTGATGCTTTTCGTTTTGTACATATTTTGATTATGTTGCTTGACACCTTAAATCACATAATGTCATATATATATAAATAATTTGACTTGACCTGCATATGTGTTGATCATTTATGTAGCCTCCTTATACATGCTTTGAAATGTCTCTTTTCATGAAATCCCTTATTATAAAGTGCTAAAAATAAACTTATAATAATAATAATAAAATTTCTTTTGTTTTATTTCTTATGAATTTGGGGTTTTTCTTGAAATTTTGTGATTTTCTATGAAACAAAGAATTTTAATAAATTATTGAATTTTTGGATTGGTATGGGACATTTCGTACAATTCTTTCACTTATTATTATAATTTTTTAAATAGAGTTTGAGTGGAATTTACTAGCTTTCAGTAAATACTAGAATTTCACCTTCTGGTATGGGACGGTTAGTTAGATTCTAGTGGTTACTAAAGTGAAAGTGAGCTACACTTAGAGTTATATTATTTTAGATTGTTTGGATGTCAGGCCAATAGATCCCAGAGAGACGATAACTCGTTTTTATCGACCTGAGAGTCGATACGTTCTTAAATTTAGGGTAGGCAGACCTATTTCTTTTAGTTAGGTTTATTATGGTATGACACGGCTCCCTTTTTCTATTTTTAGGCAGACGTTATATGCATGGCTATCAGTTTATGTTACAGCTGGACAATGTTTACCTATTTATATTCGTTAGGTAAATTCACATAGTTTTGTCATAAGCACGACTACCTATTTCTTATCGTTAGGAGTCGGGGTTTTTAACTGATAGTCTATTTCTTTTCATTAGACTATTGTTCTATGTGGTGGCTTTTATTTATTATAGTTAGGCCCTGTGTCGCACTGTATCACACTGATAGTTGACTACCACTATTATTTCATTAGTGGTGATTATTTCTTCATAGATTTAGGGATAGATATTCAATATCCTTTTGGCTCTAGAGAATTTTGAATTTGTTGTCGCCGTGGTTTTGATGACATTCCATTTTATACTTGATATAGATTTAAAGAAATGATGATTGGTTATTATGCCTTATTTTGGTCGTTGTTTTGGCATACTTTTATTATGTCTTATTTAATTTAAGTCATATGTTTACGATATCACTATCTCATCTCTTTATTAGATATAGTCTGACTCGTTTATTTTTAAAATACTCGGGTCAGGCCGAGACTCTATAGGTACTAGGACTCGTTGACCTCTAGATCTTAGGCTAGCAATGAAATAGACTGTTTTGACTGTTTAGTTTACTTCATACTTGTATATATTGACATTAGGAGTTGGTGTCATGTATATTATCTAGTAGTCATTATGTACCTGTTACAGTACTTTTGGATGTGATGTGTGTGTATATATATTATGTGGGTCTAGTACTGATATTTTGTAGACTCAAATTCTATTATGTATATGATGTATAGTATTCCGCTGTGATCTGTGACTCTAATCCAGTTTTTTCTATATTATATACTGTTCTGAATCTTTTTAATTGGTGTGTTTATTACTTTGTAATAATACTGTACACATCAAAATTTCTTTCAGTTCAGATCCTCTAAAGGTAATAAAGATGCGTCAGTGTTAGTACAAAGATATTTTCACATTTGATCGCACTTATAAGCCGTATTCTCTGTGATATTAGATGACATTACTTGTAATGTTCTTTAATAATATGGGTATAACGATAGGGTCGTTATAGTTATGTTATTTTAAAGTGTTTAAGATAACATAAGTATACATGTAAGTATATAAGATACATTTTGAAATTGATATAATTTAATTAAAATTGTTTAATTGAATAAATTAATTAAAGGTTTATTAATTAAATAAAAATACACATATATAAGATCTATGCAGTTAAAGCACTCGGTAGATTCAATGCGGTGGAGGTGCAAAAAGTCATAGTAGGGATACAGCGAGGATCTGAACTGTAAAATAGCATATAAAACTCATACTTAATGTTTTTACAAATGTATAAATGGTAATTAAATGAAAAATTAACATTTCAATTGAATTTTAATTAATACATAAATAATTTTAAATAAAAAACGTGTGTGAATATACTGTAAATAAACGTAAAACTGTTATATGACATAATTGAATTTAGTAGAATATTAGAGTATTTTCATTTTTGGAAATATATTAAAAATTCAATTAAATAAATTAATTTCATAATTTTTATAATGTATAAATGAAAATTTTCAATTCGTTTCTTCTAAAGAAGATATAGCGGAAATAACGGAATATAGCGGGAACAGGATATAGCGAAAATAGCGGGGCTTAAAGCGGAAATGCTATATTTGGGGCTATATGGAAAAATCGTAGCGGTAGAAATCCGCTACGAGATATAGCAGGGTTATAGTGGGGTAATAGCGGGGCATTAACTGCACAGTATAAGATATATGTGTTATACTATAAAGGTTATAGTATACACTATAAAGGTTATAGTAGATATGTCCAATATAAAATTTGTATTAGAATACTAATATAAAATTAATTAAAGAGTTAATTAATTAAAATTAATTAAATAAGATTTAGTTAATACAATGTTATACATAAGATTATTATATAAGTCAATTAAAATATAAAAGTTATATATATATATAATAATGAAACTTATATAATATGAGTGTATAAATTAAAGGTGGAACATTAAAGAAACCTAAAAAGACTTAAGGGATAAATACATATGTAAATGAACATATGTTGTGATTTCTGATGTATCTGACACTTGGATCACGATGGTATTTCATAAGAAATACATTATTCCATAAGTCGATATCACTCGATTTAATATATTGAAGATTATGAATCTTTAATATAACGTTGTTCTCTATCATTTTTATATTAGTATATTACTTGCATACTCTTTAGTTGTTAAGATTTACTCAAGCTAGGGATGTTATGTGTAGTACTATTAATTTATTGAATAGATGAGGTACGATAGCTGCACGTATTTGTTGAGCTTTCCTCAAGGTACGTGCATTATACTTAGGCGGTCGTAAATGATGAGTCTGAGTGAATAGTCCTACTTTACTTGTTGAACATTCCTCAAGGCAAAGGTCGGATTAGGACAAGGAACCATAGGTTAGGAGTTGTATGTGATACAACCGATAAGGAGTTATCCATCGCATGCGGGCTTATGATTTGTTGAGCTTTCCTCAAGGTCAAAATCCCATGGCATACGAGCCCTAACACCTACTAGTGAAGTCGAAAGATTTCTATGTTTCACTTAGGGTTTGGAGAAACATAAAAGACTAGTGGGAGCCTTATAGAAAAATGAAATGGTAACATTTAATCTTTCTTATATTGTAAGAACATATGCTAAATAATATTATAATTATCTACATGATAAATTTATGCATTTAAAATGATTGATAAAACATTTATCAATTAATATATACAAACGAACTGAATTGAAAATTGACAAATGGAAATATAACATATACTCACTATTAAATGCCTACTGCATATCAATGTTTTATATACCCATGCAAGTACATAATTTTACAACTATTTAATATGTTCTTAATATGATCACTTGCATGTATGTTTGGTTGAGACCTTGTATTGCATTATATGAGTTTCGAACTCTAAAATCAATACAAGACTATGGATATTCGATCCATATACTATCATATATAAATTTTATATGGTGAAAAATCACAGTTCATAATGTATGATACATCGATGAAATTAGTTCATTCAAAACAAACAAATAAACCATACCATGAGATCGAGTATTCAGTTTGATTGATTACAATAAAGATCGTGTTACATTATATGTAACATAAGACCAAAACTACAATATAAATTTAAGAACTCAATTGCTGATATGTTAGTTTGACGGTTTATGCAAAGTGCAACATATTTAACGTCCTTAAATGTTGAGGATGATCGAGTGCGTTTTTGTAAAGAGTTTGTTATGATACTGTAGTAAAGGGTATTCTTTTGAATGATTCGACCATTTAGAAGAACAAATGTATAAGAGTAGTTGTGATTTAAGGTACAGTTAGGATGAAGAGAGTGAATAGTCACTTCCGCTTCATAAAGAAATATTGGAAGCGAGGATTGTAATAATAATTGATACTTAATATTGGAATAAGAAATATGATTTATTTCTTTGAGTTCGAGATACTTGATCAAAGAATTCTCCACTATAAACTAGTTGCAGTTTATGAAATAAATAATCTATATTAAGTGAACGATGGACATCCAAATTTGGTATGCTATTATAGTAATAGCGGAAATAACGGGAGCATACCATATAACACGTATTGATTGCATCAAGTCACGAAAATTGATTTTGTAAACGTACCGCACATTATTACGAAATAATATATCTTCTTTGGTGATGACTAAAGAATAGACATAGTTTTATTTCAATGAGTATTATGAATATTTCTTGTGAAATGAAAATGTAGTAAAGATATTTGATGCATTGGAAAATAGAGAAGTATCTAAAATTATATTGGAATTATAGACTAAGCTGTATTTTTGAGAAATAATTTTTATTATATGATTATGAACCATATGATGCTGTTAGTACCTGAGATATAGGTTTTGATGACAATAACTTTAGTAAATCATATAAAATATAAATACTAATGTTTTATCAAGGTATATAGTATATAGTGCAGGATAAAAGATAGGTAATGATTTAAGAAGACTGTACAATATCAAGTAAAGATTGAAGAGATTCAAGATGTTGATATAGAAACTCAAGAGCTAGAGAATGAAGACTCATGAGTATTGAAGAGTTCAAGATTTCAAGATATTCCAGATTAGTTATAGAGTCGTAGATTTATGTTAAAATTCTGATAACACTTGATCTCTCTCACTCTCTCTATTTTTAAATAAGTTTTTAAATATACTTTTCAAAACTACTTTTAAATCATTTTCAATTTCTTATGCTTATAAATATTATTTTAAGTTTTTGATATTTTTACTAAGTTATTGTTTTTATTAAATTTTGATTTATATTGGTTAATTTTTCAAAAATATTATCATATAATTTTACTCAAGTTTTATTATGATTTAAAAGTGTATAAATTATGTTTAAACATGTTTACAAAGTATCAAATTATTTTACAAAGCAATACATTTTCAAAATAATATTTTAAAGTGTTTTTCAATATTACGGAGAGTATACTCTACCTCTATATGTTGACATACTAGCGATGATTTCCAAAAATCAAATTTCAAAGGAAGTGTCTACTCGTCGTATCTCTTCACGAACAGACATGCCTATTATTCTTCTATAAATACCTGTATTCCCAACGAATTTTATTATCATTTTTTCATCTTCTTCTCTCCTCCTTATCCTCTTTCATTTTCTAAACAAAAGTATAACCATACTCTACCAAATTTCAACCAGAATCAAATTCAATCACCATTAGCTTGACTCTCTATCATTTTCTCTCCGATTTCTATCATCTCTCTCTCACTCCAATCAAGATCAAAGTGCTATTCAAGAGTTATAGGATCATTTGTAATCAAGATTGAAGATCTGAGTTTGTAAAATTCTATCAAATCAAACTGCTATTCTTGTGGGTGAGATTGTAGCCCGTAAATCAAGTGGGTGTGCTTAGTAGCCCGTAAATATAGTGTATGTTCTTAGTAGTCTAAAATCTAGTGGGTGTACTTGTAGCCCGTAAATCTAGTGACTCTACCTAGAGGTCGGGATTCTGAAGGGTGTGTCTCGTGGTCTTGAAATCGATATTATATTTACATTTACTAATTGAAGAGAAATCCGTACAAGGAATTATGCAGGACTAGATGTATGGTAACTCCGAACAAGTATAAAATCCTGGTGTTTTCTTTCCTTTTATTTTTACTACATTTACTTTTATCTATGTTGTAACGACCCACTATTTTGGACCATTCAAATCGACAATAAAACCACACATGTCGGACTTGAATAATTCAAAACAATAGATTGTAAATAATTTGGAGCAAATAAAATCAATTATAGAATCACAAACACAGAATATCAGAATAACTCGCAGCGGAAATGAAATACATAGTAGTTCATGAAGCTACTATAATACATAGTCTCAAAACAGATACAAAATACCATAGTCTGAAAAACAGATACAACAGAAGTCTGAATACATAAGTTCACGAATACATAAGCAAAGCTGAATAGGAAATAACTGAAATGGAAATAGACAACTAGATAGACAGATAATCTCCAGCAAATCTCTAGCTCCAGCAAGCGAATCCAATGCTGTGATAATCAGGCTCACCCGAGCGTAAAGAAAAACACAAAACACTCGAGTCGGGACATACATACTTATAAAATGTAAATCAACTCAAGTGTACTGTAATAGAAATGCATCAATAACTTAAAGGATGATTGGGATCGCTCATCCTTTAAGGATCCGATAAATTATCTACTATGTAGTAAGATACGTTATTATAATAATGTCTAAAGTAAAGTAAACTATCAAAATAGCGTTAAGGCGTTACCCATATCCCCCTTAACACATTTTATATATTCCCAGTCTATACAGTACCATAATCTCTCCCGTAATGAGCGTCGTCAGAGGACACTCCATAGGTATGGTACAAAACAAACTCGTAGTAAAGCACGCTATGGTAGGTGACACGGCACAACTAGGCAATGCCAGGGTAGATATACCAATTACACTTCCGGGCCGGTGGTAACGCAGAGCCGCAGTAATCGCCCACCTTGAGCCACACTCCCGAATCAAGGGGTGCACCCAATCAATCACAAAGTAATAGAATGGTATACGATGGAATGTGTCCGATAAGAGGAGCTACCTCATTAGCCCGTCGATTGCTCCTGTTTTACCCACCTTATGCCAACTCACGGGAGTTGGGTCCACGTTTATACCTCAAAATAGAATAGTCGCCACCATCCTACTTCACTCTGGAATCTCCACCGCGTACACAGTTATTAAAGTGGTTTTCGGTATCGACAGAGAGTATGTCCATATACGATCCCGGTCTCTTTAACAACCAATCGTAATTATAACGCGTGGTTATAAATTTCAAAATGGTTTATATTTCAAATCCAAACACTTTCATTTTAAACCCTTTTAAATTCGATGCCAATATCTTTCAAAAATAATATTCATTTCCAAAGTTGTAGCATTTCTAAGTTCATTCATTCAATTATAACATTTCAAAAGCATTGTATTTTTAGCATTCGTAGCACTTTGAAAATGTGATAATACATATAGTAGCATTTCGAAAATATTATCTTATTAGAACAGTAGCACTTAGAAAACGTTACCGTAGATATAGTGTTGTTTGGAAAAACAATACATTGTTAGAAATGGTAGCACTTAAAAAAACGCTACCTTAAAACCATAGCATTTTGGAAATGCTAACAATACTAATCTAAGTTTTACTATAACATTTCAAAAACATTATATCTTCAGTTTTTCATCATTTTAACTTATAATACTTATCTCATTTTTCAAAAATATTTATTTGGATATCATTTAACTTATGGTTTTAATAAAATAAAATTTATAAATAAAATATCCAATTAAACTATAATTCATTTATTAAGTCAAAATTACATTTAAATTTCTTAGCTTTTAATTTACAAATAACTTGATACTTTATTTACTTTAAAATATCCATTTCATAAATAAAATATTTTTTTTTACTAATTTAAGCCTAAAATTCCATTTCAAATCAAATATTCAATTATTAAGTCAAATCAAAATTTTAATTTGCATTTTTTATTATTAATTATTAACTCACAAAACTTTAACTTATAGAAAAAGTCAATATATATATTTTAAATCATTTAAATCCAATTTAAGTTAAAATCTCATATATTTTAAATTCTAAATACTTAAAATTTTTAGAAAATATTTATTTTTAAAATTAACAACGGGTCTGTACAATATTTTCTAACCTAGGTCAAGTGATACGGATATATATCATTTTAATCCGAAATAAAAATCCCGGGTTTGATCATTTCAAACCCACAATCCCAAGTCAGATAAAAATCGCTCATGCCTATCATTTCAGCTCATAACGACTTTTCCTTATTCTAAAGTCCGTTCGAGTATGTATCATTTCAACCCATAGTGAGGGAACTTGCAGTGTGAGAAACAAAAATATAAAATAAACAGTAAAGCATAGCATGTCAGGTGATAAACAGGTATAGTATAGCATATCATATAAGATTATAACATCATATAATATCATATCAGACATATGTGAAACTAATATCAACATGGCATATTACTATTACAATTCACAAGCTATCGATTCACTAGTTTATAAGTACGAAGTCGAGAGTGATAACTCACCTTTTAAAGCTAGAGATGACAATTCAAGACACACAACCAAACTCCGAAAAGCACGACAAAGCACGAACTAGATTTGAGTGGATGAAGAACCAAGATTCAAATCTTGTAAACAAACAAATATAAACAATATAAGTATACATTCAACACAAATGAATTTTAAAATCAAACAATGCAACAATATGAACAAAGTGGAATAAAATGGCTTAACCAATGCAAGTGGGCTCGGCCACTACACAAATAGGCTTGACCACAAGATAACATGGCTCGGCCACTTTGGTTTTGAGGCACATATGCTCGGCCATGGGCAAGAAAAGAGGCACGACTAATGTTATGTGAAGAGATGGCATGCCAAAAGTCATGTGGAAGGCAAAAGGTCAAGGCAAGTGAAGGGTCATGTGTACAAGTGGTTCAGTCCTATGGCTAATGTGCTCGGCCCTAGGTGTTAGGCTTGGGTCAAGTGGGTCAGGTCATCATCTGGTCACGGCTATGGGCTGGGTTGGTCACGGCTAATGGATGGAAGGTGGTGAAATAGGGGGTGACCGAGGCTAGCAAAGAGGAAGTGATGATCATATGGTGCTCGGCTAAGGTTTCAAGCATGATTTGGTGATGGAGTTTGGATCTAGGGGTCACGGCATGGCATAGGGATGATGGAGATGGTGATGGCCAGTCATAGGTGATGGTGTGGTGGAGGAGATGAGGTCGGCAAGAGAGAGGGGATGGTGATGGTGGCCGAACATAGCATAAGTAAGAAAAAAAAGAAAAGAGAAAAGGAAAAGAGAAAGAGGAAGACATGAAATGACTTACTGTAAATTTTGTTAAGGGATGAAATGAGAAAGAGGATGAGTATGAGAAGTGTTTTGTATGGCTATGGAAAGGAAAAGGCATCTATTCATATTAAAGAAAAGAAACTTATGTCTCTTGGAATTTCCAAAGCCCATTAGCCAAGCCCAAATCAAAAACAAGCTCAACAACTCAATAAAATCAAAGTCCAAACCAAATAAAATAGAAAATAAACATAGAAAAATAGGAAATAAAATACTAAAAATAATTTCGTGTAAAACGCTGAATTTTATCAGATTTAAAAAGTATAAAACAGAATTTGACGAAACGAAAAGTAGAACGAATATTAGGATCAAATTCAGCTTAAAAGAAAAAGATTGGAAATTTAAAATTCAACTTTTAAAATTTCAACTGAAAGTCAAAGTTTGACCAAAGTTGACCAAAATATAAAATGTAAATCAACTCAAGTGTACTGTAATAGAAATGCATCAATAACTTAAAGGATGCTTGGGATCGCCCATCCTTTAAGGATCCGTTAAACTATCTACTATATAGTAAGATACACTATTATAATAATGTCTAAAGTAAAGTAAACTATCAAAATAGCGTTAAGGCGTTACCCATATCCCCCTTAACACATTTTATATATTCCCATAGTTTATACAGTACCGTAATCTCCTCCGTAATGAGCGTCGTCAGAGGACACTCCATAGGTATGGTACAAAACAAACTCGTAGTAAAGCACGCTATGGTAGGTGACACGGCACAATTAGGCAATGCCAAGGTAGATATACCAATTACACTTCCGGGCCGGTGGTAACGCAGAGCCGCAGTAATCGCCCACCTCGAGCCACACTCCCGAATCAAGGGGTGCACCCAATCAATCACAAAGTAATAGAATGGTATACGATGGAATGTGTCCGATAAGAGGAGCTACCTCATTAGCCCATCGATTGCTCCTGTTTTAGCCACCTTATGCCAACTCACGGGAGTTGGGTCCACGTTTATACCTCAAAATAGAATCGTCGCCACCATCCTACTTAATTCTGGAATCTCCACCGCGTACACAGTTGTTAAAGTGGTTTTCGGTATCGACAGAGAGTATGTCCATATACGATCCCGGTCTCTTTAACAACCAATCGTTATTATAACCCGTGGTTATAAATTTCAAAATGGTTTATATTTCAAATCCAAACACTTTCATTTTAAACCCTTTTAAATTCGATGCCAATATCTTTCAAAAATAATATTCATTTCCAAAGTTGTAGCATTTCTAAGTTCATTCATTCAATTATAACATTTCAAAAGCATTGTATTTTTAGCATTCGTAGCACTTTGAAAATGTGATAATACATATAGTAGTTGTTATCCAGCAAATTAGTCATCATCCTTGAAGAAGAAATTAAAGATTTACTTCCTGATTTCCTAGCGTTTATTACCTCAAATAATTAATAAAAACCAGTCATATCTCCACCATAAATACCAATTCATTACCCATCAAAGCCGGATTTAATGCCCAATAAATGTCATGATAACCTTCTTATTTATTACTAATTAATGCCAACCATTTCCATATCAAATATTCCTTAATTTCCTTCATCCTTACCTTAAATAAGAAGATTATGGTGCAATTAATATGAACCTAGTCAGCGTCACTACAATTCCACACCATCACTTGGTCAAGGCTTACAACTATAAAGACACCTAGTATTGTAAAAGAAAAAGGGAAGAAAAATGAAACATAAAAGATGACTTCTCCTCTCCTCCTCAAAATCTCTTGTAATATGAAACTACAAGCGATAAATAAATTATAAAGTGGATGTAGGCCATAGATTTAGCCGAACCACTATAAAAAATTTGTGTCTCTTTTACCTTTTCCTCTTATTTTCTGCTTATTTTTGTGATCTGTGTTGCTGTTTTTTGGATTGCCGTTTAAGTTGGTGCTTTCACACTTGATCCAGGGTGTTGATCCATTATTTGGGTCAACATTTTGGTGCTTTAATTGAGAATAACAAGGGAATCTCAGATATGAAGCTTATTCTATGTTAGGAAGAAGATCCAACTCCGGATCTGAAAGGAAAAATTTAGATCTAAAAAACAGGGTCCTAGATCTAGCTTTTAAAAGATGAAGAAGCCTCATACAAGGAAAAGTGCTATCGAAGGAACTCAGCAAGGGGGCAGCCAGGAGGCATCCTCTCATTCAAACTTTCCTTCTACCATAAAGCAAATAGCTGGGGGCAACCAGCAAGGACCAAAAACAGGGGGCATGCAAAGCCTCTCACTCAGATAAGTACCGAAATCTAGGGTCTGCTAATCAAATAGAAATTATCATCAACTGAACTGAACTAAAAAAATGAGATCTAGAAATTAGACTCCTTACTGCATTTGAATTGTGCATCATTAAAAAAATGCTTTAAAGGTTAGCATTTGGTAAGCGATTTACTCATGTAAGCGATCCCAAATGTAAGCGGTCCAATGCTCTGATTCCTTCCCAGGAGCGACGTCTCATAAAAAATGATTCCTTGCATAAAACCAGTTTTAAAAGTTAGTTCTTAGAGAAAGACTTACACATGTGATGAGCAACCCGAACGGTCCACAGCCATGCTCTGATTCGTTCATATGGGCGACACCTTTCAAAAATCTTTACAGCATCGTTCTTGCTTTCAATCAAAATTTATAGAAGCAACCTGAGAACTGCTCTCTAAAGTATATTTTGAATATGAATGCTCTTGAATAGGAATGATTAAGTCTATCTCCTTGTGCAGGAATGGTCCGACACTTAACATCTATCAAACATCCAGAGAGATGAGAATTTGATGCCAACAAATTTGCTTTCACCAACACAAGTTCTTGAGCGAAGCATACCTCGTTACCGATAAGGCATACTTCGGGGGGCAAATGTTATCCAGCAAATTAGTCATCATCCTTGAAGAAGAAATTAAAGATTTACTTCCTGATATCCTAGCATTTATTACCTTAAATAATTAATAAAAACCAGTCATATCTCCACCATAAATACCAATTCATTACCCATCAAAGCCGGATTTAATGCCCAATAAATGTCATGATAACCTGCTTATTTATTACTAATTAATGCCAACCATTTCCATATCAAATATTCCTTAATTCCCTTCATCCTTACCTTAAATAAGAAGATTATGGTGCAATTAATATCAACCAAGTCAGCGTCACTACAATTCCACACCATCACTGGGTCAAGGCTTACAACTATAAAGACACCTAGTATTGCAAAAGAAAAAGGGAAGAAAAATGAAACATAAAAGATGACTTCTCCTCTCCTCCTCAAAATCTCTTATAATATGAAACTACAAGCGATAAATAAATTATAAAGTGGATGTAGGCCATAGATTTAGCCGAACCACCATAAAAAATTTGTGTCTCTTTTACCTTTTCCTCTTTTTTTCTGCTTATTTTTGTGATCTGTGTTGCTGTTTTTTGGATTGTCGTTTAAGCTAGTGCTTTCACACTTGATCCAGGGTGTTGATCCATTTTTTGGATCAACAGTAGGATTTCGAAAATATTATCTTATTAGAATAGTAGCACTTAGAAAACATTACCGTAGATATAGTGGTGTTTGGAAAAACAATACATTGTTAGAAATGGTAGCACTTAAAAAAACGCTACCTTAAAACCATAGCATTTGGGAAATGCTAACGATACTAATCTAAGTTTTACTATAATATTTCAAAAACATTATATCTTCAGTTTTTCATCATTTTAACTTATAATACTTATCTCATGTTTCAAAAATATTTATTTGGATATCATTTAACTTATGATTTTAATAAAATAAAATTTTATAAATAAAATATCCAACTAAACTATAATTCATTTATTAAGTCAAAAATACATTTAAATTTCTTAACTTTTAATTTTACAAATAACTTGATACTTTATTTACTTTAAAATATCCATTTCATAAATAAAATATTTTTTTTACTAATTTAAGCCTAAAATTCCATTTCAAATCAAATTTTCAATTATTATGTCAAATCAAAATTTTAATTTACATTTTTTATTATTAATTATTAACTCAAAAAACTTTAACTTATAGAAAAAGTCAATATATATATTTAAAATCATTTAAATCCAATTTAAGTTAAAATCTCATATATTTTAAATTCCAAATACCTAAAATTTTCAGAAAATATTTATTTTTAAAATTAACCACGGGTCTGTACAATATTTTCTAACCTAGATCAAGTGATACAGATATATATCATTTCAATCCGAAATAAAAATCCCGGGTTTGATCATTTCAAACCCGCAATCCCAAGTCAAATAAAAATCGCTCAAACCTATCATTTCAGCTCATAACGACTTTTCCCTATTCTAAAGTCCGTTCGGGTATGTATCATTTCAACCCATAGTGAGGGAACTTGCAGTGTGAGAAACAGAAATATAAAATAAATAGTAAAGCATAGCATGTCAGGTGATAAACAAGTATAGTATAGCATATCATATCAGGTGATGAAACAGTTATATAATCAGGTTATAACATCATATAATATCATATCAGGCATATGTGAATCTACTATCAACATGGCATATTACTATTACAATTCACAAGATATCGATTCACTAGTTTATAAGTACGAAGTCGAGAGTGATAACTCTCCTTCTAAAGCTAGAGATGACAATTCAAGACACACAACCAAACTCCAAAAAGCACGACAAAGCATGAACTAGATTTGAGTGGATGAAGAGCCAAGATTCAAATCTTGAAAACAAACAAATATAAACAATATAAGTATACATTCAACACAAAAGAATTTTAAAATCAAACAATGCAACAATATGAACAAAGTGGAATAAAATGGCTTAACCAATGCAAGTGGGATCGGCCACTACACAAATAGGCTTAACCCTAAGATAACATGGCTTGGCCACTTTGGTTTTGAGGCACATATGCTCGGCCATGGGCAAGAAAAGAGGCACGGCTAATGGTATGTGAAGAGATGGCATGCCAAAAGTCACGTGGAAGGCAAAAGGTCAAGGCAAGTGAAGGGTCATGTGTACAAGTGGTTCGGCCCTATGGCTAATGTGCTCGGCCCTAGGTGTTAGGCTTGGGTCAAGTGGGTCAGGTCATCATCTGGTCACGGCTATGGGCTGGGTTGGTCATGGCTAAGGGATGGAAGGTGGTGAAATAGGGGGTGGCCGAGGCTAGCAAAGGGGAAGTGATGATTATATGGTGCTTGACTAGGGTTTCAAGCATGATTTGGTGATGTAGTTTGGATTTAGGGGTCACGGCATGGCATAGGGATGATGGAGATGGTGATGGCCGGTCATAGGTGATGGTGTGGTGGAGGAGATGAGGTCGGTAAGAGAGAGGGGATGGTGATGGTGGCCGAACATAGCATAAGTAAGAAAAAAAAGAGAAAAAGAAAAGAGAAAGTGGAAGACATGAAATGACTTACTGTAAATTTTGCTAGGGAATGAAATGAGAAAGAGGATGAGAATGAGAAGCGTTTTGTACGGCTATGGAAAGGAAAAGGCATCTATTCATATTAAAGAAAAGAAACTTATGTCTCTTGGAATTTCCAAAGCCCATTAGCCAAGCCCAAATCAAAAACAAGCTCAACAACTCAATAAATTCAAAGTCCAAACCAAATAAAATAGAAAATAAACATAGAAAAATAGGAAATAAAATACTGAAAATAATTTCATGTAAAACGCTGAATTTTATCAGATTTAAAAAGTATAAAACAAAATTTGACGAAACGAAAAGCAGAACGAATATTAGGATCAAATTCAGCTTAAAAGAAAAGGATTGGAAATTTAAAATTCAACTTTTAAAATTTCAACTAAAAGTCAAAGTTTGACCAAAGTTGACCAAAATATAAAAATTTTAGAAAATCTTTCTTTTATTTTATTTGGAAAATAAATTATAACCAAAATCCAAAAATACATTGGAAAATTCCAAAATTTCAATTTTTAAATGATTTAAAATCAAAGTTTCAAATAAATTCAAATAAAATATTTGTTAAAAATTATGGGTTGTTACACTCTCCACACCAATTCTCTTCATCAAAACTATATCTCTTTGTACTTTGGAATTTGGTGATGGTCAAAATTTCAATATCGTTCATATTCAACTTTACAGTCCAAACACAAACTCTTATCATACTCTCATTAAATGGATGCTTTCTGTTAATTGTTTGGGATCTAATTTACTTGTATCACATGATTCATAATCATATAATAAAAATTATTTTTCAAAATGGTGGCTTAGTCCATAATTCCAAAATAATTGCAAATTAATTTTGATACTTCTGTATATTCCAATGCATCACAAATACCAGTACTATATTTTTATTTTATAATGATTATTCATAATATTCATATTGAAATAAAACTATATCTTTTTTTAGTCAATACTGAAAAATAATTATTGTTCAATAAATAATGTTTTGTACATTTTATGAAAACGTTTTCATAACTTGATGCTTCCAATAAGTGTTATATGACATGTTCCCACTATTTCTGCCATTATTATAATACCGTATGAAATACAAAGCTCCATTCAACTACTTAATATAGGCTATTTATTTCATTTACTGTAACTGGTTTACAATTTTGAATTTTCAGATCAAATATCTTAGACTTAATGAAATGAATCTCATAAAAATATAATTTTCTATATGAAAATACACTTTAGAATAGGAATCATATTTCTCATTTCAATGTAAAGTATTAACTATTATTTTACAAATTCTCATTTTTGTTGTTTCTTTATGAAGCAGAAGTGACCATTCACTCTCTTTATCCCAACCGTGTTGGTTACATCCACACTTATACATTCGATTTCCTTTCTAAACGGTCAAACCATTCAAATGAAACTCTTACTACTATATCATAAAGAATTCTTTACAAAAGTGCATTTGGCCATCCTTAATTTTTAAGGATATCAAATAAATTGCACTTTACGTAAGCTGATCAAATTGACATTGGAATGATCGAATACTTGGACATATCTCATAGTCTTTGGTGCATTGTTACATTTAACACAACAAGATCATTATTGTAATCAATCATATTGAATATACGATCTCACACTACATTTTACTTGCTTATTTCAATGAACTAATTTCATCGAGGTTTCATATATTACGAGTTACGATCGTTCAGCGTATAACATTTATATTTGATTAGAAATGAATCAAATATTCATATCCTTGTATTGCTTTTAGAGTTCGAAACTCATTGAAGACAATCCACAACCTTAAGCAAGTAAACACGTAAGTGATCAAGTTATGAACGCATTTGGTGGTTGTATAATTAGGCACTTGCATGGGTTAACATGCAAAAATTCATTGGTAAGTATATTTAATATTTCTTTGTCAATTTTTTTGATTAATAGCTTGGATGATCCGAGGATCGTATAGTAGTATTAGATATAAATATTCGGCCAACAAGGCTTGGCCGATAGCCCAATGGTTTTTATGGTGAACCACCCACCATTCAAACAATAAAAGGCAGGTGTGAGGTAGAGACATCTCAGCAAATATATGGATTGCCAACATGCCTGGCCATCTAGCAAAAGTCATCAAAAAAGTCCAACAAATTGACTAGGCACAAGTACAACAATAAACTTCAGTCTCAGAACCTAACAATATCAGAAAAAAATTAAAATAACTAGAGAGAGCAGGACTAAATCCCAGCGCTATGACGAATCCAACCAAGGAGCTTAGGGTAGTAACCAGGAGTCGCGGTAAAAAAATAAATGTCTGATTCCAATATGGAGCAGTCAGTATCCCTTCGTTGTTTGCTCTAAATTCACCATCATTGCATAGTACAAGCCCGTCCTCCATCAACCAGTAATAAAGTTCCAGCTCATCCTTCTCATCATCAGAAACCCACACAGAGAATACCTTCCAATTTACATGGTAGCACAAACTAGTTTCCTTATAGGACCAAGTCCCAGCCCTATTGTTCCAAGACAGTTGCGTACCTTCATCCAATTTTTCACACAACTCTTGGGCAATGTCACCTGTACTCGAAGGATCAGAAGTGACGACATGAATAAGTTTCTTCTTAAGAGCAGTGACATGGGAATCACATGGTGGGACAAGGATGACTTGGGGGTCGAGAATAGAAGGACCTGGCGACAGAGATGTTGGATGGATAGGATGGGTAGTGGGCGACGTGGAGGGGGGGAGATGAAGGTATGGTCAGGAAAGGGACACCTAAAGGGACAGGAAGAGGGGAGGCGAAGATGGGTGGGACTGGGAAACTAGGATGGTAAAGAATGACAGTGATCACAAATAGACGACCTCCACTGGTATGAGATATGTATGAAAGCAAACATATCCCCAGCCAGGGAAACCGAAATACAAGTAGGTAATTGCCTAGATGGGTAATTTCGATCAGGGCCTTGGCGAAGCAGAGAAGTTGCTTATGCTTAGTGGATAAGTCAAAGCAAATAAGCTGGCCAATATGATTAACAATCCAATTTATCCCCTCCAACGATTGAAAAACTAATTGAATATTAGAGATATAAGCCCACTTTGTCAATATTTAATTTAGTTCTTTGTATATATTAATTGATAATCATTTTATCAATTATATTTAATGTACAAATTTATCGAAGTAGATTATTTTAATTATACATAGCAGATGTTCTTACAATATTAGAAAGGTTAAATTTTATCATTTCACTTTTATAATAAGGCTTCCACTAGTCTTTTATGTTGCTCCAAACCCTAAGACGAAACATATAAATCTTTCGATTTCACTAGTGGGCGTTAGAACTCGTATATCTTAGGATTCTGATCTTGAGGAAAACTTAATAAATCATACTTCCATATACGATAGGTAACTCATTATCGCCTGTATCACATACAACTCCTAACCATGTGATTCTTGTCTTAATCTCATCTTTACCTTGAGGAAAGCTCAACAAATAAAGTGAGATTATTCATTTGTACCCACCATTTCACGACGGCCGAAGTATATTGTAAAGACCTTAAGAAAAGTTCAACAAATATGTATAAATATCTTACCTCGTTTAGTCTATATATTAATTGTACTACACATAACATCCCTAGCTTGAGGAAAGCTCAACAACTAAGGAGTATGGAAGTACTCTACTAATATATAAATGGTAGATGACAACTTTATATTAAAGATCCATAATATTTAATATATTCAGTTGAGTGATATTGACTTATGGGATATTGTATTTATTATGAAATACCATCGTGATTCAAGTGTCAGACACATCATAAATCACGGGATACGTACTATTCATATGTATTTATCTCTTAAGTCTATTTTGGGTTTCTTATCATTCCACCTTTCATTATACAGTTATATTATATAATTTTCATTATATAACTTTTATAATTTGATTTGCTAATGTAACAGTCTCAAATAATATTATATTAATTAAATCTTATTTAATTAATTTACTTAATTAACAATTTAATTAATTATTGTATCATTCAATTATAACATATTATATTGGATATATATAGTATAAATTTTATAGCAACATACATATATCTTAAATATATATGTATATTAATTTAATAATTAACTTTTAATAAATTTATTTAATTAAATAATTTTAATTATTAATTTTGAAAATTCCTTTATATGCATAATTATACTCATATTGTTTTAAATATCTCAAGACAACATAACATATATCATTATGTATATTATACATGTATATATATATATATATATATTTAACTAATTAACTTATTTAATTAATTCATTTATTTTATTAATATTGTGAATAATAATATTTTCGAAATTAGATTTATAACATTTTCACACATTTTGAAAAATTATATAATAACTTTTATAATACAGGTTTTATTTTAAATTTAACTTTTAAATTTAAAACTTTTATTTTATTTTTCAAAACAATTTAGAAATTAGCCCAAAGTCCAATTCAAATTTGGGCCTTTTGTATTATGCGCAACCTTTAGGCTCCCATAACTGTTCCGATCAGACCGGTAGCCAAGTAGGATATGGTACTTGATTACCTAATAATCCAGCCTAGATACTACCTTTCTTAGACACCATACTAACTAGCTTGTATGCTTAATTGGTTAGCACTAATATGACTAACTTAGACCGCGTAGACTATTGGGCTATGATATCGTTGTTGGAACCGGGTCATACTGTAGCAGAAAAAATGGGTGAATTTAACCTTTTTAACCATTTTCAATCTTTATTGGGCCGATGAAGTCTAATTTATTTAGAACATTTCTAAAATTATTTTAAATAAAATCATTATTTTATTAGAATTTATAAATAAAGTTTTACTTTATGTTGTTTTATACTGTTTGAATATATGTATTATACACACATATGTGTGTATGTGCAGGTGCAACATAATAAAGCGTGCATGGTTTGAAATACCCATGTATAGGTGCTAGGATTTACCCTGCAACGGACATATCAGTCCCTCTAGCATTTATATATATTATGCATATGTAAAATTCAATCACACAAACACACATATGCATAAATAATAAGAATAATAATTTATATAAAATATTTAAAATATATTTTAACAAATATTTATTTATATTAAATCAAAAATTCATTTAATAAATGATATAAAATAATTTAAAAATAGTATTTTTTTGCTGCTGAAAAACCAAAAATTTAACGAAGAAAAATATTTTTTTAATTATAATTATTTATAAATATAAAAACACATGTTTACATACTTAAATATATATACAAACAAATAGATAATAAAATTTTAAAGTTAATGTTGGCTTACTTGAAGCTCAAGGCATTAGAAAAAAAGTAATTTAATTTATTTGTTTATAATTATTTATAAATATACAAACATAGGTTTATATACATAAATATATATAATATATAAATAAATAATAAAATTTTAAAATTAATGTAAGCTTACTTGAAGCCCACTGCATCAGAACAAAAATCTTTTTTTTTTTGAATTTATAAAATAATTATAAAATAAATTTAGAAACCGATTTAAATAATTAATAAATTATTAAAAATCACTTTTGAAATTCGAAAATTATGTAATATTATTATATAAAATTTTATGCTTAATTTCGTATTATATAGAATATATGCAGGTACGTATGTATTATTTATTTGTATAATCAATTGCTAGTTAAATAAATAATTATATTAATATTTAAATATATAATAAATATAAATATATGTTAAAATAATGTTTCCATGCTGCTAAAATTATTAGTATGTAAAAACAATATTTTATAAATTGTAAAATATTTATTATATGATTTTTAATCTTTAGAGTATAATTAATTAAATCATATGTAATTTTATTATTTACAAAAAAATGTTTTTTTGTTTGGTTGTGAGTTAATACCAGCAAGCGTACAATTTTTTTTTTTAATATACGCACACGCATACAGACGCACCAATATATTCAACCATATAATATGTGCCACGATGTTGATATACCAATTCATTATAAAAGAGCTATTTAACAAACATATGATACATCACATGAATATAACAAGGTTAGATCAGATATTGTTTGCACCAAAAATTAGCACAAACACCCAATAGAGATTTTGTAGAGAAATAAATGAAGAATATAAAATGAAATAGAGGAAACAAGCAATTTTAACAATAAGAAACAAGCAATTAACAGAGACATAACGATTTGTAGCGGTTTGGCATTGTTTGCCTACGTCCACTTTGAATAGATAGCTCTATTAATTACTTTGTAAACCGAGTACAATAGGGATCAGATCAAAAAACCTTAGTTACAATAGGGTACAAAGCAATAAGCAGTGTAAAGTCCTCAAAATGAATAATCAAGCCTGTATTTATAAAGGAAGATTGCGAAATATCTCACTGAAAATTCGGTAGAAGGATCTCCAAAACCATCTGGACCCATAAGAGGGATCACATGGTCCAAATCCCAAGGAACAGGGATTGGTGCCGATCCCTATTTTGAAGGAATTTGGGGTTGCGATCTATATGGAAGCTTTCCTATGTTGTAATATGCTTAGCCTCCAAGTTTCGTGCCAATTGGATTAGTAAAACTTGAGTTATTGCTCGATCTTTGCTGCAATGTGAGTTGTTTCTCGATTTAGGCCGATCCCTATAGAGGGATAAGGACCGATCCCTCTTTCTTGATTCTTTTGAGGTGCGATCCCTAGAGTAGGCTCCCTATGGTCCCCACATCTTGTTCCCAAAGCTTCATATACATTGGACTTATGGATCTTGAGCTATTGATTGTTTTCCATTGAATTGCACTTGTTAGCTGAAATAGGCCAATCCCCATATTTGAAAGTGATTATAGTCGACCCCTTTTATATGTTAAACTATATTCCATACTTTGAATATTCTACATTACATATCTCTAAATTCCATTTGATCACAGCTTTATATTATCGTCCATACTTGATCTTTGGACCCCACAATCATTACTCCAGTCTCACTGGCCTTAATGACAGTCGAATCTGACTTATCCAATCAGTTCAGATATAGCCGGGTCAAAATGCCGGATAGCACTTGCACCCCAAAGTACGTCTTGTGTTAAACATGACATGCTTTAAACGAAGCAAGTTAGAGTCGTCGACAAGAAATCTATTCAGTTTTCTATACAGTCGCTATCCTTTCATCGAACTGTCTTCCCAAAGTGTCGTATCTCCCTTTGATCATCATGCCACTTGTTTGATTTCCAATAGTATAAATCCAGGATTATATTTCGTCAATTGCTACCTATGTCTGGTTCTATGGGGCTAGTAAGCTTTGGCTATCTGGTCCAGTCTCGACCTTTAAAGTTTTAGGTTGAATTCAATTTCTGTTGATTTCAAAAATTGAACTTTTAGAACGTTCATGTGTATGTTCTGGCATACACTCTTGTCGTTGGCTCCTAGATGCGTTTGCACGCTCACGGGTCAATGCCAATTTTCATTGAATTAGATGCAGTTTCATTGTATTTTATATATACATACTTTATATATTTTTATGTCCATGTTTGCATGCACATAAGGTTCGGAACCGATCCTTTCTCTCTCCCTTTTTTTTTTTACACATAGGGCTGATCCCTTCCTTTTTCATTTTTGTTTATAGGGATTGACATTCTTCTAGCGATCCCCGCTTTCTTTATATATATATATATATATATATATATGTATGTATGTATGTATGTAATAGGGATCGACATTCCTCTAGCCGATCCCCCCTCCTCCTTTTTTATTGATGTACGTTGACAGGGATCAGATGGATCCCCCAGAGTATGGATCGTACCCTTCATATTTCACCCTTCGAAGAGAAGCTCAATTGTGTCGATCCCTCTGGCTTTGTATATAAACCAACGCTCCCCTCTCCACCCTTTACCTTATTTCATTTCATTTTTGTTTGCCTTTATCTTCTACACAACTGAACTCTCCTTCCCTTTTCTTTAGAGCCGAACCCTTCATACTTTCATCAACTCGATCCCATTCCTTTGAATCAAACATCGCCTCCTTCCTTAGATTCGCAATCTTCTCTTGCTCTAAACCTCCACTCTATCTTCAACCTAAATCAAAGTCGAAAATTTTCTCTCGAGCAACTCATATTCTATACACTTAGGTTGGTTTTCTTGCTTTTAACCTTTAACTTGTGACGAGATGATGGGTTTGATCACGTTGGTGGATGGGTTAGGGCTCGATGTGTATGGAGTCGTAATTTTGCAGTTAGATGGAGAGGAGATGGTCGATATTGTTTAAGGAAGATGAGATGTATGGATTAAGTGATGGATCGGTTAGAGGATGTGGGTGAAGGAGAGGGAACATAGTGAATGTTTGAGGGAAGTATGAGAACGTTGAAGGAAAGGGATTGGTATTGAAGTTTCAAGAGGGACTGGTTATGTAGGGTTAGGCATAGGGGTCGGTGGCATTGTTAAATGGAAGTTTCAGTTGGTTACTGATGTGGAGAGGGATCAGTCATTCGTGAAGTGAAGAGAGGTCGGCTATTTGCTTTAGGAGGAGTGTGAATGTAGCTAAGTAAAGGGATCGGTGGTGGTGTGTTTGAGAGGGATCGGTTATAAGTTTTGCAAAAGGAGTCGGTTGTGATAAGTGAAAGGGATCGATACAAATAAGGATCGGTTATTTAGATAGAGGGATCGGCTATGGGCACTTAGTCAATTCTAAGCTTTGAATTGAACATGAAAACCAATCCATATTCACTTGCATGAACAATTAAAACCAATCCTATATCAACAAACTTGAACATATGACGATAATTAACAACATGACTTGCATATCCAATTATCGCACTCGAAATTGAACGACAAAGTTCCTAGGACTTAGAATATGAACTAAAACTTAACATATGGACTTTAATAATGGACTTCACACTTTAACATGTCGATGGTCAATCCCAAAGCTTACACAACTGATCAATCCAAATGTTAGTTGAGACGGTCAGTGATGACGGTCACTCTGGTCGGAATCCAAAGTCTTGTCGCTTACTTTTGCTTTTAATTTTGAACTATTTATCTCTACACTGCACAACATTGCACCACACTAGTTTACACTTAGCACGAAGGGACAGGTAAAATTTTCTAATCTCGATTATCTACCGAGTTTAGTTGATATGGGCTCTAGACATTTAGAGCGTTTAGCCGCAATGCCTTCTAGACAACCTTCACAACATAGCAATCCCGGAGCCAAGTCAAGTTCTACAACTGTATCCGACAGACTTTCACCTAACCATCAAACTGAGCAACATGAGTTTCTGACCTTTTCTTTGATGTTCCTATCCTTCCGGTGGAAGAGATATGTCCTGCCCAGACGCTATAGAAGGTGCTATATTTTTGGATAACCCAACAGATTCCCAAGCCTCCAGAATTGGCGAGGCCACTCTTCACAGACTATGCTTTAAACACGGAATTTCATTTGGAGATGTCATAATCCCTTCAGTGAATGATAGGGCTCATTTGTCCTTGGAGGGATATATGGCATGTAATAAATTCGTGTGTTGGGCCAGATGTGTGTTGCCTTTCAATTCTTTTATCCGAGGGATGCTAAATTATTTAGGAATAGCTCCAACCCAATTGCATTCAAATAACTATGCTTTTCTTCATGGAACTTTCTTGCTATTTATGGATGTTCTTTTCCACCCGCCATCTCCTGAGGAAATCGGATTTATTTACAATTTCAAACAATGGACATGAAGCCTTCCTTACATTTTCCTCGAGCCTTTGTCCAACTGTCAAGTTTTAACTGGCACTTGGAACAAGCTCAGCATCTTTAAACACGAATGGTTCTATGTTCGCTATCCGCTGGCTTCGCAAGGCGATGGTTGGAAGGATGTAAGTGTTGTTTTCACTTTATTATCAAATTCTTTAGTTCAAGTCGTATCCTGAACTAACTAATACTTTGACAATTTATAGGTGTCCATACACATCTAGAAGGCGATAGTTTCTTAAGGGCGGTTTTTGCAATCCATGCCACCCCAGTTGAGGACAGGGACATCAAATCCCTTATAATCGACGAATGGTTATCTCCTTTTGAGCTGTTAGAAGAAGGCTGCAACATCGATCTTCTAGGAAGCGTTGCACCACCAAGAAATGCTATAGAACGAGAAGGCAGTGCTAATAGCCCTATCGTGCCCCTAGTCGAGGGGGCTCAAGATGACGCCGAAGAGGATGAAATTAGAGGTGATGAAGCCATCAAGCCTGGCAATGCTGATGCAGGTCCGGGCAAAGCGCCTGTGGTCGAACCATCACAAGGTGCGCAATCTCACATGCCAACAAAGAGAGGTAAAACGCTTGCTTATAAACTCCGTAAGAGAAACATCGCTAAAGAGCCTAAGTTTATCATTACCTTGTTGAAGAAGAGTCTTCCTCTCAGCATTTAGAAAGTTCGATAGAAGGGTTCTCGAATCTCTCAATCTCTGATGATATCATGACCTATGACTTCCCCAACATCAGTATTGGGGGGCTCAATTCTCCTACTAGGAGTGGTGATGACATTCCTCCCACTAGCAAAGGGAAGAACACTCCTATGAGCAAGGCCACAGCAGTTGTTCCGTCGGGGAGGGGGGGAGGGGGGACCCTAGGACACTCACAATCACATGCACTTTACTACACGATTTTCGTCTATCTTTTATTCGATGGTCACTTATACACTCTTGTTTGGTTTGTAGGTGCGATGTCTCAATCCCATGCCTTCGATCGCTTAAGGAGCACCTCAACACAGTATGGATCCAACCGTGGTCCAGGCTTGGGTAGCATCGATAGAGAGATGATAACTAGAAAAAAAGTCGTCATTCGAAGGAGTCTTCATCTTCTAAACATAAGTCCCAGTCTCAGTCATCTCATCGGAAGTTCAGCCCAATCTTCCTATACATAGCGGCAATCAGAATTCTTCCCATGCTTCCCAAACTACTATGATGCCTAAGCACTATTCCGGCTCATCTGGTTCTAGATAGTCCTACGATCGTAGGTCGAGAAAACACCCAATTGTTACTTTTGATCCATCTTTTTCTACTGCAGCTCCTGAGGCTTCTATGGTGGAAAGATTGGCCAAACTTAAGGTCAATTTTCCAAAAATCTATTTCGATGGGCTTAAGTTCCTTCCTTCCATCCATACAACTCTAGGGAATACTAAAGCGAGTTCCCTTGCTTGCGTCAATGATGTTTTTGTCCAGCATGAAGCATTCCAGCACTTAGCCGATAAAATTTCTGAGGTGTCTATTGAGAGACAACATGAAGTTGATCGCCTAAAGCTGGAGGCAATTCATGAAAAATACATAATTAAACATCAAGATGACGAGATCTCGGAGTTGACAGTGAAGCTACCCTTGGTAGAGAAGAGCTAAAGAAACATCCGAGGCGGTTAGTCATCTGGAAGCGGCTCACGAAAAGGAGCTGGATGCTGCCCTCAACCTCAGTGGTGTGCTTGCTCTGGAAAAGGATACACTGCAAAAAAAGAAAAACATTTTGGCCCGCCGCATTGAGGAACTCGAAGAACTCCTTAAGAAAGAGATGGAATAAAAACTCAAAGCCCAGGAGGAGTCTTGAAGATATTGCAAAGAGGTCGTCGAAGCCCGAGGACTAAAATTAAACATGACAAGCAACTCGCTCAAATTGAATTCCTCAAGGAAGAGGCAAGGAAGTAGGCCAAAATGAAGTTAGAGAGCAGATCGAGTCCCAGTTAGAGGATGCCAAAGAAGCTGGTTGAAATGAGATTAAGGACATGTTCGATCCTTTAATTATTGAACATAATGCTAAAGTCCTAATCCATTGTGATTTTAGTTTTCTTGGAGAGGGCTCCCTCGAACGCTCGCCGAGACTTGGGAATATATTGTTGAAATGAAGAAGAAAGCCCTCGGTGAAGCTGATTTAGATGAAAAGAAACTGGTACGAGAGATTCTTCACGGGGATGAACCTTTAGACCTTGCTGCTGTGATGCTCCAATGCTTTGATATTTTAGCACCCTCCGGCAATGGCGAAAACATTGCTGTCTTTGGAGTTCGATCCCAAAAGTCCCCATTCACTTCAAACAGTCGGAGCATCAGTTTCTCTTGGTTTGGGATAGGATCTGAGCTATGATCCAGACAGACCTGGCTATCAATCAAAGATGCTAACTCCTATTGTAGAGGGGAGCACTCTGTGACAATTTAAGTCATTCGGACACAGGTGTCCCACTTTATTCTCCATTATTCAAAAGATTTTGTTCCTCACGCCTAATAGTCATGGGCTTATTTTCTTGTTTCCGTAAATTTGCAGGTCTTTCAGGTCCCAGCCAAACTCCATGAAGCAGTGCCATCGTAGAGCAACAATTGACATCGACTGGAATTCTGGCAGCCTCCGATATTCCAGGGCCCGATGCTCAAGTTATTGGAGCACTTGATGATGAAAAAGCTGACGACCAACTGCTGCTAGATGAATCAGATGATGTCATGATCGTTGGTGCCTCCTAACATACCAATGAGCTTAGTCTGAAGAAGCGCATCGAGAGAGAAGAGTTATTGAAGAAAAAAGCTAAGGCTGAACCCGCTTATGTGGACATCGACGATCCAAATCTCGTCCCACTACAGGTCATTCCACCCGGCAGGTCGGTTCTCGATGAACTCCCTCTAACCTCTGAAAGCTCTCCTACCAAGGGTGGTAGAGGATCAAAAAGAAGAATAGAGGGAAGCATGGGTGGTGCTACTCCCAAAAAATCCAAAAGAAAAAAGGGCAAAAGAAATAGCCGTCACTTTGACTTAGTTTGTATAGCTACTTTTATCTTTTTATTGGCCGTGATTATGCGGGTATGGCTCCGGCTTTTGAATAAACTTGTACTATAATTTTCAAGTTTAATTGCAAGGAAAACCTGTCAAACTCTTATGTGAATTTTGCTTAAGTGGTCGAGCGATTACTTTTCCATTCAATGTACTTGTAATTCGTTGCTCGTTAATTCGGACAATCGTCCATTAATTTTTACTCAAGGCCTCTATGTGGTCATGGCCTTAAGTTGTATCAAACACTAGGCTCAAGTCCTAGTGTTACGCCGTTGGATTCAGCGGTTCCAGTGATTATACTCTTGCCCACAGTCTTGGGTTAGAGGCGTTAGATAATGGATGGTCAAACTCTATCCTTAGTGAGTTTATACTCTTCTTGTCGGTTTCAGGTTTGAGTTTATGGAGTAGTGGGTGGTCGAACCGCACTCGTCTATTTTTTATAATCATATCCATACATTGGAGATAAGAGTTAGTTGGTGGGTGATCGGATCGCACCCAATTTGTCTTTATACTCCAGTCCACACTCAGGGGACTTAGAGTTATTCCGAAAAATAGTCGGACCGTACTTTCCTTAATTGATTGATTTCCTCCCAAGTCCGGGGTTTAACTTAGTGAGCGATCGATCGTATCACGATAGCATTTGATTCATGTCTGTCCCATCACTCGGTAGGATTAACTCGATCATCGGATGGTTGAGTCATATCCATTCCTCGTTAGGTATTCCGTCCATCGGATTGTGAGCGAGAATCATCAAATAAACGGTTGGACCATTCTTATTTTGTTTAGTTCAATTGTGAACTTATGTAATCGGCTGGCTCCAAACTCTAGGAACCTGCTTGGACATGTCAATATTAGTTAATCGGGTATCGTAACTAATATGTAATGCTGTAGCAATCACAGATATGAAGGAAATTTCAAACTTATTTGCTAAATGGGAAGAAATGACATAATTTATCTTACTACATATCTGGAAAATCAAATGCTAAAGAAAATTCGAAAATTGAATACAACTAAATGAAATAGAATAAGCTAAGTGAAATAGCATCATAAATGCTTGCTATTCCATGCACTTGGGAGTGTGACGCCATTAACAGTCACTAGCTTGGAAGTTCCCTCTCCAAGCCACTATTCAATGACATATGGTCCTCCTAAGTAGGATTCATGTGTGACGGGGCTGGAAAAACCCGTTTCAAGATGAGATCACCAATTTCAAAGGTTCTAGGTTGGACTTTAGTGTTGTAGTATCGGGCGATTAGGTGTCGATGTGCAGCTGCCCTCAAATTAGCTTCCTCCCACTTCTTATCTACAAAGTCTAGAGATTCTAAGAAGAGATCTCTATTTGTTCTGGGATCGTAGTAGGTCACTTGATGAGAAAATACTTCGAGTTCAACAGGAATGACAGCTTCGGTGTCGTAAGCAAGGGCGAATGGAGTATGTCCAGTCGTAGACTTGTGGGTAGTTCTATAAGCCCATAATGCTGTTGGAAGTTCATCCACCTAATTGCCTCTAGCCTTTTCCAAACGCTTCTTCAGAATGGACTTTATGATTTTGTTCCAGCTTCAACTTGTCCATTTGCTTGAGGGTGTGCAACTGCCGCAAATCTCTTTTCAATATGATGCCAACGGTAGAAGTCTTTGAATTCAACGCTGCCGAATTGGGTTCCATTGTCAGTTACAAAAGTTTGTAGAAGGCCAAAACGAAAGATGATGTTCCAGACGATGAAATTTATTACTTTCTTTGTCGTGATCGTAGCTAAAGGTTCCGCTTCGGCACATTTGGTGAAGTAATCAACTACAATGATGACATACTTCACACCACCTTTTGAGATCGGTAAGGAACCGATAATATCTATGCCCTATATGGAAAACGGCCATGGACTGACCATTTGTGTGATTTTTGTCGGTGGAGCTCTCAAAAAATTTTGCATACATATGGCACTTGTCACATCGCCTAGCGTAATCAGCAACATCTCGGTTGACAGTCGACCAATAATACCCATAACGGAGTATTTTCTTTGCTAGGGTCTGCCCTTTATTGTGATCGCCACATTCCCCTTCATGAACTTTCTTTAGTACTCGTTTTATTTCATCATGCGTGATACTGGAGCAAGGGAATGGAGAAACCCTTTCTATAAATGACTCCTTCCTGAATGATATACCGTGAAGCTTTACGAAGGACTTGTTACCTTTCATTCCTCCATTCGGGAAGGACTCCCTACAGCAAATAGTCTTTAATCGGAGTCATCCATGACTCCTTCTCAAGCTCCGTCTCAAGTACCCAGTGGATTTCATTTGGTTTATAATTGGAGCGTCTAATACTTCGACTGGAACCAAGCCCATTTGTTATGCATCCCTTGTGCTAGAAAACTTTACCAATGAGTCAGCCTCTTTGTTTGGATCTCGGTGAATGTGCGTGATGTCACAATACTCAAAGCTAGTCAATAGCTCTTAGACTTGGATAAGGTATGGAGCGAGTCGTTTCCCTTTAGCCTGGTAATATCCCCTAACTTGGTATACTACCAATTGGTAATCACAAAAGAATTCAAGAGATTTTATTCACATTTCTCTGGCAAGTTTGAGTCCAGCAATCATAGCTTCATACTCAGCTTCACTGTTTGTTGTAGGGAAGTCAAGCTTCAAAGCATAGCAAATTGATCGATCTTTCAGGGTTACTAGCATAATTTCGGCTCCAGAACAACGATCATTGGATGCTCCATTCCGTATACATTTTCCACCAAATGGTATGGGCTTGATCGCTCTTTGGGAGATCATCTTGTGCAGTGAATTTTGCTATAAAGTCCACCAGTTCCTATCCCTGGATGGCTCTTCAAGGGAGATAAGTGATGCCGAATTGACTTAATTTGATATTCCACTTGAGCAAGCTTCCAAACATCTCAGGTCGCTATAGGACCTGTCGTAAAAGTTGATCGGTGTAAACATTGATGGGATAAGACTAAAAATAGGGGCGGAGCTTTCATGAAGCAATCAACAAGCAGTATGCTAATTTTTCAATCTTTGGGTAGTTCCTTTCAGCTCCTGTTAACTACTTGCTAACATACTAGACCGGTCTCTGGATCTAGTTCTCCTCGCGAAGCAGTGCGACACTTATAGCATGTACCGGCACAACCAAGTAGATATACAAGTCCTCATGATCCACCGGCTTTGACAAGATAGGGGGCCTCCCTAAGTGGTTCACCAAAGATTGGAATGCGTCTTCACAATCCTACGTCCATTCAAAGTTCCTTTTCCCTCTCCTAATCAAATCGAAGAAAGGAATGCATTTATCGGTGGCTCTGGAAATAAATCGACTTAGGGCAGCAACCTTCCCATTTAGACTCTGTACTTGCTTGATGGTCTTTGGTGCTTGGATGTCGCGAATTGTTCAAATCTTCTCGGGATTAGCTTCGATTCCACGAGCATTGACGATAAAACCCAAGAACTTTCTTGATGCAATGCCGAAAGAACATTTTAGAGGATTGATCTTCATTTTGTAATATCGAAGGATATCGAACATTTCTGCAAAGTCTCTAATGTGGTCGCTTGATCATCGTGACTTTACGAGCATATCATCCACGTATACCTCCATTGTCCCTCCAATATGAACTTTAAACATTATGTTGACTAAGCGTTGATAGGTTGGTCCAACATTCTTCAATCCAAATGGCATTACCACATAGCAATACAATCCAACATCGGTAATGAAGCTGGTGTGCTCCTGATCGGGAATATGCGTCGGGATTTGACTATATCCGGAGTACGCATCCATGAAAGATAGCAATTCATGTCCTGCGGTTGAATCTACCAGCTGATCGATCCTTGGAAGGGGAAAACTATCTTTTGGATACACCTTGTTTAAGTCCGTATAGTCAATGCATGTTCTCCTCTTTCCATTCGCCTTTCTCATAAGTACGGGATTAAATACCCATTTAGGGTAGAGGGCGTCGCAAATAAACCCATTTCCTTTGAGTCTATCCACCTTCTCTAAGGGCAGCAGATCTCTCCGAATCCATACTACTCCTTTTCTGTTTCACTAGAACATGCCTCGAGCCGATATTTAATGCGTGGTTCGTAATGGTAGGTGATATCCCACACATGTCGGAATGAGTCTAAGCGAACATATCAAGATTCACTCGGAGAAAACCAGCAAGTTCTTTCATTATTGGGGGGCGGAGCTATGATCCAATCTTTAGGATACGTGACGGGTCATCGTGGCTGACCGTGATGTCAATCGTCAGCCCAGCCAGTGCAACCTTGGTCTCTTTGGGCTCCTCCTCGTTATTGGGTCTATGTCTTTATAGAACCGACTGTGACGCCCGAGCCAAGGCCCAGGCGCTGGTTGTCAATCTTCGGTGGTTTGGATGCAGAGAGACTTGTCCACAACTTTACCTTTCTCCTTCTGTTGAGCGTCTCTCAATTCAGCCACATAGCAGGCACGTTTGGTCGCCTGATCACCATGCACAACTCCAACACCGTTATCAGTTAGGAACTTCAAAGTCAAACACCATGGGGCAAGAGCTGCCCGGAATTCAGCTAGAGCTGGTCGGCCCAGAAAAGCGTTGTATGGAGAGTTAACATCCAATACAACAAATGGTAAAATCCAAACTCTCCTACGATCACCTTCTCATAACTCCACGGGAAATTCGACATATCCGACAGCTTCGGTCACAGCACCGTTAAAGCCATGAATGAGGGCTTTAGACGGTTTCGAGTCCTTGGCTTCCATCCTCATTCGATCGTAAGCCTTTTTAAAATTATATTTACGGAACTTCCACAATCAACCAAAATCCTCATTCGATTGTAAGCCATGAATGACCATTGGTTCGATCGTTGGTGCCTCCAACTTGTCTGCGTCTCTGTTTCCGAACACAATGTCATCTGCCATTGTACGCTGGTATTTTGCTGGAGCTCCATCTTCTATACTCGAACAACATTCAAAATTCATATGCTTGATCGTGCTAGCATAGCGCTCCATCTCATGCCAACTCTTATCAACTGGATGCGGTCCTCCGACTATTGTATTGATCATTAATCTTCCACCGTTCTGCACAGGCTCCTTGGCCCTGTGCGGAGCTTGTTCTCGGTTGGGGTCAGATGTCCCATGCTTGCCATCCTACGGGGCTTTAACAAACTGCTGTAGTTTTCTTTTCCGAATCAGTTTCATGATAATATCCTGGAGATGCATATACTCATTCATGTTATGACCATAGCATTCGTGGAACTGGCAATATTTTCTAGTTTGTTTCTTTTTCTCGATCGATTGTTACGGAGGTGGCTTCCTATACTGCTTGGTATTGCATGTAGACAAGTGAACGTTCTCTAAAGATGTATTCAGTGGTGTGTAAGCAGGAATCCTAGCCTTTCCTCTTCCAGAATCCCTCTTTCGTTCACGGTTCCTATCACCGCCTATCTTTTGCTGATTCGGTTTATTTTGGACATTTACTTAAACTTTTTTGGAACTCTCCCCTGACTGTTTCACTGCAATATTACTCTGAACTCCCTCTTCACTTGGTCCCATAACATTCTTCTTCCTAGAGCATCTAGCCTCCTCTTTCCTCAAATACTGAGTTGCTTTTGCATAGAAATGTTCCAATGTTGCCGGTGGTTTTCTAGTTAACCAATCACCAAATTAAGACTCTGGGTCAATCCCCCTTATTACCTCCATCAATATTGAATAGTCATTCGGATTACCGACTTCTATGACAGCTGTATGAAATCTCTCCAAGTAATCTTTCAGCGATTCTCCCAAAGACTGGATCACGCTGGATAGGGACATTACATCTTTGGGGAGGGTTGCATGTATACAGAATTGCTCCACAAACTTCATCACTAAATCATCAAATCTAGAGATTGACCGCGGGGGCAACCTCGTAAACCACATCGTTGCTATGCTGGAGAGAGTAATAGGAAAATATCTACATTTTGTTGCATTATCAGCTCGTGCGGAATCCATCAGCTATTCATATCTCATGATGAGCCTGGGGTCGGTTTTTCCCTCGTAGGCAGGCATCGACGGCATGTTGAACCTCCTTGGATACTCAGCATGTAAGACATTGTCAGTGAACGGGGAATGGTTTCTCGAGATCCCCAATCTTCATTTGTCAATCCTTAGCTCTCCCTCACTAGCTGCCTAACCATAGCCGACAAGTCCAGTGTTTGGATAGTTGGAGACAAGTGGTGGTCATGCTCCACCTTATGTGAATGGTCTGGTCGATGTCTATGGGTCATTCCATGCCTTCTTGGCTCAACATCCTCTCGATGTATATCACATACATTAACTTCATCGTCATTCCGGGGAGGTAACTAGTCTGCATCCACCTGAACTCCAGCATCCAAATCAATCGCAACAGCTCTAGCTTGTGCTCCAACATGAAGAGGCATGCTTCCTCCTTTGGAGGAGGGATCAGCCCTAATCCCTATAGAGGGATCGACATCGATCAGTCTCGGCAAGCAAGGTTGGCTTGCCTGTTGATGTCCAGAAGCTTCTGCATGATATCCATCAATTTTGTGATGTCTGTGTCTGTGATAATCATCTGATGGACTATAACTCTCTGATGTAGAGTAAGGGGTTGGCTCTCTCCTAGTTTTCCCGCATTGTTGATCTCTAATTTGATTCATTAGATCGATATTGGCTTGAATCTACTAGTTCAACTATCGGTGGCTATCCACTAGCTCTCTCATCAGGTTTTGAAAATCATCCCTTGTGATGGTATGAGGCAGATTCTGGACATCAACTGGATTGGGCAGTATTCACATTTACTAGTAGATTGCTCGAGCCTCCTTGCTGGATACTAGCGTTTTCGTTTCCTTCTACGTTTTGAGAAGTAGATTGGGTGTTCCTAACCATTGTTCATAGTTTTCCTTAGACTTTTGCAAATTTGAATAGAACGAATAAGCTTCTTGAAAATAATTATAGATCTCTTTAGGGGATTTACGCAATCCAGTAGCAACAAAGGGATCCAAATAGAGCTGAGAATCTCCTTTTCAGTGAAAGCACCAAAAATTGGTACAAACAACCAATAGAGATTTTTAGAGAAATGAATGAAGAATATAAAATGACAACAGAGGAAACAAGCAGTTAGAACAATAAGAAACAAGCAACTAACAAAGACACAGTGATTTATAGTGGTTCGACGTTGTTTGTCTACATCCACTTTTAATATATAGCTTTATTAATTACTTTGTAAACCGAGTACAATAGGGATCATATGAAAATCCTTAGTTATAATAGACTACAAAGCAATAAGCAGCGTAAAGTCCTGAAAATGAACAATCAAACCTGTATTTATAAAGGAAGATAGCGAAATATCTTCCTGAAAATTTGGCAGAAGGATCTCCAAAACCATATAGACCCATAAGAGGGATTGCGTGGCCCAAATCCCAAGGAATAGGGATCGGTGCCAATCCCTACTTTGGAGGAATTTTGGGGTGCGATCCCTACGGGTGCTTTCCCATGTTGTAATATGCTTAGCCTCTAAGTTTCATTCCAATTGGATTAGTAGAACTTGAGTTATTGCTCAATTTTTACTTCAATGTGAATTTTTTTCTGATTTAGGCCGATCCCTATTGAGAGATGAGGACCGATCCCTTTTTCTGAATCCTTTTGAGGTGCGATCCCTAAGGTATGCTCCGTAGGGTCCCCATATCTTGCTCCCAAAGTTTCATATATATTGGACTTATGGATCTTGAGATATTTATTGTTTTCTGTTAAATTACACTTGTTTGGCTGAAATAGGTCGATCCCCATCTTTGAGAGTGATTATAGCCTATCCCATTTCTGTGTTAAACAATATTTCATACTTTGAATATTCTGCATTGCATATCTATCAATTCTGTTCGATCATGGCTTTATATTATCATCTTTACTTGATCTTTGGACTTCACAATCATCACACTGGTCTCACTGGCCTTAACGACAGTCGAATCTGGCTTATCTAATCAGTTCAGATATAACTGGATCAAAATGCTGGATAACAGATATGTACCTATGTACCTTATACCATTGCTCAATTAATGCACGTTGAAATGAAGATAAGTGCTCCTTGAACCATATTCCAATTCCCCAGTTCCTGGCTCCTGAACTGCTTCACCTTTAGTGATCGAATCGCTTTAATTTGATGTGTTTTATAGTTTAAATTTTTTGGCATTTGGAGAAGCCATGGTCGACCATCTTTGTGCTGCAAATGAGTGGATTTTTCCCTCAATATCAAATGAGGCAAAAGTGGAGTAATATAAAAAGTATGGGAGAGTAAAAAGTGGATCAGATCTTTATGTTTCTCTTTACCGATTCTTGCCTTTTATTTACTCAAACTAATTAGCCATGTACCATACATGCCCGGCCTCATCTTTGCACATCTATGGCCGAATTTTGTAGCTACCAAATGAGCCTTGAAGCTATTCCAAGCCCAAGCAAAAAGTTCCCTCATTTAAATCTAATTTTAACGCGTACCGATATATATATCGATTAGTATATTTATAACTGTTGTAAATATGTTATTAATATTGTTCAACACATCAAATAAAATTTTATAAGTAATATTTCATAAATATTAATTAATTTAGTTAATTTTTAACAATTATAAATTAATTAAATTAGGAGATAAAATAAGTTTTCCATGTTTCGGTTGTGTGACTCTTTGTTGTAAATTTATTAAGCGATTAATATCGAACAATTCGAATATTAACGTTCACACGTCACTTAGCAGGTGGTGTGATATTTTGGCCAAATTTATCGCCTGCTTGGTTTCGGTAAATCCAATATTACTTTATTAAGCGTTATCCGATTGTGATAAATATTTACACCAATTCTCTTCGTCTGTATTATATCACTTTGGACTTATGGAATTTGTTATTGGTCAAATTCCAATATCGTCTATATTCAACTCTATAGTCCAAAAACAAAGTCCTTGATTTAATAATAACAGTTATTATTAACGGAAATGCTTTAGCCAGAACTTTGACTTTGAGTTGACCTCAGTTGACCATGAAACTAACCTCATATAACTAAGAAGATAAATCCTCTCTTGAATAGTGTTTCACTTCCAATGCTTCTCCTCGACCCAACTAAGCCGTTTAATGGACGTTGTTCCACGATTTAACCATAATCAAAGCGGATCTTCCACATTGAAGATCAACAGTATTCTCAAGTAAAGAGAACTGTGTAATTTTATCACATTGATATTTTCTGTTTGACCTTAGTTATATTAACCAACTGAAAACTATTAAGTGAGTCATTCCATAGTTTCAATAACTATCGGTACATAAACCTTGGTGTACGCAGCAATCATCAGTAATACACGACCCACCACTTGGAGAGAATTACAAACTTTATTCTCAACGGGTGCATCGATATCCAATCTCGATACATCTTGACTGAGAATATTTAAAACGGTATGTCTATTTTTGTTATGATAATGACTCATGGTTATAATTCATTGTAACTACTATCACAAAACATATCATTTATGGATTTTTTATTAAATATACTTCAAATTAAATTAATTAATTAATATAACATATTATATCAAGTATATAATATAAAGAAAACACATTTTATCTCGAACATGATTGGTTTATCGAGTTAGATATATGTAACAAATTACATAATTGCCCCTAGGGCATACCCCTAACTCTATCACAAATTAAGAATATATATTAAGATAACCTTTCTACTTCTTTCACCTTTCGGGCCAGGCCGATAGCTAAGTAAGGCATGGTACTTGATTACCCAACCTAGACACTACGTTTCCTGACACCCTACTGAATGGGTAAGCTTAATTAGTTGGCCATAATACCGCTAATTTAGACTGCATAGGCTATTGGGCTCTGATACCATTATTGGAATTAGGCCAGCAAAACTTTACCATTTTAGATCTTATTAGGCTTATGAATTTTAAATTAATTCAGATACAATCTAAATAAATTTTAAATAAAATCATTATTTAATTTAATTGATTAAATAAATATTTAATTATTTATAGATGTGGTTTATAATGTGTACATGTATATCAAATACACATACACGTGTATGTGCAGGGGCAACATATAATGTGTACACGGTTTAACGTGCCCATATAGGAATGTCGAGATTTACACCGCAACAAACACCCTGACCCCTTTATATGTGTGTTTACGGTTGGATATTATATTAAAATTAATATTGTTTAAAGTATAGTCACTATATACCTATAATACACACACACAAATATATATATATATATATGTATGTATGTATATATATTGAAATAATTATGTATAAATATATTTTAAACACAATACTAATTCAAAATACAATATTAAAAATAACTAAAGAAATATTCAAAATTAAAAATTATTTCTAAATTCAAAATAATATTTTATTTCAAATTCAAATTTATATTTAAACATTTATATATTTAAAAAATTAATACATATATATACACATACGCAATAAAATATAATAATTTTTTTTTGAAAATGTATATACATACATACATACATATATATATATATAAAGTTTTCGATTTTAATATTTATATATGTGTTTAAAAATCACTTTTCAAAGACATATGTATAAGAAAATTTATTAAATGAATTATACATTTATTTATAATGAAGATATAACTAATTTAAAACTCAAATTTAGTTTAAACTTATTTTAAAATATCATACCTTTCAAAAAAGAAATTTATCATCATGGCTGTAACGATACGGATTTTTCGCGTTCGAAAATCGGCACCCGTACTTTACATCGTACTCGAATGCCGTAGATTCGATCGTTCAAATCCGAGTCGCCGGAGCTTATAACAACATTAAGTAAATAACACAGCGGAATAAATGAATAATACATTGATATACAATATCTGATACAACAGAGTGATACAATGAATATCAATATACATCAGAGATATGATACAACAAATAGCAGCGGAAAAGAAAACGATAACACCAGCAGCGGATAATCTTCATCTTCAAAGCACCAATCCAGAAATAGCTCGAACTCCCAATAACGAGGCACAAAGATAAGCAAGTGCAGTCCGATCCAAAGACTGAACTAGCTCCAGAAAATCTACTGAACCTGACTATCTGAAAAACCCAACTCTAGACTGCTCGTGTAGAAAAATTTTGAGCATCCAGAGTTTAGGAAAGAAACAATAAACTCCGGATCAGTCATGGGACTGGTGTGAGCAACAAAAACAGTTTATCTTTAAAAACAATTAGTAGAGAATTTTAAAGTCAATTCGCAATGCTTTTGGAAAATGAAACTACCATAAGACCTCCCACCACACACACAATGCAAACGCAGAATTGAAGGAGATTTCTTCTTATGATAGTCAAAGATGCTTACTACGCAAAATCAAATCATTTTTGATATTATTATTAGTGCATAGTGTAGAAAACAATTTCGAAAGTAGAATATAAATCTTAGCCAACATACAACCATTATTGTATGCCTACTATAGCTACTATGTTCAATAGCAGGTTACCGCCACATTCCATAGCAGGTAATACAACTAAAACCGTACAAGTCGCGTATTGTTTCTTTGGATTTCCAACAAATGGTCAGGCTAAGGAACTTCCTATCCACGATGGGTACGTCCCTAGAATAGACGACCCGAGAACCTAACCGGATCTCTGCCAACACAAGGCCGGGTTACCTCTGCAAAAATAGGTAACTACTGACACGCGTATGTCATCCCCCGATCGTCACCGATCTTCCCGAGGATCCTCGATTTCCAACAACCACATAATAATAATAATGCAGTAACCACAGAGGTTAAGTATCTGGGCTCCATACCATGATACCACCTTTATCCAGAAGGAATGACATACACTAAGGGGCGCTACTCCCTAGAACCTTGCTGCATCCTTCCTGTTTCGACCATTTCCGGGGTGTGAGGCTCGACGAAGTCTCGTCCACAAAGCTACGCTTTGTCACAAAGCCATGCTTCGGGTCAAACAAATGATCAACCTATGATCACAAAGATATAAAATCAAATAAATGATCATATCGCAAATGATCAAACACTGATCATCACACAGCAACACTCAGCATGTCACATTACCAAATTGGGATATATCGCTGATAAATTTCAACTACATAACCTCTGAGCTCGTACGTCTCAGAGAAGGGTGTTAAGCTAAGAGAATAAATTCTCCGCCACCAAACAGAAATGTATTTGAAAGAAATCGGCTTTATATCTCAAAGTGTAATGTCAGACATGTAACCATACAAGTCTGTTCCGGGATCGAACAGAACCGAAGGCACTTCTTACGAAGCCCTTGCAATTCCGGGTAATTTCCAATCACGTCCGGACTTCCCGTCACAAAAGAGTGATATAAATCTCTATACCGGAGCAACTCAGTGCAGAGACATTCGACAGGTTGTCCTTTCATTTTTGAAAAATATCCGGTCTTCAACACCGGTCTTCAAATGCCATCCATATACGACGTATCACTATTCGGAATGGGTTATATGACCCAAAGGTCTTTTCCCGGCTAACCCGAATAGTGAGCGCAATATTTAAAAATATATGGATATTGGGAATTCAATTAAGTCACAACTTATTACCCAAAATCTTCCTTCAAATGGTTTAACAAATTACCATTTAAATCTTTTAAACAAAAAGATTCAATTCACAAAGTTCACTTAATTTCACAAAGATTCATTCATAGATTTTCCAAATCAATTTCCATTTCAGTTTAACTCGTTAAATCTTTAAATCAAAGATTTAACTCATAGCTTTCAAACAATTTCATTTCGAATGGGTTAAACAAAACATCATTTTAAATCTGTTAAAAATAAACAGATTTAATTCATAGCTTTCAAAATAATTCATTGATAACTTGGAAAATCCATTTTCAATTCATTCTTGAAATTCCTTTAATTAAACTGGAATTTCATTTCTTATCTGAAAGCTTTTATCCTTTTAAAACAAACAGTTTTCATTTTGGGAATCTGATTCATAAATACGAGTTAAGGTTCTTGGGTTAAATTCAAATTCCCAAAATTATACTTTTAAAATGGTTTAATTCATACAAACATATTTATATCATCTTTAATCCCTAGTTTCAATCATAGGATTCAATTTCAATTTTGAATGCAAAATTAAATCTAATTATTTAAAATTTCAAAACTCGTTTAAGTTATTCAAAGTAACTCTTATCTTTGAAATTCCATTTCAAAAGCTTTTCACTTTAAATCGAAATTTCTAATTTCAAAATCAATTGAAATTAAAATTTAAATTTCAAAAACATCAAATTTAAATTATCTGTGACTTAACCGATTTCCACGTGAAATCCATATTTGTGTGTGTAACAGTGTAGTCCAGGGGTTTTACACAATAGTGCAACATCAATCATCACAGATATATCGATAAGCGGTAAAATCGATAACGCTTATCTTCATTCACAGATTCATAGATAAAATAAATTTATCAGTCACATATATTCACTATTACAATTCGATGTGGGTTTCGGATAACCAACTAGAATCCGACTCCCTGTCGCATCGAAATTCAAGTGCCGTTTCACGGGCCAAGGGTTTCATATTCACATAGTAATATATCACAGATAAGTAAATTACAGATCACAACATAAAACAGGACGTATCACAAAGCATCACAAATCAGGGATATCAAACAATTCAACATTCAATAAATTCTAAACATCCATAGGTAAGATCAATAAATTATCTGATTAATTTAAATCAGATTTATTTCTTATGAATTACTAATCCTGGTTAATTAACATTTATAAATTACAAATCATTTTTGATTAATTATTCTTTAATCATTTATAAATTAACTTTTAATAATAAATTAATTAACCTTTAATTATAATTCATCAACCTCTAATTATTAAATAATTAATCTTTAATTATTTAATTCATTATTTAATTAATTATCTTTAATTAATAAATTAACCTTAAATTAATTATCCTCAAATTAATTACCTTAATTAATTAATCACATTAATTTACTAATTTCATTCATTAATTAATTACATAAATTAATTAATCAACCTTAATCAAATTCAAAGTTTATTTTTAAAATAACGGTTATAGATATTAAACCACTTTAAACTTAATTACTTTAATATAATTCATTTTTTTTAAACCTTTAACTAATTTCAAACTTAAACAAATAATTATTCTTAAAGGAGTTGTTAAGAAAAGTTTAACTTAGTTTTGTTTAAAGTTTTAAAACTGTAACGTCAAATACTCAGACAAAACCCGAGTCTCCCCTCCATTTTCCCGAGCTTCCTTTACTCTTTCATTTTAAAGTTGTTATAAAATTTAAATTTTTAAAACTTTATTAAATTTTAAAATTGAGCTTCAAACTTCATTTTATCCCAAACTAAATTTTGTTTTGAACTTAGTTTAATATCTGCTTTACATTTTGAAGCTTACAGGTTTTAAAACCTGAAATTAATCTATCCGAGACATATACCAGGTGACTTCGAGCCCAAACAAAGTACTTCGAGCCAATGCCAACCGGACTTCGAGCGAACCCACCAACTGCTTCGAGCAAAACTCAAAATGCTACGAGTAAAGCCTGGAGTAACTCGAATAAACACCATATCAACCGAGTGCACCGTGCACGTGCACTGTGGCCTCGCCCACCTCCGGCCACCCACCAGTACGTCAACCCATCCACCACCATCACTCTAGCCGATCGAGATCACCAGACCATCCCCAAATCTCGAAATTCGAATTCGAGACTCCACCCACTTGAAACAAGAAAGACAGGGATCGATCAAACCTGGAACAAGCCTTCGTCCCCGCCGCCTCGTCCACCGGTGGCCACGAAAATTCCGGCCCCGGCTTCACTTGACACCCCGCTACCAACCACCAAACTCCGGTTGCACTCGGTCGATCACAGTGGTCGAATAAGTCGAAGCAGGTACCCTCGTCCAAACTAGGTTTACAAAATGGAATTCGCCACCGCTGCTTCCACGGCCATCTAAAAATTGCGAGGGCATTTTTTTCCCGAGACCCCCTTGCCGCCATCCCCCTCCAGACTAAAATCCAATCCTTCCAGTCATCTAGATCGACCATAGCTACTCGAAATACCAAAAACGGAGAAACCCAAACTGCTCTTAAGATTGATCACTAAAAATTTGATTCTTCCCTTAAAAATCATGTTATTAATCACTGATTCGACTTGCATACCTGAATTCGAAAATTTAAAGGTTCGAACTTTGATCAATTTAAGATTGTGTTCATACATACTGCTTCCTAGAGATGCTACCAAGTACATTTAAGTTGAATTTATTTTTATAATTCAATTCAAGGTTAAACAAACCAAGTCTATCTTAACTCTAAGTCAAAATATCAATAGATTGGGTAGAAATGATTTTTTTTTGAAGTCAAAGCTTGAGAAAAAATTCAAAAGAAAGGAAAACAGAGAATGTTAAACAGCCTGCACACCCAAACTTCTTTTACATACTCAGTGAATTCCTTCTACATAAACACATATGTTCAATTATGCAAACCAAAATGAAATACAGAAGTTTAAAGGTTACTCACTTGTATTTGTGAAAGAAGAACAGAGCCTTCATTTTGTTTGAAACAGGTTTTGAAACTTGCTAACTGAAGTTTCTTGACTTCTCTGGTTTAAGTTGTTTAAAGTTGAATCTGTGTTTAACTTAAAGTTTTGTTTTAGTTTTAAACCTTGATTTTAAACCCTGTGAATTCGAAAACAGACTTACATCTCCATATACTGACAGGCAACCATTTCATATATATGTATATACATATACAAACACATTCACATCTATGCAGCTATCTTATTTTAGAAATCAACCCAGGCATTTTAGTTATGGATTAAAGGTTTTAAAATAGAAATTTGCTCACCTTTGTCTTTGAGAAGGAAGGACAGAGCCTTCATTTTGTTTGAAACAGTTTCGAAAATTGCAAGCTGAAGCTTTGCACTGCACATTGTTTCCAGGTTCTTGATTTTTCTAGATTTGATTTTTGAGTTTGTAGATAATGATGTTTATTATCTTTCTCCTGGAATGCTAAGTTTTATTTTAAACAAAACTGAAATGAAGATGATATTTTTTTCTTGGCTCAGTTTGAAAACAAACGAAAGGAATGAAGTGGTGATGTTGTTTTTCTTTATACAAGGTGATATCTTTATCTATTTAATAAGCATGGCTGAAGTATGTCGCATTAAATGTTGAGATGTATTGCATTAAATGTAATGGTACCCTATGCTTCATCCTATTCTTACTTTATGTTTATTTGTACAAAGATATTCTATTATCTTTGCTTTCGGCTGGGAAGGCATTTTTGAGTGCTAACATTTATTTATTTTGACTTGTTCACATGGGAATGTATTTTTATTTGCTTGAATACTTGTCTTTTATTTGTTTGTTTTTAACTTTATATTGTAAATAAATTCCTTTTAATCAATTAAATTTACAAATTTTTATCTAAAATTTATTTAATCATAAATTTAACTCAAGAATTCATTTAATTATAAATTTAAATAAATTTAAATTTCGGGGTCGTGACAAGCCGAAAATAAAAATATTTCTTTTAGTTAGCATATACAAATATACACATAGAATTGACAACAAGCAGATATATAAATTCATGATATTGTAATTTCTAATCTACCTACATATAATGATATAAGTTAACATATAAATGAATAAATAATTGGATGTTACCTAATTATGCCTTGATAAAGCATCTTGAATGTCGAATCAAACTCCATATATACCTCCGATCTAAGTGCCTACAGAATATGCAACAGACTAGAAGTAAACACCACACCTTAAACTAAATTTAATTTGATTTGATTTTTTTAGAAATGAGGAGAAGTGCTCCTATAATTTTGGCTGGAAATGATGGTAGAGGAGGCTCCAGAGACAAGAGCAAACGAAAGGTAGGTGATCTTTAGATCGGTAATAACGATGAGGGAAATATGGATATTTAGATATCCTAGTTTACCTCTTCCTTTAGCTAATTCAAAACCTTATTTTATACTCAAAAATCACCCACTTTGGTCTACCATATGGCCGACCAAAAATGAGGGTTAGATGGGCCCTTAAAGCTTCCAAACCCAATTAGTATTAATACAATTTAAATCCAATTTAAACATATGTTGATAGCGTATATTGATACGTACATATATGACTTTTATATACGCACTTTATTAAATACTAATTTGCATAAATCAAATAAAATTCAATAATTGATATTTCATAAATATTAGTTAAATTAATTAATTTATAACAATTATAATTTATTAAATTGTGTGGTATTATGGAATATTCAACATTGTGGTTGTGCGGCTCAAGGGTGTAAATTCAGTCAGTGACTAATATCGAAAAATCTGAATATTAACGTTCACATGTCATCTTAGCTAGTAATGTGAAAGTTTGGCTGAATTTATCGCTTACACAATTTCAGTAAAATTCAATTGTACTATTTTAAGAGGTCTTCGGTAGTTACAACTATTTACACCAATGCTCTTCATCCAAACTATATCGCATTAAGGCTTATAAAATTTGGTATTGGTCAAAATTCTGATATCGTCCACATTCAACTTGTATAATCCAAACACAAAATCTTTGGTTTAATAATAACAATTATTATTAACCAAACTACTCTAGTCAAAGACTTTGACTTTGAGTTGACTACAGCGACCATGATACTAACCTCGTATAACCGAGGAGACGAATTCTCTATTGAATAGTATTTCACTTCCAATGCTTCAACTCAGACCCAACTACAGTCGTTAGATGGGCATCGTACCACGTTTAACAGTAATCAAAGTGGAGCATCCATATTGAAGTTCAACGATATTATCAAGTCGGGAGAACTATGTAATATTGTCACTTAGATATTCTCTGTCTGACCTTAGTTATATTAACCAACAGAAAGCTTTCGAGTAAGTCATTCCATGATTATTCAGTAACTATCAGTACGTAACCCCTTGTATGAGTAATATACTACCCAACATTTGGAGACCATTATGTACTCTAGTCTTAATGGATGTATCGATATCCTACCTCGATACATTTTGACTAGGAATATCTAAAATGATACGTTTATTTTCATTGTGATAAATTGTTCATGATTACAACACATTATAACTACTGTAACAAAACATACCATTTATGGATTTTCTATTAAATATACTTAAATTAAATAAATAATTAATATAACATATTATAACAAGTAAATAATAGAAAGAAAAACACCTTTTATTTCGAACGAAATTTTATCACAAAGTTAATAATTTACAATAAATTACAGATTGCCCATAGAGCATACCTCTAACTTTATTAGAAGGAAGAGAAAGTTTTATTGGAATGAGTGAAATTGAAGAAAAATAGTGATAGAGGGAAGAAGAAAGTTTATTAGAGCATATTGGATTGCATTATATGCAGTGTAATCTGATTTCTACTATAATTTTCATGTGATTGGATTGCATTACATATAATGCAAGCCGTTTTATAATTTCTTACAGGATTGGCTTGCGTTATTTATGGTACAAGTCAAACTTCATAGTGTATTAGGATTATTTTGCATTATATAGTGCAATTTGTATTGTTCTTCACCGGAATTGACCTGCATTATGTACAGTGCAATCCAACTTTTATAATTTTTTCATCAATACTTAGTTGAATCGTATATCATACATGACAATTTCACTAGTACTTTAACTGGATTTACTTACATTTTTATGTAATGTAAGCCGACTTGTTATTTTTAAAAGATGAGTATTTTTTTAAGGAACAAACTTATACCAAAATTTAATCTATAGGTCATCACTATCCGAATTTAGTCATAAGGACAAAACAAACAAAACGTATCTTCTGTTCTCCAAATCACGTTTCTTAAAACGTTGGTACTCACCACCATAATCGCACCAGCGTAGTTGGCACTCCACTTGAAGTTAGCATATCTTACTACTATTGCTACTTTACCTATCCTACCACTGCTACTACTCTATCTGCTTCCTCAACCACCACTTAAACTCTAAAGGTATAGCCACCACTTTATTAAACTTGTTTAAACCCTAACCCTAGCAAACAAACTTATGTTTTTTCTCCATCTACTGCACAACTACATCTTCCAGCACACCACCACATCATTTTCACCTCATCTTGCTAACTAATCAACTATTACATCAAAAATTATCAGTAGATATGTCAATGGCCACTAACTCAAGTTGTAATGGTATGGGATTGTAGGCTAAGGTCATAAAGTTCGTGAGTTTGAAATTCTGAGACATCAAAATGAATGCTCTGCTTGAATAAAGTTCCACTCTTATTATCAAAAAAAGTAATGTATACAAAATGATACAATTCATAAAATACTACGAGATATCAAAAAATGCTAAATATTTCATAAGTCGCTGCTACAGTTCATAAGTGCTACTATAAAATAAATTTGTAAGCTAATATGTATGCTTCATTTAAAAATACTACAATTTATAAATTGGTGCTACAATTCATAAACTCCCACTACTACAATTTATAAAACATTATTATTAAATAACATTGTAAGCTAAAGTATGTGCATATTTTATCTATAAATGATAGTGCAATTCATATATATATAATCATAATAAAAATAATACTAGATAGTACCTTCACTGCAAGTATCTTCTTCTCTAATTTGAAGCTGCTCCTCTATAATCACCATCACCACCTTTAAAACCTAGTTGTCCTTTTCATTATCGTTGCGTTCGCCAAAGCACTCCGATTATGAAATTGTCATCGTCGTCTAGCTCCAAAACTCTAATCATCGTCTTCGTCATCCAATTTTGAAGCCCTAGCAACCGCTAGTTGTACTATTAGGGTCATCGTCATCTATCTTCAAACATGTGTTGCTATTCTCCTCCATAATCTTCCATATATGGTACAAAATCCTATTTCCATTTGTTGCGGCAGTTAAAACTTGAGATCCATTCTCATGCCTTACAGTGAATTATGGATAATAGTTTGTTCTTACGATTGATTTTGGAATTTGATGTACTTAGATCCAAAATTTGCTTCAGATTGGTCCTTGAAATAGTTTTCCTATATGTATATTACATAAGCAGACTTTACTTCAATAAAAAAAGATAAATAAAATATAATATAACTACTATACTATTTCACACATAATTTAATATTTGAAGGAAAAAAATTACTTAGTGTTTGAATGAAATGTGGCACAAATACCCAAATGATTATAGTAGAGAAAAGAGTGGAAAAACTAAATAAAAACAAGAAAAAACAAGACATAAAAGTTTTATAGTGGTTCGGCTAATTGTTGCCTGCATCAATTTAGCTTTGTTATTGATTTGATGGCTATTTACAAGTAAAGTTCTTATGGATCGGTAGGGATCCACGAGGGTTATAAGAGAATTATGGAAAACTTATAAGAAAGCAAAAGGATCCTTGGAAATGAGCCAATAGCCTCCTCTTTATAGCTGTAGGTTGCCGAGATACGCTCCTCCACGATCTCTTCCACCTTTCCCACGTTTTGGCATCAATTATGCTTGAGAAAACTTGGTCATGTCAGCAGTTGGGGTGGATCAGTACCGATCCATAGGCATAGATCGGTACCGATCCATAAGATAGCTTTATGGATCATTTTCAATGCATTGTGTTATGGCGACTTGTTTTTAGCTTCGTGTTTCCTATCTTGGATGCCCTGTTGGAAGCTTGTTTCTGGGCCAATAAGACGGATCGGTGATGGAATGGAGTTGTTGGTTTCAAATGCTTGAGGGGACCGATAGAGAATTAAATGCAGTCGACTTATGAAGCTTGAAATAGGCTATAATCACCAATTTTGGAAGTAGAGGGAGTTTGAGGAAAATTGGGTGCAAGTCTATGGATCGGTACCGGTCCATAGGGATGGATTGGTACCAATCCACTGCTTGATGGATTTTGGTTTTGGCATTTCTATGATGGCCTTGCTACTACCTTGTGTCTTGGTTGTACTTGGTTTATAGGCTTGTTTGTGTGGATTTGAAGTGGTGTTGGGCAAAAACTAGGGATTGGTACCGATCCATAGGCATGTATTGGTACCAGTCTATAATTTTGCTTGAATGTTGGACTTTGGTCCCGGTAATTGAAGCAATGTAATATGGAGACCACTTTGGGAGGCTGTTTTCATGTTGGCAATCTTGTCTCTTGACTCTGTTTAGCAACCAAGTTTAGCAGTTGTCATTCTGGATTCTTGCTTGATCGATTCAATTCATTCGAATATGGTCTGGTCAAAAGGCTGGATAACACTTACCTCCAAAGCCCACCTTATGAATGGAAGGTGTGCTTTGCTCAAGAACAGATATCAAAGTCGATGCAACATTAGTAGTTGGGTTTTCTGGCTATCAGACGATCGAGCTGTGACAAATCATCCTTTTCCTTTGGGTTCACCTGTAAATTAAAGATCGCCCCAGGCCATAAGAGCTAAAGACTTGAGTCTTTTCTTGAGTGTCAGTCGCAAACAATGATTCCGTGTTCTCTCGGAATCAATAAGTCATGGGTCGTGTCACGAATCAGGATCATCTCGTGTTCATTCGGGAGTTAGCAATCACATGTTGAAATCAATGGCTTGATTCTATAATCGCTAACAAATCATTTCAAGGACAAATGGCATTCAATGCCAAAGTATACATCTCAATTTCTTTGGGTCATGCATTCGATGACTGATTCAATTCCTGATCGCTCTGGATCATTAGTCTAAAGCTCGATCTCTTTGGATCACTAGTTGAAATCTCAATCTCTCCAAATCATTAGTTGAAATCTATGTCATGTCTAGGTTGATAGTTAAATCCACGATCTCTCTGGATCATTAATTGAATTCGTGGTTGTTCAGGGCCGATAGCTAAGTCCACGACCTTTCTAGGTTGTTAGTTGAATCAATGGCCACGCTGGGCTAATAATTAAATCCACGGTCTCTTCGAATCCTTGTTGAGACCAATCCACTCACTCTCCGATGAGGGGACTCAGCGACCAAGCAAGCCCCTCCTCTCATGCTTCGGCAAGGTGACTTACTTTTCGTATAAGTCCAATCCACTTCCTCTCCGGCAAGGGAACTTTCACCTTGCACTCCGTTCCCAACTCTCCGGTTGGGACTTAACGTGATCAATATTATACAAGTCCATCCATTTGCTCTTCGACAAAGGAACTTGCACCCGGCACTCTTGGCCCGTCTCTCCAGTCGGGACTTAATGTGATCAGTATCGCACAAGTCCATCCACTTGCTCTCTGACAAGGAAACTTGTACCTCGTGGCCATCGCCCCGTCTCTTTGGTCATGACTACCACAATCAATATTGGTCATTACATTCATGTGGATTTCAATAATCAGAGATCCATTTACTGGATTAAAATTCAAATATTAATAAACATAGAGTCAAACATCATGATAACTACCTTGCCGGGCGTTACAACCTAGCATCCAGCTCAGAGCGTGCCTAGGGATCGATGGAGAGCCCATACATGAGTAAGTGGCTCGACTATAATATTGCATTGTTTATTGAAAAAGAAGATAAAGTGCGAGAACCAAACATGATTCCCTACCATCCCAATTAAGTGATGATTATCCTCGACCTTGATCTGAGGACGTTTCCATTCACCGTAGATGATGACTGCTCCTATTCCATCATCGCAGCTCGGTTTCTCACATATTGCTGTAATGGGTTGTTTTTTACATGTTCCTCGATCAAACCATGTAAGTGCCTGCAATCATTTATGTTACGCCCATCCAGCTCATGGAATAGGAAATATTTTCCGAACATCCTTTCATGATTAGTGGGCTCTCTCCTTGCTGGTTTTCAATAGGGGATTTGTCCACTGGTGTCAAGGTTAATCTGCTTCGGGGTTTCATTCAAATCCGTGTAAGAATAGAATTTTGGTTCCTTTCTTTACCACTTTGATCCTTCAAAGCATTCATCCATCTTCCATTTCCTTTATCTTTACTTGATCCTGCTCTGGAAGGTCCTCCGCCATCCACAAAATTGACTTCTGCCCTCTCAGCCTCAGCATCCTCCTGACGCAGATATCTCTTGGCCTTATGATAAAAATCTGTGAGATTCATCGGAGGATCCCATTCTAAAGCAATCTTAAAATCTATCTTACTGGCTACTCTTGAAATAGCTGCCATCAGAACCAACAATTGGTCTGGCTTATCAACCGCAGTAGCTACCGCATTGAACCTCGTTAAATAACTTTTGAGGTTCTCTTTGGCCCTCTGTTTCACATTCGATAGCGTCATTACATTCTTACGTTGTTAAATATGGACTCAGAACTGTTTCATAAATTTATCTACCAGTTCGAACCGTCTGCTAGTGGAACCGTTCTCCAACTGTCCAAACCATAACATTGCTAAATCTGTCAAATACAAAGGGAAATACCATCCCATCACTTCTTCAGATGCACCCAACACTTCCATGTGCAGGATGTACCTCATTAGATGAACTATTGGATCCATATTACCATCATATGTCTCCAACATCAACAGCTTAAAATCAGGCGGATTCCTAGCGTACTGAATGTTCAGAGTGAATGGACTCCTATTCACATCCTCCAGACTCTGGTTAGGTAGTCCACCCCTCATTGCTCATCTAACCATCTCAGCAAGTCTGTCATTATCATATAAAGGAACTCTATGGTTTGCATTTTTAGCTTGCCTCCTTTTCTATAAGGGAATTCCGGCATGTATTCCTCCGGTCATGCATTTACATTCTCAGCAAGTTAATATCAACCATGCCCTCGAGCTCTCGGGGATCAGTGCCTATCGGTTCTTAGGGATCAGTACTAATCCATACAACTCCTTCGAGGGTCATTCCAGTTTTCCTCACTCCATTCCTAGGTGCATTTGCTCCAGATTCAGGCCTTTGATTCTGGTTTGCAGTAGGCCAGCTGTTTATATCTATCATATTCGCCTGAAAAATCCTTCCATCGTTTCTTCCTGGCGTTCTATCATCCTTTTTTGCATTTCCGTCATCATGGTCTCCATCTCATCTCTGGTTATGTAGATGGATGGGGGGTTAGCTCCTGATGATGCCTCTTGCCTGCCCCCTTGTTGATTTTCTTCAACAGCGGTGTTCCTAGCATATTGTCTCATCATTTTGAACTCTTTGAAATTTCAAGTCACTAAATTCAAGTTGTTCTCACTGAAAGCAACCAAATGTTTGAACTAAATGTGGCACAAACACCTAAATAAGTATTGTAGAGAAAAGAGTGAAGAAACTAAAAAAAAGCAAGACACAAAAGTTTTATAGTGGTTCAGCTAATCATTGCTTATGTCCACTTAGCTTTATTGTTGATTTGGTGGCTATTTAAAGGTACAGTTCGTATGGATCAGTAGGGATCCAAGGGGGTTATAAGAGAATCGTGGAAGACTTATAAGAAAGCAAAAGGTATTGGAACTAGGCCAACCCGCAGTGGAAAAAATAGGTGAATTTCAAAAAAAAATTAACATTTCGGATCATTAATGTGCTTATGAAGTCTAAATACATATTTAAATTTTATTTTAAATAAAATCTTTATTTTATTTAAATTGTTAAATTGGAGATTTGGATGTAACTTAATTTATGGATACTATAATGGATGTAACAAATACATCCATTTGTGTGAATATATAAATAGTGCTGATATAATTAATAAAAACATGTAAAATGAATTTAGAGAAGGAACTTTCATTTCCTTCTACACTATGTAGTAAATAAGGGAAGATATGTCAAAATATGAAGAGGGAGAAACCTTTCGTTTCTCTCCCTCTTTAATTGAATTATTAACATATTAAGTAACATTAATTAAGGGAAAAATTTTCTTTATTAATTTAAATCCAAATTAATTAAGTGTGAGGTATGAAAAGTGTGAATATATCAAATATATTCATACTTTAATTTGTATGATCAAATTTCTAAACATAAAATAAATAAGATTGATTGTTGACATAGACATGAATAAATAAGAATAAATTGAATGCAATCACATAAGAATCTAATAAGGTAGGAAACGAAAAAGTGGAATCATTGATTTATTTAGTTTCCCTTCTAACAAATTCAATTAATACAACATTGTTTTGCGTGCAAGAGGTATTATGATGTAATGACATAAACTAGTAATTAATGTATATATGTAATTGCCTCACTTTTAAAATTAAAAAAGGTTAAATCAGACTTTGGCAATTAAAAATACACATATTTGAAGTTTATATGTATACACACATATATTTACCCAAGCATATATATGTAATATAAAACCAAAACTTTCTAATTAAAATTTCAATTTGATAATTTACATTTCATTCTATATTAACAACTTAAATTGAACTTTATTTTGGAAATGAAACAAGAGTTTGGAAATTTTACAAAACTATAAATTTAGAAAAGATATATATATAAAATTTAAAATTACATAAAAGTTCATTCAAAATTTTAGATCAAAACCTTTCATGCTTGCATAAACAATATTCAAAGTGATTGTAAGTACAGAATGAATTGGAGAATATGTTTTATTTGAAAGAATAAAACATTTTCCATTCTTTAATTAAAACTTCCCTAATTAATTCCCTCGATCGCCTCTCTCTCCAATCCTTTCTTTTCATATGATATGTCATCAAATGACATAAAATTTCCACAAATCATGTCATCAGATGACATAAAATTTCCATTAATTATTTCATGCAATTATCTTTTATTTAAGTTACATCGATATCGTATATCAATGTGTGCAAATATAACTTTTATAAATGCATTAAATAATTACAAACAACTTCCAAACATCAAATAAATTAAATAATAATTAATATTTCTCAAATATCAATTAATTTAATCAATTTACAACATCTTATAAATTAATTAAATCATGTGGTTTTTGAAAGAAATCATCATTACGGTTGTGCGACTCAAAGGTTTAAATTCAATCAGCGATTAATATCGAATTATTCGAATATTAATGTTCACACGTCACTTAGCAGGTGGTGTGTGTGACATTTTAACTGAATTTATCGTTTACACATCTTTCCGTAAAATCCAATTTTACTTATTATAAGGGGCACCCGATAATAAAAATTATTTACACTGATTATTTTCGTCAAAACTATATCACATTAGGACTTATGAAAATTGGTAATGGTCAAAATTCCAATATCGTCCATATTTAACTTTATAGTCCAAATACAAAGTCCTAGGTTCAATAATAACAATTATTATTAATCGAACTGCTCTGGCCAGAGAATTTGACTTTGTGTTGACATCAGTTGACCGTGATACTAACCTCATATAACTGGGGAGATGAATCCTCTCTTGAATAGTGTTTCACTTCCAATGCTTTCACTCGACCCAACTATAGTCGTTCAATGGACACCGTGCCACGATTTAACTATAATCAAAGAGGAGCTTCCACATTGAAGATCAACGGTATTCTCAAGTCGAGAGAACTGTGTAAATTAGTCGCATCGTTATTTTCTGTTTGACCTTAGTTGTAGTAACCAACAGAAAAATATCGAGTGAGTCATTCCATTATTATCCACTAACTATCACTGCCCAACATTTGGAGAGCGTTACGTACTCTAGTCTCAACGGATGTATCGATATCCAATCTCGATACATCTTGACCACGAATATTTAAAATGTTATATTTGTTTTCATTGTGATAAATTACTCACGGTTACAATACTTTGTAACTACTATCAGAAAACATACCATTTATGGATTTTCTATTAAATATACTTTTACTTAAATTAATTAATTAATATAACATATTATATCTAGTATATAATAGAAAGAAAACACCTTTTATTATGAACAAGATTGGTTATCAAGTTAGATATATGTAACAAATTACATAATTGTCCCTAGTGCATACCCCTAACACTACCAACCTTTCATTTGCTCTTAGGATCAATTATGGAATCTCATTCAACTTCTCCGATCGATTTTCTCAAAACCAATTGGGTTAGTCTCTCAGTGAACCGGTATGCTATTATGTTTTAATTTTCTACTCTGTCGACTCTCTCCGATGTTGATAAACTAGCTTTATCATATGAAACAATTTAGAGTAAGTCTCTCGTCTTCTAGTGAGCTCTGTTATGAACCATACCGTGACATCGTTACCATATAACAATGTTATAGGATTCTCAACATTTGGAATCACCCTCAGCTCAATTATAAATTTGTGTATTTATATTTATATACGTTGATTTTATTGCGATGCTATTCAAAACGATGTACACAGCCTTTTTTTGAATCAACCATAGTCTTTAATTTGGAACATTTCGAACTTAAATATGCTTAACTTGAATTTATTATTGACATATTATACTCAATATCACTTATGAAGTTTGAGTCCGAACACTTCTTCATAAGGAGTTTGTTGTTTTTGTAAACAGTTCTCTGGTATTTCATAAATACACGAGAACACTTCAAACATATTTAGCAATATCAATTTGGATTTGATATTTGCTTCATGTATCAAATACATAAATAAATCACGATATCGTAGATAACATAACATGTATGATAATTCATGTTGCCAATACATAAGGAACCTTCTTTTATGTTCCTTATTAAACATTTTAATAAGGTGTCCAGGCATATCATTTAGGACATTCTCAATATCTTCTATACTTGCTATAAAAGACATCAATTAGAAATCCAACGTCGAGTATCAAAACAACTAAGGTCAATTTTAACATAAGTACATCGTTAAAAAAATAAGCAATGTGTTGTTTATTTATAATTTAGAAATATCAATATACCTTTTAACGCTCTTCTTATGAACACACGCTTCCTCTGCATTTTGATCGATAATCAAACTATTTGATATTCTTATCAAAATAGTTGTTCAATTTTGATGCTTGTCGAACGAAAACTTTCATATCTATTCTTGGATCATATCCAAAAAATCACAAACTCAATATCGCTTCCATTAACTTTGAGACATTTTGGTTATTATGTGTAAATAATTTACTCTAAATCATTATTTAGAACTTTCTGTTTCGACACATATGTATGAAAACATAAAGTCATACCATGCGATAATTTTGTGAGTAAAATCTGAAAAGCACATCGAATGGTGAATCTGTTGCGTTAATTTTTTACAATTGAAATTTACGGTATTATTCTTATCAACATGGCTCGCTATTATTTCAACTGCTTTTATCTTTCCTTTAAAGACATGTTTATGGCCAGTGGATCATATCCCTTTGGGTACAACTTTCAAAATAATATTTTGATAATGTACTTGGAATGTATTTCGTATTTGTCCATCATACCATATCATAAAGTCAGTACTCTTAATGGTTTAATTGACTTCTAAGGATTATCTATTCTTGACATTGATAAGAAACTCATAGTTACTCTTTAGTGTATAAGAATACTTATTAAACATTCTAGTGTGTTGTGTTCAATTTGGTTTAGTTAATTTCATTCCATCCCTTACAATCAGTTTTATCCTTGGATCATATCCAAATCCTTTTTACACAAATAATTTCTTAAAGAAATTCCTATGCTATGAAGTTGGTATTTCTTGAAACAACGGTTGTTTCTCAATACAATGGAACACATATTCATAAACATTTTATGAACTGCTTTATATAAAACTAATTTTGCATTAGTTCACAATATATTTATGTTCACAACATAAATTAGTCATCTAATGAATATAGTTCCCAAAATTCTCTTGGAACAATTCATACAAGATCCCTTATATACAAATATTACGTGCAGTTTTTCGATTCGCACAACCTACCAACTAATTACCTAGAATATATAGGAGTATCTTATAAGCCCTTATCTTATATGGTGTGTAAACTATTCTTTTAGATGATATTAGTTTTAACCTAGTGTACTACTCTTAAGTGCACACCTTATAGAAAGAATTTATCTCAACTTTACTCATCATTAATCGTGCTTTGTCCAACAAAGTTCGATTACTCCTTATCAATACATCATTATGTGTTACAAGAAGGAATTACCTTTGAGATTGAATCTTTATTCATTTTTAGGTACATTCGAAACTCTTTTCAATATACTCACATATTAGATCAAATCGAATCATTTCATTTTATTGCACGTCATTTTATTTACTTCCATTTTACACTCTATGAGTTTACCACAGACATACTACATGTGTACCAAATACACATGCCCTATCGGTGACAACCCATCGGTAAATATAACAATGTTTGTGGAACCGTTTTGACATTAATAGACTTGCGATTACATACATCAATATGTATCAATCTGAATAGTTCATCAACTCTTATGACGTCACCACTAAATGGGTGCATAGCCCCTAATTATTTGAGATATAATTAACTAGTACCTGTAAAATTGCGGAATAGGGATCTTAAGGCTAAATTAACACTAGAGGGGGGTGAATAGTGTTTTCTAATTTATTTGAATTGTTTTGAAATCTTTTGAAATTATACTTAGAATTATGCAATTTCTAATCATAGAAACAATTACAGAATCAAAACACAGATAAAAGTAAATGTAGTAAAAATAAAAGGAAAGACACACCAGGATTTTATACTGGTTCGGAGTTACCCTACATCCAGCTCACACAATTCCTTGTGTGGATTTCTTTTCAACTAGTAAATGCAAATACAATCTCGATTTCACGGCCACAAGGCACACCCTCCAGAATCCCGACCTTTGGGCAGAGTCACTTGATTTCCGGGCTATAAGCACACCCACTAAAACTACGAGCTACTAAGCACAAGCATTAGATTTACAGGCTATTAAGTACACAAAATTGATTTACGGGCTACAATCTCACCCACAAGTATAGTGGTTTGTATTTAATAGAGTTTTACAGACTCAGATCTTCAATCTTGATTACAAATGATCCTATAACTCTTGAATAGCACTTTGATCTTGATTGGAGTAGGAGAGATGATAGAAATCAAAGAGAAAATGATAGAGAATCAAACTAATGGTGATTGAGTTTGATTTTGGTTGAAATTTGGCAGAGTATGGTTATATTTTTGTTTAGAAAATGAAAGAGGATAAGGAGGAGAGAAGAATAATGAAAAAATGATAATAAAATTTGTTGGAAAGACAGGTATTTATAGAAGAATAACGATCATGTCCGTTTGCGAAGAGATGCGACGAATAGACGCTTCTTTTGAAATTTGATTTTTGGTAATAACGGCTAGTATGTCGCATATAGGGAAAGAGTATGTCGACATACTCGTTGTAATTTTGAAAAACACTTTAAAATATTATTTTGAAAATGTAGCGCTTTATAAAATAATTTGATACTTTGTAAACATGCTTAAATATAATTTATACACTTTTAAATCATAATAAAGCTTGAGTAAAATTATATGATAAGATTTTTGAAAAGTAAACAAATATAAATCAAAATTTAACAAAAATAATAACTTAGTAAAATATCAAAAACTTAAAATAATATTTATAAGTATAAGAAATTGAAAACTATTTAAAAGTTGTTTTGGAAAGTATATTTAAAAACTTATTTAAAAATAGAGAGGGGGAGAGAGAGATGAGAGAGAGATCAACTGCTATCAGAATTTTAACATAAATCTATGACTCTATAACTTATTTGTAATATCTTGAAATCTTGAACTCTTCAATACTCATGAGTCTGCATTCTCTAGCTCTTGAGTCTCTATATCAACATCTTGAATCTCTTCAATCTTTACTTGATACTGTACAACCTACTTAAATCATTACATGTCTAATATCCTGCACTATATAAAATATATCTTGATAAAACATTAGTATTCATATTTTATATGATTTCCTAAAGTTGTCATCAAAACCAATATCTCAGTTACTAACAATCTCCCCATTTTTGACGATGATAACTTTGTATATAAAATATAATATAACTCCCCCTTAATCTATGCCTAGTATTTTATATATTTCTCCCTCTTTTTCATCAATCAAAAATAACCAACTATAACTACAATTCTAATTCTAACTCTTAATATTAATTATAACTCCCCTTAAATAAACACTCTATACTCATAATGATATATATATATATAGAAATGATAAGTGATATGATCATGAAATGCAAAATGACAAGAATGATATATAAGAAATGATAAGCGAAGCACAAATCATTAATAGTAACCAAACCATACTATATATTCATTCAGTTATCTTATTTATAAACCAATCAATCCATACACACAAGAAAGTCAAATTAAAGTTAAAATACACACTATTCTTAAATAAAACAAAGAATAAGTCCTATTCTAACGAAAACTCTTAATGATGAGAGACTTATGAATGAGACAATGAGGATAATGAAGGCAAAAGTTTCCCTTTTGTTTGACAAGATTTCCATCTCTATAGAAGCATACTTCTTCCACGCACTTAACTTTGTCATCCTCCTTCATATTTTCTTCCTCTTCTTCCTCTTCCTCTTCCTCCTCTTCTTCTTCTTCTTTTTCTCTGCTTTGAAGAGGATTATGGATGGCCAAATTTGCAGAATCATCTTTGATAACCATTGGATTTGTAAGGTTATCCAATAGATATTTCTGCAAATTATGCATAATTCTACTCTGTTTCTCTTGTCCTTCGACATACGGAGTTGTATGACTTGAATTTCAGTCAATATCTCCAGAACATTCTTCATATCTCCTTCCAATTTGATGACTTTGGCCATAGTAGTGTTTTGGAAGTGTAACAATCCAAAATTTAACCCGTAATAATTAATTTGTTAATTAATTAGATAATAAATTAACTTTGTGAAATTATCAGAATTAAGCCACGGAAGTTGCACCATTGTGTCCGTGGTAATTTTCTGGTCAATTTTCATATATAGAACGTCAGAAACCGAGCTAATATGACCAAGTTATAAAATAAACAAATTAAGCAGAAAACAAAGAAGAAATATATATATATATATAAAGGCAGGTCGACCGGCCGGTCGACCTGGGCACCAAGGCGATCGACCCACCTCTGCAATTCGTGAACGAATGAATGTTCGTTCGTTCGAACATTCCAGAGCCTCTATTGACGTGTTTTGCATACTTTAACTCAATCTGGTTGTTCTATTCTTGCATCAGATGGCTCCTATTCAGCCTATGACTGGTTGCATCCTATTCAGTCCCCAAATCCAACGGTCTGAGGTCCACTTGTACCCCTATAAATAGAACCCTTGGCCTAACACTTTTTCTCACTTTAGATTTTCTCCGCTTGGGTTCGCCTTTTCAGAAAGAACCTAAAAGGAATAATTTTCCAAGGAAAGAATCTTTTTAATAAAAATATTTTAACAACCCCAAGTGGATCCTTGAAGGCCTAAAGGGAAGAGCTAAGACCAGAGGTGAGTGATTGTAATTATATTAAGATTTCTTTAAGTAATTTAAAATAATAGGGTTTCCAATAGTTGTAGTTTTACTACGATTTTTGGAATAGCCTTTTCAGTAGTTTATTTACAGTTTTTAGAATTATTTTCAGTCTATTTCCTTTCAGCTATTCTTTTCAGTAATTTTAGTTTATTTTTGTTAATTATACTTTATTACTGTTAAGCATAGTTTTTTTTATTGATTTATAGTTTATTTACAGTATTTGAGTTTATTTACTGGTATTTATTTCTTATTTACATCTTTTTCGACGCTTTGGATTTTATGCAAGCGTTTATTCTCTTCATCCCCCTTTTCTTCGCGTATGGATTAGAATAAATTAAATGTGAATATGGATTATATAAGTAAGAATATTGAATGAAGAAAATAAGATGTAAATCATAAAGACTGTAATAAATAATGGAATTGGACTGTAATATATAATGGAATTGGACTGCAATAAATAATGGAATTGGACTGTTATAAATAATGGAATTGAACTGAAATTACTCCTAATTATAATTAGAATTGGACTAATTAAAGATAGTTGGCATAGTTATAACTTAGAATTATAACTAAATAGAGTAAAAGATGAAAGAAGCTTATTTTCACACTTAAACCTTGGGTTAAGTAATGAGCATGATTATAACGTAGGTTATAATAAGGAAAAGAATAGAATGAGGCTTATTTTTAGACTTGGGATAAATTAATAAGCGTAGAAAGTAAAGATGATAATAAAGGCTTATTTAAATAATTTATCTAAGTTAATAAGCAAAGATGAAAGTAAGACCTGTACCAAATAACATTCCCTATTAAACGAAACGGTGGTCTCACATTAGTCTGAAGTGAGACGAGGGCACACTTATGCTAAAAATGGTAGTAATTGGTCAATTAGGAGTCCAAATCACGGGGATTTGGATAAGGGGCGCAACTAGATATTGTTTGGATGAAGGGCCAGTACCAACAGCATTTCCTCTATAGATTCTATGGACACACGGTGATCTCACATTAGCCTGAAGTGAGATGAGGGGCACGCTATGCTTGAAGTTAGAGGTAATAAGAAGACCCAATAGGTGGAGCAAAAGGTAGCATGGGCATGGTGGCAGTTACGCGTGCGACTTCCATTCGGGTGCTCAGTAATAGCTATGAGTTCCAAGCGCTTAGTATGGGTGTCTTTCGTAGACACCATTACCTTCTGTGTAGGGAGCTAAATATGTCGTCCAGATCCACAGTGGTTGCTCTGTGCATCTTTCGTAGATACCATTGGCTGCTGTGTAGGGATTTTATAGCGGTCGGTCTGCAGTAAGGTCTATGGAGTAGCAGGCCGATCAAAAAGGGTGGAATTAGGGTTACATCCTAATTACAGGATTAGGAATTCAGCCTAATCAAAGCAGAAATCAAGGACACGTGCAAGCAATCAAAGTTAACCTATCTTATAAATTGAGCAATATTTAATCGTACTTATTTCCAGTTTATTTCTTTCATATTTCCCTTGTTATCCTTATTTATGCTAGAACTGTTTTAGAGTCTATTACTTTTATCTTGCTTAAAGACTCTAGTAATTACAATCATTCACCAGACTTTTAGTCTAACCCACTCCTTTATTTTCCCCTTTTCCCCATAGGCAATCAAAGGAGAAGTCAGTAGACTGTTGTCGCTTGGAGTTTTCTTGGAGGAGTTCTCTACTATGTATTTCTTTTATTTTAGCTTTAGTTCTTTTTGTGTACTGGCTTATTATGAGGGATATTATGTACTCTGATTTTTAGACTATGAGTTTTTATTTCATAAGACATGTTGGGTTTTGAGACATGTATGTTGTATTGGGATTTTAACTTATTTGGTTTATAAAGCAATTATGAAGCTTTTGTTTTAAATAAGTTATAATTGTAGTTTCCGTTGTTTTTACCTATTTTTGTCTTGTGAATCTTAGTCTCTGTTAGTTTCAGTTATACCTACAATTCATCACGCCTTTTAATGTGTCCTTTTGGGTATATTAAGAGGTGTGGGGTGTTTCAGGAAGGGTTCGGGGTTAGGAGAATGGAAGGAAAACGTTGAATTTTGGTTGGGATTTAGGCCATAGTTTATTTGATTCGGAAGTTTTGAACAGAGAAAATGCAAAAAATGAAGAAGAAAGTTGAATTACGGTTTCTATATAACCGCCAATTTAAATTTTAGAGGGAAAATTTTAAAAACGATTTTTACCGTTATATGTCGATATATAGGTCTCATGTATGTCGACATACATGTAAAAATTTTGTTTATTTTATTTTTCTTGTAAATTATATAATTTTATGTTATTATTTTTAAATTTCTGATAGAGAACAAATTCCTAATTCTCTTCTTAACTTAGTAAAGGATGTTTGATTCAATGGTTTAGTTGATATATCAACTATTTGATTGTTGGTATTTATATATTCAAATGATATTATTTCTTTATTTAAATTATCTCTTAGAAAATGATGTCTTATATCAATATGTTTAGTTCTAGCATGACGAGTTGGAATTTTAGATAGATTAATCGCACTCGTATTATCGTAGTATATTGGTGATTTAGTAAAATTTAAACTAAAATCTCTTAACGTTTGTTGCATATAAATAACCCATGAACATGATAATGCTGCTGAAATATATTCTACTTCCATCATAGAAAGAGAGACAGTATTTTGCTTTTTACTAAACCAGGAAATCAGAGAGTGTCTCAAAAAGTGACAAGTTCCACTTGTACTTTTTCGGTCTGATTTACTACCAGCATAATCAGCATCACAATATGAAATTAGTTCAAAGGAGTCATCTTTTGGATTAAAAAGTCCATAGTCTAGTGTGTTGCTAACATATCTTAAAATTCGTTTTACGGATTTTAAATGAGTTTCTTTAGGTTGGGATTGATATCTTGCACAGAGACAAACACTATGCATTATATCAGGTCTACTAGCATAGTGATCCAATCATTCCTCTATATAGTTTTTGATCTACGTCTTTTAATATTTAATTTTTTATTAGTTGCCATTGGAGTTGGTTTACCACTTGTATTTGACATACCAAATTTATGAACTAAGTCTTTAGCGTATCTTTCTTGGCTAATAAAGATTCCATTACTTAATTGTTTAATTTGTAATCCTAGAAAATAATTTAGTCCTCCCATATGACTCGTTTCTAATTCTTTAGTTGTTATTTCTGAAAATTATTTATTTAAATTTTCGTTGTTAGATCAAAAAATAATATCATCTGCATATATTTGTATTAATTGAATATCGTTTTATTTCTTTTAATAAACATAGTACTATCTACTTTGTCTATTTCAAAGTTTGATTGTAATAAGTAGGATTTAAGTCTGTTATACCAATCTTTGGGAGCTGTTTTAGACCATATAAAACCTTCTTTAATTTGTAAACATGATTAGGTAATTTTGCATCTTCAAAAAGTGGTGGTTGTTCTACATATACCTCTTCTTTAACAAATCCATTTAGAAATGCACTTTTAACATCCATTTGATATAACTTGAAATTATTATATTAGCGAAAGCAAGTAAGATTCTTATAGCCTCTAATCTTGCTATGGGTGCAAAGGTTTCATCAAAGTCTATACCCGCTTCTTGACAATAACCTTGTGCAACTAATCGAGCTTTATTCCTTACAATCTCTCCTTGTTAATTCATTTTATTCCTATATACCCATTTAGTTCCTATTATAGACTTATCCTCAAGTCTTGGGACCAATTCCCATACATCATTTCTAGTGAATTGATTTAATTCCTCTTGCATAGCAAGAATCCATGAATCATCAGTTGATGCTTCCTTTGGATTTTTAGGTTCAATAGTTGAAATAAAAGCAACATTACTCATTTTGTTTTATTGATTTCTAGTTTTAACAACAGATTCAATGTTTCCAAGTATATTTTCTATAGGATGATCTCTTAAGTATCTAGTTCTTTTATTTGGATATGAAATTTCAGAATTATTATTATTATTGTCATTTTCTGTATTCTCGTTACTTCTAATTCATTTGGGTTATCAATATTTTCTTCTTCATCAATATTTTGATTATAACTTTTAAAAATTTCATCAAATGAGACATGTAATGTCTCTTCAATAGTATTAGTTCTAGTATTAAAAACTCTATAAGCTTTACTTCTATTTGAATATCCAATAAAAATTCCTTTATCTGATTTAGCATCAAATTTATCAAAATTATCTTTAGTGTTTAAAATAAAACATTTATTACCAAAAACTCTAAAATATGATATTTTAGATTTCTTATTATAAAATAGTTCATAAGGAGTTTTGTTAGTTAATTGCCTTATTAAAATTCTATTTAGTATATAACATGCGATATCAACTACCTCAGCCCAAAATTTCTTAGGTAAATTACTATCATTTAGCGTAGTTCTAGCACACTCTTGAATCGTTCTATTTTCACATTCTACTACTCCATTTTGTTGTGGTGTTCTTGGAAATGAAAATTTATAGGCTATACCTTTCTTGTTACAGAAATTATTTTTAAAAACGCCTACAGTCGATAAGTGTTCACACTTGTGTGTTCACTCACCACGCTCTGTATTCCCCTCACATAAGTCCGCAAGGCAGTGCATGAGTAATATATCTGGCCTCAATTTATCTGAGTTAGGCATATGTAAATATTGTTAATATCAATAAAGTTTTCAAATAAAAATTTAGAGAGAGTAAGCAATTGAAATCCAAGCACTATTTTAACTTATTTGATTTGACTTGTTATTGAAAAAGAAATGAAAATACCACTTTGATAAACTTTGATGATCAACTAAGGATCCATTTCATAATACACTTTGTTATCAACCGAAATAACGAGTTAAACTATAGTCTATTTGTTATGATAACTTCGTTTTTATTGGAAATTTTGATAAGTAAATGGCTTAAATTTTCAAGATAATGACCAAAACCTATATTTAACTTATTTGCATCAATTTAAAAGTAAATCCTTCATTGTAAATATTTTCAAAAACTTGCATTCACATCTTTGTAAATAAATCTTGCATTTTGTAAATATTTTCATTTTGCATTTGGATTTTGTGGGTAGTATCCACTGAAAACCCTCTCGAGACAACACTCGTCCTATTGGGGACACCTAGAAAATTGCCGATAAATTTTCTATCGAATTAGAAAATTGCCAATAAATTTCAAATTAAAATAATCGCAAGCGCACCGCATACTATCGTAGTACGTGGCGAGTACGGGTCGATCCACAGGGAAATGCTAGATTCTAAATCTCTATTCAATCAAATTAAACCAAAGTTGAAAGTGTGATTAGCTAAAAATGTAGAAAACTAAAAAAAGAAAATTGATAAAAATATGAGAGTGTTAAGACAATTTAGAGGTAATTTCCACTCTCTAGATCACATAAATCAAGAAAATGAAGTTATGATCTCTCTTTTGGTCATTAATGAGATTAGTTGATGTGCTTATCATAAGTATGATATATTTGTGTTATTAATTAGCCCAATATAAACCATCAAACTATAACACAACCACTAATACACATTTAATTCTCATGAAATATGACAACAAAGTTGAAAGCAAAATCTATTTTAAGCATGGCCTATTAACTATTGTCTAAAAATATAAGCCATCAAATTTTAATTTCAACATTCACTTCTTTGCCATAATCATATATAGATGAAGAGGCAATTTATGTTATGTTTGTTTAAGCATAGCCTATTTGGTGTCAACAATATAAGCTATCAAATTCAAATCAAAAACAACAACATTAAACCACTTCAAATGTTTCCATTAAGCACTAAAAGAGAACATAAACATCAAAATGTTGCATCTACATACTAGAGAACTTCATTACCCCTAAATTGAAAGGGATTAGGCTCTCATATTTATTATCAAATCAATAAATGTAGAAAACAACATGAAACAAACAAGAGGAAAAAGAGAGCTAAATATAAGAAAAACTAAGCTACTTGCATAAAAAGTAAATCTAAACTACTATCATGAAATGTAAATAAGCATGTAAAAGAAAAGAGCATGCATTAAATTGCATAAAAAAGAAAGAAAATTACATAAAAGAAGAAATGGCTAAGTAGCCATGAAAAGAAAGAGAGCTCTCATTTTATTTTTGATCTAAACTAACTAAGAGAAGAGAGTCTAAGAGACTAAAGAAGAGGAGATAATTACATGAAGACAAGGGGTATTTATACATGTATGAAACCCTAATTCATTATTTTGGGGAATGCCCAAAATACCCTTGAGGTAGTGTGGCTACCAAGTAATCATTAGCATATGTTAATTCTCTACTTAAATGTGCATGAAGCTTTAATGGCCTTTTAGCATGTGCATTAACTCCTAATTGAAAATCAAGGTAAGTGGTAGGTGGGGTCCTCCATGTTCATGAGTTTGAATTATTTTCATCTTCATTTGCTTTGTTTCCTTTTGTGCATGCATATCTTCACGAAACCACTTGTATTTGAGTTCAATTTCCTACAAAAATAATATAGAAATTTCCAATTAAATTTTCTCAAATTAATATATGCATAAAAATGACCATTTTGCCCCTATATGAAGATGAATATGTGACGTTTTGAAAATGATTTGAATTTTGATTTAAACATGTGAAAATACCCAATATGATCATTTATTTAATTTAAACATATTAAATATGGTGGTAAAAATATGCACATTTACGTGCACATCAATTCTCAGAATTTTCATTTTCGAATTCTCCACCATGATCACTTCGAATAGTTTTAATTTTTCTGGACATTTGATTTTGAGTTCGTTTAACAAAGATCTTAAACATTTCAAAAGCATCGCTTTTAAGTTTTAAGAAAATCGTCCACGTAAACCTAGAATAGTCATATACGATTACAAATACATATCCACTATGGTTTATAGATTGTATTTGAGGGGGACCAAATAGATCTAAGTGAAGAAGTTCAAGAGGATGAGCAGTAGAAATCATATATTTTGATTTAAATGAACTTTTTCTAAGTTTACCTAATTGACACGCATCGCATAGATTATTAACTTTGAAGTTCATTTTGGGAAGACCTATAACTAAATTATTTTTAGCAATTTTATAAATAAGTTTGAAATTCAAATGGCCAAATCTTTTATGCGAAATCCAAGGGTCACTTATTTCAGCCAAAAGACATAAGTTATCATTTGAGATTTTCAAACTTAATATATAAATGTTTTGGTTACCTTCAAAGACAATGTTTGACTCATTATCTTCAATGTGACGTTTATCTTTTACGAATTTAATTTTAAAACCTTTATCACACAACTGACTAATACTTAATAGATTATGTTTTAAATTCCTAACTAACAAAACATTGGAAATAGTATAAGTTCTAGAATTACTGAAATTACCGATGCCAATCAATATCCTTTAGAATTATCACCAAAGTTGACTGATCCCCCATCTTTGTAAACTATATCTTTCAAAATCTCTTAATATCATATGTTTGTTCATCAAAAGCTATGTAATACATCTGTTCCTGCAATTCATCCATTTTCAATAGAAAACGTGACTTTTCATAATGAATATATGCAAATCTGTGAAACATTGTAATGATGATTTTACAAATTATCCTTTCGAAAATAGTGTTAAAAATATTATTAAAGAATAGGGATCTTAAGGCTAAGTTGACACTAGAGGGGGGTGAATATTGTTTTCTAATTTATATGAACCTTTTGAAATTATACTTATAATTATGCAATTACTAATCATGGATACAATCATAGAATCAAAACATATGTAACAACCCATAATTTTTAACAAATATTTTATTTGAATTTATTTGAAACTTTGATTTTAAATCATTTAAAAATTGAAATTTTGGAATTTTCCAATGTATTTTTGGATTTTGGTTATAATTTATTTTCCAAATAAAATAAAAGAAAGATTTTCTGAAAATTTTATATTTTGGTCAACTTTGGTCAAACTTTGACTTTTAGTTGAAATTTTAAAAGTTGAATTTTAAATTTCCAATCATTTTCTTTTAAACTGAATTTGATCCTAATATTCGTTCTTCTTTTCGTTTCATCAAATTTTGTTTTATACTTTTTAAATCTGATAAAATTCAGCGTTTTACACGAAATTATTTTTAGTATTTTATTTCCTATTTTTCTATGTTTATTTTCTATTTTATTTGGTTTGGACTTTGAATTTATTGAGTTGTTGAGCTTGTTTTTGATTTGGGCTTGGCTAATGGGCTTTGGAAATTCTAAGAGACATAAGTTTCTTTTCTTTAGTATGAATAGATGCCTTTTCCTTTCCATAGCCGTACAAAACACTTTTCATTCTCATTTCATTCCCTAACAAAATTTACAGTAAGTCATTTATGTCTTCCACTTTCTCTTTTCTTTTTCTCTTTTTTTTCTTACTTATGCTATGTTCGGCCACCATCACCATCCCCTCTCTCTTGCCGACCTCATCTCCTCTACCACACCATCACCTATAACCTGCCATCACCATCTCCATCATCCCTATGCCATGCCGTGACCCCTAAATCCAAACTCCATCACCAAATCATGCTTGAAACCCTAGCCAAGCACCATATGATCATCACTTCCTCTTGCTAGCCTCGGCCACCCCCTATTTCACCACCTTCCATCCCTTAGCCATGACCAACCCAGCCCATAGCCGTGACCAGATGATGACCTGACCCACTTGACCCAAGCCTAACATCTAGGGCCGAGCACATTAGCCATAGGGCCGAACCACTTGTATACATGACCCTTCACTTGCCTTGACCTTTTGCCTTCCACGTGACTTTTGGCATGCCATCTCTTCACATACCATTAGCCGTGCCTCTTTTCTTGCCCATGGCCGAGCATATGTGCCTCAAAACCAAAGTGGCTAAGCCGAGAAAATGAAGTTATCGGTAACGAGGTATGCTTCGCTCAAGAACTTGTGTTGGTGAAAGCAAATTTGTTGGCATCAAATTCTCATCTCTCTGGATGTTTGATGGATGTTAAGTGTCGGACCATTCCTGCACAAGGAGATAGACTTAATCATTCCTATTCAAGAGCATTCATATTCAAAATATACTTTAGAGAGCAGTTCTCAGGTTGCTTCTATAAATTTTGATTGAAAGCAAGAACGATGCTGTAAAGATTTTTGAAAGGTGTCGCCCATAGGAACGAATCAGAGCATGGCTGTGGACCGTTCGGGTTGCTCATCACATGTGTAAGTCATTCTCTAAGAACTAACCTTTAAAACTGGTTTTATGCAAGGAATCATTTTTTATGAGGTGTCGCTCCTGGGAAGGAATCAGAGCATTGGACCGCTTACATTTGGGATCGCTTACATGAGTAAATCGCTTACCAGATGCTAACCTTTAAAGCATTTTTTTAATGATGAACAATTCAAATGCAGTAAGGAGTCTAATTTCTAGATCTCATTTTTTAGTTCAGTTCAGTTGATGATAATTTCTATTTGATTAGCAGACCCTAGAGTTCGGTACTTATCTGAGTGAGAGGCTTTGCATGCCCCCTGTTTCTGGTCCTTGCTGGTTGCCCCCAGCTATTTACTTTATGGTAGAAGGAAAGTTTGAATGAGAGGATGCCTCCTGGCTGCCCCCTTGCTGAGTTCCTTCGATAGCACTTTTCCTTGTATGAGGCTTCTTCATCTTTTAAAAGCTAGATCTAGGAACCTGTTTTTTAGATCTAAATTTTTCCTTTCAGATCTGGAGTTGGATCTTCTTCCTAACATAGAATAAGCTTCATATCTGAGATTCCCTTGTTCTTCTCAATGAAAGCACCAAAATGTTGACCCAAATAATGGATCAACACCCTGGATCAAGTGTGAAAGCACCAGCTTAAACGGCAATCCAAAAAACAGCAACACAGATCACAAAAATAAGCAGAAAAAAGAGGAAAAGGTAAAAGATACATAAATTTTTTATAGTGGTTCGGCTAAATCTATGGCCTACATCCACTTTATAATTTATTTATCGCTTGTAGTTTCATATTACAAGAGATTTTAAGGAGGAGAGGAGAAGTCATCTTTTATGTTTCATTTTTCTTCCCTTTTTCTTTTGCAATACTAGGTGTCTTTATAGTTGTAAGCCTTGACCCAGTGATGGTGTGGAATTGTAGTGACGCTGACTAGGTTGATATTAATTGCACCATAATCTTCTTATTTAAGGTAAGGATGAAGGGAATTAAGGAATATTTGATATGGAAATGGTTGGCATTAATTAGTAATAAATAAGCAGGTTATCATGACATTTATTGGGCATTAAATCCGGCTTTGATGGGTAATGAATTGGTATTTATGGTGGAGATATGACTGGTTTTTATTAATTATTTGAGGTAATAAACGCTAGGAAATCAGGAAGTAAATCTTTAATTTCTTCTTCAAGGATGATGACTAATTTGTTGGATAACAACTACTATATGTATTATCACATTTTCAAAGTGCTACGAATGCTAAAAATACAATGCTTTTGAAATGTTATAATTGAATGAATGAACTTAGAAATGCTACAACTTTGGAAATGAATATTATTTTTGAAAGATATTGGCATCGAATTTAAAAGGGTTTAAAATGAAAGTGTTTGGATTTGAAATATAAACCATTTTGAAATTTATAACCACGGGTTATAATAACGATTGGTTGTTAAAGAGACCAGGATCGGATATGAACATACTCTCTGTCGATACCGAAAACCACTTTAACAACTGTGTACGCGGTGGAGATTCCAGAATGAAGTAGGATGGTGGTGACGATTCTATTTTGAGGTATAAACGTGGACCCAACTCCCGTGAGTTGGCATAAGGTGGCTAAAACAGGAGCAATCGACGGGCTAATGAGGTAGCTCCTCTTATTGGACACATTCCATCGTATACCATTTTATTACTTTATGATTGATTGGGTGCACCCCTTGATTCGGGAGTGTGGCTCGAGGTGGGCGATTGCTGCGGCTCTGCGTTACCACCAGCCCGGAAGTGTAATTGGTATATCTACCCTGGCATTGCCTAGTTGTGCCGTGTCACCTACCATAGCGTGCTTTACTACGAGTTTGTTTTGTACCATACCTATGGAGTGTCCTCTGACGACGCTCATTACGGAGGAGATTACGGTACTGTATAGACTATGGGAATATATAAAATGTGTTAAGGGGGATATGGGTAACGCCTTAATGCTATTTTGAAAGTTTACTTTACTTTAGACATTATTATAATAGCGTATCTTACTACATAGTAGATAGTTTAATGGATCCTTAAAGGATGGATGATCCCAAGCATCCTTTAAGTTATTGATGCATTTCTATTATAGTACACTTGAGTTGATTTACATTTTATAAGTATGTATGTCCCGACTCGAGTGTTTTGTGTTTTGCTTTACGCTCGGGTCAGCCTGAGTATCACGGCTTTGGATTCACCTGCTAGAGCTAGAGATTTGCTGGAGATTATCTGTCTATCTAGTTGTCTATTTCCATTTCAGTTATTTCCTATTCAGCTTTGCTTATGTATTCGTGAACTTATGTATTCAGAATCCTGTTGTATCTGTTTTTTAGACTATGGTATTTTGTATCTGTTTTGAGACTATGTATTGTAGTAGCTTCATGAACTACTATGTATTTTATTTCCGCTGCGAGTTATTCTGATATTCTGTGTCTGTGATTCTGTGATTGATTTTATTTGCTCCAAATTATTTACAATCTATTGTTTTGAATTATTCAAGTCCGACATGTGTGGTTTTATTGTCGATTTGAATGGTCCAAAATAGTGGGTCGTTACATTTGGTATCAGAGCTTTGGTTTTAAACAAACCTTAGCCTATGGAGCAAAAACTCATTAGAGATAGGGTAGAAATACCCTAGAATGAGTGAAATCAATCTTAGAATCATTTCTTTGTGAGAGAACGTATTTTTAAGTATAAAAATGATTTTCAAATAATTTTTAAAGGATTTTAAAAAGATTATTTTGGATATAAAATTTTCTTGTTTTAAAATATCTTTTTTTTTCTTAACTTCATTCCTTTCGAATCCACCTTGTTTATTTAGAATTCTTTGATTAGGATTTCCATTCTAGTTGAATCTTATCTTTGTCTTTCTTTTTACCTTTGTCCTAAAATTCATTCTTTATTTTTCCAAGATGAATCATAGGAATTCCAGAGGTAGGGTCGTGGTGTTGCCCCAGTTCCCGAGCCTGTTGCACCCATCAGGTTCACCACTCTCTGTAAGGAATTCACTCAGCTTGGTGGTACCAAGTTTACTGGATCTGAGAGCATCATAGAGGCTCAGCAGCGGTTGAGGAGTCTAGAGAGGATTTTCACTGGTTTGGAGATTACTGATGCTCAGAAGAGTCAGTTAGCAGCTTGGCAGTTGCAGGAGGCAGCCCAGGATTGGTGGGAGTCTGTCACAGCTCAGACTATGGAGGCAGATATTTCTTGGGAGCAGTTTAGGTATCCTCTTGTGTTAGTCTTGTGTTATGTTCAGTTTTCTCTCTTTGGAATCTTTCTTAAGCTTATCTATCTTTTTCAGGGAGGCTTTTGTGGCAAAGTGGATGCCCGAAGCCGGGAAGTCCCAGCTATACAGAGAGTTTATGGATCTTAAGCAAGGGAGCATGTCATTTTCCGAGTATGAGCGGAAGTTCAATGAACTTTCCAAGTTTGGTCCTGGCCTGATTGACACCTCTCTTAAGAAGAATGAGAAATTTATAGCTGGAGCTCGCCCAGAGTATTATGATCGTCTCATTTCTCATGTTCATGGTACCTTCACGGAGCTGATGGACATGGCCATTAGATATGAGAATCCCACTTCTAAGGAAGCTTCTGTTCCTCGTGCTTCTCCATCTCAGCCTGGTTCTGGCAACTCTAAGAAGAGGAAGCCTAATTTTCATCAGCAGAAGCAGAATTGGCTCAAGAATCCTGGTTTAGGATCTACTCCTCGGAAGCATCCTATCGACCTATCTTCCATCACCTGCTTCAAGTGTGATCAGAAGGGACACTATGCCAATAGTTGTCCTACTACAGTTGGTGCTGCTGTTCCTCCACCTCAGGATACCAGGAACAACCTCTGTCATGTCTGTTTGCAGCCTGGCCATTTCAAGAAGGATTGCCCCTTGTATCAGAAGGGCAAGACATCTGGAGTCTTTGCCATGACTTCTTCCACTCATGCCCCGCCTACTCCACCTGCTCCTAGTGATACCCAAGGTACTCTCCAGGGCACCTTTTCTCCGTTTAATTTTCATGTTCGTGTTTTATTTGATACTGGAGCTTCGCATAGTTTTATTTCTATGGATCTTTGTGATAAGTTTGAGCATCTCCTTTCTCCTGAGTTTGCATCTGTACCTTTGTGTGTTACCAATCCTATTGGGGGTCCCGCGAACCTTAGTAGGATTTGTAGAAGGGTGAAACTCTTCTATTCTGGCTATCGATTTTCTGGTGATTTCTATGTTCTCGGTTTTGATGCTTTTGATATATTGCTTGGGGGTGATTGGCTGAAGAGGCATGAAGCCGTTATCTCTTGTAAAACCCGAACTGTTTCTCTTGTTGGAGATAAGGCTGATCCTTTGGTAATTCAGTGTCGTATGCCTCAGGATTTTGCTGGCAGTTTTATTTTCTCTCTGGATTCTTCTCCTGGTGATCTTGATTCAACCCATGTGGTTAAGCTCTATCCCGATGTTTTTGGTGAAGTCTCTTCTTTACCTCCTCGTCGGGAAATTGATTTCCGCATTGATCTTATTCCTGGAGCTCGACCTGTAGTTCCTCCTCCCAGAAGAATGGCACCCCGTGAGAAGGTTGAGTTGAGGAAACAAATTGAGGACTTGTTCTCCAAGGGTCTGATCAGACCTAGTCATTCCTAATGGGGAGCAGCAGTGGTTTTCGTCACTAAGTCCGATGGTTCTTTTAGGATGTGTGTTGATTATAGGGAGTTAAACAAGCTTACTATGAAGAACAGATATCATATGCCTCATATCAATGATATGTTCGATCAGCTTTATGGAGCTACTGTTTTCTCTCAGCTTGATCTTGCCACAGGTTTTCACCAGCTCATAGTTGCTGAGGAAAGTATTCCCAAGACTGCTTTCCGTACTGAGAATGGTTTCTATGAATGGTTAGTTATGCCTTTTGGTTTGACTAATGCCCCAGCTTTCTTTGTTGATTTGATGAATCGTGTTTTTCATGATGTTCTTAACAAGTTTGTTCTAGTCTTCGTCGATGATATTCTAGTCTTTTCTAAGACCGAGGAAGAGCATGAATCTCATTTGAGCTTTGTTCTGGGGACTCTTAGGGTCATCAGTTGAAAGCTAAATTCTCTAAATGCCATTTTTGGAAGGATGAAGTCCGATTTCTTGGACATATTGTTTCTAGTAATGGAGTTTCTGTTGATCCAGTCAAGATCGCTGCGATCAATGGAAGTCTACCTTTTTCTCATCTTTCTTTTGAAATCTAATTATTCTATCTTTCTTTGTAGTTCTTATTTTTCCCTATTCTATTTCAAGATTGGGAAATTCCTAGGACTCCATCTGATATCCGTAGCTTTCTGGGCCTTGCCGGTTATTATCGGAGATTCATTGAGAATTTTGCTCGGATTGCTGCACCTCTCACTGTTTTGACTCGAAAGAATGCTAAGTTTATATGGAATGATAAGTGTGAAGCGACATTCAATGAGTTAAAGCGCAAGCTTACTTCCGCATCAGTTCTTACCGTTCCAAATGGAAATAAGGGATTAACGGTATACACTGATGCTAGTCGTGAAGGTTTGGGAGCTGTTTTGATGCAGGATGGGAAGGTCATTGCTTATGCCAGTCATCTATTGAAGACCCACGAAGCCAATTATGTTGCTCATGATTTGGAATTACTTGCCATAGTTTTTGCTTTGAAACTTTGGAGGCATCATCTTTTGGGAACTAAGTTTGAGCTTTTTACGGATCATCAGTCTTTGAGGTATATTTTCACCTAGAAGGATTTGAATCAGAGACAAGTTAGGTGGCTAGATTTCCTTGCTTCTTATGACCTTAACATCAACTATACCCCTGGGAAAGCTAATGTTGTGGCAGATGCTTTGAGTCAGAAGAAGGCGATGTTGTGTCAGTTTGTTGTTTCTTCTCCTCTTTTGGATCGTATCATGGCTAAGCAGGATGAGGATCAGATGCTTAGGCTTATGAAGGAGAGTGTCCGTAGTAGAATTGGTGGTAGTAGTCTTGATGGTAGTGGAGCCCAGATTGATGATAGAGGGATTTTGAGGATTAATAATCGGATTTGTGTCTCGAATGTTGATGGATTGGGGCAGGAGTTACTTCGGGAAAATCATCGATCCAGACTTTCTATTCATCCGGGTGTGATGAAGATGTATCAGGATATGAAGAAGTTGTATTGGTGGAAGGGTATGAAGCGTGATATCTCCATTTTTGTTAGTAGGTGTGCGACTTGTCAGCAAGTCAAGGCCGATCATCAGAAGACCCCTGGTTTGTTGCAGCCCCTTGAGGTTCCCAATTGGAAATGGGAATAGGTTTTTATGGATTTTATTGATGGATTACCGAGAACTAGGAGGGGTAATGAGAGTATTTGGGTTATTGTGGATAGATTGACCAAGTCAGCTCATTTTATTCCGGTCAAGTCTACCCGTTCTGCTTCGAGTTTGGCTGAGATTTATATTAGGGAGATTGTTCGTCTCCATGGTGTTCCTGTCAGTATTGTTTGTGATCGTGATCCCATCTTCACCAGCCAGTTTTGGAAAGCTTTTCAGGAATCTTTGGGTACTCATCTGAATCTGAGCATTGCTTACCATCCGTAAACCGACGGTCAAACGGAAAGGGTGAATCAGATTCTAAAGGATCTTCTTCGTGCTTGTGTTCTTGATTTTGGAGGATCTTGGGAAGATCATCTCCATCTTGTCGAATTCACCTATAATAACAGTTATCAGGTATAATCTCAAATTTTCTATCTTAATCTTTTATCTATCTCATTTAACTTTTTGAATTCAGGCTAGTATTGCAATGTCTCTGTTTTCTTCTCTTGACGGACGACCTTGCAGATCTCTATCTTGCTGGATTGAATCCGGTAATCGTTTGGTTCTTGGTCCTGATATGATTCTGGAGGCTTCTGAGAGAGTTGAGGTGATTAAGAGAAAGATGAGGAGTGCTCAGGATAGGCAGAAGAAGTATGCCGATTGGCGTAGGAGGAGTTTGGAGTTTTTTGTTGGTGATCTGGTTTTCCTTAAGGTCTCTCCCTTAAGGAATGTGATTCGGTTTGGTCGTAGAGGGAAGCTTGCTCCTAGGTTCATTGGTCCTTTCCGCATCTTGGAGAGCATTGGCTCTTTAGCTTATCGTCTGGACTTGCCTATGAAGTTTTCTGGAGTGCATAATGTATTCCATGTTTTGCATCTTCGTCGGTATCTTCATGATCCATCTTTGATTGTCCAGCCTTCTGCTCTCGATAGTTTAGATATTGAGCCTAATCTGACTGTCGAGAGGAAGCCATTCGTATTATCGATAGAGGTACAAAGCAGCTGAGAAGGAAATCTGTCAACCTGGTCAAAGTGCAGTGGAGTACTGATGATCGGGATTGTACCTGGGAGACGGAGGAGAGCATGCGTGCTTCGAATCCGGAATTGTTTGTTTCAGGTACTATTCGTTATTCTATCTTATCTTATCTTTCTTTGTTTTCGTGTCTCGTTCCTTTTCGAGGACGAAAAGCTTTGAGTGGGTAAATAATTGTCACAACCGGGTAACACTTAATAAAGTAAAATTGGATTTTATCGAAACCAAGTAAGCAATAAATTTGACAAAAATGTTACACCACCTGTTAAATGGCGTGTAAACGTTAATATCCGAACTGTTCGATATTAGTCGCAGTCTAAATTTACACCAAAGAGTCAAACAACCAAAACGTCGAAAACTCCTTTTACCACCTAATTTAATTAATTTATAATTGTTATAAATTAATTAAATTAATTAATATTTATGAAACATTAATTATAAAATTTTAGTTGATGTGTTAAACAACGTTAATAATATATTTATAATAATTATAAATATATCAATCGATATATGATATTAGTAGGAGTTTAAATCAGATTTAAATGCAGGAATTTTTTTCTCGGGCATGGAATAACTACAAGGCCCATTTGGAAGCTACAAAATTCGACCATAGATGTGCAAAGATGAGGCCGGCCGTGTATGGTACATGGCTAAATAGTTTGATTAAATAAAAGGCAAGAATTTATAAAGAGGAAAATGAGGATTCGATCGACTTTTTACTCTCTCATGCTTCCTTTATTGCACCACTTTTCCCTCATTTGATTTTAAGGAAAAAGTCCACTCATTTGTAGAAGCAAAGATGGCTGGCAATGGCTTCTCCAAATGCCAAAAAAATTCAAACTATGAAGCACATCAAATTAAAGCGATTTGATCGCCAGAGGTGAAGCACTCCAGTAGTCAGAAACTCCGAAATTGGAATATGATTCAAGGACCACTTATCTTCTTTTTAGCATGTGCTAATTGGGTTATTATAAGGTACACATCTCATTTAACTTTGTTATACTCATGTACTATATCATATGTCTGTTGGATAGCTCTTTTATAATGAATCGGTATATCGGTGTTCCTTCACATATTAGATGGTTGAACATATTGGTGCGTCTATATATATATATATATATATATATATATTAAAAGTTATTTTGTATGCTTGCTGGTATTAACTCATGGCCAAACAAAAAGCATTTTTTTGTAACTAAACAATACTATATACGATTTTATTAATTAATTAATTATATCTAAAGATTAAAATCATATGATAAATATTTTAAAATTTACAAAATTTTGTTTTTACATAATAATAATTTTTGCAGCTGGAAAACTTTATTTTAATATATATTTATATTTATTTTATATTAAATATTAATATAACTATTTATTTAACTAGAAATTGATTGTACAAATAATAATATATATATTCATTATGAATTAAATATTAAATTTTATATAATAACATTACATGATTTTTAGATTACAAAAATGTTTTTTAATAATTTTATTAATTATTTAAATCGGTTTTTAAATTTATTTTATAATTATATTATAAATTCAGAAAATAATTTCTTTGATGCCGTGAGCTTACATTAATTTTAAAATTTTATTATATATATATATATATGTGTGTGTGTGTGTGTGTGTATAAACTTATGTTTGTGTATTTATAAATAATTTTAATTAATTAAATTTTGGAAGATATCGCGAGCTTCAAGTAAGCTTACATTAATTTTAAAATTTTATTAGTAATGTATTTATGTATTTACTTATATATTATATATATAAGTACATACGCGTGAATTTGTATATTTATAAATAATTATAAGTCAAAAAAAATTATTTTTCTTTATAATATTTTTGGTCTTATAGTAGCAAAAATATTATTTTCAAATTATTTTATATTAATTATTAAATGATTTCATAATTTAATATAAATAAATATTTATAAAATATTTTTTAAATATTTTATATAAATTATTATAATTATTATTTTTGCATATATATATATATATGATTAAATTTTACATATGTATAATTTAATATAAATATATACATAATATTTGATACACGTATATATATATATTCATATAGATAACACATGGAATACTAAAGGGGCTGATGTGTCCGTTTTAGTGTAAAACTCAAACATTTATGCACGGGCACGTCAAACATGCACTCTTTATTATGTTGCATGCTCACATAGACACATATGTGTATATGATACACACATTCAAACATTATATAAAACTTTATTTATAAATTTAAACAATGATTTTATTTTGAAGAAATCTAGAAACGTTCTAAATGAATTAGACTTTATAAGCCCAATAAAAATCCAAAATGGTAAAAAAAATTAAAATTCACTCATTTCTTCCGCTATGAGCTGGTCCGATTCTAACGATTTGAATTTGGGCCTTGAGCTAATTTTCCAAAATTTGTTTTGAAATTAAAATAAAATTATAAATTTAAAAGGTTAAATTTATAATAAGTAAAAATTTATCAATGTTATAAAATTATTTCGAAAATTTAATATTTATTTTCGAATATATATAATAAATTAAATAACATATATATTGATATATGTTACGTTACCTTAAAATGGTTAAGGTGATGTATTTAGACATAATTTTTGAAATAAATTATAATTAATTAAAACTGTTTAACTAAATTAAATTAATTAAATGATAATTAACAAATAATATAATACATATATATTAAGATATATGAAAAACTATAAATGTTATAATATACACATTTAATTTAAAAAGTTTAAATGGATAAAATAAAAATTAATTAAAACGTTAATTAATTAGTCATATAAGATTTAATATATAATTGATATAATATTATACATAAGACAATTTTATAAGTTAATTAAAATTTTAAAATGTTACACAAGAATTAAACTTATATAATATGAATGTATAATAAAAGGTGAAACAATAAGAAACCCAAATTAGATTTAAGGAATGAATACATACCTATAGTATGTATACCGTGATTTTAGATGTGTTTGACAGTTGAATCGTTAGGGCAATTTATGAGAAATACATTATTCCATAAGTCGATATCACTTAATTAAATATATTAAAGATTATGAATCTTTAATATAATAGCTGTCATCTACCGCTTACAAATTAATAGATTACTTGCATACTCCTTAGTTATTGAGCTTTTCTCAAACTAGGGATGTTATGTGTAGTACTATTAATATATAGAATAGACAAGGTAAGATACATTGTAACGACCCAGAATTTTGAACAAATTAAATTGAGAATATTTAATTAATTTTAAATATTTGAACGATGATTTAGTTTGAATCCCCGATATAACTTTGAAACAGACGATTAAATTATAAAATTTAATCTATTGTAAGGTGAATAAAAATTTGAATCTTCAAATTTAGGCCGATTAAAAGTATTTCGAAAGCTTTTAAAATTCGTATTGATAATTCTGAAGATAATAGAAGCTTCGGAATCAAATTTGAATCTGCTCTGTTCAGTTTTGAATTTATATCGTTTGTATCGATATATAAAAATAGTCGTCCGAGGCGCAGTCTCGGAATTCGACGAAACCAGTTCCATTGGGTCCGGAATGTTGTATTATTGCCGGATTTCAATTTTCGTAATTTTCGGTGTTTATAGGTGAGCACACGACGTGTAAACGCATCGGAATTTATTCGAATTCGAATTTAAATTTAAATTTAAAGACATCAGCCACGTTATCTTCCCTTTTATCACGCCAAATATCACGGGAGAAGATCGTGCAACCCATGTTGTTTCTATTTTATTACCATCTTCCCCTTTCTCTTATCTCACTGCCGAGCTATCCTCTTCAGTTCAAAAAAGAAAATCGAAATCATCTCGTTCCATCCCTCAGCTTTAAATCGAACGCAACCATCCTCTATTCAATTCGAAAATTCTTCTCGTTCCAAGCGAAACCGAGCGACTCGAGTGCGAGCATCAAGAGGGCGGCGATGTCGATCAAGTCTGGAAGGCGCGCATTCGTATTCGTGGACGAGGCAAGGCGTTCGTAAGCTCGCGGTGGGCAGTTCGTCGAGGAAAATCTAGGGTTTCGATCGAGTGGATCTCGATCATGGAGGCGCGCGAGCAGATTTCGCGTGGGAGGAGAGCACGACGAGATTGCAAGGCTTTGACAGCGATCATCGCGATGGAGGCGGCGCGTTATCTCGATGGCGAGGCGCGTGTAGGGAGAAGCAGGCGATGCGATTAGGGTTTGAAGGGAATGCAGATGGTGGCAGCTAGGGCTTCGAAATGTCAGTGGTAGTCTTGTGTAGTTTGAATGGAGAGATCGTTGATTTTGGGTTCAAGCAGATTAAGGTAATTTTATTTCAAAACATTTTAGATTTAATATTAGTTAAGTTTAAACTTGTAAATAAACTGTTGTTTATTATTCACCTATCGGAATTTAACAGCGAAGTATAAAACAGTTTCGTTTAAATTAAATCAGATATACCCATATATGTAAACAAAATATATATATATATACAAGGTTGGAAATATAGGAATTTTGAATTTATGGAAGTTCATATGAAAATTTGATTTTTGGAATCTATGAGTTGATTTAAAAATACAAATTATTAGTTAGTTAAATTAAATTTAAAAGCGAATTTAATTATTCGTTGGTTCGAATATTAACCAATTACCAAATGTTATACAAGGTTAAAAAAATCGAGAAAAACAAACTGGATTGGAAAAGTAAACGGATTGCAAAATAAAAAGCTAAGGTGAGATCTTCTCACTCAGATTTATGATTGAATTGCAGTTATTGATTGATTTGTTTGAATGTGCTATTAGATATGATAGGATATATCTATATATATAGCAGTATATACATATTGGCATATGTATATATTGGATTGATGATTTCCCGCCTCGTATAGCGGATGAGACCCTATTGCGCCGTTAGTAAGCGGATTTTTATAAAACCTATATACCGCGATATTCCACCTCGAAGTGGAATTGGTATTGTGCTAACGTCTGTGGATGCAGGGAAACAGGTTGGAGGGATCCAACTGGACCCCTCACATTGATTGAATTTATATTCTACTGTGATGTGTTAATTTGTGAATGATTTTTGATGTTATTAATCATATTGATGTCTGGAAATTGTTTGAAAGCTAAAATTTAGCTGAATGGATGTTCGATATCATTGGATTCCAAAAATAAACGAAATTGAATTTTTGAAATCAAAATAGAAATTTCTAAGTGAATTAATTTTAGAAATTGAATAAATTTTGAAGAAGGGAATTTTAAAATATAAAAAGTTAATTTTTAAAATCTTATCGAATTAATTCCAGAATCAAGTGAAAATGTTAAATAAATGGATTTCGTAAAATAGTGATTATAAATTGAAGAATTTAATTTAAAAATTTGGATTTTTAAATAGATTGAAAGAAACGATTGAAATTTATTTTCCTAAAAAGGAATTTATTAAAAGAAGATAAGTTGGAAATCCAACTAGAAATTTAATTGGTAAATGGAAATAAATTGGGAAATCAATGTAAAATGATTTCAATTTGAAGAATCCATTTTAAAACAGAATATTGAATAATTTGAGAAAAAAATGAGGAATTTACTTAGTAGTGATAAATAAAAAAATTAGAAATCAATCTATAATTGATTTAATATTTGGAAATGAATTTTTGAGAAATCGGTATGGAAATTTTATTCAAAGTTGAAACTAAATTTTGAAATCAATATCGAAATTGATTTGGGATTGAAGTTTTTTTATAAATAGAATTGGAATTTTATTTTGATAAGTAAAAATATAGAAGTCGATAAAAAGAAGATTTATAAGTCGAGATTGTTATTAAAATAGAAATAGAATTTACAACCGTGTTTATAAATTCGAAATAGATTGAATTGGATAAATTTAATATAGATAATTTCTAAAGAAGATATATCCGCGATTTTGGATAGCGAATTATCTTTGAAATAAATGTGTAGAAATAGATTTAAATTGGTTAAGTGAAGTATATTCACGATTTTGGACAGTGAATATATTATTAAATAAAATGGATTATTTATTGTTGAAGAAGTGATATTAAAAATGAAGTTAAACATTTTAAAGATGTTTAAAATGTATTATGAGTCGAAAGCATAGATTTCAACAGTACTTGTTGAAATAGACGTTTTCGAGAAATTTAAGGTAATGGTGGACTATAACATTGTTGTTATAGTAAATGATTTCCGGAAGGAAATGTTTTATATAGTATTGGGATTTATACATCTATCTTAACTCTGAATCCCTATACTAGTGATTTTGAGTCGTCGTAACGATGTTTTACGTAACATTCGTTTTGACTCAAATAAAGGTGTTAAAAGAATATTTTCCTTAAAGAATGAAATTATACTTAATTTGATTTAAGTATATCGAATATTTTCAAATGTTGAAAATAAATAGATTTGTGAAAATACTTATTTTTAAATAAGTATGGAATTGCTTTTCCAATATGAAATGAACGTTTTGAGAATTTATCCTTGTAAAGATAAATTGAAATTGAATATTGAAAACGATTTGAAAATCGAATATCAGTAGATATTCGAAAGTATAAATTCGATACGGAATTTATAAAAGAAAGCGAAGTTGTTTAAAAATAAATATTGATTTATTTTTGAAGAGTGGAAATTGATTTGAAATTGTTTTCAAATGGTTAAGTGTGGAAAATTCTATATCTAGTAAAGATATTTTTGAAGATGAAACAATTTGGAAAATTATTTGGAATCTGATGATGTTGCGCATCTTTATTGATAGTTAAATAACCGACTATCAATAATTACCTTTAGATAGGTATTTGTTGTGAATTGGATGAATTTGAATGCCACACTTATTTTTGAATAAATCGCTCACTATTCGGGTTAGCCGGGAAAGGACTATGGGGTCGTATAACCCATTCCGAATATGTGATACGTCGTTATGAATTGCATTCGAAGACCGGTGTTGAAGACCGGATATTTTTGAAAACGGAAGGATTACCGTCGAGTTACTCTACATCGACTGATCTTCGATTTAGAGGTTTTATCACCCTTAGTGACGGGAAGTCCGGACGTGATTAGAAATTTATCCGGATATGCAAGGGCTTCGTGAGAAGTGCCTTCGGTTCTGTTCGATCCCGGAACAGACTTGTATGGATTGTGTGTCTGACGTTACAATTTGAGATATAAAGCTGATTTCTTTCAAATACATTTCTGTTGGTGGCGGAGAATTTATTCTCTTAGCTAAACACCCTTCTCTAAGACGTACGAGCTCAGAGGTTATGTAGTTGAAATTCATCAGCGATATATCCCAATTTGGTAACGTGGCATACTGAGTGTTGCTGTGAAATGATCAGTGTTTGATCATTTGTGATATGATCATTTGTTTGATCTTATATCTTTATGATCATAGGTTGATCATTTTGTTTGACCCAAAGCAGGGCTTTGTAGAAAGCATAGCTTTGTGGACGAGACTTCGTCGAGCCTCACACCCCGGAAATGGTCGAAACAGGAAGGATGCAGCAAGGTTCTAGGGAGTAGCGCCCCTTAGTGTATGTCATTCCTTCTGGATAAAGGTGGTATCATGGTATGGAGCCCAGATACTTAACCTCTGTGGTTGCTGCAAATTTATTACTTTGTGGTTGTTGCGAATCGGGGATCCTCGGGAAGATCGGTGACGATCGGGGGATGGCATACGCGTGTCAGTAGTTACCTATTTTTGCAGAGGTAACCCGGCCTTGTGTTGGCAGAGATCCGGTTAGGTTCTCGGGTCGTCTATTCCAGGGACGTACCCATCGTGGATAGGAAGTTCCTTAGCCTGACCATTTGTTGGAAATCCAAAGAAACAATACGAGCCTTGTACGGTTTTAGTTGTAGAACCTGCCATTTAATATGGTAGCTATAGCAAGCATACTATAATGGTACCTATGCTGGCTAAGATTTATATTCTACTTTCGAAATGTTTTCTACACTATGCACTAATAATAATATCAAAAAGAATTTGATTTTCGCGTAGTAAGCATCTTTGACTATCATAAGAAGAAATCTCCTCCAAGTCTGTGTTTGCATTGTGTGTGTGGCGGGAGGTCTTATGGTAGTTTCATTTTCCAAAAGCATTGCGAATTGACTTTAAAATTCTCTGCTATTTATTTTAAAGATAAATAACTGTTTTACGATCTCACACCAGTCACCATGACTGACTCGGAGTTTATTGTTTCCCTTCTAAACTCTGGGTGCCCCCCAATTTCCACACGGGCAGTCTAGAGTTAGGTTATCAGGATATTCTGGATATTCTGGAGCTTTGGAAGCAAGATGGATTACGAGACGTAGTATTTGTATCTAATAGTATTTATTCCGCTGTGTATTCTGTATGAGGACAAGTTATATAACTGTCCATTGTTGTACTGAGTTGTATATTGACTCTGATGATTGATGTATGTATAAAATGATATAGTGCTGTGTTTAATAGATTATTCATTTATCTATTATATATTGTTCCGCTGCGATGTGTAAGATTCTGATATCGTTTTCTGTTCTGATGTTGTTCTCTTCTTTCTTCTTCTTCTCTTTTTCTTCTATCTTTTCTTCTACCTCTTCTTTTAAACATTAAAGTTCGCGTTTCCGCCACCCGATCGTTCGACAGTTGCTACAGTGGACGTAGCAGTGTCGGGTTTTCGAAAGACGGATTTGCGGGTCTTTACAGGTGGTATCAGAGCATATGGTTAAGCGACAACCCTGCTCTGTTGGGTGTTACTCATTAGAGATAGAGTCAGCAGTACTCTAGAATGAGTTGAGTGTAATAATAGATATGAGCGCGTATTTGTTAGTGAATATAAAATTGTTTTATATTGTGATGATTGATTTATTGAGTGGCATATGAACCTTCGTCGGCACAGTCTGCGCAACTGCATCGAAGGGGTTTCTAAACACTCGAATAGAACAATGCGGCACAGTATTGTTTTAAAATAGGGTGAATGAAATAATTTTGCCCAAAACTATTTTTGTATAGAAAAGAAAAGTTTTTCTATGAAATACTATAGTATATGGTTGCATGGATGTTAGAAGTGAATATTAATCTATTATCATTGAAACTGAATAAGAAACTGAAATCGTAACTCCAAAGTTAAGAAATATATTCACATACAAAATGAAATTTGAGAATATAAATTATAAATGTGATTTGTAATTTAAAACGGAATTCCAGAGAAGTTTTTGGAAATGTTTGAAAAGAATTTGAAAATTTTGGAGATTTGGAAAATTTAAATCTTTTTGAATTTGAAAATGAATTTCAAAGGTTTTGAAAAGTATTTTGGAAAGATAAAAGCTCTAAACTCTTTTCGGTCGCTGGAAAATAACTTCGATGATGACCGCGGCATCGTTGGTGTTCATTTTCGGGTTTCCAAAAGAGAAATTGCTACCAAATTATTTTAAAAGGAAGTTGTTTGAAAAATTTGGGTTTTGTTTTTTTGAAATTCAAAGGATAATTTGAATTGTTTTCAAAATGGCTTTGAAATTGTTATTAAGACTCGGGAATCCTATATAAAAATATTTATGAGAATAATAAATGAGTTGATAACTTATACAATTTGCATTTTGATTGAATAAATTTAACTTAAGGAATTTTAAGTTGAATTAAAGTAAGTATAAGTTAGATAACTTATAAAATGAGAAATAAAATAATAACCAAAGATTTGAAAATAAATTCATTTAACAAATGAGAATTATTAATGTGAATTAAGAATACAAAGAGATGAATTCATATATGAATAAAATTGTAAATATGAATTTGTAAGTGAATTTATAATTGGAAAATGGAATTCCAGAAAAGATAATTGAAATTAAAATTCATTAGTAGAATGAATTTGTAAGTGAATAAAACTAGAATTGAATTTGATTATGGAAAATGAAGTGAAGTATTAAACTAAAGTTAGTAAGTAAAGCTAATTTATTATTGACCAAATGAATAAGGTTTGAACGAATTAAATTCAATGATTATAAATGAAGATAAATTGAATTCCAATAGAATTGAAATGGTGAATTGAATTCAAATGAAATTTGAAATGTAAAATTGAATGATAATGGATGCAATTTCAATAGTAAGCTAAAAATGTATAAGAAGTATATATTGAAAATTTTGTAATTGAAAGTGCAAAATGATTTGAATATGTAACTAGATATTATGGCTAGTAGGATATACAGGTGTTATAAATTGGAATTTTGATTTTGAAGGTAAATTTGAATTGCTCGACAAAAGGTAAGTATTTAAATTTCTATATGAGTTTTTGATGATTTCTTGTCTAGCCGCTTGGCTTTTTCTTTTCTTTTTGAAATCTGAGAGTCCGTAGGGACGTTTTGTAGTCGTACCGTATTAGCCGCGCAAAGGAGACGCTGGCGAAATTTTTCGGAAATTTAGGGCGTTAGAAAATTTTTGAGAAATTTTGAAAGTTTAAATTTGAAATTTGAATTTAAATTTGAATGGAAGTAAAGCAATGTTGTTTGAAACCTATAATTGAAGTTAGAAAGATAGTTGGAATGATAACGAATCTTTAGTAGGAAGATTTGTTTTGATAAATTGATAAAACTATTGATTGTAAAAGATAGTAGACGAGTTAAGGATCACTTTTCCTAACTTGTAATTTCGAGGACGAAATTCTTTTAAGGGGGGAAGTCTGTAACGACCCAGAATTTTGAACAAATTAAATTGAGAATATTTAATTAATTTTAAATATTTGAACGATGATTTAATTTGAATCCCCGATATAACTTTGAAACAGACGATTAAATTATAAAATTTAATCTATTGTAAGGTGAATAAAAATTTGAATCTTCAAATTTAGGCCGATTAAAAGTATTTCGAAAGCTTTTAAAATTCATATTGATAATTCTGAAGATAATAGAAGCTTCGGAATCAAATTTGAATCTGCTCTGTTCAGTTTTGAATTTATATCGTTTGTATCGATATTTAAAAATAGTCGTCCGAGGCGCAGTCTCGGAATTCGACGAAACCAGTTCCATTGGGTCCGGAATGTTGTATTATTGCCGGATTTCAATTTTCGTAATTTTTGATGTTTATAGGTGAGCACACGACGTGTAAACGCATCGGAATTTATTCGAATTCGAATTTAAATTTAAATTTAAATTTAAAGACATCAGCCACGTTATCTTCCCTTTTATCACGCCAAATATCACGAGAGAAGATCGTGCAACCCATGTTGTTTCTATTTTATTACCATCTTCCCCTTTCTCTTATCTCACTGCCGAGCTATCCTCTTCAGTTCAAAAAAGAAAATCGAAATCATCTCGTTCCATCCCTCAGCTTTAAATCGAACGCAACCATCCTCTATTCAATTCGAAAATTCTTCTCGTTCTAAGCGAAACCGAGCGACTCGAGTGCGAGCATCAAGAGGGCGGCGATGTCGATCAAGTCTGGAAGGCGCGCATTCGTATTGGTGGACGAGGCAAGGCGTTCGTAAGCTCGCGGTGGGCAGTTCGTCGAGGAAAATCTAGGGTTTCGATCGAGTGGATCTCGATCATGGAGGCGCGCGAGCAGATTTCGCGTGGGAGGAGAGCACGACGAGATTGCAAGGCTTCGACAGCGATCATCGCGATGGAGGCGGCGCGTTATCTCGATGGCGAGGCGCGTGTAGGGAGAAGCAGGCGATGCGATTAGGGTTTGAAGGGAATGCAGATGGTGGCAGCTAGGGCTTCGAAATGTCAGTGGTAGTCTTGTGTAGTTTGAATGGAGAGATCGTTGATTTTGGGTTCAAGCAGATTAAGGTAATTTTATTTCAAAACATTTTAGATTTAATATTAGTTAAGTTTAAACTTGTAAATAAACTGTTGTTTATTATTCACCTATCGGAATTTAACAGCGAAGTATAAAACAGTTTCGTTTAAATTAAATCAGATATACCCATATATGTAAACAATATATATATATATATATACAAGGTTGGAAATATAGGAATTTTGAATTTATGGAAGTTCATATGAAAATTTGATTTTTGGAATCTATGAGTTGATTTAAAAATACAAATTATTAGTTAGTTAAATTAAATTTAAAAGCGAATTTAATTATTCGTTGGTTTGAATATTAACCAATTACCAAATGTTATACAAGGTTAAAAAAATCGAGAAAAACAAACTGGATTGGAAAAGTAAACGGATTGCAAAATAAAAAGCTAAGGTGAGATCTTCTCACTCAGATTTATGATTGAATTGCAGTTATTGATTGATTTGTTTGAATGTGCTATTAGATATGATAGGATATATCTATATATATAGCAGTATATACATATTGGCATATGTATATATTGGATTGATTATTTCCCGCCTCGTATAGCGGATGAGACCCTATTGCGCTGTTAGTAAGCGGATTTTTATAAAACCTATATACCGCGATATTCCACCTCGAAGTGGAATTGGTATTGTGCTAACGTCTGTGGATGCAGGGAAACAGGTTGGAGGGATCCAACTGGACCCCTCACATTGATTGAATTTATATTCTACTGTGATGTGTTAATCTGTGAATGATTTTTGATGTTATTAATCATATTGATGTCTGGAAATTGTTTGAAAGCTAAAATTTAGCTGAATGGATGTTCGATATCATTGGATTCCAAAAATAAACGAAATTGAATTTTTGAAATCAAAATAGAAATTTCTAAGTGAATTAATTTTAGAAATTGAATAAATTTTGAAGAAGGGAATTTTAAAATATAAAAAGTTAATTTTTATAATCTTATCGAATTAATTCCAGAATCAAGTGAAAATGTTAAATAAATGGATTTCGTAAAATAGTGATTATAAATTGAAGAATTTAATTTAAAAATTTGGATTTTTAAATAGATTGAAAGAAACGATTGAAATTTATTTTCCTAAAAAGGAATTTATTAAAAGAAGATAAGTTGGAAATCCAACTAGAAATTTAATTGGTAAATGGAAATAAATTGGGAAATCAATGTAAAATGATTTCAATTTGAAGAATCCATTTTAAAACAGAATATTGAATAATTTGAGAAAAAAATGAGGAATTTACTTAGTAGTGATAAATAAAAAAATTAGAAATCAATCTATAATTGATTTAATATTTGGAAATGAATTTTTGAGAAATCGGTATGGAAATTTTATTCAAAGTTGAAACTAAATTTTGAAATCAATATCGAAATTGATTTGGGATTGAAGTTTTTTTATAAATAGAATTGGAATTTTATTTTGATAAGTAAAAATATAGAAGTCGATAAAAAGAAGATTTATAAGTCGAGATTGTTATTAAAATAGAAATAGAATTTACAACCGTGTTTATAAATTCGAAATAGATTGAATTGGATAAATTTAATATAGATAATTTCTAAAGAAGATATATCCGCGATTTTGGATAGCGAATTATCTTTGAAATAAATGTGTAGAAATAGATTTAAATTGGTTAAGTGAAGTATATTCACGATTTTGGACAGTGAATATATTATTAAATAAAATGGATTATTTATTGTTGAAGAAGTGATATTAAAAATGAAGTTAAACATTTTAAAGATGTTTAAAATGTATTATGAGTCGAAAGCATAGATTTCAACGGTACTTGTTGAAATAGACGTTTTCGAGAAATTTAAGGAAATGGTGGACTATAACATTGTTGTTATAGTAAATGATTTCCGGAAGGAAATGTTTTATATAGTATTGGGATTTATACATCTATCTTAACTCTGAATCCCTATACTAGTGATTTTGAGTCGTCGTAACGATGTTTTACGTAACATTCGTTTTGACTCAAATAAAGGTGTTAAAAGAATATTTTCCTTAAAGAATGAAATTATACTTAATTTGATTTAAGTATATCGAATATTTTCAAATGTTGAAAATAAATAGATTTGTGAAAATACTTATTTTTAAATAAGTATGGAATTGCTTTTCCAATATGAAATGAACGTTTTGAGAATTTATCCTTGTAAAGATAAATTGAAATTGAATATTGAAAATGATTTGAAAATCGAATATCAGTAGATATTCGAAAGTATAAATTCGATACGGAATTTATAAAAGAAAGCGAAGTTGTTTAAAAATAAATATTGATTTATTTTTGAAGAGTGGAAATTGATTTGAAATTGTTTTCAAATGGTTAAGTGTGGAAAATTCTATATCTAGTAAAGATATTTTTGAAGATGAAACAATTTGGAAAATTATTTGGAATCTGATGATGTTGCGCATCTTTATTGATAGTTAAATAACCGACTATCAATAATTACCTTTAGATAGGTATTTGTTGTGAATTGGATGAATTTGAATGCCACACTTATTTTTGAATAAATCGCTCACTATTCGGGTTAGCCGGGAAAGGACTATGGGGTCGTATAACCCATTCCGAATATGTGATACGTCGTTATGAATTGCATTCGAAGACCGGTGTTGAAGACCGGATATTTTTGAAAACGGAAGGATTACCGTCGAGTTACTCTACATCGACTGATCTTCGATTTAGAGGTTTTATCACCCTTAGTGACGGGAAGTCCGGACGTGATTAGAAATTTATCCGGATATGCAAGGGCTTCGTGAGAAGTGCCTTCGGTTCTGTTCGATCCCGGAACAGACTTGTATGGATTGTGTGTCTGACGTTACAATTTGAGATATAAAGCTGATTTCTTTCAAATACATTTCTGTTGGTGGCGGAGAATTTATTCTCTTAGCTAAACACCCTTCTCTAAGACGTACGAGCTCAAAGGTTATGTAGTTGAAATTCATCAGCGATATATCCCAATTTGGTAACGTGGCATACTGAGTGTTGCTGTGAAATGATCAGTGTTTGATCATTTGTGATATGATCATTTGTTTGATCTTATATCTTTATGATCATAGGTTGATCATTTTGTTTGACCCGAAGCAGGGCTTTGTAGAAAGCATAGCTTTGTGGACGAGACTTCGTCGAGCCTCACACCCCGGAAATGGTCGAAACAGGAAGGATGCAGCAAGGTTCTAGGGAGTAGCGCCCCTTAGTGTATGTCATTCCTTCTGGATAAAGGTGGTATCATGGTATGGAGCCCAGATACTTAACCTCTGTGGTTGCTGCAAATTTATTACTTTGTGGTTGTTGCGAATCGGGGATCCTCGGGAAGATCGGTGACGATCGGGGGATGGCATACGCGTGTCAGTAGTTACCTATTTTTGCAGAGGTAACCCGACCTTGTGTTGGCAGAGATCCGGTTAGGTTCTCGGGTCGTCTATTCCAGGGACGTACCCATCGTGGATAGGAAGTTCCTTAGCCTGACAATTTGTTGGAAATCCAAAGAAACAATACGAGCCTTGTACGGTTTTAGTTGTAGAACCTGCCATTTAATATGGTAGCTATAGCAAGCATACTATAATGGTACCTATGCTGGCTAAGATTTATATTCTACTTTCGAAATGTTTTCTACACTATGCACTAATAATAATATCAAAAAGAATTTGATTTTCGCGTAGTAAGCATCTTTGACTATCATAAGAAGAAATCTCCTCCAAGTCTGCGTTTGCATTGTGTGTGTGGTGGGAGGTCTTATGGTAGTTTCATTTTCCAAAAGCATTGCGAATTGACTTTAAAATTCTCTGCTATTTATTTTAAAGATAAATAACTGTTTTACGATCTCACACCAGTCACCATGACTGACTCGGAGTTTATTGTTTCCCTTCTAAACTCTGGGTGCCCCCCAATTTCCACACGGGCAGTCTAGAGTTAGGTTATCAGGATATTCTGGATATTCTGGAGCTTTGGAAGCAAGATGGATTACGAGACGTAGTATTTGTATCTAATAGTATTTATTCCGCTGTGTATTCTGTATGAGGACAAGTTATATAACTGTCCATTGTTGTACTGAGTTGTATATTGACTCTGATGATTGATGTATGTGTAAAATGATATAGTGCTGTGTTTAATAGATTATTCATTTATCTATTATATATTGTTCCGCTGCGATGTGTAAGATTCTGATATCGTTTTCTGTTCTGATGTTGTTCTCTTCTTTCTTCTTCTTCTCTTTTTCTTCTATCTTTTCTTCTACCTCTTCTTTTAAACATTAAAGTTCGCGTTTCCGCCACCCGATCGTTCGACGGTTGCTACAGTGGACGTAGCAGTGTCGGGTTTTCGAAAGACGGATTTGCGGGTCTTTACATACATGCACATATTTTTTGAGCTTTTCTTAAGGTATGTGCATTATACTTTGACCGTCGCAAAATGATAGGTACGAGTGGACGATCTTTCTTTATTTGTTTATCTTTACTCAAGGTAAAGATTAGATTGGGACAAAGACTACAAGGTTAGGTGTTGTATGTGATATAACTAATAAGTCGTTATCCATCGTATGTGGATCTATGATTTATTAAGCTTTTCTCAAGGTTAGAATCACAAGGCATATGTGGCCTAACACCCACTAGAAGTCGAAAGGCTTCTATGTTTCATCTTAGGATTTTAACAAACATAAAAGTCTAATGGAGGCTTATTAGTAAAATGTAATGTAATGTTTACCCTTACTTATATTCTAAGAACATCTATTATGAATTAATGTCCTAATCTACTAAGTTAAATTTGAAGAAAAATGTCTACACCAAAGTTGTTTTATGAAAATGACTAACTCATTTGATCTAACTACGTAGACTAGTTAAGGACAGTTAAGATAGCACTTATGTATGAACATCTATGGTCATCAATAACCGAACCTCTAAGGGAAATATCTGTTGATAATGCATACCTCGAATTAATTTTAGCCTATAAAGAATGGGTTTTGGACCTAAAGATCGTGCAAGTTTATGTGATGTCTACACTAGACAAACCATTACAGAGATATCACAAAAACATGAATGTCCATCAGATCTTCAATAGCCTAAAAGCTTTGTTTGACGAACAGTCTCATTCCATAAGGTATAGAGTTACGAAGAAACTATTTAATATGAAGATGTCGAAGGGCACGAAAGTGAACTTTTACGTCGTAATGATGAAGGGCTATATTAATTGACTTTCTCAATTAGACGTTACAATAGGCAACAAGCTGCAAGTGGATCTGATCATAGGGTCTCTTACTCCACAGTTTGAGCCATTCATATTAAACTATAACATGAATCAATTAAATGTAAGCCTCGTGGAGTTGCACAATATGTTGAGGTTAGCCAAGTCTTCATCCAAGGATAAGGGCAAAGTGCTCACGGTTAAGGGGAAGACATCATCTTCGAATGGGTCGAAGAAGCGGAAACGGGTAAACAAGAAGAACAAAAGGACTGCTCCAGCTGACAAGGATGAGTGTCATCACTATCATAAGAAGGTCATTGAAAATGGAACTGTCCAGAGTGATAGAGTTAGGGGTATGCCCTTGGGAAATTCTATAATTTATTGTAAATAATTAACTTTGTAATCAATTCTCGTTCGTAGTAAAGGTGTATTTCTTTCTGTTATATATTTGTTATAATGTGTTATAAATTATTAACTTTTAATAAAAATATTTAATAGAAAATCCATAAATGGTGTGTTTATGATAGTAATTACAAATAGTTATAATCATGAGTATTATATCACAATATAATAAATACATCATTTTAAATATTCCTAGTCAAGATGCATCGAGACTGGATATCGATGTACCCATTGAGAATAGAGTATATAATGCTCTCCAAATGTTAGGCAGTGTATTACTCATAATCGGTGGGGATACCAAAGGGTTACATACTGATAGTTATTGGATAACCATGGAATGACACACTCAATTGTTTTCTGTTGGTTAATATAACTATGGTAAAATAGAAAATATCGATGTGACTGATCTACATAGTTTTCTTGACTTGAGAATATTATTGATCTTCAATATGAAAACTATGCTTTGATTGCAATCAAATCATGGCGCGATGTCCATCGAGTGACTATCGTTTGGTCGAGTGGAAGTATTGAACGTGAAACACTATTTAAGAGAGGGTTCGTCTCCTCAGTTGTATGAGGTTAGTATCATAGTCAACTCAAGTCAAAATCTCTGACTAGAGTAGTTTGGTTAATAATAATTGTTATTATTAAACCAAGGAATTTATATTTGGACTATAGAGTTGACTATGGACGATTTGGAACTTTGATCATTACCAAATTCTTTAAGTCCAAAGTGATTTGGTATTAACAAAGAGAATTGGTGTAAATAGTAGTCACAACCGGGTATCACTTAATAAAGTAAAATTGGATTTTACCAAAACCAAGTAAGCAATAAATTTGGCCATAATGTCACACCACCTACTAAGTGATGTGTGAACATTAATATTTGAATAGTTCGATATTAGTCACTAACCAAATTTGCACCTAACGGGTCATACAACCGAAACGTTCAATACTCATTTGACCGGACAATTTAATTAACTTGTAATTGTTTATAAATTAATAAATATTTATGAAATATTGGTTATAAAACTTTATTTTGATTTGATAAAAAAATATTATTGACATATTTATAATAGTTATAAATATATTGATCGATATATGATATCGATACACTTTTAAATTGGATCCAAATGCAAAATAATTTGCTTGGGCTTTTAAATGGTTTGAAGTTCTTATAAGGTCGATGTGTTTCGGCCATGGTGAGGACATGAGGGGGTGCGGCCATATGATGGTTAGGTGGGTTTGTTTTGTATGGATAAGGGAAAGAGAATGGTAAGAGATAAAAGAGGATCTAGATCCAAACCTGTCTCTAATCTCTCCCTCATAAAAGCATCTCAACCCACACCTATTTGAGAACTTTTGAAGCCTCCTAATTCTTAACCTCTGGCCGAAAACTAAACCTTCTTATGCCTCTATTTCCAAACACAAATCAAAGTAAAACAAATACTATTTGGTAGCTGGTGGTCATCGATTCAGGGACTAGCACTCTACTGAATTGAAACTTGTTCGAGGAGTAGATCTGATCATTTCAAGGTGTAATTATAAGCATTGGCAATAAAGTAAGTTTTTTCAAATCTATCAATGAATATTAATGTGTAGATAATTTTATAGCAGAAATTAAGGACACATCCTTATTTTCTAGACTTATTTGTTTTATATCCTCCTTTTTAGAAATTATTTCCTGCATCTCTCTTTTTTGAATTTCTTTCTTTTTCACTTGGCCCGTCTCCAAATTTAAAATTGGCCGCTACGACGTGTATAGCGGCAGTTATGAGTTATGGACATATACCCTAAGATGTGTATTTCTTTTTCACATTTTAATGTTAGTAAAATTACCCAAATACCTACTTAAATTTTACCTTTTTTTGAAAATAATGATGTAATTTATTAAAGAAAATTAGGAGGGACCTAAGGCTATTTTTTTCTAATCATAAGGATGCATGCCAAAATTTCCCATATTTATATCATGTATAGTATTTTGTTAATTAGGTGACGATTCTATTATATTAATATATTATCACAATCAGATTGGTTGTGTGTATATATATATAAACTAACATATATCTATAAATAATATGCACGGGTAAAAAAATAATTTTTATTATTTTAATATACATTATTAAATCATATATAAGCTTGATAATTTGAATACTATATCTTATGCTATACAAAATAAGGTTTTTTAATTTTATACAAATAATTTCAGATTTAAAATATTTTCGGCAGAAATAAAATAATTTTAATATATGTATATATATATATATTATTTAAATATATGTATATACATATATTATTTAAATCTATAAATTATATAAATTAATTATATCAACATATATATTATAAAATATGATTTATATTTCATAAAATTAAATTAGTACCTAAATACACTTTCGATAGGAAAAATAAAATAATTATTTTTATATGTAATTTAAATATTTAAATATCAGTCGAAATTAAATAAAATAGATTTATAAATTTTTTTTAAATTATAAAATAATATATTAAATATTCAAATAATAAAATATCACTCATATTTTTACTAAAATTTAAAAATTATGTTTTGAAAAATAATTTTTAACTAAATTTTACTAATTTTCGTATGGATATTAGTTTTAAAATATAAATCTAAATAAACAAAAAATTTCTATGTCATGCGCATTATCAGGTATATGTATATATTTAATATATATATATATATATTGTATATTTTAAAGGTATTATATATATTTATTATTATTATATTATTTATATATATGTATATATACGTATTTAAAATATATACGTTTAAAAAATATTATATACATATATATATATATTACTTTCGGCTTAGCAGAAAATAAATAATTAAATTTAATATTATTTATAAAAAATTTAAAATATAATTATATAATTATATATATAATGCTTAAATTTTATGTGTGTATGTATTATATAAAATTATTTAAAATAATATATAGTTTACACTCACACACACACACACACATATATATCTATATATTTATAATAATTTATATACATAATTTAAAGTATATAAACATACATTTGGATAACATACTCGTATACTAGATGGGCTAACATGTCTGTTACGATGTAAATTCCAACACATATACACAAGCATGTTGTACATTGCAGGGAATGCTATGTTACACACGCACACACATATATATGTGTATATGATACACACATATATATAATAAAAATATTAATTGCATAATATAAAAATATTAATTGCATAATATAAAAATATTAATTGCATAATATAAAAATATATTAAAGATTTAAATCAAATAATGATTTTATATGAATGAAATTTAGAAATGTTCTAAATAAATTAAACTTCATAAGCCCGATAAAGATCCAAAATGGAAAATATTCTGAAATTCACCCCCGCTATGGGTTGATCTAGTTCCAACAAATGGTATCGGAGCCTAATAACCTATGCGGTCTAAATTAGCCATGTTAGGGTTAACTAATTATAATTAAGCTCATAGCTCAAATAATAAGGCGTCTAGAAATGTAGCGTCGAAGGATTGGGTTTAGATAATCAAACAATTTGCTCTACTTGGCTACCGGCCTGGCCTGAACAAATATGTGAGCCAAAGGTTGCTCCTAATAGAAAAGACCCAATTTGAATTGGGCCTTGGGCTAATTTTCAAAATTGTTTCAAAATTAAAATATAAGATTTTAAATTTAAAAGTAAAATTTGAAATAAGATGTACATATATTATAAAAATTATAATATATTAAATTTTTTCAAAATGTTTGCAAATTAACATAAATTAATTTCAAAATTTATAAAATTTTATTTATAAGATTATAAAATATATTAATTAAATGAGTTAATTAATTAATAAGTATAGACATGTGTTATATATTATGGTGTATGTTATGTTGTTAAAATGACTTAAGTGTACATGTATGTATATGAAATGAATTTTGAAATTAATATAATTTAATTAAAATAGTTTAATTAAATAAATTAATTAAAAGGTTAATTAATTAAATAATATACACTTATATATGGTATATGTGTTATACAATAAAGCTTATATTATATAATAAATGTTATATTAAGATAATATAAATTTAATTAAAATGTTAATTAGTTAAAAATAATTAAATAAGATTTCATTAATATAATATTATACATAAGAATATTATCTAAGTAATATGAAATATAAAAGTCATATAATAAAACTTATATAATATGAATGTATAAACTAAAGTTGGAACATTAAGAAACCCTAAATAGACTTAAGAAATAAATACATACGTAAGTGTACGTATACCGTGATATATGATGTGTCCGACACTTGAATCATAAGAGTATTTTATAAGAAATACATTATTCCATAAGTCGATATCACTCAATATAGTATATTGAAGGTTTAAATCTTCAATATAATGTTGTCCTCTACCATTTATATATTGATAGATTACTTGCATGCTCTTTAGTTGTTGAGCTTTCCTCAAGTTAGGGATGTTATATGCAGTATTATTAAATATATTGAATGGTCAAGGTAAGATAACTGCACAATTTATTGAGCTTTCCTCAAGGTATATTCATTATACTTAAGCTATTGCAAAATGGTAGGTCTGAGTGAATAATCCTGCTTTATTTATTGAGCTTTCCTTAAAGATAAAGGCGAGATTAGGATAAGGTACCATGGGTTGGAAGTTGTATATGATACAACTAACAAGGAGTTATCCATTGTATGTGGAAGTATGATTTGTTGAGCTTTCCTCAAGGTCAGAACTCTAAGACATATGAGTCCTAACGCCTACTGTAAAGTCGAAAGACCTCTATGTTTCACTTTGGATTTGGTGAAAATCAAAACGATAGTGGGAGCTTATTAGTAAAATGAAACGTAAAGTTTAACCTTACTAATATTATAATAATATCTACTATGTTAATATCCTAATAATATACCCATTAAAATTTGTAGATAATATCGAATTCAAGACTCTTTAATGAAAGCGATTAATTAACCGGACCAAACAACTATGTCGACTGACTACGAGCTACAAAGATATCTTTGACATATGAGTGAGTTTAGTCGTCTATAACTTGTGCTTCGCTAACAAGACCCGCTGATGACGATCATGAAGATCTGCATGTTGCTTATAGTAAGTGGGTTGTTGACCTTAAATCACCTAAGTATTCATGTTGTCTACTCTAGAAAAGTAGTTGCAAAGGCAACACGAATCAATGCATGTCCATGAGATATTTGGTAGTCTCAAGGCACGTTTTGGTGAGCAGTCTCGTTCTGAAAGGTACGAGACTACTAAGAAGCTTTTCAACACCAAATGAAAACGGGACAGAAGGTGGATGATTATATGTTGATGATGAAGGGTTATATTGATAAGCTTGCATCATTGGACGTGAACATAAGAAATAAGCTACAGGTCGATTTGATCCTAGGTTCATTGACCTCTCAGTATGAACCGTTCATACTAAATTGTAATATAAACTATATGAATGTGATCTTATGGAGCTCCTCAATATGTTGATGTTGACCGGGTCACAATCTAAGGATCAGTCGACTATGTTTGCAGTAAAAGGTGGCGTGTCATCTTCGAATAATTCAACGAAGCAAAAGAGAGATGGTAAAAAGAAAAGTAAGAAAGGAAAGAAAGCGGCTGATGACAAGGTTGAGTGTCACCACTATCCTAGGAAAGGACATGAAAGAGAAACTATTCCGACTATATTAAAATTGTGAAAGAAAAGAAGCAGAATAGTTCTACAGCTTCATCGGGTATATTTATGATTCAAAATAGTTTTGTAATCAATAAAATGTCTTGAATTTTAGATACAATATCTGGAACTCACATTTTTAATTCATTACAGGGGCTTAGGAACAGACGTCACATGGCAAAGGCCGAAATGAGACTCTAAGTTACTGATGGGTCTATGGTAGATGCAATAGCAGTGGGAGATTTTCATTTATGTTTGCCTAGTGGTTTTGTTTTGATATTAAATAAATGTTATTTTGTAAATAGATGCAATAGTCGTGTCTCAATGGAAAAATGACCAAGCACCCCTTTAGTGGGAGAATAAAAGAGTTGATGAACTCTTAGGGCTAGCACATAATGATGTATGTTTCCCAATGCCTGTAGTATACAAAGATAATGGTTCTTATTTTGTTACCTTTACGGATGATTTCTTGAGACTAGGATATGTGTATCTTATGAAGAACAAATTCTATGTTTACAAAAAATTTAAAGATTGTAAGAATGAGGTCAAAAATCAGAAGAACTAAAAGATTAAAATCCTACGATCCGATCGAGGAGGCGAGTATGTTTGACAAGAGCTCAAACAGTACCTAAAAGATAATAGGATAATCTCTCAGGTTACTCCACCCTATACTCTGCAACACAACGATGTGTCGGAGTGAAGGAACCAAACCTTATTAGATATGGTTTGTTCCATGATGAGTAAAGTTGAGTTGCCTCAGTCCTATTAGGGATATGCACTAGAAATCATAGTGCATATACTGAACTTAGTACCCACTAAATCTGGGCCTAAGATGCCTATGAGATATGGCATGGGAAGAAACCCCACTCTAATTATTTGAAGGTGTGGGATTGTCCGACCTATGTTAAGAACATCGTCCCTAATAAGCTTAAGGCAAGATCAACTTTGTGTAAGTTTGTAGGATATCCCAAAATTTTAGGGTATATTCTACAACACAGAGAACAAAAAGTGATTGTTTCCACACACGCTATCTTTTTAGAAAAGGAATTTCTATCAAAAGAAATTAATGGTGAAGTTGTAGACTTAGATGAGGTTCAAGAGACTAAAGCTGAGACTGAAATAGTGGTAGAACCAAGTTCACCAATATACGATAACACACAACCTATTAGAAGGTCTAGTAGGGAGTCTCATGCACCAGAGAGACACTATGGTTTCCTCGTGGATAGCGAGAAGGAGGACTGTGTCTTAGATGATGACACTCCTCCATCTTTCCAATAAGCACTGCATAGTAAAGATTCTACGCTCTGGCTTGGAGCAATGAAATTCAAGATGGATTCCATGTACGAAAACAAAGTATGGACTTTGTTGGACGTACTCGAAGGGATAAAACCATTGGCTGCAAATGGATTTCTAAGAAAAGGCTAAATGATGATGGAGAAGTATAGACTTACAAAGCTAGGCTAGTTGCAAAAGGATTTCACCAAATTCAAGATGTTGATTATGACGAAACTTTTTCGCCCATAGTTATGCATAATCCATTCGGATTATGCTGGCCATTGCAGCATTATATGACTATGAAATTTGGCAAATGAACGTGAAGATGACATTTCTAAATGCTGATTTTAGAAGAAACATCTATATGTCATAGCCCGAGGGTTTTTTGGTTAGTGGGAGTGAAGGAAAGGCTTGCAAGTTGTTAAAGTCCATTTATGGACTTAAACAAGCTTCAAGGAGTTGGAATAAGTGTTTCGATAAGGTAATTAAACAGTTTGGTTTTATCAAGGCATAGAGGAAGCGTGCATATATACAGAAAGTACTAAGGCAAAGCTATTGTACTTTAGTGTTGTATGTCGATGATTTATTATTGATTGGCAATGACACTTCGTTATTGCAATCAGTGAAAGCTTGGCTTTCCATGAACTTTTTAATGAAGGATTTGGGAAAAGCAGTCTAAATACTAGGTATAAAGATCTACAGAGATAGATTTAAGAGGCTATTAGGATTGTCCCAATCCCTGTACATAGACACTATACTGAAGAGGTTCGATATGGAGAATTCGAAGCATGAAAATATTCCAATGCAATCGGTAATCGACCTTTCTAAGTAGAACGCTCCTCATACCGATAAGGAGAAAGAGCGTATGAAGAGGGTCCCTTATGCTTCAGCCATAGGATCCATAATGTTCTCTATGCTATGTACTAGACCAGATGCGTTAACGCATTACGATGCATAAATTGATACCAATCTAATCCTGGAGAAAAACATTGGATAGCCATAAAATGTAGATTGGAGTATTTAAGAAATACCCACGACTTGTTCCTCATACGGGGATTAAAGACCTACTTATGAAGGGGTATATAAACTCTAGCTTTCAAAGTGATATAGATGATAGTAAGTCAACATCTAGTTTTGTTCTTACACTTAAAGGCTGAGCCATTTGTTGGAAAAGTTCCAAACAAGATACAGTAGCAGATTCGATGATGGAGGCTGAGTGCATCACCCTCAATGAAGCAGCTGAAGAGGCAGTCTGCATGCTCAATTTTTGAGTGATCATGGAGTAATTCCCGATACAAAGAATTCTATGTAATTATTCTATGATAATAATTCAGTGATATAGATCGCAAAGGAACCCAAAACACACAAGACGTCATGCAATATTCTTCGAAAGTTCCACCTCGTTAGAGAATTCGTTGAGAAGAAAAAGGTCGTGATACAAAGGGTGGATACGAAGGACAACATAACGGATCCATTTACTAAGGGTCTAGCTTGGTCGACTGTCGAGAAGCTAATTGAATGGATGGGATTAAGATTCCATAATTGGCCCTAAGTGCAAGTGAGAGATTGATAGAGTTAGCGGTATGCCCTAGAGGCAATTCTGTAATCTATTGTTAATTAATTAACTCTGTAATTAATTCTCGTTTATAATAAAGGAGTTTTTCTTTCTATCATATATTTGTTATAATGTGTTGTAAATAATTAAATGTTTAACTAAAATATATTTTTAAAATTCCATAAATAATTGTTTGTGATATTAATCATGAATATTGTATTACAAATAATAAACACATCAGTTTAGATATTCCTAGTCAAGATGCATCGAAACGGATATTGATGTATATGTTGATACTAGAGTATATAGTCCTATCCAAATGTTGAGCAGTGTATTACTCATGACTACCGGGGGCACCAAGGGCTTAAGTACTGAAAGTCATCGGATAACTATGGAATGACTCACTTGGTAGTTTTTTGTTGTTTAATATAACCAAGGTAAAGCAGAAAATATCGATGTGACTAATTTACAATGTTGACACGAGAATACTGTTGATCTTCAATATGAAAACTCTGCTTTGATTATAGTAAATCATGGTACGACATCCATTGAGTGACTATAGTTTGGTCGAGCGAAAGTAGTGGAAGTGAAACACTATTTAGGAGAGGATTCGTATTCTCGGTTATATAAGGTTAGTACTACGGTCAACTCAAAGTCAAAATCTCTGGCCAGAATAATTTGGTTAATAATAACTATTATTATTGAACTAAGGAATTTGTGTCTGGAATATAGAGTTAAATATGGATGATATTGGAATTTTGACCATTACCAAATTTTATAAGTCCAAAATGATATAGTTTTAAAGAAGAAAATTGGTGTAAATAATAGTCACAACCGGGTATCGCTTAACAAAGTAAAATTGGATTTTATCAAAATTAAATAAGCGATAAATTTAGCCATAATGTCACATGACATGCTAAGTGATGTGTAAATGTTAACACTCGAATAGTACGATATTTATCGCTGGCCAAATTTACACCTATTGGGTCACACAACCGAAACGTTGAATACTCTTTCGACCAAACGATTTAATTAATTTGTAGATGTTATAAATTGGTTAAATTAATTAATATTTATGAAATATTAATTATAAAAAATAGTTATAAATATATTGATTGATATACGATATCGATGGATTTAAATGCAAAATAGTTCGAGTTTAAATGGGTTTGACGCCCGTATAGAGCTGGTGTGTTTCAACCATGATGAGGACATGAAGGGGTGTGGTCATATGATGGCTAAGTGTGTTTTTTTGTATGGATGAGAGAAAGAGGATTGGTAAGAGATAAAAGAGGATCTAGATGAAGGAACTGGATCAGCCCGCAGCGGAAGAAATGGGTGAATTTCAAACTTTTTTAGCCAATTTGGATCTTTAATCGGCCTATGAAGTCTAATTAGAACTTTTCTAAGTTTATTTTAAATAAAATTGATATTTTGTTTAATTTTATAAATAAAGTTTTACTTTAATTTAATGTGCATGTAAATTAGAGTATATCAAATATACTCTTATGTACATATTAGTGTGTAATAGTAACTTATTAAATTTATTTAGAGAAGGAAACTATTCATTTCATATCTCTTAAATTATTCAATTAATGACGGGGCATAAATTTATTTAAAGAAGAAAACTTTTCATTTCCTTCCTCTTAACTTATTCAGTTAATGAAGGGGCACATTATTTATATGGAGAGAGAAACCTTTCATTTCTCTCTCTTTAATTAAATTGGTTGATCATATGAATGTCATTAATTAGCAACATATATATGGAATGAATGTAAGTATAAATAAATAAATATTATAGTGTAAATTCTGTAAGTGCAACATGATAGGTGCTATTAATTGATGGCAAGGTGTAGACATATTAACAAAATCGAATGGATAGCTAATCACATAAAAGAAAAAATGGGAAATAAATAAAGGGTAACAACGATGATTGAATCAATTTTCCATTTCGTAAACTTAATTAATGCAGCATATAAATGACAAATTATAGGCATCATAATATAAGGATATAAACAGTCGAAAATAAATGTATGTATATATTATTGCCTTATTTAAATTGTGCCTCCTTTTGGAAAGAAATCTAATCATACTTTGATAATATGAAATACATGTAATAAATTTTATATATGCAAACATACATATTAAATTATTCATGTGTATATAAGATTAAATCAGATCTTTCTACTTAATTAAAATTAGAGATTTATAGCAATCAATTCAAAAGTAGGTTTATTGTCAAAACATTAATTGTATATATGTAATATTCAATAAAATATCTCTAATTAATATAGATTAGAGACTATAATAATCAAATTGAAATTTAGATTTATTGCCAAAACATTTTCCTTTTTTATTTCCAAAACAATACAAACACAAAATACATACATGTAAAATTTCAAATCTAAAATTACATTTTGCTTTATTTGATTTAAAACATGAATCTTCAATAAAACACTGTAATATTCATAAACAAATTTTAGCTTAATTTGTTAAAGTAAAATCCAATCAAAACAATATGAACATACAAAATTTTAGATCTAAAGGATTAGACTTTGAATTGAATGTTTGCAGTATAGATCTATAATAAAGCATTGTATTCAAACATGTATAAATTTTAATTTTAATTTAACAAAATAAGAACCCAATTGATAAATTGAACATACAAAATTTCTGATCTAAAAATTAGACTTTAAATTGAATGTTTAGAACATAGTTCCAAAACAAAACATTATATTTAAACATATACAAATATTTGTTTTGATTTATTAAATAAAACATTAATTGATTCATTCAACAAACAATTCAAGCTACACAAACAATTTTCAACTTAAATGATGCAGTGATATATACATACAAATTATGATAATTAAATTTCTCTTTCAACAAATATTACATCAAATATCATTATATACTAAAGAAAAACATACCTTATTACCCAAAGCCTTGAAGCACATCTTGAAAATGGACTCCCCTTAGGATGTTTCCTAGAAGTCACACCTTGAATAATGATATCTCCTCAGATCTTCAAGATCCCCATCCTATCCTTGCAAGAGATGGATGAACAACTTTGGTTTAAATTATTTTTGATGTTTTCGTATGGAGTTGAAAGAATTTTGGAAATTTTTTTGTTTTTTGTTTTTCTGCCATGAAAAGTTAGGAGGAGAGAAAGAAACGGACTGAATAAGAAAGAATGAATTGTACATACAGAATGAATTGTACATACAGAATGAATTAGAGAATATGTTTTATTTGAAAGAATAAAACTTTTCTCATTCTTTAATTAAAACTTCCCTAATTAATTCCCTTGCTGTTTCTCTCTCTAATCCTTTCTTTACACGTATGTCATCAAATGACATAAAATTTCCACAAATCATGTCATCAAATGACAAAAAAATTCCATAAATCATGTCATCAAATGACATAAAATTTCCATAATTATTTCTCAAACCATAAATCATGTCATCATAACATTTGGAGAGCGTTCGTACTCTAGTCTCAACGGATACATCGATATCTAGTCTCGATGCATCTTGACTAGGAACATTTAAATGGTATATTTGTTTTATTGTGATAAATTACTCACGGTTACAAGACTTTGTAACTACTATCACAAAACATACCATTTATGGATTTTCTATTAAATATACTTTTAATCAAATTGATTAATTAATATAACCACATTATATCAAGTATATAATAGAAATAAAATACCTTTATTTCGAACAAGATTGGTCAACGAGTTAGATATATGTAACAAATTACATAATTGTCCCTAGCGCATACCCATTTCTCTATCAATCTCCCACTTGCAGTTGGGGTCAATTATGGAATCTTATTCTAACTTCTCCAATCGATTTTCTCAAAACCAATTAGGTCAATCCCTTTGTGAATTGGTATGCTATTATATTTTAATTATATACTCTGTCAATCAACTCTCTTCGACGGCGATAAATTGTTTTATAATGTGGAACAATTCAGAGTATGTCTCTCGACTTCTAGTGAGCTATAAGTTCTGTTATGAACTATATCGCGACATTGTTATCACATATCAATGTTATGATATTCTCAACATTTGGAATCGGCTTAGTTATAAATTTGTGCACTTATATTTTTATATACATTGTCTTTATTATGGCGCTATTCTAGGCGATGTACTTAGCCTTTTTCATTGAATCGGCCACAGTCTTTCATTTGGAACATTGCCAACTTAATGATTCCTAACTTGAATTTATTATTGACATATTATACTCAATATCACTTATGAAGTTTGAGTCCGAATACTCCTTCATAAGGTGTTTTTGTTTCTGTAAACAATTTTCTAGTATTTCATAAATACACGAGAACACTTCGAACAACCATTTAGTAATATCAATTTGGATTTGATATTTTCTTCATGTATCAAATACATAAACAAATCATGATATCATAGACTAGATAACATGTATGATAATTCCTATTGCCAATGCAAATGGATCAATCTTACATGTTCCGTATTAAACATTTTAATAAGGTGCCCTAACATATCATTTGGGACATTCCCGACATCTTTTATACTCTCTATAAAAGACATCATTTACAATCCAAAGTTGAGTATTGAAACAACTAAGGCTGATTTTAACACAAGTACATCGTTAAAATCAACAACGTGTTGTTTACTTATAGTTTAGAAATATCAATGTAGCTTTTAACGTTCTTTCTTATGAACACACGCTTCCTCTGCACTTTGATTGAAAATCAAACTATTTGATATTTCTATCAAAATAATTATTCAATCTTGATGCTTATAAAATGATACTTTCGTATCATTTCTTGGATCATATCCAAAGACTCACAAACTCAATATCGCTCCCACTGACTTCAAGACATTTTTGGTTAATATGTGTAAACAACTTAATCTAAATCGTTATTTAGAATTTTCTATTTCAATACATATATACCAAAACACTAAGTCTTATCAAGCGATAATTTTATGAGTAAATCCGAATTAACTTGAGCATGTTGAATACCGAATCTATTATGCTAATTTCAACAATTGAAATTTGCGATATTATTCTTATTAACATTGCACATTTAATTCCAACTGCATTAGTCTTTCTCATAAAGACACAATCTCGACCGATGGATCACATCCCTTCAGTTATGACCACCGAATCTATATTTTGATAGCATACTTGGAATTCTTTCGGATTTGCGCATTATACCATATAGAGTCAACACTCTTTATGGTTTAATTAAACAACCGAGGATTATATATTTTCGACATTAATAAGAAACTCATATTTTCTCTTCGATATGCGAGAATACTTATTAGACATTATAATGCTATGTGTTCATTTAGGTTAGTTAATTTCATTTCATCTCATATAATCAGTTCTATCTATGGATCGTATCCAATTCTATTTAACTATCAATAATTCCTATAAGAAATTCCTTTACAATGAAGTTGGTATATCTTGAAACAATAATTGTTTCTTAGTGTAAATAGAATAGGGATGCATAAAAGCTTTATGAATTTCTTTATTTATAAAACTGATTTGGTTTTAGTTTACAAAAATTATGTTCAAAACATAAATATGTCATTCAATGACAGTCCTTTCCAAAATCCTTTTGGGGAGATTCATAAAAGATCCCTCATAAACAATTATTGCGTGCAATCTTTCAACTCGCATAACCTGCCAACTCCTTAGCCCAGGATATGTTGGAGTTTCTAATAAACCCTTATCTTGTAAGATTTTGTAAACTGTTATTCAGATGAAATAATATTAATCTTGCATCAGTAACCATGATCGCATTTTCTTCGGCTTCTTCCTCTTCAGTTGAGTCCTCAAAAGTTTGTTTATTGTCAGTATCTATTTCTTCTCCATTGACATAATCAGATAACCATCTAGGAGGTCTTACTGCTCTTTTTTCCCTCCCATGATCTATATCAGTGATGCTTTGCTCTTTATCCAAGCTATTTTCACTACAATTGTCATAGTCTTCAACACTATCAGATGAAGCTTCTCCGTCAGGATTCATCAACACACTAGGAGAATATAAGCTATCCCATTCCCAGTGCTTGTCTTCTTGAAAAATGACATCCTTGCTTATCACTATCTTCTTGGTACTTGGGTTGAATAGCTTATATGCCTTTGACTCTTCACTGTAACCGAAAAAGGTACATTCATTGCTTCGATCATTAAGCTTGACTCTATAAGCTTTAGGGATATGAACAAAGGCTATACAACCAAAGACTCTGAAGTGTGACACTGATGATTTGGTCCCAGTACATGCTTCTTCTAGAATAATGTCTTTCAAGGCTGCATTAGGGCATCTGTTAAGTACATGGTTGCTCCAATTTACCACCTCGGCCCAAAAACTCGTTGGCATCTTCTACTCTGAGAGCATTGCACGTATCATGTTCATCATTGTAAAATTCTTATGCTTGATGACTTCATTTTGTTACGGTGAGTACGCAGCTGTCAATTGTCTCTTAACTCTATTATCAGCACACACCTTGCTAAACTTAGTGGAGTTAAACTCACCACCATGATCCTTACGTAAGCACTTGAGGAGCAGTCCAGTTTCTTTCTCTACCATCTCATGTAGCTTTGGAAGCAATGCAGTGTCACTGACTTTTTTGCTAGAAAATACATCTAAGATATTTTGCTGAAATCATCGTTGAAACATAAAATGTACCTCTTGTTTCCATTTGAGAAGGGGCTGATAGGGCCACATTAATCATCATGGACCAGCTCTAGTACATGTTGTGCCTCCACGTACATTTCTTCGGGAATGTTTCTCTATGATGCTTGCTGATGATGCAATCTTTGCAATGTTCTATAGTTTTCTCCAATATAAACAGTCCTCGAACCATTCCTTTAGTTTCCATGACTTGAGAGAAGTGCAATTCAGATGTCTATACTGCTTATGCACAGAGCAGTCAGGTTTTGACTGTTAGCAAACAATCATCTTTCTTGCTTCACACTCTCTAACTTGTCTTCTTCTTCTCCTTTAACACCCTATGTCTCAACAAATTCAACAAACATTCTATTTGTTATCATAGAAGCTTCAATAACCAAAACTCTACTGGGGTGGTAAATCTTGCATGCTCCTTCTTTGATCATGATGGCAAGGCTGCATTTCTGGAGTTGGCCAACACCGAGAAGATTAGTTTGAAGCTATGGAATGTAATACACATCAGTGATGGTGTGATTAATTCCATTTAGCCCGAGCTGATGTTTCCTTTCCCTGCTACTTTCATTCAAGTGTTGTTACTAAGCTTGATAGTGGTATAAAATTCCTTGTCAGGGGTTATGAACTAGCTTTCATCACATAATATGTGGTGGGAACACCCAGTGTCAAGGAACCATGCATTTTCCCTCTTGTTCTCTTAAAGGTTACGCAAGCCATTAACAACAGCTCACCTTCTTCATCGATTTCAGTATAGTCGGTCTCTTCATTCCACTTTGGACATTCTGATTGATAATAGCCAAGTTTGTGGCACTTGTAGCATTTCACCGTAGCTTTGTTGTATGCAGCTCTCCCTCTTCCACGGCCTCTACCTCTTGGTGAAGCTCTTCCTCAACCATGACCTTTTTGTCTTTCTTTATTTCAAACTTACAAGGCATGCTCCTCATTGCCTTCTCTACCCTTGCTGAACTTGGGCTCACGGACCAGAAGGGAACTCATGAGTTCATCCATGGACATTTTATCAATGTCTTTTAATTCTTCAGTTGAGCATACTACTAAGTTCCATTTCTCTGTTAGTGTGTATGCACAACCTTTTTAATAATATTATTATCCGGCATGCTTCCTCCACAGTTGCGCACCTCATTTGCAATCTGCATAACCCCACCAAAATAATCAATGATAGATTCACCATTTTTCATCATCAAAATCTCAATCGCCCACTTCAGCCTCTGCAGTTATGCTTTCTGAACACGAGCATTCCCCTAATACTTCTCTTGCATAGACTCCCAGAGCCGTCTAGCCATCTTTCGCTTGCATATAGTCTTGAGGATTGATTTGTCTAAAGACAAGAACAAATAGTTTTTAGCCTTTAGATCCTTGAACTTCAATTCCTCAAGTGTCTTTCTTTGAGCTGTGGTGAAATCTACGGTGTCTATGGGGATTTCAGCTTCTATGATGCTCCAGTAGTCCTTTGAACGGAGAAGATTCTCTACCAAGAGGCTCCAGTGCTTATAATCCCCATCGAATCTCGGAATGCTTGGTTGCACAAAGTTACTTGCTCCTTCTGAATTATGCTTGTATGTCTTTATTTCTTCTTTATGTGTTTTACTTACACTTTGCTCTCCTCTTCCGATAACGTTTCACTTGTGTTATCCTTTCAAATTTTGAAGTCGAACAGACCAAGCCCTTAAGATGAGTGCTCTGATGGCGCATGTTGATTAAATGTAGAACAACTTTGATATAATGAACTTACTTCTTTTATTGATAATCAAAAAAGGCTTTAAATAGCCACATTACAACAGGAATAAAGCCACATGCAAAAACAAAAAAAAATCATAACATGATAACTAAGATAATGCAAACGCTAATGACTAGATCCTCCAAGAGAATAGGTCGATATTTATTCAATCCCAAGACCAAGTAAACTCAAAATAGCTCCAACAATGTACATGTTATAAATTACTTATATAAACAAATTAAATTTTTATATTACTCAATTAAATAAAATAATGATTTTATTTAAAACTTATTTAGGTTGAATTTAAATTAATTTAGACTTCATATGACCAACAAGATCTAAAATGGTAAAAAAATTGAAATTCATCTATTAAACCCGTCGCGTGCTGGCCCAGTTTCAGCACATTCAACTTCTATTTCATTTTTCTCTTTTCTCCATGAAATCTAAGTTTTTTTCTTTAATTTTACTTTCAATCAAAGTATACAAAGTATGAAAAAATAAGATAAAAATATCAATAATCATCATTAACGATGCAATAGAAAATGGAAGGATGGATACAAATTGAAAGAGATAAAAAGAAAAGAAGAAAAAGAAAAAAAATAAACCAGGTCCGCTTTGATTTTAGAAAGATGCAAGGACATATAATTCATTTTAAAAAATTAGGAACCTCTGACTTGCTGGATCATTAATTGAAATAGTCGTCTAGTTTGGATAAGTTTTAAACCTATGCGTGTAAGAATAGAATTAGGAATTAATTAAATCTCGATTGCTTTATATAAAGTGGAAATTAGTGATACATCATTCTTTTCAACTCACTTTTTTTACATCCTAAAATCCTGATTGCTTTATATAAAGTGGAAAGTTGTCAAGACATGTAGTGCGGACGGTTATGAGTTATGAAAATAGACCCTAAGAGTATATGTTAAGATTAGTAAAATTACCCAAATAACTCCCTAAATTTCACAACATATAGCTAATTTGTTATGATTATAAGGATGTACGACAAAATTTTCCTATATAAAAGTACATTCATTATATTTAAACTTACATCGCATAATCGTCTTATATATACAAATTTATACACTAAATAAAACCAAAGATTTAATCATGATCATCGAGATCAAAGTTTTATAAATGAGTCTTAGCATTGCCTACAACGCATACAATACCTATTAAAATTGCAATAAACAACAATAATGTAATTTTTTTTGAAAATCTCGGTAGCACTGATTTTTTTTCTAAAACAAAAAAGGAAAAAGAAATTAGAAGTAGGATGTGCATGCTATACATTTTAGTAGAGATGCCACCATCACTTTTGACAAATCACAATGAGGTATGTTATCATGACACTATTATTACCAAAAATATATCCACTTAAATCCTATTTTAGATCGAATCTCTTCTTTTATGATTCAATCTACATTTTGAATTAAACTCCACCACCACTCCAATTAAAAACACCGCAAATGAAAAAAACCATTTACTTAATACTTTTATGTTTAATATACTTATTTAAATTCAAAACTCTAGTAATTCTAATGATCTTTCAAAACAAATAAAAATGAATCAGAAGAAAGAACAAAGTTTTGGGTTTAAATGTATAGTTCAATTATCAAAATCAATATTAAAGTGTGATACACCTTAAAATACGAAAGTTTTGACTATGATTTACGCTTAAAATCTCGTTTTAATTTAAAGTTATGATTAATTTATGGTTATAACCTCATTTTGAAAACCTTAAACTGTCAAATTGTTATTTTCAACCTTATAGGATCACAAATAAAGGGAAGTACTATTTGCACACACCATATTAACGCATCTCACCTACTTATTCAACCACACTATAAAATACCGTGCACACCCACTCACTGTAACACCTTGTAAATTTTAAGAAGAAATTAAATAACTAAAATAAGGTTAAAAATAGAAAAAAATTAAATGTCAAAATTTTCTCACGGAAGTTGCACCATTACGTCCATGGTGATTTTCTGATCAATTTTCATATATAATACGTTGAAATCAGAATTAAAATGGAGAAGTATGGATGTTTGAAGTTTTCGAAATTAAAATTTAAATATTTGAATTTGGATTCAAAAATGTGAAGTTTGAATATTAAATTTTGAATTTAAATAATATTTAATGTTAAGGGAGGCATAACGTTTAAGTAAACGTTAACTATAAATTGGTTAACGTGTAAATTAGAATATGGTAATTAATCAAGAATTAAAGAAGAAACAAAACGCTCGAAAATGACCTGAACAGGTCAACCCAAGATTGTGACCAATCGACTAGTGGAGGTCTATAGGTCGACAAGTGGAAAGCGGAAAAGTGAATGGCAGCTAGGGTTTTGTTATTCTGAATGGCCCAGATTTGTATGATTTCGATCGACGGTTCTGATTCCTTCTCACCTCTATAATAAGCCCCTAGACCCTCCACTCTTCCTTCAAAAATTATGTAGCAATGGCGAAGCTCTGTCAAAAATATTTCCCCTTAGAGTTTCAGAAACAGTAAAATTTTCTGGTAAGTAATTCTAATATATAATCTCCAATTTAAATTAATCTTTCTCCTCTCTACCTTCTGATTTTTGAAACATAATCTATATATACAATTCTATTTGTTGTATATTCAAAAAGGGGAAGATCTAATAGAGAATTTGAATCGGTATAAATCAGATCTCGTCATCTTCTTCTTCTTTAGATTTCAGAATTAGTTAGGATTTTCAGGTAAGAGGTTTAAATGTTTAATTCTTTGGGTTTCTGATTCTATTCCTTTATAGTTCTGATTCTAGATCTAATTTCTATGTACAATTCACTTTGTTGTACGTTCCAAAAGAGCAAGATCTGAAAAGAGTATTAGGCATGATGGAATCAAATCCAATTAGGAAGGAAGCATGGAATCTTTTGTGAGTAGAAATATCAGCTTTTTCACAATTTTGTAATTGAATAATATTTATTTGGATTTGGTGTATGCCTTGGAAAATTTTGGTAAACAAAAATATAACATCTGAAAACCCAGAATTTCCCTAGGTAAATATCAATTTTTTTATATGTTGGAACTATAATTGTTTTTGGTATTAACATATAGGAATTAAATTATTTGTTTAGAATTAGATAATTTACAATCCATTCAACCTATTTGATGTATATAATAAACATAGCGATCTAATTTGTGAAGATCCATTTTTTAAAACAGATAAGAGATTCTAATTTATTAATATGAAACAAGCTATAGGTATTCCATGTTTGTATGAATCTATTTTATTGGGCTATGGTAGTAGCAGTTCTTGTTGGGATTGTAGATTTTGTATGAGGTTGATATTTCAAAATATCATGTAGGTGAATTACTATCAAGTTATTGTAACGAAATGATTAGACTTTAAATTCCGCACGTAAAATTATACGTATATGATATTAATGTATTGACTATTAAAACCAATAGTGTATTGAGCATGATAATTAGTATTATTAGAATAGTTAGGTAATATTAATTTGTAGGAAGAAAGTTAGTGAAAATTAGGGAGTTGATCCATAATTAGAGGCATAATAAAGGGACACGTTATATGGCCTCAATTATTTTCGGGTAGGATGATGTATGTATATAGTGGATATACATATAAGTTATGACTAAGTTATAGGGATGCGAGATTATTCTAAAGCTACATGGAAGTCTACCCAGTTAAATCTAGCTACCAACGGTGTGGCTTTGCAGACTAATATGGGACATCGTCTATAATAAATAACCACAGTGGACACGAGGTAGTTTCCAATCCTAATAGGTAAACTTATCATGTTAATCTAATTACCAGTACCTACGAATAGTCGGACTAATGTGAGACGTCATCAGTGGGTTATAGGTCATAAATTGTGTTTTGGATGCGGTAGGTGAAATCCTTCGGAGAGGTCCGCTTCGAGTTTGAGGTATTAAGTAGCTATGGTAGAGTCCACCTCTTTCTTAGGAGAAGTATTAAGTGACCTATTGGGATTTCTTACATTGTTGGTTAGTGAGAACCATGTAGGGACCCGCCTTGAGTGAGGTATTAAATGACGGGGACCTGCCTATTTTATAGATCATAAATGGTCAGAGTCTGCCTAATCCCTAATAAAAAAGGTATTAAGTGGTTTGGAGGTTCTCCATCACATCGTTAATGATAGTTGCGTTAGAATTTGGGAATGGGTTAGGTATTAAATGATGGAGACCTGCCTATTTTATAGGTATTAAATGGTTAGAGTTTGCATAATCCCCAATAAAGGTACTTATTGTTTTTGGTGTTTCCTCTTACATTGTAAACGCTAGTTATATTAGAGTTGTATAGTCAGCCTGGAAGAGCTTTCGGACTTACAGTTGACTTTTGTATAGTAGGATTGGAAGAGCCATTTTGACTTTATATGTATGTTATGATTTTAATATGTAAGACATATTTCTTATTTAAATAATACTACCCAAGTACAATTATGGCAAAGCTTTAGATTTCTATTTCACTAGACATTTATTGTTCTGACCCACTCCTCATTATAATACAGGTTAGAGAGAGTGATGCTGATTAAGAAGACGAAGGTGGAGGTAAAGACTTGTGGCAGTTGTCTATCTATTTATGTTTTTTAAGTATTTTTATTGTACCCAGTTCAGACAGTTATGTTATTTTGAGATATTGTACTATAGAGGCTTTATGTAAACATGTTGTAATATTCAACATGTTATGTTTCTGAAATGATTTTCTTTATGAAATGGGTACTTATTTTTAATATTATATTTTATCCATTCCGCTGTGAGATTCTGAAAGTACAGATAGATAGCTCTGTGTACTGTTTATTATTTTTATTTTATCAACTTAATAGCTCACCTTGAGATGGGCCTAAGGTTCGATGGGCTTTTGTTGGATCAAAATTAGGTTTGTTTTGGGACGGGTTGTTATAGTTGGTATCAGATCTTAGGCTACCCAATCATTGGGGATAGGTATACGTATGAGTAGCATACTTGTTATTTTTTAAAGTATTTTTCAAAATCTAATACATACACACACACTTAATTTGAATTTACTCTATAATTTTCGACCATATTCTAAAAGGATGGATGATGCGAATATGGGTTGGAAAAATGAATAAAATAGCAAATGGACGACGAAGGTCATATTGTATGAAATGTAAGTGGAAAAGATTGTAACTCAAAAATTAATAGGGTGATAAGTGTGCAATAAATAAGAAGTTACAATAATTTAATAAGGATATAAATGGAGTAATGGAAAAGATTATTGGGGTAATTATGGAGAGGTAAAGAAGTTATAATAGGAAAAGTTGGATGAATAAATAAATGTCTTTAGAAATTATCTGGTTAGAATAATAAATTTATTACGGATTATCAACATTTATAGAAATAATAAGTATGTTGGGTAATAATTAAATTCTACAAAGTAGTATAGTTGTAAATATTTAGAAGTTAGGGATTAAAGAATAAGAAAATGCAATAGAGAAGAAAATTAAATTGTTGCTTTGAAAAAGATTTTCTAAAATCTAACCCCTTGTGAAAGAATTTGATAAAGAGATTTTCTTTGGAAACTTCTTTGAAATGTTTTGAATGGGTTTTTCAAAAGACATATTAAGAAGTTGTTGTTTTGAAACAGATTTTCTAAAATCCAACCCCATGCGAAAGAATTTGATCAAAATGATTTTTGGAAATTTCCTTGAAATGTTTTGGAAAGATTTTCAAATTATTTATTGAGGAGTTGTTGTTTTGAAAAAGGATAAAAACAATATATATATATGGAAATTTGGAAACTCATAAATTAGAAATTTTGTTAAGACAAAAGTTTATGAATAAAAAGAAGTTATGGAGTCAAAAGTTTTGATTAAAAGGTTTTGGTAAAAGGAGGTTTTTCATTTTTGAAACTCTTAATTTAAAATTTTGGTTGGGTCAAAAGGCTTTCGGTTTAATGATTTTGGACAAAAGGATTTTTCTTTTTGAAATAAATGTAAAATAGAGCGTAAGTTGGACTTGATGATTTTTTTTATTTCACAAATTTGGAAGTTCTTTAAAATATCTTCTTTCTAAAATGGAAATGAAACTCGACTAAAAATAACAAAGAAGCCATAAGTAGGAAAAATATAAACAGAGGAAATAGTGGGAGATTTGGATAGGAGTAGCGTTAGAGACTTATAAAATAGGATTAATAATCTAGTTAGAGATACAATAGGAGAGAAGTGATGAGAATGGGATAAGAAAATGATACGATAAGAGCTTACATTGTATACTTCACTTTACATTCTTTAATGTTGGAAAAGATGTTTTTGAATGTTTTGAACTAAAAGACCAACCTTTAAAGGAATAAATCTTTAATGTAGAAAGTTTTTGAAAGAAGGAAATTATTTTGTTTCTTTTTGGGATTAAGCAATCCTTTTTGAATTTTTGATGGTTTGATCTAGCAATTGAGTTTTTGAATGTTTTGGGTTAAAGACCATACTTTTAAAGAAGTAAGTCTTTGAAGTAAAAGTATTAGAGAAGGAAAATTATTTTACTGAGCAATTCTAGAACCTTTAAATTTAGAGTTAAGAATAAAGCGGTAAATGTTTAGAAGATTGTGAAAAGTTGGGTTCAAATATTTTTGAAAGATTTTGTCCAACTATTTAATAAAAATGGAATAGCTATATGGAATAAAATAAAACAGGGTGTTTATATGTTTTTAAGAGTTCAATTCCACAAAATGTTTCTGAAAGTTGGAAATTCTTTTTGAAAAGTATGCTTAAAAGGTTTTCTTTCAAGATGTGGAAATTCTTTTGCAAGTTTTAATTTCAAATGTCGCATACTAGCGTAATGTGGATTTCTAAGTTTATATTTTATGGAGTGGATAAAGATCACTATCTAGAAAAGGAAGGTTTCAGGATATTAATAAAATAAGAATAGTAGGTGCAACCTAATCTGAAAATTTGAAATCAGTCTAAAGTATTTATTAGTAGAATATTTGCAAGGGTGTAAAGATATTCCAGATCTATAATTGGATTGTAAGTTAGGTTGCCCTTGAAATGTGAATTTATATATTTTTATTTGTTGGAAGCGGGTTCTGTGTGATTTCCATAAATTATCTAATTCCTTAAATGTATAATAGAGTGGTGTTTGAATTTGCAAATTGTATGCCAAAAGGGAAAGGATGTGTAAGATATGGATATTCTTTTTTGTACTTTACATGTTCTACTTCAATAAAAGAAAAGGAAATAATCCCTTGTAATTTCAAACAAAGCAAAAAAAATATCACTTGTGATTAATTTTTTGGAAAATTATAATGGTAATTCTAATTGGAAGGATCGCTCGAAAAAAAATATGGAAAGGAATGTTATAGTTTAGAAATTAATAATTAGAAATAAGAAATATATAAATAGCATAATTCACAATAGTATTCGCACTAATTTTAAACAGCGTAGCAATTATAGGACTAGGATTTATGGACATTAATTATAGATTTAATGGACAATAAATTTGTAATTAATAAGAATAAAAAGGGATTAAATAGGGGACTGATTAAGAAAGCTAATATGGTATTTATAGAGGAATTAAATACTCACAATAAGTAAACTTTTAAACAGGTAATGGATTGAAATGAATTTAATAAGAATTGGTTAGAGATTGTTAATTTTGACATTAATGACCAGTTATTATGTGTAATGGATATTTATTAGAACTAAGAAGGAAAAAGTTAAGGAATGTGGATAATGGTGGAATGACATTCTAGAATATCCATCTTAAATTGGTAAGGAGCATTAGGACCTCAACATCATTAACACCAGTTGATGATTAAGGGTAGCTTCCAACAAATTTTTTTTAGAGTTTTTGAGTGGAAATTGCAAGTTGCATCCTTTAGCAAAAGTATTTGATATGGCATAAGGCATGTTCTATCATGGTGTTGATTTTGGAGCTGGGATCAGATCGCTCTCTCTCTATATATATATATATATATTGAGGTACATCGTAAATAAGAAAATTTCATAAGGACACTTAAGTAGCGATAAACCGAAGATAAGACTGGAAGTTAGTAAGGAAATTAGATTAGAATGCTTCAAACCCAAAGCTTGTGTAGTGTCACCATTCACCCCGAATGTGATAAGCTGTATAGGGATATTAAGAGAATTTTCTAATTGGTCAGGGATGTAGAGAGTCGCCGAATTTGTTTTCGAATGTTTGACGTGACAAAGGATTAAAGCTAAGCAAGACAAGCCCGGAGGGTTGTCATTACCATTGGAGGTTCCGACTTGGAATTGAGAGTATATACCGATGGACTTTATAGATGAGTTACCTAGAAGTAATGAAGCTATGGTTATAGTAGATCGGCTCATTTTATTTCCGTTGGAAGTAATAGGATTGCAGTATCTCTAGTACAGATTTATGTCAAGGATGTGGTGCAACTACATGGAATTCCTATTAGCATTGTTAGTGATAGAGACCATTTGTTCACTAGGGAATTTTGGAGGAGTTTGCAATCTGCTTTAGGAACGACTTTGGATCTTAGCTCCGCTTGTCATCTGCAGATCGATGATTAAACAAAAAGATATGTACAAGAATTTAAAAAAAATTGCTAAGAACTTTCATCGTGGGTTTTGGAGGACCTTGGAAAAGGTAGAAGTGTTTAGGCGGTGAATAAATACCGCATATGACCATTAGAAGTCCTATACTGACAGGCAAAGAAAGGGATTGAAGTTTTTAGTTAGGGACATGGTACTTATCAAGGTTTCCCTTCCTAACAAGGTTATGAGGTGTATATAGGGAAAGTTGGCGCCAAGGTTCGTTGGGCCTTTTCCAATTTTAGAGAGAGTGGGAAAACTTGCTTATTAGGTAGAGCTTCCGAACTTGTTAGTGGGAGTCCATGATGTTCTTTATGTTCCATACTTGAGGAAATGTCTGTAATACATTGCCTCTGTAGTAGAGCCTGATCAGTCAATTAATGTTGAAACGAAGCCTATCGCCCCCTCCCCTCGTGCCACAGCACACATTGTAGAGCACAGTATTAAGAGGCTTCATAACAAAGAAAATTGGGTTGGTTCGAGTAGATGGGGAGATAACCCAGCGGAAAGCACATGGGAAACCGAAGAAAAGGTGAATGTTTTTTATCCCAAGCTTTTCTCTAGTTAACTTTGCTGTCCAATAATATAGGTTTTTGGTTGCATCGTGGTTGCTAGATTTGATGGTAGGAGATGGTTGCCACACTTTTTACTGTTATTTTTGCAGTCAAATAGAATTTTATGTATATTTAGGATGCTTGCATACACGCCTATATGTCACGACCTTGCATTCATCTAAGATTGAGCTCACCTATAATATGTTTGCATACATAATCACATTACATTTTTGGTTGAGTAGATGGTTGTGTAGATTATTATAAATAAATTGGTTGTATAACATGGTTGTTGAGTGCATGTTACACTATCTTCCCTTGGTGATTTCGGGGGCGAAATCCTTTTTAAGGAGAGAGAATGTAACATCCCATAAAATATAATAATAAATTAAATAAAATAAGGTTAAAAATGGAAATTTTATAAATGTCAGAATTTGCTCACATAAGTTGGACCATTGCGTCTGTGGTGATTTTTTCAATCGATTTCCACATATAAAATGTTGAAATCGGAGTTCAAACGAAGAAGTATGGACGTTTGAAGTTTTCAAATTTAAAATTTAAATATTTGATTTGAATTTAAAAACATGAAATTTGAATATAAAATTTGAATTTAAATAATAGCTAATGTTTAAGTAGACATTAATTATAAATTGGTTAACGTGTAAATCAAATATGGTAATTAATCAAGATTAAAGTAGAAACAAAACACTCGAAAATGACCTCAACCGGTCGACCCACAATTGTGATCAATCGATCGCTAGGTAGACCGGTGAAAGGCAGAAAAGTGAATGGCGGCTAGGGTTTTGTTATTTTGAATGGTCCGGATTTGTTTGATTTCAATCCAACAGTTCCGGTTCCTTCTAACCTTTATAAATAGACCCCTAGAACCACACTTTTCCTTCAAAAAATTTTGTAGCAACAACGAACCTCTATCAAAAAAAAATCCCCTTAGGGTTTCAGAAATAGTAAACGTTTCTGGTAAGTAATTCTAATCTCTAATTTAAATTAATATTTCTCATGTCTATCTTCCGATTTTTGAAATCTAATATATATATACAATTCTATTTATTGTATATTCAAAAAGGAGAAAGATCTAACTGAGAACTAGGAGCGATATAAGTCAGAGCTTATCTTCTTCTTCTTCTTTAGGTTCTAGAATTAGTTAGGATTTTCAGGTAAGAGGTTTAGATGTTTAATCCTAGTGTTTCTGATTCTATTCATCTCTAATTCTGGTTCTAGATCTAATGTCTATATACAATTCACTTTGTTGTATATTCCACAAGAGAGAGACCTGAAAAGAGAATTAGGCATGGCGTAATTAAATCCAGTTAGAGAGATCTGAAACGAGAATTAGGCATGGCGGAATTAAATCCAGTTAGGAAGGAAGCAAGAAATCTATTGTGAGTGGAAATATCAAGTTTTTCACATATTGAATACTATTTATTTAGATTTTCTGTATGCTTTGGGAAATTTTGGTAAATGAAAATATAACATCTAAAACCTCCAGAATTCCCCTATGTAAATACTAATCTTGTATATGTTGGAATTATAATTGTTTTTTGTATTTATATATTAGAATCAAATTATTTGTTTATAATTAGATAATGTATGGTCCATTTAAACTATTTGATGTATATAAAGGTTGAATCAAACATATGCAATCTAATTTGTGAAGATATGTTCTTTAAACAGAGAAGGCATTCTAATTTATTAATCTGAAATAAGTTATAGGTATTCCATGTTTGTACGAATTTATTTTATTGGGCTATGGTAGTAGCAGTTCTTGTTGGATTTTAGATTTATATGAGATTGATATTTCAAAATACCTTGTAAGCGAATTATTATCAAGTTATTGCAATGATTCGACTTTAAATTCCACACATAAAAATATACGTATATAATATTAACGTACTGACTATTAAAACCAATAACATACTGATTATAGCGTACCGAGCTTGATAATTAGTATTATTAGAATAGTTAGGTAATATTAATTTGTATGAAGCAAGTTAGTGTAAATTAGGGAGTTAATCCCTAATTAGAGGCATAATAAGGGGATACCTTATATGGCTTCAATTATTATTCGGTTAGGATGATGTATGTATATGGTGGATATACATATAAGTTATGACTAAGTTATAGGGATGCGAGGTTAGTCCAAAGCTACATGGAAGTCTGCCTAGTTAAATCTGGCTACCGGCGGTGTGACTTTGCGAACTAATGTGGAACATCGTCTATAATAAATAATCACAATGGACGTGAGGTTAGTCTCAATTCTGCAGGGTAAACCTATCCAGTTAATCTGGCTATCAGTACCTATGAATAATCAGACTAATGTGAGACATCACGAGTAGGTTATGGGTCATAAATTGCATTTTGGATGTGGTAGGCAAAATCCTTCAGAGAGGTCCGCTTCGGGTTTAAAGTATTAAGTGGCCATGGTAAGGTCCGTCTCTTTCTTAGGAGAAGTATGAAGTGACCTAATGGGATTTCTTACGATGTCGGTTAGTGAGAACCATGTAGGGATCCACCTTGTGTTAGGTGTTAAATGATGAGGACCTGGCTATTTTATAGGTCTTAAATGGTTAGAGTATGCCTAATCCCTAATAAAAAGATAGTAAGTGGTTTGGACGTTTTCTCTCGCATCGTGCATTAGAATTTGGGAATCGATTGGGTATTAAATGACAGGGACTTGCCTATTTTATAAGTATTAAATGGTTAGAGTCTGCCTAATCCCTAATAAAGGGTACTTATTGGTTTTGGTGTTTTCTCTTACATTGTAAACGCTAGTTACATTAGAGTTGTATAGTCAGGCTGGAAGAGCTTTCGGGCTTACAGTTGACTTTTATATACTTGGACTGGAAGAGCCTTCGGGCTTACAGTTGACTTTATACGTATGTTATAATTCTTATACATAAGACATATTTCTTATTTAAATAATGCTGCTCAAGTACAATTATGGTAAAGCTTGAGATTTTCATTTCACCAGACAATTATTGTTCTGACTCACTTCTCATTACAACACAAGTTAGAAAAATTAATGGTGATTAAGGAGACGAAGGTGAAGGTGAAGACTTTAAGTATTATCTATATGTTTATGTTTTTTAAGTATTTTTATTATACCTAATTCAGACAGTTATGTTATTTTGAGATATTGTACTACGAAGGCTTTATGTAAACATGCTGTAATATTTAACATGTTATGTTTTTGAAATGATTTTCTTTATAAAATGGGTACTTGTTTTTGATATTATATTTTATCCATTCCGCCGTGAGATTTTGAAAGTATAGATAGATAGATAGATAGATAGATAGATAGCACTGTGTATTGTGTATTGTTTCAATTTTATCAACCTAACAGCTCGTCTTGAGATAAGCCTAAGGTTCGAGGGGCTTTTGTTGGGTCGAAATTAGGTGTATTTTGGGGCATGTTGTTACACTCACACCCACCATTTACTTTTTTTCTTTTTTTTAATTCACATTTCCCCTATCGTTCCTTCTTCTCAGCAACCACTAAAACCTTAAAATCATTTCCATAGTCTGAAACCCTAATTTGACTGCTTACAGTACTATACAAATGCGTCGTTCTCAATTCAAAGTTGAGGAAGGTAATCGACGTTGCGGCCATAGTAAAGACGAAGGGGAAAAACATCGCCGTGAAGAAGCTGCTCAAAGTAAGGTTTTATTTCGCTTGATTTCACTTTTTTTTACAGTTTTTGAAGTTTATAAATCAAATTGAGAGATGAAGATGGGGTTTTGGATGAAATTTTTTATTTTAAACAAACCAAATGGTTATGTAAAATGGTTGTTATTGATTTTAAGCCAGTTTGTCATTACTGAATGAAGTATAAATACCGAGAGCTTCTCAGGAAAATGACAGAAAGAAAATATACTACTAAAGATATCAAATTATTATATAATGGTTTATTACCATTTAATTTTAATTAAATAACCTCTATATTTGAGGCCATCTAGGTTGTTTGTATTAATGTCAATTCATGTTTCTTTGAATATGGAGCAAATGTTATAAACTTGCTATACTACTACATTTTCAACAACACTATATTGTATTTTGGGCAAATATTGAAGTTGTTGACGGTTATTTTAAAGCTCAGTGTTATCTTTGTGCAAAGTGTATAATACTAATGAGCATAGGAAAAATAAAATTAGTGAAAGTTTACTTTTATTAGTGAAGTATAGGAGTGTAACATCCCCTACTTTGAGGCCCGAAGCTAAGCGCTACAGATGCTGCAGTCATCTATAGTATTAACTTCCGGTGACAAAATAAGGTAATGTTAATAGTGTCCATAATATCAGAAGCACATGAAATAAAATTAGCACAGATTTCAAAAATAGCTTTTCTGATTACATTTCAAATCAATATTTCATATTCAATTACATAATCCCAAAACGATTCCCAGGTTTTGATCAAATATAATTATTACAAATTACGCCAAGAGCAACATATGAAGATGCCTCTTTGGATGATCAGAGTATTAGATAGACATATCAGTCATAAATACATCACAACGGAAATGATACTAAATAGCTCCTACATAGCTAGCTTTGCCTCCTGCACGTCTTCTGAAGCTTATCCGTCCAACCTACTAAACTTAAAAAGTCCTTAACTCTCAATCCACTTAAATAAAATTTTGAGCGCTCGAGAGTTTAAGGGGAAAGCAAAACTTCGAGTCAGAAATTGAGCCTGGTGTGAATAATTATATTACATCTCGGTTTACTGATATTAAGTTAGATCACGCCGCTTAGCGGAACGGGTTTCCCCATACTAATATCCTTTTAAAATCATATCTTTTGCAAATCAAAAACCTGCAATCAAACTGATTATAATAATAATAGCAATAACATATATGCATATAAATCAGATAATCGATGGACTATCTGTCCACACTATAGTTCTATTTGGCCAACTATTAACCACAGGCTGCCCCGGCCTACCAGACATAATAGACATTATAACTTCTGTTAGACACAATACTGGGCTATTTGCTCTTAACTATATTCTTCTAGGGTCAAATGATCCTAATGGTTTTGCGGGCTCATCAATAACCTATCTTTACTCTGTATATTCCCTTCTCTGTGTAACATCATTTTAGTCCCATCTGTGACAAAGCCCTACATGTTGGAATTTTGGACTTATTTTAGCTAGGGGCTAATAGCTAAAGTATAGGGCGCGACCCCCTATACCGGTCCCATCTGATCTTCTAATATCTAAGTCATAAACTTAGGGTTAACTACCGCATCCAATTTTCTTTGAAAACATTTATTTCAAAATGATTTAACCCTTTTAAAATCATACATAAACAAGGAAAATATGCTCTTTGCTTTACTCAAATACTTATGCCATGATATATGATTTACACAAAACAATGTTGATGAAATCTAAATCAAGGGGATTTTCTATCCCATCAAAATAAGTTAAAACCCCTTTCTAACTTAGAAAACTTTAGGCCTTAAATCCAAAGCAATACCTTCGAAACCCTTGTTTAATACCTTAAACAATCCCTTTCAAAATAATTGAAAGCATCCCTTTCAAATTCATTGGAACTACCCCTTTTGAAATAAGTTAACTACTTTAACCTTGAAAACATTAGGCCGAAAGGCCAAAACATGCCTTTCGAATGTATTGGAAATAGACCTTTCGAAATCATCACTTACACCATAGAAATCCTCTTTAGAAACCATTAAAACAAACCTTTCGAAACACTAAAAACATACCTTTCGAAAGTATTGGGTTCATGTAAGAGTTTGTGGAAACATAGTTTCAAAACCATTTAAAAGTATACCTTTCGAAACCATTGGGTTTAACCTTTAATATAACTAAAGGGTCATAAAGAACAAAGGTGAAAGCATTACTTTTGAAAGTATTAATCCCAAGTAAAAGAAAGAGGATAGTTTTGAAACCCACCCTTTTGAAACCACTACCTCTAAAACCATTTGAAATTGGCTATAAGACCCTTTCGTCAGAATTAAGAAGGCGGGATCAAAGTAAAAAGGCAAAAGAACCCATTTCGAATACATTGTTTTAAGGCTATAAAGAAAAGAAGTCTTAACTAATTCGAAAGGTATGAATGCGATAGCATGGGTATCAAATAGGTTCAAAACGGTTATCCCTTCGAAAGCTTCTTTTAAAACAAAAGTAAGTTGATTGATTCGAAAGCTAATTAGAGTGGCTTCAACCCCTTCGGAGGCATGCCTTCGACACCATCATTCCTTCTGCCTTTCTCCAATACATTACATACCCATTACTAGATATAATGTGCATTGGTTTGGAATAGGTGAGAAAGGTCCAACTGGGTATGGTGACAGAAGCAAGCTAAGGAAGTGGCAAAGTTGTAAATCGAAACAAAACTGGTTTATTGCCTTTCAAAGTAATTCATTTCTACCTAACTTACCCAATTTGTCAAAATATGATTGGTTGCCCATTCTTTATCAAAATTCTTTTCTAAATAGGCTACTGAATTCAAAATTTACAATTAAAATGTTTTAACAAATAAGCCTTCCTCCTTGACAAAACATGTAAAACATTTAATTCCCTTAACTTAAATAATTTTATAACCATGGTAAAATACTTAGGAAAATTCCCCAAAAAATCACAATAATTCACTTTTAATATGTTTTCTAACATATATAAATTTATGACCCAAAATCATTATTTAATTGTCTTAAATAATTTAAACCCAATATAACTATTTTCTCTCATAGAAAATTCATAATAAATCCATAATTACTTAGAAAATTATGAAACTTGAAACCCACTTCTAAAATAATGTTCTTGACCATATATCATGGATGTCATTCAATAGGTTTTCCAATCTAAACTTATCATAAAATCGGTATGAAACAATATAAATCATCAACAAGCATATATATCCATTTAAACAAACACAACATGGCATGTAACTTGCAAAATTAATTTGGATCTAACTTGAAACTGAAATCAATATCAAAAGTGAGATGTAAGTTAATTATTCATGTTGGCTTTGTTCTAAGAAGGTTAAGATTTGTCTTTAGATTGAATTGCTTATGCTTCCTACTTGAATCCTAGCTTCTCTTCTCCTTGAATCTTCTTAGTGGTAGCCGACCGAGCTCTTAGGGGTTCTAATTTTGTTCATGAATGTTAAAATGAATAAGGAATGGAGAATGGAAGGGTTTAATGTATTAGAATGAAGAATGTTCTCATTTTACCCTTACTATATTCCTCCTACTTACTTATTTTCAATTTTCTTTTGCTTATACATTCATTAAGGCACAGCCCATTATTAATTAACAAATCTCAATCCCTTATCTATTAACATTATTTTATTTTATCTATCTAATTAAATGTTCTAAATAATGTTCAAAATTTGAGTCATCGTAGACTCCCTTCCTTAAAGAATTTCGTCCTCGAAATTACGATATGGTACTCACAACAATCTAACATAAAGGTAAAACATACCTTCAAACAAGTAAGGATAAGTATTTCTAATCCTGCTCTCAGTTTTCCAAGTACAGTCTCTCTTGTCGTCACTCCACTAGACTTTGACTAATCTAACTCTCTTGTTCCTTAGTCTCTTCTCATCTTTCGCAACTATACAAACTGGTTTTCTAACTATAGTCATATTTGGTTCCACTACTAGATCATCTAAGATATTCGGTGTAATAGTAATCTTTGGATCATGAAAACACTTCCTTAGATGAGAAATATGAAAAAAATTGTGGATTCCTACCAATCTACTCGGTAACTCTACTGTATATGCAAGTTTTCTGATCCTTTCTATAATAAAAAATGGTCCAACGAACCTTGGTGCCAATTTTACTGATTTTCCAAATCTTATTACACCTTTTATCGGTGATAACTTGACGAAAACATGATCTCCAACTTATAACTCCAAATCTTTTCATCTTTTATCAACATAACTCTTCTACCTAGACTGCGCTTCCTTCATCCTAGCCTGAATCAACTCAATCTTCTCTGCAGCTTCTCTAACCAAATCCAGTCCAAGAATTAGTCTATCTCTGGTTTCTAACCAACAAATGGGAGATTTGCATGGCCTTCCATACAATGCTTCGAACGGTGTCATCCCTATACTAGTCCGATAATTATTGTTATACGAAAACTCGACTAAATATAGGTGGTCTTCCCATGATCCTTAGAAATCTAGCACGCATGCTCTTAATAAATCCTCTAAGACTTTGTTAACTCTCTCTGTTTGTCCATCTGTCTACGGATGATAAGCGGTACTCATCTTGAGCTTGGTACCTAAAGTCTCCTTAGATTCTTCCAAAACTCACTAGTAAATAAGGAATCTCTGTCGCTTACTATACTACTAGGAATTCCATGCAACCTAACTATATTCTTCATGAATAACTTAGCTAAATCCGGTGCTGTCCTGGTCGACTTAACGGGTATAAAGTATGCACTCTTAGTCAATCTGTCCACTATAATCCATATACTCTCATTTCCTCTATTCGACCTTGGTAACCCATCTATGAAATCCATTAAGATAGAATCTCATTTCCAGACTGGAATATCTAAAGGCTGAAGTAATCCACTCGGTTTCTGATGTTCAGCTTTTACCTGTTGATAGTTCAAACACTGCCTCACGCATAAGTCTGCATCTCTCTTCATACCTTCCTAGTAGGAACTGTTTTCATATCCTGATACATCTTAGTTCCTCCTAGATGAATAGTGAACTTCGAACGGTGGCATTCTCTAAGAACTTCCTTCCTAATGTTTCCCATATTCGGAACACATAGTCTTCCTTTTTCCTCAACCACCCATTCTTGTCAAGAATGAAATCTTTCAAGTCATCGCTCTCTGTTCCATTTTTTAACTTTCTGATCTATTCAGCTAATAATGAATCCTCCCCTTGTTTAGAAGCAATCCTTTCAATCATCATCGGTCGAACTTCTAAACATGATAACATGGCGGTTTCTCGACTAGAACTAGCCTTAGATCTCCATTGTACTCCGCATGTAGTCAACGCTTTTAAATCTTTCCACTCAGCTATCATTGCCAATACTGCATTCTGATATTTTCTACTAAGTGCATCTGCAATCTTATTCCCTTTTCCCGATGCGTATTCAATACCAAAGTCATAAGCAGCTAAAAACTCTAACCACCTCTACTGTCTCATTTTCAACTCCTTCTAAGAGAATAAATATCTCAGTGACTTATGATCCATAAACAACTCGAATCTTTCTCCCAACAGGTAATGTCTTCACACCTTCAATGCGGAAATTACCATAGCTAATTCTAAATCATGAGTTGGATATCTAACCTCATGCGGTCTGAGCTATCGAGAAGCAAAGGAAATCACTTTACCCCCTCTGCATTAACACAGCCCCTAATCCTGTTCCACATGCGTCTAGGTATACAACTAAGTCATGATTCCCCTCAGTAACAACTAACACAGGTGCATTAGTCAGTAAGCGTTTCAATTTTTGGAATGCCTCCTCACACTTATCGGTCTAAACAAACTTCACATCTTTTCGAGTTAGCTTAGTCATCGGTGCTGCTATCCACGAGAAATCCTTAATAAATCTCCGGTAATAGCTAGCTAACCCAAGAAAACTCTTTATCTCAGTCGCTATCTCAGGTCTCTTCCTATTATTAACTGCCTCGATCTTAGCCGGATCTATTGACAACCCTTTCTCTAAGACTGCATGACCAAGAAACTTTACTTCTTTCTTCCACAAATGACACTTTGAAAATTTCGCTTTCAGTTTATGCTGCCTCAACGTCTCAAGCACCACTCTAAGATGAACTTCATTGTAACGACCCGCCAATTTATCACTTTGATAAATTGTATTTATTTTTAAATAAAAGGTTGATAATACAAATAATATTGTTTTGACTGATAATAAGTAATAGTAATTTTATTTTGAATAAATATTCACAAAAATGTTTACTTTGGAAATATATCGATAAAATGGTCGAAAATCGTTTTTTCTATAAACAGCTCTATAATCATAAAACGTCGCGCACGGAGCTGGATACATATACTTATTTTTATAATTAAACAAGAAAATAAATTAAATAAAATCAATTGATTTGATTTTGAAAATAAAATATGTTTTTAACATTTTTAGTAATGCCCTTAAATATGATAATTGATTTATTTAATCTAAATAGAGAGTTAATGATTTAATAATCAATATAATTATTCAAATAATTGTTCTTAAATGATAATAATTCATTTTAAATAGTTATAAAGTGATAATAAATAATTTATGATAGTTTTATAAAGAGAGGTATAATCAGTTTGAAAATATAAGAAAATTGATATCGTTTTATCGATATATTAGCAATTTTTGTAAATAATTGTTAATATAAATTTATATGGTTTTATAATTAAAATATGATCATTTTAATTCATATAAAATGATAAGAAAATGTTTTTTAAATTTTTTTACAAATATATGTACACGTTAAAGTATAAGTGAAAATACGACCGGGAATCGGTTCTCCAATTGGCAACGGTTTATCGAACGAAAGTTGTTCGAAATCAATGTAGTGTTGTTTATATTTCATGTACACATATATAACATATAAATGCATCCACTAACATGTACATGAACATATGTATACATACATATATACTTATACACTTGTAAATACATACATAATACAAAAATCTAAGATATTTTAAGCAAGCTTCCTCCTTAAGCTTAAACAAGTCAACATATGCATACATGAAGTGAATGAAGTGATGGAGCACATGGAAGGGAAGGCACTAACATGTGGAATAAGTGTTAGAAAAGTGGAGATGTGATGGATAATGAAATAAAGATATATATTTGAAGTTGCTTAGCCCTTAAGGCATCCAAGGCTATAAATACATGCACCATTTCAGTCTTCATTTGTTCATTTTTTTTTCCTCTTCTTCCTCTTCTTTCTTAAAGCTTTTTAATGGCTTCTTCCTCAAAGAAAACTATGAAGAAATAAAAATAAAAATATTTATACATATATATATGTTAGCATTCGACCTCTAAACTAAGTGCAAACACCTCCCTATCTTCTCTAAACCTCACACCACCACATATTCCTCCTTTGGCCGAGTACATCCACCTCCAAGAAGCTAGGCCGAGCCCTACAAGAAGAAGGAAGGAGATCGGGAAGCTCCGGAGCAAGGAAAAGAGGAGGAAGTGCTGCTGGTATCGATTCGAGAAGCTACGGAAAAGATTGGTGGAGTGGAGCCATAAGTGAGTACTCATTGTTTATTAAATAATAAATAATATCTATAACTATTTTAAGTATGATAATATGACCATTTAATCTCTTAATGATTTGTATGGATGGTTGATAATTTGAATGATTATATGGTTGATTATATGAATGTTGATATGGTTGATAACTTGGTTGTGATAAATCATAAGAAATCATAATAAAATGGTTAATTAATAGAAATGAATGCATATAATATCTGTATGAAGTTTATTTAGCCTCTTAGAAATATTAAAAAAGTTGAAAGTGAATATTATAATAATATAATATTATGAAATGATTTAAAAGTGAAAAAGGGATTTAATATGGAAAATTATTGGTTTAAATGTTTGAAAATGAGTTTAAAATGTTTTATAAACATATTAAAGTGTTTTGGTGAAGTTTGAAAGGTAAATGAAAATTTAGTCAAAAATAGACACGTCGCGTAATGGCAGTTCGCGAATTCGCGCCATAAAAGTTAAACGAGTGTAAAAGTTGGTATATAGCTCGAAATTCTTCGAGATAAGAATTTTCCGAACTATTATATCCATAGTTTTCCAACGAAGAAAGAAAATCTATATTTTGATAAGTAGATTTTGAAATATGAGTAAAACAATTTTTGGAAAAATCCTAATTTTGCAGTTCAGAATCCAAAGCTGGATTTCTTTAAAAATGATCTTTTAAAATTGTTTAAAAATGTGGAATAAATCTTTTTAAATGTTTTAAAAGTGATTTGAGTTATAGAAATGAATTTTCAAATGTTAAAAAGTCGCTTTGATCAATATAGCTTAAAAAGCACTTTTGACAGCACTTTTCTATAACTTTCAAAATATGGTTTTAAACTTAACAACTCTTATCCAAATATTTTATAAATGTTTTCAAATGAATAATTAAGAGTTTTAAAAATGATTTAGAGGTTTTCTAGCTTTTTGAAGAAGTTCGAATAAATGATTTAAAGAAAAAGTTATTATAAATAAATGGTTTAATCTTGGCTCTAAAAGCCGATGAGTAGACTGGATTTTTCTATTCGTGAGATCCGGATGTGAGGTGCTTAAACTAAGGAGATGTTCAGGAGCAACCAGTGTCCTGGCTCACCTGGCCTCTTTCCTAGGCGAGGGATAGATAAGGTCAAAATGTCGAAAACGAGTTAAGTATAAATGATTTAATTTTTAAATTGAATACAACTTGATTTTATGGAGATGATCTTCTTGCACTCGGTGTTAAAGCCCGAAGAGGGAAATCGTACTATTCGTGGAATTCAAAAGGTGAATTCGCCGTTATTCCACCCATAGTATTTGTTGAATACGGGGATTGATATTGAGTAGAATTAAATGATTTCTATAGATTCCATTCATTTAATATTTACTGATTTTGGATTAACAATCTAGATAACATTGTTTTAACTCAATCAAGGATTGAGAGTTTTGAATTAAGAAATCTTTGTTAAGATTTAAATGAAATGATTTGGAAATGTTTTCCTAAATAAAAGAAATGATTTGGAATTATTCCAAGATTAAAATGGTTTTAAAATTAACCAAATGATTTGATAAATGAGGCTTAATGATTCCATATACTTTGAAAAAGAGAAAGAAATGATTAAATGAATATATCTCTAAGAAATATCTATGAATGAATAAAAAAGATGAATTAAATTGATTGATGATTGATAATCACAAATGAATTTAACATCTTTTTAATCGATGATTGGTTTGGAGGAACCGGAGTCGGATCTAGGGTAATTCCTATCCGAACACCACTCTGAACCAATGTATACATTTAGAAGTGAAGACCTGATGATGATGATGATTTTTGAAGACGAGGATCTTCATGATGAAGGGATGCTTGCCACTATTCCCTCGAGGTGAAATTTACCATATCATATATTTATGTGGCAGTGGTGCTCTGTTATGAAAATCTTCAATTGCAAGGACTAATCGCTACTAAGCCTAGGGATAATTCCTAACAGGATGTGGTAGGAGGATTGCCTTCGGTTTTGTTCAGTCCCAAAACGAACTTGTACGGACGAATGTCTGACATTGCATTTCTGATATCACAAACGTTGACTTTTACAAACGTACATCTGCTTGGTGGCGGAGAAGGAAACTTCTCCTAGCTTAACACCCTTCTCTGAGACATATGAGCTCGAAGGTTGTATGTTTGTGGAAGTCAATAGTGATCAAAGGAATGACAATGTGGTGTTCAAAGTGGAAGCCGTGATGATCAAAGCGTGACTTTGCGAAAATCAAAGTGTAGCATTGTGGAGCGTAGCCTCACACCCCGGGAATGGTATGGGATACTAGGTGGTTTGAAGGACAAATTTCGAGCTATTAGTTATGAGGAATGAAAGGCATTTGTTTCCTTAAGATGATGAAATGGAAAGGTATGGAGGCTGACGGAGATCGTGTAAAGCCACTGAGTAATACGTTGTTCCATGGTAGTGTAGCAGTATAGTTCGGAGGCTGACGAAGACCGTGTAAAGCCACTAGAGTGAACTAGGACTGTTATACGTGGATTTTTCGGGTCTGAATAGTCACTAGTTCCCTTCATGTTGGAAATCCAATACCAATACATTGCCTTTACGGTTTTGATTGTAGAACCTACTTTTAAAAAGTAGCTAGCAAGCCATCAAATTTAATCAATGCAACAATTTCGGCTATTTTCATATATTATTTGAAAAGTGTTTTCAAAGGAATGTCATTAGAAATAATATCAAATTATTTGGTATAAAAGTGATTTGGTTATCATAAGGTAAAAAAACCCGTCCGTTTTTATGTGTGGACGTGGTCTTATGAGATACTCTTCTTTTCAAAGGTTTTAAACTGGCATCAATTTATAAATCGAGTATCTCACGCTGGTTTATCAAGCCTGATCCGGGTATTTTAAATACTCGGGTCAGATCCGAGTAGTTTCAGGTTTAGTTGAAGACACTTGGAGTTTCCAGAGGAGAGCTGGAGATCTTCATCTACGTATGGACGTATTCTATTATCTGCTGCATATATATTGCATTTGTTTTGTTTGGTTGTCAGCATTTGTAAGGACAGGGGTTTATAACTGTCCAAGATGAATCTAGGTTAGACTCTGATATCGTATTTAAAATTTTCCGCTGTAAAGATTTTATATTGAATAATGTATGTTATTCCATTCATGTGAGATTCTATTCTATCTTTTTCCCCTAACAATCGGACTTTCCGGCACTTGGATTTGCGACACGTGAATACCGAGGATGTGTTAGTGTCGATTTTCGAGGATCGAAAATCTTGGTTGTTACATTCATTCTCTCTTTCATCCTTGGAATATATCAATATGGCATTTATGAATACTGATACAAATTTGTCCCGATGCTCTCAGAAGATTTTGTTCATCAAGTCAACAAAGAATGCTGACGGATTAGTTAGTCAGAATGGCATTAATAACCATTCGTATGATCAATATCTGGTTCTAAACGCAGTCAAAGGAATCCTATCCTCTTCTACTCTAAGCTGATGGAACCCAATTGCCAAATCCAACTGAGAAAATACTTTGGCTCCACTCAATTGGTCGAACAAATCGCCAATACTAGGTAACGGATACCGATTATTTATCGTCTTCTCATTCAACTTACGATAATCAATACACAACCTCAACGATCCATCCACTTTTCTCGCAAACACTACGGCTGCTCCCAAGGATGAACTGCTTGGTCTAATAAAAAATTTACCTTCTAGATCCACCAACTGCACATTTAACTCCTTCATCTCGGTAGGTGTCATTCTACTTGGCGGCCTACTCACAGGTTCGTTCCTTGTACTAAATCTATTCGAAGCTCATTTCAGCGGTAGTCCTACTACGGGCTCAAAAACATCTCTGAATTCTCTAACAATGAAAACTCGATTCAACTCATCTTCTGCCTCCATAACACCCAACAAAGCATTAATATCAAAACTAGGATTTTCTACGGAGTATATAATCTGATCACTACAACTAGGATGTCTAAGTGATATTTTCCTATCATGGAAAAATATCCTAGCATCGTACTTACTTAACCAATCCATACCCAACATGATTCTGAACCCTACGAAATCAAATACATGCAAACTGCAAGAAAATATATGACCTAATAACTCAAACTCTAAGTAGTCACATCTCATCCCAAGAGTCGCATATCCTCCTAGTGGATTCGCAACTCTTAAGGAAGTAACTAGGTATGAGGGTTCTAGGTTAAGCTTATCTACCAAACTATGAGATATAAAAAAATGTGATGCACCAGTATCAAATAGAACTCTAACTGACACACCACGAATCAAAAGCGTACCTCCTAACAAAGCTTTTTCTTTCTCCTCTTCTGTTGGTCTTGAGGTAGCTGGTTCCAATGCAAACACTTTGCCTTTTCCATCCTTGGATGGTTCCTTGTACTGGTTCTTATAATGTCCAATCTGATCACATTTGAAGCATTTTACTCCTTTCTTGTCAGCGGCCTTCTTTGCTTTTCCTGTCTGACATTCGTGAGCATAGTGTCCCTTCTTATCACACTTGTAGTAGACTACATTGGCCTTCCCTTTCTTGGATGCGCTCCTTTCCGAGTGCATTTCTTATGGAAAAACTTTCACTTCTGGTTCTGCCCACCTTGGGTTTCCACTGCTTTGTTATCATTAAAGAGAGAAAGCATCTCATCATGGCTTAAAGCCATCTCAATAACTACATCGCACGGATCCCTAATATGTGATAAAGTTGCTTTAGCAAGCTCGGGTCTCAATCCATGGATGAACTTCTCATTCCGTTTGATAAATGTATCTACCGTAGCATACCCGTACCTCGATAACTCCTCAAATCTGGTAGCATACTCAAGCACTGTCATGTCTCCCTGCACCAACTCATCAAACTTCCTGAGCAGAGTTGACTTGGCAATCTCCGACATGAATCTTTCCTCAAATCTCCTTCTGAATTCTGCCCAAGTCATGGCCTCTTAATTTACTCCCACAACATTGTTCCACCAGTACAGTGTTGCACCCTGCAACTATCTGGATGCCAATCTTCTTTTCTGCTCATCATTAAGTTCCAAATCAGCAAAAATTCGTTCATAATGAAGCGACCAATTCTCCACTTTAATTGCGTCCGCAGTGCCGATAAACGGCTTCCCTCCAAGCCTAGTACAGTCTCTTCTTAGTACTGCATAGTTATTGACCACCGGAGCTTCCTGATTTCCTCCAACTAATCATGCAGCAGCTCCAACTTGCATCATGTTAACGAAGAACTGATACACGACTCCTATATCAACTTGCGACACTCCAGCACCCACAATACCATTTTGTGCTCGACCCGGATTCCTTTGGATGTTTGGTCTGGCATTTCCATTAGTTGTGGTGCTCCCTCCACCAATGTTAACTCTTCCATTCCTAGCATCCATATCTTACTTTCTTAAAATCTGCATTTAAGTCTTTGTAAGATACATAGCCCAAGAGAGATGGGAGAAATTGAGATAGAGTGTATACTTATATATAGCAAATACAAGTACACTACTATAGCGTTATCCCATACCCTAATCTTTTCTCTAATTCCTTAGGATTATGTCTCAAAAATCATTTTAAGTTTAATTTTTTTTAAGTTTTCATAAACCTATGCTTTAATACCAAGTTGTAACATCCCCTACTTTGATGCCCGAAACTAAGCGCTACAGATGCTGCAATCATCTATAGTATTAACTTCCGGTGATAAAATATGGTAATGTTAATGGTATTCATAATATCAGAAGCACATAAATATGAAATAAAATTAGCACAGATTTCAAAAAAATCTTTTCTGATTACATTTCAAATCAATATTTCATATTCAATTACATAATCCCAAAATGATTCCCATGTTTTGATCAAATATAATTATTACAAATTACGCCAAGGGCGACATATGAAGATGATCCGAGTACTAGATAGACATATCAGTCATAATACATCACAGCGGAAATAATACTAAATAACTCCTACATAGCTAGCTTTACCTCCTACACGTCTTCGGAAGCTTATTCGTCGAACCTACGAAACCTGAAAAGTCCTTAACTCTCAATCTACTCAAATCAAATTTTGAGAACCTGAGAGTTTAAGGGGAAAGCATAAAATTTGCGTCAGACATAAAGCCTGGTGTGAATAATTCTATTACATCTCGATTTACTAATATTAAGTGAGACCCTGTCGCTTAGCGGAACAGGTTTCCCCTCATTAATATCCTTTTAAAATCATATCTTTTGCAAATCAAAAACCTGAAATCAAACTGATTATAACAATAATAGCAATAACATATATGCATATAAATTAGGTAATCGATGGACTATCTGTCCACACTATAGTTTTATCGAGCTAACTATTAACCACGTGTTGACTTGGGCCTACCAGACAAATAGACATTCTAACTTCTGTTTGACACAATACTAGGCTATCTGCTCTTAACTATCTTCTTCTAGGGTCAACTGATGTTAATGGTTTTGCGGGCTCACCAATAACCTATCTTTACTTTGTATATTCTCTTCTGTGTGTAACATCATTTTAGTCTCATCTATGACAAAGCCCTACACACTGGAATTTTGGACTTATTTAAGTTAGGGGCTAATAGTTAAAGTATAGGGCGTGACCCCATACCAGTCTCATCTGGTCATCTAATATCTGAGTCATAAACTTAGGGTTAACTACTCCATCCAATATTCCTTGAAAACATTTCTTTCAAAATGATTTAACCATTTTTAAATCATACATAAACAAGAAAAATATGCCATTTGCTTTACTCAAAGTACTTATGCCATGATATATGGTATACACAAAACAATGTTGATGAAATCTAAATAAAGGAGATTTTATATCCCATCAAAATAAGTTAAAACCTCTTTCTAACTTAGAAAAATTTGGGCCTTAAAGCCAAAGCAATACCTTCGAAACCCTTGTTTGAAACCTTAAACAATCCCTTTCAAAAAATTAAAAGTATCCCTTTCGAATTCATTGAAAGTACCCCTTTCGAAATAAGTTAACAACTTTAACCTTGAAAACATTAGGCCGAAAAGCCAAAACATACCTTTCGAATGTATTGGAAATAGACCCTTCGAAATCAGCACTTACACCATAGACATCCTCTTTCGAAACCATTAAAATATACCTTTTGAAATACTAAAAAGGTACCTTTCGAAAGTATTGGGTTCATGTAAGAGTTTGCGGAAACAAAGCTTTGAAACCGTTTAAAAGTATCACTTTCGAAACCATTGGGTTTAACCTTTAATATAACTAAAGGGTCATAAAGAACAGAGGCGAAAGCATTACTTTTGAAAGTATTAATCCCAAGTAAAAAAAGAGGATAGTTTCGAAACCCACCCTTTCGAAACCATTGCCTCCGAAACCATTTGAAAGCGGCTATACGACCATTTCGAAAGAATTGAGAAGGCGGCTTCAAAGTAAAAACACGAAAGCACCCCTTTCGAATACATTGTTTTAAGGCTACAAAGAAAAGCAGCCTTAACTAATTCGAAAGGTATGAATGGGCAGCATGGGTATCGAATAGGTTCAAAAATGGCTATCCCTCGAAAGCTTCTTTTAAAGCAAAAGTAAGTTGATTGATTCGAAAGCTAATTAGAGTGGCTTCAACCCCTTCGGAGGCATGCCTTCGACACCATCATTCCTTTCGCCTTTCTCCAATACACTATATACCATTACTTGATACCATGTGCATTGGTTTTGAAGAGGTGTGAAAGATCTAACTAGGTATGGTGACGAAAGCAGGCTAAGGAAGTGGCGAAGTTGTACTTCGAAACAAAACTGGTTTATTGCCATTCAAAGTAATTCATTTCTACCTAACTTGTCCAATTTATCAAAATATGATTGGTTGCCCATTCTTTATCAAAATTCTTTTCTAAAAAGGCCGTCGAATTCAAAATCTACAATTAAAACGTTTTAACAAATAAGCCCTCCTTCTTAACAAAACATGTAAAACATTTAAGCCCCTTAAGTTAAATAATTTTATAACCATGGTAAAATCCTTGGGAAAATTCTCAAAAAAATCACAATAATTCACTTTTAATATGTTTTCTAACATATATAAATTTCAGATCTGAAATCATTATATAATTTCCTTAAATAATTTAAACCCAATATTAATTATTTTCTCTCATAGAAAACTCATAATAAGTCCACAATTACTTAGACATTATGAAACTTGAAATCCACTTTTAAAATAATGTTCTTGACCATATATCAAAAACGCAAATCATATGGATGTCATTCAATAGGTTTTCCAATCTAAACTTATCACAAAATCTATATGAAACAATATAAATCATCAACAAGCATATATATCCATTTTAAAAAACACAATATTGCATGTAACTTGCAAAATTAATTCGGATCTAACTTGAAACCGAAATCAATATGAAAAGTGAGATGTAAGTTACTTATTCACCTTCGTTTTGTGTTAAGAATGTTGAGATTTGCCTTTAGAGTGATTTTCTTATGCTTCCTACTTGAATCCTAGCTTATATTCTCCTTGAATCTTCTTAATGGTGGCCAACCTAGCTCTTAGGGGTCCTAATTTTGTTTGTGAATGTTAAAATGAATAAGGAATGGAGAATGGAAGAGTTTAGGGTATTAGAATGAAGAATGTTCCCATTTTACCCTTACCATATTCCTTCTACTTACTTATTTTCAATTTTCTTTTGCTTATACATTCATTAAGGCATGGCCCCTTCTTAATTAACAAATCTCAATCTCTTATCTATTAACATTATTTTATTTTATTTATCCAATTAAATGTTGTAAATAATATTACTCAAAATTAGGGTCGTTACAAGGAGTCATGAATTAAACTCCGACCGGAAAGACAAACATTACTTACCTGTCATGTACAGCCATACATGTGTCATGTATTATGTGTGTGTATGTTATATACTTATATATTATGTTATCTTTTGACATAGCACAAAAAATGTGGAAAAAATCAAGACAAACTAAAGGGTATTAAAGAGATTTTGGAGCGTATTGCTAGTGAGGGTAGTGGTGAACAGATGGATGAGCATGACGAAGAGTCACATGATGTAGAGGACGATGAAGATTTTGAAGTGCAAATACCACCTTTGTCTACTCGCTCACGTGCATCTTCTTATGGTACCAATACAGGGATTGACGAAGGATTAAAAAATATTTGTGGTGGAGGCCTGGAAGATAAGACGTTGCTTTCTACCTTAGACTGTAATGTTGCGCGAAGCATTTAAGATTTAAACCGGGTGAGATATAGTCGAACATAGTAGTTTATTTATAGAATATAATAATAGGACATTGGAACTTGAAATTGGACATATCGTAGTTGGGTGATAATTCGTAATATTTTCGTATAACTTTATAGGAGAGTGGGCCACTTAGGTGTATTTCACATTCAAGAAAACTACAGGGGTAGAAGCTTTCTACACCAATTTACTTGACTCGATATCATTTCGACAGTACCATCTTTACTTTTCCTTCTTGGAGTTTTTTTTTTGTAATGTCAGATTGTGACTGTTGTACCGAAGTGTGCTTCACTCATTCAAATTATGACAGATCACGTTTTGTAGACCATAACTTTCAAGTATCTGGCATCGTTTTTCCTTTGCTCACCGGGGGATCAACCTTTTACAAAATCCAAGTTTAGGCTCCAGTATTGAAGTAGTTGAAGGTACTCAATCCCCTTCAACTGTAACAACATAACTCTTTTTTCATCTGTGTTTGCATTCTCAAATCTTTTCTATATTCAATGTGTTCAGGATTGTGATCCAGTTCTCTGCATTCTTGAATTTAAGGAACATAATCAAGTATTTTCCATTATTCATGAATTACATCATCAAGTGGAATAAGAACAAAATCACTATAACTTTTAGTTGCTCATGAGCACAAGATAAATCATAAATCATCTGAAGTTTATGATCACAAACAGAAACAACAAATTCTTCCTTTCTCGTTTCCATGAACTCATTATATATCATGTCCAAAGCAAACAGTGAAACAGTATATCTGATATATTTGAAAATGGGATCTCGATGTTGCTTCTGAACCTCACCCGAACTTTTTCAAAGCTACCACTAATTTCACTATGCTGTAAAAGCAACAAATCGTTCAATTTTTTTCAAATTATAACAAATGAACCTTATGAAGTACCAAGATATCGTTTCAGTATAGAATGAGCCAATTCAGCTCCGTTGGAAGTTCTAGTGCCAAGACGTCTTAATTTATCAGTCCCTGAATGGACAAATTATTCTTGTAAAAAATCCACTATTCGATTATATATTTCAATGCATTGGGTATTCTTTCCACGTATTATTAAAAAAAATCCAGCATTCTTTATACTTCTCTACGGATTCAGGTCGCACAACAAACATCTGGTCCGCTATAGAAAGTTAAGCAATTTCTACATATTCAAAAAAACTATTCGACTTTGTAAGGACATTCTTTGACATATGTCATTCGCAAGCCAAATACGTTGCTTCTGAAAATATTCTATTTACTCTATTAATTAAAACTCGTTCTCTGTCAATTACAACTACATTGTGTAATTTATCCAGAGTATATAAGTACTTCGAATTGTAAGCGTCCAATGGTAATTACTTTCCCTCTCATGTGACAAGAAACATTGTACAACTATAAATGTTTTGTAGATGTGATCGATATCATGTGCAGTAACGGCCAAACTTATTAGTCTTATACGTGCAATCAAGAATTAGCACTGAAGGGAAACATTTGCACAATATAGTGGATTTTGGATAAGCCACATAAGGTCCAAAACAGAATCATCAATTGTATCCCTTCTAACCCAACGAACGTAATGAGACTCAACAACCAACTTGAACAAATATTACGTAGCGGACCTACCTTGCATCTCAACAACCTCATCTTCTATTTTAGGTTATAGACCGTTCTTATTGTCGAAGTGTTTACAGGAAAATTCCTTTTAACATTTAGCAAAATATCTCTAGATTTCACGTCTGAAATAGACATATCCAAACACTGTTATTTTTCCACTACGGTTAATCGACCACATATGGATAACTAATTAGAGTGTTTGGTAACTCATGATTATGAGTATCATTAACCACTTCAATACCTCAAATATCATCTGCTTTGTCTATATCTTCTTTACATATCCCTTTAAGTGAAAATGGACAGTCTCGTTTGTTGGTTATAATTTCACATTAAGATCTGAACTATTAATTTACTGCACGTAATGTCTGAACTATCAATTAATCAAAACATACTTATGTGAACAATCAATTAATACATAAGGTCAGGATCTTTCATCTTCATGCAATCACAATATAAAGTAACATACCTTTGTCCATAGATTCAAGTGTTATCAACTTTCTGGTGCTGTGATGAGAAGACTGCTATGATGCCCAGGAGCAGCTTTTTCAATTTCGGAATTGCTCTTCCTTTTCCAGATAAAATTGTGTGTTAATGAGTATATCTTGATGGTGGAGATATCTCAATTTTATAGGATGGAAGAGGGCCGAAATTGTTGCTATAATGACTCAAACGTGGCTATTAAAAGGGTGTTATCCCTAACCAAGTCAACATCTCAATTTACTAACCATCATGTAAACGAAATTCAAATTTTAAACCCAACCAACACACACATGCTAAAATAATTATTGAGACCACATAGAGAGGAAATTTTCCAACAGTCTCCCACTTGGTCTTATAATTATATTAGACATTCTTAATTGTACAATATTTGATAAATGGGGTTTGCTTAAATAGAAATGAATCACAGATGCGAGTCATGGCGGTTCCATTCTATTACAAAGTATAGTCCCTTCCATGTACTACAACATCAATGCTTCATTCATCCAAGCCTTTTATATTGGGTATCTTAATGGCCTCATAATGTCCCTTTTGTCATGGGACTATTTCTGTCAAACAATAACTCATAATTAATTGCATGCATTTCATGATAGACAGAAATATAAGCAATCAGAAACAATTTTTATTGATATCAAACTAGGAAATGTCAAAAAACAAAATAGATAGCAATCCTTATTAAATTATTCAAATCCCATCTCTTTGACATGTCTCATAAAAGTCTTCGGAGATAGTCCTTTCGTAAGAGGATATGCTATGTTATTATCAGTACTGATATGATCAATTGACACTCTTTGTTTCTGAACTTCTTCTTTCACTGATAGGTATTTCATCTCAATATGCTTGGCTGCTTTAGTATACCTATCATTCTTCGAAAAGAAGACTGCTGCGATATTGTCACAATAAATTTTCAACGGCTTAGATATCGTACTCACGATTTTAAGCCCTGAAATAAAATTACGCAGCCACAATCCATGATTTGTAGCTTCGAAGCAAGCTATGAATTCAGCCTCCATAGTGGATGATGCAATAACGCTCTGCTTAACACTTTTCCATGAGACGGCTCCTTCGGCAAGAAGGAAGACATAACCCGAAGTGCTCTTTCTACTATCAATGCATCCACCAAAATCCGAGTCTGAGTAACCAATCACCTCAAGGTGGTCGGTTCTCCTATATGTGAGCATGTAGTCTTTAGTACCTTGCAAGTACCTCAATACTTTCTTTGCAGCATTCCAATAATGAGAACCTGGGTTACTTTGATATCTGCCTAGCATCCCGACAGAAAAACTAATGTCCGGTCTAGTACAAATTTGTGCGTACAATAAGCTCCCTACGAGCGAAGCATAAGGAAATTTTTTCATTTTCTCTCTTTCCAAATCACTTACGGGGCATTGATTTAAACTGAACTTATCCCCTTTTTGAAGTGGAACATTAACGGAATTACAATTTTGCATCCCAAACCTTTCTAATATCTTAGTGATGTAAGTTTTCTGAGATAATCCCAACGTTCCTCGTGATCTATCTCGAGATATTTCTATCCCAATCACAAAAGATGCCTCGCCTAAATCTTTCATCTCAAAGTTTTTAGAAAGGTATTTCTTGGTTTCACACAGTAAACCAATATCGTTGCTGGCGATAAGTAAGTCATCAACATACAGTATCAAAAATACAAACTTACTCCCACTGATCTTTAGGTATATGCATCGATCAACAGTGTTTTCTATAAACCCAAAGGACGTAATGGTATCATGAAAAATGTACCATTGCCGAGAAGCTTGTTTTAGGCCATACAATGATTTCTTTAACTTACAGACCATATTATCCATTCCTTCTTTTATGAAGCCTAATGGTTGATCCATATAGACTTCTTCATCTAGACTCCCATTTAGAAATGCTGTTTTCACATCCATTTGGTGCAGCTCTAAATCATAATGTGCCACCATTGCTAATATGATCCTTAACGAGTCTTTCTTTGATACCGGAGAGAAAGTCTCATTATAATCAATGCCTTCTCTTTGATTAAAACCTTTTGCAGCAAGTCTAGCTTTATGTCGTTCGATATTACCCTTCGAGTCAAGTTTGGTCTTAAAGATCCACTTACACCCAACTCGTTTTTGTCCTTCTGGCAATTCGACCAACTCCCAAACTTCATTTTCATACATAGATTTTATTTCTTCTTTCATAGCATCGATCCATTTATCAGAATCATTACATTCTACAGCTTTCTTATAAGAAACTGGGTCATTATTGTTCCCGATGTTAAATTCATTTTCTTGAAGGTATACCACATAATCATCAGGAATTGCCGACCTCCTTTCTCTTTGAGATCTTCTTAATGGCATTTCTAGTGGTTCTTCTACATTAGGAACAATATCTTCATTGGTTATAATCTCGTTATGTGGTTGTTCAGTTGGTGGATCATTCACTTGTTCATTGTTGTTAATTTGGTCAATGACTGTTTCAACAACTACATTAGGAACAATATGTTCAATATGAACTTGTGGTACAGGAATTTGTACACGGACTTCTTGAATGATCACCTCTCTTTCTTTTATACTCCCACTGACTTCACCATTTTCAATGAATTTAGCATTTCCAGTTTCTATTATTCTGGTTGTATGATTAGGACAATAGAAAATATACCCCTTCGATTTTTCTGGATAACCAACAAAATGACATGATAATGTCCTTGGGTCCATTTTCTTTTCATGAGGGTTGTAAATTCTAGCTTCCGCTGGGCATCCCCACACACGTAAATATCTTAAACTAGGTTTCCTTCCTGTCCACAGTTCAAAAGGGGTTTTTGGAACTGACTTACTAGGAACCCGATTTAAGATGTGCACAGCGGTTTTTAAGGCATGTGTCCACAAAAATGTAGGCAGTGTAGTCCTACTGATCATACTTCTAACCATTTCTATAAGAGTACGATTACGCCTTTCAGCTACACCATTCTGCCAAGGTGATCCTGGCATTGTATATTGGGCGCATATACCAAATTTTTCAAGGAGTTTAGCAAATGGACCAGGACGTTGCCCCGATTCATCGTATCTTCCATAATATTCACCACCTCTATCCGACCTTATGATTTTCACCCTTTTGTTCAATTGCCTCTCAACTTCATTTATGTAAATTTCAACGAAATTTACAGATTGAGATTTTTCATGCAATAAGTACAAAAAACAGTAACGAGAATAATCATCGATAAAGGTGATAAAATATTTTTCTCCACTAATGGATGGAATATCAAAAGGTCCACAAATGTCTGTATGAATGATTTCAAGAAGCTGGGTGCTTCTCGTAGCTCCTTTCTTTGTTTGTTTGAACTGTTTGCCTTTAATACAGTCCACACAAGCATCATAATTAGACCAATCTAGGTTATGGAGTATTCCATCTTTAACAAGTCTTTCAATTCTTGTCCTAGATATGTGCCCTAATCTTTTATGCCACAAGTAAGCACAATTATTTTCATTAAGTGTACGTTTCGTACCAGTATTAGGATGCAGGGTTACATGTGTTTCATTCAAGAAATTCTTGCCTAGATTTAATTTGTATAACCCATCACACAAAATTCCAGAGCCAACATTAACAGAATTCTTAAATAAATTAAAACCACTACTATTAAATTCAATTACATGACCTTCAGCAACAAGTTTGGATACGGAAATTAAATTTCTAGAAACAATAGGAACATAAAAAGTTTCTATTAAATCTAAAATTATTCCAGAACTCAAAAGTAGGCGAAAAACTCCAATTGCTTCAATTTTCGCTTTCGCTTTATTCCCCATGTAGAGATAATGCTCATTTAGATTTTGTTTGCGGGTCGTAAGGAATCCCTGCATCGAATTCGAAACATGACACATTGAACCAGAATCAATCCACCAAGTATTAGAAGGAACATTTATAAGATTTGATTCGAAACAAACATTAACAAAAGGCTTACCCTTTTTCTCGAACCAAGCTTTCCTCTTATGACAATCCTTCTGGATGTGACCCTTCTTTTTACAGAAGAAGCACTTGTCGTTCTTTTCCTTCTTCACAGCAGATGACTGTGGTTCTCCTTGATGAGATGGCCCAGGACCTTTGTTAAAGCCCTTTCCAGCCTTCTTCTTAAAACCAGCCCCTTTAGTTGTCAAATTTGCCACATGCCCTTTATTCACATGACTATTTTGCTGTTTAAGTCTTGCTTCTTCCTGCACCAACATGCTTTGCAAATCGTTTACATTCCACTTGTCTTTTATAGTGTTGTAATTGATTTGAAAAGGCCCATAATCAGGAGGAAGAGAGTTAAGGATGAATTGTACGACAAAAGAGTCGTCCACAGTCATGCCCAGAACTCTAAGTTTAGCAGCCAAATTAGTCATTTCAATTATGTGTTCATTCATGGTTCGAGTGCCATCAAACCTCATTGTAGTCAAATCTGCCATCAGTTTCCCAGCAAGGGATTTATCAGCAGTGCGGAAGCGATCCTTAATGTTGTTCAGAAATTCCTTCGCTTTCGTTGTTTCGGGTAGGGATGTTTTAACATTTGGTGCTACGCACATACGCATAAACATAAGTGCTAGTCTGTTCGATCTTGACCATGTTTCATTAAAAGCTATCTCATCCTCGCTGCTTATATCAGTTATAGCAGCAGGTTCATCAATTGTGATAGCCATGTCCAGGTCAAGAATTCCCAGACTAAACAGTATTTGCTCATTCCATTCAGAAAAATTAGTTCCATCAAATTTTGCATAGGATTGAGCTTGTGAGAACAGGTTGAAGGATGCTGCAAGTAATGTAATAATGCTCATGAACTTAAATTTTTACACACGACTATAACAGCAAGGATTATATACTTAATCATTGATTAATTCATAATTGACCAAATTTCTTAATGAATACAAATGTTACAGAATCTTTGTTGATCATCATGTAATATTTGAAGCTTAATGAAATTTGTCATTCAATTTATTTAGCATGGCCTAATAAGTTTGGAAACTTTGTTTGTATCCTAAGCTTTAATTCCATGAGTAATAAAATTGATGAAGTATTTAGATTTATGGCATCAGTAATGTTTGTTTTAATGGACATCAGCATTTGTTGAGCTTGAATCCTGGTCACAACAAACTTGTTTTATAATTACTGTAAGGGTATAATTCAGTAATGCAGTGTCAACCTTTATTTGGTTTTGACAGAGCAAGAAAAAAAAATATTTCAGCACAGCACTCGTTCTGCTCAAAAAAAAAAATTGAACACAGTTGGTGATGCCATCATTTCACAGGCTAAGTGCTAAGTGCTTTGCGCGCGTGTGTGAGATGGTAGAGCAATTTTTTCTTCTTCCTTAGTTGTACCAATTAATAAACAAGGCTCATGTTCATATATATACACATTCATTGGAGAAGTTTTTACAATGTGGGACAAATCACTTCTTTTTAACATAAGATCAAAACATAGCAGCATGAGGCATGTAATGAATGATTTATCATGAACATACACATCAATAGACTTGATCTAAAATATATTTATGGACAGCATGAGATGATAGAAACATGGCTCTGATACCACATGTTGGTTATAATTTCACATTAAGATCTGAACTATTAATTTACTGCACGTAATGTCTGAACTATCAATTAATCAAAACATACTTATGTGAACAATCAATTAATACATAAGGTCAGGATCTTTCATCTTCATGCAATCACAATATAAAGTAACATACCTTTGTCCATAGCTTCAAGTGTTATCAACTTTCTGGTGCTGTGATGAGAAGACTGCTATGATGCCCAGGAGCAGCTTTTTCAATTTCGGAATTGCTCTTCCTTTTCCAGATAAAATTGTGTGTTAATGAGTATATCTTGATGGTGGAGATATCTCAATTTTATAGGATGGAAGAGGGCCGAAATTGTTGCTATAATGACTCAAACGTGGCTATTAAAAGGGTGTTATCCCTAACCAAGTCAACATCTCAATTTACTAACCATCATGTAAACGAAATTCAAATTTTAAACCCAACCAACACACACATGCTAAAATAATTATTGAGACCACATAGAGAGGAAATTTTCCAACATCGTTTCCTACTTAAAGTACGTTCACGTGTTTAAATATTTATTTCATCAATTTCTGCAGTCTTCGTTTTTCGATATTTTCTACCTCTTTCGCACCCAAGCTGAACTCTTGGCCTCTTGCCTAACTGCTTATCAGATCGAGTAGTCACAATTATAGTTTTCAACTTCTTTCCCATCGATTGACAACGATGAATTACAATTTCACATGAAGAGAAAATCTACATACAAAATTACATTAGAATTTTAATACATTTTCATTTGCTCTCTTATTTATGTCAATATAATTGTGTACTATCATTACTTCGATTTCTTCGTTGTTATCTACTTCTGGATCATTTCTATCTGATAGGTCAAACTCACTTCCCTCAACAACCACGTCTTCTATCTTAATACCTTGAAACTTTTATTGTCGTTCGTTACACTCCTCTCCACAATCATTACTACAAATTACTAAATTTGAACACCCAACATCCTCTACAAACTGCAGATTATAACAACATGAAATAAAATAATATCAAGTAAATCCCATAGAATTTTTTTTCCCACAAAAATGTACGATCACATATTTGAAAACGGAAAATATATATTTGTATATAATAGACTGTTTTGCAAACCGTCTCGACCACAGCTTCACCCGGTTAGCCGAAACCATTCATGTCGTATACAAACTTTTCATCCCTATTTACAATAATAAATGTTTTTTTTTAGCAAACGTTAAAATTGCAATTAAATAACATCTTAAAGTAAGCAATTAATAACTCCTACAATAGTCAATGACCACTAGCTCAACTGGTTATTGACATAACGCTCTAGCCTTATGTGCTGATAACCATGGATTCGAACTCCACAAAACATCAAAATGAGTGCTCTGCTTGAATAAAGCACCACTATTACTATAAAAAAAATTAACTCCCACGATAAATTCACCATTATAATTAATGACAAAAGGTAAAATCATGCATCATACAAAATACATTAACCAAAACCCTAAATTCATACGACAATTTGTCAAAAAAGAATTAAACTGTCTCACTTACGTTGTTAAATATGGTCTTCCATACCATTTATTGATTATCTAAGAAGAAACAACTGTGTATGGTAATTAAACCGTCTGACTATTTGTTCACTTAGTTATGCATAACCGACAGAAGTGGATTTTTGAAGGGTTTTGACGCAGTTGAATGGCATTAAGGATAGTAGTGGCGTGTAGATAGTAACACCCAAATGAATGCAAGCATAAATATAAGTATAACACTACAACAACGAGAAGATGCTCCATAGGATAAGAAAGCTTTACAAAAAGGCATCGACGTCATGTATATAGTTTCATTGCATACAGTATATGATTTAATAGTTACAGGTTACATACCAACAGCATCTTACACAAAACATACATCCCCCTCCAACCAAGCTATGATATACAAAACATAGACGCCTGTATACAAGTGAAAACTGTAGTTAGAGAAAAAGTATTTGGAGGACAAAACTGGGGAAATAAAAATTAAAACAAACAGTATATAAGTTATATGAACTACGGTTTATATTTTAAGAAAGTGGCTAACCATCTCAGTAAGGATAGTGCAAAACTACGACGAAATCCAAAGGGATTTTCCCAGTGATTCTACAAAATCAGTAAAATTATGTTTTCATATTCATTGCGCAAAGCCATTGAACGTCGAATGATTATGTTCTCTGCAAGATTATGATGAATGCATAAACGATCACAACAGATGTTGTAAATGTTCCCTTTCAAAGTTAGCAATGGATAAAATACAAATGATGCTTACCCGCTGCAAGAAATATATTCACGAATTCAAGGAGAATGAGGAGCTAATTCAGGTTTGACGGGGAAATTTTTCGCATCTTCATCAGTCACATCACTATTAAATAAAGGAAAACCATAAAATTAACATCACAAAATAGAAGGGGGGAAAAAGGAAAAGCATAAACATGGGTAATAAGTTCTTTTCCTAATGCACCTGTCAGCTGCTTCAGTTTTGCTGATCAATGTAATATTTAAAGACGATACCAGCTTCAAAAAGTCTGAAAGATCCGTCGTCTTCCATTTTTCATAGAGGTGGGACAGAAACTCATTGAACTCCTTCGGCTCCTATTCAAAATGGTATAATAACCCATAAGTACATACATGCCAATAGATGACTTGCGTATAACGCATACTACAGAGGTCAACTAATAATTTGCAAACCGGCATGTCCTAGTGTAAAACTGAAATAACGTGAATAAAGATACTCAATTAAACTATGTAGTCTGGCAATATTGAAAATAACTCCCAGATTTTGATGGCCGCGGAAGGGAATAATACATTTGATGCAGGACCTTTGTATTAAAAGACTGAAGACTACTGCAAATAGGGTAGATGATAAAATAGACATTCAAATATGGAATTCATCACAATGAAGGCCTTGTATTATCGGACTCGTTTTACTAATAGGTCTACAGCAAAAATTTATTGCAATAATAAGTTTCAGATCTTAGTTTCAAAACGTGCATTTACAATTTTGAATATGTACATGTGCAGTTTCAAAATGTGCATATATTGCCCTGAAAACGAGGTCTATTTTTGTAGTAAGTTGCAGGTGAGGCCTATTTGTGAAATAAGTTTTTGATGGGGCTAGGCTTGTAATTAACTCTATATTATTCCAAAAACCCAAGAAACCATGCATCAGTCATCTGGAGAGGTAAGTGTCTAGCACATTTCTGTATAAATCATGATGATTTATGTGTCTGCCATGATTCAAATTGAGCACATCACACTTCTCATCTCAATGCCATATCCAACTTAAGGCTACACCGTTAGAGGATAGATGAGGGCTTTTGCAAGTGAAAAAATATTACATAACAAAGTTGAAGAGCACGGTTTAAAGTATGGATAAATATATACAAAACATAATATGCAAGTAAAGATGGAAAAATTGTATTCATGCACGATTAAATACGCTAATGCAGTGACACAATTATATTGAATGCTTAAATAAGTGTATATTGTACGGTATACAAAGAACATAGTATGGTGTAAATTATGATTGAAATGGATATGTATTAATGTAGCTTCATTAAGGACCTGGCTGATGATAAAGTCTTAATTACAAAAAGAAACCTCCACTTTAGTGAAGCTCTGAAAAAACAACTAAATTTGGATGCAACTCAAAAGTATAATAAGATGTGCTGTAGTTATCTATAGCAAATACAAATCAGGTCATCTGACTTACCCCTGTGTTGTGAGAACATAGCCTTGCATAAAATGATGATAGCTGTCTAATAAATTTCTTTTCTAGTGTAAACTTGTTTGCAGTTGTTTATCTGCTAAGACTGAGGCACTATTATTCTACAATTAGATTATAGTCTTTGAATTTGAATGCAGCTATAATACATACATACACAATTGTGTTACAACTTAACTAATGAAAACCTACAGTTATATTCATCAGACTGATAGAAATAACTAAGGTAGTGTTTGGTTTGTTGTTCTTAGTTTTGGATTTTCGTCCATACAAAAATGCACATGACGCATGTATATTGCCGAAAACGACTAATTTAGAATACGAAAACATACAAAATAGAAAACAGCTTTTTTTTATTTTCCGTATTTTGGGAAATAACACAAGCATGTGAAACAATCCATTCATCCGTCGTCCCTCTATCCCCTTCGTCCTCTCATCCGTCTTTCTTTCATCCCCTCCGTCGTCCCTCCATTCTTCTCATATTTGACATACATATTGAAAACCGAAAATACAAAATTCATTTGTAAACCAAACACTACCTAAATTTTGAAATGTTTCCATTTCTCTATTTGCAATATCTCAGAATCAATTTTGTTTACTTTTAACGGACCGTTGGTTGTGTCTAGTGAAAGTGTTTGTCTATGAAACACACACAGCTTTATGCATATACAACTACAAAATATACCCAAAAATATTAACAATGCAATTTTAGACTAACGTCCTAATAATTAGGAAATTATTTACCTGTTCAAGTATACAGGCTTTGCGGAGAGAAACTAAACATTCAATTGCTTTAGCATAAGTGTCTCCTTTAAAGGAATCCTCCAGCAAATTATAAATATAATCCTTCATCTGTTTAATTGCTTCTTTAACCCACTTTGAGCCGTCTCTCCTTGCAATCATTGCTTCAAAATCACGAGTAGGGTTTTCATCTTCGATTTTTTCGATTTTCAATGAAGATGAATCTTGAATCAGCTTCATAGTATCATTTTTGTTTTCATCCGGTTCTCCATCTGATGCTGTAGCTTTATTTTTCCATGCTAGTCTAGAAGACTTTTTCCTCTGCAATGACAATCACATTCATAACTGAACAAATATGCATAGCGCTAATATATCCCCTCATCCCATCTGCCTGAAATACCCATATTTCAAAACATTACACTTGGTATTCAGATTAGTTTATCCATACGTCACGGATGAATGAAAATTTTGGGTAGTTAATTTTGTTATTTCCAGGCCCCATAAGCCATAATGATTCAATTGGAAGAAAAAGATTTAATGCATTGAGATGCAAAAGCAATACCTAGGAGCACATAATGTTTTCCCGCCATAGAAAATAAAAACAAAGGGAGGAGTTTAAACCTTTGGATTTTCTTTCAGCTCATATTGGTGGCAGAGATTTTCGATGACAGGCTTATGTTTCGAGATAAGTTCAGGATCAGGTTCAGTAATTCTCTTTAGACTTCTATCAAGTGGAAGAACCATTGCATCTGGCTGCTTTGCTTTTAAGTCAAGAAACCGATAAAACCGCTGCAAATCCGAAATATTCAGGCTGGTCAGAAGTTACTCGCAAGAGATGCCAACATGAGAACAAATGCAAACATTTATTGGGGTCCCCAAAAGGAAATATGTTATCAGAGAATGTAACTTGGGATATTGAAAAGCATAAAAGGTTGGTGTGTGTGTGTAAGGACTATAAGTCTACCACTTTTTCCTCCATATGCCATACACTACACACACACGCGCGCCAAAGTTTGAGGCTTCAACCGAAACACCCCAGTCGTTCCATTTTGGTTTCAGTAGGACCAAAACAAAACCAAACCGAAACTCCGGTTCAGTAAAAAAATACTGAACTTCAAATTTTACGGAGGGAACTTAAAAAATAATTAATTTGAATTTTAAAATTATGAATATTCAAGATCTGAAATTTTAACTTAGAATGTACAAAATCACAAAACATATAAATGGTATAACTAAAAAAAGTTAAAAACAAAGTAATGAATAAATATTTTTAGTGTTATAAATATTTATAATTAATCAATATTATTCGCTTACATCTTATTTTCAATTAAAGATAAATTATACATTTTGTTTCAGTAAATCAAACAAATTTAAGTTTTAATTATATGAAAAATATATAACGAAATCCAAAACCGGAACTGGAACCAAAATTTCCAAATTAGATCGAAATTCCAAAATTACAATAGACCGAAAGCGAGATCTCGAACCTTGATATGAACCAAACTTCCCCATAAGCTCTAATGGAGTTTAGTGGTAGAGTAGGAGCGACTTTTTTAAAGTAAACCGTATAGAGTGTCGAGAATTAGTCTATTATCTAACACAAAAGACAACGTTTTACACAAATCTAAAACATTAAGCTAATTCTGATGACTTGTGATTTTTATGTCAAAACTTTAGTATAAAATTATTCTGTAAGTTTACAGATAGGCTTTTGAAACACTGAAAATTGCAGTATCTGATCTTCTTGACAAAAGGTATACTTTGTTGACTTCAATTTACAAAGTTGCAGCTTAACTATTTACATTGACCAAGTATTTAGTATAGGCCATAAACATTGGTGATATAAAGGCTCAATAAAAGATATAAACTATTGAATAGAAATGAGAGCAGGGTGAGAATTATATTTTCCCTGAAAACAAGAGCACTGTCTTCAAAAGAAATCATATGATTATACAAACAACATAATCGTAAAAAATAAAAATAAAAATACAATGCTTTTTATGGATCAACATTTCAGCTTCGTTAAAAAATTCGATCTAAACCTGCATTACTAATGATCCAAATAAGCTAAAAGTGCAATGAAATCGGGTATCTTTGCTTTAGTGGTTATCAGACTAGGATAAATGGCCAGTCATATGAATAAAAAACAGAAATAACTAAAGCATTTGGCTTGCTAAACAATTACCGTTATCTTCCATTGTATCTTGTTACAAATCCGCATGGCAACAAGATACTGGTCATGTTGAATTCATCGCAGTATATACGACGTAGCAACCAAACAAATGATGTTTAATTTATGGATTCCCTTTTATTTTATTTTTTGGTATATCACTGGTGCTAAGCTTATGTCAAATAAAGTATCGTTTCATAAATGGTTTCAGATTTCAAATAGAAGAGGTAAATGTTGCACGTTCACCATAAAGAATATAGGAGAAATACACATCTTCGAATACCTCTAAGACTGGATTTGGCGTGAACTCAGGTTGAAGCAATTCTTCTTTGCCAGAAGATGCCAAGTCTAACATCTTAACAAAATTATCGGCTGCTTCTTGTTGTTTATCATTTGGCTGTAACGATAATGGCAAGTTGTTGAATGATGGGAACTGAAACTCTCGAACATCTTCAGCAAATGGAAGCACGTTGAAGTAAAATGAATCCGCCTGCATAAGCAATTTATAACTTTATAAAGATGATGCACTTTATATGTACATCCAGACTTTTACATAACTACGTCCAAGTATGGAGGACTGTTTACTGGTTCAAACCAACCAAATTTTTGGTTGGTTCGGTTTGTTTGTTTGTTTGGTTTTTTTTTTTCAAAACCTACTTTCGTAGGCTAGGGATGTAAGAAGGGCCCTCACAGAAGCACTTAAATTCGATTTGATTTTGTCAGTTAATTGGTTTAACTTGGTTTCTATTTTCGTATTTATTTGGTTTTTCGATCTGTTTTGATTTTCAATGTTTAAAAACCAAACAGATCAATTAAACTGAATATAAAACTTAAATCGTTTAAAGATATATATAATTATAAATATCGGAATTAACATAGAGAAATTTTGACATACATTCTTATTATTATAAAAAAAATTAACATTGCGTCCCTCCCAAATTTCTTTTATAAATTACATCCCTATTGCAAAAAAAAAAGTGAAATTCACGGAGGTATTTGAGTAATTTTACCAACATTAACATGCGCTCTTAAGAGTATACGTCCATAACTCATAACCGTTGTAATACACGTCTGAACGGCCGCTTTTAAATTCGGAAACGAGAGAAGTAAAAAAATTAAAAAAATGGATGTAGAAAATACAAAATAGTTTCTAAAGGGGAATGATATAAAATAAATAAGTTTAGAAAAAAAGTATGTATCCCTAATTTCCACATTATTATTTATGTTATTATCTTGATAATATTATTTCTCTTTCAATTCATGTTAATAAATTTAGACAAGGAGTTTGTTTCTAAAAATTATAGCATGCATCTTTATGGACTCGGTCCATTGTTTCAATCTCATACTATGTTAGCAACTAAACAATCTAGCTCATTTAACGACAACCCAACCAAATCAAACTAATTATTTTCAATTCAGTTGATTTCGATTTTGAAAATACCAGTTCGGTTTGGCTCGATATTTGTTTATTGAATAGCTATTTTGGTTTCATTATTTTTTGTCGATTTCAAACCGAACCAACCATTTGTTCATCCCTACTTCAAAAAAATTGTTATTTGTGCAAACATAGATGTAAATTTTGTAATTCTCTGCAAAGATTGTAACTTGTATACTAGAGGCCGAAGGACAATATGCTAACAGTTTGTGCAAGAAAGTTATTACAGTTGGTAAGGTGTACTCAGAGTATGACAGTAAAAATATGGACTGAGGAGGTATTTTAGTGCAATTGATCGTTTTCAAAAATAAAAATAGACCGGATAGAGAAGTATGATCTCACAATATCATCTTTGCAAGAAATGTTTGGTGTCAACACACCAATAACAACGCTTCCTTGATTTTGCCTCCACACACATCTCAAAATTGCCACCTTATTCATTTCCTTCATGGCTCTAGCTATGGTAGAGCAAGCAACAATGGCTTTGTTATTGCCTGGCTCGGGAATGAAGACATATGCATCCTTCATGTAATAATGCCTTAATAGAAAAAGAAAGAGAAGTATAAATTCCCAAGAAAATAAATCCAAGACGGTTTCCCTTTCACAAAACTCATAACAAATTATAGTTTAAAATAGCAATAAATAATAACCCTGGAAATGCAAGAGTAAACACTTAAAGTAACAGTGACATATCATTGCCTAAGCATTTGCTTTAATTTGTGTTTTTCAATGGACTAAACAATTCACATTGATCGCTGTGATCATAACATAAGCATCAATTTGATATTATTCAAATATGTTATGGGTGTTCTCCTAGAATGTGATTTTCTATTATCGAGAAATCATTATTTTGCACTATTAAACAGTTGTCCAAAAAATGGAAATCGTACAAATATTGTTGAATCGTGTATTTACTGACTTGAAAGCAATGGTTATCGATTACATATCGACTTTTACTTATATATAAGCCGTGGCACGACCAAAAACATATAAACATTACTGTAGGCATAGGTCAAATCATTAATAAGTGAACTTCTAATATACATTATGCATTTTAATTCTTAATCTTGTGAGAATAATGCATTGTTTAGTGCTAGAAAGAAATAATAGAACAGTTCTGATACTATAGAATACAAATGAAAGGTGACAAAATCATGAGTAGGCCAAAGCCAACGATAATCTTTCACCACACAGATGTATCATATGATATCTGTAACAATGTCCACAGAAACTTTTTCTCACATTCACATCTTCCTGGTGTATAAAGTAAGAAACACATATAATAAGGATTAGGTGACTATTTGGTCCTACATTGAGAAGTTAGAGATATGTTACGGTTAAGAAACAAGTATATGGCCAGTAACTAGCAAGTTGACCAGCTTTCATGTAATCATTGCATACCGTTTCCACACTGTCCTTTTCAAGTTCTAAAATGACCTCTTAATTTCCTAAGCAATCACTTCTACGATTGTCATTAATTCTTAATCCGGAAATCTATATCCTTATTTTCCCACAACAGAGTTTCCATGTAGTGAATCATATTGATCAGCTTTTTTCAACGAAATTCATAATCATATTGAATAAATTCATTTTCTTACATGCCTTGTATTATTAATGTAAATGTTTGTATCATTAATAAAACCACTGATATTGTAATCTGTAATCACAGGGTTACAGCCAGATTGCAAAAAATCCTTTTGGACACCCGCCTAGGCCCCCACATAGTCTATTGACGAGGCTTACCGCAATGGTGTCCGCCTAGAGTCCCTATGTGTTAGGCAAAGCTTACCGCCTCACCTAAGCATCTAGGTGGTTGCCTTTAGGCAACATAGTTGTGAATATATAGTTATGTCTCACATGTATGTATGCATGCTAAATAATACAAAATTTTCAGCTGAAAATAGACTATTGTCTTCGTCTTTGCCTTAAAAATTGAAATACGAGTTTTTATTGGTATATTCTATACTAAGGTTATAGACACTTTGCATAACATATCTGAAATTTTATTAAAGTGCATAAGTTTATCATAACCTCCTAACTTCGATTAATCTTTGATTTAATTCCCTCTTAGACGATTAATATCTCATCCAAACCCACCACCTAGCATCCGCTTAGCGATGGTTACAACCTTGAGTATAACATATTTGAAGGTGTTGAACCTATGAAAAAGGGCGTGCCAATACTTGCATGGAGATCAAGATGAACGATTTTATTCTCCAATAAAAATAATGTTTTTTTTTAATTATTTATCAAGGGCTAGGCAAGGGTAGAGAAGTGCTCTACCTTGTTCTTGTCAATATAAGGACACTAACAGTAGATAAATTGATTTGTCATCAATTCAAGTATATACCTAATGTTCAGAACTACCATTCTAGTGATCATCTCAACGAACTATTTAGGTCCTTACATGTTATTACTGCAAACACTTTGGCTGCTCATTTGTTAAAACATAAAGGTGTATTGTTATTAAACTATATCTCACAATCATAACTCCCAAATGCGACAAAGCCTGTTGAGAATGCAGTAAAAAAAAAATATCAAAAGAGCGAGGTTAAGCCTCAATTTACCTCATTATGTTGGAAACATCAGTAAACCCTAACAGCTTTATTCCTTTTTCGGGTTTAAACCTCACTGCTTCCCACTCTGCAGATGATATAGGAACAACTTGTGGACCATATCTATAACCTTTAATTCTTTGTTCAGGAGGAACAACTTTATCCGGATTGTCTATACTCATGTATTCAAAATCAACTTTCACTTCATGAGTAGCATATTGATCACTGGCAGGTGCTTTATCAGAATATTTCTTCAGTGTAGGAAACTTCTCCTCTGCTGTCTTTTTGTATACCCATGCCTGAATTTAAAGGGAGAATCAGAGAGTTTAGGAACACTAAGTTTATTCAACTCATTAAAATATCGAATCAACGTGCAGATTGCATGCAACATAAATAATATTTCCTAATAAAAAATAAAAAATAAATCAACAATAAACCACAAAGAGGTTAGTTAATACACACATTGTCAACATTTTATTAGTGAATAATGTATGTTTTAACTTACAATGTTAGGGGTGAAGTGGAGCACTAGGCGTTGAATAGGGGTGCACACAACCCATACTCAACCCGACCCAACCCACCAACCCGACCCAACCCACATAAACCCGAACCAGCCCATCTTAACTCGGGTCGGATATGGGTTACAATTTGTAACTCATACTATATACAGATCGGGTGAAATATTTTGTTCAATCCAACCCTATTTTAACCCAACCCAACCCTATATAAAAAACCTAATTTAATATCAGCCAATGTAAAATTAGAACAGTCAAAATCTAGAATAAAATTTATGTATTCTCGAATAAATATACCAAAAAAGCATATTTGATGTCATTCCAAAATACATAGGATTGACTAAGAGATCTCGAAGAGCATTTAATGTATTTTGAAACGAAATTCTTACTCTAATATGTAGTGAATTAATTTCGTATGATGTATTTTATAATGAAATTCTAATAAATATGTGTTGTAGGGAATCAGTTATATTTAATTTATGCTAGCTAAAATTTGATATTTTAAGCTGAATATTTTAATATTATATTTTAATTTTTTCTTTATATTCTCATTTTTGTATTAGATTAATGTAACCCAACCCTACTAAACCCGACCCAACCCATACTTTAACCCAACCCATATCCAACTTTATATAGGGTCGGATATGGGTTGAACTACCTTTAATCCATACATATACGGGTCGGGTGAAGTATTTGGTCAAACACGATCAAACCCATACTTTGTGCAGCCCTAGCGTTGAAGTTTCTAAAATTTCCCAACGCCAACAAATGACACTAAAAAAATAAAAGGTGGAGCATTGTAATACATTAACCATTGAGGCGCCAAAGTTCAAAATAGAGCTTAAGTGGGGCCTTTGACAACATAGGTTTTACTTTTAACTACCAACTTGATTGTATCATGTCTGAAATTGTAGCATATCAAATTAAGGGACTGCAGATTTCAGTTCACTAATTAACTTTACCTTACTGTTTTTACTTCTATGTGATTATTACATTAATGTCTGAAGTATGTTGCATGTATTTTACGAGAAATAATTATTCTAATAAAGTTGAAGATAAATGGTATTTGAGAAAGGGGGAAAAAACCTGAACTGGAACATCTCATGTATCCCTCCCACAGAAGGTCGACGTCTCCCTCATAATTCTAATCACTTTCTTACGACAAATATTTAATTGAGGCTTCAATAGGTTCTACCATAATTCCGGGAGCTTCTTACTTTCTACAGCCTTATCATTTGACTTCTTTTAACTTCATAACTAAATTCGGATTTTATTTAATCCACTTCATTCTTTCAACACTTTAGATGATTCGCTTAGGATCAAATTTCTATGATGAGTGATCAAACACCCTCCTGGCACTATTTACAATAAGTGTAACTTTCAAGATTTATAGACCCTTCTTTTAACCATTGTTTTGCATGCCTAAGGGACCGAATCCAAAACCTTTTGCTACTCAAACAAGATGTTATACCGCTATTATCCCCGTTAGCATAATTTATAGACCGTTATAATCAAGAAATTTTTGTTTTGACTTGCTTTTGGCCCAGCCGTAATGGTGAACAAATTGTGATTCTCTTTTAGGAACTAAATGTTAACCAAAAATTGGTCATGCAGGTGTATGCTAGAAAGAGTCCAAATTTGAGCCTATACAACTAACGCCTACATGCAATCTCTCTCATTCGACCAATAAGTAATGATTGTTAGATTAAGGGTTGGCATCACGTCTTTAAAGTCATCCAGAATTGTTCTATAACCATCTGATCATATTCAGTGTCAAGAAATCAGTAGCATTTACCGTCTCTTCTATTTAATACAAGCCTAGCAAGCATGTTGTGTCAATATTCCTTTCGACTTCTCCAATGTCTCTTAACAATACACCACCTCCATTTAGGTTCTTTTAACCGACAAATTAAACTTATAGCCTCAACCAGTTACTCTTCTAAAGGATCTTGGACCTCATTGGTAAGATCTTCTAACTAACAGGTTAACCTTTCGAGATGCTAGTAATTGTCAATTAGCACATAGAAACATGAACAATAAGCATAATATTATCTTCTACCATTTATCATTCATCAGTTTTTAACATCTAAAGCGGTATGAAGAAAAGATTGTATATATAGGGCTAGGATCGGCTACACCTCTAATCCCCCTTGATTTCCATCATACATTCCAAATTAAATAATACTACTTTCTCTCTCTTCCCACTAACGATATTTTTTAATTCGGAATGTGCGGTGGAAATCAAGGAGGATTAGAGATGTAGCCGATCATTGCCCCTATATATATATATATATATATATATATATATATATATAATGAATAGTATTCTCACCTTGATCTTCATTGTTGAACTTATTTCAAGATCACCTCTAAACAGTGTAACAGATGATATATTTCTAGTTTTAAGAGCACCCAACAATGCTGTTTCATTACAAACGTAAGTAGCTTTTGCCTTCGTCTTCTGTGTAAACTGCTTCAAGAGAGAATCATTCTCATCAATTATCGCCTTGTTTGTGTATGTATCTGCATTTGCTCTGATGATGACGCAATCCAGTTTCATCCCATGATCTTGCATCTGTTGACATATAATGTCAACTTGATCTTCTTTGGTACCTTCACTTGGTGCTTTTATTGGATGTTGTGCATCAGTTATGAGACAAAGTCGTTGCTGCCCTTTGTTTGTGTTACCATATTTTTTAATTAGCATGTCCATTCCAACAATAACAGCATCCAGAACTAATGATAAGTTAAGGATATTTAATTTTAAAGCTTATTGGATAGACTCGCTAAGATGCCATAGCATCCCAAAGGTTTCATTGCAGAAAATATTTTAATAGCCAGACTGGCACCTAATCCCCTATCATCAAAGCACTTTGCCTACTTTTAACCCAAATTTGCCTTGTTCAAGCAATATTAACTTTTGGGATTACTTCAGAAGGTATATATTTCAATATTGATGAGATCAGATTTAGTAAGAGAAAAGAAGACAACGCGGCTGTGTTAGCCTTGGAGTGCACGTAACGGTTTAAATCTGGTCATCTCGCCCGAGATCTCATTTTTGCACTTCATGGAAACGAAACAACAAATTTCATTCATATCTTGTTTGAAACTCATTTGACTCAGACATTAAAATCTCAACCGGAAACTAGATCAAGATACCAATTTGAGATCCATCCAAAATTATGTTACATACATACATACATACATACATACATACATACATATGTATGTCAGTATGTATGTATATATATAACCTCTTAACTTTTTATATGCGTCTAAACATAGTTATCTTAGTAATTTATTATTTTCCTCTAATTGTTAGTTTTTTGGATTTGGATATCTCGCAGCATGGCTTTCACTTTTTCCTTTATCAATGTTTAAATGAGAGGAATTCCTCACTTACTACCAAACAATCTAGCTAATTACTCTTCTTCAAAACGAATAAAATAAATCTTCTCTATTGCAGTAACTATCTTTCAATGCAAATCAAGTATGTCACCATTCTTATATAGATATTTTAAGACAACAATCACTAAAAAAACTTCAAAAAAATGTAAATTTTAGACCATAAGTTACTTCGAAATGGTCACGATATGTACGTCTGACATGTCAATAAGAAATCTACAGCTGAGATACGCTCTTGTCTGAGATCTATGTGAAAATCGTAAGATGGACCGGAATCCGAGATTTATAACCATGGAGATAATACAAATAGAAATACTCTGTAAGAGGATGTTACGGCTCGAATTTGAACAACAAGCCTGATTATTTATTGCTCGTGTATTAAAATGAATATTTGGAGGGTGCATCATCCGAAATATAAATAGTATGCTCAAAGTTCCAGAAGTGAGATGTTGATGAAGGATACAATCTCCAATATGAGTTCCTCTTGGAAGATTCTGCAGTATATCCACTGCGTCCCCATCAACAACTTTAACATCGCGCGAAACCACTACATGCTCATAGCCACCTACTTCCTTCTCCAAATCATTATCCGTATCTGCATTTCATCCAAAATTACATAGTGCTGATAGGTCAAAATATCAATCTGCATATAATCTACTGATTACGTGTGTTGAGGCTGTATGTAAGAAGCGGTGTGCCATGTGTGTGCATGTGTGAGTATAGAGAGAGGGGTGCAAGATTAAAATACCAGTTTTGTGAATGACTGAACCTGTAATGCTAAGATATCATATGATGATGCTAATGATGCAAAAATCCTTACCTTATAAATTAGTAAAACATGCAAGTGATATTATTTATTAGTTAGGTAACTCAACTTGGCAGCAATGTTGCCAATAGCTACTAATCTACTATAGCACTGATACTGACATAGTAACAAGTGCTAGTTTGAGTTTCTTTTCAATTAAGAAACACAGTGTAACCAATTACTTAGTTTAGTCAAGCAACACAACATATATCAAATTGGAAATAAAAAAAGTGTAGCAAGTTGCTTCCTTGTTTTTCCAGCCTAGGCAGATTTTTTGGTTATTACTTTTCTTTTTTAAGGTTAAGAGAAATGAAAAGAAAAAATATATATTCTTCACCGTGTTATTTAAAGCAGTGTCTCCCCAAATGGGCTTGGCTAATAAGTAGGTGTATTGACATTTTGGCTCAAAGGCTTGACTAGAAAAAAAATTAGATAGCTTGTAGAAATCTCTCCAAATGGGCTTTGATCGATAAGGCGTATTGACATTTTGGCTCAAAGGCTTGACTAGAAACTATATTAGATAGCGCGTAGAAATTTAGCTCGGCTTAACAAATGAGATTAATACTTGGAATATGAAAGGAGTATGCATGAAAGGGCACAGTTTATATTGAACTGAATACATATCAAACCAAAACTCAACTATACAATATTATGTTTGATTTCTAATAACCAGAACTTGAATTGGTTCCACAAAAGGAAAAGATTTATACCTCAATAGCTAGTACATGTACATTACAGTTCATGCATTATTTCAAGTTGTTTTTCACTTATTGAGGAACCAAACAAAAGAGACTCTTAGCAAACCAAATCCAACTAATTAACATTGTTATTCAACTGTAAACATTTGAAGGATTTGTTTACCTTGGGTACCAAATAAAACTATTCCGACTTCATCGTTCTTCTTGCCAAATATCAGCTGCAAAAAAAGTAACAGTTTTCTTTTTATCATTATTTATTTAGCTCATTCACTTACAAGGTTCAGGAAATAACAATCAATGAATTTATTTATGAAAATCACCTTCTTCTGTACAAGCATGGAGCATAATTTTTCGACTTCAGGAAGCACTTTATGCATTGGTGGGCCCACATCAATAAGAAACACTAGCGCTTCCTAAATTGAAAATGAAATCAAAACACCAAACAAAAAACTGGTAGTGTTAAGCTTTAAAATGAAAGTAGAAAAAGGAGAGAAGAGAGTTAGGGTTCATAGAAAGGTACCCTGTTACGGGCCATGACATGAAATTAGAGAACCGGCAGATAATACTTTGATCAAGCAATATTGGTGATTTTAGGGTTTTGGGACGTTTTAGTCAATTTTGATTATTTAGAAATGATCGGTTCTTCACCTTCCCGCCTACGCTAAGACTACTCGTCAAACTGGATTTCTGTAATAATGTCCTTGAATAATGACTCTGGAAAATAGCTTTTTATCTTTGCATAATTTATAACGCATTGGCAGTACGATCTCTAGATAAAAAATTATAGATATAAAGTTGTATTAATTTAAAAGATCGGATCCATCCTTTTTCTCGTAGATCTATCTCTTCCTCTTATTCAATTAATAAACTTAGGTATTACTTTTGAGATTACTTATTCAACATTTCTTCTAATTGAAATCAATATTGTTTATTCTTTCAAAATTTGTGTTTGATCAATAATTCATTTTGAATCGATTCAAAATTTCAAACAAGTGGTATCAGTGTCATTCATTATTGATTTCATTTATAATTTTTATATTTGAGTATGTTTTGAACGAACTTTGTTTATAAGTCGGTGAATTCATGTAATATCTTACTCAAATTACATATCTATTTGATCTATGTATGAAGAATTTTTGTTTGTGATAATTTTGAATATGGTCTAGTACTAAAGTTGTTTTTCTTAAATTAAAAGATTGAAAAACTATTTTAATGTTGAAAGAATGGTTTAAATAATTTGTATATGGTTTATGTAATAAAATAAAATTTTGAAACGATCTTATATTTTGGAAAATAATCTTAGTTCCTTAAATTTCGAAAATAACTTGCATTGATTTGAAAATCAAAATGTTTATTTTGATATATTTAGTAATGAATTATGGAGTTAATTTTCTTACGAGGGAAATAATTTGAATTTGAGATATATGGTTGTTATTTTCTATGTTTATGAATGATATGAACAGATCTACATAATTTAGAACCGTTTATGCAAAGGAATATAAAATTTTGGTTCTATGATTATATTATTTTACTCAATTTTTTATTAAGCAAAATATATATGAGGTATTTTGGTTATATTGATTACTGAGAAATAAAGTTTCTCTTTAAGGTGCTCATTTTGATTTTGTTATTAAGTAATATAGTAGCTAGCTCTGAGGTGAAGCTTTATTACTTTAAGTAATGTATTTTATTTGATTCGTATTTGTAAATAAATCATTTTGTTATGACAATAGTTTATATTTTAGACCACATAACAGTTAATTGCGTTCATATTTATCATAAATGCATTAAATGTGATCGTTATGGTAATAAACCAAATTACCTCATTATCATTGATGCACTAAATGCATTAGTCTCAGTGAATTAAATGATGTTGTATTTTTATGTTTGGAATACATATGGTTTATTATTTGGTGTATTTATTTTGGCAAACAATGTTTGATATAATGTAAGAAATAAGTTTGAACAACAACATGAAGTTGTGCAATGAAATTTTTTGAATCATAAATTGTATAATTCAAAGTCCAAGACCTGAAGTCTTGAATTATGAAAAGATTCGTTGATAAAGTCTACGGACTTGAAATCTTATTATTATTATTTTAATTAGTCGAAATGTATAAGCTTCTAAACAAGAAGTTAGCACAAAATTTGAGAACGTGGAGTTCATCACAAATGAATGAACTTGAAGTAATTCATGAAGTAGAAACCCGAAGCTTTCTTGAAACTCCATGACATGGTAAGATTGTACTTCTGGAAAAGTTAAAAGAGATAAACACGTCATCGTATAAATGACGGTGCATTAAAGAGATTTCAAAAATCTTCAAATGAGTTATATCTTGCTTACATCTTTACATTTACATATTATATTGACTAAATATCATGAAGATATTGTGTTCTATGACATTTCAAACATCCCCCTGATTGAAAAGTAATTATTAATTTAGTCTTGCAAAGGGACGTTCATTATTTATAAAGTATGAATTCAAATGACATTTCAGTTCATATTTCTCACATTTCAGTTTAGTTTATATGTTGTAGTTAGTTTAAAATGTTTTCCTCCATTATATACTTCCAAATATGTAAAAGTATACATAGTCAATTTATAGGTCCTACGCAATGCAAAGTCTAATGTCATTTCAATATATGCAGCTTCAATTTAATTATTCTCCTTGTTGCTTTCTCATCGATATATCTAATTATAGATCTGATTTCTACTAATCGCACTATGTTATAAAATCCAAAGTTTTGATAAATTAATTTTCAGTGCATTTGCCAAACTATTTAATTAAAGAAGTACAATTTAATATTCTCCGGAAGAGATAACACATATGTCATACTCTTGAAGAGATGTTTTAGAGTTTTATTTATATTTATATTGCAAAATCCAAACATCATAGAAGTTATTATTGATAAGTCAAACTAGAAGCATATGTACTTTCAAACTAGAAGTTTTGAACGTTATTATATGGTCTTTAAGGATTCACATTAACATCGATTAATAAACAAAAAACTAATAGTTTGGATCTTTGTAATAGTGTGTTTAAAAAACACTAAGTAAAATGAGAAAGAATATAGAAATCTATAAATATATAATACATGGACGCACGTATATATCCATATATGTAGATATTTAACTAAGAACCTGAAGATTGTTATGAGCTCATATTATAGATTATGCATGGATATCATTAAGTGATTTAAAATTCAATCAACATAAATGTTGAATGACCTGAAGTCATGTATGTATTCAAATGATCTTCATAATGAGTAAATTCCTCCAATTTGTTAGATCAACGAATGAGAACAAACTCTAAAAATAAGCAATATCACTTGAATGCATCTTATCAATTGATAAAAGAATTTTCCTCATATATGTAATATGTATGATGTATTTGCTAGTAACAATATCATAATGGATCAAATTAAGAATCCAAAGATGATAATTATTCAATGTGACAATGTTCGTCAACATTGAGGGGGAAGATAAAAGGGATACAAGTTCATTTTGATTATCAAGATTAAATATTTGTTAACATATACAATATTGCAAAGTGTTGAGTAGATTGAACGATTTACCGATAATATCCCTAGTAAACTTGCTCCAATATAGATTTAAATCCCTGAAGAATCAAAAGGGTATAAACCACATCTGCATTATGGTAGAGAAGTCAGTTCGAAATATTGTTGGAGTAAGTAATAAAGATGTCAAATAAAAGAGGTAAGTGTTCTTGAAGAAACATCGAACGATGCTCTAGAAGAGACCCATGTCATAATTATCACATAACCCAATAGTGGTTTAAGTATCTAAAACATGATAAATAAAGAGATTCTCAACAAATTATGCCTGAAACTGACAAGAAATAATCATCGATGATAAATTTGTAAATAATAAAGCGCTTATGTTTATGAATAGATTAAAGATATTGAATTAAAGGAAAACATGATTGGCCATCGTGAATCCTTTCCTAGATGAGAATTTTGGACTTGTAGTCCGTAAAATATAATTAGAAACATATATATAAAGTGGCCAAAGTACACTGAAATTATTGAAGCACATACAACGTTAACAACATGTTAAGTGCCATAGGCATGATACTTTTAGAGATAATTAAATTGATTGAAGTAGTGAAAGTGTTTGAAACACTTAAAATACCCCGAAGGTATAAATATTGTTTAAATCATACTAAACAATGAAAGTATACAAATTCCTGAAGAATATAAATAACTTTGGTGGTTACAAAGAATGCAAAGAAAAAGAAGCGTGTATTACAACCCACTTTTAAATATTGTTGTAGTAAAAATCTTGATATAATTCATGATGAGTATATTACTTCCTACTTTTAAGTATTATTGTAATGAAACTCTTAACATCCATTGAAGTGGTAGTTCCGATATGCAAAACTTATTAAAGTATACAAGTCCTTGAAGAATATAAATAACTTTGTTGGTTATAAAGAATGTAAAGAATAAGGAACGTAGATTATAACCTTTTTTTATGTATTGCTGTAATGAAAATCTTAATATAATTCATGATGAGTATATTACTTTCTGTTTTTAAGTATTATTGTAATGAAACTCTTAATATTCATCAAAGATGTAGTTGCAATATGCAAAACTAACTTAAAACACAAAAATAAAAGCACACGAAGTGTTTTCATAAAAGTAGCATACAAAATGTGTTTTACAAATCTTCCCAAAAATTTAAGTCTACCGTTTCCTCCCGCTAATTCTCCTTACCCGATTAAAATAATAACTGTAATAAATTAAGATGTTCGGTTTTAAGGACAAAATAAATCCAAAGACAACAAACTTTAATTATTGGATTAAGGATAAAATCCTATCAAATTATATATACTATTACTAAATGTGAATTTTAAATCCTCATTTTCTTTTGCATTCTCAACTCTGTATTTTGACTTTTCTCCACTTGCCATGTGCGTCCTTTCAATCCATTTTCTTAAAAAAAATTCTCTCCTTTTAATTTTAGGAATAAAAACTATTCTTCTTCCAATAAATATTCTTACGTAATTTTGTCTACTTATTTCTTTTCTGCTTTTACCTTGCATGGATTAGATTTTCTCAATAATGATCTTATTTTTCTTACATGTTCAAACTTAATTCATCTTTATTTTTCTTACTTTTTTAATGATAACTAACATTACAAAACAGTTATATTAATTATACCACTATTATTCATTTTCATTCTTTCTATTGTAGAGCATGCAAGGTAATTCAACTATTGATTTTTTTATGTGTATAAAAATAAGTATGCTTTTGTTTTTATGAATTCTAAAGGTAATAGATAGTTTTATCGGATGATTTTATCATTGTTTGTTTTCCATTCATAAAAATGCTTCATACACTTTAAAGGTAAATGTTTCCACCTTGATGACATGTTTATTTTCAAATCCATAAGATGTATTATAATATTTTATCGACTAAACCGAATTTTGTTTTATAGTTGATTATTGCGGTTTTATGCTACATAGGTAAATACAAATGCCTCTCTCTTTATCCCCTAAAAAGAAAATAATGAATTTTGGATTACTTTTTATTACTACAAAAGATTCTTTCAAACATGGCTTTTGGATTTACCATAAATCATATATTATTCCTAACAATTTGCAGTAGGTTTAACGAATCCATGACAATGAAAATCTGAGTAATATATTTAATTTGGCAAAGAATAATATATTTAGATATATAATGATATATTTACGTGCAATGAAAAATTATTTTGTTATCCAGTGTTTGAACCGAGTAGCTTCTAAATGAATATGAATGTCAAGACGAATAAGGAATGGATCAAGGACTTGGGGGTTTGCTTGAAATGACAATGTGAGATGGCATAAGAAGTTTGAAGCAAAGTGAAGAAGGTTTAACATGGTCGATACCAACCATAGTTGTGATTGGTACCGAGTTGATTCAATAAGAGGACCCACCTAAGAACTCTGGAGGTTTGAAACTTATAAAATTTAGGATAGCGAGCATACTAATGTGACGACCACTATGGTCGGCACTGACATAATTTTCTTTGCCCAAATTAACTTGTTCTTCCTCCCTATCTTTTCGGATCTAAAACCTTACCCGTTCTTCCATGTTATAGCAATTATGACGGATGATTTTGGTTATAAATAGAGAGATTAGAATAATACAGAGAGTACTTTTGGATCTTTTAAGCTCATACTCTTCATCTTCTTATCTCTATTTCAGCCATTGTCACCAAGTGCGGTCAAATTCAAGCAAACTTTGTTTTCTAGATATGAAAACCTTGTAAAAGTGCTTGTACTTGTGATAAATCTGAAATCAAAAATATTAAGTGGACGTAGGCAATTAATTTGGATAAAACACTATAAACATGTTGCGTGTTCTTACCATTTTTACTTGTTTGCATCAGATCTATTCTCATTTTCGATCAATTGGGGTGTTGTGTCACTTTTTAATTCTACATTTTTGTGCTTTCACTGAGAATCAAGCTTTTCAAGTGAAGATCTAGCTTACACCTTTGGACTTTGAGCATCCAAAAGTTAGATATAGAAGCTTCTTGTTGTAGATCTGAAGTTGCTGAGATTTGGGTAGAAATCTACCTCGGATATGAAAAATATGGAACCTAGGAGACCTTCTATGAGATCTGGAGCCACTACCGGAGAAGATGAAGCTTCTCATCATGACTAGGAAACTAGTCAGCCAACACATGCTTTGCTCGGACCATCTTCCTTGCAGGAGATGGTATCCAAAATCGAGCCTGACTGAATGATGCCTGAGATGGATGAGAGAATGCTATACGGTCAGAAAGACCTCTTTAATAAGATGGAGGAGAACTTCGCATTATTAGCCCAGTGGTAACAAAGGCGTAGGAAGAGCCATAAAGATTTGTCATCTTCAAGTTTTGAAGAAGAAAGTTCATCTTCATTAGATTAGAATAGAATAGAAGGCAAGCAAGAGTTAAAGGGAAAGGCTGTTGGGACATCAAAGAGAAGTACTAGAGGAAGTGACCAAGTTCTGGCTATGGCCAAAATGGTCGGTACTGACCAAAATCATGTTTGTACCGACCATATTGAGGATCGTCTGACGTGTAACCTCTTGATGTCATTATCTTATCTGTTAGTGAGGATGTCTTGCAAGATACTGGCAATGACGTTAGGCAGAATGGTGCATAGGCTGATGGTATCCAAACGAACGCTATAGAGTTAACAAGATGCCATACAAGATATGAATGAATGGCTCTTCGATAGATAGGAGGGCCTAGACGTCATGCGATGAACCGAGATCATTTGAAGAGTCAAATACTTAGGGCAGTCCCTGACAGTCGCCGTCCAACTGGACCAACCAGCGAAGAATTCATAGTAGATATGATTAAGAGATTATTGAATGAGAACCAACATAGAAATAACAACGAATGGGGTTCAGCATCCAGTAGAATTCCATTCACCAATGACATACTACTAAAGAGCTATCCTAAGAAGTTCGTTGTGTCGATGAAGCCATCTTATAATAGAATGACAGATCCTAGACAACATCTATTCTAATATGAATGACACATGGATGGTACCCGAGCGACAGACGCAGTAAGGTATGGATGTTTCTCATATTCTTAGTTGGGGTGGTTACGATGCGATTCACTCAACTTGTGTTGAGGTCCATATCTTCATTTGATCGGTTAGTAAAAACGATCATGGAGCAATTCAGGCTCCATACTGCTCGGTCGATGAATGTGATGTCGTTATCCAACATTTATCAAAGATTCGAAGAGACTCTGAAGGAATATTTTTAAAGCCATTCAACACTATTGTAACTAAAGTCAGCAATCCGAAGGAAGATATAATTCTAATGGCATTAATTTGGGGAGTCCACCCACATACAGACTTTGGTAAGTGGCTTTTTAAGCGGCCACCTACGGTGGAAGATTTTATCGGAAAGCGTCCCAGTATCTATGCTCGAAAGAGGCAGACCTGACTGCATGACCAATTAGTGATAGACCATCAACTGCAGTTGTGTAGAGCAACATTACTATTAAGAAAACTAGGTCGAGTGCTGAAAATGTTGCAATGACTGTCATGAATAATAACAACCAGGAAAGGAGAAACTAGGGCTTTGGTGGGAAGAAAAATGAAATCAAGAAGCATCCAAGGTACATGAGGCAGGGAGATTATACTCCCCTAAATGATATAGTTGAAAATATCTACCTTATCACACAAGGAATGAAGGATTATAAGAAGCCTCCTTGGAGGGAGGCAATTGAAGCTGAGTAGCACTTGGGGAAGTTGTCGCTTCCATGAAACTCATGGACACAGTACCAATAAGTACTATCACCTGAGAGATGTGATCGAGGATTTGATTTAGAAAAAGAAATTACAGCAGTATGTGAGAAATCCATAAGAAGCAAACAAAATAATATTCCCCAAGGGCAGAATGCCTAAAGGAATCAACTTGGGTCCAGTAAACGGGCCTAGGCGACCAAAGGATAGAATTGTGATTAACACTTTAACTGAAAGACCTCATCCAACAGAGAAGAGCTGGAATGAAATGGAATGATATGGAAATTCATTGAAGCATGTGCTATAGGAGAGTTGTTTTGCTATTGAAGACGAAGCTCTAGCAAAACATGTAACATCCTGAAATTTTCAACCATTCGCATCCACACATGTCGGACTTGAATTGCTCAAAAATCAGATTGTTAATTTATATTTGGCAAAACTCAGCATATACAGTAAATAAAATAATCACAGAATCACAAACACAGAGTAATATAACAATAAGCAGCGGAAACAAATGAATAATAGTTCATGAAGCTACCATATATATATATATAACAGAGTTAAAACAAGATACAACAGAAGTCTTGAATACATTAGAAGTCTCAATACAATAGTCAAACACAAGATCAGAATACATCACTAGAATCAACTGAATAACTGAAAGCTGGATAGATAGCTGGATCTCCAAGCGAAGCTCCGACTCCAAAGGTGAGTCTCAAATGCTATATCACTCGGTCTGACCCGAGCGTAAAGCAAAACACAAAACACTCGAGTCGGGATTAACATTCTTATATCAATAAATCCAACTCAAGTGAAATATCAACTGAAATACAAGTAACTCAAAGGATGTTTGGGATAACCATCCTCTAAGGATCCGTGGAACTATCTACTATGTAGTAATATACGCTATTATAATAATGTCTAAAGTAAAGTAAACTATTAAAATAGCATTAAGGCGTTACCCATATCCCCCTTAACACATTTTATAGTGCCAATAGTATGTACAGTACCGTAATACCCCGTAAACTGGAGCTACCGGGGATACTCCATAGGTTTGACACAAATCAAACTCGTAGTGGTCTCGATATGGTAGGTGACATGGCACAACTAGGCAATGCCAGGGTAGATATACCAATTACACTTTTGGGCTGTTGGTAACGCAAAGCCGCAACAATCGCCCAACTCAAGCCACACTCCCGAAAATCCGAAGGTGCGCACCAAATCAATCATAAAGTAATAGAATGGCATACGATGGAGTGTGTCCGATCAGAGGAGCTACCTCATTGGCCTGTCGATTGCTCCTATTTTAGCCACCTTATGCCAACTCATGGGAGTCGGGTCCACGTATATACCTCATATAGGATCGTCGCCACTATCCTACTTCATTCTGGAATCTCCACCGCGTACACAGTTGTTAAAGTGGTTTTCGGTATTGGTAGAGAGTATGACAATATCCGATCCCGGTCTCTTTAACAACCAAACATTATTATAACACCGCGGTCATTTCAAAATAGTTTATACTTCAAAACCAAAATATCATTTCCCATTTCAAAACCATATCAATAACGATAACATTTCCATTACCATAACACTTCCAAAGTTATAACATTTTCGAAAACATAACACTTTGGAAAAACCATAACACTTCCCTTTAAACAGTTTAGATATTAATAGTAGTATATAAAATAAAATAGTTTATAAGATAAAATAGTTAAGTTAAAATAGTTTTTATATTAAAATAATTAGTATATTAAAATAGTTTATAATAAAATAGTTTATATTGAAAATGGTTTATAATAAAATGATTTACAATAAAATAATTTATAAAGAAAAAAATATAAATAGTTTTAAATATAATTTAAAAATACTTTACATAATACAATAGCTTCCTCAAATTTCACAAATCGATTCCAAATCAACTCGAATTCCAAAATTCAAATTTAATCAAATCTCAAAACATCGATTTCAACTCGATTCAGTTTCCAAATAAACCGTTTCAAATTATCGATTTCAAATACATATTTGAACCATAAAATAAGCTATTTCAATTTCAATATATTTCGAAGCTTTAAATATTCAACATTTCAAAACTAAATTCGATAATTTCACATATATATCAAATTTACTTCACTATTATTTAGTTTTGAAATACTTACTTAATCATTTCAATATCATTTAAATAAAACTTCAATTTACAAATTTAAAAAAAACAATATCCCATTTCAATTTATATAAATTTGAAATATTATTTAAGTCACTTTTAATCAAATTCAAATTAAAAAATCATATGTTTAAAACTTCAAATTTAATAAATTTCAAATCGAACTTATTTAAGTGTAATCCTTAAATAAATATAATTTCAAACCAATTTCCAACCTGAATTTATTAAAATTATTATAAAATCTATATTAAAGATATAATATCTTAAAATCAATATTTATTAAAACCACATATATTTCTTTCCAAAACCATAAAAACCATTTTCAAAATATTTATATATATATATATATATACCAATGGTGTTTGTGTATAATTCTCTATCCTATGGTCAAGTGATACAGATATTTATCATTTTAATCCGCAATTTAAATATATACGGGTATATATCATTTCAACCCGCAATCCCAAATTCAATTTAATGAAAATCGCTTGGGTTTATCATTTCAACCCATAACGATTTTCTCCTATTCTACAGATCGTTCGGGTATGTATCATTTCAACCCATAGGGAATTCTATACTAACAGGGAACTTGTAGAGTGATAACAGATATGATAATAACATAACATGCATATATCATCAATATAAATAACAGATAATGGTGTCAGATGTCATAGGTGAACAGATACAGATAACAACATATGTATAACAATGTAAATAACTGACAGCAGCATATTTCAATTGTCGTTTCAATTGAAATCAAATTTAATAAATATAAGGACGTTAATCGTGAGTGATTGCTCACCTTTCGAGGTTAAAGAGAATAGATAACAAGACAAGCTACGATTTGAGTCACGATCTAGACTATCGACCGATCCAACAACAGATCTTAAAGCGACGTAAGCAGAACACGAACTCGACGGACAAAGCTGATAGATAAGAAATTGATGAAATAAATCAGAATCATCTGGGTAGAAACAGAATATATATATTATATTAAATTTCAAATCAATATTAATTTTAAACACACATTAAATTAAATGTATATTTCAATTTCATTGTTTTAAATAAAACACGTATAAAAAACAAACAGGTCTACCACAAAACTTATATAACTAGATTCCAAAATCAAATATGTAAGAAACTTTGGAAACATATATATACTTCCTTTATACTACACGTACTCTATACCTTTAACATACAACATAATATATGCCTTAAAATTGCGGTAAACTTATATTAAACATATATATATAAACTAATATATTATACAACTAGACAACATATGAAGGATATATATATAAATAAATATATACTTAAAACAATATTTTATACTTAAAACCATATACAAAGCATACGTGTGTTTGTAAATATAGATGCTATATGGGATACAAAAGTAATATAAAGAACTGCACTATCATAATTTAAGATTTATATCAACTAACTTTTAAGATTGTAAACATGCAGACCTATCTATATATTTTTACTATAAACCATATACAAAACGTTTTACTCATTAATGTATACAAAACATTTATAAACCTATATAAATTAAACTGTTATTTATGTATATATTTACAGTATAACAAACTGTTATATGTATACTTGCAATTCAAAGTTTGTTAAAATAACATGAATAACAATATTATATAGCCGATTATATATATGACTTTTTATATATAAACAAACAGATCTTTAAACTTATGTTTACAGTAATATAATTAACTTGCATAACTTTATATATACAAGGACATATTATAAACAACCTTGTCTGAACATTTCCCTGATTAATATATATATATATATATATATATATAAAGTGCCTCTAAAACCATTACATACCAACAACAGCATATAATACTTCTATATACTACAAAAACTTATTAAATAAACATACTTTTATAAACTATATATGTAAGATACCCTTACTTCAGTCATACAAACAGAAAACAAATCATACTTCTGTAATATATACATGAACTATCCTATAATTTGCATGCTTAAATATATACAACTCATAGTATCTATACATGAAGCCAAAACATATACATTTAAGATTAAAATACACATATATATACAACATGTAATAGCAATATATATAAAACTAATATATGATCTGACAAATGTTACTTTATATATAACTAACACATATCTAATTGGGTACATATATATATATATATTCTGTGTGTATATATATATATAAAATAAAAAATCGATAGTAGAAGAAAAAAATAACGCACATAGTATAATTTATATCCAAACATACAACTTGCATATATAACTAATATATAACTTATAGTATTTAAAACTCACCATATAAACAATATATATATATATACCTTTGTACGTACGAAAGAAGGAGTGAAGAGGCTAGCAGGCTTTGGACGAGATAGGGCTGAGAGCTATGATAGGCCGGAAAAGGAGGAACGGCGGTGAGGCGGGGTTGCTTGGCTGGAGGCGCGGGGCTGGAGTTGCGTATGGGGAAGGTGGCTGCTCAATATGAAGTGGTGGCTATCGATGTGGTGGTCGATGAGTTAGCAAGGAGGCATGGGGTCAGGCGCTGCTAGGGGTGACGAGGCTAGTGGAATGGAGCCGCGACTTGGGTGAGAAGTGGAAGGTGGTGGAAGGTGGCCGAGCACAGGGGAGAATGGAAAGGGAAGGAGAGAGGGTGTGTGAGATGAGTTACGGCCAGCAAGTGAAAAGAAGGGAAGGTGATGATCTAGCAGAAAAACAACAGAGAGAAAAAAAATGAAAAGGAATTTCGAACGAACCAAAACCTAATTGGAACCAGAGAAAAATGAACGTACCAAAAGATATTAGTTATTGGGAATGGAGAAAGTCACACACATAAATTCAGAGAAGGTAAATGCAAATGGCCGTTGGAATTATATAGTGGAAAATTTGAATGGTCATGGAAAACCAAAAGTTAAATTGCGGAACCGATGCAGAAATCGTTTCCGTAGATTTCACCGTCTCCTGGACTCCAAAACACACAATCGAATATGTTGCGGAGATCAGCACAACGAGACGATCAGAACGGCACATAGATCTTAGTGATAGGACCATCATATCAAAAGTCGTTAATCGGTACCGGAACTAAAATGTCAGAAATAAGATAAATGGAGCAATAGAAGTCCAAATTTTGAGAAACGAATTATGACGTCTCACCCAGAAGATGATTTACAAATTTTCTATATAAAAATATTCAGGTTTGGAAAATATCTTATTATCATCAAATATTGACTGATTTAAATTGAAAAAAAATCACACAACAAAAATAAACTTCCATATTATCAGATGAAAATTTACCATTTGCTATGTTTAATTAGATGTATTCTAAATATCAATTTTTTTTCCAAATTCTATTATTTAAAATTTTACAAAATTTAAATTATTTACATTATTAAAACCATTAAAATTTACGGGTCGTTACACTCTCCCCCACTCAAAACTTTTCGTCCTCGAAAAGGAAGAAGGTAGGAGAATTGAACAACCAGAAAGAAAACAAATTGGAAAACAAAATAGAGCAATTAATTTAAAACAATATAATTTCAAATTTAAATTAATTTATATTCAACAATTGATTTTAAATTCAAGGTATTTCATTAAGTTGATTTACTTTCAATTTATTAATTTCTTCAAAACAAAAATTTATTTTATTCATCACATCTATTATTCAATTAACTTATTATTCTATTTAACTCTATTAACATTTTTATAATCAAAAATTAAGTATATAACATTTATTATAAGCACTCAAATTTTATTTATAAATTCCAATTTATATTGTATATTATCCAATTACAAATTCAAATTCTGAATAATTTAGTAAGTTGTACTAGAATGAAATTGGGTATTATACAAGTAAATTTTTCCAACTCAACTATTTCAAGTTTAATTATTTATTCAAAAATTTAAGAGTTAAATTTCCGATTTTAATTCAAACCATTTAGATATAAGTATATTATATTTTCAAATCAAATTTATAAACATATACCTATATATACATTATAAATCAAATCATACCCCAGAAATTCAAATCAAATTCAATTTCCAAAACAAAAGTGTAACAAAGCTACTGAGTGGCCTCTCCTCTTTGAAACTCGAAAATGAATATCGATGATGCTACAGTCATCATCAAAATTATTTCCCAGCGATAAAAGAGAAGAGTATTGATTTAAAAAGTTTTAAAATTCTTTAAAACGATTTCTATTTGAAATTTCTATAAATAATATACATTTTAAAACTTAAAACCAAAGTTTGAAATCACCGAAAATTAAATTCTCAAATTCCTGATTTAACTTCATTTCAATTCCAAATCAATTTATAAATCATGTTTATAAATTCATTTATAGAACAATAAATAAAAATCAAATATTATCATTTCTAACAACTATTCAATTAACTATTTAACTTCAGAAAATTATACTTATATAAAATATAATTATACAAAATTCATGTCATTTACCAAATTTGAGAACAATATTATGCCAGTTTGCTCTGTTCAAGTGTTTTGGAAATCCTATCGATAGCGTTGATCAGACGAATCGATCGAAAATCCAAATCAACATCAACAACTCAAACAACACACTATAAAACATTTTTAATACAAATACACTCCCTCGCACGATAATACAGAAGATAAGCTCGAATCGAAGATAAGATGATTAACTTCTAAAATAGGAAGATGGATAGACTTATATAAATCGCGGGCGACCTTAACCGGGTCAACCGTGACTTTAAGAATAAGATTGATGCAGAATTCTAGAGCAAATCGACATTCAACTGCCAGAGATAGAATTCGGGTATAGAAAAAGATAGTAGCATCATAAACCGAGGATACAGAAATCTCCGGTGAATCAATACCAATTTTAAAGGAGTTTCACCCCTGTACAAATCATAAAGTGGAGCCATGAGATGCTCCAGGATCAAAGAAACACGAATAGGGAGAGACAATGATGGATTTTAGAACCGAGGGGAACGTTCCAAAAATTCAAAGGAAACCGAGTCAAAGAGGAAGAGATTCAAGCTCGAACGAAAGTGATTCCATAATTAAATTTACTTTATATGTTGAGTTTGCCTAAAACCATAGCTCTGATACCACATGTAACATCCTGAAATTTTCAACCATTCGCCTCCACACATGTCGGACTTGAATTGCTCAAAATATCAGATTGTTAATTTATATTTGGCAAAACTCAGCATATACAGTAAATAAAATAATCACAGAATCACAAACACAGAGTAATATAACAATAAGCAGCGGAAACAAATGAATAATAGTTCATGAAGCTACCATATATATATAACAGAGTTAAAACAAGATACAACGGAAGTCTTGAATACAATAGAAGTCTCGATAAAATAGTCAAACACAAGATCAAAATACATCACTGGAATCAACCGAATAACTGAAAGAAGGATAGATAGCTGGATCTCCAAGCGAAGCTCCAACTCCAAAGGTGAGTCTCAAATGCTGTATCACTCAGTCTGACCCGAGCGTAAAGCAAAACACAAAACACTCGAGTCAGGATTAACATTCTTATATCAATAAATCCAACTCAAGTGAAATATCAACTGAAATACAAGTAACTCAAAGGATGTTTGGGATAACCATCCTCTAAGGATCCGTGGAACTATCTACTATGTAGTAATATACGCTATTATAATAATGTCTAAAGTAAAGTAAACTATTAAAATAGCGTTATGGCGTTACCCATATCCCCCTTAACACATTTTATAGTGCCAATAGTCTATACAGTACCGTAATACCCTATAAACTGGAGCTACCAGAGGATACTCCATAGGTACGACACAAATCAAACTCGTAGTGGTCTCGATATGGTAGGTGACACGACACAACTAGGCAATGTCAAGGTAGATATACCAATTACACTTCCGGGCTGTTGGTAACGCAAAGCCGCAGCAATTGCCCAACTCGAGCCACACTCCCGAAAATCCGAAGGTGCGCACCAAATCAATCATAAAGTAATAGAATGGCATACGATGGAGTGTGTTCGATCAGAGGAGCTACCTCATTGGTCCGTCGATTGCTCCTGTTTTAGCCACCTTATACCAACTCATGGGAGTCGGGTCCACGTATATACCTCATATAGGATCGTCGCCACCATCCTACTTCATTCTAGAATCTCCACCGCGTACACAGTTGTTAAAGTGGTTTTCGGTATTGGCAGAGAGTATGACAATATCCGATCTCGGTCTCTTTAACAACCAAACGTTATTATAACACCGCGGTCATTTCAAAATAGTTTATACTTCAAAACCAAAATATCATTTCCCATTTCAAAACCATATCAATAACGATAACATTTCCATTACCATAACACTTCCAAAGTTATAACATTTTTGAAAACATAACACTTTGGAAAAACCATAACACTTCCCTTTAAATAGTTTAGATATTAATAGTAGTATATAAAATAAAATAGTTTATAAGATAAAATAGTTAAGTTAAAATAGTTTTTATATTAAAATAATTAGTATATTAAAATAGTTTATAATAAAATAGTTTATATTGAAAATGGTTTATAATAAAATGGTTTACAATAAAATAATTTATAAAGAAAAAAATATAAATAGTTTTAAATATAATTTAAAAATACTTTACATAATATAATAGCTTCCTCAAATTTCACAAATCGATTCCAAATCAACTCGAATTCCAAAATTCAAATTTAATCAAATCTCAAAACATCAATTTCAACTCAATTCAGTTTCCAAATAAACCGTTTCAAATTATCGATTTCAAATACATATTTGAACCATAAAATAAGCTATTTCAATTTCAATATATTTCGAAGCTTTAAATATTCAACATTTCAAAACTAAATTCGATAATTTCACATATATATCAAATTTACTTCACTATTATTTAGTTTTGAAATACTTACTTAATCATTTCAATATCATTTAAATAAAACTTCAATTTACAAATTAAAAAAAAAACAATATCCCATTTCAATTTATATAAATTTGAAATATTATTTAAGTCACTTTTAATCAAATTCAAATTAAAAAATCATATCTTTAAAACTTCAAATTTAATAAATTTCAAATCAAACTTATTTAAGTGTAATCCTTAAATAAATATAATTTCAAACCAATTTCCAACCTGAATTTATTAAAATTATTATAAAATCTATATTAAAGATATAATATCTTAAAATCAACATTTATTAAAACCACGTATATTTCTTTCCAAAACCATAAAAATCATTTTCAAAATATTTATATATATAAACCAATGGTGTCTGTATATAATTCTCTATCCTATGGTCAAGTGATACGGATATTTATCATTTCAATCCGCAATTTAAATATATACGGGTATATATCTTTTCAACCCACAATCCCAAATTCAATTTAATGAAAATCACTTGGGTTTATCATTTCAACGCATAACGATTTTCTCCTAATCTACAGATCGTTCGGGTATGTACCATTTCAACCCATAGGGAATTCTATACTAACAGGGAACTTGCAGAGTGATAACAGATATGATAATAACATAACAAGCTTATATCATCAATATAAATAACAGATAATGGTGTCAGATGTCACAGGTGAACAGATACATATAACAGCATATGTATAACAATGTAAATAACTGACAGCAGCATATTTCAATTGTCGTTTCAATTGAAATCAAATTTAATAAATATAAGGACGTTAATCGTGAGTGATTGCTCACCTTTCAAGGTTAAAGAGAATAGATAACAAGACAAGCTACGATTTGAGTCACGATCTAGACTATCGACCGATCCAACAACAGATCTCAAAGCGACGTAAGCAGAACACGAATTCGATGGACAAAGCTGATAGATAAGAAATTGATGAAATAAATCAGAATCATCTGGATAGAAACAGAATATATATATATTATATTAAATTTCAAATCAATATTAATTTTAAACACATATTAAATTAAATGTATATTTCAATTTCATTGTTTTAAATAAAACACGTATAAAAAAACAAACAGGTCTACCACAAAACTTATATAACTAGATTCCAACATCAAATATGTAAGAAACTTTGGAAACATATATATACTTCCTTTATACTACACGTACTCTATACCTTTAACATACAACATAATATATGCCTTAAAACTGCGGTAAACTTATATTAAACGTATATATATATAAACTAATATATTATACAACTAGACAACATATGCAGGATATATATATATATATATACTTAAAACAGTATTTTATACTTAAAACCATATACAAAGCATACGTACGTTTGTAAATATAGATGCTATATGTGATACAAAAGTAATATAAAGAACTGTATTAACATAATTTAATATTTATATCAACTAACTTTTAAGATTGTAAACATGCAGACCTATCTATATATTTTTACTATAAACCATATACAAAACGTTTTACTCATTAATGTATACAAAACATTTATAAACCTATATAAATTAAACTGTTATTTATGTATATATTTACAGTATAACAAACTGTTATATGTATACTTGCAATTCAAAGTTTGTTAAAATAACATGAATAACAATATTATATAGCCGATTATATATATGACTTTTTATATATAAACAAACAGATCTTTAAACTTATGTTTACAGTAATATAATTAACTTGCATAACTTTATATATACAAGGACATATTATAAACAACCTTGCTTGAACATTTCCCTGATTAATATATATATATATATATATATATAAAGTGCCTCTAAAACCATTACATACCAACAACAGCATATAATACTTCTATATACTACAAAAACTTATTAAATAAACATACTTTTATAAACTATATATGTAAGATACCCTTACTTCAGTCATACAAACAGAAAACAAATCATACTTCTGTAATATATACATGAACTATCCTATAATTTGCATGCTTAAATATATACAACTCATAGTATCTATACATGAAGCCAAAACATATACATTTAAGATTAAAATACACATATATATACAACATGTAATAGCAATATATATAAAACTAATATATGATCTGACAAATGTTACTTTATATATAACTAACACATATCTAACTAGGTACACATATACATATATATATATTCTGTATATATATATATATAATCGATAGCAGGAAAAAAAATAATGCACACAGTATAATTTATATCCAAACATACAACTTGCATATGTAACTAATATATAACTTATAGTATTTAAAACTCACCATATAAACAATATATATATATACCTTTGTACGTACGAAAGAAAGAGTGAAGAGGCTAGCAGGCTTTGGACGAGACAGGGCTGAGAGCTATGACAAGTCGGCAAAGGTGGAACGGTGGTGAGGCGGGGTTGCTTGGCTCAAGGCGCGGGGCTGGAGTTGCATGTGGGGAAGGCGGCTGCTCAATATGAAGTGGTTGCTGTCGATGGGTTTGCAAGGAGGCGTGGGTTCAGGCGCTGCTAGGGGTGACGAGGCTAGTGGAATGGAGCCGCGACTTGGGTGAGAAGTGGAAGGTGGCCGAGCGTAGGGGATAATGGAAAGGGAAGGAGAGAGGGTGTGTGAGATGAGTTACGGCCAGCAAGTGAAAAGAAGGGAAGGTGATGATCTGGCAGAAAAACAACAGAGAGAAAAAAAATGAAAAGGAATTTCGAACGAACCAAAACGTAATTGGAACCAGAGAAAAATAAACGTACCAAAAGATATTATTTATTGGGAATGGAGAAAGTCACGCACATAAATTTAGAGAAGGTAAATGCAAATGGCCATTGGAATTATATAGTGGAAAATTTGAATGGTCACGGAAAACCAAAAGTTAAATTGCGAAACCGATACAAAAATCGTTTCCGTAGATTTCACCGTCTCCCGGACTCTGAAACACACAATCGAATATGCTGCGGAGATCAGCACGACGAGACGATCAGAACGGCACACAGATCTTTGTGATAGGACCATCCTATCAAAAGTCGTTAATCGGTACCGGAACTAAAATATCAGAAATAAGATAAACAGAGCAATAGAAGTCCAAATTTTGAGAAACTAATTATGACGTCTCACTCAGATGATGATTTACAAATTTTCTATATAAAAATATTCAGGTTTGAAAAATATCTTATTATCATCAAATATTAACTGATTTAAATTGAAAAAAAATTACACAACAAAAATAAACTTCCATATTATCAGATGAAAATTTACCATTTGCTATGTTTAATTAGATGTATTCTAAATATCAAATTTTATTTCCAAATTCTATTATTTAAAATTTCACAAAATTTCAATTATTTACATTATTAAAACCATTAAAATTTACGGGTCGTTACAAAACAACTAGAACGATGAGTGATGATATTGTTTTCCGAAATATGGATGCTGATGGGGTGCAGGCGTCGATGCTTGACCCTATGGTGATCACGGCCATAGTTAAGCCGACAACTATGCACCAAGTTCTGATTGATTATGAGAGCTCGGATAATATTATATTCAAAAAGATGCTTGATTGAACGAGGATTAGTCCGAACTATTTAAAGCCAAGTAAATCTTATATCTAAGGATTTATCGAAGAGGCCAAAGAGCCTATTGGATGTGTTGACTTATCCATGGAATTAAGCAAGGAAGACCACAAGATAGTGCAGGTGTTGACCTTCGTGATAGCTTCAGAATAGCCCTAGCTTCAGGGTATCTGATGATGAAATTTCCTACCGACAATGGAGTTGGAGCAATTTAAGGTGACTGGAGCACTGGTTAGGAATGCTATGTTGCTGAGCTTAGAGAGGAAAAGCGACGTGAGAAAGGTAAAGGTGAGGAGAGCTTTCTATACATCAAGACTGCAAATGCATAGCAACTATCGCCTAAGCCCTAGCTTGGGTCCCATAATAAGTTCTACAAACCTATGGACCCCGAAAGGAGCTATGGGATGCGAGGGTGGCATAGGGAGCTGAGGATCAACATCCCGATCGATGATGATGATCCCACTCAAGTTCTCAAGGATGGATCTCGGCTTGGTTTGAAAATGAAAAGGAAGTTAGTAGGGTTTCTCAGCGAAAACTTGGATGTGTTTGCCTAGGCCCATTTCGATGTGTATGGTATTTCATCAGAGAAAGCATGACATGCATTGAATGTGGACCCAAGATGCCCTCATGTGAAGCATAAGAGATGTAGGCTAGGTCTGGAGCGATCCACTGTGCTTAAGGAAAAAGGGATAAGCTGAAGGCAAATGGCTTTATCTACGACATCTTATACCCCGAATGGGTATCGAATCATATGTTAATCAAGAAGCCAAATGGAAAATGATGGACATGCATCGATTATTTTGATCTAAATAAAGCATGCGTAAAATACAGCTTCCCCCCACCGAAGATCGACCAACTTGCAGACTCAACGGTTGAACACAAATTGTTATCCTTTATGGATGTATACTCTAGCTAAAACCAACCAGTAATGCACATTCCAGATCTGCATCATACGAGTTTCATCATTGATCTGGGCCTGTACTACTATCGACGGATTTCGTTCGGTTTGAAGAATGTTGGAGCTACTTATCAACAGCTAGTAAATAAGATGTTCAAAGATCAAATCGAGCTGACGATGGAGGTTTATGTGAGCAATATGCTAGTGAAGTCACAGCGATTGATGAATCACACAAAGAGTCACGTTGAAATATCTAATGTGCTTCGAAAGTAAGGAATGAAGCTTAATCCACAAAAGTGTTCTTTCGGAGTCATGCTAGGCAATTTTTTTGGTTTTATTATGAACTTAAAGAGCACGAAGCTAATCCAGAGCGGATTCAAGCATTGAAAGATGATATCTCCCTAAAAAAAAGGAGGCAAATGCAGAGCTTAAATGGGAAAGTCGCTGCACTGAGTCGATTTATTTCGAAGGTGATGGAAAAATGTATACTATTCTTTGATGCCCTTAAGAAAGAAAAAGGGAAGTTTGTCAAGACAAAGGAACCAAGAAGCTTTCCAGAAATTGTTGGAATACATGGAAAGACCATAAGTCTTGTCGAAGCCTTTGGAAGGGGCAGATTTATTGATTTACTTGGCTATATCTTCTCATGCACTAAGTGTAGCCTTAGTACGTGAGAAATCTTAGATCCAAAGGCCCGTATATCATATCAATAAGCAATCTACTAGAGTGGAAAGGAACTACCCGAAGCTGGAGAAGCTGACATACTGCTTGTTGGTTGCTGCCAGGAAATTGCGACCATATTTCTAGGCTCATCCGATAAAGGTGCTGACCAGTCACCCACTAAAGCAAGTATTACATCAATCCGATACTTCGAGGAGATTACTTGTTTAGAATATCGAGTTGAGCCAATACGATATAACCTACCATCATAGGAGGACGATACAAGGACATACATTGATTTCTTTCATTGCTGAATTCACCTTTGGGATGGAAGAAGATATAGTCCAATTTTCATAGTGGAATTTATATGTAGATGTAGCTTCCAATCAACATAGCTCCGGGGCAATAGTGATTTTCGTTACCCCGGAGGGACAAATAATATGCTATGCACAAATGCTAGGGTTCCCGACAGCGAACAACAAAATCAAATATGAAGTGTTAATTGTAGGGCTCAAGATAGTGAAAGAACCAGGGATCAAGACACTACAGATATTCAGCCACCCCCAATTGGTGGTCTGCTAAGTCAAGACGGAACTTCAAGTTAAGGGAGCGAGATTTGCCTTTTACTTGACAAATACACTAGAACTATTGAATGATATTGAACATTACATGATCATGCACATTCCCGAAGAAGAAAATATGAAAGCTGATTCATTGGCCAAACTGGCCAGCTCTATGGACTCGTAGCTTATAGGGCTTGTTCCAATGAAAGTTTAATCGGCTTCGAGCATTGGCCAAATGGATGTCCATTGGATCCTAGAGGCCGAGGAAGAAATCGAGTCATGGATGACTCTAGTAAAGGAATATTAGTTGAAGGGAACTTTGTCAAATGGAAGGAATAAAAGGCACAAATTCCTTCCTAAATTATCGCGACTCATAATGCAAGAAAAAGTGTTGTATGGAAGAGGTTTCTCAACCCCCCTATATTCTCTATTGCTAAAGAAAAATCTAAAAAGATCCTTTCGGATGTGCACGAAGGAAACTGTGGTGATCACAACTAGGGGCAGACTTTGGTGAAGAAGATACTTCGTTAGGGATACTTTTGGCCAACGATCAACCAAAATGAAGTTGATTATACCAGAGATGTGATAGATGCCAAAGGTTCATGAAAATACCGAGAGCCTTATCTAAATAGCATATGCAAATGGTTAGCCCATGACTGTTTGTGGTTTGGAAAACTGACATAATCTATGTGCTACTGATGTCGAAGGGTAGAGCAAAGTATGTTATCGTAGCTGTGGACTATTTCACAAAGTGGGCTGAAGCGGAACCACTGGCTATAATCACTATGAAGAAAGTGATCGATTTTGTGGTAAAGAACATCATATGCAGATTTGGAGTCCTATAGAAAATCGTTACTGACAATGGAACTCAACTTGAGAGTGCCGAATTTAAAGATTTTTGTAAATGGCATCGAACCACGAAGAGCTTCTCAGCGTTAGCAAGCCAATGGATAGGTGGAGGTAGTGAACAAAATTATCAAATTCATCATGAAGAAATGACTAACAAAAGCCAAGGGCAATTGGGAAGATGAGTTACCACTTGCATCGTGGGCTTATAGAACAACCCACAAATCTGCGCATGGGCACACTCTATTTGCTTTGGCCTACGAAGCTAAGGCCATGATTCCGATAGAACTAGAAATCCCTTCTCATATAAGAAAATATTATGATCCCAAGATGAATGAGAAACTCTTGCTTTAGTCCTTCGACCCGGTCGATGAAAAGAGAGAAGAGGCTAAAACAAGGGTAGCTTCTCATCGGAAAAGAGTAGCAAGGCATTTCAATGCCAAGTTCAAGTACCGTACCTTTGAGGTAGGAGACCTCATTTTGAAATGGGTCCTTCTTTGTATGGGGACACTTGGTCTGAATTGGAAAGTCCTATACGACTAAGCAAAAGCTTGGAGATGGAAATTTCAAGCTATCGACTATTGATGGAATCCCAATTTCATGGGCATGGAATAACTACCACTTACAATGTTATTTCACTTAGATTTATTCATTTTATTTTCTACAAATAAACCATCCTAGTTGACTAAAGGTAATGTAATAAGGCAAGACTTGCCATTCCCTTATTTATAAAGAAGGTTATCTTTTGGAACCAATGGAATCGCGTTCTTGTAAGTTAAACTTGTGCATCATTATTAGCGGTGTGATCAGGTACCCGAAGATAGGTAGCGAAAAAACTCCTTTGGCCCATGATCGGACCAGGTATACACTGGGGTCGATCGGACGATTCACCCTTATCCATTTGATCTTTGACCGATGCCTAGAGATAGGCTAAATCAAAGAAGGATGCCTAGAGTTTGGCAATCAAAACATCAATTTCGAAGATAGAAACCGGTGTACGATTGAAGCATCTACGACTACGTTTACACCCTAATGAGACACCCTCGGTTGAAGATAAAAGATGATGGTCAGTGAGCGATTTTGATCAACTCCCAAAGATAGATGACATTAGAAATGGATGCTTAGAGACAAGCATATGAAATATAATCCTCGAAGATAGGGGTCGGTGTATAGTTAAGCCTTTTACAAGTATGACCGCACTTATGGCATAGCAAAACATGCTTAACTGATGGTAAGTGATGAAGGCCAACGAACGTGCTCGATTAATGCTAAGAAACAGACGAGATTGAAATTTGATGTCCAGAGCTAGACGCCCAAAACATCGTTCCCTATAAACAGGAAAAGTTGGATGCTTCAAAGACTACAACTTTGTTTACGGTCAGACAGAAAAGGACCGAAGATTAATAGGCCATGGAGTTGGCCAAATGAAAATAGTTTTTTTTAGCTAAGAAAGAAATACTTTGGTGATGACAAGCAAATTATATAATGAAATATTACTAAGCAATTGCAAAATTTTAGTTATATGTATAGAGTTACAGTAAATAACAGCATTATAGACACATACATGTATAATATAAATATAATTGAATTACAAATGAATACATTACATATATAGGCAGATATATAGCAAGTTAAAGTAGAAAATGCGAAAATGTAAATACGACAAAGAATTTATAGAAAAAACATTCTTCTATTTATATCAACTTTTTGTACATGCATTGTGAATGCCACTCCCACACAATATTGGCCTATATACAAAAAGAAACAATAGTGCAGGAAAATAACAAAAAAGGAACTGTCTTCCCAAAAAATGAGCCGATCGCTTACTTCTTCCTCCCTTGTTCACTACTCCTGATGTCAAGCTTCACGAGGCGCTTCTTCAATTTCTTTGCCACCTGCACCTTCCCCTTCTCCGAAGAACTTTCCTCAGAGAGCGAGGGCTCTTCTTCGGTAGTCCATTTCATTGAATCTTCGGGCTTGCCGGAGGCAGGATTAGAGGTTTTGGAAGCGCCACCAGAACCGTTACCCTTAGGGGCTTGAGTTTCAAAGGAGGAAGCTTAGGAGTAGAGCTTGGTTGTCTAGAGCCGAGAGGTTTTTTTATTGTGGCTCGAGCTTGACCTTGATTCTGTTAAAATCATGTTTCAGCATCTTCGTCATTGTAATGTGATCGATTGGGTCCTTTACGCTCATGATGGTGACCTTTTCCTTTTGGGACCGAGCCGTGTCCTCTAATCCTTTTAATGCCCCGGTTTTCTATGAATCTTGACCAAGGTTAGAGTTGGAAGGACAATGGGCTTTATGCTAACAGAAGTTAAAGTGGTAGTGATAACGCTTAGACACAGGCCTTGAGTAGATGGTGGTGAAGGAGGCAGTGACGGATAACCCATAACTTGACAGATAGATTAGTACAAGTTAATGACATTCTCTAATGAGGGTTGAAGTTTCTCGAAGATCAAAGAGACGAGAGAAATACCTTGGTTGGACAGAGTTTCTTTAGGTAGAGACTTAATGATTTCACCCACTTCAGCAGAAGACTTAGTCAGTTTAATGGCCAGAGGAAGGGAATGAGGAGCATCGACACTTGATACAGCTGGGATTAAAGTTTCAGTGAGGGTGGCCTCAAAGGTGGCCACCACAGAAGTTTTGATCTCTATTATATGCTCTTTGATATGGAGGTAGATGATTTTGCTTGATCTAATGCGCTAGAACCAGCGGGAGGCTTAATAGTTGCCTTTCCTCCAGCCACGTATTGTGCAGTCAGAATAGCTTTTCCTTTTTTAAGGCCATAATGTATGCCTCATCTAGGAAAAGGGACTTCAACTCATCTTTGATAATGCCCTGCCCGGTTGTAGCAGCTCTAATGAGGTTCTCTTCTTAGGCATCGGCTAATGTGTTTGGATAACTCTCTTCAAGCCGAGTAGCATCCATCTCTTCGTTGGACTAAACGGCCTTCGCTTTGAGCTCCGCAATTTCATCTCTGGCTCCAGCAAGATCAATTTGGGCCCAAGCCTTCAAGTCCATTTCAGCCTGTAAGCCGGCCTTAAGATTGTCGACCTCTGCCTAGAGAGCCTACAGTTGCTCATCTTTTGCCTTAACCTATTCCTCGTGCTTAGAGTTTTCCGCATGAGCGAACTTGATTTAATCTTTCATGACAGTTGGGATTTGCATGTGGGCTTTGGGCATTTCTTCTATTGACTCTTTAGAGTTTTGGCTGGCTTCAGTGTATCATCTACCACTTTGGTTAGCCTCATAAACTCCGTCAATATTTTTGTTGGCCTCTTAGCAAGTAATCTCTCCAACGTTGTAATCAAACATAACTCCCATCAGGCAATAATCAACCGCCTGCATCTTAGTAAGGGTAGCTATAGATGGGCCTGTAGGGGCCAAAAGTGGAGCATCATGACTTGCAACTTCTTTGGATTTCTAAGAAGCAAAATGATGCTGATAGGAGGTTGAGTCGATAGAGAATGATGTTGAGGAGTCCGAGAATGGCTATAAGGCTAAGAGGCATCTAAATCACACTTGGAGTATTCACGAGGACCCGACATTTCCTCTTGACTGCGCTGCTTCTTTTCCACGTCACGACACTCTTTCTCTTCGTCTCGACGCCTTTTTCTATCTACCTCATCCCGGTGCTCTTTCTCTTTTCTTCTACTTCTTTAATTTTCATATTCCTGGTGTAAGCTTGGATGTTGCATATAAACATCCAAAGTTGATGAGTGATATTGGCTTACACCCTAGTAGAGGATGTCGAAATGACCTCTACCCATTGTATTAGGAAAGAAGAAGGGATATACTAGAACTAAGGCACAGGATTAAGAATGAGTTCATGGTATTGCTGATCGTGATCCTGGAAGTGTATGAAGTGCTAGTATTTCTCTAAGTATTCTATGGACCGTGTTCGGGGAGTTGCAAGGATGGGGTTTCATGCCCTCGGCAAGGATTGTTAATACCACTATATTGATTTTGATGACAACAACCATATAAATATAGCTACTGATGTTATCCAAAGTTGTATAGAATATTTTGTAGGATGTTACATAGGTTTATACAAGTACAAGATAATCGAGTTTGAAGACTGATCGGTAAAAAGACTAGAGATTGAGATTCAAAGATGATCGAGAAAATTGAAGTCTCGTGAATTTAAAGACAAAGACATGAAGAGTTTGATGTGCACGTAAAAATGTATATTTTTACTCATAAATGTATATTTTTACTCACAAACTTAATCTCATTTTAGTAAAATAAATGTCATAATCGGATGTTTTTACATGTTTAAAACCAAATTTTAAAAATGCTTTCAAGTCATCATTCATGCATCTACATGGGGCAAAATGGTAATTTTCGTGTGCGAATTAATTTGGAAAAAAATTACTTGCACATTTTAATTTGTTTTCTAGGAATTTGGATTCAACTTGGAAATAGCTTCATGTATGTATGCATGCACAAGTGAAGGAAGACAAAGGAATTAAGAAATAAAAGAATTCATGTAATCATGGAGGACCCCATCTACCCACTAACCATGAATCACAGTTAAGAGCTAATGCACATGTTAGCGGGGATTAAAGGCACATACACATTTAATGGAGGATTAATTTCATGTTAATGATAACTTGGAAGCCACACTACCTCAAGGGGATTTTAGGGAGTTCCCTAAAAATGGATTAGGGTTTTAGTCATGTATAAATAACCCGCTTATGTTCGTGTAATAGTTTTTTGAATCTTCTTATCATATGAGTTGTAGCCACAAAATTAAATGAGAAACAAAATGGCTTCTTAAACCTCTTCTTCTTTTCCTACAGCTTTTCCATTTCATGCTTACTTTTATTACATGCTTTCTTCTATTTCATGTTAGTAGATTAGCTTTATTTTCATTGCAATTGGTTTTATTTTTATGCGTAGTTTAGTTCTCTTTTACCTCAAAGAAATAAAACAACTTTCCCGTGTCCCTTTGGCACTTTTGCATATCGATGTATGCCTTTTGGCCTTTGTAATGCTCCTGCTACATTTCAAAGATGCATGGTCAGCATCTTTTCCGATATGATCGAACGTTTTCTTGAAGTGTTTATTGATGATTTTTCCATCCTTGAAAACTTTTTTTCCGAATGCTTGCACCATCTTGAGTTGGTTCTTAAACGATGCAAGGACAAACATTTAACGTTAAATTGGGAAAAATGCCATTTTATGGTCAAACATGACATTGTCCTTGGGCATGTCATTTCAAACAAAGGAATTGAGGTAGACAAAGCGAAAGTTGACATAATTGCGAATCTACCCATTCCCAAATCTATCAAGGACATTCGTTCATTCCTTGGACACGCTGGTTTCTATCGACGCTTTGTAAAGGACTTCAGTAAAATTGCTCGACCTCTTACGACTCTTCTTGGAAAAGATGTTCCATTTGACTTTAATTCTCATTGTGTTTTTTCTTTCGAACGTCTCAAAAACGAACTCATTTCTGCTCCCATCATTTGCGCACCCAATTGGGATCTTCCATTCGAAATAATGTATGACGCTTCTAATTTTGCAGTTGGTGCTGTCTTAGGACAATGCATCAACAAAATTCTTCATGTCATCTAGTACACTAGTATGACTCTAAACGATGCTCACCTCAATTATATGACCACTGAAAAAGAGCTTCTAGTGGTAGTCTTTGCGCTCGAAAAATTCCGACCTTATTTGATTGGCTCACACATTACTGTTTACACGGACCATTGCGCTCTTAGGTACTTTTTTGCTAAAAAGGATGCTAAGTCTCGTTTGATCCGTTGGATTCTTTTACTCCAAAAATTTGACCTTACGATCAAAGATAAAAAAGGACCCAATAATATCATCGTCGATCATCTGTTGCGTCTTCCAAACACACCATCTTCTTTACCGATCAACAAGAACTTTCCTGATGAAAAACTCCTTTCTGTTTCTATCGATCCATGGTATTCCGACATAGTGAACAATTTAGTCACTAAGGAAACTCCTTCATTCTGATCGAAACAAGATAAATATAAATTTCTTTCCCAAGTCAAGTACTTCTATTGGGATGATCCATACCTATTTAAGTACTCTTCCGACCAAATCATTTGACGTTACATCCCGGATTGTGAAATCAGGAGTGTCCTTTCATTTTGTCATGACCAAGCCTGTGGTGGTCACTTCGTTCCGAAGAAGACTGCGAAAAAAGTGCTTCAATATGGCTTTTACTGGCCTATGCTTTTCAAAGATGCATTCAAGTTTTGTAAAACTTGCAATCGTTGCCAAATGTTAGGAAGAATCTCTCGACGAAATATGATGCCTTTAAACCTCATTCTTACGATCGAAATATTTGACGTTTGGGGTAATGAATTTATGGGATCGTTTCCCAATTATTTTGGAAATTTGTACATTCTTCTTGCTTTTGATTATGTCTCCAAATCGGCTAAAGCTATTCCTTGTAAAACAAATGACCATAAAGTTGTTGTGAAATTCATAAAGGAAAACATCTTTTCGAGGTTTGGAACACCTCGCATAATAATAAGCGATAATGAAACCCATTCCTGTAACCATTCATTTGAAACTCTAATGAAGAAATACTCGATAACCCACAAGTTATCCACTCCTTATCATCCTCAAATTTGCGGTCAAGTTGAAGTTTCAAATCGTCAAATTAAACAAATTTTGGAGAAAACTGTTTATAAAATTCGTAAAGATTGGTCTAAAAAATTAACGGATGCGCACCACTTTTAAAACTAACCTTGGGATGTCCCCATTTTGTTTAATTTACGGGAAAGCGTGCCAATTTCCAGTTGAAATCGAACACAAAGCATTGCGGGCAGCGAAGAACTTAAACTTTAATCTTTAAAAAGCTGGCGAAAACAGAAAATTGCAAATCAACGAATTAGAAGAGATTTGGAACGAAGCGTATGAAAATGAAAAAATTTAAAAAGAAAGAACAAAAGTTTTTCATGACAAGTCTATCCTAAGAAAAAAATTTCTCCAAACCAAAAGGTTCTTTTGTATGACTTTAGACTTCACTTATTCCTTGGGAAATTAAAATCAAGATGGACAGGACCGTACATCATACGTACTGTTTTTCCACATGTGCCATAGAAATTGAAAACCCTAGGGATGGAACAATTTTCAAAGTCAATGGTCATCGCTTGAAGCCTTACTTGGAATTGTTAAGTGATCGAGAGGAGGAGCTCATGATTCTTCATGAGCCATACTATGTCTAGTAAGAAATGTTAACCCTCTTTTGTAAATATGTACATATTTTTCCCTATTACACTCATTATATCATGCATTGACTGTAGGGACACAGTCAAAATTAAATGTGGGGGGAGTCTCATCTTCATTTTTGATTTTTCATGGCTTAATTTTTTTCATTTTCTTTCCAAAACTCAAAACTTAAAAAAAAAATAGAAAATCTCAAAACAAATTTTCTTCTTAGTATATTGATTTACTTTTGAAGAAACACTATATGATAAGTATATGTTTTTGGTTATTAAATTGAAATTTCTGAAAATTTATTTGTCTCAAAAAAAATAAAAATAAAGTTTGATTACAAGTAACTATGGTTTAACTAGTATATAGGAAGGTTCATGGGTGATAATTATGAAGTATATCCTAATTGTTATCTTTGTTTAAATGAGTGGTTAATTTAAAGTAAAGGCGATAACATTTTTGATCTTCTAAGTTAAGTGGTACTAAGATGATGTTGCAAAACTCTCTCTTCAATAAAAAAATATAAAACATAAAAAAAATGGTTTTTTGTGAAAATAAGAAACACCTAGAGTCATTTGTTCACACGCAAGTGTGTACACTCGCCATGCTCTGTACCCTTCTCACATAAGCCCGAAATGCAGTGCATGATCAGTATATTTGGCCTCAGTTTATCTGAGTTAGATGTATGTAAATGATTTAATAAAAATAACCACCTTGAGTCATGTGTTCATACGCAAGCGTGTACACTCGCCATGCTCTGTATTCTTCTCACGTAAGTCCTTAAAGCAGTGTCTAATTAGTATATCTGTCCTCAGTTTATATGAGTTAGGTGTGTAAATAATAATAATGTTAATTCTTTTCAAAAAATAGAGAGAGCAAGCAATTGAAATCCAAGCACCATTTTCACTTAGTTGATTAGACCTGTTACTCAAAAGAAATAAATATACCACTTTGAAAAAATTTGATAATCAACTAAGGATCCATTTCATAGTTGCACTATGTTATCAACCCAAATAACTAGCCAAACTAGAGTCTAATTGTGATGATAACTTAATTTTTGTTGGAAATTTTGACAAGTAAAAGGACTTGAATTTCTTGATAATGACCAGAACCTATATTTAACTTATTTGTGTCAATTTAAAAGTAAATTCTTCATTTGTAAATATTTTCAAAAACTTGATTTCATATCTTTGTAAATAAATCTTGAATTTAGGAATTTTTTATGCTGCATTTCGATTTTGTGTGCAGTATTCGTCGAATACCCTCACGAGACAACACTCGTCCTACTAGGGACACCCAGAGGTTTAACGGCTTGTTGCATACGCTCAATGCAATCGTGCACCCTACGAAAGTGGATTTATCTTAGTTTTTCTTTATTCGATGACGAATAAAAAGATAAGTGTGGGAGTATCTGATGTGCACGTAAAAATATATATTTTTACTCACACGCTTAATCTCATTTTTAGTAAAATAAATATCATAATTAGGTGTATTTACATGTTTAAAACCAAATTTAAAAAATGCTTTCAAGTCATCATTCATGCATCTACATGAGGGCAAAACGGTAATTTTCGTGTGTGAATTAACTTGGAAAGAAATTACTTCCACATTTTAATTTGTTTTGTAGGAATTTGGATTCAACTTGGAAGTTGCTTCACGTATGTATGCATGCACAAGTGAAGGAAGACAAAGGAATGAAGAAATAAAAGAATTCATGTAATCATGGAGGACCCTACCTACCCACTAACCATGAAGCACAATTAAGAGCTAATGCACATGTTAGTGGAGATTAAAGGCACATGCATATTTAATGGAGGATTAATTTCATGCTAATGATAACTTGGAAGCCACACTACCTCAAGGGCATTTTAGGGAGTTCCCTAAAAATGGATTAGGGTTTTAGTCATTTATAAATAACCCTCTTATGTTCATGTAATAGTTTTTTGAATCTTCTTATCATATGAGTTGTAGCCACAAAATTAAATGAGAAATAAAATGGCTTCTTAAGCCTCTTCTTCTTTTTCTACATGCTTTTCCATTTCATGCTTACTTTTATTTACATGATTTCTTCTATTTCATGTTAGTAGATTAGCTTTATTTTCATTACAATTCGTTTTATTTTTATGCAAGTAGTTTAGTTCTCTTTTAGTTTAATCAGCTTGCAATTTCCTTGCGTTTTAATGTTGCAATCTACATGTGTTGAAATGATAACACAAATGAGAAGCTAAATCCCTTCAATTTAGGGGTAATGAGGCTCTCTTAAATTATGTAGATTCAACATATTTTATTATTTATGATCTCTTTTAATGCTTAATGAAAAATTGGATTATGATGTAAGTTTATTAGGGAATTTCATAGCCTATGTTGTAATCACAAATGGGCTATGCTTAATCCAACATAAACACAATTTACATCATCATCTAACTAAGTGATTTTGATCATGGAATTAAAATAGAATCAAAATTTGATGATCTATGTTACTAATCAAAAATAGTAAATAGATCATGCTTAAAATAGATTTTGTTTTAGTTTCATATTCATTTTCATGACATTTAACAAAGTGGTTTTAGTTGTTTTATTAAAGTTTGATGGTTTAAGTTATGTTATTTAATAAAATAAATAGACCATACTTATGATAAATCCATCACTAATTCTATTTAGATTAAAACGAGATATCATAGATTTATTTTGTGTTGATTTATGTGAGAGGATGAGAGTAGATTTGCCTCTAAGTTGTCTTTTAATCTCATATTTTTAATCACTTTTATTTGTAGTTAGTTTTTGCATTTCTTTTTTTGTTTAAACAATCTCAAACTCTTTGGGTTAATTTGATTGAGTAGAATTTGAAATCAATTCATTTCCCTACGGATCGACTCGTACTCGCATACGTACTACAATTGTACGCCGTGTGCTTGCGGTATTTTAGAACAATATAATTTTTCGACGGTTTTCTAACCGATAGAAAATCTTCGTCATTAAACAAGTTTTTGGCGTCGTTGCCGGGGATTTGAAATTTGATTTTAATTTACGCTTCGAATTATTTTTGTTTAGTTTTATTATGTGTTAGTTTTGTATGTTAAATTGTATTTAAAAAAAATATGTTGTGTTGTGTGTTTATTGTTTGATTTGTGCTTTCATTTAATTTGTGTGCTTCTTGTTTTTCTATGTACATTTGCATTCCTTAAAAAAAATATACAAAACTTCATTTCAAAAAGAAAAATAATATTCCATTTCGTTTTTTTATTATTATTACGTTCTCTGTTAATTACATTTTTTCTGTCCATTTTCTGCTTGCAGCCTAAACCATCCCTTGCCTTGCATTCAATTACCCTGCCAACCATCACAAACCATCAACAGTCACTTCCAAACAATTGCCACTGCACACATACTTCTGTACACATTTTTGTGCACATCACTGTGCAAACATACAAACACTTCTACCCCATCTCCAAACCGCCATTCACCAAAAACTGCTTCTGTCAACAGCCTGCCACTGCCTCAGCCTGTCAACATACACACCACCTGCACGGCTGCACATCCTCCTCTATGCATATTCATCCCCTCAGTGTACATACTCCACTGCTACCTCACTCTCAACCACTTCATACAATCAAAACTACTACCAAAATTCCTCCTCCAACCATCAAACTGAACATTCTTCTACCAGAAACTGCCCATTCACTTCTACCAGAAACATACTTCTACCACTGCACACAATAGTTCAACCTAAACATATTTCTGCCATCTGCCTGAACCATCAATTGGCATAACCATCTGCCTGAACCATCCACCACACAATTTTGCCATATACACATTTCTGCCGTATCTCCATAAACAACCACACACTTCATTTCTCTTGCCACTGCCTTCTTCATACTGCCGCAAAACCATCCACCGCTACTGCCATAACCAGTGCCATATACATCATCCTATACATTCCCATATCGAACCATCAAAACTCTTCTTTGTGCATCTCTGCCATCACCAACCCACACTTTCCTCATCACTTCAACTTCACAACACATTGCAACTACATCTTACTACAAACCACTATCAAATACCCTCCCCTACAACTCTGACCAGACATCAGTGCAACCTCCCTACTACACACCAATACATCTCCACGTCAACTTCATCAACAATTGCAACTGCACATACTCAGCCTCTGTCAACTGCCTTCACCACTGTCACCATCTTACCGCAACAGTTCCACCACACTGCTGCCTTATCAACAACAAACCATTCTTCATAAACCATTACCGTCGTTACTATCAACAGCCAAAACTGCATTTCATCCCCAAAACAACTTGCCTCACCCTCATCACTGAACCATCCCTGAACCTCCCACTGCCTTGCTTCAACCAACCTCCCCTGCACATAAACTCCACAACAAAACCATTCATCAAACCAACTTACAATCAGTACCACATTTCCCACATTCATTCACCTATAAACTATCACAACCCCACCAGAGCAACCATCAATAGCCACTTTAACCAACCACTGCTATACCATCACATACAACCATCCATCCATCAACTGCCTACTTACCTCAAACAACTACTTCACATTCACCTCAAACCATCCTACTACTGCTCCACATCAACTGTTGCTCCACCAATTACAGCAACATTCCACCTCCAACCTCCTACAGTACAGTCCACCACTATCACCACGTCACAACCGCAACCTTCAATACCCAATACTCAAACCACTAATTGCCACCACCTCTCCCAAACCGAGGCCACCATCACCTCAAATCACGGTTCTAATCAACAACGCAACCTAATTGAGCCTTGCCACCAAAATCCAGAATTCCAATTTTTTTTGGAAAAAGGTCGATTTTGTTTATTAGAGAAGAACGTAAAGAGGGAGGGATTGATAAAAGTTTGGATACAAATGGGTTTGTGGGCTGAGTGCATATGGGTTGAGTTCAAATAATTTTTTTGTTTTTTCTTTTAAAGTGTAATAATTTTTTTTCTCTCTTCTTTCTTCTTTTCTTTAGTTTTTTTTAAAAATTGTTTATAAAATTATTATGGGTTTTACTCTTTTTTTGTGTTATTTTATTGAGTGAATTTTGCTTTTGTTTTAGTTCTATCCTACAAAATATTAAAAAAATAAAAAAATTATTTTCAACTCTTTTTCAGGTTGTAGGAAATCACAAGGGAAGGAATTGCTGAAACCGCTCAGCTTGCTTGCTTTATAAAAAAATTGCTGCTTTAAAATAAAATTACTAATAATTCTGCATGCTCTGGTATCGTGCTCTTATCTCATGTTGTTATTTTTCTTGCATTGTTGGTTGCTTGCATTTAAAAAAAAATCAAAAACAAAATCAAATTTCATTCGTAGTTGCATTGTTAATATACATTTAATTTCTGTTTCGCATTCATACCATCTTATTTTCTTTTCTAAGAGCAATACCCAAATCCAATAAGGTAGGAGATTTCATCACCCCTTCCTTGGCCCACAAATTGCATATCATCGTAGAAACTGACTAATAATAACGGTTAGACTTTGGACTTAAGGGTGTCGTGGGCTCATATAGTGCTTAATTGTATATTGACAAGTTGTCTTCTTTCGACCATTTATATTCTTGGTGTCTAGGCTACGGCAGAACAATAATCATTTATGAATATTACAGTGATTTATAAATACTATAGTGATTGTTTCTCTGAAGGTACTTAAATCTTCGACTCCTTTGCTACGGTGATTCGTGGTGCACCGATAACCCCTGTCCGTTACCTGGCTAAGAACTATTTTGTTGGATTAAGACAAAGTGTGATTATACAATTTTGGTTAGGAGCTACTAAGGACAGGAGATTTGTAATTAAGTCCTTGCATTCATTTAGTTGCATTTGTTCATGCATATTTATAAAAAAGCAACAAAATCCAAAACTTAAAAAAAATTATGCATTTTACTTAACTCAGTTCTTGTTTAATCCAAAATTCCAAAAAAATCTTTTTAAATCTTTTCCTTTGAAATTTTTAAATCAAAATAAAAAAACAAGCATTTTACTTTTGAAAAATCCAAAAAAAATTTGAGTTAGTTTTTTTAGAAAAACAAAAATCCAAAAAAACAAAACTAAAACATATAGAAAAAAGAGAATTTTTTTTGAAAATTCCAAAAAAAAAAATAAAACAAAAATCAATCTTCCTTTTGAAAGATAAATCCTTTTTGGTAAATATTTTTTCTTCTAAAAAAAACTACAGTTCTTCACTTCATTTTCTAAACCTTGCTTCTTTCTCTTAAACTCAATTCTCATTTCTTTCTCTTCTCGACTTTTTCTTGTGCATGAGTACTTGGACTCGTGACACAATAACAAATACTTGGACTCGTGACGCAACAACGAATCGTTTAACTTGAACAAACGATCCTCCTGCGATGGCGAACGAGAATGCCCCTCGAACCCTCATGGATAGAATCTTTCCCAGTAGAGTTTCTATTCCTTCATGTATCACGCTACCCGCCCCAACGGGTAACCATTTCGAAATTCATTCCAATCACATTGCCATGCTCCCAAAATTTGGCAATTTTGAACACGATGACCCATACATTTTCTTAACGAAATTCGAACAAGTTTGCGCAGCTATTAAACTCCAACAACTTAGTGATGATGGAATCAAACTTCTATTAATTTCATTCGTCCTTGCTGATTACGCTGAAAAATGGTTGTATGGCTTACCATCAAACTCGATTAAAACTTGGGAAGAATTTATTAAAGTTTTCTTAAAAAAGTTCTACCCCTTAAAAAAAACAACTAAAATCCAAAACAAAATTGTCAATTTTCATCAATTCAGGGGTGAACCATTCGAAAAATATTTTGAAAGATTTAAAGAGCTTTTGATAAAATGTCCACATCATAATTTCAAAAAATGGACTCTTTGTCAAATCTTATACGATGGACTTGAAAATAGCTTGCGAACCATGCTTGAATCGATGTGCCAAGGAAATTTTCTTGCTCAACATCACGATGATGCTTGGGAATTTCTTGAAAACCTAAAAGTCATCCCAATGGGAACGTTCTAACGAAAAATCCATTTACTCACGATCAAGCGCACACTCGATAGGATTATCTTTGGCTTTGGAAGCTAAAATCGACACAATGATTAATAAATTCGACAATGTTTTCTCATCTAACCAAATGAACCAAGCTTCCCAACCAATGTGTTACAAATGTAACGATCCGAATCACATAGCCGATCAGTGCCCTAATTCGGTCGAACAACTCAATGTTTTCAATAAGGTTAAGAATGACCGTTTTCTCCAACGTACAATCCTAGTTAGTGAAATCATCCAAACTTTGCTTGGAACTAAAATAATTCCAACACAAATTTGGTTTGTCCCAATTTTCAAGCATTTCCGAATAATGCTTCGAATCCTCCCTTTCAACCCAATCATTTTCAAAAAAAATTTGCAGGTCTGTCCCAAAATCAACCGCAATAATCTTTTGCTTCCCAAGACGATAAATGATTAAGTTCACTTGAGAAAAGTCTTGAAACTTTGGCTAAGGCAACCACTCAAAGCCTCCAATCAAACAGTAATTTGCAAAATTTGTTAACCTCCTACATTCAGAATACGAGTCAGTCAATTGCTAAACTTGAAATGTAAATGAGTCAATTAGCCACGTATGTAAGTGAACGTGAAGGTGAATGAGGCACATTCCCCAAGTCAGCCAGTTCTGAATCCCAAAAATCAAAACATGAATTCGAATCAATCCCATGTTGTTCAAGATAACAACGTAACCCAAATGAATGCTAACACGACTTTGCATTCCGGTAAACAAATTGATAAACAAGTCGTTAATCCGAATGATTTACCAGAAATTCCTCTTGACACTTCGAAAAAAAGTGGATCCGAACAAAACGTTGAGCCAAACATTGAATCAAATGCCATCCAAATTCTTCTTCTACTTAAGTAGACCCACCTACTGAGCATCATGTTCCATTTCCACATCATTTTCGACCCAAGAAACACTCTGACCAAATGGAAATGATGTTGGAAATTTTTAAACAAGTCAAAGTAAACATCCCGCTTCTTGATATCATTCAACAAGTCCCAACTTACGCTAAATTTCTCAAGGACTTGTGTACCCAAAACCAACACACTCATGTACCCAAGAAAGTTTTCTTAGCCGTCGAACTTAGCGAAGTCTTGTCTCAATCAATTCCCATCAAATACAAAGATCCTGGATGTCTGACAATCTTGTGCACGATAGGAGACAAAACGATTAACAACTGCTTACTCGATTGGGTGCGAGTGTCAATTTTATTCCTTATTCTGTTTACGAGCAACTTGGCTTGGGTGAACTAAAACCGATGAAAGCAACTCTTCAATTTGCCGATCGTTCGATAAAGAAACCCGTGGGAGAAATCAAGGACGTACTCATCAAAATCGGTCAATTCATATTCCCAGCCGATTTCATCGTTTTGGAGACTCAACCCGTGAATAATCCAATGAGTCAAATTCCATTGATTTTAGGCAGACCTTTCTTGGCTACTTCAAATGCTCCAATCAATTTTCAAAATGGTTCTATGAAAATTTCTTTTGGAAACATGACTTTGGATCTTAACATCTTCAGTCTTGAAAATCAGAACCACATGACCAAACGTTGGAAGTTAACTTCATTTAAGAAAATTTTGATAACAAAACAGTTGACCTAAACCACAAATGCAAGATCGAATGTGAACAACTATTTCAAGATGAGCCTAATGAAATTGAAATTGTGCTTCTGTTTGAACCCCTTACCGTTGAATCAGAACTTCAACCGAATTCGTTGATTGAGCAACCACCGAGGTTGGACCTTAAACCCCTTCCCGATCACCTTAAGTACGCATACTTAGGTGACAACGAAACATTTCCCATCATAATCTCTTCGACTCTCTCTTGATCAAGAAGGTTTCTTACTTTCAATTCCGTCAAAAAATAAAGAAGCAATTAGATGGTTGATCACCGATATAAAGGGAATTAGTCCCACACTCATTCAACATCGTATCCATTTAGTTGACGATGCCAAGCCTGTTCGTGACGCGCAACGAAGGCTTAACCCAAAAATGAAGGATGCGGTTCGTGACGAAATTCTTAAGCTCCTCAATAACGGAATCATATACCCAATTTCTGATAGTTCATGGGTTAGCCCAATTCATGTCATGCCTAAAAAGTCTGGACTTACAATATCAAGAATGACTCAAACAAGCTCATTCCAACTCGTACTCAAATGGGTTGGCGTGTTTGCATCGATTATTGAAAACTAAATGCTACAACACGTAAGGATCATTTCCCACTTCCTTTCATCGACCAAATGCTTGAAAGTTTAGCCGGACACAAATTCTATTGCTTTCTTGATGGTTATTCCGGCTACAACCAAATTCCAATCGCCTCCGAAGATCAAGAGAAAACGACTTTCCCATGTCCCTTTGGCACTTTTGCATATCGATGTATGCCTTTTGGCCTTTGCAATGCTCTTGCTACATTTCAAAGATGCATGGTTAGCATCTTTTCCGATATGATCGAACGTTTTCTTGAAGTGTTCATTGATGATTTTTCCATCTTTGAAAACTTTTTTTCCGAATGCTTACACCATCTTGAGTTGGTTCTTAAACGATGCAAGGACAAACATTTAACGTTAAATTGGGGAAAATGTCATTTTATGGTCAAACATGGCATTGTCCTTGGGCATGTCATTTTAAACAAAGGCATTGAGGTAGATAAAGCGAAAGTTGACGTAATTGCGAATCTACACATTCCCAAATCTGTCAAGGACATTCGTTCATTCCTTGGACACGCTGGTTTCTATCGACGCTTTGTGAAGGACTTCGGTAAAATTGCTCGACCTCTTACGACTCTTCTTGGAAAAGACGTTCCATTTGACTTTAATTCTCATTGTGTTTCTGCTTTCGAACGTCTCAAAAACGAACTCATTTCTGCTCCCATCATTTGCGCACCCAATTGGGATCTTCCATTCGAAATAATGTATGACGCTTCTAATTTTGCAGTTGGTGCTGTCTTAGGACAACGCATCAACAAAATTCTTCATGTCATCTAGTACGCTAGTATGACTCTAAACGATGCTCAACTCAATTACATGACCACTGAAAAAGAGCTTCTAGCGGTAGTCTTTGCGCTCGAAAAATTCTGACCTTATTTGATTGGCTCACACATTACTGTTTACACGGACCATTGCGCTCTTAGGTACTTTTTTGCTAAAAAGGATGCTAAGTCTCGTTTGATCCGTTGGATTCTTTTACTCCAAGAATTTGACCTTACGATCAAAGATAAAAAAGGACCCGATAATGTCATCGTCGATCATCTGTAGCGTCTTCTAAACGCACCATCTTCTTTACCGATCAATGAGAACTTTCCTGATGAACAACTCCTTTCTATTTCTATCGATCCATGGTATGCCGACATAGTGAACTATTTAGTCACTAAGGAAACTCCTTCATTCTGATCGAAACAAGATAAATATAAATTTCTTTCCCAAGTCAAGTACTTCTATTGGGATGATTCATACTTGTTTAAGTACTCTTCCGACCAAATCATTTGATGTTACATCCCGGATTGTGAAATCAAGAGTGTCCTTTCATTTTGTCATGACCAAGCCTGTGGTGGTCACTTCATTCCGAAGAAGACTGCGGAAAAAGTGCTTCAATATGGCTTTTACCGGCCTATGCTTTTCAAAGATGCGTTCGAGTTTTGTAAAACTTGCAATCGTTGCCAAATGTTAGGAAGAATCTCTCGACGAAATATGATGCCTTAAAACCCCATTCTTACGATCGAAATATTTGACGTTTGGGGTAATGAATTTATGGGATCGTTTTCCAATTATTTTGGAAATTTGTACATTCTTCTTGCTTTTGATTATGTCTCCAAATCGGCTGAAGCTATTCCTTGTAAAACAAATGACCATAAATTTGTTGTGAAATTCATAAAGGAAAACATCTTTTCTAGGTTTGGAACACCTCGCATAATAATAAGCGATAATGGAACCCATTCCTGTAACCATTCATTTGAAACTCTAATGAAGAAATACTCGATAACCCACAAGTCATCTACTCCTTATCACCCTAAAACTTGTGGTCAAGTTGAAGTTTCAAATCGTCAAATTAAACAAATTTTGGAGAAAACTGTTTATAAAAATCATAAAGATTGGTCTCAAAAATTAATGGATGCACACCACTTTTAAATCTAACCTTGGGATGTGCCCATTTCGTTTAATTTACGGGAAAGCGTGCCATTTACCAGTTGAAATCGAACACAAAGCATTATGGGCAGCGTAGAACTTAAACTTTGATCTTTAAAAAGCCGATGAAAATAGAAAATTGCAAATCAACGAATTAGAAGAGATTTGGAACGAAGCGTATGAAAATAAAAAAATTTAAAAAGAAAGAACAAAAGTTTTTCATGACAAGTCTATCCTAAGAAAAAAAATTCTCCAAACCAAAAAGTTCTTTTGTATGACTTTAAACTTCACTTATTCCTTGGGAAATTAAAATCAATATGGACAGGACCGTACATTGTACGTACTGTTTTTCCACATGTGCCATAGAAATAGAAAACCCTAGGGATGAAACAATTTTCAAAGTCAATGGTCATCGCTTGAAGCCTTACTTGGAATTGCTAAGTGATCGAGAGGAGGATCTCATGATTCTTCATGAGCCATACTATGTCTAGTAAGAAATGTTAACCCTCTTTTGTAAATATGTACATATTTTTCCCTGTTACACTCATTATATTATGCATTGACTGTGGGGACACAGTCAAAATTAAATGTGGGGGGAGTCTCATCTTCATTTTTGATTTTTCATGGCTTATTTTTTTTCATTTTCTTTCTAAAACTCAAAACTTAAAAAAAAAACAGAAAATCTCAAAACAAATTTTCTTCTTAGTATATTGATTTGCTTTTGAAGAAACACTATAGGATAAGTATATGTTTTTGGTTATTAAATTGAAATTTCTGAAAATTTATTTGTGTGAAAAAAAATAAAAATAAAGTTTGATTATAAGTAACTATGGTTTAACTAGTATATAGGAAGGTTTATGGGTGATAATTATGAAGTATATCCTAATTGTTATCTTTGTTTAAATGAGTGGTTGATTTAAAGTAAAGGCAATAACGTTTTTGATCTTCTAAGTTAAGTGGTACTAAGATGATGTTGCAAAACTCTCTCTTTTATAAAAAATATAAAACATAAAAAAATGGTTTTTTGTGAAAATAAGAAACACCTAGAGTCATTTGTTCACACGCAAGTGTGTACACTTGCCATGCTATGTACCCTTCTCACGTAAGCCCAAAATGCAGTGCATCATTAGTATATTTGGCCTCAGTTTATCTAAGTTAGGTGTATGTAAATAGATTTAATAAAAATAACCACATAGAGTCATGTGTTCATACGCAAGCGTGTACACTCGCCATGCTCTGTATTCTTCTCACGTAAGTCCTTAAAGCAGCGTCTAATCGGTATATCTATCCTCAGTTTATATGAGTTAGGTGTGTAAATAATAATAATGTTAATACTTTTCAAAAAATATAGAGAGCAAGCAATTGAAATCCAAGCACCATTTTCACTTAGTTGATTAGACTGTTATTCAAAAGAAATAAAAATACCACTTTGAAAAACTTTGATAATCAACTAAAGATCCATTTCATAGTTGCACTATGTTATCAACCCAAACAACTAGCCAAACTAGAGTCTAATTGTGATGATAACTTAATTTTTGTTGACAAGTAAAAGGACTTGAATTTCTTGATAATGACCAGAACTTATATTTAACTTATTTGTGTCAATTTAAAAGTAAATTCTTCATTTGTAAATATTTTCAAAAACTTGATTTCATATCTTTGTAAATAAATCTTGCATTTAGGAATATTTTATGCTGCATTTCGATTTTGTGTGCAGTATTCGTCGAAAACCCTCACGAGACAACACTCGTCCTACTAGGGACACCCAGAGGTTTAATGGCTTGTTGCATACGCTCAATGCAATCGTGCACCTTACGAAAGTGGATTTATCTTAGTTTTTCTTTATTCGTTGACGAATAAAAATATAAGTGTGGGAGTATTTGATGTGCACGTAAAAATGTATATTTTTACTCACACGCTTAATCTCATTTTCAGTAAAATAAATGTCATAATTAGGTGTATTTACATGTTTAAAACTAAATTTCAAAAATGCTTTCAAGTCATCATTCATGCATCTACATGAGGGCAAAACGGTAATTTTCGTGTGTGAATTAATTTGGAAAGAAATTACTTGCACATTTTAATTTGTTTTGTAGGAATGTGGATTCAACTTGGAAGTTGCTTCATGTATGTATGCATGCATAAGTGAAGGAAGACAAAGGAATGAAGAAATAAAAGAATTCATGTAATCATGAAGGACCCTACCTACCCACTAACCATGAAGCACAATTAAGAGCTAATGCACATGTTAGCGAGGATTAAAGGCACATGCATATTTAATGGAGGATTAATTTTATACTAATGATAACTTGGAAGCCACACTATCTCAAGGGCATTTTAGGGAGTTCCCTAAAAATGGATTAGGGTATTAGTCATTTATAAATAACCCTCTTATGTTCATGTAATAATTTGTTGAATCTTCTTATCATATGAGTTGTAGCCACAAAATTAAATGAGAAATAAAATGGCTTCTTAAGCCTCTTCTTCTTTTTCTACATGCTTTTCCATTTCATGCTTACTTTTATTTACATTCTTTCTTCTATTTCATGTTTGTAGATTAGCTTTATTTTCATTACAATTAGTTTTATTTTTATGCAAGTAGTTTAGTTCTCTTTTAGTTTAATCAGCTTGCACTTTCCTTGCATTTTAATGTTGCAATCTACATGTGTTGAAATGATAACACAAATGAGAAGCTAAATCCCTTCAATTTAGGGGTAATGAGGCTCTCTTAAATTATGTAGATTCAACATATTTTATTATTTATGATCTCTTTTAATGCTTAATTAAAAGTTGGATTATGATGTAAGTTTATTAGGGAATTTGATAGCCTATGTTGTAATCATAAATGGGCTATGCTTAATCCAACATAAACACAATTTACATCATCATCTAACTAAGTGATTTTGATCATGGAATTAAAATAGAATCAAAATTTGACGATCTATGTTACTAATCAAAAATAGTAAATAGATCATGCTTAAAATAGATTTTGTTTTAGTTTCATATTCATTTTCATGACATTTAACAAAGTGGTTTTAGTTGTTATATTAAAGTTTGATGGTTTAAGTTATGTTAATTAATAACATAAATAAACCATACTTATGATAAATACATCACTAATTCTACTTAGATTAAAATGAGAGATCATATGTGATTTTGTATTGATTTATGTGAGAGGATGAGAGTGGATTTGCCTCTAAATTGTCTTTTAATCTCATATTTTTAATCACTTTTATTTGTAGTTAGTTTTTGCATTTCTTTTTAGTTTAAACAATCTTAAACTCTTTGGGTTAATTTGATTGAGTAGAATTTGAATTCAATTCACTTCCCTACCGATCGACCCATACTCGCAGACGTACTACAATTGTACGCCGTGCGCTTGCAGTATTTTGGAACAATAAAAATTTTCGTCGATTTTCTAACGGATAGAAAATTCGTCGCTAAACAGAGTTCAAAGCTATAGATAATAGTTAATAGACATTAGATAATTTGTTAAAATTCTTGAATAACGACTTTATTTTCTTTGAGTACTCTCTCACTAAAATGTTGATTTTATTTTCAAAATATATTTCTATAAGTATTTTATAAAAGCAGTATATATTAAAGTATTTAAAGACTATTTTTTTTAAATGATTTTACAAACTGTCATAATTTTGTAACACTTTAAAAGTGTTGTTGTTTTTCTCTAAATAAAAGGATATATCGACATGTCCCACATGAGTAAATCGACATATGTATCATTGAACAATTTTTTAAAATTTTGAAGAGTTGTAATTTTTAGCTCCATCTTTTTGTGAATAGACATATCTCTTCAAATACTATACTAAGGGGAATGGAAACAAATTCTTTAACATTATTCTCTCCATTCTTTTTACTCAAAATTCACACTACATATTTCACAAAATTCACTCTCTATACTATTCAAATTCAATCTCCACTTCACTACATTCATTCGCTATAATATACTTGCTTTTTTGCAAGATTTTTCATCAATTCAAAGATCAAAGTGTTATAAAAGGGCCATAAGATATTCTTGTATCCAAGTTACAACTATTTGTATTTGGAATCAACAACTCTTTACTACTATTTTTGCGTGGGTGTGCTTGTTGCCCGTTTAAATCTAGTAGGTGTGCTTGTTGCCCGTTTAAATCTAGTAGGTGTGCTTGTTTCCCGTTCAAATCAAGTAGGTGTGCTTGTTGCTCGTTTAAATCAAGTTGGCGATCTTATTGCCGGATTAAATCAAGAGAGTCTACCCTGAGCTCGGAAAGTTAGGAGAGTGTGTATCTTGTTTCCTTGAAATCAAGATTGTATTCTAGTTTGCATGCTATCTGATTAAAGTAGGCATTTGAAAGGAAATGTACAAACACTGTACAAGGCTGGATGTAGGATTGGTCAATTCGAACTAATATAAAACTCCCGGTGTCATCTCTCTTACTTTTACTTTATTTTTACTGCATTTATATATATTTATGACCACCCGTTAATACATATCCATGATGATTATCTGTATTTTTATTTAGATCTTGAAATTATTTAGAAAAGTTCTATATAAGTTATAAAACACTATTCATCCCCTCCCCCTTCTAGTGTTAAAGTAGCCTTAAGAATGTCACACTAGTATAATTTATACCGCACCATTTCCCACATTTGGTATCGGAGCATTAGGTTTTCAAAAACTTATTATTTGATTTTGAAAATTATAAATAGCTAGTAACACCGGTAGTGAACTTTTTAACACTTTTACAGAAGGACAATCAACTGCTATATCCCCACTATTTAATGGTAGTAATTATGCTTATTGGTCACGTAGAATGAAAATTTATTTACAATCCAATGGCTTAGATATTTGGATTATTAAACAAAGTGAATACACTGAACCCCAAACTAAATATTCACAATGGACCGTAGACCAAAAGATATGAGCATTTAATAACTCAAAGGCCATGAATATTTTGTTTTGCTCCTTAGATAAAAATGAATTTAATCGGGTTTCTATTGTAAGTTTGCCTATGAAATTTGGAGAACTTTGCGAGTCACACGTGAGGGCACTAGTAAAGTAAAAAAAAACTAAGATTTACATGCTTACCAACTAGTTTTAACTTTTTAAAATTAAACAAAATGAGTTTATTACTTACATGTATTCTAGATTTTAACATATAGCTCATTTAGTAGTATCATTATGGAAAAATTCTCAGAAGGGGATCAAGTGATAATGAACCAGACACTGAAAATATTAACATATGTTTTAAGGTGATGGAAGATTAAACAAGTCAAATAAAGGAAACAAATTGGTACTTTTATTTTTCATATTATATTCTTTCTGAAAATTAAAAATAAAACTTTCGAATTTTTGATATTTTTTACAAATATTTAATATAGGAATAAATATAGAATAATAATAGTAAGTACACACACTTGCACGCATATATATATATATATATATATATATGAATATAATTTTTTGTTTTTTTAACATTAAAATTCCGACATATATGGTGATAATATGCCACCTAGGTATGTTGACATATTAGACAGAATTTGAAGAATCTTTTCAAAATTTGAACTTTTGAAATTCCCTCTATTTTACATTCAATTCAAAATTTGAAAAGACACCTTTTTGGCTATCAAATGTTCAATCAAACTCTATATATTCACTCTTCCTAAACTCATCTTCAACACATAATTTATTTCAAAAATCATACAAATTCTTCACTCTCTTTCTTCGAAAACAAACTTGTAATGTCTTCTTCAAACCAACCCACTTCATCTAAAGCCATTAGGCTTACCAAAGGAACCAAAAGTCAACTTTTTAATGATAAACAGTCTATTGAAACATACATTGAGTATGCAACATAAGGTAAAGTCTTTTCGGGAAGGTTTGCTAATTTTAATGAATTTTATTCTTATGGTTTACAAGATCTTGCTTTGTAAAATGGTATTTTTAGTTTAACCAATTTATCATGAAATAATTTTGATTACTATCCACTTTTGAAATTGATTATGGTAATAGAGAAGTTATGCATGATTTGTTTTCAAACGATAAAGAATATGGATTTAGAGGTAAAAATGTTAGGCCAAAAACAAGATTAATAAGTCTTCTTTTACAACAAAGTGTTACACCTAGGACAGGGAATTACAACAACCCAGTCACAAAGTTTTCAAAGCACTTTTTGCTATTTTTGAAAAATATGATATAAATTAGGCTCAAGTCATTTCGGATAACTTTGTTCACAATAAAATTTCTAGACATAAAAACACACTTTACCATGGTGTGTGTCTTACTACAATTTTCAACTACTTTGGTATTGATCTAAGAGATGAAAACATTTTGCCTTATAAAGTTTTGATGAAACAAACCTCACTCTGGTGCACATTCCTCTTGAATTTGAACCGTATGAGTCTCTTACCAAAAAAGAAGAAAGATTAGCCAAGAAGAAGAGAAAGTGTTTCTTCAAGAAAAAGTAAGTGCTGATATTGAAATGGAAGAGGAGGAAGAAAAAGAAGAAGAGAAGGAGGAAATGAATACCTCTCTTTAAAGCTATGATAAACCATCTCGTTATTTAAATAAGGAGATCCTTATGAATTAAGAGAAGCTTCCGAATAATCAAAAGAAGCATAAGCATTCTTTTAGTAAGAAATTCATTGGCCTCTCAAACAAAGTTGACAAATACTTTGGGAAGATAATAAGAAAGCTCGGTGGAAATTCTTCTTCTTCATCATCGTCATTCTAGATCTACTAAACCATATTTATATTTTCTAGTTCTATTTATGTCATTTTCGTGTACTTTTCATTATCTTTATGTATCTCTCTAATTTATTAATGAAACTTGCTTAAAGACTTCATTTTGTTGTTAATTATATTCTTTTTTTTCTCTGGAATCATAAACTAAAATATAAACAAAAAACATGCAATTTACAATATGTATGTCGACATACCCTACATACATATGTCGACATATTATGGTATTCCCAAAATTTGAATTTCAAACGGATTAGTTATTTTAATTGAAGATTTTAATTCGACTCTTCACTACTATAAAACCATATTTCTTCTAGACAAACTCAAAAATCAATTCATTCTTTTATTTTATTCTTCTCTCTTTTCATAAAAATGACTTCAAACATCAATTTACCATAACAAAAACTAAGTGACAATCTAGAGGTTATTCTTTAATCATTCAAGAATGCTCTTTGCTTCATTCTTCGCAATCAACGACACTTGGAGTTAAATCAAATGCAAATGATTAAAGAACAAGAAAAACATTTCGATTCTCTTCGATGTTTGACTTCTTGTTTTGCTAGAGAAGTTCAAGACGATGCCTCGAAATGCTTGAAATCTAAAGCGAAAGTGGAACATGAAGATTGGGAAGTTATTAGCACCAATCCAATCTTTGGATTCGAAGGATGGGTCAAAGTTCCCAAGAAAATCTAGTTTTAATATGTATTTAAAATATGTATTATAAATAGAATTTAATTCAATTTATGTTCAATTAAATATAATAGTACACTTATGTATCATATACATATATGTATGTGTGTGCATGTGTAACGTAATAATCCGTGCAAGGTAAAACATTCTCGTATATAAATGTTGGGATTTACATCGCCACGGAGATGTTAGCTTATCCTATATGTATTAAATGTTGTTCAAATATATGTATGTATGTAAAATTGCTATTTATATAAATATTAACAACTATATATATGTGTATATATGTATATATGTATATATATATACAGCTTATATGTAAAAATATTAATGATTTACATTTATATACCATTGCAATAAATAAATAAATATATATATATCTATCTATGTATGTGTATATACATAATATAATTTTTTAAAAATCATTTTAAACATATAGATATATAAGTATGAATTACAGTAACAAAATTATTACTATTATAGATATATATAAATATAAGTATATAAAAAATATATATATATAAGTATATTTATAACATCTAATTATGTATATGTATGTATGTATATATATATGTATGTATGTATATTAATTATGTACTTAAAATATATATTTTTTCAAACCTTTCCAGATGGAATCCATAACACACAAAAAATTATTTATATTTTATTGCATTAATATATTTATACACTAATTAATTATTCGAAATATAATAAAATAATAATAAAAAATATTTTCATGTTATATTATTCAAATCTAAATTTTTAGAAAATAGAGCATGATATTCTAGATTTATGAAATTTTTCCAGAATTTTCTGAGTTAAAATAATATTTTTAACTAATTGATTAATTTCGAACGTTTATTAAATTGATTTTTTAAAAATATAAAAAATGATTTCTAAATTCTGTTTTTTTGATCGAGAGTTTATATGATGATAAAAATATTTAAAATTTAATTTTTAAAACATATTTAATTTTATATAATTTATTTAAATAGTATGTTGATTTAAATAATATTAACAATTATTTTGCAGCCATCGAAAAATATAATCTATGTAGATATGTATTTATAAAATATAGGTTCAACTATTAACATGATATGATGATATAATTAAATACAAGTCATATAATTAAAATTAGGTAGTATTTAATACATATATATATTAATTAATAAAATGATAATAATTAATATAAAATTTATTTGGTTGTGCATTTCAGATCTTTTTATATATATATGTAAATGTTTTTTTTAATAAACTAAAACATATATATAACCAATTTAATGCGTGACAACGTTGATGATACATATAAGAATCTCACCTAACTAGCAGTATAAATATATATGAATAATATAATGTTATTCGGAAATTATAAATCATATAGTATAGTAAATACATACCTAATACTAATGCCTTAGAGCACGCCTGGCAATGATGAATTATCCCTCCTTTGAAATCTTCTCGATTCGGTAGATTGCTAATTCTCAAACCATGGATCTTTGGCTATTCAATAGCTATCGCCCTTTGAATTGATTTGAGATGAATTTGTTAGAGATCCTTGTTAATGAGGTCAGCCAGAAATGATGGAGAAATAGCAGCCAAAATGTTCCTTTTGTATTTGGGTTAGGGGTCCTTTTATAGTAGAAGAAATAGAGAGAAATATGGATTATATCTCTAGCCATTTCTCATCAAATCTCAACCGTCCATCTCCAAACCCCTATAGCCTTTTTAGCCACCTTCTACAAGCCTTATTACTATTGAGATAGCTGCCCATTCAAGCCAAAATAAATATTATTAATTAAATCTAATTTAATTGCTTGTCGATATCGCATATCGATCGATGTATTTATAACTATTATAAATATCTACAATAATATTTATTCCTCAAATCAAATTCAAAATTTTATAATTAATATTTCATAAATATTTATTAATTTATAAAAATTATAAACGAATTAAATCATTTGTTCTAAAGACAGTTCATCATTCCAATTGTGTGACTCGTCGGGTGTAAATTCGGTCAACGATTAACATCGAACTATTCGAATGTCAATGTTCGCACATAAATTAGCAGGTGGTGCGACATTTTGACCAAATTTATCGCTTACATAGTTTCGGTAAAATCCAATTTTATATTACTAAGCGTTACTAGGTCGTGACATCTGTTTACACAAATCTCTTTGTCAAAACTATATCACTTCGGACTTATGAAATTTGATAACGGTCAAAATTCTCATATCGTCCATATTCAACTCTATAGTCCAAACACAAAGTCCTTAGTTCAATAATAACAATTATTATTAATCAAAATGCTCTGGCCAAAGACTTTGACTTTGAGTTGACTTGAGCTGACCATGATACCAACCCCATATAACTAAGAACACGAATCCTTTCTTGAATAGTGTTTCACTTCTAATACTTCCACTCGACTTAAAGTCACTCGATAGATGACGTGCCATGATTTGACTATAATCAAAGCGGAGATTTCATATTTAAGATCGATAGAATTATTAAGTCGAGAGAACTGCGTAAATCGGTCACATCGATATTTTCTATCTGACCTTAGTTATATCAACCAACATAAAACTATCGAGTGAGTCGTTCCATAGTTATTCAATAACTATCAGTATGTAACCCATAGGTGCACCGAACAGTCATGAGTAATACACTGTCTAACATTTGGAAAGTGTTATGTACTTTAGTCACAGTGGATACATCGATATCCAGTCTCGATGCATCTTAACTTAGAACATTTAAATGATATATTTGTTTTCATTGTGATAAATTACTCACGGTTGTTTGTAACTGCTATCACAAAATATACCATTTATGGATTTTTTATTAAATACACTTTAATTAAATTATTACTTAATATAACACATTATATCGAGTATATAAAAGAAGGAAAACACTTTTTATTTCGAACAAAATTGGTTATCGAATTAGATATATGTAACAAATTGCATACTTGCCCCTAGGGCATACCCTTAACTCTATGAATCTCCCACTTGCACTTTGGGTCAATTCTGGAATCTTATTCCAACTTCTCCAATCGATTTTCTCAAAACCAGTTGGTTCGGTCCCTAAGTGAACGGGTATGCTATTATGTTTCAATTATCTACTACGTCAATCAACTCACTCCGATGCTGATAAACTATCTTTATCATGTACGATAATTCAGAGTATGTCTCTCGACTTCCAGTGAGTTCTAAGTAATCTTACGAACTATATCGTAACATTGTTATCATATGACAACGTTATGTAATTCTCAACATTTGGAATCACTCTTGGCTCAGTTATAAATTTTGTGCATTTATTATATATCTACATTGTTTTATTATGGCACTATTTAAGTCAATGAATCAGCCACAATCTCTTCTATTTGGAACATTTCCAACTTAAAGATCTCAATTTATTATTATTTTATTATACTCAATACCACTTATGAAATTTTGAGTTCGAACATTCCTTCATAAGGAGTTCACTTTTTATGTAAACAACTATAGTATTTCATAATTACACGAGAACACCTCAAACAACCATTTTGTAATATCAATTAGGATTTTATGTTTGCTTCATGTATCAAATACATAAACAAATCACGATATCATAGACAACATAACATGTATAATAATTTCTATTATCAATGCATAAGGAACATCTTACACGTTCCACATTAAACATTTTAATAAGGCGTTCTTTCAAATCGATTTAGGACATTCATAATATCTTTTATACTTACTATAAAAGTCATCATTTCCAAATCCAACATTGAACATTGACATAACCGAGGTTGGTTTTAATACAAGTACATCGTTAAAAATCAGCAATATGTTGTTTACTTATTGTTTATAAATATCAATGTACCTTTTAACGTTCTTTCTTATGAACACGTGCTTTCTCTGCATTTTGACTAAAAATCAAACTCTTTGATATTTCTATGAAAGTACTTATTCAATTTTGATACTTATAAAATGATACTTTCGTATCATTTCTTGGATCATATCCAAAAACTCACAACCTCTATATCGCTCCCACTGACTTCGAGACACTTTAGATGTAATTTGCAAATAGTATATTCTAAATCATTATTTTGAATTTTCTATTTCGGCATATATGTACCAAAACACTAAGTCTTATAAACAATAATCTTGCGAGTAAATCTGAAATAACTTGATTACATTGAATGATGAATCTATTACGCTAATTTCAATAATTGAAATTTATGAGATTATTCTTATCAATATTACTCACTTAATTCCGACTGCATTAGTCTTGCTCATAAAGACACAACCGTGGTCGATGGATCACATCCCTTCAGTTACGACTATAAAAATCGTATTTTGATAAGTGCTTGGAATTTTTTCGAATTTGCGCATCATACAATATCATATAGTCGATACTCTTAATGGTTAATTAAACAACCAAGGATTATATATATTTGACATTGATAAGAAACTCATAGTTTCTCTTTGGTATCGAGAATACTCTCTAATGCATTAGCTTAGTTAAATTCATTTCACCTCATGTAATCAGTTTTATCTTTGGATCATATCTAATTCCATTTTACTACTAATAATTTCTCAAAGAAATTCGTTTACTATGAAGTTGGTATTTCTTGAAACAATAATTGTTTCTTGATGCAATGTAATAGGTATTCATAAACATTTTATGAGTTTCCTTATATATAAAAATGATTTAGTTTTAGTTTACAAAACTTATGTTCAAACCATAAATATGTCATCCAGTGACAGTCCTTTCCAAACTCCTTTTGGGGAGATTCATACAAGATCCCTCACGAATAATTATTACGTGTAGACATTCGACTTGCACAACCTGCCTACTCCTTAACCTAGGATATGTTGGGGTTCCTTATAAACCTTATCTTGTATGATTTTGTAAAATATTATTTAGATGAAATAATATTAACCGTGTGTACTACTTTTAAGTACATGACCTTGTAGAAAGAAACTAACTCAACTTCACTCACAATTAATTGTACTTTTTCCATAAAAGTTCGATTACTCTTTATCGATACATCATTATGTATCACATGGAGGACTGATATTTGAGATTGAATATTTATTCATTTTTAGGTACATTTGGAACTCTTTCCAATATACTCATCCATTCGATCAAATCGAATCATTTCTATCGCATATTACATTATTTACTTCCCTTGTATATTCTATGGGCTTACCATAGACTTATACATGCGTATCAAATACACATGTCCATGTTTGTGATAACTTATCGGTGAATATGATGAAGTACATGGAACCGTTTTGGTATTAATAGACTTACGATTGCATACATCTATATGTATCAATCCGAAGAGTTCATCAACTCTTATGATTCTCCCACTAAATGGGTGCATAGCCCTTAATTGTTTGAGATATAATTAACCAACATCATATTATTCATAACCATATGATAAAATTATTACTCAAAACTACGGCTTAGTATATAATTCCAAAATAATTACAAATAATTTTAGATCTATATTTTCTAATGCATCGCTTTTGTTATGAAAACAAATACCATATTGTAGTTGTATTTCATTATGAATATTCATAATATTCACATTGAAATATAACTATGTCTATTTTTTAATCGGTACCGAAAAGTAGTGATTATATCATAAATAATGTTCGGTATGTTTTACTAGAACATTTTTGTAAATTGATGCAATCAATAAGTGTTATATGGCATGCTCCCACTATTTTCGCCATTACTATAATAGCGTACTAAATTTAGAGGTCCATCATTCACTTAATATAAATTATTTATTTCATTTACTGTAACTAGTTTACAACGGTGAGTTCTTTGATCAAATATCTTGAACAAAGAAATAAAACTCATAGAAAATTTTCTATATGAAAATACATTTCGGAATAGAAATCATATTTCTTATTCCAATGTTAAGTATCAATTATTATTGTTATAATTCTCGTTTTCGATGTTTCATTATGAAGTAGAAGTGACTACTCACTCTCTTCATCCCAATTGTACCTTAAATAACATTTACTCTTATACATTCATTTTCCTTTCTAAATGGTCAAACCATTCAAAAGAATATCCCTACTACAACATCATAATGAACACTTTAGAAAAGTGCAATTGATCATCCTTAACATTTAAGAACATCTAATATTTTGCACTTTGAGTAAACTGATCAAACAACATTTCAGTGATTGAGTTCTTGGATTTATATTGTAGTTTTGGTCTTGTGTTACATTTAACATAAAATGATCTTTATTATAATAAGTTAAATTGAATATTCGATAATACGATTTATTTGCTCATTTGGAATGAACTAACTTCATCGAAGTATCGTACATTACGAACTGTGACCGTTTCCCATATAACATTTATATGTGATAGTATATGGATTAAATATCCATAGCCTTGTATTGCTTTTAGAGTTCAAAACTCATAGAATGAAATACACAGTCTCTACCAAATAAATGTGTAAGCGACCAAATTACAAATGTATTTTGTAGTTGTAAATCAGGCGCTTGCATGGGGATTCAAACATTAACATGCAAGAGGGATTTATTAGTAAGCATATCTTATATTTCTATTTGTCAATCTTCAATTCGGTTCATTTGTATATCTTAATTTAATACGTTTTATCAATTATATTCAATGCACAAATTTATCAATGTTGATTATTATAACATTATATAGTTTATGTTCTTATAATATTAGAAAGGTTAAATGTTATCATTTCATTTTTCTATTATGGCTCCCGCTAGTCTTTTATGTTTCGCTAAACCCTAAGCGAAACATATAAGTCTTTCAACTTCACTAGTGGATGTTAGGAATCATATATCTTGAGATTTTGACTTTAAGAAAAGCTCAAAAAATCATACTCTCATATACGATGGATAACTCCTTATCAATTGTATCACATACAACTCCTAACTCGTGGTTCCTTCGTCCTAATCTCGCCTTTACCTTGAGGAAAGCCTAACAAGTAAAGTAAGACTATTCACTTGGACCTACCATTTCGCGATGGCCTAAGTATAATGCACATACCTTGAGGAAAGCTCAACAAATATATGTAGTTATATTACCTCGTCCATTCAATATATTAACAGTACTATAGATAATATTTTAAGCTTGAGGAAAGCTCAACAACTAAAGAGTATGCAGGTAACCTATTAATATATAAACTATAGAGGATTACTTTATATTAAAGATTCATAAACTTCAATATATTATATCAAGTGATATCGACTTATGGAATAATGTCTTTCTTATGAAATACCCTCGTGATTCAAGTGTCGAACACATCAAAAATCACGGTACACGTATATATACATATGTATTTATTATTTAAGACTATTTAGGGTTTCTATGATGTTCTACATTTAGTTTGTACATTCATATTATATAATTTTCTTTATTATTTAACTTTTATATTTTATATTACTTATATAATGGTCTTTATGTATAATATTATATTAATTAAATCTTATTTAATTAATTTTATATTATTTTAATACAACATTTATATATTTACTAACTAATTAACTTTTTTAATTAATTTATTTTATTAATCTTATTAATAAATTTTTAAAAGTTCAAAATTAATTTATAATAATTTTTAGAAATTTTTAAAAAAATTATTATATTATAACATTTATAATATGTTTATATTTTATTCTAAATTTAACTTTAAATTTCTAGTTATTTTGGGCTAGAAGGAAGTACGAGACTTCAACGAGACATGAGGATACTCTAGGATGGCTCTCTGGGGTAAGCCTAATGAAGCTTCACACTCAGAGCCAGGTCTGTAGGTGTTCGATCAAGAGAGTATGCCTTGACTGCTTTGGCATTGCAGGCCTAACGAAGTGGACCTTTGTAGGCAGTCAAATGGTTAATGATGAAGTAGGATATTCATATGACACCGTACTCTAGTTTGCGAGTAGGTTACAGTGGGCAGGACCCATAAGGATAGTCGCATGCGGGTATCGGCCATCATCAGTCAGAGCGAGTTCGGGAAAGACTAGAGTTAAACCAACAGGCCAATGATTCTTTCACTATCGAGACATTGGATGAGAGGCACAACCAATTGGATGTTTAGATTGTTTGCAGTAGGGCACAACCACTTAGCTCTTGAAAGGTCTTTCGATTAGTTGAAGGGGGGCTGCGTGGGGCCATAGCCACAATGACAAAAGAGACAGACCAAGTAAAATATCTGTATTGTAGGCCTAATGAAGCGGACCTTTACAGATATAGAAAATACCTGACTGAGTTCCGTACAATGTAGACCTTGTTGGTGGAATTCAGGAAGTAGACAGAACGATTATGTGTAGTCCTCAAGGTACGCACTAGGTGGTACATTGTGGATGTCCGAGCACTAGTATAAGCTAGTGCGGATGCAGTTTCACGTTTTCATAGTAGACGACAGGACATTTGTATTGTAGGCCTCACGAAGCTGTCATTTACAGATGTAGTTACAGTACGCTCTAGTAGCGAGACGATAGAGTCCTTTTCGAGGAGGATACGGAAGGTACTATCAGTAGTACCTAGGACCGATGCAGTCTTTGGGCATGTAGCTACATACATACATACATATATATATATATATTGGTTATTAGGTCTTAATCTACTAGGGAGTAGATGGGTACGATTCACGCACATAGGCGAGAGTATTATAAACCCAATAAAGCTAATATAACAGAAAATGGAAATAGAACGATATATGTAGAATTATGCATAGAAGTGTATAATTTGTCCATTCACCCGAACTTTAGTTCTGACCTCCTCCTCATATCATCCCACAGGTTAGATAGATGGCAGAGATTTTCCAGCTTTGAGACACTTGTTTAGAAAGTGTTATTACCTTGGTGAGTATTTACTTGTTACTATATTTACTCAGTTCCGCTGTGAGATATTTATTTGAGCTCTGATATATTTATCTTTGCCTATTTGCAGGATACCAGACATGAAACTCGGGCTTCAATGGATTCGGGTTTTAGCATTTTTGCGAAAAATCCCAACCCACTGGAACTTGGGTTGTTACAGGTCGAAATCAAGGTTTCGAAGATTTTGAAAGTATAGTTTTCAAAACAAATAACCCAACCTCATTTAAAAGCAAAACCATGGCATATTAATGAACAAAGTATTTTGAAATGGAATGTTTGAAGAAGTCTTAATGGGTTAAAAGAATTAACAAGTTATATTGTTTTCTTCTCCATATATGTATATATTCACTTTGTAATGAACCCAAAATGGTACTTTGGGTAAAGGCAGAATAACCAGTTAGGTTGACCCAGTAGTGAATATAAATTAAAGATATTGGCAGGGGTCAATAGGTTCATAGTTAGCCCATGAAAACTATGTATAATTGAAGACATCAGTTAGATAGTTTCATAGTTAGCCCATGAAAACTATATCCGGATAAGAAAAATGAAATATTGACAGATAGTCAATAGGTTCCTAGTTTGCCCATGAAAACTAGGGTAAAAGAAAGATATTGACAGTTAGTCAATAGGTTCCTAGTCAGCCCATGAAAACTAGGATAAAAGAAATGATATTGGAGTTACCAATAGGTTCATAGTGATCCCATGAAAACTATATAAGTGGACAGAGAGTCCATAAATGTTTAACCGGTTATTAGTTAGCCCATGAAAACTATTAGGTTAATAGTATTGCTAGAAACTATAACTATGACAGATAGTCAAAATGAATGGGGATGGGTAATCCTAAATTGATTCAATTGTTTTGCATATCATCACATAATAATGTATTGAATTGATTTAACCATTTTTGATGCAGGAGCGCAGAAAATGGTTTATAAAGGTTTTTAAGATACTAGTGAGGGGAAACTCGTTCGGCTAAGCGGCGTGGTCTCACTATATATCTTAATGATTTGAGATGGTAGATTATTATTTATACTAGGCTTTATGTCTGACTCGAATTTTACGTTTTCCCCTTAAACTCTCGGGTACTCAATTGATTTTGAGTAGCTTGAGATTTGAGGTTTTCAGGTACCTCTTAAGATGAATAAGCTTCCGAAGTCATGCATGAGGCATGTAGTTATTTGAGTTCTCTCTCATATGATTCCGCTGTGTTGTTTTTTAAGGCAAAGTTGTTTATTGCCTATTATATACTCTGATCACTAAGGGGGCATCTTCATATGTTGCTCTTGAAGTATATTGTAATAATTATATTTTTCTGAACGTGGTTAACGTTGTGGGATTATGTAAAGAATGTTGAAATGGGTTTTTGGAATGGAATGTGAAAGTTGTTTTGAAAATTTTAAACTTTTTCCATATCCATGTGCTTCTGGTATATCAATTTATCTGACATTACCGTATTTGATTGTCGGAGATTAATAACTATGGTTGAGTACAATATCTGTAGCCGTTAGTTTTGGGCCTCCAAGTGGAGGATGTTACAAGTTGGTATCAGAGCATAGGTTTATGAAAACTTAAGCAATTTAAACCTAAACAGATTTTCAAAACATAATCCAATGAATCAGAAATATGATCGGGGTTTGGGTTTACACGATTGTAATGTACTTGTATTTGATATATATAGGTGTGTGTGTGTATAAGTACGTAATTCCTCTTTTCTCTTAGACCGTTCTTCTATATCTTACTAAGGCTCGTATGTAGATTTACGAGAAAGAAGATATGGAAGAGTAAATCTAGGTGGAGGAAGCACCACAACTGATGGAAATTCTCGACCTAATACCCGGAGGAACCAAGGTCGATAGGCTAACGCTAATCAAAATGCAGAAGCCAATGTGGGTGCTGGAAATCTGCCAGTAGATGCGGGGATGATGTATCAATTCCTTGCTGATTTGATGCAAGCAGGAGCTGCTGGAGTGGCTGGGAATATTGGAGGAGCAAATCCTGTGGTTCCCGTTAGGAATAATTATGCTAAGTGACCAGTTTGGGTGGAAAGCCGTTTATGGGAACAGAAGATGCTATAGAAGTGGAGAATTGGATGTTACACTATGAAAGGATGTTCTCCTATTTAGGTTTAGAAGACGAGCAGAAGAGAAGCTTGGCCTCTAGGCAATTGCAAGGGTCATCACTTCACTGGTGGAATGGTGTGATTGCCGGAGTTCCGGAGGAAGAGTTGACTTGGGCTGATTTTCGAAGGAGATTCGAACAGAGGTTTATTTCTGAAGTTGCCAAGTCAGCATTGATGAGAAGATTTTTGGATTTAGTTCAGGGAGACATGTCAGTTATTAAGTATGCAAATAGATTTGATGAGCTATCTCGATATGGATACACTACTATAGGCACCGACATAAGAAGGAATTAAAGGTTCATTCGGGGGGACTGAGGCCAGAGCTTGCTACGGCGACCCTGACTCATATCTGTGATCCCTGTAATGTGGTGGTGGAGATGGCCATTCGCCATAAGGAGATGCTTGATGTGTGTGCTAGAGAAAAACCAGTTGAATCCCAGGGTCCTCAGGGAAAGAAGAGGAAGTTCTTCAAAAAGAAAGGTGCCCAAAAGGGAGATTCAGCTAAGAAGTCAAAAGTTGATTTAGTTTGCTACAAATGTGTCAAGAAGGGTCATTTTGCAAATGAGTGTCGGTCAGGCAAGGGGCAGAAGAAGGCTGCGGATAAGAAGCATGTTAAGTGCTACAACTGCGATCAAGTTGGACATTACAAGAACCAGTGTCCAGAGCTAGTTATGGTAGAAAAAGGAAAGGTTTTTGCTATTAGACCACCATCTTCTTCAAGACCAACTGTAGCAGATAAGGGAAAAACTATGATGGAATATACATTTTTTATTCAAATTATTCCAGTTAGGATACTATTTTATACTGGTGCATCACATTCATTTATATCCTAGAATTTGGTTAATTGGTTATGCTTAGAAGCCACTTACCCTATTTCTTCCTTAAGCGTTGCGAATCCAATAGGAGGGTATGCAAATCGAGGGATGAGATGTGACTAGTTAGAACTTGATTTGTTAGGTCATATGTTTAAATGCAGTCTGTATGTTCATGATTTCGTAGATTTCGGGATCATTTTGGGTATAGATTGGTTGGGTAGATATGAGGCTAGGATATTTTGTTAGGATGGGGAAATATCATTAAGGCATCCAAATAGTCATAACCGAATCATCTTCTCAGTAGAGAATTCCGACCGAAGTGTTTGTGCTGTGTTAAGTGCCTTGGAAGCAGCGGAAGAGCTATGTCAGGTTTGAGTTGCAAGAGAGTTTGTAGATGTATTTGAGCCGATCACAGGACTACCACCGAAATGAGCTATTTAGTTTCGGATAGATCTTATGCTAGGAGCTGAACCTGTTAGTAGACCACCTAGCAGGATGACACTGACTGAGATGAAAGAATTAAAGGTGCAGATCGTGGATCTAGAAGGAAGGAATTTTATTAGGCTAAGCAGTTCGCCTTAGAGAGCGGCCGCGGTTCTCATGAAGAAACAAATGGGTCATTGAGGATGTGCATCGACTACCGCAAGCTGAATGAAAGGACGATCAAGAATAAGTATCATTTGCCACGAATTGACAATCTATTTGATCAGTTGAGAGGAGCCAGAGTGTTTTCCCAATTGGATTTGGCAACGGGGTTCCATCAGTTGAGAGTGGCAGAGAACAATATTCTTTTGACAATATTTCAAACTAGGTATGGTTCGTATGAATGGTTAGTGATGCCATTCGGGTTGACGAATGCACCTGCTTTCTTCATGGACTTGATGAACCGAGTTTTTCGAGAGACTTGGATAGGTTCATGTTGGTATTCATAGATGACATTTTAGTGTACTCGAAAGATGAGAGAGAGCATGAGGATCATCTGAGAGTAGTGCTTGAGACGTTGAGGCAGTATCAGCTAAAGGCGAAGTTTTCCAAATGTCATTTTTGGAAGAAAGAGGTCAAGTTTCTTGGTCATGTAGTTTCAAAGGAGGGTTTGGCAGTAGATCCAGTTAAGATCGAAGCTGTCAATAATTGAAAGAGACCAGAGACGGTAACCGAGATCAGAAGTTTTCTCGGACTTCCTGGCTATTACCGGAGATTCATTAGAGATTTTTCATGGATAGCAACACCTTTGACTAAGTTGACCAGGAAGGATGTGAACTTCATTTGGTCTGACAAATGTGAGGAAGGGTTCCTTATGTTAAAGCATTTGTTGACCAACGCACCAGTGTTAGTTGTTCCAGATGGAAACCAAGGGTTTTTGGTGTACACTGATGCATGTGGAACAGGATTGGGAGCTGTGTTGATGTAGAATGATAAAGTCATTGCCTACGCTTCTCGACAGCTTAGACCGCACGAGGTGAGATATCATATTCATGATTTGGAGTTGGCCATGGTGATCTTCCTGTTGAATATTTGGAGACATTATCTCTTAGACGAGAGATTTGAGCTATACACCGATCATAAGTCCTTAAGATATTTATTCTCTCAGAAAGAGTTGAATATGCGACAACAGAGGTGATTGGAGTTTTTGGCTGCTTATGATTTTGGTATAGAATATACTCCTGGGAAAGGAAATAAGGTAGCAGATGCCCTTAGCAGGAAACATCAGAATGTGGTGTTAGCTATGTTGGCTTGTTTAGAGGTTCGACCAGTGTTGATCGAGAGGATAGCTTCTAAATAGAAAGAGGATCCAAAATTAGCTGAGAAGATTAGAAGACTCGAGGTGGGATCCAAGATCGATGATCTTAAAAGATTTTGGCATCGACCGGAGAGGATGGTTGAGGAAGAAGGAACGCTTATGTGTTCCGAATGTAGAGAAGTTAAGAAGAGAAGTTCTAGGAGAATGTCATCGATCCAAGTTTACGATTCATCCTGGGGAAACCAAGATGTATCGATATATGAAGAGGAGCTTCTATTGGGAAGGCATGAAGAGGGATGGTGGCTTGTGGGTTAGGCAGTGTGCCAACTGTCAACAAGTGAAAGCCAAACACCAGAAGTCGAGCGGGTTGCTTCAGCCTTTAGAGATTCCAGTTTGGAAGTGGGATTCTATATCCATGGATTTTATAGATGGGTTGCCAAGGTCGAACAGGGGAAATGAAAGCATATGGGTCATAGTGGACAGATTGACCAAGAGCGGCCATTTCACTCCTGTCAAGTTAACCAGGACGGCACCTATTTTGGCGAAGTTGTTCATGAAAAACATAGTTAGACTTCATGGAATTCCTAGTGGCATAGTCAGCGACAGAGATGCATTATTCACTAGCGAATTTTGGAGAAGCCTACAGAGGGTATTAGGTACCAAGCTCAAGATGAGTACAACATATCACCCACAGACGGATGGGCAGACTAAGAGAGTCAATAAAGTACTCGAAGATTTGTTGAGAGCATGTGTATTAGACTTTGGTGGATCTTGGGAAGATCACCTGCATTTGATTGAATTTTCCTATAATAATAGTTATCAGACTAGTATAGGAATGCGCCTTTTGAAGCTTTATATGGAAGACCATGTAAATCGCCAGCATATTGGTTAGAGACTGGAGACAGATTAGTCTTAGGTCCAGATTTGGTTAGAGAGACGTCAGAGAAGATTGAGTTGATCCGAGAACGAATGAAGGAAGCTTAATCCAGACAAAAGAGTTACACAGATAAAAGGCGTAAAGACTTAGAGTTCTCAGTTGGAGATAGGGTTTTTATTAAGGTGTCACCAATAAAGGGTGTGATATGATTCAGAAGGTCAGGGAAGCTGGCACCAAGATATGTTGGTCCATTCCAGATTATGGAGAGGATTGGAAAGCTCGCATACAGAATAGAGTTACCGAGCAATATGGCAGGTGTCCATAATGTATTCCATGTGTCTCATCTTCGCAAGTATGTGCATGATCCAGAGACTACCATTCCTCCAACAGAATTGGAAGACTTGGTAGTAGAGCCTAATTTGACAGTTGTTAGACAACCAGTTCAGGTTGTGGTGAGAGATGAGAAAAGATTAAGATCCAAGACAGTCAAGTTGGTGAAAGTTCAGTGGAGCGACAACGAAAAGGAATGTACTTGGGAGACAGAGTACATGATTCGAGATACTTATCCTGATCTGTTTTAAGAGTATGTCTATATTAGATTTATATAGATGATCACTAGCTAGATAGACTAGTATGGTTGTTAGGAGTTGTTACAGATGATTGCTATGATTAGTACTTAGTCCTTATTGAATTACGAGGACGAAATTCTTTAAGGAGGGGAGCCTGTAACATCCCTAATTTTTAAATAACATCATTCAAGATATTTAATTAGATAAATTAAATAGAATAATGTAAATGTTAAGTGATATGGGGATTAAGATTTGAATAAATTAAAATGGACGTGCTTATTAATAAAAATGGGCTTAAAGAATGGTTTATAAACTAAATAAATTATATAAGGGCATAATAGATATTGGCCTCCCATGACTCCAACCTTATATATACATGTGTCCCCTAAGCCATTCACATTCATTATCACTTTTTCACAAATAATAAATGCAACAAAAGAAAGAACGCCGGCCATTAATTGGAAGAAAAGAAGAAGATATTTAAGGAAAAAGTTAAAGAATTAAAGAGAGGAATCAAACTCATCTCAATCCACTTTCCTTATCAAAGATTAAGGTGAATAATAATTTCCATCTCTATTTGCTGAATATACGATGTTTGATGATGATATGCTTGAATTATGGTTTGTTTAAATTTAAACAAGATTGTTTAAATGATGGTTCATAAGGTTTTAGACCAAAACCATATAATATTAATGATTAAATGCCATGGAACAATTATATGTCATGCAAAACATAATTTTAGAGTTGGGTTTTAAGTTTAATAATTTTCCAAGCTTTGGAAAAATTATTATGAATTTTTGAATGAAAATATAGCACGTTGGGTTTATAAATTTATTTCAGAAAATATATGAGAATTTTGGGTTTGAAATTTTGATATGTTATATAACATGATCAAAGTATATTTCTATGATTTTTGGGGATTTTTCTTAAGTGATTTGATATACAAATTAAATTATTTTGAGAAGAGGATCTAAATGATTTAATTGTATTTGCAATGGAAGGTTTTATCTGTAAAATTCTAAGCTTGATACTTATCCAAAATAATAAGGCGGTTATATACTCTGATCACCAAGGGTTCATCTTCATATGTCGCTCTTAAAGTATATTGTAATAATTATATTTTTCTGAACGTGGTTAACGTTGTGGGATTATGTAAAGAATGTTGAAATGAGTTTTTGGAATGGAATATGAAAGTTGTTTTGAAAATTTTAAACTTTTTCCATATCCATATGCTTCTGGTATATCAATTTATCTAACATTACCATATTTGGTCACCGGGGATTAATAACTATGGATGACTGCAGCATCTGTAACCGTTAGTTTTGTGCCTCCAAGTAGGGGATGTTACGCATTTCATAGTGGAAGAAATAGAGAGAAATATGGATCACATCTCATATCATTTCTCATCAAATCTCAACCATCCGTCTCCAAACTACTCTAGCCTTTTTAGCCACCTCCTATAAGCCATATTGCTGTCGAAACAATAGTCTATTTAAGCCTAAATAAATATATTATTAAATCTATATTTACTTGTCGATATCGCGTATCGATCGATATATATTTATAACTATTATAAATATATACAATAATATTTATTCCTCAAATCATATTCAAAATTTTATAATTAATATTTCATAAATATTAATTAATTTATAATAATTATAAACTAACTAAATCATTTAGTCTAAAGAGAATTCATCATTCCAGTTGTGTGACTCGTCAATTCGATTAGTGATTAACATCGAACTATTCGAATTTTAATGTTCGTATGTCCCTTAGCAGATGGTGCGACATTTTGGCCAAATTTATCGCTTACTTAGTTTTGGTAAAATCCAATTTTATATTATTAAGCATTAGCCAGCTGTGACATCTATTTACACTAATTCTCTTCGTAAAAATTATATCACTTTGGACTTATGGAATTTGGTACTGGTCAAAATTCCAATATCGTCCATATTCAACCCTATAGTCCAAACCCAAAGTCATTGGTTTAATAATAACAATTATTATTAACCAAAATGCTTGGGATAGAGACTTTGACTTTGAGTTGACCATGATACTAACTCTATATATCCGAGGAAACGAATCCTCTCTTGAATAGTGTTTCACATTCAATACTTACCACTTGACACAACTGTAGTCACTCGATAGACGATGATCCATGATTTGACTATAATCAAAGTGGGGCTTTCATATTAAAGGTCGACGGTATTCTCAAGTCGAGAGAACTATGTAAATAAGTTACATCGATATTTTCAGTTTGACCATAGTTATATTAACCAACATAAAACTATCGAGTGAGTTGTTCCGTGGTTATCCAATAACTATCAGTACGTAACCCCTAGGTGCCCCCCAGCAGTCATGTGTAATAATGGGCCCAACATTTGGAAACCCTTACGTAATCTAGTCTCAATAGATACATTGATATCCAGTCTCGAGGCATCTTGATTAGGAACATTTAAAATGATATATTTGTTTTCATTGTGATAAATTACTCATGGTTATAACACTTTGTAACTACTATCACAGGACATACCATTTATGGATTTTCTATTAAATGTACTTTTAATTGAATTAGTTAATTAATACAACACATTATATCAAGTATATAACAGAAAAAAACACTTTTTATTTCAAACAAGATTGGTTATCGAGTTAGATATATGTAACAAATTACATAATTACCCCTAGAGCATACCCCTAACTCGATCATATACAACATTATCACATTTCATAATATTTAATTATGTCATATTTAGGGGGAGTTTATTTTTCTTTATCCATTTTGTTAATGATAACGGGGGAGAAAAAATATAAAATATAATATGTCCATATACTAAGGGGGATTATTCAAAATAGAGGAGTTACATTGTATTTTATAATAACAATATTTATATGGTTGTCATCATCAAAACAGGGGAGATTGTTAATACCACGAATATTGATTTTGATAACAACAACCATATAAATATAAGTACTAATGTTTTCCCAAGTTATATGGAATATTTTGTAGGATGTTACATGTACAAGATAATCGAGTTTGGGGACTAATCAGTAAAGAGACTGGAGATCAAGATTCAGAGATAATAAAGACAATTGAAGACTCATGAATTTAAAGACAAAGACATGAAGAGTTCAAGACTATAGATAATAGTTAATAGACATTAAATAAATTTGTTAAAGTCCTTGAATAGCAACTCTCTTTTCTTTGAATACTCTCTCACCAAATATTGATTTTATTTTGAAAATATATTTCTACAAATATTTTATAAAAGTTTTATATATTAAAGTATTTAAAAACTATTTTTTTAAATGATTTTACAAATATAAGAATTTTGTAACACTTTAAAAGTATTGTTGTTATTCTCAAAATAGAACGATATGTCGAAATATCCCACATGAGTATGTCGACATATGTACCATTGAAAAGTTTTTAAAATTTTGAAGAGTTGTAATTTTTGGCTTCATCTCTTTGCGAATGGACATGTCCTTTCAAACACTATATGAAAGGGACTGAAAAACATATTTTTTTAACATTATTCTCTTCTTTCTTCTTACTCAAAATTCTCATTATATATTTCACAAAATCCACTCTCCGTGCTCTTCAAATCCACTTAAATTCAATCTCTACTTCACTACATTAATTTTCTATAACCTACTCACCGTTTTGCAAGAATCTTTATCCGGTTCAAAGATTAAAGTGCTATAAAAGGGCTATATGATATTCTGTATCCAAGTTACAACTATTTGTATTAGGAATCAATAACTCTCTACTACTATTTTTTGTGGGTGTGGCCGTTCAAATCAAGTGGGCGTGCTTGTTGCTCGTTCAAATCAAGTGGGTATGGTTGTTGCCCGTTTAAATCAACTGGGTGATCCTGTTGCCTGGTTAAGTCAAGAGAGTCTACACTGAGCTCAAAAAGTCAGAAGGGTGTGTCATGTTTTCTTGAAATCAAGATTGTATTCTAGTTTTATTTGCTGCCTGATTAGAGTAGGCGTTTGAAAGGAAATTTGTATAGATATTGTATAGGACTGGCTGTACGATTGGTCAATTCGAACTAGTATAAAACTCTTGGTGTCATCTCTCTTAATTTTACTTTATTTTTACTACGTTTATATATATATATATGACTGTATGTTAATATTAATCTATGTTGATTATCTTTGTTTTGATTTAAACCTTAAAATTATTTAGAAAAGTTCTATATAAGTTATAAAACACTATCCACCCTCCTCTAGTGTTAAAGTAACCTTAAGATTTTCTCACACTAGTATAATTTATACTACACCATTTCCCACAAGGATGTCCCTGAATGGGAAGCTAAATCCTCTGGGACTTGCATTCAGAATATCTTCAAAAGTATTGCCTTCGGTACCAAAGGCTGAAAGATTACCAAGTTCACCCAGTAAGCCGAAGATATTCTTGGAGGAACCCAAGGGAGGTATCACTTCTCCAGTTGGTTTAAAATTTGAACCAAGGGCAGGCTGGGATGATTTAATCGTGAAATGCTTCGGTTGTGACAGGGTAGGGACCAAGTTTCCTTTAGGGGATGTCTCCCTGTATGATTCATTTTCGCCTAGGCCGTAGTCTTCATCGTCGTCATCTTCACCATCTCCCTTTTCTTCTTCTTCCCTTTCTCCATCTCTTTCTTCTTCAGCACTTCTTCCTTCATCTCTTCCCTGCTACATTCTCTTCTAACTCACTTCTTTCTTGCCTTTGTTCTCCTCGACTTCTTGGCCCTTGGCGCCCATTGTTTATCATCACCATGTTCACAAATGTGGGCAGAGGGACTGATGGTAGTTCGAGACTTCTTAGTAGTAAGCATGATGGGAATAACACTTCTGTTAGGGTGTAGAAGGCCATTTTGGCAAAACCTCGCGATGTTGAGGAGAAAAGAAGTAAAGTGATACCTATAGTCGACTCTCTTTAAAAACTTAAGAGTGTCGATATAATCATCATTAGTTTCTCCAAAGAAAAGATCCGTGAAGGATAGAGAAGAAAAGTAAAGCACTTGGGTGAGAAATCCATGTATGGATATAATATTAGAGAAAGAAACTTACACCCACTCAACCAAAAATAGGCGAAGTCATAGGGGTAGCAAACGAAAAATATTCGCCCTTAAAGTAGCTACATTTATTGTGAAGCGCTTCGATGACCTTAAACGATTATAAGCTTCAATGATCAGTAAGAAAGGCGAATCTTCTCTCTTTTTGAAGCTTAAGAGATAGGTTAGCTACCCAAACCTTGGGGGGTGATTTATTCACATCATGAAAAGAATGTACAGGGAGTTGAGCAAGGCATATCCATTGGGGTGCACCTTTGTCGAGGCTAACCTGATTTCTTGCAAAAAGAACTTGATAAATTCGTTTAAAGGTAGAACCACTCCACCTAATCATATATATATTTGTTGCACGTGGTGTATCCTCGAGGTGCATTATAGGCCTGATGATCGATTGTCGGTAATAGAACATCGCACTTTGGGATCCTATGTTGGAGGCAAATGGAATAAAGTGTCTCCGCAGTCAGTAGAGACGGAGTTTGGTCTGAAGGATTGGCTAAGGCCATTAAGACGCATCCCTTATCTAATGGAGGAGGCTGATCATGAGGCTATGCTACTGGAATGACTTACATTTGTAGTTCAGATGTTATATAACGTCTTGCTCCAAATGGAGTAGACATGGAGGCTTGAGTGGTGGAAGAACCGAACTCAGGAGGAGAAGAAAGATCGATATTGAGTTTGAAGCAAAGAGATCGCCGAATCATTATGAATGAAAAGTTTGATAGTGAACGCCATCAAGAATGTTTTGCTTTAAAGATTTACTTTAATTAAAACCCACATAGCTAATTTGCAGAACCCAATGGATGTCAACATTTGTTGACAAATCAGGTTCTAAACATTAACTGGAGCAATGTGAAGTGTTGGCCTATGCAGTGTGCATCTTGTGTTAAGAGTACGATGAATGGAACACTCTATGTAGATTGCCCACTCATGCTAGAAAACGAGATCCATTGCATGTTGGAACTGTATGTCGGATTTTACAGTTATTGCAAAGTGAATTATAACGAAACCGTCGTCCAGAGAAACATAGAGCTTTCTTTCAGAAACACGAGATCGTGGTTTATAACTGGAAATGTTAGCTTGTATATTCAAATTGAATACAGGAGTGCATTCAATGCGACTGTTCCTCAAAACCATCTCACTGAAACCAAGTCGTTAATCCACACTCGACACAAGCTTAGTGAAGGTCACTTACATCTGTTAGGAAATCAGTTCTATGGTTTCGATGATAACAACTATACAATAGAAATCGAATGTACATATATATTTCTATTCACAGGAAATTGTTAGAGTAACATCGTCAAAGAGACAAGAACAAGACTCAAAGAAAGTATCAAGAAGCTACAAGTCAATAGAATCGGAAGAGCAATGACACAAACACAAGAAAAGCAACATGCACAAGTTCAGACGTCTAGGTGCACTAGCCAGACGTCTGATTGAATCCTCTGGTTCGCAAATTAGACAGAATCAAACGTCTGGTTAATGTACTCAGACGTCTGAAAAGCAATCATATACAAAAATATATAAAAGTCAGACGTCTGAAACATTTTCCAGACGTCTGATTTTGAACTCGGCTGCTAATATTCAAAGAACAACTGTCACAATTGAAAAGACACCTTCGCTCCTCTTCGCTGCAACTTTTCATCACCATCAGGAGCGACCATAGAACACTTGCTAATGGATGCAACTACTCAAGGAATCTCTCTACCACTATAAATAGCATCAAGAATCCAAGAGGAGATCTCACCTGACTTACTTGCGCTCTTTACTCTTATACTCTGATATATTCTTGATCTCTAGCAATCTATACTTATATTCTACTGTTCCAAATATACAGTTCCTCATAGACAATACTTTCTAGATATATATATTGGAAGCATTTGTACTATATAGTCAAAATCCGTGTAATAGAGAACACACAGTTGACAAAGAAACTCTGCTATTGTAAACCTGTTCCTCCGGGTGAAGTGAGGGTTATTCGGTGAAAGGAAATTCCGAAGAGGAGCTTCGGGACTGGACGTAGGACGGGAGGTCCGAACCAGTATAAAATCCCTGGTGTGATTATTCTTATTTACATACTTTAATATTGTTACAATATAGTTTAAATTAGTCACACACTTGTCATTTGTATAATCGATCCACCATACTATAGACTTTCATTTGGTATCAGAGCAAGGTTTGATCAAAGTACAATAACACGTTTTTAAATCATTTTAATATAACAAGTATTTTTCAAGAAGGACAATCCACAGCACGACCCCCACTTTTTAATGGCTCTAACTATGCATATTGGTCAACACGTATGAGAATTTTTATGGAAGCTAATGGTCTAGAAATTTGGTCAGCTACTCAAGATAAATATGAAGCACCTACTACTGCTATGAACACATGGACCGATGCACAAAAGACCTTAGCATCAAACAATGCTAAAGCTATGAACGTTTTATTTTGTTCTTTAGATAAAAATGAATTTCCATTTGTCATGTTATGTACAACTGCATTTGACATTTGGCGTACCTTACAAATTACACACGAAGGTACAACAAAGGTCAAACAAACTAAGATTTCAATTTTCCAAAACCAATTCTCATCATTTAAAATGATGCAAAATGAAACTACATGTATTCTAGATTTCAAACTATCCAACATGATCTTATGGCATTACGAGTTATGTTTACCGATTTTGATTTAGTTTTTCGAATACTCAACTCTTTAACATCAGATTGGGAAAGGAAGGTATTAGCTATTGAAGAAGCTAATGATCTCTCTACTCTCAAAACTGAAGAGTTGATAGGAAATTTAATGTCATATGAAGCTAATTTGCAGGCACGAAAAGAACTAAATTCGGAAAAGAAAAACACAGCATTCCCAGCAACAAAAAATGATGACTCTGATTTAGATGAAGAAGAGATAGTCTTCATTGCCAAGAATTATAACAGATTCAAGAAATTTAGAAAGATGACTAAATTCCAAAAAGAAGGGAAGTCCAACACAACAAACCTATCTCAAATCAAGTGCTATGAATGTGATCAATACAGACATATGAAGAAGGATTGCCCTAAACTCAATAATGATAAAAAGAAGAACAAATTTGAAAAACTCAAAAGGAAGAAGGCTTTCAAAGTAACATGGGATGACTCGGATTCTTCATCATCTGAAAATGATAGTGATAGTGACGGAGAACAAGCTAATGTGTGTTTTATGGCACAAACTGATGAGGTATGTCCAAAACTTAGTTATGATGAATTATTAGAACTTAGCATGGACTTAGATGATAAATTTAGACAAATTAAAAAATTGAACAAAGAATATATAGCCAAAATAAATAGATTAGAACTTGAAGTAGGAATGTTAAAAGATGAAAAAATTATCTTAGAAGAAGAACTAGAATTATCTCAAGAAAAAATTAAAAATAATTTGATAGAATGTAAGGCTATTACTATTGATTTTGAAAACACCAAAATAGTGAAGGATAATTTGCTAAAAGAAAATGTCAACTTGAAAAGCAATATTGAAATATTGAAATTGAAAATTTAGAATTAAAAGAAAAATTAGATAAAATTACAAATAATGTGTCAAAATTCAATAAAGGAAAATAAGATTTGGAAAATATTATCAAAACTTCAAAACCATCAGGCAATAGAAATGGAATAGGATTTAAAAATACTTCTAAACAAAAAGGAAATGATGCAAAAAAATTTTATAAAAAAACTAAAAGTTTACCTACGTCTAATATGAATACCAAAACTATGAAATTTTGGATTCCTAAGACAAATAATAATTCGATTAAACAAAAACATATTAATAATTTCTTAGAGAATGTAGTCTATCATAAAAATTATATTTATAAAGGTACCAAACCATCTTGGGTATGGCTACCTTCTCCTAACAATTAGGACCCTAACAAAAGTATATGGGTACCAATTAAAACATCTTTTATCTTGCAGGTACCCAAAATAAAACATAAGGAGAAATGGATACTAGATAGTGGATGCTCCAAGCATATGATCAAAAATTCAAAAATGTTATCAAAATAACATACATCGATGGTGGAACGGTAACCTTTGGAGATAATTCAAAAGGATATGTCGTGGGCACTGGAGAAGTCATCAACTCTGGTATTTCTAATTCTCCTATTATTACAAATATTTTATTAGTAGAAAATCTAAAACACAATCTACTAAGTATTAGTCAATTATGCGACAAAGGTTTTCAAATAAATTTCGAAAAAGATAGATGTAATATTTTAGATAATAACAAACAACTTATATTTGAAGGTTTTAGAAACAAAAATATCTATGTATTAAACATGAATATAAATAAAAATTCAAATTTATGTTTAACCGTCAAACATAATGATCCATGGTTATGGCATAAACGTTTTTGTCATATCAATTTGAAAAATATTAATAAATTGGCAAAATATGAGTTAGTTAGAGGTTTACCTAAAATAAATTACAAAGTAGAAAATTTATGTGACGACTGTCAAATTGGAAAACTAAAGAAAACCTCTTTTAAATCTAAAAGTAATATTTCTACAAAACAACCATTAGAATTATTACATTTAGATTTATTTGGTCCAACACAAATACGATCTATAAATCACAACAAATATGTTTTCGTGATAGTTGATGAATTTTCGAGGTATACATGGACCTTATTTTTAAAACATAAAAGCGATACTTTTGGAATGTTTAAAATATTTGCTAAAAGAATTAGAACACAAATGGACTTGAAAATTAAAAATATTCGAAGTGATCGCGGAGGAGAATTCGAAAACGATCTTTTTACTAATTTTTGCAATAAGAAAGGAATAAGTCATAAATTTTCTTTTCCTCGCACACCTCAACAAAATGGTGTAGTAGAAAGAAAAAATCGTACGTTACAAGAATGTGCACGAACACTACTAAATAGTAGTAGTTTACCAAAACACTTTTGGGCAGAAGCTATTGCCACAGCTTGTTACGTATTAAATCGAGTAACCATACGTCCTATGACTAAACAAACTTATTTTAAAATATTTTTTGGAAGAAAACCTAAAGTATCATACTTTAAAACTTTCGGTTCAAAATGTTTTATATTAAATACAAAAGATAACTTAGGAAAATTTGACCCGAAGGCCGATGAAGGTATCTTTGTTGGATATTCGGATCGTAGCAAAGCATATAGAATTTTTAATAAATGAAATAATACTATTGAAGAATGTTTACATGTTTCATTCGACGAAAATCTATTTAACCATCATACTAATGATGAAGAAAAGATTATTCCAATAACAAATTCAACCAATTCTATTAATAATGAAACAAATGTGCAAAATAACACTTTAGTATCATCCCCTAGAATTCTTAAGAATCATCCAAAAGATAATATCATTGGAGGTCTCAATTCTAGAGTAACTAGAAATCAACTTAATCAAATAAGCCATGTAGCATTTGTTTCAATTTTTGAACCAAAAAATTATAAAGAAGCTTCAAATGATAACTTTTGGATAATGGCTATGCAAGAAGAATTGAATCAATTTGAACGTAATAATGGTTGGGAACTAGTACCAAGACCTAAAGACCAATCGGTTATAGGAACAAAATGGGTATTTAAAAACAAAGCAGACGAGAATGGAAATATTGTTAGAAATAAAGCACGCTTAGTTGCTCAAGATGATAATCAAGAAGAAGGTATCGACTACGACGAAACTTTTGCACCAGTAGCAAGACTCGAGGCCATACGAACATTACTCGCTTTTGCAAATCATCATAATTTTAAACTATTTCAAATGGATGTCAAAAATGCCTTCTTAAATGGTTTTATCAAAGAAAACGTATATGTTGAACAACCTCCATTATTTACTCACGAAAAATATCCCGATCATGTTTTTAAATTACAAAAAGCTTTATATGGTTTAAAACAAGCTCCCCGAGCTTGGTACGAACGACTCAAAAATCACTTAATTACATCTGGTTTTCAAATAGGTAAAATCGATACAACTTTATTTATTAAACGAGAAAATAATGATATTTTAGTTGTGCAAATTTACGTAGACGATATTATTTTTGGTTCAACTAATGAAAATCTTTATAATCATTTCTCAAATATTATAACCAATGAATTTGAAATGTCTCACATGGGAGAATTAAATTTCTTCTTGAGTTTACAAATAAAACAACTTGAAAATGGTATTTTTATTCATCAAGAAAAATATTGTAACGACCTATTACGACGCTTTGGAATGGATAAAATTTCAAGCAAACCAACACCGATGAGTACTACTGTTCACTTAGAAAAGGATGATAACGGAAAAGATTTTGATGAAAAATTATATCGTAGCATGATTGGTTCTTTACTCTATTTGGCGGCTAGTCGACTCGATATTATGATGAGTGTATGTCTTTGTGCTCGATTTCAAGCAAAACCAAAAGAATCTCATCTAAGAGCTGTTAAGCGTATTTTACGTTATCTATCTAGTACTAGAGATTATGGTTTGTTTTACCCAAAAGGATCATCGTTTGAACTAGTTTCATATAGTGATGCGGATTTCGGTGGATGTAGAACAGATCGTAAGAGTACTAGTGGAACATGTCACTTTATCGGACAATCATTAGTTTCATGGTTTAGCAAAAAGCAAAATTGTGTTTCTTTACCTACTTGCGAAGCCGAATATATCTCAGCAGCTCTAGCATGTGCACAAGTAATATACATGCAACAAACACTTACGGACTTCGGAAAAATTATCAATAAATCTCCAATATATTATGATAACACGAGTGCAATAAATCTATCAAAAAACCCTGTCAATCACTCATGAACTAAGCATATAGATATACGACATCATTTTTTACGAGACAATGTTGAAAAAGGAAATATCTTACTAGAATACGTAAATACCAAAAATCAAATAGCAGACATCTTTACAAAACCACTAAATGAACAAACTTTTATTAAACTCCGACGTGATTTAGGGATTTGCTCTCTTCATGATCTTCTTACTTAATAATCACTGCTTCATCTAGGCTATATTTAGTCATTTGTTTTTCTATCCACAAATTATAATTAATAATTTGTGCACCCTCTGTTTTTTAGATAGTTAGTTTTTCTATAAATAATTTTTAAACGTATATATAAACGGTTATACTTCAAGAAAAATTAATACACACAATTCATACTTTCCTCAAGAAACAAAATATAGCCATGTCTTCTGATGATCTTATATTTCCATCTCGATGCCTACGCTGGATAGCTTGGTTGATACACCACAACGGCTTCCTACACCCACACCAATTCAGGAACCGACGCACAGGTGGTCCTCATATCACATGGGATTTACTCCCGATAGCAAGAAGACTAAAAGATCTCTATTTGTCTCTCCTAATACAAAGGAGAAAATTGATGAAATTCATCACTATCAGAAACAACAAATAGATCTTCAACGTGAACTTTATTTTGAACAAAAAGTTACAGCACGTCGCCTAAGCTTTTTGGAACAAGTAGCGATGAAGTTTTGTACGTCACGAAAGAAAGATGTCCATGAACCGCTTCCAAAGTCTTGCAGTTCTTTAGATCCCTCATCTTCATATCGTACCCCTTCGGATCCATCACCGAGACGATTTTCTGGCTCTCCAAGAACCCACGAACGTGGTAATATATGGTCTCCACTTAAACCATGGAAGGATAACAAGTCAGGAGATCGTACAACTCCATCGCCTTATAAATAAATTATTTTATTTTTATTTGTATGTATATATGTTATTTTACACAAATAAAACTACATTTTTTTATATAAAAAATAGAGAATCAAGAAATAAGCAAAACCATCAAATTTTAGGCTATTTTTAGAAAATTTGCCTAAACCAGACGTCTGGATATAGACCTCAGACGTCTGACAATCTGATATATGTTTATTTTTTTCCACTGTGCATATATCAGACGTCTGTTATGCCTCCCAGACATCTGAAAATTTGCTCTGTCTACTCGAATTTAAAAATCAAAAACTTTCAAACGTCTGAAATTTGTTTCCAAACGTCTGGTAAAACTCTCTGACTTTAAAATTTTACACAATCGATCAAACCAGACGTCTAACTCATAGACGAGACGTCTGAACTTATCTACTGTGTTCAATTTAGGGCAAACCAGACGTCTGATTTAACATCCAGACGTCTGAAATTCAATCGACTGTTTAAATTAACCCAGATAACGTCATTTTTTTTCCTTTCATCTCAAACTTTTCATTTGCGACATCAATTGACGATTTTTCTCTAAAAGAATTCAAGCTCAAATCACAATGCCTCATAGAACTAAAAATCTCAAGACATCAAAACGAAAACAAGACCAACCAACATCATCTTCAAACGCCCAAGTCTGTTTAGATGATCAAATTGAAAAATGAATGAATAGAGCACCACATTCAATCAAGAGGTATGAAGATATACAAAATAAAAAACTTCACCTATGTCCTTTCTATAATCTACTTAAATTTCCAATGTACGATTTGGATGAAATATGTGAGAATGCCGGACTAGAAACTTTAATTTTGTTCACTCCTAATGACGTCCAAATCGACCAATTGGCAATATTTCTTTTCTATGCAAACTTGGATAGCACTTTAGTATGGAACACTGAAGATGAAGATAACTGGCTATGGTCTAGCGTGTATGGCAACACGATTAGACTAACTCCTGTCATAATAGGTTGAACCCTAGGATGTTCTGACACGGGAGAAGATTTATACAACATTCCTGATATGCGCTTCAAGCCAAGAAATAGTATAACACATCAAATTTGGGAAGATGAAATTCCAAAGTTTGCCTCTAAATATCTACGTCCAAAAGCACGACTCCTAACTCGAATGATAATCAATACCATCATTCCACGTATGGGAAGCCACGAGCAAATAACCGAATTAGAGCACAAAGCACTATATGCTCTATTTAGTGAAACAAGGGTGAATTGGGCCAAATTCATCTTTGACGAGCTCAAACAATTTTGGACTCGATCACGGCCATCAATCATTTACCCGACATATATTATAAGACTTCTTCGTGCACATAACATCCCATCCTACCTATCAACTTTCAAAGAGATCTCACCAAAATATGCTTCCACCAAATTTTTCTCGCTTATGCACTTACCCGAGATTCCTCCAGAATTTATATCCTTTGAAGATTGGACGCACAATCGTCAATCTAGACGAGTTGAGCCTCCTCCTCAACCACACATTGAACCATCTTAAGAGGAGGAACAACATCGAGAAACAACTCCACATCCTCCTGCACCATTTGATTATCCGGGACAAGATGAGATTATGGAGACTCGAACAGATACAAATCCAAATGAAAGTGTTCGAGATCTCACCCTTCGAAATCAACATATACTATCTCAAAATCAAAAACTTTTGGCTAAGCGGATTGATAGCTTCGAAACATCATTTGCTACACGCCTAGCCACAGTTGAAGAATCTCTTTGACTGTTTTATCGGTTCTCAAAGAAGTACTACAATGGGTTCGTGGTCCAACACTGCCTTCTGAAGATTGGCCAACCCCAGTACCTTCTCCTCCCGCAAAACATTCCAAACTTTCTGAGGATGAACCTATCAAGCAAGTTTTGACATCTCCTACAAAGACTAGCACTTCTGAAAAAGAAGAAACAAAGGAAGATGGTCAAGATAAAGCTTCTCCAAAGGAGTCATAGATTTTAGGAATCATATATTTTAGGATTTTGGGTTTTCAACGTTTGTAAATTAACAAAATCTATATATGCATTCACTTTCGAATTATTAATGAAATTTTCCTTTTGTCTTTGACGTTAGTTAAATTGTTTATAATTCTTTTTGATAATGTCAAAGGGTGAGAAATATAAGTATAATGATAAAACATTAAGAATAAGCACATATTCAGGGGGAGATTTATAATTTATATATAAGTACATTGAATAGTTGTCATCATCAAAAAGGGGGAGATTGTTAGGAAATCAGTTCTATGGTTTCGATGATAACAACTATACAATAGAAATCAAATGTACATATATATTTCTATTCATAGGAAATTGTTAGAGTAACATCGTCAAAGAGACAAGAACAAGACTCAAAGAAAGTATCAAGAAGCTACAAGTCAATAGAATCGGAAGAGCAATGACACAAACACAAGAAAAGCAACATGCACAAGTTCAGACGTCTGGGTGCACTAGCCAGACGTCTGATTGAATCCTCTGGTTTGCAAATCAGACAAAATCAGACGTCTGGTAATGTACTCATACGTCTGAAAAGCAACCATATACAAAAAATATAAAAGTCAAACGCTGAAACATTTTCCAGACGTCTGATTCTGAACTCGACTGCTAACATTCAAAGAACAACTGTCACAATTGAAAAGACACCTTCGCTCCTCTTCGCTGCAACTCTTCATCACCATCAGGAGCGACTATAGAACACTTGCTAATGGATGCAACTACTCAAGGGATCTCTTTACCACTATAAATAGCATCAAGAATCCAAGAGAAGATCTCACCTGACTTACTTGCGCTCTTTACTCTTATACTCTGATATATTCTTGATCTCTAGCAATCTATACTTGTATTCTACTCTTCCAAATATACAGTTCCTCATAGACAATACTTTCTAGATATATATTGGAAGCATTTGTACTATATAGTCAAAATCCGTGTAATAGAGAACACATAGTTGACAAAGAAACTCTGCTATTGTAAACCTGTTCCTCCGGGTGAAGTGAGGATTATTCGGTGAAAGGAAATTCCAAAGAGGAGCTTCGGGACTAGACGTAGGACGGGAGGTCCGAACCAGTATAAAATCCCTGGTGTGATTATTCTTATTTACATACTTTAATATTGTTACAATATAGTTTAAATTAGTCATACACTTGTCATTTGTATAATCGATCCACCATACTATAGACTTTCAACATCATCTTAGTGAGTGAAGCTTATCACATACGGCTAAAACAAGATTAGCTAAGGAAAAACATGGAGCTAAGGGCATGAAATGGCAAAGCGAACAACAAGCATTGAAGAGTACTAGAAAAATGGAAACGAGGCTGGTATTGCTTGGTGTCAGCCTCATGGTATTGCTTGGTGTTAGTCTCACAAGTAACCCGAGTTTCCTCTAAAAATGATAAGTTCCAATTTGACCACATGTTATGTCTTAGCTTATGGTCGGCAACAGATCAATGATGGTTACCGAAGCATCACCAACTACACAGCGACGTTGACGAGGCATGGTGGTGGCAGCGACAGCAGAATCGAGGTCCAAGAACCCACCTTTGTTCAATTTAGATCTAAAAATAAAAGCGTCGAAGCGAATGAACTCGATGTCGATTCGAGATGGGTGTTGTAACACCCTTATTTTTTATTAACATTATTCAGAAGACTTAGGTAGACAAATTAAATAGAATAATGTGTGGTTTGATAAGAGGATTGAGATTTGATAACTAATTGGGTTAGGCCTTAACTAATCAACTGATAAGATTGCTTTAAACTTGCCATAGAGAAGAATAAGTGAGAAGAACAAAATAGGAAAAGAACCTTATTCCTTATGTTCTTACCCTTTCATTCATTCTCATTTTACACTCTCAAAAATAATTAAAAGATAAGTAAGTCAAGACCGGCCATTATTAGGGAGATTAAAAGAGGAAAACTAAAGCAACTCAAGAGGGAAAGCATAGGAAAACCAATCTATATCAATTCTCAAACGTTCTATGCAATCAAAAGCGAATAATAGCAAAACCATCTCATATTTATGTGTTGTATTCTCGAATTTGATTGATTCTGAATTGTTGATGATTATATGTTATGTTATGATTGTTTATACCATTGTTTGGTTAAATAATGATTTAATAGAATTTTTAAAGAATTATTATGATAGGTTTTAAGTGAAAAACCTAAGTTTTTGATCTCCAATTGACGTGATTTTTGGATATGTTGGACAAAACATAATCTTGGAAATGAGTTTTGAATTTCATAATTTTTCGAGTTAATAGGAATATCTTGTGAATTTCTTAAGGAGAAAAGAGCATTTATTTTGGGTTTTAATTATTAAAATAATCAAATAATGATTTTGGTCCTGAAGTTTTTATATCTTAAAGAATAGATGAATTCTGATTTTTAGATATTTTTGGGGATATTTTCCAAGTGATTATGGTTTTATATGAATTTATTAAGCTAGAAAAGCTTATAAATAAACATTAAGTGATAAATATCATTTGTTGGGTATGAAATTGGTTTTGGGGAAAGAAAACAATTTGCGGTAGTTTTTTCAAAACGAAATTGATAAAGTTTGTTTTTAACCAATAGAAATTTGACAAGGGTTAAGAGTTGGTTAAAAGTAATTGCTTTTATTGGAAATAGAACAGTTTTTATATTAATTACGATATTTCCATGTTGCCAATATGAATGTCGAACCCCAAGTAATGACCGACATTCATCTGCCACTATAGAATTCAGCATCAACGCGAACGAGTGCATACGATATCAATTATGTTGGTATGGAATGAATCTGTTCAGGTTGAAGTCATATAGTATAAGGTCTTCGGCATCAAATCAACGTCGACATGGTGATCTCATAACATACCAGAACTATTCCGACCTTCTTTGTCTCTTTGTTTTGAAATCTATAACATAAGGCATTGATGCCGCAAGTCTTCACTCGGGTTTTAAATGATGCCGCATACCATTATTTTCGATATCAATTATTTTTTATATCAACTATACTGAGGCAGTGATGCCGCATGCTTCCTATTTCGACGCCAAAGCTTAAGGCAGTAACGCCGCAAGTATTATTTTCGACTTTAACTATTTTTTGGCAATGATGTCGCTATATCATGGTTTTGATATCCCTTATATATGGCATAGTAGTCGCTGTTGTAAAGTAACCAATATCAATGATTTTGTAATATTGATGCCGTATGTCATCAATTTCGGCATCCATATATTTAACGTATAAAAGGCTATATGTAATAGGTTCGGTAACCTATATAATTCTGTGTTATGATAACAAGGATTTTTGCATTATGACCTATTGATTCTATAAATCAGAATTCATTATTAAAGCCTTTAAGAAGGGATGCGACATCCCATGCCGACCATATTGATGCCGTAAGTTTACAGTTATGAACATATTCTAATAAATGGCGGTATGCTCTATAATGAAGAGGTGCAACGTCCTCTATCGATCCCAAAAACATACATGGCTATTTAATAGAGAATTATAAATTGGCATGAAGGATTGGTAAAATGATAGGTATGTTTTCATTTTTTAAAATATGAAATAAGGGGATTAAGTATATAATATAAATGTTTTCATGGAATGAATTATTATTCGGCCCAAGTATTTATATGGAATTACCAAAGGGAGTTATTACTTAAGATTAAGTAATTATATGATGCTAATGACCATTGATTGAACATATTTGAGTGATGGATGTTAAATGTTCTTGTTATCATTGATCAGTTGTATTTACATGTTTATTATTGTTATATTCACATTATCATGACCGATAACTGCATTTTGGGAAAGGTTTAAGGGCAGAAGAACCAGTTAGGTTATCCCAGTAGTGAGTATGGACAGACTAAACTCCTGAGTGATTAGAATTGCATGTAGGAGATCAGAAAGATCAAATTGTGTTAGGATGTCTTAAACTGATCAAAAGATATGATTACAACCAGATAATAAGTTTAATGTGGGACTGGTGTTGGGTTGCACCCTATGCTTCAGCCGTTAGCCCCCAGTTGGAAAAAGTCCATGATTCCACTGTGTAGAGCTTAGTGAGATGAAAGGATGTTTATGCACATGAAGGAGCTTGTAGCTCTATAAGCTCATTAAGTTGATGAAAGACTCCTAACCGTATCTAGAGCATTGAATGTAACTCTTAACCATATTTGGAGTATTGTTGTTTCTCCTAACCGTATCTGGGGAATATTAATTGTACCTCCTAACTGTAGTTAGAGACTTTGGTATATCTAGTTAAGCTTAATTAAGGATAGGCCGTCCCGATACCTCCTAACTGTATCCGAAGATGGTTTTTAGTTGGCCCGTGAAAACTAATAGGTTCTTAGTAATCCTGGAAAAAATATGATTTGAGACAGTTGATCCATTTCGGGAGATTGGGTAAACTGTGGGAATGCATAACCCTATGTTAACATATTAGTGAGACTTACCCATGTTGCATGCATGCATATGATCATGTTTATTTTCTATTCTAATCATTGTGGATGTAGGAGCATGATTTATGCTTGACATATGTTGATAAGATACAAGTGAGGGGAAAACCAGTTTCACTCGGCGGCGTGATTTCAATAGATATCTGTTTGGTTCAAGATGGAATATTATTATTTTCACCGGATTGTTTGTCTGACCCGAAGTTTTTGTTTTTCCCCTCAAACTCTCGGGTGCTTATTTGAGTAGGCCGGGAGTAAGGGTTTTCAGGATTTCAGTTTGACGAATAAGCTTCCAAAGACGTGTAGGAGGCAAGATAGCTATTTAGGAGCTTTATTTTATCCGCTGTATTGTTTTCTTTTTGCTTAGTGGATGTAATGACAAACTATATAATTGTCAAGTATTAGACTTCGATCAACCATTGGAGCATCTTCATATGTCGCTCTTGGAGTATTTTGTAATTATTATATTTTCTCTGAACAAGAGTTTGAATAATATTATGTAATGAATATGAAATCTTATATTAAAATGAAATGTGAAAGTTTATTTAACGAAATGAGTTTTGAAAAAAAATTAATATTCATGTGCTTCTGATGTTATATATGATTAACATGGCCCCATTTTGTCATTTGAAATTAATACTATGGATAACTGCAGAATTCATAGTGCTTAGTTTTAGGTCCCAAAATGGAGGATGTTACAATTTGGTATCAGAGCGTAGGTTTATGTAAAATTTAAAAGAATTTTAAACTTAAAAGTGTTTGAAAACATAATCCAAATGAATCATAGAATCTCTTATTGGGGTATGGGATAACGCTTTAGTAATGTACTTGTATGTTGTTATATATAAGTATGTATTCTTCCCTCTCACTTAGACCATTCTTCTGTATCTTAATGAGGCTCGTATGTAGATTACAAGAAAGCTAGATATGGAAGCAAGAAACGAAAGAGTGAATCTAGGTGGCGGAAGCACCACGACCAATGGAAATGTTTGTCCCAATACTAGAAGGAATCCGAGTCGACAAGCAAATGCTAATCCAAATGAAAATGCTAATGTGAGTGTTGGAACCCCACCAGTAGATATGGGGGCTGTGTATCGGTTCTTTGTTAACATCATGCAAGATGGAGGTGCTACTAGTTTGGCTGGAGGTAATACTGCTAATGCGGGAGGAGCTAATCCCTAGGCGCCTGTTGACAACAACTATACTAAGTTGAGCTGGAATTATACTAGTCTTGGAGGAAGCCCTTTCTTAGAATCGAGGATGCAATTAAAGTAGAGAATTAGCTACTGCATTGTAAGAGAATCTTTGCTGACTTGGGTTCGAACGATGAGCAGAAAAAGAGTTTGGCATCACGGCAGTTACAGGGTGTTGCTTTGTACTGATGGAACGAGGTAACTGTAGGTGTGCCAGAAGAGGATTGACTTGGGCTGAATTCAAAGGAGATTCGAGGAGAGGTTTTTATCTGAGGTAGCCAAGTCAACCTTGCTTAGGAAGTTTACTGATCTAGAGCAAGGAGAAATGTAAGTGATGGAATATGCCATTAAGTTTAACGAGCTGTCTAGGTATGGATATGCCATCATGGATACTGCGATTAAGAAGAATGTGAAGTTTATTCGAGGTTTGAAGCCAGAGATTGCTAGAGCAACAATGCCACATATCCGAGATCTAAGTAATGTAGTGGTGGAGATGGCGATAAGGAATAAGGAAATGCTTTCAACTTTTAGGAAGGAGAAGTCAGTGGAGACCCAAAGTTCTTAGGGTAAGAAGAGGAAGTTCTTCAAGAAGAAGGGAGCTCAAAAGAGTGGAGCTGCCAAGAAAAAGAAGGCTGATATTGTTTGCTATAGCTGCAACAAGAAGGGGCACTTTAATGAGTGTTGCTCTGAGGATGGGAAGAAACTCTCAGGAAATAAGATTGCGGGAAAGAAGAGTGTACCATGTTATAACTTCAACCAGGTATGGTATTTCAAGAATGAATATCCAGAAACAGTCAAAGCTGACAAGGAAAGGTGTTTGCTTTGGAGACGTCCGCATCGAGACCGACTGGTGTTGAGAAAGGAAAGTCTGTAATGGAAGGTATGCTTTTGATCCGTAGCATACCGGTTAGAGTATTGATTGATACTGGTGCATTACATTCATTTATCTCATTGTGATTGGTAGATAAGTTAAGTTTAGAACCATCATACCTTGTTACTTCCTTAAGGGTTACGAATCCGATAGGAGGGTATGTAACTCTTAGGATGAGGTGTGACCATTCAGAAATTGAGTTGTTATGTCATGCTTTTGCCTGCAGTTTGTTTGTGTTTGATTTTGTGGGCTTTGAGATTATTTTGGGTATGGATTGGTTGAGCAAATATGATGCAAGGATATTTTTTCAGCATAAGAAAATATCATTAAGACACCCAAATAGCAGTGATCGAATTATATACTCAGTTGAGAATTTGAGTTTGGATGTTTGTGTTATATTGGGTGCAATGGAAGTAGAAGATGAAGTGAATTGGGTTTTTGTTGTGAGAGAGTATGCAAATGTTTTTTAGCCTGTTATGGGACTATAATCGAAACGAGCTATTAATTTTCGAATAAATATTATACCTGGAGCTGAACCTGTAAGTAGACCGTCTTATAGAATGAAACCTACTGAGATGAAAGAGTTAAAGGTGCAGCTAGGGACTTAGAAGGAAAGAGCTTTATTAGACCAAGCAGATCGCCTTGGGGAGTGGCCACGGTGTTCATGAAGAAACCGGACATGTCGTTGAGTATGTGTATCGATTATCGCAAGCTAAACGAGAAAACGATACAGAATCGATATCCTTTGCCGAGAATCAATGATTTTTTTGATTAGTTGAGTAGAGCCAAAGTATTTTCCCAATTGGATTTGATGATAGGGTTCCACCAATTGAGAGTGGTGGAAGACAGTATTCCATTGATGGCATTTCAAACAAGATATGGTTCGTACAAGTGGTTAGTAATTTCATTCGGATTGACTAATGCGCCTACTTTCTTTATGGATTTGATGAACTGAATTTTCTGCGAGCATTTGGATAGATTCGTGTTGGTGTTAGATCATGAGATTCATCTTAGAATAGTGCTTGAGTTGTTAAGGAAACATCAACTAAAAGCAAAGTTTTCAAAATGTCATTTCTGGAATAGAGAAGTGAAATTTCTTGATCATGTAGTTTCATAAAAGGGTTGTCGGTAGATCTAGCTAAGATAGAAGCTATTAATAATTAGAAGAGACCCGAGATGGTGACTGAGATAAGAAGTTTTCTTGGATTAGCTGGCTATTACCGAAGATTCATCAAGGATTTTTCCCGGCTAGTAGCACCTATGACTATACTAACTAGGAAGGACGTAAAGTCTGGTTGGTTCAATAAATGTGAGGAAGTATTCCTTAAGATAAAACATTTATTGACCAATGCGCCCGTGTTAATTGTGCAAGATGGTAATCAAGATTCGGTGGTGTGTAATGGTGCATGTCGAATAGGATTGGGAGCTGTTTTGATGCAAAAAGGTAAAGTGATTGCATATGCTTCTCGACAGCTTAGACCACATGAAGTTAGGTATCCGACTCATGATTTGGAGTTGGCAGTGGTGATCTTTTCTTTGAAAGTGTGGAGACATTATATTTTAAGTTTATGATTCAAGTTGTTTACAGATCATAAGTCCTTGAGGTATTTATTCTCTCAGAAGGAGTAGAATATGAGACAGTAGAGGTGGCTAGAGTTTTTATTAGCTTATGATTTCGGTATTGAGTGTACACCAGGGAAAGGAAATAAAGTTGCTGATACACTTAGCAAGAAACATCAGAATGTGGTGTTAGCTATGTTGAAAGAATGGAAAGATTTAGTGGCACTGACTACTTATGGTGTGTAGCTAAGATCAACTACTAGTTTTAGTCAGAATACTGCCATATTGTCTTGCTTGGAAGTTTGACAAGTATTGATCGAAAGGATTGCTTCTAAGTAGAGAGATGATCCATTACTAGCCAAAATAATTAGAAGACTTGAAGGTAGAGCCGAGATTGATGATTTAAAGGATTTTAGTCTTGACCAGATAGATAGTTAAGAAAGAAAGGAAGATCGTGTGTTCCAAATGTTGGTGAACTAAGGAAGGAAGTTCTTAGGGAGTTTCATCGATCAAAGTTTACTATTCATCCTGGAGGAACTAAGATGTATCAGGACATGAAGGGAAGTTTCTTCTGGGAATGTATGAAAATGGATGTAGGCTTATGGGCAAAGCAATGTTTAAATTGCCAGTATGTGAAAGCCGAGCATCAGAAGCAAGGTGGATTGCTTTAGCATTTAGATATACAGGTATGGAAATGAGATTCATATCTATAAATTTCATTAATGGGTTGCCAAGGTCGAATAAAGGAAATGAGAGTATTTGGGTCATAGTGGCTAGACTAAATAAGAGTGCACACTTCATTCCCGTTAAGTTGACAAGGACAACACCTATATTGGCTAAGTTGTTTATAAGGAACATTGTTGGACTACATGAGATTCCTATTAGCATAGTCAGTGACATGGATACTTTGTTTACTAGCGAATTTTTGAAGAGTCTACAAGAGGAGTTAGGTACTAAGCTTAAGATGAGTACCGCTTATCATCTATGGGTGGATGGGCAGATAGAGAGAGAGAGAGAGAGTCGATAAGATACTTGAAGATTTGTTAAAAGTTTGTGTACTAGATTTCGGTGGGGCATGGAAAGACCAATTACACTTATTTGAGTTTTCCTATAATAATAGTTATCAGAATAGTATAGGAAGGACACATGTTCAAGTTTTGTATGGAAGGTCGTGCAAATCACCAGCGTGTTGGTTAGAGACCAGAGATAGACTGGTTCTTGGTCCAGATATGGTGAGAGAAGCCACATAGAAGATTGAGTTAATCAGGCTAGGATGAGGGAAGCACGGTCTGGATGGAAGAGTTACACGTGTAAGGGTTTAGAGTTCTCAATTGGGGACCATGTTTTTGTTAAAATATCGCCAATGAAGGGTATTGTATGGTTTGGAAAGACAGGGAAGTTGGCATCGAGATATGTAGGTTCATTCCCAATTTTAGAGAAGATCGGGAAACTCACTTATAGAATAAAGTTATCGAACAGTTTCACAGGAGTCCATATTGTGTTTCATGTTTCAGATCTTAGAAAGTACGTGCATGATCCAGAGACTACTATTACTCTGACTACATTGGAAGATTTAGTAGTGGAACTAGATATGACTTTCATTAGATAGCTAGTTTGTGTTGTCGCAAGAGATGAGAAAAGATTGAGGAACAAGGTAATCAGATTAGTGAAAGTCTAGTGGGGTGACAAAGAGAAAACTATACTTGGGAGATGGAAGACAAAATTAAAGAGATTTATCCTGCATTGTTTCGATGGTATGTCTATATTTGTTGTTATATAGACTTTTTGATAGTTAGGTAGGCTAGTCTTATTGTTATATGTTGTTACGGAGGTTTGCATGGTTGATATGCTTGTGTGAAGTCCTTAACGAATTTCGAGGACGAAATTCTTTAAGGATGGGAGCCTGTAACACCCCTAATTTTGATTAACGTTATTCAGGAGATTTAAGTAGACATATTAAATAGAATAATGTGTGGTGTGATAAGGGAATTGAGATTTGATAATTAATTGGGTTAGGGTTTAACTAATCAACTAATAAGATTGTTTTATACTTTCCATAGAGAAGAATAAATGAGAAGGAAAAAATAGAAAAAGAGCCTTATCCCTTATGTTTTCACCCTTTCATTCATTCTCATTTTACACTTTGAAAAACAATCAAAAGATAAGCAAGTCAAGGCAGACCATTACAAGGGAGATTAGAAGAGGAAAACTAAAGCAAATCAAGGGGAAAAGCTTAGGAAAACAAACCTATATCAAATCTCAAACTTTTTACCCAATTTAAGGTGAATGATAGTAAAACCATCTCATATTTATGTGTTTTATTCTTAGATTTTGATTGATTCCAAATTGTTGGTGATTATATGTTATGCCATGATTGTTTATACCATTGCTTGGTTAAATAATGATTTACTAGAATTCGTGTGGAATTTTTATGGAAGTTTTTAGGAGCAAAATCTAAGTTTTTGATCTCCAATTGATGTGATTTTTGGATATGTTGGATAAAATATAATCTTAGAGATGAGTTTTCAATTTCATAATTTTCCGAGTTAATAGGAATATCTTGTGAATTTCCTAAGGAAAAAAAGATATTTATTTCTGGTTTTAACTATTAAAAATAATTAAATAATGATTTGGGTCTCAAAATTTTTATATGTTAAAAAATAGATGAATTCTGATTCTTAGAGATTTTTGGAGAGTTTTCCCAAGTGATTATGATTTTATATGAATTCATTAAGCTACAAAAATTTATAAATAAATATTAAATGATTTATATTATTTGTTGGGTGCGAAATGGGTTTTGGGGAAAGAAAAAAATTTGCAGCGGTTTTTTTTGATAAGAAATTGATAAAATTTGTTTTAACCAATAGAAATTTAACAATAAGAGTTGGTGAAAAGTAATTGTTTTTTTTTTGAAATAAAATAATTTTTATATTAATTATGATATTACCACGTTGCCAATATGAATGCTGAACCCCGACTAATGGCCGACATTCATGTCGCCACTACAGAATTCGACATCAACGCGAATGGATGCATATGATATCAACTAGTTGGTATGGAATTAATCTGTTTGGGTTAATGTCTTATAGGATAAGGTCTTCGGCATCAAATCAAAGTCAACATGGTGATCTCATAACACACCAGAACTATTCCGACCTCCTATGTTTGTTTGTTTTGAAATCTATAACATACGACATTGATGTCGCAAGTCTCCACCCAGGTTTTAAATGATGTCGCATACCATTATTTTCAATATCAATGATTTTCGATATCAACTGTACTAAGGCAGTGATGCCGCATGCTTCCTATTTCGAAGCCATAGATTAAGGCAGTAAAGCCGCAAGTATTATTTTCGACTTTAACTATTTTGTGGCAATGATGCGGCTATAACGTGGTTTCGATATCCCTTAATATGGCGTAGTAGCCGCTGTTGTAAAGCAACCGATATCAATGGTTTTGTAATATTTATGTCGTATGTCATCAGTGTCGACATCCATATATTTTACGTATAAAAGGCTATATTTTAACAGGTTCGACAACTTATATAATTCTATGTTACGATAACAAGGATTTCAACATTATGACCTATTGATTCTATAAATTAGAACTCGTTATTAAAGCTCTTTAAGAAGGGATGCAACATCCCATGCCAGCCTTATTGATGTCGCAAGTTTACAATTATGAATATATTTTAATAAATGGTGGTATGCCCTATAATGAAGAGGTGTGACATCCTCGAATCGATACCGAAAACGTACACGACTATTTTATATTGGATTATAAATTAGCATAATGGACTGGTAAAATAATGGGTTATATTTTTGTTGTTTTAAAATATGAATTAAGGGGATTAAGTATATAATGCTAAATGTTTTCAAGGAATGAATTATTATTTAGCCCAAGTTTTTATATGAAATTACCAAAGAGAGTTATTGCTTAAGATTAATTAATTATATGATGCCAATGACTATTGATTAAACATATTTGAGTGATGGATGTTATATGTTCTTGTTATCATTTATCAGATGTATTTATGTGTTTATTATTGTCCTAATCACATTATCATGACCCATAACTACATTTTGGAAAAGGTTTAAGGGTAGAAGAACCAGCTAAGTTGACCTAGTAGTGAGTATGGTCAGACTAAACTCCTGAGTGAGTAGAATTGCATCCAAAAGATCAGAAAGATCAAATTGTGTTAGGATCCCTTAGACTGATCAAAATACATGATTACAACCAGATAATAAGTGTAATATGGAACTGGTGTAGGGTCGTGCCTTATGCTTCAACCGTTAGCCCGCGATTGGAAAAGGTCTGCGGTTCCAGTGCATAGGGCTTAGTGAGATGAAAGGATATTTTCGCACATGAAGGAAATCATAGATCTATAAGCTTATATAATTTCATGAAAGACTTCTAACCGTATCCAGAAAATTGGATGTAACTCCTAACCGTATTTGGAGTATTGTTGTTTCTTCTAACCGTATTTGTGGAATATTATTTGTACTCCTAACTATAGCCGAAGACTTTGATATATCTAGTTAGGCATAATTAAGGATAGGCCGTCCTGATACCTCCTTATAACCGTATTTGGAGACCTCCTCATTGTATTTGGAGATAGGTTATTAGTTGGCTTGTGAAAACTAATAGGTTCTTAGTAACCTTGGGAAAACTATTATTTGAGACAATTGGTCCATGGGTAAACTCTGGGAATGTATAACCCTATGTTGACAGATTAGTCAAACTTACCTATGTTGCATGCATGCATATGATCATGATTATTTTCTATTCTAATCATTATGGATGCAGGAGCATGACTTATTGTTGACATATGTTGATAAGATACTAATAAGAGGAAAACCCATTCAGCTCGGCTTCATGGTTTCACTAGATATCTGTTTGGTCCGATATGGAATATTATGACTCACGCCAGATTGTTTGTCTTGACCCGAAGTTTTTTTCCCCCATAAACTCTCGAATGCTCATTCGAGTAGGTCGGGAGTAAGGGTTTTTAGGATTTCAGTTTGACGAATAAGCTTTCGAAGACGTGCAGGACGCAAGATAGCTATTTTGGAGCTTTATTTTATCTGTTGTGTTGTTTTCATATTGCTTAATGGATGTAATGGCAAACTGTTTAGTTGCCTTATATTATACTCTGATCAACCAAGTGGGCATCTTCATATGTCGCTCTTGGAGTATTTTGTAATAAGTATATTTTTTCTGAATGAGGGATCGAATGAGATTATGCAATGAATATAAATCTTATTTTGAAATGAAATGTAAAAGTTTATTTAAGGAATTGAGTTTTGAAAAATATTTCATATTCATGTGCTTCTGATGTTATATACGATTAACATGGCTGCATTTTGTCATCAGGAATTAATATTATGGATGACTGCAACATTCATAGCATTTAGTTTTGGATCTCAACATAGGAGATGTTACAGGTATTTAAGAAATTAGCAACACGGATGTTGGAGGTGCTGTTGGCAGTGGCTATGAGCTATGGTGGCACTAAAATTGGAGTTTGTGAAGCAGTGGCTGGGATTGGAAGTCACAAAGGGAAATGGAAGAATATGCAGGAAAGTGAATTGAAGTGGTGAAAAAATCCTAAGTGTCGGATACTTATGTCTTTTAAAAAATCATGTCAATACCAATATGATTTGGTCGGTATCGACTTGATTTGTTCACCTCAATATTTTTTTAAAAAAAGATAGAGGAAAGAAAAGAGAAAAAGGGGAAGGCATACCTGACCGAAACACAATGTACCTTTCAAAGTGGCAAGGACTTCAAATTGGTTGTTGAAAGAGTGGTACCTCAAATATTCGAAGTGATGAACAGATGCTCCCAGAATGGAGACGATGCTTTAAGATGATGGTTGGTCAGCTAAGGAATTTCATACCGACAAATCTACATCACTTGTCTTGATCCAAAGCATGCTTTGTTTCATGAAAACATATTTTAGACGTAAGTGTTATCCAACGTTTGAATGGAGTAGCTTCTAAGTGAATATGGACGTCGAGACAAAAATAGAATAGATCAAGGACTTTGTGGCATGCTTAGAATGACAAGGTGGGATAACATATGAAGTTTGAAGCAAAGCAAATAGGGTTCAACATGGTCAGTACCGAGTTGATTTAATTATGGGACCCACCTAAGAATTCTAGAATTTTGGAACTTCTGAAGTATGAGATAGCAAGCATACTACTATGATGACCAATATGGTTGGTACCAAGCATAACTGTGATCAGTACCACCATGATTTTCTCTGCCCAGGTTGACTTGTTCTTCTGTCCTACCATTTCGGATCTGAATCCTTACTTGTTCTTCCATGATCCACCTAGACTTGTCAAACGGGTTGGGTTGGGTCAAAATGGGTTGGGTCAAGTTTGACCAACCCATTTATGACTCATTCTTTTTGACCCATTTAAGACCCAACCCATTTATGACCCAACCCATTTAATAAGCGGGTTACCCATTTAATACATTTAAGGATTTAAATTTGATTTGACTAATAAAAAACAGTAAATATAAAATAATTCTAATTCTAATATTTACGTTTTTGAATTTCTACAAAAATCAGAGTTTAAAAATTTAAAATTTTAATTCTAATTTTCATCAAAATTCAAATATGGGGATGTGGTAGCATGTTATTTTCTAAGTATAACTGTCAGTCTCCATGGAGAACTACGGTGTGCGTTAACAACATGAAGTATCCGAGTGTCCCATATTGTCCGTAATTTAGGTAGGAGTTAATCGGTCGAAGTCTCGCCTGATTCCGAGTTAGTACGAAGAAGTTATTGCAGTCTGAAAAAAATAAATAACGGCTTCTGCACTAGGCGGAGTTTAAATATGGGGATGTGGTAGCCTGTTATTTTCTAAGTATAACTGTCAGTCTCCATAGAGAACTATGGTATGCCTTAACAACATGAAGTATCTGAGTGTTCCATATTGTCCGTAATTTAGGTGGAAGTTAATCGGTCGAAGTCTCACCTGATTTTGAGTTAGTATGAAGAAGCTATTGCAGTTCGAACAAAAAAAATAGTGTCTTCTGCACTAGGCGGAGTTCAAATATGGGGATGTGGTAGCATGTTATTTTCTAAGTACAACTGTCAGTCTCCATGGAGAATTACAGTGTGCGTTAACAACATGAAGTATTTGAGTGTTCCATATTGTCCGTGATTTAGGTGGGAGTTAATCGGTCGAAGTCTCTCCTGATTCCGAGTTAGTATGAAGAAGTTATTACAGTCTGAAGAAAAAAATAGCGGCTTCTGCACTAGGCGGAGTTCAAATATGGGGATGTGGTAGCCTGTTATTTTCTAAGTATAACTGTCAGTCCCCATGGAGAACTATAGTGTGCGTTCACAAGATAAAATATCTGAATGTTCCATATTGTCCGTAATTTAGGAGGGAGTTAACCGGTCGAAGTCTCGCCTGATTCCAAGTTAGTATGAAGACGTTATTGCAGTCTGAACAAAGAAAATAGCGGCTTCTGCACTAGGTTGAGTTCAAATATGAGGATGCGGTAGCTTGTTATTTTCTAAGTACAACTGTCAGTATCCATGGAAAACTACAATATGTGTTCAAAATTCTTATTTTCAAAAGTCATATTTTCAAATTTTAAGTTTTTAATAAATGGGTTACCCATTTATAACCCTTTTAAAAATGGGTCAACCCAACCCATAACCCATTTAATAAAATTTATATGAGTTGACCCAACCCATTTATAAGTAGGGTAAATGGGTTGGGTCATATTTTGACAGGTCTAGATCCACCGACTATGATGGATGATCTCGGCTATAAATAGAGAGATTGGAGTAATGTAAAGAGAACATTGGATCTTTTGAGCCTATACTCTTCGTCTTCTTATCTCTACTTTAGCCATTGTCACTAAGTACTGCCAAATTCGAGCAAACTTTGTTTTCTAGATCTAAAAACCTTGTAAAAGTGCTTGTACTATTGACAAATCTGAAATCAATATATTAAGTGGACACAGGTACTTGATTTTACTGAACCATCATGAGAACTTGGTGTGTTCTTACTATTTTCGCTTGTTTGCATTAGATCCAAGCTTGTTTTCAATCGATTGGGGGTGTTATGTCACTTTTTGAACCAACATATTTACTATACTATTATAGTATATTAAAGGTGCTTTCCTACTAGACATAAAACTTTAAGAGAATTTTTTTTACTTTTTAAATTTATAGGTTCTAGTGCGGTCAGAGATTTGTAATAAATTATAATGGCTTTGCAAAAGTAGGATATTCTATTGATTATTTTTTATGTAATTATTTTTATTATTTGATTGCATGTTGTTGTGTTTGTATTAAATGATGGTTCAGGTGACAATTTATTTGATTTGTTTAAAATACTTTTTTATATACCTACAAGAGATACCATCACATTTACTAATCGTCGCTGCATACATCATTTTCATCTTTTTACTATTATAAAAAAATGTAATTCATTTTTGAATTGAAGGTAATTAAGATTGGATCAAATTGAGAAGCTCACGGTTTATGTGACTTTATTACAACTTATTATTTTGTTTTTAGCCATGAGAGTTATCACGTTTATATTACGCAAATATTGCAGTTTCATTTAGTCTTTTCTATCACATCATCCTTGATCGATGGAAAAAAGTGTCAAATATTGATCTTCTTGAGATGGTGAAATATAAATTTAAGAAATTCTCTATGTAACGGAAAATGAAAGGACTAAAAATTCGAAGGTATTATAAAATCATAGTTTTTATCTCCCATATCATTCTACAAAAAAAGTCATTTTGAGTGACATATCAATGTCATAAATCATCAATAATACTTTAGTTTAATATTCTACCTAACTAATAACTTGATTCTCCACCATTTTTTATTTGGTAATTGAAACAAATTTTGTGATCAATTAGGTTAGAATCGATACAGAATCCTTTACAATTGTGTTAAAGATGAACAGTCTATTTAAATGTTAGGAATTTAATATATATGTTGTAATATTTTAGTAAATTTAGGAAAGTTTTTATGATAAAATAAGAAATTATCCTCAATGGTATAAACTCATATTTAACTATTTATGTTGATTGTTTGTATTACCTTGCAAAATTACATGTTTTCTCAATGAAAATTAAAGGTTGTGCCGTTTCTTTCGTACTAGAAGCATGATGGTGTTAATATTAGAATTTAAAAGTGTTGACCATTTATTGAAATGTATATATGTTAGTGGAATTGCAATATTGGTATCATATATGAAATGAACCAAAAAACATGTTGATGATGATTTTGAAGTTTCGAACCAGTGTGTAATAGATTTATCTCAACTACATTAGTCACCATTCACTTTGTTTGTATTCTTAACAATTTACATTTAGTTGGACCGGAAGTTGTCATTAATGAAATCAAGAATTAATAATCCGATTGAAATCAAATTTTCTGTGCTAAGTGTAAGTGAATGCTCTCCTCAAAGAGAATCACTCATTTTCTCTTAAATTTTCTACAGTAAAATATCAATTTGAAAGTTTAAGTTTATATACACTTTTATGAAGTTTTCAAGTCAAGAATGTTTCCTTTATGAATTATGATGGTTTTCATTGAATCACATGTTTATAACTCGCTTGAGATGTTTATAATAAATAGTTTGTTGATACTAAATGCATAAATATCATATGTGAAAATTGCTATATCTATTTTCCTTTTTCATGACCAGACATGTCTCTAGATTTTCCATATTGGTGCTCTGGTCATAGTGATCAATAAACTACAAACACATTTGATATAACTCAGAGCCGTATCTAAATATCTTATATATATATATATTACTATATTAGGAAATCATTTAAAATGTTTCCTTCTCAAATCAATTTTTATATTACATAGGAACATGTCTTATTTTTAACTTAATAACATAGCTATGAATAGATTAATATCTTTTCAGAATCCATTTATGAAAAATAATAACAAAGTCGAAATATAGCTGGATACATGGATGAAATGAATTTAACATATACAAGGGGGAATGTATGTAAAGACAACTCCATAAAATACATGATTATACATACAAATACATGATTGTAGATGTGAATATAGACACAGATTTGGCTCAATAGATTGCTTGGTCAATACACACACACACGCACATACACAAGTTATATGGAATTGATTTACTTTTTTCCAAATTTATATGCACTTATTTTGTATGTGGATCTTATCAATTTGAATAGCGAATTAACAATCTAATATCCTATGACCATAGCTTAGCTTACTACAAACAACTTTATTTTTTTAATACTTGGTGATCTTTACATAAATAAGAATCAATATAGAACAAAATATCTTTATTTGTATGTGTGTCTCAACATATTTTATACATACATACATACATATATATATATCTGTGTGTGTGTCTATGTCTGAGTATAAATACGTATTTCAATTGTATCACTTGGCTTATGTGAAAATATTGTAAGCCTGATATTTTTTAAGAAACGTTGAAATTTATGTTTATCTTTATTTCCCACCAAGACATTATTCTAATTGGTGCTTAAACGTGAAAGTTTATAATGCACCCTCCTCGATTTCAGTTCAAAATCAGTTCCTCTAACTACAACATTAATAATATAGAATATGCTATAATCTTGGATCACTAGTTGACCATTATTTTCTATGTAAATACACCGAGGAAGGATCTAATAATCGCTATAATGATGTTTTGTAGTCCAACTATTACGTAACATAATATTTGCTGATGCCACTCTATATTATGGTTATAAATTTTAAGCTGATCAAATTTTATGATTATTATAAAGTAACTAATTATTTTGGTGACTAACAACTTCCTTTTATATGCTTATCAATTGAACTGTATATTTCTATATTTGTACTGGAGATATTTAATATTATCAATGGATGCATAGAGTTTTACGTGATCTTATAAATCTTGATATTTAATCTTAAAACTATGTATTAAGATTGAGGTAATGTTCATTGCAATACGTTATGATGTTCTTAGTATAACCACATAAAATCTTCCATTCATTTTAAAATTAAGAAGAAAACATATATTTATGACAACCAGGATACATCTTTTTGTTGAAACGGAATAACAAGCATACACCTATGTGCAATGTTGTACTTAATAGAGACTCATAATATGATTATCTAGCATAATTTTATTCTAAGATATTTGAAGTTTCAAATATTCAACCTTTCGATATGTATTACCTTAGCATTATGTGGTCATGTGTTGCTAGTGTATTTATGCGATTAGATCGTAGAACATACCAATTTCTTAAAAATACTATTTTATACTCCCCCATTTATGCTAAAACAATAAATAAATGAGAACGACACTAAGAATTGTAACAAACCGTAATTTAACCTCTTTAAAATATGGATATTTAATATATTTTTAAATAATTAATTAATGGATTTATAACTAAAATAAAACTCTTTGAAATAATAAATAATGATGGTGAAATAGTCTACAAAATATTTAGCTCGAAGAAAAATAGAAAATGTGATCGGAAACCATTTTTCGAATTATCGACTTTTCGGTGTCGAAAAGTTGTCGGAAAACGTTGTGAACATGGTGTATCATATACATGCTCATATGAATAAAGTTAGGGCATGTGTATATACATGTATTCATGTAGTTAAGTACACACACACACACACATATATAAATAAATCCGTGTTGTAACATTTCATGAAAAAAAAAGGAATATTCCATAAAGATGCCTTGTGAAACATAATAAAACATGTTTATACACTAAAATACTTAGCATTTAATGGCATGTCGTAGGAAAATAAAAGGGGGCCCACCTATTTTCGTGTAAAATGAAGGAAAAAGGGACAATGAAGTGAGGTGGCATGCAAAAGATGTAGGTAGTGTCTCTAAGGGCATTTTAGTAATATGTTAAGTACATTTCATATAAAAACTAATTTCCTAATTCCTTATCTCATTTCCTACTTCATCATTCGTATCATAAGCTTCCTTCCAAAATTTCGATGGCATCTTAAGTTTAAAAATCCAAAAAATACATTCTTTTTACAGTCTTTTCGTAAATAAATTACTAAAACTAGCTCCTTTCCACTCTAGATTACTTAACCCCTTAAAAACAAGACCCTAAGACCCTATTTCCACCAAGGTCGAGCCCATTCCCATCTTGTTTGAATTCAACTAGCCCACTAAGGGCCTAAAAATCCAACCTTTGGTGTAGGAGAAGGAAGACCGGGTGTTCGGCAAGTAGTTGCGATAATTCGACTTTGTTTCTTAGCACTTAAGTGAATAAAATCTCACTTTTCAACCTAAAAATTTTAACTTTAATATATAGCTCATATTATTAGTTGCTATTTGCTATGGGTTATGTATGATATTGTGTTTGGTTATTGGTTTGGGTTATGCTTCAAAAAGATGGCTTCTTGGTAGTTGGTTAGTAGCTTAAAAGTGTACACCTTGTCAGTGAGTTAGTACTACGAAAAATTAGTAGTGATAGTTAATTATGTTCTAAGTAACGTTCTTTACTTATTTTTATAATAGTAAAGTACCTTGTATTTTGCTTTGTTGATGGTTATGTGATTTGTAGATGTAAGTAAAGTGACATGAAATCAGTTGTCGAAGTGTCCGTATAGCGACTATCGCTATATCGGCACTTTCGACAAACATAAAAAAATTTCGATTTACTTCTCGAGCTTGGGTCATGTTTTACAAGTTAATAAAGTTATTAAATAAGGATGGTTTCAAATTTAATTAATTATTTTAATAAATATTTTTAAATATAATTAATTAATTAATTAATAAGGATTGAGGTTAATTAGTTAACTTGTTAATGATGAGTTTAATTTAATTAATTAACTTATTAATGATGTGTTTAAATTTAATTAATTACTTTATTAATGATACTTAAAATTTATTAAACATTTTGTCTAATGATGATTAAGGTTAATTAGTTATTTAATAATGATGGATTAAAATTGATTAATCATTTTAACTAACGATGATTAAAATAAATTAACTCCTTTCAATTAATGATTTTTAAATTTGATTAATTAATTAAAATTAATTAATTTTTTCTTTAATAATGTTAAATTAATTAATTTAATTAATGATATTTATTTATTATTAATTAATTTAATTAATGATGTCTAAATTTAACTAATTAATGTAATTAATGAGATTAAATTTAGTAAATTAATTTAATTAATTCTGTTAATTTTGAAGGTGATTAACCTTTTTAATTAAAGGATATTTTGAAGTCAATTATCCAAATTGATTAATGAAGTTTAAAGATAATTAATTATTCTCAATTATGATAATTGAAGCGAAGTATCCAATTAAATAAGGATGTTGAAAATTATTAAATCCTTTTATAACGATGTTTTAAAGTTAGTAAACTCTTTTAACAAAGTGTTTTGAAGCTAATACTTGTAATGTGAAGCCCAAGCACGAGTTTGGGTTTTTTTAAAAGAAAAGGTTTGAATTTATATGGAAAGGAATCAATTTTCGTAAAGCGATTCACTTGTATGGAAACAATTTATTTGTATAATTAGCACTAAACATCGAAGAAGTAGACTTGTCGCTATTTCGAAAGTTAAGAATAATCGTGAGACATGACTTCGAGGTAACACTACCTTGACTTGTCTGGTATTATTGTTAACCAAGAAATAGTACAAATTTGAATTGATGAGTGGTGATAAGTATACAAGACTTAATTTCCATATACGATCGTTTTATATCCTCGATAGTTGATTTCTTAGCTATCGGTTACTTCAACTTCTTGATTATCGTCATTCTAAGACGATGTGTTGCTCCGTCGAGCATTGATATCCTTTGTCGGAAATGACTAAATCCAAAGCTCAAGAGGAAGCCAAGCTATGTGGGGTTGCTCCCATTAGGGTACTTTCACATCTCATCTAGATTGAATTCGATAGCGCTATTAGATGTGAAATATTCGGATACTCAGTAAGGTTTGGCGGGGTCCGGCTTGGTATTGTTCGGGAAGTGTCACAGAGTATATGAGCTTCTTAGAATTATATTACTAGAGGTATACTTCAAGGGTGTGCACCTTCCTAGTCATTTGTTGGAGATATTCCTTTTCTTAATTGATTTGAACCTTCAAATTTAATCCCTTATTTGCATTGGGAAGAGTCATCCACTCTTTTTGGTGTTTAATTATTTATCCATTCTTTACGTTTGGATGTTGATTTATGTAACATTGAACCCATTCTGAGTTCAATGGCATGGTCTCACATGTTTGTGTTTAATTTCACACCTATTGTTTAAAAAGTTTTACTCATACCAAACATATCGTCTTACCCGAGTTGTTTGTTTCCCCTAAACTATCGGGTACTTATTTTATTTGAGTAATCCGAGAGTAGTAGGTTTCTTGTTGGGCTCTTTTAAAGATGGCATCTGAGCAGGAGGCTTTAATCTTCTTAGTTATCTATTCCGCCGTATTATATTGTTTGTGTAAGTGTGTTTTGTTTTCAGCATATGTAAAGGCAGGTTGTTATAACTGTCTAAGCTGATTTGTAGTACTTTGTGCGACTCTGATAACTCCCTATTAAGGAGTAACCTGTCGTACTATTGACTGCGATGGTTTATTTTACAGTTTCGTTGTGAGGTTTTCTATTCTGTTCTTTATTTCACCCCACGATGATTTGTCTTTCCGATGCTTGGGCAAACGGCACACGAACACTGAGGATGTGTTAGTTCATAGGGGTCAGAAAGTTGGGTCATTACAGTTGGTATCAGAGCCAGGTTGAGCGGACACCTTAGCCTGATTGGCGTACAACTCATTAGAGATAGGGTGAGTAGAGCCCTAAAATGAGTTAATTTAGAGAGTGTGTTTCCTTTTCTACTTTAAAAGTCTGGTTTTAGACCCGTTATTGCAGTTTCCCTTTATTTTCATCTTTGACCCAATCTTTGTATTCCAATGATACTTGTACTTATCTAGGTTATTTGAAAATGAGTACAAGAGGAAGAAGAGGGAGGGGATCTGGAACCAGCATAGCTATAAATGGCAGAGCTCCTAGAAATGAGCCAGTTGTAGAGTTGGTAGCAGAAGCTGTGATGTAAGTTCAACCGCCTCAGAACTTTGCGACCTTATGCAAGAATTACACTGCTTTAGGTGGTAAGCCTTTCTATAGAACTGAAGATATTTTGGGAGTTCATACATGGCTCCGCTCTTGTCAGTGGATATTCAGGGATCTTCAGTTGGGAGATGCTAGAAAGAGATTATTAGCATCGCGTCAGCTTAAGAAAGCAGCAATGGATTGGTGGGATTCAGTCACCATGAATACACCAGAAAAAGATTTCTCTTGGGCGCAGTTTAAAGAGGTTTTTGAAGCTCAGTTTATCCCAGAGGCGGGAAGGACTAAGTTGTTCAGAAGTTTTATGGATTTGAAACAAGGTGAGCTGACAGTGGTGTAGTATGAGCATAGGTTCAATGCATTGTCTCACTTTAGACCAGGATTGATTGATACACCACTTAAAAAGAATGAAATGTTCGTGAAAGGAATGCGACCAGAATTTCATCGAGAAATGACCAATCATCTCAACGGTACCTTTACCAATCTAATCGGTATGGCTTTGAGATTTGAAGCTCTTGATATTAAGCAAGGAGTTTAGAATGGAGTAGTGCCAGCAATTAATGCCCAACCTTTATTAGTGATACCAGTTGCTAGTAAGCCATTTTTCAAGCGTAAAAGGAAGAAGAAGTGGTCGAGAAAGAAGCTAGGAGGTGGAGCTCCAGCTCAGAACAAGTAGTTAGACTTAACTAAGGTCGTGCAACCAAATGGACCACTTTGTAAATCAGTGCAATTGCAACAAACATGGACATATGAAGAACCGGTGCCTTTTTCCAAAGAAGGGATCTCGGGGACAAGCTTTTTCTATTAAGGAAATACCATCTACTTCTACAAACCCAAAAGGAAAGCAAGAGTTGCAAGGTACACTATCCATTTCTGATATTCCTGTTAGAGTGTTATTTGATACCGGTGCATCCCATAGTAGTATCTCATATGACCTAATGAAGCAGTTGAATCTTAAATATGTTATTCTCCATAATTATCTTTGTGTGCCAAACCCAATTGGGGGTGCGACCAATCTTGACACCTTATGTTTGAATGTGCCTATTTGTTATCAAGATCGGCCTTTCTTTTCTGACTTGTTTGTCCTCGGGTTAATGGGTTTTGGAGTATAGTTGGGAATGGACTAATTATCTAAGTTTAAAGCTGTCTTGGACTGTGTTAGAAGGGTGATCATAGTAAAAGATGTAATAGGTAGAAGCGTTGATATATGTTGCGGAGAGCCTAGGAGGTTGATGAGAAGTTTTTTGTATTCCCTCGAAGTACCCAAAGAGGAGATAAGGAATATACCAATCGTTTGGGACTTCAAGGATATTTTTGAAGAAGTGCAAGGTTTACCTCCTCATTGGGAAGTAGAGTTCCTCATTGATTTGATTCCAGGAACCAGACCTATTGTACAACCTCCTCGAAGGTTGGTTCCAAAGGAAAGAAGTGAATTGGAGAAATAGACGTTTGATTTATTGCAGAAAGGTTTGATCAGATGTTGCACATCAAGTTGGGGATTGCCAGTAGTATCTATTACCAAGGCCGATGGTTTTCTTAGATTATGTATGGATTACCGAGAATTAAATAAGAGGACTATCAAGAATAAGTATCCTTTACCTAGGATTGATGACATGTTTGACCAGCTCTACAAAGCTTGGATATTTTCTCAATTGGATCTTGCCGCTGGTTTTCACCAATTAAGGGTAGCAAAAGAGAGTGTACCCTTAACAACTTTTTGTACCCCTAATAGTTTTTACGAATGGTTAGTCATGTCGTTCGGATTGACTAATGCACCCACTTATTTCATGGACTTGATGAATAGAGTGTTTCAGGATTTTCTTAACAAGTTTGTTCCAGTCTTCATTGACGACATCCTTGTTTATTCTAAAATGTTTCAAAATATGAAGAATACCTTTTGGTGGAAAGGGATGAAGAGAGACATTTCGATCTTCATGAGCCGGTGTGCAAATTGTCAACAGGTCAAGGGTGACCAGCAGAAGACTGCTAGGTTGCTCCAACCATTGGAGATATTGAATTAGAAGTGGGAGCAAGTATCCATGGACTTTATAGATGGGTTGCCCAAAACAAGAAGAGGTAATAAAGGCATTTGGGTAATTATAGATCGATTAACAAAGAGCGCTCACTTTATTCCAGTGAAGTCAACTAGAACTACAGCTTCTTTGGCGGGAATTTATTTGAGGGAGGTTGTTCGAATGCGTGGAATTCCAGTAGGTATAGTCAGTGATCGAGATCCCATCATCACCAGTCGTTTTTGGGGAGCATTGCAAGCCACTTTAGGGACAGAAACCATTTTGGAGGATCTCTTAAGAGCATGCATTTTGGATTTTGGAGGATCATGGGAAGGTCAAGTTCACCTAGTAGAGTTTCCTACAATAACAGTTACCATGCTAGCATTGGCATGGCGCCCTATGAAGCTTTGTACGGGCAACCATGTAAATCACCTTCATGTTGGGTTGAGACCGTTTAGTTCTTGAACCAAAGATAATTCGAGAAGCATCAGAGAAAGTGGCTATGATCAAGGAAAGGATGAAAAAAGCCCGGGATCGATAGAAAATTTATGCCGATCAATGGAGAAGGGATTTAGAGTTTACGGTCGGGGATTTGGTATTTGTGAAAGTTTCCCCAATGAAAGAAGTTGTAAGATTCAAAAGGGCAGGAAAGCTAGCACCAGATTCATTGGACTATTTAGAATCCTTGAGAGAATTGGATCATTGTCCTATAAACTAGGATTGCCTAAAAGATTGTCAGAAGTTCATAATGTCTTTCATGTATCTCATCCGAGAAAGCATGTTCATGGTCCATCTTTGATTGTTGAGAGGTTTGTTCAGGAAGACTTAGAAATAGAACCGAATTTGACTGTTGTCCGACACCTAGTTCATATTGTAGACTGAGATGAAAGGAGATTGAGGAACAAGGTGGTTAAGCTTGTGAAGTTTCAGTGGAGTGATGACCCTTGCGATTGTACTTGGGAGACTGAGGATCATATCAGAGAAACTTACCCTAATGTAATGTTAGGTTAGTTGTTTGTTGTTTGAATGCATTATATATGTTCTTTTATGGCACAGTTGCTTTGCATTGTTATATGAATTTCTTGGTATAATATATACCATTTGGATTGTCTTTTTGTGTATTAATTTCGGGGACAAAATTCTTTTAAGGGGCGAGAGTGAAACAACCCGTAATTTAACCTCTTTAAAATATGGATATTAAATATATTTTTAATTAATTAATGAATTTATAACTAAAATAATACTCTTTGAAATAATAAATAATGATGGTGAAATAGTTTATCAAAATAGTTTACAAAAATATTTAGCTCGAAGAAAAATAGAAAATGCGATCAGAAACCATTTTTCGAATTATCGACTTTTCGGTGTCGAAAAGTTGTCGGAAAATGTTGTGCACATTGGTGCTTCATATACACACTCATATGAATAAAGTTAAGGAATGTGTATATACATGTGTGCATGTAGTTAATTACACACACACACACACATATATGCATGTATGCATGTATGTATATGTTGTAACATTTCATGAAAAACAAAATGGAATATTCCATAAAGATGCCTTGTGAAACATAATAAAACAAGTTTATACACTAAAGTACTTAGCATTTAATGGCATGTTGGAAGAAAATAGAGGGGGGCCTACCTATTTTTGTGTAAAATGATGGAGGAGGGGACAATGAAGTGAGGTGGCATGCAAAGGATGGAGGGTAGTGTCTCTAAGGGCATTTTAGTAATATGCTAAGTACATTTCATATAAAAACTAATTTCCTAATTTTCTATTTCATTTTATCTCATTTCCTACTTCATCATTCTTATCTTAAGCTTCCTTACAAAATTTCCATGGCATCTTAAGTTTAAAAATCCAAAAAATACATTCTTTTTCTACTCTTTTCTTAAATAAATTACTAAACTTGCTCCTTTCCACTCTAAATTACTTAACCCCTAAAAAATATGACCATAAGACCCTATTTCCACCAAGGCCAAGCCCATTTCCATCTTGGACGAATTCAACTAGCCTACCGAGGGCCTAAAAATCCAAGTTTTGATGTAGGAGAAGGAAGAATGAGTGTTAGGAAAGGAGTTGCGATAATTCGACTTCGTTTTGTAGCACTTAAGTGAGTAAAGTCTCACTTTTCAAACTAAAGATTTTAACTACATGCATACATGCATATACAACATTCCTTAACTTGGTAGTTGGTAGTTGGTTAGTTGCTTAAAAGTGTTTGGTTATTGGTTTGGGTTATGCTTTTAAAAAGATGGCATCTTGGTAGTTGGTTAGTTGCTTAAAAGTGGAAACCTTGTTAGTGAGTTAGTAATATGAAAAATTAGTGGTAATAGTTAATTATGTTCTAAGTAATGTTCTCTACTAATTTTTCGATTTATTTCTCGAGCTTGGGTCATGTTTTACTAGTTAATAAAGTTATTAAATAAGGATGACTACAAATTTAATTAATTATTCTAATAAAGATTTTTAAATATAATTGATTGATTAATTAATTAATTAATAAGGATTAAGGCTAATTAATTAATTTGTTAATGATGAGTTTAAATTTAATTAATTAACTTATTAATGATATGTTTAAATTTAATTAATTACTTTGTTAATGATATTTAAAATTTATTAAACATTTTTCTAATGATGATTATGGTTAATTAATTATTTAATACTGATGGATTAAAATTAATTAATCATTTTAACTAATGATGATTAAAATAAATTAACTCCTTTCAATTAATGATTTTTAAATTTGATTAATTAATTTAAATTTAATTAATCTTTTCTTTAATATGTTTTAAATTAATTAATTTAATTAAGGATATTTATTTATTATTAATTAATTTAATTAATGATGTATAAATTTAATTAATTAATGTAATTAATGAGATTAAATTTAATAAATTAATTTAATTAATTCTATTAATTTTGAAGGTGATTAACCTTTTTAATTAAAGGGTATTTTGAAGTCAATTATCCAAATTGATTAATGAAGTTTAAAGTTAGTTAATTATTCTCATTTATGATAGTTGAAGCGAAGTATCTAATTAAATAAGGATGCCGAAAGTTATTAAATCCTTTTATAATGATGTTTTAAAGTTAGTAAACTCTTTTAACCAAGTATTTTGAAGCTAATACTTGTAATGTGAAGCCCAAGCACGAGTTCGAGGATTTTTTAAAAAGAAAAGGTTTGAATTGTTTATGGAAAGGAATTAATTTCCATAAAGCGATTCACTTGTATGGAAACGATTTATTTGTATAATTAGCACTAAACATCGAAGAAGTAGACTTGTCGCTATTTCGAAAGTTAAGAATAATCGTGAGACATGACTTCGAGGTAACACTACCTTGACTTGTCTGGTATTATTGTTAACCAAGAAATAGTACAAGTTTGAATTCGATGAGTGGTGATAAGTATACAAGACTTAATTACCATATATGATCGTTTTATATCCTCGATAGTTTGTTTCTAAGCTATCGGTTACTTTAACTTCTTTATTATCGTCATTCTAAGACGATGTGTTGCTCCGTCGAGCATTGATTTCCTTTGTCAAATCCAAAGCGCGAGAGGAAGCCAAGCTATGTGCAGTTGCTCCCATTAGGGTACTTTCACATCTCATCTAGATTGGATTTGGTAGCGTTATTAGATGTGAAATATTCAGATATTGGGCAAGGTTTGGCGGGGTCCGGCTTGGTATTGTCCGAGAAGTGTCACAGAGTATATGAGCTTCTCGGAAGTATATTACTAGAGGTATACTTCAAGGGTGGTGCACCTTACTCGTCATTTGTTGGAGATTTTTCTTTTCTTATTTGATTCGAACCTTCAAATTTATTCCCTTATTTGCATTGGAAAAAGTCATCCACTCTTTGTGGTGTTTAATTATTTATCCATTCTTTACGTTTGGATATTTATTTATGTAAGAGTAAACCCGTTCCATGTTCAGCGGCATGGTCTTACATGTTTGTGTTTAATTTCACACCTATTGTTTAAATTTTTTTACTCATACCAGACATATCGTCTGACCCGAGTTATTTTCCCCCTAAACTCTTAGGTACTCATTTTATTTGAGTAGTCCGAGAGTAGCAGGTTTCTTGTTGGGCTCTTTTGAAGATGGCGTCTGAGCAGGAGGATTTCATCTTCTTGTTTATTTATTCCGCTATATTATCTTGTTTGTGTAAGTGTAATTTGTTTTCAGCATATGTAAAGGCAGGTTGTTATAACCGCCTAAGCTGATTTGTAGTACTTTGTGTAACTCTGATAACTCCCTGTTAAGGAGTAACCTGATGTACATTGACTGTGATGGTTTATTTGACAATTTCGTTGTGAGGTTTTCTATTTTGTTCTTATTTCACCCCACAATGATTCATCTTTCCGATGCTTGGGCAATGACACATGAACACCGAGGATGGGTTAAGTGTCATTCCTAGGGGTCAGAAAGGTGGGTCATTACAGTAATATTCCAAGTTTTAGTGGTTTGACAATTTCACCTGAGCAAATGTGCTATATCAACGGTGAATATTAAGTCAAAATCCGCTATTGAAAAAAAAAATGTCTTTCGATTAATACAAATGTGACCCATTATGAAGAAATGGCGCTATTGGTTTCTTATCATTTTACGAAGCCCAAAGGCTTCGACATTGATGGTTGCACTTTGGATCATAGCTACTATTTGATTGCTAGCATTTACTTAGATTTGAGTTCAATGATGTAGCAAAGTATTAAATTTGACACGGAAATTGTATTTGTGGGATTTTTTTAAACAAAAGTTTATAAACAAACAGTTATGTTGAATTAAATAATAAATGTAAGCTCTGAACAAAAACATTTAATTTTCAGTTGACTAAAAAGTCAATGCTAAATTTTTATGTGTAGAACAGGTTCGCCTAGTGAAAACATCAAAATCATTCTAATAACTTATTTTTATTGCAATTAATATGAAAATGTAAGAATATCGATTGAAAGTTCATGAAAATAAAATAACAAAGTGTGTTTCAAAACATTTTAATTCGTTAATGTTAACATAAAAATATAAGATTAATCCATCCGGAAAGCTAAACGAATATAGTTTTATCACTTAAAAATACCATTATTCATACTATTGCATGTTAATTCAATTAGTAACGTATACATATATTCTTCAGAGAACTCGAACAATGAAATACTAGAGTATAATTCTCTGATAAAGCATTCACATGAACAAATCTTTGGCAAATTCATATTTTTGCTCACTTATCTTCACAAACATTAGTTTATAAATGATTTTTTTTCAAAGTAAGGGGTTTTGATAAGAATAATAAAATGCTCCACCAATCGGAAGAGGTAAACTCTTTATTTGTATTTTCATTTTGAATTTAATTTAATTGAATTTTTGTTATATCGTATAAGCCATGGTGTATGAATTAAAATTTTACCTCATGGTCCTACTACGAGATAAAAAACTAATTCACCCAAAGAAACCATATGATTAGGATTTTTACCCCATAATTTAACCGTAGGGCAAAAATCTTAATCACGTGGTTGGTCTGTGTTGTTGTGATTCTAAAAAAACAACCTAACTCGATTTGAGGGAAAGAAGAATGGTACCCTTCAAGTAATTGATGCCTATAGGTAGTTTTCGTTGATAGGAGGAATGACGCAGCAAGCTTTAGATGATGATTTAGGGTTTTAGGTCAAGAAAATGACATAAGGTTCAGTATTTTTTGTTTGTGTGTGAGTGATGGAGATGCGCAAGATTGGAACTATTTTAGCGATATGTTCTGTTACTCAGCAAAAAAGGGGTATGATAATTATATTGGAGAGGGGGTAGAGGAAGGGAGCTACTCAGTCATTTTTTAGGTCCAAATGGAATTAACACAAAAAAATTTGTAAACCTAATTTACATGATATTTACAATAATTTGTTTCGTTTCTATAAGGATAGTTTTAAATAACACTTAAAAGAATTAATTTTTTAGAAAGTTAGTTTTACATAGCATTAAAAAGTTAACTTAACCTACATTTTGATAATAAAACTACATGAAAGTCTTTTAGCTATTTTTTTTAAAAAAATTCTAAATATATTTTCTATAATTTTAGTATAACTCAAGCTTTACTGGCGATTTTTTATAAAGCTAATTTCACTTTGTATTTTTTGTAAGTATGCTAAGTAAATATATTCTTATTTTGCATTTATTAAACATGCCACTTTTAACCGATAAATTTATTTAAGCTTGTCCATTACAAACGAGCATCGAGATTGGTTTTATAATATATAAAAACATATAAAATTCATTAAATAAATCCACTAGTAAATCAATATATTGATTAGTAGATATATCATTTATATTCCCTTTTCAGTTGTAAAGCTATTTGCATTTATTAGTTGGAAATATATTACTTGTAAAAAATAAAGCTACGTAAATTTAGCTTTCTATAGTGTTTTTTCTATATTCATTATACTCACAAAAACCAATACATACATGCGCGTATCTACGTCCATTTCCAAAATTGGTTTTTATTATTTGTGATCAAAGAGTGTCCTTGATTTAAAAAATCTAGAATTTATCCATTTAATATTTGAAAGTTATCCTTGGTATGCACAATGGAAGTTGATTGTCCTTTGAAATAAATTAAAAAAAACAATGTTGCCTTTGAAACAAATATCCACATAAATTAGAAAAAATCTCCCTAGAAAAAAATCCATATGGACTAAAAGAATACTTTATTCCAGATAACCAAATTTCTATAGATAAAAAACCCTAGTTTTGTGCAGTCGCTTTTTCTTCAGTAGTAAATGATAATGACAAAGATATTGAAATATGAGCGTATAAGTATTTGTAATGGTAAATTCTATCGAATACCACATTTTGTTGAGTTACCCTTTAAAAAAATTGAAAAGTATACTATTAGGTAAACCAAAAAGAAAAGCCTTCTACATTTTATGCTACTCATCCTTCAATATATCTTACATTTGCTATTTGTGGTTGTGCATAATACCCCATGGTCTTGCTATATGGTTTGTACAATACCCGACAACAACTTTATGCGGTTATGTAGGATACTCTTCGTTCTCACCACATGGTAAGTAATATTAACTGCACTTCCATCTTTAAGGTATGATGGTTTTGGAATTGGGCCAGCCCGCAGCAGAAATACTGGGTGAATTTAAAAAAAACGCTTATTGAATCTTTATTGAGCCTATGAAGTCTGATTTATTTAGAATATGTCTAAATATTTTTTAAATAAAACCTTTATTTTGTTTAAATTTAGAAATTATATGGTTTTATTTAATTTGTGTATTAATAGATACATACACACATACATGTACATATACATACATATATATATATATACATATGTGTATGCATGTGTAACATATCAACCAGCGCATGGTATAACATGCCCGTGTATAGATGCTGGGTTTTACATCACAATGAACATATTAGCTCATCCAATATGCAAGTATATATTGTCCAAATATATGTATGTATATGCATACTATTATTTATATAATTATTATATATATATATATTAAGTTTTATTTAAATAATTTTAAATATGTCTATATATATGGTTATATATTTATATATATAATTATATAAATAAAATAAAAATATTACATACATATTATTATAATAGATTTACTTAAATATAAATTAATTATTTTTAAACCGTGAGTAATACACATGTACATTTATATAAATATAATTTTTTAATTTTTTAAATAAATATATATACACAAGTATATGCGTAATATATATATATATATATATTGTTATCCCGCCTTTTGGCGAAGTCGTGATATCATCGATTCGACCAGGAATGAATAGTTGGTAGCTTGAAGAGCCAACTATATATAGTACTATAGACGATAGTTGAATAGATTCAAACCAAACCCAAGTCGAAGTATGGAAAACATGAAGTCACTAGTCTGGCCCCGTGAAGTTATATCTCAATTTTGGAATTGACCAAAGTCCGTGTATACAAGCTACGGGTGAGACAACGACTTGTTTGGATCGACTAGAGAACGATCAAGGAAGATAGCTCAAATCATTGGAGAACAACTAATATCTTGAGAACCATGAAGCCAATCCATGTAAGACTACCAGGATATCAACATAGGGGTACGTAAAGCATCCCATGACGATCGCACATCCTAAAATGAAGATAAGAGGAAGGCCGATCGATATAGGCCGATCGTTATTGATGGGTACAACCTAACGATCAGCATATTTTGATGTATATTCTGCCTTCGAGTTAAAACAACCTATAGCTTGCAATTTGCGACCCAGTATGATCCCATATTCTAGAAGCAATATCAGAAAGCCTATAAGATTCTCCAAAAACGATCGTGAGTTGTTTAGAGCAAGTAAGAACGATCGGTCATGTATGTGCCGATCGTTATGGATCATGGAGTGGACACGGCCGATCGATATGGTAGGCTCTACTGGACTTAAGGGGTTTCCTTGTAAAGTTTCAACCCGATCTGTGTGCGTCTCCTGCTATAAATACTATAGGCATAGCTTCAGAAAAGGGGACTTCATCTTCTTCTTCCTACTTTAGAGGCCCTACCATTTTTATTTCTTGAAACTTGTATCAATGGATCATAGCTGATCCAAATGTTCTTGTAATTGTAATCTAGTGAAATATTAATAAAAGTACGAAGTGGATGTAGGCCAAAATTGCCGAAACACTATAAAATTTGCGTGTACATTTACTTTTATGCTAGGTTCTTTTGATTTCATTCTTTGTTCGATATCCATAAAATTCTACGGGTGTTGATGCCCATTTTTTGCGTCAACATTTTGGTGCTTTCACTGACAATTGAACTTAGGGTTCAATTGGATCTCATTTTCTACTGGTGAATTCCTATGTTCACGAGTTAGATCCAGCTTTTGATTGATAAGTTTTCTACCCTGCTCGGATTTGAAAAAAGTCTAGATGGAAGTTACTATACAAGGCCATGAAATCGTGTCTACTATCTTGGCCAAAAGCAGGAAAGGATGAGATTAGTAACAAGTAGCCATATGGTTCGCGAATGTATTTGCATTCTCAAGTTATAATGCAAGGACGAACGATTGACATTTGGCTATGGACCTTATGCACTGGGAAAACAGCTGTTCACTACGAATTCAATCACTCCAGCATCTTACCCGATCATTTTTTACAATAGTTCACACCGGTTATTCCACCAGTACGATAGGGGCTACTTCATACACGGATGCTTATCTCCGATTGTTCCTACACGGTCATTCATCACCCGATCGTTTCACCCCTTTTCTTGGGACTGAACGTTTTTGCTTTGCATATGACCGGTCATACTATGTTGATGCTCATGCCTACTGAATATGATCTATCATCCTTATACGATCGTTTTTACACGATCATTCCAGATAGACCCCTCAGCAACTGATTATGTGTGAAAGTTCCAACGTGATCATTTTGATATGATCGTTCCATTCTCGTCCTTGTAACTGATCGTTTCCTATCACCCTCCCTATCAATTTGTAATGGAACTATGGTTGCTTCTATACGATCAATCTAGTACGATCGATCTAGTACGATCGTTCCGTGGTCATTGAGTTCGATCGATCGTTCTTGTATACATACTATAAACCTTTGTCCATGGCCTGAGGCTTCGAGGTTGATGCAGTAATAGTGGGAACCACCTTCACCTCTCCAAGTTAGCTGATTTAGCAACTTCTTAGAGAAGATGCTACGAGTAATTAAATGCAAAAGATGATACGTTCGATCCTTATGGGAGGCAAGCATAAAGGAGTGGCATGGAAATTTTGACAAGTACAAGAAAGGTTTTACAACATTGGCTGTGACCTAAAGCAGGGCTCGGGCCGGATGATGTTTTTCCCGTAGCAAATCCCAAAGAGACCCTGAGTGCCTATTGCCAAGTCTTTCAAATTTCTGACTCCAAGTGATTCAGTCTCCGACTCTAAGCGACCCAATGTCTGTCTCCAAGCAGCTATCGGATTTCCCTGAGTCTGACCCCAAGTGATTGGCGACTAACTATTAATTACGGACCACATAGCCTTGCACACATCTTGGACATGTAGATGGTCTTGGAAACTGAAACGAGCAGCTGTAGCCGAAGAATATATCAGCTCGATGATGACAGAAACATCATAGCCCTATCAATAAAGAACCTCGATCATCAACTAGACCGACGATGGTCGATGCCCCGCTAAAAGAAGCTAGGGGCAAAGTGGAATAGCGAGCGCACACTGCTGTTTCTCGTATTGATGCGATTTATTCTGAATTTCTTTTAATTAGTTTACTATAATTTCAATCTCAATTATGTTGAAAGTTGTGATTGACTTGAATTAAACTACGTGCGTACAATGTAGGTATCCGAGTGCTTAGAGTTGGGCACCGATTAATCTCCACAGATCATGACAGAACCTGCGGAGCTTTTTATCTAGACGAGCGTGATTTGACTATTTGTCAAATACCATCTGCCCCTGATTTGGGACGTCGAGGCACAGAATAAAGAACCCGACAAGTTCAGAGTCCAATAGAACGTAGATATAGCCGACTGTCCATTCAACCACCTTCATGTTAGACTTGAAGTAGCCATGATTTACTGCCTACTTATTAATTACAGATTTCAACAAATGAACATGATTGCAGCCCGAAGTAGATGCGACTCAATTTGTCTGCTCAATAATCCATTATCCTCATTTGCTAGAAAGAAATACAAAGCAAATTATGCAAGATTTGATCATCCGATCCCAGCATGGATATGATCCAATCATCCATCACCTGTTTTTTTCCTCGATTTGATGGGAAGAGCCACAACTACCAAGTGGACAAGAATCGACCATTTGATTGCCCAGTTTAGTCCTAAATGCTGGGGGCAGAATCCCATTCTAAGAACCAACGTGGTTCAACCGTTCATTCGACAGCTTTTGCCTCGACACGGTAAATGGAGTACAAATCAAACAGGTGGAAATTCGACCGCTCTCAACAAAAATCTCTAAGTCCCCAGAGCGTGAACTAGAGTACTCTAAGTCCTCGGAGCGCGGACTAGAGTATAAACGACTCAACAAAAATCTCTAAGTCCCCGGAGCGCGGACTAGAGTACTCTAGATCCCCATAGCATGGATTAGAGTATAAACGATTCGACAAAAATCTCAAAGTCCCCGAAGCATAGACTAGAGTACTCTACGTCCTCGGAGCACGAACTAGAGTATAAATGACTCAACAAAAATCTCTAAGTCCCCGGAGCGCGGACTAGAGTACTCTAAGTCCTCGGAGCGCGGACTAGAGTATAAACGACTCAACAAAAAATCTCTAAGTCCCTGGAGCGCAGACTAGAGTACTCTAAGTCCCCATAGCGCAGACTAGAGTATAAATGACTCAAGAAAAATCTCTAAGTCCTTGGAGCGCGGGCTAGAGTACTCTAAGTCCCCAGAGCACGAATTAGAGTATAAACGATTCAACAAAAATCTCTAAGTCCCCGGAGTGCGGATTAGAGTACTCTAGGTCCCCGGAGCACAGACTAGAGTATAAATGATTCAACAAAAGTCTCTAAGTCCCTTGAGCACGGATTAGAGTACTCTAAATCCCAGAGCATGGACTAGAGTATAAACGATTCAACAAAAAATTCTAAGTCCACGGAGTGCGGACCGAAGTATGAACACAAATTGAGCACGAGTCGACTGTTCACAGAATGACTCTAAGTTCCTAGAATGCAGGCTAGAATGCAAACTCCATGAACCGATGAGTGGTTTTAAACCATTCCCTATTCCAGTAATTCCAATCTAAAATCGGCAAAAGAAGTGCAAACCGTTAAAGACCAGAATACACACGACTTATTTCACTATCCACTAGCTCGATCCCATGGTTTGACGGGACAGAGCATAAAGTCAAAGCAAGTATAACTTGCCTTCTTACTTATTGAAGTATATCCCGGACTTGGGGGCACGAGAAAAATATGATGAATGTGAATTGACCATCCATCGACCGGCTTTAAATCTCTTAGGGGTTATGTCAGAATTATTGACACCACTGGGATGAGACTCGACCATCCATACAGTGCATTTACCGACCCGAAAGTCGGGGATAGAAATGTAGATGTCCAAGGAATGATTGTAATAGCTTAACACTGCGGTTCATATTCCACATTTACAACGACTCGAGGCCATGACCATAAAGAGGCCTTAAGACAAATTAATCAAATTAATGTTCGATTTGACAACCACCAAGTTGCAAGTACACGAAGTGAGAAATGCTGCAGTTTAGACATTTAAACAAGTGAACGCAGGAATCATACATAAGAACAAAAGAGTTTTTATTCACATTAAACCAGTTTTACAAGATACGAGACAAAATCGAAGGGCCATGCCTAATCAAATACAATCAGCAAAAGGGAAGCAGTTATCTAAATTATTGGCATGTCTAAAAATTACTCTTTACATTTGTTGTCCCTCTTTCGCTTCTTCGGAGTGGCTCCCTCTGAACTACTGCTAGCCCCCCTCTTCGATCCCTTGCCACCTCGGCCTTTCTTGGAAGGAGTTTCCCCAGTTGTATGGACCGAGGCGGTGTCTTCTTTGGAAATTGGAGGAATGGGGGCGTCTTCGAAACCAGAAGTATAAGGAACGTCTTTCGAGGGAGTCGCCCCTTCAGGAGGGATCATCTGAAGAGGGGAAGGTATCGGCTCATTCAAGACCTGTTCGAATGGCTCACCCTTCACCTTTCTTTTCTCGAGCTCCTCTCGCTCGTTCCTTTCTTTCATACTCGGCCCACCAGTGGGATCAGAGGAGCCTGTGATCACCAATTCTGCATCAAAGGGGATTTCATGATGTGGGTCTCCTCCTTCTTTGAATAATGCTTCCATGAGTTGATCGTCAAAAATTAAGGCCTCTTCGCAAGCACTCTGAGTGGCGGTCGAAGTTATAACTGTTACTGACTCTGTTGCGACCGTTTGCGACTCCAGTTGAGGTCCTCCAGGAGAGAGAGAAGCGATACTTGACGAGTCTAAGGCTGAGAAAGAGAAAGGCGAAAAGATTAGAAAGATTGATTAATAACATCCCAACTTTACGAGAGAAGGAAAAAATCGACGAAATACCTTATGTAGTGTGGATTTCAAGCTGGGTCGAAGCATCCTCTGAACCATGCTTAAGGATCAGAGATAGTCATGGTTTATCTAGATTGTATCCGGGGATGGTCGAGGAGCTCGTCGTTGAACCGGTTATGGTTTGAAACATTGGGGGCAGCTAAGTTGCAATATCAGAATACGCCGACTCGGATCTTTCTCCCGCCTCATGTGAAGGAACGGTCATAAACTCTTTCTGAAGCGAAAACTGAATGTCATGTAATATTTTGGGTTCATCGCCCAACAACACTTCGCTTTCGAGTTTGGTTACGTCGACATTCTCTGAGCCACGAAGTCTTTTTTCCTCCGAGACAAGAAATTCCTAGGCACGATGAAGCTGGTAGGGGTAGTCTTTGTCAAGCCACGTTAAATTCTTATGTTTGAGTACATTGGCGTTGTAGAGAATGAGAAGCGGGTCGATTTCATTCATCACGTCTTCTCTCACCTTGTTCGTGACCGTTTCTATCTCACGTTGAATGAGCATGTCGACGTTTTTAGCTTTTTCAATGGCCGCATCTCTCTTGAGCCTAACACGAACCAGCTCTTCGCATGAGTCTTGAGCGATCTTTTGAGCATCATCCCTGTCTTTTATCGCATCTTCAAGCTTGGCCTTGAGTTCGGCTATTTCCCTTAAGGCCGCGGACTCGTTGTTTCGAGCCGCGTCTCGCTCAACCATTATCTCTTGGTTCCGGTGATGCAGCACTTGAACCATATCGAGATGGCTAGCTTTCATCTCCTCCAAAGTTTTTAAGGCAGCATCGGCTCTTCCTTTGGCTTCGATTAAGGCGGTTCTAGAGGCCTCTTATTCATTTATCAAAACTTCAATAATTCTTTTATCCTGGGCCTCTTGTCGCTTTAGTTTCTCGATTTCTACCGCGCTTTCGAAGGAAAATTTTGATATTTTTTTTGCGGCTTTCGTCCATTTCCGATATTGCATATGGATGTTGGTGACGCAATTAATAGTCATTCTTTGAACATCGTCTGGAACCTTCTTCAGATTAGGAGGAAAATAGAACCCATCGAAGCATAAGTTTGGAAATTCCTATCGAAGTTCGGCCATACGGACATTTGGATCAGTTGGGAAATCCTCAGAAATAGTTTCAACCCTAGTACTCTCCATGCCAGGCCTGTGAAATGCAGTATGTTCGCCATGGCGGCGGCGATCGCTCGGCCGTTGAGACTGAGATGTGACTAAGGATGTTAGGGGCATTAGGGCTGTAGGAGGGCTACGAGGGGGTCGGTGGCCAAGTCCCTGTGTTCAGCTGGTTTTTCAGGACCTCTTGAAGGAGGGGATCTCGATCTCGATCTATGAATGTCTCAAGCAAGCCTGTCCCTATCATCTTTCTCTTGATAACCGCGATCATGGCTGGGGCGATAGCTAATGTCATAATATTCACGATTGCCGCGATAAGAGCCGGATCGCGATCCCGATGATTGATGCTCTACGTCCCGGAGGGAATCAAACGTGCTCCTTATCCTCACCATCGTTTCTACAAAGAAAAGTGAGTAACAATCAACTTTGAGTACTAGGAAGTATGAGTTAATGATGTGCACGTAAATGTGTATATTTCTACCACCATATTTAATCTATTTAAATTAAATAAATGATCATATTGGGTATTTTAACTTGTTTAAACCAAAATTCGTATTTTTTTTTCAAATCGTCACATATTCATCTTCATCCAAGGGCAAAATGGTCATTTTTGTACATATATTAATTTGAGAAGATTTAATTAGAAATTTCTATATTTTTTATAGGAATTTGGCTTCATATACAAGTGGTTACATGATGATATATACATGCACAAGAGTGAAGAGAACAAATGAAGATGGAAATAATTCAAAGTGAAGATAATGGAGGACCCCACCTACCCACCTACCTTAATGTACAAATTAGAGGCTAATGCACATGCTTATGGGATTAATGGCTTCATGTACATTTAAATGGGGGATTATTGAAGCTAATGATAACTTGCCCACCACACTTCCTACAAGGGCATTTTGGGCATTCCCCTAAAATATGAATTAGGGTTTAACACATGTATATATACCCCTTATGTTTCATGTAACTTCCCTCTCTTAGTCTCTCTTTTAGGCTCTCTTCTCTTAGGAAAATAAAATGAAAGCTCTCTTTCTTTTCATGGCTACTTAGCCATTTCTTCTTTTATGTAATTCTTTTTTTATGCAATTTAATACATGTTCTTTTCATTTTCTTGTTTATTTCCTTTCATGTTGTAGTGTAGATCTCTTTTATTTTATGCAATTAGATTAGTTCTCTTTTCCATTAGCTTTCATTTTCCTCTTCTTTTTATTTTTGTTTATTTCATGTTGCTTTCTACTAGTGTTGACATAAAAACACAAATGAGAGGCTAATCCCTACAATTTACGGGTAATGATGCTCTCTTGAATCATGTAGATGCAACATAATTTCTCATTTATGTCTCTTTTGTGCTTAATGGAAAGTTGGATGTGTGTGTGATTTTGTGTTTAATATTGAGTTTGATAGCTTATGTTGTTCAAAACAAATAGGCTATGCTTAGTCATATGAATCACTAATTACCTCTTCATCTACATATGATCATGGTAATGGAAGTGGATTTAGAATCAAAATTTGATGATTTATATTTCTAATTCAATAGTTAATAAACCATGCTTAAAATAGATTCTACTTTTAATTTCATATCGTTTTCATTGAAGTTAGTAAGTGGGTTAGAGGGTGTGTTAAAGTTTGATGGTTTAAGTGTATTAATTAATAACACAATTAGGCCATGCTTATGATAAATGCATCAACTAATGTCACAAATGACCAAAAAGAGATCATAATTTCATTATGTTGATTTATGTGATCATTAGAGGGGATTTGCCTCTAAATTGCTCTTTAATCTCATCTTTTTATTCTCCTTAGTTTTAGTTTGTTTTTACTTTCTTTTAGTTAGTTAACAATCTCTCGACTTTGGTTTAATTTGATTGAATAGAATTTTAAAATCATCAATTCCCTGCGGATCGACCCGTATTCGCCACGTGCTACATTCGTACACCGTGCTATATTTTATTTCTTAATTCGTTCGACGGTTTTCTAAACCGATAGAATTTCCGTCGACGAACAGTTAAGTACAATTTAAAGTTGTACGTGCAAGTGTGTGTAAGTGTCCTAGTGTAGCCCCCCGACAGACCAAGTGCAAGAGCTTTACTCATCGGTGTAACTTCCCCTCCGGAAGTAGGGATCTCTAGACTAGTTCTGACAATAGGAGACTATGATCCTCCAATGCTCACGTCAGTGAAATGGTAAGCGTCGAGATCATGGGGAATTGGTAGATCAGACAAAGGATCTAGCGGTAGATTCATCGACGGCTTAGTTGGATCAGAAAGATGACTTCTTGGAGGCTTGCGTGCAATCGTTCTCCCTTTTCTTTTAACTGCGGTCGAGGGTTGAGGAACTTGTGAAGGCCCGACACCAACCTTGGGATCAGGTCTATCATCATGGAGACCAGGTGCATCTTCACTATGTCTTCCAACGTCGATATTGGCAGACTCTTGGGCGCTCGTGACTGGGGGCACTGCGGGGCCGGTTTGAATATCTCTTTAAACGGTTGCGGCATGTAATCTGGTCTTGGACGGCTGGGCAGTTTTGGTTAGCCGGACACTGAGGCCCTCCTCTATCAAGCCAAAAGTGATGAGACATTCGTCCTTGAGAAAAAAATTCAATATTTCTATCTTCAGCTGGAGCATTCTTCAAAATAGAGACTGCCTCTTCATAAACATCGCCGCTGGGTCGGGTAACGACACCTGAAAATGAATAACATCGTCATAATGCAAGCTTAGATATGTTTTCCTCATCTTATTATGAAGTTAGTGAGAAACACTTACGTCTCTTTAGCCATTGTCGAGCGAAGCCGGGTAATCATTAATAAGAAAGAAAGGGGTGAGAAATAGAAAAGAAGAGAAAGAGAAAGAAAACAACACAAATACTAGACAACGAACGAAGAATCATTCGCTCTTAAAAGCACTCAATTTGTTCCAAGTGCCGGTCAAAATCTGACATTTCTTTGCCGATTCACGAAAAGTGAATGATAGGCTCCCTATCCATCGTTTAAAAGTGAAAAGAAATCGGATGTCTTCAATAGTGCGCGGACGGTGCAGAAGTTCCATGAATACCATATATGTACATTTAAGGAGCGCGTAGCTGTTTGGATGGAGTTGTGCAGGAGCAATTCTTAGATAATGTAAGACCCCTCGGATATATGAATTGAACAGCGGGATGCATCCTGCCTAGCACATGAATTTGTTACTGAATACGTTACCAAAAGGAACTAATACGTTGCCAAAAGGAATCCCATGTCTTGTGCAAATCCACCGGAGAGCATCTTCTTTAATCTTTGAAGTTACTGAATTAGGAGGAATTTTGAGATTGATTGCATCTTCTAAAGTATTGGGCGCCGGTTCGATAATTTTCGGCGAAAGGACGAGAACAATCTTGGAAAGACTAGGCTGGAAACCCGAGCATTCAGGCTGTCCCAAATTATGACTAAGCGGCAGGCTATCGGATTCAGTCGCTGAGCCAGATTCTATGTACGAATTAGCCCTATGAGAAGAAGATCCGGCCGGCATGATTGCATAATGTCCAAAACACCTAAATTCCCTTGCTATCAAACATAGTAAAAATCATAATTAGAAAAAACGACTTGTACCCCCCCCAGTGCATTGTGAGTGTAAGTGTTGTGTGATAAAGTGCTAATCAATATAATAATGGGTTATGCAAAACTGAATACGATAAGAGACGACAAGACAAAGAAATTTGTTCAAAAGACAGTTATTGGCCAACGGAAATCAAACTATTGTCTGAGCTACGGATGAGTTTTGACACGGTAGCTAAAATTCTTCATTCATGGCATTTGTTCTAAGGCAACATGTTATCAGTCGTGGAGGTCGTGTCATATGATGGCCATGTTTATGTTTAAATGTGTACAATGAACTAGAACTAGTTACTTGGTTCGAGTTCATGTTCATGCTATAGGTCATATTCTTATGAACGGGTAAGAACACTAAGTCCAAGTGTAAATGGGTCGTTGTGATATTGTATAGTTCGATCGTTCCAATATCCTAAGGGCCGAATGTCTTGGAAGCAAGTATATGCCGAACGATCCATGGAACGGCTCTGGTCGATCATCCTAACTACCGATCGTCTTCACCCAAGCTAATATATCCGATCGTTCACAGGCCATTCTCGAACTCCCACATTTTCGAACCAGAGCTCCACCGATCGTCCACGAACGATCGTAAGGATCATTCATCTCTACCACTCCAAACCTTCGTCTTCTCGTCATCATCTCCCTCCAAGAACGATCGGCCTGATAACTGTAGGTCGCTAACTTCTTCCAGGCGAGTCACCTCGCCTCCATTGAGCACAATTACAAAAACAAAAAGGAAAAAGAGAACTTAACCCATGCTAACTATCCTAGATTTGAAATTGTTTTGAGAGTTATGCAACAAGTTCAGGTAATGCTTTACCTATGTTTGAGGTCTAAAAAAATGAAGGATTTGAGGTCGATTTGAAGTCTAGATATAAAGGAAGATGGATACTATTGTGAGGATCGGTAATGAGAAGGCGGAAGGCACTCATTTCGTTTTAGAGCTTAAAGACAAAAGTGAAAAGTAAAGTGAAGGAAGCGACTTAGTGTCGAGCTTTATATAGGGGGTAGGTTCAACCCATCAATTTCATCTTGAAGGGTTAGGTCGACCGTATGACACATAGGGATTATGCCTATCCATCTCTAAATAATATGTCTACCGATCCATTCTTAATTTAATCTACCAAGCGTGCCAACCCATCCCAATGCCGATCGATATTTTCTCTCATTTATTTAAGCCTTCGGATGACCGTTTCATTTCCTAACCTACAACACTCAGTTCCATGATCGAAGGCAATTTAAAATTTAAAAAAATATGGCGGTGAATGGAAATATGATGAAGTAAGTGAAAAATGTGGTGAATGAGATGAATGACGACAAATGATCATAGAAATTCGATTACGACTTGAAGCCAACGACATGAACACGTGTAAGAATATGCATGAAAACCGTTCAGAAATCCAACCTCTTGAAATCAATAAAAGATTGTGATCGAACCTGGAATAGTCAATCTTTAGATTGAATTATGCAAAGAGGGTTAGTTCCCACGTGACCAAATTTGTATATACATACAGACTACGCCCCCGGATTTATACTATCGATAGACGATTGAGGAATAGTAATCAATCAGGGAGTTGAATGGATTCCGTCATGGAAATTCAGACTTGTTACGATTCAAAGCACGTCATGTTATTCACAAGATGTACTTTGGAGAGCAAATGTTATCCCGCCTTTTGGCGAAGTCGTGATATCATCGATTCGACCAGGAACGAATAGTCGGTAGCTTGAAGAGCCAGCTATATATAGTACTATAGACGATAGTCGAACAGATTCAAACCAAAACCAAGTCGAAGTATGGAAAACAAGAAGTCACTAGCCTGGCCCGTGAAGTTATATCTCATGTTTGGAATTGACTAAAGTCTGTGTACATGAGCTATGGGTAAGACAACGACTTGTTTGGATCGACCAGAGAACGATCAAGGAAGATAACTCAAATCATTGGAGAATAACTAATATCTTGAGAACCATGAAGCTAATCCATGTAAGACTACCAGGACATCAACAGAGGGTTGCGTAAAGCATCCCATGACGATCGCACATCCTAAAATGAAGATAAGAGGAAGGTCGATCGTTATTGATAGGTACAACCTAATGATCGGCATATTTTGATGTATATTCTGCCTTCAAGTTAAATCAACATATAGCTTGTAATCTGCGACCCAGTATGATCCCATATTCTAGAAGCAATACCAGAAAGCCTATAAGATCCTCCAAAAACGATTGTGAGTTGTTTAGAGCAAGTAAGAACGATCGGTCATGTATGTGTCGATCGTTATGGATCATGGAGTTGACACGGCCGATCGATATGGTGGGCTCTACTGGACATAAGGGGTTTCCTTGTAAAGTTTCAGCCTGATCTGTGTGCATCTCCTGCTATAAATACTACATGCATAGCTTCAGAAAAAGGGACTTCATCTTCTTCTTCCTGCTCCAGAGGCCCTGCCATTTTTATTTCTTGAAACTTGTATCAATGGATCCTAGCTGATCCAAATGTTCTTGTAATTGTAATCTAGTGAAAGATTAATAAAAGTATAAAGTGGATGTAGGCCAAAATTGCCGAACCACTATAAAATCTGCGTGTTCATTTACTTTTATGCTGGGTTCTTTTGATTTCATTCTTTGTTCGATATCCATAAGATTCTACTGTTGATGCCCATTTTTGGCGTCAATATATATATATATATATAATATTTAAAATAATTTTTTTATTTTAAAATATAAAAGTCTAGGTCTTACACACTAAAATAATTTATTTTATTTTTAATTTAAAATACATTTAATTAAATACCCATTCGAAAATTAATTAAATATTAATTTTGAAACATTATTTTAAAATTTAAATTTCTAGAAAATCCTAAATGATATTTTATGGTTTGAAAAAAATTTCCACTATATTTTTTTGTTAAAATAATTTTCATTTTTCTAGCCAAAATAAAATAATTAATATAAAAATAAAAAAAATGTTTTTTTTTGTTTTTCTATTAAGAGATTCTTTGCTATTAATATTATTTTATAAAATATAAAATATAGTTTCCATAATATATATGAATTAATATAATTTATTTATATAATAAATTGACTTAAATAATAATAAAAATATTTCCCTACTGCTGAAAATTACCATAGCTTTAATTCTTTACATATAAAATTATTTGACTATTTTTTATTAAATTATGATGTTGTAATTAATTATAAACTATATATATGTAATTAAATTATATATATTAATTTAATAAAATATAAAAATTATATTAATTTATTCAGAGTTATACTGACCTGATGTATATTTGATAGTTTTTATTTTATTTTGCACACACACACATATGCGTACAACCTAACAACTTTGTGACAACATTACTTGCATATCAAAATCGTCACCTAACAATCAATATATGTAATATATAGATATATAATAAAACATTATAATGAAGAATTAATAACTATATTTTTATTAGAAACATACCTTAATCCCAATGCCTTGAAGTACACCTTCAAAAGATGATTTCTGCCCCTTGAAACTATTTCCGATTCAACAGATAGCTAATCTTTGAACCGTTGATCATCAGCTATCAGATAGCGAATGAATTAACTTGATTTGAACTTGATGAGATGGAGAGAGACCAGTAGTGATTTTGGCCAGCAAGCACAGAGAGGGAGGCACCCAAATGATCTAAATCTAATTAGGTTAGAGTTGCTTATATAGTGGATAGAAAGGAGAGAAGTGTTGATCTCATATTAATTCTTCTTTAACCCGAACCATCCAAAATAAAGCCCTTTCTAACCTAATTTGAGCCGCCTATACTTATGTTTTCTGTCGAAAGTATCAAGTTCTATGATGGACCTTAAACCCATTTAAGCCCCAATAAAATATTATATAATTAAATCCAATTTAATCGCTTGTCGATATCGTATATCGATCGATATATTCATAATTACTATAAATATATCTAATAAAATTTATTCATCAAGTCATAATCAAATTTTATAATTAATATTTCATAAATATTAATTAAGTTATAACAATTATAAATTAATTAAAGCACTTGGTCAAAGGAGAATTCATCGTTTCGGTTATGTAACTCGTTAGATGTAAATTCGGTCAGCGATTAATATTGAAATATTCGAATATTAACGTTCATATGTCACTAAGCATGTGGTATGACATTTTGGCTAAATTTATCACTTACTTAGTTTCGATAAAATCCAATTTTACTTTATTAAGCGCTACCTAGTTGTGACCTATTTACACCGATTCTCTTCGTTAAAACTACATCACTTTGAACTTATGGAATTCGGTAATGGTCAAAATTCCAATATTGTTCATATTTTACCCTATAGTCAAACACAAAGCCCTTGGTTCAACAATGAAAATTATTATTATCTAAAATGCTCTGGCTAGAGACTTTGACTTCGAGTTGACCATGATACGAACTCTGTATAACCAAGGAAACGAATCCTCTCTTGCATTGTGCTTCACTTCCAATACTTCAACTCGACCCAACTATAGTCACTCGATGAGCCTCATGCCATGATTTGAACATAATTAAAGCGAAGCTTTCATATTGAAGATCGATAGTACTCTTAAGTCGAGAGAACCGTGTAAATTTAGTCACACCGATATTTCTATTTGACCTCAGTTATACTAACCAACAGAAAACTATCGAGTAAGTCATTCCATAGTTATCCAATAACTATCAGTACATGACCCCTTGGTTCCCCAAGTGGCCATGAGTACTACGCTACCCAACATTTGGAGAGCTTTATGTACTCTAGTCTCAACGGATGTATCAATATCCAGTTTGAATACAAATTGACTAGAAATATTTAAAATGATATATATTTTCATTGTGATAAATTACTCGCAGTTATAACACTTTATAACTACTATCACATAACATACAATTTATGGGATTTCTCTAAATACACTTTTAATTAAATTAATTAATTAATACAACACATTATATCAAGTATATAATAGAAAGAAAACACCTTTTATTTTGAACAAGATTGGTTATCGAGTTAGATATATGTAACAAATTACATAATTGCCCTTAAGGCATACCCATAACTCTACCAATCTCCCACTTGCACTCGACATTAATTATAGAATCTTATTTCATCTTCTTTAATCAGTTTCTTCAAAACCAATTGGGTTAGTCCCTCAGTGAACGGATATGCTATTATGCTTTAATTACCCACTCCATCAATCAACTTTCTCCGATGCTGATAAACTGTTTTATCATGTGGCACAATTCGGAGTATGTCTCTCGACTCGAGCGAGCTCTAAATTCTATTATCACTATATCATGACATTGTTATCATATAATAATATTATGGGATTCTCAACATTTGGAATCACCCTCAGCCCACTTATAAATTTGTGTGTTTATATATATACTGTGGCGCTATTCAAGGCGATGTATTTAGCCTTTTTATTGAATCAACCGCAGTCTTTTATTAGGAACATTTCCAGTTTAAAAATTCTTAAATTGAATTTATTATTTACATGTTATACTCAATATCACTTATGAAGTTTGAGTCTGAACACTCCTCCATAAGAAGTTTGTTGTTTCTATAAACAATTCTCTAGTTTTTCATAAATACACGAGGACACTCCAATCTACCATTTAGTGATATCAATTTGGATTTGATAATTGCTTCATGTATCAAATACATAAAAAAATCACGATATTGTAGACAACATAACATGTATGATAATTCCTATTGCCAATGCATAAGGAATCCATTTTACATGTTTCGTATTAAAATTTTAATAAGGTGTCCTTGCATATCGTTTGGGACATTCCTGATACTTTTATACTTACTATAAAATAATCATTTACAGATCCAATGTCGAGTATTAAAACAACTAAGCCTAATTTTAATATAATTACATCGTTAAAATCAGCAACGTGTTGTTTACTTATGGTTTAGAAATATCTATGTACCTTTAACGTTCTTTCTTTTGAACACACGCTTCCTCCGCATTTTGACTGATAATCAAATTATTTGATACATCTATCAAAACACTTGTTCAATTTTGATGCTTTTCAGGATGATATTTTCATATCCATTCTCGGATCATATCTGGAAACTCACAAACTCAGTATCGCTCCTACTGACTTCACGACACTTTTGTTGTTATGCGCAAATAAACAAGTTTAAATCTATATCCAGTACTTTCTATTTCAACACATAAATACTAAAACTAAAGTCATAGCAGGCGATAATTTTATGAGTAAAAGCCAAATCAACTTGAGCATAGCAAATGGTGAATCTGTTACTTTAATTTTAGCAATTGAAATTCACGATAATATTCTTATCAATGTGGCTCACTATGTTCCAACTGCATTTGTCTTTCTCATAAAGACACATTTGCGGCCAATGGATCATATCCCTTCGGATGCAACTATCAAAATCATATTTTGATAATTTACTTGCAAGCTATTTTAGATTAGCACATCATACCATATCACAAAGTCAATACTTTTAATAGTTTTATTAAACAATCGAGGATTATTTATTCTTGACATTGACAAGAAACTCATAGTTTCTCTTTAATGTGCAAGAATACTCATTATACATTCTAATGTATTTGTGTTCATTTAGGTTTGATCAATTTCATTTCATCTCTTGTAATCAATTTTATCATTAGATCGTATCCAAATTCATTTTATAACAATAGTTTCTTAAAGAAATTCCTTCACTATGGAGTTGGCATTTCTTAAAACTTTTTTCTCAATGCAATAGAATGGGCATCCATAAACATTTTATGAATTGCCTCACAAAACTGATTTTGCATTAGTTCACAATATATTTATGTTCACAACATAAATTAGTCTTCTAATGACTATTGTTCCAAAACTCACTTGGGACGGTTCATACAAGATCCCTTACGTACAATTATTATATGCAGTCTTTTGACTCGCACAACCTACCAACTCCTTGGCCTAGGATATGTTGAGGTTTCTTATAAACCCTTATCTTATATGATTTGTAAACTATTGTAACAACCTGGCGTTTTACCTAGTCGGTTATTGTCATTAGACGATTAAAAATTTCTATCATGTTGCTATTGGAATTTGAATCAATTTGAAATTCTTTTAAACAATTTATTTAATGATTCAAATGGGCTTTGTATTGAGAATCTAGCCCACATTTACATCCCTTGGTTGCCGTTCTCTTTTGTCGATCAGAAGTCCATTCCCCATTTCATTTTTGTGAAAACCCTAGATCTAAACGAAAGATAACAATGGCGGCTCCGTCTCGTTCTTTCGTTCGTTCCCCTTTCAAAATCATTCGCAAACCGTCCCTCTCATTTTACAAAAAGAAATGAAAACCCTAGTACGAAAGGAAAATGGCCGCCGTGTTTACTGTCGTTCGTCCCTCTTTTCAAAGATAGGGCATGCTCGTTCGTTCTCTCGGCAGACTTAGGGCATGGAAGAAATCGAAGAGGGGCTGCTAGGGTTAACTTCGTTCGAGTTCCTCCGAGTCGCGTTGATAAGGTGAGTATTCTCACATCTAATTCATTCTCGTTTTGGTGCTTCTGAAGTTCGATTTTGATTCGATATTGACTATGTTGGCCCATGGTTTTCGTTCGATGTTGTTATGAGAATTCCCACTGTGCTTATATCGTTCGACTTGAATTATTGTGGGTGATTTGTGCCTTGTTTAAAGTTGCGATTTTGGGCTGTTGATTAATTGATACTCTTGGCTTTGAATTTGTGACCCCTTGTTGACTTCGGTCCTTTTGATTTGTTAAATTAGTTTGCTGTGATGATGGATTTTGGGGTTCATTTGTTTTGAATTTCTAGCAAGTGATTTTTATGTTGACTGTAACACTTTTCTCTGATCATCTGTTCGGTGATGATATTCTGGCTTCTTCTTTTAAATTGTAAGTTCTGCGACCTTATTCTGGGTTGGCTTTTATGCTATGACTTCGGTCTTTATTTGAAGCATCATCGATAACATTGTTGCTCATCTCTGAGTTTTAACTTTACTGTTGGTAATGAATACCTATCGTTGGCTTCACTGTTTCTCTTGTACTCTGATATGCTATTCATTGTTTCCCTGTCTGTTGCATATTCATGTAGTCTGGTTCCATCAATTGACATTGGTGGAATTCACTTGTACATATTTTTCTTTCTGTTGCAATTGCACTTGATATCATTCAGGTATTTGTTTTCCTGGTTGTATTCTTTGTGCAGTTTGGTATCACTTATGATTTGAGTTCGTGGCTATGTCCGTAGTGCATTTATCACTCGAGTTCTTGTCTGTAATACTTGTATTACTTGTATTACTCGTGCATATCGTTTGATTCCTTGTAGTCTCTGTGCCCTTGTGATCGTGTGGTGACTGCAGTATTCGTGGCAGTTTACCCTTGTATCCTTGAGGTAGCAGCAGTTTCATTTATGTTGTTCAATGCAACCTTTGTTCGCATTTTAGTATACAGCCATTTGAACCTTTTCAATTGTCGCTTTACTGCAACGTGGGTCTGCATACTTGATATGCAGTAACCTATAGCATTTGTTCATCTTCGACCATTGTGTCACCTTGTCTTGTTTGATTTTGTAAAACTCTTGGCAGTGATCTTTAAATATTGTGTGATGTGGTGCCCTATCTATGGTGCTCTCACCATCATACTGCTCGGTTCGTACAGTTTCATTGCATGTGTGCGTGTCCCTTGTTCATGTGGCTGTTGGTCTTCATTGCACTTGAATGTGTAGTCTTGTTCACTGTTCTGATATCAATTCAATTGAGCCTTGTTGCAGTTCGTGTCTGCACTCTTTTATTGATAGTTGGTTGGTTTGTTAGTTTCATTTTTGGTTTCACTGGATTGAGTGGCACCAGTCTTCGTTCATGTATTTGCCTTTGAGCATTCCACTGTGGCTATGGTTCTTCTTCGGTCATGGCTGTCTGAAATTGCAGTTTTGCATCGACTTGTAGCATTCTTTGAGACAGTTGGCATTATTTTGTATTCGAGTCAGATGTTTTTGGAGCCTTGTACCGTCCTGTTTCACCGTTGTACCCTGATTCATTTGCCATGTGCAGTTTGTTATGTACCATCACTAGTGTACATATTTCGTATTCTCGTCTCCTTCTTGTTAAAACTGCATTTTTGCATTTGATTTCTTGAACATGATTTTTAACACCTGACTGCTTATCTTCTGGCCCCAGTGAGCTTCGTCTCTGGCCATCTGATTTTCTGGATGCATTGATGTTCACTGATCATTCATTGTTGATATTCCTTGTAAGTCTGGTCTTGTTGTTTCTTGATGATACTGACCACTGTTTCATTGTAGTGCACACTGTCCTGTTGCACTTGTAGTATTACTTTGACCAGCCTGTTTGTTTATCACATCTGCTTCATTACTTGAGCCTGTTTCACGTTATCACTTGAGTACATGATAGTCTTCATTGCACTTGATAATGATGTTAAACTTGGAGGATCATTTCTGTAGTCACGGCACTGTGTTTCATTTGTACATCACTGTGCTTTGTTTTCTTTTGTGCACTCCACTGCCTTGTGCATTTGAGTTGAACCCGACTTTCTCTGGGTTTGACCTTATGCGCGTTTCGTGAATTTCCGTTGATCTTTTATGCATTGCGTATGATAGTGGCGAGGCAGTGCACGCGTGCGTGTACTGCAGCCCTATCAGATTTGACAGTTTTAAATTGATTTAGTCGATTTGATAAATTGTTTATTTATCTCTGTTGATGATTTAAATCTGCTGATTTTTGCTAAACACTGTTAAGTGTTATATTGACCGTTATCCGGTTTCCTTGTTTAAAGAATCGGATAGACGGGAATTATTGTGACTGTCGTCTATTTAAATTATTACTGCCTATATGCACTAATAAACTGGTTTGAATTAGACTGACCTGGGTATTATTTTCTTTTGAATGTAATACTCGGGTCAGACCCGAGTATTTCAGGTTGTAGATTTTCTTCTTTGAGTTGCTGTTCAGGATATGAAGACTTTTCACATCGTCTGAAGCTGTCAGTGTCATTTTGTAGTAGTCGTGTCATTGTATAGAACGATATGTATTCATGTATATTAGTCGATAATGTACTTGTATATATAACTTCTAGAGTCGACAGTTGTAGTTGTATCATATGTATTGTGTCAACTATGTATTAACTGACATCAATTATATATATATGAGACTTTTGTTTTTATCTGTGTTCCGCATTTATATTATCTGTGTTATCGTTATATCTAATGTCCTAAACTATTATGAACCATCGTAGTTTGTTTTATACTGGTAATTGGGTGTGTCGATGGGAGTAAATGAATAAGATGAAAAATAAAAAGTATATACCACTCCTATCGAGATAACCAATATTAGTGTAAGGCCAACTATGGATGGCCGCTCCTATCCAGCCTTATTCTTCGTAATAACAGACAGTATTTCTTTTAATACTCTTTGTTATTGTGAGCATAGAGGTGGGGCGTCACAGTTGGTATCAGAGCTTGGGGTTTATGGACATAATATAAAACATAACTTGGATGGAACATATGTTACAACTATTGGTCGATGTTTTAATTGTGTTTGAGTCAAAACTAAAGTTTTGAAATTTGGATGAAATTTTTAAATATCTTTATTTAAAAATAATAGTGAAATTGTGTTCTGATGATTTGATTGATTTGTGTTCTAATTATCAGAGTGCGCAGCGGAAACAGTGAAACTGTCTTCGCTGAGTACAACTGATAATCTTTTTGATTTAAAAATCAAAATACGAAATTGATATGAATTTCGTTTGTTGTTTACATAGCTGTAATTATTTTGTTTCTTTGAGAACTTCGAATCCAAATTGAGGATTCGAAGAAATTGCAGATATGTGATTTTTGTTGAAATTTCCGCTGACTTTCTTTTGTACTAATCATCTATTGATTAGATTTTTGCTGTTTTAAATTATCTTCATTGAAGATACATTTGAATGATTCTTTGTTCATTTTGTAGTACGTGCAAAAATTTAAATTGCACGTTATTGCATTTATTTTACGTTGAACCGATGCTTGGTTATGAAACGTATTTTGTTGCCGTTATTTTTACAACGGAATTTTACACCAATGCTATATTTTGAAGTACGGTGTTTTGTGGCATTTGATGAATGAAAATTCACTGACATTACATTTTGATGTAGATTGTTTTGATGTGATTTTGATGTTTTAAAACTACTGTCGCTTTGGCTTCAGTAACCGCCAAATTTTAAAAGTGGATTTTCAAGCGGATATTCCGCGATACTGATTTGTAACCGTTTTTACGGTATTTTGAGAAGTACAATTTCCTTATCGAAATTGTTACTGATTTGCTGTTTTAATCACGTGATTGGAAAATCGTTTTAAAATGAAAATTGTTTTATAAAATTTTAGCAGTTTGCGCTTTCAAAAGAATGAGAAAGCGACTTAAACGATTCAGCAAAATCGAGGATTATGACCCCTTTCTTTTACTGTTTCGCTTAACTCCGGACTTGTTCAGTTGAGAATGTGAATTGTTATTTTTACAAAAAAAAAAAAAAAATTGTTTTCAGAAATTTAACAGTTTACGCTTTCAAAAGAATGAGGAAGCGATTTAAACGTTTCAGCAAAATCGAGGACTATGACCCCTTTCCTTTACTGATTCGCTTAATTCCGGACTTGTCCGTTTGAGAATGTGAAAGGTATTTTTACAAAATACACAATTTTGCACTTTCAAGGAAACGATGAAGAGAATCAAACGATTTAGTAAAACACGTGGTATGGGACATGTGCGTTTGCTATTTCGGTTAATTCCGGACTCGTTAATTGAAACATTTTGATGCTTTCGTGTGCTTTCGAGCCACTATGAGGACCTTCGGGTCATTTGTTGGGCTTTCGGGCCACTCTGCGGACCTTCGGGTCATTTGTTGGGCTTTCGGGCCACTCTGCGGACCTTCGGGTCAAATACCAGTACTAGACCTTCGGGTCACTCTGCGGACCTCCGGGTCAATCTGATGGGCGCCAAAATTATGTTGAGTACTTGGTAGGCTTCGGCCACTCTGGGATGCACGTGCGGCGAATTTAAAACTCGCCATCTGATGGGATCGATCCAAGATTTTATGTTGATTTTCTAGTACTTGGTATCCTTTCTTGTGGCATTTTGCTTCTTTATGGTCAGTTTTCGTTCATGTTCTGTGATCGTCTTGCTATTGGCTTGTGGCTTGGTTAGTTCCTGTTGTCAAGTTGCTTGCTACCTAGATTTTTGCTCTTGTATTGTTCTGTTAATTGTCATAGTGGAAGTTGTCTTTGCTTCTATGTAATTGTGTGAAGCTTTTGCTTCTATCTGGTCATAGATTGTTGTTATTTTGTATCTCTGTGAGTCAGTATGTGAATGTATTGCGCATCTTGTAAAACGTGGCCGATCCACTTTAAAAACTGTCTCAGGTGTTTTGTGCATGTGCAAAACACCCATTTAAAATTATTTATAAATGTGGCACGACCCACTATAAGCCGGCTAGCCTTGCTAAAATAAAAAAAACTTTGGGTGCTTCAGTATTTTTCAATGCATCACTTTTGTTATGAAAAAAAATACCACATTACAGATTTATTTCATAACGAATATTCATAAGTATTCACATTAAAATATAACCATGTCTATTTGTCAGTGAACACCGAAAATAGTCATTATTTCATAAATAATATTCGGTATGTTTTACGAAAATAATTTTCGTAATTTGTGCAATCAATAAGTGCTATATGGCATGCTCCCACTACTTCCGCCATTACTATAATAACATACCAATACGGAGGTCCATCATCCACTTAATATAGACTATTTATTTCATATACTGCAACTAGTTTAAGCTGGAGAGCTCTTTGATCAAATATCTTGAACTCAAAGAAATAAATCTCATAGTAAACAGTTTTCTATACGAAAATACATTACGGAATAGAAACCCTATTTCTTATTCCATTGTTAGGTATCAATCATTATTATTACAATTCCCTTTACCAATGCTTCTTTATGAAGCAGAAGTGACCATTCACTCTCTTCATCCCAACTATACCTTAAATCACATCTACTCTTGCACATAGTTTTTCTTTCTAAATGGTCGAACCATTCAAAAGAAAACCCTTACTACAATATCATAACGAACTCTTTACAAGATGCATTTGATCATCCTTAACATTTCAGGACATCAAATATGATACACCTTACGTAAATTGATCAGAATGACATTTCAGTGATCGAATTCTTAGATCTTTCTTGTAGTTTTGGTCTAGTGTTACATTTTACAGCTAAATTACAAATGCATTTAGCTGTAAAATCAGACGCTTGCATCGGTATTGAAACACGAACATTCAAGAAGAATTTATTAGTAAGTATATGTTATATTTCTATATGTCAATCTTTAATTAGTTCATTTATATTCTCAAATTGAGATAACTGTGTAAATTAGTCACATTGATATTTTCTATTTGATCTTAATTATATTAACCAACGGAAAACTATCAAGTGAGTCATTCTATAGTTATACAATAACTATCAGTACATAAACCCTTGTTGCCCCTAGCAGCTATGAATAGTAATACATTACCCAACATTTAGAGAGCGTTACGTACTCTAGTCTTAACAGATATATCAATATCCAGTGTCGATACATCTTGGCTAGGAATGTTTAAAATGGTATATTTATTTTCATTATGATAAATCACTCACTGTTACAAAAAATTAAAACTACTATCATAAAACATATATTTTATAGATTTTCTATTAAATATACTTTTAATCAAATTAATTAATTAATTAATATACGTATTATATTAAGTATATAATAGAAAGAAAACACATTTTATTTTGAACAAGATTTGTTATCAAGTCAGATACATATAACAAATTATATATTGCCCATAGTGCGTACCCCTAACACTATCAAATGGAGCATCCCACATTTATTGATTTATGAGTGGATATATTGGGAATGAAGTCACTACTTTGGTTTATAGTCCTTAAAATAACACATTCGGTGAGATTCCTCACCCGGTATCATAAGTTGCACAATTACCATTATGATTCTAATATAAGTAATTAATATCAATATGGGTACTGTTGACTAGAAATTTAGCCAACCTCGGGATTAGTTTAATGCACTGTGAAAGAAAAAGTTACTTGCTAATCATTAGGCATAAAAATGTAAAATGATGAAGAAAGCAAGCAATGCAAAGGACACCAAATATAGAGTGGTGCAACAAGCTTGCTCGTTCTTACTAGATTTCTTTCTTACAACCACAAGGAATTACAAAAGAATAATAAGAAACAACGCACTTAAGACTGAAAAGATAGCTAATCTTAAGTGCTTAGGATTTTAGTTTGTCGTGAGGAGCTCTGGAAAGGAGATAATGACCAGTATTCTAATATTTTTCAACCTTTTTGAAGTGGCAACATTGGGTATTTATAGTGGATAAAATGGATAATGAATGGCTAATACTTCGTAGTAAACAAGCGGAAAGCATGCATGTCAGTTGAACTGAACACATGGCCTGAAGGGACACAACTTTTGTTGGAATTGGGCCAGGCCGCAGTGGAAGAAATTAGTGATTTCAATTTTTTTATCAGTTAGGATCTTTGTTAGGCCTATGAAGTCTAAATGTATATTAGATCTAATCTAGTAAAATTTTAAATAAAACATTATTTTGTTTAAATTAAAATGGAGATTTAAATATAACTTAAACTTATATGTATTATAATGAATGTATCAAATACATTTATTTATTTGAAGTGTACGTGCAGTATATGAGTGGTGTATATATGTGCAAATGAATTTAGAGAAGAAAACCTTTTCTTTCTCTCTCTTACCCTAAGTAATTAATAAAGAGAAGATATGATAATATATGAAGTAAGGGAAACCTTTCATTTCTCTCCCTCTTTAGTTGTAATAATTAATGTATTAAATGACATTTATAACTTATCAACCAAATATACTCATGCCTTTGTTGTCAAAGTTTTAAGTAATGAAATACTTGCATACATCCATAATGATTATACACACACAAATATATATATATATATATATATATATAGTGAAAACCTATTAGTTGTTTTATATAATTTGAAATCCAAAATTAACATTAACAGGAAAGATTTCAACTAAAGAAAGGTTTGACAAAAAAATATTACATTATTTCACAAAATTCTCTTGCAAATTTGAATTAAACTAAAACATGCATATTTCCATATACATTATTATTACAATTTAATAATTTAGATCTAAACAACATATATTTGCAACCATTATAACATATGATATATGTATATAAATTTATACAAATAGTTTTGATTTCAAAGTTAATAGTTTTCGTTAAACCTTTTAATTTGGGAATGAAACAATGCCTTAGATTTACATGAGATCTTAAATATGGAAAACCACATAAAATTAAATTTGCACTAAAGTCCATTCATTAATCTTAAACCAAAGTGTTTTTTAAACAAGGATTGAAATAACAGGAAATTATTGTCAAGGACAAAATTTCTCAGCATTTTAGCCTCAAGGACAGACCTTCAGTATTTTAGCCGGAAGGACAACTTTCTTTAGGTATCAGTTTTTATAGTTTTTAGGTATCAGTTTGTAGTTATCGGTAGCAGTTTTTAGGTATCAGTTTTTAGTTCGGTAGCAGTTTTGAAAAAATGTTTGTCCTTATGAATAATTTTGAAAGAATGTTTGTTCTTATGAATAATTTTTAGGAGAATGTTTGTCCTTGTGGTTAAAATATTGAGGTCGTGTCCTTGAGGCTAAAAATATACAAATTTTTGTCCTTTAAATTAATTCCCCCTTGAAATAATTATATATAATTATTTACCACATGGAATAAAAGATCAATTTCAGAGAACTGTAGATAACTTAACATGTAAAATTCATTTTTATTTGAGTATGTAAATGTTATATAATTATATATGAAAATCTCACTCAAAATTAATTCTCAATTTCTTAAGTTTCCAAAAAAAAATTAGGACAAAGTAGGCATTTGTAAATTCATGATAAGAATTTATAGATCTAAACAATATAAAGAATAATAACAAGTTATCAAAAGTAATACGAGATTCAAAATATATCAATTTATCATGAACTTATATTAAAGGGATATTATGAAGAAACATAGTACTGAATCTGTTAGTGAAATTTTTTTGTCTCATCACACCTGAAACGTGAAGTTACTTTAGTAATAATTTCTTCGAGGATTTAGAATCAGCAAATTTAAGTAATATTAACTTTGACTTCAGGCAGTAATTGTGCCGTTGGAAGCTTCTACAATTAAGTCATTACACTTTAACTGTTGTTAAAATGTCAAATCGAACTAGTACTTTAATTTAAGTAAAGACTAAACAAAATTTAACACTGAAATCTAGATGAAAATAAACTCAAATGCAGAAAAGTAAAAGACACACAAAATTTTACATGGTTCACCATAGGGGAAATGTCACTTTCTTCTTTATATTCCTTGGTATAGATTTCAATGGCAGAGAGTACAATGATTTTTCTTTCTGAACCTTCAAATATCAGATTGGGAAAAAGATCCCTTTCTTGCTACAATGCTTTTTCTATTTATGGTACAAAGATGCACGTGGATTACCACGTTCCTTCTTCCGCTGTTTCGATTTTCGCCCTTGGCTTATGCCACATGTCATCCATCTATGTGTTTATTTAGTGTACATGGATTGATGGCACATTATTGGTGGGACATCATGATTTGAGCGGTTGAATTTTCAATTTTGGTGGGAGATCTGAAATTGTAGCGGGAATGTTTGAATTTAAGGTGGGAGATTCCAAATTTGAATGAGCTCTGAATTTCCTCTCTTCGAAGGATGATGACCAATGCATTACTTCCTTTTGCGAGTGTGAGTATGGCAAGTCACCGTCCCTTTTTTCTTTGGAGTGAACTATGCCGCTTTTACATCTTTTGCCTCAAAAAAAGGTTGCTCCTTTGACCTACCCTAAGCATTGATGATACTTACAAGGTTGGGTAATGTGATCGTGCTACCACTTGTGAAGGCCATCGGTTTATGTGATTTTGCGCCAAGCTGCTCTGAGCGATGGACTACCGGGGTTATTGATGAGGGAGACTTATATCTCGGTCATTTATTCATGAGTGTGGATCCGCGTTGGTGCACTATTTGAGTGGCCCTATGGGCAGCCCTTGGATTGATTTAGACATAGCGTGGTACTACTTAGATAGCCCATTGTGAGTGCAGTGCAGATCCGTTCTTGGAGGTATTAGCAATGTACATGCTTTGGGAATGATATTGGGGTTTATTCAACCCTTTAAGTGCAGTGCAATCCTTCTCTTTTCAGCTCATGTTTCGATGGCGGTGCACTTCCGATGGTCATGCATTGTGTCATTTCACTCTTTTCTATTGTCAAAAATGGGGCAGCACATTCTTATTTTCCTTTAATATGAGATTGTTAGTGTAGTTTTACTATCTGTATATATTGGCTCGTGAGTGCAGTATGTCATTGATTGCATGCATCTTTTTAAGTAAAGTGTATTATTCTTTGACCCATTTATACAACTTATTGTATCGCGGTGCAATATTAACGTTTTATTGTTATGTAGGATTTTGGTTACGCTATATTTCCATGTATTATAGTTGCAGACCATCTATTGCACCCAATGACCATGTTTGGTTTTGGGCATAGTATCATAATGTAACATTGGGTTTAGGGGGATCGATGCAGTTTGAATCTTTGTTGTTGTCTTACAATTTCTGAGTGCAATATTTTCTTGACTGCTTCATTCTTTGCCTTTTTTTCTTTGTAGTCCATCTTTTTTTGTGAGGGCATCCCATTTGGATTTTGGTGCTTACGTCATATTGCCTTCAACAGGATTCAGAAAATATGGGTGTAACACTTGCCCCCCAAGTCTGGGGCGGTTGTAGTTCGGTGTAGACTTGTCTTCATTGGCCCTCACACCCCATCATTCTCGTCCACTCCTTTCTTTCCATTCACTAAAGGGATAATGTTTTGATAGTCGTTTCACATTTAAATGCTCTACTGCACATGTCATTCTCTAATTAGCCAATCCCCTAAATCATTGTCATATCACCCTCTTCACTTTCTAGGTAAATGTGTCTCGATCTTTGCACTTATTATCTTTTCTATTAATTGATTGATGTTTCATACGTATCCTTTTTATTTCGATTGTGCGGCTAGCATTCAAATTAAGGTGCGTATATATGGTTTTGTTGAATTTTTAATTTTGACGATGTAATTAATGATACATGATCCCATTTTGATTTTAACATGTTGGTACAAGGGCCCAATTTGGTTTTAGTCCCTGCCTTACATAGAGGAGTGGGTGGAGGACTGACGCTCATATATATTTTTGTGGTTTTACTAGAAATATCAAGAAGGCCAAGGCTCGGCTGATGGACACTTTAAAAGGTATGAGGGAAAAAGTCGTACTTATAATTTATGCGCTTAAGGGTTCCTTGAACGAAGTTCGAGGTAGGGTTGCCTTCTTCTCAAAAAAATTTAGACAAGAGAAAGCTAAGAGCAAGACGGGGCAGGTTTTCTCACAGCGTGCTAAGGATGTCTTCAGCCCTTCTTACTTTATGCTTGACCCGAGCTTCCAATGCAATTTTGCAAGCTTCAAGGTGGCTGTAGAAGAGCTAATGTACCCTTGGGTTGGCGCTTGCTATGACCCCTAAGGTCTATCCCCGTTAGTGGAGTCCCGCCTCTGACCAGCGTTCCATAAACGTTTTTTTGCGAAGTGCGAGCAAATGTATAGAACATATAATTGTGCACAGATCTTGAATAATCACGGGCGGAACTAAGTAAACTTGAATAGACCTTAGTTTCTAATGTTTACCTGGAGAGCTTTAAGCAATTTTTGGAATTGTACATGATCCCTAAGTTACAGTATGTTCCACATATTGTTTTTCCTTGTCATTTTCTAGATTAGCTTCTTGTGCAGTTCATGAATCCTAAAATAAGCTTTTGACATGCGTATTTTGCTGCATGCTTGGCGTGACCTACCCCCTTGTTTAGAGGCACGCTTACGTTCGTTTTGTGCTTAGCACGGTCTACCCCGCTATTTGGAGGTAGACTGATATTTGTCTGTGAAGTCAGGTCGCATATTTACAACCCTTTTAATTCATGCGCATGATTTTTATGACTGGTTCAGGCTATTTAATATCCTTATATCCAGTATGGCAACATTAATGGAATTAACATAGAGGGATTTTTATACTGGTTTGGAACGTCTAATATCCCTACGACCAGTTTGGCTAAGAAAGTTGGGTTGTGTTTTGATAGTTGGTTCGAGCCGTCTAATATCCCTATGTCCAGCGTGACTATGCTAACAAAATTAACATCAGAACGTTTTTTATACTAGTTCGGGCCGTCTAATATCCCTACTTCCAGTTCGATTATTTTGCAATGTTAAAGAGATTAACTCAAAGAGATTTTTATACTGGTTCGGGTCATCTAATTTCCTACCAGTTGATTGTATTATTATTTTTCATAATAATTACAATGTTTATTACATCAGTAATGTAAATCACAAAAAATAAGATCCAAGGTGCTCTGAATTCCATGTTCCTGGAATTAGGTTTCCATTAGGCTTTAATAGTCGGTACACTCCGTTTTCCAGAACTTCTACTATGACTGATGAGCCTTTCCAATTTAGGTCCAGTGGTCCATCTGCTAGGTCTTTTATGTTGGCCATAACCCTTTGCAGTACAAAATCCCCCTTTCAGAAGTTTCACTCCTTGAGCCCAACATTGTAGTTCTTTGCCATCCTTTTTCGGTATATGGCATATACTATTGCCGCCTCATCTCTTCTTTCCCTAACGAGATCTAGGGAAACTTCCTTCAGCCTTTTGTTCTTCTCTGTCATGTGCGATATTCTTCTGTGTGATGGGAGTTCTGTTTCGACAAGGAACATGTTCATATCCACAGGTTAGCGAAAAAGCAGTATGGCCAGTTAGGGATCTGCTCAAGGTTTGGTAGGCCCATAATATCAGAGATAGCTCTTCTGCCCACTTTCCCTTAGCTTTCTGCAATCTTTTCTTAAATGAACTCGCAATGTTTTGGTACTGGCTTCAACCTGTTCATTCGCTTGTGGGTGTGCCATGGAGGAAAAACTCTTAGTTATGTCATTCTTTTCACAAAGCTCTGCAAACTTCTTGCTTTCAAACTGGGTGTTGTTATCAGAAATTATATTATGGGGGATTCCAAATCTGTTGATTATGTTTCTTACCACAAAAGTGACTATCTTCTTTGCAGTGATCGTGGCTGAGGGTTCCACCTCTACCCACTTAGTGAAGTAGTCTATTGCCACTATAGCATACTTCACCCCTACCTTTGAAATAGGAAGTGGACCTATCAAATCATGCCCTATATGTCGAACGGTCATGGACTGGTAAGTGGGATGAGCTCATAAGATGTCTGTTTAGGGATACTCGCAAATCGTTGACATCTATCACATCTTCTTACGAATTCCCTCGCATCCTGAAGTGTTGTGCGACAGTAATAACTATGCCTTAATACTTTCTTTGCTAACTTCGCCCCTCCTGAATGATCACTGCATTGGCCCACATGTAGTTCGCCCATGACCTGTACCCTCTCTTCTTTGGAAATGCACCTAAGATAAGGGATTGAGTACTCTCTCTTGTATAGTGTGTATCAAAGAAGGAGTAGTACGGAGCCTGGTATCTTATTTTTTGAGTTTCTTTTTTGTTCTGAGGTAGAGTCCCATTTAGCAGGAATTATTTGATGGGAGTCATCCAGTTGTTCTCCTAAGTTTGTTGAAGTGTGGGTTCAATTGCGAATTGTTCCTAATTTTCTGTTGTTTCCTTATCTTGAGCCCCTTGAATCAGTGCCCGCTGGGCTCTGGTTAAGACCAGTATCTGATTTGATTCTGTTATGCTTGGCTCTGCCTGATGCCCTATTGTTACTACCTCTATTTATTTGCCGCTTTGGTGCTTGTAAGTTTGGCTAATGAGTCGACAGACGAGTTGTTTTCACATGAAATTTATTCTATGCTGAACTGTTTGAACTGCTCTAGTAATTTCTTAGAAAGTTCCACATATTTGGCTAAGGTTGGTTCCTTTGCTTGGTAATTTCCATGCACTTGGTTCACAACTAATTAAGAATCGCTGTGAATTTTAATGTGGTTATCTTCATTACCTTGGCCATTCTTAGGCTTGCGAGGATAGCTTCGTGTTATGCAACGTTGTTGGTTTCTTAGAAACCAAGCTTCACTACTCCATACAGCTTTTGCTTATCTGGAGTGGTCAGTACATACCCAATTCCTACCCCATGTTCATTTTATGCTTTGTCTACGAATAGTTGATAGAACTAAGGGGTTGAGCCTTCTTCCTTTGGTTGAGGTTTGGCTGGCAACGCGCATTCTACGATGAAGTTTGCGAGTGCTTGACCTTTGATTTCCTTTTAAGGACAATAAGTGATGTCGTATTGACTGAGTTCCATTACCCATTTTAGTAAGCGGCCTGAGGTTTTTGGCTTCTGCAGTATCTGCCTTAGGGGTTTGCCTGTGAGGACTTTGATGGGATGTGCTTGGAAATAGGGCCGCAACTTCCGTGCTATAAGGAGCGGGTAGTAAGCTACTTTTCAATGATTAAGTAGTTCAGCTCTGCTCTTGACAACTGCTTCCTTGTGAAATAGATGGGCCTTCAGATGACCGCCCTACAACACCGACACCCAGTATACATGTATAAGTGTGCTGTAGAAGTGCTCGGTCGATGTAGGATGATCATCAGTAAAGTAAATAATACATCACAGAACCTGTCGTATATATCACACCACATCAAATAAAATATAATAGTGAAATGTCTCAGATACAAAACAGGCGAGACAGTAAATAACTAAATAGATGATGTGCACGTAAATGTGCATATTTTTACCACCATATTTATTCTATTTAAATTAAATAAATGATCATATTGGGTGTTTTAACTTGTTTTAACCAAAATCCATATTAATTTCAAATTGTCACATATCCATCTTCATATAGGGGCAAAACGGTCATTTGTGTGCATATATTTCTTTAAGAAAAATTAATTGGAAATTTATATATATTTGTGTAGGAATTTGATCTCAAATAGGAGTGGTTTCATGAAGACACATGCATGCACAAAATGAATACAAAGGAATGAAGATGGAAATAATTCAAAGTGAAGAACATGGAGGACCCCACCTACCCACCTACCTTAATATACAAATTAGAGGCTAATGCACATGTGACATGCTTATGGAATTAATGGCTTCATGTACACTTAAATGATGATTAGTAGAAGCTAATGATTACTTGGACTCCACACTATCTCAAAGGTAGTTTGGGCATTCCTCAAATTATGGATTAGGGTTTCATGCTTGTATAAAAAACCCATTATGTTCATGTAACCTCTTCTACCCTCTTTAAGCCCTCTCATGGAGGCCATCTCTTCTCTTAATTTAGCTTAGTTCTCTTTTATTTCTTTTCATAGCTACTTTGCCATTCATTGTTATTTTCATGTAATTTTCTTTTTATTGAAATTTAATACATGCTCTTTCCTTTTCATGCTTATTTACTTTAATGTTTGTAGTGTAGATTTACTTTCATGCAAGTAGAATAGTTTTAATTCTTGTTAATTAGCTCTCTTTTACATTAAGCTTTCAATTTCCTTTCATTTTGCTTTCATGTTGTTAGCTACATTTGTTAATCAAATGACAAATATGAGAGGCTAAACCCCTTCAATTTAGGGGTAATGAAGCTCTCTAATTATGTAGCTTCAACTATTTGTTAATTCATGCTCTCGTTTTGTGCTTAATGATGATGATAGAAATGGTTTACTAGTTGTTTTTGCTTTGAATTTGATAGCCTATATTGTTGACACCAAATAGGCTATGCTTAAACAATCACTAACACTAATTGCCTCTTCGTTAAAATATGATTATGGCAAAAGAAAGTGATTTGAAATTAAAATTTGATGGTCTATATTTCTAATCAATAGTTAATAGGCCAACTTAAAATAGATTCATTTTCATTGTCAAGTTTCGTGAAAGTTAGCAAGTGGTTTAAGGGGTGTGTTATAGTTTGATGGCTTATGTTGGCTAATCAAAAACACAATTATGCCATACTTATGATAAGCACATCAATTAAAGCACTAATGACCATAAAAGAGAGATCATGATTTCATATGTGTTGAACTACATGATCTAGAGAGTGGATTTATTCTCTAAATTGTCACTTAACTCTTATATTTGCTTCTCATTTCTTTTAGTTAGTTAGTTAATTATCTAATTATCTAGCTTAACTTTCATTTGGAATTGGTATAATTTGATTGAATTGAAATTTTAAAATCATTAATTCCCCGCGGATCGACCCGTATTCGCCACGTACTACAAGTGTATGCCGTGCGCTTGCGGTATAAATTTTATTATAAATTTTTCGACGGTTTTCTAATTCGATAGAAAATTCGGCGTTTAACAAGTTTTTGGCGCCGTTGCCCGGGAATTGTTTTGATTTTAGTTTTCTATTCTTCGAATTATTTTTGTTTAATTTTATTGTGTGTTTGTTTTCCTTTAAAAAAAATATGTGTATATATCTTGTTTTTATTTCAGGCTGCCAAAGCAGAATCACAAAAGGAGAAGAACTGCTGCCAAAAATAAATTGATTGCTTATAAAAAAAAATTTGCACCCTTTTCTATTGTTTTTATTTGCATTGTTGTTTGCTTGCATTTAAAAAAAAATTCAAAAACAATTTCATTGTAGTTGCATTGTTAATACACGTTTAATTTTAGTTTTGCATTTCATCTTAAATTTTGATTAATAATAACGGTTAGACATCAATAAATTAATTGTATATTGGTAAATTGTCTTCTTTGAACAATTTAATTTCTTGGTGTCTAGGCTACGGCAGAGAAATAACCATTTATAAATATTACAGTGATTTGTAAATATTATAGTGGTTGTTCCTCTGAAGGTACTTAAACCTTCGGCTGCATTGCTACGGTGATTCGTGGTGCACCAATAAATCCTGTCTGTTACCTGGCTGAGAACTATCTTGTTGATTTAAGACAAAGCGTGATTATACAATTTTGGGTTTACTTAGGATAAACCATTTGTAATTAACCCTTGCATTAATTTAGTTGCATTAGTTCGTGCATATTTTTTATAAAAAAATTGTAAATATTCCTTTTCTTTTTCTTTGAAATTTTTAAACCCTTTTCCTTTGAAATTTCAAAAATAAAAAAAATAAAAAAATTTAGAAAAATCAAAATTCAAAAAAAAATATAAAATCTTTTCAAAATAAAAAAAAATCAAAAATCATAAACAAAACAAAAATCAATTTTCCATTTTGAAAAATAAATTCTATTTGTAATTTTTCCTTTATAAAAAAAACCCAAAAACATTCTTGAAAATGTCCGAGTTTCCCCACTTACGTGAATTTTACAATAGTTGTGAAAATTAATATAATCCATATGATTTCACTCCAAATTCGTATGGATATTTTAACAACTTTTGTTCAAATGATTTGAATTTTGAACCATAAAATTTTCAAAATACCGGTCAACCTTCGACTCTTGATAATAACATTTCATCTTTACTTGAAATCTCTACACAACAAAATCAAATGATAAATGATTTGTGTAATTCATATTTGTGTAATAAATCGAGTCAAGGATTTCAAAGTAATCAAGATTTGAATTCACTTCAAAATGCAAACAATTTCGAGTATAAGCCATGCCAATTCAATTTTGAACTCCAAACGAATTTCAAAATCAAAACGAAAATGTGATCTGCTTTTCAAATAATTTTGGCAATGGTAATAATCTCGACTACGATACGAGTGAAAATTTTTGTTCTCAACAAATCCAAATCGAAAATTCTCAAGTTAATAACTACAAATTGGATTTTGTAGAACAAATGGACGAAATCTACAATGATCACTTGGATTCGTTGTTTGAAACATATATGAAACAACATGAAAAACAAAACTAAATTCCACCATGTGACGAGTCAATTGATAATCCACCTTCTACCCAAATCGACGATTTTCAAATAACAACTTTTGAAATTGAAAATAACGATCTTAATAAAGTTGTTGAGAACACGGTAATTGAGTTGGATTTCAATTCTTTTGAGGGCGTGGAACCAAATTTAAAATCCGATCTTCCTTTTCTCGATTCCAAAAGTTTGAATACAACAACTTTGGATTTTGAACTTGAGATACGCAATGAAGTTGTTGATAATCCAACAAAGGAAGATAAATTTAATGAACATGATTTTTTTGTACTTTTGGACGACGAGTTGTTAAATTCCGATGGGGAAGATTTGAATCACCACTTTGATTTTGAAATCAATAAATTTGAAGAAGTTTTCAATGATAAGCTTGAATTTCAAATTGGTGAAAATGAACTTGAATTTAAATCAATTGTTTTATCAACCCCAGAAATCATCGAAAAGGAAACAACTCGTAAGATTTTTAATAAAACGACATTCATTTTCCCAAATCAAAATTCAACTTTGAAATCATTTATGGTTTGGTTTTCCGAGCTTAAGCTGTGTCTCGTATACTTGACGAGACAAATGAATCGGTCTTTGGAAGACCGTTTCATTTACTCTTTAACATCATATTTTCTAATGTCTTGTAAATAATAGCTTTTCATGTAAATATAGGTCATTTTTATTTTATTTTTCTCCTTTCACTTGGGTTGACTGTGGGGACACAGTCAAAATCAAGTGTGGGGGGAGACTCATATTCTTTTTGATTTTTCATGATCAATTTTTATTTTTCTTCCAAAACAAAAAAAACCAAATTTTTTTAAGCATTTTGATTTATTTTTAAATAAACACTATAGGATAAAAATATGGTTTTGGTTTATGAAATTGAAATTTTGAAAATTTATTTATCTTAACAAAAATAAAAATGAAGTTTGATTACAAATAACGATGGTTTAACCGCATATAGGAAGTTTCATACATGTTAATTATGAAATATCCTAATTGAAAATCTTTGTTTTAAAAAGTAGTGAATTCAAATAAAAGGATATAACATTTTTTTTTATCTTCTAAGTTAAATGGTGCTAAGATGATTTTGCAAAACTCTCTCCCTTTTTAAAAAAAACAAAAAAAAAATATATCAGTATAAAAAAAAACATTTGTATATATGTATGTATTTTTTTAACACCTAGAGTCATGTGTTCACACTCGTGTGCTCACTCACCATGCTCTGTACCCTTCTCATGTAAGCCCGAAAGGCAGTGCACGATCGGTATATCTGGCCTCAGTTTATCTGAGTTAGGTGTGTGTATATAAAAATTCTTTTACTAATAACGCCTACAGTCAATAAGTGTTCACACTTGTGTGTTCACTCGCCATGCTCTATATTCCCCTCACATAAGTCCGCAAGGCAGTGCATGGGTAATATATCTGGCCTTAGTTTACCTGAGTTAGGCATATGTAAATATTGTTAATATCAATAAAATTTTCAAATAAGAGAGAGTAAGCAATTGAAATCCAAGCACTATTTTAACTTATTTGATTTGACTTGTTATTGAACTGAAATGAAAATACCACTTTGATAAACTTTGATAATCAACTAAGGATTCGTTTCATAATTACACTGTGATATCAACCAAAACAACGAGTTACACTATTGTCTATTTGTTATGATAACTTGATTTTTGTTGGAAATTTTGACGAGTAAATGACTTAAATTTTCAAGATAATAATCAAACCTACATTTAACTTATTTGTGTTAATTTAAAAGTAAATCCTTCATTCGTAAATATTTTCAAAAACTCGCATTCATCTCTTTGTAAATAAATCTTGCATTTTGTAAATATTTTCATTCTGCATTTGGATTTTGTGGGTAGTACCTCTGAAAACCCTCACGAGACAACACTCGTCCTACTGGGGATACCCAGAAGTTTAACGGCTTGTTGCATACGCTCAATGCAATCGTGCTCCCTACGAAAACAGATTTATCTTAGTTTTTCTTTATTCGAGGACGAATAAAAAGATAAGTGTGGGGGTATTTGATGTGCACGTAAATGTGCATATTTTTACCACCATATTTATTCTATTTAAATTAAATAAATGATCATATTGGGTATTTTAACTTGTTTTAACCAAAATCCATATTAATTCCAAATTGTCACATATCCATCTTCATATAGGGGCAAAACGGTCATTTGTGTGCATATATTTCTTTGAGAAAAATTAATTGGAAATTTATATATATTTGTGTAGTAATTTGATCTCAAATAGGAGTGGTTTCATGAAGACACATGCATGCACAAAATGAATACAAAGGAATGAATATGGAAATAATTCAAAGTGAAGAACGTGGAGGACCCCACCTACCTTAATATACAAATTAGAGGCTAATGCACATGCTTATGGAATTAATGGCTTCATGTACACTTAAATGATGATTAGTAAAAGATAATCATTACTTGGCCTCCACACTTTCTCAAGGGTAGTTTGGGCATTCCCCAAATTATGGATTAGGGTTTCATGCTTGTATAAATAACCCATTATGTTCATGTAACCTATTCTACCCTCTTTAAGCCCTCTCATGGAGGCCATCTCTTCTCTTAATTTAGCTTAGTTCTCTTTTATTTCTTTTCATGGCTACTTTGCCATTCATTGTTATTTACATGTAATTTTCTTTTTATTGCAATTTAATACATGCTCTTTCCTTTTCATGCTTATTTACTTTAATGTTTGTAGTGTAGATTTACTTTCATGCAAGTAGAATAGTTTTAATTCTTGTTAATTAGCTCTCTCTTTCATTAAGCTTTCATTTTCCTTTCATTTTGCTTTCATGTTGTTAGCTACATTTGTTAATCAAATGACAAATATGAGAGGCTAAACCCCTTCAATTTAGGGGTAATGAAGCTTTCTAATTATGTAGCTTCAACTATTTGTTAATTCATGCTCTTTTTTTTGCTTAATGATGATGATAGAAAGGTTTACTAGTTGTTTTTGCTTTGAATTTGATAGCCTATATTGTTGACACCAAATAAGCTATGCTTAAACAATCACTAACACTAATTGCCTCTTCGTCAAAATATGATTATGGCAAAAGAAAGTGATTTGAAATTAAAATTTGATGGTCTATATTTCTAATCAATAGTTAATAGGCCATACTTAAAATAGATTTCATTTTCATTGTCAAGTTTCATGAAAGTTAGTAAGTGGTTTAAGGGGTGTGTTATAGTTTGATGGCTTATGTTGGCTAATCAATAGCACAAATATGCCATACTTATGATAAGCACATCAATTAAAGCACTAATGACCATAAAAGAGAGATCATGATTTCATATGTGTTGAACTACATGATCTAGAGAGTGGATTTATTCTTTAAATTGTTACTTAACTCTTTTATTTGCTTCTCTTTTTTTAGTTAGTTAGTTAATTCTCTAATTCTCTAGCTTAACTTTCACTTGAAATTGGTATAATTTGATTGAATTTAAATTTTAAAATCATCAATTCCTTGCGGATCGACCCGTATTCGCCACGTACTACAAGTGTACACCGTGCGCTTGCGGTATAAATTTTATTATAAATTTTTCGAAGGTTTTCTAATTCGATAGAAAATTCGTCGTTTAACAATAGATCACAACATCTGAGTATATAGATCCATACAGTAAGCAGTATAAGTGGTAGAGTTATACATCAAACAATAACTCATAAAAATATCTCTAAATAGTAAAGCACCAGCAAGCTCCAAGTGCTGTGTAGCGGAATAGCAAATGAGTACATATAATAATACGAGAATAGCCTCTGCTCGCCACCTATCCAGCTCTATGTGCTCATTAGACCTGATATATCTAATATACTCATTTAAGAGTACCTAGAGTAATAAGAAGCAAAGCATAAAACCCTAGGTCAGACAAAAATCTACTGTGAGCGATAGATATCTCAAATACTATAAAGGCAATAAACTAGGACAAATAGTATGGAGAATCATATCTGACATCTCCCTGCATCCACAGAGTTAGCACATATAAAGGATATATGCTACTCTATGATAGTGACCATGGGTGCGCTGTGTATCAAGGTACCAGGGGTGTCTAGATATCGGCATTGGCAATATCTACATCGTGTGACTCCTTAAGGTCACTACGCCATAGATTGCATACTGCAACACCCAAGAAGTGATGCAGGAAGTGCCAAAAAATGTTGCTGTAGGCTAAAAAAGGGCAAAGGCAACACTTTCTCGGTGATGCATTTTGCCGCGTTGCCGCAGACCTCAAAGGCAACATTTTGACTATCTAAGGCAACATAAGAAATATTGTTGCAATAGAACCCTATTTGGGTCTATAGCAACATCCATAGGTGTCTGTAGCAACATTCCAAAATGTTGCTATAGATATTAACTTTCTGAATTTGTGGGACCCATAATGTAGAGCATATTTGATTTTTTAATAGAAATAAATATTTATTTAATAAAATGCTATTGCACAGAATTTGATATTCAAACAGTAATTTATTTAAATGAATATTTTATTTCAACATTTGAAATAGTACAAATTCCTGACTCCACTATTTTACAATTCAATGATATATAACACTGATATTCACATATACAGATATTCCTCACTACATCACTCAGGTCACTCATTACATATGCAGTTTCAATTTATACAGACACCGACATTGACAAATATATGACGAGCCGAGTGCCGAGCCGAAGGCGAGCCGAGAAGTGGGTCCGGGCGCAGCGCCGGCGGGGGTCCGGGGCACCGCAGTCCCGGGGGTCCGGGGCACCGCACCGTTAGGTTGAACAAGTGGGCACCGCCCGATTCATCCGATTTCGGAAGATCGAGCCTTCATTGAAACCTGTCTTCAAGCTCATGCACATTTGATTTGACTCTGTCTTCAAGCTTGTATCCAGTTGTCCAGTGTTCAATACCTGTCACATATAATTCAAAAGTAGTTCACAGATATTAGCACAATTCAAAAGCAGTTCACACATATAATTCAAAAGCAGTTCACAGATATAATTCAAAAGCTTGTATCCCTTCTTCTTTTTCCTCTATTTTATATAAATACTCTTTCAAGCTTCCTACCTTAACTTCTTTCCAAAAATTTCATAAAAATATTGATCTATATATAAATATAGTTTTCTTCCATATAACACAATGATCATTGATACATAGAAATTTGCTTTCATATGGAAATTTATATTTCCAGCAACCTCAAAATTTGAACTATTCAAATTTCATAATTTGATTCCAACTTAAAACATCTCCAAGGCCATGCTATTCTTATCAAGCAACAGTCAACAGTGAAGAACATAAAGTTCAAGAACCAAACAGTGAAGAAACGTAAGTTAAAAATGCAGAGGTGAGTAAAATTTACTCACATAATAATGTGATGAAGATGCAGTCGATCGCGGCCCCTTCTATATCGCGACCATTGCCTTGCGACTGTTGCCCACCGTCGACGCGACTACCCCCAACGACAACCATGACTCCTCAAGCTTGCCCCTTTCTATCATTCCCAGCAAGAAGATTGGGAGCATCAATTTCAATTTTAGCAGCATAGCGATATTTGGATATACCTCTTACTACTTTAATGGCTATAACACGTTGTTCATTTCCAGAACCAAAAGAGGGAACCCAAGCATTAAACATGCAATTGGTTCGCCTCAACATTATTATGCATGCGCCCAACAATATCTGGATAGGCAAAATGTGAGCGTCAATTACACAAGCACCTTGCGTGCACTCAACTGATAAACAATCCTCAACCACCAATGCTCCAACAAGATTAGGAACAACGTGAACAACCACATTGCCAAAATCAGCGTCAACACACGCATTATCAGTACCATGAACAGAAGCCAAATTTCCAATTTCAATACTAGCATTATCAACATGCCACTGCCCACCTTAACGACAAGATGCTAGCATAGGAGGAATATAAGAACCAAGGCCAAGAGCATCTGCAGGCAGGCCAAATAAGGAACAGTGTCTTCGAATCATTGCAAGGAGGATTCCAGGGCATGGAATGGATTCGACAGAAGGACAGACGATACCTGAGGCGGCAGGCGAGCAGGAGAAGCTCGTAACGGAGGAAAGTCAACTATAGAAACATCAAATGGCGGTAGTGACGAACTGGAGTGAAGAATTGGAAGAATAAGGCCTACCAGATCTCGTCGACGAAGGCGGAAGTAGAAGAGGGCGTAACCGAATAACCATGGCTTCACGATCCCAACATTCCAATACTCGACCAACGTACCTTCACCGATCTTGCCTTTTGAATCTGCATTTTTAATTTGATTTTGCGTTTCATCGGAGAGAAAAAGTGGAGAAGTCGATAATTTACCCAGAAAACTGAAAGGGGGATCGGCGGGAAAACGAAAATTTGGGACAAATTGCAGTGGTGATCCGTTTTAACAATCGGATTAAATGTGGATCGTTGGATCGTATTCACGCGGATTTTTAATTTTATTAATTTTTAAATTTGAATACATCTATAGCTACTGCAACATCTTGTTGATACCTATGCTAACACCTTGAAGCGAGTGTTGCAATAGACAAAAATCAGCATACCTATCGTTACATTATAGCTAGCAACACCTTGTAATTTCGTTGCAGTAGGCCATCTATGGCGTAGTGGGTGATATAAAAACAAAGCAAACATAGCATTCATCATCCATCCTCACATCTACTCAACTAGTGCGTTGGATATACGATACTCAAATAGCCATTTACATAGAGCCAAAGACTACTCAACGTCTTGGTTCCTCTGTATTCGAATCCATGCCACCCGGTAGAATAAGAACTAGACTGCACCTCCATAGACATCCCAGGGTAAAATGGGTCTGAACCTCCATAGACAGCCCTACAAGCGTCCTCATGTAACCCTCCCCCTTTCGCTTTACAAGCACACTGTGGAACCTACGAGTATCAATGATCCCTTTACACATGTCATCCATAACAGAGCTCATTTCAGAACTGTTCTTATGACTCCCATCTGAAGTTAAGTCCTCTAAATCCGACTCATCGTCCCTACTCTGCCTCTCGAAGTATAGCTATCAATCATCAAAGCAATCACTATCCACAATGGAACTCCCATCGTCGAGTCGCGAGTGGTCATCATCGAAAATCATCGAAAGTCATTCAAACGGTCGTCAAGAAACTCAATTCAAGATTGACCCGAAGTCAGACTCGAAGTAACCATCACTTTGACTCGAACAGTCCTTGGATATTTTGACCCGAAGTCCGTGTAACATCCCGCTTACGGAGGCTCAAAACTAACTGCTACGGATGCTGTAGTCATCCATAGGTGTTATTTTTGAGTGACCGAAATCGAAATCTTGAAACTATTGGCAACACAGAAACACAAGAATATGAAAAAATTTAAACTTCAACAAAACAAAATTTCTCATTTCTTTTGAATTTCAATTTAAGATTTAATTACATAATCCCAGACGTTAACCACGTTCAGATCACATATACATGTACAAAATACGATAAGAGCGACATATGAAGATGTCCCCTTATGATGATCAGAGAACTAATAAATATGAACTTTACAGATCTTAGTACATCACAGCGGAATACACAAAATAGCTTCTATGTAGCTAACACTGCCTCCTGTACGTCTCCGGAAGCTTATTTGTCCAAAAACCAGAAAGTCTCCCACTCTCAGACTACTCAAATTAATTTTGAGTACTCGAGAGTTTGTGGAGAAACACAAACTTTGAGTCAAACAATAAGTCTGGTATGAATAATCCCCTATCATCTCTTATCATAAATAGATATCTAGTGAGACCACGCCGCTTAGCGGAACGGGTTTTCCCCTCACTAGTATCCAAAACAAAACATGCAAATCATTTACTATGCTCATGCACCCAAAATGATTAGTCTTAACATAATATAAAATAAAGCCATAAACCATATATATATATATTGGATATCCCATCCACCCATTCATTAGATATCCCATCTAAAAGCAATTTATTAGATTTCCCATCTAAAATCCATTTATTAGAGTTCCCGTCTAAAGTCTATAAAATGACTATCCGTCAAAACTTAAATAGGACTACCCATCCCAAATTCATCAAAATGCAGATTATCCATCATACATTGTTATATAAAAGTTAGTGTGGGCTGTCCACCGCACACTCCATAGTTTTCCTAGGAAGTGTATGAACACTTGGGTGCCAAATCCCGAGGCTAACCACCTCTGACAAAACATTCTTTACTTTAGAAAATTAATGTGGGCTATCCACTGCATATTCCATGGTTTTCCAAGGTTAACCAAGAACCCATCACTTGGCCAACTAAAATATCATGATCCTCATGATTATTTATAGAAATTCATGATCCCCATGATTAATTATTTTCCCCAGATATACCACCTATTTAACCTATTCCATTGGTAGCCCCAATTAGGTTAAATTAAATAAAAACACTTGATAGCCCCAATGTATATTTTTGAAAGTATATTTCTGTTTGTAACCCCAAACTATGTATCAAAAACATTAAACCCACCCCGGTGTCCCCAAGGTTTTATAACATTCATTTTATATAAGGACCCATCTTACATATTCAAAGAAAGATAAGTATTTTATGCTATAATCCTCCGAAGTAACCCCTTCGACTTAGCAAAATTTTACTTAAAGAAAAATGGCTAAAAACAGCCCTTTAAAACCCTTCGAATGAAGTCCCATTCAAAATCAAATAACCCTCCGAAGTTAGCCTCTTCGGAAGCCTTTCTTTTGAAAGTATCACAAAATCATACCTTTCGACCTTGTCGAAAGGTCCTACCTTTTGACCTTATCGGAACGTTACTTTTGGACCTAGTCGAAAGCCTGGGGTATCCCCCTATAAAACCATTTATAAACTTTTTAAAAGCAATGAAACTCAAAACCTTTTGAAATCATTGAAGGTAACCCCTTCGAAAGCATTAAAACATCCAAAGATAGCCCCTTCGAAAGCCTTCCGCCTTTTTAAAACATCCCTACCCTTCGACTTAGTTGAAAGGGTGAGGGCTCACCTTTCGACTTTTTCGAAAGGTATAAGCTGGCGGCTTAACCCTTCCTTCGAATATCCTCTTCGAAGGCATATAAAACATAAAGCAGAACGAAGTAGAAAGCTTCCCATCGACTTCGTTCCTTTCAAAACTCTGAATCGAAAGCATACATCTCCTTCGAAAGCTATTCGAAGGCATTAAGAACTTAACTTTTAAAACAATGGGAAGGTACGGAAGTAACCCCTTCCTTTTCCTCTCCTACCTTTCGACTTGGTCGAAAGGTTCTAAAACATTTAAAACAATTCTCTTGAAGGTTTAAAATTTCGAAGATCCCCTTCGAAAAACCTTCTTCAGTATAAAATTTTTGTCTTTATAAAAATGATGGAGTCGAAGGATCCCCTCCTTCGAAACCTATTAATTCAAAAGCATTTATATTTCCATTCGAAAGCCAAGGAAGCAGCCTCCATCCCTTCGCCTCTCTTCCTTCCGACACCATTCCTACCTTTCGACTTAGGCGAAAGGTAAATGCTTACCTTTCGACTTAGACAAAAGGTACCTTTCGACTTAGTCAAAAGGGTGAAAGCGGGCTATGTATTCGGAAGCAAGTTCTGGGCCTACAAAAGTGATGGTTCCTCTTGTTTGTCTAATTCTGATTGGTCAAGAGGCTTCCTCTTGTATTTTCGAATAGTAAACACTATTCGTCTTCCCCAAATAATTTTTGAAAGCAATTTCCCTCTGAATTTAACCAATTCAGAAGCCATTTTATAGTTTAGCCCTTGGGCATAAATATTTTAATTACCTTAGTAAACCACTAAGGAAAAATCCCCAAGAATCACCAAAATTCCTTTAAATCGTATATTTTAACATATTAAAATTTCGAAGCATATGAAGATCAATATAATTCGGAATATAACCAAAACCAAAATAAACCATGTCAATTAGCCCATTAACATTTAAAAACACCTATGTCTTATCCAAACAAAGGTTTAAATGGTTATATCCTAACCAAAATCACAAACATGAATCGAGTATAACCCATAGCCGATCCAAACAGAGAAAAATAAGATGATAAACATGATTATTCACCTTGATTAGTTAATTAGAGAATAAAATAATTTCCTAGCTTTAATTCCTTAGCTTTATCTTCAATTTATTGCTCTTCCTGGAGCTTTTAATGGCCAGCCGAAATATAGGTGAGAAGTTTTGAATGAGAAAGTAAAAGTTCTTTAAGGTGGAGGAAGTGATTTATATTAAGAAATGTAGCCCCATTTCCAAGTTTACCCCTTAGGAAAATTCTTCCTTCTAAATTTAGTTAAGTCTTATTTTAGTTCATTCATTAAGACACGACCATTAGATTTATTAATCTCATCTCCCTAATTATTCACATTATTCTATTTAATTTATCCAATTAAATATCCCGAATAATGTTAATTAAAATTCAAGGGCATTACAGACTCCCCCATAAAGAATTTCGTTCCCAAAATTTTAATCACAACAACAAGCATATAGTCCATGCAAGCAAAGCTAGTATAACCTACCAGCCAAATTCTATATAAACGCTATATAGAACATACCATCTAAAACAACCCAGGAAAAGTAGCCGTAATCCTGTCTTCTGTCTCCCAAGTACAGTCCTTCACGTTGTCGCTCCATTGAACTTTCACCAACCTGACTATCTTGTTTTATAGTCTCTTCTCATCTTTTGCCACAACACGAACTCGGTGCTAGCTTCCCAGTCTTCCTAAACCAAACCACAACTTTCATCGGCGATACCTTGATGAAAACTCTATCTCCAACTGAGAACTCTAGGTCCTTACGCCTTTTGTCTGCGTAACTCTTCCGCTTAGACTAAGCTTCCTTCATTCTTTCCCGTATCAACTCGATCTTTTCCGTCGTCTCTCTCACCAAATCTGGACTATGGACCAATCTTTCTCCAGTCTCTAATCAACATACTGGTGATTTGCATGGCCTTCCATACAAAACTTCAAAAGGCGTCGTTCCTATAGTAGTCTGATAATTATTATTATAGGAAAACTCCACTAAGTGCAAGTGATCTTCCTAAGAACCTCTAAAATCCAGCACATAAGCTCTCAACAGATCTTCCAGTACCTTGTTGACTCTCTCTGTCTACCCATCTGTCTGAGGATGATATGTGGTACTCATCTTGAGCTTAGTGCCTAACACACTCTGCAGGCTCTTCCAGAACTCGCTAGTAAACAAAGCATCTCTATCACTAACGATACTACTAGGAATTCCATGCAATCTAACGATGTTCTTCATGAACAACTTAGCCAAAACAGGTGTCGTCCTGGTTGACCTTGCCGGAATGAAATGGGCAATCCTGGTCAATCTGTCCACTATGACCCATACACTTTCATTACCCCAGTTTGACCTTGGCAACCCGTCAGTAAAATCCATGGATATCGAGTCCCACTTCCAAACTGGAATATCCAAAGGCTAAAGCAAACCACTTGGCATCTGATGTTCGGCTTTTACTTGTTGACAGTTCAAACACTGTTTTACCCATAAGCCAACATCCCACTTCATTCCTTCCCAGAAGAAACTTCTTTTCATATCCTGATACATCTTGGTTCCCCCAGGATGAATCGTAAACTTTGACCGATGACATTCCCTAAGAACTTCCTTCTTAAGGTCTCCACATCCGGAACACATAGTCGTTCCTTCTTTTTCAACCAACCCCTAGGGTCAAGAATAAAATCCTTTAAATCATCAATCTCGGTTCAAGCTTCCAACCTTCTAATCCTCTCGGCTAACACTGGGTCCTCTTACTACCTAGAAGCAATCCGTTTGATCAAAACTGGTTGAACTTCCAAACAAGACATCATGGAGATATCCCGACTAGATCCAGCAGTCGACCTCAACTGCACACTGCAAGCAGCCAGTGCTTCCAAGTCTTTCCATTTCGCTAACATAGCTAACACCACATTCTGATGTTTCTTGGTAAGCGCGTCTGCCACCTTATTTCCTTTTCCCGGTGTATACTCGATGCTAAAATCATAAGCTGCAACAAACTCCAGCCATCTCTGTTGTCTCATGTTCAGCTCCTTATGAGAGAATAAATACCGTAGAGATTTATGATACATAAATAGCTCAAACCTTTCTCCCAAAAGATAATGTCTCCGCACCTTCAATGCGAAGATTACCACTGCCAACTCCAAATCATGAGTCGGGTATCTCACTTCATGCGATCTAAGCTATCTAGAAGCATGGGCAATAACCTTTTCATTCTGCATTAGCATAGCACCTAACCCAGTACTACATGCATCGGTGTAAACTACCAACCCCTGATTCCCATCTGGAACTACTAACACAAGCGCATTGGTTAACAAATGTTTCAACTTAAGGAATGCCTCCTCACATTTTTCAGACCAAACAAACTTCACATCCTTCCTGGTTAGCATAGTCAAGGATGCCACTATCCACAAGAAATCCTTAATGAACCTTCGATGGTATCCTGCAAGTCCAAGAAAGCTTCTAATCTCACTTACCGTCTCTGGTCTTTTCCAATTGTTAACAGCTTCGATCTTATCCGGATCAACTGCTAAACCTTCCTCGGAAACTACATGACCAAGGAACTTCACTTCCCTCTTCCAGAAATGACACTTTGAGAACTTCGCTTTCAGTTGATGTTGCCTTAGCATCTCCAACACTATTCTAAGATGATCCGTATGATCCTTCTCATTCTTAGAATATACCAAAATGTCACCAATAAAAAGCAACACAAACCTATCCAAGTACTCTTGGAAAACCCGGTTCATCAAATCCACGAAGAAAGCTGGCGCATTAGTAAGCCCGAATGGCATAACCAACCATTCGTAAGACCCATATCTGGTACTAAACGACGTCAAAGGAATACTGTCCTTTGCCACTCTAAGCTGATGGAAACCTGTCGCCAAATCCAGTTGGGAAAATACTTTGGCTCCACTCAACTGATCGAATAAATCGTCGATTCTCGACAAAGGATACCTTTTCTTGATCGTCCTCTCATTCGACATACGATAGTCGATACACATCCTTAACGACCCATATGGCTTCTTTACGAATACCGTGGCCGTTCCCCAAGGCGAACTGCTTAGCCAGATGAAATTCTTTCCTTCCAATTCCATTAGCTGCACCTTCAATTCCTTCATCTCAGTTGGTGACATCCTGCTAGGTGGTCTACTTATGGGTTCAACACTCGGTACAAGATCTATCCGAAACTCGATCTCTCTTCTCGGCGGTAAGCCCGAAACTAGTTCAAACACATCCGCAAACTCTCTTGCAACATAAACCTGCTTCAACTTTGCTTTAGCTCCCATGGCACCAATAACGCATAAGCATTTCCGTCCGAACTCCTTACTAAGTAAATAACTCGGTTACGGTTATTAGGGTGTTTCAATGATATTTCCCCCTTCTAGCAAAATATCCTAGCATCATATCTATCAACCAATCCATACCCAATATGATCCTGAAACCCACGGAATCAAAAACATGTAAACTGCATGCAAACATATGACCTAACAAATCAAGTTCTAACTGGTCATATCTCATTCCCAAAGTTGCATACCCTCCTATAGGATTCACAACCCTTAAAGGAGTAAAAAGGTATAAAGGTTCCAGACATAAGCAATCTACCAAATACTGAGATATAAATAAGTGTGATGCACTGGTATCAAATAGTATCCTAACTGGAGTACTACGAATCATAAGCATACCTTTCATCACAGCTTTTCCTTTCTTAGCAGCCGTAGGTCTAGAGGATGATGGTTCCAACGCAAAGACATTTCCCTTTCCAGCCTTAGCAACCTCGGGATACTTGTCCTTGTAATGCCCCATCTGGCCACAGTTGTAGTAGTTCACATTCGGTCTCACTACAGCTGCTCTTCCATCACCTGAGCGACACTCATTAGCATAGTGCCCCTTCTTGTCACACTTGTAACAGACAATATCAGCCTTGCTTTTCTTAGCTGCCACCCTCGATTGGGCACCTCTCTTCTTGAAGAACTTCCGCTTCTTACCCTGAAAATTTTGAACCTCAACTAGTTTCCCCTTTCCAAAAATAGAAAGCATCTCTTCATTCCGAATAGCCATCTCAACAACAATATGACATGGATCATAGAGGTTTGGCATGGTTGCTCTGGCGATCTCAGGATTCAACCCCTGATAAACTTATTATTCCTCCGAATGACTGTATCTATAGTAGCATATCCATAACGGGACAGCTCATCAAATTTCGTAGCGTACACAATCACCGATTTATCCTCCTGGACCAAATCTGCAAACTTCCTTAGCAACGCTGACTTGGCAACCTCAGATAGAAATCTTTCTTCGAACCTCCTTCAAAATTCAGCCCAAGTCAGGTCTTCCTCTGGCTCTTCCACAGTAACTCCGTTCCACCAAAACAACGTTGCTCCCTGCAATTGCCTTGAAGCAAGTCTTCTCTTCTGCATATTTGTCAAGCCGAGATCTGCAAATATACTCTCATAATGCAATAGCCAGTTCTCCACTCCTACTGCATCCTCGGTTCCTAGAAAAGGCTTCCTTCCAAGACTAGCTTAATCCCTGCTCAGCATGGCATAATTATTTCCAACTGGGGCCACTGGATTAGGTTATCCAGCATTCCCTACAGCCACTCCCACAGTTGCTCCAGCTTGCATCATATTCACGAAGAATTGATACATTATCCCCATATCAACTGGTGGAATCTAAGCACCAACATTAGAATTTGCATCTGGGTTTGCATTTGCCTGTCGATCCTGGTTTCTCCTAGTATTGGGTCGAACATTTCCACTTGTTGCGTTACCTCTTCCACCTTGATTCACTCTTCCGTTTCTTGCCACCATATTCACGAAGAATTGATACATCATCCCCATATCAACCGGCGGAATCTCAGCACCAACATTAGCATTTTCATCTGGGTTTGCATTTGCCTGTCGACCCTGGTTGCTCCTAGTAATGGGTCGAACATTTCCACTTGTTGTGCTGCATCATCCACCTCGATTAACTCTTCCGTTTCCCACCTCCATATCTTACTTTCCTACTACCTGAAATCCAATCTTGGTAAGATACAAAAGAACGGTCTAAGAGAGTGGGGAATACTATTGTTCAAAAAAAAGAGTGGGGATTACATACTTAGGTATTTATAGCAAAGTACACATACGTTACTCTAACGCTTACCCAAGCCCAATTATATTTTAGACTCATTAGATTATGCTTTAAAAATCTTTTAAGGTATAAATTCCTTTTAAGTACATAAACCATGCTCTGATACCAACTTGTAACATCCCGCTTCCGGAGTCTCAAAACTAACTGCTATTGATGTTGCATTCATCCATAGGTGTTATTTCTGAGTGACCGAAATCGGAATCTTGAAACTATTGGCAACACAGAAACACAAGAATATGAAATTTTTTGAACTTCAACAAAAAGGAATTTCTCATTTCATATGAATTCAATTTAAGATTTAATTACATAATCCCAGACGTTAACCACGTTCAGATCACATATACATGTACAAAATACGATAAGAGCGACATATGAAGATGTCCTCTTATGATGATCAGAGAACTAATAAATATGAACTTTACAGTTCTTAGTACATCACAGCGAAAAATATAAAATAGCTCCTATATGGCTAACACTGCCTCCTGCACGTCTCCGAAAGCTTATTCGTCCAAAAATCTGAAAGTCTCCAACTCTCAGACTACTCAAATTAATTTTGAGTACCCAAGAGTTTGTGGAGAAACACAAACTTCGAGTCAGATAATAAGTCTGGTATGAATAATCTCCTATCGTCTTTTATCATAAATAGATATCTAGTGAGACCACGCTGCTTAGCGGAATGAGTTTTCCCCTCACTGGTATCTAAAACAAAACATGCAAATCATTTACTATGCTCTTGCACCAAAAATGATTAGTCTTAACATAATATGAAATAAAGCCATAAATCATATATATATTGGATATCCCATCCACCCATTCATTAGATATCCCATCTAAAAGCAATTTATTAGATTTCCCATCTAAAATCCATTTATTAGAGTTCCCCTCTAAAATCTTTAAAATGACTATCCATCAAAACTTAAATAGGACTATCCGTCCCAAATTCATCAAAATAAATGCAGACTATCCATCATACATTGTTTTATTAAAGTTAGTGTGGGCTATCCCCCGCACACTCCATAGCTTTCCTAGGATGACTATGAACCCTTGGGTGCCAAATCCCGAGGCTAACCACCACTGGCAAAACATTCTTTACTTTAGAAAATTGATATGGGCTATCCACCGCACATTCCATGGTTTTCCTGGGTTAACCAAGAATCCATCACTTGGCCAATTAAAATATCATGATCCCCATGATTATTTATAAAAATTCATGATCCCTATGATTAATTATTTTCCCCAAGTGTACCACCTGTTTAACCTATTCCCATTGGTAGCCCCAATTAGGTTAAATTAAATAAAACACATTGATAGCCCCAATGTATATTTTCGAAAGCATATTTCTGTTTGTAACCCCAAACTATGTATTGAAAACATTAAACCCACCCCGGTGTCCCCAAGGTTTTATAACATTCATTTTATATAAGGATCCCCCTTACATACTCAAAAAAAGATAAGTATTTTATGATATAACCCTTCGAAGTAACCCCTTCGACTTAGCAAAATTTTACTTAAGAAAAATGGCTAAAAACAACCCTTTAAAACCCTTCGAATGAAGTCCCATTCAAAAGCAAATAACCCTCCGAAGTTAGCCCCTTCGGAAGCCTTTCTTTTGAAAGCATCACAAAATCATACCTTTCGACATTGTCGGAAGGTCCTACCTTTCGACCTTGTTGAAAGGTTTCTTTTCAACCTAGTCGAAAGGTTCCACCTTTCGACTGTATCGAAAGACTGGAGTATCCCCCCTATAAAACCATTTAAAACTTTTCAAAAGCAATGAAACTCAAAACCTTTCGAAATCATTGAAGGTAACCCCTTCGAAAGCATTAGAACATCCAAAGATAGCCCCTTCGGAAACCTTCCGCCTTTTTAAAACATCCCTACCCTTCGACTTAGTCGAAAGGGTGAGAGCTCACATTTCGACTTTGTCGAAAGGTATAAGCTGGCGGCTTAACCCTTCCTTCGAATATCCCATTCGAAGGCATATAAAACATAAAGTGGAACGAAGACAGAAGCTTCCCTTCGACTTCGTTCCTTTCGAAGTTCCAAATCGAAAGCATACATCTCCTTTGAAAGCATGGCTTTCAAAGGTATTAAAAACTTAAGTTTTAAAACAACGGGAAGGTTCAGAAGTAACCCCTTCCTTTTCCTCTCTTACCTTTCAACTTAGTCGAAAGGTTCTAAACTTTCGAACTTGACAGTTTAAAACAATTCTCTTGAAAGTTTAAACTTTCGAAGATCCCCTTCGAAACTGCTTCTTCAGTATAAAATTTTTGTCTTTATAAAAATGATGGAGTCAAAGGATCCCCCTTCGAAACCTATTAATTCAAAAGCATTTATATTTCCATTCGAAAGCCAAGGAAGTAGCCTCCATCCCTTCGCCTCTCTTCCATCCGATACCATTCCTACTTTTCGACTTAGGCGAAAGGTAAATGCTTACCTTCCGAATTAGACAAAAGGTACCTTTTGACTTAGTCAAAAGGGTGAAAGCGGGCTATGTAGTCTGAAGCAAGTTCTGGGCCTACGGAAGTGATAGTTCCTTTTGCTTGTCTAATTATGATTTGTCAAGAGGCTTCCTGTTGTACTTTCAAACAATAAACTCTATTCTTCTTCCCCAAATAATTTTCGAAAGCAATTTCCCTCCGAATTTAACCAATTCGAAAGCCATTTTTCAGTTTAGCCCTTAGGCGTAAATAATTTAATTACCTTAGTAAACCACTAAGGAAAAATCCCCAAAAATCCTCAAAAATCCTTTAAATCATATATTTTAACATATTAAAATTTCAAAGCATATGAAGATCAATATAATTTGGAATTTAACCAAAACCGAAATAAACTATGTCAATTAGCCCATTAACATTTAAAAACACCTATGTCTTATCCAAACAAAAGTTTAAATGGTTATATCCTAACCAAAATCACAAACATGAATCGGGTATAACCCATAGCCGATCCAAACAGAGAAAAATGAGAGGATAAACATGATTATTCACCTTGATTAGTTAATTGGAGAATGAGATAATTTCCTAGCTTTAATTCCTTAGATTTATCTTCAATTTATTGCTCTTCCTGGAGCTTTTAATGGCCGGTCGAAATATAGGCGAGGAGTTATGAATGAGAAAGGAAAAGTTCTTTAAGGTGGAATAAGAGATCTATACTAAGAAATGTAGCCTCATTTCCAAGTTTACCCCTTAGGAAAATTCCTCTTTCTAAATTTAGTAAGTCTTATTTTAGTTCATTCATTAAGACACGGCCATTGGATTTATTAATCTCATCTCCCTAATTATTCACATTATTCTATTTAATTTATCCAATTAAATATCTCAAATAATGTTAATTAAAATTCAGGGGCATTACAGTCCAACCTGCGTTTTTCCTCAAATGACTTGAAGCAAACTCTGGAATTCTCCAAACAAACTCAAGGATCTGTACCGATCGCTGACTTAGTCTCTTTTCATCCCGTAGACTTTCCCCAAGTCAAACTTGTGTTTTTGGCCAAGTGACCCGAAGTTGAGCCCAAAGCAATCCACAGCCGATCCCTACTTCCAAGGTCATAACCGATCATTGATATCTTGGGTATACGGACTCCAATCGACTTGAAATTCGAAATGTAGCCTTATGGGGCCTTCCTTGTCACCCTGTATTGATTGCACCTTGATTGGGTCAAAAATCGAGGATCCGATCTGATCCCTCCCTACCGATCCCTTATACCGAATGCCATAACTTGAGCATACGAAGTCCAAATGACTTGAAATTTGGCGTGCTGCTTCATGGTACCTTCCTTGTCATCCCCTACCGATCGCATCCCCATAGGACAAAGTCCTACTGATTGCTCTGATCCCTCCTGGGAAGTGCACACCCTAACTTCCTATGGTTATTTTCGCTATATGACCGGCGTTTGCATCCATTCAATCATGTTATAGCAAGCATATAACATGTAAAACACACAACAACAAGCAAATGGTTGAAGCATAGTAAATCAAAACATAGATCTAAGTAAAAAGTCACATATTCATAAGATTTACCTATAGGTCCACAAAAACATGATTTCACAAATTTGATCCAAATCAACCTAAATTCACATATGTGCTACAAAATGATTTATAAATATTTTTAACGAATTTTAAAAGACGATTTAGGGTCCAATACATCCTAATTAGTAAGTGAGATCACTAATCACTCACCTTAATCTAAGTAAATCCCCAAATCCTCCTATGAACAGTAGCAAGCACGGATTCAAATCTCCTCTAATATAAAATCTCTAATCCCAAATGTAGATCTTGTTAATCTTCTCTTAATGATGTGATTTGGCTAATTAAAGTGGGTTTTAAAGTTACTTTTTGGTAGAAAGATGATTAATGAAGGTTTTAACCTATTTTAGGAGTTATGAAATGATGGAAGTGATGTCCCATCAGCCTTCGCATGGTCAAATCCTGAAATGGGTCATGGGCCATATTGCTAATGACCCTAATTACCCACTAAAGCTGCTCAAAATCAATGAAAACTTAAAACAGCCCTAACTCAAAAATGGCAAGTCCGTTTTTTTAATATGACCACTCTATGAAAAGGGTAACCATCATACAGATCCAACGGAGGTGGTTTCAGACCCTAACTCGACTTTTATCAAAAGTTATAGTCTATACAAGATTTACAGGGTAAAATGGATGTGGAAAATGTTCCTAAGAATCATTTTAGAAAATATTAGAATCATACGACCTCATATGAAAATAATATAAATATTCTATGATCCTCTGATACGTAGAATACGGGTCATTACAGTCCTCTAAGTCTCTTCGTCCTCTCGTGTTACTACAGAATTAACAGTTTTATCAGTTACAACTAAATAAACATACAAGCCATCGCCTGTTATCTGTTTAGATAGTATGGGAGTGTTGACCATATGATCCTTTAGGTTTTGGAATGCAGTTTTGCATCCCTCCATCCATTCAAAAATTTTCCCTTTATTTACTTGGTCGAAGAACGGGATGCACTTGTCCTTTGCTTTTGATATGAATTTGCTTAGTGTTGCCACTCTGCCATTTAAGCTCATTGGATCCTTCGACTTTTATGGAATCCCTGTTTGTCTTACGGCTTCTACCTTTTCGTGGTTCTCTTCTATTCCATGCACTTACTATGTACCCCAAGAACTTTGCTGATTGAATAGTGAAGTTACATTTTAGAGGATTCAGCTTCATATTGTACTGCTTCAGGACTTCAAATGTTTGCTCTAGGTCTTGAATATGACTCGATGCTACCTTTGACTTGACTAGCATATCATCTACATACACTTCAACATTCTTTCTAATCTACTCTTAGAACATCATGTTAACCAACCTTCGATAATTTTCCCCGGTATTCTTTAGCCTAAATGGCATGACTTTGTAACAATATAAACTTTTTTCTATCACAAAACTAGTATGCTCTTAGTCCGGCTCGAATATCGCTATCTGGTTGTATCCTGAATATGCGTCCATGAATGAGAGCAGTTCATGTCCGCTGGTTATATCTACTAATTGATCAATTCTGGACAAAGGGAAGCTATCCTTCAGGTAGGCCTTGTTGAGGTTGGTATAATCAATGTAGATTCTCCATTTTCCATTGGGTTTCTTTATGAGCACTGGGTTAGCGATCCATTTTTGATAATATACCTCCCTAATGAATCCATTTTCCTTCTACCTTTTGACTTCTTCGTGCAGGGCTTTGTATCTTTCTTGATCTAAGATTCTACGCTTTTGTCTGACTAGATAGGCATTCGAGATGTTAAGTGCATGACATCTGATGGCTGGGTCTATTCCTACCATGTCCGAACGATTCCAGGCAAATACATCCACTGATCTCTTCAAGAAGTCTATCAGTTCAAATCATGCTTCTGCACTAAGGTTCTTTCCTATCTTGAGTACTTTTGTGGGGTCCTCTGGATTAATTTGTACATCTTCAAGATTATCTACCGGCCTTAACTCTTTCTTTGATGCCCCTAATCTTGGGTCTATCTTTCTTTCCGCTTCCTCTTCTGGTTATGAGTTCATTGAGGATTTTTGGGCATCTTCAGAGAAGTACTATGCATAAATTGAATTATATTCATCGGTGCCGATCATGTACATATATGTTCTCTTCTCTTTCTTTACGGATTTTGGTGTCGCTGAATGGTCTGCGTTAGTATTGGATTTTGAGCTCTGTACCGACGTGGTTCTTTGAATTGGTTTAGTTTCTTGTTTATTACTATTATCGCAAATATAAGAAGAGACTTCATAATAGTTTCAAATAATGTTATTGCTAGAGTTAAGAGGCAAAGTTCCCTAACTAAAAATTGTTCGCCTCTCACTGATCCTACACTAGTAGGAGTGTTAAATTTCATAAGCAGGTCTTTCAAAGAGACAACGACCCCCAAATCTATTAGCCCAGGTCTTCTTAGAAAGGTGTTGCATGGCGATGGCTGATCAATGGTTATGAAACTTGCATATAATTACTTATGTAAAGGGGCGGTTCTAGCTATAACAAGCAGGCATGCAGATCCTATTAGGATGGTTGCTGTGTTGTTGAACCCGTAAATTGGTTTAGGGCTGGGCTTCAGGATTTCTGTGGGAAGCTTCATCTTTTCACATGCTGATTTGAAGATGACATGGATCGAATGTAATGACCCGTATTTTAATGGTTCGATATTAAAATAATTTATTTAAATATTGAATTGTTAATTAATTAATAGTCCAAAAAAATGTGATTTTTCGCATACGATCGAATCAAGACTCATGACCACTTCCGTTGGGTTCGTATCGACGTTGCGAATTGAAATGAGTATAAGGATCACTATATTTGGAGATCAGACGATTCGATGGTTGAAACGGTCTCGAAAAGCGCGAAACTATCATCCCGGAGCGCAATCTCGAGTAGCGATGGAATTTATACCATCGGGATCGGAAAAATGAGGTAATGAGTACAGACGAGTTTCGTGGTGGTCAGACGCACCATTTGATCGTATGAGCTCAAAGCGTGCTCGTTTATTTGAGAAATTCAAATAAATAATATAATATTATATACCCATTATCCTAAACTCTAAATCCCATTGGTTATGGACTATTCATTATCATCTCCTTTAGGAAAGCGGTTGCCCCTCCTATTTTAATTCAAACTTTTGAATCGACTTAGATGCTCAACAATAAATCACGCTGCCAGGCTTGTTGGACTCCTGAGGAGGAGAGGCATCTTCGGTGAGAATTTAGGCGAGATAGGTGATGGTCAATGTTGGTCATTCGAAACTAGGGTTTGCATTTATGGGCGGCATGGTCGGAGATGGGAGGAATGGAGGTCAGTGTTGGATCGAGGGAGGAGAGACACATCGACGGTGAAGTTTTGGAGACGCGTGGTGCCTTGTGGTGGGGTGCAACACTTCCTTGTCGCGTTTTGGTCAGGCACGAACTTAGAAGTCACGACTTGGACGGGGGCTTCGGATGGAGTGATTTTGGTATGGACGGATCGGGTACGCGACGAGAAGCTCAACGACGAAGAGGACGCTCAATTTTGTAGAGTAGATCTCCATATCATTGTGAAGGATGCAAGGAGAATTAGGTTTGGACATGTTCATGCATGCTACAGGATTGGAGGAGGAAGATAATTAGTGTTAATGAAGGTAATTAAAACATTAACTAAGTAATTTAATCGTTTATTTAATCCAATATCTTATAAATGCAGTATCTTTTGCATACGAGGTTCGTTTTGGACGCCGTTTCTTGCGTTGTGCTCATGATGAAGAGCTTTATGACTTGGCGATAATTTGGTCAGATTTGGTTGAGGTGAGTGATATTGTCTCTCACTATACTATGATTGTTCGTATAGTATTAAACCGACATTTTAAAATGTTTTCTAAAACGGGATTTCTAAAATAGTTAAATCTATATATTATTTTATAAAAAGAATTAAAAGTGTTTTAAAATGGTTTTAAATTAAATATCAATTTTTCCCCATTTTGACACACTATTTTGACGATATTTCTAGATCTAGGCTATTTTAGTATAAATCCCACATTCTCCCACATTGGTTGCTTGGATGGATTGTATTGTATTATTAGATATATGTGTGTTGTTATAGACATTTCTATGCTTGTTGGTTGCATGTTTTCTTGTTTGGTAGCTGGTTGAAAAAGTTGTTCGAAGGCAATATAGGAATAGAATATATCCCATAGAATAGGATTTCATGCACAGAGTATCGTTCACGCCGATGGATATAAAGACGGAAGACGGATTTGGAGATGTGCTTCAGATTTTGGAAAGATGCCAGACGTTTTCCTTTGGTTTGTGTTTAACCGTTATCGGTTAAGTACACGACCAAAGTGGTAGTTGTTGACTACTCTGGAGTGGTCGATATCTACCACTATGGATGATGGTCGACATGGACAATTTTGACATGGACGATGAAGAGGCTTCGAGGAGCAGGATATCATGGTGTGTTCATTTGTTCGACGTTCGATTTTGATGATATGGCTCTTCGATGAGTGGTTTAGCGATGAAGCGAGGATGCGACGCTTTGATGCGATGACTACATGGTTCGATGATGATGATTCCATGATGGGAAGTGACAGCTTTGATGATGGATAGCTATACTTCGAGACGCAGAGTAGTGGACTGTGAGTCATATTGATGGAACTGTCAGAGGGAGGTTAAGGGATGCATGATGATACTCTATGACTTATGATGGATGTCTAGAGTAGTTCCTAACCACGAAGACTTCAAACGAGAGTTGTAAGGATAGTTTCAAAATGAGCTCTGCTATGGATAACGAGTGAAAATTGATTATTGATACTCGTGGGTTTCGTGGTGTACTCGTGAAGCAGGGGGTACATAAGGATGTTCATTGGGCTGTCTATAGAGGTGCAGACCCATTGTACCTTGGGTTGTCTATGGAGGTGCGGACCTATTATACCCTGGGCTGTCTATGGAGGTGCAGTCTATTTCCTAGCCTACCGAGTGGCATGGATTCGAGTACAGAGGAACTGAGACGTTGAGTAGTCTGTTGGCTCTATGTAGGTGGACATATGAGTATCATATATCCAATGCACTGAGTTAGTGAATGTGAGGACGGATGATGAATGCTATGTTTGTTTTATTGCTTCTATCACCTTAGGGATGTCACATAATGTAAATATTACCGATGTCGATATCTAGACACTCTTAGTACTTTAACGTATAGTACACCCTTGATGACTATCATAGAGTAGCATATGTTGATGTTATGTGCTAACTCTATGGATGTAGGGATAGGTCATGTATGATTCTCCATACCCCATGTTCCATATACTATACCGACTTTTATAGTGTTTTGAGATTCTTTATCGCTCACACTAAACTGTTGTTTGACTCAAGGTTTTATGTTTTGCTTCTTATTATCTTGGGTGCTCTTAAATGAGTAGACTATATAGCAGGTGTAAAAGGCACTTGGAGCTGTGCAGATGGACTAGCAGATGGTGACGCTTTCTTATATTTATATTTTTGTGTTATTACTATTTATTCCCATATGTGACATTGTGGAACCTTGATAGTGTTGACTTATTATTATTAGAGGTAGATTATCATTTGAGTTTATTTACCAGTTGTATAAACTCCATTACTATTTTGTATAACTATATGAGCCTATGTACTCTGATTATATGGTATATATAGTTATTTTTGTCTCGTATGTTTTATATATGTGATGACTATCATATTTTATCCGATGCACTGTGAGATATACGACAGGTTATGTAATTGTGTGACTATTTATTTTCTTCTCTTTTCTTCTATTCACTTCTCTTATTTTCCATTCCTCATCTTTATTTCTTTTTCTTTCAAATGAGACAACCGTCCTACATCTGCCGGATGCTCCGGTAGAGCATTATTCGGTTATATGAGCATTGGTGGTGTAGGGCGGTCGTCTCATTTGGTATCAGAGCTTAGGTTATGTGATTAGCCTAAGTTGGTACCATGATCCAGTAGAGATAGGTTAGGAGTTTTCACCTTAGACTAGATCGACAGTATAACTATATACGAGAGAGTACGTATTTTCTCTACACGAGCGCTATCGATGCAGTTTTTCTCTATGAGAGACTGATCATTCTTATTTTGTATTAAGAGTGTTCTGGCATACAAGATTGTTGTTTTTGACTCCATCTTCGGAGTAGAGGAGTGGGCTAGATCGAGGATCACTAACCTCAATTTATATAATATGTTCGCATGGATGGTGCGAATCATTTCCTGGAATGTCCAATTGCTCTGAATGGTAATGGTGCTCAAGTGCAAACACTTAGAGCCAACTTTGTCGAGCTGTATATAGACCATATGAGTCTAGGAGGCAGACTGTTCCGTAGGATAGGGTCGACTATTGAGGTGCAAGACGGGATGATATTTGCGAAAGGATTTTCTATGATTTGGAGTTGGATGATGTAACGAGGTATAAGTTAACCTCTAGATGACTCTAGAGACGAATAATGAACAAGCGGAATACCGTTATAGCTTCAATTCTTGAGGACCATTTTACTTGGGAATAGTTCATAGTTCGCATCGAAGGAAATTTATCTCAACTTTCCAAAAGTCGATGTTGTTTAGGGAGTTCGTCGACATGAATTAAGGTGATATGTTTGTGGTGGAGTATGTGACTGAATTCAATGTTTTGTTAAAGTACGGTCTATCTCTTATTGATACTCCACATGGAAAGGATGGAGAATCTAACATTGGGTTGAGCGATCATCTTGGGGAGTGACGAGAGCTTCGATAAGTTGATTGAAGAAGCTTTATGATGTAAGATCCTAGATTCAATAAGAAGGGGTTTCCCAAACTAGCTCAGTACGGACAAACTGTGGAAGCATATGCATTGATTGCCTTTTCTATTTTGTTGAGTGCTCCATCAAAAAAAGAGAAGGGAAAGGGCATTACCATCTAGGGTAACTTTCCCTTACGGTGATTCTATATGTGTTTTATTTGACGTCGAGATTTCATGTTCCTTCATGTCTAGTGATTTGTAGATGGATTGGAATTAAGACTCGAAATAATTGTTGATCGACCTTTAATTTTTGACGAACCTTATTGGGGGCTTAGATAGATCATATATGCATAACATACCACATTTTGTCACTGGAAATAAATACTAGGGATGACTGCAGAAGCGCTAAGTTTCGGGTCTCAAAATGAGAAATGTTATCACATGGGTTGTCTACACTTAGTCTATACATGGTTTGTCAAAACTTTGTCTTATCGAGTTATAGTATTTGTTTGTTTGTTTGCTATTGATTGTCTTAGGTTTAGTTAGATTTAGCATTAGAGTCTAGGAATTTACTGGCTGGAGGGGTACGGAAAACTGGTGGATTGCGAGAGGCCGTTGGTGATGATAGGGACTGACGATGAGCGGACGATAGTTTTTGGCTTCCCATTTGATGATGAGGTGATGGTTAGCTTCTATATTCGCTCGATATCCCACATGATGAGTTGTCATTTGTGCCTGTAGATAAACTGTGTCCGGACACATTCGATGAGGTGATCGGATTACACCATATAAGATTGAGTTCTGTATCGATCTGGTTAGATGTGCTAGACCATTAGTTATGCCTTTAAGGAAGATGATGCCCAAAGAGCAGAGGAGACTAAAGGTGTGAGCGGATGATCTATTGAGGTGATGGTTCATTCGTAGGAACATATTTGACTAAGATGCACCTATAGTGTTCGCCACTAGGGCAGATGGCTCCTTGAGGTTTTTATTGATTACCGTGAGCTGAGTGAGATGACAAGCAAGTAGCTACTTCCACTTATTGATGGCTTATTCGATCAGCTCTATAGCACACGATGTTCACTTAGTTGGACCTTACGGTGAGGTTTTACTAACTGAGAGAATTTCGAGAGAGTGTGCCAATTATAGTGTTTCGTACGCTACCTTGATTTTTGACTGGTTGGTTATGCTATTCGTGCCAACCAATGTGTTGGCATACCTTATAGATCTCATGCACCATATTTTGAGAGATCATTTGAGTAGGTTTGTGCTAGTGCTTGTTGATGATACTTTTGTCTAACCATGGGCGAAAAAGGAGCACAATACACGATTGATGATCGTATAGAGCTACTGATAAAACACCGATTGATGATGAGAAGTTCCCTTAGATTGGCGAGATGTTATATACATTTTACCAAGTACTTCTCAAAGGTAGCGGCACCGTTAACCGATTTGACGAGGGAGTATCAGACTTTTATTTGAGACGTGATGTGCAGGCACGCATTTGTGAGTCTGACAAAGAGGCTGACGAGTATGCCGATGTTACTCATTCTAAGCAGGAATGAAGAGACGATAGTATACACACGTTTGTGGTACTTAACTAGGTGTGGTATTGATGCCGAAAGGTAGGGTTGTCGCATATGCTAGTCGACAATCGAAACTGCACGAGGGGGAAGTATTCGACTCTTGATTTGGAGTTGGAGGCAATATAGTTCGCTTTGGAAATTTGGAGGCTCTATCTATTAGGAACGGAGTTTGAGCTATTTATTGATTCATTATCATTGAAGTGTCTCTTCTCCGCGAAGGGCCTCGACCTTCGCTAGTAGCGATGGTTAGAATTCCTAGCCTCCTATGACTTTGACATTTCCTATGCGTTCATTTGGGAAATGTAGTTGTTGATGCTTCGGGTAGAAGACATATCAGTTTGGGATAAACATTCCTGGAGTGGACATTGCTCGAGTTTATCAGTGGTTATGATTTCAGAACTCGATGACAGCTATGGCCAAGTGTGATGGCTAGTTTGACCATCAGACCTACTTTGATTTAGCGGGTCGGTACTAGTTAGAGGCATAAAACTAGACTAGCGAAGATCATGGCAAAATTAGAGGAGCAAGTAGTGTTTGTAGAGGTGATGCACTGATTGTTGATTCCATAGAGACGAGACATTGTTTTTCCCGAGTAGTGGGAACAGATATCTATAGTCTGCATCGATGAATTATCAAGGACTAGAAGAAAATAGGATAGCATTTGAGTCACAGTTGATAGAGTGACGAAAATACTAGATTTATATTCTTCTAGTCCAGTAGAATGGCGTCCAAATTAGTTGAGTTATATGTGGAATGGATAGTGTGATTCCATTGTGTGCCAAGATCATTGTAAGTGGTCGAAACCCGTTGTTCACTAGTGGGTTTTGGGAGAATTTACAAGGGGCGTTTGGAAATTTGGCACCAAATTGACTAGATGATATCGAGACTGAACTAGGAACTCTAAGACCTCGTAGGTCTATTCGTATCGATATACGTGATGCGAAATAGGTTAGGAGAAAGGCAATGGAGTAGTAATAGTTTAGTGGAGTGAAAGAAAATGCGATTTCCATTTTTCAGTCAACTTTCATGTTAGATATCATATTTTATGTTTATACTAGGTAGTTTAGTATCCTGCATGCTAGGATAGGCATGGATGTTACTCTTTGGTGTTTGATCTTATGTGTGCCTATTTTATGTTTGATTGGTTGCACTTGATACGATTACCATATGCTTATATGGTTGTTAGACATTAGGAATAGTTATGGTTTGATATAGCATACTTACTTTGAGACAATTGCCATATACACGATCTAGTATACTTATTTACATCATGATGTTACTATTGTGCTTAATCTCTTTGTTGAGTACTTGATCAGGTACATGGAAGCAAGTGTGGCTATTCAGATGCTTATCCACTTATATTCGCATCTAAATAAAATGCTCTTGCTCTAAAAGAGGTATGTACTACTTGAAGTGTAGATTTGGTGATATATGTTTGGTTGTTCTTGAAAACGAGATGCCTCGGATATGAGATCTATATATGTTTATGTTGTATTGGGATTTTTTCCAGACCTAGCCGCGCATAGAAAGTGCTGTCGAAATTTTTCGTGACATAAACCAAAATTGAGAGAAAAGTCAATGTATATGATATTAGACGCTGCCGATAGTGGAGAGAGTCGGTAATGTACGATATTTAGTCGACTTGTCTTTCGATTAGTGAATTGGCACTTTTGTTTTCCATTGTCCATTTCTTTGAAAATAAGCGTGTAAATTAGATGTTTGGCTTAGCCGCATTGATTTTGGATTTGATAATGATTATTGTCGAGAGTGGACAAGTGATGATTTCCCTTGTATCGTTGCTTATGAGAGGGTGTTGGGTTATATTGCTTCGTCCTTGGGATTTCAAGAACGAAATCTTTTTAAGGAGGTGAGAATGTAACGAACCGTATTTTAACGGTTGGATATTTAAATAATTTATTTAAATATTAAATCGTTAATTAATCGACGGTCCCAAAAATGTGATTTTTCGTATATTGTCGAATCAGGACTCGGGACCACTTCCGTTGAGTTCGTATTGACGTTGCAAATTAAAATGAGTATAAGGATCTCTATATTTGGAGATCGGATGATTCGATGGTCGAAACAGTCTCGAAAAGCATGAAATTATCATCCTGAAGCCCAATCTCGGATAGCGATGAAATTTAATTATACCATCCGGACCTAATAAATGAGGTGATGCATGCAGACGAGTTTCATAGCGATCAAACGCACCGTTTGATCATACGAGCTCAAAATGCGCTTATTTATTTGTGAAATTCAAATAAATAATATAATATTATACAACCATTATCCTAAATCCTAAAATCCCATTGGTTGTGCACTGTTAATTATCATCTTCTTTGGGAAAATGGCCGCCCCCTCCTATTTTGATTCAAAAATTCGAATCGACCAAGATACGCAATAGTAAATCACGTCGCTAGGCTCGTTGGACTCCTGAGGAGAAAAGGGATCTCCGATGAGAATTTAGGCGAGATTGATGATGGTCAACTTCGGTCATTCAAAACTAGGGTTTGGATTTACAGGCGGCGTGGTCGGAGATGGGAGGAATAGGGGTCGGCATTAGATCGAGGGAGGAGAGACACATCGACGGTGAAGTTTTGGAGAGGCACGGTGCCTCGTGGTTGGGTGTGACACTTCCTTGTCGCGTTTTGGATGGGCACAAACCTGGAAAAATGCATGGAGGATTGGGTTTGGACATGTTCGTGCACGTGACAAGGTTGGAGGAGGAAGATAATTAGTGTTAATGATGGTAATTAAAACATTGGTTAAGTAATTTAATTGTTTATTTAATCTGATATCTTATAAATGTCGTGTCTTTTGCATATGAGGTCAGTTTTGGACGCCATTTCTTGTGTTGCGCTCATGATGGAGAGCTTTATGACTTGGTGATGGTTTAGTCAGATTTGATGGAGGTGTGTGATATTGTCTCTCACTATACTATGATTGTTTGTATAGTTTAAACCGACGTTTTAAAACGTTTTCAAACTTTAAAACTAGATTTCTAATTATTTAAATCTATATATTATTTTATAAAAAGAAGTGAAAGTGTTTTAAAATGGTTTTAAATTAAATATCATATTTTCCCCATTTTGACACACTATTTTGAAGATATTGCTAGATTTAGGCTATTTTGGTATAAATTCCGTATTATCCCACACGGATTGCTTGGATGGATTGTATTGTATTACTATCGATTTATGTAGGCTACTGATGTGCACGTAAATGTGCATATTTTTACCACCATATTTAATCTATTTAAATTAAATAAATGATCATATCGGGCATTTTAACTTGTTTAAACCAAAATTCATATTATTTTCAAATCGTCACATATTCATCTTCATCCAAGGGCAAAATGGTCATTTTTGTGCATATATTAATTTGAGAAAATTTAATTAGAAATTTCTATATTATTTTATAGGAATTTGGCTTCATATACAAGTGGTTTCATGAAGATGTATGCATGCAAAAGAGTGAAGATAAAGAAATAAAGATGGAAAGCTGCTCTGCTATAGACATTTCTATGCTTGTTGGTTGCATGTTTGCTTGTTTGGTAGTTGGTTGAAAAAGTTGTAACATCCCCTATCTAAGGCCCAAAACTAAGCACTACAGATGTTGCGGTCATCTATAGTATTAGCTTCCAGCGACTAAATACGGCTATGTTAATGGTATCTATAATATCAGAAGCACTTGAATATGAAACAAAACACAGATTTCAAAACAACATTACTTCATTAACTTTCAAAACAGATGTTTCATATTCTTAATACATAATCCCAATACGTTTACAGGCACAGATAAAATATACTTATTACAAAATACGCCAAGAGCGGTATATGACGATACCCCCTTGGATGATCAGAGTCATATGGTCATAATAGACTTAATACAAACACAGCGGAAATACAACAAAACATAAAACTGTAACTCCTAAATAGCTATCCGTCTGCCTCCTGCATGCCCTTGGTAGCCTTATTCATCATCCTACTAAATCCTGAAAAAGACCTTAACCCCTCAGCCTACTCAAATCAATAAGCACCCGAGAGTTTAAGGAGAAAACATAAACTTCGAGTCAGACATAAAGTCTAGTGTGAATAATACTATACATCCCGGTTTAATATATTAAGTGAGACTATGCCGCTTAGCGGAACGGGTTTCCCCTCACTAACTTCCTTTTAAAACATATCTTTCGCAAAAAAAATTCCTGCAACCAAAACTGGTTAAATACTATAAAGCATCATTATGTAAACATACATAAGTATCAGGTAATAAATTAACTATATGATCAAACACATAAGTTTTGTTTGGCTAACTTTTAATCTTTGACTGACTCGGGCATACCAGATAATATAACAAAATTAATCCAACATCTGTTAGGTACTCCTCATCTAGATGTTTTGTCCTTAACTGTCTGTTAAATACTTCTCTTCTGGACAGTCTGTCCCTAACTTAATCATCTCCCAGGTCTTCCTGATCCTAATGGTTTTTGGGCTCACAAATAATCTATTTGTATACAAACATATATTCCTTTCGGTGTGTAGTCATATTTTTAGTCTACCCGTGACCAAGCCCTACACACTGAAATTTTGGACAACAATTAGCTGGGGCCAATAGCTAATGTATAGGGCGTGACCCTATACCAGTCCCATCTGGTATTCTAATTTCTGAGTCATTTTACTTAGGGATCCCTTCCCATAATTTTCCTTGAAAACCTTTTCAAAATGATTTAAAACCTTTAAATCAAACTAACACAAGGAAAATATATAATCTTTATGCTTTGCTCAAAATCACATTGCCATGTAATATATATATATATATACTTTACTCAAACCTTTGTTGATGAAAACATTTATACATTTGAAAGTACCCCTTTTGATTCCATTAAATGTACCCTTTCTAAATCCTTTGAAAACATCTCTTTTGAAACCAAGTAAAACCCTTTATATATCTAGGCCAAAGGGCCAAAACCTTTCCTTTCGAACCCATATTTCAAACCTTTCGAAACCATTGAAAATCTTCCTTTCGAAAGCATTAAAAACCTTAGACATCCTATCTTCAAACACTTTAAAACATTGCCTTAGAAAACCATGGAAAACCCCTCCATTTCAACCCTTTCGAAACCATTCAGAAAATAGGACCTTTCGAGAAAGCTACCTTTCGACCTCTTCGAAAGCTACCTTTCGACTCCATCAAAAGCTTTACTTTCGACCCTTTCGAAAGCTTGGCTTTCGACCCCTTCTAAACCATTCAGGAAATAGTACCTTTCGAAAACATTAAACCTTTAAAACATAAACCTTTCGAAGGCTCTTTAGGTTCAATTTAAAACATGTGGAAAATTCTCTTTTAAAACCCTTCGACCTCTTTGGAAGCTACCTTCCGACCTTGTCGAAAGCTTAAAAAACCTTTCTTTTAAAATAATAGGCTCCAGCCTTTTTAATACTTTAAAACACCTCTTTCGAAATCTTGGGTTATACTTCAATTAGAATTTAAAGGGTAAAACATCTAAGTCGAAAGCTTCCTTTCGAAAGCATTGGAGAAGCGGCTGGGTTTTTAAAAGAGAAGTACACCTTTCGACCTTGTCGAAAGCATGACTTCGAAAGGTAGAAAGGCGACGGCTAGGGGATTTTGACCCCTTCGAAAGCACGTATACCTTTCAACCTCGTCGAAAGGTTTAAACCTTTATTTTAAATATTTGACCTTTTCGAAAGCAACCAAGTCGAAAGCTTCTTTTCAAAAGCAAAGCAGGCGTTACTTTGGCTTATAAAACAAACATACTCCAACCTCTTCGGCAACTAAGGTTTCAACCAAGTACCCTTCGACCTTATCCAATACATTACGTACCAAGTAACTTGATACCATATGCATTGGGTTAGACCTTGTCAAAAGCATGCTTTCGACCTTATCGAAAGGTCTGGGTCGAAAGCTTTAATGTCGCAAATGGCTGAAACATGCTAAAAGTATGATTTTCTTGTTTTTAACTTAAAAGAGATAGCTTTTAACCTAACTTGCCTTTGTTTGTCAAATTCTTATTGGTTAATAAATATCTTTCAGAAAAGTGCTGCCAATAAATTCAGAAATAAACAATGATTTTATTTTATAAATTGCCTCCTCTCCTTAATTAAATATATACAACATTTAAGTCCCATACCTTAAATAATTTTATATATTCATCAAATTACTTAGGAAAAATTCCAGAAAATCTATTTTAATATGTTTTCCAACATATAAAAATTCCAAACCCAAATAATAATTATTTTATCCGTAAATAATTTATAACCCAATAAATCATTTTCTTCATTGGAAAATTAATATAAAATCCACATTAATTAAGAAAATTAAGAAAATTGAAACCCATCTCTAAAATATCATTTCTGACCTACATTTAAATTTTCAAGGCATTTGGATGTCGTTTAATAGGGTTTTCATATCAAACATATCATAAAAACTAATATTAACATGTATAATTCACCAACAAGCATATATATATATATATAATCATCCAAAACATGGCATAAACATGAAAAATCATCTCGGATATAACTTAAAATCGAAAACCATAAGAAAATGGGATGTAGCAACCATTCACCTTAGCTTTGAGATTAAAAGATGTGAGATTTGAGGTTGAATAAGTTGATTAACTTCATTCCTTTGAACCCTAGCTTTAACTTCTTCTTGAGAATGGAAATGGTGGCCGGCCTTGATGTGTTTTTGTTAATGGAATGAACGTGAGTTTCATTTCCTAAGGGATAAGGGTATAAGTCTCTCCTATTTTCCCATTTTACCCTTCCTTATTTCCTAACACATTAGTTCATATTGTTTCATTTAACATGGCACGGCTACTCTTAATTAAATCAAATCTCAACTTATTAATCTTCACATTATTTTATTTGATTTAACTAATTAAATGTCCTAAATAATGTTATAGAAATATGAGGTGTTACAGACTCTGCTCCTTAAATAATTTTGTCTTTGAAATTACGATAAGGTACACAACCAAGCAAAAAGGTAAAACATACCATCAAAACAAATCAGGATAAGCATCTCTAATCCTGCTCTCAATCTCCCAAGTACAGTTACTAGCATCGTCACTCCACTAGACCTTTACTAATCTGACTGTCTTGTTCCTCAACTTCTTCTCATCTCTCTCAATTATCTGAATCGGCTTTCTAACTATGGTCAAATCCGACTCTACTACTAAATCTTCTAACACTGTAGGTGTTATAGTGGTCCTTGGGTCTCTGACACACTTTCTAAGATGAGAAATATGGAAAACATCATGGACTCCTGCCAAACTATTCTCCTGCCAAACTATTCGGTAACTCCACTCTATAAGCAAGCTTCCCGATCCTCTCAACAATACGGAAAGGTCCAACGAATCTAGGTCCTAACTTTCCAGATTTCCCGAATCTAATAACACCTTTTATTGGTGAAACCTTAATAAACACATAGTATCCAATAGAGAATTCCAAGCCTTTCCTTCTTCTATCCGCATAACTTTTCTGCCTAGACCGAGCTTTCTTCATTCTAGCTCGAATCAACTCAATTTTCTCTGTGGCTTCTTTCACCAAATCCGAACCAAGAACCAATCTATCCCCGATCTCTATCCAACATACAGAAGATTTGCATAGTCTTCCATACAAAGCTTCAAACGGTATCATCCCAATACTAGCCTGATAACTATTGTTATACGAGAACTCGACTAAATGGAGATGGTCTTCCCATGATCCCCCGAAGTCCAATGCACAAGCTCTTAACAAATCCTCCAAGACTTTGTTAACTCTTTCTGTTTTCCCATCAGTTTGTGGATGGTAAGCGGTACTCATGTTGAGCTTGGTTTCTAAAGCTTTCTGTAGACTCTTCCAGAACTCGCTAGTAAACAAAGTATCTCTATCACTGATAATACTACTAGAAATCCTGTGCAGTCTAACTACATTCTTCATAAACAACTTTGCCAAAATAGGTGCCGTCCTAGTTGAATTTATCAGAATGAAATGGGCACTCTTGGTTAGTCTATCCACTATGACTCATATGTTTTCATTTCCTCTACTAGACCTTGGCAACCCATCAATAAAATCCATTGAGATAGAATCCCACTTCCACATCGGAACATCCAACGGTTGAAGCAATCCACTTGGCTTTTGGTGTTCAGCCTTTGCCTGCTGGCAATTCAAGCATTGCTTAACACATAAACCAATGTCCCATTTCATACCTTCCCAGAAGAAACTTCTCTTCATATCCTGATACATCTTCATTCCTCCTAGATGGATAGTGAACTTCGAACGATGACACTCATCCAAAACCTCTTTCCTCATGTCTCCTACATTCGAAACACACAACCTTTCCTTATTTCTCAACCACCCATTCTGGTCAAGACTAAAATCTTTTAAGTCATCGCTCTCTGTTCCTTCCCTTAGCCTTCTGATACGTTCGGCCAAGATTGGATTCTCTTTCTATTTAGAAGCTATCTTCTCAATCATTACCGGTCGAACTTCTAAACAAGACACTACAGCACTTACTGCACTAGAACCTGCCTCAGATCTATACTGCACTCTACAAGTTGACAATACTTCCAAATCTTTCCACTCAGCAATCATAGCCAAGGTTTTAAATCTCGGATATCGGGCACGTTTCGTCTCGGCGATTTTAGTGACTCGGTATCGTATCGGGGGAGATCTCGGACGAGACGAGTGCATCTCAGGCGCCAATATCGGATTTACATCTCGGACCTAAAGTTCATCTCGGGACCATATCAGAGTATAACACATCACATAATTTATAGCAAAAAATGCATGGTATCGGTTTATTTAACATTTACTGAATTACTGCAACTAATCTCCACTATTCTAACTGAAAAAAATAATGCAATTATACTTCAACTATATGAAATTGTTCAACAAAAGTTACAAAACATCATCAGTTTTAGCAATTATATATAAGTAGATGAAAGGTGAAAAATTAACTGAAAAAAAGTGGGTTCTATACAATTACATATATGCAGTAAGAATAACATAATAACACTATTAGGGACTGATGCAAATAAAAGCAAATGCATATAAGAGATATCAGGAATCGAAGGGTTTCAGGTAATGCAAATCTACTTGCAGAAGGTTATGTAGTAAGAATAACAAACTAAATCTACTTGCAAATCTACTCTAAATTATACTGTATATTCAATTTCCAAAAAAATGAATTTCATTAAAATAGAAACAACCCTAATTTACATACATGTAGAGAGTAGAGAGATTGGTCAAAGACGAAGCTGCAGATTGTCAACAGCGAGATCGAGTAGTCGAAAATTGGAAGCAACCGCGAGCTGTCGGATGTTGGAAGAGGGAGTTCGATTTTTTTTCTTTGGAGAAGAGGGAGTTCGATATTTTGACGAGGAGCGTGATCGTTTGAGAAGTTGAATCAGAAAGAAACGGGCTTTGTTCATTTTTTTTATGATAGACTGAGATGGGCCTTTTTTTTTTGAAAAAAACAATATATCGGGGATATCTCGAAATATCGTTTCGCTCCAAATATCGGCCGATATATGTAAATTTCGGCAGATATAATCCAAACGAGATATCAACCGATATCTCATGTTTTGTTTCGCCCAAGCCTTCAACCGAGATCTCGGCCGAGATAGCCGAGATTTAAAACAGTGATCATAGCCAATATTGCATTCTTACGTTTCCTACTAAGTGCATCTGCTACCTTGTTTCCTTTTCCTGGTGTGTACTCAATTCCAAAATCATAAGCAGCAATAAACTCCAACCATCTCTGCTGTCTCATGTTCAACTCCTTCTCAAAGAACAAGTACTTCAATGACTTATGATTCGTATAAAGCTCAAATCACTCTCCCAAAAGATAATGCCTCCACATCTTCAAAGCAAATATAACGGCAGCTAACTCCAAGTCATGCATTGGATACCTAATTTCATGCGGTCTGAGCTGTCTAGAAGCATAAGCAATCACTTTACCTCTTTGCATCAATACCGCTCCCAATCCAGTTCCACCCGCATTAGTATAAACAACTAAATCTTGATTCCCATTCAGAACCACCAACACCGGTTCATAGGTCAATAAGTGTTTTAAGCTGTGGAATGCTTCCTCACACTTATCAGTCCATACGAACTTCACATCTTTTCGCGTAAGCTTAGTCATCGGTGCAGCTATCTGCGAAAAATCCTTTATAAACCTTCAGTAATATCCAGCCAATCCAAGAAAGGTCTTTATCTCGGTCACCGTCTCAAGTCTCTTCCAATTATTCACCGCCTAGAACTTAGTGGGATCTACAGAAAACCCTTTTTCTAAGACTACATGACCAAGGAACTTCACCTCCTTCTTTCAAAAATGACACTTTGGAAACTTATCCTTCAACTGATGCTCCCTCAATGTCTCAAGTACAACTCTAAGAAGAACTTCATGCTCCCTCTCATCCTTAGAGTATATATCAGAATATCATTTATGAAGACTAATACAAATCTATCCAAGTGCTCTCGGAAGATTCGGTCCATCAAATCCACAAAGAATGCTGGCGCATTAGTTAGTCTGAACGGCATAACTAACCATTCTTACGATCCATACCTCGTCCTAAACATCGTCAATGGAATACTATCCTCTGCCACTCTAAGCTGATGAAATCTAGTTGCCAAATCCAGCCGAGAGAATACCTTGGCTCCACTTAACTGAACGAATAAATCGTCAATTCTCGGCAATGGATATCGGTTCTTTATCGTCTTCTCATTCAACTTACGATGATTGATACATAGCCTCAATGATCCGTCCAACACTACGGCAGCACCCCAAGGTGAACTACTCGGTCGAATAAAACTCTTGCCTTCCAAACCACCAACTTCACCTTCAACTCTTTCATCTCTGTAGGTGTCATTCTGCTTGGCGGCCCACTCACCGGTTCTGCTTCAGACATTAAATCAGTCCGAAACTCAATGGCTCGTTTCGGTGGTAACCCAACTACCGGCTCAAACACATTAGCAAATTCTCTAACCACAAAGACTCGATGTAACTCATCCTCCATCTCCATGATACCCAATAAAGCATTCACCTCACAACTAGGGTTTTCTACGGTATAAACTATCCGATCACTACAATTCGGGTGTCTAAGTGATGTCTTCCTATCATGGAAAAATATCCTAGCATCATATTTACTTAACCAATCCATCCCAAACCCCACAAAATCAAATACATGCAAACAACAACCAAAAGTATGACCTAGCAAATCAAACTCTAAACGGTCACACCTCATCCCAAGTGTCGCATACCCTCCTATCGGATTTGCAACCCTTAAGGAAGTAACTAAATATGAGGGTTCTAGGTTAAGCTTATCTACCAAACATCGAGAAATAAAAGAATGTGATGCACCAGTATCAAACAGAACGCTAACAGACATACCATGAATCTGTAGCGAGCCTCCAAGAATAGTTTTCCATTTCTCATGCACAACTGGCCTTGAAGTTGCGGGCTCCAATGCATACATTTGTCTCTTTCCTTCTCTAGCAGGCTCTTTGCATTTGTTCTTATAATGGTCGATCTGATCACAATTAAAGCATCGGATATTCTTCTTTCCAACCGCTTCTTTCCCTTTTCCTTTTCCGGTCCAACACTCATGAGCATAGTGTCCTTTCTTACCACATTTGTAAAAAACCACCTCAGATTTTCCCTTCTTCTCTGCTCCTCCCTTCTGAGCATTCTTCTAATGGAAAAACTTTCTTTCCTGGCCTTGTCCCACCAGGACTTCCTTCTCTTTCTTCTTCTCCAAACAAGCTAACACCTCTTCTTACCTTAGCGTCATTTCTACCACTACATCACACGGATCCCTTATGTGCGGTAAGGTAGCTCTTGCCATCTCCGACCTCAAACCTCTTATAAACTTCTCGTTCCTCTTTATCACCGTATCAACCATGGCTTACCCGTACTAGGCTAACTCTTCAAATCTTCTTGCATACTCTAGAACAGACATCTCTTCTTGCTCCAGTTTAGCGAAATTCCTAACCAATACCGACTGCGCCATCACTGATATAAACCTTTCTTGAAACCTTCTCTTAAACTCAGCCCAAGTCATGGTCTCCTCATCAACACCAGCTACAACAGTATTCCACTAGAATAGAGCAACTCCCTGAAGCTGTCTTGAAGCTAATCTCCTTTTATGCTCGTCATTTAATCCTAAGTCAGCGAAAATCCTCTCACAATGCAACAACCGGTTTTCTACCTCAATCGCATCTTCCATTCCAATGAACGGCTTCCCTCCAAGTCTAATATGGTCTCTGCTCAGATTAGCATAGTGGTTGACTATCGAAGCTTCCGAAACTCCTCCTCTAGCAGCATTCCCTCCGACAACTCCAACTGCAATTCCATGTTGCATCATGTTTACAAAAAATTGATACATGGCTCCCATGTCCACTTAGGGAACCCCAGCACCAGCATTTTCAGCTTGAGCCTGACCTGAACCTCTCCTAGCATTTGGTCGGGCATTTCCATTAGTGGTGGTGCTCTTTCCTCCCAGATTAACTCTACCTCTTCTTCCTTCCATATCTATATTCAAGCTTCGTGAGATACAAATGAATAGCCTAACTAAGATAGGGGTCTAGAGATATAGCGCATACTTATATATATAACAAATATAAGTATATTACTATAGCGTTATTCCATACCCCAATCTTAACTCTAATTACTAAGGATTATGCTTTCAAAAATCATTTTTTTAGTTCAAGTATTTCATAAACCATGCTATGATACCAAGATGTAACATCCCCTATCTAGAGGCCCAAAACTAAGCGCTACAGATGCTGCAGTCATCTATAGTATTAGCTTCCGACGACTAAATACGCCTATGTTAAACACAGATTTCAAAACAACATTACTTCGTTAACTTTCAAAACAGATGTTCCATATTATTAATACATAATCCCAATACGTTCCCATGCACAGATAAAATATACTTATTACAAAATACGCCAAGAGCGGTATATGAAGATACCCCCTTGGATGATCGGAGTCATATGGTCATAATAGACTCAATACAAACACGGCAGAAATACAACAAAACATAAAACTGCAACTCCTAAATTGCTATCCGTTTGACTCCTGCATGCCCCCGGTAGCCTTATTCGTCATCCTACTAAATCCTGAAAAAAAACCTTAACCCTTCAGCCTACTCAAATCAATTTTTAGCACCCGAGAGTTTAAGGGGGAAACATAAACTTCGAGTCAGAGATAAAGCCTGGTGTGAATAATACTATACATCCCGGTTTAATATGTTAAGTGAGACCACGCCGCTTAGCAGAACGGGTTTACCCACACTAACTTCCTTTTAAAACATATCTTTTGCAAAACCTTTTCTTGCAACCAAAACTGGTTAAATACTGTAAAGCAACATTATGTAAACATACATAAGTATCAGGTAATAAATGAACTATCTGATCAAACACATAAGTTTTATTTGGCTAACTTTTAACCTTTGGCTGACTCGGGCCTATCTGACAATATAACAAAATTAATCTAACATTTGCTAGGTACTCCTCATCTGAACGGTCTGTCCTTAACTATCTGTTAAATACTTCTCTTTTGGATGGCCTGTCCCTAACGTAATCATCTCCCAGGTCTTCCTGATACTAATGGTTTTTTGAGCTCACCTATAACCTATCTGTATACAAACATATATTCTTTTCGGTGTGTAATCATATTTTTAGTCTACCTGTGACCAAGCCCTACACATTGGAATTTTGGACAACAATTAGTTGGGGCCAATAGCTAATGTATAGGACGCGACCCTGTACAAGTCTCATCTGGTATTTTAATATCTGAGTCATTTTACTTAGGGATCCCCTCCCATAATTTTCCTTGAAAACCTTTTCAAAATGATTTAAAACCTTTAAATCAAACTAACACAGGGAAAATATATAACCTTTATGCTTTGCTCAAAATCACATTGCCATGTAATATATATATATATACACACTTTACTCAAACCTTTATTGATGAAAACATATAAACATTTGAAAGTACCCCTTTCGATTCCATTGAAAGTACCCCTTCTAAATCCTTTGAAAACATCTCTTTCAAAACCAAGTAAAACTCTTTATTTATCTAGGCCAAAAGGCCAAAACCTTTCCTTTCGAACCCATACTTCAAACCTTTCGAAACCATTGAAAATCTTCCTTTCGAAAGCATTAAAAACCTTAGACATCCTATCTTCAAACACTTTAAAACATTGCCTTAGAAAACCTTGGAAAACCCCTCCATTTCAACCCTTTCGAAACCATTCAGAAAATAGGACCTTTCGAGAAAGCTACCTTTCGACCCCTTCGAAAGCTACCTTTCGACTCCATCGAAAGCTTTGCTTTCGACCCCTTCCAAACCATTTAGAAAATAGTACCTTTCGAAAGCATTAAACCTTTAGAACATAAAGCTTTGCTTTTGACCCCTTCGAAAGCTTAAAAACCTTTCATTTAAAATAATAGGCTCCAGCCTTTTTAATACTTTAAAACACCTCTTACGAAACCTTGGCTTATACTTCAATTAGAATTAAAAGGGTAAAACATCTAAGTCGAAAGCTTTCTTTCGAAAGCATGGGAGAAGCAGCTGGGTTTTTAAAAGACGAGTATACGTTTCGACCTTGTCGAAAGCATGACTTCGAAAGGTAGAAAGGCGGAAGCTATGGGATTTTGACCCCTTCGAAAGCATGTATACCTTTCGACCTCGTCGAAAGGTTTAAACCTTTATTTTAAATATTTGACCTGCTCGAAAGCAACCAAGTCGAAAGCTTCTTTTCGAAAGCAAAGCAGGCGTTACTTTGGCTTATAAAACAAACATTCTCCAACCTCTTCGGCAATTAAGGTTTCAACCAAGTACCCTTCGACCTTGTCCAATACATTACGTACCAAGTAACTTGATACCATATGCATTGGGTTCGACCTTGTCGAAAGCATGGTTTCGACCTTGTCGAAAGGTCTGGGTCGAAAGCTTTAATGCCGCGAATGGCTGAAACATGCTAAAAGTATGATTTTCTTGTTTTTAACTTAAAAGAGATGACTTTTCAACTAATCTGCCTCTGTTTGTCAAATTCTTATTGGATAATAAATATCTTTCAGAAAAGTGTTGTCAATAATTTTAGAAATAAACAATGATTTTATTTTATAAAATGTTCATTCTCCTTAATTAAATATATACAACATTTAAGTCTCATACCTTGAATAATTTTATATATTCATCAAATTACTTAGGAAAAATCTGGAAAAATTCCAGAAAATCTACAAACCCAAATATTTATTATTTTGGCCGTAAATAATTTATAACCCAATAAATCATTTTCTTCACTAGAAAATTAATATAAAATCCATGTTAATTCAGAAAATTATGAAAACTGGAACCTAGCTCTAAAATATCATTTCTGACCTACATTTAAATTTCCAAGGCATTCGGATGTCATTTAATAGGGTTTTCATATCAAACATATCCTAAAAACGAATATGAACATGTATAATTCACCAACAAGCGTATTTATAAAAATTTAATCATCCAAAACATGGCATAAACTTACAAAATCATCTCGGATATAACTTAAAACTGAAAACCATAAGAAAATGGGATGTGGTAATCATTCACCTTTGCATTGAGATTAAAAGATGTGAGATTTGAGGTTGAGTAAGTTGATTAACTTCTTTCATTTGAATCCTAGCTTTATCTTCTTCTTGAGAATGGAAATGGTGGCCGACCATGATGTATTTTAGTTTGATTGAATGAACATGAGTTTTATTTCCTAAGGGTTTAGGTTATAAGTCTCTCCTATTTTCTCATTTTGCCCTTCCTTATTTTCTAACACATTAGTTCATGTTGTTTCATTTGATTTTCATTTAACATGGCATGACTACCCTTAATTAAATCAAATCTCAACCTATTAATCTTCATGTTATTTATTTAATTTAACTAATTAAATGTTCTAAATAATGTTATAGAAATATGAGGTGTTACAAAAGTCGTGTCACGATTTAACTATACTCAAAGGCGGACTTTCCACATTGAAAATCAATAGTATTTTTAAGTCAGAAGAACCATGTAATTTTGTCACATCGATATTTTTTATTTGATCTTACTTATATTAACCAACATAATCATTCCATGGTTATCCAATAACTATTAGTAAGCAACAGTTTGATGCCCCTAACAGTCACGAGTAATATACTGCCTAACATTTTAGAGCGTTATGTACTCTAGTCTCAACGGATGTATCGATATCCAGTCTCGATGCATCTTGACTATGAATATTTAAAAAAGTATGTTAAATTTCATTGTGATAAATTACTCATGATTACAACACCTTGTAACTATTATCAAAAAAACATATCATTTATGGATTTTCTATTAAATATACTTTTAATTAAACTAATTAGTTAATATAACTCATTATATCAAGTATGTAATAGAAAAAAACACCTTTTATTTCGAACAAGATTGGTTATCGAGTTAGATATGCAACAAATTACATAATTGTCCCTATGGCATATCCCTAACTCTATAAACTGTAAATGCGAGAAGGAATGAACAGCTGAGAAGCATGCCAATTGTCCTTCTGTACTGGGCATAGACTTTGCATCTAATGCGCATTAAATGCTGATGGCAAGTTATAGGAGTAGGCACGCTTCTCGCTGATTTGATGCGGTACCTTGTACGGTTAGCTGCACGACTTGTCATTTACTTTTGCACGCCTATGTGGCAAGGTAGACGAGTGACTTCGACTAGGCTGCGAATGATATTAGAAGTTGAACGCTGCCAAGGACAAAGACGCAAAGAACATAGTGGATCAATTGTGATATGACGGGACGGACTGTGGTAATGTCGGGCCAAAGACAGGTCATACTTGAGCCAATCTTGACAAATGAGTCTGTTGTTGAAGCCGTCTTGAGTGTGTTGGTCGCTATGGAGCCGGTCTTGATGGGCTGGCCTGGAGCCAGACTGGATGTAGACTGTCATAAGCGGGCCGACTGCTTAATGCATGTTTGGTAAGGAGACTTGACTGGCACTAAGGGCCAAGTTACAAGAGAGGTGCCAAACAGATTATGAGATGATGACGCGAGCGCTTGGAACCGGTCGAAAGCGACTGGGATGAAGTCGGGCCGAAAACGGGTCACGGTTGAACCGATCTGGTCCAATTAACTGGCCTGCAATTGACATGGAGTAGTGTAAAGTAAGGGGTTGACCTGAAGCCATACTGAATGTGGGCCGACACGAGAGGGTCGGTCGTTGGAGGGCTAGGCTGATGTGGATCGGGCTGGGCTGGGCTAAGTTCTGTCCTCGTTTGATGAGTTGGCTGTTGAACCATCTTGTGGAGAGCTGACTGGCCATCGATTTGAAGTGCTACTGAGTGGATAGGCTGATTTGGAGCGAGCTTGATTTTGGACCAATATTAGTGGGCTGATCAAAGTTTAGCTAGGTTGGTCCAGCCTAGACTTCAATCGACTTGTTGATTACTTACGAAAAAATAAAGCAAGAGGTACACATCGATCAAGTAACAATATGAGATATTTTAAAGTATCGTGATAATATCGGTTAAATATGGAACATGTCTAAAACATGTTATAAACAACATGGTACTGCATTATAATGTTATAATGATGCTAACGTTTTTAATATTTAAATCTATATTGTCAAATTACTACTAAGGACTGTTTGAGTATTGTTTACATGTTATAATATGTTTACTGGGAAGTTTTATTAAATACTAATCATGAAATAGGCTCGTAAATCCAAGATATTCATATAATGTGCATATTTATTATTATTTTCATTTTTATGCTATATTCGTCATTTTTCAACCATCTAACCATCTTTATTATTTTTAATTTTTTTTCATATTTACAGTTTATTTTTTGTTTTCATTTCACTTAATTTATCGAAAGAATAATGTTGATTTGACACGGATGACTATTTCTAGCGTTTTTATTATCGATATGTCAGATTATCACAGCTACCAACAGATGTGAGATTGATGCAAACAATGTTGCATTTATTACACGTATTTGAAATAATTATTCGCTAGCAATTGATGGATTTAAACAATAGTTGACATATATGTGTCAATGAAGAACCGTTCCAATGCCAATATCCAAAAGATACAAGAAATACAATAATGATGAAGATAATGTTTAATAACAATTTTTGCACATAACAAACAAAAACAGCATGAACCTCAATTATTTATATCACTAAAACGCACATAATATGTGTGTATGTATATGTATATATATGTATGTACATACACACACATATATCCTTTTCATGTATTAGACCACTTCTGAATTTTAAATTTTTAAATTTCTTTGATGACCCTAAATATTGCCTTAACATATTTTGCAAACATGCTTTGATACCACATTTCATAATATAAGAAACGTGCCAAAATCATTACCGTATCATAATTTGCTAACAATGCTGACATTATTATAATGATAATAACATAATTTAAATGTCACAGTAGTATCGAATCCGTCTGAGACAGAGTCACGGAGGTGAACAAAGTTCAATTTAAACCAGGTTAACCGATAAACCGAACCGAAATTCATGAAATGGTTCAATTTTAAAAAACATAAATTCGAATTGGTTGAGAAATTAAAATAAATCAATTATCGATTTAGTTTTCAGTTTTCAAAATTTTAAAACAAATTAATTGAATTAACCATTTTAATATTGAATATCAAACAACAAATAATAGTAAAATTTGCATGTTTCGCTTTGTGTTTTGCATGACACACGTTGCATTTATCATGTCATGGTTCATAAAGCTTTATATGCACAAGAGAACAAACATGAACAAAAATTCTTGATTTTCAACGTCTCTCTTTCCATCTTAAATTATCTTCAAGTTACAAAACCAATTTATTTTGATTTGGTTCTTAATCAATTCTAGAAAAAGAAAGAAGAAAACAATTGGCTTGGTTCAAATCATTTTACATTATACTTATTTTAATTGGTTTTGAAAAGTTTGTATCGGTTTGAACCGAAACAATCATTCATCCCCCTAGAAGCTGGATTCCAAACATTGGTTAATTTCGGAGAAAACTGAATCTGGCAATCAATTAGTAGAAACAACAAAGGAATTACATGGTCTAATGTAACCTAATTTAACAACCATATAGTATGAGAATAAGGCTGTGTGATTCATGAATAAGACTCTCAATAATCTGATAGAGGGAAATAGGGAAACCCCACATTGGTAAAATGAACAAGAACTAATCTTTCCTGAGTTCAATATATTCACGTCCGATGCCTGCTGCATTGATGATGACAATCTCTACCTTGTCTCCCTGCAAAATATTCAACGAAAAGGATAAGTATTCTGGTACAATAACGCTTTTATTAAGTGCGATTGATGACGATGACTATTTAATACATGAACTCGTATGATTCTACTTCTGCACCTAGGTAATAGGATGACATTATCACTTTATTATAATTTATTGAACAGGCTTTCAAAGGATAAGCAACATCTGACCATCATATTTAATGCACTAATGTTCATCTACTACCATTCATTTCATTGCAAGTGTGACAAATGTACATGAGAGAAATACATATAGTATCCCTATCTCTTATAGAGCTAAAGCCATAAAAAAAAAAGCTGTTCATTACCTTCCCAAACTCATGAAACTAGCGAATTTCATGATTCAGGTTATCCAATTTGATCTAAGATCCTCTGAAACACACACAAAAAGTACTGCAATTCCAAAATTTTAAACATGTTCATCCAAGATGAACATGTTTAATTTGATATATCATGATTTTTACTATCTACGTACCGTGTATATATCCCTTTCAGTTGCTGAAGCAAAGACATCTTTCACCATGTCAACTGCCTCTGTTTCAGATAGGGGTGTTACAGCATCCTGCTCGAGTACATAAATACGTTAATTACATATACACGCACACACATACATACAAGGTTCTAAAATAATGACTAGTGTTAAAAACAATCATACTTTAGCAGGGAGCAAGAGGGGGCTTGGAGATTTCAATTGGTTGTCCAAAACAGGCATGATCAGTGTCGAGCCAGAACCCTGAGCACTATAACCAACTCTCTCATAAGAGCCAACAGCATCATATGTGTACACGCATCCCTTGCCTAATTAAAAAATGAGAAGAAGCATAAGAAGAAAGAAAGAAATATAACAAAAGTAAGAAAACACGTTTAATTTCAAAGTACCTTCATTGTCGAGGCCACCAAGAACATTGAAGGCGTAATATGGAAAGAAACGCTTGTAGTAAAGGGTGTTTGAAAGCAGCTGCGCCATAGCAGGGCAGCTCATTTGTTTGTTGTGTTGATGCTGATATAACTGTATAAAAAATCATGCTTGAAGCTTTTAGATGTAGGATAAAGGTAGCATGTTTAGCCAATGCTTGCTAATGGTTAAACGTAGGGGATGGCTTTGACTATTTAATGATGGAAACAGTACCCACCAAGTGCTTTGAAGCCAAGTGCTTTTGCAAAGCTTTAATATCACACTGACATCCAGATGATGCTAACACACTTTTCTCAGCTCTGCATTTAAATAAAATACTTGTTAGTTTTTAAAACATACAACAATGGAAAATTCAGATTTCAAATCACAAAAGATGTTGTTTTACTCATGGTATTCTGGATAAATAGCATAAAAAGAGAAGAGGTCAAAATAGTACCAAAAAAACATTAATTAGCAATTTGATAAACCATTCCATATTTTAGATTTCTTCAGTTTAAGTTACTGGTACCAATATCAAGTCTTTTAGCCAAGAAAACGATCATAAAGGGTAAGTAGCTTCAAAGTTCGGGCATCATTTAGTAAAAAAAGAGTGAAACATACCCATTCCACTTCGAGTTTTGGAGCGTAAATAGTTTTAAACTGCCATGGACAAGTCAATGAATCAAGCATGAAAGATGAAATACGCAAACAATAAGGCCCGTTTGGTTTGCCATTTTTAATTTTGGGTTTCGTCCAAGCAAAATAGCGCAAGATGCAAGTATTTTTTGAAAAAACAACCAATTTAACAAATGAAGTTAACATACAAAATGGAAAACAAAATTATTTTGTTTTCCGTGTTTCGGAAAATAACAAAAGCAACTAATTACAATCATTAGTAGGATTTTTGATACATAATAAAACTTCAGGCAACCCAATGATATAACGATGATGATTGATGAAGAGATGTAAATGCACAAAATATCGTTGCTGAAGAATATTGCAACGAAAGATCGAAGTTTGATTAGTCTATTTGATCTGTAACCATCTTACCTTGCATCAACAATAGCATATTCAAGTGAACGTTTCACAACAAAAGAACAATAGCAAAGCTTGGTTCTCTAGGTTTTTTTTTTTTTAAAAAAAGTTTTCTTTTAAACAATTGACTTTAAATTCAACTCAATTCGATTCAAAAATAAAAAATAAAAAATAAAATGAAACAAAAACAAAAAAATACAATCAAATACAAGTTCACATGTGTCACTATTTGACCAATAGAATTGATAGACTTGAAGCTAAAAATTGAAATCGGACAAGCTTGAAATGCTTAACCACAATACCCAGTTAGAAAGATAGCTTGAAAAATCATGGTTGAAGCTAAACAATTCTTTTATATAAACCATAAATTTTTCACAGAATACCATTTTGATTATTGTTAAGTTTTTCGTGCTTGTGTCACATAATACTTTACTAGTGGTATCTTCTACGGGCAATTTATCAGTTGCCATCTCCAAGGTTTGATTTAGCATATTTAATGCTCATGTATTTACTTTCAGCCTGCATACTTTATGGCTGCAGTACACAAATGAAACTATCATCTTCTACTATTTTTATTCTAGGGTAACACTAGCATGCTCAGATCTACTAGCAGTCAACCAATTCAATTCAAAAACATACCTAACCATGACACAACAAAAATTAAACAAGACAATCTTAATCAAAATTAGGGTTTACAGAACAAATAAACGCGACTCACAACTGACAGATTTTTGAGTAATCCCGAGTATAGATGCTATAGCCCACGGACAATCTCGTATCGGCCGCAACAACGCAGTAATCCAGTCCAGCAATTGCGACACATGTGCTGTAAACGAAGTCATTGACACAAAAATGAACAACAAATTATACAGAAAGGGGAAATGGTATTAGAACTTTGAGATTACCCGCCATTGTTTTCGTATACCCAATCACCCATGGCTGAGGAATGAAGAAAAAGATGAACCCGTTGGGCTTTATTTATTACCGATTTGTTTGTTTTTAGAGGAATTAATTTCCTTGATACACAAGAAATAGTTAAATAACTCGAACACTTTATAATATATATTTAAATAATATCGATGAATATGATAAAGGGTCAATAACAGTATTGTAATTTTCATTAGATTTTGAGTCAATATATATAGAGCTCATTTGTATTATAATGGATCTGATGTCAATAATAAAACGTCTCTCTCTTTAATGTCTTCCGTTCTCTATATTTTATAACACGTTATCAGCACGAAGCTCTATTATGTAATATATTAAATAATATTGTATTATATTTGGTAGTATTTACATTTGCTTCATTATATTAAATCAATTATGAACTGACGCATATCTCTCCACCATCAGTTATTTTTAAATCTAAAAATATCTTCCTATTGCCTATTCATATGGTTACCTATTATTTAGGTAATACCTAGTCTTGAGAGATATAGATGCTTTATCGTTTTTCGATTATAAATACTGTTTGCGTCTAACAATGAAGATAACACTTCACATTCTCTTCTATTTTATTCTTCTGTTTTATTGTAAACCGAGCTTGCTATATATTTATATTCAATCAAATCTAAAGGTACTTCAATGCTTCGTCTCTAATATCTTTAGTTTATATGATGTTGTAACATCAAGTTGCAGTTACTTTATTTTATTAAATGTCAATTCATTGATACTTTCTCTGGCATCTTATAATTTCATTTTTATTATATTGTTGCATCATACAAACTGATAGCATCCATGATGGACTTCTTTTAATTCTTAAATGGCTACTTAAGATAAATAGCTTGAGTTTCACAAGGTTTATATGTGCACATCTTATATTGGTTCGCATACCTCATATTAAACCTGATGTTTCTGCTAATTTGCGTAGATTTGATTGATGTTTTGTGATATTTACAAAAAAATCTTTTATATAATTATCCAAATTGCCGACGAACTCAAATTTCTTCATATGTATCAAATTTCTGTTGTATATTAATATTATCATTTCTTCTCGTTGGTTTACAATTCCTCTATGTAATTCCAAATTTACACTCTTTTGTTTCCACGTAAGTATTTTCGATTTTATTTAGTCTTTCTGAATTGAGTTTCGTTTTGCCTCTTGTGTTAAGTTGAATTGGCAACATAGATCTGTACATAATTTTGTCAAGTTACGCAATAACCACAGTAGTATTTTCTGACCATTTCCTTTGAAATTTTATACAACAGCATCGTGATATTGTAACTGCAAATCCTTTTCATTTCAAGTATATTGGAATTTTAAGTGGAATAACTGCAGTGTACCGGATGTTAAAAAGGTGTAGAATTCATACACCCTATGAAAGTACTGGATGTACACTCATGATTTATTTCACGGCTATTTTGTTTGACATCATATTAACTGTTGTGTACATTTAAAATGACAGCGCAATTATTTTTCTCACTCCATTTTCTTTTCTGATGGATGCTTGCATGCCTATATTTCTAAATTGTTGTATATATTGATTGCTGATGAATTATCTTTCATTTGTAATTTTTTGGCCTATCCCTCTATGTTGGTATATACAATTCTGAGTGATGTTCATTTTATTTTACTAATCCTGTCAAGTCCTAAAATTTTTTTTCCAGTAAATAGAATTCATGGCAAACATAGCTAAGCTTGAATTCAAAGCTTTAGACATATTTGGAGATAACTATTTATCATGGATATTGGATGCCGAGATCCACTTACAATCCCAATGCTTGGAAAATACCATTAAAAATGGTAATAATATGTCCCAGCAGGATAAAGCAAATGCTCTAATAATTTTAAGACGTCACATCCACGATGATCTAAAAACAGAATATTTAACGGAAAATGATCCTCTCCACTTGTGGAACTCCCTGAAGGAGCGTTATGACCACTAGAAGACGGTCATACTTTCAAATACTAGGCAAGAATAGTTGAACCTGAGGTTTCAAGACTTCAAATTTGTAAGAGAATATAATTCTGCTATGTTTAGAATTACTTCTAAACTGAAATTATGTGGAGAAAAGGTAGATGATGCACAAATGCTTGAAAAGACATTTTCAACGTTTCATGCCTCGAACATACTCCTGCAGCAGCAATATCGAGAGCGTCATTTTACAAAATATTCTGAACTCATAGAATGTTTATTAATTGTCAAGCAAAACAATGAATTGCTTATTAAAAATCACTCCTCAAGACCAACTGGTTCGGCTGCGTTACCAAAAGTTAATGCTAATTTTGCTTACTCCGGTAGAGGCAGAGGTCGAGGTAGAGGTCGTGGTCGTGGTCATGGACGTGGATATAACTCCAGCAGAGGCGGTTATGGTGGTTTAAAGGCAATAAAACTACCAACTTTAAAAAGCAACAAAAGAAAAATGAGCCTGAAAAGACTAATGATTTTACTTCAGAAAATAAAAAGCATTACGAGGAAGTCTCTTACAGATGTGGACGCTCTGGTCATTGGTCGCGTACATGTAGATCATCAAAGAAAACAGTTGAAGAATATCAACGTTCGAAGAATATTGAAACAAACAACACTGAAGGATTGTTTGATTAATGATATGACCGATCTGATCAACTAGAAGTAGCCTGAAGTTTGTTGTTTTGTTTTTCCAGTTTATTTTAGTTAGTTTGAATTTGATTTTTGTTTGTTTTATTTTTCTAGAACTAGTTGAAATAATGTGTACCGGTGGATATTAATTTGGTTGATAGTTTGCTTTGTTTATTTATTTAAGTTAAAAATTATTTCAATAATTGACTAACTGTATTGTCTCTAATTCTTAAGGTATGGACCATCAATACTTGAATGATGATATATGCCTACTAGACAGTGCAACTACCCATACGATTTTGAAAAACCAGAAGTTTTTCTCTGAATTATCTTAAAAGATTTTAGCTAAAGTTTCCACCATAGCTGGATCTGCTAATATAATTGAAGGGTCCGGAAGAGCCCATATAGTATTACCAAATGGTACACATATCTTCATTCAAAATGCATTATACTCAAGCAATTCTAAAACAAATCTGCTAAGCTTTAAGGATATAAGAATGAATGGTTATCATATTGAAACTATAAATGAAAACAATAAAGAATATCTTTGTATTATTTCTAAAATTGAAAGCCAGAAGCTTATTTTAGAAAAATTTGGAATAATTTCGACTGGATTATATTTCACGAAAATTGGCATAGTTGAATCTCATTCTATAAACATGAGCCAGAAGCTCACAAATACAAAGACATTGATTCTTTGGCATGATCGTTTGGGTCATCCTGGGTTAACCATGATGTGTAAAATCGCTAAAAATTCAAATGGGCATGATTTATCAAACCAATTGAATTTACCAAGTGATTACTTATGTGCTCCATGTGCACAAGGAAAATTAATCACTTGACCTTCATATAGTAAAATCACTTCTAAATCTCCAACATTTCTACAAAGAATTCAAGGTGATATATGTGGCCCAATCCATCCAGAATGTGGACCATTTAAATATTTTATGGTATTAATTGATGCATCAACACGTTGGTCACATGTATGTTTTCTTTCTACAAGAAACATAGCATTTGCCAAATTACTTGCTCAAATAATCAAATTAAGAGCGCACTTCCCTGAGTATCATATTAAATCGATTCGACTAGATAATGCAGGAGAGTTTACTTCTCAAGTATTTGATGATTACTGTCTATCATTAGGAATTGAAGTTGAACATTCAATAGCTCATGTTCATACTCAAAATGGTCTGCCAGAATCATTAATTAAGTGTTTGCAACTTATTGCAAGACCGTTGCTTATGCAATCAAAGCTACATGTTTCAGCTTGGGGACATGCAATTCTACATGCATCAAAATTGATTAAAATTAGACCAACGGCTTATCATCAATTTTCACCATCACAGCTTTTAACCGGATCCCAACCAAATATTTCACATTTACGAAAATTTGGTTGCGCTGTGCATGTGCCAATTAGTCCCCCACTTCGTACGAAAATGGGTCCTCAACGTAGGTTAGGAATTTATGTGGGATTTGATTCACCATCGATAATTCGTTATCTCGAACCTCTCACGAGTGATGTCTTTACTGCAAGATTTTCAGACTGTAAATTTGATGAGACAATCTTCCCGCCGTTAGGGGGAGGAAAGACCGTTCCAGTAGAACGGCGTGAAATATCATGGAATAATCCATCCATGTCTCATTTAGATCCGTGTACCAAACAATGTCAATATGAGGTACAAAGAATTTTGCATCTTTAGAATATCACAAATCAATGCCTGATGCATTCAGTGATGTTGCAAAAATAACTAAATCTCACATTCCAGCAGCAAATGCACCAGCTAGAATTGAAATTCCAGAAGAACCAAAAGCAGCAAATGAATCTAAAGCAAGACAAAAACGTGGAAGACCAATTGGTTCAAAAGACTTGGCGCCTAGAAAAAGAAAGTCTAAACAAAGACATACATCAACCTATCTCACTTGCATTCACAAAGTTAGCCTGAAAACATAAACATAATATGTAGGCATAAACTACCTTGTGACAATAATACCATAACCTAGGATAGCGTAGCATCCAATGTATGAGTTAGTTAAACACATACGAACCCGTAAACGACCGGTGATTAGGTAAACATAGCCTAACCATAACCAGTGAAACAAAGACTAATTATAAACAGAAATCGTGTTAGATAAATATAGTCTAACATAACACAAACTAGAGAACTAGTTAAACAGAGACTAGTTGCCGAACGCACTAGTATTAGTTAAATAAAACTAACACTGGAATACACATATTTAAACTCATATACTAATATATTAAACAACGCTTGGTGAACATTCATATAAACATCATACAAGATCCTTATGTTGCATAGAAACCAAAATGATAAATAGTCGTTGTTTGGTTCGACCCTAAACGGGTCTAAGTTCAACATGTGGCTGCAGGTTACACCGGTGTGATATACACTGGTGGATTATTGTAGGCTTCAGGTAGAGTTTTCGCCTGCAGCCTGAAGCCTGAAGCCTTTCCTCCATCTACCTTCTTTAAATTTTATCCAAATCCATATGTTTTTATTTCTAATTTCTACATGTTTAGGGAATTATATTATACATTCCTACCTACCTAAACTTTATAATATCATTACATATCACCCTTTTCCACTCAAATTCAAATATTTCAGCATATAAATATAATTAATCAAACCTAATCATTTCTGATCATTAGTTAGGCAATAATTTGTATAATCAACCATTTTATATTTCATATTTTAATATATATTCGATATACATATTTTATATATATTTCTACTCAATTTATTAACCATAATAGCAATCATACAATGATATACTTGCATATAGACATTATAATCGAAGGAGATGATTCCTACTCACCAATTCAAGTCGCCTAGACCTAGAAATTCGTAAATTAGCCTCTCAATCCTTGCCAGCTTGAAAACACAATCCTTCCAAGATTTTCGAATCTGTAAAATTTAATATCTTTGGGCAACCCTTATCGCACTCTTCGATTTGATATATGAATTTTTAGGTTTTCGTAAAAGATTAAAGGAGTAGCGAGAAGGTAGAGCGATAGAGGAAGGAGTTTGAGAAACGGAAATTAAGAGATTGAGAATGAACTCAAATTCTCTCTACGTGGCCTGATATAACCTTCTAACCGTCGTTTCTATCTAATGGGTTTTGGGCCTGTTTAAATCAATTCAAAACCCGCAACTTAAAATCCCTGTAACCACTTCATATAGATTTTGATACAGACAAACCAATATATCATTCTAACCAAAAAATGAGCTCTACACAATGACAATAGTCCCAACTTCTAATTCCAATGTTTGTAAAAGTATATTTTTCCCTTTTTAGTTAAAATTACGAAAATACCCTATACAAATTTCTAAAATTTATGGAGTATTAAGTTTTCCCCCTTTAAAAGAATTTCATACTCGAAATTTCCAAAAGACAAAAATGCAATCTGTACACTCACATATCACGTAACATACATAACATATCCATAAACATGTACGTGTGTCTATAACGTACAAACAAAAAATTTCAAACAAAATAAATAACACACCTTCAGTTCCTTGCCAAAGTCGGACATTCTCCTTTCATATGTCCCATATGGTTGCAATTATACCACTTGATCTTTAAGATGTTGACCCTACAGTCCTTTACATCATGTCCCCTCATATTAAACCTTTTACATTTAACATCTTGCTTCTTAGCTTGGCCACTATGATTTCCACTTTCGTTACATTTTCCTAAACAAGTATCCTCCTTTATTTGTCCTGTAGAAACCCCCACAACAACAACGTTCAACAATGCGGCTTCCATTAAACTCTCGAATGTCGCTTCTATAGGAATTTGACTAAGTGCCAATTCCCTTAATAGAGAATTCAATTCTTTTGCAAATTTCATAGCTTTCTTCAATGCATTTTCCACCAGCTCTAATAGAAACCTCGCCAGTTCATTAAACTTATTTTTATACTCCTTCACAATCATTTCTCCCCGACGGAGATTTTTAAACCTTTCGAGCATCACTTTCCTTTCAGCTCCCGATATAAATGTTAGAACCCACTTTGTATGAATGTTTTAATGATGTCTATGTATATATATAGTATATTATTTTATGTAGGAATCTAAAGATGATTATTCAAAAAAACAAGGAGAAAAGCGAAGTGATCATCTACAAATCAAAGACAAGTGTATGTAATTGTCCTTAGACTTGTTTGTAAAATCTCCTAGATGATTCATATACACAAACATACCATTAGGACATGAGAATTTTATATACAAGAGCCAAAGTATTTACAAAACAAGGATCTATAAGACTACCTTATATAAAAATCATTAGATAATGGTTTAGTCGACTGAAATCATTAGATAAGAATGTTGGACGATTATTAGCATGAAGGTTCGATTGCAAACATAGGCGTACACAATACCATGAGAGTTGACAATGACCTACGAACGTTCGAACACATCCGGAAGCCAACAACAGAAACGTGTATATGAATGTGCTCAGAAACGATTCAAGAATTTAACCTTTTGAAATCTTCTGAAATTGCGATCGAGCCTAAAATAGCCAAGTTCGAGATTGAATTGACAGAAGAAAGCCTATGAGCCTCAAATGACCGAATTTTTATACGCTGACGGAATACGACATCAGACTTGCATTATTGAAGGACGATAAAGGAACAGAAATCAATCAGGAAGTTAGATGGACTTCTTTCCGGCAACTCAGACTTTTTTTCAATACAAAGCACGTCATGTTACTCACAAGACGTACTTTGGGGGGCAAGTGTTACCTGGTACCCTGACCCGGCTATGTTGGACTGGTCGCGTAAGACGAATTCAACCATTGACAAGAAGGACGACCGTGAGGAAATGGCTACTGGACCTAGAAATAGAGCCCGAGCAATTATACAAAGCCAGATTGAACAGAGTTGATAGACAGAGTAGGATGCTAGAAAGATGGAAATTAACTTGGATGAAATAGGGATCGGCATGGTTACTTGGCTGGATAGTCAACCTAGATGGGAATATAGAGGAACCCGTATAAATTGGAGTACCTAGTCCAACATGTTTTGATGACGCTAAAGGGACTAACATAACATGCAACGAAGGAAGGGATCGGTGTGTATCTTTAGCGCTATAGGGTCATCATGACTTGTGAAACCATCAGGACGGCATGGTATGGATCGGGTTGGCGTCATACGTTCATAAGTATGGGGTCGGCATGGTATGGATCGGGTCAGCGTCATACGTTCATAAGTATGGGGTCGGCATGGTGTGGATTGGGTCGGCGTCATACGTTCACAAGTATGGGTCGGCATGGTGTGGATCGGGTCGGCGTCATACGTTCATAAGTATGGGATCGACATGGTATGGATCGGGTCGGTGTAATACGTTCATAAGTATGGGGTCGACACGGTATGGATTGGGTCGGCGTCATATGTTCATAAGTATGGGGTTGGCATAGTCCAAGAAGGATAGGTCGGCATAATAGAAGGAACCATCTTGGATCGGCATTACCTTGACCAGGTTGGGACTATAACTGAAACATGATGAGAACCAGAGATCCACGAGTCAAAGTGCTATGATATTTGGAACAACATTAATGTAGACTGTAAGCAAGCCACCATAGGGGTCACTAGTCCAAACTCAAACCATGAAGGGGTCGGTACCGACCCCTACTCATAGATAGTTGTGCCTAGCCCTCCCTATGGTGGGCCTATATTGTTGAGGGGGTCCAGGTGTAGAGGTTTCAATCAGATTAGAGGTTGCCTTCATCTATAAATACAGGGGTGCAGGGCCATTTTGGGGGACTTCTCTCCGTTGGCTGACAAGTGAAACTCTGCCATTTTTGTACCCAATTTCCTTTTGTTCAACCTTGTTCTCAAGCTATTTCTTACTGACAAGTGATTGGTGAAGCAATAAAGAAATTATTCAGAGTGGACGTAGGCAATCAACGCCGAACCACTATAAACCTTGTTTTTTTGCTTTCTGCTATATTTTCTTTAATATCTAGTGTTATTCCTCCATTTTCGTTTAATTTTTTCATTTATTTCACTACTTAAATCTATTCTCGGGTGTTTGTGACAAATTTAGTCACAAACACCACCTGCCCACTTACCTTGATCTACAATTAGAAGCTAATGCACATGTTAGTGGAGATTAAAGTTACATGCATACTTAATAAAGGATTAATTAGAAGCTAATGATAATTTGGTGGCCACACTTCCTAAGGGGTATTTTGGGTAGCTTCCTAAGATATGGATTAGGGTTTTAGGCTTGTATAAATACCCTCTTATGTTCATGTAATGAAGGTTTTATCTACTTAGCTTTTATGCAAGTTGTAGCCTCAAATCAAATGAGAAATAAAATGACTTCTTAAGCCTCTTCTTTTTCTACATGCTCTTTCATTTTATGCTTGTTTTTATTTACATGCTTTCTTCATTTTTATGTTAGTAGATTAGTTTTCTTTTTTATGCACTTAGTTATGCAAGTAGTCGGTTCTTTCTATTTTCATTAGCTTGCAATTCCTTCTTTTGTTTTCTATGTTGAAATTTAAATGTGTTGAATTGATAACATAAATGAGTAGCTAAAACCCTTCAATTTAGAGGTAATGAAGCTCTCTAAGATTATGTAAATTCAACATATTTTTTTATTTATGATCTCTTGCTAATGCTTCATAAAAAGTGGATATTGATGTAAGTTTATAAAAAGAATTTGATAGTCTATGTTGTAATCATAAATGGGCTATGCTTAATCCAACATAAACACAATTTACATCATCATCTACTTAAGTGACTTTGATTATGGAATTAAAATAGAAACAAAATTTGATTATCTATGTTAGTAATCAAAAATAGTAAATAGATCATGCTTAAAATGGATTTTGTTTTAGTTTCATATTCATTTTCATAAGAATTGACAAGTGGTTTTAGTTGTTATATTATAGTTTGAAAGTTTAAGTTATGTTAATTAATAACATAAATAGACCATACTTATGATAAATACATCACTAACTCCACTTAAGAATCAAAATAGAGAGATCATAGATTATTTTTGTGTTGATTTATGTAAAAATATGAGAGTGAATTTGCCTCTAAATTGTTTTCTAATCTCATATTTTCAATCACTTTTGTTCTAGCTACTTTTACATTTTCTTAGCTTAAAACAATCTCAAGTTGGTTTAATTTGATTGGGTAGAAATTTTAAATCATTTCAATTCCCTGCGGATCGACCCATACTCGCCACGTACTAAAATTGTACACCGTGCGCTTGCGGTTATTATTATTACTATTTTTCGGCGATTTTCTAACCAATAGAAAACCGTTGATTCAACAAGTTTTTGGCGCCGTTACCGGGAATTGAATTGATTTTAATTTTATTCTTCGAGTTATTTTTTTATATTTTAGTGTGTTTTCATTTTGTGTGTTGAGTGCATTTAAAAAAAAATTATGCGGTGTGTTTGCTGTGTGATTTGTGCTTTCATTTGATTTGTGTGCTTGTTGTTTTTCTATTTGCATTTGCATTTCTATTTAAAAAATGCATTGCACACTTCTACTTCAACTTCCATTTTATTTTCATTTTAGTCTTTGGTTCGTTGGCATTTTAGTTTGCACACTTTCATTTGCAATTCTATATAAAAAAACACACACATTTCAAAACAAAAAAAATTATTCATTTCGTTCACTGTTCACTGTTTCAATACATTTCTCAGTTAAATTGTATTACATTTCTCAATTCATCTAGACATTGCTCCTCCTTGCTCAACTACCATCATCTCACTGTAAACCTGCTTACATTTTTGTGCACAGTGCACATATCATCTCTGTGCATATCATCTCTGCACCAGTATCCAACTCTGCCATAACCAGTATCCAACTTTGCACATCCCTGACCCTCTCTTAACAACATCACTGCTGCCTCCTCCTTCCACCAAAACTTCACCACAACAGCAAACACCATCACGTTTCCAACCACATCAAACCACTACCACCATCACACTCACCACCATTCCCCCATCTTCATACCACTGTTGCTTGTATACCTTACCACTCCCTCAACAGTGCCATACATACCTACACATCTGCATGCATACCTAACCACCCGTGCACTTTAATACATTTCAGCACAACAACCGCCAAATCAACTCATTACAGCAAACCGGTGACGCCTCTGTCATCACTACCTCTCCACTGCTTCTACTGTCTTACCTATACAAACCAAGTCCACAAACATCAGTGCACATAACACTGCATATCCACCATAACAACCTGTCGGCATCCTCCTAACATCAACATCCCCTCCTAATAATACTTCATCAACTGATCCTTCATCTAACCTCAACTGCCTCATATACATACTGCATCAAATCATAGACATTACCAAAACTATCACCATCAATCAGTGTAAAGCATCATAGACATTACCAAAACTACTACTGTCTCTGCAACTTACATCCCAATCACTGCCCTTCACCAGTTCATCCACTTCTGCAACTCCCACTTACATACAACACTACAGTTACAATAGCCTTCATCAACCCAACACTTGCCTCTGACCACATATCCCTGACCACAAACACTTCAGCCTTACTTCCACTTCATCATCAACTGCAGCCAGGCATCAACTTACTGCCTCCAGCCACCTTCAACAATCCAAATTTCTACACTGCAACATACCCCATCTGCAACATACTTCACTACAATAAATATCCTTACTGCCTCGAACAGCAGCTACATTCACCTCTGTCTTACTTCTGCACCTCTGCCACACAACCGCTACCTTACATTCAACAACCACCCTCCCATCAACACTGCACAACCATCCAACTGCCATCCCCTTGCTTCCATTTCAAACTGCTACACTCCCCCTATCACCCTAGAAAACCAAGCTACCTCCTCTGTCGCCAATCACCAAACACCAACAATCTCTAATTGCCCGAGACCCAAACCCAAAATCATCGCACTCCATCGCGAACCAAGCAGCAACCAGCGAAATCCTACATACGCATAACCATCACCTCTCAAAAATCCCCAAACCACACTTTCGTTTGAATCGCCACTTCTATTCACGGCCAGACGCGATTCAAAATCTTCGTTTTTCTTATTTTGGGTTTCCTGTAAAGACGCATTTTTTATATCTCGTTTTTGTTTCGACGGAGGAGAAGCACTGTGTTTTGTTTAAATCCTTTAACTCGGTTTGTGGGCTGTGTTTTGGGCCGTGTTTGTGTGTTGTTGAATTAGTTTTTAGTTTTTTTAGGTTTAATCTTTTTTTTAAGGAAAAAAACAAACAAGTTATTTTCATTTGTTTTAGTTTCATTTCCATTTTTTTTCATTTGCTTTAGTTTCTTCTTTGATACATATAAAAATATAAAAAAAAACTGTATATACCTTGTTTTTAGTTTTAGGTTGCAAAAGCAGAAATTCAAAAGGAAGGGTTACCTGTTTCGTTTTGCTTACCAAAAATAAATCGCTTGCTTATATAAAAAAATCGCTGCTTAAAAATAATTTGCTAATAAATTTGCATGCTCTGATATCGTGCTCTTATCACTTGTTTTTATTTTCTTTGCATTTTTGTTTGCTTGCATTTAAAAAAATTTCAAAAACAAAAACAAATCTCATTCGAAGTTGCATTGTTAAAATCGCGTTTAATTTCTGCTTTGCATTCATCTCATCTTATTTTCTATTCTAAGGGCAACACCTCAATCCACATAAGGTGGGGAATTTCATCACCCATTCCTTGGCCCACTAATTGCATTTCATTGCAGAATTTGACTAATAATAACGATTAGACTTCAAACTTAAGTGTGTCACGAGCTCACTTAGGGCTTAATTGTATCTTGACAGTTGTCTTCTTTGAACAATTTTATTTCTTGGTGTCTAGGCTACGGCAGAGCAATAACCAGTTATAAATATTATGGTGATTAGTAAATATCATACTGATTGTTTCTTTGAGGTACTTAAACCTTCAGTTGCATTGCTACGGTGATTCGTGGTGCACCGATAACTCCTGTCCGTTACCTGGCTAAGAAATATTTTGTTGGATTAAGACAAAGTATGATTATACAATTTTGGGTTAGGAGCTACTAAGGACAGAAAATGTGTAATTAAGTCCTTGCATTCATTTAGTTGCATTAGTTCATGCATATTTTTTAAAAAAATTCAAAATCCAAAACTAATTTTTTTTTGTAAATTTGACTTAACTTAGTTTTTAAAAAAATTTCAAAAAAAGCATTTTAAAACTTTTCAATCAAAATAAAAAAAATTCAAAAAAAAAACAAGTATTTTACTTTTGAAAATCCAAAAAAAAAACTAAGTTAGTTTTTTAGAAAAACAAAAAAACCCAAAAAATATATATATATAATCTTTTCAAAAAATGAAAAAGAAAAAATAACATATAAAAAATTTTGAAAATCTAAAAAAAACAAAAATCAACTCTCTCTTTTGAAAAATAAGTTCTTTTTGGTAAATATTTTTCCCTTTAAAAAAAACAAACAATTTCTCACTTCATTTTCTAAACCTTGCTTCTGTCTCTTATATTCGATTCTAACTTTTTCTCTTCTCAACTTTTACTTGTGCATGAGTACTTGGACTCATGACACTTCTACGAATACTTGGATTCGAGACCCTTCTACAAATCGTTTAACCTGAACAAATGATCCTCCTTAAATGGCGAACGAAAATGCCTCACGAACTCTCATGGATAGAATCTTTCCCGATAGAGTTTTCTATTCCTTCTTGCATCACGTTACCTGCTCCTAAGGTAACCATTTCGAAATTAACTCAAATCATATTGCCACGCTCCCAAAATTTGTCAACTTTGAACAAGATGACCCATATACTTTCTTGACGAAATTCGAACAAGTTTGCGCAACCATTAAACTCCAACAACTTTCTGATGATGGAATCAAACTCCGATTAATTCCATTTGCCCTTACCGATTATGCGAAAAAATGGTTGTATAGCTTACCATCAAATTCGATTAAAACTTGGGAAGAATTTGTTAAAGTTTTCTTAAAAAAGTTATACCCCTTGGAAAAAACCACAAAAATCTAAAACGAGATCGTAAACTTTCATCAATTCAGGGGTGAACCGTTTGGAAAATATTTTGAAAGATTTATAGTACTGTTGATAAAATGTCCATACCATAACTTCGAAAAATGGACCCTTCGCCAAATCTTATACGATGGACTTGAAAACAGCTCATGAACCATGCTTGAATCCATGTGCCAAGGCAACTTCGTCACCCAACATCACGACGACGCTTAGAAATTTCTTGAAAAACTAGCCGAAAAATTGTCCCAACGGGAACGCTCCAACGAAAAATCAATTTACTCATGATCCAGCGCACACTCGATAGGATCATCTTTGGCTTTGGAAGCTAAGAACGACGCAATGATTAATAAATTCGACAACGTTTTCTCATCGAACCAAATGAACCAAGCTTTCCAACCCATGTGTTATAAATGTAACGATCCGAATCACATAGCCGATCAGTGCCTTAATTGGATAGAACAACTCAATGCTTTCAACAAGGGTTAAAAACGATCCGTTTTCTCCAACGTACAATCCTGGTTGGAGAAATCATTCGAATTTTGCGTGGAACCAAAATAATCCCAACACAAATTTGGATCATCCTAATTTTCAAGCATTTCCGAACAATGCTTCGAATCCACACTTTCAACCCAATCATTTTCAATAAAATTTTGCGCCTCCATCCCAAAATCAAGCCCAACAATCTTTTGCTCCTCAAGACGATAAACGATTGTCTTCTCTTGAAAAAAGTCTCAAAAATTTGGCTAAAGCAACGACTCAAAATTTCCAATCAAATAGTAATTTGCAAAATTTGTTAACCTCGTACATGTAGAATACGAGTTAATCGATTGCTAAACTTGAAATGCAAATGAATCAATTAGCCACGTCTGTAAGTGAACATGAATGGGGCACATTCCCGAGCCAGCCAGTTCCAAATCCCAAAAATCAAAACACGAATTCAAATTAAGCCCATGTTGTTCAAGATAGCAACGTAACCCAAATGAATGCTATCACAACTTTGTGTTCCGGTAAACAAATTGATAATCAAGTTGAAAATCCAAACAATTTACCAGAAACTCCTCTCGACACTTCTAAAACAACAAATGAATCTGAACAAAATATTGAGCCAAACATCGAATCAAACTCCCATCCAAATTATTCTTCTACTCAAGTAAACCCACGTACTGAGTATCGTGTTCCATTTCCACATCGTCTTCGACCAAGGAAACACTCTGACCAAGTGGAAAAGATGTTGGAAATTTTTAAACAAGTGAATGTTAACATCCCGCTTCTTGATATTGTTCAATAAGTCCTAACTTATGCTAAGTTTCTCAAGGACTTATTTACCCAAAAACGACACACTCACGTACCCAAGAAATTCTTCTTAGCTACCGGACTTAGCGAAGTCTTGTCCTAATCAATTCTCATCAAATACAAAGATCCTGGATGTCCGACGATATCGTGCATGATAGGAGACAAAACAATTAACAAATGCTTACTCGTTTTGGGTGCGAGTGTCAATTTGATTCCTTATTCCGTTCACCAATAACTTGGCTTGGGTGAACTAAAACCGACAAAAGTAACTCTTCAATTTGTCGATCGTTCGATTAAGAAACCCGTGGGAGAAATCGAGGACATACTCATCAAAATCGGTCAATTTATATTCCCTATCAATTTCATCGTTTTAGAGACTCAACCTGTGAATAATCCGATGAGTCAAATTCCTTTGATTCTAGGCAGATCTTTCTTGGCTACGTTTTTATGCTTTATCAATTGTCGAAACGGTTTGATGAAAATCTCTTTTGGTAATATGATTTTGGATCTTAACATTTTCAGTCTTGAAAATCAACCGAACGAACCACATAACCAAACGCTGGAAGTTAGCTTTATTTAATAAAAGTTTACTAATGAAACAGTTGACCTAAATCATGAATGTGAAACCGAATATGAACAACTGTTTCAAGATGAGCCTAACAAAATTGAAATTGCGCTTCTGTTTGAACCACTTACCGCTGAATCAGAACTTCCACCCAATTTTTTGATTGAAAAACCCCCGAGGTTGGATCTTAAACCCCTTCTCGATCACCTTAAGTACGCATACTTAAGTGACAACGAAACGATTCCCATCATAATTTCTTCAACTCTCTCTCTCTCTCTTGACCAAGAAACTTCCTTACTTTCAATTCTGTCGAAAAACAAAGAAGCAATTGGATGGTCGATCACCGATATAAAGGGAATTAGTCCCATTCTTGTTCAACATCGCATCCATTTAGTCGACGATGCCAAGCCAGTTCATGACGCACAACGAAGGCTTAACCCAAAAATGAAGGATGCAGTTCGAGATGAAATTCTTAAACTTTTCGATAACGGAATCATATACCCAATCTCAGATAGTTCGCGGGTTAGCCCAATTCATGTTGTACCGAAAAATTATGGGCTTACATTATCAAGAATGACTCAAGCGAACTTATTCCAACTTGTACTCAAACGGGTTGGCGTGTTTACATTAATTATCGAAAACTAAATATGGCAACAGGTAAAGCTCACTTCCCTCTTCCTTTCATCGACCAAATGCTTGAACGTTTAGCCGATCACGATTTCTATTGCTTTCTTGATGGTTATTCCGGCTATAACCAAATTCCAATCGCTCCAGAAGATCAAGAGAAAACAACTTTCACGTGTCCCTTTGGCACTTTTGCATATCAATGTATGCTTTTTGGTCCTTGCAATGCTCCTGCTACGTTTCAAAGATGCATGGTCAGCATCTTTTCTGACATGATCGAACACTTTCTTGAAGTGTTTATGGACGATTTTTCTATCTTTGGAAACTCGTTTTCCGAGTGCTTATATTATCTTGAGTTAGTTCTTAAACGATGAAAGGACAGACACTTAATGCTAAATTGGGAAAAATGCCACTTCATGGTCGCTCACGGCATTGTCCTTGGACATGTCATTTCAAACAAAGGCATTGAGGTAGATAAAGCTAAAGTTGACGTAATTGTGAATCTACCCATTCCCAAATCTGTCAAAGACATTCATTCATTTCTTGGACACATTGGCTTTTATCGATGCTTTGTGAAAAACTTCAGTAAAATTGCTCGACCTCTTACGACTCTTCTTGGAAAAGACATTCCATTTGACTTCAATTCTGAGTGTGTTTCTGCTTTCAAACATCTAAAAAACAAACTCATTTCTGCTTCAGTAATTTGCTTAACGAATTGGGATCTTCCATTTGAAATAATGTGTGACGCTTCGAACTTTGCAGTTGGTGCTGTCTTAGGACAACGCATCAACAAAATCCTTCATGTCATCTACTATGCTAGTATGACTCTTAACGATGCTCAACTCAATTACACGACCACTGAAAAAGAGCTTCTAGCAGTAGTCTTTGCACTCGAAAAGTTTTGACCTTATTTGATTGGCTCACACATTACGGTTTACACTGACTATTTCGCTCTTAGATACCTTTTCGCTAAAAAGGATGCTAAGTCTCATTTGATCCGTGGGATCCTTTTACTCCAAGAATTTAACCTTACGATCAAATATAAAAACGGAACTGACAATGTCATCACCGATCATCTACCGCATCTTCCAAATGCACCATCTCCTTTACCGATCAATGAGAACTTTCCCGACGAACAACTCCTCTCTATTTCTGTCGATCCATGGTATGAAGACATAGTGAATTATTTAGTCACTAAGGAAATCCTTCATTTTGGTCGAAACAAGATAAATATAAATTTCTTTCCTAAGTCAAATACTTCTATTGGGATGATCCATACTTGTCTAAATACTGTTCCGACCAAATCATTCGACGTTGCATCCCGGATTCTGAAATCAAAAGTGTTAAGAGTGCGGTGGTCAAAAAACTGCTGAAAAATACATCAATGTGGCTTTTACTGGCCCACTCTTTTCAAAGACTCATTTGAATTTTGTAAAACTTGCGATTGCTACCAAATGATAGGAAGAATCTCTCGACGAAATATGATGCCTTTGAACCCCATCCTTACGATCGAGATCTTTGATGTTTGGGGTATTGATTTTATGGGACCGTTTCCCAATTCTTTGGGAAATTTGTACATTCTGCTTGCCGTTGATTACATCTCCAAATGGGTCGAAGCCGTTCCGTGTAAAACCAACAACCATAGAATTGTTGTGAAATTCCTTAAAGAAAACATCTTTTCGAGGTTCGGTACACCTCGCATAATAATAAGCGATAATGGAACCCATTTTTGCAATCGATCATTTGAAACTCTAATGAAGAAATACTCAATAATCCTCAAGTTATCCACTTCATATCATCCTCAAACTAGTGGTCAAGTTGAAGTTTCAAATCGTCAAATCAAACAAATTTTGGAGAAAACTGTTAACAAAAATCGAAAAGATTGGTCTCAGAAATTGACTGATGCACTTTGGGCTTATCGGACTGCTTTTAAAACTAACCTTAGGATGTCTCCATTTCGTTTAGTTTATGGGAAAGCATGCCATTTACCGATTGAAATCGAACATAAAGCGTTATGGGTAATTAAGAACTTAAACTTTGATCTTGAAAAAGCTGGCAAAAACAGAAAATTGCAAATCAACGAGTTAGAGGAAATTAGGAATAACGCATATGAAAATGAGAAAATTTACAAAGAAAGAACTGAATTTTTTCATGACAAGTCAATCCTAAGGAAAACGTTTTCGCCAAACCAAAATGTTCTTTTGTATGACTCTAAACTTCACTTATTCCCTGGGAAACTAAAATCAAGATAGACCGGACCATTTGTGGTACGAACTATTTTTCCACACGGTGCCATAGAAATACAAAACCCCAGGGATGGAACAATTTTCAAAGTCAATGGTCATCCTTGAAACCATACTTGGAATTGCCAAATAATCAAGAGGAGGAGTTTCTGATTCTTCATGAGCCAAACTATGTCTAGTAAGAATGTTAACCCTCTTTTGTAAATATGTACATATTGTTCCCCGTTACACTAACTATATCATGCATTGACTGTGGGGACACAATCAAAATTAAGTGTGGGGGGAGTCTCATCTTCATTTTTGATTTTTCATGGTTTATTTTTTTGCATTTTTCTTTCTAAAACTCAAAAAAAAATCCCAAAACAAGTTTTCTTTTTAGCATATTAATTTACTTTTGAAGAAACACTATAGGATAAGTATATGTTTTTGGTTATTAAGTTGAAATTTTTGAAAATTTATTTGTCTCAACAAAAATAAAAATAAAGTTTGATTACAAGTAACTATGATTTAATTAGTATATAGGAAGGTTCATGTGTGTTAATTTTGAAGTATATCCTAATTGAAAATCTTTGTTTAAAATAGTGGTTGATTTAAAGTAAAAGTGATAACGTTTTTGATCTTCTAAGTTCAGTGGTGCTAAGATGATTTTGCACAACTCTCTTTCTTCATAAAAAAAACATAAAAAATGGTTTTTGTGAAAATAAGAAACACCTAGACTCATGTGTTCACATGCAAGTTTGTACACTCGCCATGCTCCGTACCCTTCTCACGTAAGCCCGAAAGGCAGTGCATGATCGGTATATCTGGCCTCAGTTTATCCGAGTTAGGTGTATGTAAATAGAAAATTACCATCTAGAGTGATGTGTTCATACGCAAGTATGTACATTCGACATGCTATGTACCCTTCTCACGTAATCCCGAAAGGCAGTGCAGGATCAGTATATCTGGCCTCAGTTTATCTGAGTTAGGTGTGTAAATATTAATAATGTTAATACTTTTCAAAAATAGAGAGAGTAAGCAATTGAAATCCAAACACTATTTTCACTTATTTGATTCGATTTGTTATTCAAAAGAAATAAAAATACCACTTTGAAAAACTTTGATAATCAACTAAGGATCCATTTCATAGTTGCACTATGTTATCAACCGAAACAACTAGCCAAACTCGAGTCTAATAGTGATGATAACTTAATTTTTGTTGGATGTTTTGACGAGTAAAATGACTTAAATTTCTTTATAATGAACAAAACTTATATTTAACTTATTCGTGTCAATTTAAAAGTAAATTCTTCATTTGTAAATATTTTCAAAAACTTGCATACATCTCTTTGTAAATAAATCTTGCGTTTAGGAATTTTCATATTGCATATGGATTTTGTGGGTAGTATCCGCTGAAAACCCTCACGAGACTACACTCGTCCTACTAGGGACACCTAGAGGTTTAATGGCTTGTTGCATACACTCAATGCAATCGTGTTTCCTACGAAAATGGATTTATCTTAGTTTTTCTTTATTCGAGGACGAATAAAAATAAATGTGGGGGTATTTGATGTGCACATTAATGTGCATATTTTTAGTCTACTGTTATTTTAAATAAATGTCATGATTGGGCATTTTTACATGTTTAAAACCAAATTTCAAAAATGCTTTCAAGTCATCATCCATGCATCAATTTGGGGGTAAAATAGTACTTTTGTGCATGTATTAATTTTGAGAATACTCATTTGCACATTTTATTTTTATTTGTAGGAATTTGGATGGAAATATGAAGGAGCTTTCATGGAAATATGCATGCACAAGGATGGAAAACAAAGGAATGAAGAAATAAATCAATTCATGCAACATGGAGGATCCCACCTACCCACTAACATTGGTCTACAATTAGGATCTAATGCACATGTTAGTGGAGATTAAAGTTACATGCATACTTAATGGAGGATTAATTAGAAGCTAATGATAACTTGGTGGCCACACTTCCTAAGGGGTATTTATAGTAGCTCCCTAAAATATGGATTAGGGTTTTAGGCTTGTATAAATGCCCCTCTTATGTTCATGTAACGAAGCTTTTATCTACTTAGCTTATATTCGAGTTGTAGCCTCAAATCAAATGAGAAATAAAATGGCTACTTAAGCCTCTTCTTTTTCTACATGCTCTTTCATTTTATGGTTGTTTTTATTTACATGCTTTCTTCATTTTTATGCTAGTAGATTAGCTTTCTTTTTATGCACTTAGTTTAATTTTATTTTTATGCAAGTAGTTAGTTCTTTCTATTTTCATTAGTTTGAAACTCCTTCTTTTGTTTTCTATGTTGAAATTTACATGTGTTGAATTCATAACACAAATGAGTAGCTAAACCCCTTCAATTTAGGGGTAATGAAGTTCTCTAAGATTATGTAAATTCAACATATTTTGTGATTTATGATCTCTTTTTAATGCTTCATGAAAAGTGGATGTTGATGTAAGTTTATAAAAGGAATTCGATATCCTATGTTGTAATCATAAATGGTCTATGCTTAATCTAACATAAACACAATTTACATCATCATCTACTTAAGTGACTTTGATTGTGGAATTAAAATAGAAACAAAATTTGATGATCTATGTTACTAATCAAAAATAGTAAATAGATTTTGTTTTTGTTTCATATTCATTTTCATGAGAGTTGACAAGTGGTTTTAATTGTTGTATTATAGTTTGATGGTTTAAGTTATGTTAATTAATAACATAAATAAACCATACTTATGATAAATACATCACTAATTCCACTTAAGAATCAAAATAGAGAGATCATAGATTATTTTTTTGTTGATTTATGTAAAAATATGAGAGTGGATTTGCCTCTAAATTGTTTTCTAATCTTATATTTTCAATCACTTTTGTTCTAGCTAGTTTTACATTTTTCTTAGCTTAAAACAATCTCAAGTTTGTTTAATTTGATTGAGTAGAATTTTTAAATCATTTCAATTCCTTACGGATCGAGCCATACTCGCCACGTACTAAAATTGTACGCCGTGCGCTTGCGGTTATTTTTATTACAATTTTTCAGCGATTTTCTAGCCAATAGAAAACCATTGATTCATCAAGGATGATGGCCTACAGATGCCGGCGTTTACATTGGTCGGAGTAGCATTAGAGGCCAAGCAAACATGCGTCAGGGCAGGTCGAGATAAGAGACCCACCCCTTAGAGGTTCTCAATTCCCAACCAACGGAAACTTACTTGGTAAGAATCTTTATACTTAGCAACTGTTCTTTCTTTTCCCAAGTAAAACCTCGAATTGCTTATTGCCCAGGCCACATCATGAGCCCTTTGCATCCATTCAGATCTATCAGACCTAATTAAGCAGGTGGAGGCGGTGAAGGAGGAGTTATAGAAAAGGGCCCTAGACGTTGAGGGGAGGGTCATGGTTTGGGAGAGAAGGACCCTATGGGCCAAGCAGACCATGGACACCGCCATTAATGAGTAGGCCGAGGGGCGGAGGAAGCCAGTGGAGGAACTCAAAAAGGTGAAGGAAAACTTAGAGATGAGCCATAAAGAAGCGGATGAGCTGAGGGAGAAGCTACAACAACATGTGGACTGTATGACCCGGGAGGAGATAATGGGGGGAGAAGAGTGCCTTGGACTTCCTGTGGGAGGGTATGGTGACCAAGATGTTAAAGATGATTTTTTTCAGCCAACTACCACCTCCCATTGTCAGTCTCCTTTATTATTTTGTAATAGAGTGCTGAGGTATGTTCCGAGGTTGCAGCGGAGATGGCAATGGTCGGGTTAGTTCCCCTTGTGATCTGACCCCGGATTAAATTGCCTCCCTGACGGGAGGACCAAGTGAGCCTATTGTTTTTGACCCTCCACTAGTGGGCAAGGAGTTAATTTATGACGATCACTGCCAGGTCACAGGATCTCTCCCAACCCTGTAGGTGATTAAGTTGGTTTTTTCTTTGTTTTTTGGATGATGTATCTATCAAGTCATGACCCATTTTTGTAAACGTTAAATATTATAAATATTTTCTTGTATGTTAGGAATCTTCATTGTCGATTAGTTTATCTATTTGAATCTTATGTGCTTGCCTGGTATTTCCTTTGCTTACATTGTGCACGTATGAATGTATACTTGTAATGCCCTTGTGCTTACTTCTTATGATTCAAAGCCGGTAGCTGCCCCCCGACATTGTTTAAGTAAGCATGTAGACTTAGCTTTTAGTGCACAAGATAACATAACTAAATATGATGAAATCAACGACTACTCAAATCAAATAAAACTTTATCTTCCAATGAAGTTGCCAGCCCGCATCTTTATGCGGCCGGTGTGAACTATGGTTGAGGTGCTCTTGGGTAATTGTCCTATGCTTATGGTGAGGAAGTAAGTATTGATCAACTTGCGCAACCTCATGGAGCAACACTATGGATGCCTGGTTTGGAGTTGCAATATGGGTAACGGTGCCGCTAGGACACCAATGCCCCATCCTACTAGGGGGATGGGCAGCATCATCGACAAACAAATTGGGGCCACCATAGAGGTATTGCCATAAGTTCATCAATGTCTCCAATGAGGAAGGAAACACTATGGTTTGAACATACACATGGAGTAGCACTACAGATGCTTGGTTTGGGTTACGACATGGGTAACTGCACTGCCAGGGCACTAGTTCACCGTCCCACTAGGGGGCAGGCAGCATCACAGGCGAACGAATCAGGATCACTCTAGGGCGGTTTTATCATCGGTTCATCAATGCCTTCGGTGAGGAAGGAAGCATCGAGTGGCTTGCGCATCTTTATGGAGCAGCACTATGAATGCCTTATTTGGAGCAACAATATGGGTAAGTATTTTGCCAAGACACCAATGCCCCATCTCATTAGGGGGATCGGTAGCATAATGGGCGAACGAATCAAGAACACCATAAGGGTCTCGCCATCGATTCGCGATGCCTTCGATGCGGAGGAAGTATTGAGTGGCTTGCATATCCCTATGGAGTACCACTGTGGATGCTTGGCTCAGAGTTAAAGCATAGGTAATTGCACCGCCAGGGCGCTAGTGCCTCATTCCACTAGGGGACGGGCAACATCATGAGCAAACAAATCGAGACCACTGTAGGAGTCTCGTCATTAGTTCATCTATGCCTCCAGCAAGGAAGGAAGCATTAAGTGGCTTGCACACTCCTATAGAGCATCACTATAGATTCCTAGTTCGGAGTTACAACATGGTTAACTTCATCGCCAAGGCATTAGTGCCCATTCCCACTAGAGGGGAGGGTACCATCATACGTGAACAAATAGGACCACTCTAGGGGTGGTCTTGTCATCAGTTCGTCAATGCCTCTGACAAGGAAGGAAGCATTGAGTGGCTTGCGCATCCCCATGGAGCAGCACTACAGATGCCTAGTTCGGAGTTACGATGTGGGTAACTGTGCCACCAGAGCACTAGTGCCCCGTTCCGTTGAGGGGATAGGAAAAATCATGGGCAAATGAAGCGAGACCACTATAGAGGTCTCGACATTGGTTTGTCAATGCCTTCAATGAGGAAGGAAGCATTGAGTGGCTTACACATTCTCACAGAGCATTTTCTTTGGCATTCCCCAATTTTAGAGGTAGATTTTTGGCCTGACTCCTCTGAATAGCCATGGCTGTGAGGCCCCCCAATGGTGGTGGGGGTTCGGATAGATGGATTCCAATTGATTAACTAGTTGTTACTCAGATCGAGAATGTTTCCAAGAAGTCTTGTTTCACATTCCACACACTAAAAAGTAGATACAAGTTCCATTGCTTATAATTATGGTAGCATTTCATGGCCTTATAGAAGTGGCTCATACAATTTTATACATCATATACCTGAAGGCACTCTAAGTTCCATGTGTGGGAGTAGGTGCAATCAAGGTGTGAGATGTGATAGGCACCATTGACAGTGCAACACTTATTACATATGGGCCCTCCCAGTTCGACCCTGGGACTCCCTCGGTAAATTCTTGGCTTTAGCAAAGATGCAACGAAGCACTAAGTTCCCGACTTTGAACTGGTGGAGCTTTGCCCTTGCATTGTAATGATTGGTTATCTTTCTTTTATATGCTTCTATACGCAATTTAGCCTTCGCTCTTTTTTCCTCTAAGTCATCGACCCTGAGCTCGAGCAACTCCCTATTTGATTAGGGTCATAGGTAAGACGTCTTGGAGATGGTTTGTCGACCTTGACAGGTAGCATAGCTTCATACCCGTAGGCTAAGGAGAAAGGAGAGTGTCCGGTTGACGCGCACCTAGTTGTGCGGTATGACCAGAGTACGAGTGGTAGGTTTTCATCCCAATTTCTCTTGGCCTTTGTGAGATGCTTTTTCAATGTTGCCTTGATTGTTTTGGTTATGGCCTTAACCTGCATATTTTCCTGTATTGGGTGACTAGGGAGAATCAAACCTTAGTTAAGGACCCTTAAGTTGAAAATGTTCCAAACATGAAGTTATGGCTAATTCAACGAAAAGGCTAAGCACATTGGCTTGAATAGCGCCATGATAAAAGCAATATAAAACTATAAATGCACAAATTTAAAAATGGGTTAGAGGTGATTCCAAGTATTAAGAATACTACATTATTGTTACCAGTGGGTAAAGCACATCCTTTGGAAATGTGCAAAGAAACACGTAAATTAACTTCTTTTTAGTGCAATTGATTTTGGGTTGTCGCTTATTTTTAAAAATGAGAAAGTTTGGCCAGCTAAAGGGAAAATAAGGAAGGATACGAAAACGTGGTAGAGTGGAACGACAAACTATAAAAAATGTTGTATAATTCTTTTAGTTTTGACTGAAATATGAAAAGGGTGTTTTGGTAATTCCAAAAGCTTCAAATTGAAGTGTTCCTATTATATATAGATATGATAATAATGTAATGCCAAGAGCTCATTAGAAGTTGAGAAATATACTTTGAATGTTCCACATGATAAAAGTAGTTTATCAGCATCGGAGAGAGTTGATTGACAGAGTAGATAATTAAACCAACATAATAGATCCATTCACGAAGGTCTAACTCGACTAGTTCACATCAAACTAATTGAAGTGATGAGGTAGAGATTCCATAATTGACCCTAAGCGCAAGTGGGAAATTGATAGAGTTAGGAGTATGCCCTTGGGGCATTATGTAATTTGTTATATATATCTAACTCGATAGTCAATCTTGTTCAAAATAAAAGACATCTTCTTTCTATTTCATACTTGATATAGTGTGTTATATTAATTAATTTTATTAAAAGTATTTTTATTAGAAAATTCATAATTGGTATGTTTTATGATAGTAGTTACAATTCGTTGTAACCATGAGTGATTTATTACAATAAAATAAACATATCGTTTTAACTCTTAGTCAAGATGTATCGAGACTGGATATTGATACATCCCTTGAGTCTAGAGTACGTAACTCTATAAATGTGGGTAGTGCATTACTCATGTATGCTGAGGGCACCAAGGAATTATGTACTGATAGTTATTGGATAACTATGGAATAACTCACTCGATAGTTTTTTTTGTTACTATAACTAAGATCAAACAGAAAGCATCGATGTGACAAAATTACTTAGTTCTTTTGGCTTAAGAATAATATTGATCTTCAATGTGGAAGCTCCATTTTGATTATAGTTAAATCATGGCATGACATCCATCGAACAACTATTGTTGGGTCGATTAGAAGCATTGGAAGTGAACCACTATTCAAGAGAGGATTCATCTCCTCCATTATACAAGGTTAGTATCCTGCCAACTAAAGTCAACTTAAAGTCAAAGTCTCTGACCAGAGCATTTCGGTTAATAATAATTGTTATTATTGAAGCAAAGACTTTGTGTTTGGACTATAAAGTTGAATGTGAACGATATTAGAATTTTGACTATTACCAAATTTCATAAGTCCAAAGTGATATAGTTTTGACGAAGAGAACTGGCATAAATAATTGTCACTACTGGGTAATGCTTAATAAAGTAAAATTGAATTTTACTGAAACCAAGGAAGCGATAAATTTGATCATAATGTCACCCTAACTGCTAAATTAAGTGTGAATGTTAATATTCGAACAACATAACCAAATCGTTGAATACTCATATTTACCACCTGATTTAATTAATTTGTAATTGTTATAAATTAATTGAAATAATTAATATTTATGAAATATTGATTACATAAATTTATTTGGTATGAATTAAATAATATTAAATAGTATGCATATAATATTTAGATAAAGACTAATCGATACACGATATCGATACGCGTTTAAATTGAATTTAAATGCAATAAATATTGTTCGGGTTTGAAATAGTTTAAGGCCCAATTGGGGCTTGGTTTAGGCTGCTATAGGGCAGTAAATTGGTGCTGACCATATGATAGTTAAGAGGGAGGAATTTTGAATTCAAAAGAAGATAACTAGTAAGAGAAAAATAAGGATCTTGATCCTTATTTCACTCTCCCATCCCTCTTTTATTTATTCCTTTTAGCATTCAATTCTCTTGAGACTTTGGTATTCTTCTTTTTTCTGCTCATATCAAGCCACCATCACCCTACAACAACTCCAAAAATCCAAGCACTAATTCACATCAGTTGGCTTCGATTCGATCGTCAGTGGTAAGGAAATTCAGAAGCTAGCAACTTCGAGATTGAGATTGGATTCAAGAAGTTTATTTCTTTGTTTCAATGTGCAAACTTTAGGCTTCGGTGAAAGGTACTTTACTGGTCTATTATTATATAATAATGTTTATACATTCATTGTTTCTGTGTTTCTGGTTAGAAATATCCTGAATAGATATATCGATAGATTGTCACATGCTGATGGTTGTATAGATAGGTGCATATACACACGCACATATATAGTTATTTTTGTATAATTGTATAATGCTTACGGCCAAAATAAAAAAAATTAATATTATTAAATGATTGTATAAATTAAATCTAAACACAAAAGGATTAAATCATATAATAAATATATTTTAAATTTTATAAATAAATTTTCATACTTAAAAGGCTTTCGCCAATAATAATAGAAAAAGGTCATTTTTTGGATATTTATTCTATATATATATATATACTATTATCTAATTCAAAATTGATTATATAAATAAAATGTATGTATATATATTTATTAATAATATAAAATTATATATAATATAAAATCTACGATATGGTTTCAAAATTGATTTTTTTTAAAATTATTAATTTTGTACAGTTTTAGTTAATTATATGTTTTAAATTAATAAATTATTTAAAATAAAGAATTAAATTTAACAAAATATTAAAAAATTATTTTTATTCTCTGTCCAAAAGCAGCAGCACAATATATATTTAATTATAAATTTTATTATATATATAACTATAACTAGTTTGTTTACATGTAATATACACTTAAATTAACAAAAAAATTCAGTTCGGATTTCATATTATAAATATTCTAAATTTTCTACAAAATGATATTTAAAAAAGATTATAATTTAATTATATTTATTTATATAAATATTTATATGTATATGTATATGTATGTATATGTATTTCAATAAATGCTTGGTGTAGATAATTTACAACCAATATTTTACATACACACACACAATATTATTATTTTTTGAAGATAACACACACAATATTATATGTACACACACACACACATTTAGACAATCTAATTGTATACACGATGGGCTAACATTTCTGATGCGGTGTAAATCTCAGATCTATACACGGGCATGTCAAACCATGTCCACATTATCCTATTGCATGAGCACGCACACAAACATGTATGTATGATACACATACATAAAAGATAATACAAATTACATAAAATAAAATTTTATTTATAAATTTAAACAAAATATTGATTTTATGTAACAGAAAATTTAGAAAATTTTTAAATGAATTAGACTGCATATGTCCATCAAAGATCGAACGAAGATTTTTTTTGAATTTACATATTTATTTCAGTGCGGCTAACATAGTTCCAACAATAATTAATTAAATCAGGTGGTAATAGAAGTATTCAACGTTAAAGTTATGTGACTATTAGGTGTAAATTCGGTTAGCGATTAATATCGAACAATTTGAATATTAACGTTCACACGTCACTTAGTAGGTGGTGTGACATTATGGTCATATTTATCGATTACATAGCTTCGGTAAAATCCAATTTTACTTAGTTAAGATTACCCAGTTGTGACAATTATTTACACCAATCTTCTTCGTCAAAACTATATCATATTAGAATTTATGAAATTTGGTAATGGTCAAAATTATGATATTGTCCATATTCAACATTATAATCCAAACCTAAAGTCTTTGGCTTCAATAATAACAATTAGTACTAACCAAACTACCCTGACCAGAGATTTTGATTTTGAGTTGACTTTAGTTGACCGTGATACCAACCTTGTATTATTGAGAAGAAGAATCCTCACTTGAATAGCGTTTCACTTCCAATATTTCCACTCGACTCAACTATTGTGTTCGATGGACGATGTGCTATAATTTAACTATAATCAAAATAGAGTTTTCAAATTGAAAATCAACAGTATTCTTAAGTCAAGAGAACTATGTAATATTGTGACATCGATATTTTCTGTTTGACCTTAGTCATATTAAGAAACAAAAAACCATTGAGTGAGTTATTCCATGGTTATCCAATAACTATCGGTATATAACACCTTGGTGCCCTCAGCAGTCACGAGTAATACACCACCCAACATTTGGAGAGTGCTAAGAACTCTAGTCTTAACGGATGCATTGATATCCAGTCTCGATACATCTTAACTAGGAATATTTAAAATGATGTGTTTATTACATTGTGATAAAATACTCATGATTACAACTATTCGTAATTACTATCACAAACGCACCATTTATGGATTTTCTATTACATGCACTTAAATCAAATAATTAATTATAAGATATTATAACAAACATATAACAGAAAGAAAACACCTTTTATTACGAATGAGATTTGATTTTGGAGTTAATAATTTACAATAAATTGCAGAAATGCTCCAAGGGCATACCTCTAACTCTATCACTTATTACTTAGCTAGCTCATATATAGTTTGTCACATATCATAGATCCTTTCGTATTTACAAGTCACTAAATAAAGCATTTAGAGACTTTCATTTGGTCCCGGAGCTATATCATATAGTACCCAGACATACAGATTTCACTTATAAGATGATCTTAATCTTGTTCTTGAAGATATATTAAAGAGTATTATAGTCTTAATTCATTTTACGTTAGAGAAAACAATCAATAGAATGAAACATAAGATATGAAATATTGGCTGCTAAGTAGTTAATACTGGCATCGGTTATGTATTTGTCAAGTACCAATATGAGATATTTTAAAACAACATGTAATGTCAGATAATATCGAAAAAATATCGAACGTCTATAACATGTTATAAACGATATTGTACTATGTTTGAATATTTGGATCAATATTTCTAAATTACTAATAAAGACTTATTGCATGTAGTTTATATATTTCAACATATCTACTATATTAAAAACAAGTCATAAAACAGGCTGATAAACACCTAAGAAATTGGTATAATGTGATCTTTATTATTTTCTTTATTTTTATATTATATTCTTTATTTATTCAGTCATCCAAACATCTTTGTTGCTTTTCATTTTTTTTCTTAATATTACTAGTTTCTTCCTTTTCATTTTCACTTAAAATGAACAATTAATGTTAATTTCGTATTGATTACTATTTATAACCTGCTCTATGTCAAAATGTCTAATATATAAATTTACTGCTTTTCAAATTTTAGTTTTTGGTGCATGATAATAACAAAAAAAAGATTTTTCATAAGTTAACTTACCAACTAGAAATAATGAACAAAGAAAAGAACTAAAAAGAGAAGTAGCTGTTACTCGATCTTGTTTTCAGTGGTAAAATGTACGCACAAAATACAACATACGAAATAATGAGATAAGTAGAGTTTTCTTTTTTAAAAGACAAATGAAAAGGTCTAGAAAAATATGGTTAAAATTAAAAAATTAGTGCATTTGGATCTTTAATGTGATCTAAATATTTTCATTCATCGTATACTAAAACCAAACATAAAAAATATGAAGATATCTATATATAATTTTATTTTTTCCAACACTTATAAAAATAAATGATATTCATTAAAAATCGAGTACTCTACACTAGATATCGAAGCGACATATCAGCACATATCGAGTGATATATCAGTAATGATATTTTAAGTTATATTTTTGAAATAATATCAGCTAAGCAACGATATGAGATATAGCACTGATATATCGGCAATATTATCTGATATTAACTACTTAGGTTGACAGTTTGAGATGCCAGAAGATATGCATTAATTTTAACAAATACGCATTAGTTTTGTATTTGTATCATCTTATTTCTCGTTTAAATTAATTGTTTGTATCACTATATTCATGATTGAAAATTGTTGTACATGTATAATTGATTTAAAATTAATCATTTTTGTTAATTAACCACTAAAAAAATTCATTTAATTCTTATTTTTTATGTGTAAAGTTAACATATAGCATAAATAACATATATAGGATTATACTAATAACATTACATTAATTGCTATTAATAATTATATTAAAATGACAATTTTTCAACCCCTCATTACTTCGTCAACATCGCATCCTTGTATAACATTCAAAAAAAGGAAGAAGTATAAAAAGGTTCATTAATTGATGGACAAAAAAACTTTTTCAGTTTAATGCATCAATAACTTTGAGAACTTTCATTGATGCACCAATAACTTTGCAAGTACCTTTTCTCTTGCCATCCGACTGGAGTGTGGAACTAGAATTATTGATGCAGAAAATATTTGATTTAGTTGGCTCATTCATTTGCTTCAAGTCAATTGGTGCATTTTAGCCGCATCTGTTCCTCAGAATTCAGAAAGTCACAATGATTAATAATGAATGCAGTTTGGAGATTGAACCAAAAATACTACACATTTCAAGCATAAGTGGATTAGCAACAAACCAACAATAAGACAGCTGTTATAAAAATATAGACATGCAACTTTCAAGAACAATGAACCAACAATAGGATGGATTTTGTGCATGTGTCAATACCAAAAATGCTATAACTGGTGAGATCAATTGAGAAAACAACTAGACAATAATTTTCTTGGAGATATTCAAATACGACTTCGGTTTTGTAACAATTTGATTACTGCATTTATATCAGTGTTATTAAAAGATTAATTAAGTAGGCTGATAAAGACCGTTGTCGTTTACTCTTCCTCGTACCATAAATAAAAATGTTGTTTACCCTTCCTTGTACCATAAATAAGAATTATATTGTTACTGATATTATCTTTTATAGTATTTAATTCGGTTGAAAATCAATGTTTGACATTAAATAATTATAAAAATTAGTTGATGATGGTTGAAAAATCACCGTATGTTAATTCGCAACGACAAATTTTCATCATAGACGGCAAAATACCACCGATCGGTAATAAATTGCCACAAATGTCTAATATGGTAACCCGACATTTTTAGTATCGAAAATTAGAATATCAAAATTTGATGATATTATCTAAAAAATTGTATTGAATAGAATAAACCGTGTTGCCTTTGTGATAAACTACTCATGCTTACAACACTTTGTAACAACTATCACAAAACATATCATTTATGAATTTCTATTAAATATATAATTTGTTAAATTATTTAGTTAATATAATGCATTATATCAAGATATAATAGAAAGAAAACTTTATTTCGAACTAGTTTGGTTATCGAGTTAGATATATGCACTAAATTATATAATTTTTACTATGAATACCCCTAACCCTAATAATCTCCCACTTGCACTTAGGCTCAAGTATGTAATCCCTACCCCATCCCTTCAATCAGTTTAATGAAACCGATTGAGTTAGACCCTTCATGAATGGATCTCCTATGTTGATTAATTATCTACTATGTTAATCAACTCTCTCCGATGTTGATAAACTACTTTTATCATATGAAACTATTCAGAGTATGTTTCATGACTTCTAGTGAGTTTTATCATTACATTGTTATCATATAACAATAATTAGCATTCTTAATCCCCGAAATCACCTCTGGCTCATTTTTAAAGTTGTTCATTTATATTTATACACATTGCTTTTATTTTGGCGATATTCAAGACGATGTACTTAGCCTTTTCATTGAATCAGACACAGCCACTTGTTTGGAACATTTCCAATATAAAACTCCTTAATTAAGGTTTAAACATGAACTTAATATTGACATATTATACTCGATATCTCTTATGAAGTTCGAGTCCGATCACTCCTTCATAAGGAGTTTGTTGTTTTTGTAAACAATTCTCTGTTATTTCGTAAATACTCAAGAACACTCTAAATTACCATTTTAGTGATCTTAATTTTGATTTGGCATTTGCTTCAATCATCACATACATAAGCAAAATATGATATTGTAGATGTATGGTAATTCTTATTGTCAATACATAAAGAATCCATCTTACATATTCCATATTAAACATTTTAATAAGGTGCCATTGTATATCATTTAGGACATTCCCAACATCCTTTATACTTAATATAAAAGATATAATTTACAAATATCGAGTATTAAACAACCAAACTATTACTAATTTTAGCATAAGTACATCGTTAGCAATCAGCGGTATGTTGTTTACTTATTCTAGAAATATCTATGTACCTTTTAGCGGTTCTTTTTTATGGACACACGTTTCCACTGCATTTTTGACCAAAATCAAACTATTTGATATTTCTATCGAAATACTTACTCAATTCTGATGCTTATAGAATGGTACCTTCATATCATTTCTTGGAACATATTCAAAAACCCACAATGTCAATATCTCTATCACCAACTTCGAGACACTTTGGTTGTTATATGAAAATAGTCTATTCTAAATCATTATCTAGAATTTTCTATTTCAACACATATGTACCAAAATGCTAAGTCTTACCAAGAAATAATTTTGTTAGTAAATCTAATTAACTTAAGCACTTGGAATAACGAATTTATTACATTAATTTCAATAATTGAAATATACGATGTAATTCGTATCAACGTTGTTCGTTGTATTTCAGCTGCACTAGTGTTGCTCTTGAAGACTCATTTGCGGTCGATGGATCATATCCCTTCGAGAACGACTATCAAAATCATATTTTGATAACGTACTTGGAATCCTTTCAGATTTATACATCATACCTTATGGAAAAGTTATTACTCTTAATGGTTTAATTGACAACTGAGAATTATCTATTTTCGATATTAATAAAAAAACTCATAGTCTCTCTTCATTGTGCGAAAATACTTATTAGATTTGTAATGTGTTGTGTTCATTTAGGTTAATTTAATTTCAATTCATCTTACATAATCATTTTCATCTTTGGATCGTATCCAAATCCGTTTACTATGAATAATTTCTAAAAGAAATTTCTTCGTTATGAAGGTTGTATTTATAGAAACAACAATTGTTTCTCAGATCAACGAAATGCGTATTCATAAAAAATTTATGAATTGCCTTATATAAAGAACTAATTTTGTTTTTAGTTTACCATACGTATTATCAAAACATAAATTGGTCATCCAATGACTATCGTTCCCAAAACAATTTTGGCACGATTCATACATGACCAGTACTATTACTACATGTAGTTCTTGATTCCCACAACTTGCTAATTCTTTGGCCTAGGATATGTTGGGGTTTCTTATAAACTCATATTTTTTATGTTTTTTAAACTATTCTTTAGGCGAAATTAATTTTAATCTCGTGTACTACTCTTAAGTATACGATCTTATAGAAGATGTTAACTCAACACCATTAATCATATTTATTCAACAAAGTTAGATTACTTCTTATTGATACACCATTATGTATCACAAGGAGCAGCCCATGGACTTCGGTCTGGATGCATGTTATAAAGCGTATGATATTACCGGTACTCTTATCGAGCAGCCGATAGTTTATCCCTCGGATCATGAGATTGCCGGTGTCCCCATTGCTAGACTATACCCGCCTTATGAGGTAATTCATTGTATTAATAATTCATTGTGTAGTATTAGTTAATCAAACGTATATTGATATATTATATGTAATTACATCATGTAGGTAGGTTGGACGAGCATAGGCGATATATTACCGCCATTCAGCATATGACACTCATTCATACTCAGGCGATCAGTCTTCAGGATCAGTAGGCGATGCAGGCACAGATTGATGATTTGTAGGCTCAGCTGGCTGCATTTCAGTTTGATCATGGGGGTCCTGCTCATTTTGATGATGCTGCGGATGAAGACGATGACGATGATGTTGTTGACTTAGGATGATCATGCTATATAATGTTACATTTATTTTACCGTTGTTTGACTATATTGATGTACGTTTGTATTGTATTGTAAACATATGTTACTGTTTATTTGTTACGTTATACAGCTTTATTGCACATTGATGTACTTCAGCACATTAACAAACAACTTTTGATGTTTTATTTACAGTATCACGTCATATCAAGCACCGTTTGCATGTTGTACTACTTTTGATGTTTGCATAGCTTTATTTACAGCACATTTACATTGCATAGTTTTATCTACAGTGTCATGTCATATCGAGCACTGTTTGCACGTTGCACTACTTTTGATGTTTGTTAGACTTAGCACTGTAGACACGTTGCAGTACTTTTGATGTCAATGCTATTACAAAGTGGTTCAGTATTTTGTATTATTCGAACACTGTAGCCACGTTGCATAGTTTTTGCCATATAATATCTTCTTACTGCTATATATTTTATTGCTTGGCAAATCATTCTGAATTAATCTCATCCTATTAAGAAAAAAATGGTGGATTACAAGCATATTTCCTTACAAGAATCATACTTATACGAAGGTCCTTTAAGTCATAAGATCCCTCCTAATCCATCTTACCCCGAAGAAATTGAAACGCTTAGGAGGACACCTGGTTCAGTTCGGTTATCACATGATTGAAGATGGGTTTTAATTCATCCCGTGTGTGTTTGTTTTAGATCTTGTTTGCATCGTTTCAGTTATCACTTTAGTTCCACTGTATCGATTTATGTCAATGTTGGTTGTCCTTTCTGTATTTGTTTATTTCAATGTTGGTTTTCCTTTTTGTATCAGTCTATTTCAATGTTGTTTGTTATATTATGTACTCAGTGGATAGTGAAAGTGTATACAACTTACTAAAGAACTAAAAGAAAATAAATAGGACTTAAAGAACATACATTGAACTGAAAGAAAATACATGGAACTGAATCCTAATACATTCGATTGAAACAAAATACATAGAACTTAAAGAGAAATACATAAAACTTCATTCAAATTGTCTAATATAGCTAATCCATATATCATATGCAGCATGTCCAACAAAATTAGTATGATACTCCCAGAGATAGCGTGAATCACGTAGCTCGTGTTAACTAAAATATGTCTTCTTCCTTCACTATGTTTATAACGCTTCTGTATCGTTGACAAGCTCTAGTAAACGTGACATAAGTATTGCGGGTATCTAGAATCCGTCGAATTAATCTACAATCAGGATGATTATTAAAGGCTTCGTTTAGAGTAACCTAGAAATCTTGCTCAATCTCCTCTTCAATATGTCTTATATCGGCTTCTATGTACTCTTTGATTAGTACAAAATAATCCTGGGGAGTCCAACTTTCATTTGCCATGGAATTTTTTGTACACTTCCACTGTGGAATTTTCAATTAAATAGGCAATTCATAATCGTCGTTATACAAATCAATGCTTGTTCCTTCATAATCAATAATGTCTGCCACTTGCTAAAGTCGAGCTGACCACACTAAGTATCAATAATGTCTGCCACTTGCTAAAGTTGATTTGACTACACTCTGCATTTTTTTGTCCGCGACTTACTAAAGTCGAGCTGAGCACACTAAGTATCAATAATGTCTGCCACTTGCTAAAGTTGATTTGACTACACTCTGCATTTTTTGTCTGCCACTTGCTAAAGTCGAGCTGACCACACTAAGCATCACTAATGTCTACCACTTGCTATAGTTGATTGGACTACACTCTGCATTTTTTGTCTACCACTTGCTAATGTCTGCCACTAACTCTATATATCGTATCACTTCTATATAAGGACTTCAACTTCCATTCCATGAATCACATTTAACATCTTCTTTCTTTCTCTCATAGCACTAAACTAAATACAACAATGAATACCTCAACTTTCGTCAAATGTGTTATGGCATCCGATAGTGATTCCGATGAAGAAGAGATTCTCCAAGAGAAAGCCGAAGAATTGCAAGAAATAGTTGACATATGCCATGAAGCTTATGGCTCCACATCATGAAAACACGACGGATCGGTCATGGGTCGGAAACATGTAAACCGTAATAAATTTTCCTTCCACAAAACTCTGATGCAAGACTACTTCAATCCAAATTGCACTTATAGACCTGATATGTCCAAGAGAAGATACAGAATGAGAAGAGATCTATTTTTAAGATTTTTAACAGGTATTCAAAACAATGACAAATATTTTATTCAAAAACCAAATGCTTCAAAAAAAAGGGGCTTAGCGGTGAACAAAAAATGACCGCTGCACTGAGGGTGTTAGCTTATGGCACCCCCACAGATGCATTGGATAATGCATATCGGATCGCAGAGATAACCGCATTAGAAACTCTCGACAAATTCTGCCAATCTGTGGTAGACGTTTTCGGCACTAAGTACCTTAGATCTCCAAATGAGGATAATGTGGTGTGGATTCGAGAAATGTACGAGAGCAGAAGATGGCCTAGAATGCTTGGAAGTCTCGACGGTATGCATTGGGAATGGAAGAACTGCCCCAAAGCATACCATGGAGCTTACAATGGTAAAGAAAGAAAACCAACTAGTATTTTGGAAGTCGTTGCTTCATACGATTTATGGATATGGCATGCTTTCTTTGGAATGTCTGGATCTAACAATGATTTAATTGTTATTGAGAGGTCACACTTATTTAATGGTCTGGCACTTGGTCGAGTAACTCCAGTGTTGTTTACTCTTGGGCAAAACACTTACAAGCACGGATATTACCTTGGTGATGGGATTTATCCAAAATGGAGCACCATTGTGAAAACATGTCCAAACCCAATAACAGCAAAGCAAGCAAAGTTTGTTGTGAAGCTAGAGGGATAAAGAAAAGATGTAGAAAGAGCTTATGGCATTCTACAATCTAGATTTGCGATGATTAGTGATCCATAACAACTGTGATCTCGGGAAAAAAGTCTAGAATCATGTTTGCATGTATTATTATGCATAATATGATTATTGAAGACGAAAGGGATATGGATGAAGAACAACGTCGCTACGAATATCATAGTGCAGGAAAATGCCAGAAGTATTCCGAGATGATGTTCTTATAACCGAAGAAGCATTCAACATTCACGTGGAACGTCAACTTTCGTACCGAGATGCACAACTTCACAACCGGCTACAAAACGATCTTATGAATCATATTTGGAATTACTTTGGTGATTGTTAGTTCAATTTTATATTTGATTTGTCATGTGTGTACGCGTTTGCGTTATAGTTGTATTTTAGTTATCTTATTAATATGTATTGCATTTCCTTTAAAATGTTATTCTGTTTGGTTATCGACTTTGTCTAAATGAAAATAAGAATAGTACAACATTAATTAATAACAAAATACAGCAGATTTAAATAAACGATACAGTACACCGAAACTAGTACAAATTAAACACTTTTAAGATTGGAACAAGCTGCTTTGAGGGAACTTGGAAATAAGTATTTGTCTTTTGCGCTCCATCCAATACTGCTTTTGCATGTCATCTATCCTCGTCAGATATTTATCCATAATCATCTATTCTTGATTTTCTCGTTCAATCCAGCTTTCGTCGCTCAATTTCTACAAACTTGCGCATCACATCGATCTTCTCTTGCGCTAGCTTGCTTCTATCTTGATGCCTTCTTTCATGAATTTCAAGAGCGGCATTCACTTTAGCGTTCACCACGACATCAAGCTTATTCTTTCTCTTTGCTGCTTTGACTCACATTGGTCTATAACCTCCATCTGGTCTCTGGTTGAGCGCATCCGACTCGTTTTCTCCCTCGAATTGAGTTTCCCTACAAGATGAATCTCCTGGGCTATACGAGTATGATGATTTCAACGCTTTGTTCTTTCCCTTCCTCTTTGTTTGAATGTCTCGGAGGCTCTTCGCATTATCGGAGTTCCACTACGGTGTGCTCATCAACAACTCATAACAATTCGGAAATCTGTGATAATTCGATTTTTTAGCTCCATTTTCCCTTGGAAAAAGCTTTGTGAATTCCTCATTCACCATTATTTTTTGAAAACCAAAAAGGAATAAATTAATAATCAGATTAAATACAAAAAACTAATAACAACAAGAAACATACCAAATGCACTTCGCCTCCCATTCCACTAGGGTTCACTTTCTTTATTTTATAAATCTATGATTCATAAAACTGAGTTTGACGATTGATTTTCCTGAATCGACCTTGAATCGTCGACAAAGATCGAGTATTTTTAGGATTCTTAAGATTGAAGGTATTTATTAATTTTTCCAAAACTTATCGCCGCTCTGATCATTGCCTCTAATCGAGTCGTTCGTATAATGACAGTAAATGTTGCATAATCGAAGTCCTCGTTGCTTCTCCACGGGTTGGATGAATGATGTGTCGGGGGAGTACTCAATTGTTGCTGGCTGTCATCGAAGAAATAATTTTGAGACTGAGAAGGCTGCGTAAAATCTCCAAAAGGTAAAATCATTTTCAAATGATACAGGTTAGAGAAGAAAAGGGTGAAGGTGTTTGTGTGGATATGAAGAGTGAAGATAGTGTATTTATAGAGTTGAGGAGGCGGAAAGTAGCCGTTGGAGGCGGAAGGAGGCGTTGGGGGAGGGGAGGCATTGGGGGAGAGCCGTTATGGCTCTGAGTGCTGATTAAATTAGTGCCCTCTACTAGACGCTGATTTAATCAGCGCCCAGGGCCAATTCAGAAAACTGAATTGGTCCCTAAATATTACCCTTAATATTAAGGGTAATATTCAGCGTTGGAGTTGGTTTTCAAAGCGGAGCCTTAATATGAAGCTGAATTGAGCATTGTTGGAGATGCTCTAATGATCGTACTTTATAAAATATAGAATAGATTAGATGACACATAATGGTAGCATGTCACTTTTTCATGTGTCAATCACTACCTTTCTTAACCAAATATGACTGACAATGGTTTTCACACCCAAAATGCTTCCTTTAGTTTCATGACATAATTAGTTAACAATTAGACTCATAAGATATGGTCAGTTGTATTTAGCATTAAATAACTGAGCACTCATACTTGACATCAGCTACATATAAATGTGCATCACAAGTAATTTTTGTAAGAAAAGTTTGTATTCAACAAACATCATTCATACTCAAGCATCAATAAGTTCAGGAACAATTCTTTATATATTTGATTAGGTATTATTAGTGCATAGTAGAGGGGAGAACCCAAAAGTTTAGTTTTAACTGCAAATGAAAAAACTAAAACCATATATCTATAAGTTCAAGAATATCCACAAAGTCAAAGTAAACAAACTGGTGACTGATTCACCTAAATGCATGTTGAGAAAAAGCAAAAGTGGAAAACAATTTTGAAATGCATTAGCTACCTTAATGTAACCCCTTGCTAAATATTATTTCTCGATTCTGTCAAACAAAATAACAACATATACTTACAGAATTTTTACCTTATCATATTAAGAAGAGTTCAAGTATGGTACTCCATGTGCAATGTTGGTGTTTTTATTAGTTTTTAGTTATTAACTTATAATTTACCTTTTATATCCAGAGTGTACAACAATATTTTGTTGCTGTTGATGAAGAAGAGTTCAAGTATGGTACTTTATGCGATCTTTATGGCACATTAACCATAAGCCAAGTTGTTTAATGGTATGTTTTACCTTTATGTTTGATTATTGTCTGTGTTTTATCGTAATTTCAAGGATGAAATTCTTTAAGAAGAGAAGTCTGTAATGATCCTAATTTTGACAAATGTTATCTATAATATTTAATTACATAAATTAAATAAAATAATGTAAAAGATTAAGAATATTGAGATTTGATAATTAGTTTAGGCCATTGCTTAATAATTGAACTAATGGAGATAGTCAAACTTAAAATAAGGAGGAGGAATATGATAAGAATAGAATGGGAATAGCCTTCATCCCTACCCTTTAAACCCTTCATTCCTTATTCCATCATTCATTTTTACACACACAAGAATTAAACAAAGGGGAGAGATCGGCCATAGCTAGGAAAAAAGCAGGAAAAAAAACTAGAGAAATCAAAGGAAAGCTAGGAGTAATCACATCAAAATAAATCTCAATTTGCTTAATACAAGCCAAGGTGAATAATGTTATGCATCTCACGTTTTCATAAGTATTTTCGATTCTAGATGTAAACCCGTGTCTTTTTCTAAGATTGTGTCATGTTTGGATAATTTAAGGGATTATTTGCTTTTAGATAACATATGGATTTATTTACGGAAGTTATTCGATATGATTAAGTTAGAAACCCTATCATGATACCCAAATGTTATGAAATTTTGATATGAGGTTAGAAATACTATTTTAGAAGTGGGTTTTTAATTTCATAATTTTTCAAGCAATTATGAATTTATTATGAATTTTCTAAGAGTAGAAAATGGCTACTTTTGGGTTTTAATTATTATAAATAATTAAATAAAGTTTTTGACCACGAAATTTTTATACGTTGAATAATATGGTCAGATTGATTTATTGTGATTTTTAGGGATTTTCCCGAAGAGTTTTCAACTTAATATGAATTATTTGAGCTAGAAAGGCTTAATTAATTATTAAGAATTAATATAATAATAAGGGTTTATACCTATCTTTAAAATGATAAAACTGCTCTATGGCAGGTTTCTGAAAAGTTTTGGGTAAAGTAAGTATTATCCAATAAGGTTTTGACAAATAAGTGGGGTTAGGAGAAAAGAAACTACTTTTTAAAGTAATAAAACAGTTTTCATTATAATTACGGATTTTCCACTTCGAAGCACCTCAACGTTGTGGTCTTCGAAAGGGTAGATGTCGCACTTGTATATACTAAGTGTTTTATAATGACTCCAAACCTTATCTTCGAAGAGGCCACTTTGGCTATATGAGGCCGCTTTCACTTTCAACATTGGTTTGCGAAGAGGCCTATGTGTCGCTATATTACGACTTCGATCCTAGGCATAATGCCACCTATTTTATTCCTGACTTCAAACCAAAGTAAGGTCGAAGGGACCAATTCGACTCCAATGAAGTCACTATTGTTTTAAGGCAATGATGTGGATGTTATCAACTTCGACCCTATTTTTTAAAAGGTTTTAAAGTATAAATTTTAGCTCTTCGACTACTACATTATAGTTAAGTGTGAAGTAAATGTCTTTGGCTTTATGGCCTTATGTTTTGAAAGTTAAAGGTTTTAACTTAGACTTAGGAGGGCGAAGACCCCCCTCAATTACATCTAGTCGAGCATACCAATATGAAGATTTATATTGTTTTGGACTTATGGCCTAATGTTTTCAAAATTAAAAGAGTTTAACTTGTTTTAAGTGGGTCGAAGTCCCCAATAACTTCGAGTGTCATCAACAATATTTTGTAAAGCATATACCATTGCATAAGTATTTTGAGTAAAGAAAAGACTTATAAATTTCCTTGTTTAGATATGATTCCAATGGTTAAATCAATTATAAAGATTGTTTTCAAGGAAATAAGAATAAGGTAGTTAACCCAGATGTTTGTTAAAAGAATGACTCGGATATTAGAAAAACAGATGGGACAGGTGTAGGGTCATGCCCTATACTTTAACTAGTAGCCCCTAGCTAACATAAGTCCAAAATTCTAGTGTAGGGCAGTGTCATGGGTAATACTAAAATTAGGTTACACACAAAAGGAATACACATAGTAGAGTTAGTTTATTGGCGAGCCTGCAAAAGCATTAGGATCAGTTGACCCTAGAAAGAGCAGTAAGTTACGGACATACTGTCCACGTTTTCCTCTAACAGTAAGTTAGAACATTTACTATGTCTGGTAGGCCCAAGTCAGCCATAAATTTATAGTAAGCTTGATAAAACTATGATGTTGGGACAAATAGTCCATTGATTGCCTGTTTTATATGCATACAACTTATTGTTGTATTATTTATTATAACCAGTTTGGTTGCAGGATTTTGATTGCAAAAGACATGCTTTTAAAAGATATTAGTAAGGAGAAAACCTCTTCTGCTTAGTGGCATGGTCTCACTTAATATCAGTATTCTAAGATGTAATATTATTATTCACACTAGGCTTTTTGTCCGACTCGAAATTTATGTTTTCCCTTTAAACTCTCGGGTGCTCAAAATTGAATTTGAGTAGATTGAGATTTAAGGTTTTCAGGTTTTGTAGGTTTGGGCGAATAAAGCTTCTGAAGACGTGTTGGAGGTAAATTGGCTATGTAGGAGTTTATCTAATTATCTATGTCGCTATTTGAATGTTGTATGTAATGACAAGTGTATAAATGTCTATTTAGTACTCTAATCATCCAAGAGGGCATCTTCATATATCGCTCTTCGCGTATTTTGTAATAATTATATTTTATCTGAACCTGAGCAACGTTAGGGATAATGTTTTGAATATGAAATACTGATTTGAAATATAATGTGAAATGTTGTTTTGAAATTGTCTTTGAAATATTTTATGTTCTTATACTTCTGATATTATTAATACTATTAACATTACTGTATTTTTTCATCGAAAATTAATACTATAGATGACTACAGCATCTATAGCGGTTTGTTTCGGGCCTCAGAATGGGTGATGTTACAATTTCTTTCAAATATGAAACATCTACAAAAGGCAACATCCTTTAGATTCCAAAGAACATAAAACTACATCCGTCTCTATCAATCACACTATTGTTGACATATAAATTACATAATTGAAGACGTTTATGGCAAGTAGAAATTTAAAACCTAATGAAGAAAAAACTCGAATCTCAAGCTCATGCAATTGTCAATTTTCCACACAACACGCAACAACTAATAACTAATATATTTTTTGCACAATCATGTCCTTTTGATTGGAAATTAGTTTAAGTTAATAATCTACCCAAAATAAAGTTATGCATGAATTAAGCTCACTTTCACTTTATGGCAGTTCAGAAATACTAACATATTGCTTCTCCAAATTATAAATATACTTGTTATTTGAGCTTAATACACCAAATGAATTGGATATGTCATATTTGAGATGCATTATATGGGTAGTATCGTATTCTTCCATTGTTGCTTTCATTAGAGGGTTAACCATGAAAATATTTAAGTTTGCCTTCTTTAACAACATATAAGTACATGAATATTTTGTTCTTTGTATTCACTTTAGTATAGTACTTTAAATACGAGACTGAGGAGCAGCCCATGAATTAACCAATGTTATATGCATGTAACACGTGAATCAAAGCAATAAATTTTGAGCAAACCTTTAAAAAGGTATAAAAAGAATAGCAATCCATAAAAACAATGTATTTATCAAAGGAATGAAAAACAATATGAAATATGCGCTAACTTATTGCCGATGATTACAAATTTCGAATTTTTTTCTATAATTTTTTTGCATACTAGATTGGGTTGAAATATAAGTAGTAAACTAACACCAAAAAATATAATAGGAATGTATCAAAGATAGAATCAAACTAAAGTAAAAAAAACTAAGGTTATTTAACCCCAATGCAAGTGCAATGATTACTGCATGTTAGCATAGAAACCAAGCTCCCGAAGCTTCTTCATACCACCAAAAATCTATAAACCATTCTTGCATTGAGAAGAAACTACAAACATGATTTTCCTTTATAGTATGTTGACGCACTGAATATTAAGAATACTCATATAGTTATTGTATTCATAATAATCAAAGAAGTCATACTTTAAAACAGTTTATCCACAAAAAATTACATGTACCCAAATAAAGAAAGATATTCTTTTATGAATATTATGGTGTTCATAATCTTATATTATCATGTTTATTTATATAGTTACTGTATTTATTATATTCAAAATAATCAAAGGAGCCAAACTTTAAAATAATGTATATACCAAAATTTACATGAACCTAAAGTCAACAATGGAAATATTTCTATTACAAAAGGACAGGTTTGGAATAAGGAGAAATTAATAAATGATACCATAAGGATAGCTGACAAAACAATTTTCTCTTATAAAAGAAATTTTGTAGTATTCATAATCCTATATTAGTATGATTATTTATAGAGTTATTGTATTCATAATTAATTAAAGAAACCACAGAAGTTAAATTTCAAGACTATACACTAAAATTTACATGTACCTTAAATAAATAGAGGTTGAATAAGAAGCGTTTAAAAATCGAGATTATAAAAGCCGTTGAAAAAATTGGACTATTTTCATTTATGAACAGAAAATATTCCAATTATCATCATAAAGTTAAAATTATAAATTTTGAGTATCATAAGACTTGGAATTAAACATAATGATAGTAATAAACATAAAAATAACATGATACTCAATATATTTTTTTAGTATTTTTATTCATAAAGTTACTCTATTCATATTGATTAAAGAAGGAGCTTTGCACGAAAGGTCCCTATTTCTGATGGTGTTACAAAAAAAGTCCCTGTAGAAATAAGTATGTAAATTAAGTCCCTGTTTTTTTTTAAATAAGAAAACGCAAGTTAGCTTATGCTTTTTAAAATTTCAGAATTTTCAAAATCAGAAAGCGCAAACTAGCTTGCGCTTTCCTAATAGAAAGCGCAAGTTACCTTGCGCTTTTCAAAAATTTTAAAATTTTTAAAATTTTCAAATAAAATTTCAAAATTAGAAAGCGCAAACTAGCTTGCGCTTTCCTGATAGAAAGCGCAAGTTACCTTGCGCTTTTCAAAAATTTTAAAAATTTTAAAATTTTCAAAAAAATTTCAAAATTAGAAAGCGCAAACTAGCTTGCGCTTTTCTAATAGAAAGTGCAAGTTAACTTGCGCTTTTCAAAATTTTCGAAAATTTCGAAAAATATTTCAAAATTAGAAAACTGCAAGTTATCTTGCATCTTCTGTCAGAAAAGTGCAAGACACTTTGCGTTTTTTATTTTTGAAAAATAGGGACCAAATTTACATATTCATTTCTGCAGGGACTATTTGTATAACAACATCAAAAACAGGGACCTGTGACTCTTTTCTTGATTAAAGAAACTGAATAATAGGAAACAATTTTAAGCATATACTGACAATAATAAATGAATCGAGATTTATCGGATCCAGTTAACATATATGTAAACATTCAACAATAAAAGTAATTCAAATACTTACTATATTGAACTGATTTGAACCATAAATTAAAGTTAATTGAAAATATTCAATCAATTTGACAAATCTAAAAACGAACAAAGATAAAAATGTACTAAAGGAAGCTAAAACTTCATAATTCAAAACATTAACATTGATCAAAATTAAGTGATGATTCATAGCTTACATGTGATGAAAGAAGCAACAACTTCACAATTCACTGAGACGATATATATTTTTAATAAAAATAGTTATTCTACTTGTGATAATAAAGATCATCTGATGGGAATTACATGATTCAATACCTAAAAATGATTCTATTCATATATATATATATATATGAACTTTAAAAACATTAAAATTAAAATCATATTATTACTTTATTGAATGATTTACAAAATTATCAGCATTCATTTGACAGAAATAAGATTTTATTTTTATCGGTAGTGTTCTACTATGTATAAAACACAAACTGATCATATTTTATACTATTGCAATAATTTCGGTGGCAACAAAATAATTTATGTGCATAAATTCTTAAAAAAATAAACTAACATGGAAATTTTAAGCATTGTTGCCTGAACAACACCATTCGATGTTCATGCTTGAATGGTGCAAGTTCATGAAATTAGTTGGTTGTAACTATTGGCGAATGCATCACATTAAATAAGTACTCAACTAACCTTAGAGTTACTGAAGTTCTATACTTTAATGTATGAAGATCTATTTTTTTATCATCAATTTATCCTACGTTATTAACATTAACTAATAGCATTTCAAAACATTACCACCGAAGCAAAATACTAAAAAAAATAGCTCACCTTCTGTTCGGTGGGATGCTCCTCCAAATCTAGGAATCAATTCCTCAAAACCACCAAATTCTTTAGACTGCTTTTGTTCACCTCTCGAATTAGAAGAAACAAATCCGCCAAGAAAATTATTAAACCCATCAGATCCTTCTGCATGTCGATCTCCTTTACTCAAATTCAAACAAAACGGGTTAGCAGATCTAGATTCGAATGATGCAGAATTGGATGGTGCCAATGGGGCTCCTTTAATTTTCTGCCAAAACCGAAGTCTGCCATAAAGCCTGGAAAATGAATTTTGAGATTTGGTCGTTTCGAGATTTGGTCATCGGATATGAATTAGGATTAATGAATTTTTAGGGTTAGGATAAGAACAGAATAAAGGGAGGGTGGCTAAAAAAATTCCTTTGTACGAAGAAAAAAGAAGATTCAACTATTCTGCTTTATAATACATATGGTCTGTGTTGATTTTCCATTGGGAGAATGGGGGGAGGGCTTCAGAGCTAAGGAAACCAAAATCGTTTTTACTCATATATTATAGATTTGTATCTTATGCATTATCATATTTCAGACCCGTAGCAACTCTCTTTTTATAGTGACAAGTTATGAATTATAATATCCGTTTTTGTATTTGGGTTGAAAATCTTTGGCCATGTTCATCTAACAATTCCCTTAACCCCAATCATAAGAAGGAAACAATCTAATCCTTGTCGCAGAAAGAAAACTAAACCGGCCCATTATAACTTTACCTCATTTTCCCATTCGTTCGATTTTTACGAGCACATTTTCCAAAAACCATAATTTTATATTTTCCCTAGCCATGGCCGCAACGACTTTCGTTCCACTACTATGAAACCACCAGTCCAAACTTCATGAATTTTTTTACGACGGTAGGTGTGGAGCCGATATCCGGCTTCGATCAGATAGGGATAGACAAGGATTTGCTGCTTGGAATCTACGCCCATGGGTTCGAAAAACCTTCTGCTATACAAAATAGAGCGATTTTTCCTATTATCAGTGGACGAGATGTTATTACTCAAGCACAGCCTGGGACAGAAAAGGGTTCTATGATTGCTGTTGTTTTTTCTCAAATGGTTGATGTAAAAGATAATAAATAAGCGTTTTCTATCTCTTATTCTAGACATAAAATGTATGAATTTACCTCTAATGTAGAAATAGTAAGCTCAATTTCAGGGTGTGAAATTTGTACTTACCCAATGTTGGGTCAATTAATAATAATAATAATAATAATAATAATAAATGTCCCTGTATGCCTGATTTTCTATTAGCACATGAATTGGTATGCGAATTCATTAACATCGAGTTTGTCTATTTGTTTGATCGATTGGTACGAGAATTCTCATTTCTGTTTCATTTCCATACCCGCTCTCACTCTAGTTTCAAATGCTTCATTCTTTGTGCATTTCTTACATTAATGTTTGTTCTTGGATGCTTAGATTTTGATACTAGTATTTCTAATTCATATGATCATGCTATTTAATGTGTGGAGTAAACTTTCAAACGCAAATCAATCGAGCGCAGCAAGTCATAGTGTATAAATACCTAGATCTTTGAATTGCGAGGGTTATACCAAATTATTGAAAATTAGTTTGAATACAAAATTTTCATTTGCAAATGTAGAAAAGTAGAAAGTGCAACATTATTTGTGGTAAGCAGAAACAAATATAATTGCTTTACGCAAGGTAACAGACGATAATAATAAAAGCAACCAATTCATTATTTTAACTATGGTTTGAAGTTTCCGTGGAACACCGAGATTCCATCCATCCGGTTTGGTTATTGCCATCTCCAAAACTGAAGTAATAATCTAAAATGAAACTAAAGAACAGATTGTAAAAAAAGTAAACTGCTTATTCACTAAATCAAACAATTACTATTACTTTGCATGAATTACAAATAAGAAAGCTACTTTGATATGAAAATAACAAAGTTACATGCTTAAATTCTCATCAAGGCAACTCTTCTATTTTTAGTTCATTATAAAGTTATAATATTGTTTAATTTAGTTAGAACTTAGAAGGCATCTATTGACAATTTCTTTGCTAATCTTTAAATAAAATCGTATTTTTTTACTCAACTTTGTTCCAGTGACGATCAAAACCGAACTGGGATGCCAAAGTCTTGTGGGTTGAAACCTCCAACCATGATATCAACGCAATTAAATATATTTGATTTTAGTCGGAACAGTGTGAAAACACTTTTTTATTAGGTTGGGCATACTTACAATAAATAAATAAATTTTGTTATCAATCTATATGATTAAATTGGGTTTAGTGTTGCAAAGGCGTGTTGTGGTTTATTTCCCGGTGCAATAATGGTTGCCATTTTCTTTTGTGTCACGACCTATCAAAAAAGGGCGACATGTGATGCCCTGTGGCGTGGAGAACGTGTGTCTTTTTTTTCATTTCTTTATTGGAATCGTAAAGGCGCAAAAAAGTTTATTTTAATATGTAAGTGTTTTGTATTTTGTATTTCTTTGACATCTCATACTTCCAAGTGTTTTAAATTTGTGTCTAAAAACCATAGGAAATTGTATTCATTGCAGATGTCTTTAATTTTCTAATGTCGGTATGGGTGATCTAAATATTTAATCTAAATGAACATAATCATTGTACTTGTTTTTGTTTTGAAAGAATGTTGTATTTGGACTTCCAGATTTTATACTCCATGTCATATTTGATGAATTTATATCATTATAATTGATTTCAATTCTATTTATTCATACTACAGGCTTTAATTCTTTCCCCACCAGAGAGCTTGCAGCACAAACCGAAAATGTTATATTGACAGTTGGGGAGTTTAAGAAAGTACATGCTTATGCAAGCATTGATGGAAAAAGCATTGAAGAAGACATCGTAAACTTGACCATGGGATTCATGTTTTTTCAGCAACTCCAGTTAGAGTCTATGACATGGTTCAAACAAAAACCTTTAGTACAATATCGATTAAAGTTTTAATCCTTGAATGTCCAACATGTAAGTAATTTTTTATATTCTTGGCAGACGTTGAGGTTTGTAATACATTGTTGTAACAAGATGACTTTGATGAAATGCTGAGCAGAGGTTTAATAGATCAGATATACACTGTTTATAGGAATCTTCACCCAGTATTTCAGGTAAGCCTTCAAATCGATAATTATTTATGTTGCTTCATTCTGGTATGATTTTGAAGCTTTATAAGCATGGCATAATGTTTCAGACTTCAAGTTTATATTATTTTTGTTTTATATAAACAATGCTTATGTATTATTAGTACCGTATGATTTTATCTCATTTTCAGTCAACTTTTTTCAATTATGTGTTGTATATTTTTGAAAATTCTATTGAAATTGCAATCGGAAAAACGTTAATACTCCAAACCGGAGTAGGAAGTAATAAGATGCTAATTAGACTTTGCAAATCATTTACCTTTTGTTTTGGAAACAAATAAAAGATGGAAACAAGTCGAGAAAACATTTCCTATGTTGTCATAAACACTTTAAGTCAAGCTCAAAATATAGAATCGGTGGCGTTACACAAACATTTTCCTACAGTGTTAAATTTTGTTTTGTGATAGAACAAGTGATAATACATGCTATCTTTGAGTCATTTTGGTTTTCCATTTTTCCTTACACTTACTTTTATAAGTCCTGATTGGAAATATCCGAAACTTTTTTAAAATTAGATCTATGATCAGTTATTTTTTTGATCAATGGAAAAAAAATACTTGTCATTGTCAATTATTATTTTGGAGGATGTTATAAGTATTATTTAATAATTAATAATAGGACAACTGTTTATGTATACAACATTAAGTTAACATGCATACTGCATAATATTAGTGTTTTTTGTGTGCACGTGTTTTCACACATGAGTCTCACCCTAGGGAATAATTTTTAAGTTTGTTGTTGTTGTACTCCCTATGCTATTTGACAGCACCAATAGTCATACTAGTACATCTTCATGGTCAGCACAAAGTATTCATATAAGAGCACAATAACTTTTACATAAACTCCATCTGAAGCTTCGTGCAATAAGTTACGTAATATAATCCATAAATTTTTTAACATATATTCTGGTAGGTTGTTTTGATATGTGCATACCTTCCTCCTGAAATGATGAAATGGACAAGAGAGTTCACGAATGATCCCGTCTGGATACTTCTTAAGCGTGATGTGTTGACTCTAGAGGTAAATAATTTACTATACTTTTTATGGCTTGATGTTTGTAGATGCAATGTGTGTTTTTATTAGTTTTTAACTTATAATTTACCTTTTTATGCGGTGTCCAACAATATTTTGTTGCGGTTGATGAAGAAGAGTTGTCCAACAATATATTGTTGCTATAAGCCAAGCTTGAACACCAAAATCAGTGTGCAAGTTAGGACTGAGACTGCTACATACAATTAAAAAAGTGCCATAAAGATCGCATAGAGTACCATACTTGAACTCTTCTTCATCAACAACAACAAAATATTATTGGACAAATCTTCTTCATCAACAACAACATAATATTGTTGGACACCGCATAAAAAGGTAAATTATAAGTTAAAAACTAATAAAAACACTAACATTGCATCTACAAACATTAAGACATAAAAGGTATAGTAAATTATTTACCTACAGAGTCAACACATCACGCTTAATAAGTATACAGACGGGATTATTCATGAACTCTCTTGTCCATTTCATCATTTCAGGAGGAAGGGTTGCACATATCAAAACAGCCAACCATAATATATGTTAAAAAATTTATGGATTATATTACGTAACTTCTTACATGAAGCTTCAAATAGGATTTATGTAAAAGACATTGTGCTCTTATACGAATACTTTATGCCAACCATGAAGATGTACCAATATGGCTATTGATGCCATCAAACAGGACAAGGAGTACCACAACAACAAACTTAAAGATTATGCACCAGGGTGAGATCATGTGTGAAAACACGTGCACACACAGAAAACACTAGAATTATGTAGTATGCATGTTAACTTAATGTTGTATACATAAAACAATTGTCCTATTATTAATTATTAAATAATACTTATAACATCCTCCAAAATAATAATTGACAATGACAGGTATTTTTTTTCCGTAGACAAAAAAAATAACTGATCATAGATCCAATTTAAAAAAGGTTTTGGATATTTTCAATCAGGACTTATAAAAGTAAGTGTTAGGAAAAAATGGCAAACCAAAATGACCTAAAGATAGCATGTATTATCACTTATTCTATCACAAAACAAAATTTAACACTATAGGAAAATGTTTGTGTGACGCCACCGATTCTATATTTTGAGCTTGACTTAAGGTGTTTGCGACAAGGTAGGAAATGTTTTCTCACCTTGTTTCCATCTTTTATTTGTTTCCAGAATAAAAATTAAATGATTTGCAAAATCTAATTAGCATCTTATTACTTCCCATTCCGGTCTGGAGTATTAAAGTTTTTCCGGTTGCAATTTGAATAGAGTTTTCAAAAATATACAACACATATATAATTGAAAAAAGTTGACTGAAAATGAGATAAAATCATACGGTACTAATAATACGTGATCATTGTTTATATAAAACAAAAATAATATAAACTTGAAGTCTGAAACATTATGCCATGCTTATAAAGCTTCAAAATCATACCAGAATGAAGCAACATAAATAATTACCGATTTGAAGGCTTACCAGAAATACTGGATGAAGATTCCTATAAACAGTGTATATCTGATCTATTAAACCTCTGCTCAGCATTTCATCAAAGTCATCCTGTTACAACAATGTATTAAAAACCTCAACATCTGCCAAAAATAAAACAAATTATTTGCATGTTATACATACAAGAATTAAAACTTTAATCGACATTGTACTAAACGTTCTTGTTTGAATCATGTCACAAACTATACCAGGAGTTGCTGAAAAAACATGTACCCCATGATCAAGTTTTCGATATCTTCTTCAATGCTTTTTCCATCAATGCTTGCATAATCGTGTGCATTCTTAAACTTCCCAACTGCCAATGTTACTTTTTCTATCTGTTCTGCGAGCTCTCTAGTAGCGTAAAGAATTAAAGCCGTAGCCTAAATAAATAGAATTGAAATCAATACAACTTCATGATGTTATATCACTATGTTGCTAAAATTCAGTGGATACATGCATGGAATAGAAAAATACTTGTAAGTCGCCTACTGCTAGAGAATAATAAAGATGCTTCATAGAGCTTGTTTACTAATTTGGCAGTATGCATCCTAATAATTTCATTCACGTTGCATATATGGATATACGATGCAAAAAATATTTTGTGTATGCTTATTGCATATATGGATATACGGTGCAAAAAAATATTTTATGTACACTTATAGTCTTACATATTCAATTGCTAAGTGCAACTTATAGACAAATAAAGAGATTTTCTGAGTAGTTACAATCCCATGCATAAAGATATCAAAGGCAAATGAGTGTGGATACTAATAAACATACATAATCAAATAACTGGCACAAAAAACACAATTTACAAAAACAGTGGAATTCATAATAGAAGAACAAACTATGAGATAATGAAAGATTAATGTAGTCTATAATACGAGATTTCTATGGAACAAAACAATAATAATTCAGAGGAAAATCAAAATGCAAGCAACTTAAATGAATGATAAATATAAATAATATGTCAAAAAATCGAGTTTTTTAATTGAATACATTGGTCTGGAAAGGCCTTACCTAGACATTTTACATACCATTAGCAAATGTAAATTATCAACATGATGATAAATCACGATATCAACAAATTGGATTATTGGAGAATGCTTGAAATATCATGAGATTGATTATGATTGACTATTGAATAATACTGTATAAATTAGACAACTAAATTTTTTGAATGAAAAAGAGTTGCAAAACAATAAATAAACATATTTCCTACACAAGAATGATATGATTAACGTGATCATTGCTATTAACCTCACAACACACAAAAGGTGCTAAAAAAAACTCAAGGCTCATGCGTGACATGTGGCTTTTTTTTATTATACATCACAAACTAATAGACAAAACTATTATAACAACAAATATAGGGATAATATTATTATCTTAATAAGATATACTTAATACTTGTTTAAATAATTATTTTGCAAAAGTAACATCAAATATAATATATAAGGCGTTGAGTTCATAATTCATCAAATATAACAGTAAGTATAGAATTTGGATGTCCAAATACAACATTCTTTCAAAACAAAAATAAGTACAATGATTATGTTCATTTAGATTAAATATTTAGATCACCCATACACACGTTAGAAATTTTAAGACACTTTCAATGAAAACAATTTTCTATGGTTTTCAGACACAAATTTAAAACACTTGAAAGTATGTTATGTCAAAGAAATACAAATGCATAACAGTTGAATATTAAAATGAACTTTTTGCGACTCTACGATTCCAAAAAAGAAATGAAAAAAAGGCGCACATTCTCTACGCCATAGGGCATCATATGTCGCCATTTTTGATAGGTCATGACACAAAAGAAAAAGGCGACCATTATTACACCGGGCAAAAAACCATATCACGGCTTTGCAGCACTAGACCCAATTTAATCATATAGATTGATAACAAACTTTATTTATTTATTGAAAGTATGCACAACCCAATAAAAAAGTGTTTTCACGCTGTTCCAACTAAAATCAAATACATTAAGTGTTAATATCAGGGTTGGAGGTTTCAACCCACAAGACTTTAGCATCCCAGCTCGGTTTTGGTCATTACTGAAGCAAAGTTGAGTAAAAGAATACAATTTTATTTGAAGATTAACGAAGATATTGTAAACAGATGCCTTCTAAGTTCTAACTAAATTAAACAAATATTATTACTTTATAATGAACTAAAAATAAAAGAGTTGTCTTGATAAGAATTTAAGGACGTAGCTTTCTTATTTTCATATCGAAGTAGCTTTCTTATTTGTAGTTCACACAAAGTAATAGTAATTGTTTGATTTAGTGAATAAACAGTTTACATTTTTACAATCTATTTTTAATTTCATTTTAGATTATTACTTCAGTTTTGGAGATGGCAACAACCAAGCCGGATGGAAGGAATCTCGATGTTCCACGGAAACTCCAAACTAGGGCTGTTATGTTAATGGTTACCGTTACCATTTCACAAATACCGTTACCGTACCATTTTTACTGGTAAGCGAAAATTGCTTACCGTTACCGTTACCGATAGGCTGGTATACCGAAGACTGGTATACCGATAATCTGGTAACCGTTACACTGGTAATGGTAAATTACCGTTTGTCTAAAAAAAGTTAGTAACATAACACGTATTCACACCATAACGGTGCTTCATTATACAATTTATAGTGTTACTTAATAAAAGACATAAATGAGAATGAAGTGAAGTGTATTTAACATTATTTCACCTGGTTAATAAACTAAATTTAATCATTTGCTTGGTTTTAAATGCCTATAATAATGCATGTTACATGAATATACATGTATTATAAATTGACTGGTAAAATTACCGTTACCGCTGGTATTGAGGAAATGTTACCGATGATTTACCGTAGAAAATGGTAAATTTACCGTTACCATACCGATTAAACTGGTATACCGATTTCACTCGAAAATGGTAACCGATTGGCTGGTAATGGTATGGTAATGGTAAATTTACCGTTACCATAACAGCCCTACTCCAAACCATAGTTAAAATAATGAATTAGTTGTTTTTATTATCGCCTATTACCTTGCATAAAGCAATTATATTTGTTTCTGCTTACCACAAATAATGTTGCACTTTCTACTTATCTTCATTTGCAAATGAAAATTTTGTATTCAAACTAATTTTCAACAATTTGGTATAACTCTCGCAGTACAAAGATCTAGCTATTTATACACTATGACTTGCTGCCTAGGATTGATTTGCATTTGAAAGTTTACACCATACATTAAATATTATAGCATAATCATATGAATTAGAAATGCTATTATCGAAATCTTAGCATCCAAGAACAAACTTTAATGTGAGAAATGCACAAAGAATGAAGCATTCGAAACTTCAAAACTTAGAATACTAGAGTGAGAGCGGGTATGGAAACGAAACAGAAATGAGAATTCTCATACCAATAGATCAAACAAACAGACAAACTCGAGGTCAGCGAATTCCCATACCAATTCATGTGCTAACAGAAAATCAAGCATACAGGAAGACTTTTTTTTTTTTGATTAATAATTGACCCAACATTGGGCAAGTACAAATTTCACGTCTCTAAAATTGAGCTTATTATTTCTACATTTAGAGGTAAATTCGTTCTTTTTATGTATAGAATAAAGGATAGAAAACGCTTACTTATTAACTTTTACATCAACCATTTGAGAATAATTATATTAAAATGACAATTTTTCAACCCCTCATTGCTTCATCAACATCGCATCCTTGTATAACATTCAATCAAAAGAAGTATAAAAAGGTTCATTAATTGATGGAAAAATAACTTTTTCAGTTTAATACATCAATAACTTTGAGAACTTTCATTGATGCACGAATAACTTTGCAAGTACCTTTTCTCTTTTGCCATCCGACTGGAGTGTGGAACTAGAATTATTGATGCAGAAAATATTCAGTTTAATTGGCTCATTCATTTGCTTCAAGTTAGGGCTGTCAATGGGTACCCAAAAAATCCGATATCCGTCCGAATCCGTATCCGAAAATATGAAAAATATCCGTTATCCGAAAAGCGGATACGGATATCCGATATCCGAAAAGCTTTTCGGATACGGATATGGTTATAGTGGTATCCGTATCCGAAAAATATCCGTCCGATTAACTGATGCATATTTATATAATTTAAAATAGGAAAATAGGAATATGAGTGTTTAACTTTTGAATATTTTTGGATACACATACATATATTAGTATAAAACAATGTTTTATCACCATATTTTTTATTTCTTTGTTTTTTTATAAACAATAGTACAAAAAATGTTTTATGTTGATCTAAACATTTTCGTTTATACCTTTAAATTTATCAATTATTGGCGGAGCGGATAAATATCCGATATCCGTCCGTATTCGAAAATTATGCGGATACGGATATCCGATATCCGAAAATTAAACGGATACGGATATCCGATATCCGAAAATGATTTCGGATACGGATACGGCACTATCCGTATCCGAAAGCATTCGTTGACAGCCCTACTTCAAGTCAATTGATGCATTTTAGCTGCATCGGTTCCTTAGAATTCAGAAAGTCACAATGATTAATAATGAATGCAGTTTGGAGATTGAACCAAAAATACTATACATTTCAAGCATAAGCGGATTAGCAACGAACCAACAATAAGATGGCTGTTATAAAAAACTAGACATGCAACTTTCAAGAATAATGAACCAACACTAGGATGGATTTGGTGCATGTGTCAATACCAAAAACGCTATAACTGGTGGGATCAATTGAGAAACGACTAGACAATAGTTTTCTTGGAGATATTCAAATATGACTTCGGTTTTGTAACAATTTGATTACTACATTTATATCAGTGTTATCAAAAGATTAATTTAGTAAGCTAATAAAGACCGCTGTAGTTTACTCTTCCTCGTACCATAAATAAAAATTATATTGTTACTGATATTATCTTTTATATTATTTAATTCGGTTGAAAATCAACGTTTGACGTCAAATAATTATAAAAATCAGTTGTTGATGGTTGAGAAATCACCGTATGTTAATTCACAACAAATTTTTTTTATCATAGACAGCAAAATACCACCAATCGGCAATAAATTGCCATAGATGTTTAATATGGTAACCCAACATTTTTATTATCAAAAATTAGAATATCAAAATTTGATGATATTATTTAAAAAATTGTATTGAATAGAATAAACCGTGTTGCCTTTGGCATCATACAGAAGGGAGAGAGGAAAGATTTTTCAAAAGTTCCAACAATTTTCAATATAACAAGGGGCAAATGACTGCAAATTCAACATGGAAAACTATCTGTAACTCCTTCGTACAAAAACAACTCCGATTTAATTTTGAATTCACAAAGGTTAGTGGAACAAAAAGCAAGCTGTTTACAGTTTCGTACTTGCTCCATTTTGGTATATCCAAATGGAGATCACACTGTTTTTTTTTGATATAACAATAGCTTTTGTATTTCAACGTGTTTTAAAAAATGAACGATGAAGCTACTTCATACTGTTTACAAAAACACTAATAAATCATTCAATCAAATAACAAAAGGTGGAGGACCCACATTTCATTATATGCATCGGTACTGTGATCAGTAAAAAATAATAACCGCTCTCTAGATCTAAATGTAAGGTATAAATAGCTTACTGTCAGGATGATCAAATGTGCTACAAATAAGCAACCGATGATAAAAGCATACATTGAAAGAACAAATTTAAGGTAAACAAAATAAATTAGCTCTTCCATCAAAACACTTAAAACTCCATAAAATGTTTAGCAACCCACAACAACTAAGACATCCGTAAATACTTTATTCTCAGCTCTGCCCGCACAGAGAGACCATTAACAAGTTTGAAGAACAAGGGGAAAATGAAAAGCACGACCAGTACAAAGTCGTGGAAAAAAAAAAACTAATAAGGTTCTACGGGTGCTCTGAACTTGGCACCAGCGTACACTGCATTGGGACCCAACTCCTCTTCTATCCTAAGAAGCTGCATCCATTTGTATACCATAAAAAGTTAATGGGTATAAAGAGTTATGAGGTAAATTGAAGAAAAATCTGACTAAGAGGAACATCTTAATCGATGGATGCATGAAAAATACCTGGTTGTATTTGGCAAGGCGTTCAGATCTGCATGGAGCTCCAGTCTTAATCTGGCCCTGCTCAATCATATAGACGAGTTTATATCCATTTGGCTTGAAATTAATGTTTAAGAAGGTGAAATTCTGTCATTGTGTGAAACTTACGGTCGATAAACCCACAGCAAGATCAGCAATGAAGGTATCTTCGGTTTCACCGCTGTAATTACATTGAAATATTAGTTTGAACACAATCATTCATATTATGGTACAACAGAGGATTATAACAAAGGTGATGTTTAACTCCAAAAGGAAATTGATGCAAGTTCGCTACATCTATTTAGCTTGAGAAGTACATTTATGCAAATATTAAGAATGTCGATTATATATGTTCACCAAAATTATATAACATGCACCATTCATTTTACTTGAAAAAAAAGGAACATGACTAAGTTACCATTCTTCTTCTCATTTACACTGATAACATCTCTTCATAACCCATCAAACTAAAACAGTTATCCAAGTCCCTACATTTCGATGAAGAATTTAATAGTTTTCACAGCTGAAGGACCCTTTCGATTTCAATCTTCAGACTAATTTAACCCTTTCTTTGTTTAAATAGTTTTCACACCTGAAAGACTTTTTTATATATACAAATAAATGGAGATACTACATTTTTCGGTTCAATTTTATTTAGCACTAAATATTTCTAGGATTTTTGTGTGAATGGGTTTAGTGTTTGAAAGATATCGGAAAATGAAGGTAGAGGCAATTTTGTAAGAAATTTGGGTCTATAGTTTGAAAGACAACGGAAGATGAAGGTAGAGGCAACATTGTAAGAAATTGGTATAAGCTAACTATTAACTAATTTTAAGAGTGTACTACTTTCTTCTAAATTTTGTGTTGTATGTTAAGAAAATTTTACATATAGTAAAAGAAAAATGGGTAAACTACAGCTTTCTGACCTCCTGTGGCTGGTCATTACACCCCATCCAGCATGTTTCGACATCCTCACAGCCTCAATACTCTCTGTTACAGATCCAATTTGATTCACCTGGACATGATAAAAGCAAACAATTATATCAGAAGCATTACTCTTTATACAAACAGTAGAAAATAACAATGATGAACTCAATCATTACCTTCAATAGAAGGGCATTGCAGGTCTTCTCCTTAATAGCCTTGGCAACCCTCTGTCATCGACAATCATTGATGTTGTAAAATCAAATATTCATAGAGAATTATTCTTGAAATATCCTGATACAGAATAGAGACAATTAAGACTTACAGTGGGGTTAGTAACAAGAAGATCATCACCGACAATTTGGACTTGTTGACCAATTTCTGCAGTCATCTTGGCATAAGTGGTCCAGTCATCCTGGTCAAATGGATCTTCAATAGAAACAATAGGGTAGTCTGATACGAATGACTTGTAAACGTTGGCTAAACTATCTCCTGAAATTTTCTGGGATCCATCATTGTTCTGAAATCAAAAAAGAATTAGTTTGCGATTTGTGAAGTGGAACTAACTTTGCTGCAGATATTAATTAAAAAACATTATAACAGTCTGTCACATGTTACATGCCTCTTCCTTGAAGTTAAGGTCATAGGTCTTGTCTTTGTCATTGTAGAACTCCGAAGCAGCAACATCCATACCAATTACAACCTATAACAATACATGGTTATATGAGTATTATGAATCTTGACTTTGAACATACAAAAGAATACATAAAGTCTTGTGTTGATTCAAAATAGATATTGGAAGATACGATAATGTACATGTGTACCTTTCCAGTATACCCAGCTTTAGCGATAGCTGTTTTCAACAATTCAAGTCCTTCCTTGTTCTCCTGTGTGCGGCAAGCAGAGTAAAATCACATAACTATGAGCAAAGGTTATATTCAAGATAAAAATACGAATGATGATGATGATGATAAACTATACCTATGTAAAGTTTTCATAATTTTGGACTACGTACAAGAATAATTATATAAGGGAATTGTTAAAAGGGCTCCATTTTTGAACAAGGGAGGAATAATTTTAGTGGGAATCCAAACAAAATAAAACTGTTAATTGGAGGACATGATGCAGGGGGCAGCACCCCAAACATTTTACTATTTTATCCTCTTTAAGCAAATATGGTAACATACCATCAGAATTCTCAAAGAAAAACGGCACAGATCTGCCGAAAATCTGCATAAAAATGCTGCGGTATCACAGACACAGTACTGCGGTAGGGGTCTATCAAAAATCGTTCAAAAACACAGCTCGGATCAGCCGTTTAAATATTAAACACCTAGGATAATTACGTAATTATGTTTACTTTTATTATGGAGAGCTGAGTTTTTAAATACTTCCTCATAGCAATTTTAAAAATATTGGAGAAATAACCCTCCTTAATCAACTCTGGAGTCTCTTTAACAATCCTCTAATATAATCTATGCTAAGTATTTAAGATATCATGCATGAGCATCATTTTATTTCATATAATAATAAACTGGTATGAAAAATAAGATAATAATTGCCCATGCAGTAGGTTTTTCCCTTCTTAATATATGTAGGAGGATAGGTATCATCTCAAAATAGAAACTGTTTTCTTTTTAATTGTGCATTTTAAATGATTTCTGGAAAGAGATGCGTTCAAATAAGTGTCACAAAATCAGTACATATATATCTAATAATGTAAAGGAAATGGATAATTAGTACCCATGCAGGTTTTTCTTAATCCAGATAAGTTGCATCTCCAAAATAAAAGTTGGACGATTTTGCATTTAAGATGATTTATGGAAAGAGGCATTCAAATCACTGCATCGTAGAATCAGTACATATATAACTAATAATGACCATGCTGGATATCTAACTATTAAACAGACACGGACCTGAATGTTAGGAGCAAATCCACCCTCATCTCCAACATTAGTAGCATCTTGTCCATACTTCTTCTTTATTACAGACTGAAAATAAAAATAAAGAATTACACACAGCATTAAAGATACAAATAAAGGATAAACAATTATTGTTTAATTAATCACCTTCAAATGATGGTATACTTCAACTCCCATCTTCATTGCTTCCTTGAATGAAGAGGCACCGGTTGGAAGGATCATGAATTCCTGTAAAATGAAAAATGAATTACAACAATACAAATAATGGAATCAAAGGTAACAAATTAGCCAAATACGGTGATAATAAATTGCATTACCTGCATGGCAAGCTTGTTTCCAGCATGTGATCCACCGTTTATAACATTAAATGCTGGCACGGGCAAAACTAATTTCTTGTTCCCAGCAATATTGGCAATGTGCTGCGAGACATATGATAAAAATCAACATTATAGGGGCTTTTGAAAATCTTTCCAATTTAGACCGGTTATTATCTGTGTAAAATGTTAAACCTAACAAAAGTTGTATATTATCGTCACACTATTTTAAACAAAGTTGATAGCAGCATATTAATATGCATCTGAACTTTATGCACTCTTTCATAAAATATTACCCTGCTCTAGTTGTACTACAGTGCACATACGGATAGACAAAACATAAGAAACATTTAGCACACCTGGTAAAGAGGAATCTTCTTAACACTGGCACCAGCTTTGCAAACAGCAAGTGACACAGCAAGGATAGCATTTGCACCAAGCTGGAAAAGGAACAAGTCACTGATTAGCATTAACCTTGAACGATATAAACGAATAAGAGAAATGGTACATTAGCAAATAAAATAACCAATGCATACATAAAAATCTAGTTTCAAGATACCTTTTGCTTGCACCAACCCCACTCATTTTTGGTTCCATCAAGCTCTTGTACCATGAAGTTATCAATCTGAGTTTGTTCTGTAGGGTCCTGCAAACAAAGAAAGAAAACAAGTTATTCTAAAATCTTCCTATGGTGATATTATATGGATTACAATCACAAGCTATATAGCCAGGAATTTCATACCTTGCCAACCAATGCAGGTCCGATGATAGTGTTTACATTACTAACAGCCTGAAAGTGGAAAATACAATAAAATAATTTTATTCAATTTCTGTACTAAGGTATTTTAATGATGGTGTACTCAGCTATAGATGCCTACAATTGATGGCAACTTAAATATGATAGTTATAGAGGTCGACAATTGATTGTAACATACATGTGAGTGTCTATGGGACATGATCAATATTTCACCAGGCAAATTAAGAGAAAATGCAAAATTGACAGTTTGGATCAAGAGAAAATTTCATTGAAACAAGGCTGGTCACAAGTTTGGATCAAGAGAAAATATCTTTCTGGTCTCGTAAGTTAGCCATCATTGAAAGAGCCTCATATGTTAAGAACTTTGTGTATTGAGCTCACACTGCTTAAACTAAATGCAAACAAATCTAACTGATTATTTTCATAAAGAAGAGGTTTGAGAAACCTAATGGCATCATAATGGATAAATCATGAATGAGCCTTCAGTGGTAAATTTTAATGCAACTGTAGGAACTTTGGATATTAAATTCAATCAAGAAAATTAGTGCTCACCGGACAAACTGTTAGTATCAATGAAAAGCATAGAATTAGAGCAGGCTGTTTGAAACAGAAGTGTGCTGCGAGAAAGTTAAAAGTTCGGAGTTCGACTTTGATATTAAAAGGTAAACTTTGTAAAATTGTGATTACACTCGTTTTCCTGTAAAGTGAAAGCGTCGGCCTAAAAATTAGCAGATTATAGGTGTAATAGAAGCAAAAGTTGTGTTGGATATGTTGCAACGATAAAGACAAGATATGGAACAAATATATTAATCATTAAGTCCATGATAAGAAATGAAGGAACCATTTATGATGACATTGCTGGTTAAAAAGAAGACAGTATGAATCCATACATCAAAAAATTTCTTTTTTCTTTTTTTCTTTCTTTTTGGAGAAAAAGGATAAGAAATACTCTTGTGACATGATTACTGATCAGTATAGCGATGAATGCTATAAAGTTGCACAACAACAAACGCATATACTGTATTCATTTTAGCCTCACAATTTTCCAACCAAGGCACAAGTTTCTATCCTCCAACCCGGTTCGACAGTAATTCACTAGGATTTACAAACGCAGTTTACATTTATGTTATTTTGGTTAAACAACTTAGCTTATGCATGACCATAAAATAAATCTACTGAATTCTAATTCGTTAACAAGCAACGATGTATCTTATATCTTAAATACACACAGTAGAACTAGTTTCAAATCAACTTGATCACCAACATAAACTATCCTCATAACGCAGCAATAACCAGCGTAACATCATTCATTCAAATACAACAAAATATGTTTAAAATTATAAATCAAACCTTGGAAACGCCCTTTCCAAGATAATCAGATCCACCATCTCTCAACTCAAGAGCCTCGTACACGCCTTCACACATTCGAAAAGAAAAAAAACGACGAAACACAAAATTTAAACAAATATCATAAACTCTAAATTACAAACAAAATCAATCGGAAATGCCAAAAAGGCCAAATTTGTCAGATCCAGCATACCTGTTGATGCGCCACTAGGCACAGCAGCCCTAGCCATAGATCCATCACTCAAATAGCAATCAGCCTATTCCGATTCCAATATAAACAAGATCTAAACTCAAATTTAAGATCAAAAATAAAAATAACAGAAAAAAACAAAGATTCAGATCACAAACAATCACCTCAACTGTGGGGTTACCGCGACTGTCGAATATTTGTCTCGCTTTGATGTACTTGATAGTGACTGCTGCCATTAATTTTCTTTTTGGATCGGTAACAAATTGATCACAAAAAACAATGGAATAATGGAATTCAGGCAAATATTAAATATATTGATGTAGTAGTGATGAGGAAACTGTTCGTACTTCGTACAAACAACGATTATGGGGGACCAGCGGCATACTGAATTCGAAATCTTGGCCATTGGATTGATCGAACGGGTCACACGTGTCGAATCTTATTTTAATATATTCCATGAAATAAAGACTACCTTTTGCCGACGTAAAGAGATCAAAAGGAAAGGAGGGGAGAGAAAATTGAAGTTATACATCAGCTGAAAACAGACAATTATTTTGGACGGGCATGTGATTTTTTTTTTTTCAATATACATGCAATCAAATGAATTGGAATGTGATATTTTTTCTAATACCTATGCAATGAGTTGAAATTTGAATATATAAAAGAACCATAAAAATATGGACAAATTTTCCAAAGATGCTGGTTTTTCAAACTATTGGCACAAACAGGCTAGTTTGAAAACTATTTGCAAGTTTTGGTCAGCTCAGCGATGGGCTGACCATTTTTTTTTTAAATAATACGGGGCACATCTGTGAAAAGCGCCCCTTATAAATTATACTGGCGCATCTGCCAAATGCGCTAGTATAATTTTTTACTTCAGCTAGAAAACAAATTGCAAACAGCAATCATTTGTTTCAAAACAGATTCGAGCTAGAAAACCCAATTTTCTAACATTCTTTCATTCACCTCAAAATTCATCAAAATCTCCTCAAAATCTCAAAGTATACAAGGATTACTGTTGAATTACTTCTATCAACTATTTGACATCAATTTGAATGTATAAATCTAGTTTAAGCTCAAACCCTAGCTTAATTTTTATGTATTTTCATATTCTACTTTTCACAAATCTAGTCTCTCATTTATATGCTTTATTATGTCATTGTTATTTGTTTAGTAATTGATTGTTATAAAATTAATTATGTTTTCCTTTTTAAAAATATGTCGGATTTCATTTCAATTATTTGCTACTTTGATGGAAAATTGACTATGAAAGAAAACAATACACCGATGTATGTTGATGGTAAACAAAAAGGTTAAAAAAAATTGCTCCTACCATGACCTAAAAGAAACAGTGTATATATAGGGTTACAAAATTTGATTCACAAGAGTTTGTTATCATTCAGTGGAATGATAGACATAACCGTATCGTACACCAACAGTTTCCTACCATTCCTATTTTGAGATACATGACTTGGTATTGGTCGATTACCCGAAGATTCATTGTTGCAGATCAGACTTCTCACGAACGAGCATACACCACTCGTGCACCGCTTGAGCGAGATGTGGTAAATCTTCATATTATCATGATATTTTTAGTTCGTTGGCTTGAATTGTTCGTATTTCATATTCTAGCTTAATTTCTAGGTATTTTCATATTCTAACTTAATTTCTAGGTATTTTTATATTCTACAAGACGATCCAACTCAACTATGAATATTACTATTTTTAGTTTAATATTAGTTTGCTTTTGTAATCGAACTAGAACTTCTACTTTAATGTGAATGTAATCGAATTCTAACTATGTTATGGTTGAAATTGTTTAATGGTAGTTTTATTTGTCGGCTTTTATGTGGGTAAACGTTTGCTATTATTTAATATTGTGCATTTGGATTTGGATTTTATACATTTGGATTTGGATTGCTTGGTGAAGGATGCTTGCCGTCCAGATTTGGACTTCAGAATTACACTGGCGCATTTGGCAAATGCACGAGTGTAATTTATAGGAGTGCATTTCATAAATGCGCCCCGTGTTTTTTTTTTAAATAATGGCCAGCTCATCGCTGAGTTGGCCAAAACTAGCCTAAACTCGCAAATAGTTTTCAAACTAGCCTATTTACGCCAATAGTTTGAAAAATCAGCCTCTTTTGAAAATTTCAGTACATCGTATAACGGTGGTGAACCAATCATTTGATTATATATATATATTTTAAATGTTTGCAACGACCCGAAATATTATCCTTTTAATTTGTGAATATTTAATTTAATTTAAATATTCAATTAAAGTTTTAATAATTAAACAACCCTCTTTTAATTTATAATTAATAAAAGAAAATTCATTTTTGAATTATGTTTACATAAACAGGTAGTTCGATGGAAAAATGAAAATCTGATCGAAATCCGCTTTCCGGATTTTCAGCTTTTTATCGAACGATAAATTATAGAAAGTTATAATACCCTTGCATATGCCTTAAACAACATTTAAATGTCTAAACATTTTATTTTTAACTGAAGAATGAATAAAATAATAATGAGAATTAATAAATATAAAAATATATTTTAAAATTTGAAAATGAAAAGAAGGATATGAAATGATATTAAGATTCCTTAAATGAACAATTGAATAAAAGTATTTAAGTCACTCTAAAATCCAATATATTTTCTTGTGGGTGACATTTTGGTGGCTTGTGATAAGATGTGAGAGTTGAAAATTTTGATTTAAGGGCATTTTGGATTTTTATATATCTTGTATATGCTTTGACTTTATATATCTTTACTTCATCTTATATATATAAGCACTTCCTTTGCTTTATTTCATTTTCACCTTCCTACTTCTTAACTTTTTTTTCCAACTTCTATACTTTTTATAATTTTGAAAAAACTCATATTTTTAACTCAAAATAAAAAGTTTCTACTTCACTCAAGAGAATTTAAAAAGTTAATCCTAGACTTTTCAAGGTGAGATATTCAAATCTTGTTTAAATATTTTTATGAAAGGAATGTTGTGAAAATTTATTTGTAGCTTGGATTGTGATTTTCATTTGAATCTCATGTTTAAGTAATTGTTTTAAAAATTATATTTTTATTAATATTTGCTTTAGAATGAAGGAATATGCTTACTATAAATACAAACATACACATACAGACACCGTTCCATCTCTTCTTCCTTTCCTGTTCTTTGAAGATGAAGTTCCTCTATCTCACCTTCAAATATAAACACCTCCTCCCTCGTTTAGAATTAGCCAAAGGTTTCAACTGTAAAGTTGTAGGGTTTGGTCTCTAGTTTTTTATAAAAATAGCCGAGGGTTGTTTCATCGAATGGTGTGTGAGATATTGATCAAAAACAGTCAGTGGTCGAACGGTGTCGGTTTTTCGTCGAGCTCAAATTGACGAATGGGTCATACAATTGTGTTCGTACCGAAAAATCATGATTTTAAAAATAATTCGTATGATTTTAGGGCTTGGGGTTGTGTCGTGGAGGTGAGTTGATCGGTTTTCGATCATTTGGAAGTTTCCGACTATCTAAGGGTTTTGGGTCAGAGCGATCGGAGCTGGAGCAGCCTTGGGTAATGGTAGAGATGTGGTGGTGATCGCGTGGACGATGGTGGTCTGAGGTGGTGGTTCGAGCTCTCTCTAGGGTTTAGGCAAGCTTGGGGTTTGGCATTCGAATTTGGGGTCGTAGCGGGATTGTGGGCCACCAAGTGAGCCAAGCTTGGGTGTAGAGGTGGGGGAGCGTGGCGACGGTCTGTTGGCGTTGGTGCTAAGGGCTAGAAGTGGTGGAGGCAATCGTGATGGGTGGAAGTTCGCGACTGGGTATGTTTTGATTTTGGGTTGGATGGGTCGGATTTTGATCGGGATTGATCGGAGGGACGATGGTGGTGTAGGTGAGTTGCACGAGGCCAATGGGGTTTATGGAGGTGGTCGACACGGCGGTCGAAGGACAAAGGTGGTGTGCAAGGTGCATGCGTGCATGGTTCATGCACATTTTTGGCTCCAGGAAATTGATTTTGGAGTTTAAATTTGGATATTAAGTTTATGAGAAGAAGCTTTGACTTGGGCATAGGTGAATTGGGTTGGGTTTGTGCAGTTGGTGGAGTTTAAATATAATTTGGTTAAATTAAATTGTTTAATTTAAATAGTTTAAATGTTATAACGCACTCAATTGCAATCAGTTTAACCCGCGGATTTCAACATGTCATTCGTATTAGCTAATAAAAACACTATTCTCTTAAATTAAATAGAATATATTATTTTGGATATCCTTTTAGTAGAGTAAAATGCCGTTCTGCTATAATTAAATTAAATAGATTATTGATGACATCTGTCTAGCAGAACCAATCCCAGTTCTGCTATATTAATTTGGACATTCACTCATATGCCTGTTAATTAATATGTGGATTAATTAATATCGGATAAGTGATGGATTAGCTAGTGATTACTAATTGTTGATTTTATTACATATATGCTTGCTTATGTAAATACCAGCGAAATGACTTGGAAGGTTAAAATAAATGGTAGCTTGTTTAAGTATCATAATGATTGCTAAGCCTCTTTTCGAATTTGAAAGGTCAAGGATTTAAATTAACTTCAATTTTATAAAATTTGAAGTATAGATGTTTAATTATTTTATTAATACTGTTTAAAGTTAATTAATTATTTATTTACTAATGATGATTAAAAGTTAATTAATTTATTAATCTGACTAGTGATGTTTTAAAAGTTGATTAATTATTCTATTAATGATGTTTTAAAGTTGATTAATTATTCTATTAATGACGTTTTAAAGTTGATTAATTATTCTATTAATGACATTTTAAAGTTGATTAATTATTCTATTAATAATGTTTTAAAGTTAATTAATTATCTTATCAATAATGTTTAAGTTAATTATTTTATTTATGATGGTTTAAAGGTTAGTTAATTATTTTATTAATGATGCTTTAAAGTTAATTATTTATTTATTTATGATGTTTAAAGAAAATTAATTAATTTAATAAAGATGTTTATAAAAAATAAATTTTTTTACAAAAGGATTTTTACTTAATAAATGATATGGTGTAAAGGAAATTTAAAAATGATATTTTTTTAGAGGAGGTTTATAAAGGGTATTTTGTGAGAGAGATTTAATGGTATTTTATAAATAAAAGAGAGATTTATAAATTTTAATTTATAAACAAAAGAATGGATTTATAAGTGATATTAAAGAAAATAACGAAGATCGGGTTAAACATATAAGATTTATAAAAATGGATTTTGGGTTTATAAAAGGATTTTTATAAATGAGTTTATAAAAGGAGTTTTATAAATAGAAAGGAATTTTATAAATAACTTTAGAGATTTATAAAAGGAGTTATATAAATTAATTTGGAGATTTATAAAAGGTCTTGTAAATATGGGATGGGTTTATAAAAAGGGGATTTTACAAAAGGAATGACATTTGATTTTGATAAATAATCCTTCTTAATTAAGGTATGGAAACATTCATTCCATACTTAACACTGAAAGAAAAGTGGTTTGGGTTTAGAGTAAGTAATGTTTTAAATGATATTTGCTTTGGCCCATTTAAAATATGAATTTGGGAAAGAGGAAATATTCTTTAAGTTTTATTAATATACTTATACCGTTGACATAAGTATATGGATGTATTTTCTAAGCATTGGAAGTATAATGGTTTGTGAATATGCTTATACCGGCATGATAAGTATATGAATGTTTTTTTTCAAGTATTGAAAAGAGTATAAGGGTTTTTGGAAATATCTTTTGTGAAGGTATTTTGAATCAGATAATTAAGGAGAAATTTAATTAATGAAAGATTAATTGATAGAGGTTTAGTGGATCCCAAATGGAATTAAATCTATGTTTGATTGTTTATTTATTTGATATTTAAATAACCGACTATCAATTCTTGGTCAAATATAACTTTGGAAATATCTAGGAGAAACGTGGGGTTATATGGCATAGTTATCTTCGATGAGACTATAATGTGCGTATAAACCTTGTTTTGTTCTCCTAGGACAAATGATAAGGAAATCCATCCACTTAAACGGTTAAGAGGTGATCTCTGCTCTTATGTATTGTTTGATTATCTCCGAAAGAACCGTAGTTGAGTTTACTGAATCCATCGATTTGGTTTTGGAGTAATCGATAAGCGGTGAAGTGTACTTATATAAGATGACTCAAAACTGTAACCACTCCAAAACTATATATGCACTCTATACTTTGGAAGAGGTTAGAGATGATGGAGTCGAAGACAGGGTTCTTTGAAGTGCAAGTGTTACTTGCTACTAATCCTGATGATGATTCCAAAATGGATGTAGTAGATGTAGTGTCTTCGGTTTGTTCATATCCTGATCAACTTGTATGGATGATTGATGACACTGCCTTATTGCCTGGAGGGTAGTGTTAGCATTCCAAGTGGGAATTGCTAAGAGAAAAAGATAAAAGTGTAACCTCACTAGCCTCACAACGCAATAATGGCTAAAACAGGGGATGCTCGTAGAGCTATGTGGTGAGCTACCATTAGGAGCATCATTCCTCAATCTAAATTCGATTTTATGGATTTTGGTGCGTGCGTGGGGCAATGTTTGCAGCCCGATGTCCGAGGGGCAATGTAATCTGGTATGTCATATTAAAGGGGCAGCCAGCTCTGTGTTTGCGGGGATCGATAGGTTCGACCTCAGGTACATTTTAGGTAGAGGTGTACTGTATGGAAGGTAGTCTCTTACATTGTCATGTTGGAAATCCAATCTCCAATAAGTGCCTTCGGACTTAGTTGTATACCTATTATGCTAGAATTTAATTAATGTAACAATTTTGGCTATGCTTCCATATTTATTTTAAACTCTAGACATTGTTATGATATCACTGGATTTTCTATAAAATTGTTTGGTTATCGTAAGGTAAAAATATGTCTGTTTTTATTAGCAACGTGGTCTTACGAGATACCTTTATTCTAAAAGGTTTCTATAATGTTAAAGTTTTATTTGATCTATGTTTCTCACGCTGGTTTACCAGGCTGATTCGAGCGTTATTTTCTTATAATGCTCGGGTCAGGCCGAGCATATTTTTCAAATTTAGCTGGACACTTTGAAGCTTCAGGAAATGAGCTGGATCCTCCGAGAAGTATTCTCTTATTTTATATTCCGTTGTTTATTCTTATTTGTATTTATTGGCAATTGCAAGGACAGGTTGTTATAACTGTCCAGGCTGATGATAGGTTAGCTTTACTTTGATGATAGTATGTATATTAAGGTTCAGTTTTCTTTTGTAATGATCATTGGTATATTATATACTACTCGTCACTTGTGAGATTATGTTCTGTCTTTTCTTCCTTTTACCCCAATCTGTATTTTCGGCACTTGGTTGTTCGATATGTGAATACCATGGATGTATTAGTGTCGACTTCCGAGGATCGAAAAGGCAGGTTGTTACAATTGATCTCAGAGCTGAAGGTTAAGTGAGAACCTCGGCACTAGTGGGGTAAACTCGGCAAGGATATGGTAAGTGACACCATAGAATGAGTTTGAGCGTATATATACGAGAGCGCGTATTTGTTAGTTCTATAAAATGTTTTATATTGTGTTTTTTGATCTGGTAAGTGGTTTATGAATTTTGGTCGATGCGTCTGGCTAACGTTATCGATAAGGATTCCTAAACACTTGAACAATGCCAACCGGTATAGTATTGTTTTTAAAAATTGGTAAATGAAATAATTTTACCTAGGATTATATTTTATATATAAATGAAAATTTTCAAAAATTGATATAGTTATTTTTAATATGTTTTATTGTTAGGAGAGGATTAGTTTTGCTCGTCCAGTTCTGAGCATTGTCTATTGTTTGTTGATTTATCAATAATCTTTTTTTACAACATAGGTTGGGTAGATAGCAATTGTGGGAACATTGAAATGACCACCTTATGAATTAAGTTTCACAATTTGACTATAAAGCGTTCGATGATAATATGATAATGTTGTTGGGTAAAAATTTGGATTTTACTAAAAGATGTTTATTAAATGTAAGCTAGAATATCTTAAAATAAATATTTGGGAATGATTTTATAGAGAATGAGTTTATGAAAATTGATTTATAAGAATGTGTGTTAGAAATAAAAGGATTTTTGTGGGTTCAAATCCCGTAGTCTTGAGAAAGATATCAAAAGATTTTTGAGAAAAGTGGTAATAGTTTTACTTGGAAGTTTTTACTAGTATAAATATTTTAGAAAGGAAATTTTAAAGTAAGGTATATTATCTTTAGATAGTTCTGGGAATGATTCTCGGTTTGTTTTGTGATGATCAGAATAATCTTTTAAGTGACTATTGCCTTGTGAACGTTGTAGTACACTTAGTAAATTATTCTCTTTATCATTGTACAATCGAAATGAGTTCAAACCCAAACGAACCCAAAGCAAGTTGGAAATTTATACTTGGTTAAAACTATTTGTTTGAATATATATATATATATGGTATTGTTTCAAAAAGGGAATTTTCGAAAAGAAGAAGTATTTTTTGTTAACTAGTTCAAGTGGTCCGAAAATAACTAAAATGGGAAAGAGATGTGTTTGGATGGTAAACACTTCTTTTAAGTATTACCCTTTTGGTAAGATAATGCATGATACTGTTTGGTAGTACCAGTTCCTTAGTATTATTTTGGGGTTACTCGGGCTATATAGACATATATGTATGTATGTATGTAGGTATGTATATGTATACATATATATATATATATGTGTGTGTGTGTGTGTGTGTGTGTGTGGATTAAGATATATAGTATCATTTCAAAAAGGGTTTTGAAACAAAAACCGGGTATTTGAATCTTGAGTTTACATAAAGAAAATAGGTTCAAAAATAAAAAGGATTGAATCAAATAGTTGTATATACTATTAGGATATGTAGAGTATTATACAAGTTTAAAAATTGAAGTTGGGTTTTATGAAAATGTTTTCATAAATAGTTATGGGAAGTAAAAAGATTAAGTTTTTACGTTGGCTAGTTTCCTTCTTTGTTTTGATTGAGATGAAATTTTGGGGTCAAAATTCTTTTACAGGGGGAAGAATGTAACGACCCGAAATTTTATCACTTTGATTTGTGAATATTTAATTTAATTTAAATATTCAACTAAGGGTTTTAATAATTAAACAACCCTCTTTTAATTTATAACTAACAAAAGAAAATTAATTTTTTAATTCTGTTTACATAAATAGATAGTTCGATGGAAAACTGAAAATGTGACTGCTTTTCGGATTTTTGGCTTTTTATCGAACGATAAGTTGTAGAAAGTTGTAATACCCTTGCATATACCATAAAAACATTTAAGTGTCTAAAATTTTATTTTTAAATGAATAATGAATAATAATATAATAATGATAATTAATAAATATAAAAATATATTTTAAAATTTGAAAATAAAAGGATGGATACGAAATGATGTTAAGATTCCTTTAGTGAGCAATTGAATAAATGTAATTGAAACATTCTAAAACCCAACATATTTTCTTGTAGGTGACATTTTGGTGGCTTGCAATAAGATGTAAGAGTTGAAAATTTGATTTATGGGCATTTTGGGTTTTTATATACTTTTATTTTATATATCTTTACTTCATCTTATATATATGTGCACTTCCTTTGCTTTATTTTATTTTCACCTTCCTACTTCTTAACTTTGTTTTTCAACTTCTATACTTTTTATAAATTTTGAAAAATCCCATCTTTTAACTCAAAATAAAAAGTTTCTGCTTTACTCAAGGGAATTTAAAAAGTTAAGCTTGGACTTTTAGGGTGAGATATTCAAATCTTGTTTAAATATTTTTGTGAAAGAAATGTTGTGAAAATTTATTTGTAATTTGGATTGTGATTTTCAGTTGAATCTCATGTTTAAGTAATTGTTTTAAAATTATATTTTATTGATATTTGCTTTAGAATGAAGAAATATGCTTACTGTAAATACAAACAGACACCGTTCCATCTCTTCTTCCTTTCCTGTTCTTTGAAGATGAAGTTCCTCCATCTCACCTTCAAAAATCAACACCTCCTTCCTCGTTTAGAATTAACCAAAGGTTTCAAATATAAATTTGTAGGGTTCGATATCTAGTTTTTTTTAAATATTCAGGGGTTGTTTCGTCGAGTGATGTGTGATATTGGTCGAAAACAGTAAACGGGTAATTGGTGTCAGTTTTTCGTCGAGCATAAATTGATGAATGGGTTATACAATCGTGTTCGTACCGAAAAATAATGATTTTTAAAATAATTCATATGATTTTAGGACTTGGGGTTGTGTCATGGAGGTGAGTTGATCGGTTTCCGATCACTTGGAAGTTTCTGAAGATCTATGGGTTTTGGGTTGAAGCAATTGGAGCTGGAGCAGCCTTGGGTGATGGCGGGGCTGTGGTAGTGATCGCGTGGAAGATGGTGGTTTGAGGTGGTGGTTCGAGCTCGCTTTAGGGTTTAGGCAAGCTTTGGGTTTAGCGTTAGAATTTGGGGTCGCGGTGGCATTGTGGGCCACCAAATGGGCCAAGCTTGGGTCAGGAGGTGGGGGAGCGTGGAGGCGATCAGATGGTGGTGGTGCCAGGGGCTAGAAGCAGTGGAGGCGATCATGATGGATGGAAGTCCGTGACTGGGTATGTTTTGATTTTGGGTTGGATAGGTTGGATTTGATTGGGATCGATCGGATGGACGACGGTGGTGCAGGCAAGTTGCGTTAGGCCAGTGGGGTTTATGGAGGTGGTTGGCGCGACAGTCGGAGAACGAAGGTGGTCGCACGCATGCATGGTTCGTGCACATTTTTTGCTCTAGGAAATTGATTTTGGAGTTTGAATTTGAGTATTAAGTTTTGGAGAAGAAGCTTAGGTTTAGGCATAGCGGAATTGGGCCGGGTTGGGTTTGTGGAGTGAGTGGAGTTTAAATATAATTTAGTTCACTAAAATTGTTTAAATAGTTTAAACATTAAAATGTTATAATGCACTCAATTTAGATCCGTTTAACCCACGTATTTCAACTACTAATTTGTATTAGCTAATAAAAACACCATTCTGTTAAATTAAATGGAGTATATTATTTTAGATATCTGTTTAGCAGAATAAAATACCATTCTGCTATAATTAAATTGAATAGATTATTGATGATATATGTCTAGCGGAATAAATCTCCATTTTGCTATTATATTAATTTGGACATTTACTCATATGCCGGTTAATTAATATGTTGATTAATTAATATTGGATAAGTGATGATTAGCTAATGATTGCTAATTGTTGATTTTATTTACATATATGCTTGCTTATATAAATACCAGTGATATGGCTTGGAAAGTTAAAGTAAATAGTAGCTTGTTTGAGTACCATAATGATCGCTAAGTCTCTTTCCGAATTTGAAAGGTTAAGGATTTACATTAACTTCAATTTTATAACAATTTGAAGTAAAAGTATTTAATTATTTTATTAATAATGTTTAAAGTTAATTAATCAATTATTTACTAATGATGACTAATTAATTAATTAATTAACTTTATTGATCCGACTAATGATATTTTAAAAGTTAATTAATTATTCTATTAAAGATGTTTTAAAGTTGATTAATTATTCTATTAATGATGTTTTAAAGCTGATTAATTATTCTATTAATTATATTTTAAAGTTAATTAATTATTTTATTAATGATATTTAAGTTAATTATTTTACTTATGATGTTTTAAAGGTTAGTTAATTATTTTATTAATTATGCTTTAAGTTAATTATTTATTTATGATGATTAAAGATAATTAATTAGTTTAATAAGGGTGTTTATAAATAATAAGTTATTTTACAGATCAGAATTTTACTTAATAAATGATATAGTGTAAATGAAATTTATAAATGATATTTTTTAGAGGAGATTTACAAAGGACATTTTGTGAGAGAGATTTATAAATGGTAATTTATAAATAAAAGAGAGATTAATAATTGGTAATATATAAATAAAAATGGATTTATAAGTGTTAAAAAAACGAAGATTGGGTTAAACATATAAGATTTATATAAATGGGTTTTGGATTTATAAAAGGATTTTTATAAAATATTTTTATAAAGGAGTTTGTAAAAGGAGATTTATAAAAGATTCATAAGCCTCACAACCCGGTAATCGCTAAAACAAGGGATCCTTGCAGAGCTATGTATTGAGCTACTATTAGGAGCATCATTCCTCGATCTAGATTCGATTTTATGGATTTTGGTATGCATGTGGAACGATCGTGGGGCAATGTTTGTAGCTCAGTTCCCAAGAGATGATGTAATCCGGTATGTCATGTTAAAGGGGCGGTCGGTTCTGTGTTTGCAGGGATCGATAGGTTCAACCTTGGGTACATTTTATCTAGAGGTGTACGGTATCGAAGTTAGTCCCTTACCTTGTCATGTTGGAAATCCAATCTCCAATAAGTGCCTTCAGACTTAGTTTTATACCCATTATGCTGGAATTCAGTTAATATAATAATTTCGGCTATGATTCCTGTAACGACCCGTAAATTTAACTAGTTTTAATAACGTTATTAATTGAAATTTTGTGAAATTTTAAACGATAAAATTTTGAAATATAAATTTGATATTTGGAATGCGTCTAGTTAAACATAGCAACTGGTAAATTTTCGTCCGAAAATATGAAAGTTTATTTCGCGCGTAAATTTACTTCAATTTAATCAGTTAAAAGCGATGAAAATAAAACATTTTCGAAACCTAAATATTTTTAAGTAGAAAAATTCTAAATCATCTTCTGAGCAAGACGTCAGTTTTGTTTTTCCAAATTCGGACTTCTTTAGCTCCGACGATCTTATTTTTCTGCGTTTTTGCTGCACTTTCCATAGTAGAAAATTCGAATTTTTATAATTCAATTGTACTGCTGATATCTGTATACCGTTTTGATCGTCTCGTCGCACTGATCTCTACGGTATATTTATTTCTGTATTTTGAGGTCCGTTACGCGACGGAAACAATAAAATATTCATTGTAACGGTAACATAAATTGTGATCTTGCATTTTCTTTCAGTTTCAAAATTCAAACGTGCTGCACACCCGAATATTAATTGCTTTAAATGATTCCAACCGGTTCACCAGCCTTTTTATGTTCCCTATAATTAATATTAAATTTTTACTATTCCCTATTGCAAATAATTATTTCGGTTCGTAAGTTAAGAAGAAATATTTTAACCTTCCAGTTCATCATTGCTCTGAACCCTTTCCCATTCCTTTTTTTAAAGTTTCATAAGTTACATTCATTTTTACATCTGCTAGCCTTCTATATTGGCAACCGTGTTATTCCCATCTCTCTGCTCTTTATTTGCCTGAGTATTGGAAGGAATACATATTATGTATTGTGAGCTTTCATTTTTTTTCTTCATTCCTCATTGCCCGTTCTTTTTTTTACTCCACCATCAACTGAAGCTACTTCTTCTCCTTGTTCTGTGATCCACCTCCTCCCTTTGAAACCAAACCCCAAGTTTCCACTCCACTGCTGCATCCCTGAACCACCTCGGCATCATGACCTACGCAACCTTGTCTTCCTCAACAACCTCTACCATCTGACTTCGGCGCCGACACCATCCAGACCCATCACCGCCCCTCCGCTCCCTAACCTATCGCCACCCCCTCATCGAACTGCCCACTGCCACAACCCCTCACCCATGCGCAGCCGAGCATGTTCCCCGACTCCACCCCGCCGCCATCCCAAAAAAAAAACAAAAAAAAACAAAAACAAAAAAAAACAAAAAAACAAAAAGAAAAAGAAGAAAATGCATGCAGCCGTGCCACCTTTTCATTGTTAATACCCATCATGCGTCGCCACCTACCTATCAATCGACACCTAGCAGCCAAGATCTCTCGCATCGGCCCAATAGCCTCCTCTCGCCTAGCCTGTCACACTCCACCTTTGCTGCGTCCATCTGTCCATATATGTAAGTCTTTATATATCGAGTACTACTATGTATGTTTGTGTACAGTGGATATTCATACAAGTATTTGAAGGCTGTTTATATAATTTATAAACTCTTGGTTTATTGATTGGTATAAGCAGATAAATTTATATATATTATATATTCTGTTTGAATATATATATATATAGTTATATGTTGGACAATTTATATTTGATTATAGTATATAAGTTATATCCTATCTGTCGTTTTATATACATATTGTCTTATATGTATGTTGCATATAAAAATATTGTATATATACAAATTTTGGTCGTATTCAATTTGAACAGTTTATATTATAGTTTGTTAAGCTTAAGCAGGCTTGGTTGCTGTATATATTAGTATATGTTTATTTGAGGTTGCATTAAATTTTGACTTTATGGTATATACATTGTTTTAAATATATATGTAAGCTGTGTAGTGTAAAATTCGTATTAATACATATATATAGTTTATATGAGAAGCTTTGGCAGTTCGTAATAAGTTTATATATTGTAAAGTATATGTCAGTTTATATAGTTTATAGTATTATACGCATATGTTATAATGGTTACAGTAATAAAATATAAAGTATTATATAGACAGGTTTTATTAGCATACTTATAAATTGTTTTGCATATTTTTTTTTGATTTATTATGTGTGCGCACTGTATATTACACATTTCATGTCTTAATAAAGGTGGATATTTGAATTGTATAAATATAAGTTGATTTATAGTTGATATGTGTATATTTATATTTATATAATATTTTGGGTTTTGTTATATATTAACTACATTTATACTGAAATATCATTAGCTTATATATTTTCTGCTTTATATATATGTGAATTTGGTTTTCAATTATATATAAATATTGTATGTGTTGGGATTTAATATTGATTTTTGAAACATATATATAATTAATTTAATACGTGTTTGAATTAAGTATACGATTTCATATATGAATAGTTATATACAGTCATATATATATTTGTCCATTTATAACTAATCCTCATCGATCTAGCCTGATTTGATTTCTCCAATTCCTTTTATCAGCTTTGTCGTCAAATTCGCGTTCAATCGTGCTTCGTTTTGGAATTCGTGCATGGATCGTAACTACTCTCATCGTCGAATCTCTCTAGCCTTGAAAGGTGAGCAATCACTCACGATTAATGTTCTTTTATTTATTAAATTTGATTTCAATTGAAACGACAATTGAAATATGCTGCTGTTAGTTAATTACACTGTTATATATGTTATTACTTGTATTAGTTCACCTGTGACATCTGACACCTTTATCTGTTATTTATACGATTATAATCCAGTTTGGTTGATAAATGATTGATTGTTTGATGTTGACATTGGACGTAAAATTGTTAAATGTTGTAAGTGATAAATAATTTGAAATTGAAATTGACGTAGGATAGTTAGATTTGATATATGTGTTAAATTTGATTAGATAACATTTGCATAATATGACCCTTTAAATGTTGAATTAATTGACACGTAAAATTTTGGTAAAATACACCTTGAACCATTTAAATGTTTGTTGCTTAAATTGATGTTGTATGAAATTGAATAATAGATACCAAGTGAAGAACCGTATAAAGATTAGTGTAATAATCTTTAATCTACATGAAATGATAGTGTGGATTCTAGAAATAATTATATTAATTTGCACAAACAACAATGTAAATTAATACGATTATTTCAGGATTATTTGAATTAATTATTGGATTGTTATTGATTGTTGTTATTGCTTGTTTATTTACTTTGACACAATCCCAGTTATCACACTGCAAGTTTCCTTTGTTATGCTTTGATTTTTGAATTGAAATGGAATCGGGTTGAAATGATAAATACCCAAATAAACTTTGACTTAGGATAGAGAATTAAATAAAACCCGATTGGTCAATGATTTGATTTAAAAATAAAATAAAGATTTTATTTGAATAAATGATAAGTTTCTGAAATTAAGTTGGAATTTGGAATTTTAATAAAGGAAAATGTTAATAATTTAAAATCTGAAGCAAAATATTAACAATGTAATTGATGAAAGAACATTGTTTAAATTAAGAAATGATTGAATTAAGTTTGAAATTATTTAATAATTAAGTTTTGAAATTATTTAATAATTAAATAAATTGAATTCTTTGATAAGTGAAATTGAACTTCTTGAATAAGTGAAATTATGTTTCTTTATTAATTGAGTTTTGAAATGGTAACTAAGTAAATAAATAAGTGGAATTGAATTTCTTTAACACGAAATGAAATGTGATATTTTGAAATTAATGTAAGACTTGTAATTTAAAGAAATTGAGTTGACGAATTTAATTTAATTTAAATTTGTAAGTTTTGATACAATGAAGTTGAACTTAAGTAATTGATTTAATGAACTGGAAATTAAATAGAAATTATTTTGAATGACAAATTTACTTAATGAATATTGAATAAAATCGATCAATGAAGTTAAATTGATTTGAATGTTAAATTAAATTAATTTAAATGATTTGGAATGAAACTTATATATGAACTTGAATCAATATTTGAATTTTTTTAAATAGAAATTGAAATTGAATTATAAGATTTTGAAATTATGAATTTGAAAGTTTTGAAACGTAAATTATGGAAACTGATTTAGAAAGACAGATGAAATGTTGGTTTACAAATTCTATTTGGAATTGAATTTGATTTGGTTTTGAAATGTGTTAAACGACCAATCGGTGTAATAATCACGGAAGTTATTAAAATGACCGGAATCGGTTACGGACATACTCACTGTCTAAACCGAAACCCACTTTAATAACTACACGCGGAGTATGATCCAGAATGAAGTGGTTGGAATGATGTATGTGATGACTGAAGAAAGAGTACGATAATGGATAGCCTTGACACTTGTGTCAAATTGGAAATGACTAAAGCAGGAGCCTTGCCGGGCCAAATGGGGTCAGCTACCTCGAGCGAACACACTTCTTCGAAACTACTCATTACTTGTTGTCGATTGGTGCACCCTTGATTTGGGAGTGTTGTTTCGCGGTGTTGCGATTGCTGCGGCGATGCGTTCTCACCAGTCCGGATCAGGCAAACGGTAGTTTCACTACTTTGGGTATTGCCTCATGTGCCTTGTCATACTTGTATCCCTATATACGCGACCACTACGATTTGTTTTGTGTTATACCTATGGATTACTCCCTGATATCCCACTAGTTTACGGTGGAGTTTACAGTGCTGTATAGACTATGACGCTTATATAAAATGTGTTAAGGGGGATAATGGTAACGCCTTAACACTATTTTGATATCTTATATTACTGATAGGCATTATCTACTTATCGTACACTACTACATAGTAGATAGTTTAACGGATCCTTAAAGGATGGTTATTCCAACATCCTTTGAGTTACTTGTATTTCTATTTCTATTTCACTTGAGTTGTATTTATTGATATAAGAATGTTAATCCTGACTCGAGTGTTTTGTGTTTTGCTTTACGCTCGGGTCAGACTGAGTGTACCAGTATTCGAGACTCACCTTTGGAGTTGGAGCTTCACTTGGAGATCCAACTATCTATCCAGCTTTCAGATATTCAGTTGATTCCAGCGATGTATTCTGATATTGTATTTGATTATTGTATTCGAAACATCTGTTGTACCTTATTTAACTCTGATATGTATATAGTAGCTTCATGAACTACTATCTTTCATTTCCGTTGCATTTATTACTCTGTGTTTGTGATCTGTATTCTATTTATTTACTGTATATGTTCAGTTTTGCCAAATTTTAAATTAACAATTTGGTATTTTGAATTATTCAAGTCTGACATGTGCGTATGTGAATGGTCCAAAATAGCGGGTCGTTACAGTTGGTATCAGAGCTTTGGTAGCTCTAGGCAGAACTTAGCATATAGGGTAAATGTATTTACAAAATCACTCTCATTCGAGTTTCAATCTCTTCCTTTTGACTCGGTTCCTTTGAATTTTGGAACTTTCCCTACGATTCCAAAATCCATTCGTGTCCCCCACTATTCGTCTTCTAATTCCGGAGTATCCCATAACTCCACCTTGAATGATCTTTATTATGAGTTGGCAGTCCCGCCAATCTCAAATTGATTTGTAAAGGGATAAAACTCTTTACGATAGCATCGATTCACCGGAGATTTATATATCCTCGGTTTAGATGCTAACATCTTTGGTTATGCCGAATTCTATCTCTTGAGATCAAAGTCGATTTGCCTCGGAATTCTACATTGATCTTATTCTTGAAGTCACGGTTGACCCGGTTAAGGTTGCCCGCGATTTATATAAATTTATCAATCTTCCTACTTTGTTATTAATCATCATATCTTTGTTTCGAACTTATCTTCGAATCAAATTTCTCTTTGATTTGAGTCCATCAAATTTGAAACCCTATCCTTATTTTGAAAATTCATTCCTGTATCGTCGAGCAAAGAAATGTATTTGTAAACTAATACATATAAATGTTTTAATATATGCTGTGTTGTTTGAGTTGTTGATGTTGATTTGGGTTTCCGATCGATTCGTCTGATCAACGCTTTCGATAGGATTTCTAAAACACTTGAGCAGAGCAAACTGACACAATATCGTTTTCAAATTTGGTAAATGAAATAATTTTGTATGATTATATTATAAATATATAAGTAAAATTTTCTGAAAAAAGAAGAAGAGGTAAATTAATTCGTTGTTTGAAATGATAATATTTGATTTTCATCTATTGTTCGATAAATGAATTTATAAACTTGGTTTATAAACTGATTTAGAATTTGAAAAAAAATTAATTTAAGAATTTGAGAATTTAATTTCCAATGATTTCGAACTATGGTTTTAAAGGTTTAAAATGCACATTATTTAAAGGTATTTTGACTATAATTTGTTTTTAAAGAATTTTAATGTATATTATCTAAATTATTTTCAAATAGGAACCGTTTTGAAAGAATTTTAAAATGTTGAAATCAGTGCTCTTCTCTTTGTCGCTGGAAAATAATTTCGGTGATGGCGGCCGCATCATCGACATTCATTTTCGAGTTTCAAAGTGGAGAGACACTCAGTAGCTTTGCTACACTTTTGTTTTGGAAAATTTAATTTAGTTGGATTTATAAAGTATGACTTGATTTATATATATTGATATATGACTATAGACTTGGTTTGATTTATACATATATATTTGTATGTTTGTCTCCAATGGTCTGAAGTGAAATCGGAAATTTAATTCTTAAATTTATGTAAAAGGTGATTTTAATTTCAAAATGAAACCAAAATGTTGAATAAATATTTAAATTTGAAATAATTTAGTAAGGAAATATTTTACTTGTATAATACTCAATTGCATTCCAAAATATATAACTTACCAAAATTATTCAGAAGTTAACCTTGTAATTGAATATTATACATTGTAAAATGATGTTAAAGGATTTTATAGATAAAATTTGAGTGGTTATAATAAATGTTATAAACTTAAAATTTTAATTATAAAAGATGTTAATAGAGGTAAATAGAATAATTAGTTGAATGAATAGTAAATGAGACAAATTAAATAAAATATTGTTTTGAAGGAATCTTTTGGTATCAAATATTAATAAATTGAAATTAAATCAACTTATGGAAATACCTTAAATTTAAACCAATTATTGAATATAAATTAATTTAAATTGAAATTTATATGATTTAAATTAATTTATATTGTTTAAATATATGTAATAAGATATATTAAGTGGAATAAACATAATAATAATTTGGAATAAAAGAATTAAATTTGTTGAATAAAATATGAGTACAATAAATGATTATACAAATTGATGATTTAGAAATTGTTAATTGAGGATGACTAGATAATAAAATAATGAATTTAGAAATAGATAGATTGATTTAACTTAAGTGAACTCAAAGGGATTTAACCAAATTGTTAACTATTAATTAGTTTAAATTGAAATTTATATGGTTTAAATTAATTGCTTTACTTGTATTCCAATATATTTTCTTCTGATTGTTTCTATTCTCCTACCTCATTCCTTTTCGGGGACGAAAAGTTTTGAGTGGGGGAGAGTGTAACGGCCCGTAAATTTAACTAGTTTAATAACGTTATTAATTGAAATTTTGCGAAATTTTAAACGATAAAATTTTGAAATATAAATTTGATATTTGGAATGCGTCTATTTAAACATAGCAACTGGTAAATTTTCGTCCGAAAATATGAAAGTTTATTTCACGCGTAAATTTACTTCAATTTAATCAGTTAAAAAGCAATGAAAATAAAACGTTTTTGAAACCTAAATATTTTTACGTAGAAAAATTCTAAATCATCTTCTGAGCAAGACGTCAGTTTCGTTTTTCCAAATTTGGACTTCTTTAGCTCCGGCAATCTTATTTTTCTGCGTTTTTGCTGCACTTTCCACTAGTAGAAAATCAAAAATTTTATAATTCAATTGTACCGCTGATATCTGTATACCGTTTTGATCGTCCCGTCGCACTGATCTCTACGGTATATTTATTTCTGTATTTTGAGGTCCGTTGCGCGACGGAAACAATAAAATGTTCATTGTAACGGTACCATAAATTGTGATCTTGCATTTTCTTTCAGTTTCAAAATTCAAACGTGCTGCACACCCGAATATTAATTGTTTTAAATGATTCCAATCGGTTCACCAGCCTTTTTATGTTCCCTATAATTAATATTAAATTTTTACTATTCCCTATTGCAAATAATTATTTCGGTTAAGTTAAGAAGAAATATTTTAACCTTCCAGTTCATCATTGTTCTGAACCCTTTCCCATTCCTTTTTTTTAAGTTTCATAAGTTACATTCATTTTTACATCTGCTAGCCTTCTATATTGGCAACCGTGTTATTCCCATCTCTCTGCTCTTCATTTGCCTGAGTATTGGAAGGAATACATATTATGTATTGTGAGCTTTCATTTTTTTTCTTCATTCCTCATTGCCCGTTCTTTTTTTTACTCCACCATCAACTGAAGCTACTTCTTCTCCCTGTTCTGTGATCCACCTCCTCCCTCTGAAACCAAACCCCACGTTTCCACTACACTGCTGCATCCCTGAACCACCTCGGCATCATGACCTCCGCAACCTTGTCTTCCTCAACAACCTCTACCATCTGACTTCGGCGCCGACACCATCCAGACCCATCACCGCCCCTCCGCTCCCTAACCTATCGCCACTCCCTTATCGAACTGCCCACTGCCACAACCCCTCACCCATGCACAGCCGAGCATGTTCCCCGACACCACCCCGCCGCCAGCCCAAAAAAAAAGAATACAAAAACAAAAAAAACAAAAAGAAAATGAAGAAAAAGCATGCAGCCGTGCCACCTTTTCATTGTTAATACCCATCATGCGTCGCCACCTACCTATCAACCGACACCTAGCAGCCAAGATCTCTCGCATCGGCTCAATAGCCTCCTCTCGCCTAGCCTGTCACACTCCACCTTTGTTGCGTCCATCTGTCCATATATGTAAGTCTTTATATATCGAGTACTACTATGTATGTTTGTGTAAAGTGAATATTCGTACAAGTATTTGAAGGCTGTTTATATAATTTATAAACTCTTGGTTTATTGATTGGTATAAGCAGATAAATTTATACATGTTATATATTCTGTTTGAATATATATATAGTTATACGTTGGACAATTTATATTTGATTATAGTATATAAGTTATATCCTATCTGTCGTTTTATATACATATTGTCTTATATTTATGTTGCATATAAAAATATTTTATATATACAAATTTTGGTCGTATTCAATTTGAACAGTTTATATTATAGTTTGTTAAGCTTAAGCAGGCTTGGTTGCTGTATATATTAGTATATGTTTGTTTCAGGTTGCATTAAATTTTGACTTTATGGTATATACATTGTTTTAAATATATATGTAAGCTGTGTAGTGTAAAATTCGTATTAATACATATATATATATAGTTTATATGAGAAGCTTTGGCAGTTCGTAATAAGTTTATATATTGTAAAGTATATGTCAGTTTATATAGTTTATAGTATTATACGCATATGTTATAATGGTTACAGTAATATAATGGTTACAGTAATAAAATATAAAGTATTATATAGACAGGTTTTATTAGCATACTTATAAGTTGTTTTGCATTTTTTTTTTGATTTATTATGTGTGCGCACTGTATATTACACATTTCATGTCTTAATAAAGGTGGATATTTGAATTGTATAAATATAAGTTGATTTATAGTTGATATGTGTATATTTATATTTATATAATATTTTGGGTTTTGTTATATATTAACTACATTTATACTGAAATATCATTAGCTTATATATTTTCTGCTTTATATATATGTAAATTTGGTTTTCAATTATATATAAATATTGTATGTGTTGGGATTTAATATTGATTTTTGAAACATATATATAATTAATTTAATACGTGTTTGAATTAAGTATACGATTTCATATATGAATAGTTATATACAGTCATATATATATTTGTCCATTTATAACTAATCCTCATCGATCTAGCCTGATTTGATTTCTCTGATTCCTTTTATCAGCTTTGTCGTCAAATTCGCGTTCAATCGTGCTTCGTTTTGGAATTCGTGCATGGATCATAACTACTCTCATCGTCGAATCTCTCTAGCCTCGAAAGGTGAGCAATCACTCACGATTAATGTTCTTTTATTTATTAAATTTGATTTCAATTGAAACGACAATTGAAATATGCTACTGTTAGTTAATTACACTGTTATATATGTTATTACTTGTATCAGTTCACCTGTGACATCTGACACCTTTATCTGTTATTTATACGATTATAATCCAGTTTGGTTGATAAATGATTGATTGTTTGATGTTGACATTGGACGTTAAATTGTTAAATGTTGTAAGTGATAAATAATTTGAAATTGAAATTGACGTAGGATAGTTAGATTTGATATATGTGTTAAATTTGATTAGATAACATTTGCATAATATGACCCTTTAAATGTTGAATTAATTAACACGTAGAAATTTGGTAAAATACACCTTGAACCATTTAAATGTTTGTTGCTTAAATTGATGTTGTATGAAATTGAATAATAGATACCAAGTGAAGAACCGTATAAAGATTAGTGTAATAATCTTTAATCTACATGAAATGATAGTGTGGATTCTAGAAATAATTATATTAATTTGCACAAACAACAATGTAAATTAATACGATTATTTCAGGATTATTTGAATTAATTATTGGATTGTTATTGATTGTTGTTATTGCTTGTTTATTTACTTTGACACAATCCCAGTTATCACACTGCAAGTTTCCTTTGTTATGCTTTGATTTTTGAATTGAAATGGAATCGGGTTGAAATGATAAATACCCAAATAAACTTTGACTTAGGATAGAGAATTAAATAAAACCCGATTGGTCAATGATTTGATTTAAAAATAAAATAAAGATTTTATTTGAATAAATGATAAGTTTCTGAAATTAAGTTGGAATTTGGAATTTTAATAAAGGAAAATGTTAATAATTTAAAATCTGAAGCAAAATATTAACAATGTAATTGATGAAATAACATTGTTTAAATTAAGAAATGATTGAATTAAGTTTGAAATTATTTAATAATTAAGTTTTGAAATTATTTAATAATTAAATAAATTGAATTATTTGATAAGTGAAATTGAACTTCTTGAATAAGTGAAACTATGTTTCTTTATTAATTGAGTTTTGAAATGGTAACTAAGTAAATAAATAAGTGGAATTGAATTTCTTTAACAAGATATGAAATGTGATATTTTGAAATTAATGTAAGACTTGTAATTTAAAGAAATTGAGTTGACGAATTTAATTTAATTCAAATTTGTAAGTTTTGATACAATGAAGTTGAACTTAAGTAATTGATTTAATGAACTGGAAATTAAATAGAAATTGTTTTGAATGACAAATTTACTTAATGAATATTGAATAAAATCGATCAATGAAGTTAAACTGATTTAAATGTTAAATTAAATTAATTTAAATGATTTGGAATGAAACTTATATACGAACTTGAATCAATATTTGAATTTTTTTAAATAGAAATTGAAATTGAATTATAACATTTTGAAATTATGAATTTGAAAGTTTTGAAACGTAAATTATGGAAACTGATTTAGAAAGACAGATGAAATGTTGGTTTACAAATTCTATTTGGAATTGAATTTGATTTGGTTTTGAAATGTGTTAAACGACCAATCGGTGTAATAATCACGGAAGTTATTAAAATGACCGGAATCGGTTAAGGACATACTCACTGTCTAAACCGAAACCCACTTTAATAACTACACGCGGAGTATGATCCAGAATGAAGTGGTTGGAATGATGTACGTGATGACTGAAGAAAGAGAACGATAATGGATAGCCTTGACACTTGTGGTCAAATTGGAAATGACTAAAGCAGGAGCCTTGCCGGGCCAAATGGGGTCAGCTACCTCGAGCGAACACACTTCTTCGAAACTACTCATTACTTGTTGTCGATTGGTGCACCCTTGATTTGGGAGTGTTGTTTCGTGGTGTTGCGATCGCTGCGGCGATGCGTTCTCACCAGTCCGGATCAGGCAAACGGTAGTTTCACTACTTTGGGTATTACCTCATGTGCCTTGTCATACTTGTATCCCTATATACGCGACCACTATGATTTGTTTTGTGTTATACCTATGGAGTACTCCCTGATATCCCACTAGTTTACGGTGGAGTTTACAGTGCTGTATAGACTATGACGCTTATATAAAATGTGTTAAGGGGGATAATGGTAACGCCTTAACACTATTTTGATATCTTATATTACTGATAGGCATTATCTACTTATCGTACACTACTACATAGTAGATAGTTTAACGGATCCTTAAAGGATGGTTATTCCAACATCCTTTCAGTTACTTGTATTTCAATTTCTATTTCACTTGAGTTGGATTTATTGATATAAGAATGTTAATCCTGACTCGAGTGTTTTGTGTTTTGCTTTACGCTCGGGTCAGACTGAGTGTACCAGTATTCGAGACTCGCCTTTGGAGTTGGAGCTTCGCTTGGAGATCCAGCTATCTATCCAGCTTTCAGATATTCAGTTGATTCCAGTGATGTATTCTGATATTGTATTTGATTATTGTATTCGAAACATCTGTTGTACCTTATTTAACTCTGATATGTATATAGTAGCTTCATGAACTACTATCTTTCGTTTCCGTTGCATTTATTACTCTGTGTCTGTGATCTGTGTTCTATTTATTTACTGTATATGTTCAGTTTTGCCAAATTTTAAATTAACAATTCGGTATTTTGAATTATTCAAGTCCGACATGTGCGGATGCGAATGGTCCAAAATAGCGGGTCGTTACAATTCCATATTTATTTTAAACCCTAGACATTATTATAATATCACTTGATTTTCTATAAAATTATTTGGTTATCGTTAGGTAAAAACACGTCCGTGTTTATGTGCGGCATGGTCTTATGAGATACCTTTATTCTGAAAGGTTTTTATAACGTTAAAAATCCATTTGATCTGTGTTTCTCATGATGGTTTACCAGACTGATCCATACGTTATTTTCTTATAGTGCTCTGGTCAGCCCGAGCTTATTTTCTAGATTTAGCCGGATACTTTGGATCTTCAAAAGACGAGATGGATCCTCCGACATGTATTTCCGTATTTTATCTTTCGCTGTTTTTTTTTGTATTTATCACTAATTATAAGGACATATTGCTATAGCTGTCCAGGCAGATGATATGTTAGTTTTACACTTATGATAGTATGTATATTAATGTTCGGCTTTCTTCTGTAAAGATGATTGGTATATTATATATTACTCGTCACGTTATGAGATTATGTTCCATCTTTTCTTCCTTTCATCCCAACAATCTGCCTTTCCGGCACTTGCATTTTCGACATGTGAATATCATGGATGTATTAGTGTCGACTATCGAGGATCGAAAAGGCGGGTTGTTACAATGTTAGTATGGTTTTTCATTAATTTTATTTAAAAATCAAATAATAAAACGCCAGAAAAATTTAGTTTTAAGATATTTAACGAGACATTGGAGAAAACAAAACAAATATGATTAAAGAGATTTAAGGAGATATGTGAAAGACACGTTTCTTAAATTTTTGGCTGCATTTGATTTTGCAAGCCTAAAGTGGACAAACCTTTCTAGCGGTCGATTTGATAATTATATGAATATAAGTAGTCAAAATTGGATTTTGATAGCATGGAAGAGATTTAGATGGTATGTTTGGGCTAAAATTTCTCAAAATTCATTTTGGTCGGCACTTAACAAAACCAAAAGGTGAATTCGAGTGATAAGCATAGATTGACAGGGAATCATTAGATCAGTAAAGAACTTTCAATTATGGTTCTCTTTAATAGTTTAGCGGGACGTTTGAGAAGCTATTAGGTTCGGGCTCGACCGATGATTTAGATTGAACTTTTGATGAGTAATTTCTCACTTAGAATTATTCATGACTTAGGTTGTTTTTTATTACATTTTACTATGATATAAAACTATTAGTTTTTAAATACTTTGATGATTACACAATTTGAATTAGTGTGTTTGTAGTGATTGTAATTTCGAAAAGTTGATTCAAAACATTTTTATGTGATTTAAATGTAATTTTATTAGCTGAGTTGTGATCTAAAATGTTTTACAATATACTAAGGAGATTTTCTAAAATGACTGTGATAAAATACAATTTAAAGATGTTTTATACAGTTAAGGGTGTGACCTAGAGGCTAACATGTAATAGTTATATAATTCAACTCTGTGAATACTCTCGCTAAATATAAAATATGTTTTTAGTTTTATTATTTTTTATATGTGTTGTTATGTAAGATATAAATAATGAAAAACATATTAAATAAATATAAATGTAAAATTTTGATGAAATGTATTTTATCGACTGTAGAAGAATCACTTTGAATTTTTCTTTGATTGTTTTAGACAACCGCAAGTATGTAGCCCCTTGGTTCTCATAATAGTCATGATTAATCCACTATGCATCGTATGAAGAGCGTTAAGTGCACTAGTCTCAATGAGCATATTAATATTCTTTTCTCGATACTCTTGACTAGGATATCAAGGAGCAAGTATTTAGATATTGATTTAATACTTGAGATTATGTGTTAATGTAATTAAGTCAAAATAGAAGATCTCATTGTAACGACAAGCATTAGTGTTCATATTTGAGGGTATTGTCAATCTTTAGTATATTTTGATTATGGTCAATCACATGACATCAGGCCATGTTATGACCATAGTTGGGTATATATTGAACTACTTGAAGTGGAACACTACCCAAAAGATGATTCGTCTTTTTGGGTGTAGAAGGTTAGTATCATCGTAATTGATGGTCAACTTAAAGTCCAATATGGTTTGAGCAAAACTAATCGATAAATGTTATTAGATTGAACCAGGAACGTTAAAGTGATCTGTCCAATTAACTATGGTTATTAATAGAGCTTTTGACTATTAAGCAAACTCTAGATAGCTTAGTGATACAGTGATGACGAAAAGAAAACACGGACAAATATTGTTACAAGGTGTAGCTTAATAAAGATTAGAAATTGGATTTCGACTAAATGACCTATAAGCGACCGAACTTGTGCATGATACTGTAATTAAGAAAAGTCTGTATAGGCTTCGATATGTAAAAAATTTAAATGCTCACTAAGGATCGAGTTCACACAGAAGAGTCAACACAACCATGTTGGTTAATTTCCGAGTCCACCCGATTTAAAATTAATTTATAAATTTTATGAAATAATACTAATCATGATATATTATTGTCAATGACCACTAGCTCAACTGGTTAGCGGTACGACGCTCTGAACATAGGTTCTAGACACCATGGGTTTTAACATCTAAAACATCAAAATGAGTGCTCTACTTAAATAAAATACCACCCTCGCTGTAAAAAAATCACACACACATATATATTATTTAATAAATATAAAATTATACATAATTAATTCATGACTGAAAAAAAAATCAAATCACATTTATATGTATACATACTTATTCATTATGCATGCGACATACTCATGTTAGAATTATCATTACCTTCACACAGTGTTTATTCCAATAGTAATTATACACCTATGACATACATTCTGTTGGAATTAAGTCAGCACGCAGCGGGTTAACTGAGTGAATTCCAAAAAAATTTATCATCTTAGATCTTATTGGACCTATGAAGTCTAAATTGATTTAGATCGATCTAAATAATTTTAAATAAACTCTTTATTTTATTTATTTATTTTATATAAAGATTCGATTTTGTATAAATATGTAATATATTAAATGTATGTGTATGAAATACACACATATATGTAAGAATGCGTGCAACATCTATATATGTACATGTTATAATATGCACATATATAAGTGTTGCGATTTACACACATTGGCTCTTTATATGCACACGGCAAAAAAAATTATTTAGTCGGGTGAAAAAATGGCATCTACCCAGCTTCTTTTTTTCGCTTCTGCTCTATTCTCCATCCATTGATTCCATCGATCCCTCTCTCTTCCATCTCCGTCTCTCCATGCCTAAGAAGCCTCACAGGTTTTTCACACCCCTGGCTGATTTCGCCTTGTCGAGTTTGACAAGGTCCAGTCGTTCTTATATAGCTCAAATCCAACCTTCCCACTACTTGTCCCCTTCCAGGGTGCTCCTTAGTTCATCTGCCGACTTCCCATTTCTCTATGCCTTCGATGGTCTACAAGCTGCTAGTGATATCACCATTGCTTCTCTGTTTGAACCTGGTGAGCACCTGAACTCGAAAATTGATTCCTCTATTATGGCGTCGCCTGTGCATGGTCGTAAGGCTGATAGTATGGTCGATCAGAATTTGAATAAGGAATGTAATGTAGCTGATGTTTCTGAGCCCATGGTTCCGCTCTCGGCTGTTACAAGTTTGAGCACTAGTTGTGTTCGACTAAATGCCGCTTTGGAAAAGTGCTTGCCTGCTACGCCTCCCAATGTTGCACTGTCCTAGGACCTTTTGGCTTCTACGCCTGGTGCTGTTACTAACCTGTCAGCGGCTTCTAAGACTGAACCTATGTGTCCCAAGCCTTGGTCATCCTTCTTTCGCTCCCTGCCCTACAATGCGGGGGTCTACACGCCTATTGAATTTGAGATTGAGGTGAATAATGGAACTATAGTGCCTCCTCCTTTAGTTATGCAAGCTGGGGCAGATTATTAGTTGGGTTTCTTAGTTCGTTTTTTCCTGGACCCTAACCAAAAGATTCAAGATGCAAGAAGTCTATGCTGTCATATTTGGAAACTTAGTGGCAGCCTCCATTTAACCTATATAGACTCGATGTATTTCTTCAAATTTTCTAGCAATAATGAACATCAATGTGTATTAGAAGCTGATCCATCCTTTATTGATGGGAAACCATTCATTATCACCATTTGGTCTCCTACTGTGGCAAGTGCTAGGGACCAGGTGATATCTATTCATGTTTGGACATACCTAACGCACATTCCATATGTTTTACATCCGTTATTAGGATTGAATTGATTGGTTTGCACTATTGGTAAATTGAAATGTTTTGACTCTAATACGGTGGCCTGTGAGAGATTGGTTTATGCCAAGGCTCTGATAGGAATAACCCCTGAAAAGCCGCTACCATCTTCAATTAGTGTTCATCTTGCTGATGGCCATGTAGCGTTAGTTCATGTTAGATATGGTTGGGTGCCTGATATATGTTCCGCTTGTCATTCTTTTGACCACATTGCTGACTCTTGCAAACTCCCGGTCTCGACCTTGAAGGCTCCTCCTCCGGTCAAGATTCTGCTTCCCCATACCTATGTGCATAAGTGGGTTCCTAAGGTTAGGAATAGCACTTCCTTGGATACAGACTAGACTGTTAGCCCTTCAGATGTTGCACTTACCACAGAAGCTACTTCTGTTTCTCCTGTGACAGAGTCTCACCCTGCCTCTACTGATGCAGGTATTATTTCCCCTATGTTATCTCCCTCTAATGTTATTGTTGATCCTATGTCATCTAGTGCCTCCTAGGCTGACGTTATTGAGTGGAATTCTTTTGAGAAAGCTTGGATTCATGAGCCGTTCGAGATAAGATATGACCCTGTTCGTCATGATTTCCATATGTTTGTCAATGAGGTTGATGGTGAATTTTGGCGTCTTCATTACTTTGTTGATGGAGATGGCCTTGTTCTAACAGTGAATGGTGCCCGTGGTGTAGGAATAGGTATGTTCTTGATGATGATAGCTGAAGTACGAAATTTATCTACTGCAGGGATTTCTCTGGTTTCATTCCGAATATTGTGACACTTTTTTACGCCTTTTCTGCATGTGATAGGCCCTGACTCTTTGATCAATAGAAGTGTTTCCTCCTCTTCCGAGGAGGACTAGCTTTATGTCATTTATAGTAGTTTAGGCACCTTTTGCCTAAGTCCTCTGTTGTATATTCCCTTTTTTAGTAGTAGAGGCATGCGACCTTGCTCATGTTTTAACTATTGATTTGTTGGTAATAAAAGTGGACGGTCCACTATAAAAACTGGCTGGCCTTGCCAATTTTTTTTTTCGATTATTTATTTTATAATAAAATAAGTTATTCTGAATAAGTCCATAATTTCAAATTCAAAATTCATTTTAAATATCTAATTTGTTTAATTAGAAAACAGTTTAAAAATAGATCTGGATACATAGATTTAAACTATATATATATATTATAAAATTAAATAAAAATATAATAAATATAAATATGAATAATTTATTTTGTATAAGTTAATAATTTTGAAATTGAAATTCATTTTTAAAATATCAAATTTGTTTAATTAGTAAAACGGTTTAAAAATAGATCTCGATCTTTAAATTTAAATTAAAATATATACGTATTATATATAAAATTAAATAAATATATTATAAATATACTTATATCATATAATCTTTCGAAAACGATTATATATATATATATTCATTTAATAATAATACATTAAAATAGTTAACGAGGCAATTAAATTCTATGTATTTCAATAAAATACCTTACGGCAAAAAATTAAAAATAACATATATATATATATATATTTTTAAATTCTATAAACAATAAATTATAATTTTTTAATATATATATAATACTAGTTAATACATGTTGCATTAACATTAATACATATATATGTATATATAAACTTTATACTTAAAATAAAATAAAATAATTATTTTGATTTTTCTTGCTATAACATTAATTTATGATACATAATAAAATAATTTTGGATTTATAATTACATATATTTATTTGTTCATTTATATTCGTAGTTAAGATAATGTTGAATTAATTTAAATAATATTTTATGTTTTAAAAATTATTAAAATTTATATTTAATTATATATACATATATATATAATTAATTAATTAAATTTTAATACCAATTTTAAAAAAAAACAATTATTAGTTCAAATAAATAGAATTGATAGATAGTAAAATTTATAGATTTATACTTACATATACATGTGTGTGACACTACAATTAAACAGGACAAAGATTGTGCATATAAATTCGTTCAAATATATATATATATATATATATATATATATATATTAACCATATATTAACATAATGACATATTAATCATATATTATAGAATGTTACCTCAAATATGGTGCCTTAGATTTGCACTATGATTGGCAGATTTTCCTAAATTCGACTTTGATTCGAGCTCCTAGCTTTCCAACTGTTTGGAGAACCATTTTTTATTTATTTGATGTTTGTATCTAATATCTTTGGCCTAAGGGGGCTGGAAATGGCGTCTATCACAAAGGAGAGGGAAAGCCAAAACGACCAAAAAATGAGGGGTAGTCTGGCCTTTTATAGAGAGAGTAAAGGAGATATTCTCTCCTTGATTAACTCCTTCTCTATTACCAAATCTAAATCCAACTTTTTGAATCTTTAGCCCTTCTCTTGCTTTCCTATAGCCGATAGATAAGGATATATAGACCTTAAATCAGTCCAAAACTCATTAGCAATTAATCACATTTAAAATCCAACTTAAATGCATGTCGATATTAAATATGTATTTGTAGATATGTAACTTTTATATACACACCTAATTAATGGCTATTGGCACCCAAAAAATACTATTGGCACCCAATACAAATAACAAATAATTAATATTTCATTAATATTAATTAATTAAAAAATTGTAAATCAATTAAATCATGTGGTATATCAAAGAATCTACCAATGTAGTTTTTCAACTCGCATGTGTAAATTCAGTCAGTGATTAATATCGAACAATTCGAATATTAATGTTCACACGTCATCTTAGCTAGCGGTGTGATAGTTTGGTTGAATTTATCGCTTAAACATTTTTTTGGTAAAATCCAATTTTACAATGTTAAGCGGTACCCGTTAGTGGCAATTATTTACATCAATTCTCTTCGTCAAAACTATATCATATTAGGACTTATGGAATTTGGTAACGGCCAAAATTCCAATATTGTCTGTATTCAACTTTATAGTCCAAACACAAAGTCATGGGTTCAATAATAACAATTATTAATAATCAAACCGCTCTTGCTAGATACTTTGACTTTGAGTTGATTTCAGTTGACCATGATACTAACCATATATAACCGAGAAGACAAACCTCTCTTGAATAGTGTTTCACTTCAAATTCTTCCACTCGACCCAACTATAGTCGTTTGATGGACACCGTGCAACGATTTGACTATAATTAAAACAGAGTTTTCACATTGAAGCTCGACGGTATTCTTAAGTAGAGGGAATTGTGTAATATTGTCACATCGATATTTTCTATTTGACCATAGTTATATCAACCAAAAGAAAACTACCGAGTGAGTCATTCCATAATTATCCAATAACTATCAGTACGCAACCCTTTGGTGCCCCAAGCAGTCATGAGTAAAACACTACCTAACATCTGGACATCATTACGTACCCTAGTCTTATCGGATGTATCGATATCCAGCCTCGATACATCTTGACTAGGAATATTTAAAATGGTATATTTAATTTCATTATGATAAATGACTACTGATTACAACATTTTTTAACTGCTATCACTAAAACATACCATTAACAGATTTTATATTAAATATACTTTTAATTACATTAATAAATTAATAAACACATTATATCAAATATATAATAGAAAGAAAACACCTTTTATTTTGAACAAGATTGGTTATCGAGTTAGATATATGTAATAAATTACATAATTGTCCCTAGGGCATACCCCTAATTTTATCAATCTCCCACTTGCACTTGGGGCCACTCATGGAATTTTATCCCATTCCTTCAATCAGTTTGATGAGAACTGATCAAGTTAGACCCTTCGTAAATGAATCTGCTATATTGTTTTAATCATCTACTCTGTCAATCAACTCTCTTCGATGTTGATAAACTACATTTATCATGTGGAACTATGCGGAGTATGTTTCTTGACTTCTAGTGAGCTCTTATTATTACATTGTTATCATATAACAATGATAAGTTTCTCAATACTTGGAATCACCCTTTGCCAAGTTATAAATTTGTTCATTTATATTATGCATTACTTTTATTGTGACGCTATTCAAGGCGAGGTACTTACTTAGCCTTTCATTAAATAAGCCACAGGTTTTCGTTTGGAACATTTCCAACTTAAAGCTTCTTATTTAATGTTTGAAAATGAAATTAATATTGACGTATTATACTCGATAGCACTTATGAAATTCGAGTCCAGACGCTCCTTTATAAGGAGTTCACCGTTTCTATAACTCATAAATACTCGAGAACACACTAAACTACCATTAATAATCCTAATTTGGATTTTATATTTGCTTCATGCATCAAATACATAAGAAAAATATGATATTGTAGTCATCACAACATGTATGATAATTCTTACTATCAATACATAAGGAATCCTTATTTCATGTTTCATATTAAATATTTTAATAAGGTGTCTTTGCATATCATTTGGGACATTCCCAACATTCTTTATTCTTATTATAAAGATATAATTTACGAATCCAATATCAAGTATTAAACAACCAAACTATTACTATTTTAACATAAGTACATCGTTAACAATTAGTAATATGTTGTTTATTTATAATTTAGAAATATACATGTACCTTTTTATGATTCTTTCTCATGGACACACGCTTCCTCTGCCTTTTGATTGAAAATCAAACTATTTGATATTTCTATCAAATACTTACTCAATTCTGATGCTTATAGAATGGTACTTCAGTATCATCTCTTGGATCATATCTCGAAAATTCACTAACTCAATATCGCTTCCACTGACTTCGAAACACTTTGGTAGTTATATGCAAATAGTCTATTCTAAATCATTATTTAGAATTTTCTATTTCAACACATATATACTAAAGGGAAATTTTACCATAAGGGCCTCTTTCCATCAAACAATAAGTTTCTAGGACACAAGTTTAAAATAATTATTTCTAGGACCAAAGTTAATACACGTTACGTCTGTTACTTTATCCCTCCATTCCGTTACTTTTTCTCTCGTTCCTTTTCCTTTTTCAGAACCCAGTAAAACAAAATCAAAATCTAAAATTGAAAAGTAGGGTTTTCTAAACGACTAGACAATTTGTGATCGAAGATTTCTGCCATTATTCAGTTAAACATCAATTTTTCTTCATCGATTCCTCTACAAGTATGTACTATTTTTTTTATGTAAACGATTTAGGTACATGTTTTGGAGCTGGTTTATTGTTAAATGATATTAATTAACGAGTTCTTCGTAAAACAGTAAGCGTCAGATCTTACTTTATTCAACTATTTAAAAAGATAGAAGCATTTATCTTCTGATGTAAAGGATTTATGTACATTTTTGAGTTATATGTTCATAATCATTGATACAAATGGTACATTATCTAATGCATGCAAGGTATTTGATGTTTTTCTCATGATATTAGTTACTACATATAATATACAAATATGTTAAACCCTAGGTAAAAAAGATAAAAGCATTTATGTTTTTATGTAAATGGTTTAAGTTGTTTGTTGTTTTGGAGCTGGTTTATTGTTAAATGATATTAATTAACGAGTTCTTCGTAAAATAGTAAGCGTCAGATCTTACTTTATTCAACTATTTAAAAAGATAGAAGCATTTATCTTCTGATGTAAAGGATTTACGTACATTATTGAGTTATATTTTCATAATCACTGATACAAATGATACATTATCTAATGCATTCAAGGTATTTGATGTTTTTCTCATGATATTAGTTACTACATATAATATACAGATATGTTAAACCCTAGGTAAAAAAGATAAAAGCATTTATGTTTTTATGTAAATGGTTTAAGTTGTCTGTTGTTTTGGAGCTGGTTTATTGTTAAATGATATTAATTAATAGTTCTTCACTCCGTCTAACATTTCATTATATATGACATTTTTTATGCAGCGTAAAAATGCATACAAGGTCTTCTAAGTCGAAGATATTCATTCGAAAAACAACTTGCATATTCATAAACGAAGGTGGAACCCAATGCATAAATATAAGACCTATTTCCAGTCCATTTTGTGATGAACACAACCAAAGACCATCACCATTTACAACTCCATTGGTAATTATTTTCATACTTATGTTTCCCATAATATTTAATTCTAATCTTCATTTTGTATATACGTAATAAATTGGAATCTAGATTCCATATTTTAAATAAAAAAATACCTAAATTTTTTGAGCTTACATTGTTTACCTTGGTTAGTCTGCTATTCTGTCACTACATTTACGTATACATGTGTGTGTGTGTGTGTGTGTGTGTTTCTGCATTCACTTCATATATTTTGTATTGGGTTGATGTGCATTGACTTGACTTGTTGCTTTATTTGCAGTCAGTTATCATCTAGCTTGTCTGCACTTGCATTCTCATCTTGTCGACATGTCTGCATTGGACTCTGGTTTCAATGTGTATGATGTTGCAAATTCACTTGATGTTTCATACATGTATATATGTAATGTTCGAACACTTCAGTCAGGTTTGGTTACTTCATTTTCATTGATGTTGAGTTGTTTTTATGGTGCATTTGTTTGTGTATGTTGTGCACTTGTTTGCACTGTCACTTTTGAATCTGAATATTCATTGATGTTGTAGCTTTCATGTTGCATTCATACATGTTGTACATGTAATTACTTCAAGGCTATTGTGATGATGAAGATAAAACACATTATCTTTATATACTTTGAAACTTTCTAATTGTAAATTTTCATTTCATCAAATAAATTTTGTTGGTTTTCAGTTGTGAATGTTCATTTATCTTTCATTGGTCTAAATTATAAATTAGAGAATGTGAAATTTTCAAACTGTGATGATTGAAATAGGTCTAAAAAAAATTCAAACATTTGTTCTTTACAACAAAACCTATTGGATTCAATTTATACTTTTGTTTTTTTTAAAAAAAAACTTTATATACTAAAAAAGTGCTTTATCTTTTATTTTTTCAAATAGAGGTACTTTATGTACTAAAAATTATCTTAACCTCAAAAAAATACAAAATAATGTAAATGATAAAACATATTATCATTTTATTCAAATTTTTGTGTAGTAAGATATTTTTTTGATAATCTTGTTATTTTTACCTTCTAATTTATTTTTTGATTTTCCTAAATATAGAATCAAAGTGCACCAACACAAGAATTGGCTGATGTGAATGAAAAAGAAGACTTCATATCTGATGATGAAAAAACGTTTTCACAGCAACTAGCAGAAGACAGTACTGATTTGGATGATATAGATCAGTATGAAATTAAGAAAATAGATAAGAAGCAAAAAAGGCAGTACACAGGTACTTATATATGTAATTTGGATGTAGTGTATAAGGTGATGTCAATTATAAAGGAGAAACACATTCTTTCACCGGAAGCAAAAGCTTTTTTAGAAAAAACGCCTTTCAAAAACTTCTTCAACGTTTTTCTTAGTGATTCAATAACAAGACAAGATTTGAGGAAAAGTGCTTCAAATTTAGATGATATCATTACTTCTTTTAATGAAAAAGAAAATGCTTTCACAATTGGAAACAAATTACTCCTGAAGAAGTCAGTCTAATTTTTGGAATGCCAATAGCTGGAGAGGACTTGTTTCCTATACCAGCTTCTAACAAAGCCTTAGCCATGGAAAGTTTCTCTAATTTTTTAACTGCCAATTTTGAAGAAGAAGACATAATTAGCCAAAAAACAGTAACTAAAAGACTGAATACACTGTTAGAAGAAGAAAAAGGAAATGAAGATATAGTGAAATTGTTGTTGTTGCTGCTAGTTATAACTTTCCTATTTCCAAACAACCAGAGCTACATGCAATGGGGATTCTTGCCGAAGTTGCTGAACTTAAAAAAATTAAATTCAATTTCTTGGCTGCGAGCGATATGTGAAAATGTGTTGAAAAATGTTAAAAAGTATCATGCTGACCCTAGAAGTACACCAGGCTGCACTATGGTGTTACTGGTATGCTTTCATAATTTTAACTAAATGTAAATATATTCAAATTTATATTTAATACAAAAATATAAATGCTTTTATCTTTTTCTTGCAGTATTGGATTTGTGAACGAACACAAATAGTTGCTGAGAAGGAAAATCTGCAAACAAAAATCCCAAGAATGGGAAAATGGGATTTATCGAAATTGAAAGATTTGGACCTCACTGAGGTTGACAATGACAAAGTATGCTATTTTTTAACTGTACATTTTTTTTGATTTTTTCGAAAGCAATTTTGTAGAATGTTAGTAGTCATATGTTTAATGTGCAAGCTTAACTTGTCTAGTACTTCAATGACAATATATATGAAAGCTTAACTTTAAATTTATTCATTGCAGATTTTAAAAAAATTTGCAGATGTAACAAAAGAAGAAAAAAAAATTCTTTCCAAAAAAATAAAAGCTATTGAAGTGGAAGTAGACCGAAACAACAAAAGGAAATTAGATGAGTACCAGGAAGACACAAGTTTGAGAAAATCTGAAAAGGAATCTGCTGATAACATAATGGAGCTACAATCAAAAGTCAATTTTTTGTGCTCTGAGATGAAAAATGTTGAAGAACAATTAAAGGAGGAAAGATGTTTAAGAGAAGCAGCTGAAAATAGAATCCAAATTCTTGAAATGAAGCTTCAGAAATTGGAAAATTTAAAAAAGCATGAAGTGGAGGAAAAAGATAATTTCAACAAAAAAACTGAAGCTCAAAAAGGTAAAAAAAAATTGTTGGTATGATTCACATAAACAGTTCTGCTAATTTTCCAACTTTTGATATTATGCAAACTCAAGATTTCATAGTAGAAAAGCAGACACAAGATAGTTTAAAATCTGACAATCTGAAAGAGCCTGCTCAAGAAAATGTTTCTGAAAATCCAATTGTTGTTGAAGATATTGTCCTAAAAGAACCAAAAAAGAAGAAGAAGCCAAAGAATGTTGACAAATGTCCACTACTCGAATATCTTACCGAAGAAAAAAAAGAAATTGTCAAAAATTTTTTCAAAATTCTTGGACGAAACAAGTAAGTAACTAAACTACTTTTGACTCAATTGAATTATGTTATTGTAGAAGTTCCACTCACGGCGATCTGGTTGAATTGGGGGAAGATGTAGGTATTATTGCGGGGCATTCAATTGGGGAACCTGGGACTCAAGTTGAAACTAATTATTTTTAAGGACAAAACTGGGCCATTAGCATTTCTCTTTTCTTTTTAATGTACCGTCAGCTGTTTTATGTACAATTCATAAAATTCCTGTAGAGTATGACAATATATTTTTCTTAAACCTGTTATTAATATTTGGTTAACTTATGGTAGACCTGTACCATCCTTTAGTTAATATTGAAGGTGACAATTAAAAAAAGATAAAACTGATTATCTTTTGTATGTACTGTCATATGTTTAATGTACAAGTCACAAATTTGTCAACCATTTTAACCATGTCATAATATGCAAACATTTTAACATTGTCATGTTTGGTAGTGCCATTCAATAAACATCCGATAATGTGTAAACTTTTTAAGTTATGGTTTAATCAGAGTTAATAAACAATTTGTCACTTGTGCCATTCAATAAACAACCTTGTATTGTTGGTGTACTACACAACGACTTGATGGATTGACTCAGTTTAACTTAAAAATTGCCAAATTGAGTCATTCTATCAAGTAGTTGGGTTGTATTATCGACAATCCAAGGCTGTTGAAATTTATTAAAATCTGAAGAAAAAAAGAAATTTTTGGTGATGAATAGTTTGCTGGTTGATGTTCATGAAGATAAAAAAAGTTATTTAAGCACCTATTATTGTAAGCACCAAGTATTTTTATTTGCAACCTTACTTTTTTTAATGCACTGTACTTTAGTTAATAATCCAAGTGACAACTAAAAAAAGATAAAACAAAATATCTTTTTAATGCACTGTCAGCTGTTTTATGTACAATTCATAAAATTCCTGTAGAGTATGACAATATATTTTTCTTAAACCTGTTATTAATATTTGGTTAACTTATGGTAGATCTGTACCATCCTTTAGTTAATATTGAAGGTGACAATTAAAAAAAGATAAAACTGATTATCTTTTGTATGTACTGTCATATGTTTAATGTACAAGTCACAAATTTGTCAACCATTTTAACCATGTCATAATATGCAAACATTTTAACATTGTCATGTTTGGTAGTGCCATTCAATAAACATCCGATAATGTGTAAACTTTTTAAGTTATGGTTTAATCAGAGTTAATAAACAATTTGTCACTTGTGCCATTCAATAAACAACCTTGTATTGTTGGTGTACTACACAGCGACTTGATGGATTGACTCAGTTTAACTTAAAAATTGCCAAATTGAGTCATTCTATCAAGTAGTTGGGTTGTATCATCGACAATCCAAGGCTGTTGAAATTTATTAAAATCTAAAGAAAAAAAAGAAATTTTTGGTGATGAATAGTTTGCTGGTTGATGTTCATGAAGATAAAAAAAGTTATTTAAGCACCTATTATTATCAGCACCAAGTATTTTTATTTGCAACCTTACTTTTTTTAATGCACTGTATTTTAGTTAATAATCCAAGTGACAACTAAAAAAAGATAAAACAAAATATCTTTTTAATGTACTGTCAGCTGTTTTATGTACAATTCATAAAATTCCTGTACAGTATGACAGTATGACAATTCATAAAATTCCTGTACAGTATGTACTATTGTTATTTTCTTTTGTTAAAAAATATTTCATTACATACTAATCTTACTTTTTCAGTATACCAATCTTAATTAATTTTCTTTTATACTGTAAGTGCCATACAACACAGAACATACTAATCTTAATTTTTTAGTGATGAAGCATTTACTTGTGACGATGAAAACTTCATCACCATCACAAAAAGTATGATAGAAGAACTTCTCTATGGAGAATATATTTCTGGTCAAGTAAGTACAAAAAACTATACTTTGCGTCATTATAAATTCTTTTCTTTGCTTCATTATAAAATCTATTCTTAATCCATATATTTTTTTGGAAATGTAGGTTATTGATTGGTTTTGGTTCAGAAAAACAAAATTTTTAGAACAAAGTTCTAGCATTATATATGTGAACACAACAATGACAGTAAGTGTACTATAATGTAAAATTTAATTTGTTTCTAAGATAAATTTTTCGAAATTATTTTTTAACAGAAAAGCGCAACAAATGGAAACTTGGAAAAGATCAAAAAAAATATGTTTAATCCTTTTATTAAACAAGCACTTCTAAATCCATTATGTTGCAATATATTATTTCCTATACATGGCAACGGACATTGGAGCTTGCTAGAGCTAGTAGTGGAATCATGTTCATGGAACCATTATGATTCTCTACACTTGACCACAAGATCTAAGACATTAAGAAGTGGACATTCAAGGTTTGCTATTAATGTGGTAAGTAAAATACATTGAAAGTAAAAAAGATAAATAGATTTATCATTATTATTAAAAAAATTTATATATATATATATATATATATTTGGCAGAAAGCAGCGGTAAACAAAATCAATAAAGACTTACAGGACACAGGCGAGAAAACAATTCTGGGAAAGTCTTCATTGATTAAAAATATTAACTGTGCTCAACAAAGCAACGGGTAATTTTCATAATCACTGATTAAAAATGTTTACCTAGGATTTAAGTACATTTTCAGTTATATTTTCATAATCACTGATACAAATGGTACATTATCTAATGCATTCAAGGTATTTGATGTTTTTCTCATGATATTAGTTATTACATAGAAAAGATAAAAGCATTTATGTTTTTATGTAAATGATATAAGTTGTTTGTTGTTTTGGAGCTGGTTTATTGTTAAATGAAATTAATTAAAGAGTTCTTCATAAAATATTAAGTGTCAGATCTTACTTTATTCAACTATTAAAAAAGATAGAAGCATTTATCTTTTGATGTAATGGATATAAGTACATGTTTAGTTATATTTTCATAATCACTGATACTGGAGATTTTTATACAACGATGAATGTTACACAATAACTAAAATTTTAAAAAATGCAGGTTCGACTGTGGAATTTTCGTAATGATGTTTATCCAAAAGTTAGCACAAGGAATGGACACAACATCAAAAATCAGTCTAGAACAAGTAAACGCATTTAGAGCACAGATAACTGCACAAATTCTCTCTGATGAACCATACTACTGGACAATTGAAAAATTCTGCAGTTCAGCTTCAGCAACAAAAGATGTGAACTGACAATGATAGCAACAAATTCTTTGATGTCTAACAGTCCTTTTATCATACATTTGTTAAAATTTTATTTGACTGATGAATTTGTAATGGTTGACTTAGGCCATATTATTTGAATTGTAAAACCTACTTACAGATGTTGTAGACTTGAGTTTGTTTATGTGTATGCTGTGCACTTGTTTGCACTGTCACCTTTTAATCTGACTATACATTCATGTTGTGTCCTAGAAAAAAATTGGGCCGTATAATACAGAGTGTGTTGTGTAATGTGAAGGTTACTGTGATGTTAAGTAATTTGCTAGGATGAGGAAGATAGTGTGGATGGAAGTGCTATGTAGTTAGTGTTGATGGTTGCTGTGAATTTCAGGTTATAAAGGTCGTTTCTGTTGGTGTTGAGGATGTTTAATGTCAAATGACAGAAGTTTGAAGATAGTGATTGGAGTTGCAATGCAGTGAGAGGTGATGGAAGTCCTGTGAGCTATTTTAGGTTGTGGCAAGTGCAAGGTTGGTCAGTTGTAGGCATAAGGGTAGATGTTAGTGGAAATGAATGATGAAAGTGATGATGCGTGAGAATGGGAAGAAGGAATGCTGGTTGAATACTGCTCTCTTGAAAAAAGAAGTTATTACAAAAAGATAAATAACTATTGGAGATGGATAGGTATTCCACCGTTATGAAAAATCAACAAATATTTCTGCACAAACAAAATTGAACAAATATTTCTGCACAAACAAAATTGAACAAATATTTCTGCACAAAGAAAATTTAAATCAATGACCGCAAATATACTTGGTCCTAAGCTTGTTTGAGGCCAATGATATATCAATTTATCTTTTTAAACAGAACAATTGCAAAGAATAGTTCTTCCATACTTTCCATTTCCTGTTAGAAGAGTAACTACCACCTTCATCATTCACAACTTCAAGTGCCTCTGACTACTACTTACTTCACTGCCAACCTCCACTGCCTCACTTCTTAACTACAACACCTCCTCCTTTACAAAAGTCCAAATACCACTCTGTCATACTTCACTTACTAACCATACTTCCATCCCAAACCATTCACAACCTATAAACTTCACAGTTCTCTGACCATACAAGCAAATACTACTACACCACTGTTTCATTCAATACAAATTGCAGCAACATTCCACACTCAACACTGTCAGAGAAGCCACAACCCACAATTCTTCTTCACTAACCATCATCTTACCAATTCCACACTGACTACCTACCGACAACCATCACAGTGCCTACCAGAAAAGCAGAAACTCATAAACAATTGCATACAACCAAAAGTAATCAAAATCAGATTATATCCAATTCAACATATGCAATAATCCAAATATTCAAGTCAAAGTATTCATAGAACAACCAATCAATCAAATACACTGCACTAATACAATCAACTCAATTATTCAAGTCAAAGTATTCATAGAACAACCAATCAATCAAATACACTGGACTAATACAATCAACTCAATTATTCAAGTCAGAGTATTTATAGAACAACCAATCAAATACATTGGACTAAAACAATCAACTCAAATATTCAAAGAACATCCTCTTCTATTATGTCCTTGTTTTTTACACTTTCCACATCTGTTTTGCTTAGCATGAAAGTCAGCCCCTTCAATCCTATTCATCCTAGGCCTACCAGCTCCACGAACAGGCTTAGGAGGAAGAACAATAGATCATTCTTCAGCTTCAATTGCTTCCTTATCAAAAGTTGGAATAGGATTGATCAAATGTGAATATGAAGCTCGATAATACTCAGCAGTAAAGTAATTCTCAATACATAAACAGAATTTCTGGTTAAAGAAATACACTTCAAAGCATGCGCACAAGGAAAACCTGTCACTTTCCATTAATTGCAACTGCAAATGCGATTTTTAAGATCAACCTTTTGAGATGTTGGAGAATGAACTTCAAAAATATACCTACAAAATGTAAAATTAAAAACAGTTAAAATATGTACATAGATTGCATTTCCAAAATATGATTATTAGCACTATATATATTCGCTCTAATCTATCTAATAAATAAGACCCAATTCATGTGCATAGAACTAATAGTGAAAAATAAGACTCATAAACCAAAACAAATAACAACAGGCATACTGTTCATATTCTTTAGAGAAAGTATATCTTATGTAAATTTTGATTTTGACTTTCTTTTAAAAAAAATGATAACCAATCTAGAAAAAATAAAGCATAAAGGTTATAGTAAGAATTAAAACCAGTAAACCTTGACAGTGATTTCAATGGGTAAGGCATCCACTGATTAAGTGGAATTGACTAAAAACATTCCCTTGATGCACCAGATTTGACTTTTCCAAAAATATCAACAGGATTGTCCAAGTCAAGAACTAATATACCATAAGTAAAATGTACAGACTCATCCAGACAAAAATAATGAAAGAGCTAAGAATTACATACAGTGTTAATTACAATGCCGCGGCTGTCAAGATTCAAAAGATCCAGAGGGGTTTAAAATTTATAAATACCAACAAAATGAAATCATAACACAGGCTACATAGCAAGTTGAAAAAAGATAAATGCATTTATCATTTTTTTTCAAAAACTATGAACATCATGTAAAAATATAGAAATAAATACCTAGATGATTTAGAAACACTCCACCCAAATCCTTCTTCCTTCAATTTCAACAAACGAGCTTCCATTTTTGGACATAGCACACTAGTCCACTTTGATGCCTCTTCTCTACGATTAGACATTTGCATCATCAGTTTTACCCTAATTCCATCAAGACAAGCAGTAACAGGCAAACTTCTTTCATCCAAAATCCAAGAATTAAAACTCTCAGCTACATTGGACTTATTTTCGCCATATCGCTTCCCCGGAAAAAACAAATCAGCCCAATGATCATATGGTTTATCATTCAAGTACTGTATAGCTTTGGCACCTCCAATTTCTTTGTACTTGGACATGGCTTTTTCAAACTCATGATGATTAGAAGCTATAGCACAACGCTCAAGTAAATGAGCTACCCAAACACCCCTTCCACTTTTCACAATGCTAGCAATATTATTTTGCATATGATGCAAACAATAAGAATGATGACTATTTGGAAAAAAATTTGGAATACTTAACAATAAACCCCAGTGTCTATCACTTAAAAAAGTTAATATTCTATCACAACTGAGAGCATTCTTTAGGTGTTTTAAAAACCAACTCCAACACTCTTCATTTTCTTTGGGAACAAGAGCCATTGCTAATGGGAAAAAACCTGGAAAAAAATAAAAATAAATAATTCACTGTTTATGTATTACATTTGAAACAACAAAAAATTAATTCACTTTTTGTGTAAAAAAAAATTATATTTGAAACAGTATTATCTAATAGTAGACAAACACATGTGTAGTCTACGCAGAAAGGGTAGAAATTGCAAAGATATGATACATAATTCATGCATACAATACAAAGAATAATATTCAAACATCTAAAACATATATGTTTTTATCTTTTCTATATGTTGTTTAAATCATTTGTATACCTTATGTAAGAACTTCAAATAAAGAGAAAAATGATAAATATGTTCAACATGTAGTAGTATCTATGATATATAATGACGGCTTAATATGTTATTTAATTCTTTATATTAAAAAATAAATGCATTTATCCTTTTTAACTCCTGTATACAGTAACATTTTGTATATCAAATTAAAGAACATTATATCTTTTACAGTATTTGTTTTGGATCAAATTTACAATAAGAAGAGCATGACTGTCCATTGAACAATTGTACCTACTTTGTAACTAGTGCAACTAGATTGAAGATGTTAGAGATAAAAACATATATGCATTTATTGTTTGAAATATGACAGATTCTGGTAAATCCAGCATAAGCAGTAGGTATCATGATAAACTGAAAAAAATAAAACATCTAGATTATGTATCTATCAAAATAAAAATAAAAAAACAACCAACATTAATCATCATTAATTTTTATTTGAATTAAATTGTCAGTTTGAATTCATTTTTGAAACAACCAAATGCACTATATTTGAAACAGTACTATATAACAGTAGACTAATCACTTGAACAAAATGCAGTATGTACACAATAAAATTCAGTAGAACAATAACTTAAAGAAACAGTACTATGTAACATAAATACAACATCAAAAAAAATTCAGTACCTTGATTCCCATTTTTCGCAGTGGCAGCCATCAAAATACCACTTCGCCCTTTCAAAAAGGTAGCATCCAAAAACACCATAGGACGACAATAGTTAAATCCAAATATACATGCCTCATAACATACAAAAACTCTCTCAAATTGATTTGTTTCAGAATCCACATCCATACTTGAATAACTATTTGGGTTATTTCTTTCCAATGCCTTCAAATACCAAAATAATTCATTGTAAGATTTCTTTTCATCACCAAAAATATCATTCATAGCCAATTTCTTACCCTTATAAGCAAAGTAATAGCTTAGCTCCACATCATAATCTCTTCTAAAACTTTTAATGATATCCTTGGTTTTTCTTTTTGGCTCATCACGAATTTGATTGACGATTAAACTTTTCACAAGATCACTATTAATGGTTGGACTACTAAGGGAACGAAATCCACCACCACAAGTATGAATCAAGTTAATGTTTTTAACAAATAGTTGGTCCAATTGCTTCAGTTTGCAAGAAGCATGAATCCTAAAAGGACAGCTAGCTACAGCACATCGAACTGTCAATCGTTCTTTACAATTCTTAATATACTGTACTTTAAATCCATTCTTCAAACAATAAGCACTAACTGTTCTACGGAATCCAATAGCAGAATCAAACTGTTGACCAACGCCAGTAAAAAATTCCATATTTAAATTCTTCTTCAACAACTCATGTAAATCCTTTTGTTGAGTAAAACCAGAATCTAAATCATCATCATAACCTAACATATTATTACTTGACTCAACACCAACAACTGAACCAGACTTGCTACTTTCACCAACAAAATTATCCATTGAATCATTCTTCAGCCGTAGAAAAAAAACCAAAAATTCTTCCTTTTTAAACCAAGACAAACACAATATAGCTTGAAGATCACTATCCGTTTCAATAAAGGTAGTCTTTGATTCTCGAATATAAAAAATATCAAAGCATAATGGAGTAAAATTATTCCACTGCTCCCAAATCCTATTCCTAACATAAGAAATAGAAGCATCCAATCCAAAACGAGCACTAAAACAATTGTTATTGAAATCAAACACAACTATAACAGATGAATCACACCTGCAAAAAAAATGTAAAAAAAATAATAAAAAAATATAACTATGTGAAACTGATCTTAAATAAAAACTAATAGCATAAGACTATTTAAATCATTTTTTATACCACTTTTTGAAAAAGATAAAACAATTTATCTTTTAGAGATCACTATCACTCTTTGGGATAACCTGATTACAACAGTGGAAAATATAACTATGTAAAACTGATCTTAAATAAAAACTAATAGCATAAAACCATTTAAATCATTTTATATACCACTTTTTGAAAAAAGATAAAACAATTTATCTTTTACAGATCACTATCACTCTTTGGGATAACCTGATTACAACAGTGGAACACGTGGAAGAAAAACATTCGTTGTGATTGTACCTATTCAAGTTTACATTGTTGAAAAATCATAGGTGAAAAATATGATCTGCAAAAATATACTTAATGGTGAAAAAGAAGAGCTAAAAAATTATCATAACAAACACACACTAAGATCAATATGGTCTTTAAAACACATAATCACATTCAATGGCTGCCAAATTATTACTAGAGCCAGAATGGAATTTTGATACACCATTCTTAAACATCTAAACAATCAGAGTTTAATTCCAAACTAAAGAACAAACGAAGCTAAATACACAGTGATTGTGTTATAAGAATAAAACAATACCATTCAGAAGCCATTATTCCAACTACATCAAACAAAACCTTCCTCCAATAGATGAAAACAGCCTCCTGTGAAAAGAAACATACAGTAACATCATAAAAAATAGAATTGAGAATGAGAAACAGCAAATAAAAAAGAGACTCACCAAATGAAGAAAATCGCCTCACGATTTCCCACAATTAAAGTCGATTTTGATTTGAGAAGAAACTAACGCCTCATGACCGCTTCAATTGCACAAGAAACGACCGCTTTGATTGAACAAGATACGTCTAATTTTCACGACCGCCTAATTTGCAAGATCGGTAGATTTCAGAAGGTACGTAGTTCTTTGAGAAGATGAAGACGCACGCGCCTAATTTTCACGATCGGTAGATTTCAGAAGATACGTACTTGTTTGAGAAGATGAAGATGCACGCGCCTAATTTCCAAGATCGGCAGATTTCAGAATATACGTAGTTGTTTGAGAAGATGAAGACGAACGCGCCTAATTTCCACGATCGATTTCAGAAGATATTTAGATGTTTGAGAAGATGAAGACGCACGCCGCACATAATTGTCCTCGAAAATAATAATTTCAAACCCGTGTCCTGGAAAAAAAATGGGCCATATAATTAGGCCCTTCGTACCAATTTCCACTATACTAAATCACAATGTCATACTGGATGATAATTTCATGAGCAGATACGAATTAACTTGAGCACATTGAAGGGTGAATCTATTATGCTAATTTCAATAATTGAAACCTACGATTTTATTCTTATCAATATTGCTCACTATATTCCAACCGCATTAGCCTTTCTCTTGTAGATACATTTACAGGCAATGGATCGTATCTCTTTGTGTACAACTATCAAAATCGTATTTTGATAATGTACTTGGAATCCTTTCAGATTTGTGCATCATACCATATGGCAAAGTCAACACTCATAATGGTTATATTGACAAGGATTTTCTATTCCCGATTTTGATAAGAAACTCATAGTTTCTCTTTGTTGTAACTGGGTTAACTCACAGCGGAAGTTATGGGTGAATTTAAAAAAAAATCGCTTACTGGATCTATATTGGGTCTATGAAATCTAATTTACTTAGAAAATTTCTAAATTTTCTTTAAATAAAATCTCTTATTTATTTAAATCTATAAATTGTATACAATTTTATTTGATTTATATTTTATACATATAAATGTACACATATGGATCATATACATATATGTATATGTGTGCATGTGTAACATGATAATTCGTGCAATGTATAACACGGCTATGTATAGATGTTGAGGTTTACATTGCAACGAACACGTTAGCTCATCCAATATGTATTGTGTATTGTCCAAATATATGTATACATTTAAACTTATTATTTATATAAATATTATAACTTGACATATATATATATATATATATATGTGTGTGTGTGTGTGTGTTAGTTTTATTTAAATAATTTTACAAGAATGAATATATATATGTGTGTGTATATATGTAAAACGTTAATAATTTATATATATGTGTGTGTGTGTGTGTATTATTGTAGTAAATATAATATATATATATATATACACACATACATAATAAAAAAATGAACAAATACACACACACATATTCATAAGCATATTAATAATATCTAAATGTGTCTATATATATATTAAAATTTTAATTTTTGAAAGAGTTCTAGACCGTATGCACAACATAATAAGATTTCATTATAAATTTTATTATATTAAGAAGTATGTAAATTGATCTATTAGTTGAAAATCAATAAAATATTAATAAAAATAATTTCGAAGCATTTTGTTCAAAATTTAGATTTCCAGAAAATCTATTATGATATTATAGGGTTTGAAAAAAACTCATAATTTTTCTCGATGAAAAATTGCTTTTTATTAATTTATATTTTTCGACCGTATGTTGTAATAATTTTTAAAAATAGGCAAAGTGAATTTTTTTAAATTCTCATTTTCTAAGTTAAAGCTTATTTCATGATAGAATAATTTTATAAAATTTAAAAGTTAATTTTGGAATATATTTTATTTTATATGAATTATTTAGATTTAAATAATATTAAATAATAGTAATAATTATCAATAATATTTTTCAGCTACAGAAAATTTTAATTACTGTAAATATACATGTATAAAATATATATTTTTAATTATTAACATGAAATGATGTTATAATTAAATACAAACCATATAAGTATAATTAAATGATATATTTAAATGTATATATTGACTAATAAAATAATAATTATTATAGTTAAAATATTCGGCTATGCATATCTGATCTATATGTACAAAATTGTTTTTTTAAATGATTACATACATATAACCAATTTAGTATGTGACAATATCAATACATATAAGAATCGTCACCTAACTAATAATATAATAATAATATATACGAATAATAAAATATTATCCAGAAATTTTAAGCTATATAATACAGTAATAATATACCTAAAACCAATTCCTTGAAGCACACATTATAATGATGAACACTCTTTCCTTCGAAAGTTTTTCAATTCGGCAGGCTGCTAATCCTTGAACCATGGACCTTTGACTATTAAATAGCACTCGTCTTCTGAATTGATTTGAGTGTGATTTGCTTGAGCTCCTAAGAGATGAAGTCGGCCAGCAATGGATGGGAATAATGGTAGCCAAAATGATTTTTCAATTAGGGTTAAAGGTGTTTAAATAGTGGATGGAAGAGAGAAAATAATGGATTATATCTCATACCAATTCTCATTAAATCTAAGTCATCCTATTCTAACATCTCTAAACTATTTGAGCCACCCCTGTAGCCCTCATCACAACTGAACATACCAACCCATCATCATGGGCTAATATCCCATTTAAGCCCAAAGAAATATCATTTGATTAAATCTAATTTAATTGCATATCGATATCGTATATCGATCGATATATTTATAACTATTATAAATATATTCGATAATATTTATTCCTCAAATCACATTCAAAACTTCATAATTAATATTTCATAAATATTAATTAATACTATTATAGATTAACTAAATCGTTTGGTCAAAAGAGAATTCATCATTTCGGTTATGTGACTCGTCATGTATAAATTTGGTCAGCGACTAATATCGAACTATTCGAATATTAACATTAACACATTACTTAGCAGGTAGTATGACATTTTTCCAAATTTATTGTTTACTTTGTTTTGGTAAAATCCAATTTACGTTGTTAAGCGTTACCCAGTTATGACTTTTATATACACCAGTTCTCTTCGTCAAAACTATATCACTTTGGACTTAGGGAATTTGGTAATGGTCAAAATTCCAATATCATCCATATTCAACTTTATAGTCCAAACATAAAGTCCCATGTTCAATAATAACAATTATTATTAAACGACTTCTCTGGCCAGAGACTTTGACTTTGAGTTGACGTGGTACTAACCCCATATAATCGAAGAGACGAATCCTCTCTTGAATAGTGCTTCACTTCCAATACTTCCCTCGACCCAAACATGGTCATTCAATGTATGTTGTGCTATGATTTGACTACAATCATCGTGGAACTTTCATATTTAAGATCCACGATATTCCTAAGTCGATAGAAATATGTAAATCTATTTTCTGTTTGTCCTCGGTTATATTAACCAACAGAAAACTATCAAGTGAGTCATTTCATAGTTATCCAATAACTATCAATATGTAACCCCTAAGTGCCCCCAGCAGTCATGAGTAATACACCGCCAAACATATGGAGAGCGTTTGAACTATAGTCTAAACGGATATATTGATATCCAATCTCGATGCATCTTGACTAGGAACATTTAAAATGGTATATTTGTCTTCATTGTGATAAATTACTCACAGTTACAGTACTTTGTAACTACCTTCCCAAAACATACAATTTATGGATTTTCTATTACATATACTTTTAATCAAATAAATTAATTAATATAACACATTATATCAAGTATATAATAGAAAGAAAATACCTTTTATTTCGAACAAGATTTATTATCGAGTTAGATATATGTAACAAATTACATAATTGCCTCTAGGGTATACCCGTAACTCTATCAATCTCCTACCTGCACTTGGGGTCAATTATGGAACCTTATTCCAACTTCTCCAATCAGTTTCCTCAAAACCAATCGGGTCAATCCCTCAGTGGACGGGTAAGCTATTTTGTTTCAGTTACCTACTATTTCAATCAACTCTCTCCAACGTTGATAAACTACCTTTATCATGTGGAACAATTCAAAACATGTCTCCTAACCTCTCGTGAGCTCTAAGTTCTATTACGAAATTTATCGCACGTTGTTATCATATAACAATGTTATGGGATTCTCAACATTTGGAATCACCCTCGGCTCGGTCATTAATTTGTGCATTTATTATATATACATCGTTTTTATTGCGACGTTATTCAAGTCGATGTACTTAGCCCTTTTTCATTAAATCAGCCACACTCTTTTATTTGAAATATTTCCAACTCAAAGATTCTTAACATGAATTTATTATTGACATATTATACTCGATATCACTTATGAAAATTTGAGTCCGAACACTTCTTTGTAAGGAGTTCGTTGTTTATGTAAACAATTCTCTAATATTTTGTAAATACACGAGAACAGTCCAAACTATCATTTAGTGATATTAATTTAGATTTGATATTTTCCTCATGTGTCAAATACACAAACAAATCACGATACCGTAGACAATATAACATGTACATGTATGATAATTGTTTGATTGCTAAATCTCTACCGGATTAGAAAAATAGCCGAATTTTTTTAAATAAAAATAACCGCAAACGCATGGCGTACAGTTCTAGTACGTGGCGGGTACGGGTCGATCCATAGGGAATTATATTGCTTTAAAATTCTATTCAATCAAATTAAACCAAGATATGAAGTTGTTTTAAGCTAAAAATTTGTAAAAAACTAACAAAAGCTAAAATGGATAAAAATATGAGAGTTTAAAGGCAATTTAGAGGAAAATCCCTTCTCATGATCACATGAATCAACAAAATGAAATTAAGATCTCTCTTTTGGTCATTAGTGAATTTAGTTGATATGTTTATCATAAGTATGGCCTATTTGTGCTATTAATTGGCGCAACATAAACCATCAAACTTTAACAAACCCACTAAACCACTTGTTAACTCTCATGAAAATGTTAATGAACTTGAAAATAAAATCTATTCTAAGCATGATCTATTCACTATTGATTAGTAATATAGACCATTAAATTTTGATTTTAAAATTCACTTCATTACCATAATCATATGTAGATGAAGAGGTAATTTGTGTTTTTGTTTGTTTAAGCATAGCTTATTTGGTATCAACAACATAGGCTATCAAATTCAAAGCTAATACAACAAAGTTAAACCACATCAAATATTGCCATTAAGCACAAAAGGAGATCACAAGTTATCAAAATGTTGAATCTACATGATTAAGAGAGCTTCATTACCCCTAAATTGAAGAGGTTTAGCTACTCGTATTTGTTATCGTTTCAACAAATGCAGATTGCAACATAAACATAAACAAGAGGAAAATGGAAGCAAAGTAAGAAGAGAGCTAATTAAAGTAAAATAAAAACTAATCTACTTGCATAAATAAAAAGATCTACACTACTAACATGAAAAGAAAGAGAGCATATAAATAGAAAAGAGCATGAATTAACATTGCATAAAAAATAAATTACATAAAAGAATAAAATGGCTAAGTAGCCATGAAATAGAAGAAGAGAATTTATATTTATTTTTTAGCATAAAACTAACTAACTAAAGAGGAGGCTAAGAGCTTTAATTACATGAACATATGGAGTATTTATACAAACCTAAAACCCTAATCCATATTTTTGGGGACTACCCAAAATACCCTTGAGGAAGTATCAAGTTGTCATTAGCATGAGCATAATCCACCGTTACATGTGCATGTAACTTTAATCTTCATTAGCATGTGCATTAGCTCCTAATAAGGATCATGGTAAGTGTGTAGGTGGGGTCCTCCATGATTTCATGAAATGATTTATTTCCATCTTCAATTGTTTTCTTCTCTTCTGCATGCATATCTTCATGAACCCTCTTGTAATTTCCATTCAATTTTCCTACAAATAAAAATAAAATGTGCAAATATATATTCTTAAATTAATATATGCACAAAAATGACCATTTTGCCTCTATATAAAGATGAATAAATGATGATTTGAAAATAATTTGAATTTTGGTTTAAACATGTTAAAATATCCTATATGCTCATTTATTTAATTAAATTCGATTAAATATGGAAGTAAAAATATGCACATTTACGTTCACATCAAATACCCCCACACTTATCTTTTTATTCGTCCTCGAATAAGCTAAAACTAAGGTAAATCCGTTTTCGTAGGAAACACGATTACATTGAGCGTATACAACAAGCCGTTAAACCTCTAGATGTCCCTAGTAGGATGAGTGTTGTCTCGTGAGCGTTTTCAGCGGATACTACCCACAAAATCCAAATGCAAAGTGAAAAATTCTTAAATGCAAGATTTATTTATAAAGATATGGATGCAAGTTTTGAAAATATTTACAAATGAAGAATTTACTTTCAAATTGACACGAATAAGTTAAATATAAGTTTTGGTCATCATTATGAAATTTTAGTCATTTTACTTGTTAAAATTTCCAATAAAAACTAAGTTTTCATAACAAATAGAATCTAGTTTGGCTAGCTGTTTTGGTTGATAACATAGTGCAACTATGAAATGGATCCTTAGTTGATTATCAAAGTTTTTCAAAGTGGTATTTTCATTTCTTTTGAATAACAAGTCAAATCACATAAGTTAAAATAGTGCTTGGATTTCAATTGCTTACTCCCTCTTATTTGAAAATTTTATTGATATTAACAATATTTACATATGCCTAACTCAGAAAACTGAGACTAGATATATTACTCATGCACTGCCTTTAGGGCTTATGTGAGGGGAATACATAGCGTGGCGAGTGAACACACAAGTGTGTACACCTATCTACTATAAGCATTACTAATTAAAGAATTTTTATATACATACACCTAACTTAGATAAACTGAGGCCAGATATACCGATCATGCACTGCCTTTCGGGCTTACGTGAGAAGGGTATAGAGCATGGCGAGTGTACACACTTGCATGTGAACACATGACTCTAGGTGTTTATAAAATATATATATATATATATATATATTGAAGAGAGAGTTTTGCAAAATCATCTTAGCATCATTTAACTTAGAAGATAAAAATGTTATATCCTTTTCTTTAAATTCACCACTTTTTTTTAAAAAGATTTTCAGTTAGGATATACTTCATAATTATCACCCATGAATCTTCCTATATACTAGTTAAACCATAGTTTCTTGTAATCAAACTTTATTTTTATTTTTGTTGAGACAAATAAATTTTCAAAAATTTCAATTTAATAACCAAAACCATATATTTATCCTATATTGTTTCTTCAAAAGTAATTAAAAAGAAAATTTGTTTTTGGGATTGTTTTTGTTTTTTTTTTAATTTTTTTGAGTTTTGGAAAGAAAATGCAAAAAATAAACATGAAAAATAAAAAAGAAGACGAGAACAACAAATCTGTGTAGTCTTTGTAAATTTCTTCCATTTGCTCCACAAAATCAAATTTATAATTATTAACATGAGGATGTTCAATTTAAAACTGTTGAGAACAAAAAATTTCCATTGAACCATAGTCGAGATTATTCTCGTTGCCAAAATTATTTGAAAACTGGTTTACATTTCTATTTTGACTTTGAAATTCATTTTGGAGTTCGAAGTTGTATTGGCATGAGTTATAAACGAAATCATTTGAATTTTGAAGTGATTCAAATTTTAATTACTTTGAAAACTTGAGTTAGAGCACAAATATGAACTACATAACTCATTTATTATTTGATTATTTTGCATAGAGAGTTCAAGTAAAGACGAAATCGTTTCAATGCTTTTTTCAATATTTGAGGGTTGGTCATCATTTTGAAAATATTGTTCAAAATTCGAATTGTTTGTACAAAAGTTGTCATTAAAATATCCATACGAGTTTGATGTGAAACTATATGGATTATATTGATTTTCATAACTATTGTAAACTTCTGGCGAGTAGGGAAACTTGGACATTTTCAAGAATGTTTTTTTTTGGATTTTTTAAAGGAAAAGTATTTATCAAAGAGAATTTAAAAAGGGAAATTTGATTTTTGTTTTGTTTTTTGGATTTTCAATTTTTTCTATTTTTGAAAAGATTATATATTTTTTTGGATTATTTTTTGAAAAAAAACTAACTTTTTTTTTGGATTTTTTATTTTGATTGAAAAATTTCAAAGGATTTAAAAACTAAGTCAATAAATTTTACAATTTTTTTTTAATTTTGGCTTTTGATTTTTTTAAAATATGCATGAACTAATGCAACTAAATGAATGCAAGGGCGTAAATTACAAATTTTCTATCTTAAATAACTCCTAACCCAAAATTGTATAATCACATTTTGTCTTAAATCAACAAGATATTTCTTAGCCAGGTAACGGACAGGATTTATCGGTGCACCACGAATCACCATAGCAATGCTACCGAAGGTTTAAGTACCTTCAGAGGAACAACCACTATAATATTTATGAATAACCGTAATATTTATAAATGGTTATCGCTCTGCGGCAGCCTTGCCACCAAGAAATTGAATTGTCGAAAGAATACAACTTGTCAATATATAATTAAGCCCTTGGTGAGCTCGTGACACCCTTAAGATGTCTAACCGTTATTACTAGTCAACTTCTAAGATGAAATGCAAAACTGAAATTAAACGTGTATTAACAATGCAACTACGAATGAACTTTTTTTTTGAATTTTTTTTTATAATGCAAGCAACCAACAATGCAAGGCAAATAAAAACAAAAGATAGGGGCTCGATATCAGAGCATGCAGAATTATTAAATTATTTTAAAAGTATATATATATATATATATATATCAAAGAAGAAACTAAAACAAATGAAAAACATAACAAATTAAACTAAAACAATTAAAAACAACTTGCTGTTTGTTTTTTTTCTTTTTTTTAAAATAAGGAAAAATAAAAACAAAAGCAAAAATTTTGTTGATTACCCCAAGAAACAAAAGCAAATTTTTTTAAGTGGGAAGAAAACAAATTCTTTTTTTTAAACAGGAAACAAAAGGCGAATGAATCTAAAACAAATTAACTAAAACAAGGGAAAACACACAAACTCAAAAGGATTTAAAATAATACAAATTAAAACCAAAACAAATTCACAATTTAAAAAAAACCCAATGCTAACTTCACCAAACAAACAAACCCGACCCAACAAAATCCACCCGACCCACAAATTAGTTTAGATAACGCGAAACATTCTTCTTCCTTTTTTTTTATCTCATTTTATTAAACAGTGAATACTCGATTTTCAGAAATCACGAAATGAACTCTCAATTCAACTTTATAAAATCAAATCTCCAGTCAAAAACAAAATTTAATTCTCACAGCTCAATACAAGGAGGTTGTGGATTCGTGGAAGATTGGTTGGTCGCGATCTTGAACTTAGGCGTGGAGATGGGTAGTGGAATGTTCAGGTGAGGCGATTGATTTGGGGAGGCAGATTTTGGGTTATTTCAAGTTCGAGTTGATTGCGGGTTGCAGAAATGATGTGAAGTTGTAGAAGGTTGTATGTTGAGGTTTGGGGAGAAGGCAGTAAAGTGGTTGTTACGAGGTTGCGGTATAATGATGGCTGGAGGAAGTTTGTGATGGTATGCTATGTGTTTTGAGTTGCTGTGATGAATGAGATTTTTGAACGTGTAGGTATGACAGTGTAGCAGAGGGATGTGGTAGTGTGATGAGGTGGTGTGACTAGTAGGGGAGGTTGTAGTTGGCAGTGTTGCAATAAAGTAGAGGTTAGGCATGTATGAGATGTTAGGTTTGTTTTGTTATGAAGTGGGGGGTTGTGGAGCTGCAGTGAAGAGTAATGGACCAGTGGTTGAAGAGGGAGGACTGTATATATATGCAGTGATGCACAGTTTTGATGTTTGCATAAGAGTGGCAGAAGTCTTGTTATGAAATGGCAGTGAGAATGTGCACAGTTGCACAGAAATGGAATGTAACTTTGTAAATTGAAAATAAAAATTGTAAAGAAAATTGTAAATCAAACAACAATAATTCGAAGAATAGAAACTAAAATCAAGTTAAATTCACCGGCAACGACGCCAAAAACTTGTTTGACGACTAAATCTCTATCGGAATTGAAAAATAGCCGATTTTTTTTAAATAAAAATAACCGCAAGCGCATGGCGTACAATTCTAGTATATGGCGAGTACGGGTCGTCTGCAAGGAATTGTATTGATTTAAAATTCTATTCAATCAAATTAAACCAAGATTTAAAGTTGCGTTAAGCTAAAAATTTGTAAAAAACTAACAAAAGCTAAAATGGATAAAAATATGAGAGTTTAAAGGCAATTTAGAAGCAAATCCCTTCTAATGATCACATAATCAACAAAATGAAATTATGATATCTCTTTTGGTCATTAGTGAATTTAGTTGATATGTTTATTATAAGTATGGCCTATTTGTGTTATTAATTAGCCCAACATAAACCATCAAACTTTAACATACCCACTAAACCACTTGTTAACTCTCATGAAAATGTTAATAAGCTTGAAAATAAAATCTATTCTAAGCATGATCTATTCACTATTGATTAGTAATATAGACCATCAAATTTTGATTTTAAAATTCACTTCATTACCATAATCATATGTAGATGAAGAGGTAATTTGTGTTTTTGTTTGTTTAAGCATAACATATTTGGTGTCAATAACATAGGCTAACAAATTCAAACCTAAAACAACAAAGTTAAACCACATCAAATATTGCCATTAAGCACAAAAGAGATCATAAGTTATCAAAATTTTGAATCTACATGATTAAGAGAGCTTCATTACCCCTAAATTGAAGGGGTTTAGCTACTCATATTTGTTATCATTTCAACAAAGTAGATTGCAACATAAACATAAACAAGAGGAAAATGCAAGCAAAGTAAGAAGAGAGCTAATTAAAATAAAATAAAAACTAATCTACTTGCATAAATAAAAAGATCTACACTACTAACATGAAAAGAAAGAGAGCATGTAAATAGAAAAGAGCATGAATTAACATTGCATAAAAAATAAATTACATAAAAGAATAAAATGGCTAAGTAGCCATGAAATAAAAGAAGAGAGTTTATATTATTTTTGAGCCTAAAATTAAACTAACTAAAGAGGAGGCTAAGAGCTTAATTACATGAACATGTGAGGTATTTATACAAGCCTAAAACTCTGATCCATATTTTTGGGGACTACCCAAAATACCCTTGAGGAAGTGTGGCCTTCAAGTTGTCATTAGCATGAGCATAATCCACCATTACATGTGCATGTAATTTTAATCTTCATTAGCTCCTAATAGGGATCATGGTAAGTGGGTAGGTGGGGTCCTCCATGATTTCATGAAATGATTTATTTCCATCTTCATTTGTTTCCTTCTCTTGTGCATGCATATCTTCATGAAGCCCCTTGTAATTTCCATCCAATTTTCCTACAAATAATGATAAAATGTGCAAATAAATATTCTCAAATTAATATGTGCACAAAATTGATCCTTTTTTCCTATATGAAGATGAATAAATGATGATTTGAAAATAATTTGAATTTCGGTTTAAACATGTTAAAATACCCTATATTCTCATTTATTTAATTAAATTAGATTAAATATGGAAGTAAAAATATGCACATTTACGTGCACATCAATAATTCCTATTGCTAATGCATAAAGAATCCATCTTACATTTTTCGTATTAAACATTTTAATAGGACATCCTTGCATATCGTTTTGGGACATTCCCAATATCTTTTATACTTACTATAAAAGATATTATTTACAAATCCAACGTTAAGTGTCAAAACAATTAAAACTAATTTTAACACAAGTAAATCGTTAACGATTGGCAGTGTATTGTTTACTTATGGTTTAGAAATATATATGTACCTTTTAACGTTCTTTTTATGAGCAAACGCTTCCTCTACGTTTGATTGACAATCAATCTATTTGATATTTCTATCAAAACACTTGTTCAGTTTTGATGCTTGTTGAACGACGCTTTCATATCTATTCCAGGAACATATCCAAACACTTACAAATCCAAATATCGCTCTGATTGACTTCGAGACACTTTGGATGTTATGTACAAACAGTCTGTTCTAAACCATTATTTAGAATTTTCCATTTCAGCACATATTTACCAGACACAAAGTCATGCTAAACAATAATATTGGGAATAATTTTAACCAACTTGAGCACATCGAATTGTGAATCTATTATGTTAATTTCAACAATTGAAATTTACTATATTATTCTCATCAATATGGCTCACTATATTCCAACTGCATTTGTCTTTCTCTTAAAGACATATTTGCATCATATGGATCATATCCCTTTGAGTACAACTATCAAAATCATATTTTGATAATGTGCTTGGTATCTATTCGAATTTGGGCATCATACCTTATCATAGAGCCAATATTCTTAATGGCTTAATTGAGAACTAAGGATTATATATTCTTAACAAGGATATGAAACTCATAGTTTCTCTTCGATGTGTGAGAATACTTATTAGACACTCTAATATGAAGTGTTCGTTTAGGTTAAGTTCATTTCATCCCACGTAATCAGTTTCATATTTGGATCATATCCATATCCATTCTAATTCCAATAATTTCTCAAAGAAATTACTTTGTTATGAAGTTGGTATTTCTTGAAACAACAATTGTTTCTTAGTGCAATAGAACAGATATTCATAAACACTTTATGAATTACCTTATGTATAAAATTGATTTGATTTTAGTTTACAATACTTATGTTCACAACATAAATTAGTCATCCAATGGCTATCGTAACCAAACTTCTTCTAGGCGATTCATACAAGATCAATTACGTATAATTATCACATGCAGTCTTTCGACTCACATAACCCACTAACTCTTTAGCCTAGGACATGGTGGGGTTTCTTATAAACCCATATATGTGTGATTTTGTAAACTATTCTTTGGATGATATTAATTTTAATCTTGTACTACTCTTAGGTACACACCTTACAGAAAGAGTTTAATTCAACTTCACTCATCATTAATCGTGCTTTGTCTGATAAAGTTCGACTACTCCTTATCAATACATCATTATGTAGTGTAGGGAGAGATTAACGTTGAGAATGAACCTTTATTCGTTTTAGGTACGTTTGGAACTCTTTCCGATATACTTACCCACATGATCAAATCGAATCAATTCTTCTACATGTTATATTATTTACTTCCATTTTATATTCGATGAGCTTATTATAGACCATATACATGTGTATCAAATACATACATTGATGTTTGTGATAACTCATCGGTGAATATGACGAAGTGTGTAGAACTGTTTTGGTATTAATAAACTTACGATTGCATATATCTATATATGTATCAATCCTAAGAGTTTATTAACTCTTATGATACTCCAACTAAATGGATGCTTAGCGTTTAATTTTTTGAGATATAATTAATCGGTATCATATTATTCATAATCATATAATAAAAATTATTTCTCAAAATTATGGTTTAGTCTATAATTTCAAAATAATTGTAAATAATTTTAGATACTTCAGTATTTCCAATGCATCACTTTTTTATGAAAACAAATGCCACTATAATTTTATTTCATAATGAATATTCATAATATTCACATTAAAATATAATTATGTCTATTTTTCAGTTGACACTGATAAATAGTCATTATTTCATAAATAATGTTCGGTAAGTTTTACGAAAATAATTTTCATAATTCGATGCAATTAATAAGTGCTATATGTCATGCTCCCACTATTCCCACCATTACTATAATAGCGTACTAAATTCGAAGGTCCATCATTCACTTAATATAGATTATTTATTCCATACACTATAACTAGTTTACAACAGAAAGTTCTTTGATCAAATATCTTGAACTCAAAGAAAAAAAATCACATAGAAAACAATTTTCTATATGAAAATACATTTCGGAATAGAAATCATAATTTTTATTCAAGTATCAAGTGTTAATTATTATTTTACAATTCTCATTACCGATGTTTTTTTATGAAGTAGAAGTGACCATTCACTCTCTTCATCTCAGCTATAACTTTAATCACATCTATTGTTATAAATTCTTTTTCTTTCTAAATGGTCGAACCATTCAAAAGAAAATTGTAACGACCCGTAAATTTTCAATAATTAAAGTTGTCAATTTAATAAGATTTTGGTAATAAATTTGAAAGAAATAAAAACTTTGTAATTTAATAATGAAATGAATGCCAAAATGAAATGTAACAATGTATTTAAAAACTAATTATTAACAATTGAAATGAAATTACAAATTTTTTGAAGTAATGTAAATTGTTATACTTGGCTATAAATTTATGTAAGAAATCAAATACAAACATTTAAAATTTATAAATGATTTAGTATAAAATAAATGACCACTGAATAAAGATTAGATATATAAGAATGGTAACATATGTTTGTGAACAATGAATTCAAAAGGGTGATTAAAAGTTATAGTAACAGTTGTAAGTTACTATTTAATTGGTCTATTAATTTAATTGTAAATGTTACATTTGGGTATAAAACTGAATATAAGTGAATAAATGTAAGTGTGGTATGAATAAATGAATTAGTATATAGTTTATGGTAATTGGATGAATTAAACATTTTGTAAGCAATTATGATAATTAGTGGACATAATAAACTTGAATGTAATATAGAGATAATGATAACATTTATTGCAAGTTACATTCTATTTAGGCTATAAAATGAATTGGAAATCAATTACATTTAAATGTAAGTAAATGTTCATTGATTTGAGATAGGACAGTAATTGTAAATTGTGAATGTAATGAAATAAATGGAAATGCATATTTTATTCATAAGATAATATAAAAGAATGAAACCTATCTGAATGAATTAATTGAGAATTCAATCATAATAAACGTATACATTTAACAAATTCAATATAATTGAGAACAACTGTTAATACAAAGGAAAGATGGATATTTGAATATATATTAATGAAATGAAAGGTAAACGAATATTAACGAGGTTTGTAGAGTAGTATAGACTTAATAAATGGATTAGAATTGAATCAAATCAGTTTATTTGAAATTAATTATAACTTATGGGAATTCAATTCATAACAAATAGATTTATGGTAAGAGAATGAAATTAATTACTTTGCTAATAGAAATTTGGATGAATTGGGAAGTTATTAATAATGTATTAGTATCTAAACCAATGTTAATATGGATTTATTGGAAATTTAAACTTATACTTTTAAATTAGATAAAAATACAGTGTTTGCACGTAATGACTTTCTATATTTTATTTTCTATTTCCCTATGTTTGTTTCTCTAATTTTTATTTTCTATTTTATTTGTATAAACTTTGAATATATTCATTTGATTTTTGATTGTTGTCACTTTTAATAATAGCTTAGGAATTTCAAGAGATATTGGTTACCTGTTTTGTGTATTTGTTGCCTTTTCATTGCGTGCAAACAAAGAAAAAAATAGACAAGATTCTTTCCCTTAAATTGTGCCTTTTAATTTGCTAGCCTTTCATTTTCTAGACCTCATCTATAGCCGTTCAACTTTTTGTAACCCTAGCCGCCATCTAGCCTTTTCTTATTCACGTGAAAAAAGGTTTCTCATTTTATCATTTGCGTGAGGAAAGAAAAATCTAGATCCATGGCTCCCTTCTTCCTCTTTCTCTTTTCCTTTTCTCTTTTGTTTTGCTTTTGTCTTCATGCTAGGCTTGGCTATGCACCTCCTAACCGACCTCACCACCACTCCATCACCTCCATGCCGACCATCACTACCATCATCACCTCCTCCACCCATAGGCCGTGACCACCATGAAGACTCCATCACCAAAACAAAGTGCAAACCCTAGCCAAACTCCATCTTTGTTCACCACTTCTCCTAATTGCCTCGGCCAAACCACAACACCACCTCCTCTTTGCTCTGCCTTGATCTACAACACCTTACCGTGATCACTTGACCAAGATCCAACATAGGGCCGAGCCCATATGACTATGGCCGAACCAACAAACCCAAGACCATTCACATAACTTGCCTCCTTGTATTCCTATTGACTTTGACTTACCACCACTCCAATAACCCACCATAGCCGAGCATACTGGATGATGGTCTAGCCAATTTGCTTGTGACCGAGCCACTTGTGTTGGTCAAGCAAGGTCATGTTACTATATTTCATATTTCTCCATTGTTTTAATTTCTATTCTTTTGTATTGAAATATATTCTTATATATGTTGTATTTGTTTGCATACAAGATTTGAATCTGACTCTTCATTCACTCAAAAGTATAGTCGTGCCTTGTCGTGCTTTTCGGAGTTACAATTGCATATTTTGAATTATTATCTTCAGCTTTTAAAAAGGTGAGTTATTCACTCTAGACATATGTACTTTTATAATTGTGAATTGATGACAAGTTAATTGTATAAAATAATGTGTTATGTTCGTACATGCCTGTGATATATTTACGTGATGTTAAATACTGTTTATATGCCTGTTATATCATTTGTTATAATATTATTTGTATACTGTTATCTATTTCATGCCTATCATCACTGCAAGTTCCCTATCACTATGGGTTGAAATGATACATACCCGAACGAACTTTAGAATAGGGAAAAATCGTTATGGGCTGAAATGATAGGCCTGAGCGATTTTTATTTATTTTATTTAACTTGGGATTGCGGGTTTGAAATGATAGAACCTGGATTTTTCTTTGTAAATTACGGATTGAAATGATATATTATCCGTATCACTTGACCTAGGTTAGAAAATATTATACAGACCCGTGGTTATTTTATATATTCTTCTGGAAATTTTTAAGCATTTTTAAATTGTAAATTATGATATTTTGATTTAAATTTAATTAAAAATGATTTTTATAAAGTGTTAGTGATTTTTCTACAAGTTAAAAATGTGAAATAAATAAATGGAAAAATTGGAATTTGAATATAACTTAATTTGGAAATTTGTGATTTTGTTTAAAAATGAAAGTTTAAGTTAATCAAATAAAAATGGAGATTAAGTTTTATTTATGAAATGGCAATTTAAATTTAAGTGTTATGTTAATTGAAAAAAAAATAAAAAGAATGGGAAAATGGTACACTTGAATTTAATAAGTGAAATTATTGGAAAATGTGATTTTATTGTAAAAATTTTCTTTATAAAATCATAAGTTAAAGGGTATTTGAATGAACATTTTTGAAGTGGAAAAATATGATTTTTATAAGTTAAAATAGAAGTTTAATTGTTTCTGAAATTTTATTATAAATCTGAAAATTGAATTACTAGCACTTCAGAAATGCTATCATTTCTCAAACTAACTTAAAATCTGAAGTAAAGGATACTGCAGCACTTTGTAAGTGCTGTGGTTGATGTAAATGAACTAAAGGCTAAATTGACTAAGGGCTACTGCAGCACTTGGTAAGTGCTGTGGTTGCTGAATTAAAAACTAAAACCTGGAACTAATAAAAGAGCTATAGTAGCACTTGATAAGTGTTGCAGTTTGCTGAATTGAACTAATTTTTCAAATTGAACCCTCAACTACTAAGCAGTTTTGTAAATGCTGTCTTTTTCTGAACTGAACTAGTTTTCAAATGAAACTGAACTACTACAGCAGTTTATGAATGCTGCCTTTGCTGAAATGAATTGTTTCAAATATAACTTACCGCAGCATTTTTCTAAGTGCTGCGAAAGCTGAAATTTCAATGTTTTAAAGTATTTAAGTGAATAAATGAACTCATAAAAGGCTAAATTTTTGGGAATTGAATATTTGATTTGTAAGTATAATGACTTTACTTTTAATTGGTCTGGAAATGAATTTAGTTGAAATAGTATTTAATTAAGAATTGTCTTTAAATATATTAGCTTGAAGCTTATTGGAATTTAAGATTTAAGAATGTGACCTTATAAAGCGGTTTTGGTTTAAGATAATTTAAAGGAATATTTCAAGTTAAATAAATTTAAAGAAATATTCAGTGATTTGGAAATTTGGGTTTTATTTAAATAATATATTGATTTAGTTTTTTTGGAATTTAAATGATATTATGGCTTTAGTTTTTGAAATGGAAATGATATTGATTTGGCTATGAAATGAAATAATATAGTATTTAGTTTTGAAATGGAAATGATATTTTGGTTTTGAAGTATAAACTATTTTGAAATGACCGCGGTGTTATAATAACGTTTGGTTGTTAAAGAGACCGGGATCGGATATGGGCATACTCTCTATCGATACCGAAAACCACTTTAACAACTGTGTACGCGGTGGAGATTCCAGAATGAAGTAGGATGGTGGCGACGATCCTATAGAGGTATATACGTGGACCTAACTCCCGTGAGTTAGTATAAGGTGGCTAAAACAGGAGCGATCTCAGGCCAATGAGGTAGCACCTCTGATCGGACACATTTCTTCGATACTATTCTATTACTTGTGATTGATTTGGTGGCCACCCTTCGATTTTTGATTTGGGAGTGTGTTCCGAGGTGGGCGGTAGTGGCTGCTACGCGTTTCCACCAGCCCGTGTGCGTAATTGGTATATCTACCCTGGCATTGCCTTGTGTGCCGTGTCACCTACCATAGCGAGCTTTACTACGAGTTTGGTTTTCTCCCGTAGCCCATGGAGTATTTAGGGTAGCCTCCCGATCTGGAGGTTTGCTGATACTAGATAGACTACTGGGACTATTACGTGTTAAGGGCTATATGGGTAACCCCTTAATGATATTAAAAAGTATGTTTATTTTACTGTTAGACATTATTATAATAGCGAATATTACTACATAGTAAATAGTTTAACGGATCCTTAGAGGATGGGCGGTCCCAAGCATCCTTTAAGTTACTTGTACTTTTATATTACAGTTCACTTGAGTTGGTTTACATTATATAAGTATGTATGTCCTGACTCGAGTGTTTTGTGTTTTGCCTTACGCTCGGGTCAGACTGAGTGATACAGCATTCGAGACTCACCTTTGGAGTTGGAGCTTTTCTTGGAGATCCAGCTATCTATTTCGCTTTCAGTTATCCAGTTGATTCCAGTGATGTATTCTGATTTATACTTGATTATCATATTGAGTGTAACGACCCTAGATTTTAAATTAATTTAATTTAAGAATTAAATAAATTTTGAATAAAAATTTGTAAAATTAATTTTTTATGAAAGCGAGTTTCCCCGATTCAAATAGAAAATATATGTATATATTGGATTTGAAATCAAATTGTAAATAAATAATTAATGTAATTTTTTTTTAACCGATGATAATTTGAATTTAAATAATATTAATAATAATTTGAGTTTATAAAATATATATATAGTAAAATACAAGAATAATATCAAGTAAATACAATCGTTAGAAATTTAACAACATATTAACAATAGGAATTTATTCAAGTAATAAATAGAAATACAAAAGAAATAGAAAACATCTATGTACAAACAAAAAATAGTAAATTATGTAAATTATAAAGCAAACCAGAAAATCTGCATAGTCAAGAAAGAAATAATAACTTGTTAGAAAGTAAGCATAGGATAGGTATGAATACAAGTGGTTCGAATATGATAACCATGCAGTCTTGAGGACAACTAAATCAAAAAGAATATGTAGGCTGTAAAGTAAACAAAACAAAAGTATAAAAGTTAAGTGAGAAGATCTGCTAGTCAAACAACCCAGCAAAGAAATACATGCTCAACAATAAAACAAGTAAACATATCTATGAAGTTTGCAAGACATGACAGTAAAGTGTTTTCATGTACAAGCAAAAAGGAATAAAATATATATAAAATAACATACAACATCACTTCAGCCCATAACTTTAGTACAAGATAACATCACCCTGTACAAAATATAATATAGCATGTAATCTGCTTCTCTACATATCACCTCCTTTTCTATATATTAATCAACCCCCTACATCAGTTCGTTCCTTCAAGCTGAGCAAATCCAAAGTAAGTATTATTTCAAAATTTAAAACATCAAACAAATCAACTACAAAGCCAGAGATAAAAGAAGAGATTTCTAGCTAAGTAAATTTCAAGCCTATGGTCTCTGTTTTCAAATTGTTCCAGGTGAGCAACTCACTTACCTCTATGTTTGCTTTGTTATGATGTTTGTGATTTAAGTTTGAAAATGATTTGAAGTGTTGCCTGGCTGTTGAATATGCTTGAATGTTGCATATATATATAGGGGTCTACATATCTGGGTGTTTCTGTTTATAGGCAACATGCTTCATAACTATTTAAAGAAAAAGAAAAATCATCAAAATCCCTTTTTCCAAACCCAACACTGTATACTTTGATCACTGAATGACTACTGGATAATGTTTATATGTGAGTAACATTTTTTCTTAAAACACTTAAGTATAAATATGAATTGAATTGCATGTGGATGCCTGTGATAATTATGGTTTGTGTGGATATATAGATGAGTAAGTTTACATATATATATGAATGTGGATGTGTGCACATCTGTTAATGTTTGAAAACACCTCTGATTTCATTTCAAACTCAGTATTTAATTTAAATTACTCTCTCTCTTAAGTCCAATTATTATTAAGATTTGGAATTTAAACAGGATATGTCTGTGATGGGAATGTTGACGAATGAGTATATATATCTGCAAGTATGTTTGTATGTGTATATATGAAGTAGGGTATGTATGTCTGGAAACATGAACAATTGTTCTGTTCCAGGTTACAGTGGGTAAACAAATTCAAAAGAAAAAGAAAAGAAAACCCCAAATCTCTATATCTAATCATCATTAGATTGAGATGTTAAATTAAAATGTGTTCAAATTCATTAAATCTTAATCTAAAAAAAATATATATATATTTTTAGTATGGTTAACAAGAAATTTTAACCTGGAAAAGAATATACAGTAAAGTTCAATGTATGACCAAAAATTCAAATTCCTTATTTATTTGATTCACTTATATAAATGTAATCACCATAAAAAATCGTGATTTTTAGAGGTTAAATTAATTTTTTTTGAATTGGGAATTTCGATAATTTGTGAGTTGAATTGAGATGACTATTTCGTCAAATTTGGATGATCGGCGTGGTTATGTTGTTCGAGTTCTGGTCAGAAGGTGGAACAAGCATCCTCGATCATGGGAAAAATATTCCCAAATTTTTTTGTGGATCGTAGTGGTCGAAAGTGATCAATTTAGGGTTCGAACCAGTTTTGGGTTGCTTGAATTTGCGAGGTCACCGCGATGTCTCTGGATGATCGAAGTGTATGTGACTTTGGGAAAGGCAGCGTCGAAGATCGACGGAGGTGTGGCCAAAAGTTGAGGATCTCAGGTGGTCTGAATCGTGGTGGCGAGACAGTTTTGGTTGGGCGTGTTCGAGTGCTGTTCGAACAAACGAACATATTGTGATTTCGAACTTTTCGTGTTGAACTGGGTTTTGATTTCGAATGTGAGATCGATTTGTGGCTTGCAAGGGGCACCGTGGATCGCCGGAGTGATGGAGAACCACCGTGCACGTGCACGGTGGCGAGGGGTGTCAGCGTTTCGAATGCTTGTCGTCTCGAGTAATTACTCGAGAAGGATGAGGAGTTGCGCGAGTGAGAACCCGAGTGCGTAAGCGTTTTTACCTGTTATTATAGTTTAAAACTTTTACTTAACTAAAGGGAAAAGGAAAAGAAGAAGAACGTATGTGAGAAAGAGAGGGGACTCGGGAAGAACTGCACTTGTCTCGGGTTTAATCTCGAGTAAACAATGGAGTGGCCCGAGTGCATTTTGTGGGTACGCTAATATAAAACAGTTTTAAAAATTTAAAATAAAAACAAGTTTTAGATTTTATAAAACAATTTCTTTTATACATAATAAGAGTTATTTAATTTTTAGTTGATAAAAGTTATATAGTTTTTTTTACTTAAAATCAATTTAGTTTTGTTTTGTTAGGTAATTTTGAAATAAATTTTTAATAGCTTAATTAAGAAGTGATTAAATAGATAAATGATTTATCTTAGATAATATTTTAAATCATTAGTTAACTTAAAAGGTTTAAGTTAAATTATATGATTATGTTAATTCATCTCAAAGGTTATTTAAAATAAGAGTTTAATGATAATTATTATAATTAATTAAGGAAAATTAATTAAATGGTAATTAATTAAGGATAATTTATTAAGTGGAAAATAGGCACAAGGACAAATTTTCATAAAATTTTTGACTGAAGGACAACAAGTTTTATTTTTAGGTTGAAGGACAAACTTTGGAAGATAATTAGGCTGAAGGACAATGCTAATACAACTAGCATTTTGTACAATGTAAAACTGGATATAATGCTAGTTATAATTAGCATTTTGTACAATGTTTGCACTGTACAAAATGCTAACTATATTTAGCATTTTCCTTCAGCCTAATTTTATTTCAAAGTTTGTCCTTCAGCCCAAAATGAAACTTTGTGTCCTTCAGCCTAAATTTTTTTCAAAGTTTGTCCTTATGCCTAATTCCCTCATTTATTAATTTAAGATTAATAAATTAATGAAGATGATTAAGGAATGATAAATTGAGGAATAATTAATTAAAGTAATTAATTAATGATAATTAATTAAATGGTGAATTAAATAATTAAAGGTTGATGAATTATAATTAAAGGTTAATCAATTTATTATTAATGGTTAATTAATAAATGATTAAAGGATAATTAATTAGAATGATTTGTAATTAATAAATGTTAATTAACCAGGATTAGAAATTCATAAGAAATTAATCTGATTTGAATTAATCAGACAATTAACTTACCTTACTTATGAATATTTGGATTCTATTGAATGTGAATTGTTTGATATCCCTGATTTGTGATGCTTTGTGATACACCCTGATTTATGTTATGATCTGTAATTTACTTATCTGTGATATATATATATATATATCTGTGATCTGTGAATGAGCGATAAGCGTGATAGTCAATACCGCTTATCAACTATATTTCTGTGTTTTAAATCTGTGATGATTGAATGATGTTGCACTATCGTGTTAAACCCTGGACCATACCATACACACACAAATATGGATTTCACAGGGAAATCGATTAAGTCACAGATTTTTGAAATGATTTTTTTTAAAGTTGAATATTTGAATTCAAATGTTTGAAAATGAGATTGGGTTTAAAGTGAAAAGCTTTTGAAATGGAATTTCAAAGATGAAAATTTATTTTGAGTAACTTGATTGAGTTTTGAAATTTAAATATTTGATTTAAATTTGAATTCAATATTGAAATTAAATTCTATGTTTTGGAAACTAGGGACAAAGGATGTTATACCAGTTATATAAGGGTCAAACTATTTTAAAAGTATTGATTTGGGAATTTGAATTTAAATTCAAAGGCTTTAACTCGTGTAAATAAAATTGGATTTTTTCTGAAAACGAAAACTGTTTGTTTTCAAATAATAAAAGCTTTCACATAAGAAATGAACATCCAATTTGTGTTAAAAAGAATTTCAAGTTTGAAAATGAAAATGACTTCCAAGTTTTGGAAACGGATTGAAACTATAAGTTAAAACTTTGATTTAAAGATATTAATGGGTTAATCCTATCGAAATGAAATTGTTATGGAAATCTATGAATTGATCTTCGTGAAATAACTCTTTTTGTTTAAAGATTTGAAATGGTAATTTGTTTAACCATTTAAAGAAAGTTTTGGGTTTTAAGTTGTGGCTTAATTGAAATCCCATATCCATATGTTTTAAATATTTCGCTCACTATTCGGGTTAGCCGGGAAAAGACCTTTGTGTCATATAACCCATTCCGAATAATGATACGTCGTATATGGATAGCATTTGAAGACCGGTGATGAAGACCGGATATTTTCGAAAACAAAAGGACAACTCGTCGAATGTCTTTGCATCGACTGGTCCCCGATATAGAGATTTGATCATCCTTTGTGATGGGAAGTCCGGATGTGATTAGAAAATTATCCGGATTTGCAAGGGCTTCGTAAGAAGTGCCTTCGGTTCTGTTCGAACACGGAACAGACTTGTATGGTTACATGTCTGATATTACACTTTGAGATATAAAGCTGATTTCTTTCAAATACATATCTGTTTGGTGGCGGAGTATTTATTCTCTTAGCTTAACACCCTTCTCTGAGACGTACGAGCTCAGAGGTTATGTAGTTGAAATTTATCAGCGATATATTCCCAATTTGGTAATGTGACATGTTGAGTGTTGCTGTGTGATGATCATTGTTTGATCATTTGTGATATGATCATTTGTTTGATCATTTATCTTTGTGATCATTACTTTGATCATCTGTTGACCCAAAGCATGGCTTTGTGAAAAGCGTAGCTTTGTGGACGAGACTTCGTCGAACCTCACAACCCGGAAATGGTCAAAACAGGAAGGATGCAGCAAGGTTATTAGGGGGTAGCGCCCCTTTAGTGTATGTCATTCCTTCTGGATAGAGGTGGTATCATGGTATGGAGCCCAGATACTTAATCTATGTTGTTGCTGCATTATTATTCTTATGTGGTTGTTGGAATCGAGGATCCTCGGGAAGATCGGTTACGATCGGGGGATGACATATTCGTGTCAGTAGTTACCCAGTTAGGGGTAACCCGGCCTTGTGTTGGCAGAGATCTAACCGTAATGTTAGGTTATTTCTCGAGGCATCTTTCCAGGGGCGTTCCTTCGTGGCATAGGAAGTTCCTTAGCCTGACCATTTGTTGGAAATCCATCTTCCAATACGAACTTTGTACGGTATTAGTTGTAGAATCTGCCATTTACGTACGGTGGTCACCACTGTTTAGATGGTAGCTATAGTAGGCATACGATACTGGTCGTATGTTGGCTAAGATTTATATTCTACTTTCGAAATGTTTTCTACACTATGCACTAAAAATAATATCAACAAAGATTTGATTTTGCGTAGTAAGCATCTTTGACTATCATAAGAAGAAATCTCCTCCAATTCTGCGTTTGCATTGTGTGTGTGGTGGGAGGTCTTATGGTAGTTTCATTTTCCAAAAGCATTGCGAATTTACTTTTAAAATTCTCTGCTATTTGTTTTAAAGATAAACCGTTTTTGTTGCTCACACCAGTCTCATGACTAATCCGGAGTTTATTGTTTCTTTCCTAAACTCTGGGTGCTCAAAAATTTTCTACACGAGCAGTCTAGAGTTGGGTTTTTCAGATAGTCAGGATTAGTAGATTTTCTGGAGCTAGTTCAGTCTTTGGATATGGACTGCACTTGCTTATCTTTGTGCCCCGTTATTGGGAGTTCGAGCTATTTCTGGATTGGTGCTTTGAAGATGGAGATTATCCGCTGCTGATGTTATCGTTTTCTTTTCCGGTGCTATTTCTTGTATCATATCACAGATGTATATTGATATTCATTTTATCATTCTGTTGTATCAGATATTGTAACAGATATTGTATATCAATGTATTATTCTTTTTCTTCCGCTATGTTGTTTACTTAACTGTGTTATAAGCTCCGGAGAACCAGATTCGGCATTTGAATCTACGGCATTTTGAGTACGAGTGGAGTACGAGTGCCGATTTTCGAAGGCCGACTTTTGGGTCTTTACATTGAGACTTCTGTTGTATCTTGTAACTCTGATGTTTATATATAGTAGCTTCATGAACTACTATTTCTTGCTTCCGCTGCATTGTCATATTACTCTGTGTCTGTGATCTGTGATTTATTTACTGTATATTCTGAGTTTTTGCCAAATTTATATTTACAATTCGGTATTTTGAGCAATTCAAGTCCGACATGTGCGGATTTATTGTCGATTTGAATGGTCCAAAATAGTGGGTCGCTACAAAAATCCTTACTACAATATCATAACAAACTCTTTACCAAAGTGTACTCGAACATCCTTAGAATTTAAGGACATCAAATAGTTTGCGCTTTGTGTAAACTGATCAAGCTGACATTTCAGTGATCGAATTCTTAGATCTTTCTTATAGTTTTGGTTTAGTGTTACATTTAACAATACGATCCTTTTTGTAATCAACCAAATTGAATACTCGATCTCACGGTACTGTTTATTGGCTTATTCGAGTGAACTAACTTCATCGAAGTGTCGTACACTATGAACTATGACCATTCCCCATATAACACTTATATATGAAGTATATATCCATAGTTTTATATTGCTTTGGTGCTCGGTGTTAGTGCCTTAGGCATTGGTTTGGATAGCAACAACCATATGACATTATATAAAATATAGTTACTAATGTTTTATCAAGTTATATATAGTATATAGTGTAGGATATTAAACAAGTATTAATTAAGAAGGCTGTACAATATCAAGTAAAGATTCAAGAGGCTGATATAGAGATTCAAGAGTTAGAAATTAAAGACTCATGAGTATCGAAGAACTTAAGATTTCCCAGATAAGTTACAGAGTCGTAGAATTTTTGTTAAAACCCTGATAGCACCTCTTTGATCTTTCTCTATTCTGCTTTTCAAATAGTTTTTAAATGTTCTAAATTTCAAAAATGATTTTAAAAAAAGAATTCTTACTTTCAAAATGATCTCTCAAAATAACCTTCAATTATTTTTAACTTTTGATTTTACAAGATTATATATGTTGACAAATTAAGTTTTTAATTAGTTTATATTTTAAATATACTTTTAATCTTTTATACTTTGTTATAGTTTTGATTTTATGATGTCTAAATATTTATAGGTATATTAGAATATTTATAACTTTAAATATATTCACTCGTACTTCATATATATTATTTTATTACAAAAGAAATTTATATTAAAACCTTTATATATTTAAAAATATTTCAAAATAATTTTTTAAAGTTATTAAATTTTGATATGATTAAAATATGTATAAACTATGTTTAGATAAGTTTACAAAGTATAAAATATTTTACAATGTATAACATTTTCAAAATATGTTTTAAAAAGTAAGTTTTCAAAATGTAAAAGGATATGTCAATATACCCTCACCCTATATGTCGACATATGGACCGTAGATTTCAAAATTCAAATTTGAATTGAAGTGTATTTTCGTCGTATCTCTTCGCCAATGGACATGATTGTTGTCTCTCGATAAACATGGGTTAAACCAACAAATTTTCTTTAACTACTTTCTCATATTTTCTCTCATCTTTCCCTCTCTTGTTTTCTAAAAGAAATTATACTCAAATTCTTCCCAAATTCAATCAGAATCAAATTCAAACTCCACTGATTTGATTCTCTACTGATTACTCTTCGATCTCTCTCATCTCTCTCGCTCAAACAAGGTCAGAGTGCTATTCAAGTGGATATTGGATCATTTGTATTCAAGATCAACGACCTGTGTCTGTAAAACTTTATCATATCATACTTGCATATCGGTGGTTGTGATTGTGGCCCGTGTAAATTAATCGGGTGTGCCTGGTGACCCGAAAATTCAAGTGGATGTGCTTGTGGTCCATGTAAATCAAGTGGGTCTACCTAAAGCTCGGAATGTTTGGAGGGTTTGTGTAATGACCCTAATTTTGACTAACATTATTTAGGACATTTAATTAGATAAATTAAATGAAATAATGTAAATAATTAAGGGATTGAGATTTGTATGATCATAGGGTAGCCGTGCCTAATTAATCTAAAGCCAAAGAGAATTAAAATGAAGTAAGTAAAGGTAACAAGAGAATGACAAAATAGGAATAGGTTATATTCTTATACCCTAAACCCTTATTCCAATTTCATTTACAGCATTCACAAACAAAACTAAACCTAGAGCTTGGCTGGCCACCATTAAAAGTAATCTAAAGGAAGATAAGCAAGGATTCAAGTAGGAAGCTTAATCAAATCAATTCAAGAGCAAATCTCAACCTTCTTAACAATCAAGCTAAGGTGAATAATAGATTACATCTCATTTTCATTATTTTCGATTTCTAGATAAGATCCGAAATTATTTTGCAAGTAAAATGCCATGATATAATTGTTTAAATGGATATATACGCTTGTTGATGATTTATGTTGTTTTATATAGATTTTATGATAAGTTTTGATTTGAAAAACCTATCAAATGACATCAAATGACATGCATTTTTGATATGAGGTCAGAAATATTATTTTAGAGATGGGTTTCCTGTTTCATAATTTTTTAAGTTGTTGTGGATTTATTATGAATTTTCTAGTAAAGAAAATGATTAAATTGGGTTTAAATTATTTGCGGCTATTATATGTTAGCTTTGGGTCTGAAATTTAAATATGTTAGAAGGCATATTAAAAGTGATTTATGGGAATTTTTGGAGAATTTTCCTAAGTATTTTATTAAAGATATAAAATTATTTAAGGTATGGGATTTAAATGTTTTATATATGTTTATAAAAGGAGAAGGGGCAATTTGTTAAATATTTTAAATTGTTAATTACTGTATTCGGTAGCACCTTTAGAAAGGATTTTTGAAAAAAGAATTGGCAACAAATAGTATTTTGACAAATATGGGAGGTTAGTTTAAAAGCATTACTTTAGATAGCTATAAAGCAATTTTGATAATATTTACAACTTCGCCACTTCCCTGCAAGCTTTCGACCCCATACTTCCGCCCCTGACTAAGTGGAAACCAATACACATGGTATCAATGCATTATAGTGGATTGGAGAAAGGCAGAAGGCATAGAGTTGAAACATGCTTTCGGATGGGTAGAAACTACGCTTATAAACTTTGAACTATTTCTACTTACAAAGGATGCTTTCGAAGGGGTTATATTAGCTTTCGACTTAGTAAAATTGCTTTTCTTTATGTAAAAAGGGCTTTCGAGTGGGTTGTCGTCCTTTTGTTTTAAAACAAGCTTTCGAAACGGTTTGAAACCCCTGCTACCGCGTTCAACCTTTCGAATCAATGCCTTCGAAAGGGTTCTTTTGCCTTAAAATTTGAAGCTGCTTCTCCATGCTTTAGAAAAGGTTGGTTCTGAAACCATCCACTTTCTTTTACTTAGGAATAATGTTTTCGAAAGAGATGCTTTCGCCCTAGTTCTTTTAAGACCCTTAGATATATTGAAAGTTAAACCTAAAGGTTTCGAAAGGAATGGTTTTAAATGGTTTTGAAGATATGTTCCACAAACTTTTACCTGAACCTAATGCTTTCAAAAGGTATGTATTAAGTAAAGGACATTAATGCTTTGAAAAGATATATAATGAAGGTTTCGAAGGGGAGATTCCCTAATGTTTTCGAAAGGTTTACCTTTAGTATTTGAATGGAAGGTTTCCAATACTTTCGAAAGACAAGTTTGAAGTGTTTTGAAAATAGGATGTCTAAAGTTTTATAAAGCTTTCGAAGGGATACTTTCAATGATTTCGAAAGGTCTATTTTTAAAGGTTTCGAAAGGTATGTTTTGGCCTTTCAGCCTAGCGTTTCAAGGTATAGTAGTTAACTTATTGTGAAAGGAGTACTTTCAATGGACTCGGAAGGTATTGTTTAAAGTTTTTAAGCAAAGGTTTCGAATGGTTTACCTTGGCTTCATGGCCTAAGAGCTTTTAAGTTAAAAAGTGTTTTTAACTTACTTTGGAGGGATAGATGATCTCGTTATATTTCATCAACATTGTTTTGTGTAAAGCATATATCATGGCAAAGATATTTAACTAAAGTAAAATGTATATTTTCCTTGTTTAAGTATGATTTAAAGGGTTAAATCAACTTGAAAGAAACGTTTTCAAGGAAAATTTGATGGGGTAGTTACCCTTAAGTAAATGACTCAGATATTAGAATACCAGATGGGACTGGTATAGGGTCGCGTCCTATACTTTAGCTAATAAGCCCCTAGCTAATATAAGTCCAAAATTCCAGTGTGTAGGGCTTTGTACAGGTAAGACTAAAATGATGTTACGCACTGAAAGGAATATATAGAAAGGTGATAGGTTATTGGTGCAAAACCATTAGGTTCAGTTGACCCTAGAAGAAGATAGTTAAGGGCAGTCAGCCCAGAAGTGTGTCTAACAGAAGTTAGATAATTGAGTATGTTTGGTAGGCCCGAGTCAGCCAATGGTTAAGAGTTAGTCAAACCAAACTATATTTTGGGGACAGATAGTCCACTGATTACCTAATTTATGTGCATATATGATATTGCTACTATTGCTTTAATCAGTTTGATTGAAGGTTTTTGGTTTGCAAAAGATATGTTTTAAAAATGGATATTAGTGAGGGGAAACCCGTTCCGCTAAGTCGCATGGTCTCAATTAATATCAGATAACCGAGATGTATAGTATTATTCACACCAGGCTTTATATCTGACTCAAAGTTTATGTTTTCCCCTTAAACTCTCATGTGCTCAAAATTTAATTTGAGTAGATTGAGAGTTAAGGCTTTTTAGGTTTAGTAGGTTGGACGAATAAGCTTCCGAAGACGTGCAGAAGGCAAAGCTAGTTATATAGGAGCTATTTAGTTTTATTTTCGTTGTGATGTAATAAGACTGATATGTCTATTTAGTACTCTGATCATCCATGGGGGCATCTTCATTTGTCGCTCTTGGCATAATTTGTAATAATTATATTTGATCAAAACCTGGGAATTGTTTGGGATTATGTATTCGAATATGAAATATTGGTTTGAAATGTAATCAGAAAAGTTGTCTTGAATCCGTGTTGTTTTTATTTCATATTCATGTGCTTCTGAAATTATGGATACCATTAACATTGCCGTATTTTGTCACCGTAAGTTAATACTTTAGATGACTGCAACATTTGTAGCGCTTAGCTTTGGGCCTCAAGATAGGGGATGTTACAACTTGGTACTAGAGCATAGGTTTGTGGAAAATTTAAAAGAAATTTCAAACTTAAAATGATTTTGGAAACATAATCCTAAGGAATTAGAGAAAAGAATAGGATAACGTTATAGTAACTTGTATTTTCTATATATAAGTATGCGCTTTATCTCTATCCTCCCATCTCTCTCGGGCTATCCTTCTGTATCTTACAAAGACTCGAATGCAAATTTTACGAACGTAAGATATGGATGATAGAGGGGGAAGAGTTAACATTGGTGGGGGAAGCACCACAACTAATGGAAATGCCAGACCAAACACAAGAAGGAATCCAGGTCAGGCACAACCTGCTAATGTGGGTGCTGGAATACCGCAAGTTGAAATTTGAGCTATGTATCAGTTCTTTGTCAACATGATGCAGACTCACGTTGCTGCGGGGTTAGTTGGAGGAAATACCGAAGGAGGAAATCAGGGAGATCCAGTGGTCAATAATTATGTTGTGTGTAGTAGAGAATATGCCAGGCTGAGAGGAAAACCATTTATCGGGACTGAGTACGCAATTGAAGTGGAGAATTGGTTACTTCATTGCGAAAGGGTTCTTGCTGATTTAGGGCTTAATAATGAACAAAAAAGGAGACTCGCTTCTAGGCAGTTACAAGGAGCAGCACTGTACTGGTGGAACAATGTTACGATCGGAGTCAATGAGGAGACTATGACTTGGGCTGAGTTTATGAGAAGGTTTAAGGAGAGGTTTATGTCGGAGATTGCGATGTCAACTCTGCTCAGGAAGTTTGCTGATTTGGAGTAGGGAGATATGACAGTGCTTGAGTATGCAACCGGATTTGAGGAGCCATCGAGATACAGATACGCTATGGTTGATACTGTCATTAAAAGGAATGAGAAGTTCATTCGCGGGCTGAAGCCTGAGCTTGCTAAGGCTACATTATCGCATATTAGAGATTCGTGCGATGCAGTTGTTGAGATGGCATTGAGGCAGGAAGAAATGCTTGCTTATCTAGAAGCTAACAAGTCAAGAGGAGCTCAAGGAGGGCAGAACCAGAAGAGGAAGTTTTTCTATAAGAAGGGCGCTCAAAAGAGTGGAGCTGCCAAAAAGGGGAAGGCAGAAGTTATCTGTTATAAATGTGATAAGAAGGGTCACTGTTAGCACCAAAATTGGTCACTAACCTCGTTCAGAAAGGTTGTGTAGAGATATAAGTGATGAAATCAAATTAAACAGAGAAGACAATCCTAATTCAAGTGCAGAAAGTAAGAACACCAAATTTATAGTGGTTCGGCGTAATTGCCTACGTCCACTTTGCTCAATTTTATTGATTTCCTTTATGATTGATTACAAATACAATTCGTGAATCAAATGCTTGAATGAAGGTGTTTAAGTAGAGAAGATGAGTCTTGAAAATGGCAGAGTCTCCCCGTATTTTCTCTCCAAAAAAGGATCCCTTTCACTGTGACCCTGCCCCTCTATTTATAGGCAAAGATGGGCTGGACTCCCCAAGTGGGCTGATTGCCGAACGTTCCAGCCCGAGTACAGTGGTCGCCGTATGCCGAGCAAGGTTCGCCGAACGATCTCCGCCGAACCATTCCTTCTATGCCGAACGGTGTGCTGGTTAGTTGTGTTGAACATCTCCTGGATGACGAGTATTACGCCGAACACCATGGGATGCCGAGTACTCTTGTATGCCGAGCAGCCTTGATTCCGAGCGACCTTGTATGCCGAACAGCCTTGATGCCGAGTACTCTGGTATGCCGAGCAGTCTTGCATGCCGAGCAGTCTTGATGCCGAACAGCCTTGATGCCGAGTACTCTGGTATGCCGAGCAGTCTTGTATGCCGAGCAGCCTTGATGCCGAGTACTCTGGTATGCCGAGCAGTCTTGCATGCCGAACAGTCTTGATGCCGAACAGCCTTGATGCCGAGTACTCTGGTACGCCGAGCAGTCTTGATGCCGAGCACTTATGGGATGCCGAACACTAGTTGACGCTGAGCATAGGTTGTTGCCGAGTGCCAGTTGATGCCGAACACTACTTGGTGCCGAGTACCCTTGCTGCCGAGTACTACGTCGAGTAGTCTCGATGCCGAACACTGCTGAGTATTATGCCGAACACTCCTGGACACCGGATACTAAGGACGCCGAGTACTACGCCGAGTACTCATGGATGATGGTTGCTTCGCCGAACATTCCTGGATGCCGGACACTCTCTGATGCCGAGCACTAGTTGCCTGGTCAAATCCCCAGGAAACACTTGCCCCCCAAAGTGTATTGCATGGCCGAACGTGATGCGCTTTGAATCTGGTACAATCTACCTCGGAGGTACCCTCTCGAGAATGCTAGCAAAGGGAGGTGCGAGACGAACAAGCTTGGGATGCCGAACGACACGTTCTGAGCCGAACGTTCCTAGCGTGCCGAACGTCATTCCACCTTAATGCCGAGTACTCCGGTATTGACCGGTTCTACCGGGTATAGCCCCTTCGACTTCCTCCATTCCCCTCTATAAAACCAGTCCCTTCTCTTCCTTTTCTCCTTTTACTTCTTATTTCCTCCGTTCTCACAATTCTGTTCAATCGTCCGAATTTGAGACTTAACTACTCCATCTCAATCTTCGATCTGCAAACTTAGGTATTTTTCATCGTATACTCAAACGAGATGTTCGAACGAAGTCGTGTAGAGGGTTTTTGTATAGCTTGTCTGTATTGCCGAACGACATAGCGTGGAGGAGTTAGGAGTATGTCCGCTTATTGCCTTAGTTTCCTCGTGTTGGATCGAGGTCAAAAGGAAGAAAAAGAATGAAAGGTGTTGGAGAGGGTAATGGCGCCGTTCGCTGCTCCGGCGCATGTGGTCATGTGTCGGACGGTGTAACGGTTAGTTGCCGAACGGTACCTCAGCCGGACAAAGCCAGGCCGAACGCTCACTAACAAGTCAAACTATAATTGAGCCGAACGAACCAAAGCCAATCAATGCCCAAACGCCGAACATTTCACATGCCGAACAATACAATTGCCGAACACTTGACATGCCGAACAATATAATTGCCGAACAACTGACATGCCGAACAATACAATCACCGAACACTTTACATGCCGAACAATACAATTGCCGAACACCTTTCATGCCGAACAATATAATTGCCGAACACTTTATATGCCGAACAATACAATTGCCGAACACCTTTCATGCCGAACAATATAATTGCCGAACACTTTATATGCCGAACAATACAATTGCCGAACACCTTTCATGCCGAACAATATAATTGCCGAACACCTTATATGCCGAACAATACAATTGCCGCACACTTTACTTAGGACGATGAACATTACTAAAATGCCGATCGGTATAAATGTTAAACTACACTTAGGCCGGTTACTCTAGAAATCATATGTCTTTTGAACCTGAAACTGTAATCACCTCAAGGCGGGCTTTTGAGACGGTCAGCGATGACGGTCTTCGAAGGCGATGATCCGAAGCTAATTATTATATCTTTATTGTTGTCTTTACACAATTGCTTGCACTAGTTCATACACCACGTGGGGGGAAAACTCGTGTTGCTGATTCTAACGCTCAACTTTTTTCAAGTATAGCTTTCTCAAGCATTTAGCCAGGTTCATTATTTATTCGGGATGTCAGGAAAATCTAGTTCTGCCACCATATCTGACAGGCCTGGGCCGTCAGCAAAGCAAGGAGCCGCAGATGCTTCCAACCCGTCAATCTCTCCCGCTCATAATCTGGCGCCCGACGCTCTTGAGTCAACCATCTTACTGGACAACCCGGTCGATTCTCAAGCCTCGAGGATCAATGAGGCCGCTCTGCGACGGATATGTTCTATTCACGGAATTCCCTTTACTGACGTGTTAGTTCCTTCGAGACACGACCGTCCTCATTTGCCCCCAGTCGGGTACACGGCCTGCAACAAGTTCATGTGCTGGATGGGCAGCGTGCCTCCGTTTAACCTATTTCTCCGGGATGTGCTGCAGTATATAGACATCGCTCCGTCGCAGCTGCACCCGAATGGTCATGCGTTCCTATATGGGACTTACTTACTCTTCATGGCTGTCTTCTCCAGACCTCCAACCCCTGGTGATATCCGGTACATCTATATGTTCAAGAGACGGAAAGATAGCCCTTCCTTCATATTCCTCGAGCCATATCACAAGTGCCAGATTTTGACAGGGGCCTGTAGCAAATTCGCCCTGTACAAACAGGAGTGGTTCTATGTGCGATGCCCGTCTGGTTTTGCTAGGAGATGGGTTGAAGGCAGTAAGTCTTTTTGCTGAACCGTTACTCGTACTTAATGGGAGTCATGTTTTTCTTAACTCTTCGTTTCATCTTTTCAGGTATTAACCCGCGTCCGGAAGGCCGAGGATATTCTGATGCTGTCGACGCGATTAGAGCTCTTCCGGCCGAGGACCGAGATATTCGAGCTATCATTTCAAATGAATCGCTGTCGGGGTTCGGCTTGCTAGCTCCTGATCGTCGGGTCAGCCTTCCAGAAGGCGTTACAATTCCCAAACCTCCATCCGGTAAAGGGAAAAAACTTGCCGGCCCGTCGTCGCGTCGCGCTTCCGTCGCGCACGAAGAAGGCGAGCGTAGAGAGGGTGATGCACCCGACACTCAGGGCGAGGACGTGGGTCCTGCTTGGAATCCGGCAATCGAAGTTCAGGATATTGAGACGTCATCCTCCCCTTCGAAGGGAAAGAAAAAGCTGAAATATTCGGTTCAGAAAGAGAAAATTGGCGACACCTCAAAATCTACGCCTATCCCTCCTGAGAAAGAGGCTTCTTCACAGCATCTGGAGAGTTCTTTGAGGGGTCTCTCGAACCTCTCCATTCCCGAAGACATACTTAATTACGGGTTCGATGATCCTGAAGCTCTCAAATTCTCCTCGCCCGCTAGAGGCAACGTAGGAGTTCAACTCCCGGCTCACAGAGACGATACTCCGATTAGCAAAGATAAATGAACGGGTCCGTCGGGGGGAACACTTAGGACACACACGCACATGCGCATTCCATAACATACTTCAAGTCTTTTTAATTCGTGAATTCTCCTTAATTCGTTGTTATCTTCCTTCTTTGCAGGTGATATGGGCCGCTCCCACGGACTTGATCGCCTTCAGGGGTCTTCAATATTTCATCACTCCGGACGGGATTCCGGTTCAGGCAGACGCCGGGACCGAGGTGATTATGAGGATAGGGACAATCGTCCGCGCGAGTCGTCTCATCGCAAGAAAGCGCACTATCAATCTTCTCATTCCCGTGATCTTCCTCCTACAACTGAGTCGGATAAAGAGAAGTCTCTGCAGAAGGGTTATCAGTCTGATGCCGCTCGAGAACAACATTCCAGTTCATCGAGTACGAGGCAAGTTCGAGAGCCGCGTAAGAGAACGGAATTCTCTAAGCCTCCTCCTCCTGCTCCTGCCGTGGACCCAACCGTTGCGGAAAAGATGGTCGACCTTAAGGCCAAGTTTCCGAAGATTTGTTTTGACGGTTTGAAATTCCTCCCGGCCATCCATCACATTCCTGGGCACGTGAAGCAAAGTGCGATTTCCTGCAACAATGACGTCTATGTTCAACATGACGCATTCGTGCACTTGGTGGAGAAGATCTCAGAAGTATCTGTTAAGCGTCAACACGAGATTGATCGTCTGAATCTGGAGGCTGACAGCGACAAGAAAATCATTAAACTCCAAGACGAAGAACTCGCCTCTTATAAGTTAAAGCTAGAAGCCGCTGAACAAGGCGCAAAAGATACTGCCGAGGCAGTTACTCGCTTAGAGGTGGCACACAAAAAGGAGCTTGACGAAGCAGTTCAGCGCAGCGGCGCCCTTGCCCTAGAAAAAGACTCTGTCCAAAAAGAAAGGGACGCGCTCGCTACTCAAGTCAAAGAGCTGAAAGAACAACTCTCCAAGGAGAAAGAAGACAAAACAGCCGCTCAGGAAGAATCACAGCGGTATTGTGATGAGATTGTGGCTACCCGGCTCCTGAAGGCAAAGCTCGACGGTGAACTTGCCGGGGTCGAAAAAATGAAGGATGAGGCCCGTGAGGAGGGCAAAAGAATGGCTGAGGAGGAGCTTGATTCTCGCCTGGAGGCGGCACAGAGACCGGCAGGGAAGAAGTCAAAAGTATGTTTGACCCGTTGATCGCCGAGTATGGAGCCCGCGTCCTTATGCACCGTGACCTAATATTCTTGGGCGACGGCTACCATGAATCCCTGGCTGAGGCGTGGGAGACTCTGATAAAGATCAAGAAAGTCGAATCAGGCTCCGAAGAAATCGACGAGGATGCACTGGTGAAGGAGTTCCTGAGGGGGAATGAGCCATCGGATTTATCCGTAGCATTGGCTCTCTATGGCAAAGGCTCTTCCCCTTCGAAAGAGAAGAACAACGAGGCTGGCCCATCAGAGGCCGACACTACTACTCCTCACATCGCCGCTCCTTACGCTGCTCAATCGGCTGGTCGGTCGACGCTTGATCCATTCGAGCAACACGCCAGTTATGATCCCGAAGATCCCGGGCTTGGCGTTCATGTGCTGTCACCTATCCTGGAGGGTGAAACCCCGTGCGCCACCGACAGTCAACCTGATCCTGGTAGGAGATTCTTCTTTCTCTAGAAATCGAAGTGATCCCGTCATTTTTCAACAGTGGTTATTCGTTCTAATGCCCACTTCTTATATTTCTCACAGGTTGTTCTGACACTGAGCTAACTCCGAGGAGCGATGACGCCAAGGAGGAAGCGGGGAAAACAAGCGACGCTGCTCACGCAGAGGTAACTCCCGGCCCAGACGCTCAAGTGATCGGGGCGCTTGACGATGACAAACTTGACACCTCGTCTCCGGCCGAAGGAAGCGACGAAGTTAAAATCACTGGCGCCTCTGAACATACTTCAGAGATGAGCATGAAGGATCGTCTTGCCGACGAGGAGAAGAGAAAGGTCAAAGTCAAAGTTGAATCTGAAGTCTTGGAACTTACTGACCCGCGGAATAGACCTTTGAAAATCATTCTCCCGGGCAGGTCCAAACCATTAGATGTTCCGTCTCCTACTCCTGACTCCGTCTCTCTAGCAAGCAAAAAGTCCAAGAAGAAACGTGAGGGAGAGGAGTCGTCGGAAACACCGAAGGCGGACAAGAAGAAGAAGTCGAAGAAATGATCGATGCACTTGTTCAACAAGTTTTTGCTTAAGTTTGTAACAGTTTCTTCCTTTCATAACTTGTAGTTTGTATAGGCCCGAATTTTGTAGGAGTGATCTTGTATCCCTATTTTGGACTTATCGAATAAAATTTCAGTTTCTTCTTGTTTGAATGATTCTCTTGTCTTTATTTGGTTTGCTGACACTGTGCTCCGGGGACTTGGAGACTTAAGACTGTTCATACTCTAGTCCGCGCTCTGGGGACTTAGAGTACTCCGCTCCGCACTCCGGGGACTCGGAGATTGGAAATCGTTTATACTCTAGTCCGCGCTCTGGGGACTTAGAGTACTCCGCTCCGCATTCTGGGGAATCGGAGATTGGAAATCGTTTATACTCTAGTCCGTGCTCTGGGGACTTAGAGTACTCCGCTCCGCACTCTGGGGACTCGAAGATTGGAAATCGTTTATACTCTAGTCCGCGCTCTGGGGACTTAGAGTACTCCGCTCCGCATTCTGGGGAATCGGAGATTGGAAATCGTTTATACTCTAGTCCGCGCTCTGGGGACTTAGAGTACTCCGCTCCGCACTCTGGGGACTCGAAGATTGGAAATCGTTCACACTCCAGTCCGCGCTCTGGGGACTTAGAGTACTCCGCTCCGCATTCTGGGGACTCGGAGATTGTAAATCGTTTATACTCTAGTCCGCGCTCTGGGGACTTAGAGTACTCCGCTCCGCACTCTGGGGATTCGGAGATTGTAAATCGTTTATACTCTAGTCCGCGCTCTGGGGACTTAGAGTACTCCGCTCCGCACTCTGGGGATTCGGAGATTGTAAATCGTTTATACTCTAGTCCGCGCTCTGGGGACTTAGAGTACTCCGCTCCGCACTCTGGGGATTCGGAGATTGTAAATCGTTTATACTCTAGTCCGCGCTCTGGGGACTTAAAGTACTCCGCTCCGCACTCTGGGGATTCGGAGATTGTAAATCGTTTATACTCTAGTCCGCGCTCTGGGGATTTAGAGTACTCCGCTCCGCACTCTGGGGATTCGGAGATTGTAAATCGTTTATACTCTAGTCCGCGCTCTGGGGACTTAGAGTACTCCGCTCCGCACTCTGGGGATTCGGAGATTGGAAATCGTTTGTATGAGTCTGTACGCCGCACAGAATAATGTAATTTATCATTCGATTAAGAGATACAGAAACTTCATAGAAAATGTGGCTTCAAGCCTTTATTAATGAAAATCAACTAAATTGCTCGATTACAACTTCAAAAGGAAAACTAAGTCATTATTGAATGGAAACATGCGGAAAACAATAATGCCTATAACAAGAAAGGGAAACATGCTAAATGTAATAGTGCCGCAAATGTTCACTGTTCCATGCTCGGGGGAGTGTCGTGCCATCAACGGTCGCTAGCTTGAATGTTCCTTCTCCAAGCTTCCGTTCAATGGCATATGGACCTTCCCAGCTGGGATTCATGCGTGATGGTACTGGGAAGACTCGTTTCAGAACGAGATCACCCACATCAAAGATTCTTGGGCGGACTCTGCCATCGTAGTAGCGCTTGACTCGATGTCTGTGCGCCGCCGCCCTTAACTCAGCTTCTTCACGCTTTTCGTCGATGCAGTCCAGTGATTCCAGCAAGAGGTTTTGGTTCATCTTGGGGTCATAGTATGTCACTCGGTGCGATGGAACTTCAAGTTCCACGGGTATTACGGCTTCAGAACCGTATGCCAAGGCGAACGGAGTGTGGCCGGTCGCGGACTTGTGGGTAGTCCTATATGCCCATAATGCTGTCGGGAGTTCATCTACCCACTTGCCTCCAACCTTCTCCAGACGCTTCTTTAGTATGGACTTGATTATCTTGTTAACGGCCTCGACTTGTCCGTTAGCTTTTGGGTGTGCAACGGCAGCGAACTTTTTCTCGATGCCGTACTTTAGACAGAACTCTTTGAACTCTCTACTTTCGAATTGCGTTCCGTTATCTGTAATGATGGTGCGTGGAAGACCAAAGCGGCATATGATGTTTCGTACAACGAAATTAATGACTTTCTTAGAGGTGATAGTGGCCAAAGGTTCTGCCTCAGCCCATTTCGTGAAATAGTCGACCGCAACTATCGCGTATTTCGCACCACCTTTGGATAGAGGCAAAGAGCCGATTATGTCGATTCCCCAGATCGCGAATGGCCAAGGGCTGATCATTTGTGTGAGTTCCGTTGACGGAGCCCTCGGGATTTTTGCATATCTTTGACACTTGTCGCATTTTCTTGCGTAGTCCGCGGCATCCCGGTTTACGGTAGGCCAGTAATACCCATAGCGGAGGATCTTCTTTGCTAGCGTTTGCCCCCCAGTATGGTCGCCGCATTCCCCTTCGTGGACTTCCCTCAAGACTCGCTTTGTTTCATCATGAGCGATGCATCGTAGTAATGGGGTTGAGAATCCTTTCCGGTACATGGATCCATCCTGCATTACGTACCGCGCAGCCTTTCGAAGGACCTGTCGTCTTTCGCTTCTTCTTTCTGGTAAAGCCCCAGTTGTCAGGTACAGTTTGAATGGGGTTATCCACGAGTCCTTCTCGATCTCTGTTTCCAACACAAGATCGATTTTCATCTCGCCCGTACTCGGGGCATGCAAGACTTCCACGGGATACAATCCCATTTGCTGAACATCGTCGGTACTTGCAAACTTAGCCAACAAGTCGGCTTCTTTGTTTTGTTCTCGCGGGATGTGCGAAATGTCATAACGCTCAAGATTTGATAGTAGTTCCTGGACCTGAACGAGGTACGGAGCAAGCTTTCGTCCTTTTGCTTGGTAGTCTCCTCGCACTTGGTATACCACTAACTGCGAGTCACAAAAGATTTCGATTGATTTGATTCCGAGTTCTTTGATAAGCTTCAAGCCAGCGATCAATGCTTCATATTCAGCTTCGTTGTTCGTAGCCGAAAAATCGAGCTTCAGGGCATAACAGATTGATCGGTTTTCTGGAGTTATAAGAACTACGCCCGCGCCGGAGCAACGGTCGTTTGATGCACCGTCAGTGTATAACTTCCATCGTATGGGGGGAATGATGTCGTGATCGTCCGGTTTTATGGGTATGGTAAATTCAGCGATGAAGTCTGCTAACGCTTGCCCTCGGATAGCTCTCCGTGGTAAGTACGCGATATCGAATTGGCTCAACTCGATGTTCCATTTTAGCAATCTTCCAGAAGTTTCTGGTCGCTGAAGTACCTGCCTCAGGGGTTGATCGGTATAAACGCCGATTGAATGCGCTTGAAAGTATGGGCGTAGCTTGCGTGATGCAATCACCAAGCAATAAGCCAATTTCTCAATTTTAGGGTAATTCTTCTCTGCCCCCGTTAAACGCTTGCTAACATAATATACCGGCTTCTGGACTCGATCCTCCTCACGGACCAAAGCTGCGCTTATCGCATGAGGGGATATAGCCAAGTAAACGTACAGCATCTCATGGTCAACTGGTTTAGATAGCATCGGTGGGCTCTCCAGATGCCTTACCAGGTTCTGGAAAGCTTCCCCGCAGCTAGACGTCCATTCAAAATTCCTCTTTCCTTTCTTTATTATGTCGAAGAATGGGATGCACTTGTCAGTTGCCTTGGATATAAATCGACTTAGCGCAGCCACTTTTCCGTTCAAGCTCTGTACCTGCTTTACAGTCCTGGGTGCTTGTACGTCTCGAATGGCTTGGATCTTTTCTGGGTTGGCTTCGATTCCCCTAGCGTTGACGATGAATCCTAAAAACTTCCCTGATGCAACGCCGAAAGAACACTTCAGCGGGTTGATCTTCATTCCATAGGACCTGAGTATGTTAAACATTTCAGCTAAGTCTTGAATGTGGTCGTTTGACTGCCGTGACTTCACGAGCATGTCATCCACATAGACTTCCATGGTTTTGCCCAGCTGGTCCTTGAACATTCGATTCACCAGACGTTGGTAAGTTGCTCCAGCATTCTTTAATCCAAAGGGCATCACTACATAGCAATACAGCCCGACATTTGTAACGAAGCTGGTGTGTTCTTGGTCCGGAATATGCATTGGGATTTGATTGTATCCCGAGTACGCATCCATGAATGGCAATAATTCGTGTCCTGCTGTGGAATCGACCAACTGATCGATCCTAGGCAACGGGAAACTGTCCTTAGGGCATGCTTTGTTCAAGTCGGAATAATCTACGCAAGTCCTCCATTTCCCATTTGCCTTTTTTACTAGCACGGGGTTGGAGACCCACTCCGGGTAGAGGGCGTCGCGGACGAACCCATTTGCTTTGAGTTTGTCCACCTCCTCTCCAAGAGCGGCGGATCTCTCTGGATCCATTCCTCTCCTCTTTTGCTTGACTGGGACGTATTTCGGGTCTATGTTCAACATATGACTTGTGATGGCGGGAGAAATCCCACACATATCAGAATGCGTCCAGGCAAAAACATCGAGGTTTGCTCGGAGGAAGTCGCTAAGGTCTTCTGTCATTGCGGGGCCTAACTGTGATCCGATTTTCAGTATTCGCGAAGGGTCGTCACGGCTAACTGAAATGTCGATTGTTAATTCAGCCGGTGCCGCCTTCTCTTCCCTGGGTTTCTCATCGTCGTCTCTCGGATCTATATCTTCGTAGATCCGAGAACTATGCCCGAGCCAGGGCTCGGGCACTACTTGTCAATTATTCGCGTTGAGGATGCGGACAGGATTGTCCGTACCCTTTCCTTTTTCCCTCCGGTGGGCTTCACGGAGCTCGGCCACATAACAAGAACGACCAGCTGCTTGGTCTCCGTGAACAATGCCTACTCCTTTGTCAGTTGGGAACTTCAAAGTCAAGCACCACGGGGCTAGTGCCGCCCTAAATTCAGCCAGGGCCGGCCGACCCAAGAAAACATTATATGGAGAGTCCACATCCAAAACTACAAAGGGTAGAATTCGTACCCTCCGACGCTCGCCTTGTCCCAGTTCAACTGGTAACTCGACATATCCCACTGCATCAGTCGCAGCGCCGTTAAAACCGTGGATACGAGCTTTGGATGGTTTCAAGTCTTTTGTCTCTAGCTTCATCTGATCATATGCCTTCTTGAAGATGATGTTGACTGAACTTCCACAATCAATCAAGATTCTTTTTACATACGCTGGTCCGATTGTTGCAGATATGACCATGGGATCGATGGTCGGAGCCTCTATCTGATCAGCGTCTCTGTTTCTGAACACAATATCGTCTGTCATCACGCGCTGCTGCTTAGCAGGGGCCCCGTCCTCTACGTTTGAACAGCACTCGAAATCCGCATGCTTCAAGGAGCTCGCATATCGCTCCATCTCTTGCCAGTTCTTATCTGCGGGATGAGGTCCGCCGATAATTGTATTTATAACCAGTCTCCCAACAGTTCGGGCAGGTTCCTCTGGATGACGTGGAGCTGGTGCACGACCTGGGTCGGACGTTCCCTGTCCTCCTTCCTGCGGATCCTTCACAAATTCTTGCAACTTCTTTTGTCTGATCAATTTCTCGATAGCGTCATGTAGGTGTCTGCATTCTTTCGTGTTGTGTCCATAGGTTTCATGGAAGCGGCAATATTTCCCAGTCCGTTTCTGTTCTTCAGTTGATTCTTTCGGACGTGGTTTTCTGTACTGAAAAGTATTGCATGTGGATAGGTAAATGTTCTCAAGTGGGGCGTTTAGCGGAGTGTACTCGCTGTAGCTTGGAATTCTCGACTTCCACTTTCCCGCTTCTTTCCTCTTTCCTTGACTCCTTCCTCCGGACTCTTTGGGTTGCACAGGCTTATTCTGGACGTTGACTTGGACCTTTCCTGAATTGTCTCCAGATTGCTTCACAGCAATGTTGCTCTTAATTGACTCTTGGGCAGGTCCCGGTGCCTTGTCTCGTCGTACCCACCTAGCTTCCTCTCTTCTTATGAACTGGTGCGCCTTGGAGTAGAAACGCTCTAGCGTAGTCGGAGGTTTTCCTGCCAGCCAATCTCCGAATTCAGAATCCGGATCTACACCTCTCATCACAGCCATTAGAATTGCGTGGTCGTTGGGATTACTGACTTCAGTTGCCGCAACGTGGAATCTTTGTAAGTACTCCTTCAGCGACTCTCCGGGATTTTGGATTACACTCGACAGAGACATCACGTCCTTCGGGCGTGTAGTGTGTATCCTGAACTGCTCAATAAACTTCTTTGCCAACTCCTCGAATATTGATACGGATCGCGGAGGAAGTCGGGTGAACCACATAGTAGCGATCCCAGATAGAGTAATCGGAAAGCACCTACACTTGGTGGCATCATTTGCTCTGGCTGAATCCATCATCCATTCATACCTCATTACATGTTGTCGGGGGTCAGTCTTTCCTTCGTATGCAGGAATGGTTGGCATGCTAAACTTCTTGGGGTAGGACGCTTGCAGCACAACATCCGTGAACGGAGTATGACTTCTTGACACTCCCCAATCGTCATTTGATAAGCCCTGATTTTCTTTCATCAGTTGCCTGATCATGGCTGTCAGATCGGGTGTCTGTATGGAAGCTGGGAGGTTGGAGTCAGTTCTACGTGCCTGTCCATGCTGATGCCTCCTTTCCTGGCGATCTGCCAATCGTGCGTCATGAGGTTCAACATTGTTAACATCGTGATGATCTGGAGCTCCCTCCTCCACCTGTACTCCGGTTCGGAAGTTTCCAGTTCTGGCTTGGTCGCGGTCTCCTGTTGTTCGAACAGCAGCATCTGCCCTTGCGGTTTCAGTCTTACGGCGTCTGCGCCTGGGTGGCTCATCAGAAGAAGTTGAGCTATCAGAAGAGAAATAAGCAGCTTGATTGCCCCCAGCATTCTGTTGCTGCTGTTGAGTGAGTTGTGCCATCAGGTTGGCATTAGCTTGCATCTGTTCTCCCAGCTGTCTCCTGCTTTCCCTAAGATCTCTCATCAAGTCGTTGAACTCCACTCTGGTGACAACTGGAGTCTGTTCTTGAGCGGCAATCCCTGCACTCGGGATTGCTGGTTGATTGCTAGGTCCTGCGTGTTGCACGCTAGCAGTCTCTCGGGCATCCGCATTAAGGGAAGCTGACCTGGTACGTGGTCTTGCCATTGTAGAGTTATTGGTATGAACTCTGAGTAGAATCAACGGATGTCCTATCAGTGAGTCGGATCTTCTTTGGGGGATTTATTCAATCCAGTAGCTTCAAAGCAGATCCTTGAGGTCTGAGAATTCAATTCTCAGTGAAAGCACCAAAGTGTTAGCACCAAAATTGGTCACTAACCTCATTCAGAAAGGTTGTGTAGAGATATAAGTGATGAAAGCAAATTAAACAGAGAAGACAATCCTAATTCAAGTGCAGAAAGTAAGAACACCAAATTTATAGTGGTTCGGCGTAATTGCCTACGTCCACTTTGCTCAATTTTATTGATTTCCTTTATGATTGATTACAAATACAATTCGTGAATCAAATGCTTGAATGAAGGTGTTTAAGTAGAGAAGATGAGTCTTGAAAATGGCAGAGTCTCCCCGTATTTTCTCTCCAAAAAAGGATCCCTTTCACTGTGACCCTGCCCCTCTATTTATAGGCAAAGATGGGCTGGACTCCCCAAGTGGGCTGATTGCCGAACGTTCCAGCCCGAGTACAGTGGTCGCCGTATGCCGAGCAAGGTTCGCCGAACGATCTCCGCCAAACCATTCCTTCTATGCCGAACGGTGTGCTGGTTAGTTGTGTTGAACGTCTCCTGGATGACGAGTATTACGCCGAACACCATGGGATGCCGAGTACTCTTGTATGCCGAGCAGCCTTGATTCCGAGCGACCTTGTATGCCGAACAGCCTTGATGCCGAGTACTCTGGTATGCCGAGCAGTCTTGCATGCCGAGCAGTCTTGATGCCGAACAGCCTTGATGCCGAGTACTCTGGTATGCCGAGCAGTCTTGTATGCCGAGCAGCCTTGATGCCGAGTACTCTGGTATGCCGAGCAGTCTTGCATGCCGAGCAGTCTTGATGCCGAACAGCCTTGATGCCGAGTACTCTGGTACGCCGAGCAGTCTTGATGCCGAGCACTTATGGGATGCCGAACACTAGTTGACGCTGAGCATAGGTTGTTGCCGAGTGCCAGTTGATGCCGAACACTACTTGGTGCCGAGTACCCTTGCTGCCGAGTACTACGCCGAGTAGTCTCGATGCCGAACACTGCTGAGTATTATGCCGAACACTCCTGGACACCGGATACTAAGGACGCCGAGTACTACGCCGAGTACTCATGGATGATGGTTGCTTCGCCGAACATTCCTGGATGCCGGACACTCTCTGATGCCGAGCACTAGTTGCCTGGTCAAATCCCCAGGAAACAGTCACTATGCTCATGAGTGCCAAACAAGCAAAGGGAAAATAACTGCTGACAAGAAAGGAGTGAGATGTTTCAACTGCGATAAAATTGGACATTATAAGAACCAGTGCAAGGAGCCAGCCAAGGATGGAAAAGGCAAAGTGTTTGCATTAGAGCCAGCTACCTCAAGGCCGACAGCAGAGGAGAAGGAAAAGGTTGTGTTGGGAGGTACGCTTTTGATTCATGGTGTATCAGTTAGAGTTCTATTTGATAATGGTGCATCGCATTCTTTTATATCTCATTGTTTGGTAGATAAGCTTAACCTCGAACCCTCATACCTAGTTACTTCCTTAAGGGTTGCGAATTCGATAAGAGGTTATGCGACTCTTGGGATGAGATGTGACCACCTAGAGTTTGGATTGTTAGGTCATACATTTGTTTGCAGTTTCCATGTGTTTTATTTTGTATGGTTCGGAATTATTTTGGGTATGGATTGGTTAAGTAAATAATATGCTAGGATATTTTGCCATGATAGGAAAATATCACTTAGAAACCCTGGCTGTAGTGATCGGATAATATACTCCATAGAAAACCCTAGTTTTAAGGTTAATTCTCTGTTGGGTGTTATGGAGGCAGAAACGAATTAAATCGGGTTTTCATTGTTAGAGAATTCGCAGATGTCTTTGAGCCCGTAGTAGGACTGCCGCCGAAACAAGCTATTGAGTTTCAGATAGATTTAGTACTAGGAGTAGAATCAGTGACTAGACCGCCAAGTAAAATGACACCTACCGAGATGAGGGAGCTAAAAGTGCAGTTGGTGGATTTGGAAAGTAAGAACTTTATCAGGCCAAGCAGTACGTCTTGGGGAGCAGCCATAGTGTTTGCAAGGAAACTAGACGGATCGTTAAGCTTGTGTATCGATTATCGTAAGTTGAATGAGAAAACGATAAAGAATCGATATCTGTTACCTATAATTGACGATTTGTTCGACCAGTTGAGTGGATCCAAAGTATTTTCCCAGTTGGATTTGGCAACAGGATTCCATCGGCTTAGAGTGGCTGAGGATAGTATTCCTTTGACGGCGTTTAGGACCCGATATGGATAGTATGAATGGTTAGTGATGCCGTTCAGACTAACTAATGTGCCAGCATTCTTTGTAAATTTGATGAACATGATCTTCCGAGAGCATCCGGACAGATTCATGTTAGTGTTCATAGACGACATTGTGATTTACTCTAAAGATGAAAGAGAGCATGAAGTTCATCTTAGAGTGGTGCTTGAGACGTTGAGGCAACATCAACTGAAAGCGAAATTTTCGAAGTGTCATTTCTGGAAGAAGGAGGTGAAGTTCCTTGGTCATGTAGTCTCAGAAAAAGGGTTGTCAGTGGATCCAGCTAATATCGAGGCAGTGAATAGTTGGAAGAGATCCGAGACAATGACCGAGATAAAGAGTTTTATTGGATTAGCTGGTTACTATCGGAGGTCCATTAAAGATTTTTCGTGGATAGCGGCACCGATGACCAAGCTAACTAGGAAAGATGTGTGTCTGGACCGATAAGTGTGAGGAAGCATTCCAGAAGCTGAAACACTTATTGACAAATGCACCCGTGTTAGTTGTTCCGGAGGGGAATCATGGCTTAGTGGTGTACACGGATGCATGTGGAATAGGGTTAGGAGCTATGTTAATGCAAAGAGGTAAAGTGATTGTCTATGCTTCTCGACAGCTCAAACCGCATGAGGTTAGATATCTAACTCATGATTTGGAATTAGCTACGGTAATTTTTGCATTGAAGGTGCAAAGACATCACCTTTTACGAGAAAGATTCAAGTTGTATACGGATCATAAGTCATTAAAGTATCTATTCTCTCAGAAGGAGTTGAATATGAGGCAGCAAAGGTGGTTAGAGGTTTTAGCCGCTTATGACTTTGGTATTGAGTACACACCAGGAAAAGGCAACAAGATGGCAGATGCACTTAGCAGGAAACATCATGATGCATTATTGGTAATGATAGCTGAGTGGAAAGATTTAGAAGCATTGACTACATGCATAATACAGTGGAGATGATGTGCACGTAAATGTGCATATTTTTACCACCATATTTAATCTATTTAAATTAAATAAATGATCATATTGGGTATTTTAACTTGTTTAAACCAAAATTCAAATTATTTTCAAATTGTCACATATTCATCTTCATATAGGGGCAAAATGGTCATTTTATGCATTTATTAAATTGTGAAAATTTACTTGGAATTTTCTATGTTGTTTTGTAGGAAATTTGGTGATTTTACAAGTGGTTTCATGATGATATATGCATGCACAAGAGTGAAGAGAACAACTGAAGATGGAAATAATTCAAAGTTATGATCATGGAGGACCCCACTTATCCACCTACCTTAATGTACACTTAGGAGCTAATGCACATGCTAAAAGGCCATTAAAGCTTCATGCACATTTAAGTGGAGAATTAACATATGTTAATGATTACTTGGTGGCCACACTACCTCAAGGGCAATTTGGGCATTCCACAAAAATATGAATTGGGGTTTCATACATGTATAAATACCCCTTATGTTTCATGTAATCCCCTCTTCTTTAGTCTCTCTTAGGCCCTCTTCCTCTTAGTTAGTTTTAGGTTCAAAATAAAACACAAGCTCTCTTTCTCTTTTCATGGCTACTTAGCCATATTTCTTTTCATGTAATTTTATTTTCTTTTATGCAATGTTAATTAATATTCCCTCTTATTTACATGCTATTTCTTTCTTATTAGTAGTTAGTTTATTTTTCATGCAAGTAGATTAGTGTTTACATCTTTTTACTTAGCTTTTCTTTCCATTTTGCTCTCTTCTTCCTCTTCTTTTAGTTTCATGTTGCATGCTACTTGTGTTGATATGATAACACGAATGAGAGGCTAATCCCTTCAATTTAGGGGTAATGAAGCCTCTAATCATATAGCTTCAACATTTTGATAATTATTGCTCTTTTTTGTGCTTAAATGAATGTTAATGTGATTTATTGTTTCATGTTGAATTTGATAGTCTATGTTGCTAATAACAAATAGGCTATGCATAAACAATCACAAACAAAAATTGCCTCTTCATCTAAATATGCTTATGGCAAAGAAGTGAATGTTGAAATTGAAATTTTATGGTCTATATTTCTAATTAATAGTTAATAGACCATACTTAAAATAGATTTTGCTTTCAACTTGTTGTCATTTTTCATGAGAGTGGAAAAGTAGTTTAAATGGTGTGTTATAGTTTGATGGCTTATGTTGAGCTAATTAATAGCACAAATAGGCCATACTTTGATAATTATTGCTCTCTTTTGTGCTTAAATGAATGTTGATATGATTTATTGTTTCATGTTGAATTTGATAGTCTATGTTGTTCATAACAAATATGCTATGCTTAAACAATCACAAACAAAAATTGCCTCTTCATCTAAATATGATTATGGCAAAGAAGTGAATGTAGAAATTGAAATTTGATGGTCTATATTTCTAATTAATAGTTAATAGACTATACTTAAAATAGATTTTGCTTTCAACTTGTTGTCATTTTTCATGAGATTTGAAAAGTAGTTTAAATGGTGTGTTATAGTTTGATGGCTTATGTTGAGCTAACTAATAGTATAAATAGGCCATACTTATGATAAGCACATCAATTAAACTTATTAATGACTAAAAAGAGAAATAATAATTTCATGTTTTGTTGAACTATGTGATCTAGAGAGTGGATTTATCTCTAAATTGTCTTAACATTCTCATATTTTTATCAATCCTCTTTTGTCATTTTTCTCAATTTTTTTAGCTATCACTCTAAATCTTTGGTTAATTTGATTGAATAGAAATTTAAAATCAACAATTCCCTACAGATCGACCCGTACTAGAATTGTACGTTGTGCGCTTGCGGTAATTTTTATTTCAATATTTTTCGGTGATTTTCTAACTCGATAGAAAATTTACCGTTAAACAAGTTTTTGGCGCCATTGTCGGGGAGTTAGTTTTGATTTTAATTTTCTATTCTTCGAATTATTTGTGTTTAATTTTAGTGTGTGTTTGTTTTGTGTGTGTTGCATTTAAAAATATATTGTGCTTGTGTGATTTTTGTTTTCATTTGATTTGGTGTTTGTTGTTGTTCTAGTTTGCATTGCTTTTGCATTTCTCTATAAAAAACATTTTCTAGTTAGGTGGTGTTTGCAATTCACTTTCAACTTCCTTCATTTCAGCTTGCAATTCTGTTTTCTTAATTTCTGTTACCTTCTAAACTCTTTCATATCCTTTGTTCACTTCTTTCCATTCACTATGTTCATTTTATTCTGCTTGTCTATTTTCATTTCATTAAAAAAAATTCTATTTCATGTTTCATTTACATTTTTCATTTTCAATTTCACACTTTTACTTTTATAATTTGTACAACCTGTGCACTTTAAACTTGTGCATTTCTGTGTCTTCAAACTGCAGCTTGCATCTTCCATTCAACAAAACTGCCTGCTACATACATGCAAATCTCTGCCTGAACCAATCAAACCATAACCATCTAACCATTGCCATACTTTCAAATACACTACACTGCTCAAACACTACTTCAAACACCTCTGTCACCAACCAGTAACCCACGCTCAGCTACCACCAATCACAACTGTAGTTCAACCTCGTTACATCATTTCCACCCTTCACGTGCAACTGGCAGTGGCACAACCATCTCCAAACCAACACCTACCTGACCGCAAACTCATCCCCGACCACCTTCACAATACCAAACTTTACATTGCCTTCATCACTGCAATTCAAAACTACCACTGGCACAGTGAACAACCCACCAAACCGTTGCACACATTACCTGTACAAACATCACTTGCTGCTGCCTTATACGACAAAGCAACATCCATCAACCACTCCAAAACTGTCATTTCAACCCATCTTCTTACTGACCATCAGAGTTCAACCACCATCACTTACCACTTCAAGCAACTGTCAAACCTGACATAACCACCACTAAACTACGGCCACCACATCAAATACCCCTGCAAGCTGCCACCTGATAACCACTGCACAGTTCAACTTCACATTAACCATACAACTGCTTCCTCCACACTGACCACAAAACCACAAGCCTTCGATCTTCATTCGACAAGAACTTCCATAACAAACCAAGACCACACTTCACATCATTCACAGCATCCCTTGCATTTACAAACACTGCCTGATTCACAGACCATCAACAACCCAGTCATAATACACTATCACATATCACTGCTGTAATCACGAATTGATTCCACATTTGCATACAAACCACTATCTAAAACACTACAATCTATCTGCTGTTACAATCTCTGACTTACAACAACCACACAATTACCATCACAGTCATCCAGTTCCTCCATATACATTCCAACCCCACATCTATACCTCACCAAGCATCCATCACTTCCACAACCACTTTAGTTTCTTTCCCTCTACCAGCGACCACTGCCACTTCCTACTGACCAAAAAAAAATTAAAAAAACAAAACAAAACCAGACAACTACCACAAATCATCAACCCCCAAATCACCAAATCACACATCGCGACATCCACTACCAATTACCACCACCACCCGAAGCACTGAACTTCTCTACAAACTGCAATTGCCAATCCATCTATTCAAATTCCCAAATCAACTAGCTCCTTCTCACTTCAGCATCCTCAAACAATCGTTGACAACCACTCTATGCGCGACCACAAAATCGACTTCACCCTCACTTCAGTTCGCAACCCAAAATTGCACCTTCCCCAATCCCTAACAGCCACGAATCGAGCTGCGAACGATTCTGTTTCTAACTCGAGAATTTTGATTTGAGGGATTTTAAAATTGTGCGTGTGAAGTTGATTTGCTAAGTTCTCATATTAGCGAAAGTGAAGAGCTTTGCTTAATACTTTTTCATTGGGCCTGGTTTCTTGTTTGGGCCGAAAATAATTTTTGTTGGTTAGTTTGATTAAGTTTTTACTTTGTTTTTTTAGTTCTCTTTACAAAAAAAGGTCTCCTCTTTGATATATAAAGAAAAAAAAAATTTTGTTTAATTTGTTTGTTTTGTTTTGTTTTTGTGTTGTTTAATTTGTTTTAGTTTTGTTTAATTTACTTTATATTTAAAAAACAAAAAAAACAAAAAGGAAAAAAAAAGTTTTGTTTTAGTTAGTGTTGTTTTAAATTGTTATAAGTTTCACCCTTATATATTAAAATAAAAAAATGTGTTTTCAATTGTTTTTAGTTTAGTTGTTTTGTTTTTAATTTCTTTTTCTTTCATTGATAAAACAAACTTGTATATATCTTGCTTTAATTTTCAGGTTGTCAAAGCAGAAAATCAAGAGGAGTTGCTTGCTTCGCTAGCCAAAATAAATTGCTCTGCTTGCTAGCTCAAAAAAAAATTCTGCTTTCATTTCTAGTTTTATTTGAATTTCATTATTGGTTGCTTGCATTTGCATTTTATATATAAAAAAAATTATCCGTAGCTGCATTGTTAATACACGTTTAATTTCTGTTTTGCATTTCATCCTAGAAATTTGATTAATAATAACGATTAGAAATCGATAACGCTTAATTGTATATTGACAAGTTGTCTTCTTTGAACAATTTAATTTCTTGGTGTCTAGGCTACGGCAGAGCAATAATCAGTTATAAATATTACGGTGATTCATAAATATTATACTGAATTGTTTCTTTAAAGGTACTTAAACCTTCGGCTGTATTGCTACGGTGATTCATGGTGGACCGATAACTCATGCCCGTTACCTGGCTGAGAACTATCTTGTTGATTTAATACAAAGTGCGATTATACAATTTTGGGTTAACTTAGGATAAATAATTTGTAATTAGCCCTTGCATTCATTTAGTTGCATTAGTTCATGCATATTTAAAAAAAACTTCAAAAATCCAAAACTAAAAAAAAATTGTGAATATTCCTTTTCTTTTTCTTTGAAATTTTTAAATCCTTTTCCTTTGAAATTTCAAAAATCCAAAAAAATTTAGAAAATCAAAAATCCAAAAAATTAAATAAAATCTTTTCAAAAACAAAAAAATTGGAAAAACCAAAATACAAAACAAAAATCAATTTTCCATTTTGAAAAATAATTCCTCTTTGTAAATATTTTTTTATAAAAACCAAAAAAAAAATTCTTTAAAATGTCCGAGTTTCCATTTCCATATTCACATAACTTTTACTATAGTTGTGAAAATCAATATAATCCATATTATTTCACTTCAAATTCTTATGGATATTTCAACGACAACCATTGTATATATAATTCGAATTTTGAACAACAAAGTTTTCAAAACAATGACCAACCTTCGACTCTCGAAAATAGCATTGAAATGATTTCATCTTTACTTGAATTCTCTACACAACAAAATCAAAGTATAAATGATTTGTGTAATTCATATTTGTGTAATAACTCGAGTCAAGGATTTCAAAATTTGAATTCAATTCAAAATTCAAATGATTTCGATTATAACTCATGCCAATTCAATTTCGAAATCCAAAAGGAATTTCAAACTCAAAATGAAAATGGAAACAACTTTTCAAACGACTTTGGCAATGGGAATAATCTTAACCACGTTACGATTGATTATCTTTGTTCTCAACAATTTCAAAGTGAAAATCCTTATGCTAATAACTATAAATTGGATTTTGTTGAGCAAATGAACGAAATTTACGATGATCACACGGATTCGTTGTTTCAAATTTATATGAAACAACGTGAACAACAAAACCAAATCCCAACGTGTGACGAGTTAAGTAATAATCCATCTTTTACCAAAATTGACGATTTTCAAATAACAACTTTTGAAATTGAAAATAACAATCTTAATGAAGTTGTTGAAAACACGGTAATTGGGTTGGATTTCAACCCTTTTGAGGGTGTGAAACTCGATTTAAAACTCGATCTTCCTTTTTCCGATCACGAAAATTTGAATACAATAACTTTGGATTTTGAACTTGATTTATACAAGGAAGTTTTGAATAATTCAATAAAGGATGAAGAAATCAATGAACATGAATTTTTTGGACTTTTCGATGCTGAGTTGTTGAATTCCAATGAGGAAGATTTACATCACCATTTTGATTTTGAAATCAATAATTTTGAAGAAGTTTTCAATGATAAATTTGAATTTCAACTTGGTGATAATAAACTTGAATTTCAATCAATTATTCTATCTACCCCGAAAATTATCAAAAATAAAACAACTCGAACAACTTTTAATAAAACGACATTCGTTTTTCCAAATCAACATTCAACTTTAAAATATTTGAAGGTTTGGTTTTTCAAGCTTCAGCTGTGTCTCACATACTTAACGAGACAAATGAATCGGGCTTTGGAAGACCGTTTCATTTACTTTTTAACGATATACTTTATGATGCCGTGTAAATACATTTCATTTTCATGTAAATAATAATAAATGTTCCTTTCACTTGGGTTGACTGTGGGGACACGGTCAAAATCAAGTGTGGGGAGAGTCTCATCATCTTTTTGATTTTTCATAGTTTATTTTACATTTTCTTTTCAAAACCCCAAAACAAAATCTCAAAAAAAAAATTATTTTTTAAGCATTTTGATTTATTTTTAAAGAAACACTATAGGATAAATATATGGTTTTGGTTTATTAAATTGAAATTTTTGAAAACTTATTTGTCTTAACAAAATAAAAATTAAGTTTGATTACAAATGACGATGGTTTAACTAGTATATAGGAAGATTCATACGTGTTATACGTGTTAATTCTAATTGGAAATCTTTGTTCAAAAAAGTGGTGAATTTAAAGTAAAGGATATAACATTTTTTTCTTCTAAGTTAAATGGTGCTAAGATGATTTTGCAAAACTCTCTTTAAAAAAAACAAAAACAAAAAAATATATTTCTTGTATATTTATTAATGAACACCCAGAGTCATGTGTTCACACTCGTGTGTTCACTCACCATGCTCTGTACCCTTCTCACGTATGCCCGAATGGCAGTGCACGATCAATATATCTGGCCTCAGTTTATCTGAGTTAGGTGTATGTATATAAAAATTCTTTCTAAATAACGCCTACAGTCGATAAGTGTTTACACTTGTGTGTTCACTCGCCACGCTCTGTATTCCCTTCACATAAGTCCGCAAGGCAGTGCACGGGTAATATATCTGGCCTTAGTTTATCTGAGTTAGGCATATGTAAATATTGTTAATATTAATAAAATTTTCAAATAAAAATTTAGAGAGAGTAAGAAATTGAAATCCAAGCACTATTTTAACTTATTTGATTTGACTTGTTATTGAAAAGAAATGAATATACCACTTTGATAAACTTTGATAATCAACTAAGGATCCATTTCATAGTTACACTTTGTTATTAACCGAAACTACGAGTTAAACTATTATCTATTTGTTATGATAACTTCGTTTTTATTGGAAATTTTGACGAGTAAATGACTTAAATTTCAAGATAATGACCAAAACCTATATTTAACTTATTTGTGTCGATTTAAAAGTAAACCCTACATTTGTATATATTTTCAAAAACTTGCATTCATGTCTTTGTAAATAAATCTTGCATTTTGTAAATATTTTCATATCGCATTCGGATTTTGTGAGTTGTATCCGCTGAAAACCCTCACGAGACAACACTCGTCCTACTGGGGGAACCCAGAGGTTTAACGGCTTGTTGCATACGCTCAATGCAATCGTGATTTCTATGAAAACGGATTTATCTTAGTTTTAGTTTATTCGAGGACGAATAAAAAGATAAGTGTGGGGGTATTTAATGTGCACGTAAATGTGCATATTTCTACCACCATATTTAATCTATTTAAATTAAATAAATGATCATATTGGGTATTTTAACTTTTTTAAACCAAAATTCAAATTATTTCAAATTGTCACATATTCATCTTCATATAGGGGCAAAATGGTCATTTTTATGCATTTATTAAATTGTGAAAATTTACTTGGAATTTTCTATGTTGTTTTGTAGGAAATTTGGTGAATTTTACAAGTGGTTTCATGATGATATATGCATGCACAAGAGTGAAGAGAACAAATGAAGATGGAAATAATTCAAAGTTATGATCATGAAGGACCACACTTACCCACCTACCTTAATGTACACTTAGGAGCTAATACACATGCTAAAAGGCCATTAAAGCTTCATGCACATTTAAGTGGAGAATTAACATATGAAAATGATTACTTGGTGGCCACACTACCTCAAGGGCAATTTGGGCATTCCACAAAAATATGAATTAGGGTTTCATACATGTATAAATACCCCTTATGTTTCATGTAATCCCCTCTTCTTTAGTCTCTCTTAGGCCCTCTTCCTCTTAGTTAGTTTTAGGCTCAAAATAAAACACAAGCTCTCTTTCTCTTTTCATGGCTACTTAGCCATATTTCTTTTCATGTAATTTTCTTTTCTTTTATGCAATGTTAATTAATATTCTCTCTTATTTACATGCTCTATTTCTTTCTTGTTAGTAGTTAGTTTATTTTTCATGCAAGTAGATTAGTGTTTACATCTTTTTACTTAGCTTTTCTTTTAATTTTTCTCTCTTCTTCCTCTTCTTTTAGTTTCATGTTGCATACTACTTGTGTTGATATGATAACACAAATGAGAGGCTAATCCCTTCAATTTAGGGGTAATGAAGCCTCTAATCATGTAGCTTCAACATTTTGATAATTATTGCTCTCTTTTGTGCTTAAATGAATGTTGATATGATTTATTGTTTCATGTTGAATTTGATAGTCTATGTTGTTCATAACAAATAGGTTATGCTTAAACAATCACAAACAAAAATTGCCTCTTCATCTAAATATGATTATGGCAAAGAAGTGAATGTAGAAATTGAAATTTGATGGTCTATATTTCTAATTAATAGTTAATAGACCATACTTAAAATAGATTTTGCTTTCAACTTGTTGTCATTTTTCATGAGAGTTGAAAAGTAGTTTAAATGGTGTGTTATAGTTTGATGGCTTATGTTGAGCTAACTAATAGAACAAATAGGCCATACTTATGATAAGCACATCAATTAAACTTACTAATGACTATAAAAGAGAGATAATAATTTCATGTTTTGTTGAACTATGTGATCTAGAGAGTGAATTTATCTCTAAATTGTCTTAACACTCTCATATTTTTATCAATCCTCTTTTTTCATTTTTCTCAATTTTTTTAGCTAATCACTCTAAATCTTTGGTAAATTTGATTGAATAGAAATTTAAAATCAACAATTCCCTGCGGATCGACCCGTACTCGCCACGTACTAGAATTGTACGCCATGCGCTTGCGGTAATTTTTATTTCAGAATTTTTCGGTGATTTTCTAACTCGATAGAAAATTTGCCGTTAAACTAACGGCTTGTTGCATACGCTCAATGCAATCGTGCTCCCTACGAAAACGGATTTATCTTAGTTTTAGTTTATTCGAGGACGAATAAAAAGATAAGTGTGGGGGTATTTGATGTGCCCGTAAATGTGCATATTTTTACCACCATATTTAATCTATTTAAATCAAATAAATGATCATATTGGGTATTTTAACTTGTTTAAACCAAAATACAAATTATTTTCAAATTGTCACATATTCATCTTCATATAGGGGCAAAATGGCCATTTTTATACATTTATTAAATTGTGAAAATTTACTTGGAATTTTCTATGTTGTTTTTTAGGAAATTTGGTGAATTTTACCAGTGGTTTCATGAAGATATATGCATGCACAAGAGTGAAGAGAACAAATGAAGATGAAAATAATTCAAAGTGATGATCATGGAGGACCACACTTACCCACCTACCTTAATGTACACTTAGGAGCTAATGCACATGCTAAAAAGCCATTAAAGCTTCATGCACATTTAAGTGGAGAATTAACATATGCTAATGATTACTTGGTGACCACACTACCTCAAGGGCAATTAGGACATTCCACAAAAATATGAATTAGGATTTCATATATGTATAAATACCCCTTATGTTTCATGTAATCCCCTCTTCTTTAGTCTCTCTTAGGCCCACTTCCTCTTAGTTAGTTTTAGGCTAAAAATAAAACACAAGCTCTCTTTCTCTTTTCATGGCTACTTAGCCATATTTCTTTTCATGTAATTTTCCTTTCTTTTATGCAATGTTAATTAATATTCTCTCTTATTTACATGCTCTATTTCTTTCTTGTTAGTAGTTAATTTATTTTTTCATGCAAGTAGATTAGTGTTTACATCTTTTTACTTAGCTTTTCTTTTCATTTTGCTCTCTCCTTCCTCTTCCTTTAGTTTCATATTGCATGCTACTTGTGTTGATATGATAATACAAATGAGAGGCTAATCCCTTCAATTTAGGGGTAATGGAGCCTCTAATCATGTACCTTCAACATTTTGATAATTATTGCTCTCTTTTGTGCTTAAATGAATGTTGATGTGATTTATTGTTTCATGTTGAATTTGATAGTCTATGTTGTTCATAACAAATAGGCTATACTTAAACAATCACAAACAAAAATTGCCTCTTCATCTAAATATGATTATGGCAAAAAAGTGAATGTTGAAATTGAAATTTGATGGTCTATATTTCTAATTAATAGTTAATAGACCATACTTAAAATAGATTTTGCTTTCAACTTGTTGTCATTTTTCATGAGAGTGGAAAAGTAGTTTAAATGGTGTGTTATAGTTTGATGGCTTATGTTGAGCTAATTAATAGCACAAATAGGCCATACTTCTGATAAGCACATCAATTAAACTTACTAATGACTAAAAAAGAGAGATAATAATTTCATGTTTTGTTGAACTATGTGATCTAGAGAGTGGATTTATCTCTAAATTGTCTTAACACTCTCATATTTTTATCAATCCTCTTTTGTCATTTTTCTCATTTATTTTAGCTAATCACTCTAAATCTTTGGTTAGTTTGATTGAATAGAAATTTAAAATCAACAATTCCCTACGGATTGACCCGTACTCGCCACGTACTAGAATTGTACGTCGTGCGCTTGCGGTAATTTCTATTTAATTTTTTTTCGATGATTTTCTAACTCGATAGAAAATTTGTTGTTAAATAGGAGATTTGAAGCTAGATATAGTACGGAAACTGCTATGTTGTCATGTTTAGAAGTTCGACCGACGATGATAAAAAAGATTGCTTCTAAGCAGAAGGAGGATCCATCATTAGTTGAATGGATCAGAAAGCTAGGGGATGGAACGGAGCGCGATGACTTAAAAGATTTCAGTCTTGACCAGATAGGGTGGTTGAGGAAAAAAGGAATACTATGTGTTCCGAATGTGGGAAACATTAGAAAGGAAGTTCTTGGAGAATGCCATTGTTAGAAGTTCACTATTCATCCAAGAGGAACTAAGATGTATCAGGACATGAAAAGAAGTTTCTTCTAGGAAGGCATAAAGAGGGATGTAGGCATATGGGTGAAACAATGTTTGAACTATCAACGGATAAAAGCTGAACATCAAAAACCAAGTGGGTTAATTCAGCCTTTAGAGGTTCCAGTTTGGAAATGAGATTCTATCTCAATGGATTTCATAGATGGGTTGCCGAGGTCGAATCGAGGAAATGAAAGTATATGGGTCATAGTGGATAGGTTGACCAAGAGTGCCCATTTTATTCCAGTTAAGTCAACTCGGACGGCACCTATTTTGGAAAAATTATTCATGAAGAATATAGCCAGACTACATGGAATTCCTAGTAGTATAGTAAGTGAAAGAGATCCTTATTCACTAGAGGGTTCTGGAAGATTCTACAGAAGACTTCGGGTACCAAGCTCAAGATGAGTACCTCTTACCATCCACAGACAGATGGACAAACAGAAAGAATTAACAAAGTCTTAGAAGGTTTCTTACGAGCTTGTGTACTTGACTTTGGGGGATCATGGGAAGACCACCAACACTTAGTCGAGTTTTCGTATAACAACAGTTGTCAGACTAGTATTGGGATGACACCATTTGGAGCTTTGTATGGAAGGCCATGCAAATCTCCCGTTTGTTGGTTAGAGACCGAAGATAGGTTAGTTCTTAGTCTAGATTTGGTTAGGGAACCCACATAAAAGATTGAGTTAATTCGAACTAGAATGAAGGAAGCTCAGTCTAGGTAGAAGAGTTATGCTAATAAGAGACATAAAGACTTAGAGTTCTCAGTTGGAGATCATTTTTTCGACAAAGTATCACCGATGAAAGGTGTAATTAGATTCGAAAAGTCAGGAAAATTGGCACCAAGATTTGTTGGACCATTTCTTATTGTAGAATGGATCGCAAAACTCGCATATACAGCAGAGCTGCCAAATAGTTTGGCAGGAGTCCACGATGTTTTTCATATATCTCATCTAAGGAAGTGTATTCGAGATCCAAAAACTACTATTGCACCGACTGTGTTAGATGATTTAGTGGTGGAGTTGGATATGACTATAGTTAGAAGGCCAGTTCGTATAGTCGCGAGAAATGAGAAGAGACCAAGAAACAGGACAGTCGAATTAGTCAAAGTCCAGTGGGGTGACGACGAGAGAGACTGTACATGGAAAAATAAGAGCATGATTAGAGATACTTATCCTGACTTGTTTCATGGTATGTTTTACCTTTATGATTGATTATTATGAGTATCTTATCGTAATTTTAAGGACGAAATTCTTTAAAGAGGGTTAATCTATAATGATCCTAATTTTGACTAACATTATTTAGGACATTTAATTGGATAAATTAAATGAAATAATGTAAATGATTAAGGGATTGAGATTTGTATGATCATAGGGTAGCCGTGCCTAATTAATCTAAAGCCAAGGAGAATTAAAATGAAGTAAGTAAAGGTAATAAGACAAGGGTAAAATAGGAATAGGTTATATTCTTATACCCTAAACCCTTATTCCAATTCCATTCACAACATTCACAAACAAAACTAAACCAAAAGCTTGGCCAACCACCATTAGAAGTAATCTAAAGGAAGACAAGCAAGGATTCAAGTAGGAAGCTTAATCAAATCAATTCAAGAGCAAATCTCGACCTTCTTAATAATCAAGCTAAGGTAAATAATAGATCACATCTCATTTTCCTTATTTTCGGGTTTTAGATAAGATCCGAAATCATTTTGTAGGTAAAATGCTATGTTATAATTGTTTAAATTGATATATATGCATGTTGACGATTTATGTTGTTTTATATAGATTTTTTGATAAGATTTGATTTGAAAAACCTATTAAATGACATCCAAAAGGCATGCGTTTTTGATATGAGGTCAGAAATATTAATTTAGAGACGGGTTTCAAGTTCCATAATTTTTTAAGTTATGGATTTATTATGAATTTTTTAGTAAAGAAAATGGTTAAATTGGGTTTAAATTATTTACGGCTATTATATGTTAGCTTTGGGTCAGAAATTTAAATATGTTAGAAAGCATATTAAAAGTGATTTATGGGAATTTTTGGAGAATTTTTCTAAGTATTTTGTTAAAGATATAAAATTATTTAAGGTATGGGACTTAAATGTTTTATGTGTTTATAAAAGGAGAAGGGGGAATATGTTAAATGTTCTAAATTGTTAATTACTGAATTCTGCAGCACCTTTAGAAATGATTTAAAAAAAAAGAATTAGCAACCAATATTATTTTGACAAATATGGGAGGTTAGTTGAAAAGCAATTACTTTAGATAGCTATAAAACAGTTTTGATAATATTTACTACTTCACCACTTCCCTACAAGCTTTCGACCCCATACTTCCGCCCTTGACTAAGTCAAAACCAATACACATGGTATCAATGCCTTGGTACATAGTGGATTGGAGAAAGACGGAAGGTATAAAGTCGAAACATGCTTTCGAAGGGGTAGAAGTTGCGCTTGTAAACTTTGAACTATTTCTGCTTACAAAGGATGCTTTCGAAGGGGTTATATTAGCTTTCGACTTAATCCAATTTCTTTTCTTTATATAAAAGGGGCTTTCGAGTGGGTTGCCACCTTTTTGTTTTAAAATAAGCTTTCGAAAGGGTTTGAAACCCCTGCTGCCGCATTCAACCTTTCGAATCAATGCCTTCGAAAGGGTTCTTTTACGTTAAACTTTGAAGCCGCTTCTCCATGCTTTCGAAAGGGTTTGTCCCAAAACCATCCACTTTCTTTTACTTAGGAATAATGCTTTCGAAAGAGTTGCTTTCGCCCCAGTTGTTTTAAGACCCTTAGATATATTGAAAGTTAAACCCAAAGGTTTCGAAAGGAATGGTTTTAAATGGTTTCGAAGATATGTTCCACAAACTTTTACTTGAACCCAATGCTTTCAAAAGGTTTGTTTTAAGTAAAGGACTTTAATGCTTTCGAAGGTATTATAATGAAGGTTTCAAAGGGGAGATTCCCCAATGTTTTCCAAGGGTTTACCTTTAGTATTTGAATGGAAGGTTTCCAATGCTTTCGAAAGGCAAGTTTGAAGTGTTTTGAAAAGAGGATGTCTAAGGTTTTATAAAGCTTTCGAAGGGATACTTTCAATGATTTCGAAAGGTCTATTTTTAATGGTTTCGAAAGGTGGCCTTTCGGCCTAGTGTTTTAAGGTATAGTAGTTAACTTATTGTGAAAGAGGTACTTTCAATGGACTCGAAAGGTATTGTTTAAAGTTTTTAAGCAAAGGTTTCAAATGATTTACCTTGGCTTCATGGCTTAAGAGCTTTTAAGTTAAAAAGGGTTTTTTTTAACTTACTTTGGAGGGATAGATTATCCCATTATATTTCATCAACATTGTTTTGTGCAAAGCATATATCATAGCAAAGATATTTAAGTAAAGAATTTTTTTTTTCCTTTTTTAAGTATGATTTAAAGGGTTAAATCAATTTGAAAGAAATGTTTTGAAGCAAAATTTGATGAGGTAGTTAACCCTAAGTAAATGACTCAAATATTAAAATACCAGATGGGACTGGTATAGGGTCGCACCATATACTTTAGCTAATAAGCCCCCAGCTAATATAAGTCCAAAATTCCAATGTGTAGGGCTTGTCACAGGTAAGACTAAATGATGTTATGCACCCGAAAGAAATATACAGAAGGGAGATAGGTTATTGGTGAGCCCGCAATACCATTAGGTTCAGTTGATCCTAGAAGAAGATAGTTAAGGGCAGTCAGCCCAGAACCATGTCTAACAGAAGTTAGACAATTGATTATGTCTGGAAGGCCCAAGCCAGCCAATGGTTAATGGTTAGCCAAACCAAACTATATTTTGTGGACATATATTTCATTGATCACCTGATTTATGCGCATGTATGATATTGCTACTATTTCTTTAATCAGTTTGATTGCAGGTTTTTGATTTGCAAAAAGATATGTTTTAAAAAGGGATATTAGTGAGGGGAAACCCGTTCCGCTGAGCGGTGCGGTCTCACTTAATATCAGATAATGAAGATGTATAGTATTATTCAACCAAGGCTTTATGTCTGACTCTAAGTTTATGTTTTCCTATTAAACTCTCAGGGTGCTCAAAATTTAATTTGAGTAGATTGAGAGTTAAGGTTTTTCAAGTTTAGTAGGTTGGATTAATAAGCTTCCGAAGACATGCAGGAGGCAAAGCTAGCTATATAGGAGCTATTTAGTTTTATTTCCGCTTTGATGTATTAAGATTGATATGTCTATTTAGTACTATGACCATCCAAGGGGGCATCTTCATATGTCGCTCTTATCGTAATTTGTAATAATAATATTTGATTAAAACCTGGGAATTGTTTGGGATTATGTATCTGAATATGAAATTTTGGTTTGAAATGTAATTAGAAAAGTTGTTTTAAATCTGCATTGATTTATTTCATATTTATGTGCTTCTGATATTGTGGATACCATTAACATTATCGTATTTGTCACCGGAAGTTAATACTACAGATGACTGCAGCATCTGTAGCGCTTAGCTTCGTGTCTCAAGATAAGGGATGTTATAGTGTGTCTCGTCGCTTTGAAATCGAGATTGCATTTACTTTGCTATTTTAAAAATAAATCTGTACAAGGAATTGTACATGACTGGATGTAGGGTAACTCCGAACCAGTATAGAATCCTGGCATGTTTTTTCCTTTTTTACTTTTACTGCATTTATATTTATCTATGTTTGAATCTGTGATTGTTAATTGCATTATTTAAACAATAATCTTAAATGAATTCAAAAAGATTCACAAAAATTAGAAAACACTATTCATCCCCCTTCTAGTGTTAAATTAGCCTTATGGTCCATCTTTCGGTAAACAACATTTGGTATCAGAGCAGTAGTTTTCAAAATATTCATAATTTTGATTTTTGAAATTTTTTAATGGATAACAACACTGTTAGTAATACTATTAGTAGCATCGTTAATCCACTTGTTAGTAATTCCTTTGTGGAAAGACAATCTACTGCTATACTTTCACTTTTTAATGGAGTAAATACACATATTGGTCATGCAGGACGAAATTTTATTTACAGTCAATTGTTCTAGATATTTGGAACATCATACAAAATGAGTACGCTGAGCCCGAGACTAATTTTTCAAATTGGACCGCTGACCAAAAGGCAGTTGCACAAAGTAACTATAAATCCATGAATGATTTATTTTATTCATTGGATACAAATGAATTTAATAGAGTGTCTATCATTAAGTCTTCATTTGAAATATGGAGTACATTGAAAGTTACACATGAGGGCACAAGTAAAGTCAAACAAACCAAAATTTCTGCGTTAACTAATCAGTTTCAATTATTTTAAATGAGTCCAAATGTGTCCATTTCTGATAAGTATAGTAGATTTCAAGATATAATTCATTCACTAATTGTACTTGGTAAAAGTTTTTTGAAAGAGGATCAAGTTCGAAAAATCCTTAATTCACTTACTCCTAAATGGGTCCAAAAGACTCTTGCGATTGAAGTGGCTAATGACACGATCACTCTGAAAATTGAAGAGTTAATTGGCAATTTAATCCCATTTGAAGCACAAATGCAGGGCAGAAGAGAAAGCAAGGCAATAGAGAAGAAATCCATCGCTTTTAACGCCACAACAGATGATCTGGATTTAGACAATGATGATGAGGAAATCGCCTGCATGACAAGAAATTTCAGAAAATTTCTGAAGTATAGAAAGATGAATAATCTCAGGAGATATGACAATAAAAATCCAGAAAGTGGAAATGGAAGCAGAAATGGTGTTAGATATTTTAACTGCAATGAATCTAGTCATATAAGAAGAGACTTTGCATCCTAAGAAACCGAAAAACACACCAAATACTGATTCGTTCAGAAAATGGAGAAGGGCTTATGCTGCAACACTAGACAATTCAGACACTTCTTTAAGTGATAATGAACCAGATACAAAGAATGCTAATATGTGCTTTACAGTGATAATTAATGAGAAATATGGAGAAACATAACAAAAATAGGTATGCATTTAAATAAATATTTTTGAATTTTTGTTGTTGTTGTTGATTGCTAGAAATAACCTATGGATTAATAATAATATTGGATGAATATTGTGTGTGTATATTTTAAATACTATATATATATATATATATTAATAAAGTATTAAATAAAAATAAAATAAAATATATTTAATTTTTTTAATTATTTAAGGTATATATTAAATAATTATTATAAGATATTATAAGTATAGATAAATATGAATTATTTATTTAATTTCTCTTTTTGAAATTTTCGACCTATATGTCGACATACCCTACAGGTATATATCGACATATGGAGGCAAATTTTGAATTTCAATTTCAAATTCAAAATTTGAAGTTTCCTCCACCTTCCCTTCAACTCCTATGTTCTGAAATGATATCTCTTGATGAAAGAACATTTCCTTCGATTCTCTATTTATTTACTCTATCTCTATCCATTCATTTCACTTTCATTTTCAAACTCAAAAATCATTAACTTTCTTATCTCTCAAACTATTCTTCAATGGCATCTTCAAGCAATACTCCATCAACCATGAGGCTTTCTTTAAGAATAAAAGGCTTTCTTTTCAATGAAAAAGAAGCCATGCAAGCTTGTATATAGTATATGTCTTTCGGAAAAGTCTCTCCCGAAAGATTTGCTATTTTTGAATATTTTCCCACTTATGATCTTTTCAATTTTTGTTTGCAAAATGGAATTCTTGGTTTAAACGATGCTTCTCAAAATGATTTTGTTTGTTATCCAAATTTAGTAAAAATGTTTTATGAAAATTTGAATGGAAAATTTTATGATGGAAATGAAGGAGCAGTGTGGAGTAGTGTCAAGGGGACAAAATTTGTTTTAAATTATGAGATTTTGGGTCACATTCTCGGATGAAAATCTAGTGGAATGGAACTTTCAACTTTTCAAATTGATTTTCAAAACCATGAACTGATTCATGACATTTTCGAAAGTGACGATGACTTTGAATTCAAAACCAAAAACTTGCATCCAAAAGCAAGAATTTTAAGCCTTTTTTGCAACAAAGTATCACTCCTAGAACGGGTAATTATAATAACCCGACTCAAAAAGTTTTCAAAGCTCCTTTTGCCATTTATGGTCAATACAACATAAATTGGTCTTAAATCATTTTGGATGAATTCTTTTCTAAAAAAATTTCTAAGCATGATAACATACTATTTCATGATGTGTATCTCACTAGAATTTTCACTTACTTCGGTGTTGACCTTAAAGAAGAGGGAACCATTCCTCGAAAAATATTTGACAAGGCCAACATCTCACTAATGCATATTTTACCCTTTTTCGAGCCTTATGAAACGCTTGCGTAAAAGGAACAAAGAATGGCTTGAGAAGAAGAGCACGATATAAGGGAAGAGAAGGACGATGAAGAAGATGAAATGGAAGTTGAGGAGGAAGAACAAGGAGAGGAGGAGGATGCTTCCTTGGAAAGAATCAATATGCCATCTAATCCATCCAACAGAGGTCTTCTCAAAAATCAAGAGAAGATCATTCATAATCAAAGGAAGCTTAAGAAATAATTTTCAAAGAAGTTTACTTCACTTTCCACCAAAATGGATAAATTCTTTGGAAAGGTCATCTGTAAGCTTGGTGGTTCTTCATCATCTTCATCCACATCTTTCTAGTTGTTTGTTTAAGTTATTTATCCTTGTATTTGGGTGTTCTAGTTTGAGTTTATGTTAATCTTATATATCTTTTTTCTTCTATTTCTAATGAATTTCATGTACGCAACTTTATTATCAATGAAATTCTATTTCCTATTGTTATACATTGTTAATCATCTTTGGAAAGTCATACAAGTATAATAGTATAGGCCAAATACAATAGAATAGTAAAATAAAGTAGTTTTGAAAATTATAGTGCATATGTTGACATATGTCAAGCATGTATGTTGACATATGACGACTAGTTTTTAAAAAAAATTAAAATTAAAATATAAAATAACTACCACACGCCTATTCATTTAAAACGACTTCTTACCCCTATATATACCTATTCACTCCAGAAAATCATCATTTTCAATCTCTTTCTTCTCTCTCTTTCATATATAAACTTATCTCTTCAATAATGGCTTCTCCACATCAACAACTATATGAAAATCTTGAACAACACCTGAATCGTTCAAGAATATTCTTACCTTCATTCTTAGAAATCGGAGACACTTAGAACTAAGTCAAACGGAGATGATTAGCAAGAGAAGTACTTTGACGCCATTCGATGGATGATTTCTTATCTTATCAAAGATGAACCAACTAACAATCCTGAAACTACCCTCGACAAAGATGATGAAGATTAGAATGCTACAAAAGCGGATCCCATTTTTGGATCCGATGGATGGGTAGAAGCTCCTAGGGAAGTCTAAAGATTGATTGGTTTGGATTTAAATAAGAATGTATATTAACATATTACAATATTGATTTTTGTGTATTGGGTTGACTTTGTGTGTATTAACTGGATTTGATTTGTTGAAATATATAATTGATTGGTTTGATTCACTTGTTTTATCTAACTTATCAAATGAATTCATTAATGTGATTAATACAAGTTATTTATGTTATCACTCTTATATTACAATTATTGTTTTTTCTAATTTCTTTTATTTCTCAGTATTATATATGTTATGTAGTACCTTAGTTAGGAGGAGTCTTTTTATATATTGGGTAGAATTCTTGTTGATGACAAAGGGGGAGAAATATATAAAATCAAGGCATAGATTAAGGGGGAGCTTTGTAAAACTCAGAAGGAGTCATAACATATTTTATATACATGGTTGTCATCATCAAAAGTGGGAAGATTGTTAGTACCTTAGGCATTGGCTTTGATAACAACAACCATATGATATTATATAAAATATAGATACTAATGTTTTTATCAAGTTATATATAGTATATAGTGCATGATATTAGACATGTATTAATTAAGAAGGCTGTACAGTATCAAGTGAAGATTCAAAACGCTGATATAGAGATTGAAGACTCATGAGTATTGAAGAACTCAAAATTTCCCAAATAAGTTAAAGAGTCATAGAATTTTTGTTAAAATCCCGATAGCACTTCTTTGATCTTTCCCTATTCTGCTTTTCGAATGGTTTTTTAATATTCTAAATTTCAAAAATGATTTTAAAAAAAGAATTCTTGTTTTCAAAATTATCTCTCAAAATGACCTTCAAATATTTTTAAATTTAAATTTTACAAGATTATTATATGTTGAAAAATTAAGTTTTTAACCAGTTTACATTTTAAATATACTTTTAATCTATTGTACTTTGTTATAGTTTTGATTTTATGATTTCTAATTATTTATAAGTTATTATAATATTTATAACTTTAAATATATTCACTCATACTTTATATATATTATTTTATTTCAAAAGGAATTTATATTAAATCCTTTATATATTTAAAAATATTTCAAAATAATTTTATAAAGTTTTATTAAGTTTTGATATGATCAAAATATGTATAAACTATGTTTAAATAAGTTTACAAAGTCTACAGATATTTTACAATGTATAAAATTTTCTAAAAAGTAAGTTTTCAAAATGTAAAGGGATATGTCGACATACCCTCACCCTATATGTTGACATATGAACCCGTATATTCAAAATTCAAATTTGAATTAAAGTGTTTTTTCATCGTATCTCCTCACAAATGGATATAACTATTATTTCTCCATAAATAGGGGCTAAACCAATAGATTTTCTTTAACTACTTTCTCATATTTCCTCTCCTCTTTCACTCTCTTCTTTTCTAAAAGAAATTCTACTCAAATTCTTCTCAAATTCAATCAAAGTCAAATTCAAACTCCACCGATTTAATTCTCTATTGACTACTCTCTGATTCCTCTCATCTCTCTCACTCAAACAAGATCAAAGTGCTATTCAAGAGGTTATAGGATCATCTGTATTCAAGATCAACGATCTGTGTTAGTAAAACTCTATCAAATCATACTTATATATCGGTGGGTGTGATTGTAGCCCGTGTAAACCAATTGGGTGCGCTTGGCAACCCAGAAATTCAAGTGGATGTGCTTATAGCCCGTGTAAATCAATGAGTCTACCCAGATCTTGGAAAGTCTGGAGGGTGTGTCTCGTTGCCTTGAAATCGAGATTGTATTGACTTTTCTATTTGACAAGAAATCTGTACAAGGAATTGTATAGGATTGGATGTAAGGTAACTCTAAACCAGTATAAAATCCTGGTGTGTTCTTTCCTATTTACTTTTACTACATTTATATTTATCTGTGTTATAATATGTGATTGTTAATTGCATTGTTTAAACTATAATCCTAAAAGAATTCAAAAGGATTTACAAAAATTAGAAAACACTATACACCCCCCTTTAGTGTTAAATTAGCCTTAAGATCCAGCTTCCGCTAAACAAAATTTGGATCTCACTGAATGCAACACACAATCTCGACCAAATAAACACATAAGCGACCAAATTATGAATGTATTAAGTAGTTGTAAAATTAGGTACTTGCATGGGTATAGAAAACAATAACATGTAAGAAGTATTTTATCAATCGTATTAAATGCACAAATTTATCAAGGTAGATTATTATAACATTATATAGCATATGTTCATACAATATTGGAAAGGTTAAATGTTATCATTTCTTTTTTCTAATAAGGCTCCCACTAGTCTTTTATGTTTTGCCAAACCCTAAGTCGAAACATAAAAGTGTTTCGACTTCACTAGTAGGTGTTAGGACTCATCCGTCTTGGAATTCTCACCTTGAGTCTACTCAACAAGTCATAGCTCCACGGATAATGGATAACTCCTTATTGGTTGTATCATATACAACTCCTAACCCTTTGGTACCTTGTCCTAATTCCGCTTTAACCTTGAATCTGCTCGACAAATCGAAATGAAATTATTCAATCGTACCTACTATATCGCGATAGCCTAAGTATAGTATATGTACCTTTAGTCTGCTCAATAAATACATATAGTTATCTTATCTTCTCTATTCAATATATTAATAATACTACACATAACATCCCCAGCTTGAGTCAGCTCAACAACCAAGGAGTATGCAAGTAATTTATTAATATATATGTAGAGACAACGTTATATTGAAGATTGATAATCTTTAATATCTAATATTTAGTGATATCAACTTATGGAATAATATAATTCTTATGAATTGTTCTCACGATTCAAGTGTCGAATGCATCAGAACTAACGGTATACGTAAATTTATGTATTTATTTATTCCTTAAGTCTATTTAGGGTTCTTTAATGTTCCACCATTAATTTATGCATTCATATTATATATGTTTTATTTTATATAACTTTTATATTTTATATTATTTATATAATAGTATAACATTATATGAATTAAATCTTATTTAATTAATTTTAATTAATTAACATTTTAATTAATTTCATATTAATATAACATTTATATTCATTAATTATTATGTACTATAACTTTTATAATGTTACACATTTATCTTATATAAGTGTATATTCATTTAATTAATTAACCTTTAATTAATTTATTTAATTAATTAACCTTTAATTAATTTTATTTAATTAAACAATTTTAATTAAATTATATTAATTTTGAAATTCATTTATATACATAAATGTATACTTATCTTAATTTAACATTTTAAAACAACATAACATATATCATAATATACAATACATGTATATATTTATTAATTAATTATCTTATTTAATTAAAATATTTTATTAATCTTATTAATAAATTTTAACTTCCGAAATTAACTTATATTGATTTTCAAACATTTAAAAAAATTATAACTTTTATAATATGTGTTTTATTTTAAATTAATCTTTTAAATTTTATTTTATTTATTTTTTTGAGAGAAATGTGTGATCCTCTAAAGTAGAGGAGAGCACACATGTATATACATACATACATACATACATACATATATATATATATCACCAAAAATAAAGGAGCTGCCAACCTGCCTGGTAGTTGACAAAACATAACACAGTAAAGCCTCACTGCAAATGCGGATGAACCAGAATGAACGCATCACTGCAAACGCGGATGATGCATGGTGCAACCAAGTGCACATATGAGATCAACAAGCAAATTCACCGGAGAAATAATGCCTCACTGCAAATGCGGATGATCCAGAGTGACAAATGCGAATGACCCCGATCTAAAATATGAAATCTCTCCAAACAACGATCCTACGACCAGCAATCTTGCAAACCTGGCGACGGCAACCCTAAAATCCTACAAATAGCATTCTAACACCACTTTTGACCTAAACATGTATCTGCAGATGAAACTATACAAAAATATAAGAATAATACAAAAATATGTATATAAATGAAATTTATATACATATATATATATATATATATGTATTAATAAAATAAAAGTAATAAAACTAAAGTTAAAATTATAAGACAGTAAAAAAACCAAAATAAGAGATAGACTAATAAAAGGATCAAAACTCATTATACAACATCATAACTTACTCCAATGTTATGAAATAGTGAACACAAAATCAAAAAGGCATAAAAATTAAAAAATATGTATTTAAAAACTTATAAAACTATTAAAATCTAAAAAATATAAACATTATGCTCCTTTGATCAAAAGAACATTATGATAATCAGTAAAATCATCATTCGAATTTGAATAAATGTTAATGCTATAATTATTCATGTTAAAAATATTGTTTTTCTGTTTAAATAACTTAATGCGTTTTCTAACCTTATTAAGATATTCTTTCAAATGATTATTTTTAGTCAATCTATATTTTGGATTTGAGATCCAATTGAAACAAAATGACGCTATTGTAAAGATCAATCTTTTAATACAACTATCGTTATTATTAAAAAGTCTCTGGTTTCTCTCAAATCAAATATACCAACATATTATAACGAATAAAGTATCTAGTAAAAATCTATATCCCTTTTTAAATGTAAATCTTAAGTTATTCCAGTAAAAATCACAATCGGTAACTTTAGTTCTACGAATAAAGTTATAGATTTAAAGAGTATTATTAAGAATGTAGCAAGTATCCTTACAATCGTAATATATATGATTCATATCTTCAAAATACAAATTACAAAAAGTATATTTATTATCAATTTGCAAATTCTTTCTTTAAATTCAATGGTATTTAGCTTCCCCTTCATAATTAACCACATATGAATCTTAGCTTTTGGTGGTGCGTTTGATTTTCAAATAAGATTAAAAGTGTTGTTAGTAACGCCCGAGAAATTAAGAAATTTATACAAAGAATTTGAAGTGAATTTCTTGCTTTTATCCCATTCCCAGTTAATAATATCATTTTCGTTATCAATATTATATAAATTCAATATTGCACATAATAAAGTAAATTATCTAAGAGTTGTACCTTCTAAGATTCTATTAAAACTAAAATTCTAAAGGGATCATTATTCGGAGAAAAACCATCTTTAATTAAAGCATTTTTAAAGTTACAAATTTCAAAAAGTTCTTTAAATTCTACCCTAAGAGGAATGACAAATATCCAACGATTATGCCAAAAAGTTGTATTATTTCTTGAATGAACAATCGTATTAGTACTAAGGTTATAAATCTCATGACATTTTAAAATTGATTTCCAAAAATTAGTCAATTTATTATTAACTGAAGGTGTAGTTTGGTATAAATTATTACCACCATTTATAATAATGTTTTGATATAATTTCTTTCCAAATAGAATTATCATCTATATCCTTAGATTTCCATAACCACTTCCCTAATAAAGACAAATTCATGTTACGTAAATTAATAACACCTAATCCTCCCTCCTTTTTCAATTTACAAACTGTTTCCCAGTTAACTAAACACTTTAGACTACTGTTAGGATTATCGCCGCTCCATAAGAAATCCCTTCTTATTTTATCAAATTTATTGATCACCTAATCTGGGAAAAGATGCATAGACATCCAATAAATCGGAAGTGCAGATAAAATGGAATTGATGAGAACTAATCTAACCGCTCTCGGTAAAAACCTCCCATTCCAATTAGAAATTCTATTTTTAATTTTATCTATTATAATTAGCCAGTCATCATGCTTAAGTTTAGATGGTCTAATAAAAAATCCAAGATAATCGATAGGGAAATTCAGGGTTTTGCAATTAAGCGTATTAGCTACTAACCTTCAACCTTATCAACGTCATTTAATACTAAAACCGAACTTTTATCAAAATTAATTTTTAGTCCTAAAAGAAGTTCAAAGCTGTATAAAATAAATTTAAGAGTAACGAGGTGATTAGGCAAATAAGAAGTAAATAATAAGGTATCATCCGCAAATAATAAAATAATTTGAAAATCTATATTATAATATTTTTCTTATTTTAAATTTACAACTTTTATTTTAATTTCAAAACAATTTTGAAATTAGCCTAAGGCCCGATTCAAATTTGGGCCTATTCTACTAGGGATAACCTTTTGGACTTACCGTATCATTTCATACTAGGCTAGTAACCAGGTAGTGTAGAGCACTTGATTACCCAAACCCAACCTTAAACACTACTTTTCTAGACACCCAACTATATGTAGACTTTAATTAGTTAACCCTAACATGACTAATTTAGACCGCATATGCTATTGGACTCTGATACCATTGTTGGAACTAGGCCAGCCCGCAGCGGAAGTTATGGGTGAATTTCAAAAAAATTCCCTTATACAATCTATATTAGTCCTATGAAGTGTAATTTATTTAGAACATTTCTAAATTTTAATTAAATAAATCCTCTTATTTATTTAAATCTATAAATTACATACGATTTTATTTGATTTATATTTTATACATATAAATGTACACATATGTATCATATACGTACATGTATATGTGTGCATGTGTAACATGATAATCCATGCAAGGTATAACATGCCCGTGTATAGATATTGGGATTTACATCGCAACAAACATGTTAACTCATCTGATATGTATTGTATGTTGTCCAAATATATGTATGTATTTAAACGTATTATAAATATTATAAATCAACATATATGTATATAAATATATACATGTTAAGTTTATTTAAATAATTTTATGAGAATGAAAATATCTAAACATACATACATATATGTTGAATATGCTAGTATATGATTTTTGTTTGATGATAATAAACCTATATATGTATTCATTTAAATGTATTTTTATTGTGCTATTTTATTTTTCACATAATTAAATAAATATTTGCTGAATAAAATAAATAACATAGAATTTAAATTCAGACAAATATTTTATTACAATTTTGAATAGTACAAATTTGAGCTCTCACTATATACACAATTTCTATTACAATACAATTTCAAATTATAATACAATTTTTCACTATACATACATTTGCACCTCACTACACATCACTCGTAATTGTTCTTTAACTCTATTCTAGATTGAATCCAGCATCTGAATTATCTGTAAAATAAACACTGATGCAGTAAAATTGAAAAAGAAATATTTTTGCAGTGTAAAATAAAATGAGTATTTTTTGAAAATATTATTTGCCTCAGTTATTTGGGTTGTTTGTCATTTATTTCTTGTTTGAATTCATCTCACGAACAACTTGTAACATGCACAGTGTATCACTATACATGTCACAACACAAGGCCGTGCATACCGATATACACTTGATAAAATTGTAGGGACAGGTGAGCACAAGGTCTAACCCAACCAAATGGTGGATTCAACTCAGGTGCATGCAAAACAACATACAACACTCCAAATATACACATGGTCAAACCAGATTTCAAGAGGTGACAACAGAGCATGCAAGTGTAGTGCACATGAAGAACTGCTCCTAACAGCATGTAGACAAAGGCACAATAATTATACACATATATACATACATATATATGTATGTATGTATATGTTTGTATGTGAACAGTTATCATCAAAATGAAATGATCAAAGAGGAACAGTCAGTACATACAACATGCCACCATACATAACATACAAATGAATGCAACTCTGAGGAAACAAGAAATGCAAGTATGAGAAGGCAGTAACATGAAATGCCTCAAACAAGTTCGGAGGCATATACCAGATAGCGATATGTATGAAACAGTGGACAGAGCATAACAATTGTGAACATGGGTACAACATACATTTGAAGATCAGACTCCAATTTCAACTAAACGCAAAGCTTCAGATCATACTCAAAATGCAACAGAACTTCAAATACAAGGCTTAATGCAAGTACTCAAGTTCAGTTACAACAAGACTTCAATAAACACAAACGCTCAAATAACCGGACTCAAGTGAATCGCACCAGATAAGAGTATGCACAAATGTATACATGAAGCTTCAAACATGAATATAGACTTCAAGTATAACAAGGCAACTCAACACAAAGTGAACCACAAACCAGATCACCTGATGACAAAAGCTCAAATACATAATGGTACAAGACAGAAGGACAAAGACTTCAAAATGCACAAGAACCAGAGTCACAAGCACTATCAGTTCATATGGATATGCAAGTAGTGCAACCCGAAGCAAATTCAAAGCTATGCTAGAGAATACAAAAGTGCAGACCACAAATTCAACTCAATGCAAAGACCATGTCAACATACTTCGATGAACAAAGTCAATGTTGCAGGGATTTCAAACTGAACATGTCAAGTTTAAATGCCAAAGTCAAAGCCAGGTGATAACATGAATTGAATAAGTCCAGGAAATATCAAAAATTCAAATACCACAATAGATTGCCAGCAAATCGTGAACCAGTCAATTATCACGAAATTAGAAAATATTATCTCTAATTCAAAATACCAAAATCATAGGAGCACAGGAGAAAAAGAATGGAACTGACTCAAGCAACGAAATTCAAATTCATGGAATAATAAGTATGAAATGAACCAGTCAGAGATCTCAAGGTCATACGATCAAAATTCAACGTAAATGATAAAATCATGACAAATTCAAAAGAGAAATATATGAATGTAATTAAGGGATTCGAACCCTATAAATACCATTAACATCATCAGCAATTATAACATTCGAGTTCAAGCAAAAACAGAGAGCAATAAATCATTAAACTCGAATCAAAGTCGAGAATAACCAATAATCAATAAAAGGAATTCACGTACCAGTTCAAGCATCTTTCGATCTCGACTTAATTGAAGCAGCCGTGAACAAATTAATCGATCGAAGAAAACATTCGAAGCATCAACAATCAATTCAACAAAGCGGCGGCTTCATCACAGAACCCTAATTTTTTGAAGAGGAACGAACAAAGGACTGTTCACGAGCAAAGGAAAAAGAGGTGGACATTAATTTCATGAAGTAAAGGACATGGGCCGAAGAAAATAAAGGGAGATATCATTTACAAATTATATTTGTTGAAGTGGGCCGGTGTTTTTATTTTGGGCTTAATTTATTAAATAGGGTTTTGTGTTTAGTTTTTTAATTTATTTTGTAATTTTCTCTTAAAATTCTGTAAAATTCTAGTCGTGTGACTAGGAACGAACTACGATGGTGTAGTTCGAGAATTCGCAACTCAGTGGCTGAGTTGTGGCGGGGTTTTGAGCGTAGAGTTAGGTTAGTCGATAGCGGGTGTCGCAAGTTTACGTGTGTAAGCGTCTGACTACTTAATTTCTAGTAGAAACATTGGGGGCACCACGTAGGTAGGGTTTTGCCGAAGCTGGGTAAATCTGTATTGTTCTATTTTTGCTTTTTATTATTCTGCCATTATCTGTGCTGCAATTATTTTATATATTTCCGCATTAATTTTTATTATTATTAGTATCACCCTATTCACCCCCCCTCTAGGGTGAAATCGATCCTATAATATACATATATATATATATAATTTATATACAGATGTAAAATATTTATAATTTATATATATATATGTATTATTATGGTAAATATTAAAATAATATACACACACACATAATATATATAAAAAATTAAACTAATTTATATATATCTATATATTCATAAGCATATTTATAATACCTAAATGTGTGTGTATATTAATTAAGTAATTTTTTTAAACAGTTTCAGATCGTATGCACAACACAACTACATTCTATTATATTAAAAAATATATAAATTGATTTATTAGTCGAAAATTAATGAAACATTGATAAAAATATTTTCGAAGCATTTTGTTCAAATTTTTAATTTCTCGAAAATCTAATATGATAGTTCGAGATTTGAAAAAAAAAATCATAATTTTTCCCGATCAAAATTTATTTTTATTAATTAATTGTTGTTGCCTATATATTGTAATAATTTTTAAAAATAGGAAAAATATTTTTTTAAATTCTCAATTTTTTACCGAAAGCATATTTCATGGTAAAATAAATTTATAAAATTTAAAATTTAATTTTCAAAATATATTTTATTTTATATGAATTGTTTAGATAATATATTGATTTAAATAATATTAAATAATAGTGAATAATTATCAAAAATATTTTACAGCTATTAAAAATTATAACTACTATAAATATACATATACAAAATATATATGTTCAATTATTAACGTTAAATGATGTTATAATGAAATACAAACCATATAAGTATAATTAAATGATATATTTATATGTATATATTAATTAATAAAGTAATAATTATTATAATTAAAATAATCGACTGGGCATATCTGATCTATATGTAAAAAGTTGTTTTTTTAAATGATTGCAAAGATATAATCAATCTAGTATATGATAACATCAATACATATAAGAATCGTCGTCCAACTAACAATATAATAATATGATTTATGAATAATAAAATATCATCAAGAAAATTTTAAAATATATAATACAATAAAAACATACCTAAATGAATTTCCTTGAAGAACACCTTGTAACGATGAACTCTCTGTCCTTTGAAAGTTTTTCGATTCGGCAGTGCTAATCCTTGAACCGTAGACCTTTGACTATCACGTATCACCCATCTTTTGAATTGATTTTAATTTGATTTGCTTAAGCTCCTAGGGGATGAAGTCAGCCAGCAATGGATAGGAACAATGGCAGCCAAAAAGATTTTTTTCAATTAGGGTTAGAGTGTCTAAAAGTGGATGAAAGAGAGAAAATAATAAATCATATCCCATACCATATCCCACTAAATCCAAGCCATCCTATTTTAACATCTCTAACCAATTTGAGCCGCCCCCTATAGCCCTTATTATAGCCGAAAATACCAATCCATCATCATGGGCCAATATCTCATTTTAGCCCAAAGAAATACCATTTAATTAAATATAATTTAACTGCTTATCAATATCATATATCGACCGATATATTTATAACTATTGTAAAAATATTCAATAATATTTATTCCTTAAATCATATTCAAAACTTTATAATTAATTTTTCATAAATATTAATTAATTTTATTAATTTATAATAATTATAAATAAATTAAATCGTTTGGTCAAAAGAGAATTCATCATTTCGGTTGTGTTACTCGTTAGGTGCAAATTTGGTTAGTAATTAATATCAAACTATTCAAATATTAACGTTCACACATCACTTAGCAAGTGGTGTGACATTTTAGCCAAATTTATCCCTTACTTAGTTTCAGTAAAATCCAATTTTACTTTGTTAAGCGTTACCCGGTTGTGACTTTTAATACCAATTCTCTTCATTAAAAATATATCACTTTGGACTTATGGAATTTTTAATGGTCAAAATTCTAATATCGTCCATATTTAACTTTATAGTCCAAATATAACGTCCTTGTTTTAATAATAACAATTATTATTAATTTAACTGCTCTGGCCAGAGACTTTGACTTTGAGTTGACCGTGATACTAACCCTATGTAACTGAGAAGATGGATCCTCTCTTGAATAGTGCTTCACTTCCAATACTTTCACTCGACCTAACTATAGTCACTCGATGGACGCCATGCCATGATTTGACTAAATTAAAGCGAACCTTTCATATTGAAGATCCATAGTATTCTCAAATCGAGAGAACTGTGTAAATCAGTCACATCGATATTGTTTGACCTTGGTTATAATAACCAATAGAAAACCATCGAGTGAGTCATCTCATAGTAATCCAATAACTATCAGTACGTAAGCCCTAGGTGCCCTCAGCAGTTATGAGTAATACACCGCCCAACATTTGGAGAGCGTTACACACTCTAGTCTCAACCGATACATTAATATCCAATCTTGATGCATCTTGACTAGAAACATTTAAAATGGTATATTTGTTTTCATTACGTTAAATTATTCACGGTTACAACACTTTTTAACTACTTTCAGCAAACACACCATTTGTGGATTTTCTATTAAATATACTTTTAATTAAATTAATTAATAATATAACACATTATATTAAGTATATAATAGAAAGTAAACACCTTTTATTTTGAACAAGATTGGTTATCGAGTTAAATATATGTAACAAATTACATAATTGGCCCTAAGGCATACTCCTAACTCTATCACTCTTCAATGTGCAGCAATATTTATTAGACATTCTAATGCATCGTGTTCATTTAGGTTTGGTTAATTTTATTTCATCCCATGCAATTAGTTTCATATTTGGATCATATCCAAATCCCTTCTACTACCAATAATAACTAAAAGAAATTCCTTTACTACGAAGTTGATATTTCTTGAAATAACAATTGTTTCTCGGTGAAATGGAATGGGTATTCATAAACATTTTATGAAAATTCTTATATGTAAAACTGATTTGGTTCTAGTTTATGATACTTTATGTTCAAAAAACAAGAATTGGTCATCCAATGACGATCATTCCCAAACTCCTTTTGGGGCGATTTATACAAGATTGCTCACGAATAATTATTACGTATAGTCTTTCAACTCACAAAACTTGCCAATTCCTTAGCCTATGATATGTTGAGGTTTATAAACTCTTATCTTGTATGATTTTGTAGACCATTATTTAGATGAAATTAATTTTAATCTTGTGTACCACTCTTAAGTACACAACCTTATAGAAAGATGTTAACTCAACTTCACTCACCAAATATCATACTTTATTCAACAAAGTTCAATTACTCTTTATCAATACAACATTATGTATCATAGGGAGGAGTGACTTTTAAGATAGAATCTTTATTTATTTCCAGGTACATTCAGAACTCTTTCCAACATACTCACATATTCGATCAAATCGAATTAATTTTATTTTCTATTGCACGTTATTTTTTTAATTTCATTTTATACTCTATAAGCTTATCATAGACATATTATATCTATATCAAACATACATGTCTGTATCAGTAACAACTCATCGATGAATATAACGAGGTACGTTGAACCATTTTGGTATTAATAGACTTGCGATTTCATACATCTAAATGTATTAATCTGAAGAGTTCGTTAACTCTTATAACGCTCCCACTGAATGGATGAAGTTCTTAATTGTTTGAGATATTATTAACCAACATTATATGATTCATAATCATATAATCAAATTATTTTTCAAAACTATAGCTTAGTCTATAATTCCAAAATAATTTCAAATAAATTTAAGTGCTTATGTATTTTCCAATGCATCTCAATACCATTATAATAGTATTTTTTTAACTAATATTCATAATACTCATATTGAAATAAAACTATGTATATTTTTCAATCAACATTGAAAAACAGTTATTATTTCGTAAATAATGTTTGGTATGTTTTACGAAAACAATTTTCGTAACTTGATGTGACTAATAAGTGCTATATGTAAGCTCCTACTATTTCTGCCATTACTATAATGGCGTATGAAATACAGAGGTCCATTCAACCACTTAATATCGACTATTTATTTCATCTACTGTAATTACAGCAGAGAGTTTTAAGACAAATATCTTGAATTCAAAGAAATAAATCTCAATGAAAACAATTTATCATTTCTCATTCCAATGTTAAGTATTTATTATTATTTTACAATTCTTATTTTCAATATTTCTTTATGAAGGAGAAGTGACATTCACTCACTTCATCCAAATTTTGTCTTAGGTTACATCCACTCTTATACATTTGATTTCTTTCTAAATAGTCAAACCATTCAAAGGAAATCCTTGCTATAGTATCATAACAAACTCTTTATAAAAGTCCATTTGGTTATCCTTAATTTTTAAGGATATCAAAGAAATTGCACTTAAAGAATACACAATATCACACTATAGTTTACTGTCTTGTTTCAATGAACTAATTTCATCAAGGTTTTATACATTACGAACTGTGATCATTCACCATATAACATTTATATACGATCTTATATGGATCAAATATCTATATACTTGTATTGCTTTTAGAGTTTGAAACTCATTGAAGACAATACACAGTCTTGGGCAAGTAAACTCACATGTGACCAAGTTACGAGCATATTTAGTGTTTGTAAAATTAGGCGCTCGCACGGGTTGACATGAAAAAATTAATTGGCAAGTATATTTTATATTTTTGTTTTTTAATATTAATTCAATTCGTCTGCATGTTTAATTGATAATCATTTTATCAATTACATTAGTTGTATAAATTTATCGATGTAGGTTAGTTTAATTTATACATAACAGATGTTCTTACAATATTAGAAAGGTTAAATATTACCATTTCATTTTTCTAATAGGGCTACCACTTGTCTTTTATGTTTCTCCAAACCCTAAGGTGAAACATGGAAGTCTTTCGACTTCACCAGTGGGGGTTAGGACTCGTCTGCCTTAGGATTCTGACCTTGAGTTTGCTCAATAAGTCAGCCCCACAAACCAAGTATAACTCCTTATCGGCTGTATCATATATAACTCCTAACCCATGGTTTCTTGTCCTAATCTCATTTCGACCTTTAGTTTACTTAACAAATTGAAAGAAAATATTTTCTCATACTTACCATTTCGCAATGGCCTAAGTATAATATATTTACATTGAGTTTGCTCCACAAATACATATAGTTATTTTGCTCGTCTAGTCAATATATTAATAATACTAAACATAACATCTCTAGCTTGAGTTTGCTTAACAACTGGAGAGCCTGCAAGTAATCTATTAATATATATAATGGCAGAGGACAATTTTATATTAATGTTTCATAATCTTCGATATATTTAATTGAGTGATATCGACTTATGGAAAAATGTATTTCTTATGGAATACCACTGTGATTCAAGTGTCAAATACATCAGAAATCACGGTATACGTACTATACATATGTATTTATCCCTTAAGTCTATTTGGGTTTCTTACTATTCCAACCTTATTTATATACTCATATTATACAAATTCTAATTATTATTTAAATTTTATAATTTTATTAACTTACACAATAGTCTTATGTATAACATATTAATCAAATCTTATTTAATTAATTTAATTAATTAACAAATCAATTAATTTTATTTTATTCATTTTAAACATTTAAAATCGAACATTTGCACTATAACATTTGTAGTTATACGCATATATCTTATATATGTATTATATTATTTATTAATTAAAATTTAATTTATTTATTTAATTAAAGAAATATTAATTAATTGTGATTAATTTCAAAAATTACATATATATATATATATATACCTTACATCTTAAAATAATGTTATATAAATCGATGTATATGTTATTTAATTTAATTAGTTAACTTTTAACTAATTATTAAATTTACTTAAACAAATTAATGAAATGTAAATTTAAAATATTATTTTTTATTTACTTTAAATCTAACATTTATATTGAGAATAACCTTTGGGCCTACCTCATCATTTTGGGCCAGGCCAGTAGTCGGGTAGGACAGCGTACTTGCTTTCTCAAACCCAACCATAGACACTACTTTTCTAGACAGCTTACTATATCGGTAGCCTTTAATAAGTTAGCCTTAATAATGCTAATTTCGATAGTAAATGCTATTTGGCTCTGATACCATTATTGGAACTAGGTTAGCATGCAGCGGATTAAATGAGTGAATTTCAGTTTTTTTGTACCATTTTAGATCTTATTGGGCTTATGAAGTCTAAATTGATTTATATCCAATCTAAATTATTTTAAATAAAATCTTTATTTTATTTAATTAATTTATATAAAGCTTTGATTTTGAATAAATATGTAATATATAAAGTGTATATGTATATCAAATACACGCATACATGTAAGAATGCGTGCAACGTGTTATCCGAGTTTTTGACCCAATGGAATTCAAAGGAAGTTAGAACATCTACGTCAAGTCAGAACAACTCAAGAATCAACCAAAATGACTAGAAAAAGGAACCAAGATTGACTAAAGAAAAATAAGTCAAAAATTTTCCAAGGTGATGGATCGCTCGTGGATCCTCTTATCCTCTTGCACCATGATCTAATAAGTTTTCTAGGGATGTCTGCTAAGTTTGATGATATTCCAAGTTAGCTAGATCGAGAACAGAGCATTCATCTGATTCTAGTGACAGTTCAGTGAAATCAGTACATGAATCATCTTCAAAACAAAGCATATAGTCATGAAATTACATGGGGAGCATCTACACAAGGCATGAAACATTATCCAAAAGAAATGAGCCAAAATTAGCCTAAATCCATGGATCGCTAGCGATCCATGCCATATGGATCGCTGCGATCCATCATATTGGGTCGGCTCGTTCTGAAATTTCTTGAGTGCCTTCGTACCTTCAAATGTAAGTTTTTGACAAAGCGCCTTTGGCCCAAGTGCTATCAAACCCCTATAAATACGATCCTACCTTCACCATAAAGAAGATCTTCTAGACCGGCTGTTGAAACTCTGTAGAAACTATTCTTCACTCTTCTCCTCCCACATAACAGTCGTTTAAAGGGTTCACTGTGATTCTCCAGTGAACTCTAACATTGGTGACTTGATCTATCTTACAAGATCCAATCAAATTGTAATCTGATTCAACTTGTAATTGTAGTTAGTCAATAACAAAAGTTATAAAGTGGGCGTTGGCTTCGTTAATAGCCGAAACACTATAAAAATCTCTTGTTTCTTTACTTTATCTACAAGTTATTATTTCTTGTTTCTATTTTATTTGCCTTGATAAACATGGCTGGTGCTTTCACACTCAATCCGGGGTGTGGATCCATTTTTTGGGTTAACTTTTTGGTGCATTCATTGAGAGCCCAACTCAGGCTTAGATGTAGCTATCTACTTTGGATCAGATAAGTTCAGAAGTTAGATCATCAATCTTTGCTTAGAAGATTTGCTGTTGAGAACCGATGGCACCAGGAAGAAAGAGAAAAAATTCCGGAAGATCCATAGGAGCTACCATTGCAGGAGAAGAAACAAACCCTCAGTAAATTGAAGTCAACAATCCCAACAATCTACAGTTAGGAGCTAACTCCAGTGATCAGGTTTCAGGATCCTCTATTCAGCATGAAATTGTCACTAACGATGAATTAAATAAAATGGTTAATGAAATTAACCAGAAAATGGAAAACAGCCAAAGGGCTCTCATGGACAAATTGAATGCCCTATTGACTTTTAATCTTATGCTGCTCCAAGAACCATGACAGAGCCCGCGGCCATCGTGAAGCAAGAAAATTCTTTCATTTCTGGCCTAAACAGGAGAAACGGGAAGCAGCCGCAGAAAGGAGTGATATGTGGAACCGTAGGAATCAATATGGAAGGAAACATAAGCACTCCACCAACTACGTAGCAACTAGCTACAACTTAAATCTAGGTGCGAAAACCCCACGGGAGGATGCAGTCATGGATCTCTCCGACTCAAAAGACGGTGAGCGACTTGACGATGACAAGTTGGAAGGAAATACCAATGCATTTAATGATGCCAGGGAGATCCAAACTGCCCCCATCAGACCAACCCGAAGCCAATGGAACCCTGAAGGAGTGGCTCTCCCGAAGTCAGGAGAGCGTAGGCTTCAGCCCGCTCACCAAGATCGTTTGCAAAACCAAACACTTGGTGCAGTCACTAACAGCCGACCCTTGGATTACCGGACATCCGAGGCACATATCGCGGACATGGTCAAGCGACTAATGGATGAAAGTAAGGATAGAAGGGATGATGAATGGGGATCCGCTCCAAGTTGGACTCCTTTCATCGATGACATTCTGAATGAGCAATACCTCGAAAAGTTCACTACGCCAACTATTCCATCTTAGGACGGAACGAGAGACCAGAAATCCCACTTTATAAGTACAGTTGGTACATGGACGGAGCGAATGCTTCGGATGCCGTTCGATGTAGATGTTTCCCGATTTTTCTGGAGAGAATTGCTTCCATGTGGTACACTAGGCTTCCGCCAAGATCCATCTCCACCTTTAATCAACTAGCAATAAGATTAATTGATCGGTTTAGACTTCACACAACACAACCAAAAGATGTGATGTCCTTGTTCGGCCTGTTCCGGGGACGGAATGAATCTCTGAAGTCTTTTATGAATCGATTCAACACTACGGTAATTGAAGTAAGTAATCCGAACGAGGATATGGTTTTCATGGCCTTAGTCCGTGCAATTCACTTTGAGACCGAATTCAAGAAATGGATCCAAATGAAACAACCCACCACTAGGAAGGACTTCAGTCGAAAGGCGAGCTAGTATTTGAGATTGGAAGAGGCACATGAATTAGAAAGGAAATCTGCTAACCTACAACCGAGCAACATTGGGTAGAATGGTATGGTGATGAACCAAGATATAGACACCTCCGGGACCGCTGAAGGGAACGCAGGAAAGAATGAGAATCAAAAAGGGAAGAACCATAATTATAACAAATGAAATGGAAGTAGCAAGCGACTCAAAGGTTAGCAGCCCGAAGAATACACCTCGCTCAACGATACTCCAAAAAACATCTATCTCGCGACCTGTGCAGTTAAAGCGCTCAGCGGATTCAAAGCGGTGGAGGTGCAAAAAGTCATAGCGGGGATACAGCGAGGATATAGCGGGATATAGCGGATGGCTCTAAAATAGCATATAAAACTCGTACTTAATGTTTTTTAAAATATATAAAAGGTAATTAAATGAAAAAATATCATTCAATTGAATTATAATTAATACATAAATAAATTTAAACATAAACATGTGCGAATATACTTTAAATAAACATAAAACTGTTATATAACATAATTGAATTTAGTAGAATATTAGAGTATTTTCATTTCTAAAAATATATTAAAAATTAAATCAAATAAACTAGTTTCATAATTTTTATAATGTATAAATGCAATTTTTCAATTCATTTTATTAAAGAAGATATAGCGGAAATAGCGGAATATAGTGGGAATAACGGGATATAGCGGAAATAGCGGGGCTTAAAGCGGAAAGGCTATATTTTAGGGCTATATGGAAAAATCGTAGCGGTAGAAATCCGCTATGAGATATAGCGGGGTTATAGCGGGGTAATAGCGGGGCATTAACTGCACAGCTCGCGACACAGGGGATGGAAGAATACAAGAAGCCGCCTAAAAAGGAAGCAATCGAACATCAGAAGTGCTTTGGAAAGTACTACCGCTTCCATGAGATGCATGGCCACAACACGAATGAGTGTCCTCACCTAAAGAACTTGATTGAGGAGTTGATTCGGGAAAACAAGCTTCAGTAGTATGTGAGGAAACCACAAAATCCTGACCAATCCGTAGCGCCCCAAGCTCCTAGAGACCAAGGGAACCAAGCCGGAACCAACAAAGAGGGACCCAAACGGACTGACCAGAGACTCATCATTGGAACGATATCTGGAGGGCCCCATCCTGCGTAGAAGATTTGGGAAGAAATGAGCGGTATGCGACACGCTCCGAAAGATGCATGCTTTGCGATCGAAGATGGTACTGCTGCTAAGCAGCATAGAACCCTGAATGATGACATAGTATTCTGAAATCGAGACACTGAGGGAATAGAAGCTCCAACTCTCGACCCCATGTCGTGACAGTAAGAATCAGACCCGCCATGGTCCGACGAGTATTGGTAGACAGCGGCTGTTCTGTGAATATTCTTTTCAAACGCACCTTTGATCAGATGAAGATCAGTATGAAAGATGTATCCGCCTGGCAAACAAAGATTCAGGGATTCACCGGTGAACCCAAACAAACCGTCGGAACGATTGACTTACCTGTAGAACTCGGAGAAAACCTTTGTGATCATAGTTGAGATGTCCGCCTACAATGTCTTATTGGGATGACCCTCCTTAGCAGACTTTAGAATTGCTTTAGCTCAATGGTGTCTAACTATGAAATTTCCGATGGAAAATGGAGTCGAGGTGATCAAGGGACCAAAGTTCTGCTAGGGAATGTTATACCGTGGAACTAAGCGAGTCTAAAAGAAAAGAAAAGGGGAAGAATACGGGGAGAACTCTCCACATTCGTGAACCTGCCGAATAGCAACTACAGAGCCACCCCTGACTTGGGGACTATAACCAATTCGAAAAGGCTTTGGACTCTAGAAAGTAGAGTTTAGGGGAAGAACGTGCAACACTAGCAGAATTGACTGTGTCTGTCCCAGTCGACATGGATGACCCAACACGGGTCCTCAAAATTGGATCGCATCTTGGAAACAGGATGCGATTGGAACTCATCAAATTTCTTCGTGCCAATTTGGATGTATTCGCTTGGGCGCATTCCGATATGTGTGGGGTGTTGTCGGAGATAGCCTACCACACAATTAACATTGATCCCAAGTATATGCTCGTGAAGCAGAAAAGGCACAGCCTAGGGCCCGAAAGGTCCAAAGCGCTAAGAGAAGAAGTGGACAAGATGATGGAAAATGGCTTTATCCGCGATGCAACTTAACCTGAATGGATATCTAACCCGTTTTGGTCAAGAAGTCCAATGGGAAATGGCGAACCCGTATCGACTACTTGGATCTGAACAAAGCTTGTCCGAAAGACTGCTTTCCTTTTCCCAGAATCGATCGGCTTGTGGACGGGACGGCTGGACATGAACTGCTATCATTTATAGATGCATACTCGAGGTACAACCATATCATGGTGCATGAACCGGACCAAGAAAATACCGGTTTCATTGCCGATCTGGGACTATATTGCTACAAAGTAATGCCATTTGGCTTAAAGAATGCTGGGGCAACTTACCAGCGATATGTTTAAACGTCGGATTGGGAAGACAATAGAAGTTTATGTAGATGATATGTTAGTTAAATCACGCATATAGCTGCAAATCACTTGGACAACCTCACTGAAATGTTCGAAATACTCCGCAAATATGGAATGAAGCTCAATCCACTTAAGTGTCATTTGGGAGTAGCCTCGGGAAAGTTCTTACGATGTATTGTAAGCGCTAGAGGCATCGAAACAAATCCCGAGCAAATAACCGCTTTGCGGGAAGTCGAATCTCTGAGGAACATGAAAGAGTTACAAAGCCTGAATGGAAAGGTTGCAGCACCGAGCCGGTTTATCTCAAAAGCGATCGACAAATGTATATAGTTCTTCGACGCGCTAAAGAAGGGAAAGAAAAACTTTGAATGGAATCAAGCTTGTCAATCTGCATTTAAAGAGCTGCTGCGACATATGGAAACCCCGCCAATCCTGTCCAAGCCAGCAGACGAAGAAGATTCGTGCATCCACTTAGTAGTCTCGCCACATGCATTGAGTGCCATGCTCGTGCGAGAATAAGCTAAGATCCAGCGATTCGTATATTACATAAGTAAATGGTTCATTGGATCAGAAAAGAACTATCCAAAATTGAAAAAATCGACATATTGCTTCTTGATCGCATCCAAAAAATTAAGATTGTACTTCCAAGCACAGCCTATTAGAGTGCTGATAGATCAACCCATGAAGCAAGTGTTGTAAGGCCCTGAGATCTCTGGATGGCTTATCAAATGGAACATTGAATTAAGTTAATACGAAATCACATACCATCCTCCAAAGGCGACCAACGGGCAGGCACTGGCAGATTTCATTGCCGAATTTACAATATGAGATAGTGAGGAAGGAATGACTCCAGAAGTGGAGACACGTTGGAAGCTGTTCGTCGATGGTGCGTCTAACAACTTCTGCTCGGGAGCAGGCGTAGTGCTCGAGACTCCCGAAGGACAATCTGTTTGATATGCCTAGCGCTTGGAATTCCCTATAACAAGTAACGAGGCAGAATATGAAGCATTGATAGCCGGGCTAAAGATTGTGAGGGAACTCGAGATAAATTCCGTACACATCTATAGCGACTCTCAGCTAGTCGCCTGTCAGGCGAAAGGCGAATACCAGGCCCGGGGGGAGTACCTCACCCCGTATCTATCTAAAGTGCAGGAACTACTGAATGACATCGAGCATTACACCATAACTCATATACCGAGGGAGTAGAACACGAAGGCGAATTATCTAGCCAGTTCTGGAGAAACTCAGTCATTGGGGCTGGTCCCAGTTGAAACCCTGACCACTCCGAGCATAAGCGAAATGGACATCGGCTGGATTTTTGAGGCGACCAAGGAACCAGAGATATGGATGACGCCGATTAAAGACTACCTGCTCATAGGAACTCTCCCCGCATATAGGAACCAGTGGAAAAAGCTTCTCCGGAAGGCACCGTGATTTGTAATGCATGATGGGATACTCTACCGGAGGGTATTCTCAACCCCCTTGCTCAGATGTATGACCAAAGATGAAACTCGAAGGATCCTAAAAGAAGTTCATGAAGGTGAATGCGGAGATCATACCGGGGGGCAAACCCTTGCAAAGAAAGTTCTCCGGTATGGGTACTTTTGGCCAAGACTAAACCACGATGCAGCGGATTACGCCAGACGGTGCGATCAATGCCAAAGATTCAGCAAGATCAAAATAACCCCCTCGACAGAGCTTACACAGATGGTCAGCCCATGGACATTCGCAATCTGGGGAATTGATTTGATTGGCACACTACCAATGGCTAAAGGGGGAGCCAAATATGCTATTGTTGCTATTAACTATTTCACTAAATGGGCCGAAGCGGAATGGCCACTATTACCACAAAGAAAGTCATTAATTGTGTTACTAAAAATAATATTTTAGGTTAGTGGTGCCATGTAAAATCATCATGGATAACGAGACTTAATTCGAAAGCGCCGAGTTCAATTTTTTTTGCAAACTCTTCCGAATCAAGAAAAGCTTTTCCGCTGTCACGCACCCGCAGGAAAACGGTCAAGCGGAAGCAGTAAATAAGATCATCAAGTCCACCATTAAAAAATGGCTAACTAAAGCAAATGGAAATTGGGTCGATGAACTTCCACTCGCACTATGGACCCATAGGACAACGCACAAATCTGCAACTGGGCACTCTCCATTTTTACTAGCATATGGTTCAAAAGCAATGATCCCAGTTGAGCTAAAAGTCCCTTCTCATCGAAGGCAAAACTTCGATCAAAGGCAGAACGAATAACTCCTACTCGAGTCACTCGATATGCTCGATGAGAAGAGAGAGGAAGCTGAATGAAGGACTGTCGCTCACCAAAAAAGGGTCGCACGGTACTTCAACTCCAAAGTTCATAATTGCAACTACGAGCTGGGAGACCTTGTCCTTAAGAGGGTCTACCCTGTACCAGGTGCACCCAAACCAAATTGGGAAGGACCTTATGTGATCACTCAGAAACTGGAGGATGACACATTCAAGCTAACAACCATTGACGAAATCCAAATTCCCCAAGCATGGAACAACGAATCGCTGCGTCATTACTTTATCTAAGATTATCTTATGTATTTCCTATTTCCAGCAAATAAGCCATCTCGGAATATCGGAGGCATTGTAAATAGGCAAAACTTGCCCAACTTCCATTAATAAAATTGCTATGCTTTCAGAACCAATAAACTGTGTTCACCAAAGTAACATGCCGAGTCAACGGGGTCAAATCAACTCAAATACATCTGATCGCTGCTTGAGATAGTGGAATCACGCTCAAGTACACCCCACTTACCCGTTGGGTTAACGGAAGCAAATCGACTCAAACCGTTGGATCGGCGGAACTCAATCCCCGCCTTCTAAGGACCGGTGCTGCTCCGGCAAAGCTGAGAAGGCCCAAATAAAAGCCGCGCATTTCATAAGCCGCGCACCGTTTCTTGCATTATGGAATCGCATCCAAGCAAGCACAAATTTAAAAGTAAAAAGAGATAAAATATGGATGTAAATATGCACATTTACGTGCACATCAAATACCCCCACACTTATCTTTTTATTCGTCCTCGAATAAAGGAAAACTAAGATAAATCCATTTTCGTAGGGAACACGATTGCATTGAGCGTATGCAACAAGCCGTTAAACCTCTGGGTGTCCCCAGTAGGACGAGTGTTGTCTCGTGAGGGTTTTCAGCAGATACTACCCACAAAATCCAAATGCAAAGTGAAAATATTTACAAAATGCAAGATTTATTTACAATGGGATGAATGCAAGTTTTTGAAAATATTTACAAATGAAGGATTCACTTTCAATTCGACATTCATAAGTTAAATATAGGTTTTGGTCATTGTTTTGAAAAATTTAAGTCATTTACTTGTTAATATTTCCAATAAAAAATTAAGTTATCATAGCAAATAGACAATAGTTTAACTCGTTGTTTCAGTTGATTACAAAGTGTAACTATGAAATGGATCTTTAGTTGATTATCAAAGTTTATTAAAGTGGTATTTTCATTTCTTTTCAGTAACAAGTTAAATCAACTAAGTAAAAATAGTGCTCGGATTTCAATTGCTTACTCTCTCTTATTTGAAAATTTTATAGATATTAATAATATTACATATGCCTAACTCAGGTAAACTAAGGCCAGATATATTACCCGTGCACTGCCTTGCGGACTGATGTGAGGGGAATATAGAGCGTGGCGAGTGAACACACAAGTGTGAATACTTATCGACTGTAGGCGTTATTAAAAAAAAATTATTTATATACTCCTAACTCAGATAAACTGAGGCCAGATGTACCGATCATGCACTGCCTTTCGGGCTTACGTGAGAAGGGTACAGAGCATGGCGAGTGAACACACGAGTGTGAACACATGACTCTAGGTGCTAAAAATATATATATATACATATATACAAATGTTTTTTTTTAGAAAGAGAGACTTTTGAAAAATCATCTTAGCACCATTTAACTTAGAAGATAAAAATGTTATATCCTTTACTTTAAATTTATCACTTTTTTTAAACAAAGATTTTCAATTAGAACATACTTCATAATTAACACTTATGAACCTTCCTATATACTAGTTAAACCATTGTTATTTGTAATCAAACTTCATTTTTATTTTTGTTAAGACAAATAAATTTTCAAAATTTCAATTTATTAACCAAAACTTATACTTATCCCATAGTGTTTCTTCAAAAATAAATCAAAATGCTAAAAAGAAAATGTTTTTGAGATTTTGAAATTTTTAGATTTTTTTTAACTAAAAAAATATGAAATTCAAAAATGCCATGAAACCTAAAAAAAATGAAAATGAGACTCCCCCGCAGACTTAATTTTGACTGTGTCCCCACAGTCAATGCATGATATAATGAGTGTAACGGGGAAAAACTATGTACATATTTACAAAAGAGGGTTAACATTCATACTACACGTAGCTTGGCTCATGAAGGATAATGAGCTCCTCCTCTTGGTTATTTGGCAATTCCAAGAAAGGTTTCAGACGATGACCGTTGACTTTGAAAACCGATCCATCCCTGGGGTTTTCTATTTCTATGGCACCATGTGGAAAAACAGTTCGTACCATAAATGGTCCGGTCCATCTCGATTTAAGTTTTCCAGGGAATAAATGAAGTCTTGAGTCATATAAAAGAACTTTTTGGTTAGGTGAAAACGTTTTCCTTAGGATTGACTTGTCATGAAAAACTTTGATTTTTTCTTTGTAAATTTTTTCGTTTTCATACGCGTCGTTCCTAAGTTATTCTAGTTCGTTGAGTTGTAGTTTTCGGTTTTCGCCAACTTTCTCAAGATCAAAGTTTAAGTTCTTAATTGCCCACAGCACTTTGTGTTCGATTTCAACGGGTAAATGGCAAGCTTTACCGTAAACTAAACGAAATAGGGACATCCCAAGGTTAGTTTTAAAAGCAGTACGGTAAGCCCAAAGCACATATGTCAATTTCTGAGACCAATCTTTTCGATTTTTATTGACAGTTTTCTCCAAGATTTGTTTTATTTGTCGATTTGAAACTTCAACTTGGCCGCAAGTTTGAGGATGATACGGAGTGGATAACTTGTGGGTTATCGAGTATTTTTTCATTAAAATTTCAAAAGAACGGTTGCAAAAATGGGTCCCGTTATCACTGATTATTGTGCGAGATGTGCCGAACCTCGAAAAGATGTTTTCTTTGAGAAATTTCACAACAATTTTATGGGTGTTGGTTTTGCAAGGAATGGCTTTGACCCATTTTGAAACGTAATCGACAGCGAGAAGGATATACAAGTTTCCAAAAGAATTGGGAAAAGGTCCCATAAAGTCTATACCCCATACATCAAAGATTTCGATCGTAAGAATGGGGTTTAGAGGCATCATATCTCGTCGAGAAATTCGTCCAAGCATTTGATATCGATCGCAAGTTTTACAAAATTCAAACGAGTCTTTGAAAAGAGAAGGCCAATAGAAACCACATTGAAGCACTTTTTCCGCAGTTTTTCGAGGATCGAAATGTCCACCACTCGCTTGATCGTGGCAAAATGAAAGAACACTCCTAATCTCATTATCCGAAATGCAACGTCGGATGATTTGGTCGGGACAATATTTGAACAAGTATGGATCGTCCCAATAGAAATATTTCACTTGGGACATGAATTTGTATTTATCCTGTTTGGACCAAGATGAGGGAGTTTCTTTAGTGACTAAGTAGTTCACTATATCAGCGTACCATGGGTCGATTGAGATTGGAAGGAGTTGTTCATCGGGGAAGTTTTCATTGATTGGCAAAGAATATGGTGTGTTCGGAAGACGAGATAAGTGATCGGCTATGACGTTATCGGATCCTTTTTTGTCTTTTATTGTAAGGTCAAATTCTTGAAGTAAAAGGATCCAACGAATCAAGTGGGATTTGGCATCCTTTTTAGAGAAGAGATATCGAAGTGCAGAGTGGTCCGTGTACACAGTAATGTGTGACCCTATCAAGTATTGTCAGAATTTTTCGAAAGAAAAAACGACAGCTAGAAGCTCTTTTTCGGTTGTTGTGTAGTTGAGTTGAGCGTCGTTCAAAGTCATACTCGCGTAGTAAATCACGTGAAGGATCTTGTTGATGCGGCGCACAAATGATTGGAGCAGAAATGAGTTCGTTCTTAAGACGTTCAAAAGAAGAGATACAATTAGAGTTAAAATCGAAAGGAATGTCTTTTCCAAGAAGAGTCGTCAAAGGACGAGCAATTTTGCTAAAGTCTTTCACAAAGCGTCGGTAAAAGCCAGCGTGTCCAAGAAATGATCGAATGTCCTTAACAATTTTGGGAATGGGTAGATTTGCTATAACATCGATTTTCGCTTTATCTACCTCAATGCCTTTATTTGAGATGATATGTCCAAGGACTATGCCTTGTTTGACCATAAAGTGGCATTTTTCCCAATTCAAAGTCAAATGTTTTTCTTTACATCGATTTAGAACCAACTCGAGATGATGTAAACACTGGGAAAAAGAATCGCCAAAGATTGAGAAATCGTCCATAAAAACTTCTAGAAAGCGTTCAATCATGTCGGAAAAGATTCCAACCATGCATCGTTGGAAAGTCGCAGGGGCGTTACAAAGTCCGAATGGCATACGTCGATAAGCAAAGGTACTGAATGGACACGTGAAGTTGTTTTCTCTTGATCTTCGGGGGCGATTGGAATTTGGTTATAGCTGGAATAACCATCAAGGAAGCAGTAAAATTCATGGCCGGCTAAACGTTCGAGCATTTGGTCAATGAAGGGAAGAGGGAAGTGATCTTTTCGTGTTGCGGCATTTAGTTTTCGATAGTCAATGCAAACACGCCAACCCGTTTGAGTACGAGTTGGAATAAGTTCATTTGAATCGTTCTTGAAAACGGTTAGCCCAGACTTTTTCGGTATGTGAGTTCATCGCCGGATTCGGAGTAGTTCAAATCAAAGAGTTACAACGTGAATTGGGCTAACCCATGAACTATCAGAGATTGGGTAAATGATTCCGTTGTCGAGAAGTTTAAGAATTTCATCACGCACCGCATCTTTTTGGATTAAGCCTTCGTTGCGCATCATGAACCGGCTTGGCATCGTCAATTAAATGGATGCGATGTTGAACAATAGCAGGGCTAATCCCTTTTATATCGGAGATCGACCATCCAATCGCTTCCTTGTTTTTCGAAAGAATAGAAAGTAAGGATGTTTCTTGGTCAAGAGAGAGAGTCGTAGAAATTATGACGGGTAACGTTTCGTTATCACCTAAGTATGTGTACTTAAGGTGATCGGGAAGTGGTTTGAGGTCCAACTTTGGGAGTTTTTCGATCAAAGAGTTTGATTGAGATTCGGACTCAACTTGAAGCGATTCAAAGGGAAGAGTGTATTCAATCTCGTTGGGAATTTCATGAAACAATTTTTCGTACTCGGCCTCGTGTTCATCATTAAAATCAGTTGTTTTGTTTTCAAAGTTTTCGTGAATGGCACTAGCTTCCAACGTTTGGTCACGAGGTTCGTTCGATTGGCTTTCAAGATTGAAAATGTTGAGATCCAAAGTCATGTTTCCAAAAGAGATTTTCATCGATCCGTTACAATAATTGATTAAGGCATTTGAGGTGGCTAAAAATGGTCGGCCTAGAATTAATGGAATTTGACTTGCGGGATTTGTCACGGGTTGTGTTTCGAGAACAATAAAATCAATGGGGAATCTGAATTGCCCTACTTGAATGAGCACGTCTTCGATTTCTCCCACGGGATTCTTAATGGAACGATCGGCAAATTGAAGCGTGACTTTTGTGGGTTTGAGCTCACCTAAGCCTAATTGTTCGTACACAGAGTATGGAATCAAATTGACACTCGCACCTAAGTCTATCAGACATTTGTTAATCGTCTTGTCTCCAATTGTACATGAAATCGTAGGGCAGCCAGGATCTTTGTATTTTACGGGCATGGATTGGGACAAGACTTCACTCAAACTGGCGGCTAAGAAGACTTTTTTGGGCACTTGAGTGTGTCGCTTTTGGGTACACAAGTCCTTAAGGAATTTCGCGTATGTTGGGACTTGCTGAACGATGTCAAGAAGCGGAATGTTAACTTTGACTTGTTTAAAAATTTCCAACATCTTTTCCATTTGGTCCGAGTGTTTCTTAGGTCAAAGACGATGTGGAAACGGGACACGATACTCGGTAGGCAGGTCTACTCGAGTAGAAGAAGAAGAGTTTTGATTGGCATTTGATTCAACGTTTCAAGAGTTTTCTCAAGTGAAGTTAAACGTTTATCGTCTTGAGGAAGATGAGAAGAATTCGATTGAAAATTCGATTGTTGCGGTTGATTATGCGACGGACCCGCAAAGTTTGGTTGAAAATTGTTGGGCTGAAAGGGAGGATTCGAAACATTATTCGGAAATGCTTGATAATTGGGACGAACCGTATTCGTGTTGGGATTGTTTTGGTTCCACGCAAAATTGGGATGGTTTCTCCAACCAGGATTGTACGTTGGAGAAAACAGGTCGTTTTTGGCTTTATTGAAAGCATTGATTTGTTCGACAGAATTTGGACACTGATCGGCTATATGATTAGGATCATTGCATTTATAACACATTGGTTGGGAAGCTTGGTTCATTTGATTCGATGAGAAAACGTTATCAAATTTTTTAATCATTGCGTCGATCTTAGCTTCCAAAGCAAAAGAAGATCCATTCGAGTTTGCACTCGATCGGGAATAAATTGATTTTTCGTTCGAACGTTCCCATTGGGACGACTTTTCTGTGAGGTTTTCAAGAAATTCCCAAGCATCGTCGTGATGTTGGGCAAGAAAATTGCCTTGGCACATTGATTCGAGCATGGTTCGTGAGCTGTTTTCGAGTCCATCGTATAAAATTTGGCAAATCGTCCATTTTTCGAAGTTATGGTGTGGACATTTTATCAAATGCTCTTTGAATCTTTCAAAATATTTTCCAAATGATTCTCCCTTGAATTGATGAAAATTTACAATTTCGTTTCGGATTCTACTCGTTTTTTCCAAGGGGTAGAATTTTTTCAAGAAAGCTTCTACGAATTCTTCCCACGTTTTAATCGAGTTCGATGGTAAGCTGTACAACCATTTTTCAGCGTAATCTTTAAGAGCGAATGGGATTAATCGAAGTTTGACTCCGTCATCAGAAAGTTGTTGGAGTTTAATGGTTGCACAAACTTGTTCGAATTTAGTCAAAAAGATGTATGGATCATCGTGCTCGAAATTGCCAAATTTCGGAAGTGTGGCAATATGGTTCGAGTGAATTTCAAAATGGTTACCCGTAGGGGCGGGTAACGTGATGCAAGATGGAATAGAAACTCTATCGGGAAAGATTCTATCCATAAGAGTTCGAGGGGTGTTTTCATTCGCCAGTTCGGGAGGATCGTTTGTTCGAGTTAAATGATTTGTAGAAGGGTCACGAGTCCAACGATTTGTTGTTGTGTCACGAGTCCAAGTACTCATGCACAAGTGAAAGTCGAGAAGAGAAAGAAGTCAGAATCGAGTTTAGTGAATGAAAGAAGATTTGAAAATTGAAGTGAAATTTTTTTTAGAGGAAGAAAAATATTTACCATGTGGAATTTATTTTCAAAAGAGAAGTTTGATTTTTTGTTTTGTTTTTGGCTTTCCAATTTTTTTTTATATGTTTTTTTTCTTTTTGTAATTTTTACTTTCAAATTTTTAAATATTTACCAAAAGGATTTTTGTTTTTAGAAAAGAGAAAATTGATTTTTGTTTTTGTTTTCGAATTTTAATTTTTTTTTTTGAATTTTAAATTTTTTTTGGATTTTTTTTAAAAGGTTAACTTTTTTTTTGTGGAATTAAAAACTAAGTTGAGAAAAATTTACAATTTTTTTTTGGGTTTTTTGATTTTTTTTTATATATGCATGAACTAATGCAACTAAATGAATGCAAAGGACTTAATTACAGTTTTCTGTCCTTAGTAGCTCCTAACCCAAAATTGTATAATCACACTTTGTCTTAATTCAACAAAAATATTTCTCAGCCAAGTAACGGGCAGGAGTTATCGGTGCACCACGAATCACCATAGCAATGCAACCGAAGGTTTAAGTACCTTCAGAGGAACAACCAGTATAATATTTACGTATCACCATAATTTTTATAACTGGTTATTACTCTGCCGTAGCCTAGACACCAAGAAATAAAATTGTTCACAGAAAACAATTGTGAAGATACAATTAAGCCCTAGATGAGCTCGCGACACCCTTAAGTCGAATATCTAACCTTTATTATTAGTCAAATTCTACGATGAAATGCGTTTGTGGGTTAAGGAAAGGGTGATGAAATCCCTCACCTTATGTGAATTGGGGTATTGCCCTTAGAAAGAAAATAAGATGAGATGGATGCAAAACAAAAAATAAACGTGAATTTACAATGCAACTAAAATGAAGTTTGTTTTTGTTTTTGGATTTTGAATTTTTTTTGTATATATAAATGTAAATGCAAGCAACCAACAATGCACTAGAGATGAAAGCATAATACCAGAGCGTGCAGATTATTATCAATTATTATTTTTTTAAGCGGCAATTTTTTTTATAAGCAAGCAACAATTATTTGGGCAAGCACTTCTTCCTTTTGAACTTCTGCTTTGGCAACCTGAAATGAAAAACAAAATATATTCAACAATTTTTATTATTATTATTTTTTTAGTATGTTTATCAAAGATGAAAACAAAATAAGTGAAAAACAAAACAATTGAAAATAAAATAAATGAAAACTAATACAAGTGAAAACAAATGAAAAATGAAAATCAAACAAAGTTGAACTTTTTTTTTCGGATTTTTCTAAAATTTTTTTTTGGAGAGGAAACTTAAAAGTAAGGTTTTACTTTAAAAAAAAAAGATTTCAATATGTGAGATGGAACTTAAAACAATACAAATGAAAACAAGACAAATGAAACAAAACAAATGAACAAGGTAATTTTTTTTAAAATCAAAACCAGCCCAGGCCCAATTACAAAGCCTAACACCCAAACCAATGGTTAAACCTATTTTACCGATATAATAAAAAAAATTAACGACTTAACCACCTAGTTTCTCGTTCACCCAAAACAAAACCAAACCGCCGTTCTATTTGTTTCTTCAACACAAATTAAACTGCATGCAAATTCCAAGATTAAATTCGCGAATTAGTTCAGGTGGAGGTACGCAAGTTCCAGGAGTGGTCGCGATGATTGCGATTTGGGGATGAGGCAGTTGAATTTGGGCGCGATGGTTGCGGCTAATTGTGTGGATGGAGGCGGAGGTCGATCTATGACTTGGAAGCGATTTTGGAGTAGATTGGTGATTTCAGGTCGAGGATTGTGGTTGCATTCGCTGGTGACTCGGGTGAATTCAAGGTGTAAGGTGCGGTTGCGAAAGGATTTGGAGGAGTGTGATGATGGTGGTAGGCATTGCAGCGGTTCAGCGATTTCAGGTAGCTTCTGCGCAGTAGATTGAAGGCTTGGATGTTGAAGACAGTTGTATCAGGTGAGTATAGTTGCACTGTAGCGTGAACTTCTTAGGCAATTGTGGATTCCAGGTGTTTTAGTTGAGGTCAGTGGTTTTAGGAGAGCAGTGTTGTAAGTAGTGGAAGGAAGGAAGGTAAATGTCAGGTTGTTAACAATGGAAGATGTATGTATGATGTTGGGGCAAGGTGATTGAATCTATGGCTGATGTTTCGATATGTCGAAGTCAGGTGATTGGATATGTTCGAGAGGACTTGGCGAAGGTGGTTGATGTTTGTGAATTGGAGATGGTGATGGAATGAAAGTTGTATTGACAGTGATGAGTTGATGTGTGTGCGGTTTTGAATGTAGGCAGGCGAAGGCGGTTCGTGGTGATGCTGGAACTGCTGTGGTTTGTGAATGTTTGCTATAGTTGGTTGTTAATTCGAAAGAAGTGCTGTGGTGATGTAAGTATTTGCAGGTGGTTGGTGGTAGTGATATGTTGATCAGGTGGCAATATTGTAGAAGGGGGCTTTGATTGTGGTGAGAAATGTTTAGTTGAAAAGGAAGGTTGCAGTGGGAAGGATGTCAGGAGTTAGGCTGAGGAGTATGGTAGGGGATGTGCAGACAGATTTATGGATGTTGGCAGATGTTGATGGTTGATGTAAGTGGAGGAGTTGATAGAGGGATGTCAGTGTTGTTTGATATGAGAAGTGGGTGATGTATTGGGGTTGTTGTAGGTCAGAGAGTTGGAGTGATATGTTGAAGTTGTGGAGTAAGAATTGGTGAACAATGGGTTGTAGTGTGCAGCAGTAATGGTGTTGAAAGTATGGAGTGGGTGTGTGTAATGGCTGTTATGACAGTCCAGTAATGACAGTGAAGTAATGATAGTTTTGGAGTTAGATGTGGCTGTTGCAAGAAGTGCAGGCTGGCAGAAAGTTGATGTGCAGAAAGGTGTTGTTTGTTTAACAGGGAAGAGATGAAGTGTGCACAGTGGAGAAAACAGAGATCAATGTTGTAAATGAAAGTGAAAATTTGTAAACCAAAGTAGAATTTGTAAATGATGTTGAATATAAATTTATTTTTTCTTTTTAAATTTTTTGTGTATGTTTTTTTATACAAAAAGATGCAATTGTAAAATGAAAATAAACTAGAAACAAGCACACAACACAATTCACAAAAAAAATCAAACAACACTTTAAAAATAATATAAAATCAAACAACACTTTTTTAAAAAAAAATGCAAACACACAAAACAAACACGCAATAAAATCAAACCAAAGAAATAATTCGAAGAATAGAAAAATAAAATCAAAACAAATCCCCGGCAACGGCGCCAAAAACTTGTTCGTCGACGGAATTTCTATCGGATTAGAAAACCGTCGAACGAATTTAGAAATAAAATTTACCGCAAGCGCACGGCGTACATTTTGTAGTATGTGGCGAATACAGGTCGATCCGCAGGGAATTGATGAGATTTTAAAAATCTATTCAATCAAATTAGACCAAAGTGAAATGAAGTTGTTAACTACAAAAGCTAGAATTAAAACGTGATTTAAAAACTATTAAACTAGAGAACAATTTAGAGGCAAATCCACTCTAATATTTTTGTAAATCAACAAACATAGAATTTATGATCTCTAACTTTGATATTAAGTGAAATAAGTGTTGCATTTATCATAAGTATGGTTTGTTTATGTTATTGATTAACATAACTCAAACCATCAAACTATAATACAACAATTATACCACTTATAATTCTCATGAAAATGAAGCCAAAGCAAAAGTTATTTTAAGTATGATCTATTTACTATTGTAACTAGTAATATAGATCATCAAATTTCATTTTTACTTTCATTTCAAAATCAAAAATGGATTAGAAAATGATGATGCTACTTGTGTTTATGTTGAATAAGAATAGTTCATTTGCATAAGCAATATAAGCTATCAAACCCACTTGTATGCATCAAAACTCACTTCATGAAGCATAAACCAAATGAGATCATAAATCATAAAATGTTGAAATTACATAATATTTGAGAGCTTCATTACCCCTAAATTGAAGGATTTATCTACTCATTTGTGGCATTGAAGCAACACTTGTAAATTTCAACATTAAAGAGCAAAGAAATGAAAACTAAGCAAAGGAAGACAAAGAGATTAACTAGTAACTAATTGCATAAAAATTAAAGCTACACTACTTGCATAAATGTAAATCTAAGCTATGAACATTAAAGGAAGAGAGCATAGAAATAAATATTAACATAAAAGCAAGGAAAAACATGTAGAAAAGAGAGAAGAAAGAGGCTTGGAAGCCATTTATATTTCATGTAACATTGAGCTTACAATTTGATCTCTTAATTTCCTAAGTAAAATGAAAGAGTAGATCCCCTTTTCATGTACACAAGTGGGCTATTTATACATGCATAAAACCCTAATTCCATTTTTAGGGTGCTTTCCAAAATGCCCTTTAGGAAGTGTGGCCACCAAGTAACCATTAGTCACTAATTAATCCGTTATTAAAAGTGCATGAAGCTTTAACCTCCACTTAGTTGTCCATTAGCTCACAATTGTACATTTAGGTAAGTGGGTGGGGTCCTCCATGATCTTGAACTTGAATTATTTCCTCTTCATTCCTTTGTATTTCCTTGTGCATGCATATATCATCATGAATCCCACTTCCATAAGCACCAAAATATCCTATAAAAATCATCAAAAAATGTCCAAGTAAAAATTCTTAAATTGACACAAGCACAAAAATGACCATTTTGCTCCCGAATGAAGATGAAAATATGATGGTTTGAAAATAATTGAATTTTGGTTTTAAACATGTTAAAATGCCCAAATATGATGTTTATTTAAATAAAAAGAGATAAAATATGGATGTAAATATATGCACAATTACGTGCACATCAAAAAGCCGTGCACCCCCATAAGCCGTGCATTACTTTTTGAGCCGTGGGATCACGCTCTCGAAACATGAACTCCTCACGTTGCCCGAAGATTGGTAACGTCGAGAAATTCCAAACCGTTCCGGATCGACGGGTCATATCGATCCCAAAAGCCGCGCACACTCTTAAGTACCGGCATTGTCCTGGTAGTGCCAGGAAATCCGTCTATTGCAGGACTAACAAGAATCAATCCACTCCCACTATCAGGAATAATGGGTTTGAATCCAGCAATGTCAAACGACTACGAATCGACCGAAAATTTCGATTGTTGGCCAGCGGTATCTTTGGAATCGAGGCATTCAAATCACAAGTTCCCTAAGATAGGAACCGCAAAACAGGTCCGATTACAGACATCAAAAAATCACTTGGATCAACCGGTCATTTGTCAAGTGTTTGAGGTAAACAACCCCGTAAACTAGAGGGCACACACAACGATACTCAAAAACAAAAACAAAAAACCAAGTACTTCATAGTGCTGTTACTCCAAATAAAGAATTTTGACGGTAATTACAGGACTAGATAAAATAAAATAGCAGTAAATAAAATTGGCATAAGAGCATGAAACATAGATAAGTAGACATATAAAGTTACAATAAAAATGTCGACATTGTATTACTTATAGCATTTTCTGTACAAAGTCAAAATGTGGGGGTTGTACCCACACAATATCGGCCAACAAAAAGGAAAATACAAATGCTACAACAATCAAAGCAATAAGTGCAGACTCTGCACTTGAACAAAACATGTATCAAACAAAACAGAATGTCCCAAAATCTGGCTCCACTATTACCCGGGCCCGTCAATGCCTCTTTCCACCCTCCCTTCCCACTTTTAGTCGGAAGTTTCATCTTCCTCTTAAAATCCCTACCAGGAGTGGTGTCGCTGGCTGAAATATCAACTATCTCCTCTAAGCCAGCATTTCATCCCTTCTCTTCGACCTTCTCGAAAGACTCCCCCTTGGTCCTGAGCTTTTGGGACTTGCGGGAGCTCCTTGAAGATTTTCTCTCCTTATTCTTTTCCTTCTTAATGGCCACCATTTGCAGTTCAAATTTATTTAGCTGGCCAGTTTGGTCTTCCTGCTCTCGAGCTTCAGCTGCGTGAAATCGCCCTTCAAAGATACGGAAGGGTCGTCTAAACCGTGCAATGTAGCAATCTTCTCGGATTTCGACCTTGCTTATGAGCCAGACACAAATGCATCAATCAAAGCAGCTACAGAAACAAGCATAAAGGCAGTTGAAATAGCAGCAAGCCCAGGCATCAAAGAAACCGGAAGGTCAGTGGGTAAAGAAGACGGACCTATAAGATCAAAAATGAAAGCATTAAGTTCGTCTTTTTCTTACGGTGTGAGCTGAAAATTCTCAAACTTGGGGGAAACAAGAAGGTTACTTGCATCATAGGAATGACCGAGAATTTCAATCTCATATTACCCGCCTTCTCCTTCTTTGGACAGCTACATGATCTTCGGAGAAGTTCCAGGACTATCCGAAGTTTTAGAGACAGCCGCCGAAGGGGCAGATGACGAGGCAACATCAGCCAAACTCGCTAACTGATCGTGAGGCTTTTTTGATGATTTACTAGGCCCATAAATGAAAGGCTTTGACAACGTTTTGGCAGTTCCAATCGTAGTAGCATCGGCAGCCTTCTGCTCCCTCTCAATTCAAATGATCTCTCGACCCTCTATCAGAGCTTTCTTCGATTCTGCATTGAGGTAGACGTCCTATAACTCTTGCTTGGTGTATACATCCCTGTTCTCTTGGAAATGGGCTAGAACTTCCTTCCAAACCATGGCAAGAGTACGCAGGAATTTGGGGCCCAAATAGCTGAGGCTTCCCTGATGCAGCAAGAAGTTAACATAGAAATTTAAGATGGTATCATCCCCCTTCTCTATCTTCTTTTCAAAAGTATCCTTCAACTTCAAGTAATCCGCTATTATAGGGGCCTTCTCAACTTCAACTCGGGTCTTCTCATTGATAAGCTGCACGAACCTTTCCTAGAGCGAAGCACTCATTTGAGCTTGACCAGAAACGGTCTTGTCGCGAGATTCCAAATTCCCGTGTAACCAGCAATTGTCTTTTCATAGGATTCAACAACTTCATTATGATTAGCGATAGTTTTCTTCTAAGCTTCAATGATCACATCACGAGCTTCAAGCTCCTCTTTTAGCTTAACTTCGTCTGCATGGGCTTTCTTGATTTCGTCTCGGAATACGATCTCTATTTTTGAATGGGCCTCTTTCAGTTCCTTCACCAAGCTAGCGCTATTCTTACTCTCTCGGATTGCAGCGTCCCTCTCTTGTGTTAATCACTCGATTCTAGCATCACATTCCACTAATGCCCTCTCATAATCATCTTTCTCTAATTCAAAAGAGAGGACCTCTTGATAATTATTGCGGTTTGTGTCTGCCAACTGCTTGCATAACTTTTTCCATCCCTCGGTTTGACCTAAATCACTTTGAATTGCCTGAAGATGGGGCATATAGAAATTTTTATGGATTGGGCGAAGGTCGCGGTCTAATTTAACTTCCTTTAGAAACCACCCGGGGAGCGCAGCTTCGTGTCTAGGGAGATCGGACGGAAGAATATAAGTCGGCCTATTACAAGGACGTGAAGGACTAGAAGCGGGCACCATGTGGGTCGATGGGGCTTGGGATGAACATGAAACTTGAACGGTGGAAGCTGGAACTTCAAGTCCGACAGAGATTGGGGCCGAGACAAAAGCTTGATGCTTAGTGGGATGAGAACCGCGATCTACCTTCGGGTTCTTGGGCGGCTCTTCTCGGTCGTCAGGAGTTTTTCTCTTCCCATTACCACTGTTATAAACCCTACCCCGTTCTCTGTCATCTCAGCGACATGCTACGGCTTCCAAGACTTTTCGCCTTCTCTACTCTTTCTCGGTTTCACGGGGCTGGCGGCTTAAAGACCGTCTTGACCAACGTTGCGAATCAATGAATTGTTCAAGATCCTCGTAAATTCCACGGCCTCTCATAGTACTTGATATAAAGAATAAATAAAGAGCTTTAGCGACCAAAAATGGACCTAAATATTGCATGTGTAAGTGAGTGTGACCTTAGTGAAGCATGTAATATGTCTTAGGCGGCCTAAAAGGACGTCACAAACCGAATCGGGAAGTCACCGTGGTAGAAATAGGGCAGACTCTAGACATATATGACGGGGGAGAGGATACGATCCCTCAAATTCGAAATCTTCTCCCATCAGTTCATCAATATCTACGTAAACGTTGCTCAAATCCTCAAAGTCAATCCCGGTTCCTTTAAGCGGGGAATCCTAAAGTCGCTCGGCTGTTGGGGGATCATCTTTATCATGAATTTCTCGGGGAGGCGAATCCGGCAGAACATGACTCATTCCTGGAGTTTCGTTACATGATTCGAAGTTTCCATCGCTGGAACTTGCATCGAATTCCTCATCGCTAGAGGAGGAATCATAACTTTTGTCGCCCTCAACTTCACCCTCCTCGTTTTTTGTTGTCACCGCAGCCTTGCCCTTACGCTGCTTGAATTCTTCTTCCCCTCCTTCGAATTCATAGGCATTCTGGCTAGGCAGCTGGCTTCGGTCGTAACAACCCTTCGTAAATTTCTCCGGTTGACTCGCCGGACTAACCTTCTCTTTCTGGGAGACCGCCCTCTTCGAAGCCATATGATAAAGAAGGGGAATGTGTTCGTATTTTGGAACGGGAAGGAGGCGGAACTTCAACACCTACGGTAGATCTCCCGGGATGCAATAGCCCATAACGAAGCAAATTCTTGTCCGTTAGCAAAAACTTGACTGATCTTTCCTTGGCGTCTACGGCCTTAAGAGCATGGAAAATCGGATCGAGTGATGGATCTTTGTTCGGCATCGGAATACCTGCAAGAAGTATTTGATCTATCGAAAATCCCATAGCGACGTCTTGAATCTCAATGAGTAAAAGATATAACTTACCTCCCGTCGTCCACCCTCGAAATACTGGGTCTTAAACTGAGACAGGTTGCTTTGAAGCTGCAGCACGATCTTGCGGTTTCTTTGAGCCTCGATGACGACAATGGATGGGAACTCGTCTCTCTTCTTGAATGAGAGAAAATATCTTAACTCATCGAAACTCGAGGCAAGATTAAATGTCCGTATAAACAGGATGTGAAGGCAGGTCAAGATCGCGTACCCATTAGGATCAATTTGAACTAGAGCAATTCCCTAGTTCAAAAGAGCTTCTTTGAAGAAGTGGTTGAAGGAGGGCACTGCTCCATTTAAACACATACCAGTCGCAAGCAATGTACCCCGAAGGCGGCATATGTGCAAACTCATTCTTCGACGGAAGACGCAAGCCAGCGTACAAAATGCCGTGTTGTAAGCAACGTTATGCAGAACTTTAGCAGAGATTACGGAGGAAGCTCCCTCTGGGGGATTAAGTAGAGCTCTGAAATTTGGAGGAGTCCAGTCTACAATCAAACCAACCGGAACCAGTTGACCGTATTCATCTCGCGGTACTAAAGGGGTAGGCACTATTGAAACTGTTTGTGAAGGCGCAACGAATGACGATTCAGCTCCTAAAAGTGCTGGACTTCCTCCACTGGACTTACGGAAAGAGGACGGGTGCTTTATTCTATACAAAAGAACTTATATCTAACGCGGTCAGGTAATTCTACCTTTAACTAAAAGTCCCCTTATGACACTTGAACTCCGAAAAAGTATCGATTTATGCCGACACATCGGGTTCCAAGTGTTGATTGGGGAAAGTGCAGTGTGTTATCTATATGGGATGGGCTCAATGTCTTGAACACTGCAACTGCTTTATCCTGTGTAGATAGTTCACTTGAAGTGAAGAAAGAAAAGAGCTTCTCATATCATTTATTGAAGTTATTTCTCCTACACTTACCCGTTTTCGATCAACGATCGATAACAGATCCGCTATCCGAAGCGACGAGAGAAGCTCTTTCCATTTCTGGTACACTAAGTGTGCAATAACAGGACCAATCTGAAATGAGTAACTATCGATTGATGGGTCCAAATCAAGTGGAGAATTCTCAGTATAAGCCGATGTTAGCTCTACGGAAGGTGATAACAACATATGCTGCACACGAGATGCTACCCTAAGCTATTATCACCCCTCCAGAAAAACCAAAGCCAATTCGCGAGACGTCATGTCAAATTAACAATGTAATTCAGTGCAAGTTAATTCTGATTCTGTGGATGAAGATAGCAAAACATGTCAAGCACCGGGGCAAAGCCCGAATTTCGTTTTTGTGAAGAACTCAAGACTCTAATTACTATCTTCTTCCACAAAATCGCAATCAACTCGAATTCTCCATAACGATCACCAGTAATCCAACCTGATCACCAAATTGCTAAACAAATGCCAAATTCTATACCACCCACCTCAAGTCAAAAATCAAAGGGCGAGAATGGTCAAACTTTAAGTCGGGAGCGATCCAAGGTGGGTAGGTTGAAGGCGATCCAAATTGGCGAAGGTTCGAGTGCTAAAGGCTGGCCCAAGATGGTGGCGAGGTTAGGTAAGTTCGACAACAGGAGAATTCAGCGATGGATGGCCGGCAACGGCGATGGTGCAAATGGATTTAGGGTTTGGTTTGATTTAGGTCGGGTCGCAGAAGAAGTAGCTCGAATCACAAGTGAGAATGTAGAATAAAAGATAGGTCGGCTCGAATGAATTAAATAGGAGGTTGCATAGAAAAAAATACGCTAAGTCCTTGGATCGCTAGCGATCCATAGAATAGCAACCAAACTTTTCTCAACTCACTAAGCATGATCAAAGTATCTTTTGCTAGCCTTTTGAAAGTTGTGGGATTGAAATTGATTTATTGTTATAAGCTATGACGATTCCCATCAGAATTCAACAGATGGCTGAATAAGTAGAGCCAAATTCGCATGATGGCTTCAGCACGATCACTTGTACCTCACCAAATGGGAACTCAAAAGCAGTAACTTCCAGAGCACGCCTTATTTCCAATGAAGGCATACTCTGAGACCGAAATGTTATCCTAGTTTTTGATCCAACGGAATTCAATGGAAGTCAAAACATCTCCGTCAAGTCAGAACAACTCAAGGATCAACCAAAAGGACTAGAAGAAGGAACCAAGAAAGACTAAAGAAAAATAAGTCAAAAATTTGCTAAGGTGATGGATCACTAACGATCCATCTCCTATGGATCGCTAGCGATCCATATGGGTCGCTCGTGGATCCTCCTATCCTCTTGCAACATGATCTAATAAGTTTCTAGGGATGTCTACTAAGTTTGATGATATTCCAAGCTAGCTAGATTGAGAACAGAGCATTCATCTGATTCCAGCAACAGTTCAGTGAAATCAGTACATGAATCATCATCAAAACAAAGCATATAATCATGAAATTACATAAGAGCATCTACACAAGGTAGGAAACATGATCTAAAAGAAATGAGCCAAAATTACTCTAACTCCATGGATCGCTAGCGATCCATCCCTTATGGATCACTAGCGATCCATCATATTGGATCAGCTCGTTCTGAAATTTCTTGAGCGCCTTTGTACCTTCAAATGCAAGTATTTAACAAAGCGGTTTTGGTCCAAGTGCTCTCCAGCCCCTATAAATATGATCATAGCTTCAACATAAAGAGGATCTTCTGGACTGGCTGCTGAAACTCTGCAAAAACTATTCTTCACTCTTCTCCTCCCATACAACAGTCATCTAAAGGGTTCACTGTGATTCTCTAATTAATTCTAACACTGGTGACTTGATCTAACTTATAAGATCCAATCAAATTGTAATCAGATTCAACTTGTAGTTGCAGTTAGTCAATAACAAAAGTTATAAAGTAGACGTAAGCTTCCTTAACTGCCGAACCACTATAAAATCTCTTGTTTCTTTACTTTATCTGCAAGTTATTATTTCTTGTTTCTATTTTATTTGCCTTGATAAACAGGGCTGGTGCTTTCACACTCAATCCGGGGTGTTGATCCATTTTTTGGTTAACACAACGTATAAATATGTACATGGTATAATATGCCTGTATATATGTGTTAGGATTTACACTCTAATAGACACATTGGCCCTTTATATGCATACTACCGTCCAAAACAAATTTAAATTATAAACACACACACACATACAAACACAAATATATATTAGTCAAAATTTTAAAATTTATTTTGTAATAAAATAAGTTATTTTGAATAAGTCCATAATTTTGAAATTCATTTTAAATATCTTATTTGTTTAATTAGTTAAACAGTTTAAAAACAAATCTGGATTATAGATTAAATTAAATATACATATTATAAAATTAAATAAAAATATCATAAATATAAAGAAAATAATTTATTTTGAATAAGAATAATTTTGAAATTCAAAAGTCATTTTTAAAATATCTAATTTGTTTAATTAGTATAACAATCTAAAAACAGATATAGATCTATAGATTTAAGCTGATATACATACATACATACATACATATATATTACATAAGATTAAATAAAATCATATATATTTTTATATCATATAATTTTCGAAAATGGTTGTATATATAATACCCTAAAATATTTAACAAGATAATTAAAATCTATGTTTTTAGATAAAATGGCTTACGACCAAAATTAAAAATTAATATACAAATATATATAATTGTTTTTTTTTAATTATATAAACAATAAAGTATTAATTTTTACATAAAAATATTAATATATATAATACTAGTTAATACATGTTATATTAACATTAATACATATGTATGTATATATAAACCTTATATTTACAATAAAATAAAAATAAATGTTGACTTATTGTTATTGTAAGTTTAATTTATGATACATAATAAAATAATTTTGGATATATAATTACATATATTTATTTGTTCATTTATATTTGCATTTAAGACAGTGTTAAATCAATTTAAAATGGTTTTTAATGTTTTAAAAATTGTTAAAAATAATATTTGGAATTCGTTGTTGTGATATATATATATATAAAACTTTCTTTTAATTTTATTAGTTCAAACAAATAGAATTGAAATTTATAGATTTATACTTACGTATAAATATGTATGACAATACAATTAAACATGACAATGATTATGCATATAAATTCGTTCAAATAAATTCGTTCAAATATATATCATATTAATCAAAGATTATAGGATGTTACCTCAAAAATGTTGCCCCAGATTTGCACCTTGATTGGCAGACTTTTCTAGATTCGATCCTGATTCGAGCTCCTAGCTTTGCAACTTCTTGTAAAACCACTTTTGATTTTTTATTTGATGTTTGGATCTGATATCTTTGGCCTAAGGGGGTTGGAAATAGCGGCTATCAAAAAGGAGAGGGAGAGCTAAAGTAACTAAAACAATAAGGGGGTAGTGTGGCTTTTTATAGAGAGAGTACGATAATCTCTTCATGATTTACTCCTCTACTACCAAATCTAGATCCAACTTTTATACTTTTTATCTCCTCTCACTTTCCTTTAGCCGCTGGATAAGGATATATAGGCCTTAAGTCATTCCAAAACCCATTAGCAATTAATCATATTTAAATTCAATTTAAATGCATGCTGATACCGAATATTGGTTCGTAGAGATATAACTTTTATATATGCACGTAACTAATTGCTATTAGGACCCGGTAAATACTAATGGAACCCAATACATTAAATAAACAAATAATTAATGTTTCATAAACATTGATTAATCTAATAAATTTTAACGATTATAAATCAATTAAATCACGTGGTATATCGAAGAATCTACCAATGCAGTTGTGCAACTCGCATGTGTAAATTTAGTCAGTGATTAATATTGAATAGGTCAAATATTAACGTTCACACGTCACCTTAGCTAGTGTTGTGATAGTTTGGTCAAATTTATCGCATATACATTATTTTGGTAAAATTCAATTTTACCATTTTAAGCGGTACCCGTTAGTGGCAATTATTTACACCAATTCTCTTCGTCAAAACTATATTATATTAGGACTTATGGAATTTGGTAATGGTCAAAATTACAATATTGTCCATATTCAACTTTATAGTCCAAACATAAAGTGCTTAGTTCAATAATAACAATTATTATTCAATGAACTGTTTTGGCCAAATACTTTGACTTTGAGTTGAGTTCAGTTGACCATGATATTAACCTCATGTAAATAAGGAGAAGAATTCTCTCTTGAATAGTGTTTCACTTCCAATACTTCCACTTGACCCAACTGTAGTCGTTGGTTGGACACCGTGTCATGATTTGATTATAATCAAATCAGAGTTTTTGTGTTGAAGTTCGATAGTATTCTCTAAGTCGAGGGAATTGTGTAATATTATCACATCGATATTTTCTGTATAACCTTAGTTATATTAACCAACATTAAACTATCAAGTGAGTCATTTCATAGTTATCCAATAACTATCAGTATATAATCCCTTGGTTCCCCCAGTAGTCACGAGTAATACACTGCCCAACATATGGAAAGGCATTACGTACTCTGGTCTCAACGAATATATCGATATCCAATCTCGAGAAATCTTGACTATGAATATTTAAAACGTTATGTTTAATTTCATTATAATAAATTACTCATGGTTACAATACTTCGTAACTACCATCACTAAAACATATCATTTATGGATTTTCTATTAAATATAATTTTAATTTAGTTAATTAATTAATATAACATATTATATCAAGTATATAATAGAAAGAAAACATCTTTTATTTTGAACAAGACTGATTATCGAGTTAGATATGTGTAATAAATTACATAATTGCCCCTTGGGCATACTCTTAACTCTATCACATCCAACATTTATATTCTAGGCTAGTATATAAATTATAATTTTCACATTGGGAATGCGAACATATCATAAACCAAAATATAAAATTAAATAAAATAAAAATTGAACAATAACATAAATTATAATTACATCATAATATAAACAAAAAAAATTCATAGATTTTTTATAAATAATCATTAAATATGATTTACTAAAAACTATTATACATGTAAACACAAAATACGATCTATTGCAAATTAATAAAAGGATTTTTTTATTTCTCTTTTTTACCTCGCTGTCAATGCCTCTGGTCCAACAATAGTATCAAAGCCCTTATTGTGTTCACATGAATAATTACCCAATATATAAGGCAATCACATGGAAAAATCAATTAGATGAGTGTCTAAGAAAAAATGATTTAATTAGGAAGAAGATTACTCTAATTAAGGAATTTTCTTATGAACGAAAAACCCACTGATTTCCTTGCTTTTACTTAGCTCATCGAAGCGGTCCATTTCATGGATATGCCTTAGTGGAAGGCTCAAAAGTGTTTTATGCCAGATTTTGTTTCATATAAGTGCATTTGATTATTATAAAATACATTTAAAATTGTTTGAAATTTAAAGAAAGTATTAGAAAATCTTATAAAAAATTATAAAATGCAAACTTAAAGGTGCATTTTGTTTATAGAATTTTACACGATACCTAATAGAGTTAGGGGTATGCCCTAGGGGCAATTATATAATTTATTATATATATATCTCGGTAGCCAATCTTGTTCGAAATAAAAGGCGTTTTCCTTCTATTATATACTTGATATAATGTATTATATTAATTAACTAATTTAATTAAAAGTATATTTACTAGAAAATTCATAAATGGTATGTTTTATGATAGTAGTTACAAAGTGTTGTAACCATGAGTAATTTATCATAATGAAAATAAATATATCATTTTAAACATTCTTAGTCTAGATGCATCGAGACTGGATATCATACATTCGTTGAGACTAGAGTACATAACCCTCTGCAAATATTGGACAGTGTATTACTCATGATAGTTGGGGGTATCAAGTGGTTACATATTGATGGTTATTGAATAACTATGAAATAACCCACTCGACAGTTTTATGTTGGTTGATATAACTAAGGTCAAACAGATTGATGTGATAAAATTACACAATTCTCTTGACCCAATATGGAAGCTCCATTTTTATTATATTTATATTATGGCACGGTGTCCATCGAATGACTATAGTTGAGTCGAGTGAAAGCATTGGAAGTGAAACACTATTCAAGAGAGGATTCATCTCTTCATTACATAAGGTTTGTATTATGGTTAACTGAAGTCAACTCAAAGTTAAAGTCTTTGGCTAGAGCATTTTGGTTAATAATAATAATTATTATTAAACTAAGAATTTTGGATTTAGAGTTGAATGTGGATGATATTGGAATTTTGATCATTACCAAATATCATAAGTCCAAAGTGATAGAGTTTTGACAAAGAGAATTGGTGTAAATACAAGTCACAACCATGGAACGCTTAACAAAGTAAAATTGGATTTTATTGAAACCAAGTAGGAAATAAATTTGGCCATAATATCACTTGCTAAGTGACGCGTGAACATTAATATTCGAATAGTTCGATTTTAATCGGTGATCATATTTACACCTAATGGGTTACATAACCGAAATGTTGAATACTCCTTTGACCAAACGATTTAATTAATCTGTAATCGTTTTAAATTAATTAATATTTACGAAAAATTAGTTATAATTTTTTTATTTGATGAACAAATATTATTAAATATGTTTATATATATATTATATATATATATATTAATTGATATACGATATTAATACGCGTTTAAATTGGATTTAAACACAATAAAATTAATTTGGCCTTTTAATGGCTATAAAGCAAGTATGGGGGCTTGTGTGTTTCGACCATATCATGACCAGGTAGGGTGGCTTGTTGTTAGCACCAAAATTGGTCACTAACACCCGTAGAATTTCATGGACATCAAAGAATTAATGGAATCTAGAGAACAAAGCATAAACGTAACTTGACACAAAGATTTTATAGTGGTTCGATAATCTCGGCTTACGTCCACTTCAAATTTCATTCATTCTTCATTTGATTACAATTACATGAGTAGTTTGATTGGCTAGAATCCATTGATACAAGTTTATAAGAAAAATAGCCATGGCAGAGTATTTGGAGTAGGAAGAAGAAGATGATGAAGCCCCCCCAAAAAGAGAGAGCCAGCCCCCAAAAATGGCCCCTTACCCCTGTATTTATAGACGAAGGTAGCCTTCAGCCTAACTGACATCTTCAAGCATGGACCCCTTTGGCCACTTGGTCCCACCATAAGAAAAGCTCAACCCAACACACTATACTGACCTCACTTATGCACTCTTCAACTTATCAAACATCTATGCCGACACCTATTCCACCAAGCTAACCTTCATTACTTTGACATCCTGTATCACCTATCCGTTGATCTTATTTACCCTGGGCTGGATATAACTGTTCGGATATCATGCTTTGGTCATGTTATTGTCATCTCATGGCCATCTTTCTTATCAATAATCATGTCTGGTCCTCGTAATCACTTTTGTGTAGCCGTGCCAAAAGGTCAGATAACATTTGCCCCCCCAAAGTACGTCTTGTTGCGTACATGACGTGCTTTGAATCGAAGCAAGTTAGAGTCTCCAGAAAGAAATCCATCATATTTTCCGAATAGTCGTTATTCTTCAATTTTATCCTACTAAAGTGTCGTATCCTTCTTTGGTCGTCACAACGCTTGGTCGATTCCCAATAGTATAAATTCAGGATTGTAATACATCAGTGGTCATCAGTGTCCGGTTCTTTAGGGCTAGTAAACTTCGGCTATCTAATCCAGTCTTTTCTTAATAACCCTAAGTGAAAATCCAATTTCTGTTGATTTCAAGAAGTCGAATTTTATGAATATAAACGTGCACGTTCAGGTACATGTTCTTGCCTTTGGCTCCCGGATGCGTTTTATATGTTCGTGAGTCATCACCAATTCCTTCTAGTTTAATTGAATTTCGATTGCAATTCTTTGTTTATATTTTTTTGTGAAATATTGGTTGTAATCAGCCACTCGATGAGAGGGGACTTCAAGCTCTACGTAGATGATGGCCTCGGAGCCGTAAGTAAGGGCGTATGGAGTATGGCCAGTCGCGAACTCTCGGGTAGTTCTGCAATCCCATAATGCTATTGGGAGCTCATTCACCCATTTACCTCTAGCCTTTTTCAAACCTCTCTTCAAAATAGACTTTATGATTTTATTCACAGCTTTAACCTGTCCATTTACTTGAGGGTGAGAAAATACCGCAAATCTTTTTTCAATATGATGCCGACGGTAGAAGTTTTCAAATTTAGCGTTGTTGAATTGAGCTTCATTACTAGTTATAACGGTTTGTGGAAGGTCATAACGACGGATGACGTACTGGACAGTGAAGTTGATTGTTTTTTAAGTCTTGGTATTGGTTAAAAGTTCTGTATCTGCCCATTTGGTGAAGTAATCAACTGTTACGATGATGTATTTCGCACCACCTTTAGGATCGGCAAGAAGATGATGATGTCAATGCCTATAAGTGCCAAATGGCTATGGATTAGCCATTTGAGTAATTTCCATCAGCGGGGTTCTCAAAATTTTTGCAAACATCTTGCACTCGTCGCATTGTCTAGCATGATCAGTTGCATCTCGATTGACAGTTGGCCAGTAATACCCATAACGGAGTATTTTCTTTGTCAGGGTTTGCCCTTTGGTGTGATCGCTGCATTTTTCTTCATGAACTTCTCTGAAGACTTGTTTTATTTCATCATGGGTGATACATCGAGGCATAGGAATGGATAAACTCCTTTCTACACATGACTTCTCCTTGGATGATTTGGAGTGAAGCTTTGAGGAGGATCTGTCGTTTTCCATTCTTCCATTCAGTAAGAACTCCTCATTGTAGATAGTCTTTGATAGGAGTCGACCATGACCCCTTTACTGGCTCTGTCTCCAAGATCTAGCCGATCTCCATCCGTCAATGCTTGGAATATTAAGTATTTCAACCGGAACAAAGTATGTCTGTTGCGCGTCCCTGAGACTGGCCAGCCTGGCCGGTGACTTGACTCTTTTCATTTCATTTGCTGAGGATGTGTGTAATGATGTAATATGTGAAGTTGGCTAGTAGCTCTTGGAACTGGCCGAGATAAGGGGCAAGACAATGACTCCGGCAAGATTAACTTCCTAACTTTGCATGCTACCAATCAGGAATCACAAAAGATATGTAAAGTTTCCACTCCAAGTTCTCTAGCAAATTTGAGGCTGGCGGTCGAGGCTTCATACTATGAATCGTTGTTTGTTACTCGGGAATCGAGTTTCAGGACGTAGCAGATCGATCGTTCCTCAGGAGTCATTAACATGACTCCTGTGCCATAACACTGATCATTGGATGCTTCATCCGTGTACATTTTCCATCTGTTAGTTGGTTCTCCACTACTCTTCGAGTAGTAGTCTGATGTAGTGAATTCAGATACGAGGTCTGTTAATTTATGTCTTTGGATAGCTCTTCGAGGGAAATAAGCGATATCGAATTGGCTTAGTTCGATATTCTATTTAAGTAGTCTTTCAGACGTCTCAGGTCGTTGTATGATGCTAGCTTTTGTAGCTTCGGGTCGATATTCAATGCATGGCTCGCAATAGTCGGTGAAATCACATACGCATGTCAGAATGAGTCCAAGGGAACATATCATCATTTATTTAGAGAAATCCAACTAATTCTTTTATCATCATTGCTTTGAGCTGTGATCCGATCTTCAGCACCCGTGAAGGATCGTCATGGCTAACTGTAATGTCGACTGTCAGTTTAGCCGGTGCAATCTTGGATTCTTTGAGTTCAGATGTATCTATTTTGCGTAACATTCAATGTGAAATATGGTTGGGACGGTCAATGTTGATGGTTACTCTGGTCGAATCCTAGAGTCTTGTAATGAGTTATTAAGTTTGACGGTGAATGGCTCTGAATGCTTTGATCGATTATCTGCAAATGGCCAAAGATCAGGCTTAGAAGCACGTTGAAGAAAATGTCGAGTAGGGGTCAGCCTCGAGTTGCGTGAAGTCGCATAGCTGGATTTTTCTTTGAGTTTGAATTTGCTTGTATATTCGAGTAACGCGCTTTCCATTCAATGCATTCATGATCCTTTACCCGTCATCGGGTTGGAGTGATAGTCGATAGCCTACGAGCTTAGGCATCGATTTAATGATTCTATCTCTAGGCATTCTTTCGGTCGTAGCCTTAAGTAGTTGTAAACACTATATATAAGTTTCAATATTGAGCTATCGCAGCCAGTCTTTGGATGATCGCGCTTCTGCTCCCAGTCACGGGTTGATAAATGTACTGCATGGACGGTTGAGTCTCGTCCTAGCTATGTTTATACCCCAACCTAAACTCCAAAGACATAGAGTTGATCGGTGAATAGTCGGTTCACATTCATCCTGCTTCTCGCTCGTGCCCCCAAGTATGGGGCATATATCTATAAGTAGGAAGGCCAGCCATGTCCACTTTAGCTTTACTCTCTTTCCCATTGAATCGTGGGATCAGGTCAGTAGATGGGAGGCTGAGTCTCGCCTATCCTGGATTATATTGTCGTTTTTCATTCCAAGGGGAATACTTCAATGCCTCGTCAGTTTCTGGGCGTAAGTTGGGTACTGAACGGTCAGCCACATCCACTTTGGTTCATGTTCTGTAATCAGATCTTGGGGTAAAGTTGGCTCAAGTGCAGTCGAGTCATGCTCATCCAGTTTCATACTACTCCTGACGGATCGATGGAGGGTGTTGGAGAATTAATGACCAAGTCTTCGTGGTTTACTCTCCTTTCCACACTTTGGTGGTCATAGTTTTTCAAGGGACATTCGGGTTACATTCGTATGTGCTTGGTGCAGATCGATATTGACTCTCGATCAGAGGTATGATATAGTCGGTCGCCCGTAGCTTTGGATGCCGTTTCGATTGATTCTGTGTTGAGGCCTCCTTGCAGTCGTTGCCTTAAGTTGTAAAGAACTCCAGGCTAGAGTTATAATGAGCTGTCATATTCAGCTTTTAGTGATTTGTACTCTTTCTCCCAGCATTGATTTGGCCAGGCCATAAGTCGGATGGTCAAAATCCATCCTTAGCGAGTAAATACTCCTTATGTCGATTTCAGGCCGAAGTTTGTGGAATAGAGAACGGTCGGAATCCACTCATCTATTTATCGATGTTTATACGCCACTCTGCATTCTGGTGACTTAACGTTATTCTTCCCCCGGTCGACTCGTGCCCATTTTGTGTTCATGCCTCGATCCACTCTTCAGGGACTTAGAGATTCGTCGAACGGTTTATGCTCTAGTTCACAGTCAAGGCGTTGAGATTTTTGTCAAGTCATTTATACTCTAGTCCACGCTCTGGGGACTCAGAGTACTCTAGTCCGCTTCAGGGACTTAGAGATTTTTCTCAAGTCGTTTATAATCTAGTCCGCGCTCTGGGGACTCAAAGTACTCTAGTCCACTTCAGGGACTTAGAGATTTTTCTCAAATCGTTTATACTCTAGTCCGCACTCCGGGGACTCAGAGTACTCTAGTCCGCTTCAGGGACTTAGAGATTACGTCAAGCCATTTATACTCTAGTCCACACTCAGAGGACTCAGAGTACTCTAGTCCGCTTCAGGGACTTAGAGTTTTTTCTCAAGTCGTTTATACTCTAGCCCGCGCTCTGGGGACTCAAAGTACTCTAGTCCGCTTCAGGGACTTAGAGATTTTTCTCAAGTCGTTTATACTCTAGTCCACACTCTGGGGACTCAGAGTACTCTAGTCCGCTTCAGGGACTTAGAGGTTTTTCTCAAGTCATTTATACTCTAGTCCGCGCTCTGGGGACTCAGAGTACTCTAGTCTGCTTCAGGGACTTAGAGATTTTTCTCAAGTCGTTTATACTCCAGTCCGCGCTCTGGGGACTCAAAGTACTCTAGTCCGCTTTAGGGACTTAGAGATTTTTCTCTAGTCATTTATACTCTAGTCCGCGCTCTGGGGACTCAGAGTACTCTAGTTCGCTTCAGGGACTTAGATATTTTTGTTGAGAGCAGTCGTATTTCCACTCGTTTGATTTGTATTTCATTTACTATATCGAGGCTAATGTTGTCGAATGAACGGTCGAACCGCTTTTGCTCAAGGAATAGGACTCTGCCCCTAGCTTCAAGGACGAAACTTGAAAAATGGATGGTTGATTCTCGTCCGCTTGGTGGTTGTAGCTCTTCCAATCAAGTCAGGGAAGGAGGTATATGATAGATGGTTGGATCACATCCATGCTGGGGTTGGATAATCAAGTCTTGCACAATTTGCTTCGTATCTCTTTCTAGAAGACGAGGATAATGGATTATTAAGTAGACAACATATGTTTCAAGGTGTAGTCGTGTCCATGTATTGAAAGCGATGGTTAACGAGTAGGCGGTCCATTACAGCTACTTCAAGTCGGGCTTTCGAACTACCTTTTTGTTTAGGGTAGGATTTGATATGTAGATGATCAAATCACGTCCACTCTAGATAGATCCCGGTGTCACTGAGCTTCAGGAGAGGCATTTGTATTTTGTCGAACTTTGTTTTATGACTCGATTTGAGTGGATGATCGGGCCATATTCATTCCAAGCCTTGCTTAGGTCTCCAAGTCAAATATGGAGGTCGATGAATGGACGGTCGGTCATGTTCGCTTTGTATTGGGCTCTGACTGTGATGAGCATTTCAATCTCTAGTCCTTGGCCCAAAATCAAAGGCACATGGTTGATGATGAGAGATCGTATCATGCTCATCTTGATGAAACTCCACAAGTCCAATCAAGGTCTGCATGGATTGGTTGGCGGCCAACTCTGAGTACTTGGTCACCTGCATCGTTTTGGAAGAAGTTTAGTTCAAGTCGATCATAGTTCATAGAACAATTGAAATTGAAATAGAAATTATTTAAAGAAAATTGGAATAAATCTCATTGATCAGTGAAGCAGCATAGTGTGCTCGCTATTCAACTTTGGCCCTAGCTCCCTTCAAAGGGATGTCGGCCGTCAGCAGTCCAATTGATAATCTTAGTTCTTTATTGATAGGCATTGGATGTTCGTTGCCCGCCATTTCTCAGGACTTGCACATACTGTTAAAGCTTTCCTTTCCAGATCAGCTTTTCGATCACACCTCAAAGGTGTTTGTAATCGCCAGTGTTAGGATCAGTGAGCCTATTGGAATATACAACATTCCCCTGATTTTCTTTGGGCTTCGGTGGACTTTCTCGAGGTTGGTTTTTAGTACCACTCTGAGTCGCAAGTCTCCAAGTAGAGGCTATCGATTGAATCTTTCAAAGAGCATATGAGTCAAATTTTGAGATCTTGGTTCATCTACTAAAATCTGAGTCCTTAGCCAACGATCTTGTATTGTTATTTTTCCTAGTCTGCTCCACTCCTCCTCACTTTCGTTTTGATTCATTTTGTAACAAAAATGATCCATGGTCGTAGGAGGCTCTCCAGCTAACTAGCTGCTAAAATATATCTAGAGGTCGACTCCCCTCAAACGCGATCAGTATGGTATCCTTATTAGCATTTGGAACAAATTGCTTGGAGTCCAACATTGGTTTGATTAGAGTCACTAAATTCGAAGTGCTGGGTCAGTGAAGAATGGTGCTTGGAGTCATCTTGGCATTTGGTTGGAGAAAATATTGGTTTTACTCGAGTCTGTTTTGGTCAAAAGTTTCCTGCATTTGCCTAGAGTCATATCATTTACGTTCTCCAACCTTTGGGAGTATCGTTTGAGTAGCAGTTGCTTGTCCGTTCCCTTGTTGCCATTCAGAGGCTGCCGCTTGATCCTCTATGCCCTGGTCGGTCATAGGATGTAAGGAAAGTGGATAGAATCTTCCTTCACTAAGTTGAGTTTTGAATTCACTATGCGGAGGCACTGCGCTGCGGCTAGGGTTCGGGAAGTTAGAGCCTTTTTCTTAAATTTGGATCGTATCAAAAAAGTTTTTTTTTGAAAATAGGGGTTAAGGGACTGGTGTAACTTAAGTTTGGATCGGCCTATTCACATGGTTCGGTATATTTGATACTGGGTCAGTCATGCTTGTAAAGCACAAGAATAGAAGGTGGTTCGGTGTTGGAGTGTAGCCATGGTGGATCGGCCAAGAGTGGCTCGGCCAAGGCGGTTCGGTATTGGAGTGTAGACATGGTGGATCAGCCATGAGTGGCTCGGCCAAGGCGGTTCGGTGTTGGAGTGTAGACATGGTGGATCGGCCAAGAGTGGCTCGGCCAAGGCGATTCGGTGTTTGAGTGTAGGCATGGTGGATCGGCCAAGAGTGGCTCGGCCAAGGCGGTTCGATGTTGGAGTGTAGGCATGGTGGATCGGCCAAGAGTGGCTTGGCCAAGGCGGTTCGGCCAAGGCGGATCGGCCAAGAGTGGCTCGGCCAAAGCGGTTCGGCCAAGGTGGATCGGCCTGAGTGATTCGACGCGTACAATTCAGCAGCTTGAGTCTATTCTCATTGGCCCGGTCCGGGTTGCTCCTTGTATATCGTTCGGTCATGGAAGAGAAGGCTAAGGTGGGTCAGCCATTCATCGTTCATTCGAGGATGTTAGCAGATTACCAATAGGGCAACATGGTTGACTTTCCTTCACTTCGGGTTACATCCCTAGCTGCTCTGAGTTATATGAGATTTCGCTTCGAGTCATGCACGAGGGATTCATGGTTCGGACAGGCTGGCTCGGTGACTACTGGTTCGGTCATAGGGGGTTGATATACACGGGTCGGCATTTGCTCAATATATATGCTAGAGCGGTCGGCTATCAGCTTTTGAGTGGGGGATCGGCTATCTGCATTGAGTAAGGGGTCGACCTTTATATAACTCCAGTGCAAACTTCAACATTCAATCCCAAAAACTTGCGTACATCAGTGGATCCAATCCCATGGCTAATAGCTTCCTTTAGATCTCTTTCAAATCTGAGTAGAATAGGAAGTTTGCTGGTAAACAACTGGATCTATCTCGCGAATATGGAAATCCACTAGTAGACGATGAGATCCAATCAAGCTGAGAATTCAATTTTCAATGGAAGCACCAAAATGTTAGCACCAAAATTGGTCACTAACACCCGTAGAATTTCATGGACATCAGAGAATTAATGGAATCTAGAGAACAAAGCATAAAAGTAAATTGACACAAAGATTTTATAGTGGTACGGCAATCTCGGCCTACGTCCACTTCAAATTTCATTCATTCTTCATTTGATTACAATTACATGAGTTGTTCGATTGGCTAGAATCCATTGATACAAATTTATAAGAAAAATAGCCATGGCAGAGTATTTGGAGTAGGAAGAAGAAGATGATGAAGTCCCCCCAAAAAGAGAGAGCCAGCCCCCAAAAATGGCTCCCTACCCCTGTATTTATAGACGAAGGTAGCCTTAAGCCTAACTGACATCTTCAAGCATGGACCCCTTTGGCCACTTGGGCCCACCATAAGATAAGCTCAGCCCAACACACTATGCTGACCTCACTTATACACTCTTCAACTTATCAAACATCTATGCTGACACCTATTCCACCAAGCTAACCTTCATCATTCTGACATCCTGTATCACCTATCCGTTGATCTTATTTACCCTGGGCTGGATATAACTGTTCGGATATCATGCTCTGGTCATGTTATCGTCGTCTTATGGTCATCTTTCTCATCAATAGTCAGGTCTGGTCCTCGTAATCACCTTTGTGTAGCCAGGCCAAAAGGCCGGATAACACTTGTAGGATGAAGAATGGGCTATGGTCTTGATAGATAAGAGGAAAGAATGGGTAAGAGAGATTAGTGAATCTGGATCCTAGCTTCCCTCTAGATTCTCTCCCTTATAAATATTTCAAAACCCTCATTTTTTTTCTAACTTTTTGGAGCCTCCACTTGCATCACCTCTGGCCAAAAATAATACCTCTCTATCCCCAATTTCCAAAACGAAATCAAAATAAAATATGTTATATTCCATAGCTAGTGGTCATCGATTTAGGGATTAGTACCCTATTGGATTGAAAATCAGTTCAAAGAGCATATATCATCATTTCAAGGTGTAATTTAAGGCATTGGAAGTAATGTACATTGCTAACTAATATATGATTATTAATGCTTAGGTATAATGTTTATATTATGTATACATATTTTATATTGTTAGTTAGGTGACGATTTCGATATACGAATATATTGTCATAATTGGATCAATTATATGTGTGTGTATACTTGTATATTAAATTTTTTCAAATATATATAACTATATAGTATGACTTAGCAAAAAATCAATTTTTTATTTTAATAATATATATTATATATATACACATATTGTTTATAATTTAATTATTACATCATACTTTATACAAATATGGTTATATAAATTATATATATAAAGTATTATAGATGTTAACTCAAAAAATGGATCAACGCTCAGAAATCAGATGAAAGACTAGTTCAAATAAAATAAACAGAAAAACAGTAAAAGGAGACACAATTTTTATAGTAGTTACGTATAATCTCCGGCCTACGTCCACTTCAATTTCTTTTATTAGTTGTTTTCTCTTCGGATTACAACTAGCTATATTCAATTTGACCACAATCTTATTGATATCAGGTTTACAGTGGAGTTTTTAGAGTGTTTAAGAGTCATTAGTACTAAGGATTTGCTGATCTAAGTCCTAGAACAACTAATAGTAGCATCCTAAATAACTCTAATGGAGGAGATGTTAGATGTGAAGAAAAGGAAGAAGTCTCTAATGGTAGAGGGATCGGATCAGATCCGATTTCATTTTGGTTGCAACTAGGCTTATATTTATAGAGAAATAGAGGTATGTAGTCAGAAGCATGCTTGTAATGAAGTCCATAAGGCGGCCCGAAGTCATATAAGAAAAATCAAAAGCACGCGAGTTAAGGGCTTAACTCGTGTGCCAACCCAAGCAAGTCAACTTGATATTGAGTTAAAAATGTTGATGCGGGTTGAAGGATTTTATTTGCTTGTTCTTTCTACTACTAGTGTTGTTCTAAGCTCTTTTCCTTTGGCTTTGAGTTGATTCTAGTGGTCTTCTTGATAACACTTGGATTATCCCGCTTTCTTAGCTTTCTTCTCACCAGTCTTGGAAATGGTTATCCGAACTATGGGAAAACCACTTGATACCGAGTCATTGGAGTAGAGTATGAGGTGTGAAGTTTTGGAGGAGAATAGGGTGAGTTAGATAGGTCAATGTTGACCTAAGGGGCCTTAACTCGGTATCGAGTTAACGACTCTGCTCCAATATTTGTGAAACTTCTTCAAGTTGCTTCCCTACTTCATTTCAGTGTGCTTCCAAGTTTTTAAGTTGTTTTATCTTTGTTTTGATCTTCTAAGTCTAGTTGAAATCTGTTTTGGCTCAAAAGCAGGTTAACACTTTCCCCCTAAAGTACGCCATTCGAATGTAAGGTATACTTTGCTCAAGAACTAGTTCCAATAATCAGTCTTAAATAGTTGAGCTCTTCGGCTATTCATTGATCTTTATCTTTATCTTGATGAATCATACAGTTTCTTCGGATTTTCTTGCAAATCACAAGCCATCCCAAACCCGTTATGCTAGGGACTCTAGCTTTTGCTTAAGCGTTGTTCATACATCATAATTATTCTGATTTCATTCGGAGTTATTACATCACATAACAAAATCGTCCCCTATTTATCTAGGGTTTATCTGTATTATTCTAAGTATGAGGCATTCAAATCTTTTTATCAAATCTATATCTGTTCTAAGGTTCGATCTCTCCGGATCGTTTATCCTTCAATCTAGGGTTTTGATCTCTCCAGAGCCTTGCTGAGTCCGCTTGCTCTTTGGCAAAGGGACTCAAGGACCAAGCAAGCCCATCCACTCACTCTTCGGTGAGGGGACTTACTTTTGCACAAGCCCATCCACCCACTTTCTGGCAAGGGAGCTTGCACCCTGCACACTGGTCCCGACTCTCCGGACGAGGCTTAAAATGATCAATATCATGCAAGTCCATCCGCTCGCTCTTCGACGAAGGGACTTGCACCCTGCACTCCGGTCCCATCTCTCTAGATGAGATTTAAAGTGATCGATATCATATAAGTCCATCTGCTCGCTCTCTGGCGAGGGGACTTGCACCTTGCACTCCAGTCCCGTTTCTCTAGACGGGACTTAAAGCGGTCAATATCGTATAAGTCCATTTGCTTGCTCTTCCACGAGGGGACTTGCACCCTGCACTCCAGTCCCATCTCTTCGAACGGACTTAAAGCGATCAATATCAATCATTACATTCAATATGGATTTATCAAAAGTCAAATATTCAAATCAAAGCAAACAAGCCAAAATCATAATTATCCATCTCAGACATCCGACTCAGAGCATGCCTAGAGACCAATCTAGGTGTCATAGACGTGTAAGCGGTCCGAGGTTGTTATTATCCTAAACAGTCATCCCAGACATCCGACTCAGAGCGTGCTTAGAGCCCAATCTATGTCTCGTACACGTGTAACCGGTCTGAGGTCATTATTATTCTAATTATTCAAAGCAAGAAAAAGCAGAGCGAGGGAATCGAACCTTCCCCCCCGACCATCCCAATCATGGGATTTCGAGTCTTGGACCAGAGCCTTATTATTCCTTGATGCATTCATTGTAGATGGTGGTTGCTTCGGCCGTGCCATTGCAGTTCATTTCCTTACGTACTATTGTAGCCGATTGTTCTAAACCAGTTCTTCTATCAGATCATGAAAGTGTTTGGGCACTGGTTCGTTTCATGTCCATCCAGCTCATGGAAGATGCATAACTTCTAGATCATTTATCCCGATTAGTAGGCTCTCTCATAGCTGGCGTCCAATAGGGGATCTGCCCCTAAGTGTCCAGATATATCCTCCTCGAGATCTATGTTAAATCAGTGTAGGAGGATAATTTCAGCTCCCTCCTTTGTCATTTCGGTTTCCCGAAGCCATCATCAGCTCTTCCTTTTCCTTTGTCTTTTCGGCTTCTTGCTTCGGACAGTCCTCTATCGTCCACGGTATTGATTTCAGTATTCTCAGCCTTTGCAGCTTCCTGATGCAAATATCTCTCAGCCTCATAACAGAATTCCCTGAGATCCATCGGTGTATCCCTTTCCAAAGCAATTTTGAAGTTGGTCTTGTTTGCGACTCCATATACGACCATCATTAAGATTATTGATGAATCTGGCTTGTCGACGGTTGGTGCTGCCACGTTGAATCTTGTCAAGTAGCTTCTCAAGGTCTCTCCATGCCTTTGTTTCACGCTTGATAGCGTTATCACATTCTTTGGTCGCGAGACATGAACTCCGAATTGTCTTAAAAGCCTATTCATTAAGTCGATCTATGTGCTAATGTACCCATTCTCCAATTGTCTAAACCACATCGCCACCAAGTTTGTTAAGCATAATGGGAAGCACCGCCCCTATCTTCTCAGAAGCACCCAACACTTCCATATGTCGGATGTATCTCTTCAGATGAACGGTCAGATCCGACATTCCGTCGTACATTTCCGGTGTCGGAAGCTTAAAATCTGGAGGGTTCCTTGCATTCTGGATATTAGAAGTGAATGGATTCCTATTCACATCCTCCAAGCTTTAATCTGGGGGGCCACCCCTAATTATTCTTATTACCAATTCAACAATTCGATTTTCACCTTCCAATGAAGGTCTTCGCCCAAAAGCGATATTCTACCCCCGCTCTTGTAGGGGAACTCTGGCACATACTCTTGCACGTACTCCTCTTGCTACAAATTGGCGTTCGGACCCACTCCTCTGGTTTAATTCTGTCATCCGTTCCTACAGTGAAGTGCTGGCACATACTCCTCTGGTCTTTGATCATTCATGTTCTGGTTTGTGTTTCTAGCCTCAGCATCGTTTGCTCCTGGCATTTCAGCACATCCTAAGCTCATACTAGCGTTGCCCCCGGTTAAAATTGTCTCGGTACCAAGTTGATTTGGATCGGCACCGGGTTGTACTATTTATGGGGCAACGTTCCAGTTTTCTCTACTCCAACTCCAGATGCTCCCGCATTGGTTCCAGACACTTGATTCTGAATTTTTGCAGTCCTAACTATTCCTTATTGTCCCATCCTTTAGAGAAATTCTTCAAGGATTTCCTACTGTCTAGCTATCACTACATCCCTGCATCTCCTTCATTATTCTTTTCATCTCTTCTCTGGTCATATAGATGGATTGGTAAGAATTTGAGGACATCTCTTGGATGCCCCATTCTTTAGTTGACTTCCTCCAACCTTAGATTTGGTGTTAGGCCTCTTCATTTTATCGAAATCTCAGATTCAAGCTTCAAGTCTTAAGATCTAGTTTCTTTTCAGTGAAAGCACCAAAACGTTAATCCAGAAAATGGATCAACATCCAGAAATCAGATGAAAGCATCAGTTCAAATAAAGTAAACAGAAAAACAGTAAACGGAGACATAATTTTTATAGCGGTCTAGCGCAATCTCCAACCTACGTCTACTTCAATTTCTTTTATTAATTGTTCTCTCCTCGAATTACTACTAGCTATATCAGATCTGACCACAATCTAGTGGATCTCAAGAATTACAATGGAGTTTCTAAAGCATGTTTGAGAGTCACTAGTACTGAGGATTTGCTAATCTAAGTCCTAGAACAATAAATAGTAGCTTCCTAGGTGATTCTAATGGAGGAGAGGTTAGATGTGAAGAAAAGGAAGAAATCTCTAATGGTAGAGAGATCAGATCAGACCCGATCTCGTTCTGGTTGCAACTAGGCTTGTATTTTTAGAGAAGTAGAGGTATGGAGTCAGAAACCCGCTTACAATAATGTTCAAAAGGCAGTCCGAAGTCACACAAGAAAAATCAGAAGCACACAAGTTAAAAGCTTAACTTGGTATCGATCCAAGCAAGTCAACGGTATTGAGTTAAGAATGTTGATGTGGGTTGAAGTATTTTAGTTTTTTGTTCTTTCTATCTTCTACTTGTGTTGTACGAAGCTCTTTTCCTTCGACTTTGAGTTGATTCTAGCAATCTTCTCGATAAAACTTGGATTATCCTGCTTTCTTCTCATGAATGTTGGAAATGGTTGTCCGAAGTTTGGGAAAACCACTTAATACCAAGTTATTGGAGTAAAGTATGAGTTGTGTGAAGTTTTGGAGGAGAATGGGGTGAGCTGGATAGGTCGGTGCCAACCTAAGGGTCCTTAACTCGGTACCGAGTTAAGGACTTTACTCGGTACCGAGTTAAAGACTTTACTCTAATCTTTGTGAACTTCTTCAAGTTGCTTCCCTACTTCATTTAAGTGTGCTTTTAAGTTTTCTAGTCGTTTCGTCTTTGTTTTGATCTTCTAAGTCTAGTTGAAATCTGCTTTGGTTCAAAAGCGGATTAAGGATAGATATACTATATTCGTAGTAAAAATATTTTCTATATATATATTATTATTATCTTAATATTATTTAAATTATTTTATTACATAAATTAATTATATCAATATATATATATATAATATAAATTATGTTTCATATTTTATAAAATTAGATTAACATAAAATACATGCTCCGTAGAAGATAAAATAAAAACATCTTTTTTATTATTTAAAAATATTTTTAAATGAAAGCCAAAAATTAATAATTAATTTTAAAATTATTTTTAAACTATAAAATTATATAGTAAATATCGAAGTACAAAATATCATTTAAAAAGAAATATAAATTTCAAAATTAAGTTTTAAAATATTTTTTATTAACATTTCAAGATTAATCCATATGGAAATTAATAAAACATAATTTAAACCTAGAAAAAGTAATAATTTTGGAGCCATGCGCAAGACCAAGTAAATACACTTTTATTAAAAAATATTTTGTGTATTTTATAAGTATTGATCTATATTTATAATATATTATTATACATTTATATATAATATTTAATATAAAAATACATATCTGTATATATTTATTATACACACACATATAGTTTACGACTTTAAAAATAATAATATTTAGTACATTTTATAATTGATTCAAATATATTCACATAGTTATAAATATATAAATATATATATATATATATAATGTTAATATTTCATAATTACGTTTATATATATATATTTATGGTTATACAAAATTATTTAAATAATATATATATATATATATTAGTTTTATATATATTTGTAGTATTTTATATATACAAACAAAGTATATAAACTTACATTTGGACAATATATTTGTATATTATCTGAGCTAACATGTCCATTGCGGTGTAAATCCCAACACTTATACACAGACATGTTATACCTTACACGGATTGATATGTTACATATGCACACACGTGTGTGTATATATATATATATATATATATATTATAACTTAAGTTAAATTATACAAAATTATTTTATAAATTTAAATAAAATAAAGATTTTATTTAAAAGAAATTTAGAAATGTTCTAAATAAATTAGACTTCATAAGCCCAATAAAGATCCAATATGATAAAAAAAATTGAAATTCATGCATAACTTCCGCTGCGGCTAGCCCGGTTCCAACAATACCATCTTCATTACTATGTGTTGGTATATATGGTTTGAAAGGAATCAAAAATATTTAATAATATTAACACTCCTACTCATAACCTGATTTATGCCATTGTGATGTTTATACATAATTGGGTAGCTACTCCTACCTATAAACTGAGAAGTAAGGTTTATTTTAAAGATTTTCTTAATAGGGTAAAAAGTCGAATAGATTTTTTAAAAGCAAGTATAAGCTTCAGCAGGGGGTATCAAGTGGCTATTAATGACGACCTTGTAGAATAATTTAACGTAGACAACTCTTCAAATAGATTTCTTTTTGTTGGTAACTAATCCTATTATGATTAGCATTATTGTTTTTCCTAACCCCCCCACACACAGATATATATATATATATATATATATATATATATATATATATATATATATATATATATCTATGTGTGTGTGCGTGCGCGCGCGCGTACTTTTTTATTTTTAACATATATACATTCATGTGTGTGATGTTTATATTTGGTTGAGTTTTCAGTTTAAGTGGAAGTACAGAACCGAAAAGCTCATATCGTTTGCCCATGGATGCTTGTTTGTGGGGATAGACATTCTTCGTCAGTCACACACACATATATTATACGTTTGTCGTCGTATTCTCTAGCTCTCGTTATATGTTATATTGTACTTATTTGGAACAGATGTTACTTCTTTTATTTCCTTTAGTCCTTGGTTGGTCTAGCCGTTGTTCCATAAAACTTCTGTTAGGTCCAATTAGATTTTTTTTAAATATTTTACATTGTACAAGGCGTTTTTTGCTACCCGCTAAGCTTGTTGGTATCTCATTCTTTAAGTGTAGAATAAAATTATGCAATTGCTCTCATCCTCGTGAAGATAACTCATTTTCCTCAATTTTTTTATAACTTAATCCTCATCTTCCAACAGTATCATTTATTATCCTCAAATAGCATAAATCAACAAAAATAGTAAATATCTGATCAGGTTATATAAATACATTTTTATTTTAATATTATATGTAATAAGATAAATCATGACATGTATGAGATATAACCTTATATCTTATGTAATAATACTAATTATAAATTTAATGGTATTCGCCATATCCATGCAAACATATTTTAACCAAATGATTATTCTTGTTATACAAGTACCATAATAATATACTTGCAAATTGCTTATATAACTGTTATTATATAGATTTGCTAACTAGGTGAAGCATAATCTTAAGTTATATTTAAGTACACTTTTATTTTAATCATTTTTTAACAATACTAATATACAATTTATTCCTCATTATATAGACATGCTATTTAAAATTGAGTAAATCTGTATTATTGGATATGTAATATATATGTATATATGTGTGTGTATATATATATATATAATATTAGACATTTAATGAAATGCTCATATCATAATCTATAGCATATATCCTAATATATTATATAACTATTACACACTATCGACTTGATCTTTAGCGTATTTGTATATAGCATGATGGAAATATCATTAATATTGTAACAAAGCATATGTACTATTATGTGACATCCTATACCTTGAATATCTTATTGCTATTTTCCATCAAATGAACCCAGTTATGTGTTGATGCCGATAAAATTACTTATGTATTAAGAAACTGCTATATTTTATACTAGACGTTTCATTTCGGGCATTTTATATATCTCAAAACCACCTCGGGCATTATATAGTTGAAAATAAAATAGTTATAAAATCCAATGCATATCTTTATAATAGTTCTGATACACAAATATAATAGTTAAAATAAAAATTTCCTTAATATTAACAAACAAGTTTGGTTACAATGTAGAGATCAGTAGATGGAGACACCAAATTTAGTGCCGGAAAACTAAAAAATCGATGGATAAAGTCAAGGGTCAGTTCATTGGAGACGAAAGTCGAAAGACTCATGAATGTGTTGGTTTGACACTTCCTAGATGAAGATATTGATGATGACGATGATGATGAAGCAAAGTGTGCAAGTGATGAGTGAGTATGTATTTTGAGTATTTTATTAATATGTTATGTAGTTGGATATTGTTGATGATGTTGGATGATGATGTGCTATTCATGTTGTTTGGATAATATATTGTTTGAACATTGTTGGATGATGGTGTTAGATATTTTGGGACGATGATGTTGGATATTGTTGATATTATTGGTGTGTTGGATATTTCTGGATGATGATGTTGGATATTATTGGTTAAAATAATGTTGGATGTTTTTATGTAGTATATTTTACGATGATGATGTATAACCGAGAGTGAGAAAAGTAGCAGACATGCCGTAAAAATGTTTCAGCTAAGATGTCGGTAAGGTATCGGTGTGGCGTCGGTAGATATAATTTTGAAATTTTATAATGGTGTTCATATGTCGTCGTCCAGACATCGGTATGTGTTTTTGAAATTTTATCATAGCGTCGGTAAATATTTTCGAATGGCGTCGACAAGGGGTGGTCATGGCTTCACCAAAATGTCGTCAGTAACTTGGCGTTGGTATGACGTAGGTAATTTGGAGTTGGTTAGACATCGGTAAAGTTCCTTACGAAAGTCGTCGGCAAGACGTCAAATTCTATTTTCCATTGAACATTTTACATATGTCGTCTATGGCATCGGTAAACCGTCATATTCTTCTGGTGCGTTCAAATCGTCATAGGTTACATCTTAAACATCCAAAGCTACAACATTACTGTTAAATTGTGTTGTGCCTCCACATTAGAATGACCTCTTCTTGGATTTTCTTCTTCTTTAGTTTCATTTATAATTGTAAAAATTTATAATACCTCAATTTGGGATTTAATGGTCAATTAGGTCAAATTCAAATCATCAAGTTCTAATCAAAGTGATAAAAATAATTTTTGCACATTTGATCATAAGGACTCGCTTGTGTTTTGCACATTTGGTCATGAGGACTCTTGGTTGCACTAATCACTAAACTTTCATGCTTCATTTGAAGACTAGACCGAATTATTGTTTTCTTCCAAACTTGTAAAGGCCGAGTTTTGCTAAAATAAAAACAAAAGTTCAAGTGCTAATTTACAGTTTTGCAAGTAGTACTTCACAGCAATTATAGTGAGTATAACATGCGGTAAGATTATAGCAAATATATTCCAAATTGGCCTGTTTTATATTCGTAGGTATTTTCATGCTATTTATTATACATGTCTGCTTCTACTAAAATACCCGTATGTATTCAGGAAAAAAGTAACTCTGATATAGGCCGAATTACTGAAACGTGAAAAGCAACGAAATCTAACCCACGATATTATCTCTGGCCCATTATAATGTATTTGTATCAATACTTCCGTTTTCTCGGTAAATAATATCATTTTCAGGGAAAACAATACTCAAATTCGGGTGTGTCCTCTTATCTTTTTGTCCAATTATTTACCGTTTCTTGTTAATTTTTGAATATTAATTTGATGCTTTGTTTGCAGTTTCTCACAAACGTAAATTAATCACTCGTGCCCCTACAAATTTCATTTTGGATAATGCTGAATTTGATTTGATAACGATGTTATATTGCATAGCTGATCAATACGAAATGTGCAGGTTGTGAATGTTTTAAAGATGCAGTTTGTTTTGGTTTTTAACTGCCATTTATGCCCACAATGTGTTTGTAGAAATGTCGTCTATATAGATGCTTACGTTTAAGGGCGTAAATGATTGGATCAAATGCTTTTAAGCAGATGTAGATGCTTTTGGTCTTCTATGAATCGTTGTACAGATCTTGTGCAGTAAAGAATGGTATTTTTCTTCATGGTGCAAATATGAAATATGCTATTACCATTTCATCAGGTAAATCAATAATGATGCTACATTATCATACTAATGTTTGTATAGCACTAATATAACCACCAAATTACGGTAATGACTCAAATAAAATCTCCAAACGTAGAATACGAGCAAAACACCATGTTTGTGGAATTTGCCGAGATATTTGAAGTTCTCCCATGAATACATTCGGCATGTCATGTATATGCATTCCCTAGTCAAGGCTGTTCCGGATGGTCTGTTCGAAATTTTCCATTCTCTACAAACAAAAGCAGGTCGAAATCAGTTAGGCCTGCTTGAAGAGTTATATAGCAAGAGCATTTTGAACTATCCACCTGCTGAAAATCCGCTTTTTCCAGCTATTGAGTCGGTCAAACAAGGCGTGTTTCAATTGTAAAAAAATCTCCTTGTCAGTTAGATTTGTAAAGGTCTTTCTTTGCAATAGGATTAAAAAAAAGAGGATAATAACTATTGTAAACTCCCTATGTAAATAAATGATGTCTTGTACCAATAGAAAACGAGGATTCAAAATCATGATACTCCAACAATAAGGAAAAAAATAATAATCAATTGAAAGTTAATTTTGTGGATAATATTATCATTTATTACATCAATTATTAATTGAAATAATTATCATTTATACAATGGCACGTTCATTGTATAAATGATCATTATATTTATAACATCGTTTATATAATCAACAAGAATCAGTATATGATCATTATATTAAAAAATGAAAGTTAATTTTGTGCATAATGTTCACCTTGTTGACGACAAAGTCAATACGCTGGTGCTTTTAACTGGGGACATTGACCTAGGAACCCTCAACACAAATTAATTCAAAATGTTTACTGGTGTAAGAGCTTGTGTCAGTGTTATGTATACTCATCAGTCATCACTAGGAGGAACTATAGTTGTTTACGATGCACATCAAATAAAGGTGCAGAACCTTCCTACAGCCTTTGCGCCCAGCACGAATGCGTCCATTTGAACTACCGTGTAAGCAATAATTTTGTTATATTAATTGTATATCGTAATTAGTTAAACGAAACTAATATTACAAGCAATAAAGAGTTGAAGCATAGAAGTAGTTATAAAAGCCAAAATTCAAAATTATATAATATATCACTCATAAACCAGAAATTATAACATACTCGATTTAACTTCTAATTTTCTGAAGAAACCAAAAATTAAGGTATGTAAAACAAAATTAATTTGTTACATTAAGTGTATTTCATTTTTATTCATTAGTAGCAATTTTTTAAAAAATAGTTTTCTAATAACTTTATCTAAATGAAAATCACTTGTGACCTCTTGCACTAAAGCCGAATCACTTAACCACTTGGACAATGGTGTTTGTCTTAATTTATTATTACTTTTGAGTAAAGCACATGTACATTCAATTATATTATCTTATCTAATATTTAATCATTTGTTTTGAAGTTAAATTTCAAGGTAAAAGCTTCTAGCCATTGTTTCGCATTAAAATTTGAAATGATAAGCTTATAACTAATTTTGTATATATCTTAAGTGAAACAATAGCGAGATATGAAATTTCATTAGTGTGATGTTATTTTGACATATCTATTGTGTTTTTTGTTGTTTTGATTTGTTCATTTTCTAGTGCATTTTCTGTTTTTTATTTTATGACTTTTTTAAAAAGTTATCTAGTATATTTTGACCATAGTGAACTACAAATGTCTATTATACAAATTTTACATCAAATTTTCTAGATCTAAACATAATTAAATGATAAAATTTTAAAATATCGTCATATAAATACATGTATAAAATATATTCAAATGTCAATATTAGTTTGTTTATACACGATCAACGTTATATTATAAGATAAAACAATAAAAGTAAACATATTTTGAGAATACTACATAACAAAATTAGTTTCGTCATATTAATAACCACATATCTTTGTCTTCAAACAAAAGAATCCAGTGAACGAAATTTAGCAATTTTCTTGTCTTGAAGAAAAATTATAAACAAAAATTTGGGGAAATGGACCCAAAAAAGGTGTTTTATTTGCACCGTGTGACATGTGTGCCGCGTGCACCATTTGGTGCACCCTCTATTGTGTGTTGTACCATAGATGTAGAAGGCACAATTGTCATGTCGTGTCATGTTGCGCCTTTTATAGCTATGGGAGGAACAAACTACATTCTCGAATAACAAAAATTTACACAAATCCACTCCTATAGCGATGCCAAAATTAGAACAGATGCAAATGGCCTTGGATGAGCTACAATAGGAGCTCTAATGCGCGTGTGACTTACAGAGAGATATGTTTACTACCTTAGAAGAGGTCCCTTCATTGTGGCCAAAGGTCAAGCTCAAAACCAGCAGTACAAAACAATGACATTGGTGCTCGATATAATACAATCAACACGCATAATGGTGAAAAGGGAGATTGGATAGATAATCAGTTGAGATCTGGTTGTTCTCAATGCAATGATAGTGAAAATGGACGATGCAGTGGTCATGACCCATGAGGCATCCCATCATCATCCTAGTGATTACAAGGGTTTCCGATAGATTGATGATATTTTCTATACTAATAGGGTTTTGGATCTCTATGATCAATTTTGTGGCAAAAAGATAGAAAGAGAGCAAGTGGCTGAACTGATTTCCTAATATATTAAAAAAGGAATGAACTTAAGCTGGAGCGGTCTAGTGGAGGCACGACTTGACAAAAAGAATCAAATATTAAGAGAACTACATGCACAAGACGTGATGGAAGATTTATACTGAAACGATGTCCAAGGAGATCCTTTTTCAAGCGCATTCAAGATGCTTAATTATCTTCTAATTTTAGAATGTTGGCGAAGGAAGGAGAATTGAAGGCCGTCCTGGCCCATCTCCAGGTAAATGTCCCAGTGTGGGAAGCTTTTTTGCAGGGAATGCGTTGTATTATGTAGGAGTGTCTAAAATGAGGAGATAGACACATTAAGCTCGAAGATGTTAGGCTTAAAGCACCGATTATTCAACTAGTGACCCCAATAACAATGATGGTGGCAAAAAGAGAAGAAATGACCAATAACAAAACCATTAGAAGTGGACAAAGTTGATCAAAGGAAAACAATTCAGATATACACCCTATTTCACGTTGGTGTATGCAACCCTTTTTTGAACTATGTTCAACTGTGTGTTTGTGCATCCTTTTATCATTGTATTTTCCATATCATTTTGTGTCAACAATCTGTATGTTTATAACTGCATCTACGACCCTTTGTAAAATCCCAATGACACGTTCATCCTGTGTGTTTGTGCATCTTTTTATTATTGTATTTTCTGTATCACTTTGTGTCAACAATCTATATGTTTATAACTGCATTTACGACCCTTTATAAAATCTCAATGGCACGTTCATCCTGTTTGGTAATCCACTCATTTGGTGCCAATTCTCTTTCAAATTTTGTTGACCAAAAGCTTGATCAACAATTGATAATGTTAGTCCCTATGTACATGATCGTTGATGACCAATAATAATAAAATATAACATTGAAGCACGGTAATCACAGCAGCAACAATATAAATGTAATAGCAGCAAAAATAAAATTACACAATCGATTTTATACTGGTTTGGATCTCTAATCATACATCCGGTCACAGGATCTCTATTGTGGTTTTCACTAACTAACACCCTTACTTCGTCCGAAGAAATGGGCCTTACAACACAACTTGACTTGCGCGCCACAGGCTTACCCATCTGATTTCAAGGCTACATGCTTACCTACACACTTTGCCTAAGATCCGTTACAGGGCTTCAACTCTATATCGAAGAAAATACTTCTTATGCAATAATATGTCTATAACACTGATTTGCATGTTTGACACTTTTACAACTTTCTATACCACTCAAATAATCGAGGAGTTGATGGAGTAGAGTTTGGTTTAGGAAGTGGAGTTTTAAAACTTTTAAATGTGGGGTTTAAGTACACAAATTGCTTCTTTGGCTAGGAATTGTAAATTAGAAAGCAAAGAGCATAAGAATATGGAGAGGAATGAAAAAGATGTTTTTACAATGGAATTGACTTAGGTTTATATAGAAATCAAATGGGTATGATGAAGAGTTATTTCTATTTGATTTGCAACCATTAAAGAAGAGAAACGGTGCATGGATGAAGATGAGCAACTATTTGAAATGAAGAGACCCGCTTTGAAATAAAGACACACCTTTTCAACTAGTGACCCCAATAACAATGATGGTGGCAAAAAGAGAAGCAATGACGAACAACAAAACCATTAGAAGTGGACACAGTTGATCGAAGGGAAACAATTCAACTATACACCCCATTTCACATTGGTGCATGCATCCTTTTTTTGAACCACGATCAACTGTGTGTTTGTGCATCCTTTTATCATTGTATTTTCTGTATCACTTTGTGTCAACAATCTGTATATTTATAACTGCATTTACGACCCTTTGTAAAATCTCAATGACATGTTCATCATGTTTGATAATCCACTCATTTGGTGTCAATCCTCTTTCAAATTTTGTTGACCAAAAGCTTGATCAACAGTTGATAATGTTAGTCCCTATGCACATGATCGTTGATGGTCAATAGTAATAAAATATAACATTAAAGTGCGGTAATCACAGCAGCAACAATATAAATGTAATAGCAGCAAAAATAAAATTACACAGTTGATTTTATACTAGTTCGGATCTCTAGTTATACATCTAGTCCCAGGATATCTATTGTGACTTTTCACTAACTAACATTCTCAGTTCGTCCGGAGGAATGGGCCTTACAACACTACTTGACTTGCTCGCCATAGGCTTACCCATCTGATTGCAAGGCTACATGCTTACCTACGCACTTTGCCTAAGATCTGGTACGGGGCTTCAACTCTATATCGAAGAAAAGACTTCTTATGCAATAATATGTCTATAACACTGATTTGCATGTTTGACACTTTTACAACTTTCTATACCACTCAAATAATCGAGGAGTTGATGGAGTAGAGTTTGGTTTAAGAAGTGGAGTTTTGAAACTTTTAAATGTGGAGTTTAAGTACACAAATTGCTTCTTTGGTTAGGAATTGTTAATTAGAAAGCAAAGAGCATAGGAATATGGAGAGGAATAAAAAAAGATGTTTTTACAATGAAATTGGCTTAAGTTTATATAGAAATCAAATGGGTATGATGAAGAGTTGTTTCTATTTGATTTGCAACCATTTAAGAAGAGAAACGGTGCATGGATGAAGATGAGCAACAATTTGAAATGAAGAGACCCGCTTTGAAATGAAGACACACCTTTTCAACCCAAACCGTTCAGGCCCGTGCTTCGTGCACAGTCTGCAGGTCCATGCTTCGCGTACATTTTCTGATTGTCCGTACTTCACACATTTTTCGATTCTCAATTTTTTGAGTTCTGAAAAGTACGAAAACATTCATGATAAATCTAGGATATATAGAGAAGGTTGTAACCAAATTTTATGGGATTCAGAGATCATTTGAGTGGTTTTACAACATCATTGCTATAAGCACTCGATATTGATGCATTTATACTGTGTAACTTTTTTGTCCTTCTTCGAGTGTCCGTTTGAACTCCAATTGATTTGTTGACTTTATTGTATGGTCTCGAATGCACATGCTTCAGTTCATTATCATTGATTATTCGATATTTGATTTTTGCTTCCATATTTCTCCTATTTGTATATTATAAATTTTCTACTTTAGCTACCATATCTGTAATAACTCAACGAACACATCAGCGACATTGTCATATAGTTGTTATCATCAAAACTCAGTAGATATGGTTCTTTCGGATAAGGTTGAAGTGAGAATATACATTAGATCTTGGAAGATAGAACCTTCTAGTTCTACATTTCTCAGTAACAATTGTGGTTCAATGTGTGTATCATTGTTATTAAGAAGTTGAAAAAACAAATTTATAGGTAAACAATAGTGCCAACTCGAAGCACTTCTATGGCAAAATATCTCCTGATCAAAAAGTACAAAAGCAAGCAACTTTTCTTAGAAAAGAGAGGATGTTTTTTGTGTATGGAGAAATCAAACTTTTGAACATTTATGTATTATAAAATGAGCTCAAAGGAGATCGTCTACCCAGGACTTTGTACCACGAATCAAGAGGTCTATCGATTGATTGCAAGTGATCTCAGAATGTTTATCAGATAAATCTAGGACCTTAAGATGCTTACTAAAAAACTTATAAAAACAATATTATAATACATAATTATTTTCCTTTTACAATATTTTTCCCTGTATTTTTTGACAACATGGGTGAGAAACATAGTTTCCAAACCAATAGGCAAAATAGAAAGTCATACAACAATTGAAGCACATAAGCTCCTCTATAATACACAAAAAAGACAAAATATAGTCATTGGTAATGTAATATAGTTAAATAATGTTACATTCTTAACTCTACTTGAAAATGTAATATATTATTAAAACAAATCTATGTCTGTTTCTTTACTAAAAACATTTTATAAGCTGTCACCCCTGTTCCTATTTCCACATTCATTCTAGGGCCTGTTTCTGCCCTAATCGTTTGTGATAATCCGTGTCTTAACAAAATGTCATATAATTTCCCAGCTTATTAAGCAGGTGAAGATGAGCGATGTTTATAAACTAATTTACTTACATATGAAAATTACTTTACCAGCTATGTATTTCTGTTAAACCATATGCATGCTTTCTCATTGCAGAGTTATAATAAGGTCAGCTTAGTATAGCAAAAATGGTGAATGCAATCAGAGGTCTGTTCATTTCATGGTGAGTATCGACTACATAGTTGTGATTTCTGATCTTCAATTTTCTCTCAGGTTAATCTTATACGGTCATAATTTTCTTATTTCTACTGTTTTATTGCAGTGATGTGCCTATGGCTCAGTTGATAATCAATTATAATACATCTATGCCTCCTTCACAAAGATTTATTATCCATATTTTAGATAGCACACACATGTTCGTTCAACCTCAAGTTGGAGAAATGATTAAGAATAAGATTGCAGAATTCCGAGATCAAAACACTTATGAAAAACCAGCATGATCGATACAACTATGATAAGCGGAACTTCAATGATTTCAGTCAAATTTCATTTTGATAATTTGTTTTAATCGTTATGTAATTCAAGTACGGTTATGAACTGTTACAAAGCTGTAAAATAAGTTCTCTTTGAGGTGTTTCATATGTTCCTTATTGATTGTTCATGTTCACTCTCTTCTCTTCTCTCTCTCTCTCTCTCTGTTTTTTTTTTTTTTTGATGTAGATTGTTCATGTTATTTTATTATATTAATGGATATCTGAACATAAAAATATTGTTTGGCAAACTCCAGTCGTACACCATAATTTTTTAAAAATATATTATTATTATTATTACTATTATTGGTGGCCACAATCATGTTCATCATATTTTATTTAATATATAGACATTACAAAATTACTCATTTTATAATAAAACTAAACACTTAGTGCAATTAACTAACATAACCTCAATTCCTAAGTTCTCCGAATTCACGTTTTCAAATTCCAAATTTCAGAAACTTTGAGTTAAATTAAAATTTATTTAATTGTGTGTGATTTAAATTTAGTTTTTGAATATTAAAATGTTAAACTATTCAATTTTGATCTTAGATTTTAATTTGATTTAATTTACATTAAAAGACAAGAATATAAAGCTCTATGAATCATATTAATTTAATACTAAATTTCAAAGTTTAATATTTATGTTAATTTGAAGTTAAAAATATTAAAATTGATTATTCATGAATATAACTAGAAACCGTGTTAATAGAATCTAATAGCTAAAAAGGAATTTTAATTTAATTCAATTCACCTTGTATAAAAATTTAATCATTTAATTAAGAGAATTATTTGACCATCTACAATGTAGGCAAAGATAATTTTTATGTTATGAACCATTCATTCTTTACTGTTAACTATAATTTTTTCATTGAAAATGAATGTTTTATCAAAACTTTTGTAAAAAATCTAACGGCTTAAACAATTTACGTTGTACAAGTAGACTTAGCCATACTACTTTGATTAGGATGCTTATTACTTTAGTTATTTAACTTTTGACAGGAATAAAATTCAACTTCAGTGACCTTTGATTGGGATGTTTTGGGGACTAATTATTTAAGACAGCGAACGTTTTTAAACATTTAGTAGACAAAAACGACAACTAGAGCTTTATCCTTTTTTTATGACTGTAGCAGCACAATGAACCCAAATGCCTAAATAATATTAACAGATACAAAGATCAACAAGGAATATAAAAGCTTAGACTGTCTATTCCAATCAAATAAAACTGAGAAACCAAATATAGAACCCATATTCTAGAGAAAAGTCGAGAATAAAAATGAAAAACATTACATTAACCAAGTAATATACATCATAAATTGATATCAGTATTGTTGTTACTTCTCGATTCAGGTACAGAATGTAGAGTAGCAGTCCAGTTATTTTCCCCTCTAAAAGATACAGAAGGCGCAAGATTTGGCTTTGGAGTTGAAAAAGTGCCATGCTGCAATTGAATACTTGTGTCACGATCATCGTCCATTCGAGCATTTGGTATAACTCCTGGGATAGAAGTTGCTGGCATCGAAAATGATGTTTCATACCGTGGCTTCTTTGATTTATGTTCTGTTTGGTAACTTGGTAGAAAGCTTCCAACAATAACCTAATATTGTCATCAAAAATGAATTAACAACTGTTGGTTAGCTTTTTGCTAATTGTTGTTGTAAGCTATGTTACTGGATTACATGATCAGTGTATATTTATTGAACCAGTGATCTAGTTTACTGTACTCATTGTTCCTTAGAAATCATAGAACAACCGGTAATAGTGGTAAGACATTAAGTTGTGTAATAAAGGGACAACACAATATCAAAGATAGAAGAAGAGAAATATTGTTATTTATAAATGAACTAGAAGGGGAGTTACCTGAACAGGAGTAGCAGCAACCAAGAGGCCGACAACACCTCCACCAATAACACGACCATCGGGGCTTGCCAATGAGACGCTCATCCCACCTGATCTACTCCTTGATCCACCGCTGTCAGTAGGCATAAATGACCCGGACAATGACAATAATTCAAAGCGTCCCTGCATAATATATCAGGTGCTTAATACTATATTACACACACTCTCTCTCTCTACTAAAATATATGAGTTTGCCTTAACATGGGTCAATGTGCACCCCACTAAAAGTTAATTCTTGAGCTTAATAGAAGAAGAAGAAAGCCATCAACATAACTCCATGAAGAATCCCGGGTTCTTTTTGATACAAACATTACTGTCATGCACAATAAGATACAGTCGTACATATATGGTACCTAGACTGGTAAAGTAATGATACTATGCTCGTATTGTGAACCTCCCTAATCAACATACTTGTGATGGAACTAATAACAGGTTCCAAAAACATAAATTAAATTGATCAAATCATCGATGTTTAACAATGTGGTGTTTTTATTTGCATAACACATATAAGACACATATTTTGAAAATGTCGAATGGTTGCTGTAACAAAATAAAGGTCTTACTTGAAACCTGTAATAAGACAAACCTCATAAGTCATTGTACCACCGGAGGAATCAGGTTGACTGAGCGTAACATTTGAAATTGCACCATTAGCCGATAAAATGCAAATAGCTCTAGGTCCTTGCTGAGCGAAGGATATGATTCTCATGGTAACATCCTGAAACCATGCAAGTACAAATACCGTTGTAGTAAATTTCAGAATTTCAATTAAGTAGCATAGCATAGAGAAGAGTCCTTTAGCCTTGTTTTATCACATGACAGAGTAACATGAGCAACAATTAGTATGCCTAAGTTCTTGTATTTTTTTATTATAATCAAGTGTGATAAAATTTACATAACATCTTTGTTACACTTACATTAGTAGTAGATTGTTGTCGCAAATTAGTCAAAATTATATTACTATTTTCATATATATGCACACCTTAAATCTTTCAGCGAACATGACTTCCGCCACCGCCAACCATTGTAACCAACCAATGACTTTTTTATGATTCACTTTAACACATTCAATATACAAGCCTCCTTTATGTGTAAAGATGTTAAAAGAAAAAGGTTCAAGATTTAAAAGAATGGAGCAAGTTTATCATTTCAAACAATATACATAAATATACACAAGGCCAACTTATTTCAACTTTAACTACAAGAAGATTAGCTCCTAAGGATCATCATTATACGACCATATTCTTACTGCAAAGATCGCAACTGGAAAAAAAATACCGTTTGAAGGAACACCTAGAATAAACGATTAAAGAATATTTTCAGTTATTTACCATTGGATACCGAACATAAATTATTGTATGTTCTCATACCAATGCCAAACCTGGCTAAATAGATCACTATACTCTGTCACCCTATGGCACCTTATAATTCACTAGGCCAACCAAAAAGTCTACTCACACTCTGTGTAGTGAGGAGGGTATTTAGACATCAACAAAACTTTTATTCTCCACGAAAAAACACCAACTCCACCCCTATCACAAATATTTCCAACTACATTTGGAAGCAGATGGAGACAAAACTACTACCACCTAACTCTATCAAGTAATTTTTTTTTTAAATACCAGACCAAAACATGTAACATGCATTCATGGCTAATCATACCTCACCAGCAGCAACTGAAATAATATGAGGAGTGAAATTAGCACCAGCCGAACATGCCACCACTGCACCTGCAAAATATACTCTTTATGTCAAATAAAAAAGATTATACAAATACAAAAGAGGGTTATAACATACTTGGACTAGGAAAACATCTAACAACTTACATAAATCACTGTAAGATAAACTAAGTGATACAAAAACTGATGTCAAAAGCACCAGTTAATCATTATACAAATTATTAGCCATATTCGACGAACACGTACTGATCCAACGATAGGGCCCAAGGCCACAATGTTGAAGTGGGGGCATTTCAATACTTAACCCACCCGTCTAAACTCAAGTTTCACAACAGCACTCCCACTCTTCCAAGAAAGTGACTCAACAACATTCAGACTCCCCACCAAAAAATTTCTTTCCTTTTAGTAACATAAGCTTAAAACCACAAACTTCATTGTGGTCCTACACGAAACATAAGAACAATCAAAATCACAGCATCCAAATCAAGGTACCATATATATATGTACCAAGTATGCTATGGACAGCGACTATGGAATATATCTCCACAGGCGCATATACTACTTCTGAATTGTTTTACCACATGCGCCGACCATATCATCGTACACTATAGCTTGAATATGTAATTCTTTGATGCACACTTCTACAACTGCTAAGTACATATAACAATTCTGATATAGCTCGTTGAAATGCAATCTATATAGTTAAACCTTTTTTTAACAAGCTTCAGCACAAAACGGAATGGAAGTCAAATGCCCTACTAAATACAAAAACGACTTCAATTATTTCAAAAAAAATTGGGGCTTATTTTAAAGTTACCTGGACTCTCAAAATCAATTCTACTTGTATGATGCATCTGACTGCTGCTACTAGTAGTACTGCTCAAGTAACCAACTGGCCGCCCTCTATTCCTCTGCTTCATAACGACCGGAATCTCCCCCGCCGGCATGGACGACGAAATCGGCATCGGATTCAATGGTGCCGTCGTCGCCGGCGAAGGCCGCGTCATGACACTCCCATCAGGAGCGTATTTTCTCGGCCTCCCACGTTTCTTCTTCTCCGGCTCTTCCGACCTGGCCTCCGCCGTCGGCGGAGGTATCTGAACCACTGGAGTCGTTGACTCAGTCGGTGTCGCCTGAAGCGGCGGCGGAGAAGTTATTGGAGCTGTCGCGGATGCTTCCGCTGTGACTTCTGCAGCTGTCTTTACTGCTTCGTTTGACTCCATAATCAATTATCATGCATAAACCCTAAACGACTATTTGGATTCGACGATGAGAAGTTTGAACTTTTTTTTAAGAGATGATTAACATCATCAGAAGTAGAGATGAAATTTAGTGATTTGAATTAGGGGTGTCTTGGCCCTTTTCGGAGTCACTCCGGTATCTGCTCTTTATGGTCGAGAAAGATGATGGAAATTTTTAGGAGGGACGGTTTGGAGAAAAAAAAATGGAATTACAGGAGAAATGAGAAGGAATATATTTCTTAAATAGATGAAGTAATTAAATTAATTTATTATTACTATTAATACATTAATTTATTATTAATAAATTAATTTATTAATAATAAATGGCATTAAAGACATGTTTTTTCAAGAAGTAAAAAATATGTTAAAGTAGTAAATAATAAAGTCAATAGTTTGATATAAGATTTTATATTATTTGGTTTCCATTGCCAATTTTCCACAATAGAAAATACATTCTAATTACATCCTTCAAATCAAAGTTCCATATCTAACTTTAATCAAAAAACTTTAACATCGAATTAAATAGGCTAATTTTATTCATATACCGTATTTTGTTTTACACACATCCAAATTTAGCAAAAAAACATTATACAACCTTTTCTACTTCACATACACCTTGAAATTTTCATTTCTACATTTTAGTAACTTTTAATCTTTTACAATTTCATTTCTCTTCTCATAGCATTCACGTGTAAACCCTAACAGAAATCTAAGTGGTTCTTTATGTAACGTATACTAAAGTTATGTTCATCACGGATTCAAGCACCTCCTCCCTTAAAAAAAGGAAATAAGAAACAAATTTTTGACCTCTTTTTTAGATTCTACTCCAAACTCATTATTCTTTTCTATTTCTACTTCAAAATAATTACCTTCTTTTGATTCTAACTCTAAATCAATCTCTACTTCCCAATTTTTCACTGCTAGAGAATAAGAATTTGATTTATTGTATTTTATTGGATCGATTAGAGTTTGAGTGTTTTAAGCATTAATTAGAATGTGTTATTTGCTACTATTGTAAATAAAGGTATTTATGTCTTTAGCTCCTTTTAAAAAAGAAGCATGATGTATGTAAAGAAAATTTCGGTGTATGAATATAATTAGCTTTAAATTTATTGCATAAAATGAAAATAAACAACAAGAGTACGAAGCTCTTAATGCTCTAAACGGTAACAGGTAGATCCGGTCTAAAGAATTTGAGACACCAAACCAAAATTTAGATGCATTAAAAAATTTCTTTAAAAACGTTGCCTCTACGAGTTTCAAACTTAGCTCACTAGGTGCAAATAATTCAAGTTACATTGAGCTTAAAACTACAAGCACACAAATTCTCGAATTAGTTATTTATATTCAAATACATTATAACCGAAATATTAATAAATGTTGCCTGACTAAGTGGGTTGCCCTTCCTCGTGGGCTTGGTGGGCTATTCTCTGGGTCGACCCAATTAATAGGAGATGGATAATAGTATCATCGGTTCTACAAATCTTTATGGTAGGATTCCGTCAATATTGTTGAACACGGTGAAGCAGGCGCTTTTTTTCTTATTGCGGCGACAATAATGCTTGGCTCGACAAAATTGAACGAAATGAGTGAAAAAATTTCTATAAAGGGGAGAGCAATGGAAGAAGAGAATGTTTAAGGGTTTAAGGTATAAACCAGAATCACGACACAAGATGGAGAAATTAATCAAAATTTGCAAGTAGCTAGAACTTCGAATGTGTGTATCCATAATCTAAAGGATGCATTAAAGATAATATTCTCCTCTAATGGAAATTAGTCACACACCCTTGTTTCCATAAAAACTATTTTCTACGCCCTTAACATTTTATATATTCACTACAAGCCTTTAGATTATCAAAAACTAAAAAAATCAATAAATTGTGACCAATGGTATCAACTTTGGTGTCAATGGATGAGGCTCGACCTGAGAAGTTGATTGATGTTGGAGATTGATCAAAATTTCAACTCTGGTGATCAAATCTAGGATATGTAATGCAAATTTAAAACAAGGTATTCCAAAGAGGTGGTTGAAGAAGTCGGTTGCCGATATCACTAGATGCAACTTTTATCGTAAAGTAGACCAATGTGGGATGGGACAGTGATAGTGGCTACGGTGGCAGCGATATCTAATCAAAGTTGAAATTGAGACGATTTTGTTGGGAAATAATTACCATGCAAATATTTGACATGTAGAAGTTTCTGAAAGTATGAGTTTTTTGCATAACAAAACTTTTATATTTTACAATGGAAGCATTTTGCATATGTTTGCAGTGCAACACAATAATAAATAACTACATCGCAATTTTTTTACATGACGAATAATTATCAAACAAATAATTATCCTACAATTATTATGCGTTAAACGATAATTATTATGCATGGCTAATATTTTCTCTACAAATTTTTCGATATTAAAGCAACAATTTTTGAGTACTTTTAATTAAAATTTGACATTTATAAAACATTAAAAAAAATTGATAATGATTAAGAAATATAACAACATCGATCCGAACATTGTTTTGAACAACAATTTTATAAATAGAAAGAAGAAAAGATTAGATTTACATTGTTTTTATATGATGGATGCAAGACTAAAGTTTCTTCAAACTAGAGATTTGAGCGAAAATCAAAAATTTTAAGTTTGTAGAATTTATTAGTTAGTTGAAAACGATATGGAAACGTTATTTTCTTCGGCGCTCCATTACACTATGTATCCCCATTATCTTTATTTAACTTTACAACAATCGCACATATGGTTTCTAGAGAAGATTCTAAGTGGATCGATTTACCTATTTTGGGTTCGGCTCATAGTAGGGTGCATGGATTGGACTTGATGAACTTCCACAACACAGGAGATATGAGATAAACATGGTGGATATATGAGAGTGGGTATCACGTAACATTAGGAATTTTTATTGTTATAATCAAATATTACCAAAATCAATTATATGCCTATTAGGAAGCGATGTGAGGAGGTTCAATCAGGATGCCAATGCATTGAAAGCTTCATTAGGTTATCTCACCTTGCACACAATGAAGTAGGTGGACATGAAGGACACGCCGGAGTGTCAAATTTAACATGGTATCAAAGCCGATTGTTCGAGGGACCATTAGATGATGCGAGAGTGAACAAAGCTGGACTCCTTTGAAGCTTAAGAAGAGAATGACTCTTCAAGGTAGAGACTTGGTTAAACAGCCTGATCCACTTTTGGAAGAGGACTCATTAGTTATGCAGCCTCACTCTACTATATTAAGGACACATAATCCTTCAAGACGACTTGAGTGGAAGTACTTGCCTAAAGGTAGACATTTAGTAAAAGATAATTCTGGAAAGATGACTGCTAAAAGTAGCTTGACCCAACTGCAAAGCTTCTTCAGTATGCTACAAAGAAGGCTTTAGGATGCTTACTAAGGCGGAGATTATTAGGCGTGGCTCCCATTAGTGGGTGCATAATTGGACTTGATAAAGTCCCACATTGTAAATGCACGAGATAAAACGTGATATGTGTTGGAACCCGACCGGTCGGAAGCAGTTGAAATAGGTGGATTTAAAAAAAATATTCCATTTTTGGATTATATTAGCTTATGAAGTCTAAAGGTTTATATTAGATCTAATCTAATTAATTTAAATAAAATCATATTTTATTTAAATTTTCAAATTAAATTTATTAATGAAATCAAATTAAATTTATATCATTTAGGAGTATATCATTATATACTTATGTGTGTGCATCGTGCACGTGCAACATATTATATATTATGTATTTAGTTAATGTATATGTATATATATGTTGGGATTTGCATTCATATCGCATGCATTCACCATTTATATATGCAACTGTTTCTTAAAACATATTTTAAATTTGTATATAAATAAATAGTTTAAAATATTTGAATAGATTTGACTAAGTCAATAAATTTAGATTCAAAACTTAAAATCCAAAATATCTAATTTTTACTAAACAATTTTAAATTTCAAATTTCAGTTTATAAATTAGTCAAAAATATCTTTAAAATATTCAAAATTATTATATTTACATAAACATTGTAAAATAAATGCGTTGCCAAAAATAAAATAATTTTATTATTATTTTAGGTATATATAAACTATTTAAAATGCATAAAAGAGTTAATATATACATTTAGTAATAAATAATTATTAATATAAATTATATAAATTAAAATCTTTTCGTCCATGTTGTATTTTTAAAATTCAAAACAATTTTCTATTATTATTATAAAAATAAATATACATACTATGTATATACATTAAAATGATTTAAAATATTGCTTAAACTATTATTAATTTAAATATAACTATATTATATACATAATAGATTTTGGAATTTTTTTACAGTAAGAACTTCATATATATATATAGAAACATTTTAAATGTATACACACACACATAGTATGCATATGATTAAAATTAATATAAATGATTTTAATTATTTAAATGTAATTTAATATTTCAAAAATTAAAAATAAATATACAAGCCCATAAGTTTTTTTTTAATTTTATACAAAGAACCAATAACAATATTAAACAAAATGATTCAATAATATATAAAATCAGTTAGTTATGGGTGACGGTAATTGTACATATAAAATCGCTCTGTAATGGGCATATGATATCATATGATCAACATAAATGTAATAAGACAGTATATTTAGAAGTGTTGCCATAGATCCACATATCGATCGTCTGTCACCTTTTGCTATAAACAAGAAGCGTGCAAACACCAGATCCATATATCGATCGTCTGTCTCCTTGATCTATCTTATCTACACCTTCTGCTGCAAACAGGAAGCGTGCAAACACCATATCAACAAGTATTTAATTGTTTGAATGCGATAAAGGTAAGAAACATAAAGATGGGAGAGGGAGGAGCTTGCGGTCTAATAAGAGGAAGGAAGGAGATAAAAAGTTCATCAGAAAAGAGAGGCCAAAGTCTGAATATATAGTGTGGTCCTGAGAGAAATATCTTGCATAATTCTCTCTTACTAATTAAAAAACGACGATTACCTCTTGCCCTCATCTCTAGCTGCATCGAACAAGGTCCTTAATGGACCAAAAAACCTACTCAACCCATTAACAATTTATTCAATTTAAATCCAATTTAAATCATTATCGATATCCTATATCAATAAACACATGTATAAATTTTATTTGCACACCAATAAGTATAAATTTTATTTACGACCCCGAATAATTCTAGAGGCAACTCTATTTTATTAAATACATCCCATATAACAAATACAATAATAATTTATATTTCATAAATATTAATTAATTAAATTAACTTTTAATTAATATAAATCAATTAAATTAAGTGGTGTTTCGAAGACCAAATAGATTCGGTTGTGCGACTCATAGGTGTGAATTTAGCCAACGGTTAATATTTAAGTAATTTATATACTAATATTCATATGTCACTTTAGCTAGTTATGTGATGGCGTGAATTAATTCATCGCTTATAGATCTCATCGGCAAAATCTAGTTTTACAATCTATGCGGTACCTATTAGTAACGATTATTTACATTAATGCTCTTTATCAACACTAATCACATTAGGACTTATGTGAAGGAACCGTGTCAGTCTATAGCAGGTTACACAGGTGAATTTAGAAAAAAAAAATTAATTTTGGATCTTTGTTGGGCATACGAAGTCTAATTGATTTTAGATCCAAACAAAAGTTTGCTTCAAATACAATCTTATTTTATTTTATTTGTTTTAAAAGGAGATTAACTAACCAATTTATTCTAATCAATTTGATACTTATATAAAGTATATCAAATATACTCTTTTCTAAAGTAAAATGAGTGATCCTCTCAAGGAGAAGAACGCTCATATAATTTTATTCTACACATAAAAAAGGTGTTGCTAACAAGTATGGTAGGTGGCCAACCCTTACAAACAAAAGAAAAGATGCAATGACTCGCCTTTTTGACCCTCAAATGTCGACACTAATATATCCACGGTATTCATGTGTCGAGCACTCATGTGCCAGGAAGACGAATTGCTAGAGTAAAATAAAAGAAAATGAAACATAACAAGGAAGAAGAGAATACAACATCAAAATCAAGTAATGGAATGATAACATATAATATCAAAAGACAATACAAACTGTCGCTGTAAGATATATAACATTTCAGAGTTACAACCATAAGCACTATCATCAGCTTGGACAATTATAACAATATATCCTCACATATGATATATATATATAATGAAGTAATATAGGGAAAATAAGAATACTACGGTAGGTGAATGGAAGCATCCAGCTCATCTCCAGAAGCTCCAAAGAACAACAACGAAAACCTACCTTTCTTAGACTACCCGAAAGAGCACCCATGGAAATAAGAAAAATATTAACCACGAGTCAGGCATAAGTCTAGTGTGAGAAACTTTAGAAATATGTGTGACATAGTACATCACCTTTTGAGACCGCATGGAATACCATAACGGTTATCCCCTCAAAAGAGCCAACCATCTATTAAGTACATATTTCGATATAATGGATAATATCTAGGGTGTAGAGTATAAGTAAGAAATAGCTAAGGTACATGTACACCATAACAATAACTAGGTATACAATCAAGACCCACTAAGGCGTGTTCGCATAAATGTGTAGGATTTTCGTAGAGACGTCATCAATAAACTGAAGCGGATCTCCATGACAAGGATCAAAAACTTCCTTCCGAGTGTCGTATATCTCTAGATAGAATATACCATAAGATAAACACAACTGGCTCAGTGGTGAAATGCATGGTACCAAGCATAACCATCTCTCGGTGCCCAACAATCGAAAGCGTCTCTAGATTTGGAGTTGTCATACCCTCATAGACTAGCTAAACCTAAAATCATGCATCCTACTTTGGTTTTCATCATTTCTGATGTCGAGGCTACGTTCGGCATCTATCACACAAGTCTTTATCCCTCAAACGAACACAAATCCCTAAATGGATTCCATCATCGCGAACAGATCACGAATCGCTACATAGGTTCAAGCATCTCGAATAGATCTCGAGTCGCCACATAGATTCCCACATAAATCCTCTGATGAATGCTAATGTTGTTCTCTCTCTTGGAATACTCCTCAAGATAGACAGTCCCCCATTATAACATCGTTCGAAATGTTAACGCTGACCTCTCCCTTAGACTTAACCTCAGGATAGACAGTCCAACTCTATAACATTTCACTTTACAACTACTTTCGGAACATAGATCGCATATATGGTTTTGAAGTGGTTACGGGTTTGAGTCATCTTATATAAGTACACTTTCCCCGCTTACCAAAACGCTTCAAAACCAATCGATGAATTTTCGGTTAACTTAACCGCGGTTCTTTCAGAAATAAATAGACAATAGATAAGGGTAGAGATAATCTCCTATCCGGATGGGTATCCTTATCATTTGTCCTAGAAAAGCAAGACAAGTTTATACGTACAATATAGTATCTCCGAATATAAATGTACCATATAGCCCTCGTGTCTCTTCTAGATTTTCCTAAGTTATTTTGATCAATTTCTATAGTCGACTAATTGACTATCAAGTACAAGATAGATGAACATAAATTGAAACCAAGTATCGTGTACTTTCCATAAACGAATAAACACACAAAGCACGATCAAGTCACACAAAGCATGATTAAGTCACTTAAGCGACTTCTAATTCCTTTTTATTTAATTAATATTTTTTATTAATTAAAATCACTTTTATTAGTAAAACTTGTTTTATCTAATAAAACTTCATTTATCAATCACTACTGTTCGTTTGTACTCTTTCAATACTTTAAAAAGTATTCATATACTTATCTCAATTGGTACAAGTATATTTATAAATCATTAACAAGATTTCTTACTTTAAACCTTTACTTTTTCTATCATTTTCCAAAAGATTGCATACTTATAATTTCTTCAAAATATCCATTTTAAGGATCTAAGTACTTTCACAGATCCATTCAAAAGGTTTAAGACTAATATTACATAAATATTGTCACTACAAGCCCAAACCATTTCACTTATGCTTATCTTTATAACATTCTTTTAAAGATCTATTTATATTCATAAGTATAATAAAAAAGAGTCAAAGATGAATGTTATTAACACATTATCACAATTGACCTAAAACCATTTTATACTTGTGCTTTTCTTTAAAAAATTCTTTTAAAGATCTATTTACGTTCATAAGTATAATAAAAAAGGGTTAAAGACAAATGTTATTAACATATTATCACAACATACCCAAAACCATTGTATACTTGTTATTATCTTTAAAGACATTCATTTAAAGATCTAGCTTAATATTTAATTAAGTTTGATAGTCGACTAATCGACTATCCGCTTAAAACGACCGCTTATATAAATTGAGGTTCACATACTTAACTCGTTTTCGACATTCCACCTTATACTATCCCTCATTCAAGAGTGAAGCCAGGTAAGTTAGAGCAATAGTTGTATATCAAATCCTTTCCTAGACACTTCACTCTTGACTCTCATAGATAGATAAGTCTACCTCGTCGGCTTTTAGTGTTAAGTATAGTATTAATAATTTTCATAAAAGAGTAAGAAATCAACATGATTAACATGTTTTCGACATTCCCGACTTAACTATTCACCGGTCAAGAGGAAAGCCAGTAGGTTAGAGCACTATTGCTTCTATTCCTACTCGAACATCAATCTTAACACTCACAAATCGATAAGCCTACTTCGTCGGCTTTTACTGTTAAGCATAGTTAACTACTTTTCAAACAAGTAACTAAACAAAACACGATATAACCACTAAGTAATTCATAACCCCTTTCTAAATCCTTTGTTTATAATTTAAAACCTTTATAGAAATGATATATATATAAGTGTAGTAATTTATTTACGAAACTGGATATTTAAACCAATTTAAAAGATATTTTATTACATAAGATATTTTGATAAAATAGTCAACACATTTTCTAAAAAAACTATGTATACTTAAAAATACTTTTAAAATGCTTTAAAATACTTATAATAGGTTTTAAAACATTCACTTAAAATATTACTTAAAAATAGCAAGTTTATAATTCACTTAAAAACTTAGAAAAACCATGTTTCCTTTATATTTAAAACTAAACCCTCTTCTTTAAAAATTCATAACTAATTCTTAAAAATTTATAAAAATGTAAAACTACTTTTAAAATAATCTAAAAAGAGTTAGCAAACACTTGTATAAAGAATGAAACCAAATTCTTAATTTTAAATTTCTTCCCAAACTTTTAAAGTTCAAAACAAAGGCTAAAATAGGGCTGTTTTGCAAAGTGGAAGTTTGACCACTTTTCGATATGTTACTTAACTTTTTATCATCCCAAATTTTTACAACAGCAAACATATATAATAAACATCACAAATATGGTGAGAAACCCTAATGATCGCTCTACAAAGTTTCATAGAAATTGTCGAACACAAGGCAATCCCTAAGTTCATCTATAACGACTATCGCTACAAGAACACTTTCAAATCCAAGTCCAATCTAAATCAAAGTTCAACTACAACCTATGTACTTTATTTCAAGGGTATGCTACAAGTCATACGAGTCCATCAAAGTCAATTCAAGTCCATACATATAGGTTACATATGTCATTTGCTTTCAAATCAAGAATCGAATCCAATATTACAATATATGTCAATATCAATTCAAACAACATATAAGCAATCAATCACAAGCATATGTACACAATATTTTCATTTAAGGTGGTGAGTAAGCTCACCCTTAACAAACCAAACAAGCAAGTGCAAGCCTCCACTTCCTACCTCAACCTTGCAAACACCAACTCCCTACCACTTCCTTTGCTTTGCACTTGTTTCTAGGCTATATTTAGTGCTTATGGCCTCTCTTAGAGGGGGGCTTTGCTTTGGTCCCTCAAGATATGAATTGATGGAAGGTGTTACGATGTTGTTCTAAGGCTCTAGTCTAAGTTTGAGTTGAATTGCAGTTGTTTTGAAAAAAAATTCTTAGAAAATTATGTAGAGAAAGAAGATAAGAGAGTTGATTTTATTTTGTTAATTTGAAAAGGTGATTTCAAGATGTATGCCTCCTCTTATATAGGCTCAAGATGGTGCTCCTTAACCTTGCTCTTAACCCCTCATCATGCCATGGAAGACTCACCCTTCCACATGCCCATCACTTCTCCTTTACACCCGTTACCTTTAGCAAATTACCTTTATAACCCTTACATTGAAATATCTCTAATCCATTAGAAGCTTCTAGAATGTTCCATTTACTTTATGAAGTAAAGCATGTTAATTAGTCCCTAACATGTTCATATTAGCTTAGCATTAAAGAGTTCGATCAACTTATATCAATTAAAAAACCGTTTATCAATAACCGATTTTCAGTCATATTATCGATATTTTTTCGAAGTTTTTATTCTTTAAACAAACTTCAAAAACAAGTTTACCATAATTAGTTATTATTAAAAAGGAGGTTAACAAGGTTATTAAATCAATTTACTTATATTTAATCTAAGATTCAAATATTTAAATAATTCAGATATTTAAATACGAAGAGTCCAAAATTTCGGGTCATTGTAAAAGAAAAGAAAACCCTCAATCCTAAAGACTAGGACCTAAAAATATACAAGGATTATGAGCAGAGTTTATCTGAACATCCATCAAGAAAAGTTCAAATAGACATAAGCCTAAGTAGTAGACAAGGTGCCAAGTTGATATGGACGACAAAATCCTTGATGAGACAACATAGTGTAGCCAGTCACAACAACCCAAAGTCCCCATCCCTCATGCAATGGTGCCATATCATAATTGACCCAAACCATAACAACCTATAAGCCTGAATAAACTTAACAAAGGATATGAGTCCAGAACATATATGTATATATAAATGATTATATACATATATATATATATATGGAAGGAATAAACCTATAAAGATAGTAAAAATAAGCTTAGTTATCAAGCAAATATGAAGTTTTCAAGTAGTTATCTTCATTAAAGGAATCAACTATGTTAGTGGTTAAGGCCATACTACATCTCCAATAGTTGTAAGTAACTTTTACCTTTAAAATGTCAATGCGACTTTTTGCCTTTTTAAGAAATTATTTGAAGAATACAGTTTTGGCCAATTTATAGCTAGGATTTATAACTAATTCTAAATGGATAACGCGGCGTAATAGAGTTTAGCATATGCCCTAAGGCCAATTTTGTATTATTATACATTATTAACTCTATTATAAAATCTCATTTGAAATAAAAGGTGTTTTTCGTTCTATTACATACTCGTCGTAACGTGTTATGTCAAGTATTAATTTAATTTAAGTATATTTAATAGAAAGTTGTTAAATGATATATTTTATGATTGTAATTACAATGTGTTGCAATCATGAGAAATTTATCACAATGAAAATAACACATTGTTTTAATATTCCGAATCAAGGTGTAACGAGCCGGGATATCGATGTGTTCATTAAGACTAGGTACATGACGCTCTTCAAATGTTGGATAGTGTATTACTTGTGGCTGTTGGGCGACTAAGAGGTTACACACGAATAGTCATTAGATAACTATGAAATGACTTACTCGATAGATTTCTGTTGGTTAATATAACTAAAGTCAAACATAGAATATCGAAGTGCCAATATGACACGGTTCTCTTGACTTAAGAATATTATTGAAGTTCAATGTAGACACCTCACTTTGATTATAATTAAATTGTGAAATGACGTCCGTCAAACGATTATAATTGGGTCTGAGTTGAAGCATTGGAATTTGTAATACTCCATGGAATTTAGACATTATTTTATTAATATGGGCAAAACAATAATTCTAAAAATATTAGAATTAGACAATGGGACTTGTGCCATTGCGTAGAACTCGTTTTTCTGGTCATAATGGTATATTGATTTGTCGGGATCGGAGTCCGCATGAAGAAGTTATGCAGATTTTAAGTTGTGGGTTTTGATTTGGGTTAAGCAGGACCAAACTCGTTAGGTTGAAGTGATGGTTTGAGAAGTTATAACATGGGCCGAGAAGTTTGAATTTCAGTTTTCTCATTTTCGCACACATTTCTATAACGTCTTCTCCTTCTCTCTCAGTCTCTCTAATTCTCCATTCCTCTCACAAATCAAAACGAAAACCTACAAATTTATATATTAAATTGAAAAGCATGAAGAAGGCTACATGAATATATCAATCATTTGTGGATTCAAGAATCATGGAAGGATTTCATTTCTGGACAACGGAGGAACCAGAAACTAATTAACAAATTTTAGGGCTTTGCAATTCATTTCGGTGAGTGAGAATCATTATTGAGGATATATTGTTTACATGAGAGTAGCGTTCATTGTATGATTGCTAATTATGGTGAATTGATATAAGAATTGAAGTAATTTGAGATTTAATATAGATATGGTTATAGAATTAATTAAGGTAAATAACATTTGATTTAGGGCTAAATAAAGATTAGATTGTATATTTCTAAAATTGACGTTTAAGGTTTGAGTTTCTGATAATTAAGGATCGATAGGGATATATTAATGATACGTGATATATGGAAGGTTAGAATGCTGTAAAATGATGTTTAAGAGAAGTATGAAAACACCAAAACAATAAACAATGGTTATAGTTTGAAATTGGGAAGAAGAATCAATTTAAGATAATCCATTTTCTGAAATTCGATGTCCGTTGGCCCACCTGTGCCCCCCCCACCAGTCCACTTGTGGGCATTTAATTTGCCAGGTTGAACCTAGACCAGGTCTGAAGCAATTTTACTCCAGCCAGACCTATACGAATACTTTTCAAATAGCATGCTGGATTTTTTTTAATGATGTTTGGGAGTATTTAACGTATAGATATGTAGTCCATTGATTGTGCACTTTGATGAATGGTTAAATCATGTGTAAAGGAGGCATGCTATGTTTACATATCCTTTACATATACACGAGTTAGACTTTGTTTACCTAACTCATATTCTTGTTTACATTTACGGGAGTAGTATACATTTAACTATACCCTTGGGTTAGTCTCCGTATAACTAACTCTTATGTTTATCGTTGGGTTAGTCCCTGTTTAACTAACTCTCTTGTTTATCATTGGGTTAATCTATGTTTAGCCAACTCTATTCCATTTCTTTTATTGTGTGTAGACGAACTAGTCTATGTTTAACTAATTTATTTCATTTTTCTCTATTTTATGTTGACAAGTTAGTATATGTTTAACCTACTCTGGTATACGCTAAAATGTTAATAAGTATATAATAGTGGTCATCATATTATGTTTATTATGATAGACTAACTCTGTGAATGCAGGTGAGATGGGTTGAGGTAAGTATTGGTATTTATATGATGTTTATGAAATCGTGTATCAGTATATGCGTGGTAATATTTTTACTCACCAGACATGTGTGTTTGACCCCCCATCCTCATACACAATAGGTAAATGAAGTAAACGTTATGGTGTGGTGTTCGAAGATGGAGACTATGGAGATGTTTACATATGTTATCCATTGTCTTTATACATTGTATATATGGCGATTATGTGTATGTCAAAAAAGATTATGTGTGACTTATGTTGTAAATAGATGGGATTTGTTTATTTTATCTATATGTTATAATTCGATCCATTCCACTATGAGTTCAGTAAGTTCGAGTTAGTTAGTTTATATAGCTCTCTGTATACTATTGAAATTGTTTATAATGATTTGGCTTTCCATTTACGGTGATTTTACTTGCCATGAAAAGTTGGGTTGTTACAAAAGTGAAACACTATTCAATAGAGAATGCGTCTCCTTAGTTATACGAGGTTAGTATCATGGTCAATTGTTGTTAACTCAAAGTCAAAGTCTATGGCTAGAGTAGTTCGGTTAATAATAATTGTTATTTGAACCAAGGACATTGTGTTTGGATTATACAAGTTGAATGTGGAAGATATTGAAATTTTGCCTAAAACCAAATTCCACAAGTCCTAATGTGATATAGTTTTGACAAAGAGAATTGGCATAAATAATCGTCATCATTAGGGACTGCTTTAAATAGTAAAATTGGATTTTACCAAAATCGCGTAAGCGATAAATTCGGCCAAACTGTCACACTAACAACAAAGGTGACAGGTGAAATCTAATATTCAAATTGTTCGATATTAATCGCTGATTGAATTTACATCTATGAGTCGCATAACCGTAATGTTGACCACACCAAAATACCACACAGTTTATGTAAATTATAATTGTTTTAAATTAATTAAATTAACTAATATTAGTTATAAAATTTTATTTCATTTATTTGAATCAGTATTTGGTGAATTGCATATATAAAATTTATATATGTACATATTGATTTACGATATCGATAAACATTTAAATTGAATTTAAAATGTATAAATATTTATTGGATTTGGAAATGTATTTGGGTCCATTAGTTTTTTATTTTGCCGACCAAACAAGGAGGGAGGATGTAAATATTTGCTAGAAGTATATGTTTTGAACTGGTATGGAGACAAGATAAACAAGGAGATTTATATTTTCTCCTTTTAACTCTTTCCTATTTCCTATTTAAACCAACCATCCCCATCCATTTCCATTTTACTTTTTTCCTTATAATAACCTGCTCTAAACTGGGCCTAAATCCTGATCTAGAAAAGGCCCGTCAAAACTTAGAACCATCTCAAAGATGGCTATTGGTTGGTAAAAAGAACAATATGGAGCTATTTATCTACACATTCAGAATCTCACAGTGGAAAGATAAATATAATAGTAACAATAGTACCCATTTTATCATAAATTCAAAATGTCATTTAAAACCATAACAAAATATCCATAATCACCATTACATATCCGCGGTACAATATTCCAAAAGTACAACATCATTTTTATTTCATGGGTACATCAAAAACTACAGAAAATAACGAGTAAATAAATAGACTATTGCCATAAGTCTCATCAACGTTTTTGCCTTTAGCATCACCCTTCCTAACCTGTGTTGTAATAAAGAGGGAGTAAGAACAACATATGTCTGGTGAATAAAAATCTCGAGCCTTACTATATTAGTGCTTGGGTGGTATAATTTAAATAGGAATATGTCTTACGTTTTCTACCTGCATCATAAGCCTTTTCAGATATAAGCCCATGGCCTTTTCTTGAACTTAAATAAAAGGCTCTCCAAATACATGCCCATAACCAACTTGCTATAAACCCACAATCCATATCTATCGTCCATAATGTTATATCAATGTAAGAGATAATACTCAAGTCACTTAATACCTTTTAAATGGAATTAGGCAGACTCCGACTGTTTAATATCATTATTCAAGGCAGATCCACGTCTTTTTACTACCTATAATCCCAAGGCGGACTCCTCACTAGTAACTATCTAGCTGACATTGCACAAAATCTCTTAAGCCACTTAATACTTCCTATTGAAGCAGACCCTTTCCTGAGATATCCTTTTCCATGCCTAACCCATAATCCCGACTATTTACTACTTCCTACACAGAGAAGAGGTGGACCCTCATAAGACCACTTATTACCTTCAATCTCTGAAGCAAGTCCATCATATTATGACCCGTACCCCATGGTGATTTCTCACACTAGCCCGACTATTCGTAGGTACTAGTAGCTAGAATAGCTGGGAAGATTTACCCTATAGAATTTGGGACTAACCTCGCGCTACCGTAGTTACTTCTTATAGGCGATGTCTCACACCAGCCCCAAAGTTACACTACTGGTAGTTAGATTAGCTAGGCAGACTTCTATGTACTTTTAACTGACCTCGCATCCATATAACTTAGTTATAATCTACATACACTCTACATATATTATCACATATCTCACTGTTTCCATAATCAAGGCCTTATAAGAGATCTTTCTTATCTCTCCTTTAACATTAATTACTTGCCTAAGGAGGATTTAATAAAATCACTAACCTATTTAATTACACAATTACATGTTGTAATTATACATTTATTATGCTAATATGTATACACACACATATACACACACGCCTAGTAATTTCTAAGCGTACGGAATTTATGTCCTAAACTAGTGTTTAAATATCAACTCTTTCAACAATTATACAAGTCTTATCCTATATTATCAACAATATCAAAATTTCAATATTCATATACAAAAATCCGAATCAATAGACTTGTATACAATAAAAGTTTAAAATCAACTTATTACATCAAAATAATGGAATATATTGATAATAAAAAATTGCCAATTTTACGCTCCATTCAACTTCTTTTTTACATAAAAATAAGCAAATGAATTTCTATTTAATTCATGGGAATAAGTGGTGCAGACTATGAATAAAAACCTTACATACTATTCCATATCTTACAGATCTCTTTACTTTTTGGTATATCCCTTGTTAATTCAAATGACATGATTTTATACATATTTTGGAGTTGGATAATTTATGGAATTTACACGGAACTCGCTCCAAATAAATCAAAACATAGAAATTCACATTTCAGGTCAAGTGAGGCAACCTAACTTACAACCCAATTATAAATCTAAAATATCCTAACAGCTTTATCAATATTCTACAATTAAAATCTAGGACTGATTTCCATATCTGGTTGTACATACTATTTCTATTTTATTAATACCTTAAAACCTTTACGTAACCTTACCTAGGTAGTGGTCCCTATCTACTCCATAATTTTTTTTGTTTAGTTCTCACCATTCTTAAAACTAAAACTTCAAAATTATAAAGTACCTTATCTAAAACCTTTACCTTTAAAACATAAACTTGAAAACTCTTTTTGCCAAAATTGCGTAGTTCCCAAAATGGGTCATGAAATTTTTTAGGTTTCCTAACTAATTGGGTAAATTTTCAAAAATTGCGTAGTTCCCAAAACGGATCATGAAAATTTTTCCTTTTTCTAACCAACTTTTCCTTTTTAAGGACTTTCTACAATAGAGATTTATTTCTTTAAAAGTTGGAAATTTAATTCAAAATGTTTAAAAATAAATTTTCAAACCAAATTATTATTAAATCACAAATTCAAAATTTGCTTAATTCTATAAAGAAGCAAAATAATTTCCTTTCTCAAAAACCTTCTACAACATACAAAATAATTTTCAATACATCTTTTTATACAAATAAACTTATTTCATTAATACGAAATCAGCACTTACTACTCCATGAAATTATGGCTTGTGTTTATGAAAAGTTCATTTTTCAAAGACATTTCTACTTACAAGACAATTATTTTTGTGGATTTCAAACCGTAATCTATTTACATGCATGCCAAATTTCTACTTTCAAGTTGTTATATTATCCTAAAGAATTACATAACATCTATTGCTTCATTACTCAAAAGGTATTGTCACTTAAGTAAATACTTTTTATAACTTTGTTTTAAGTCTTATTTAAACTCTTATAACCTTTTGCAATCCTTTCCTTATTAGTCCCAATTTATTTCTCTTTCATTACCATTTTAAATTCAATAGTATTTTATTCTTATTCAAACAAGTTCTAAATAGAAAAACGTAAAAAAAATTCTCATCCTCACATAAATGATTTTCCTTATAACATTCACAAAATTATCCCAACTCATTTATATTTATGTCCATCCAATTGCATATTTTTTTTCTCAAAAACATCTTCTATAACCTTAAATAATGAAAATGGAGTAAACATGGATAACTTCTGCCCTATTAATTCATAATTAGATTACTAATCCTGTTTTATAAAAATTTCTGATGCTATCTCTATCTAAATCTCCCAATATTACCTCTATTATTTCTCCTAACTAATTGGCTCCTACTTCACCTATTATTCTCCTTATTTTCCTTATACTGAAATGTTCCTCTTATTCTAGTTATTCTTATCCTTCGATTCTCTATTCCTTAATTTAATCAAGTCCCATTTTCACTTATGCCCCCTTTTAGAAAGAACTAAAAAAACAACTTTCGAATTTATGAAATAGAAGAGAAATAATCGAGTCCAACATGCGCTCTATTTTATAATAATTTTAAAAATTAAGAACCCCTTTCTCTAGAAATTGAAAACTTTTGTAACATCTCTCATTTTGAGGCCCGAAAATAAGTGCTACTAATGCTGCAATCATCAATAGTATTATTCTCCGGTGATAAAATACAGTTATGTTAATTATATCAATAACATCATGAGAACATGAATATGAATTTTTTTCCACACACATTTCATTAATCAAACTTTCATTACATTTCAAGAATAAAATTTTCACATTCATTACATAATCTCATTCGTTGCCCATGTTCAGAGAAAATAAAATAATTACAAAATACTCCAAGAGCGACATATGAAGATGCCCCCTTGGTTGATCAGAGTCTAATACTTGATAGTTATAACTTCTGTCATTACATTCGATCGAATAAGAAACAATATAACGGAAAATAAAAGCTCCTAATAATGGCTAGCTTGCATCATGCACGTCTTTGGAAGCTTATTCGTCTAACATGGAAATCCCTACTCTCGACATACTCAAAGGAGTACCCGAGAGTTTAAGGGGAAAACAAAAACTTTCGATCGGAAAAAAGTCTGGTATGAATAATAATATACTATCTCGAACCAAAATAGATATCTAGTGAGACCACTCTGTTTAGCGGAATGAGATTTCCCCTCACTAGTGTCTTATCCAAATATGTTAATCACAAATCATGTACCTACAACCACAATGGTTAAAATAAAATATAACATAATCATATGCATGTATGCAACATGGGTAAGTCTGACTAATCTGTCCTCCAAGAGCTATGCACACCCAACGTTTACCCTTCCCAAAGTGGACTATCTATCTCAAACCAAATGGACCATCTGTCTCAACTCAAATGGACTATCTGTCTCAAATCATAGTTTTCATGGAATCACTATGAACATAATGGTTTTGCAGGTTAACCAATAACCTATCGGGCTAACTCGGGCCATAACTAAACCAGATATTCCAAAATCTCCAAATGTGATTAGGAGTAAACAAAATAATCTCCAAATACAGTTAGGAGCGATCAATAATAATCTCCACATACAATTAGGAGAATCAATAATGATCTCCAAATACAGTTAGGAGAATTCCCAAATACAGTTAGGGGAAAACAACTTAAGCAATCCTATGAGCATATAAAGCTACGAGTTCCCTTCTGTGCGTACAAATCCTTCTAGTCCCACTAATGATAAAGCCCTACGCACTAGAATCACGTAACTTGACTAACCGAGGACGAACGACTGAAGTATAGGGCGCGACTCTACATCCATCCCACTTAAAGTTGTATCTAGTTTTAAATTTCTAAGTCATATCTTTTTGATCAGTTCAGGGCATCCTAACATATTCGATCTATCTGATCTCCTAGATGCAATTATACTCACTCAGGAGTTAAGTCTGACCATATTCACTACTGGGACGAATAAAAACTTACATACTATTCCTTAATCAAAACCCTTCGACCAAATTCAAAGAAAAAGAAAAAGAAGTGGAATAGAAGGTAAAATTATCAAAACTGCTAATCTGTATAATTTCCATTATTTTGACATAAAAAATTAAGGCCCCGTTTGTTTTCATTTTTAGTTTTTGGTTTTTGGTTTTTAAAGTCCATTTTCAGTTTTTCATTTTGAGCATTTTAATATTTTGGAAAATGTATTTGGTTCTACAGTTTTGAAAAATAGTTTTTAAATTAAAAATCAAAAATGCTATTCCAAAACAAAAATGCCAATTTCAAATTTGTTTAGAATTTGACCATTAAATATAGAAGCGAAAGTAGATAATGAATGGGGCTAACAAAAAAAAATCATGAAATGGGAAATCATAAATTGAAAAGGATAACAAAATAATAATGACTACTAGTATGGGAACCATATCAAACTGAGACTAACTAATGTCATGCTACAAATTAATCATATCTCAACCAAAATCATTACAAAATAGATAAGATATATTAATTGTATCACCACAAAAGGAGGGGAAAAAGTTTTGATGTATCTTATAGGCAAGTAGTCTTTGCTTTGTTCAAGTAGCTCTTCTTCCTCATGCTAGGCCTTCTCTTTTCTGATAAATATAAATATACAAGTATATCAATATATATACTTAGGAAGTGATAAACATGCGAACATGGTAAAGTTTTCAATGTTAACCCACAAGTTAATGATAAATTATACAACCATTACGCAAATCTAATCAAATATCATTATTGGAATCAAGAATTATCTAAGCGTACATAGAAGCAAGCAAGAGAAACTTAACTAATTAAGTGGCTGTGTAGCCTCATTCACTCATAACCTGCATCGTTAAAATTATTATCATTAGCAAAGCAAGTTCCTATTAAGAAAAGATAAAGAAAGACAAATTTCATACTTAACTATTTAGGTTTATGGATGAGTTGCTATGTAATTATTCCACATTTGAATAGCAATTTGATCCTTGATATGTCCCATTTGAGTTGTTTGACTAACATCAAATTGTATGATTTCTTGATTTTGATTTGCCTCTAATGCATGTTCAAATACCATATTCTCAGATGAGTATTGTGTGAAAAGAGCATCCAAAGCATGTTCTTGTAGAATAAAGTTATGTAATGTGCAACAAGCAATTGGAATTTGTCTTTGCCTACGAAGTGGATAATTAGTCATTAGTTTTAGAATTGGAAATCTTACTTTTAAAACACCAATACAACGCTCGATTATATTTCAACACGACGAGTGCTTATAATTGTACAAATCTTCCTTTCCACGTAGTCTTCCTCGTCTGTTATAATCATGCAAATGATATCTACGTCCTCGATAAGGAGCCAGAAATCCAGGCATGTTTGGGTATCCAGCATCAACAAGGTAATATTTATCTATAAAATAATGGCCATGTATTATATAAATATTATAAAGGTAAGTATTATGTAACTATTTATAAAATAATGGTTGATGGTGATATTTTATACAATAAAATATACCTCCTCTAGGCATTTGGGAAATTGTTTCCGGTTCTTGTAACTACATCGATGAATACTCGAGAATCATTAGCAGCACCTTCCCATCCAACGTATACAAACACGAATTTCATATCAAAATCACATGCCACCATGACATTTTGTGTTATATTGGTTTTCCTTCCACGAAAAGATGTTTGCCTTGATGCGGGCACCCATGCAGCAACATGTGTTCCATCTATTGCGCTAATACAATCATACAATAAATTATACTACAATATTATTTAGGTTTATTATTTGATAAATATAAAAGTTGTGCTAAAAAAATGACCTTAAAGTAGGATACTTGTTTACAAGACGTTCATGTATGACATCTCGATCCGTTGGACGTATTATCTCCGTGCCCAAAGAACAAACAGCTCGTAAAACTCTTCTGAACCATTTTGAAATTGTATGGTGTGAATGCTGAAAACAATCGGTAATAATACTATATCTTGTTGTATGTCCTATTATCATTAGAAATATTGCCACACCCTCCTCCATGCTTACTTTTCTTCCATCATTCAAAAGTCCTTTCCCTTTTAGAACATCACAAAATTCAAGAATACACGCTTCTTCATTCGAAAAATTTGATGACATATACAAGGATTTCCATTCAATACATCAAGTAAGAACATCCTTCCCGTAAGCATTGATGTTCTACAGGGTATTCTATTCATGATACTCCTTTGGTTAGCAACAAGGTAATTAATCATTAACATATCACCTAACTCTTCATCACAGTAGTCCGTAAATATAAGATTATCATCAGAACTAGAACCATCATCGGATTCATAAGAAATGATATTAGATCTAATAGACATTACTCTGCATAAAATTTAGAAGCTAGCTTATTACTGGCCAATTTGGATTTGCACATGCATTAAGACAAACATAAAATCATGTTTACATTACAATTCCATAATCATATAAACATACCTTCCAATGCAAGGATTGTGACAAGCAGAGGTAAGCTAAACTACATGCACTAAACTCTCAGGATTGCAGGAGATGTACCTGCATATGCATGTAAAAATATCATAATAAAGATGAGTTATATATTTTATATAGCTTTGTTGCAAGCTTCAAAAACTGTTGACAATGGTGCTTGCGGACAGTGTAGAATAGTGTAGATGGCTGTTGACAATAGTGCAAATAGGGGAGGCAGCCGACGAATGTGATTGGAAAAGTGAAGGCATGCTGCTAACCATAAATGCACAAAAGGGACAAGAATAGGTGCAACAGAAAATACTGTAATGGTGGAAATAGAAAATAGCTCTATCAGCTATGAATTTACTCACACCGCTCTAAACGCAATCCAGTGTATTTGTCTTCTGTATATTTTCACATAATCTAAAGAAATATTTTTAACTAACCATTCCTTCACAACATCCCACAGCTTATTCTTCAAATAACACAATAATGGTATTCCTTGATCACCATAAACATCACTTAATATCCTACCAACCCATGATACATCCCAACACCACCCCTTTATTTATTTTCTAGGGAAATTGTGCATGTCCAGTGATATAACATGCACAGTCCCCTTTTTTGTTACATTGCAATTGCACCCCTGGTCTCCATTGCAAAATCATATTATCCCTCTGTCATTCATGATATAATCATTTAATATGTTATCCATGTTTTGAACTACACCATAGTTTAAGCCACCATTCCTACTGTAAGATATATTATCCTTAATATAGAGTGATATTTACAAAGAAAAATAACATTTCAAACATTAAAAACACAAAAAGTACCATAGAATAAGAACTACATATTCCAATGAACACAAAGTTCGACAAAACATAAAGCATATAAACCTACAATAACAAATTGCATCCTGAAATCTGGATCTTTAAAAGCCTTCATTGCCTTCATGTAGATCTCATTAGGAACACCGTCAATACCATTTAATATATTCATACACGCCATATTGGAATATGGATCTGACACATCACTTTGACTATCGTTTGGGTTGGGCGACTTTCCTTCAACTTTTTCAATTTTTCCTTTTAAGTATCGCACTCTAAGTGCAGCTTCTTCATTGCGCATTTCGATTGAAGAAGACCACTTTTCCATACATGACTCAAGCTTTTCAACATTATTAGCTTTATGTTTTTTGCGTCGTCTTTCATTTGTTGACGTTTCGTCGCTTGGACGAGTACTCATTTGCTCATCGTCATTTACCACATGAACATGCACACCCTTGTTTAGAAAATTCTCTTCTAATTGTCTTTCATCATCTGAATTGGGAGGAAGCTTAGTTGAAGCATTACTTAAACCTCCAGTAGTCTTAGTTCCACCAAAAATCTCTCCCAAAAGTTCATAATTCTTGCAGCCATCTTTCCTAAATATCTTAAACTCGGTCTTGTTGATCTATAATAATTTAACATATATTAGTTTGACATGCACTTATATTCATAAATTATATTTTCAAACGCATACTGTATAGAAGTGTTGCCAAACTTCTTCTGCGGCGTTAACCTTGTTAGTATTTGGATCCCATGTAACGCCAGTATGTCCTAATAGTTGTGAAAACAAACGATGTATAATACGCAAACATTTCCACTTTCCCTTCAATCTCTCCACCCCATAATCAGATTTTGTTGCTTCAATCATCTCTTGATTAATTTTTCACCATTGGTCTTTAGTGAAAGTGGAGCATTGCAGTTTTCCCGCTTTTACGTATTCATAGAGTATTCCAATGAAAGTGCGTTCATTCTCATACAACCATGACATTGGTTCCTTTACCTTACTATGACCTCCCATATTCTATGTAAATATTTAATAAAGATAAATATTCCCAGCAAGTACAAAAGATAAATATTCACACCAGAGCTAATCATGTTATCAAAAGTATCAAGAGCCTCATAGCAAAACCCATGCATGCCAAACCCATGCATGTTTAGAAGTCCATTACAGACCAAAATGTCTCTATCTAATAGGTGTTTTATAATCTAACCGTGAATCTCTTTACCTATATCTAATGAAGTCACAAAAGCTGAAAATACTCCTACACTTTTTTATCTGCCCTTCCAGTGTATTTTTTTTTGTGTATGCTCGTTCTTCAAGAATTAAAATAAAGAAGAGTCGTATGATCAAACATTAATATATATAGTAACTAGTTTTCTATGTAACTATAAAAATTGGTTACATAAAAATTGATAAGCAAAAGAAGCAACTTGGTTGAGTAAAGATGGGGCAATCTGATTCTAAGAGGACATTTCACCTCACATGAGTGGGATAGTTTTTAGTACATGTGTTGATAGCTACCCAAACAAGAAAATATTTACATAAAAATTAAACCGAAGAAAATGTTAGGAGGAAGACCGATGAAATGCTCTTTTAGCTCAATCATTTTTAGAGTACTATTTTCTATTAAACATTTTATACTATGGATGGTTAGGACCTTTATGGTTTTTTATATGCAATAGGAAAATAGCCACGTTTTTTGCCTTTTATTGATATATAAGGAACTTTTGGCAAGATCGTCAACTTTTATTGTGCAAGAGTGTTGATTAGTAAAAGGAGTACTGGATTTGCTAAATGTTGCTATAATTATATTAAATTATTTGTTATTTGCATCAATCAGAAAAGAAAGTGTACAAACATTTCTTTCTCAATGAAACTATGTTTTAAAGGATCAACTGTCAAATTAAGAGGAAAAACTAGTTCACTGTAGTTCGAAATCTACAAAAGAAATATATTGAAGCTTAGGCTGTGTAGCAACTCACTCACTGCATAAAAATGACTACATCACAGTGCAAGTTTTTGTAGTTTCTCGCAAGAGAATGGAAATCTATACCAATGTATGTGCCGTGTGCCTTCAAAACAATCTTTATCGTTTGTCATTTTAAATTCTTTTTTGTTAAACAAATAATTTACAAACAAAAATTCTGGATAATCATGTTCATTTAAAAAATTCTGGATGCATATTAGGACATAAGTCTATCACCAACAAGTTGATTCCACCTAACGTAATGTTGTTATCTACTTAACAGAGAGAACAATCTAGCTATAATTCTAGCAATGTTCAACGTACATACAATTAATAAAGCCAGTAAAACATATATGCGAAAAGGATAGCATATTAAATGCAACTAGCAGGTGGTTGAAACTGAGGCTGGGGATACTTTCTTAAACGGATGTATAGAAACCATAAATTAATCGATATGATAAGTATATAATAGATGCACTTTACTACCAATCAAGTAAGGTCTGAAGTAAAAGGCACATAACTAGAATCATCAAAGTATTTGCTCACACAAACCAGTAACAGAAATTAGCGTTTCTATGGGTCATTTGCCGACCTCGTGACATACACCAGTGACAGAAATTAGCGTTTAACCTAATTAAGATCAATATGCGATTACAAGAAAAGCCCTAATTAACAAAAATAAATCTGAAAAATCATCAAAGTATTCGAGTTTAACTTAGAAATTATTAGCTTGAAGAACAAGATAACCAAGAAACAAAAGTGAAATTACCCGATTTTTGATGACTTTGGGATAAATTTGATGAAGATGACAGAATCGCTCAGACAAAAATTACTGGATATCGCGGCCGTAGAAAAAAGATATGGTTTCGCGTGCGTTTGTTTTGTGTTTGGATTTTAAGTTTTCAGTGTTCTCATTTTGGGCCAAAAACTGAGAAAAAAAAACCAGTTTTCAATTTTATGTGTTAAGCCCATTTTGAAAAATGGATATTTTCAGAAGTGAATTTTACAAAATGATAAAGTAAACGGGTTTTCATCATTTTTCAAAATTGAAAATTGAAAATACTATGAAAATGGGTAACTAAACAGGGCCTAAGATTTCAATATAGAATTGACATTTCGCATTGAAGGAGCTTTGGGGGTTTATAATTTGATGTTTTCGAAAGCCAAAACTCCCCAAGGCATATTCAAACCCAACTATACTAATCAATCATTAAAATTGAAAAGCTTAGATTTTCACTCACAGTATATCCTTAGCTTTGCGTCCTTCAGATTTGACACACCTTTAACAATCTCTACCAGATCTCTTCTTTTTGATACACACACACATACAACAAGGGATTTGTATGTGTGTATATATATATGTTAGAATCAGAATATTGTAGAAAAATAGATTGGGAAATAAATAGAAAACAAAATAGATATATAGGATTTCTTACCCGAAACCCTAATGTATTTTTTCTAAATTTATGAAGAGACGAACTGATGGAGCTTCGCTAGAGTCCCAAAATATTTTGTGAATAAAGTGAGGGGGGGGGGCTAAGCTTCTATTTATAGTGGTTGAAATGCACCAGAACCGTTCGATTATGGCCGATTAAATATAATAGAATCTGGAACGTTAAGTACCTAAAAATCCTAACCGCCGCTGAACAGCACAGGTCGACCGATGCTACCCAACGGTCGACCGGTCCAAGGGAAGCGGTCGACCTATACGTGCTATTTTAGGAAGATTTTATGCCATTGCTTTTTAATCTATTTTCTTCCTTAATTATTATTTAACGTTAACTTTATTTTTAATGATTACTTAACCTCTAAGTCTAATCAATGTTAACTTTCAAATTTCAAATTTAAGAACGATTTAATCATTTGAATTTGAATTCTATTTAAATTATTTTAAATCCAAAAATTTCAAACGTCCCTAACATTTTCGTTAGAGCTCCGTTCTAAGAACATTGTATATGGAAATTGATCAAAATTTCATCAGTAACACAATGACATAACTTTCATGGTCAAATTCTGAATTCTGATTTTTTTATTTTATCCTTATTTTATTTAATTAATTAATTAATCCATTTTATTTATTTATTATTAATTTTTACGGGGTGTTACATTCCTCCTCCTTAAACCCCCTTTGAGTGTAAGTAATAGGAGCCCCCTCTTTATTTACAAATAAAATAAAATCAAATTAAACTTAGTTAAAAGGTAGGGTGATCTTTTTAGTTAGCAGCTTTTCTAAAAAAGAATAGATTAAATCTAAGGAGTTATTGGATTCAACATTCAAGGTGCACACTCAAGGCTAAAGTGTTGGTAATCTTTAATCTATTTTGTTATACACACACATTTATTTATCTATGTCAATTTATATATGTAGAATATATTATCACAAATTTATATTTATTTCCTGTCAGATTCACATACTTATATAAATACTTTTAAATTGATAAAAAATTTATATAAACATTATACATACGAACTTATTTTCGATAATTAAAAAATATCTTTAGGAAATTAAAAATAATTTTAATATCATTTTGAATTAAAATATGAACTTTAAATTAGTATACACATATAAATGTATAACATACACGTATTAATTTATTAATTTGTATTCACATATATGTATGGATGTTTACTTAAAAAATAGTAATTTTTTATACATATATTTTATAATTAAATACAAAATTAAAATAATAATTTAAAAAAGTATTTTAAATGCTTTTTACATTATTATGTATTATATATACATATATTATGAATAAAATCCTTGTGGATTTTTTTAAATGAATTTTATATATAAAATCCATATGATTATGTAATTTTTTTTAAATAAATATTTTACAAATACATAAGGATTTGTAACTTAAATAAAAAATAATTTTATATTAAAGGCTTTGGCCAAAATAAAAAAATTAATTTTTTAATCATATTATTGTTTATATTTACAAACTAACATTTTATAAATAATTTTTTTTTGCAAGGCAAGCGGGGTTAACTGGTCCCCTACCAGTTTATTGATAAAAGAAAAGTTCCAATGAACAAGCTCATTGTCACCAAAAAAATAGAAAGAAAAGAAACAAAAGATATAGAGCCAAGTTACAAAGAAAAAAACAAACACAATGGAAAAGAGGAAAAAAAAACACATCAAAGATCAGACTAAAGCTCTGCTAAGTGAGAACTGAAATCAAAATTGCTTTCCTTCATACCCGAGGTTATTGCTTTCTTAAGAACTTCCCATAATTGTTGGATACTCCTACATTTGTTCTCAAAAATTCTCATGTTTCTTTCCTCCCAAACTAAGTTCAGGTACGTCTTTAGATAGAAAAAGAAGACAGTTCTTTTTTCTATCCTCCATCTTGTTGATTTACTAATAAGATCCCATTCAAACTCCGATAAGCCATGTTTATGATCATCAGCTATTCTTCTAACCAAATTCCCCTAGATACCTTGCAATTCATTGCATTCAAAAAACAGATGTGCCACTGTCTCAATTTGCAGTTTGCAATAGACACACAGTGGATCAATGTTCATACCATAACTCAACATTTTATACTTCGTTAATAATGCATTCATGATCACCTTCCACATCATTAGGTTCTCCCTGGGAGGTGAGGAAGTGGTCCATATAACCTTGTACCAAACTGATGTAGGTCTGCCAGTCACATTAGTTAGAAGGTCATAAGCAACAGATATAGTATGCTGTTTACCATTCCACTGAACTTCATCTCTTGCAGCTAACCCATATGTTTGTGTATGGTAACATTTCCATACAGCTCTTATATCCTGGTTACTAGTGTATGGGAGCAACAACTTGCCCTCACTCAAGTAGTCAATGGCTTTTGCATTTCTACCTATGCCTGTCTGTTCAATTTGATGGGGAGAAAAAACAAAAACTAGGACCAATCCTTCAGCCATCCACGGGTCATTCCAAAACTTGATGCTACTGTTGTGAGAGAGATCATACTTAATATACTGACTGAAAATAGATCTCAATCCTAGAATACACCTCCATGTCTAGCTACAATTCTGTGGCACCGGCATAGTCCAGAAGTTCCTACCAACCAAGTTATACTTTCTGGTCCATTTGACCCATAATGTTTCATGTCCACTGAGCAAAGTATTTATATGTGCACTAATAGCTGCTTTGTTCCAATTATGCAAGTTGATGATTCCTAGTCCTCCTTTCTTTTTTGGAAGGTCCATTTTGGCAAAAGAACATGGGATTAATTTTTTTGAATGAACAGTGCCAGTCCAAAAAAATCTAAGCATAGCATTCCTAACCATGTTCACCAGTTTTTTGGGGAGAATAAAAACTCTAGACCAGTACACCATCATAGAGGAGATAACAGACTTGATAAGAACAAGTCTACCAGCTTGAGTAAGAAACCTATTTGCCCATGAGTTCATTAATTTACAGATTTTTGTATACAAGGGCAGGCAGTGTCTAGAAGTGATTCTTGAAGTAAATAGAGGAATACGCAGATAGAACAAGCTATTTTCCATTAGCTGCAGCCCAGATATTCCAGTTAATCTATTAGCTTCCTCAGTAGATATGCCAGAAGTGATAATATGAGATTTATTTGCATTTAATTTCAACCCAGTCATGAGATAGAAATTATGAAGGGTAGCTTTAATATTTTCAACTGATTTCTGATCAGGCTTTGTGAAGATCATGATGTCATCAGCGAATAACAGAGATGTGATTTGAAGGGATTTACATTTTGAATGGTACAAAATATCCCTCTGCATATATTTAGTTGACAACATACTAGTTAGCACTTCCATAACTAAAATGAATATATATGAGGATATTGGGTCCCCTTGCTTGATTCCCTGTTTGCTGTTGAAAAACCCAGAAGTAAAGCCATTGTACTTAATAGAGAAAGATGGAGTGGAGATACAGTTGTATATCCAAGCCACAAATACTTTGGGAAATTTCATCAGGGCCATGATTCTAACTATAGAAGTCCAGTGAATACTATCATAAGCTTTCATTAAGTCCACCTTTAGCATAGCATTTTTGGAAGCACGAGCACGTCCATAGCCTTTTAATAATTCATGAGATAACAAAATATTATCAAGGATGTTCCTCTTGGGAAGAAAGGCTGACTGATTAGAAGAAATGATTCTACTTAGGACTAGCACAAGCCTGGAGGCCAAGATTTTTGAAATACACTTGTATATAACATTACAACAAGAGATGGGTCTAAATGAAGCAATAGACGGGGGAGATGGGACTTTAGGAATAAGAACTAAATTTGTTGCATTCACTTGCTTTAGAAGACAGAAGGAATTGAAAAAATTATGGACTGCCCGAAGAAAATCCGTCTTGATTATATCCCAACTATGTATAAAAAATATGACATTGAATCCATCAGGGCCTCCACTAGATTGCTTATTCATTGCAAAAAGAGTGTCTTTGATTTCCTTATCAGTTACCTTGTCTACAAGTTTATGAGTTTCCTCAGGAAGCACCTCAGGTAAATGGATTTGGGACAGATCATTAATAGAAGGAATGAAATCATCTTTGTTACCTAACATATTCTTGAAATATTTTAAGAGAGCGCTATCAACAGAATCAGGATTGGAGTGCAATTCTCCTTCATCGTCATACAAATTAGATAGATGCTCCTTAGCCTGTTTTATCTTAATTGCAGCATGAAAATACACAGTATTTTTGTCTCCCTCTGTTGCACATTTTTGTCTCAGTTGTTGCCTCTTCATATTGCCTTCAGCCTTCAATGCTTCACTTAGTTGGTCAAATAGATTCCTCTCAGTTTCAGCAGCTTCAGGATTATCAGGATTTTTCAGCATTTCTTCCTGAGCAAGATTGAGATTCTTCCTAATCAGAGCTGATTTTAAGGAGCCGTCACCAAATTTTCCTTTGGCCCATTCGCGCAGTGCTAATTTAGTAGCTCTTAATTTCCTGCAAAAAATAAACATTGGATTACTGTGACACCCCACCTCTATACCCACGCTAGCCAAGGACACTACGGGGTAATGCCGTCAACTAGCATGGAGAATAAGGCTGTTGAGGAACGACCATCCGTGTAACTTCTTTGTGCGAGCACCGATATGTCAGATAGAATAGAATGCATATCTTTTAAGGAGGAAATCCGACATACTGATACAAACACAAAGCTATCACACGGTGGCTATATATAATCTTCGGAAACAAACATAGAAATAAACGTAACATAAATCAGTCACAGACAATTCATATCACAAAGGCGGAAGAAGATATGAATAAACATATAACACATGAAAGTGTATATCAGAGTAGTGGTCAAATAAGATCCACGATAACACAAAAGAATAGATACAAGTGCTAGACAACAGAATATGTATACATCAATGAGTCAATATATCGAATGTATACAACCAAAAACTACAATGCTAGAGTAGTAAGCCAAAAGTCAGAAGATGGCTCCAGATAAGAAGTCATGAGGAAGCACCTGTAAAATCTCAGTCTGACCCGAGTATTATTTAAGAAGAAAATAATAAACGGATCAGTCTAACTATAATTATCAGATAAAATGAGATATAAGAAGAGATATGACAAAAACGTATGATAACCATAAAGCCATACTATGATAAGTATCTAATCGAAAATCAATCCAGAGATTAATCAATATCACAAGAATCTTCTCAAAGATTAAAAGAATGTCATATTCTTAATTTAATTCACCAAGCCACAATAAATGACATACATATCAATGCCAACTGAACAAGGTGGTGAAACATAAATCCCAGAAATCAATAAATTAGAAATCCAGAAATCATAAGAAAGAGGATGGCCAATCCCATAAACTGAACATCGACGCACCTAGAAAGGTTCGCCCCATGTAAAGTCTAGCATCGATACACCTAGAAAGACGTACCCCATGCAAAGTCGAACATCGACGCACCTAGAAAGATACGACCCATGCTATAGCATTGACGCACCTAGAAAGATACGCCCCATGCATAAATAAACATCGACGCAACTAGAAAGATACGCCCCATGTAATGTCTAACATCGATGCACCTAGAAAGATACACCCCATGCAAAGTCGAACATCGACGCACCTAGAAAGATACGACCCATGCATAGACGAACATCGACGCACCTAAATAGATACGCCCCATGCCCTGACTTATTGAGCCGATTGCTCCACGAAGTAAATAAACATCGACGCACCTAAATAGGTACGACCCATGTTCTAGCATCGACGCACCTAGAAAGATACGCCCCATGCATAAATAAACATCGACGTATCTAGAAAGATACGACCCATGCGATAAATGAGACGAAGCTCAATACAATGAGGTATAGTCCTTCATACGGACAAAGAGACATCGCACAATTGCTAGTCTAAATCATAAAATGATCATCATCGATCATAAAGAAGTGTCGATTACACTAAGCTAGTAAATATAAGAGTTTAGCTTCATGTCCCATAACCACTTGCTTAACTCAAATATTTACGAACAGATTGTAGATCTGCACTAGAAAATTGTCACAAGAGTTTCAATATGTGTGAATCGAAATCACACCAATGAGGTATAGACTAACCTTGAAGATAAAGAGATATGTGTGAATCGAAATCACACAAATGGTGTCTAGTCTAACCTCGCAAACAAAGAGACATCGCTCAATCGCTAGTCTAAATCACAAGAATGATCATCATGATCATAAGGAAGTGTCGATTACACTAAGCTAGTAAACATAAGAGTTTAGCTTCATGTCCCATAACCACTTGCTTAACTCAAATATTTACGAACAAACTGTAGATCTCCACTAGAAAATTGTCACAAGAGTTTCAATCGAACAAGTCCATCAATTAACCGACGAAGTAAACGCAAGCGTTTCATACCACTTGTTTTGCTAACCCGTTTAATTATATTTTCTCATACGAATGAGGTAAAGGTTTGTATATACTAATAGATTGGAAAACAGTTTTATAAACGAGTTTGATATTGAAAATAGAGTTGAAATCGTTTTAATGAAAGAGTTTTGATATTTAATACTAGTATAGAAAACTTTTATATTTTGAAGTGACAAATCATAGAAGTGATTGTAGAAACAATCAATCATAAAAATTCACGTTCGAAGACGTGAGTAAAGTCCAAAGAAATCAATCCCAAAACCATCATAGTAGAAATTCTGATGAATGATTTTCGGATAAGATCGCCTACGCAGAGGTGTACAGGGTTCGACCTGCTCGGTCAGGTCGTGGGGGTCTAGGGGGCAGCGCCCCGTCAAAACGGTACGACCTAGTGAAGACAAAATGAGGTCTAACGACCTAAGGGGGATAGGGTCGAGCGACCTAACGAGGTACCATCCCGAAAGAGGAGTCATCAAAGTCCTAAGAAATGATAACAACAAATAGGAGACAACACGAATCGATTAAAGTTGGAAAGCACACAAAATAGGCGAATAGGCAAAACAGCATCAGGTCGGTCGGCCGACATCAGGGCTCGGTCGACCGGACCCTGTTCTGGAAAATAGTTCGGGAAGCAGGTCGGTCGACTGAGCTCTGCAGCCGGTCGACCAAACCCAAACAGAGAAGTGCTTAGCACTTTTGGAAGCAGGTCGGTCGACCGGCTACAGAGCTCGGTCGGCCGGACCCTGTTTCCAGCCCTTCCCAGCCTACCTAATACAATGGCCAATCTCGACCAATTTGCAACCGCTCGAGCAACGGCGCTAAGGGTTTATGCCAATCGACTACCCGGCCCTATATGCTCTTCAATGCATCACAAAAATCATGACCAAAGATCAATGTTTGGATTTTTAAAGAATTGAACTCAAAACACTAAAAATTGGAATATTCACCAAATCAATCCAAACCAAAAGCAATTGCAATAAGTGTTAGGAATTCATACCTAACAATCGAAGATAAATATATATTAAGATGTGAGATAAAAATCTCACCTTTGACACAAGAACAAGGAAGGAGAAGCTTGAAATCAAAGGAGAGGCAACCACTCTTCAATCCTAACTCAAGAAGCTCCAACTAAGATCAAAACAAGCATCTCCCAAATTTAGGTTTAGGAAATAAACTGAAATTGATAAGAGAATGAGTTGGAGAAGATGAAGAGGAGGCTTACCAATGGCTTCTCTTTAATTTTGGAGCAAGAATTCAACTTTGCAAAGAAGATAAGGGCTTAGGATTTTAGTTTCCACTCCCCTCCTCCATTTTTGATGAAGCTAGGGTGTTAGGAAATGAAAGTGAAATAATGAAGAGGAGGAGTGGTTCAGAAATGATATAAGGTGAGTTGGGTTATTGGGCTGAACCCAAATCCAAACCCAAAGCCTTAAGTGAAAATGTAGCAAAAATCAACTTACTTCAAACATATCGAAGTTTATACTTAAAAAGGTCGCAAACGTCATTTTGAACTCAATGGGGGTGGTCTCGAGTCCTAATTTGACCGTATGCAAAAAGTAGCTTTTCGGACTTTAATCCGATTAACGATGAAATATTTAAATAAAATATTTAAATATAAAATCGATAAATATGCGGGTTGTTACATGTTTGATGTGTGTTTAGTGTTTGATGATAACAAACTATATATATATATATCGTATTTTAGATGTGTTTACAGATTATATATATACAGAAATAACAGAAATTTTATCAACACAGAATTTGAATTCAAACTGAAATTTTATTCAAACAATCTTTTATTACAAATTTTGAATGGTACAAATTCTGACTCACTATAACTGTACAATTTCTGTATACATCACAATTTGATTTTACAGTCACAGTCCTCACTACATCACTCATACGCTCAGTTGGTTGTCTGCATTTGCACTGTCCAGTTCCAATATCTGTCTTGTTTCCTGTATACCTGTATAATTGACAATCTACAGCAGTAATCTGAACAGAAACGAATTTAATTTGCAAAAATATAAAATTTGTTTTAAAGCTGTCTCAGATATATGGGTTAAACGTCATCATCTTTGATTGTGTAGTATCTGTGCATATCAGTATTTATATCAGGGACAGGTATTTACGAGTGGCTGCAGTACACACGTATGCACGTGTGCACTGCCTCGCCAACTTGAGTGCACAAGGTCAAATCTATATCAGATTCAACACAAGTGCAAATAGTCTCGATCAAAATCAAGCCATGAACACTGACAATCAAGTTCAGCTCAAAACAAAAGCAAGAGTGCTACTGAACTATGCAAAGTCGAGAAACAACATCCAGACCAAATGCCAAAGTATAGAACCAAATCTCAAGTCAGTAGATATCTACATGAGTGCAGACAGGGACCAAAATGTCCAGATGAACTAAGAAGTGAGATCTACAGCAAGGAAATAAAAAAACAGTGCATCAATGTAAATGTGCACAGCTACAACATGAATAATGAAGACTGAATATACATCCAGGGAGAATACAGAGCTCATCAAAGTACACATGTACAACACAGTGAGACCAGATGCAAGTGAAGCCATACATAAATGTCAATACAGAACAGAGAACATCAAGGCCAAGATTACAATGTCAAAGCACAGAGCAATGCACTAACATACAGACATATACAAATGGCCAAGTAAACTGGTAGCAATGCAACAACAATGTCAAACTCACAGCAATACAAACAGCTATGCAGACAACAAGTTACAACAGTGTCCAGAATGCAACTACAAGGCATGAAACCACTGTGCAATGCTCAAGCACAGAATAGATGACCAGAGACGAAGTTCACAGTGGCTAGAAGATCAAGGCAACACATCATGGAAGTAAACAAATTCAAATTTAATACAGATGCAAGTCGAGATGAAATGGAAATTCACGAATACAATAATTGACCGAGATAAAAATTCTACTCCAAGTCAAATGAAAAAAAAATCAAGTGCGTATCTGTTGTTTTTGAAACAGTCGAACAAAATCAAAAGAGGAAAGTCAAAAATTCAAGTGATGTATTTTTGAAATAGTCAAAGTTTAAAATTAGGAAAGATTCGACTGTTTAAAATCAAAGAAGGATCGAACGTCACAAAAATAAAGCCGTGCATCGAAAGGATTTTCCAAAAATACAAAGATTAAAACAGGAAAGTCTCAACAACGTGAAGAACACGTTTTAACCAAATCAGACGTTTATATAAAGGACCCAAATCATCATTGACAAGGTGTGGTGAAGAACAGAAAGTAAAACCCAATCATCACCAACATAAGACTCAAGCAATCAGATATAATCAGAGAAGAATCGATCAAGAAGTACATACCAAGTCGAGATCGCAAGCAAATAAAGCACAAACGAAGCCGAAGTCAAATTCGCCAGAGCTACAACAATCGACGAAGGCAAAGTCCAAATCACGGAGGAACGGGCTAACTGGAAGCAATCGCAAGTAACAATCAAAGAACGACCAGCAATCGATCGAAGAGCCAAAGCCCTAATTTTCAGATCGAAGGAACGATCGAAAGAAGCGGCCACCATTTATTTTTCCAGAGCAAAGAAAAGGGCCGATAATTTTCTCAGAGGATCGGGCTAATACGAGGAAGAAGGAACGGGCTATGGTTATTTAATGGGCCGGTCAATCTTTTAAAATAGGGTTTTTAATTTTGGGTTTAAATAGGGTTTTAATTTTTAATTTAGTTTAAATTTAGGCAAGGTTTTATTGATCTAGTTTTAGGCCAAATTCATTTGAGGGCAAAAGTGTTTTAAACTGTCAATCTATATTTTGCCCTGGGGTTCAAACTGTATTTTGTATTTTCAGTTTGTATTGTCAAAGTCCAGTTAGAGTTAATCACCACCTAGGGTTTAGGTGTTGTCAGATTGTCTAGTTAGGGTTAGTTCAGTGAGCAGGGAGGCTGCGAGTTTGCAAAGCTCTATAGGCGGGAGCAGAGTTTGCGAGTAAACGAAACTCTATAGGCGGAGCAGGGTGTGCGAGTCTGTAGGAGTGTTTGTGAGCGGGAGCGAGTGTCTGCGAGTCTGTCAGAGTGTTTGTAAGCAGGATACTGTTTAACTCTAATAGAAATCTGGGAATGCAGCAGTAGGTAGGGGTTGCCGAAGCTGGGTAAATTCTGTGTGTGATTTACTTTACCGCATATTTATTTATTTGCTGTTTACTTCCGCATTTAATTTGAGAAAATTTGCGATAACCCTATTCACCCCCCCTCTAGGGTTAATCTAGATCCTACAAGTGGTATCAGAGCGAGGTAAATTTTCTTTAACTCTAGAGTCATGAATCTATCAAATAATGCTTTTTCTGAGGGGCAATCTATTGTTAGGCCACCAATGTTTAATGGGAGTGATTATGCGTATTGGAAGGTTAGGATGGGTATTTATCTTAGTTCTGTAGATTATGATGTTTGGGATATCATTGAAACTGGCTATACACCTCCCACTATAACTGTTGGTGATACTGAGATTCCTAAACCGAAGGATAGGTGGGATGCTAATGATAAGAATTTAAAAACTACTAATGCTAAAGCCATGAATGCTCTGATCTGTGCTCTTGATAAAACTGAATTTAATAGCATTTCTCATTGTAAAACAGCACAGGAAATCTGGCATACTTTGGAGGTGACACACGAAGGAACTTCTCAAGTCAAGGAGTCTCGTCTAGCCCTGTTCAGCAATGAATACGAGAACTTTGTGATGGACAAAGGCGAGAGCATAAAGGATATGTTTGGACGCTTCTCAACCTTGGTGTACAATGCTAGAGCGCTTGGAAAGATATTCTCTGAGGTAGAGCTAGTAAGGAAGATTCTACGAGTCTTACCGATGAACTTTGAGGCAAAAGTCACTGCAATACAAGAATCGAAAGATTTAAGCAAACTGAGCATGGAGGATTTGATCGGAAATCTGATGACGTACGAGCTTGAGTTAAAAGCAAAGGAGGAACGCATCAATTCCGAACCCAAGAAGAAGACGATTGCCTTAAAGAGCAGAGAAGAGAGCGATGAAAAAGAAGTTGATCCAATTGAAGGACTTGCAGTGGCTGTCAATAATTTCAGAAGGTGGTCGAAATACAAGCCACGAAAGAAGAAGACCAGTAGAAATAGATCTAAAGATTCTGACAACTCTGAAAACGAACTAATCTGTTATAACTGCAACAAGCCTGGCCACTTCAAGCAAAATTGTCCACTTCTCAAAAACATCAAGGAAAAGAAAAAGAAGAAAAAGGCCTTCGCAGCAACTTGGGATGATGAGGAAGGAGAGGAAGTTTCAACTGATAGCTCAGAGGAGGCTAATCTGTGTCTTACGGTAAGATCAGATTCAGAAGCAAGCTCAAAGGAATCAAGATCAGATTCAGAAGCAAGCTCAGAGGAATCCAATGAGGTAAAAAACTACTCTTATAAAGATCTTGTTTATTTGTGCCTCGATCTTACTAAAACTATTGAAGCTCTTGATTCTAAAAATGAAAAAATGAAATCTGATAGGAAAGAACTTGCCCGTGAAAATTTTAGGTTAGAATCTAAACTTGAAAAAATTCAAAACCTAGGATGTAACAACTATAAAGCTTTAGATTCAGAATTATCTAAACTGAAAAATAGCTTCGAGGATCTTGAAAAAGAAAACCAGAATCTAAAGGAAATTATTGAGACTAGGAAAAAGGATTTTATAAATAGATGCACTACACTTGTGTCTGAAAACTCAACGCTGAAAACCAAAGTCTTAGATCTTGAGAAATCACTGAATAACTTTTCTAGAGGAGAAAAATCATTCAATATGTTATTAGGCAATCAACTGTGTGCTAACAACCGAAAAGGGCTAGGTTTTGGTAAATCACAGGTTGACGATAGTGCAAAAGGAAAGGGCATTTTTACTGAATGTGAAATAATTGGACATCATATTGAAAATTGTAGTCATAGGAACAAGAACACGAAATTTATAAAAGTTTGGGTTCCTAAAAATTCTACAAACAAATTTCATGTCTATTGGAACAAAAATGAAAAGACAAAACAAGTTTGGGTTCCAAAGGGATTGTTTATTGACAATTATTCTGCCACTAACAACCATGGACCTATAAAAACAAATAGGTCACATACATCTTTAAACGTGTAGGTGTGGTGGCAGGCTAAGGAGCAACTTTAGTGTCATCTGGATTCTGGCTGTTCCAGATACACAACGGGCGACAAATTAACGTTCCTTAGCCTAGTATAAAGGTGACAGATTCACTATGAGCAAACAACGAAAGATTATCGTACAGGTAAAACAGGTAGTTGTATTTCTTTCAAACGATAGATAACCGGTAAGAATCTGCATCTGAATTAAATCATCCAGTTATGATTGATGATGTTAATTCTGAGTTTTAACCAATCATCTTACTCGAAGTGATTGTGATGGATGACAGAATCTAACTTGCTTGATTTATGATCTTATATGATTCGATTTTAATCTGTGCTTGAAAATTGATCAACTATTTTTCTTCTTAAACTTAATATGTTTGGTCAAACTATGATTGCTCATGCTATAAAAGGTTTTTGAGAAACTGTTGAAACTGTTGCTTCACTGATGAAAACTTCAAATTGTTTTTGAGATAATCTTGATATTTTAACTGTGATTCTACGGAAGGTATACACACTCGCTCTTCATTTGATAAAAGTTTGTGTGAGTTTTGTTAACACCGTAGTTTTATTTCTGAAGATGAATCTGATACTGTTGAAATGGTTCTCAACTGCTTCTAGACTCCATATTATGTTTTCTGTGTGTTTGTGTACACGATTTCACTCTAATTCTAAAAAATCACATTTGAATACCACTAAACGAAATTTTGAGATATTTTTCACGCACACACAAATTTGGACTATGATATCTTTCGTGTGAAAACTTTAATTTAGTTGGTTATTCTGATGTTGATTATACGGGTTCATTGGTTGACAGGAAAAATACTAGTGGGACATGTTTCATGCTAGAATATTCATTTCATGGTCTGATAATCCTGTTCATCATTCACTCACGAAACACATTGATATGAAATACCATTTTTTAGAGATCACATTGCTAGGAAAAACATTTGTATTGAATTCATTTCAACTGAGAATCAACTTGCTGATATTTTCACAAAACCCCTCCCCGAAGACAGATTTTCCAGATTACGTTTGGACTTGGGGATTATGGAAATTGACTAATCATTTTTCAATTTTTGGTCGAAATACTCTTGGATATTTATTTTCAACTTCAATTTCTTGAATTCAAACCTGTTTTGGATATCATTCAAAGATTGATTCGAATATGGTATTCAGTAGTGGAAATACGTTTGGTTTATGAAATTTCATAATATGATTAATTTGGTAACTTATTCCACGACCATTTCTATTTCTACCATCTTTCTATCACTCATAATGGTTTTGAAAAATGAGAAGAGTGAATTGTTTTTTAAATTAAAAAGGAAAGATCAAAGAAAATTTTAAAATATTCCTCATGCATCCCTTCTCATTTAAAAGTCCTTATGGTTATGCATGGATGGATCATGAGAGGTTATCATCACTCCATTCTCATTTAAAAGTCCTTATGGTTATGCATGGATGGAACTTGATAGCTAATAAGTAACTGCTAATCCCATTTAAAAGTCCTTATGGTTATGCGTGGTTAGTAGGTGCTTATTTGTTTTTGTGCTTAAATGTCAAATTATTTTTAAAGAAAAAGAGAAAACACTCCTCTTCTCATTATATAAAAGTCGAATCATCGATCCATTTTCTAAAATGTGGAAATTGTTATCGTGTTATGATATATTATGATTTTTCCTTTTTTTTCCATTTGTTTTCCCCTACTGTTTCATTATTTTTTGTCAGTCTTTTGATGATAACAAAAGGGGGAGAAGGAAGAGATTTTGATAAGAAAATAAGTATTTTTGAAATACTACACCAAATTTGTTAAATGTTGTTAGTTATTTTCTATAGTTCTTTTATTCGACTGAATATGGAATAGTCTCAGTTGTAGGGGGAGCATACATGTAGGGGGAGCTAAATATCTCATGTTTAAACACATCTACTGGAATTTCAAAATCTTTAATATATGTTTGTCATCATCAAAAGGGGGAGATTGTTTGATGTGTGTTTAGTGTTTGATGATAACAAACTATATATATATATATCGTATTTTAGATGTGTTTACAGATTATATATATACAGAAATAACAGAAATTTTATCAACACAGAATTTGAATTCAAACTGAAATTTTATTCAAACAATCTTTTATTACAAATTTTGAATGGTACAAATTCTGACTCACTATAACTGTACAATTTCTGTATACATCACAATTTGATTTTACAGTCACAGTCCTTACTACATCACTCATACGCTCAGTTGGTTGTCTGCATTTGCACTGTCCAGTTCCAATATCTGTCTTGTTTCCTGTATACCTGTATAATTGACAATCTACAGCAGTAATCTGAACAGAAACGAATTTAATTTGCAAAAATATAAAATTTGTTTTAAAGCTGTCTCAGATATATGGGTTAAACGTCATCATCTTTGATTGTGTAGTATCTGTGCATATCAGTATTTATATCAGGGACAGGTATTTACGAGTGGCTGCAGTACACACGTATGCACGTGTGCACTGCCTCGCCAACTCGAGTGCACAAGGTCAAATCTATATCAGATTCAACACAAGTGCAAATAGTCTCGATCAAAATCAAGCCATGAACACTGACAATCAAGTTCAGCTCAAAACAAAAGCAAGAGTGCTACTGAACTATGCAAAGTCGAGAAACAACATCCAGACCAAATGCCAAAGTATAGAACCAAATCTCAAGTCAGTAGATATCTACATGAGTGCAGACAGGGACCAAAATGTCCAGATGAACTAAGAAGTGAGATCTACAGCAAGGAAATAAAAAAACAGTGCATCAATGTAAATGTGCACAGCTACAACATGAATAATGAAGACTGAATATACATCCAGGGAGAATATAGAGCTCATCAAAGTACACATGTACAACACAGTGAGACCAGATGCAAGTGAAGCCATACATAAATGTCAATACAGAACAGAGAACATCAAGGCCAAGATTACAATGTCAAAGCACAGAGCAATGCACTAACATACAGACATATACAAATGGCCAAGTAAACTGGTAGCAATGCAACAACAATGTCAAACTCACAGCAACACAAACAGCTATGCAGACAACAAGTTACAACAGTGTCCAGAATGCAACTACAAGGCATGAAACCACTGTGCAATGCTCAAGCACAGAATAGATGACCAGAGACGAAGTTCACAGTGGCTAGAAGATCAAGGCAACACATCATGGAAGTAAACAAATTCAAATTTAATACAGATGCAAGTCGAGATGAAATGGAAATTCACGAATACAATAATTGACCGAGATAAAAATTCTACTCCAAGTCAAATGAAAAAAAAATCAAGTGCGTATCTGTTGTTTTTGAAACAGTCGAACAAAATCAAAAGAGGAAAGTCAAAAATTCAAGTGCTGTATTTTTGAAATAGTCAAATTTTAAAATTAGGAAAGATTCGACTGTTTAAAATCAAAGAAGGATCGAACGTCACAAAAATAAAGCCGTGCATTGAAAGGATTTTCCAAAAATACAAAGATTAAAACAGGAAAGTCTCAACAACGTGAAGAACACGTTTTAACCAAATCAGACGTTTATATAAAGGACCCAAATCATCATTGACAAGGTGTGGTGAAGAACAGAAAGTAAAACCCAATCATCACCAACATAAGACTCAAGCAATCAGATATAATCAGAGAAGAATCGATCAAGAAGTACATACCAAGTCGAGATCGCAAGCAAATAAAGCACAAACGAAGCCGAAGTCAAATTCGCCAGAGCTACAACAATCGACGAAGGCAAAGTCCAAATCACAGAGGAACGGGTTAACTGGAAGCAATCGCAAGTAACAATCAAAGAACGACCAGCAATCGATCGAAGAGCCAAAGCCCTAATTTTCAGATCGAAGGAACGATCGAAAGAAGCGGCCACCATTTATTTTTCCAGAGCAAATAAAAGGGCCGATAATTTTCTCAGAGGATCGGGCTAATACGAGGAAGAAGGAACGGGCTATGGTTATTTAATGGGCCGGTCAATCTTTTAAAATAGGGTTTTTAATTTTGGGTTTAAATAGGGTTTTAATTTTTAATTTAGTTTAAATTTAGGCAAGGTTTTATTGATCTAGTTTTAGGCCAAATTCATTTGAGGGCAAAAGTGTTTTAAACTGTCAATCTATATTTTGCCCTGGGGTTCAAACTGTATTTTGTATTTTCAGTTTGTATTGTCAAAGTCCAGTTAGAGTTAATCACCACCTAGGGTTTAGGTGTTGTCAGATTGTCTAGTTAGGATTAGTTCAGTGAGCAGGGAGGCTGCGAGTTTGCAAAGCTCTATAGGCGGGAGCAGAGTTTGCGAGTAAACGAAACTCTATAGGCGGAGCAGGGTGTGCGAGTCTGTAGGAGTGTTTGTGAGCGGGAGCGAGTGTCTGCGAGTCTGTCAGAGTGTTTGTAAGCGGGATACTGTTTAACTCTAATAGAAATCTGGGAATGCAGCAGTAGGCAGGGGTTGCCGAAGCTGGGTAAATTCTGTGTGTGATTTACTTTACTGCATATTTATTTATTTGCTGTTTACTTCCGCATTTAATTTGAGAATATTTGCGATAACCCTATTCACCCCCCCTCTAGGGTTAATCTAGATCCTACATTACAGACTCCCCTCCTTAAAGAAATTGCGTCCTCGCAATACTTAAGAAGAAAATAAAGAGTAACAACCATAAAAGCATATCAACACAAAAGAAAATTTGAAACAAGAAGTTCACCATAAAGAGCACGAAAGAGTAAACCCGGACGAGTTCGCTCAATGAATTCTCTAGATTTCCCAAGAGCAATCCTTGGAATTTGAGAACCATAGAACTTTCACAAGAAGAACATCTTTATTTCGAAGGCGCTCAACCTCCGAAGCAATGATGTGAATAGAATGTTACTCATAAGTCAAATCTGGTGAAACTTCAATTCCTACTATAACACCAGACTCGAGAATAAAAATCGGAAACCAAAAATCATTTCCATAGTTAAAAGACGTGGAAAACGTCAGGACAGAAAATTGAGCCGGGGCAACGGCGTAGTATAACAACAATACGCCCAAGAAACTGGAAACACGAACAACTCCGAACATCGACGTAGTACGATAACGGTACGTCCAATGAACGAAACTCGAATAATCCAGAACAACGACGTAGTACAAAACGGTACGTCCAATGAACCGAATACCATAAAAGAACATCGGACGCTAGTCCATAAAAGAAATGAGATAAAGCTCAATAAAACGAAGTATATCAAAACATTCGACGAACTTGGTAAAAGATCATTCCATTCGGACATCATCAAAGAAACAACTGCTTGTTGATTACAACTAAGGATATTGGCAACACGATTTCCCCTTTCGGGAGTATAAAGGATATTAAGATCATAAGATGTAAGGAACTCTAGCCAATATTAAGTTCCTTATGAGAAAATAAATATTCCAAAGATTTATGATCGAGGTGGAGAACAAATTTCTCCCCCAAAATGATGATGCCAAACTCTAAAAGTGAAAACAATAGCCGCGAGCACTAGATCATGAGTGGCATACCTAGTCTCGATCGGCTTTAATGATTTAGAAGCACAAGTGATAGCACGTTCTCTTTTGCAAGAGAACGGCATCCAAACCAATACGATTAGCATTGGTACAAAAGATAAAGTCTTGGTTCCCATCGGGAATCACAAGAATAGAAGTATCGGAAAAGAAAGAATTTCTTTTAAATAATCTTCTTTCCCGAAAAGCTAAAATTTTCAAAATTAAATTTATCTTTATGGAGAAATTTACATTTTTACAAGTCAATTTACTGTGTCTGATTGTCTCATCAAAGCGTTTAGGAAATTCCTATCGATAACGTTGATCAAGCGCATCGACCAAAATTCTTAAAGCACTCAATGGGCAATACAATCACAAAATCATCTTCAAGATAATAGACATGTTTCTTAAAAACTTTTAAGAATATTCTTTGTTTGCTTAAAGAACAAAAATCCAATTGTACTTATAAATAAATCTTATGAAAAAGATTTGCAAAATTTTAAATTGTTGTTTTCATCCAAAATCAATATATACAAGAATGGTCTCATCGAAATATTCATAGAATACTCGATTTACAAAAATGGATGAAATAAACTGGATAAACTGAATGACATAACAAGTCATTCATAAGAATCATAACGTGTGCGGAATGCGGTAAATGGATAACTCCCGCAACTCGTAGCAAATGAAAATCGGTGGCAAGGTCGAGCTAAAAAGACCTTAACTCCACTCAAAAGATTGCTTAGGCGATAATCCTAAGACAAACTCAAAAATACCAGAAAATTCTCAAACTACATAAATGAGAAGGATAACACTGTCCTCATCATGCGGGTTTAAAGAATAAAAATTGATGCCACCAAAAATTTGAAATTGGAATCACAAAGAAAAATAGAAATCTGCTTAACATATTGAAAATGTCGAAAATGAATAGTCCACTCGAGACATAGGATATGGCTATATAAAAATTAAGTCAATCCTTACAAAAATCAATTCCGAAGCCTAAGTAAAAAATCAGCTCGGAAAGATAAATCACATAAAATAATTTCGACATCAATAAAAAGCAAATTGAGTGTTGCGGATCCACCAACCGGATTCGCAATTCTCAAAGAAGTCATCAAGCCCAAAATGTTTTAAAGAAAAAGAATCGAAATGTTCTTTTGATATAAAAATAATGAGATGAACCCATATCAAAAGAACTCAAATGGGAAGATCACGAAATAAAACAATAGCATCAAGGATTGAATGTAAAATACCTTGACCAAGAGAAGGGTTGCTAGGAGCTTGCACTACATTGAGCTTTCCCTCCTTCCTACTTTGAAGTATGGGACATGCAGTTATATGGTGACCCGAATTTTTGCAATAGCGACAATAAAGAGGTTTCAGACACTCCCTTGCGTAGTGGTCTGCGGAACCACAATTGTAGCATTGTCCATGACTAGTGGTAGGAGTCTTTGCTACCGGAGTTTGTTGCTTCCCTTTCTTGTCGAGATTGGGATAGGGATTGGGGCCTTTGAATTTAATAGGCCTTTTCATGTTGTTGTTGAAGTTTTGTTTAGCACTTACAACTTCAACATTACTCTCTCTATCGGCCTCTTCAAGACGAAGAGCGATATCAATAAGCTGATCAAATGAAACCTCGAGTTTCAGGAGTAATGGCTTCTTAAGATACTTATTCAAGCCATAGACAAATCTCTGGTTCTTCTTCAATGGGGTGTTAATGTATTCAACCCCGTATTTGGAAAGAGATTCGAAAGATGCGACGTAGTCCGTCACAGAAGATTCACCTTGAACAAGGTCAATAAAACGCCGGGCCAAAGTTACTTTTTCAGCCTCAGGCACAAATTTCAATTCGAATCTTTCCCGGAATTGCTCCCAAGTGAGATCCGCTTCAACGATTTCAGAAATAAGAAGCTCATACCAATCCAATGCTCTTTCTTGGAGCATGCTAGAAGCCACTTGGACTCGGTGGAGATCAATAAGGTTCATGCGAGAAAAGATGTGATCGCATGATTTGAGCCAAGCTTGAATTTCAATAACACTCTCGGATCCCTTGAATGGCCTTCCACCTAAATCGGTATAGTCTCTGCACAAGCGTGCAAATCCAGATCTAGGATGAGTTGGCTCTGGAACGGGTCTGATAGCTTGAGCATTCTTAACAAGATCTAGAAGCTGCAGGGCAGACATAAATACTCCCTCCTGAGGAGTAGCACTAGATTGACCGACGTTCGTACAGCCAGATCTAACCATTTCTTTTCTTTAAGAAAGAAAGAAAAGAGAAAAAGGTTAATCTCAGAATGAAAATCAAACAAACTTGATTGATAAAACAAGGAATCATAAAATGAAAATAGGATAGAACGGTACGAAGACCCGAATCAAATCCTATGGCACGATTCCTAAGAAAGACTTAGGACAATGATCCTTGCTAGATTATTCTACATTGTTCCGAAGTTTGGCTCTGATACCAAGCTGTGACGCCCCACCTCTATACCCACGCTAGCCAAGGACACTATGGGGTAATGCCGTCAACTAGCATGGAGAATAAGGCTGTTGAGGAGCGACCATCCGTGTAACTTCTTTGTGCGAGCACCGATATGTCAGATAGAATAGAATGCATATCTTTTAAGGAGGAAATCCGACATACCGATACAAACACAAAGCTATCACACGGTGGCTATATATAATCTTCGGAAATAAACATAGAAATAAACGTAACATAAATCAGTCACAGACAATTCATATCACAAAGGCGGAAGAAGATATGAATAAACATATAAGACATGAAAGTGTATATCAGAGTAGTGGTCAAATAAGATCCACGATAACACAAAAGAATAGATACAAGTGCTAGACAACAAAATATGTATACATCAATGAGTCAATATATCGAATGTATACAACCAAAAACTACAATGCTAGAGTAGTAAGCCAAAAGTCAGAAGATGGCTCCAGATAAGAAGTCATGAGGAAGCACCTGTAAAATCTCAATCTGACCCGAGTATTATTTAAGAAGAAAATAATAAACGGATCAGTCTAACTATAATTATCAGATAAAATGAGATATAAGAAGGGATATGACAAAAACGTATGATAACCATAAAGCCATACTATGATAAGTATCTAATCGAAAATCAATCCAGAGATTAATCAATATCACAAGAATCTTCTCAAAGATTAAAAGAATGTCATATTCTTAATTTAATTCACCAAGCCACAATAAATGACATACATATCAATGCCAACTGAACAAGGTGGTGAAACATAAATCCCAGAAATCAATAAATTAGAAATCCAGAAATCACAAGAAAGAGGATGGCCAATCCCATAAACTGAACATCGACGCACCTAGAAAGGTTCGCCCCATGTAAAGTCTAGCATCGATACACCTAGAAAGACGTACCCCATGCAAAGTCGAACATCGACGCACCTAGAAAGATACGACCCATGCTCTAGCATTGACGCACCTAGAAAGATACGCCCCATGCATAAATAAACATCGACGCAACTAGAAAGATACGCCCCATGTAATGTCTAACATCGATGCACCTAGAAAGATACACCCCATGCAAAGTCGAACATCGACGCACCTAGAAAGATACGACCCATGCATAGACGAACATCGACGCACCTAAATAGATACGCCTCATGCCCCGACTTATTGAGCCGATTGCTCCACGAAGTAAATAAACATCGACGCACCTAAATAGGTACGACCCATGTTCTAGCATCGACGCACCTAGAAAGATACGCCCCATGCATAAATAAACATCGACGTATCTAGAAAGATACGACCCATGCAATAAATGAGACGAAGCTCAATACAATGAGGTACAGTCCTTCATATGGACAAAGAGACATCGCACAATTGCTAGTCTAAATCATAAAATGATCATCATCGATCATAAAGAAGTGTCGATTACACTAAGCTAGTAAATATAAGAGTTTAGCTTCATGTCCCATAACCACTTGCTTAACTCAAATATTTACGAACAGATTGTAGATCTGCACTAGAAAATTGTCACAAGACTTTCAATATGTGTGAATCGAAATCACACCAATGGGGTATAGACTAACCTTGAAGATAAAGAGATATGTGTGAATCGAAATCACACAAATGGTGTCTAGTCTAACCTCGCAAACAAAGAGACATCGCTCAATCACTAGTCTAAATCACAAGAATGATCATCATGATCATAAGGAAGTGTCGATTACACTAAGCTAGTAAATATAAGAGTTTAGCTTCATGTCCCATAACCACTTGCTTAACTCAAATATTTACGAACAAACTGTAGATCTCCACTAGAAAATTGTCATAAGAGTTTCAATCGAACAAGTCCATCAATTAACCGACGAAGTAAACGCAAGCGTTTCATACCACTTGTTTTGCTAAGCCGTTTAATTATATTTTCTCATACGAATGAGGTAAGGTTTGTATATACTAATAGATTGGAAAACAGTTTTATAAACGAGTTTGATATTGAAAATAGAGTTGAAATCGTTTTAATGAAAGAGTTTTGATATTTAATACTAGTATAGAAAACCTTTATATTTTGAAGTGACAAATCATAGAAGTGATTGTAGAAACAATCAATCATAAAAATTCACGTTCGATTACGTGAGTAAAGTCCAAAGAAATCAATCCTAAAACCATCATAGTTGTAACAACCCGCATATTTGTCGATTTTATATTTAAATATTTTATTTAAATATTTCGTCGTTCGTCGGACTTTGGTCCGAAAAGCTACTTTTTGCAAACAGTCGAATTGGGACTCGAGACCACCTCCATTGAGTTCAAAATGTCGTTTGCGATCTTTTTGAGTGTAAGCTTCGATATGTTTGGAGTTAGGAGAATTTTGCCACTTTTCACTTAGGGCTTTGGGTTGGGTTTCAGCCCAATAACCCCACTTAACCTCCTACCTCTCTAACTCTTCATCCATTCACTCCCATTTCATTTCATTTCCTCAAGCAAACTGAAAATGGAGGAGAGGAAGAGGAATTAAAACTCCAAGCCCTAGTTCTCTCTTGCAAATCAAATTCTAGCTCCAAATCCAAGTTGAAGCCATTGGTAAGCATCCTCTTCTCCTTCTCCAAACCTTTCTCCTTTCAATCTCAGAAATTTCCTAAACCTAAATTCGGGAAATGTTTCTCTTTTAGCTTAGATTCAAGCTTGTTAAGTTGGAATTGAAGAGTGATTGCTCTTGCCATTGCTTCAAAGCTTCTTCTTCATTTGTTTGGGTTCAAAGGTGAGATTTGTATCTCACATCTTAATCTATATTTATCTTCGATTGTTAGGTATGAATTCCTAACATTTATTCTTGTGCAATTGCTTTTGGTTTGGATTGATTTGGTGATATTCCAATTTTTAGTGTTTTGAGTTCAATTCTTTAAAAATCCAAACTTTGATCTTTGATCATGATTTTTGTGATGCATTGAAGAGTTTATAAGGCCGGGGAGTCGATTGGCGTAAACCCTTAGCGCCGTTGCTCGACCGATTGCATTTCGGAAGGGATTGGCATTCATTTGATTGGCATGGGAGTGCTGGAAACAGGCTCCGGTCGACCGACCTCAGAGTCCGGTCGACCGACCTGCTACTCTAGCATCTCCCTGCCTCTGTTTGGAAGTGCAGGTTACAGGCTCCGGTCGACCGACTGCAGAGCTCAGTCGACCGACCTGCTACCCGAGCACTTCTGTCTCTGGTCCGGTCAGCCGACTCAGGGAGTCCGGTTGACCGACCTGCTCCTATTTGCCAGTTTTTCCTATATTGCTTATTTGTTTGAATTTCCAACTTTAATCGATTCATGTGGTCTCCTATTTGTTGTTATCATTTCTTAAGACTTTGATGACTCCTCTTTCGGGATGGTACCTCGTTAGGTCGCTCGACCCTACCTCCCTTAGGTCGTTAGACCTCATTTTGTCCCCTCTAGGTCGTACCGTTTAGACGGGGCGCTGCCCCGCACCCCGCACCCCGCCGGGGGCGCTGCCCCCTGGACCCCCGCGACCTGACCGGGCAGGTCGAACCCCGTATTACTCTGCGTAGGCAATCTCGTCTGAAAAACATTTATCAGAATTTCTACTTTGATGGTTTTGGGATTGAATTCTTTGGACTTTACTCACGTCTTCGAACTTGAATTGATTTGTTTCTACAATCGTTTTATGACTTGTCACTTTAAAGATATATGAAGGTTTCAATACTAATAGTAAATATCAAAACTCTTTCATCAAAGCGATTTCAACACTATTTTAAATATCAAAAGTTCATTTTCTCAAACCGATTTTCAATCTACTAGTATATACAAGCCTTTACTTCACTCGAATGAGAAATCGACTTAAACGACTTAGTAAAACGGGTGGTATGAAACGCTTGCGTTCACTTCGTCGGTTAGCTCTTGGACTTGTTCGATTGAACCCTTTTTGTGACAATTTCCTAGTGAAGATTTACAGCTTGTTCGTAAATATTTAAGTTAAGCAAGTGGTTATGGGACATGAAGCTAAACTCATATATTTACTAGCTTGGTGTGATTGACACTTCCTTATGATCATGACGATCATTTTTGTGATTTAGACTAGCGATTGAGCGATGTCTCTTTGTCTACGTGGGAGACTATACCCCGATCATGTGATGTTTCGCCATCACATTTCTAGGGTAGCACCCTACGGTCTTCGGGCCATTCCTGTGTGAAAATTTAATGGATAGCTTCCATGAGATAGCTTCTCGTCATGTGTTTACGCGTAGGTGAGTTTTCATGCTCCCATTCATGTGTTAGGCCTCCCCCCCCCTTTTATGTGTTTTCTGGATTTCTGATGATGATTTCTGGAATTTTGTGCTTCACCAATTTTCATGATTTTCATTGATATGATATCAGTTTTTGTGCATTGGTGAATTCATGTGTTATTGACTTGTTATGAATACAAGTTTAGGGTATGATACCCTACCTTATCTTTGAGAAGATTCTTGTGATATTGATTAATCTTTTGTTGATTATCATTTACATACTTATAGTAGTATGTCGTAATAGTTATTTCATGTTCATGTCATGCCATTTACTTTATACCATATCATCTGATATTTATAGTTAGACTGATCCGTTTATTATTTTCTTATAAATAATACTCGGGTTAGACCGAGATGTTACAGGTGCTTCTGCTTGACTTCTCTTCAGGATATTTCTGACTTTTGGCTAACTACATAGATTTGTAGTTTTTGGATGTACACCTTTGAGATATAGACCCTATGTTGTGTACTTATTCTTTTGTATAGCACGTGATGCTATTCTTTTGTATTATCGTGGATCTTTCTGACCACTACTCTGATGTACACTTTCATGTGTTATATATTTATTCATATCTTCTTCCGCCTTTGTGATATGGATGTCTGTGACTGATTTATGTTATGATTATTTCTATGTTTGTTTTCCGAAGATTATATATAGCCACCGTGTGATAGCTTTGTGTTTGTATCGGTATGTCGGATTTCCTCCTTAAAAGATATGCATTCTATTCTATCTGACGTATCGGTGCTCGCACAAAGAAGTTACATGGATGGTCGCTCCTCCACAGCCTTATTCTCCGCGCTAGTTGACAGCATTACTCCGTAGTGTTCTTGGCTAGCGTGGGTATAGAGGTGAGGCGTCACAATAGTAGAAATTCTGATGAATGTTTTTCGGATAAGATCGCCTACGCAGAGGTGTACGGGGTTCGACCTGCCCGGTCAGGTCGCGGGGGTCCAGGGGGCAGCGCCCCGTCAAAACGGTACGACCTAGTGAAGACAAAATGAGGTCTAACGACCTAAGGGGGATAGGGTCGAGCGACCTAACGAGGTACCATCCCGAAAGAGGAGTCATCAAAGTCCTAAGAAATGATAACAACAAATAGGAGACAACACGAATCGATTAAAGTTGGAAAGCACACAAAATAGGCGAATAGGCAAAACAGCATCAGGTCGGTCGGCCGGCATCAGGGCTCGGTCGACCGGACCCTGTTCTGGAAAATAGTTCGGGAAGCAGGTCGGTCGACTGAGCTCTGCAGCCGGTCGACCAAACCCAAACAGAGAAGTGCTTAGCACTTTTGGAAGCAGGTCGGTCGACCGGCTACTGTGACATCCCGGAATTTTGAGCAATATCAATTTAATAATCTATATTAAATATTAAATTGATTTGATATATAATTGTTAATAGAATATGAATTGAATTAATAATTTTCTTTTAAATGAATATTTAACTGATAAATTATCTTTTAAAGGCTAATAAATTGTTCTCTATTTATTTATATATATATTTGTATATATGGTAAATAGTTAAAGTCTGTTTAAATTTTAATAGATAAGGATATGCCTTCAAACTCTAATCTTTTAGTAATTTGGAAAATTTGATTAAATTCAATATTTAATAAATAATCAGTTGGCTTTAGAATATACTCAAGATTAAAAGTTAAAATTGTTTAAATGGTTTTAAATTAAATAAAAAGGTTTGTTGTTCTTTTTAGAGTATAGCTTAATAAAATAAGTGATAAAGTGATAAATTCTTTTATGAATTATTTTAATGTAATAATGAGCTTTACCTATAATATAATGTCTATATAAGTAGATTTTTATTATAAATGAAAATTGTTATATATATTTTGAAAGGGGATTTTGGTTTTAAAATTTATGTAAAACTCTAAAATAAATATAATATATAGATAATAAAATATACCTTATGAATATTTAAAGAAAGTAAAATAAAATGATAATGGGGAATTATATATTGATTATTTATCTTTTAAAAATGTACATACCTTCATGTTAGAAATTAGAAATAAATACACTTATGTAGAGATAGAAACAAATATGCAAACTAACATAATACAATGACCATAGCAACTTTAAAACTAAAACTTAAGTTAAATATGTTATACCCTATAGCAAAGACATATGTTCCAGGCATACAAAAAAATCACCTAAGTACGAGATAGATAAAGCAAGTAAATCATAAACAAAGGCAAATAAAATACATTTATAAAATAAGAAGAATGTGCCAAGCTTTGCATATATGTAGCTGTAGGATTTGTTGCAGGCAAGTAAATATTTTTACATTATAGCATTGTACATGAGCAGGCAGTAAAATCATCTCAGTATATACGAATGTAAGTAGGGTAAGTATGCTTAGCATCTAAGTCAAACAAAAATAAACTTGTGTAAGATTTCTTAGTACATAAAAGAATAAAATATGGGTTGTGTAAACTAGATAAGGAGCAAGACATTAAATGTCTTCACCACTAGTACACGAGATATTTAATTCTCAGCCTCTTTTAAAATAAAAATCTCTGGCTTCTTTTGTACTAGTTGGGATTTAAGTGTACAAATGCAACTATCTCATTTTATTTCGTATACAAAAGACTTTGCTCCCAGTTTCTAAAAGACTTAAAACAAATGCAACCTAAGTAAAAGAACGAATAAAAGAAATGTTCAAACCTGGAAATCAATAAGAAAAACAAAGCATTTCAGTTCAAGCTAGTCCAAACATCTCAGTTTTCAAGTTCAAGCTAGTTCAGATTTTCTGGAATCAACAACAAAAATAATACAAGTTTTCACATGCCTGTTTCAAGCTCTCCTCTTTTCAAACAAAGATCAAACCTTCTGTTTCAAAAGCCTGGTGAGTAAACTTCTAATCTGAAAATTTAAGTAATCTGAAATCTCTGTGCTTATGACTTGTTTGATGTGTGTATATATGTGTGTGCAAGTTTCTTGTTAATCTATGATGTGTGCATATCTGTTGTTTTAAATACTTCTCTGTTTTAAGTTTATGAGCAAAACATCTTTGATTCAAAATTCCTTTTCTCCCAATCTACTTATAGAGTGGACTTAGAACCAAAATGGAAATTGTTTGTTATAGTATAAATTTAAGATTGAAATTTTATTCAAGTCAAACAATATAGTAGTATCTCTGTAAATTTAAAAGAACAGACCAAAACTTTAAATTATTCAAATCTCGAATTTCTTAATTTGTGAATCCAGGGATACAAACTGAATTCATATACTAAAATATGTTTTTTAAGGTAAAATTTATAATTTTTAGATAAGGGGTTTAAGAGTAGTTCCTAGTTGAACTGAAAATGCTTTTAAATAGATTCCAAGTGATCGAACAATTTTAAAGTGTTGAGTTTTTGTCTGGAGCTTGCTTGGTCATCAATGGAGCTAGGAAAAATGTTAAATGATTTTTTCAATGCAAGAATTGTTGGGATGGAGGAAATATAGGGTTTTGGGTTCGAAAGATTCAAAGGGCTGTTAAGTGTTGATTGCGTCGCCATGGTTGGATCGAGCTATTCGCGATTTTGGGAGATGGTAGGGGAGACCATGGTCGAGTTATGGACGAAGTTTCATCGCTTCAGGTGGTCGGAGCTCAGAGGAAGCGGCGTTGATAGGTTTGGGTGTTGAAGTGGTCGCGAGTTTCCAGGCTTGGGTTGGAATCGAATTTCGAATTCGAATTTAAATGGAGGGATCTGGTGGTAGTGATGATGTTTGGGGATGAACGTCGACGTGTGAACGTCGTCGTGCTTGATCGGAGACGATCGTATTAGCTGTGCACGTGCACGGCGATGCACTGGTGAATGCTGAGCATTTTGGGGTAGCAGGAATGATGGCACTCGAGTTTCTCGAGTAAATGAAGGGGATGGCCGAAGTTTTCTCTGTTCAACTCGAAGTAAAACAGGGGAAGCTCGGGTTATTTGTTAGTGTTGCCAGTTTTTGAAAACCTGGCAGTTTTTAAAGTTTTAAAATTTAAATCTGGGTTTAAATTGGGGCGCAGGGATTTAATTGAGTTTGAATCCAACTTAAAAACTGATCCCATTAAGCTTTGAATCTCAGTTTAAACTAAATAAAGTTTAAAGAAAAATTTAAATTGTTCTAAGTAGTTGAATTGTAAAGGAAGTTTAAATTGTAAATGAAGTTTAAACCAAAGGTTTTAAATCTGGTTTCAAATCTGAATCTGAACCCTAGTTTTGCAATAAAAGAATCTTTGGAATGATTAAGTAAATTTTAAATTGATTTGAATTTAAAAATGGAATTGGGGTTTGAATTCTTTTAAGCTTCTATAATAAGGTAAGTAGTTCATTAACTTGTGAAATAAGAGGGTTTAAAATGTTTTAGCTTTGTTAAAGTTAATTTGACTTCATTTCAAATCTTAAGTTTTAAATGAAATTTAAAAGGGAAATTTGAAGTACCGTGTTAATGAAAATTTGATCTTAAATAAGAAAAATGTTTTATCTTTAAATAAAGGTAAATTTAAAGATTTGTAATTAAAAAGTTAATTAAAATAAATAATTAACTAATTTAATTAATTAATGATTAGATTAATTAATTTAGTAATTAGAAGTTAAATTAGTTAATTAAGGCTTAAGATAATTAATTGGTAATAAATGGAAAATTAAGAATCATTAATTAAATAAGGATTGAATTTAACCTATGATTATTAATTGATAAAGCAAGTAAGAATTTATTAAGTTATATTGGATACTTAATTGATTTAATAATTAAGGATTTATTTATGAGTAATAAAGATAAAACTAAATTGTAAGTAATAATAAACTTAATTTATTACTTTGGAAAAGTAATTTAAAGAAGCGTTAATAGTTAATGAATGTTATTAACTAGGATGATAAAATAATGAATTAATGATTAATCTTGATAATTAATTTGATTATTAAATAATTGTGAATTAGTTAAATATAATTACTTATGAAAGTAATTAAGGAATTTATTTCTCATTATAATTAATTAGGTTAAATGTGAATTGTTTAAGTTAATTAATTTAGTTTAACTAATTTAAATAGCCTTTGATGATGTGATGAGTATAATTACTTAAGGAAGTAATTAATTGGGAATGATTTGATAATAAAAGTAATTTGAGTACAATTGCTTTGTATAAATTAATCAAGGGATTAATTAGAGAATAATTAATTATGGAGTAATTAAATTATTAATTGAAGTAATTAAGGGTAGTTAATTACAGAATGGAGTTGATCTAGGTGATTGACAAATTGGTTTAATTAAAGATAAATTACTAAATGTAATAAATGTAATTAGAGATCATTAATTATTATAATTAATGATGTAAGTTAAAATGGACTTATTTGGAAATAATTAATAAATGAAGGAATTCATTAATGTAATAAATTAGAGAAGTAATGTAATTAATTTTAGTAATTTGAAAGGTTACTTTCTATAATTGGTATAAGATAATTAATTTGTAAAAATAATTAAAGGATAATCACTAAAATTTAATTAAAGGTAATTAATCTAGAATGATTAATTAAGATGGAAAGTAGGGAATGATTAATTAATTGACTTGTAATTAATTAATGGTTATGTAAGCAAGATTAATATTGATGAAGTAATTAATTTAATTTACTTTAAATTAATTAGAGATTTGTAATTAATTTAATTCATTTTAAATTAATTATAAATGGTGTGATTATTAATCATTGTTTATATATGATGGATGATATTGATTTCCTTGATTTGTTGTGATCTCAGTTATGAGATGAATAATATTTATTGTGATATGGATGCTTGTTTAAGTATGACGATATTGATTATCTGTTTGAATTGATAATATGGATTATCTGTTTATGATGATGATGATGTTATTATCTATTGTTATACTGTGATTTATCTATCTGTGTGTATATAGATAATTGAATTAAATTGTTTTAACTTTAAAACAACTTGGACCTAAAAGATGGCGGTTTGGATTTCGATGAGACCGGGATCGGGTTTCCAGATTTGGATATCCGAAAACCACATCGATCCAAATTAACGATAGGTCGTGAATCTCAAGTGAAGATGAAGATTCAGAGTGCAAGGGTTATTGTCGTTAACTCTGAGGGTGATTCCAAAATGAGTGTAACGAGATAATGCCTTCGGTTTCGTTCGAACCCGGAACGAACTTGTATGGATTGAATGCTTTCAGAACATCGTCAGGTGGACGATGAGCATTCTAAGTGATGTGTTCTCTAAAGGTAATCGTAGCCTCAAGCCTCATCAACCGGGAATGGCTAAAACAGGGGAGGTGCAGCAAGGTTAGTGGGTAGCACCCAAGTAGGATGAGATTTCCCCTGTCTAGAGTCCCTTTTTATTCGGCTGTGTGGCGGTTGCTAGCTACAACCGCGGGGTTTCTTATCCGGGAATTATCCAGTAAGGGATGGTTCCGGCCTTGTGTTGCAGGGGACTTAGGGTGGGTCCTCGGTACGGTGATCTAGGCCACGTACTGTGACGGGCGGTACCCCAGTAGCCCTGCCATTGTATGGAATCCAATCTCCAATAAGCGCCGTACGTTTTGATTGTGCCCAACTATGTTGAAATGTGAGATGTAAGCATTTCAGCTATTTCTGTATTTTACTTGAAAACCCTAGACACTATTATAATATCACTGGATTTCCTATCAAATGGTTTGGTTAGCGTAAGGTAAAACTTACCCATGTTTATGTGTGGGGAGTCTTACGTGATACCTTTGATTTCAAAAGGATTTTCAAAGTTAAGCAACTTTAACCGTTTACTCATACCAGACCCATGTCTGACCCGGAGTTTATTTCTGTTTTTCCTAAACTCTCGGGTACCCAAATTTTTACGGGTAGCCAAGGGATTCAGGTTAGCTTTGACGAATTCTGGAGGAGCAATGGAGCAGGAGGCTTCAGCGTATAGATATATATTGGTTCCGCTGTGTTAGTGTTTATCTGTATTTCCGCTGTGTTGTATCTCTGTATTGTATTGAGATGTATCGAGTTGTATTAACTAGACAGGTGTTTATAACTGTCTAGTATATGCTGTATATTCTGTGTAACTCTGATGGATGTTGTATATTATAGATATTTATGTGATATATTATATTTTATTCGTTCCGCTGTTGAGATTCTGATGTTGTTTTGTTCTTTCTTCTCTATCTTTTCTATTTCTCACCTCTTTCTTTCTTATCGATGATGCGATTTTCCGGGCGTGGAATTTCGGGTCGTCACACTTGGTATCAGAGCATAGGTTGAGCGAATACCTAAGCTCTTGAGTGGTGTCTATCTTGAGAGAGCGTATTTGTAATTTTGATATATATATTTATATATTTCTACCTATCTATTGGGTTACCTGTTCGGGTTTTCCAACATAAGTTATAAAGGTAGATAGGTAGTATTGTGTGTAATACGACTACCAAATGGTTGGAGTTTGTTGAGATTGGAAGCGTATCTGCCGAGACTATAAACTTAATACCGTCTCGAGTGAGCTTTGTGGATGTAAGGATTTCATCGATCTCTGAAGGTAACCTGAAAAGGTTCGGAGTCCATTTTGAGTTGAGTTTGGATCTGTCGGTTGGGCAGAAGCTAGTGATGATATCTTGACATCTCAGGGATTAGTAGCTGTGTGATGAGACGCAGTGACTATGGATGTTTCCGTAGATGTTTTCTTTGGAACAAGTAGAGGAAGTGTGTCTGCTTCGGTGTTGTGGTTGTGTTCAGCAGGGTGTTTCTGTTTGGATTGTGGTCCGAGTTCTCGAAGAGCTTTGGATAGGAAGTCTTCTGGCTGGGCAGATTTTCTCGAGGTAATTTCAAAAGCAGCAGAGTGGTTCCGTTTCTTCGACGGATCGGCTTCGTAAGCGTAAGCTATTCTGCTTTGTAAAGAGAGAGCAGTTTTCTCTGTAAATAGGCTGGATGGATCGCAAAAGTGACTTGTGATAGTCTGAGTGTTCTCTTGGTTTGTCAGAGATTTTTCTGGACGTCTTCAGGAAGTCAGAGTTTTGGCAGCATCTGGAGATTGAGTTTGGTATCTATTGGATTCCAGAAGTAGCACCGATGGTTCCTTAGGAGGTTCGGTGGAGCATTTGTATTTTCTCTTCTGTGTCTAGTTTCGAGTTTCTTCCAGCTAAGGGTAGCTGAAGACAGTACCCTTGACTGAGGACTCATCTGCTTCTTCGAGCAGTTCTTTTCGGTTGTGGTGGATCGGTTATCGTGTGTCCAGGAAGTGTTGGTTAAGATTGTTGTTCGGGTTCATCGACATTCTTATCTACTTCAGATCAGAGTTGTGCAGCGGAAGCATGGTGGCAGCTGTTCTAGAGTGGAAGCAACCGGAAGTTGCAGTGTTTTGAGATTTGAGAATTTCTACAGGAATTTTTCTGGATTTGAGGCCAGATTGGCAGTGCATATGTTTTGTCTTTTCCGGATAGGAGAAGTAAGTTGTATCTGCTGGTGATGTTGGAGTAGAGTTGTATTCTAGATTTTGGATAAATCTGGAGAGGATCTTGTGTGGAGTTATTCTGATCCAGTTTGTTTATCGAAGCATCAGCGAAGTTGGAGACTTCGTGGTTGTTGAGATTTTCTTCGGTAAAGGGAGCAATAAGATTAGGTAAGACTGTGAGGTTAGCTCCGGAGTATATTGGATCTTTCTGTATTTTGGGAAGGATAAGTGTTTTGGATTTCAGGAGTGAATTGCCAGTTTGGAGAGCTGGGATTGTTGTGTTTCACGTATCTCTGAGGGAGTACGTGTAAGATTCTATCTTTGGTTTCAGAACCAGCAGTTCGGGAGTTTTGATTGTTGAGTCAAACTTGTCTATAGTCTGATATCCTGTCTAGTTGTGTAGATCCAGATGAGTGGTAGCTCTGTAGCTTAGTATTATTGATTGTTTGGATTCTATAGAGCGAGTAACCTGGTATTTTTACTCGGGGAAACTCGAGGAAGTTCTATCCAGTATTTTGTCGGGATAGTTAGATTTGTTTGATTGGATGATTGATTTCTATGGTTGTTAGTATATACTGATGATATATATGCTTGTGTTTAAAATTAAATCTTTAATGAGATTATTAAATTACCTTTGTTTTTAATTTCGGGGACGAAATTCTTTTAAGAGGAGAGGAATGTGACATCCCGGAATTTTGAGCAATATCAATTTAATAATCTATATTAAATATTAAATTGATTTGATATATAATTGTTAATAGAATATGAATTGAATTAATAATTTTCTTTTAAATGAATATTTAACTGATAAATTATCTTTTAAAGGCTAATAAATTGTTCTCTATTTATTTATATATATATTTGTATATATGGTAAATAGTTAAAGTCTGTTTAAATTTTAATAGATAAGGATATGCCTTCAAACTCTAATCTTTTAGTAATTTGGAAAATTTGATTAAATTCAATATTTAATAAATAATCAGTTGGCTTTAGAATATACTCAAGATTAAAAGTTAAAATTGTTTAAATGGTTTTAAATTAAATAAAAAGGTTTGTTGTTCTTTTTAGAGTATAGCTTAATAAAATAAGTGATAAAGTGATAAATTCTTTTATGAATTATTTTAATGTAATAATGAGCTTTACCTATAATATAATGTCTATATAAGTAGATTTTTATTATAAATGAAAATTGTTATATATATTTTGAAAGGGGATTTTGGTTTTAAAATTTATGTAAAACTCTAAAATAAATATAATATATAGATAATAAAATATACCTTATGAATATTTAAAGAAAGTAAAATAAAATGATAATGGGGAATTATATATTGATTATTTATCTTTTAAAAATGTACATACCTTCATGTTAGAAATTAGAAATAAATACACTTATGTAGAGATAGAAACAAATATGCAAACTAACATAATACAATGACCATAGCAACTTTAAAACTAAAACTTAAGTTAAATATGTTATACCCTATAGCAAAGACATATGTTCCAGGCATACAAAAAAATCACCTAAGTACGAGATAGATAAAGCAAGTAAATCATAAACAAAGGCAAATAAAATACATTTATAAAATAAGAAGAATGTGCCAAGCTTTGCATATATGTAGCTGTAGGATTTGTTGCAGGCAAGTAAATATTTTTACATTATAGCATTGTACATGAGCAGGCAGTAAAATCATCTCAGTATATACGAATGTAAGTAGGGTAAGTATGCTTAGCATCTAAGTCAAACAAAAATAAACTTGTGTAAGATTTCTTAGTACATAAAAGAATAAAATATGGGTTGTGTAAACTAGATAAGGAGCAAGACATTAAATGTCTTCACCACTAGTACACGAGATATTTAATTCTCAGCCTCTTTTAAAATAAAAATCTCTGGCTTCTTTTGTACTAGTTGGGATTTAAGTGTACAAATGCAACTATCTCATTTTATTTCGTATACAAAAGACTTTGCTCCCAGTTTCTAAAAGACTTAAAACAAATGCAACCTAAGTAAAAGAACGAATAAAAGAAATGTTCAAACCTGGAAATCAATAAGAAAAACAAAGCATTTCAGTTCAAGCTAGTCCAAACATCTCAGTTTTCAAGTTCAAGCTAGTTCAGATTTTCTGGAATCAACAACAAAAATAATACAAGTTTTCACATGCCTGTTTCAAGCTCTCCTCTTTTCAAACAAAGATCAAACCTTCTGTTTCAAAAGCCTGGTGAGTAAACTTCTAATCTGAAAATTTAAGTAATCAGAAATCTCTGTGCTTATGACTTGTTTGATGTGTGTATATATGTGTGTGCAAGTTTCTTGTTAATCTATGATGTGTGCATATCTGTTGTTTTAAATACTTCTCTGTTTTAAGTTTATGAGCAAAACATCTTTGATTCAAAATTCCTTTTCTCCCAATCTACTTATAGAGTGGACTTAGAACCAAAATGGAAATTGTTTGTTATAGTATAAATTTAAGATTGAAATTTTATTCAAGTCAAACAATATAGTAGTATCTCTGTAAATTTAAAAGAACAGACCAAAACTTTAAATTATTCAAATCTCGAATTTCTTAATTTGTGAATCCAGGGATACAAACTGAATTCATATACTAAAATATGATTTTTAAGGTAAAATTTATAATTTTTAGATAAGGGGTTTAAGAGTAGTTCCTAGTTGAACTGAAAATGCTTTTAAATAGATTCCAAGTGATCGAACAATTTTAAAGTGTTGAGTTTTTGTCTGGAGCTTGCTTGGTCATCAATGGAGCTAGGAAAAATGTTAAATGATTTTTTCAATGCAAGAATTGTTGGGATGGAGGAAATATAGGGTTTTGGGTTCGAAAGATTCAAAGGGCTGTTAAGTGTTGATTGCGTCGCCATGGTTGGATCGAGCTATTCGCGATTTTGGGAGATGGTAGGGGAGACCATGGTCGAGTTATGGACGAAGTTTCATCGCTTCAGGTGGTCGGAGCTCAGAGGAAGCGGCGTTGACAGGTTTGGGTGTTGAAGTGGTCGCGAGTTTCCAGGCTTGGGTTGGAATCGAATTTCGAATTCGAATTTAAATGGAGGGATCTGGTGGTAGTGATGATGTTTGGGGATGAACGTCGACGTGTGAACGTCGTCGTGCTTGATCGGAGACGATCGTATTAGCTGTGCACGTGCACGGCGATGCACTGGTGAATGTTGAGCATTTTGGGGTAGCAGGAATGGTGGCACTCGAGTTTCTCGAGTAAATGAAGGGGATGGCCGAAGTTTTCTCTGTTCAACTCGAAGTAAAACAGGGGAAGCTCGGGTTATTTGTTAGTGTTGCCAGTTTTTGAAAACCTGGCAGTTTTTAAAGTTTTAAAATTTAAATCTGGGTTTAAATTGGGGCGCAGGGATTTAATTGAGTTTGAATCCAACTTAAAAACTGATCCCATTAAGCTTTGAATCTCAGTTTAAACTAAATAAAGTTTAAAGAAAAATTTAAATTGTTCTAAGTAGTTGAATTGTAAAGGAAGTTTAAATTGTAAATGAAGTTTAAACCAAAGGTTTTAAATCTGGTTTCAAATCTGAATCTGAACCCTAGTTTTGCAATAAAAGAATCTTTGGAATGATTAAGTAAATTTTAAATTGATTTGAATTTAAAAATGGAATTGGGGTTTGAATTCTTTTAAGCTTCTATAATAAGGTAAGTAGTTCATTAACTTGTGAAATAAGAGGGTTTAAAATGTTTTAGCTTTGTTAAAGTTAATTTGACTTCATTTCAAATCTTAAGTTTTAAATGAAATTTAAAAGGGAAATTTGAAGTACCGTGTTAATGAAAATTTGATCTTAAATAAGAAAAATGTTTTATCTTTAAATAAAGGTAAATTTAAAGATTTGTAATTAAAAAGTTAATTAAAATAAATAATTAACTAATTTAATTAATTAATGATTAGATTAATTAATTTAGTAATTAGAAGTTAAATTAGTTAATTAAGGCTTAAGATAATTAATTGGTAATAAATGGAAAATTAAGAATCATTAATTAAATAAGGATTGAATTTAACCTATGATTATTAATTGATAAAGCAAGTAAGAATTTATTAAGTTATATTGGATACTTAATAGATTTAATAATTAAGGATTTATTTATGAGTAATAAAGATAAAACTAAATTGTAAGTAATAATAAACTTAATTTATTACTTTGGAAAAGTAATTTAAAGAAGTGTTAATAGTTAATGAATGTTATTAACTAGGATGATAAAATAATGAATTAATGATTAATCTTGATAATTAATTTGATTATTAAATAATTGTGAATTAGTTAAATATAATTACTTATGAAAGTAATTAAGGAATTTATTTCTCATTATAATTAATTAGGTTAAATGTGAATTGTTTAAGTTAATTAATTTAGTTTAACTAATTTAAATAGCCTTTGATGATGTGATGAGTATAATTACTTAAGGAAGTAATTAATTGGGAATGATTTGATAATAAAAGTAATTTGAGTACAATTGCTTTGTATAAATTAATCAAGGGATTAATTAGAGAATAATTAATTATGGAGTAATTAAATTATTAATTGAAGTAATTAAGGGTAGTTAATTACAGAATGGAGTTGATCTAGGTGATTGACAAATTGGTTTAATTAAAGATAAATTACTAAATGTAATAAATGTAATTAGAGATCATTAATTATTATAATTAATGATGTAAGTTAAAATGGACTTATTTGGAAATAATTAATAAATGAAGGAATTCATTAATGTAATAAATTAGAGAAGTAATGTAATTAATTTTAGTAATTTGAAAGGTTACTTTCTATAATTGGTATAAGATAATTAATTTGTAAAAATAATTAAAGGATAATCACTAAAATTTAATTAAAGGTAATTAATCTAGAATGATTAATTAAGATGGAAAGTAAGGAATGATTAATTAATTGACTTGTAATTAATTAATGGTTATGTAAGCAAGATTAATATTGATGAAGTAATTAATTTAATTTACTTTAAATTAATTAGAGATTTGTAATTAATTTAATTCATTTTAAATTAATTATAAATGGTGTGATTATTAATCATTGTTTATATATGATGGATGATATTGATTTCCTTGATTTGTTGTGATCTCAGTTATGAGATGAATAATATTTATTGTGATATGGATGCTTGTTTAAGTATGACGATATTGATTATCTGTTTGAATTGATAATATGGATTATCTGTTTATGATGATGATGATGTTATTATCTATTGTTATACTGTGATTTATCTATCTGTGTGTATATAGATAATTGAATTAAATTGTTTTAACTTTAAAACAACTTGGACCTAAAAGATGGCGGTTTGGATTTCGATGAGACCGGGATCGGGTTTCCAGATTTGGATATCCGAAAACCACATCGATCCAAATTAACGATAGGTCGTGAATCTCAAGTGAAGATGAAGATTCAGAGTGCAAGGGTTATTGTCGTTAACTCTGAGGGTGATTCCAAAATGAGTGTAACGAGATAATGCCTTCGGTTTCGTTCGAACCCGGAACGAACTTGTATGGATTGAATGCTTTCAGAACATCGTCAGGTGGACGATGAGCATTCTAAGAGATGTGTTCTCTAAAGGTAATCGTAGCCTCAAGCCTCATCAACCAGGAATGGCTAAAACAGGGGAGGTGCAGCAAGGTTAGTGGGTAGCACCCAAGTAGGATGAGATTTCCCCTGTCTAGAGTCCCTTTTTATTCGGCTGTGTGGCGGTTGCTAGCTACAACCGCGGGGTTTCTTATCCGGGAATTATCCAGTAAGGGATGGTTCCGGCCTTGTGTTGAAGGGGACTTAGGGTGGGTCCTCGGTACGGTGATCTAGGCCACGTACTGTGACGGGCGGTACCCCAGTAGCCCTGCCATTGTATGGAATCCAATCTCCAATAAGCGCCGTACGTTTTGATTGTGCCCAACTATGTTGAAATGTGAGATGTAAGCATTTCAGCTATTTCTGTATTATACTTGAAAACCCTAGACACTATTATAATATCACTGGATTTCCTATCAAATGGTTTGGTTAGCGTAAGGTAAAACTTACCCATGTTTATGTGTGGGGAGTCTTACGTGATACCTTTGATTTCAAAAGGATTTTCAAAGTTAAGCAACTTTAACCGTTTACTCATACCAGACCCATGTCTGACCCGGAGTTTATTTCTGTTTTTCCTAAACTCTCGGGTACCCAAATTTTTACGGGTAGCCAAGGGATTCAGGTTAGCTTTGACGAATTCTGGAGGAGCAATGGAGCAGGAGGCTTCAGCGTATAGATATATATTGGTTCCGCTGTGTTAGTGTTTATCTGTATTTCCGCTGTGTTGTATCTCTGTATTGTATTGAGATGTATCGAGTTGTATTAACTAGACAGGTGTTTATAACTGTCTAGTATATGCTGTATATTCTGTGTAACTCTGATGGATGTTGTATATTATAGATATTTATGTGATATATTATATTTTATTCGTTCCGCTGTTGAGATTCTGATGTTGTTTTGTTCTTTCTTCTCTATCTTTTCTATTTCTCACCTCTTTCTTTCTTATCGATGATGCGATTTTCCGGGCGTGGAATTTCGGGTCGTCACAGCTACAGAGCTCGGTCGGCCGGACCCTGTTTCCAGCCCTTCCCAGCCTACCTAATACAATGGCCAATCTCGACCAATTTGCAACCGCTCGAGCAACGGCGCTAAGGGTTTATGCCAATCGACTACCCGGCCCTATATGCTCTTCAATGCATCACAAAAATCATGACCAAAGATCAAAGTTTGGATTTTTAAAGAATTGAACTCAAAACACTAAAAATTGGAATATTCACCAAATCAATCCAAACCAAAAGCAATTGCACAAGAATAAGTGTTAGGAATTCATACCTAACAATCGAAGATAAATATATATTAAGATGTGAGATAAAAATCTCACCTTTGACACAAGAACAAGGAAGGAGAAGCTTGAAATCAAAGGAGAGGCAACCACTCTTCAATCCTAACTCAAGAAGCTCCAACTAAGATCAAAACAAGCATCTCCCAAATTTAGGTTTAGGAAATAAACTGTAATTGATAAGAGAATGAGTTGGAGAAGATGAAGTGGAGGCTTACCAATGGCTTCTCTTTAATTTTGGAGCAAGAATTCAACTTTGCAAAGAAGATAAGGGCTTAGGATTTTAGTTTCCACTCCCCTCCTCCATTTTTGATGAAGCTAGGGTGTTAGGAAATGAAAGTGAAATAATGAAGAGGAGGAGTGGTTCAGAAATGATATAAGGTGAGTTGGGTTAGTGGGCTGAACCCAAATCCAAACCCAAAGCCTTAAGTGAAAATGTAGCAAAAATCAACTTACTTCAAACATATCGAAGTTTATACTCAAAAAGGTCGCAAACGTCATTTTGAACTCAATGGGGGTGGTCTCGAGTCCTAATTTGACCGTATGCAAAAAGTAGCTTTTCGGACTTTAATCCGATTAACGATGAAATATTTAAATATAAAATCGATAAATATGCGGGTTGTTACAGACTCCCCTCCTTAAAGAAATTGCGTCCTCGCAATACTTAGCAAGAAAATAAAGAGTAACAACCATAAAAGCATATCAACACAAAAGAAAATTTGAAACAAGAAGTTCACCATAAAGAGCACGAAAGAGTAAACCCGGACGAGTTCGCTCAATGAATTCTCTAGATTTCCCAAGAGCAATCCTTGGAATTTGAGAACCATAGAACTTTCACAATAAGAACATCTTTATTTCGAAGGCGCTCAACCTCCGAAGCAATGATGTGAATATAATGTTTCTCATAAGTCAAATATGGTGAAACTTCGATTCCTACTATAACACCAGACTCGAGAATAAAAATCGGAAACCAAAAATCATTTCCATAGTTAAAAGACGTGGAAAACGTCAAGACAGAAAATTGAGCCGGGGCAACGGCATAGTATAACAACAATACGCCCGAGAAACTGGAAACACGAACAACTCCGAACATCGACGTAGTTCGATAACGGTACGTCCAATGAACGGAACTCGAATAATTCAGAACAACGACGTAGTACAAAACGGTACGTCCAATGAACCGAATACCATAAAAGAACATCGGACGCTAGTCCATAAAAGAAATGAGATAAAGCTCAATAAAACGAAGTATATCAAAACATTCGACGAACTTGGTAAAAGATCATTCCATTCGGACATCATCAAAGAAACAACTGCTTGTTGTTTGCAACTAAGGATATTGGCAACACGATTTCCCCTTTCGGGAGTATAAAGGATATTAAGATCATAAGATGCAAGGAACTCTAGCCAATATTAAGTTCCTTATGAGAAAATAAATATTCCAAAGATTTATGATCGAGGTGGAGAACAAATTTCTCCTCCAAAATGATGATGCCAAACTCTAAAAGTGAAAACAATAGCCGCGAGCACTAGATCATGAGTGGCATACCTAGTCTCGATCGGCTTTAATGATTTAGAAGCACAAGTGATAGCACGTTCTCTTTTGCAAGAGAACGGCATCCAAACCAATACGATTAGCATTGGTACAAAAGATAAAGTCTTGGTTCCCATTGGGAATCACAAGAATAGAAGTATCGGAAAAGAAAGAATTTCTTTTAAATAATCTTCTTTCTCGAAAAGCTAAAATTTTCAAAATTACATTTATCTTTATGGAGAAATTTACATTTTTACAAGTCAATTTACTGTGTCTGATTGTCTCATCAAAGCGTTTAGGAAATTCCTATCGATAACGTTGATCAAGCGCATCGACCAAAATTCTTAAAGCACTCAATGGGCAATACAATCACAAAATCATCTTCAAGACAATAGACATGTTTCTTAAAAACTTTTAAGAATATTCTTTGTTTGCTTAAAGAACAAAAATCCAATTGTACTTATAAATAAATCTTATGAAAAAGATTTGCAAAATTTTAAATTGTTGTTTTCATCCAAAATCAATATATACAAGAATGGTCTCATCGAAATATTCATAGAATACTCGATTTACAAAAATGGATGAAATAAACTGGATAAACTGAATGACATAACAAGTCATTCATAAGAATCATAACGTGTGCGGAATGCGGTAAATGGATAACTCCCGCAACTCGTAGCAAATGAAAATCGGTGGCAAGGTCGAGCTAAAAAGACCTTAACTCCACTCAAAAGATTGCTTAGGTGATAATCCTAAGACAAACTCAAAAATACCAGAAAATTCTCAAACTACATAAATGAGAAGGATAACACTTTCCTCATTATGCGGGTTTAAAGAATAAAAATTGATGCCACCAAAAATTTGAAATTGGAATCACAAAGAAAAATAGAAATCTGCTTAACATATTGAAAATGTCGAAAATGAATAGTCCACTCGAGACATAGGATATGGCTATATAAAAATTAAGTCAATCCTTACAAAAATCAATTCCGAAGCCTAAGTAAAAAATCAGCTCGGAAAGATAAATCACATAAAATAATTTCGACATCAATAAAAAGCAAATTGAGTGTTGCGGATCCACCAACCGGATTCGCAATTCTCAAAGAAGTCATCAAGCCCAAAATGTTTTAAAGAAAAAGAATCGAAATGTTCTTTTGATATAAAAATAATGAGATGAACCCATATCAAAAGAACTCAAATGGGAAGATCACGAAATAAAACAATAGCATCAAGGATTGAATGTAAAATACCTTGACCAAGAGAAGGGTTGCTAGGAGCTTGCACTACATTGAGCTTTCCCTCCTTCCTACTTTGAAGTATGGGACATGCAGTTATATGGTGACCCGAATTTTTGCAATAGCGACAATAAAGAGGTTTCGGACACTCCCTTGCATAGTGGTCTGCGGAACCACAATTGTAGCATTGTCCATGACTAGTGGTAGGAGTCTTTGCTACCGGAGTTTGTTGCTTCCCTTTCTTGTCGAGATTGGGATAGGGATTGGGGCCTTTGAATTTAATAGGCCTTTTCATGTTGTTTTTGAAGTTTTGTTTAGCACTTACAACTTCAACATTACTCTCTCTATCGGCCTCTTCAAGACGAAGAGCGATATCAATAAGCTGATCAAATGAAACCTCGAGTTTCAGGAGTAATGGCTTCTTAAGATTCTTATTCAAGCCATAGACAAATCTCTGGTTCTTCTTCAACGGGGTGTTAATGTATTCAACCCCGTATTTGGAAAGAGATTCGAAAGATGCGACGTAGTCCGTCACAGAAGATTCACCTTGAACAAGGTCAATAAAACGCCGGGCCAAAGTTACTTTTTCAGCCTCAGGCACAAATTTCAATTCGAATCTTTCCCGGAATTGCTCCCAAGTGAGATCCGCTTCAACGATTTCAGAAATAAGAAGCTCATACCAATCCAATGCTCTTTCTTGGAGCATGCTAGAAGCCACTTGGACTCGGTGGAGATCAATAAGGTTCATGCGAGAAAAGATGTGATCGCATGATTTGAGCCAAGCTTGAATTTCAATAACACTCTCGGATCCCTTGAATGGCCTTCCACCCAAATCGGTATAGTCTCTGCACAAGCGTGCAAATCCAGATCTAGGATGAGTTGGCTCTGGAACGGGTCCGATAGCTTGAGCATTCTTAACAAGATCTAGAAGCTGCTGGGCAGACATAAATACTCCCTCCTGAGGAGTAGCACTAGATTGACCGACGTTGGTACGGCCAGATCTAACCATTTCTTTTCTTTAAGAAAGAAAGAAAAGAGAAAAAGGTTAATCTCAGAATGAAAATCAAACAAACTTGATTGATAAAACAAGGAATCATAAAATGAAAATAGGATAGAACGGTACGAAGACCCGAATCAAATCCTATGGCACGATTCCTAAGAAAGACTTAGGACAATGATCCTTGCTAGATTATTCTACATTGTTCCGAAGTTTGGCTCTGATACCAAGCTGTGACGCCCCACCTCTATACCCACGCTAGCCAAGGACACTACGGGGTAATGCCGTCAACTAGCATGGAGAATAAGGCTGTTGAGGAGCGACCATCCGTGTAACTTCTTTGTGCGAGCACCGATATGTCAGATAGAATAGAATGCATATCTTTTAAGGAGGAAATCCGACATACCGATACAAACACAAAGCTATCACACGGTGGCTATATATAATCTTCGGAAACAAACATAGAAATAAACGTAACATAAATCAGTCACAGACAATTCATATCACAAAGGCGGAAGAAGATATGAATAAACATATAACACATGAAAGTGTATATCAGAGTAGTGGTCAAATAAGATCCACGATAACACAAAAGAATAGATACAAGTGCTAGACAACAGAATATGTATACATCAATGAGTCAATATATCGAATGTATACAACCAAAAACTACAATGCTAGAGTAGTAAGCCAAAAGTCATAAGATGGCTCCAGATAAGAAGTCATGAGGAAGCACCTGTAAAATCTCAGTCTGACCCGAGTATTATTTAAGAAGAAAATAATAAACGGATCAGTCTAACTATAATTATCAGATAAAATGAGATATAAGAAGAGATATGACAAAAACGTATGATAACCATAAAGCCATACTATGATAAGTATCTAATCGAAAATCAATCCAGAGATTAATCAATATCACAAGAATCTTCTCAAAGATTAAAAGAATGTCATATTCTTAATTTAATTCACCAAGCCACAATAAATGACATACATATCAATGCCAACTGAACAAGGTGGTGAAACATAAATCCTAGAAATCAATAAATTAGAATCCAGAAATCACAAGAAAGAAGATGGCCAATCCCATAAACTGAACATCGACGCACCTAGAAAGGTTCGCCCCATGTAAAGTCTAGCATCGATACACCTAGAAAGACGTACCCCATGCAAAGTCGAACATCGACGCACCTAGAAAGATACGACCCATGCTCTAGCATTGACGCACCTAGAAATATACGCCCCATGCATAAATAAACATCGACGCAACTAGAAAGATATGCCCCATGTAATGTCTAACATCGATGCACCTACAAAGATACACCCCATGCAAAGTCGAACATCGACGCACCTAGAAAGATACGACCCATGCATAGACGAACATCGACGCACCTAAATAGATACGCCCCATGCCCCGACTTATTGAGCCGATTCCTCCACGAAGTAAATAAACATCGATGCACCTAAATAGGTACGACCCATGTTCTAGCATCGACGCACCTAGAAAGATACGCCCCATGCATAAATAAACATCGACGTATCTAGAAAGATACGACCCATGCGATAAATGAGACGAAGCTCAATACAATGAGGTACAGTCCTTCATACGGACAAAGAGACATCGCACAATTGCTAGTCTAAATCATAAAATGATCATCATCGATCATAAAGAAGTGTCGATTAAACTAAGCTAGTAAATATAAGAGTTTAGCTTCATGTCCCATAACCACTTGCTTAACTCAAATATTTACGAACAGATTGTAGATCTGCACTAGAAAATTGTCACAAGAGTTTCAATATGTGTGAATCGAAATCACACCAATGAGGTATAGACTAACCTTGAAGATAAAGAGATATGTGTGAATCGAAATCACACAAATGGTGTCTAGTCTAACCTCGCAAACAAAGAGACATCGCTCAATCGCTAGTCTAAATCACAAGAATGATCATCATGATCATAAGGAAGTGTCGATTACACTAAGCTAGTAAATATAAGAGTTTAGCTTCATGTCCCATAACCACTTGCTTAACTCAAATATTTACGAACAAACTGTAGATCTCCACTAAAAAATTGTCACAAGAGTTTCAATCGAACAAGTCCATCAATTAACCGACGAAGTAAACGCAAGCGTTTCATACCACTTGTTTTGCTAAGCCGTTTAATTATATTTTCTCATACGAATGAGGTAAAGGTTTGTATATACTAATAGATTGGAAAACAGTTTTATAAACGAGTTTGATATTGAAAATAGAGTTGAAATCGTTTTAATGAAAGAGTTTTGATATTTAATACTAGTATAGAAAAACTTTATATTTTGAATTGACAAATCATAGAAGTGATTGTAGAAACAATCAATCATAAAAATTCACGTTCGAAGACGTGAGTAAAGTCCAAAGAAATCAATCCCAAAACCATCATAGTAGAAATTCTGATGAATGTTTTTTGGATAAGATCGCCTACGCAGAGGTGTACGGGGTTCGACCTGCCCGGTCAGGTCGTGGGGGTCCAGGGGGCAGCGCCCCGTCAAAACGGTACGACCTAGTGAAGACAAAATGAGGTCTAACGACCTAAGGGGGATAGGGTCGAGCGACCTAACGAGGTACCATCCCGAAAGAGGAGTCATCAAAGTCCTAAGAAATGATAACAACAAATAGGAGACAACATGAATCGATTAAAGTTGGAAAGCACACAAAATAGGCGAATAGGCAAAACAGCATCAGGTCGGTCGGCCGGCATCAGGGCTCGGTCGACCGGACCCTGTTCTGGAAAATAGTTCGGGAAGCAGGTCGGTCGACTGAGCTCTGCAGCCGGTCGACCAAACCCAAACAGAGAAGTGCTTAGCACTTTTGGAAGCAGGTCGGTCGACCGGCTATAGAGCTCGGTCGGCCGGACCCTGTTTCCAGCCCTTCCCAGCCTACCTAATACAATGGCCAATCTCGACCAATTTGCAACCGCTCGAGCAACGGCGCTAAGGGTTTATGCCAATCGACTACCCGTCCCTATATGCTCTTCAATGCATCACAAAAATCATGACCAAAGATCAAAGTTTGGATTTTTAAAGAATTGAACTCAAAACACTAAAAATTGGAATATTCACCAAATCAATCCAAACCAAAAGCAATTGCACAAGAATAAGTGTTAGGAATTCATACCTAACAATCGAAGATAAATATAGATTAAGATGTGAGATAAAAATCTCACCTTTGACACAAGAACAAGGAAGGAGAAGCTTGAAATCAAAGGAGAGGCAACCACTCTTCAATCCTAACTCAAGAAGCTTCAACTAAGATCAAAACAAGCATCTCCCAAATTTAGGTTTAGGAAATAAACTGAAATTGATAAGATAATGAGTTGGAGAAGATGAAGAGGAGGCTTACCAATGGCTTCTCTTTAATTTTGGAGCAAGAATTCAACTTTGCAAAGAAGATAAGGGCTTAGGATTTTAGTTTCCACTCTCCTCCTCCATTTTTGATGAAGCTAGGGTGTTAGGAAATGAAAGTGAAATAATGAAGAGGAGGAGTGGTTCAGAAATGATATAAGGTGAGTTGGGTTAGTGGGCTGAACCCAAATCCAAACCCAAAGCCTTAAGTGAAAATGTAGCAAAAATCAACTTACTCCAAACATATCGAAGTTTATACTCAAAAAGGTCGCAAACGTCATTTTGAACTCAATGGGGGTGGTCTCGAGTCCTAATTTGACCGTATGCAAAAAGTAGCTTTTCGGACTTTAATCCGATTAACGATGAAATATTTAAATATAAAATCGATAAATATGTGGGTTGTTACAATTACCAAAGAAATTTTCAGACCATGCTTTACTTATGATATTACTATACTCAGGTTCAAGGACCCAAGCATTATAAAATTTGAAGCTTCTTTTATCTTTTAACAACTTCTGACCAGAAGAGAAAATAATAGGGGAATGGTCAGAAAGAACAGGGTGGGGGAAAAAGGAAGATAAAGTTGGCCAGGTGGTTAATGCTTTGAGGTTTGCAAAAGAGTGATCAATCTTAGGGAAAGTTCTGACACTAGATCGACTCCTGTTATTCCATGTGAATTCAGCACCAGAAGAGGGTAATGAAAGCAGGTGTGATTCCTCAATAGCTTTATTTAGGGGATAAATATCATTTGGTAGAAGGGGACGACCACCATTTATCAGTCAAAGATAAACAGCAGTTAAAATCCCCAAAGACAAGCCAGGGATGGGTATTTTGCCTGAAAGCAGGAAGGAGATCGAGGAAAGTTTGTCTTGAGGTGGATGAGTTATGAGCATAGACTATAGTTATATAGAAAGAGAGGGAAGAATCATAGCATTTGGCATGAAAATGGATGACTTGGTCAGTGCAAAGGACAGAAGATAGGGTTAAAACAGTTGGATCATGGATGACCATAATTCGACCATAGGAGGCTTGATTCAAATTATGGTTAAGAGTCTAGTTAGGGTTTATATGCTTTGCAGCTTTTAAAGTAAGGGTCTCATTCAACTTAGTTTCAAGAATAGCAAAGAGGGATATTTTGTGCTTGTTAATGATAAATTTCACTTGATCAAGCTTTGTTAAGGAATGAGCTCCTCTAATATTCCATATTGCATAGGTTTGCATCATTTGGTATACTTCAGAGATTGATGAACCACATTTTTCATGCTACTAGTTGCAGGAGAAACTCTTTGAACATTGTTTATATCAACATTTTGATCAATCCTATCAGACAGACACTTGCCATTAGACTTGCCTTTCTTTGGGGTATTTTGTGAGATAATAGAGTTATGAGGCAAAGAAATCCATCCAGGCAGATGGCCAGAGAAGGTGTAACAACCTGAGGAGGGGGGATACTATTTTAATGTTCAGCTAAAATCAGGGCCATTAGATCTTTTTCTAGTTCTTCCCTAAACTGGGTTTCAGCTATCTGAATTTGTATTTTTCTTCTTTCTTTATTTGCAATTAAAACCTGTTTGTCACTTTTTTGCATTGCTGGTTCTTCTCTTGAAATGGCAATTTCATAGTCAATTGCATCAGGGGTTTTATAAAGGGGCATTTCACCAGAAGGACAAACTTTGCAGTCCAATTAGTTTCTAGGACACACATTCAAAGCAATTACTTTCAAGGCCAAAGTCAGCAGAATAATTACTTTCAAGGACAAAGTCATCAGTCCAATTACTTTCAAGGACATAATTTCATAGGTTTTTAGGTCATAGAAACTAATTATTTTACGTTTTGTCCTTGAAAGTAATTATTTCAGTTGTGTGTCCTAGAAACTAATTCCACTTGCTAAAGAAGCCCTTGTGGCTAATTTCCACTTTTATAAATCTGTTCAGCTTGATTAGAGTTTACAGTTGCTGGCACCATCCCTGCACTACTGTTATCCTGATCCCTCATAACATTATGCAATATTATGAGGGATGAGTCTTGTTCACCACTAATTTTAGTCTGCTTGCTTGCCAGTAATTCCCCTTCCTCAACTTGCTCTTCTTTGTCACAGTTATCATTGCATGGTTCATTATCACTTATGACATAGTTTGACTCACTCTCAGTTTCTTCCATCAGAACATAAAATTTATTGGTATTGGTTCTTATTTCCTCATTTGTTTTAGCTTGTTTTCCTTTTTCCATTGTGTTAGCATTTTTGACAATTTCCTCATTTTTTTGGTTCATCCTCAGAAGTTGCTTCCTCATTTATCTGAATTTCAGTTCTATTTTCTTTTTCCTTATCTCTTCTCATTTTAGTTCCCTTACTTTCAACCCTTCTCCACTCCTGCTTTTTCTTTGTGACTCCTATAGTTTTTTCATTTCGATCTACATTGTCCCTTCTTTCCTTACCAGACTTTATTTCTGTTGCTACCTTCCCTTCTAGATTTATTTTCTTTTTCAAGCACATATCAGTCATATGCCCAAATTCTTTGCACCCGCTGCATACTTCTGGCTTCCATAAATATTCTACTTTTACAATCTGCTCTGAACCATCAAGCAATCTCACTGTAAATTCATCCAATAATTCCACTGATGGAGTGATTTCTACCATGCATTTTGCATAACCTATTCTTTCCAACTTCTCAGTTTGTTCATCCATACACATGAAATTGCCAATTCGACTAGCTAGCTAATTAATGCCTATATGTGACCAAGCATATAACAGGATATTTGAAAGTCTGATCCAAACCAGAACAGATTTAATAGTACTGCAACTATTTCCAACATTTGGATCCCATTGCTTTACAATGAATAACTTGTTCCTCATGATAATTGGATCAGATGCAATTATTTTCCTTCTACCTTCCTCACAAGATAGATTGAAAAGGAACAGGAAACCATCGGACTTAACTTTTATTGAACCCTTTAATTTCCAAACTCTTTTTAGATGTGCTATTACTGTGAGATAAGAAAGTGGTTTATCAAGGAAAAAGCCTACCAGGTATTCTCCCCAAATTTCATTTCCAGCTCTTATTACATTCTCTGGAGGAACTAAGACATGGCCCTCAAAGACAAGAGGAACTTGAATTGGGATATGCTTCCCTGCATTACGAGGTTTTGCCTTAAAGAGAGAATTCCATTGAACAGATGGGACAATCCGAGATGAATTGGAGATAAGATTTTGGACAGGAGGAGAAGGACAGATGGAATCAACATGGGGTGAGATAGGCAAAGTTGGCATGGCTGGATCAGGCGGGAGAGGGTCAGGAGGAAATTGGGGAGGCTGAAGATGAACAGGAGCAGGGATGGTCGTAGGGATGGGAGGGGTGATGGATAGGACAGGGGAGCAGTTTGAAAGGACGAGGAGTGGAGGGAAAGAAGGATCAGAGGCCATTAAAAAATGAAAACTTTGGGGCCATGGATACTTTGTATTCCATAGCCTTCGGTTAGCCGGTTTTATAAGTGGCCGTGCACTATGTCTCATTATTGTGGCCGCTGGGTATCGAACCGGTGCCACTACAACACAATGTAGCAACTCCACTATGTCTTAACCACTGGACCACTAGAACTTGACTAAACTTTGGGGCCATGGATACTTTGTATTCCATAGCCTTCGGTTAGCCGGTTTTATAAGTGGCCGTGCACTATGTCTCATTATTGTGGCCGCTGGGTATTGAACCGGTGCCACTACAACACAATGTAGCAACTCCACTATGTCTTAACCACTGGACCACTAGAACTTGACAAAAACTTTGGGGCCATGGATACTTTGTATTCCATAGCCTTCGGTTAGCCGGTTTTATAAGTGGCCGTGCACTATGTCTCATTATTGTGGCCGCTGGGTATCGAACCGGTGCCACTACAACACAATGTAGCAACTCCACTATGTCTTAACCACTGGATTTTAAAATCACACACATATATATTTTTGAATAAAAGATTATTTACATATAATTAAAAGATTAATATTTGAAATTTGAAGTTTAAGTTTGAAATAGTTTTTATTTTAGATCGAGATCTATTTTTAAATTTATATCTATCTTAACATATTTAGATATTAATTTGAATTATCTTGAATTAGTTAATTTCTTTTAAATAAACACTACTAAATACATAAGGGAGAGTATGTGTGTGTATATATGTGTGTGTGTACGTATGTATATATATAAATATTATATATAAATTATACCAATTATAGATAGCAAATGCATATATAAAGGGGCTAATGTGTTTGTTGTAGTCTAAACCCCAACACTTATATACATACACATTAAGTCATGTGAGAAATGCGGATTACGGATCTTAAGGCTGGAATAACAATAGATGGGGGTGAATAGTGCTTTATGGATTTTTTAAATCTTTTTGAATTTTATTTAATTTAAACACCAACAAATGCAATTCACAAACACAGATATAATCACAGAATCAGACACATATGTAAATACTAAATAAAAGCAGTAAAGGAAAGAACACACCAGGATTTTATACTGGTTCGGAGTTACCCTACATCCACTCCCGTACAATCGTACGGATTTCTTATCAAAATAATCTCCCAGATTACACCCTCAGTTTCAAGGCTACGAGGTACACCCTCCTGTATCCGAGTCTAGGGCAAACTCTCTTGATTTAACCAGGCTACAAGATCACCTAATTGATTTCTGGGGCTATATCATACACAATTGATTTCAAGGCTCAACCGCACCTTTTACTCAACAGTTTGATTTACAAAAGATTCTATAACTCTGAATAACACTAAGATCTTATGGAGAGAGTGGTAGAGAATCAAACAAGAGATAATCAAGTTTGATTCACTTGGTATTTTGGCAAAGTATAGTTTAGGATTCTTTAGAATAAATGTGGAAGATGAAGAGGAAGAAAATAAATGAAATCTGATAAAAATTCGTTTAGAACTTACTGGTATTTATAGTAGAGCAACAACCATATCTATTCGTGAAAGGACACGACGAATAGACACTTCTTTTGAAAATTGAAATTTGAAAATAACGGACACCATGTCGACATGGGGGGTTGAGGGATGTCGACATGCTCAAGGCAAAATTGATGTTTTGATTTTCTTATTAAAATTGGTTTCTATAATTTGTCAAAACAATTTCTAAACTTTGTAAATATATTTAAACATATAAAAGAGTTTAGAAAATAATTTTTAATATATATAATCTTAATCTATAAAGTGATTTAAAATCTGAGTATATAAATATTTTAAAGCTAAATATTTAAAACAAGAGATGGTTTAAAAATAAGGACAATTTTGAAATCAAAATATTAAAAATGATAAAAATGGTTTTAAGGCTAAAATATTTCAAACAAGAGAGATGTCTTTTTGAAAAGAAAGCTTTGAAAACATTTTTTAAAAACAAGAGATATATTTTTGAAAAACATTTTTATAAAAATAGTGGATATCAAAATAGGACCACTATATGTTCCATTAGATATTGTCATGGGTTCCATCCCACTAGGGTTCCATCCCTTTAATTGGCTCGAAGTGGATTCCATTCCACGAATAAATTTCGAATAAAGATGTAAGTGCTTTTAAGAAGTTTTAACATAATTCTAGACTAACTACATTATCTTGTACTGTTTGAAATCTTGAACTCTTGATAACTTGATTTCTTGATATCCATGAGTCTTCAATCTTGATATCTTCGATCTTTAAATTCATCGGTCTTGTATCTCTATACTGTACAATCTTCATTCTTAGTACCTGCATGTTTATATTCTACATATACATATATATCTAAACCATAACGTTAGTATTTATATTTTATAACAAGTCCTAAGGTTGTTGTCATCAAGACCATCATCTCAAGGACTAACAATCTCCCACTTTTTGATGATGACAACCTATGTTTATAAAATATACTTCACCTTCACTATAACTCCCCCTAAAACTAATAACTCCCCCTTAATCTAAGCCTAACTACTCTATTTTATACTTCTCCTCCTTTGTCATTAACAAAAAAATAATTCTAAACTTATATAACTCCCCCTTAATCTAATCACCTTCACTATAACCAAATTCCCATCTTTGTCAAAACAGACTTCGCCTACGCAGACCACGTTGTCGTCTTCTTCCATAGGTGCTTCTTCCTCTTCTTCTTCTTCCTCTTCGCTGTGCTCTAGGGGTTATGCACTTGAATGTTGGGAGAATTTTCTTCAATCGCAATAGGATTTGCATGATTATCCATTAGGAATTTTTGCAAATTCCGAAGAATTTTGCCTTGCTTTTCATGTTCTTTTGCCATCCTTATTTGCACAACTTGAAGTTCGGTCAACATTTGCATGGCATCCTTCATAGATTCTTCAATCTTTATCACACGTGCCAGTGTAGTGCGTTGGAATGGACCAGAATGAGGAGAAGGGAAAGAAACGATGTCATTTTGGTTTGATTTAGTGGAGGAGGCCATTAATTTTAATTTTCAGAAGTTTATTACAGAGAAAGAGAAGTGAGAAGACAAAAAAATTCGAAATACGTAGGTTTATATAACTACCAAACTGATTTTAGAGGGAAAATCAAATTTTCAAATTTTACCGTTGTATGTCAACATGGGTGGTAGGGGTATGTCGACATCCCTATGAAAAATTTGGTTTTCTTGTATATCTCTGTTTATTAAAAATATATGTTACTATATCTATATTCTATATCTCAGTTATTGAACAAATGCCTAGTTCTCTTCTTAATTTAGTAAATATAGGTTGATTTAAGGGTTTGGTTAAAATATCAGCAATTTGATTCTCGGAGTTGATAAATTCAAGAGAAATAATCTCTTTACTTATATTATCTCTGAGAAAATGATGATTGATATCAATATGTTTAGTCCTAGCATGATAAGTAGGATTTTTTGATAAATTTATTGTACTAGTATTATCACAATAAATTGGTGATTTTGAAATTGTTAATCCAAAATCTTTTAGGGTTTGTTGCATATAAATGACTTGAGAGCAAGCCAAAGCAGCAGAGATATATTCTGCTTCAGTTATTGATAAAGAAAGAGTGTTTTTCTTTTTACTAAACCATGAAATTAGAGAATGCCCCAAAAGGTGACAAGTTCCACTTGTACTTTTTCGGTCCGATTTGCAACCAGCATAGTCAGCATCACAATAAGAGATTAAATCAAATGAATCATTTTTAGGGTAAAATCAACCATAGTCAAAAGTATGTTTAACATATCTTATGATACGTTTCATAGCTTTTAAGTGAGTCTCTTTGGGTTGAGATTGGTATCTTGCATAGAGACAAACACTATGCATGATATTAGGTCTACTCGCAGTGATATAAAGTAGTGATCCAATCATTCCCCTATATAGTTTTTGATTTACATCTTTTGAAAGATCTTCTTTATTTAAAGCTTCATTGGTTGCCATGGGAGTGGGTTTTCCACTTGCAGTAGTCATACCAAATTTACTAACTAGATCCCTAGCATATTTTTCTTGACTAATAAAAATACCATTATCTAATTGTTTTATTTGTAAACCTAAGAAGAAAGTAAGTTCACCCATATGACTCATCTCAAACTCTTTTGTCATTATTCCAGAAAATTCTTTATTCATTTCATGATTAGTTGAACCAAAAATAATATCATCTACATAAAATTGTACTAGTTGGATATCATTTTTATTTCTTTTAATGAAAAGAGTATTATCTACTTTACCAATTTCAAAATTTGATTGTAAAAAAAAGATCTTAGTCTGTCATACCATGCTCTAGGAGCTTGTTTCAAACCATATAGAGCTTTCTTAAGGTTGAAAACATGGTTTGGAAAATTTTCATCTTCAAAGAGTGGAGGTTGTTCAACATAAACTTCCTCTTTAACAAATCCATTTAGAAAAGAACTTTTAACATCCATTTGAAATAATTTGAAATTATTATAGTTTGCGAAAGCAAGTAGAATTCCAATGGCTTCTAATCTTGCTATGGGTGTAAAGATTTCATCAAAATCTATTCCTTCTTCTTGACAATAACCTTATGTGACTAATCGAGCTTTATTTCTAATGATCTCACCTAGTTCATTCATTTTATTTTTATAAACCCATTTAGTTCCTATTATAGTTTCATCCACGGGTCTAGGAACAAGTTCCCAAACATCATTTCTGGTGAATTAATTTAGTTCTTCTTGCATAGCCAGAATCCATGAATCATTAGACGATGCTTCCTTTGGATTTTTAGGTTCAATAGATGATATAAAAGCTACATTACTCATGTTATTTAGTTGATTTCTAGTTCTAACAATAGATTCAATATCTCATAGTATATTTTCTATAGGATGATCTTTTAAAAGCTTAACCTTTTTATTTGAATGAATAAGATTATTATTTGTTTCAATTGATTCATTATTTAGGGTAGCAAAATCTTCTTCATCATTAATTTGTTCAACATCTTCGAAATTTTCATCAAACGAAACATGCATTGTTTCTTCAATGGTATTAGTTCTTAAATTGAAAACTCTGTATGCTTTACTTCTATTAGAATATTCGATAAAGATTCCTTTGTCGGATTTAGGATCAAATTTATCCAAATTGTCTTTTGTATTTAGAATAAAACATTTACTTCCAAAGATTCTAAAATAAGATACCTTTGGTTTCTTCTTGTAAAGAAGTTTATAAGGTGTTTTATCAGTTAATGGTTTAATTAATATTCCATTCAAAATGTAGCAAGCTGTAGCGACTGCTTCAGCCCAAAAATGTTTTGGTAAATTACTATCTGAAAGCATTGTTCTAGCACACTCTTGAATCGTCCTATTTTTACGTTCTACCACTCCGTTTTGTTGTGGAGTTCTTGGAAAAGAGAAATTATGAGTTATTCCCTTTTTATTGCAAAATCTCTCAAAACTTTCATTTTCAAATTCCCCACCGTGATCACTACGAACAGTTATAATTTTTAAAGAAAGTTGGTTTTGGAGTCTTCTTGTAAAAATTTAAATGAATCAAAAGTATTACTTTTATGTTTCATAAAAATTGTCCATGTAAACCTAGAATAATCATCTACAATTACAAAGACATATTTATTGTGATTTATTGATTGAATTTGAGATGGACCAAACAAATCTATATGAAGTAACTCAAGAGGTTTTGAAGTTAAAATCATATCTTTTAATTTGAAAGAACTCTTCCTAAGTTTTCCTAATTGACAAGCATCACATATACTATCTATTTTAAAATTCATTCTAGGGAGACCTCTTACTAGATCAAGTTTAGAAAGTCTCGATAAGAGTTTAAAATTCAAATGCCTAAATCTTTTATTCCAAATCCAAGGGCCACTTGTATTAGCCAAAAGACACAGATTATCATTTGAGATTTTCATACTAAGAATATAAATATTTTTCTTCCTAATTGCTTCAAATATAATATTTGATTTATTATCTTTGATGCGACACTTATCTTTTTCAAATTTAATTTTGTATCCTTTATCGCAACGTTGACTAATGCTAAGCAGATTGTGTTTCAGATTCTTAACTAATAAAACATTAGAAATAGTAGGAGTTTTAGAGTTACCGACATTGCTGATGCCAATCACATATCCTTTTGAGTTGTATCCAAAATTAACCAATCCTCCATCTTTATAGATAATATCATTCAACATATCTGGATTACCAGTCATGTGTCTTGAACATCCACTATCAAGTATCCACTTATTCTTCTTGATTTGCACAATTTGTCCATTGAGTGTTGATTCTTCAAAGGCCATATAACATTTTTCTTTCTGCACAGAATACAAACTCGATAGATAACTTGATTTTCTATAATAACTATATGCAAACTTATGAGACAATGATGATTTGAGCAGTTTTAAACTAGTGTTAACAAAATCCCCAAAAATAGCCATTTTAAAAACTTTTTCAAAATTCAGATTACGAAAACTTTGAAAATCTTGCTCTGATACAAAATGTGAGAAATGCGGATTACGGATCTTAAGGCTGGAATAACACTAGAGGGGGGGGGTGAATAGTGTTTTATGGATTTTTTAAACCTTTTTGAATTTTATTCAATTTAAACACCAACAAATGCAATTCACAAACACAGATATAATCACAGAATCAGACACAGATGTAAATACTAAATAAAAGCAGTAAAGGAAAGAACACACCAGGATTTTATACTGGTTCGGAGTTACCCTACATCCAGTCCCGTACAATCGTACAGATTTCTTATCAAAATAATCTCCCAGATTACACCCTCGGTTTCAAGGCTACGAGGTACACCCTCTTGTATTCGAGTCCATGGCAAACTCTCTTGATTTAACCAGGCTACAAGATCACCTAATTTATTTCAAGGCTCAACCGCACCTTTTACTCAACAGTTTGATTTACAAAATATTCTATAACTCTAAATAGCACTAAGATCTTATGGAGAGAGCGGTAGAGAATCAAACAAGAGATTATCAAGTTTGATTCACTTGGTATTTTGGTAGAGTATAGTTTAGGATTCTTTAGAATAAATGTGGAAGATGAAGAGGAGAGAAAATAAATGAAATCTGATAAAAATTCATTTAGAACTTACTGGTATTTATAGTAGAGCAACAACCATATCTATTCAAGAAAGGATACGACGAATAGACACTTCTTTTGAAAATTGAAATTTGAAAATAACGGACACCATGTCGACATGGGGGGTTGAGGGATGTCGACATGCTCAAGGCAAAATTGATGTTTTAATTTTCTTATTAAAATTGGTTTCTATAATTTGTCAAAACAATTTCAAAACTTTGTAAATATATTTAAACATATAAAAGAGTTTAGAAAATAATTTTAATATATATAATCTTAATCTATAAAGTGATTTAAAATCTGAGTATATAAATATTTTAAAGCTAAATATTTAAAACAAGAGATGGTTTAAAAACAAGGACAATTTTGAAATCAAAATATCAAAAATGATAAAAATGGTTTTGAGGCTAAAATATTTCAAACAAGAGAGATGTCTTTTTGAAACGAAAGTTTTGAAAACATTTTTAAAAACAAGAGATATATTTTTGAAAAACATTTTTATAAAATTAGTGGATATCAAAATAGGACCACTATATGTTCCACTAGATATTGTCGTGGGTTCCATCCCTTTAACAGGCTCGAAGTGGATTCCATTCCACGAATAAATTTTGAATAAAGATGTAAGTGCTTTCAAGAAGTTTTAACATAATTCTAGACTAACTACATTATCTTGTACTGTTTGAAATCTTGAACTCTTGATAACTTGATTTCTTGATACTCATGAGCCTTCAATCTTGATATCTTCGATCTTTAAATTCATCAGTCTTGTATCTCTATACTGTACAGTCTTCATTCTTGGCACCTACATGTTTATATTCTGCATATACATATATATATCTAAACCATAACGTTAGTATTTATATTTTATAACAAGTCCTAAGGTTGTTGTCATCAAAACCATCATCTCAAGGACTAACAAATCAATCTAGACTTCATAGGCCCAATAAGATCTAAAAATGGACTTTTTTTATTCACCCATTTAACCCGCTATGTACTAGCCCAGTTCCTTTAACAATAGCATAAGTCAGTTCATCAAAGGGTGTGTTAGTGTTATTGAACATCATTTGTTTCCATTCAAATCGTAAATACCAATAAGTATTTATGAATATAATATCAAGTAAAATTCTATAACATTTATTATATTGTAGCCTAAAAATGTTCCAGAAATAATCGCAACTAAAATCTATGTCGATCATGTTAATCTCAAAAATAAGAAGGATGTTTATGAGGATATTATAAGTTATGGGACAATAATAATACAAGTATATTATGTTTTCTAGGTTTGAATGACAAAAAACACATTTTTTGCCTATATGCAAATTCTTTTTCTTTAAAAGTTCAATTATGTTTAACTTCTTATGTAGGATTAGCCGATTTGTGTAATTTTTTTAGGAGGAGCATTTACTTTCCAATTTAATTTGTAAGTCTTTTGCTTAGTCTTAGAGAAATCAAAAACTTGTAGAATGAGTTTGGTAACTATATTTAGTATTTTCCCAGAACCAAATTTTAGTATCCCTTTCATCGTCGAAGTTATAAAATTCAAGCTTAGTGCAGAGAGTTACAAATTGAGTCGAGGTAATACCTTCAAGGCCATAGTTGAAATTAAAGATCCATGGAAATTCGTTATAAGGTATAGAAACCTTGGATATTAGGGCATTTTTGAAATTACAAATATCAAATAGTTCCTTGAATTCAACTCTAAGGAATAGCAGAAATCCAGGAATCGTACCAAAATGATGTGTTATTACTAGAATGAACTATATTATTAATACCAAAGCTAATTATGTTAAAAAAATTAAGATGGATTTCCAACAGTGAGACATGTTGTTATATCAAAAATAATCTTATGTGTATATGTATGTAATAGTCACTTGTTTTGTGCTATTATTTTAGTAAGTGAAGAGTCAAATTGTTATTTATGAAATACCATTTAATATGTTATAAATGTCATGAATGTGTAGTTAATTAAGAATTACACTTACTACTTTTGATTTGACAAAATTTGTTCCTTGTATATTTATGAGTATATTTAAATATACTGATGTGAATGTAGTGTAAGTGCAAAAATGAATAGTATACATGGTTAATGTGTACGTTTGTAGGTGTTGGGATTCACATAACTATAGACACATTCGCCATTTATACATGCCTTTGTTGTTAATAGTTTTATTTTTAATTATAAAAAACAATAACTATATATATGTACATCTTAAAAATTAATTTTGACTAATTTTACATTGAAATTTGAACTTAATAAGTTTGAAATCTAGCTTTTATTGGAAAGAATTCTAACTTAGGTTTATGATTTTAAAAAAGTCTTTTTATAGATATTGAATTAAAATTATATATACATATATATGTATGTAAATCATAAGAAAATATATTATATATTCGAAAGTAACATATATATATATATATATATGTGACGACCCGCAAATTCGTACCCTCTGAACCAACAACAAACCACGCCTATCGACCCAGAGCGAACAGAATTGCAGATGATCATGAGAAAGAAAAGAGAGAGTGAGAAGAAAGAGAGAAGAAAGAAAAAGAGTAGAGAAGAAGAAGAGATAAACATAACCATAACAATACAGAATCTCACATCGAAGTGGAATAACATATAATATAGATGAATAATATTTACAAAAAGAAATTGTAATATACATAAATCAATATCATAGTACACAATAAGTAATCATCAGCTTGGACAGTTATAATAACATGTCCTCACAAATGTTGATAATTACAACAACAACAATGCAAAGCAGCGGAAAAATAAACAGATACGTGTATACGACATGAAGATCTCTAGCTCGCCTGCTGAAGCTCCAAAAGCACCAAATCTAAACCTATAATTATACGTCTGACCCAAGCATTGAAAGGGAAGAATGCCCGAATCAGTTTGGTAAACCAGCGTGAGAAAAACACATCTCAACTGAATTTATAAAGTTATCAAAACTTTTCCTTTATCAAAACAAAAGGTATCTCATAAGACCACTGTAACGACCCAGAATTTCTGTCATTTGAAATTCGTATATTTAATTGATTTTAAATATTAACAAGTGGAATTTGTAAGTCGAATGAATTTAATTTCAAATATAGTGATTTAATTGTTTAATTAAATCGATAATTTAATATTTGAAATTACAGAAATAATTGTAAATTGGGTTTAATGTGTATAAAAATGATTTATAAAGTTATATTAAATCATATTGGAGTTATAATGATGTTATAGAACTTTTAAAATTGAATTAAAAGTTAAATTGTGAAAATTGAATATTTTAATATTTAATTGACTAGTGAAAATGACCATTTTTCAAACAGTCTCGGATTTTGATGAAACCAGTTTCATCGGATCCGTAATGTGAAATTATTGTAAGGTTTCAAATTTTGTGTCAATCGGATGTACGGTTTGTCCGGGGCAAGCCAAAACGCATAGAAATCGTTTTAATCGATTTAATTTTAAATTGATCGTTTAATTCCGTAACTCGCACATATGACCGAATTAGCTCCCGAAACATGTTCCATTGTGTTCGGAACGAGGGTAAACCCTTAGAAATGTCAGCCGGCACGCTTCGTTTGGAGTTCGGAAAATTTTGGGTGAATAATGTTTCGTCAATTTTCTATAAAAGGCCCCCATTTCTTCATTTTGCACAAAAAAACCCTAGCTAGGGCTGGCCACCATTTTCATAACCAATGGCCAGAATTTCATTTCCTTTCTTCTCCAATATCTTCCAATCCACCAACAATTATAAAAAACGTTCAACTGCAATGTTGTAGAGGACGACGAGAGCTTCAAATCCATACGGAGATGATCGAAAACGAAGCAACGAATCAACGGCAAATCGAGTTTGAATGCCTGATGTTCGTGCACGCTTTTCAACGTCCTGGGGAGGCCGAGCTCATCTATATTCACGGTGAAGGTGGAGCTAGTGGTGGCCGTCCGTTTGGCAAAGCCTGATCGTCGTCAGGGTGTTCGATGGTGGCTCGATGAATTTGTGATGAACGGCGGCTATGGGTCACGTTCGAACGTGAATAACCTGGAAGAAGGAGAAGCAAAAGTAACGGCCAGATCTTGATCTCCAGAACGTGCGGCTGTGATTGAATGTAGGGTTTGAAAAAAATAAATAAAATTGTAAAATTATTATATTATAAATTCGTTCAAACTTTGAAATAGCATAACTTTATGATACGAGGTCGGAATTTGACGAAACGAATTACGTCGGGTTCGTTTTGACGATCACTACGCAATGGGGCTAGATTGGAATCGATTGGAGCTAGTTTAATTTTTGAGTAAAATTAAACGCGTGTTTAATTTTATTCGAGATAAACCACTGCAACCGTTATTGAAAGCAATGTGAGAACTTCTCACTCAATCGAATATTTGTTTCGATTTAAATTTTAAATAGTTAAATTTAAAATTGCTTGATTGTGTGAATTGGATGATGATTGTTATCTATTGTGCTGAAATAGACCCTATACGCCGTATATTAAGCGGAGGTTATTTATTAAAAACATATACCGCGATAATTCCACCGTGAAGTGGAATTGGTATTATATCTGTATTTGGAGTTAATTTCCCGCATTATATAGCGGATGAGACCCTATAGCACCGCATAATAGCGAATAGTATTTGATAAATCCCATATACCGGGATATTCCACTTTGAAGTGGAATTGGTATTGTGCTAACATCTGTGGACGCAGGAAAACAGGTTGGAGGGATCCAACTGGATTCCTCAAACATTTGAATTTATTTCATATGTTGTGTGTTGTTTATTTATAATCGCCGTGTGATTATATTTGTGGATTGCAATTGTTGAAGGCTATAATTTAGCCAAATATATTTTTGGTATCGTTGGATACCAGAAATAAATAAAAATTGGATTTTCGAAATTTAAGTTGAAAATTTATCGAAAAATTTATTTTTGATAATTGGATAAATTAAAAAGGTGTAAGGATAAAAGTCTTATTTTTGAACTGTTGGCTTAATTGAAATCCTATATCCATATGTTTTAAATATTGTGCTCACTATTCGGGGTAGCCGGGAAAAGACCTTTGTCTCATATAACCCATTCCAAATTAGTGATACGACGATATGGATCGTATTGAAGACCGGTGTGAAGACCGGGTATTTTCGAAAATGAAAGGACAACCTCTCGAATGTCTCTGCACCGAGTTGCTCCGGTATGGAGATTTATATCACTCTTCTTGTGATGGGAAGTCCGGACGTGATTAGTGAATATCCGGATGTCAAGGGCTTCTTTGGAAGTGCCTTCGGTTCCGTTCGATCCCGGAACGGACTTGTATGGATGTGTGTCTGACATTACAATTTGAGATGTAAAGCTGGTTTCTATCAAATACATTTCTGTTGGTGGTGGAAAATTTATTCTCTTAGCTTAACACCCTTCTCTGAGATGTACGAGCTCAGAGGTTATGTATACTAGTGATACATTCTCAATTTGGTAATGTGGCATACGAAGTGCTGTTGATCATTTGTTGATCAAAGCACGGCTTTGTGAAAAAGCGCGGCTTTGTGAAAAAGCGCGGCTTTGTGAAAAAGCGCGGCTTTGTGAAAAAGCGCGGCTTTGTGAAAAAGCGCGGCTTTGTGAAAAAGCGCGGCTTTGTGAAAATGCGCGGCTTTGTGAAAAAGCGCGGCTTTGTGAAAAAGCGTGGCTTTGTGGACGAGACTTCATCGAGCCTCACAACCCGGTAATGGTCGAAACATGAATGTTGCGGTAAGGTTTTTAGGGGTCGCGCCCCTAGGGTATGTCATTTCCTTCTAGATAAAAGGTGATATCATGGTATGGAGCCCAGATATTTTACCTATGTTGATGCTGCAAATTTATTATACTTTGTGGTTGTTGCTTTGTGTTTGAGGATCCTCGGGTAAAGGTCGGTGATGATCGGGGGATGACATAGCTCGTGTGTTAGCTACCTAGTTACAGCTGTACAGCATGAGGTAGCGTCGGCCTTGTGTTTGCAGAGATCCGGTTAGGTTCTCGGGGCGTCTTTTCAGAGGCATTTCCATTTCGGTGTAAGAAAGTTCCTTTGCCTGACCATTTGTTGGAAATCCAAAGAAACAATACGAACCTTGTACGGTTTTAGTTGTATAACCTGCTATGGAATGTGGCGGTAACCTACTATTGAACATAGTAGCTATAGTAGGCATACAATAATGGTTGTATGTTGGCTAAGATTAATATTATACTTTCGAAATGTTTTCCACACTATGCACTAGTAATAATATCAAAAGATTTTTCTTTTGCGTAGTAAGCATGTTTGACTATCATAAGAAGAAATCTCCTCCAATTCTGCGTTTGCATTGTGTGTGTGGCGGGAGGTCTTATGGTAGTTTCATTTTCCAAAAGCATTACGAATGTCTTTTACTTCCTTTGTTGTTGTTGTTTAAAGAGAATAAATGTTTTAGTTCTCACACCAGTCCCATGACTGACCTGGAGTTTATTGTTTCCTTCCTAAACTCTGGGTGCCCACCAATTTCCACATGGGCAGTCTAGAGTCAAGTTATCAGGTCATTCTGGATTCAGGAGATGCTGTGGAGCTCAGTGGCGAGCCGAATGACGAGACGTATCACTTGTATATGATATTATTTATTCCACTGTGTATTCTGTATGAGGACAAGTTTGTATAACTGTCCATTGATGTATTATGTTGTAAATTGACTCCGATGATGTGATGTAATGTATAAAATGATATAGTTCTTTGATTTAAAGATTATTCATTGATCTATTATATGTTGTTCCGCTGCGATATGTGAGATTCTGATATTGTTTATGTTGTTTCTTCTTTCTTTCTTTCCGTCTTCTTCTACCTCTTCTTTTTAACCATAACAATTCGGTTTTCCGGCATTCGATTGCTCGGCAGTTGATACAGTGGACGTATTAGTGTCGACTTTCGGAAGTCGAAAATCCCGGGACGTTACATGTGGTATCAGAGCATATGGTTAAGCGTTAACCTTGGCTCTGTTGGGAATTACTCATTAGAGATAGAGTCAGTAGTACTCTAGAATGAGTGTGAGTATAATAATAGATATGAGCGCATATTTGTTAGTGAATATGAAATTGTTTTGTATTGTGTTGACTTATCGGTTGATTGTTTATAGATTCTGGTTGGTGCGGTCTAGCTAACTGTAATCGATATGGGTTTCTAAACTCTTAAACAAGATAAACCGACACAGTATCATTTTAAATTGGGTAAATGAAATAATTTTACCTTGATTATATTTTGTATATAAAGGAAATAATTTTTCATAAATTATTAAAGTATATATAAATTGATTGTTTGGTTGTTGAAAATGTAAAATATATAAGTCAATAAAAGATGTTATATTATGATAAATCTAAGTAAGATAAATAAATTTGGAATTATCTTATGTAAGTAAAGTTGAATAGTGAAATTATATGAGAAAAGGATTTATAAATGTGATTTATAAATAAAAGGAAATTTTTGAAAGAATTTAAGCACTGAGTTCACTACTATTGCTGGGAAATAATAAGGGTGATGACTGCAGCATCATTAGTATCATTTTCGAGTTTCTGTGTGATTGATTTGCTACCATAGTAAATTGAAAATTGAAGTTTTGTTGTGATAAACAAATTTGAGTTAAAATCCAAGTTGTAATTGATAAATATAAGTGAAATGAGTTTTGAACTTATAATATCAAATAAAGATTTTAGCTTTGGTAAAGTTGGAATAAAATTTGGGTTAGCATAATAAATATATGATTTGGAATTAACTAAAGGAAGTTAAATAAATTAAATCAGATATGGAAGTTAAATATATAAGTTGTATAACTTATAGAATGGGTAAAGGTAAGCAAAAACCAATTATTAAAGTGGTTAAACAATTTTGTTAAGCAAAATGAGATATGAATTTGAATAATTGATGAAATTTGACTTTGGTAAAAGTTAAATAGAATTTACTTTAGAATTGAAATCTGAATTTGATTTATAAGTGTAAATTTAAATTAAGTTAAACAAATGATGTTTGAAATGGAATGTAACTTAAGTAATGATGAATGAATTTGATTTTAGTATCAAAATGAATGAGAAGTAAAGTAAATTAAATGGAGGTGAACTTGAGTTATGTAATGAAATTCAACTTTATTTGTTAAATGAATTATCAATTGAATTGAATTAACAAATGAATTGAATGATAATCAATCTAATATAAGTAAATTGATATGGAATAATGAATGTAAGTGTTAATTCATTAAAAGCAAATAAATTGGAAATTGAATAATTGAATGGAAGCCAATTTAATATTAAACCAATTGGAATTGAAAGTGTTGAACCAAATTGAATGTAAATTTAATAATTTGGTTATGTTGGTTATGATTTGATTGTTATATGATTGTTGGTTGATTGTATATAGTATAATTCATTAAGTGTTAATGAAATTGAATTGATAAAAAATAAATTGAAAGCTATGTGATGGAATATGAATTGGAAAGTAAACCAACTTGAATTTAAATTAGTGAATGTGAACTAATTGAAAATGAATAAATGAATGTTGTTGTATGTGAATGGGTGGTAAACAATTACAAGTGATGTTGAAATTTTATAAGTTGCTTATAAACCTTGTTTGGTATGCATTTCTTTAATATGCATATGTTGTAGTTGTTTAAAGAGTAAAATGTTAATAATTTTATAAATATGTCACTTACGTTTTTAAATTGAGTAAGTACAGGTGCAGTGGCTACGGTTGACGGGATTTAGTTGCGCAAAATGCTTAATTAATAACTTCTTTGCTTAAAAATGCTAAAAGGTACACCTACGCAATAAAAATAGGAAATATGAACTGTTTTTCTGCTTTTCCGACCGGGTGGGTCGATGTATATATATTTATGTCTATTGTGATCCTACTACGATCGAACCGCGCAAAGGAGACGTTGGCGAATTTTTCTGAAAATTTAAGGCGTTAGAAAATTTTCGGGAAATTTTGGAAAATTTGTGAAAACTAAATTTTGGATTTGGAGTTAAAAGTTAATCGATATTGGTTGGTTTTGAAAGGTATAACTAAGTATAGATTTGAAAAACTTAGTAAAGTTTTTGAAAGAGTTTAACTATTGGATTTTGGGGAAGTTGTACACTTAAGTGATTTTGAAATCTAATTTGAACGAATTGTTTGAAAAGTTAATGAATTTGGGGCATTTTTCTTACTTTGTAATTTCGAGGACGAAATTCTTTTAAGGGGGGAAGTTTGTAACGACCCAGAATTTCTGTCATTTGAAATTCGTATATTTAATTGATTTTAAATATTAACAAGTGGAATTTGTAAGTCGAATGAATTTAATTTCGAATATAGTGATTTAATTGTTTAATTAAATCGACAATTTAATATTTGAAATTACAGAAATAATTGTAAATTGGGTTTAATGTGTATAAAAATGATTTATAAAGTTATATTAAATCATATTGGAGTTATAATGATGTTATAGAACTTTTAAAATTGAATTAAAAGTTAAATTGTGAAAATTGAATATTTTAATATTTAATTGACTAGTGAACCATTTTTCAAACAGTCTCGGATTTTGACGAAACCAGTTTCATCGGATCCGTAATGTGAAATTATTGTAAGGTTTCAAATTTTGTGTCAATCGAATGTACGGTTTGTCCGGGGCAAGCCAAAACGCATAGAAATCGTTTTAATCGATTTAATTTTAAATTGATCGTTTAATTCCGTAACTCGCACATATGACCAAATTAGCTCCCAAAACACGTTCCATTGTGTTCAGAACGCGGGTAAAACCTTTGGAATGTCAGCCGGCACGCTTCGTTTGGAGTTCGGAAAATTTCGGGTGAATAGTGTTTCGTCAATTTTCTATAAAAGGCCCCCATTTCTTCATTTTGCACAAAGAAACCCTAGCTAGGGCTGGCCGCCATTTTCATAACCAATGGCCAGAATTTCATTGCATTTCTTCTCCAATATCTTCCAATCCACCAACAATTATCAAAAACGTTCAACTGCAATGTTGTAGAGGACGATGAGAGCTTCAAATCCATACGGAGATGATCGAAAATGAAGCAACGAATCAACGGCAAATCGAGTTTGAATGCCTGATGTTCGCGCACGCTTTTCAATGTCCTGGGGAGGCCGTGCTCATCTATATTCACGGTGAAGGTGGAGCTAGTGGTGGCCGTCCGTTTGGCAAAGCCTGATCGTCGTCAGGGTGTTCGATGGTGGCTCGATGAATTTGTGATGAACGGCGTCTATGGGTCACGTTCGAACGTGAATAACCTGGAAGAAGGAGAAGCAAAAGTAACGGCTAGATCTTGATCTCCAGAACGTGCGAATGTGATTGAATGTAGGGTTTGAAAAAAATAAATAAAATTGTAAAATTATTATATTATAAATTCGTTCAAACTTTGAAATAGCGTAACTTTGTGATACGAGGTCGGAATTTGACGAAACGGATTGCGTCGGGTTCATTTTGACGAGCACTACGCAATGGAGCTGGATTGGAATCGATTGGAGTTAGTTTAAATTTTGAGTAAAATTAAACGCGTGTTTAATTTTATTCGAGATAAACCACTGCAACCGTTATTGAAAGCAATGTGAGAACTTCTCACTCAATCGAATATTTGTTTCGATTTAAATTTAAAATAGTTAAATTTAAAATTGCTTGATTGTGTGAATTGGATGATGATTGTTATCTATTGTGCTGAAATAGACCCTATACGCCGTATATTAAGCGGAGGTTATTTATTAAAAACATATACCGCGATAATTCCACCGTGAAGTGGAATTGGTATTATATATGTATTTGGAGTTGATTTCCCGCATTATATAGCGGATGAGACCCTATTGCGCCGCATAATAGCGGATAGTATTTGATAAATCCCATATACCACGATATTCCACTTCGAAGTGGAATTTGTATTGTGCTAACATCTATGGATGCAGGGAAACAGGTTGGAGGGATCCAACTGGATTCCTCAAACATTTGAATTTATTTCATATGTTGTGTGTTGTTTATTTATAATCGCCGTGTGATTATATTTGTGGATTGGAATTGTTGAAGGCTATAATTTAGCCGAATATATTTTTGGTATCGTTGGATACCAGAAATAAATAAAAATTGGATTTTCGAAATTTAAGTTGAAAATTTATCGAAAAATTTATTTTTGATAATTGGATAAATTTAAAAGGTGTAAGGATAAAAGTCTTATTTTTGAACTGTATTGAATTAAATTTAAAATTTGGAAAAAAGGGCTTAATAAATGGATTTTGAAAATATTATTTATAAGTTGAAGAATTTATTTAAAATTTGGATTTTTAAATAGATTTGAAGAGATAAAGAAATTTATTTTAAAAAAGGAAATAACTTTGGAAATTTATCTGACTTTGAATTAGTCAGATAATTAAAGTAATCCTACTTATGGATGTTTGGATTATATTGGATGTTGAATTGTTTGATATCCCAAATATGTGATGTTTTGTGATATATCTGGATTTGTGTTGTGATCTGTGATTTGTTTATCTGTGATATATATATATATATATCTGTGATCTGTGGATGAAAGATAAGCGTTATAGTTTATACCGCTTATCAATTATATTGTTATGTTTGATCTGTGATGGTTGAATGTTGTTGCACTATTGTGTTAAACCGTGGACTACACAATACACACACAAATGTGAATTTCACGTGGAAATCGGTTAAGTCACAGATTTTTATCAATTTTGGAAATTGAATTTTTGAATCCAAAATAGTTTTGGAATTGGAATTGAAAGTTTTTGAAAACGAGTTTCAAAAATAAAAGTTATTTTAAATAACTTAATAAAATTGGAATTTAAATCATTTGATTTAAATTTTGAATTCAATACTTAAAATTGAATTCGATGATGTGGGAATTTTGGTTTAGAAGATTTTACAAGTGTAAAAGGTGTTTATATGGGTTTTTAACCATTTAAAATATGGTTTTGGAAATTTAAATTTATATTCAAGTTTTATACTTAGATGGCTTTAACCTGTGTAATTGTAACTAGTTTTTCCTAAAACGAAAACTATTTGTTTTCAAATAATAATAACTTTCATAAAGAGAAAAGATTTCCAATTTGTATCGAAACATTTCTAGTTGAAATGAAATTGTAAATAGTTTGGAAAAACTATGAATTAACCTTTGTGAAGATGATTAAGCTTTATTTTGAAATCAAAGAAGATTTTAAAAGGTGTGTCTTTTATATTATAAAAGACTTGAATTGTGAATAGTTTTGAAAGCTATAAATTAAATCTTAATTTAAAGATTTAATGGGTTAATCCAATTGAAATGGAAATTGATTTGGAAATCTGTGAATGAATCTTTGTGAAACTGGGTAAACTTTGTGAAGTAAATCTTTTTGTTTAAAGATTTAAAATGGTAATTTGTTTAAACCATTCAAAGGAAAGGATTTGGGTAATAAGTTGTGACTTAATTGAAATCATATATCCATATGTTTTAAATATTGTGCTCACTATTCGGGGTAGCCGGAAAAAGACCTGTGTGTCATATAACCATTCCAAATTAGTGATACGACGATATGGATCGTATTGAAGACCGGTGTGAAGACCGGGTATTTTAGAAAATGAAAGGACAACCTGTCAAATGTCTCTGCAGCGAGTTGCTCCGGTATGGAGATTTATATCACTCTTCTTGTGATGGGAAGTCTGGACGTGATTAGTGAATATCCGGATTGCAAGGGCTTCTTTGGAAGTGCCTTCGGTTCCGTTCGATCCCGGAACGGACTTGTATGGATGTGTGTCTGACATTACACTTTGAGATGTAAAGCTGTTTTCTATCAAATACATTTCTGTTGGTGGCGGAGAATTTGTTCTCTTAGCTTAACACCCTTCTCTGAGACGTACGAGCTCAGAGGTTATGTAGTTGATGGTTACTAGTGATACATTCCCAATTTGGTAATGTGGCATACGAAGTGCTGTTGATCATTTGTTGATCAAAGTGTGGCTTTGTAAAAAAGCGTGGCTTTGTGAAAAAGCGTAGTTTTTGTGGACGAGACTTCGTCGAGCCTCACAACCCGGTAATGGTCGAAACAGGAATGTCGCGGCAAGGTTTTTAGGGGTCGCGCCCCTAGGGTATGTCATTTCCTTCTGGATAAAAGGTGATATCATGGTATGGAGCTAGATATTTTACCTATGTTGATGCTGCAAATTTATTATACTTTGTGGTTGTTGCTTTGTGTTTGAGGATCCTCGGGTAAAGGTCGGTGACGACCGGGGGATGACATAGCTCGTGTGTTAGCTACTTAGTTACAGCTGTACAGCGTGAGGTAGCGTCGGCCTTGTGTTTGCAGAGATCCGGTTAGGTTCTCGGGGCGTCTTTTCAGAGGCGTTTCCATTTCGGTGTAAGGAAGTTCCTTTGCCTGACCATTTGTTGGAAATCCAAAGAAACAATATGAACCTTGTACAGTTTTAGTTGTATAACCTGCTATGGAATGTGGCGGTAACCTGCTATTGAACATAGTAGCTATAGTAGGCATACAATAATGGTTGTATGTTGGCTAAGATTAATATTATACTTTCGAAATGTTTTCCACACTATGCACTAGTAATAATATCAAAAGAGTTTTCTTTTGCGTAGTAAGCATGTTTAACTATCATAAGAAGAAATCTCCTCCAATTCTGCGTTTGCATTGTGTGTGTGGCGGGAGGTCTTATGGTAGTTTCATTTTCCAAAAGCATTGCGAATGTCTTTTACTTCCTTTGTTGTTGTTGTTTAAAGAGAATAACTGTTTTAGTTCTCACACCAGTCCCATGACTGACCTGGAGTTTATTGTTTCCTTCCTAAACTCTGGGTGCCCACAAATTTCCACACGGGCAGTCTAGAGTCAGGTTATCAGGTCATTCTGGATTCAGGAGATGCTGTGGAGCTCAGTGGCGAGCCGGATGACGAGACGTATCACTTGTATATGATATTATTTATTCCGCTGTGTATTCTGTATGAGGACAAGTTTGTATAACTGTCCATTGATGTATTGTGTTGCAAATTGACTCCGATGATGTGATGTAATGTATAAAATGATATAGTTCTTTGATTTAAAGATTATTCATTGATCTATTATATGTTGTTCCGCTGCGATATGTGAGATTCTGATATTGTTTCTGTTGTTTCTTCTTTCTTTCTGTCTTCTTCTACCTCTTCTTTTTAACCATAACAATTCGGTTTTCCGAAATTCGATTGCTCGGCAGTTGATACAGTGGACGTATTAATGTCGACTTTCGGAAGTCGAAAATCCCAGGACTTTACAACCACGTCCACACATAAACACAGACGGGTTTTTCCCTTACGATAACAAAACCTTTTCATATCAAATCATGTTATATTATAATAGTGTCTATTATACAAATAATAATCAATATAGCTGAAATTGCTACCATTATTAAATTCCAGCAACACTAGGCTCTACAAACAAAATGGCAGGCACGTAGTGGATTTTGGATTTCCATACAAATGACTAGGTAAAGGGACTACCTTTCCCGAACTCGGTACACCTCTAGAGGGATGTACCTAGGGTCTAGATACTGGGCGCCTAAACCAACACAAGACCAACCGACCCCTTCCTGGATAGTACCGAATATGTTATCACTCCGGTCGTTACCGACCTAAATCCGTGGCCACAAGCATACATCAACAATAATCAGATACACGACATCATAACGTGTAAAGATATATCTAGAAGAGTGATGACATATCCTAATGGGAGCGACCCACTTAGCCTTGCTGCTTCTATCTCCGTTTCTGTTATTTTTTGGGGAGTGAGGCCAAAAGAGGTATCGATTACCTTTCTCATATCACATATCATCTTTGAATGCCACATTGCCATTCCCGTTGACTACTAATTGCCTTTCACAAAAAATATAAACCTTGGGCTCGTATGTCTTAAGGAGGGTGTTAAGCTAAGAGAAGTTGTCTTCTCCGCCTGCACATGATGTACGTTTTGTAAAAACCAATGTACGTAATCTTAGAAATGCAATGTCAGACACTCATCCATACAAGTTGTCCAGGAACAGGACAAACCGAAGGTACTCTCCTACCACATCCTATAGGATTAGTAACGACAACCCTTGCAATGGATATTTCATAACGAAGAGACTACTGCTACTATATGTATATTGGGATTTTAACCCCAAATGATCAACAAGCTGTCCTTCACTATGAAAATACTAAATATCAATATCATCGACCAACCTGCACAATCGTCGCATATATGTTAGTCCGAAGTGGCTTTTAGATAAACTTGATCCCGGTCTCTTCGCACCAACAACACAAAAGCATTTCTCAACTTCAAACAGAAACCAAGTCTCGTAGACTTATCACGTCTCCAACTTTTAACTTGCTATCCTTCGGCCAAGAAGGAAGCTAGATTGATTGGAGTAATCACTCCACACTACATGAATCAACATTCTCAACACAAACGATAATCAAGCCTACACGGTCAATTATGTACTAAGTGTACGACTAATTAGTTTCCACATCAAGTTGAGAAACTAAAATGGCCAAATTTGATAGTCGGTTATTTAACTATCAAAGCAACAAACAAAATCTAGCACATAAGTAGTCATTGGGCCTGATTTTATTAATCGTTTACAAATCAAATCTCTTTCCAATTATTCACATTAAAATATCTTTAAAAAGATAATATTCAAAACCATTTCACTTATTGGATATTTGGAAAACATTTTCATATACTTATTTTAATAATAAGTGAGTTCACAATTTATTTTATTTTCAAACCATTTAAACTCCATTTTATAATATCACTTTCCAAAACATTCATTTAAATAATTATTCTCTTTAAAAACGTGAGTATATTTCTTTTTATAAAAATCCATACTTAACTTATCAAATTAAATTGATTTCACATTTATAAAACAGTGTTTATAATTCACATTTCTATTTTATAAAAACTTTCATTTATAAAATTCCTTTATTAACCACTTTCCCGTTTATCTCATTTATATGTCAAAATCCCATTATAAGTTTGTTTACTTATAAATCTCTTTATTTACAAATTCATTCTTTTGTAATCTCATTATTTATAAATTCCATTATAAATTCATTTCTAAATTTTAATTACAAATCCATATACAAATTTGATTACAATTCCATTTCTAATATTTATAAATCGCCGTTTATAAAATTTATGTCATTAAATCTCTTTATTAATAACATTCCTTTTATAACTTCCTTACTTTATAAATCTCATTTACTTTTAAGGTTTCATTTATAACTTCATTTTAACACTTATAAAGCTCGTTTATAATCCCATCACTTTTATTTATAAAATATCAATTTTATAAATCGTATATATAAACCATTTATAATAAGTTCAAAATTCTCAATTTAACTTATTTTACAAAATAGTTAACTTCATATTTCAAAAATCATATTTAAGTATATTTCGAAAAAAATTATTCTTTTAACATAAAATTATAACGTTTTATTTATTTAAAATAAATCCATTTCTTTAATCATTCAAAAATTCTTAAAACATATATATTTTCAAAATCACTTTGAAATCCTTTTTAATTTGAAATCATCATTTCTATATTTTAAATTCCAAAATATGGCCCAATGCTGCAAAAGTACTAAATAAGGGGATTCACATCAATGATAGCAATCATGGCATCCATCACATCAAATATCACATAATACAACATATATAACAATATGTGTAAATAAACATCAACCATAGTGAGGAATCCTGTTGGATCCCTCCAACCTGTCACCTGCAAAAAATAAACATAGGAGAAGATATGTACAATGTCTACTTCGATGCAAACGCGTGTACAAAAGGTCATCCGCTCTTACACGTGAATGTATAAAGTCTCATCTGCTCCAATAGGCAGGAATATATCCAACTACTAACTACTATAGCATAACATCCAAACAACTTATATATATATATATAACATCCAACAGACATCAAACAGCATAATAAAAATATTCCTACTTATATAAAAATATAAACGGGTTAGAAAGAGTGAGTTTTACTCGCTTTGGTTGCAGTCGTCGTAATAGCGATTTGGTTTAGATTAAAATTAAAAGAGTGTTTAATTTAACCCAAATTGTTGCTAGCTCCAAATCTATCCAAACAAGCTCTAAAATTTAGTGCTCGTCAACGAATCCAATGCCGCTTGTTTCGTGCGAAACGGACCTCGTATGAAAAAGTTACACATTTTTAAACATTCGAATTATATAATATAATTAACATTTAAACTAATTACAGTAATTAATTTTAATCACCGTCATTAGCCTAATTCCCCTTCCTTTCTCACACATGCTCCAGTTTTTCACCTAACCTATATGCACGCACGAACTCCCTCGATCGCCGCTCCACCCATGAGCAGCCGGACCTCGATCGAACCGTACTGTAACGAACTGGGATTTCCGACCCTCGAAAATCGACACTAATACGTCCTCTGTATCACATGCCGAAAAATCAAATGCCGAAAAACCGGATTGTTAGGGGAAAAAGAAAGAAAGAAGAAGATAAGAAGAAAACTAACAACACAGAATCTCATAGCGGAATGAATAATTTATAATATACCACAACTCTTTACACAAAGCAAAACTGTAATATGTGTATATACAAACATCAATCAGAGTATACTAACCTATTTTTAGCCTGGATAGTTATAATAGCCTGTCCTCATAATTGCTGATAACACAACAATGAATACAGCGGAAAATAACCATCTATGTAAATACTTCTCAGGCCTCTAACTCGTCTCTTAAAGCTCCAAGCATCCGATCTAATCTATAATATGCTCAGTCTGACCAGAGCATTATAATAAAATAACACCCGAGTCAGTCTGGAAAACCAGCATGAGAAAACACACCCAATTGGATTTAAAGTTATAAGATAATCTTAGAAATCAAAGATATCTCATAAGACCACGCCACACATAAACACGATGGGTTTTTACCTTATGATAACCAAAACATTTTTATAGAAAATCCAGTGATATTATAATAATGTTTAAAGGTTCAAACTAAAATATTAAAATAGCTGGAATGCTTGATTCTCACGTTCCAACATATTTAGTATACAACTAAAACCGTAAAGCTCGTATTGGAGAATGGATTCAACTAATGACTGGGCTGCTGGGGTACCACCCATCATAGTACACTTCTAGAACAATGTACTAAGATCGTACCTAACAACCCCTGTAAACATAGGACCGGTCGACCCCTTGTTGGTTAGTGTTGAATATGTCACCACCCCGGTTGTTCCCAACCTTAATGGAGCTCCCTATGCATAACTGAATCGGAAAATATGAATGGTCATCTAGAAAGGTGATAACATACCCTTTTTGTGGGAGCTACCCACACCTAGCCCTGCTGCATCTCCCCTATTTTAGTCATTCCCGGTTGATGAGGCTACGATTACCTTTCAATAAATTTACACTTAGAATGCTCATTGCCATCCAATGACAATGTGGTGATAGCATCCATCCAGACAAGTCCGTTTTGGGTTTGAACGAAACCGAAGGCACTACTCCTATTACATCTATTACTGGGAATCCCTCCCAAGGATTAATAGAGAATAACCCTTGCACTTCAAACTCCGTCTTCGATTCCATGCTCTTCAGATGTTCACGTAACGTTGAGTTGGATCGAAGTTGTTTTCGGATAACATATCCGATCCCGGTCTCTTCAAAACAACGTTCGATAATTTCAGGTAAACTCAACCCCGGTTCTCTATGAAATAAATAGACAAAGATAAGATCGGAGATCACCTCCCAATCGTTAGTGGATGGATTTCCTTATCATCGTCCTAGAAGAACGAAACGAGATTTATACGCACAGTACAACATCATCGGAGATGACTGTGCCATATAACTCACGTGTTTCTCCTAGATATTTCCAAAGTTACGTTTGGGTCCAATTTCAATAGTCTGTTATTTAACTATCGACTAACAAACATCAAATCAGAGATTTATTTTATAGGGAAAACCAACATTGGTTAAGCATATAAGCGACCACTAGCCCCGTTTTATAAACCTTTGACGAATAAAAACACTTGTAAATTTCTTGTATAGGAATACTTTTTACAAGATATATCCACTGATTCCTTTATTTTCAATATTTAGATAATATCTATATAATTATCTAAATACTATAAGTATATTTACAAAATTGAGAAAGATTCTCCTTTCATTCGACTCTAGATCATTTATAATTTTTCTTACAATTCTCCAAACCATTTATAAATCATTTTATAAACCTCCCAAAAACCATTTATAATTCCCTTATAAAAATTCAATCCCATATAAGCTTCTTATACATTTCAAAAATCACTTATAAACCCTTTATGAATTCATAAACCATTCATAAAAACTTCTTTTATAAATCTATAAACCTATTTCTAAAATTAGTTTATAAATATATAACTATTTATAAACTCTTTCTCCTTACAAATAACCTTTCCTTAAGTCTTCAATCCATTTTATTAATTTCTTTATAAAATGCAAGTCTTTCAAGTCTATTTATAGTCTCGAAAACATTTATAAATAATTAAAATCGTTTATTTTAAAACATTATTATATAATAATAATTATTAACAATGAACATTATAAATAAATGGAAATCATTAACTTTAATTATCTTAAAATAATAATTAATCATTCTAAATTTTTTTAAGAAATAATAATAATAATCAATCTTTACATTTTATAAATAATAATAATTTATTTTAAAACCTTATTAATAATCCTTATTATTAATTTTAAAACTATAATTATTCTTAAATAATTAATCTTTTAATTTATTAAACTTTTATAAATTCTTTAAACATATTAACTATAGACAAATAACTTTTAAACAATTGTAAAATAATTAAATAACTTTAAAATAATATTAATATGATTATATAACTTTAAAACAATTTTAATAATAAAATAATTTTTAAAAGAATATTATTATAATTAAATATCCTTAAATTAATATTATAATTTAATAACTTAAATAACATAAATATACTTAATTAACTTAAACCAAAATTAATATATTTAATTAACTTAACCCATATCAATATTTAATTAGATAATCCTTAAAATATTTTTGAAATCCAATTTCGGATTTTAAAATCGTTTCTTTTCTCAAAAATCAATTCCAATTTAAACGACAATTTATAGTATTTTAAAAATACTAATCCGAGGCCAATAGTCACCCAATACTTAACCAATATCTGCATTGATTTTCTGTCACTACTAGGTTTTACTTTTCAACATATAACAATGTTATAACTATAATGTCCATAATCAGGTTCATTTCAATAATCCATATAAAAAGGAATATTATTGCAACAACATAATAATAGCGAGGAATTCCGTTGGATCCATCCAACCTATTTCCACCTGCATCACAAATGTTATATAATTATAAAATATAAATCAACCGCTTCGAGGCGGGATTTGTATACAAAGGGTCATCCGCTCTTACGCGGGAACGTAATAGGGTCTCATCCGCTCCAATAGGCGGGAATATATTCAAACCAACTAATTAATATAATAATTCATCCAAACAATCATTCAACATTTAATCAACTATAAACCATACTAGTTATCCAAAAAGGTGAGATTAACTCACCTTGGTTGCATATGTCATTACAACATTTTTATTTTGATTAAAACAAACAAGTATTCGAATTTAACCAAAATTTCTATGAGCTCCAATAACCTCTAATCCAATTCCATCGCGTATTATTTGACAATACGAATCTAATGCCGCTTGTTTCATGCGAATTCGACCTCGTATGAAAAAGTTTCGCGTTTAGAAGATTAAACGAATTAAATTAAATTAATTTACAAATTAAATTTACATTTTAAATCTCTGAATCATCGTGGCCGCCCAAATCACTATCTATAGATCTCAGTCGCTCATCTGCTTCTTCCCCAATTCGACCATGCCTGTGCACGATACCCAGCTACCCAACGTGCACGCGACCCAATCCATCACCATACACCACCACCTGACCCACAACCTTGTCTCTCAACCAAGCGCCACCACCGAGACAATCGCCTGACCACCCTCTGCCTGCACGCGCCCCCACGATGACCCCAAACCGCCGGCGGACCCAAAAAAACAACCATGTTAAACATGAACTACTGCCACCTCGCACTGCCATTGGCCACCAAATTTGGGCCGTGCCTAGCCCTCTCCAACCCCTACAACTTCCCTTCAGGTTGCACCCCTTAAAAGTTCGCTAATCGTCGGAATTTCATCCTCGAACTGTGCACGTTCAAACACGATTTTCCACCGCCTCGACGAACTAAAACCCATCTCCACCGTTGATTAGCTTCTTCTTGATGCCGGCAACATCTTGCTAGTTGACAACTTCGCCTTATATCGCCAAAAATGGCTCCGATTGATGTGAGCCATTGGATAAGGCCATAGTTTTAAATTGAAAAATCGTTCATCTCTCTGGTAAGAATGCGATTTATAAGTGAAATGGTATAGGCTCGTACAGATAGGTCGGCTGAAAGGAAAAGTTAGGGTAGTGATTGGTTAAATCGAAGAAAATATATTATTTAAAATTCAAAATATCTAGATATTTAATTCCGAACCTCGATCGAGGCATGCCGCCTGGGGTTCCTAATGTTATACCCCTATTTCGAATGTAATGGAACTAGTCTCGAGCCCCAATTCGATCGTATGGAGAAGATAGCTTTTTGAACCCAATTATTATATTAAATTTTCGATTTTAATTTCAACGCGTTTCTATCCCGTACGATCAAACGGTGCATCTGATCTCTACGAAATTTGACGGCGTATTATAATTCATTATTATGGACCAATGACACTAGTTTCGTCGAAATCCGAGACTGTGCCACGGAAAGCTATTTTTATATGTTAATTAAATCGACTTATTTTCAAAATCGAGTAAATCACTTTTAAATCCAATCTAAAAGTTTTATTACCCTCATTCTTGTTAAATAGTGATTAAATGAGGTTTTAAACTATTTTTATCCAAATAAAAATCCAAGATTCAATTATTTAAATGATTTCAATTATTAAATTCAATAATTAAACTATCCAATAAATCGTTATATTTGAAATTCAAATTATTAAATCTATAAAATTAACTTTTCAACATTTAAAATTTATTAAATATTCCAATTTCAAATAACCAAAATTCTGGGTCGTTACATTCTTCCCCTCTTAAAAGAATTTCATCATCGAAATTGCCAAGGTAGGAAAAATGCCCAAACCCATTACTTTTTAAAACCAATTAATTGAAATAACTTACCAACTCCTTTTAAGCCCTTAACTTTCCAAAATCAATTTGTTGAAACCTTATTATTACTTTTACTAAGTTCCCAAATTCATCCGTAGGTTCCAACTAATATTATCCATTCAATCATTTCAGGTTATAACTCAAAAATCAATTTTTAGTTATTAAAAATTTTCTTCAAAATTCCTAGCTCTTTAAATTTTTGAAAAATTTCGCCAGCGTCCCCTTGCGCGACTAGATCAGAACAACTAAAAATCGCCAATATGGGCCCCAAGCCAACAAAAGAAAACAAAATCCAAGTGGCCCAACCATAAAACCATCAAATCAAACAACAATATAAACATGGACCTTTTTGTTGGCAGCCAATTTTACTTATGAAATCAAGGGCATCAAATTAGCTCTTGCTTTTATATACCTGCATCTTATTTCTCAATGACGTCTAATCAAATAGTTCACAATCATATTATTCTGCATTTCCAATTTTCAACTTTTGCTTTACTAAAACCGTACGATGTACATATATCATCCGTATGCAATATCAAATCTGATCGCTCGCTCGATCACACAATTTCACCTCCGAATTAGTATCGTTCACACGACCACTCTAGTGTAGTCTTAGATCTGATTCCTTAATTAGAAACCGCCATTCTTCTTGCATAGCCATATACTATGATAGAGAATTCCAAAATCAATCAAAAATCCATATCCAGTGTACACCGTCGAGAATTGAGTGAAAACCCCTAACTCGGATCGATGTAAATCATCTCGAAATCATGTACTCGAATCTGGATCAAACCATCATGCGAATAAAATAATATACATACAACTTACGTATTTATTTTGATTGATTCTTAGCTACACCAAATTCCTTTTATTTACCTCCATCCCATTGTTATTTACTTTATCCACATTCAATTGACCTACATTCAATTTATTCATTGCATTATTCACATTCCCTTATTTACTTAGTATATTCCTATGCAGTTAAAGCGCTCGGCAGATTCAATACGGCGGAGGTGCAAAAAGTCATAGCGGGGATACATCGAGGATATAGCGGGATATGGCGGATGACTCTAAATAGCATATAAAACTCGTACTTAATGTTTTTACAAATATATAAATGGTAATTAAATGAAAAAATTAATATTCAATTGAATTAAAATTAATACATAAATAATTTTAAATAAAAACATGTGCAAATATAGTGTAAATAAACGTAAAACTATTATACAACATAAGTTAATTTAGTAGAATATTAGAGTATTTTCATTTCTAAAATTATTTTAAAAATTCAATTAAATAAATTAATTTCATAATTTTTATAATGTATAAATGTCACTTTTCAATTCATTTCTTTTAAAGAAGATATAGCGGAAATAATAGAATATACGGGAATAACGGGATATAGCGGAGCTTAAAGCGGAAAGGTTATATGTGGGGCTGCATGGAAAAATCGTAGCGGTAGAAATCCGCTATGAGATATAGCAATGTTATAGTGGAGTAATAGCGGGGCATTAACTGCATAGGTATATTCCTTTCAATACTAATTACCTCTTAAGAATTATTCTATCAAATTTTCTAAATTCCATCATAAACATTTTATACAAACTTCTTATGGTTATTACCACTTCACAACTTAAGTCCTTATCCATTTCTAACCAAATTCAATTTCATTTTCCAATTTCAACATTCAATTTTACCAATCAACATTCCAAACCATATCCAATTCACTAATTAATTCGGTTAGCTCATTTCATTTATTTCTTTCAACCTCAATCAATCCCATTTCTAAAAATTATTTCATTTAGCCCAACTTAGGCTAAATTTTCAAATTTCACTTTATTTAACTTAATTTATAAATTTCATTCCATAGTTCAATTCATATTTTACTTTTCTTGCATTCACATTCAACAATTTAGAACATTACTTTAACTTGCTAATTTTCAAAATTTATAAGTTATCAAACTTATTTTCTCATATTTTCAATAAAACATTTAAATGAAAATACTAGAGTTTAAACACCTTGTTCTTAAGTATTTCAATCATTTTTGAAATCATACACACACACAACCCCTTGGTATATCAAATCATTCTTTTTGATTTTAAAATCAAACTAGTTTTACCAAAACAAAATTCTAATGGTAGCAATTTATCCCTTCGAAACTCGAAAATGAACATCGATGATGCTACAGTCATCATCGAAATTATTTTCCAGCGACCGAAGTGAGTTCAGTGCTTTCTATTCCTTTTAAATCCTTTTAAATATTTCTATTCAAAAATATTTTCCAAAACTTTGGAAATCATTTTCAAAACCAACGGGATTTAAATTCTCAAATTCCCAACCCTTTAAAGCCTTTTAATTTGTAAACTGTTTTTGTAAACCATATTTATAATATACTTGCAAAATTTCATTTCTTTTCAACTTATAAATCACATTTATAAATCATATTTATAGAATTCCATTTTGTTATATAAAATCATTTCTTAATTGTTAATCTTGCTTACATTATAACATCAACTTTTATTTGATCACAAACAACAAATAACAAATGATAATAATCTACCATTATCATTCCCAACAACCAAGCACACCATAGATACCATAATAATTTTCTGAAAAATTATTGCTTTATATATAAAAATAATCAAGGTAAAATTATTTCATTTACCCGATTTCAAAACAATACCATGTCGACTTGCTCTGTTCAAGTGTTTATAGATCCCTATCAATGACGTTAATTACTCGTATTGACCAGAATCCATAAGCCACTCAATAAACCAACCAACACAATATAAAACTTCATATCACTAACAAATAAATGCTCATATATATACACTCAAACTCATTCTAGGGTGCTACTAACCCTATCTCTAATGAGTACCCCACCAAAACCAAGGTTCTCGCTTAACCTTCAGCTCTGATACCACGTGTAACGAACCGGTTTTTCAACCCTCGAAAATCGACACTAATACGTCCTCTGTATCACATGTCGAGAAATCGAATGCCGAAAAACCCGATTGTTAAGGGAAAAAAAGTAGGAAGAAGATAAGAAGAAAACTAACAACACAGAATCTCACAGTGGAACGAATAATTTATAATATACCACAACCCTTTACACAAAGCAAAACTATAATATGTGCATATACAAACATCAATCAGAGTATACTAACCTATTTCATCCTAGACAGCTATAACAGTCTGTCCTCACAATTACTGATAACACAACAGTGAATACAGTGGAAAATAATCATCTACGTAAATACGTCTCGGGCCTCCAACTCGTCCCTTGAAGCTCCAAGCATCCAATCTAATATGTAATATGCTCGGTCTGACCCGAGCATTATAATAAAATAACACCCGAGTCAATCTGGAAAACCAGCTTGAGAAAACACACCCAATTGGATTTAAAGTTATAAGATAATCTTTGAAATCAAAGGTATCTCATAAGACCACGCCGCACATAAACACGACAGGTTTTTACTTACGATAACCAAAACACTTTTATAGAAAATCCAGTGATATTATAATAATGTCTAAGGGTTCAAAGTAAAATATTAAAATAGCTAGAATTCTTACACCTCATGTTCCAACATATTTAGTATACAACCCCGGTTGTTCCCAACCTTAATGGAGCTCCCTATGCACAACTGAATCGGAAAATATGAATGGTCATCTAGAAAGGTGATAACATACTCTTTTTGTAGGAGCTACCCACACCTAGCCCTGCTGCATCTCCCCTGTTTTAGTCATTCCCGGTTGATGAGGCTTGAGGCTACGATTACCTTTCAAGAAATTTACACTTAGAATGCTCATTGCCCTCCAATGACAATGTGCTGATAGCATCCATCCATACAAGTCCGTTCTGGGTTTGAACGAAATCGAAGGCACTACTCCTATTACATCCATTACGGGGAATCCCTCCCAAGGATTAATAGAGAGTAGCCCTTGCACTTCAAACTCCGTCTTCAATTCCATGCTCTTCAGATGTCTTCATCACGTAACGTTGAGTTGGATCGAAATGGTTTTAGGATAACATATCTGAACCCGGTCTCTTCGAACAACGTTCGATAATTTTCGGTAAACTCAACTCCGGTTCTCTAGGAAATAAACAGACAAAGATAGGATCGGAGATCACCTCCTAACCATTAGTGGACGGATTTCCTTATCATCGTCCTAGAAGAACGAAATGAGATTCATACGTACAGTACAACATAATCAGAGATGACTGTGCCATATAACTCACATGTTTCTCCTAGATATTTCCAAAGTTACGTTTGGGTCCAATTTCGATAGTTTGTTATTTAACGATTGACTAACAAACATCCAATCAAGGATTTATTTTATAGGGAAAACCAACATTGGTTAAGCATATAAGCAACCACTAGCCTCGTTTTATAAGCCTTTTATGAATAAAAACCACTTGCAAATTTCTTGTATAGGAATACTTTTTACAAGATATATCCACTAGTTCCTTTATTTTCAATATTTAGAACATATCTATATACTTATCTCAACACTATAAGTATATTTACAAAATTGAGAAAGATTCTCCTTCCATTCGACTCCAAATAATTTATAGATTTCCTTACAATTCTCCAAACCATTTATGAATCATTTTATAAACCTCCCAAAAACCATTTATAATCCCTTATAAAAATTCAATCCCTTATAAGCTTCTTATACATTTCAAAATCACTTATAAACCCTTTATGAATCCACAAACCATTTATAAAAACATCTTTTATAAATTTATAAACTTATTTCTAAAATTCCTTTATAAATATCTAACTATTTATAAACTCTTTCTCCTTGCAAATAACCTTTCCTTAAGTCTTTAATCCATTTTATAAATTTCTTTATAAAATGCAAGTCTTTCAACTCTATTTACAGCCTTGAAAACATTTATAAATAATTAAAATCATTTACTTTAAAAACATTATTATATAATAATAATTGTTAAAAATGAACATTATAAATAAATAAAAATCATTAACTTTAATTATCTTAAAATAATAATTAATCATTCCAAAATATTATTTAAGAAATAATAATAATCAACCTTTACCATTTTATAAATAATAATAATTTATTTTAAAACCTTATTAATAATCCTTATTATTAATTTTAAAACCATAATTATTCTTAAATAATTAATCTTTCAATTTATTAACCTTTTATAAATTCTTTAAATATATTAACTATAAACAAATAACTTTTAAACAATTTTAAAATAACTAAATAACTTTAAAATAATATTAATATGATTATATAACTTTAAAACAATTTTAATATAATAAAATAAATTTTTAAAAGAACATTATTATAATTAAATAACCTTAAATTAATATTATAATTTAATAACCTAAATAATATAAATATACTTAATTAACTTAAACCAAAATTAATATATTTAATTAACTTAACCCATATTATTATATTTAATTAGATAATCCTTAAAATATTTTCGAAATCCAATTTTGGATTTTAAAATCGTTTCTTGTCTCAAAAATCAATTCCGATTTAAATGGCAATTTATAGTATTTTAAATATGCTAATCTGAGGCCAATAGTCACCCAACACTTAACCAATATCTACGTTGATTTTCTGCCACTACTAGGTTTTACTTTTCAACGTATGACAATGTTATAACTATAATGTCCATAATCAGGTTCATTTCAATAATCCATATAAAAAGGAATATTATTGCAATAATATAATAATAGCAAGGAATCCCATTGGATCCCTCCAACCAGTTTCCACCTGCATCACAAATGTTATATAATTATAAAATATAAATCAACCGCTTCGAGGCGAGATTCGTATACAAATGGTCATCCGCTCTTACATGGGAACGTAGTAGGGTCTCATCCGCTCCAATAGGCGGGAATATATTCAAACCAACTAATTAATATAATAATTCATCCAAATAATAATTCAACATTTTAATCAACTATATACCATACTAGTTATCTAAATAGGTGAGATTAACTCGCCTTGGTTACATTTGTCGTTGCAGCGTTTTTATTTTAATTAAGATGAACAAGCGTTCGAATTTAACCAAAATTTCTGCAAGCTCCAATAACCTCTAATCCAATTCCATCGAGTAGTAATTGATAATATGAATCTAATGCCGCTTGTTTCGTGCGAATCCGACCTCGTATGAACAAATTATCGCGTTTAGAAGATTACATGAATTAAATTAAATTAATTTACAAATTAAATTTACATTTTAAATCTTTGAATCATCATGGCTGCCTAAATCACTATCTACAGGTCTCAGCTGCTCATCTGCTTCTTCCCCTATTCGACCATGCCTGTGCACGATACCCAACTACCCAACTGCACGCAACCCAATCCATCACCATACACCACCGCCTGACCCACAGCCTTGTCCCTCAGTCGAGCGCCAACATCGAGACCATCGCCTAACCACCCTCAGCCTGTGCGCGCTCCCACGATGACCCCAAACCGCCGACGAACCCAAAAAAACGACCACGTTTGTTAGCACCAAAATTGGTCACTAACACCCTTGAATAGAGTTATGTAGAGAGATTAATGAAGAACGTAAATTAAAACAGAAAAGTAACATAATCGAATAGTAAAACAATAACAAGAAAGGAAACACCAGAGTTATAGTGGTTCGGCGTAACTGCCTACGTCCACTTTGAATATGATCTTTATTACTTTACTGATTAGTTGAATATAGATACAATCCGTAAACAAACAGCTTGAATGCAAGTTTAAGCAGAAAAGAGTTGAATACAAAAAATGGCAAAGTATCCCTGGAGTTCCCAAAAAACAGGCCCCTTTCACTGTACCCCTGCCCCTCTATTTATAGGCGAAGATAAGCCGGTTCTCCTGAGTAGGCCCGTGACCAAGACACTCCGGCCCAATACAGACAACTCTGGTACACCGACCGAGCATACCGACCCTTTGACGCCGAACGGTGGTCGCCCACCCACTTTGGCCGAGCTTGGGTTTTCTCACGAGTGACTCGAAGTTTGCTCTCACGTAACTCGAAGCAAGTGGAGGTTTTAGTCGAAACAAAAGAATGCCGGCCGCATCACTTCCAACCTTATGGCCATGGCCGACCCACTCCTACATCACTTACTTTGACCGATCCAGCATGGTCGAACTGACATAGCCGAGCCATTCGTGCCGAACCCTCCAAGGCCGACCCATCAATTGCCGAGCTGACATGGCCGAGCCGTTGGTGCCGAACCCTCCGAGACCGAACCACAAAATACCGAGCCAGATGAGCCATTTCCTCTGAGGCCGATCCCCCAAGTGTCGAACCATTCTTGCCGAGCGACCTTTCCCTAGATGTCCCGACCGAACCGATCAAACCGAACCAGGCAGGGCGAACGTCCACCACCGAACCGCATACGTAGGTCAACCTACCCAAGTTATATTGAGCCTCACACTTCCAGTTCTGTCTTGACTCGAGTTTTCTGATCACAGCCTCTGCATCTAGTGCCTTGTAGCCGGGCCATGTGGTCGGGTAACAATGTTAAACACGAACTGTTGCCACCTCGCACTGCCATTAGCCACCAAATTTTGGCTGTGCCTAGCCCTCACCAACCCCTACAACTTCCCTTCAGGTTGCACCCCTTAAAAGTCGCCAATCGCCGGAATTTCATCCTTGAACTGCACGCGTTCAAACGTGATTTTCCGCCGCCTCGACGAACTACAACCCATCCCACCGTTGATTAGCTTCTTCTTGATGCTGGCAACTTCGCCTGATATTGCCAAAAATGGCTCCGATTGATGCGAGCCATTGGATAACACTATAGTTTTAAATTTAAAAATCATTCATCTCTCTGGTAAGAATGCGATTTATAAGTGAAATGGTATAGGCTCGTACAGATAGGTCGGCTGAAAGGAAAAGTTAGGGTAGTGATTGGTTAAATCGAAGAAAATATATTATTTAAAATTCAAAATATCTAGATATTTAATTCCGAACCCCAATAAAGGCATGCCGCCTTGCGTTCCTAATGTTATACCCCTATTCCGAATGCAATGGAACTAGTCTCGAGCCCTAATTCGATCGTATGGAGAAGATAGCTTTTTTAATCCAATTATTATATTAAATTTCCGATATTAATTTCAATGCGTTTCTACCCCGTACGACCAAACGGGGCATCTGAAGTCTACGAAATATGACGGTGTATTATAATTCATTATTACGGACCCAATGACACTGGTTTCATCGAAATCCGAGACTGTGTCCCGGAAGGCTATTTTTATATGTTAATTAAATCGAGTTATTTTCAAAATCTGGTAAATCACTTTTAAATCCAATCTAAAAGTTTTATTACCCTCATTCTTGTTAAATAGTGATTAAATAAGCTTTCAAACTATCTTTATCCAAATAAAATCCAAGATTCAATTATTTAAACGATTTCAATTATTAAATTCAACAATTAAACTATCCAGTAAATCGTTATATTTGAAATTCAAGTTATTAAATCTATAAAATTAACTTTTCAACATTTAAAATTTATTAAATATTCCAATTTCAAATAACCAAAATTCTAGGTCATTGCACCTACCCACGCGTGCACCATCCTCCGCCGCACCCACGGCCTCAGCCATGCCGAGCTCGGCCATCCCCTTTTCCTCGAAATTGCCCCCAAACGCCACATGAATGGAGCTAGATTTTGGCGAATCTGAGCCACCTCAACAAAAATCCACAGTTGGATGTGAAGATCTCGTTACGCTCTACAATATTGTAGTTGGAAGTTTTTGATAATTGTTTACGGATTGGAAGATAATTAAGGAAGAAGATTAGAGCTTTCTTGGCCATTGAAATTAAAACTGCGGCTGGCCCTAATTTTCTAGGGATTTGCAAGTTAGGTTCCCTATTTATAGGCAATGTTTTAAAACACTATTCACGTGAAATATTTCTGAACTCCAAACGAAGAGTGCCGCCTGGCGTTCATAATGTTTTACCCTTATTCCGAACATAATGGAATATATATCGGAGGCCAATTCCATCGTATACAGAAGATAGGTATTCAAAATCGAATTATTTTAATTAAATTCCTTTTATATAATTTCTATGAATTTGGGCTTCGCACGACCAAACCGTAGGTCCGATCGACACGGAATTTGAAATCCTATAATAACTTACTATTACGGATCCAATGAAACTAGTTTCGTCGAAATCTAAAACAATGTCAAAAATGATCATTTTTACTCGTCTAATTAAATTATAAAATTCCCAATTTTCGTTTATTCTTACTAACTCCATTCTAATTCAAATAGAATTTAATTCAACTTTAGAAATCATTTCTATTCACATTAAATTCAAATTTCAATTATTTAACCAATTTTACTTCTAAAATTCACTTAAAATATTTAAAATTAATTAAATATTCTAAATTCAGATGACTGAAAAACTAGGTCGTTACATTCTTCCTCCCTTAAAAGAATTTCATCCTCGAAATTACTAAGTAAGAAAACATACCAAAATCCCATTAACTTTCCAAAACCAATTAGCTAAAATAGATTACCAATTCTTTTAAGTGCTTAACTTTTCCAAAATCAATTAGTTGCAACTTTTTGTAAAAACTTTTCTAAGTCTTCACATTCATTTATAGTTATTAACTAATATCATTTCAAATTATAACTCAAAATCAAATTTTCGTTATAAAAATTTTTTCCAAAATTTTTCTAACGCCTTAAATTTTCGAAAATTTTCGCCAGAGTCTCCTTTGTGCAGTTCGATTCGAAAAAATCACAATACATATAATATCACAAATATACATCTCATCTTCGAGGATGAGACATCCCGTAGGGAAAAATATAAAAGTACGATATGTAATCCGAGATATGTACCTTATATATTATTAGCGAGCATATATAAGCAATATAGCGCGAAAGCGAGCTCGAAATGCGAAGCATACGCCGTCCGAACCTACTAAACACTCAACAACCAATAATAAACATGTATATAGCAAATAATATCAATATACAACATAGCTAATACAATAATCATATGCAAATGAAACACATGCAATATAAGCAACCATCAAACAACTAATACCCATTCAATGTCATAACCAAATGAATATGCATTTTCAAATGTCAATAGTTTTAATTTATTAACTTTCCTTTCTTATTAAAATTTAATTGATTTGCATTCAATAACATTCATCACTTCAATTTGTTTACTAATTTAATTCCCATTCAATTAATTACATTTTACAAATTTACATTCATTCCAACTCAACTTTATTCACATTCATCAAATTGATTTTCAGCTTATTCACACTTTTTTATTGACTTCAAATTTCATTTACACTCAACTTATTAACATCAAATTCATTAATCATTCAATTTATTCACCTTCATTTTTCACATTAGTAAACAATCATGTTCATTTTCATATTTTTATACAACACTTCTAATGGATATATTTAATTCACAACTTAAGTTACATTCTATTAGTTCGATTCATTCATTTACTTTCGATATCAAATTTCAATTTCCTTCTACATTTCTTAAGTTAAATTCCATTACAAATTCCATTTATTCAACTTAACTCGAGTTTCAACTTATGATTCAAATTCAAATTTTCATTTCTTGACATTCATATTCAACAAATTTAAAATTTGTTTTCAACTTATTATTTCTCATTTAATATTCTCAATTTATAAGTTATACAACTTATTTACTTAAAATTTCATGAATATTTACTTATGTTCTCTTTCATTCCCATTTTATAATTTCAAATCATGGTTATATAATCACTTTACAACTTAGGTTTATATTCACTTTTATTTGATTCATCAATACACTTAAGTCAATTCACCAACTCCAATTTATTTAACTTTACCGAAGTTAAATTCTAATTTCATATCCAAATTTAAAATTTTCTAATTAAAAGTTCAAAAGCTCTTGTTTTAACATGTTATTACTAAATGTATAAGTTATATAACTTAGTTATTTACAATTTCAAATTCATGTTATATAATCACTTACCACTTAAGTTTAATTTTCATTTCAATAACTTATCTAATCCAGTTCAAATCCAATTCACTTTATTTAACTTTCCTTTAGTTAAATTTCAAATCATATATTTTATTATGCTAACTCAAATTTATTTAACTTTACTAAAGTTACATTTTTATTTCATATTATAAGTCCAAACTCATTTTGCTAATATTTATCAATTTCAAACTTGGATTTTAAATTCAAATTTAGTTATCACAACAAAACTTAAATTTTCAATTTACTAATGGTAACAAATCCATCACTTAGAAACTTGAAAATGATATTGATGATGCTGTAGCCATCACCCTTATTATTTTCCAACAACGGTAGTGAATTCAGTTCTTTATATTCTTTTAAAATCCCTTTTTATATTTATAAATCACATTTATAAATTTTTACTTATATAAACTATTTTAATTCAGTTATATAATATTCATTCCAAATTTATTTATCTTATTTAGATGTATAATAACAGCTTTTTATTAAACACAACAAATAACAAATGATCATAATTAAATATTACCATTCATTAACAACCAAAAATCAATATATATAATTATATATAAAATATAATCGAGGTAAAATTATTTCATTTACCCATTCAAAACAATATTATGTCGGTTTACCTTGTTTAAGAGTTTAGAAATCCCTATCGATACAGTGGCGTCCCACATACCGACCGGAATTTATAAAACACTTAACAGATCAATCGACACAATACAAAACATTTTTATATCACTAACAAATACGTGCTCATATATATAATACACTCAAACTCAATCTAGGGCGCTACTAATCCTATATATACTGAGTACACATCAAAGCCTAGGAGTATACTAAACCTAAGTTCTGATACCAGCTGTGATGACTTGCAGATCCGTACCATCTGAACCGACAACAAAACACGCCTATCGACCCAGAGCGAACAAAATTGCAGATAACCATGAGAAATAAAAGAGAGGGTGAGAAGAAAGAGATAAGAAAGAAGAAGAGAAGAAGAAGAAGAAGAAGAAGAGAGAAACAGAACCATAACAATACAGAATCTCCAATCGCAGCAGAATAGCATATAATATAGATGAATAATCTTTACAAAGAGAAACTGTAATATACATAAATCAATATCAGAGTACACAATAAGTAATCATCAGCTTGGACAGTTATAATATCCTGTACTCACAAATGCTAATAATTTACAACAACAACAATGCAAAGCAGTGGAAAAATAAATAAATACGCGTATACAACATGAAGATCTCCAACTCGCCAGCTGAAGCTCCAAAAGCACCAAATCTAAACCTGTAAATGTACTCGGTCTGACCCGAGCATTGAAAGGGAAGAACGCCTGAATCAGTCTGGTAAACCAGCGTGAGAAAAACACATCTCAACTGAATTTATAAAGTTATTAAAACTTTTCCTTTATCAAAACAAAAGGTATCTCGTAAGACCACATCCACACATAAACACAAACAGGTTTTCCCTTACGATAACCAAAACCTTTTCATATCAAATCATGTTATATTATAAGAGCCTATTATACAAATAATAATCAACATAGCTGAAATTGTTACCATTATTAAATTCTAGAAATACTAGGCTCTACAAACAAAATGACAAGGTAGGCACGTAGTGGATTTTGGATTTCCATACAAATGACTAGGTGAAGGGACCACCTTTCCTGACTTGGTACACCTCTAGAGGGATGTACTTAGGGTCCAGATACTGGGCACTTAAACCAACACAAGACCGGCCTACCCCTTCATGGATAGTACCGAATATGTCATCACTTCGGTTGTTACCGACCTAAATCCATGGCCACAAGCATACATCAACAATAACCAGATACACGACGTTATAGCGTGTAAAGATATATCTAGAAGAGTGTGACATCTCCTAATGGGAGCGACCCACTTATCCCTCCTGCTTCTATCCCTATTTTAGTCATTTTCCGGGGAGTGGGGCAAAAGAGGTATCGCTTACCTTTCACATATCACATACCATCTTTGAATGCCACATTGCCATTCCCGTTGACTACTAATTGCCTTCTACAAAAAATACAACCCTTGAGCTCGTATGTCTCAAGGAGGGTGTTAAGCTAAGAGAAGTTGCCTTCTCCGCCACCACATGATGTACGTTATGTAAAAACCAATGTACGTAATCTTAGAAATGCAATGTCAGACACTCATCCATACAAGTTGTCCAGGAATAGGACAAACCGAAGGTACTCTCCTACCACATCCTATAGGATTAGTAGCGACAACCGTTGCAATGGATATTTCATAACGAAGAGACTACTGCTATTATATGTATATTGGGATTTTAACCCCAAATGATCAACAAGCAGTCCTTCACTATGAAAATCCTAAATATCAATATCATCGACCAACCTGCACAATCGTCGCATATATGTTAGTCCGAAGTGGCTTTTAGATAAAGTTGATCCCGGTCTCTTCGCACCAACAACACAAAAGCATTTCTTAACCTCCAACAGAACCAAGTCTCGTAGACTTATCACATCTCCAACTTTCAACTTGCTATCCTTCGGCCAAGAAGGAAGCTCGATTGACTAGAGTAATCACTCCACACTACACGAATCAACATTCTCAACACAAACGATAATCAAGCCTACACAGTCAATTACGTACTAAGTGAACTGCTAATTAGTTTCTACATCAAGTTGAGAAACTAAAATGGCTAAATTTGATAGTCGGTTATTTAACTATCAAAGCAACAAACAAAATCTAGCACATAAGTAGTCACTGGGCCTGATTTTATTAATAGTTTATATATCAAATCACTTTCCAATTATTCACTTCAAAATATCTTTAAAAATATAATATTCAGAACCATTTCACTTATTGGATATTTGGAAAACATTTTCATATACTTATTTTAATAATAAGTGAATTCACAATTTATTTTATTTTCAAACCATTTAAACTCCATTTTATAATATCACTTTCCAAAACATTCATTTAAAGAATTATTCTCTTTAAAAACGTGAATATATTTCCTTTTGTAAAAATCCATACTTAGCTTGTCAAATTTAATCGATTTCACATTTATAAAACAGTGTTTATTATTCATATTTCTATTTTCTAAAAACTTCCATTTATAAAATTCCTTTATTAACCACTTTCCCGTTTATCTCATTTATATGTTAAAATCCCATTATAAGTTTATTTACTTATAAATCTCTTTATTCACAAATTCATTCTTTTGTAATCTCAATATTTATAAAGTCCATTATAAATTCATTTCTAAATTTTAATTACAAATCCATATACAAATTTGATTACAATTCCATTTCTAATATTTATAAAACACTGTTTATAAAATTTATTTCATTAAATCTCTTTATTAATAACATTCCTTTTATAACTTCCTTACTTTATAAATCTTATTTACTTATAAGGTTTCATTTATAACTTCATTTTAACACTTATAAAACTCATTTATAATCCCATTACTTTTATTTATAATATACCAATTTTATAAATCTTATATATAAACCATTTATAATAAGTTCAAAATTCTCAATTTAACTTATTTTACAAAATAGTTAACTTCATATTTCAAAAATCATATTTAAGTATATTTCACAAAAAAATATTTTTTTTAACATAAAAATTATAACTTTTTATTTATTTAAAATAAATCCATTTCTTTAATCATTTAGAAATTCTTAAAACATATATATTTTCAAAATCAATATGAAATCCTTTTTAAATTGAAATCATCATTTTTATATTTTAAATTTCAAAAATATGGCCCAATGCTGCAAAAGTACTAAATAAGGGGATTCACATCAATGATTGCAATCATGACATCCATCACATCAAATATCACATAATACAACATATATAATAATATGTTTAAATAAACATCAACCATAGTGAGGAATCCTGTTGTATCCCTCCAACCGGTTACCTGCAACAAATATACATATGAGGAAATATGTACAATGCCTACTTCGTGGCAGACATGCGTACAAAGGGTCATCCGCTCATACACGGGAACGTATAGGGTCTCATCTGCTCCAATAGGCAGGAATATATCCAACTACTATAGCATAACATCCAAACATCCAATATATATATATAACATCCAATAGTCATCAAAACAGCATAATAAAATATTCCCATTTATATAAAAATATAAGCGGGTCAGAAAGAGTGAGTTTAATCACTTTGGTTGCAGTCGTTGCAATAGCGATTTGGTTTGGATTAAAATTAAACGAGTGTTTAGTATAACCTAAAATTGCTGCTAGCTCCAAATCTATCCAAACAACCTCTAATATGTAGTGCTCGTCAACACGAATCCAACGCTGCTTGTTTCATGCGAAACGGACCTCGTTTGAAAAAGTTACACATTTTTAAACATTCGAATTATATAATATAATTAACGTTTAAACTAATTATAGTAATTAATTTTAATCACCGTCATTAGCCTAATTCCCTTTCCTTTCTCATGCACGCTCCAGTTTTTCACCTAACCCATACGCACGCACGAACTCTCTCGATCGCCATTCCACCCACAAGCAACCGGACCGCGATGGAACCCTACCCACGCGTGCGCCATCCTCCATCGCACCCACGGCCTTAGCCACGCCGAGCTCGGCCATCCCCTTTTCCTTGAAATCGCCCCCAAAAGCCACACGAATGGAGCAAGATTTTGGCGAATCCGATCCACTTCAACAAAAATCCACTGTTGGATGTGAAGATCTCGTTACGCTCTACAATACTGTAGTTGGAAGTTTTTGATAATTGTTTATGGATTGGAAGATAATTTAGAAAGAAGATTTGAGCTTTCTTGGCCATTGAAATTAAAACGGCGACTGGCCCTAATTTTCTAGGGTTTTGCAAGTTAGGGTCCCCTATTTATAGGCAACGTTTTAAAACACTATTCATGCAAAATATTTCCGAACTCCAAACGAAGCGTGCCGCTTGGCGTTCATAATGTTTTACCCCTATTCCAAACATAATTGAATATATATCGAAGGCCAATTCCATCGTATACAGAAGATAGGTTTTCAAAATCGAATTATTTTAATTAAATTCCTTTTATTTAATTTTTGTGCGTTTCAGCTTTGCACGACCAAACCGTAAGTCCGATCGACATGTAATTTTAAATCCTATAATAACTCACTATTACGGATCCAATGAAACTGGGTTTGTCGCAATCCGAAACAGTGTCAAAATTGACCATTTTTACTCGTCTAATTAAATTATAAAATTCCCAATTTTCGTTTATTCACTTTTAATTCAATTTAAAAGTTTACTAACTCCATTCTAATTCAAATAGAATTTAATTCAACTTTAGAAATCATTTCTATTCATATTAAATTCAAATTTCAATTATTTAACCAATTTTACTTATAAAATTCACTTTAAAATATTTAAAATCAATTAAATATTCTGAATTCAGATGACTGAAAAACTGGGTCATTACAACATATATAACTTATATTCAATTTTAAAAAATAACTTTAAATAATAAATATATGTAGTTTATTTATAATATATTATAAAAAAATTTAACTAGGAAATTTAGTTTTAAATCCGAATTCTTTTAAACAATTTCAATATGATGTTGTTATGAATGATTTTTTTTATTGAGCATTAAGTTATAAAAACAATAGCAAACAATAGATTGGATAATATAGGGATATATAAATTTGTTGTATATGATGCGGGACCTAAACTATATTAAGATGACGTAATATATAATAAAAATAAGATTGAATAAATACCTTATGAAGTAGCCTAAGATTCATACCTTAAATGATTGAATAACTTTTGGATTTAACCGAATAAATCTCTGTATTTGGCTATGATCTAAGGATGGACACCACCTTTTATTAATTTGATTTTGTTTTGAGAATATTATAGCCTTGGAGCTATGGATTTTTTGACTACAATGAACAAGAGAGGATAGCCAAAAACAATGATATGTGTTTAAGTAGGCATTTAAGAAGATGAAAAGGTAGAGGACTTTCCTTCTTTCTTTACTCATTTATTTAAAACAATTTTTGAAAACTCAAACCCTATCTAGCATGTTTTTTTCGGTTGGAATTAACCAGAAGAGGCGAAGCAAAACAATGACACGTAATGTATTTAAGTAAGCATTTAAGAAGAGGAAAGGGTGGAGGACATTTTTCCTTCCTTCACTTAAATTCTATTTCAAAACAATTTTTGAACACTCAAACCCTTCCTCTCCTTACACCCTAGGTATAACACCATATCAAATCAACCCTAATTAAATAAGTAAATTAAGAGAAATTCAATTACTTAAAGTAGGAAAGAAATGGAAATTTTGCAAATTTTGGAATTTGATGATGAGAGTTATGTTATTGCGTTCGTGGCGAAATTCTGATCAATTTCCATAGATAATATACAGAAAACGTAGCCCAAACGAAGAAGTTATAGGCATTTGAAAATTTCAAATTTAAAACAATTTAAATAGAATTAAAATTTAAAATAATTTAAATAGAATTCAAATTTAAATAAAATAATTAATTCCCAAATTTGAAATTTGAAATTAATTGTGATTAGACTGGGGGATTAGGTAAACGTTAAAGTTAACATTAAGGTTAAGGGTAATTAGGCAATTAAATAAACAACGTTTCAAAAATTAAATAACCTTCCCAAAATAGGGGGAAGAGGTCGACCACTTGACCTCAAGAGATGACCCCTAGAGATCGACCGCTTGGAATGAAGAGGTCGACCACTTCCTATGTGGCAGCTAAGGTTTGGTTGCCTTATATGTTTTAGATTTATCCATTTTCAACCTAGTTTCATCCTACAGATTTGGTGTATTTCAACCATTATAAATAAGACCCTAGACCCCTCACTTTTATTCACAAATATTTTAGGAACATCAGCAAAGCTCTGCCAATTCATCTCTTCTTAGATTCAGGAAACACCATTAGGGTTTTAGGTAGGAAATCCTATATACCTATCTTTGTTTATCATTTAATTTCTAGACTTCTTCTCCTCCAACCTTTCTAAATCAAATAAACACACAAAAAAAATCCCTTGTTGTATATATATCAAAATTAAGAGATATGAAGAAGATTATTATTGGCGTTAAAAATCTAAAGAGAAGCAAAGCTAAGGACGAACTATGAGTGAAAATATTTGTTTATCTATTTTAGTAGTTGGATTGTATAATTTGGATTTGTTATGTGCCTTGGGGAGTTTTAGATTACGAAAATATGATATTAAAAATCCATAAAATTTTGCCCAAGCAAAATGTCATCTTAGGATTAGAATCTTAATTGTTTTGTGTTAAAATAAAGTTTTGTGGATTTTTGCAATTTATGTATTCTACCTTTTATTCCACTTCTTATTCCTTTTCTCCAGATCTGATTAAGGGATTTAATTGAGAAATGGTGTGTAAAGCATGAATCTTTGTTCTTAGTTTACACCGCCTATTTCTATGAAATTTAATAGAAATCTCTTGTCTAAATTCATATAAAAGAAGTTGAATAGAGCATAAAATTGATTAAATTGTAAGTTTCCATTTTCGTTTATTCCATCGTTTTGTATAAAGATAAGTTGGATTTAGATTCTATATACAAGTCTATTTATTGCAATTTTGAATATGAGTATTGTAGAATATTTTGTTGTGGATATTGGAGTTTGAACATTATTGGCAAATGGAAGCAAAAGGAAAGACTTGTATTATTATGGTTAAAAATGAACTGACATTTAACTTAGTTAGAGCGCAATCTTCGCACGCATAGAATAATAAGTGCGTATGTATTTATATACTAATTAGCGTAATAAACATATAATTACAACGTTTAATTACATAGTTAATTAGGTAATAATTGTCATTCAATGCCCCTTAGGAAAGTAGTTGATGTTTTAAGGTATAATAGAAAGATTCCTTATAAGGCCTTAATTATGGAATGGTGAGATGAATATTATATATATAGAGAGTATCTAAATTACAACTTAGTCATAGGGATGTGAGGTCAATCAAAAGGAACACAGAAGTCTGCCCAACTAATCTGGCTACTATAAGTGTGGCTCTGGGGCTAATGTAAGACATCTCTTATGATAAGTATTTATGGTGATGCGAGTTTAGTCCCAAATTCTGTAGTGTAAATTTGTACAACTAATTTGGCTACCAGTTCCTACGAATAGTTGGACTAATGTGAGATGTCTTTATGAGTATGTGTCATAATACGAAGGGCCTATTTTGGGGTCTTGAGGTATTAAGTGATTGTTTGAGGGCCCACTTCTTTTCCCAAATGAAGTATTAAATGGCCAAGAGGCTAATTATTAGGCACGATAGATGGTATCTCGGTAGGGGTCCTCTTCAAGATAAGGTATTAAGTGGTTGATTGAGGGTCACCAATAAGGAATCCGTCTTGGAAATAGGTATTAAATGATAGGGTTTGCCTCAACTAAGGTCTTAAATGGCTAGAGTCTGCCTATTTTCCAATAAAAGGTATTAAGTGGCTTGGGTACCATCTATTGCATTGTTAGACATTTATGACGCTGGTTATGGGTTATAGGATTAGGAATATTCTTCGGGAATGGAATGTACTAAGTGATTGATTAAGGACCCGCCTCCTTTTCTTATGAGAAGTATTAAATGTTTTAATTCTGTATGACATATTCTTATTTAAATTATACTGCCCAAGTATTGAAACAGTAAGGCTCGAGATTTCTATTCACCAGACACTTGTTATTCTGACTCCCTCCTCATTACAACATAGGTTAGAGAAGGAGTTGGTGATGCTTGAAGCTAAAGAGAGTGAAGCTTGTGGCAGTTACCATCTATCTTTTTGTGTTATTTTCTATTGTACCCATGAAATGTATTTTTGAACAAAATGATGTGATGGTTGATATTATGTAATGTTTCATGATATTTGTAATGATTTGAAATAAATGGGTACTATTACGGTTATTATATTTTATTCCTTCCGCTGTGAGTTTTGAAAGAATAGATAGATAACTCTGTTTTATTATTGTTACCAGCCAACATCCATCTTTAGAATGAATCTAAGTTTTGATGATCCTTTTCTGGGTCAGAATTTAGGCATGTTTCGGAGTGGCTTGTTACATTTTGTATCAGAGCTTAGGTTACCCAGTCAATGAGCAAAAATATATGTATGAGTGACGTATTTGTTATTTTTTGGAAATATTTTTCAAAAATCTTACTATATATACTTATTTTTGAATTTACGCTTAACTCTATAAATTCCGACTATAGAAGTAGTTGCTACCATATTCCAAACGTGGGCAAAGCAACTATGAGTTGGAAAAAAATAAATAGAGTAAAATTTATACTTCATTATTGGACCTAGACTTCTTTATCATTGTGACCCTATAAGCATATAATAAGAATATGAATCATAGAAGGAAAGGTTGTAACTCCAAAATTTAATAGGTAACGAATAAGCGACAAGTGAGGAGTTACAAGAAATTAAATAGATTAGTGAGACCATTAAGGCGGTTATGGGAAGATAAGGTAGAAGTTAAATAGCTAAAGTTGAATAAGCAAATAAATGTCTATAGGAAACATCTATTAAAATAACAACCATTTAATATGGACAAAGCGACATTTATGAGAGTAGTAAATATAAATGTTAGGTGATAGCTAGATGTTATAAGGCATAGTATTCATACGGAAGTAAGGAATATAGTAGTGAAACAAGCTTCCATAAGAAGGTGAACATTAATCACCACAAGAAGATAATTAGATTAGATGATTGAATAAGGAGTTAACAAGGAAGAACAATCAAAGCCAATTTTTTAAAATCCTACCCCTTGAGGAAAAAAATGGTAAAAAGGTTTTTGAAAACTCCTTGAAAGTTTTTAATGAGCTTTCCAAAAGGTTATTAAGTGAAATCTTATGTGTTGTAAGTTGAATTTTTTTGATAGAAGGTGATTTTTGACAGTTTTGGAAATATACTACCATTTGTAAAAAGTTTAGAAAGAAGTGGGTAAACATTTTAAAAACAAAATGGTGGTGATTTTCAATTACTTTAAAAGTCAAAAAAAAGAGAAGGTTCTCATTTGTTTAACTTATCAATTTCAAATTCGTTGAATTAAAAGTTTTCAACTTTTGGATTCTTCTATTTTTTTATAAATTCCTCTACTTTATGAATTTGGAAGCTATTATTTTAAAAAAGGAAGTTTGGAAATTTATAATTTACAAATAGTTGAGTTAGAAAATTCTAACTTAAAAGGATTTTGTATTCTTGATGTTCTTAGTTTAAATTTATTGAGCCAAAAGTTTTCGCTCCAAAGATTTTTAATAAGAGAATTTTCTTTTGAGAAATGCATGATTTTCCTACCTTATAAAATTAGAGGTTCTTTTTCTTAAATTTCTTTTGAATGGGTGTACAATGGACAAGACACTTGATTAACGTTGAATAGAAAGAATAAAAGGATAAGAATGTTCGATAAGGTGGATAGGAGGAATATTCCCGTATAAGGAAATATGGAGAATGATACCTGGAATTTAGGTAGTGATAAAATTATGCATTTTAATCCAGTGATAAATAATATATGAGAGGAGTAATAACAATAAGATAGAAGTTATCTTTGTCTACTCCATCTTTCCATCATTTGAAGTTATAAAAGGTATCTTTGACAATTGAACGGATTTGAATTAATAAACGAGTTGGGTATTTTTGGAAAAGCAATTGTGTAAAAATGATATTTTATACATGCTTTTTTGCTAATTCAAATTTAAATCTTGTTTGAATAATAATATTATTGGAATTGATAAAAAAAGGATTGCAAGGGATTTTAAGAGTTTTGAACAAAGTTACAAAAAGTATTTTGTCAGATAACGGTACATATTGAATAATAAGGCAATAGATATTAATATATATTTTAGAATAATATACTGTTATTTTGAAATGATAATTAAGGAAAAACTATTATTTTGCAAATGATAATTCTTGCAACTAGGAAACTCTTTGGAATAATAAAGGTCTAATGGAAAGACCCATTTCTTCGGCTTTTGGAATCAACACAAATACATCCTCGGTATTCACGTGCCGCAAATCCGAGCACCAAAGACCCGTTTCCTTAGGGGTAGAAAGAAATAGAAGAAAGAACAGAATTGCGATGACCCGCAAATCCGTACCCTTTGAATCGACAATAAACCACACATGTCCGACCTAAAAAGCACAAACTGACGGAAAGTCATGAGAAATAAAAGAAGAGAGAAGAAGAGAAGAGAAGAAAGAGAGAAGAGAGAACCAAACAGAATAATACAAAATCTCACATCGCAGCGGAAAACATATAATATCATATCAATGATCTTTACAAAACAGAAACTGTATATACATACATCAATTAGAGTTCAACAATCAAACACTAATCATCAACCTGGACAGTTATAATAACCTGTCCTCAAAATTGCTGACAATATAAATAACAAAGCAGCGGATAATAAACAGATACGTGTATACAAAAATGAAGATCTCCTACTCTCCTACTGAAGCTCCAAAAGCACCAAATCTGAACCTGTAAATATACTCGGTCTGACCCGAGCATTGAAAGGGAAGAACACCCGGATTAGTTTGGTAAACCAGCGTGAGAAACACACTCAACTAAATTTATTAAATTACCAAACTTTTCCTTTCAAAACAAAAGTATCCCGTAAGGCGTACGACGTATAAACGCGTCGAAATTTAAATCGAATTCGATTGGAATTTTAAATTTGAATTTTGTCACATCAGTTGTTTTTTTTTCTCTCATTCCTTTAAACACGCCAGAAATCACGAAGAAAAGATCGTGCAACCCATCACGTAAACCATACCTCGTTCAATTTTATCCCCTCCCTCTTAAAATCAAAACCGAGTTTCTCGTATTAAAAATCGAATTCGAAAAGGGAAATTTTTTATCTCATTCAAACAAAGAAAAATGGCCGAAGCCAGGATTCAAAAAAAAAAATATAATCGCGATTCACTTTCGCGAATTCATTCGCGTAAGGAGGCGATTGATGGGGGTTAGTCGCAGTGGTGGTCCAGAAACGATGAGGCGCTCGCGTACGGCGACGCGCGTGCGTAGGCCGAGGCGACTGGGGCAGTGGAGCATCGCGGAGGTGTCGCGCGATTTCGATGGAAGCAACAGGAGGGGATCGCGTGGGCAATTCACTGGCGATAGGGGAGTTAGGGTATTCACGATTCGTGGAGGCCGATGGCGATGGGGCATCGCGAGATGGTGGTGACGTTGAAGGCGAGGCGTTCGAGGAGCTGGGTTCGAACACGGCAGAGCAGGCGGTGATTCGAGGGCGACGACGAGGTTGGGTTGGTAGGGTCGCGTGGAGGCAGCGTCGTGGCTTCGGCGACATCGTGGAAAGCTCGAAGGCAGCAGCTTAGTCGAGTTCGTCTTCGATCAAATCTGGGTTTCGATCAGGACTCGTTTGTTCAGTGAGGTATACATGTTTTAATTTTATTTTAATTATTGGTTGAATTTATATATACAGTAAAAAGAATTGATGTTGTTAATTGCAGAAGAAAGAATAAAGAATTTTTTTTTATATATACATATGTATATAGATGAACAGACATTTATAGATAAGTTTTAGTCTGCAGTCAAGGGAAATATAAATACACATATATTTGAGATGTAAAAAGTTTATAGTTAAGAAAATCACCGTTTGGTTATATACAAATTGATTTAATTTTAAATACATGGTAAGATATTTTTGAAGAATATATCTATATATATATATGTGTGTGTGTTTTTAAAAATGTTATAGAATTTTATGAAAAATAGGTTTAAAATCTATATAGGATTAATTTCAAAGGAAGGAAAATAAATATGCAAGTATACATTTTTTTGAAATTTATTTAATTTGTTTAAATTAACTTATTAAATTTTTAGTGGTTGAAAATATTTTCAATAAGGAAATTTTGGGTAATTTCGTTTAATAGTTGGAGAGATTATTTAAGATACGTATTTTAAATGGTTTAAAAGAGATAAAAGAATTTATTTAAAAAGAAATAAATTTAGAAATTAAAATTGGTTTAAATAAAATTATCAGTTAATTAAACTATTAAAATGAAATCACAGATGAATCAAAACTATAAAATGAAAGTTTATTATTCAATCTGTTCAGATATTAATAAATGGTGTAAAATATTTATACAAGGTATAAATCAAGATAATTGGATCGAGATTGGAAATGGGAGGCAAATTAAAAGCAAAGGTGAGATTTTCTCACTCGAAGGAAAATTTAATTATACAGTTATTGATTGATATGATTGCTATTTGGATGTGATATTAGATATGATAGGATATATCTATTATATATAACAATATATACATATTGGCATATGTATATATTGGATTGATTGATTTCCCGCCTCGTATAGCGGATGAGACCCTATTGCGCCGTTAGTAAGCGGATTTTTATAAAACCTATATACCACGATATTCCACCTCGAAGTGGAATTGGTATTGTGCTAACGTCTTTGGATGCAGGGAAACAGGTTGGAGGGATCCAACTGGACCCCTCACATTGATTGAATTTATTTCTACTGTGATGTGATAATCTGTGAATGATTATTGATGTTATTGAATTGATGTCTGGAAATTGTTCGAAAGCTAAAATTTAGCTGAATGGATGTTTGATATCATTGGATTCCAAAGATAAACGAAGTTGAATTTTTGAAATTCAAGTGGAAAATTTCTAAGTGAATCAATTTTTGAAATTGAAGAAATTTTGAAGAAAGGAATTTTTAAAGTATAAAAAAGTAAATTTTTATAATCTTATTGAATAAATTCTAGAATAAAGTGAAAATGCTAAATAAATGGATTTCATAAAACAGTGATTATAAATTGAAGAATTTAATTTAAATCTGGATTTTTAAATAGATTGAAAGAGATAAAGAAAATTATTTTCTTTAAAAGGAATTTATTTAAAAAGAAATAAGTGGGAAGTCCAATTAGAAATTTAATTGGCAAATTGAAACGAATTTGGAAAAAGAATGAAATTTATAGATGTATAAATTGTGAAGTTAAAAAGAATGAAATTTATAGATGTATAAATCGGGAAGTTAAAATGAATGAAATTGTAGAATAGAAGATTTATAAGAAATTAACTTATAAATTGGATTTTTGCCTACAAATGAAATATTGATCGAATTAGTTAATAAAGGAGATTTACGAATCGAAGTTGTTATAAAATATAAAAGGTGAAATTTATAAACGTTGTTTTATAAATTCAAAATCAATTGGATTTGATAAATTAAATATAGAAGATTTTTAAAGAAGATATATTCGCGATTTTGGATAGCGAATCTTTATTGAAATAAAATGTGTAGAGATGATTGAAATTTGGTTAAGTGAATTATATTCACGATTTTGGACAGTGAATATGTTCTTAAGGAAAATGGATATGTTCTGGAGAAACGATATTATAAAATGAAGTAATTGTTTTAAAAGATGTTTTAAAACGTGTTAAATATCGAAATCATAGATTTCAACATTTATTGTTGAAATAGACGTTTTCGAGAAATAAGGAAATGGTGGACTATAACACTGTTGTTATAGTAAATGATTTCCGAAAGGAAATGTTTTATATAGTATTGGGATTTATATATCTATCTAAATTTCGAATCCCTATACTAGTGATTTTGAGTTGTCGTAACGATGTTTTACGTAACATTCGTTTTGACTCAAATAAAATTTATGAAAGAGAATGATTTCCTTAAAGAATGAAATATATACTTAATATTGATTTAAGTATAGTGGATATTTTCAAATGTTGAAAATAAATAGTTTTGTGAATTACTTATTTTAAATAAGTATGAGATTTCTTTTCCAATATGAAATGAAGGGTTTGAAACTTTATCTTTTAAAGATAAATTGAAAAGTGAATATTTGAAATTGTTTTCAAACGGTTAAGTGTGGAAATTTTATATCTAGTAAAAGATATTTTGGAAGATAAAATAATTTGGGAAAATTATTTGGAATCTGATGATGTCGCGCATCATTATTGATAGTTAAATAACCGACTATCAATAATTACCTTGAGTTGGTATTTGTTGTGAATTGGATGAATTTGAATGCCACACTTATTTTTGAATAATCGCTCACTATTCGGGTTAGCCGGGAAAGGACCATGGGGTCGTATAACCCATTCCGAATATGTGATACGTCGTTATGAATTGCATTCGAAGACCGGTGTTGAAGACCGGATATTTTTGAAAACGAAAGGATTACCGTCGAGTTACTCTACATCGGCTGATCTCCGATTTAGAGGTTTTATCACCCTTAGTGACGGAAAGTCCGGACGTGATTAGAAAATTATCCGGATATGCAAGGGCTTCGTGAGAAGTGCCTTCGGTTCTGTTCGATCCCGGAACAGACTTGTATGGATTGTATGTCTGACGTTACAATTTGAGATATAAAGCTGATTTCTTTCAAATACATTTCTGTTGGTGGCGGAGAATTTATTCTCTTAGCTTAACACCCTTCTCTGAGACGTACGAGCTCAGAGGTTATGTAGTTGAAATTTATCAGCGATATATTCCCAATTTGGTAACGTGGCATACTGAGTGTTGCTGTGAAATGATCAGTGTTTGATCATTTGTGATATGATCATTTGTTTGATCTTATATCTTTGTGATCATAGGTTGATCATTTTTGTTTGACCCGAAGCATGGCTTTGTAGAAAGCGTAGCTTTGTGGACGAGACTTCGTCGAGCCTCACACCCCGGAAATGGTCAAAACAGGAAGGATGCGGCAAGGTTCTAGGGAGTAGCGCCCCTTAGTGTATGTCATTCCTTCTGGATAGAGGTGGTATCATGGTATGGAGCCCAGATACTTAACCTATGTGGTTGCTGCATTTTTACTATGTGGTTTGTTGCGAATCGGGGATCCTCGGGAAGATCGGTTACGATCGGGGGATGGCATACGCGTGTCAGTAGTTACCTATTTTTGCAGAGGTAACCCGACCTTGTGTTGGCAGAGATCCGGTTAGGTTCTCGGGTCGTCTATTCCAGGGACGTACCCATCGTGGAAAAGGAAGTTCCTTAGCCTGACCATTTGTTGGAAATCCAAAGAAACAATACGTGACTTGTATGGTTTTAGTTGTATTACCTGCTATGGAATGTGGCGGTAACCTGCTATTGAACATAGTAGCTATAGTAGGCATAAGTGCGGAATGCCTATGCTGGCTAAGATTAATATTATACTTTCGAAATGATTTCTACACTATGCACTAATAATAATATCAAAAATGATTTGATTTTGCGTAGTAAGCATCTTTGACTATCATAAGAAGAAATCTCCTCCAATTCTGCGTTTGCATTGTGTGTGTGGCGGGAGGTCTTATGGTAGTTTCATTTTCCAAAAGCATTGCGAATTTGTTTTATTTTCTTTGTGAAAAATAACTGTTTTACGATCTCACACCAGTCTTGCTATATTACAGCATGATAGGGGATTCTCGCTTCGCGGTTAGGTGGCGAACGGGAGACTCTTACCCCTACATGTCCCTGAGAGGGATGGGTTGGTTAGGCAGGGGCCGTGACAGTCGAGAGGCTGGCCGTAAAAGCAAGTTTGGGGTATCACTGTCAGCCACGGTGGGGCTGGGATGGTTGAAAAGCCTACCGGTTGTGACCGCTTACTTCGGTACGTGACAGCGTGGTATCAGAGCATACGGTTAAGCGACAACCCTGCTCTGTTGGGTGTTACTCATTAGAGATAGAGTCAGTAGTACTCTAGAATGAGTTGAGTGTAATAATAGATACGAGTGCGTATTTGTTAGTGAATATAAAATTGTTTTATATTGTGATGATTGGTTTGTTGAGTGGTATATGGATTCTGGTCGGTATTGTCCGTACAACTCTATCGATAGGGATCTCTAAACACTTGAATAGAACAATTCGGCACAGTATTGTTTTAAATAGGGTGAATGAAATAATTTTGTCCAAAACTATTTTTGTATAGAAAATAAATGTTTTTCTATAAAGTACTATAGTATATGGTTGCATGGATGTTAGGAAGTAATAATGGTAAATTATTATCATGGAAATTGAATAAGAAATTGAAATCGTAACTCCAAAGTTAAGAAATAAATTCACATGCAAATGAAATTTGAGAATGTAAAGTATAAATGTGAATTGTAATTTAAAACGGAGTTCCAGAGAAGTATTGGAAATGTTTGAAAAGAATTTGAAAATTTTGGAGATTTGGAAAGTTTAAATCATTTTTGATTTGAAAATGGATTTCAAGGGTTTTGAAAAATGTTTTGAGGGAATGAAAAGCTCTAAACTCTTTTCGGTCGCTGGAAAATAATTCCGATGATGATCGCGACATCACCGGTGTTCATTTTTGGGTTTCCAAAAGAGAAATTGCTGCCAAGTTGTTTTAAATGGAAATTGTTTGGAAAAATTTGGGTTTTGTTTTGGAAATTCAAAAGGATGATTTGAATTGTTTTCAAAAATGGCTTTGAAATGTTGGTAAACTCTGGAATGCTATATAAAAATATTTATGAAATATTATCAAGTTGATAACTTATCACATAATTGAAATCTGATTGAAATTTAAAATGAATAAGTGAAGGTACTAATTGAATTAAAATAGTGAATGGAATATATCTGAAATGTTTGATTTAAATTTGTTTGGTTAATAGAATGAACCGAATAAAAATATGAAATGCAAATTAGATTTAATGGAATCAATTGCAAATGAAATGAACTAAAGATAAAATTGAATTCAAATGAAATTGAAAGGAAAAATTGAACGAAATTGAATATGTAACTTCAATAGCGAATTTAAAGAGGATATAAGAAGTATATATTGAAATTTTGTAATAGAATTAGCAAAATAGTTTGAATGCTGTAACTAGATATTATGGCTAGTAGATATACAGGTATTGTAAAGGAATTGGGATTTTAATTTTGAAGAGAATTTGAATTGCTCGGAAAAGGTATGTATTTGAATTTCAAATATGAGATTTGATGATTTCTTGTCTAGCCGCTTGGCTTTTTCTTTTTCTTTTTGAAATCTGAGAGTCCGTAGGGACGTTTTGTAGTCGTGCCGTATTAGCCGCGCAAAGGAGACGCTGGCGAAATTTTTCGAAAATTTAGGGCGTTAGAAAATTTTTGAGAAATTTTTGAAAGTTTAAATTTGAATTTGAATTTAAATTTGAATTGTTAAGGAAAACAATGATGTTTGAAAATTATGAAAAGGTTTAGAAATTTAGTTGAATGATAACGAGTCTTTAGTAGGAAGATTTGTTTTGATAAATTGATAAAACTATTGAATGTTGAAAAATAGTAGACGAGTTAAGGACCATTTTTTTCCTAACTTGTAATTTCGAGGACGAAATTCTTTTAAGGAGGGAAGTCTGTAACGACCCAGAATTTCGAACAAATTAAATTGAAAATATTTAATTAATTTTAAATATTTGAACGATGATTTAATTTGAATCCCCGATATAAATTTGAATTTGGCGATTAAATTATAAAATTTAATCTATTGAATACTGAATAAAAATTTGAATCTTCAATTTTAAGCTGGAGAAAAATATTTCAAAAGCTTTTAAATTCGTATTGATGATATTGAAGATAATAGAAGTTTCAGAAATGAATTCAGAAGTGATTTGATCGGTTTTGAATTTTTATCGTTCGAGTCGATGTTTGAAAATAGTCAATTTTCACACAGTCTCGGAATTCGACGAAACCAGTTCCATTGGGTCCGTAATATTGAATTATTGTCGGATTTCAAATTTCGTATTTTTCGGGTTTGATATGCGAGCGTACGACGTATAAACGCGTCGAAATTTAAATCGAATTCGATTGGAATTTTAAATTTGAATTTTGTCACATCAGTTGTTTTTTTTTCTCTCGTTCCTTTAAACACGCCAGAAATCACGAAGAAAAGATCGTGCAACCCATCACGTAAACCATACCTCGTTCAATTTTATCCCCTCCCTCTTAAAATCAAAACCGAGTTTCTCGTATTAAAAATCGAATTCGAAAAGGGAAATTTTTTATCTCATTCAAACAAAGAAAAATGGCCGAAGCCAGGATTCAAAAAAAAAAATATAATCGCGATTCACTTTTGCGAATTCATTCGCGTAAGGAGGCGATTGATGGGGGTTAGTCGCAATGGTGGTCGAGAAACGATGAGGCGCTCGCGTACGGCGACGCGCGTGCGTAGGCCGAGGCGACTGGGGCAGTGGAGCATCGCGGAGGTGTCGCGCGATTTCGATGGAAGCAACAGGAGGGGATCGCGTGGGCAATTCACTGGCGATAGGGGAGTTAGGGTATTCACGATTCGTGGAGGCCGATGGCGATGGGGCATCGCGAGATGGTGGTGACGTTGAAGGCGAGGCGTTCGAGGAGCTGGGTTCGAACACGGCAGAGCAGGCGGTGATTCGAGGGCGACGACGAGGTTGGGTTGGTAGGGTCGCGTGGAGGCAGCGTCGTGGCTTCGGCGACATCGTGGAAAGCTCGAAGGCAGCAGCTTAGTCGAGTTCGTCTTCGATCAAATCTGGGTTTCGATCAGGACTCGTTTGTTCAGTGAGGTATACATGTTTTAATTTTATTTTAATTATTGGTTGAATTTATATATACAGTAAAAAGAATTGATGTTGTTAATTGCAGAAGAAAGAATAAAGAATTTTTTTTATATATACATATGTATATAGATGAACAGACATTTATAGATAAGTTTTAGTCTGCAGTCAAGGGAAATATAAATACACATATATTTGAGATGTAAAAAGTTTATAGTTAAGAAAATCACCGTTTGGTTATATACAGATTGATTTAATTTTAAATACATGGTAAGATATTTTTGAAGAATATATCTATATATATATGTGTGTGTGTTTTTAAAAATGTTATAGAATTTTATGAAAAGTAGGTTTAAAATCTATATAGGATTAATTTCAAAGGAAGGAAAATAAATATGCAAGTATACATTTTTTTGAAATTTATTTAATTTGTTTAAATTAACTTATTAAATTTTTAGTGGTTGAAAATATTTTCAATAAGGAAATTTTGGGTAATTTTGTTTAATAGTTGGAGAGATTATTTAAGATACGTATTTTAAATGGTTTAAAAGAGATAAAAGAATTTATTTAAAAAGAAATAAATTTAGAAATTAAAATTGGTTTAAATAAAATTATCAGTTAATTAAACTATTAAAATGAAATCACAGATGAATCAAAACTATAAAATGAAAGTTTATTATTCAATCTGTTCAGATATTAATAAATGGTGTAAAATATTTATACAAGGTATAAATCAAGATAATTGGATCGAGATTGGAAATGGAAGGCAAATTAAAAGCAAAGGTGAGATTTTCTCACTCGAAGGAAAATTTAATTATACAGTTATTGATTGATATGATTGCTATTTGGATGTGATATTAGATATGATAGGATATATCTATTATATATAGCAATATATACATATTGGCATATGTATATATTGGATTGATTGATTTCCCGCCTCGTATAGCGGATGAGACCCTATTGCGCCGTTAGTAAGCGGATTTTTATAAAACCTATATACCGCGATATTCCACCTCGAAGTGGAATTGGTATTGTGCTAACGTCTTTGGATGCAGGGAAACAGGTTGGAGGGATCCAACTGGACCCCTCACATTGATTGAATTTATTTCTACTGTGATGTGATAATCTGTGAATGATTATTGATGTTATTGAATTGATGTCTGGAAATTGTTCGAAAGCTAAAATTTAGCTGAATGGATGTTTGATATCATTGGATTCCAAAGATAAACGAAGTTGAATTTTTGAAATTCAAGTGGAAAATTTCTAAGTGAATCAATTTTTGAAATTGAAGAAATTTTGAAGAAAGGAATTTTTAAAGTATAAAAAAGTAAATTTTTATAATCTTATTGAATAAATTCCAGAATAAAGTGAAAATGCTAAATAAATGGATTTCATAAAACAGTGATTATAAATTGAAGAATTTAATTTAAATCTAGATTTTTAAATAGATTGAAAGAGATAAAGAAAATTATTTTCTTTAAAAGGAATTTATTTAAAAAGAAATAAGTGGGAAGTCCAATTAGAAATTTAATTGGCAAATTGAAACGAATTTGGAAAAAGAATGAAATTTATAGATGTATAAATTGTGAAGTTAAAAAGAATGAAATTTATAGATGTATAAATCGGGAAGTTAAAATGAATGAAATTGTAGAATAGAAGATTTATAAGAAATTAACTTATAAATTGGATTTTTGCCTACAAATGAAATATTGATCGAATTAGTTAATAAAGGAGATTTACGAATCGAAGTTGTTATAAAATATAAAAGGTGAAATTTATAAACGTTGTTTTATAAATTCAAAATCAATTGGATTTGATAAATTAAATATAGAAGATTTTTAAAGAAGATATATTCGCGATTTTGGATAGCGAATCTTTATTGAAATAAAATGTGTAGAGATGATTGAAATTTGGTTAAGTGAATTATATTCACGATTTTGGACAGTGAATATATTCTTAAGGAAAATGGATATGTTCTGGAGAAACGATATTATAAAATGAAGTAATTGTTTTAAAAGATGTTTTAAAACGTGTTAAATATCGAAATCATAGATTTCAACATTTATTGTTGAAATAGACGTTTTCGAGAAATAAGGAAATGGTGGACTATAACACTGTTGTTATAGTAAATGATTTCCGAAAGGAAATGTTTTATATAGTATTGGGATTTATATATCTATCTAAATTTCGAATCCCTATACTAGTGATTTTGAGTTGTCGTAACGATGTTTTACGTAACATTCGTTTTGACTCAAATAAAATTTATGAAAGAGAATGATTTCCTTAAAGAATGAAATATATACTTAATATTGATTTAAGTATAGTGGATATTTTCAAATGTTGAAAATAAATAGTTTTGTGAATTACTTATTTTAAATAAGTATGAGATTTCTTTTCCAATATGAAATGAAGGGTTTGAAACTTTATCTTTTAAAGATAAATTGAAAAGTGAATATTTGAAATTGTTTTCAAACGGTTAAGTGTGGAAATTTTATATCTAGTAAAAGATATTTTGGAAGATAAAATAATTTGGGAAAATTATTTGGAATCTGATGATGTCGCGCATCTTTATTGATAGTTAAATAACCGACTATCAATAATTACCTTGAGTTGGTATTTGCTGTGAATTGGATGAATTTGAATGCCACACTTATTTTTGAATAATCGCTCACTATTCGGGTTAGCCGGGAAAGGACCATGGGGTCGTATAACCCATTCCGAATATGTGATACATCGTTATGAATTGCATTCGAAGACCGGTGTTGAAGACCGGATATTTTTGAAAATGAAAGGATTACCGTCGAGTTACTCTACATCGGTTGATCTCCGATTTAGAGGTTTTTATCACCCTTAGTGACGGGAAGTCCGGACGTGATTAGAAAATTATCCGGATATGCAAGGGCTTCGTGAGAAGTGCCTTCGGTTCTGTTCGATCCCGGAACAGACTTGTATGGATTGTATGTCTGACGTTACAATTTGAGATATAAAGCTGATTTCTTTCAAATACATTTCTGTTGGTGGCGGAGAATTTATTCTCTTAGCTTAACACCCTTCTCTGAGACGTACGAGCTCAGAGGTTATGTAGTTGAAATTTATCAGCGATATATTCCCAATTTGGTAACGTGGCATACTGAGTGTTGCTGTGAAATGATCAGTGTTTGATCATTTGTGATATGATCATTTGTTTGATCTTATATCTTTGTGATCATAGGTTGATCATTTTTGTTTGACCCGAAGCATGGCTTTGTAGAAAGCGTAGCTTTGTGGACGAGACTTCGTCGAGCCTCACACCCTGGAAATGGTCAAAACAGGAAGGATGCGGCAAGGTTCTAGGGAGTAGTGCCCCTTAGTGTATGTCATTCCTTCTGGATAGAGGTGGTATCATGGTATGGAGCCCAGATACTTAACCTATGTGGTTGCTGCATTTTTACTATGTGGTTTGTTGCGAATCGGGGATCCTCGGGAAGATCGGTTACGATCGGGGGATGGCATACGCGTGTCAGTAGTTACCTATTTTTGCAGAGGTAACCCGGCCTTGTGTTGGCAGAGATCCGGTTAGGTTCTCGGGTCGTCTATTCCAGGGACGTACCCATCGTGGAAAAGGAAGTTCCTTAGCCTGACCATTTGTTGGAAATCCAAAGAAACAATACGTGACTTGTATGGTTTTAGTTGTATTACCTGCTATGGAATGTGGCGGTAACCTGCTATTGAACATAGTAGCTATAGTAGGCATAAGTGCGGAATGCCTATGCTGGCTAAGATTAATATTATACTTTCGAAATGATTTCTACACTATGCACTAATAATAATATCAAAAATGATTTGATTTTGTGTAGTAAGCATCTTTGACTATCATAAGAAGAAATCTCCTCCAATTCTGCGTTTGCATTGTGTGTGTGGCGGGAGGTCTTATGGTAGTTTCATTTTCCAAAAGCATTGCGAATTTGTTTTATTTTCTTTGTGAAAAATAACTGTTTTACGATCTCACACCAGTCACCATGACTGACTCGGAGTTTATTGTTTCCCTTCTAAACTCTGGGTGCCCACCAATTTCCACACGGGCAGCCTAGAGTTATGTTATCAGGATATTCTGGAGCTTTGGAGATAAGCTGGATGACGAGACGTAGTATTTGTATCTGATAGTATTTATTCCGCTGTGTATTCTGTATGAGGACAAGTTTATATAACTGTCCATTGATGTGCTGTGTTGTATTGAGTCGTATATTGACTCTGATTGATGTATGTATAAACTGATAAAATTCTTTGTTTAAAAGATTACTGATTTATCTATTGTATATTGTTCCGCTGCGATATGTGAGATTCTGATATTGTTCTGTTTCTGTTCTCTGTTGTTGTTCTGTTGTTCTTTCTTCTTCTTCTCTCTATTTTCTTCTCTTCTTTCTTATATCTTCTTCTTCTTCTGCCTTTTTCTTCTTTCTTAAACCCTCACTATTGGAGTTTCCGGCACTCGATTTCTCGGCAGTCGATAAAAAGGAGTATCGATGTCGAATTTTCGGAAGTCGAAAATTCCGTTACGTGACACCTGAGGTAACGATTACCTTTAACATATCACATATCACATCACTTTTGAATGCCACATTCGCCATTTCTGTTGACTACTAATTGCCTTTCACAAAAATACAACCCTTGAGCTCGTACGTCTCAAGGAAGGGTGTTAAGCTAAGAGAAGTTGCCTTCTCCGCCACCAAACAGATGTACTTTTGTAAAAACCAATGTACGTAATCTCAGAAAATGCAATGTCAAACATTCATCCATACAAGTTGTCCAGGAACTGGATAAACCGAAGGTACTCTCCTACCACATCTGTGATAACCCGGATTTTTGGACAGCTTGTAATTAACAGGGTTTGATTTATTAAAACACTGATTTATTAATTGAACAAATAAATCTGATAATAAATATTTATATCTGAATTTTTCAAAACAAATAAGATAAGTATTTGATTTTATATATATATGAAAAGGATTTAATTTGGATTTGAATTGGAAATTCAAATATAAATATCTTAAAAAAAAAATTGGATTTGGAAATAATATATGTATGATTTTTATTAATATATAATTTAGTTTTAAAACATATTCTTTGTAATCATATAAATATTAATATAAGGAAATATATTTAATAAGGATAAATTAATAAAACATACACATAAATATAAGCTAAATATAATGTGACATATAAATTATATAAAAGACATTTTTATCATACAAATTACAAATGTAAGTGTTTTAAACATGGAAAGTAACAAGTGTAATAATTCTAATATGAAATTTAACAAGTGTCACTTTTATTTTTACTTTTGAGATAATTAATAAAAATAGATTCAAGACTACATAAACACTACATCTCCTACCTTTCTCATTTTTTTAACCAGCAAGTTAAGTTAAAAACCAGAAAACAAAAGCAAAACCTGTAACATGCAAACCAGTAAATAAAAATCATTTAATTCAATGAAACTCTCCACAATTTCGAAGTCTAAAACAAAAGTAAACATAGGAGCTCTCAAATTCAAGTACAACTCAGATCAATAAGCAAATCAAGTTAAGAAGCAAGATCAATTTCAGTTTCCAGCTTCCAGATTTCAAATTTATTTCCAGTCTTCTCTGTTCTCAAGTTACAGGTGAGTAAACTCTTAAACATATATATATATATATTGGGTTTGCATGTGATGATCTGTAAATATGTGATAGAAATTATGCTTGCATGTATATGGATTCCTGATATATTGATAAGTTGAATGTGCATGTCTGGTATATATGGCTCATCTCTGTTTATGATTACAGAATGTACATTTAGATCAAAATTCCTAAATCTCCTCGTCAAATCTTTGTTGGGCTTAGGTTTTCAAACAAGAAACGTTTATTTAGACATAGATTAAGTTTTAAAAATATTTTTAAGTAAAATTAATTGGAATTTTATCTGGGAAATGGGAAGACAGTAAAATCTTTTAAAACATGTAAAAATCAAATATTATGATTTGCTAAATTCAAGTATATAACTCGAATCAACTTTGTAAATTATGATTTTTAAAAGGAAAATCAAGATTTTTAGAATTTAATCGTGAGAGAATTCAAGGGTTGATAGAATTTGAAATTTTGGGCTAGTGCTGGCGATCGAAGGACTCGGGAAGGTCGAAATCATCACTGGATGGAGTTAGGAAGATGGCGGGTTTGGGAAAAATGGTGGAAAAATTTTTAAGTCGCCGTAGTGGTGGCGCGGCAGTGATTTAGGGTTATTCAAGCAGTTTTGGTCGATGAGGTTTTCTTGTAAATTGTGTGGTCGTGGGGGAACTTGAGGTGATCGGACCAGGGGGGACTGTCGCGTGGAGTTGCGATGCAGCTACTGGTGTGATGGCGAGATGCTTGGTGGTCGGAATCGTCGGCAAGAGGAGTCTTCGTCATCGGTGATGGGTTCCATTATTTAATAGAGTAGTTCGATTTTGATTCTTTGGCAATTCTGTGGTTTTGGGTGGTCGGGTTGAACTGGAGAGACGTCGTCGACGTGCTAGTGGGAGCGGCGATGACCAGAGCGACGGCGAACGCATGTAGATGTGCACGAGAGCCGGTGTGCATGTCTGGAGTTTGAGGTGGTTGCTGTGTTGTGAAGAAGAGATGGGCGAAGAGCTCGGGGAAGTAGAGCTGTGGATCGGGTTAAGCTCGAGTTTGTTTTATGGTTGACTCGGAGCAGAATGGGTGTGAAGTGCACGTAGGGGAGACTCGAAGTTATGCTCGGGAAATATTAAATGCTCGGGTCTGTTCCTTTAGTATAAAACAGGTTTTAAACTTTAAAACAAATCAAGTTTATTTGAAACAAAGATGTTAAAAACTACTTCTTTTGTAAATAATAAAATGTTTAGCCAAGTTTTTAAAATGTATTTAAATGAATGGGATTTAATGATGAAATTAGATAATTAATTAAGATAAAGGATTTATCTTTAATTAAATAAGGTATTGATGAATGAAAATTATGGTGATTAATTAAGTAGTTATCTTTGATTAATTAAGAATGATTACCTAATGAAAGTGATTTAGGATAATTACTCAATGTAATTAAATAAAAGGATTAATTACTTAGTATAATTTTTACTAAATTTTAAGGGTTTGGTTAATTAATTAAGGATTAATTAATTGTTAATTAAGAAGTAATTAATTAAGAAATAAGATTAATTAATTAATAATTAAAGGTTAATTAATTAAATAATTACTTGATAAAGGAAATTAAAGGTAAATTACTTAAGGGGAGTAATTAAGAATTAATTACTTAGCATAATTAATTAAAGGATGGATTAATTAAAGAAATTAAGGAGTGGTTAATTAATGAATGTGATTAATTAAAGAAATTAAGGAGTGGTTAATTAATGAATGTGATTAATTAGAGGATAATTAATCAAGATAAGCAATTATAGGATAATTAATTTGAGTAATTAATTAAGGATATATGTAATTAATGTGAATAGTAAATGTTAATTAAATTGTGTTTTAAATCGAAGGTTAATTACTTAATGAAATTAAAGGGGATAAATAAGGGATGATAAAATAATGGTTTGTAATTAGTTAATGTGGAGTAAACAGGATTTTAAGATGATTGAAGTAATTAAAGTAATCTATTTGAATTAATTAGAAAATGTATGATTAATTAACCTTGCTTATGGGTGATTGGATGATATTGAATGCCTTGGATTATTTGATGTCTGATATGTGATTGTGATGCTCTAGGATATGAGATGCTTTGGATGAATTATGATAATGTAAGTTATCTATCTGTGATAGATTTGTTATGTGAATATGATATCCTGGATTTAAATTAAATTGTTTAACTGAAAAATCTTGGTTTAAAAGGATGACATTTGAATTCGAAGAGACCGGGGTCGGATATCAGTAATATCCGAACCCACTTCGATTTATAACCTACATTGATTCTTTATAAATTGATTTGTGAAATCAATAGGCTGGTTTGGAATAATATGGACCATTTAAATTAAGTTGGATACTTAGATATTGTTTTGACTATATAAGATGATTACTCGTAGTGAAGTACGAGTTACCTGGGATTTAAATAAGTAAATTTGCACTGGTATTTTCATTTTAGTTGGTTTACTCACGTTGGTTTCCAGCCTGACTCGGGTGTTACTTTGATGTAATGCTCGGGTCAGACCGAGTATTACAGATTTCAGATAAGGACGTTCTGGAGCTCAGGAGGCGAGCTGGATGGCAGGAACGTATGGAGTATATTCCGCTGTGATATTATAGTTGTCTGAGACATGTTAATTTTAACTGTCTAGTACATTTGTGAATGTTGTAACTCTGATGTATTAAAATGTAATTAACAAATACAGTTTTTCTTTGTATAACTGATATTATTATTTGTTATTATATTTAATCCGCTGCGAATGTGAGATGTTGTGTTCTCTGTTCTCCTTTCTTCTTTCTGTTTCTTTTTTCTATCTCTTTCCTTTTCTTCTAACTATCTGGAATTTTCGGGTTCGAAAATTCCGGGTCGTTACATTTGGTATCAGAGCAAAAGGTTAAGCGAGAACCTTGGCTCTGTTGGGATTACTCGTTAAGGATAGGGTCAATGGTACCCTAGAACGAGTTGAGTATATATATATGAGAGCGTAATTGTTATTTTTTAATATAAGGATTTTAAATGATTTTATATAAGAATATATTTTGATATATAAAATGATATTTCTTTCTAATAAAAATTAAGGTAATTGGTTGTTAAAATATTGGAATTAAATTAAGTGGTAATAGAAATAAAGCCAAATTAAAATTGAATGAAGATAAGTTTGAAATGAATTCAAACTAAAATTAAAATCTTGAATTTGTAGAAATGTTATCAAGAATAAAGATAATAATGAATTGTTTTTCAGATATGATAATCTTGGTTATTATCATAAATGGTAGTTGTGTTTAATAATGAATGTTGTTAATGACTAAGCAAAATGAAATATTTTAGGGAAGTAAACTTTTAAAGTGAGTATGACTTATAAATTGGAATTGAAGATAAATTAAAATTGTGAAATTTTAAATCTAAATCCAGAAAACTTGAAATTGTTTAAAAGAAGTTTGTTTTGAATTAAAACCAAAGGTGGTTTAAAAATTTAAAGTATAACTTGGTGTGTAAAGAAAATGTATATATGAGGAATATACATAATACCTATGATGATTTGAAATAAACACTTAGTGTTGAGTTTTAAATTGGAATGTGATGTGAAACCCAAAGTAAAGTAAGTTTTTAAACTTAAAAGGGGAAAGATTATTAATCTGAAGTTTAAAATTTGAATGGGAATTCAAATTAGGTCAAGTTGACTAAATTAAATTAAATTTAACTTAAGGGAAGTTAAATGAGTTTAGAATGAACAACTTGAATTAGAAATTTCAAGATGAAATTAAAATTTAACTTGAGAAGTTAAATGGTTGGGTTTAAATGGGAGTTATGAGTAATCTCAAAATGGGTTTGAGATCTGGAAATTGAAATGGGATGTTGTTAATTGGTGTTTGGATAAATTTGGATGTTTATTTATCCTGATATCATTCTATTGTTATAAATAATCTATGAAACTAAGAATTTATTTTAAAGTTAGAAATGGATAATAAATTAGAATCTGAAGATTAAATTGTTTTTGAATTCTTATTTGAACTTTGTAATAAGTTAAGATAATTTTAAAATGGAATTTTGGAATTTGGATACAGAATTAAATGGTTTAAAGATTTAAGTTGTTAAATTAAAAATAAAGGTTGATTTAATTTAAAAGTAAGGGTTAATTTAACTTAAGGGATTAAATCAACATTTAAAATTTAACTAGAATTTATATAATTCGAGATGATTTTAAGTTGAGATTTGAATAGAATTAGTTCAAATTGAATTTGATTTGAATTAATTAGAATTGTGATTAAAGATGGATAAGCATAAATTTAAATGGAAATTTTTAATTAAAATAATTTGAAATAAAATTGAAGCTGGTTCAATTTGAAATTAATCCAAATTGATTTGATATAATTTGGAATTGTGATTAAAATTGAATATGTTTAAAAATCAAATGAAATTTGATTTGAATTTGGAAAGGAATTAAGGTTAATTCAACTTAAATTGGGATTTAATAAATTTCAATGGAAATTGAAGTGTTGAGTCAATTTAAATGGAAAAGGAAATTTAAATTGAATAAAAGGGAAATTAATTGGGAATGTAGATTAGGAAATTAAACAGTTTGGCTCTGGACAAATTTTAAAATAAATTGTTTTAATACAAATAAATTTTTCCAAACTATTTACTATACAATCTTTCTTCTTAAACCCCAAACTATCTATACTTATTTTACAATTATTTCAGAATTATTTAACTATTTTGAAACTGTCTTATAAACTAATTACTATTTTTCAGTTATTTATATCTAATCACTATTTTAAAAACTATTTTGCAATTATCTAACTATTTTGTACCTACTTAACTATTTTACAGCTATTTTATAAACTAATAACTATTTTTCAACTACTTATCTATTTTAAACTTTTTCAAGCTATTCTTAAATTTAAATAAGTCAGAGTTCAAACTGTTTGTAATTGAAGTAATAACTCAATTGGAAATGGAAGCAATTGAGAATAAGTGAATGGAATTAAGGGAAATGTGAATAGAAAAGAGAATTGATTTGGCTAATAACCAATAAAGATAAATACGTAGGATGTACGTATATTATTCTATTCGCATAATGATTTGATCCAGATTCGAACACAGAATTTCGATATAGTATTATCGATCCGAGTTGGGATTTTTCACTCGATTTTCGACGGCGAACCTGGATATGGATTTTTGATTGGTTCTGGATATTCTCTATCATAGTTGTGACTATGCAAGGAGAATGACGGTTTCTGATCAAGAAACCAGATCTGAGTCCGCACTAGGAAGTCGGGTGGACGATACTAGTTCGGAAGTGAAATTGTGTGATCGATTGAGCGATCAGATTGATATTGTGTACGGATGATATGTGTACATCGTACGGATTTGAATGAAATTGATATTGAAGATTTGTGGATAAGAAATGTAAAATGGTTTTTGAAAAGAAATATGGTTAATAACTTTATAAAAGATTTATCAAATGTGAATATTTGATTTAGAATAAAATAAAGTTATATATCCTTGTTATATAAGGTAAATCTTTCCTTGTTGAATCTATTGCTAAAAGAAAAGGGTTTTTGAAATATTTGAAGTATAAAAGAGGTTTTATACAAAGTTTGAAATGATCCAAAGATTTTCAAAGTTATATCTATATATATATATAAAGGATCTTATGAGAATAATTTTGGAAAAGGTTTTGGGAACCTATGGATTTTGGAAAGGGCTTTTGATTTTTGGGAAAATCAATTTTGGATTTTGGAAAGCCTAGTTTGAGAATTATCGATTTTGGTAATCGATTTTGTGTAAAGGAGATTTTGATAAATCATAAAGGGTATGATTTGAAGATACTATAAGTATATAGTATAAAATGTTTTGAGTATAGCTCTGGGGAAAAAGGCGCTCTCTTGAAATGAACTTCTCAGGAGTGCCACTGGGTGGTACTGCCTTGAACCCCAAGGGGGGATTCTAAAGTTGATCCTGTGAGGAGTCCGGACAAAACTAGTTCCTGAGGATTATTTGTGTAGCGAAAGTCGAGGGGCTGGTGCCCACAGAGGCATTTGGGTTATGTTGTGACGACAGTTTAACTCGATGTCTCTGCGATCTACTGCAGACCATAGCGAAAGTCATGTGTGCCGCTGAGAGCCAACTGTCTACGTTTGATTTTATATCAGTAGACTGTGACACTATGGTAACATAGCGAAAGTCGTTTGTGCCGCTGAGAGCCAACAGTCTGCGTTTGATTTTATATCGGTAGACTGCGACCTATGTGGGAGAAGTTTCATTATTTGGCAGCGAAATTCGGTGGCGCTGATGCCTACAGTTATATGGGTTTGTGCTGTGCTAGCAACGTAAGGCCCGGGTATAACTGCGATCTGTAGCGGGTTCCATGGCGTAATCGAGGAGCGCGGAGACCTACAGTTATCTGTGGATTTTGCCGGGACGGCAACGTAACCATCGGGTTAACTGCGACCATGGATGGGAGTGATGATTTCCAGAGCATTCTCACCAAAAATATTTCTCTCTTTTCAAAAATGTTTTCTATATTTTCATAAAATTATTTTCCTAGTATTTCACTGGGTGTTGAAAACGGGTTTACCAAGTACTTATAGATTTTCAGTCTTACGCCTGATCAACGTATGACCGAATTTCTGTGAGAACCGGGATGGACTGGTTGAAACATCGAGTTATAAAAAAAAAATCTTTATAAAACTATTCCTGGTAATATTATATAGATTTTTTTAAAAAAAGTGTTTTAAAATTTCTTAATAAAGATAGTTTATAGTAAAAAAGTGATCAACGAATAATTTTTCTACTAATAAGCATTTTAATAATTCTGGCTCTGTTCCTTTTCGAGGACGAAAAGATTCTAAGGGGGGAGGAATGTGATAACCCGGATTTTTGGACAGCTTGTAATTAACAGGGTTTGATTTATTAAAACACTGATTTATTAATTAAACAAATAAATCTGATAATAAATATTTATATCTGAATTTTTCAAAACAAATAAGATAAGTATTTGATTTTATATATATATGAAAAGGATTTAATTTAGATTTGAATTGGAAATTCAAATATAAATATCTTAAAAAAATAAATAAATTGGATTTGGAAATAATATATGTATGATTTTTATTAATATATAATTTAGTTTTAAAACATATTCTTTGTAATCATATAAATATTAATATAAGGAAATATATTTAATAAGGATAAATTAATAAAACATACACATAAATATAAGCTAAATATAATGTGACATATAAATTATATAAAAGACATTTTTATCATACAAATTACAAATGTAAGTGTTTTAAACATGGAAAGTAACAAGTGTAATAATTCTAATATGAAATTTAACAAGTGTCACTTTTATTTTTACTTTTGAGATAATTAATAAAAATAGATTCAAGACTACATAAACACTACATCTCCTACCTTTCTCATTTTTTTAACCAGCAAGTTAAGTTAAAAACCAGAAAACAAAAGCAAAACCTGTAACATGCAAACCAGTAAATAAAAATCATTTAATTCAATGAAACTCTCCACAATTTCGAAGTCTAAAACAAAAGTAAACATAGGAGCTCTCAAATTCAAGTACAACTCAGATCAATAAGCAAATCAAGTTAAGAAGCAAGATCAATTTCAGTTTCCAGTTTCAAAGATATTTCCAGCTTCCAGATTTCAAATTTATTTCCAGTCTTCTCTGTTCTCAAGTTACAGGTGAGTAAACTCTTAAACATATATATATATTGGGTTTGCATGTGATGATCTGTAAATATGTGATAGAAATTATGCTTGCATGTATATGGATTCCTGATATATTGATAAGTTGAATGTGCATGTCTGGTATATATGGCTCATCTCTATTTATGATTACAGAATGTACATTTAGATCAAAATTCCTAAATCTCCTCGTCAAATCTTTGTTGGGCTTAGGTTTTCAAACAATAAATGTTTATTTAGACATAGATTAAGTTTTAAAAATATTTTTAAGTAAAATTAATTGGAATTTTATCTGGGAAATGGGAAGACAGTAAAATCTTTTAAAACATGTAAAAATCAAATATTATGATTTGCTAAATTCAAGTATATAACTCGAATCAACTTTGTAAATTATGATTTTTAAAAGGAAAATCAAGATTTTTAGAATTTAATCGTGAGAGAATTCAAGGGTTGATAGAATTTGAAATTTTGGGCTAGTGCTGGCGATCGAAGGACTCGGGAAGGTCGAAATCATCACTGGATGGAGTTAGGAAGATGGCGGGTTTGGGAAAAATGGTGGAAAAATTTTTAAGTCGCCGTAGTGGTGGCGCGGCAGTGATTTAGGGTTATTCAAGCAGTTTTGGTCGATGAGGTTTTCTTGTAAATTGTGTGGTCGTGGGGGAACTTGAGGTGATCGGACCAGGGGGGACTGTCGCGTGGAGTTGCGATGCAGCTACTGGTGTGATGGCGAGATGCTTGGTGGTCGGAATCGTCGGCAAGAGGAGTCTTCGTCATCGGTGATGGGTTCCATTATTTAATAGAGTAGTTCGATTTTGATTCTTTGGCAATTCTGTGGTTTTGGGTGGTCGGGTTGAACTGGAGAGACGTCGTCGACGTGCTAGTGGGAGCGGCGATGACCAGAGCGACGGCGAACGCATGTAGATGTGCACGAGAGCCGGTGTGCATGTCTGGAGTTTGAGGTGGTTGCTGTGTTGTGAAGAAGAGATGTGCGAAGAGCTCGGGGAAGTAGAGCTGTGGATTGGGTTAAGCTCGAGTTTGTTTTGTGGTTGACTCGGAGCAGAATGGGTGTGAAGTGCACGTGGGGGAGACTCGAAGTTATGCTCGGGAAATATTAAATGCTCGGGTCTGTTCCTTTAGTATAAAACAGGTTTTAAACTTTAAAACAAATCAAGTTTATTTGAAACAAAGATGTTAAAAACTACTTCTTTTGTAAATAATAAAATGTTTAGCCAAGTTTTTAAAATGTATTTAAATGAATGGGATTTAATGATGAAATTAGATAATTAATTAAGATAAAGGATTTATCTTTAATTAAATAAGGTATTGATGAATGAAAATTATGGTGATTAAGTAAGTAGTTATCTTTGATTAATTAAGAATGATTACCTAATGAAAGTGATTTAGGATAATTACTCAATGTAATTAAATAAAAGGATTAATTACTTAGTATAATTTTTACTAAATTTTAAGGGTTTGGTTAATTAATTAAGGATTAATTAATTGTTAATTAAGAAGTAATTAATTAAGAAATAAGATTAATTAATTAATAATTAAAGGTTAATTAATTAAATAATTACTTGATAAAGGAAATTAAAGGTAAATTACTTAAGGGGAGTAATTAAGAATTAATTACTTAGCATAATTAATTAAAGGATGGATTAATTAAAGAAATTAAGGAGTGGTTAATTAATGAATGTGATTAATTAAAGAAATTAAGGAGTGGTTAATTAATGAATGTGATTAATTAGAGGATAATTAATCAAGATAAGCAATTATAGGATAATTAATTTGAGTAATTAATTAAGGATATATGTAATTAATGTGAATAGTAAATGTTAATTAAATTGTGTTTTAAATCGAAGGTTAATTACTTAATGAAATTAAAGGGGATAAATAAGGGATGATAAAATAATGGTTTGTAATTAGTTAATGTGGAGTAAACAGGATTTTAAGATGATTGAAGTAATTAAAGTAATCTATTTGAATTAATTAGAAAATGTATGATTAATTAACCTTGCTTATGGGTGATTGGATGATATTGAATGCCTTGGATTATTTGATGTCTGATATGTGATTGTGATGCTCTAGGATATGAGATGCTTTGGATGAATTATGATAATGTAAGTTATCTATCTGTGATAGATTTGTTATGTGAATATGATATCCTGGATTTAAATTAAATTGTTTAACTGAAAAATCTTGGTTTAAAAGGATGACATTTGAATTCGAAGAGACCGGGGTCGGATATCAGTAATATCCGAACCCACTTCGATTTATAACCTACATTGATTCTTTATAAATTGATTTGTGAAATCAATAGGCTGGTTTGGAATAATATGGACCATTTAAATTAAGTTGGATACTTAGATATTGTTTTGACTATATAAGATGATTACTCGTAGTGAAGTACGAGTTACCTGGGATTTAAATAAGTAAATTTGCACTGGTATTTTCATTTTAGTTGGTTTACTCACGCTGGTTTCCAGCCTGACTCGGGTGTTACTTTGATGTAATGCTCGGGTCAGACCGAGTATTACAGATTTCAGATAAGGACGTTCTGGAGCTCAGGAGGCGAGCTGGATGGCAGGAACGTATGGAGTATATTCCGCTGTGATATTATAGTTGTCTGAGACATGTTAATTTTAACTGTCTAGTACATTTGTGAATGTTGTAACTCTGATGTATTAAAATGTAATTAACAAATACAGTTTTTCTTTGTATAACTGATATTATTATTTGTTATTATATTTAATCCGCTGCGAATGTGAGATGTTGTGTTCTCTGTTCTCCTTTATTCTTTCTGTTTCTTTCTTCTATCTCTTTCTTTTTCTTCTAACTATCTGGAATTTTCGGGTTCGAAAATTCCGGGTCGTTACAACATCATGTCGGGAAATCCCTAGGATTAGTAGCGAATAGTCATTGCATTGGATATTTCATAACGAAGAGACTACTGCTACTATATGTATATTGAGATTTTAACCCCAAATGATCAACAAGCAGTCCTTCACTATGAAAATACTAAACATCAATATCATCGACCAACCTGCACAATCGTCGTATATATGTTGGTCCGAAGTGGTTTTCAGATAAATCCGATCCCGGTCTCTTCGCACCAACAACGCAAAAGCGTTTCTCAACCTCACACAGAAACTAAGTCTTATAGACTTATCACGTCTCCAACTTTCAACTTGCTATCCTTCAGCCAAGAAGGAAGCTCGATAGATTGGAGTAATACTCCGTACTACACAAATCAACATCCTCAACACAAACGATAATCAAGCCTACACAGATGGCTACGTACTAAGTGTACGACTAAATAGTTCCCACATCAATTCGAGGAACTAAAAATGGACAAATTTGATAGTCGGTTATTTAACTATCAAAGCAACAAACAATTATTTAGCACCATAAGCAATCACTAGGCCCTTTTAATTAATCTTTTATTAATTAAATCACTTTCCAAATATTCACTTCCAATTATCTTTAAAAAGATATATTCTCAAAACCATTTCAATATTCTATATTGGAAAACATTTCCATATACTTATTTTAATAATAAGTAATTCACAATTCTCTTTATTTTCAACATTTATAAAATATTACATATACTTAAATCATGATTAAGTATATATTTTATTCTTTAAGGAAAACATTCTCTTAAACATATTTATTTGGGTCAAAACGAATGTTGCGTAAAACATCGTTACGATAACCAAAATCACTAGTATAGGGATTCGATAATTAGATAGATATATAAATCCCATATAATATACAAAACATCTCCTTTCGAAAATCATTTACTATAACAACAGTGTTATAGTCCATGCTTTCCTCACTTCTCGAAAACGTCTATTTCAACAATGAATGTTGAAATCTATGTATTTGATACTTAACACATTTTAAAACATCTTCAAACCATTTAACTCCATTTAAAAGATCACTTTTCAAAACATTCATTTAATTAAAAAGGATTATTCACTGTCCAAAATCTTGAATAAAATTCCCTAACCAAATTTATTATTCCTACTCATTTATTAAAGGATTATCCACTGTCCAAAATCGTGAATATATTCCTTTAATAAAATTTCATATTTAACTTATCAAAATAAGTTGATTTCACATTTATAAAACAATGTTTATAATTCACATTTCTATTTTATAAAAACTTCAATTTATAAAATTCCTTTACTGACAAATTCCATTTATATCTCATTTCTATGCCAAAATCCAATTATAAGTAAATTTACTTATAATTCTCTTATTAACAAATTCATTCTTTTTATAAATTTATAAATCCTATTCACTTATAAGATCCATTTATAAATTCATTTTAACACTTATAATACTCCTTTATAATTCCATTTTATTTGTTTATAAAATATCAATTTTATAAATCTTATCTATAAATAAACCATTTATAATAAGTCAAAAATCCCAATTTAACTTAATTTTACAAAATGATCAACTTCATATTTCAAAAATCACATTTTGATTCCATTTCACAAAAATCATAATTCTTATAACATAAAAATTATAACTTCTTATTTATGTAAAATAATTTCATTTCCTTAACAATTCAAAAATCATATATTTTCAAAATCATTTTGAATTTCTTTTTAATTTGAAATCATCACTTTAATATTTTTAAAATTCCAAAAATAGGCCCAGAACCGCAAAAATGCTAAACAAGGTGATTCACATCAATCATATCAATCCTGGCATGCAAAACATCATATATCATATGATAACAGCATATATGTCAATATCTGTAAATAAAATCAACACTGGGGAGGAATCCAGTTGGATCCCTCCAACCTGTCACCTGCAACAAATATACATATTAGAAAATATGTACCATATCCGCTTCGAGGCAGACGCGCGTACAAAAGGTCATCCACTCATACACGAGAACGTATAGGGTCTCATATGCTCCAATAGGCAGAAATATATCCAAATCAATATATATATATATATATATAATATCATATATCATCTAAACAATCATTAATCAGCATAAATAAAATTTATTCTCACTTATATAAAAATATAAGCGAGTCAGAAAGAGTGAGTTGTACTCACTTTGATTCCAATAGCCGTTGCAGCTTTTTATTCCGAATAAAATTAAACAGACGTTTAATTTTACCCAAAATTTTCACTAGCTCCAATCAACTCCAAACCAGCTCCATCGCGTGGTGTTTGCGAATACGAACCCAATGCAAATCGTTTCGTGCGAAACGGACCTCATATGAAAAAGTTACAAATATATAAACATCGAATTATATAATATAATTAACAATGTCATTAGCGCTAATTAATTAACATAATTAACTTACGTTAATCCTTCTCCCTCCTACAGGCCGCAAAAGCAAGCCCATAGCCGCGTTTTAAACATGATCGCCATGCCTCGTATAGATGATCGAAGAACGATCCACCACCCTAGCCACATGCGTCGACGCCCTATGCACCATCGCCCCGAGCCTTGTTGAGCTCTATCCCATATTCGCCTCGAAAAACGCGAATGAACATGCTGCCCTTCAGCGAGGATCATCGCCAATCCGCTTCATCATATCCAATCACGACCGTTGGATGTGGAGAGCTCGAGAAGCTCTACAACTTTGTAGTTGAGAGTTTTCCTTGATTGCTTTTGGATTGAGAGAGATCGAGGAATGAAAATCGGCAATCTCTGGTCGTTCGAGAATATGGTGGCGGCTAGACCTAATTCCTTTAGGGTTTGTGAAAATGAACGTCTTTATATATGCAATTACAAAACATTATTCACCCAAAATATTTCCGAACTCCAATCGAAGTGTGCTGCCTGGCGTTTATAATGTTTTACCCTTATTCCAAACACAATGGGATATATATCGAGAGCCAATTCCATCGTATTTGGAAGATAGGTTTTCGAATCGAATTATTTAAATTAAAATATACTTAAATGAATTTCTATGCGTTTCAGCTTCGCATGACCAAATTGTAAGTCCGATCGACACGAAATTTGAAATCCTACAATAATGTAACATTATGGATCCAATGAAACTGGTTTCGTTGAAATCCGATACAATGTCAAAAATGACTATTTTTACACGTTAATTAAATATTAAAATATCCAATTTCTATAAATTAACTTTTAAATTGATTTCAAAAGTTTACCAACATCATTCTAATTCAAATAGAATTTAATTCAATTTTATAAATCATTTTCATTCACATTAAATTCAAAATTAAATTATTTCTGCAATTTCAAATATTAAATGAACAATTTAATTATTAAATAAATCATTATATTTGAAATACAAGTTATTCAACTTATAAAATTTACTTTTGAATATTTAAAATCAATTAAATATTCGAATTTCGAATGACAGAAATTCTGGGTCGTTACAAGAATCTTACTCGAATGGAATAACATATATTATTTTCATATAAAATCTTTACAATGGAAAGTCTTTTAAAACATATATCATAGTCTAACCTAGATTCAGCTTGGACAGTTATAATACACCTGTCCTTACACTTGCTGAAAAACAAACAACACACAATGCAATGGAAAATGGAATACGTCCAAACAATGATGAAGATCTCCAGCTCTCCTCTGGGAACTCCAAGCATCTTCAGCTAATCCTAAAATTACTCGGATCTGAACCAAGTGTAAAAATACCCGGATGAGTCTGGCAAACCAGCGTGAGAAAGACTAATCTTAAATGACAGTGTCATAAATCAGGGATTGGTGACAAAAACCTTTTGAAAAGAAAGAGTATCTCATAAGACCACGCCACACATAAGCACGGATGGGTTTTTACCTTATGATAACTAATTTTTTTTATCAAATCATTGATATTATTTTTAGTGTCGTTCTTTTGAAAATACCTTTCAAATAAACTTATGAATCTTAGTCGAAATTGTTACATTGATTAAATTCCAGCATAGTAGCTACAAAGTAGGTTCTACAATCAAATCCGAAGACACATATTTTAGAATGGATTCCATACAAATGACTAGGTAAGGGACTACATTCCGGCAGTACATCTCTAGAGGAATGTACCGAGGCACAACTAATGGTCCTCTACCAACATGTAACGACCCGGAATTTTGAACACTTCGTATTTAATTATCTAAATGATATAAATATTTGTGTTTAAGACTTAATGTGATTAATATGATTTTATAACCTTATTAACCACTTTTTAATCAATAAATAATGTTAGAAAAATTATTTTAGAAATGTGTTTACAAAATTATACATTTTGGATAAATACTGAAAATGTGACCGGAAAACGTTTTGCTAAAAATCATCTTTTTATTCAATACAAGTTGTGTAAATATTTTGCAACTTGAATAGTTATCAAAGGAACACATTAACTAAGAATTAAAACATCTCATTTCCTAACAAAATTAAATTAAATTACGCATATAATTAAAGGGACTGAAGGACCCCTAAATCAAGGCACAAATCAAGGAAAACATTCTTGTGTAAGGGTATGGCCTTACATGCTTTAGTCCTCTTTACTTCATGGCTAAGGAGGGGGTTTTGCACAATTTTACCTCAAATTCCTAAGCTAATAAATAGAAGGGAGAGGCCTCTTCATTTCTACACAACTCCACTTCTAAACCAATGTCTTCTTCTTCTTCCTCCTCCCTAACTTAGGAAATATTTGCTTATGAGCTTAGATTGGAGCTTCTTGAGTTGAAGTTGAAGAGTGGTTGATCTTTCCTTAGTTTTAAAGCTTCTCATTCGTTGTTTTTGGGTTTAAAGGTGAGTTTTTGAACTCTCATCTATGTCTATACTTTTGATAGTTGCTAGGTATGAATTCCTAACGCCTATTTCATGTTCATTTGCTTTTGAATTGAATTGGATTGGTGAATTTTCCAATTTTTAGTATTTTGAAGTAAAAATCTATGAAAATCCTTATATGGATGTTTGGACATGTTATTTGGAGTGTATTGATGTGTTTATAGGGTTGGATTATCGCTTGACATCAATCTCTAGCCATCGTCGCTCATTCGTTTGTTTCGAATTTGATTTGGCCATCAATGGCCTTGGCAAAAATTGCCTGAGCTTCAGCTCAGACGTCTGGTAATAAGCTCAGACGTCTAATGCTACGGGAATAAAATTCCAGTCTTTCAGCTCAGACGTTTGAGCTTACTTCCCAAACGTCTGGGTGATCTGGAAGAAAATTTCCAGTCTTTCAGCTCAGACGTCTGGGAAGTCTACCAGACGTATGGAGCTGCTTATTCCAGCCAAATTGCCTATTTTGAGTGGGTTTCCGTTTTAATCGATTTTTGGTTGATCCGATTAGATATTATCACTTATTACCAACTTTGATGACTTCTTTTTCTAGATTTTTGGGAATATCCGTTTGATGGATTTGATATCGATTTGCATGGATTTAATTCACGACGTCGAATGTGAATTTTTGGTGATAGATTGTTTTTACAATTGTTTCTGTGATTTGTCACTTTAAAATATAAAGGTTTTCTATACTATAGTAAATACTCAAACTCTTTTGCAAAAATGATTTCAACAATTAATTTCAATACAAACCTCGTTTTTAAAACCGTTTTCCAATCTATTAGTATATACAAACCTTTACCTCATTCGTATGAGAAATCTAATTAAATGACTTAGCAAAACAAGTGGCATGAAACGCTTGCATTTACTTCGTCGGTTAATTCTTAGACTTGTTCGATTGAAATCTTGTGACAATTTTCGAGTGGAAATCTACAATTTGCTCGTAAATATTTAAGTTGAGCCAGTGGTTATGGGACATGAAGCTAAACTCACTTATTTACTAGCTTAGTGTAATCTACACTTTTTATTGATCAATGGTGATCATTTTATGGTTTAGACTAGCGATATGCGATGTCTCTTTGTCCATGTGGGGGACTGTACCTCGTTTTATAGAGCTTCGTCTCATTTTTATAGGCCAGCGACCTATGGTTTTATGGAGTTCGGTTCATCGGGAATGCCGTTTTTATACTACGTCGTTGTTCCAGCTTATCAGGTTCATCAGGCATACCGTTATTGTACTACGTCGTTGTTCCGAATTACTTGAGTATCAGGTTCATCGGGCCTGCCGTTTTTGTACTTCGTCATTGCACCGGCTCTATGGTTAGCGACCATGGGATAGCGACCCGTTTGTGATACACGTGTTGGTGTGTTTTCATGCTCCAGTTTGTGATAGGTCTCCCCCTTTGTGATTTCTGGATTTCTAATTGATGATTTCTAGAATTTGTGTTTTCACCAATTTTTGCGATTGACATTGATATGTTTTGTCGATATTTGAGGTTTGGTGAATAAGCTAAAGAATGTGATATTCTTTTTGGACATTTGACGAGATTTGAAATATTGTATGACTTTTGTTGTTATCAGATGTATACTTGTCACAGTATGACATTATTGTTATCATACATTTTTGTCATATCTCTTATCCTATCTCATTTTATATGATATTTATAGCTAGACTGGTCCATTTATTATTTTCTTCTTAAATAATACTCGGGTCAGACCGGGGTATTTCAGGTGCTTCTGCTTGACTTCTTATCAAGGTCCATCATCTGACTTTTGGCTAACTACTTTAGCTTAGTAGTTTTTGTTATTATACATTCGAGATAGAGACTCCTTGATGTATACATATTCTTTTGCTTAGCACTTGTACCTATTCTTTTGTGATATAGTGGATCTTGTATGACCACTATTTTGATGTACACTTTTATGTGTTATATTCATATTTGTTTCCACCTTTGTGATATGTATATCTGTGACTGATTTGTGTTATGCTTATTTCTATATTTGTTTCTGAAGCCCACATAGCCACTGTGTAGTAGCTTTGAGTTTGTATTTGATATGTTGGATTTCCTCTTGAAATGAAATGCAAGTCCTTCTATCTGACATATCGGTACTCGCACAAAGTAATTACATAGAAGGTCGCTCCTTAACAACCTTATTCTTCGTGCTAGTCGACGGCATTACCCCGTAGTGTCTTTGGCTAGCGTGAGTATAGAGGTGGGGCATCCCAGCTTGGTATCAGAGCCAAACTTCGGAACAATGTAGAATAATCTAGCAAGGATCATTGTCCTATGTCTTTCTTAGGAGTCGTGCCTTAGGATTTAATTCGAGTCATTGGACCCATTCTATCCTATTTTCTTTTGTGATGCCTTATTTTATCAATCAAGTTTGTTTGATATTCATTCTGAGAATAACCATTTTCCTCTTCTTTCTTTCTTTCTTAAGGAAGAGAAATGGTTAGACCAGGCCGTCCAAGCGTCGGTCAATCCAGTGCTACTCCTCTAGATGGAGTATTCATGTCTGCTCAACAGCTTTTGGATCTTGTAAAGAATGCTCAAGCTGCCGACCCATTCCAGAGCCTACTCATCCTAAATTCGGGTTTGCACGCTTGTGCAGTGATTATACCAATTTGGGTGGAAGGCCATTCAGGGGTTCCAAAAGCGTTATATAAGTCCAAGCTTGGCTTAGAACATGCGATCGCATCTTTTCTCGCATGAATCTTGTGGATCTATACGAGTCCAAGTGGCTTCTAGCATGCTCCAGGAGAGGGCATTAGATTGGTATGAACTTTTGATCTCGGAAATTATTGAAGCGGATCTTACTTAGGAGCAATTCCGGGAAAGGTTCGAGTTAAAGTTTGTGCCGGAGGCTGAAAAAGTAACTTTGGCCCGATGCTTTATTGACCTTGTTCAAGGTGAATCTTCTGTGATGGATTACGTCGCATCTTTTGAATCTCTCTCTAAATATGGGGTCGAGTATATTAATACCCCATTGAAGAAAAATTAGATTTTTGTCTATGGGTTGAATAAGAACCTCAAAAAGCCTTTACTTCTGAAACTAGAAGTTTCTTTTGATCAACTTGTTGATATCGCTCTTCGACTTGAAGAAGCCAATAAAGAAAGTGATGTTGAAGTTGTGGGTGCCAAACAGAACTTCAACAACAACAAGAAGATGCCTATTAAGTTCAAAGGCCCTAATCCCAACAAGAAAGGGAAATAAGGAACTTCGGTAGCAAAGACTCCTACCTCTAGTCGTGGGCAATGCTACAATTGTGGTTCTAAGGACCATTATGCAAATAGGTGCCCAAAACCTCTTTTTTGTCGTTATTGCAAAAGTTCGGGTCATCTTTTATCTTCATGCTCCAAACTTCCAAACAATAAAGAGGGAAAGCTAAATGTTGTGCAAGCTCCTAGTAACTGTAACGAGTCGGATTTTGCCCGCTCGAAAATCGACATCCATACTTTACATCGTACTCAAATGTCATAGATTCGACCGTTCAAATCCGAGTCGTCGGAGCTTATAACACAGTTCAGTAAATAACATAGCAGAAAAGAAAAAGAATATAGATATACAACATCTGATACAATATCCAGATACAATGATGACACAATGAATATATATATATACATCAGAGATATGATACAACAAATAGCAACGGAAAAGAAAATGATAACATCAGCAGCGGATAATCTCCATCTTTAAAGCGCCAATCCAGAAATAGCTTGAACTCCCAATAACGAGGCACAAGGATAAGCAAGTGCAGTCCGATCCAAAGACTGAACTAGCTCCAGATAATCTACTAAATCTGAATATCTGAAAAACCCAACTCTAGACTGCTCGTGTAGAAAAAATTTTGAGCACCCAGAGTTTAGGAAAGAAACAATAAACTCCAGGTCAGTCGTGGGACTGGTGTGAGCAACAAAAACAGTTTATCTTTAAAAACGAACAACAAGAGAATTTTTAAATTCAATTCGCAATGCTTTTGAAAAATGAAACTACCATAAGGCCTCCCGCACACACACACAATGCAAACGCAGAATCGGAGGAGATTTCTCCTTATGATAGTCAAAGATGCTTACTACGCAAAATCAAATCATTTTTTATATTATTATTAGTGCATAGTGTAGAAAACATTTCGAAAGTAGAATATAAATCTTAGCCAACATACAACCATTATCGTATGCCTACTATAGCTACTATGTTCAATAGCAGGTTACCGCCACATTCCATAGCAGGTAATACAACTAAAACCGTACAGGGTTCGTATTGTTTCTTTGGATTTTTTCCAACAAATGGTCAGGCTAAGGAACTTCCTATTCCACGAAAGAACGCCTCTGGCGGGACGCTCCGAGAGACAAACTGTTCTCTGCCAAACAAGGCCGGCTTCCCCCTTTCCCAAGGAATATACAAAACCTCAGATATGCCACCCTCGGTCCTTTGGGACCTTTAAACGAGCGCTCGTCACCAACATCACACATAATAAATAAAGTGTGTCCACATGAGTAAGTATCTGGGCTCCATACCATGATACTACCCTTTTCCAGAAGGAATGGTCATACCCTAGGGAAGCTACCCCTGAAACCTTGCTGCACAATTCCTATTTCGACCATTACCGGTTTGTGAGGTTCGACGAAGTCTCGTCCACAAAGCTACGCTTTATCACAAAGCCATGCTTTGGATCAACAGATGATCAAAGCAATGATCACAAAGATAAATGATCAAACAAATGATCATATCACAAATGATCAAACAATGATCATCACACAGCAACACTCAGCATGTCACATTACCAAATTGGGATATATCGCTGATAAATTTCAACTACATAACCTCTGAGCTCGTACGTCTCAGAGAAGGGTGTTAAGCTAAGAGAATAAATTCTCCGCCACCAAACAGAAATGTATTTGAAAGAAATCAGCTTTATATCTCAAAGTGTAATGTCAGACATACAATCCATACAAGTCTCTTCCGGGTTCGAACAGAACCGAAGGCACTTCCAAAGAAGCCCTTGCAAATCCGGATAATTTTCTAATCACGTCCGGACTTCCCATCACAAAGGATGATCAAATCTCTATACCGGGGACCAGTCGATGCAGAGACATTCGACGAGTTGTCCTTTCGTTTTCGAAAATATCCGGTCTTCACCACCGGTCTTCAAATGCTATCCATATCGACGTATCACATATTCAGAACGGGTTATACGACCCAAAGGTCCTTTCCCGGCTAACCCGAATAGTGAGCGAAATATTTAAAAACATATGGATATGTGATTTCAATTAAGTCACAACTTAATAATTCAACTTCTTTTTAAATGGTTTCAGTCGATTACCATTTCAAATCTTTTAAACAAAAAGATTTATTTCACAAAGTTCACCCAGTTTTTAACAAAAATCCATTCACAGATTTCAAAACAATTTCCGTTTCAATTGGATTAACTCGTTAAATCTTTAAAACAAAGATTCAACTTATAGCTTTCAAAACAATTTCATTTCGAAATTAAACAACTCATCATTTTAAATCTGTTAAAAATAAACAGATTCAATTCATAGCTTTCAAAAAAATTCATTCATAACTTAGAAAACCATTTTTCAATTCAATCTTGAAATTCTTTTATTAAATTGGAAATCCATTTCTTATATGAAAGCTTTTATTATCTGAAAACAAATAGTTTTCATTCCGAAAATCTGATTCTTCATACGAGTTAAAATCTTTGGGTTAAATTCAAATCCTCAAACAATACTTTAAAATTGGTTTAAGTTCATATAAAACACATTTATAATATCTTTAATTATAATTCCAATCATTGAATTCAATTCCAAATATTGAATTCAAATTTAAATCAAATATTAAATTTCAAAACTCAATCAAGTTACTCAAAATAAATTTCATCTTTGAAATTACATTTCAAAAGCTTTTCACATTTAAACCTAATCCATTTCCAAAACATTTGAATTTAAAAATATAAATTCAAAACTATTTTCAAAAATCTGTGACTTAATCGATTTCCTCGTGAAATCCATATTTGTGTGTGTATGGTGTGGTCCAGGGGTTTAACACAATAGTGCAACATCATTCAACCATCACAGATTAAAATACCGAAGTATAGCTGATAAGCGATATAAGCTATAACGCTTAGCACTCATTCATAGATCACAGATATATATATACAGATGTATCATAAGTAAATGAATAAATTACACACAACTAAATCCACAGAACAAAATATCATAGATCAGATAGGACAATCAATTCAAGGCATCACATATAATCTGATCATTCATAACAAGCATTCAATAAACATTTATAAGCTGGATTTAATTAATAGTTTAATCCTAATTAATTCAATTTATTCCCAATTAAATTTATAACTTATGAATTGATTATCATATTCTGATTAATGAATTACAAATTATTTTATTTAAATTTATTTGTCAAACACTCTAATAAATTAAATTATTCTTAATTAATCATATTAATTATATCAACCTTTTAAACCAATTACATAATTAATTAACTTTAAATAATCAAAATATCCAAAATTAATTACTATAAGTGATTAATCCTTAGTTAATTAACTTCATTTACTAATAACATTTCTTAATCACTTTCTTAAGAAATTTTCTTAGATTTAAATCATCATAAATCATTTCTAATTAATTTAATTTATTAATTTATAAATAAAATAAATCATTCTTTAATTACCTTATTAATTAAATCATTTTGATTACCTTAATTATCTCTAAGATAATTTATTCCTTTATTAACGATTTAATAAATATTAATGTGTAGAACATTACACTTTTGAATTTAAATTTAAATCACACTTTGAATATAAGATTCAAAATGATTTACCCTTTAAAAACCTTAACCAAATTTGAATTAAATTTAAACTTGTTTTAAAACACCTTCAGATTTTTAAAACGGATTTTAAAATAAACTCGAGACAGTACACTACTTCGAGTTGCCTACCTTTTTACTTCGAGAGATACCCGAGTTTCCCACCAAATTTCCCGAGTTCCCTCCTTACTCACTTCTCTTCTTTTCTTTTCTTTTCTTTTTCTTCTCTAAAAAGTTTAAGTATAAACTGTTAGTTTTATACCCACTCCTCGAACTCGAGTACAACCCCGTGAATCCCTTCAGCTGCTCGAGCTTCTCCCCGAGCCAACTCAAAACAACACCTTCTCCTCCATTTCCAGGCTACTGACATCACCACAAACGTGTGCATGTTGCACACAGCTCCGATCAACTCTGGACGGTGCTACGACCGTTATCACGTCAATGACAACCACCACGAATCACCAGACCACCCTGAAGCGTGAACCCACGCCGTATTCGAAATCGAGCTGTACGACCCAAACTTCATCAAAAACAACCACCACAAAATTGTCTCGTCCCCCAACCTCTGACTATCAGAGACCACAAAAATTCGACCGAAGCTTCGCCTTGATCACGTGCCGCTATCCCCACCGAAGCGATCAATTCCGGTGACTTGACGAAAACGCGGCGAACCCCTTTTCCTGCTGCAACCAATGGTGGGTTAAAACCCTAGTTCAGCGATTTTCGAACGCCACAATGTTGTATAAATTCGATCAACAATTTTCTGATGATCCCAGATAATCCACCGAGCTCCAAACACGATCACGAGATTCATCATTACCCCTATCACCTTGAATTGCCCAGAACTCTTTCACGTTCACCTTCCAAATTCTCAAAAACTTACTAAGTTAAAAATCATAACTTCCTCATTAAAAATCATAGTTTGCGAAGTTGAACATGATCGAGCAATTCAACTCAAATCTTTATTGATAAAAAAATTTTCTGATAGAATTTTACTTGACTGTACTTTCTTATCTTCCAGAAATCCCCTTTTCTTAAAAAAAATATATTTAAAATTATTCTAGGGTGAAGATCTTACTAAACTCTGCATATTTGCTTCAAACATCAAGTTGAATAGAAGATCAAGGAATGAGTTTTCTAATCCTAACCAGGTTTGAAACCTGGAAGTGTTTAGAGCACAGAACTGTCTGTTCTCTGGCATGCACACCATTATACATACATACAGGCAAACATATATATCCATTTCAACATATTTTAATTCATAACCTTCCAGATTTTCACATGCAAACCAGTGATTCAAACACTCAGGTAAAAAAAATGAATTTACTAATAGAAAATTATTCAACGGGTATCATACTTTTAAGTTACTCACAGTGGTTAAGAATTGAACAGATATATATATACTTAACCATTTAAAAGTGAGGTTACTCACAAGAATCAAGAAATCAAAACAAGTTAAGCTTCTAAAAATAGGAGTTGCTCACCTGTATTTTTGGAAGAAGAACAGAGCTTTACTTTTTGTTGAACAGGTTATAAAAATGCAAGCTGAAATTCTTCTTCTTGATCTCTGGTTTGTATGAATTAAATTGTTGTTTTGAGTTGTAGCTTAGGGTGATATTTACTTTAGTTTCTTTTTCTTTTTTCCAGTTTAGAATGGAACGAATACTGAAGTGAGGATTGATAAATGAAAGATAGTTTACAGGGTATATTGTTTGTACAGGGTTACTATAATTTTGTTTATACAAGAGGCAGGGATATTTTCTCTCTTTACCTTTCTTTTATTTGGCCAGGCAGATTTTGTGGAGGCTGATGAGATATGGCATTTATTGCCTTGTACAATTTGTGTATATATATATATTTTCTCCTTTCATTCGGCTGTACAAAGATGAAGATGGTGTGGTGGCTTCATTTATTAGCTTTGTACAAACTCATATTTTATTTTGTTTCTTACATAACACTACACATACACATTTACTTGCGTGCCAGCTTTATCATACTTATATTTTTGTTTATATTCTTTTGCAAGTGTTGTCTGGTTGTCAATACATATTTTTTTGTTGTTGTTGTTATCATTGTTAGTACATCTATTTGTGCTAACATATATATCTTATATTTACTTCTATTTTTATTTCTAATATAAACCATCTTTTGCAAGCCTTTACTTATACTTGAATATATACAGTTTTTTCTTTGTTTATTAATTTACTTTGTCTTGCTTCACACCTTGATACATTTATTATCTTCTTTTTGCTTGCATACCAAACTTCTTTACAGGCTACATACTTTATGTCAATAGATTTTCCTTTTACTTTGTTTATTTTCTTACTTACCAGGCAGCTTTTATACTTTATGTTGATATTTTCCTATATACTTTGTTTTTGTTTTATTTTACTTTATCTTGTTTTTGCAATGCGAATGAATTTATGTGGTTATATTGTTAGCTAATATGTTTATTACTTTAAAAAGTTAATAATTCACTATTTAATCTGCATACTTATATTTTGCTTGTTCATGAATATATATAGTTGTTGTCTTCTCATGTTTAAATGTATATGTTTATTTTACACTTATGTTTTGTAATATTACTTTACAATATAAATAAACTCTATTCTAATATGTTGTTAAATTTTTATCTATTTGTTACTTTATATTTTTATAGTCAATCTTAAATATATTTATTTCTATTATATATTTTACTTTAATACTTATATTTCTATATATATATATATTTATTTATTTAAAATCATTTATTTAAGATTTAATTTTTAAATTCATATGACTCAATATATATATCCTATTTGAATCAGGGAAACTCGCTTCCATTCAAAATAATTATACAATTTTAATTCAAAAATTCACTAAATTATTAATTTAAATTAAATTAAAATCTAGGGTCATTACAGTAACACTTCCCTTGGTCAAGGTATTTCTCATTCTATCCTTGATGGCATTATTATATTTCAAGATCTTCTTATTCGAGTTCTTTTCGATACGGATGCATCTCACTCTTTTATATCAAAAGAACTTATTGATGCTTTGTCTTTACATGTTATGGGCTTGATGACTTCACTGAGAATTGCAAATCCGATTGGTGGATCCGCAACACTCAATTTATTTTGTAAAGATGTCGAGATTATTTTATGTGATTATTCTTTCCGAGTCGATTTGCATGTTATGCGCTACTTAGGTTTCAGAATGATTTTGGGAATGGATTGGCTTAATCGTTATGAAGCCCATATCCTATGTCCCGAGCGGACTATTCATCTTAGACATCCCCAATCTGTTAAGCAGATTTCTATTGTTCTTAAAGATTCAGATTCCAATTTGGTAGCATCCTTATATTCTCTAAATCTGCATGATGACGATAATGATGATGAGGAAGATGTCATTTCCCTCATTCACGTTGTTCGTGAATTTCCCGACATATTTGAGCCCGTTTTGGGATTACCACCTAAGCGAGCAATTGAGTTCAGAATTAATCTAATCCCTAGAGCTCTACCTATTACTCGTCCTCCTTATCGTATGTCCAATAAGGAAAATGAGGAGATGCGTAAACAATTATCTGAATTGGAAGGAAAACAGTTTATTCGTTCTAGTTCCTCTCCATGGGGAGCTTCGGCTATTTTTGTGAAGAAATCCGATGGTACACTTAGGCTTTGCGTTGACTACCGCAAGCTTAATGATCTCACTATCAAGAATAAATATCCCTTACCTCGGATTGATGATCTATTCGATCAACTTAGCGGTGCTAGAGTATTTTCGCGGTTAGACTTAGCAACCGGTTTTCATCAGCTTCGTATTGCAGAGGATAACATTCCTTTGACATCGTTCCATACTCGTTATGGATCTTATGAATGGCTTGTTATGCCATTTGGTTTAACGAATGCTCCAGCTTATTTCGTTGACCTTATGAATCGAGTTTTCAAAGACTTCCTCGATCGATTTGTTCTCATCTTTATTGATGATATTCTTGTTTATTCTAAAACCGAGGAAGAGCATGAAAAACATCTTCGGATTGTGTTGGAAACTATTAGGAACAACCAATTGAAAGCAAAATTTTCTAAGTGCCACTTTTGGCAATCTCGTGTTAAATTTTTGGGACATATTATTTCTGAATCCGAAATTTCCATGGATCCTTCAAAGATTGAAGCGATTCAAAATTGGAAGAGACCGGAGAGTGTGACGGAAATCCGTAGTTTTCTTGGATTGGCAGGTTATTACCGTCGGTTTATAAAAGACTTTTCTAAAATTTTCGTACCTCTTACTAGTTTGACAAAGAAGGGAGTTAAGTACATTTGGTCAGACAAATGTGAAGCTGTTTTTCAGAAATTAAAAGAACTCCTTTCCGATGCTCCTATTCTTGTGATTCCCGAAGAGAACCAAGACTTTATTGTTTGTACCGATGCTAGTCGTGTTGGTTTGGGAGCCATTCTCATGCAAAGGGAACACGTTATTGCTTATGCTTCTAGGCAATTAAAGCCTGCCGAGACTAGATATGCCACTCATGATTTAGAGCTCGCGGCTATTGTTTTCGCCCTTAGAATTTGGCGTCATTATCTTTTGGGAGAGAAATTTGTTCTCTACACCGATCATAAATCTTTGAAGTATTTATTTTCTCAAAAGGAACTTAATTTACGCCAACAACGTTGGCTCGAATTCTGTGCATCTTATGATCTTGATATTCTTTATACTCCCGAAAAGGGAAATTGTGTTGCCGATGTCCTAAGCCGAAAGCAACAAGCGGTTGTTTCCATGATGATATCCGAATGGAATGATCTCGAGCTTTATCCACTTGTGAGATTCGAGATCGTGAATCCGACCCTTGTTCATCTCTTGTTTTATGTAGCCTTGAGGCTTATCCTTCTCTTTTGGACCGCATCCTTAAAGCTCAAAAGCAAGATCCCGAATTGGCTCTTCTTAGCCAAAGTTGTAGAGATCAAAATAAGGTTGATGGTTTGAAAGACTTTGATATTGATGCTCGCGGAGGCATTCGAAAGTTTGGTAGACTTATTGTGCCAAACGTTTGTGATCTTCGTAAAGATATTTTAGAAGATTCTCATCGTTCTAAATTTACCATTCATCCCGGTAGTAGTAAAATGTACGAGGACATGAAGCGACTTTATTATTGGGATGGAATGAAATCTGATATTGCTAACTTCATTAAGCGTTGCATGACTTGCCAACTCGTGAAGGCCGAGCATCAACGGCCCGGTGGTTATTGCAACCTTTAGACATTCCCGTATGGAAGTGGAATCAAATTTCCATGGACTTTATTGACGGTCTTCCCTGTTCTCGTTTGGGTCATGATATCCTATGGGTGATAGTAGATAGACTTACAAAATCCGCCCATTTTCTTCCCGTTTGGTCCAACCGGACCGTACCTCTTTTGGCTAAACTCTATGTCAAAGAAATTGTTAAATTGCATGGAGTTCTAACTTCTATTGTTAGCGATCGTGATCCATTATTTACTAGTGGATTTTGAAAGGGTCTTCAAAAAGCTTTGGGAACGAAGCTTAATTTTAGCACCGCTTATCATCCTCAGTTCAACGGACAAACTGAGCGTGTGAATCAAACTCTTGAAGATCTTCGTGCATGTGTTCTTGATTTTGGTGGAAGTTGGGAAGATCATATTTCTATTGTTGAGTTTTCTTATAATAATAGCTTCCAATCTAGTATTGGTATGGCACCTTTTGAGGTACTCTACGGAAGGCTATGCCGATCTCCTTCATGTTGGCTTGAAGTCGGTGAGAAGCTGGTTTTAGGTCCAGATTTTACTCGTGATGCCACAGAAAAGATTGACCTTATTCGTCATAGGATGAAAGAAGCTCAAAGTAGACAAAAATCCTATGTCGATAATCAAAGAAGGAATTTAGAATTTTCTATGGGAGATTTGGTGTTCATTTGTGTTTCACCTATGAAGGGTGTTGTGCGTTTCAGTCGATCGAGAAAATTAGCACCTCGATATATTTGTCCATTTCCCATCACCGAACGCATTGGTTCCGTGGCTTATCGCCTTTTGTTACCGGCTCAATTTTCTGCTATTCATGACGTATTCCACGTCTTTCAACTACGGAGCTGCCTTAGAGATTCCGATTCTATTCTTGAGCCCGGTGTTATTGAAAAAATCAAAGTTTCACCTAATTTGACTTATGAGCAACATCCTATTCGTATCATTGCTACGGAGGTTAAACGCCTTCGAAATAAAGATGTTCCTCTTGTGAAAGTTCAATGGTCCTCAAATCTTAAGGATTGCTCTTGGGAATCCAGAGAATTCATCGAGCGAACACATTCGAACTTACTCTCTTGTTCTCCTTAAGGTGAACTTCTCATTTCAAAATTTCTTCTTTGTGTTGTTATGCCTTAGTATGGTTGTTACTTTTTATTCTTCTTCTTAAGTATTGCGAGGACACAATTTCTTTAAGAAGGGGAGTCTATAACAACCCGCATATTTTGCGATTGTATATTTAAATGTTGAAATTTAAATATGGCATCGTTAGTCGGATTAAAGTCCGAACTGCTACTTTTTGTAAATAGTCGAATTAGGACTCGAGACCCCTTCCATTGAGTCCAAAATGGCATTTGCAACCTTTTTGAGTATAAACATCGATATATTTGGAGTTGAGTAGAATTTTGCTATTTTTCTATTTTAGGCTTTGGGTTTGGGTTTCAGCCCACTAACCCAACATAATACCCTAACTCCTCCTCCAACTCCTCTTCATTCATTTTCATTTCCTAACACTTTCAAGCTAAGAGAAAAATGGGGGAAAGAAAGGGAAATTAGAATTCCTAAACCCTAGATTACTAGGAAATTCTAGATTCAAGCTCCAAAATCAAAGAGAAGCTTATGTAAGCATCCTCTTCATCATCTCCATCTCAATCTCTCTTCAATTTTCAGAAATTCCTAAACCCTAACTTAGGAAATATTTGCTTATGAGCTTAGTTTGGAGCTTCTTGAGTTGAAGTTGAAGAGTGGTTGATCTTTCCTTAGTTTTAAAGCTTCTCATTCGTTGTTTCTGGGTTTAAAGGTGAGTTTTTGAACTCACATCAATGTCTATACCTTTGATAGTTGTTAGGTATGAATTCCTAACACCTATTTCATGTTCATTTGCTTTTGAATTGAATTGGATTGGTGAATTTTCCAATTTTTGGTATTTTGAAGTCAAAATCTATGAAAATCCTTATATGGATGTTTGGACATGTTATTTGGAGTGTATTGATGTGTTTATAGGGTTGGGTTGTCGCTTGACATCGATCTCTAGCCATCGTCGCTCATTCGTTTGTTTCGAATTTGATTTGCCCATTAATGGCCTTGGCAAAAATTGCCTGAGCTTCAGCTCAGACGTCTGGAAATAAGCTCAGACGTCTGATGCTACGGGATTAAAATTCCAGTCTTTCGCTCAAACGTCAGAGCTTACTTCCGAAACGTCTGGGCGATCTAGATGAAAATTTCCAGTCTTTCACTCAGACGTCTGGGAAGTCTACCAGACGTCTAGAGCTGCTTATTCCAGCCAAATTGCCTATTTTGAGTGGGTTTCCGTTTTAATCGATTTTTGGTTGATCCGATTAGATGTTATCACTTATTATCAACTTTGATGATTTCTTTTTCTGGATTTTTGAGAATATCCATTTGATGGATTTGATATCAATTTGCATGGATTTAATTCACATCGTCGAATGTGAATTTTTGGTGATAGATTGTTTTTACAATCGTTTTTGTGATTTGTCACTTTAAAATATAAAGGTTTTCTATACTAGTAGTAAATACTCAAACTCTTTCGCAAAAATGATTTCAACAATTATTTTCAATACAAACCTCATTTTTAAAACCGTTTTCCAATCTATTAGTATATACAAACCTTTACCTCATTCGTATGAGAAATCTAATTAAACGACTTAGCAAAACAAGTGGTATGGAACGCTTGCGTTTACTTCGTCGGTTAATTCTTAGACTTGTTCAATTGAAATCTTGTGACAATTTTCGAGTGGAAATCTATAATTTTCTCGTAAATATTTAAGTTGAGCCGGTGGTTATGGGACATGAAGCTAAACTCATTTATTTACTAGCTTAGTGTAATCTACACTTTTTATTAATCAATGGTGATCATTTTATGGTTTAGACTAGAGATATGCGATGTCTCTTTGTCCACGTGGGGACTGTACCTCGTTTTATGGAGCTTCGTCTCATTTTTATAGGCTAGCGACCTATGGTTTTATGGAGTTCGGTTCATCGGGCATACCGTTATTGTACTATGTCGTTGTTCCAGCTTATCAGGTTCATCGGGCGTACCGTTATTGTACTACGTCGTTGTTCCGAATTACTTAAGTATCAGGTTCATCGGGCGTACTATTATTGTACTTCGTCGTTGCACCGGCTCTATGGTTAGCGACCATGGGATAGTGAACCGTTTGTGATACACGTGTTGGTGAGTTTTCATGCTCCAGTTTGTGATAGGCCTCCCCCTTTGTGATTTCTGGATTTCTAATTGATGATTTCTAGAATTTGTGTTTTCACCAAATTTTGCGATTGACATTGATTTGTTTTGTCGATATTTGAGGTTTGGTGAATATGCTAAAGAATGTGATATTCTTTTTGGACATTTGACGAGATTTGAGATATTGTATGATTTTTGTTGTTATCAGATGTATACTTATCACAATATGGCATTATTGTTATCATATGTTTTTGTCATATCTGTTATCTTATCTCATTTTATATGATATTTATAGCTAGACTGATCTGTTTATTATTTTCTTCTTAAATAATACTCGGGTCAGACCGGGGTATTTCAGGTGCTTCTGCTTGACTTCTTATCAGGGTCCATCATCTGACTTTTGGCTAACTACTTTAGCTTAGTAGTTTTTGTTATTATACATTCGAGATAGAGACTCCTTGATATATACATATTCTTTTGCTTAGCACTTGTACCTATTCTTTTGTGATGTAGTGGATCTTGTATGACCACTATTTTGATGTACATTTTTATGTGTTATATTCATATCTGTTTCCGCCTTTGTGATATGAATATCTGTGACTGATTTGTGTTATGCTTATTTCTATATTTGTTTTCGAAGCCCACATAGCCACTGTGTAGTAGCTTTGAGTTTGTATTTGATATGTCGGATTTCCTCTTGAAATGAAATGTAAGTCCTTCTATCTGACATATCGATACTCGCATAAAGCAATTACACAGAAGGTCGCTCCTCAACAACCTTATTTTTCGTGCTAGTCGACGGCATTACCCCGTAGTGTCCTTGGCTAGCGTGAGTATAGAGGTGGGGCGTCACAAAAAATCACTTGTTAAGACGTCGAAATCTAGGCGCAAAGTTGTAGCAAATTCACCTTAAACGACAGCCTAGGACTTTTGTTAGCAGTTCTGTAGTGCTGTCTTTGCTTCTAAACACTTTTGACCTGTTGCTAATTACTTTGGCATTTGCAGCAATGCTATCTTTATAATTTGTTTTAAAATGATATTTAAATTTTATATTTCTCTCTAATCTTTTTACGGTTGTTTTTTAACTTATAATATACTGTTTTAAATTGGTTTCAAGTTTAACATATTTTTAATAATTATATAAGTTTTCAAAAAAAATTAACTTTGCTTAACACTAAAAGTCAACGTGTAGACTATCTATTTGTGAGATTCAAGAATAAAGTGTCTAGGCAAGACTTTGATGCAACCAGTGCTCTAACTTACTTGGCTTCATTCTTGGGCGAGGAATAGTATAAGTTGAAGTATCGTAAACAAGTCATGTATACTTCATTAATGACATATATTTAGTAGAATAAATCCTTGTTCTTCTATTATATAAATTTAGACATTTATTTACATATACCAGTTAATTCTGATTCATGTGTTATTATTCAGTTTGTTGAATTGTTGATAATAATGTGTTGTTATTATTGTTTGTTTGACTATTTGAATTGTGCTCCGCTAGTTTATGAGCAATTAAAATCTATATGCATGGGTTAGGTAGATACGAACACCTTCTGATTAGAATTTCACAGTTTGACATAAGGTATTCGATGAAAATATTTGATCAAGTAATTGTTATAATAAAAGATGTTTATTATAATTTAAAGATGTTTACCCTTTGAATGAAATGGTTCCTTTGAAAAGAAATAGAAATATTTTGAAGTAAATACTTTGAAGTGATTTTATATAAAGGTGTTTATATAATATTTGGAAATCAATATTTTGGAAGTGATTTTTATATAAAAGTGATTTATATATAAATATATTTATAAAATGTGTTTTATAAATAAAGAGAATTTGGAGAACTTAAATCTCGGTGGTTGGAAATTGATTTCGAAAAATACTATGTTTGAAAGTATTTGTGATTATTAGTGCAAAATGATTTGTCACTTCGGGGAAACAAAATGATTTGTTATGTTACCGATGATTCGGGTAACCCATAACTAAAAAGTGGGCAAAAGGGTGGTTTAACCCTTAGTATAGTCTACTATTTGTATAGAGGGATATACTTTGTTTATTTATCTTGTGAAGGCTAGGACCCAGTTGCCATGTTATTGGGAGAAACCTCCCAATCTGGTTGCATATATTTTGATATGCTTTTATAGTAGAGTATTTTTGGATTTTCAAATAAATATATCAAATACACCACTATATTATTATACAGAGTAATTGATACATGTAATGACCCGGAATTTCACTTCTTTGATTTTCGAATATTTAATTAATTTTAAATACTTAATATATAGGTTTTATAATGAAAATAAAAATCTTTTTGATAATAAAAAATGATGGTGAAATAGTTTTTAAAATGTGTTTACAAAAATATATAGTTCGATGAAAAACAGAAAATGTGACCGGAAACCGTTTTCCAAATTTTCGACGTTTCATCGTATAGAAGTTGTTCGAAATGTTGTGTACACTTTTGTATAAATATGAACACATATATTAAGTATATAATATGGTTTAGGATAATATAATTAGGATTAATTAGTGTTAATTAAGTTAAATAACTTAAGATAATGATGATGTGACACTTTGACAACTAAATAAAAAAATAAATATAAAATAGTCACATCAGGGGAACAAGATTTGACACTTTGGCAACCGGGCAAGAGTACATGTAGTGGTCATTTAATGTTGGTAAGGAGGGGACATGGGTGGTGAGGTGGCGCAATATTGTGGAGGGCAAAGTACAAGGGTAGTTAGGTAATTTTAGGTATTTCATTTTATATAAAATCTTTTTTTTCTTTCTCTCTTTCATTTTTCATTTTCTGCTTTCTAAATTTTTTTACTTCAACTTCCTAAAGCTCAAAAAGAACTTTAATGGCTTCCTTTAACATTTTCAAGTTTTATATTTTCAAATTTTAAACTTTTTAAAATGATTTAAACTTAGCTCCAAACTCCTCCTTTCCACTTCAAAATTCTTCCATTTTACCAGAAATGGTTTCGACCATAACTATTTTCATTCGACCCAAAATTTATATTTTGTTTTTTCCAAACCATTTATAATTTCAGTGGCTACAACTTTGTGGTGTACCACTTTTTCTGATTTCGAGCTTAAGTACTCCAAAATCCATATTTTTCAAGAGTGTTTTTGAACCAAGATTTTTAAATCCGAAAATACCCTTTACTGCTTTAACCATAACTCTCTCAAAAATTATCCAAATTGAGAAATTATTTTTTTAAATGATAGAGGAAAGAATTATCTAAAACTTTTCTTTTAACAACTTTTTAAAATTCCGAGATCAAAAGGTCTAAAATCGAGAACAATATGACCTATTTTTGAGTGGATTTCCTTGTTTTCCAAGCCTCTCGAGTTTCAAAGTATTTTAAATTTTCAAAATTTCCAGTGAGTAAATTCATTAATTTTTAGGAAAGAAATTACCTTTATATGTATGGTTGTTTATGTGATGATATTGTTGGACTATCTTGTGGTTGTTATGGTAATATATGTGTGTATGTGATTTGAATCTTAGAATTTGAAATCAAAGTCTAAGTATTATGTTTGGTTCGAAAGATGTGTGCTTGTTTATGTGATGGTTATGGTTCATAGACTTTGGGTTGTTTATTATATAGAAGTGGAAACCAAGTGGGAAATTACGGGTATCCATAGCGATAGTCGCTATGGATGCAGTTCGCTTAAAAGTTTGATTTTTGAAAAAATTTGGTTTCTAAAACTTAAAAGTGTTTGTAAATGTTTTATAAACTTAATAATAATGTTTTAGGAAGTTAATTAAGTTTTTAATAATTAATTTTTAACTAATTAATTTTTTAATAATTAATAATTAATTAAGGATTAAACAAGGTTTAATAATTATAATTAAGTGAAGATTAGTTATTAATTAATTATCTTTTAAAGTTAAAATTTATTTTAATTAATTATTAATTAAGTTAATTAAATATGAGTTAAGTAAATTATTTATATTTAATTTGTCATTAATTAAATATTAGATTAATTATTAATTAACTGTTAATCAAGTGTTAATTATTTTTAATTATAAATCATTAAAGGTTTTAATTTATAATAAATTATTTATTAAAGGTTTAATTTATTATTTAAGTTTAATAAAAGTTTATTTATTTAATTAATTGAGATTAATTAATATTTAGTTATTAATAAAGGTTTAATTAATTATTTAATAATTAATAAATGATTATTTTGGGTTTAATTAATAGTTAATTATTGTTTAATTATTTAATTAAATTAAGTTAAGATTAATTATGATTTAAATAAGGATAAATTATAACTAATTTTTTTAAAAAGAGTTTTAAAAGTTTTAAATCCCGTGTTTTCCAAAAGTAAAAGTGTTTTAAAAGAACTTCTTTTTCAAAGATGGTTTTGAATACAAGTGATTCAAGTGTCGATACCATTAAGGAACCATATAATTGTGAATGAGTTTTAATGTAGATTGTTGGGTTATTTGGACATGTGTTAGCAGAATAAATCCCCGTTCTGCTACAAATTGATTGATTGTTTGTTTGTTTGTTTGTGTGGACATGTGTTAGTAGAATAAATCCCCGTTCAGCTATAAATTGTTTGGTTGTTTGATTATTAGTTTGTTCGTGTAAACATGTGTTAGCAGAATAAATTCCCATTCTGCTATTAATTGATTGAATTGTTTGGATATCTGTTTAGCAAGGCAAATCACCATCCCACTATTATGTTATTTGGACATGTATATGCTAGTTAGCTTATATTGACATATTATTCACTGATTTGGATATGAGTTGTATTACATATATGTTGATCTATGTAAATAACTGTTAAGTGAATTGGAATTGAAATTGAATGGTAACTTAAATTAGTACCATTGGGATTGCTAAGCCTCTTTTTGGAATTTATAAAGTATGTTTTTGAATTAACTTCAATTCTTTAATCAATTTGGAGTTTAAAGATTTAAATGGTTTCCAAGTTATACTATTATTTTATAAAGTTATTTGTAAGTAATAACTTATTTATAAAAGGGGTTTAACTAAGGGTTTACTTAAGGTATTTTACAAAAGATATTTCGTAAATGATATTTTATAAAGGATTTAAAAAGGAAAGTTTTTCAAATGTTAGAAAAGAGTATTTTCTAAAAATTTAACTTGTGAATTTATAAAGAAGTTTTATAAATAAATTGAAATTATTTATGAAATAAAGAGATGTGGAAAGAATGTTTGATTTGTATAGCGTAATTCGAGATGTAGAGATTGCCTACATTTTACTATGTTTTTCGCTGGGATAGTGACATAACCATTGTGCAAACTGCGATCTATTCATGGCGTAATTCGAGAGGTAGAGATTGCCTAAAGTTAAGTTTGGGTTTCTATGGGATAGAGACGTAACCCTTGAGCTGTGATCCATGGTCGATATCGAATGGTACTTTCTATATCTATTTTAAAATGATTTCCATGTATTTTTGAAAAGAATGTTTTGTGAATATACTTATCCCGATGAGATAAGTATATGAAGCAATTTCAAATTAGTTTATGTGGCTTTAGTGATTTCAGTGGGAAAGGTAATCTTTGTTTTGGATGTTTGTTTATTTGATAGTTAAATAACCGACTATCAAATCTTGGTCCAAATATGTAATCCTTCTTAATTTTGGTGGTAGGGAAACGCTTCCTTACTTAACACCGAAGGATGTTAACTCTGGAAATATCTAGGGAAACACAGGAATTATATGGTACAATTACCATCGGTGGTGCTATACTGTACATATAAACTTGTTTGTTCTTCTAGGATAAATGATAAGGAGATCCGTCCACTTAAACGGTTAGGGGGTTATCCCCGCTCTTATGTATTGTCTGATTATTTCCTAAAGAACTGGTATTGAGCACTCCAGAAAATCGACGATTGGTTTGTGGAGCACCCGGGATGTAGAAGAGTGTACTCGTAAGAGATGACTTAAAACTGTAACCACTCCAAAACCATATACGGTTCTATGAAGGATTTTCGTGATATATTTAGATGGTGGGATCCATATGTAGTTCAGAGACACGTTGGGGTGCGGGAATCCATAGGTGATTCCAAGATCTATATTGAATATGGGAATCCTTACGTGATTCCAAGACCCATGGGGTATGGGAATCCATGTAGGATTCCGTGATTTATTTTGGTGCGGTGCGTAAGCTAGAATGTCGAACGTAGCCTCATCAGCAGAAATGACTAAATCCAGATATAGGAGACATAGCCAGTAGGGTTGGCAAACCCATAGGGTGTAGTCGGCTCTCTTTTCTAGCAATATCTATTAGTTTTGGCATGCCGGGAGCGATGCACTCGGTCTTAGCAAGACCAATTATCTTATTCCTATAGTACCCCGGCTAGACGGGTACGATGCTTTAGAAGGATAACTCTGATCCTTGTGCAGGAGGACCGTTCTCAGAGGTTCTGAGGGCACCTCCATGGAAATCCTACACAATTAGCGAACGCGCCTTATCGGTTTTTGATATATACCTAGTATTGTTGTAATGTACACTACACGAGCATCACAACTATTTGATTATTGTTATTTTCACCCTTAGACATTATTATAATATAACTAGATTTTATAATAAGGTGTTTTGGTTATCGTAAGGGAAAAACCCGTCCGTGTTTATGTGCGACGTGGTCTTACGAAGTACCTTTGATTTTAAAAGAGTTTTAAAAATAATAATTCAGCTGTTTGAGTTTACTCACACCAGACCCATGTCTGACCCAGAGTTTTGTTTTCTTTCCCTAAAACTCTTGGGTGCTCAAATTTTACGAGCAACCAAGTAGTCCAGGTTTTCTACGGATGCATTTTAGGAGGAGCTTGGAGCAGGAGGCTTCACCGATAGTTAGTTATTATCTTATTTTCGCAGTATATTATGTACTCTATATTTGATGTATAAGGACATGGTGTTATTACTATCCTAGGTTAGAAATTGTATTAGTGTAACTCTGATGTATTATTTTGAAATGTCTTTGTAAAGTATTATGTGATTAATATATGTTATTCCGTTGCGTTGTGAGATTCTGTGTTTGTTCTTAGTTCTTCTATCTTCTACCTCTCTTCTTTCACCCCTAACAATCCGCTTTTTTGTTCAATTTGAGTTGACATGTGCGGTTTATTGTCAGCATAGAGTGTGTAGAAAAGTGGGTCGTTACAACACCGGTTTTGAAAAGGTTTTCAGTTAAATCCTAAAGAAAAGTATGATTTGATATACAAGATATATATATATATATATATATATATGATTTTAAAAGTATTTAAAATGAAACTAGGAATTTAGTTCGAAGAGGTTGTTTTCAAATAAGTATTTTCAAAAGACATTATTTTTTAAAATAATAAAGTTAATAAGATTTCATAAATCTAAATGTAAAGATTAAGCCAAAGGGGTAGTTTAGGAATTGCATATTTGTTTGATTGTGCATCGTAGGCTCCTTGAGTCCTATTTGTGAATAGGAGAACTACGTTGGCTTGATCCTGTATCTAATTGGGTACCTAGTTAGATAGGGCTACGTAGGCAGTCACAAGTGGTAGCGACGTAGCCCCAGTAATAATATATCCTTTTCCAATTATTGTTTGCTAATTGTCTTGTGTTGTTGTATCTTTCCTGCTTACTATTTTATTCCCCATTAAACATGTTATTGAGTTTTGCAGGAATGACCATTGCTGTCTCTCTCATCAAAATTGTGAAACGTTAAATGTTTGTATTTGGTATGTATTAAAGTACACCTAGTAGATTAAATTGATTACTCCGACAATCTATACAATTGATATTATATCATATACATTTAATAGTGTTGAACATTTATCAAATATTGTGTATTATGTTGGTAGTTTTCATTCGTAATTTTAGAACGGACGGATTTTTCGACGTTTTGACTGGTCCGAAAATCTGGGTTATCACAGCTTGTATCAGAGCTTAGGTTATGTGCCTAAGTAAAATTCATCTAGAGTTAATAAATCAACCTAGGAATTTTAAAATGAAACTACCTTAATCTGATAAGTAAAATGGATAGGATAATGCACCATACCTCTGATCGGGGTTATGGGTGATATTACTTTTGATTTGCTTAGCTTTTGTTAATTGTTTGGTTTTCATTATGTTATTCCATCCTTGGAATTTCGAGGATGAAATTCTTTTAAGGGGGAAGAATGCAATGACCCGGAATTTCGAACACTTCTTATTTAAATATTTGTGTTTAAGACTTAATGTGATTAATATGATTTTATAACCTTATTAATCACTTTTTAATCAATAAATAATGTTAGAAAAATTATTTTTGAAATGTGTTTACAAAATTATACACTTTGGATAAATACTAAAAATGTGACCGGAAAACGTTTTGCTAAAAATCATCTTTTTATTCAATACAAGTTGTGTAAATATTTTGCAACTTGAGTTATCAAAGGAACACATTAACTAAGAATTAAAGCATCTCATTTCCTAACAAAAATAAATTAAATTACGCATATAATTAAAGGGACTGAAGGACCCCTAAATCAAGGCACAAATCAAGGAAAACATTCTTGTGTAAGGGTATGGCCTTACATGCTTTAGTTCTCTTTACTTCAAGGCTAAGGAGGGGGTTTTGCACAATTTTACCTCAAATTCCTAAGCTTATAAATAGAAGGGAGAGGCCTCTTCATTTCTACACAACTCCACTTCTAAACCAATGTCTTCTTCTTCCTCCTCCTCCCTAACTTTCTTAAACTCATGTCAATTCAACTCTATTCTCTTCCAAACTCTATCAAAGTTCTTATATCACTTAGAGAACATGCTTTAGACTCTAAAAAGTCGAAGAAAGATGGAGCTATGGGGAAATGTCCTTGAGCATTAGGGGGAGGGGAACATGCCTTGGGCCGTAAGTAAATGTTGATGGAGTTGAGCCATGGACGTGTTCTTGGGTTATATGGAAGTGATAGTAGAAGTGTTGATAGATTGAAGTAGGAAGTATTTGGGTTAATGAAAAGTGAGTTATTCTCACTTTGAATGAATTTATAAATTGATAATTACATATTGAACAAACATGTTAATATTGCTTGTTATTATTTATGATAATATACACTAACTACTTAAAGTTATAACCTTTTATTATATGCTTCCAAAAACATATGATTTGTTAAAGTAGTTGCCTTAATTCATTTGATAGCTAGTTGAAAGAAGAGGTGTAAAGTTATAGCGAAATAGTTGTTATAAGTCCAGTTCGGTAAAATACACTGTTTTCGGGAAATTCTCTAAAATAATTAAAAAATATTCTTTTGGATTTTTTCTTCATGGTTTTCAAGTACCCAAAGTATACTAACTAATATAAAAAGAATGGATTAAAAATCATTTGATAAGACGTCGAAATATAGGCGTAAAGTTGTAGCAAATTCACCTTAAACGACAGCCCATGACTTTTGGTAGAACTTCTGTAGTGCTGTCTTTGCTTCTGAAACACTTTTGAGCTATTGCGAATTATTTTGGAGCATTTGTAGAAATGCTATCTTTACTGTTTGAAACAATAATTTTTTTAAAATGATATTTAAATTTTGCATTTTTCTCTAATCTTTCTAGGGATGTTTTCGAACTTATAATAGAGTGTTTTAAAATTAGTTTCAAGTTTAAACATATTTTTAATAATTATATAAGTTTTGAAAAATGTAATTAACTTTTCTTAACGTTAAAAGTCAACATGTAGACTTTTCTATTTGTGAGATTCAAGAATGAAGTGTCTAGGCAAGGCTTTGATGTAACCCGTGCTCTAACTTACCTGGCTTCACCCTTGGGCGAGGAATAGTATAAGTTGAAGTATCGCAAACAAGTTAAGTATACTTCATTAATGACATCTATTTAGTATAATAAATCCCCGTTCTGCTATTATATAAATTTGGACATTTATTTACATATACTAGTTAATTCTGGTTTATGTGTTATTATTCAGTTTGTTGAAATGTTGATAATAATGTGTTGTTATTATTATTTGTTTGACTGTTTGAATTATGCTCTGCTAGTTTATGAGCAACTAAAATTTATATGCATGGGTTGGGTAGATACGAACACCTTGTGATTATAATTTCACAGTTTGACATAAGGTGTTCGATGAAAATATTTGATCAAGTAATTGTTATAATAAAAGATGTTTATTATAATTTTAAAGATGTTTATCCTTAATGAAATGGTTCCTTTGAAAAGAAATAGAAATATTTTCAAGTAAATACTTTGAAGTGATTTTATATAAAGGTGTTTATATAATATTTGGAAATCAATATTTTGGCAGCGATTTTATATAAAAGTGATTTATAAATAAAGAGAATTTGAAAAACTTAAATCCCGGTGGTTGGAAATTGATTTCGAAAAGATTTTGAGGAAATAAAAACAATACTATGTTTGAAAGTATTTGTGATTATTAGTGCAAAATGATTTGTCCCTTCGGGAAAACAAAATGATTTGTCTTGTTACTGATGATTCGGGTAACCCGTAACTAAAAAGTTGGCAAAAGGGTTGTTTACTCCTTAGTATAGTCTACTCTTTGTATAGCGAGATATACTTTGCTTATTTATCTTGTGAAGACTGGGACCCAGTTGCCTTGTTATTGGGAGAAACCTCCCAATCTGATTGCATATATTTTGATATGCTTTTATAGTAGAGTATTTTTGGATTTTCAAATAAATATATCAAATACACCATAGTATTATTATACAGAGAATTGATACCTGTTTTGAAAAGGTTTTGACTTAAATTCCGAAGAAAAGTATGATTTGATATAAAAGATAAATATATTATTATTTTAAAAGGATTTAAAATGAAACTGGGAATTTAGTTCGAAGAGGTTGTTTTCGAATAAGTATTTTCAAAAGACATTATTTTTGAAAACAATAAAGTTAATAAGATTTCATAAATCTAAATGTAAAGATTAAGCCAAAGGGGTTGTTTGGGAATTGCATATTTGTTTTATTGTACATCATAGGCTCCTTGAGTCCTATTTGTGAATAGGAGAACTACGTTGGCTTGATCCTTTATCTAATTTGGTACCCAGTTAGATAGGGGTACGTAGGCAGTCACAAGTGGTAGTGACACAACCCCAGTAATAATATATCTTTTTCCTGTTATTGTTTGCTAATTGTGTTGTTGTATCTTTCCTACTTACTATTTTATTCCGCATTTAACATGTTTATTGAGTTTGCAGGAATGATTATTGCTTTCTCTCTCATCGGAGTTGTGCAGCGTTAGATATTTGTATTTGGTATGTATTAAAGTGCACCTAGTAGATTAAATTGATTAATTTGACAACTTGTACAATTGAAATTGTATCCTATACATTTAATAGTGTTGAACATTTATCAAATATTGTGTATTATGTTGGTAGTTTTCATTCGTAGTTTTAGAACGGATGGATTTTTCGACTTTTTGACTGGTCCGAAAATCCGGGTCGCCACACAACATAAGACGGCCAACCTCTAACTAGATAGTATTAAATATGTCATCAACTCAGTCATTATCGACCTATCCGAGCGCGCTCTAGCATACTTCCATATTAATTTGAAACCCAACGTCATAACGAGAATAAATATATCTAGAAGGAGATGATCATACTCTAATGGTTGCGAACCACATAGCCTTGTTGCATCTACCCTGTTTTAGTCATTTTCGACGTGCGAGGCCTGAGGTAACGAATATCACATAGCACATCATCTTTCCTCTTTGAATGTCATATTGTCATTTCATAATCACAGAATCGATTTCTACAAACATTTAACTCCTGAGCTCGTACGTCTCAGGAAAGGGTGTTAAGCTAAGAGAAGCTGTCTTCTCTACCACCAAATAGATGATACGTTTTATAAAGATCAATCAATGTGATTTAAAATACAATGTCGGACATTCGTCCACAAAAGTTATCTAGGAATAGGACAGACCGAAGGCACTTCTCCTTCCACATCCTGTTTTGGTAATCACCCCAGGATCAGCGACGATTAGTCCTTGCAAATCGAAGATTTTCAGAACAGAGCACTACTGCCACGATAATATATGATATGGTAAAGTTCACCGAGGGTCTAGTGGCAAGTAGCCCTACATCATGAAGATCTTGGTCTTCAATGATCTTTATCTTCAACATATTTTACTTCGAAAACGTAAATTGGTTCGAAGTGGTTTTCAGATAGGAATCACCTAGATCTGATCTTGGTCTCTTCGAAATCCAATCATTTATAAAAATGTGAATATGTGTATACAGGATTTGTTAAGCCTCTTTTCACTTAAATTCTTTTGGTTAATTAAAACCCTTTTACTTTGGAAATCTTTAAGTCATTCACTTAGGAAAATAAAATCCCTTTTCTAACAAAGTTTCCATTTTTCAGAAACATATCTTAAATGGGTTAAAATAATGTTACTTAAGACATCATTTACTATAAACCCAAACAAGTTATATTGAGTAAAAGATTAGACTAATCATACTCAGATTAATTTCCGTATTCAACTCGTACTATTCATGAAGTAATGATGAAAAATCACCTTTTAAATTCACGCGGACAATACAAATTCCCTCCTTGGAACTTAATATAGAGTTTTACTAGAACATTCTTTATACTACTAAAATCTTGTTTAACTCTTTTTATTTTTGAAAATCTTAAATATGATCTTTTCATTTAGAGCATCTGGGCTGTCCTTTCGATCTGTTCCAACCCTCGCATAGAAAGAGAAACCAAAAGCCAGGTAAGTTCAGGGCATTTGTTGCCCCATTCCTAACCTTAATTACACACCTTATTTTTTCTTTCTAGATCTTATAAGCGGGATAAATGTATTAGTCATTTTCGCATACCCAGTTTGTTATTACATTCAAGGACATGATTTCAATTATATTGTTTAAGTGTTGTAAATAATTTCTCTTAACCATTTATTTAACTCTTATTTAAAACTTCTAAATAATATTTAAAATACTAAATTTTTTAATTAAATACATTTATAAAAGATTAGGGAAAGAATATTTAAGTTTAAATTTATATTTCTAAAGTTTATTAAAACTGTTGTAGGAAAGTGCTGCGGATAGTGTTTTAAAAGCTTATATGATTAAAACAACTTTTCTCTCATTTGGAAATCCATATTTAGAACTCAAATCTCTTTTAAAACATTTTAACATATTTATCAAATTTATTCCATATTTTCTAAACATTTAAAAATATTTATTTTAAAGAATTTACACTTTGATCGCTTAACTTCAAAAGCGTGATTTTCCTGAAAATTTGATTTGGTCATATCTTAAAACCTACAAGATGAAATCTTGGTTTTTCTTTTCAATTTGAAAACTATGGTTATGAGGATCCGGAAAATTCTTATTTCAAAGAATGCCGACTCCATTTCTATCCTGTACATTCATTTAAATTTTTCAGCGTGAAATCGCGAACTACCGTTACGCGACGCACCTTATTTTGACTTGTTTTTCACTATTTTTCAAACTTCTTCAAATTGAGTTTTATTATTTATAAAACATTTATAAACCATTTTAAATAGATATCTTACTAATTTATTTATTAAAAACACATTTTCATTTTATTTCCAAATATTTTATATTATATTATTTAATATTCAAATTTCTATCTTTTAAACCTCTTTTTTCTTCTCAAAATGAATTCTTTTTCTATAGCTAAAAAAAGAGACCAAACTATCCTTTGTATACCTTATAGGATTTAAAAGAAGTGTGGTTTCAAATCAACTACAGATTAACTATGACTAACAAAGTAGTCATAACCAACTTTTAACAACGATGTTAATAAAATCAACATTAACAACCATACATTCATCCATACAACCAATTCATTCAAGCATCCATATTTCAGCTAAATGGTGTCAATTTATCATAAATGTATGAACACGAATATCATAGTGCAACAAGAGTAGGATTAAAAGATAAGAAAGAGCTCACTTTCAATTGACATGTTTAAGTATTTATATTACTTCTTACCTCTTAAGCAACCATCAAATATCATTAGTTAAGTAACTAAACATCCGAATCATTATCAATAGTCATGTTAACTTATTTAACATCTTCTTAAAATTATTTCATAATTTATTTCTTAAATCGGCACTCACATTCATTACTACCCAGTCTAACTTTATCGAATTGAATCTGGCAATATTTCATTAGCACTTCCTTTCTTTTTCTCACTCCGGAGCTTTCCAAACTCCTTCTCTACGAACTATGTTATTTTTTCCTTGCACTATCAACACAACGTCACAGACTAAATGGAGATGTAGCTTGCTAAAGAGGTGGAGAGCTTGGACTATGGTGGTGAAGTGGGTTCAGCCTTGGGTGTGGGGAGGGGGACGTACGGATTGCCAAGGGAGGTGGTGGTACGGCCGAGAGTGGTGGAGGAGGTATTGCCAAACGTAAAGGGGAGAAGGAGGTGGTGTTGAGGTAGGTTTTGATGTGGAGTTTGTATTTATTTATATTTTTATAGAAAGAAGGGTTTGATGATGGTAACTCTAAACAAGTTGTGTGTCCATGGAGGTGATGAAGAAAGTGAGGAAGAAGTGAAGAATGAAAATGTGAAAAAGTGAAGAGAATGTGGTGCTATTTATAGGTTGAAGTTTACACCAAAATAACTTACTACCCTTAACCCAAAATTCATTTTTAAGCACACATTTGTTCATCCTTTCCAATACAAGATCGGACCCTTAAGTACTAACATTTAATGAGATGAGATGTTGCATTAGTACTTAGTAATGATAATGTTCATTAAAGGATCTTCCTTAAATCACAAATTAAATCAAAGATAAAAGTAAACTCTCTTTGTAATTTTGTGCTAATTGTAAATGTTTATCAAATGTGTAAATATATAAGTATGCATTTTTTAAGAAATCATGTTGCAAAGATGTTGAAACAACTTTCGTTTGGCCATCGGTCATAAACCTGAAATTGGATTTTCGGTCATGTTTACAGTCCTAAATCAATCTACTTACTTATGTAAATAAAACTTGAAAATTGGTTTTCTATCATCTTTAAATAATTAAAACAAGTTTATTTAAGCTATAAAACCATATTAAATAATATTAAAACCTGATTATAAAAATATGACGTCGATCTGCCAAAATGCGCGAAGTTTGTACATCTTTATAAAACAAGTCTATATATTTGTAAAACCATTATAAATCAAATTAATATTATTATCAAATTAACTTATAAATAGATTATTCATCAAAAAGGATTTAAAAACGATTATTTGAACATATAATTAACTTTATCGAAAACCGTTTTTTGTTGCTTTTACGGTGAAAGTCCGAAATCTCTATTTTTGAAAACAAATTCCAGAATTTAGTTTACCATTATTATTTATTGTATAAGGCATGATTATTTGTTTTAAAATAAACCTATATTCGAATATCTAAATTTTATTAAATATTCTTATTTTCAAAGTGGTAAAATTATGGGTCGTTACATTCTCCCCTCCTTAAAAGAATTTCGTCCTCCAAATTAAAATTTAGACTTATAAAGAAACCTACCCGCAACTAAGTCTTAATAAAATTCTACTTTAGTCAATTTTTAAAATAAGGTAAAGAGAGAGAAATATGCTAAATGCTGATACTACATAACGGTGTCATCAGATATACACATAAAACCACATAGATCCACATCCTTAGCCTTAGCGTGTACTACACACTTAAGGTAATATACATAGTCACAAGATATACATCTGCTATATAGATAATACTTCCCAAGATGAATCATCTTAACTATACCAAAGAACACCTCAAAAATATCATCCATACTAAAAACTCCTACTCGATGGACTCCTAGTTCGATTGTCCTCCCAACACATATGGCATACCCTCTCCTTCTTCCTCTTTAGGCTCCCCATCCTCCATCTCATCTTCTTGTATCATGTCCCTACCTGGTGGCTTCCATGTCTATCCTGCTGGAACCCATGGGATATGACCATGCCCTTCTGGAACCTCCTCATCCAAATTCTCTCCCAACTCCTTCAAACCAAGATCCTCTATCGGCTCTGGAATCGGTGATCCCATCTTCGAAACGGGAGTGCCCATTTCCCATATAATATCCTCAGCACTATCTACGGGTCTATCATACAACCCAGCGCCGTACATCCCTGAATCCTCTCCTACATGCCCCTCCTCAATGAGCTTACTCTCACTGGCTCCTCTATGACGGGCTCGTCCTCTATGGGCTCGTCCTCCTATTCCTCCTCACTCAAAGGGTCTACAATGTAGAGATCTGAATCGTCTGCCTCTGCCTCTGCCCCTACATCTGCCTCTAAATCAGGAATCATAATCGTATCCTCACCTTCGTCGTCCGATATAACCATCGAATTATCAGCTGTTCCCAGGCCCACTCTAGATTGGTCCCCAAATCTGAACATCCTCCTCCTCTTCACTATTAATTGGAGTATCCAAAATCTCTAAATCCCAATACTTTGCTAATGCTCTCCTAAAACTTTCCCTTATCTCTAGACGCTCTGCTTTAGTTAATTTCTATAATGATAGAAAATTTAGAATTAGATGCTAGGACTTTTTAAATTCTCATACTCAACAAATTTACAGGGTATTATCTTACTTAAACTTTCTCTCTTTATTTTATTTTGATTTCTAACTTCTTACCAAATGTATTAATGACTCATTTATAACTTATGTAACTTGATCTTATTCCATTGTCTTATTCGCATATTTATAAGGAGGAAAATTTTGCTAAGTGTACATTTCTGCTTACCAACTAATCATCTGATCCATCTTAAATTTCCAAATTCTATACATATTTTCCTCGGAAAATGTTAGATTTTAAAAGAATTTCCTTAAAATCATTTTTCTCCTGGATTCATTAGAAATTTAAACTTCCAAAATTCCTTTCAAAATTTATTTATCTTAAATAAATCTCTATTCTAACTCCTATATTATTATCAAACACCTTATGGTCAAATCATGAAACTTAATTCACAAGGTATTCGTATTTAAACCTTTATATCAAACAATCAATCAATTAGTGATAATAACCAAGTATTATCATTCCTTAACAACCAAATATTTAGGAGCAGATATTAAGTTTTTTTTATTTATCTTATCAAATATTTGATTTCAACTAATTCTTACTTATTAATTTTCTTTATGAAACATCTTATGGTCAAATATTGAAATTCTAATCATAAGATGTTCATATATTTAAGTTTTACTAATCTAGATTTTGAAAAAATACTTAAAGTTATAACATATCTGACTATATATTATTTTGAAAATATCTTTTATATCCAAAATATAATCTTAGGTAAAATTATCTCATTTACCAAATTTTTCTAAAACAAAAATCATTTTATATAACATTAAAAAATATGTGCTCATATATATAATACTCTCAACTCATTCTAGGGTGTCACTTACCTCTCTCTAATGAGTTACTTATCCTAGGGTATTACTAACCCTATCTCTGATGAGTCTTTACCCCTACCAGGCTCAAGTGTTCACTCAACCAAAGCTCTGATACAAATGTAAAGATCTGTTTCTTTGGTCCTTGGAAATCAACATTAATACATCCTCGGGATTCATGTGCCACAAATCCGAGCGCCGAAGACCCGTTTCCTTAAGGGTGGAAAGAAAAAGAAGAAAGAACAAAATCTTACTCGAATGGAATAACATGTATTATTTCCATATAAAATATTTACAATGGAAAATCTTTTAAAACATATATCAGAGGCTAACTGAGATTTAGCTTGGGCAGTTATAATACACATGTCCTTACACTTGCTGAAAAAAACCCACACACAATGTAGTGGAAAATAGAATACGTCCATACGTTTATGAAGATCTCCAGCTCTCCTTTGGGAACTCCAAGCGTCTTCAGCTAATACTAAAACTACTCGGATCTGACCTGAGTATAAAAATACTCAGATCAGTCTGGCAAACCAGCGTAAGAAAAATGAATCTTAAATGACAGTGTCATAGATCAAGGATTGGTGACAAAAACCTTTTGAAAAGAAAGAGTATCGCATAAGACCACGCCACATATAAACACGGACGAGTTTTTACCTTATAATAACTAATTTTTTTTTATCAAATCATTTGATATTATTTTTAATGACATTCTTTTGAAAATACCTTTCGAATAAAATTATGAATCTTAGCCGTAATTGTTACATTGATTAAATTCCAGCATACTAGTTACAAAGTAGGTTCTACAATCAAATCTGAAGGCACTTACTAGAGAATGGATTCCATACATATGACTAGGTAAGAGACTACCTTCTGACAATACATCTCTAGAGGAATGTACCGAGGCCCAACTGATGGTCCTTAACTAACACAAGACTGGCCTACCTCTAACTAGATAGTACCAAATATGTCATTACCTTGATTGTAATCGACCTATCTGAGCGCTCTAGCATACTTCCACAATAATTTGAAACCCGACATCATAGCGGGAACAAATTTATCTAGAAGGGGATGATCATATCCTAATGGTTGCGAACCACATAGCCTTGCTGCATCTACCATGTTTTAGTCATTTTTGGGGTTCAAGGCTAGAGGCAACGATTACCTTTCACATAGCACATGTAACGACCTGTAAATTTTAATGGTTTTAATAATATATTTAATTGAAATTTTATGAATTTTAAATATTTGAATTTGGAAATAAAATTTAATATTTGGAATACGTCTATTTAAACATAGCAAATGGTAAATTTTCATCAGATAATATGGAAGTTTATTTTTCTTATGTAATTTTATTTAAATTCAAATCAGTTAAATTTGATGATAATAAAATGTTTTCTAAACCTGAATATTTTTATACAATAAATTTGTAAATCATCTTCTGAGTGAGACGTCATATTTCGTTTCTCCAAATTTGGACTGATATTGCCCCGTCTACCTTAATTCTGACGTTTTAGCAGCATTTTAGTACCGATTATCGACTTTTGGTAGGATGATCATACCACTAATATCTGTATACCGTTTCGATCGTCTCGTCGTGCTGATCTCTATGGTATATTCAATCCTGTGTTTTGAAGTCTGGTACGTGGCAGAAACCACGAAACGACTAATCGTATCAGTAGTCGTTTGAGTCCTTTTTGGTTCCATTGTCCGTTCATTTTCCAATGTGTAATAAGAATAGACATCGGCTTTTAATTTTCATTGAATTCTCGGGTTGGACTCTAACTATTCCCTATTCCATTTATACTTGATGTGTCCTTTCATTTTGTCACGTTACTTCAACTAAAGATTTTTTTAAGCTTTCTATATTATTTTTTCTTTTCTACAACTTGCATTCCTTCACCCTCAACAAATTCTTCCTTGTAGCATGCTCGACCAACCCACCTTTCCACTTTCCACCTTCTTCCAATGCCGGATCGCGTGCAACCACCTGCGTTTTTCTCCGCAAACCCAACACTGCACCGAGACACCCGACAACCCACCACCAACCGAGCGACGTAACAGCCCGCACCCCCTCCACCTTCATCCCACGTCGCCTGCAGCTCCCAGCAACCACCTGCCATGCCATCACCTCCTCCCATAGCCTGGCCGAAACTTCTCCTCGCCTCGCACTCAGGCAACCACCAATTGCCGCTTGTTTTTATCTGCATTCTCCTCTCCTATATTGTCTATATGTAAAGGTATATATACATATATATGTGCCATATTTTAGATGAGTATAAGTTTATATATATATATAATAGTTTGTGTCTAAGGTTTGTTTGTGGAGACGTAAGTCTATATATATACGATTATATATTAATCTATTTATATTTGGATATATTGTATACATAAGTTTTTTTTATGATCTGTTGAGTCTGAATAGGTTTTATATTCTATATACTTGTATGTTTATATATATATATATTATATTGGTATATATATGTTACCAAACATCGATTTTTAAGTATGTTTATATAAATATATATATAGTTTTAGACACTAGTATGTTGTCAATATATGTAAGTTATACACTTTGGTTAAAAACATATTATATGTTAGTTTATAAATAGTTAAAGTTTTAATATGTTAGTTTAGATGTTTACTGTATGTTTACATATATATTTATAGTTTATATATATATATATATACAATGAATGCAATTGGTTTACAGATGTTAGCAGTGAATACATATGTAAAGTGTATATATTTGAAAAGAAAGAATATATATGTATATGTTTGTTATATATATATATATATAAAAGTTGTATAAGTTGTTTATTTTACTGAAATATATATTAGTATATTTATGCATAGGTTATCTTGTTTCAAAGATGGAAGTTATATATATATATATATATATATGTGTGTGTGTGTGTGTGTGTGTGTGTTGTATGGTTGATTTTTAATAGTTCTTGTTTGATATAGATATTGTTTTAAAAAAATGATATGTTAAAAGTAAATATGTTTATATGCGGGGCTGTATTGCATATATGTCTAGCCTAGATATTTATTTTGGTTGCATATGGAAGAGCTTGCATACTTGTTATGATCTGCATAGATTTGTATACATTAATTTTCTTTATTTATGTATATGTTTTAAAGTTAAGTGATAGTTTTGTAATATATTATACATACAGATTGTAAGTATATAAGTTGTAGATAAGTTGTTTATATCTTTTTATTGATTTGAAACTGTACTTTGTACGTTAATACTTTATTATATGTGTTTTAAATGTAAACAATTACTTTTAATTATATATATATATATATATATTATTTTAATATTCGTCTTAAATTTAAGATTGATTTCATGGAAAATAATAACATATATTTTGTTTCTATCTAGATGATTCTAATTCATTCTCATCAATTCCAACTATCAGCTTTGTTCGTCGAATCGTGTCCATCTAGCATTGCTTCGGTACTCGTAACTCATTTCTTTGTCAAATCTATCTAGCCTCGGAAGGTGAGCAATCACTCACGATTAACGTTCTTATATCTATTATATTTGATTTCAATTGAAACGACAATTGAAATATGCTGTTGTTAGTTATTTACATTACTATATATGTGCTATTATCTGTATCTGTTCACCTGTGACATCTGACACCATTATTTGTTATTTATATTGATGATATATGCCAGTTATATTATTATCATATCTGCTATCACTCTGCAAGTTCCCTGTTAATTTAGAATTCCCTATGGGTTGAAATGATACATACCCGAACGATCTTGTAGAATAGGAGAAAATCGTTATGGGTTGAAATGATAAACCCAAGCGATTTTCATTGAATTGAATTTGGGTTGCGGGTTGAAATGATATATACCCATATATATTTAAATTGCGGATTAAAATGATAAATATCCGTATCACTTAACCATAGGATAGAAAATTATATACAGACACCATTGGTCTATATATAAATATTTTGGAAATGATTTCTATGGTTTTTGGAAAGAAATAAATGGTTTATTAAATATTGATTTTTAGATATTATATATAAATATATTTTATAGAGTTTAAAATTTGTATTTTTAAAATTATATGTTTTGAAAATTTATAGTTATAAGTTAATTTTGAGATTATAAATGTTAAGAATTTATTTATAATTTTACTATTTCTAAATTATACAGATAGATTTAATATATATAAATAAATTTATAATATGTTTAAGTATTTATTTAAAAGTATAATTAAAAATAGTTTTATAATAATTTTAATAACTTAAGGTTCGGAAGATAGATTTGAAATTGATTTGAAATGGTAATCAATTAAGAATTTTATTTAATTAAATCGATTTGAAACTTATTGAATTTGAGATTTTAAAGGATATGATTTCATAACTTTATTTTGGTTTGAGGTGATTAAATGAATATTTTAAGTTTAAATAATTGAAGGAACTATTTAGTGATTTGAAATTTGGGGATTTATTTAAATGATATTGGATTTATTAAGTGGTATTTCAAAACCAAATAATAATGATGTTAAATTAAGATATATATGAAATTATCAAATTTAGTTTTGAAATTGTGGAATATTTAAAGCTTTGAAATATAGTGAAATTGAAATGGTTTATTTTGTGGCTTAAAATCTGTATTTGAAATCGATATAATTTGAAATATTTATTGAGAAACGGAATTGATTTGGAATTGATGAATTGAGATTCAATTGAATTTGAATTTTTGAATTCGAGTTGATTTGAATCATTTGTGAAATTTGAGGAAACTATTTTATTATATAAAGTATTTTTAAATTATATTTAAAACTATTTTATATTTTACTTTATAAATAATTTTATATAAACTATTTTAATATAAATCATTTTTAATATATACTATTTTAATATGCTAATTATTTTAATATAAACTATTTTAATTAATAACTATTTTTATATAAACTATTTTATTTTATAAACTATTTTATTATATATACTATTATTAATACCTAAACGGTTTAAAGGAAATGTTATGATTTCAAAGTGTTATGATTTCCAAAGTGCTTGATTTCAAAATGTTGTGATTTCCAAAGTGTTATAATTTTAAGTGTTTTGGTTTCGGAAGTGTTATAACTTTGAAAGTACAATGATTTTGGAAGTGAATATATTTGAAATGGAAACGATATCGTATAGATTTGGTTTTTGAGATGGAAATGATATTTTGGTTTTGAAGTACAAACTATTTTGAAATGACCGCGGTGTTATAATAACGTTTGGTTGTTAAAGAGACCGGGATTGGATATGGGCATACTCTCTGTCGATACCGAAAACCACTAAACAACTGTGTACGCGGTGGAGATTCCAGAATGAAGTAGGATGGTGGCGACGATCCTAAAGGTATACATACATGGACCTAACTCCCGTGAGTTAGCATAAGGTGGCTAAAACAGGAGCAATCGACGGGCCAAGTGAGGTAGCTCCTTCGATCGGACACACTTCTTCGATTGCCATTATATTACTTTGTGATTGATTTGGTGCGCGCCTTTAATTTGGGAGTGTGGTTCGAGGTGGGCGGTAGTTGCTGCTATGTGTTACCACCAGCCCGGAAGTGTAATTGGTATATCTACCCTGGCATTGCCTAGTTGTGCCGTGTCACCTACCTTATCGAGACTACTATGAATTTATTTTGTACCATACCTATGGAGTGCCCTCTGATAACGCCCAATACAGGGGAGATTATGGTTCTGTATAGACTATGGGAATATATAAAATGTGTTAAGGGGTATATGGGTAATGCCTAATGCTATTTTAATAGTTTACTTTACTATAGACATATTATAATAGCGTATATTACTACATAGTACATAGTTCCACGGATCCTTAGAGGATGGTTATCCCAAACATCCTTTGAGTTACTTGTATTTCAGTTGATATTTCACTTGAGTTGGATTTATTGATATAAGAATGTCAATCCTGACTCGAGTGTTTTGTGTTTTGCTTTATGCTCGGGTCAGACTGAGTGCCACAACATTTGAGACTCACCTTTGGAGTTGGAGCTTCACTTGGAGATCCATCTATCTATTCAGCTTACAGTTATCCAGTTGACTCCTGTGATATATTCTAATTTTGTTATTTGACTATTGTATTGAGACTTCTATGTATTCGAGACTTTTGTTGTATCTTGTTTTAACTTTGTTACAAATATATATATATAGTAGCTTCATGAACTACTATTCTTTTGTTTCCGCTGCTTATTGTTATATTACTCCGTATCTGTGATTCTGTGATTATTTATTTACTGTATATTCTGAGTTTTGCCAAATATAAATTAAAAATATGATATTTTGAGCAATTCCAGTCCAACATGTGCGGATGCGAATGGTTGAAAATATCGGGATGTTACAGCACATCGCCTTTCCTCATGCTATATTGTCATTCCATAATCACACAATAGGTTTCTACAAACATATAACTCCTAAGCTCGTACGTCTCAGGAAAGGGTGTTAAGCTAAGAGAAGTTGTCTTCTTCACCACTAAATAGATGATACGTTTTACAGAGATCAATCAATATGATTTAAAATGCAATGTCATACATTCGTCCATACAAGTTATCTAGAAGCAGGACAAACCGAATGTACTTCTCCTACCACATCCTGTTTTGGGAATCACCCCCAAGATCAGTAGCGATTATTCCTTGCAAATTGAAGATTTCATAACAGAGCACTACTGCCACCATATTATACGATATGGTAAATTTCACCGAGGGTCTAGTGGCAAGTAGCCCTACATCATGAAGATCTTTATCTTTGATGATATTTACCTTCGACATGTTTTACTTCGAAAACGTAAATTGGTTCGAAGTGGTTTTCGGATAGGAATCACCTAGATCCGATCCTGGTCTCTTCGAAATCCAATCATCGATAAAAATGTGAATATGTGTATATAGGATTTGTTAAGCCACTTTTCAATTAAATTCTTTTAGTTAATTAAAACCCTTTTCTTTTGGAAATCTTTAAGTTATTCACTTAAGAAAATAAAATCCCTTTTCTAACAAATTTTTCATTTTCAGAAACATATCTTAAATTGTCACGTACTGCTTTTTCGACTTTCGAAAATTCAACGTCGATACTCACTTTATCGACTGCCGAGCAATCGAGTGCCGGAAACTCCAATAGTGAGGGTTTTAGAAAGAAAGAAAAAGGCAGAAAAGAGAGAAGAAGAAGAAAGAAGAACAACAACATAACAAGAGCAGAACAGAAAACAATATCAGAATCTTACACATCGCAGCGGAACAATATATAATAGATAAATGAATAATCTTTAAACAAAGAACTATATCATTTTATACATACATCAATCATCAGAGTCACTATACAACTCAGTACAACAATGGACAGTTATATAAACTTGTCCTCATACAGAATACACAGCGGAATAAATACTATCAGATACAAATACTACGTCTCGTCATCCAGCTTATCTCCAAGCTCCAGAATATCCAGAATATCCTGATAATCTAACTCTAGACTGCCCGTGTGGAAATTTGTGGGCACCCAGAGTTTAAAAGGGAAACAATAAACTCCGAGTCAGTCATGGTGACTGGTGTGAGATCGTAAAACAGTTATTCTTTATAATAAACAACAGGAAAACTTTAATGTCAATTCGCAATGCTTTTGGAAAATGAAACTACCATAAGACCTCCCACCACACACACAATGCAATCGCAGACTTGGAGGAGATTTCTTCTTATGATAGTCAAAGATGCTTACTACGCAAAAATCAAATTCTTTTTTATATTATTATTAGTGCATAGTGGAAAATCATTTCGAAAGTAGAATATAAATCTTAGCCAGCATAGGTACCATTATATTATGCCTGCTATAGCTGCCTCCTGAGGAGACAGGTTATACAATTGAAATCGTAAAGGCTCGTATTGTTTCTTTGGATTTCCAACAAATGGTCAGGCTAAGGAACTTCCTTTTCCACGATGGGTACGTCCCTGGAATAGACGACCCGAGAACCTAACCGGATCTCTGCCAACACAAGGCCGGGTTACCTCTGCAAAAATAGGTAACTACTGACACGCGTATGCCATCCCCCGATCGTCACCGATCTTCCCGAGGATCCCCGATTCGCAACAAACCACATAGATAATAATAATGCAGTAACCACAGAGGTTAAGTATCTGGGCTCCATACCATGATACCACCTTTATCCAGAAGGAATGACATACACTAAGGGGCGCTACTCCCTAGAACCTTGCCGCATTCTTCCTGTTTCGACCATTTCCGGGGTGTGAGGCTCGACGAAGTCTCGTCCACAAAGCTACGCTTTCTCAAAAAGCCCTGCTTCGGGTCCAACAAAATGATCAACCTATGATCACAAAGATATAAGATCAAACAAATGATCATATCACAAATGATCAAACACCGATCATTTCACAGCAACACTCAGTATGCCACGTTACCAAATTAGGATATATCGCTGATAAATTTCAACTACATAACCTCTGAGCTCGTACGTCTCAGAGAAGGGTGTTAAGCTAAGAGAATAAATTCTCCGCCACCAATAGAAATGTATTTGAAAGAAATTAGCTTTATATCTCAAATTGTAACGTCAGACACACAATCCATACAAGTCTGTTTCGGGATCGAACAGAACCGAAGGCACTTCTCACGAAGCCCTTGCATTTCCGGATAATTTTCTAATCACGTCCGGACTTCCCGTCACTAAGGGTGATAAAACCTCTAAACCGGAGATCAGCCGATGTAGAGTAACTCGACGGTAATCCTTCCGTTTTCAAAAATATCCGGTCTTCAACACCGGTCTTCGAATGCAATTCATAACGACGTATCACATATTCGGAATGGGTTATACGACCCCATGGTCCTTTCCCGGCTAACCCGAATAGTGAGCGATTATTCAAAAATAAGTGTGGCATTCAAATTCATCCAATTCACAACAAATACCTACTCAAGGTAATTATTGATAGTCGGTTATTTAACTATCAATAAAGATGCGCGACATCATCAGATTCCAAATAATTTTCCAAATTATTTCATCTTCCAAAATATCTTTTATTAGATATAAAATTTCCACACTTCAAAAATAAATCAATATTTATTTTTAAACAAATTCCCATTTCTTTTATAAATTCCATAGTGAATTTATATTTTCAAATATCTACTGATATTCGATTTTCAATCGATTTCAATATTCACTTTCAATTTATCTTTACAAAGATAAATCTCAAAAACATTTCATTTCATTTTGGAAAAGCATTTCCATACTTATTTAATAATAAGTATTTCACAAATCTATTTATTTTCAACATTTGAAAATATTCGATATACTTAAATCAAATTAAGTATATATTCATTCTTTAAGGAAATCATAAATTTTAACATCTATTTGAGTCAAAACGAATGTTGCGTAAAACATCGTTACGACGACTCGAAATCACTAGTATAGGGATTCGAAATTTAAGATAGATATGTAAATCCCAATACTATATAAAAATATTTCCTTTCGGAAATCATCTACTATAACAACAGTGTTATAGTCCACCATTTCCTTAAATTTCTCGAAAACGTCTATTTCAACAATGAATGTTGAAATCTATGCTTTCGATTCATAATACATTTTAAAACATCTTTAAAATGTTTAACTTCATTTTTAATGTCACTTCTTCAAAAATAAATCCATTTTTTCAATAATATATTCACTGTCCAAAATCGTGAATATACTTCATTTAACCCAATTCCAGTCTTTTCTACACATTTATTTCAAGGATAATTCGCCATCCAAAATCACGAATATATCTTCTTCAATAATCTTCTATATTAAATTTATCAAACTCAACTGATTTTGAATTTATAAACACGTTTATAAATCCTATTTCTATTTTAATAACAACTTCGACTTATAAATTTTCTTTTATTTACTTCTATAATTTACTTATCAAAATAAGTGATTTCGGATTTATAAACAACGTTTATAAATCGCATAACAATTTCAACTTAAAAAAATCATTTCATTTAGCAATTTCTATTCATATCTCATCTAAGTGCAAAAGTCAAATTTATAAGTAAATTTCTTATAAATCCTCTATTCTACAATTTCATTCATTTTAACTTCACAATTTATACATCTATAAATTTCATATCAATTTAACTTCAAAATTTATAAATCTATAAATTTCATATCAATTTTCCAAATTCGTTTCAATTTGCCAATTAAATTTCTAATTGGACTTCCCACTTATTTCTTTTTAAATAAATTCCTTTTAAAGAAAATAAATTTCTTTATTTCTTTCAATCTATTTAAAAATCCAAATTTTAAATTAAATTCCTCAATTTAAAATCACTATTATATGAAATTCATTTATTTAATCATTTCCATTTTATTCTGGAATAAATTCGATAATATTATAAAAATCAGCTTTTATACTTTTAAATTCTTTTCTTCGAATTTATTCAATTTCTAAAAATTTATTTACTTAAAAATTTCTATTTTGATTTCAAAAATTCAATTTCATATATTTTTGGAATCCAAAGATGTCAAACATCCATTCAGCTAAATTTTAGCTTTCAAACAATTTCCAGATATCAATATGATTAATAGCATCACTATAATCATTCACAGATTCATATCACAATAGAAATAAATTCAATCAATGTGAGGGGTCCAGTTGGATCCCTCCAACCTGTTTCCCTGCATCCAAAGATGTTAGCACAATACCAATTCCGCTCCAGTACGGAATTATCGCGGTATATGGGTTTTATAAAAATCCGCTTACTAACGGCGCAATAGGGTCTCATCCGCTATACGAGGCGGGAAATCATCAATCCAATATATACATATGCCAATATGTATATATTGCTATATATATAGATATACCCTATCAAATCTAATACCACATCCAATAGCAATCAAATCATCAATCAATAAATAACTGAAAATTCCACTTTTCATTTGAGTGAGAAAAATCTCACCTTAGCTTTAATTTTGCAATCCATTTTCCATTCCAACTTGATTTCTTCATTTAACCTTGTATAAATAAATTTTATACAATTTATTAATATTCGAACAGTCGAATAAGTCAATTACCGTTTAATAGTCGAATTAACTGATAGTTTTACTTAAACCAATTCTCCTTTAAATAAATTAATTTGACTAATTATTTTACTGTAAACTAATATCTTTAAATCAATATCTCTTTAACATCTAAAATAATTTGGATAAGCTAGTTACACATTTTTCTTCTTTTTCTACCAAATCCATCATTTTTAATTTCAAACTAATGACTTAATAAATTAGTTAAAAATCAAATTTCCTTTAAATAATTTAAATCACTTTTAATCAGTCAACGATTTTATTTCAACAAATATTTTTAATTTTCACTGCATATTATTTTTATAAAAATTCACTTCATCTTTTCATTTCACTGCAACTAAAATTTTATTTTCTTTTTAAAATAAATTAGCAAATTAGAAATCTGTATATATATATATCTACGTTCTATATTTTGTTTCACATCTTACTGCAGATTTAATTCCATCTGTAAATGTTTTTCAGTTTTTTTTTTATACATATTTATCTCTTATTTTTCTAAATCAAACGAGACTAAACAAAGGATTACCCTACTGCAGATTGAAGAACCCAGCTATGCTCGCGAATATGAGTACTGCTCCACCATTTCGATCGCGGCCTCCACTTGCAACAACCCTCTTCACTGCCTCACGTCCCTACGAGCTAGCGTGCCACCCACTACTTCGAGCAGACGCGAGTTCAATCGCGACTCCACCTTCGCTGCCACGCGGGCCACCACACGCTTCCCAACCCTCGCGACGAACACGCCGCCATCTCACGCGAGCGCGAGCCTCCCAATGCTCTCAACGCCCTAGCCTCGACGAACCCCTCAACGTAGTGCCGCCGCCGATTTCGCACTCGCGAGTTCGCGGTCCCCTTGAACCCAGCTGCGACACTAAGGCGAGCGCCTCCACCCTGTCTCGACCACGAAGCCGGCCTCTTCCCCAAAACCATCGCGCGCGCCACGCGATTTCCTTCTCCCCTTCGTCGATTTGATGAAATTAAATTTTCAATTTGACCTGGGAAGTGGGTAACGCGATTTTAAACTGAGAGAGGGGATTTTAGTTTTAAGGTGAGGAGGAAAACAAAATTAAATATCGGCCATTTTTCGTGAATGTGAACGAGAGTGTTTTCGTTAGATTTTAAAACTGAAATGATCGATGATTTAAAAATAGAAGGAGGGAGACAGGAGAACATGGGTTGCGTGATTTTTTCGTGATGCTCGGCGTGTTTATAGGCGTGGATGAAGGGAAGATACAGTATTTTGACTTTGACCAGTTTAAATTTAAATTTAATTCAAATTCGAATAAATTTCGATGCGTTTACACGTCGTATTCTCACATAACAACTCCAAATGCCACGAAATTTGAAATCCGACAATAATTCAATATTACGGACCCAACGGAACTGGTTTCGTCGAATTCCGAGACTGTTTGAAAAATGACTATTTTTAAATATCGATTGAAACGATATAAATTCCAGAACTGAACAAAACAGCCTGAAATTAAATTCTGAAGCTTCTGTTATCTTCAGTATCATCAATATGAATTTTACAAGCTTTTGAAATAATTTTAATCGGCCTAAATTTGAAGATTCAAATTTTATTCAACTTACAATAGATTAAATTTTATAATTTAATCACCAAATTCAAAGTTATATCGGGGATTCAAATTAAATTATCGTTCAAATATTTAAAATTAATTAAATATTTTCAATTTAATTTGTTCAAAATTCTGGGTCGTTACAGACTTCCCTCCTTAAAAGAATTTCGTCCTCGAAATTACAAGTTAGGAAAAAATGGTCCTTAACTCGTCTACTATTTTTCACAGTTCAACAGTTTTATCAATTTATCAAAACAAATCTTTCTACTAAAGATTCGTTATCATTCAACTAACTTTCCAATTTCAATTATAAATTTTAAACAACATTGTTTACTTCAAAATTCAAATTTAAGTTTAAATTCAAATTTTAACTTTCTAAATTTCTCAAAAATTTTCTAACACCCTAAATTTCCGAAAAATTTCGCCAGCGTCTCCTTTGCGCGGCTAATACGGCACGACTACAAAACGTCCCTACGGACTCTCAGATTTCAAAAAGAAAAAGAAAAAGCCAAGCGGCTAGAGAAGAAATCATCAAAAACTCATATTTGAAATTCAAATACATACCTTTTCGAGCAAACTCAAATTTATCTTTGAAATCAAATCCAATTCCTTTATAACCTGTATATCCTACTAGCCATAATATCTAGTTACATATATTCAAACTATTCTGCAAATTTCTATTACAAAATTTTCAATACTTCTTATATCATCTTTACTTCCCTATTGAAGTTTCATATTCATTTTCATTCAATTTCACATTTCAAATTTCATTTGAATTTAATTCACAATTCCAACCTTATTTGGATCCTATTTAACTTCTGAATATTGAATTTTATCGATTATCTTTCATTTGCTAATTTATATCACTCTATATATTAGTTTCATTCACTAATTCATTTTAAATTTCAATATTCAGCTTGAATTACATTTACTAACGAATTCAAAACAAAGTTTCACATTCATCTTCAATTTCAGTTTTACTTACTTACAACTTCAAATTTATTTATTCATTCTGAAACTCATTCACTAATTCTTTCATTTCAAATTCGAATCTGATTTTCCAAATCAAATTTCTAATATTCTATAAGTCTTCGACTTACTTACATTTTGATTTATAAGATCATTGATAATTCACCTTACTAATTTCATTCCATTAGAATTCTATTTTCAATTATAAATTCATATTCACAATTTCATTCCATTATTGAATTTTAAATTTTCAATTACCTTCTTGAATTCTATTCCAAGTTATAAATTCATTTACAATTTGAATTTTATTCCAATCAGATTTCAATATTTTATAAGTTATCAATCTCATAATATTTCATAAATATCTTTATATTCCAGAGTCTTTTCAACCTTTTCAAAACCATTTTTGAAAACAATTCAAATTATCCCTTGAATTTCCAAAACAAAACCCAAATTTTCAAACAACTCCTATTTAAAACAATTTGGCAGTAATTCCTCTTTTGGAAACCCGAAAATGAACACCAATGATGCCGCGGTCATCATCGAAGTTACTTTCCAGCGACCGAAAAGAGTTTAGAGCTTTTATCTCTCCAAAATACTTTTCAACCCTTTGAAATTCATTTTCAAATCAAAAAAGATTTAAACTTTCCAAATCACCAAAATTTTCAAATTCTTTTCAAAACATTTCCAAATACTTCTCTGGAATCCCGTTTTAAATTACAATTCACATTTATAATTTACATTCTTTAAATTTCATTTGTATATGTGAATTTATTCCTTAACTTTGGAGTTATGGTTTCAATTTCTTATCCAATTTCAGATAATGATGATAATAATTCAATGTTATTATTTTATAACAACCATGCATCCATATACTGTAATAATTTACAGAAAAGCATTTCTTTTATACACAAAAATAGTTTTGGGCAAAATTATTCCATTTACCCTATTTAAAACAATACTGTGCCGAATTGTTCTATTCAAGTGTTTAGAAACCCCTTCGATACAGTTTTGCAAGACTGTGCCGACGAAGGTTCATATGCCACTCAATAAACCAATCATCACAATACAAAACAATTTTATATTAAAATAACAAATACGCGCTCATATCTATTATTACACTCAACTCATTCTAGAGTACTGCTGACTCTATCTCTAATGAGTAACACCCAACAGAGCAGGGTTGTCGCTTAACCATATGCTCTGATACCACGCTGTCACGTACTGCTTTTTCGACTTTCGAAAATTCGACATCGATACTCACTTTATCGACTGCCGAGCAATCGAGTGCCGGAAACTCCAATAGTGAGGGTTTTAGAAAGAAAGAAAAAGGCAGAAAAGAGAGAAGAAGAAGAAAGAAGAACAACAACAGAACAAGAGCAGAACAGAAAACAATATCAGAATCTTACACATCGCAGCGGAACAATATATAATAGATAAATGAATAATCTTTAAACAAAGAACTATATCATTTTATACATACATCAATCATCAGAGTCACTATACAACTCAGTACAACAATGGACAGTTATATAAACTTGTCCTCATACAGAATACACAGCGGAATAAATACTATCAGATACAAATACTACGTCTCGTCATCCAGCTTATCTCCAAGCTCCAGAATATCCAGAATATCCTGATAACCTAACTCTAGACTGCCCGTGTGGAAATTTGTGGGCACCCAGAGTTTAAAAGGGAAACAATAAACTCCGAGTCAGTCATGGTGACTGGTGTGAGATCGTAAAACAGTTATTCTTTATAATAAACAACAGGAAAACTTTAATGTCAATTCGCAATGCTTTTGGAAAATGAAACTACCATAAGACCTCCCACCACACACACAATGCAATCGCAGACTTGGAGGAGATTTCTTCTTATGATAGTCAAAGATGCTTACTACGCAAAAATCAAATTCTTTTTTATATTATTATTAGTGCATAGTGGAAAATCATTTCGAAAGTAGAATATAAATCTTAGCCAGCATAGGTACCATTATATTATGCCTGCTATAGCTGCCTCCTGAGGAGACAGGTTATACAATTGAAATCGTAAAGGCTCGTATTGTTTCTTTGGATTTCCAACAAATGGTCAGGCTAAGGAACTTCCTTTTCCACGATGGGTACGTCCCTGGAATAGACGACCCGAGAACCTAACCGGATCTCTGCCAACACAAGGCCGGGTTACCTCTGCAAAAATAGGTAACTACTGACACGCGTATGCCATCCCCCGATCGTCACCGATCTTCCCGAGGATCCCCGATTCGCAACAAACCACATAGATAATAATAATGCAGTAACCACAGAGGTTAAGTATCTGGGCTCCATACCATGATACCACCTTTATCCAGAAGGAATGACATACACTAAGGGGCGCTACTCCCTAGAACCTTGCCGCATTCTTCCTGTTTCGACCATTTCCGGGGTGTGAGGCTCGACGAAGTCTCGTCCACAAAGCTACGCTTTCTCAAAAAGCCCTGCTTCGGGTCCAACAAAATGATCAACCTATGATCACAAAGATATAAGATCAAACAAATGATCATATCACAAATGATCAAACACCGATCATTTCACAGCAACACTCAGTATGCCACGTTACCAAATTGGGATATATCGCTGATAAATTTCAACTACATAACCTCTGAGCTCGTACGTCTCAGAGAAGGGTGTTAAGCTAAGAGAATAAATTCTCCGCCACCAACAGAAATGTATTTGAAAGAAATCAGCTTTATATCTCAAATTGTAACGTCAGACACACAATCCATACAAGTCTGTTCCGGGATCGAACAGAACCGAAGGCACTTCTCACGAAGCCCTTGCATTTCCGGATAATTTTCTAATCACGTCCGGACTTCCCGTCACTAAGGGTGATAAAACCTCTAAACCGGAGACCAGCCGATGTAGAGTAACTCGACGGTAATCCTTCCGTTTTCAAAAATATCCGGTCTTCAACACCGGTCTTCGAATGCAATTCATAACGACGTATCACATATTCAGAATGGGTTATACGACCCCATGGTCCTTTCCCGGCTAACCCGAATAGTGAGCGATTATTCAAAAATAAGTGTGGCATTCAAATTCATCCAATTCACAACAAATACCTACTCAAGGTAATTATTGATAGTCGGTTATTTAACTATCAATAAAGATGCGCGACATCATCAGACTCCAAATAATTTTCCAAATTATTTCATCTTCCAAAATATCTTTTATTAGATATAAAATTTCCACACTTCAAAAATAAATCAATATTTATTTTTAAACAAATTCCCATTTCTTTTATAAATTCCATAGTGAATTTATATTTTCAAATATCTACTGATATTCGATTTTCAATCGATTTCAATATTCACTTTCAATTTATCTTTACAAAGATAAATCTCAAAAACATTTCATTTCATTTTGGAAAAGCATTTCCATACTTATTTAATAATAAGTATTTCACAAATCTATTTATTTTCAACATTTGAAAATATTCGATATACTTAAATCAAATTAAGTATATATTCATTCTTTAAGGAAATCATAAATTTTAACATCTATTTGAGTCAAAATGAATGTTGCGTAAAACATCATTACGACGACTCGAAATCACTAGTATAGGGATTCGAAATTTAAGATAGATATGTAAATCCCAATACTATATAAAAATATTTTCTTTCGGAAATCATCTACTATAACAACAGTGTTATAGTCCACCATTTCCTTAAATTTCTCGAAAACGTCTATTTCAACAATGAATGTTGAAATCTATGCTTTCGATTCATAATACATTTTAAAACATCTTTAAAATGTTTAACTTCATTTTTAATGTCACTTCTTCAAAAATAAATCCATTTTTTCAATAATATATTCACTGTCCAAAATCGTGAATATACTTCATTTAACCCAATTCCAGTCTTTTCTACACATTTATTTCAAGGATAATTCGCCATCCAAAATCACGAATATATCTTCTTCAATAATCTTCTATATTAAATTTATCAAACTCAACTGATTTTGAATTTATAAACACGTTTATAAATCCTATTTCTATTTTAATAACAACTTCGACTTATAAATTTTCTTTTATTTACTTCTATAATTTACTTATCAAAATAAGTGATTTCGGATTTATAAACAACGTTTATAAATCGCATAACAATTTCAACTTAAAAAAATCATTTCATTTAGCAATTTCTATTCATATCTCATCTAAGTGCAAAAGTCAAATTTATAAGTAAATTTCTTATAAATCCTCTATTCTACAATTTCATTCATTTTAACTTCACAATTTATACATCTATAAATTTCATATCAATTTAACTTCAAAATTTATAAATCTATAAATTTCATATCAATTTTCCAAATTCGTTTCAATTTGCCAATTAAATTTCTAATTGGACTTCCCACTTATTTCTTTTTAAATAAATTCCTTTTAAAGAAAATAAATTTCTTTATTTCTTTCAATCTATTTAAAAATCCAAATTTTAAATTAAATTCCTCAATTTAAAATCACTATTATATGAAATTCATTTATTTAATCATTTCCATTTTATTCTGGAATAAATTCGATAATATTATAAAAATCAGCTTTTATACTTTTAAATTCTTTTCTTCGAATTTATTCAATTTCTAAAAATTTATTTACTTAAAAATTTCTATTTTGATTTCAAAAATTCAATTTCATATATTTTTGGAATCCAAAGATGTCAAACATCCATTCAGCTAAATTTTAGCTTTCAAACAATTTCCAGATATCAATATGATTAATAGCATCACTATAATCATTCACAGATTCATATCACAATAGAAATAAATTCAATCAATGTGAGGGGTCCAGTTGGATCCCTCCAACCTGTTTCCCTGCATCCAAAGATGTTAGCACAATACCAATTCCGCTCCAGTACGGAATTATCGCGGTATATGGGTTTTATAAAAATCCGCTTACTAACGGCGCAATAGGGTCTCATCCGCTATACGAGGCGGGAAATCATCAATCCAATATATACATATGCCAATATGTATATATTGCTATATATATAGATATACCCTATCAAATCTAATACCACATCCAATAGCAATCAAATCATCAATCAATAAATAACTGAAAATTCCACTTTTCATTTGAGTGAGAAAAATCTCACCTTAGCTTTAATTTTGCAATCCATTTTCCATTCCAACTTGATTTCTTCATTTAACCTTGTATAAATAAATTTTATACAATTTATTAATATTCGAACAGTCGAATAAGTCAATTACCGTTTAATAGTCGAATTAACTGATAGTTTTACTTAAACCAATTCTCCTTTAAATAAATTAATTTGACTAATTATTTTACTGTAAACTAATATCTTTAAATCAATATCTCTTTAACATCTAAAATAATTTGGATAAGCTAGTTACACATTTTTCTTCTTTTTCTACCAAATCCATCATTTTTAATTTCAAACTAATGACTTAATAAATTAGTTAAAAATCAAATTTCCTTTAAATAATTTAAATCACTTTTAATCAGTCAACGATTTTATTTCAACAAATATTTTTAATTTTCACTGCATATTATTTTTATAAAAATTCACTTCATCTTTTCATTTCACTGCAACTAAAATTTTATTTTCTTTTTAAAATAAATTAGCAAATTAGAAATCTGTATATATATATATATCTACGTTCTATATTTTGTTTCACATCTTACTGCAGATTTAATTCCATCTGTAAATGTTTTTCAGTTTTTTTTTTATACATATACATATTTATCTCTTATTTTTCTAAATCAAACGAGACTAAACAAAGGATTACCCTACTGCAGATTGAAGAACCCAGCTATGCTCGCGAATATGAGTACTGCTCCACCATTTCGATCGCGGCCTCCACTTGCAACAACCCTCTTCACTGCCTCACGTCCCTACGAGCTAGCGTGCCACCCACTACTTCGAGCAGACGCGAGTTCGATCGTGACTCCACCTGCGCTGCCACGCGGGCCACCACACGCTTCCCAACCCTCGCGACGAACACGCCGCCATCTCACGCGAGCGCGAGCCTCCCAATGCTCTCAACGCCCTAGCCTCGACGAACCCCTCAACGTAGTGCCGCCGCCGATTTCGCACTCACGAGTTCGCGGTCCCCTTGAACCCAGCTGCGACACTAAGGCGAGCGCCTCCACCCTGTCTCGACCACGAAGCCGGCCTCTTCCCCAAAACCATCGCACGCGATTTCCTTCTCCCCTTCGTCGATTTGATGAAATTAAATTTTCAATTTGACCTGGGAAGTGGGTAACGCGATTTTAAACTGAGAGAGGGGATTTTAGTTTTAAGGTGAGGAGGAAAACAAAATTAAATATCGGCCATTTTTCGTGAATGTGAACGAGAGTGTTTTCGTTAGATTTTAAAACTGAAATGATCGATGATTTAAAAATAGAAGGAGGGAGACAGGAGAACATGGGTTGCATGATTTTTTCGTGATGCTCGGCGTGTTTATAGGCATGGGTGAAGGGAAGATACAGTATTTTGACTTTGACCAGTTTAAATTTAAATTTAATTCAAATTCGAATAAATTTCGATGCGTTTACACGTCGTATTCTCACATAACAACTCCAAATGCCACGAAATTTGAAATCCGACAATAATTCAATATTACGGACCCAACGGAACTGGTTTCGTCGAATTCCGAGACTGTTTGAAAAATGACTATTTTTAAATATCGATTGAAACGATATAAATTCCAGAACTGAACAAAACAGCCTGAAATTAAATTCTGAAGCTTCTGTTATCTTCAGTATCATCAATATGAATTTTACAAGCTTTTGAAATAATTTTAATCGGCCTAAATTTGAAGATTCAAATTTTATTCAACTTACAATAGATTAAATTTTATAATTTAATCACCAAATTCAAAGTTATATCGGGGATTCAAATTAAATTATCGTTCAAATATTTAAAATTAATTAAATATTTTCAATTTAATTTGTTCAAAATTCTGGGTCGTTACAGACTTCCCTCCTTAAAAGAATTTCGTCCTCGAAATTACAAGTTAGGAAAAAATGGTCCTTAACTCGTCTACTATTTTTCACAGTTCAACAGTTTTATCAATTTATCAAAACAAATCTTTCTACTAAAGATTCGTTATCATTCAACTAACTTTCCAATTTCAATTATAAATTTTAAACAACATTGTTTACTTCAAAATTCAAATTTAAGTTTAAATTCAAATTTTAACTTTCTAAATTTCTCAAAAATTTTCTAACACCCTAAATTTCCGAAAAATTTCGCCAGCGTCTCCTTTGCGCGGCTAATACGGCACGACTACAAAACGTCCCTACGGACTCTCAGATTTCAAAAAGAAAAAGAAAAAGCCAAGCGGCTAGAGAAGAAATCATCAAAAACTCATATTTGAAATTCAAATACATACCTTTTCGAGCAAACTCAAATTTATCTTTGAAATCAAATCCAATTCCTTTATAACCTGTATATCCTACTAGCCATAATATCTAGTTACATATATTCAAACTATTCTGCAAATTTCTATTACAAAATTTTCAATACTTCTTATATCATCTTTACTTCCCTATTGAAGTTTCATATTCATTTTCATTCAATTTCACATTTCAAATTTCATTTGAATTTAATTCACAATTCCAACCTTATTTGGATCCTATTTAACTTCTGAATATTGAATTTTATCGATTATCTTTCATTTGCTAATTCATATCACTCTATATATTAGTTTCATTCACTAATTCGTTTTAAATTTCAATATTCAGCTTGAATTACATTTACTAACGAATTCAAAACAAAGTTTCACATTCATCTTCAATTTCAGTTTTACTTACTTACAACTTCAAATTTATTTATTCATTCTGAAACTCATTCACTAATTCTTTCATTTCAAATTCGAATCTGATTTTCCAAATCAAATTTCTAATATTCTATAAGTCTTCGACTTACTTACATTTTGATTTATAAGATCATTGATACATTCACCTTACTAATTTCATTCCATTAGAATTCTATTTTCAATTATAAATTCATATTCACAATTTCATTCCATTATTGAATTTTAAATTTTCAATTACCTTCTTGAATTCTATTCCAAGTTATAAATTCATTTACAATTTGAATTTTATTCCAATCAGATTTCAATATTTTATAAGTTATCAATCTCATAATATTTCATAAATATCTTTATATTCCAGAGTCTTTTCAACCTTTTCAAAACCATTTTTGAAAACAATTCAAATTATCCCTTGAATTTCCAAAACAAAACCCAAATTTTCAAACAACTCCTATTTAAAACAATTTGGCAGTAATTCCTCTTTTGGAAACCCGAAAATGAACACCAATGATGCCGCGGTCATCATCGAAGTTACTTTCCAGCGACCGAAAAGAGTTTAGAGCTTTTATCTCTCCAAAATACTTTTCAACCCTTTGAAATTCATTTTCAAATCAAAAAAGATTTAAACTTTCCAAATCACCAAAATTTTCAAATTCTTTTCAAAACATTTCCAAATACTTCTCTGGAATCCCGTTTTAAATTACAATTCACATTTATAATTTACATTCTTTAAATTTCATTTGTATATGTGAATTTATTCCTTAACTTTGGAGTTATGGTTTCAATTTCTTATCCAATTTCAGATAATGATGATAATAATTCAATGTTATTATTTTATAACAACCATGCATCCATATACTGTAATAATTTACAGAAAAGCATTTCTTTTATACACAAAAATAGTTTTGGGCAAAATTATTCCATTTACCCTATTTAAAACAATACTGTGCCGAATTGTTCTATTCAAGTGTTTAGAAACCCCTTCGATACAGTTTTGCAAGACTGTGCCGACGAAGGTTCATATGCCACTCAATAAACCAATCATCACAATACAAAACAATTTTATATTAAAATAACAAATACGCGCTCATATCTATTATTACACTCAACTCATTCTAGAGTACTGCTGACTCTATCTCTAATGAGTAACACCCAACAGAGCAGGGTTGTCGCTTAACCATATGCTCTGATACCACGCTGTCACGTACTGCTTTTTCGACTTTCGAAAATTCGACATCGATACTCACTTTATCGACTGCCGAGCAATCGAGTGCCGGAAACTCCAATAGTGAGGGTTTTAGAAAGAAAGAAAAAGGCAGAAAAGAGAGAAGAAGAAGAAAGAAGAACAACAACAGAACAAGAGCAGAACAGAAAACAATATCAGAATCTTACACATCGCAGCGGAACAATATATAATAGATAAATGAATAATCTTTAAACAAAGAACTATATCATTTTATACATACATCAATCATCAGAGTCACTATACAACTCAGTACAACAATGGACAGTTATATAAACTTGTCCTCATACAGAATACACAGCGGAATAAATACTATCAGATACAAATACTACGTCTCGTCATCCAGCTTATCTCCAAGCTCCAGAATATCCAGAATATCCTGATAACCTAACTCTAGACTGCCCGTGTGGAAATTTGTGGGCACCCAGAGTTTAAAAGGGAAACAATAAACTCCGAGTCAGTCATGGTGACTGGTGTGAGATCGTAAAACAGTTATTCTTTATAATAAACAACAGGAAAACTTTAATGTCAATTCGCAATGCTTTTGGAAAATGAAACTACCATAAGACCTCCCACCACACACACAATGCAATCGCAGACTTGGAGGAGATTTCTTCTTATGATAGTCAAAGATGCTTACTACGCAAAAATCAAATTCTTTTTTATATTATTATTAGTGCATAGTGGAAAATCATTTCGAAAGTAGAATATAAATCTTAGCCAGCATAGGTACCATTATATTATGCCTGCTATAGCTGCCTCCTGAGGAGACAGGTTATACAATTGAAATCGTAAAGGCTCGTATTGTTTCTTTGGATTTCCAACAAATGGTCAGGCTAAGGAACTTCCTTTTCCACGATGGGTACGTCCCTGGAATAGACGACCCGAGAACCTAACCGGATCTCTGCCAACACAAGGCCGGGTTACCTCTGCAAAAATAGGTAACTACTGACACGCGTATGCCATCCCCCGATCGTCACCGATCTTCCCGAGGATCCCCGATTCGCAACAAACCACATAGATAATAATAATGCAGTAACCACAGAGGTTAAGTATCTGGGCTCCATACCATGATACCACCTTTATCCAGAAGGAATGACATACACTAAGGGGCGCTACTCCCTAGAACCTTGCCGCATTCTTCCTGTTTCGACCATTTCCGGGGTGTGAGGCTCGACGAAGTCTCGTCCACAAAGCTACGCTTTCTCAAAAAGCCCTGCTTCGGGTCCAACAAAATGATCAACCTATGATCACAAAGATATAAGATCAAACAAATGATCATATCACAAATGATCAAACACCGATCATTTCACAGCAACACTCAGTATGCCACGTTACCAAATTGGGATATATCGCTGATAAATTTCAACTACATAACCTCTGAGCTCGTACGTCTCAGAGAAGGGTGTTAAGCTAAGAGAATAAATTCTCCGCCACCAACAGAAATGTATTTGAAAGAAATCAGCTTTATATCTCAAATTGTAACGTCAGACACACAATCCATACAAGTCTGTTCCGGGATCGAACAGAACCGAAGGCACTTCTCACGAAGCCCTTGCATTTCCGGATAATTTTCTAATCACGTCCGGACTTCCCGTCACTAAGGGTGATAAAACCTCTAAACCGAAGATCAGCCGATGTAGAGTAACTCGACGGTAATCCTTCCGTTTTCAAAAATATCCGGTCTTCAACACCGGTCTTCGAATGCAATTCATAACGACGTATCACATATTCGGAATGGGTTATACGACCCCATGGTCCTTTCCCGGCTAACCCGAATAGTGAGCGATTATTCAAAAATAAGTGTGGCATTCAAATTCATCCAATTCACAACAAATACCTACTCAAGGTAATTATTGATAGTCGGTTATTTAACTATCAATAAAGATGCGCGACATCATCAGATTCCAAATAATTTTCCAAATTATTTCATCTTCCAAAATATCTTTTATTAGATATAAAATTTCCACACTTCAAAAATAAATCAATATTTATTTTTAAACAAATTCCCATTTCTTTTATAAATTCCATAGTGAATTTATATTTTCAAATATCTACTGATATTCGATTTTCAATCGATTTCAATATTCACTTTCAATTTATCTTTACAAAGATAAATCTCAAAAACATTTCATTTCATTTTGGAAAAGCATTTCCATACTTATTTAATAATAAGTATTTCACAAATCTATTTATTTTCAACATTTGAAAATATTCGATATACTTAAATCAAATTAAGTATATATTCATTCTTTAAGGAAATCATAAATTTTAACATCTATTTGAGTCAAAACGAATGTTGCGTAAAACATCGTTACGACGACTCGAAATCACTAGTATAGGGATTCGAAATTTAAGATAGATATGTAAATCCCAATACTATATAAAAATATTTCCTTTCGGAAATCATCTACTATAACAACAGTGTTATAGTCCACCATTTCCTTAAATTTCTCGAAAACGTCTATTTCAACAATGAATGTTGAAATCTATGCTTTCGATTCATAATACATTTTAAAACATCTTTAAAATGTTTAACTTCATTTTTAATGTCACTTCTTCAAAAATAAATCCATTTTTTCAATAATATATTCACTGTCCAAAATCGTGAATATACTTCATTTAACCCAATTCCAGTCTTTTCTACACATTTATTTCAAGGATAATTCGCCATCCAAAATCACGAATATATCTTCTTCAATAATCTTCTATATTAAATTTATCAAACTCAACTGATTTTGAATTTATAAACACGTTTATAAATCCTATTTCTATTTTAATAACAACTTCGACTTATAAATTTTCTTTTATTTACTTCTATAATTTACTTATCAAAATAAGTGATTTCGGATTTATAAACAACGTTTATAAATCGCATAACAATTTCAACTTAAAAAAATCATTTCATTTAGCAATTTCTATTCATATCTCATCTAAGTGCAAAAGTCAAATTTATAAGTAAATTTCTTATAAATCCTCTATTCTACAATTTCATTCATTTTAACTTCACAATTTATACATCTATAAATTTCATATCAATTTAACTTCAAAATTTATAAATCTATAAATTTCATATCAATTTTCCAAATTCGTTTCAATTTGCCAATTAAATTTCTAATTGGACTTCCCACTTATTTCTTTTTAAATAAATTCCTTTTAAAGAAAATAAATTTCTTTATCTCTTTCAATCTATTTAAAAATCCAAATTTTAAATTAAATTCCTCAATTTAAAATCACTATTATATGAAATTCATTTATTTAATCATTTCCATTTTATTCTGGAATAAATTCGATAATATTATAAAAATCAGCTTTTATACTTTTAAATTCTTTTCTTCGAATTTATTCAATTTCTAAAAATTTATTTACTTAAAAATTTCTATTTTGATTTCAAAAATTCAATTTCATATATTTTTGGAATCCAAAGATGTCAAACATCCATTCAGCTAAATTTTAGCTTTCAAACAATTTCCAGATATCAATATGATTAATAGCATCACTATAATCATTCACAGATTCATATCACAATAGAAATAAATTCAATCAATGTGAGGGGTCCAGTTGGATCCCTCCAACCTGTTTCCCTGCATCCAAAGATGTTAGCACAATACCAATTCCGCTCCAGTACGGAATTATCGCGGTATATGGGTTTTATAAAAATCCGCTTACTAACGGCGCAATAGGGTCTCATCCGCTATACGAGGCGGGAAATCATCAATCCAATATATACATATGCCAATATGTATATATTGCTATATATATAGATATACCCTATCAAATCTAATACCACATCCAATAGCAATCAAATCATCAATCAATAAATAACTGAAAATTCCACTTTTCATTTGAGTGAGAAAAATCTCACCTTAGCTTTAATTTTGCAATCCATTTTCCATTCCAACTTGATTTCTTCATTTAACCTTGTATAAATAAATTTTATACAATTTATTAATATTCAAACAGTCGAATAAGTCAATTACCGTTTAATAGTCGAATTAACTGATAGTTTTACTTAAACCAATTCTCCTTTAAATAAATTAATTTGACTAATTATTTTACTGTAAACTAATATCTTTAAATCAATATCTCTTTAACATCTAAAATAATTTGGATAAGCTAGTTACACATTTTTCTTCTTTTTCTACCAAATCCATCATTTTTAATTTCAAACTAATGACTTAATAAATTAGTTAAAAATCAAATTTCCTTTAAATAATTTAAATCACTTTTAATCAGTCAACGATTTTATTTCAACAAATATTTTTAATTTTCACTGCATATTATTTTTATAAAAATTCACTTCATCTTTTCATTTCACTGCAACTAAAATTTTATTTTCTTTTTAAAATAAATTAGCAAATTAGAAATCTGTATATATATATATATCTACGTTCTATATTTTGTTTCACATCTTACTGCAGATTTAATTCCATCTGTAAATGTTTTTCAGTTTTTTTTTATACATATACATATTTATCTCTTATTTTTCTAAATCAAACGAGACTAAACAAAGGATTACCCTACTGCAGATTGAAGAACCCAGCTATGCTCGCGAATATGAGTACTGCTCCACCATTTCGATCGCGGCCTCCACTTGCAACAACCCTCTTCACTGCCTCACGTCCCTACGAGCTAGCGTGCCACCCACTACTTCGAGCAGACGCGAGTTCGATCGTGACTCCACCTTCGCTGCCACGCGGGCCACCACACGCTTCCCAACCCTCGCGACGAACACGCCGCCATCTCACGCGAGCGCGAGCCTCCCAATGCTCTCAACGCCCTAGCCTCGACGAACCCCTCAACGTAGTGCCGCCGCCGATTTCGCACTCGCGAGTTCGCGGTCCCCTTGAACCCAGCTGCGACACTAAGGCGAGCGCCTCCACCCTGTCTCGACCACGAAGCCGGCCTCTTCCCCAAAACCATCGCACGCGATTTCCTTCTCCCCTTCGTCGATTTGATGAAATTAAATTTTCAATTTGACCTGGGAAGTGGGTAACGCGATTTTAAACTGAGAGAGGGGATTTTAGTTTTAAGGTGAGGAGGAAAACAAAATTAAATATCGGCCATTTTTCGTGAATGTGAACGAGAGTGTTTTCGTTAGATTTTAAAACTGAAATGATCGATGATTTAAAAATAGAAGGAGGGAGACAGGAGAACATGGGTTGCATGATTTTTTCGTGATGCTCGGCGTGTTTATAGGCATGGGTGAAGGGAAGATACAGTATTTTGACTTTGACCAGTTTAAATTTAAATTTAATTCAAATTCGAATAAATTTCGATGCGTTTACACGTCGTATTCTCACATAACAACTCCAAATGCCACGAAATTTGAAATCCGACAATAATTTAATATTACGGACCCAACGGAACTGGTTTCGTCGAATTCCGAGACTGTTTGAAAAATGACTATTTTTAAATATCGATTGAAACGATATAAATTCCAGAACTGAACAAAACAGCCTGAAATTAAATTCTGAAGCTTCTGTTATCTTCAGTATCATCAATATGAATTTTACAAGCTTTTGAAATAATTTTAATCGGCCTAAATTTGAAGATTCAAATTTTATTCAACTTACAATAGATTAAATTTTATAATTTAATCACCAAATTCAAAGTTATATCGGGGATTCAAATTAAATTATCGTTCAAATATTTAAAATTAATTAAATATTTTCAATTTAATTTGTTCAAAATTCTGGGTCGTTACATAAATGGGTTAAAACAATGTTACTTAAGACATCATTTACTGTAAACGCAAACCAATTATATTAAACAAAATATTAGACTAATCATACCCAGATAATTTTCGTATTCAACTCGTACTATTCATGGAATAACGGTGAAAAATCACCTTTTAAATTCACATGGATAGTACAAATTCCCTCATCGGAACTTAATACAGAGTTCGACTAGAACATTCTTTATACTACTAAATCTTGTTTAACTTTTTTTATTTTTGAAAATCTTAATTATGATCTTTTCATTTAGAGCATCTGAGCTTTCCTTTCGATCTGTTCCACCCCTCGCCTAGAAAGAGAAATAGAGGCAAGGTAACTTCAGGACACTGGTTGCTCCATTCCTAACCTTAGTTACACACCTTGTTTTACCTTTCTAGATCTCACAGGTGGGACAAATGTACTAGTCGTTTCCGCATACTCAGCTTGTTATTACATTCAAGGACATGATTTCAATTATATTGTTTAAGTGTTGTAAACAATTTCTCTTAACCATTTATTTGACTCTTATTTAAAAACTTCCAAATCATCTTTAAAATACTAATTTTTTAATTAAAGACATTTATAAAAGATTCCGAAAAGTATAGTTAAGTTTAAGTTTATATTTCTAAAGTTTATTAAAACTGCTGTAGAAAAGTGTTGCGGATAGTGTTTTAAAAGCTTATATGATTAAAACAACTTTTCTCTCATTTGGAAATCCATATTTAGAACTCAAACATCTTTTAAAAAAATTTAACATATTTATCAAATTTATTTCATATTTTTTAAACATTACAAAATATTCATTTTGAAGAATTTACATTTTGGTCACTTAACTACAAAAGCGCGATTTTTCTGAAAATTTGATTTGGTCATATCATAAAATATACCAGATAAAATCTCGGTTTTTCTTTTCCATTTAAAAACTATGGTTACGAGGATCAAGAAAATTCTTATTTCAAAGAATTCGGACTTCGTTCCTATCCTGTACATTCATTTAACTTTTTCGGCACAAAATCGCGAATTGCCGTTACGCAAGCGCCTTATTTTGACTTATTTTTCACTATTTTTCAAACTTCTTCAAATTGAACTTTATTATTTATAAAACATTTATAAATCATTTTAAATCAATATGTTACTAATTTATTTATTAAAAACCCATTTTCACTTTATTTCCAAATATTTTATATTATATTATTTTAATATTCAAATTTCTATCTTTTAAACCTTTTTTTTCTCAAAATGAATTCATTTTCTATAGTTAAAAATAAGAGACTTAACTAACCTTGGTATACCATATAGGATTTAAAAGAAACGTGCTTTCAAATCAACTATGGATTAACTATGATTAATAAAGTAGTCATAACCAACTTTTAGCTACGATGTTGATAAAATCAACATTAACAACCATATGTTCATCCATACAACCAAATTCATTCAAGCATCCATATTTCAACTATATGGTGTCAATTTATCATAAGGGTATGAACATGAATATCATAGCGCAACAAAAGTAGGATTAAAAGATAAGAGCTCACTTTCATTTAACATGTTTAACTATTTATATTGCTTCTTATTTATTAATCAAACATCATTAGTGTAACGACCTGGTATTTTGGACCATTCAAATCCACACATGTCAGAATTGAATAATTCAAAATATCAGATTGTTAATTTAAATTTGGCTAAACTCAGCATATGTAGTAAATAAATCAATCACAGAATCACAGACACAGAGTAATACAATAATACGCAGCGGAATAGATAAAATAGTAGTTCATGAAGCTACTATATAAACATCAGAGTTAAAATAAAATACAACAGAATATCTCAAATACAATGAAGTCTCCAGTACAACAGATGACTTCTCTGGACAAATCAACTAGAAGAGCTGAAAGCTGAGGCGATAGTTGGATCTCCGAAGGAAGCTCCAAACTCCAAGGGTGAGTCTCAGATACTGTATCACTCGGTCTGACCCGAGCGTAAAGTAAAACACAAAACACTCGAGTCAGGATTAACATTCTTATATAAATAAATCCAACTCAAGTGAAATATCAACTGAAATACAAGTAACTTAAAGGATGTTTAGGATAACCATCCTCTAAGGATCTTCAGAACTATCTACAAGATGGAAATATACATTATAACACCATGGTCATTTTAATTAAATTTATACTTCAAAACCCAAATATCATTTCATTTCAAATATATCTATTTTCCAAATTAGTATATATATATATATATATATTAAATGATTTAAAAATGAAGTATTTATAATTTCCTCAAGTCTCGCAAATCGATTCAAATCAACTTCAATTTCTAAATTCAAATTTATTCAAAGCTCAATTTATCAATTTAATTCAGTTCTAAATATACCATTTATTTTCAATATATTTCAAAGTTTTAATATTCAACATTTCCAAAGTTAGATTTAACAGTTTCATATAGCTCTTGATTTAACTCCATTATTATTTAATCAGGAAATATTCACTTAATAGATTCAATATCATTTACTAGCCTTAAATCGCATTTTACTAAATATTTCCTTAAACTTTATTTAAACAAGAATTATTCATTAAATTATTTAAATCAAACTCAAGTTATAAATCATATCTTAAATCCCAATTTCAATAAGCTTTAAATTGGTTTAATTAAATAAAATTCTTTACTAAATTCAAATTATCTTCCCAACCTTAACTTATTCAAATTATTACCAAAATCTATTTTGAAAAAAATATATTTTAGCTACTCATCATATTATATGTATTTAAATCAATCATTCCCATTGATATATAATAATTTAAGGCTCAATATTTATTAAAACCATATATTTCTTTCCAAAACCATAGAATTCATTTTCAAAATATTTATATATATATGGACCAACGGTGTTTGTATATATATTTATCATATGGTTAAGTGATACGGATATTTATCATTTCAATCCGAAATTAAATATATACGGGTAGATATCATTTCGACCCGTAATCCCAATTTCAATTCAAATGAAAATCGCTTGGGTTTATCATTTCAACCCATAACGATTTTCTCCTATTCTAAAGTCCGTTCGGGTATGTACCATTTCAACCCATAGTGAATTCTATACTAATAGGGAACTTGCAGAGTGATAACAGATAATATAAAATACAACAACAGACATATATCATCAATAATAATAAAACAGATATTGGTGTCAGATGTCACGGGTGAACAGTTACAGATGATAGTAATAACAGACATATAAATACTAGATACTGGTGTCAGATGTCACGGGTGAACAGTTACAGATGATAGTAATATCAGACATATAAATACTAGATACTGGTGTCAGATGTCACATGTGAACAGATACAGAAAATAGCATATATACAGCAATGAAACTAACTAACAGCAGTAATATTTCAATTGTCATTTCAATTGAAATTGAATTTAATAAATTAAAGAACGTTAATCGTGAGTGATTGCTCACCTTTCGAGGCCAGATAGAATGGGCAATGAGATAAGTTACGAATCCAAGCACGAATTTCAAAACAAGGCAAGATTGGTACGAATTTGACTAACAGGATCTGATAACAGAAATCGATGGAAACATCAAATTAGTTTGATAAAATTTAGACGAGATGTATATTATATTACTATTTCACTTAAACCCAAAATTTTGTTTAAAATATACATATATATTTTAAATAAATCTTAAATTTAAACATATATATTGGAATCAAACATATATAGAAAGAAAAAAATATATTAAAATATGTACTAACGAATATAAGATATAAATATATTCATGTAACCTACCTAATACAACTTATATAGGCTATATATATATATAAACTAATGTATGATCTGACATTACATAAATATATGTATACAATTCTGTTATATTAACCAATATATTACAAACTACCATACATCTATATGAAAAAGTATATTATAAAATAACAGATCAACACTATAATGTACTATGCATACTAATATATATACTCACGCAACACATATAATTTAATATATATACACACGCAACACCGCACATAAAATCTAACATATTATATACATATGTTTAACTAAAATATATATATTCTTATACAAACCATATGTATGTAAACTAACTTAACACATAATCTATATTAACTCTTATATAATAGACCGAATGAAATACTATATATATAACATATGTATAAGTTCCCATTTAAACAAAATCAAGATACAAAAAAACAGCACATAGAAAAACTGTATAATATACTATATTATAAACTTATACGTAAATAAACATATTATACAACTTATATAAATATATATATAAAGAAATATATAGACCGTGCGTAAGCTATAATATGATATAAGTATATATACACTCTCGCTATCTAAATACAATATATAATACCTGTATTGAGAAGCGAATGGGAAGAGGAGTCTCGGCCATGGATATAGTGGAGGATTTGTGGGCTGTTCATTGATGACGCAGGGCTGTTGCTTGACCTGGCCGAGCGGGCTTAGTCGGAGGCTGAGTTGGTGAGTTTGGTCGTGGTGGTTGCGGTGATGGGTTCGGCACTTGGTGAGTGGGGTGGTGCTGCCTAGGGCCGCTCGGCGATAAGAGGGAGAGTGGGAAAGCTAGGATGGCGGAGTATGGTGATCGGTTGGTCGAGATGCTGACAAGGAGCGGTGAAGGAGGGAGGGGAGGCCGGAGAAGTGGAGGAGCGGCCAGGCTGGTTCGGTGATGCTAGGGTGAAGGTGGGCGAAGGCCGTGGGCTAGGGAAGTCGGGGCGGATGCAGGTGGTGGTCGAAAATGAGAGAGAGTCGGAGATGTGACGTTGAGGTGGTGGGAAGAGGTCGAGAGGGGATGGAGTTCAAATTGAGGGGAGAAGATGAATGGCAGCAGGCTAAAGAAATGGACGCAGAAAGGAAAAAATAAATAAATAAAGGGACGAGCAAACTTGGACAATATGCATATGAATTAACGGATGGTAATAGCAAAGGTCACGAAGCATGTAAGGTAACCGAAAATTATTGTAAAGTGGGAACGGGGAAAGTCATTGGATTTCGAAATTTATTAATATCTAAAGGTTATTGGAATTTATACGGTTAAAAAATGGAAAGACACAGGAACTCAAAAGTTTTAAAACGGGTACCGATACGGTGACCGTTTTACTGATTTTACAGCATAGCGGGGTTTGAAAAACTGAAATGAATATATCACTGAGATCAACACGACGAGGCGGTCAAAACGGTATACAGATATTGGTGGTACGATCATCCGATCAAAAGTCGATAATCGGTACTGAAATTGCTGCTATTTTGAACGGACAAATCCAGATGGAGCTAGAAACGTCCGAATTTTTTGCGAAACGAATTTCGCAGTCTGATTCAGAATGCTCTGAATAAATTTTCTCCTGTTGACATGTTTTGGTTTCGGAAAACTTTAAAATTCACTGTTATTAACCGGTTTGATTTGAAATGAAATTTCACAGGAAAATAAACTTCAATATTATCAGATGAAAATTTACGAGTTGCTATTTTAAAGTAGACGTATTCCAAATAATAAATTTTTAATTTCAAATTTTATTGTTTAAAATTTCACAAATTTCCAGTTAAATATACTTTTAAAACCATTAAATTTTGCGGGTCGTTACACTCTCCCCCACTCAAAACTTTTCGTCCCCGAAAAGGAAGGAGGTAGAAGAATAGAAACAACCATACATAAAAGATAGATTGAAAGTCAAGATTAAACAATTAATTTAAACTATATAAATTTTACTTAAAATTTGAAAACTTCATTTGCAATTCAATTATCTTATCTACTCTAAAACCTTTCAAAAAAATCCATTTGCAAAATTTCTTGCTTCCTTTATAAATACCATTTATATGTTTAAATGACACCTTTATAAATGTATGAAAATCATTTGAAAATAATTATTTACACTATTACTTATATTTACAAAGCAGCTAATTGAAAACATTAAATCCATAGTTCATAAATTTATTAACCCTATCTAAAATACTTTTCAAATATTATTAATAAGTCAATAATCATTTACTTTAGATATGTTTTATTTAATTAATAACCTCAACATATTAATAACACTAAAATTTTATTTAAACCCTGTAGTCTATAATTAAACAATACTTAAAAGAATATAGTCAACAAGGAAAAGAAGGAGGATTTGGAAACAGAATATAGGTGAATAAATAAAGCTGAGCAGATAAGGTGGATTCAAAAGAATAGCATCAGGCACGAACAATTAATTCAAACCATAAGGGTTTTGATTCCAAATATTTGATACAAAATTTTCTTTGTTGGAAATACTTTTATTATAAAATACCTTTATAACAAAACAAATTTTCTTTCGAAAATATTTTTATAACTTGATGTTTCAACAAGTTTATCCTTGTTCCTGTAGACTCTGGCAGTGCGTTGATCAGGCGCAAAGCTAGAATTCTCCAGGTACTTAGTAGACTTGTTTCAACACCCAGTGAAAATACTGGAAAAACTTTTAAAAATAGATATGGAAAGTACAATCCAATCAAAACGAACAAAACCTTTGTCTAACCATGGTTCGCAGATACACAATGGTTACGCCTGGTTCCCCCAGGAAACAATCCATATCCATAGGCTTTCTCAGCCCTGCGAGTTACGCCATGATGACTAGTAGAATGCAGGATACACAATGGTTACGCCTGGATCCCCCAGGAAACAATCCGTACCCCCAGGCAAGACTCAGCCAAGCATTTGCGCTACTATTCGCGACCTACACAGATTGCAGGATACACAATGGTTACGCCTGGATCCCCCAGGAAACAATTCGTACCCCTAGGCAAGACTCAGCCAGGCAGTTGCGCTATGCAGTCACGAGAGAACAATAAGACCATGGGTAACGCCATGGAATTCAAAGGACACTCGAGTATCATATCCGGAAAACCAAAATCAGAGAGAATAATATCGATAGAATGAATCCAAGATGTGGCCACAAATCGGATATCAAGCAGAAGGCACTTTCCATATCTTTACTTCGAAAATATGTATCATATAGTACCTTTTCAAATCACTTTCAAATATCGTACTTATATAAAATCCATTATATATAAGATTTAATTTTCAAATCAAATACTTTCCAAAATCAATAGTATATCAAATCATACTTATATAGATTTCAATTATATAAGATTTCACTTTCAAATTGAGTACCTTTTCAAATCCATAGTTTTCGAATCAATTTCATACTCATACAAATCAATTTTTATATAAGTTCGACAACTCCCAAATCAAGTATTTAGCAACACAAGGTTCTCAAATTTCAATTTGTTTCAATATCAGTTCAATTTCAAAATCATATACAATTTCACCAAATTATTTCTTCTCAAATTATACATCTTTAGTCTCAAAGTTTCCAAAATAATAGATTTTAGAAAATAAATCCAAATTTCCAAATCAATATAATTTAAGTCAACCAATTCATTACCAAAATCAAATGTTTTCAAAATCATCTTATACTTACGTAAGGTCTATCTTATATAAGGAGCAAATTTCCAAAATAAATTTCGCTGTATGAAGAGCCATATGGGATTGAATATCTTTGCTTTTATGGGTTATATATCTTTGTAATTTAAATTGAAAATTTTCTTTTAGTAAGCAAAGTTATTCTAACATGACAGCTTTCAATTTCAGCGTCAAAATGTATCAATGGTATTAGAATATAAGATGTACATACGTCATCATTTCGCAAAATCACATTTGATCGCTCGCTCGATCACACAGGTTCGCTTTCGAACTAGTATTGTCCATTCCCTAATGCGGATTTCGATATGGTTTCTCGACTAGAAGCCATCAGTCTCCTTGCATAGCCATATACTATGATAGAGAATTCTAGAATCAAGCCCAAAATCCATATCAAATATTCGCCATCAAGAATCGAATGAAAACTCCTAACACGAAATGGTGTAATTCACCTCGGACTTGTGTACTCAACTTGGATCAAATTAATTATGCGAATAAAACAGCATACGTACAACTTATATATTTATTCCAACCTGTTAAATATATAGTTTCATAAAGATGTTACCAAGTTAAAACATTTAACTAAACTTTCTTAAATCACAAAACAAACCAAAGTTAAAAGTAAACTCTCTTTGTCGTTTTTTGCTAATATAAATATGTACCAAAATGTGTAAATATGTTAGTATGCATGTTTTAAGAAATCATGTTGCAAAAATGTTGAACTTTCATTTGGCTATCGGTCGTATGCCTGAAATTGGATTTTCGGTCATGTTTATAATTTTAAATCAAACTACTTATGTAAACAAAACTTGAAAATTGGTTTTCTATCATCTTTAAATAATTAAAACAAGTTTATTTAAGCTATAAAACCATATTAAATAATATTAAAACCTAATTATAAAAATACGACGTCGACCTACCAAAACGCGACGAAGTTTGTTCATCTTTATAAAACAAGTCTATATATTCATAAAACCATTATAAATCAAATTACTATGATTATAAAATTAATTTATAAATGGATTATTCAATAAAAAGAATACAAAAACGATTATTTGAACATATACTTAACTTTATCGGAAACCGCCTTTTGTTACTTTTACGGTGAAAGTCCAAAATCTCTAGTTTTGAAAACAAATTCTAAAATTTAGTTTACCATTATTATTTATCGTACAAGGCATGATTATTTGTTTTAAAATAAACCTATATTCGAATATCTAAATTTTATTAAATTTTCTTATTTTCAAAGTGGTAAAATTACGGGTCGTTACATCTAATTTATTATTTTAGAATGATAATTGAGTTTTGAATGTGTTGTATTAAAGATCCTATTTTAAAAAAGAGCAAGTCTTTATTTTAGTAAGTCATTGAAAGGGGAAGTTTTCCATAGTTCCATTTGAAATTCTAACTTTTAAAGAGATAAATCTTTAATGAAGAAAGTTTTTATTTGCTTCTATTTGGAACTAAGAAATTTTGATTCTTGGTAAAAGTTTCTAAGTCTATATTTTCAAAGACGGGGATTTTGGAGTTTGGTACTTCATGTTTGTAAAAATTAAATTTTACAAGAAATGAGGTAATAAATGCTAATTTTGAAATAAATTTATTTGTATGAAAATAGTTTATTTATTATTCTATATGATTACTAAAATTCTTATTTTATAAGGAATAGTTTTTATAAAGTAGATAGGGATCACAACCTAGGTAGGATAGACTAAGGTTTTTGGGATATGAATAAAATAGGAATCGAGTGTAAAACCTAATTTGGAAATTTGAAATCAGTCCCAAACCTTTATTTAAAGAAGTTGGTAAAGTTTAAAGATATTTCAGACTATAACTGGGTTGTAAATTAGGTTGCCTAGATAGCTTAGAATGTAAATTTCTATGTTTTAATTTATTTAGAGCAATTTCCATATAATTTCCATAAATTACAATATTCCAAAAGTGGAAATTAGCCATAAGGGCCTCTTTAGCAAGCGTAATTAGTTTCTAGGACACACAACTGAAATAATTACTTTTAAGGACAAAATGCAAAATAATTAGTTTCTAAGGCCTAAAAACCAATGAAATTATGCCCTTGAAAGTAACTGGACTGCCGACTTTGTCCTTAAAAGTAATTATTCTACTGACTTTGGCCTTGAAATTAATTTCTGTGGATGTGTGTCCTACAAACTAATTGGACTGCAAAGTTTGTCCTTCTGGTGAAATTCCCCATTCCAAAATATGTGTAAAAGCGCCTTGTTTGAAGTAACAAGAAATGAACTAAAAAGGAAAGAGATGTGTAAGAGATGGATATTCTTTTTCATAGTTTACATTGGCTATTTCAATAAAAAGAAAAGAACTAATTCCTCGTAATTTCAAACAAAGCAAAAATCTCATTTGTGGTTGATTTATGGGAGATTATAACAGTATTCCTTTTTGAGGGTAGCTCTAATAAATTAAAATGTAGAGGTAAGCATCCCAGTTTAGGAATTAGCACACATATAGTCATGTTTAACGACTAGAATATACATATATAGAGCATAGATTATGACTATATGCATAATATTTAGTAATTAATGGATTAGGATTTATGGACATTAATTACAAATTTAACGGACAATAAATTTGTAAGTAATGAGAGGAAAAAGAATTAAATGAGGACTGATTAAGGAAACTTCATAAGGCATTTATGGAAGAAACTAAATTTGAGTAATAAATGGATTTTGGAAACCTGAAAATGGTTAAAGGGATTAAATAAGGAGTAATTGGGAATGATCCAATTTTGACAATAATGATCAACTGCTATGGATATTAATTGAAGCAATAGATGGACTACATTTATAAGAATCCGAAAAGGAAATTAAGGAAAATGAGTAACAATGGATTGGTATTTCTGGCATATTAGAAATACCATTCTTGATTTAGTAAGAATTATTAGGACCTCAACCCCATTTATATTAGTTGATAATAAATGGCAGCTTCCAATAAAATTTTCTTTTAGAGTTCGTGGGTTGTAATCACTAGTTGTCTCCCTTAGTTATTAGAAAAGTGAATAACGCGATATGAGACATATCCCTGTTTTATTCCTATGTTGACTTTGTGAATGGGATTAAACCATTTGATAAATATATAAATATTGAGAAGCAAAGTAAATAAGGAAATTTTATGTGGACAGTTAACTAGCGATAAACCAGAGGTAAGACTGGAAGTTAATGAGGAAATTAGGTTAGCAGCCTAAAATGAATGAATTTTTCAATCCCAAAAATTTAGAATTTTAGAAAAAATAAAATTTAACTCACAAACTATCAACATTCAAGGAAAAGATAAATATATAGGAATATGAAGAGAATTTACTACTGATCAAGGATAAAGAAGAAAATGGCAGAATTTTTTGTTAGAAGCAATAAAACCGCATCGTCTCTAACAAAGTTTCATAGAGTTGCGGTTAGTATCGTTAGTGATAGGGACCCTCGGTTTGCTAGCAAATTTCGGAGGAGTTTGCTGGTAGCTTTTGGCACTAGCTTTAGGAACTTCCTTAAATCTGAGTATCGCTTACCAACTGAAGGCCAATGGACAAACTGAAGGAATGGATGGGAACTTGGAGGATTTGTTGAGAGCTAGCATCTCGGACTTTGATGGACATTAGGAGCAGCACTTACCTTTAGTAGAATTTTCATAGAATAGTAGTCACCAATAGATGATCGGTATGACACCCTTGAAGCCCTTTTTGGGAGGCTATACAAATCGCCAAATTGTGGGTAGGGAATCACCGACAAATTCTACTCGGATTATATTTGAATTGCAAGACTTTGGAAGCTCAGAGTTGATCAGGCAGTATGTGAAGGTTGTAAGATTTGAATAATTGGAAAAGTTGGTACCAAGATCTATTGGGCCTTTTCCAATATCCGGAAAAAAAAGAAAACTCATAAGTTGGTTGGAGTTCATAACATTTTTCACGTTTTGCATTTGAGGAAATACCTTCATATCATAGTAATTGTGGTAGAGCCTAATCAGTTGAGGAATTTTGAGACGAAGCCAATAGTATCCCATGCTATTGCATACATTGTGGAGCTCTAGGAAGCTCTATAATAAAGAAATTAGATGATCCGAGTACCATAGGGAGAAAATTCGATGGAATACATGAGGACTTCTCATCCTAAGCCTTTCTCTGTGTTGAATAACGATGGAAATTTCTATCGATTAGAAAACCGTCGTTAAAAAATATTATCGTTATAAACCGCAAGTGCACGACGTACAATTGTAGTTTGTATGCGAGTATGGGTCGATCCGCAGGAAAAGAATTAAATTTCAATATTACTCAATCAAATTAGCCCAAAGTTTTGAAGTGGTTTTAAACTAAGAAAAATTGTAAAAATAAACTAGAGCAAAGATGAATAAAAATATGATAATAAGGAGCAATTTAGAGGCAAACCCACTTCTAATCATTCATATAAATCAACAGAAAATTTACTTGTAATCTCTCATTAAAATATTAAGTGGAAATGATAGATGTGCTTATTATAGGTATGATTTACTTGTGCTATTAATTAGCACAACTTAAATCATCAAATTCTAACACACCATTCAAACCCACTTATCAACACTCATGAAAATGACTTGAAAATTAAAAATAAAATCTATTATAAGTATGATCGATTTACTATTAATTAGTAACATAGACCATCTGAAGGAACTAGGCCAGCCTGCAGTGGAAGAAATGGGTGAATTTCAAAAAAATTTACCATTTTGGATCTTTAATGGGCCTATAAAGTCTAAATATATTTAGAACTTTTCTAAATTTCTTTTATTTCATTTAACTTCATAAATAAAGTTTCACTTTAATTAATGTGTATGCAAGTTAGATTATATCAAATATACTCTTATATACAAATTTGTATGTAACGTTTACTTTTCAAATTTATCTAGAGAAGGAAATATATCATTTCCTTTCTCTTGGTTATTCAATTAATGAGGGGGCGTACATTTATTTGGAGAAGGAAACTTTTCATTTCCTTCTACTTAAATTATTCAATTAATGAGGGATCATGAATTTAGTTGGAGAATGAAACTTTTCATTTCCTTCTCTTAATTAAATTAAATAATTTATTAATAAAATAACATTAATGAGTAATCTAAATTTGACATGAATTATAAATATATTCACGGTAAATATTGTGCAAGTGCAACATATAAGGAGTGTTCATAGTTAGTGGTAATTGATATGTATACATAAAATAAACAAGAACAATTTGAATGGCGTTATTGCATAGGAATTGAAATGGAAATAAGGGATGACATGAGTGATTGATGCAGTTTCCCATTTAGTAAACTTAATTAATGCAACATACTAATGACAATCAATAGGTACCATAATAAAAGAATATAGAAGGTCAACAATGAATTGTATGCGAGATTATTGTCTTAATTAAAAAGAGAAATAATTTCATACTATGACAACATGTGTAAAAAAATAAATTTTATATGAACACATACATGTAGATCCGAATATGTATATATGGAATTCAATCAAATCTTTCTAATAATATAAATTAGGTAGTTATTATAGTCAATTTTAATACTTTGAGTTGTTGTTAATATTCCTTTTATTCATATGTAAATATTTAATGCAATAAAAAGTGCAAATAATACATGTAAGCAAACATACATACATGTATTAAAATTAAAAACTAAAATTACACTGTTATGAAAGATTTAGGAATTCCTTTTTTGTTTCTGCCATGAAGAGTTAGGAGGAGAGAAAGAGAATGAATGAATGAGAATGAAAAAAATTATACGTACAGAATGAATTAGAGAATATGTTTTATTTGAAAGAAGGAAACATTTTCCATTCTTTAATTAAAACTTCTCTAATTAATTCTCTTGATTAACTTTCTCTTTTCACTCCTATTTCTTTACATGGTATGGCTGAAAATTACGTGCCATCAAATACCATAGGATTCCATAAATTAACGCATGTAACTATCTTTTATTTAATAACAATGATATCATATATCAATGCGCATAAATATAATTTTATAAATGCATTCAAATAATTACAAATAACCCCCAAACATCAAATAAAACAAATAATAATTAATATTTCTCAAATACTAATTAATTTAATTGATTTACAACTTTTGATAAATTAATTAAATCATGTGGTTTTTCGGAGAATTCATCATTATGGTTGTGCGACTCAAAGGTGTAAATTCAGTTAGTGATTAATATTGAACAATTCAAGTATTAACATTCACACGTCACTTAGCAGGTGGTGTGACATTTTGGCCGAATTCATCGCTTACACATATTTTGGTAAAATCCAATTTTACTTATTATAAGCGACAGATAATAGTGACAATTATTTACACCAATTCTCTTCATCAGAACTATATCACTTTGGATTTATGGAGTTTGGTAATGGTCAAAATTCCAATATCATCCACATTCAACTTTATAGTCCAAACATAAAGTTCTTGGTTCAGTAATAATAATAATTATTAAACAAAATGCTCCAGCCAGAGACTTTGACTTTGAATTGACTTGAGTTGACCATGATACTAACCTTATATAACCGAGGAGACGAATCCTCTCTTGAATATTGCTTCACTTCCAATACTTCCACTCGACCGAACTATAGTCACTCGATGGAACGCCATGCCATGATTTGACTATAATCAAAGAGGAGCTTCCATATTGAAGATCCACAGTATTCTCAAGTCGAGAGAACTATGTAAATTAGTCACATCGATATTTTTTGTTTGACCTTAGTTATATTAACCAACAGAAAACTATCGAGTGAGTCGTTCCATAGTTATCCAATAACTATCAGTATGTAACCTCTAGGTGCCCCCAACAGTCATGAGTAATACACTACCCAATATTTGGAGAGCGTTACATACTATAGTCTCAACGGATACACCGATATCCAATCTCGATGCATCTTGACTAGGAACATTTAAAATGGTGTATTTGTTTTATTGTGATAAATTACTCACGGTTACAACACTTTGTAACTACTATTACAAAATATGCCATTTATGGATTTTCTATTAAATATACTTTTAATTAAATTAATTAATTAATATAACCACCTAATATCAAGTATATAATAGAAAGAAACACCTTTATTATGAAGAAAATTGTTCAACGAGTTAGATATATGTAACAAATTACATAATTGCCCCTAAGGCATACCCTTAACTCTATCAATCTCCCACTTGCACTTGGGGTCAATTATGAAATCTTATTCCAACTTCTCCAATCGATTTCTCAAAACCAGCTGGATCAGTCCCTTTGTGAACATGTACGCTATTATGTTTTAATTATCAACTTTGTCAATCAACTCACTCCGATGGTGATAAACTGTTATATCATGTAGAAAAATTCAGAGTATGTCTCTTGACTTCGAGTGAGCTCTAAGTTCTATTACGAACTATATTATGACATTGTTATCATATAACTCTATCACTGTCATGAGAATCTCAACATTTGGAATCGGCTCAGTTATAAGTTTGTGCACTTATATTTTTTATATACATTGTTTTGACTGCGGCGTTATTCAAGGCGATGTACCTAGCCTTTTTTCGTTGAATCAGCCACGACCTTTCATTTGGAACATTTTCAACTTAAAGATTTGTTATTGACATATTATACTCAATATTACTTGTGAAAGTTTGAGTCTGAACATTCCTTCATAAGGAATTTATGTTTTTGTAAACAATTCTCTAGTATTTCATAAATACACGAGAACATTAATCAACCAGTTAGTGATATCAATTTGGATTTGATATTTGTTTCATGTATAAAATACATAAACACATCATGATATCGTAGACAACACAACATGTATGATAATTCCTTTTGCCAATGCAAAGGAATCAATCTTACATGTTCCATATTAAACATTTTAATAAGTTGTCTTTGCATATCATTTGGGACATTCCTGACATCTTTTATACTTACTATAAAAGACATCATTTATTAATCCAGTGTTGAGTATTAAAACAACTAAGGCTGATTTTAACACAAGTACATCGTTAAAATCAATAACGTGTTGTTTGCTTATAGTTTAGAAATATCAGTGTACCTTTTAACATTCTTTCTTATGAACACACACTTCCTCTGCACTTTGATTAAAAATCACACTATTTGATATTTCTATCAAATTACTTATTCAATCTTGATGCTTATAAAATGATACTTTCGTATCATTTCTTGGATCATATCCAAAGGCTCAGAAACTTAATATCGCTCCCACCGACTTTGAGAAATTTTTGGTTAATATGTGTAAACAGCTTACTCTAAATCGTTATTTAGAATTTTTCGTTTCAATACATATGTACCAAAACACTAGGACTTATCAAGCAATAATTTTGTGAGTAAAACCTAATTGACTTGAACGTGTTGAATATCAAATCTATTGCGCTAGTTTCAACAATTGAAATTTGCGATATTATTCTTATCAACATTGCTCATTTAATTCCAACTGCATTAGTCTTACTCATAAAGACACAGTCGTGGTCGATGGATCATATCCCTTCAGTTACGACCACCAAAATATATATTTTGATAGCATACTTGGAATTCTTTTAGATTTGCACATCATACCATATGATAGAGTCAACACTTTTAGTGGTTGAATTAAACAATCGAGGATTATATATTTTCAACATTGACAAGAAACTCATAGTTTCTCTTCAATTAGAAAGAATACTTATTAGGCATTCTAATGCAATGTGTTCGTTTAGGTTAGTCAATTTTATTTCATCTCATCTAATCAGTTCTATCTTTGGATCGTATCCAAATCCTTTTTACTACTAATAATTTCTCAAGGAAATTCCTTCACAATGAAGTTGGTATTTCTTGAAATATTTCTCAGCGCAAATAAAATTGGTATTCATAAACGTTTTATGAATTTCCTTATTCATAAAACTGATTTGGTTTTAATTTACAAAATTATGTTCAAAACAAAAATATGTCATCCAATGACAGTCTTTTCAAAATCCATTTGGGAAGATTCATACAAGATCCCTCATAAACAATTATTACATGCAATCTTTTGACTCGTACAACCTGCCAACTCCTTGGCCTAGGATATATTGGAGTTTCTTATAAACCCTGATCTTATAAAATTTTATAAACTGTTATTCAGATGAAATAATATTAACCTTGTGTACCATCCTTAAGTACATTACCTTATAGAAAGACATTAACTCAACTTCACTCACAATTAATCGTACATTGTCCAATAAAGTTCGATTAACCCATATCGATGCATCATTATGTATCACATGGAGGAGTAATTTTGGGATTGAATCTTTATTCACTTTAGGTACGTTCGGAACATTTTCCAATATACTCACTCATTCGATCAAATCTAATCATTTCTATTACATATTATTTCATTTACTTCTATTTTATAACCTATAAGTTTACCATAGACATGCTACATGCGTATCAAATACACATGTCATGTTGATGATAACTCATCGGTGAATATGACGAAGTACATGGAACAGTTTTGGTATTTATAGAATTATGATTGCATACATCTATATGTATCAATCTGAAGAGTTCATTAACTCTTATGATACTCCCCCTAAATGAGTGCATAGCCCTTTATTGTTTGAGATATAATTAATAAATATCATATGATTCAAAATCATACAATAAAATTATTTCTCAAAGCTACGGCTTAGTCTATAATTCCGAAACAATCATAAATAATATTATATACTTTTGTATTTTCCAATGCATCACTTTTGTTTAAAACAATTACCACATTATACTTTTATTTCACAAAGAATATTCATAATATTCATATTGAAATATAGCTATGTCTATTTTTTCAGTCGATACCGAAAAATAATCATTATTTCATAAATAATGTATGATAAGTTTTACGAAAACAATTTTCGTACTATGATGCATTAATAAGTGCTATATGGTATGCTCCACTATTTCTGCCATTACTATAATAGCGTATTAAATTTGGAGATCCGTCATTCACTTAATTCAATTTGTTTATTTCATACACTTCAGCTATTTACAGTGGAGAGTTCGTTGATCAAATATCTTGAGCTCAAAGAAATAAATCTCATATAAAACAATTTTATATATGAAAATACATTTCAAAATAGAAATCATATTTCTTATTCCAATATTAAGTATCAATTATTTATTACAATTCATATTTCCAATGTTTCTTTATGAAGCATAAGTGAGTATTCATTCTCCTCATTCCAACTGTACCTTAAATTACATCTATTCTTATACATTCGTTTTCCTTTCAAATGGTCAAACTATTCAAAAGAAAACCTGCTACAATATCATAACAAACTCTTTACAAAAGCGCATTCGATTATCCTTAACATTTAAGGACATTAAATATGTTCACTTTACGTAAACCGATCAAAATGACATTTCAGCGATCATGTTCTTATATCCATCTTGTAGTTTTTGGTCTTGTGTTACATTAATACAATATGATCTCTTTTGCAATCAATCAGACTGAATACTCGATCTCGCAGTACGGTTTATTCGGTTTTTGGGTGAACTAATTTCATCGAAATATTGTACATTACAAACTTTGACCATTCACCATATAACATTTATATGCAATTGTATATGGTTAAAGTATCCATAGTCTTGTATTGCTTTTAGAGTACGAAACTCATAGAATGCAATACATGGTCTTGACCAAATAAATGCGTAAGTGACCAAACCACGAATGTATTCGGTAGTTGTAAAACCAGGCGCTTGCATGGGTGTAGAAACGTTAACATGCAATAGGAATTTAACAGTGGGTATTATATTTACATTTGTCAACTTTCAATTCAGTTCGTTTGTATATGTTAATTGATAAACATTTTATCAATCATATTAAATGCACAAATTTATCATTATAGATAATTATAATATCATTTTGCATATGTTCTTACAAAATTAGAAAGGTTAAATGTTACCATTTAATTTTTCTAATAAGGCACCCACTAGTCTTTTATGTTTCTCCAAACCCTAAGATGAAACATAAAAGTCTTTCGACTTCACTAGTGGGTGTTAGGACTCACCTGTCTTGGTATTCTGACCTTGAGTTTGCTCAACAAATCATAGCCCCACAAACGATGGATAACTCCTTATCGGTTGTATCACATACAACTCCTAACCTATTTTTCCTTGTCCTAATCTCATTTCGACCTTGAGTTTGCTCAACAAATCGAAAGAGATTATTCACTCGTACCTACCATATCATGGTGGCCTAAGTATAGTATATGTACCTTGAGTTTGCTCAACAAATACATATAGTTATCTTACCTCATTTGTTCAATATATTAATAATACTACACATAACATCCCCAGCTTGAGTTTGCTCAACAACTAAGGAGTATGCAAGTAATTTATTAATATATATATGGTAGAGGACAACATTATATTGAAGATTCATAATCTTCAATATATTATATTGAGTGATATCGTGTAACAACCCTGGTTTTAGTGATTACCTGAGAATATTAAATTATAACGGAGGTTATAATTTAATAGTAGAAATTAATAATTAATGAAGAATTTAATTGTTTATTAGGAATAAACAATATATTTGAGAATAAAATGAGGAAAATAAAGTTTTGGAAACTTTATTAAGATGGTTTGAGATGATAAAAATGAGAAAATGTGTTTTATTTGGAGTTAATGCAATAATTTTGTAAATTATTGTTATTTACTTCTTTTAATGATTTTTTTAAAAAGAAGTAATTAATTTTAAGATGAGATATAATTAATATAATGATGGAATTGAGTTTAAAAAATATAATTTAAGTGAAAAATTATATTTGTAATGGGTTATAAAATTTTATTACACAAAAATGTGATTTTGTGTAATTTATAATGTTAATTACAATAAGATTTGTAATTAAAAATGTAAAATTGTTATTTATTTTAAATATAGAGAAATATGTTAATAAAATGTTTTGATAATATAAATAATCTTTTATTTTGAGTGTAAAACATTTTATTAGCATGAATAAATTTTTTTGTAATTTTTAGGTATGGAATGAAGTTTAAATTTATGATTGAAATTGTTAGTATGCTTTGTAAATGTAATTAGTGGAAAATTAAAAAGAAAAGCTAATTTATTTTATTAGCTTGGGCTAAAGCCTATATCCACTATCATTAACCTGTAATTAGGAAAATAAATGAGAAAGAAGAAGTATTACCTGTATGCACTCTTCTCAGCCTCTTCTCACAGCTTCCAGAAAAAAAGAATAATGGCTGAAACCCTCTTTAGCTTCTCAAACCAACGCTTAAATTTATCAATACAAAATGAAGATTGATGATTTAAAATGTTAATTCAAGAGTAAAACTCAGGTAATCTCTATTCTAAAACCATTCTCCTCATCAAAATCAAGTTTTTGGAGTGGTAACTGTTAATTTTGTCTCTGGTTCCTGCATGTTGTTTCTCAAGTCTGTACAGGTTTTAGGGGTCTGTTCTTGGCTAAAAGCTCTCATCTTTGGCTCTAATTCGAAGTTTGGTTGATCGTTGCAGCAAGGTGAGTGTATAACTCACAAACTCTAGCTCTCTGTATGATCAAAATGTTATAATCTGTGAATTTTTGAAACCTGTACAAATTATATTTGCTCTATGTTTGAAGCTGAAATAAAATTAGCCATAACTTTCTCGTTTTTAATCGGAAATTGATAATTTTGGATGTTCCGGAAAGCACAAATCATGTACTACAACTTTTATGTATTGAGTTTTCTATAATTTTGAGGTTATGTATGTCAAAATTGAATTTTTCTACTGCTAACTCGAGAGCAAAATCTATATTTGCTCTGTGTTTGAAGCTGAAATAAAATTAGCCATAACTTTCTCCTTTTTAATCGAATTTGATAATTTTGGATGTTCCATAAAGCACAAATCATGTACTACAACTTTCATTTATTGAGTTTTCTATAATTTTGAGGTTAGCTATGTCAAAATTGAATTTTTCTACTGCTAACCCGAGAGCAAAATCTATATTTGCTCTGTGTTTGAAGCTGAAATAAAATTAGCCATAACTTTCTCGTTTCTAATCAGAATTTGATAATTTTGGATGTTCCGGAAATAAAAAATGATGTACTACAAGTTTCATGTTTTGAGTTTTCTTAAATTTTGATGTTAGTTTGGTCAAAAATGTGTTTTATTGTTGCTATCCCGAGACCAAAATGACAGAGGTATTGCAATTAAGACCCCTGAACTATTTTTATCATAACTTTTTCATTTCTTATCCAAATTCAATAATCTTAGATGTTACAGAAAGCGTAAACTTTGTACTAAAAGTTTTATGTTTTGCGTTTCTTGAAATTTTGATGGTTGCTTAATCAAAACTGTGTTTGTTTGTCGCTGTTACGAGAGCAAAATGACAGCAATAACAATTATTGACCTGAGGAGTGTATTAGCTTATTTTTGCTCTCATTCTTATTCAATTTTATTGATTATTTTTGTGAAGTTTTGAGAGCTATGATGCCTATCGATAGGCTAGCTATATTTGGAGAATTTGAAATTCAAATTTGAATAGAATTTGAATTGATTTTGGGTTAAATTTGAACTGAATTCGTATTGAACTCAAGTTATCGGTTTTGAGTTATCTTTCTTGTTTTTCATTGTTTTTAGCACGATTTTCACTAAACCATTTTTGAAGTGATTTTTGAAATATATGGAAATTCCAAATTATTATTATATAGTATTTTAAAATTATTTTTCTAATATAAAATATATTTATTTCCTATAATAAGGAATTTCAAATATTGGTTTTATTAATCTTTTTGGGAAAAAAAGTTTTAGAAGCTTGTTTTCTCTAGTAAACTATTTTATATATAAAACATACACTTTTACACTATTCGAACGTATGAGAAAGAGAATTAAATGATTTAGTAAAACATGTGGTATGAGACATGTGCGTTTACTATTTCGGTTAATTCCGGACTTCTACGATTGAAGCTATTTGAGATTAATGATTCTGAGATGTTTTGCCATTTTATGGCATATTTTGAGTTTTATAATTCCTAATTATTGGAATTATTTAAGATGGCCAAGATTTGGCAAGTATTATGGTTTGAGATCTCCTATGTAGGAGTATGGTCGATGAGAACCATCACGATGTTTTATTTACTTGCCAATGATATAAGGCAAGTCTTGAGTATATGATTTCATATTTTGTGATTTATGGTTTATAAGGAACCATCACGATGTTTTCACTTGTCAAGGAGATGAGACAAGTTACAATGCCATTTAATACTTGTAGATGAGATGAGACGAGTATGGTGTCTCTTTATCACTTGCCAATGAGACGAGGCGAGATATGATTTTTTTTGAGTTTATGATGTTCCTAGTGTGGCATCGACTAGCGGCTAGTAAACTGCTAAGTGCGAACGTGTGGTATGAGACACACGTTAACACTTTTCGGATTCCTATCTGTGAGTTTTTGACACATTCACGATGTTTACCTAGCAGAACTGCTTTGAGAGGTGTTAGCGACCTTGTTAGGGCTGACAAAACGGCTTGGAAAGGTGTCTGCGACCTTGTCATGGGGACGAACTACTTTGGGAGGTGTTAGCGACCTTGTCTAAGGATTCGGCTGTCTGAGTTTAGCACGTGCAGCATTGCTTCGGCATTGTAATCAGGGATCTGGCCAATCCGGGTTTTCTGAGTTTTGATTTCACCGTTTTTGGCGCATTAGTGTTAAGATTTTCTGAGTTTTGAACATGCATCGAATTCTTTATTGAGTTTGAGATGTTATGAGTTTGAATTCGTATCGAGTTCCATGAGCTTTTAAGATTGAGATGTATGTGTGTGATTTAGCCGTCTTGGCTTACTTATGAGTTTGAGATCTCACATTTTTATGGAGTTATCTTGTGTTGCTTTCATGACTTCTATTTGTGATTGAGATGAGTTTTCTCCTTTTTGGAGAAATGGTTCATCGAACCATTTGAGTTTTGCTTGATTTTTATACGAGTTGATTTGAGTTCATTATGGGTTATCGCCGATGATATGAGGCACTTGTGTTTTATTTGAGTATTGAGTTTGAGTTACCTCTTTTGAGGTATTTAGTCACTTAGGTAGCGTTTGTTACTTAAGTATTGAGCTATGAGTTATCTAATCCTTCTCCTCATTCGAGAAGAAGTATCACTATATCCACTCTGCTTCATATTATCGATATTGACTTATTTGTGTAGCTAGAATGACCCGTGTATTTATACTCGGGTCAGACCGAGTTGTTTCAGGTATCATCTATTGGGCTTAGCTTGAAGTTGATGTTGGACATTAGCTTATCTATCGCTTGAGTAGTTTACTTCTTCCGTATCTCTGATGTATTTACATTTGATTCGATGTTTATGGTGTGGTCGAGTACCACCTTTATTGTATTCATATTGTATTGTACTAAACATGTATTAGTGTATATGTATATATATGATGTTGATTACTGTTCTATGATGTGCTTTACATTTAGTTATTGTATTTTGTTCTGATAGATTCGTTAGCCACCTATAGTTTTGGATTAAGCATTTACTGGGTATGTCGATCCACTTTAGTTGAAAAGAAAATTTATATTGCATTTATCGACGTATTCGGTAGATGTTTAAGACAAAATTATAGATGGTCGCCCTTAACCAGCCCTATTCTCCACTTCAGTAGACGAAATTACTTTTTAATTCAAGGTGGGTCTCGGGGTGGGGCGTCACAGCTTGGTATCAGAGTTGTGGTCAGAACAAAGTAGAATAAACATAGAACAATACGTATATCACGATACGTCAAAGTACAATACGAGTGAATCATTGTCCTTTATTCGAGCTTGTTTTCAAATCGTGCTTTGATTCTTTTTCGAGTTTTGGGATATGTTGACATGGAATATGTCTAGGAATATAAATTGTATTATGTAGTATTCCATAATTGAGTTTGATGTTATCTTATCTTATGAATAATCTTATTTGGGATTATTCTATTCTTATTTTTTTCGATGCGAGTGACTTCGTATCGATGAAGCTTATTGATTCCTTTGAGTATTTTTGTTGTGTTCCTTTGAGAGTTGTGAATCGTATTGAGGGGATCCACAACGATTGGCTCGTTGTGAGCATTCTGAGATTTTTATTTGATGTTGCTTTTGTGAGTATTTTTTTGTTACTCACAATCTTGAGATGCATTTGATTTGAGATGGATTGACTTATTTGATATTAAGTCCAATCCTTTGCTTTATATGATCCTATTGTATATTTAGGTTTCCTATTTTGATTGGTTTATTATTTCTGTCACTTTGGAATGTTAATGATGATTTCGAAGTTTCTGAATTCACTCTTGAGTATTGAGATGTTGATGACATATCTCGAATTCTAGTCAATGTGACTTTGTTGAGTTTTGATGAGTCTGTTTGGGTTTGATATCCAATCGGGCAATCGAGTGTTAAAATAACCTTATTCTTAGCTATTAGCCTTCGGCTATCCTTCCACGAGGACATCCACTAAGGAATGGGTGAGTTTCTGGATTGTTCGAGTTTGATTGAGTTTATCATTCAGTTTCTTTGAGTTATCCTTTTTGGATACTCAATCGGTGTTATTCTTTGTAGCATTACTTTGTTTGAAGTAATGATTTGTTGTTTGTGTGCTTCATCTCCTTCGAGAAGAATATCTTGCTTATCCTGTATCTTGATGATTTTTGGGAGTGGCTTGTGACATCGTAAGATTGACGAACACTTTATCTCCTTCTGTTGATTTTGAGAATCGAGTATTCTGCGAATATCTCGATGCATTCTCTTAATGTTCTTTGGTTTGAGTTTTGAAGCTATATAAATATTAGTTTTAAAGAGAAATTTGAGCTTTGAGATAATTAAAAAAAATCAAAGAATATTTTGAGAATATATTTACATGAGTAGTAATTCTTTTATAGAAATAATTTGAGAGTGTTGGGTTGTCCGCCGAGTAGTTAAGAGTTCTGGTCGATATGCCTGATCAACGTTATCGATAGGAATCTTCTAAATGCTATGATGAGGCAATCAGACACGATGGTTTGTGTTTTAAAAATTAAGATTTTGAAAATAATATTTTGAGATTATATATTAAATTTATTTTTGAACGGTAATTACAGCCATTGATTTTAGAGACGAGTAACAGGGTGGCGAGGCAGTTTTGATCGTTCGATCGACTCTGCAGCCAACGGATATATCTATTTATTAGAGATTCAAGGGCGAGGCAATGCCATTTATTTATTTATTTTGAAATTATAAAGATGAGAATAAGTGATAATATTCTTGAGCTATACTTTATTGAAAGTATATTTTGAGATTTTAGAATCTATATTATATACATTGGATGTTTTAAGAGAAGAGTTATAAGAGAATTTGAAGATTGTTTTTAAACTATTTAAGTGGTTTAATAGAAAGAGTAAAGAGAATTTAAACCCTTAATTTATTTGAAGGAATATTATTATGGATTTACAAATTTCTTTGGAAATTAATTTTGAAGTAAGAGAAGAAATTTGGAATTTTAATTTGAGTTTTAAATTACTTACTAAGTAATATAGTAAAGAGTTTGAAATTTTTCAAATGTTGAAAATTGAGATTTAAAATTTAAAAGATGTTGAGATTTAAAAATTCTAAATATCTTGGATTGAAAAGTAATTTGAGCTTATATCCTTGTTTCTTGAGTATATTCTATCCTTGAGTTAATATCAACGACATACATTTTCGCGGTCGTTCGAGTTTGGTGGCCTTGTAAGAAGTCATTTCGTGATTTATTCATCTTGTCTATTGTGTTTATCTTGTTGTGAGGATGTTCTTTCCGTATTATTATGCGGAAAATCTTGTTGATGATATTCTGTATTGCTTAGAGTTCGGGTTTAAGTGAGTTTGTTCCCGACTCTATTCGTAGAGTTTTGTGAAATCAATCATTTTCGATTGATTAATTGTTGAGCGTCTTATTGATTTTTGTTTCGAAGACGGGATATCTTCGAAATTCTTTCGAGTTACTTGGAAAATTCGATGGTTTACTAATCACTATATTAGCATCTGATGGGCCATTGGATTAACCAAGTGAGCTTTTCCTTGTTTTTCTCTACCATTCTATGTTGAAAGTATGAATGGTTTGAGTTTCGAGCTTGTCTTTTATCCTTGATCGATTGAATTTTTGTGTTGTTTACGGCTCTTTTGCTAGAAAATTGCAGGGACGCAATTTTTGTAAGGGAGAGAGTCTGTAACAACCCTGGTTTTAGTGATTACATGAGAATATTAAATTATAACGGAGGTTATAATTTAATAGTAGAAATTAAATAAAATAAGGAAAATAAAGTTTTGGAAACTTTATTAAGATGGTTTGAGATGATAAAATGAGAAAATGTGTTTTAATTGGAGTTAATGCAATAATTTTGTAAATTATTGCTATTTACTTCTTTTAATGATTTTTTTTATAAAAGAAGTAATTAATTTTAAGATGAGATATAATTAATATAATGATGTAATTGAGTTTAAAAAATATAATTTAAGCGAAAAAATATATTTGTAATGGGTTATAAAATTTTATTACACAAAAATGTGATTTTTGTGTAATTTATAATGTTAATTACAATGAGATTTGTAATTAAAAATGTAAAATTGTATTTATTTTAAATGTAGAGAAATATGTTAATAAAATGTTTTAATAATATAAATAATCTTTTATTTTGAGTGTAAAACATTTTATTAGCATGAATAATTTTTTTTGTAATTTTTAGGTATGGAATGAAGTTTAAATTTATGATTGAAATTGTAGGTATGCTTTGTAAGTGTAATTAATGGCTAAATTATAAAGAAAAGCTAATTTATTTTATTAGCTTGGGCTAAAGCCTATATCCACTATCATTAACCTGCAATTAAGAAAATAAATGAGAAAGAAGAAGTATTACCTGTATGCACTCTTCTCAGCCTCTTCTCACAGCTTCAAGAAAAAAAGAATAATGGCTGAAACCCTCTTTACCTTCTCAAACCAACGCTTAAATTTATCAATACAAAATGAAGATTTAAAATGTTAATTCAAGAGTAAAACTCAGGTAATCTCTATTCTAAAACCATTCTCCTCATCAAAACCAAGTTTTTGGATTGGTATTTGTTAATTTTGTCTCTGGTTCCTGCATGTTGTTTCTCAAGTCTGTACAGGTTTTAGGGGTCTGTTCTTGGCTAAAAGCTCTCATCTTTGGCTCTAATTTGAAGTTTGGTTGATCATTGCAGCAAGGTGAGTGTATAACTCACAAACTCTAGCTCTCTGTATGATCAAAATGTTATAATCTGTGAATTTTTGAAACCTGTACGAATTATATTTACTCTGTGTTTGAAGCTGAAATAAAATTAGCCATAACTTTCTCGTTTTTAATCGGAATTTGATAATTCTGGATATTTCGGAAAGAAAAAATCATGTACTACAACTTTCATGTATTAATTTTTCTGTAATTTTGAGATTAGCTATGTCAAAATTGAATTTTTCTACCGCTAACCCGAGAGCAAAATCTATATTTTCTCTGTGTTTGAAGCTGAAATAAAATTAGCCATAACTTTCTCGTTTTTAATCGGAATTTGATAATTTTAGATGTTCCGAAAAGCACAAATCATGTACTACAAATTTCATGTTTTATGTTTTCTTAAATTTTGATGTTAGTTTGGGCAAAAAATGTGTTTTATTGTTGCTATCCCGAGACCAAAATGATAGAGGTATTGCAATTAAGACCCCTGAACTATTTTTATCATAACTTTTTCATTTCTTATCCAAATTCAATAATCTTAGATGTTCCGGAAATTGTAAACTTTTTACTAAAAGTTTTCTGTTTTGTGTTTCTTGAAATTTTGGTGTTTGCTTAGTCAAAACTGTGTTTGTTTGTCGCTGTTTCGAGAGCAAAATGACAGCAATAACAATTATTGACCTGAGGAGTGTATTAGCTTATTTTTGCTCTCATTCTTATTCGATTTTATTGATTGTTTTTGTGAAGTTTTGAGAGCTATGATGCCTATCGATAGGCTAGCTATATTTGGAGAATTTGAAATTCAAATTTGAATAGAATTTTGAATTGAATTTGGGTTAAATTTGAATTGAATTCGTATTGAACTCAAACTATCGGTTTTGAGTTATCTTTTTTATTTTTCATTGTTTTCGAGCACGGTTTTCACTAAACCATTTTTGAAGTGATTTTTGAAATAAATGGAAATTTCAAATTATTATTATATAGTATTTTAAAATTATTGTTCTAATATAAAATCTATTTATTTCCTATAATAAGGGAATTTCAAATATTGGTTTTATTAATTTTTTTTGAAAAAAAAAATTTAGAAGCTTTTTTTCTCTAGTAAACTATTATATATATATAACATACACTTTTACACTATTCTAACGTACGAGAAAGATAATTAAATGATTTAGTAAAACATGTGGTATGAGACATGTGCGTTTACTATTTCGGTTAATTCCGGACTTCTACGATCGAAGCTATTTGAGATTAATGATTCTGAGATGTTTTGCCATTTTATGGCATATTTTGAGTTTTATAATTCCTATTTATTGGAATTATTTAAGATGGCCAAGATTTGGCAAGTATTATGGTTTGAGATCTCCTATGTAGGAGTATGGTCGATGAGAACCATCATGATGTTTTATTTACTTGCCAATGATATAAGGCAAGTCTTGAGTATATGATTTCATATTTTAAGATTTATGGTTTATGAGGAACCATCACGATGTTTTCACTTGTCAAGGAGATGAGACAAGTTACGATGCCATTTAATACTTGTAGATGAGATGAGACGAGTATGGTGTCTCTTTATCACTTGCCAATAAGACGAGGCGAGATTTGATTTTTTTTGAGTTTATGATGTTCCTAGTGTGGCATCGACTAGCGGCTAGTAAACCGCTAAGTGCGAACGTGTGGTATGGGACACACGTTAACACTTTTCGGGTTCCTATCTGTGAGTTTGTGACACATTCACGATGTTTATCTAGCAGAACTGCTTTGAGAGGTGTTAGCGACCTTGTTAGGGCTGACAAAACGGCTTGGAAAGGTGACAGCGACCTTGTCATGAGGATGAACTGCTTTGGGAGGTGTTAGCGACCTTGTCTAAGGCTTCGGCTGTCTGAGTTTAGCACGTGCAGCATTGCTTCGGCATTGTAATCAGGGATCTGGCCAATCCGGGTTTTCTGAGTTTTGAGTTCGCCGTTTTTGGCGTAGTAGTGTTAAGATTTTCTGGGTTTTGAACACGCATCGAATTTTTTTATTGAGTTTGAGATGTTATGAGTTTGAATTCATATCGAGTTCCATGGGCTTTTAAGATTGAGATGTATGTGTGAGATTTAGCCGTCTTGGCTTACTTATGAGTTTGAGATCTCACATTTTTATGGAGTTATCTTGTGTTGCTTTCATGACTTCTATTTGTGATTGAGATGAGTTTTCTCCTTTTTGGAGTAATGGTTCATAGAACCATTTGAGTTTTGCTTGATTTTTATACGAGTTGATTTGAGTTCATTATGGGTTATCGCCGATGATATGAGACACTTGTTTTGAGTATTGAGTTTGAGTTACCTCTTTCGAGGTATTTAGTCACTTAGGTAGCGTTTGTTACTTAAGTATTGAGCTATGAGTTATCTAATCCTTCTCCTCATTCGAGAAGAAGTATCAATATATCCACTCTGCTTCATATTATCGATATTGACTGATTTGTGTAGCTAGACTGACCCATGTATTTATACTCGGATCAGACCGAGTTGTTTCAGGTATCATCTATTGGGCTTAGCTTGAAGTTGATGTTGGACATTAGCTTATCTATCTCTTGAGTAGTTTACTTCTTTCGCATACTTTGATGTATTTACATTTGATTCGATGTTTATGGTGTGGTCGAGTACCACCTTTATTGTATTCATATTGTATTGTACTAAACATGTATCTGTGTATATGTATATATATGATGTTGATTACTGTTCTGTGATGTGCTTTACATTTAGTTATTGTATTTTGTTTTGATAGATCCGTTAGCCACCTATAGTTTTGGATTAAGCATTTACTGGGTATGTCGATCCACTTTAGTTGAAAAGAAAATTTATATTGCATTTATTGACGTATTCGATAGATGTTTAAGACACAATTATAGATGGTCGCCCTTAACCAGCCCTATTCTCCACTTTAGTAGACGAAATTACTTGTTAATTCTCTTTGCTAAGGTGGGTCTCGGGGTGGGGTGTCACATATCGACTTATGGAATAATGTATTTCTTATGAAATACCCTCGTGATTCAAGTGTTAGACACATCAGAAATCACAGTATACATACATTTACGTACGTATTTATTCCTTAAGTCCATTTGGGTTTCTTTAACGTTCCACTTTTAGTTTATACATTCATATCATATAAGTTTTGTTGTTAAATAACTTTTATATTTCATATTACTTATATGATAGTCTTATGTATAATATTTCATTAATTAAATCTTGTGATGGATTTATTTGTTGCAGGTGGCTATGGTGTTTGGGTTATGCTTGTGAAATGCACTAGGAAGAAGGAGATGGTATTATGTTGTAGGTTGTTGTATTATGTTGGAGGTGATGAAGTTAGACTATGCTGTGGTGATATGTAGGATGAGTGGTTTGTATATAGTGAATGATGTTGTGGGTTCAGGCAATTGTACAGAAACTATGCAAACAGAAACAATTGTAAACAGAAAATTGAAATTATTATGTAATAGCAATTGTAAACAAAAACAGAAACAATTGTACAACACTATTCTCTTTTTTCTTTTTTCTTTTTAATGTGAAAACAAATGACACAATATGAAGCAACCTCACCACTAAACTAACATAAACTTCACAAAATAAAATGCAATATGATTTTTTTTTCTTTTTTTAAAATGAAAGTCAACACAAAATAAAAGAAAACAAAAATAATTTGAAGAGTAGAATTAAAATCAAATTGCAATTCCCCAACAACGGTGCCAAAAACTTGTTGAATAACGACAGAAATTTCTATTGATTAGAAAACTTTCATTAAAAAAATACTATCGTTATAAAAACGCAAGTGCACGGCATACAATGATAGTACCTTTTACGAGTACGGGTTGATCTGCAGGGAAAGAATTAAATTTTAATATTACTCAATCAAATTAGCCCAAAGTTTTGAAGTGGTTTTAAACTAAGAAAAATTGTAAAAATTAAAATAGAGCAAAGATGGATGAAACTATGATAATAAGGAGCAATTTAGAGGCAAATCCACTTCCAATCATTCATATAAATCAACCCAAAATTCACTTGTAATCTCTCATTAAAATATTCAGTAGAAATGATAGATGTGCTTATTATAAGTATGATTTATTTGTGCTATTAATTAGCATAACTTAAATCATCAAACTCTAACACACCATTCAAACCTGCTTATCAAGACTCATGAAATGACATGAAAATTAAAAATAAAATCTATTTAAGTTTGATCTATTTACTATTAATTAGTAACATAGACCATCAAGTTTTGATTCTAGTTTGACTTTCATTATCAAAATCACTTAGGCAAATGATCAAATAGTTTATGTTTTAAATGGCGTTAAGCATAGCCTATTTGTGATGTCAACATAGGCTATCAAAATTCAATAAAAAAGAAATATAAACCATCATCATTCATATTTTCCATTAAGCACATATGAGAGATCACAAATGAAATCATTATGCTAATTTAATATGTTTCATGAGAGCTTCATTACCCCTAAATTGAAGGGGTTTAGCTACTCATATTTGTAAACATGTTAACATAAAGTGATTTCAACATACACATAAATGAAGAGAAGTGCTAATTAAAAAAAGAGAGAACTAACTACTTGCATAAAATAAATCTAAACTAATTGCATGAATTAAAAGAGAACATAAGATAATAAAAAAGCATAAAAGAAAGTTGCATAAAAGAAATGAGCATGTAAACAAAAGCTAATAAGAAGAAGGCTAAAAAGCCATTAAAAAGACATTTTATTTATTATTGGTTTTGTAGCTGCAACTTGCATGAAAAGAAGAAGATAATTACATGAAACATAAGAGGTATTTATACATGCTTAAAACTCTAATTCATATTTTAGAGGGCTACCTAAAATGCCCTTGAGAAAGTGTAACCTCTAAGTAATCATTAGGAAAATAATTAATCCCCACTAAGATGCCTTTAAGCCTCCCTTAGCATGTGCTTGTGCTTTTAATTATGGACCATTAGTTAGTGGATATGTGGGCTCCACCATGTTGCATGAATTCTTTTATTTTCATTCTCCATTTGCTTTCAACATGTGTGTATGCATTTATCCATGAAACCTCTTCATATTTGCACTCCATTTTCTACAAATAAAAATATAAATGTGCAAATAAATTTTCTCACATTAAATCATATACAAAATTACCATTACCCCCCAAATGAAGATGAACAAATGATGATGTGAAAACAATTTAAATTTTGGTTTAAACATGTAAAATACCCTAATATGCTCATTTATTTAATAAAAGTAGATTAATATGGAAGTAATAATATGCACTTTTACGTGCACATCATTCTTGTAAATTTTCTATCCAAAATTAGTATTTTGTATGCATCGTTATTGCTAGATTGGATGGTAAGTGATAGTTGCTACACTTTTGCACTATCACTTTACACCCATGTAGAAATTTTTGTGCATGTTTTAGGCATTTGCATACATACTTGCATGACACGATCACACATTCATGCTAGGATTAAGCTCATTTATATTATGTTTACAGTACATAATCATATTGCACTATGGTTGAGTAGATGGTTGTATAGACAACTTGGTTGTATACATGGATGTTATTGCATGTTACGCTGTTTTCCCCTAGAAAGATTTCGGGACGAAATCCTTTTCAAAGGAGGGAGAATGTAACATCCCATGAAATCAACCCTAACAAGATAAGTAAAGTAAGATAAATTCAATTAATTAGGGTAGGGAAAATGGAAATTTTGCAAAAGTTGGAATTTTCACCATGAAAGTTATGTCGTTGCATTCGTGGCAAAATTCTGATCAATTCACATATATAATATACTAAAAATGGAGCCCAAACGAAGAAGTTACGGGCATTCGAAGTTTTCAGATTTAAAATAATTTAAATAGAATTAAAATTCAAAAAAAATAATTAATTCCCAAATTTGAAATTTGAAATTAATTATGATTAGACTTGGGGTTAAGTAAACTTTAAAGTTAACAATTAACATTAAGGGTAATTAGGCAACTAAATAAACAACGACTCAAAAATTAAATAATCTTCCCAAAATAGGAGGAAGAGGTCGACCCCTTGACCTCAAGAGATCGACCCCTAGAGGTCGACCGCTTAGAAAGAAAGGGTCGATCGCTTCTTATGTGGCGACTAGGGTTCGGTTGCCTTGTACGCTTTAGATTTATCTGTTTTCAACTTAGTTTCATCCTATGGTTCTAGTGTGTTTCAACCACTTTAAATAAGACCCTAGACCCCTCACTTTTATTCACAAATATTTTGGGAACATCAGTGATGCTCTGTCAGTTCATCTCTTCTTAGATTTAGAAAATGGCATTAGGGTTTCAGGTAAGAAATCCTATATAGCTATTTTGTTTATCATTTAATTTCTAAACCTCTTCTCCTCTAACCATTCTGAATTTAATAACACACACACATACATACACACAAATCCCTTATTGTATATATCAAAAAGAAGAGATCTGAAGGAGATTATAATGGGCATTGCAGATCCAAAGATAAGCAAAGCTAAGGACGAACTATGAGTGGAAATCTTGGTTTTTCTATTTTAATAGTTGGATAGTATAATTTGGATTTGATATATCACTTGGGGAGTTTTGGATTATGAAAAGGTCATATTAAAAATCCATAAAATTGTGCCAAAGCAAAATGTCAATTCTTAGGATTTGATCTTAATTGTTAGTGTTAAAATAATGGAGTTTTGTGGATTTTTATAGTTTATGTATTCTACCTTCTATTTAATTTCTTATTCTTTTCTCCAAATCTAATTAAGGGATTTAATTGAGAAATGCTGTATAAAGCATGAATTTTTATTCGTAGTTTACACCGCCTATTTCTATAAAATTTAATAGAATTTTCCTTGTCTAAATTCATATGAAAGATGTTGAATATAGCGTAGAATTGATTAAATTGTAAGTTTCCATTTTTGGTTTATTCCATTATTTTAATATAAGATAAGTTGGATTTAGATTCTATATACAAGTCTATTTATTGCAATTTTGGATATGAGTACAGAATCATTGTTATGGATGTTAGAATCCCTTGTTATGGATATTGGTTTGGACACTATTGGTAAAATGGAAGAAAAAGGAAAGACTTGTATTATTATGGTTAAAAAGAAATTGACATTTAACATTAGTTAGGACGTAATCTCCGCATGCATAGAATAATAAGTGCGTATTTATTTATATATTAATTAGCGTAATAAACGTATAATTATAATGTATAATTGCATAGTTAATTAGGTAATAATTGTCATTATATCCCCTTTAGGAAAGTAATTGATGTTTTAAGGCATAATAGGAAGATTCCTTATAAGGCCTTAATTATGGAACGACGAGATGAGTATTATATATATAGAGTATTTAAATTATGGCTAAGTTATAGGGATTCGAGGTCAGTCAAAAGGCTCATAGAAGTCTGCCCAGTTAATCTGGCTACCAGAAGTGTGGCTCTGGGGCTAATGTGAGACATCTCTTATGATAAGTATTTATGGTGATGTAAGGTTAGTCCCAAGTTCTGTAGGGTAAATCTACCCAGCTAATCTACCTACCAATTCATATGAATAGTCGGACTAATGTGAGATGTCGTTATGAGTATGGGTCATAATACGAAGGGCCTGCTTCGGGGTCTTGACGTATTAAGTGGTTGTTTGAGGACCTGCCTCTTTTCCCCAAATGAAGTATTAAATGGCCAAGGGGCTAATTATTAGGCACGAGAGGTGGTATCTCGATAGGGGTCTGCTTCGGGATAAGGTATTACGTGGTTGATTGAGGGCCTGCTTTCCTATATAGAAGTATTAAATGGCTTAAGCTATTCTATGCGATTTTAGCTAGATAGTCGCCAGTGAGGAGTCCGCCTTGGGAATAATAATTAAATGATGGGGTTTGCCACGCGAGGTCTTAAATGGTCAGAGTCCCTATTTTCCAATAAAAGGTATTGAGTGGCTTGGGTACCATCTCTCGCTTTGTTAGACATTTATGACACTGGTTATGGGTTATGGGGTTAGGAACCTGCTTCGGAAATGGAAGTTAATAAGTGGTTGGTTAAGGACTCGCCTCATTTTCTTATATGAAGTATTTAATGGTTTAATTATGTAAGACATATTCTTATTTAAATTATATTGCCTAAGTATTAAAATATCAAGGCTTGAAATTTCTATTCACCATACACTTGTTGATCTGACTCATTCCTCGGTACAACAAGGTTAGAGAAGGAGTTGGTGATGCTTGAAGATGTTGAGAGTGAAGCTTGTAGCAGTTACTATCTATCTTTTTGTGTTATTTTCTATTATACCCATGAAATGTATTTTTGAACAAAATGTTATAACGGTTTATATTATGTAATGTTTTGTGACATTTGAAATGATTTGAAATAAATGGGTACTATTATTATTGTCATATTTTATTCCTTCCGCTGTGAGTTCTGAAAGTATAGATAGATAGCTTTGTTTTGTTATTTTTACTAACCAACAACAAACTTTAGAATGAGTCTAAGTTTCGATGGGCCTTTTCTGGATCAGAATTTAGACCTGTTCCGGAGTGGGTTGTTACATTTGGTATCAGAGCTTAGGTTACTCGATCAATGGTGAAAAATATACATATGAATAGCATATTTGTTATTTTTGGAAATATTTTTCATATCTTACTATATATACTTATTTTTGAATTTACGCTTAACTTTCTAAATTCCGACTATAGAAGTAGCTGCTACCATATTCCAAAAGGGTGGACAAAGCAACTATGAGTTGGAAAAAAATAAATAAAGTTAAAAATATACTTCTTTGTTGGACCTAGACTTTATCATTGTGGACCCTATAAGCATATAATAGGAATACGAATCGTAGAAGGAAAGGTTGTAACTCCAAAATTTAATAGGTAATGAATGAGCATAAGTGAGGATTTGCAAGAAATTAAATAGATCAATGAGACCATTTAGATGATTATGGGAAGATAAGGTGAAGTTAAATAGGTAAAGTTGAATAAGAAAATAAATGTCTTTTGGAAACGTCCGTTAAGATAACAACCATTTAATACGGACAAAGGGACATTTATAAGTGCAGTAAATATGAAGGTTGGGTAATAGTTAGATGTTATAAGGCATAGTATTCATACAGAAGTAAGGAATATAGTAGTGAAACAAGCTTCCGTAAGAAGGTGAACATTAATCACCATAAGAAGATAACTAGATTAGATAATTGAATGAGGAATGGAAGGTATTAAGTGGTTGATTAAGGACCCGCCTCCTTTCCTTATATGAATTATTAAAAATTGTTTAATTACGTAAGGCACATTCTTATTTAAATTATACTGCTCAAGTACCGATATAGTAAGGCTCTTGATTTCTATTCATCAAACAATTTTTATTATAACTCCTACCTTATTACAACACAAGTTAGAGAAGAAGTTGGTGATTCTTGAAGATGGCAAGGGTGAAGCTTGTGGCAGTTACTATCTAGCCTTTTGTGTTATTTCTATTGTACCCATGAAATGTATTTTTGAAAAAATGTTGTAACGGTTGATATTATGTATTGTTTTGTGACCTTTGAAATGATTTGAAATAAATGGGTACTATTACTATTACTATTATTATATTTTTATTCCTTCCACTGTGAGTTCTGAAAGAATAGATATAGTTTTGTTATGTTATTTTTACCAACCAACAACTAGCTTTAGAATGAGTCTAAGTTCCAATGGGCCTTATCTAGGTCGAAATTAAGGCATGTTCTGAAGCGGGTTGATACAATAGGCTAACCATATATGCTTTAAAAAGCCTTCAAAAATCCCAAAACCCATTTACTACTTAATTGATTTAAATTAAATTTAAGTATTTACCAATATGGTATATCGATACGTACATCTACAACTTTTATATATGCACTTTATTAAATACTAATGAAATTCAAAAATCAAATAAAATTTAATGATTAATATATCATAAATATTAGTAATTTAAAACATTTTTATTAAATCATACGATATTTAGGAGTATTCATCATTACGTTGTGCGACTTGTAGGTGTAAATTCAAGCAGCGATTAATATCAAACAGTTCAAATATTAATGTCCGCACATCACCTTAGCTAATGGTCTGACAGTTTTGTCGAATTTATTGCTTGCACTTTTTTGGTTAAGTCCAACTTTACTATTTTAAGAGGTTTTCAACAGTAATGATTATTTACAACAATTATCTTCGTTAAAACTATATCACTTTAGGAAAAGTGGAATTTGGTTTCGGTCGAAACTCCAATATCATCCATAATCAACTTGGTTAGTCCAAACACACAATCCTTGGTTCAATGATAACAATTATTATTAGCCGTACTGCTCTGGTCCGAGACATTGACTTTGAGTTGATTACAGTTGAACATGATACTAGCCTCTTATAACCGAGGAGACGAATTATCCATTGAATAGTATTTTACTTTCAATGCTTCAATTCAAACCCAACTATAGTCATTTTATGGGTTGTAATGCCATGATTTAACTATAATCAAGGTGGAGTATCCACATTAAAGTTCAACAGTATTACCAAGTTGAGAGAGCTATGTAATATCGTCACTTCGATATTTTCTGTTTGACCCTAATTATTATAATCCAACAGGAAACTCTCGAGTGAGTTTCATATTTACCTTATAACTATTAGTAAGTAACCCTTTGGTGCCCCCAACAACTATAAGTAATACATTGCCCAATATTTGGAGAGCGTTACATATTCTGGTCTCAACAGATATATCGATATCCTTTCTCGAAACATCTTGATTAGGTATATTTAAAATAAAATGTGATTTTATACTATGATTAATTACTCATGATTACAACTGTTTTCAATTACAATTAGATAACATTTCATTTAATATTTTTTTATTTATACACTTTAATTTAGTTAATTAATTATATCACCATATACTGAAATATATAATAAAATCAAATACCTTTATTATGAACAAGATTGATCATAGAGTTAGATATATATAACAAATTAACTAAATGCCCTTAGGACATAATCTTTACTCTATCAATCTCTTAATTGCTCTTAGGGTCAATTACAGAATCTTATTCCTATTCCTTCACTTAGTTTTCTCAAAAGTTACCAAGCTATTCCTTTGGTGAACGAACATACTACTTTGTTTTAATTATTCGCTCTGTCAGCTAACTTCCTCCGATGTTGATAAATTGCCTTTATTATATGGAACCCTTTGGAGTATGTTTTTCGAATTCTAGTGAGCTTTAGGTTCTTTTGTGAATTGTTCATAGTATTGTCTTTTAACTGATAATAAGAGCGGTACTTTATTCAAGCAGAGCACTCATTTTTGCTGTCTCGAGGATTCAAACCTATGACCTCCAGAACCCCTGACTAAAGCATTGTATCTCTAACCACTTGAGCTAGAGGTCCTTGTGTGACAAACTGCACCTCCTGACACACTGATCCAAAGCCTAAGATGACTTTGGACTTGAGTCGGTGCCGAGAAGCACGAACTTTCTGGGTGTTTATAACATTACAAAGACTAAAGGTATACAGATATTATTTAAGATATACTAAACTTTCAGAATAATAGCAGAAGGAAATAAAATATAAATATATAAAACAACAATCTTAGAAAACAGTACATAGTCAAATCCAGAATACATAGAAATACGATACATAGTCTGATAAACACTAAGTACTGAATAGAATAGATGGTTACATGGAGAGCAATATAAAATAACAAGCAACTCCAATGAGGAGCTCGCCTCTCCTTGTACTAATCACGGGCCTATCACCTACTGCCATGTCCTCCTGTAGTGGGGAAAAGAAAGAAAAAGGGGTAGGTCAGACAATACTCTGGTGAATGAGTACATAATTAAAATATGGTGATCATATACAGTTGATTTTAATAGTTCTCTATGTGACCTAGGGTGTCCTTAAGAGTGTTCGTGAATTACTTATTTACTTAACTTATGGGGTTTAACTCAATACACACCTACACTGACTACTTGTGCAGGCTAATACTTAGGATTGAACAACCGATCGAACCTGTAAACAACTAATGATATATTGATAGCTATTGGAACTTTTCCAACATAGGGTTATCATATAGTTTTCTTTATGGTACTACATCTCTCACATTACGACTAGCATAACTATATCGCATAGGTTTTCCTACAATTTCTACCATGGGACTAAGTTTCCCATAACTATGACACATGTACCCCCATTACGCATTGAGGGGAGCCTGCAATGTCGACTCATCGAAGTGTCCCAACATTTGCATTCGTGTCCACATCTTAATGGTAACGTAATGCCACTTATTGAATGCGTCGAGATCCAACTACAACGCAATATCACATTGCGTTAGTATCCATGAATACCAAGGAACTCCCATTGTGCCGGGCTGCACATACTTCATCAGGCACCAGTTAGTGCTGTGTGTCCGTAGAACCTACTGTGAGTGCAAATTGTGAAAGAATTGCCCAAAATCAAATATTGACTCCTGCTGGATAAAGAACATTTACCCATCCCCGCAACATCCTAGTATCACCTCATAAGGAACTAGCTCCCCTACTACAAATATCCATACATATATATACACATACACACACACACACTACTAACAAATTTATTTACAACCTAGGCCTTAGGCTAAGGTTCAAATTGTGTTCAAGAACCGCCAACCAGTTGATCGCCTACTCCTAGAGTACTCGATCGCTTGCTGTCGGTCACTCCAGATAGTGCGATCGATCGGTCATCAACTATTTGGGTTTTTAAGTGTCTGATTTTCATTCATGTCGTTGATTAAGTTTTAGTTAATTATGTTCTTTCCAAATTTGTGAGTTATAAAGCAATTATAGTGATCCAACTTTTACAATTCCTCAAATTTCTTATTCGGATTCAGTTTACAGATTTACAGAGAAATAGTTCAACCTAGGGTTACTATTAACATCCTTATTCATGGGTTATAGGAATTTATACTTGATTAGAAAAGGGTTTTAATCCTAGATTAATGCCTATTTAATAGGTTTACATCAAGTTAATTTGTTACTAAATCTCAGATCCAGACAATACGATACACAATTTAGTTTCTAACAACCTAAATTTGATAAAGTATATTAAAATTAACTACATATAAATCATCTTGTTAAAAACATTCCCACTCAACTTAGATCCAAGCTTTTCTTTGAATCCTGACTGGAATCGTCCCCCCGTTCTTTAGTTGTTTGCTTGATTTGTCCTCCTTAATCCTCTACTTTTATTTTATTTATTTTTGATGAATATAAGTTTGGAGAGGAAAGAGTTTGGAGGAGTTTCAGTACGTAGACAAATTCTAATGAATTAGGGTTTAGGTTAGATGTGTATTTATAAAGGTTTTGGATTAATACTGACCATTGATCAAACCTATGAGAATATTTGTTTACATCCAATATGCTAGTCCTATACTTCGTTATCAACTTAAAATATTTCATTATATCCGAGCTGTTGGCTGCTCAAAATTATCGATCCGAAACATCAACCAGTCGACTGCTAGGTCTTGATCGGTCAACCGCTACATGTCGATCGACAACCCTAGGGTGCCGCCTGATGTTTTTATTTTTTTTATTAATTAATTTCTTACCTAATTTACACATTTATTATTTCCAACTGCAAATTTTTAAAGGTTTATAACTTCTTTATATCAGCTCCAATTTCAAAGTGTTATATAGAAAATCTTCCAGAAAATCACTACGAACCTAACAGAACTAGTTTCATAGCTAGAATCAGACGTTTATAAAAATTCCTTTTTTTCTCTTGTTATATTTTAAATTTAATTATTTTATATTAAATTCTCTCTTAAATTTTCGGGGTGTTGCATTCTCACCTATTAAGCGGATTTCATCCTCGAAATCTCCATGGATGGAAAAATGTAACTCGTGTGTGCAACAATCAATAACTACGACCTTCTACTCATCTATCTTCTATGGGCAGTCATTATCCTTAGTTAAATTTCTAATGTAGTATATACATCCAAACGTGAAATGCATATATAAGTGCTTATGCCATGTATCCAAATGCATGCAACATCTTAAGTAAATATACTTGCAATTCTACATGTGTGCGCAACCATTCAATCCCTATGCAGCAACCATATGCATATAACTCAATAAAATTGACAAGTGATGTTGTGAGTGTGTGCTAACTAGAGGATATAATTATCTAAGTGTGCAAAAACTAATCCAACAAATACATCCTCTAGGATCCATCATCCAAAACATGTCCTATGACACGTTTGCAACCAATCCTAATATCCAATGATCTCTATTTATGGGGTATAGTAAGCTAGAATCTAAAAGAAACACAAGTGACCTATACTTAATTATCTAAAATGGAAATGTACCAGAAAAGAGTTGTGGCACTACATCAAAAAAGAGTAATTGATTTTAACCATCAAAGATCTTGCTGTCCAGCATCCCTATGTTTTAAACTAATTATAAGGGCACCCGAGTTAATAGAATTCATTTTAAGAAAGACCAAACCTCTCTTTTTGCTTCACATTTTCAACTAACTCCTTTTAAATTCTAATTTATCACCCTTTTTGACAAAAGTACCTTCATAGAGTGCATGTTTAAGTCAGAAGCAACATGCATCCAAATCTAAAAATGGTTGTTTTGTCAATGAATATAACAAGGAAAATCAACATATATTTTTCTTTTTTTCCTTTACATCTCTTATTAAGAATATTGCTTAATTCAAGTGTTTCAAACATAACATTTGAGCTTCTGATTTTGGTAACTGCCTAACTAACGTAGATAAAGGAAATTTTTTGCAGCAAACATGTGTACAATTGCGAAGCTTCACAGAAGTAGCAACACATGTACAATAAACTAAAACAATTACATTAACAAAAGGATAAACTAACTCAATAATTTTTACTAAGATGATTGAAAAAAGGAACTTCAACAAGACTTTAAATGAATTTTTGAAACCTTCTTTTCTTTTCATTTACACATGTCCTGATTTATTATTTTCTTAACCTTTTGTATGTCTTCATACTTTAATTAGTAACTCAAATTAAAGAGATTAAGATGGCAATTAGGAATGTAATTGTCATTCAAAAATTTGTCAATGTTATTATTGTTTGTTCTCTCACAAATGAGTCTCATTTGTCATTTTTATGATTTGAATTTATATAGCATATTTTTAGCTAAGTTATTATTTTAGTTTGAATTTGTAGCAAGTTTGACTTATTACTTTGAAGTTCAAACAAAAGTTAACTTTATAATAAATAAACTTTCAAGTTATAATGTATTAATGCACTATTATATTTATATAACAGGTGATTAGTGCATGCAATATAAGTGCCGCATTTTTTAGTTGATCTATTTACACAAGACTATTAGTAGCTTTAGCATTTTATTTCAGTCAACTATTTTGTTGCAACCTTATCTCTTTATACCAATGTACAAAAATGACCCGATCAACTCGTTCTTAATGAGGATGTCAACTCTCTGTAAATGGTGCAAAAATATTAGAAATCTAATCAACTAAAATAGAAATCAAAGAATAGAACAAAACCATTCTATACATGCACTTCTTTTAAAAACCAAACCCAAATACAATTCATAATAAAAATCCATAATAGTGAAATACTAATAAAATTTAATAAAGCATAACCACAACATAGGTTTATCCGCCTACTATTCAGTATCTCAACAACGAATGCTTTACCGAACACACACATATCCGCTTATTATTCAATGTCTCAATCACTCCATTTAATTCCTAATGCAACACAAATATTAAAGTTGGTAGCATAATACCTCAATAGCCTCAAACCTCGGTTCATGTGATTTGAGAACACTGAGAGTGATTCACGTGATTTGAGAACACCGAGAACACTGAGAGTGATTCACGCGATTGGGCGGAGTGATTCACATTTAGGCCAGGGCTATTCACTTCAAGCAAAGTGAAGAAATTGAATAGCTAGGGTGCGGGATTTACGCTTCAGGCAAAAATTGATAAGCTAGAGCACAGGTTTCATGCTTCAGGTGGAAATTAATTAGCTACGGTGCGGGTAACATCCCCTATTTAGAGGCCCAAAACCAACTGCTATGCATGCTACAGTAATCCATAGTTATTAATTCTCAGTGACCAAATATGGTAATGTTAGATACATTGATAAACCAGAAACACATGAATATGAAATTTTTTAAACTCAATTTAAAACAAATTTCACATTTCATTTCAAATAGCATTTCAAATTCACTACATAATACCATACGTAAGCCGAGTTCAAAGAAATTACAATTTATTACTAAATATGCCAAGAGAGACGTATGAAGATGCCTCATTGGTTGATCGGAGTCTAAACACTACAACAAAAACACCCTTTAATAGCGTTTAAAAAACGCTATTAGAAGCTATTATAGCGTTTTTTCTTACGCTGTATATTAACAAGTTGTAATAGGTCAGTGACCTATAACAGCAACATACAAAACGCTATAAGAGACGCTATGGACAAGGCCATTTCATAGCGTTTTATGAGCGCTGTAAACATGACTTTTAATAGCCTTGGAAAGTCGCTATGAAGTGAAACTATAGCGTTTTCATGACTGCTATGTAAAAACAGGCTGGCACACATATGAAATATAGAACAGCGTCTATAGACGCTATAGAACACAATATTTTACAGCGTTATCTGCTGCAATAGTACATTGTATGTATAAGTACAGCTACTTTCTATAGCGGTTTGCTGTCTTTTATTGCGTTGTTTTTTTGTTATGAATTTTTTTTATAGCACTATCATAATGCTGTAGTATATAAAACTGGAAAAAACAACCTTTCCATAGCACAGTTAAAACGCTATAAATTTTTATCCCTGCGGTTTTTTTACTAGGTACATCCAAGCTTACAATTCTACTAATATATTATAAAATTTCAAAAAACACAATTATCACATAATGATGTACGTAATCAAATGAAGACATAAGCCAAACCACAATATATATTTAAATATATATCCATAATATTTCGTACACAAAGTTTCAAATATTTGTGATCTTAAAAAAAAACAATACATACAACCATAGTTGACCAAAACGATACATACTAAAAGCAAAGATATATGAACGTCAATACAAAATACGTTAATCCAAGCATGACCGATTTGAAAGAGAATGAATGCAGCAAAATAATTTTTCCTTCCTTCCAGCTTGTAGTAACCCCGGTATCATCATACAGCACCTGTCAAAACGAAGCACATAAGTTATTTTTCAAATCCAAACATCATCGGCAAGTTATATAATTTTTCATAACAAAAAAGATAAAGACTGTTAGTACATCATTTTAACTAAATAGACTGCCAGTACACCAGTTTAACTAAATAGACATTGACGTGAAATAAAACAAAAATAACGTGTGATTTAGAAAATACAGCAACAAGAAGCGGATTATTACCAGGCATTATACAATGCAGAAGAACAAAAACTGCATTTTCAATTATAAATATGATTTAAACAGCAAAACCCAATCACCCACTTCCTCTCACTGTCGCAAATGCCATATGCCAAACTCGAACTTAACCCTCTTAAGGTATCATTAAACTGACATTGATGCCTTTTTATGTTTCAAATTTTGACACATGAACTTAAAAATAAAATAAAAATAAATTAAAGAAGTTATACTTACTAGAATTTGATTCCATTATAACGTTCGCAATAGGCCAAGCTATCGTAGTGCCAAGAGCATCTTCAATGACTTCTAATTCGGATGTTGTTCTCCATAGATGTGCTTTTGGAATTTTTACAATTTCTACCCAAACTTTAATTGCATTTTTCCCCAAAGGAACACAATGAACCATTGAAGTTGGATCGGTTGAAGACACGCGTCCTAATGCAACTATTTCTCTCTTTCTTGTAGTGTATGGTTGTTTGTTAGCAATATTAATTGCATTATCATCCATGCCACTTGCTGAAAACTGAAACATTTAATGAAACACTAATAGTATGTTTTTAGCAGCGAAGAGACGTCATTATCCTCTTTAGTAATCGTTTGATAACTTATTCTTCCAAATTCGATTATGCTTTTGTTAAATTCAATTCTAACAAAAATGCAAATGGATCTTTACCAATTATAATTTATTGCAACTGTTTAATATATTGAATAAGATGCAAATTATATTATGTTATATCTATGATGTGGTCTAAAACTTTTCAGAAAATTTTCCTCCACCAAAATGAGATTAAAGGTTTCAAACAAGAAGAATCAACACCATACAACCATTAATTCCTCTTTGATATCCACTGTCATTTAGAGCTCCGTTAATATTTGTTCATAGATTTTGGTTCCTGTACAAAACTTTTACTTTTAAATTTCTTTTTATCCTCTCGCTTCTCTGCAACTTTTATACACAGATAATTATAGATAGTTGCCTTGAATTAAACTGAATATAAAAGATGAATTAAACTTTATAGTGCTATGTAGTTGTATATAACTGGACAAGCTCTTCTCCTCTAGTGGAAAAATGGGAAGTGTTCACCGCTCTAAAGATTTAATGGTTCAAACCAGGGTGAGCATTGTTCATTTCAAACCAAATTAACCAATGTAAAGATACCTGCAGAGCATAAATTGTAATGTGCCAAAAAAAGCGAAATTCCTGCAAATAGCACATGAAAAGCCCTCTCATCGATGACTTCCTCACCACTATCTTGAAGACTTGCTAAACCACTATGTGCTAGAGCAAATATAAAAATGAGAAGCAACATAGTAACCTGCAAATAAAAGAAGTTAGTTATCATTACCAGAATGAAAACACTTCCTGGTAAGAAACTGTATTTTAATCAGAGAAAAATTCATCACGGCATGGAATTGATGATGTTACTGTTTTAAGACATTGAGTGAGTACACTAATAAATTCAGGCATAGAACAAGAAGCTATCCTTAAAAAATTGTTGCTATAATCATGTATATCTACACATCCATGATTTCTCAATACCAAGCATGAAGATTTCTCACAAGATCGCAAAAATGTCCAAAATACTAATGTGTCCACACAAAAAATTCACGAGTCCAATCCCAAAAAATGGCAATGAATGCATATTGTAAACAATGAAGGATGTTATTAATTGTTTATGCTAAGAAAAACAACAGTTACTGGTTGATACAACCATACAACAACATTTAAAATCAATCAACCAGCAATAGATAGGGCTCACGGTCGAATATTCTTGAACAAATAAAATAAGAAACTTAAAACAAATTAATAGCCACCATTTTTATTTATTATCATCACACACAGCACCGCAAAACTTTACACACACAAATTTTGTAATTTGGTGGAAAGAGGAGACTGATTTCTATAGTGGGAGATTATGGAGATAGTCAAATTGAAATATTAAAGCATAACAAAAGGTCAAAATTAGAAGAGCACATAGCTAGCTTAGATGAATCGCTATTTGGCAACTACACTCGAGCTTCTTCGGCTTCATTCCTAAATGCAAAGACTGGGCCTTTACTTTGATTTTATTGATAATATACTTTGTCAACAAGCCATATGGATCTCACATGTGAGTTTCTCTCTTGTTTGTAGAATCTACCAAACAATTACTAAGATCAAAATATAACCTGACTCTGATATTCAATCTTTCATCGACAAAATTATGTAAATTTTCCAAGTGGTCATTTAGTCCAACTTATTTTTAGGAAAGCCATTTTTTAGATCCTGTCGTTTTGCTTCTATTTTCCAAAACTATATTCGTTTTCCTTTTCTTTTTTAATACGACTACTGCACTACTATTATTCTCTTTGGAAGTATGAGTAGTCATCCACCGTTCAATCATTAATTATTTTAAAACTAAAATTGTACCTTTTTGTTATTTTATTCTATATTTGTGACTTTAAACGAAGAACGAGTTATATTTGTAGTGTAAATATTTTGCACTGACCTCATTTTATACAAAATTTTAAGCATCATTTTTGAATACTTTAGCAAGTAAATATGCATTTTGCAACGTAATTGTGATATGCAATTAATCGTGAAAAAAAGTTATCAACTTACAAAAGGAATATTAAACTTCGAAGCTCAAAAAGTGAAAGAAAAAAGGGTTTTTGATGCTTAATTTACAGTTTCTCTTTATAAGTTTACAACAAGCATAATTTATCGGTGCTTCTTTGAGGAGTTATAAAAGATTTTATGTTAGCTCAGCAGCTAGAACAACCGCACTTTTAGCATTAATACCAAATTTTGATAGAAAATTAGATAGCAATGGCATTTGATATAATAATCTACAAATATGTTTCAGTTAAGAATGTGAAATTATGAGTATATAGGAATAATACTCAGTACGCCATCTTTGAAATACTATATAACCAGCTGTAGTGTAATATGGTCACTACAATAAGACTTCATAAGAGGAATAAAATGTTACGAGACTTCTCAATGAAAAAATTCAGATTAAGATAAGCATTAGTCCATGTTAATGCAAATCGCAAATAACCGTAATTAAACCTTAAACTTTCCAAACATTGAGGATATTCAAGAACCTTAATTTAAGAACAATATTGACCAAATATTTTCGAATTTTACTGACTAAATACTCACTAGTTAAGTAGAATACTTTTGACTATAACTCCTAGTTTTAAGCATTGTGTAATTATAAGATAAGTGATGGTATAAAAATCCTATGTTACTTAAAAGATGTGTAGTAAATATGACAGGAAAAACTTTGGTCCCCAATTTAAACTCATTTTAAGGAAACAGATATTTCGGTATTTTCCATGTTATAAAAACATGCTCAATTTTATCTAAATTTCAAGAATTTAGAAAACATAAAATACTCATAAAACTGTATTTGCAAAGAATTGCCCAGTATTCTCTTTCAAACATAATTATTCAATGAACAAAGGACTTTTAAATCAACCAATCCAAAAAGCATTAACAATCGTATATTAAATTTAAAAGACATTGCGGGATAAATGTAGGCAATTACAGCCAAAACTTACTTATAGTGATCACCTATTTAATGGTATGTTGATTTGGCACAAGCTTTTAGCACGCAGAACTTATGATAGATGTCCACCTCTGTATTGAAGAAACATGTCAATCAAGCCCACCTGCATGGCACAAAATTCTAAATCAAGTACACTTATGCCAAATCGTTCCAGTTATAGATATCACTTTGTAATGTATTTATTTTGTCATTTGTGCAGAAAATATATATTTTTTATGTCTAAATGAAGTTATAACTTGGTGTTAGTCCTGAATTAGTATCCTTGTCAGTCATTGACAGACTCAACCTATAAAAGCAAACTTGCTGCTAGCTCTAAGTATTTCAACATCATACCATATCCAAGAGTGCAACAACAACAGCAAATAATGCACTTGGTTACGCCCACAGTATCATGCTTCAGCCAATAAAGATTGTAGCTTGGTTCGGAACTTGGGGATATCATCTGCGTTTACAACCATCACAAGTCCCTTTGCTTTATATTCCTTTAACTGCACATACCATAGAATAAACATTGTTAACCCTGAAATTTAAAGCTGAAAACAATAATTATCATTTTATAAGTTTTTTCCTCTCCCCAAATCCATTCTGAGGGTAAAAGAGCTTTACAAATATAATGATATGGGGAAATCTACAGTTATGAGCATATATATCATAAGCTTGGAGAGTGAACTTGTATTTTGTGTGTACAATAACAGTGGCAAAAATCTTCTACCCTCGTTGGCATGCAATAAAGGTAAGTTAATATATACAAGAATTTGCTTCCATAATTGTCAGCTATTAACACAACCAACATCAATGCTTCTTCCTATCCTCGGTTTTTCTGTCGAAAGAAACATAATTGGCTGGCACTGTTCCCCAATTGAATTGGAGCATAAATGACTACTTTGATAGGTAAACATAAAAAATCATTTAACATCGTTCAAGATTAATCAACTACTCATAGTTGATTTATGTTTGCTCAAAAGTCAAAAAATGATTGCATACCTCACGAGAACGCTCTTGCTCTCCATGCAGATCAAATGTAAAAGACAACAAACTGACCTGAAACGAGATTTTATTATGTTATTTATTAGTATAAAAAAATACAAAATTATTATGCAATATGATAATTAAAAGTTGAAACATATAAGCAATGTAATATAATAATTAGACACTGAAACATATAAGCAACTGTCAATACCGTTACTCTGTACCATGTAAGAAGCATTGCAGGACACAAAGTTGGAAAGCTATGTATTGCTTCTTGGGTGCTCTCAGTACTTGAATGAACCACCTGTTATGAGAGGAAAATATTGCATTGGCATCAGCCAAGATTGACCCTAGTCAATGGTTGTATAAAAATGTATAAAGAATTCCAGCTTTAGATAAATGATGCATAAAGCAAATCGTTTCTGCTAATTTAGTTGAGGAGAAGACTGCCCAAAATAATCAAGATCCATGCAATGTCTGCTAAAATATGAGCATTAACATTCGTTAATTAAATACTACAAAAAAAACAAGTCATTCGTTTTATACGCCGGCTTTTCTCTTCGTTAATGAATGCAGTGCAAATATAACTTTTTTTTTCTTCATCTGAAAATTGGTATTTTACTAAATGATAAAATGGAATGAGTACAGTGCTGTAGAAAAGTGGAGAAAATAATACAAGCATATACATAATACCACCCAAAAATAACTACAGCCACAAACAACATCACTCTTGGCCATAACAATAAGCAAAACTATTCGCATAATATTAAAGGTAGAGATGCACCGACAAAAAAGGTTCATAATAAACCATGAGAGTGCCAGGTGAATAAAGACCGACATCTGTCGCACGAAGACCTATTTCTTCCATGTCTAACCAGAATTCATAAGCAAAATTACACACTCCAATGCTTTGAGAGAGTCGATAATGGTCGATATAGAGAAAGTAACAAAATTCTTCAATATTCCAAGGAAAGCTTGAAATCTTTTAAGGAGACTACTAGAAAAGAAGAAAATTATAATATGCATCTTCTTCATCCAAGAAAGAAGGCAAGAGCTGAGAGAAAGATATTTACTTGCAAATCAAAATTAATCAGTGTATGTTCGCAAGGAAGGGATCTGGGCTTTCAGCGGGTAGAGATAATGATTCTGTTCTACAATCAACCAAGATGAAGTTAAGCAAGATACATATTACAAATGCAACAGAAGAGCAAGTGGAGAGAATAATGCTACTAGAACTTAAGCCATGACAATTCCAGAAAACCTCCAACGGATTCAACATATCAGGAAAAAATTGTCTTGCATACCACAAATCAGAAGCTAGAAGGAAAAATCGGATAAGTTTTATACCGTGAGCACAATTTGCACAGCAATACAATATGCACAGTCTATAGTCATTTCAACGTAGAATAAAGCATTTGATATACATGAATGTAATCTTATACCGTGAGCACAATTCGGTTAGTTGCCAAATATTAGGGGTTAACCTCACTTTCATATTGGAAAGTACATGTAAAATAAATAGGATGCATAGTAATTTGTTTGTTATTATTCATAATGAATTAGTGAGGCTAACCTCCAAATTTATATGAATCAGAAAATATTTAAGCCAATCTAAAGATTCAGTGTGCATGTTTCTTTAATAGAGTGGAATCTATTTTTAAACGTCATGTAGTTTTTCCTAAATTGAAAATATGTGTGTATATTGTATATCATATATGGTAAATTTGGAAGACTACATTTCTAAAATATTAATTTCATCTTAATGACATTGTATTTGAAAAGATAACAGTAGTGTAGTACCAATCTACGAAGGCATTGCTATGTAACCTTAATCATAAAGTGCTTATACTAATATATGAGATAACGTTCTTAATGCACGAAGCTGAATATTAAACAAAAACTCCAAGTTTAGTGTGAGCAGGGACATTTTATAGTAAGAACACATAGGGGAAGCAATTGAAAGATACATAATCTTGGATGTTAGCAGCTAGCCATCCTCTCTAACTTTGGTAGCATCTAATCGATATTTTAAAATATAAACAAAATATTGATACAAAATGTAGTAGTAAATAATCACACTCAAATGATCTTGTACTTTTACTTCAGTAAAATGGCTAGAGTGTAGAGAATAATAAACACTTCATTTAAAAATTATATTACTCTTATTAGAAACAATAAGCTGTATGTCCGTGTAATTAGATAATCCGTCATTACCTGAGTATCAAACACTTCGTATAATGACTTGGATATTAATCTATACACATAATTTACCATTTGCAAAATACAATCAACTAACTCGCTTACTATAAATAAACATCGAAAATATCAAACTAAATAAACCGACGATGTAAATATAAGGCAATAAAAGATATAACCAGTTGGCAATGTTTATGATATTATGTTCCATGTGAATTGTTTATGGCTGTTACTTTAGTTCAAAATATTTTTATGAAACATTTGTTATTAAATTCTTATAATTAAAAGTGAATGTAGAATGTGATTTAACTATTCGTGACCAGATGATCCCATGCATCATATAACCATATGCAATAACTTTGTTCAGCATAGTATCATTTGAGATTGTCAATGGATTTCCCTTTTATCTATTTTATGAAAGAAGAATGAAAAAAAGTATTTAAGAAACTGCCATATTGATGCATATCATATCTTTATTACTATTTTTCTTTTATGTCATTCTTCATTCAGTACTTCCAACTACTCTAAAACTCTGCCCACTAAAATTCATTGAAAACATATTGAAACTTCAATATAAAAAGTAGAAATTTGATCTCTGATTACAGAATGGATTAAGCAAAGATACACAATCTTTCACGAATTCATCAAATAACAAACTCTTATGAACGGAGTAGTTTCAAAAACCCTAAAACCAACAAAAGTTTGATATGTTTGTTTAACAAATTCAGAAAAATTTCAAACACCAAATCCTAGAAATCATCATAAAAATTGAAATATAAATGAAAGTAGCATACCTCAATAATAAGAGGCCAATACTGATCCATTCAAAGCATAAATTATGCTACAGTTAAAACTACGAAAGCATCATTGAGGAATTGAGCTTGGTTGAGTAATCGATCACCGAATAGTGTTTAAGCTGCCTGGAAGAATCACGCTTCAGCTTCTTCAATGATTCCCACTTCGGCTTCCTAGAGAGTTGCAACAATTGATCGCCAAATTTGAGAGGGATTCGTGGGTTGCCGATTGGATTTGAGAGGGATTCGTGGGTTGCGAATTAAATTTGAGAGGGATTTGTAGGTTGAAGTGGGGATTTAGGGTTAAAGTAGGATTTAGGTTTAAAGCGGGGTTTCTTTGGAGAGAAGTGAAAAGCGAAATTTAGGCGGCCAAGAATAAGGAAGAGGAAATAAACCGTGAAATTAAGTTTTTCTTCTAATTAATTGCGGTGAAACACGTCATCTATTGACCTAAAAATGGGGTAAGTACCAAACCATAGCAAGTCAATTTTGTATGCAATCCCTACTTGCTATTAAAACAACATTTTCTTGTAGTGAAATATAGGCAATAAACAACTTGCCAATTCATAAATAACACAGCAGAATAAAAATATAAACTCCTAATAGCTAGCTTGCCACCTGCATGTCTTCGGAAGCTTATTCGCTTAAAGAGAACCTGAAAGACCCCTACTCTCAACCTACTCAAATAAGTATTTAAGCATCTGCTGTGAATAATAATATACCATCTCGAAAAAATTAGATATCTAGTGAGACCACGCCGTAGAGCGGAACGGATTGCTCCTCACTAGTATCATAACTAATAAAATAACCATATACTGTGCATCTGCATCCACGATGGTTAAGACATAAAATAATCTGATAATATGGAAACAAATCATATATACTGAATTACCCATCCCACGTTAATTAGACTAACCATCTAATTTTTCATCGACTATTCATCTTATATTATCATGTAGTACCCATCCTATTCTTTACTTTATTTGTATTAATGTGGACTATCCATCTCACATCACATAGTTTTCCTAGGATGACTATGAACCCTTGTTTAATCACATGGAGACTATCCATCCCCGGCATGATGTAGACTGTCCATCACACATCCCATAGTTTTCCTAGGATGACTATGAACCCATCACTTGGCCATTTAACACATGTTACCTACATATTTCTAATTATCCCATGTTACCCACATGTTCAACTTTAATTCATGCTACCCACATGTTCACACTAGTTCATGCTACCCACATGTTTAATCTACATCTATTTGGTGTCCCTAATTATGTTATCTCCCCTTAAAGCATTCATAACTTCTTTATAGACATACATTGGTGTCCCCTAATGTAAGCATCAAAGTTTTACAATCATTGGTATCCCCAAGTATTGTATCATCTTTATTAAATTATGCCTTAGTGTCCTGAGGTCCAATAGTAACTCTTTATAAATTTTAGGACTATACACCCTTTTGTATGTTTATTAAAAACAAGTGAGGTGCCACAACCATGGCGGCACCATTAGATAAGGCTATCCACCTTTATGTTCAATTACAAAGGCAAAGCGATGCAGCAGGATCCTGTCGCACCTATTAAAATTAAGGCGGAAAGACTCCTCCTCCCCTATTAAAAACAAGGCGGAATAACCCTCCCGTCTTGGTTGGAATCGTTGTGGAAGGAAGCTTCCGCATGTATTCAACTATTGCGAAGGGACGCCTCCACTTAATTTAAAATAGTGGAAGGAAGGGTTAATCCACAACCCCTCCGCAATCATTAAAATAAGGGATGTAGAAGGAACAAACGCGACACCACCCCTTCGCATACATCAAAAACAAGGTGATAAGAAAATAAAAACTTTGTATGGGCTATAACTTTTTATAAGTGTAGAATTAAGGTCTCTAATCTATTTCATTGCTTCAATGATGGTTTTCCATTTCTTAGAGTGGTCGTAATAGAAAAATGGAATTACGGTTAAAAAGTTGCGTGTTTTAATTTTTGAAAACATAGTTGGTTAAAGGATACTAAAGCAACAGTGGCGGAAGGGGTTCCACCTAACAGTAGCGAAAGGGGGGGTTCCACCCAACAGTGCAGAAGGGGGGAACACAACAGTGGCGAAAGGAGGTTCCACCCAACAGTGGCGGAAGGGGGGAACCCAATAGTGGCGAAAGGGGGTTCCACCCAATAATAGAGAAATAGTGGAGAAAGGGGGTTCCACCAAACAGTGGAGAAAGGGGGTTCCATCCAACAGTGGAGAAATAGTGGAGAAAGGGGGTTCCACCCAACAGTGGGGAAAGGGGTTCCACCCAACAATGGAGAAAGGTGTTCCATCCAACAGTGGCAAATGGGAAGACTCGTAATTAACGCGAAAACTGTTACCTTGATAAGTAAAGGACATTCTTTGTCAAATTTCTTATTGGTTAGTGATGAACTTTACCAAAATTTGTGCAGAAAACTGCTGTACGTCAGAATCTTAAATTTCAAAATTAATTACCAAACCATTAAATTATATTAATATTTTAATATAATTAATAAGCTTTTCTAGCTTAAAAAATTCATGTTAAATCAAAAGCACTTGGGAAAATCTCAAAATTCACGAAAAATCTAAAATAATATTTCCTTTACGATACAAAACTTTTGGGGAAAAATCATTATTTTATTATTTTTTACTAGTTAAAACCCGAAATAAATGGCCTTTTCACCTTAGGAAGTTCATAAAATATTCGTATTAATTCCAAAAATTATGAAATTAAAAAATCATTTCCAAAATTGTTTTACACAACATATCCCAAAATCAAGTCGTTTGGAGAAAGTCAACTTTGTATTTTCCCTAGAAACTGAATTAAAACATTACTAATAAATTCCAAAAATTCTCAGTAACCATTATGCTATCTAAACAATGATTATTAGATCATAACTTGATCAAATAAACACAAGAGATTCGGGTACTACCTGTAACCGAACCAAAACAAGTGAAACTGATATGATGAGTATTATTTTTCACCTTGAGTAAGTGTTGGAGTTTGAGATATGCCATAGCTTTAATCTCCTAAGCTTCCTCTCTTTGATCTCTTAGTTTGTTAATCTCCTTGATGTGTTTTAATGGCCGACCGAAGTTTGTTTATATTTTAGTGAATGTGAGAAATGATTTAGTGACAGTGGAGGTAAGGGAATATGTTAGGAAATGTAACCTAATTCCACCCCTTGGCATTATCCTCCTTCTTATGTTTAGTTTTAATCTCCTTCATTAACTCATTCATTAAGGCATGGCCAACTTACATAATAAATCTCAACTCCTTATTTATATATATTATTCTATTTAATCTATCCAATTAAATGTCATGAATAATGTTAATTAGAAATTAGGGGTGTTACAAACTCCCCTCCTTAAATAATTTCGTCTCCGAAATTCAGCAAGACTACAAACAAGCATATCAACCATGCAAACAAAAGCTAGTACATCCTACCAGTCAAAAATATATATAAAACAAATATAGAACATACCCTTGTAACAGTCTAGGATAAGTATCTTTAATCATGTCTTCTGTTTTCCAAGTACAGTCCTTCTCGTTGTCGCTCCATTGAACTTTCACTAACTTGACTGTCTTGTTTCTTAATTTCTTATCATCTCTCGCTACAACCCGAACTTATTACCTAACAAAAGTCAGATCTGGTTCTGCTATTAATTCTTCCAATTTAGTCGGAGGGATAGTAGTCTCTAGATCATGAACATACTTACGAAGATGGGACACATGAAACACATTATGGACACTTGCCAAACTGCTCGGTAACTCTACTCTGTATGTGAGCTTTCCGATCCTCTCTATGATAAGGAACGGTCCAACATATCTTGGTGCTAGTTTCCCTGACTTTCTAAATCATATCACACCCTTCATCGCTGATACCTTAATGAAAACCATATCTCCAACTAAGAACTCTAGATCCTTACGCCTCTTATTTGCGTAACTCTTTTGTATAGACTGAGCTTCATTCATCCTACCTCAGATCAACTCAATCTTCTCTGTTGCCTCTCTTACCAGATCTGGACCTAAGACTAATCTGTCTTCGGTTTCCAACCAACATGTTGGTGACTTGCATGGCCTTCCATACAAAGCTTCAAAAGGTGCCATTAATATACTAGTCTGATAAATGTTATTATAGGAAAACTCAACTAAGTGTAGGTAATCTTCCTATGATCCACCAAATTCTAGCATGCAAGCTCTCAACATACCCTCAAGTACCTTGTTGACTCTCTCTGTCTTCCCATCTGTCCGAGGGTGATAAACGGTACTCATCTTGAGCTTGATACCTAACACATCTTGTAGGCTCTTCCATAACTAGCTAGTAAACAATGCATATCTTTCACTAACTATACCAATAGGAATTCCATGAAGTCTAACTATGTTCTTCATAAACATCTTAGCTAAAATAGCTGCCGTCCTGGTTGACTTAACTGGAATAAAATGGGCACTCTTGGTCAACCTATCCACCATGACCCGTATACTTTCAGTTCCTTGATTCGACCTTGGCAACCTGTCTAAAAAATCCATGGAAATCGAATCCTATTTCCATACTTGTACATCTAAAGGCTAAAGCAAACCACTCGGTTTCTAATGTTCGGCTTTTACTTGTTGACAGTTTGAACACTGCTTTACCCATAAGCCAACGACCCTTTTCATAACTTTCCAGAAGAACTCATCTTTATGTCTTGATACATCTTGGTTCCTCCAGGATGAATCATAAACTTTGATCGATGACATTCCCTAAGAAATTCTCTCCTTAGGTTCCCAACATTCGAATCACACAACCATCCCTTCTTTCTCAACCACCTCCTCTGGTCAAGACTAAAATCTTTTAGATCATCAATCTCAGTTTCAATCTCAAGCCTTCTAATCTTCTCGGCCAACAATGGATCCTCTTTCTGCTTAGAAGCAATCCTCTCGATTAGAACTGGTCGGACTTCCAAGCAGGATAACATGGTAGTGCTTTGACTAGATCTAGCAGTCGATCTTAACTACACCCTACAAGTAGTCAAAGCCTCCATGTCCTTCCATTATGCTAACATAGCTAACACCACATTCTGATGTTTTCTGCTTAGAGCATCCGCTACTTTATTTCCTTTTTCAGGCGTATACTCTATACCAAAATCATATGCTGCTAAAAACTCCAGCCACCTCTATTGTCTCATGTTTAACTCCTTTTGAAAGAATAAGTACCTTAAAGACTTATGATCTGTGTATAACTCAAATCTCTCCCCTAAGAGATAATATCTCCATACTTTCAGTGTGAAGATCACTGCTACCAACTCTAGATCATGAGTATGATATCTCACTTCATGCGGTCTAAGCTATCGTGAAGCGTAGGCAATAACTTTACCTTTCTACATCAATACAGCTCCCAATCCAGTTCCACATGTATCTGTATACACCACTAATTCCTGATTCTGATTTGGAACTACTAACAAAGGCACGTTGGTCAACAATTGCTTTAACTTAAGAAATGCTTCCTCACATTTGTCAGACCAGATAGACTTCATGTCCTTCTTAGTCAGCTTAGTCAAAGGCGCTACTATCCACGAGAAATCCTTAATAAACCTCCGGTAGTAACCAGAAAGCCTAAGAAAACTTCTGATCTCAGTCGCCGTCTCTGGTCTCTTCCAGTTGTTAACAGATTCGATCTTTTCTCGATCAACTGACAAACCTTTCTCTGAAACCACGTGACCAAAAAACTTATGTTCTTTCTTCCAGAAATGATACTTTGAAAACTTCGCTTTCAGTTGATGCTGCCTAAGATGAAATTCATTCTCTCTTTCATCCTTAGAGTATGCTAAGAAGTGATCTATGAATACCAACACGAACCTATCCAACTGCTCTCAGAAACCTGGTTCATCAAATTTACGAAGAAAGTTGTCACATTCGTAAACCCAAATGGCATCACTAACCATTGGTACAAACCATGCATAGTCCGTAATGCCATCAACGGAATACTTGATGGAAACCTATCGCCAAATCCAATTGAGAAAATATTCTGACTTCACTCAACTGATCAAATAAATCATCGATTCTTGGCAAAGATTACCTATTCTTGATCGTCTTCTCGTTCAACTTATGATAGTCGATACATATCCTTAGCGACCCATCCGGTTTCTTCACGAATACAGCGACCACTCCCCAAGAAGCGATCTGCTTGGTCTAATGAAATTCTTTCCTTCTAAATCCACTAGCTGCACCTTCAATTCCTTCATTTCGGTAGGTGTCATCCTGCTAGGTGGTCTACTTACAGGTTCCACTCTTGGCACAAGATCTGTCCAAAACTCAATGGCTCGCTTCGGTGGTAGTCCTATGACTGGCTCAAAAACATATGCAAGCTCTCTTACTACCAACACCTGATCTAATTCTTCTTCCACTTCCATAGCACCCAACAAAGCACAAGCACTCAAATCTGATTTCTCCATCGAGTATGTAATTCGGTTAGGACTATTAAGGCATCTTAGCAATATTCCCTTATCTTAGCAAAATATGTTGGCATCATATATATCTAACCAATCCATACCCAAAATGATCCCAAAGCCTAAAAAATCAAAAACATACAAACTGCATGCAAACTTGTAATCAAACAAATCAAGTTCTAACTGGTCACATCTCATCCCCAGAGTTACATACCCTTATATCAGATTTGCAACCCTTAAGGATGTAACAAGGTATGATGGTTCTAAGCATAGTCTATCTACCAAATACTGGGATATAAATGAATGCGATGCATCGGTATCAAATAGAACCCGAACCGGTATGCTACCACAGACTTACCCTTCTCAACAGCAGTTGGTTTAGAGGATGACAGTTTCAAAGCAAAGACCTTTCCCTTTCCTGCCTTGGCAGCTTCTGGAAACTTGTTCTTGTAATGCCCAATCTAGTTGCAATTATTCATTTCACATTCTTCTTCCCCGCAACCACCTTTCCATTTCCTGAACGACACTCATTAGCATAGTGCCCCTTCTTGTCACATTTGTAACAAACTATATCTTCTTTCCCTTTCTTGGCTGCTCCTCCTTTCTAAGCACCCTTCTTCTTGAATAACTTTCTTTTCCTATTCTGAGAACCCTGAGCCTCCACTGACTTCTCTTTCCCAAAAGTTGAAAACATTTCTTTATTTTGGATTTCCATCTCCACTACAACATCACCCGGATCTCGAAGGTAAGGCATGGTCGCCCTAGCAATCTCAGGCTTCAACCCTCTAATAAACTTCTCATTTCTTTTGATCACGGTGTCAATGGTAGCATATTCATATTTGGACTACTCATCAAACTTCGTAGCATACTCAATCACGGACATCTCTCCTTGCATTAAGTCCATGAACTTTCTTAGCAATACCGACTTGGCAACTTCAGACAAGAACCTCCCTTCGAGTCTCGATCGAAACTCTGCCCAAGTCAACTCTTCCTCGGGAACTCCCACGGTAATCCCTTTCCACCAATAAAATGCTTCTCCCTGCAACTGTTTAAAAGCAAGTCTCCTCTTCTATTCATCATCTAATCCCAAATCAGTGAAAATCCTTTCATAGTTCAATAACTAGTTTTCTACTTCAACAACATCCTCTGTTCCCAAAAATGGCTTCCCACTAAGACTGGTGTAATCCCTACTCAGCTTATCATAGTTATTGCCAACTGAGACCATGGGATTAGCTACTCCAACATTCACGACATTTCCCTCGGCTACTCATGTAGCTACTCCATCTTGCATCAGATTGACGAAGAATTGATACATCATCTGCATATCTACTAGTAAGGTTCCAGCACCTACATTGGTATTTCCGTTTGGATTAGCATTTTCCCGTCGACCTGGATTCCTCCTGGTATTGGGTTGAGCATTTCCATTAGTTGTGGTGCTTCCACCATCTAGATTTTCTCTTCCGTTTCCTGCCTCCAAATCTTCCTTTCTCGTATATCTGCATAAGATCCTTTGTAAGATACAGAAGAACGGTTTAAGAGAGAGGGGAATACATACTTATATATATATATATACCAAATGCAAGTACGTTACTATAGTGTTAACCCAAACCCCGATCTCATTTTTTAATTCGTTGGGTTATGTTTTGAAAAATTTTTAGGTTTAAATTTCTTTTAAATTTACATAAACCTATGCCTTGATACCAACTTGTAACATCCCCTGTTTGGAGGCCCAAAACTAACTGCTACAGATGTTGCAGTCATCCACGGTTACTAATTCTCGGTGACCAAATGCGATAATGTTAGATACATTGATATACCAGAAACACATGAATATGAAAAAATTTAAACTTAATTTAAAATAAATTTCACATTTATTTCAAATAGCATTTCAGATTCACTACATAATCCCATACGTAAGTCGCGTTAATAGAAATTACAATTTATTATAAAATACACCAAGAGCAACATATGAAGATGCCCTCTTAGTTGATTAGAGTCTAAATATTGGCAATAAACAACTTGCCAATATATCCAAATAACACTGCGAAATAAAAATATATAACTCCTAATAGCTAGCTTGCCCTCTGCACATCTCCAGAAGCTTATTCGTCTAAAGAGAACCTGAAAGACCCCTACTCTCAACCTACTCAAATTAATATTTAAGCACCCAAGAGTTTAAGGAAAAAAACATAAACTTCGAGTCAGACGATAAGCCTGGTGTGAATAATAATATACCATCTTGAACAAATTAGATATCTAGTGAGACCATGCCATAGAGCGGAACGGGATTCCTCTCACTAGGATCATAACTAATAAAATTACCATATACTGTGCACTTGCATCCACAATGGTTAAGACATAACATAATATGATAATATGGAAACATATCATATGTACTGGATTACCCATCCCACTTTAATTAGACTAACCATCTAAGTTTTCACTGACTATCCATCTTATATTTTCATGGACTACCGATCTCGTTCTTTACTTTATTTGTATTAATATGGACTATCCATCCCACATCACATAGTTTTCCTAGGATGACTATGAATCCTTGTTTAATCACATGGAGACTATCCATCCTTGGCATGATGTAGACTATCCATCACACATCACATAGATTTCCTAGGACGACTATGAACCCATCACTTGGCCATTTAACTCATGTTACCAACATGATTCTAATTATCCCATGTTACCCACATGTTTAACTTTAATTCATGCTAACCTGTAACCTGAAAAGTCTCGGCCTAACCCGAGCAAAATAACACCCGGGTCAAACTATCTATAAATATCCAATAAGGTGAGAATAGAATATAGCACAAGAACAAACAACTATAAGTAAATACAGATGTTCAGGATTGAATTCATAGAACAAAACACAATATCTCTAAGCATGCAAACATCAGTGATTAACTCAGTACATGATTATACATTTAAGTCACGGTCGCATATTAGCTATTAAACATAAAATAATAGAATCAACTCAACATCCATCACAAGACACAAGAACACATGTTTATTTCACTAACACAAAACACAAGAATATATATTAATTTCACGAACACAAAATAGTCACAGAATCCAAATATCCAGAATCCAAGAGATCTTAATCCAAACCGATCGTAATGATCGTCCAAAACAATCGCAATGATTGTAGTCAAAACCCGTGGCAAACAAACAAACAAATTGGTATCACTCGAACCGATCTGATACCAAGGATCGTACTCAGACCGGGAACACAGAATCATAGAATGATCTCAAGGTTATTCCATACCGATCAAGGTGATCGTAGAAACCATGACTCGATAAATCCACATTTATTTAATATTATTAAATTATTACGTTCGAAAAGAAATCCAGGAATAAACTTCTTAAGGATCTAGCAGCCACTTGCCGCACACCAAAAGAGAGTAAATTCTAAAGTTTCAAATACTATCACCTTCAGTAATCACAAAAATTTAACCAATACGTCCCATACCGTATGGTGAAATTCAAGTATTTACTAAAAGCTAGTAAATATCACTTATTACGGATATCATTGGAAAACCTGAACCATATTCTCTTAAGGATCTAGCAACCGCTTGTCACACAACAGAAGAGAATATAACTCTAAAGTGTTAAGTACTTTCCAAATACGATCACAAGAATTTAACCAAGGCATCCCATACTACCCGGTGAAATTCGAGCATTCGTTAATAGGCTAGTAAATTTCATTCAAACATTCTATTCAATGAGTTATACCATATTCGATGAAGCATTATTCGAAAGCATTTAAACTAATCGATGATACTAAGTCGATTATTAGTACTCCTCAAATTATAGAACTAAGGCTCTCAAAACATTTATTTGATTTATTATTTATTAAAATATTCCGTTGATCCAAAACTATTCCAAAAGCACTTATTTTATAAAATCAATAATTTCCATATTCCAAAGCGTGTTTTTAAGTCCACTTATTTTATCAAACAACAATTATTCCTCTTCCAAACTCTTATTGAAATAATCATTTCTTAAGAAATAAATTAATTTTATATTTTCTAAAACCTATACATTAAAATCCATAAAATATTCTCTAATACTTAAGATTTACAAGCCAAGCTAAGTGGCTTAGTACATGAAAATAAAAGCAACAGATATATTTCAAAGCTAAGTCAAGATAAATAAGAGAAGGTGCTTATAAATTTCGAAACATATATACTAAGAGCATCTCCAACAGTTTGGAGTGCGGATTTGAGAATTTCCGCACTCCAAAATGTTGGAGCCCTCATTTCTACAACAGAAATGAGGGCGGGCGCCTGTTGAACAGGCGCCTGATGTCCAGGCGCCTGTTCAACAGGCGCCTGGTAAATGCGCCTATATCAGGCGCATTTTCCCCCATTTCCTCTCATTCCTCCCTCTTCTCAACCTCCATTTTCAAACCAACTTCACGTCCAAATGCCGCCCCGTCCGGTCAAAACCGGTAGACGCACCGTTCGATATACGACTGATGCAAATATCGGACCTGCTCATATCCCTCCCGATGCTACCGTGACTCCAGCCGATCTTCGATCTTTGCACGACTTGCCTCCTACTGTTTCGCATCGACTTACTGCAGCTATAGCGACGCCACAGGTATACGTTATTTATTTATTGCTTAATAAACGACCATGTAAATATAAATGTATAATAATTCCTTATTTACCTTAACATTAAATAATCATATATTTAGGTTCGTCACGTAGCGATGAGAGGTAGTTGGTATAGGTGTATGTCTGAATATTTTGATCAGTTACTGGAGCCGATTTTGGATAGGCTACATGCATCACCTTTTGGTGAATTTCTTGCTTTACCTAGATTTGCACATGTAGATCGTTGTCTAGTAGAGGCCCTTACCGAGAGATGGTGGCCGACCACTCACACATTTCATTTTCCTGATTTTGAGTTAGGACTGACTCCCCTAGATTTTTATATGCTCACTGGCATAGAGGTTGGTCGACCTGACCGTCTCCCTGTTCCATTTGATAGTTCATTCGAGGAGTTCGAGTCATATTCAGCTTATTTACCGACTATGGCCGATGAGGAGGTTAGAGGAGGAGCTGTTACTCTACCTTGTTTGCAGCGTTATATAGTAGAGTACATGGCCGTTGAGGATATGCACACTCCCGTAATCCGTGCATTCATACTATACCTTTTTGGGTCTACATTTTTTAGTAACAATAAGGGTACTATTAGACTTGGTTTTCTGGCTGGGTTAGTAGATGTGGATGGACTCCATATATATGATTATGGTACTGCTATTATTGGTTATTTGTACGTAGCATTAGATACATATGCGCTACAGCAGTCCAGACAGATGTATGGCTTTTGGTACATTCTTCCATTTTGGTACTACGAGTATACCGCCAATATGCACCCTCGACTTGTTGTAGAGGCGAATGCCACACCTTATATTTACTTTCCCAGATTGCGTCGTTGGGGTCCTCCTATGCATTTGTCCCGTGTTGCACAAGGGGTGCACAATGAGTTGATGGAGGCTAGACAGCAGATGGATATGAGGCGGCGTGGTAACATTATCATTCGTCCATGGGATCAGTACTTACAGTTCCTAGAGCCCGGTCCTGACCATCCACTCACTTTTCATGTATCCATGTCGCGACGTAGGATCTGCTTTCAGGTTGCTACATGTCCTTTCATATGGTATTTAGGGGATCGGTGTTGGCTACAGTTGTATGGTATAGTTCGCATTCCATCAGATCCGCTACCATGGGATGATATGTACGATGATATTCGGGTTGGACCAGCTTATATTCATGCGATGAGGGGTGCGGGTTGGGTGGATGGTGAGCCATTTACAGTTTTGGGAGACTTTGATTCATATTGGGCTCGAGTAGCCCCACGTGCTTACGCTTTACCTGATTATATTCGGGGTTTGAACTCCGATCATATTGGACCGCGTACCTCTTCTGGTAGAGTTCCACTACCGCCTTCCACCTTTGAGCCTACATCATCTCAGTACACACAGCCTCCTACTTTCGACCCACCACCCCATTCGTTTAGAGCGTATGATGTACACGGTCAGGTTGTGGAGTATCCCTTGCAGTATCCTACAGACGACGCTATTACGGGTATACCATTTCAGTCTTAATTCATACAATTTCAAATATAACAAATGGCGGCCGAAGATTATATATTTTTTGATGATAGCGACGACGAATTTGATGAAATGATGGAAGATCATTTTCGCCGTGAAAAGGAACTACTAAGTATGGCTGCGCTACAGGTTGGTCAATTTAGCAGGCAACACGGTGGATCAGTTGTTGGTCGTCGGTATAAAAATCGTAGACATTCATGGCACAACGACAGACTGATGGAAGACTACTTTGTTCCGAATCCTACTTACACAGATGCCGATTTTAGAAGAAGATTCCGCATGCGGCGTCCTCTATTTCTTAGAATCCTCCAATGTATCAAGCAGCATGACAAATACTTTATCTTCAAACCCAATGCATCTCGTACAATGGGTTTGACAGGAATTCAAAAAATGACAGCTGCACTCAGAATGCTTGCATATGCAGGACCGGCGGACGCACTTGACGAAAATTTGAAAGTGGCGGAAAGCACGGTATTAGAGTGTTTGGAACATTTCTGTCAAGCTATCGTGGACATTTACGGTGATCAATACTTACGCCGACCGAACGAGGCCGATATAATTAACTTATTAAATATGCATGGTAGTAGAGGTTGGCCCGGAATGTTAGGCAGTATAGACTGCATGCATTGGGAGTGGAAGAATTGTCCAAAGGCGTATGCTGGAGCTTATCAGGGTAAATCTCATAGGTCCTCTATTATTCTTGAAGCTGTAGCGTCTTATGACTTATGGATATGGCATGCATTTTTTGGAATGCCAGGTTCGAACAATGATCTTAACGTAGTCGAACGATCTACGTTGTTCAATGATTTAGCAAACGGAAGATCTACTCCTTGTACATTTACTTTGGGAGGTAACACGTACGATCATGGATATTATCTAGGTGATGGTATATATCCGAAATGGAGTACCATTGTCAAGACAATTTCTAACCCACAAAACAATAAACAAGCAAAGTTTGCAGCGATGCAAGAAGGCCAGAGGAAGGATGTTGAAAGAGCATTTGGGGTTCTTCAGTCTAGATTTGCCATAGTCAGTAATCCATGCAGACTTTGGTCACCAGTTAAAATGACAAAAATAATATACACTTGTATTATTTTACATAATATGATTATAGAGGATGAAAAAGACATGGAAGAAGATTACGTGTACGAGGGTGCTCCTACACCACCGCCTGTTTGGCGCAACGATATGATTGGAAGCGCACTTGAACTCGAGTTTCATGTACAAAGTCAAATGTCATACCGTAGTGCTCAACTTCATCGAAGACTACAAAATGATCTCATAGATCATCTTTGGGGGTTTTCTGGAAATCAGTGAAACTCTATTTGTATTCGTACGTTTTCTACTACTGTTTATGTTGTTTCGTATTAAGGTTATTGTAATCTGTTTCCGTATAATTAAGCTAAGGGTGTTAAAATCACTTTTTAGTGTAATGCAATTTGAATGAAAAACTTATATTACTAATTGCTTGCATTAAGAACACAATACAAATAACGGTACTTAAAGATACAATGGTTGTAGAAACGGTAATTCATTTACTGATCCTCTTCAAGTCTACGCCTCATAATTTCTCTCCTTCTTTGCTCCGTATACTGCAGCTGTTCTGCAGACATATGTGACGTATCCATAAACATGATTGCATCTTCATCTCTTTGGCGGTTTCCAGTAATAAGTTGATCCATTCTTGATAACTTTTCTTGGTGTTGCAGTGCTCGAGTGTCCATTGCCCGGTTAAATCTTTCCTCAGATTCAAGCATGAGTTTTTTAATTTCGTCTTGATCCGCTGCCGCAGTCTGCTTCTTTTTGGCCGCTTTTGCACCCTGTGGCCTAACAAAATGATCTTCATTTGGGGATGGGCCTTCTTCTGATCCTAAACCGAAGCTTCCTTGGGATTCCATAGGACTGGAGGTTTCTCCAACTCTAGGCGTTTTACCCCTACAGCTGTTTGATTGAACTTGTTGAACGGTCTTCTGAAGCGATGATTTCCATTTAACATGCTCGACCAACATGTCATATACGTGCATGAACTGATAAAAATGTGGTGCTTGTTTACTATCAGGTTTATAGATTTGTTTGAACAACTTGTTTGCGGCCATTCTCTGTTCAAAAAAAAACTGGTAAACTTAAGGAACTAAGATGAAAAAAATACAATGAAATTACATTGAAGCTTACTAAATGTGTTTCATTCCCAAAGCCACTAGGATTCGTTTGCTTCAATTTGAACATTTGAGAATCGAACGTTTGCGTTTGACGATTTATTTTTCCATAATGACCTTTGACCGAAGATAGCGTTCTTTTTCGATTAATGTTCTTCCGATTGTAGCAATTAGTAATTTTGCCCCAAAAAGATTCACCACTTTGATCGGTCCCTCGAATAGGATCGACTGATAGTGCACAGTAAATGTAGCAAAGATCGTAGTCTTCCGCAGCGCTCCAACTTGCATTAGTTACTTCCCCCCCAACAGGAATCGTAGCGTCTTGCAAGTCGTATTCGTCAAAACTGGCCCTTGCAGCTACAACGTCGAAATCGGAGTACATTTTCAGTTGAGATCGGTGGCAGAAAAAAATTGCAAAAATGAAAATTGGTTTGAAATGAACGAAGAAGAGGGAGTGTTATTTAAAGAGGAAAAACGACCGTTGGGGAAACGACCGTTAGAAGATAGTAGGCGCCTGTTTAACAGGCGCCTACTAGCAACAGGCGTCTGTTGCCAGGCGCCTGTTGAACAGGCGCCTGATGTTCAGGCGCCTGTTCAACAGTCAACAAGCGCCTCAACGCATTGGACATTCTCAGCCCGAAGCCCCCCAAATCTGCACTATCACACATTCTCGCACTCTGTTGGGGACGATTTTGGGTGCGGATTTGAGAATTCTCGCTCTGTTGGAGATGCTCTAATACTTGTAAAATATGCACAGGTCAAGTTTGACAAAAAGTTATATTAGTATAGTTGTCAAATCATTCTATAATAATAAACACTCTAGCTCAAGTTCTAACATATATACAAGTTAAAAATTAAGTCTACTATTTCAAAAGCAATATGTCAGGTGGTTAATATATACACGCAAAAGCAAGGACAACTTGCACCTCTCATGTCCTTTATGCATAAAAATGTCAGGTTGCTATTTAAAACATGCACTAGGCCAAAATATTTACATATAATCCTATCACTAACTTTTTATTACATAGTCTAACTTAGTACAAATGCAGCTTCCTTATCTGACACTTATCTTTATAAAAATACACAATGTTGTTTGAGCTATTTCCATGCATAAGAAGTGAAATAGCCATAAGGGAAATGCAAAGAAACAAAGCTACAGAACTTTGCAACTTGAAATAATAAACTATATAAATAGGTGTTCACTCCTTTCAAAGCTACTAAACCATATAGGACGAAATCATTTAATATATAGGCACTGTACTGAGCTAGTTGTAAAGCAAAGGTCACTTTTATATGGACAAAAGCATGTAGAATTAGGCCACTATTTCAAAAAAAAACGAAACTGTCAGGTGCATTTAGATGAAATGTAAACAAAGTCAAGAAAGCTATATATTTAGGGTGTTATACTTACCCTAGACTTTATAACTTTTGTTAAAAAACAATTTTATTAATATATGCGTGTTATATATACATTAGACTAAGGGATTGAAAACTCTATTTATAAAATCATACAATCATTACAAAATAGCTCAAACAACAGAACAAAGCAAACAAAAGCATGCCCCTTATGTACAGCGTATGACATGTTTAACTAAACACCTATATGCCAATGCAATATCTTTAAGTGCTGCTGTTCATAGCAATGGACTAAACTGAATTGGTTTACAAAATACTTCATTGAATACTCACCCATGCATTAGCCTTTAACTATTAAATACTTATGTACTATATAAACAAACACTACACTAACCCAGCTGAAATCCTCATATATACATCATGATAAGAAGAACAAACTTTTGGAGAGGCATCAGTACCTAAATGGAACAAAATCCTAGAATTTGCAGGTAAGTCATTGAACTTGTAATATATAAATGACACACACTACACACTTGCAAATGTTCAATTCCAATTAGCTATGTATATTCACAAGGTTTAAAATATATAAATATAGTTTAAACACTTAGTAACAACAAACAAATACAAGGACACAAGCTACTCATGCAAAGGAAACTCTCTCACTATAAACAACATCACTCACACACCCTATACTCACACTAACTCACACGCATGGCTGTTGCACTTTCGTGCCTATTCACATAAAATCCACTATCACGCAATTTAAAGGTAGAAGGAAAATATGACAATACATACATACTTACAAATGAATACAAAGGAACCACAAAAGCAAGCAAATTATGGTGAGAAAAAGAACAAGAAAATAGAGATTTGGCAGTAATCAGTTAAACAAAATTCTGGAACCAAATCGGTTCCAGGTTTGTCCACAGGTCGGCGATACTCCTGGAGCAAATGAGGCTCCAGGTTAGCTCTGGTCAATGGGGAGTTTAAGTTCCGGTGAGTGATGCTTTATATTGGACAACCACTAGGGATTAAAACTGGCATGCAAGCCTTGTTCGTTCAATAATTAAGGGTCCGTTTGGTTTCATTTTGTATTTTGAGTTTTGTGTTTTCAACTTGCACTAAGAAACATGAAGAAACAAAAGAAGAAATTTATAATTCTTAGCGGTTGCGACGACCAACGGACAACGAAGGAGTTGAATTGTTCCCTGTGCTTTTCTTATCTCTCGAAACACGAAAAACAAAATAAACTTGTTTTCTATTTTACATGTTAGTTTCATTTTTCAAAATCGTTTGTTTTTCAACAATGCATACAACGGACGCGCTTTTGTATAGACGAAAACACAAAACTAAAAACGACAAGCCAAACGGGACCTAAGTTTCTTACTAAATGATTTCCTACCATTCAACTAACAAATAATATGTTTATGCTAAACTTAAAAATTCCAATCAAATGCAGATTCAAAACAACAACAATTCACCCATTTACAGAAACTTACCATAATTCGATCATAAGAACAAGCATATGATTTTAGAGAATAGTAGTGTGAGGGTTACTCACCGAAACCATTACTAACGAATTAGCAATAACCACCATGCCCTGGGTCATCACGTTTGTCACTGCCATGCTCGAGCCATCACTTCGACCTCCCCCATGTTGCCGCCCTAACCTTTGACTGCACCCGTAATCCTAGTCCATGTGCTTCATTGCTTTGAACGAGAGATCGTTACAATGATCATCTAGGTTTCTATTTTTATTTAATTTTTTTCCCTTTTCTGTAATTTCAATTTGGAGTTTGCAAAAGATGAATGTGAACAAATTTTGTTTCCAGGAAGTTTGTTCAGATATGATAAGGTTAACTTAGGAGTGATGATCTACTAATGGGCTTGTTATTCTTAAAGCCCAACAAAATAAATTAATTCAAACACATAGCTTTTAATTATCTCTTACACTAATTGATTGATCTCAAAATAATCAAAGCAAAACTATCTATTTAACTCTATTTAAAATTTCAATAATTACTTAAGAATGTGAAACGGGAATCAAATTATAAAACTTCATTTTACAAATCCCACAAGCTGTTGTTATTATCCTATTGTTATATTTGATAACCAAAACAAATCCAATTTTACAAATTCAAATTTTAATTTCACAATTTATATTACAAAATCTCAATAAATATTAATTAACCATAATTAATTAGGTCATTAACAACATGGTTGTTACAGTGATCCTTCCAATAGCCTCCGAAATCGAAGATACACATCTGAAGCAAGTCCTCCAACACTCGGTTTACTCTCTCCATCTGTCCATCTATTTGCGGGTAATAAATGGTATCAAGCTCAACTCGGTGTCCATAGCCTCCAGTAGACTACTCTAAAACTCGCTAGTGAAAAGTGGATCTCGATCGCCAGCGATGCTAGAAAGAACCCGTGTAACCTAACGATCCCCCTCATGTATGGTGCCACCAATGATGTTGTGGTCCTCGTACTCCTTACCGAAATAAAATGAGCGCATTTGGTCAGTCAATCAACTATGACCTAAATACTCTCATACTCTCTCCTACTCCTAGCAAGTCATATATATGGCTACATACTCCGCCACATGCTAGTTCATACCAAGCTAATAAAAGATCTCTTCATGTCACAGTATGTTTTGTCTCCACCAAAATGAATGGTCAGCCTAGTGAGATGAGACTCTGCCAGCACCATGTCCATCAAATCCACACACAATCTACCATCCCTCTATAACCATCTCTTTGAGTCAATGGTATAATGCCTCTACTAACTTGATTGCTTTCCTCTACCAAGCTTCTCAAAAATATCTATTAGCTCCTTATCTTGTGTAACACCCCATATTTTTAGTAACATTATTTAGGATATTTAATTATTTAAATTAAATAAAACAATGTAAGATGATTAGTGGATTGAGATTTGTGATTAAATAAAGGGTAGCTGTGCCATGTTAAATAAGTGAACTAAAGAATAGAAAGAGAATAAAAAAGTTAGGAAATATGCAAGGGAAAAATTGAAACAAGGTATATCCTTATACCCTAAAACCTTAACCCCTCAACATTCACGTTTAATTCATTTTTCACAATTCAAAGAAAATAAAAGCTAAGGTCGGCCACCATTAGGAAGAGCAAAGAAGAAGAAGAATTCAAGAGAAAGAATCCAATCACTTAACCAAGAACAAATCGCACATCCTTAATCAAAAAGCTAAGGTGAATAATGACTACATCTCATATTTTTGATTGATTTCGGTTTTAGATAAATTCCGGAAGTGTTTGTAATTATTTTACCATGCTTTGAATGATAAATGGATATGTATATACTTGTTGATGATTTATGCAATTTTATATGCATTTTATGATGAGAATTGATTTAGAAAACCTATTAAATGACATCCAATTGCCTTGGAATTTAGACTTAGATCAGAAATGATAATTTAGAAATGGATTTAAATTTCATAATTTCTTAAATTAATATGGATTTTATATAAATTTTCTAGTGAAGAAAATATTATTTTGGGTTAAAAATTAATTATGGCCAAATTATATTAGCTCAGGGTCTGAAATTTAATATATGTTGGAAAACATATTAAAAATGATTTTTTCGAATTTTTGTAGAATTTTTCTAAGTGTTTTAATGAATATATAAAATTATTTAAGGTATGCGACTTAAATGTTTTATATATTTATATAAAAGAGAAGGGGTATTTTGAAAATAATTCAAATCTTTATTTTTGAAAATCGGCAGTACTTTTAGAAAAGAAAAACGTGCAACCAATCAAAATTTGACAAACAAGGCAAGTTAGATATAAAGAAATAGTTTAAAAAGTCAAATCTACATGTTTTTTCTTGTTTCAATGTTTTTGGCACCAGGTTCCGACTCCTTACCTCCGCCTCCGACTCCATCAAAACTAATGCACATGTATCAGATATCTATTACGTAGTGTATTGGACAAAGGCGGAAAGCATAGGGTCGAAATAAGGGGTTCCGAAGAGGTTGAAGCGCTACTTTTCTTTTAAATGAAAACGCATCTGCTTTTCTTTCGACTAAATAGCTTTTGACTGGGTAAATGACTTTAAAAAGAATGGTTTTAAAGAGGTTACGCCTTTTTTTAAATAACTGCTTTTGACTAAGTCGAAGCCCCCGACTGCCACTTTTTTTACTTTTCGACCCAGATTGGTTTCGAAAGGGTCACTTTGTTTTTAAAAACAAGCCTTTTCTCCAATGCTTTCGAAGGGATGGTTTCGACACCACCACTTCTTTACTTAGGAATGCTTTCAAGAGGGTTGCTTTCGACTTAAATGTTTTAATGACCATTTTGCTCTATAAAAAGTATAACCCAAATGGTTTCGAAAGAGATGGCTTTAAAGGTTTCGAAAGGTGTTTCCACAAGATATAGATTGAACCCAAATTCTTTCGAAAGGCTTGATGTTTTAATGCGTTCGGAAGGTTTTAAGGAAAGGTTTTCCAATTATTTCGAAAGGTCTAAAAGGAAAGGTATTCCAATGGTTTCGAAAGGCAATGTTTAAGTGTTTTAAAGAGGATGTCTAAGGTTATAAAGCTTTTGTAGGAGATGTTTTTCAATGCTTTCAAAAGGGTAAAGATGAATGGTTTCGAAAGGTATGTTTTGGCCTTTGGCCTAAGGTTTTGCTTGTATTGAAAGGGATACTTTCAAAGGTTTCGAAAGGGGTTCTTTCATTGGTTTCGATGGGTTGTTTAAAGGTTTTAAACAAAAGTTTCGAATGAGTTGTTTTTGGCAATATAGCCTAAGTGTTTTTAAGTTAAAAAGGGTTTTAACTTATTTTGGAAGGGTGGGAAAAACCTTAATAATTTCATCAACACTATTTTGTGTAAAGTATATATATAATATGGCAAATAGTTTAGAGTAAAGCGAAGAGTGTGTTTTCCTTGTATGTGTATGATTTAAAGGTTTAAATCATTTTGAAAAGGTTTTCAAGGAAAAATTTAAAGGGTAGTTAACCCTAAGAAAATGACTCAGATTAGAATACTAGATGGGACTTGTGTAGGGTCGCGCCAGCCTTTAGCTAATTCAGTCCAAAATTCTAGTGTGTAGGGCTTTGTTAGAAGTGAGACTAAAATTAAGTTACATATAGAAAGGAATCTAAAAAGGAAAGATAGGTTATTGGTAAGCCCGCAAAACCATTAGGATCAGATAGACCTGGAGAAGTAAGGAAGAACAGACCGACCAGAAGAGGAGTATCTAACAGTTGTTAAATTTTTATGTTTTCTAGTAGGCCCAAGTCAGCCAAGGGTTAGTAATTAGCCAAGCAAAACTACAGTGTATGCACAGATAGTCCATATGATAATTGAAATGTACATATACATGATATTGCTTTACAGATTTAACCAGTTTTGGTTGCAGGATTATAATTTGCAAAAGACATGTTTTAAAAAGGATATTAGCGAGGGGAAACCCGTTTCGCTAAGCGGCATGGTCTCACCTAATATTAGATAACTGAGATATATAGTATTATTCACACCAGGCTTTATATTTGACTCGAAATTTATTCTCCTTAAACTCTTGGGTGCTCAAAATTGATTTGAGTGGGCTGAGGGTTGAGGGTTGAGGTTTATAGGGTTTTAGTAGGTTGCTGAATAAAAGCTTCCGGAGATAAGCAGGTGGCTGATGGATAGCTAATTAGCAGTTGTGGATATATTTTGGATTAATTCCGCTATATTGTATATATAGTACTCTGGTCAACCAAGGGGGCATCGTCATATGTCGCTCTTAGTGTAATATTATAATGACTATATTTTATCTGAACCTGGGAAAGCGATGGAATTATGTAATTTGAATGTGAAACTTGTGTCTTGAAATGTAATCAAAAAAATATTATTTTTGAATCTGTGATTTTGTTTCATATTCATTTGCTCTGATATTATGAATACCATTAACATAGCCGTATTTAGTCACCGAAAGTTAATACTATGGATGACTACAACATCTGTACGCTTAGCTTTGGGCCTCTAGATAAGGGATGTTACATCTTGCTTCTGATTTCATCCAATACGGTCCACAAGTGTAGGCTACATATCCAATGCTGCCAACAATCTCGGCATGATGTTTGATGATGGTCAGAAGTCGAACGTAGAAATGAACTCAAAATGCTTCCACTCTAAGAACAAAGGACTCAACACTGCATGTTGTCTATTCAAGGCATTGGTCACCATGTTGCCCTTGCCCAGATTATATAAGATATCGAAATCATACGATGCCGAAAACCCCATCTTCCTCTGCTGCCTTAAATTCAAGTCCATTTGGGAAAACAAGTACTTCAGAGACTTATGATCTATATATAGCTCAAACTGCTCCCCTAATAGATAATGCCTTCATGACTTAAGCGTAAAGACAATGGCTGCTAACTTAAGATCATGGGTAGGATAGTTTCTCTCATGGACCTTCAACTGTCGACTAGCTTTGCTCACTACTCCCCCTTCTTGCATCAAAACCGCGCCCAACCCCGTATCACAAGTGTCGGTATATACATTGAATGCCTTCGTACCATCTGGTAACACCAGAACAGGTGCACTAGTCAACACGTCCTTCAGCTTAATAAAAGCGTATTTACACTTTGCGTCCTATAAGAAAATTAAATTCTTCTTGGTAAGGTGGGTTAGAGGGGCAAACCAAGGAAAGTCCTTACTTCCGTGGAATTCTTAGGCATATGCCAATCCTGAATTGCAGCAACATTACTCGCATCGATTTTCCAGCCCATTTTTGACAAAATGTGTCCTAAAAAGTGTACCTCCTCATGCCAAAGTGACACTTAGAAAACTTTGCCTTCAACTTATGCTCATGGAGTGCATTGAGCACTTCTTCCAAACGCATCTGGTGCTCCTCCTCCTCCTTGAATTAACCAAAATGTCATCCACAAATACCACAACTAACTTATTAAGCAACCCTCTGAAAAATCAGGTCATCAGATCACCAAAGTAGGCAAGTGCATTGGTCAATCCGAAGGGCATGACTAACCACTCATAGAGTCCATCTAGTGTACGAAAACCAGTCTTCTAAATACTATCCTTAGCTACACGCAACTGATGGAATATGATAGATAAATCAAGTCGTGAGAACACCTTCACTCCAACCAACTGATCAAAGAGAAAGTCTTTATGGGGTAACAGGTGATGATTCTTATTTGTCAGCTCATTTAGCTCCCGATAATCATGCAAAGCCTCAAAGAACCATCGGCCTTGGTGGCAAAGACGGCTAGTGCTCCCCACTCTGAAATACTCCTTTGAATGAAGCCTTTCTCCAAAAGCTCATCTACGTGTTCAACTTGCGTCTCCCCTTTGGAGCCATATGCCTCAAGGATAAGGCAACGGGTCTGGCATTCTCCACAAGATAAATTTGGAACTCGGTCTCTCTCTCTAGGCTGGGAGACCGGTAACCTTGGAAAAGACATCTGGGTAATCTCTAACTACAGGCACCAAATCTAACTCATCATGTGATAGGTCTAATGAATATAGGTAACTCAACATAACTTAACCTCTAGGATCACAGTAAACCTCTAAACTGCGCCCACTACGAGCACCCAACCTAGCAACCTTTCTATCACAATCTAAAATACCCCTATACATCGTCATCCAATCCATGCCCAAAATCAACCCCTACATAGAAAATTCTAAGACAAAAGCATCATAATCGAACTCAACCCCTAAAATAAACAATTTCAAACCCCTACATATCATAGACAAATAAGTCGATCCTCTAACAGGGTTAGATACAACCAAAGGGACTGTAACTATGCTAGTGTCTAAGTGTAACTCATCTATAAATCTATTAGAAATGAAAAGGTGTGACACCCCAGTATCAAATAAGGAATGAGTGGATAAACTAGATAGAGTTAACATACTTTCAATCATGACCTTTTTTCACTTGTCTGCTACTGGAGGCGTACTCGAACTAGGAACTGTATCCAGTGCGTAAGCTAGAACCACCAGGGTAGAGGTCTTATGAGGTGCTGGACACTCCCGTCTTGTGTTCTCGTATTGATTGCAATTGTAACACTTAATCTTCGAACCATCCGCCTTGCACTCTTTCGCAAAATGCCCCTTCTTACCACACTTCCTGCAATACATATCCTGCTTCTTAATCTTTCCCTTGGGTCATCCTCCGCTCTTGCGACGATTCTGCTATGGGGCCTTCCCTCCAGACTTCTTGGGTTTGTAACACCCCATATTTTTAGTAACATTATTTAGGATATTTAATTAGTTAAATAAAATAAAATAATGTAAGATGATTAATGGATTGATATTTGTGATTAAATAAGGGGTAGCCATGCCATGTTAAATAAGTGAACTAAAGAATAGAAAGAGAATAAAAAGGTTAGGGAATAGGCAAGGGCAAAATGGGGAGAAGGCAAATTCTTATACCCTAAACCCTTAACCCCTCAACATTCACGTTCAATTCATTTTTCACAATTCAAAAAAATAAAAGCTAAGGCCTTTCATTAACGGGTTGCCAAGGTATAATAGAGGAAATGAAAGTATAGGGGACATTGTGGACAAGTTGACCAAGAGTGCCCATTTCATTCTGATTAAGTCAACCAGAACGGTACCTCTGTTAGCGAAGTTTTTTATGAAGAATGTAGTTAGACTGCTCGGAATTCCTAGTAGTATAGTGAGTGGTAGAGATCCTTTATTCACTAGCGAGTTTCGGAAGAGTCTACAAGATACCTTAGGTACCAAGCTCAAGATGAGTACCGCTTACCATCTGCAGACCGATGAGCAAACGGAGAGAGTTAACAAAGTCTTAGAGAATTTGTTTCGAGCTTGTGTGCTAGATTTTGGGGGATCATGGGAAGACCAACTACATCTAGTCGAGTTTTCATATAAAAACAGTTATCAGGCTAGTATAGGGATGACACCATTTGAAGCATTATATGGAAGGCCATGCAAATCTCCAATTTGTTTGTTAGAGAACGGGGATAGGTTGGTTCTTGGTCCGAATTTTGTTAGAAAAGCCGCAGAAAAGGTTAAGTTAATTCAAGCTAGAATGAAGGAAGCTCAATCTAGGCAGAAGAGTTATGCGGATAACAGACGGAAAGACTTAGAGTTTTCTGTTGGAGAACATGTTTTCATTAAGGTGTCATTGATGAAGGGTGTGATTCGGTTTGCAAAATCAGGGAAATTGGCACCGAGGTTCGTTGGACCATTTCCTATTATTGAGAGGATCGGGAAACTCACATATAGGGTAGAGTTACCGAGCAGTTTGGCAGGAGTCCAGATGTTTTTCATATTTCTCATCTATGGAAGTGTATACGAGATCCGAATACTACTATATCACCGACTGTGTTAGATGACTTATTCGTAAAGCCAAATTTGACTATAGTTGGAAAGCCAGTTCGCATATTCGCAAGAGATGAAAAGAGACTCAGGAATAAGACAGTCAGATTAGTTAAAGTCCAGTAGACCGACAATGACGGAGACTGTACTTGGGAGACTGAGAACAGGATGAGAGATACTTATCCTGATTTGTTTGATGGTATGTTTTACCTTTGATTGTTTTGATGTGCACCTTATCGTAATTTCGAGGACGAAATTCTTTAAAGAGGGGAGTCTGTAACACCCCATATTTTTAGTAACATTATTTAGGATATTTAATTAGTTAAATAAAATAAAATAATGTAAGATGATTAATGGATTAAGAATTGTGATTAAATAAGGGGTAGCCGTGCCATGTTAAATAAGTGAACTAAAGAATAGAAAGATAATAAAAAGGTTAGGACATAGGAAAGGGCAAAATTGGAACAAGGCATATCCTTATTCTTTAAACCCTTAACCCCTCAACATTCACATTCACTTCATTTTTCACAATTCAAAATATAATAAAAGCTAAGGTCGGCCACCATTAGGAAGAGCAAAGAAGAAGAAGAATTCAAGAGGAAGAATCCAATCACTTAATCAAGAACAAATCTCATACCCTTAATCAAAAAGCTAAGGTGAATAATGACTACATCTCATATTTTGATTGATTTCGGTTTTAGATAAATTCTGAAAGTATTTGCAATTGTTTTGCGATGTTTTGAATGATAAATGGATATGTATATACATGTTGATGATTTAGGCAATTTTATATGCATTTTATGATGAGAATTGATTTCGAAAACCTATCAAATGACATCCAATTGCTTTGCAAATTTAGACTTAGATCAGAAATGATAATTTAGAAATGGGTTTCAATTTTCATAATTTTCTGAATTAATGTGGATTTTATATGAATTTTCTAGTGAAGAAAATGTTATTTTGGGTTAAAAATTAATTACGGCCAAATTATATTGGCTTAGGATCTGAAATTTATATATGTTGGAAAACATATTAAAAATGATTTTTTGGAATATTTGTAGAATTTTACTAAGTGTTTTAGTGGATATATAAAATTATTTAAGGTATGAGACTTAAATGTTTTATATATTTGTATAAAGGAGAAGGGGTATTTTGTAAATAATTCAAATCTTTATTTTTGAAAATCGGCAGTACTTTTAGAAAAGAAAAATGTGCAACCAATCAAAATTTGACAAACAAGGTAGGTTGGATACAGAGAAATAGTTTAAAAAGTCAAATCTACATGCTTTTTCATGTTTCAATGTTTTCGGCACCAAATTCCGACTCCTTACCTCTGCCTCCGACTCCATTGAAACTATTGAATATGGTATCAAATATCTGGTATGTAGTAAATTGGACAAATGCGGAAGGCATTGGGTCGAAAAAGGGGTTCCGAAGGGGTTGAAGCGCTACTTTGCTTTTAAATGAAAATGCGCCTGCTTTGCTTTCGACCGATAGCTTTCGACTTGGTCTGCTTTCGACTGGGTTAATGAATTTAAAAAGGATCATTTTAAAGAGGTTGTGCCTTTGTTTTTTAAATAACTGCTTTGGACTAGGTCAAAGCTCCCGACTGCCACTTTTTACCTTTCGACCCAGATTGGTTTCGAAAGGGTTACTTTGTTTTTATAACCAAGCCACTTCTCCAATACTTTCGAAGGGATGGTTTCGACACCATCACTTCTTTACTTAGGATTGCTTTCGAAAGAGATGCTTTCGACTTAAATGTTTTAATGACCCTTTTGCTCTATAAAAATATAACCCAAATAGTTTCGAAAGAGATAGTTTTAAAGGTTTCGAAAGGTGTTTCCACATGATATAAATGTAACCCAAATGCTTTCGAAAGGCTTGATGTTTTAATGCGTTCGAAAGGTTTAAGGAAAGGTTTTCTAATGGTTTCGAAAGGTCCAAAAGGAAAGGTTTTCCAATGGTTTCGAAAGGCAATGTTTAAGTGTTTTAAAGAGGATGTCTAAGGTTTTAAAGCTTTCGAAGGAGATGTTTTTCAATGCTTTAGAAAGGATAAAGATGAATGGTTTTGAAAGGTATGTTTTGGCCTTTGGCCTAAGGTTTTGCTTGTATTGAAAGGGATACTTTCAAAGGTTTCGAAAGGGGTTCTTTCAATTGTTTCGGAAGGGTTGTTTAAAGGTTCTAAACAAAGATTTCGAATGAGTTGTTTTTGACAATATAACCTAAGTGTTTTTAAGTTAAAAGGGTTTTAACTTATTTTGGAAGGATGGGAAAATCCTTAATAATTTCGTCAACAATATTTTGTGTAAAATATAAATATATGCAACATGATAATTAGTTTAGAGTAAAGCAAAGAGTATATTTTCTTTGTATGTGAATGATTTAAAGGTTTAAATCATTTTGAAAAGATTTTCAAGGAAAAATTTAAAGGGTAGTTAACCCTAAGAAAATGACTCAGATTTGAATACCAGATGGGGCTTGTGTAGAGTCACGCCCTATACTCATTAGCTATTAGCCCCTAGATAATTTAGTTCAAAATTCTAGTGTGTAGGGCTTTGTCAGAAGTGGGACTAAAATTAAGTTACACACAGAATGGAATCTAAAGAAAAGATAGGTTATTGGTAAGCCTGCAAAACCATTAGGATCAGATAGACCTGGAGAAGTAAGCAAGGACAGACCGTCCAGAAGAGGAGTATCTAATAGTTGTTAGATTTTTATGTTTTCTGGTAGGCTCGAGTCAGCCAAGGGTTAGTAGTTAGTCAAATAAAACTACAGCTTATGGACAGATAGTCCATATGTTAATTGAAATGTAAATATACATGATATTGCTTTACAGATTTAACCAGTTTTGGTTGTAGGATTATAATTTGCAAAATACATGTTTTAAAAAGGATATTAGTAAGGGGAAACCCGTTCCGCTAAGAGGCGTGGTCTCACCTAATATTAGATAACTGAGATATATAGTATTATTCATACCAGGCTTTATGTCTGACTCGAAGTTTATTCTCCTTAAACTCTCGGGTGCTCAAAATTGATTTGAGTAGGCTGAGGGTTGAGGTTTATAGGGTTTTAGTAGGTTGGCGAATAAAGCTTCCGGAGATGAGCCGGTGGTTGACAGATGGCTAATTAGCAGTTGTTGATATATTTTTGATTAATTCTGTTGTATTGTATATATGGTACTTTAGTCAACCAAGAGGGCATCGTCATATGTCGCTCTTGGCGTAATATTGTAATAACTATATTTTATCTGAACCTAGGAAAATGATGGGATTATGTAATTTGAATGTGAAACTTGTGTCTTGGAATGTAATCAGAAAAATATTGTTTTTGAATATGTGATTTTGTTTTGTATTCATTTTCTTCTGATATTATGAATACCATTAACATAGCCGTATTTAGTCGCCGGAAGTTAATACTATGGATGATTGCAGCATCAGTACCGCTTAGCTTTGGGCCTCTAGATAGGGGATGTTACAGGGTTCTTCTTTCGCTTCATCCTTGGAGACGGTATTTAGCAAGGCCATCTCCACAGACCCTCATATGTCGCACCCATGGAATATATTAAGAGCAAACTCTTGAAGAGGTTAATTTAGCCCCTTCGCAAACTTAAAAGCCTTCTTGTGAGGGGAATTGATCAGCTCCATCCCAAACCTAGCCATCTCATTGAACCGATTCATATACTCTTTTACTAACATGTCTCCTTACTTCAGATGAATAAACTTTTCTAACTGCACTCCCCCTTCAGCTCTAGACATAAATTTCATCTTGAAACTTCTCCTAAACTCCCCCCAAGTGATCTCCTCCCTATCGGTCTCTACCTTTACTACATCCTGCTAATTCGAGGGCTCTTCCCAAGCTGTAAGCTATCTCCTCACATCATCCCTTAGACCTATTAAACCAAAAACCCTCTCGCATGTGGGAGTCCATGTCCATGAATCTACATACAACTCTGTTCCTATGTACGGCTTCCATCCAAGGCTTGCAAAATCCATACACAACTTAGCAAAATCGACGGCATATGGGTTAGTAGGAACTACACCTGGCATTCGCTTCGTGAGTCCTCTATTAGGATTAAGCTCAGCTTGTCCCCTTGCCTAAAGATATTAGTGGAACCAAATCGAGACGTTCACGCTCAAAATCTCAGCCTTATCACTTGAGCTTGAATTGCTCTTCTTCTATGTGTGGTTTAGGAATTTAATAGCAACTTTCCACGGATAGTATAGGCAAGAATAAGAGAAGGACACTACATTTGTTTAAAGCTTTTGGAAAACTTTTTGATTTTTTTATCTATACATACATACATACATACACACAGATATATATATATATATATATGTTGAATCGACTAACTTTCTATCGAATTAGAAAATAACCGAAAAATTATAATAAAAATAATCGCAAGCGCACAACATACAATTTTAGTACGTGGCGAGTATGGGTCGATTCGCAGGGAATTGTATTGATTTAAAAATCTACTCAATCAAATTAAACCAAACTTGAGATTGTTTTTAAGCTAAAAAATGTAAAACTAGCTAGAATAAGTGAATGAAAATATGATATTAGAAAACAATTTAGAGGCAAATACACTCTCATATTTTTACATAAATCAACACAAAAATAATCTATGATCTCTCTATTTTGATCTTAAGTGGAATTAGTGATGTATTTATCATAAGTATGGTTTATTTATGTTATTAATTATCATAACTTAAACCATCAAACTATAATACAACAACCAAAGCCACTTATCAAATGTAATGAAAATGAGGTCAAAGCAAAAGCTATTTTAAGTATGGTCTATTTACTATTTTATTTAGTAACGTAGATCGTCCAATTTTGATTCCACTTTAATTTCACAATCAAAAATCAATTAGTAAAATGATGATGTAAATTGTGTTTATGTTTGAATAAGAATAGCCTACTTGTGAATACAACATAGGCTATCAAATTCACATTATAAACTAACATCAAAATCAAACTCTTCATGAAGCATAAAAGAGATCATAAATCACACAATATGTTGAATTTACATAATTTTTATAGAGCTTCATTGCTCCTAAATTGAAGGGGTTTAGCTACTCATTTATGTTATCATTTTAACACTTGTAAATTTCAACATAGAAAAACAAGCAAAGTAAGAGCTAATTAAAATAAAAAGAGAATTAATCTACTTGCATAAAATAAATTTACACTACTAACATGAAAGAAAAGAGAGCATATAAATGAAAATAAGCATAAAAGAACATGTAAGTAAAAAGCAAGTAGAAAAAGAAGAAGAGACTTAGGAAGCCATTTTTATTTCTCTTTTAATTTGAGGCTATAACTTGCATGATGATGTAAAAACTAAAAACTCCATTACATGAACATAAGGGGGTATTTATACAAGCCTAAAACCCTAATCCATATTTTAGGGGACTACCCAAAATACCCCTTAGAAAGTATGGCCACCAAGTTATCACTAGCCTCTAATTAATCCTTCATTAAGTATGCATGTAACTTTAATCTCCACTAACATGTGCATTGGCTCCTAATTGTATATCAAAGTAAGTGGGTAGGTGGGGTCCTCCATGATGCATGAGTTGATTTATTTTCATCTTCATTTGCCTTCTTCTCTTGTGCATGAATGAATACATGAAAGCCTCTTCATATTTCCATCCAAATTTCTACAAATAAAAATAAAATGTGCAAGTGAATATTCTCAAAATTAATATACACACAAAATTACCATTTTACCCCCAAGTTGATGCATGAATGATGACTTGAAAGCATTTTTGAAATTTCGTTTTAAACATGTAAAAATACCCAATTATGACATTTATTTAAATAAAAATAGATGAAATATGGATGTAAAATATGCACATTTATGTGCACATCAAATACCCCCATACTTATCTTTTTATTTGTCCTCGAATAAAGAAAAACTAAGATAAATCCGTTTTTGTAGGAAACACGATTGCATTGAGCGTATGCAACTAGCCGTTAACTTCTAGGTGTCCCTAGTAGGAAGAGTGTAGTCTCGTGAGGGTTTTCAGCGGATACTACCCGCAAAATCCAAATGCAACATGAAAAATTCCTATATGCAAGATTTATTTACAAAGAGATGATTGCAAGTTTTTGAAAATATTTACAAATGAAGACTTTACTTTCAAATTGACACGTATAAGTTAAATATAAGTTCTGGTCATTATCAAGAAATTTAAGTCCTTTTACTTGTCAAATTTTCCAATAAAAATTAAGTTATCATCACAATTAGACTATATTTTGGCTGGTTGTTTCGGTTGATAACATAGTGCAACTATGAAATGGATCCTTAGTTGATTATCAAAGTTTTTCAAAGTGGTATTTTAATTTCTTTTAAATAACAAGTCAAATCAAATAAGTGAAAATAGTGCTTGGATTTCAATTACTTACCCTCTCTTTATTTGAAATTTTATTGATATTAACAATATCTACATATGCCTAACTTAGAAAAACTGAGGCCAGATATATCACTCATGCACTGCCTTGCGGGCTTACGTGAGGGGAATACAGAGCATGGCGAGTGCACATACAAGTATGTACACCTATCGACTATAGACGTTATTAATGAAAGAATTTTTATATACATGCACCTAACTCAGATAAACTGAGGCTAGATATACCGATCATGCACTGCCTTTCAGGCTTACGTGACTCTAGGTGTTAAAATATATACATATATACAAAATATTTTGTTTTGTTTTATTATGAAGAGATAGTTTTACAATATCATCTTGGCATTACTTAACTTAGAAAATCAAAAATGTTATCGTCTTTACTTTAAATCAACCACTTATTAAACAAAGATTTCAATTAGGATATTCTTCATAATTATCATCCATGAACCTTCGTATATATTAGTTAAACCATCATTACTTATAATCAAACTTTATTTTTATTTTTGTTGAGAAAAATAAATTTTCCAAGGCTTCGATTTAATAACCAAAACTTGTACTTATCCTATAGTGTTTCTTCAAAAATAAATCAAAATCTTAAAAAGAAAATTTGTTTTGATATTTTTTTTATAAAAAATTTGAGTTTTGGAAACAAAATGAAAAAAATAAACCATGAAAAATCGAAAATGAAGATGAGACTCCTCCCCGCACTTGATTTTGACTGTGTCTCCACAGTTAATGCATGATAAATGTGTAACGGGGAAAAATATGTATATATTTACAAAAGAGGGTTAACATTTCTTACTAGACGTAGCATGGCTCATAAAGAATCATGAACTCCTCCCCTTGATCACACGGTAAGTCAAAGAAAGGTTTCAAACAATGACCATTGACTTTAAAAATCGATCCATCCCAAGAGTTTTGTATTTCTATGGCACCGTGTGGAAAAATAGTTCGTACCACAAATGGTCCGGTCCATCTCGATTTTAGTTTCCCAGGAAATAAGTGAAGTCTAGAGTCATATAAAAGAACTTTTTGGTTTGGTGAAAATGTTTTTCTTAGGATTGACTTGTCATGAAAAACTTTTGTTCTTTCATTGTAAATTTTCTCGTTTTCATACGCGTCGTTCCTAATCTCTTCTAGTTCGTTGATTTGCAATTTTCTGTTTTCACCGGTTTTTTCAAGATCAAAGTTTATGTTCTTTATTGCTGAAACACCCCACACCCCTTAGTATACCAAAAAAACACACTAAAAGATGTGGTGCGTTGTAGGTATAACTAAAGCTAGTAGAGACTAAGATTCACAAGGCAAAATAGATAGATAATAACACAGCGAAAGTAATTAAGAACAATAAGTGATTTTAAAAATTAATACTTCATAAATACTTCAGAAAAACCACATATATTCCAAATACCAAATACAATTATCTTATGAAAATAAAATCTCAGTCATAAGAAAACCCAGAGTACAAACACAAACTTTCTCTCAATACAGTGCCAGTACAATAAAAGAACAAAAAGCTGGAAATAAAAAGAAGGAATACATGATAGGGTCTTCAAGTCTCTAAGAAGTTGCGGTCTATCTTCCTTGCCCCTGATTTCCTATGGGGGGAGAAAAAAGGGGAAATAGAGGAGTGGGTCAGACTAAAAGTCTGGTGAATGATAGTAATTACCAGAATCTTTAAGCAAAGTAAAAGTAATAGACCTTACAACGGTTCTAGTACATAAAAGGAAACAAAGGAGATAGAGAGAAGGAATACGAATTAACTTAATAAATATAATTGGTTAACTTTGGTTGTTTGCACTTGTCTTTGATAGCTGCTTTGATTAGGCTGAATTCCTAATCCTATAATTAGGCTGAAATCCTAATTCTACCCTCTGATCGGCCTGCTACTCCATAGACCTTACTGCGTACTAGACGCTATATAACTCCTTATACAGAAATGGTGTCTACGAATGACACACAAAGTATCTACTGTGGACTAGACGTTATATAGCTCCCTACACAGAAGGCAATGGTGCCTACGAAAGGCACAAATACTAAGCGCTTGGAACTCATAATGATTACTGAGCACCCGAATGGAAGTCGCACGCATAACTGCCACCATTCTCATGTTACATGTTGTTCCACCTATTAGGTCTTCTTATTACCTCAAGCTCCAGCATAAGTGTGCCCCTCATCCTACTTCAGGCTAATGTGAGATCACCGTGTCTATAGAAAATAGGGGAAATGCTGTTGGTACTGGCCCGTCATCCAAACAATATCTAGTTGCGCCCCTTGCCCAAATCTCCATGATTTGGACTTTTACTTATTGACCAATTACTACCATTATTAGCATAAGCGTGCCCCACTTCTCACTTCAGGATTATGTGTAACACCGTGTCCATAGAAATAATAAGGGAATGCTATTTGGTACAGGTCATACTTTAATTCTTGCTTATTAACTTAGATAAATTATTTAAGTAAGCCTTTACAATTTATCTCTACTATCTTTCCTTATTAATTTATCCTAAGTCTTCAAATAAGCCTCATTCTGTTCTATTTCTTATTATAACATACGTTATAATCATGCTTATTACTTAACCCAAGGTCTAAGTGTAAATATAAGCTTCTTTCATCTTATAGTCTTTTTAGCTATAATTCTAAGTTATAACTAGGCCAATTATCTTTAATTAGTCAAATTCTAACATTAATAACATAATTAGGCTCAATTTTAGACTTAATTTCATTTTTATTACAGTCTTTACAATTTACATCTTATCTTCCATTATTTCAGTGTTCTTATAATTTTAATCCATATTCGCATTTAATATATTCTATTCCATATGCGAAGAAGAAGGAGAAATAAAAGAAAAATAAAAATAGAAGAAATTCCAAAGCGTAGAAAAAGGATGTAAATAACGCATAAATAACAGTAAATAAATTAAAATACTGTAAATAAACTGTAATTAAATGGAAAATATATAGTTAACAGAAATAAACTAAATCAACTAAAAGGAATAGCTAAAAGAAATAGATTGAAAATAACTCTAAAAGCTGTAAATAAACCACTAAAATGGTTATTCCAAAAATCGTAGTAAAACTACAACTATTGGAAACCTATTATTTTAAAATACTTAAAAACCTAAATAATAACAATCACTCACCTGTGGTCCTAAGCTTTTCCTCTTTGGTCTTCCCGGATCCACTTGAGGGTATTAAAATTTTTGTATTAAAAAAAATTCTCTCCTTGGAAAATTATTTCTTTTAGGGTCCTTCCTGAAAAGGTGAACCCAAGCGGAGAAAATCTAGAATGAGAAAAAGTATTAGGCCTAAGGTTCTATTTATAGGTGTAGAAGTGGATCTCGGACCATTGGATTTGAGGATTGAACAGGATGCAACCACGTCATAGGCTGAATAGGAGCCATCGGATGCAAGAACGGAAGGACCAGATTGGTTAAAAGAATGCAAATGACGCGTACAACATTCGAATGAACGAAACAGACTTTTGTTCATTAAAAGGCGAGGCGGGTCGACCGGGCGGCCGACTGCCCTGGTGCCTAGGTTGACCTAGCCCATATTATTATTATTTTTTCCAATTCTTCTTTATTTTTATTTAATTCATAACTTGCTCATATTAGCTCGGATTATGACGTTCTATATATGGAAATTGACCAGAAAATAACCACATACACAATAGTGCAACTCCCGTGGCTCAATTCTGATAATTTCACAAAGTTATTTTATTATTTCATTAATTAACGAATTAATTATTATGAGTTAAATTTCCGGTTGTTACATTCTCCCCTCATTAAGGGATTTTGTCCTTGAAATCTCTAAGGATAAAAGAATGTACTAAATGTTTTCATTCAAGTTCTACAACCAACTACCCTACTATCAACCATTCATCCATTGTCCTTGAGTTTTGCAATTTATGATACTTATGTGATTAGTGTAGTGTCTATGTCCCTAACTAATGCAAAAGATTAGGCGGTCCACTGATTCAGTTGACCTCCTTTTATGCAATCATGCCCGTTCTATGTATCCAAATAAATGCAAAAATTCCTAATGATAATTGATAGTTTTATATGCATGCTACAATCATCATCCAAATACAACAACCGTGTGATAAACATCCACTTATAGCAACCATGAAAATGAAGAAAAATGTCAATGCGCACACATCCATATGCATATGCTCTAGTGTCCTAGTTAGGCCGATCCCTAACAGATAATAGTGCCTAGTGTAAGTATATGCGTCCATATCATCCACGAGCAAACACTTGCAACCACTAGCATACATCATACATAACATGTTCTATTAACATGTTTACATCAAACCCTACCATCCATAGGTTAAATCCTAAGTTCTACCCTCCCAAAGGATAATAAAAGAAAGAACCTATTCATAACGAAAGATGGAAAATAGGAAATTCTGAAACTTACTATCGAAAAGATGAGGATAGGAAGTACGAATTTTCTCTTCATTCTCCCACGAAGCGTCTGCAACATCATCTCCCCATTGCACCTTTACTAACGAAACTTCTTTATTCCTAAGTCGCTTGGTGTCTCGTCCAATGATCTTCGTAGGAATACACCGAACCGATGCTTCCCTTTCTACTTCCACCTCCTCTAACTAACCAGGCTCTACAAACTCCGTCGAGTCATGTAAGCACTTTCGCAAGTGCGAAACATGGAAAACTACGTGCACTCCTACGAGCCTCTCCGGTAGCTTCACTCGGTATGCCATCTTCCCAATTCTCTCTAAGATAGGAAATGTTCCTACAAATCTAGGAGCTAACTTTCCATTCGACCCGAACCTTACCACCTTCCTAAGCGGGGATACTTTAATAAAGACTAAGTCTCCAATCTCAAACTCAATGTCTCTCCTCCGCTTGTCCGCATAAGATTTCTGCCTGTCTTGAGCTATCTTCATCCTTCGAAGAATCAAATCCACTTTCTCCGATGTCTCCCTCACCATGTCAGGCCCAAGCAGCAACTTCTCCGTAGATTCCACCCAACATGAAGGTGACTTACAAGGTCTCCCATATAAAGCCTCGAATGGTGCCATTCCTATGCTTGCTTGGTAACTGTTATTATACGCGAACTCCACCAACGGAGGATGATCCTCCCAGGCTCCTCCAAACCAAAATGCACATCCGCAACAAGTCCTCAAGCACTCTATTAACTCTCTCCATTTGGCCATCAGTCTAAGAGTGATAGGCCATACTCAATCTAAGCTGCGTCTCTAAAGTCTCTTGCAAGCTTCTTCAAAACTCGCTAGTAAAAATAGGGTCTCTATCGCTCACTATGCTAGAGGGAATTCCATGAAGTCGGACTATCTCACGAACATATAGGGATGCCAAATAAAATGTCGTCCTCTTGCTCTTAATAGGAATGAAGTGGGCACTTTTGGTCAAACGGTACGATTACCCAAATGCTAATATTCCCCTTTCTAGAACGGGGTAAACCATCTATGAAATCCATCGAAATGCTGTCTCACTTCCACTCTGGCACATCTAAGGGCTGAAGTAATCCATCGGGTTTCTACTGCTCCGCCTAACCCTTTGGCAAATAAGACACTTAGCTACAAACTCTGCCACATCCTTCTTTATGCCATTCCAATAAAACATCCTCTTTATGTCCCTATACATCTTGTCACCACCCGGATGAATAGTCATACGGGAATGGTGTGCTTCCTCTAAAACCGCTTTTGACAAATCACTAGTGCGGGGAACATAAAGCCTCCCATCTCTCCTAAGCCATCCTTTGCCATCCATGGAATAACGTTGGAGATGTCTAGAGACTTCTCCTTGGCTAATCCTATCCATAATGTCCATGAGCTCTGAATCCTCTCGCCGCCTCGAGCTAACTTGATCCATAAGGGTAGGCTTCACTTCAAGCATAACTAACAATCCAGTGGTAATATCCGTAGAGGGCTTAAAATCAAAAGTAGAAATAAACTCCAAGCTCTTACACTCTACGAACAAAGGACTAAGGGTTGCTTTCTTCCTACTCAATGCATCCGCAACCACATTACCCTTGCTATGGGTATAAGCTATCTCAAAATCGCATGATGCCAAAAACTCCATCCATCGTTGCTGCCTCAAGTTCAAATCCTTTTGTGAGAATAGATACTTCAATGACTTGTGGTCGGTGAAAAGCTCAAACCTCTCTCCAAGCAAATAGTGCCTCCAAGACTTGAGTGCAAAAATTATGACAGCTAACTCCAAATCGTGGGTAGGATAGTTCTTTTCATGCATCCTCAACTGCCTACTACCATAACATACCACCCTTCCTTCTTGCATCAACACCGCTCCTAGACCCATCCCACATGCATTAGTGTACACAGTAAAAGGCTTAGCTCCATCGGGTAGAACTGACATTGGTGCACTAGTAATGGCTCTCTTAAGTCTCGTGAAGGAATCCTCACAATCCACGTCCCACACGAAAGTTTTATGCTTCTTAATAAGGCGCGTGAGTGGTGCCGAAATCTTGGCAAAGTCTCTAATGAACTTCCTATAGTAGTCCACCAATCCTAGGAAGCTCCTAACTTCGGTGATGTTCTTGGGGGCCTTCCAATCTTGCACTGCAATCACCTTAGCGGGGTCAACAGCCAAACCTTCCTTTGAGACCACGTGCCCCAAAAAATGTACATCCTCTCTCCAAAAGTGACACTTCGAAAACTTTGCTCTCAAATGATGACTACGAAGTGTGCAAAGAACCTCCTCTAAATGAACAGCATGCTCCTCCATATTCTTGGAAAATAATAAGATGTCATCCACGAAGTAGGCTAGGGCATTGTTTAGCCCAAAAGGCATAACCAACCACTCATAAAATCCGTCTGGAGTCCTAAATGCAGTCTTATCTATGCTATCATCGGTGACCGTAAGCCGATGGAATCCTGTGGCTAAATCAATCTGGGAGAATATCGAAGAGCCAACTAACTGGTCAAAAAGATCATCAATCCTAGGGAGTGGATATCGGTTCTTCTTTGTGGGCTTATTTAATTCTCTATAACCAACGCAAAGTCGAAGAGAACCATTTGCCTTAGTAGCGAAGACGACTGGCGCTCCCCATTCTGATATGCTTCTTCTTATGAGACCTTTCTCCAAAAGCTCACCAATCTGCTTGCTCAATTCCTTCCTCTCCCTAGGTTCCATGTGCCTCATGGGTAATGCTACTGGCTTAGCATTCTCAGTCAAATAAATCCTGAAGTCGATCTCTCTCTTAGGGTGTAGTCCCCTAACCTCCTCAAAGACGTCTGGAAAATCTCCGATGACAGGAACTGAATCTAACTCTGACGATGAAGAATCGAGGAAATAAAGGAAACTCAACATGACTGACCCTTGCAGGTCGCAAGAAACCTCGAGAGTCCTACCGCTGCATATCTCTAGTCTGACGACTCTCCTCTCGCGGTCTAATATAGCTCCATATGTGGATAGCCAATCCATCCCCAAGATCATCCCATACCTCGAGAATCCCAATACATAGGCATCGCAGTCAAATTCTACGCCTAGGATATAAATTTTCAAACCCCTACAAACCATAGATAAGTGTGCCGATCCTCCTATGAGGTTTGAAATAACGATGGGGTCCACTACTAAAGAAATGTCTAAGTGCAAAAAATCCACAAGAGAATTAGAGATGAAAGAGTGTGATGCTCCAGAATCGAATAAAGTTTGAATGGGAAAATCAGAAATGGAAATCAAACCTTCAACTGTGACTTTCCTACCTCTATCCGGAATGCCGCCTGAAGGTGATGTGTCTAACGCTTGAATCTGCTCAACTGGTGTACTAGCTCCCTGTCCCGTCCTCTGGGGACAACTCCAACTCAAGTGACCTGGCTGCCTGCAATTAAAGCATTTTCCCTTCATCTTCTCCCTTTTGCAATCCTTGGCGATATGTCCCATAATTCCACAGCTATTGCACCTCAATCCTTTCTTAATCAGCTTCTAAGGGCCATCGCCTTTCTTCTTCTCTTTGTTGTTCCTCCACCATTTCTTCTTTGGATCTTCCGACTTAACAACTTCCTTGGACTCTCCTTCCTTGACTACATCAGACATAAGTGCCATCTCTACCATAGACTCATATGTAGCTCCCATCGGTACATGAGTCAACAACAATCCCTGAAGGGGCTGATTCAATCTCTTCGCAAACTGCATAGCTTTCTTGCGCGGTGTATTCACCAACTCCATTTTGAACCGAGACAATTCATTAAATTGATTGATGTACACCTTCACTGACAGACTCCTTTGCTTCAAATTAATGAATCACACTAGCTGAACACTCTCCTTTGCTTGAGACAAAAACTTCCTATCAAATCGCTCTTGGAACCCATTCCAAGCCACCTCTCTTCCTTCTAACTTAATGACCTCCCACCAATACGAAGCCTCCTCTTTCAGCTGCCAAGATGCTAGCTGAACTTGCTGCTGATCATCCAATCCCAATAGTCTGAATATCCTCTTTGTGTCTCTAAGCCAAGCTCTCGCCTCCACAAAACTCTCCTTACCAGAAAAAGTCTTTCCACCCAAACTCGCAAAATCCTTACAAAGCTTAGAGAAATTGACGGCGGCAGGTGGGTTGATGGGATTCCCACCCGCTGGTGCTAGGTTGGGCACTTGCCTGTGTCCCTTTGGAGTTGTGGCTTGTAGATACCCACAAAACCAGGCTGGGACTGGAATGCCCTCGGGAAGGTTCGGGGCATCCACCATTCTACAAAAAGAAAAGGATAGTTTAGGAAAGAGTCGAAGGGAGATTGAACCGGACTTTTGAGGGGATTTTTATAAAAACTCTTTTATACTTAAAAACTACTTTTAAGAGTTCTTTTCTGAAAAATACTTTAAAGCAAGTTATTTTGAAAAAGACTTTACTTTTAAAAAAAAATTTAGAAACCTTGTAACCTCGCTCTGATACCAAGTGCAACACCCCCACACCCCTTAGTATACCCAAAAGGACACACTAAAAGATGTGGTGCGTTGTAGGTATAACTAAAGCTAGGCAGAGACTAAGATTCATAATGTTAGTCCATAGGATAGTGGTTTTGATGACAACAACTATAGAAGTGTTATAAAATATATATGTGCAGGAAATCTATATGCAGGTATCAACAAAAGAAGACTGTACAGTAAAGAAAACAAAATTGATGAAGACAAAGATCAAGAGTTCAAGATTGAAGACTCATGAGATTCAAGACATTCAAGAGTTCAAGACAAATAATATAGTTAGGTTAGATATTTGTTAAAACTCCTTGAAAGCACTATCATTCTTTTTTATCCAATTTACTCGTGGAATGGAATCCACTTCGTTCTTGTTAAAGGGATGGAACCCTAGTGAGATGGAACTCACGAAATATCTAGTGGAACGGATAGTAGCCCTATTTTGTTATCCACTAATTTTGATTCAAAATGATTTTCAAAATTATCTCTTGTTTTATAAAATGATTTTCAAATATTCCTTTTCAAAAGAAAAACCTTCGTTCACATTTCCAAAAATGTTTTAGCCTCAAAATCATATTTATCATTTTGTTATATTTTGATTTCAAAATTGTCCTTGATATTTTAGCCTCAAAATCTATTTTAATATTATATTTACTTTAGTTTATTTACTTTGATTTTAAATATATTTTAGTATATATACATATATACATTCATAAGTATTTCTACTTCTAAATACCTTCTGCAAATACATAGAGTCCATTTGAATAAAGTTGCATATGTTTTAAATCATCATTTTCAAAGTAAAGCAAATCATCACTTTTTACTAGACCATGTCGACATCCTATTTACCTGTCATGTCGACATGCTTCCCGTTACAGCAAAGGTTGTTTTCAAAAGAAGTGTCTATTCGCTTAAACCTCTTCGAATGGACACATCCATTCATTCTCTATAAATAGAGACTGTTATGGACGTTTTCCAGTAACTACTTTCTTCATTTTTCTCTCCTCTTTACTCTCTTATCTTATTTTCTAATCATCCTATCCATATTCTGCCGAAATCTTAAGTGAATCAAACCAGAATATCTCTAGTTTGATTCTCTGCCACTCTCTTCAAAGAATCTCAGTGCTTATCAGAGTTATAGATACATTTGTACTCAAAGAAACTTGTGTGGGGTTATAAAGGTGTGATCGTGTCCTTGGAAATCGATCGGGTGAACTTGTGTCTTGTGAATCAAGTGGTTCTACCCAGAGACCTGAGAATCTGGAGGGTGTACCTCGTTGCCTTGGAATCGAGGGATTGTAATCTAGATTATTGTTGAATAGAAAGCCGTACGGGTTGTGCGGGACTGGATGTAGGGTAACACCGAACCAGTATAAAATTCCTGGTGTGTTCTTTCCTTTACTTGCTTTTTATTTATATTTGCATTTGTTTGTGATTCTGTGATTTGATCTGTGATTGTGTATTTGCATTAAGTTAGTTAATTCAATTTAAATCAAAGAAGTTTTAAAGAAATTCTTAAAACACTATTCACCCCCTTCTAGTGTTAAATAGCCTTAAGATCATCTTCCGCGTCCCTTTCATTTGGTATCAGAGCAAGTTTTTCAAAGTATTCATAATCTGATTTTTGAAAAGTTCATGGCTAAGTTTGAAATGTTTCCTAAAAATATTTCTTTAATGATCAAATCATTGTGGTCTCATAAATTGATGCATGATAGTTATATAGAATCAGGTAATCTACAAAAGTTGCTCACTGTACAGGAATCTTGCTTCATGGCGACAAATGAATCTATTCACAATGGACAAGCTGTGCAAATAAGGAAAAACAAGTGGATACTTGATAGTGGATGTTCAAGACATATGATAGGAAATCCAGAGATACTCAATGACATTATTTACAAGAATGGAGGATTGGTTAATTTTGGGGATAATTCAAAAGGTTATGTGATTGGCATCGGCAATGTAGGTAATTCTGAAACTCCTATTATTTCAAATGTTTTGTTAGTTAAAAATCTACAACATAATCTACTTAGTATTAGTCAGTTATGTGATAAAGGATATAGGATTAAATTTGAAAAGACAAGTGTCACATCGAAGATAATAAATCTAATATTATCTTTGAGGGAGTTAGGAAAAAGAATATCTATATTCTTAGTATGAAAATTTCAAATGATAATCTATGTCTTTTGGCCAATACAAGTGACCCTTGGACTTGGCATAAGAGATTTGGACATTTGAATTTTAAACTCTTATCTAGACTATCCAAACTTGATCTAGTAAGAGGCCTCCCTAAGATGCAATTTAAAGTAGATAGTATATGTGATGCATGTCAATTAGGAAAACTTAGAAAACGTTCCTTTAAACTTAAAGATATGATTTCTACTTCAAAACCTCTTGAGTTACTTCACCTAGATTTATTTGGTCCATCTCAGATTCAATCAATCAACCATAGTAAATATGTCTTTGTAATTGTGGATGATTATTCCAGATATACATGGACAATCTTTCTGAAACATAAAAGTGATACTTTTGATTATTTTAAAAGTTTTTCAAAAAGAGTTCAAAACCAACTTTCTTCCAAGATCATCACTATTCGTAGTGATCACGGTGGTGAATTTGAAAATGAGAAGTTTGAGGAATTCTGTAATCAGAAGGGAATTACTCACAATTTTTCGTTTCCAAGAACTCCACAACAAAACGGAGTAGTTGAGCGTAAGAATAGGACGATTCAAGAGTGTGCTAGAACTCTACTTTCTGATAGTAAATTACCAAAACATTTTTGGGCTGAAGTAGTTGCAACAGCCTGTTATATTTTGAATAGGATTCTAATTAGACCTCTAACCAATAAAACACCTTATGAACTTCTTTTCAATAAGAAACCTAAGGTATCTTATTTCAGAATTTTTGGAAGTAAATGTTTTATCTTAAATACAAAAGATAATTTAGATAAGTTTGATCCTAAATCCGACAAAGGAATCTTTATCGGATATTCTAACAGGAGTAAAGCTTATAGAGTTTTTAATCTAAGAACAAACACTATTGAAGAAACTTTACATGTTTCCTTTGATGAAAATTTCAAAGAAGTTGATCAGACTAATGATGAGGATGACTTAGTTATTTCTAATCATGAATCTGTAGATGCTACAAATGAAACTTTTCATCCAAATAAAAAGATTAGGCTTTTAAAAGATCACCCTGTAGAAAATATTCTAGGAGATATGCAATCTGTTGTTAAAACTAGGAATCAATTAAACAGTATGAGTCATGTTGCTTTTATATCCTCAATAGAACCTAAAAATCCAAAGGAAGCATCAACTGATGATTCATGGATTCTTGCTATGCAAGAAGAATTGAATCAATTCACCAGAAATGATGTTTGGGAACTTGTTCCTAGACCTGAGGATAAATCCATTATAGGCACTAAATGGGTATATAAAAATAAATTAAATGAATTAGGTGAGGTCGTTAGAAATAAGGCTCGACTCGTTGCACAAGGTTATTGTCAAGAAGAAGGTATAGATTATGACGAAACCTTTGCACCCGTAGCAAGATTAGAAGCTATTAGAATTCTGCTTGCTTTCACTAATTTCAATAATTTCAAACTTTTTCAAATGGATGTCAAGAGTGCCTTTCTAAATGGTTTTGTAAAAGAGGAAGTTTATGTTGAACAACCTCCACACTTTGAAGATACAAAATTTCCAAATCATGTTTTTAAATTAAAGAAAGCCCTGTATGGTCTAAAACAAGCTCCTAGAGCTTGGTATGATAGACTTAGGTCTTATCTTTTGCAATCTAATTTTGAAATAGGTAAAGTAGATAACACACTTTTTATTAAAAGAAACAAAAATGATATTCAACCTGTACAAGTGTACGTAGATGATATTATTTTTGGATCAACCAATTCTGACATGAACAAAGAATTTTCTGACATTATGACAAAAGAGTTTGAGATGAGTCATATGGGTGAACTTAACTTTTTCCTAGGATTACAAATCAAACAATTAGATAATGGTATCTTTATCAGTCAAGAGAAGTATGCGAGAGAGTTAATTAGTAAGTTTGGCTTGACCAATGTGAGTGGAAAACCAACTCCCATGGCAACCAATATAGCGTTAAGTAAGGATGATCTATCCAAAGACGTAGATCAAACCTTGTATAGAGGAATGATTGGATCACTTCTCTATATAACTGCTAGTAGACCAGACATCATGAACAGTGTCTGTCTCTATGCAAGATATCAATCTCAACCCAAGGAAACTCATCTAAAAGCTGTGAAACGTATCATTCGATATGTTAAACACACCTTTGATTATGGATTTTTCTACCCTAAGAATGATTCATTTGAATTAGTTTCCTACTGTGATGCTGACTATGCTGGGTGTAAGTCAGACCGAAAGAGTACAAGTGGAACTTGTCACTTTCTAGGTCATTCCTTAATTTCCTGGTTTAGTAAAAAGCAGAATACTGTTTCCCTATCAACAACTGAAGCAGAGTATGTTTCTGCTGCTTTAGCTTGTTCTCAAGTTTTGTATATGCAACAAACCTTGAATGATTTTGGTATATCTATCACGAAATCTCCAATTTTCTGTGATAACACTAGTGCCATTAGTTTGTCCAAAAACCCAACTCTCCATGCCCGAACTAAACATATTGACATTAGACATCATTTTCTAAGAGATAACGTAAATAAAGAGAAAATTTCTCTTGATTTCGTTAATTCTGAAAATCAAATAGCTGATATTTTAACCAAACCTTTAGGAGAACCTGTCTTCACCAAGTTAAGAAGAGAATTAGGTATATGTTCTCTTTCTGAAATATAGTATATAGTATAGCAGTATGTGTAGGGGAAGTTTGTTTTGATGCTTATGGGAACATTGTGGAACAACATGGAAACTTCTGTTTCCATTACCCAAATTGTCCTGTCCACAAGTCTCCCATCATCAAAAACAACCGTTGAGTTGTTTATTTTCTTGTTTTAGTTATTTATGTGTTTATAAGTTTAAATAGTCATGTATATAGTAATATTGAAATGAATAAAATAATCTGTGGTTAAACTTATTATTCTCATTCTTATATTACTCATATATATCATTCTGAGTATACAATATTTAGAATTGTTATATCTAGTTTCAGTATTATTAATGATAACACTATCATTAATATCATAGATTTAGGGGGAGTTAGTGTCATTTTTTTTGTTGATGACAAAGGGGGAGAAGTATAAAATAGGTTAGTTAGGCATAGATTAAGGGGGAGTTATTAGATTTAGGGGGAGTTATAAGGAGAATATAAATATTTTATAAACAAAGGTTGTCATCATCAAAAAGGGGGAGAATGTTAGTCCATAGGATAGTGGTTTTGATGACAACAACTATAGAAGTGTTATAAAATATATATGTGCAGGAAATCTATATGCAGGTATCAACAAAAGAAGACTGTACAGTAAAGAAAACAAAATCGATGAAGACAAAGATCAAGAGTTCAAGATTGAAGACTCATGAGATTCAAGACATTCAAGAGTTCAAGACAAATAATATAGTTAGGTTAGATATTTGTTAAAACTCCTTGAAAGCACTATCATTCTTTTTTATCCAATTTACTCGTGGAATGGAATCCACTTCGTTCTTGTTAAAGGGATGGAACCCTAGTGAGATGTAACTCACGAAATATCTAGTGGAACGGATAGTAGCCCTATTTTGTTATCCACTAATTTTGATTCAAAATGATTTTCAAAATTATCTCTTGTTTTATAAAATGATTTTCAAATATTCCTTTTCAAAAGAAAAACCTTCGTTCACATTTCCAAAAATGTTTTAGCCTCAAAATCATATTTATCATTTTGTTATATTTTGATTTCAAAATTGTCCTTGATATTTTAGCCTCAAAATCTATTTTAATATTATATTTACTTTAGTTTATTTACTTTGATTTTAAATATATTTTAGTATATATACATATATACATTCATAAGTATTTCTACTTCTAAATACCTTCTACAAATACATAGAGTCCATTTGAATAAAGTTGCATATGTTTTAAATCATCATTTTCAAAGTAAAGCAAATCATCACTTTTTACTAGACCATGTCGACATCCTATTTACCTGTCATGTCGACATGCTTCCCGTTACAGCAAAGGTTGTTTTCAAAAGAAGTGTCTATTCGCTTAAACCTCTTCGAATGGACACATCCATTCATTCTCTATAAATAGAGACTGTTATGGACGTTTTCCAGTAACTACGTTCTTCATTTTTCTCTCCTCTTTACTCTCTTATCTTATTTTCTAATCATCCTATCCATATTCTGCCGAAATCTTAAGTGAATCAAACCAGAATATCTCTAGTTTGATTCTCTTCCACTCTCTTTAAAGAATCTCAGTGCTTATCAGAGTTATAGATACATTTGTACTCAAAGAAACTTGTGTGGGGTTATAAAGGTGTGATCGTGTCCTTGGAAATCGATCGGGTGAACTTGTGTCCTGTGAATCAAGTGGTTCTACCCAGAGACCTGAGAATCTGGAGGGTGTACCTCATTGCCTTGGAATCGAGGGATTGTAATCTAGATTATTGTTGAATAGAAAGCCGTACGGGTTGTGCGGGACTGGATGTAGGGTAACACCGAACTAGTATAAAATTCCTGGTGTGTTCTTTCCTTTACTTGCTTTTTATTTATATTTGCATTTGTTTGTGATTCTGTGATTTGATCTGTGATTGTGTATTTGCATTAAGTTAGTTAATTCAATTTAAATCAAAGAAGTTTTAAAGAAATTCTTAAAACACTATTCACCCCCCCTCTAGTGTTAAATAGCCTTAAGATCATCTTCCGCATCCCTTTCACACAAGACAAAATAGATAGATAATAACACAACGGAAGTAATTAAGAACAATAAGCGATTTTAAAAATTAATACTTCATAAATACTTCAGACAAACCACATATATTCCAAATACCAAATACAATTGTCTTATGAAAATAAAATCTCAGTCTCATCAGAAAAACCAGAGTACAAACACAAACTTTCCCTCAATACAGTGCCAGTACAATAAAAGAACAAAATGCTAGAAATAAAAAGAAGAAATACATGATAGGGTCTCTAGGTCTCCAAGAAGCTGCGGTCTATCTTCCTTGCCCCTGATTGCTTATGGGAGGAGAAAAAGGGGAAAATAGAGGAGTGGGTCAGACTAAAAGTCTGGTGAATGATAGTAATTACTAGAATCTTTAAGCAAAGTAAAAGTCCTTACAATAGTTCTAGTATATAAAAGGAAACAAAGGAGATAGAGAGAAGGAATACAAATTAACTTAATAAATACAATTGATTAACTTTGATTGTTTGCACTTGTCTTTGATAGCTGCTTTGATTATGCTGAATTCTTAATCCTATAATTAGACTGAAATCCTAATTCTACCTTTTGATCGGCCTGCTACTCCATAGACCTTACTGCGGACTAGACGTTATATAATTCCCTACATAGAAATGGTGTCTACGAATGACATGCAAAGTATCTACTATGGACTAGACGTTATATAGATCCCTACACAGAAGGCAATGGTGCCTACGAAAGGCACACCTACTAAGCGCTTAGAACTCATAACGATTACTAAGCACCCGAATAGAAGTCGCATGCGTAACCGCCACCATGCTCATGTTACCTGTTGTTCCACCAATTAGGTCTTCTTATTACCTCAAGCTCCAGCATAAGCGTGCCCCTCATCCCACTTCAAGCTAATGTGAGATCACCGTGTCCAAAGAAAATAGGGGAAATGCTGTTGGTACTGGCCTGTCATCCAAACAATATCTAGTTGCGCCCCTTGCCCAAATCCCCATGATTTGGACTTCTACTTATTGACCAATTACTACCATTATTATCATAAGCGTGCCCCTCGTCTCACTTCAGGATTATGTGAAACACCGTGTCCATAGAAATAATAGGGGAATGCTATTTGGTACAGGTTCTACTTTAATTCTTGCTTATTAACTTAGATAAATTATTTTAATAAGCCTTTACAATTTATCTCTACTATCTTTGCTTATTAATTTATCCTAAGTCTTAAAATAAGCCTCATTCTATTATATTTCTTATTGTTACCTATGTTATAATCATGCTTATTACTTAACCCAAGGTCTATGTGTAAAAATAAGCTTCTTTCATCTTATACTCTTTTTAGTTATAATTCTAAGTTATAACTAGGCCAATTATATTTAATTAGTAAAATTCTAACATTAATATCATAATTAGGCTCAATTTCAGTCTTATCTCCATTTTTATTATAGTCTTTACAATTTACATCTTATCTTTCGTTATTTCAGTATTCTTATAATTTTAATCCATATTCGCATTTAATCTATTCTATTCCATACGCGAAGAAGAAGGAGAAATAAAGAAAACTGAAAATAGAAGGAAATCCAAAGCGTAGGAAAAGGATGTAAATAACGCATAAATAATAGTAAATAAATTAAAATACTGTAAATAAACTATAACTAAATGGAAAAGCTATAATTAACAAAAATAAACTAAAATCAACTGAAAAGAATAGCTTAAAGAAATAGACTGAAAATAATTCTAAAAACTATAAAATAAACCACTAAAAAGGTTATTCCAAAAATCGTAGTAAAACTACAACTATTGGAAACCCTATTATTTTAAATTACTTCAAAATATAAATAATTACAATCACTCATCTGTGGTCCTAAGCTTTTCCCTTTTGGTCTTCCCGGATCCACTTGAGGGTATTAAAATATTTTTATTAAAAAGATTCTCTCCTTGGAAAATTATTCCTTTTAGGGTCCTTCCTGAAAAGGTGAAACCAAGCGGAGAAAATCTAGAATGAGAAAAAATGTTAGGCCTAGGGTTCTATTTATTCGTAAGCTGAATAGGAGCCATCGGATGCAAGAACGGAAGGACTAGATTGGTTAAAATAATGCAAATGACGCGTACAACGTTCGAACGAACGAAACGAACCTTCATTCGTTAAAAGGCGAGGCGGGTCGACCGCCCTGGTGCCTAGGTCGACCTAGCCCATATTATTATTATTATTATCATTATTTTTCGATTCTTCTTTATTTTTGTTTAATTCACTTGCTCATATTAGCTCGGATTTTGACGTTTTATATTTGGAAATTGACCAAAAAATTACCATGGACACAATGGTGCAACTCCCGTAGCTCAATTCTGATAATTTCACAAAGTTAATTTATTATTTCATTAATTAACGAATTAATTATTATGGGTTAAATTTTGGGTTGTTACTATTGCCCACAATGCTTTGTGTTCGATTTCAACTGGTAAATGGCAAGCTTTCTCGTAAACTAAACGAAATTAGGATATCCTAAGGTTAGTTTTAAAAGTAGTACGGTAAGGCCAAAGCACGTCGGTCAATTTCTGAGACCAATCTTTACGATTTTTATTAACGGTTTTCTCCAAAAAAATATTTATTTGATGATTTGAAACTTCAACTTAGCCACAAGTTTGAGGATGATATGGAGTTGATAACTTGCGGGTTATCGAGTATTTCTTCATTAAAGTTTCAAATGAACGATTGCAAAATGGGTGCCGTTATCGCTTATTATTGTGCGAGGTGTGCCGAACCTCGAAAAGATGTTTTCTTTAAGGAATTTCACAACAATTCTATGGTCGTTGGTTTTACATGGAACGGCTTCGAACCATTTCAAGACGTAATCAACAGCAACAAGAATGTACAAATTTCCAAAAGAATTGGAAAACGGTCCCATAAAGTCAATACCCCAAACATCAAAGATTTCGACTACAAGAATGAAGTTTAGAGGCATCATATTTCGTCGAGAAATTCTTCCCAACATTTGGCAACGATCGCAAGTTTTACAAAATTCGAATCAGTCTTTGAAAAGAGTAGGCCAATAGAAACCACAATGAAGCACCTTTTCAGCAGTTTTTTGAGGACCGAAATGTCCATCGCACGCATGATCATGACAAAACGATAGAACACTCCTTATTTCACTATCTGGGATGTAATGTCGAATGATTTGGTCGAAAAAGTATTTAAACATGTATGGATCATCCCAATAGAAGTACTTGACTTAAGAAAGAAATTTATGTTTATCTTGTTTCGACCAAAATGAAGGAGTTCTTTAGTGACTACATAGTTCACTATGTCGGCATACCATGGATCGACAGAAATAGAAAGGAGTTGTTCATCGGGAAAGTTTTCATTGATTGGTAAAGGCGATGATGTGTTGGGAAGACGAGACAAGTGATCGGCTATGATATTGTCGGATCCTTTTTTGTCCTTAATTGTAAGATCAAATTCTTATAGTAAAAGGATCCAACGAATTAAGCGAGACTTAGCATCCTTTTAGCGAAGAGATATCTAAGAGCAGAGTGGTCTGTGTAAACAGTAATGTGTGAGCCTATCAGATATTGTCTGAACTTTTCAAGCGCGAAAACTACCGCTAGAAGCTCTTTTTCAGTGGTTTTGTAGTTCAGTTGAGCATTGTTCAGAGTCATACTAGCGTAGTAGATAACGTGAAGGATCTTGTTGATGCATTGTCCTGATACAGCACCAACTGTAAAGTTCAAAGAATAACATATTATTTCAAATGGAGATCCCAATTCGGTGAGCAAATTACCGGAACATAAACAAGTTTGTTTTTGAGATGTTCGAAAGCAGAAACACAATCAGAATTAAAGTCAAATGGAGCGTCATTTTCAAGAAGAGTCGTAAGAGGTCGAGCAATCTTACTGAAATCTTTTACAAAGCGTCGATAAAAACCCACGTGTCCAAGGAAAGAGCGACTGTCTTTAACGGATTTGGGAATGGGTAGATTTACAATGACATCGATCTTCGTTTTATCTATCTCAATGCCTTTATTTGAATTGACATGTCCAAGGAATATGCCTTGAGTGACCATAAAGTGGCATTTTTTCCAATTTAGGTTAAGTTTTTATCCTTGCATCATTTATGAACCAGTTCAAGATGGTGTAAACACTCAGAAAAAGAGTTTCCAAAGATAGAAAAATCATCCATAAACACTTCAAGAAACCATTCAATCATATCGGAAAAGATGCTGACCATGCATCTTTGAAACATAGCAGGATCATTGCTAACGCCAAAAGGCATACGTCGATACGCAAAATGCCAAAGGGACATGTGAAAGTTGTCTTCTCTTGATCTTCGGGAGTGATTGGAATTTGGTTATAGGCAGAATAACCATCAAGAAAGCAGTAGAATTCGTGTTCGACTAAATGTTCGAGCATTTGGTCGATAAAAGGAAGAGGGAAGTGATCCTTGCGTGTTACAGCATTTAATTTTCGATAATCAATGCAAACACGCCAACCCGTTTGAGTACGAGTTGGAATAAGTTCGTTTGAGTCGTTCTTGATAACGATAAGCCCAGACTTTTTCGGCACGACATGAATTAGGCTAACCCATGAACTATCAAAGATTGGGTATATGATACCATTGTCAAGAAGTTTAAGAATTTTTTTATGCACCGCATCCTTCGTTTTTGGGTTAAGCCTTCGTTGCACGTCATGAACAGGCTTGGCATCGTCAATTAAACGGATGCGATGTTGAACAAGAGCAGGACTAATTCCCTTTATATCGGTGATCGACCATCCCATTGCTTCCTTGTTTTTGGACAGCATTGAAAGTAAGGAAGTTTCTTGATCAAGAGAAAGAGTTGCAAAGATTATGATGGGAAACGTTCCATTATCACCTAAGTATGCGTACTTAAGGTGATCGGGAAGGGGTTTAAGGTCCAACTTTGGGGGTTGCTTGATTAAAGAATTAGATTGAGATTCAAACTCTACTGGAAGCGATTGAAATGGGAGCATGTAATCAATCTCGTTGGGGAATTCATGAAACAATCTTTCGTACTCAGCCTCGCGTTCATCGTTAAGGTCGATTATCTTGTTTTTGAAATTTTCATGAATGACACTAACTTCCAACGTTTGGTCGCGTGGTTCATTCGATTGGTTTTCAAGATTGAAAATGTTATGATCCAAAGTCATGTTTCCAAAAGAATTTTTCATCGAACCGTTGCGACAATTGATTAAGTCATTGAGGTGGCTAAGAATGGTCGGCCCAATATCAAAGGGATTTTATTCGTAGAGTTGGTCACATATTGCGCTTTGAGAACGATAAAATCAACGGGGAATATGAATTGCCCTACTCTAATGAGCACGTCCTCAATTTCTCCCACGGGCTTCTTAATGGAACAATCAGCGAATTGAAGCGTGACCTTTGTTGGTTTGAGCTCACCTAAACCTAATTGTTCATATATAGAGTATGGATTCAAATTGACACTTGTGCCTAAGTCTATCAAGCATTTGTTAATCATCGTGTCTCCAATTGTACACGAGATCATGGGGCAGCAAGGATCTTTGTATTTAATGGGAATTGATTGGGACAAGACTTCACTTAAACTGGCCGCTAAGAAGACTTTTTTTGGCACTTGAGTGTCTCTTTTGGGTACACAAGTCCTTAAGAAATTTAGCATAAGTTGGGACTTGATACATGATGTCAAGAAGCAAGATGTTAACTTTCACTTGTTTAAAAATTTCCAACATCTTTTCCATTTGGTCCGAGTGTTTCTTGGGTTGAAGGCGACGTGGAAATGGAACATGATACTCAGTAGGTGGGTCTATTTGAGTAGAAGAAGAATTTGGATTGGAATTTGACTCAACGTTTGGCTCCATGTTCTATTTAGATTTGTTTGTTGTTTTAGAAGTGTCGAGAGGGGTTTCCGGTAAATCATTTGGATTAACAACTTGATTATCGATTTGTTTTCCAGAACGTGAAGTTGTGATAGCATTCATTTGGGTTACGTTGCTATCTTGAACAACATGGGCTTGATTCGAATTCGTGGTCAGATTTCTGGGATTTGGAACAGGATGACTTGGGAATGTGTCTCGTTCACGTTCACTCACAGACGTGGCTAATTGACTCATTTGCGTTTCAAGTTTTGCAATCGATTGGCTCGTGCTTTGCATATATGAGGTAAATAAGTTTTGCAAATTGTTGTTTGATTATAAGCTTTGAGTGGTTGCTTTAGCCTACGTTTCAAGACTTTTCTCAAGTGAACTTAAACGTTTATCATCTTGAAGAGGGGGAGCAAAATTATTGTTTGATAGTTGCGGTTGATTTTGAGATGGACCCGCAAAGTTTGGTTGGAAATGATTGGGTTGAAGGGGAGGATTCGAAGCATTATTCGGAAATGCTTGAAAATTGGGACAAATCACATTCGTGTTGGGATTGTTTTGGTTTTGAGCAAAATACAGATGATTTCTCCAACCAGGATTATACGTTGGAGAAAACGGGTCATTTTTAACCTTGTTGAAAGCGTTGAGTTGTTCAATCGAATTAGGGAACTGATCGGCTATGTGATTCGGATCATTACATTTATAACACATGGGTTGGGAAGCTTGGTTCATTTGGTTCAATGAGAAAACGTTATCGAATTTATTAATCATTGCGTCGATTTTAGCTTCCAAAGCCAAAGATGATCCTATCAAGTGTGCACGCGATTGTGAGTATATTGGTTTTTCGTTCGAACGTTCCCATTGGGACGATTTTTCGGCTAGGTTTTCAAGAAATTGCCAAGCATCATCGTGATGTCGGGCGAGAAAGTTGCCTTGGCACATTGATTTGAGCATGGTTTGTGAGCTATTTTCGAGTCCATCGTATAAGATTTGGCAAAGCGTCCATTTATCGAAATTATGGTGTGGACATTTCATCAAAAGCTCTTTAAATCTTTCAAAATATTTTCCAAATGGTTCTCCCATGAATTGATGAAAATTTACGGTTTCGTTTTAGATTTTAGATGTTTTTTCCATGGGGTAGAACTTTTTTAAGAAAACTTTCACAAATTCTTCCCAAGTTTTAATCGAGTTAGATGGTAAGCTGTACAACCATTTTTTAGCGTAATCCGTAAGAGAAAATGGAATTAATCAGAGTTTGATTCCGTTGTTGGAGTTTCATGGTTGCGCAAACTTGTGCAAATTTCGTCAAGAAAATGTATGGGTCATCATGCTCAAAATTACCAAATTTCGGAAGCGTGACAATATGGTTTGAGTGAATTTCGAAATGGTTACCTGTTGGGGCGGGTAACGTGATGCAAGAAGGAATAGAAACTCTTTCAGGAAAGATTCTATCCATAAGAGTTCGAGGGGCATTTTTGTTCGCCATTGTAGGAGGATCGTTTGTTCGAGTAAACGATTAGTTGTTGAGTAGCGAGTCCAAGTGTTCGTTGTTGTGTCACGAGTCTAAGTACTCATGCACAAGTAAAAGTCGAGAAGAGAAGTAGAATCACATTTAAGAGAAAGAAGCACGGTTTAGAAAATAAAGTGAGAAATTGTTTGTTGCTTATTTTTTTTATATCTCTTATTTTTTTAAGGGAAAAATATTTACTAAAAGAGATCTATTTTTCAAAAAGGGAGAGTTGATTTTTGGATTTTCAAACTTTTTTTTTATTTTTATATGTTTTTTTGTTTTTCAAAAGATTATATATATATATTATAGATTTTTGTTTTTCTAAAAAACTAACCCAATTTTTTTGATTTTGATTGAAAATTTTCAAAGGAAAGGATTTAAAAACTAAGTTAAGGAAAATTTACAAATTTTTTTTAGTTTTAGATTTTGAATTTTTTTTAAATATGCATGAACTAATGCAACTAAATGAATGCAAATGACTTAGTTACAAATTTTTTGTCCTTAGTATCTCCTAATCCAAAATTGTATAATCACACTTTGTCTTATATCAACAAGATATTTCTTAGCCAGGTAACAGACAGGGGTTATCGGTGTACCATGAATCACCGTAGCAACGCAGTCAAAGGTTTAAGTACCTTCAAAGAAACAATTAGTATAATTTTTACGAATCATCGTAATATTTATAACCGATTATTGCTCTGCCGTAGCCTAGACACCAAGAATAAAAATTGTTCAAAAAGGACAGCTTGTCAAGATACAATTAAGCCCTAGGTGAGCTCGTGATTCCCTTAAGTCAACTGTCTAACTGTTATTATTAGTCAAAATTCTAGGATGATATGCAATTTGTGGGCCGAGGAAGGGGTGATGAAATCCCCCACCTTATGTGGATTTGGGTATTGCCCTTAGAAAGAAAAATAAGATGAAATGAATGCAAAACAAGAATTAAACGTGAATTAACAATGCAACTACAATTGAAATTTGTTTTTGTTTTTTGCTTTTTGTTTTTGAATTATATATATATATATATGTAAATGCTAGCAACCAACAATGCAATTAAAATAAAAACAAGAGATTAGAGCACGATACCAGAGCGTGCATAGTTATTAGCAAATTTTTAAGCAGCGATTTTTAGCACAATTAGCAAGCAAAGCAAAGCAAAGCAAAGCAATTATTTTTGGCAAGCGGTTCTTCTTTTTGATTTTTTGCTTTTGCAACTTGAAACTAAAATTAAGATATATACAGTTTTTTTAAAATATCTTTTTATATACCAAAGAAGAAACTAAACAAAGGAAAACCAAAACAAGTGAAAACAAAATAAATTGAAACTTGTTTTTTTTTCTTTTTTTTAAAGAGAAGAGAAACTTAAGGCTTAAATAAATTAAATAAAAAGAAGAAAAAGGAAAAATAAAAAAAGAAAGAAGAAATTTAAACCACAGCCCAGCCCACTAAAAAAACTCAACCACGCCTTCTTCTTTATGCTATTAGAGAACTTCTCCCCAAATCACAATTTTGAAATCAAAATATTGTACCAAATTCCACAATTTAACCAAAATTCCTCGATTCGGCGATTTGGTCTTCGGGTTGTTCTTGGTCGATGGCTGCCGATGAAGTTTGGTTTGAATGGTTCGAAACGCGATTGTCTGTAGGTGATTGGGTGATTTGGGGTTGCGGTGATGTTTGGGTGAGGAGATTGTGGAAGCGGTTCATTCTTGGCTTGCCGATGTTTGAAGGCAGTGCGGTCTCGGGTGTTGGATACGAAGTGAAGGCAAGTAAATAGATAGTATGATATGTCAGTCTGCATATATGTGTAGACGTTTGAAGGCAGAAGTGTGGACTTGGAACAGAGAATGAATGTATTGCTATCAAGGGTGGTTTGTGGTTAGTATGGGTTAGATGAATGTAATGAAGCGAGGAAAATGCTTTGGTGGTTGGTGAAAGTTGTATGAGCAGTTTCAGGTGATTGTATGAGTAGTGATATTGGCAGTTTGAGGTTGACAGAGCAGAGAGGTTTGTTGTGTAGTGGTTGTGACTGTGGCAAGGTGGAGAGTGGTAGAAGTTGCAGTTGCACAGCAGTTGATGGATGAGCGCAAGGCGGTGGGAAGATGTAGGTGGTTTAGATATGAAGTGGATATGAAGTGCAAGGCAGTAAGCTAATGGTTGTATGAAGATGGCTGTCTGCAGTTTCTGGTGATGTCAAGGTTGAATGTGCACTGGTTGCTATTGTAAATGCAGTGGTAGGGGCTGTCTGCAGGTGTAATTGTAGTGGAGATGTTGAAGGGTTGTTTTGATGATGCAGGAGATAGTGATATGGCATGTATGATTTATTCAGGCAATGTGAAGCAGGGTTACAAGGCAGGTCAGTGGTGATGAAAGATGGTTGAATAGGTTATGGCAGGGGAGGTTACTGGTGGATGGATTGTAGTGTGATAGTGTATTTATATGGTGATAGTGTTGTGTTGTTGGTGATAGTGTAGGTATTTGATGATGATGGTAGATGTTAGTTGGAGTGGTGTGAAGTGCAGGTTGGAAGTAGTTGGTATGTGACTGAAGTAAGGCAGTGGTGGCTGTAAGATATGTAGCAGGGAGGTGTTGATGGGGTTTGTTGTATTGCTGGCAGGCTTGTGAAGGTGATGGTTTATTTGTGATAAGGAGTATGTTATGGAAGTGGTGGAACTGTGGGTTGTGATGCAGTAACGTGGAGGAGTTATGAATGCGTGATGAATGCAGTGGTGATTGAGGAGTGATGTGTACTTGTTATGGCAAGGCAGAGAGGTTGTTATTGTTGTAAGTTGTATGGTTGATGGAAGGAGAATCAGGTAGGGGAAGGTAGCAATGTTATGATGCAGCTAGTGGTTGACGGTATACAACAGTTAGATGGATACGAAAAAGTGAGGCAGTGATGAAATGATATTGCAATGATGATGGTGGTTTAGAATTGTGGAAAACGTGGCAATGCTATGGGGAGGAAGTGGTTCGGGGCAGCAGCTGTTGAAGTTACAAGGCAGTTGTAACTGTTTTGATATGCACTGTTGAGTTGAAGTATTGTAGTGGTAGTTCAAAATGATGAAGGGGGAAATTCAATAATGTGCAGGGGAGAAGTGCTTAAGGCAGAGGGGATGTTGGTTAGAAGGAGGTGAAGTAATTGCAGATGGTAAGAAGTTCAGTGAATGGTTGTATTGTTGTGGGTGGTGTTGACAGTTTAGTGAGTGTAATATGGTAGAGGAAGATTTATTAGGGTGCACAGATATGCACAGAGAAGTGCATAGAACTGGATGTTGTATCAGCAGGCAGAAGGAGGATCAGAGGTTGTGTGAATTGTTTGTGGGAGATGATGGGTTGTTGATGCAAATTGGAGTGAAGCACATCGACAGGGTTGGTCAAATGCAAAACAGTGTAAATAAAAAAACAATGTAACTATTATGTAAATGAAATGATATTGTAATCTATAAATGAAAATGAAATTATATATATATATATATATATATATATTTAAAGAAAAATTGTGTATGTTTTTTTTAAATATGCAAATGCAAAAACAATAAATACACAAATCAAATGCAAGCACAAATCACACAACAAACACTCTACACAATTTTTTTTAAATGCACTCAACACACAAAATGAAAACACAATAAAATCAAATGACAATAATTCGAATAATAAAACTAAAATTAAATTCAATTCCCCGACAGCGGCGCCAAAAACTTGTTGAATCGACTAACTTTCTATCGAATTAGAAAATAGCCGAAAAATTATAATAAAAATAACCAAAAACGCATGGCATACAATTTTAGTATGTGGCAATTACGGGTCGATCCACAGGGAATTGTAATTATTTAAAGTTCTACTCAATCAAATTAAACCAAACTTGTGATTGTTTTTAAGCTAAAAAATGTAAAACTAGTTAAAACAAGTGAATGAAAATACGAGATTAGAAAACAATTTAGAGACCAATCCACTCTCAAATTTTAACATAAATTAACACAAAAATAATCTACGATGTCTCTATTTTGATCTTAAGTGGAATTAGTGATGTATTTATCATAAGTATGGTTTATTTATGTTATTAATTAACATAACTTAAACCATCAAACTATAATACAACAACCAAAGCCACTTATCAAATGTAATGAAAATGAAGTCAAAGAAAAAGCTATTTTAAGTATGGTCTATTTACTATTTTATTTAGTAACATGGATCATCAAATTACGATTCCACTTTAATTTCACAATCAAAAATCAATTAGTAAAATGATGATGTAAATTGTGTTTATGTTTGAATAAGAATAGCCTATTTGTGAATACAACATAGGCTATCAAATTCACTTTATAAACTTTCATCAAAACAAACTCTTTATGAAGCATAAAAGAGATCACAAATCACACAATATGTTGAATTTACGTAATTTTTAGAGAGCTTCATTACCCCTAAATTGAAGGGGTTTAGTTACTCATTTGTGTTATCATTTCAACACTTGTAAATTTCAACATAGAAAAACAAGCAAAGTAAGAGCTAATTAAAATAAAAGAGAATTAATCTACTTGCATAAAATAAATCTACACTACTAACATGAAAGAAAAGAGAGCATATGAATGAAAATAAGCATAAAAGAACATGTAAGCAAAAAGCAAGTAGAAAAAGAAGAAGAGGCCTAGGAAGCCATTTTTATTTCTCTTTTAATTTGAGGCTACAACTTGCATGATAATGTGAAAACTAAAAACTCCATTATATGAACATAAGAGGAGTATTTATACAAGGCTAAAACCTTAATCCATATTTTAGGGGACTACCCAAAATACTCCTTAGGAAGTGTGGTCACCAAATTATCATTAGGCTCTAATTAATCCTCAATTAAGTATGCATGTAACTTTAATCTCCACTAGCATGTGCATTAGCTCCTAATTGTATATCAAGGTAAGTGGGTAGGTGGGGTCCTCCATGATGCATGAGTTGATTTATTTCCATCTTCATTTGCCTTCTTCTCTTGTGCATGCATGAATACATGAAAGCCTCTTCATATTTCCATCCAAATTTCTACAAATGAAAATAAAATGTGCAAGTGAATATTCTCAAAATTAATATATGCATAAAAACCATTTTACCCCCAAGTTGATGCATGAATGATGAAGCATTTTTTGAAATTTCATTTTAAACATGTAAAAATGCCCAATTATGACATTTATTTAAATAAAAATAGATTAAATATGGATGTAAAAATATGCACATTTACGTGCACATCAATATACACATACACTTTTGGAAACCCATTTTGGAAACCCTTTTGAAAAGCATTTGGAAAACGTTTTCTTTTGGAATAACTTTTTAAGTACGTTCTCTTAATATGTCCCAAATCCTTAAGGAATTTTAAACCTAAGTTCTGATACCAATTGTGACAACCCGCACCTCTCGACACACCAATTCAAAATCTAGGGCAACTTTCAAACTTTTTTCGGTGCCGAGGAGTATGAGTTGTCTGGGTGTTTATAACATTACAGAGACTAAAGATATACATATATAATTTAAGATATAATACACTTTCAGAACTCATAGCGGAAGAAAATAAAATATAAATATAGAAATAACCATCTTAGGAAATACCTCAAAACACAGTCTCAGAAAATAGCACGTCATCAAATCCAGTGTAACGACCCGCCTTTTCGAACCTTAGAAGTCAACACTAATACATCTACGATATTCACATGCCGAGCATTCGAGTAATGGAAAGACAGTTTGTTAGGGAAAACAGAAGGAAAAGAAAGAACAGAATCTCACAATGCAACATAATAATCTATAATATAAAATGATCTTTACATAAGAGAAAAGTTTTATGTACACAATCAAAGCACTAACCTATAATCAGCCCGAATATCTATAACAACCTGTTCTTACAAATGCTGGTAAATACAACAAACAATGCAGCGGAAATAAAAAAGAATATATGAGGGATACGTCTTGGATATCCAACTCGTCTTCTGAGCTCCAAAGCATCCAAAGCTAATCTGGAAATATGCTCGGGTTTGACCCGAGCATTATAATAAAAAAAACGCCCGAATCAGTCTGTAAAATCTACGTGAGAACACAAATCGGAAGGAACTTTATTATTATAACTTTTACAACCTTCTAAAATCAAAGGCATCTCGTAAGACAACGCCGCATATAAACAGCGATGGGTTTTTACCTTACGATAACCAAAACATTTTCTATAGAAAATTAGTGATATTATAATAGTGCCTAGGATACAAATACATATTAATTATAGCTAAAATTGTTACATTAGTTAAATTCCAGCATAATAGGTATACAACTAAATCTAAAGGCTCGTATTGGAAAATGGATTCCAACTATGAAATGGTAAGGGTCTACCTACCGAATTTGTACACCTTTAGATAAAATGTACATGAGGCTGCCTCAATTTGCACCTCTGCTACCCAGGACCAGCCCTACCCCTCACTAGATAGCACCAAATATGATCACCCCTAGGTTGATAAACAACCATAATGGGCCCTGAAGCATACATAGATACCGACTGTAGATAAGGGATGATCATACCTGTAACGACCCAAAATTTTCAACCCTCAAATGTCGACACTAATACCTCAACGGTATTCACGTGCCAAGCACCCATGTACCGGAAAGATGAATTGTTAGGGTAAAATAAAACGAAAAGGAAATTGAACAAGAAAGAAGAGAACACAATATCAGAATCTCACATGTGGAACGATGACATATAATATCTCAAAAGTCTTTACCAAAAAGAAAACGTTTATATAAATACACCAATCAGAGAAAATTAACCTACCATCAGCCTGGACAGTTATAACATCTCGTCCTCACAAATGTTGATAGATACAATCAAGTAATGCAGCGGAAAATAAGTACGGCAGAAAACCATCCAGCTCCTCTCCAAGAGCTCCAATGAACTGCATCTAAACCTGGAAACATACTCGAGCTGACCTGAGCATTATAAGAGAATAACACCCGGATCAGTCTGGTAAACCAGCATGAGAAACTCAAATCACATAGAATTCATTTTATCTTAAAAACTTTCAAAATGAGGGTATATCGTAAAACAATGTCGTCAATAGACACGGACGGTTTTTTCCCTTACGATAACCAAACCATTTTATTATAAAATTTAGTGATAATATAATAATGTCTAAGGTGTGGAATATAAATAATCACATAGCTGCGATGCAAGTGAGTGTACATCACAACAATAATAGGTATACAATCAAAACCGCTAAGACGCGTTCACTAATTGTGTAGGATTTCCACGTAGATCTCCTTGGAAAAGCCAAATCTGAACTACTGCACAAGGATTAGAAATTTCTTTTTGAAGCATCATACATCTCTAGTAAATGTACCATAAGAAGAACATAGCTGGTCTTGCTAAGACCTGATGCATCGCTCCTGCATGCATATCCTAATAAGTATCTCCAAAAATGGAGTCGCATGCACCCTATGGGTTTTCCAACCCTACTGGCTATGTCTCCTATCTCTGGTTTTTTCCATACCCACTGATGAGGCTACGTCCGGCATTCCAGCCCATGAGTCACCAACCAAATAGATCTTCCACACGAGCTCCAGCTCGAACAGATCTCGGAACCACACATGGATTCCCATATCTCAACGAATCTCGGAACCACACATGGACTCCTCAGCAGATCCTGGAATCACATATGGATTCCCATACTTCAACATGCCTCGAAATCACACATGGATTCCCACATCTTGAATAGATCACGAACCACTACATGTGTTCGAGCATCTGAAACAGATCTCGAATCTCCACGTAGATTCTGACATCACGAAGCAATCATGAAACCATCACAAAGCAACCACAAATAAATCACGAAATCATCACAAAGCAATCATGAAGCAATCACGAACCTCTTCCAAAGCATAGAACACATATATGGTTTTGGAATGGTTACGGTTTCAAGTCATCTCATATATGTACACTCCCCCGCTTACAGGGTGCTCCAAAACCAATCGATCGATTTCCCAGGAATCTCAACCCCGGTTCTGTGGGAAATAAACAGGCAATACATAAGATCCGAGATCGCCTCCTAACTGTTTAAGCGGACGAATTTCCTTATCATTTCCCTAGAAGAGCAAAACGAGTCTATATGTACAGTATAGCATCATCGAAGATAACTGTATCATATAATCCTCATGTTTCTTCTAGATATTTCCAGAGTATATTCTAGCCAAGATTTGATAGTCGATTATTTAACTATCAAATAAAAAAAACCTAATACAATGAGAATAATCGCATACGGGAAACTATGTCCTGTATACTGTCCATAATCAAGCAACACACAAAGCACGATTGAAACAAACTAGCACGATCAAGTCATATAAACGACTTCTAATCCCGTTTTTAATTAATCTTAATTTATTAATTAAAAACCTCTTTTATTAGTAAATATCATTTTACTCAATAAACCCTTTTATAAATGAAATTCCATTTGTTAATTAAACTTCGCTATTTAATTAAAACATCACTATTCATTTTCAACACATTTCAACACTTCGCAAAGTATTCATATACTTATCTTAATCGTATAAGTATATGTTGATTCATGAGTTTTGATTCATGACACAAGCTTCATAGATCATACGACGAAATACAAAGAGAATACTATATGAAAGCGACAAAAAGAGAATAAACGTATATTGTGAAACTACAAAGGAGATAAGACTACAATCCAGATATTAGTATGAATATTTTATTTTATTGAGTCTTAGAATATTGTTAAAATCATTCCTCAAATAGTCACACACACACAAAACAATTTATATTAAAACTGTGTATACTGTGCAAGTAACACCAGGTCGGCCGACCGACCAGGATCCTCGGTCGACCGACCCTGTGTTATGTGCACAGTGACTTTCTGTTTTATATACGATTTCAAACTCAGCTGACCGGCCAGGTTTTCCGGTCGACCGACCAGAGAATAACGGCTAGTTTACTGAAGAGATGCGATCATTTTATGAAGAGGAATGTCCTCTATTTCAATAGGTATGGACACAACTGTTAACTAAAACTCTTCATGAAAGATTACAACTCTTCTACAACTATATAAACATATTCAATTCACTTCTACAATCACCGATTCTTGTTTATATTTCTGAAATCTAATCTCTATTCATTTCTGCAAATAAAAGTTTTCATTCTTAATTAATATCACTAGAATCCTTGTTTTAATTCATATATACTTCGATTCTACGTGATTATCTTCCTTCTAAATCTTCACACACATACATACTCTTGAGGATTTGATTATAGGAAAATTGTACTATCAAAAGACTATCAGTGTTATTTAGAACACATTCGTCAACAAACATTTTGTATTAAGTTGAAGTCCTCTTCGGCTGTTGAGGCGGAAAAATTCCTGTTCGGCTGCTCAGGTGTCGTATACCTATTCCTCCGGGTTAAGTGAGGGGTTTAGTTTAAACCCAGAGGGTATTCTGGGACTGGACGTAGAACGGGAAGTTCGAACCAGTATAAAAATTCCTGGTGTGCTTACTTTAATTTTTACTTTACTGTTATTACCAGTTTCCGCATTAATATACTATATTACACGATCCTTAGTACTACACGTACACTTTCATTTGGTATCAGAGCAAGGTCATCCTATAACCATCACAAAGTTATTTGATATTTATTTCTAGTAATATGGCAACCACACAAATTAACGATGTTAACACTCACACTAATTCTAGTTTCACAGAAGGTCAATCGACATCACGACCTCCACTTTTCAATGGTATAAATTACAATTATTGGTCAACTAGAATGAGAATCTATATGCAATCAAGTGGATTTGATATATGGAATATTATACAAAGTGAGTACACAACTCCTACTGGAGAATACTCAACTTGGAGTAACACACAAAAACTAGATGCTACATCAAATGCTAAGGCTATGAATATTTTATTTTGTGCATTAGATAGAAATGAATTCAATAGAGTTAGCATGTGCACTTCCGGTTATGAAATTTGGAGAACTCTTAAAGTTTCACATGAAGGAACGAACAAAGTTAAATTAAGCAAAATTTCTATGTTGAAACATCAATTTGAAAATTTTAAAATGAGGCCAAATGAATCTATAAATGACATGTACTCTAGATTTCAGGATATTTATCATGCTTTATTATCACTAGAACAAAAGTTTACTGATTTTGATGTTGTTACAAAAATCTTAAATTCTTTAACGGACGAATGGGAACGAAAAGTCCTAGCTATTGAAGAAGCGACTGATTTGTCAACATTAAAACCAGAAGAATTGATAGGTAATTTAATGTCCTACGAAGTAAATTTGCAGGCAAAACAAAATGGTGCACAAGAAAAGAAAATTGTAGCATTCCAAGCAGAAAAAGATGATTCCGACTCAGATAATGAAGATATGGCAATGATCGCTAAAAATTTCAAAAAGTTTTTGAAATTCAACAGAAACAAATTCAAGGGAAACAAAAATAATTCCAACAACAATTTCAATAGCAGCAAACCATCATCTTCAACAATGGAATGTTATGAATGTCACAAGAAAGGACACATGAAGAAGGATTGTCCAGATCGTAAAAAGAATAACTCCAAGAAGGATAAAACCAAACGAAAGGCTTTTTCAGTCACTTGGGATGACACTGACTCATCATCCTCATCAGAGAGTGAAAGTGATAATGAACAAGCAAATGTATGCTTCATGGCTTCGTCAGACGATGTAAGTGATTTTACTTTTGAAGATTTAATTGAAATAAATTCTGAATTAGTAAATTTAACAAAACAACTTAAAAAGAAAAATAAAGAATTGCAAAGAAAGTTAGATAGAACAGTTTTAGAAGTAGATATGTTAAAAGATGAGAAGATAATATTGGAAGAAGAACTTGAAATTTCTCAACAATCGAATTCTAACTTATCCTCTCAAATTACGTCAATATCTGAAGAACTAGAAATTCAGAAAAATAAAAATGATATTTCACTTTTCGAAAATAATAGTTTAATATCTAAGATTAAGGATTTAGAGTTAGAAAAATCTAGTCTGAAAATAAAATTTGATGATATTTCTAAAAATGTTTCTAATTTCAATAAAGGAAGAGAAAATCTTTCTAGTATACTAGAAAACTCTCAATCCTCTAACAATAAATCTGGACTAGGATTTAAGAAACAAAATAATTTTGCTAAAAGTAAAATTAATAATAAAATTAAGAAAGATATTAAGAAAACAGTTTATTCAAATACTAAAACTATTAAGATATGGATTCCAAAAACAAATAATATATTGATAAGGAATAAACATATCAAAATTTTTATGGAAACTGTTCATAATAACCAAAATTATGTTTATAAAAGGAATTCTGAACCCGTATGGGTTTGGCTTCCTAAGATCTAACTCTTAGGACCCTAAAAAGATTGGGTACCAACTTTTTATAAACTTTTTGCAGGTACCACATAAGAAGAGAGGAAAATGGATTTTAGATAGCGGTTGCTCAAAACATATGACTGGAAACAAAGAAATGTTGTCAAACATTATATACTCAAATGGAGGAGCAGTCACCTTTGGAGATAACTCAAAAGGATATATCATCGGCAAAGGCAATGTCAATAGCAATGGTACATCTAATTTACCTCTCATTACTGATGTTTTATTAGTTAAAAATTTAAAACATAATTTATTAAGTATTAGTCAACTTTGCGATAATGGTTTTAAAATAACTTTTTCAGAAAATAAATGTAACATTTTTGATAAAAATCATAACATTATTTTCGAAGGAAAAAGAGATAAAAATATTTACATCTTAAATATGAACGTTAATAATAATTCAAATCTGTGTCTAGTGGCTAAAGAAAACGATTCTTGTCTTTGGCACAAAAGATTTTGTCACATCAATTATAATACCATCAACAAACTAGCTAAAAATAAATTAGTTAAAGGTTTACCCAATATAAAATTCGAAACTAACATATTTTGTGATGCATGTAAATTAGGAAAATTAACAAAATCTTCTTTTAAATCAAAGAAAGTAATATCTACAGAACAACCACTTGAACTTTTACACATGGATCTTTTTGGTCCAACTCAAGTGCAGTCTATTAATCATAATAGATATGTTTTTGTTATTGTAGATGATTTCTCTAGATATACTTGGATTTTCTTTTTGAAAAATAAAAGTGATACTTTTGATAATTTTAAAGTTTTTGTTAAAAGAATTCAAAATATTAAAACATTGAAAATTAAAAATATAAGAAGTGATCATGGAGGCGAATTTGAGAATGAAGTTTTTGAACAATTTTGTAACAAGAAAGGTATTAACCACAATTTTTCGTTTCCTAGAACACCACAACAAAATGGAGTTGTAGAAAGGAAAAATAGAACGTTACAAGAATGTGCATGAACTTTACTAAATGGAACAACTTTATCGAAACATTTTTGGGCAGAAGCTGTAGCTACTGCTTGTTATGTACTGAATCGCGTTTCTATTCGACCATTAACTAAAAATACCCCATATGAACTTCTAAATGGAAGAAAACCAAATATTTCATATCTAAAAGTTTTTGGTTCCAAATGTTTTATTTTAAATACTAAAGATCAACTAGGAAAATTCGATCCAAAATCCGATGAAGGAATATTCGTCGGATATTCGGAACGAAGCAAGGCTTATCGAATTTATAATAAACGAACTCAAATTATTAAAGAAAGTTTACATGTTTCTTTCAACGAAAATTTTAAAAATATAAATCCAAGTGTTACTATTGATTCTGATGATGAATCTACTCAAAATGAAAATAATAATACAAATGAACATCTTGATATTCATGAAACCAATACAAACGTTACTTCTAATAGAATAAAATCTCCACCTAGAATTTTAAGAGATCATCCTGTGCAAATTATAATTGGAGAAGTTAATACGAATGTTAAAACCAGACATCAACTAAATCAAGTTGGTCATGTAGCTTTTCTCTCTAACATAGAACCTAAGAATATAAAAGAAGCTTCAACTGATGACTACTGGATACTTGCCATGCAAGAAGAATTAAATCAATTCGAACGAAATGAAGATTGGGAACTCGTTCCTAGACCCAGTGATCAATCAGTCATCGGTACTAAATGGGTTTTCAAAAATAAAGCAGATGAACTAGGAAATATAACAAGGAATAAAGCTAGATTAGTTGCACAAGGATATAATCAAGAAGAAGGAATTGATTATGAAGAGACATTTGCTCCAGTCGCCCGACTTGAAGCAATACGAATATTATTAGCTTACGCGTGTTTTCATAATTTTAAACTATATCAAATGGATGTTAAAAGTGCATTTTTAAATGGATTCATAAAAGAAAATGTTTTTGTTGAACAACCACCTTTGTTCAATCATGAAAAATTTCCGGATCATGTATATAAACTTAAAAAGGCGTTATACGGTTTAAAACAAGCACCACGTGCTTGGTATGATCGTCTTAAAAGTTATTTATTAGAATCTGGTTTTGAAATCGGTAAAGTAGATCAAACACTCTTTATTAAGAAAACTAATAAAGATATTTTAATAATTCAAATATATGTTGACGATATTATTTTTGGCTCGACAAATGAAAAACTATGTCAAGAATTTTCAACTATAATGACAAATGAATTTGAAATGTCTCATATGGGAGAATTGTCATATTTTCTTGGATTACAAATTAAACAAATTGAAAATGGAATTTTTATTAATCAAGAAAAATATTGTTATAATTTAATCAAATGTTTTGGTCTGGAAAACACTGCTGCCAAACCAACTCCTATGAGTACAACGATTCATCTCGATAGAGATGAAGATGTCAAAAGTGTTGATCAAAAGTTATATCGTAGTATGATAGGTTTTTTACTTTATTTAACAGCGAGTCGACCCGATATTATGATGAGTGTTTGTTTATGTGCTCGATTTCAAGAAAATCCCAAAGAATCACATATGAGAGAAGTTAAACGCATTATTCGTTATCTAACTAAAACCAAAGATTTCGGACTATTTTATCCGAAAGAATGTCCTTTCGAATTAGTTTCCTATAGTGATGCTGATTTTGGAGGAAGTCGGACGGATCGAAAAAGTACGAGCGGAACGTGTCACTTCATTGGACGTTCCTTAGTTTCTTGGTTTAGTAAGAAACAAAACCGTGTTTCTTTATCAACGTGTGAAGCAGAATATATATCTGCTGCTTTGGCATGTGCACAAGTCGTATATATGCAACAGACACTACATGATTTTAATTGTCATCTTGAAAAATCTATAATTTATTGTGATAATACTAGTGCAATAAATCTTTCTAAAAATCCGGTCAATCACTCACGAACAAAACACATTGATATTCGTCATCACTTTCTTCGTGATTGTTTGGAAAAAGGATTAATAAATCTAGAATTTATCAACACTGAAAATCAAATAGCTGACATTTTTACTAAACCGCTAAATGAAAATACTTTTATAAAACTATGACGTGATTTAGGTATAATGTCGTTTAAAGACTTATGAATAAAAATATGCAAAAATATGGAAAAACAAAAATTATTTTATTTCTGACCAAAGCGGAACTCGAACTCATGACCTTTGACTTATATGTTAGATGTTGTATTATAGCCACTTGAGCTATGGGTGTTTCTTGTTCCAGCTCTATTTACAATCTGTACCATTAACCTTAATTTCAGAACAAACTATTTTTGACTCTAAAGCATTATATATCATACAATTACAAACAGTTTTTGTTTAAAAAGTTCTGTGATTAAAATTAAAATTTGTTTTAAACCACTATTTTTTTAGAAAATAAATGGTTATATATATTTACTATGTTTATTGAATAGAACATATAATACAAAAATCTTCTTACAAAACAAAACTTGAAACAAAAATGTCTTCTAACAATGACGTCTACAATTCTGAAAATTCTCATCTTTCATACACATCTCCGGACGACGACTGTTCTGATCGCATGCCCGAAAATGGTCCCTATCCTACTTTTCCAATGCCTAACCGTGTTCTAGAATTCTCCTCTCCAGATAATGACCCCCGACACAGGTGGAAACCATGGGAAGACTCCCATACAGGCTATACACCTGATAAAAAGAAAGGGAAAAATGCAATGGTAGTATCTCCATCAACCAAACAAAAGATTGATGAAATACATCACTACCAACAACAGCAAATGAATATGCAACGGGAACTATATTACGAACAAAAAGTCACGGCGAGACGTTTAAGTTTTCTTGAAAAGATTGCCATGAAAATTTGTTCATTTAAGAAGGATGATGTTGCTGAACCCTCTTACAGAACTCCATCTCCTTCAGACCATGTTCAAACTCCAATAGCTCCAATATGGTCACCGGTAGAAAATGTTCCGTCTCCAAATTCATGGGAACGTAGATGCTGATGAACCATGGCTATAATTTAATAATATATATGTTACTATTTTCAATAAGATGTATAGATATAAATGATGTAATAATATAATTTATATTTCTATATTTCTTTTTGAAAAAAAAACATCAGAAACTTGTTTATTCACATACTTCGGTCGACCGAAATTCCTGAGTCGGTCAGCCGAACTTGTTTCCCGAAAATCTACTAGAACATTTTTTAAGTCGGTCAACCGAAAACCCTGCCTCGATCGACCGAAGCTCTTCCCGAAAGATTCAGCACTGCTCTGAACCTCAAGTCGGTCGACCGACCCATGTCGCTCAGCCGACCGAGCCTGCTATTCTGTTGAAATTGCCTACATATTTTAACCCATTCACTCACCTTTTTATCTCACCTCTTCACTTTTACTCTTCCAAAACAGTTTTAACCCTAGCCCCCATTGTAATCTCCCCAAATTTCTTCAAATTCTTAAAACAAAAATGGCTCCTAAGAAGAAATCTAAGACTAATGCTGGCTCATCTTCATCAACTCCCGTAGACTCTCAAATTGCCTCTTGGCTAGTAAGTGACAAAGCTTTAGAAAGATGGATAAGGCTTCAAGATGCTAAAATCTTTGAGGAGACCTTTGTAAGTTATCCTGATTTTACCTCCTACGGTGTTGAAAATGCCGCTCTTGAAAGTGGTCTTGATGCATTTCTTGACCATAGGAAAAACAACTTGAAAATTAATCATATAATGGTCAAGTTATTCCTAGCAAATCTCAACCTTGTAAATCCACCGAGAAACACTGAAAATTGTGTTTGGACATCGGTTTGTGGTACTTCGATTTTTCTTTCCATTGATCGAATGAATCATATTTTAAATGCTCGACCGGGTGGAATTTCGTTACATGATGTAGACTGTAATACATCGACTCGTGACCGTCTAAGTCATCTATTTTTTGAAGATGATGCTACTGATTTAAGGCTAACTTCATCCCTTCGCCCTAAAGCCCGACTCTTTCATCGATTCATGATGAAGTCTATTGTTCCAAGAGGAGGATCATACCACTTAGTATATCCCGAAAACTTCAAAGCATTGTATGCTATGTGCGGAAATATTCGAGTAAATTGGACACAACTTCTCATGGATGAATTTCTCTCTTTCAACTAAGGAAAAATGCTCCATATTTATTATGGAGAATACATAATGAGGTTGATTAATCACTTTGTCACCCATGCTCCCGAATCCGAAACATCCAAAGTTCGTAATTTTGACTCATGATCCATAAAACTAATGAAGATACCCGATGCACCGTCCCAAATCACAACTTTTCAGCAATGGCGTACTACTCCTCGAGAACAACTACGTCGAAGCTATTCTACACCTCAACCATCTACTCATTCTACAGAACGTATAACTCGTCAAACTTCAATTCAACGACCAACTCCCGGAATGAGTACGGAAGCGGCCATTAATATTTTGGCACAAAACCAAATAGCTTTGGATTCTCGACTTCGAAAAATTGATGGGCGGTTCAAGAAGATCAAAGGCTTCTTCGTAAATCTATGGGATGCCTTATCATGTACTTCCGAAGCCGGTGCTTCATTTGTTGCTCCTGGAAAAAGACCAGCGCCAAATTTCTCTTGGTCTACATCCGATAACACAAGTTCCAGCACTTCGGCAACTCACGTTCCTCACACACAAAGACGGGGTAAGGAACCGGCTCCACTGGATGAAAATACTCGTCCAGAATTTTGGGATTCCGATGATGATGAAGAATAATCACATGTTTACACTTTCGAGTATTAATTATGAACAATATGCTTATTATTAGATGTTGTGAAACTATGAACGTATTTCTATCTTGTTTAAACTATGTAATATTTATAACTTGTTGTTCCCTTACTGGTGCTTACATGCTCCATAATTTTTTATTACATCTAATAAGTATTCCTTTTTGTCAATGACAAAGGGGGAGAAAAATGTATAAGAGCTGACATACTTTTTGCAGAAAAGTCGCCATATATTCAGGGGAGAATTATAAAATAGATAAGTTTTACTTCGTCACATAAGTATTGTCATCAATCAAAAAGGGGGAGAATGTTGATTCGTGAGTTTTGATTCATGACACAAGCTTCAGAGATCATACGACGAAATACAAAGAGAATACTATATGAAAGCGACAAAAAGAGAATAAACGTATATTGTGAAACTACAAAGGAGATAAGACTACAATCCAGAGATTAGTATGAATATTTTATTTTATTGAGTCTTAGAATATTGTTAAAATCATTCCTCAAATAGTCACACACACACAAAACAATTTATATTAAAACTGTGTATACTGTGCAAGTAACACCAGGTCGGCCGACCGACCAGGATCCTCGGTCGACCGACCCTGTGTTATGTGCACAGTGACTTTCTGTTTTATATACGATTTCAAACTCAGCTGACCGACCAGGTTTTCCGGTCGACCGACCAGAGAATAACGGCTAGTTTACTGAAGAGATGCGATCATTTCATGAAGAGGAATGTCCTCTATTTCAATAGGTATGGACACAACTGTTAACTAAAACTCTTCATGAAAGATTACAACTCTTCTACAACTATATAAACATATTCAATTCACTTCTACAATCACCGATTCTTGTTTATATTTTTGAAATCTAATCTCTATTCATTTCTGCAAATAAAAGTTTTCATTCTTAATTAATATCACTAGAATCCTTGTTTTAATTCATATATACTTCGATTCTACGTGATTATCTTCCTTCTAAATCTTCACACACATACATACTCTTGAGGATTTGATTATAGGAAAATTGTACTATCAAAAGACTATCAGTGTTATTTAGAACACATTCGTCAACAAACATTTTGTATTAAGTTGAAGTCCTCTTCGGCTGTTGAGGCGGAAAAATTCCTGTTCGGCTGCTCAGGTGTCGTATACCTATTCCTCCGGGTTAAGTGAGGGGTTTAGTTTAAATCCAGAGGGTATTCTGGGACTGGACGTAGAACGGGAAGTTCGAACCAGTAAAAAAATTCCTGGTGTGCTTACTTTAATTTTTACTTTACTGTTATTACCAGTTTCCGCATTAATATACCATATTACACGATCCTTAGTACTACACGTACACTTTCAGTATATTCACAAATCAATTCAAAGGGCTTAAGACTAATGTTACTCACACATCGTCACTATAAACCCAAAACCATTTCACTTATGGTTATCTTTAAAACATTCTTTTTTCAAGATCCATTTACATTTACGAGTATAATAAAAAAGGGTTAAAGGCGAATGTTACTAAGACATTGCCACAACAAACCCAAAACCAATTTATACTTGTTATCCGTTTTGAAATCCCATTATTAAAGATATAAGTATATTCCCAAACTCATTTACCATATATTAACACTTTAAAATATTATCTAAGGGTTTAAAAACCAATGTTACTAAAACATTGTTTACGACAAACCCTAAAACATTTCACTATTCCGTTATCTTTAAAATTCCATTTTAAAGATCCAATTACTTTTCAAAAGTATAGTTAAATAGATTAAAACAAATGTTGTATAAACATCGATAATATAAACCCAAAATCCACTTTAATACTTGCCATTTACTTTAAAATATCCATTTAAACTTCTAAGTACATTTCCATTTATTAAACAAGGTAATATACCTTTTTAATCAATTTATAAAACAATCCATTATAACATAATGGCATAATCCAAAACTCTTTTATAATTATTTTACATATACTAAACTTCCATTTCACAAATAACTTCCTTTTTTTCAACTTCTATATATTAAAATACTCTTAAATAGATATATATTTACATATACTAATTTATTTATAAAACAACGATATTAAATAAAATACTATAAAAGATTTGTAAAATATTATAATATAAAATCCTTTTAAGAGTCTTTATTAAAATCTTTAATAGCTTTTAAAACCATATATATATATATATATATATACTAACAATATACTTTGAAATGACTTATACTATATTTTAAAACATTTTATTTAAAACACCACTTTAAAACCTGTTTTATAATTTAAAACCATCACTTTATAAATCCATAATTGATTTTTTAGAAATATATTTAAACCTTTTTATTCTCCAATATTAAGTATGCTAATGGTACTTATTATAGGTATGGGTAAGCCTTAGGATGTCTTTTAAAGTTACTTTAAAGTCGTAGTTCACAACGATTTCAAAGTGCATCCATCGCGACCATTTTTCTTCTACCATTTTCAATTTCCATAACTTATCCAATATATCCAATCTAACATATATCAGTTATCAGGGATATCAAAGCACGTTTATAACGACTAAATCGTTTTTAACATTCATAACATACTATCACTTTTCACAAAGCAATATCAAACATGTAAAAAAGTAGTTTGGGCCACGATACATGTTTTACAGAATCAAAATGAGATTATACTTCAATATAATGTTATCACTTTTTTACAAACAAGGCAATGTCCAAAAGTAATAACTTGCATTGTTCGTTATAAAGTTTATATTTTCAATACAACAATATATATATATACATACACACACACACCAGTATATAATTTTACTGGTGAGTAAAACTCACCCAAGCTCTAGTTAACGCTTTCGCATTTCCTAATAGTCCAAAATCGGACGCCGTTCGATTTTGACTAATATTCCAACGAGCTCCAAAGTCAACGGATTAAACTCCATCGCATAGATAATCTCGATACGAACGCAATGGCGAAGACAACGCCTCAATCAGACCTCGTACGAATAAGATATAGGTTTGATAAGATTTTAGATTTTAAAACTTAGTTAACAAATTAGTTAACTTAAATTAAAACTTAACTATTACCTTAATAATCCTCGCTCCTCACTCATCTTCCCCATTCGGGCACAGCAGATACATGATAACCCACACGACCGTGCACGATCTTCCAACGACATGGCGGTCCACTCACTAAAACCCAAATCTGACCGTGCCACAATGTTCCTTGTAGAAGACTCGACCAAACGACCTCAACTTCCTGACCCACGACCTCCCCCTGCGATTTCCGACCACTGCTCCTCCAAATCGACCCTATAAGTCGCACAATGCCTCGGCCATCAATTGCTCCTCCACCCATTGTCGAATCGATTTCACCCTAGAGGGGGGTGAATAGGGTGATACTAATAATAATGAAAATTATTGTAGAAATATATATATAATAATTGCAGCACAAATAATAGCATAATAATAAAAGCAGAAATAGAACAATACAGATTTACCCAACTTCGACAATAACTTGCCTACGTGCTGCCCCCAAGGATTCTACTAGAAATTAAGTAATCAGATGATTACACATGTAAACTTGCGACACCCGCTATCGACTAACCTAACTCTACGCTCAAAACCCTACCACAACTTAGCCACTGAGTTGCGAATTCTTGAACTACACCACCGTAGTTTGTAACCTAGTCACACGACTAGAAAATTACACAGTTTAAAAAAGAAAACTTCAAACTAAACTGTACAAAACAAAAACAAAACCCTTTTTATATATTATGCCCAATATAATATATAAGTGCCGGCCCAATTTGTAAATAGAAAAAGCATTCCCTTTTATTTCTTTTCACTGTGCAAAACTTCGACCGATCCTTTCTTCATTCCTTCTCCAATAATTAGAGCTTTATGAAATTTGAAGAAACGATTGGAAAATTGATCGATCAAAATCGCTTTCACTTGATTCGGCTTTGATTCACTGGCTTGATAATTCGCGGCGGCTCCAATCTGTGTCGAGCTCGGGTGTTATGATTTGGTATGTGATTTTCTTGTTCGATTTTGAATTTGCTCGACTTCGATTCGAGTTATAATTTTTTTTTCGATTTAAGAGTATATTCTGGATTTTTGTCTTGAACTCGAATGCTTACTGCCGATGATGATGATTGGGTTTAAATAGGGATGAAAGCCCTATATTTACGTTCGTATAATTCCATTTGAATTCTTCAAATTTCTATGCTCGGCCATTGATTTGTAATCGAACGTTGGTGATGTTTTCTAACTTTTTCGTTTCATATGTGTTGCTTGATAAGTTTGAATTTGCTCCGGTCTTTTCTCCTGCGAATTAGTTATTTGAACTTTGATATGGTCTGGACTTGTTCAATTCGTGTTATCACCTGGCTTTGACTTTGGCATTTAAACTTGACATGTTCATTTTGAAATCCCTGCGACATTGACTTTGTTTGGACTGTTGCAGATCGTTTCTCTTCGAACCATGACTTGATTTTTTTTCTTTGTGTGACAATATTTACACTGCTAGCTACTGATAATTCTCTAGATTTTCATAACACACGGTTTCACTGCCATTTCATTGTTGAAACTGCTCCTTGGCTTTGGCATTTTGAATTTTTGATAATATTTGTTTATTTTGACTTGCTCATCATTTCCTTATCACTTATGATTTACGGCTTGATCATTTTTACTGTATATTTGTGTATCACTCCATGTATATACATACATATATGTATGTATATATGTGTTGTGATGTCTCGGCTGTGTTTAGTGCCTTTGTGCCATGCCACTGAACTTTGTAGCGTTGCATTCATGTTGTATGTTGAATTGTTTTGAGTCGTACTTGAAAATGATTAATGTGGTATGAAGCTTTATTCTTTTACAAGTGCATTTGCAGTATGGTTGTCCTTATCTGTACTCTGGTCTCTTTGCTTTGAGTTGAACTTTAGTTTGTCTGCATTGCTGTCATGTGATCTGGTGCCTTGTTCCATTTGGTGGTCAGACTTGTTTTCAGGTGCTTGTTGCATTTTGAGTATGGTCTGAAGCTTTTTGTATATGCATTTGTTACTGATTTCATTTTTATGCACTTGTTTGGCTTATCTGGTACATCGTGGTCTTTTCTACCTCTGGTTCATTTTGTTTTGTTGCTCTTGCCTTGAGTTTGAATGGTTGAGGCTTGAACTGTATGTATGTTGAATGCATATGTAGTTGGTCTGAGTCCTGACTCTGGTACTTCCATGTACTTGTGCCATTTGATGTTGTGCTGCATCTTGTTCCAGTTGCATTGATTAGGACATGTTGTTTTGGTGAGACTCGAGCTCTGTTGCATAAGTATAGAACTGTTCCTGCATCATCCTTTTTACATGCAACCACTTTAGTGCTTGTTCATGTTGTAACTGGACTTGTACATTTGTTGAAGTCTTGTTGCATGTTGACTTCGATTGGTCTGCATTTGATTCTTTGTACATGTGGTTGTCTGGGTCGTTGATGTCTTATTTATTTTTTAAGTCTGGTTCAAGTGTCATGACCACTGTTCTATTTCTCGAGTGCTTGCTCCATGATATATGTGCATACATACATACATATATATATATATATGTATATATATCTCTGTGTGTGTGTATGCATACATGTATGGTGCATTTGAAACTTTGTGACTTTGTTTGTGAGTTATTTGCACTTGAGTTGAATCCGGCTTAGCCTTGGGTTTGACCTTGTGCTCACCTGTCCCTGTAGTTCTAATACGCAAGTGTATATCGGTGTGCATGGCCTTGTGGCATGTACAGTGATACACTATGCATGTCACAAGTTGTTCGTGTAGATGAATTCAAAAGAAATATGATGACGAACAACCCAAATAACTAAGGCAAATAACATTTTCAAAACACACACTTTAATTTGCACTACAAAATATTTTCTTTTTCAATTTTACTGCATCAATGTTTATTTTGCAGATAGCTCAAATGTTGGATTCAAGCTGTAATAAAGTTGAAGATAAAAATACGAGTGATGAGTGAATATGTAGTGAGGTCAAAATTGTAAATTAAAAATTTGTGATGTAATTGAAATTGTAATGTAAATGAAAATGTATATATGTAGTGAGAGCTCAAATTTGTACTATTTGAATTTGTAATAAAATATTTGTTTGAATATGAATTCTGTGTTATTTATTTTATCCAACAAATATTTATTTAATTATGTGAAAAATAAAATAGTACAATAACAAATACATTTAAATGAATATATATATATATGTTATTATCATCAAACAAAAATCATATACTAGCATATTCAACACCCATAGCTAAAACACTCCCTAGGCCCCTACGAGTCCAACCACGCAATCAAATCAAACAATGAACGCCTGCAATTTATCACAACTTCGACCATCAGAAATGACAAATGAAGTGTCGTGTTTCTCTACCTGATGTTGCACCACTCAATTCTCCATCCACGAGCTTATCTTGGTCCAACTAGCCCAACGACACATACACCATCGCCTAACTCCACCCACGGCCACCGAAAACCCTTGCCTAGCCTCAACTGTACCATGTCGAACTCGACTGACCCTCACTACAACTAAAACAAAGCACACCAAAATGATGCTTTGCTCTATACGAGGCCAACGGGTCAAACAATGCTCGATTTCATTTACTAAATCACTCGATTTAATTGAATGTAGTTTGAAATTTGAGGCGGCAGGCAAAATGATGAACCAGAGAAAAAGAGGGAAAAAGTTAGAATTTGGTTTAAGTTTTAATGATTATTTATAGGCAAATAATAATAATTTTCTATTCTCTTTAATTTTTCGCTATGTGTTTCGAGCACGCACGACCACACATCATGTCCGATCGTCATGAAACTCGTCTTCGTACAATAGCTCATTATTCCAGATCCGATGGCACTAGTTTCATCAAAATCCGAGACAGTGTCCTGGAATGATAATTTCACATGCTAATTAAAACAAATTATTATTAAAATGATTTTAATCACTCAAATCGTAAATTAAAATTCACAATACCCTTTTATTATTTAAACTGAATTTAAATAATTTTTCGAAATCATTTTTATTCTAATTAAATCTGAAATTCAATTAATTAAATAATTCCAATATTTAGTTATAAACTATTCAAAAATCTGAGTCGTTACAATACCCTAGTGGGGACGACCCACATAGCGCTGTGGCACGTCCCTCCTTTGTTCATTTTTCCAGTTATGAGGCTTGAGGGAATGGTTTTCCTTCTTTTAGCACCTCCTTATTAGAATGCTAACATTGCCTTCAGGCAGAAATGCAATGCCAGCATTCATCCATACAAGTTTGTTCTAGGTCTAAATGAAACTGAAGGCACTATCTCTACTACATCCATTTTGGAATCACCCTAAGGATTAGTAGCAAGTAGCCCTTGCACTTCAAAAGACCTGTCTTCAGTCATCTTCAACATGTATTTCATTCGAACGCATATGTCGGTTCGAAGTGGTTAGATAATATTTTTGATCCCCGTACCTCCAAACTAACAACCGATAATTTTCCGGTAAACTCAATTCTGGTTCTTTCCGAAATAAATGGACAAGATAAGAGCTGGGATCACCCCCTACCCATTTAAGTGGATTGATCCCCTTATCATTTGTCCTAGAAGAACATAACGAGTTTATACATATAGTAGTATCATCTAAGATAATTGTACTCTATAATCCTCGTGTGTCCTGTAGATATTTCCAGAGTTAAAAACTAGCCAAGATTTGACACTCGGTAATTTAACTATCAAATAAAGACATAATCCAAACATAGATTTAATTTCCCATGGAAACACTAAGCCTCATTTAATTCATCTCTTATTAATTAAATCTCATTCAATTAATCTCTTATTAATTAAATCTCTTTCAATTAATCTCTTATTCATTAAATCTCTTTGATTATCTACCTAAAATAATTCAAATACTTATATCTCACTGGTATAAGTATATTCAAAGATCGGTCGAGAAGGATTCCTTATTTCAAATTCATTTTAAATGGATCAGATCATAAGTCTTTGAAACATAGTTAATAATTAATCCCCAAACAACTAGTCCATTAGTGTTAGGTAGGGAATTGCTTCCCTACCACCAAAATTAAGAAGGACTAATTATTTGTTTGATTTATAACTTGGTTAAAATAAATGATTCAATCAAAACTTTATAAACCCAATCTTTCTTTCCAAAATCCAAGATTCATTTTCAAAATATAACTCTATTACTTAATTCTTTATACTAAGTAGAACTCCCTTTAGAAACTAACTTATTTTCTTAAAATCCCTTTTTATAAAACAACATTATTATTTAAAAGCATATTCTTAAGTTAATTGAATTAACTTAATCATCATTAAATAAATTAATTAACCGACTAACTCATAACACAATCGTTAGATTAATTAATCAATTTAAACACTACTTAAATAAATGGTTATTTAAGTTTAGAACTCGTTATTAAGTAATTAATCCACTTAGTACTTTTATAAAGTAATTAATCAACTAAAGTAAACCCTTATAAATAAAATAATTAATTTACCTTAAATACCTTATTTAAAATGATTAACTTATAAACATTATTAATTATAAGATTAATTAACTGAAGACAAATCATAAATTAAAAAAATAATTATTTTAAATCATTATTAATTAAAATAATAATTAACTTAAACATTTAAATGATAATTACTTAAAAATTATTAATTAAAATAATAATTAACTTAAACATTATTAATTAAAATAATAATTAACTTAAGCATTTTTAAATAAAATAATAATTAACTTTAAACCATTTATTATTAACTTAAAACATTTAATTACATAAATAATTAACTTCAAACATTTAATTAGATAAACAATTAACTTAAATAATTAGATTAACTAATCTTTAACTTTATTAAATTGAATTAAACTTCAATAATACTAATGAGATAACAATTCAATACTATCAATTAATTTAACAATTTATCTTAAATTGTTATAATACTAAAATTTGATCTCAAATCCATAGCTTATCCAATTTTTAAGAGGCTTAGTAAATTCCAATGGTAAATAAGCTACCATTATACTCAAATTGACATTTAAGTCACAATACAAGTATTTACGTAAACAACGGATATGTAAATGGAATTCATACTACAAATTGATGGATAATATATCAATAATTCAATTGACACATAAATAAATGTCCGACCTCACGTAACAACAGAATGGTGATTTATTCTACTAAACAGATGTTCAATATAATCTATTCAGTTTAATATAGCAGAATGGTGTTTTATTCTGCTAATAGATGTCGTCAATAAGGTATAATTAATAAACTACATTATTATCCCAAACAACATAATTATATACGGTCAGTATTATTTTATCCTTTAATATACTACATCAAAACTATCGACTATCTATACCTTGATGTTCTACTAGTTCATATGAACCTAGTGCAAAAAAACCACGGGTAAATTGGGTTTATAATGAATGAGATCTGGCATTTATATTCTAATATATATTTTAGTTAATTTAAAGAAGTTAAATTTTTAAAGGTTATCTCACCTAATACAATCGAGCCCGGCCCAAACCCAAACCACCCGCATCCGCATTCCCTTCCTCCCCTTTCTTCTCCAATTTCCGAAATCAAACTCCCTCTTCCTGAAACTGATTTAAACATGCACGGTGTGCACATGCACCGCCGAACAACACCACCATTCGATCAAGAAGGCCACCACTAATTCCCCCTTCGCCTCCTCGTTCCACTACACTCATTACCTCGAACTCCCGCGCTCCCATCCAAATTCCATTCGTCCTTCTCCCGAACCAAAAACGCATCAGGCACCTATGTTGCATTTTGCACAAAGCCACATAGCCTATCAAACTCGGCCGCAAGGTGCCCATTTCCTCCACAAACCCAACACCACCCTCGGTTCGAGCTAATTCCTTCTCTATCTCGACCAACCCAAACCCTAGGTTAGACCACCATCGTCGACCACCCTTAAAACTTTTCTAAAAATACAACATCGTCCCACGACCCTAACGGCACAAACGGCGTCGACTAATTCTCGGTGGATCAAGAAATATTAATTTAAGAAATTTGATGCAATACACTCCCTCTTACTGACATAACACAATATCTTGCTCATTTCTTGAAGAATCCTCGAGTGACTAGTTTTTAAAAATACTATGGGGGATTATTTACAAGTTTCATATAGGTTGCTTTGGCTAATGGTAAATGGATTGGGAGATAATAATTTCTGAAAATCAAGGGTGGATTACATATGTTAAACAAAGAACAGTGAGTATGAACTTCAAGTTTTTACTTCATGTACATGTTCCAGCGAGTATTTTAAATCAAAATTTGATTTTTGATCCTTGTTTAACATAAGAGCATATGCGCGCGCGCGCGCGTGTGTGTGTGTATATATATATATATATATTAAAACAAATCCCATAAGACTATACTTAAATCCATCATCTTAACAATATAAGGAAATAACGAATAATCAAAAGATGAGATTCTCACTCTTGTTTTTATTTCCATGCTTTTGCTAAAGAGTGCCTTAAGCCTTTAACCCAAGTTTTGATTCTTGAGTGAATGAAAGATTTGAACTTAAAAATGAGATTTTTAAAATTTAAAAATTTAAGAAGAAGGGGAGATGGAGAATGAAGATTTAGAAAATGAAGTTTTTGAAATAAAATGAAAACTTTAAGGTGTAAGTAGATATGTATGTAAGAAGATTTAAAGGAATAAAGAAATAAAATAAAAATAAAAATATTTTTTTTAACTCATAAGTCACTTCCAAACATAAAAAAGGACATGCATTAGAAAATACATTGGTTAATAAGGTGAATCGTGTACTTGATCCATGTCTTGGGTAAAAGGCTGATTTCATGTACTAAACCCCTTCCTACACACAAGGCTTCATATCATGTCATTACGTACTTTTTTTGAATTTTAAACAATATTTACCTTTAAAAACTTATTAATAATATTAAATTAAAAGTGTGAAGTGGGTTAACCTTTCAAAATGTTGTTTTAGATTAAATCAAAATATTACACTTTTAATAACTTGTAGTTCAATAAAATGCTGAAAATCCTAAAATTACGTTTCGGTCACATTTCCAGTTTCATCAAACTATTTATTCATGTAAACCAAATTTTAAAAAGAAATTTTATATTACTAATTATAAATTCTAAAGTGGGTTATTTAACCAATAAAACCATTAACTGGATATTTTAATTAAATTAAATATTCACAAATTAAAATGACAAAATTCCGGGTCATTACATTCTTTCCCCCTTAAAAGAATTCCGTTCTCGAAATTTCATCATAAGAATACCCAATACAATTATGCCCATAGGATGTTCATAGATCATTTGTATGCAAAACCTGATTCGATCTCTACTCGAATACATAACTTCACTTCCAAACTAGTATCACTCCCCCAATTCACTAGTGTGGACTCCTGTAACGACCTGGTATTTTCAACCATTCGCATCCGCACATGTCGGACTTGAATTGCTCAAAATATCAGACTGTTAATTTATATTTAGCAAAACTCAGCATATATAGTAAATAAAATAAATCACAGAATCACAGACACAGAGTAATATAACAATAAGCAGCCGAACAGATAAATAGTGTTCATGAAGCTACTATATAAACATCAGAGTTTGAAATAAAATACAACAGAAATATCAAATACAATGAAGTGTCGAATACAAACATATGACTTCTTTGAACAAATCAACTGGATAGCTGAAAGCTGAATAGATACAAATGGATCTCCAAGCGAAGCTCCAACTCCAAAGGTGAGTCTCAAATGCTGCGACACTCAGTCTGACCCGAGCGTAAAGCAAAACACAAAACACTCGAGTCAGGATTAACATTCTTATATCAATAAATCCAACTCAAGTGAAATATCAACTGAAATACAAGTAACTCAAAGGATGTTTGGGATAACCATCCTCTAAGGATCCGTGGAACTATCTACTATGTAGTAATATACGCTATTATAATATGTCTATAGTAAAGTAAAAGTATTAAAATAGCGTTAAGGCATTACCCATATCTCCCTTAACACATTTTATATATTCCCATAGTCTATACAATGCCGTACGCTCCTCCGAGAGGTTTACACAGAGGACACCACATAGGTACAGTACAAAACAAACTCGTAGAAGGTGCGCTAGGGCATGTGAACACGGCACACGAGGAGATGCCAGGGTAGATATACCAATTGCACTCCCGGACTAGTGGTAACGCATAGCAGCTACTACCGCCCACCTCGGACACACTCATATAATCAAAATCGAGGGGTGGCCACCAAATCAAATCACAAAAGCAATAGAATGGTATCGAAGAAATATGCCCGATAGGAGGAATGACCTCACTTGGCCCGGTATAGCTCCTGATTTTAGTCACATCTAAGCTGACTCACGGGAGTCAGGGTCACGTCATACCATATAGAATCGTCGCCAAACCATCCTACTTCATTTCTGGAATCTCCATCACGTACACAGTTGTTAAATTGGTTTTCGGTATTGGCAGAGAGTATGACAATATCCGATCCCGGTCTCTTTAACAACCAAACGTTATTATAACACCGTGGTCATTTCAAAATATCATACTTCAAAACCAAAATATCATATCCATTTCAAAACCATAACAATACGATATCCTTATTTACTTAAAATAATATTTATTTCCAAAATCCTAACACTTTCCAAAATTTTAACACTTCTGAAATTATAACATTTTTGAAACCATAACACTTAGGAAATCGTAACACTTGGAAATCGTAGCACTTGGAAATTATATTACTCCCACTTAAACAGTTTAGATATTAAAATAGTATATAAAATAAAATAGTTTATATAATAAAATAGTTTATAAAATAAAATAGTTTATAAAATAAATAATTAGTATATTAAAAATAGTTAAATATTAAAATAGTTAATATTTAATTAATTTATAAAGTAAAATATTAAAATAGTTTTAAATATATTTAAAAATACTTTATATAATAAAATAGTTTCCTCAAATTTCACAAATCAATTCAGATCAACTCGAATTCCAAAAATTCAATTTAATTTAATCTCATTTCACCAATTCCAATTCAGTTCAAACCATTCAAAGTTTATATCGATTTCAAATACGTATATAAACTACAATTTAAACCATTTCAATTTCAATAGATTTCCAAGCGTAAATTCATTTAATCACCTTAATCTAAATCAAGTTATAAATCACATCTTTAAATTCTCAAATTTAATAAGTTTCAAATCGGTTTTATTTAAGAAAATTCAAATAAATTTCAAACTTATTTATATTTCTCTTTCCAACTTAATTTATTAAAATTATTATAAAATCTATATTAAAAATATAATATCTAAAAATCAATATCTATAGAACCACATATATTTCTTTTCAAATCTTTGGAAATCATTTTCAAAATATATATGTATATAGACCAACGGTGCCTGTATATAGACCAACGGTGCCTGTATATAATTTTCTATCCTATGGTCAAGTGATACAGATATTTATCATTTCAATCCACAATTTAAATATATATGGGTATATATCTTTTCAACCCGCAATCCCAAATTCAATTCAATGAAAATCTCTTGGGTTTATCATTTCAACCCATAACGATTTTGTCCTATCCTACAGATCGTTCGGGTATGTATCATTTCAACCCATAGGGAATTCTATACTAATAGGGAACTTGCAGAGTGATAACAGATATGATAATATAACATAATAATCAGCAACAAGCATATATCATCAATAACAATATAATATAAACAACAGGATATGGTGTCATTATCCACAAGTGAATAGTTACAGATAATAGCATCTCATATACAACAATTAAATAATTAACAGTTCAAATTAGCAGCATATTTCAGTTGTCGTTTCAATTGAAATCAAATTTAATAAATATAAGAACGTTAATCGTGAGTGATTGATCACCTTTCGAGGCTGGAGAGATTGGAAATGAACTGATTTACGAATCCAAGCACGAATTTCAAAGCAAAGCACGATAGGCACAAGTTCGACGAACAAAGTTGATAACAGGAATTTTGATGAAATCAAATCAACTGGATCGATGATGATAGATGGTAAAAATGAATATATATATATACATATATATATAACTATATATATAAATCATATTCTAAATTCAAACACCAATAGAATTTTATACATATATGTATTTCAAACATCCCTTTTTTTTCTTTTCTTTTTTCTTTTTTAGATTAAAACACGTATATTAAAATCAAACATATATTTAAAATAATATATATTTATTTCTAAATGAATATTAAATCCCAACCCATAAAGATAGTCATATAAAATTGAAAACTTCTATATCACTGCTTATGTACCACTTACAAAAAAATTTATGATTTAAAATCTATGTACCGTCAAAATATACAACCTATCAATAGAGCAGGCTCATACCCATCAATAGTGCTAGCTGTAAAATATATATATATATATACTTGTTTTTTTTCCTTGTCAGTAAACAATACGAAGAATATCACAGGCTATACACAACATATAACCCTATACTTTAAAACCCATAACATGTATTATATTCAAAACAAAATGATACCTACCGACCTATAGCTATCCTAACTTGCACAGTATAACAGCCTTTACGTATATTTATACATACATATACAAAATTTAAAAGTCACAGTATAAATAGTATACATATCTAGTACAGCCGAAACAAAGTATATATATAAACTAGTAAATTTTGAACTCATATGAACAAAAATATATATAACTCACTTTATTAAAATATTCATATATAAACTACAGAACTCACACCTAAATAAATAAATTAAAAAAATGAAAAAAAATGCTATCCTAAAACTTAAACGCGCATATGCATTGCTAGTATATTATAATATTGTCGCCATTACTTTAGATATCTAACTTAACAAACTATAACGACCCAATTTTTCGACGCCCGAAAATTGACATCAATACGTCCACTGTATTAAAATGCCGAACAATCGAATGCCGGAAAACCGAACCGTTAGGGTTAAAGAAGAAAGAGGTAGAAGAAGAAGAAAGAAACAAAGAAAGAAGAAGCAACAAAAACAATATCAGAATCTCACAATCGCGGCGGAACAATATATAATAGATAAATGAATAATCTTTAAAACAAAAGAACTATATCTGTTTATACCTTACATTACATCATCAGAGTATTTCAACAACAACACACAACATTGACAATTATAATAACCTGCCCAGATAATTGAATACACAACGGAATGATAATAGTATACGGAAGTACGTCTCACCATCCAGCTCGCCTCCTGATCTCCACAGCATATTTTTTTGACTTCGCTCCAAAACAACTGATAACCTGACTCTAGGCTGCCCGTGTGGAAAATTATGGGCACCCAGAGTTTAGAAAGGGAACAATAAACTCCAGGTCAATCATGGGACTGGTGTGAGACCTTAAAACAGTTATTTGCACAAAAATAAATACGTTATGCTTTTTGAAAATGAAACTATCATAAGGCCTCCCGTCACACACACAATGCAAACGTAGAATTGGAGGAGATTTCTCCTTATGATAGTCAAACATGCTTGATACGCAAAATCTTTTTAATATTATCATTAGTGCATAGCGTGGAAAACATTTCGAAAGTATAATATTAATCTTAGCCAGCATACACATTTCGTAGTATGCCTACTATAACTACCATGTTCAATAGCAGGTTACCACCACATTCCATGGCAGGTTATACAACTAAAACCGTACAGGGCGCGTATTGTTTCTTTGGATTTCCAACAAATGGTCAAGCTAAGGAACTTCCTATGCCACATGGGTATGCCTCTGGAGGGACGCCCCGAGAACCTAACCGGATCTCTGCCAACACAAGGCCGAGTTACCTCTGTAACTAGGTAACTACCACGAGTATGCCATCCCCGGTTGTTGCCGACCTTTATCCGAGGATCCTCAACACCAACAACCACATAGTAATAAATTTGCAGCAACCACATAGGTTAAGTATCTGGGCTCCATACCATGATACCACCTTTTTTTAGAAGGAAATGAGCATACCCTGAGGGCGCTACCCCCAAATTGTCTTGCTGCATCCTTCCTGTTTCGACCATTCCGGGTTGTGAGGTCCGACGAAGTCTCATCCACAAAGCTACGCTTTTCACAAAAGCCATGCTTCGATCAACAAATGATCAGCAACACTTAGCATGCCACATTACCAAATTGGGAATGTATCACTAGTAACCATCAACTACATAACCTCTAAGCTCATACGTCTCAAAGAAGGGTGTTAAGCTAAGAGAATAAATTCTTCGCCACCAACAGAAATGTATTTGATAGAAACCAGCTTTACATCTCAAAGTGTAACGTCAGACATACATCCATACAAGTCCGTTCCGGGTTCGAACGGAACCGAAGGCACTTCAAAAGAAGCCCTTGCAATCCGGATAATCCCTAATCACGTCCGGACTCCCCATCACAAAGGGTGATAAAAATCTCTCTACCGGAGCAACTCGGTGCAGAGACATTCGACAGGTAATCCTTTCGTTTTCGAAAATACCCGGTCTTCAACACCATCTTCAAATGCAATCCCATTTCGTTGTATCATTATTCGGAATGGGTTTTATGACATAAAGTCCTCTCCCTGCTTAACCGAATAATAAGCGCTTATTTTGAAAACAAATTCAAGTGTCGTTTCAAAGGCTAATATTGATAGTCGGTTATTTAACTATCAAACAACATTCACAACAATCATCAAGCCTCAATAATTTCCCAAATTGTTTCAACTGATAGTTGGTTATTTAACTATCAAACAATATTCACAACAATCATCAAGCCTCAATAATTTCCCAAATTGTTTATACTGATAGTTGGTTATTTAACTATCAAACAATATTCACAACAATCATCAGATTTTAAATAATTTTTCCCCAATTATTTATTTTCAAAATATCTTCGCAAGATATATTTTAATACTTCAACACTTTGAAAACCAATTTCAAATCACTTTCCTCACGCGGAATAAATTTCCAAATATTTATTTACTTCCACTGAAAATTTGCCAAGTCCGAATACTTCAAAATGATTTAAATCACTTATCCAAAAATATATGTACTTGGATACATTTAAAATAAAAACTATTTTTAAACACTTTATTTAAAACATTAGTTATGAAATTTAATATCAGTATCTCATCTAAAAATTCAAGTCCAAATAAGTTTAAGAATAAAATTATTAGATAAAGTGTAATTATTAAAATATCCATTTTCTAAATCAAATACCAATTTAATCTTTAAAATAACCACTTCTATAATCAACTTAATAATATTTACTTTAAAGATTTAAAAATAATTTTGGAAAATAATTTCTCCAACAATGTTCTTTTTAAAACAAATTCTTGAAATTTTAATTTATATTTTAAAAGCTACTTTGAAGCCATACTCGGCTTTCCAGGGAAGAATATTCTTTCCATTTCAAAATGGTCCATTTAAATCAATTACTAAATCCTTCTAGATTTATTTTAAATTTACGTTCCAAATCCGTAAATTTCTTTCCACTTTTAAAAATAAACAAATATTTATTTTTAAAACAAATCTCCTTTTTCTTTATAAATTCCCATTGTGAATTTAAATTTCCAAATATCCACTGATATACGATTTTCAAATATTCACTTTCAAACACCAAATCAAATTCAAATTGATTTCCAAATTTATTTCAAACACCAAATCAAATTTCAAATCGATTTCCAAATTTATTTCAAACACCAAATCAAATTCCAAATTGATTTCCAAATTTATTATCTTTTAAAAAAAATTCCTTTATTTCTTCCAAACTATTTAAAATCTGAATTTTAAATAAATTCTTCAACTTTTAAACAATATTACTCAAAATCCATTTATTAAAATCTTTTTCCCATATTTTGGAATTAATTCGATAGGATTACAAAAATCAACTTTTATACTTTTAAATTCCTTCTTTTAAATTTATCCAATTCTCAAAAATTAATTTACTCCAAATTTTCTACTTTAATTTCCAAAAATCCAATTTTATTTATTTCTGGTATCCTACGATACCAAAAATATATTCGGCTAAATTATAGCCTTCAAATAAATTCCATTCATCAATATAATCATTCACACCAATATAATCATTCACAGATTATCACATCACAACATATACAAATAAATTCAACAATGTGAGGAATCCAGTTGGATCCCTCCAACCTATTTCCCTGCATCCACAGATGTTAGCACAACAATTAAATACCAATTCCACTTCGAGGTGGAATATCGTGGTATATGGGATTATATAATATGATCCGCTATTATGCGGCGCATAGGGTCTCATCCGCTATATAATGCGGGAAATCAATCACTCCAAATATATATATATACACACACACACACTATCATATATACTATCATCCAACAGATAAATTATCAAATTCATCCAAAATTTTTAATTTAACTATTTAAATGAAACTGGAATTCCAATTGAGTGAGAAGATCTCACCTTTGCTTTTATTTGCAATCCATTTCCATCACGACTTGTTTTCTTTAAGATTTTGACCTTGTATAAATATTAGATGATTTAATTAGTATTTGAATCAATCGAACAATTAAATTTTCATTTGATCAATTTAGTTAACCAATAGCTTTATTTTTTTACTAGTGATTTTATTTTTAAACTAATAAATTTTCCCTTTCTAGCCTATATACACATTTAAATTTCAAAACAGTTGTGCCTTTGAAATCACACTACAATTTAAAAAATCTCAATTATATACTTTTATCTGCATGCATAAATATTTCATATTTGAAAAATCAATTTCTGAGTTATATATATGTATTTAAATTGAAAAATAAATTTTAAAAGAAATAAAAATCTATACCTCACTGCAGATTAAAAGCCTATCTATCGAGCTCGGAAAACTTGTCCCAACCATCTATACGACCTAGTTAAGCCCATGACCGGAGCTTTGTCGACCATTGCCAGCCTAGCCGAAAAGCGTCGCCTCCTTGAACTTGTATCTTGTCTGAACAAGACGTGCCATATCACCTCGACCCCGCCTGAATTCGGTCGCGCTCGCGAGTTCCCTGCCGCAATCGAACGTACGTGACCCATCACCATTCATGTGACGCCCCACCTCTATACTCACAATAACAAAGGTTATTATAAGGAATAACGTCTGTTATTGTGAAGAATAAGGCTTGTTAGAAGTGACCATCCGTAAGTTATGCCTTAGACGAGTATTGACTACATCGATAGGAGTTGTGTAAATTACTCCCAACGATATATATATTCAATCCAAATCTAAAACGAAACTACGGTGGCTTAAGAAAAATTCAGAACAACTCATAATAATTACAACACAGATAAGTATAATCACAACGGAACAAAAATATTAGATATATAGTGGAAGACAAGTCTGGATACATGCTACAACAAACGATGGTTCACATGAACCAAATGTACATATACATAGCCATCAATACATACATGAGATGAGAGTCAATACACCAAAAGTAACACCTCGAAGTCTAGACAAAAGATGAAGTGAAATCCCAAAAGCTGAAGCAGCAACTGAAACAGAGATAGCGATTATCCTAAAATAACTCGGTCTGACCCGAGTATTATTTAAAAGAAAATAATAAACGGATCAGTCTAATTTAAACTCAGAAATAAGTGTATAATAAACAACACTTAAGCAAATTAATTATAATCTCGAAAGAGACTATTCATCAAAATAATCAACATAGTTTAAATGAAGAAATCTCATTAAACTCCATCAAATCAACTTTCAAATTCACAATTGAATTCAAAACAACAATTCACAAAATCTAGAAATCAAAAATGGATAACTAGAAAATCAGCTTAAAAGTGGATCGATCCCAGCAGATGGCGAGCCTAAGCTACGCAGCACGTGCATCTCAAATGTCCGAAGCCTACCTAGTACTATAATTTTTTACGCCCATTAGATGACCCGACGGTCCAGCAGAGTGACCCGAAGGTCTAGTACTGGTAATTGACCTGAAGGTCCATCAGATGACCCGAAGGTCCAGCAGAGTGGCTCGAAAGCCCAACAAAATCAACAAAATATTCAAACAGCAAATCCCCAGCAAATATTTCAATTAACGAGTCCGGAATTAACCGAAATAGAAAAAGTGTGGTTCCATACTCCGCACTTTTGCTAAATCGTTTAAATCTCTTCATCATTTCCTTGAAAGTGCAAAATTATGTATTTTATAGAAATAAAATTTACGTTCTCAAATGGACAAGTCCGGAATTAATCGAATTAGTAAAAGTAAGGGTTCATAGTCCTTAATTTTGCTGGAACGTTTAAATCGATTCCTCATTCTTTTGAAAGCGTAAACTGTAATTTTTTTGGAAACAACTATATTTTAAAACGATTTAAAACCACGTGATTAAAACAGCAACATTTATAGCAATTTCGACAAAGAAATTGCGCTTCACAAAACACCGTAAAAACGGATATCAAATCAGCGTTGCGGGGTAGCCGCTTGGAAATTCACTTTAATTTGACGGTTACAGAAGTCAAAACACAGTAATTTTTATTCATCAAAATCTCATCAAACAACACGCTTCAAAAATACAATACCAAAGTAAAAATCCGTTATTACAATAACGGTAACAAAATTCGTTTTAAAATCAAACTCCGGTTCAACGTAAATTAAATAGTAGACGGCTCTACTATATTTTCACCAAATATTACACTGCCTGGACTTAGTAACGTGCAACCCAGTCTGTACGCACCTAACCAATGTGAATAAAGTAAATTTGGAAGTGGACTTTGCCTTTTCTCAACTCGCGTTTGCATGTAATTGACAGTGCACACACGAAAATACCTGGACAAAGTTTACTTCAGGTATGCACGATAACTAAACACAGGTTTGGCCATAGTTTTTGCTGCCCACTTATTTGCACACAGCCTGGATATAAACTGTTTTAACTGACAATGCAAATTAATACACTTTCGTGCAACACTTGGCTTCGTGCGCTACATGCACGTAACACTACACACAAGGTATACTAGCCAGGATATTACTACAACATGTTAGTACACATTATAGGGTGCACCTATATATGATCCTGGACATGAATTTTTTTGTGCCACACGTGTAGTAAATGAAAGTTAAGATAACCTGGAACACACGCATAAAAAATATATTGATCTGGACTGCATTTTTAATGCACGCATAATTGAAGCACACTAATTATACTAACTTGGCAACTTTCACATATACACAAAAAATGAAATGCAGAAATGAAATAGTTTGAACACAATTTCTTGATGTACGCAAAAATAGCCTGGAACTCATTTATGTTCAGCAGGGTTTTGTGCAAACCAAAATAAACAACAGGAAAGCACCAAAATAAGAATAGGCAACATAGTTTTTAAACTAGAAATGTGAGTGTAGCACTCACATAAATTTGTTTCCAAATCAGATAGCTACTAGGAACAATTGGAACAAAAATTCTGAACCGCCATTAATATTTGCAGAGCTACTGGAAGTTTTAAAAAAAATGAAAGATGTAGCTTTTTTCTTTACTTTTTCCCCAATCGTGTATAAGTTAAAGAAAATGTGTGTGTTGGCCAAACTTTGTACAAATGCATTTATGAGAGAAACGTGCATCAGTGGGGAGAAAAGGACATGCTGTAGATAAATAATGATAACAGCCAAAAAGGTTTCATATATTTGCTTTAGAATAAGTGACAGCAAGGCAAAAAGAAAAAAAAATGTTCCACTCGGTTTACAATTGTACCCATTCTCTTATACTCACGTGAAAGTTGGGTTTACACTTAATTTCCAACTGACTTTGCAAATGACTACTACTAATGCTCAACTGACTTTACAATGTTTTTTGCATTGCAAATTTATTTCTCAAATTTCAATTTAAAATTTCTATTTTAAATTTTTATTATGGCGGTAATTAAAAACCACGGTTGTTACAAACTCCCCCCTTATAAAAAATTGCGTCCCCGCAATTTTCATACTAGAAGTTGTTTATAACACTAATTATTCATCACAACAAAGATTTAAAATTGAAAGATGAATAAGAATGCTCACCCCCACCCGAAGAGGAGAGAAAACCCGGATAAGAACGCTCGATGAATTCTTTGGTTTCCCAAGTGCAATCTTTGGGGTTTGCGGACCATTGAATTTTCACAAGTGGGACTTCTTTATTCCAAAGGCGTTTAACCTCCGAAGCTAGCACACGAATAGGATTTTGCACAATAGACAAGTCGGGTGAGATCTCAAGATCTTGCAACACATGAGGATCAATAATAGAATCCGAATCTCGAAGGCATCGACGAAGCTGGGATACATGAAATACGTCATGAATTCCCGAAAACTGAATAGGTAGCGATAAACGATAAGCAACTAGGCCAATGCGTTCCGTAATAGGAAACGGTCCAACATATCGAGGAGCCAATTTCCCGGAGCTACTAAAACGCACCACCCCCTTCATCAGAGAAATACGGATAAACACGCGATCGCCAACAGAAAATTCCAAAGGATTCCTACGATGATCGACATAAGATTTCTGCCTATTCTGAGCCACTTTCATTCTCTGTCTGATAATATCAATCTTCTTAGAAGATTCACGAATATAATCGGGGCCGAGAACTAACTTTTCCCCGGATTCCAACCAACAAGATACCGATCGACACGGTCTTCCGTAAAGAGCTTCGAAAGGAGCCATACCGATACTGGATTGAAAACTATTGTTATAAGAAAATTCAACAAGAGATAAGTGGTCTTCCCAACTACCACCAAAATCAAGAATACAAGCTCGAAGGACATCTTCCAAAACTTGATTCACCCTTTCAGTCTGACCATCAGACTGTGGATGATAAGCTGTGCTGAGATTGAGCTTAGTACCCAAAGCTTTCTGAAGGCTCTGCCAGAAACCACTAGTAAAAAGCGGATCTCTGTCACTAACAATAGCACTAGGCACACCATGAAGTTGAACGACTTCTTTAATAAAAAGCTTAGCCAACAGAGGAGCAGTCTGATTGGACTTAATAGGAATAAAATGGGCTGATTTGGTCAATCGGTCAACAATCACCCAAACACTAGTATGGCTCGACCTCGAACGAGGTAGACCATCAATGAAGTCCATTGAAATTTGATCCCATTTCCATAATGGAATCTCAAGAGGCTGCAAAAGACCACTAGGACGATGGTGTTCTGCTTTAATAAGTTGACAAGTCATGCAACGACTCACATAACTTGCAACATCACGCTTTATACCCTCCCAAAAGTATAAGCGTTTCATGTCGGCGTACATCTTGCTACTGCCTGGATGGATAGTATACTTAGAACGATGACAGTCCTCAAGAATGTCATTTCTAAGATTAGGGACATTAGGCACGATCAACCTTCCCTTCTTCCGGATACAACCATGAACATCAATATCGAAATCCTTTAGTTTATCACTTTCGGGTTTCGATTTACAACTTTGAATAAGATAAGAGAGATCTAGATCTTGTTTCTGGGCATTGACAATTCGATCCAACAAACTAGGACGAGCTTCTATGCTAAATAAAAGCACGGGAGAATCAGAAACTGAAGGACGGTCTCTAATATCACAATGAGATAAAGCTTCCAACATATTCCACTCTGCTAGCATCATGGAAACAACAACTTGCTGCTTGCGACTAAGCGTATCAGCAACTCGATTACCCTTACCAGGGGTATACTGAATATCGAAATCATATGAAGCAAGAAATTCGAGCCAACGCTGTTGCCTCATATTTAGTTCCTTCTGAGTGAATAGATATTTCAGAGACTTGTGATTAGTGAAGAGAATAAAACGTTCGCCCAATAAATAATGTCGCCAAATCTTTAGAGCAAAGACTATAGCGGCTAACTCCAAATCCTGGGTAGCATAACGAATCTCGTTAGGCTTTAGTTGTCTAGAAGAATAGGCAACTACTCTATCCTTTTGCATGAGAACAGCACCGAGTCCAAAACCACTGGCATCGGTATAAACAACAAGATCATGATTCCCTTCGGTAACCACTAAGATAGGAGCATGAGTGAGGAGATCTTTTAACTTCAAGAAAGAATTCTCACACTTATCCGACCAAACAAAAGGAACAGCTTTTCTCGTGAGAGTGGTAAGCGGTAAAGCAATACGAGAAAAGTCCTTAATGAACCAGCGATAATAACCCGCCAATCCAAGTAAACTACGGATCTCAGTAACGGTCTCGGGCCTCTTCCAATTCTGAATAGAATCGATCTTGGAAGGATCGACAGAGATACCATCGGAAGAAACAATATGACCGAGAAATTTCACCTTATTCTCCCAGAAGTGACACTTGGATAATTTGGCATAAAGCTGATGCTGACGAAGAGTGCTCAAAACAATCTCCAAATGCTGAATATGATCGGCTTCAGATTTGGAATAAATAAGAATATCATCAATGAAAACCAAGACGAACTTATCGAGATATTCGCGGAATATCTGATTCATAAAATCAACAAAATACGCTGGAGCGTTCATCAAACCGAACGACATAACAAGCCATTCGTAAGAACCATAACGACTACGGAATGCGGTAAGAGGAATGCTATCTTCCGCAACTCGTAACTGATGAAATCCGGTAGCAAGATCGAGTTGGGAGAAAATCTTAGCGCCACTTAACTGATCGAACATGTCGTCGATCCTAGGTAATGGATACCTATTTTTGATAGTGAGCTCGTTAAGCTTGCAATAATCAATGCAAAGCCTAAGAGTACCATCAGGCTTCTTAACAAAGACAACGGCGGCGCCCCAAGGAGATGAGCTAGAACGAATAAATTGCTTGGCTTCCAATTCAGATAATTGTTGCTTGAGTTCCTCATTTTCCTTAGCAGACATCCTCGTGGGAGGACGACTGACATGATGAGAACCAGAGATAAGATCAATACGGAACTCAATTGCCCTCTTTGGCTGCAAACACGAAATAGGCTCGAAGACATCAGAAAAATCACAAACAACCGGAATATTAGCTATGATATCCTCCGATTCGAAGGAAGAAATGAGAGCATTCGAAGTATGATCCATGCTTTGAAATATGATAGATAACTGCTCGATAGCATCGGGATGTTTGAGATACAAAGTTCTTTCAGGACATAGGATTTGAACTTCATAACAGACGAGCCAATCCATACCCAAAATCATATCAAAACCAAGATGATCCATAACATGCAGATTCACATGAAAGGAAAAACCACAAAGAATAATCTCAACATCGACACATAACAAACCAAGAGTAGCGGATCCGCCAATAGGATTCACAATCCTCAAAGGGTCACAAAGACTAACAACATCCAAAGGAATAATATGAACAAGCACCTTTGACATGAATGAATGTGATGCACCCGTATCGAAAAGAACTCTAATAGAACGGCCATGAAATAAAATAAAACCTTCCAAAACAGAAGGAGGAATACCTTTGGGCTGAGAAGAATCACCAGAAGCTTTAGTAACATTAAGCTTCCCAGATTTGAGACCCTTAGAAGCAGTAGGACAATCAGAAATCCAATGACCATCTTTCTTGCAATAGTGGCAAATACGAGGCTTAGGACAACTACGAAGAAGATGATCCAAAGAACCACAATTATAGCACGCCTTCTGATTAGAAGGTGCACTACTAGGCTGAGAACTAGAGGTAGCTTGCTTCTTTTTCTTGTTGGAAGAATTAGGCTTATGAAATGGAAACTTTTTCTTGTTGGGGTTCTTAGAAACCTCAACCTCATCACCACCATCACGTTCCTTTTCGACAGCTTCAAGGCAAAGTGCCGAATCAAAAAGTTCCTCAAAAGAGAGCTTAAGCTTAAGAAAAAGAACTTTCTTCAAATACTTCTTCAAACCATCTACAAATCTAAGATTCTTCTTACGCGGAGTGTTAATGAACTCAACTCCGTATTTGGATAAGGCCTCAAAAGATGCAACATAATCAGAAACAGAGGACTTTCCTTGTTTTAACTCAAGGAAACTACGAGAAAGATTAGCCTTTTCCGATTCAGGAACGAACTTAAGTTCAAATCGTTCCTTAAACTGATTCCACGAGAGAGAGGACTCATCAACTTCTGCAATAACCAATCAAGCGCACGCTCTTGCAACATGCTAGATGCCACGAGAACGCGATGATGATCAGAAAGATCCATCCGAGAAAATATGCGCTCACAAGCGCGCAACCAAGTCTGAACCTCCAATACACTTTCCGATCCCTTGAAAGGCTGGCCTCCAAGGTGGGAATAGTCACTACACATGCGGGCGAAGGCAGACTTGTGATTGGGAGCTGCGGGAGTAGCAACAGAAGGCCGAGTACTCCTAAATAGCTCCATAAACTTATCAGCTGACATATAAACTCTGTCTGGATGAGAATCACTAGAAGGACCTGCAGAAGAACGCTTCCCTCTACCTCTTCCAGCCATAGGCTGAGAGAATGAGAGAAGATAAGGATTAGTTAAACAATACAAGAATGATAAGAAATTTAACAAATGGAATACTACGGAATATGAGATTTATTCCTAGACATACTCCAACATGTTAAAGTGGAAAGAATAGATTAGAATGGCACGAATAAAACCCTCGAATAGTTGTAGCGCATGTTCCATTCTACGTCTGTTCCATGTTTATTATAATTTGTTATGAATCTCAGCTCTGATACCAACTGTGACGCCCCACCTCTATACTCACAATAACAAAGGTTATTATAAGGAATAACGTCTGTTATTGCGATGAATAAGGCTTGTTAGAAGCGACTATCCGTAAGTTATGCCTTAGACGAGTATTGATTACATCGATAGGTGTTGTGTAAATTACTCCCAACGATATATATATTCAATCCAAATCTAAAACGAAACTACGGTGGCTTAAGAAAAATTCAGAACAACTCATAATAATTACCACACAGATAAGTATAATCACAACAGAACAGAAATATCAGATATATAGCGGAAGACAAGTCTGGATACATGCTACAACAAACAATGGTTCACATGAACCAAATGTACATATACATAGCCATCAATACATACATGAGATGAGAGTCAATACACCAAAATTAACACCTCAAAGTCTAGACAAAAGATGAAGTGAAATCCCAAAAGCTGAAGCAGCAATTGAAACAGAGATAGCGATTATCCTGAAATAACTCGGTCTGACCCGAGTATTATTTAAAAGAAAATAATAAACGGATCAATCTAAATTAAACTCAGAAATAAGTGTATAATAAACAACACTTAAGCAAATTAATTATAATCTCGAATGAGACTATTCATCAAAATAATCAACATAGTTTAAATGAAGAAATCTCATTAAACTCCATCAAATCAACTTTCAAATTCACAATTGAATTCAAAATAGCAATTCACAAAATCTAGAAATCAAAAATAGATAACTAGAAAATCAACATAAAAGTGGATCGATCCCAGCAGATGGCGAGTCTAAGCTACGCCGCACGTGCATCTCAAATGGCCGAAGCCTACCTAGTACTATAATTTTTGGCGCCCAACAGATGACCCGAAGGTCCAACAGAGTGACCCGAAGGTCTAGTACTGGTAATTGACCCGAAGGTCCATCAGATGACTTTAAGGTCCAGTAGAGTGGCTCGAAAGCCCAACAAAATCTTCAAACAGTAAATCCCCAGCAAATATTTCAATTAACGAGTTCGGAATTAACCAAAATAGAAAAAGTGTGGTTCCATACTCCGCACTTTTGCTAAATCGTTTAAATCTCTTCATCGTTTCCTTGAAAGTGCAAAATTGTGTATTTTATAGAAATAAAATTTATGTTCTCAAATGGACAAGTCTGGAATTAATCAAATCAGTAAAAGTAAGGGTTCATAGTCCTTAATTTTGCTGGAACGTTTAAATCGATTCCTCATTCTTTTGAAAGCGTAAACTGTAAAAATTTTGGAAACAATTATATTTTAAAACGATTTAAAAACACGTGATTAAAACAGCAACATCTATAGAAATTTCGACAAAGAAATTGTGCTTCACAAAACACCATAAAAACGAATATCAAATCAGCGTTGCGGGGTAGCCGCTTGGAAATTCACTTTAAATTGACGGTTACTGAAGTCAAAACAACAGTAATTTTTATTCGTCAAAATCTCATCAAACAACATGCTTCAAAAATACAATACCGGAGTAAAAATCCATTATTAAAATAACGACAACAAAATTCGTTTTAAAATCAAACTCCGGTTCAACGTAAATTAAATAGTAGACTGTTCTACTATATTTTCACCAAATATTACACTGCCTGGACTTAGTAACGTGCAACCCAATCTGTACGCACCTAACCAATGTGAATAAAGTAAATCTGGAAGTGGACTTTGCCTTTTCTCAACTCGCGTTTACATGCAATTGACAGTGCACACACGAAAATACAGGTATGCACGTAACTAAACACAGGTTTGGCCATAGTTTTTGCTGCCCACTTATTTGCACACGGCCTGGATATAAACTGTTTTAACTGACAATGCAAATTAATACACTTTCGTGCAACACTTGGCTTCGTGCGCTACATGCACGTAACACTATAACTAGCCAGGATATTACCTCAACATGTTAGTACACATTAAAGGGTGCACCTATATATGATCCTGGGCATGAATTTTTTTGTGCCACACGTGCAGTAAATGAAAGTTAAGATAACCTGGAACACATGCATAAAAAAATATTGATCTGGACAATATTTTTAATGCACGCATAATTGAAGCACACTAATTATACTAACTTGGCAACTTTCACATATACACGAAAAATGAAATGCAGAAATGAAATAGTTTGAACACAATTTCTTGATGTACGCAAAAATAGCCTGGAACTCATTTATGTTCAGCGGGGTTTTGTGCAAACCAAAATAAACAACTGGAAAGCACCAAAATAAGAATAGGCAGCATAGTTTTTAAACTAGAAATGTGAGTGTAGCACTCACATAAATTTGTTTCCAAATCAGATAGCTACTAGGAACAATTGGAACAAAAATTCTGAACCGCCATTAATATTTGCAGAGCTACTGGAAGTTTTAAAAAAATGAAAGATGTAGCTTTTTTCTTTACTTTTTTCCCAATCATGTATAAGTCAAAAAAAATGTGTGTGTTGGCCAAACTTTGTACAAATGCATTTATGAGAGAAACGTGCATCAGTGGGGAGAAAAGGACATGCTGTAGATAAATAATGATAACAGCCAAAAAGGTTTTATATATTTGCTTTAGAATAAGTGATAGCAAGGCAAAAAGAAAAAAAAATGTTCCACTCTGTTTACAATTGGACCCATTCTCTTATACTCACGTGAAAGCTGGGTTTACACTTAATTTCCAACTGACTTTACAAATGACTACTACTAATGCTCAACTGACTTTACAATATTTTTTGCATTGCAAATTTATTTCTCAAATTTCAATTTTAAATTTTTATTACGACGGTAATTAAAAACCACGGTTGTTACAATTCATCTGCGAACGCATCGCCTTCCTCGAGCTCCGCTTCCCCAAAACAATCATCGCAACTCGATTCGCCCCTACCTCTTGCCGTTCGAGACGATCTTCAATTCTTCCGAACTTCGCGATTTACATTACCTTAATTTGCTTTCGAATGAACGAAAAAGGATTTGAGGAAGAACGGAAAAATTTAGTTCGGCCATTTTCGTGAATTTGATTTTTGAAATGAAAGAGGAAGTGCGGCCATTTTTAAATGAGAAGAGGGGAAAATGCATCGGCCATTATTAGATTTGAATTGAAGCCGAGAAATTTAGTTATCTTTGTTCGTATATATATATATATATATTCATTTGATTTTCTAACGAAGACGCGTGTAATAATATTCAAAAGGAAGAAAACACGTGGTTAAACATTTCTCAACGTGTAATGCAGGGCTTTTCAACAAATATTTTTTTTCATATTTAAATTCAAATTCAAATCGTATTGATTAATGCAACTCAAAATCTCAATCTCCAATCGAGGCGTACCTCCAGGCGTTCATAAGGTTATACCCCTATTTCGAACACAATGGAAAAGGTTTCGAAACCAAATTCGATCGTATGGAGAAGATAGCTTTTAAACCCAGTTATTGAATTGAATTTCAATATAGATTTTCAGCGCGTTTATCTATCGTACGGCCAAACGATCATTCCAAACACTACGAAAATTAAAATCCGATAATAATACAATATTATGGATCCAACGGAACTGGTTTCGTCGAATTCCGAGACTATGCCTCGGAAGGCTATTTTTAAATATCGATTTAAACAATATATATTCCAAACTGAAAAAATTACTTTCAAATTCAATTTTAAAAGTTCTATTACCTTCAGTATTATCAATATAGATTTTAGAAGATTTCAAATTATTTTTAACAAGCTCAAAACTGAAGATACAATATTTTACCCAGTTTCAATAATAAAATTTAATAATTTAATTGCCAAATTCATGGTGATATTTGAAATTCAAGTTAAACTATCTTCCAAATATTTAAAATCAACTAAATATTCTATTTTCAAATGTTCAAAATTCAGGGTCGTCACATTCTTCCCTTCTTAAAAGAATTTCGTCCCGAAATTACTAGTTAAGAAGAATGATCCATAACCCGTTTATTAATTTCTCAAAACTAAACAGTTTTATCAACTTGTCAAAGGAAATTTTTATTGAAGACATATTAGCTTCTTATTTACTTTCCAAACTCAACCGTAAGTTTCAAACAATATTATTTTCTCTACAATTCAAATTCAAATTTTAAATTTTAAAAATTTCTCAAAATTTTTCTAACTCTTTAAATTTTCGAAAATTTTGCCAGCGTCTCCTTTGCGCGGCTAGCTCGGTACGACTACAAAATGTCCCTACGGACCCCCAGATTTCAAAAGAAAACAAAACGCCAAGTGACTAGATCAGAAAAGGATCAAATTTCATATTGAAATTTAAATACATACCTTTTTGTCGAGCAATTAAATTTTTATCTTCAAAATCAAAAATCCCATTCCTTTTCCTTTATAACACCTGTATGTCCTTTTTATCAATAATGTCCAATTACGACATTCAAAAATCATTTTGTTCAATTCAACTACGATCTTTTCAATATTTGTTGTACTTAACCCGTACGATGTACTCATATCATTCGTACGCAATATCAAATTCGATCGCTCACTCGATCACACAATTTCACTTCTGAACTACTATCGTCCACCCGACTTCCTAGTGCGGACTTAGATCTGGTTTCTTGGTCAGAAACCGTCATTCTCCTTGCATAGCCATAAACTATGATAGAGAATTTCCAGAATCAACCAAAACTCCACATCCAGGGTTCGCCGTCGAAAATCGAGTGAAAAATTCCAACTCGGATCGATAAAACTATCTCGAAATTCTATGCTCGATTCTGGATCAAATTGTTATGCGAATAAAATAATATACGTACATCCCACGTATTTATTTCTAATTGATTATTAGCTATATCAATTCTCTTTTAATCACATTTAATTTGATTTTTATCCAAATATTAACTTAGAATATTTCCTCAATTCCAAATTTTTACTTAAGAATTTCACCATTCATTTATTTCTTAAGTTCAATATAAGTAATTTATACACTTCTTATATTTATTTTCACTTCACTACTGAAGTTATATATTCATTTACATTCAACTTTGCATTTTCAATTCTATTTGAATTCAATTTACAATTTCAATTTTTATTTGAATTCAGTTTATCTTCAATTCTTAATTTATTTCCAATTCAAATTAAATATTGAATTCTATTCACACATTCTCAAACCTTTATAAGTTTTTAACTTATAAATATTCCATACCCATTTTTAAATAGGATTCCAGAGTTTAAATAATCACTTAAGTATTTCAAAAATCATTTTTGAAATCAATTATATCCAAAGTCAACTATTTCAAAATCAAACTCAATTTCGCAAATATTCCCAATTTAAAACTTTTTCCAAATATTTTTAAATTTCAAATCCCACCAGATTTCATATCCAATTCAAAAATATTTCCGAAATAATTTCACCATTATTTTTCACAAACCTTTGAAAATTATTTCCAAACTCAAAAGGAATTTAGATTTTCCAAACCTCAAAATTTCAAATCCTTTCAATTTATTTTCAAATATTTCTCTGGAATTTTTATTTCAAATTATAAATCACATTTACAATTTATATTTGCAAATTCCAATTGTATATGATTTTTATTTCTTAATCTTTTAGTTATGATTCTAATTTCTCATACAACAATGATAATAGTTTAATATTATCACTTCCTAGCAACCAAGCGACCATATACTACTATAATAATTTATGGAAAATTATTTCTTTTTATATACGAAAATAATTTGGGTAAAATTATTTCATTTACCCTATTTTAAAATATCGTGTCGAATTGTTCTATATGAGCGTTTAGAGATCCCTATCAATAACGTTAATTACTCGTATTGACCAGAATCCATATACCACTTGACAAACCAATCATCACAATATAAAACAATTTTATATTCACTAACAAATAAGCGCTCATATCTATTATTACACTCACACTCATTCTAGAGTACTACCGACTCTATCTCTAATGAGTAATCCCCACCAGAGCTAAGGTTGTCGCTTAACCAATTTCTCTGATGCCACTCTGTAACGACCCAATATTTCGACGCCCGAAAATCGACATCAATACGTCCACTTTATTAAAATGCCGAACAATCGAATGCCGGAAAACCGAACCATTAGGGTTAAAGAAGAAAGAGGTAGAAGAAAAAGAAAGAAAGAAGAAGCAACAAAAATAATATCAGAATCTCACAATCGCAGCGGAACAATATATAATAGATAAATGAATAATCTTTAAAACAAAAGAACTATATCTGTTTATACCTTACATTACATCATCAGAGTATTTCAACAACAACACACAACATTGACAGTTATAATAACCTGCCCAAATAATTGAATACACAGCGGAATGATAATAGTATACGGAAGTACGTCTCGCCATCCAGCTCGCCTCCTGATCTCCATAGCATAATTTTCTAACTTCGATCCAGAAAAACTGATAACCTAACTCTAGGCTGCCCGTGTGGAAAATTATGGGCACCCAAAGTTTAGAAAGGGAACAATAAACTCCAGGTCAGTCATGGGACTGGTGTGAGATCTTAAAACAGTTATTTGCACAAAAAGAAATCCGTTATGCTTTTTGAAAATGAAACTACCATAAGGCCTCCCGCCACATACACAGTGCAAATGCAGAATTGGAGGAGATTTCTCCTTATGATAGTCAAACATGCTAGATACGCAAAACTTTTTTAATATTATCATTAGTGCATAGTGTGGAAAACATTTCGAAAGTATAATATTAATCTTAGCCAACATACACATTTCGTAGTATGCCTACTATAGCTACCATGTTCAATAGCAGGTTACCACCACATTCCATGGAAGGTTATACAACTAAATCCGTACAGGGCGCGTATTGTTTCTTTGGATTTCCAACAAATGGTCAGGCTAAGGAACTTCCTATGCCACATGGGTACGCCTCTGGAGGGATGCCCCGAGAACCTAACCGGATCTCTGCCAACACAAGGCCGAGTTACCTATGTAACTAGGTAGCTACCACGAGTATGCCATCCCCGGTCGTTACCGACCTTTATATGAGGATCCTCAACACCAACAACCACAAAGTAATAAATTTGCAGCAACCACATAGGTTAAGTATCTGGGCTCCATACCATGATACCACCTTTTTCCAGAAGGAAATGAACATACCCAGAGGGCGCTACCCCCAAATTGTCTTGCTGCATCCTTCCTATTTCGACCATTCCGGGTTGTGAGGTCCGACGAAGTCTCGTACACAAAGCTACGCTTTTCACAAAAGCCATGCTTCGATCAACAAATGATCAGCAACACTTAGCATGCCACATTACCAAATTGGGAATGCATCACTAGTAACCATCAACTACATAACCTATGAGCTCGTACGTCTCAGAGAAGGGTGTTAAGCTAAGAGAATAAATTCTCCGCCACCAACAGAAATGTATTTGATAGAAACCAGCTTTACATCTCAAAGTGTATAACGTCAAACATACATCCATACAAGCCCATTCCGGGTTCGAACGGAACCGAAGGCACTTCAAAAGAAGCCCTTGCAATCCGGATAATCCCTAATCACGTCCAGACTCCCCATCACAAAGGGTGATATAAATCTCTATATCGGAGCAACTCGGTGCACAGACATTCGACAGGCAATCCTTTCGTTTTCGAAAATACCCGGTCTTCAACACCATCTTCAAATGCAATCCCATTTCGTCGTATCATTATTCGGAATGGGTTTTATGACATAAAGTCCTCTCACGGCTTAACCGAATAACGACCACTTATTTTGAAAACAAATTCAAGTGCCGTTTCAAAGGCTAATATTGATAGTCGGTTACTTAACTATCAAACAACATTCACAACAATCATCAAGCCTCAATAATTTCCCAAATTGTTTATACTGATAGTTGGCTATTTAACTATAAAACAATATTCACAACAATCATCAAGCCTCAATAATTTCCCAAATTGTTTATACTGATAGTTGGTTATTTAACTATCAAACAATATTTACAACAATCATTAGATTTTAAATAATTTTTCCCCAATTATTTATTTTCAAAATATCTTCGCAAGATATATTTTAACACTTCAACACTTTGAAAACCAATTTCAAATCACTTTCCTCATGCGGAATAAATTTCCATATATTTATTTACTTTCATAGAAAATTTGCCGAGTCCGAATACTTCAAAATGATTTAAATCACTTATCCAAAAATATATGTACTTGGATACATTTAAAATAAAAACTATTTTTAAACGCTTTATTTAAAACATTAGTTATGAAATTTAATATCAATATCTCATATAAAAAATCAAGTCCAAATAATTTTAAGAATAAAATTATTAGATAAAGTGTAATTATTAAAATATCCATTTTCTAAATCAAATACCAATTTAATCTTTAAAATAACCACTTCTATAATCAACTTAATAATATTTACTTTAAAGATTTTAAAACAATTTTCGAAAATAATTTCTCCAACAAAATACTTTTTAAAACAAACTCTAGAACATTTAATTTATATTTTAAAAGCTACTTTGAAACCATACTCGGCTTTCTAGGGAAGAATATTCTTTCCATTTCAAAATGGTCCATTTAAATCAATTACTAAATCCTTCTAGATTTATTTTAAATTTATGTTCCAAATCCGTAAATTTCTTTCCACTTTTAAAAATAAACAAATATTTATTTTTAAAACAAATCTCCCTTTTCTTTATAAATTCCCAATGTGAATTTAAATTTCCAAATATCCACTGATATACGATTTTCAAATCGATTTCCAAATATTCACTTTCAAACACCAAATCAAATTCAAAATTGATTTCCAAATTTATTTCAAACACCAAATCAAATTTCAAATCGATTTCCAAATTTATTTCAAACACCAAATCAAATTCCAAATTGATTTCCAAATTTATTATCTTTTAAAAAAAATTCCTTTATTTCTTCCAAACTATTTAAAATCTGAATTTTAAATAAATTCTTCAACTTTTAAACAATATTACTCAAAATCCATTTATTAAAATCTTTTTCCCATATTTTGGAATTAATTCGATAGGATTACAAAAATCAACTTTTATACTTTTAAATTCCTTCTTTTAAATTTATCCAATTCTCAAAAATTAATTTACTCCAAATTTTCTACTTTAATTTCCAAAAATCCAATTTTATTTATTTCTGGTATCCTACGATACCAAAAATATATTCGGCTAAATTATAGCCTTCAAATAAATTCCATTCATCAATATAATCATTCACACCAATATAATCATTCACAGATTATCACATCACAACATATACAAATAAATTCAACAATGTGAGGAATCCAGTTGGATCCCTCCAACCTATTTCCCTGCATCCACAGATGTTAGCACAACAATTAAATACCAATTCCACTTCGAGGTGGAATATCGCGGTATATGGGATTATATAATATGATCCGCTATTATGCGGCGCATAGGGTCTCATCCGCTATATAATGCGGGAAATCAATCACTCCAAATATATATATATATAGATATATATATATATATACACACACACTATCATATATACTATCATCCAACAGATAAATTATCAAATTCATCCAAAATTTTTAATTTAACTATTTAAATGAAACTGGAAATTCCAATTGAGTGAGAAGATCTCACCTTTGCTTTTATTTGCAATCCATTTCCAACACGACTTGTTTTCTTTAAGATTTTGACCATGTATAAATATTAGATGATTTAATTAATATTTGAATCAATCGAACAATTAAATTTTCATTTGATCAATTTAGTTAACCAATAGCTTTATTTTTTTTACTAGTGATTTTATTTTTAAACTAATAAATTTTCCCTTTCTAGCCTATATACACATTTAAATTACAAAATAGTTCTGTCTTTGAAATCACACTGCAATTTAAAAAAATTCAATTATATACTTTTATCTGCATGCATATATATTTCATATTTGAAAAATCAATTTCTGAGTTATATATATGTATTTAAATTGAAAAATAAAGTTTAAAAGAAATAAAAATCTATACCTCACTGTAGATTAAAAGCCTATCTATCGAGCTCGGAAAACTTGTTCCAACCATCTATACGGCCTAGTCAAGCCCATGACCGGAGCTTTGTCGACCATTGCCAGCCTAGCCGAAAAGCATCGCCTCCTTGAACTTGTATCTTGTCTGAACAAGACGTGCCCTATCACCTCGACCCTGCCTGAATACGATCGCGCTCGCGAGTTCCCTACCACAATCGAACGTACGCGACCCATCACCATTCATTTGCAAACGCATCGCCTTCCTCGAGCTCCGCTTCCCCAAAACAATCATCGCAACTCGATTCGCCCCTACCTCTCGCCGTTTGAGACGAGACGATCTTCAATTCTTCTGAACTTCGCGTTTTTCATTACCTTAATTTGCTTTCGAATGAACGAAAAAGGATTTGAGGAAGAACGAAAAAGTTTAGTTCGGCCATTTTCGTGAATTTGATTTTTGAAATGAAAGAGGAAGTGCGGCCATTTTAAACGAGAAGAGGGGAAAATGCATCGGCCATTATTAGATTTGAATTGAAGCCGAGAAATTTAGTTATCTTTGTTCGTATATTATATATATATATATATATATATATATATTTCATTTGATTTTCTAACGAAGACGCGTGTAATAATATTCAGAAGGAAGAAAACACGTGGTTAAACATTTCTCAACGTGTAATGCAGGGCTTTTCAACAAATTTATTTTTTATATTTAAATTTTAAATTCAAATTCAAATCGTATTGATTAATGCAACTCAAAATCTCGATCTCCAATCGAGGCATGCCGCCAGGCGCTCATAAGGTTATACTGCTATTTCGAACACAATGGAAAAGGTTTCGAAACCAAATTCGATCGTATGGAGTAGATAGCTTTTAGACCCAGTTATTGAATTGGGTTTCAATATAGATTTTCAGCGCGTTTATCTATCGTACGGCCAAACGAGCACTCCAAATACTACAAAAATTAAAACCCGATAATAATACAATATTACGGATCCAACGGAACTGGTTTCGTCGAATTCCGAGATTGTGCCTCGGAAGGCTATTTTTAAATATCGATTTAAACGATATATATTCCAAACTGAACAAATTACTTTCAAATTCAATTTTAAAAGTTCTATTACCATCGGTATTATCAATATAGATTTTACCAGACTTCAAATTATTTTTAACAAGCTCAAAACTGAAGATACAATATTTTACCCAGTTTCAATAATAAAATTTAATAATTTAATTGCCAAATTCATGGTGATATTTGAAATTCAAGTTAAACTATCTTCCAAATATTTAAAATCAACTAAATATTCTATTTTCAAATGTTCAAAATTCAGGGTTGTCACACAAACATATATATATTTTCTTTCCTGCATATTACATAAACGTGACACTATATATATATATATAAATCTAACATATAATAGATATATATATATATACGGTATATAACATATGTAAACAACATATATAACTAACAGACATTATACACATATATAAATTATATACATTATGATATATATACGAACAGTAAAGTACTTAATAAACAACTAGTTATATATAACATATATATATATATATACAAACGACATTTTATAAAATTGGTTCTTTGTAAAAGTTCATATATATATACAACCTTATATCGGTATATATACCGAAACAATGATTAAATAAATGAATATATATTTCAACAATTACAATTAAAATCAATATAGCTAATATAACATAATATACTCACAGATTGCGAAACCTGTAACAACATATTATATATAATTTATGTAATAACCACATATATAAACTGTAAATCATATATATACGTATATAAATAAACTAATATACATAACAAGATAGGGTGCATATATATAAACGAAGATATATATACTCATATATATATATATATATATGCGTACAACTTACAGCAGAAAGAAGGGAACGGAAGGCGAGGCTGGACGAGCTGCTCCTTTCATGCGGCCGGAGATTGCAGGCTAGTGGGAGGCGTGGGCTCGGAGGTTGCGGGCCAGGCGGAGGCTTCGGGAGGAAGTGGGTGTTTTGAGACTCGGTGATGGAGTGGGAGTGGACTGGATGGGCTACAGGGGTGAAAGTCAGGGGAGGTGCGTGCTGTGCTCGGTGGAGAGGAATGGATGCGGTGAAAACAAAGGTTGGTGATGGAGTTTTGCAAGGAGGGATGACGAGGCCATACGGGTTCGGTAATGAAGCGGTGGGCTCGCGGTGTGGATGGGTTGCAGGCTCACGGTGGTGTCCATGGGTAGGAGGAGGTTGCGCTCAAGTGGGAAGAGGTCGGGTGGTGATGAGGGTCAGTGGTTGGTGGAGCTCGGCACAAGCAGGGGTGGTAGGGTGGCTAATGAAATCAAAAAGAAGAAGAAGCAGGTTTCGATATTTGAAATTGAGGGAGGCTGAGCATAATTTGGAAAATATATGTGTGCAATATAAACTTATTTCACAATTCTTTTACAGAAGAAGGCCAATAAACGAAAGAGAAGAGGCAACAGACAAAACGTACCGCTTTGCAATAAATTGAACAGATGGGAAAAAGCAGAAGTCACATGTCAATTCAACTATAATAATTAAAGCAGCTGTTGCTTGAATTACACGTCTGAAATATAAAAGGGCTAAGGGAAAAAAGGCACAAACAGGTTCCGATACGGTTATCTGTTTCACGGGTTCGCCGCGTACCGGACACCAAAACACAGATACGAATATCCTGTGAAAATCAACACAACGAGACGATCAAAGCGGTATACAGGTATCAGTGGTACGACCATCCAATCAAAAGTCGATAATCAGTACCGAAAATGCTACTAAAACGCCATAAATAAGATAAACGGAGCAATAGCAGTCCAAATTTGACAAAACGAAATATAACGTCTCACTCAGAAGATGATTTACAAATTTATTATATAAAAATATTTAGATTTGGAAAATACTTTATCATAATCAAATATTAACTGATTTAAATTTAAATAAAATTACACAACAAATTAAACTTCCATATTATCAGACAAAAATTTACCATCTGCTATGTTTAAATAGACGTATTCCAAATATTAAATTTTTATTTCAAAATTCAAATATTTAAAATTTCTCAAAAATTCAATTAATTACGTAAATAAAACCATTAAAAATTATGGGTCGTTACAACTCTGATCAGACTTCTTGATCAAGAACCTCCGTTCTTCTTGCATAGCCATATACTATGATAGAAAACTTTGGTTCTATATCAAGGACCCTCATCAAGTGTTCGCCGTTAAAAATCGAGCGATAGGTCCTAATTTGGAACGATGTGAAAACACCTCAAAGGCATGTACTCGAATCTTGGATCAGAAACTACGTGAAAATGAACAATTATCTACGTACAACTTACGTACTTATTCTATTGGTTCTTCCTAATACATGTTCTTTCCAGTTAAGATTATTAATTGAAAATTTTCATGAAAGTCTGATTCATTCTTTTCTTAAGGGAAACTTAAGAACTAACTGCGCGGCTTTATTTTCAAAAACTATTGGAAATGATACAATATATTTTAATCATAGAAAAAATATATATAGCTCGAGTTGACCCCAAAATGATACTAAGGTGCTGGGTACCATCAAACACTATCATACATTCTCTTACCAAGAAGAGAGATATTCAAGAGAAGTGCTTACCATCCAAATACGTCTCTTTCCCATTTTTTATGTTATTCTCGAGCTACTCGAACTAGTTAACTTAAAAATAAATTTTCCTTTCTTGAAATATTTTTACTTATAAGATATTTAAGTAATACAATTTTTATTTTCCTAAAAAATATTTGAAATCTTTTCAAAAAAACTGGGATTTAAATTCTTAAAAATACTCTTTATTTTTATTTATAAGACACATCTTTTAAACCAAAGTTATATAAAATCACTTTATATAATAACTTCCTTAATGATATAAATTCCTTCTTAACAGTTTAAACTTGTTAACCCTACATTATTTAACAAACGCCTTATAGTCAAATTGTGAAAATGAATCCACAAGGTGTTCGTATCTAACATTAAATTAAATCAACCAATAAATACTTATAAACTAACTGAACATGAACAAACAAACAAATGATGATAAATAAGTATCAACATTTCCTAACCAACAATCACCCAAAAAATAACTATATGAAAATTATCCTTTTTATATATAAAATATAATTCTAGGTAAAATTATTTCATTTACCAAATTTCAAAACAATACTGTGTCAATTTGCCTGGTTTAAGTGTTTAGAAACCCCTATTGACATCGTAGCGTCCCACGTCTCGACCGGAATTCATAAACCACTCAACCGATAAATCAATACAATATAAAACATTTTTATAGCACTAACAAATACGCGCTCATATATATAATACACTCAAACTCATTCTACGATATTACTAACCTTATCTCTAATGAGTCAACTCCACCAAGCCTAGGTGTTCGCTCAACCTAAGCTCTGTTGTAACGTTACCCCTAAACAGATTGTGCCTACACCTTGGTAACCTCAAATCTGATTTTGCGACCAGCCTCTCGACTGTAAGCACCTAACAAACCAACCCATGAATTTTAGGGAAGTGTAGGAGTAAGAGTCTAAGCTTTGGTACAGTTCACAGAGTGAGAACCCCCTATCACGTTACTGCAACTGTGCAACCAGATTTGATAGTCGGTTATTTAAATATCAAATAAACACATAATCCAAACATAGATTTAATTTTTCATGAAAACCACTAAGCCTCATTTAATAAATCTCTTATTAATTAAATCTCTTTGATTATCTATCTAAAATAATTCATATACTTATCTCACTGGTATAAGTATATTCACAAACTAGTCGAGAAGGATACCTTATTTTAAATTCATTTTAACCGGATCAGATCAAAGTATTTGAAACATAGTTAATTATGAATCCCCAAAAAACTAGTTCATCGGTGTTAAGTAGGGAATTGCTTCCCTACCACAAAAATTAAGAAGGACTAATTATTCATTTGATTCATAACTTGGTTAAAATAAATGATTCAATCAAAACCTTATAAACCCGATCTTTCTTTCCAAATCCAAGATTCTTTTTAAAAAATATAACTCTATTACTTAGTTCTTTATACTAAATAGAACTTCTTTTCGAAACTAACGTATTTGCTTGAAACCCTCTTTTATAAAGCAACATAATTATTTAAAGCATATTCTTAAGTTAATTGAATTAACTTAATCATTAATTAATTGATTAACTAACTCAAAACATAATCGTTAGATTAATTAATCAACTTAAACACTACTTAAATAAATGGTTGTTTAAGTTTAGACCCCGTCATTAAGTAATTAATCCACTTAAGTACTTTTAAAAAGTAACTAAGCAACTAAAGTAAATCCTTATAAATAAAATAATTAATTTACTTTAAATACCTTATTTAAAATGATTAACTTATAAACATCATTAATTATATGATCAATTAACTTAAGACAAATCATAACTAAAAGAATAATTATTTTTAATCATTATTAATTAAAATAATAATTAACTTAAATATTTAAATAATAATTACTTAAACATTATTAATTAAAATAATATCTAACTTAACATTTTTAATTAAAATAATAATTAACTTTAAACCGTTTATTATTAACTTAAAACATTTAATTAAATAAATAATTAACTTAAAACATTTAATTAAATAAATAATTAACTTAAACCCTTTAATTAAATTAACTAAACTTTAACTTTATTAAATTGAATTAAACTTCAATAATACTAATGAGACAACAATTCAATAATATCAATTAATTTAACAATTTATTTTAAGTTATTAAAATGCTATAATTTGATCTCAAATCCATAGCTTATCCAATTTTTAAGAGGCTTAGCAAATCCCAATGATACTTAAATAAGTTACCATTATATTCAAATTGATATTTAAGTCACAGCACAAGTATTTACATAAACAACAGATATGTAAATGAAATTCATACTATAAATCGATAGATAATATGTCAATATAATTCAAATGGCATATAAAAATATGTCCAAACTCATATAATAGCAGAACGGTGATTTATTCTGCTAAACAGATGTCCAATATAATCTATTCAGCTTAATATAGTAGAATGGAGTTTATTCTGCTAACAAATGTTCTCAGTAAGGTATAATTAATTAACTACATTATTACCCTAAACAACGTAATTATATACAGTCTGTATTATTTTATCCTTAAAATATACTACATCAAAACTATCGACTATCTATACCATGATGTTCTACTAGTTCATACGAACCTAGTGCAAAATACCCACAGGTAAATCGGGTTTATAATTAATGAGATATGGCATTTATATTCCAACATATATTTTAGTTAATTTAATGAACTTAAATTTTTAAAGGTTATCTCACCCAACACAATCGAGCCCGGCCCAAACCCAAACCAACAACATCTGCATTCCCTTCCTCCCCCTTTCTTCTCCAATTTCCCAAATCAAACTCCCTCTTCCTAAACTAATTTGAACGTGCACGATATGCATGTGCACCGCCGAACAACACCGTCGTTCAATCAACGAAGGCCACTACCAACTCCCCCTTCGTCTCCTCGTTCCACTGCACCCATCGGCTCGAATTCCCTTGCTTCCCAAATTCCATTCGTTCGTCACCCGAACCAAAAACGCGTCAAGCACCCATGTCGCGTTTTGCTCCAAGCCACTATATCCTACCAAACTAGATCGCAAGGTGCCCCTTTCCTCCACAAACCCAGCGCCATCCTAGGTTCAAGCTAATTCCTCCTCTATCTCGACCAACCCAAACCCTAGGTTACGACCACCGTCGTTGACCACCCCCAAAACTTGTCGAAACTTCACTAAAAATACAATATCATCCCAGGAACCCAACGTCACAAACGGAGTTGACTAATTCTCAGTGGATCAAGAGAGATTAATTTATGAAATTTGATGCAATATATTCCCGCTTACTAACATAACACAATATCTTGCTCATTTCTCGACGAATCCTTGAGCAACCAGTTTCTAAAAATACTAGAGGGGACTGCTACAAGTTTTATAGAGGTCTCTTTGGCTAATGGTGAATGGATTGGGAGATATTAATTTTTGAAAATCGAGGGTGGAAATGCTTTACATATGTTAAACAAAAAACAATGAGTTTGAACTTCAAGTTTTTACTTCCTATACATGTTCCAGTAAGTATTTTTAATCAAAGTTTGATTTTTGATCCTTGTTTAACATAAGAACATATATATTTTAAAACTAATCCCACAAGACTATACTTAAATCCATCATCTTAACAACATAAGGAAATAACAAATGATAAAAAGATGAGAATCTCGCTTTTGTTTTTATTTCCATGCTTTTGCTAAAGAGTGCCTTAAACCTTTAGTCCAAGTTTTGATTCTTTTTTTTTGAATACGGATCCAAGTTTTGATTCTTAATTGAATGAAAGATCTAAACTTAAAAATGAGATTTTTAAAATTTAAAATTTTTAGAAGAAGAGGAGATGGAGAAAGAAGATTTAGAAAATGAAGTTTTTGAAATAAAATGAAAAATGTAAGGTGCAAGTGGATAAGTATATAGGAAGATTTAAAGGAATAAAGAAATAAAATAAATACTTTTCAACTCATAAATCACTTCCAAACATCAAGTAGGACATGCATTAGAAAACACATTGGTTAATAAGGTGAATCATGCACTTAATCCATGTCTATTAGGTAAAAGGATGATTTCATGTACTAAACCCATTCCTACACAAGGCTTCATGTCATGTCACTTCATTATTCTTTTTTTGAATTTTAAATAATATTACCTTTAAAAACTTATTATTAATATTACATTCAAAGTGTAAAATGTGTTAACCTTTTAAAATGTTGTTTTAAAACAAAATCAAAATACTACACTTTTAATAACTTGTAGATCGATAAAAAGCTGAAAATCCAAAAGTTACGTTTCAGCCATATTTTCAATTTTCCATCAAACTATTTATTCATGTAAATCAAATTTTAAAACTAAATTTTCTACTACTAATTATAAATTAAAAAAAGGGATATTTAAATAATAAAATCATTGACTGAATATTTAAATTAAATTAATAATTCATAAATTAAAACGATAAAATTCCGGGTTGTTACATCCATACTACATAGGAATACGATGCATAGTATGATAAATACTAAGTACAGAATAAGATAGATAGTTACATGGAGAGTAATATAAAATAGCTAGAAACTCTGATGATGATCTCATCTCTCCACGTACTAACCATGGGCTTATCTCCTGCTGCCCTATCCTCCTGTAGTGGGGAAAAGGAAATGAAAAGAGGTGGAATAGACAAAAGTCTGGTGAATTGGTACATCATCAATATGTGGTGATCATATGCGGTTGGCTTTAATAGTACTCTATGTGACTTAGGATGTCCTTAAGAGTGTTCATGAATTAGTTGTTTACTTTACTTATGAGGCTTAACTCAATACACACCTACACTAACTTCTTGTGTAGGCTCATACTTAAGATCGAACAACTTGTCGAACCTATAGACAACTAACGATCGGCTGATAACTACTAGAACTTTTCCAACATAGGGTTATCCTATAGTTTCATGTATGGGACTACATCTTTCACATTACCACTAGCGTAACTATTCCGCATAGGTTTCCTTACAATTTCTACCATAGATCTAAGTTTCCCACAACTATGACTACACGTACGCCCATTACGCTTTGAAGGAGAGCCCATAATGCCAACTCACAGAAGTGCCTCATCGTCTGTAACCATGTCCACCTCTTCATGGTAACATAACGCCTATTATTGCATGCTCCGGAATCCAACAACAACGCAGTATCACGTCACGTTCGTATCCGTGAATACCAAGAAACTCCCATTATGCTGGACTACACATTCTTCAACAGGCATCAACCAGTGCTGCAAATCCATTATAGAACCTCATGTGAGTTCCAATTGTGATAGAATCGCCCCTAATCGAATATTGACCCCTGTTGGATAAAGAACATTTACCCAACCCCGCAACGTCCCACCGTCGCCTCATAGGGAACTAGATTCCCTACTACTTACATCCACACACACACACACACACTACTAATAAATTTATTTACAACCTAGGCCTTAGGCCAAGGTTCGGATTGCATTCTAGAAATGCCAACCAGTTGACCGCCTTCTCCTAGAGCGGTTGGCCACTCTAGATAGTGCGATCGATCAGTCGTCATCGATTAGGGTTTTTAAGTGTCTGATTTTCGTTTGTTTGGTTGCTTAATTATTTGTTAATTACATTCTTTCCAATCTAGTGAGTTACAGAGCAATTACAATGAACCAACTTAAAAATTCCCTAAATTTCTTATTCAGATTCAGTTTAGAGATTTAAAGAGAAATACTTCAACTTAGGTTACTATTAACATCCTTGTTCACAAGTTATAGGAATTTGTACTTGATTATAAAAGGGTTTTATCCTAGATTAATTTCTATTTAACAGGTTTACATCGAGTTAATTTTTTATTAAATCTCGGATCCAGATAGTATGATTCACAATTTAGTTTCTAACAACCTAAATTAGATAGAGTATATTAAAATTAAACACATATAAATCATCTTATTAAAAATATACCCAGTCAACTTAGATCCAAGCTTTCCTTTGAATCCTGAATGGAATCTTCTCCCAGTTCTTTAGTTGTTTGCTTGATTTGTCCTCCTTAATACTCTACTTTTATTTTATTTTGGTTTTTTGAAGAATTTAGGTTTGCAGTGGAAAGAGTTTGGCAGAGTTTCACAAGAATTTTTTTAATGAATTAGGGTTTAGGTTAGCTGTGTATTTATAGAGGTTTTGGATTAATACCGATCGTTGATCAAACCTAGGAGAAATTTGTTTACATCATGTATGTTAATCCTTTACTTAGTTATCGAGTAAAAATATTTCATTAAACCCGGGCCGTTTGCTGCTCAAAATTATCGATCTGTAACATCAGCCTGTCGATTACTAGGTCCTAGCCGATTGACCACTACATGTTGACTCACGACCCATAGAGTGTCGACCGCTGATTTTATTTTTTTGTTAATTAATTTCTTACCAAATTTACATTAATTATTTCCAACTGCGAATTTTCAAACATTTATATATTCTTCATATTAGCTCTGATTTCAAAGTATTATATATGAAAATCGTCTAGAAAATCATTACAAATCTAACGGTACAATTTTCATAGCCAAATTCGGATGTTTATAAAAAATTTATTTTTACCTTTGTTATATTTTAAGTTTAATTCCTTTATTAAACTCTCTTTTAAATTTTCGGGTGTTACACCTTGACATTTGTAGCACTGTTATCATATAGCAATATCACGGGATTCTTAACATTTGGATCACCCTAGCTTAGTTATAATTTTGTACATTTATTCATACTTCTTATATTGCAGTGCTATTCAAGGTGATATATTTAGCCTTTGGTCGAATCAACCACTACTTATTGTTTGGAACATTCCCAACCTAAAGTTTTAAACTCAAGATTGAACATGAATTTGAGAGTCACATACTATACTTGATATTACTTATGAAGTTCGAATTCGTGCACTCCTTCATAAGGAGTTCGTTGTTTCTATAAACGATTCTCTAGTATCTCGTAAATTCTTGAGAACACTCTAAAATGTCATATATTAATCATAATTAGGATATGTAGGGGTTGTTTCGTCAACTTTTATCTTGTATGATTTTGTAGACTTTTTTTAGATGAAACTAAATTAACCATGCACTTGCACTTAAGTACACATCCTTACCAGAAAAAGTTAAATCAACTTCACTCATCACCAATCGTACTTTGACCAACAAAGTTCGATTACTACTTATCTATACATCATTATGTATTATATGGAGGACTGACTTTTAAGATTAAATCATATTCATTTTAGATACATTTGGAACTAATTTCCAATGCACTCACCTATTCGATCAAATTGAATCGTTTTATTTTCTCTCGCATGTCATGTTATTTGCTTCCGTTTTATATTCTATGAACTTATCATAGACTTACTACATATGTATCGAATAAATATTTTTGTGTTTGTGATAAGTCGTCAGTGAATTTAACAAAGTATGTTGAACCATTTTGGTATCATTAGACTATGATTGCATACATTTATATGCATTAGTCCCAAGAGTTCACCAACACTTATGTGGCTCCCAAAAAATGAGTGCTTTGCCTTTAATCAGTTGAATTACAATGCACCAGTACCATATGATTTATAATCATACGATCAAAGAATTATTTCCCTAAACTGTGGATTATTCCATAATGCAAAAATAATTGTAAAATCTCAGATGCTTATATATTTTATAATGCATTATTTAATTATGATATCAAATACCATTATTATAGTTTTATCTTATAATAAATATTCATATTGAAATAAAAATATAATACAATTTTTACTTCATAAATAATATTTGGTATATTTTTGAAAATAATTTTATGTAGCTTGATGCATCCACTAAGAAGTGATATAGGGTATGCTCGCATTATTTCCACTATTACAATACCAACGTATGAAATGTGAAGTTCCATTTAATACTTATTACAGATTTTATTTCATTCACTATAACTAGTTTACCGTCATGAGTTCCAAATCAATTATCTTGAACTCAAAGAAATAACTTTTGTAGAAAACAATTTTCTAATGGAAAATACATCTCGTATAGATATCATATTTCTCATTTCATATTAAGTTTGTTTTAATATTTTATATAATTCTCGTTTCAAATGTCTCTTCATGAAGCAGAAGTGACGATTCACTCTCTTCATCCCAACTCTTCCTTGAGTTGCATCCACATTCACTTACGTTTCCAAATGGTCGAACCATTCAAAAGGAAAACCGTACTACAAGACCGTTTGAACTCTTTATAGAAGTGTATTTGGTTATCCTTAATATTTAATGAATGTAGACAAGTTACACTTTATGTAAACTAATCAAACTTACATTTCACTGATCGAATCCTAGGTCCATCTTGTAGCACTTGGTGCATATCTACATTTAACACAACAAGGTCTTTATAATAATCGATTGTATTAAATACGCGATCTCTTATTGTGGTTTACTTGCTTATTCTGAATGAACTAATATTATCGAAGTTTCGTGCATTACGAATCATGACTATTAATCATATAACATTAATATGTGATCGAATATGGATCAAATATCCATATTCTTGTATTGCTAAGAGTTCAAACCTCAAAAAAAATACACGGTCTAAGACAAATAAACTCTTAAGTGATAGAGGCATGAATGTTTTAGTGGTTTTGTAAATTGGTTCTTACATGGGCCTTGAAGTGACAACATGTCAAAATATTAATTTGTAACTATATTTTATATTTCTATGTAAATCTTAATTCAGTTCAATTGTATAATTTAATTGATAAACATTTTGTTAATTTATTGCATAAATTTGTCGAAGTAGATTATTTCAAATTGTATAACATATATTATTACAATATTAGAAACTTTAAATGTTATCAATTCATTTTTCCAATAAGGCTCCCATTAAATTTTTACGTTTCTCCAAACCCTAAGAAAGAATATAAAAATATTTTGATTTCTCCGATGGGTGTTAAGACTAGCTTGCGTTGGAATTCTGCCCTTGAGGAAACTCAACAAATCATAAGCAAACATGCGATGGGTAACACCTTATCGGTTATATCATATACAACTCCTAACTCATAGTATTTATCCTAATCTCATAGTGACCTTGATGAAACTCAACAAAGTGAAAGAGGTTGTTTACTCATACCCACCATTTCACGACGACTTAAGTATAATGTACGTACCTTAAGGAAACTCAACAAATACGTGCATGTATCTTACCTCATCCATTCAATATACTAATAGTACTACATATAACATCTCTAGCTAAAGGAAATTCAACAAATAAAGAGTATGTAAGTAATCTAACAATACATAAATGGTAAATGACAATTAATATAGTATGGATTCATAATCTTTAATATATATATATATTCAATGAGTGATAACAAATTAGGGAACAACGTATTTCTTATCAATACCCTCGTGATTCAAGTGTAGGACACATTTGAAATCACAATATACGTACAATACGCATATACTTATCCTTAAACCTAAATTAGATTTACTATAGTTCCACTTAAGTTTTATACAGTTCTATTTTATTAGTTTATTTTATATATAACAATTTATAATTCAAGTAACTTATATAATATTATTATGTATATATTTTATTTAAATCTTATTTAATTAATTTTAATTTATTAATCCAATTAACAAATTAATTAAATTATTTTAAAATTTTCAAAAATTTATTTTAATCATCTTAAATAATTTAAGATGAATATTAACAATAACACTTGTAGTTTTATGTACATATATCATTATATACATAGATTTATAAATTAAAATTTTATTAATATTTATCAAATAATATTTATTTTCTTAAATAATTTCTTAATAATTTCAAAATTAATATATTTTTATCTTATACATTTTAAGACATATATATATATATATATAAACATGTCATTATATATATATACATATTTAATTAATAAATTAACTTTTAATTATTTATTTAATTGATCAAAATTATTAAATAATTTTTAGAAAATATTAATTCATTTTTAAGACAATTGTCAAAAATATTTTATAACTTTTATAGTATTTATTTTATATTTTTGCTTTTAAATTCAAAATATATTTTATATTTTCAAACTGAATTTTGAAAATTAGCCCAACATCCAAAATCAATTCAAGACTTTATATCGAGGATAACCTTTGGGCTTACATTATCCTTTAGGCTAGGCCAGTAGGTAGGTAGAAGCAGAGTACTTGATTACCCAAACTCAACCTTAGACACTAACTTTCTAGGCATCATACTAAATAGTTAGGCTTTAGTAAGTTGGCACTAATATAGCTAATTTAGACTACATAAACCATTAGAGCTCTAATATCATTGAAGGAATCTTATCGGCCTACAGTAGGGTGAATGGGCGAATTTGAAAAAAATTCCCTATTTGGATCTTTGTTGGCGCATGAAGTCTAATTGATTTTAGATCCAGCCTAAAATTTGTTCAAATAAAATCTCATTTTATTTTTGATTTAAAATGAGTTTGATTATTTAATTTATTTTAATCAATTTGATTTTAAATAAGATAGAGTATATCAAATATACTCCTGTGTGTATATGTGTGTAACAATCATTTATTTTGCGATATACTTTCGGTAAGTGATGAGTCAAATTGTTATTTATAGGATGCTATTAATATGTCATAAATGTGCAATAAATTAGGAATTATGCCTGCTATTTTTGATTTGACCATATTTGTACTTGGTATTTCTATGAGTATATTTAAATGTACTCATGTGAGTATAGTGCAAGTGCATCATATAAACAGTGTACATGTTAATGTGTATGTTTGTTGGTGTTAGGATTTACCCGTAACGAATACATTCGCCCTTTATATATGACTTTGTTGTCAAATGTTTATATTGAGATCATTTAAAATAATAATTATATATACATACACATGTTAAATTTAATTTAGCTAATTTTATATGCTTTTTGAAATTAACAATTTGAGATCGAGCTAACTTAGGAAGAATTCAAAATTTGATCTATGATTTTAAACAAAAGTCCTTTTATAAACACTGAATTGAAATTGTATAATATGTGTGCGTGCGTACAAATATATAAATAATGAAAAAAAATTATATTAGAAAATAACATATATACAAGTTATATTCAATTTTATACAATAACTTCAAATAATAAATGTATGTAGTTTACCTATAATTATATATAATATGTTATAAAATTGTTTTAAGTATTAAAATAGTTTTAAATATGATTTTTGTAAACAATTTAAATATAATGTTGTTATGAATAATTTTTTACTTTTTTATTAAACATTAATTTTAAAAACAATATTAATAATAAATTAAACGACATAGGCACATATAAATTCTTTGTACAAGATGTGAGAACTAAACTATGCTTACATAATGTAATATATAATCAAAAATGAGATTGGATAATTACCTTAAGAAGTAGTTTAAGATTCAAACTTTGAATGGTTGATTAACTCTTCAATTTAACCGAATCAACCTATGGATTGCTACGTTAAGAGATCAACACCACCTTGTATTAATTTGATTTTTTTAAATTTTCTTTTGGGAATTTTATGAACTTGGAGCCATGGAATTTTTGGCTGAAATGAACAAGAGAGGAGAGCCAAAAATAATGAAAAATAACGTGTTTAAGTAAGCATTCAAAAAGAGGAAAAGGTGGAGAATTTTTCTCCTTCCTTAAATCATTCATTTAATACCATTTCGAAACAATTTTTGAACAATCTAACCCTATCTTGCATGTTAATTTCAGTTGGAATAAACTAAAGGAGAGGAAAAATGGTGACATTTAAGTATTTAAGTAGGCATTTAAGAAGAGGAAAAGGTGGAAAACTTTTATGGTCCTTTACTCATTCATTCAATTCCATTTCAAAGCAATTTTTGAATACTCAAACTCTTCCTTTCCTTGTACCCCAAACCGACCATGATGTGCCTTAGAAAGGCCTTCAAAAATCTCAAAACCCATTTAGTAATTAATTGATTTAATTCGAATTTAAATATTCATCGATGTAACGACCCGGATTTTAGCCATTGAATATGTGGTAATTAACTGATTTTAATTATTGGAGTATAAATTTTTATTAGTCGAATAGATGAACTTTTTGATATTTAAAATATCTGAATATATAAAATGATAATACTATATCTAATTTTAAAATTATAACTGCCTGGATATGATAAATCATATATATATATATATAAACTCCACCAATTAAAATTTAAGATAAAATATCTATATATCCATATACAAATAAATACAAACTTTATGATGTTAAATATATATATATATATACATATATATGTATATAAGTATATATATATATATATGTATGTATATGTAACCATAGAAAGTAATGTATATGAAAGTATGTATAAATGTAAATAGGTTAAATAAAAATGTATATTGCATATGTATGTATATCTACATACATACATATATTTTTATATATATATATAAATGTAATTATGGTAAAAATAATGTACATGAACTTACATATAGATATATTCATGTAAGAGCTTCATGATGGTAAACTCCTATCTTTTAAATAAAGTATATGTATATGATGACAAATGTATGTAAGCAAAAGTGCGTGTGTGTATATATATATATTTATTTATTTTTATATTTATATTGAATAGTAAAAATGTAAATAAAACGTGAAAAATATATACATACATACAAGTGAAAAACCATATGATGAAAATGTGTGTGTAATTAAATATGAAAATAATTGAATATGTAAGTATACAAGCATGTAACACTACAACAAAAATCACTTTTAACAGCAACAATTATCAGCGTTTATTAAACAAATGCAGTTAAAAATTATTTTAAACGAACTGGTTTTCGTCGAAACGCTGACATAACGTTAAGTTCAAAACATTTCTCACTGCCTCTCTCATTATTACACTTTGTGAAAAAAATTGCTTTCCCTCTTCTTATTCCCTCTTCTTTTCATTTCCCTCGTTCCTCAATTTCATCCTGCCCTAATTCCCTTCCATTCAATTTTCGTCATTCTCTATTTCCCTTATTTTTCAATTTCATAGTGCCCTAATTCTCTCGTTCAGGTACGTTGATCGATTCAGTTCAAATTTGTCTCTTGTCTCTTGGCACGAAAAAGTACCATTCCCTTTCTCCTATTTTTGCTAAACCTGGAAGCTCACATGGATCATAACTGTAGAGATTAATGGTTACTATGATGTTGAAGCTGTGATTCCTATTGTTTACTTTGTGCTTGAGATAGAAGTCGAGCAGCTCTTCTTCTGTTGGGTGGAACCTGAATCCTGGTAAGTCCAGTTTTGATTCGTATCTTTCCATTTTACTTCGTATATATGATGCTTTCTTTTTCTTTTTAATTTATTTTGAAAATGGTTAAGTGGGTTTATATATAAGTATATGTGATAAAGTGCGTGGAAACATAATATGAACACTACAAAATTTGATTAGAACAAGTCTTTGGGCTCTTAATGAAAGAATGCCGAAATTTCCATTTTTTGTTGTTTTGTCTCTTTTGATTCTCATAAGCTGACTACCACTTTTTTAGCATAAAAGAGTGACATGGTGGAGTTTTTGGTTTAGATGCAACTGATTTTAATAGTGTAGTGCTAGAGGCATCAGTTTTTGTGCTTATGCCAGAGCGGTCGTTACTTTAAAAAAAGGAATTTTTTTTTCTGTCCGTTGGAACACTGCCATGTTGCCTTTAGCATCTATCTTTCAATATATGGCGAGTTTAATTTAGGATTAGGAAAAATTTAAAGTAGTTTAGAAAGTCCAAGCACCAATGCTTGTTACTGCTTCTTTTATGGAAGCACAGAAACAAGTATGTATTAAAATAATGAACTGGAAAATGATTTATTGTAGTGATTGATGATGTTAGTTACATCTGTGGCTTCGAGGGAATTCAGATTGAAACTTATCCATTGTGAACTGATAATATTTACTTATGTCTTGTTTGTATTAGTATCTGTTTCCATCTATTAAAGGAAGTTAACAAGGACATCCACTATTATATTTACATTCTTCTTTTTTCGCAATCAAGCTTTGAAATAATTTTCGATATGAGATGAACAAAGTATAGCCCTTGCCTTGTGCCATTAGATTTCGCCTTTCTGTTTTATTTATATTTATTTTTTAACGTACGTAGTTTTAAATTTTTAGCACATAAAGCTTTATTTATTGTTCAACTAAAACTACCGGTTAATTTATTAGAACATATAACTGGTCTCCATTAGAAAACCATTTTCTTCAGTAATAAGGCATGATTCAACAATTTTCTTCAGTAATCAAGCATGATTCTTGAGTAGACTGATTCAAAACTAAGTTTTCTCTTATGCGAGTCTTTGGTTGATGTTAAACCGAGTGGACTAGTAACAGTCGAATACTTGTCTTTCTCGATTGTTCTGTTGCTAACGACTTAGAAGTAAACGACAATGACTGGTCTGAAGATTTTCAAGTCTTAAAGTGGTTTGAATTTGTAGAACTTTCAGTAAATTCTCTATTTGCTAAGAATTATTTCGCCACGACCAATCCGACTGTGTGGGACTTGCAGTATTAAGAGACGAGATAGACTTTCTTTCCAAGACAAGACATGGTTCAACAAGAACCCATCTTGGAGAACGAGTTGAAAATTTTAATTATGTTTCTGGATGTAGTAGTTGTATGTATGTTTCTAGGGGTGAAAACGGTTGGCCGCATAATTGGTGATAGTATTAGATTGTTACTTGTCCCGCAGCAATTTTGATTAAGAGACAATCCAAATTAGATGCTAATGTCAAATTTTCGAGAGACATTTTACTGAAAATTGACATTTGATTTGTCCATTTTATTTTATTAAAAAACATGTTCTTGATCTTTATTTTGGTTACTTAGAAACCAAATTTCCACTATACACAGAGTAGCCATGACATAGGATGTTGTAAGCAAAATCAATGTCGAATTACAGCATCCAAAAATATAGGAAACAGATAAAAAGTGATACCAATACTATCAGGGGTTGTAATCAGATGATAACAATGACCTGTATGAGTATAATCATGAGGATAATGTTACCAATACTATTAGGAGTTGATACCTATTTTTTAACAATAAGCAGTAAACAGCTTTAGGGAAGAGTGTTGATTTAAAGGATGACAGACTTTATCTTATATAAAACCCTATATTTAGATTTGGAATAAACGTAGACTATATAATTCCTGTTATCTACATTAAAAGTTGGGTTCGATTGGTAAATTCTCGTTATCTTAATAGTTTATTTTTGCTTTTTGGTTTTTTTTGGTGGATTTTTGACACTTTCATTTTCATCATCGGTCGATCCTTCGATCGGTTCATCGGGAACATCATTCGAAATATTATGCCTGGTAATAAAATTTTTGAGTATGGTCATGCTTTCCTCTTTCATTGCTCTGATTTGTTTAGAGACGATTCATGTGCTTGATTTAGTTAAATAAGTTTCTGAACCAAGTTGAAAGTTTGCTTTCACTCTTGATTCCATCTTTGAATTACCTGCTTGTATACATACGAAAGTAAAAAAGAATGATAAATCTCAAATTAAGCGATGAGTGAAGTTATAAATCAAATATAGTTTAGGGAACCATGTTTGTCAATATATATCATATATATATATATATATTTAGGTACTTGGATCATCTGAGCAACGTGTCTACTTGGAAACATAATAGACTGAATTTCACTAGGCAAATAACATACCTTTTGTTGTGGTACATCGATTAAAGATGTATATGTTGGTACCATAGCCCAGTACAATGTCTGATGAATTTTTCTGATGTACATATGATATATTCATCTGCTCAACGCTAACATAATTTTTGTTTATTTTCCACTTCGACTTTCTGCATATTTTCTGTTTATTGGTTAGAATGATTGGATTTTGATTATGTTGATGGGAAATGTTTTTTTCAAAGAGTATATATTTTGAAATATTTCTTGTTCTGGTTACCATATGACATGCAATTGAAGTATACGTCGGACCTTAGAGTTAGAATATCATACACAAAATTAATTCATGATAGTTTGAAACAAAAGCATGTCTTAACTCAGTGTGTAATATCTGAGCTAGAGAAAATTTTATTGAATCACTTTTGTGTGTATTGTTTTGTAATAGTTTAATCAAGCATTTTATAACAAAAACTTGAGACCATGGTTCATGGTTAAGGATCATAGATGAAACACAAGATTTTGTCTTCCTATACTGTAGCTGCATACACTAGCCTTCCCTGACTAATGATAGTGGAAAATAACATGTAGGCATGGAATATCATTATCATCAGAGTAGCTATATTATAGCTGCATACACTTTCATGCAAACTGATTTGGTGATTAATTAAACATGAGTGGTCATCTTTATGGAATAGATCTATATAAAGATAGCTTTTTTGTTTCACATTTTTGACTTCTAACTTACAGATTTATTTCTTTAGTAGATGAACCTCCATGTATATAGTTATGATAGCTCACTTTTTATTTGTATATATCGTCATAAGTGACTGCTTTCTTATTAAGACACAACTCCTCAAGATGTTGTATCGATTGATGCTCGAAAAGGGGTAAACATGTTTCGCAAAGTTGAAGTTCCCATAAGCCCAACTTCTTTATTACTCTTTCTTCTTTATAACCTATTACATGTGTCAATGATGAAGAAACATATTATAAGGTATTGCTGTTGCAATTTTATGCCAAATACATGTTGGTTGGCCCAGCTAACATTGAATTATTCACTGTTTAATTTTTTTAACTGTTGTGGATGAAGTGTATTGTCGGTGAATTGTAAAAAATGCATAATTTTATATATATCAAGATGTTTTTTTGATTTAGCGGAGTTAAGTTCAGAGGACAGTGTTTTCTATTGATGCAGTTGATTAGATTTTGGTTGGAGGACAGTGCTAAGTTTAGTTGTACTTTGGTTAAGTGTATGAGGGTGGATGACTGATAGCATATTTTAGACACGATCTATACGAAGAATTAAAGTTTTTGAATTTTTTGGTTGTCGTAGTTGTTACATGTATATTAAGCATGTTGAATTCCATCATATTTCGAAGATCTGAGATGAGTTTTGATGGGTTGAAAGGCTGATTTTAGAGGCAGCTGTGGTTCTTTCTTGTGAGATCTGGAGAGCTATGTTGATTCTAGGCATCATTTTGTTGCTAATTGATACGATGGAATCTAAGTATTGATTGTGTGTAACGTATGCCTGATGGGTTTACAATGGACATGTTACCTTTTCTTTTTCTTTTTCTTTTTCTTTTTCTTTTTCCTTTTCTTTTTCCGTTTTGGGTACATACATGTATAAATAATTTCAAAATAATTTCAAGATAACTACTTTTATGGATATAATAGTTGCACGATTTTTGCTCTTATTTTCATCAGCACAATATGTCTGCTTCATGCTATTTATCATTACATTTTTATACAAGCCCTAATCTAAGTTAGCTACAACCATCTAAGCATTTATTTTTTCAATATACCTCGTATACTTAACTAAAATTCCTACTTCCATTCAACATTTTAGGGTATTCTCCATCCTACAATTTTAGCAACAGTCCTATCAATTCCTTTGATTTTTATTTTATTTTAAATGGTTTATTATCAAAGTGGAGCAGTAAAAAGAAAGAAAGGGACACATATTCAAAATCTATAAACCCTAAGAAAGAGAAACTGTACTGAACTGGATCTCTTGTCAATAATGAAATTTTACATTAAATCAGATGACCATTTTTTTTTGCAAAGTCTTTTTTGCTGGGGATGTAAAGAGTTAAGGTTTTACAAGACGAGAGATGGTTACTATTTTGAAGAGTGAACTTTTGAAAAAGGAAATGGGATTAAAATTGGGTGGGGAATGAGGATGGTGTGTGTGGCCATAAATGTGAAACAGGATGTGTGTACTAGGTTTCTTAACTTGTTGCAGCATAAAGTAATTTATTTATGCTTTCATAGTTGATGAACCAGGTTGTTTGATTGTACAGTTTGATGCTTTCTTGTAGGGCTAGTGTGTTTGTTTAATATTCCAGGAATTGTTGTTGTTTTGGTGTTTATTTAACTAAGTTTTATAAACTTAACTAATTAACAAAGTTTTATAAAAGTGATTAAATTTATAAGAATTAACTAGATTACACATGTTGCTTTCAAATTGTACAAAAAATGAAATTAACTATATGCACTCTAGAATTAACTAGATTATAAAAATTAAGTTCATAAGAATCGCATCCCTATTTTAAAAATAGTAACAATTGACTTTATAAAAATTAAGTTCATAGTTGATCAAACAAGATTGGATGAATATGCATGTGACAGATTTCAGGAAAAGTCTTGCAAAAGAAGATAAATGTACAGTGTGTGTGTGTGATTATTTTCAAAGCTTGTATCATCAAAGTTTGAAAATGAATGTGAGTGCATGGGCAAGCATGCCATGTGCTTTGGTCCTATTGAACTCTTTCTTATATTGATTTACGTATCTCATGACAATTTTCATTCTTGATATATAAAGTTTCTAAATGAATTAAAAGCAATATATAAGCATTCTTTTTATCTTAAATTTTGATCCTTGATATATCAATTTATTGGGGAAGTTATTTTATTTTGTAATTGATTCATGTTGCAAAAAGCTTTTTCTTCACTAAGAGTAATATAAATCAGCATGTTTTTATTAGATCATTATGTTTTAGCCTTGAGGTATTACGAAGATTAGAGAAGGATCCTAAAATGACACTAGAACAAGTTGTGGGAGAAGCTTACAAGAATGTACTACAACCATGGCATGGTTGGATCTCCACTACAGCTTATAAGGTTTTCCCCTTGCAAGATTATGTTTGTGTATTTTATTTGGAAGTATATTTTGAATTCAAATTTATTTAGAACATGTAGCAATGAAGCTCATTCCAGAAATGCATATATGTGTCAGTGTGCGTGTGTAATGTTAGTGCATGAGCGGGTGTGAAAGTGTTTAAGACAGTGAGTGGGTATGTCCAGTTTTATGAATTTGTTAATGTGTGGAGCTTAAGAGTGAGTGACAGTGCATATATAGAATGTAAGGGTGCCTGTACTTTTGTTGTTTTATTTGCATATTATTCCTACTTGCTGAGATACTTAAGCGTGTCCCTTTGTTTATTTCATTTGTCTGTCTCTCTTTCTGATGATTTATATTACTGCTCCTGTCCATGATTTAAATTCTATGTGCAAGTAATTTGAGTTAAATAAATCTTTTGTCACGTATATTATAATTTTAATAAAATAAAATATATTAGTTTTATATATTATAAATAATCTCTATTAGCTACCTCCTCTGCTATATATGAGGTAACTTAGCGTGGCCATGTTGGTTGTATTATCGTTTTTAAACAACAGAATCTATTTATATCAATTATTAGAACATGCAAATTTTGATTCTGTGGGTTTATACATTTATACATAGAGGAGTTTGGGTAGCTGGGTAAAATTTATACGTGTGTGACTGCAAATTGTATGTTTTTGCTTGCTGCTATATAGGTATGGTTGTTAACTTTTTGCATTGTTGTATATTTCTTTTGATTTTGGCCTTACTAACTTAATTATTTTGTTATTGTAAAATTGGTTGCATTATATTTTCGAGTTATTAGCTATGTTTCATTCTGTACATGCATGTGCATGCAATTCCACAGGCATGTATTATCATTATCAAACCATTTTCCCATTGTTTAACTGCTTCCCAAAATATAACCATATAATGTTAATAGCTTCTGAATTTCCCTTATATAATTATTTTAATAAATTCAAATTTGTTTCTCTGCTTCAGCCATTTTTTGATGAAATCAGTGCACTTTTGGTGAGACTGATGCACACACACAACATATACATACATACATACATATATATAGTAGGCTAAGAGTCCTTTTAAGATTTTGGTACATGTTATGAAATATCTTTCCTGACAATTTTCTTTGACAATGATAGAGAGAGCTTTGATTGGACAAACTGAAATCAACATAAAGGAACAGGCTCAAACTTTTGAAATTTCTTTCTATATCTATATGTAACTTGAACATAATAGTTATCGACATTACAGCCTGCTAAAGGAATTATTGTACATAAACCGCAAATAAATAATAGTACAGAATAACAATATATCTTCAGAATCAAAATCCTGTACGGGGAAAGAGGCTTATGCTATTGATTATTAGGTGGTAGAATCTGTTGCAATAAAATGGACAAACGAGAAACACAAGTCTTTTCTGAATCGCATGGAAGCATCGTTCCTTGAGCAACTACACAACAATGAATTATTTGATTGGTTGTGGAGAACTCCAGTACATGCAGCTTCACATGGATTAGTTCCGAAAAGCCAGTTAATCGACCAGGTTAGAAAGTATTTATTTCACAAATAAGTTTCTTGAAAAATCAAATTAGTTCATCCTTATGTGCTAATGTATGATGTCAGGCCTTTTATCCTCATCCTTGAAATAACATCAAAATTTGCAGTTTAAGGTTCGACGCAGAGGTTTTTGGGAGAACTTTGGATTTGAGAAAGATGATAAACTCAATAAAAATGGAAGTGATCGTGAAAGGAATGGAGGAAATGCAGTTAATTTCAAGAAGGCGAAAAAGCAATTCTGCTTTCATAGACTTCACAGAGATTCTATAGGTAGTGTTACAGGTGCTTTAACATCCTTTATTATATACATGAAGTTTATATGGATTTCTATATCAGCTCTACTTTGCTTTCGACATGATATCTATACGTAAACGAACATATTTAGTCACTTCATTTGATACAAAATCATTTTTAACTTACTCAGAGGTTTCAGATCAGAACTTCGTGGATGATAATGTAGCAGATGAAGGGTTAAGTAAAGGAAGAGGAAAGAAACGACCAAGAAGTACTGTTTCCTCAATCACCGATCAAGTACAACTTTTATTCTCAACAACTATTGTTCTTAATCATACAGATTGGTTAATCATACATACTGAAGTTCTTATGCTCTTAGCATGGAACTGCAATAATTTGCTTTACATTTTCTAGTGAAAATCTTAACTTGAAAAACATTTCTACCTGTTCAGGTTGTTCCCTTTGTGTCTCCAATGCCCACAGAGAAAATGGAGGAGTTTTATGAAAAAGAAGTTTAAACGAGTCGCATTGTAGGTTGGTTTTCGCAGCTAGTCTGGTGATGTAGCTATGAAGGGTTGAGTGTTGTGAACTTTGTAGGTGGTTTGGTTGATTTGCTGATGAACTTTGTGAAATTTGAGGGTTGAGGGTGGCTTTCCCATGTAATTGGTCTACTGTGTTATTTTTGTTTATGGATATTCTTGAAACTTGATTTATAGATGTTTTTTGTATATTAATATTGTTTTAGCTAGTTTATTTAACAGATTATTATTCATTAGAACATGTTATATATACTGGTTGCTTGATTATACTCAAAATGTAGTTCTGGAATATGCAAATATAGTGGAATGTTAATGTTGTAAAAATCATATAAATAGAAGACAGCATCTATTTTAATGCTGTCAATGAAGAAACAACAACGTTTAATTCGTGTTGTAATTATCATTAAATAGTGAGTAACAGCGTTTATTAAACGCTGTTGTAAATTGTAGTATAACATCATTCCAATTGTAAAAACATAACACAACACACATTAAACGCTGTTCTAAGTTCTCTTTATACGATAGCTTGTCGTTATACAGCGTTTGTTCTAACGCTGTTGTGTCATATAACAGCGTTTAATAAACGATGTGGTATCAAATTTTTTACAGCGTTTTCTATTTTGCTGTTAAAACTTTTGCATCTACGACAGCATGTCGTTATACAGCGTTTATAATAACGCTGTCGTATCATATAACAGCGTTTTTGAAACGCTGTCAAAAGCTGTTTTTGGTGTAGTGTAAACATGTACATGGTAAGTAGTAGGCACATAAAAGAATATATATATAGATATCAATACATATTGCAATGACCCTCCAAATTTTACCTTAATTTTAATGGGAATTTTTTTTTACATTTACAATTCAATTTAATTCTCAGTCATTTTCTTTTTCAAACAATTTGTCTAGGATTTTAAAATTCCTACTAATATAAATATATCAGTTTAATCATAAAAATATACATATACATATGATGATGTATATGTCCCTCTTGTTTAAATCAGAGTATATATATATATTTTTAAATTTTGTAAACAAGAGTAAGTTCTATTTGATTTGAATTTGAATTAATCTACTCATAATTAAATCCTCAGATTCTTTGATATTTGCAGTATATAAGTAGGTCCTGTGAAAATTTATTTATACTAGATTTGGTCATGCTAACCATGATTTTTCTGTTAATTTTATCCTGGCAGATAATCTCAGAAAACTTGAGATTATCATTTTTTTTTAGCATAATTCAAATGTTTGATATGTGGCTAAGTACCAGAAAATGATATTTACATCTATCATTTTCAATTTATGTGTCTCCTGATTTGATAGTTCAAGCCAGTTCAAAATGCACATCTGTTTATAGCATTTTAAAGAGGGTTTTAGGTTAAACATTTGCAAAAGAAAACTAAAGATTTTGAAGTGCCTTTTTCTATCAAAATATAATCAAACATGTTCAACCAGAACTCCATTCTTTTGAAGCTGGTTAATTTATGTGATTGTGTCAACCAGACACTTTGATCATGGAACAATGATATGCCATTTATTTGCATAGCATCTGAAGCTTTTTTTCTTTTTCTTTGCTTTGTATTTACTCTTCTCAAAACAACCCAGAAATGGACTTGAATCTTTTTACAAAATATTTCAGTGAAAGGCAATTAAATACTTAAAAGAATTTCTCTAGTTTAAACCCATATTTTTCCCCAATCTCAACACTTAATCCTTTTCAAAGACTCAAGATTGACTAATACATTTATAAAATATAACCATCCTATTTATCATAGTATTCTTGCTCAGATTTACATACAAAATCATAGGTTAACTTCTTCAACTTTTCAGATAATATCCAAATTTATAAACTCCAGTTACAAGTCAATTCCTTAGCAAAATACTTAGCAAAATATCCATCCATCATTCAGTACTTAATACAAGTGATAATTTAAAAATATCAATACATGCAGATTTCATCTTTTAATCTCTTGTCTAACTAATTTTAGCATGTTATAATCTTCTTCTCAAAGCCTTGCTCCTACTTCTACTTAGTTGTTGCAATTCCTGAAAAAGCATTTGAAGCTGCACCATATTAAATGAGACACCCCATATGCCATTAGCACACTAGGGTCAGACACATGTCTGGTATGAGAAAATCCACTAAAACAATTGGTAAATCAAGTTAAAGTTGAAACATATATAAATCAGTATATCCTGCCTTTAGAAATAAGTAAGTCATAGTGTGCATGTTCTATGTCAGTGTGCATGTGCACACTTAAATCTTTCTTTCCAGAAACCTTATAAAGATATGGAACAGGAATACATTCATACAAATCAGCCATAAATCAAATAAGCATCCATACAAAATAGGGAAATCACCAAAACGAATTAAATCATTTATTCCCTACTTAGATTTCATCCAGGAAAACTCTAGTTCCTCCTTATATCAAATTTTCTTACATTGATATATTTATCTATCTTGGTCTCATCTGCAATCATATGAATCAATGGACACATTGTAATGGACTAATTCACTCCATTACACAAAGATCTTAGGACTTAAACAAGCCATGTGTCAACTTGTATTGCTCAAGAACACAAGTCATTCCTGCAGTGCTCTTGACCCCATTTCCTAGTTAGTTTTGAGTTGATAATAACTCTTTTGATTTTTCATGACTAAACCATTCAGTGAATCATTTCACTAAAACAAACATCCATGTCATGGCATTTCATATCTTTCATAACCAAACAAAGACAAGCAGGCAGTTAAACATAGGTGTCTAATAAATAAGATTCTGCATCCATATATATATATATATATATACTTGCATTTTAAAAGGGGTATAGGCAACTAACATTGGCTTATGGCTTTTGAGAGAGTTTTTCATCTTGCAAACATTTGTGCTTAAGTAAAACTCAGAATGACCAAGTTTCACTGAATCACAAATTTATTTGCTATGTATATGGCTATTTATATACTTTCATTGAATTAGGTGCATCAGCACATAGGCAACCCTATTGCACCCCTAATTCCTTTTTGTCTCAAGCCTCAGCACCTATACACAAGTATATTACAGCTCAACATGTTTATATTCTCTGGGTTATGCCAGAACCAACACTACTTGCCTATATTCATCATTTGATTCTCTGGATATTTTCTTATTTTTCCTAATATTAACATATCAGAGAGATCTGGGTTTATAAAAACATATTTACTAATAATACTTAGAACTTTCACATAATAGATCAAGTAGAACAACCAAACTAAAGATCAAAGCATTTCCATCTTAAAAATCAAAGAAAGATAACCACATATGAAAATACATTTTAAGAAAGATCAACTTATAAACTGGCTGCCTTCATTAGGACTTAGTGCCTTAGATTTTTGAGTGAGTTTTCTCACCTAGCTCTCCTTCACTTCTTAGTTGATTGATAAGCTTCTGCCTTTTGCCCCCAAACCCTTTTCTTCACTTGTCTTATATATACATGATATTTTTTTTCAAAAGCTATCCGGGAAGAAGAGAAGGCCCCTCTTATCACTGCTTATTTATGCAGGGTTCTTCTAGGGTTTAAGGTGCTAGCTAAAGTCATTTTTGCCCACCCGAAATCAAGCCATTTGCATTTAGTTTAAACCCAAAATCCTACCCTCCCCGGCTCAAGTTTGTGGAGAGAAAAGAGGTTTTATCATTTTGGTTATTTTCAGAAATTTGCTTTTCCAGAAAGTGCTTTTTCTCTTATCTAATATCATGCTAAAGGTGTGACTTGATTTCCATTATTTTATCATATATATATACCAAGGGTTCTTCCTAATTCTGCCTATACAAAACATATCACTGGTTTATCTTACTTTTCTATTTTTAGCTTTCACTTAAATAGCATGTGCTTCCCTTATTTATTTATAAAAGGATTGCTCCTTTTATATCTTCATTCTTGCTTTCTGCCTATAGTTAAAATACATTTGTGTATTTTTATTTTACTGATTTGAACACTTGCATTTGATTAGCATACATATATGTATATATATGTCTTACAGAAATAATTAATACATATATATGCCTATACATTATTTTTACTAAACACATAAGCACATATACACTCAAATACAACCAGTAGCATCCATATATATTTATGCATATAGCTTTTAAGGATTTAATCTATTTATCTGTATATATATATATATATTCATACACACAACATATGTTCATTGATATCATCCAGGAATTAAGCTTCTATTCATGTGTATTTCCTGTGCACACATGTACACATATAGCTTACACCATATTAAGCCATATCAATTCCTTTTTCAAAATTAGTTTAAAAATTATTTTAAACTTATTTATATTTTCAAAATAAATTCCTAAAATCTTGGGTCATTACACATATAAATGTATATATAAACACATAGGGGAACATCATCATGGAAAGCATTTAATTCAAGCACACAAGGTTTCAAATCAAGCACATAAAACATCATATCAACATGAAATAAAATCAGGTCAAAACATTTGTTCAAATCAAAATTAAAAGGAAAAAAATATTAAAAATCTTGGAACTGTAAAGCCTGTAACAAACTTCAGCCCTTCCAACTTGCCCTCTCTTCCCATCTATATATACCTATGCTATCTTCACTTTCACATTCTAGCATTTCAAATAAAAGAACAAAAATTATATATAAAAGACATTAAAAAGTGGAAGCAGGAGCTAAGCAGAAGAAAGAAGTGGTTCATCTTTTAAAACAGTGAGTATAACAAAACTGTATTTTAGTTACAGGACTTTACTCATGAATATATAAATATATGTGTAACTGAGCTAGAGATAGATTACTGATATATGTATCAAGTAAATGCTATATTATAATTATATATATAGGTATGTGTATACTATGAATTACCCAAAGCCTGTAAAACTCTATGTTCCTTGTTTGTGAAAATCAGTTAAGACTTTAAACTTAAAAAATCATTAACTCATCATCTAATCAGTTTTTGAACTTGATACAAAAACCAAAATTGTTTATTTATGAGTGGAGAACATCCAAAAATTTATTTCGTTGAATTTCATTAAGTATAGACTAAGAAAAACCTGTTCAACTTCGAATGGGTCAGTTTTTGTCGAAAATAGAGTATCATAATACTAAGAACGGATCATATGGTCATGTTCGTCTTTGGAAATTATGAGTTTTAGAGTAAGTTTGGGATTTTTTAACATTGTGGGGTGATCGAAATGTTGAGATGACCGTAATTGGGCGAAATTCGAAATTCAGGCCATCCAGTCGATTTCGTGGGTGATCATTAGACGTAGAGGAGAGGCAGACGTTGGGGAACTCACGAAAAATAATGCGACATTTTTTAGATGCTTGGGGTGGTCAGCCTTGATCGAACTAGGGTTTAGGGTGAATTTTTTTCGAGTTCAGGTTTGGATCAATGGTGAGAGAAAGAGGAAAGGAGGAGCATGCGCATAGAGGGGAAACGATGGGGGAGGTTATGACGAGGCTAGGGACGGAAATTGGTGATGAACGATGGCAGGGATGGCCGAGGCGAGGTGATTTGTGGGGATGGCTGTTGTTTCACTTTTGGGTTCGAGTTCGAAAATTCGAACTAAGGTATGGTCGAGGGTTCTGGGTGGGTGGAGTCGACGCGGTGGTTGTGGGTGATGTGTGTAGGCAGTCGACGGCGTGAACGGAGGGTTGGCAGCTTCGTGTACGTGAACACATGCATGCACGTCTTTGTGCACTGGAGTGATGATGTAAGGAAGAGAGAACAGGGAGGAGAAGGAAATGTGTTTGGGCCAGGTGGGTATGGGCCAAGGGAAAAAGAAAAGAAAGGATAGGAAAATGAGAAAAGGGGAAAAGAAAAAGAAAAAGGAAAAAAAGAAAAAATGAAAGGAAAAAGAAAGAAAAAGGGAAGGAAAAGGGAAAAGGAAGATAAAGAAAAAAAAAAGAAAAGAGTAAAGAAATTGGAACATATATTTTCTTTTATAATAAATTATGTTATAAAAACTCAAACCCTATTGTCATTTAAATATAAACCAACATAGATATTTTTGTATCTTAATCCTATTACCCGGTATTATAAATTAGAATTGTAGATTTTCCGTAAATTTAAAGTTTAATGATATTTTATAATTAAAATGGGTAATTAATTATATTATTATTTGGCTTATGACTTATGGAAATTAACAAACTAGATATTAAATGAAGTGTTTAATTTTAATTAACTAATAAAAAATTATTGTATAATTTCCTTAATTTGTAATTAATTTGGATTAAAACATAAATGGGTTCGGTTAATTAAAGTTAATTGAATCCTAATGTGTGAATTGTTTTTGATATCGGCTATTGATCGTTAAATTAGTTAACGATCGTTAAATTAGTTAACGATCGTTAAATTAGTTAACGATCTATATGTTGGCTTAACTCTATTAGATATTTATTCAATTATTCTTGTCTGTGCCATCAAGTGGTCAGACGAGTTAAAATAGTTAGAACAAATAATGATACGTTTTATTAGAAATAAGCATCTGTTATAAATTCCCATATGTGAATATTGTCGCCCTAAATATAAATTGTTTTATTTTAAACAATGTACCCTTTTAATTTATCGCTTAGATTCGAAGAGAGCGAAATTGTAATGCCCCACTCCAAGACCCACATTAGCAAAGAGTATTACTAGGTAATACCGTCTGCTAATACAGAGAATAGAGCTGGATAGGAGCGACCATCTATAGCCTTGTCTTAACTATATACTGAATACATTGATAATTGCAGCATATTTTTTTTCATGTGGATCGACATATCCAATAGATACTTAGTACAAAACTATAATGGCTATAAGATCTATCAGAATAAAATATAACAACTCAATGTAAAACATCACAGAACAGCAGAATGACATACATATGTCTAAATACAAATACATCTCCAGTACAAATCGAAAATGATACAACAAAGTGGTATGACGACCCCTACTCATACATGAGTCCAAATGAATAATACATAGATCAGAGTGTCAATAGATAAGGAAAACAAAATGCTAAATAAGATAGGCTAGCGGATATGCAGAAAGCAAAGTCCATGTGGAAGCAAAAGCAAATAGGCTAAGTCCGAAGCACCTAACCTGAAACACCTCGGTCTGACCCGAGTATAAAATACACGGGTCAGCCTAACTAAATAATCAGTTAGATAAGCTAAATGATAATGAACATGCAAGGTCATAAAGTACCACAATAATCTCTAAAAGAGATAACACGATCATCTAACAAAAGATGAATCATAACAAGCCTCATATCATCGGCAACTCAAATAGACAAAGGATATGAATATCCCAAATCAAGCCAAAAAGGCAAATAACAAATACCAATGAAGGTAACACAAGTTTCCACAAGGTAATAATTATGTATCGTGTGGTTCAAAGGACCTACTTCGAAAGGAGATACTCTAGGGAAATATAAGTATCAAAGAAACAAAAAATGCATGTGCTCAGTACTGCATAAACAAGGATCCACAAGCCCGAAGGTGACAAACCCAAGTATCTCTCGAGCGGTGCCGTAGGACCAACTCCAAAAGCGATACTATAGGGCAACAAACCCGAAGGCACAAACCCAAAGGCAATAAACTCGAAGGCACAAACCCGAAGGCACAAACCCGAAGGCAATAAACTCGAAGGCACAAACCCGAAGGCAACAAACCGTAGTGGCAAAGGTCCGGAGGACCAGTACTGGACACCACTAACTGACAATATGTGTCACAAACCCCTCGAATAGGAACCCGCAAAGTGTAAACGTGTGTCCCATACCACATGTTCGCACTAAACGGTTTACTAACCGTTAGTCAATTCCACACTTAAAGCAGTACAAAGTTTACCTCATCTCATCGATAAACTAGACCCGAAGGTCAAAATGATCAAACGAATAGATTAGGAATTAACTGAAAAGATAAACGCATGTTTTCATAGCACGCGTTTATCCAATCACTTAATTCTCCTCCCTCTTCGCTCGAAGTGCAAAATCGTGTGTTTTATATCGAAATTAATGTTGAAGAAAACGAGTTTTAGGAACGCTTCGAAATCGCTTTAGAAATTGCCTTTGGAATTCTCTTATTATAGAGTATATAATATTTATACTTAAAAAAATTAATATATAATAATAATTTCAAAAGCCCATTTATTTGAAAAAAGCCCATATATAATAATAATTATCCGTTTAAAACAAGCTGCGGCTAAATATTTGACAGCAGGTTTGAGCAAGTTAACAGTGTCAAAATGATTTGAAATTCTACAGGAATGTAGCTCAACATTCCTATTTCAATCTTCAAAAAGAATCATTCAAATCCGAATTGTAACGAAGAATCTGCGTCGTTTCAAAGTTGGACTAAAACAATATTAAATCGCTGAATTTCAGCATGCTGCGGGTTCAATTTCGACAGCAATTTCGAAATAGCAAACGAACCCAAATTGCTCTTAAAATTTGCAGAAATGTAACTTGACACTCCTACTTCAATCTTTAAAAAGAATCACTCAAATCCAATTTGAAACGAAGAATCTGCGTCGTTTCAAAGTTGGACTAAAACAAGGTTAAATCGCTGAATTCCAGCATGCTGCGGGTTTAATTTCGACAGCAGTTTCGAAATAGCAGACGAACCTAGATTGTCATGAAAATTTGCAGAAATGTAATTCAACACTCATAATTCAATCTTCAAAAGGAATCACTCAAATCCAATTTGAAACGAAGAATCTGCGTTGTTTCAAAGTTGGACTAAAACAAGGTTAAATCGCTGTATTCCAGCATTCTGCAGGTTCAATTTCAACAGCAGTTTCGAAATAGCAAACGAACCCAGATTGTCATGAAAAATTTCAGAAATGTAGTTCAACATTCAAGCTACCAAATGCAAGAAATCCAGCAGCATTTTGTTGTCGGAATCAAAAGTTATGATCATTCAAGGAGGCAATAAGAAACATATTTCAGACAGAAAAACAACAAAAATTTATTAACAAAAGCTAGAGTTTTGATTGCTTTTGCAATTTTTGAGCTTGGCTCAGCTAGGATTTATGAGTATTACAACTCATCTTGCTGAATACTTGAGCTACAAGAAAAAATCGGTGGAAAGGACCAAGCTTTGGCCTCAAAAGAGCTTCAACAACCTAAGAATGAAATGTACATAGACATGCAATGCCAAAACAAAGTTACAAGCAATCAAATAATTTTCAAAACTGAAATTTGATGAAGGAATTAGGTTTAGAAGTTGATTACCTATCTAAATTGACTTAATTTGATAAATTATAGTAAGGATTTGATGAAAATTTGGAGATTTTGATTTTTACTTTGAAAGAGGAAAGTGAGTTTTCCTTTATAGTAAAGAGGAAGAAGAAGGGGAATGGTAAAAAATGAATGTACGTACTTTGCTTTCCTCTTTCTCAATTAGCTGGTTAAGTCTACTAAGTGGGCCTTGGATCCATCAATTAAAAGAAATTAATTTGTGTTAAGCTAATTTAATTAACACCAAGCCATATTTACACTGTAAATGAACAAAAGCCATTTTCTTTCAAATTTTCACACAACAAAGTATGTAAATTCACATACTTATAAACTAAAATATTTCCACCATGTAAAAAGATTAATTTTTATTACTAAAATCCTCTATTTTACAATAATACACAATTTTCACAATTAAATGAATAAAACCTTGTTTTTAACTTAAAAAATTCTACAAAAAATATTTTCTTGCATAAAAAAAATTATGGCAAACCATTTCAAACTTAATTATATAACCAAAACTCATTTTTAAACCAAATTTCACCTTTTTATTAAATAAACAACCTTTTAAAAAAATCAAATACTTCCTTTAATTAAAAGAAGTAATTGGCAATAATTAATAAAATTATTGCATTTTCTCTAAATAAAAATCATTTTCCATTCATTATTAACCCAAACAAATAAAATAAAGCTTTAAACTTTATTTTCACATTTTATCTCCCAAAATTCATTGTGTATTCCAAATAAGCAATTTAAAATCTCCAATTTTATTTTTATTCACAATATTAAATCATAACTACCATTATAATTTAATATGTACAGGTAATCTCCAAAACCAGGGTTGTTACAGAAATCGGGTATCAGTGTTATCCGGAACCACTTCGATTGGTAATAACTACGAACCTCCACAATTTTGACTAAAGAGTCTAATAGGCTGGAATTGAATAAGATTTTATAAATTTGACCATTTTAAATAAGAATTGTATCTAGATATTATTATAATAGCGATGGATTCTGCAAAACTGTTTTGGTTATAATCAGATAAAAACTCGTCGGTTTGTACAAGTTACCTTGGTTTCAAGAGATTTTTCATAACTTAAGTATTTCAGATTAAGTGGGTTTTACTCACGTTGGTTTCCAGCCTGACTCGGGTGTTACTTTATTGTAATGCTTGGGTAAGACCGAGTATTACAGATTTCAGGTTAGAACGCTTTGGAGCTCAGGAGACGAGCTGGATGGCAGAGACATATTATATGTAGTTGAGTATATTCCGCTGTGTATTGTAGGCTGTATATTCAGCATTTGAGGACAAGTTATTATAACTGTCCAGTTTTATATGTTGGTGATTGTACTCTGATAACTTGTGTGTATAATAACAGTTATAACTTTCTTTTGTATAAATGCTGTTATTGTATATTATATTTTGTTCCAATGCGATTGTGAGATTCTGTGTTGTTGTGGTTTCTGTTTCTTCTTCTACCTTTTCTTCTTAAATCCTAACAACCCGGTATTTTCGGCACTCGATTGCTCGGCACCCTATACAGTGAACGTATTAGTGTCGATTTTCGGGGGTCGAAAATCGCCCGGTCGTTACACGTGGTATCAGAGCTGATGGTTAAGCGAGAACCTTAGCTCTGGTGGGGATTACACATTAGAGATAGGGTCAGCAGTACCCTAGAATGATTTGAGTGTATTATATATGAGGGCGTACTTGTTATTTTCTTATATAATGATTTTAAAATGATTTTAAAATAATTTTTATATAGGATTATATTTTGATATATAAAAAGAAATAATATTTCTAAATCATTATGGTATATTAAGATGATTGGTTGTTATTATTATAATCAGACAAGATTATAAAATTTAAGTGGTAATTTATTTATAACCAAATAGAGTTTTGGATAAGAATAGATTATACAAATAAGTTAAGCTAAAGGTAGGCTCAAACCGGATTTTAAACCCCATAAAATTCAAAAGAGTTTTTCAAAGTGTTTGAAATGAAGTAAGTTTACCCTGATTATACTTTATATATAGAAATAATTTTTTAGAAAATTATTATGGAATATTTGGTTTCTAGATATGATAATATTGATTATTATCATAAAATTGGGTGTTGTGTCTTAATAAAGGATGTTTATTACAGAATAAACAACGATAAAACATGGTGAAAAGTTTTAAGGAAGTGGAATTATATAAGCATAATTTACAATTGTGATTATAAATTAAAATGAATTTAAATTGAGGGGTTTTGAATTTAAGTCTGAAAATTTTGAATGTTTTCGAAGTGTTTGATAAGTAATATTATTTAGAATATTTTGATATAGAAATTTTTTGCTTAAAACAAGAGTTGTTTTGGGAAATTCCGAAGGAATTTGTTTTGGATAGAAAACAAGGTTGGTTTAAAAATTTGAAATGTGAATTGATATGTAAATGGGATATATATATAAGTGATTTCAAAGTTGATTTGAAATAAATAATGGGTGTTGAATTCTGAAATCCCTCTTGAAATGAGGACTATAACCCAAAGAAAAGTAAGTTTTTGAACTTATAAGTGGAAAGTGATATTAATAAGAATTTAAATTCGGGAGGTAAACATTAAATTGAGAAGTTCAAATGGATTAAACGAATTGGAATTTAACTCGGGCCAAGTTAAATAAAGGTTGAACTTATAGCCTGGAGTTAAAAATTTCAAGGTGAAATTGAAATTTAACTAATGGAAGTTAAATGAATTAAATTGTAAAAGAAAAGGTATGGAATTGATAGGGGTGCAAGAGAAATTAAGTATGTATAAATGATTTCAAAACGATTTTTGAAATAAAACGGGTTTCGAATTCTGGAAATTAAAATGAACCAAATTATCGAATGAGTGGATGAAATTATAAAATGACCGAGAACAAATAGAAGAATATTTGGAAATAAGAATTAAACTAAAATTCGACTAATCGAGGTTTTAATTATAGGTTAGGAAGTCCTACTAGAATCTAGTACAAGTGGTAAGGCATGGAAAAAGGAGAAGAATGGAAGGCAAGGTATAGGGAGCGGAGAGCAGCTGCACGTAAGGCACGGGAAGATGCAATACTGGAACACGAGAAACGAGTTAAGGAAAGGGCTGGACCTGGTCCTTATGATAATGTCACATGTTATAGATGTCACGGTAAGGGACATTATGCAGCTAAGTGTAGTAAACCAAGGAAGGAAAGGAATGGAGAAGTCAAACGGCTTCACTCTGAGATTTTATGCTTAAGTGTCAAAAGAAAGGACATTTTCTAAACCATTGCCCTAAAGCGAGGAACATGAAACGTAAACCCATGGTACCAGTCGACGGATCAACCATTTGCTACCATTGTAAAATGACGGGACACATCGCTAAGGATTGTCCCAAGAGATGGAAGAAAGAGAAAGTTGTGGAACACCCCGCGGGAGGTGTGAAAATTATCCAGGAAGATGGGGGTGTAAAATTCTTTTGTGGCAAATGCAATAAGTGGGGACACTCCGTTACGGATTGCATGGATAGGCTTGGCAAGTTGGTAGGAAGTCCATAAGGAAGTTCTTATGAAGGATGCTAAGGCTCTGTTCTTTTCTAAACCCCTAGGTAGTTGTTAAGGCGTCTAGATTTATGACCTTTTGTAAAACCTTTATGGGTAAATGGATGTAATGTTTGAACTCACTAGTATTGTGGCCTATCGATGTTGTGAAATATTTTGTAGAAGCACGATCTAATATAAAATCACTTTTTATATTGGTTTGAAAGAAAATTTATGATCACTTAATTACTAATGTGGGAATTGAAATTGGTTTGAATTGGAGATTGGGAATTGAATCAGTTTGACTTTGAAACTATTTTCAAACAAATTATTTTGATATAAACTGTTTTAATCTATCTTCTTAAATATTCAAATTATTTTGTTTTTCCAAGCTATTTACTATACAAACCATTCTTTTTGAAAACTCAAACTATCTTATATTAACTATTTAACTATTTTAAAACTATTCAAGTTATTTTCTAAAATTCAAACTGGTAAAAGTGGAAATTGTTTATATTTAAATCATGGATTTAAATACGAATTGAGATAAATTGAAGTTATAACCCAAAATGAGACTCGAAGCAAATTTTGAATTGGAACCAAAATCAAGATATTAAGGCAAAAATGATTTCGATGTGAAATAGTACATTTTGAGTAAATGTGATGACTTAAAGATGAAGATCTAATAGTTACTATAATTGAAACTTCCCTTATAAGAGGTAAGAATTGTGACAAATAACTTTGAAAAGGTAATCAATCTGGAAAAATTGATTTGGCATTAATGAGAATATAAATGTTATTTATATATTTCAAACTCCCCTTATTGAATTTATAACCAGGAAGAAATGAATCTTTGAAAGATATTTAAAAGTACCAAATGGAACATATATAAGTATGAAGTGGACTCAGAAATTATTAATCCAAAAGTTATTCGAGTTGAAAGGAATGGTCTTACATGTATATGAGAATGAAACTATAAAAGTTTTGGAACCCATTGATTTTAAGGACTTTTGATTTTGGCAAATAGTCAATTTTGAAAAATTGGGTAAAACAAATTTGAAAACTATCAATTTTGAAGATATCGATTTTTTATAGATAAAGTTTATATGTGATACATATAAAGAGTATGATTTGAAAGGTACTATATATGTATATAGTATGATATGTTTTGAGACAAAAGTATGGAAAGGCACCCCTATGAAAGTCGAAACTTATAGTATGAGATCCACTGGGTGGTTCTGCCTAAGAATCCAAAGGGTGGGTTCAATGAGAATTGGGATCCCAGAGGACGTCCGGACAAAACTCAATGAGTTCCTGATGATCACTTGTTGGGTAGCGTAAGTCGAGTGGTGCTGATGCCTACAGTTACATTGGATTTTGCTGTGATGGCAACGTAACCTTTGTGTAACTGCGATCTATAGCAGTTCCATAGCGTAAGTTGGATGGCAGTGATTGCCTACAATCTACGTTAGATTTCGCTGGGAGAGCGACGTAACATCGGTAGATTGCGATCTATGTGGTTTGGTTCCATAGCATAATTCGAGTGGTAGCGAGTGCCTACAGTCTACACTGGGTTCTGTTGAGACAGTGACACAACCTTGTGTAGCCTGCGATCTATGTGGTATAGTTTCGTTTGACAGCGTAATTCGAGGGGCAGTGATTGCCTACAGACTACTTACAGTTTTGCTGTGATAGCAACGCAACCTTGTTGTAACTGCGATCTGTGGTGTTCCCATGGCAAAAGTTGAGAGGTGCGGATACCTACGGTTTTCTTATGATTTCGCCGGGATGGCGACGCAATCATCGGGTTAACAGCGATCCATGGTGGTAAAAGGGGATGATATTTTCCATAGCATTATTGAAAAGGTTTTTCGAGTATTTTCACTAGGTGTTGAAACGGGTATACTAAGTACTTATAGATTTTCAGTCCTACGCCTGATCAACGTATGACTAAATTTCTGTAAGAACAAGGATGGACTTGTTAAGACATCAAGTTATGAAAAAGTATTTTTATCCAAACTAGTTTGGTAAGACTATGTAATTTAAAGTGTATTAAAATGTACAACAAAAGAGTAAGGAGTTAAATGTTTAAAAAAATGATTTAATTAATAATACACATCAAAATTTAAATTCTCGGTTCGTTCCTTTTCGAGGACGAAAAGTCCTAAGGGGGGAGGAATGTAACGACCCGGATTTTAGCCATCGGATATGGGGTAATTAACTGATTTTAATTATTGGTGTATAAATTTTTATTAGTCAAATAGATGAATTTTTTTATATTTAAAATATCTGAATATATAAACTGATAATACTATATCTAATTTTAAAATTATAACTGCCTGGATATGATAAATCGTATATATATATATATAAACTCCACCAGTTAAAATTTAAGATAAAATATCTATATATCTATATACAAATATTTACAAACTTTATGGTGTTAAAATATATATATACATATATATGAATATAAGTATATATGTATATGTATGTATATGTACCCATATGAAATAATGTATATGAAAGTATGTATAAATGTAAATATGTTAATTAAAAACGTATATTGCATATGTATGCATATCTACACACACACACACATATATATATATAAATGTAATTATGGTAAAAATAGTGTACATGAACTTACATATAGATATATTCAGGTAAGAGCTTCATGATGGTAAACTCCTATCTTTTAAATAAAGTATATGTATATGATGACAAATGTATGTAAGCAAAAGTGTGTGTATATATATTAAATAGTAAAAATGTAAATATAATGTGAAAAATATATAAATACATACAAGTGAAAAACCATATGATGAAAATGTGTGTGTAAATAAATATGAAAATAATTGAATATGTAAGTATACAAGCATGTAAACATGTACATGGTAAGTAGTAGACACATAAGAGCATATATATATATATATATATATATATCAAAACATATAAATGTATATATATAAACACATAGGGGAACATCATCATGCAAGCATTTAATTCAAGCATACAAGGTTTCAAATCAAGCACATAAAACATCATATCAACATGAAATCAAATCAAGTCAAAACATTTGTTCAAATCAAAATCAAAAGGAAAAAAATATTAAAAATCTTGGAATTGTAAAGCTTGTAACAAGCTTCAGCCCTTCCAACTTGCCCTCTCTTCCTATCTATATATACCTATGCTATCTTCACTTTCACATTCTAGCATTTCAAACGAAAGAAAAAAAAAGAAATATATATATATAAGACAGTAAAAGGTGGAAGCAGGAGCTAATTAGAAGAAAGCAGCAGTTCATCTTTTAAAATAGTGAGTATAATAAAACTGTATTTTAATTACACGACTTTACTCACGAATATATGTGTAACTGAGCTAGAGATGGATTACTGATATATGTATCAAGTAAGTGCTATATTATAATTATATATATAGGTATGTGTATACTATGAATTACCCAAAGCCTGTAAAACTCTCTGTTCCTTGTTTGTTAAAATCAGTTAAGACTTTAAACTTCAAAAATCGTTAACTCATCATCTAATCAGTTTTTGAACTTGATACAAAAACCAAAATTGTTTATTTATGAGTGGAGAACATCTAAAAATTTATTTCGTTGAATTTCATTAAGTAGAGACTAAGAAAAACCTGTTCAACTGCGAATAGGTCAGTTTTTGTCGAAAGGAGAGTATCGTAATACTAAGAACAGATCATATGGTCGTGTTTGTCTATGGAAATTATGAATTTTAGAGTAAGTTTGGGTATTTTTAAGATTGTGGGGTGATCGAAATGTTGAGATGACCGGAATTGGGTGAAATTCGAAATTCTGGCCATCTAGTCGATTTCGTGGGTGATCATTGGACGTAGAGGAGAGGCGGACGTTGGGGAACTCACGAAAAATAATGCGACATTTTTTAGATGCTTGGGGTGGTCGGTCTTGATCGACTAGGGTTTAGGGTGAATTTTATTCGGGTTCAGGTATGGATCAATGGCGAGAGAAAGAGGAAAGGAGGAGCGTGCGCATAGGGGGGAAACGATGGGGGAGGCTGTGACGAGGCTAGAGACGGAAATTGGTGATGAACATGGCAGGGGTGGCCGAGGCAAGGTGATTTTTAGGGGTGGCTGTTGTTTCACTTTTGGGTTCGAGTTCGAAAATTCGAACTAAGGTATGGTCGAGGGTTCTGGGTGGGTGGAGTCGATGCGGTGGTCGTGGGTGATGTGTGTAGGCGGTCAGCAGCATGAACGGAAGGCTGGCGGCTTTGTGTACGTGCACACATGTGTGCACGTCTTCGTGCACTGGAGTGATGATGTAAGGAAGAGAGAACAGGGAGGAGAAAAAAATGTGTTTGGGCCGGGTGGGTATGGGCCAAGGGAAAAAGAAAAGAAAGGATAAGGAAAAGGAGAAAAAAGGAAAAAAAATGGATTTATCTTAGTTTTTCTTTATTCGAGGACGAATAAAAAGATAAGTGTCGGGGTATTTGATGTGCACGTAAATGTGCATATTTTTACCACCATATTTAATCTATTTAAATTAAATAAATGATCATATCGGGTATTTTAACTTCTTTAAACCAAAATTCTTATTATTTTCAAATCGTTACATATTCATCTTCATCCAAGGACAAAATGGTCGTTTTTGTGCATATATTAATTTGAGAAAATTTAATTAGAAATTTCTATATTATTTTATAGGAATTTAGCTTCATATACAAGTGGTTTCATGAAGATGTATGCATGCACAAAGAAGATACAAAGGAATGGAGATGGAAATAATTCAAAGGCATGATAATGGAGGACCCCACCTACCCACCTTTCTTCATGTACAAATTAGAGGCTAATGCACATGCTTATGGAATTAATGGCTTCATGTACACTTAAATGATGATTATGAGATGTTAATGATTACTTGGCCACCATACTACCTCAAGGGCAATTTGAGCATTCCCCAAAAATATGAATTAGGGTTTTAAACTTGTATATATACCCCTTATGCTTCATGTAACCTTCTTCCCCGTAGTCTCTCTTAGTTAGTTTTTAGCTTAGAAAATAAATCAAAGCTCTTCTCTTCTTTTCATGGATACTTAGCCATTTTCTTTTCATGTAACTTTTTTATGCAAATTAATACATGTTCTTTTCTTTTTCTTGTTTATTGCCTTTCATGTTGTAGTGTAGATCTCTTTTCTTTTATGCAAGTAGAATAGTTCTCTTTTCTATTAGCTTTCATTTTTCTTTCTTTTTGCTTTCATGTTGCTAGCTACATTTGTTAATCAAATGACAAATATGAGAGGCTAAACCCCTTCAATTTAAGGGTAATGAAGCTCTCTAATTATGTAGCTTCAACTATTTGTTAATTCATGCTCTCCTTTTGTGCTTAATGATGATGATAGAAATGGTTTACTAGTTGTTTTTGCTTTGAATTTGATAGCCTATATTGTTGACACCAAATAGGTTATGCTTAAACAATCACTAACACTAATTGCCTCTTCATCAAAATATGATTATGGGAAAAGAAAGTGATTTGAAATTAAAATTTGATGGTCTATATTTCTAATCAATAGTTAATAGGCCATACTTAAAATAGATTTCATTTTCATTGTCAAGTTTCATGAAAGTTAGTAAGTGCTTTAAGGGGTCTGTCAAAGTTTGATGGCTTATGTTGGCTAACTAATAGCACAAATATACCTTACTTATGATAGGCACATCAATTAAAGCACTAATGACCATAAAAGAGAGATCATGATTTCATATATGTTGAACTACATGATCTAAAGAGTGGATTTATTCTCTAAATTGTCATTTAACCCTTATATTTGCTTCTCTTTTCTTTTAGTTAGTTAGTTAATTCTCTAATTGTCTAGCTTAACTTTCACTCGACTTTGGTATAATTTGATTGAATAGAATTTTAAAATCAACAATTCCCTGCGGATTGACCCGTATTCGCCATGTACTACAAGTGTACGTCGTGCGCTTGCGGTTATATTTTATTTCTAAATTCGTTCGACGGTTTTCTAAACCGATAGAAAATCCGTCGACGAACAGAGTCGTTCCATGGTTATCGAATAACTATCGGTTCATAACTCCTTAGTGCCCCCCAGCAGCCATGAGTAATTCACTACCCAACATTTGGAGAGTGTTACATAATCTGATCTCAAAGGATGTATCAGATATCCTTTCTTAAAAGATTTTGACCCGAAATATTTAAAATAAAATGTTAGTTTATATTATGATTAATTACTTACAATTACAACTATTTACAGTAACAATCACATAACTTTCATTAAGGATTTTCTTATTTATACACTTTAAATTAATTACTTAATTAATTATATCACTATATAACAAAGTATCTAATAGATATCAAATACTTTTATTATGAACAAGATTGGTCACAGAGTTAAATATATGTAACAAATTACATAATTACCTGTAACGACCCAGAATTTCTGTCATTTGAAATTCATATATTTAATTAATTTTAAATATTAACAAGTAAAATTTGTAAGTCGAATAAATTATTTTTCAAATATCTAGATTTAAATTGGATAATTAAATCGACAATTTAATATTTGAAATTCCAGAAATAATTGGAAATTGGATTTAATGTGGATAAAAATGATTTATAAAGTTATATTAAATCATATTGGAGTTAGAATGATGTTTGTAAACTTTTAAAATTGAATTAAAAGTTAAATTGTAGAAATTGAATATTTTAATATTTAATTGACTAGTGAAAATAGTCATTTTTCAAACAGTCTCGGATTTTGACGAAACTAGTTTCATCGGATCCGTAATGTGAAATTATTGTAAGGTTTCAAATTTCGTGTCAATCGGATTTTCGGTTTGTCCGGGGCAAGCCAAAACGCATCGAAATCGTTTTAATCGAATTAATTTTAATTTGATCGTTTAATTCCGTAACTCGCACATGTGATCGAATTAGCTCCCGAAACATGTTCCATTGTGTTCAGAATGCGGGTAAAACCTTATGAACGACTGTCGGCACGTTTGATTTCGAGTTCGAAAATTTTCGAGATGAATAGTGATTTGGAATTTTCTATAAAAGGACAACATTATTCACTTTTTCACTAAACCCAGGCTGAGATAGGTCAGGCCGCCATTAACGTTTCTACGGCCAGAAATCATCGAAACTTCTCCTCTTAATCTCTTCCAATCCACGCATCATTTTGAAAAACCATCAACTAGAGAATCAGAGAACTCGACATGGGCTTCATATCCATACGGTTGCGATCTTGTTTCGTCGATCGGAGAGGGAGCTAGAAGGCCGCGTTCATCAATGGGTTGCGCACGTTTTTCCACGCCTGGGGACGACCGGACCTGCCGTGGTTCATGCCGATGGTGGCACTCGCGAGGGGCTTCGACGTGAAGCTCGTCGATCGACTTCAAATGCGACGTAGAGGGCGCGATGATTCGCCAAAGAGCGGCGGCTCGTTGGGTTCTTCACACGCGTATTTGACTGGGGAGAAGAAGAGAAATGTGCGGCCAGATCTGCTTCAATCGAAACGAACGGCCGTGATTGATTGTAGGGTTTAAAATTTAAATAAAATTGTGAAGTTGATTTTATATAAAATCGTATAACTTTAAAACTGCATAACTTTGTGATACGAGGTCGGAATTTGACGAAACGAATTGCGTCGGGTCCGTATTGACGAGAACTACGCAATGGAGCTGGTTTGGAGTCGATTGGAGCTAGTGATAATTTTGAGTAAAATTAAACGTGCGTTTAATTTTATTTGAAAATTTACTGCAACCGTTATTGAAAGCAAGGTGAGAACTTCTCACTCAATCGAATTGTTTCGATTTAAATTTTAAATAGTTAGATTTAAAATTGCTTGATTATGTGAATTGAATGATGATTGTTATCTATTGTGCTGAAATAGACCCTATACGCCGTATATTAAGCGGATGTTATTTATTAAAAACATATACCGCGATAATTCCACCGTGAAGTGGAATTGGTATTATATATGTATTTGGAGTTGATTTTCCGCATTAAATAGCGGATGAGACCATATTTCGCCGCATAATAGCGGATAGTATTTTATAAATCCCATATACCGCGATATTCCACCTCGAAGTGGAATTGGTATTGTGCTAACATCTGTGGATGCAGGGAAACAGGTTGGAGGGATCCAACTGGATTCCTCAAACATTTGAATTTATTTCAATGTTGTGTGTTGATTTATTTATAATCTGTGTGTGATTATATTGTGATTGAAATCGTTGAAGGCTATAATTTAGCCAAATATATTTTTGGTATCGTTGGATACCGAAAATAAGTAAAATTGGATTTTTGAAAATTCAAGTTGAAAATTTATCGGAAAATTTATTTTTGAGAATTGGACAAATGTAAAAGAAGTTTGAAAAGGATAAAGTTTTATTTTTATCTTATTGAATTAAATTTCAAATTTTGGGAAAAAGGGCTTAACAAATGGATTTCGATAATATTATTTATAAGTTGAAGAATTTATTTAAAAATTTGGATTTTTTAAATAGATTTGAAGAGATAAAGAAATTTATTTTAAAAAGGAACTAATTTGGAAATTAATTGGAAATTTGATTTGGTGTTTTAAAATAAATTTGGAAATCAATTTGAAATTAATTGATTATGAATTTAATATAACTAGTAAAATTGATTTATAGAAATTTGTTTGATTCAAATTAATCAGATGATTAAATTGATCCTATCTATAGATGTTTGGATTATATTGGATGTTGAATTGATTGATATCTCCGATATGTGATGCTTTGTGATATATCCTAATTTGTGTGTGATGTGAAATTTGTTTATCTGTGATATATATCTGTGATCTGTGAATAAAAGATAAGCGTTATAGTTTATACCGCTTATCAATTATATTGTTATATTTGATCTATGATGGTTTAATGTTGTTGCACTATTTTGTTAAACCCGTGGACTACACAATACACACACAAATGTGGATTTCACGTGGAAATCGGTTAAGTCACAGATTTTTATCAATTTTGAAAATTGAATTTTTGAATCCAAAATAGTTTTGGAATTGGAATTGAAAGTTTTTGAAAATGAGATTCAAAAAAAATAAAAGTTATTTAAAATAACTTAATACAAATTGAAATTTGAATCATTTGATTTAAAATTTTGAATTCAATAATTTGAAATTGAATTCAATGAATTGGGAACTATGGTCTAAAAGATTTTCCAAGTTATAAAAGGTGTTTATATGGATTTTTAACCATTTAAAATATGGTTTTGGGAATTTAAATTTGAATCCAAGTTTTGTACTTGAATGGCTTTAACTTGCGTAAAATTTGTAATCAGTTTTCCCAAAACGAAAACTATCTGTTTTCAAATAATAATAGCTTTCATAAAGTGAAAAGATTTCCAATTTGTATCGAAACATTTCAAGTTGAAATGAAATTGTAAATAGTTTGGAAAAACTATGAATTAACCTTTGTGAAGATGATTAAGCTTTATTTTGAAATCAAAGAAGATTTTAAAAGGGTGTATCTTTTATATTATAAAAGACTTGAATTGTGAATAGTTTTGAAAGCTATAAATTAAATCTTAATTTAAAGATTTAATGGGTTAATCCAATTGAAATGGAAATTGATTTGGAAATCTGTGAATGAATCTTTGTGAAATTGGGTGAACTTTGTGAAGTAAATCTTTTTGTTTAAAGATTTAAAATGGCAATTTGTTTAAACCATTTGAAGGAAAGGATTTGGGTAATAAGTTTTGACTTAAGTTGAAATCCCAATATTCATATGTTTTAAAATATTATGCTTACTATTCGGATTAGCCGGGAAAGGACCTTTGTGTCGTATAACCCATTCCGAATTAGTGATACGACGATATGGATCGTATTGAAGACCGGTGGTGAAGACCGGGTATTTGTGAAAACGATAGGATGACCTATCGATTGTCTCTGCACCGTTAGCTACGGTATAGAGATTTCCTTTGTGATGGGAAGTTCGATCGGATTGTGAATACCCAGATTGCAAGGGCTTCTTCAGAAGTGCCTTCGATTCTGTTCGAACCCGAAACAGACGTGTATGGTTACATGTCTGACATTACATTTTGAGATATAAAGCTAATTTCTTTCAAATACATTTCTGTTGGTGGCGGAGAATTTATTCTCTTAGCTTAACACCCTTCTCTGAGACGTACGAGCTCAGAGGTTATGTAGTTGAAGGTTATCAGTGATATACTCCCAATTTGGTAATGTGACATGCTGAGTGTTGCTGTGTGATGATTATTTATTGATAATTTGTGATCAAAGCGTGGCTTTGTGAAAAAGCGTAGCTTTGTGGACGAGACCTCTTCGGACCTCACAACCCGGAAATGGTCAAAACAGGAATAAGCGGCAAGGTTATGAGGGTCGCTCCCTTTAGGGTATGTCATTTCCTTCTGGAAAAGGGTGGTATTAGGTATGGAGCCCTAGTATTTAACCTATGTGGTTACTCCAATCTCATTTACTGTGTGATTGTTGTTTTGTTGAGGCGCCTCAGATAAAGGTCCCAAAGGACCGGGGGGTGGCATATTCGTGTAGTAGTTACCTAGTGTAAGAGGTAACCCGACCTTGTGTTGGCAGAGAGCTAGTTAGTTCTCGGGACGTCCCGCCAGAGGCGATCCCATTGACAGTAGGAAGTTCCTTAGCCTGACCATTTGTTGGAAAATCCAAAGAAACAATACGAGCCTTTACGATTGCAATTTGTATAACCTGTCTCCTCAGGCGGCAGCTATAGCAGGCATAATATAATGGTACCTATGCTAGCTAAGATTAATATTATATTTTCGAAATGTTTTCACACTATGCACTAGTAATAATATCAAAAGAGTTTTTCTTGCGTAGTAAGCATATTTGACTATCATAAGAAAAAATCTCCTCCAAGTCTGTGATTGCATTGTGTGTGTGGTGGGAGGTCTTATGGTAGTTTCATTTTCCAAAATCATTGTGGATTTCAATGTGTGAAATTCCTTTGTTGTTGTTTTAAAGATAATAACTGTTTTAAGTTCTCACACCAGTCCCATGACTGACCTGGAGTTTATTGTTCCTTTCCTAAACTCTGGGTGCCCATTATTTTCTACACGGGCAGCCTAGAGTTAGATTTTCAGGTCATTCTGGATTCAGGAGATGCTGTGGAGCTCAAGTGGCAAGCTAGATGGCGATACGTATCACTTGTATATGATATTATTTATTCCACTGTGTATTCTGTATGAGGACAAGTTTGTATAACTGTCCATTGATGTATTGTTGTTGTAAACTCTGATGATGATGTAATGTATAAACTGATATAGTTCTTGATTTAAAGATTATTCATTTATCTATTATATATTGTTCCGCTGCGATATGTGCGATTTTGATATTATTTATGTTGTTGCTTCTTTATTTCTTTCTGTCTTCTTCTACCTCTTCTTTTTAACCATAACAATTCGGTTTTTCGGCATTCGATTGCTCGGCAGTTGATACAGTGGACGTATTAATGTCGATTTTCGAAAGTCGAAAATCTCGAGATGTTACATGTGGTGAGCATTTGGTTAAGCGATAACCTTGGTTCTGTTGGGTGTTACTCATTAGAGATAGAGTCAGTAGTACTCTAGAATGAGTGTGAGTGTAATAATAGATATGAGCGCGTATTTGTTAGTGAATATAAAAATGTTTTATATTGTGTTTGCTTATCTGTTGAGCTGTTTATGAATTCTGGTCGGTATGTGGGACGCCATATTATCGATAGGGGTTTCTAAACACTTAAACGAGGTAAGTCGACATAGTATCATTTTAAATTGGGTAAATGGAATAATTTTACCTTGGTATTATTTTACATATAAAGGAAATAATTTTTTAGAAATTATTAAAGTGTATATAAATTGATTGTTTGGTTGTTGAAAATGTAAAATTATATAAGTCAATAAAAGATGTTACATTATTATAAATCTAAGTAAGATAAATAAATTTGGAATGATCTTATGTAAGTGAAGTGGAATAGTGAAATTATATGAGAAAAGATTTGTAAATGTGATTTATAAATAAAAGGAAAATTTTAAAAGAATATTAAACACTGAATTCACTATATTACTAGGAAATAATAAGGGTGATGACTGCAGCATCATCAGTATCATTTTCGAGTTTCTATGTGATGGATTTGCTACCATAATAAATTGAAATTTTAAGTTTTGTTGTGATAAACAAATTTGAAAATTAAAATCCAAGTTGTAATTGATGAATATAAGTGAAATGAGTTTTGAACTTATAATATTAGATAATAAATTCAGCTTTGGTAAAGTTAATAAATTAAATCAGATTTGAATTGGATTGGATAAGTGATTATAATATGATTTGGAAAGTTAAATAAATAAGTTGTATAACTTATAAAATGAGAAGATGTAAGTGAAACCAAATGATAAAATGGTTAAACAAATTTTGTTAAGCAAAAATCTGAATTTGATAGTGATATGAAATTTAGCTTTGGTAAAAGTTAAATAGAATTTGCTTTAGAATTGAAATCTGAATTGGATTATAAGTGGAAATTTAAGTTAAGTTAAACAAATGATGTTTAATTGTAATATAACTTAAGTGATGTTGAATGAAGTTGATTTTGATATCAAAGTAAATTAATAAAGTGAATTAATGAAATGAAGTGATGAATATGAACTTGAGTTATGTAATGAAATTCAACTTTATTTGTAAAATGAATTAGCAATTGAATTAATCAAAGGATTGAATATTAATCAATCGAATGTGAATAAATTGATATAGAATAATGGATGTAAGTGTTAATTCATTAAAAGCTAATAAATTGGAAATTCAATGAAAGTCGATTTAATAATTTGGTTATGTTGGTTATGACATTGTTTGTTATATGGTTGTTAGTTAATTGTATATAAATTCATTAAGTGTTAATGAAGTTGAATTAGTGAAATCGAAAGCTATGTAATTGGATTTAAATTGAAAGCGAATCAACTTGAATTTAAATTAGTGAATGTAAACTAATTGAAAATGAATAATTGAATGTCATTGTATATGAATTGGTTGTAAACAATTACAAGTGATGTCGAAATCATATAAGTTGCTTATAAACCTTGTTTAGTATGCATTTCTTTTAATATGCATGTGTTGTAGTTGTTTAAAAGAGTAAAATGTTAATAACTTTATATATATGTCACTTACGTGTTTAAATTGAGTAAGTACAGGTGTCGTGGCTACCGTTTGGCGGAATTTGGTTGCGCAAAATGCTTAATAAATAACTGCTTTGCTTAAAAATGCTAAAAAGGTACGCCTACGCAATAAAAATAGGAAATATGAACTGTTTTTCTGCTTTTCCGACCGTGTGGGTCGATGTATATATATTTATGTCTTTTGTGATCCTACTACGATCGAACCGCGCAAAGGAGGCTATGGCGAATTTTTCTGAAAATTTAAGGCGTTATAAAATTTTCGGGAAATTTTGGAAAATTTGTGAAAACTAAATTTTGGATTTGGAGTTAAAAGTTAAATGATATAGTTTGTTTTGAAAAGTATAACTAAGTAAAGATTTGAAACAAACTTAGTAAAGTTTTTGAAAGAGTATAACTATTGGATTTTGGGGAAGTTGTACACTTAAGTGATTTTGAAATCTAATTTGAACGAATTGTTTGAAAAGTTAATGAATTTGGGGCATTTTGCTTACTTTGCAATTTCGAAGACGAAATTCTTTTAAGAGGGGAAGATTGTAGTGACCCAGAATTTCTATCATTTGAAATTTGTATATTTAATTAATTTTAAATATTAACAAGTAAAATTTGTAAGTCGAATAAATTAGTTTTCAAATATCTAGATTTAAATTGGATAATTAAATCGACAATTTAATATTTGAAATTCCAGAAATAATTGGAAATTGGATTTAATGTGGATAAAAATGATTTTCAAAGTTATATTAAATCATATTGGAGTTAGAATGATGTTTGTAAACTTTTAAAATTGAATTAAAAGTTAAATTGTAGAAATTGAATAGTTTAATATTTAATTGACTAGTGAAAATAGTCATTTTTCAAACAGTCTCGGATTTCGACGAAACCAGTTTTATCGGATCTGTAATGTGAAATTATTGTAAGGTTTCAAATTTCGTGTCAATCGGATTTTCGGTTTGTCCGGGGCAAGCCAAAACGCATTGAAATCGTTTTAATCAATTTAATTTTAATTTGATCGTTTAATTCCCTAACTCGCACATATGACCGAATTAGCTCCCGAAACATGTTCCATTGTGTTCGGAACGTGGGTAAAACCTTGTGAACGTCTGTCGGCACGTTTGATTTCGAGTTCGAAAATTTTCGAGATGAATAGTGATTTGGAATTTTCTATAAAAGGACAACATTATTCACTTTTTCACTAAACCCTAGCTGAGATAGGTCAGGCCGCCATTAACGTTTCTACGGCCAGAAATCATCGAAACTTCTCCTCTTAATCTCTTCCAATCTACGCATCATTTTGAAAAACCATCAACTAGAGAATCAGAGATCTCGACAAGGGCTTCACATCCATACGGTTGCGATCTTGTTTCGTCAACCGGAGAGGGAGCTAGAAGGCCGCGTTCATCAATGGGTTGCGCACGTTTTTCCACGCCTGGGGACGACCGGACCTGCCGTGGTTCATGCCGATGGTGGCACTCGCGAGGGGCTTCGACGTGAAGCTCGTCGATCGATTTCAAATGCGACGTAGAGGGCGCGATAATTTGCCAAAGAGCGGCGGCTCGTTGGGTTCTTCACGCGCGTATTTGACTGGGGAGAAGAAGAGAAACGTGCGGCCAGATCTGCTTCAATCGAAATGAACGGCCGTGATTGATTGTAGGGTTTAAAATTTAAATAAAAATTGTGAAATTGATTTTATATAAAATCGTATAACTTTAAAACTGCATAACTTTGTGATACGAGGTCGGAATTTGACGAAACGAATTGCGTCGGGTCCATATTGACGAGCACTACGCAATGGAGCTTGTTTGGAGTCGATTGGAGCTAGTGATAATTTTGAGTAAAATTAAACGTGCGTTTAATTTTATTTGAAAAATTACTGCAACCGTTATTGAAAGCAAGGTGAGAACTTCTCACTCAATCGAATTGTTTCGATTTAAATTTTAAATAGTTAGATTTAAAATTGCTTGATTGTGTGAATTGAATGATGATTGTTACCTATTGTGCTGAAATAGACCATATTCGCCGTATATTAAGCGGGTGTAATTTATTAAAAATATATACCGCGATAATTCCACCGTGAAGTGGAATTGGTATTATATATGTATTTGGAGTTGATTTCCCGCATTATATAGCGGATGAGACCCTATTGCGCTGCATAATAGCGGATAGTATTTTATAAATCCTATATACCATGATATTTCACCTCGAAGTGGAATTGGTATTGTGCTAACATCTGTGGATGTAGGGAAATAGGTTGGAGGGATCCAACTGGATTCCTCAAACATTTGAATTTATTTCAATGTTGTGTGTTGATTAATTTTTAATTTGTGTGTGATTATATTTTGATTGAAATCGTTGAAGGCTATAATTGCCAAATATATTTTTGGTATCGTTGGATACCAGAAATAAGTAAAATTGGATTTTTGAAAATTGAAGTTGAAAATTTATCAGAAAATTTATTTTTGAGAATTGGACAAATGTAAAAGAAGTTTGAAAAGGATAAGTTTTATTTTTATCTTATTGAATTAAATTTCAAATTTTGGGAAAAAGGGCTTAACAAATGGATTTCGATAATATTATTTATAAGTTGAAGAATTTATTTAAAAATTTGGACTTTTTAAATAGATTTGAAGAGATAAAGAAATTTATTTTAAAAAGGAAATAATTTGGAAATTAATTGGAAATTTGATTTGGTGTTTTAAAATAAATTTGAAAATCAATTTGAAATTAATTGATTATGAATTTACTATAACTAGCAAAATTGATTTATAGAAATTTATTTGATTTAAATTAATCAGATGATTAAATTGATCCTATCTATAGATGTTTTGATTATATTGGATGTTGAATTGATTGATATCTCCGATATGTGATTCTTTATGATATATCCTGATTTGTGTGTGATCTGAAATTTGTTTATCTGTGATATATATATATATATATATATATATATATATATATATATATATATATATGTGTGTGTGTGATATGTGAATGAAAGATAAGCGTTATAGTTTATACCGCTTATCAATTATATTGTTATATTTGATCTGTGATGGTTGAATGTTGTTGCACTATTGTGTTAAACCCGTGGACTACACAATACACACACAAATGTGGATTTCACGTGGAAATCGGTTAAATCACAGATTTTTATCAATTTTGAAAATTGAATTTTTGAATCCAAAATAGTTTTGGAATTGGAATTGAAAGTTTTTGAAAATGAGATTAAAAAAAATAAAAGTTATTTTAAATAACTTAATACAAATTGAAATTTGAATCATTTGATTTAAAATTTTGAATTCAATATTTTGAAATTGAATTCAATGAATTGGGAACTATGGTCTAAAAGATTTTCCAAGTTATAAAAGGTATTTATATGGATTTTTAACCATTTAAAATATGGTTTTGGGAATTTAAATTTGAATCCAAGTTTTGTACTTGAATGGCTTTAACTTGCGTAAAATTTGTAATCAGTTTTCCCAAAACGAAAACTATCTGTTTTCAAATAATAATAGCTTTCATAAAGTGAAAAGATTTCCAATTTGTATCGAAACATTTCAAGTTGAAATGAAATTGTAAATAGTTTGGAAAAACTATGAATTAACCTTTGTGAAGATGATTAAGCTTTGTTTTGAAATCAAAGAAGATTTTAAAAGGGTGTATCTTTTATATTATAAAAGACTTGAATTGTGAATAGTTTTGAAAGCTATAAATTAAATCTTAATTTAAAGATTTAATGGGTTAATCCAATTGAAATGGAAATTGATTTGGAAATCTGTGAATGAATCTTTGTGAAATTGGGTGAACTTTGTGAAGTAAATCTTTTTGTTTAAAGATTTAAATGGCAATTTGTTTAAACCATTTGAAGGATAGGATTTGGGTAATAAGTTGTGACTTAATTGAAATCCCAATATTCATATGTTTTAAAATATTGTGCCCACTATTCGGATTAGCCAGGAAAGGACCTTTATGTCGTATAACCCATTCGGAATTAGTGATACGACGATATGGATCGTATTGAAGACCGGTGGTGAAGACCGGGTATTTGTGAAAATGATAGGATGACCTATCGATTGTCTCTGCACCGTTAGCTACGGTATAGAGATTTCCTTTGTGATGGGAAGTTCGATCGGGATTGTGAATACCCGGATTGCAAGGGCTTCTTCGGAAGTGCCTTCGATTCTGTTCGAACCCAGAACAGACTTGTATGGTTACATGTCTGACATTACTTTTTGAGATATAAAGCTGATTTCTTTCAAATACATTTCTGTTGGTGGCGGAGAATTTATTCTCTTAGCTTAACACCCTTCTCTGAGACGTACGAGCTCAGAGGTTATGTAGTTGAAGGTTATCAGTGATATACTCCCAATTTGGTAATGTGGCATGCTGAGTGTTGTTGTGTGATGATTATTTATTGATCATTTGTGATCAAAGCGTGGCTTTGTGAAAAAGCGTAGCTTTGTAGACGAGACCTCTTCGGACCTCACAACCCGGAAATGGTCAAAACAGGAATATGCGGCAAGGTTATGAGGGTCGCTCCCTTTAGGGTATGTCATTTCCTTCTGGAAAAGGGTGGTATCAGGTATGGAGCCCTGGTATTTAACCTATGTGGTTACTCCAATCTCATTTATTATGTGATTGTTGTTTTGTTGAGGCGCCTCGGATAAAAGTCCCAAAGGACCGGGGGGTGGCATATTCGTGTAGTAGTTACCTAGTGTAAGAGGTAACCCGGCCTTGTGTTGGCAGAGAGCTAGTTAGTTCTCGGGACGTCCCGCCAGAGGCGATCCCATTGATAGTAGGAAGTTCCTCAGCCTGACCATTTGTTGGAAAATCCAAAGAAACAATACGGGCCTTTACGATTGCAATTTTTATAACCTGTCTCCTCAGGCGGCAGCTATAGCAGGCATAATATAATGGTACCTATGCTGGCTAAGATTAATATTATATTTTCGAAATGTTTTCACACTATGCACTAGTAATAATATCAAAAGAGTTTTTCTTGCGTAGTAAGCATATTTGACTATCATAAGAAGATATCTCCTCCAAGTCTGCGATTGCATTGTGTGTGTGGTGGGAGGTCTTATGGTAGTTTCATTTTCCAAAATCATTGCGGATTTAAATGTGTGAAATTCCTTTGTTGTTGTTTTAAAGATAATAACTGTTTTAAGTTCTCACACCAGTCCCATGACTGACCTGGAGTTTCTTGTTCCTTTCCTAAACTCTAGGTGCCCATTATTTTCCACACGGGCAGCCTAGAGTTAGATTTACAGGTCATTCTGGATTCAGGAGATGTTGTGGAGCTCAAGTGGCGAGCTGGATGGCGATACGTATCACTTGTATATGATATTATTTATTCCGCTATGTATTCTGTATGAGGACAAGTTTGTATAACTGTCCATTGATGTATTGTTGTTGTAAACTCTGATGATGATGTAATGTATAAACTGATATAGTTCTTGATTTAAATATTATTCATTTATCTATTATATGTTGTTCCACTACGATATGTGAGATTCTGATATTGTTTCTGTTGTTTCTTCTTTCTTTCTTTCTGTCTTCTTCTACCTCTTCATTTTAATTATAACAATTCGGTTTTCCGGCATTCGATTGCTCGGCAGTTGATACAGTGGACGTATTAATGTCGATTTTCGGAAGTCGAAAATCTCGAGATGTTACATTACCCCTAGGACATACCTCTAACTCTATCGTTATGGAATTTGGTCTTGGTTAAAATTTCAATGTCATTCATATTCAACTTGATTAGTCCAAAAATAAAGTCCTTGGTTCGACAACATTGACTGTTAACTGTACTACTCTGGTTAGAGATTTTGACTTTGAGTTGATTATAGTTGACTATGATACTAACACATACAACTCAAGAGATGAATTCGCTATTGAGTAGTATTTCACTTCTAATGCTTCAACTTATACCCAACTATAGTCGTTCAATGAATACCATGCAATGGTTAGCTATAATCAAAGTGTAGTTTCCACACCGAAGTTCAGTGGTATTCTCAAGTCAAAAGAACTATGTGACATCGCCACTTAAAGATTTCTTATTTGACCAAGTTGTTATTAAACAACAAGAAACTCTCGGACGAGTCATTCCATAGTTCTCTAATAACTATCAGTATGTAACCTCTTATACCCTTGGCAGCCATGAGTAATATACTGCCCAACTTTTGGAGAGAGTTACGTACTTTGGTATCAACGGATGTATGGTATTCTTTCTTAAAACATCTTGATAAGGAACATGTAAAAAAATATTATTTAATATTATTATAATTTTATCACGATTACAACTTCTTATAATTATTATCATGAAACATAATATTTAAGGATTTTCCATTGAACATATTTAAATAAATCGTTTAATTAATATATCACAATATAACAAGTATATATAATAGAAAACAAACACCTTTTATTTCAAATGAGATTTTATTACAGAGTTAATAATTTATAATTAATTACATAATTGCCCCTAGGGCATATCCCTAACTCTATCACTATATACATAAGACTAGCAACACGTAACATTGGGAATTCCTTTTTTTATATTCAAATATTGCCAATGCAATTATATGCCCATCATGAGGCAATGTATGGATGTTAAATCAGAACGCCGACATATTGAAGCTTTGTTAGGTGGTCTTTCCTTACACACAATGAAGCGCGCATAGATAGTACTTGAATTTTGAATGGATTAATTTACCAATCTAGAACTTTTGGAGGATGGCATTACCCATAAGTCATTGCTGGAAAAAAAATGTACCTTGGCTACGCTTATAAAATAAAAAATGGGTAATGGTAATATATATATATAGAATCACTACTTATAGCTATGAATATACGTTTTTTAAAGAAGGTTATGTTCCTAACATGTTTACTTCCATTGTGTTTAACATATTTTGTTACAGAGCCGTACGAGCTCAAAATGTAAATAAATTTTGAATTCCCTAAATTTCAAAACTTCCCGAGGTTCGCATATTTCTATCCATGTTAAAAGGGATGAATTGGACATATATATAATATCCTATTGGGATGTGTTATTAATACAAAATTGGGATGACTATGGGCTAGGGGTGTGATTCATTAATTATATCGATTGGGACTACAATATTGTTTATAACATAAATTGATATCCATCGTAATAGTCGAAAGTGAATTTTTATGATGATCTTCATAACCAAACTTATTAAGATGTTGATGTCATATTTTTTAGAAAGACATGTTTAAACTACAATAGTTATTTGTAATGTTATAGTAAACAAGAATTATAATTGTTTTAAAAGTATGTCCTTATAGATTTATATATGGCTTTCATCTTCATAATTTTTTTAAAATTAAAACTTCTCAACTGATATTAACATTGTTGCACGTATTTGAGTATTGAATTTTTAGAACCCAACATAATAAAAAATATACCCTAATATAACTAAGAAAATACATTCAAATCAAAAGTAGCAATTGCCTCTCCTGGCCCCATGTAAACCAATCCATGTCTAAGACGGGACAATTTAACAATGTTTATATGGTGAGTTTGATTTTACCAAGGATGATGAAAATGTGAACTAGGCACCTTTAATGTGTTAGAGGGAGCTGGGGATGTTTCCTTTTTCTCCATTAAAGCTATATATAAAACGCAAACAGGTAAAATCAAAGGGTATCCCTTAAATGCTACTACAAGTACATGTGAAAGAGTGGTAAAAGGTGGTGTTTCCCAATAAATTGGTAGCTTTCATCGTAATGTGCAACTGCATAACCATGGATTTCACTATAAATACTAGTTTAGCTCATTATTATCATGAAAATGTTCTACTTCTTCATATCCATCGGTAAATGCATGCGGTGTTTTTGATCAAAATTACACAATTATGTCATTATGCTCTTATAATGTTGAATTTTAACTTTACGTCAATTTCTTCTTAATATTGTTGTTTGATGATAATGTAGTAGAAGGCAAAGCAGAAGGCCAATCAAAAGTAGCATAAGTCTAACTACAATACCATCTAAATTTACTTACTTTACAAAAAAAAAATAGTACAACTGTTTTCTACATTGAAAATCCATATATTCAATATCAAATGCTTTGTTTACAATATCTACCTTCCTTTGACTTTATATTTTATATTTATAGGTATTTAATAATAAATAATTGTTTCTCAATTGGTATATGGTGTAAGACCAACTCTTGGATAGTTTTATTATTATTACACGGTGAAGTACACTAAGACCAATCTCGATCATTGTTTTGTTTACTTTATTATTTTCTAAAATAAAATATACAAAATAACACCACATCCAGTACACTTAAAATCAACTTCTATATACTAAAACGTAAATACGAACTGACATAAGATTTTGATAATCCCATAATGAATTAACAGAAACTAATTATGTTGTTGTGTACAAACAAAATAAAATGAAATAGGTCGATAACATTAATTTCATCTTCCATTTCACACTTAAACCCTAGCTTCCCTATTTCCACCTCACCCATTTTATCATATTAAACCTTTTATCCCAAATTACACCCATTTTATAATACACACATATATTCACACACAAAAAAATGTCTTTAGTAATATTGGTTGTGATTGTCTGAATTACTAAAGAGATTTGTAGAAAAAATCATTCATGAAAAGGGTGGAGTGTGTTACGTGTGTGTGTGGAAAGGGGGTCATTGACGAATGTTGGTGGTAGTGATATAATAGTGCTAGAGTTTATGAGCAATACTAATTTTATCTTTAATGAAATTGACCATGAAGAAAGCAACCGTGGCAATGAAGAAGGAAGTAGTGGCAATAGTTGAGGAAGTGTGCTAAGTCGTAGAGGCTTTTAAAACGGTAGGGGCAACCACAATCATCGGGGTTTGCATATTTTGACTAATAGAATGGCTAAACTAGGTGGTTTGAAGAACCAAAATTGAATGCTAAAAGGTTCTTTTTTGCTTTGTGTGCTTCCAAATGATGAACTGCATGTTAGCATCTAAATCAATATAGTTCTATGCAATTTTCATAGTTTTATTCAAAAATTGATGACATACTATAGTACACTAACATAAGCAATAATATTTAGTTTATTTTAAACAGTCTTAATCTTTAGGGACGTGGATCATGTGTAATAGTTTTTAACTTCTATCATACAAAAAATATGAAATATTCAACGAGTTCAATATTTTACATGTACTTATTTTTTGTCATTTCTTAAGTAATTGTAATATATTAGCAATTAAGATATCAACCATTTTTGAAATAGACTATTAACCTAAATTCTAAAGTTAAATTTAGGTTTCGATTATATTTTAAATGAGAATAATTAGTCATGTTCTTTAATTTCTCTTTGCTGGTATAAAACCACCTACACTTTCCATTTCTAGTGCACAAAGTTAGGTCTTACTACTATGGTTTTTTTTCAATTCTTATGGGTGTTAGTGTAGGTTTAATTATACCTGTGCTTCCTTATGATGAGCGGTAGTAGAACAATGATGTTTTATCTAATTATTTCCATATGAGCAAGTACAATTTCAAAAGCAATTGAGAAAATCGTTGCAATGACAATTATGATTTTGATTCGAAGATAACTGGGTCATAGTAAAGGATAATTATTAACCGTATATTTACTCACATTTAAAAATATCACATTAAAAATTTTGTCACTTATAAAATATATATTCTCGACCTCCTTACGTAATACCCATGAATAGATGCAAGGAGAGGTAGGTTAATATCATATTGGCAACCAAACCTTGTCATATTTCTTGAAACAAACAAATATCTTCATAGTAACGATAACGATAATAAAAATGATAATAAACAAGTGTGAACACATGCTACGCACACAACATGTTATAGTAATGTAAATTAAAGAAATCAAAGAATCATTGTGATAGCTGCAATAATGAATTTATATAGCAAATAAATAACGTTAACGAGTTTGTCGCATTAAAGATGTTGCAAAAATTAAACTTGGGGATTAGTATGTCGAGGTGCGATAAAATTATTAATGATGTACTTTTGTTTTATTGTAATGACCTGAAACTTCGCGTTTAAGTATCTGAATTATTTAAATATTTAAATTTTGGATTTAATGTGATTAAATTAATTTAATAACCTTATTAACCCCTTTTTTATAATAGTGGAAATTGGTACGAAGGGCCTAATTATATGGCCCATTTTTTTTCCAGGACACGGGTTTGAAACTATTATTTTCGAGGACAATTATGTGCGGCGTGCGTCTTCATCTTCTCAAACATCTAAATATCTTCTGAAATCGATCGTGGAAATTAGGCGCGTTCGTCTTCATCTTCTCAAACAACTACGTATATTCTGAAATTTGCCGATCTTGGAAATTGGGCGCGTGCGACTTCATCTTCTCAAACAAGTACGTATCTTCTGAAATCTACCGATCGTCAAAATTAGGCGCGTGCGTCTTCATCTTCTCAAAGAACTACGTACCTTCTTGTGCAATCAAAGCGGTCGTTTCTTGTGCAATTGAAGCGGTCGTGAGGCGTTAGTTTCTTCTCAAATCAAAATCGACTTTAATTGTGGGAAATCATGAGGCGAGTCAAAAAGTGATTAGACGTATCTTGTTCAATCAAAGCGGTCGTTTCTTGTGCAATTGAAGCGGTCGTGAGGCGTTAGTTTCTTCTCAAATCAAAATCGACTTTAATTGTGGGAAATCGTGAGGCGATTTTCTTCATTTGGTGAGTCTCTTTTTTATTTGCTGTTTTTCATTCTCAATTCTATTTTTTATGATGTTACTGTATGTTTCTTTTCACAGGAGGCTGTTTTCATCTATTGGAGGAAGGTTTTGTTTGATGTAGTTGGAATAATGGCTTCTGAATGGTATTGTTTTATTCTTATAACACAATCACTGTGTATTTAGCTTCGTTTGTTCTTTAGTTTGCAATTAAACTCTGATTGTTTAGATGTTTAAGAATGGTGTATCAAAATTCCATTCTGGCTCTAGTAATAATTTGGCAGCCATTGAATGTGATTATGTGTTTTAAAGACCATATTGATCTTAGTGTGTGTTTGTTATGATAATTTTTTAGCTCTTCTTTTTCACCATTAAGTATATTTTTGCAGATCATCTTTTTCACCTATGATTTTTCAACAATGTAAACTTGAATAGGTACAATCACAACGAATGTTTTTCTTCCACGTGTTCCACTGTTGTAATCAGGTTTATCCCAAAGAGTGATAGTGATCTGTAAAAGATAAATTGTTTTAACTTTTTTCAAAAAGTGGTATATAAAATGATTTAAATGGTTTTATGCTATTAGTTTTTATTTAAGATCAGTTTTACATAGTTATATTTTCCACTGTTGTAATCAGGTTATCCCAAAGAGTGATAGTGATCTCTAAAAGATAAATTGTTTTATCTTTTTCAAAAAGTGGAATAAAAAATGATTTAAATAGTCTTATGCTATTAGTTTTTATTTAAGATCAGTTTCACATAGTTATATTTTTTTTTATTTTTTTTACATTTTTTTGCAGGTGTGATTCATCTGTTATAGTTGTGTTTGATTTCAATAACAATTGTTTTAGTGCTCGTTTTGGATTGGATGCTTCTATTTCTTATGTTAGGAATAGGATTTGGGAGCAGTGGAATAATTTTACTCCATTATGCTTTGATATTTTTTATATTCGAGAATCAAAGACTACCTTTATTGAAACGGATAGTGATCTTCAAGCTATATTGTGTTTGTCTTGGTTTAAAAAGGAAGAATTTTTGGTTTTTTTTCTACGGCTGAAGAATGATTCAATGGATAATTTTGTTGGTGAAAGTAGCAAGTCTGGTTCAGTTGTTGGTGTTGAGTCAAGTAATAATATGTTAGGTTATGATGATGATTTAGATTCTGGTTTTACTCAACAAAAGGATTTACATGAGTTGTTGAAGAAGAATTCAAATATGGAATTTTTTACTGGCGTTGGTCAACAGTTTGATTCTGCTATTGGATTCCGTAGAACAGTTAGTGCTTATTGTTTGAAGAATGGATTTAAAGTACAGTATATTAAGAATTGTAAAGAACGATTGACAGTTCGATGTGCTGTAGCTAGCTGTCCTTTTAGGATTCATGCTTCTTGCAAACTGAAGCAATTGGACCAACTATTTGTTAAAAACATTAACTTGATTCATACTTGTGGTGGTGGATTTCGTTCCCTTAGTAGTCCAACCATTAATAGTGATCTTGTGAAAAGTTTAATCGTCAATCAAATTCGTGATGAGCCAAAAAGAAAAACCAAGGATATCATTAAAAGTTTTAGAAGAGATTATGATGTGGAGCTAAGCTATTACTTTGCTTATAAGGGTAAGAAATTGGCTATGAATGATATTTTTGGTGATGAAAAGAAATCTTACAATGAATTAGTTTGGTATTTGAAGGCATTGGAAAGAAATAACCCAAATAGTTATTCAAGTATGGATGTGGATTCTGAAACAAATCAATTTGAGAGAGTTTTTGTATGTTATGAGACATGTATATTTGGATTTAACTATTGTCGTCCTATGGTGTTTTTGGATGCTACCTTTTTGAAAGGGCGAAGTGGTATTTTGATGGCTGCCACTGCGAAAAATGGGAATCAAGGTACTGAAATTTTTTTTTGCTGTTGTATTTATGTTACATAGTACTGTTTCTTTAAGTTATTGTTCTACTGAATTTTATTGTGTACATACTGCATTTTGTTCAAGTGATTAGTCTACTGTTATATAGTACTGTTTCAAATATAGTGCATTTGGTTGTTTCAAAAATGAATTCAAACTGACAATTTAATTCAACTGAAAATTAATGATGATTAATGTTGGTTGTTTTTTTATTTTTATTTTGATAGATACATAATCTAGATGTTTTATTTTTTTCAGTTTATCATGATACCTACTGCTTATGCTGGATTTACCAGAATCTGTCATATTTCAAACAATAAATGCATATATGTTTTTATCTCTAACATCTTCAATCTAGTTGCACTAGTTACAAAGTAGGTACAATTGTTCAATGGACAGTCATGCTCTTCTTATTGTAAATTTGATCCAAAACAAATACTGTAAAAGATATAATGTTCTTTAATTTGATATACAAAATGTTACTGTATACAGGAGTTAAAAAGGATAAATGCATTTATCTTTTAATATAAAGAATTAAATAACATATTAAGCCGTCATTATATATCATAGATACTACTACATGTTGAACATATTTATCATTTTTCTCTTTATTTGAAGTTCTTACATAAGGTATACAAATGATTTAAACAGCATATAGAAAAGATAAAAGCATATATGTTTTAGATGTTTGAATATTATTCTTTGTATTGTATGCATGAATTATGTATCATATCTTTGCAATTTCTACCCTTTCTGCGTAGACTACACATGTGATTGTCTACTATTAGATAATACTGTTTCAAATATAATTTTTTTTTACACAAAAAGTGAATTAATTTTTTGTTGTTTCAAATGTAATACATAAACAGTGAATTATTTTTTTTTGTTTTTTTTCCAGGTTTTTTCCCATTAGCAATGGCTCTTGTTCCCAAAGAAAATGAAGAGTGTTGGAGTTGGTTTTTAAAACACCTAAAGAATGCTCTCAGTTGTGATAGAATATTAACTTTTTTAAGTGATAGACACTGGGGTTTATTGTTAAGTATTCCAAAAATTTTTCCAAATAGTCATCATTCTTATTGTTTGCATCATATGCAAAATAATATTGTCAGCATTGTGAAAAGTGGAAGGGGTGTTTGGGTAGCTCATTTACTTGAGCGTTGTGCTATAGCTTCTAATCATCATGAGTTTGAAAAAGCCATGTCCAAGTACAAAGAAATTGGAGGTGCCAAAGCTATACAGTACTTGAATGATAAACCATATGATCATTAGGCTGATTTGTTTTTTTCGGGGAAGCGATATGGCGAAAATAAGTCCAATGTAGCTGAGAGTTTTAATTCTTGGATTTTGGATGAAAGAAGTTTGCCTGTTACTGCTTGTCTTGATGGAATTAGGGTAAAACTGATGATGCAAATGTCTAATCGTAGAGAAGAGGCATCAAAGTGGACTAGTGTGCTATGTCCAAAAATGGAAGCTCGTTTGTTGAAATTGAAGGAAGAAGGATTTGGGTGGAGTGTTTCTAAATCATCTAGGTATTTATTTCTATATTTTTACATGATGTTCATAGTTTCTGAAAAAAATGATAAATGCATTTATCTTTTTTCAACTTGCTATGTAGCCTGTGTTATGATTTCATTTTGTTGGTATTTATAAGTTTTAAACCCTTTTGGATCTTTTGAATCTTGACAGTCGCGGCATTGTAATTAACACTGTATGTAATTCTTAGCTCTTTCATTATTTTTGTCTGGATGAGTCTGTACGTTTTACTTATGGTATATTAGTTCTTGACTTGGACAATCCTGTTGATATTTTTGGAAAAGTCAAATCTGGTGCATCAAGGGAATGTTTTTAGTCAATTCCACTTAATCAGTGGATGCCTTACCCATTGAAATTACTGTCAAGGTTTACTGGTTTTAATTCTTACTATAACCTTTATGCTTTCTTTTTTCTAGATTGGTTATCATTTTTTTTAAAAAGAAAGTCAAAATCAAAATTTACATAAGATATACTTTCTCTAAAGAATATGAACAGTATGCCTGTTGTTATTTGTTTTGGTTTATGAGTCTTATTTTTCACTATTAGTTCTATGCACATGAATTGGGTCTTATTTATTAGATAGATTAGAGAGAATATATATAGTGCTAATAATCATTTTTTGGAAATGCAATCTGTGTACATATTTTAACTGTTTTTAATTTTACATTTTGTAGGTATATTTTTGAAGTTCATTCTCCAACATCTCAAAAGGTTGATCTTAAAAATCGCATTTGCAGTTGCAATCAATGGAAAGTGACAGGTTTTCCTTGTGCGCATGCTTTGAAGTGTATTTCTTTAACCAGAAATTCTGTTTATGAATATATTGAGAATTACTTTACTGCTGAGTATTATCGAGCTTCATATTCACATTTGATCAATCCTATTCCAACTTTTGATAAGGAAGCAATTGAAGCTGAAGAATCATCTATTGTTCTTCCTCCTAAGCCTGTTCGTGGAGCTGGTAGGCCTAGGATGAATAGGATTGAAGGGGCTGACTTTCATGCTAAGCAAAACAGATGTGGAAAGTGTAAAAAACAAGGACATAATAGAAGAGGATGTTCTTTGAATATTTGAGTTGATTGTTTTAGTCCAATGTATTTGATTGGTTGTTCTATAAATACTCTGACTTGAATAATTGAGTTGATTGTATTAGTCCAGTGTATTTGATTGATTGGTTGTTCTATGAATACTTTGACTTGAATAATTGAGTTGATTGTATTAGTGCAGTGTATTTGATTGATTGGTTGTTCTATGAATACTTTGACTTGAATATTTGGATTATTGCATATGTTGAATTGGATATAATCTGATTTTGATTACTTTTGGTTGTATGCAATTGTTTATGAGTTTCTGCTTTTCTGGTAGGCACTGTGATGGTTGTCGGTAGGTAGTCAGTGTGTGAATTGGTAAGATGATGGTTAGTGAAGAAGAATTGTGGGTTGTGGCTTCTCTGACAGTGTTGAGTGTGGAATGTTGCTGCAGTTTGTATTGAATGAAACAGTGGTGTAGTAGTATTTGCTTGTATGGTCAAAGAACTGTGAAGTTTATAGGTTGTGAATGGTTTGGGATGGAAGTATGGTTAGTAAGTGAAGTATGACAGAGTGGTATTTGGACTTTTGTAAAGGAGGAGGTGTTGTAGTTAAGAAGTGAGGCAGTGGAGGTTGGCAGTGAAGTAAGTAGTAGTCAGAGGCACTTGAAGTTGTGAATGATGAAGGTGGTAGTTACTCTTCTAACAGGAAATGGAAAGTATGGAAGAACTATTGTTTGCAATTGTTCTGTTTAAAAAGATAAATTGATATATCATTGGCCTCAAACAAGCTTAGGACCAAGTATATTTTGCGGTTATTGATTTAAATTTTCTTTGTGCAGAAATATTTGTTCAATTTTGTTTGTGCAGAAATATTTGTTCAATTTTGTTTGTGCAGAAATATTTGTTGATTTTTCATAACGGTGGAATACCTATCCATCTCCAATAGTTATTTATCTTTTTGTAATAACTTCTTTTTTCAAGAGAGCAGTATTCAACCAGCATTCCTTCTTCCCATTCTCACGCATCATCACTTTCATCATTCATTTCCACTAACATCTACCCTTATGCCTACAACTGACCAACCTTGCACTTGCCACAACCTAAAATAGCTCACAGGACTTCCATCACCTCTCACTGCACTGCAACTCCAATCACTATCTTCAAACTTCTATCATTTGACATAAAACATCCTCAACACCAACAGAAACGACCTTTATAACCTGAAATTCACAGCAACCATCAACACTAACTACATAGCACTTCCATCCACACTATCTTCACATTACACAACACACTCTGTATTATACGGCCCAATTTTTTTCTAGGACACAACATGAATGTATAGTCAGATTAAAAGGTGACAGTGCAAACAAGTGCACAGCATACACATAAACAAACTCAAGTCTACAACATCTGTAAGTAGGTTTTACAATTCAAATAATATGGCCTAAGTCAACCATTACAAATTCATCAGTCAAATAAAATTTTAACAAATGTATGATAAAAGGACTGTTAGACATCAAAGAATTTGTTGCTATCATTGTCAGTTCACATCTTTTGTTGCTGAAGCTGAACTGCAGAATTTTTCAATTGTCCAGTAGTATGGTTCATCAGAGAGAATTTGTGCAGTTATCTGTGCTCTAAATGCGTTTACTTGTTCTAGACTGATTTTTGATGTTGTGTCCATTCCTTGTGCTAAATTTTGGATAAACATCATTACGAAAATTCCACAGTCGAACCTGCATTTTTTAAAATTTTAGTTATTGTGTAACATTCATCGTTGTATAAAAATCTCCAGTATCAGTAATTATGAAAATATAACTAAACATGTACTTATATCCATTACATCAAAAGATAAATGCTTCTATCTTTTTTAATAGTTGAATAAAGTAAAATCTGACACTTAATATTTTATGAAGAACTCTTTAATTAATTTCATTTAACAATAAACCAGCTCCAAAACAACAAACAACTTATATCATTTACATAAAAACATAAATGCTTTTATCTTTTCTATGTAATAACTAATATCATGAGAAAAATATCAAATACCTTGAATGCGTTAGATAATGTACCATTTGTATCAGTGATTATGAAAGTATAACTGAAAATGTACTTAAATACTAGGTAAACATTTTTAATCAGTGATTATGAAAATTACCCGTTGCTTTGTTGAGCACAGTTAATATTTTTAATCAATGAAGACTTTCCCAGAATTGTTTTCTCGCCTGCGTCCTGTAAGTCTTTATTGATTTTGTTTACCGCTGCTTTCTGCCAAATATATATATATATATATATATATATATATATATATATATATATTTAATAATAATGATAAATCTATTTATCTTTTTTACTTTCAGTGTATTTTACTTACCACATTAATAGCAAACCTTGAATGTCCACTTCTTAATGTCTTAGATCGTGTGGTCAAGTGTAGAGAATCATAATGGTTCCATGAACATGATTCCACTACTAGCTCTAGCAAGCTCCAATGTCCGTTGCCATGTATAGGAAATAATATATTGCAACATAATGGATTTAGAAGTGCTTGTTTAATAAAAGGATTAAACATATTTTTTTTGATCTTTTCCAGGTTTTCATCTGTTGCGCTTTTCTGTTAAAAAATAATTTCAAAAAATTTATCTTAGAAACAAATTAAATTTTACATTATAGTACACTTACTGTCATTGTTGTGTTCATATATATAATGCTAGAACTTTGTTCTAAAAATTTTGTTTTTCTGAACCAAAACCAATCAATAACCTACATTTCCAAAAAAAATATGGATTAAGAATAGATTTGATAATGAAGCAAAGAATAGAATTTATAATGACGCAAAGTATAGTTTTTTGTACTTACTTGACCAGAAATATATTCTCCATAGAGAAGTTCTTCTATCATACTTTTTGTGATGGTGATGAAGTTTTCATCGTCACAAGTAAATGCTTCATCACTAAAAAATTAAGATTAGTATGTTATGTGTTGTAATGCACTTACAGTATAAAAGAAAATTAATTAAGATTGGTATACTGAAAAAGTAAGATTAGTATGTAATGAAATATTTTTTAACAAAAGAAAATAACAATAGTACATACTGTACAGGAATTTTATGAATTGTCATACTGTCATACTGTACAGGAATTTTATGAATTGTACATAAAACAGCTAACAGTACATTAAAAAGATATTTTGTTTTATCTTTTTTTAGTTGTCACTTGGATTATTAACTAAAATACAGTGCATTAAAAAAAGTAAGGTTGCAAATAAAAATACTTGGTGCTGACAATAATAGGTGCTTAAATAACTTTTTTTATCTTCATGAACATCAACCAGCAAACTATTCATCACCAAAAATTTCTTTTTTTTCTTCAGATTTTAATAAATTTCAACAGCCTTGGATTGTCGATGATACAACCCAACTACTTGATAGAATGACTCAATTTGGCAATTTTTGAGTTAAACTGAGTCAATTCATCAAGTCGCTATGTAGTACACCAACAATACAAGGTTGTTTATTGAATGGCACAAGTGACAAATTGTTTATTAACTCTGATTAAACCATAACTTAAAAAGTTTACACATTATCAGATGTTTATTGAATGGCACTACCAAACATGACAATGTTAAAATGTTTGCATATTATGACATGGTTAAAATGGTTGACAAATTTGTGACTTGTACATTAAACATATGACAGTACATACAAAAGATAATCAGTTTTATCTTTTTTTAATTGTCATCTTCAATATTAACTAAAGGATGGTACAGATCTACCATAAGTTAACCAAATATTAATAACAGGTTTAAGAAAAATATATTGTCATACTCTACAGGAATTTTATGAATTGTACATAAAACAGCTGACAGTGCATTAAAAAGATATTTTGTTTTATCTTTTTTTAGTTGTCACTTGGATTATTAACTAAAGTACAGTGCATTAAAAAAAGTAAGGTTGCAAATAAAAATACTTGGTGCTTACAATAATAGGTGCTTAAATAACTTTTTTTTATCTTCATGAACATCAACCAGCAAACTATTCATCACCAAAAATTTCTTTTTTTTCTTCAGATTTTAATAAATTTCAACAGCCTTGGATTGTCGATAATACAACCCAACTACTTGATAGAATGACTCAATTTGGCAATTTTTAAGTTAAACTGAGTCAATCCATCAAGTCGTTGTGTAGTACACCAACAATACAAGGTTGTTTATGGAATGGCACAAGTGACAAATTGTTTATTAACTCTGATTAAACCATAACTTAAAAAGTTTACACATTATTGGATGTTTATTGAATGGCACTACCAAACATGACAATGTTAAAATGTTTGCATATTATGACATGGTTAAAATGGTTGACAAATTTGTGACTTGTACATTAAACATATGACAGTACATAAAAAAGATAATCAGTTTTATCTTTTTTTAATTGTCACCTTCAATATTAACTAAAGGATGGTACAGATCTACCATAAGTTAACCAAATATTAATAACAGGTTTAAGAAAAATATATTGTCATACTCTACAGGAATTTTATGAATTGTACATAAAACAGCTGACAGTGCATTAAAAAGAAAAGAGAAATGCTAATGGCCCAGTTTTGTCCTTAAAAATAATTAGTTTCAACTTGAGTTCCAGGTTCCCCAATTGATTGCCCCGCAATAATACCTACATCTTCCCCCAATTCAACCAGATCGCCGTGAGTGGAACTTCTACAATAACATAATTCAATTGAGTCAAAAGTAGTTTAGTTACTTACTTGTTTCGTCCAAGAATTTTGAAATTTTTTTTGACAATTTCTTTTTTTTCTTCGGTAAGATATTCGAGCAGTGGACATTTGTCAACATTCTTTGGCTTCTTCTTCTTTTTTGGTTCTTTTAGGACAATATCTTCAACAACAATTGGATTTTCAGAAGCAATTTCTTGAGCAGGCTCTTTCAGACTGTCAGATTTTAAACTATCTTGTGTCTGCTTTTCTACTATGAAATCTTGAGTTTGCATAATATCAAAAGTTGGAAAATTAGCAGAACTGTTTATGTGAATCATACCAACAATTTTTTTTTTACCTTTTTGAGCTTCAGTTTTTTTGTTCAAATTATCTTTTTCCTCCACTTCATGCTTTTCTAAATTTTCCAATTTCTGAAGCTTCATTTCAAGAATTTGGATTCTATTTTCAGCTGCTTCTCTTAAACATCTTTCCTCCTTTAATTGTTCTTCAACCTTTTTCATCTCAGAGCACAAAAAATTGACTTTTGATTGTAGCTCCATTATGTTATCAGCAGATTCCTTTTCAGATTTTCTCAAGCTTGTGTCTTCCTGGTACTCATCTTTTATTTTTTTGGAAAGAAGTTCTTTCTCTTCTTTTGTTACATCTGCAAATTTTTTTATAATCTGCAATGAATAAATTTAAAGTTAAGCTTTCACATATATTGTCATTGAAGTACTAGACAAGTTAAGCTTGCACATACACTTTCTATACTCATTTGGTTTTCTGTAATAAATTTAAATATGAATAAATCAAGAAAAATGTTTAATATGTATAACTATATATCAAATATAAGTAATGCCTAAGTTGTTATAAAATCATTTACATTAACAGATAAATGTTTTTATCTTTTATAGCTTTTAAGCATGGTAAAATTAATGAAGAACTTTGGAGTTGGACAGAAACTGAATTGTACTTAAATCATTATGTACTTATGTATTTAAAAGTAGCATACCTTATCATTGTCTATTTCATCAAGGTCCAAATCTTTTAATTTTGACAAGTCCCATTTTCTCATCCTTGGGATTTTGCTTTCCAAATTTTCTTTTTCATCGATGATTTGCGTCCTTTCACAAAACCAATACTGTCAATAAGACCATGCAAATAAGCATTAACATTTAACATTTTTGTAAAAAGCATTGGTATAAATTTATTTATATTTAAATCATACCAGTAAGACCATAGTACATCCAGGTGTGCTTCTTGGATTAGCATAGTATTTTTGTACATTTTTCATGACATTTTCACATATTGCTCTCGGCCAAGAGATTGAGTTAAATTTTTTTAAGTTTAACAGCTTTGATAAGAAGCCCCACTGCATGTAGTTCTGATTGTTAGGAAAGAAAAAAGTAATAATCAACAACAGCAACAACAATTTGACTAAATCTTCATTCCCGTTTTCTTCCTCTATCATTTTTTTCAACCTTCTTGTGACTGTCTTCTGGCTAATTATGTCATTTTCTTCGAAATTTGTAGTCAGAAACTCTGAAAAACTCTCCATTGCTGTGGCCTTATTTGAAGTTGGTATTGGAAACAAATCCTCTCCAGATAAATTCATTCCAAATATAAGGCTAACTTCTTCAGGTGTGATTTTCAGCAGTTTGTTTCCAATTTTGAAAGCTTTTTCTTTAATACTGAAAGAAGTAATTAGTTGGTCTAAATTTGAAGCACTTTTCCGTATGTTTTGCCGTTCTATGCCATTAGTCAGAAACATATTAAAAAAGTTTTTGAATGGCGTTTTGTTGATATAACTTTTTGCTTCTGAAGATAGAATGTTTTTTTCCTTTACCGTCATCATAACTTTGTACACAGCATCTAAATTACATCTGTATGTTCCACTGTACAGATGTTTTTTCTGTCTTTTCAGCCTGTTTTGAATTTCATATTTGCCAACATCATCTGACTCATCTGTTTCAATATTTATTTCTTCAGAATCATAACTTGCTTCATTTAGTTTTTCTGAAATTGTTCCTTCGTCATCTGAGTTTGTTAGATGTTCTTTTTCAGTCATTTGTGAGATTTGCTGTGTTGGTGTAGCTTCATCCTACATTCATGAAAATAATATCATTAATTAGGATCCTAAATTTATTTCTGCATATTCATGAAGATAATATCATTTTGCTCAAGAATCATAATGCACATAAAGTATAATAAACCCTTTTGTTGAGTAACTATGTAGTACTGATGGCTATTTTTTCTTCCAAAGTATAGAAAGATAATCTGTTTTATCTTTTTTAGTTGTTTAAGTAATGGTCATTTAGAAATCTGAAAACTTAAAGAGAATGAAACACAAAATAGCCATCAGAATATTATTTATAAAAAAGATAAATTCTTTTATCTTTTTTAACAAAGCATTAGCAACAAATTATCCATTACAAATTAGTGATCAGTTATTAGAATTTCATCATCACAATAGCCTTGAAGTAATAACATGTACAACATGTATGAATGCAGTGCATAGTGCAGACTTATATGGGCAGAGAATCAAGCTACAACATTAACAAATAGTCAGATCCAAAAGTGAGAGTACAAAGAAGTGCACAACATACACATAAGCAAATGCAACATGAAAACAAATCTAGATCAATGCAAATGAAGCAACCAAACCTGACTGAAGTGTTCAAATATTACATATATACATGTGTGTAACATCAAGTGAATATGCAACATCATACACATTGAAACCAGAGTCCAACGCAGACATGTCGACAAGATAAGAATGCAAGTGCAGACAAGCTACAATATGACAGACTGCATTTAAAGCAACAACTCAACTCAGTGCACATCAACCCAATACAAACTACATGAAGTATATGGAATCTAGATTCCAATTTAATATGTATATACAAATTGAAGAGTACAACTAAATATTATACATAACATAAGTAGGAAAACAGTTACCAATGGAGTTGAAGATAAAGGTGATCTCTGGCTGTGTTGATCGCAGAATGGGCTAGATAAAGGTCTAATATTTATGCATTGGGTTCCAGCTTCATTTATAAATATGCACGTTGTTTTCTGTATGAATAACTTTGATTTTGATGACCTGGTGTGCATTTTTACGCTGCATAAAAATTGTCATACATAATGAAATGTTAGAAAGAGTGAAGAATAATTTTTTTGTACTTGTAATTGTAATTATCAAACACAACTAGGGTTGTAATTCTAATAAATAATTGTAATTATCAAACACAACTAGGGTTTAGCATGTAGTCTAAATATTTTACATTAATAGATAGATACGTTTATCTTTTTTAACAACTAAACAATAACTTGTTTAGTTTAACACCTAGGGTTTAGTATCATCTGCCATTGAATATTAAGGTATGCTTAATTAAACAAATGTCGATTATTTTAAATTATAACAAGAACTAAAATACCTTAAATCTGTTAATTAAATCGTTTTGTATAAAAACATAAATGCTTTTATCTTTTTTAAGTAGGGTGTAAATTTGCTGTATATCTTTTGTAATAACTTTTAAATCATGAAAAAATGGCAAACATGTATAACATATACTAGTCACTATTTAAGATAACTAAGGCTTAAGTTGATTTGAACCAATTATAGTAAAAGATAAATATGTTTATCTTTCGTAGCTGTTGAACATAGGAACATTACAACATAACTGTGTTTACACAATACATACAATTTTTGAAGTACTGAAGTTAAAATTATGTTAAAGCAACTCAAAGATAAACAAACATGTTAAATCCATTACATTCTTGTATTAAATCATTTAGATTAAAAGATAAACAGATTTATATTTTTAAGCTGTTGAATATGACCAGTTTTACATCACGTTAAATCATTACAAAAACAACAAACACCTTACATGCATTACAAAAACTGTTATATATAAACACAATCAATAGAACTTATTTGTTACTTGTCAAACACAAGCAAAAACAACCCATAAATAGCAAAGAAAATCAATCAGTGAATGACTACTTACTTCAGCTAACAAAAACAATCGATATATAGCAAAAAAAACAATCGATGAACAACAAACAGCAAAGATAAACAAGTATTTACTTGTTCAGCAACAAGTGAATAGAAATCACGTCTTGCAACTAGTGAATAGAAATCGCGTCTTAGTTTCTTCAGCTGAAGAAAAGTGAATCAATCGATATATAGCAAACAGTAGAAATAAACAATTACTTACTTGTTCAGCTGAGAAAAGTTAGGCGGTACGATTTCTTCAGCCAATCGATAATCCAACTGAGGCGATTTTGTTTCTAAACCCTACTTTTGTTTTTCATTTGGAGGTTTGGCGGCAGATATGGATTAGCGAGAAGTAGAGGGTTTATTTTCGACCCGTGTCCTGGAAACTAATTTTTTTGAACACGTGTCCTAGAAAATAATTAGTTGATGGTAATAGGCCCTTATAGTGAAATTCCCCTTTATAATAACTAATGATAAGAAAATTATATTCGAAATTGTTTACAAAAATAAATAGTTTGAATACATATCGATAACGAGACCGGAAATCGTTTTATCGAAAAACGATCTTGAAACATGCGAATTATATCTTCTTCATTTCTGTAAATAAAGAAAAAGTGAGCCGCCACAAACATCGAATTAATCCCGGAACTATAGGCATTGTTAGAGGCTATCGTTGGATTTGTTGGGATCGTGGTGAGGAGGGTATTGCATTGGTCTAAGCAATGGTATCTGCAATGGAGTTCGAGGTGGTGGTTGTACATGGGTGCGAAACTAAGGTTTTAATTTAAAGGAGCTTGAGGCGAGGACAGGCGAAGTGGAGAGCATGGATGAGTTTCTCTTGGCGACATAAGTCTTCCAACACCGACCATTTCATGTTCGATCATCCAGCGGAGATGCGACATTCGTTTATCGTAACTTGGTTTTCAGATCACCACTTTATAAGGTGGATCGAGCTTCATGTGTTGATGTGGCATGCAGAGCTTTCACGTACTGGAGTTCGTCTGAGGTGGTGGCTCATGATTCCATTGATTGGGGAGTGAGTTAGACGGACAGAAGTAGTTGCGGTGAGGTGTTTGATATGCATAGGATTGTGCGTGTACAGGGTAGTGAGGAGTTAGGGAAGATGGATTAAGAAGTGGGATATTTAATTAGTAAAGTTAATTATATAATTAATTGAGTTTTAATCCAAATTCTTATAAAATTCATAACTTTTGCATACGAGGTCCAATCGAAACGTTTTCTTCGTTGTTGTACTCATAATGAGATTTTCTACGATTTGGTTTAGCTTGGGCTTGGGTGAGTTTAATCACCTTTTAATTTTTATATTGTTGTGATAAATATAAATTAAAATAGATAACAATGCAAGTTATTACTTTTTTCACCCTCCTTGCTTTTGAAAGCAAGTGACAACATTATATATAATATATGTTCTCTTTTAAACCCTCTAAAATATGTTACGTGGTTGAGACTTGATAAATGGTTGAAGTGAAATAGTCGCTATAAACGCACTTTGAAACCTCTTGTATTTGACAAATACTAAAATGGTTAAATGGTGAATATATTGTGTAAATATATATATTTGGTTGTTCCCTACATATGGTTTGGTGTGTTTGACACAAAGTAATTGGGTTGGGAAGTTATAGAAATTGTGAAATAATGTTATGATAGTTAGAAGTGAAAAGGTCGCTATGGATGCACTTTGAAAATGCCTTGTGTTCGACGATTTTCAAATTTAACTTTGAAAGACATCCTAGGGTTCTTTACATTTTTAATAAATACTATAACTGTATTATTACTAGAAAAATATGAAGGTTTAAATATAGTTTTAATAATTATCTTTGAATTTTTAAAGTAAAGGGTTTAAATTATAAAACCTTCTTTTTAGGGTTTTTAAATAGATTACAAAATAAGTATTTTTAAGTAATAACTAATATAAATGTTTTAAACCATATTATAAGTATTTTTAAAATATATAGTTTTTAGAAAATTAGTTAAATATTTTATTAAAATAAATAGAAGCTGATGTAATATAATATCTTTTTAAATTATTTTTATTATTAAATATTTTATCATATAAATAAGTTAGTACACACACATACACACACACATATATATCATTTTGAAAAGGTTTTTAGTAAATATATAAGTTGAGAAAACAAGTTAAATCTTTTATTAAGAATAAATGGTGGATTTGGATCGAAACATTTTGATCAAAATAAATAGTTTTGTAAAGTCAAGTAAAGGTATATTAACTAGTTAACTTAGTGTGAAATTATAATTAAGATTATAATTAGAAATATAATTAAGATTATAACTAAGATTATAATTAGGAATAAATTAGGTAACTAATAATAAATATTTTAAAGATTATTATAAGTATATGGTTTTGGGTTTGTTGTGACAATGTTTAAATAACGCTTGTCTAAAACCCTTATAAAAGTAATTAAGTCTTTAAAAAGAGAGTTTTAAACATAATGATTAAGTGGAAAGTGATTTGGGTTTGTCATAAACAATGTTTTAGTTACATTTGTTTTAACCCTTAAATTATATTTTAAAATGCGAAAATATTATAAATATAATTAGATCTTTAATAATGGAATTTTAAAAGATAATAAAAAGCATGGAAAATTTTGGAATAAAGGTAGAAAAGTTATATGTTTAATTTATGAAAGAGAAGGGGTTTATAGCAACAATGTTTGAGTAACATTTGTTTTTAACCTCTTTGATTATATTTTAAAATAAGTAAATCTTGTTAACTATTTGTGAATATACTTGTACCATTTAGGATAAGTATATGTATACTTTTGAAGTATAGAGAAGAGTATAAATGAATAGTAATATGTGAATAGTAAAATACAAGTATGTCTTTTATAAAGAGAATTAAAATCTGTATACAAGTTTAATAAGAAGTTGTTAATTAAATAAGTGAAGTTTTAATTAATAAAGAAGTTATTAATTATATAGGTGTACTTTTAATTAAAGGATGTAGATTTAATTAAAGAATGAAGTGTTACTTAAACGATAAAATTTTAATTGATGGAGAAGTTTTATTAGATAAAAAGGAATTTTACTAACAAAAGAGGTTTTAATTAATAATGGATTAATTAAATATAAAGGGAATTAAAAGTCATTTTTGACAAGCACCATTGTCCCAGTGGTTAAGTGATTCGACTTTGGTGCGAGAGGTCACAAGTTTGAAACTTGCATAACATGATTCGAACATTTATTGACACATGATTTGTGGTTTGTTGTCCCAATGACATGTTGTATCTAAGTACCATTTAAAAAAAGTTATTTATGTGACTTGATTGTGCTTTCTGTGTGTTAATTGTGCTTTGTATGTTACTTGTTTATGAAAAGTATTTAGCCGTGTACTTAACACTAAAGCTGACGGAGTAGATTTGTTTCTATCTGTGAGAGTTAAGAATGATGATTCGAGTAGAGTGTAGATGTAATAATGCTCTAACCTACCGGACTTCACTCTTAACTGACGGATGGCAAAAGTTGAGAGGAAACGTGATAAGTATATATGACTTGGCTTCCATATGTGATCATTCTTATTGTTGTTGAATATGACCAAATTTGTCAACTCGGTCATGAAGAGACCAGGATCGGTAAGTGTTCTACTTATCGAAAACCACTTCAAGACTAAGATACGTGTTCTGTCTCTTGGAAGTGGATCTGTTCGAGATGCAGGAATCTACTTGAGGATACATGATTTGTTCGAGTGATGATGGCTCGTGTGTAGAGATGCTGAACGTGGCTTCACCATTGGTATATGACTAAAGACAAAGTAGACTGCACGATCCTTGGTGTAGCAAACCCATGGGGGTATATCAACTCTATATCTAGAGTATGTTTCTTGATATGTTGCACACGAAGAGTTGTTGATAGTTGGTTCACATTATTCATGAAAGCGTTTGGATGTTGGGCCAGTTGTGTTTTCCTTATGGTATATTTTATTCTAGAGATATATATGCTCGAAAGGTATCTTTTGATCATTGTCATAAGAGATCGGTTGACAGTTCACTAGGAAGGCCTCCGTGTAAAATCCATCATGAGAACATGTCGTTGCGGTTTTGATTATACTCTAAAATGTTGCGGTGTGCTATGTTATGAAAGGCACGTTTGAGTGTCGCTTAAGCGTCGCTAAGCGCTAAATGCACGCACAAAGCTTAATTTTTTGAAAAAGCAAAAATGATTAAGTGAAGAGCGCTTAAGCGCACTTAATTGGCGCTTATATACGCTTTGCTTAAACTTAAGCAATACTTAGAAAAAACTATTACTTTTAAAATAAAAGGAATTAGGATTATAGCAAAAAACCACATTCCTTACAAAAATTTCTCATTTTCTATGATATAAATCGATTTGCATTAAGATATGATTATTTTGTCAATAAATGTGCATATTTTGTACTCAACTTGAGTATGCTAACTTTTAATTAATAGAGAAAGCTAAATCCAACTATAAAACCTATGGATTTGTAAGTTAACTTCAAAGTTAAACTTTAGTTCTTTGTGATGAATTTGTGTGTACACATATAGTACACATGTACACATATAATACACTTAATATAATCTCTTTATAGTAGATTTATATAGGTATACATAAAGTATGCTAAAAAATTTAGCAGCACTTAAGCGATGCTTAAGTGGCACTTAAGCGGTGTAATGACCCGTAAATTTTAACGGTTTTTATAACGTAATCAAATAATTTTTTCCTGAAATTAACTAAAATTTTCATGAAATTAAACAATATGATTTTTGCAATGAAAATTTGATATTTGGTATGCGTCTATTGAAGCATAGCGAGTGGTAGATTTTCATTTGAAAATATGAAAGTTTATTATGTTGTGAAATTTTAATTTTAAATCAATTAATTTGATGAAAATAAAATATTTTTGAAATTCGAATATTTATATATAATAATAATGTAAATAGACGTCGTATTTCGTTTCGCCAAATTTGGACTGCTATAGCTCAGTTTATATTATTTTCGGTGTTTTTGCAGCATTTTTGGCAGCGAATATCGACTTTTGATAGGATGGTCGTATCTTTAATATATGTATACCATTATGCGCGTCTCGTCGTGCTGATCACCATAGTATATCCATTCTTGTATTTCGACATCTGGTACGTGGCGAAATCCGCGAACGAGTAGTCGTATCGATACCCATTTTGAGTTCTAGAGTGTTCTGTGACCTTTCATTTGTCTACCGTTTGAAAAAAAACAGCCATTTGATTTATTATTTCCTAAATTTGTGGCTGGCTTTTAACATTCTTAATTGCAAATATATACTTGTTGTGTCCTTTCGGTCCCTATCTCCTCCATCTTTTTCATTTTGCATATAAAAAAAAGATAAAACCGAAAAACTTATTATCCGAAGCAGGAAATCTCATGCCTCCTCCATTTTGTTTTGCTCAACCGAAAAGCCTCACCCTCTCCATAACATCCGCCTTTATTCCCACTGCCATTCTTTCCACCACCCATGCCTCACCATCATCCACTAAAGCGACCGCTAGAACTTCATGCGTTAACCGACATCGCCCTTTGCCTGCTTGCAAACCTTCCATTCCAGATCAGATCCGCCCTTCCACACAACCGTTCACTTACCCTCCTTCACCACAGCTAGACAGTGACCGCCTATGAGCATCACCGACCCTAAACTTCCTCATATCTTTCCCTTTCACCCTCAATCTCCACTTGACAGCAGGCACCCACGTGGACTCGTACACAACTCCATTCCCATCTTCCGTGCGCTCAATGCCATGCACCCCAAAACTATCGGCCACACCATCTCCTCCACGAAACAACCCTGCCACAACCGAAACATAGCATGCCTCCGCCTCCCATCTTCCCTGACCATGCTCATCACCACGGCCCCATCGAACTCCCCCTGGCCACTGACCGCAACCGCAACTCCACGGCATAGCAAAGCTCCGCCATCTCTCACACCTGCACCGCCACTGACCTCACTCACTGCCTCCATCTCCTCAGCCAAGCCCACTCCAATCTCCTTTGCTTGACCTCAGGAATATAAGACCAGTATATACATATACATATATATGTGTATGTGTGTGTGTTCATTTATATATAAGTATTATAAGATCTGTTTGTTTATGTATATAAATTTATATAAGTTATATATAATATGTTTGTTCGTATATATAAGTTTACATAAGTTTCTATATGATCTGGTGAGTTTATATATATATATATATATATATATTATAATAAAGTAAGTTTATATTGATTTTTATAATAAATATTGATCTTAAATTATAATATGTATGTAAGTTTATATATTAGTTTATGTACTACTTTATATATTAGTTTAATGAAATTGAAATATTATAATTAATATGGTAAAGATGATAACTGTAAAATATTAGCATAATAAGATGAAAACTAATGTTAATTATATTCATAAGGTAATAGTTGATTGAATAATAAGAGTGGAAATCAAAATAAAAGAATTTATTTGAATTTAAATTATAATAAATTGGGGTTTTTGTTACAGTTGCAATTGAACGCTGAAATTAGTGCAATATTGAATATTGGATTTAACATGGAATATTAAATTTTAAAAGATTTTTTTATTTCTATGTAATCAAGAATGATAAATTTGATAACTTTTAAATTTGAATTTAAAAGTGATTAAGTCAATTTAATAATAACTTATTTAATTAACGTGAAAGTAGCCATTTTGGCCACTATCTCGAATTTCGATGAAACCAGTTTCATCGGATCCGTAATAGTGAATTATTGTAGGATTTCAAGTTTCCTAGCGATCAGATTTATCGTTTGATGATGCGAGCTCGAAACGCGTAGAAATCAATTAAAAGAATTTAAATAAATATAATTTGATTTTAAAAGCTAACTTCTATATACGATGGAATTTGGGTTTGAAACTAGTTCCATTGAGTTTAAAATTATCGAAAACCTATATTTTGATATATTGGATAACCTATTTTCGTTTCAGGGACGAAACAGGCATTTTGGGTCGTTGTTATCGTTTCGACCCAATTTGATCTGTCCATTAGTTATTATCCATCTGCCTATATAAATAGATTTTCTCTAACCCTAGTAGCCTTTCATTTTATTTCTATATGTACCTCTATTTCTCATATGTTTCTCCTTCTCAAATGTCAGATAATCCCAAACCCTAAAATCCCCAATTCAAAAATCAAAATTGAAAATTTAAACTCCTCAAACTATGTCATATTATATATCGTTGGAAAGCTCTCGACAAGCACAACCTAGTGTTGTAATTCATTTTACGATTTGATGCATCATTTGACCAGAGAATGATGAAGAAGTTTCGACCGTCCATAGGCCACGGTTTCGTTTAATGGTAGATCTTCGACTATAGGACGATCGGATGGTGCTGCGTCGTAGAGGAGGCTTAGGGGAGTCGATCCATATTGTTCATTCGTGCCGTAGATGATGAGAATCGCCAGAAATCTCGAAGAACGTGGGCGGCAGCGTGGGGGTTTTAGAGGCGCCGGACGACGTCAATCTTGGCCAGAGAGGGCGGTCAGCGATGGGCAAGGCAATGGCGATGTTAGATCTTGGTGGATGTGCGTGTAGGTGGTGCAGTTGCTTAGTGAAGTGTGGCGGCTGTGGTCTGTGCGTGGGTTGATCACGTGCGGCTAGGGTTCTAATATTATAGCATATTTACGTTATTGCCCTTATTCAATTTAATTTAAAGTTTAAATTTCAAACGCTCTAATATCCATAACTTTTACATACAAACTCGAATTTGGACGCGGTTTCTTCCGTTGGGATTATATTGAAATTCTGGACAACATGGAACTAGTTTGGATGCATTCCGAGACTATTTAAATTTCGAGCTTTATTTGGATTTTAAATCGACGATAAGTCAAAGGTGAGTTATTTAACCCACTCACGAATACTAAATCATCTTATGTTAGTTAAATTAAATTTATGACGTGATTAGAAATTTATTGATTGGTGTTTGGTATTTTAAATTGTCATTTAAATTTAATTTGAATTTATATTGAATTAAATTGACATTTAAATTAATATTGAATTTAAATTGTTAGATAAATACCTGATAATGATAACCGATTAATTGTTGTGATTTATTGGTAGATTTGAATGATGATTGTGATTGATGCTTAATTGTTGACATTCCGGGAGTGCAAAACGGTAGAATCCTACCCTGGGCATTGCCACGCATGCCTTGTCATATTTATCCTGATCGAGCCCATTACGAATTTGGTTTGTATAGTACCTATGGAGTGCTCCCTGAGTAAACCAACGGTTTGTTGGAGCTTACAGTATCTGTATAGCCTACGGTATTTTTATAAAAATGTGTTAAGGGAGATATGGGTAACGCCTTAACGCTATTTTAATACTTTACTTTACTATAGACATATTATAATAGTGTATCGTATTATATATGTAGATAGTGTAACGGATCCTTAGGAGATGGAATCCTGAACATCTCTTAAGTTATTGCACGCACGTTAGAACTAGATAGGAGATGTAAAATCCCGTAATCCTTCTCTGAAGCCGTTACACTTATATTTACTTATTTTGATTTAACTTACATAAGATCTTTTAGTTTCGACTAGAGTGTTTTGTCTTTTCATTACGCTCGGGTCAGCCTGAGCATTTCAGTGTTGAAGACCATTTTATTTGGAGGATGAAGACGGAGATTAGTCTACTATTTATTATTTTATCCCACTATATCATGTTGTTCCGCTGCATTATCTTATTATTCCTGCTATATGTATAACTCTGATATATTGTAAAAGTGTAATCAAATGTTATTTGTAAAACAGCTTCATGAACTGTCTATTTGATTATGATATTTTTTTCATTCCGCTGTGAGATTCTGTGTTTTGTTTTTCCTTCTTTTCTCTTATATTCTTATTTACCCCAATAACAATCCTCCATTTTGAATGATTTGAGTTGACATGTGCGGTTTATTGTCGATTTAAATCGTCCAAAAAGGTGGGTTATATATAAACATATAGAAGTTTAGAGATTGAAACCGTTGTTTCTTTCTTTTAACACAAATAATTAAACAATAGAAGATGAAGCCATAAAGGTAGAGAGAGAAACATATCTCTCTTTAATTAAATTAATTGACATATTAAATGACATTTACTACAGAATTCACACATGCCTTTCTTATCCAAATTTTGTTTTAAAACTTGTAAGTAATAGTAAATATGTATATATAAGTTTAACTTACAATTATAGACAAAAGTTAATTTATATTTACAAAAGGACAATTAATTTAAATACTTCCCAAATATTAATTTATATTTCCCAAAAATTAACTAATTTAATCAGTTTACAACATTTTATAAATCAATTAAATCATGTGTTTTTTATGAGAATTCATCATTACGGTTGTGCGATTCAGTCAGAGATTAATATCGAACGATTCGAATATTAATGTTCACACATCACCATAACTAGTGGTGTGACATTTTTGCTGAATTTATCGCTTACACGTCTTTAGGAAAAATCCAATTTTACTTATTATATGCAGTACCTAATAGTGACAGCTATTTACACCAATTCTCTTCATCAAAACTATATCACTTTGGACTTATGGAATTTGATAATGATCAAAATTACAGCATTGTCTATATTTAACTTTATAGTCCAAACAAAAATCCTTGGTTCAATAATAGCAAATATTTTTAACTGAAATGCTCTGGTCAGAGATTTTGACTTTAATTTGACTTTAGTTAATCGTAATACTAACCTCATATAACTGAGGAGACGAATCCTCTCTTGAATAGTGTTTCAATTCTAATGCTTCCACTTGATGCAGCTATAGTCATTCGATGGACGCCTTGCCATGATTTAACTATAATCAAAGTGGAGCTTCCATATTGAAGATCAATAATATTCTTAAGTCGAGAGAACTGTGTAAATTAGTTATGTCGATATTTTCTTTTTGACCTCGGTTATATTAACCAATAGAAAACTATCAAGTCGGTCATTCCATTCCATGTTATCCAATAACTATCGGTAGATAACCTCTTAGTGTCCCCCAGCAGCCCTAAATAGTACGCTATCCAACATTTAAAGGGTATTATGTACTCTAGTCTTAATGGATATACCGATATCTAATCTCAATACATCTTGACTAGGAATATTTTAAATGGTATATTTATTTTCATTGTGATAAATCACTCATGGTTACAACACTTTGTAACTATTATCACAAAAACATACTATTTATGGATTTTTTTTATTAAATATATTTTAGATTAGATTAATTAATTAATATATAACACATTACATCAAGTATATAATAGAAAGAAAACACCTTTTATTTCGAATTAGATATATGTAATAAATTACATAATTGCACCTATGGGCATACCCTTAACTATATCACATTCTAGCTACCATTCTTACTAAGCATTAATAGCCCCTCATAGTCGCAAAAATCGTTTCGTTTCATTTTGCCGATTCATTCACTAAAACACATCCTTTAGATTTTTGGCATCCTACCATAAACATACATGAAAATTTCAATTTTTTAATTAAACCCTATAGGCTTTCAAAGTCGAGGCACCCTACCTATACTATTGACCTTTAGATATCATTATCCTTAGTACCTTGCCATTCAATAACTTCACGAGTTGGTATATTTTACGATCTTGGGTTCTATCAATTTCTTTCATTTGTTTGTTTTGTACCCTACATATTCTTTATATAAAATATTTTATCTTTGATTTAAATGATACAATTATCATTTATTAGCTTCCCTAAGCTTATTCGATTTTTAAATTTAAATAAGGTAACACAATTTATTTTGCAAATTTCTTACATAATTTTATCCCTATGAAATCTCAAAACCAACATCTTGGAACTGGCTACCAAAATGCAACTAAGTATTTTCTTATTTTACTTAGGAAATTTAGCTCCCTTAGCTATCGCATGCTAATGATACTGCACTAGGCTATCACGCATTGACCTATCGCATTTCAACTTTTGAAGCTATCGAAGATTGTGCCCTTATAGTTATCGCATGTTAAACTTACAAGTTATTGCACTTTGAACATTTACAATCCATTACATGTTGAACTCTACATGCTATCACATGTTGACATTTATAAACTATCGCAAGTTGATATTTTATGCCATCTCTTGTTGAGTTTTATAACTATCGCAGGTTGACCATCTACAAGCTATAACAAGTTGACATATCAAAGTTATCACAAGTTGACATATTCAAGCTATCGCAAGTTAACATACACAAGTTATTGTAAGTTGATCATTCATAAGCCATCACAAGTTGATGTTTTGTAAGTTATTACCAGTTGACATTTATATTAGCTATCGTAGGTTGATATTTAAAGCTATCAAAAGTTAAGCAAAGCTATTGCATGTTGACTTTTGCTTGGTCTATCATCAGTTGATTTCTTACAAGCTATCACATGTTGATATGACAAATTCATAACTAAATGAAAAATGATATTTTTCCTTAGTAAAGAAACTACTTTTGACCTAACATTTACACGGGACAATTATTCACTAGTTGCTTTTGTTTTATAACAGAACTTCCTAACTATAGCCGAAAATTAAGTTCCATTAGTTAATTATTTCCTTAATTGCATTGTTAATTAAGGTATGTTTTCATTTGCCAATTTTCATATCAATTCATCAATTAGTGGGAAAATTCCCACAAATTCATCAAAATTTTGAAACCTCTTCTTTTCTGTAGTAAATGTTCCAGAATAAAATAATAAATTTTGATATTTTTAAATATTAATTCACGTTTGAAATAAATCACTTTCTACTTAGAAAATTCGTAACTAAATATATCTTCATGCAAAATTATACCTATCTTTAATTTATCATTAGAAACATCATATTATATTTTTGTAGCATAGGGGATGATTAATCCTATTTTACCTTAAGCATGACTAAATCCTGTTAATTTAATTCATTAATCACATAGAAAGTCATTATTATCATCAACACATGCTTACCAAATATTTAAAACATTCATTCTATAGTGAATACGGACCTAAACAGATTTAGAGGTAAGTTAGAGTAAGTTTTACTTACATAAACTTTCAAACCTTGATTAATATTTTTCTTTTCTTTTAAAGTTAGAAATCCAAATTTTTGGTTTTGATTTCCCTTCCTTTCCTTGAAAAATGGTGGTCGGCCTTCTGATGGTTGAGGGTTCTGTTTTTATTTTGTAAATGAGATGAATGTAAAGGAGGAGGAAGGTATGGTGAGGGGTCTATACATTAATAGTTTTAGATCCCTCTAATTTATTTTCATTGATATCCCATAATACAAGATTACTTTTCATATGAAATTCAAATTTATTTATTCTCATTAATAGGCCAACTTCAATTGCTTTAATTACCCTTGGTCTATTTAGTTAACTTTTTAGGTGTCCCACACTTAATTAATCAAATCTCCCTTAAATAATCCTTATAATTAAATTACTCTAACTATCTTTTTGTAATTTCCTTGTTATTAATTTAGTTTCACATATTATGACATTCCAAAATATGAGGTGTTACATCGAATATGGATAAACATCCATATTCTTGTATTGCTTTAGTATTAAAAACTTATAAAAGAAGTCTCAAGCAAAGTAACACTTACATGACCAAGGTACAAATGTTTCAAATGGTTATATAATTTTGGCTCTTGCATGGTCTTGAAAAGACAACATGCCAAAAGATTCGTTGATTAGTACATTTTACTTCTTTTTTTTATCAATCTTAATTCATTTCTTATTGTATATTTTAATCGATAAACTATTTCACCAATTAGCTATGTAAAATTATTTTAGTAGAGTATTATAATATCACATATGTTAATACACTTATTAGATTGGTTTATTATATCAATTTAATAAGGCTCCCACTTAATTATTCATCTTTCAGAACCCTAAAAGAAATATGGAAATTTCATAAATTCTTCCAGCTAGGTTTAGGATTCGTATATAATCTTACTATAACCTTAAGGGCGCATAACAAACTGCAATCCCCGTAAACTGTAATCAACTCTTTACTAATCATATCTCATACATAACTCTTAATGTAACTTTTAATGTGTTCTTAATCATCTTTATGACCTTGATGGTGCTTAACAAATCATAGAGTACATTAGACAACCTAAACCTATTATTTCATGATACTTAAGGGAGTAACCCTTGAGGGTGTTTAACCAGTTAAATACATTCTTACTAAATATAAACCATATATATATATATATTCTATGGCTAAGGGTGCTCAACAACCATAGGTATGCAAGGTACTCCATTTATCTTATAGATGATGGAGAGCATTATCATTTTAAATTCTTAATTCAAAATAATTTTACAGAGTATTATTTAAAGGAGATGGGTATAACTCATGACATCATATATCTTTATATATGTCCAATGTGTACTCGCTTAAGTATTATTGGTTTTATTTTATTTAACCTTCCATTTTCTTTATATATATATATATATTATAACATTTATAATTCACTAAGTTATATATCCATGCATATCTTTTCTTTAATTACATATATACACACACACACACACACAAACACACACACACACACACACACACATATACATACATATATACACACCCACATACACACACATATAAATTTAAACAATTTTAAATATGTTCATAACCTTTATAAAATTTAATTTACAAAAATCTAAATTTCCATTTTATAACACTTTATAAAATTATGTAATTATTTATTTAAATTTAAAACAATATAAATTTATTTTATAATATTTAAATATGCTTATTTGAATCAACCTAAGGCTTAGAACATTTTCAAGTCTTCCATAAGGGCATACCCACAGAACATACCACTTCAGTGAGTTGGGTAAAAGCCAGAGGATCGAGAGGTTTACATTCATTGAATATTCCTTGATTAGAGTACCTTCTCCTTAGTTTAAGCAATTTTTCCTCAAACACCCATCCAATTGGTTTTTCATAAAGAATTGCTCCATAAACACAATGCATACTTTGATACCATTATTGGATTAGGTGTATTGCTAGTGGGGTTAAATGGTGAATTTCAAAAAAATTATTTTATTAATTTGCATAAGATCTTATTTTGTGTTTACGTGAACAATATTTATTTATACTAAATCAAATTTAGTGCTTAATAGTAAAAGAGTTTAAAACATATTTTAATATTTTAGTTTAGTTTAAAATATTTATTTATTTGTTTTTATCATTAATTTAATTTAAAATTTAACTAACTGCTATTTTAATTTATTTTAAACTACTTTATGTTTAATATTTTGATATGTTTCATAATACGAACACCATAATTATGTTAAAAGACATAATCTTAACCTAGAGGTAATATTAGAACACGTGCATAATAGACTATTATGAATTATAGTTAATAAATGTATACTGATAAACGTATGTCTATGATAATGTTAAAGGACGATGCATAAACAACACATAATTATATTTATATTCATACCAATATAAACTAATTTATTTATTTTTTGGCCATTTTATTTTGATTAATATTTACATAGAAGTATATATATAATATATATGTATGTATGTATGTATATATATTATAATATTATTTAAAAATTATTACTAGAATAAAAATATGTTTTAATTTATACATATATAAACACAAAAATATTTATATTTAAATATATTTTGTTAATTAATATTTGGTTTTATAAAATATGTTTAAATTTTAAATTTTAAATAAGTTTGGTTTTTCAAAATTAACATCAAGTAATACACACATACACATAGATTCTTGTATAAAATAGCCACTGGTAAGTAAACACATAAAATATTTTTTATTATTAAAACCCAATCAGATTTATTTATATTTTACATTTTAAATTTTAAAAACTCATTTGATCTTTTCAAAAAATAAAAAAATAAGATTTTTTTTATTATTGTCAACATTAAAAAAAATCCATATTTTCATAAATTTTCCATACAATTTATATATATATATTATTTGGAAGTGAAAACAGTAAAGATTTTCTCAATAAATATTAAAAGTCAAAAGCTATCAAATAATTAAAAAGTACAAAATGGTTATTTTAATACAAATATATATAATATCAGACCGAAAAAAATTATGCCTAAAGAAAATTTTAATATATAACAAATACATATTTTAAAATAGTTTGTTTGTTAATTAAAAATTAAAATAAAATTTATTTTTAATTTTTTATTTGACATGGCTAAATATAAAATTAAAAGTTCGCACACACACACATATATGACCATGTACACGTGACTATATAAATATTTAATAAAAAATATTACTCCTCCTTTGCGATTCTATCAATTATCGAACACATCAGTTATTTAGTTCTCTATTTAGTCTCCTTGGCCACGAGTTGCAATGCCATTCTTGGTTTCACCAATGTCTAATGGAGGCAAGAGATCTATTGGTTGAGTGTAGAGGAAAAGAAAAAAGAGGCTATCTATTTATATACCATAAGGTATCAAAATTCCTAATCATTTCCCTCAAACCCTAGAAGACTAGGTCTCCAAGCTTCCTTCTTCTATGGCTCCATTTGACCTTACTTAGTCAACATATCTATTGACTTTTCTTTAATCAATTATTTAATTATATTATTTTCACTCCTTTTAACCGTACAACTTTATACATCGTTTCGATCGATTTTAAACTTCAGATAAATAATTAACAAGGCCATAAAATTTTAATACAATGTTTTTATTAATTTATAACATTTATAAATTGATTTTAATATTGGTTGAATTCGAAAATAACTAACAATGTAGTTGTGTTGACTCTTTGTGTGAACTGGGGCGTTAGTCGATATTTAAAAAATTTTAATACTAAAATTTGTATGGATTTTACTAAAGTACAATATCGAAAAAAGTTCAATGCTTAAATATCATTTAGGAAAAATCCAAATTCTAATCTATAATAACCAACTAGTAACGACAATCTACGCTTGTGTTCCTTTCGTCATCACTATATCACTTAGATAACTAAGGTTTGGTCTAAGATCAAAAACACAGCTAATATTTGTATTTATTTGCGTAGACCACCTTAAAGTCCTTGGTTAAATCCGATAACACTTATTGATTAATTGATCTATTCTAACCAAAGATTTTGACTTTTAAGTTGATTATCAATTACGGTGACACTAACTTTCTATAACGAAGGAGACAAATCATCTACTAGATAGTGTTTTACTCCAAATAGTTCACCGTATACCCACTATGGTCATAACAAGGTCACCATACCTAGCGTTTAACCGTAATCAAAATATAGCCTAGCTACTCAAGATCCACAGTGCCCTTAAGTCTGAAGGCTAGTGTATGCCATTACCATGGGATCTTCTATATTAACTTAGTTGTATTAATCTATAGAAGACCCTTATTGAGTCATTCTTTGATTGTTCCTAAAAACTACATGTATGTAACCTCTTGGTGCCCTGACAGTTATGAGTAATTCACCCTCCATTGTATAGAGAGCATTATGTACACTAGTCTCAACAGAATGATCAATATCCTTTTCTCGATACATCTTGACTAGGAACATATAAGGAGTAAGTATTTAAATGTATATCAATTCAATATCCATGGTGACAAACACATTAGTAACTACTATCGATAAATATTATTCTTAAGTATTTTCTATTTGTATATGTTTAATGTGTTAATTAACATTTCATATATCTCTATATAAAAACAAATATAAACAAAACAAAACAAAAGGCATACTTCATTTTGAAACAAGATTCTTTTCTAAAATACATAATTGCGTAACACGTTGAAAATTTAAGAGATAATTTAATAAAAGAATTGAATTTAAATATAACAAGGGTAAAATGTAATTTTTACAAACGTTCGAATTTGGCTATGAAACTTGAACTATTGCATTCGTAATGGTTCTGTGGAAAATTTTCATATATAACGCTATGAAATTGGAGCTAATATGAAGAAGTTTGGAGCATTCTAAAGTTCATAATTTAAAATAACTAATCAGCTAAATTTAGAAAGAAATTAATTAACAAAAATAAACAAATAGCGATCGACACCCTATGGGTCACCGATCGACAAATAACGGTCGACCGTCGGGGAAGCGATTAATCAGTTGACGTCACAGATAGAAAATTTCGAGCAGCTAACAATTTGGATTTAGCCAAATATTTTTACTTAGGGACAAAGTAATTGATGGATTGCTAAATGTAAGCAAATATTCTCATAGGGTAAATAAACAGTTAGAACTAATCTAAATCCACTATAAATATCCACCTAACTTAAACCCTAAATTCACTTGAAAATTAGTCAGTACCCCTAAACTCTATTAAAATTCTTTTTCCAAAACTAAATTTCTCCAAAATAAAATATAAGTAAAATAAAGAACTCAAGAAGATCGGATCAAGAATGGGCAAGGAAACGATGATAGATTTTCGAGTGAAGATTAGGAGCAAATCTTAGATCAAAGTTGAGTTGGAACTTTAATAAGATGATTATTTGTAGTTAATTTTAATTTACACTATCTGATCTAGGATGTTAGAAACTAAATTGGAGAAACATATTGTTTAAATCTGAATTGAATTATAAATTAAATTGGTATAAACTTGTTAAAAGACATATGTTAATCTACATTAAACACCTTCTAATCAAAAATAAATTCCCATAATCTATTAATATATCCTGATTATATTAATGTTAACCTAGATTAGACTTAATTTGGAGATGGCCAAATATCACTTTGGGTTCACAAAAATTGTTAAACCTAAAAACGGGAAGTTTACTATTTACTTTTGAAATCTTAGAATGATGGAAAATAATAATAAATTAGAATCGAACTAAACTATCAAATTAACCCTAAATTTTACACTACGATCAATCGATAGCAAGCGGTCGACCACTCCAATATTTAGCGGTGCTCCTGTATTTAGCAGTCGATAAGTAAACGACCAAATGTAGAATCTGAACTTCGACCGAAGGCATAGGTTGAGAATAAAAATCTTATTAGTGTGTATATTACATGTGTGTGTGTGTGTGGACGTTAGAGATAATTGCTGGATTAGGTAAATGATCTTTACCCAGCAAGGGTCGATTATTCGATTGAGGGTGATTCTATAGCAAATTGCACTCGCAGGATGTTCTATGGTGGACTACGGCACTGACTGATGCCTAAGTGTGTGGGCCTAGCACAACGGGAGTTCCTTGATATGCATGGATACTGATGCGACATGACACTGTGTTGTTGATGGATCTCGATGCATGCAATAAAAGGCGTAAAACTACTATTAAGAGGTGGACATGAATGCAGAGGATGAGACACTCTGATGAATCAGCATTGTGGGCTCCCCTTCAATGTGTAGTTAGGTACAAGTAGTCGTAGTTGTAGTAAATTTATTCCCTGATGGAAATTGTATGGAAAACCTATGTGAGATAGTTATGTGAAGTCGTAATGTATGAGATGTAGTCATATACTGAAAATTTGAAGGATGACCCCATGTTGAGAAGCTCTAGTAGCTATTAGCCGATTGTTAGTTATTGAGGTTTGATCTGTAGTTCAATCCTTTAAGGAGCCTGCACAAGCTGTTAGTTTAGGTGTGAATCAAGTAAAAACCTTTAAATAAAGAATCCTAATAACACACGGACACTTATAGAACAACCTAGGTCACATAGAGTAAAATTAAAGTCAACTGCACATGATCACCATATATTAGACAAGTAATCATTCACAGACTTTTGTCTGACCCACCCCTTTTCCTTTCTTTTTCCCCACCATAGGAGAACAGGGCAACATGTGATAGGACGATTTCAGTACGTAAAGAGACGAGCTCGTCACTAGGGTTGCTTATCGTTTTATTTACTCTCTGTGTAACTATCTATTTTATCCAGTAGTATTTCATCAGACCATGAGTTGTATTCCTATGTACTCTATATTTGACTATGTACTATTTCTAAGACTGTGTTTTGAGATATTTTTTGAAATGGTTATTTTCTATATTTATATTTTGTTTTCTTTTGTTGTGAGTTAGAAAAGTGTAGTATATCTTAAATTATATTTGTACATCTTTAGTCTCTGAATTGTTTTAGGAACCCCAACAGCTCGTATTTCTTGACACTGATGTGAGTCCAAAAGTCAAAAAGGATTTAGGATCGGTGTGTCGAGAAGTGTGAGTTTTCATAGTTGGTATCAGAGCCTAGGTTTAAAATTCCATAGGGATTAGGGGCGTATTGAGGTAAAATACTTAAACAAGTTTTTCAGAAGTAAAGGTTTGTCAAATGTTTTCCAAAAGGTTTTCAAATTGGATTTCTAATAAACATGTAAAAGCTTTTCAAAGGTTTTACTTATATAAGTACAATGTAAATATCGTTATCTATATTATTGCCTATGCAATATGTGGAAAGTTGCTAATAAATTCCTAAAAATCACAGATAGAAGATGAGTAATCCCACAGGTTTAGGCTCAAAGACGCAGCCGAGATTCCGAGCATGGACGTCGTGATTTGGTTCCATCAGTATCTTCAGGCAAGGGGACAAGCCGAGCTTAATCCTAATAACGGAACCATGGTGTAAGCGACAAGTGCAATTCCTACCCACCCACTTGCCACTGATTTTTTAAGTTATGTAAAGATTTTCGAGCCTTAGAGGAAAGTCATACATGGGGATTGAGTCATATGTAGATCTGAGGACATAGATTCGCACTTGTGAGGATTTTTGGGTTGATGGGTCTTGCCGATGAGGTGAGGAGATAGATAGCTACTTGTCATTTACATGGGGCCGCCCTAAGTTGGTGGGGGTGTAGTTGAGGCAGAGACCGATGGATGATAGATCACTTGGGAGAGTTTCAATGACGTTTTGAGATGATGTTTCTTTCTAGAGCTGAAGAGGGAGTGTAGTTGGAAAATTTTATTCATCTAAAGCAAGGAGACATGTTGGTAAAGGAGTGTGGCAATCAATTCAACGAGTTGGCTAGGTTCGAGGTGGAGTTGGTTAATACCCCACATAAGAAGGCTCTGAAATTTGCTAAAGGACTAAACCAACCCCTTTAAGGTTTTTCCCTAAGCCATATTCCTATGGGTGCGATGTGTGAGGGTTTAGTGGAGATGGCCTTGCTGAACATTGTCTCCAAGGAGGAAGTTAAAGAGGAACCCAAGAAGACTGGAGGAAAGGCGCCGCAGCAGAATGAATGCAAGGGAGGATTTGGGCCTAAGGGTAAGATCAAGAAACAAGATATACATTAAAGGAAGTTTAGGAAGAAAGGACATTTTGTAAAGGAGTGCAAATCAGATGGTTCGAAGATCAAGTGTTATAATTCAATAAGTTCGGCCATATGAAATGGGAGTGTCTAACGCCTCAAAAGGCCTCTACCCAGGTGGTTCCAGCTTACGCATAGGATGTAGTACCTAGCTTGAGCACCCAGCCAATTGCAAATATGGGGAAAAAGATCATGATAGAAGGTGTGTTAACTCTATTTGGTTTATCCATTCGCACTTTATAAGATACTGGACCATCACATTCTTTCATTTCAAGTAGATTGTGGATGAGTTACACTTAAACAATAGCACGGTTATGGATCTTGTGGTTGTGTGAAACCATATAGGGGGATCATCTTATTTGTCTATGGTATGTTGGGGTTCGAAATTATTCATTTTGGAGGTTGAGTTCGACTGCAATGCTTTTGTCTTAGGATTTTCTTGGTTTGGGTTGATATTGGGCATGGATTGGATAATGATATATGGGGTTATACTAGACAGTGATAAGAAGATTGTTAGATTGAGTACATGTAGTGGACGTAGCTTGGAGGTTTATTGCGATCCTGAGGATTAGTTATGTTGAGCTACTTATATTTCATTAGGCATATCACATGACGACCTAGATTTGGTGCATGTAATTAGAGATTACCCAGATGTCTTTTTCGATTTACCAATCTCCCACCCTAGCGAGAGATCGAGTTTCGAATTTATCTTGTAAAGAATGGTTGACATGTTGCTTTACCCTTAAGACATATGACTCAGAAGGAAAGATGCGAATTGAACAAGCAAGTAAACGAGCTATTAGAGAAGGACTTTATTAGGAGTAGCATTTTTGAGTGGGGAGTACTAGTTGTCTTTGCCACTAAGGGGGATGTTCTCTGAGACTTTGCATTGACTATAGGGAGCTGAATAAACTGGCAAAGAAGAATTAGTATCCACTGCCCCGTATTAATGATCTCTTTGATTGGTTGGTTAGAGAGAAGGTGTTCTCACTGCTTGACTTGGCTATCAGATTCCACCAGTTGTGTGCAATTGAGGATAGTATCCAAAGGCTGCTTTCCGTACACACGACGGACTATAAGAGGGCTTAGTCATGCCCTTTGGACTAATCAATGCACCCGCTTACTTGGTAGATTTAATGAGTTAAGTTTTTAGGAAGTTTCTCAAAAAGTTTGTTGTGCTATTTGTGGATGACATTTTGGTCCATTCGAAGAGTGAAGAGGAGCATGCGTTGCATTAAGAAGAAGTGCTTGATAAACTCCATGACCATAAGCTGAAGGAAAAGTTTTCTAAGTGCCACTTTTAGCGAAAGCAGGTATGCTTTTTGGGACACATTGTCTCGAAAAGTGGACTGATGGTCGATCCTAATAAAGTTGTTGTAGTTTAGGATTGGCATGTGTCGAAGAATGCCACGGAAGTGAGGAGTTTCGTTGGTTTGGCGGGCTACCATAGGAAGTTCATTAAGGACTTCATGAGAACCTCTACCGCTTTTACACGCCTCACCAGAAGAACTTAGTTTTCTCATGGGACATGAAGTGTGAGGACGCGTTTGTTAAGTTGAAGGAAGCATTGACTAGTGCACCAGTTCTAGTATTACCCGATGGTACGAAAGCCTTTACAATTTATGTCGATGCTTGTGGTATGGGGTTAGTTGTGGTCTTGATGTAGGAAGGAACGGTGGTGAGCTACGCTATTCGACAGTTGAAAGTCCACGGAAGAAACTATCCTACCCATGATCTCGAGTTGGTAATCATTATCTTGCGCTCAAGTCATGGAGGCATTGTCTATTAAGAGAGCTATTTGAACTGTATATGGATCACAAGTCTTTGAAATATTTTTTCTCCCAGAAGGACTTGAATTTAATGTAGCAAAGGTGGATGGAGTTCTTGGCCTTAAATGATTTTGATATCTCATATATTTCAGGCAAGGCAATGTGGTGGCCGACGCCTTGAGTAGACATTACGCAATATTGAGTCATTTGTCCTTGGAGTGGAAGCATTTGAAGTTCGTTTCTACATTCGATTTCCAACCATCATCGGCCAGTACTCCGAGAATGTTAGAAGCTTTAGATGTACAGTCTACACTTATGGAACGCATTAGGTCAAGTCAGAAGCAAGACACGGAGTTAGTGGATATTTTTTAGAAGCTAGGCAGGAGAGAGCAGTCGAGTCATTTGAGGCATTACACCATTGACTCGAAGGGATGGTTACGGAGGAATGGTAGATTATATGTTCCTCTCATTATGGATTTGATCGATATGGTATTAGCCAAGTCTCATCATTATTGGATGACAATTCATCCTAGTGGAGACAAAATATACTATGACATGAAGAGAATCTTCTATTGGCTTGAAATGAAGATGCATGTAGCGGAGTATGTAGCTCAATGTATGACTTGCCAGAAGGTAAAGCGGAGCAGAAGAAGCCGAGAGGATTGTTGCAGCCATTAGATATTACTCAAAGTAAGTGGGAGAGTATTTCTATGGACTTCATCGATGGATTATAGAGGAGTACGAGAGAGAATGAGAGTATTTGGTTCATAGTCGATCGATTAACCAAATGCGCTTATTTTATTTTGGTGAGAGTATGAGGACTGTGGCGTTGTTGGTAGCATTATACGTGCGAGAGATCGTTAGATTACACGGAGTTCCTTCTAGCATCATTAGCGACTGAAATCCACTTTTCAATAGAAGGTTTTGGAGAAGTCTACAAGAGGCTTTGGACACCGGTTTGAGCTTGAGTACCGCTTATCACCCACAAATAGACGGACAAAGTAAATCGAGTACTGGAGCAATTTCTTCAGATGTGTATCTTGGATTTTAGAAGCTCTTGGGTAGATCACTTTCCGCAGTGGAGTTTACATATAATAATATCTTTTCGACGAGTATTGGGATGGCAACATTCGAGGCGTTATATGGTAGACACTGTAGATTACAATCGTGTTGGTGGGACACTACGGATAGAATTATTCTTGGGCTGGACATGGTACGGAAGACATCTGAGAAAGTAGACTTGATCCGCAAGAGAATGAAAGTCGCACAGCATAGGCAAATATCTTATGCTGACAAGAGACATACAGAGTTAGAGTTTGCAGTGGATGACAAGATGTTTGTGAAGGCCTCACCGCTTAGGAACATCATGAGATTTAGTAGTTCGGGAAAGCTAGCACCGAGGTTCGTAGGGCCTTTTCTAATTACTAGTAGGGTAGGTGTAACAACCCTGATTTTTGAGTTGATTAAATAAAATGAATAGGGATTTAAACTGGAGGATTTAAATCATTAATCTGGAATTTACAATGATTTATTCATTAAGAAATATTATTATTTGCAAAGCATTGCAATTGTAAAAAATTTAATGTCGGTTAAAAAGAAAATATGGGGTTAATTTGAATCTTTTATTTTAAACAAAAGAGATTTTGGGATTTTATTTCAAAAATGATAATGTAAAAGTATAATTAGCATTTAAAATGATGTTTAAAATAAAGATGTACATTTGAATTGTGTTGTATTAAATTTTGGGTTTCATAAAATAATAAGTATGGGCCTTAATTTGTTAATTAAATAAATTCTTTAACATCTTAATGGGTTGGTTTTTACTCCAAGCCCACTAGCTAAGAGAAGCCAAACATAATTTCCTTTTCTCATTCTTTTGCATGTACGTTCATTCCATCTTCAGTAAATAGAAAACAAGAGAAAACCTAGTTCCTCTTTAACCCTAGATTCTAAAATCAACAAATTCAAGTACAAATCAAAGGGTTTTTGTTCTATAATGATAAGTAGTATTCTAAACCCTATCTCTACCTTTTAGAAACATAATAGAATGATTTTTATCTCATTTTGACTGAAGTGTTGCTATGTTTGTTTGGGTTTTTGAGTTTTTAGGTGATTTTGGTGAAGTTAGGGGTTTAGTAGGGCTTATTTGGTGATCTAGCAAGCTATATAAAGTTAAAAGGTGAGTTAATCACTCACACTACCATCTTTAATCAATGATAATAATTGTTAGTTGCTATTTGAATTGAATTGGATGATTGTTGATTGAATGGCTTTCAAATTGGTTGTGAATTGGTTGCTTGAATTTGAATGATTGTTTGGTTGTGGTTTGTAGAAAATTGTTTGTGAAAAATCGCTGCAGTAATACAGCGATATCTTAGTGCAAATTTATTCAAATTAGCTCAATCTTTTTGTAGTTTAAAGAACATTCTGTTAGCTACAAGTTCTCTTTTAATTACTTTTTGAAATTCTGTGGTTTAGAGGGTCAAAATTGAGTTTGAAACAGATGTATACAGCTCTGCTCTGTGCAATTTTTTTAGTTGAAACCTGAGATTAAAATCACCATAACTTTTGAATGGTAGATCTAAATTGAGTAGGTTTTTTTCAGTCGGGTGATATATTTATAAGGAACAACCATTATGTTCATCATTATCTGTAAATCTACATTTTTCTAACTATAATATGTGTTTGAAGAGCAGGTAACCTCTCTGTCATGTGTTTTTAATTTTAACTTTGAAACACAGAATTGTTTTGGCCATATCATTTTCGTCTTCAATCGGAATTTGAAATTTTTTAATATTCTGGAAATCTTATACTTTTAGCTACAACTTTAATGTTTTGCTAAATTTTTAGCTTTATATAGTCAAAATCATAATTTTTGTCACTGTCCTGAGAATAAACGACAGCGACAATGAATTTAAATCTGAAAATTATTTCGATCATAAATTTTAAACCGTAAATTCATATTAGATTATCTTTTTCTTGTTTGAAAGTTGAGACTTTTGTCTACAACTTCCATGTTTTAAGTTTTGTAAAATTATGAGATTTAGGTGGTCGAAACTGCATACCTTTAAATCATAAATTTGTGTTAAACGAAGTAAATAGACAAGCTTCGTATACAAGTAATTTTACAAAAGAAAATTATTTTTAATTTTCAAATCTTAGAATTGTATATAAATTAAGTTAATAAATATTAAAAATGATTTTTTTAGCAAGTTATTTTATATATTAAGCATGTTTAGTAAAATATTTATGGATCGAGAAATATGAATTCGGAAATACAAATCTAATCTATTTTTACATAAAAGTGATTATGGAATTGAATATAAGTATAACGGTTTAATTACATAAATAATTTAGGATTCATGGAATTTGGAAATGTAGTTTGAAAAGTATAAACTAAGTTTATTTCTAAATAAACTTGTTATATTTTAATAGGATTTAGAAGAGTAATTAAATATGGTTAAAATATGGTTTTGTGAATAATACAACTATATGAAAATTTGAGACAACCTTGTGTATATAAGTGAAATCTTGGAAAACTTCGGGTTTATGGAATATTTTATCAAATAAGTGAAAGTTTATTTTAATCTAAATAATAAATAAACTTATGGAAATTTATAACAAGTGTTTTTAAACAATAAAATCAAAGAGAAAAAGAATATTTTGAGAACCATAATTCTATAATTTGAGCAGTACTAATTATCGACTTAATGTCATCGATTGGTTTAAATGCTTTCGAATAACGCTTCGTCGAATGTGGTATAACTCATTGAATAGAGTGTTTGAGTGGAATTTACTAGCCATTAACTAATACTCGAATTTCACCGAGTAGTATGGGATGCCTTGGTTAAATTCTTGTGATCGTATTTGGGAAAGTACTTAACACTTTAAAGTTGTATTCTCTTCTGGTGTGCGACAAGTGGTTGCTAGATCCTTAAGAGAATATGGTTCAGGTTTTCCCATGGTATATGTAATAAGTGATATTTACTAGCTTTTAGTAAATACTTGAATTTCACCATATGGTATGAGACGTATTGGTTAAATTCTAGTGATTAATGAAGGTGATAGTAGTTGGCACTTTAAAGTTTATTCTCTTTTGGTGTGCGACAAGTGGCTGCTAGATCCTTAAGAAGTTTATTCCTAGATTTCTTTTCAAACATAATAATTTAATATTATTAAATAAATGTTGAATTATCGAGTCATGGTTTTTACGATTACCTTGATCGGTGTGGACTATCCTTGAGATCATTCTGCGATTCTGTAATTCTGTGTTCCAAGTCTGAGTATGATCCTTGGTATCGGGTCGGTTCGAGTGATACCAATTTGTTTGTTTATTTGCCATGGGTTTTGAGTACAATCATTGTGATTTGGAAGATCATTACGATCGGTTTGTGTAACATCCTGATATTTTCAACCATTCGCATCCACACATGTCGGACTTGAATTGCTCAAAATATTAGACTGTTAATTTATATTTGGCAAAAACTCTGCATATACAGTAAATAAATCAATCACAGAATCACAGATATAGAGTAATATAACAATAAGCAGCGGAAACAAAAGAATAGTAGTTCATGAAGCTACTATATATATAACAGAGTTAAACAAGATACAACATGTCTCGAATACCTAGAAGTCTCAATACAATAGTCAAATAACAAAATCTGAATATATCTCTGGAGTCAATTGAATAGCTGAAAGCTGAATAGATATAGATGGATCTCCAAGCGAAGCTCCAACTCCAAAGGTGAGCCTCTAATGTTGTGGCACTCAGTCTGACCCGAGCGTAAAGCAAAACACAAAACACTCGAGTTAGGATTAACATTCTTATATCAATAAATCCAACTCAAGTGAAATATCAACTGAAATACAAGTAACTCAAGGATGTTTGGGATAACCATCCTCTAAGGATCCGTGGAACTATGTACTATGTAGTAATATACGCTATTATAATATGTCTATAGTAAAGTAAACTATTAAAATAGCATTAGGCATTATTTGTAACGACCCTAGTTTTTAATTACATTTAATTTATAATTAAATGAATTTTTGAATAAAAAATTTGTAAAATTTATTATAAATGGGAGCGAGTTTCCCCGAATACAAATAAATGTTGTATAAATCATTTGAATTTAAATATTGTAAATATTGTATATATATTGGATTTGAAATATAATCTCAAATAAATGGTTTAATAATAATGCGAATATATATGTATATATGCATATATGGGAAAATTTGAATTTATATATATATTGAGTTTAAATTTTAAGTTAAAATAGAAATAAATAAATAAAAGATGAACCATAAAAATATAAGATAAACTATATAGTATAAAATAGAAACTTATTTACAATATAAAGTGATTACACTACAAAGTTAAAAACAAACAAAAATAGTAAATTATGTAAATTATAAAGCAAACCAGAAATCTGCATAGTCAAGAAAGAAATACATGCTCAACAATAAAACAAGTAAACATATCTATGAAGTTTGAAAGACATGACAGTAAAGTGTTTTCAAATACAACACAAATTCAAAAGAAATACAAATATATATGGAGTATAGAAGCTTGTAAAAGTAGCTATCATGTTATCTCAAAAACATATTAAGGTAAAAGATTGTTACATTGTAAAGTAAATAAAACTAGGATAATTATAACAACATATTAAAATAGAAATCTACAAAATATATGCAAAGATATCATCTCAGCCGAGACAAATGCAAGACAAGAAAATAAGAGGAAAAAAAAGAAACATCTAAGTACAAAGCAAATAGATTGCTGTGAACAAAATGAGAAACAACAATTATTATAAGCCACCACCATTTCAAATATCTGTACAGTCGAAGGAAAATAAAATATATATTGTACAAGCTCATAAATGCAGCCCCAAAACAAGTTACACCAGCCTCCAACCAAAGTAAATATCTCTGACCAACATTTTTGAAATCGTGTACAAAAGAAATAAAAATATATATACCTGTACTCTTCCTATATATCACCTGTACAGAGCATTATGATATTATCCTATTGTATTGTACAAACAATATAAAATAACCTGTATGCTTTCTTTTATACATCAACTCTTCATTTCACTTCGACCATTCAAAACTGAGAAAACTAAAAGAGTATTAACTCAAACGTAAACAAGAAGCTTCAATTAAAACATCAACTGGAACCAAAGTTACAAAACAAAGAAACCAGAAAGAAAAAAAAAAGCCAACATCACTTTTATATTCAAGTTGAAAAGGAAATTCACTGAAGGAAGATCCTATAGCAGATTTTAAAACAAAACCAGAGTGCTCTCTGTTTCAACAAATAGGTGAGCAAACTCCTATTTTTTTTTTAGAAGCTTAGTTGCTTAATATCTTGATGCTTGTGAGTAAACTTAATATCAAATTTATGTTCGAAGACGATCGGTGGATGATGTATGTCAATATGGGTTGGATTCCTTCTTTATCACTATGAATGTAAATTTGTGTTAACAATACAGAGACAGGTTCTTCTTTGTTCATGGTTTAGAATGAAACCAATATCTAAAAAATTTGGTTCCTCTATTTCCATTCACTTTCAAGCTTTGATGTTTAAAGTAAAAAGGTGTATTTAAGTTAGGACTTTGATCTAAAAATAATTCCATGAAGTAAAAACGTATACAGAAAGAAAAAAAATTTAATTTTACAAAGAATACTCAAAATTTTGAAATTTTCGAATTTAATAAAATCCTGATTCGAATATATAGCTTGAATCCTTGCTTGAAGTCATGATTTTTAAAGTGAATTTGGTGATTTTTAGTGGTGAGTTTTGTGAGCAGTTTGGAGATGTTCGTTTGGGGCATTTTGATCAAATTCAAGTGATCAATGGAGAATGGAGCATTGGCGTTTCATCTGAAGGTGGAGGGCTGTGCTGTGAGGCCAGGAAAAATGTGAGGGAAGGTGTCAGATCATCGTGGCGATTTCGGCGATGGATTTAGATTTCTAGCCCTAATTTATGTCAGGTCTAGTAACGAGAGCAGTATGGATTCTAGGGTGGATCGAGTTGCATCAGGGCTTGGTGATGGCTGAGTGGAAGTGTTGTGGAGATGAGGACCGGAGTTCAGGCGTTCAGGTGGTCGGGATCGAGGGCTCCAGTGATTTCTCTGGCGATGGTTCTGAGTTTAAATCTATATGAGTTGCTCGATTTTTGAATTGGGTCTTGTATACGCGATTGGATGATCGGAGGTTGATGTTGAAGTGATGGTTGATTTGTTGACGTCGCTAGTGGCGATCATCGGCGTCGGAATAAGCCGTGCACGTGAACACTTATATTGGTGTGTCTGGAAGTCGTGAAGATCGGGGAAGAAGAAGGTCTCGGGGATGGTCATGAGAAAACGAGGGAGTGACTCGAGAAATTCGAGTAGTTTACTCGAAGCAAGAACGTGGGGGACTCGGGTCGAAAATACTTAGAAGATTTTTAAAAATTGAAATTTTGGCACTCGGGTAAACTTTTAACAAAACTCGAAGCAAGTAGGCATTTTTCTCAGGGAATACCCGAAGCAGGTCTCGGGTTGTTAATTTCCAGTTTTTATAACTTGAACAAATTTAAGTCAATTTAATTTGTAAACTTATTTTTCTTAAAAATAATGATTGTTGTTAAGTACTAATATGAAATTGTGTAGAAAGTTTTTGAAATAATAATATTTCTAAAGTTAATTAAGTTTAATTAAAATGTTTTAAACTTATATTTGAAAAGGGTTGATTTTAATAAAACTAAATTAAGTAACTAAGAAGTTGATTAAATGTTTTAATGTGTTAACTTAAAAGTTAAGTTAATTTTATATTGATTAATGATTTAAAATTAACTAAAGATCAATTAATTATTAATTTAAAGCTAATTGATTTATAATTAAGGATAATTAATTAAATGGTAACTAATTAAGGGTTGATTAATTTATTAATGAATTAATTAAAGGAAATTAGTTAAAGGATAACTGAATAAGAATAATTGAAAGTAAATTCTTAAAAATTTAAAGATTGATTAATTTATTTAATAAATGATTAAAGGATAATAAATTGAATGATTTGAAATTAATTAATGTTAATCAACCATGATTGATGGCTCATATGATATGTCAGATAATTGATTGAGCTTATTTGTGGATGCTTGAATTCTATTGATTGTTGATATTTCTGATATGTTATGCTTTGCGTTAAAATTGTGCTGAGTGGTGATTTTTTATTTCTATGATATATTACTATGTGAATATGAAACCCTTGGCCCGTAAAACGGCATTTGAATTTCGATGCGACAGGGAGTCGGATTCCAATTGGTTATCCGAAACCCACATCGAATTGTAATAGTGAATCTTTGTGACCGATAAATTTATTTTATCTATGAATCTGTGAATGAAGATAAGCGTTATCGATTATACCGCTTATCGATATATCTGTGATGATTGATGTAGCACTATTATGTGTAAAACCCCTGGACTACACCATACACACACAAATATGGATTTCACGTGGAAATCGGTTAAGTCACAGATAATTTAAATTTGATGTTTTTGAAATTGAAATTTTAAATTTCAATTGATTTTGAAATTAGAAATTTCGGTTTAAAGTGAAAAGCGTTTGAAATGAGTTTTCAAGGATAAAAGTTATTTTGAATAACTTAATCGAGTTTTGAAAATTTAAATAATTGGATTTACATTTGAATTCAAAATTTGAAATTGAATTCTATGATTTGAAACTAGGGATTAAAGAAGTTATATCGTTATATAAGGGTTAAACTATTTTAAAAGTATTGATTTTGGAATGTGAATAAAATTCAAAAGTTTTAACTCGTGTAAATATAATTGGATTTTTCTAAAAATAAAAACTGTTTGTTTCAAATAATTAAAGCTTTCACGTAAGTAATGAACTTCCAATTTGTGTTGAGAAGTTTCACGTTTGAAATTGAAATGAAATTGTTTTTGAAAGCTATGAATTGAATCTGTTTATTTTTAACAGATTTAAAATGATGATTTGTTTAAACCATTCGAAATGAAATTGTTTTGAAAGCTATAAGTTGAATCTTTAATTTAAAGATTTAACGAGTTAATCCAATTGAAATTTAAATGTTTTGAAACCTATGAATAGATCTTTATGAAACGAGGTGAACGGTGTGAAATAAATCTTTTTATTTAAAGATTTGAAATGATGATTGGTTTAAACTGTTTTGGAAGAAAGGTTTGAATTATTAAGTTGTGACTTAATTGAAATCCCATATCCATATGTTTTAAAGATTTCGCTCGTTATTCGGGTTAGCCGGGAAAAGACATTTGTGTCATATAACCCATTCCGAATAATGATACGTCGCATATGGATCGCATTTGAAGACCGATGGTGAAGACCGGATATTTACGAAAACGAAAGGACAACTCGTCGAATGTCTCTGCACCGACTGGTCCCCGGTATAGAGATTTTATCACCCTTTGTGATGGGAAGTCCGGACGGGATTGTGAATACCCGGAATTGCAAGGGCTTCGTAAGAAGTGCCTTCGGTTCTGTTCGAACCCGGAACAGACTTGTATGGATACATGTCTGACATTACACTTTGAGATATAAAGCTGATTTCTTTCAAATACATCTCTGTTGGTGGCGGAGAATTTATTCTCTTAGCTTAACACCCTTCTCTGAGACGTACGAGCTCAGAGGTTATGTAGTTGGAATTTATCAGCGATATATCCCAATTTGGTAATGTGGCATGCTGAGTGTTGCTGTGTGATGATCAGTGTTTGATCATTTGCGATATGATCATTTGTTTGATCTTATATCTTTGTGATCATAGGTTGATCATTTGTTTGACCCAAAGCATGGCTTTGTGAACAAAGCGTAGCTTTGTGGACGAGACTTCGTCGAACCTCACACCCCGGAATGGTCAAAACAGGAAGGATGCGGCAAGGTTCTAGGGAGTAGCGCCCCTTAGTGTATGTCATTCCTTCTGGATAAAGGTGGTATCATGGTATGGAGCCCAGATACTTAACCTCTGTGGTTACTGCATTATTATTATTATGTGGTTGTTGAAAATCGAGGATCCTCGGGAAGATCGGTGACGATCGGGGGATGGCATGCGCGTGTCAGTAGTTACCTACTTTTGCAGAGGTAACCCGGCCTTGTGTTGGCAGAGATCTAACCGTAATGTTAGGTTATTTCTCGGGTCGTCTATTCCAGGGACGTACCCATCGTGGATAGGAAGTTCCTTGGCCTGACCATTTGTTGGAAATCCAAAGAAACAATACGAGCCTTGTACGGTTTTAGTTGTAGAACCTGCCATTTAATATGGTAGCTATAGCAAGCATACTATAATGGTACCTATGCTGGCTAAGATTTATATTCTACTTTCGAAATGATTTCTACACTATGCACTAATAATAATATCAAAAATGATTTGATTTTGCGTAGTAAGCATTTTTGACTATCATAAGAAGAAATCTCCTCCAATTCTGCGTTTGCATTGTGTGTGTGGTGGGAGGTCTTATGGTAGTTTCATTTTCCAAAAGCATTGCGAATTGACTTTAAAATTCTCTGCTATTTGTTTTAAAGATAAACTGTTTTTGTTGCTCACACCAGTCCCACGACTGACTCGGAGTTTATTGTTTCTTTCCTAAACTCTGGGTGCTCATAATTTTCTACACGAGCAGTTTAGAGTTGGGTTTTTCAGATAGTCAGGTTCAGTAGATTTTCTGGAGCTAGTTCAGTCTTTGGATCGGACTGCACTTGCTTATTCTTGGTGTATCGTTATTGGGAGTTTGAGTTACTGCTGGAGTTCTCTCTTGAAGACTATCTTAGAGTTATTTGTTCCGCTGCTGATATTAGTTATCTATTTTTTTCTTTTCCGTTGTTATTTGTTGTATCATATCTCTGATGTATATTGATATTCATTGTATCACTCTGTTGTATCAGATATTGTATATCAATGTATTATTATTTTTCTTCCGCTGTGTTATTTACTTAACTGTGTTATAAGCTCCGGAGAACCAGATTTGGCATTTGAATCTACGGCATTTTGAGTACAAGTGAAGTACGGGTGCCGATTTTCGAAGGCCAACTTTTGGGTCTTTACAACCTATATACCCCTTAACACATTTTATATATTCCCATAGTCTATACAGTACCATAATCTCCCCTGTACTGGGCGTCATCAAAGGGCACTCCATAGGTATGGTACAAAACAAACTCGTAGTAGTCTCGATAAGGTAGGTGACACGGCACAACTAGGCAATGCCAGGGTAGATATACCAATTACACTTCCGGGATGGTGGTAACACATAGCAGCAACCACCGCTCACCTCGAACCACACTCCCAAATTAAAGGCGCGCACCAAATCAATCACAAAGTAATAGAATGGCAATCGAAGAAGTGTGTCCGATCGGAGGAGCTACCTCACTTGGCCCGTCGATTGCTCCTGTTTTAGCCACCTTATGCTAACTAACGGGAGTTAGGTCCACGTATATACCTCAAATAAAACGTCGTCAACAACCTACTTCATTTTGGAATCTCCACCGCGTACACGGTTGTTAAAGTGGTTTTCGGTATTGGCAGAGAGTATGACAATATCCGATCCCGGTCTCTTTAACAACCAAACGTTATTATAACACCGTGGTCATTTCAAAATATCATACTTCAAAACCAAAATATCATATCATTTCCAACCATATCAATTTGATATTATTACTTCATTTAAAATAATATACATTTCCAAAAATCATAGCACTTTTAAAGGTGTAACCCTTCTAAAATTTTAAACCTTTGAAATTCATAACACTTTGAAAACATAACTTCCCACTTAAACAGTTTAGATATTAATAATAGTATATAAAATAAAAATAGTTATAAAATAGTTTATAAAACAAAATAATTATAAATTAAATAGTTTATATTAAAATAATTAGTATATTAAAATAGTTTATATTAAAAATAGTTTGAATTAAAATAGTTATATATTAAAAATAGTTTATATTAAAATAATTCATATTAAATAAATTTATAAAATAAAATATTTATATATATAATAAAATACTTTATATAATAAAATAGTTTCCTCAAATTTCACAAATCGATTCAAATCAACTCGAATTCAAAAATTAAATTTAATTCAAACTCAATTCACCAATTTCAATTCAATTCAGTTTCTCAATAACCCATTTCAAATTATATCGATTTCAAATACCGATTTGAACCACAAAATAAACCATTTCAATCTCAATATATTTCAAAGCTTTAAATATTCAACATTTTCAAAACTAAATTTGATAATTTCATTTATATCTCAATTTAACTTCATTATTATTTAGTTTGAAATATTCACTTAATAAAATCCAATATCATTTAAATAAGCCTCAAATTCCAATAAACTAAATATTTCCTTCAATTTATTTAAACTTGAAATATTCATTTAATTACCTTAAATCAAAATCAAGTTATACAATCATATCTTTTAAATCTCAAATTTAATCAATCTCAAATCAAACTTATTTGATTATAATTCTTAAATAAATACAATTTCAAACCAATTTCTAATTCTAGTTCCAACCTTAATTTATTAAAAATTATTATAAACTCTATATTTGAAATAAAATTTTAAATAAATCTTAAACATATTATTAAATTTATTTACACATTAAATCTATTTATATATATTTAAAAATAGTAAAATTATAAGTAAATTCTTAAAATTTATAATTTCAAAATTAACTTATAACAATAAAATTTTCAAAACATATAAATTCAAAAATCTAAAATTTAAAACCTTTATAAAAATAACTTATATATATAATATTTAAAAACAATATTTATTAAAAAAACCATGTATTTCCTTTTTAAAACTTTGGAAATCATTTCAAAAATATGTGTGTATATATAGACCAATGGTGTCTGTATATAATTTTCTATCCTATGGTCAAGTGATACGGATATTTATCATTTCAATCTGCAATTTAAATATATACGGGTATATATCTTTTCAACCCGCAACCCCAAATTCAATTCAATTAAAATCGCTTGGGTTTATCATTTCAACCCATAACGATTTTCTCTTATTCTACAAGATCGTTCGGGTATGTATCATTTCAACCCATAGGGAATTCTATACTAACAGGAACTTGCAGAGTGAGAACAGTGATGATAATAACATAATAATCAACAATAGGCATATATCATCAATGATAAAATAAATAACAGATCATGGTGTCAGATGTCACAGGAGAACAGATACAGATAATAGCATATATATAGCAAATTAAATAACTAACAGCAGCATATTTCAATTGTCGTTTCAATTGAAATCAAATTTAATAGATATAAGAACATTAATCGTGAGTGAATGCCCACCTTTCGAGGCTAGAGAAAATAGACAATGAACTGAGTTACGAATCCAAGCACGAATTCCAAAGCAAAGCTAGATTGACATGAATTGGACGAACAAGGCTGATAATCAAGAATTGATGAACTGAGTTAGAATCAGTTTTATATATACAGAAAATATTTGTTATTTTATTAAAATTAATATTTTAATCTAAGACAAAAATTAAAATAAAATATTTATAGTTAAAATAAAATACATACTTATAATATAAAAATCAATTCAGTTCAAAACCATTTAAAATTCATGTATATTCTCTTTATAAAACCATACTTAAAACCAATATACAAATGCAGACACCACATAATATATGCAGACAAAAGTGTATATGCGAATAAGTAAATATGTATAAACTAATATGCAAACTTGACCTTATATCTACTAATATATATAAATATGTGACTAACATATATATATATATATACTGTACCACATTATATAATTAATATAACTTGCATAAAACACTTAAACACATCACGTTATTATATATTATAGTTATCAAAACCTATCAAACGTATCACGTTATTAAAAACCAAACACATATATGTATGTTAAAACATATATATCCTTTACTGTACGAATAGAATCTATATATAACATATAACAAATATGCAGACAATTATATATATAACAAATATATATAAGCTATTCAAAAAAATACAAGCAACAAAATATACATATATGGGCTACACACAACAAAGAATATATATATATACGTATGCAAACAACAATACACGTACAGGTTTTCCTCAAACAAATATATGAAAACTACTTCTATAATAAAACAGCTAACGTATACATATACCCAAAAACAAAACTCACGTATATATAACTAACAGACCTTATATACATATGCATATAACTTATACAAACCTATACATACATATATATACACACATTAATATATATATATATATACAAAAGAATAAATTGAAAATACATATATACGAACAAACATACAAGTATATAACTAATATATACAAAACATTGTATTCATTATTATATACAAAACATTGTATACTAATATATATCAAAACTGTTTCAAACAATATACAATACTGTAACAATTTTTATATAATATATATACTAACATATATATACTTTACTGTGAACTTACTAAAAATCAGAACATTATATATATATATATACTAATATATAAACTAACTGTTATATATATATATATACTTAAACTATATATATTCTATAACATAGACAAAGTATAAGATGGACAAAGTATAACATATATAGACATAGTATATATATATAGCTGCTACATTAACATATTATATACAAACTAATATAAATATATACACACAACAAACATAACATACAATATATATATATACACCTATATACATATTATCATAGTAACTAAGTATATATATAAACAATATAAGAAAACACATACTTCAAATTTTAAACAAAACCAATACAAAACTACAATTATATACTCATACATAAATATTCATGGCCAAGGCGAGATCTGGGTAGCCGAACATGTGAGGGGAAATATGCTAGCACTGGCTGGAAGGTGGAGTATTGGCTACGGGGAAGGTGGCTCGCTGCCATGGCATTGATGGAGATAGGCGTGGGTTTTAGGCTCGACAACAGGGAGTGTGAGGCAGAGCTTCGGCCAGAGGCCAAGGGGAGATGGGTGGTTGATGGGACAGAAGAGGCCGGAGGGAGGAGGAAGAGGCCGGAGGGAGGAGGAAGAGGTCGTGCGCCATAGGTGGGTGAAGAGCTAGGGAAGAGGGGCAAGCATGTTAAGGCAGAAAACAATGGAGGACAAAAGAATCAATGCAAACGTGTAGAGGAATGTATTTCCTTTGATATATATTATTTTCCCTAATGAACCGGATAGAAAATGAAGGGGCTGAAAGAAAATTGAACGAACCAACAATTGTTAAACATTGGGAATAGAAAAGGTCTAGGCTTGAATTCAGGGAAAAAGAATTGTAAATAGCTCTACAATTTAACCGATGGATAATGAATGGTCACAGACAAAACAAAAGGCAGGTTGCGGAACCGATACGGTTACCGTTTCACGGATTCCGCTGCGTACCGAACTTCAAAACACAGAATTGAATATACCGCAGAGATCAGCACTACGAGACGATCAAAACGGTATACAAATGTTAGTGGTACGATCATCCTATCAAAAGTCGATAATCGGTACCGAAATGCTGCTAATACGCCGAAAATAAGATAAACGGAGCAATAGCAGTCCAAATTGGACGAAACGAAATGTGACGTCTCACTCAGAAGATGATTTACAAATTTATTATATAAAAATATTCAAGTTTGGAAAACATTTCATTATCATCAAATATTAACTAATTTAAATTGAAATAAAATTACACAATAAAATAAAATTTCATATTATCTAATGAAAATTTACCATTTGCTATGTTTAAATGGACGTATTCCAAATATCAAATTTTTATTTCCAAATCCAATTATTTAAAATTTCACAAAAAATCAGTTAAATATATTAATAAAACTAATAAAATTTTACGGGTCGTTACAGTTTGGATTAAGATCTCTTGGATTCTGGATATTTGGATTCTGTGACCGTTCTGTGTTCGTGAAATAAGTATATTTATGCTCGTGTCTTGTGTTTGTGAAATAAACATATATTCTTGTGTTGTGTGTTCGTGAAATAAATATATGTTCTTGTGTCTTGTGATGGATGTTAAGTTAATTATGTTATTTTGTGTTTAGTGACTAGTTCGTGTTTGTGATGTAAACTTATAACCCTGTACTGAGTTAATTATTGATATTTGCGTGCTAAGAGATATTGTGTTTTGTTCTGTGAATTCAATCATGAACATCTGTATTTACTTATGTGTTGTTTGTTCTTGTGCTATATATTGTTCTCACCCTATTGGATATTTAGAGATAGTCTGAACCGGGTGTGACGACCGCCCATGCCCCCCGCACTGAACCTAGAGATAGTGCGCTGTAAAGTGTGCCAAGCAGCCATGGACGATTGTCAGGGTAAATTAAAACAGCAGAATCTATCATATAACTCACAGCGCATGGACAAAATACAATTGAATATATATATATAGTGAAGCTTTACAAAATAGAATGTCATCATATAAAACTTCATAATAGTTGAATACAAACATCTGAATAGTCAATACATCAAGCCTCACTACATATCACTCAGAGAATTATACAAAGCAGCGGAACATCCAGTACATATAGTAAGAAAATAATATGCAAGCCTCCAGCTCGTCTTCGTCATCAGCATCGTTGGAAGCAAGAACAGCACCTGTCACCTGCTACCTAGTCTGCCCGTCCCAAAATGGACGAACAGCCCAAGGCAATAAGAGTTAAAACATAAAGCCTTGAGTCAGACAACAGTCTTAGTGAGCGGTAAATTAACTAACAACATACCAAAAGAGCATAAAGGAAAAAGGAATAGGAATCCAACCCTCCCACTCCACCTCTTTCTACAGTGATAGCCTCCAAACACACACTAAGCAGAAGCAAACATAGCAAAGCAAACAATTAAGGTAAAATAATTATCACTCGAGTCAAGGGCGATGTTTTCCTAGTACAAACCCCCAAGGCCTAAACCAAGATCAGATAAGCACCCAGAAAATACCGCTCTTGAGACTGAATGACGATACAACCAAACATCCATGACTCTGGCTATCACTGTTATCATTGCTTCAATACCACCGTTAATTGAATGACCGGCACATTCTTTCAGCCGTCCGTCAAGGGCTAATGGAAACCCCGGTTCTAGACATAACTCCGCACGTCGTCGCAGCCCGTGCCTAGGACTATCGAATCTGCCCAGAGTACTTGACTACCAATCAGTAGTCTTTAGGGACTATCGAATCTGCCCAGCGTACTCTTGCTTTGAGCATGCTAGAACCTTCAACAACGATGACATCTCAGCCTTCTAGTCATCCTCCTCGACGACTATTTCCATACTAGCTCAAGCACCTCTCGAGCAAACCATTATCCTCAAACTCGAACCATTTCACCGAGTTATCAACATGCTTGGAATGATCCCGTCTGGATTAGACCAAGACTATCTCATATCATGCCTCGCTTCATCACATCCTAGCAAAGCCTCATCTTAACATCATCATCAAATCTATCCATATGAGCTTCATCATCCGCTACATATGCCACGAGCAGCTTTCCCAATTCAAGAGCCTTTCACTTAGCTTTTGAATCAACTTCGACCATCTTGTCTAAATCAAATCATCAATCAACTAATTCATAACAATCAACCAAGTCAATCATTAATCCAAGTAATCAAACATTCAAACATGATCTAATAAACAATTATAACTATAATGGCAATCTTGTAAATAAAGAGTCGAAATCTAACAAGCATGAAAACATAAGTAATATCTCTATAACTTGATGAATGAACTTGCATAGGTTAATCATGTAGTAAATTGGATGTCAAACCACCATGAACAATAGATCTATACTTAAGTTTACGGAAATGCATGGAAATCACTAATTTAACACCAAATTAAACCAACGATCCGATATACTCCTTTGGATCCGTGTGAGAGATAATCACCACTCACCAAATCACCTAAACACCTCAAAAGCAACACCCTTCAGATCTGGACATCGAAGAATCTAACTCGATCTATCACAAATCCGCTTCAAACGATGAAATCTCTCTTTGATGGATGTAGATTTTCAATCTAAGCTCTTGAATCTTCAATTCGATCTTCGATTTGGATGGAAGGAAGCACAAGATTAAAGTGGAGAAAAGAAGTGAAGAAGTGTAGAACTCGAGCTCTCAAAATGGCAGCACTTCGTCGCTTCAAAATCCGGATCCCAAAAATGAAGAAATGGACGTGTATTTATAGGCAGTTTTCCTAGGTCGTCCGCCTCCTTAGGTCGTCCACGACCTAACAACCCCAACCTACGACCTAACAGATCTGCGCATCCATGACCTACGACCTAACGGCTTAGCAGATCTTCCGACCTAGCGACTTAACGCATATGCACATCCACGCGACCTATGACCTAACAAAGATGCTGCTTAGCGACCTAACACAGATCGCGACCTAACACACCTGCGACCTAACATACACGCGACCTAACTGCTATACAAAAGCTCACGACCTAACTAACTTAGGTCGCTTACGACCTAACTCAACACAGAAGCTCACGACCTAACTAACTTAGCTAGGATACGACTTAACATCCACACGACCTAACGACTCAACCCACCTATCTCCTTAACTCGCTAACCCTTAGGTCGCTAACTACTAGGTCGCTAACTACTATAGGTCGCTCCAACCTGTAGGTTGCTAACTCTTAAGTCGTCCACTACCTTAGGTCGCCAACTTCCTATAGGTCGCTCCAATCAACCTAACCTACCCCACGACCTAAGCTACCATACGACTTATCTCCTATACGACCTATCCCAAAATCCTTAGGTCGCCAACTTCCTTAGGTCGCTCCACTTTCTTAGGTCGTCTACTCCGACCTAACTACTATACGACCTAGGACTTAGACTATGGATGACTTATCAACAATGCGACCTAATGATAACTGTTTTACGATGTTTCGATCCATAAAAATACGGGTCGTTACACCGGGTGTTATTTTTCTCGGGTCAGGCCGAGACTTTTCGGGTTACAAGACAGGTTAACCTTTGGAATTTTGGGCTAGCAAGGAGATAAACACCTTTGACTTTTTAGTTTATCTCATTTAGTAAATTTGTGAATATGTTTATAAGATGTACAATTGAGATTAAAAAATTGTATAACAATCGAGTTTATTATTTCATTTTATAAACTAAATAATTTATATATGTATAAGTTGAGATTTATTCCGCTGTGATCTGTGACTGTTATTTATATGATATATTGTTCTGATTCTGAGAAATCGGTGTGTCTATTGCTTTCTATTAATACTGTACACGTCAAATTCAGTTCAGATATTAAGTGAAAAAAAGGTAAATGACGTGTCAGTGTTAGTAGAAAGATATATTCACATTCGATCTCCCCTAACAAGCCGTATTCTCCAAGTTAGCAGACGATATTACTTGTAATGTTCTTTGCTAAACTAGGCATCGCGGTGGGGTCGTTACAGTTGGTATCAGACCTTTATCAAAACATTATAACACATAATATTATGGATCTGAGACCTAGATGACTTAGAGTCCTATCCCCTAGGTGTGTGGTAGATAGTTATATTAATTATCTAGTTAGGGATAGGAATGTAAAATGATTATTGGGATAATCATTTGGGGTGTAAAAATTGATTTAAAAATTTTAATTTGATAAATTGGAATTTGTGACATTAAAACCTTTAGTGAATAATGAGCAAAATCTTTTAGAGTTGAGAAAATTTTGGAATTAAATTGGAATGAATTAAATTAAAGTGAACTATTTTCTTTTAATAGAAAATTTCGAAAATTTGAGTGAATAAGCATACTATTTAAATGATCTAGTAATAACCAGAGTTACGCAACGGAATTTCAGACCTTGATTGTTCCGCTGTAATTGATTATGTATGTTTTGGTTGATTGGCTGATTGGTTGCTAGGAATTGATTGCTTGGTTGCATTTATTTAAAATTGGATGCATGGATGTTAGTGATAATAAAATAAATGCATCTAAACTTGAGATTATCTATTGTGTTGACTTATCCGGACGTTTTTTAAGGATTCTGATCGATATGTGGGACGCTATGTTATCGATAGGGGTTCCTAAACATCGAACGTGACATTTTGACATAAGTAATAATTAAAACTTGGAAATTTAAGTACAAATTTCTTTCGTTATGGAATATTATGAATTGTTAATATCTCCTATATGGTATGAATTTGATATTAAATGCTAATATGAATTTTTGAGTGCAGATATCTGAAGTTAAGTACGTTTAAAAGATTATAAATTATTTGCTTGAGGAATATTAGCGGACTCGCTAATATTTCAAATTTAAGGTACGTATCTCGGATTACGTATCGCATTTTTGTGTTTTTCCCTACGGGATGCCTCATCCTTGAGATGAGATGTATATTATGTAATTATATTTATATTGTAAATTTCGAAACGCTAGCCGCGCAAAGGAGACGCTGGCCAAATTTTCTGCAAATTTGAGGCGTTAGAATATTTAGAGAATTTGGAGAAATTTTGATAACTAAAAAAATATGAGTTTAGTGTTATAACTTAGAGTGATATTAATTAAATGTTTTGGAAATAAAATTAGAAACAATTTAACAAAATAATTGTTTCAAGAGAAAATTTATATTATGGATTTCATTCATTAAGGAAACTGCGGGAACGCAATTTCTTTAAGGGAGGAAGTCTGTAACAACCCTGATTTTTGAGTTAATTAAATAAAATGAATAGGGATTTAAATTGGAGGATTTAAATCATTACTCTAGAATTTAAAATGATTTATTCATTAAGAAATATTATTATTTGCAAAGTATTGCAATTGTAAAAATTTTAATGTCGGTTAAAAAGAAAATATGGAGTTAATTTGAATATTTTATTTTAAACAAAAGAGATTTTGGGACCTTATTTTAAATATGATAATGTAAAAGTATAATTAGCATTTAAAATGATGTTTAAAATAAAGATGTACATTTGAATTTTGTTGTATTAAATTTTGGGTTTCATAAAATATTAAGTATGGGCCTTTGTTAATTAAATAATTTCTTTAACATCTTAATGGGTTGGTTTTTACTCCAAGCCCGCTAGCTAAGAGAAGCCAAACATAATTTCCTTTCCTCATTCTTTTGACTGTACATTCATTCCATCTTTAGTAAATAGAAAACAAGAGAAAACCTAGTTCCTATTTAACCCTAGATTCTAAAATCAACAAATTCAAGTACAAATCAAAGGGTTTTTGTTCTATAATGATAAGTAAGTGTTCTAAACCCTATCTCTACCTTTTATAAATATAATAGAATGATTTTTATCTTATTTTGATTGAAGTGCTGCTGTGTTTGTTTGGATTTTGAGTTTTTAGGTGATTTTGGTGAAGTTAGGGGTTTAGCAAGGCTTATTTGGTGATCTAGCAAGCTATATGAAGCTAAAAGGTGAGTTAATCACTCACGCTACCACCTTTAATCTATGATAATAATTGTTAGTTGCTATTTGAATTGAATTGGATGGTTTGTTGATTGAATTGTTTTCAAATTGGTTGTGAATTGGTTGCTTGAATTTGAATGATTGTTTGGTTGTGGTTTGCTGAAAATTGTTTGTGAAAAATCGCTGCAGTAAAATAGCGATATCTTAGTGAAAATTTATTCAAATTAGCTCAATCTTTTTGTAGTTTAAAGAAAATTCTGTTAGCTATAAGATCTCTTTTAATTACTTTTTGAAATTCTATTGTTTAGAGGGTCGAAATCGAGTTTGAAACTGATGTATACAGCACTGCTCTGTGCAATTTTTTTTAGTTGAAACCTGATATTAAAATCACCATAACTTTTGAATGGTAGATCTAAATTGAGTAGTGTTTTTTTTTTCAGTTAGAAGATATATTTATAAGGAACAACCATTATGTTCATCATTTTCTGTAAATCTACATTTTGCTAACTATAATATGTGTTTGAAGAGCAGGTAACCTCTCTGTCCTGTGTTTTAATTTTAACTTTGAAACACAGAATTGTTTTGGCCATATCTTTTTCGTCTTCAATCGGAATTTGAAAATTTTTAATATTCTGGAAAGCTTAAACTTTTAGCTACAACTTTAATATTTTATGTTTTGCTAAATGTTTGGCTTTATATAGTCAAAATCATAATTTTTGTCGCTGCCCTGAGAATAAACGACAACGACAATGAATTTAAATCTGAAAATTATTTCGATCATAAATTTTAAACTGTAAATTCAAATTAGAAGATATTTTTCTTGTTTGAAAGTTGAGACTTTTGTCTACAACTTCCATGTTTTAAGTTTTGTAAAATTATGAGATTTAGGTGGTCGAAACTGCATATCTTTAAATCATAAATTTGAGTTAAACGAAGTAAATAGACAAGCTTCGTATACAAGTAATTTTACGAAAGAAAATTATTTTTAATTTTCAAATCTTAGAATTGTTTATAAATTAAGTTAATAAATACTAAAAATGATTTGTTTTAGCACGTTATTTTATATATTAAGCATGTTTAGTAAAATATTTATGGATCTAGAAATATGAATTCAGAAATACAAATCTAATCTATTTCTACATAAAAGTGATTATGGAATTGAATATAAGTATAACGGTTTTATTACATAAATAATTTAGGATTCATGGAATTTGGAAATGTAGTTTGAAAAGTATAAACTAAGTTTATTTCTAAATAAACTTGTTATATTTTAATAGGATTTAGAAGAGTAATTAAATATGGTTAGAATATGGTTTTGTGAATAATACAACTATATGAAAATTAGAGACAACCTTGTGTATATAAGTGAAATCTTGGAAAACTTCGGGTTTATGCAATATTTTATCAAATAAGTGAAAGTATATTTTAATCTAAATAATAAATAAACTTATGGAAATTTATAACAAGTGTTTTTAAACAATAAAATCAAAGAGAAAAAGAATATTTTGAGAACCATAATTCTATAATTTGAGCAGTACTAATAATCGACTTAATGTCATCGATTGGTTTAAATGCTTTCGAATAACGCTTCGTCGAATATGGTTTAACTCATTGAATAGAATGTTTGAGTGGAATTTACTAGCCCATTAACGAATACTCGAATTTCACCAGGTAGTATGGGATGCCTGGGTTAAATTCTTGTGATCGTATTTGGGAAAGTACTTAACACTTTAAAGTTGTATTCTCCTATGGTGTGCGACAAGTGGTTGCTAGATCCTTAAGAGAATATGGTTCAGGTTTTCCCATGGTATCTGTAATAAGTGATATTTACTAGCTTTTAGTAAATACTTGAATTTCACCATATGGTATGAGACGTATTGGTTAAATTCTAGTGATTACTGAAGGTGATAGTAGTTGGCACTTTAAAGTTTACTCTCTTTTGGTGTGCGGCAAGTAGCTGCTAGATCCTTAAGAAGTTTATTCCTAGATTTCTTTTCAAACATAATAATTTAATATTATTAAATAAATGTTGAATTATCGAGTCATGGTTTCTACGATCACCTTGATCGGTGTGGACTATCCTTGAGATCATTTTGTGATTCTGTGTTCCCGGTCTGAGTACGATCCTTGGTATTAGGTTGGTTCGAGTGATACCGATTTGTTTGTTTGTTTGCCACCGGTTTTGAGTACAATCATTGCGATTGTTTTGGAAGATCATTACGATCGGTTTGGATTAAGATCTCCTGGATTCTGGATATTTGGATTTTGTGACTGTTCTATGTTCGTGAAATAAGTATATTTATTCTCGTGTCTTGTGTTTGTGACATAAACATATATTCTTGTGTCGTGTGTTCGTGAAATAAATATATGTTCTTGTACCTTTTGATGGATGTTAAGTTAATTCTATTATTTTGTGTTTAGTGACTAGTTCGTGTTTGTGATGTAAACTTTTAACCCTGTACTGAGTTAATCATTGATATTTGCGTGCTTAGAGATATTGTGTTTTGTTCTGTGAATTCAATCCTGAACATCTATATTTACTTATGTGTTGTTTGTTCTTGTGCTATATCTTATTCTCACCCTATTGGATATTTAGAGATAGTCTGACCCGGGCGTTATTTTGCTCGGGTCAGGCCGACACTTTTCAGGTTATAGGACAAGTTAACATTTGGATTTTTGGGCTAGCAAGGAGATAAACACCTTTGACTTTTTAGTTTATCTCATTTAGTAAATTTGTGAAAATATTTATAAGATGTACAATTGAGATTCGAAAATTGTATAACAATCGAGTTTAGTATTTCATTTTATAAACTAAATAATTTATATATGTATAAGTTGAGATTTATTCCGCTGTGATCTGTAACTGTTATTTATATGATATATTGTTCTGATTCTGAGAAATTGGTATGTCTATTGCTTTGTATTAATACTGTACACGTCAAATTCAGTTCATATATTAAGTGAAAAAAAAGTAAATGACGTGTCAATGTTAGTAGAAAGATATATTCACATTCGATCGCCCATAACAAGCCGTATTCTCCAAGTTAGCAGACGATATTACTTGTAATGTTCTTTGCTAAACTGGGCATCGCGGTGGGGTCATTACAGTAGGAAAGTTAGCCTATATAGAGGAGCTTCCTGAGAAGTTAAAGGGAGTATATGGCATCTTCCATGTGTCGCACTTGCAGAATTTCTTACATGATTCAACTACCGTAATCGAGCCCAGTCAGCTAGAGGAGTAGAGGTATTGAGAGTCACTAGTTTGCTGTGCACCCATTTGTATTCTTAAGCATGGTAGAAAGCGACTTCGCAATAAAAAAAATAAAATTTTTAAGGTTCAGTAGGGAGACGATCTAGCGGAGAGTACATGAGAGCCTGAGAAGAAAATCCGAGCTACCCACCTACAACTCTTTTTTGGTACGTTTTCAAATTAATTAAATATGTATAGACTGCTTATGAGTTAGGATTTTTCTTGGTATACCCCTTTAGGTAGAGACCGTTGGATGGTAGGAATGGTTGCGAACGTGTCATTAGGACATGTTATGGATGATGGATGCTAGTGGATGTATTGATTGGATTGGCTTTTGCACACTTAGGTAAGTATATCCTCTAGATAGTGAACACATTCACACCACCACTTGCTTTATTTGTTTTATCCTATTGAGTTATATGCATATGGATTTAATGATTGCGCATACATATAGAATTGCAAGTATATATATACCTAGGATGTTGCATACATATCGGATACATGGCATAAGCACTTGCATAACAGGAGGTCAATTAGATCATGAGAACACCTACTCTTTGCATTAGTATAGGTTCACGTGCATTCAATGATTGCATGTACATATTGCATTAAATATTTACTACGGACATTGATATTCCGTGGACGATGGATGAGTAGCTAGTTGTAGTTATTTATTGTCGTATGCACAAGTTACATTTTTTTGTCCTTAGATATTTTGAGGATGAAATCCTTTTAAGGGAGGGAGAATGTAACACTCCAAAAATTTAAGAGGTAATTTAGTAAAAGAATTGAATTTAAATATAAAACTAGCAAAAATGTAATTTTTACGAACATCCGAATTTGGCTACGAAACTTACACCGTTGCGTTCATATTGATTTTGTGGAATTTTCATATATAACACTTTGAAATCGGAGCTAATATGAAGAAGTTAGGAGCGTTTGAAAGTTCGTAATTTAAAATAATTAAATAGCAAAATTTGGAAAGAAATTAATTAACAAAAATAAACAAACAACGGTCGATACCCTAGGGGTCACTGGTCAATAAATAGTGTGGACCGGTGGGGACCTAGCGATCAACTAGTTGACGTCCTAGATCGAGCATTTCGAGCGTCCAATGGCCCGGATTTAGCCAAATATTTTTACTTAGGGACAAAGTAACTGATGAATGCGCTAGATGTAAGCAAATATTCTCCTAGGGTAAATCAATGGTTAGAACTAATCAATATCCTTTATAAATATACAACTAACCTAAAGCCAAAACTAACTTGAAAATCAATCAGTACCTCCAAACTCTATCAAATTTCTTTCTCCTCTCCAAACTAAATTTCTTTAGAATAAAATAAAAGAACTCAAGAAGATCGGATCAAGGAAGTGGCAAGCAAACAAGGGTAAATTTCCAAGCAAAGATTTAGAGCAAAGCTTGGATCCAAGGTGAGTGAGAACATTTTAATAAAATGATTATTTGTAGTTAATTTCAATTTACACCATCTGATCTAGGATGTTAGAAACTAAATTGGAGAAATATATTATTTAAATCTAAATTGAATTATAAATTAAATTGGTATAAAATTGTTAAAAGGCATGTGTTAATCTGGATTAAACCTCTTCTAATCAAAAATAAATTCCCATAATTTGTTAGTATAACCTGATTATATTAGTGTTAACCTAGATTAGACTGATTTTGGAAATGGACAAATATCACTTTAGATTCACAAAAATTATTAAACCTAAAAACAGGAAGTTTACTGTTGAAATCATAGAACGAACCGAAATTAATAATAAATCAGAATCAGACCAAACTATCAGATTAATCCTAAATTTTTCACCACAATCAGTCAACTGCGCATCTGGATTAGTCGGTAGCAAGTGGTCAACTGCCCCCAATATATAGCAGTCGACTGGCAAACAACCCAGAAGTAGAATCTGAAGCTCGGCCTAAGGCCCAGGTTGAGAATTAAAATATTATTAGTGTGTACATTATATAAATATATATATATTTGTGTGTATGTGAGAGAGTGTGGATGTTATAGATAGTAGGGAAGCTTGTTCCCTATGAGTCAACACTAGGACGTTGCACGGTTGGGTAATTGCTCTTTACCCAACAAGGGTCGATTATTCAATTGGAGGCGATTCTATCGCAAATGGCACTGACAGAAGGTTCTATAGTGGACAGGCAGCATTGACTGATGTATGATGAAGTGTGTGGGCCCCGGCACAATGAGAGTTCATTGGTATGCTTAGATACTAGCACAATATGATACTGTGTTGTTGATGGATCCCTGCATATGCAATAAGAGGCTTAAAACTACTATTGGGAGGTGGACAAGGATGCAGACGATGAGACACTCCAACGAGTCGGCATTGCGGGCTCCCCTTTAATGTGTAGTTAGGGGTGTGTGTAGTCGTAGTTGTTGGAAATTTATTCCCATGTGGAAATTGTGGGGAAACCTATGTGGGATAGTTACGCATAGTCCTAATGTGTGAGATGTAGTCCCATACGGGAAAGTTGTAAGATGACCCTATGTTGAGAAGCTCTAGTAGCTATTAGTCGATCGTTAGTTGTTGAGGTTCGATTTAATTTGATCCTTGAATGAGCCTACACAAGTTGTAAGCGTAGATGTATACCAAGTAAAAACCCTTAAGTAAAGAACCCTAGTAATACACAGGCACTTGTAGAACACCCTAGGTCATATAGAGTAGAACAAAAGTCAACTACACATGATCGCCATATATTACATGTACTCATTCACCAGACTTTTATCCGACCCACCCTTTTTCCTTTCTTTTTCCCCACCATAGGAGGATAAGGTAATAGTGATACGCCATATTTCAGTATGTGGAGAGACGAGCTTGTCATTGGATTTGCTTATCATTTTATTTACACTCCATGTAACTGTCTATTTTATCCAATACTTAGTATTTTTATCAAACTATGAGTTGCATTCCTATGTACTCTGTATTTGACTATACTATTTCATGAGACTGTATTTTGAGATATTTTCTAAGATGGTTATTTTCTATGTTTATATTGTGTTTCCTTTCACTGTGAGTTCTGAAAGTGTAGTATATCTTAGATCATATATGTACATCTTTAGTCTTTGAATTATTTTAGAAACCCCAACAGCTCATATTTCTTGACACTTACGTGAGTCCGACAGTCACCTTAGACTTTGGATCGGTATATCGAGAAGTGAGGGTTGTCACAATTGCCCCTAGGGTTAACTCTATTATAGGAAGGGGTACGAACTTTTTTATTTAGGGAAAAGATAATAAAATAAATGATGTAGACATTATAACCATTTTAAATAGATTAACCATGAACATTATTAATATATACATGTCACATATCAGATTAAATGAATGCGCATTACAAGTTTTTTGTGATTCTTTAGATGAAATTATGTAATCAATATCACTAAATAACATTCAAGAGTCTAAGTAGGATATGGTTTTGGTATGCGAAACGAGAAACTAAATCAGTTTTAGGTATTGCTAGAGAATTTGATTTTGCAAGAAGAAATATAATTTTTGGTAAATGTGAAGAACATTTAATAACATACAAAATCAGTTCAAATAAAACATAAATATGTTACTGTTTATTTTGGAGAAGTGATTTATTATCATGTAAGATTGTAAAGGAATACCGATGAAAGTCTAACTAGTCAACAACGACTTTTATTATACGTAAAAAAATTAAGGGATTAATGATAAGGAGTATAAGTAATTGACATAAAAATAATTCAGTAAAGAGTTATAACATCGCAATATTTAATAAATTAATATATAATGAAAAAACTAGAACAAGAATGGGATAATAATAATAATTTGCGATTGAGCATAACAACCAAGATAAGAGAAAAAGGTAAAGAAATTTTAGGAAAGACAAAATGGGAAAAATCATCAAAAAAGAAATATAATGGTGGGAAAATTAATTTCAACAAGCTATGTAATTAAAGAAAAACGGTTCAAAGCATAATAAAATAGTAGTAAACAATGTGATTTAGATAAGTATAAATAAACTAAAAACAAGTGAAAAGTTTTTACTATAGCCAAACAAGATGCTTATAATTATACATACGACATCTACCAAAAAGGGAAGAAAAGTGTGATATCTGTATGTTAGCACAACATAGAGAAAAGTTAATCTATGAACGATATAAGCAAACTATTGCAGATGCAAACAATGAAATATCTGTAAAATGGTTAAATATCTAAATAGGTTGAAACACTACTTTGAACTTTTCTAAATGAAGAAAATCCTAGGAGAGTAAGAAGTGCATGTAGATAGAAACGTATATGATTAGCGAACAAATTATATAAGAAGTTGAAGAAAGAATTTAAAATTTGGCGAAAACAAAGCTGTAGATCCATATAATATATTTATAAAGCATGAGAAGCGTTGGTGTAACGACCCGCAAATTTATCAACGTGATAAATTATATTTATTTTTAAATATTCAAATATAGGCTTTTTGAAACATAGATTATGATTTTTTAACAATAATGATGGTAATTTTATTTTGAATAAGTATTACAAAAATATAAACTTCGAAGGAATATCGATAAACTAGTCGAAAATCGTTTTATCAATAAACAGCTTTATAATTATCAGAAGTCGTGCACGAAGTAGGATACAAACACTTATTTATCCATTTAAACAAGAATATGAAATAATTTTTTTTTGGAAATAAAATGTATTTATGACACCATCAATAATGACATCGTATTTAATAATTGATTTATGAATTTAAATTGAGATCCAATGATTTAATAATTATTATAATTATTCAAATAACTGTTTTTAAATGATATAATTCATTTTAATTAGTTATGAAGCGATAATAAATCATTTATAATAGTTTTATAAAGATGTATATTTTACTTGAAATTATAAGGAAATTGATATCGCTTTATTGATATAATAGCACTTTATGTAAACAACTGTTTAATATTGATTTATATGGTTTTATAATTCAAATGGGATTATTTTAATTAATTAAAAATGATAAGAAATTATTTTTCAAATTTATTTTACATTTATATGTGATTTAATTTATAAGTGAAAATATGACCAGGAATCAGAATCGGAATTCGTAACGGTTTAACGTAGAGAAGTTGTGCAACGTTGTTTATGTAACTTGTACACATATATGACATGCACATTAATACAATTTCATATACATATACACAAAAAATAACATATATAAATATATAAAAAAATATATATACATATTTACCATTTACATTTAAATTTACATATAGTAAAAGTATAAACATCTAAGATATTTTCACACATAAAAAGCAAACTAACCATCACCCGCCTTACTCTTACACACCATCGCCACTTGCACATGGAGGATGACAAGGAGGAGGGGGAGCCGTGTGCCTTGATGGGAAAGGAGGGATGTGGGCGAGGAGTGAAAAGGTAATTCTACCTTAAGATATTTTAGTCAAATTTTTTTTATAAATACTCATCCATTTCTTTCATAATTTTAACGCCATTCTTCATTACTTAGGAAATTTATGAAAAAAAACTAGCAAAAAGAAAATAAATTTATATAAATATATGTACATTAGTAATCCACTTCAAAATCAAGTGAAATCCACTCCTCTCCTCCTTGCAAACCCACGGCTACTATAACGACCCGCAAATTTATCAATTTGATAAATTTTATTTATTATTAAAATATTAAAAAATAAGGTTTTTAACATAGATTACGATACCCTGAATAATAAATAATGATGGTAATCTTATTTTGAATAAGTATTTACAAAAATATAAACTTCGAAGGAATATCGACAAAATGGTCGAAAATCGTTTTATCAATAAAAAGCTTTATAATTATCAAAAGTACCCACGGAGCTAGATACATACACTTATTTATCCATTTAGATAAGAATATGAAATAAATCATTTATTTTATTTTTGGAAAATAAAATATATTTATGACATCATCAATAATGACATCATATATAATAATTGATTTATGAATTTAAATTGAGATTTAATGATTTAATAGTTATTATAATTATTCAAATAATTGTTTTTAAATGATTATAATTCATTTTAATTATGAATTGATAAAAAATCATTTGTAATAGTTTTATAAAGACGTATATTTGATTTGAAATTATAAGGAAAATTTGTATCGCTTCATCAATATAATAGCACTTTTTTTTAATATTAATTTATATGGTTTTATAAATCAAATGTGATTATTTTAATTAATTAATAATGATGGAAAATTAGTTTTCAATTTTTTTTTACATTTATATGTAAATTTATTTATAAGTGAAATATGACCGGAAAGCGACTTTTCGATTTTCAAAGGTTTAACGAACGGAAGTTGTTCAAATTAGTTGCAACCTTGTTTATATGCCTTGTGCACATATATAACATACACATGCACACCCTAACATATATATGAACACATATATACATACAGATATACATATATGCTTATATATATATATAAAACAAAAGATCTAAGATATTTTCACACTTAGAAAGCAAACTTCACTTCACTCTTACACACATCAACTCACACACATGGCTACACAAATAGGGGGTGTTCGGCCGTGCATAGTAATGGAGGAGGAGGGTGTGGTGGCGATAAAATGGTGATGTATATGCACATAAATATCATGATATTTTAGTTCACACATTTTCCTATAAATACCACCATCCATCTTCACTTCATTTGTTCATAAATTCCTAAGCTTCTTCATCTTCTTATACTTCTCTTTAATGGTTGCCTACCTTAGGAAAATTATGAAGAAAAATTAGCAAAAAGAAAATAAATTTATATAAGTATATATACATTTGCAATCCACTTAAAAACAAGCTCAAATCCACTCCTTCCCTCACTCAAAACCCACGGCCACCACCTTCTATCATCCAAGGCCAAGCCTATCTCCATTTGCAAGCATGGGACGAGCCCATTCAAAGGTCCAAGGCTCAATTCCATAGCCTTTGATTCAATCATAACGAAGCTATAGCAAATTTTTATAAAGTTAGAAACCAATGAATATGAGAAACTATATATATATATATAAATAAATAAATAAAAAGTGATGTTGTATTATGATTGCAATGAATGTTTACTATGCTTTGGTCATCAAGTATTGGTTTTTTTAATATAGTTTTTAATTTTGTAAACAAGTAACGTTAAATACACGTCGATATTACACAAGGAAATCACTTTCCGAATCAAGTTATAAAAGTGATATGGAATCATAAAACCCTGTTGAAACGATTTAAAATGATTTATAAATGTTTTATGAACATTAAAACCCAATTTGTGAAGTTCGAAAAAGTTATGAAAGTCGAGTTCAAAATAGGCGCGTCCGTAGTGATAGTTCGCGATTTCGCGCCGTAGAAAGTTAATCCACTTATATGATGGATTTGGAGTCGGAATTCTTTGTAATAAGAATTTTCCGAACTCTTATAATCATAGTTTTCAAACAAAAGAAAAGGATCAGAATTTTGTTTAGTAGATTTTGAAATATGAGCAAAACAAGTTTTCAAAATAGTCGCGCTTCAGCAGTTCAAAAACCAAAGCGATAAATTCTTTAAAAGTAATATTTACAATTCTTTAAAAATATGGAATAAATTCTATAAAAAATTTAAAATGTTTTAAAAGAGATTTGAGTTATAAAAATGGATTTTTAAATGATAGAAAATTTGTTTTGATCAAATAAGCTTAAAAGCACTATTCGCATCACTTTTTAATAACTTTTGAAATATGGCTTTAGACTTAAGTATTATTTTCCAAATCTTTTATAAAAGTTTTTAAATAAATAATTAAGTATTTTAAAGATGATTTGGAGGTTTTATAATTTATTTTAAAAAAGTTTAAATAAATGATTTAAAGAAAAGCTATTATAATCAAGTGATATAATCTCAGCTGGCCTCTTTCCTGGACGAGGAGTAGATAAGGTCGAAATGTCGAAAACAAAGTATGTTTAAAAGATTTAATTTTTTCCAAATTTAATATAACTTGGATTGTACAGAAATAATCTTCTTATACTAGGTATTAAATATCAAGGAGGGAACCTGTACTATTCGTGTGAATTTAAAAGGTGATTTTACCTTTATTCGACGGATTGTAAACATTGAATACGAAAATTGATATTAAATAGAATTAGTATAATTTCTATCAACCCTTTTTACTCAATAAGGTTTTGAAATGTGATTTATAAGAGAAGATTTTTACTTGGTATTTCCAAAGTTAAAGAGAGGTTTAATGATTCTGTATATAATGGAAAAGAATACGATTTAAAGATTTATATCTCTAAAAGAGATTTTTTATTCGATAACAGACATTAATGAATGAAATGATAATCACCCTCAAACTATACATCTTTTTATCGGTGATTGTTTCGAAGGAACCGGGGTCGGATTTGGGTGATCCCTATCCACAAAGCACTTCGAACCAATTTACGTGTTCGAGCTGAAAACATGGAATGATAATAAATGAAATGAAGGGCTACTTGTCACTAACCCTTGACGGAAATTTCCCATATTATATATATTTGATAGTGGCATCTTCATTTGATCTTCGATGCAAGGATTGCTCGCTACTAATCCTAGGGTTGACTCCCGATAGGATGTAGTAGGAGAGTTCCTTCGGTTTGTCCTGTTCCTGGATAACTTGTATGGACGAATATCTGACATTGCATTTCTAAAATGCATGCACATTGATTTTTACAAACGTACATCTGTTTGTTGGTGTAGGAGGTAACTCTCCTATAATTAACACTCTTCCCTGAGATGTACAAGCTCAGAGGTAGTACATTTGTGAAAATCAATAGTGTGTGATGGAATTGGCAATATGGAATTTAAAGTGGAATGTGCTATGTAAAAGGTAAACATTACCTCGAGCCTCATCACCTGGGAATGACAAAAACAGAGTAGATGCGGTAAGGCCATGTGGGTCGCACCCATTAGGATATGGTCATCACCTTTCTAGATTGCCCTCTATATATCGGATATGTTGCGTATGCTATGAGAGCTCTCGGATAGTCGGAAACTACTGGGTGATGTCATATTCGGTACTATCTATGGTAAAGGTAGGCCGATTCTGTGGTAGAGGACCATATGTTGGTGCCTCAATGCATTTTTCTAGAGATGTACTGTCGGAAGGTAGTCCCTTACCTTGTCATTGTATGGAATCCATTATCTAATATGAGCCTTTACGGTTTTATTTGTAGAATTTAGCATGCTGAAATTTAATAATGTAACAATTTTGGCTAAGATTATATATTTATTTGAAAGAGTTTTCAAAGAATGTCATTAAAGATAATATCCCTAATTTTGCGTAACAAATATTTTGGTTATCATAAGGTAAAACCTATTTCGAATTTATGTGCAACGTGGTCTTATAAGATACCTTTTGTTTCCCAATACCCGTATTTTTGAGTTTCTCACACCAGTCCCATGACTGACCTGGAGTTTATTTTCTTTTCCCTTAAACTCTAGGTGCCCTATTTTTCGGAGCAGCCAAGTATTCAAGTTTAACTTGGAGCATTGTGATGGAGCTTGAAGTATAAGATAGACTCTAATAAATGTATTTAAAATTTCCGCTGTAAAGATATATTGAAATAATATATGTTATTCCATTCATGTAAGACTTCGTTCTATCTTTATTTTCTTCTTTCCCTTAATGATCGGGTCTTACAACACTTAGTTTTGCGGCATGTGAATACCGAGGATGTATTAATGTCAATTTCTAAGGGTCGAAAATCCCGTTCATCACAGCCACCACCTCCATCACCCTTGACTGAGCCTACCTCCACTTGCAAGCATAGGCCTTCCCAAAGGTCCAAGGCTTGATTCAGTTAGCTCCAGTCCGATCATAGCGAAGCTATAGTCCATTTTTATAAGTTTAGTAGCCAATGAAGTTGAGAAAACTCTATTTATATTATGATGATGATATGATATGTTTGGAATGATTAGTTGTTATGTTTTGATCATCATGTTTTGATTGTGAAAATATGGTTGTTTGGATGTGTAAACAATTCATGTTTAATACACGTCGAAATTACACAATGGAAATCACTTTCCGAAATGAATTATAAAAGTATTACAAGATGATTAAACCTCTTTAAATTGGTTTATAAATGGTTTATAATCACTAAAAAATCTATTTGGTGAAGTGAAAAGAATTGAAATTGAAGTCAAAATAAGCACGTCGCGCAACTATAGTTCGCGATTTCGCATCGTAATAGTTTAAATCCATTTATACGATAGAATCGGAGTCGGAATTCTTTGGAATAAGAGTTTTCTGAACTCTTATAATCATGGTTTTCACACAAAAAAATCAAGATTTCATTTAGTAGATTTTAAAATTTGAGCAAAACAATTTTTCAAAATAGTCGCGGTTTGGCAATTCAGAATCCAAAAAGGAAATTTCTTTGAAATGATATTTTTAAGTCTTTAAAAATATGGAATAAATTCCATAAATATACTAAATTTTATTAAATAGGATTTGAGTTATAAAAATGGACTTTTAAATGATAGAAAAGTTGTTTTGATCAAATAAGCTTTGAAAACACTATTTGTAGCACTTTTTGTAGCAATTTTAATAACTTATACAAATTACAGGTTTAACTTAACTATTCTTTCCCAAATATTTTATAAAAAAATTCAAATAAATAAGCGTTTTAAAGATAATTTGAAAGTTTTATAATTATTTTAAAAAGAGTTTAAATAAATGATTAAAGAAAAGCTGTTATAAATAAATGATTAAATCTTGGCTTTAAAAGCCGATGAGTAGACTTGATTTTTCTATTTGTGAGATCTGGATGTGGAGTGCTTAAACTAAGGAGATGTTCAGGAGCAACCAGTGCCTTGGCTCACCTGGCCTCTTCTTGGGCAAGAAATAGAAAAGGTCAAAATGTCGGAAACGAGACAAGTATAAAAGATTTACTTTTCATAAATAATTCCTTAACTTGGATTGTATAAAATAATCTTCCTATACTTAGTGTTAAATACCAAGGAGGGAACTCACACTATTCGTGTGAATTTAAAAGGTGGTCTAACCGTTATTCGATGAATAGTACTTGTTGAATACAGAAATTAATATTGAGTAAAATAAGTATAATTTCTATGAATCCTTTTACTTAATAATGTTTTCCAATACGATTCATGAGAACTGGTTTGGTGTTTTCCAAAGTTAAAGAGAGGCTTAATAATCTCGTATATACTAGAAAAGAAATAATGCATCTCTAAAAAGATGTTTTATCGATAATTGGTTCGGAGAGACCGGGATCAGATTTGCTTTGGCACGTGGTGCGGCATGATAAGTGTAACATCCCCCTACTTGGAGACCCAAAACTAATGGTTACGGATGCTGCAGTCATCCATAGTTATTAATCCTCGGCGATCAAATACGGCAGTGTTAGATACATTGATACACAGAAACACATTAATATGGAAAAAAATTAAAACATCAAACAAAGTCACATTCCATTTCAAACCATTTCCAATTCAATACATAATCCCACAATCGTTAAACATGTTTAGAAAAAATATATTTATTACAACATACGACAAGAGCGACATATGAAGATGCCTCGTCATTGGATGATCAGAGTATATATAGGCAATTTAACAACTTTTCCATTACAAACAACATAACGAAATCAAAATAAAAGAGAACTCTAGATAACTATCATGCCTCATGCACGTCTCCGGAAGCTATATTCGTTTAATGAGGTATCTTGAAACCTCAACTCTCAAACTACTCAAAATCAATTGAGTACCCGAGAGTTTAAGGGAAAACATAAACTTCGAGTCAGACATAAAGCCTGATATGAATAATAATTTACCATCTCAAATCATTTACATATCTAGTGAGACCACGTCGCTTAGCGGAACAGGTTTTCCCCTCACTAGTATCTTAAAACCTTTATAAAACCATATACTGTGCTCCTGCATCCACAATGGTTAAAAAAATTCAAAACAGTATAATATGATGATATGCAAAACAAGTGAATCAATTCTGGATTACCCATCCTCATTCATTTAGACGATCTGTCACCGTTATGGTTTCTAAGATTACTATTAACCTAATAGTTTTCATGGGCTGACTATTAACCGGTAAAGTGATTATGGACTCCCTGTCCAGTTACATAGTTTTCATGGGATCACTAAGAACCTATTGGTAACTCCAATATCTTTACTCTTATCCTAGTTTTCATGGGATGACTAGGAACCTATTGACTAACTATCAATATCTTAATCCGGATATAGTTTTTATGGGCTAACTATAAACCTATTGGCCCCTGCCAATATCAAATGATAGTTTTCATGGGCCGACTATGAACCTATTGGCCCCTGCCAATATCTTTAATTAAGATTTTTAACATTTCTTGAGTTATATTCAGTATTGGGTTAACCTAGCTGGTTATTCTGCTCTTCCCCAAAGTACCATTATGGGTTAATTACATTGTGAATAAATATATGAAGAAGCAATCATAAAAACAAATTAATACTCTCAAAAATCTTTATTTATGCCATTGTTTTTCCTTTAAAATGAGAATGGGCTATTTGTTTTGAAACCTTAAAACATCACTTTCGAAACCACTGGACGACCTCCATCGAAAGCATAGAAAACCTCTTTTCAAAGCTCTAAGTATATACCTTTCGAAGCTCTATAAATCAATCCTTTCGAAACCAATTCATACCTTTCGAATGTGTTAAAACATTGCTTAATAATCTTTAGAAATATAGCTTCGAAACCAATGAAAGTACCCTTTCGAAAGTATTGGGTTTTACTTTTAGAAACCTCTATTGGGTCAAACTAATCATAGGCGAAAGTATCTCTTTTGAAACCTTTAATGAAATAGTTTTGGAGAAAATTGATGGTGTCAGAACCATCTATTTGAAAAGCTCTAAACCTTTGAGTAAAACTTTGAAGGATAGCATCGAAACCCCCTTTCGACACCATTAATTGCATTCGAAACTCCTGAACCCATTTGAAAGCAATTAGGAAGTGACTTAACTTAAGTTTAAAACAAAGGGAACCCTTCGAAAGCATTGATGGCTGCAATACATCTGAAAGGTAAAAGAATAGTGGTTGGGTTTCGACCAGTTTTGAACCACCTCTTTCGAAAGCATTATTTAAAAACAAAGGAACCTATTCGAAAACTCGTACTTAAAACATGATATGGAAACCTACTTCGAAAGCTATTTAGAAAAACCCTCTTTCGAACACATAGGTTTCAACTACGTCACAATATTTAGGTAAAACAAAGCAGACACTTAACATTTGAAAACAAAGATAAGGTTTCGACCCCATCGGAAGTATTGCTTTTGACACCTTAGCTTCCACCTTTCCTCTAATGAACTACGTACCATCTAAGTGATACCTTGTGTATTGGTTTCGATTAGTTGGGTTTCGGTTGGGTTGGTTTCGACTGAGTTGAGGCGAAAGCATTGGGTCGAAGGTCACTTCCAAAAGAAGCGGAACCAACTTTTTATTAGAAAGGCTAATTAATGCTAAGTTTGGTAATTGCTTTATTACTAACCTGCCTATTTGTAAACACCTGATTGGTTGCCTGAAAACTTTTCAAATACTTTACAAAATAACAACCACATTTATCATATCTAAATCAAGGAAAAAAGTAACGTTTAAGCCCTTCCATTATGCAAAACCAATATTGCAAATAAGTCCTTCTTTCAAAATAATTTATTTTCTATTGTAAATCAATTAGTAAAAATCCCCAAAAACTATAGAAAATCACTTTTATCATGTTATCAAACATATTAAAATTTCAGACCCAATTTCTTCCTAAAATAATCGAAATAAATTTTAAACCCAAATATATCATATTTTCTTTTAGAAATTCATAATAAATTTTCCACAGCTTGGAAAATTATGAAAATTTAAACCCATCTCTAAAATCATGTTTTACCTAACATATAATTTTTCCATGGCATTCTAAAATCAATAACAATCGGTTTTTCCCTAAAACCGTGCAAATTCATATGTAAATGAATTGGTTTAAATCTAACTATAATAACTCAAGCATATCGTCATCCAAAACATCATAAAAACTAATTTAATCTTAAATCCGAAAACATAATTATAAAAAAAATAGAGTTGGAATGAATTATTATTCACCATAGATATGATAAGGAGTTTGAGATTTGTAGAAGATTGATTCCCCTAGCTTTGATCCTTAGCTTTAATTTAATTTTTCTTCCTCTTTTCCCTTGTTAGTGGCCGGCTCTATTCTTAGGTTTTTGATTTGCATTTTTGAAAATGAAAAGTGTACGTGAATGGGCAAGAATGTGGAATGTATAGCCATGACTAATAATGGTGCGACTATTTACTAATATGCCCATGTTTAATTAAATACATAAAAGCCAATTTACGCCCATTTAATTAATTACTAAGCACGGCCTTTTTATAATTTTATTCAAATCTCAATCCCCTTATCATCATTATTCTATTTAATTTATCTAATTAAATCTCCTGAATAATGTTATGAAAAATTAGGGGTGTTACAGGCTCCCCCTTTAAAGGATTTCGTCCTCGAAATTCAGTAAGGGCTAAATACTAAACATAGCAATCATCTATAACAACCCTAACAACCATACTAGCCTATCTGACTAGAAATTATCTATATAAATCTAATATAGACATACCCTTAAAGCATATCAGGATAAGAATCTCTAATCCTGTCCTTTGTCTCCTAAGTATAGTTCTTCTCATTATCGCTCCATTGAACTTTCACCAATCTGACTGTCTTGTTCTTTAATCTTTTATCATCCCTCGCTACAACCCGAACTGGTTGTCTATCAAAAGTCAAATTAGGCTCTATTATTAAGTCTTCCAGCCTAGTCGGAGAAATTGTAGTCTCTTATAATTACAAAGATGAGACACATGAAATACATTATGGACACCTATCATACTGCTCGGCAACTCTACTCTGTATGCGAGCTTCCCAATCCTCTCTAAATCTGGAATGGTCCAACATATCTTGTTGCTAGTTTTCCTGACTTTCCAAATTGCAGCACACCTTTCATCGGTGACACCTTAATGAAAACCTTATCTCCAACTGAGAACTTTAGGTCTTTACGCCTCTTATCTGCGTAACTCTTCTGTCTGGACTGAACTTCCTTCATCCTACCTCGGTTTACTTCAATCTTTTCTGATGCCTCTCTAACCAAATCTGGACCTAAGACTAATCTATCTCCAGTCTCCAACCAACATGTTGGTGATTTTCATGGCCTTCCATACAAAGCTTCAAAAGGCGCCATTCTTATACTAGTATGGTAACTATTATTATAGGAAAATTCAACTAAATGTAGGTGATCTTCTCAAGATCCATCAAAGTCTAATGTATAAGCTCTCGGTAAAACCTCGAGTACCTTTTTGACTCTCTATCTCTGCCCACCCGTCTTAGGGTGATATGCAATACTCATATTAAGCTTGGTACCCAATACTTCCTGTAGACTCTTCCAGAATTCACCAGTGAACAAGGCATCTCTATCACTCACTATACTACTAGGAACTCCATGTACTCTAACTATGTTCTTCATGAACAACTTAGCTAAAACATGTGCAGTCTTAGTTGACTTAACAGGAATGAAATGGGCACTCTTGGTCAGTCTGTCCACTATAACTCATATACTTTCATTTCCTCTATTTGACCTTGGCAACCCGTCTATAAAATCCATAGATATCGAATCCCATTTCCAAACTGGAATCTCTAAAGGTTGAAGAAATCCACTCAACTTCTAATGTTCAGCTTTCACTTGTTGACAGTTTTCACACTGGCTAACCCACAAGCCAACATCCATTTTCATACCTTCCCAATAGAAGCTCCTCCTTATATCCTAATACATCTTGGTTCCTCCAGGATGAATCGTAAACTTGGACCGATGACATTCTCCCAGAATTTCCTTCCTCAAGTCCTCCACGTTCGGAACACACAACCGTCCTTTCTTTCTTAACCATCCTCTTTGGCCAAGACTAAAGTCTTTTAGATCATCGATCTCATCTCTAATCTCAAGCCTTCTAATCTTCTCGGCTAATACTGGATCCTCCTTCTGCTTAGAAGCAATCCTTTCGATTAACACTGGTCGAACTTCTAAACAGTACAGCATGGCGGTACTCTGACAAGAACTAGCAGTCGATCTTAACTGTACACCACAACTGGCCAAAGCTTCTAAATCCTTCCACTCCGCCAACATAGCTAATACCACATTCTGATGTCTTCGGCTAAGAGCATCCGCTACCTTATTTTCTTTCCCAGGAGTATACTCTATACTAAAATCATAAGCAGCTAAAAACTCCAGCCACCTCTGCTGTCTCATATTCAATTCCTTCTGAGAGAATAAATACCGTAAAGACTTATGATCGGTATAAAGCTCAAACCTCTCCCCTAAGATATAATGTCTCCAAATATTCAATGCAAAGATTACCGCAGCCAACTCCAAATCAACAGTAGGATGCCTTACTTCATGCGGTCTAAGCTGTCTGGATACGTAGGTAATAAATTTACCCTTCTGTATCAATACTGCTCCAAACCCATTTCCGCATGCATCAGTATACACCACCAACCCTTGGTTTCCGTCTGGAACAACTAAAACTGCTGCATTGGTCAACAAATGCTTTAACTTAAGGAATGCTTCCTCACATTTGTCAGACCAGATATAATTCACCTCCTTCCTGGTTAACTTAGTCAAAGATGCCGCTATCTGCGAGAAATCCTTGATGAATCTCTGATAGTAGCCAGCAAGTCCAAACAACTTCTAATCTCAGTCACCGTCTCTGGTCTCTTACAATTATTCACAGCTTCGATCTTATCTAAATCGACTGACAAGCCTTTCTCTAAAACCACGTGACCAAGAAACTTAACCTCTTTCTTCCAAAAATGATACTTGATAAACTTCGCCTTTAGCTGATTCTGCCTCGACGTCTCAAGCACAACTCTAAGATGATCTTCATACTCTCTTTCATCTTTAGAGTACACCAAAATGTCATCTATAAACACCAACACGAAGCTATCCAAATACTCTCGAAGACTCAGTTCATTAAATCCACAAAGAAAGCAGGTGCATTCGTCAACCCGAATGGCATTACTAACCACTTGTATGAACCATATCTAGTTCGAAATGCTGTCAAAGGAATGTTATCCTCTGCCACTCTTAAATAATGGAAACTTGTTGCCAAATCCAACTGGGAAAACACTACGGCTCCACTCAACTGATCAAACAAATCATCAATTCTCGGCAAAGGATGCTTATTCTTTATCGTCCTCTCATTTAGCTTACGATAGTCGATACACATTCTCAACGGCCCATCTAGTTTCTTCACGAATACCATGGCCACTCCCTAAGGCGAACTGCTTGGTCTAAATAAAATTCCTTCCTTCTAGATCCACTAGTTGCACCTTCAATTACTTTATCTCAGTCGGTGTCATCCTGCTAGGTGGTCTACTTACAGGTTCAACTCCTGACACAAGATCTATCTGAAACTCAACAACTTCGGTGGTAGTCCTGTGACTGGCTCAAAGACATCTGCAAACTCTCTTGCTACCCAGACCTGACTTAGCTCTTCTCCCACTTCCATTGCACTTAACAAAGCACAACTACTCCGATCAGAATTCTCTACTGAGAATATAATTCGGTTATGACTATCAAGGTGTCTTAGTGATATCTCCCCATCTTGGCAAAATATCCTAGCCTCATACCTTCTCAGCAATCCATACCCAAAATGATTCTGAAATCTACGAAATCGAAAACATACAGACTGCATGCAAACTTATGACCTAACAAATCAAGTTCTAACTGGTCACTTCTCATCCCCAGAGTTGTATACCCTCCTATTGGATTCACAACCCTTAAGGAAGTAACAAGGTATGTGAGTTCTAAGCATAACCTATCAACCAAACACTGGGATATAAATGAGTGTAATGCACTAGTATCAAATGGTATCCTAACTGTATACTCTAAATTAAAAACGTACCTTCCATCACAGTCTTTCCTTTATCAGCTGCAGTTGGCTTAGTAGATTATCCAATAGCAAAAACCTTTCCCTTGTCCACCCTAATCGGTTCTAAACACTGATTCTTATAATGCCCAACTTGATCACAGTTAAAGCACTTCACATTCTTCTTATCTGCAGCCTTCTTCCCCTTGCCTAACCGGCACTCATTTGCATAATGACCCTTCTTATCACTGTTAACCTGCCTTTTGGCAAGGCCGTAGATAGGCGGACTTAACTAAATTGACTATTTGTTCGTCGAGGTCGGTTCATGATGGATTTAGTCAACTGGATGGATGGACGATCAAGCATGGTCGATGGGTAAACAAAGTTGCACTCTTGGAAGGTTAGTTGGCTATATTGCTGGTCGTTCGGCATTGTTGGTCGTTCGGCATCAAGGAGGAAAGAGTCGTTCGACATTGCTGGTCATTCGGCATCAAGGAGGTACAGGCCGTTCGACATCAAGGAAGAAAGGGTCATTCGGCATAGCTGGTCGTTCGGCATCAGGGAGGTATAGGTCGTTCGGCATTGCTGGTCGTTCGGCATCAAGGAGGTACAGGCCATTCGACATCAAGGAGGAAAGGGTCGTTCGATATAGTTGGTCGTTCGGCATCAGGGAGGTATAGGTCGTTCGGCATTGGTGGTCGTTCTACATCAGGGAGGTACAGGTTGTTCGGCATCGAGGTGGAAAGGGTCGTTCGACATTGCTGGTCGTTCGGCACCAAGGAGGAACAGGTCGTTCGGCATTAAGGACGAAAAGGTCGTTCGGCATTGTTGGTCGTTGGGCATCAAGGTGGTATAGGCCGTTCGGCATCAAGGAGGAAAGGGTCGTTCGGCATAGCTGGTCGTTCAGCATCAGGGAGGTATAGGTCGTTCGGCATTGGTGGTCGTTTGGCATCAGGGAGGTACAGGCCGTTCGGCATCGAGGTGGAAAGGGTCGTTCGACATTGCTGGTCGTTCGACATTGCTGGTCGTTCAGCATCAAGGAGGAACAGGCCGTTCGGCATTAAGAAGGAAAGGGTCGTTTGGCATAGCTGGTCGTTCGACATCAGGGAGGTATGGGTCGTTCGACATTGGTGGTCGTTCGACACCAGGGAGGTATAGGTCGTTTGGCACTTGGCTGAGTGTTACTTCAACTAGAGTTTGGCCTAGGCTTTAGGTCATGTTACCTCGAGTCGCGGAGCATTTCACTTCGGGTCATTACCATGGTTACTTCGGGTCGGCCGATGGAGGACTTAGGGTTGGTCGAGGTAAAGGGTGTGAGCTCGGCCAAGGTCATAGTGGGCTTGGACTATTCAGGAAGCCCAGCAACCTCCTGGATTTGCCTATAAATACAACATGTGGAGGTTCAGAAAAAGGGGCTTCTTTCGGCTCTCGAGTTTTCTATTTTCTAAGGCTGAGGTTACTCTGCGATCTTGTAACTGTAATCGATCATTGCACCAATAAAAAGGAAAGTTCTGGAGTGGACGTAAGCCGGAGTTAGCCGAACCACTATAAAATCTGTTTTTCTTTACTGCTTTCTTTTTAATTTTTATTGTTCTTCACATTATTACTCTCTACATATACTCTATCTGTGAGCTGTGACTGTTAGTTGGTGCTTTCATTTACATTCGGGTGTTAGTGACCAATTTTGGCGCTAACATTTTGGTGCTTTCACCGAGAAGACAGACACTCAGGAATTTTGGAGCTAGGAACTAGGATTCTAGGAAGCAATGGCTAGGCCATCAACAAGGAAGCAAGTGATAGAAAGAAGCAATCAGGAGGGAAGTCAAGAGGCCTCCTCTGGAGCTGGAGCAGGTCAAGCGTCCATCTATATCACCAGGGACAAGATGGAGACGATGCTAAAAAGGCAAGAAGACATGATACAGAACCTGCTTCGACAGGTTGGACATATTGAGGCACAAAGTCAAGGGAATGGACCAACCGCGGCTGTTGGCATTGCAGAACAAGGAACCGTGGCTGCAGAAGTATGGAGGTCAAAACCAGAACCAGACTGGAGAGGTTGGAGCAGCCAAGGCCTGGGGGCGGACCTCTAGGATTGGATACTGGGAGAGCGGTGAATGAAGCTCAGCAAGCAAGGACCAACGTGAACGTAAATGGCCAACATGAAGAGTACTACCCGGAGTACCCCTTGGGACACTGGGGGCAAAGCAGAGATGCAAACCGGGGACAACCCCTGGATGGAGATGAAAGAATGGCTGGACTAGTACGACGGATTATGAGAGGAGGATTGTCAAGCGGAGGCTTAGAGGAAGTTAGTCGGAGTTCGTTCACTCCGAATATCAGAAATGCTTCAAGTTACCCGCGCTGGATCCTTATGATAGGAAATCAGACCCAACCATGCATATTACCAGATATATCAGGCATATGGAAGTGCTGGAGGCATCCGAGGAAGTGATGGCACGATGCTTCCCTCTATATCTGACAGACTTGGCTGCGCTTTGGTTCAGGCAGCTAGAGAAGGGATCAATCAGAACATGGGGTGAGCTAGTGGAACGCTTCATGAGACAGTTCAGGGTCCACGTAACGCGACCCAAGAGTGTGATGACCTTAGCTTCAATGAAGCAAAGGACCAGAGAGTCCATAAGATATTTTCTATTGCGATTCAATGCAACGGTGGCTTCAGTAGATCGCCCGGATCCATCGATGATTTTGATGGTGGTGGTAGCAGGGGTTGCGGAAGGCACACAGTTTAAGGATTCTTTGGCAAGAGATCCACCACAAGACCTCGGAGAATTCTATCATGAAGCTGAAAGGTTCATTCGGCTAGAGGATTCACACGCCGAAAGGCGAGAAACAAACGCTGTACAAGGCGAAGGAACCTCCAAAGAACTACCTGGAGCCGACAAAGGTAAGCGAAAGCAGGACGACAGATACAACGGTCCTGACAGATGGAAGAAATTCTGAGAACCCAGGTTCAGACAATACATGGACTTGACGAAAAAACTGGAACGGATTTACCCAGAGACTCGGGGGCAGCTCCCCTATCGAAAACCACCCAGAAGAGATCCCACAGAACGGGAACGTAGAAGTGGAAAGTACTGCCTATTCCATGAGCTGGAAGGGCATACTACCGATGAATGTCGCCATCTAAAGGGTGAGGTGGAAGAGCATGTCAGAAGTGGTAGATTGCCACTACGCCAGAGATCAGACGGTGGCCGTAGGACCTGAGCAACTACCGCCTCCACCTAACAGGACTAATCCTGGATCGGGATCACGACTCGTCATCAATTGATCATGATGGCAAGGGCCAAGTTCAGGACTTGAACTTTGGTCGATTACATAAACTCTTTAGATTTGATTTTAAAATAAAACGGCTATTCCACTTACACATGTACGGGAACCAAAGAGATCCCCAGGCATGCTCTAAGATGGTAATAGACCGCTCTGCCCGGAGAGGCAGTATCTAGGTTTATCCTTTGTTTGTGATTGAACATTTGGAATTTTAAATTAATAAATGAACTTGAATTTCATAAAATGAACCCTTGACCAGAGGGTTAAAGGATGAATATTGAAAATTGATTTGAAATTGATCGCTTTATGACCCTACCCGGAGAGACGGGGTCTAGAGTGCAGGGAGTGAAGCTGCTTCGCCGGAGAGCGACAGGATTGGCTCACTCAATGTTGTTTCCCCTTCACCGGAGAGTGACAGGATGGGATCCAGTAAGATCCCGGAGAGGCTGACATCGGTCCAGGAGGATCATGACATCGCTTAATGTTCAAGGACACTGAACCGGAGTGCAGGGAGTGACGCTGCTTCGCCGGAGAGCGATAGGATCGGCTCACTCAACGCTGTTTCCCCTTCACCGGAGAGTGATAGGATGGGATCCAGTAAGAGCCCGGAGAGGCTGACATTGGTCCAAGAGGATCATGACATCGCTTAATGTTCAGGGACACTGAACCAGAGTGTAGGGAGTGATGCTGCTTCGCCGAAGAGCGACAGGATCGGCTCACTCAACATTGTTTCCCCTTCACCGGAGAGTGACTGGATGGGATCCGGTAAGAGCCCAGAGAGGCTGACATCGGTCCAGGAGGATCAGGGCATCGCTAAATGTTCAGGGACGTTGAACCAGAATGCATGGGATAGGTTGCTTCGTCGAAGCGTGACACGATCTGCCTCTTCAATCGTTAAGTTTGGATCAGGCCTGGCAAGTGTCCGGAGAGGCCGTCAACGGTCTGGATAGATCGTAAGATTCGATTGCTGACTTCCAAGGGGCGAATTCGGAATTGGATAACGACTTGGAATGGTCGCAGAATAAACTATTAGATTCGGATGGAATCGTTTGATCATGAATGTATCATGGACTTTGGATATCGGGATAGAAACTATTCAAAACACACCTTCAAATAGCAAGGCATGTTTTGGGGGGCAAAGTGTTAACCCGCCTTTTGGCAAGGCCGTAGATAGGCGGACTTAACTAAATTGACTATTCGTTCGTCGAGGTCGGTTCACGATGGATTTAGTCAACTGGATGGATGGACGATCAAGCATGGTCAATGGATAAACGAAGCTGCACGCTTGGAAGGTCGGTTGGCCATATAGGTGGTCGTTCGGCATCAAGGAGGAAAGGGTCGTTCGGCATTGCTGGTCATTTGGCATCAAGGAGGTACAGGTCGTTCGGCATTGCTAGTCATTCGGCATCAAGGAGGTACAGGCCGTTCGGCATCAAGGAAGAAAGGGTCGTTCGGCATCAGGGGGTATAGGTCGTTCAGCATTGTTGGTCGTTCGACATCAAGGAGGTACAGGCCGTTCAGCATCAAGGAGGAAAGGGTCGTTTGGTATAGCTGGTCGTTCGACATCAGGGAGGTATAGGTCGTTCGTCATTGGTGGTCGTTCGGCATCAGGGAGGTACAGGCTGTTCGACATCGAGGTGGAAAAGGTCGTTCGGCATTGCTGGTCGTTCAGCATCAAGGAGGAACAGGCCGTTCGGCATTAAGGAGGAAAAGGTCGTTTGGCATTACTGGTCGTTCGGCATCAAGGAGGTACAGGCCGTTCGGCATCAAAGAGGAAAGGGTCGTTCGGCATCAAGGAGGTACAGGCCGTTCGGCATCAAAGAGGAAAGGGTCGTTCGGCATCAGGGAGGTATAGGTCGTTCGGCATTGGTGGTCGTTCGGCATCAGGGAGGTACAGGCCATTCGGTATCGAGATGGAAAGGGTTGTTCGGCATTGCTGGTCATTCGACATCAAGGAGGAACAGGCCGTTCGGCATTAAGGAGGAAAGAGTCATTCGGCATAGCTGGTCGTTCAGCATCAGGGAGGTATGGGTCGTTCGACATTGGTGGTCGTTCGGCATCAGGGAGGTATAGGTCGTTCGGCACTTGGGTGAGTGTTACTTCAACTAGAGTTTAGCCTAGGCTTTAGGTCATGTTACTTCGAGTCGCGGAGCATTTCACTTCGGGTCATTACCATGGTTACTTCGGGTCGGCCGATGGAGGACTTGGGGTTGGTCGAGGTGAAGGGTGTGAGCTCGGCCAAGGTCTTAGTGGGCCCGGACTATTCAGGAAGCCCAACAACCTCCTGGATTTGCCTATAAATATAGCATGTGGAGGTTCAGAAAAAGGGGCTTCTTTCGGCTCTCGAGTTTTCTATTTTCTAAGGCTGAGGTTACTCTGCGATCTTGTAACTATAATCGATCATTGCACCAATAAAAAGGAAACTTCTGGAGTGGACGTAGGCCGGAGTTAGTCGAACCACTATAAAATCTGTTGTTCTTTACTGCTTTCTTTTTAATTTTTACTATTCTTCACATTATTACTCTCTACATATACTCTATCTGTGAGTTGTGATTGTTAGTTGGTGCTTTCATTTACATTCGGGTGTTAGTGACCAATTTTGGTGCTAACAATCACACTTATAGCAAACTAAATCAGTCTTTCCTTCTTTTCAGCATCTCCCTTCTGGGCTCCCTTCTTCTTAAAGAACTTTATTTTCTTTCCCAAAGGACCCTGGGTTTCAACTGGCTTCTCTCTAGCACAAACAACAAGCATCTCTTCATGGTGAATTGCCATCTCCACAACTAAATTACTAGGATCGCGAAGATGTGGTAGGGTCGCCCTAGCAATATTGGGCCTCGGTTCCCTAGTAAACTTCTCATTCCTTCTGAAGACGGTGTCTATAGTATTATTAACGATACAACTCCTCAAAGTTAGTGGCATACTCAACAATCGACATCTCTCCCTGCTCCAGATCCATAAACTTCCTCATCAACTCTGACTTAGTAAACTCAGAAGCAAACTTCTACTCAAATCTCCTTCTAAAATCTGCCTACGTCAACTACTCCTCCGGAACTCCGGCAGTAACAGTATTCCACAAATGAAGCACTGACCCTTGTAACTGCCTAGAGGGCAACATTCTCTTTACCCATCATCTAAACCCAAATCAACAAAGATACGCTCACAATGCAACAGCCAATTCTCTACCTCAATAGTATTCTCCGTCCCCATAAATGGCTTCCAACCAAGACTGATGTAGTCCCTGGTCAGCCTTGCATAAATATTCCCAACTGGATCCACAGGATTAACTCCTCCAACATTTCCAGCAACACCAGCAGTAGCTCCTACTTGCATCATATTTATGAAGAATTGATACATCACCCTCATATCTACTGATGGATTTCTAGCACCCACATTGGCATTAGCATTAGCCGGTCGGCCCGAGTTCCTCCTAGTAGTGGGTCGAGCATTTCCATTGGTTGTGGTGCTTCCTCCACCGAGATTTCCTTTTTTGTTTCCTGCTTCAATATCTTCTTTCTCATAAATCTACATACGAGCCTTAGTAAGATATAAAAGAACGGTTTAAGAGAGAAGGGACCATGTACTTATATATATATATATATATATAAATATATATATCAAATACAAGTACATTACTATAGCGTTAACCCAACCTCGATTATATTTCTGATTCATTGGATTATGTTTGAAAATATTTTAGGTTTAATTTCTTTTAAAGTTTCATAAACCTATGCTCTGATACCAACTTGTAACATCCCCTACTTAGAGGCCCAAAACTAACAACTACGGATGTTGCAGTCAACCATAGTTATTAATTCTCGACGAGCAAATACAGTAGTGTTAGATACATTGATACACAGAAACACATGAATATGGAAAAAATTTAAAACATCAAACAACATCACATTCCATTTCAAACCATTTCCAATTTATTACATAATCTCACAATCATTAACCACGTTGAGTGAAAATGTATTTATTACAACATACGCCAAGAGCGACATATGGAGATGCCCCATTGGATGATCAGAGTACATATATAGGCAATTTAATAACTTTTCCATTACAAACAACACAGCGGAATCAAAATAAAAAGAAGTAGCTATCATGCCTCCTGCACGTCTCCGGAAGCTTTATTCGTCTAATGAGGTACCTGAAAACCTCATCTCTCAAACTACTCAAAATTAATTGAGTACCCGAGAGTTTAAGGGAAAACATAAACTTCGAGTCAGACATAAAGCTTGGAATGAATAATAATCTACCATCTCAAATCATTTAGATATCTAGTGAGACCACGCCGCTTAGCGGAACGGGTTTTCCTCTCACTAGTATCTTAAAAACTTTATAAATCCATATACTGTGCTCCTTCATTCATAATGGTTAAAAAAATTGAAAACAATATAATATGATGATATGCAAAACAAGTGAATCAATTCTGGATTACCCATCCCCATTCATTTAGACGATCTGTCACCGTTATGGTTTTTAAGGTTACAATTAACCTAATAGTTTTCACGGGCTGACTATTAATCGGTAAAGTGATTATGGACTCCCTGTCCAATTACATAGTTTTCATGGGATTACTAAGAACCTATTGGTAACTCCAATATCTTTACTCTTATCCCAGTTTTCATGGGATGACTAGGAACCTATTGACTAACTGTCAATATCTTAATCCGGATATAGTTTTCATGGGCTAACTATAAACCTATTGGCCCTTGCCAATATCAAATCATAGTTTTCATGGGCTGACTATGAACCTATTGGCCCCTACCAATATCTGTAATTAAGATTTTTAACATTTCTTGAGTTATATTCACTACTGGGTCAACCTATCCGGTTATTTTGCCCTTCCCCAAAGTACCATTATGGGTTAATTATAATGTGAATAAATATATGAAGAAGCAATCATAAAAAAAGTAATACTCTCAAAAATCTTTATTTATGCCATGGTTTTTCCTTTAAAATGAGAATGGGCTGTTTGTTTTGAAACCTTAAAACATCACTTTCGAAACCACTGGATGACCTCCATCGAAAGCATAGAAAACCTCTTTTCAAAGCTCTAAGTATATACCTTTTGAAGCTCTATAATTCAATCCTTTTGAAGCCAAATCATACCTTTCGAATGTGTTAAAACATTGCTTAATAATCTTTAGAAATCTAGCATCAAAACCAATGAAAGTACCCTTTCGAAAGTATTGGGTTTTACTTTTAGAAACCTCTTTTGGGTCAAAGTGATCATAGGTGAAAGTATCTCTTTCGAAACCTTTAATAATATAGTTTTGGGGATAATTAATGGTGTCGGAACCATCTATTTGAAAAGCTCAAAACCTTTGAGTAAAACTTTGAAGGATAGCATCGAAACCCCCTTTCGACACCATTGCCTTCGAAACCCCCGAATCCCTTCGAAAGCATTTAGGAAGTGACTTAGCTTAAGTTTAAAACAAAAAGAACCCTTCGAAAGCATTGATTACTGCAATACATCAGAAAGGTAAAAGAATAGCGGCTGGATTTCGACCAGGTCAGAACCACCTCTTTCGAAAGCATTATTTAAAAACAAAGGTACCCATTCGAAAGCTCCTACTAAAAACATGATACGGCAACCTACTTCAAAAGCTATTTAGAAAAAACCTCTTTCGAAAACATAGGTTTCGACTACGTCACAGTCTTTAGATAAAATAAAGTAGGCACTTAACATTTGAAAACAAAGCTAAGGTTTCAACCTCATCAGAAGTATTGCTTTCGACACCTTGGCTTCCGCCTTTCCTCCAATCCACTGCGTACCATCTAAGTGATACCTTGTGTATTGGTTTTGATTAGGTGAGTTTCGGCTGGGTTGGTTTTGACTGAGTCGAGGCGAAAGCATTGGGCCGAAGGTCACTTCCAAAAGAGGTGGAACCAACTTTTTATTAAAAAGGCTGAATTAATGCTAAAATTTAGTAATTGCTTTATAACTAACCTGCCTATTTGTAAACACCTGATTGGTTGCCTGAAACTTTTCAAATACTTTACAAAATAACCGTCGCATTTACCAGATCTATATCAAGGGAAAAAGTAATGTTTAAGCCCTTCCATTATGCAAAACCAATATTGCAAATAAGTCCTTCTTTAAAATAATTTATTTTCTATAGTAAATCAATTAGGAAAATTCCCCAAAAATTACAGAAAATCACTTTTATCATGTTATCAAACATATTAAAATTTCAAACCCAATTACTTCCTGAAATAATCGAAATAAATTTTAAACCCAAATATATCATATTTTCTTTTAGAAATTCATAATAAATTTTCCATAGCTTGGAAAATTATGAAAATTTAAACACATCTCTAAAATCATATTTTACCTAACATATAATTTTTCCATGGCATCCTAAAATCAATAACAATCGGTTTTTCCCTAAAACCATGCAAATTCATATGTAAATGAATTGGTTTAAATAAAACATATAATGACTCAAGCATATCATCATCCAAAACATCATAAAAACGAATTTAATCTTAAATCCGAAAACATAAGACTACAAAAACAAAGTAGAGATGGAATGAATTATTATTCACTTATATATGATAAGGAATTTGAGATGTAGAAGATTGATTCCCTTAGCTTTGATCCTTAGCTTTGATTTAATTTTTCTTCCTCTTTTCCCTTGTTAATGGCCGGCTCTATTTTTAGGTTTTTGATTTGTGTTTTTGAAAATGAAAAGTTTATGTGAGTGGGCAAGAATGTGGAATGTATAACCATGAGTAATAATGGTGCGACTATTTACTAGTATGCCCATGTTTAATTAAATAGATAAAAACCAATTTAAGCCAATTTAATTAATTACTAAGCACGACCTTCTTATAGTTTTATTCAAATCTCAATCCGCTTATCATCATTATCCTATTTAATTTATCTAATTAAATCTCCTGAATAATATTATCAAAAATTAGCAATAGGGGTTTCTCTCTTTGTGTTTGGTGTCGAGCAGAAGACTCTTACTTTTACATGTTCTCCGAGTTGATGCAGTCGAGAGGTTGGCTATAAAAGCAAATAGTGAGATACCAGTGTGAGCAATGGTGGTTGTACCCACTACCGAAGGGCCGAAGGCTCAATCGTCACATTTGATATCAAACCTTAGGTTAAGCGAACACCTAAGTCTAATAGGGGTAAAGTCTCATCAGAGATAGGGTTAGTAGCACCTTAGGATGAGTAACTCATTAGAGATAGGGTAAGCGACACCCTAGAATGAGTTGAGTGCATTATATAAGAGTGCGTATTTGTTAATGATATATAAAAATGATTTGTTTTGAAAATATGGTAAATGAAATAATTTTACCTAAGGTTATATTTTAAATATAAAGAATATATTTTGGAAAATATAGTTAGTTATGGTATTAAAGTCATAAATTGGATAATTGTTTTAAAAAAAAGTTAGTTAAATCAAGAATAAACATCTTGTGATTAGAATTTCACAGTTTGATTGTAAGATGTTAAATAATGGTATTGAGAGGACTAAAAATAGGGAGGAAAACCTAAGATTTGGAAAATGAGAACTTTTATCTAAAGGGTTTACTATGAGAAAGGATTTTGAAAGCCGATGATAATAATGATTGGAAAACATTCTAGCAAAAAAATTTCAAAATGATTTTTGAAAAGAGATAATTTTTTTTATAAAGATCTCGATTTGCTTCCTAATTATTGATTAAACCTTGGTTTGAAAAGCAGTATACTTATTAAGTTAGGATAAATACTTAGTGTCTACTTCTAAGTATTTGTGTTTATATTTGTAGAATCCATACGGAGGGAAGTATTCAAAAGGAGAAACCTCAAGAGCGGATTGGGGTAAGAAAGATGATCTAATCATTCTTTCAAGTGATGAGGAAGAATCCATAGAAGAAGAATCTAATCTATATACTCATAGAGACGAAGATCGTTACCCGATGGTGGGAATGCTTATACCTCTCCCAACTCTAGATTTGGTCATAATATCTAGTGACGCAGAGGCCACTCCAGCCTCAAAAGAAAGGTGGATCACTAACCTCGCCAGTTCATAATTCAAACCTGAAGAAGAACTCATAGAGGAAGAGTCTGAACTAGAGGAGAACCCAAATGATATAATATCAAATGAATTTAACCACAGTAGTGGGGACATCAGTATCATATTGGAGATGGATGAGGATCATGTTATTTGGCATGAGGAGTCATCAAGTTCATACATTCATGGGATTATATGGAAGATAATGAAGAGGAAGCTAAGGAAGAAGCTACGGAGGAATTCGAAAATCCTAGGGAGATGGGAATGCAAGGATTAGAGGAATTGGAACAAGTGAAAATGTTACAGGGAGTACCAGTCGGACTTGGACATGTTCCATGGAATCAGCCTTGGCTACCATATATGGAGGATGAGATACAGCAAAATGAAAACGGAAATAAAGCTGATGAAGGACAAGAAAGTAAGGATGAGTATGTTGGGGAAGTTTCGTTGGAGTTTGGATATTGGAGTGCACCATCGGCAATGGATTCTGAGTGATGATTGAGATTGTGATTGAATATTTATGACCATCTATATAGTATTAAGTATTAAGTAGTAGCCTATATGTATGGCTTGTGATAAGGTGGTGTTAAGGTTAGTCATATATTTTTATTTTTATTATGTACTGCTATTATGTACCCAAGTAAGAATAGGATGACTTAAGGATGATCCAAGTATGATAGGAATGGTGGATGTAAGATATGAAGTGGTATAATATAACTATGAGCTTTCATTTTGACTTTGTTCATTTGCAATTACATAAATCACTCAAGTACATTAACAAGAATTCTTGATAAAGGAAGAAAAATTTAAATAGAGAATTTTCTTTGTAAGATAAAAAGGTATGTTATGAAATGTTTAAAAATTTAAAACAAACATATTTTTGAAAAGATAAAGTATAAATGCATTATCCATTAATTATTTCACAACATAACTTAACCTAATATTTGGATATAAAACTTTGATAATCAAAAAGAATTTATCACTCGATGCTCGATGGCAAACATTGATAAGTTTTTGTAGTCAGATGCTTACATTTTCTATCATAGTTGAGAGCTATGCAAGGAAAATAAAAGTTCCGTACTAGAGAATCGAAGGATCAATACTAGTTCGGAAGTAAAATTATATATTCTAAAAAGATATCGGAACAACTATCACGTACATATAATCAATATACATTATACAAGTGTAAGTTTAAAAATAATATTTTGGGCAAACACCTTTAAGTTTTGCGTTATAATTTCGAGGAAGAAATTCTTTTAAGGAGGGAAGTCTGCAACGACCCGTAAATTTATCAATTTGATAAATTATATTTATTTTTAAATATTCAAAGATAAGCTTTTTAAAACATAGATTATGATGTTTTGAACAATAATGATGGTAATCTTATTTTGAACAAGTATTTACAAAAATATAAACTTTGAAAAAATATCAATAAATTAGTCGAAAATCGTTTTATCAATAAACAGTTCTGTAATTATCAGAAGTCGTGCATGAAGCTGGATACGTACACTTATTTATTGTAAGAGTTCGAAAACTCGGCCTTCGAAAATCGGCACCCGTACTTCACTTGTACTCAAAATACCGTAGATTCAAACGCCGAATCTGGCTTCTCGGAGCTTATAACACCATTAAGTATAACAACACAGCGGAAGAAAAAGAATATATCAATATATATAACATTGATACAATGACAGATACAAAAATCTGATACAATATGATACAACAGAATGATACAACAGATATCAATATACATCAGAGATATGATACAAGAAATAGCAGCGGAAATAAAATGGATAACACCAGCAGTGGATAGAATATCTCCAATAGAATGCTCCAATCCATAGCTAGCGGAAAGCAAGGTCAGTCGTCCAAGGACTGACTAGCTCCAGATAATCTACTCAACCTGAATATCTAAAAAACCCAACTCTAGACTGCTCGTGTGGAAAATTATGAGCACCCAGAGTTTAGGAAAGGAACAATAAACTCCGAGTCAGTCGTGGAACTGGTGTGAGCAACAATAACAGTTTATCTTTAAACAACAACAAAGGATTTTTAACATTGAAACCCGCAATGCTTTTGGAAAATGAAACTACCATAAGACCTCCCACCACACACACAATGCAAACGCGGACTTGGAGGAGATTGCTTCTTATGTTAGTCAAATATGCTTACTACGCAAAAGAAAACTCTTTTGATATTATTACTAGTGCATAGTGTACAAGATCATTTCGAATATACAATATTAATCTTAGCCAGCATAGGTACCATTATATTATGCCTGCTATAGCTGCCTCCTGAGGAGACAGGTTCTACAATTGCAATCGTAAAGGTACGTATTCTTTCTTTGGAATTCCAACAAATGGTCAGGCTAAGGAACTTCCTTTCCTACTGCCGAATGGGATCGCCTCTGGCTGGACGTCCCGAGAGACAAACTGCTCTCTGCCAACACAAGGTCGGGTTACCCCTGTAACAGGTAACTCACGAATATGCCATCCCCCGGTCCTTTGGGACCTTTATCCGAGGCCACGATATCCAACACCACACATAATAAATAAAGTGTTTCCACATGAGTGAGTATCTGGGCTCCATACCATGATACCACCCTTTTCCAGAAGGAAATGACATACCCTAAAGGGCGCGACCCTCATAACCTTGCCGCATATTCCTGTTTCGACCATTTCCGGGGAGTGAGGTCTGACGAAGTCTCGTCCACAAAGCTACGCTTTGTCACAAAGCCATACTTTGGGTAAACAGATGATCAAAGTAATGATCACAAAGATAAATGATCAAACAATGATCATATCACAAATGATCAAACGATGATCATCACACAGCAACACTCAGCATGTCACATTACCAAATTGGGAGTATATTGCTGATAACCTTCAACTACATAACCTCTGAGCTCGTACGTCTCAGAGAAGGGTGTTAAGCTAAGAGAATAAATTCTCCGCCACCAAACAGAAATGTATTTGAAAGAAATATGCTTTATATCTCAAAATGTAATGTCAGACATGTAACCATACAAGTCTGTTCCGGGTTCGAACAGAACCGAAGGCACTTCCGAAGAAGCCCTTGCAAATCCGGGTATTCACAATCCCGATTGGACTTCCCATCACTTAGGGGATCTCTATACCAGGAGCTACCCAGTGCAGAGACAATCGATAGGTTATCCTATCGTTTTCGCAAACACCCGGTCTTTAACACCGGTCTTCAAATGCCATCCATATACGACGTATCACTTATTCGGAATGGGTTATGTGACACAAAGGTCTTTTTTCGGCTAACCCGAATAGTGAGCATAATATTCAAAGACATATGGATAATGGGATTTCAATTAAGTCACAACTTATTACCCAAAACTTTTTCTTCAAATGGTTCAACAAATTACCATTCTCAAACCTTTAAACAAAAAGATTCATTTTAACAACCTTCAACAGTTTAAACAATTTCCACACTTTAATGTTTTAAACAAAAGATTCATTCACAGATTTTCCAACTTAATTCCCATTTCAATTGGATTAACTCATTAAATCTTTAAAACAAAGATTTAATTCATAGCTTTCAAAACAATTTCATTTCAAACGGTTTAAACAAATCATCATTTTAAATCTGTTAAAAATAAACAGATTTAATTCATAGCTTTCTAAAGGGATTCATTCATAACTTGGAAAACCATTTTTTTCAATTCAATATTGAAATTCCTTCAATTAAACTAGAATTTCATTTCTTATATGAAAGCTTTTATCATTTGAAGACAAACAGTTTTCATTTCGGAAAATCTGACTCATTTATACGAGTTAAAGTTCTTGGGTTAAATTCAAATTCCCAAACCAATATTTTAAAATGGTTCCAATTCATATAAACACATTTATAACATCTTTAACTAAAATTTCCAACCATGGAATTCAATTCCTTATTTTGAATTCAAATTCAAATTGAATTATTTAAATTGGAAAACTTTATCAAGTTATTCAAAATAGCTTTCATCTTTGAAAACACCTTTTCAAAAGCTTTAACATTTAACCCAAATCCATTTTCAAAATCAATTGAAATTAAAATTTCAATTTCAAAAATATTAAATTTAAATTACCTGTGACTTAATCGATTTTCTCGTGAATTCCATATTTGTGTGTGTAACAGTGTGGTCTAGGGGTTTTACACAGTAGTGCAACATCATTCAATCATTACAGATTAAAATACAGAAAAATAGTTGATAAGCGGTATAACGATAACGCTTATCTTTCATTCACAAATCACAAATATATATCTATCACAGATAATAAATTACATCATAGATAATTAGTTACATTTATCCCAGATAAATAACTACAGACCATAACACAAATCAGGATGTATCACAAAGCATCACATATCAGGGAATATCAAACAATCCAATTATTCAGTCAAGTCCAACATTCACAAGTAGGATCACTTATTAATTTATACCAGATTAATTACTTATGAATAACTACAAATCTTGGTTAATTAATCATTAATTAATGATAAACCATTTTAATTAATTGACCTTTAATCATTTATTGACTAACATTTAATTAATTAATTATCCTCAAATTAATTACCTTAATTAATAAATCATATTAATTAATTAACCTTTAAACCAGTTACATAATTAATAAATCCCTTAATTGATTTCATTAAGTAATTAACCATTTACAATTGATTATCTTAATTAATAAATCTAATTAATTATCAAAATTAATCACATTAATTTAACTACTTAATAATTTCTAGTTAATATCTTCATTAACTAATAACATTGCTTTCTTGAGAAATTATCTTAGATTAATTCATTATTAATCATTTCTAATTATAAATTAATCAAAATTATTTATTTATAAATTAAATAAATCATTCTTTAATTACCTTATTAATTTAAATCATTTTATTACCTTAATTATCTCTAAGATAATTAATTTCTTTATTAATGATTTCATTAACTTTTAAGTGTATTTTAAACATTACACCTTCGAATTTAAATTAAATTACATTTTGAATTTAAGATTCAAAATGATCATTCTTTTAAACATTGATCCAATTTAAAGTTCAATCAAAAATCCTTAAAAATAAATGTAAATAACATCTATTACTTATATAAGAAAAAGCTTTTAAACTAACTACTTAATTTAAAACATTCAGATTTAAAAACTGATTTGAATTCAAGAAAACTTGAATCCATATTTAACATTTGATTTAAACTTGATTTACTTGCTTTTAAAACTTGGTTTTAAATTCTTGATTTAAAAATCAAAATTCATTTTTTTAAACCTTAAGATTCAAAAGTTCCATTTAAATCTATACTTAAGACTTTTAATTTACAGTTTAAATTCTGTTTTTTTGAGTTTTGAACTAAGTTTAAAAACCTGGAACAGTCAGGTTTACTAATGCCTGAACAACATCTGACTCGAGTCAACCTGATTTACTTCGAGTCCTTCCTCCCTTTGCTTCGAGTCATCCCCTCGAAAAACTCGCGTATTCCCCCGAGTATAAAATTCCTCTGTACTCAAAAAGTTCACCAGATTTCCACAGTGCACCGTGCACGTGTACATCCTAGATCATCATCTCTGGCCAGCACTTCATCGACGAGCAAGTCGAAGGTCATCCCCAGCTCCGACCCCAACCACCAGTCCCCCTCCAGTTCATCTCGAACTCGAATTCGAGTAAAAACAAAACCTGGAACACTCGCAACCCTCAACTTCCCAACCTGTCAACGCCACTTGCTCGATGCTCCGACCACCAGAGGCCACCAAACTCCGGCCGTAGCCTCGTCCACCTTCCCTCTATCAAACCCCAGAAGCATGTGACACTCGATCCATCATCGATGATGCGCGAGTGTAAAACATCAGCCACCCCAAAATTAGGTCACCAGAATTCGAACGCCTCCGGCCGCCACCATGGTCATCGTCCGACCATCACTGCATTTTTCTCGAATTCAATGATCACCCAAGCACCTTTGGAAGCAACCCCATCACCCCCGATCAACTAGTTCACCCGAAAATGATGAAAACACACATTCCATTCATCCTAGAAAATCTCACCATTCACTTAATTAAAAATTGAGATTTCTTCACCTAAATTCAACATTTACTATCACAATTCTAATCATGGATTCAATTCAAGAATTTAAGACGTTTGGTTTTTCCCCAATTTCAAAGGTTCACTATCTTTTTATAAATTTTGAGATAACTACTTAATACATATTCCTGAATCTATTGTTAAAATTTATATTACACTACCATCATCACTTTTTATTTAAAGATCAAGACCTAAATTTGAGTGTAATAGGATATTTAAATTTTTGTTTTGCTTTGCTGTTTGGACAGAGATCATCACAGAGTTCAAATATATACATACAGGCATAGATTTTCATATTCACAGAGCCATTTACTCATATTTACATAGCAAAGAACATTCATGCAATCATACTATAACATTCCATATAAATTTATCACAGGCATCAAGCAAAACTTTGTTTAAAACTGTTTTTAAATTTAAAAGTTACTCACAGTTGCTTTTCCAGAGAAAGAAAACAGGGCTTCAAGTTGAAGTTCTTTTCTTTTGATCCAAGCTTTTAACTTCCAGTTGAAATCTTCTTGTTTGTATTGATTTTGTTTTGTTTGTTTTAATTGAATTTTTTTGTTTAAGATCAAGATGTTTGCTTGCTTCAGATTTCTCAGCTTTGAAGATGGATGAAATAAAATGAGATGAGGAAGCTGATATACAATTGAGTCTACAAGTGAAAAATATTGTACAGGTGATAATTACTTTGTACAAATAATGTTATATTTTTTTTCTTTGTACCATCATTCAGAGATTTCTTTTCATTTTGGAGGCTGAACATTAATTGACTTGTACAAAGTATATACATATATCTATACGCATATCTTCTTTTGCAGCCAAAGATATCTTATTTTTCTTTTGTTTATGTCCTCACCACTTGCCTTGCATTGATGATCTTGTACCATATTACCTTATTTTATACATTGCATTTCGGCTATACAAGTTGAAGAAATTTGGGTGGCTTCATTTATTAGCTTGTACAATATAAATTTTTATTTCCTTCGGCAGTACCAACATATGAGATAGTGGTGGCTAAAGATATTTGCATTGATTATCATTTATCTTCAAGTCTGGTTTCATACTTGCATATATATATAATGTTGTCTTTATTTTCATGAGTACATACTTAACTATGTATAGATGTTTGTTAGAATTTAATTTATATGTTTATTTCTATTTTACAAATCTATATAATTTATCTTGTATATATTTATATCTCTATTTTAAATATTTGTTATTATTATTTTACTTCAATATTTTATTGTCTTATATTTATATTTATCGATTTATTTTATAAATCCAAATTATTATTAACCATCAATTCTAAATTTTATATGATTTAATATATATTCTACAAAGGATCGGGGAAACTCGCTTCCATCTATCGATTAATTTCACAATTTAATTCAAAAATTAAATTAATTATCAATTTAAATTTAATTAAAATCCGGGGTCGTTACAGACTTCTCCCCTTAAAAGAATTTCGTCCTCGAAATTGCCAGGGAGACACAGAGATAGATGAAGAATGTTTCATCAAATCAACTGAACATTGATCTATTCTGCATTTTGCTTACCAAATCAGAATATCAATAATAGATACGGGAACGAATCTATTTAACAATCAACAAAATGCTCAGGTTATCCGGATCTACGAAACATGCAATGACATCGGTTAGTTCGAAGTGATAACTAACCATCCGTAGAATATATCCGGACCCAAAGAATAGATAGATATATGGATACAATTTCAAAACTTTCAGTTTTAAAAACTAAATTATACCTATCATCCATATATAGCAAACAAAGCAAACAATACATCAAAACAAACAATTTTGGTCCATCCGGAGTTTATGTCCCATATTCACATATCGAATCTCCTTCTTGGATCTACCAGAAACTATCGAAGAATTGAGAAAGGAGATGTTGAAAAAAAGAGATTGATAGAGAAAAGGTTTGCTTCCTTGTTGTTACAGGGTATTGACCATTTATAGTCGTATTCCCTTGTCCCCTATCTCATTCTCTTCTTGCACTCATACTTCCTATCAGTGGATAGCAAGAGAATTTACTGAGGCATTCGAACAGATATCTAAGAATTACTCATTCTAGGGTATACTTCACCCTATCTCTAATGAGTTACTTAATGTGTTATACTCCTAAGATAAAGTTCAACCTTAGCTCTGATACCAAATGTAACGATGCGAATTTTTCGCGTTCGAAAATCGACATCCATACTTTACATCGTACTCAAAATGCCGTAGATTCAAACGCCGAATCTGGCTTCCCGGAGCTTATAACACCATTAAGTATAACAACACAGCGGAAGAAAAATAATATATCAATATATATAACATTGATACAATGACAGATACAAAAATCTGATATAATATGATACAACAGAATGATACAACAAATATCAATATACATCAGAGATATGATACAAGAAATAGCAGCGGAAATAAAATGCATAACACCAGCAGTGGATAGAATATCTCCAATAGAATGCTCCAATCCATAGCTAGCGGAAAGCAAGGTCAGTCGTCCAAGGACTGACTAGCTCCAGATAATCTACTCAACCTGAATATCTGAAAACCCCAACTCTAGACTACCCGTGTGGAAAATTATGAGCACCCAGAGTTTAGGAAAGGAACAATAAACTCTGAGTCAGTCGTGGGACTGGTGTGAGCAACAAAAACAGTTTATCTTTAAACAACAACAAAGGATTTTTAACATTGAAACCCGCAATGCTTTTGGAAAATGAAACTACCATAAGACCTCCCACCACACACACAATGCAAACGCAGACTTGGAGGAGATTGCTTCTTATGTTAGTCAAATATACTTACTACGCAAAAGAAAACTCTTTTGATATTATTACTAGTGCATAGTGTACAAGATCATTTCGAATATACAATATTAATCTTAGCCAGCATAGGTACCATTATATTATGCCTGCTATAGCTGCCTCCTGAGGAGACAGGTTCTACAATTGCAATCGTAAAGGTTCGTATTGTTTCTTTGGAATTCCAACAAATGGTCAGGCTAAGGAACTTCCTTTCCTACTGCCGAATGGGATCGCCTCTGGCTGGACGTCCCGAGAGACAAACTGCTCTCTGCCAACACAAGGTCGGGTTACCCATGTAACAGGTAACTCATGAATATGCCATCCCCCGGTCCTTTGGGACCTTTATCCGAGGCCTCGGTAACCAACACCACACATAATAAATAAAGTGTGTCCAAATGAGTAAGTATCTGGGCTCAATACCATGATACCACCCTTTTCCAGAAGGAAATGACATACCCTAAAAGGCGCGACCCTCATAACCTTGTCGCATATTCATGTTTCGACCATTTTCGGGGAGTGAGGTCTGACGAAGTCTCGTCCACAAAGCTACGCTTTGTCACAAAGCCATGCTTTGGGTCAACAGATGATCAAAGTAATGATCACAAAGATAAATGATCAAACAAATGATCATATCACAAATGATCAAACGATGATCATCACACAGCAACACTCAGCATGTCACATTACCAAATTTGGAGTATATTGCTGATAACCTTCAACTACATAACCTTTGAGCTCGTACGTCTCAGAGAAGGGTGTTAAGCTAAGAGAATAAATTCTCCGCCACCAAACAGAAATGTATTTGAAAGAAATATGCTTTATATCTCAAAATGTAATGTCAGACATGTAACCATACAAGTCTGTTCCGGGTTCGAACAGAACCGTAGGCACTTCCGAAGAAGCCCTTGCAAATCCGGGTATTCACAATCCCGATTGGACTACCCATCACTTAGGGGATCTCTATACTAGGAGCTACCCAGTGCAGAGACAATCGATAGGTTATCCTATCGTTTTCGCAAACACCCGGTCTTCAACACCGGTCTTCAAATGCCATCCATATACGACGTATCACTTATTCGGAATGGGTTATGTGACACAAAGGTCTTTTTCCGGCTAACCCGAATAGTGAGCGTAATATTTAAAGACATATGGATAATGGGATTTCAATTAAGTCACAACTTATTACCCAAAACTTTTTCTTCAAATGGTTCAACAAATTACCATTTTCAAATCTTTAAACAAAAAGATTCATTTTAACAACCTTCAACAGTTTAAACAATTTCCACACTTTAATGTTTTAAACAAAAGATTCATTCACAGATTTTCCAACTTAATTCCCATTTCAATTGGATTAACTCATTAAATCTTTAAAACAAAGATTTAATTCATAGCTTTCAAAACAATTTCATTTCAAATGGTTTAAACAAATCATCATTTTAAATCTGTTAAAAATAAACAGATTTAATTCATAGCTTTCTAAAGGGATTCATTCATAACTTGGAAAACCATTTTTTTCAATTCAATATTGAAATTCCTTCAATTAAACTAGAATTTCATTTCTTATATGAAAGCTTTTATCATTTGAAGACAAACAGTTTTCATTTCGGAAAATCTGACTCATTTATACGAGTTAAAGTTCTTGGGTTAAATTCAAATTCCCAAACCAATATTTTAAAATGGTTCCAATTCATATAAACACATTTATAACATCTTTAACTAAAATTTCCAACCATGGAATTCAATTCCTTATTTTGAATTCAAATTCAAATTGAATTATTTAAATTGGAAAACTTTATCAAGTTATTCAAAATAGCTTTTATCTTTGAAAACACCTTTTCAAAAGCTTTAACATTTAACCCAAATCCATTTTCAAAATCAATTGAAATTAAAATTTCAATTTCAAAAATATTAAATTTAAATTATCTGTGACTTAATCGATTTTCTCGTGAATTCCATATTTGTGTGTGTAACAGTGTGGTCTAGGGGTTTTACACAGTAGTGCAACATCATTCAATCATTACAGATTAAAATACAGAAAAATAGTTGATAAGCGGTATAACGATAACGCTTATCTTTCATTCACAGATCACAACTATATATCTATCACAGATAATAAATTACATCATAGATAATTAGTTACATTTATCCCAGATAAATAACTACAGATCATAACACAAATCAGGATGTATCACAAAGCATCACATATCAGGGAATATCAAACAATCCAATTATTCAGTCAAGTCCAACATTCACAAGTAGGATCACTTATTAATTTATACCAGATTAATTACTTATGAATAACTACAAATCTTGGTTAATTAATCATTAATTAATGATAAACCATTTTAATTAATTGACCTTTAATCATTTATTGACTACCCTTTAATTAATTAATTATCCTCAAATTAATTACCTTAATTAATAAATCATATTAATTAATTAACCTTTAAACCAGTTACATAATTAATTAATCCCTTAATTGCTTTCATTAAGTAATTAACCATTTACAATTGATTATCTTAATAAATCTAATTAATTATCAAAATTAATCACATTAATTTAATTACTTAATAATTTCTAGTTAATATCTTCATTAACTAATAACATTGCTTTCTTGAGGAATTATCTTAGATTAATTCATTATTAATCATTTCTAATTATAAATTAATCAAAATTATTTATTTATAAATTAAATAAATCATTCTTTAATTACCTTATTAATTTAAATCATTTTATTACCTTAATTATCTCTAAGATAATTAATTTCTTTATTAATGATTTCATTAACTTTTAAGTGTATTTTAAACATTACACCTTCGAATTTAAATTAAATTACATTTTGAATTTAAGATTCAAAATGATCATTCTTTTAAACATTGATCCAATTTAAAGTTCAATCAAAAATCCTTAAAAATAAATGTAAATAACATCTATTACTTATATAAGAAAAAGCTTTTAAACTAACTACTTTATTTAAAACATTCAGATTTAAAAACTGATTTGAATTCAAGAAAACTTGAATCCATATTTAACATTTGATTTAAACTTGATTTACTTGCTTTTAAAACTTGGTTTTAAATTCTTGATTTAAAAATCAAAATTCATTTTTTTAAACCTTAAGATTCAAAAGTTCCATTTAAATCTATACTTAAGACTTTTAATTTAAAACACAGTTTAAATTCTGTTTTTTTGAGTTTTGAACTGAGTTTAAAAACCTGGAACAGTCAGGTTTACTAATGCCTGAACAACATCTGACTCGAGTCAACCTGATTTACTTCGATTCCTTCCTCCCTTTTCTTCGAGTCATCCCCTCGAAAAACTCGCGTATTCCCTGAGTATAAAATTCCTCTGTACTCAAAAAGTTCACCAGATTTCCACAGTGCACCGTGCACGTGTACATCCTAGATCATCATCTCTGGCCAGCACTTCATCGACGAGCAAGTCGAAGGTCATCCCCATCTCCGACCCCAACCACCAGTCCCCCTCCAGTTCATCTCGAACTCGAATTCGAATAAAAACAAAACCTGGAACACTCGCAACCCTCAACTTCCCAACCTGTCAACGCCACTTGCTCGATGCTCCGACCACCAGAGGCCACCAAACTCCGGCCGTAGCCTCGTCCACCTTCCCTCTATCAAACCCCAGAGGCACGTGACACTCGATCCATCATCGACGATGCGCGAGTGGAAAACATCAGCCACCCCAAAATTAGGTCACCGGAATTCGAACACCTCCGGCCGCCACCATGGTCATCGTCTGACCATCACTGCATTTTTCTCGAATTCAATGATCACCCAAGCACCTTTGGAAGCAACCCCATCACCCCCGATCAACTAGTTCACCCGAAAATGATGAAAACACACATTCCGTTCATCCCAGAAAATCTCACCATTCACTTAATTAAAAATTGAGATTTCTTCACCTAAATTCAACATTTACTATCACAATTCTAATCATGGATTCAATTCATGAATTTAAGACATTTGGTTTTTCCCCAATTTCAAAGGTTCACTGTCTTTTTATAAATTTTGAGATAACTACTTAATACATATTCCTGAATCTATTGTTAAAATTTATATTACACTACCATCATCACTTTTTATTTACAGATCAAGACCTAAATTTGAGTGTAATAGGATATTTAAATTTTTGTTTTGCTTTGCTGTTTGGACAGAGATCATCACAGAGTTCAAATATATACATACAGGCATAGGTTTTCATATTCACAGAGCCATTTACTCATATTTACAGAGCAAAGAACATTCATGCAATCATACTATAACATTCCATATAAATTTATCACAGGCATCAAGCAAAACTTTGTTTAAAACTGTTTTTAAATTTAAAAGTTACTCATAGTTGCTTTTCCAGAGAAAGAAAACAGGGCTTCAAGTTGAAGTTCTTTTCTTTTGATCCAAGCTTTTAACTTCCAGTTGAAATCTTCTTGTTTGTATTGATTTTTTTTGTTTGTTTTAATTGAATTTTTTTGTTTAAGATCAAGATGTTTGCTTGCTTCAGATTTCTCAGCTTTGAAGATGGACGAAATAAAATGAGATGAGGAAGCTGATATACAATTGAGTTTACAAGTGAAAAATATTGTATAGGTGATAATTACTTTGTACAAATAATGTTATATATTTTTTCTTTGTACCATCATTCAAAGATTTCTTTTCATTTTGGAGGCTGAACATTAATTGACTTGTACAAAGTATATACATATATCTATACGCATATCTTCTTTTGCAGCTAAAGATATCTTATTTTTCTTTTGTTTATGTCCTCACCACTTGCCTTGCGTTGATGATCTTGTACCATATTACCTTATTTTATACATTGCATTTCGGCTGTACAAGTTGAAGAAATTTGGGTGGCTTCATTTATTAGCTTGTACAATATAAATTTTTATTTTCTTCGGCAGTACCAACATATGAGATAGTGGTGGCTAAAGATATTTGCATTGATTATCATTTATCTTCAAGTCTGGTTTCATACTTGCATATATATAATGTTGTCTTTATTTTCATGAGTACATACTTAACTATGTATAGATGTTTGTTAGAATTTAATTTATATGTTTATTTCTATTTTACAAATCTATATAATTTATCTTATATATATTTATATCTCTATTTTAAATATTTGTTATTATTATTTTACTTCAATATTTTATTGTCTTATATTTATATTTATCTATTTATTTTATAAATCCAAATTATTATTAACCATCAATTCTAAATTTTATATGATTTAATATATATTCTACAAAGGATCGGGGAAACTCGCTTCCATCTATCGATTAATTTCACAATTTAATTCAAAAATTAAATTAATTATCAATTTAAATTTAATTAAAATCCGAGGTCGTTACATTTATCCATTTAAGCATGAATATGAAATAAAAAAATTATTTTTTATTTTTTTAAAAATAAAATGTATTTATGACATGATCAATAATGGCATCATATTTAATAATTGATTTATGAATTTAAATTGAGATTTAATGATTAGTACAATTATCCAAATAATTGTTTCTAGATGATAATAATTCATTTAATTAGTTATGAAGTGATAATAAATCATTTATAATAGTTTTATAAAGGTATATATCTGACTTAAAATAATAAGGAAAATTGATATCGCTTTATCGATATAATAGCACTTTCTATAAACAATTGTTTAATATTGATTTATATGATTTTATAATTCAAATGGTATCATTTTAATTAGTTAAAAATGATAAGAAATTTGTTTGCAAATTTATTTTTTTTTTGGCAAGGCCGACGGGGTTAGATGGTCCCCGACCATTTTATTGCTGCACCAATCAGAAAATTACATAACATCTAAGAATACAGGGGGAACAAGGCACAGCAAGCACAAGGGAAACAAAAAACAGAAAAGGAAAACAACACAGAGTTATATGTGGAGTGGAGTTATATTGCAAATTTTTTTTACATTTATATATAATTTAATTTATAAGTGAAAATATGACCAGGAATCGGAATTGGAATTCGCAACAGTTTAATGTAGAGAAGTTGTGCAACGTTGTTTATAAAATTTATACACACATATGACATGCACATACATACAATTACATATAGAAATACATAACAAATAACATACATATATATATATATATATATATATATATTTACCATTTACATTTAGATTTACATACAGTAAAAGTTATAAATATCTAAGATATTTTCACATTTAAAAAGCAAACCAACCACCACTCACCTCACTCTTACACATCACTGTCACTTGCACATGGAGGATGACAAGGAGCAAAGGGGAGTCATGCGTCTTGATAGGAAAGGAGAGGTGTGGGAGAGGGGTAAAAACGTAATTCTACCTTGAGATATTTTGTTCCAAAATTTTCCTATAAATACCCATCCATTTCTTTCATAATTTTAACAGCATTCTTCATCGTCTTCTTCCTCTTTCTCAAGCTATTTTAATGCCTTCTCTACTTAGGAAATTTATGAAGAAAAATTAGCAAAAAGAAAATAAATTTATATAAGTATATATGCATTAGCAATCCACTTCAAAATCAAGTGATATCCACTCCTCTTCTCCTTGCAAACCCACGGAAACCACCTCCATCACCCTTGGCCGAGCCACCTCCACCTACAAGTATAGGCCGAGCCTTCCCAAAGGTCCAAGGCTCGATTCCATTAGCTCCAGTCCGATCGTAGCGAAGTTATAGTCCATTTTCATAAGTTTATAGCCAGTAAAGGTAAGAAAACTCTATTTATACTATGATGATGATATGATATATTTGGAATGATTGGTCGTGATGTTTTTATCATCATGTTTTGATTGTGAAAATATGGTTGTTTGGACATGTAAAAAATTCACGTTTAATACACGTCGAAATCACACAATGGAAATCACTTTTCGAAATGAATTATATAGGTATTATGAGATGATTAAACCACTTTAAATTGGTTTATAAATGGTTTATAATCACTAAAACTCTGGTGAAGTTTTGAAGAGAATCGAAATTGGAGGCGCGTTCCATAATGGCAGTTCGCAATTTCGCGCTGTAATAATTTAAATCCATTTATACGATAGAATCAAAGTCGGAGTTCTTTGGAATAAGAATTTTTCGAACTCTTATAATCATAGTTTTCAGAAAAAATAAAACGATCGAGATTTCATTTAGTAGATTTTGAAATATGAGCAAAACAAGTTTTCAAAATAGTCGCAGTTTGGCAGTTCGAAATCCAAAAAGAAAATTTCTTTGAAATGATATTTTTAAATCTTTAAAAATATGGAATAAATTCTATAAATATTCTAAAATGTTTTAAAAATGATTTGAGTTATAAAAATGGACTTTCATATGATAGAAAAGTTGTTATAATCAAATAAGCTTTGAAAACACTATTTGCAGCACTTTTCGTAGCAGTTTTAATAACTTATACATATTATAGTTTTAACTTAACTATTCTTTCCCAAATCTTTTCTAAACATTTTTAAATAAATAAATAAGTGTTTTAAAGATAATTTGGAAGTTTTATAATTGTTTTATAATTGTTTTAAAAAGAGTTTAAATAAATGATTAAAAGAAAAGCTGTTATAAATAAATGATTAAATCTTGGCTCTATAAGCCAGTGAGTGGACTGGAGTTTTCCTTAATTGATACGGTCGAAATGTCAAAAAGAGTTTTCCTTAATCTTCCTGGGCGAGGAATAGATACGGTCGAAATGTCGAAAATGAGACAAATATAAAAGATTTACTTTCCATAATTGATTCCTTAACTTGGGTTGTATAGAAATAATCTTCTTATACTTATTATTAACAGGAAAATGGGATGAAGGAAGTTTTTATTTCTGTTTTTGGGCCTACGAACGCGCATGTTTTTTTTTCGTCTAAAGGACGCGGGCTTACTTTTTTCTTTCTAAGGACAAACTTCTATAAAATTTAAATTTTCCTCTGTGTTTCTTCTCCACCTTCTTTTTGATATTACTGATCTTTGTTCGTCGATCTTCTCGATTCAAGGACGCGTTTTGTATTCGATCTTCTCGATTGTCATTCATCTTCGTCGTGTTTTTTCATCGTCGATCTTCATCGTGCTCTGGATCTTTACAATTTCGTTACATTCAGGTATATTACTTTTATTTGTTTCGATATTCTTTTTATCTTTCTCTGATAAAATATCGTTCGATTAGTAATTATTTTTTTTGTTTTTGTACGTTGTATAGATTATCTTCTTCCAGATTTCAGTTCCTATTTTGGATTTGTTTCAATGGCAAGGTAAGATTTTATTGTGTATTATTCTGTTTCTTCAGTATAGTTTAAGGTTTTACAATTTTACTGTTCATCTATCTTACGAGTGAATTTCATATGTAGTTTTTTTCGTTATGCTATATTTATATAGCATTTTTTGTTGTTGTATTCATATTTTGTTGTAATTTGCTTGTGCTCTGTTCATTTATCATCTGCTTTTTAATTGATTTATATTTCTCTTATTTATGTCTTAATTATCATTTTGATTTGTTATGCTATGTTAATTTAACATTTTCTGTTGTTGCTCTGTCATAATATTAAGTAAGTTTGTTAACTGTTTTTTAATTTCTTTTGCAGTACTGATATCTATGATGATGAATCAAAAAGTTTGCTAGTTATTTTTGAACATAATGGGAATTGCTATTCTTGTCATCTCACGACGGGATCCTCTTTGTTTGGTGTTAAGACTGAAATCTGTGAAGTTTGGCCACATCTAAGTCCATTTTCTATTGAGATATCTTATGTTCTTGAGAATAAGAATATAATCATTGATACTGATTCAGATTTGATCAGTATTGTGTGTTTTTTAATTTTCAAGAAGAGTCAATATTTTAAGTTTACTGTTAAGGAAAATGATTGTGTTAAGGAAGCTGATATTGCTGGCTGTGGTTTAGGCAATGCAAGTGTTCAAAGCTCTTCAATTGGTAGTACTTCTGGTTCAAATAGTGATTCACATGCTGATTCTTCTTATTATTTGAAAGATATGTTAAAGAAAGGTTGTCAAAAAACTATTGTGGATTTTCTTGGTTTTTGTTTTAATGGAGCTGAGGATTTTCGGGAGTTTTTAATGGCATATCAAATAAAAAATGGTTATGATTTGATTTTTATAAGAAATTCTCCAGATAGAATATCGGTTAATTGCTCTTGGTTGAAGGATGGTTGTAAGTTTTATCTTAATGCTTCTTCGGATCCCGATCTACTCTCTCGGTTTTTATTAGAACTTACAATTTTGCTCATTCGTGTGGAGGCGGTCTTAGAGATGTTAATAAAGTTAATATTTCAAGTAGATTTGTTAAATCTTTGATTGTTGATCAAATTTGAGATGCTCCTATGAAGAAGCCAACAGATATAACGAAGGAATTTAGAAGAGATTACAATTTTACTATTTCATATTATTATGCTTATAGCGGAAAACAATTGGCTTTGAAAGAAATATATGGCGATGATGCTATGTCATATAATGATTTACATTGGTATTTAGAAGCGTTGCAAAAGTATAATCCTGGTAGTTATGTGGCCCTGGAAGTTAATGGTTCAACTGATCAGTTTGAGAGAGTTTGTATTGGTTTTGGTGCTTGTCTACTTGGATTTAAAAATTGTCGGCCATTAATATTTTTAGACGCAGCTGCTTTGAAGGGAAGACCGGGTGTTTTGTTAGCTGCTACTGCTAAAAATGGTAATCAAGGTATGAGTTTCATTTTAGTTTTTTTTATTTACTCATTTGTATTTCTAGTGATGATATATTAAACTATCATTGTTCAAAGTTGTTCATAATTATAATGCAGCCATGTTTACACAAGAATTGTTGGCTTTATTTTATTAAATGATTGACCTGGTTATAGTACAAATGTTTATGGTAGAAATGTTTACAAAAACATGAAATAAAATTTTATGCAGCAGTACCTTTAAATAACGTATGCTATATTCATATATCATTTTGAATTTACTTTAACTGTGTATAACAGAAATTATTAACCTTTAATAATGGTTTTGATGTTTAATATAATCCATGTTTCTCATTACTGAGCTGTCCTTAATTATTTATTTTGTAGGTTTCTTTCCTCTTGCTATGGGTATTGTTTTGCACGAAAATGAATCTAATTGGTCTTGGTTTTTATCCCATCTGAAAGGAATGCTTAATGAAGATCGGCCTTTAGTTTTTATGTCTGATCGTCAATGGGGTCTTGTTTTAGGTGTTCCCAAAATATTTCCTTCTTCATATCATAGCTATTGTTTACTTCACATGGAACAGAATATTGGTACTGTTGTCAAGGCGGGTAAAGGTGATTCATCTATTGTGGAGTTGTTTAAACTTTGTGCTAGAGCTTCTAATGTGTATGATTTTGAGCGATATCTTTCCAAATTTAAAGATATTGGTGGTATATCTGCAGAAAAATTTTTAAGAGATAAACCGTTTGACCATTGGGCAGATTTGTTTTTTCAAGGAAAGCGTTATGGTGAGTATTCTTCTAATGTTGCAGAAAGTTTCAACTCCTGGATTTTGGAAAATAGAGTTATGCCTATAACTTCTTGTTTGGATGGTATTCGTGTGAAAGTTATGGAGCAAATGGCGAGACGAAGAGAGGAATGTTGTCTATGGACAACATATCTTTGTCCTGTTATGGAGGAACGTTTGTCAAAGTTAGTAGAAGATGGCTTTGGTTGGGAAGTTTTTAAGTCTTCGGAATTTGTGTTTGAAGTTAAATCTCCTAAGTCACAGGTTGTTGATCTTAAAAATCATTTATGCTCTTGTAATCAATGGAGAGTTACTAGTTTTCCATGTGCTCATGCAATTAAGTGCATTAACAAGTGTAGATTATCAGTTTATGATTTTGTGGAGGACTATTTCACTGTTACTGCTTTCAGATCTTCATATGCTAATGCTATCAATCCAATTCCAGATTTTGATAAGCCAATTGTTGCTGAAAATAATGTTTTTATTAGGCCTCCTAAAGAAATTCGTGGTGCTGGAAGACCATCTACAAAGAGGCGTGGTGGATTTGGATATTCTCAAAGTAAAAGAAACAGATGCAGTCAGTGTAATAAAGTTGGCCACAACAAAAGGAATTGTCTTGGTTCTTCAAAAATTTAATAAAATCTATGTGTTTTGTTACTGCAATTGAGAAGTTTTTTAAGTTTACAGCTGCTAAAGCTTATAGAAAAATGCAGTTAGACATTGTGAAATCATTAGAAAATAAAATGTGATATGTTTTGGTTATTTTTTTTTAAAATTTGTGATATCTGCTGTTCCTCTGCATTTTGGTATTGATATTTGTATTCAATGTTATATGTACTTATCATTTCAATTGAATGCTAGTTGTAACTAGCATTTAATTATAATTAGTATTCAGTGTTCTGTCATTGAAATCAATCATCTTTCATTGTATACAACTGAGTAAGCTTTTGAGCAAGAATGAAGGATTTGATGATGATGATATACTGTTTATATGATTACTTGGTTAGATTATTTTAGTGGTTTTGTAATGATTTTTCAGTATGATGATGTATTGTTTATATGAAATTGTGGAACATCTGTTCCCATATTTCTTCTACACTGCATCTGAATATCTTCTGTTATTGTTAAAAACAGCAGTTGGAAAAAATAATTAATAGCAATTTGTAAATGAGATATCTTCATTATGCAAACTGCATCTCTCTGTTTCAGAAAATAACATATCCATAATTGCCTATATCTGTTTATCATTTCAGTTTGTAAATGAGATATCTTCTGTTATTTGTAAATGAGATATCTTCATTACAATAAAACCACTATCTCCATGTTTCTACCCCAGCACTTACCATATCCATAATTTCCTATATCTGTTTATCATTTCAGTTTAATGCTAGTTATAAGTAGCATTACAGTGTAAACAATAGCCAACATATTTGAAATGGAGTTGAAACATTGGAAATGATATAAAAATTCGATATGGATAAATTCACACATTATTGATCACTGTTCAATCACTGAGAAATGTATTTTCGCATAATGCTAGTTCTATCTAGCATTTCAGTATAAAACATCATTTGGTACATCAGAAATACAATAAAAGCATTATAAAACAAATAAAAATGACACTTGAGTATATTGATAGTTTATACATTGTAGTTCATGCATTGAAATTAGACAACTATTATCAAATCAAATTCAAATCAAGAAGTTCAAATTCATCTACACAGTTTATACACTGAGAACAAAATTCAATTACTGGAAAACATATAAAACTTCATCTCAGACTCCATCTCAGATTCCATCTTAGACTCCATATCAGACTCTTTGCAGAGTTTCTCGAAGAGTTCAAATATATCCAAAGTTTTTCGAAGTTACAATGCAACAGCTTTTTTTATGTAGAATCTTTGCAGAGTTTCTCCAGTGACCAACAGGATTGTGGATCATTGAGTATGCTATACACCACTACAGCTCTTAGGTTTCTAAGCATTTCCTTTGGATATTTTTCTGGTACCTCATCCTTGTCCAGTTTTTTCATGTTTACCATGACAAAGAACGCACAATCAAGTCTGTTTCAAATATACAAATGTTAGTTCATATTACAGTAAAACCTAATTCTAAAATAATATTGTTATTTTTACTCCAGAATTCTAAAACATAGCTTTATATTTCGATCACAATATTAATCAATGGATTCATAGAGACAACATTGCTGTGTGTGGAATGTGCATGCTTATACATTATCTTTTTGTTCAATAAGTGCAGATCAATGAACTGTTAATTAGCAATGCTAGTTTTAATTATCATTTTGCATATTTCATGCATTCTTCTGCAATTTAAAAATAGAAATGATAGTTTAAACAAGAGAAGAAATGAAATTATTTACTTACGAATCTGAATCCTGTGGTGGGCTTTTTGGCTGCAGCATTTTAGGTTTGTGAAATTCTTTGTTCAGTATTCCTAATTCTGCCCATTTTGTCTTGAATATCAATTCAATTTTGTCTTTCTGCAAGAAGTAAAATTAGTGATGTATATTAATGTTAGAGTGATTTCAAAAATATACTTTTCTTACAAGAACGAAGGCTTGGTTGTAGCTGGGGTTTGAAGTCCTTGTTGATCTATTTTTTGGTTTTGTTGAATCATAATGACTCCACTGCATTGTTTCATAATTTAGCATCAACAAGCTCCAATGGTTTGCGTAATGTAGAGGGAAGAAAATTTTCTCTGTAAATTCATCTTTGACAATGACATCTACTGTTGGTATAACTATGTCTTTGATCACGGTTTGCTGGTCATGTGTTAAAGCATTCTGCACATTTATATGTATTAGAATACTTTATATTAATTTTTAACATTTATATTAAAAAGATTATACATACCATCATCATTGTGGTGAAGTAGTAACTGTGTTCATACATTTCTTGATTGTAATAAAACCAATCAATAATCTGTTAAACCAAACAACAAAGGTTGTAAGTTTCATGGGATAATTAATTTATTTTGGATCAGGAATATTAATGCCATTATTCATTTTCATTTATATGTCTACTACATTGTATGCGTTGAAAAATGCAAATGATCATTTAATCAGTCATCTTGGACATTCTATATATTTATATGTGGTTTACAAATATCAATGTTATTTTTAACTCCCATTCTTTCATTCAATACATTTATATGCAGTTTGAAATTTGAATGCTAGTTTTAACTATCATTCTCTCATTCTATACACTTATATGCACTTAAAAAACTATGAATGCTAGTTTTATTACTCATTCTCCCATCCTAGACAGTTATCATAATTTTAATTTGATGCATACCTGTCCATCTGTAACCCCCTCGAACAGAACAGCTTCCAGCATAGATTTAACTATTGTGATTCCTCCTTTGTGTCCTTCATCTTTTTCATATGCTACAGTGCTGTAATTGAAAATTAATAATTGATAACTATATTTTCCTTCAATTTTATTTAGTAACAAATATAATGAAATAAAAAATATTAGAACTCTTACTTCTCATTTTTGTTAAAGTTGAAGAAAGTAAGAATTTTGTTTTGCTGTTCTTCATTCAATAATTGTAGAATACTGCTTTTTGTGATATCCTTACTCTTGTAGGTTTTACTTGATTGCGAGTATCCATCAACATCAATAATTTCTTCATTATCATTTGTTCTGACTTGTTCATCTGTTTCAGTTTCAGATTCATGTCCATAATCTGATTCTTCATTTTGTTCCTCTTGTTTCTGTTCATTTGTATTTTCTTTCTGACCTTCCTTGGTTTCAAATTGTTGCTTTTGGTTTTCATTGTCAACATTTTTCTTTGTTTTTCTGCACACAATTTCATATTGGCAATCATAATCAATTTTACTCCTTCGTTGGCGCTTTTTAACCCTCAAAACTAAAGAGCTTGGTTTCTTCTGCGTTTTTTCATGCACTGCTGGTGATTTTTCTGTTGCCTCTGAAGGTTTGTTTTGATCCTGTTGTTCTTTCTCTTTCCGCATCTTTTCAATTTCCTGAGTTATTTTGAGATCAAATGATGGTGGTTCTATTTCTACTTTTTCTTTTGATCTTAAAATCTTGATTTCCTTTTTCAATTGTATGACAGTGCCTTCTGCTTGTATTCTTTTATGTTTTTCCTTTTCTAATTCTTTTTCACTTTTCTTCAATTTATTTTCCAACTGTATGATGTACTGCTGCATTGTCTCAACTTGGTCTTTTGATGTCTCTTCCACATTTTCTATTTTGTGCATCCCAATATTCTCATTATTATCCAGCTGGACAAATTTTTGTTGGCTTTTTTGTTGAAGAAGTGCTTTTTCATCTTCAATCAGATTTCTTATTTCAATAAAAATCTATGTAATAACATAAATAGTAATGAATCAGGTAACATACAAGGATGAACTAATTTTATATATAGTTGTCATTTTTCATGTGATGCTATATCTGACTATCATTCTTTAGTTATACTAGTGTTATGATATAATAACAAAATGACAACTGTTGATATACACTATGTTATGATATATTTATCTATCATTATATATTTGTTATAGTAGTGTGATAAATAATACCTTTCTACTGTCCATGTTCATCAATGCTTCTCTTGAGATCACCTTTTTCAAGCTTGTAACATTCCACCTCCCAAATCTAGGTAAGTTTGAACAGTATGTTGCTAATGGAGGTATCAAATTCACATGCTCACATAGGAAAAACTACAGATAAAATATTACTTGTTAAAACATATAATGTGTATAATTTAATTTATACAGATAGATGCATGAACATAAAGTTAGATTGCTGTACTTACAATAGGGAGCATGGAACAACCTGGCATGTTTCTTGGCTTTGTTTTGAAAGTTGTCAAAGCTCTAATCAGTGAATGATGAATTGAAACTGGCCAAGATACTGAATTCATTTTGTTTTGGTCTAGGATATAGGGAATATATCCCCATGGTAAGTATCTTTGGTTATCAGGAAAGAAGAAGGTTATCATTGCAAGAATTATAAGCAATTTTGGAAAATCATTTTCATGTTGAAATTGTTGTGTTTCTAGCACACATTATTTATCTTAGAAATTGTAAGATCCTTTGTTATGTGCTCTATTGTTCCAAAGTTTCTCAGTACAAAATCTTTGCAATTGTCTGGGAGTATTTGTAAACTCATTTTCGGTACTGGAAAAATATTTACTCCAGACAAAGGTAAGCTAAAGATAATTGCAATATCTTCAGGTTTGATTTTTAAAAAATTATTCCCTACTTTAAAAGCTTCATCATTGATAGAAAATGTTTCTATTATATCATCTAAGGTTGTAGATGATTTTGTAAAAGCAGGTATGGATAAAATTTCTTTAAAAAACACTAGCATGAATTTTTCGAACGGTGTTTGTTTTAAATAATTTAATTGGTCTATAAGATAACCTCTTTTTTCCTTAATTTTCTTGAAAATTTTTATCATTGGCAGTAAGCTACATCTATACTGAATTTGTTTCTGAGATACTTTCTTTGGTTTTTTCCTTCAGTTTTTTTTGCTTTCTCCAATGTTTTACCTTTTGATCCCTGTACAAAAAACTGTGAATGAATAATTCGGTATTTAACAAACTATAATATTATTTTTATGTCTCATTTTTTCAATGCTTTCTTATTTTTATCTATCAATTTTTTCAACTATGAAAGCATAATTTACTAGTGTTATATACATCTATCATTCTTTTTTCAAATGCTATATTTGTCTATCATTTCTTTTTTTCACTGTATGCTTCTAAAGTCGAAATATTGAATGCTATGTTTGTTTATCATATGTTCATCTATCATATTATATTTTAATATGATGCATACAAATAAAATGATATATTGAACTATCATTCTATAACCATCAAAAACAGTAAATCAAATGATATATTAAACTATCATTCTATAACCATCAAAAACAGTAAATCAAATGATATATTGAACTATCATTCTATAACATTCAAAAACAGTAAATCAAATGATATATTGAACTATCATTCTATAACCATCTAAAACAGTAAATCATATGATATATTGAACTATCATTCTATAACCATCTAAAACAGTAAATCAAATGATATATTGAACTATCATTCTATAACATTCAAAAACAGTAAATCAAATGATATATTGAACTATCATTCTATAACCATCTAAAACAGTAAATCATATGATATATTGAACTATCATTCTATTACCATCAAAACAGTAAATCAAATGATATATTGAACTATCATTCTATAACATTCAAAAACAGTAAATCAAATGATATATTGAACTATCATTCTATAACATTCAAAAACAGTAAATCAAATGATATATTGAACTATCATTTATCATACTATACTAGCAAATACTGTAAATAAAATGATATATTCAACTATCATTCTATCATGATATGTTTCTCCAACATTTTTTTCAATGCTATATATTTCTATCATTCTATAAATATTCATCTTATCATTGTCTATCATCTGTCAAAGACTGAATGCTATGTTCATCCATCATTTCATATTTCAATATTACACATGCAAATCAAATGATATACTGAACTATCATTAAAAAAGTATCCATCTAATTATTTTTTACCATCAATATTATACATGCAACAAATCAAATGATACATTGATCTATCATTCAATAACAAATCAAATAATCAGTTCTTTTACCTTTGTTTTTCTTTTTCTGTTGACCTTTTCATCAGTAAGCTGTTGTTTCTTCCTTTCGTCTTCATTCATAGTTTTACATGCCCTAGGTTTTTTCGTCCTCTTTGTATCTTCGTCAATCTCATCCGAATCAACAGCCGTTGATGAAGTAGTTTTTCGCCTTCTCTTTACTGCTGTACGCATAGCATTGGAAACCCTACTTTTTGAAATCGTAGGTTCATCGTTTATTTGTTCAAGATTTATTGAAATATTTTGATTTACGTCGATCGACTTAGATTCTGAAGTCGATTGCGCTTTTAAATCAGTTTGAGGAAGAAAATTGATTTCGGTTTGGGTTGTCATTGTTTGATGAAGAAGAAATTTTGTTTGCAGAAGAAATGAAACTACAGAAGTATTGTTTGCAGAAGAAATGAAACTACAGAAGTACGAACGAAATACAATTTTTGGCGCTTGTCCTTCAGACCAAAGTTTAATTTTAACGTCCGTTAAAATTAAATTTTATTAAACTTTTTCCTTTAAACTAATTTCCTCTATTATTAAATTCTAAGGAGGGAACTCATACTATTCGAGTGAATTTAAAAGATGATCTCACCATTATTCGATGAATAGTACTTGTTGAATACAGAAATTAATATTGAGTAAAATTAGTATAATTTCTATGAATCCTTTTTTTTAATAATGTTTTCCAACATGATTTATGAGAAATGTTTGGTGTTTTCCAAAATTAAAGAGGGGTTTAATAATCTCGTATATACTGGAAAAGAAATGATATATCTCTAAAAGATGTTTTATTGATAATTGGTTTTGAGAGACCGGGATCGGATTTTGGCTATTCCTTTCCGAAAACCACTTCGAACCATTGTATGTTTGAAAGTGAAAACATGATAAAGGCAATGATTTTGAAATCATAGATCTTCATAATGAAAGGCTACTTGCCACTAGCCCCTCGATTTCCATATTATATACATATGGATGCAGTAGTACTTAATTTTAAAAATCTTTGATGCAAGGACTTCTCGCTACCAATCCTAGGGGTGTTTCCCAAATAGGATGTAGTAGGAGAGTGCCTTCAGTTTGCCCGGTTCCTTGGCAACTTGTATGGACACATGTCTGACATTGCATTTTTAAAATACACGTACGTTGATTTCTACAAACGTACATATGTTTGGTGGTGTAGGAGATAACCTCTCTTACACTTAACACCCTTCTCTGAGATGTACGAGCTCAGAGGTTGTGTATTTATGGAAATCAGCGGTGTGTGACGGAAATGGTAATGTGGCATTCTAAGTAGGATTTGATGATTCTATGCAATGTAAAACGTGACCTTAAGCCTCGCACTCGGGAATGACAAAAACAGGGTAGATGCAGTAGGGCTATGTGGGTTGCACTCATTATGATATGGTCATCGCCTTTCTAGATTACCCTCTATATATCGGGTATGTTGTGTATGCTATTAGAGCTCTTAGATAGGTCGGGAACGACCGGGGTAATGTCATATTTGCTACTATCTATGTTAAAGGTAGGCTGGTTCTATGTTAGTAGAGGACCGTCCGTTGATGCCTCGATGCATTTTTTTAGAGATGTACCGTCGGAAGGTAGTCCCTTACCTTGTCATTGTTTGGAATCCATTTTCCAATATGATCTTTTACCATTTTTAGTTATAAACCTACTATGCTGTCGAATTTAATAAATGTAACAATTTCAGCTATAATTAATATGTTATTTGAAAGGATTTTCAAAGTCATTAAAGATAATATCCCTGATTTTGCATAGCAAAATGTTTGGTTATCATAAGGTAAAAACTCGTTCCGTGTTTATGCGCGGCGTGGTCTTATGAAATACCATTTGTTTTTCAATACCCATATATTTAAGTTTCTCACACCAGTCTCATGACTGACCCGGAGTTTATTTACTTTTCCCTTAAACTCTAGGTGTCCTATTTTCTGGGCAGCCAAGTATCAAGTTTAACTTGGAGCATTATGATGGAGCTTGAAGTCTGGAGCTGAAGATGTTCCTATAGATAGTTATCTATTTCCATTTCCACTGCATTAGTTTATTGATTGTAATCAGCATTTATAAGGACCAGAGATTTATAACTGTCCAGGCTGATTTATAAGATAGACTTTGATAAATGTATTCAAAATTTCCACTGTAAAGATCATATATATTAAAATAATATATGTTATTTCATTCGTGTAAGATTTTTTTCTGTCTTTATTTTCTTTTTACCCTTTATTATCCCTCATATCGGCACTTAGTTTTACGGCACGTGAATACCGAGGATGTGTTAGTGTCGATTTCCGAGGGTCTAAAGGGCGAATCATCACAATTAGGAAATAAAGTAATTGAGTATCTTACAAATTTGTTTAATAAGATATTAAATGAAGGGAAAATGCCAAATGAATGGAGAATTGCATGTTAATACTAGCTTTTAAGAATAAAGGAGATATAGAAAGTTGAGGACATAATATAGGAACATTAAACTAATGATCCACACAATGAAATTATGTGAAGGGGTGATAGAACAATGACTAAAAAATGAATAATCAATATCAGATAACTAGTTTGACTTTATACCGAGTAGATTGACAATAGAAGCTATATATCTGATAAGAGATAAAGCAGAAAAATTAGAATTGAAAAAATGATTTATGTATGGTATTCATAAATATAGAAAAAACAAACGATAAAGTATCACATGGTGTACTATTCCATGCATCAAGTAAAAGGAAATTACAATACACATAATGAAACTAATCCAAGATATTTTTAAAAACTATACATGCGGAAAGACAAATGAGCTTACCATGAATGTGGTGCTACACCAACGCTGCATGATGTTTGTGGATGTTATTATGCTGGCTGAAATAATAAGGATTAAAACTTTGAATGGCTAAAAAAATACATGACATGTAATTTTGCCAAAAAATTTAGGCAATGATACAATAGTATGCAAAATCAATTGAACTACGAAATACATTGGTTTAAATATCTTGGCTTGATAATACAAGATGATGGAGAAACTGTTAAGACACACAAATGAAATTAACATCGGTTAGATGAAATGGGGACAACTAGTGTTATTCTATTTGATAGGAAAATTACAAAAAAATTAATAAGAAAATTTTATGGAAAAATGGTCAGATCTGCTGTATTGTGTAAAACTGAAGTTGAACTTTGAAAAAGAAGCAAAAATAAGATAGATATAGGAGTGTGAATGTTAACAAGATTACTTGGAATTAGGCAAATTGTAACGATTCGCATTTTCGGCCCCCAAATGTCGACACTAATACATCCATGATATTCATGTGTCGAGCATCCAAGTGTTAGAAAGACAAAATGTTTGGGTAAAATAAAAAGAAAAGGAAAACATAACAAGAAGGAAGAGAACACGATATCTGAATCTCACATTGGAACGATAACATATAATATCAAAAGATAGTACAACTATTACTCTAAGATAAATAGCATTTCAGAGTTACAATTCTAAATATTATCATCAGCATGGATAGTTATAACAATCTGTCCTTACAAATGCTGATATATACAATATAGTAATGCATCGGAAATAAGAACACTACGGTAGGTAAAACTTCCAGCTTGTCTCTTCGAGCTTCAAGAATATCCAACTAAAACCTGCCTTTCTTTGACTGCTCGAAAGAGCATACAAGGAATTTAGGGAAAACAAAAACCATATGTCAGACCTAAATCTAGTGTGAGAAACTCAAGAAATATGTAGCTAGCATATAACAATAATTTTAAGACCGCACGGAATACCTTAACGATTATCCCCTCAAAAGAACCACCATCTAATAAGTACATAAGGTGATATAAAAGATAATTTCTAGGGTGAAGAATATAAATCCTAAAATAGTTGTGCCGCTTGCATCTCACGACACAGCAATATTGAAGTACAATCAAAACCGCAAAGGAACGCATGCATATATGGATATCCGTGGAGATCTCCTCGAATCAAGCCAAATATGATCTCCTATACAAGGCTCGGAAACTACCTCTGAGCATCGTATAACTCTAAACAAAATATATCTTTAGATAAACATAGCTGATCTATGGTCGAAAACGTGATCCCAAATATCATCACCTCTCACGCGCAACATCGGTATGCATACTCTATATGTGGAGTATTGATATCCTGCTGCAGGTTAGTTAAACCCCAGACTATGAAGCCTACTCTGTTTTTTGTCATTTTCAATGTTGAGGTCACGTTCGACATCTCTCGCACAAGTCTTCATAACTTGAACAGAACACAAATCCCGAAATGGTATCCAGCATCTCGAAGTCCGCGGATCTTTATAGGGATCCCAACATAACTCGTTCAACGAATACTAATGCTAACCTCTCCTTTGGACTTAACCTCAGGATAGACAGTTCAGCTCTATAGCATTCCACTTCACAGCCGCTTCCAAAACATAGAAACCATATATCCAGTCTACAAGTCGATAAATTTTTCGTCAACTCAATTCCGGTTCTTCAAGAAGTAAGCGAACAATATATAAAAAGGACTCCTCGGGATCTCGTATATATAAATTCTTAAAGCTAGAGACGTTTCGTAACAATGCTCCTCCCCGGGGTTTTTCAAATCAAATGAAACCATGAAGCTTTTAGATACTTCCCGAGTTAATTTGTTCAAGTTCGATAGTCGACCAATATGCTATTAAGTTCAAAATAGACGATCGCATATGAAAATCAATTCTCGTATACTTATCATGTTTTTGAACCTTTTAATTTACAATATCTCTCGATCAAGTGTGAAACCAGGTAAGTTAGAGCACTGGTTGCATCAAAGTCTTGCCTAGACACTTCATTATTAACTCTCATAGATAGGCAAGCCTATTTTATCGGCTTTTAGTGCTAAGTATACGACAATGCTTTCTTTAAACAAGTAAACAAATAAAGCACAATTAAGTCACATAAAGCACGATTAAGTCACATAAGCAACTTCTAATCTCCTTTTTAATTTATTAATCCCTTTATTAACCACTTTTATTAGCAAAACTTCTTTTATCTAATAAAACTTCGTTCGTCAATTTCTACTATTCAATTGTACTCTTCTAATACTTCAAAAGTATTCGTATACTTATCTCAAATGGTATAAGTATATTCACAAATCAATAACAAGATTTCTTCGTTTAAACCTTTACTTTTTCCAAACGATTCCATACTTGTTATTTCCTTTGAAATATCCATTTAAAAAGTCTAATTACATTCACAAATTTATTTCAAAAGGTTTAAAACTAAGGTTACTTAAACATTGTCACTACAAACCCAAAACCATTCCATACTTATCATTATTTTTAATGATCTAAGCATACATAATAACAAGATAATATACTTTTATATAACTTCACAAAATCGTTTATTACAACATAAGTGATATAAATCAAAACTTCATTTGTTCTTTTATAAAACACTTAACTCACTTTTCCAAACTTATATATATATAAATACTTTAAAAATACTTATAAATAGGTTTTAAATATCTATGTAAAATATTACTAAAAATAACTAACTTATAATTTGATGAAATTTAAAAAAGCATGTTTTATATTATAAAACCCCTTTACTTTCAAAATTATAAATAATTATTAAAAAATACTTAAACTTCAAACCAACTTTACAATACGGCAAGATATGTTGGAAAACATCCCTAAAAATATTACAAGAAAATACCAAATTTAAATATCATTTTTTGACACTGAAAGCTATAAGCAACTTACTACAGGATTTATAAATGTTGTTAAAAGTCTTGTACAAAGAACAACATAGAAAAGCATGAACTTTGCTACCACTTAAACAAATGATTTAAGACTTGAAATTTCTATTACTGCCCTTAAGTTACTTAAAAATCATGAAAAGAACCCCTTAAGGACATCTTTCAATTTATTTAGAAAAATTCCCGAAAACAAAGTATATTTCATGTTGTGTTTATAACCGCCTTTTTTGCTCTAAATTTATTTGACTAGTTCTTTTAAACTTTTTTTTTCAAATAATAAGTATACATATAATACTTATTAAAAATTCAAATAAATCCATAAGGATATCTTTCAAATTAATTATAAAATTCTCAAAAACAAGGTATTTTAAAGTGCTCATATAGCTACCTTCTTCTCGCCATGACTTTTTGCAACTTTGTTTCACAAGTTAATGAATGATTTGAACTTCCATATTTTTCCAGTAATAAGTACACTTATTATTAAAAATGCAAAGAAAACCCTAGGATGTCTCTCAAAGTTGACTTTGAAAACCACCAAATACAAGGCATTTTCGAAGTGCATCCATAGCGACCTTTCTACTTCTAACTTTCACAACTTTGTTTCACAATTTCTATGACTTTCCAAATCATTTATTTACTGTTCCATACATCAAAATATGTGTAAAAAACAACCAAATCTAATTATCCCAAGTTAAGACTATAAATCTTCCATTTACACAAGTTAAATTTAAGGTTTGTCGAAGTACACCTATAGCGACTATTCTCGCTTCAAACACTTTCAAACATGCTTCAATTCAACATACAATCCAAAAAACCATTTAAACATTAAGTCAAAGCCACGCCACATGTTATAGAAGGTAATAGGAGTGATGTTAAACAATATAAAGTTGTTATTTTCTTTCAAAAGAAAGAGGGTTCAAAGTTTATAACTTTAATTAGTTAATATCACTTTAATTTTATATTTGCACACACATATATACACACACACACACACAATATATACATACAAGATAATGATATAACTCACCCAAATCCAAGCCAAACACAAGCTCAAGCATACCCAAACTCAAGAACCACTTCATACCATCTCCAAAAGCATAAAGATCCAACCTTTAGCACCAAAACCACAAAGCCAAGCTCCCCCTCCATCCTCATGCTCACGGCCCAAGATGGAAACCCCATCCCCTCTTTGCTTCTTCCAATTTTGACTTTAGATCCATGCTTGCTAAGTTGTTCTAAGATGCTGGTGAAAGTTTGCTGAAGTTTGGAAGAGATTTGAGTTTATTAGAGAAAGATTAGTGAAGAATAAAGTGGACTAGTGTTAATCTACTTCCGCCATTTTTTATTCTTATTATATTTTTCAAGCGTTGATGAATTACGAGTGAATACATATGCCAAAGCACTTCTTTTACCCTCTTTTACACGACCAAAAACCCACTTACATGTGCCTTGCATGGTTTTAACTTTACACCTCATTTCCTTAGCAAATTACCCTTTTCCCTTGCACATAAAATATCTTCCCATGACATCACCCATGACATCATTATATTTTATTTTCCATAAATGAAAAAATATTTTTATTCCATATTATTTATTTCCTAAGTTTTTTAGTGTTTGTAAAAAAAAAATTTGAACATCTTCTGACGAGTAAAAAGATATTTATCGATAAAACAATTTTTGGTCACATTATCGATATTTCTTTAACTTACTTATTTTTGTAAACATTTTTCTAAAACAAGTTTACCATCATTAGTTATGATTTAAAAGGGAGTTAATAAGGTTATTAAATCATTTTAATCATATTTAATCCAAGATTCAAATATTTAAATAATTCAGATATTTAAATATGAAGTGTTCGAATTTCGGATCGTAACACTCCCTCACTTAGAACATTTCGTCCTCGAAATTGCCAATACTAGTAACAAAAGGAAACAATCACATAGCAATACTTAATAGTATTCATAATTGCTAGAAAACATAACTTACAGTTTTCTCAAGTTCAAAAATCCTCTTATCGCACAAGGACGATAAACAATCTACTAAGCGTACCTTATGCTCAACAGCCTTAGGTTATCAGTTAGTCGATCATCCATGCAACCTCATGACAAATCTAAAAGTCATCCCCTAAACTCTCCATAAGCCAACAAAACATAATATGCATATACTAAAGCCTGTACGATGTACATGGATCATTTGTATGTAATATCTAGCCCGATCACTTGCTCGATCACATAAATTTCACTTCCAAACTAGTATAGATCAATTGACCTCACTAGTACGGACTTCGAATCAGGTTCTTTGATTGGAAACCTCCGTTCTTCTTACATAGCTGTATACTTTGATAGAAAACTTTGAAATCATATCAAAAATCTGTATCAAGTATTCGCCGTCAAGCTGTACAGTTACGCTTAGCATTTCCAAAGTAGTGGAGGCGGAAAAAGTTATAACAAGGATAAAGCGAGAATATCAACAAAACCTAAGAACAAAAAAGAATAAGCTAAGTACAGAAGCCACACAACATGCAGAAACATGAAGTTTCAACTGTTCTTAATATTTCACATAACTCACGACTAATTTTAGGCCACTTTGCTATAACATTATCGTCAAGTTTTAACCTTCTATCAATGCAAATGCTATCAACATCCACTTCATTCTTCGTTTTACATGCATTGGAGAAACTTCCGGACATTCTATTCCTTTTAACTGGGCTTTCATCTTCCAATACCATCTTTCTTTTCAAAGAGGGATGACCATCAGCTTTCAGATCTGTATTAGGTACAATTATCAATATCAGCCTGGGATAACGACAAATTTCATTCTTTAAATCAAAAAGAACAATCAACGGACAACCGAGTGCTAAAAATATTATCATCAAATACAAACACAATACGAAGGCTATTGTTACCACCGTAAAAAAAATCAATAAAAAAATGTTTATTTCAGATTATCATTTTTATTCTAGAATGATACCATTTTCTTTATATAACGAAAACAAAAACAAATAGATAAAACAAAAATACTAAAAGTTATACCCGCTCACAGTAAAACTGATACTAAAATTGATTTCATAACATGTTATGTGTTTTGCATCATATTTCCAAATCAACCATGGAATATACGTCACTGAACAAAAACCACATACCGAACAATTTAAAACACACAAGAGAAACAATGATGCATTAAAAAAAAGAGGAAAAAAACAAAATTGCTGCTTTCCAAAATTTCCATAGAATATCAAAAAACTAAACACCACAATATAGCTGAATTTCAAATTAATACAAAAAAGAATATAAAATTAGAAATGACCTAAATTAAAGAATTAAACACCGACAGAAGAAATTATCAAAACAGAATTGAAGAACCATACCTTAGTATGAAAATCACGGGGCCGATGAAAGAAATGAGAGATGCAACCAGGAAGAAGAAGAAATTCTCGTAGGAGAATAGAGAAACGATAAAGAAGAGAATAAAACTTCCAACGTGCAACGTAGAAGAAGAAGAAGAAAAAATAAAACAAGCACGCAGCTGTTAGGGCTGGAACGGAAACTTGAACGTTTTTGTCTTTGACGCGAAAATATTACTAGGCTGTCCTAAATTCCGAAAAAGCCTTTAAAAATATCCTTGAGAATATTTTTCTGTTCTATAAATCACATAATAAAATCATTTTCATGTCGGCTGAGTTGGATTAGTGTATGGAAAGTGGTTTGGTATGGATTTTGTGTAGCCTACTTGCAATCACACTTCTTAACTTGTTTCTAGCTTCATTTCTTAACTTAATATCATCAAGGGCGTGGGTCGGTTTGGTCTGGTTTGAAGTCCAAACTGTTTCTACACCGCATCAAATGGTTTGCTAAAATCAATAACCATAATATAATTTTTTTAATGCACTCCGGTTCCAGTCCGATTTAGTAACACTGCGGTCCGGTTTCAGATCGATTTGAACCCATATTACATTTGTTTAAATAACTCGAATAGTTATTGAATAAATAATAAGAATATTAATTAAAAACGAATTTAAATAAAAGACACACACGTTCATAAATAATTCGTATGGTGTGTATTTTTATACATAAACACTCATACGCTTAATACTTTAGTAATTTTGAATAGAAAAATACAAAATTCCATCAAAATCTTTGAATTTTACCAAACGATCCGATTCGGTTTAATGTGATTGGTTCGATCATTTAAACCACAACCGCACCGCATTAAACCGAGTCGATCCGATTTAGATATTTGATTTGATTAGAAAATATGATGTGATTTACCAAACTATTTTAATGGCTCAATACAGTCTGTTTTCGTATGTAGTTGCGATTCATGCCCTCCTTTACTTTTTCATCATGTCCTATGGCAAATCATGATCGAATTTAGATGTACTTTTGGGTATCAAATCAGCCGGTGTAGTATAAACTTTTTTTTTTCCTTTTTCAGATGGAGCTGACCTAACTTTTTGGTCCCTGATGTCTCTGTAATTAAGTATAACGTAAGATGGGGATACAATCAAGCCCTAGAAACTTCCAACCAGTCAAAGACTTTCTGCCATTCAAAACAAGTAGTCAACAAATATGTGTAATATGTATGGAGCACGATGTAGCCTTTCTTGTAGCTAGTCAACAGATAACAAAATTGACTTGATTAGTGTTTCAACCATCAAATTTTCACATCCAAAGTTTATTAAAGGGGTTTTTAGGCTTCAGGAAAAATTTGAAGAAAAAATTAGTTTCAAGGACAAGAAGTTTGTTTTTTAGGCTGAAGAATATTTTCTAGTATAAATAACAGAATGATAGTTGTAACTATCATTTTTTGTTTACACTAAAAATTGTCTTTCAGACTAAAATGCAAACTTGTTGTCCCTGAGACTAAATTTTTTTACAACTTCTTCCCTGTGCCTATTTTCCTGTTTATTTATATTAAAAGGGGTTTTTAGGCTCAAGGAAAAAATTGAAGAAAAAATTAGTTTCAGAGACAAGAAGTTTGTTTTTTAGGCTGGAGGATATTTTCTAGTATAAATAACAGAATGATAGTTGTAACTATCATTTTCTGTTTACACTAAAAATTGTCTTTCAGACTAAAAAGCAAACTTGTTGTCTCTGAGACTAAATTTTTTTGCAACTTATTCTCTATGCCTATTTTCTTATATAGTTTCTCCTGAAAACCATGATGGCATGATCTAAAACATGGTTGTGCCAACTTTTTGTTACATAATCAATGTTTTCTAACAAAAGGGCATTCACACAGTATATAAACCGATGAGCAGCAAAATAAAATATCAGTAATACATGTATTTTTCGGACTTTACAAAAATAATTATTATTTTAATGCTTTATATCACTTTAACTTGAAGCACGCGTACCTTTTACAATGCACCTAGTCTTCCTCGCTCAGCTTCCATGATACGATTTATCAAAAGAGTAAAACTTTTCTATAAAGGCAACAACTATGAAATAATACTTTAAACCTAAACTGATAACCATTGATTTTAATAGATGATCTAGCTGATTTTATTAATATAGCTTTTAAATTTAAGAACTTTTAGAATAATTCAATAATATACAAAACGGATAACCCTTGATGGCTATTGACTAGGTATATTGATTTTAATATAGGGATAAATGCACAAGCAGACAACACATGCTATAAACATCAATCACGTATCTCTTGGCTATTCCACTTCTTATAAACAAATGTGATCAGAAATAAATAGGTAAACTATTTAATTTATAGTGGTTAACTACGTGATTCACCTAAAAAATACACAAAAAGCTTGTTGACTTTTACTAATATATTTATTAATTCAGTTTAGTGAATAATCATAAATGAATACTGTTTCTTGGTTTACACATTGAAAACATAACAGATTTTCTCTTTCTTCAACGTCATTCTATTATGTAAATTGGAATATATGATGGAAGACATTCCTGGTATATATACATAATAGTCTAGAGACATTTCTTGACCCCCTGTTGGCTCAAATATTTGGGCATTAAGTCCGATATGATCAGTAGCATCACCTAGTCATGCTTCATAATTGAAAAAATGAATGATGATACCTGAATAAAAAGTATAAAAGGTATAAAAAGTGAGACCCTAGTCTTGGTACTAGTGGAAAAGGATTGACCTACAGTTCAAAACTTTGTGTTTGAAATGAATTTTGTATTACTTTGAGTGTTTACAAAAAAAATCAAAGTTGTTTGAAAGATTTTGGATCTGCGCAAGTTTTTTTTATTCCTTTTCATGTTTGCTCGGGAAGTTTCAAACTTTTTTTTAGAAAACTTGAATTTTTGAACGAACTTGGATATTGTTCTAGGAAAAAAGTATTAACTTATAAGAAAATACCTTTAAAAAAAAACAAATATTTAACTTTTGGATAACATTGAATTTTTTCAAAGAATAGAAACTTCACTGGAAACAAGCAAAATTTTGGGACAAACATTAATTGTGTTGCAAATTAAAATATTTTGAATTTATCAATATTTCAATTCTTTCAGAAGTTTCAGATTTTTCTGAAAACATGAATTTGTAAAAGGTTTGGATTTTCTTTAAGAAAAGGATTTTTTTTAAAACAGAATTTGAACTTTTTAACAAAACTTAAAACTTTTTAAAAAAATTGATTTATTCGAAAAAAAAATTGATTTTTCTAATAAGGAATTATGAGCTTTTTTTTATATGATTGTAGTGACTTTTTATTCAAGCACTCGTTTTTTTTTGTTTCGAAAGATCAGAAAACCAAGACCTCTAGAACGAGTGTCTAGAGATTTTACCACTTAAATTAGTGGTCCTTGAGAAAAAAATATGAACTTGTTTGAAAAGAATAAAAATTTAACCTTTCAAAGATCATTACTTTTTTGAAAAAAAATGGGTTTCTAAATTTATTTGATTTTATTTCCAGAAAAAAAAACATTTTGCTTAAACTATAAGTATTTGGATTTCATATTTAATCATCGCTAAGAATTGAAATAGCTATGGGAAAATTGATTTCAGATATTATAAAATATAATCAGAAAGGTAATTTGGAAGAAATTTAAGAAGATATCTATTGAAGTTGGACATGTCAAAAACTAGATTTGTTTGTCATCTACTTTTATCTCCCCAGATAGTCTGTTTGATTAACACATACCATTGTCATATTTAGAAAAAAATTACAAATTTTGAAAAACTTTAATTGCTTACATTGTTATATTGTTGGAAAAATATTATTACACTAGAGAAACTAATAATAGAGGCACAGTTAGTTTTTACAATAAATCAGTCTAAATACTTCATATTTACCTCGTTAGCATCTTATCAAATTTTAATAAGCTTCATACTTACAATCATGCAAAGATAACCTCCAACCCTATCGTACTGTAGTCTGTATGTAGTTATCTCTCTGGTACAATGTCCAAATAGTAGTTATCTATCTGGTACAATGTCCAAGCCAATACGATGTCCAGTAACAAGGCTATATTGATACTGCGGTTCCAGACAATGATTTTGCTAATTTGACATTTAAAAACAATATTTATTGGATTTATTCATAAATGATATGGGCTTCAATGGATACCCGAAAGATCCAAAATTTGTCCGTGTCCATATCCGAAAAGCGAATAAATATTCAATATTTGAAAAAAAAGATAAGAATGCGGATATGAAGACATCGGATTCGAAAATTATACATTCGGTTTTTTTCAAGATTATAATTTAAATGTATTTTAGTACAGTAAAAGATATTTATTTAGTATTTTATTAAGTTAGAAGTTTATATTATACGCACTAAATGCATATTAACTACTCAAAACTGTTTATTATCATCATATTTGTTTATTTTTGACACTTTAATAACCAATGTATTGAAAAATGAATATATTAAACTAAAATTTTCTAGGTATGTTTGTTGATTTATTAGTCATTGGCGGATAGAATAATTATCGATAGTCGTTCGTATTCACGGATGCGGATATCTGATATCTGAAAATGATTTCGGATGCGGATGCAGATATAACACTATCCGCATACGAAAATATCCGTTGATGGGCTTATAAATGATGACGTATAAATAAGGGCATTGTCAAGTTTGTTGCCTTGTACAAAGACATTCTAACTTAACTATATCTTGTTTGCAGCTGCATAGTATTACTGTAGAGAAGGGAATTTTATTTTTATATTTTGGCTAACATCAACTACTCCTATAGCCACAATTAGTTTTACAACCGTGTAAGCATCATAGTGTAGTGATAATGAAATTTTGAAAATGCTAACTAATCATATAACACCATTTATTTACTCTAAAACAGTTAATACATTGATCTCTCTTAATAAATATAAACTTGAACTAGGTTTGCGATGTAGGTCATCACAATATCCATTTTTGCAAACAACTTTGTGCTTACAAATTCGATAAAAAAAATGGTTTCATTTTGATTGCGAACTTCTTTAGACATCAAAACCCTGACCATCATGAGCATTTTCAATCCAAAACTGGCCTTCAGTAATTTTGGCTCCATGATGCAATGCAATGTATGAATAACATTTGGGGAAAGAAAGTTGTCCTCCTAGTCAATTCAAAATCAAGAAGTCGTTTCAAAATCTAGGATCATAAATTACAGTTACTCCAAGGTTTAAAGGGAAAATAATACCTAAAATGTACACATTTAGGGTGGAAAAATCAATACCTCTGTCAGTTCTAAATCCACGATATACTCTGAAAATTTGAAAGCCAAATAATATTATGCTTAAGCACTCCTTCACCTATTATAGCTCATGGAAAATTCTTTGTTAGCCTAAAAAGTATGCATTTATCATAGAAATATAGGAGAACACACACAACCGAGAGATAAATCTTTATTAATGATTGTAATACGTTTGATGTCACATTTTTTGATGCCAGTGAACTACCAAAAATTCTCATATTATCAAATCCCTTAAAAATAAGATCTAACAAATAAACTCACTTTCTACATTCAAAATGTCTCTCTGCAAGTATTAACAAACCTTAGTGTTACTTAAAAATAGAATTTAATAAATAATTTTTTTTACAAATTTAAAACGCCCTCTACAAATATTATGAAATCTTAATCACTATAAAATATGATTTAATAAATAAACTTCATTATTTATTAATTAATAATAGAAATAAAAATTCAAACTACATAAAAAAATAGATATTGAAACCTTAGAAATAAAAATTCAAACAAACTACACATGGTCTTAATGTAAAATATGATTAAATTTTTATGCCTTTTTTTAAGGATTAAAACATATGCAATTTGTAGAAAAACAATTCACGTACGAAGCGCATGACTTAACGCTCGTGTTAAGTAACAAGAAAAAATTATGCTTACGTTTTTTGCAAGCTCTGCTGCGTTCTCATCATCAAAACCTAAGGTTGCCAATATATTGTAGCCGGTTGAATCTTTCCCAGACCATATACCAAGAAAAATATGTGTTGTGGTCACTTCTCCATCCTTGCCTACACGAAGAATAGTTTAGTCAAACTATGTCATACTTTATTTAACTGTGCTTGCAGTAACATATATCACAGTTGAGTTTAAACACTGAACACTTTATTTAATTGTGCTTGGAGTAACATGAATCACAGTTGAGTTTAAACACTGAACATTCTGCAAATAGTTTATGCTTGTCATGGTTAGAAACTTGGAATGAGTTTCATTCATAGGAGAAGTATGTATATTTTAAAAGAACAGCCAAGCTAGCTTCCCAAAAACGCATCTACAATAAGTGTATCTTTTTTCATGTTAGAGTATATATATTTCTATCCAACTTTAATTTCTAGAATCCACTCAATAGGCCTGTAAATTGATGCAATCGGATACGAATAGTGCTGTATCTGTATCCGTATCTGAAAATGAAAATCCGTATCTGAATCCGTATCCGATATCCGCGAATACCCGTTGAATATTATCCGTATCCGTATCCGCGAATATTTTCGGATATCCGAAAATATCTGTATCCGGCTTAGCGAATACGGATATTTTTGGATATCCGAAAATATCCGTATCCGAACCTCAAAATGTATCCAAAAATTAATCAATATAATGCATATTTCATTTTTTTGGACTGAAAAAAGATGAAAAAACCTTGTAATACATAAATTACATGAAATTAACAATAGCTAATCCAATCATACAAAATCCATACAATAATATTGCATATATAAATATAATTCATACGAAAAATCTATAGGCTAATTCAATCACAGCAAATCATAAAAGCAAACATGCATCACATATCTTCTTAATTGTAATAAATAACAAAAAATAAAAATCATCTTCATAACATACATATAGCTTATAATATTGTATTCTTTTTTCATGAAGCGGTTAATACTCCAAAACCAAAAGATTATCCTGCAAAATACCATGGGTAGTATTTTTGTAAAATGAAGTATATTTATATTAAATTTATGGATATAAAATAACATATTAATATATATATTTAATTTCAAACCGGACGGATATTTATCGGATACGGATACAGCCATATCCGTATCCGTATCCGAAATATGTTTCGGATATCGGATATCCGCATCCGCTTTTCGGATATCGGATATTTTTCATGTTTTCGAATACGGATGTGGACGGATTTCGGATATTTCGGGTACTCATTGACAGGCCTACCACTCTAGTCTAAAGAGATTTTTAAAACCATGATATCCAGCATTTGAAAGAAGAAACGACTATTCACTTTTAGCAATCATTAAAAATAAAACACGCAAAAGAGTACTCAGACTTATGTATGGTCTAGTTTGAGCACGTCTCTACTATTAATTAAACAAATTAATGAACTAAATTCCATTGTGTTTTTTTGAATTTACAAAAATACAACTAAGATTCATCCCACCGTACCTTTGCCGTTTCTAGGGTTGGTACATTTGGTTTCATCACCTGATTCCCTGAATAGCAATAAAACCTTTGGCCTAGAACCAGAAAACCCTGTTCTTATAACACTTAAATGAACATTTTATTTTTTATTAGTAGCCGAACTAAAGGCCGAATGTACAACATATGCTTGCTGTGATATAGTTGCTGAACTGAATTCTTTAGATGTGGAGTGGAAAACTACGTACTGCTTATCTAGACCACTCCAAACATTGGCTTATTTATTGACTAATCTACAATATATATTTTGCTTAAATACAATGTTAAACTACTTAACATTTGATTGGATATCTAGGAAACCATAGAACATTTTCAAATAATGAGAATTTTGAAATTATGTTTTTTTATCAATGTTTCTTATTATATTTTTACCAATAAAATGCATATCAAGTTATTAACAACAAACTATCAAAAGATGCTAGCAACAAATTATATTAGAATGCATAAGTTTTTGAAATATTAAATTGCACTGTTCCGATGATCCAACCGGTTGGACCATCAAAACCTTGAATCTTAAATCGCTGCGGTTCAACTCACGGTTCAGTCTCATCATAACTATGCTATAAACATATGTGTTAACCTCTAATATAAGCCGAATCTCATTTACTTCACCCATAATTGAAATGATGATATCACAACCAGTAGTGGTAAACAACATAGCGTTAATATAATTTAAAATGGATGAAATAAAACACGTAGCAAAGGAACAGGAAGATGCATGTCTTCATATTAATTCTGCTATGCTCCATGTATGTCGGCAACAATAATTGGAACTTTGTATGTTTTTTCAATTTGGACAGTCACCTCTCATCAAGTTTGCCTTGAAACCAGGGTCAACCCCAGGGTAAGGCGAGCAAGACGACCGTCTAGGGCAACCGATCCGGCAGGTGCAACAATTCCGGCGGTGGCTTGGTTATGTATTATGATTACTAAAATATGTTTGTATGTAAATTTTTATAATTCAAGCTGTAGCCTAGTGATTGTGTCTCGTTTTCATGTCTGGGGCAACCCAGGTTTAATCCTGGCAAGATGCCTTCAATTTTTGTCTGGGACAACAGTTGTGTTTGGACCGGCACTGCTTGAAACTAAACAAAAAATGAAGCAGTGAACCATTATAGATGCCCAGAAATAAACATCACTACTACTATCTCAAGGATGATAAATCTATGTTTGGCACAATTTCTTTTCATTGAATTAATCTCTACTATTAATAAAGACCCTTCATCCACAACGACCTTACTTGAACATGATCTGTTCTATATGCTCGTACTACTTTATCCTTATAACTTAAGGAGGAAGGCAACTCGGTCTTGATGATGACATTACTACTAACCTAGACACTTCATCCACATCAGTTCCACAACGTCTTTTTGAATTATCGAATTTACCCCTCTCATTATAACCTAATTTGGCAATTCATAAAAAATGAAGGCAAACACGCTTAGTATTTCATTGTATCACCACTCCGTTATCAGAATGCCGATGTTTTTCGCGGTAGCAATTTCAAACGCTCTCTCAGCATTTGAAAGCGACGACTTTTTCAGTTGATACATCGGCAATGCAAATCTTGCAACATCAGAACAGCTGCATCGTAGCACTAACAACCATGTTCTTCCTCTGCATGGAATCTCAAGATATCACCGACACATCCAGGTAGGTCAACCCCAGAACCCCATCAATCCAAATGACGTGACCGTGGGCCGAGCTTCTAAGACTACAGTGGCTGCAGGTGAGCTTGACAGTGATTTTTCGGTCACTGGACATCAAGAATTTCTTAAAATTCATCTTGATTATGGGAAGAGGATAGTAATTTTAAGAAGATGTTGAAAGAGAGATCATGTGACTCGGAAAAAGGAAGAAATAGTTAGTAGAATGATTTTATGAAGTGAGAAATTTATGTTTAGCTCTTCTCACATAAATATTTTTATACTAAAACAATTCTTTATTTTAAAGGTATTTGTTATTGTGCATTGTTTCGTATTTCGAATATGTACCAAGTACTTCACTACAACTTTTTAAATGACTACCCATACATATATATATATTTTGGATATTCCTTATGTTAAATTTGGATGATTCAAATATTTGTTGAGGAGGAAAGAAATTGATTAATTGGTTCAATCAATCAATTAATGTGGCTTGTATATGGAAGAATATTTTGAAAGGAAACTAATTAATTAGTCAATCAATTAATTAGTCAATGCATTTGTTATATAAAAAAATAAATGATTAGGCATGGAGAATCAATCAATCAGAAAAAGATATGGAAACCAAGATTACGCCATCTATTTGTACTAAAATCAAATCATGCAATTTGAAAAGATATCTGGGTAATAAGGAAATTGATTTTCTTAATCTCCAAGCAACCCTTCATTATCAAGTCTATTTAAGTGAAGGAATTTCATCTTCATATGCAAGTGAGTGTGTGAGAGCATCCACCATTATTCTTCTCTCTCTTTTGTACTTTTTTCTTCAATGGAATAAAAGAAGTTGTTGGGTCTCCGTGGACGTAGAATATTCATATATAAACCACGTTAAATCTTCTGTGTCTCTTATTTCTGCTATTGTTTCAGTGAGACTGCATAATTGATTTTTTTTAAGTTCCATTGATATCTAAATAGACAATACTAGATCCTGATCAAATAATTCGCTTCCGCTCAAATTAAAATAAATTTCACTACAGTTTGGTATCAGAGCTAGTGTTACTGTTCCTGTTTGGATATTAATGGCTACTTCTAGTAAGTCTGTTGGTAGATCTGGTGTCAATTATGGAGTAACACGTTTTGACGGAAAGGGAGATTTTGGTACTTGGAAGATGAAGATGGAGGCTGTATTAAAGAAGGAGAAGACTTATAAGGTTGTTTCTGCGCCGGAGAAATTGAAAGATATTGATGGAGCTGATTTGGAAGAGATGGGAGATGAAGCTCTCACAACAATTCAGTTGAGTCTTTCAGATGAAGTTCTTAGAGAATTCTCTCAGAAGAAGACGGCGAAGGAACTATGAGATGCATTATCGGATGCATATCAAGACAAGTCTCTCACTAATCGGATTATTCTTCAGCAACAACTCTATTCGTTCAAGATGAAGCCTGGAGCTGATCTCATGGAGCATGTAGATGCTTTGACCACTTTGATTATGAACCTGAAGGCATCGGAAGTTGATATTACCGATGAGGCTCATGTTGTGATCCACTTATGTTCCTTGCCTAAGGAGTATACTGCTTTTGTTAATTCCATGATTTATGGCCGCAGTAAAATTAGCATGTCTGATGTAAAGGCTGGTCTTCATAATGAAGTATTAAGAGGTATATTGGCGAGCACTAGCTTGGATAGTGATACCGAAGGCTTATCTGTTCAGAGAGGTAGAGGCCAAAGCAGGTCGAAGAAAGGTGGAGGACGGAATTCTTCACGGTCTCAATCTAGAGGGCCTAAGAAGTTGACTTGTCATTATTGTAAGAAACCAGGGCAATTCATAGCACAATGTCCCAAGCTTGAAAGTAGAAGAAAAGATCCAAAGCAAGCCTCAGCTTCTACATCAGAGAAATCGGATACAGAAAGTGACACCGATGTATTTACAACTTCTGGCTCTTCTGGGAAGAGCAACTTATGGCTGATTGATTCTGGCGCATCCTATCATATGACACCTGATAGGAACTGATTTTCCACTTATCGTGAAATTGATGGAGGAAAGGTTCTAATGGGTGATGATGCTTCTTGTCGTATGGTTGGTGTTGGTAGCGTGATGATTAGGATGTTTGATGGTGTTATTCGTACGATCACCGATGTTAGACATGTACCTGATTTGAGGAGGAGCTTGATTTCTGTTGGGGCATTGAGTAGACTTGGCTTGAAGATTGTAGTGGAAGGAGAGAAAATGAAGATATCGAAGGGTTCCATGATTGTTATAAGAGGTGTGAGGGCAGGAAATCTTTATCTATTAAAGGGCACTACTGTAGTTGGTGAATCAACTTCTGTTACATCTGTTGATTCAGATTCTTCCAGATTATGGCACTTACGGATGGGTCACATCGGTGAGCGCGGCATGGATGAGTTGAGAAAACGAGGATTGATTGATGGAGTTCATCATTCAAAACTTGGTTTTTGTGAAGAGTGTGTTCTTGGAAAGTAGACGAAGATTTCTTTTCTTATAGGAGAGCATAAAGCAAAAGCTGTCCTGGAGTATGTTCATACATATGTCCGGGGTCCCTCCCCTTGTGAGTCTTTAGGTGGAGCCGGGTATTTCGTTTCATTTATAGATGATTTCTCTCGTAAAGTATGGGTATACTTTCTTCGGTCAAAGAGTGAAACATTTTCCAGGTTTCAAAAGTGGAAAGCTATGGTTGAGAAGCAGTCAAGGAAGAAATTGAAAGTTCTCTGTTCAGATAATGGCGGTGAATTTGTATCACAGGAATTCATCGATTATTGTGAGTCTGAAGGCATTAAGGGGCATTACACTACACCAAGCGACCCTCAGTCTAATGGAGTTGCAGAAAGGATGAATCAGACATTATTGGAGAGAACAAGATGCCTCAAACTGACTGCTAAATTGAAGAAGAGATTTTGGGCTGAAGCTTTATCTATGGCGGCTTTCCTCATCAACCGCACACCTTCTACTGCCATAGATATGAAGATCCCTGAAGAAGTATGGAAAGGAGAGCCTATTAGCTATTCATTTCTCAGAGTGTTTGGTTGCCCAGCTTATGTGCATGAGAGTAAAGGGAAGCTGGAACCTAGAGCTCGCAAGTGTATCTTCCTAGGTTATTGGAGAGGAGTGAAGGGATATAGGTTGTGGTGTCCTATTAGCAAGAAGATCGTTATGAGCAAGCATGTGACTTTTGATGAGAAGGCTATGTTGAAGGTGGAGCCTTCCTCATCGGATGACAATGAGCGGACATGTGAAGAATACCAGTCACAAAGCAAGTCATCTATTGATTCTTTCCATAGACGTTCAGATGGTGTTTCCGATGACACCGTAGTTGATGAGGGTAATATCGATGTTGGTACAGAGGATCAAACTCAAGGTGGAGCTCATTCAGAACCTAGGCATGTCAGACAAAGAAGAAAGCCTAAGTGGTTTGATGAGTTTGTTGGATTGAGCATCGAAGACATTAACTTCGATGATATGGCAACATATGCTTTGAATGTTGTCCATGATGAGCCCTGTGATTATAGAGAAGCTACCGCATCAGTTAACAGTTCCAGTTGGTTAGTTGCTATGGAGGAGGAGATTGAATCATTGCAAAGAAATCATACTTGGGATTTGGTGCCTCTTCCCACCGACAAGAGAGCTATTGGATGTAAGTGGATCTATAGAGTGAAAGACGGTGAAAATGGTAATCTTAGATACAAGGCAAGATTAGTCGCAAATGGGTATGTTCAGAAGAAGGAGGTAGAGTATCATGATATCTTTGCTCCAATGGTTAGGCATACTTCTATTCGTATTCTTTTGGCATTAGTTGCTCATTATGATATGGAATTAGAGCAACTAGATGTCAAAACCGCATTCTTGCATGGTGATCTGGATGAGGAGATTTATTTAAAGCAGCCGGAAGGGTTCATTGATAGTAGCAGACCAGACTATGTTTGCAAACTCAACAAATCTCTATATGGACTGAAGCAGTCTCCTAGACTATGGTATAAGAGGTTTGATAAGTTTATGCTTTCACAGGAATACTCCAGATGTTTCAAAGACCGGTGTGTTTATTTCAGAAGATGTGATGGTGATATGATTTATTTGTTGTTATATGTTGATGATATGCTGATTGCATCTCGGAGTATGGTCAGAATTAAGGAGTTGAAAGCGGAGCTCAGTAGAGAGTTTTACATGAAGGATTTGGGAAAGGCACAAAGAATATTGGGTATGGAGATAAGCAGGGATAGGAAGCAGAGAGAATTAAGGCTCACTCAAGCGCAGTACATTGAGAAGCTCCTCACTCGATTTGGAATGGAGAAAGCCAAACTGGTTGGCACTCCATTAGGCTCTCGTTTTAAGTTGTCAAAAGACTTATCTCCCTCATCAGAAGAAGACAAAAGGTATATGGCTGATATACCTTATTCTAGTGTTGTTGGTAGTCTTATGTATGCGATGGTGTGCACAAGACCAGATTTGGCCCATGCAGTGGGTGTTGTGAGTCGATATATGTCTAACCCAGGCAAAGAGCATTGGCAAGCTGTGAAGTGGATTCTTATATATCTTCGAGGCACTTCTTCGCTGGGCTTATTATATGGTGGAGTGGATGGTGACATCTTTCTTAGAGGATACTGTGATTCTGATTATGCTAGGGATAGAGATGCTAGGAAGTCAGGTCGGGCTATGTTTTTACACTTGGCATAGGCTCGATTTCATGGAGATCAAAGCTGCAATCTATAGTATCTTTATCACTACCGAAGTATAGTTGATATCGATTGTGGAAGCAACAAAGGAAGGATTATACTTACTTCAGTTGTTGGATGATCTTTCAATAGTGCAGCGGACAGTAGAGCTATTTTTAGACAGTCAGAGTGCGATTCATCTTGTAGAGAATCAAGCTTATAGTTCACGGACGAAGCACATTGACGTTAGTGGTTTCTTTCTTATGCTTGAGGAAGAAAGAAGCAAGATCAAATTGTTGAAGGTGAGTACTTTGGATAATCCTTCAGATATGATGACAAAGTCACTTCCAAAGGACAAGTTTGAGCATTGCTCAAACTTGATCAGATTGATTCCTGTTACTTGAGCGCCATGGGGTGCTAGACCCAACAACTTCTATGTTGATTGCTTGATGATAATGTGATGAAGAGAGATTGTTATATTTGAATCAAGGTGGAGTGTTAAGTTTGGATGATTCAAATATTTGTTGAGGAGGAAAGAAATTGATTAATTGGTTCAATCAATCAATTAATTTGGCTTGTATATGGAAGAATATTTTGAAAGGAAACTAATTAATTAGCCAATCAATTAATTAGTCAATGTATTTGTTATATGAAGAAATAAATGATTAGGCATGGAGAATTAATCAATCAAATGAAAGATATGGAAACCAAGATTACACTCTCTATTTGTACTAAAATCAAATCATGCAATTTGAAAAGATATTTGGGTAATCAGGAAATTGATTTTCTTAATCTCCAAGCAACCCTTCATTATCAAGTCTAATTAAATGAAGGAATTTCATCTTCATATGCAAGTGAGTGTGTTAGAGCATCCACCATTATTATTCTCTCTCTTTTGTACTCTTTTCTTCAATGGAATAAAAGAAGTTGTTGGGTTTCCATGGACGTAGGATATTCATATCCGAACCACGTTAAATCTTCTGTGTCTCTTATTTCTGCTATTGTTTCTGCGAGACTGCATAATTGATTTTTTTAAAGTTCCATTGATATCTAAATAGACAATACTAGATCTTGATCAAATAATTCACTTCCGCTCAAATTAAAACAAATTTCACTACACCCTAAATATAAGCAGAAGTTAATAGTTACTAAGTGAGTGAAAGATTAATTACAGCAATAAAATGTTGTAACAGAAAAAGTAATGAACGGTAATGAACATCTAGTTCAATAGTAGTAAATATAGTAAAATAGGTCATAATGAATGAAAAAAACAACTTGCTCATCGTTAACCCGAAAATGGATCAACATCTAGAAATCAGATGAAAATACTATTTCTATTCAAAATAAAGCAAAAGCAGTACACATCGATCCAAAGTCATGCGCCAAGTTGCAGACCTTCCCGAGTTAACCAAACATATCGGTACCGACTTAAACATGTCGGTGCCGACATGTTTCCTTAGTTCGAATCACTTCAAACTTTCATGCATCCTTCTTCTTACTTCGTTTTATTGTATTTCATGTTGTTTTCATTGATTGTTAGTTGATTTTGGTGATCGTTCATTCATTACTTAGTTTATTCTGCCGTTTTAGTTGTTAACTCTTCAACTTTTGAAATAGATCATCAAAAACCCTTGAAAATCACTTGGACACATATGGAAAATGTATATAATAACTCGTGTGAAGTTGGAGTGGAGAAATATGGACTCAAAACAAGTCGTCGAAAACAAGTCAGTATAAAACATGTCGGTGCCCACTTGTTTCCTTTAAGTATTTTTGGTTGAAATTTTTCCGAGCTATTTCCTTACTTCATCTAAGTGTGCTTGCCAATTTTCAAGTCGTTTCATACTCGTTTTAATTTTCTAAGTCCGATTGAAGTCTGCTTTGGCTCAAAAGCGGGTTAACATTTGTCTCTCAAAGTACGTCTTTCGAATGTAAGGTGTGTTTTGCTCAAAAATAAGTTCCAGTAATCAGTATATGGTAGTTAAGCTCTCAGGCTTTCCATCGACCTCGATCTTAGTAAATCGTCTGATTTCTTCGGATTCCCTTGCCAATCAACGGTCGTTCCAAACCCGTTATAGCTAAAGACTCTAGTATCTGCTTAAGTATTGTTTATACATCATAACCATTCTCATTTCATTCAGACTTATTACATCACATATCAAAATTGTCTCGTGTTCATCCGAGTTTTATCTGTTTTACTCCAATTAGAAGATGTTCAAATCCTTTTATAAAATCTATTTCCATTCTAAGGTTCGATCTCTTTGGATCATTTTACTTCCGATTTAATGTGCGATCTCTCCGAATCGCTCATGATCCAATCTAGAATTCGATCTCTCCGGACTATTTAACTTTCAATTTAGGGTTCAATCTCTCCAAATCGTTTATCGTCCAACATAGGTTTTTGATCTCTTTGGACCCTTGCTGAATCCTTTTGCTCTCTGACAAAGGAACTCAATGACCAAGCAAGCTCATCTGCTCACTCTCCGGCGAGTGGACATACTTTTCGTATAAGCTCATCCACTCACTCTCCGGCAATATCGGTCATCATATTCAATGTGGATTTTTCTAAAGTCAAATATTCAAATCAAAGCAAACAAGCAGAAGCCTTAGTTATCCATCCCAAACATCCGACTCAGAGCATGCCTAGAGACCAATCTAGGTCTTGTACACGTGAACAGTCCGAGGTTACTATTGTTCTAAATAGTTGTCTCGGAGATCCGACTCAGAGCGTGTCTAAAGACCAATCTGAGCCTCGTACACGTGTAAGCGGTCTGACGTTATTGTTATCCTAATTATTTAAAGCAAGAAAAAGCAAAGCAAGGGAGTCGAACCTGCCTCCCGATCGTCCCGGTCATGGGATTTCGAGTCTTGGACCAAATCCCTGGTTGTTCCTTGATGCATTCGCTACAGATGGTGGTTGCTCAGCTGGTTGCTCCGGACCAGTTCTTCTATCAGATCATGAAGGTGTCGATACTTGTTCGTTTAATGTCTATCCAGCTCATGGAAGATGCAGAACTTTCTAGATCTTTTCTCCTAATCAATGGGCACTCTCCTAACTGGCTTCCGATATGGAATCTTCCCCTCTAGTGTCCAGATTTATTCTCTCTGGGGTCTCTATTAAATTAGTGTAGGAAGAGAATTTCGACTCCTTCCTTTATCGTTTCGGTTCTCCAAAGTCATCATCGACTCTTCTCATTCCTTTAACATTTTTGTTCCTTGCTCTAGACAGTTCTCTGTCATCTACAACATTAATTTCAACATCCTCAGCTTCAACGTGTTCCTAATGCAAATAACTCTCAGCTTCATAATAGAATTTCGCAAGATCCATCAATGGATTCCTTTCCGGTGCAACTTTGAAGTCGGTCTTGCTCGCGAGTTCAGATACTGCCGCCATTAAGATTATAGATGGACCCAATTTATCGACGGCTGCTGCTGCCGTATTGAATCTTGTCAAATAGTTTCTCAATGTCTCTTAGGGCCTTTGTTTCATGCTTGACAGCGTCATCACATTCTTTGGTCGTATGATGTAAACTCGGAACTGTCTTAAGAACTTACTCACCAAGTTCGTCCACATACTAATGGACTCATTCTCCAGTTGTCTGAACCGCATCGCCGCCAAGTTGGTTAAGTATAATGGGAAGCACCACCCCATCACCTCCTCGGAAGTACCCAACATCTCCATATGTCGGATGTATCTCATCAGATGAACCGTCAGATCTAACTTTCCATTGTACATTTTTAGCATCGGAAGCTTGAAATCGACAGGATTTCTCGTATTCCGAACATTATAAGTGAATGGATTCCTATTTCCATCCTCCAAACTCTCATCTGAGGGTCCACCTCTAACTATTCTTCTTACCAACTCAGCAATTCGATTTTCACCGTCCAATGAAGGTCTACATCCAAAAGCGATAGTATGTCCTTGTTCCCGTAGGGGTATTCCGACACATACTCTACCACATACTCCTCTTGCTGCACGTTAGCATTCTGATTTGCTCATCTGGTTTCATTCTGCCCTCCGTTCCTACGGAGAGGTTCCGGCACATACTCTTCCTACCGTTGCTCGTTCACATTCTGATTTATGTTTCTAGCTCCAACATTATCCATTCCTGGCATCCCAACATCCACACCAACATTGCCCCTAGGTTTAGTTCTCTCGATACCGAGTTGATTCGAGTCGGTACCGAGTTGTCCTGTTTGTTGGGGCACGGCTCCAGTTTTCCCTCTCCAACTTCAAATGTTCTTGCATTAGCTCCTTGTTCTTTTCTGAATTCCAATAGCTCTAGCTATTCCTTGTTGTCTCATCCTTTTAAAAAAATCCTTCAAGCATTTCCCATCGTCGATTCATTAATCCATCTTGCATCTCCTTCATCATTTTCTCCATCTCTTCTCTGGTCACATAGATGGATTGATGAGAATTTAAGGACATTTCCTAGCATCTATCATGCTTTGGTTAGCTTGTTCCAACCTTAGATCAGTGTTAGGCCTCTTCATCTTCTCCAAATCTCATATTCTAGCTTCAAGTCTTTAGGTCTAGTTCTTTTGTTCTTAGTGAAAGCACCAAAATGTTAATCTAAAAAATGGATCAACATCCAGAAATTAGATGAAATCACCAATTCTATTCAAAATAAAGCAGAAGCAGTAGAAATAGCATAAAAAGTAAAAATGAGACACGGGAATTTTTATAGTGGTTCAGCATAATTTTCGGCCTACGTCCACTTTAATCTTTATTATTAGTTGTTCTTTTTCGGGATTACAACTAATTATATCATATCTGACCACTATCTAGTGGATCTCATAATTACAATAGAGTTTCTAAAGTATTTTCGAGGTAGTGGATAGGAGTGAAGAAGAATGAGAAGTCTCCAATGACAAAGAGATCAGATCCCAAAGTTAGAGTGCTGGAAGAGATGAAGTAGAAAGATCTCTCCTTGGTTGCAGCTAGGCTGTATTTATAGGGAAATAGTTGTGTTGGGTCAGAAGTCAACTTGGAGCAAAGTCCGGACATGGACCCAAAGTCATGCGTCAAGTTGTAGAGCTTCCCGAGTTAACCAAACATGTCGGTATCGACTTAAACATGTCGGTATCGACTTAAACATGTCGGCACCGACTTAAACATGTCGGTGCCGACATGTTTCCTTAGTTTGAATCACTTCGAACTTTCTTACATCATTCTTCTTACTTCGTTTTGTTGTGTTCCATGTTTTTTTCATCGATTGTTGGTTGATTTTGGTGATCGTTTCTTCGTCACTTGGTTTATTCTACCGTTCTAGCTGTTAACTCTTCAACCCTTGAAATAGGCCTTAAAAACCCTTGGAAATCACTTAGGTAATAAATCCTGTGAAATTGGAGTGGAGGAAAGGTATGATAGCATCTGGGTCATAGTCGATAGATTGAGGTACGATAGCATCTAGGTCATAGTCGATAGATTGATGAAGAGTGCTCGATTCATACCCATCAAGTTAAGTCGAATGGGATCCAAATTGGTCGAGTTGCATATGAAGTGGGTTATGTGATTCCATGGTGTGTCGAAGAGCATTGTGAGCGACCAAGACCCTTTGTTCACTAGCAGGTTTTGAAAGAGCTTGCAAGAGGCGTTGGGGATGGAGTCGCGTCTTAGTATAGCTTATCACCCGCAAACTAATGGGTAGACCGAGAGGGTGAATCGTATCTTAAAGGATCTCTTATGGGCTTGCATTCTTGATTTCGGTGGCTCGTGGGAGGATCATTTGTATTTAATAGAGTTCGCATACAACAACAGTTATTAGTCTAGCATCGGTATGGAACTATTGAGGCGTTTTATGACTGATCGTGGAACACTCCTTCATATTGGTGGGAAGCTGGTGAGAAACTGATACTTGGGTCTGATATGATTAGAGAGACTTCGGAGAAGATCAAGATCATTCGGCAACGAATGAAAGCTGCCTAATATAGACAGAAGAGATACGCTGAATGGAGAAGATATGATTTAGAGTTCTCTGTCGGCGACATGGTGTTTGTCAAAATCTCTCCACTGAAGAATGTTGTTCGATTTGGTACTAAGGGGAAGTTGGCACTGAGGTTTGTTGGCCCTTTTCCTATACTGGAGAGGATTGGAAACCTGACTTATAGAGTTGACTTACCTCAAAAGATGGCGGGTGTGCACAACGTGTTCCATATCTCTTACTTGCAGAGGTTTGTGCATAGCTCAGGCGTAATAGTTCAACCAGATCAGCTTGGTGACATCGAGATTGAACCAGAAGCATTGAGACCTCGTATGTCTATTTGCATTGTCAGACATGATACAAAGCAGCTTAGGAGGAAGATAGTAGAGTTAGTGAAGGTTTAGTGGAGCAAGAGCGACAACGATTGTACTTGGCAGACCTAGGAGAGCATGAGGACCTCTTATCCGGAGCTCTTTACTTGATGAGACTTTTGTTTATCGCATTTACTTTCACTTTCAATATCATGTAGGGTAGTTTAGTATCATGCATGCCAGGTTAGACATAGATATCATTTATTGCTTTTGTGTGCATGTTTAATGTTTGACATTTTTACTCATGGATGATAGGCATGTAGGGTAGCTATGTTTGAACTTTACCTTGGTTGCATTAGGGATTTCGAGGACGAAATTCTGAAAGGGCGAGAGAGTATAATGACCCATATTTTACATATAAGAGAATCGTAAAATATTATTTTTAAATCCATGTAAGGTTGTATGACTCTATAACTTTGGAAAATGCCTATTAAGAGACATTTTCTACATTTAGAATTTCCGGATGATTTTACCCTTGGAAACTTGTATCGACTATAACTTTTTATAGGAGCCAAATTAGCATTCAAAACCATTTCCATTGAAAAGATATGACGGTTTCTCTTTCTGTAAAGTGATCTTAATATTGATTTGTACTTTTTAGCTAGGAGACATGGCTATTTGAAGATTGATAATTTTTGGAGCAACTTAGGGATCATTAGTGAATTTGGGGCAAGTCACTAACCCATTTCGGGTTTGGAGACATTAAATGGCCGAACCATCATCCCAAAATCACTTTTACACTTTTTCACATAGATCTAAGCTACCATTGACCCTTTCTCTACCCAAAACCTTCTATTTTTTTTCCTCCAAATCAAGTCTAAATCATATATTAGGGTTATGTTAACAGGGGGATTCATTAGAGATCATCAAATTTACATTCTAAAGGAGGAAAAAAATATGCTCTTTGCTATTCACTTTTGGATTTGCTTCGATTTGCATGCAAAACTTGGATTTTGGGGTTTCGTTGAGCGATCATCTCTCACCTTATTATATATGTACATATTACTTTTAACATGTTTTGGGTCCATTTATGAAGCTAAAATTATGTTTTATTATTGTTTTTAAACCCTGTCTAGAGTAAAAACGTGAATAAATGGATTTTTGGTTTTTTAGATATGTTATTTGGATATGTGTTTGCCCAGATATACGTTAGGCTATGTTGTATACGCCTTATATGATGATTGTTATGATTGATAGTGTGATTTGCATGTTTGAATGTTGTTTGGTGCATGTATGGTGTTTGGTTAGAAACACTCATCGGAGTAAACTAGAGGTGGGAACCGTGAAACCGAACTTCGATGGATAGGGCCGAGGATGTTAGGAGTTGTATCCATTCATACAGAAGGCATACAGGTCGAAGAATGGAGCATAACGATGAAATCGGCGTGAAATTGGAGTTTAGAGAAACTACAACATTTCGGTCCAGTGCTTAGAGATGTGCTTGGTGATTTTGTGAGTCAGCTTAGTCTTCGGTGGGGATGTATTCGGTGACTGAACAAGTTTTGTTATTCTGTGGTTGCTTGGAGTCGTGCCTAGTGATTTTATGAGTCGGCTTGGTTCGACACTCGAACCAGATTATATGACTGGTACATGGTGTCGCGCCTGGTGGTTTTGTGAGTCAACTTGGTGTCCGGTGGGAATAGTGCTGCTTAGAGTCATGGAAAGGTTTGCTTGGGGCTTGCCTTGGGTATAACCGAACCGAAAATGAAAGTTGGGGATTTTTGTCATGGCGCAACGATACTTTGGGAATTTCTTCATGATGCATTCCGGTGTTCTTGGGGTGATGTGGAGTGGAGTAAGCAACTCTAAATGACTCGAAATGACCTTGGATCTTATGTGGCGATTATCGAGGTGATGACGTGGAGCTTCGACATGATGAAACTGACGACGATGATGACAACTTCGGAACCTTGGTACGATGGCTTTACGACTTACGATGGATGTCTAGAGGCATTCCAAAGATGAAAATTTAACGATGGAAGTCGTGACGGAGATCCACAAGGGCAAGTTAACAATGGAGGCTTGTGAGCGGGATTTGCAACTATGTCTTACTGTGGAGATAGCCATGATGGAATAACGATTAAGTTCCATTATGGAGATTCGTGCAAATGGGTCATTGATAACTCAGAGGTTTCTGGTGTGCTAGTAAAGAAGGGGTATGTAGGTAGTTCATACCTGGATTTGCAATCGTGTCTAGATCTTGCGATAGTAGATTACACTGGGCTTTGCTATTGTGAGCCGAGTTCTTAGCCTTTCGGAGTGGCATGGATTCGAGCACCAATGAAGTCGGGATTTCGATTGAGTCCTTGGTCTACGATTGTCTCATACGAGTTATCATATATCCAACGCACACATGTTTTTATTTATGGTTCATTAGATTTCATTACTGTCTCGCCTGTTTTATATCTATGTTATTATAGTATATTTTGTCTGTGCACTATGAGATGTTCTACTGGTTTTATGTTTGGATTTGTATTCCTTTACATCTTTAGCTACCGTCCTACATCGTTTGGGTACCTCCACCGCACATTATACAGGTATATTGGGTACATGAGGTGTAGGGCCGTCATCACAATGTTTTCTAAAGAGCCCGTGCCAACACAAGTTGATGCCTAGACAACTGGAGTTGTACTCGTACCAAAAGGTTGTTGTGAGGACTTGACAATTATTCTTTTAAAATGAGGTGAAATAAGAATTTCTATACCTTCAGGGGATGTTTCCCTGTATGCTTCATCTATCCCATGGTCTAAATCCTCATCATTGTCATCTTATTCGTCATCCTCCTCTTCATTGCCTCCTTCTTCTTATATTCCTTTCATCCTACCTCCTTTCTCTACTCTCTCTCTCTCTGCACCTCATTGTCGATGCTCTCTTCCATCTCTCTATATGTGCCTTTATCGGTGTTCGCCTCACTTGATGGACCTTCGACGCCACCTTGATATCATTGTCGAAGTCCTGAGTGGGGGTAGTAACTCGAGTAGAAGATTTGGCTTTTATAGGTGGAAGTTCAATTGGAATGATGAATCGCTCGAGATACAAAAGGCCATACTGAAGAAGATTCTCGTTTGTTAGAAGGTAGGAAATAGTGCAATAGTGGATGTTGACTCTCTTAAGGGTCTCTAATTTTCAGGGTGTGTGTCACTATCATCTCGATGGGCAATATCCATAAAGAGAGCAAATAAGAAGTTAGATACTTGGGCGATGAGATTCCAAGTATGGAAAAGGGTAGAAAGGAAGAAGTCTTACATCTAGACAACCAGAGTCAGTTGAAACTAAAGGGGCCATGAACGAAGAATAATTCATTCTTGAAATAGGAACATTTGTTGTGAAGTGCCTCAATGACTTTACTGCGATTCTAGGCTTCAATGATTAGTAAAGAAGGCGACTCGACTCTTTTCTTGGAGCTCGAAAGATATGTTAACTACCCAAAAGCCAGAGATTGCTGAACCTGCATCATAAATAAGACATATAGGTAATTTAGAAAAGCGTTTCTGTTGGGATGCACTTTGGTAGGAGCAAGTCCAAGCTCTTGAAGAAAGCATTAGAGAAAAGGATTGAAATGCGATACTTCTCGCTCAGGCACATGTATTTGTTGTAGGCTGTGTATCCTTATGGAGGATCATGCACCCACTAGTTGAATCTTGGGTGCATAACGTCACTCTCTGGGATCCCATATTGGAGAAATATTATGTAGAGTGAGTTAGCAGTCAATATGGACAGTATCGAGTCTGGGGGTCGTTCAAAACCCTTAGACAAGGAACTTCGTTCAATAGGGGAGGTTGATTTTGAAATAGAGCCATTAGTAATATCGCATCTTGTAACTCGGTTGTTATCGAGTGTCTAATTTTGGTTGACATAGATGGTGTTGCTTAAGCCATAGAGGAGCTGGCTTCGAGAGGAGTTGATGGTCAAGCGCTAACATTGAAACGAGGTGAGCGACGAGTCATTCTGGAAAACTTGATATTGAACACGGTTAGGTATCCTGTCTTTAAGTTCTATTTTAATATAAACGCATGTGACAGATGCTCATAACTGGACAGATGTCGTGACCAATCAGATTCTGAACTTCAACCAGGGCAATTTGAAGTGTTAATATATGTGATATGTATCATGTGTTCAATACACAACAAACCAAACATTCTATGTAGATATGAAACATCCCCTATTTTGAGGCCCGAAGCTAAGCACTACAGATGCTGCAACTATCTATAGTATTAACTTTTGGTGAAAAAATACGGTAATGTTAATGGTATCTATAGTATCAGAAGCACATGAATATAAAATAAAATTAACACAGATTTCAAAAACAGCTTTTCTGATTACATTTCAAATTAATATTCCATATTCAATTACATAATCCCAAAAGGATTTCTAGGTTTTGACCAAATATAATTATTACATATGAAGATGCCCCGTTTGATGATCAGAGTACTAGATAGACAGACATATCAGTCATAAATACATCACAGTATAAATAATACTAGATAACTCATATATAGCTAGCGTTGCCTCCCACACATCTTCAGAAGCTTATTCGTCCAACCTACTAACCTGAAAAGTCCTTAACTCTCAATCTACTCAAATTTAATTTTGAGCACACGAGAGTTTAAAGGGAAAACTTTAACTTTGAGTCAGACATAAAGCCTGAGTGAATAATTCTATTACATCTCGGTTTACTGATATTAAGTAAGATCAGGCCGCTTAGCGGAATGAGTTTCCCTTCACTAGTATACTTTTAAAATCATATCTTTTGCAAATGAAAATCCTGCAATCAAACTAGTTATATCAACAATAGAAATAACATATATGCATATAAATCAGGTAATCAGTGGACTATCTGTTCAAACATTATGGTTTTATCTGGCTAACTATTAACCACTGGCTGACTCGGGCCTACCAGACATAATAAATACTCTAACTTCTGTTAGATACAATACTGGACGATCTGTCCTTAACTTACTTCTCCAAGGGTCAACTGATCCTAATGGTTTTGCTGGCTCACCAATAACCTACCTCAACCCTGTGTATTCCTTTCTGCGTGTAACATCATTTAGTCTTACCTATGACAAAGCCATACCATACACACTGGAATTTTGGACTTATATTAGCTAGGAGCTACTAGCTAAAGTATAGGGCGCAACCCCATACCAGTCTCATCTGGTCTTCTAATATCCGAGTCATATACTTAGGGTTAACTACCCTATTCAATTTTCCTTGAAAATATTTCTTTCAAGTTTATTTAACCATTTTAAATTATACTTAAACAAGGAAAATATACTCTTTGCTCTACTCAAAATACCTATGCCATTATATATGATTTTTACATAAAACAATGTTGATGAAAACTTAAAATCAATAGGATTAGCTATCCCTTTGAATTAAGTTAAAGCCCTTTTTAACTTAGAAAACTTTAGGCTATAAAGCCAAAACAGTACCTTTGAAACCCTTGTTTAAAACCTAAATAATCCCTTTCGAAATCATAGAAAGATCCCTTTCGAAATCATTGAAAGCATCCCTTTCGAAATCATTTCTTAAAACCTTAGACATCATCTTTCGAAACCATTAACCATATCTTTCAAAAGCATTGGAAACTTTCCTTTAGAAACACTCAAAAACATATATTTCAGAACACTGAAATCGTACTTTCGAAGATATTGAAAACATACCTTTCAAAGGCATTGAAAACATGCCTTTCAAAGGCATTGAGTTCAAGTAAGAAGTTATCGAAACATAGCTTCGAAACCAATTAAAAGTATTATTTTCGAAACCATAGTTTGAAAAAAAAACTACAAAGTATAAGAGAGGACACCTTTGAAAGGTACACTTTCGAAACCATTACCTACGAAACAATTGGTAAAAGCGGCTAAGGCGCCCCTTTCGAAAGCATTGGGAAGGTGGCTTCAATATTAAGAAGACAAGAGCCTTCCTTTCGAATACATTGATTTAAGATTATAAAGAAAAGCGACCTCTAACTAATGTGAAAGGTATAAATACAGCAGCTAGGGTATCAAAGAGGTTCAAAAGTGGCAACGCTTTCGAAAGCTTCTTTTAAAAACAAAGGCAAGTTAATGGATTCGAAAGCTAATAAAAGTGGCTTCAACCCTTTAGAAACCATAATTTCGACACTGTCCCTTCCTTCCACCTTTCTCCAATACACTACGTACCAATTGCTTGATACCATGTGCATTGGTTTCGAATGGGTGCGAAAGGTTTACTGGGTAAGGTGACGGAAGCAAGCAATGGAAGTGGTGAAGTTGTAATTCGAAACAAAACTAATTTTGTACTTTTTAAAGTAGTTCCTTTTCACCTAACTTGCATAATTTGCCAAAATATGATTGGTTGCTAATTCTTTACCAAAATTCTTTAAAAAAAAAAGGCTGTCGAATTCAGCATTTAACAATTAAAACAGTTTAAGCAAATAAGCGCTTCTCCTTAATAAAACATTTAAGTCCTCTAACTTAAATAATTTAATAACTATAGTAAAACACTTAGGAAAAATCCCCAAAAATCATAACAATTCCCTTTAAATATGATTTCTAACATATATAAATTTCATACCCGAAAATATTATTTAATTGCCTTAAATAATTTAAATCCAAAATTAACTATTTTCTTTCATAGAAAATTCATAATAAATCCATAGTCACTTAGAAAATTACGAAACTTGAAACCCGCTTCTAAAATAATGTTTTAGACCATATATTAAAAACACAAATCATTTGGATGTCATTTGATAGGTTTTCTAATCCAAGCATATTATAAAATCTATATTAAATCATCAATAAGCATATATACATATATATATATCCATTTTAACAAACATAACATGTCATATTATTTGCAAACATAGTTCGGATCTAACTTGAAACCAAAATCATTACCAAAAGTGAGATGTAAATTAATTATTCACCTTGGCTTTGTGTTAAGAAGGTTGAGATTTGCCTTTAGATTGATTTCTTCAAGCTTTTTATTTGAATCCTAGCTTATTTTCCCTTTAGATCTTCTTAATGGTGGCCGACCAAGTTCCTGTAGGGTTTTAGTTTTGTTTTTGATAGTCAAAATGAATGAGAAATGAAGAATGGAAGGGCTTATGGTATTGGAATAAAGGCTATCTCCATTTTACCTTACCATATTCCTTCTACCTACTTATTTTTAGCTCTCTTTTTCTAATACATTCATTAAGGCACGACTACTTCTTAATTAAAAAATCTTAACTATCTACATTATTTTATTTTATTTATCTAATTAAATATTTTAAATAATGGCGGTTAAAATTAAGGTCATTACAGACTCCCTTCCTTAAAGAATTTCGTCCTCGAAATTGTGATAAGGTACTCAGAACAATCAAACATAAAGGTAAAACATACCATTAAACATGTCATGATAAGTATCTCAAAACCTACTCTCGGTTTTTCAAATACAGTCTCTCTCGTCGTCACTTCACTGGACTTTGACTAATTTGACTGTCTTATTCCTTATCCTCTTCCATCTCTCGCAACTATGCGAACTGGTTTTCTAACTATAGTCATATATGGTTTCACTACTAGATCCTCTAACGCAATTGGTGTGATAGTAGTCTCTGGATCTCGAATACACTTCCTTAGATGAGAAATATGGAAAACATTATGGACTCTTGCGAAACTATTCTACTCCATATGCGAGTTTCTCGATCCTTTCTATAATAGGAAATGGTCTAACGAATCTTGGTGCCAATTTTCTTGACTTTCCAAATTTTATCACTCCTTTCATTGGTGATACTTTGACGAAAACGTGATCTCCAACTGAGAACTCTAAGTCTTTCCATCTCTTATCAGCATAACTGTTCTGCCTAGACTGGGCTTCCTTTATTCTAGCCCGAATTAACTTAATCTTCTATGTAGCTTCTCTAACCAAATCCGGACCAAGAATTAATATATCCTCGGTCTCTAACCAACAAACGGGAGATTTGCATGGTCTTCCATACAAAGCTTCAAACGGTGCCATTCCTATACTAGTCTGATAACCGTTGTTTTACGAAAACTCGACTAAGTGTAGATGGCCTTCCCATAATCCTCTGAAATCTAGCACATAGGCTCTTAACAAATCCTCTAAGACTTTGTTAACTCTCTCCGTTTGATCATCTGTCTGCGGATAGTAAGCAATACTCATCTTGAGCTTGGTACCTAAAATCTCCTGTAGACTCTTCCAGAACTCACTAGTGAATAAGGAATCTCTGTCGCTTATTATTCTACTAGGAATTCCATGCCGCCTAACTAAATTCTTCATGAAGAACTTAGCTAAACCTGGTGCGGTCCTTGTCGACTTAACGGGTATAAAGTGTGCACTCTTAGTCAATCTGTCCATTATAACCCAAATACTCTCATTTCCACTATTCGACCTTTGCAACCCATCTATGAAATCCATTGAGATAGAATCCCATTTCCAGACCGGAACATCCAAAGGCTGAAGTAACCCACTCGATTTCTGATGTTCGGCTTTTACCTGTTGACATTTCAAACACTGCCTTACCCATAAGCCTACATCTCTCTTCAGACCTTCTCAGAAGAAACTCATTTTAATATCCTAATACATCTTAGTTCCTCCCAGATGAATAGTGAACTTCGAACGATGGCATTCTCTAAGGACCTCCTTCCTTAGGTTTTCTACATTCGGGACACACAATCGTCCCTTCTTTCTCAACCACCCCCTTTGGTCAAGACTAAAATCCTTCAGATCATCAATCTCAATTCTGGCCTCTAGCCTTCTAATCTTCTCAGCTAACATTAGGTCATCTTTCTTCTTAGATGTAATCCTTTCGATCATCATCGATCGAACTTCTAAACATGATAACATGGCGGTTTCTCGACTAGAACTAGCCTTAGATCCCCATTGTATTCCGCATGTAGTCAATGCTTCTAAATCTTTCCACTCGGCTATCATTGCCGATACTGCATTCTGATGTTTTATGCTAAGTGCATCTGCGACCTTATTTTCTTTGCCCGATGTGTACTCAATACCAAAGTCGTATGTAGCTATGAATTCTAACCATCTCCGTTGTCTCATATTCAACTTCTTATGATGGAACATATATTTTATTGACTTATGATCTGTAAATAGCTCGAATCTTTCTCCCAAAAGGCAATGTCTCTGCACCTTCAATGCGAAAATTACCACTGCTAATTCCAAATCATGAGTTGGATATTTAACTTCATGCGGTCTGAGCTAACGAGAAGCATAGGCAATCACTTTACCTCTCTGCATTAACACAGCTCCTAATCCTATTCCACGTGCATCTGCGTATACGACTAAGTCCCGATTCCCCTTTGTAATAACTAATACATGTGCATTGGTCAATAAATGTTTCAATTTCTAGAATGCCTCCTCATACTTATTAGTCCAAATATACTTCACGTCTTTCCGAGTTAGCTTAGTCATCGGTGCGGCTATCCGTGAGAAATCCTTAATGAATCTCCGGTGGTATCCAGCTAACCCAAAAACTCTTTATCTCAGTCATTATCTCGAGACTTTTCCAATTATTCACTGCCTCGATCTTAGCCGGATCTACTGACAAGCCTTTCTCTAAGACTACATGACCAAGAAACTTCACTTCCTTCTTCCAAAAGTGACACTTCGAAAACTTTTCTTTCAACTGATGTTGTCTCAATGTCTCAAGGAATATCCTAAGATGAACTTCACGATCTCTTTCATTCTTGGAATATAAAACAATATGTCGTCTATAAATACTAATACAAATCTGTCCAGATGCTCTCGGAAGATTCTATTCATTAAGTCCACGAAGAATGCTGGCACATTTGTTAGTCCGAACGACTTCACTAATCATTCGTACAATCCATATCTGGTCCTAAACGTCATCAAAGTAATGCTATCCTCTGCTACTCTAAGCTGATGGAACCCCGTTGCCAAATCCAACTGAGAAAATACTTTGGTTATACACAACTGGTCGAAAAAATCTTCAATCCTAGGTAACAGATATCGCTTCTTTATCGTCCTCTCATTTAGCTTACGATAATCAATACACAACCTCAATTATCCGTCCGGTTTCATAACAAATACTACAGCTGCTCGCTAAGGCGAACTGCTAGGTCTGATAAAATCCTTACCTTCTATATCCACCAACTGTACCTTTAGCTCCTTCATCTCGGTAGGTGTCATTCTACTTGGTGGTCTACTGATAGGTTCAGCTCCTGGTACTAAATCTATTTGAAACTCATTGGCTCGTTTTGGTGGTAGTCCTATCACAGGCTCAAAGACATCTGCGAATTCTCTAACAATGAAAACTCGATTCAACTCGTCTTTTACCTCCATAACAAGCAACAAAGCATTAATTTCAGAACTAGGGTTTTCTATTGAGTATATAATCCGATCACTACAACTAGGGTGTCTAAGTGATATTTTTCTATCATGGAAAAATATCTTGGCATCATACTTATTTAACCAATCCATACCCAAAATAATCACAAAACCTACGAAATCAAACACATGCAAACTGCAAGCAAATATATGACCTAACAATTCAAGCTCTAACTGGTCACATCTCATTCCTGGAGTTGCATACCCTACTATCAGATTCACAACCTTTTAGGATGTAACTAGGTATGAAGGTTCTAGGTTAAGCTTATCTACCAAATAATGAGATATGAAAGAATGCGATGCACTAGTATCAAATAGAACTCTAACTGACACACCACGAATCAAAAACGTACCTCCCAACACAGCTTTTCCTTTCTCCTCTACTATTGGTCTCGAGGTAGCTGGTTCCAATGCAAACACTTTTCCCTTTCCATCCTTAGTCGGTTCTTTGCACTGGTTCTTAGAATGTCCAATGTGATCACAGTTGAAGCATTTCAATCCTTTCCTGTCAGCAACCTTCTTTGCTTTGCCCATCCGACACTCATGAGTAAACTGCCCCTTCTTGTCGCACTTGTAGCAAACTACATCGGCCTTCCCTTTCTTGGCTGCTCCTCCTTTTTGAGCTTCTTTCTTATGGTAAAACCTTTTCTTCTGGTTCTACCTACCTTGAGTTTCCACTGCTTTGTTACCCTTGAAGAAAGCGAGCATCCTTCATTCCTTAAAGCCATCTCAACAACTACATCATATGGATCCCTAATATGTGGTAAAGTTGCTTTAGCAAGCCCGGGTCTTAATCCGCGGATGAACTTTTCATTCCTTTTGATAACTGCATCAACGGTAGCATATCCGTATTTCGATAATTCCTCAAATCTGGTAGCATACTCAAGCACTGTCATGTCTCCCTGCACCAAACTCAGCAAACATCCTAAGCAGAGTTGACATGGCGAACTCCGACATAAATCTTTCCTCAAATCTCCTTTTGAATTCCCCCTAACTCATAGCCTCTTCAGCTACTCTTATAGTAACATTGTTCCACCAGTACAGTGCTGCTCCTTGCAATTTTCTGGATGCCAATCTCCTTTTCTTCTCATCGTTAAGTCCTAAATTAGCAAAAATCCTTTCGCAATGAAGCAACCAATTCTCCACTTCAATTGTATCCTCAGTGCTGATAAACGACTTTCCTCCAAACCTAGCTTAGTTCCTACTCAGCACTGCATAGTTGTTGACCACCGGAGCTCCCCGATTTCTCTCTTCAACATTTCCTCCAACTAATCCCACAGCAGCTCCAGCTTGCATTAGGTTGACGAAGAACTGATACATAGCTCCCATATCAACTTGCGATGCTCCAACACCCACATTAGCAGCTTGTGCCCGACCTAGATTCCCTCTAGTGTTTGGTCTGGAATTTCCATTGGTTGCGGTGCTTCCTGTACTAAGGTTAACTCTTCCATTCCTAGCATCCATATCTTACTTCCTTAAAATCTGCATTCGAGTCTTTGTAAGATACAGAAGAATAGCCTAAGAGAGGTAGGAGAATATAGATAAAACGTATACTTGTATAGCAAATACAAGTATGTTACTATAACGTTATCCCATATCCTAATCTTTTCTCTAATTCCTTAGGATTGATTTCAAAAACCATTTTAAGTTTAAAATTTCTTTTAAGTTTTCATAAACCTATGCTCTGACACCAAGTTGTAACATCCCCTATTTTGAGACCCGAAGCTAAGCGCTACAGATGCCGCAGCCATCTATAGTATTAGCTTCTGTTAACAAAATACGGTAATGTTAATGGTATCTATAATATCAAAAGCACATGAATATTTAAAATCAACATAGATTTCAAAAATAGCTTTTCTGATTACATTTCAAATCAATAATTCATATTCAATTACATAATCCTAAAACGATTCCAAGGTTTTGACCAAATATAATTATTACAAAATATGCCAAGAGCGACATATGAAGATGCCCCTTGGATGATCAGAGTACTAGGTAGATAAACATATCAGTCATAAATACATCACGGTGGAAATAATATTAAATAACTCCTACATAGCTAGCTTTGCTTCCTGCACGTCTTTGGAAGCTTATTGTCCAACCTACTAAACCTGAAAAGTCCTTAACTCTCAATCTACTCAAATTTAATTTTGAGCATGAGTTTAAGTGGAAAATATAAACTTTGAGTCAGACATAAAACCTGGTGTGAATAATTCTATTACATCTCGATTTACTGATATTAAGTGAGACCACACCACTTAGCGAAACGGGTTTCCCCTCACCGATATCCTTTTAAAATCATATCTTTTGCAAATCAAAATCCTGCAATCGAATTGGTTATAGCAACAATAATAATAACATATATGCATATAAATCAGGTAATCAATGGACTATCTATCCAAACATTATAGTTTTATATGGCTAACTATTAGCCATTGGTTGACTCGGGCCGCCAGACATAATAAATACTCTAATTTCTATTAGATAAGATACTGGACGATCTATCCTTAACTTACTTCTCCAAGGGTCAACTGATCCTAATGGTTTTGCTGGCTCATCAATAACCTACCTCTACTCTGTGTATTCCTTTCTGGGTGTAACATCATTTTAGTCTTAAATGTGACAAAGCACTACACATTGGAATTTTGGACTTATATTAGCTAAGGGCTACTAGCTATAGTATAGGGCGCGACCCCATACCAGTCCCGTCCGGTCTTCTAATATCCGAGTCATATACTTAGGGTTAACTACCCAATTCAATTTTCCTTGAAAACATTTCTTTCAAGTTGATTTAACCCTTTTAAATCATACTTAAACAAGGAAAATATACTCTTTACTTTACTCAAAATACCTATGCCATGATATATGCTTTCTACATAAAACAATGTTGATGAAAACTTAAAATCAATAGGGTTATCTATCCCTTTGAAATAAGTTAAAGCCCATTTTAACTTAGAAAACATTAGGCCATAAAGCAAAAACAGTACCTTCGAAACCCTAGTTTAAAACCTTAAACCATCCCTTTCGAAACCATAGAAAGCATCCCTTTCGAAATTATTGAAAGCATCCCTTTCGAAATCATTGCTTAAAACCTTAGACATCCTCTTTCGAAACCATTAAACATATCTTTCGAAAGCATTGGAAACATTCCTTTAGAAACACTTAAAAACATACCTTTTGAAACACTGAAATCATACCTTTCGAAGACATTGAAAACATACCTTTCGAAGACATTGAAAACATACCTTTCGAAGGTATTGAGTTCAAGTAAGAATTTATGGAAGCATAGCTTCGAAACCAATCAAAAGTATTACTTTCGAAACCATAGTTTGAAAAAAAACAAACTTCAAAGTATAAAAAGAGGACACCTTCGAAAGCTATCCTTTCAAAACCATTGCCTCCGAAACAATTTGAAAAAGAGGCTAAGACTCCCCTTTCAAAAGCATTGGGAAGGCGACTTCAATATTAAGAAGATGAAATTCTTCCTTTCGAATAAATTGATTTAAGGTTATAAAGAAAAGCGGCCTCTAACTAATGCAAAAGGTATAAATGCGGCAGCTAGGGTATCAAAGAGGTTCAAAAGCGGTAACCCTTTGAAAGCTTCTTTTAAAAACAAAGGCAAGTTAATGGATTCGAAAGCTAATAAAAGTGGCTTCAACCCTTTTGAAAACATGCTTTCAACACCGTCCCTTCCTTCCGGCTTTCTTCAATACACTACGTACCAATTGCATGATACCATGTGCATTGGTTTCGAATGGGTGCGAAAGGTTTACTTGGTATGGTGACGGAAGCAAGCAATGGAAGTGGCGAAGTTGTAATTCGAAACAAAACTGATTTTATGCTTTCTAAAGTAGTTTCTTTTCACCTAACTTGCATAATTTGCCAAATATGATTGGTTGCCAATTCTTTACCAAAATTCTTTTCAAAAAAGGCTGCCGAATTCAACATTTAACAATTAAAACATTTTAAGCAAATAAGCACTTCTCCTTAATAAAATATTTAAAACATTTAAGTTCTCTAACTTAAATAATTTAATAACCATAGTAAAAACTTAGGAAAAATCCACAAAAATCACAATAATTCTCTTTAAATATGTTTTCTAACATATATAAATTTCAGACCCAAAATTATTATTTAATTGCCTTAAATAATTTAAACCCAAAATTAACTATTTTCTCTCATAGAGAATTCATAGTAAATCCACAATCACTTAGAAGATTATGAAACTTGAAACCCACTTCTAAAATAATGTTTTTGACCATATATCAAAAACGCAACTCATTTGGATGTCATTTGATAGGTTTTCTAATCCAAACATATAATAAAATCTATATTAAACCATATAAATCATCAACAAGCATATATATATATATCCATTTTAACAAACATAACATGACATATTATTTGCAAACATAGTTCAGATCTAACTTGAAACCAAAATCATTGTCAAAAGTGAGATGTAAATTAATTATTCACCTTGGCTTTGTGTTAAGAAGGTCGAGATTTGCCCTTAGATTGATTTCTTCAAGCTTTCTACTTGAATCCTAGCTTATCTTCCCTTTAGATCTTCTTAATGGACCCGGTCAAGTTTCTTTGGGGTTTTAGTTTTGTTTGTGACAGTTAAAATGAATGAGGAATGAAGAACGGAAGGGCTTAGGTATTGGAATAAAGGCTATCTCCATTTTACCCTTACCATATTCCTCCTACTTACTTATTTTTAGTTCTCTTTTGCTAATACATTCATTAAGGCATGGCTAATTCTTAATTAACAAATCTCAATATGTTAACTATCTACATTATTTTATTTTATTTATCCAATTAAATATTCTAAATAATGTTAGTCAAAATTAGGGTCATTACAAGATAGCCCACTTGTGCTGGCAAATGAGCTCTGTCGCACGATGGAACTGTATGTCAGATCTTACTAATGGAACTGTTGTCTAGTGCAATGTAGAGCTTTATGTACAGGGATATAGGATTATGCAGTAACTTGAAGTGCTATATGATAGAATTATTCGAATGCCAGAGTGCGTTCGGCATGACCGTTCATTGGAAAGAACCATCTTATCGGGGTTTGAAATGAGGACTTGTGATTGACCATACCCTGGCGGGTTGCATTTATGAATTTTGAATATGTGGAGGCATAAAAGCCATTTCAAAACATGATAAACCCAAAGCAAAGTAGGGAGACACTCAAGGCTAACACCGGGTAGACATGGAACCACCATGACTTGAGTGGTCGTGGTGTTAACTTTGGGTCAAGCTTGAAGATAACCTTAGGGAATCTCAGGTCCTGCAATGGTCAAGATGTTAAATGAAAGGTCGATCACAAATCCAAAATCCAGACCATTCTCCAACCACAGACAACCCCTAACCATGGTTAATAGTGACACCACGACCACCGCTACAGTAAACGGAACCCACCTTCAAGCTTTAAAGTATATCACAAATCCAAAATCCCGAGGCGGACTCCTCTTCGATACAATCTAGCTGACATTACATAGAATCTCTTCAGGCCACTTAATACTTCTTTTTATGGTAGAGGAGGACCCCACAATAGCTACTTAATACCTTAAAACCGACACAGATCCTCCCTAAGATATCCTTTACCGCGCGTAATAGCTAACCCTAACCATTTAATAATTCTTACATAGGGAGGAGGCGGGCCCTCAATCAACCACTTTATACCTTCAACCCTGAAGTAGGTCCTTCGTATTATGATTTGTAACCCAACTATGACGTCCCACATTAGTCTGACTATTCGTAGGTACTAGCAGACAGATTAGTTGGGCATGTTTACCCTAAAGAATTTGAGACTAACCTTGCATCCTCCGTGGGTACTTATTATATGCGATGTCTCACAACAACCCCAAAGTCACATTACCGATAGACATATTAGTTGGACAGACTTCCGTGTGCTTTTGACCGATCTCGCATACTTATAACTTAGTCATAATTTACAACACTCTCTTAAATATTATCACACATCTTAGCACATTCCGTATTAAGGCCTTAAAAGAAAACTCTTATTTCGCCTTTACAATTAACTTCTTTCCTAAGGGGACTATAACGATAATTAATAGCCTATTAACTACGTAATTAATACATTATAATTATATGTTATTTACGCATGGACACACATACACACCTAACATATTTCTAAGCGTGCGAAGATTGCGTCCTAAACTAATGTTTAAATGTCAAAACTTCTATACAAGCAAATTCCATATCAATAAATATACCATATATCCAATATCCATAACTCAATCAACATACTTGTATAAAATAAAATTCATACCAAACTTATTTTATACTAAATAACGGAATCAATATTAATAGAAACTTACAATTCAAATATTTTTACGCTCTATTCAACTTCTTTGTATAAAATTGAAAAAGAGGATTTCTATTTAAATTGTGGAAATAAGCAGTGCAAACTAAAATAAAAGAATCCGTACCTCACACACCATTTTCTAATTTACCTTTTTCAAAACCCTTAATCAGATCCAAAAAAAAAGATAAGTAGTGGAATAAAATGTAAAACTTTAAAATTGCAACATCTACACAATTCCATTATTTTTAATATAGAATAATTGAGATTTTGACTTAATAATTGATATTTCATTTTAAGGAAATTTTGGGGTTTTCGTGTGATGTTTTCATAAACAAAATTCCCCAAAGGCATATATCAAATTCAAGTCATACTGTACAATTACTAAATAAGAAAGACTAAGATTTCCACTCACAAAAAGTCATTAGCTCTTCCTTTTTGGATTTGTTTACGTTCGCTTCAATCTATTACAAATCTCTCCTTTTAGAAATATACAACAAGGGAATTGCATATGAATTAGATTCAGAAATTTAGAGGTTGGAGGAGAATATAATAAGAAATTGAATAATAAACACCTAAAATTTCTTACTTGAAACCCTAGAAAATTTTCTGAATCTTTGAAGAAGAGACCGACAAAGCTTCGCTTGATTCCCAAAATAATTTATGAATATAAGTGAGGGGTATAGGCTCTTATTTATAGTGGTTAGAAAGCATCAGAATTGTCGAATTTAAATCGGTTAAAAATAATAAAATCCGGATCGTTCAAATACACAAAACCCTAGGTGCCATCAACATCGATCGGCCCTAAGCAGCGGTCGACCAGTTGGTCTATTTTGGGAACGTTATTTTCTTGCCGTTGATTTATTTATTCAATACCTTAACTAATTTTTAGCGCTAATGTTTATTTTAACATTTACTTAACCCCAAGTCTAATTACTGTAACTTCTCAAATTTCAAATTTAAGAGTTAATTAATTATTTGAATTTGAATTTGAAATCTATTTAAATTATTTTGAATCTGAAAACTTCAAACTTTCATAATTTTTTCATTTGAGCTCCGTTTTCAAAATATTATATATGAAAAATGATCAGAAAATCGTCACGGATGTAATGACATAACTTCCGTGGTCAAATTTCGACTTTTAATTTTTCTTCTTCATTTTTAGCCTTATCTTATTTAATTAATTCATTTATTTCTTATTAATTTTTAGGGGGTGTCACATTCGCCCTCACCCATAATCCATAGTGGATGGGGCCATCAACATCCGTCTTGACCTTTGTAGAGTAACTTCTGTTCTACAACTACATATTCTGTTGCCATGCAGCGCCTGAGATCAGAGATTTCTAAAATGGCTACACCCACGCCATACACCCTAACATGAGCATGCTTTGACAATGACACTCTAACAAGAGCATACTAATGATGACGTTAACATGTACCAACTTCTCTGTAATGCCGACAATAGAGAGTCTAGAAGGAGGTGTCTGGACCATTCCTTGGCATCCAACAACTCAAGGCATACTACATGACCGTCTCCGAATGACTATCTAAATACCACAATCTGTAATAGTATGACTGATCAAGATTTTTGGCAAGAATACTGAGTACTCTATTTTGTACACGTTGTGGTCAAATCTTAAAGTGATAGAACAAGAAGAACAACAGTGTACGTACATCCATCGAACAATCTCATTTCCTTTATTAATACTATTCAACTCAATCTTATGGTTCATTAACATTCTCAATTTAATGGTCGAGGATTTTCAAATTCTCATAATTTCGACAACATCTGTTTAGTAAGTTTCAATATATTTGCATTTTCTAGTGGCTCCACAAAACGGGTTTTAGTTTCTTGTGATTTCTTTACAACTTTGGGTATTCCAATTGGTCCAGGCTAAAACCGATTGATGGACCAAGAATATGGACTTAAACCCGAAGTGTGAACTACTTCTGCTAAAACCGAACCATATTAATCCAAATGTTTACCGTATTTCGTTCTACCGCTCTTAGAAGAAGTATTCTTTCCTACTCATCGCAAATTCTCAAAACCCTAAACATGTCCTCCACAGATGAACCCACCGCGAACCCTTCCAATTCCGTACCCGGCACCCTTAGCAAAAAAGCTGCTAAAAAGGAGGCGATTAAAGCGGAAAAACTTCGGAAGAAGCAGGAAGAAGCGGCTGCCGCGGCGGCTGCGACTGCAGCATCACTCGCCGCCGTCGACATCCTATCCGAAAACTATGGCGACATCCCACTGGTAGAAATCCAGTCAAAGTCGATCACCAATCGGAAATGGACTGAAATTGGATCCCTGAATGAAAGCTTGAAGGGAGAGTGCGTGCTGATTCGGGGGTGGGCGCAGGCGATTAGGGCTGTGGGGAAGAAGATGGCTTTTTTGGTTTTGAGGGAGAGGAGCAGTACAGTTCAGTGTGTGGTTAGTGTGGATGACAAGTATGTCAGCCCTATGATGGTCAAGTATGTGAATGGGTTGAGTCGAGAATCTTGTGTTGACATTGAAGGGGTTGTTAGTGTTCCAAATGTTGAAATAAAGGGGGCTACTCAGCAGGTTCCGATTTTCATTTTATGGAACATTTGTTTTCAATAGGAAGTTTGTTGAGTACAGATTATTTTAAGTGTCTCCGGTTACAGATCAGATTACGTACTAATATAGTGTATTTATACTGTAAGCACTGTTGTAAAATTAATCCCCACCTAAAGCGCTAGGCGATGGTGTTTGCCTTAGTTTTGCCTAAGCTCCATTTAGGTGCTATGTGAGGCTTACCACCTCACTAAGTTGTCTTATGAATACATAATTACAAATATATAATCATGAATGCATCATTGTTACACTTCACGATTACACTGAATACATATTAATATAAAATTTCCAATTGAAAATAGAATACCGCCTTCGTATCTGCCCCTGAGAACTGAAATTGAATTTCAACTATTAAATATAGGTATGTATAACAATAGTAAATAAATCTTGAATAAAGTATCTGAATTTTATTAAATACGCTAGCTTATTAAAAATGTAGCACCGATTAATCTCCAATTTTAATTCCTACCTAGGTGATTAACGTCTAGTCCAAATTCACTGTTCAGCAATTGCTTAGCGATTTTTACAATCTTGATTGTAAGGAATGTGCATTAAGAATTCAAGGTATAGTTTGTTTACAACAAGTGATAACTTAATTGATAACTCACTGATGAATAAAAATGTTGAATACAAATTCAAACTCATCATTATCAAAATTTAAAATCCTATAATTTTAATACAGTTTCAGATCGAATCTCACGAATTGATTTGCAATCTCATTCAAACTCAATTGGAACCACAGTTGAGAAAAATCATTCAATCTATATTGGTATATTCTATACTCATTTGGATGCACAATTCGAATTTTATTATTTTCTGAACAAATTAAAAATGGAATAAGAAAGTAAATCTGGTTTTATGTTTAGATGTAGAAGTTCAAACATCAAAATCAATTTCAAAGTGTGTACAAATCTTAAAATGTGGATCTTGTGAATCTACAACTTTCGATTTGAATTCTGTTTCAATTTAAAATTTGAACTTTATAATTTATATGTTTGAATCCCGTTTTGAAAACCTTGTTGTGAACTTTACAATCTACAACATTTATTAGTGAAAAAGTGTTCAACACGTTTATATGTTTTTTTTTCTAGTTGTGAACGTATAATAATTGTTTCTTCCATTTGTACCCTTATGCTTAAAAACCTATTAGAAAGAAATATTAAAAATCAAAGTTCAAGGTTTCTAGTAATTTTTAAATTCATGGTTCAAATTACTCATTTTTATAATTATCCTGTGAAAACCCGATTAAAATAGAGGCTAAAAGTGTCAAAATAGTCATTCACGTTAAGTCCAATCAGAAGTTAAAAAAATGTAAACAAATAACTTTTCATAATTTAGTATTTAGCAATCAGAATTCAACATTCATCAATTTGTATTCAGCTTTCCGAATTTTAAACAAACAAACTAATAAGCACTGTAACGGCGTTTAATTGTTGATAGCTATAAATAATTAGAAAACACTTATTTCATCAAGTGTTCAATGGAATTAAGAACTTTTTTTTGGATAGAACAGGTCCTACCAAATGTTTATGAGCAGCAACATCTAAGAACTTAATCTTAAGAATGTGTATTAAAAGCAACACTTTAGACTGAAATGCTACATCTGTTAAGTGTCAACCGACATAAGACTTGGCAATTTCCATGTATTAAACATACCGTCTGCATAATGATTCTGACAGTTTATGGTATATGTTTTGTGCTGTTAACCTATGGTTGAATTTGTTCATAAAAATGTGGCACCATTGTTTTCATATCGTTTAAACTTATTTTATATATATCATTTACTGTTAGTTAGAACAGAAAAAATAGTGGATATTCTGTTTAGTTTAAATAGGGGATGTAATTGGCATCACAATAAATGCAAACCAAACTATTATTATTGGTCTCGGGTTCAAATTTGGCACTGCTTCTTTTCCAAAGGTAAACACTTGGTTTTAGCTATGATTTTCGTGCTTGAACTCTGCCCTTTTTATTTTGTTGAGAGAATATTGATTTAGTCCTGCACTTGTTATTTGATTTGGTAACTTTAATATTGTTTTTAGCATATTTCTGTGCTCATTAGGGATAATTCTATGCTCATTGTTTTATTCTGAAGCGTGGTGGGGCATTGGCTATTATATCAATATATATATTCAAGTACCAAAGCTCACAGTGAAGCTATATCATTGCAGGTTGAAATTCAAGTTCAAAAACTCAAGTGTATTAGTAGAGCAATGCCAAATCTACCTATTAATATTGAAGATGCTGCAAGAAGTGAGAAGGAGTTTGAAAGAGCTGAACAAGTAATTATATAATTGTATAAAATTTTATCTTTTATGTACTCTAAAGCATCCAGCTTTTTGTTCAATAGACTTCATATTTCAATAAATTCACGTAAATGCCTTTTTTAAGTGTATCCATTTTTCCTCAGAATTTTTTGCTTAATTATTTATTAATAGTTTTTTTCTTCCGAATTTGATAGACAGGGGAGCAGCTTGTTCGTGTTGGTCAAGAAACAAGGTTGAACAATAGAGTCCTCGACATTCGAACTCCTGCAAATCATGCAATCTTCAAAGTCCAAAATCAAGTGGAAAGTGTGAGTTTATGTTCTTCTAAAGAAACTAAACCATTCCCCTCCTGCTGCATATCAGTTTAAGATACATCAAATTATTTATGTAACAATGTGTCGATTCAAATATTAGACTAACATGTAATAAATGACGCCTATTTTTTTGCTCATAAATACTCTTGAAGTTTTAACTTTCAAAAATCATTTTATCATTGTTCTTCTAAATCATTCACCTTTTGTTTTATAGCAGTTGATGATTCCTTAAATTATTGACGCAATAAGCAGTCAGTCCAAATTCTCAGATCAACATGAGTTAGCTCATAAATACTCTTAAATTATAATCTTCAAAAGTAAGAACTCATTATATCATTGTTCCTTTTTGATGATGTTATTTGCTCGTATACACACACATTTAATATATTTATTCTATTGAACTCTGTTATATATGTATATATGTGTGCGTGTGTGTGTGTGTGTGTGTGTGTGTGTGTTTGTGTGTGTGATTATCTGGCCCTTGAGCCTGTTTGGCAACGATTTATTTTGAATCTCCTAAAAAGCAGTTTTAAATAGTAACTTCTAAGTACTTTTGAATAACAACTTCTAAGTCAATATGTTTGGATGTAATTTTACTTTTTAAGTTAAAATAAGTTAAACTTGGTGTTTGGCTACTACGACTTATAAGTAATGAATGTATAATAGTTTGCATAATTGGTCCATGGTGAATTTAAAATAATGGCATTTTCTTTGAAAATTTGTTGTAAACATAAGGCTGTTTTAACCATTTGCTTGGTCAAAATTACTTGTGAAATTCCCTCATAAGTCATATGCAACAAAGAGTCGCTTCTCCAATTTCTACTTCTAAGCTACTTTTGCAAGCTCGTTATAAGGAGTTACTAAAACCTACAATTCAAATAAGTAATTTGTAAGTAGGTTTGACTACTTAGAAGGAGTTGCCAAACATGCTCTTAGAACTCTATTTAATAACAACATCTTTCGTGATTAAAAGAAATATAGTGATAAATAGTTGAGATTTCAAGGGAATTGTTTGTAAGTCAATCAAAGAACCCACCAGTACTCAGGGTGTTTGCATACACTAACGGGCTAGACAAACTTGCTTTTCATCCATGCAGATGTTTAGATTATTTCTATTAGCTGAGGATTTCACTGGAATCCACTCTCCTAAATTAGTAGCAGGAGCAAGTGAAGGTGGTGCAGCTGTATTCAAGCTTGATTACAAAGGACAACCTGCCTGCTTAGCACAATCTCCGCAGCTGTACAAGCAAATTGCAATTTGTGGTGGTTTTGGAAGAGTTTTTGAGGTTGGACCTGTATTTAGAGCTGAAGACTCATATACGCATAGACATTTATGTGAATTCATCGGCCTGGATGTTGAAATGGAGATTAAGGAGCATTATTTTGAGGTTAGATTATTTTTATATTTCCATCAGAATTACAAGTACGAGTTGCATGTAAGTGGCGTATGTATGTGCCCATTATTTCTATCCATTGTATTTCAAATAAAAAATAAATGTGATATTTACTGTTTCAATAATGAAATTGAATCTGAATTGTGACTTTGGTGTCAATATTGAATTATCGGAAATGCAGTATTAGCAGAGGTACGAAATTTTTGAAGGATGAGTGAAAAAGAAGAGAAAAAATACCCTTATTATTGCATATGTATCTTTATTTAAGAAAACAAAAACACTCTCTTCACTTTGTAAGTGTCCCATATTTAACATAAAGTCTGTGAATACTTTTTTTTAACTTAAAAGGGTGTTTTTGCTTGAGTATTTGCATTCGTCGTAGCTGTTAAAGATTTAATGATGATTAATGATTATTGATGATTTTTTCAGGTGATAGACATAGTAGATCGCTTATTTGTCGCCATATTTGACCATCTTAACAACAATTGTAAAAAGCTTCTTGAGGCTGTCAGTGCACAATACCCCTTTGAACCCTTGAAGGTAAAGAAAGAGACCAGTATTAACTACAATGCTAAAGAGTTTTTCCTATATATTACTAATCAGTTACTCATTACATTCCATGCAGTACTTGAGAAAGACATTACTATTGACTTTTGAGGAAGGTGTTCAAATGCTTAAGGTGCGGTGCATATTTTCCATTCTAGACAACTATTTCACTTTATGTAATTATATGCAGAGAATAACATGGTTAAGTCTGTTCAGTGTCATGCATTGTATGTGTTGACTGCTTTACTGGGGATTGACAGTTGTCAATGTACTAGTAAAAGTAAAAGATGGGTGCTGCATAGTTTTTCTAACTTAAATATAGCTGCCAACTTAACCACGTTTAATCTCTGCATTCATAGCCGACTATGAATGCAATATGCTACTGCATGGAAAACGAAGTCATGATAGTTGTCTAATCTTTCTAGTCATTTACTCTTGTCTTTCACCAAGGCATGTTTTTTGTCCTTTAATTATCCTCTAGCCCCTGATAATTTGCTGAATAAAAATTATTTGCGACAGTTTTCCTGCTGTAACTGTGTGAATTGTTTGCGGTCTCATGTAATTTTTTGATGTGTTATCAAGGTGATTCATACAAAAGAAAGTAATCATATTAGGAAGTTACTTGTGTGTATCTGAGTTTAATATTAATATTTACATTTATATTCTAAATAGGATTCTTTTTACTACTGTCGTTTCTTTTACTTTAATTTAAATGTTAGCTCGCTTCATATATTTTTATCAGAAATATATTTGCATGTCGGTCCCTCGGCTTGATATTTACTTTTAGTTTCCGTGCCGATGATTTTATCCGTGTTTTTAGTCGACTAGAACAGAAAAATAGTGAATATATATATATATATATATATACACATATACGTATACACATATATGTATACATCACACACATACATACACACTCGTACATATACGAGGAAGGTTCGATGACACCCCTTTTGGAGCACCCATATTATATTTTGAGTTACACAATTTTAAATTGTATGAAATTTTGTGGATATGTTCATATCATACTCAAGATCATCTCTACAAAATTTGAGCGCATTTATAAATATACATAACATGATAAACTTAATGTTTCAAACCAACGGATAAAATGGATGTTTTAATAGTTAATATTGACTTATTATTTTGATGAGGTTAGAAATTTCAAAACGATCTCATATTTTGTAGAGATGATATTCATAATGTAGACTAAACATTTACAAAATTTCACAGCATTTAAAATCGTATAACTCAAAATATGATTGGTGCTCCAAAAAAGGGGTGCCATTAAACCTTCCTCTCTCTCTGTATGTGTGAGCGAGCGCGTGCGTGTGTGAGAGAGATATCCACATCCTGATTATTTTGAATCAACAGGAAGCTGGCATTGAGGTTGATCCTCTTGGAGATTTAAATACAGAGACAGAAAGAAAATTGGGTAAACTCGTTCTTGAGAAGTACGATTCCCAGTTGCAATATCTCTTGGTACCGTAACGTTTTGGTATTTTTTGTTTATTGCTTGACCCTATTACTTGTCACAGGTATGATACCGAGTTCTATATACTACATCGATATCCACTGGCTGTCAGGCCATTTTATACCATGCCATGTTATGATAATCCAGCTTATAGTAACTCTTTTGACGTATTTATTCGAGGTAAGATGTTTACTTTTGTTGAATTTAGTTATTAATACACAAGAATGGAAAAAAAGGAAGAGTACTCAATGTGTCTACAAGAACTCACTTTTAAGCTAGCTCATATTGACATATTGTTGCGATTCTCTCTTGGTTCTATTTTTTGCTAAAAATCCATATAACTATGTGAACAAAATTCCTTTATTTTCTTCATAAATTATAATTCGACTCTTTAAAACTTTCTAAGGTGAGGAAATAATCTCTGGGGCTCAAAGAATACATTCTCCTGATATCTTGACTAGTCGGGCGGAGGCATGTGGATTAGATGTAAAGACAATATCAACATATATTGATGCATTCCGGTAAAATATTCCACCCTTTCATTTATTGTACATTTAAAACTTCCATATCAGTTTCTTTCAGTTTATGAGCGGCGCAAGTGGTTTCATATCCTACTTAGGTACTATGGCTTTTATCTGCCATGAAGTTAATTAATCCTACCATAAAATATTTTTCCTAGCCCTAGGTCTTAATTTATATCATTTGATGTCTCTCTTGACACTTTGGTTTTTTATGGTTAATTGCTGCTTGTTTGTATTCCTGAGTTTTGGCCAAACTATGTTATCGTAACAGCGCTAATAATCATGCACAGATTTTTTTCTCCCTTTACAATAGGCTGATTTCCATTTTTCCAAAATGAAAATTTGGATTTATGATTTTTATTAATATTCTTCATCCTGTTAAGCACATTTTGGGAAATCATTTGGCCCATTGAAACAAACCTCAGCATTTGTTTATTACACTTAGTTGGATAAAATATCAATTATTCATCACCCTGTTAAGTTTACCCTGTACCTTTTCAATTGTAGATCTCAAGCAGAAGATATAATGTTTGAAAAGACTTCTTTTTTGAATTTGACTATAATATATGCAATGGAGGATTGAGTTCGAGATCTTCAATTCAACAATCAAACATCTTTCCACTGTTACTAGTAGCCTTTGGCAATTAATTGCAAAACTTTTCTGAATGTCACACACACGCTTGCACACACACACTCAGCATCCTCTTTGTATTAAGTACAAAGTTATAATTGATTTTCCCTCATCCAACTTATTTGTTACATCAGGATTTTCTTCTTGATATTTCTGGTTTGGGTAAAACATCCAGTATTATTAAACCCCGGTTTTCTCAAAATAGAATAGACATTTTTGTAAACAGTTGATAATATAAAGTGAACTCTTCCCAATTTCCTATTGGTTGTATGCAAAATTTAATATAGGTTATTCCATTGTATTAATCTTTTCGTTAGCCCAGGTCAATATGGAATCTTTTTGAATTTTTTTTGATAAACTAAATAATAAAGCTGTAACTTTCAAAATGATTGCAGCAGTATGTCCCTTCTTTCCATATATGAAATGCAATTACTTTATAAAGTTGCATTCATTATGACATACATACAGAATGTATACTGAGATGAGTGTGAACTTTACCCAATGGCTGATTAATGTTTTTGCACACTGTAGGTATGGTGCTCCTCCGCATGGTGGATTCGGCATTGGTTTGGAACGTGTAGTGATGTTGTTCTGTGGCCTCAACAACATCCGTAAGACTTCCCTTTTCCCTCGTGACCCACAAAGACTCACTCCATAAACTGAAGAATCCCTGTTCTTGTCATCCAAAAAGAATGCGAGCTTCGAATTTCCATTCAGCCATTTGTGTTGCAAAACATTTTGTGAATGTCGATGGAATTCTTCATCTTCACGAAAATTTGTTTGTTTATAGATAGTTACTTATCTTCATTTTCACTTTCCTTTTGATATTTATATTGTGAGCTTGCTTTCAGTAATACTTGACTAATTGCAACAGTGTAAGGTTATTTTATCTTGCAATCCTTGTGGAGTTTGCTTTGGAAGTTGCATTTTGTAGAAATGGTATGTTCTGATTGTTTTTCTGAAATATTCTTTGAAGTGTTCTAAGATTATTTGATTATTTTGAAAATTGAAACTGAACATTGATATATTTATCTAAAAACAAGAATCAAAGGCTTTGTTAGGTTTGCCTTTTTGGTTTTGGGTTTTTATTTAACAAAAATGCCATGGCGGCACATGTAATTTCCTTTTTGGAAGAAAATCAATTTGGAAATCGAAGTTAATATACAAAATAAAAAGTAAGTTTAGTTTATTTTTTGTGTTTCGAAAAATAATAGAAACACGAAAAACATTCAATTTCTGTCGTCGTTCTTCTATCCTCGTAATGGGTTAAGATTTTTAAAAGGGAAAATTTTGGTCCATGTCTTTTTAATTGGAAATAATTAGGCCCACATCCCTTCCGATTATAATTTATAAACTGCATCCCTCTTTTTAAATAACTAAGAAAAATAACCGTACTTTCAATTCGTGAAAATAACTTTTCGATTACACTAATTCGGTTTCAGTCTGCAATAAACTTTTCAATTATCAGCCGTCTTTCACTTTATGCAATTCGAAACCCTAAATTCTTCAATCAAACCAATCAGAATCTAATTCGAAACCATAAAATCGAAAAAAAATGTTGTCAATTGCAGATTTGTTGAAGGAGATGAAGCTTGCAATGGAATCGCCATATAAATGGCTATTGCGAAGAACATGCAAATGCACAACTTATAAGATCAATATGAAATGATGAGGAATTATTATCAGTCATAAGCATCATTAATTGCAAATAAGATTATTTTCCAATGTGATTGATAAACAATTCCAAACTTTCACTTCTATCTAAATTAAGGTTTTTTGAAAAGCTTCAAATGTCCGAAAAGTAGATTAGAGTGCAATAAAAGAGAGATAGCGGAACATATTACCCACACAAAATTATACCCGTCAAATATTTGCTACTCATATGTATGTATGCATGTACAAACCTATATGTATGTTTATATATCTATGTATGCGACACTGATTTCAGAAATTTTAAATCATTACATCAACCACGACGACGAAGACACAAAATTGGGATATTAAAAAAAAACCATCAACCGATAAAATCAAGAAACTAGCTAAATCATCTTCCAATCCTGAATCTCATGAAATACATGAATCAGAATCAAAATCTGAATCTCCAACAGCTGAAAAAAATCTGAATCATCAGAATATAAACCTTCAGAAAAAGAAACTTCAACAACTCCAAATATAGAATCTTCAGAGTATATACCATCACAAGATGTTCATCTTTCATCCCTGAAAAGAAAAGCTCCAGCAACAAGAAGCGCAAGTAAAAAAACACCAGTGAAGAAACAAAAAGAAGAGCCAAAAGAAAGTGGAACCTCAAAAGAAAATTTAGAAGCCTACAGAAGTGGTTTAAGGTCTTTCCACATATTAGCAGAACATTTATTAAAAGAAAAGCTACTTCTACAATCACATATGGAATTGTTAAAGAAAACTTCATTTTTCAATATCATCAATCCATTCTTTGAAAGAGCAATAAAATCTGATGACATAGCAAATGAATCAGTTCCGATAGATATAATAATAGAATGCTTCTCAATTGAAGACAACTGATTAAAATTTGGAGATGTCAAAGCAACTTTAAAAGAAAGTGACATTGCTATAAATTTTGAATTCTCAAATGAAGACATCACAATCAATACTGCATCTCATTTAAAGGAATCTGAAATTCATTCTGAATTAAAAGCATTCAAAGAAAAATATTTCAAGGGTTCAAGAATGATCCAAGCAAAAGATATAGAATTAAGCATTCGATTAGCTTCAAAAAGCCAAAAAGAAAATGATGTTGCAAGATTGCTTATAATGTATGTGATTTCAACTTTCTTACTCACCAACCCAAACTCATCCTTTCTTTTGGTGTTGCTACTATATTTATAATTTGAAGCAAACAAAAAATATTTCTTGACCAACAACAATTGGAAAACATTTGATGGAGCAAGTAAGAAAAAATGAAGAAAGTCCAAGAAAAATACACGCATGTGTAACTTTGCTCATAGTAAACTCTAATAACCCATTTTATCTTTCATAATTACTGATACAGAATAAACTAACATCTAATACCTCTATATGCAGTATTGGTTTTGTGATATCTCAGATATTATTTCTCTGAAAACAACTTATAAAGAAAATGATCCAACATTTTCCAAATGGACACTTCTGCAACTTACTTCGAGCAAAATGAAGCGCTTACTTAACAAAAAGGTAAATTTGCTAACAATACAAAGAAATGTACTAAAACATATAGAATGTCACATAGTAGACATGTAATTATTAAATGACAAATATTTGCCAAACAAATATGAAAATTAATTTTTTCCCCCTAATTTGCAGAGAACATAGGAAAAACAAAAAAAATGAAAAGGAGATAAAAACCGCAAAAGCTAAATCTCATACAGAAAAAACTTCTGTTGTTGATAAAAAATATGAAAATATCAACAAAAAACTAAAAGACAAAGAATTGGAAATAAAGAACCTGAAAAAGGAGAAAGCAGATCTGAAAGAAGAAAACAAAGAGCTAAAAAAAAGAATGCAGATCTAAAAGAAGAAAATATAGAGCTGACAAAGAAGAAAGCTGATCTAAAACAATAAAACAAAGATCTTGAAAAAGAAAACAACGAACTGAAAAAAAAGTATGGAAAAGAAACAGTATGATGAAGATTATAAGCTTCATGAAGATGGCAACAACCAATTTAATGATGATCAATCAATTAATGTTGATATTCCAATTGACAATAAAATGAAGGAAAGCATGGTAAATGATGATGCTTTTAATGTAAATGTTGTAATGTTCGTAATATCCTTGATATTGATGATGTGGTAAGTCCGAAAGATAATGCTGATGAAGTTTATGATGATAAAAGCATAGATGACAATAAAAGCAATGACGACATTGTAAATGATCAAACAAAACATACTGATGCTGATGATGATGAAAGTAATAAAGATTATGCTCCTAAAGGTGTTGATGGAAACATTAAATGTGATAAACATAATGATCATACAAATGCTGATTGTAATGATGGAAATGGTGAAGGAAATAAAGCTGATGGTCATGCAAATAAGAGTAAAAATGCTTATGTTGACAACTCGGAGAAAAGAAAAAGTGATAGTGATACTGGAGAGAAAAGAAAAGATGATCAGTCTGAAAGTAAACTTGAAAATGAAGCTGATCAGGATAAAGGTCATGTTGTTACTAATAATGATGACCAGAAAAAAAATCTGATCAATATGAAAATAAAATTGACGATCAAGCTGATCAGGATAAAGATGACGCTACTGCTAATAATGACGACAAGGACAATGATGACCAAACAACAAGCCAATATGAAGTAGCCGTCTGACCAAAGGCAGTAAAAAATGACCAACAAATAGAGTTTACAGAAAAGGAAAAAGAAAGCTCAAAAAAGATAAAATTTTACAAATTATAGTTATCATCTTGGCAATTATTTGTCCGGCAAATATTTGCCATGTATATGCTAACAAAAAAATGATATAATAATTTGTATTTTTTGACAAACCAGATGAAAAATAAGAAGATTTAATTGAAGGAAAACATCAAGATAAAAATGTACAAAAAACGAAAGGTATATATTTTTAAAACAAAATCCATACTTTATATAAAATATTTTACCTCAAATATTAAACATACACTAAATATACAACTATAGCAGATGATGAGAAGAAAGAAACACTAGAAGTGGACTCCCCATCATTCAGGGATTAACACAAATATTTCTGAGCCTAGATAACAAATGTTAGCACCAAAATTGGTCACTAACCCCCTTTTAGAAAGATTGTGTAGAGAGATTAATGAAGAAAGTAAATTGAAATAGAGAATTATATGCTAAGTTAAATGCAAAGACAAGAACACCAGATTTATAGTGGTTCGGCGTAACTGCCTACGTCCACTTTAAAGTTAGTCTTTATTGCTTTACTCAATGATTGATTACAGATACAATCCGTACATCAACTACTTGAATACAATTGCTAAGTAAAAATGTTGAATCCTGAAAGCGGTAGAGTCTCCCCAGTGTTCTCGAAAAAAGGTCCATTTCACTGTGCCCCTGCCCCTCTATTTATAGACGAAGATGGGTTGGACTTGCCTCTTGGGCCTATGAGTGAGATACCTCGGCCCATGGTGAGTGACTTCTGCGTGCCGAGCCGTAAATGCCGAACGACAAAGGTTGAGCCACATGTTCAAGCCGGCCGAGGCTTCTATGCCAAACGAAGCAGTGCGTTGCGCTAAGTGTGTAGGCCGAACAAGGTTGTAGTGCCGAACGGGGTATGAGTGCCGAGCGAGACTTTTGCCGAGCGAGGCTTCATGCTGGTCATGACTTCTGCCAAACGATACTGAATGCCGAACGAGGTTCATGCTGAACGATTATAGATGCCGAACGACGCTTGGATGCCGAACGAGGACAGATGCCGAACGGCGCTTGAATGCCGAACGACGCTTGGATGCCGAGCGATGCTGGATGCCGAACGACGCTTGGGTGCCGAATGATACTGGAGGCCGAACGACACTCTGAATGCCGAACGACCCAGCTGTGCCGAATGATGCTAGATTCCGAACGACGCTAGGATGCCGAACGACGCTGGAGGCCGAACGACGCTCTGAGTGCCGAACGAACCAGCTGTGCCAAATGATGCTGGATGCCGAACGACCTCTGAATGCCGAATGACCCAGCTGTGCAGAATGACCTAGTTGCCTCGTCAAACTTCCAGGTAACACTTGCCCCCCAAAGTGCATCATGTGGTCGAACGTGATGTGCTTTGGATCATGAGTCCCCCGCTCTTCGCTTCGAGCCTTGGCTTAGTCTTCTCGATAGTATTTTCTTTGGGATACCGATTGAGGCAATGTATGCCGAGCGACATGCTGATGTCGAACGACATACAAATGCCGAGCGACAGAGCTGATGCTGGACGAGGGATGTGCTTTGACCGGTTCTACCGGTCATGGTCCCTTCGACTTCCCTTCTTCCCCCTATAAAGGTCTGCACTTCCTTTCTCCTTTTCTTTTCTTACTTTTACCTCTGCTATTATGTACTTACGAACCTTGCCTTTTAACAGACTCCAAAGAATTGACCACCCTTCCTTCCTTGAACATTGTACGTCGCCTCCCTTCTTTCCCCAAATAAATCGAAACTAATTTAATCCGCGCTCCTTACTCCAGAATTACTCCAAGTCTCGAGCCAATTACTAGGTAATGACCCGACTCTTTAAACAGTTACCCCTAGTTAATTAACTTAGCACGAGATTCAAGTTCGCGAATCTCTATACAACCGTGGCCAATAGGAGTCGCGTGGATGAGGAAATCGAGTCGTGGTTAGGATACGTTCTAAGGCTAGGCGGTGTGGAGGAAAGAAAAGGAGGGCAGAGGTACGTGAAGGAGGGAGTTAGTGGAAATGTAATGCTGTGGTTCGGCATGGTTCCTCCATGTCGAACGGGGTTGGAGGGAAGAGCAGAGGAGTAGTAGGAATTGGCTAGAATGCCGAACGAGGCAGCCCGGTATGACTTGCCGAACGAGTCGACCATGTCGTTCGGTAGGGATGGAGGAGAAGGATAAAATGGTTGCAAAGTACGGGGTGCCGAGCGTTGCGGCTCGGCGTAACTTCGGTTCGGCACGATTCGCCACATGTCGAACGGTGGAGTTGATAAGTGGAAGGGTGTCGTTGTTGAGAGTAAAATGCCAAGTGATGTGGCTCGGCATGTAGGTGGTTCGGCATGGCTCTCTTATGCCGAACGGTGGGAGAACAGTTGGAAGTATGGAAGGCCGAGCGATGCGGCTCGGCATGTTGTGGTTCGGCACGCCTTGTCGTATGCCGAACGACAATGGTGGGTGATAGAGGAGTTGTGCACAACAGCAATGCTAGTCGAATCTAACGCACAGTTGACCTAACACATCCCATGCTTGAACATATGTTAATGAACAAGGACGGACTTAAACAACAAAGCATATCAAATAATCCGGACTGATAACTTCTATGTTTTTAAATAGCTGAAAACTTGGACTTAATCCTGCTTAATAGTTAATAACCATTCAAATGCAGTGACGATGTCGAGTTCAAAATATAAACCGTCTTGCGGCAAGCCTTCGTAGACGGTCAGCGATGACGGTCTTCGAAGACGACAATTTGAAGCTCAAACTTATTTTCTCAATCCCGTGTCTTTCCATTCGCTTGGCACTTAGGTTTGAATAATCGCACTAGTTCACACACCACACGGGGGGAATACTTATGTTGTTAAGTCTAATGTTAATTGTTTTTCAAGTATAGTTCAAACAGGTGCTTTGTCAGATTCAATCTTTAACAGAGATGTCTAGGAAATCTAGCTCTGCTATGATCTCGGATAGACCCGGGCCATCCTCCCGATAATTAATTATAGGAACTTCAAACGGCGTCTATCGACTTAGCTCCCGACGCTCTAGAGGCAGCAATTTTCTTAGATGACCCAATCGATTCACAGGCCTCAAAGGTTAATGAAAGTACACTCCGTCGGATATGCTCCGTCCATGGAATCCCCTTCGATGACGTGTTAGTTCCATCGGGGCATGATCGTCCGCACTTGCCCCTAGTCGGATATACAGCCTGTAACAGGTTCATGTGCTGGGTCGGCAGCGTTCCACCATTTAATTCCTTTCTTCGCGACGTGCTACAATATATCAAGATTGCCCCCTCACAATTACATCCAAATAGTCATGCATTCATATACGGGACTTGCATCCTCTTCACGAGCGTCCTTTTCAGGCTTCCTACTTCTGGCGATATTCGTTATATCTACCGCTTCAAGAGACGGTCGGACAGCCCATCTTTTATATTTCTGGAGCCACACAGTAAATGCCAAATCCTGACTGGGGCATGGAGCAAATTTGCCCAGTACAAGCAAGAGTGGTTCTATGTGCGTTGTCCTCCCGGTTTCGCCAGAAGATGGGTAGAAGGAAGTAAGTTCATTTTCTAGATCAACACTTGAATTTGGCAAAATTTGCATCTTTTCTGACTCTTTATCCACTTTCTTAGGTATCAATCCACGTCTCGAAGGCTTCGGATACTCTGAAGCTGTTTCAACTATCCGGGCCCTCCCCGCAGAAGATCGGGACATCAGATCTCTCATTTTGAATGAGTCACTTACAAGGCTTGGGCTGCTGGCGGAAGGTCGCTGAATAAGCCTTTCCCAAGGTGTCACTCTATCCAGACCTGCTTTGGGCAAAGGAAAGAAGCAGGCCGGGCCTTCAACACGTAACGCCCCTAACACGCCAGAAGAGGGAGAAATTAGAGAAGGCAAGCCACCCGAAGTACCGGGCGAAAATGTTAGTCCCACTCAGGACCCGATAGTCGAAGTCCACGATATTGAGACGTCATCTTCCCCTTCAAAGGGAAAGAAGAAATTGACCTATAAGTTGAGGAGGAAGAAAGTGGGTGGAACTTCTAAAGTTACTCTTATTCCAGAGGAGAGAGAACCTTCCCCTCAACCCTTAGAAAGTTCACTGAAAGGTCTATCGAACCTCACCATCCCTGACGATCTGCTCAATTCTGGTTTCGACGACTCAGAGGCCCTTAAGCTTCATTCTCCCGCCAGAGGCAATGCAGGCGCTCAAGCTCATGTCCAGGGAGAAAAAACTCCTATTAGTAAAGATAAAGAAACCGGTCCGTCGGGGGGAACACTAGGACACACACGGACACGTGCACTTCACCCTACACTTCATTTTCATCCATCACCCTGATCTTTTCTAACTTGTCGTTATTCTCATTCTATGCAGGTGACATGGGACGCAGCCACGAAATCGATCGTCTTCGCGGCTCATCCATTTTTTATCATTCTGGCTGGGATTCGGGCATCGGCAAGCGCTGAGACAGAGATGACTCCGGAGACCGAGACAATCGCCCCCGAGAATCGACTTATCGAAGGAAATCATATACCCAGTCTTCATATTCCCGTGATCTTCCTTCTCAATCAGAGCAAGGCAGAGAGAAGTCTTCGCAGAAGGGGTCTCAATCTGAAGTTCCCCGTGACCAACACTCTGGTTCATCAAGCACTCGGCAGTCTCAGGAACATCGTAAGAAAACAGAACTTTCAAAGCCACCTCCCCCTGTTCCTGCAGCAGACCCGACGATATCGGAGAAGCTGGCCGAGCTTAAAGTTAAATTCCCCAAAATCTGCTTTGATGGTCTAAAGTTCCTTCTAGCGATCCATCACATTCCGGGGCATGTCAAGCAGAGTGCCATTGCTTGCAACAACAACGTCTATGTCCAACATGACGCGTTTGTCCATCTAGTTGAAAAAGTCTCGGAAATCTCTGTCGAGCGTCAACAGGAAATCGACCGCCTAAAACTTGAAGCTATCTCCGATAAGGACATTATCAAAAATCAGGATGAAGAGCTCTCTTCGTACAAATCCCAGCTCGAGGCTGCCGAACAAAGTGCTAAGGATACTGCAGAGGCCGTCACTCGTCTAGAGACGACTTATAAGAAGGAACTTGACGAAGCGGTCCAACGCTGTGGGGCCCTGGCTTTAGAAAAAGATTCTGTTCAAAAAGAAAGGGATGCACTCGCCCTGCAGGTTAAAGAGTTGAAGGAGCTACTCTCTAAGGAGAAGGAAGAGAAGATAGCTGCTCAAGAGGAGTCCCAATGATACTGCAACGAGATTGTTGATACACGTCTCTTGAAGGCAAAGCTCGACGATGAGCTTTCTAAGGTCGGGACAATGAAGGATGAAGCCCGTGAAGAGGGAAAGAGAATAGCTTCCGCGGAGATTGACTCCCGCCTTGAGGCGGCTACAGAGGCCGGTAGAGAGGAGATCAAGTGCCTGTTCGACCAGTTGATAGCCGAATACAACGCCCGTGTCCTCATGCATCGGGACTTGACCTTTCTTGGCGGGGGCTACCTTGAATCCCTAGCCGAGGCATGGGAAACGTTGATAAAGATTAAAAAGGTTGAATCGGGTACTGAGGAGGTTGACGAGGATGCTTTAGTGAAAGAATTTCTCAAGGGGAACGAGCCTTCAGACTTGTCTACAGCAATGGCTCTCTTTAGTAAAGGCTCTTCCCCATCAAAGGAGAAAAATGACCTAGTTGGTCCGTCTGGGACCGAGTCTGCAGCTCCTCCTCCTACTCAATCGGCCAATCGGCCAGCACTTGATCCATTCGAGCAACACGTTGGTTATGATCCGAAAGATCATGGCCTCGGCATTCACGTGCTATCCCCCATTCTAGAGGGTGAGACTCCTCGGACGGCTGAAAACCAGTAAGAAACCGGTATATAACTCTTCTTCTTACAGTCCAAAGAACTGTCGTTTTCGGCGAGAGGCTATCATGTCCTAACGTTTATCTCTTGTGATTTTGCGCAGGCCATTCTGACCCCGATCCGTCTCCAAGGAGCGATGATGCCAAGGAGAAGATGGGGAAAACAAGCGAGGCTACTCACGCGGGAGTAACCCCCGGTCCTGATGCTCAGGTGATTGGGGCGCTTGACGAGGATAAGTCTAGAACCTCGTCTCCCGTTGAAGAGAGTTACGAAATTGAAATCACGGGCGCTTCTGAACATACTTCTAAATTGAGCATGAAGGAACAACTCGAGGAAGAAAAAGAAGAAGAAAGTTGAGGTCAAGGTCGAGTCCCAAGTAGTAGAACTTGACGATCCGTTGAATAGGCCTCTAAAAGTCATTCTTCTTGGCAAATCCAAACCACTGGATGTTCGTCCTCCCACTCTTGACACCGTTTCTCTGGCGAGCAAAACGTCCAAGAGAAAGCGCGTGGGGGAGGAGTCGTCCGAAAAAACGAAGGAAGAAAAGAAGCTAAAGAAATCAAAGAAGTAGCCACTACACTCGTTCGACGAGGGTTAGCTTAGATCATGTAACTACTTTTACTTATTCATTTTTTGTAGTTAACGTAGACAGACTTTTGACTCCGAGTTTTGGAGGAGTGGTTGTATAACCCCCTTTTGGATTAGTGAATAAAGTTTAGTTTCTTTGCCTTTCAAATGATTTCTGCTTTTTAGCTTTTTGTATAACTGTGGACGAAACTCAAGTTCTCGTGAGTTGCATAAATTCCCAATCCAGTTTCACATTGCTAGGATATTCTTTGGAATTGTACATCTCTTGTTTCACATTTCTGATACTCAAAATAATTTTTAACCCGCACTCTGGGGACTTAGAGTACTCCAGTCCGCATTCAGGGGACTTGGAGATTTAAGTCGTTTATACTCTAGTCCGCACTTCGGAGACTTAGAGTACTCCAGTCCGCACTCAGGGGACTTGGAGATTCAAGTCGTTTATACTCTAGTCCGCACTCTGGGGGCTTAGAGTACTCCAGTCCGCACTTAGGGGACTCGGAGATTCAAGTCGTTTATACTCTAGTCCGCGCTCTGGGGACTTAGAGTACTCCAGTCCGCACTCAGGGGACTTGGAGATTCAAGTCGTTTTATACTCTAGTCCACGCTCTGGGGACTTAGAGTACTCCAGTCCGCACTCAGGGGACTTGGTGATTCAAGTCGTTTATACTCTAGTCCGTGCTCTGGGGACTTAGAGTACTCTAGTCCGCACTCAGGGGACTCGGAGATTCAAGTCGTTTATACTCTAGTCCGCGCTTGGGGACTTAGAGTACTCTAGTCCGCACTCAGGGGACTCGGAGATTCAAGTCGTTTGCACTCTAGTCCGCACTCTGGGGACTTAGAGTACTCCAATCCATGCTCAGGGGACTTGGAGATTCTGAGTCGTTTATGCGAGTTCGTGCGTCAGACAGACTAATGTAACTCCAGTTGTTTGTCACCAGACTATAAGGTACATGAACATTAGTAATTCATGGAAAAGACGGCTTCAAGCCTTTATTAATGAAAACAAACTAAATTGTCCGATTACATGCTCAAAAAGAAATTAAGAAACAATGGAACAAAAACATACGGGAAATAACTACACCTAAAACACGAAAGAAACAAGCTAAATATAATAATGTTGCAAATGTTCACTATTCCATGCTCGGGGGAGTGTCATGCCATCAACGGTCGCTAGCTTGAAAGTTCCCTCTCCAAGCTTCCGTTCAACGACATATGGACCTTCCCAGTTGGGATTCATACGTGATGGCACCGGGAAAACTCGTTTCAAAACGAGATCACCCACATCAAAGATTCTTAGGCGGACTTTTTCGTTGTAATATCGCTTAACTCGGTGCCTGTATGCTGCCGCCCTTAACTCAGCTTCTTTGCGTTTTTCATCAATGAAGTCCAGTGATTCCAACAAGAGATCCTGATTCGTCCTAGGATCATAATGCGTCACCCGATGTGATGGAACTTCAAGCTCCACGGGTATAACAGCTTCCGAGCCGTATGCCAATGCGAATGGAGTGTGGCCAGTCGCGGACTTGTGGGTAGTTCTATAATCCCATAGCGCTGTTGGAAGTTCATCTACCCACTTGCCTCCAGCCTTTTCCAAACGCTTCTTCAATATGGACTTCATTATTTTGTTCACGGCTTCAACTTGTCCATTAGCCTTCGGATGAGCAACGGCGGCGAACTTTTTCTCAATGCCGTACTTTAAACAGAAATCTTTGAATTCTCTACTTTCAAATTGAGTTCCGTTGTCTGTAATGATGGTTCGTGGGAGGCCAAAGCGGCATATAATGTTTCGTACAATGAAATTAATGACCTTCTTGGAGGTGATTGTGGCTAAAGGCTCTGCCTCGGCCCATTTGGTGAAGTAGTTGACCGCAACTATCGCGTATTTCGCACCACCTTTGGATATAGGCAAAGAACCGACTATGTCGATTCCCCAGATTGCAAACGGCCAGGGACTAACCATTTGCGTGAGTTCTGTTGGTGGAGCTCTCGGGATTTTCGCGTATCTTTGACACTTGTCACATTTTCTTACATAATCTGCAGCATCCCGATTCACAGTTGGTCAATAGTATCCATAATGGAGGATCTTTTTTGCTAGTGTCTGCCGCCCAGTATGGTTGCCACATTCTCCTTCATGAACTTCCTTCAAGACCCGCTTTGTATCATCATGGGCAATGCACCGTAATAAAGGGACCGAGAACCCTTTCCGATACATTACCCCATCCTGCATCACATATCACGCGGCTTTGCGAATGACCTGTCATCTTTCGCTTCTTCTTTCGGGCAAAGTCCCGTTTACCAGGTATAGTTTGAATGGGGTTATCCATGACTCCTTCTCGATTTCTGTTTCCAACACAAAATCGACCTCCATCACATCTATGCTTGGAGCATGTAAGATTTCGACGGGAACTAATCCCATTTGCTGTGCATCGCCAGTACTTGCGAATTTGGCCAACGAGTCGGCTTCCTTGTTCTGTTCACGCGGGACATGCGAAATGTCATAATGTTCAAAGTTCGCCAATAGTTCCTGAACCAGAGCAAGGTACGGAGCAAGCTTTTGTCCCCTTGCTTGGTAATCTCCTCGCACTTGGTACACCACCAACTGTGAGTCACAGAAGATTTCAACTGATTTTACCCCGAGTTCTCCAATAAGCTTTAAGCCGGCAATCAATGCTTCATATTCTGCTTCATTATTCGTAGCCGGGAAATTGAGCTTTAAAGCATAACAAATCGATCGATTTTCCGGAGTCACAAGAACTACACCAGCCCCAGAGCAACAGTCGTTTGATGCCCCATCGGTGTACAATTTCCATCCAATGGGGGGAACGACACTGTGACTATCTGGTTCGTCTGATATAGTAAACTCAGCGATGAAATCTGCTAATGCTTGCCCTTGTATGGCTCTTCGTGGCAGGTAGGTAATATCGAACTGACTCAACTCGATGTTCCATTTTAACATCCTTTCAGAAGTTTCTGGTCGTTGGAGTACTTGTCGCAAGGGCTGATCGGTATAGATACTGAGTGTGCTTGAAAGTATGGACGCAGCTTACATGATGCAATCACCAAGCAGTAGGCCAATTTCTCAATTTAAGGGTAATTTCTTTCTACCCCCGTTAAACGTTTACTAACGTAATACACCGGCTTTTGGACTCAGCCCTCCTCGCGGACCAAAGCCGCACTTATAGCATGCAGAGATACAGCCAAGTATACGTACAACATTTCGTGGTCCACTGGTTTCGACAGCACCGGAGGACTTTCCAAATGCCTTACCAGATCTCGGAACGCTTCCTCACAGTTGGATGTCCATTCGAAATTCCTCTTTCCTTTCTTTATTATATCGAAGAAGGGAATACACTTGTCTGTGGCTCTGGATATGAATCGACTCAGCGCAGCCACCTTTCCATTCAAGCTTTGTACCTGTTTTATAGTTCTGGGCACTTGTACATCTCGAATAGCTTGGATCTTTTCCAGGTTAGCTTCAATTCCCCGGGCATTAACAATGAGTCCTAAAAACTTCCCCGACGCAACACCGAAGGAACATTTTAGAGGGTTGATCTTCATCCCATAATATCTGAGTATGTCAAACATCTCTGCTAAGTCTCGAATGTGGTCGTTTGACTGTCGTGACTTCACGAGCATGTCATCCACATAGACTTCCATCATTCTACCAATCTGATCTTTGAACATTCGATTCACCAAACGCTGATAGGTCGCTCCCGCGTTTTTCAATCCAAAAGGCATTACTATGTAGCAATACAGCCCAACGTTTGTGACAAAACTAGTGTGCTCCTGATCCGGAATGTGCATCGGGATCTGATTGTATCCTGAGTACGCATCCATGAACGACAATAACTCGTGTCCTATTATGGAGTCGACCAACTGATCAATTCTAGGTAATGGGAAGCTGTCCTTAGGGCACGCTTTGTTTAAATCAGAATAAACTACGAAAGTTCTCCATTTCCCGTTCGCCTTTTTCACTAGCACGGGGTTTGACACCCATTCAGGGTAGAGGGCGTCGCGGACGAACCCATTAGCTTTGAGCTTGTCCACCTCCTCTTTGAGAGCAGCGGACCTCTCCGAGTCCATTCCTCTCCTTTTTTGCTTGACTGGGACGTACCTCGGGTCTATGTTCAACATATGACTCGCGATAGCGGGAGAAATCCCGCACATGTCGGAATGCGCAAGCGAAAACATCAAGATTCGCTCGGAGGAAATCACTAAGGTCTCCGGTCATCGAGGGGCTGAGTTGCGATCCAATCTTTAGTACTCGCGATGGATCGTCTCGGCTGACTGAAATGTCAATCGTCAGTTCAGCCGGTGCTGCTTTTTCTTCCCTGGGTTCCTCATTGTCGTCTCTCGGATCTATGTCTCTGTAGATCCGAGAATTTTGCCCGAGCCAGGGCTCGGGCATTACTTGTCAATTGTTAGTATTCTGAATGCGGACGGAATTGTCCGCAACCTTTCCTTTCTCCCTCCGCTGGGCCTCTCAGAGCTCAGCCACATAACATGCACGACCGGTCGCCTAGTCGCCATGAATAGCACCTACTCCTTTGTCAGTCGGAAACTTTAGAGTCAAACACCACGGGGCCAATGCTGCCCTAAACTCAGCCAGGGCCGGTCGGTCCAGAAACACATTGTATGGAGAATCTACATCCAAAAATACATAAGGTAGGATTTGCACCCTCCTACGCTCACCTTGTCCCAGTTCAACTGGCAACTCAACATACCCTACTGCATCAGTCGCTGCACCATTAAAGCCATGTATACGAGTTTTAGATGGCTTCAAATCCTTCATCTCCATCTTCATTTGGTCATAAGCCTTCTTGAAAATGATATTGACAGAACTTCCACAATCAATCAAAATTCTTTTCACAAAAGCCGGCCCGATTGTCGCAGATATGACCATCGGGTCAATGGTAGGAGCCTCCACTTGGTCAGCATCTCTGCTCCTGAATACTATATTGTCTGTCATCAAGCGCAGCTGTTTAGCGGGGGTCCCATCCTCCACGTTGGAACAACATTCAAAATCTGCATGACTCAAGGAATTAACATACCGCTCCATTTCTTGCCAGTTCTTATCTGCAGGGTGAGGTCCGCCGATGATCGTGTTTATGACCAGTTTGCCCACGATCCGAGCAGGCTCCTCGGGGTGATGTGGAGCTGGTGCATGACCGGGATTGGACGTTCCCTGTCCACCTTCTTGCGGATTCTTTACAAACTCCTATAACCTTTTCTGCTTAATCAACTTCTCTATAGCGTCGTGTAGGTGTTGCACTCTTTAGTATTGTGCCCATAAGTCTCATGAAAGTGGCAATACTTCCTAGTCCGCTTTTGTTCCTCGGTTGACTCCTTTAGGCGTGGCTTTCTATATTGAAAGGTATTACAAGTTGATAGGTAAATGTTCTCAAGGGATGCATTCAGTGGGGTGTATTCGTTGTTGGTTGGAATTCTCGGCTTCCATTTCCCCGCTTCTCTTTTCTTCCCCTGATTTCTTCCTCCGGATTCCTTAGACTGCCCGGGCTTGTTCTGGACATTGACCTGAACTTTCCCCGAGTTGTCTCCGGATTGCTTCACAGCAATGTTGCTTTTCATGGTCTCCTGAACAGGCCCCGGTGCCTTATCTCGCCTTATCCACCTGGCTTCCTCTCTTTTTATGAACTGATGAGCCTTTGAGTAAAAACGCTCTAGCGTAGTTGGAGGTTTTCCTGCTAACCAATCTCCAAACTCTGGATCCAGATCCACACCTCGCATCACAACCATAAGAATTGCATGATCATTAGGGTTGCTAACCTCCGTAGCCGCAACATGGAATCTCTGTAAATACTCCTTCAACGACTCCCCAGAAGCTTGGATTACACTTGATAGAGACATCACGTCCTTTGGACGAGTAGTATGTATTCTGAACTGTTCTATAAATTTCGTTGTCAATTCCTCGAAACTGGATACGGACCGCGTAGGAAGTCGGGTGAACCACATGGTAGCGATTCCAGATAGAGTTATCGGGAAGCATCTACACTTGGTCGCATCATTCGCTCTAGCTGAATCCATCATCCATTCGTACCTCATCACATGCTGCCTGGGATCAGTCTTTCCTTCGTAAGCTGGTATGGTTGGCATGCTAAACTTCCTGGGGTACTCAGCCCGTAGGACAGTGTCTGTAAACGGAGTATGACTCCTGGATACCCCCAAATCATTATTTGACAAGCCTTGATTCTCTTTCATCAACTGTCTGATCATGGCTGTTAGGTCTGGGGTTTGTATGGAAGATGGAAGGTTGGAGTCTGTCCTACGGGATTGATCAGGTTGATGCCTCCTCTGCTGGCGATCTGCCAAATGTGCATCTTGAGGTTCGGCATCATTGGAATCTTGGTGAGCCGGGTGTCCAGCCTCCACCTGCGCTCCAGCTCCTAAGTTTCCCGTTCATGCTCGGTTGCGGTCTCCGAGGTGTAAATGATCCCCAGTTGTTCGATCGGCAGCGCCTGCCTACGTAGTTTCAGTCTTGCGGCGTCTACGCCTGGGAGGTTCATCGGACGAAGTCGAGCTGTCAGATGAAGAGTAAGGTTGGCGTTAGCTTGGCGTTAGCTCTCCAAGTTGTCTCCTGCTTTCCATGAGCTCTCTCATCAAGTCGTTGAACTCTGTTCTGGTGATAACTTGCATTTGGTCCTGGGCGGCAGTCCCTACACCCAGATTTGCTTGTTGATTGCTAGGTCCTACTTGTTGTACGCTAGCGGTCTCATGGGCGTCCGCATTATGAGAGGCTGATCTGGTACGTGGTCTTCCCATTGTAGAGTTATTGGTAAGAACTTTGAGTAGAATCAACAGACGTCTTATGAATGACTCGGATCTCCTTCGGGGGATTTATTCAATCCAATAGCTTCAAAGCAGATCCTTATGGTTTGAGAATTCGATTCTCAGTGAAAGCGCCAAAGTGTTAGCACCAAAATTGGTCACTAACCCCCTTTTAGAAAGATTGTGTAGAGAGATTGATGAAGAAAGTAAATTGAAACAGAGAATTATATGCTAAGTTAAATGCAAAGACAAGAACACCAGATTTATAGTGGTTCGGCGTAACTGCCTACATCCACTTTAAAGTTAGTCTTTATTGCTTTACTCAACGATTAATTACAGATACAATCCGTACATCAACTACTTGAATACAATTGCTAAGTAAAAAGGTTGAATCTTGAAAGTGGTAGAGTCTCCCCAATGTTCTCGAAAAAAGGTCCATTTCACTGTGCCCCTCTATTTATAGACGAAGATGGGTTGGACTTCCCTCTTGGGCCTATGAGTGAGATACCTCGGCCCATGGTGAGTGACTTCTGTGTGCCGAGCCGTAAATGCCGAACGACAAAGGTTGAGCCACATGTTCAAGCCGGTCGAGGCTTCTATGCCGAACGAAGCAGTGCGTTGCGCTAAGTGTGTAGGCCGAACAAGGCTGTAGTGCCGAATGGGGTATGAGTGCCGAGCGAGACTTCTGCTGAGCGAGGCTTCATGCCGTCAAGACTTCTGCCAAACGATACTGAATGCCGAATGAGGTTCATGCCGAACGATTATAGATGCCGAACGGCGCTTGGATGCCGAATGAGGACAGATGCCGAACGGCGCTTGAATGCCGAACGACGCTTGGATGCCGAGCGATGCTGGATGCCGAACGACGCTTGGGTGCCGAACGACGCTGGAGGCCGAACGACACTCTGAATGCCGAACGACCCAGCTGTGCCGAATGATGCTGGATGCCGAACGACGCTAGGATACCGAACGACGCTGGAGGCCGAACGACGCTCTGAATGCCGAACGAACCAGCTGTGCCGAATGATGCTGCATGCCGAACGACCTCTGAATGCCGAACGACCCAGCTGTGCCGAATGACCTAGTTGCCTGGTCAAACCTCCAGGTAACAACAAATAAAAGGTTCAACAAAAAGAAGCCAAAGAATTCCAAATCAAGCAAGAAAAAGAGAAGAAAAATATAAAAAGAGAAATAACAAAAGTTTCTCCTTATTCTCTTATAAAAAGAATAAAAGAAGAACGTAAAAGACCAAGAAAAGATCCGGATTACGTGTATCTAGGTCAAAAAAAGAGATTACCCAAAGAAACCGCATAAAAGCAAGGTTGGAAAAAAAGATGAAAAAACTCCTGAAATTGAAAACATATCGGAAACAAGCGAAGAATCTGATCATGATAGGACTGAAGTGAAAGAAGATGCAAAAATATTAGTTCGAAAAAGCAAGATTGCAAAAAAATGGCTCACGAATGAACAGATTGAGGAGCTTGATGCTTTTTATCAAGCAGATGGAAATAAGTAAGTCATTTTATTAAAATATAAAATGCAAATATACAAACAAATGTACATAAATGTATAATTGCCTGGAAAATATTTGCCAGTTAATTGTTTCCCAGAAATATACATGCCAAACAACTATTAATAACTTTCTTACTATGATACATACTAATATACTTTACCTATTTATTAAAACAGGAATGCTGCATATTATAACAAGGAAAAAGACATTGAAATAAGAGGAGTCAATATTTCTGACATGCTATTCAATAAATTCATTGACTCAAGGGTATATAAATCAATATAATATTATTAACTGAAAACAACAAAACTAATATGTAAAATCTTATTTCTATTCAAGTTATTGACTGGTACTCAGCAGTAGACTAAAGACAATTCATGAAGACATAATATACTTAAAATTCGGTGTAGCGGTATGAAATATTTAAAATTTCAAACAAATGTCACTTGAAAGTTTCAAAACTAATTAATATGTAATACAGGTATCAATAATTAAAGACGTCAGACCAACATATGAATCATTGGTAGTCAAAGTGTTGGAAGAAGAAGCTATAAATTGCATAAAAATATTTATACCATGACATAGCCAAAATCATTATACACTATTGGAATTCAATGTAGTTAACAAAACATGGAAACATTATGATTCGCTACGACCAAGGAAAAAAACCTTCAACTATCCATACAAGAACAAGCAAATTTAGTGGTAAATTTTAAATGTATTAATAACTAATAGTGATAAATATTTGCCTCATAGTTAATATATATTAACTTGATTAACTTAATTACTATTACAGAGGTGTGTAATAATGGATGTTCTAAAATCTACTTATCAAACAAATGAGAAAAAAGCCAGCAGAACTGCAAGACAACAAAGTCAAATCTGTGGATTGTCCACAAAAAAAGAGCAATTTGTAAGTATAAAATTGTATTTTATAAAGTTAACTTAATAACATTAAACAAGAATTTAAACTGATGCAGGATTGATTGTGCAATATTTGTCATCTGATTTATGAAAGACTTGTCCAATAACATACAAATTGAAGGAAAGTGGGATTTATACGAAAAAGAAGAAATACAGAAACTAAAACCTCACATCGCATATGACATCGTTACAGACGAAGATCATGGCTGGAAAACAGATCATGACTCTGTGAAATTGCTTGCAGATTATGCTAGAACAGGACTGTACAAATAATGAATACAATAAATTTCTAGATGTTGAATGCTGATTATTCGCTTTTAGATGTAGATATTAGATGTTAGACAATAATTGTTTTCAAAGAACATGTTTAATGTTAAATTATGACTGTTGTATGTTTATATACAAAGTTTCATATCAGATTTTGAATGTTGCATATGTTTTTTAACTGAAATATAATATGAAATATTCAGATAAAATGTTGTTGTTTTTTTTCATACAATAAAATTATAAAACATATAAATGGTCAAAAACTTTTTCCTGGCAAATATTTGCCATGAACATTTGTTTTCTTAGCATATATTTTCTTAGCCAATGTTTCCAACCAAAAATTTAAAGGTTAAAAAGATTACTGCATTTTCTTATAATTGCATTGACGTATTTCTATAAATTTCATACAGAAATAAACTTCAATAAAAAAATAACTACCAACATAAATAATAAGTTCTCTTTTCATTCACTACCATTTCATTCACAAAGATTACTATAATTTTCTGGATCTGCCACATGAACTTTTTGCGTCTGTAGGAGTTTTAGAGGTTAAAATTAAAATGTGTAAAAGAAAGACCAAATAGGAAAGTTGTGCATGTTGAATGCCTGTATTTTTTTTATAAATATGGAGGAAGATTTCATTTTATTTTAATCTCTTATTCAAAATAAGAGACAACTCATGTTTTCCTTTCCAAAATGCATAAGTGCCCAATCACCGTTGCTGCCTTATCTCCTTAAATATTATAACTCTTCTCTTCCATTCGAATCATCCGTATGCATTCAAGTAGACCTAAACTTGAAGTACAAGACAATGGCCAAGGCTTAGAAAGTAGAGAAAGATGTGTTGACAAATCTTCATTTCCCAAGCCTTATAGTGAAAGAAGTAGATAGTGGGGAGCTAGTAAATACAGAGGCTATCGAGCCGACATTCATTTTAATTTGAGTACTGATAGAATAATACATAAAAAAACACCATCAGTACTCAAACTAAAAAGAATTCCCAACCAAACAAGAAAAAAAGAGAGATAACAATAGCCAACCATTGAATAAAGCTTAAAGGAAACAATTTTTAGTATTTCAGTAAAGAATAATATGAAAAGCAAACAAGAAAAAAGAGAAAAATATATAGACAAAAAAATCTCAACCGTAGATCTACAAACTATCCAACAAATCCAAGCCTTAGAAACTAGTCAAGAGATAAAACGAAAAACTGGTCCAATGACATCAATACTGGACTGTATTGTTTGTATATTACAAACATGTCAAAATATAACTGCTTTTTATGATCCAATGACAGACACTTTTGACCAACATTTTGAGCTAATGAGCAAATTAACCAACTACATCTGACTAACACACAGCTGTAGTAAAAACATAAAACAACTTACTAAATATTTTTCACTCAAATATTTTCCTGGAAACTATTTACCTGACAAATATTTCCCATCAGATATTTGTTTATCAACAAAATATCACAGTATTGACTAACCAATTTTTTTTGAAATGATACTTTATATACAACATGTCGCTGGGACAACATATTACATGTCAATAAACGTTCGAATCACGCTACGCAAGTTTCGAACTTGCGACCACTCGCATCAAAGCCGAATCACTTAACCACTTGGGCAATGGTGCTTGTCTGACTAACCAATATTTGTAAAAGATTACCGTATTTTCTTATAATTTCATTGACATGTTCGTATAATTTCCATAAAGAAATAAATTTCAATAATACAACTACTAACACAAATACAAAGTTCATATCAACTAATCATATAACAAGTATTTGCCATCAGATATTTGATTATCAGCAAAATATCACCATAATGATTGACAATATTTGTAAAAGATTACTTTATTTTCTTATAATTTCACTAACATATTCATATAATTTTCATAAACAAATAAATTTCAATAAAACAACTACTAACACAAATACAAAGTTCATATCAACCAGTCATATAACAAGTATTTGCCTGGTAAATATTTGCCACCACATATTTGATTATCAACAAAATATCACCATATTGATTGACAATATTTGTAAAAGTTACTATATTTTCTTATAATTTCATTGACATATTCGTATAATTTTTATAAAGAAATAAACTTCAATAAAACAACTACTAACATAAATACAAAGTTCATATCAGCTAGAAATGTGTTTACATCAATTTTCTATTCTAGATTGTGTAAACACACAACCTATTATACAACATATTAAAGCATTAACATACTGTTACATTTCTTATACAAAAATAAATTTAATAAAATAACATTTAAGTAGATACAACTTTAGAGCAACATAAATATCACAAATCACTTTCCTCTGATTCCAATTCTGAACTATGTGTAAATGCATTTTTAATTTCCTTTTGCTTGAGCAGATTACTCTCATTTTCTAACACCCTCATTTTATCTTTGTGATCCAAGCGTTGGATTTTATATATGTCAACATATTTAGAAACAATGAAGTTCAATCAAGTAGTGATGATTTTACAGCAATCCTTCTCTCACTTCCTTCTCACATTTTAGCACTAGACAGAAATGCTATTCACTGAGCTTTGAGTAAACAATTTCATTCAAAGGAAATTCTGCAGCAATATTGCGATCTATAATAAAAAATATTAGCGTATTTCTATGATACTTCAAAGGAATGAAAAAACAGATTAATAAGATGCAACTCATATCATAAAGCTGCATTATTAGAAATAATTTCTTGTGCTCTTTTCATAATAATAAAGACAAAATATATTGATAGCTATCTTACCCTTTAATGAAATGTCCAATGCTATCTAGTATTTCAAAGAGGTAATTTCCTTGAAAAGAAAGAAGCAAAATGAGGAATGCAAGTAAATACAACTGCTATCGAGCCGACACTCCTTTTAATTTGAGCCCTGATAGAATAATACACAAAAACACTATCAGCCTCAAATTAAAAAGGTTTGCCAACCAAACAGGAAAAAAAAAGAGACAACAGTAGTTAGCCATTGAATATAGCTTAAAGGTCAAATATCTCACTAAAGAAGAAGATGAAAAGCAAAGACTAAAAAACTGAAGAAGATGTAAACACACATAAAAAACCACAGCAATAGATCTATAAATTAGCAAAACAATCCTAGCCTTACAAATCTGGTCAAGGGATAGGACAAAATACTGATTCAATGACATCAATAAATGGACCGTTTTGTTTCTATGCTAGGAACAGGTCAAAATATAACTTCATTTTAGGATTCAAAGAAAGACACTTTAGACCAACGTATTAAGCTAATATGCAAACATGTTTTGTTTAATAATATGCACAACTAAGTGTCAGAGATATAAAAAGAAAAATACATAGACACTAACAACTGAAACTTGAAATTAAACTAAAGGCCACTAAATAGTCATCTAACAAATATTAGCCTCGCAAATTTTTGCCAGACAAATATTTTATATTGCTATGTGGAAAATTTCAGTCATTGGTTTGATCATGAGATCGGTCATAAGTTCAGCCATAGGCTTCGTAAAAGACTCCATCAAGGCTCGATCAAGGGCTCGAACAAAGGTTCGGTATAGGGCTCTATCATGATCTCAGTCAATGACTCAGTTATGATCTCAGTTATTACATCACGAGCTCAGTCAAAGGCTCGATCATTGGATCAATCAAAGACTCGATCATAGAATTGGACAAAGACTACGACATCCACAATATTATTTAAACTGATGAGAATCTTATAAGTACGTTGACATATTGCTATAATTTTCATACACAAATAAACTACAATAAAACAAAAACTACTAACACAAATACAAAGTTCATATTATCTGGAAATGAGTTTACAACATTTTACAGTTCTGAACTGTGTGTAAATACACAAACTATTACACAACATAATAACACATCGACATTGTTATATTTCACATACAAAAGCAAACTTTAATAAATTGAAGTAAACATGACTTTATAGATATATAAATAAACTACAGTAAAATAAAACAATCCAAGCCTTACAAATCTGGTCAAGGAATAAGATCGAACATTGATTCAATGACATCAATAAATGGACCGTTTTGTTTCTATACTAAGAACATGTCAAAATATATCTTCTTTTTAGGATTCAAGGGCAGACACTTTTGACCGACATATTAAGCTAATAAGAAAACATGTTTTGTTTGAAATATGCACAACAAATTGTCAAAGATATACAAAAAAAATACAAAGATACTAACAGCTGAAACTTGAAATTAAACTAAAGGCCACTAAATAGTCAAGTAACAAATATTAGCCTGACAAATATTTACCATTGTTCTGTGAAGAATTTAGTCATTGGTTTGATCATGAGATCGGTCATAGGCTCAATATAAGGCTCGATCATGGGCTCAAACAAAGGTTTAGTATAGGGCTCAGTCATGGTCTCGGTTAATGACTCAGTCATGATCTCAGTTATTACATCATGAGCTCGGTCAAAGGCTCGATCGTTATATCAGTCAAAAGCTCGATCATAGAATTGGACACAGACTTTGACATCCATAATATTATTTGAACTAATGCAAAATCTTATAAGTACATTGATATATTGCTATAATTTTCATACAAAAAATAAACTACAATAAAACAAAAACTACTAACACAAATACAAAGTTCATATTAACTAGAAATGAGTTTACAACATTTTACAGTTCTGAACTGTGTATAAATATACAACCTGTTACACAACATAATAATACATTGACATATTATTATACTTCACATACAAAAATAAGCTCTAATAAAACAATGTTGAAGTGAGCATGACTTTACATATCGAAAATCACTTTTCTCTGATTATAGTTTCAAACAGTGTGTAAATGCATACTCGGTTCCTTTTGCTCAAGCAGATTATTCTCATTTTCTAAGGTCCCCGTTTTCTCTTTGAGACTCATGCATTCATTTTAATATACAAGTCAAGATGTTTAGACTCATGCATTCGAAATCTGGACCGACCTAAACTATCCATTGAGCATAAGTTTCTTCCATACCTCAACACGACGGTTAAGGAGCACATACACAGCGTTTCTTCCATGTAATATGTAAAAAGCCATTCCTTTTACATTCATTTTGTAAATGTAGATTGACTTTCTTTCTAACTTTTTTTAAGGAATTGGAGATGAAAGAAAGATGCCAATATATGCAACAACAGTCAAGCCGCCACTCTTTTTAATTTGAGTACTGATAGAATAACACAAAAAATACCATCAGTACTCAAATTAAAAAGGATCCCTAATAAAACAAGGAAAAATAAGATATAAGAACAGTTAGCCATAGGCGAATTCTTTAAGGTATAATTTTTCACTAAAAAATAAGATGAAAGCAAAGTGATATAATAGACACAAGAAGAAAACCCCAGCCATAGATATAAAATTAGGCAACCAACCCTAGCCGTAATATTCTGGTCAAAAGGTAGGACCAAAAAGTGGTTCAATGACATAAGTAAAGACATGTGAATATAAGTAAAACTTTATAATATTACAGTAATTTATGACACAAATAGCTGACAGCTTTGACCGTCATTCAAAGCCAATGAGAAAATTATCCAACTACATCTGACTCAAAACTACTTAAAATTTTAGTGACAAAATATAAAATAAGGTGGAACCCAGCGCATGAGGCTCCCGCATTATAGCGGGCTCTGGGGAGGTCGATAATATACGCAACCTTTCCCTCGCATTGCCAAGAGGCTATTTCCGGACGCGAACCTGGGCGCCCAAATCACCACGCGGGTGGCCTAACCGTTGCGACAAGGCTCCACCTCTTTAATGACAAAATATAATCAGGACAAATATTATCCTGGCAAATATTTTCCCCGTAATACTTTACATTCATACAAATTTATTACAATAACTTATAGATGAAAAAACGAGAAACAAGTACATTATTAAATCAAACAATAACACATATTTAATTTAATCAAATAGAATACGATAGTACATTAACAATCTTCAAAACATAAAGCTTATAATGTATAAAAAATATATTGTTTAAATAGATTCCAAGACTAATCACATACATATGCAACCAATCTATATCCAATATATATTGTTCAACCAATAATGTATAGAAATTACCATTATTTATTAACAAACAAGATCTTTTATTATGACCCAATTTCTTACACAAACTACACCGTTTGTACTTATTTACCTCACCAGTTGACTTAATCCATTCACAAGAAGGAGGCCTTCCTGACCACCTCTTCTCTTAGGAGGATGAACTTCAACATCTTCAGGTAACACATCTTCCATTTCAAAATTAACAAGTGGATGAGAATAAGATGCTCGGAAAAAAGACACCTTGAAATAATACTCAATATAGGAATAAACATCCAGATCAAAAGAAAGAATGCATCTAATAACATAAGCACATGGAAACCCATAAACCTACGATAAGTTACAACTACATCGCTAAACGCTCAAATATACACTAAAAGATTGAGTTGACTTAACTTCATAAACATCAATAGTAGATCTAGTTACATTCTATTGAATACTGTCAAGGTGTAAATCCCTTAAACGCTTCTCCATAACAGGACACAATTCACTATTCAAAGTTTTACTTAACTTACGTCTATCAGACATAAGTTTCATAAGCTTCAAATGAATTCGATCTAAACATGCAGTGATAGGTAAACATCTTTCCTCTAAAATCCATTGATTTAAACTTTCTGTACAATTATAACTCATTCCCCATATCGATTACCAACAAAAAAAACATTAGCAAACTTTTCAAAAGGCAAACCATGCAAGAAATTTTCAACTTCTACTCCACTAGTACTTTTAAACTCACACAAAGCTTGATTAAATACAACTAATGTAGCAGCATGAGCAACTCGATAAAACAATGAAATAATCCATTTCTTTTTGCCTAGAGGATACCTTTTTGTTAAAAAACTCTTCAAATTATTCTTCAAATGATAGTAACAAGAACCATGAGCTGAATCTGGAAAAACTTAAGGAACAACAAGCAAAAGACCAAGATGCTGATCATATATAAAAGTGAAATAACGATCATCATTACATAACATTGCCCGAAGCTTCATCAAAAACCAATGCCAATTAACTTCATCTTCACCAGATACAATCCCAAAAGCCAGCGGAAAAAACCTAAAAGAAATGAAAACATGTTTAACAAACAACATAAATCATCCAATATAACACAAAATTTAAACCATTAAAAAAAGTAGGCAAACTAAAAACAAACAACATATATAACACTAATTTAACAAATAAAATAACAAGAAAACAAACATATCAAATAAATACGATGTAGATATGTCAAATATTTGCCATAAAATCATGGCAAATATTTGCCAGGCAAATATAACAAACATTTCTCAAAATGAAAGACATATAATCATACCTTGATTACCATACATTTAACATACAAACATTTCACAAAATATGGTAAAATTATATTCTAATTTTCAAAACTAAATCATACCTTCATTACCATTCTTTGCCGTAGTAGACATAATACAGCCTTGGCCTCTACCTTTCATAAAAGTCCCATCCAAAAAAAAATCAAAGGACGACAATAATTAAATCCATATCTGCATGCTTCAAACCCAATGAAAATCCTCTCAAATTCATGGCTAATAGAATCAACTTAAAGTTCAACAGTATTGCCAGGATTACACTCAGCCACAGCTTCACAAAAAGATTTCAAATGATGATACGAAAGCAAATCATTGCCATGTATTTCTTCCAAAGCCAATCTTTTCCCTGTATAAGCAAAATAGTAATTCAACACAATATTGTACTCAGTCTGAAATACATGAACAATATCTTTCGTTTTCATAGGAGGATTCGAACGAACAAAATCAATAACCAGCTTCTTAACTAAATTGTTAGAAACATGTGGATGGTTAACATCTACAATACCAGCTCCACATGAACGATTAGGCTGTATAGTTTGATAATAAAAAAACCTGGTAGGTTAAACTTATGAGAAGGATGAATACGAAAAGTACAACCTTCCCATGGACAAATAGTTGTAACTCGCTCCCTATCAGTTTTAACAACATTGACTTTATAACCATTCTTAATACAGTATATCATAAGATACAATCGGAACTCCTCAACACCACCAGAAAATCTTTGACTAACCCCAGTAAATACTGGATTGTTAAAATCACTTTTTAACAGCTGTTTCCAATTAGAACTAGAATCAACCGAAGAAATAACCATTGAAGAAGTAGACGAGCCAGACTCACCAAAAGGACCAACAAATAAAGAACTATAAGAACTAACATTAGTCGAAATACTTTCACGCATCTTAGATATAACCGAAACAAGTAAAAAATACTCACGGCTATGAGCAACAAGCAACAACATACTATGCAAATCAGAATTAGTTTCAATAACTCTTTTCTTTTCATCTCTTTCATAAACTAATTCAATAGAATAAGGTGTTAACTCAAGCTAATGTTCACAAATATCATTCATCAATCTCAACACACAATCACTCAAACCTAGACGCTTACTGTAAGTATTGCTACCCAATAGAAAAATGACAAGAACATCAATAGGATCAAATGTAAAAACTGATATAATGTTCGAAAAAATTGCATCGTAACAAATATAATTGTTATAGTAAAAACTACCTTAACAATTATTTAGTAAACAAAAATTGTTGTGTCAAATATTTCTATGGTAAATATTTTCCATAACAACATCTTCATAAAACTTCACTTCCACATATCATTGATATCATATAATTCAACAAAAAACATACATGTACTATAACAATAACAACATGACCGCTACAACAACTTACAATTACAAACACAACAAAATAGAAAAAACACAAATGCAGATCATATGAACAATTGCCTGCATATCATAAATAACAACAAGGTTTAAATAAAAAATAATATTAATAAAAAATTATAGCTACAAACAATGATCAACATAATCGTAGATCTGAAATTAAATAAACAAAAATAAATAGGACGAACGCAAAAAACTAACCTCGAACTCATGTTTTCACGCAAAAGAAAAAGAAGATGAAAAGCTGATATAAATCAATATATACCAAAAACTAATCACGTTAAATGTGAATGTAGCTAAATTCGAATTGTTGTTGCTTAAGATCAAATAGAACAAGATACTGTTAGAATAATTCAACATAATGAGGCCACATATTTTAATATTTATATGTGTGGGCTATCTTGTAATTAAGTCTAATTACGTGGTCTATTTTTGGAATAAACATATTAAGACTTAAGGGGTATATTCGTCATGTAAAATTATAACGTGTGGATACCGGAGTGACAATTATAGTTTGTTGAAGGGGCGAACTGAAAAATGTCACACACTATATATATGGGGTTATGGTCCCCAAATTACATGAGTCTTATCATATTCTCTCCACCCTCTTTTAAAGAGAATTTACAGATCTAAGCTTGTGTCCATTTGGAAGATCTAATCCAAATTAATCTTCACATCAATTAAGAATCGTTGGATTCAGGTACGCCTTCCGCTATTAATTTCATATACTCGTTTCTCAATTGAATCAATATGGGTTATATGTATTCAGATCTAATATAGATTAATCGCCAACAAGTGGTATCAAAGCCACCCATCATTGATTTTATCAAGAAATTTCCTGATTTTAAGTATATATGAATTAGGGTTATGAGATTTACAATTTTGGTTGATTCAACCGATGCCTTTATTTCGGATCTGTGAGATTTGCTCTTTTCTTATTATTTCATTTAATGCCTTTGTTTCAGACCTATATAAATAATTCATGAATTAGTTCCACTTGTACGGATCTAATGCCTTTAATTGTTGCTACTCATATTATTCATATTTTATTGTCAGTAGTATTGCGACTGTACAATTTTTTTTATTGCTATAGACGGTTACCATGTTAAGTTTTGTTTCATTCATATGTATGGAAGCATCTTCATGCCTTTTAATGTTCCTGTAATACGTATTGGACCACATAACGATCAATTGCATTTATTTTTATCATAATTGCATTAATTGTAGTTTTGTAGTAAAAAATAAATTAATTTATTATCATAAATGAAGTAAATGCGTCGGTTGCAATAAATTTAACGATGCAACATGTTTGTATTTGGAATAAGAAAAGACATATTGTTTATTATTTAATGCATTTATATTTTATAGGTACATATATTTTATATGTATGGCCCACTCATCAAAAAATAAGTTTCACTTTCTGTAATATTATAACACATGTATATATTTGCTTATTCAAATAAGCTTTCATTGAAAGCTAATCACCTACCGCACTGATATAATAAGCTATTTTGATATAGACTATTTATTTTCGTTGCTTCCCACTATGTTTGGGATCAACCACTGCTATAGTTTTCAGCTATTCATTTTCTTGCAATATCATATGTATGGACCATGCTATGTTAAAATTTGTTTTATCTTCTGTCTTGAATATTGACAGTTAAATAAAGTATGCAATATTTTATCATTAATTGTTATTGCAAATACCATTTGTTATGTATTGTTACAGTTTTAGTTGATGTTAATTTTTTTATTACGGCTATGAAACCATATTTTTAATATGTACGAATTTTTTTTTTGAAATTTATGGAATACGCATAAATGATTGAGTTAAAATAAACCAATTCAAATATTATTTGGTGTCTCTTTGCAAACTAACTGTAAATATCCTACATTATAAGTAAACTAATTGAAATAACATGTCACCAAAGTGACCTCTCTTATTTTAGTTATTCATGAAAAATGTTTGATGTTTGTGCATATTTATTCATGCGGATATTAGCTAGCCCAAAGGAAGACTAATATTTGGCCGAATCATTTATACATGTGTGATGGTAAATATGTGACAATCATATGGTTTTGCAAGTGAATATCTAATCGGCCCATAGAAAGATTGATATTTGACTTGAACTTATTGTCAATGTTTGATCATTACAACAAGAGTACCACTTACAATTAATATTACTGTCCAAAGATTTGATATTGATGTTGTGCTAGGTATCTTAAGAAGAGACTTACCAATTATTTGAATTTACTGCGGTTTTGTTTTACAATGTGAGCATATTTGATTGATTCTTATGTTAAAATTGCAGCTAATTTAACTACGGTATCTTCCAATCTTAACAACATCTATTCTGACTAGAACAAACTTTAAGGATTGAAAAGAGAATATATTGCTTGTTCTTGGCTGCATGGATCTTGACCTTGCACTTAGGATGGATGCACCCACCCCTCTTACGGATGAAAGTTCTTCTGATTTTATAAAGAACTCTGAGAGGTGGGATCGTTCAAATCGCATGAGTCTAATGATCATAAAGCGTGGCATTCTAGAGGCATTTAGGGGTGCAGTATCTGAAAAGATAACCAATGCTAAAGATTTCCTTGCTGAGATTGAAAAATGTTTTGCTAAAAACGATAAGGCGGAAATAAGCATGCTTTTGCAGCGCATGATTTCCATGAAGTATCAAAGCAAAGGGAACATAAGGAAGTACATTATGGAAATGTCTAATGTTGCTTCAAAACTTAAGGCACTTAAGCTTGAGCTTTCGGATGATTTGCTCGTGCATTTGGTACTAATCTTTCTTCCTTCACAATACAACCAGTTTAAGATCAGTTATAATTGTCTAAAGGAGAAATGGACTCTTAATGAGCTCAATTCGTATTGTGTACAAGAAGAAGAGAGATTGAAGAATGATAAGGCTGAAAGTGCTCATTTGGCATACACCCCTAAGGGAAAAGAAAAAAAGAGAAAGAAGGATAAGGAAACTGCTAAGGGTCCAACGGAAAAGAAACAACATAAGGAGGCTGATGGTTGTTACTTTTGTAAGAAGGCTGGACATTTAAAGAAATATTGTACCAAATATCATGCATGGCGTGTTAAGAAAGGGTTGCCTGAGCTACCAAAATCCAACTGATGCTGAAAGATACATCTATGTGGGTGATGGAAAATCGGTTAAAGTGGAGGCTATTAGGCATTTTAAGTTGTTATTGAGAACTCAGTTTTATTTGGATTTATTTGATACTTTTGTTATACCGTCATTTAGACGAAATTTGGTTTCTATTTCTAAGTTGGACAAATCTGGTTATTCTTGTTCATTTGGGAATGGTATTTTTAGTTTATCAATAAATTCAAATCTTGTTGGAACTGGTTCTCTAAATGTTTATGATAACTTATATATGCTTGATGTTAATACCTCTTATTATGAAGCCTTGCATGTGGAATCACGTGGTACTAAAAGAAAAGCTAATAAGAAAAATTTAGCCACATTGTGGCATAAGCGCTTAGGTCATATATCTAAAACTAGAATACAAAGGCTTGTGTCAGATGGCATTTTGGAATCTGTTGATTTTTCAAACTTCGATGTCTGTGTAGAGTGCATCAAGGGAAAACATACCAAACATAAGAAAATAGGTGCCAATAGAGCAACCGACGTCTTAGAATTGATACATACAGATATTTGTGTACCATTCCCTATGGCATCATGGAATGGTCAACAATATTTTATCACATTAATAGACGACTACTCAAGATATGACTACCTATATCTTATACATGACAAATCAGAATCCTTAGACATGTTCAAGAAATTTAAGGTAGAAGTTGAGAACCAACTCAACAAAAGAATTAAAGCTGTCAGATCTGACCGTGGAGGTGAATATTATGGTAAATCTGATGGATCGGGTGAATAATGTCTAGGACCATTTTCCCAATTCCTAGAGGAATGTGGAATAGTCCTACAATACACCATGCCAGGTTCACCTAGCATGAATGGTGTTGTTGAGAGACGAAACAGAACTCTTAAAGACATGGCAAGGAGTATGATTTGTCATTCTACCTTACCAAAATCACTCTGGGGGGAGGCATTGAAGACAACAGTTTATATCCTTAATAGGGTACCTACTAAAGCAGCTGCCAAGACACCTTATGAGCTTTAGACAGGCAAACAGTCCACTCTAAAGCATTTTCATATTTGGGGATGTCCAGTTGAGGCAAGGCCTTATAGGCCAAATGAAAGAAAATTGGACTCTAAAACAGTGAGCAGCTACTTTATTGGTTATTCCGAGCGATCTAGGGGCTATAAATTTTATGATCCTACACTAAAGAAATTTTTTGAGATGGAAACTGCAACATTTTTTGAGGATGTTGAGTTAGGGGGGAGAAATGAAGTAAGGAACATTGTTTTTGAGGAGGAATCATCATATATGATTCCTACTACAGTTACTTCTTCTGACAATGTACAGATTATCATTCCTGTCATTAATGAAGAAGTTGATCCGGAACCACAACAAAACAATGTTTAAGAAAACCCTCTTCAAGATGAGGACAATGTTCCACAAGAATAAACTCAACAACCTCAAAATGAATTGCCACTAAGGAGATCCACTAGAGAGAGGAAAGATGCCATTCCGGATGATTATGTGGTATTTCTTCAAGAAATAGAGGATAATAATGGATTGGTGGAAAATGATCCTATCAACTTTCACCAAGCCATGTAAGATGTTAATTCTCAAAAGTGGATTGAAGCTATGAACGAAGAGTATAAATCCATGCAAGACAATAAAGTTTGGGATCTTGTCTCTTTACTTGAAGGTAAGAAACTCACTGGTTGTAAATGGATATTTAAAACCAAGAGGGATGTAAAAGGTACTGTGGAAAGATATAAGGCTCGTCTTGTAGCAAAAGGTTTTACTTAGAAGGAAGACATCGATTTTAAAGAGACTTTGTCCTCGGTTTCATCGAAAGACACTTTTAGAATAATTTTTGCGCTTGTTGCACATTTTGACCTTGAGTTACATCAAATGGATGTTAAAACTACATTTCTCAATGGAGACATTGAGGAAACAATTTATATCCTGCAACCAGAAAACTTTGTGTTCGGAGATCCTAAGAATATGGTTTGCAAACTAAAGAAATTCATTTATGGGCTCAAACAAGTTTCTCGTCAATGGTACCACAAGTTTCATAAAGTAGTTACCTCATTTGGTTTTGAGGCAAACATAATTGATAATTGTGTGTATCACAAGTTCAGTGGGAGCAAATTCATATTTTTGATTTTATATGTTGATGATATATTGCTTGCTTGTAATAATTTACATATTTTGCACGAAACCAAGAGATTTCTTTCAGATAATTTTGAAATGAAAGATCTTGGGGATGCTTCTTTTGTATTAGGAATCCAAATATATCGTGATCGCTCACGGGGTATTCTTGGATTGTCACAGAAGAACTATATAGAAACGGTGCTTAAAAGGTTTGGCATGCAAGATTGTAAAATGGGTGATACCCCTGTCGCTAAAGGAGATAAATTTTGTCTCAAACAATGCCCTAATAACATCCTTGAAGCTAAAGAAATGCAGAAAATCCCTTATGCATCTGCTATAGGGAGTCTAATGTATGCTCAAGTGTGTACGCGTTCGGATATTGTGTACATTATAGGAGTGTTGGGCAGGTATCTTAGTAACCCTGGAATGGATCATTGGAAAGCAACAAATAGGGTTATGATGTATCTTCCGAGAACAAAGGACTATATGCTTACATATAGAAGATCAGATCAGTTGGAGATCATTGGGTATTCCGATTTTGATTTTCCTGGATGCCCGGATAGCATAAAATCCACATCAGGATACATATTTCTATTAAGTGGAGGGGCTATATCATGGAAAAGCATTAAAAAAGCACTCATAGCTTCTTACACCATGGAAGCAGAGTTTGTGGCTTATTATGAGGCATCTAACCATGCGAAATGGCTGCGGAATTTTGTCATTGGGCTGTGCATTATTGAAAATATTAAAATACCATTAAAGTTATATTATGATAATAGGTATGCAGTATTATATTCTAATAACAATAGAAGCTCAAGCAAGTCAAATTACATTGACATCAAGTTTCTAGTTGTAAAGGAGAGAGTGCAGAATGGGTTAATATCCATAGAGCGTATTAGGACAAATTCCATGCTAGCGGATCCGCTTACAAAAGGAGTACCACCCAAGGTCTTTCATGAGCATGTTGCTAAAATGGTGTATCTTTTATATAAGGATATTTTGGTTTAGGGGGAGTTTGTACTTAGTCACTTATTTCGCGACACTGCTCTATATTTTGATTATGGACATGCTTTGGTTTTTCTGATCAGAAATAAAGTTTTCTTTTGCACTTCAATTGTCTATATATATTATTTGGAATTTTGATCTCATTAAAGTAAAGTAAGACCAGTTGGGAATAGACATATAAAGATCACATTTCATGTAATTTCCATGCTACAAATACATGATTGATCTATGTCGTTTGATTGTATTGATATCTATGACAATTGATGGGTCTAGTTACAAAAACAGTAATGAAAGCCACTTTGGTTCTATGTTAACACAATCAATGGATGAGATTATTTTGAATATACCATATTATCAAGATAGTTATTTAAGAGCTCATAAAGTTGAATACATTTTATAAAGTTACATATGTGGCCCAGGGGGAGATTGTTGGAATAATTTAACATAATAAGGCCACATATTTTAATGTTTGAATGTGTGGGCTATCTTGTAATTAAGTCTAATTACGTGATCTATTTTTGGAATAAACATATTAAGAATTAAGGGGTATATTTGTCATGTAAAATTATAACGTGAGGATACCGGAGTGACAATTTTAGTTTGTTGAAGGGCCGAAATGAAAAATGTCACACACTACATATATGGGTAATGGTCCTCAAATTACATAAGTCTTATCATATTCTCTCCACCCTCTTCTAAAGAGAATTTACAGATCTAAGCTTGTGTCCATTTGGAAGATCTAATCCAAATTAATCTTCACATCAATTAAGAATCGATGGATTCAGGTACGCCTTCCGCTGTTAATTTCATATACTCGTTTCTCAATTGAATCAATATGGGTTATATGTATTCAGATCTAATATAGATTAATCGCCAACAAGTGGTATCAGAGCCACCCATCATTGATTTTATCAAGAAATTTCCTGATTTTAAGTATATATGAATTTAGGGTTATGAGATTTACAATTTTGGTTGATTCATCCGATGCCTTTATTTCAGATCTATGAGATTTGCTCTTTTCTTATTGATTCATCTAATGCCTTTGTTTTAGATCTATATAAATATAAAACCAAAATGAAACCAAACGAGCTCGAAAGACATGTTTGACGATGAGTTTTTTGTTTTAAACATATACACGTCAAACGACATAGGAGAGAATGAGGGATTATGAATCCTACTTATTTCTATGAAAGGGGAGAAGGAGAAGAGTATATCTTTCGGTACTTTTTGAATGGCGAAAATAAATAAAAAGCCATCTTCGATTTCATATATCAAATCCATTTTCCAAATTTTGTTCCACTCCTTTCTTCATTCCCTTCGTGCATTTTTAAAGTGCACCGTTGAAAAGTCAAAATACAAAACCCATTTTCAAACCATACACTACTTATGTTAAACATTGGTTTATACTTCTTTGAAACTTGAATTATCACTACAGTTTTAGTTTGAATTCAGCGTCGAGACAAAGGAGGACATACTTGAAATTGACATTCCCATTTCAACTTAATATTGAGAGCTTCATGTACAAGTGTGAATCATATGGAGTGGTTCCTATTTTGTAAGATGTTGCCGCGAAAGGTCCTTAATTACCCTAATTGTAATTAGCAACAAGTCCCTATCTTTGCAATTCAAATAAGCACCAACAGAACCTTAGTTTTCTTTATAAATCAACCAAAAATCACTTTTTTAAATAATAATAATAATAATATACAAATCAATCCAAAAAAGCACAAAGTTGGAAAGTTTCATCGGTTTTATGCACCTCTAAAATCGAAAATACGTACATCTTGCATTATTTAAAAATGGAGATTATGTTAAACGTAGGGTGTGTTTGCTTTGAATTTTGTGTTTTGTGTTCTTCATTTTCAATATATACTTCAAAAGGCATGGAAGAAGATGAACGATTTGAATATGTAAAATTCAAAATATTTTTTCTTGAACTTTCGCCAAAATATTAAAATTATGTTCTTCCTAACTCTTCCGCCCTTTGTTATAATGGTTAGGGTTTTCCACTTCCCTCCTTGCCTCCTACTTCTTTTTTAGTATATCATAAACTCAAAACTCATGTTTTGAAGCCAAACAGACCACTTGTATGCAAATAGGAGCTGTCTTTTTTATGTTAAAAAATATATTCAATGTACTAAAATATACTTTAACAAACACTAAACTTGTGTACTTTTTAAAATTATATGTATGCAAGTTAAACTCAATGGAGAAGGGCATTATAACACCACTTTGAAACAATATTTTTGTAGAAAAATAAATTTTTGGGCATTTGTAAGAATTTTAACTTATGCACATTTTCAAAAATATAAAATAGCATGCAAAAGTCCAATTTATTATTATTTTTTTTTTTTTTTTTTTGATACAATAATAGAACTTATATTACTTAAAACATTCATATTCATTGAGCATAATACATTGTAGTTCAGTAAGGCCTCCGTCTGTAAACATTACAATGTTAACAATTTTCCAAGATAGTAAAAGAGGATCATGCACTTGTGTCTCTATCTTAACAATACTCAGAAATGGTAAATCAACATTTCACCACCCCAACATCTTCAAATGTACTTATAAAAAGTAACTAATTAACTAATGCAAAAGTCCAATTTATTAGTGGTAAGTTGAAATATGATTATAAATTTACATCCTACACGTATAAAATATAAATGGACAAAAAAATATACCTTTTAAAGATGTAGATATTAAGCACTTTACTGAAATATAGCAAATAAAAATTCTAAGAAATGCAAACGATTCTACTAGAAAATTTAATGTAACTAAAAGTGGCATAATGTATATCAATAACATAAAACGCCAAAGAAAAAAAATCCTTCTTAAACGATTGCAGTACTTGTGGGTAACTATGTTTATTTAGTTTGATAATGATAACATGTTTTTTTAACCAAAATGAATTAAATACTAACTCAAATTTTGTATGGTGATTATGTAATGAATGGTAAATTGAATATCGATGAAATATTAACCCCACAATCCCAATACTTAGAACTTAGATACAAAAATTTATGTTCAGTTTTCATTCTCATTCACTATTTCAATATGTAAATGGTTCGGAATAAAGTCTTTTTAAACCTCATCATTCAATGCTCCTTCATTTGTAGAATTGGGTACTGACATCAAATATGGATGTAGAGGTATGTGCCAATGATAATGATATTTATATTGCCTCTGGTTTGAATAAGGAGGTAATAACAATCTCCGTAGATCAAATGGTAATTAAGAAAGTAATTATACCTGAAAATGAAGTCATTATACTCGAAATCGATATGAAATTCAACATAGTTGAAGAACTATTCAAGTGCTTTAAAGATTATGTGAAACACATGGGGTTTCCAATAGGAAGGAGGCCAAGCTCTAAATTCAAATTTCATTTTTAGCATGGAATTAAATGATGATAGATGACTCAAAAATGGTTTTTTGGCAGATGGTAGAAGTAGTGAAGCTTATAAAGAATTTAGTGGCGTGGTTTACTTTTAATACAACGTACTTGACAAGCAAGCATGGCATGTCTTTTTCTTCTTTTGTTGGGGTCAACCGTCATGGGAAATTAATTTCATTATGATGTGGGTTGATTTCAAGTGATACAACATATACTTTTATATGGCTTTTTAGAACATGACTTGCTTGTATGTCCGATGTTGCTCCTCAAGGAATAACTATTAATCAAGACCGAGCTATGAAAGTCACAATCGAGATCGTCTTTCCTATTGCTAAATATCGGTTATGTTTATTGCATGTGATGAAGAAGTTACTCAAAAATTTGGAAGTCGCGATTAGTACGAATCAATCAAAGGCAATGTACAAAAAATTATATATGATACAAAAGACTCGGATGAATTCGAACAAAGTTGGAAAATAATGTTAGATAAGTTTGAGCTACATGACAATACTTGGTTGAGTGAATTATATAAGGAAAGACATCATTGGGTACCGTGTTTTGTGATAAAAAACTTCTAGGTGGGGATGTCCATCACTCAAAGCAGTGAAAGTATTAATGTTTTTTATGGATATGTTAATGCTAAAACCAGTTTGAAGCAATTTGTCGAGCAATACAATCATGCATTGAAAGAAAAAATGGAAAAGGAGAGTCAAACATATTTCAAGTTGATAAATTTAAAGAATCTCAAGCAGAGCTAACAGCTAAGATATATTATGATATAGCTAAAAGTAGAGAGAGTTGCATGGGCAAGGACTTTGACGTACACGAAGATGTGGCTATAGAAAATTGTAAGAAACTAACGAGATTCAAAGTTTTATTTAAAAAGGAGAATTGCGATGTAAGTTGTAGTTGTCACAAGTTTGAGTTTAGAGGTATACTTTGTAGGCATGCACTTCTTTTGTTAATTAACAATAATGTGATGGTCGTCCTAAATAAATATATTTTAGATAGATGGAGAAAATATGTATTAAGGTCTCATACAAGCATCTGACTTAATTATGATGGTTCACAAGTAACTTCTGAACAATTGCAGTATAAAACGATGTGTACTAATTTTTCAAAGGTAGCAGCCTTGGCATCGGATGATGGATATTGTTTTAATTGTGTCATGAAGTGGATAAAATATAACAAGAATGAGCTGTATTTAAAAAAATATGGTGCACCTTTTGGATGCACAAATGATGTAAATATTATAGAACATAGTACTGAGATTAATGAATGTTCGAATATGCAAGATCCAATATGAAAGAAATCCAAAGGCCGCACTCGTATAAATAGAATTGAGTCATTGCTAGAAAAAGTCAAAGAAAAGTGAAAAAAATATAGAAAGCAAGAGAACATAGGTGAGGGCATTGGTTTTATTATGCGAATTATATACATGCCATAAATTGATAGTATTATGTGGCCTTGCATTTGATTTGAGTTTGTAGTTTGGTACATTTGTCAGAAAGTTATTCTGTTCATGTAGGATTAGATTTTACTGTTAGAAATTTCATGTTGCTATGTCTTAATATCATGTTTTCAACATCCTACGTTATGTAACCAACTAAGTTTATATGTATAAAGTAGAATGACATCTAAAAATTAACATATTTGTTATGATGATTTTAATTATTCATAGTTGTCAAACACGGTACGAAGCACACAACCATCATTTTTCATATACATTATTATTTATCCATGTTATAATCAAGTTAGAGACTATTGTATTTCCTTCCTATTCTCTTTGGTTCTCCCTTATTTAGTACTAATAAAATGACTAAAGTCTCAACTAATTGAACAATGTCCATGTCCTTTGTAAACTAATGAAATTGTATTCAAAAAAATTTCTTATGTCATTTTGCAGGAAGGTGTTGATGATCCATTTATATCTTTGAAAAAGTAAACAGAACTAAAAAATATGATAACAAGTACTTCACCCTCAAAATCAAAGATTGTATTTGGAAGTGAAAATTCCATGCAACTGTAACGACCTGTCTTTTTGGACGTTTTAAGCAGACACACATGTCTGACTCAAACCATTCAAAAAGGGCAGATTGTTATGGGGTAAATAAGAAAAAGCAGACAAAGAAAGAAAGCAAATACAGAATCTTGCAGCGGAATGAAAAAACATAATAATCAAATAACAGTTCATGAAGTTGTTTTATAACTACATTTGGTTATTCTTTTACAACACAAAATCAGAGTTGCATAAAGAGGAATAAATAAATAAATGCAGTGGAACAACATGATGCAGCGGAAAAAATATAATAAATAATAATAGTACAAATCTTCGTCTTCGTCTTCTAGAAATAAGGTCTTCAACCCTGAAATGCTCAAGTTGACCCGAGCGAATTGAAAAGACAAAACACTCGAGTCAGAACTAAAAGATCTTATGTAAGTTAAATCAACAGTAATAAATATGAGTGTAACGGCGTCAGATATGTTTACGGGGTTTGGCATCTCCTATCCAGTGTCTAACGTGGGTGCAGTAACTTAAGAGATGTTCGGGATTCCCATCTCCTAAGGATCCGTTAAACTATCTACTATGTAATACAATACGCTATTATAATATGTCTACAATAAAGTAAAAGTATTACAATAGCGTTAAGGCATTACCCATATCCCCCTTAACATATTTTATATATTCCCATAGTCTATACAATGCCGTAAGCTCCACCAAACCGGTGGTTTACCCATAGGACACCCCATAGGTACAGTACAAAACAAACTCGTAGAAGGCGCTCTAGGGCATGTGAACATGGCACTCGAGGCAATGCCAGGGTAGATTTACCAATTGCAGAACCGGGCTGGTGGTAACGCATAGCAGCTACTACCGCCCACCTCGGAACACACTCCCAAATCAAAAATCAAGGGGTGGCCACCAAATCATCACAAAGTCATAATATGGTATCGAAGAAGCATGTCCGATCGGAGGAATGACCTCACTTGGCCCAGGTATAGCTCCTGTTTTAGTCACATCTAAGCTGACTCACGGGAGTCAGGGTCACATCAATACCTCATACAGAACCGTTCGCCAAACCATCCTACTTCATTTCTGAATCTCCTCCACGTACACAGTTGTTAAAGTGGTTTTCGGTATTGGCAGAGAGTATGACAATATCTGATCCCGGTCTCTTTAACAACCGAACGCTTATTTCACACCGAATGGTTCTTTTACATTTCAAAAGGCCAATCCACAATTGATATCAAAATAGCATATTCGATTTCAAATCATATTTCTTTTGAAATCATATTCACTTTCAAAACTATATTCACTCATATTCACTATTGAATTTATCGATAAGATAGGTTAATTAAATCCTAGTTCCAAAATCATCATATTTACTCAAATATGTCATTTCACAAAAGGTATCAATTTCAAATTCTAACTTAAGGTTGTATCATCATTAAGAATTTAAATATATATATACTTCAACTTTACACAGTCTGAAATTTTAGAAAATAGTTTAGATAGCCATGAATAGTTTTAATGGTTTTAAAAATAGTTTAAAATAGGTTAAAATAGTTTGAATAGTAAAAATAGTTTAAATAGATTTAAATTTGATTTAATTAGAGTTAAATGATTTAAATAGATTAAATAATTTTAAATAGATTTAATAATTTAATTTAATTTAAAATGATTTAAATAGATTTAATATATATTAAGTAGATTTTAATAGATTAAATAAATTTAAAATAGATTAAATAGATTTAATTTATATTAAATAAATTTAAAATAGATTAAATAAATTTAATTAGTTTAAAATAGGTATAATAGATTAAATTGGATTACATAGGTTATAATAGATTTAAAGTAAATTAAAATAGTTTAAATTGATTAAAATAGTTTAAATTAGTTTAAAATAGATTTTCAAAGTTATATCCAAACATTTTCAATAACTCAACCCCGATAAATTCATTTATATTTGACACTTCAACTTTGAAATTCAAATTTAAATCCTTTGAACAATTCATTAAATCAATTCCAATTCCAACATTTTTCACTTGGATTATTCAAAAATAATTCAGTTTATATAAATCAATTTCTATTTCAAATTTCCAGTTAATTGAATTCAAAATTTAAGGAATAAAAAATCACATAATTTAACCAATCCGGTGTCCGTATATAATTTTCTACCCTATGGTCAAGTGATACAGATATTTGTCATTTCAATCCGCAATTTAAAATTTTACGATTATATATGATTTCAAACCGTAATCCCGAATTAAATACAAATTCATAAAATCGCTCGAATCTATCATTTCAACCCATAACGATTTTTTCCTAATCTATAGATCGTTCGGGTATGTATCATTTCAACCCATAGGGAACTTGTAGTGTTATAACAATATAAAATACAACATCCAGTCATCCAATATCAACAATCAAACATCCATCACAATCATCATCCAAAACGATCAATAAACATTAATAGATAACTGAAAATCAACAACAGGTATTAAATTGACAATTTAAATTTAATATTAAATTAAACGATGATTAAATGCAATAAAAGTCAAATTTAACTAGAATGACAATTTAAACATACCAAATATCAATCAATAAATTGCTAATCATACCATAAATTTAATTTAACTAACATAAGATAGTTTAGTAATTGTGAGTGGGTTAAAGCACTCACCTTTGATTTCAAATCGACTTGAAATTCAAAATAAGGCCTAAATTTCAACAGTCTCAGAATTCGTCCAAACTAGCGTCAAAAAGTCCAGAATTTTGATACGATCGCAGCGGAGCAAACCGCACGTGAATCTGAATTCATATGTAAAAGTTACATAAGTTAGAACGTTTTGAAATTTAAAATTTAAATGAAAGTAATTAATAATAATAGAAGACACATCACCTCCTGTTCACGTTGAAACCCTAACTCATGCTCGCGAGCCAGAGCTGCCACCTACTTTGCCTTTCTTGATTATTGCGTCATCGCCACGCGTCTACCACCAAATCTGAGGACGCCGCCTACTTCCATTCCTCACCCAGCGCCTACGGCCAGGCCGTGACCATCACTGGAGCTCCCAGGCGCCCAGCGCCCCTCTTCGAAATTCAGGCAAATCGAGATGTCATCTCGACATTCCAACCACATGGATCAGCTCCATACGACCTCCTCTACCCTCTGCAACTTCCTGATCGACGAATCGATGCAAATCCACCGTTAAACGAAGTTATGGCCCATGGACGACCGAGAATAAAACAGTGATTTTTGGCCAAACGATGGTTCGATTCGAGAAACGAAATATTGCAGTTAGTTATGCTCGTTGAGTGCTTCGAAATGGTATATAATTTGATAGGGTTTGGAGGAGTTTGATTTTCGATTGAATTTTGATTTACAATTGAATTTGGAATTGGGACTTAGGTTTTTGTTTGTTTGCCATTGGAAAGAGAGAAGCAGATAGAATTGTACGTACAGACAAATGGAATAAGAAATAGCTAGGGTTTATAACGGGCTATATATAGGCAGAACAGAAATAGAAATGAATGGACTAGATTGATTTGAAAGTTGAACGATAAACGACCCGAAAAGCCCGTTTCGTTCCCGAAACGAAAATGGGTCATCCAATTTATAAAAATAGATGTTTTTGATATTTTTAAATTCAATGGAACAAGTTTAAAGTCCAAATTCCATCGTATGAAGAAGTTAACTTAAAATCAGCTTATTTCAAATTGATTTCAATTGAATTTAATTAAATTGATTTTTACGCGTTTCGAGTCCGTACAATCAAACGACAAGTCTGATCGCTACGAAACTTGAAACCTTACAATAATTCACCGTTACAGATCCGATGAAACTAGTTTCGTCGAAATCTGAGATAGTTGCCAAAATGGCTATTTTTACGTTAGTTAAATAAATTAATATTAAATTAATCAAATCACTTTTTCATTCGAATTTGATAATTAACAAATTTCATCATTTTTTATCACTTAGACATTTACAATGATTTAATACAAGTTTACATATCAATCCAGTGTTGGTTATTACGCTAATTACAGTGTTCAATTTCAACGGTAATTAAATCCAATTAATTATAATTTAATTCCAATAAATTGATTAAATTTGGTTTCAATCTTTTTATTTCAATCGATTATTACTCTATAGACATAGTTAACATTTGTTATATCTTGTTACACTAACCTTCTACAATTATCATCTTAGTTTTCATTAACGTAGTATTTAATTACATTTAATTGCAATAATTCCATTTATTATAATATTAATTTCAATAGATTGATCAAACTTGATTTCAATTCATTTTATTCGATCAATTATCGTATTATGAATGAAATTTACATTGGTTACATCTTATTAAATTAATACTCTAAAATTATCAATTTTATCTACATTAACTGCACTAATTAAGTGAATTAATTGCAATTGATTTCCAATTTTAATTTAACATGCTAAATAAATAGGTAACATGTAATAACTGTCACCATTAACTTTTAGTCACATTTTACAAGTTTATTATCCATAACAAGTGTTATAATTACTACTACAACACTAAATTTATTCAGTTACAATTCATTGAACATTATTTCATTATTTATCAACATTTAATTTATCAATTGCTCTTTTAATCCAATTATCAATTAATACACATATTATTACAACGAATTACAATCTATAACCAATTATAACTTTTTAACCATTTTAATTCTTGGAATTACATTTAAAGCAGTTACCAATTATCTTAAATTAATACTATTACATTTTATTTCAGTTATCTTCTTATTATTAAATCACAAATTTTTATTTCTCCAAATCTGAAATCACAAAATCTTATTAAATTAACTATTTTAACTATCGAAAATTACGGGTCGTTATAGCAACAAAACTCTCATCTTCCACCGATGTATTAAACGGTGCATTTTTTATATCATATGTAAAAGTATTTTGCTTTTTATTTTAGTCCTACTGTTAAAGTATATAGTGATGCATGTCTGCTTGTATATTTAACGTAGAGAAACATGAGTCCTATGTGGAGATAAGAAAAACATATGCAACCATTATATGACCAACATCATTTCATGGTAAAAATAATGTGCAATATAGTATATAACTACTTAACTTGATTGTTTTACTATACATTTTATTTTACTGCTTGGAGCCTCATCATTCTCTTAATAACGGTCCATATGGAAAGAACTCATCTATCTTTTCACCTCACTTTCCATATCCAGTGTACCAAAAACCTCTGTTTTGCTTCAAAATTTTACTATAGCCCAATGCTACAGTGTTGCGAGTCTTTTCATTATATAAATTTTAGTTTCTTCTACCTTTTCACCTTATTTTTTATTTCCATTGCTAATAGTTTATTGCTCATATAGGGATACAATGGACCAACTGAACATGAGAATGAAAAAATCCTTGAAGGAAGCACCATCCCTCTGTATCATTTTCGAACTCCATGGTTATATAGAGTTGGGGTGTTGTACATAAGCATTTTCCTTTCATAAATATTTGGGCACTTGATGTCTTAAATAAATTATGTACAACATATTAAGTTCCAAATTGGCTTTGAATACTGTTTGTTAATATTTTAAGACAATCACATGGCTTTGCTTGTTATGTACAACTCACCTATTTTGGATATAATTGGTAATGCATCTATTTATTTTTGTTTTACTTGTATTGCTCAACTGAAACATGGTACTGCGTATGAATATATTTTTATTATACATTCTTAGTTTAACTATTTAACTTCATTTTTGTGTGAGAATTGTTAAATATTTGTCATATATCTTAGTATGATATATACTTTTGACATCACTTGTGTAAAACTGATGACTTCTTTGCACAAAATTTGTAAATATGTTATGTATGGTGAGGTGATTGCATTGTTAGCTGAAATGTTTGCTAATTCAATTTTTTTTCCTATTTAAAAACCAAAAGTCACCTATCAAAAATAAAAACAACAATTAGTATGAATTTGTTAGAGGCATTATTTTCACTGATATTCCTACTGATTTTTTGTTTTCGACATAGGTCAGAGTTGTATTGTTTGAAGAATTGTACAAAATTTCAAACTTTTTTGGGTTTTAATTTGCGGTGGAGAGTTGAGGATGAAATATTATGGCAAAATGTTTGGGAGAAGAATTCTTGCAAGCGTAGAAATTGGTTATGCACGTGCTATCCACGTAAGCCCACAGAAAATAGTCGATTTTGGTTCGTGTGTAATAGCATTATTGTTACAATTGTGGTGTGCTTGTCAATATCTAAGTTGCTTGCCTTGAAAAATATGTGGCTTAGATGGTTGCTAGTGGAAACTTCTTAGATGAGTGATTTTTTCCCATAAATAGTCGCTGTATTCTAGGCCAATGAGTAGGTTATTAGAAATTTATAGTAAAGTGAGATGATATAGTAAAGTGAGCCATAGACATTAATCGATTCTAATCCAATTCTAAGGTTTGATGTTTATTGTTGTGAATGTGGCAAACAATATTTTCATACACATATTATTATTTTCACATCCAACCCCGTGATAATCGAATGAGAACGTAACCTAAACAATATTTATTGAATTAAATTAATAATTGGTAACTGTGGGAAATAGGAACTATAGCCTCAGCCTCAGAATATTTCATCATAGGCTATAAACAGGAAACAAATAAAAGACAGTGGAGGAATATGAATGATAGCCTCAAAATATTTCATTATAGGCTATAAACAAGAAACTAATAAAAGGCTAGCATCCATTATACAGCTGTTAGTTATACTTAGTACTTAGCTTGTAATTAGGGTGTAATTAGGAATTATAATTTAGGAAATAAGCAATGGGTAGTAGAATTAGGCTATATATAATCATGTATAGAGAGCTTGTAGAATCAGAAATTAGCAATAAAACTAATTATTCATCATATTCAATTTTCTCCTCAAAAATTCAATATGATACCAGAGCGGGTCAGGTTCTGACTTAAAAGTTCCATAACAATATCAAAAGTTGCATATCACAAAGAACTACAGTCAGTTCAACATGTCTCAATCCAACAACACAAAACTCATAAACATCATACTCAGTGGTAGTAGAATTACATTCCCTGGTCAAGATTAGTAGAAATTGGTCTTAGTGGCAAAGGGAATTATGCTATATCATTGGAAAAGGAAAAAACCCAAAGCAGCAAAGCCAACTGAGCCAACTCTTGAAGAGAAGCAAAAATATAAGAATAGGAGAAAACCGACCAATTAATCATGTCATGGCTACTCAACACAATGGAACCCTAGATTTTAAACGCACTCATGTACTCAAGCACATCACAGGAGGTTTGGGACAAAGCCAATTGAAGGTATGGTCAACAACAAAAATTCGCTCGTATCTTTAGCCTTAAACAAGAGCTTGCCCAAATTAAATAGAGTACCCAAAGTAATAATGAACTAGTGATCGAAATTATGTCAAAATGGGAGAGCTCAATGTCTATCTTCCACAACAATAGACCCAATTAAAACCTAAAAAAGATCTGAGCAACTTAATTTTTACCTACTGGGGGCTCTCGATCCAAGCTATGAATCGATCTGGTCTCAATCCTTGGCATCAACCGAGATGCCAAGTTTTGATGATGTAGTGGCAAGAATTGAGCAAGAGCAATCTCGGTGAGCACTTATGAACCCTCGGCAGTCAAAAAATCAATAGAACAAGGCGTTTCAAGTAAAATACTCAAACCTTAGTTTCAGGGACATGGCCAAAGGGAAGGGACCTTCGAGCACCAAGCTTTGCGACCACTGCAAAAAAGCATGGCACAATCATGACAGCGGATGGTTCTTCCATCCCCACCTCCGACCGGTCAAAGAGAAGGGCGACAGAGGAGGTAAGTGGGGCGATGAAAAAAGAGAGAATAAATTTGATGGTTTTAGCAAAGGAGTGAAGATAGAAGGGGATGGATCTGAATCGGCTCAATGGACTCAACCAAATAACAACTCCACTTCAGTAGGATCTTCTGTAGCTCAAACAGTGCAACTGAATCAACTGTTAATTCAATTAAATAGTTTGTTACGGCAACAAAATTCAGGTTTTGTACATTCTAACGCTATTTTTACCTCATCCAAAATCAACAACAATTTTTAAATTGCAAATATGTGTCAAAATACAAATAGATGGTTAATTGACTAAGGTGCTACTGATCACATGACATGGAGCAAAAATAAATTAACTAATGTTAAATAAAATAAAGACCCTTAGTATGTAACTGTTGCTAATGGAGATAAAGTTCAAATTCATGGTTTTGGTACATCAAAGTTTCTTACAGAAGATGTGAAAAATATTTTATATTTGCCAGATTTTAATTCAAATTTATTATCAATCAGTAAAATAACTCATGAACTAAATTGCAATGTTATATTCTCACCGTATAAAGTGACTTTTCAGGATCAAGAATCAGGGAAGAAGATTAGTGAGGGATGTCTAAAAAATGGCCGCTTTTATCTTGATGAAAACACCAACCGATGTCATGTGTCATTTATTTTAGTAGATCATGAAAAATTACTGCATTGGAGATTTGGTCATCCATTTGATCAAATTTTGAATAAACTTTTTTGTTATAAATTAGATTCCAAAAATCATGATGTTTGTAAGCTTTCAAAACAAACTAGATTGCCATTTTCTTTTTTTACTAGTAAGTTAACAAATGTTTTGATTTAATTCATTCTGATGTTTGGGATCCAGCCCCTGTTGATTCTTATAATCATTTAAATGTTTTGTCACATCTACTGATGATTTTTCTCACACTACTTGGTTTTACCCTTTAAAAGGAAAAACTAAAAAAAATTCATGTTTGAAGAATTTTACAATTTTATAGAAAATCAATATAGTGCAAATATTAAAAAACTTCGATCTGATAATGGGACAGAATATGTAAACAAAAATTTCATAGATTTTTTTAAACAAAAAGGATTTTTACACCAAATCACTTGTATCAATACACCCGAACAAAACAGAGTTTCATAAAAAAAATCGACATTTACTTGAAGTCCCTAGATCTCTTCTTTTTCAAATTAACATTCCAAAATCTTACTAATTAGATGTTGTGCTAACTGCAACTTACTTCATAAATAGATTGGCAAGTGTCATGCTTAAAATATTAGCCCCTTAGCAATTCTTAAGAATAGGAAAATAAATCTTGATCACATAAGAATTTTTGGGTGTATATGTTTCGTACAAATAAAAAGAGATGACAAGCTAGGTAAAAACACTGTTAAAGCTATATTTTTAGGATACTCATCCCAAAAAAAGGGTATAAATATTATGATCAAAAAATCATAAACTTTATATCTCACGAGGTGTATCATTTTTTTGAAAATGAATCATATTATTAAACAAGTGAACAACAAAATATACAAGGTAAACCAGTCTTATTGTCTCCAAATAATTTCATGTTTCCTGAAGAAACAAATGAAGAACACGTTGAGCGTACAAATGAAGAACAATTTGGCAAAGCAAGTGCAATTCTTTCAGGGAGAGAAGAAGAGATAAACGAGTCAAGTGGAGAACTAACTCATGAAGAACCAACTCAACAAGAAAATGCCATAAGAAGATCTACAAGACAAACTCGACCTTTAGTCAAATTAAGGGATTATGTATCCCAACAGGTGAAGTATCCAGTACAAGATTTTATTTCATATAATATGGTATCCCCTTCATACCGAGCCTACTTGAGTAACATCACTAACCAAATGGAACCAACCAACTTTAGTAAAGCCAATCAAAGGCCAATTTGGCGTAAGGCTTTGAACAATGAACTTCAAGCCTTAGAAAAAATAGCACATGGGATATTATTAATTTACCAAAAATAGAAAAACCATAGGTTAAAAATGGGTATACAAAATCAAATATAATAGTGATGGTACAAGTGAAAGGTACAAAGCTAGGTTAGTGGCCAAGGGATTTACCCAAACTTATGGTATTGATTACCAAGAGACTTTTGCACCAGTAGCAAAAAATGAATACGGTTACAATTTCGCTATCAGTAGCGACCAACTTGGGATGGATTTGTCAAAAATGGATGTAAAAAATGCATTCCTTCAAAGAAATTTAGAAGAGGAAGTCTATATGACTTTTCCTCTGGGCCACAAAAGTGAGTCAAACTCATTACTGGTGCGTAAATTAAAAAAGGCGATCTATGGTCTAAAGCAATCTCCAAGGGCATGGTAGCTAAGCTAAGCTTTTCTCTTTTGAAGATTAATTTTTTTAAAAGTACCGCCGATTCCTCTATGTTCATCAAACACTCACAAAACACCATTGCTATTATTCTTATTTATGCAGATAACATTGTCATCACTGGCTATTAAAAGGGTCAAATAATATATGAAAAATGAATTTGACATCAAAGACCTTGGAAAAATTTCATATTTTCTTGGAATAGAAATAACCCACTCAAGTAAAGGATTATTTCTATACCTAAGAAAATATACCCTTGATCTGTTAAAAGAGACCGGTAAATTGGGTGCTAAACCAGCTAGTACTTCTATTTAGACGAATATTATACTAGGAATTGAAGAAGATGAGACATTATCTAACATAGGATAATATCAAAGGATGGTAGACAAATTAATTTACCTTACAGTAACCAGACCTAACATTGCCTTTGTAATTAGTGTCATAAGTCGATTTATGCATGCTCAATGTACCAGACACTTGAGTGCAGTTGATAGGATATTGAGATACCTTAAAGACACTCCAGGTCAAGGAATTTGGATGAAGAAGAATAATTCTAACAATGTGGTCAGTTTTTCTGATGTAGAATAGACCAAAAGTTGCAATAGAAAATCAACCATAGGGTTTTGTACCTTTGTAGGTGGTTATTTGGTCACTTGGAAAAGAAAGAAGCAGAATGTTGTGGCTAGATCAAGTGCAGATGTAGAATATCAAGCCATGCCATCCACAGTAAGTGAGCTTATCTAGATTAAAAAATTACTCAGTAACATTAAGATAGAGCACACAAGAATAATGAAAATGTACTATGATAATCAAGCTGCACAACATATTGCATCCAATCCAGTCTCCCATGAGAGGACAAAATATACAGAGGTAGATTGTCACTTTGTTAGAGAAAAAGTGCAATCAAGGGAAATAGAAACTCCATTTTGTTAGAAGCAAAGAGCAATTGACAGATATTTTCACAAAAGCACTCGACAAGGCCAGCCATCTGAACATATTCGACCAATTGGGTTCTATAAATTTATTCGAACCCCACTTGAGTGGGAGTGTGGAGAAATAGGAATGATAGCCTCAGAATATTTCATCATAGACTGTAAAAAGGAAACAAGTAAAAGGTTGTGGAGAAATAGGAATGAAAGCCTCAAAATATTATATCATAGGCTGTAAACAGGAAACATACAAAAGGCTAGCATCATTATACAGCTATCAGCTATGCTTGATACTTAGCTTGTAACTAGGGTGTAGTTAGGAAATTATAATTTAGGAAGTTAGCAACGGCTGGTAGAATTATAATTTAGGAAATAAGCAACGACCAATAGAATTAGGCTATGTATAATCATGTACAGTGAGCTTGTAGAATCAGAAATTAGCAACAAAACTAATTATTCATCATATTCAATCCTCTCCTCAAAATTCGATACTAAAAAAATCAGTAAGCCCATAGAAAATAGTCGATTTTGCTTTGGGTGTAATAGCATTATTGTTACAATGGTGGCGTGCTTGCTGTGGATCTTTCACCTTATTGACACATTGTAACTTGGACTGTTGAGATAACTTGGTTTTGAAAGCACTATCATAGACATTGGGATAAGATAATTCCTACGAATCCATTTCAATATCGAAGTGGCTTTCCTTGCAAAATATATGGCTTAGATGGTTGCTGTGATCTTTGCATTGAAGATTTGGAGACATTGTCTCTTAGGGGAGAGGTTTGAGCTGTATATAGATCATAAGTCTTTATGGTATTTATTCTCTCATAAGGAGTTGAATATGAGGCCGCAGAGGTGGCTAGAGTTTTTGGCTGCATATGATTTTGGAATAGAATATACACCAGGAAAAGGTAATAAAGTGGCTAATGCTCTTAGCAGGAAACATCGGAATGTGGTGTTAACTATGTTGGCGGAGTGGAAGGATTTAGAAGCTTTAGTCGGTTGCGAGGTGCAGTTAAGATCGACTGCTGGTTCTAGTCAGAATTCCACCAGATTATCTTATTTAGAAGTTCGGCCAGTATTGATTGAGAAAATTGCTTCTAAGCAGAAGGAGGATCCAGTATTAGCTGAAAGGATCAGAAGACTGGAGATTGGAACATAGATCGATGATTTAAAGGATTTTAACCTTGACCATAAAAGATGGTTAAGAAAGAAGGGACGGTTGTGTGTTCCGAATGGGAGGACTTGAGGAAGGAAGTTCTTGGAGAATGTCATCGATCAAGTTTACGATTCATCCTAGAGGAACCAAGATGTATCAGGATTTGAAGAGGAGCTTCTATTGGGAAGGCATGAAGAGGGATGTTGGCTTATGGGTTAGGCAGTGTGCAAACTGTCAACAAGTGAAAGCTGAACATCAGAAACCAAGTGGGTTACTTCAGCCTTTGGAGATTCCAGTTTAGACATGAGATTCAATATCCATGGATTTTATAGATGGGTTGCCAAGGTCAAATGGAGATAATGAAAGTATATGGGTTATAGTGGACAGATTGACCAAGAGTGCCCATTTCATTCCAATTAAGTCAACCAGAACGACACCTATTTTAGCTAAGTTGTTCCTGAAGAACATAGTTAGACTGCATGGAGTTCCTAGTAGTATAGTTAGTGACAGAGATGCTTTGTTCACTAGTGAATTCTGGAAGAGTCTACAGAAAGTGATGGGTACCAAGCTTAATATGAGTATTGCATATCACCCTCAGACAAATGGGCAGACAGAGTGAGTCAATAAGATACTCGAAGATTTATTGAGAGCTTGTGTATTGGATTTTGGTGGATCTTGGGAGGATCACCTACATTTGGTTGAGTTTTCCTATAATAATAGTTACCAAACTAGTATAGGAATGGCGCCATTTGAAGCTTTGTATGGAAGACCGTGCAAATCACCAGCATGTTGGTTGGAGACTGGAGACAGATTAGTCTTAGGCCCAGATTTGGTTAGAGAGGCATCGGAGAATTTTGAGTTAATCCGAGGAAGGATGAAGGAAGCTCAGTCAAGACAGAAGAGTTACGCAAAATAAGAGGCGTAAGGACTTAGAATTCTCAGTTGGAGATAAGGTTTTCATTAATGTATCACCAATGAAGGGTGTGATACGATTTGGAAAGTCAGGAAAGTTAGCCCCAAGATATGTAGGTCCATTCCAGATTATAGAAAGGATTGGTAAGCTCGCATACAGAATAGAGTTGCCGAGCATTTTTTTAGGTATCCATAATGTATTTCATGTGTCTAATTTCGCAAGTATGTGCATGATCTAGAGACTACTATTCCCGACAGGGTTGGATGACTTAGTGGTAGAGCCTAATTTGACTATTATTAGACAACCAGTTCGGGTTGTAACTAGAGATGAGAAAAGATTAAGGAACAAGACAGTCAGGTTAGTGAAAGTTCACTAGAGATACTTATCCTGATCTGCTTCGAGGGTATGTCTATATTAGATTTATATAGACAGTAACTAGTCAGTTAGACTAGTATGGTTGTTAGGAGTTGTTACAGATGATTGCTATGTTTAGTATTTAGTCCTTACTGAATTTTGAGGACGAAATTCTTTAAGGGGGGAGCCTGTAACATCCCTAATTTTTGATAACATTATTCAGAAAATTTAGTTAGATAAACTAAATAGAATAATGATGATAAGGGGATTGAGATTTGAATAAATTATATAAAGGGCCGTTCTTAATAATAATTTTTTTAATGGGCTTTGAATCGGTTTATAAGATAATTAATTTACACGTGGGCATAGTGGTAATTATCCATTCTATTATACACGGCTACACACATCTTATTCTTGCCCATTCACGTTCCATTTTTCATTTTTCACCAACACACATCAAAGCTAAATAGAGCCGGCCATTAACAAGGAGGAAAAATGAGAAATTTCAATCTAAAGCTAAGGATCAACGCTAGGAAGGATTAATCAACAACAAATCTCAAATTCCTTATCAAAACTAAGGTGAATAATAATTCACTCCATCTCTTTTTGGTTTCTATAATCCTATGATTTTGGATTTAAGCATTTATTTCGTCTCTATGATATTTTGGATGATGATATGCTAAAGTTATGGATTGTTTGATTTAAACAATTTATTTAGATGCAAAATTCGTACGGTTTTAGGGGCAAAACCGTGGGTTATTTATTTTAAAATGCCATGGAAAATTTTTATGTTAAGTAAAACATGAATTTGAAGATGGGTTTTAATTTCAGAATTTTACTAGCTATGAAAATTTTATTATGAGTTTTTGATGATAAATATGATGTAATTGGGTTTAAAATTTATTTTTAATATTTCAGGAAGAAATTGGGTCTAAATTTTTTTATATGTTTGATTACATGATGAAATCGAATTTCTGTGATTTTTGGGGATTTTTCCCAATTGATTTACTAAGGAGAGTAGATTATTTTAAAAGAAGGACTTTTCTGAAATAACTGGTTTTGGTATATGGAAGGGCTTAAACGTTACATTTTTATGGTTTAAATCTGATATAAGTGTGGCAGTTTTAAATGTAAAGTATTTGAAAAGTATTATGGCAGCCAATCAATGGTTTAGAAATAGGCAAGTTGATATAAAGCAATTACTAAAAGAAGTAACATTTCAGCCTTTAATTCAGAAAAAAAGTGTTCCGCCTCAATTAGTAGCCCCTTTCGACTCCAATGATTCCGCCCCGTCCTAGTCGAAACCCACTTAGTCGAAACCCACTTAATTCAGAAAAAAACTTGTTATTAGAGTTCTTTTATTTCCACTGTGTGTTTTGTTGTAAAGGCAAATTTGTTTTCTTGCTTATCTTATACTCTAATCAACCAATGGTGCATCTTCATATGTCACTCTTGGCGTATTTTGTAATAATTATATGTTATCTGAATGTGGTTTGTGAACTGGGATTATGTAATCAATTTGGAATATTTTGAAATGGAATGTGGAAATTTTTTTGCTGTTTAATTTTTTTCCATATTCTTGTGTTTCTGTGTATCAATGTATCCAATATTGCCGTATTTGGTCGCCGAGGATTAATAACTATGGATGACTGCAGCATCCGTAGCCCTTAGTTTTGAGCCTCCAAGTAGGGGAATGTTATAAGTGCTCCACCTCGTGCCAGCTTTTATCAGCTGGATGCGGTCCTCTGACTACTGTATTGATCGCTAATCTTCCACCAGTCCGTTCAGGCTCCATGGCCCTATGCGGCGCTTGTCCTCGGTTGGGGTTGGATGTCCCCTACCCGCCATCCTGTAAGGCTTTAACCAACTGCTGCAATTTTCTTTCCCGAGTCAATTTTTCGATAACATCCTAGAGATGCCTACATTCATTTGTGTTATGACCATAGCATTCGTGGAACTGGCAGTATTTTCCAGCCTGCTTTTAATTCTCAGTCGAGTCTTTCGGAGGTGGCATCCTATACTGCATGATGTTGCATGCAGACAAGTAGACTTTCTCTAGGGATGTATTCAGTGGTGTGTAGGTATCATACATTGGAATCCTTGATTTTCCTTTTCCAAAATCCCTCTTTCGCTTACGGTTCCTATCATCGCCTTTCTTTTGCTGATTCTGTTTATTTTGGACATTTACTTGAACTTTTCTGGAACTTTCCCCAGATTGTTTCACTACAATGTTACTCTGCACTCCCTCTCCACTTGGTCCTACAACATTCTTCTTTCGAGAGTATCTAGCTTCATCTTTCCTCAAATATTGAGCTACTTTTTCATAGAAATGATCCAACGTTGTAGGTGGTTTGCCAGCTAACCAATCGCCAAAGTCAAATTCTGGGTCAATCCCTCTTATTGTCGCCATCAATATTGAATGATCATTTGGATTACTGACTTCTATGATGGCTATATGAAAGCTCTCCAAATAGTCTTTCAGCGATTCTCTCAGAGCATAGATCACGCTTGATAAGAACATTACATCTTTGGGGCGAGTTGCATGCATATGGTACTGCTCCATAAATTTTGCTGCCAAATCGTCAAATCTAGAGATTGACCGTGGGGGTAATCTCATAAACCACATCATTGTTATGCCAGAGAGAGTAATAGGAAAACATCTGCATTTTATGGCATCATTAGCTTGTGCGGAATCTATCATCCAATCATATCTCATGATGTGCTATCTGGGATCGGTTTTATCCTCACAGGTAGGCATCAACGGCATGCTAAACCTCCTTGGATACTTTGCATATAGGATATTGTCGGTGAATGGTGTATGGCTTCTCGAGATCCTCCAATCATCATTGGTCAAGCCTTGGCTCTCCCTTACTAATTGCTTGATCATAGCCATTAAGTCCGACGTTTGGATAGTTGGAGCCAAGCGGTAGTCATGCTCCTCCTCATGTGAATGGTCTGATCGATCTCTATAGGCTGTCCCATGCCTTCTTGGCTCAACATCCTCTCGATATATATCATGTGCGTTCACTTCATCATCTTTTTGAGGAGGTAACTGGTCTGCATCCACCTGAACTCCAGCATCTAAATCAATCGCAGTGGCTCCAGCTTGTGCTCCAATGGGAAAAGGCATCCTTCCTCCTCTGGAGGAGGTATCGGTCTCAATCCCTCTAGAGGGATCGGGTCCGATTGGTCCTAATAACCCGGGTAGGGTTGCTTGTTAACGTCCGAAAGCTTCTGCATGATACTTGTCAGTTCTACGATGTCTGTGTCTGTGATAATCATCTGATGAAGTTGAGCTCTCCGATGTAGAATAAGGAGTTGGCACCCTCCTAGTTGTCCTGCATTGTTGATCTCTGAGTTGATTCATTAGATCGATATTGGCTTGAATCTGCTAGTTCAACTGTTGGTGGCTATCCATGAGCTCTCTCGTCAGATTCTGGAAATAAGCTCTTGTGATGGAATCAACTGGATTCTAGACATCAACTGAGTTGGTAGCATTAACATCTACTGGTAGATTGCTCTGGCCTCCTTGTTGGATGCTAGCATTCTCGTTTCCTTCTGCATTTTGAGAGGTAGATCTGGTGTTCCTAACCATTGTCGATAGTTTTCCTTAGACTTTTGCAAATCTGAATAGAACAGATAAACTACTTGAAGATAATTCTAAATCTCTTCCTGGGATTTATGCAATCCAGTAGCAGCAAAGTGATCCAAATAGAGCTGAGAATCTCCTTCTGAAAGCACCAAAATGTTTGCACCAAAAATTGGCACAAACACCCAAGAGATTTGTAGTAGATGAGTAAATGAAGAATATCAAATGTAAACAGTGAGAATATGGCAATAAAAGCAATAAGAATTAAACAAATAATAGAGACACAACAGTTTATAATGGTTTGGTGTTGTTTGCCTACATCCACTTTGAAGAGATAGCTTTATTAATCACTTTGTAAGCTGAGTAAATCGGATGAAAATCCTTAGTTACAAAAGAGCACAAAGCAATAAGCAGCATAAAGATCCCAAAAATGAATAATCAAGTCTGTATTTATAGAGGAAGATGGAGAAATATCTCCCTAAAAATTCGACAGAAGGATTTCCAAACCATATGGGCCTACAGGAGGGATCGCATGGCCCAAATCCTAAGAAATAGGGATCAACGCCAATCCTTATTTTGGAGGAGTTTCGGGGTGCGATCCCTATGGGAGCTTCTCCTTGTTGTATTATTCCTAGCCTCTAAGTTTCATTCCAATTAGATTAGTAGAACTTGAGTTACTAATCAATATTTGTTGCAACATGTTGTGTAACCTGATTCTGCTCGATCCCTCTTGCTTGCTCCTTTTGGGGTGCGATCCCTAGTGGACTCCCTAGGGTCCCCACATCTTGTTCCTAAAGTTTCATATGCATTGGACTTCTGTATCTCGAGATATCGATTGTTTTCCATTGAGTTGTGCTTGTTTGGCTGAAGTTGATCGATCCCTTTAGTTGAGAGGGATTATAGCCAATCCCTTTTCTAGATTAAATTATATCCCATACTTTGAACTTTCTACATTGCATATCTCTCAATTCCCTACGATCATGGCTTCATATTATTATCTATACTTTATTTTTGGACCCCACAATCATCGCTCTGGGCTTACTGGCCTTGACGACAGTCAAGTCTAACTTGTCCAATCAGTTCAGATATAGCCGGGTCTAAATGCCGGATAACACATAGAATGTTTATTTATTTATTTTATACAAGTATTGGTTGGTCTTTTCATGCAAGTGGCAATTATGTAAATTCATATACACTATATCTCTTTTGGCTGTGAATAAATTATGGAATTTACAAATTAGTTTACCTAAATTGGATTTAAACTTAATTAAGATTTTGAATCAGAAGAAGGTGGAAAAACTTTCCAATATTTTAGATGTTAATTAGATCTTTCCTTAATCAAAAATATAAATTTAGAATTTATTACATTAGTTGCTATTGATCATTATTCATTATTCACATAAACATAATTTAATGGCAATTTACATGCGCATGCGCGCACACACACAGAGATATACATATATAACGATAGCCATCTTCATATATCATTTTGTTGCCATATCTTGTCATACGTTGTATTTTACACTCTATATGTTCATGTAACCTTTCTCCTAACCAAAAGTGATAAATGTAACTCCTAACTAATTACACAGTTATCACATTTATGATCTATTAAGTTATTTCCATAATTAATACATTGAATCTTTACATACCTAAATGGCAAAACACAAACACCAAACCAAATTACACTAGCTTTAAGTTTTACATGTTTGTGACACATTTTGAAATACAAACATATTTGATATAATTTTACCTTTTCAAATTTCAGACCTAATAAAAATTAAATTAAATTAATTTATATGACTAAATAATTTAAAAAAGGACAGTAATAGTAAATCATGATTTTATTAAAATCAACTAGATTGGATCTAGTGAAACCCATTAGACTTCATATAGACCCACTATGGTCCAAATAGGGATTTGTTTTTCAAAATTCACCTAATTTGCTTACTGTAGACCGATCTAGATCCTTTAATGGTATCAGAGCGAGGTTGGTTGAGGCGTTCACATAGTGCATTGGATATCCCAGTTTTGATCCCTACAACTAGCATGATTGGAGGTTCTCACATTATGATCTGTGACGAAGAATTGCCTCTTACCCCTACATGTCCTATGACGTTTGTGCTAGTTGAAAGTCTATATGTAAAAATCGCTCATGGGGTACGTATTTAGGTTACCCCAAAGGAGTTTAGGTTGGACCAGCAATGGTATCAGAGCCCAAATGATCTATGCAGTCCAATTAGCAACTTTATAGCCAATTAATTAAGCCAATCTATCCGATGCGTGGCTAGAAAAGTAGTGTAAAAGCTTGGGATAAAAATCAAGTATTCTCCCATCCCAAGCTATCGGCATAGGCCAATGGGTCGAGTAAGTCCAAAAGGTTGGTCTAGTTGTAAATATCCAAATTAATTTAAACCATGTGCTAATTTTCAAAATTTAAAAATTAAGATTAAAATATAAAATAAATGTTATAAATGTTTTGCAAAATTGTTTTGAAAGTAAATTTTAATAATTTCAATAATTAATTAGTTTTAATTAATTGGATTTATCAAATAAATAATATGTAATGTTCAGTAGATGATGTAAGGCCTATAGGTGGCAGTCAAGAAACGGAAGACAAAGTGTAAGGCCTTAGTGGCTATCAAAATACAAATGTGTAGGAGAAAGGCCTTCGTGGCATTCGTAAATGAAAGCGTTTGTGTAAGGCCTAAAGTGACAACCGTATTCGAAAGTGTGGAGTAAGGCCTAAGGTGGCATCCGAGATATGAAAGCAATTGGTGTAAGGCCTACTGTGGCGACCGAAGGTTCGGTAGAAGACATAAGGTCCGATGTGGTAGCTCAGTACCAAAAGCAAAGTACGTGTATGTCCTTAATGGCAACCAAAATATGAAAGTGCAGGCGTCAGGCTTGAAGTAGAAACTAAAAAAGAAAGCAAAATAGGTGTGAGGCCGAGTATGGTAGCCAAAATATGATGGTGAAGGTGTAAGGCCTAAGTGGCAACCGAAACCAATAATGAGTCTGGAATTAAGGAAGCAGTGAAGGCATATGGATTTGGTGGCAGTTGAATGCTTAGACTAAAACCTTTCATGTCCTGTAAAAGGCGTAAGGCCTCGATTGTAGCCTAGGTTAGAGTGTTTCAGGTTTTGAAATGAATATAGAATGATTTCTAAATGGCTAACCTAGTGAAATAATTATTGATTTCCGTTATGGTATCCCAATTTAAATAATACACCTGTGATTGAACTATTGACTTATGCCTTGTTTAAAGTTATTGAATTATATGTTTGATATAATGAGGGGAAAACTCGTGGCATGCTTTAGCGGCGTGGTCTCGCTGCCTTTCATGTCTATGGTAACATATTACTCATACTAGCCTTTGACTCTGATTAATGTATTTGTTATTGTTTTCCCTATAAATTCACAAGTACTCGTTCAAGTAGATAGAGTTTATGGGTTTAAACAGGGCACTTTTTGGCGAGCAAATAAAGGAGTCAAAGATGAAGCATGAGGCTTGGGAGTATTATGTGTTATTTTAATTCCGCAGCGGTAAGTGTTTGTGTTAACATCATCATATGTTGGGCATAACACTATTATTTATATAGTATTATATTTTGACCCCTGCATAGGCACAAATTTGGAAACTATATTGTTACACTTGAATTGTAATTATGCATTTCTTAATTTTTGTTAATATCGGCTTTGTTTACTTAAGACTATTTAATATAACCGATCTAATCTCCATCGCCAAAAGATAACCCAATGTGAATGCAGTACTTTGGAGTTCCGTTATTAGGTTTTAGAATAAAGGATGTTACTATTGGTATCAGTGCTTAGGTTAGGGGATACTTAAGTAAAATAGAGTTAAGTGTAAGGTTTAGGTAAAATTGGATAGTAGAAAACAAACACCTTGGGGAGGGTATGCGCTACCATAATAATATTTGTATTTTGCTATATAGAGATATATATGAGTTTAATAGATATTTTCTATTGCTAAATCACTTTCTTCCTTCGATTTCTTATCAATACTTTCTTAGAATAAATGGAAATGAGAATTGGAAGAGTAATCGTATGAGGATCTAATGCCAAGTGGGAGAATGGTTGCATGCAAACTGTCAAAGGTAAGGGAAGAGAGGTGCCTCCGGCAGCCGAAAATGAGGCAGTCTCACCAGTTGTGGGGATGGATGTGAACATTTTGTTTTGACGGTTCATGGTGCTAATGATGAGAGAGAATATGTCAAAAGCAGTAGAGCTGAGGCCGATTGTAAGAGAGGACTTTTTGAAACTGAATCAGTACTGTCGGAACCTAGGAGACAAGATGTTTACCGGGAGAGAGCCGACAGTAAAATTGTCTAATCAACTGAAGGTGAGTGAGTGTATCTTTATGGGTTTTGGATTGATTGATGCATAGAAGAGAAAGTTGGCTCCAAGATAGTTGCATAAAGATACCTTGGATTGGTGGAAGATGGTGCAATACCTTAAAAATTTGTAAATATTATAATTAAATATTAATAAGATAATAATATGAAAATAATTGAATTTAATGATGTTAATAAAATAAATAAAAAATAAGGAGGAGCAAGATGGTCATTTTTCCAACTTTGAAGTTGAACAATGAACCATAGCCATTATGATCGACTCGTTTTTCTAATTCGTGCAGTATTTTGGTTTGCCTCGTTTAAATTTCGTATGAAGGAGTTATGGTCGAAACCATGTCGAGTTGATCGGGCGCCAAAACTTGAAATTTTAAAAATTGCATTTATTTCCTTCCTCCCACATAAAAGAGAAATCACATACTTATCAATTTTCAAAAGATCGATGTCTTTTTCTCTTCTCCTTCTTCTTCTTTACAAACAAAACTAAAACCATCTTATCTTCTTCAATTCTCAACGAAATCAAGTGAAACTTGTGGCATCAAAAAGCTAGTAAGGGAGGTACGCATCTACATCAACTTAGAGGCAAAACTCTAAAGCATGAAGGTGCAGCAGGCTGAACAATTAAGATTTAGGCAGTGAATGGAGAATTTGGTGAGTGGGTCATGGTTTTCTCTTCGTACAATGCAATTTTGGTTCTATAAATATGATATGTAGGCTATATTAGTAAAGATAAACATTTATAAGCAATTGAATTCAAATTTAACAGGGGTTTGTGAGGGAATTTGGCAAAATCAGTAAATAGAAACTAGGTTTGCACTTAATTCTAGTAATTTACCGAATATACACTCAAATTAATGAAATAAACTATGAAATCATACTTAGAAACCTAGGAATATGTACTTGGGATATTATCAGGCAATTGGAGGCAGAATGGAGGCGGTTGGAGGTGAAATAATATGGTTGAGAAGCCAAATCCATGGCCTGACGATTTCCAAATTATTTTAGTACAACAGTCCACCGGTCATGCCAACCGGTGCATCGGTAGCCTATTTTCTAGTTAGGTTGAACCTAGACCCATATGGGCCTATGTATAAAATAACATTTATAGATTCGAGTCTTGTTCCTCTTGTTTTATGAAGAGTTTGGAGGCTCTTGATGATGCAAGTGATAACATTACAAATCTGAGTGAATATATGTGATGTTTGATCGTTATTTGAATGGATATGTACATTGTTGTGATATGTAAAGTGATGCGATAATGCATGTGAACATGAACAGGCCTGTGGCGTAAGTAGGTGTAACATCCCTTATCTAGAGGCTCAAAACTAAGCGCTACAGATGCTGCAGTCATATATAGTATTAACTTCCGACGACTAAATACAGCTATGTTAATGGTATCCATAATATCAGAAGCACTTGAATATGAAACAATTCACATATTTCAAAACAACATTTTCCATTACATTTCAAAACTCATGTTCCATATTCATATTACATAACCCCGAACGTCTCCCAAGCGACGAAGAAAAATATTTATTACAAAATACACCAAGAGCGACATATGAAGATGCCCCCTTGGATGATCAGAGTCATATAGTCATAATTGACTTAATACATACAGAGCGGAAATAAACACAAAACAAAGAACTGCAACTCCTAAATAGTTATTCGTTAACCTCCTGCTCGCCTCTGGTAGCTTTATTCGTCATCCTAATAAAAACCTGAAAGAACCTCAACCCTCAGCCTACTCAAATCAATTTTGAGCACCCGAGAGTTTAAGGGGAAAAACATAAACTTTGAGTCAGACATAAAGCCTGGTGTGAATAATACTATGCATCCTCGTTATTAATGTTAAGTGAGACCACACCGCTTAGCGGAACGGGTTTCCCTTCACTAACATTCTTGTAAAACATATCTTTTGCAAATCTTTTCCTGCAACCAAACTGGTTAAGTACTGTAAAGTATCATTATGTAAACATACATATCAGGTAATAAAAGAACTATTTGTTCAAACACATTAGTTTTGTTTGGCTGACTATTAACCTTTGGCTGACTCGAGCCTACCTGACAATACAACAAAATAACCTAACATCTATCAAAATCTCTTCTTCGGGATGGTCTGCCCTTAACTATCTGTTAAATACTTCTCTTCTGGACGGTCTGTCCCTAACTTAACATCTCCCAGGGTCACCTGGTCCTAATGGTTTTGCGAGCTCACCAATAACCTATCTGTATAACAAATATATATTCCCTTTTGAGTGTAATCATAATTTTAGTCTTATCTGTGCAAAGCCCTACACGCTGGAATTTTGGACTAAATTAGCTGGGGCCAATAGCTAATGTATAGGGCATGACCCTATACCAGTCCCATCTGGGACTCTAATATCCCAGTCATATTTACTTAGGGATCCCTTCCCAAAATTTTCCTTGAAAACCTTTTCTAAAATGATTTAAGACCTTTAAATAAACTCACACAAGGAAAATACATATACTCTATGCTGTACGCAAAATCACCTTGCTGTGTTATCTATATATATTTTACTCAACCCTTAGTTGATGAAAACATTTAAACATTTGAAAGTACCCCTTTCGATTCTATTGAAAGTACCCCTTTCTAAACCATTGAAAGCATCTCTTTCGAAACCAAGTAAAACCCTTTATTTATCTAGGTCGAAACGCCAAAACCTCCCTTTAGAAACCATTCTTAAACCCCTTTCGAAAACTTTGAAAACCTTCCTTTCGAAAGCTTTAAAACCTTAGACATTATATCTTAAAACACTTCAAAACATTGCCTTTAGAAACCTTCGAAAAATTTCCATTTCAACCCTTTCGAAAACCATCAGAAAACACTACCTTTCGACTCCTTCGAAACCCTTTAAGGAACCACCCCTTCGAAACCATTTTAAATACCTTTCGAAAGCATCAAACCTTTAGAAACTAAACCTTTCAAAAGCACCTGGGTTCAATTTAAAACATGTGGAAAAACAACTTTCGAAACCATTAAAACCTTCTCTTTCGAAACCATTGGGTTATACTTCAACAAAACAAATGGGTCATTTAAAAACATCTAAGTCGAAAGCCTTCCTTTCGAAACCTATTCCTAGGTGATGAAGTGATGGTGTCAAAACCATCCTTTCGAAGCATTGGAGAAGTGGTTAATTTTTAAAACAAAGTATACCTTTCGAAACCATTTACTTCGAAAGGTAGAAAGGCGGCAGCAAGGGGTTTCAACCCCTTCGAAAGCATTACTTAAAATAAAAGAGTGCAACCCATTCAGAACCTTTCCTTTTAAAATATTTGACCCAGTCAAAAGCCAACTGAGTCGAAACCTAACCTTTCGAAAGCAAAGCAGGTGCTACCTTTTATTTTAAAACAAGGCATACTCCAACCCCTTCGGAACCTAGCATTTTAACGAAGTACCCTTCGCCTTTATCCAATGCGCTACGTACCAAGTAGCTTGATACCATGCGCATTGGTTTCGAAACCCATGGTGGCGAAAGGTCTGGGTCGGAACCCCCTGTGCCGAAAGTGGCAGAACACACTAAAAACATGTTATTTTTGTTTTTAACTTAAAAGAGAAACTTTTTCACTAACCTGCTATTGTTTGTCAAAATTTCATTGGTTGTTAAATACCTTTTTCAAAAGTGTTGCCAATATTTTCAGAATTAAGCAATGATTTTATTTTGCAAAATGCCCCTTCTCCTTAATTAAATATATAAAACTGAAAGTGTGCTATGGATCGTGTAATATGGATATATGATAATACAAAGTGTAGTGATGATAGCTATATGGTAAATAGTGCGGAATATAAAAGTAGTATAGTAAAAATGACACCGGAGATTTTTATATTGGTTCGGAGCACCGTCCTACGTCGAGTCCTAGACTCCTTCTGGAATTTCACTAAAACAATAACCCTCACTTAACCTGGAGGAACATGTCTATACAACCCTTGAGCAGTCAAACAAGGACCTGAGCAGCAGAACATGATTTCGCCTCAGCAGCCGAAGAGGACTTCACACGCCTGAGCAGCAGAACAGGACTTCAAAAAATACAAAAGATTGTTTTGACTTTGTGTATTCTAATAACACAGATTTTTCACTTATAGTACCCTTCCTATAATCTTCTCCTCGAGTATAAATATATATATATATATATGAAGTTTATGAAGAATAGAAAGGTATAAAATTGCTTCAATGCAGAATATTTGAAAGTATATTGCAAATAGAATCAAGAGAGATAAATTAGCAAAGATAAGAGAATTAGATTAAGATTCTTTGTTTTGAAATGAAGTTAAAGTATGTTTTATAAAGGTTAGAGAGCAGCGACTATTGGTGAAGAGTTTCGATTAAAGTGTTGTGTCCAAATCTTTTCGTTAGAGGTTCGTAACTCTTCACAAAAAGTCGTGTCTTTTCGAAAAGTAGCTGTTATAGAAATTCAGTCAACTGAGCCTCTGGGTCAGTCGACTGAACATTCAAACAAATTTAAATATATATATATATATTCATATATCTATGCACTATGCATGTTGCACAAATTTTCCAGTGTCAGTTGACTGACCTGGTGAATGTTGTGCAATATGCACAGTTTTCATATATAAAAATATATATAACTTTCACACTTTTATAATTTATTTATATGCTTATATATATGTATAAAAAATTTGAAAATAGAATGATAAAATATATAAGCTAATATATACGTCACCGAGGAGAGATTTTAACAATATTGACCTAAGACTCAAAATCAAAAAATAATAAAATTGGTGCATCGGTTTTGAAGTCTTGTCTCCTTGTAGTATATATTCTCGTCGTAGCAGTCGCCAAATCTGTACATTGTAGTGATAGCTTCGTGCCATGAATCAAAACCAAGTCTCAACAAAAACATTTAAGTCTCATACCTTAAATAATTTTATATATTCATCAAAACACTTAGGAAAATTCTATAAAAATTCCAGAAAATCCTTTTCAATATGTTTTCTAACATATATAAATTCCGGATCCAAATAATCATTTATTTTGCCGTAAATAATTTATAACCCAATAAATCATTTCCTTCACTAGGAAATTAATATAAAATCCACGTTAATTCAGAAAATTATAAAAATCGAAAACCTCCTCTAAAATATTATTTTCGATCTACATTTAAATTCTCAAGGCATTTGGATGTCATTTAATAGGGTTTTCATGTCAAACATATCATAAAAATCAATATAAATATGCATAAATCATCAACAAGTATGTATAAACTTTTATTCATTCAAAACATGGCATAAACATGCAAATATACTTCGGATTATCCTTAAAACCAAAACTTTAAGAAAATGAGATGTAGTAATTATTCACCTTAGCTTTGTGATTAAAGATGTGAGATTTGAATTAAACTTGATGTTGATTAAGCTTCCTCTTTTACTTTCTTTTCCTTACTCTTGAAAATGGTGGTCGGCCTCTCCTTATTTTTAATTTTTGTAAATGAATGCAAGTAAGAACTCACGGCTAAGGGTTTAGGGTATTATAGAGCCCTTCTTCCTATTTTACCCCTTACTTATTTCCTAACATATTTTATTCATGTTATCTCGTTTTGATTTACATATTAACAAGGCACAACTACCCTTAATGATATTCAAATCTCAATCTACCAATCATCTTACATTATTTTATTTTATTTACTAATTAAATATCCTAAATAATGTTACTAAAAATATGGGGTGTTACAGTAGGTGGCATAGGATACGGATAAAAACATGGAACTATGACACGAGTATGTGATCCAAGTATTGTGTTGCTCCCCTGAAGGCTTCGACTGACCAATATGTAGGTGGATGTTAAGCGACTTTATAGGCTTTGGGCTATCCAAGGCGTGAGTCCAGTTAGTACGAGGACAACATGCGACCCTTAGGCATTGGCTGATCCAGGGAAGTGGGTCCTATATGTGATTTACATGATGATGGACAATAGGCGACCCTATAGGCATGAGGTCGGTCCAACAAAGTGAGTCCATATAGAGATTATATGGTACAACTAGATGTATATGAGGACTAGGTACCAAATGACCAGTAGGACGTAAGTTGACTAAGTGTTAGACTCACGTCTTGCTATATTATTATTTTTATAGTATATGTAGAGTAAAGTATGACTCACTTTCCAGATTTATGTCTAACCCACTCCTATTTTTTCCCTTTATTTATATATCAAAGTTGATGGAGTTTAGAGACGAGATGGTATTGGAGATAGGGATTTATTAATAAATATTATATATGATGTAAATAAGTGTTGTGTGACTTGGATTTAACTATGTGTATGGTTTGGATTTTACTTGTATTGTACTGACATATGTATCTGACAGTTTGACTTATTATGGTGATGTGGTATGACTATGACCATTAGTGCATTATACACTATTTCCTTCTGTTGTGAGACTCTGAAAGTTACTTGATTGAACAATATATGTTTATTTTGTCTTACCCCAACTATTCGTCCGTTTTGGCTCTCGAGGTAGTGATGCCGATTCGAGCGTTGAATGTAGGGGTCGAAAAGGTGGGTTGTTACATTTGGTATCAGAACCAAACATACCTTTTGGATAGGAACTAGGAACGTATTGAGAGAGTGTATTTGTATTTTTCAATTAGATATATATTTATATATTATATAGGAATCAAGTACATATGTACATACCATTTACTGTTCCAATTTTTTTACTATTTATTGAAGAGTTTCTAATGAATCCAATTTTACAGATAGCTGAAATGAGTAATTGAGTCGAAACCGAAATATAGACCAAGTAAATATTTCGAGTAGATGTACTGGATATTCCCGAAGTAAACATTCCAGTGTGATTAAGACGTTATATTCAAGCAACTAACCAAGTTAGTACCAACCCCACTGAACCTGTAGACATCACTACCACTACCTACCAAGGTGTGATTCCACCCCAGTAACACCAACTGTTGACTTTCCTAAGCTGAGTAGGGATTTCTCCAATTTTAGTGGGAAGCCTTTTGTCGGGACAAAACCATATCGGTGACTTGGGCATGGCTTAATAATTGTGAGAAAATTTTCAACCTATTAGGACTTAGTGATGTTATTAAGAGACAGATAGCTTCTTGGCATTTGGAAGGTGAGGCAGCATGTTAGTAGGAGGTAGTGATAGCAGATGTAGATGAGAATACTATTACTTAGGAAATGTTCAAAGCGAAGTGTGAGATGAATATTTTGTCTGGTGATGAGAGGGATTTGATATAGGAGAAGTTCATTCATCATAAGTAGGGAGAGTTGATAGTTGGAGAGTATATTAGTTAGTTTAATGAGTTAGCCAAATTCAGTTAGTGAATACCCTGGAGAAGAAGGCATTGAAGTTTGCAAAGGATTTGAATTCACCTCTAAGGGAGCTTGCATCGAATTAGATACCATATAGAGCTACATTTGAGGGATTGGTGAAAGTAACATCATTGAATTCTCTGAATGGAAATTTGGTTAAGGGTTAGGCTAAGGATGGAGAGGCCAATAAGAGGGTGAGCGTAAAGGGAATGGACCACAAGGAGAACAAGGCAAAAAGTAGGTCAGAAGGTGGGACACCTTGCAAAGAACTGTATGACGAACCTTTCGAAGGGTAGGTGTTATAACCGCAACCAATTGGGACATATAGCAAAGGATTGTAAGGTGGCCCTAGCTTGGCGGGAAATAAAATGCCATGATTATGACCAATTTGGACATATGAAGACAGATTGCCCAGCTTTGAATAGTGAAGGTTGGATAGTTTTTGGCATATGCTTTGGATGTCATTCCAACCTCTAGTAAAACACCATTGTCGGCTCAGGAGAAAGGGAAACATATTATGATGGAAGGTGAGTTGACTTTATCCGATTCTGCTATTCGTACTTTATTTGACACCAGTGCATCTCATTCATTCATAGCAAGTGCATTAGTCCATAGTTTATACCTTAAACCAAACATTGTGCACGTATCCATTTTGGTGCAGAATCTTGTCGAGGGATCGACCCATTTAATGATGTTATGTCGTAACTTAAAGTTAGTCATTTGTGGTATGGAGTTCTCTTTTGCGATGCATATGTTCTAAAAAATTTAGGGTATGGGTTTATTTTGGGAATGGATTGGATGTATTGCTTTGGGATAGTGTAGATTGTGACAAGAGGATGGTTAAATTGAGGAAGGATGAATGACTTTATTTGATTATATGTTGTGAGCCCGATATTTCTGTTATGGAGACGTATTTGTATTTAATTAGCCTATCACGGGAAGAGCTATTTTTTACCTATAGTGAAAGATTATCGAGATGTATTCGAAGAAGTTTTTGGTCTCCCTCCCCAAAGAGAAATTGAATTTTGTATTAATCTCGAGAAAGACGCAAGGCCATAGTGATGCTCTTAGGCTTATAGCTTAGAAGGAAAGAAGGGAGTTGGATAAACATATTTTATAATTATTGTAGAAAGGATTTATTCAAAGGAGTATCTCAGAATGGGGAGCACTTGTCGTTTCGCTACAATGGCAGATGGTTCTCAAAGTTTATGCGTCGACTATCGCTAATTGAATAACATGAAAAAGTAAAACCGCTATCCATTTCCTTACATTGATGACCTCATCGATCAGTTAGTCGAGGAAAAGGTTTTCTTTCAGCTTGATTTGGAAACTGTGTTTCATTAGTTGAGGGTAGTTGAAGACAATAACCTGAAGGCCGCTTTCCGTACCCCCGATGTATTATTCGAGTGGTTGGTCATTTCATTCGGGTTGACTAATGCTCTGACTTATTTAGTGGATTTGATGAGTAGGGCATTCCAGGAGCGGTTGAGCAGGTTTGTTGTGGTCTTCGTGGATGACATTCTTGTTTATTCCAAAAGTAAGGAGGAGCATGAGATTCATTTAAGGGAAGTGATGGATGTCTTGGGAAGGAGATTGAAGGCTAAGTTCTCCGAATATCACTTGTGGAGGAAAGAAGTTCGCTTCCTTGGGCATTTTGTATCAGTAGAAGGGTTGGCTCTAGACCTAAGGAATGCGGCTGTAGTTTGGAAAACGCCAAGGAACTCTTCGAGGTCCGTAGCTTTTGGGGTTTAGTTGGATTCTATCAGAAGTTTATTAAGGATTTTGCGAAGATATCGGCACCTCTGGCTCATTTGATGAAGATGAACCTGACCTATATTTGGAGTTCGGACTATGAAGCAGCTTTTGTTCGATTGAAGGAGTTATTAACGAGTGCTCCAATTTTGGTTATCCCTAATGGTACCAAACCTTTCATCGTATATACCGATGCATGCGGTATTGGCCTTGGTGCTGTCCATATGCAAGAAGGAAAAATAATGGTGTATGCGATTCGACCGTTGAAGAATCATGAAAGGAATTATCTGATGCATGACTTGGAGTTAGCTGCTATTGTATTCGCATTGAAGTCTTGGAGGCATTATTTGTTGGGTGAGAGATTTGGGTTATTACGGTCCGTAAATCTCTTAAGTACCGGTTCTCATAGAAGGATTTAAATTTGAGGCAGCAACGATGGACAGAGTTCTTATCATCATACGATTTTGAGATTTTTTATACTCTAAAGAAAGGAAACTTAGTACCCTATGCTTTAATTAGAAGGCACGCTGAGGTGAATGTTATATTGCTAGAGTGGAGGAATTTAAAGTTTATATCAGAGTTTGTTTTCGACCCAGATCGGAGTATGCACCTAGATTATTAGCAGCGATTAAGGTTAAACCTATAATGATGGACCATATTAGTTTAAGTCAAAGGAAAGATGCATCATTGGTTAACATGATGGAGCAGTTAGGATGGGGTGAATGATCAAGCCTTTTGGATCATTACTCCAAAGACCAGAAGGGTTACTTGAGAAGAGATGGGAGGCTATATGTACCACACATCAAAGAGTTGATAGAGGAAGTCTTGGGTGAGTTTGGCCATTTAAGAATGACTATTCATGTAGGAGGATATAAGATGTATTGGGATGTGAAGAGGTATTCTATTGGACAGGGATGAAGATCCAGGTGGCAGAATATGTGGCGAAGTGTATGACTTTCCAAAGGGTGAAGATGGAACAGAAGAAGCCAAATGTGCCATTACTTCCGTTATATGTGCCACATTGAAGTGGAAGTGCTATCTATGAATTTTATGGATGGTCTACCTTAAAGTAAAAGAGGAAATGTGAGCATATGGGTTGTTTTAGATCGTCTCACAAAAGGCGCGCACTTTATTCCGGTGAAGAGTATGAGAAAGGCGACGACGTTAGCCGCATAATATATTAAAGATGTAGTCCGACTACATGGAGTTCCAACTAGTATAATGAGTGATCGGGATTCACTTTTAACAAGTGAATCCTAGAGGAGTCAACAAGAGGCATTAGAAACTGAATTGAATCTGAGTACAACGTATCATCTGTAAATTGATGGGCAGACTGAAAGAATAAACGGTGAGTTGGAGAACTTACTGAGAGCTTGCATATTAGAATTTGGAGGATCTTGGGAGAAACATCTACCTCTTATGGAGTTCGCATATAAAAACAGCTAATAGGCGAGTATAAGCATGGTATCGTTTGAAGCATTGTACAGAAGGCCAAGTAAGTCACCTTCGTGTTGATCGGAGCCTACATATAAGATTATTCTTGGTCTAAAGATGGCTAGCGATACTATAGAGAAGATGGAGCTCATACGGAAAATGATGAAAGCTGTACAAGATCGAAAAAAGTCGTATGTTGACAGGAGGAGGAAAGATTTGGAATTTGAAGTGGAAGATTTGGTCTTCGTGAAGGTTTCTCTATTTAAGAGGGTAGTAAGTCTCGGAAGTTTGGGAAAGTTAGCACTTAGATTTGTCGACCTATTTCCAATACTAGAGAGGATATGAAGTTTAGCATATAGGGTGGGACTTCTGGAGAAGATGGCAGGAGTACATAACATTTTCCACATGTCACATTTGTGAAGATGTATACACACGATCCAACGAATGTGATTGCACGTAGTAATTGGAGGAGGTACAGTTGGAATCTGAGCCGAGTTCATCTCATGGTCCAACATGTATTATGGAGCGTGGGGTGAAACGGCTTAGGAATAAAGTGGTAAAGTTAGTTAGAGTGCAGTGGGGAATGATCCGATTAAGAGTACATGGGAGCCTAAAGAGAAGATGAAGGCTACTCATCCTCAAATCATTTCCAATATGTTTCCAAATTTGGTTTGATTTCCCTAGATTAGATTATTCTATGATAAGATTTGGATGCTTTGGTTGATTTGATTATTAGATTGTGTATTGATATATTTGCATTCATATATTAATGTATGTATGTATATGTATGTGTATGTGTATGTGTATGTGTATATGTGTGTGTGCGCACATGTGTGTGTTTGCGTGTGTGCATGCATGTGTATTAGGGTGTTATGCATTCATGCCTGATATGTCATTTTATTGCATCATATTGGTTGCATTAGTTGCATTTTTGCATCGTATGTATAGAAACTGCAAGTTCATGGCATCATGCATATCTATATGTTGTTGATATCATTTATATCTATATGTTGTTTACATAAATTGGATGCCATGATTGATATATGTTTGGCGAACTAGTGAAGGTTATATTACATTTTCTGTTCCTTAGGAATTTCGAGGACGAAATTCTTTTAAGGGAGAGAAGGTAGTACCTCGAAAAATTTATAAATACTATAATTAAATATTAATAATGTGAAAATAATTGTATTTAATGTGTTAATAAAATAAATTAAGAATAAGGAGAGATAAAACGATCATTTTTCCAACTTTTAAATTCAACGATGTAACCGGCATCATTGCGACTGTCTTGTTTTTCTGATTCACGTAGTATTTTGTTTTGCCTCATTTTGAGTCCGTATGAAGGAGTTACGGTCGAAACTGTGTAGAGCTGATCGAGCGCCAAAACTTGAAATTTGAAATTTAAAAATAGCATTTATTTTCCTCCTCCCACTTAAAAGAAAAATCATGTACTATTTTAGTTTTCAGAAAACTGACGCTCCTTTTCTTTTCTCCTTCTTCCTATTTACAAACAAAACTAAAATCATTATATCTTCCTCAGTTCTCAATAAAAATGTGTGAAACCAGCGACATTGTGAAGCTAGCTAGGGAGGCCGCACACCTACATTAGCTTAGAGGTGAAACTCTGAAGTACGAAGGCGCAACAGGCCGGACAATGGAGATCAGGTAGTGAATGGTGAATTTGGTAAGCGGTTCATGGTTTTCTCTTCGTATATTGCATTTTTTATTCTATAAATATGATATGTGGGCTATATTAGTGTAGATAAATGTTTATAAGCATTCAGATTTAATTGGGTTTTGGGAGATAATTTGGTTATATAACTAAATAGAAACTAGGTAATTTGATTAATATACACTCAAATTGATGAAATAAACTATGAATCCAGACTTAGAAACATAGAAATAGGTATTGGGACATTCCAAAGCGACCGAAGGGGGAACCGAGGCAAAATGACATGGTTAACTAGCCAAATCTGTAGCTTGACAATTTCAAGAAATTTTAGTACATCGGTCCACCGGTCGCCTATTTTCGGGTTAGGTTAAATCTGGAGCCGCATGGGCCTATATAAAATAACATTTACCGTACTAATCTTGTTTCTCTTGTTTTATGAAGGCATTTGGAGGTAATTGACGAGACAAGTGAAGGCGTTACAAATTCGTGTGAATGTGTGTGATGTTTGAATGGATAATGTATGTCATTATGATATGTAAAGTGATGCAATAATGGATGTGAACGTGAATGAGCTTGCGGCATAAGTAGGTGGCCTAGGATATGGATACAGACCTATGACACGAGTAAGTGTTCTAGGTAATGCATTGCTCCTCTTAAGGCTTCGACAAACCAGTGTGGTGGTGGATGTTAAGTAACCTTGTAGGCTTTGGGTGGTCCAGGATGTGAGTCCAGTTAGTACAAGGACAATATGCGACCCTTTAGGCTTTGGACGGCCCAGGGAATTGAGTCATATATGCGACTTATGTGACGATGGACAATAGGCGACCCTATAGGGCGTAAGGCTTGTCCAGGGAAGTGAGTCCACATAGAGATTATGCGGTACGATTAGATGTATATGGGGACTAGGTATGACGTGACCAACATGACATAAGGTGATTGAGCATTAGACTCGTATCATGCTATAGTATTATTTTTGAAGTATATGTAGAAGCATGGCTTACTTACAAGAATCAAGTCTGACTCACTCTTATCATGCTATTGTATATGTTGTAAATAAGTGTTGTGTGACCTGGATTTGATTGTGTTTATGATTTGGTTTTGACTTGTATTGTACAAACATATGTATTTGACAGTTAAACTTATTGTAGTGGTGTGATGCGACTATGACTATTATTGTATTGTACTTTATTTCTTTCCATTGTGAGACCCTGAAAGTTATTAGGTAGAATCATATTTGTTTATTTTATCTTACCCAATAACTCATCATTTTTGGTTCTCGAGGTGTTGACGTCGGTTCGAGCATTGAAATGGGAGGTTGAAAAGGCGGGTTGTTACAAACAGTGACTGCAGAGGCTCCGAAAGAGGAGATAACTTAGGACGAGTTCAGGAAGAAATTCGAGGCTCGGTTCATTTTTGTGTATTAAAGAAGTGTATTCTTGAGAGATTTCATCGATCTCAAGAAGGGATATCTTTCTGTAGAAGATTATATTTAGAAGTTCAATGCCTTAGAGAAGTATGATAGAGAGTTGATTAACACCCTGCTGAAGAAGAACGAAAAGTTTACTCAGGGGTTGAGGCAGGGTTTGAACCATAAGGTGATGGCATGCCTAGCATCTCCTTATGAGTTCATGGTGGACATGGCCTGAAGGTATGATAGCATATACTGAGAGGAGAGAAGGGTGGAGGTGAAACCAAAAGTGAAACCAAAGAAGAGGTTTGTCCCCATACCAAAAGGGATAGAAAAGGCAGCAACCAAGAGGAAAAACTCAAGAGGGAGTGACTGAAAACATATCTCGGAAGTTACTTATTACAATCATGGACAAATGGAGCACTACGCATCGAAGTGCCCACAACCAGCTGGGATAGCCAAAGTCAAGTGCTTTAATTGTGATAAGCTGGGCCATAAGAAGAAAGATCGTCCAGAGCTAAAGGATACAAGGATATTAGCTTTAAAGGGGCCATCCTCGGGGCTAAAAGCTTGTAGAAAGGAAAGGGATAGTGCTTGGAGTTAGGATTCCCATTTCTAATTTTTCAGTTAGAGTTCTATTTAATATTGGAGCTACACATTCTTTCTTTTTGAAAGAAATGGTAGATAGATTGGGTTTAGATGTCACCTAATTAGTTACTTCTTTCCATATGACTAATTTTATTGGTGTCCACCCTCGGGTTAAAGTGCACTACTTTAAAGTTTATTCTGTGTGACCCATTTGTATCTGACTTTGAGGGGTATGAGATAATTTTGGGTATGGATTGGCTAGTGCAGAATAATGCAAGGATTTATTATGCTAAGTGAATCATTACATTATGAAGCCCAAAAAGAAAAGAAAGGGGTTCTTGTATCTTTGGATGAGATGAGAGAAGGGTCTGATGTTTCGTTTTGTGAAATGAAAAGTTTGGAAGAGGGGATAGATAGAGTTTTTGTGGTTCGGGAGTTCACGGATATCTTCGAACTAGTGATGGTATTACCTTTATGAAGAGCGATTGAGTTTCACATTGATTTAGTACTAGGAGCACAACCTGTTAGCATACCATCTAGTAGAATGTCATCTAGGGAGATGGAAGAGTTGAAGAAACAATTGGTGGAGCTTGAGCATAGGAGTTTCATTAGACCAAGTAGTCCATGGGGAGCTTATGTGGTATTTGTGAAAAAGTCAGATGGATCACTTTGAATGTGCATTGATTATAGGAAATTAAATGAGCTGCTGGTGAAGAATCGTTATCCATTGCCGAAGATAGACGATCTATTTGATCAGTTGAGTGTAGCTAGGGTATTCGCATTGTTATATTTGGCTACATAATATATATCCCTAAGAGTCGCTAAAGAGAGTATTCTTTTAACTTCGTTTAGAACAAGGTATGGTTCATATGAGTGGTTAGATGCTCTTTGGACCAATAAATGCCGCAGCATTCTTCATAGATCTTATGAATCGGGTCTTTCATGCTTTGTTGGACAATTTTGTATTGGTCTTTATAGGTGATATTGATACACTCCAAAGATGAGCAAGATCATGAAGTTCATCTTATATTGCTATTGGAGACCTTAAGACAGCATAAGTTGAAGGCAAAGTTTCCTAGTCTCATTTTTGAGAGAATGAAGTTAAGTTCCTAAACCATGTGGTTCTAAAGGAGGGATTGGTTGTAAATCCAACGAAGGTTGAAGCCATGAATAGTTGGAAGAGACTAGAGTATATTGCCGAGAAAAGAAGTTTCTTTGGATTGGCATAGTACTATCGGAGATTCACTAAGGACTTTTGTAGGATAACGGTGCCATTGACAAAATTTACTCGAAAGAATGAGAGGTATGTTTGTGAAGGAATCGGGTCGGGTCGTAACAGGTTAAATGGGTGAATTTCAATTTTTTCACTATTTTGAATTTTTGTTAGGCCTATGAAGTCTAATTGATTATAGGTCCAATCTAAAATATTATTTACATAAAACAATTTTTTATTTTATTAATTGATCTAATTAAATAATGAATTGAATTTAAATTTAAATTCAAGTATATCCAAATATACTCATATGTATAGTGCATGTGTAACTTGTAAATAATGTACATGGTTAATGTGTGTGTTTATAAGTGCTGAGATTTACATTACAACAGATATATTTGTCTCTTTATATATGCCTTTGTGGTCTGCAATTTCATATTGAAATATATATATATATATATATATATATATATCTGTGTGTGTGTGTGCGCATATAAAATAATAATTGTATATTTTTTTATTAAAATGACTTCGACAAATTCAAAATATTTTGAATAATATTTTAAATCTTGTATTAATTTAAAATTCAAAACAGGTCTAGATCTTAAATAAAAGTGAATATTAGGCTCAAGTCCCTAGTAAGTTTCAAAATACACAAAAACCCCAGTAAAAAAAAGTGTGTAAATTAGGTCCCTAGAATTAAGTTACTAAGTAATTGCATATAGTTATGCAATTTTTTTGGTGAATAATTGTGGAATTTTCTGCAACTTTTTGAAAAAATTGCGTAAATTTCCGCAATTTTTTGGGTGAATAATTGCAGAATTTTCCGCAATTTTTTGAAAAAAATGCGTAAATTTCCGCAATTTTTTGGATGAATAATTGCGGAATTTTCCGCAATTTTTTGATATAATTGCATAAATGTCTGCAATTATTCACTGAATAATTGCATAAGTGTATGTCATTATTCAATAACTTAATTCTAGGGACCTAATTTACAAACTTTATTTTACTGGGGTTTTTGTGTATTTTGAAACTTATTAGGGACCTGTGCCAAACTGTCCCTAAATAAAATACCAATTTAGAAATATTAACTAAAATAATACACTAATATATATAAAATTATTATTTTATATTTGAATATATTTATTTATTTATATTCAATCTTTATAAATTATATTTATCTATCAATGTGATAATATTATTATTTAAATAAATATAGATATTATTTGTTTATTTTCAATCATAGGGTTTTTAAAAAAATTATTTTTTCCTATAATTTTCGTACAGAAATTTAAAATCAAGTTTTTTCTTAACATGTAGATATATATATTATTTTTAAATAAATTATATTTATTTATTTATGAAAATTATTTATAAAAGTTATTAAAAAAACAAAAGCATTTGTGTTTAATAAAATAATTTTAACAGATTAATATATGTAGTTTATATATATTTACATATTTAATTTGTTAAAAAATCATTTTAACTAAATAAAATAGTTCTTTTAAATCTGATTCTTTTTAATTATGGCTGAAAACAATTTCATTATTATGTTGTTATGAATAATTTTTTATTAAACATTAATTTCTCAAACAATAACAAGCAATAGATTGAACAACATAGTTATATATAAATTCGTATAAAATACGGGATCTAAACTATACTAACATGACATAATATATAATCAAAATCGAGATTAAATAATTACCTTATGAAATAGCCTAAGATTCACACATTGAATGATTGAATAACTCTGATATAGAATTGAGTTAGCCTTCGAATTTTGCTATCTAGAGACGAAAACCACTTTTTTTTAATTTGATTTTGTATTGATTTTGTTTTGGGAATTAATGGATAAAGAATCATCAAGAGAAGGAGATGGAAAAAAAAGACTAGTGATGTGTTTAAGTAGACATTTAAGAAGAGGTAAAAGTGGAGATATATTCTACTTCCTTTATTCATTCTTTTTTTTGCCATTTCAAATCTCATTTAAACACTTAAACTGTAATGTCCCGAAACGTTGTAAATATTTCAATTAAATATTAATAATACAATAACATGAAAAAAATTGAATTTAATGTTTTAATAAAGTAAATTAAAAAATGAGGAGACACAAAATGGCCATTTTTCAGCCTTTGGAACTTGACGATGAAACCGGTGCCATTGCGACCATCTCATTTTTATGGTTTGCATAGTATTTTGGCTTGCCTCGTTTAGAGTCTGTATGAAGGAATTTTGGTCGAAATGATGTCGAGTTGATCGAGCACCAAAAACCTAGAATTTGAATTTTAAAACTACGATTTTTCCCTCCCTCCATAAATAGAAATTCACGTAGTTTCCAGAAAACCGACGCTCTTTCTCTTTCTCCTTCTTCCTTATTATAGTCAAAACATTCAAATCACTCCACCTTCCTCAATCTCAATGAAATGTGTGAAACTAGTAGCATCGCGAAGCTAAGAAGGAAAGTTGTACTTCTACATCAACTTGAAGGTGAAACTTTAAAGCATGGAGGCACAATTGGCCATAAAGCGAAGAACTAGGCGGTGAGGAGCAGTTTTGGTGAGCGATTCGTGGTTTTCTCTTCGTATAATGCAATTTTGATTCTATAAATATGATATATAGGCTATATTAATGTAAATAAACATTTATAAGGGATTAAATTTGAATTTAACAGGGGTTTGGGAGGGAACTAAATTAAATTCGTAAATAGAAACTAGGCTTGCATTTAATTTTAGTAACTTGATGAATAACACTCAAATTGATGAAATATCTATGAAATCAGACTTAGAAACGTAGAAATAGGTACTAGAGATGTTCTCAGGTGACCGGAGGTGGAACAAAGGCAGTTGGTGGCGAAATGACGTGGTGGAACATCAAAATCCATGGCCCAGGAATTAACAAAATACATATACACCAATCCACTTATTAGTGCAACCGGTTCACCGGTGGCCTAATCTAGGCTCAAGTTGAACCTTGACCCATATGGACTTATATAACTTAACATTTACTGATTCAAACCTTGTTTCTTATGTTTTCTGAAAACGTTTAGAGGCTATTGACGAGGAAAGTGACGGCGTTACAAATATGACTGATTATGTATGATAATTGATCGTTATTTGAAATAGATATGTATGTTATTGTGATATAGTAAAGTGATGCGATGGTGGATGTGCACGTAAACATGCCATTGATGCAAGTAGATGACTCAAGATATGGATACGGACCTGTGACACGACCAGGTGATCCAGTTATTGCATTGCTCCCTTGAAAGCTTCGGCGGACCAGTGTGGAGGTGGATGTTAAGCGACCCTATAGGCTTTTGGTGGTACAAGGCATGAGTCATGTTAGTATGAGGACAATAGGCGACCCTATGGGCTTTGGGCACCCAGGGAAATGAGTCTTATTTGTGATTTACATGATTATGGATAACAGACAACCCTGTAGGGCATGAGGGCAGTCCAAGGAAGTGAGTCCACATAGAGATTATGCGGTACAACTAGTTGTATATGAGGACTAGGTACATTGTGACCAATGAGATGTAAGGCGACTGAGTGTTAGACTCATATCATGCTATAGTATTATTTTCTTAGTATATGTAGACTAAAGTATGGCTCACTCACCAGACTTATGTCTAACCCACTCTTATTGTTCCTCTTTTATTTACATATCCAACTTGATAGAGTTTGGAGACGAGATGATATTGGAGACATGGATTCATTTGTACATATTGTATATGATGTAAATAAGTGTTGTAACCTAGATTTGACTATATGTGTGATTTGGGTTTGACTAGTATTGTATAAACATATGTATTTGATAGATAGACATGTTATGGTGATGTAACATCCCCTACTTGGAGGCCCAAAACTAACGGCTACAGATGATGCAGTCATCCATAGTTATTAATCCTCGGCGACCAAATACGGGCTCAGTTATAGTTTCTAGGGTCACTATTAACCTATTAGTTTTCATGGACCGACTAATAACCTGTTTAATACTTATGGACTCCCTGTCCAGTTTCATAGTTTTCATGGAATCACTAAGAACCTATTGGCCCCTGCCAATAACTTCATTGTTTCATGTGTTCTCCCTGAACCTATTGGTATCTCGAATAACTTCCCTCTTATCCTAGTTTTCATTGGTTGACTAGGAACCTATAGACTTCTGTCAATAACTTAATCCAGATATAGTTTTCATGGGTTCACTACAAACCTGTTTCCCCCGGAAATAACTCTTTCTAAACATAGTTTTCATGGGTTTACTATGAACCTATTGGCACCTGCCAATAACTTTTCTTAAACATAGTTTCATGGGTTTACTACGAACCTATCTATCTGACATTTCCCTATTTAGGCATCCTACATTCTGGTATATCTGACCTCCTAGATGCAATTCTACTCATTTAAGAGTTAATTTAAATTATATTCACTACTGGGTCAACCTAGCTGGTTATTGTCCTTTCTCCCCAAATTATAGTTATGGGTCCATTACAATATATATATATGAAGAAGTAAACATAATAACATAATAAACCAACACTTGTGGTTTAATATCCTTGAAATCATTTCATATAAAACTTGGTAAATCCCTTTAACCTATTAATCAAGGAAAACTTCTTCAGAAACTCCATACTTAAAAATCATTTCTAAACCCTTTTATTATGCCATGCTTATCCTTTAAAATGAGATGGGGTTATTTGCTTTGAAAACTAAGGCTTTCGAACCCTTTAAAACTTTACTTTCAAAACCATTGGATAACCTCCTTCGAAAACTTAAAATCTTCTTTTCAAAACACTAACATATCTCTTTCGAAATCTTCAAAACAAACCTTTCGAAAGTATTAGCTTTACTTAATATCTCTTAGAAGCATAGCTTCGAAACCAATGAAAGTACCCCTTTTAAAAATTGGGTTTTGCGTACAAACATCTTTTGGGTTTAAGTGAATACATACGAAAGTAACCCTTTCGAAACCATTTATCTTATATAAAATTATTTGGAGAAAAGTTGATGGCTTCGGAACCATCCATTCGAAAACTTAGAACCTTTAAGTAAAACATTGAAGGATAGCATCGAAACCCCCTTTCGACACCACTGCCTTTGAAACCCTTGATCCCATTTGAAAGCCTTTAGGAAGTGACTTAGTATAAGTTTAAAACAAAAGCTATCCTTCGAAAGCATTGATGATTTCAATACATTTGAAAAGCCAAAAGAACGGCAGCAGGGTCTCGACTGAGTCGAAACTACCCTTTTCGAAAACATTGTTCTATAACTAGAGGAACTCATTCGAAAGCTTATACTTTAAAATAGAAGATGGCAACCCTCTTCGAAAGCTATTTAGAAAACCCTTTCGAAAGCATATGTTTCGATTCCTTCGAAAGCTTTTAGTAAAACAAGGCAAGCGCTTATCATTTGAAAGTAAACAAAGGCTTCGACCCCATCGGAAGCAAAGGTTTCGACGCCACACCTTCCACCTTTCTCCAATCCACTACATACCATACTTGTGATACCTTGTGTATTGGTTTAGGCTTGGTTTCGACTGAGTCGAAAGGAGCTTCTAAAAGAGGCGGAACCCACTTTTCTAGGTAAAGACTAATTTAATACCAATTAAAAAATACTTTATATCTAACATACCTAGCTGTAAACATTTGATTGGTTGCCATAACTTTTCAAGTTATTTACAAAAATAACCGTCGCATAATTTCAGATCTAATCATGGATTAATTTAACAAATAAGCCCTTTCATTAAGTAAAACCAATAAAACAATCAAGTGCTTCATATAAAATAATTTTATTTCCATAGTAAATTACTTAGGAAAAATCCCCAAAAATTACAGAAGTTCACTTTCAATATATTATCTAACATATAAAAATTTCAGACCCAAATTCTTCATAAAATAACCGAAATAAATTTCTAAACCAAATTATTCATATTTTACTTTGAAAATTTATAATAAAATTTCCATAGCTTAGAAAATTACAAAAATTGAAATCCATCTCTAAAATCATGTTTTACATAACATAAAATTTTCTCATGGCATACGAAAATCATTATAATCGGTTTTCCCCTTAAAAACGTGTAAAATAATTGTCAAATTATTTTGTTTGAATCTAATATGTCCAAATCCAAGCATATCATCAATCAAAAATCATCAAAATAATATATTTAATCTTAAATCCAAAAAAAAATGATCATAAAACAAAATAGAGATGATCTAGATTATTATTCACCTTGGTTATGATAAGGAACTTGAGATTTGATTGAGATTAATTTCCCCTGGCTTGAATCCTTAGCTTTAAATTGATTTTCTCCTCTTTTCCTCTAATGGTCGGCTATGCACTTTTTTTGTTTACGTTTTTGTGAAATGAAAAATGAACGTGAATAGATGGTAAAGCTGTGAATATATAAGGGTGCGATTATTTCCCATTATACCCTTATTTTAGTTAATTAACATATAAGCCATTATTAAGCCCATTTGTTTATTTAAGCACGACCTCTAATTTATTTTTAAATCTCAATCCCCTTATCACTCTAATTATTTACATTATTCTATTTAATTTATCTAATTAAATATCTTGAATAATGTTATCAAAAATTAGGGGTGTTACAGGCTCCCCTCCTTAAAGAATTTCGTCCTCGAAATTCAGTAAGGACTGAATACTAAACATAGCAATCATCTGTAACAACTCCTAACAACCATTCATGCCTACCTGACTAGCAACTATCTATATAAAACTAATATAGACATACCCTTAAAGCAGATCAGGATAATTATCTCTAATCCTATCTTCTGTCTCCCAAGTACAGTCCTTCTCGTTGTCGCTCCACTGAACTTTCACAAACTTGACTTTCTTATTCCTCTATCTTTCCTCATCTCTCACCACAACCTGAACTGGTTGTCTAACAAAAGTCAAGTCAGGCTCTACTATTAAATCTTCCAACCCTGTCGGAGGAATAGAAGTCTCTGGATCATGCACATACTTGCAAAGATGAGATACATGAAATACATTATGGACACCTGCCATACTGCTCGCCAACTCTACTCTGCATGCGAGCTTTTTAATCCTCTCTATAATCTGGAATGGACCAACATATCTCGGTGCCAGTTTCCTTGACTTTCCAAATCGTACCACATCCTTCATTGGTGATACTTTAGTGAAAACCTTATCTCCAACTGAGAATTCTAGGTCTTTACGCCTCTTATCCGCGTAACTCTTTTGTCTAGATTGAGCTTCCTTCATCCTTTCTCGGATAAACTCAATCTTCTCTATCTCCACTCTAACCAGATCTGGACCTAAGACCAATCAGTCTTCAGTCTCCAGCCAACATGCTGGTGATTTGCATGGCCTTCCATACAAAGCTTAAAAAGGCGTCATTCCTATACTAGGCTGATAACTATTATTATAGGAGAACTCAACCAAATGTAGGCGATCTTCCCAAGATCCACCAAAGTCCAATACAAAAGCTCTTAGTAAATTTTCGAGTACCTTATTGACATTCTCTGTCTGCCCATCCGTCCGAGGGTGATGCACAATACTCATCTTAAGCTTGGTACCTAATACATCCCGTAGACTCTTCCAGAATTCGCTAGTAAATAAAGCATCTCTGTCACTGACTATACTACTAGGAATCCCGTGTAGTCGAACTATGTTCTTCATGAACAACTTAGCTAAAACAGGTGTCGTCTTGGTTGACTTAACTATAATGAAATGGGCACTCTTGGTCAACCTGTCCACTATAACCCATATACTTTCATTTCCCCTATTTGACCTTGGCAACCCATCTATAAAATCCATGGATATCGAATCCCATTTCCAAACAGGAATATCTAAAGGTTGAAGCAACCCACACGGCTTCTGATGTTCGGCCTTCACTTGTTGACAGTTTGCACACTGCCTAACCCACAAGCCAACATCCATCTTCATACCTTCCCAATAGAAGCTCCTCTTCATATCCTGATACATCTTGGTCCCTCCAAGATGAATCATAAACTTGGATCAATGACATTCTCCAAGAACTTTTTTCCTTAAGTCCTCAACATTCGGAACACACAATCGCCCCTTCTTTCTCAACCATCCTCTCTGGTCAAGACTAAAATTCCTTAGATCTTCGATCTCTGTTCCAACCTCAAGCCTTCTAATCCTTTCGGCTAACACCGAATCCTCTTTCTGTTTAGAAGCAATCCTTTCGATCAATACAGGTCGAACTTTCAAACAAGACAACATGGTGGAGCTCTGACTAGAACTAGTAGTCGATCTTAACTACACACTACAAGTAGTCAAAGCTTCCAAATCCTTCCATTCTACCAACATAGCTAACACCACACTTTGATGTCTTCTGCTAAGAGCATCCGCTACTTTATTTCCTTTCCTAGAAGTATACTCTACCAAAATCATATGCAGCCAAAATCTCCAGCTACCTCTGCCATCTCATATTCAGCTCCTTTTGAGAGAGTAAGTACCTTAAAGACTTATGATCTGTGTGTAGCTCAAATCTCTCCCCTAAGAGATAATGCCTCCAAATCTTCAATGCGAAGATCACCGCAGTCAACTCCAAATCATGAGTAGGATATCTCAATTCATGTGGTCTAAGCTGTTGAGAAGCGTAGATAATCACTTTACCCTTATGCATCAACGCAGCTCTTAATCCAGTCCCACATGCATCGGTATACACCACCAACCCTTGGTTTCCGTCTGGAACCACTAACACTGGTGCATTAGTCAACAAATATTTTAACTTAAGGAATGTTTCCTTACATTTGTCGGACCAAACATACTTCACATCCTTCCTGGTTAACTTAGTCAAAGGCACTGCTATCTATGAGAAATCCTTGATGAATGTCCAGTAATTGCCAGCTAGTCCAAGGAAACTTCTAATCTCACTCACCATCTCTGGTCTCTTCCAATTATTAATAGCTTCGATCTTATTTGGATCGACTGACAAGCCTTTCTCTGAAACCATGTGACCAAGAAACTTAACCTCTTTCTTCCAAAAATGACACCTGAAAAACTTCGTCTTCAGCTAATGCTGCCTCATCGTCTCAAGCACTACTCTAAGATGATCCTCATGCTCTCTTTCATCCTTAGAGTATACTAAAATGTCATCTATAAATACCAACATGAACATATCCAAATACTCTCGGAAAACTCGGTTCATCAAATCTACGAAGAAAGTAGGTGCATTAGTTAACCCGAATGGCATTACTAACCACCTATACGAACCATACCTAGTCTGAAATGCTGTCAAAGAAATACTGTCCTCTACCACTCTTAACTGACGGAAACCTGTCGCCAAATCCAACTGGGAAAACACTCTGGCTCCACAGAACTGATCAAATAGATCATCAATTCTTGGCAAAGGATACTTATTCTTAATCGTCCTCTCGTTCAACTTACGATAGTCGATACACATCCTCAACGACCCATCTGGTTTCTTCACGAACACCACGGCCGCTCCCCAAGTCAAACTGCTTGGTCTAATAAAATTCCTTCCTTCTAGATCCACTATCCGCACCTTTATTTCCTTTATCTCAATCGATGTCATCCTGCTAGGTGGTCACTCATAGGTTCGACTCCTGGTACAAGATCTATTCGAAACTCAACTGCTCGTTTTTGTAGTAGTCCTATAACCGGCTCAAAGACATCTACAAACTCTCTTGCTACTCGAACCTGAATTAGCTCTTCTCCCACTTCCATAACACTTAACAAAGCACAACTACTCCGGTAAGAATTCTCCACTGAGAATATGGTTCAGTTATGACTATCAGGGTGTCCTAGTGATATCTCCCCATCCTGACAAAATATCCTAGCTTCATACTTACTCAACCAATCCATACCCAAAATGATTCTGAAATCTACGAAATCGAAAACATACAGACTACATGCAAACTTTTGACCTAACAGCTCTAGTTCTAACTGGTTACATCTCATCCCTAGAGTTGCTTACCCTTCTATTGGATTCGCAACCTTTAAGGAAGTGACAAGGTATGTGGGTTCTAAGCATAACCTATCAACTAAACACTCATATATAAATGAATGTGATGTACCAGTATCAAATAGTACCCTAACTGGTATACTCTGAATCAAAAGCGTACCTTCCATCCCAGTATTCCCTTTTTCAGCTGCAGTTGGCCTGGCAGATGATGGTCCAACAGAAAAAACCTTTCCCTTGTCCGCCCTAACTGGTTCTGGACACTGATTCTTATAATGCCCAACTTAGTCACAGTTAAATCACTTCACATTCTTCTTTTTAGCAGCCTTTTTTCTCTTGCCTGACCGGCACTCATGAGCATAATGACCTTTCTTGTCACACTTGAAGCAAACTAAATCAGCCTTTGCCTTCTTGCAGCCTCTCCCTTCTGTGCTCCCTTCTTTTTAAAGAACTTCCTATTCTTTCCCTGAGGGCCTTGGATTTCAACCGGCTTTTCTCTAGCACAAATAGCAAGCATCTCCTACTGTCGGATTGCCATCTCCACAACTATATTACAAGGATCACAGAGATGTGGCAGGGTTTCCCTGGCAATCTCAAGTCTTAATCCCCGAATGAACCTCTCATTCCTCCGTATGTCGGTTTCTACAGTAGCATGTCCATATCAGGACAACTCATCAAACTTAGTCGCATACTCGATTACCGACATTTCTCCCTACAGCAAATCCACAAACTTTCTCAACAATGCTGACTTAGCAACTTCAGATAAAAACCTCTTTTTAAATCTCTCTCTAAAATCTGCCCAAGTCAACTCCTCCTCCGGAATTCCGGTAGTAACACTATTCCACCAATGAAGTGCTGCCCCTTGCAACTGCCTAGAGGACAACCTCCTCTTCTGCTCATCATCCAAACTCAAATCAGCAAAGATTCTCTTGTAATGCAACAGCCAATCCTCAACTTCTATAGCATCCTCCGTTCCCATAAACGGTTTCCCACCAAGACTGGTGTAGTCTCTGCTCAGTTTAGCATAATTATTCCCAAATGGAGCCACAGGATTAGCTCCTCCAACATTTCCAACAACACCAGCAGCAGCTCCAGCTTGCATCATATTGACGAAAAACTGATACATCGCCCCTATATCCACTGGTGGATTTCCAGCACCCACATTGGCATCTACATTTTGGTTAGCATTAGCCTGTCGACCCGGGTTCCACCTGGTGGGTCGAACATTTCCATTAGTTGTGGTGCTTCCTTCACCAAGATTCCCTATTCCATTTCCTGCCTCCATATCTTCTTTCTCGTAAATCTGCGTACGAGCCTTAGTAAGATACAGAAGAATGGTCTAAGAGAGAGGGGAATACATACTTATATATATATAAGTGTGTGTGTGTGTCAAATACAAGTATGTTATTATAGCGTTATCCCAAACCCTGATCTTATTTTCTGATCCATCGGATTATGTTTGAAAATCTTTTAGGTTTAAATTTCTTTTAAGTTTCATAAACCCATGCTATGATACCAACTTGTAGCATCCCCCACTTGGAGGCCCAAAACTAATGGCTATGGATGCAATAGTCATCCATAGTTATTAATCCTCGACGACCAAATACGGTAATGTTAGATACATTGATATAACAGAAACACATGGATATCGAAATTTTAAAATCAACAACAACTTTCTCATTCTATTTCAAAGCATTTCAAATTCATTAAATAATCCCAATATGAGAACCACGTTCAGAGAAAATATAATTATTACAACATACGCCAAGAGCGACATATGAAGATACCCCCTGGATGATCGGAGTATATAACTAGGAAATTAACAACTTTGCCTTTACAATAGCACACAGTGGAATCAAAATAGAAAAGAACTATAAATAGCTATCATGCCTCCTGCACATCTCCAAAAAGAGGTACCTGAAAACCTCAACTCTCAAACTACTCAAAATCAATTGAGCACCCAAGAGTTTAAGGGGAAAACATAAACTTCGAGTCAGACATAAAGCCTGGTATGAATAATAATCTACCATCTCAAACCATTTAGATATCTAGTGAGACCACGCTGCTTAGCGGAACGGGTTTTCCACTCACTAGTATCTTATTCAAGACTTTATAAAACCATATACTATGCTCCTGCATCCACAATGGTTAAAACATAACAATTCAAAATATTATGATGATATGAAAAACAAGTAAATCAATTCTGGATTACCCATCCCCATTCATTTTGACTATCCGTCTCAGTTATAGTTTCTAGGGTCACTATTAACCTATTAGTTTTCATGGGCTGACTAATAACCTGTTTAATACTTATGGACTCCCTGTCCAGTTTCATAGTTTTCATGGGATCACTAAGAACCTATTGGCCCCCGCCAATAACTTCATTATTTCATGTGTTCTCCCTGAACCTATTGGCGTCTCGAATAACTTCCCTCTTATTGTAACGACCCGTAAAATTTTCAATAATTTAATTTGTTAGGTTAATCAGTTTTGGGTGATTTAATATATAAAAAAAATTATCTATTAATAATTGAACAATGGTAATTAGAACTAATTAGTAACAATTGAAATGAAGTCCCAATGATGAAATAATGTAAATTAGTTATAAATTTGAATGTAAGAAACAAGTGTGAATGTTGAATCATTAATGAGATAATATGTGATAAATAGAAATTGAAGTAAATCGTTGTTAATTGAGTAATTGTAACATTTGATTTGTAAATAATAATGGATTCATTAATGTGGATTAAAGTAATAGTAACGGGTGTGAGTTACTATTTAATTAGCCTATTAATTTAGTTATAACAGTTATATTTGAGTATAAATTTAAATATAAGTAAATAAGGGTAAGTGGTGTATAAATAAATAAATTTGTATAATTGATAGTAATTGAATGAATTCAATATTAGGTAAGTAATTATGATAATTAGTTGAATATATGATAAACTTAAGTGTAAATTAAAGGGTAGTGATAACAACTATTATAAGTTGCCTATTTAGTCTATAAAATAATTAGAAAATCTTTAATGTCATTAATGAGAATTTATGTAGTAATGGGAGGTGTGAATGTATAAAATAAATAGAAACGTAAATTTATTTATAAAGAAATAAATTGGTAAAAGGAATGGAACTAAGGTGAATTAATTAATTGGTTTTAAATCTTAATTGATGTGTACAATTGACAAGATTTCACATTTAGAAATGTAACATTTTATACAAATTTAAGAAAAATATATATATGTTTCTTTTTCCTGTAACTCCTGCCTTTTCCGTTTCTTAACATTCATTTCCACTTTCTTGCCATCCAAACTCCTCATAGCCATGCATATCCATTTGAAATTCACGTACAAAATTTATTTCCTATCCTCGTTTTTCATTTGCATTTGGGAACAAAATATATACAAGATTCTTTTCCTTTAATACAAAGGGTGACTTTTCCTTTTCTTACCATTCAAGACTCCACTTCTTAGACGTTTCTTCTTTTTCCTTCTATAGCCGTGAATTACTCTTATCAAATCACGTACAAGATTATTTTCCATTCACTCCTTTCTCATTTTATTTCTAGAAAATAATATACAAGATCCATGGCTTCCTCTTCTTTTTTTTCTATTCTTTCTTTTTTTTTCTATTCTTTTTTTTTCTTTTCCCTTTGTTTTCTCCATGTCTTGCTCGGCCTCTACCATGCCTTAGCCGACCACTACATCATCTCCACCACCATGCCGACCACCATCACTCATCATCACCTCCTCCACCCTTAGGTCATGACCACTAGATCTAAAAACATCACAAGTCATGACCAAAAACCCTAGCCTAGACCTCATATTCACCTTCCTCTTCCTTGGTTTGCTCGGCCACAACAATTCCATTCACCTCCTTGCTTTTCCATGACCACTACATCACCATAGCCATGCTTCATGTTGCCTTGACCCATGCCATAGCCATGACCGAGCACATAGAGACTTAGGGCTAAACCAAAACCCCTCTTGCCTTTGACCTTTTGGCCTTCCAATGAAGTTGTAACCTCCATCTCTTCAAATTCCCCACCATAACCGTGTACACACCACTTTGGCCAAGCCTAGGTGCCTCTAAACATGATGAGGCCGAGCACTACATGGTGTGGTCAAGACCACTTGACCATGGCCTAGCCACTTGATTGATTTAAAGCAAGGTTATGTCACTTTGATTCATTCTTTTCATTGTTTTAATCTATAAATCTTTGTGTTGAATTTTATTCTTATAATTTTGTAAATTGTTTGTATACAAGATTGGATCTTGACTCTCCATCACAATAAAAATCTTGTTCGTGCCTAGTCGTGCTTTTGGATATTTTTTTGTGTCTCTTGCTTGATTATCTCCAGCTTTAAAAAGGTGAGTTTTATCACTCTAGACATATGTACTTATATTATTGTGAAATGATGACAAGTGAATCTGTATAAATTGATATGTTATTCATACATGCCTGTGATAGATTATATGATGTTAAATGCTGTTTATATACCTGTTACATTACTAGATATGTTATTATATGTTATATTGTTCATTTTAATTACTGTATCTCACACTGCAAGTTCCCTATCACTATGGGTTGAAATGATACATACCCGAACGGACTTTAGAATGAGGAAAAATCATTATGAGCCAAAATGATAGGCTCGAGTGATTTTTATTGTATTTTTATTATATTTTATTTGACTTGGGATTGCGGGTTTGAAATGATAGAACCCGGATTTTTCTTTTTAAATTACGGATTGAAATGATACATATCCGTATCACTTGACCTAGGTTAGAAAATATTATACAGGCCCATGGTTTTATTTTTAAATAATATTTTCCTAAAAATTATTAAGTATTTTGAATTTTAAATGTATGAAATTTGAGCTTAAAGATTTGATTTAATGATTTAAAATATAAGAAGATATTGGTTTTATGTAAGTTAAAATTTTATAAGTCTATAAGTGGCTTTAATTGAAATTATAAAAATATATTGGTTTAAATTGAACTTAAAGACCTTTATTGATGATAAATAACTTAAGAATATAATTGGATTTAATATGGAAGTTTAAATCTAACCTAGTAATTGTTATGAATTTTACTTTATGAAACAGACGTGTTTTGTGTAATAAATAATGTATTTTGAACCGATTAAATGGAATACAGTTTTAATTGGACATTTGTAATAAAATTTATTTGACTAGAAAATCATAGTTAATTGATGTCTAAATGAATAGATCTAAAAGAAAAGATTGATTGTTATATTAACTATGATAAAATATTCTTTTGTGCAATGTTATATTTTGTAAAATAAATAGTTATGATTTTAAATGGAAAAATGTAACTTTAATTATGACCTAACTTGATAATTGGAATTTTGTTTTTCAAATGGGAATTTTAAGTAAAGTAAATAAATAGAAATTTAGTTTTATTTATGAAATGGGTATTTTAAAATAAAGTGTTAGATTAGTGGTAAAAAAAATAAAAGTTAAGTAAAATAGTGTATTTTGACTTAATAAATGAAGTATGGTTTAAGTTGGATATTTAATTATAAAATTTTATTTTATTAAATCATAAGTTAAATGATATCCAAATGAATGTTTTTGAAGCATGAAATATGATTTTTATAAGTTAAAAATGGATAAAATTGAAGTTTTAATGTTTCTGAAAAGTTATAATAAAATCTGGAATTTTATTGGTAGCATTTATAAAATGCTGTGGTTTTAAGATGGCATTTGCTAAGTGCTATCCTTTCTGAAATTTAACTAAGTTCTGAAATAAATAAATATCTATTACAACACTTTATAAGTGCCGATGTTCTGTAATTTAACTGTTTTGAAACAACTAAATACCTATTACAGCACTTTATAAGTGCTGCTGTTTCTGAAACTAAGCTGTTTGAAAATAACTAAATATCTATTACAGCACTTTATAAGTGCTGTTGTTTCTGAATTTGACAATGTTTTGAAATATTACTAATATATCTACTATAACACTTTATAAGTGTTGTTGTTAGCTGAAAATACAATGTTTTTGAAATTTTATAATTGAATGAATGAACTTAGAAATGCTACAACTTTGAAATGAATATTATTTGACAATGAATTTCAATGGTTTAAATGAATATTATTTTAAGGGTGTTATGATTTTCTAAGTATTATGATTTTCAAAGAATAACATTTCTAAATTGTTATGATTTCAAAATATTATGGTTTGAAAGTGTTGGGTTTCAGAGTTGTTATAACTTTGAAAAGTACTATGGTTTTGAAAAATGAAATTGTGTGAAACTGTATTTAATTAAGAATTGTCTTAAAATATATTAACTTGGAACTTATTGAAATTGAAGATTTAAGAATGTGACTTTATAAAGTGGTTTGGTTTAAGATGATTTAAAGGAATATTTCAAGTTTAATAAATTTAAGGAAGTATTCAGTGATTTGGAAATTTGGGTTTTATTTAAATGATATATTGATTTGGCTTTTGAATTTAAATGATATTATGGCTTTGGTTTTTGAAATGGAAATGATATATTGATTTGGCTTTGAAATGAAATAATATAGTATTTAGTTTTGAAATGGATATGATATTTTGGGTTTTAAAAGTAAATGATTTTGAAATAAATATCCATGGGTTATAATAACAATTGGTTGGTAAAGAGACCGAGATAGGATATGGGCATACTCTCTATCGATACCGAAAACCACTTTGACAACCGTATATGCGGTGGAGATTCCAAAATGAAGTAGGATGGTGGCGACGATCCTATTGAGGTATGAACGTGGACCCGACTCCCGTGAGTTGGCATAAGGTGGCTAAAACAGGAGCGATTCTCGGCCCAATGAGGTAGCACCTCTGATCGGACACATTTCTTCGATACCATTCTATTACTTTGTGATTTATTTGGTGGCCACCCTTCGATTTTTGATTTGGGAGTGTGTTCCAAGGTGGGCGGTAGTGGCTGCACCAGCCCGGATGCGTAATTGGTATATCTACCCTGGCATTGCCTTGTTATGCTGTGTCACCTACCATAGCGAGCTTTACTACGAGTTTGGATTTGTGCCGTAGCCTGTGGAGTATTGAGGGTAGCTCCCGATCTGGGGGTACGTTGATACTGGATAGACTACTGGGACTATTATGTGTTAAGGGCTATATGGGTAACCCCTTAACGCTATTTGAAAGTAAGTTTATTTTATTATAGACATTATTATAATAGCGAATATTACTACATAGTAGATAGTTTAACGGATCCTTAAAGAATGGGCGATCCCAAGCATTCTTTAAGTTACTGGTGCATTTTATTACAGGTCACTTGAGTTGGTTTACATTGTATAAGTATGTATGTCCTGACTCGAGTGTTTTGTATTTTGCTTTACGCTCGGGTCTGACTGAGTGATACAACATTTGAGACTCACCTTTGGAGTTGGAGCTTTTCTTGGAGATCCAGCTATCTATTTCGCTCTCAGTTATTAGTTGATTCCAGTGATGTATTCTGATTTATACTTGATTATCATATTGAGACTTCTGTTGTATCTTGTTACTTCTGTTGTATTTTGTTAACTTTGATGTGTGTGTGTATATATATATAGTAGCTTCATGAACTACTATTTCTTTGCTTCCGCTGCATTGTTATATTACTCTGTGTCTGTGATTTATTTACTGTATATTCAGAGTTTTGCCAAATTTTATTTACAATCTATTGTTTTGAATTATTCAAGTCCGGCATGTGTGGATTTATTGTCGATTTGAATGGTCCAAAATAGTGTGTCGTTACACTTATCCTAGTTTTCATGGGTTGACTAGGAACCTATTGACTTCTGTCAATAACTTAATCCGGATATAATTTTCATGGGTTCACTACAAACCTGTTGCCCCTGGCAATAACTCTTTCTAATCATAGCTTTCATGGGTTTACTATGAACCTATTGGCACCTGCCAATAGCTTTTCTTAAACATAGTTTCATGGGTTTACTACAAACCTATCAATCTGACAACTTCCCTATTTAGGCATCCTACATTCTGGTATATCTGACCTCCTGGATGCAATTCTACTCATTCAGGAGTTAATTTAAATTATATTCACTACTGGGTCAACCTAGCTGGTTATTCTGCCTTTTCTCCCCAAAATACAGTTATGGGTCCTTTACAATATGAATATATATATATATATATATATATATATATGAAGAAGTAAACATAATAACATAATAATACCAAAACCGGTGGTTTAATATTCTTGAAATCATTTCATATAAAACTTGGTTAATAAATTTATCCTATTAATCAAGGAAAACTTCTTCAAAAACTCCATTATTAAAATCATTTCAAAACTCTTTTATTATGCCATGGTTATCCTTTAAAATGAGATGGGGTTATTTGCTTTGAAATCTAAGGCTTTCGAACCCTTTAAAACTTTACTTTCGAAAACATTGGATAACCTCCTTCGAAAGCTTAAAATCTTCTTTTCAAAACACTAACATATCTCTTTCGAAATCTTCAAAACAAACCTTTCAAAAGTATTAAAGCTTTACTTAATATCTCTTAGAAGTATAGCTTCGAAACCAATGAAAGTACCCCTTTCAAAACCATTGGGTTTTACATACAAACATCTTTTGGGTCTAAGCGAATACATATGAAAGTAACCCTTTCAAAACCATTTATCTTATATAAAATTGTTTGATGAAAAGTTGATGGCTTCGGAACCATCCATTCGAAAACTTAGAACCTTTAAGTAAAACATTAAAGGATAGCATCGAAACCCCCTTTCAATACCATTGCCTTCGAAACCCTTGAACCTATTCGAAAGCCTTTAGGAAGTGACTTAGTATAAGTTTAAAACAAAGGCTACCCTTCGAAAGCATTGATGACTTCAATACATTCGAAAGGCCAAAAGAACGGCAGTAGGGTCTTGACTGAGTCGAAACCAATCTTTTTGAAAACATTGTTCTATAACTAGAGGAACTCATTCGAAAGCTTATACTTTAAAATAGAAGATGGCAACCCTCTTCGAAAGCTATTTAGAAAATCCTTTTGAAAGCATACATTGCAACTCGTTCGAAATCTTTTAGTAAAACAAGGCAGGTGCTTATCATTTCAAAGTTAACAAAGGTTTTGACCCTATCGGAAGCAAAGGTTTCGATGCTACGCCTTCCACCTTTCTCCAATCCACTACGTAACATACTTGTGATATCTTATGTATTGGTTTCGGCTTGGTTTCGACTGAGTCAAAGTGGAAGCACAAAGTCGAAAGGAACTTCTGAAAGAGGCAAAACCCACTTTTCTGGGTAAAGACTGATTTAATACTAATTAAAGCAAATACTTTATATCTAACCTGCCTAGTTGTAAACATTTGATTGGTTGCCCTAACTTTTCAAATTCTTTACAAAAATAACTGCCGCATAATTTTAGATCTAATCATGGATTAATTTAACAAGTATGCCCTTCCATTAAGCAAAACCAATAAAACAATTAAGTCCTTTATCTAAAATAATTTTATTTCGATAATAAATTACTTAGGAAAAATCCCTAAAAATTACAGAAGTTCACTTTCAAATTGTTATCTAACATATAAAAATTTCAGACCCAAATTCTTCATAAAATAACCGAAATAAATTTCTAAACCAATTATTCATATTTTCCATTGAAAATTCACAATAAATTTTCCATAGCTTGGAAAGTTACAAAAATTGAAACCCATCATTGAAATCATGTTTTACATGACATAAAATTTCTCACAGCATACGAAAATCATTATTATCGGTTTTACCCTTAAAACCATGCAAAATGATTATCAAATTATTTTGTTTGAATCCAACATGTCCAAATCCAAGCATATCATAAATCAAAAATCATCATAATAATGGATTTAATCTTAAACCCGAAACAAATGATCATAAAACAAAATAGAGATGATCTAGATTATTATTCACCTTGGTTATGATAAGGAACATCTGATCTGATTGAGATTAATTTCCCCTAGCTTGAATCCTTAGCATTAAATTGATTTTATCCTCTTTTCCTCTAATGGTCGGCTTTGCTCTTCTTTTGTTTATGTTTTTGTAAAATGAAAAATGAACGTGAATGGATGGTAAAGTCGTGAATATATAAGGGCGCGACTAGTTCCCATTATACCCTTATTTTAATTAATTTACATATAAACCATTGTTAAGCTCATTTGTTTATTTAAGCACGACCTCTAATTTATTTTCAAATCTCAATCCCCTTATCACTCTAATTATATACATTATTCTATTTAATTTATCTAATTAAATCTCCTGAATAATGTTATAAAAAATTAGGGGTGTTACAGGTGATATGATGTGATTATGATTATTATTGTGTATTATTTTATTTCCTTCCACTATAAGACTCTGAAAGTTATTAGTTAGAACTGTATCTATTTATTTTATCTTATCCTAAAGACTCTTTCTTTTTGGTCCTTGAGCTGTTGACATTGGTTCAAGTGTTGAACTCATGGTCGAAAAAAGCAGGTTATTTTATTTGGTATCACAGTGAAACATACCTCTAGGATAGGAATTATGAGCATATTGAGAGAGCATATTTGTACTTTTTATTATATATATATGTATGTATGTATTATCGGAATCAAGTACATATTCACACACCATTTACTATTCCAGTTTTGTTTACTATATATTGGGGAGTTGCTAATGAATCTCATTTTATAGATAGTTGAAATGATTAATTTAGTCGAAATAGGAACAAAGACCAATGCAGCCAATGTTGGTAGGGTAAAGACCAGGGTAGGGACGAGCACCTAAGTAGATGTACTAGATATTCCTGGAGTATATGTTCCAGTATGATTCAGGCGCTATATCCAAGCAATGAACCAAGCAAGTACTAACCCCACTAGACCCATAACCACTACTACCACTACCAACCAAGTGTGATTCTGGCTCCAGCATCACCAACTGTTGATTTTCCTAAGTTGTGTAGGGTTTTCTCCAGTCTTGGTAGAAAACCTTTTATCAAGATGGAACCATACCTGGTGACTCAGGCATGGCTTAATTGTGAGAAGATTTTCAACTTGTTAAGACTTGGAGATGTTAATAAGAGAAGTTAGCCTCTTGGCATTTGTAGGGGCAGGTGACATGTTGGTGGGAGGTGGTGACCGTAGAAGTAGATGAGAATACTATTACTTGGAGGATGTCCAAGACAAGGTTTGAGAAGAAGTTTCATTCTGGTGCTGATAGGGATTTATTACTGGAGAAGTTTATTCATCTTAAGAACCGAGAGATGACAGTTGGAAATATGTAAGTCTGTTCAGTAAGTTAGTTGGATTCAGTTTTACATTAGTAAACACCCAGGAGAAGAAGGCATTGAAGTCTACAAAGGGTTTGAAGTCATCTTTGAGAGAGCTTACATCGAACCAAATGTTGTATGGATCTACATTTGAGGGACTGGTGGAAGTAGCAATATTGAATTCTATGAATGGAACTTTAATTATGGGTCAGACTAAGAAAGGAGAGGACCAATAATAGGTTATGCGTAAATGGAATGGACTATAAGGAAAATAAGGAAAAAAGCAGGTGGTCACTTGCCATAGAAGTAGAGCGTTGAACACCTTACAAAGAACTGTAGGAAGCACCTTTTGAAGGGTAGGTGTTATGACTACAACCAAGTGGAACATATAATAAAGGGTTATAGGATGGCCCTAGATCGGTGGAAAATAAAGTGCCACAATTGTGACCAGTTCAGACATATGAAGAGAGATAGTCCAACTTCAAAGAGTGAAGGTCGGGTAGTTATAACATATGCTTTGGTTGTCGTTCCAACCTTTAGTAAAGCACCACCATCGGCACAGGAGATAGGGAAACATATTGTGATGGAAGTTGTGTTAACTTTATCAAATTCTCCTGTTCGTACTTTATTTGATATCGGTGCATCTCATTTATGCATAGCAAGTGCATTAGTTGATAGTTTGGCTCTTAACCCGACATTATGCACGAATTCATGTTGATGTCGAATCCTGTCGGTGGATCGACCCATTTATTGATGTTATATCATAATTTAAGTTAGTCAATCATGGCGTGGAATAACCCCGTGACTCATATGTACTAAAATTTTTGGGATACGAGTTGATTTTGGAAATGGATTAGATATCTCGCTGTGGGGTAGTGTTAGATTATGATAGGAGGATGGTTCAATAATGGATAGGCGAAGGACTTGATCTGATTATACGTTGTGAGGCTGATATTTTTATAACAGAGACCTATTTATATTCACTCAACCTATCATAGAAAGAGCTATCATTTATACACATAGTGAATGATTATCCATATGTATTCAGAGAAGTTTCCAATCTCCCTCCCCTAAGAGAAATTGAATTTTGTATTGGATTCGAGGAAGACGCCATGCCAGTAGTGATAACCCTTAGACATGTGGCTCCAAAGGAAAGAAGGAAGTTGGATAAATAGGATTCAGAATTATTGCAAAAAGTGTTCGTTCAAAGGAGTATCTTGAAATGGGGAGAGCTTGTCATTTTCACTACTAAGTCAGACGGCTACATAAGGTTATGCGTCGATCATCGAGAATTGAATAAGCTGACAAAGAAAACCTATATTCGTTGCCTTGCACTTACAACCTCTTTGATTGGTTAGTTGGGGCAAAGGTTTTCTCTTAACTTGATTTGGAAAATAGGTTTCATTAGTCGAGGACAGCTGAAGATAGTATCCCAAAGACCGCTTTGAGCATGCTTGTTGGATTGTTTGAGGAGTTGGTCATACCATTTAAGTTGACTAATGCTCCGGCTTATTCATAATATTTGACGAGTAAGGTATTCTGGGAGCAGTTGAATAAGTCGTTGCAATTTTCGTGGATGGCATTCTTATATATTCCAGAAGTCAGGAGGTGCACGAGATTCATTTCATAAAAGTGGTGGATATTTTGAGAAGGAATCGATTAAAGGCTAAGTTCTTGTAATGATCCGACTTTTCGACCCCCAAATGTCGACACTAATTCATCCATGGTATTTACGTGCCGAGCACTCAAGTACCGGAAAGACAGATTGTTATGGTAAAATAAAGAGAAAAATAAATAGAACAAGAAAGAAAACACAATATTGGAATCTCACAGCGGAGCGATAACATATAATATCAAAAGACAATACAAATTGTTAATCTAAGATACATAGCATATCAAAGTTACAATCTTAAGTACTATCATCAGCAAAGACAGTTATAACAACCTATCCTCGCAAATGTTGATATATATATATATACATAATAGTAATACAATAGGAATAAGAATAATACGGTAGGTGAAAGCATCTTGCTTGTCTCCTTGAGCTCCAAGAATATCATGAAAACCTGCCTTTCCCATACCACTTTAAAGAGCACCCACAAAAATAAGGGAAATATAAAACCATGAGTCAGGCACAAGTCTTGTGTGAGAAACTCAAGGAATATGTGATCAACATATAATAGTACTTTATGACCGCATGGATCACCGTAATGGTTATCCCCTCAAAAGAACCACCTATCTAATAAGTACATAAGCTGATATAATAGATAATGTTTAGGTTGAAGAATATAAATCAGAAAATAGCTATACCACTTGCATCTCATGACACAATAATATTAGAAGTATAATCGAAACCGCTAAGGACCGTACGCATAATGGATTTTCCATGGAGATCTCTCCAGTCAAGCCGAATCCAACCTTCATGCACAAGAATCAGAAGTTACCTTCTGAGCATCCTATATCTCTAGATAAAATAAATACCATAAGGAAAACACAACTAGCCCATGTTCAAACATTGGTATAAACCACATGGAACCAAGTATCATCAACTCCCTAAGCAATATCAAAAGCATCTCTAGATATGGAGTTGATATACCCTGTCGTAGGTTAGTTAAACCTTAGGTTATGCAGAATACTCTGTCTTTAGCCATTTTCGATGGTGAGGTCACATTCAGTATCTCATCACATGAGTCATCATCACTCGAATAGATCTCAAATCCCTCTCTAGATTCCAGCATCTCAAATAGTCCACGAATCCTCATATGGATTTCAGAATCTCGAACGAATCACAATCTTTATGTGGATTCATCTCGTATAGATCTTGAATCTTCGAATAGATTCTAGCATATAGATCACGTATATGATTTTGAGGTGGTTACAATTTCGAGACATCTTATATAAGTACACTCCCCCGCTTACCGGACGCTCCAAAACCAATCGATAGATTTTCGGTCAACTTAACCCCAGTTCTTTCAGAAATAAATAGACAATGCATAAGGGTGGAGATCATTTTCTATCAGGATGGATTTCCTTATCGTTTGTCCTAGAAGAAGACTAGTTTATACGTACAGTATTGCATCATCGAAGATAATTGTACCATATAACCCTCATGTTTCTTTTAGATATTTCTTAAGTTATTTTGGTCAAATTCAACAACAATGAGAATGATCGCATATGGAAACTAAATCTCGTATACTTATCACATTTCTGACCTTCTTAACTTACACTATCCCTTGATCAAGAGTAAAGCCCGGTAGGTTAGAGCACTGATTGCATCAAAGCCCTGCCTAGACACTTCATTTTTGACTCTCGGGATAGAACAAGTCTACTTTGTCAGCGTTTAGTGCTAAGTACATGACTAAATAATTTCCATTAACTAGTAAACACACAAAGCATGATTAAGTCACACAAAGCACGATTAAGTCACATAAGCGACTTCTAATCCCTTTTATTTAATTAATCCTTTTATTAATTAAAACCTCCTTCATTAATAAAAATTCTTTTGTCTAATAAAACTTTGTCTATCAATTACTATTTCCTTTGGAAGTAAGCGAACTGTATATAGCAGTCCTCCTTGGGGGATCTCATATGCATACGTTCTAAAAGCAAGAGACGATTTAACTGAATGAGTCCTCCCAGTGGGTTCTCAAACTGTATGAATGCACAATACTCGTATTCACTTCCTTTTTCTACTTGTATATATGTTTAAGATACCTTTATAACAATATATAAATGTATTCTGCTATTTCACTATTCATTTGTACTCTTTTCAATGCCTCAAAAAGTATTCATGTACTTATCTCAAATAGTATAAGTATAAATATTTAACAAGATTTCTTTCTTTAAACCTTTACTTTTTCAATCTTTTTCCAAAAGATTCCATACTTGTTATTACCTTTAAAATATCCATTTAAAAGGTCTAAGTACATTCACAAATCTAGTTCAAAAGGGTTTAAGACAAATGTTACTTAAACATTGTCACTACTAACCCCTCACTTATAATTATCTTTAAAACATTCTTTTAAAGATCTAATTATATTCATGGGTATAATAAAAAAGGGTTAAAAATAAAAGTTTCTCCAACATTGTTTACTATAAACCCAAAACCATTTATACTTAACATTATCTTTCAAACATTCTTTTTGAAGGACTAAGTATACTTATTAACAAGATCATACACTTTTATGTAACTTCCCAAAACCATTCATTATAATTAAGTGTTATTACTAAAACCACTTATCCTTTTATAAAATAATTCACTTACTTTTCCAAACTTATATATATACTTAAATATTTGTAAAAAGGTTTTAAATATCTATGTAAAATATTATTTAAAAATAACTAATTTAGAAATTTGACAAAAATCAACAAATGCATGTTTTATATTTTAGAGTACTTTACTTTAAAAATTCATAAATAATTATTAAAACTATATTTAAACTTATATTCGTTTTCTCATACTCAAATCCAATTTATTAGAACTTCCACAAAAAGATTCCATAAATAAAATAATTTATAAGCCATTTAAATCAAGAAAAACTAGTCAAAACATCGCATTTCCACAAAACAATGCAACATGCCCAAAGACAGCATTTATAAATGCTATCTAAAGTTCTGGGAAGAAAATCAACATGAAAATGCTTTATCTTTATGGCCATTTTTCACCACTTAAAAAAATGATTATAGATATGAAATTTTTACAGTAAGTACTACACCTAGGGTACATAAAAATCATGAAAAGAAACCCTTATGGATATTTCCGATTTCATTATAAAAATTCCCGAAAAACAAACTACATTTTAAAGTACATTTACAGCGACCTTTTTACACTAACTTTCGCCATCTTGTTTGACCAGTTATAAAATCTTTTAAACTCCATTTTTTTCCATTAATAAGTATAAGCATAATGCAAAGAAATTCCTAAGGCTGTCTTTCAAATTAATTATAAAATTCCTAAAAACAAGGCATTACAAAGTGCTCAAATAGCGACCTTTTTCTTGCTATAACTTTTTTGCAACTCTGTTCCACAAGTTAATGAATGATTTAAATTTCAATATTTTTCTAGTATTAAGTACACTTATAGTACTTACTAAAATATCAAAGAAGCCCCTAGGATAACTTTCAAAGTTAAGTTTAAAAATCGTCGAACAGAAGGTGTTTTCAAAGTGCATCCATAAAGACCTTATCACCAATCCTTGCTACCCCATACACCAAAATATGTGTAGGAAACAACCAAAATATATTATATCATAATATATTCCCAAATAACCACATAGAACAAGTTCAATCATAAGGGGATTCAAAGTGCACTTATAGCAACTATCGCCATATGGACCATTCCATATCCATTCCAAATTAAACACACAATCCAATCAACCATTTAAACATCAAATCAAGGCCACGCCATATATTATAAAGGGTAATAGAAGTGATGTTATAAATCTTTCAAAAGCAAGAGAGGTAGTTAATGTCACTTTAACTTTACATTTACATAATATATACATACGAGACGGTGAGTAAACTCACTCAAATCCAAGCCTACAACAAGCACAAGCACAAGCACAAAAAACCCATAAACACCTTCTATAATAAATAAACATGTAAAGATCCGAGCTTTAGCACCAAAACCACAAGGCAACACCACCACCTCCACTTCAATACTCGTAGCCCAATGTGGAACCCCCATTTATGCTCCTTTTCTTCAATTTCAACTTGCTTTCCTTGCTTTTTAAGGTGATCTAAGGCAATGGTGAAAGTTTAGAGAAGATTTGAATTGATTAGAGAAAGATTAGTGAAGATAGAAGTGGATTGGTGCTAATCACCTTCCACCATTTTTGTTCTTTTATTTTATTTCAAGCTTTAGGAATTTGTGAAGTGAACAAAAGGAACCTAAGCCTCCCTTAACTCCCCTTGGTCGGCCACAAAGAACCTCCACCCATCTCCTTTTCATGCTTTCCCACGTGCCACTTTACAGCTCACCATTACCAAATAAATATCCAAAACATTATTTACCCAAAATATATTCTTCCTTAATCCTTCTAGAAGCTCTAATTAATTTTACACAAAATATTTTTAGCTGCTAATTACCTAAACATTAATTAATTAGGTTGGCACAAAAAGTTTGAACTACTTCTGTTGAGAAAAAAACTATTTATCGATAAAACGATTTTCGGTTACTTTATTGATTTTTCTTCAAACTATTTATTTTTGTAAACATTTTTCTAAAACAAGTTTATCATCATTAGTTATTACTAAAAAAGGGGCTTAACAAGGTTATTAAATCACATTTAATCCAAGGTTCAAATATTTAAATAAACCAGGTATTTAAATACGAAGTGTGAAATTCCAGGTCGTTATATTCTCCCCCACTTCAAACATTTCATCCTCGAAATTCCAACATGAGCAACAAAAGAAATAATCACATTGCAATACTCAACAGTATCCATAATCACTAGCAAACATAACTCAGGGTCTGCCTAGGTTCAAAAACCATCTCATCGCACAAGGATGATAAATAATCTATTAAGCGTACATTACGCTCAATAGCCTTAGGTTATTACTTAGTCGATTATTCATGCCACCTACGAACAAATCGAAGAGTCATTCCTCCAAACTCTCCATAAGCCAACAAAATATAGTATACAAATATACTTAAGCTCGTACAATGTACATGGACCATCCATACGCATTACCTGATCTGAGCACTTGTTCAATCACATAATTCTCACTCCCAAACTAGAATAAATCATTAGACCTCTCTAGTGCGAACTCCGATCAGGTTCTATGATTGGAAACCTTTGTTCCCCTTTCATAGCCATATACTATGATAGAAAACCTTGGGATTATATCAAGAATTCTTATCGAGTGTTCCCCATCAAGAATCGAGTGAAAAATCCTTGTTTGGACTGGTATAAATCTCCTAGAAACCATATACTCAAATTTGGATCAAGAACAATCATGCGAATGAAATGATCTATGCACGAATCATATATTTATCTCATTGGTTTCTTAACTATACCAATTAATTTTTAATAACATTTATTTACACAAATAGTATATCTCTTTCAATACTAAAACCATTTATGAAGCATTTCATAATACATAACTTTACGTTTATAGACATTTTATAAGACATATCTTTATTTATAAAACATTTAATAAAAACTTACCTCACTTTATTACTCGTATAATACTCTATTACATCCTAAGAGTATATACCAAAATATCGAATTCATTTTACTTATTGAAATTTAGATGAAGACTCAAAATAAATCCGGGTCTTATAAACGAGTCAACTTTCTAGACTTTATTAATCGTCGAGTTAGGTAAGTAGCTAGGAAGACCAGGACTTTGGTATCCAGACCCAAGACTGGAGTCTACTTTCCTTAGACAATCCTAAGGTAAAGACGTTTATTAGTTGGCCCAATAACATCTAACGGCTACTTAATAAAGATGTTCAATCCATTTTAAAACATGTGTTTTAACTTACTACCTTCTATATTCAAGAGTTATATAAACTTATCTTTAAAGAAAACTTTAGAACTAAACTCCAGATTTCCTTTCAAATCTTTTGAAATAATAATATATACATGTACCTTTTGTAAACCAAATCATACTTTTGGGATTAAACCAAGATCATTTTCCAAAGCAGTATCAAATACTTCATAAATATTATAATCAATAGAAAATATACATATGGATCGAGTAACATAAAAAGTGATACCTTGGAAACGGGTTCTACCAAGTCGTACCATATGTTCCCTTACTAAGAAGTGTAATGTCCACGAGAAGTGCTTACCAATTGAATGTATCTCTTGCCCATTGTTAGTCACTTTCGAACCACTTGAACTAGATAACATAAAAGTACTTCGTTCTCGAATTGATTCGTTGATTTGGTTAGTAACCTCAAACTTGAACAAATCTAAAAACTCCTTACAAGTATTAGTATTCACAAATACTTTCAAATAATACTATTATTATATTCTCTAAAATCTTTAAAAACATTGGGATTTAAGTGCTTAAAATATCAGTTTAAATCCTCTTTGTTTATAAACCATATTTTATAAATCATACTTAGAAATTTATACTAAACTTATTGTATTTGAATAAACTTCTAACCCAATATTATTACCAAACGCCTTAGAGGAAAATTGTGAAACTTAATTCACAAGGTGTTCGCTTCAGTGTTTCCACAAATACTTTCTACCTAGCTTATGCTACGAAAAGGTAAAACTGCTCATAAACTGGTCGAGCATAAATCAACAATCAACACACAATAGTCAATGCTCATATATTAGACAAGCACGACTAAGAAAATCAATGAGGGATAATAGATAAACATCATTAATCCCTACGTAATACACTCAACTCATGCTTGGGCATTTCATACTATATCTTCTAATGAGCCATACCCAACCAAAGCCAAGGTTCTCACTTAACCTTTAGCTCTAATACTAAGTGTAACGACATGCCTTTTCGACCCCCAAATGTTGACACTAATACATCCACGGTATTCACGTGCCGAGCACTCAAGTGCAGGAAAGATAGATTGTTAGGATAAAATAAAAGGAAAAAGAAATAGAACAAGAAAGAGGAGAACTCAATATCAGAATCTCACAGCGGAACGATAAAGTGTAATATCAAAAGACAATACAAACTATTACTCTAAGATCCATAACATTCCAGAGTTACTAACCTAAGTACTATCATTAGCCAGGACAGTTATAACAGCCTACCCTCTCAACTACTGATATATACATTATAGTAATACAAAAGAAATAATAATACTAAGGTATGTGAAAGCATCCAACTTGTCTCCTTGAGCTCCAAGAATATCATGAAAACCTCCCATTCCCAGACTACTCGAAAAAGCACCCATGGAAATATGAGAAATATAAAACCATGAGTAAGACATTAATCTGTTGTAAAAAACTCAAGAAATATGCGATCAATATATAACAGTGCTTTTGAGACCGCACGGATCACCATAACGGTTATCCCCTCAAAAGAACTACCCATCTAATAAGTACATAAGGTGATATAATAGATAATTCTAGGGTGAAGAATATAAATCAGAAAATAGCTGTGACACTTGCATCTCATGACACAACAATATTAGAAGTATAATAAAAACCGCTAAGGTACGTATGTTGATGTGCACGTAAATGTGCATATTTTACCACCATATTTAATCTATTTAAATTAAATAAATGATCATATTGGGTATTTTAACTTGTTTAAACCAAAATTCAAATTATTTCAAATTGTCACATATTCATCTTCATCTAAGGGCAAAATGGTCATTTTTGTGCATATATTAATTTTCTAAAATTTAATTGAAAATTTATGTATTGTTAATTTTGTAGGAATTTGAATTCATATACAAGTGGTTTCATGATGATATATGCATGCACAAGAGTGAAGAGAACAAATGAAGATGGAAATAATTCAAAGTGAAGATAATGGAGGACCCCACCTACCCACCTACCTTAATGTACAAATTAGAGGCTAATGCACATGCTTATGGAATTAATGGCTTCATGTACACTTAAATAATGATTAGTAGAAGCTAATGATTACTTGGCATCCACACTTTCTCAAGGGTATTTTGGACATTCCCCAAAAACATGAATTAGGGTTTAACACATGTATAAGTACCCCTTATGTTTTATGTAACCTTCTTCTCCCTTAGTCTCTCTTTAGTTTAGTTTAGGCTCAAAAATAAACAAAGCTCGTCTCTTCCTCTTTTCATGGCTAATTAGCCATTTCTTTTATATAATCTTTTCTTTTTGCAATTTTCAATACATGCTCTTTTCTTCTTTTGTTTATTTCCTTTCATATTAGTAGTGTAGATTTGTTTATTTATGCAAGTAGTGTAGACTTTCTTTTATGCAATTAGAATAATTTTTCCTTTCATTTTTCTTTCATGTTGTTAGCTACATTTGTTAATCAAATGACAAATATGAGAGGCTAAACCCCTTCAATTTAGGGGTAATGAAGCTCTCTAATTATGTAGCTTCAACTATTTGTTAATTCATGCTCTCTTTTTGTGCTTAATGATGATGATAGAAATGGTTTACTAGTTGTTTTTGCTTTGAATTTGATAGCCTATATTGTTGACATCAAATAGGCTATGCTTAAACAATCACTAACACTAATTGCCTCTTCATTAAAATATGATTATGGCAAAAGAAAGTGATTTGAAATTAAAATTTGATGGTCTATATTTCTAATCAATAGTTAATAGGCCATACTTAAAATAGATTTCATTGTCAAATTTCATGAAAGTTAGTAAGTGATTTAAGGGGTGTGTTATAGTTTGATGGCTTATGTCGGCTAATCAATAGCACAAATATGCCAAACTTATGATAAGCACATCAATTAAAGTACTAATGACCATAAAAGAGAGATTATGATTTCATATGTGTTGAACTACATGATCTAGAGAGTGGATTTATTCTCTAAATTGTCATTTAACTCTTATATTTGCTTCTCTTTTCTTTTAGTTAGTTAGTTAATTCTCTAACTTAACTTTCTCTTCAACTTTGGTTAATTTGATTGAATAGAGATTTAAAATCATCAATTCCCTATGGATCGATCTGTACTCGCCACGTACTTCAATAGTACGCCGTGCGCTTGCGGTTATATTTTAATTTGAAATTTTTTGACGGTTTTCTAACTCGATAGAAATTCCGCCGATTAACAAGTTTTTGGCGCCGTTGCCGGGGATTTGCTTTGATTTTGATTTTCTATTCTTCGAATTATTTGTGTTTGATTTTAGTGTGTGTGTTTGTTTTGTGTGCGTTGTGTTTAAAAAAAATATTGTTTGTTTGTTTGGTTTTTGTGTGCATTTGTTTATGTTTTTGTTTGTTTTGCATTTTCATTTGCAATTCCATATTAAATATATATATATATATATATATACAAGTGCATTTCATAAGAAAGCAAAAATATTTTATTTCACTGCAAATTACATTTCATTCTCTCTTTTACAATTTTCATTTCTGTTTACTTTTACATTGCAAAAACTGTGCAACTGTGCACTGGCTTCATATTGCTACTGACTGTCTTCACAAACATTATGCACATCTATCCACCATACCAAACACTTATCAGTCACCAGAAACATCCCTGACAACCTGTCACAGAGCCATTCCACTCATTGACATACCATTTCAATCCAAACCACCTTGTATAACACAACCTTCAACTGCAAACATATTGCCACACTTCAGACATTTAAATCTGCCAGTCCATTGCCTACATTACTTCACTTTCCAATTCCTCCATTTACATCTGTCATTCCACTTGCTAAACTTCTGTCTCACTGACCAGCTCATCAACCTTCTTCCAAACAGCATTCAAACACCCTACCCCTCTGTCAACTGAGCAACATCAACTTGCCTCCTCTGTGCAAGCTTTGGTGCACATTTCACTGATACAACTGTGCACTGAACTTCTCACAACCCTCATCGAACCACTGCCACAACACATTCATTTCAGAACTGCAACCATCAACTACTGACCATAACTGTTGCCTGCCCACATACATACAACAAACTATCCACACATCCACATTTTCCATCATTGAACAACAGTCAACAACTCGCAAAACATCACCACAACGATATTTCAATTCACTCCTCTGCTACATAACAATTGCCACACAAACCAGTCACCACTGCTTTGTGCATTGCCACTGCCCATATACTCCACCATATACCAACATATCCATGCATCTCCCCCTTGCTGCACACCATAGATTTCCCTTTGTCATTCCACAGCAACCGCCAGAGGCCATACTTGCCTTCCACAAACAAGCCTCACTTCAATTCTCCATACCACACCTGACATTTCAAGACTTACTGCTTGCGCTTCTCCTCCACAACAAGACTACTACCAAACCTCTCTCTGCACACAAGAGCACCATCATCTCTACCCATCACTCCAGAAAACTACTGCAGCGAATAAACATCGACACTTCAACCCTGAACAACATAGTGTCTTTGCCTCTGTTACACTTCATTTCGATACACCTCAAACTGTCAAAAAAAACCACTCACCATACTATCATTGATCACCTGACTGCCATGTTCAATTCACAGCAAAAACACCGACCATCATCGATTCCATCAATCATCACTTCGAAACCCGTTGTCATCAATCAAGTACGAACTGCAGTCATCACCATCGAAACCACACGGTTTCCCCAACAGCAACTACATCGCCTACCACCTAGGCAGCATGAACTCGATCACCAGAATCCCACGACCATCGCCTTCGCATAACACCTGCTGCTTCAACCTCCTCGAACTCAAATTCCCCCAAATAGCACCGCGACCTCACGCCAAAACTCAATTGACCAAATCGCACTCCTCCTTAAACACGCAACCTCCTCCAGCACCTTCAATCAATCACGACTCAAATCACCTTCAACCTAGAAATTTCAACTAATCGCCTCACGATTTCCCGTTGATTTTGAGATTTCTAGTTGCTTCAATCGATTCAGGCCCCCATTTATTTTCTTTTGGATTGAGCATCTGATTATTTTGTTTGCGATTTTTTTAGTTGCGTGTTGTTTCTATTTTACAGGGAAGAGGGGAAATGGAAGTAAGTGGGTACTGGGCTTGTTGGTTTATGGGCTGAGGTTGCAAGATTTTTTTTTGTAAGTAAAACTTCACTTTTAAATTTTGTTTCCTTTTCAAAAAAAAAACTCTCCCTAAATTTTTTTTAGTTTCGTTTGTTTTATTTCTTAATAAAAAAACCCAAGTTGTTTCATTTTAATTTATTTTACTTCTTCCTTAAAAAAAGAAAACAAACAAACAAGTTAGATTTAATGTTGTTTTCTTTTGTATAGTTTCATTCGTTTTGTTTAAGGTTCATTGCTGTTCTATTTTCATTTTTCTTAGTTTCTTCTTTGATATATATATATATATATATATATATATAAATAATCTATGTATATATCTTTGTTTTATTTACAGGTTGCCAAAGCAGAATTGCAAAAGGAGCAGAAGTGCCTTCTAAAATAAATTGCTTGATTTGCTGATCTTGCCCAAAAAAAATATAACTGCTTGCTTATTTATAATTTCATTTGCCTTGCATTGTATATATCTATTGTTTTTGTTTGTCTTGCATTGTTGTTTACTTGCATTTGGAAAAAAAATCAGAAAACCAAAAGCAAAAACAAAATCCATTTGTAGTTGCATTGTTAATACACATTTAAGTTATGCTTTGCATTTCATCCTAGAATTTTGATTAATAATAACGGTTAGAAATCGATAACGCATGATTTTATATTGACAATTTGTCTTCTTTGAACAAATTAATTTCTTGGTTTCTAGGCTACGGCAGAGTAATAACCATTTATAAATATTACGGTGATTCGTAAATATTATAGTGGTTGTTCCTCTAAAGGTACTTAAACCTTCGACTGCATTGCTACGGTGATTCGTGGTGCACCGATAAATCCTGTCCGTTATTTGGCTGAGAACTATCTTGTTTATCTAAGACAATGTGTGATTATACAATTTTGGGTTAACTTAGGATAAATCATTTGTAATTAACCCTTGCATTCATTTAGTTGCATTAGTTCATGCATATTTTAAAAAAACAAAAAAATTTCAAAAATCCAAAACTAAAAAAATTGTAAATATTCCTTTTCCCTTGAAATTTTTAAATCCTTTTCCTTTGAAATTTTAAAAATCCAAAAAAAATTTTAAAAACCAAAATCCAAAAAAAAATATTATAAAACCTTTTCAAAAACAAAGAAAAAAATTTGAAAAACCAAAAAAAAAATCAATTTCTATTTTGAAAAATAAATTCTATTTGTAAATATTTTTCCTTTATAAAAAAAAATTCTTGAAAATGTCCGAGTTTCCCCACTTACATGAATTTTACAATAGTTGTGAAAATCAATATAATCCATATGATTTCACTCCAAATTCGTATGGATATTTTCACAACAACTATTGTTTAAATGATTCAAATTTTGAACCTCAAAATTTTCAAAATGATGACCAACCCTCAAACCTTGAAAAGAGCATTTCATCTTTACTTGAAATCTCTACACAACAAAATCAAATGATAAATGTTTGTGTAATTCATATTTGGGTAATGATTCAAATCAAAGTTTTCAAAATAATCAAAAATTGAATTCACTTCAAAATTCAAACGATTTCGAGTATAACCCATGCCAATTCAATTTTGAACTCCAAAATGAATTTCAAAATCAAAACGAAAATGTGATCCACTTTTCAAATAATTTTGACAATGGGAATCATCTCGACTATGATAAAAGTGAAATTTTTTGTTCTCAATAAATCCAAATCGAAAATCCTCAAGCTAATAATTATAAATTGGATTTTGTTTGAAACTTATATGAAACAACGTGAACAACAAAATCAAATTTCAACGTGTGATGAGTCAAACAATAATCCATCTTTTACCCAAATCGATGATTTTCAAATAACAACTTTTGAAATTGAAAACAAAAATCTTAATGAAGTTGTTGAAAACACGGTAATTGGGTTGGATTTCAATTCTTTTAAGGGTGTGGAACCAAATTTAAAATTCGATCTTCCTTTTCTCGATTTCGAAAATTTGAATACAATAACTTTGGATTTTGAACTTGAGATACGCAATGAAGTTGTTGATAATCCAACAAAGGAAGACGAATTTAACGAACACGATTTCTTTGGACTTTTCGAAAACGAGTTGTCAAATTCTGAAGGGGAAGATTTAAATCACCATTTTGATTTTGAAATTCAACAATTTTTAAGAATTTTTCAATGATGAATTTGAATTTCAATTTGGTAAGAATAAACTTGAACTTCAACCAATTTTTCTATCAACCCAGAAAATTATCGAAAACAAAACAATTCGTACGATTTTTAATAAAACAACATTCGTTTTTCCAAATCAACATTCAATATAAAGTTATTATACAATATAAAGTTATAGAAGGCAATAGAAGTGATGTTATACAATATAAAGTTGTTATTTGCTCTCAAAAGCAAGATGGGCCCAAAGTTTATAACTTTAATTAGTTAAGTCACTTTAACTTTATATTTATACACACACAGATACACACACAATAAACACATACAATATAAGTAAACTCACTCAAATCCTATCAAGCTCAAGCACAAACAAACCCAAGAACAACTTCCATCATCTCCAAACGCCTAAAGATCCAAGCTTTAGCATCAAAACCACAAGGCAACACCACCTCTCCACTTCAATGCTCATGGCCCAAAGTGGAACCCCCACTTGTGCTCCTTTTCCTCAACTTTCAACTTGATTTCCATGCTTTGTAAGGTGATCTAAGGCTATGGTGAAAGTTTGGTGCAGTTTGGAGAAGATTTGAATTGATTAGAGAAAGATTAGTGAAGATATAAGTGGACTAGTGCTAATCACTTTCCACCATTTTTGTTCTTTTAATTTATTTCAAGCTTTATGAATTTGTGAAGTGAACTAAAGGACCCTAAGCCTCCCTTAACCCCCTCCTCTTGGCTAGCCATAGAGTGCCTTCCCTCATCTCTTTTGCATGTTATTCTCATGTGCCACTTTAGACCTTACCATTACTAAATAAATATCTAAAACACTATTCACCCAAAATATCTTCTTCTTTAATCCTTCTAGAAGCTGTAATTAATTTTACATAAAATATTTTTAGTTGCTAATTACCTAAAAATTGATTAATTAGACAAGCATGAAAAGTTCGAATAACTTCTATCAAGAAAAAAACTGTTATCAATAAAATGATTTTCGGTCACTTTATCGATATTTCTTCGAACTATTTATTTTTGTAAATATTTTTCTAAAACAATTTTACCATCATTGGTTATTACTAAACAAGGGGGTTAACAAGGTAATTGAATCACTTTAATCAGTTTTAATCTTGGATTAAAATATTTCAAATATTTAAATACAAAGTGTTGGAAATTCTAGGTTGTTACAGTTCTTCAAATGTCATTTCTAGAGGAAAGAAGTTCGCTCTTTAGGCATGTGGTGTCATTTGACGGATTGGCTGTAGATCTAGGGAAAGTAGCTGCAATCATAAATTGGATGACTCCAAAGAATTCTTTAGAGGTATGCAGTCTTTTGGGTTTAGCTGGGTTCTATCAGAAGTTTATTAAAGATTTTGCGAAGATATCGGTACCTTTGATATGTTTGATGAAGAAGAACCTGACATATGATTGGAGTTTGGAATGTGAAGCGGCTTTTCTTTGATTAAAGGAGTTATTAATGGGTGCTCTAGTTTTGGTTATCCCTGATGGTACTAAACCTTTCACCATATATATTGATGCATGCGGTACTGGACTTGGTGCTATCCTTATGCAACAAGGGAAAGTAATGGCGTATGCAAGTCAGTAGTTGAAGAGTCATGAGAGAAATTATCTGATGCATGACTTGGAGTTAGCTGCTATTGTATTTGCATTGAAGTCATGGAGGCATTATCTATTGGTGATAGATCTGAGTTATATACAAACCGTAAATCTCTCAAATACCCGTTTTCTCAAAAGGATTTGAATTTGAGACAACAGCAGTAGATGGAGTTCTTATCATCGAATGATTTTGTGATTTCTTATACTCCATGAAAATGAAACGTAGTCTTAGATTCTTTGAGTAGGAGGCATGCTAAGGTGAATGTTGTGTTGTTAGAGGGAGGAATTTGGAGTTTATATGAGAGTTTGATTTTCGACCCTGTTCGAAGTATGCATCTGGTTTGTTAGTAGCGATGTAGGTTATATCAACACTAATAGATTGCATTTGGTTGTGTCAAGTGTAAGAGACATCATTAGTTAGTATTATGGAGCAGTTGGGATAGGGTGCGATCGAGCCATTTGGATCATTACTCCAAAGTTCAAATGAGTTACTTGTGAAGAGATGGGAGGCTATACGTTCCACATGTCAAAGAGTTGATAGAGGAAGTTTTGGTGAATGTAACCATTTTAAGATGACTATTCATCCATGAGGAAATAAAATGTATCAAGATGTGAAGAGGATATTTCATTTGCCAAGGATAAAGAGATGGGTGGCGGAATATGTGGCAAAGTGTATGACGTACCAAAGGGTGAAGGCGGAACAAAGAAGCCGGGTAGGCTATGCTTCTATTAGATGTGCTACAACGGAAGTGGCGGTGCACATCTATGGATTTTGTGGATGGATTACCTCAAAGTGGAAGAGAAAATGAGAGTATATGGGTTATAGTAGATCGTCTCATGAAAAATGAACACTTTATTCCAATGGAAAGTACGAGAACGACGACAACATTAGCGACAAAATATATTAAAAAGTGGTTCGACTACATGGAGTTCTAGCTAATATAGTGATTGACCGGGATCCACTTTTAACGAGTGAATTCTGGAGGAGTCTACAAAAGGCTGTTGAGATTGAGTTGAATCTAAGCACAACATATCACCCATAGACCGATAGATAAATCGAGAGAGTAATCAGGGTGTTAGAGGACTTGTTGAGGACTTGCATATTAGATTTTAGGGGACCTTGAGAGGATCATCCACCTCTAATGGAATTCGCTTACAATAATAGCTACCATGCTAGTATAGGCAGGCACCATTTGAAGCATTGTTCGGAAGGCTATGTAAGTCACCTTTATATTGGTGAGATTTACAGATAAGACTATTTTGGATCCAGGGATGGTTAAAAATACTGCAAAAAAGGTGGAGCTCATAAAGGAAGAGAATGAAAACCGCATAAGATTGACAAATGTCATATGTTGATGGGAGGAGGAAAGATTTGGAATTCGAAGTGGAAGATTTGGTCTTTGTTAAAGTTTCTCTGTTAACGAGGGTAGTAAGGTTCAGAAGTTCGAGGAACCTACCACCTAGATTTATAGCCTCATTTCCTATATTGGAGAGAATAAGAAGTTTGGCGTATAGAGTGGAACTTTTAAAAAAGATGGTGGGAGTCTGTAAAGTTTTCATGTGTCACATTTATGAAAATGTATACACAATCCAACTACTGTGATTACACCTAATCCATTGGAGGAGATAGATTTGTAATATGAGCCGAGTTCATCCCGTGGTCCAACCCATATTTTTAACATGTGGTGAAACGACTTAGGAATAAGATGGTAAAGTTAGTTAGAGTGCAACGAGGGAATGACCCGGTGGAGAGTACGTAGGAGCCTGAAGAGAAGATGCAAGTTTCTCATCCTCAACCCTTTTTCAGTACATTTCCAAATTTGGTTGCTTTCTTTAGATTAGATTATTTTAGGATTATGATTGGATGGTTTGGTTGCAAGGCTATATATGGTTGGATTTGCATTCATATAGAAATTTATTTATGCTTATACTAGGGTGTTATGCATCCATGCCTGATATGTCATCTTATTGCATTCATATAGGATGCATTAGCTGCATTTATACATTGTAGGTTTAGAGATTGCAAGTTCATGGCATTATTCATATCTAAATGTTGTTTATATCATTCATATCTATAGGTTGTTTGTGTAAATTGGATTCTATGATTGTATGCTTGATTTATATATGCTTGGTTAATGAGTGGCATTATATTACGTTTTCCATTCCTTAGGAATTTCGGGCTCAAAATTCTTTTAGGAGGTGAGAATGTAATACCCATATATTTTAATTAAATATTAATAATAAAATAACACGATAATAATTGATCTTAATGTGTTAATAAAATAAATTAAAAATAAGGAGCATCAAAATGGTCATTTTTCCACCATTTGAATGTGATGACGAAACAGACGCCATTGCGACCGACTCGGTTTTATAATTCTTGAGTATTTTGGTTTGCCTCATTTGAAGTCCGTATGGAGAAATTTTGGTTGAAATGGCGTCGAGTTGATCGGGAACCTAGAATTTGAATTTTAAAACTATGATAAACTCCCTCCTTCCACTTATAATAGAAATTCACGTACCTTTTCAGTTTCCATAAAAATTGATGCTCCTTCTCTTTCTCCTTCTTTCTTTTTACAGACAAACATTCAAATCATTCTCACTTCCTTAATTCTCCACGAAATCGCGTGAAACCAACAGTATCGCGAACTAGCAAGGAAGCTATGCATCTACATTAACATAGGGGAAAAAATCCAAAGCACGAAGGCATAAAAGGCTGGACATTGGATATCCTAGTAGTGAGGAGCAGTTTTGACGACTAATTCATGGTTTTCTCTTTATACAATGCAATTTTGATTCTATAAATATGATATGTAGGCTCTAATACTGTAGATAAATGTTTATAAGGAATTTAATTTGGATTTAACCAGGGTTTGGGAGGGAATTTGGTTAAATTAATAAATAGAAACTAGATTTGCACTTGATTCTAGTAATTTGAGGAACATACACTCAAATTAACGAAATAAACTATGAAGCCAGACCTAGAAACATAAGAATAGGTACTAGGGACATTTTCAAGCGCTCGAAGGCAGAAAGGAGGCGATTGGTAGCAAAATGACATGGTGAAACATCAAAATCCATGGTGCAGGAATCCACATAATATACACATACACCGATCCATATGTTAATACAACCAATCCATCGGTGGCCTAATTTGGGCTTAGGTTGAACCTGGATCCATATAGGCATATATAAATTAACGTTTACTTATTTGAGTCTTGTTCCTCCTATTTTTTGAAGGAATTTGGAGGCTATTGATGAGGTAAGTGATAGCATTATGGATTCGAGTGAATGTGTGTGATGGTTTATCATTGTTTGAAATGTATATGTATGTTATTGTGATATAGTATAGTGATGCAATGGTGAACGTGAACCAGAACGAGCCTATGGCGCAAGTAGATGACTCAGGATATGGACATAGATATGGATATAGATACGAACCCGTGACATTATTGGGTGATCCAAGTATTGCATTGCTCCCCTGATGACTTCGATAGACTAGTGTGGAGGTAGATGTTAAGCGACCCTGTGTGATTTGGGTGCCCTAGAATGTGAGTCCAGTTAGTACAAGGACAACATGCGACCCTTTAGGCATTGGGCGACCCAGCAAAGTGAGTCCTATATGCGATTTACATGACGATGGACAATAGACGACCCTATAAGGCATAAGGCCAGTGCATGGAAGTGAGTCCACATAAAGATTATGTGGTATGACTTGATGTATATGAGGACTGGGTATGACGTCACCAGCATGTGTAAGGTGATTGAGTGTTAGACTCATATCGTGCTATAATATTATTATTACAATATATGTCGAGTATGGTATGGTTCATTCACCAGACTTATGTCTCACACATTCCTATTTTTTCCCTTTTAATTACATATCCAGGTTGATAGAGTTTGGAGACGAGATGGTATTGGAGATAGAGATTCATTTGTACATATTGTATATGATGTAAATAAGTGTTATAGCCATTATGTGTATTATTACATGCCCCACTTTGAGACCCAAAAATGAATACCAATGATGCTGCAGTCATCACCATAATTATGTTCAAGTGATAAAGTGATATCAGTATAAAATTTTCTACAACAGTAAGAAAGCGAAGTAGCTAAATAATTATATTATATCAAAATGTTTTACATAAGTCTTGACATCAACATTAACCCATCTCGTTCCCACGTAGGGTAAATATGTGATAAGATATAAATAGAGTGTTATGCCCAACATATTAGAATGCCAACATGGACATTTAACCAGATATAAATTCTGGTTTTACATAACGGAATTCAAAATAGCTTTTATTTGCAAAATAAGCCTCCTACTTTGCCTTTTGAGTCTTTATTTGTCTTTTCCAAAAGCTACATATTTAGAATATAAACTTAGCATATTCGAATGAATACACATGATTTAATGGGAAATAATAAAACATGAATCAGGCGTAAAGCCTGGTATGAACAATACTTTATCTTAAGCAAACAACATATAGTTGGACCACACCATTAAAGCACATAACGGGTTTTCCTCTCACTATTCCAATTTCATCAATTACATCATATAATGTGATAATATCAAACCATAACCAAACACAAACATCAATTTCACATAAGGGTGAGATTTCCTTCACAACATTTCATACTAATTTTTACAATCGATTCATTTTTAGACTTGCCACTCGGGCTTTTTCTTATTAGTTTAACAAGAGTACTAGACACATAAGGTGTTAATGAGATTTTTTGTCTCAGAAACACCTAAGTAATTTTATGAAGTAAACACGACGCTGAATACTTTTGTGATTATGAATCAATAAAATTTAGTAGTATTAAATCGCCTTTAGGGGGAATAATTACGTACCTTTTATGCTTGCATAATTATGAGGGGGGATATTCGAAAAAACAGTGAGAATCAGTTAGTTAAATCAATCTACCTTGATTTAAGCACCAAAAATTTAAATAGTAAAGTAAAGTACTGAAAGCAATAAAAAGGACATAGAGTACATGGTTCGGATATTAATGAATCCTATGTCCTTGGGTCAAATGTCTTATTCCTTCTCTCTTGATTCTTAGTACAAAAAGAATGGTAGAGAGTACAAATTTTTCGATTTGTGTGTCCAAAAAGAGTAAAGTAAAATTCTCCCTTTTTTGCTATAGTGCCCCATCCATTTATAGTACACAGAGATTCACGTGGATTGGCAATGTCACTCTTTCGCTCTCTTGATTCTTACCTTTGGATCATGCCACGTGACGACCATCCATCTTGCTTATTTGATATGCATGAATTGCTAACATAGCCTTTGCCGGGAAACTGTAATTTGAGCGGTTGAATTTTGAACTTAGGTGGGAAGTTTGAAATTGAAGCGGGAAAACCCAAATTGAATAGACTGCGACTTTCCAATTTTGTAAAGCAGTAGACTTATGGATTGCACATATGTGTAGACGAAGCCACAATGGGGAAATGCTTCACATTTCAGAAAGAACTACTCCATTATTAGCATTCTAGGACTTTGCTTTAGTTTACTGGGAGCTGTGCCTTCGTTATGTCCGGGGTAGTGATACCGCATAGTATTCATATGCATCACCACTGCCAAAGCTATACTACATTTTTCAATCTGAAATATATCACCAAAGCGTAGTGTTGGAGTTGAGTTGTATAGCTTAGTAGAAGATACTACACCGCTATTTTGGAGAGTGACCACTTTGCATGACTCTATTTTGAGCCATTTACATCGATAGAGGACAATACCACCATCCTTGTCTTTAAGCTAGGTTTAACGATCTTGGGGATCGAGTTGAGATCTCTTGGTTTGCCTTTGAGGAATGAGGTTCGGCTTTGGTCATGGAGCAGTCTTTTCCAATCGCCTCAACCCTCAAGTCTCTATGTTTGTGGGCAGTGTTTTTAGGATTATGGCACTGTTCTGTCACTTCAATGTCACATTAGGATGGCAGCGCATCCCTATAGCTCTTTCATGTTGCTGCAAGATTGCGGCGTAGAACTGTCACTTTAAATGTTAGTTTAAGATTGCGGTGCATACTACTTATGTATAGTCACTTAAGGGGTTGTGCCACAGTAATGTATTGTCAGTGTTGTTTTTGGGGTCGCAACACAGTTTCTACATCTCGATGTTACTTAAAATACTATTCCACTGTTCCAACTTTCTAAGTCTCATCGTTTTGGAACCGTAGCGCAATCTTCATATTTGATACATGGAATCTATATTGTAGTTCTACCTATCGGAGTGAGTATTAAGGTTGCAGATTGGTTCCTACACTTTGTAGCTATCTCAGGTTTTTGGCCCAGTGTTATAATGCCATAGCACGCTCAATATGAGAGTGCAGTCTTTATGTTTTGCCAATGACTTAGGCTTTTGGCACAGTACTATCCGGGTTTCGTTCTTGCTTCCTTTCCATATTTCGACTCCTATCGTGGGAAAAGTTCTTCCAGGCTTGGTGCTTGTATTAGTTTCACTTTGACAACATTTGGAAAATATGGGTGTAACGCTTGCCACCCAAGTCTGCAGCGATCGTAGATTGGCATGGACTTGTCTCTACTTCCATATTTTCTCTGCAACCCATCACTTCTAGCTTTTCTCTTTCTTCTTTTCAAAAAGGAAAAAGTCTTTATTGTTGTTTCGTGGTTAATGCTCAAGTACACATATCGCTTTTTTATTGGCTGATCCTCTGAAAAGCTGTACTTTTAGTCTTTCTGACTCCTAAGAAAATCTATATTGATTATTGCACTAATCTTCCTTGTCATTAATTAACTGACGTTTTGTGGTTTTTTCATCATTCCGATTGTGTCTCTGAGATTTTCATCGAGGTAAGTATATGTCTTTCCTCCTCTTCCTCTCCATTCTTTTACATGCTTTTAAAAAGAGAAAAACCCTAGTTTCAAATCTCGTCTTCTCCACAAATTGTTCCTTTTTCGAACTAAAGAAAGGACCTTCTTTCTTCCAAATAAAAGTAAGGTCATCCTCTTTTCTGTAGTTTCATATTTCTTGTGTTTAAGTGGTAGCTGATATGACAACCTCTTCTTCTTCTCTCTTATCTCTACCGTCTATGGTAACTGAATTGGGGGAAATCAAGGGTATTCTCAATCATTTTGGGTTCAAGGGTTATGTGAGTAGGGTACCAGAGCCTTATGAATGTATTCATACGCACTGACTGGTTTCATTTTTATTTCCCCTGAACATATTCGATGTAGACTTTACCTTCCCCTTAACAAAATCCTTTGTGAATGGCTAACGGCTATTGGTATTGCTCCCATTCAACTCGCTTCCACCTCTTATTCCCTATTTCTTGTTCTTTATGCTAAGAAATGCACTCCTCCTACATGTGAAGAACTCCAATTCATGTTTGACATTCATAAGAGTCCTTTTGGGGGGATTTTGGGTTTTATTATGCCCAAGCAAAAAAATTAGTTCTTATCTTTGTTCTTCGTCAGACCTAAAAATGGAATGATCAATACAATTTTATTTTAAATTTAGATAACTTTCTTTTTTCCTTCCATCCACATCTTTATCGTCCTTTCTTTTCTACCGAGGCTACTAATTCATTCATATCTCGTAGGAATAACATCCTAGGTTTGGACGAAGATGAGAGGAAGTTAAAATTGTTCTTCACTGAGTCTTTACTGCTCAAATATAATTTCCTATTTACTAGTCATAACTTCTCCCCTTCCATCTTTTAATTCCCCTTAGCTCTAGATAAACCTTGGGTATAATCCGACAAGATGGACGATGAAGTTTTTACTTCTCTTTTTTGATATAAAGGAAGATTACCGACCCTAATCTTAAAAATAAATTTTTATATAGGTGTAATGGGTGGTGATCTCTTTGATTCGTTTCTTGATGATGGTCCACCCAATAAGTTAGAGATGACCAATGAGAGGAAGAGAGAAAAAGAGAGGAAAGACGGTGCTGAAGCTTCTGGTCAGCCCTTCAAGAAACCGTATATGCTTTCTCCCCTTCCTCCTTCATTTAAAGTGCCAACTGTTCCCCCCTCTAATCATTTCGGGACCCAGGCATCCAATCCTTTCCTTTACCTAAGGGTGTCGTTACTGACCTCGCTGAGAGGTTAGGTCGTGTCACTCCGGACAACTTATCCCATATCGCTTCTACTCCGCAATCTTACCGCCTTGCTCTTCCACTTCTTGCGCTCCCCTTCTTTGATCTTGCTACTAAACTTGAATGGTCTTGGGCCTATGTAAATACTTTCCTTCTCCTTCTTTATTTAAGGGTGGTTTACTTGTTCAATTCTTACCGGGGTTTACCTTGCTTTGTAACAGATAGGGGCCTCAGAAATTAAGGTTCGAAAGAGGGGGAAGATGATCAAGTCGCATCCATTGCCCGTACTACTAAGCTCGAGGCAGACCTTGCTACGACGGCCTCTAAGAAAACTAAAGTCAAGGAAGAGCTTAAGGCCCAACAAGTGAAAGCTAATAAGATGGAGGAGGCGGCTGATGAGGCCTTTGCGTTGAAGGGTCGAGAGTTGGGAGAAAGGGATGGATTACAGGGGGAGAAGGGCAAAACATCAAGGGAGAAGCAGGTGGAGAAGTTTAAGGGTAATCTTGAACGAATCACTTATCGAGTGCTTTATAAGATGTATGCCGCGGTCAAGCGCCAATTCTTTGCTGACCGTTTAGAGGATACCACCATCGAGGTCAACCTTAGCTTCTTAGGGGACTTCCCAAGGTTGAAAAGGCCCTTTCCTACTATAGGGATGAATGGGCTAAGGAGTTGGTCGCAGAGCATGCTTCCCCTCCTTCCTCATGTGGTGCTTCTTTGCAACAAGATGAAGAGGATATAGTGTCTAAGGAGGCCAAGGACACCTCAACTTCTCATACTCATGTAATTATCTGAACTTTTATAAATGACCTTGTTGTTTCTTGTGTAATAAAAATACTTTTGTTTTTTTTTCAAATTTTGTTGTGGTTAATTTCTATAATTTTCTTTGTTGTTCTGTTATTGCATTTTGAATGGCGATGTTATTTTCATTCCCTTGTTCTTATAGTCTTCTAAGGAAGTAATGTTGACTAATCTCATGAAGGAAAGCATGAAGAAACTCCAAACCTAGACCATAGATCATCTTGGTCTTAATGCAGTGGTGATCCTCAAGCGTGAAAAAGAGTTAAATGAATTGCTCACGTAGCTTGGAGAGGAAACTCAAGGGTTTCCTTCCAAAATTAACCAAATAGTTAAAGAGAAAGAATTGCTTAGTGATTTTGTACTGCATCAGTGGAGATATACCTTAGAGGTTAATTCCCACTCGATAGTCCTAACTTGGAGTGGTTTAGGTTTAGGCTTAGTAATCTAACTAAGGAGTGAGCGCTATATATTATTGTTACTTTTGTATGTGAATTAATTACATTCTTTATATATATAATTGGTCTTTATGTGATACATTTTTCTTCCTTTTTTAACCATAGCTTTGCTTAACTTCCTTTGAAATAAACTCATACCACCAACTAGGTTGATTTCATGGGCCACCTCCCAAGTCTACCGAGCCTTTGAATCCAATGAACCTTCAGTTCCTACCATTTATTGCCCAAGTGACATGGGTGTGCTCGAGTTTAAGGTTGCGGCCACAACTTCTACCATGGCCTTAAAGGATGAGAATCTCCATTTAACATTTACTAACGAAGGGCTTGAAAGAGACTTGAGGAATGTCCTTCCCGAGCTAAAAGAAGCTAAGTATGCACTCGATCCCCAGCACCAATATAATGTCAGGTTACGCACTGAGCTAGATGTTTCAAACTCCAAAGTGATCGAACTACAGTAGACACTGAAGGAGGGTGAAGCTCTTTATAGGATTATCTATGAAGATGAGACTCGGCATTTGAAAATGACTATAGAAAATATGTCTCTTCAGGCTGCTAAGCAATAGGAAGAAGAGGGGAATGCTTAAAAAGAATAGCTGGTCAAGGGACTTAGTGTGGACGTGGCCCTTGCTCCCCATGCAGGCATGGACGTCATTTTTGCAAATGAGTGGAAAAAGAAGTTAGAACTTCACTACCAAGGTAAACTCAAAGAACTGGAAGACCGTCATAAGCAGTAGTTAGAATGGTTAAGGCCGAAGGTACTCCCCCATACATAGAGGAGGGGATGGAAGTATATGCTCTCAAATATTTTGGTGGCTTTTCCAAAGACTCAAAAAAGACATGAGCTGAGCTAATTAATACTTTGGAAAATACGAGAGAGACCACTGTGCTCAAGATCTATGAACACGAAGACCTGTTGCGAGATGTCTAGGCTACCTCCAACGCCATAGCAGAACCTCTTAATGTGCCTGGATAGGGTAGGATTGCTGATCTTGCAAAGAAACTTAGAAGGAAGAAGGTCAAAAGAAAGATGGGGAAGATTAATTTGAAATGAGCCATAGACGTTTTTAATTATTTTTACCCTGTGCTTGACCTAAACTTCCTTTATAATAAAGAAGGTTTTGTGGTGACTATGGGTAACCTAATGGACTCATGAGAAGGTGCCAATTATGATCTAAGGAAGACCTTTCATGTTAGAATAGATCCACCTTCAACTAGCATACTTTAGATTAGGTGTTTCATGGCCAGTGCAGTGTTTAGGACCCATATTTTTGTAGGAGCAAGGGGTAAGGAAACACTCTTCTGTAAACAAGTATAAGTACTTCTTTGAATTTTAGCTTGATCGCATTTTCTTTTAGTTTCATTCGTTTAAATTTTCTTGATTTTATGCCTTGCACTACTAAATGATGTACGGAGGTAGCTAACTTGAGGGAGAAACTCAAGTCTGCTCTGATTCGAATTTCATAATTGGAGGGACTACTGAAAGATGCTGAAGGTGTATGTAAGGCTTTTTATGAAGATATGATCAAGGTACCGAATGACAAAGTTGTCTCTTTAGGTCACTATGCAAACTGGTGCAGAGGATGATTATATTGCATCATTGGCTCTTGATGTTATATCGAGGTCTGGCACTGTCCCTTTACCTCAAACTGGGACCGATCCTAATGTTATTCTCCAATGGAAGGAGAAATTGAAGAATTATTACGAGGCTAAATTCCATGAGTTAAAGAATTACTATACAAGGGGGCCACTGCCGGCTTCTGAAGCAAGGAGCGATTCTAGTCAATTTCCCACATTGGGTGACTACAGACCTTGTTGTTGTGAAAGAATTATAATCGACGATTCTTCTGTGCATGATTTTGAATCATAGTGTAATTTATTTACTATAAGCCATAGTTTCAAGCTTAACTTTTGATGTAAATTTTTTGTGTGGCATGTAACGTGTGTAAAAATATGGGAAACACGCGAACATGTATAGTGAATATAAGTAGACCTCGGTAAATATAAGTAGATCTTAGTTTTTAATTTTTACATGGCAAGCTTTAAATAGTTTCTGGAATTGTACCTGATTTGTATGCTGTGTTGCATTCCATGCATTGCCTTTTCTTGCCATTCTTGATTAATTCTTAGCGTAGTTCATATTTTTTGAATTTGGTCTTTGACATCCATGCTTTGTCATGTGCTTGGCATGGTCTGCCCTGTAATTTAGGGGTAGAATATTTTTTGTTTATGCGCTTGGCATGGTCTTCCTCGTTATTTGAGAGCAAACTATATTATTACTACGAAGTCAGATCGCGTACTTTATAACCTTTTAATTCATGCACATGGTTTTTTATTTTGGAAGAAGGCATCTAATATCCTTACGTCCAGTGTAATCATTTGGCTGAGAGGCCAGGTTATGTATAATATTACCCAGTATTATTAGCTATATCAGTGAAATTAACATCGTAAGATTTTTTATACTGGTTTGGGTCATCTAATATCCCTATGTACAGTTCATTGTATTACTATTTTTCATAGTGTTTTTTATACAAGAAACATGGATCATACAAAATAAGGCATGGGGTGCTCTGAATTACATGTTCTTGGAACTAGATTTCAATCAGGTTTTGATAGCCGATATGCCCCATTAGATAGAACTTCTACTGTAACCAGTGCACCTTCCCAATTTAGGCCGAGAGCCCCTTCTGTAGCTATTACTCTTTGCATATTAGTCTCCCTTGTAGAAGTTTATCCCCATGAGTCTAGAATTGTAGTTTTTTGTCATCCTTTGTCGGTATACGGCAGATCTAATTACTACGTCGTCTCTTTTTTCTTGAATAAGATCAAGGATGGCTTCTTTTAATTCTTTGTTATTCTCTGCCATATACGATATTCTTCTATGTGATGAGACCTTTGCTTCGATGGGGAGCATGGCTTCATAGTCATAGGTTAAGGAGAAAGGTGTATGGTCGTTTGAGGATCTGAATGAGGTCCATGAGCCCATAATACCAAAGTCAACTCCTACACCCATTTCCCTTTAGCCTTTTGCAGTCTTTTATTAAGCTTCTTCTTGATAGTTTTATTTGCTACTTCGACTTGGCCGTTTCCCTATGGGTGTGCGGCCGAGGAAATTTTTTTTATTATCCCGTTCCTTTCACATAGCACTATGAAATCCTTACTTTCAAACTAGATTCCATTACCAAAAACTATTTTACGGGGGGTTCTGAACCTAGTGATTATTTTTCTTACCACAAAAGTGACTATCTTCTTTACGGTGATTATAACTAGAGGTTTTGCTTCTACCATTCAGTGAAGTAGTCTATTGCCACTACAACATACTTTGCCCCTCCTTTTGACATATGGAGTGGACCTATCAAATATATGCCCCGTATGTCGAAGGGTTATGGGCTGGCTATTGAGATGAGCGAATGGGGGTTTCCTTGGGATACTTGCAAACCTTTGACATCTGTCACATTTCCTTACATATTCCTATGCATCCAGAACTGTAGTGGGACTATAGTAACCATGCCTTAGTAGCTTTTTTGATAACTTGGCCCCTCCAAAATGATGCCCACACTGCCCTTCATGTACTTCGCTTAAGACTCCTATTCCCTTTTCTTTAGAAATGCATCTAAGATAAGGGATAGAGTACCCTCTCTTGTATAATATACCGTCAAAGAAGGAGTAATATAGAGCCTGGTATCTTATTTTTAGGCTTTTTTTCTATTTGGAGGTAAGATTCCATTTATCAAGAATTATTTGATAGGGGTCATCCTCGAGTTTTCCTTTTTCTATTGAGATATAGGCACGGTTGGAGACTACTCTTGATTTTCATCCGTTTCTCTATTATGAACTTCTCGAACCGTGGCTCGTTGATCAATATTTGGTTGGCCTCAGTAATGCTTGGTTTAGACCGATGTTTTTATTAGGGCTTTTTTCATTTCCTGGGCTACCTTAGTGATGGCTGGTTTGGCTAGTAAGTCCATAAAAGAGTTGTTCTGAAGTCGGATCTGCTCTATATCAAATTGATCAAACTGCTCTAGCAACCTTTTGGACAGTTCTGCATATTTGGCTTGGGTTGGCTTGTTCGCTTGGTAATTTTCCTGCACTTGATTTACAACCGGTTGGGAAACACTAATAAATCTTAATGTGGGTTATCTTCATTACCTGAGTCCTTAAGCCGGCGATGAGAGCCTCATATTCTGCCACATCGTTGGTAGCTTTGAATCCGAGCTGTACTGCTCCATATAGATTTTACTTATTTGGAGCAATCAACACGTATTTGATCCCTTCCCCATGTTCATTCAATGCTCCATCCACGAATAATTACTAAAACTACAGAGTGGGTGTTTCTTCCTCAGGTTGAGGCTCAGCAGGTAATGTGCATTCTACAATGAAATCTGCTAATGCTTGACCTTTGATTTCCTTTCTTAGAAAGTAGGAGATACCATACTGACTGAGCTCCATTGTCCATATTAGTAGGCAACCTGATGTCTTTGGTTTCTGCAGTATTTGCCTTAGCGGCCTGTCCGTAAGGACTTTGATGGAATGTGCTTGAAAGTAGAGCCGTAGTTTCCTTGCCGTGAGAAGTAGGTTGCAAGCTAGCTTTTCAATGATTGAGTAGTTGAAATATGCTCCCAACATGCATTTTCTCATGAGGTAGATAGACCTTTGAGTCACTTCATCTTCTTTAATCATTGTAGCACTAACAGCTTTATTAGTTAATGCTAAGTATACATATAAGTTCTCACATGTTACTGGTTTTGATAAGATATGATTACTGGTCAAATAGTCTTTCAGATTCTAGAACGCAATTTTGCATTCCTCGGTCCATTCAAAATTGCACCCCTTCTTTACTTGGTTGAAGAATGATATACATTTGTCCATTGCTTAGGAAATAAACCTACTTAGAGCAGCCACCCTACCGTTTAGGCTCGTTACATCTTTCGGTCTTCTAGGGACTCCCATGTTCCTTATAGCCTCAATATGTTCAGGATTTTCTTCAATGCTGCGGGCACTTATGATGTATCCTAGGGACATTCCTGACTGGATAGCAAAAATACACTTTAAGGTGTTCAACCTCATGTTATTTTGTCTTAGGATTGCAAAGGTCTCTTCTAGGTCATGCACATGACTTGGTACCGCTTTTGACTTAACAAGCATATCATCCACATATAACTCTACATTTTTCCCAATATGATCTAAGAACATCATGTTAACTACCTTTGATAGGTTGCTCTAAAGTTTTTGAGTCAGAATGGCATGAGTTTGTAGTAGTATAAGCCTTTGTCCGTCAAAAAGCTAATATGCACCTGATCTGACTCAAACATAGCTATTTGGTTGTAACCTAAGTATGCATCCATGAAGGTGAGTAGCTCATGGCCGCTAGTCACATCCACTAACGATCAATTATGGGTAGAGGAAAACTATCCTTCGGGTAGGCTTTGTTGAGGTTGGTATAGTATATACAAGTTCTCCACTTCCCATTAGACTTCTTTACAAGAAAGGGGTTCGTAATCCACTTCGGGTAATATACTTCCTTAATAAACCCATTCTCCTTCAGTTTCTTAACTTCTTCATGTAGAGAATTATACCTTTCCTGATCTAAGGTCTTGTGCTTTTGCTAACTGAGTGAGCATCGAGATCTATATTAAGTGTGTGGTAGATGATAGCTAGATCTATTCCTACTATATCTGAGTGCATCCAAGCGAATATATTTGTTGATCTCTTAAGAAAGTCTACTAACTCTGCTTTGACTTCTTCACTGAGGTTCTTCCCTATCTTGAGGATCTTTGAAGGACCTTTGGGGTCTACCTATACATCTTTGAGATCGTCTAATGGCTTTAAATCACTCCTTGTTTCCCTAACCTTGGATCTATTTAACTTTCTTCATTTTCCGGTTGGGATACAGCTGAGGAAGTTTGCTTCTAGGCTTTTTCAGAAAAATACCATGCGTAGATAGAGTTATATTCGTTAGTGCCAACCATATGCATATATTCCCTCCTTTTCTTCCTTACCGATGCCGTGATCGTAGAATGACATGTTTCTGCTTCAGTCTTGGTACTTTGTACCGACGCAGTTCCAGGAATTGGCTTGATTTCCTTTTCATTACTATTATCACGGTTATTAGAAGAGACAACAAAGTAACTTTGAATAATTTTATTGCTAGAATTAAGGTTTAAATTGTATAATTCCCTAGCTAACAATCGTTGTCCTCTTATCGACCGTATCCTGGCTATGGTGTTGAACTTTATGAGCATGTCCTTTTGAGATACAACTACCCTCATGTTAATCAGTGCGGGTCTTTCCAAAAATGCATTATATGCTGACGGTTGATCGATGACCAGGAAGCTCGCATAGAAGGACTTATAAAGGTGTACAATTCTGATAATGACATGTAGGGGCGCTGCTCTGATAGGGGTAGTCGTAGTATTATTGAAGCCATAGATAAGCTCGGGGCTTGGCTTTAATACTTTCACTGGAAGCTTCATCTGGTCGAACGCAGATTTGAATATAATATTAACAGAGCTCCTACAATCCATGAAGATCTTCTTCATGTGGAAATTTGAGATCTGCACCGTAATGATGAGTGGATCCTAACGTGGAAAGAAAATCCTAACGGCACCAGCTGTGGTGAAGATTATGTCTACGCATGTTTCTGTCATACACTGAATATGGTTCTTTGTTCTTTTCCTTCCTATACATACCGTTCCCATGCTTTCTTATTTTTCCTGCAAAGTGTGACCCTCCATGGATTGAAGCTATAAGATTAGAAGGGTTTCCTGCTAGATTTTCATTTGGATTTGGAATGAGGTTCCTAGTCCTTTTCCCATTGTTTTCCTTCCGAAAGCTGCCTAAGTATCCTTTTTGAATCAGTCTCTCTATTTCATTTCTTAGGTGTCGAAAGTCTTTGTGATGGCCTTTTGTCCTGTGGAAGCGGCAATATGCTCTGCCTCTGTTCTACTTCACCTTTTTCCCATTATTCGGTACATTATAGGCCAGCATGGTTTTGGTCATCTCGTATATCTGCCTAGGAGTATGGGTAAGGGAAGTTTTTGCTATGAAGTTTAATTCCATCTGTCGCTTCGCGGGTGGATGGTATCCTTCTGCCCCCTTTTCTTCTTATTATATGGAACAAAAACTCTCTCAAACTGCAAAGCAAACCCAGCTTCTTCCATTCTAATGTAGCCGCTGGCCCTTTCATAGAAAGCCTTCATGCTATTACACGGCTTTCTGTTGTTCTTCTCTCATATGATAGTATCCCCTCTTATTCCGGCATGTGATTCCATTAGTAACGCCTCTTCACAAGTCACCCCAATCTGGAGCACTTCAGATTTGAAATGATTGATGAAGTTTCATAAACTCTCATTTTCGCCTTGCTTTACATAGGGCGTGATATTTGCATATGGGAAAGCTTCTCTCCTCCAGTGAATTGTCTTAGAAAATTCCTGTATAGCTGCCGCGAAGAACGGACCTTCCCTAGTCTGTATCTTCCGAACCATCTAGAGGCTACACCAGCCAGATAGACTTGGAAGAGTTTGCACCATGCCATCCTTACTACTTTAGAATGTCCATATAGTACTCTAAGGTGCAGATGTGGTCATCTGGGTTGTGGTTTCATCGACTGTATCAATCGACAGAGCTTTGAAATCATCGAGAAAGTCTGCTTCTATGATGGTTTCATTAAACGGGGAAGAACCTTCTTCCCTTACTTCTTCTCCATTTTTTGTCAGCAAAGCTTCACCAACTGCTCCACGTGAGCCTTTAATTGATGGATCTTGTCCTCCCTGGAATCCAATTAGGATAAACCATCCCTGCATAACGAAGTAATGTCATCATCCTTGGGAGCAGTTCGTGCTTGCTTCTTTAGTAGGTGTGGGTTAATTTTAGTAGGCTTTGATTTGATCTGAGGGTTGATCTGAATTTTTCCTTTCAATTCGGCACAAGTTCTTGGGTTGGCATCACCGTTCTTATTTTTGAAATTACCGTTATCACTAGCACACTATATAATCAGTGAAGTGAGTGAATGATGGTGGTGAGCTGCGGATGTTTTGGGGGAAGGTTGGTCTAAGAGCAGTGTGTTGAGCCATGGATATCTCTAATCCCTTAATGCCAGGTTTATTTGGTTTGTGAATGCTTGAAGAGCGGCTAGGACAGGGTCAGAGGTTGGCTCTGCAGAACCTTGGTTTGGATTATACAGGGATGAATGGCCCTTTTAGGATTTTTGAGGCTAGGTGAAGTTGTTCTTGGTTAGGAGGGGTATTATAATCTGTTGGATTCATGGTATTATATTGGTGCCTAAAGGAAACGTAAGTAGAATTTGCAGGAGAGGGAAAGCTGCCCTCCTTCTAGTGCCAAAAATGTAAATGAGATTTTTCATCTCAGAAACAACCAGGTATTTTTATGAAGTTATCACGACAATGCTTTCGTGATTATGAATCAACAAAATTAAGCAGTATTAAAATTTCCTTTAGGAGGAATAATTATGTAGCAGTTATGCTTACACAATTATGTGGGGAAATATTCGAAAAAACAGTGAGAATCAGTTGGTTAAATCAATCTACCTCGATTTAACCACTGACAAATTTAATCCATAAAGTAATGTACTGAAAGCAATAAGAAGGACATGGAGAATTTACATGGTTCGGAAATTAATGAATCCTACGTCCACCGCTCAAATGTGTTATTCCTTCTCTCTTGATTCTTAGTACAAACAAAAATGGCAGAGGGTACAATTTTTTTGATTTGTGTGTCCAAAAAGAGTAAACTAAAATTCCCTCCTTTTTTTCTATAGTGTCCTATTTATTTATAGTACACAGAGATTCATATGGATTGCCAATTTCACTCTTCCGCTCTCTTGATTACTGCCTTTGGATCATGCTATGTGTCGACCATCCATCTTGCTTATTTGATGTGTATGGATCGCTAAAATGGCCTTCGGTGGAAAAATGTAATTTGAGCGGTTGAATTTTGAACTTAGGTCGGAAGTTTGAAATTGAAGTGGGATAACCCAAATTTGAATAGAATAAGACTTTCCAATTTTGTAAAGCAACAGGCTTGTGGACTGCACATATGTGTAGATGAAGCCGCAATAGGGAACTGCTTCCCATTTCGGAAAGAACTACTCCATTTGTAGCATTCTAGGACTTCGCTTTAGTTTACTGGAAGCTGTGCATTCATTATGTCCGAGGTAGTGATATCTCATAGTATTCATATTGCATCACCACTGCCAAAGCTGTACTGCCTGTTCAATCTGAAATATCAACTAAGCGTAGTATTGGAGTTGAGCGGTATGGCTTAGTAGAAGAAACTACACCACTATTTTGGAGAGTAAGCGCTTTGCATGACTCTGTTTTGAGCCATTTACATCGATAGAGGACCACACCACCATCCTTGTCTTTGTGCTGGGTTTAACGATCTTCGGGATGGAGTTGGGATTTCTTGGTTTGCCTTTGAGGAATGAGGTTCGGTTCTTGGTCTTAGAGCAGTCTTTTCCAATCGCCTCAATCCTCAAGTCTCTATGTTTGTGGGCTATGTTTTTAGGATTGCGGGACTATTCTATCACTTCAACGTCACATCAGGATGGCGGCGCATCCCAATGGCTTTTTTATATTGCTACAAGATTGCAACATAGATCTATCATTTTAAATTTTAGTTTAATATTGCATCCCATATCTGCTTGTGTATAGTCACTTAAGGGGTTGTGTTGCAGTTCTGTATTATCAGTGTTGCTTTCGGGGCCACATCATAGTTTCTACATTTTGCTGTTACTTAAAGACTATGCCGCAGTTCTAACTTTCTAAGTCTTACATTTTTTTGGAACCATAGCATGGTCTTCATATTTTGATACCTAGAATCTATACCGCAATTCTACTTATTGGAGTGCGTATTAAGGTTGCAGATTGGTTCCTACACTTTGTAGCCATCTCTGTTTTTGGCCCAGTGTTATAGTTCCAAAGCTATGCTCAATGGGAGTGTGCAGTATATATGTTTTGCTGCCGACTCAGGATTTTGGCGCGGTGCTATCTGGGTTTTGTTCTTGTTTCCTTTCCATATTTTGACTTCTATTGTGGGAGCAATTCTTCCAGGCACTCAGTGCTTGTATTAGTTTCACTTTGACAACATATGGAAAATATGGGTGTAACTTAGGCCTACCGATTAGTTTCACATTTCACATAATGGTGAGATTCCCTTCACAACATTACCTACTGATTTTTATAGTTAGTTCATTTTTAGACTTGCTAATCAGGCCTTACTCTTATTAGTTTAACAAGAGTACTAGACTCATAAAGTTATCATTCAGGACTTTTATTTGGCTTCCTTTCAAATGCATCCCAAACAGTTTATTAGGTTGCCACCAAGGGCTTACACAACTCATCATCGAATGTAATGTTGTGTTTAGAAAAACCGTTACCACAAAGACCTTACACCACCAACCATCAAATATAAAGTTTAGGCCAACGATTGCCACACAGACCTTACGTCATCAATCATCAAGTATAATATCTTGTTTAGACAAACGTTTGCCACACAGGCCTTACGTCACCAATCATCAAATATAAGGTCGTGTTTAGACAAACGATTGCTACACAGCCTTATGCCAACAATCATCCAATATAATGTCGTGAGTGGATGTATTAGTGCCATAAAGGCCATATATACACATTATCATTCTTTAAGTAAATTATTTCATTTTAACTTATTATTATTTATGGCGATTTCATCTTTGTGAAATTCTCTACCACCACTTAGGAAAGTTGGCTCTCCAAGTGTTACAAAAGTTCATTTATTTGCTTAGAATTTCTTATCACCTTTAGCTATCACAGGTTGTTAGTGCATAGTCGTAGCAGGTTAAAGCTAACGCAGGTTGATAAGTTTTATAGCTATCCTAAATTAAGATTAAACTACAAAAATTTTATAAGTTTTATAGCTAAGTCAAGTTGACACTAAGCTATCTCTTGTTGATATCTCTAGTTGATATTAAGCTATCTCCAATTGATATCTCTAGTTGATAATATCTATCTCCATTTGACATTAACCTATAGCAAGTTGATATTAGGCTATAGTAAGTTGATATTAAGGTATAGCAAGTTGAGATTAAGGTATATCAAGTTAAGATTTAGTATAGAAAGTTGTGATTGAGCTATAACAAGTTGAGATTGAGCAATCGTAAGTTGACATCCCCAATTGATATCAGCTATCTCCAGTTGATATTAAGCTGTAGCAAGTTAAGTTTGAGCTATAGCAAGTTAAGAATGAGCTACAGCAAGTTGATATTGAGCTACCATAAGTTGATATTGAGCTATCACAAGTTGATATTGAGCTACCATAAGTTGATATTGAGCTATCACAAGTTGATATTAATCTATCGTAAGTTGATATCTCCAATTGAAATTAGATATCGCAAGTTGATATCAAGCTATCGTAAGTTGATATCTCCAGTTGATATCATCTATCTCCAGTTGATATCAGCTGTTAAACCATTTTTGACCTAACATCGAAATATTTTAGAATAAAATTTAAATAAAATTCCAAGTATGCTCATAATCAAAATAATATAAATCCAAAATATCCAAAATTCCTAAAATGTCCAAAGTTCAAGACATTCTTCTCTTATATGCAATATTCATTGTTCAATGGTCAATTTGCAAGAAATATGAGTCATCCCCTTTATTCTAGTCCAAAGATCATGGATGAAGTCAATATGAAAATTCTTATTTCTAAAGGTCATTATGTTCAAAAGTTCAAGTCATCTTCCTCTTCATCGGTCATTAAAGGGGGTCTCAAGCTCTCAAGGGAGCTTACAAAGCTCAAGTCCTAAATAAGGATTTATCCTAAGAAAGAGAAAGAAGAGAGGAGCCCCTTATTAAGTGGGGTTGTGTCTCCATTTATAGTTGTTGGAGAGTAGCATGGCTTGCTTGGATTGGTCGATTGAAGTCGACATGGATTGGTGACTTGGCAAGATGGATGGCCTTGATGGTACCATTTGTCATCATCTCAGGACTATAATAGTTTATGCAGATCGCTATCTTGGTCATGGTATCAAAAAGGTGGAATGGTTGCATAGGAGTGCTTTGAAGCTTTATTACATGGTATTTCCTCATATTAACATACCACTTTTTCACATGGCTTATTGTTATTCCTTGATGCTGATTGTTTTCCACATTTTCCTTTTTGCACATCTTTGAATTAACTTACTTAATGTGGAAACACCATTCTACTCCAATAAACATTGCTAACCATGATTCCCTTACCTTCTCCTTTTATTTAACATTCCTCTTCAATTTAATAGTGTTTTATTTTCTCTACTATTAATAAAGAGAATTCAACGAATAGATTTCCACGATGTCTTTTTGAAATTCCGAAAATACCCTACATCCATCAACATAATCTCATCATCATTTGCAACCTCCACCACCATCCACTTTTCAACCACCCATCAACGGAAGTCACTATGACTTTGCTTGAAATAAAAGTGAGGTGACTACCAAAGTTTTTGCACTTGTATCACACATCTGTACATAAATTTTTTATTGAATAAAAAGTAAATATTTCTAGCGATTAGATGCACATACATGTGATTTATACTAGTATTTCTAGTAGTTCTTCCGCATTAATGATAATTTCACTTTTCCGCATACGATAGATTAATTCTTCTATGTGTGATAACATCTTTATCCTCGACTTATGATAGCATGAATATTTTTATCATGCGATGGATTGTACTTCCTCAAATGCGATGGCCCTACCGGCGATGGCTCGTAGCTTCAACTTGTGATAACTTATTGCATCAACTTACGATAGCTTTAGTTCCTAATATGTGATGGCTCGTTCTTAACATTCGATTTCCTTTAATCTTCAAGCATGATATCTAAGTAAACTCAACCTTCGATAGCTCAATCAGTCAACATGCAATAGCTTTGAAACATCAACCTTCGATATTCTCATTCATCAAACTTTGACGGCTTCATTCATCAAGCTTCGATAGCTTTATAACATAAACCTTCAATGGCTTTATTTATCAACCTTCAATAGCTTTATAACATCAACCTTCGATGGCTTTATTTACCAACCTTCGATGGCTTTATAACATCAACCTTTGATGGATTTATTTATCGACTTTCGATGGTTGTATAACATCAACCTTCGATGGATTCATTTATCAACCTTCGATGGTTGTATAACATCAACCTTCGTTGGCTTTATCTATCGACCTTCGATAACTTTATAACATCAACCTTCGATGGCTTCATTCATCAACCTTCGATATCCTTATAACGTCAACCTTCGATGGTTTCATTTATCAACAATCGATGGCTTTATTTGTCATCCCTCGATAGCACCACTCTTTTTTTATTCTTGGAAATTTGGATGTAACGTCAGCTATCTCCAACTGACATTAAGCTATAACAAGTTGAGATTGAGCTATAGCAAGTTGAGATTGACTTATTGCAAGTTGAGATTGAGTTGTCGCAAGTTGAGATTGAGCAATCACAAGTTAAGATTAAGCTATATCAATTTGTGATTGAGCTATAGCAAGTTGGTATTGAGCTGTCGTAAGTTGAGATTGAGCTATAACAAGTTGATATGACAATTTGGTAATTAACTTGAAAACTGATTTACTTCCATTCAAAGGTGCTACTTTTTACCTAACCCCGTCATATGTTGAATTATCATTGGTTTACCAGGGCTTTGTGAGGTTTTCTTTTCATAAATTATTAATACTTAATTAATTAACTAACTACCCTTTTGTAAGTAGTTCTTCCCTTTGCCAAATAATTCATATAAATTCGAAAAAGCATGGGAAAAATCCTAAAAGTTCACCAAAAATCATAATCATCATATTTTGGCTCATATAAAATTTTCAAGCCGAAATTATCAATTTTGATATATTAAATGATTGATTTTTGAAATTAGGCATTTTCTCATATTAGAAAATTCATATAAATTCCAAATGATTTCATAAAATTATGAAATTAAGAAAACCGCCTCTATATTATTATTCTACACGTCGTATAAAAATTTCAAGTGATTTGGAGAAGGTTTGGTTCATATTTTTCTTTGAACACTTCATTAGCTGCCATCTTTAAATTTCCGAACATGAACAAATATTTTCCAATCTTCCTAAACTTGTTCATTAAGATTCAAAACATCATAAATACATATGGTCCAATTCCAAATGGAATTGGAAGGTTTTAGAGAAAGAATTACTCACCTTTTCTTTGATTAAACTTGATTTAGAGCCTTGCTTCTTCTTATGAATGAAATTCCTTCTTTCCCTTTAAATTTTCCTTTTGTCTTCCTTTAAAAATATGGTCGTCCTCTCTTTAGTTAGTTTTTTTTGAGTGAATGATGGAATGAATGAAACATGGAAGGGTTAGGGGGTTAGTAATTTTGGCTTTGGGCTAAGACCTCATTTTATTATATTCTTATTAATTCCCCTAACTCTTCATCTTAAATTTATCCTCTTTTAAATAACTTTTCTTTATTTTTTTCTTCATAAATTAATTTGATTAATTTATTATCTAATTAATATGGTGCTCCAAAATATGGGCTGTTACAGTCTCCTCTCTTTATAAAAATTTCATCCTCGAAATGCAAACAAGATAAGATAATGACCACCATCATCAGAATAACGTATACATAGTACGATAACAACACTAGCTCCCCACTAATGTAAACCATCAATTGTCAATCATAATTTATTAGTCTCACTACTAGCACATGATCTTATGATAACACGAAGCCATACCAGTGTCACTACTTGTCTAAGCAACAAAAATATACATGTCTAATTATACGTGTCAAAACAAGTTGAGACAGAGATTTCTAATCTTATCATCTACCTCCCCAGTACAACCATCGCCATTTTCACTCCATTCGACACAAACAAGTTCGATAACTTTGTGCCTTAACTCTTTCATATCACGATCTACTATTCCCTTGGATCGTCTAACATAAGTCAAATCTAGCTTTACAAACAAGTCCACAATTGCCCTTGGATCTATTACCGAATTTTGATCGTGCGCACATTTCCTCAAGTGTGAGATGTGAAAGACATTATTCACACATGTTAAACAATTTGGTAACTCGACTCGATAAGCGAGCTTATTAATTATCTCGATCACTGGGAGCGGTCCTACATATCTAGTGCCAATTTCATCGCCTTCCTAAAGTGCATAACTCCTTGCATCGGAGAACCCTTCACAAACACATAATCTCCTATTGTGAACTCAAGCTCTTTTTTCCTCTTGTCGGCATAACTCTTCTGCCTTGATTGCACTGCCTTCCTTCTAGCATGAATCAATTAAACCTTTTAATAGTGTCCCTTACCAAATCGGGTGCCAACACGAGCATGTCCCCTATGTCCAACCAACAAATAGGTGACTTACATGGTCTACGATACAGTGCCTCAAATGGGACCATCCCGATACTCGACTGATAACTACTATTGTAGGAAAACTCGCCAAGATGCAAATGGTCATCCTAAGATCCTTCGAAATCTAAACATATGCCCTCGGAAAATCTTCGAGCATACGGTTCACCCTTTCTGTTTGGCCATCATTCTGCAGTTGAAAGTCGTGCTCATGCTTAATTCTATACCTAATGCACTCTCAAACTTTTCCAAAACTCACTGGTAAAGAAAGGGTCTCTATTATTTAAAATACTGCTCGAAATTCCTTGTTGTCTCACCATGTTCTTTATGTATAACTTCGCTAAGCTAGCTATTGTTCTTTTCGACTTCACCAAGATAAAATGGGTAAACTTAGTCAATTTATCGACTACCATCCAAATTCTATCGTTTCCCATCCTTGACCTAGGCAGCCCATCAATAAAACCCATGGACACTAAATCCTACTTCTAAGTTAGTACTTCCAAAGGTTAAAGTAATTCGCTCGGCTTCTGATGTTCATCCTTTACCTATTAACATGTGAAACACATGTTCACACATTCTCTGACATCCCTCTTCATCCCTTCCTAAAAGAATACTCTCTTCATGTCACGATACATCTTTTGTTCCCTCGGGGTGAATGGTAAACTCGGATTGATGACTTTCTTCTAAGGCCTCCATTCAAAGATTTGCTACATTCAAAAAACACAGTCTTCCTTTCTTCCTAAGCCATCTCTTCAAGTCTATCTCGAATGCTTTTTGATGCAGCCCAGCCTGAAGTTCTAGGTCGCTCACGACCTAACGAGCTAACACTTGAGAATAAGTCATTGGGAGATGAAGTCCTAGGTCGCTCACGACCTAACGGAATTTTAGGTCGCTCACGATCTAGTGAAGGCAGCACGCGAGTTAATGGATTCAGCATGATGGCATGCGAACGAGCTAAAAGGTTACGACCTAAGTTAGGTCGCGAGATTGAAGTACGACCTACTTTATGTCGCGGAGATATGAGTCGACCTATGTTAGGTCGCTGGAAGTTAAGACGAGTGAAGTTAGGTCGCCAAGAAGAGATACGACCTAAGTTAGGTCGCGGAGAGGAGTTACGACCTATGCTAGGTCGTGGGAAGATCTGGGGAGATAGGTCGTTCACTATAAGTCGCGAGACTTTAGGTCGTGAAGCCTTAGGTCGTGAAGACTTAAGTCGCGAAGTTTTCTGAAGCCGCTTCTTTTAGATCGCTCGACCTAGTGATGCGGGAAGTTAGGTCGCTCGCCTTAAGTCGCCGAGAAGATAGGTCGCTGCCTCCTGTTTTTAAGTCGTTCACTGCTGCATCTTTAAGTCGCTCAAGGGTAGGTCGCTGCTGTCATGTATTTTAGGTCGTGTTGTTTAGGTCGTTGCCGACCTATGTGTTGTAAAGTGTTGTGTTGTATTTGCTTATGTTGTAATATTTTTTAGGTCGTAAGTCACCTGTTTTTAGGTCACACTATTTTTTAGGTCGTAGGTCGTTTCTGACCTAAGTGTTGGGCAAGTTGAGTCGTGTGATGTAAATGCTATAAATAGGCGTGTGTTGTACATTTGAAAGTTTAGTTGATTTGAATAAAATTTCGTTTTTGTTAGCTTTGTGCTTTCATCCAAATTGGTAGTTGAGTGTAATCTCCTATCTCTACCTTCGACATTCGAGTGCGCTCGAATCTTCGATCGTTGAAGCCAATTCGCGGAATCAAGTGCGCTTGATCAACGCTCGAAGAATTGTAGATCTCTCCTCACGGTATCGTGCGCGATCAACGTGTCAGAGATAGCTAAAATTCGGTATCTTCGGATCAATGAATTTGGGCATTTCAGTATTTCTCAATCCACCGATTGCTACTTTCATCGTATCATCAAATTTTGTATAATCCGCTGCGCCAGTTTGGTATCAGAGCTTGTTTTAGCCAATCATAGCTAAATCGAGTCTTGGAGCCGAGAATTCCGAAGTTGAAGTGTTAGCCGAGCTTGAAGTGTAGAGCCGAGCTAAGTAGAAGTGTTGGAGATTGAAAGTTGCATTATTTGGAGAAGTTGTGTTCATCGTGTTCATCATATTTTCGCAACAAAGTGGGAGATTTCGATCCATATCACTTTGGATCAAAGTTCGAAAGGTGTTTGAATTTTGAAGTGTTGAAGAGTTTCGGCCGAGCTAAGAAAGAGAAGGCCGTGTACATCATTTGGTATCATTTTGAAAGTCAAAGCCGAGAATTGAAGAGTTTGTAAAATTTCAAATCATGCCGCCAAGAAGAGCTAATCGTCACCAAAACGTAGAAGCTTTGTATAGAAGGGAAGAAGCTGATGAGATGGAGCAACGAATGAAAACTTTAGTGAAAAGCTTAATGAAGGGATTGGACGATTAGAGAAGATAATATTAGAGATGAATCAAAATCGAAGAAGGGTTTCACCTGAATCTAACCATGGGGGAAGTAGAGTCTCACCGCATTCCAATCGGGAGAGAAGTGTTGATAATGATCATAGAAGTGCGAGTCGAGATTGTTATAGAAATGAAGATGATCGAAGGCGTGATAGGAATGTGAATGATCGAGAACGAAGGAATGTAGATAGAAGGGATGTTGATGGAAGACGTGATGCTAGTAGAGATGTTGGTGGTCAGGATCGACATCGATATACATCTGATTTTGAAGAGGAGTTTGATGGACGAAGTGTTCATGGACGAGGACGTGGACAAGGAAGAAATCAGTCGGAGTATGATCACAAGTGGGAATCTGGGATGAAGACTGAAATACCGGAATTCAAGGGTGGTATGCAAGCTGAAGAGTTTTTGGATTGGTTGTCTAATGTGGAGGAGATTTTTGATTTCAAGGAAGTTCCAAAACATCGTAGAGTGAAGTTGGTTGCTACAAGGTTGAGGGGTAGAGCTTTGGCATGGTGGCAGCAAACCAAACTTACATGTGAACGGATGGGGAAGTCAAAGGTTGAATCATGGGAAAAGATGAGGAAAATGATGAAAGCCACATTCTTACCTTATAATTATCAATCGCTTATGTATCAGAGGTTGCAAAACTTGAGGCAAGGAACAAAGACTGTGAATGACTATGCTGATGAATTCTATCAACTGATTGCAAGGAACGATATCATGGAGACGGAAGAACAGTTGACAGCCAGATTTGTTGGAGGGTTACGAATGCAGATTCAAGATATGGTTAACATGTTTGATCCTAGATCTGTAGCGGAAGCACACCAGAAGGCGTTGGCTTGGGAGAAGCAGGGAAGACGAGGTGGTGGTGTGTTTACAAATGCCAACAATCAAGTGAAGGGTGTTAGTGGAAGTTCTAATGTTTCAAAAGCTGTTGCAAAACCAGTTGTGAATGAGGTTGGAAAGACGAAAGTCAATAATGGTTTCAAATGCTATAATTGCCAGGAAATGGGTCATAAGAGCAGCGAATGTCCAAAGCCGAAGAAGAGAACTATGATTGTTGAAGTGGAGGATGAGGATGTCGAAGAAGATCTCAATTCACCGCGTGATGGGGAAGAAGCAGTGTCGGGAGACGAAGGTTGTAATCTGATGCTACGAAGATCTTGTTTAACCCCGAAGCAGGAGGAAGAGTTGAGTTGGTTGAGAAGTAACATTTTCCAATCAACATGCACTATTTTGGGAAAGGTCTGTAAATTTGTCATTGATGCTGGGAGTTGTGATAATATCATTTCAACGGAAGCTGTGAGAAAACTGAAACTGAAAACGGAGAAACATCCTAGTCCATATAAACTTGCTTGGTTGAGGAAAGGAGGAGAAGTAAAGGTAGAGAGGCGAGCTCATGTTCCATTTTCTATCGGAAAGAAATACAAGGATGAGATTTGGTGTGACGTAGTTGACATGGATGTTTGCCATTTGCTGTTGGGAAGGCCGTGGCAGTACGATCGTGAAGTACAGCATAATGGTCGAACGAATAGTTACAGTTTCTTGTTCGAAGGCACGAAGATCACATTAGTTCCGAAAAAGCGACAACAAGAAGAAAACAAACTGGAGGAGATTGAGGAGCTGAAAACTTTATTATCTTTGAAGGAGTTTGTTAAGGAGGTTGAGGAAGAGCCGGATGTATTCTTGTTAATTGGGCGTGAGAGCAGTGAAGAGGTTGAAATTCCAGAAGAAGTGAAACCAGTATTGAAAGAATTTGAGGATGTATTTCCAGAGGAGTTACCAAAGGAGTTACCGCCACTAAGAGACATTCAACATCAAATTGATCTTGTTCCGGGAGCAATGTTGCCACATAGACCACATTATCGAATGAGTCCGAAGGAACATGAAGAATTGAGGAGGCAAGTGGAAGAATTGCTTGAACAGGGGCGTGTGCAGGAAAGCTTGAGTCCGCGTGCTGTGCCAGCTTTGTTAGTACCGAAGAAGGACGAGACGTGGAGAATGTGCACTGACAATCGAGCATTGAATAAGATTACTGTGAGATATAGATTTCCAATGCCGAGGTTGGATGACTTTCTAGATCAATTGAGCGGAGCTACTACTTTTCGAAGATTGATTTGAAGAGCGGATATCATCAAATTCGTATTAGGCCAAGTGATGAGTGGAAGACTGCCTTTAAAACCAGGGAGGGTCTATACGAATGGTTGGTAATGCCATTTGGCTTATCAAATGCGCCAAGTACATTTATGCAGGTGATGAATCTGATTTTTAGACCATTCATTGGGAAGTTTATGGTGGTGTATTTTGATGATATTCTGATATACAGTGGAAGCGCAGAGGAACACTTGCAACATCTGAGAGAAGTGTTGATGGTACTGCGACAAGAACAATTTTATGCTGCAACAAAGAAATGCGTGTTCATGACGCATAGTGTTTTATTTTTGGGATATGTTGTATCGAAAGAAGGAATACAGGTGGACCAAAGTAAAGTTGAAGCTATCAGAGATTGGCCACAACCCAAGACGATAACAGAGGTTCGGAGTTTCCACGGGTTGGCTTCATTTTATCGGAGGTTTATTCCACACTTTAGTAGTGTGATGGCGCCTGTGACTGATTGTATGAAGGGTAAACAGTTTTCATGGTCAAAGGAAGCAGGGGATGCTTTTGGGAAGATCAAGGAGTTGCTGACATCAGCACCAATTCTAATATTACCGGATTTTCAGTTAGTGTTTGAACTACATACTGATGCATCCAAGGTTGGGATTGGAGGAGTGTTGAGTCAGAGGGGACGTCCTATTGCGTATTTTAGTGAAAAGCTATCGGGAGCGAAGATGAGATATAGTACTTATGATGTGGAATTTTATGCTGTTGTGCAAGCTATTAAACATTGGAGACACTATCTATTTCAGAAAGAGTTTGTTCTTTACACTGATCATGAGGCATTGAAGCATTTACAAGGGCAAGACAAGATTTCAGCGAGGCATGCATCGTGGATTGCGTACCTGCAGCAGTTTACCTTCGTTGTGAAACACAAATCTGGGGTTACGAACCGTGTGGCGGATGCGTTGAGCAGAAGGAATCATGTGTTGACTACAATGAAGATTGAAGTAACAGGGTTTGATGTGTTGCCAGAAATATTTGTCGATGATCCTTACTTTGCAAAGTTTGTTGATAAAGTCAAGGAGGGAGAGACGGATGGGTTTTTGATGGTAGATGGTTTTCTGTTTAAAGGAAATCGATTATGCGTACCGGATTGTAGTTTGAGAATGCAGATTGTGAAGGAGCTACATGAAGAGGGCCACGTAGGTAGAGACCGTACGTTACAGCTGATCTCTCAATCTTATTTTTGGCCATCAATGAGGAAAGAAGTGGAAAGGTTTGTGGAGCGATGTCATATCTGTCAGGTTTCGAAAGGAACTGCGACCAATGCTGGATTATATATGCCATTACCTGTACCAAATAAGCCTTGGGTTGATGTGAGTATGGATTTTGTTTTGGGATTACCGCGAACTCAAAGGGGAAACGATTCCATTTATGTGATGGTTGACCGATTTTCGAAAATGGCACATTTTATTGCTTGTAAGAAGACGGCGGATGCTGTTCATGTTGCTCAATTATTTTTCAAAGAGATATATCGACTTCATGGATTGCCAGAATCTATTGTGTCGGACAGGGATACTCGTTTTCTGAGTCATTTCTGGCTAAGCTTGTGGAAGATGGTCGGAACGAAGCTGAATTTTAGTAGCGCTTACCATCCACAAACTGATGGACAAACGGAGGTGGTTAACAGATCGCTGGGGAATTTATTGCGATGTCTGGTGAAAGATAATCTGAAGAGTTGGGATATGAAGCTATGCCAAGCAGAGTTTGCTCATAATCATGCTATAAACCGTAGTGCGGGTTTCAGTCCATTTCAGATAGTGTATTCAAGCTTACCAAAGGGGCCATTGGATTTGACGATAATACCACAACCAAAGGAAACCGTTAAACGGGCTGTTGACTTTGTTGATGGATTGGCGGAATGTCATAAAATCGTTCAGGAATGATTGGAGAAAGCAAATGAAAAGTATAAACGATCTGCAGATTTGAAGCGAAGAAGCGTCGAGTTTAATGAAGGAGATCTAGTATATGCTGTGTTAACAAAAGATCGTTTTCCAATGGGAGCATACAATAAACTTAAAGCACGAAAGATTGGTCCTGTAACGATTGTGAAACGGATCAATGAAAACGCTTATAGGTTAAAGCTGCCAGAGGATGTGTACACTTCTGACGTGTTTAATGTTAAACATCTTATACCGTATCATGGGAATGAATTTGTTGTGGAAGAGGAGGGCGCAAATTCGAGGACGAATTTTTCTCAACCTGGGGAGGATGATGCAGCCCAGCCTGAAGTTCTAGGTCGCTCACGACCTAACGAGCTAACACTTGAGAATAAGTCATTGGGAGATGAAGTCCTAGGTCGCTCGCGACCTAACGGAATTTTAGGTCGCTCACGACCTAGTGAAGGTCGCTCATGATCTAGTGAAGGCAGCACGCGAGTTAATGGATTCAGCATGATGGCATGTGAACGAGCTAAAAGGTTACGACCTAAGTTAGGTCGCGAGATTGAAGTACGACCTACTTTATGTCGCGGAGATATGAGTCGACCTATGTTAGGTCGCTGGAAGTTAAGACGAGTGAAGTTAGGTCGCCAAGAAGAGATACGACCAAAGTTAGGTCACAGAGAGGAGTTACGACCTATGCTAGGTCGTGGGAAGATCTGGGGAGATAGGTCGTTCACTATAAGTCGCGAGACTTTAGATCGTGAAGCCTTAGGCCGTGAAGACTTAAGTCGCGAAGTTTTCTGAAGCCGCTTCTTTTAGATCGCTCGACCTAGTGATGCGGGAAGTTAGGTCGCTCGCCTTAAGTCGCCGAGAAGATAGGTCGTTGCCTCATGTTTTTAAGTCGTTCACTGCTGCATCTTTAAGTCGCTCAAGGGTAGGTCGCTGCTGTCATGTATTTTAGGTCGTGTTGTTTAGGTCGTTGCCGACCTATGTGTTGTAAAGTGTTGTGTTGTAATTGCTTATGTTGTAATATTTTTTAGGTCGTAAGTCACCTGTTTTTAGGTCGCACTATTTTTTAGGTCGTAGGTCGTTTCCGACCTAAGTATTGGGCAAGTTGAGTCGTGTGATGTAAATTCTATAAATAGGCGTGTGTTGTACATTTGAAAGTTTAGTTGATTTGAATAAAATTTCGTTTTTGTTAGCTTTGTGCTTTCATCCAAATTGGTAGTTGAGTGTAATCTCCTATCTCCACCTTTGACATTCGAGTGCGCTCGAATCTTCGATCGTTGAAGCCAATTCGTGGAATCAAGTGCACTTGATCAACGCTCGAAGAATTGTAGATCTCTCCTCACGGTATTATGCGCGATCAACGTGTCAGAGATAGCTAAAATTCGGTATCTTTGGATCAACGAATTTGGGCATTTCAGTATTTCTCAATCCACCGATTGCTACTTTCATCGTATCATCAAATTTTGTATAATCCGCTGCGCCACTTTTAGTTCCTCAACATCAGCACCCATTCCCCATCGCCTAATTATTTCGATCAACAACGGGTCTTTTCTTTTCTTGTAGCAATTATACTTATAAGGGTTGGATGTACTTCCAAACTTGCTACCATCCTCGAATCTCGACTTGATCCTGCACTTGTTCTATATTGCACTCCACAAGACTCCAACGTCTCTTATATCTTCCATTCCACAATCATGGCTAACACTCCATTCTGATGCTTTCTACTCAAAACATTTTCAACCTTATTCCCCTTTCCTGGTTTATATTCTATACTGAAGTCATATGTCGCTAAGAATTCTAGTCATTTCTGTTACCTCATTTTCAACTCCATTTTAGAGAATAAATACTGAAGGGACTTGTGGTCTGTATACAATTCGAACCGCTCTCCACAAAGATAATGTCTAAAAATCTTTAATGCAAAAATTATCGTTACCAACTCCAAGTGATAAGTCGGATATCTAAATTCATGCGGTCTCAACTGCCTTGATGCATAAGCTATCACTCGCCCTTCTTGCATCAGCACCGCTCCAAAACTTATTCCAAAAGCATCTGTATACACTACCAAGTCCTGATTCCCTTCAGGTACGATCAAGATAGTAGCATTTGTCAATAACTTCTTCAACTCTTGAAATGACCCTTCACACTTATCAGTCCATGCAAACTTTTTATTCTTTCTTGTCAACTTAGTTAAGAGTACTGCTATACACGAGAAGTCATTAATGAATCTGCGATAATAGCCATCCAATCCCTAGAAACTTCTTATTTCTGTTACCATCTCCGGTTTCTTCCAACCTTTAATGGTTTCTAACTTCGATGGATCCACCGCCAATCCATTCTCTAATAGAACATGCCTAAGAAACTTAACTTCTCATTTCCAAAAGTGGCACTTTGAAATTTTCACATTTAATTTGTGTTGTTTCAATGACTCCAACACCAACCTAAGATGGACTGCATGGTCTCTCTTGTTATTAGCATACACCAAAATATCATCAATGAAGACCAAAAAAATTTATCCAATTGATCGTGAAAGATTCGGTTCATAAAATCTATGAAGAATGCAGGTGCGTTGGTCAGTCCAAATGGCGTCGCTAACCACTCGTATGAACCATATCCTTTTCTAAATGCAGTCAATGGAACACTATCCTCTACTACCCTTGGTTGATGGAATCACATTGCCAAATCTAACAATGGGAATATTCTAAATCCACTCAATTAATCAAACAATTCGTCTATCATAAGCAATGGATTATGATTCTTCACAGTGAGCTCATTCAACTTTCGATAATTAATACACATCCATAAAGTTCCATCTGACTACTTTACAAATACCGTAGACCCTCCCCACGGCAAACTACTTACCCTAATGAAACTCTTATTCCCAAGTTTCATCAGCTTCTTCTTCAATTCTTCCATCTCCTTGGGCGACATTCTGTTAGGTGGTCTACTAACAGATTGTGCCCCCGACATCAAATTTATAAAGAACTCAATCGCTCTCCTTGGTGGTGATCCCGTTACTGGTTCAAAAACAATCATAAACTTCCGGACTACCTATACTCTAGTTATATCTTCCTCTAGATCCTTCATCGTGCACAATGTCAATCCCGACATTTCGTCCATCACATCTAGCGCCACCATGATCCTTTCCATCATTTGGATTCCATAAAGTGATGAATCTATCAGCACAAAAGATCTTAATGTCATTATGTACTAACCAGTCCATACCCAAAATTACCCCATACCCCCACGAAGTCAAACATATATGGGTTAAAAACAAACAAATGACCACACAAATCAAATACAAGGTCGATGCACCTTAATTTGAGAGTAGCATACCCACCAATTGGATTAACCATGCATAAAGATAGGACTAAATGGGTAGTATCTAACTCCAACTTATCCACTGCATCTTTTAAAATAAAAGAATGGGTAGGACCTATATCAAAAAGAGCTCTAACTGAAGTACTAGTGATTAACATCATACCTCCTAACAACTTTCTTCCACTTCTCTTGAGCCATTTGTCCTGTTGACGGTCCTTTCAAAGCAAAAAAGTTTGGCCGCTTTTACTCGCTATAGCCTTTCTTCTTATGCCCAGGTTTGTCATAGACAAAGAATTTAACCTTCACCTCCCGAACCGGCTCCACACGCTTACTCGCATAGTGCCCCTTTGCCTACAATTGTAACATGTCACATTAGCGGCATCCTTCCACTCTCCTCCACCCTTAGCCTTTCCTCTCTACTGTTGGCATTTCTTACCTTTCTGATATGGAGCAAACTTTCTTTTCTTTTTATCAGTCCGAGTCATCTGCCCCATGCCTCACCTTTTAGCATACATTAGTTTATACCTCCTCTCCATATCTACCACTTCGTTGAATGAAATCGCTAGATGAGTCATTTTTTGGTCACTTAATACTGGCCTAAATCCCAAGAAAAACTTCTCAACCTTCTTTCTCGGTGTCCTAATTAGATCAGCTCCATACATAGACAATGCATTAAACTTTTGCACATACTCTGACACTGTAAAATTCCACTATTATAGCTCCATGAACTCTCGAAATAACAGCTCTGATCCTGGAACATACTATTCTTCAAGCATCTCCTTTAACCTTTCCCAAGTGATTTCCTGCTCAAGAATCTCTAGTCTCATAGTTCCCCATCGGACACTTGACAGTCCCTTGAACTATCTAGATATGAGCTTCGCCTTTTGAGCATCTATCAGCACTAAGTCTTCACAAATCCTCTCACACATCACCAGCCAATCACTAGCCTCCAATACCTATTTTGTTCCATCGAAAATTTCTCCTCCCAGGCTCCTGAAATCCTTATTTATTTTGGCGAAATCCTCTCTAACTGGCTACACCGGCCCCCTTGGTACATTTTGGGCCTATGATGGTACTTGCGGCCGGGCTAGGTTTGCTAAAAACTGCTGAAAGAGTGCATTTATTCATATTCTCTACAATTGGGGCAGACATTTCATTACAATCTTCAGCACGAACTTCCGAGGATTCCTCCCCTCCATAGTCGTTAGTATGAGTACTATTGGTTCATGTACTCGCATTTGTCCTTCCTTCTTCCAAAGTCAAATGTCCACTTCACAGATCCATTCCGTCTTTCTACGTACGAAAGCGATCGTAAGAAGTGGAAGTAAAAGAGAGCAATAACAATAGTGGAGGGATGGATATATTCACCAATATATCTATATCAAAATATAAGTATTCCATATATATATATATATATATAGCATATACCCTCACTAAGGTATTTGTTTTCTAGTTATCTAACTCATACTTAGTTCTATTTCACTAAAGGGTCCCCTAACCTAAGCTTCAATACCAAGTTATAACATTCCCCACTTTGAGACCCAAAAATTAACGCCAATGATGTTGTAGTCATCACTAGAATTATTTTCAAGAGACAAAGTGAAATCATTATAAAAATTTCCACAACATTAAGTAAACAGAGCAGTTAAATAATTTCATTACATCAAAATGTTTTACAATAGTTGTTACATCTACATTAACCCATCTCATTTCCATGCAGGGGAAGATATATAATAAGATATAAATAAAGTGCCATGCCCGATATATGAGGATGCCGACATGGAATCAAACAGTTACAAATTTTGCTTGTACATAATGGAATTTCAAAATATATTTTATTTGCAAAATAAGCCTCATGCTTCGCTTTTAGAATCTTTATTCGTCTTTTTCAAAAACTACCTGTCCATACCATAAAATTAGCCTACTCGAATGAGTATCTGTAAGTTTATGGGAATAATAAAAACACGAGCGAATATAAATCCTGACATGAGTAATAATTTACCTTAAGTAAATAATCATATAGTGAGACCACGCCGCTAAAGCACGGAATGGGTTTCCCCCTTACTATTCCAACTTTATCAATTGATCATATCAAACAAAGACCAAACATAAATAATCAATTCACATAAGGGTGAGATTCCCTTCACAACATTTCCTACTGATTCTTATGGTCGGTTCATTTTTAGACTTTCCACTTGGGCCTTTATCTTGTTGGTTTAATGAGAGTACTAGACACATAAGGTTATCACTTAGGAGTTTTATTTTACTTCCCCTCAAATGGATCCCAAACAATTTATTAGGTTTCCACCAAGGCCTTACACCACCCATCATCGAATATAATGTTGTGTTCAGACAAACGGTTTCCACAAAGGCCTTACACCACCAATCGTCAAATATATAGTTTAGACCAATGGTTTGCACACAGGTCTTACATCACCAATTATCAAGTATAATGTCGTGTTTAGCAAAGCGGTTGCGACACATGCCTTACGGCACCAATTGTCAAATATAAGGTCGTGTTTAGAAAAACGATTGCCACACAGGCCTTATGAACAATCATCTAATATAAGTTTATAAGTATACGTATTAGTGCCACAAAGGCCGTATAATTACATTGTTATTCATTAAGTGAGTTATTTCATTTTAAGTTTTTATATTGTTTATGGCTATTCATCCTTATGAAATTCTCAACCACTACTTAGGAAGGCTAGCTTCCTAAGTCTTACTGAAGTTCATTTATTTACTCAGAATTTCTTAGCAGATTTAGCTATCATAGGTTGTCAGTGTACATCCATAGCGGGTTAAAGACTAACGTAAGTTAATAAGTTTTATAGATATCTCAAATTGACATTAAACTATAGCTTTTTGATAAGTTTTATAACTATCTCAAGTTGACATTAAGCTATCTCTAGTTAACATCTCTAGTTGATATTAAGCTATCTCTGCTTGATAGTAAGCTATCTCCGATTGATATCTCTAGTTGATATTAGGTATCTCTGATTGACATTAAGCTATAGGAAGTTGATATTAAGCAATAGTAAGTTGATATCGAGCTATGGCAATTTGATATTGAGCTATGGTAGTTTGATATTGAGCTATGGCGGTTTGATATTGAGCTACAAAAAGTTGAGATTGAGCTATCGCAAGTTGGCATCTCCAATTGATATTAGTTATCTCTAGTTGATATCAACTACCTTTAGTTGACATTGAGCAATAGCAAGTTGAGATTGAGCTATAACAAGTTGAGATTAATTTATATCAAGTTTACATTTAGCTATATCAAGTTAAGATTGAGCTATAACAAGTTGAGATTCACTATAGCAAGTTGAGATTAAGCTATAATAAGTTGATATTAAGCTATCACAAGTTGATATCTCCAATTGATATCAGCTATTGCAAGTTGATATCAAGCTATCGCAAGTTGATATCTCCAATTGGTATCGGCTATAGCTAGTTGATATCAGCTATCTCCAGTTGACATTAAGCTATAGCTAGTTGTGGCTGAGCTATAGCAAATTGAGATTGAGTTATCATAAGTTGAGATTGAGGTATAGCAAGTTGAGATTGAGGTATAGCAAGTTGATATGGCAATATGATAATTAACTTGAAAACTAATTATTTCCATTCAAATGAACTACTTTTTTTACCTAACCCGGTTATATGTCAAATTATCATGGGTTTACCAGGGTTGTATGTAATTTTCTTTTCGAAAATTAATAATTACCTTGTCAGTTAATTAATTAATCAGTTATCCTTTTGTAATTAGCTATTCCCTTTGCTAAATACTTCATATAAATTAGAAATGCATGGTAAAAATTCCTAAAATTCAACAAAAATCCTAGTCATCATATTGTTTCTCATACAAAATTTTCAAGCCAAAATAATTATTTTGAATATTTTAAATAATTAATTTCCAAAATTAGGCATTTTCAACTTAAAAAATTTGTATAAATTCCAAATAATTTTGAAAAAATATGAATTAAAAACCTACCTCTACATTATTATTCTACACATCATATAAAAATTTCAAGTGATTTGGAGAAGGTTTTTTTTCACATCCGTCAAACACTTCATAAGTCATTTAAATTCCAAACTTGAAAAAAAAAATTCTAATCTTCCTAAACATGTTCATTAACATTCAAAACACCATAAATACGTACAATCCAAATCCATATAAGTTTAGGGGTCTTATAGAAAGAATTACTCACCTTTGTTTGACTAAACTTGATTTAGAGCTTTGCTTCTCCTTGTGAATGAAACTCCTTCTTTTCCTTTAAATTTTCTTCTTCTCCTCCTTTGAAAATATGGTTGGCCTCTCACTAGTTAGTTTATTTTGTTTTGTTTTTGAGTGAATGATGGAATGAATGAAAGGTGGGATGATTAAGGATTAGTAATTTGGGCTTTGGACTAAGACCCACATCCTAGCCTATTCTTATAAATTCCCCTAACTCTTCATCTTAAATTTATTCCCATTTAATAAATTTTATTTATTTTTATCTTCATAAATTAATTTAATTTATTTATTGTTTAAATAATATCAATATTATGCTCCAAAATATGGGGTGTTACATGTATGGTTTGGGTTTGACTAGTATTGTACAGACATATGTATTTGGTAGATAGACATTATGGTAATGTGATTATGATTTATGTTGTATTATATTTAATTTTCTTCCATTATGAAACTCTAAAAGTTATTAGTTAGATTTGTATCTATTTATTTTATTTTACCCTAGTGACTCGTCATTTTGGTTCTCAAGGAGTTGATGTCGGTTCGGGCGTTGAACCCGAGGGTCGAAAAAGGTGGGTTGTTACATTTGGTATCAAAGTGAAACATACCTTTAAGATAGGAATTAGGGATGTATTAAGACAGCATTTTTGTAATTTTCTATTAAATACATGTATTATATAGGAATCAAGTACATATGCATACACCGTTTACTGTTCTAGTTTTGTTTACTATCTATAGAAGGGTTGCTAATAAATCTCATTTTACTGATAGGTGAAACGAATAGTTGAGTTGAAACCAAAATAGAGACAAACGCGACCAATTCTAGTGGGGTAGAGATTAGGGCAGGGACTTTCATCCAAGTAGATGTACTGTATATTCCTTGAGTAAATATTCCATTATGCTTCAGACGCTATATCCAAGCAACCAACCAAGCTAGTACCGATTCCACTAAACCTATAGCCACTACTACCACTAGCAACCAAATGTGATTCTAGTCCAACACCACCAACTATTGACTTTCCTAAGTTGGGTCCATATTTAACTACAATCAAAGTGGAGTATCCACATTGAAGTTCGATAGTATTCTCAAGTTGAGATAATTATGTAATATTGTCACTTCGAGATTCTTTGTTTAACCTTAGTTGTATTGACCAATAGAAAACTCTCAAATAAGTCATTCCAAAGTTACCCAATAATTATTAGTACATAACCTCTTAGTTCCCCCAATAGCCATGAGTAATACATTTTCCAATGTTTAGAAAGCGTCACGTACACTAGTTTCAATGGATAAGTCGATATTCTTTCTCAAAACATCTTGGCTAGGAATATTTAAAATAACATGTTATTTTATTTATATTGATAATTCTCTCATGGTTACAACTCTTTGTAACAACTATCACATAACGTATTATTTAAGGATTCTCTAATTATATACTTTAAATTTATTCATTTAACTTATTATATCACTGTATAAAAAGCATATAATAGAAAATAAATACCTATATAATGAACAAGATTGCATATAGTGTTAGATATATGTAACAAATTACATAATTTCCCATAAGGCATATCCCTAATTCTTTTAATTTTGACAAAGAAATGTGAACTGGCACTCCAAGAGCTGAAGCTTTAGCAATAGAAGCTTGGATTTTTTTAATGCTAGAAGGGAATGGAGATATGGTAGTGTGCATGATGCTTCAGGTTTAGTGTTAGGAATAGTGTTGATGTAGAAAGATAAAGTGATAGCTTATGCATCTAGGTAGTTGAGATCCCATGAAATTCAGTATCCAACTCATGACTTAGAGTTAACAGCTGTTATCTTCGCATTAAAGATCTAGAGATATTTCCTATTAGGGGAAAGGATTGAGATATTTACTGACCAGAAGTTCTTGAGATATTTGGTCTCCTAAAAAGAGATGAACATGAGACCATAGAGATACTTAGAAATTTTTTGGCACGTATGATTTTGGGATAGAGTATATCTCACATAAGAGAAACAATTTGAAGATTCTTTGAGCTGAAAGCAGCATAGTTATGTTTTGGCTATGATTGAGGAATGGAATGTTTTAGAAAACCTGACTACATGTATTATTTAGTTTTGGTCTAGTGCTGGTTCAAGTAGAACTTTAGGGGTATTGTCATGCTTGGAAGTTCACCCAGCTCTTGAAGAGAGAATTACCAAAAAGCAAAAGGAGGACCCACTATGTGCCGCAAGGATTAATGAGTTGAAGAGTGGTGCTAATACTGAAGAGCCGAGTAACTTCGATGTTGATAAGAAGGGTTGGGTTTGAAAGAAGAGAAGCTTGTATGTTATGAACAGTGGAGACCTTCGGAAGCTAGTTTTGGAAGAACGTCATTGTTTAAAATTTGCTATTCATCCTGGAGGCACTAAGATGTACTGGGACATGAAGTAGAGATTCTATTAGGAAGGGATGAAGAGAGATGTTAGGGAATGTGTGAAGATATGCTTTACATGCCAACAGACTAAGGCAGAACATTCGAAGCCAAATGGGATTTTGCAGCCTTTGGAAGTTCTAGGTTAGAAGTGAGATTTATTTTCAATAGACTTTGTTAATGGTTTGTCGAGGACAAGGGTAGGAAACGAAAGTATATGAATCATAGTGGACAGATTGACTAACATTGCCCATTTCATTTAGGTAAAGTCCACGAGGATGGCATCTAAATTAATAGAGATATATGTTAATATTATAGCAAGACTTCATATAATTCCAAGTACTATAGTTTGTGACCGAGACCCTTTGTTTGCCAATGAGTTTTGGTGGAGCCTACAAGGGGCTTTGGGTTTAGAATTATGCATGAGTACTGCTTACCATCCGCAAATATATGGCCAGACCAAGAGGGTCAACGAGTGCTAAAAGGTTTACAAAGAGCATGTGCATTAAGCTTTGGTGGATCTTAGGAATATTATTTGCACTTAGTGGAATTTTTATAAAATAATGGTTACCAATCCACTATTGGGATGGCACCTTTTGAGGCGTCATATGGAAGACCGCATAGGTCACCATGAATTGGTGCAAAGGGGATAGACTTATTCTATGGCTGAATCTTGTAAGAGAAGCTTCATAAAAGGTTAAGTTGATTCGATAAAGGATTAAAGATGCTCAGTCAAGGTAGAATGCTACACCGATAGGAGGCGAAAGGATTTGGAATTTGATCTAGGGGATCATGTGTGTTAAAATGTTGCTAATGAGAGGAACTATGAGGTCTGGAAAGGTCGGAAAGTTGGCGCTAAGATATTTTTCCCATTCTGATACTAGAGGGAATTGATAAAACTTATAGGGTTGAATTGTCGAATTCTTTTACTAGGGCCCATAATGTATTTCATATATCACATATAAGGAAGTGCGTCTGAGGCCCTAAGGATGTTGTGGTCCCGAGCTATGGAAGATTTGGTTGTCGAACCAAACACGACTTATGTAAGGAAATTAATTCAGACTGTAGACTGAGATGTAAAAAACCTTTAGAATAAGAAAGTGAAGCATGTACGGGTCCAGTGGAGTGAGGACCAGGAGGATTGTATTTGAGAAACGTAGGCTAAAGTCAGGGACTTTTCCTGGGTTGTTTGTTTAGCTTAGCATATTTGTTTATTATCTTTTGTTGAAAAGCATGTACATACATAATATTATGATTGATTTTGTTGTATATTGGTAAAAGCACTAGTACATTTTATTTGAGATGCATGGCTAGGAACTTATGTGATATATGCTAGAGTAGGTATAGGATAGGTTGAGAATCACTGCCGTACCTCATTTGAATTTCGAGGATGAAATTCGTATAAGGGGAAAGTCTATAACACCCTATAAACTAAAAAATAAAAAATTAAAGAATTAATTATGAGAATAAAAATCTAAGTGGTTAAATTATGAGATTAACCAATATAATATGATAAGTATTTAGGTGTGCGTTTACTTATTGGGATTAATGTTTAATAAAGTTTAGCTAAAAAGAATTAAATGAATATGGTGGGAAAGGAGAGTTGTGGGCTGACAACCCATAAAAGGGGAATAATACCTTTTCAAATCCTTTTATTAGTTCTTCGCATTTCATTCTTTTAAAATAAAAACATAAACTTTGGAGCATTTTAATGGTGGTTGTAGCCAAAGTAGAAAATATAAGAGAAGAAGAAGCTTAAAGTTAAGGGAACTAGATATGTCATTAACTAAGAAATCTAAGTGAATAATATATTATCTAATCTCATTTTCTTCCTTAAATTGCTCATGTCCAGATTAATAATGAATGTTTCTCATGGTTCTTATGATCAATTTCACCCGAAAATTTAATATGATGTTAGGAACATATTATTAGAGATTGGTTTTGATTTGTAGAATTATTCCATAAGTAAATAAGTTAATATGAATTATTTTGAGAGCTATATACAATACATAATGTTCGGAAATAGGGAGTTTGAGAAATTTTATGAAAGAAAATACATATAAATATGGCCTGTGATTTTTTAGAAAGTAAAACTAGTGATTTCAGAAGGAAAAATATGCTTGGTTGAACGCATATTTTAGGGAGCTGAAAGGCTAATAATTGGGGTGAGAGGTTATTTAATTAAATTATGTATTTAATAATGGGTCAATAGACCAATCCACAAATTGTGTCGGTCATGATAAGAAAAAACATAATAATGGTACCTAGGGCTAAGTCAAACGAATTAGAGGCCAACATGTGTAAAGGTGGTGTCAAGCGTGTAGAGAATGGTTCTCAATGTGTACCGAAGTGGTACCGAAGACCGAAGGGGGTCAGGGTAAAGGAGGAATTATTGGTAGATGAGGCAAATTTTGAAACCTGGAGTTGAGAGTCCTTACTTTAACTAATTAAAATCAAGACAGGCTTCCCCCAGGCGAGAACTAGGGTAGTGATTGTCGAGGGTAGTGTAGCTTTCGACAAGATGTTGAAACGAAACTAATTAGCTCTCGGAGAATAATTTGTGAAAAGGCTTAAGTTAGCCGAAACTAATACTTAGAACATTAATGATAATGTGGCTTAATGAATAATTAAGTGAAAATCCTAATGTATGACTGGTTAGCTAGGTATGTAATCTTCGGTAGATGAAGTACGCCTAAGGTGGTAGTTAAGATACCAAAGACGAGGTGTAAGGCCTTGGTGGCTATAGAAATACAAAGTGTAGGAGTTAGGCCTTAGTGGCATCTACAAATGAAAGCGTTAATATAAGGCATAAAGTGGAAACCGTGGTTGAAACTGTGGAGTAAGGTCTAAGTTGACATCTGAGATACGAAAGCAATTGGTGTAAGACCTACTGTGGCAACCAAAGATTCAATATAAGACATAAGGTCTTATGTGGTAGTTAAGTACTGAAAGAAAAGTACATGTAAGGCCTTAATGGCAACCAAAATACGAAAGCGTAGGTGTCAGGCCTAAAGTGGCAACCGAAAATGAAAGCGAAGTAGGTATAAGGTCGGGTGTGCATGGCAACCAAAATACGAATGCAAAGGTATAAGTCCTAAGTGGCAACCAAAATCGATAATGAGTCTAATGGAAATAAGGAAGCAGTGAAGGCATAAGGATTTAGTGTAGTTGAATTCTTATACTAAAACCATTCATCTCTTGTATAAGGCTTAAGGTCTCGATGGCAACCTAGGTTAGAGTATTATGGATTTTGAAATGAAAATAAAATGATTTCTAAATAGCTAGCCTAGTGAAACGGTTGTTGATCTCGGTTATAGTATCCTGATTTAAATAAAACACTTATGAATGAACTATTGACTTATGCCTTATTTAAGGTTGTTGAATTACTTATGCCTTATTTAAGATTATTGAATTGAATGTTTGATATAGTGAGGGGAAAACTCATTCCCTGCTTTAGCGGTGTGGTCTTACTACCTTTCATGTCTAGGGTAATTTAATTTTTATACTAGACTTTATGTCTGGCCCATGTTTTTATTATTGTTTTCCCTTTAAACTCATGGGTATTTTTTCAAGTAGGTTGAGTTTATGGGTTTAGAGAGGGCACTTTTGTGTGATCAAATAAAGGAGCCAAAGGTGAAGTAGGAGGCCTGGGTGTATTATGTGTTACTTTGATTTTGATGTACTTATTGTTTATGTCTCCATCTTCATATATTGGACATAACACTATTATTTATGTTATATTATATTTTTGTCCCCTACATGGGCATGAATTTGAGAACTAAATTGTTGAAATTGAATTGTAATGGTGCGCTTCTTAATTTTTGTTGATTTCTTCTCATTTTACTTAAGAATTTTTTATATAATTGATCTCATCTCCATCGCCAAAAGATAACTCGAAGATGGTTGCTACACATTGGAATTCCATCTTTGGGTTCGAAATAAGGGATGTTACAATAATGCAGCAAAGAGGATTTCCAAGGAACCGTGAGCTCACAAGAAGTCGAGATACAAACTTTGTAACTACCACATGATAAGGTAGTTTATCAGAGATGGAGAGATCCTAATCGAGAGATTAGATACCAAAGATAACATGGCAGATCTGTTAACTAAAGTGCTTTCTCAGTCTGTTTTTGGAAGACCATTTGAAGACATGGGGATATGCTCCATATTCTTCCCCAAGTGCAAGTGGGAGATTGATAGAGTTAAGGTGTGCCCTTAGGGGAGTTATGTAAATAGTTATATAAACCTAACTCTGTAAAAGATCTTATTCAAAATAAAGAGTGCTTTTGTTTCTATTTTTGTAATAAGTGTTGTTACATTGCGGTATAAATAACGATTTAATTACATTAAACATACATAAGTAGAAAAAACTTAGAGGAAGTGTCTTATCAGTTGTAGATACGAATGTTGGGTATTGAATCGACACACATACACACAAACACGAGCTCCTTAAATGTTCCTAGTCAAGATGTATCGAGAAAAGGATATCGGTACATCTATTAAAACTAGTGTGCGTAAAGCTCTACATGCGATGGATTGTGATTTACTCATTATCGTTTGGGCACCAAGGGGTTATGTACTTGTGGTTATTGGGAACAACAATAGAACGACTCGATGAGAGTTTTCTATAGATTAATACAACTAAATCGGAATATAAGATCTAATAGTAAGGACATACATTAGTCCTACTACTTGAGGGTACTATCGATCTTAAGTAGCTAGGATATAATTTTTATGGTTAAACACTTAGCATGGCGACCTTGTTATATCCATAGTTTGGTATAGGTTGAACTATTTGAAGTGAAACACTACCTAAGAGAGGATTCATCTCCTTTGTTATAAAAGGTTAATATCACTGCAATTGGTAGTCAACTTAAAAAGTTAAAATCTTTGGCTAGAGTAAATTGTTTCACCGTTAAATGTTATTGGATTGAACTAAGGACCTTAAAGTGTCTACATAATTAAATACAAATATTAATAGAATTTTCGACGTTAAATCAAATTCTAGCTATTTAAGTGATATACTGATAAAAATAATAATACGTCTACAATATATCGTTACTGTGAGCATACTATAGATTAGAAATTGGATTTTCCTTAAATAATATATAAGCATTGAACTTGTGCCCGGTGTTGTACTTCAGCGAAGTCCGTACATGCTTCGTAAATTGTTTATATATTGACTGAGGACTAAGTTCGCACCAGAGAGTCGACACAACCGCATTGTTAGCTATTTTCGAATTCAACCAATGTAAAATTAATTTCTAGATTATATCAAAAAAATTAATTTATAAAATTTATAAATTAATATGGATATTGTATTAAAATTTTGTGGCTTTATAATTATTTGTTTGGAGCTTAAAATTGATCAAAACGATGTATAAAAGTTGTACATCAATTCGATTGAAATGGGAGCTTAAATAATATAATTAAATTATTGATTAAAATAAGAGTCAATGTGTATTTTGGCTAAGCAAGGTTAGTGTTGAGGCTGATCATATAAGAGTGCGGCTTTGTGGACCTAGCCTTCTAGGATTGACAGAAAACAACAGATATTTTGATATTTTGTGGTCTATAAATAGACATCCTCCATTCTCTTTGTCTCCACACTAAACCAAAATAGATCTTGCACCATTAGACTTGGTGAAGCAAAGATGGTGACATTGCAACATATAGCAAAGGTGCCAGAGGAGAGAACTAAACAACTAACCTATTCAACGATCGACGGGATCACAAGGTGAAAGGTAATTCTCTTACTTAATTATTCAATTATATATACATGCATAAATTATCTTCATATATGCTTGTATACCCTTGGTCATTTCGACCATGATTAAAAAAATAAAAAAATGGAAATTATTTTCAATATTTAATTAATAAATCGAATAAGTTTTAAATAAATAAACATATATATATTATAAATACTACTTTCGACTTTAATGTAATAAAAAAATATTTTTGGATATGGCCATATGGTTAGATATTTACATATATCTGTATTTTAAAATAGGTATTTATTCATTTAAACTATCAAATAGTTTTGGTTTAAATAAAATATAATTTTTTTATTTTAGTTTTCCAGTACAAAAAACGATTTTGAATTGTAGCAACCCGGAAATTTGAACACTTCATCTCCGAATATCGTAACATTTTGGAATATAATTAAGTGTTATAAATATGATTTTATAACCTTGTTAAACATCATCCTACTAGTGAATAGTGATAAGCAACTTGTTGTTAACCCAAAAAATGGATCAACACCCTGGATTGAGTGTGAAAGCACCAGCTCTGTTCTTACAGAGCAATAATATAGAGAATAAATGTAAAAGGAGCGGAAATAGTAAAAAGACAAGAATATTTTTATAGTGGTTCGGTTGTTAATGAAGCCTACGTCCACTTCATAACTTTATATTTACTGACTGCTGTTACAAGTTGAATCGGATTACAATATGATTGAATCTTCTAAGTTAGATCAAGTCACAAGTACAAGAGTTCACTGCAAAATCACAGTGAACCCCTATATGACTATTGTGTAGGAGGAGAAGAGTGAAGTATAGTCTCTGCAGAGTTCCAGAAGCAAGTCCCAAAGATCCTGTTTATGTTGCAGGTAGGATTGTATTTATAGGGGTTGGAGAACTATTGGGCTAGGCCGTTTTACCAGAAGCCTCTACATGATGACACGAAGAAGTCCAGAGAGTTTCATGACGACCTGAGCCAACCTGATGGATCGCTAGCGATCCATAGGTTTTGGATTGCTAACGATCCAATTATTTGGGTATTTTTCCTTCATCCTTTCCGAAAACTTCAAAGCAATCTAGCATGGTCCTATGGATCGCTAGCGATCCATGTACTCATATGGTTTTTGGACTTATTCCTTTGAATTGCACTTGTTGTCTTATGTAGGTGTTCTCTATGTAATTTCTTAGCTAGTTGCCTTATTTTGATGATGATTCATACATTGTTTGCATTGAACTGTTGATGGAATCAGACGAATGCTCACTTCTCGATCTAACTAGCTTGGAATTCCATCAAACTTAGCAATCATTCCTAGAATACCTGTTAGATTATGGTGCAAGAGGATTGTAGGATCAACGAGCGACCCATATGGATCGCTAGCGATCATAGGAGATGGATCGCTGGTGATCCATAGGAGATGGATCGCTGGCGATCCATCACCTTAGCATACTTTTGCCTTCTTTTCCTTTAGCCTTTCTTGGTTGGTTCTTCTACTCCTTTTGGTTGGTTCTTGAGTTTCTCTGACTTGATGTAAGTGTTCTGACTTCCTTTGAATCCTGTTGGGTTAAAAACCCACATAATATTTGCCACCTAGAGTATGCCTTTATTGGAAACAAGGCGTGCTTTGGAATTAACTGCTTTCGAGTTCCCGCTTAGTGAAGTTCGAGTGATCGCGTTGAGGCCATTATGCGAATTTGGTTCTGGTCATTTAGTCGTCTGTTGAATTCTGATGGGGAATCGTCATTGCTTATAACAATGAATCAACTGCAATCCGACAACTTTTAAGAAACTTGCAAAAGACGCCTAGATCGTGCTTGGAGAATGGGAAAATTTTGGCCGTGATTGTATGGATCGCTAGCGATCCATGGACTTGGCATATTTTTTCTTTCTGCTGTGCCCTACTTAATCTATTCGAGTCGACTCTATCTCATTCATGTTTTCTTATGTGAGTTGACCCTTCTGCTCTACGATTGATCCAAAAATTCCAAAGCCTAAATCTTCCTTTGCCATTATTGCTACCGTACTTCGCTACTGGGGATCCTCGCCTTCGACCATCTTTGACTTTGCCACCACCTTAACCTAACTACGCGTCCTAGTTGCTCCGCCTTTCTGGATCGCCACTGATCTTCCCCTGGATCGCCACCGACCTTTCTTGCCATAGGCCACCAACATTCCAAGTCCATCTGCATTCTCATCTTGATTCTCGATTATAGGTGGGTAACGTTGATTTTGTTCATTTGCAATTCGATGGCGAAGTTGTATTGGTGATGATCATTGTAGAGAATTCGAGTTGATTGCGATTTTATGGAAGAAGATAGTAAATCGAGTCTTGAGTTCTTCACGGAATGATGCTCGGGCTTTTCTCTGGTACTTGATATGTTTTGCTATCTTCGTCCCCAAAATTGGAATTGACTTGCACTAAGTTATATTGTTGATACCACATGACGTCTTGCGAATTTGTTTTAATCCTTTCGGAGGGGAATAACCGCTTAGGGTAGCGTTTTGCGTGCAGCTTATGTTGTTATCGCCTTCCGGAGAGTTCGGATTGGTTCTGCTATTGCACACTTGGTGTACCTCGAATGGGAAGAGCTTTCCGCGTCACTTCGGACAATGAATCCATTATCGATCATTGATCGATAATGGGTAAGTGTAGGAGAAATAATTTCGACAAATGATACAAGAAGCCATTTTCATTCTTCACTGCGAGTGAACTACCTACACGGGATAGAGCATTTGTAGTGTTTAGGACACCAAGCTCATCCCACATAGATAACACACTGCACTTGCCCCGGTATATACTTGAAAACCGATGTGTCGATGTAAATCGATATTCCTTCGGAATTAAAGTGTTGTAAGGGAATTTTTAATTAAAGATAGAATTACCTGACTACGTTGGATGCAATTTCTGTTGTGTAGAATGAAGCACCCGTCCTCTCGCCATAAGTCTAGTGGAGGAAGCCCAGCACTTTCAGAAGCTGAGTCCTCATCCATTGCGCCTTCCTCTTCAGTTCTGTGAGCCGAATACGATCAACTGGTTCTGGTTGGCCCGGTTGTAGAATGGACTCCTTCGAATTTCAGAGTTCTACTTAACCCCCCGGAGAGAGCTTCCTCTGTGATCTCCGCTAAGGTTCTACATAACATTTGTTTACAATACGACATTCCAGAGGATGATGTGCGCCTTCAGAAGAAGAATGAGTTTTCCCATATGCCGCCTTCGGGATACACTACTTGTCATCGGTGTATGTGCTTAAATGGAGCAGTGCCCCCCTTCAATGACTTCTTGAAAGAAACTCTTCTGAACTTGGGAATTGCTCCATTCCAAATTCATCCTAATGGATATGGAATCTTGACTTGCCTTCACGTCCTGTTTATGCAGACATTTAATTGTGCCTTGAGCTTCGATGAGTTGAGATATTTTCTCTAGTTTAAGAAGAGAGACGAGTGCCCATCCCTTGTCGTCATCGAGGCCCAAAGGAACCACAAGATCGTGCTGCAGCTCCAAAGCAATCTGTCTTAATTCAAGACCTAGTATTTCTCTGTTAGAAATGTCCCAAAGGATTTAACTGCCTTTGGACGATGAGGGGTAAGTTCTCACTGTTACTTATTGAGTTTTGATATGTTGCTATGGGATTTCTACTTGATCAAATAATCCTTGCAGTTATTGCGAGACCAAATAAAGACCCATCACTCGATCAGATTTTCCATACTCTGAAGGCCGTAGATGCCAAGGAGAGATCGGTTAAATTTTTTCTAATGGATGAAAACTTACTTCGATATGGGCCACTGCTTCCTGGTATATCCATCATGGCCGTTGAAGTCCCGTCTCCTTCCCGTTCCAGAGTACGAACATGCTCCACTTCTTCATCACATGGCTCTAAAGAAGGAGTTTTCCCAGAAAAAGAAGGTCTGTCTAGCGAGTCAACTGAAGAAACTGATGAAAGAAGGGGTATCACACCTAAAGCCAGCTGTTTGGCCAGAATGCCCCCAATTCTAGAGGAAGGGGAAGAAGAGTTCAAGCAGCGAGAGGACAAGGCTGTAGTGGCAATAGAAAAAGAGGAGGGTGAAGTTGAGAGCATCAGTAGTCATGATTCCTCCTCTAGTGATGATGATTTCAATGTAGGCTCCGGTGATGGAGACTCCGAATCGTATGATGGGACTTCGAGAATGAGTCCCATTCTCCCGAATTCGCCTCCCCTAGAAATTCGCAATAAAGATGCTCCCCCAGCTGCCGAGCGACGTCAGGGTTCCTCGACTAAAGACGCCAGTGTAGACTTTGGGGATTTGAGCAACGTTTACGTGGATATCGACGAACTTATAGGGGAGGATATCGAATTCGAGGGAACGTCTCCTCACCTTGGTCATATCGTGTCTAGAGTCAGCCTGATATCTACCATGGTGGCTTCCCGATCTAGTTTGTGACGCCCTTTTAGGCCCCCAAGACACATTACACATTTCACTAGGGTCACATTAACTTACACATGCATTATTTAGGCCTATTTCTCGTTGCTAAAGCTCTTTATTTATTCTTCATGTTAGGTACCATGAGAGGCCATGGACTTTATGATAATCTTGAGAAATTCACCGATTCGCAACGTTTGTCAAGACGATCTTCAAGCCATCACCAGCCCCATGAAACTGAGGAAGAGTGGAGAAGGCGAAATGACTCGAAAGCCGAGGCTCGCTGTCGGGACGACAAAGAACGAGGTCGGACGTATAAGAGTAGTTATGAGAAGAGAAAAAACCCCGATGATAGAAAGGAACAGTCCAAGAACTCAACAGTTGATCGCGGTTCTCCTCCTTCTAAGCATCAGGCTTTTACCCCGGCCCCAGTTTCTATCGGTCTTGAAGTTCCGGCTTCTTCCGCTCAAGCTCCGTTTTCATCTCAAGCCCCATCGACTCATGTGGTGCCCGCTTCTGGTTCCTCGCATCCCCATAGGAGGCCGACTTACATTCTTCCATTCGGTCCCCCTAGACTCGAAGCCGTGCTCCTCAGGTGGTTTTGTGATGACCCACATTTCGGAAGGTTTAAATCGACAATAATCCACACAAGTCCAACTCAAACAATCCGGAACATAGATAATCAATGGGGTTAATTAAGAAAAATAAGAAAAGAAGAAGAAAACAAACACAGAATCTCGCAGCGGAACGACAAAATATAATAATCAAATAAACAGTTCATGTGACGCCCCACCTCTATACTCACACTACCCAAGGACACTACGAGGTAATGCCGTCGACTAGCGCAGAATAAGGCTGTTGAGGAGTGACCATCTATGTAATTGCTTTGTGCGAGTACCGATATGTCAGATAGTATTACATGCATTTCATTTCAAGAGGAAATCCGACATATCAAATACAAACTGAAAGCTACCACACAGTGGCTCTGTGGCCTTCGAAAACAAATATAGAAATAAGCATAACACAAATCAGTCATAGATATTCATATCACAAAGGAGGAAACAGGTATGAATATAACACATAGAAGTGTACATCAAAGTAGTGGTCATACAAGATCCACTACATCACAAAAGAATAGGTACAAGTGCTAGACAAAAGAATAAGTATACATCAAGGAGTCTCTAACTCAAATGTATAAAAGCAAAAACTACTAATCTAAAGTAGTTAGCCAAAAATCAGATGATGGTCCCAGATAAGAAGTCAAGCAGAAGCACCTGAAATACCTCGGTCTGACCCGAGTATTATTTAAGAAGAAAATAAAAAAAAGGATCAGTCTAAATATCATATAAAATACGATTGGATAAGAGATATGACAAAAACGTGTGATAACAATAATGCTATACTATGACAAGTATACATCAGATAACACCAAAAATCATATAATATCTCAAATATTCTCAAACACTAAAAAGAATGTCATATTCTTTAAATTATTCACCAAAAAACAAATATTGACAAAACATATCAATGCCAATCACATAAAAATCGGTGAAACACAAATTCTAGAAATCATCAACTAGAAATTCAGAAATAACAAAAAGGGGAACGCCTATCACAAACGGGAGCATGAAAAATCACCAACACGTGTATCACAAACGGGTCGCTATCCCATGGTCGCTAACTATAGAGCCGGTGCAACAACGTAGTGCAATAACGGTACGCCCGAGGAACCTGAAACTCAAATGAGTTGGAACAACGTCGTAGTGCAATAACCGTACGGCCGATGTACCTAAAACTCAATTATTTTGAAACAACGACGTAGTGCAATAACGGTATGCCCAATGAACCTAAAACTAAAATAATTCGGAACAACGACGTAGTGCAATAACGGTACGCCCGATGAACCGAACTCCATAAAGCCCATAGGTCGCTAGCCTATAAAAATGAGACGAAGCTCAATAGAACGGGGTACAGTTCCCCACGCGGACAAAGAGACATCGCATATCGCTAGTCTAAACCATAAAATGATCATCATTGATCAATAAGAAGTGTCAATTACACTAGGCTAGTAAATAAATGGGTTTAGCTTCATGTCCCATAACCACTAGCTTAACTTAAATATTTACGAACAGATTGTAGATTTCCACTCGAAAATTGTCACAGGAGTTCAATCGAACAAGTCCAAGAATTAACCGATGAAGTAAACGCAAGCGTTTCATACCACTTGTTTTGCTAAGCCGTTTAATTATATTTCTCATACGAATGAGGTAAAGGTTTGTATATACTAATGGATTGAAAAACGGATTTAAAAACGAGTTTTGTATTAAAAATGGTATTGAAATCATCTTTGTGAAAGCGTTTGAGTATTTACTACTAGTATAGAAACCTTTGTATTTTAAAGTGACAAATCACAAAAATGATTGTAAAAACAATCAATCACCAAAAATTCACATACGACGACGTGAATTAAATCAATAAAAATCGATATCAAATCCATCAAATGGATATTCCCAAAAATCCAAAGAAAGAAGTCATCAAAGTCGATAATTAGTGATAACAACTAACCGGATCAAAAAAATCGATTAAAATTGGAAATCCACTCAAAAAAATAGGCAAATAGGCAAAATGCACAGTTCCAGACGTCTGGGGTGTAATCCAGACGTTTGGATTCGGGTTCTGGAAATAATCCAGAAAACCTTTGAAATTTCAAAGCAGACGTCTGAGACCTAACCAGACGTCTGAACCTATAAATCAGACGTTTGGAATTGATCTCTGCCATTTTATTTTCTGCGTGCTTATTTTTTTTCCCCAGGTCTATAACCAGACGTCTGGACTTGATCAACCAGACGTCTGGTTGCCTTTTCTGGGCAACAATTTGCCTAGGCCATGATGGCCAAAACGATTCGAAAGCGATCGGACGAGCGGCGGAGGCTAGGGATTTATGCCAAGCGATAACCCAGTCCTATAGGCTCTTTGGTACACCCCGAATAACACGTCTAAATATCCAAGATAGGATCTTTAAAATTTTGACTTCAAAACACCAAAATTTGGAAAATTCACCAAATCAATTCAAATCAAAAGCAAATGAACATGAATAAATGTTAGGAATTCATACCTAACAACAATGAAAACTATAGACGTAGATGTGAGTTCAAAAACTCACCTTTAAACCCATAACAACGAATGAGAAGTTTTAAAACAAGGCAAGACCAATTTCTCTTCAATACACCTCTAGAATCTTCAATCTATTATCAAAGGTGAAGTTTTTCCTAAGTTATGTTATAGGAATTTCTAAAAATTGAAGAGAGATTGAGATGAAGAAGATGAAGAAGATGAAGAGGATGCTTACCTAAGCTTCTCTTTGATTTTAGAGCAAGAACTTGAATTTCCTAATAAAACTAGGGTTTAGGAATTTTAATTTCCAATCTTTTCCCCCATTTTTCTCTTGAGCTTGAGTGTTAGGAAATGAGGAATGAAATGAATGAAGAGTAGAGGAGTTAGGGTATTAAGTTGGGTTAGTAGGTTGAAACCCAAACCCAAAGCCCAAAATAGAAAATATCAAAATTCTACTCAACTCCAAACATATCGATGTTTATACTTTAAAAAGTTGTAAACGCCATTTTGTACTCAATGGAAGTGGTCTCGAGTCCCAATTCGACTGTTTACGAAAAGTAACATTTCAGACTTTAATCTGATTAACGATGCTATATTTAAATAAAACATTTAAATATACAATCGTAAAATATGCGGGTTGTTACAGACTCCCCTCCATAAAGAAATTGCGTCCTCGCAATACTTAAGAAGGAAATAAAAAGTAACAACCATACTAAGGCATGACAACACAAAAGAAGAAATTTTAAAATGAGAAGTTCACCTCAAGGAGCACGAGAGAGTAAGTCTGGATGTGTTCGCTCGATGAGTTCTCTGGATTCTCAAGAGCAATCCTTAGGATTTGAGGACCATTGAACTTTCACAAGCGGAACATCTTTATTTCGATAGCGTTTAACCTCCGTAGCAGTGATACGAATAGGATGTTGCTCATAAGTCAAATTTGGTGAAACTTCAATTTCTTCAATTACACCGGGCTCAAGAATAGAATCGGAATCCCTAAGGCATTTCCGTAGTTGAGAGACGTGGAATACATCATGAATAGCAGAAAAATGAGACGATAATAAAAGGCGATAAGCCACGGAACCAATGCGTTCGGTGATGGAAAATGGACCAATATATCGAGGTGCTAAGTTTCCTGATCGACTGAAACGCACAACACCCTTCATAGGTGAAACACGAATGAACACCAAATCTCCCACAGATTCTAATTTCCTTCTTCGGTTATCGGCATAGGATTTTTGTCTACTTTGAGCTTCTTTCATCCTATGATGAATAAGGTCAATCTTTTCTGTGGAATCACGAATAAAATCAGGACCTAAAACCAGCTTCTCACCGGCTTCAAGCCAACACGAAGGAGATCGGAATGGCCTTCCGTAGAGTGCCTCAAAAGGTGCCATACCAATACTAGATTGGAAGCTATTATTGTAAGAAAACTCAACAAGGGAAATATGATCTTCCCAACTTCCACCAAAATCAAGAACACATGCACGAAGGAGATCTTCAAGAGTTTGATTCACACGCTCGGTTTGTCCATCGGACTGAGGATGGTAAGCGGTGCTAAAATTAAGCTTTGTTCCCAAGGCTTTTTGAAGACCCTTCCAAAATCCACTAGTAAATAATGGATCACGATCGCTAACAATAGAAGTAGGAACTCCATGCAATTTTACAATTTCTTTGACATAGAGTTTAGCCAAAAGAGGTACGATCCGATTGGACCAAACGGGAAGAAAATGGGCGGATTTTGTAAGTCTATCTACTATCACCCATAGACTATCATGACCCGAACGAGAACGGGGAAGACCGTCAATAAAGTCCATGGAGACTTGATCCCACTTCCAAACGGGAATGTCCAAAGGTTGCAATAACCCACCGGGCCTTTGATGCTCGGCCTTTATGAGTTGGCAAGTCATGCAACTCTTAATAAAGTTAGCAATATCAGATTTCATTCCATCCCAATAATAAAGTCGTTTCATGTCCGCGTACATTTTACTACTACCAGGATGAATGGTAAATTTAGAACGATGAGAATCTTCTAAAATGTCTTTATGAAGATCGCTAATAATTGGCACGATAAGTCTACCAAATTTTCGAATACCGCCACGAGCATCGATTTCAAAGTCTTTCAAACCATCAACATCAATTTTATCCCTACAACTTTGGCTAAGATGAGCCAATTCGGGATCATGCTTTTGGGCTTCAAGAATGCGGTCTAAAAGAGAAGGAGAGCCTCAAGGCTACATAAAACAAGTGATGAACACGAATCGGATTCACGATCTCGAATCTCACAAGTGGATAAAGTCTCGAGATCATTCCATTCGGATATCATCATGGAAACAACCGCTTGTTGCTTACGACTAAGGGCATCGGCAACACGATTTCCCTTTTCGGGAGTATAAAGAATATCAAGATCATAAGATGCAAGGAACTCGAGCCAACGTTGTTGACGCCAATGAAGTTCCTTTTGAGAAAATAAATACTTCAAAGATTTATGATCGGTGTGGAGAACAAATTTTTCTCCTAAAAGATAATGACGCCAAATTCTAAGGGCGAAAACAATAGCCGCGAGCTCTAAATCATGAGTGGCATATCTAGTCTCGCCAGGCTTTAATTGCCTAGAAGCATAAGCGATAACACGTTCCCTTTGCATGAGAACAGCTCCCAAACCAACACGACTAGCATCGGTATAAACAATAAAGTCTTGGTTCCCTTTAGGAATCACAAGAATAGGAGCATCAGAAAGGAGTTCTTTTAATCTTCGAAAAGCAGCTTCACATTTGTCAAACCAAATGTACTTAACTCCCTTCTTTGTCAAACTAGTAAGAGGCACGAAAATTTTAGAAAAGTCTTTTATGAAACGACGGTAATAGCCCGCCAATCCAAGAAAACTACGGATTTCTATCACACTCTCCGGTCTCTTCCAATTTTGAATCGCTACAATCTTTGAAGGATCCATGGAAATTCCAGATTCATAAATAATATGCCCCAAAAATTTCACACGAGATTGCCAAAAGTGGCATTTAGAAAAAATTTCTTTCAATTGGTTGCTATAAAGAGTTTCCAACACAATCCGAAGATGTTTTTCATGCTCTTCCTCGGTTTTAGAATAAACAAGAATATCATCGATAAAGATGAGAACAAATCGATCGAGGAAGTCTTTGAAAACTCGATTCATAAGGTCAACGAAATAAGTTGGAGCATTCGTTAAACCAAATGGCATAACAAGCCATTCATAAGATCCATATCGAGTACGGAACGAGGTCAAAGGAATGCTATCCTCTGCAATACGGAGCTGATGAAAACCGGTTGCTAAGTATAACTGTGAAAAGACTCTAGCACCACTAAGTTGATCAAATAAATCATCAATCTGAGGTAAGGGATATTTATTCTTGATGGTGAGATCATTAAGCTTGCGGTAGTCAACGCAAAGCCTAAGTGTTCCATCAGATTTCTTTACTAAAATAGCCGAAGCTCCCCATGGAGAGGAACTAGAATGGATAAACTGTTTTCCTTCCAATTCGGATAATTGTTTACGCATCTCCTCATTTTCCTTATTGGACATGCGATAAGGAGGACGAGTAATAGGTAGAGCTCCAGGGATTAGATTAATTCTGAACTCAATTTCCCACTTAGGTGGTAATCCTAAAACGGGCTCAAATAGGTCGGGAAATTCACGAACAATATGAATGAGGGAAATGACATCTTCCTCATTATCATTATCGTCATCATGAGGATTTAGATAATATAAGGATGCTACCGAATTGGAATTGGAATCTGAATCTTTAAAAACAAGAGAAATCTGCTTAACAGATTGAGGATGTCGAAGATATATAGTCCGCTCAGGACATAGGATATGGGCTTCATAACGGTTAAGCCAATCCATCCCCAAAATCATTCAGAAACCTAGGTAACGCATAACATGCAAATCGGCTCGGAAAGCATAATCACACAAAATAATTTCGACATCTTTACAAAGTAAACTGAGTGTTGCGGATCCACTAACCGGATTCGCAATTCTCAATGAAGTCATCAAGCCAATAACATTCAAAGACAAAGCATCAACAAGTTCTTTGGATATAAAAGAGTGAGATGCACCCGTATCAAAAAGAACTCGAATAGGAAGATCATGAAATATAATAATGCCATCAAGGATAGAATGAGAAATACCTTGACTAAGAGAAGTGTTACTAGGAGCTTGAACAACATTTAGCTTTCCCTCTTTCTTGTTTAGAAGTTTGGGGCACGAAGATAAAAGATGACCCGAACTTTTGCAATAACGACAAAAAAAAGGTTTTGGGCACCTATTTGCATAATGGTCCTTAGAACCACAATTGTAGCATTGCCCACGACTAGAGGTAGGAGTCTTTGCTACCGAAGTTGCTTGCTTCCCTTTTTTGTTGGGATTAGGCTTGAACTTAATAGGCCTCTTCTTGTTGTTGTTGAAGTTCTGTTTGGCACCCACAACTTCAACATCACTTTCTTTATTGGCTTCTTCAAGTCGAAGAGCGATATCAACAAGCTGATCAAAAGAAACTTCTAGTTTTAGAAGTAATGGCTTTTTGAGGTTCTTATTCAACCCATAGACAAATCTCTGATTTTTCTTTAATGGGGTATTAATATACTCGACCCCATATTTAGAGAGAGATTCAAATGATGCGACGTAATCCGTCACAGAAGATTCACCTTGAACAAGGTCAATAAAGCGTTTGGTCAAAGTTACCTTTTCAGCCTCCGGCACAAATTTCAATTCGAACCTTTCCTGGAATTGCTCCCAAGTAAGATCCGCTTCAATAATTTCCGAGATCAGAAGCTCATACCAATCTAATGCTCTCTCCTGGAGCATGCTAGAAGCCACTTGTACTCGATGTAGATCAATAAGATTCGCGCGGGAAAAGATGCGATCGCATGTTCTAAGCCAAGCTTGAACTTCTATAATGCTTTCGGAACCCTTGAAAGGCCTTCCACCCAAGTTGGTGTAATCACTGCACAAGCGCACGAACCCAGATTTAGGATGAGTAGGCTCTGGAATGGGTCCGACAGCTTGAGCATTCTTCACAAGATCTAAGAGCTGCTAGGCAGACATAAGTACTCCATCCTGAGGAGTAGCGCTGGACTGACCGGCGCTTGGATGGCCTGGTCTAACCATTTCTCTTCTTTAAGAAAGAAAGAAAGAAGAGGAAAAAGGTTATTCTCAGAATGAATATCAAACAAACTTGATTGATAAAACAAGGCATCACAAAAGAAAATAGGATAGTATGGGTCCAATGACTCGAATTAAATCCTAAGGCACGACTCCTAAGAAAGACTTAAGACAATGATCCTTGCTAGATTATTCTACATTGTTCTGAAGTTTGGCTCTGATACCAAGCTGTGACGCCCCACCTTTATACTCACACTAGCCAAGGACACTACGAGGTAATGCCATCGACTAGCGCGAAGAATAAGGCTGTTGAGGAGCGACTATCTATGTAATTGCTTTGTGCGAGTATCGATATGTCAGATAGTATTACATGCATTTCATTTCAAGAGGAAACCCGACATATCAAATACAAACTGAAAGCTACCACACAGTGGCTCTATGGCTTTCGGAAACAAATATAGAAATAAGCATAACACAAATCAGTCATATATATTCATATCACAAAGGCGGAAACATATATGAATATAACACATAGAAGTGTACATCAAAGTAGTGGTCATACAAGATCCACTACATCACAAAAGAATAGGTACAAGTGCTAGACAAAAGAATAAGTATACATCAAGGAGTCTCTAACTCAAATGTATAAAAGCAAAAACTACTAATCTAAAATAGTTAGCCAAAAATCAGATGATGGTCCCAGATAAGAAGTCAAGTAGAAGCACCTAAAATACCTTGGTCCGACCCAAGTATTATTTAAGAAGAAAATAATAAACGGATCAGTCTAGCTATAAATATCATATAAAATGAGAGAGGATAAGAGATATGACAAAAACGTATGATAACAATAATGCCATACTGTGACAAGTATACATCAGATAACAACAAAAATCATACAATATCTCAAATATTCTCAAACACTAAAAAGAATGTCATATTCTTTAAATTATTCACCAAAACACAAATATTGACAAAACATATCAATGCCAATCGCATAAAAATCGATGAAACACAAATTCTAGAAATCATTAACTAGAAATCCAGAAATCACAAAAAGGGGAAGGCCTATCACAAACGGGAGCATGAAAACTCACCAACATGTGTATCACAAACGGGTCGCTATCCCATGGTCGCTAACCATAGAGCCGGTGCAACAGCGTAGTGCAATAACGGTACGCCCGAGGAACCTGAAACTCAAATGAGTTGGAACAACGACGTAGTGCAATAACGGTACGGCCAATGAACCTAAAACTCAATTATTTCGGAACAACGACGTAGTGCAATAATGGTACGCCCGATGAACCGAACTCCATAAAGCCCGTAGGTCGCTAGCCTATAAAAATGAGACGAAGCTCAATAGAACGGGGTACAGTCCCCCACGCGGACAAAGAGACATCGCATATCGCTAGTCTAGACCATAAAATGATCATCATTGATCAATAAGAAGTGTCAATTACACTAGGCTAGTAAATAAATGAGTTTAGCTTCATGTCCCATAACCACTAGCTTAACTTAAATATTTACGAACAGATTGTAGATTTCCACTCGAAAATTGCCATAAGAGTTCAATCGAAAAAGTCCAAGAATTAACCGACGAAGTAAACGCAAGCATTTCATACCACTTGTTTTGCTAAGCCGTTTAATTAGATTTCTCATATGAATGAGGTAAAAGTTTGTATATACTAATAGATTGGAAAACGGATTTAAAAACGAGTTTTGTATTAAAAATGGTATTGAAATCATCTTTGTGAAAGCGTTTGAGTATTTACTACTAGTATAGAAACCTTTGTATTTTAAAGTGACAAATCACAATAATGATTGTAAAAACAATCAATCACCAAAAATTCACATACGACGACGTGCATTAAATCCATAAAAATCGATATCAAATCCATCAAATGGATATTTCCAAAAATCCAAAGAAAGAAGTCATCAAAGTCGATAATAAATGATAACAACTAACTGGATCAACAAAATCGATTAAAATTGGAAATCCACTCAAAAAATAGGCAAATAGGCAAAATGCACAGTTCCAGACGTTTGGGGTTTAATCCAGACGTCTGGATTTGGGTTCTGGAAATAATCCAGAAAACCCCCAGACGTTTAAAATTTCAAAGCAGACGTCTGAGACCTAACCAGACGTCTGAACCTATAAATCAGACGTTTGGAATTGATCTCTGCCATTTTATTTTCTGCGTGCTTATTTTTTTCCCCAGGTCTATAACCAGACGTCTGGACTTGATCAACCAGACGTCTGGTTGCCTTTTCTGGGCAACAATTTGCCTAGGCCATGATGGCCAAAACGATTCGAAAGCGATCGGACGAGCGGCGGAGGCTAGGGATTTATGCCAAGCGATAACCCAGTCCTATAGGCTCTTTGGTACACCCCGAATAACACGTCTAAATATCCAAGATAGGATCTTTAAAATTTTGACTTCAAAACACCAAAATTTGGAAAATTCACCAAATCAATTCAAATCAAAAGCAAATGAATATGAATAAATGTTAGGAATTCATACCTAGCAACAATGAAAGTTATAGACATAGATGTGAGTTCAAAAACTCACCTTTAAACCCAAAACAACGAATGAGAAGTTTTAAAACAAGGCAAGACAAATTCCTCTTCAATACACCTCTAGAATCTTCAATCTATTATCAAAGGTGAAGTTTTTCCTAAGTTAGGTTATAGGAATTTCTGAAAATTGAAGAGAGATTGAGATGGAGAAGGTGAAGAGGATGCTTACCTAAGCTTCTCTTTGATTTTAGAGCAAGAACTTGAATTTCCTAATAAAACTAGGATTTAGGAATTTTAATTTCTAATCTTTTCCTCCATTTTTCTCTTGAGCTTGGGTGTTAGGAAATGAGGAATGAAATGAATGAAGAGTAGAGGAGTTAGGGCATTAAGTTGGGTTAGTGGGCTGAAACCCAAACCCAAAGCCCAAAATAGAAAATATCAAAATTCTACTCAACTCCAAACATATCGATGTTTATACTTAAAAAATTTGTAAACGCCATTTTGGACTCAATGGAAGTGGTCTCGAGTCCCAATTCGACTGTTTACAAAAAGTAACATTTCGGACTTTAATCTGATTAACGATGCTATATTTAAATAAAACATTTAAATAAACAATCGTAAAATATGCGGGTTGTTACAGTTCATGAAGCTGTTTATATTATACATTTGATTATAATCTATACAACATTTATCAGAGTTATATATACATCAGGGATAAATAAATAATGCAGTAGAACAGCATGATGCAGAGAATAATAATAGTAATAATATACCAAATCTTCTTCTTCGTCCTCCGGAAAAATGTTCTTCAATGCGTTGAAAAACTCAGGGCTGACCCGAGCGTAATGATAAGACAAAACACTCGAGTTAGGACTAAAATATTCTCATGTGAGCTAAATCGATATCACATAAAACATGAGTGCAATAGCGTCAGATATGTTTACGAGATTTCACATCTCATGTCCAGTCTATAACGTGTGTGCAACAACTCAAGAGAGGTTATGGGATTTTCCATCTCTTAAGGATCCATCAAATTTATATGTAGTAGAATACGCTATATATATAATGTCTAATCGATAAAATAAATATTTTTCTTATCGTTAAGACTTTACATTGATCCCCCTTTACGCATTTTTAAGCATTGGCGTACAGTTTGCATTTGACACAACCAGTAGCACGTCGATAGTCAGTGATGCGCTGTGATACGACAACACCAAACCAAAATGGTAGCGGTCTCGTATAGGGATAAAAATATGACAAAGCACGTGAGGCAATGCCCAAGGTAGGATACTACCAGTTTACCCTTTCCGGCTGGTAGTAACCCCTAATGGCCCACCGTGTCCAACACTCCCAAAATACGAGGGTGCGCACCAATCAATGACAATATCATGATAGTAAAATGAAGAAGTGTGTCCGCTAGAGGTAGCTAACCTCATTGGCTGGTATGGCTCCTGTTTTAGTCATTTCAAATTGACACAAGTGTCAGACCAATCCATCATCGTTCTCTTTCTTCAAATCCAGCAAACGTACGTCAAATCCATCCACTTCATTCTGGATCATCCATTGTGTACACGGTTGTTAAAGTGGTTTCAATATTGACAGAGAGTATGTCAATAAGAGGCCTCGGTCTCTTTAACAACCGAACGTCATTTTACACACCGGATGGTTCTTTTTCATTTCAAAGGTGAATCATACTTTGTATTCGAAACATCATACTTACTTCAAAATCAGATTCACTTCAAATCATTCATATTATTTACTTCAAAAAGTAATATTAACTTCAAAATCCATATTCATTTCAAAGGCTGGCCCGAGCGTAATGAAAAGACAAAACACTCGAGTCAAGACTAAATTATTCTCATGCGAGTCAAATTGATATCACATAAAACATGAGTGCAATAGCGTCAGAGATGTTTACGGGATTTCACATCTCCTATCCAGTGTATAACATGTGTGCAACAACTCAAGAGAGGTTACGGGATTTTCCATCTCTTAAGGATCCGTCAAATATTTATATGTAGTAGAATACGCTACATATATAATGTCTAATCGATAAAATAAATATTTTTCTTGGCGTTAAGGCTTTACATTTATCCCTCTTAACGCGTTTTTAAGCATTGGCATACAGTTTGCATTTGACACAACCAGTAGCATGTCGGTAGTCAATGATGCGCCGTGATACGACAACACTAAACTAAAATCATAGGGGTCTCATATAGGGATAAAAGTATGACAAGGCACGTGAGGCAATGCCCAAGGTAGGATACTACCAGTTTACCCTTCCCGACTGGTGGTAACCCCTAACGGGCCACCTTGTCCAACACTCCCAAAATCCGAGGGTGCGCACCAATCAATAACAATGTCATGATAGTAATACGAAGTAGTGTGTCCGCTAGAGGTAGCTAACCTCATTGGACGGTATGGCTCCTGTTTTAGTCATTTCAAATTGACACAAGTGTCAGGCCAATCCATCATTGTTCTCTTTCTTCAAATCCAACAAACATACGTCAAATCCATCCACTTCATTCTGGATCATCCACTGCGTACACGGTTGTTAAAGTGGTTTCAATATTGACAGAGAGTATGCCAATAAGAGGCCTTGGTCTCTTTAACAATCAAACGTCATTTTACACACTAGATGGTTCTTTTTCATTTCAAAGGTGAATCATACTTTGTATTCGAAATATCATACTTACTTCAAAATCAGATTCACTTCAAATCATTCATATTATTTACTTCAAAAAGTAATATTAACTTCAAAATCCATATTCCCTTCAAATCAATCTCCAATTCAATAATAGGTTATAACTTCAATTTAACCACATTCGTATTTAAATCCAATGATTTAAATATAAACAGTTTCAACTTCCAAAGCAGTTTAAATATTAAAAATTGTGTGGTAGATTTAAAATAGTTTGGAGATTTAAATTTATTTTTGAATGGTTGGAAATAATAGGGATATTTGAAAATCAAAACAGTTCGAATATTGAAAATGGTTTTGTATATTAAATTAGTTGTGATATTAAAATACTTTAAAATAAAGGAATGGATTTTAAACCATTTGCATTCAAATAGTTTATATATAAATAATTTCAAGTTAAACCGATCCTTTCCATTTTCAACAAATCTGAACCTAAGTTCAAATTTCACATCAACCCAATCCAATTTCCAAAATCCAATTCAAATCAATCCAAATTTCACCATTTCAATTTAGCTTTATCACAGTTTCAATTTCAATCGAATAAACTTCAATTCCGAATTCATTACAAATTTATCGATTTCAAACTTCACTTTTGTTTCAACAATTTAATTTAAATCAAAGTCAATTTGAAACGTTTTTAACTTAACTTCAAATTCAGTTAAAACAATTCAATTTAAATAGATAATACTTCAATTCAAATCCAAATTTGAGTCCAAATTCAAAATATCAATTTAAATCACTTTAATTAGATTCAATTTCAAAGTTCAAATAAAGATATCGATTCAAATCATTTAATTCACATTAAACTTCAATGTTTGGATTTTAGATTCAAATCTTTCGAATAATTCAATTCCGAGCTCAAATTTTGGAATATCGATTTAAATTATCTTTACTTAAATAACTTTGAAGTTCAAGAAAATTCAAATCTTTTTAAACAATTCAATTTAGATAATTCAAATCATATTTCCATCATGACCTCAAATTCCAATTAAATTCTTTAAAACAATTCTTTTAATCAAATTTAATTTCAACATTTCAACTCGAATTCTTAATTAATTCAATCTTCATAAATTCAATTTTTATTTCCTTGAATCAAAATCATTTAAATCATTTCAAAACCAAAACTTTTAAAATTATTTAATTTAACTAATCCAGTGTCTGTATATAATTTCATATCCTATGGCCGAGTGAATGGTTATTTCGATTTAATTTCAGGGATGGATATATATCATTTCAATCCAAAATAAATGTCATAGGTATATATCATTTCAACCTATTTCTTAATTTATTCGAAATAATTCAATTTACAGGTTTATATACTATAAATAATATACAGGATGATAACAGGATATATAAATAAACAAACATCCAAATCATCCAAAATCGTAATCAATTAGCATTCATCACAAACAATCATCCAAATAATCAATAAATCACATCAATTAACCAATTATCAATAACCGGAAATTTTACTAGCAGTTTAATTCTAATTTCCATTTAACTGTTAATTCAAAATTTCTAACATATAAATTTCTATATCGATTTCCATGTCAGTTAAATTCACCAAACAACAATCAATAATTTAAATTCACTTCGGAATTTCAGTTTAACTAACATAAAAATATTTTAGTCAATCGTGAGTGTATAAACACTCACCTTTTATTTGAAAATGAAATTATTTCAACTTCAAATAAAATTCCAATTTGATCCCACGCTGTAGACGATTTCGATACGATCCCAACGCAAAAGATGGCACTCGAATCCGATCTCGTACGAGCCATATACGCATAAATTAATATAAGGGTAATTAAAATTAATTAACTTAATAATTAACAAACTTAAGAAAATAATTACAGCCAATTACCAAAATTCTCTCCGCTTGTCGCCTACCTCTGCTCGAATGCGACCAACATCACCTGAGGCCGCAACCTCCTTCACTCCACATCGCTGCTAACCAACGCCACGGTCGCTCGCAACCTCGCCCCATTTACCAGCGCCTGTCGTGGCCTCCATCGCGCCAGCACGTGACTCAAGAACGCGGCCTCCATCTCGCGCCCAAACCGTAACGATGAACGCGCCTTCCCTGCCTCCAATCGTAGCGCCGCCGCGCGTTCTCTAGTCTCTCTCCATCTCCAAGTCGAACGCATTTTTTTTCTTTTTTTTACTCGATCTGATGTGTTGAAAAGAAAAGGAGAAAGAGAGGGAGCACGGAAATGACAGAAAGGGGCGCTTTGAGCAAGATGTTGACTTTTGTTAAATATTATTTAAATTTGAAAAATATCTGACTTATCATGCCCGAAATTCTCAAGCTCCAAACAAAATGTGTCGTCTGGTGTTTATAATGTTTTACCCTCATTCCAAACACGATGGGACAAGTTTCAAGGTATAATTCGATCGTATGTAGAAGATAGCTTTTCAAAATCAATTTATTTTAATTAAATTCTGAAAATAAATTCAACGTGTTTCAAGCTCGCACGACTAAACGACAAGTTCGATCGCGACGAAACTTGAAATCCTACAATAATTCACTATTACAGATCGGATGAAACTAGTTTCGTCGAAACCTGAGATAGTGGACAAAATGGCTATTTTTACTCGTTAATTATAATATAAAATTTTCAATTTCTAATTTTTCACTTTTAAATCCAATTTTAAATGTTAACAATCTTCATTCATAATTAAATAAAATTTAAACCAACTCCCGATATCATTTTCAATCATATTAAATCCAGAATTCAATTATTCAAATAATTTCCAATATTAAATTAAAACAATTTAATTATCCAATAAATCACTATAATTGAAATATAAGTCATTTAACTTATAAAATGTACTTTTAATACAAATCCCAATAATAAAACAACTATTTCCATTTCATGGTAATTCAACATTATTATTCAATTCAAGTTCTTGATTACAACACATTAATTACATAGAATTCCATTTCAATATTTATTATTGCCTAAATCTTTGAAATTATTTATTTCAAAATTTTATCTAAGTTCATATCAAATAAATTACATAAATAAACATTAAATTTTTATTTCTAACTATTTTTTATTCAATAGTCATATTAAATTCTATAATTTAAATTAGTTAAAAATACCGGTCGTTACATTCTCCCTCACTCAAAACTTTTCGTCCTCGAAAAGGAACTAAGTATAGAATTTAACACTTGATATATTTTATTCAAAATAATTAACTTATAAAACATAAACTTCTTATTTGCAAAACTTTTACTACGCTTCTACTACGCCACTCCGATATCGGTTTTATGAAAATTATAACTTATATATAAACAAGTGATAAATTTTTAAAAAAAACTTCAAAAATTTTCTAACTCCCGGATTTACGGAAATTTCGGCAGAGTCTCCTTTACACGGCTCGATCGGAAAAATTTTACAATACAATATATAACCCAAATATATATCAAAGATATCAAATATACATCTCATCTCAATGATGAGGCATCACGTAGGGAAAATATAAAAGAGCGGTATGTGACCCAAGATATGTACCTTTTTATTTTTAATACGAGCGAGTTCGCTCGTATTAAGCAAGCAAAAGCATATAATAATCCACGTGTACGTCCAAACGGTCTTCATATGTACCTATCTCAACTCAATTTAAAATATTAGTCATTTATTAAAAAGATAGCGACATATATGAGTCTAATAGAACCATACAACACGTATTGTGAATCCAAACCATCACACAAGCACGAATACACGACAAACCAATCATATGCAATCAAACAGTTATAATAAAAATTTACAACCAAAGAAATCATCCAACCAAACTATATTCATCTAATTAATTCAAACTATCACAATTTACATTTTCAATGTCAATATCTAATTTATACACTATCATTTCTTCTAACGTCCAATTTTTATTAATATTTAATTGATTCATTTCAAAAAAAAAAATTCTACCAACTTACATTCAATTTGATTCACGTTCAATTGATTTTCATTCAATTTATTTACTTTCAATTGATTGACATGCACTTATCAACATTAACGAATTCACATTCTATTAATTACATTCGATTCATTCAATTTAATTTGTTAAATTCCAATTGTTTCACTTTTCGTTTAGCATATTTCATATAAATTCATTTATGAACCATTTTATAAAATTATTCCATTTAACCTTATTAAGTTAAATTTATTTCATTATCACTTAGTATTTTAATACTAATATTATTTATAAACTATTTAAGTTTATTATAAACATATTACAAAATTGCAACTCATTTTTATTATTATTCCATAACTCAAGTTCATATTAATCCATTAATTCGCTTAATTAATTTATTTCATAAATTTAAATTCATATTAATGATTGTACTTCGGTAAATTTTATTTTATAAATAATTCACTACATTAGTTTATTCATTGATTCAAACTCATATAATAATTTTACTTAAGTAAATTTTATTTTACAACTCCAATTCATATTAATAAAAAAAATTCACCATCAAATTTATTCAACTTCTCTTAAGTTAACTTCAATTTATAATTTATTCCCTCAACTTATTTCATATCCAACTAGTTACCATTCAATTTTATTAAAACTCATTCTATTTGCATTTAATTTATTTACATCCAATTTAAATTAAATTCAATTGCTCATATTAATTTTACTTACACTCATTTATTTTATTTTATTTCTTTCACACTTAAATTACATTTCATTTTAAAATTCAAGTTCGTATTCATTTTATTAATTCATTTTATAGCTTAAGTGGAATTAATTCACTTTACTAATTTATCTAGATTCATTCAATATCCAATTCAATTTATTTAATATTAATTTAAACTTCATTTCATTTTAATCCATTACTCATTTTATTTAACTTTATTCAAGTAAAAATTTCTTATTATTCATATTTAACAAATTTAAAATTTATTTTTAGCCTAGTTTTATTCAAATCTATAAGTTATATAACTTGATTCACTTAAAATTTCATTTCGTCATTTTATTTAATTCATTTCAAATATAATTCTCCTTTATCTGAGCTTTCTTGAGTTAAACTTCATTTTATTTTCTTCATTTTACTAACTCGATTTATTTAACATTTCTTAAGTAAATTATTTTATTTCATATTTCAAATTCAAATTTGCTTAACCAAAATGTTCAACCATTTAAAATTCGATTTTCTTTTCATGTTCAAATTTATAAGTTATAAACTTATTTTCTTATCTATACTATTTTAAATTTATAAGTTCAAAACTATTTTCATATATTTATCAATCATACTTAGAAATTTTTCACAATCAAGACTTGTTTTAATCAAAAATAAATTTCTTTTGGTAGTAATTCTCACTCAGAAACTCGAAAATGAATACTGGCGATGCTGCAGTCATCTCTAGAATTATTTTCCAACGACTAAAGTGAATTCAATGCTTTATTCCTTTCAAAATATGTCCAGAATATATTTCTAGTCAAAACATTTTCAAATAATATTATTTTAATTTTGAAAAGTCAAAAAGATTTTAAATTACAAAATTCTCAGCTTTTAAATCCTTTCTATTTAGAAGCCATATTATAAATATACTTATATAATTTCATTACCTTATTATCAAAATATTTCGTTAATTTACATCTTTGTCATTATCAATAATTCTTATTGTAATTTATTTCAATTCAATTTAATTATCGAATGACTCGTGAAATAAAATTCACAAAGTACTTGTTTTTTAATTTAATTCAAACAATAATCGATGATAACAAAATATTATCATTGCCTAAAAACTAACATTCATTAATAATTACCATTATATATATAATATAATTTAGGTAAAATTATTTCATTTACTCTATTTTAAAACAATATTATGTCGACTTGCCTCGTTTACGTGTTTAGAAATTCCTATCGATAACATAGTGTCCCACGCATCGACCAGAATTCATAAACAACTCAACGGATAAGTAAACACAATATAAAACATTTTATAACACTAACAAGTACGTGCTCTCATATATATACGCTCAAACAGACTCATTTTAGGGTATTACTACCCTATCTCTACCGAGTCAAACCCCACAAAGCTAAGGTTATCGCTAAACCAAAGCTCTGATACCAACTGTGACGACTCATATTTTGGAAAGTTTAAATCGACAATAATCCACACATGTCCAACTTAAACAATCCGGAACATAGATAATCAATGTGGTTAATTAAGAAAAATAAGAAAAGAAGAAGAAAACAAACACAGAATCTCGCAACAGAACGACAAAATATAATAATCAAATAAACAGTTCATGAAGTTGTTTATATTATACATTTGATTATAATCTATACAACATTTATCAGAGTTATATAAACATTAGGGATAAATAAATAATATAGCAGAACAGCATGATGCAGAGAATAATAACAGTAATAATATACCAAATCTTCGTCATCGTCCTCCGGAAAAATGATCTTCAATACGCTGAAAAACTCAAGGCTGGCCCGAGCGTAATGAAAAGACAAAACACTCGAGTCAAGACTAAATTATTCTCATGCGAGTCAAATTGATATCACATAAAACATGAGTGCAATAGCGTCAGAGATGTTTATGGGATTTCACATCTCCTATCCAGTGTATAACATGTGTGCAACAACTCAAGAGAGGTTACGGGATCTTCCATCTCTTAAGGATCCGTCAAATATTTATATGTAGTAGAATACACTACATATATAATGTCTAATCGATAAAATAAATATTTTTCTTGGCGTTAAGGCTTTACATTTATCCCTCTTAACGCGTTTTTAAGCATTGGCGTACAGTTTGCATTTGACACAACCAGTAGCATGTCGGTAGTCAATGATGCGCCGTGATACGACAACACTAAACTAAAATCACAGGGGTCTCATATAGGGATAAAAGTATGACAAGGCACGTGAGGCAATGCCCAAGGTAGGATACTACCAGTTTACCCTTCCCGACTGGTGGTAACCCCTAACGGGCCACCTTGTCCAACACTCCCAAAATCCGAGGGTGCGCACCAATCAATAACAATGTCATGATAGTAATACGAAGTAGTGTGTCCGCTAGAGGTAGCTAACCTCATTGGACGGTATGGCTCCTGTTTTAGTCATTTCAAATTGACACAAGTGTCAGGCCAATCCATCATTGTTCTCTTTCTTCAAATCCAACAAACATACGTCAAATCCATCCACTTCATTCTGGATCATCCACTGCGTACACGGTTGTTAAAGTGGTTTCAATATTGACAGAGAGTATGCCAATAAGAGGCCTTGGTCTCTTTAACAACCAAACGTCATTTTACACACTAGATGGTTCTTTTTCATTTCAAAGGTGAATCATACTTTGTATTCGAAACATCATACTTACTTCAAAATCAGATTCACTTCAAATCATTCATATTATTTACTTCAAAAAGTAATATTAACTTCAAAATCCATATTCACTTCAAATCAATTTCCAATTCAATAATAGGTTATAACTTCAATTTAACCACATTCGTATTTAAATCCAATGATTTAAATATAAACAGTTTCAACTTCCAAAATAGTTTAAATATTAAAAATAGTTTTATAGATTTAAAATAGTTTGGAGATTTAAATTTATTTTTGAATGGTTGGAAATAATAGGGAGATTTGAAAATCAAAACAGTTCGAATATTGAAAATGGTTTTGTATATTAAATTAGTTGTAAAATTAAAATACTTTAAAATAAAGGAATGGATTTTTAAAAAGGTTGCATTCAAATAGTTTATATATAAATAATTTCAAGTTAAACCGATCCTTTCCATTTTCAGCAAATTTGAACCTAAGTTCAAATTTCACATCAACCCAATCCAAGTTCCAAAATCCAATTCAAATCAATCCCAATTTCACCATTTCAATTTAGCTTTATCACAATTTCAATTTCAATTCGAATAAACTTCAATTCCGAATTCATTACAAATTTATCAATTTCAATTTCAAACTTCACTGCAGTTTCAACAATTTAATTTAAATCAAACACAATTTGAAACGATTTTAACTCAACTTCAAATTCAGTTAAAACGGTTTAATTTAAATAGATAATACTTCAATTCAAATCTTTATCTGAATCCATTTCAATTTTATCAAATTTGAGTCCAAATTCAAAATATCAATTTAAATCACTTTAATTAAATTAAATTTCAAAGTTCAAATAAAGATGTCGATTTAAATCATTTAATTCACATTAAACTTCAATGTTTGGATTTTAGATTCAAATCTTTCGAATAATTCAATTCCGAGCTCAAATTTTGGAATATTGATTTAAATTATCTTTACTTAAATAACTTCAAAGTTCAAGAAAATTCAAATCTTTTTAAACAATTCAATTTCGATAATTCAAATCATATTTCCATCATGGCCTCAAATTCCAATTAAATTCTTTAAAAATAATTCTTTTAATCAAATTTAATTTCAACATTTCAACTCGGGTTCTTAATTAATTCAATCTTCATAAATTAGATTTTTATTTCCTTGAATCAAAATCATTTAAATCATTTCAAAACCAAGACTTTTAAAATTATTTAATTTAACCAATCCGGTGTCCGTATATAATTTCATATCCTATGGCCGAGTGAATAGTTATTTCAATTTAATTTCAGGGATGGATATATATCATTTCAATCCAAAATAAATGTCATAGGTATATATCATCTCAACCTATTTCTTAATTTATTCAAAACAATTCAATTTACAGATTTATATACTGTAATAATATACATGATGATAACAGGATATATAAAATAAATAAACATCCAAATCATCAAAAATCTCAATCAATTAGCATTCATCGTAAACAATCACCTAAACAATCAATAAATCACATCAATTAAACAATTATCAATAGCCGAAAATTTTACTAGCAGTTTAATTCTAATTTCCATTTAACTGTTAATTCAAATTTTCTAACATAAAAATTTCTATATCGATTTCCATGTCAGTTAAAATTCACCAAACAACAATTAATAATTTAAATTCACTTTGGAATTTCAATTTAACTAACATAAAAATATTTTAGTCAATTATGAGCGTATAAACACTCACCTTTTATTTGAAACTGAAAATATTTCAGCTTCAAATAAATTCCAATCCAATCCTATGCTGTAGACGATTTCGATACAATCCCAACGCAAAAGACGGCACTCGAATCCGACCTCGTACGAGACATATACGCATAAATTAATATAAGGGTAATTAAAATTAATTAACCTAATAATTAACAAACTTAATAAAATAATTACAGCCAATTACCTAAATCCTCTCCGCTCGTCACCTACCTCTGCTTGAACGCGACCAACATCACCTGAGGCCACAACCTCCTTCACTCCACATCGCTGCTAACCAACGCCACGGTCGCTCGCGACCTCGCCCCTATCGCCAGCGCCTGTCGTGGACTCCATCGTGCCAGCACGCGACTCAAGAATGCGGCCTCCACCTCGCGCCCAAACCCTAACTTTGAACGCGCCTCCCCTGCCTCCAAGCGTAGCGCCGCTGTGCGCTCTCCAATCGCTCGCCATCTCCAAGTCGAATGCGATATTTTCTTTTTCTTTTTTTTCGATCAGCCTTTTTTTACTTGATCTGATGCATTGAAAAGAAAAGGAGAAAGAAAGGGAGCACAGAAATGACAGAAAGGGGCGCTTTGAATGAGATGTTGACTTTTGTTAAATATTATTTAAATTTGAAAAATATCTGACTTATCATGCCCAAAATTCTCAAGCTCCAAACCAAGCGTGCCGCTTGGCGTTTATAATGTTTTACCCCCATTCCAAACACAATGGGAGAAGTTTTTAGGCCTAATTCGATCGTATGCAGAAGATGGCTATTCAAAATCAATTTATTTTAATTAAATTCTGAAAATAAATTCAACGCATTTCAAGCTCGCACGGCCAAAGGACAAGTCCGATCGTGACGAAACTTGAAATCCTACAATAACTCACTATTACGGATCCGATGGTTTCGTCGAAATCTGAGACAGTGGCCGAAATGGCTATTTTTACTCGTTAATTATAATATAAAATTTTCAATTTCTAATTTTTCACTTTTAAATCTAATTTTAAATGTCAACAATCTTCATTCGTAATTAAATAAAATTTAAATCAACTTCCGATATCATTTTCAATCATATTAAATCCAGAATTCAATTATTCAAATAATTTCCAATATTAAATTTAAACAATTTAATTATCCAATAAATCACTATAATTGAAATATAAGTCATTTAACTTATAAAATTTACTTTTAAAACAAATCCCAATAATAAAACAACTATTTCCATTTCACAGTAATTCAGCATTATTATTCAATTCAAGTTATTGATTGCAACACATTAATTACATAGAATTCCATTTCAATATTTATTATTGCCTAAATCTTTGAAATTGTTTATTTCAAAATTTTATCTAAGTTCATATCAAATAAATTACATAAATAAACATTAAATTTTTATTTCTAACCATTTTTTATTTAATAGTCATATTAAATTCTATAATTTAAAATAGTTAAAAATACGGGTAGTTACAGGTTTTAAAAGGGAGTTAAGTTTGACCATGACCTTCGCCCAATCCACATAGATTCCTATATGCCTCACCTTCAGGCGATTAAAAGTGATTTAGATCAAGCTGAGTTATGGGAAAAGTTATGCAAGCAACTGGCCGACACGAACCGCTATAATTATCAAGAGATCCTCTCCTTTGAATCGGAGAAAGACGATTTCGAGAGGGCGTTAGCGGAACGTCATGCCATAATTGAGCGACTAATACAAGAGAAGGACCCGGTGCTCCGAGAGAGTAAGAACAGCGCCAGCTTGCTGAAAGAGCTGAAAGAGGCCCATGCAAAAATAGAGATCATGTTTTGAGACGAAATTAAGAAGGCCCACGCGGAAGAAGTTAAGTTGAAAGAGGAGCTTGAAGCTCGTGACATGATTATTGAAGCCCAAAAAAAGACTATTGCTGATCATGACAAAAATTTTGAAGGCCATAACAAAACAATCGCTGAATACGCGGGCATCGTGGAATCCCGTTACAAAACTATTTTCGAGCAAGCCCGGATGATTGCTTCGCTCTAAGAAAGAGTTGCGCAGCTTGGCACCGAGAAGACTCGAGTTGAAGTTGAGAAGGCCATTGTAATAATGGATTACCTGGAGCTGCAAGAAACTTTCGAGAAAAAGATGGAGAAGATGGACGATACCATCTTAAATTTCTATGTTAATTCCTTGCTGCATCAGAGGAGCCTCAATTATTTGGGCCCCAAATTTTCGTGTACTCTTGTCATGGTTTGGGAAGAAATCCTAGCCCGTTTTCGAGAAAACCGGAATGTATATACTGGGCAAGAGTTGGAGGATGCCTACCTCAGTGAGAAGTCGAAGAAAGCACTAATAGAGGGTCGAGAGGTCCTTCGAATCTAGAAGGAACAGGAGGCTGCCGATGCTGCTATGATTGCAACTGCCAAAACGTTGTCAGAGCCTTTCATTTCTTGGCCTGGCAGACCATCAAGATAGCCTTGCGATCAGTTGGCGGGTTCCGCCGGTGCTTCTTCATCGTCTGTTCCTCTGGCGGCCGTCTCTGAAACTTCAGGTGGCCTCGGAACTTCTCCGAAGATCATGCAGCCGCCAAAAGAAGGAGAATGTGGGGAATATTAGATTGACATTCTCGATCATTCCTCTGATGCAGGTAACGTTCTTATTTCTCCCGAGTTTGAGAATTTTCAGCTCACACCGCAAGAATAAGACAAACTTAATGCTTTCATTTTTGATCTTATAAGTCCATCCTCTTTACCTACTGACTCACCAGTTTCCTCGGTGCTTGGGCTTGCCGCTATTTCAGCTGCCTCGATGCTTATTTCTGTAACCACTTCGATTGTTGTGCCTGCATCTTGATCACAGTCAGGGCCGGATTCCGAGAAGATTGCTGCATTGCATGGTCTAGACGACCCTTCTATATCTTTTGAGGGAGACTTCATGGCAGCTGAAGCTCGAGAGCTGGAGGACCAGACTAGACAGCTGCATAAATATGAATAGAAACTGGTTTCCGTTAAGAAGGAAAAGGTTGAAGCGATAAAATCTTCGAGAAGCTTCCGCAAATCCCAGAAGCGCAAGGCCAAGAGGCAGTCTTCCAAGAAGGTCGAACAGTAGGTTGGAGATGCCTATGCCGACGAGATAGTTGATATCACGGGCAGCAAAACTACCCCTTGCCGGGATTCTGAGGGGATGCAGAAACTTCCAACAAATGGTGGGAAGGGGAGCGGTGGAAAGAGGCATTGACAGGTCTGGATAGCAGTGGAACCAGTTTTTGGGACATTTTGTTTTGTTTGATACATGTTTTGTTCAAGTGCAGAGTCTACACTTACTGCTTTGATTGTTGTAGCATCTGTATTTTTCTTTTTGTTGGCCGATATTGTGTGGGTATGACCCCCACATTTTTGACTTTGTATAGAAAATGCTATAAGTAATACAATGTTGACATTTTGATTATAACTTTATATGTGTTTCATGCTCTTATGCCAACTTTATTTACTACTATTTTATTTTATCTAGTCCTGTGATTACTGGCAAAATTCTTTGTTTGGAGTAACAGAACAGTGAAGTGCTTGGTTTTTGAGTATTTTCTTTGAGTATCGGTGTGTGCACCTTCAGTTCACGGGGCTATCACTTCGAACACTTGACGAATGACCGGTTGATCCGAGTACTTTTTTCCCCTCTTTTTCCTTTTTTTTCCTCTGTAAACAGACTTTTTTCTACGGATCCATAGCCATTGGACATTACCGAATTCATACCCATTACCCTTGATAGTAGGAGTGGATTGATTTTTGTTATTCCTGTGATGTGAGGAGTTTCCCGGTATTGCTGGGGCAATACCGGTACTTAAAATTGTGTGTAGCTTATGAAACACGCGACTTTTGAGATTGTGCGTGGCTTATGGGATGCATGGCTTTTGTGATCGATAAGACCCGTCGATCCAGAATGGTTTGGAACTTCTCGACATTGCCAAACTTCAGGCAATGTGAGGAGTTTATGCTTCGAGAGCGTGATTCTACGGCTCAAAAGGCGATGAGCGGCTTATGAAAGTGCTCGACTTTTGGGATCGATATGACCCATCAATCCGGAATGGTTTGGAACTTCTCGATGTTGCCAATCTTTGGGCAACGTGAGGATTTTATGCTTCAAGAGTGTGATTCCATGGCTCAAAAGGTAATGCACGACTTATGGAAGTGCGCGGTTTAGGGATCAATAAGACCCATCGATCCGGAATGGTTTGGAACTTCTTGACATTGCCAATCTTCGGGTAACGTAAGGAGTTCATTCTTCAAAAGCATGGTTCCATGACTCAAGAAGTGATGCGCGACTTATGGGAGTGTACGGCTTATGAGATCGATACGACCCGTCGATCCGGAACGGTTTGGAACTTCTGGACATTGCTAATCTTCGGTTAACGTGAGGTGTTCGTGCTTCTAGAGCATGGTTCCACGGTGCAAGAAGTGATGTGCGGCAGAGTGCATGGCTTACGGGATGCGCACAATGGTTTAGGCATTTCTGGTGCTGGAGGAGCTATACCAATTCTTAGAAGGTAAGGATCGAGTTTTCCCATCAATCTGGCGATTTGACTTCGTAGGAAAGCGATTTTGTCAATTCTAAGAGATAATTGGTTTTTGGATCGGGTAATCGTGGCTTGGACGTGTAACATCCCCTATCTTGAGGCCCAAAGCTAAGCGTTATAGATGCTGCAGTCATCCATAGTATTAACTTCCGGTGAAAAAATACGATAATGTTAATGGTATCCGTAATATCAGAAGCACATGAATATGAAATAAAACAACATAAATTAAAACAACTTTTCTTATTACATTTCAAAGCAATATTTCATATTCAAATTACATAATCCCATAATCGATCCCAGGTTTTGAACAAATATAATTATTACAAAATACGCCAAGAGCGACATCTGAAGATGCCCCCTTGAATGACCAGAGTACTAAATAGACAAAAAATGTCTTAATACATCAAAGCGGAAATAAAAATATCAACTCCTAATTAGCTAACTTCAGCCTCCTGCTCATCTCTGGAAGAAGCTTTATTCGTCTACCTACGAAAACCTGTAAACCTTAACTATCAATCTACTCAAATTAGTTTTGAGCACCCGAGAGTTTAAGGGGAAAACATAAACTTCAAGTTAGACATAGAGTCTGGTGTGAATAATACTATTACATCTCGGTTTACTGATATTAAGTGAGACCACGCCGCTTAGAGGAACGGGTTTCCCCTCACTAATATCCCTTTAAAACATATCTTTTTGCAAATCAAAATCCTACAACCAAACCGGTTAATCAAACTGATTATATCAATAATAGCAATATCATATATGCTCAAAACAGGTAATAAATGGACCATCTATTCGAAAAAATGTAGTTTTGTTTGGCTAACCACTAAACTTTGGCTAACTCAAGCCTACCAGACAAACTAGACAAATTATCTAACACCCGTTAGACAGACTTCTGGACGGTCTGTCTTTAACTTACTGATGTGCACATAAATGTGCATATTTTTACCACCATATTTAATCTATTTAAATTAAATAAATGATCATATCGGGTATTTTAACTTGTTTTAACTAAAATCCATATTAATTCCAAATTGTCACATATCCATCTTCATATACGGTCAAAACGGTCATTTGTGTGCATATATTTCTTTGAGAAAAATTAATTGGAAATTTATATATATTTGTGTAGGAATTTGATCTCAAATAGGAGTGGTTTCATGAAGACACATGCATGCACAAAATAAATACAAAGGAATGAAGATGGAAATAATTTAAAGTGAAGAACATGGAGGACCCCACCTACCCACCTACCTTAATGTACAAATTAGAGGCTAATGCACATGCTTATGGAATTAATGGCTTCATGTACACTTAAATGATGATTAGTAGAAGCTAATGATTACTTGGCCTCCATACTTTCTCAAGGGTATTTTGGGCATTCCCCAAAAATATGAATTAGGGTTTAACACATGTATAACTACCCCTTATGTTTCATGTAACCCTCTTCTTCTTTAGTCTCTCTTAGTTAGTTTTTAGCTTAAAAATAAAAGAAAGCTCTCTTTCTCTTTTAATGGCTACTTAGCCATTTTTATTTCTTGTAATTTTTCTTTTCTTTCTTATGCAGTTCAATATATGCTCTTTTCTCTTACATGCTTCTCTTCTTATGTTGTAGTCTAGATTTCTTTTCTTTTATGCAAGTAGAATAGTTCTCTTTTCCATTAGCTTTCATTTTTCTTTTTTTTAGTTTCATGTTGCATGCTACTTGTGTTGATATGATAACACAAATGAGAGGCTAATCCCTTCAATTTAGGGGTAATGAAGCCTCTAATCATGTAGCTTCAAGCCTTCAACATTTTGATATTTTATACTCTCTTTTTGTGCTTTAATGAGAATGCATGAAGTGGTTAACTTGTTGTTTTTGCTTTGAATTTGATAGCCTATATTGTTGACACCAAATAGGCTATACTTAAACAATCACTAACACAAATTACCTCTTCATCTAAATATGATGATGGTAATGAAGTGAATGTTGAGATTAAAATTTGATGGCCTATATTTCTAATTAATAGTTAATAGGTCATACTTAAAATAGAGTTTACTTTCAACTTTGTTATCATTTTTCATGTGAGTTAGTAAATGGTTTAAGGGGTGTGTTATAGTTTGATGGCTTATGTTGAGCTAATTAATAGCACAAATAGGCCATACTTATGATAAGCACATCAATTAAGCTAACTAATGACAAAGAAAAGAGAGATCATAACTTCATTTTGTTGATTTATGTGATCTAGAGAGTGGAAGTTGCCTCTAAATTGTCTTAACACTCTCATATTTTTATCTATTTTCTTTTATCATTTTTCTCCTTTTTTTTAGCTTAACACTCTTCAACTTTGGTTAATTTGATTGAATAGAGATTTAAAATCAACTATTCCCTATGGATCGAGCCGTACTCGCCACATACTTCAATAGTACGTCGTGCGCTTGCGGTTATTTTATTTCTAAATTCGTTCGACGGTTTTCTAATCTGATAGAAAATCCGTCGTCGAACACTTACTTCTCCAAGGGTCACCTGATCCTAACTATTTTTCGGGCTCACCAATAGCCTATCCTCCTTCTCTATACATATATTTCTTTTCTGTGTGTAACCATCATTTAAGTCTTACCTGTGACTAAGCCTTACACACTGGAATTTTGGACTACATTAGCTTGAGGCTAGAGCTAATGTATAGGGTGCGACCCTACACCAATCACATCTGGTGTACAAATTTCTGAGTCATTTTACTTAGGGTTAACTACCTTTTAAATTTTCCTTGAAAACCTTTCAAATTGATTTAATCCCTTTAAATCATACTTAAACAAGGAAAACATACTATTTGCTTTACTCAAATCTTTTTACCATGATATATGCTTTACTCAAAACATTGTTGATGAAAACATTCGAAACCTTTGTTTTAACCTTTAAACAATCTCTTTCGAAACCATTGAAAGTGCCCCTTTCGAAGCATGTGAAAGTACCCCTTTCGAAACCATTGAAAGTACCCCTTTCGATACAAATAAACTACTTTACTTTATAACCTTAGGCCGAAAAGCCAAAACATACCTTTCAAAATCTTTTACTATAGTCCTTTCAAAAAAATTGGAAACATCTCTTTCGAAAGCTTTATAAACCTAAGACATCCTTTTTTAAAACACTTTAAACATGCCTTTCGAAAACATTAGAAACCTTCCATTTAAACACTAAGGTAAACCTTTCGAAAACATTGGGGAATCACACCTTCGAAACCTTTATCATATACCTTTCGAAAATACTAGGGAACCTCCCCTTTGAAACCTTTATTAGTTACCTTTCGAAAGCATTAAAGCACACTACTTAAAACAAACCTTTCGAAAGCATTAGGTTCAAGTTAAAATATGTGGAAGAACCTTTCGAAACCATCTAAAGTCATTCTTTTCGAAACCTTTGGGTTTAACTTTCAAAATATCAAAAAGGGTGTTAAAACAACTAAGTCGAAAGCAACTCTTTCAAAAGTAATTTCCTAAGTAAAAGAAGTGGATGGTGTCAAAACCAGTCCCTTCGAAAGGATTGGAGAAGCGGCTCTAAATTTAAAACAAAGGAACCATTTTGAAGGCACTGCTTCGAAAGGAAAAAGGCGGTAGGTTACGGTTTTGACCCCCTTCGAAAGCAATTTCTTAAATAAAAGGTGCAACCTCTTTCAGAACCATCCTTAAAACCATTTGACCAAGTCAAAAGCATTCTTTTCGAAAGCAAAGAAGGCGCATTTCCTTTTAAAAGGAAAACAAGGCTTCGACCCCTTCGGAACCCCTATTTCGACTCTATACCTTTCGCCTAAGTCCAATCAACTACATACCAAGGCTTTTGATACCATGTGTATTGATTTCGATGGAGATGGGGGTGGAAGTACCTAGTCAAAAGTTAGGTGTCGAAAATGGCGAAACATCAAAAGTATGGTAAAACTGAATTTTAAATTTAAAAAGTAATTCTTTTCAACCAACCTACTTTGTTTGCCAACATATGATTGGTTGCTAATTTATTTTCCAAATTCTTTTCTAAAAATGATGCAGAATTTCAGAAATAACAATTTAAAACATTTGCAAATTCCCCCCTTCTCCTTTTATAAACATATAAAACATTTAAGTCTCATACCTTAAATAATTTTATATACTTGCTAAAACACTTAGGAAAATTCTCCAAAAATTCCCGTAAATCACTTTCAATATATTTTTCAACATATATAAATATCTGACCCAAAGCTAATAAAAATAGCCGTAATTTATTTTAAACCCAATCAACCATTTTCTCTACTAGAAAATTAATAGTAAATCCACATTAATTCAGAAAATTATTAATATTGAAACCCATCTCTAAAATATCATTTCTGACCATATATTAAAGTTGTAAGGCATTTGGATGTCATTTGATAGGTTTTTCAAATCAAAACTTGTCATAAAAATCAATATGAATAAGCATAATTCATCAACAAGCATATATATCTATCTAACATCCAAAACATGGCAATATACATGCAAAAACATTCGGATTTGATTCTAGAAACCAAAAACATGATACGTAACCTACTATTAACCTTAACTTTGTTGTTAAGGAGTTGAGATTTGATCTTGGATTAAGTTGATTAGGCTTCTTCCTCTTGGTTTAGTTTATCTTCCCCTTACTTCTTCTTAATGGTGGCCGGCCTCTCTACTATATGGTTTTGATTGTGAACGTGAAAAATGAATATGGTATGAAGGTTTAGGGTATTAGAATATATCTTATTCCTATCTTGCCCTTATCCATTTCCCTTATCTAATTCATTTTATTTTACCTTAGTTCATTAGTTCAATTAGGCACGACTACCCCTTTATTATACAAATCTCAATCCCTTAACCATTTACATTATTTCATTTAATTTAACTGATTAAATATCCTAAATAATGTTAATCAAAATTAGGGTTGTTACAGGACGGTCCTCCCGTATTTTAGGAAGATGTGCACAGCCAAACAAATAAGGTTGCCATGGTGGTGAGATCTACAGTTGACCGCATGGAGATGGTTATGAAGAAAGAGCTTATGGGAGTTTAGGGCAAGACACTCATTTTTTTATATCCAAACTGCCTTTAGAGAATTGGTCTTCAACTGGCATATAGTTTAAGACGAAAAGGAACTGGTCACCAAGGGTGTTAAAGAGGAGTTGGGAAAAGGTAAGCAAGTATTATGCTTCTATTTTGTTTGCTGCACTAGCTAGGTTGTTAAGTCTGTAGTTGTCAGAATGCTAGAATTTTTGATCGGGTGTTACAGAACTATGGTATGATTAGTCTTGGCTTTCCTTGTAGCTATTTAAGTATGTGTGGTGCCCCCCATGCCACAGGGATGTTCGTGCGCTTAAACTTTATCTGGGGTTTCTCCACAACCCATTTGGTTGCACGCGGTCCAGTGGATGCAACTGTGTCTTCTAGATGATTAAAGCATGGGAAAGCCTCTATCTTCTAAGACTTATATATTAGGGATTTGAGATACTTGGTTCTCTAAGGTGCCGAATCTTGGCTTGATTCGACTCGGCCTCTGATTGACCATAAGGTCGGTTCAGTTTTGGCTTAGTTTCTTTGAGGACTTTGAAGCTCTGGAATTCAGCACTGTTTGTCTCATCGGTCATTTGAAGTGATTCTGTTAATTTTGCAGAGTGACTGATGTGATTGCCGTTTTGTGGCCCTAGAACGTGACTTCATTGACTTAGGAGGCTTTGGATCAGATGATTGTTGATCTTCCAGTTCACCTTCGCGGATATCGGTCGTACATAAATTTCACTGATCTACAAGTTCGCCTTCACGATGCTTTAGTTTGTGAAAGAACTTCCCGTTCGCGAAGGGTTTTTTGGATCAAATGACTGTTGATCTACCGTTTACCTTCATGATGCTTTAGTTCGTGAAATAACTTCATGTTCGCGAAGGTTTTTTGGATCAGATGACCACTGATCTACCGGTTTGCCTTCATGACGCTTTAGTTCGTGAAAGACCTTCATGTTCATGAAGGGTTTTTTGGATTAGATGATCGCTGATCTACTGGTCGCCTTCACGATGCTTTAGTTTGTGAAAGACCTCACGTTCATGAAGGGTTTTTTGGATCAGATGACTGTTGATCTACCGATTCACCTTCACGATACTTTACTTCATAAAAGACCTTCACGCTCGTGAAGGGTTTTTTGGATCAGATGACCACTGATCTACCGGTTCTCCTTCACGATGCTTTAGGTCATGAAAAACCTTCACGACGCTTTAGTTCGTGAAGGAGTTTTTGTGGTTAGATGTCTGGGAACTAGACGGCCTGAGAATGGTAATTTATCGATTCCGAGAGGAATTTTGGTCGGATGTCCGATGACCAAACGACCTTGGAGCGATAATTCATCGACTCCAAGAAGTGTTTTGGGTCATGTATCTGACGGCCCGGAGGTCTTAAAGTGATAATTCATTGACTTCAAGAGAATTTTTTGGGATTCAGCTCGCGGGAACACAGTTTTATCGGTTCCTGGGGACTAAGGGGTCGGATCTGTTTGTTCGACGATCCTTTAGACAAGACTTCTCGGTGCTACCATAGCAACGCCGATTCTCAAAAGGAGGATCGACATGACTCGTCGAGGGCGTATAAGCATTTCTTTTGCCATGTTGTCTACAATGCCCCCAGTGTCCCGGTATGGCTCATTTGGAAAAGGAAAGTAGATAAGGATGGATGAGAAGGATTCGCTTTAGGTTGCTGCCCTAGTCCTTAGTTGCTAGCTAGCTAGAGTGTTATTTGATAATCATCCTTTCATTTGATTTCGTCAGTTGGCTGGGGTGCTTTTCTACAGGGTCTTAGTAGCCTTGCTTGGGCAGACGGTCCCTGGGGTCTAGTAGCTCCTTCACCATTTGGTATGTTCTTTGGCAAATTTCCAGGTTTACCTTCTGCCAATTGCACCACCTCTAGTCTTTAGAACTGGTTTTCCTTCCCATAGAATTCTTCCAGGGTAGTAGGTTGTTTCATTCTTTAATGATTACTGAGGGCCTTGCAGTAGACTACATCCATCGCCCTTGCTTCATCCATATGCTAGTCATACCTGTAAAAAAGCAATTTCGAATCAGTTGTACTGTTGTAAAAAGGTATAGTTGGCATGATAAATTTCTTTGGATATTTTGCATGTTGAATGGCTTTGGTGAATGAGTTTCGATTGGGGAAGATGCTTTAATCATTGTCAGACCAGTCCGTTTTCAAGTTACGGCTATATATAATGCTTGAGAATGATATATGCATGATTGTCATATGCTTGAATGATTGGAAATGCCGATTGAATGACAAATCACTTATGATAGGGTCATGAATCAGTGACGATCCCTAACAAATTTCAAACTAGGTGAGATCGGTCTTGGGTGACAAAGAAGGCCCCATAAGGTTGCATTCCAAATTTCAAGGCATTTGCGGTTCGCATGTTCGGGTTATGGGCAAAAGAATATGGATCGGCATTGATGGATCAGTGGTATTTTACATGGAGTCCGACCCAAGAAAATTTGCCATTTGGTTGTAGTAAGCACATGGTTCACTTGGAGTCACAGAATTTAAAGTGCTGGGTTGGTGACAAACGTTGCTGGAGCCATTTGCATGTTTGCTTGGAGAAAATCTTGGTTTTACTCGAGTCTGATATCAGGCCAGAATTTCCTAGGTTTACTTTGAGTCAAATGGGTGATTACCCAAGTTCGACTTCGAGTCAGGACTTCCAGAATCTGCTTCGAGTCAAATAGGCGATTACTCGAGTTCGACTTCGAGTCAACCCTGAAGTGATTTTTCAACGATCATTTTGACGATTTTTGATGATTTTCGACGACGACCATTGTGATTCGACGATGGGAGCTCCATGATGGGATTGGAAGCTGGTCGGTTTGAAGTGATTACAATATACCATGGGAGCTTGGCCTAGTAATCGATTTCGGTTTGTATCATATCTTCTTGGTTCTCCTGCCTCTAGGAGTACCATTGAGTAGTAGTTCCTCGTCCATTGCTTGACACTGTGCTGTGGCATGGGTTTAGAGCTTCTTCTAGCGTTTTACACGTTGGCATTTTTATCCAATTTGTCTTCCTCAAATTGTTTGTCATCTTCAGAGCCCCAGAGAGCCATCGTTATATCCTCCTGTAGGGTTTTCACCCCTAAGTTTGGGTTAGTAGCAAGTGCTTTTGTAGTAGGTGGAGTGTTAACGTTTACTTCCATCATGATTCTTGGAGCTCCGCCTATTGCTTCCTTTTGATTTTGCCTTATGTTTGTTCCGTTCAAGCCAAAAACGGAAGAATTCTCTTGCTCTGTAGCAGCCACGACTTCAGGCACCGTTCTGGGAGTAGTTAGTGATTGGAGCATTAAGAGAGCATCTATCTTTTCCATAAGAGCCTTTTGACTGTTGGCTATTTTATTGTTAATTTCATCAACCATCTTGTTCAATTCTTCCTTAGTCACAACTTCATGCTACGTAGAGGATCTTGAAACCTGATCTCCAGAGTTGGCTCCTAACAGCAGGTTGTTGGACTTGTTGACTTTAATTTGCTAAGGGTTTGTTTCTTCTCTGGCAATGGTAGCTCCTATAGATCTTCCGGAGGTAGTTCTCTTTCTGTCTGGCACCATTGATTCTCAACAGCAAATCTTCTAAGCAAATATTGAGGATATAACTTTTGAACCTATCTGATCCAAAGTAGATAGCTAGATTTAAGCCTGAGTTGGGTTCTCAATGAAAGCACCAAAATGTTAACCCAAAAAAAGGACCAACACCCTGGATTGAGTGTGAAAGCACCAGCATGTTCTTACAGAGCAATAATATAGAGAATAAATGTAAAAGGAGCAAAAATAGTAAAAAGAGAAGAAGATTTTTATAGTGGTTTGGCTGTTAATGAAGCCTACGTCCACTTCATAATTTTCTATTTACTGACTGCTGTTACAAGTTGAATCGGATTATAATATGATTGAATCTTCTAAGTTAGATCAAGTCAGAAGTACAAGAGTTCACTAGAGAATCACAGTGAACCCCTATATGACTATTGTGTAGGAGGAGAAGAGTGAAGAATAGCTCTATAAAGTTCCAGCAGTCAGTCCCGAAGATCCTGTTTATGTTGCAGGTAGGATTGTATTTATAAGGTTGGAGAACTATTGAGTTAGGCCGCTTTACCTGAAGCCTCTACATGTTGACATGAAAAAGTCCAGAGAGTTTCATGACGACCCGAGCCAACCTAATGGCTCGCTTGCAATCCATAGGTTTTGGATTGCTAACGATCCAATTATTTGGGTATTTTTTCTTCAACCTTTCCGAAAAACTTCAAAGCAATCTAGCATGGTCCTATAGATCGCTAGCGATCCATGTACTTAGATGGTTTTTGGACTTATTCTTTTAAATTGCACTTGTTGTCTTATGTTGGTGTTCTTCATGTAATTCGTAGCTAGTCGCTTTGTTTTGATGATGATTTATACGCTATTTACATTGAACTACTGATGGAATCGGACAAATGCTCACTTCTCGATCTAACTATCTTGGAATTCCATCAAACTTAGTAATCATTCCTAAAATACCTATTGGATTATGGTGTAAGAGGATTGGAGGATCAACGAGTGACCCATATGGATCATTAGCGATCCATAGGAGATGGATCGCTAGCGATCCATCACCGTAGAGTACTTTTGCCCTATTTTCCTTTAGCCTTTATTGGTTGGTTCTTCTACTCCTTTTGGTTGGTTCCTTTGAATCCTATTGGGTTAAAAACCCGCATAACAGTTGTTTTTGAAAATTATTTACAAAAATATATTCTTTGAAGAAAAATCGATAATGTGACCGAAAATCGATTTATCGGTGAACAGCTTTTCGATCGATATAAGTTGCTCGAAACCTTATGCACTTGTCTAAAGATCAAATGAACACATTAGAAACTAATTAACACACACAACTCTTTATAAAGTTTGGAATGTCCTAGAAACTTCTATATGGATAAGAGATATTATCATGAGAGGGGTATAATGGTAATTAGCATAAAGGAGAAGTGATGTAAAGAAAAAGTGATGGGAGGTGCAGCTTCCATGGCATGGTGGGGGGATGAGTGCAAGCTTAAAGAATACCTTATGAAGCCTATAAAAGGAGGGGCATATCCTTAGGAATAAATCACAAATTTCCTAAGTAAAAACCAAGCTTTTCTAATGGCTTCATCTTCTTCTTTCTTTCTTATGTTCTAAATGAAATAGTTGCAAATCAACTCCAAATCACTTCAAATTTTGCCACAAGCTTTAACACCACATTATAACACCTTCCACCTAGTTAGAATTTGAGAAAGCAAAGCCAAACTCTCACCCCACCTTATAGTCGTGAGCTATTTGTAAAAGGAGGAGGGAGAAGCAAGGCAAAAACAAGAGAGGAAGGGAAGGAAAGGAGGTTGCTAGCTTGGGTTTGGACTTGGGTTCTTGGACTTGGTTCTTTTTTGGGTTAAAGGAGAGTTAACACCTCATTTTGAATGGAAAACATAACATATATATTCTATATGGATTGTATATATGTTGTTTGAATTGTTGTTGACATTGTTGAAAATATTGGTTTGATTCTTGTTTTGAGAACAAGAAGCATATGTGATCCATGTCTATGGACTTGAATGGAGTTGTATGACTTATGACAAGACCTTGGAACAAAGAATGTAGGTTATAGATGGAATTTGGTTTTGATTGGACTCGGATTTGAAAGTGCACTTATAACGATAGTCGCTATAAATAAAGTTTTAAATTGCCTTGTTTTCGATGATTTCTATGGAACTTTGTAGAGAGATCCTTATGAGTTTCCCACCATATTTATAATGTTTTATATGTAATTTTGTTGCTATTAAAAGCTTGGATAGTAAAAGGTTAGGTAACATCTTGAAAGTGGTAAAAACTTCACTTGTGCAAAACTGCCCCGTTTAGACTTGATTTTTGAACTTAAAAGGTTTGAAAAGATATTTAAATTTAAGTATTTTGTTTCATAATTTTTACAAGTGTTTACTAACTATTATTAGAGTATTTTAAAATTGGTTTGAGATATTAATGAATTTTTAAGAACTAATTGTGAATTTTTAAAGAAGAGGTTTTTATAATAAAACATGTTTTTTTCAAGTTTTATAGATATTACAAACTTGTTATTTTTAAGCAATATTTTAGATAATATTTAAAACCTATTATAAGTATTTTCAATTATTTTAAAAGTATATACAAATGTTTTCGAAAAGGGTTAAGAATTGGTTAGTGGCTAAATGGTTTTATTATGAAATTACTTATTGAAAAGTAATTAACTATGCTTAACACCAAAAGCCGACGAAGTAAGGCTTATCTATTTGTGAGAGTAAAGATTGATGTTAAGTAGAGATGGAGAAATAGAGCTCTAACCTACTAGTTTTCCTCTTGACCGAGGAATAGTAAGTTGGAAAATGTCGAAAACGTGTTAATCGTGTTCATTTCTTACTTGTTTGTGGAAATAATTAATACTATTTTACACTAAAAGCCGATGAGGTAGACTTATCTATTGTGAGATCCAAGAATGAAGAGTCTAGGTAAGGTTTTGATACAACCAGTGCTCTAACTTATCTGGCTTCACTCTTGGATGAAGAATAGTTAAGTTGGAATGTCGAAAATGGGTTAATCATGATTTGTATAAATAATTGTTTTTGACTAGATGATCGATTAGTCGGTTATCGTCGAACTTAACCTAATATTGACTTAAGAAGTTATCAAAAGGCTTCACAATTTCATACCAATAAGAACCCCTAGGGAGGAGTGTTGGTACGAAACGTCTCTAGCTTTCGCTTACTTATGAGGGAACCGAAATTGAGTTAACCGGAAATTCATCGATCGGTTTTGAAGAGTCTGGTAAGCGGAAAGAGTGTACTTATATGAGATGACTCAAAAAACTGTAATCATTTCAATAATATATACATGATCTATGTTCTGGAAGCAATTGTGAAGTGGAATGTTATAGAGTTGAACTATCTATCCTAAGGTTAAGTCCAAGGGAAAGGTCAGCGTTAACATTTCAAATGATTTTATCGTGTGGGACTGTCTATCTTAAGGAGTATTCCAAGAGAGAGGATAGCATTAGCATTCATTAGAGGACTTATGCGAGGAACCTATATGGAGGTTCGAGATCTGTTTGAGATGCTTGAATCCATGTAGTGATTCGTGATTTGTTCGAGATGATGGAATCCATTTTGGGATTCATGTTCTGTTCGAGTGATGAAGACATGTGTGAGAGATGCCGAACATAGCCTCGACATTGGGAAAATGATAGAAAATAGAGAATGAGCATGGGGAGTTAGCTGACCTCAAGGGTATATCAACTCCATATCTAGAGATGCTTATCGATTGTTGCTAATGGGAGTTGATATGACTTGGATCACACACCGAGGGTGGTCCAGTTATGTTTACCTTAGAATATATCCTATCTTGAGATATACGATGCTCGGAAGGTAGTTTCTGATCCTTGCATGGAGTTCGGATGCGGTAGGACCGAGGAGATCTCCACGTAAAATCCATTATGTGAACGCGCCTTAGCGGTATTGATTGTGTACCTATTAGTGTTGTGGGTTTACAAAACACCTGTTTGACATGATTTATGTGTTATACTCTAGACATTATCTATCATATCATTATATAAAACTTAACAAATGGTTGATTTCATTTGAGGGGAAAACCGTTGCGGTAATCTGTATGGTCTCAAAAAGGTGCTAATATATGTCACTTTTATTTCTTGAGATTCTCACACTAGTTTACCAGATTGATATGGGTGTTATTTTCTTATAATGTTCGGGTCGGTCCTATGTATGTTTTCATATTTAGCTACGGATGCTTTGGAGCTTGTGGAGAAGAGCTAGATGATTACCTCCCGTAGTATACTTATTTCTGCTGCATTTCTGTATTGTATATATCAGCATTATGAGGACAGACGGTTATAACTGCCCAGACTGATGATAGTACTTAGATTTTAGTAACTCTTAAATTTTTGTATTCGAAGTAACCCTTTGTACTGTTCCTTTGATATTATATATTATTGTTCCATTGTGAGACTCTGATGTTGTTTTCTCTCTTTCCTGTTCTATTTTTCGTCTCTTTTATTTTACCCTAAATTTCTGTCTTTCTGGCACTTGGGTGTTCGGCACACGAATACGGTGGATGTATTAGTATCGACATTCAAGGGTTGAAAAGTCGGGTTATTGCATCTGGTATCAGAGCTCAAGGTTGAGCGAACACCTTGGCTTTGGTTGGGTATGGCTCATTAGAGATAGGGTAAGTGACACCCTAGAATGAATCGAGTATATTATACACATGAGAGCGTATTTGTATTTTGAAAACTAGACTTTTAAATTATTCCTTAGGGATATCTCCTTCTAGTAACTCCTTCTTTGAAATAACACTATCATTTAGTTTCCTAAAGCTGTTTCGCTTTGATTAGGTAGAAATAACCATGAGTACTAGAGTTGCAAATGCTAGAGGTGGTTAGGGTAGCACTGTCATGAATGGCGGGGATCAAGCACCAAGGAATGTTTCTCAAGTTGAGGAACCAAAAGAGAATGTCGTGAAGGAGGTCATGTAGATCAGATCTCAGATGAGTTTTTCTTCGCTTTTCCGTGATTATGAGAGGCTGGGGGTAATAGGTTTGTTGTATAGAGACTATTATAGAAGTACAGTCTTGGCTCAAGCTATGCGATCGAATATTTGGAGATATGGAGCTAGATGACGCAATGAAGCGTAGATTGGCATCACGACATCTGATGGATGCAGCCATGGATTGGTGGAGTTCTATTACAGCTGAAGAGAACAAGTTCTCTTGGGCCGAATTTAAAGATGAATTTGAGATGAAGTTTGTTCCGAAGCTGAAAAGACATTGTTACTTAGGAGCATCTTGGATCTGAAGCAAGGAACCATGACTGTAGCAGAGTATGAGAATCGGTTCATTGCATTGTCTCAACTCAGATTAGGATTGGTTGATACATCACTGAAGAAGAACGAGATGTTAATTGAAGCTATGCGCCATGAGTTCAAGCGGGATATGTGTAACATTCCTTATCTTGGGGCCTGAAGCTAAGCGATACAGATGTTGTAGTCATCCATAGTATTAACTTTCGGTGACAAAATACAGTAATGTTAATGGTATCCATAATACCAGAAGCACATGAATATGAAATAAAATCAACATAGATTTCAAAACAGCTTTTCTGATTACATTTCAAAACAATATTTCATATTCAGATACATAATCCCAAAAAGGTTCCTAGGTTTTGATCAAATATAATTATTACAAATTATGCCAAGAGCGACATATGAAGATGCCCCCTTGGCTGATCAGAGTACTAGATAAACATGAAAGGGAGTGCAGATTAAGGATCTTAAGGCTAATTTAACACTATAGGGGGGGTGAATAGTGATTAATGGATTCTAAGACTTATATGGACTAATTTAAAAATTATGATATAAACAAATGTAGAACTTAATCACAGAACAATCACAGAATCAAACACAGATGCAGAAAGTAAATAAAAAGCAGTAAAAGGAAAAACACACCGGATTTTATACTGGTTCGGAGTTACCCTACGTCCAGTCCTGTACCATGTCGAGATTACAATCCTCAATTTCTAAAGGCCTTGAGGTACCCTCCTGTCTTCGAGTCCGGGGCAAACTCTCTTGATTTATGGGACACAAGATCACCCAATTGATTTCCAGGCACAACCACGCCTTATAGAGAGACTTGATAAACTTTTGATTACAAATTGATCATATAACTCTGAATAGCACTTTGATCTTCGAGAGAGGGCGGAGAATCAAACAAGAATGAGATTCTAATTTGATTCACTTGAGAATTCGACAGAATTTCGGCATGATCTTAAAAATATGAAAATTTTAGAATATGGATTTGTGGAGAAGAAGGAGTGAAGAAAATAAGAAATTAGTTAGTTAAAAAAATTCGTTTGTGAAGGCTATTTATAGACCAATAACGGTCATAACCATTTGTGAAGAGATTTAAACGAATAGACACTTCTTTTGAAAATTGAAACTTTTGAATTTAACGGCCACCATGCCGACATGGGGTATCCTATGATGTCGACATCCCCTAGTTAAAAACAGTGTAAAATTTGTTTTGAAAATGGTATTGAAAGGAAAACAAGATGAAATGATTCTGGAGTAAAATAAACTAATTTTCCTATGTTTTAAAATAAAGAAGAGTAGAAAAATATATTTTTAGAATGTATATATAATTTTGATTTTAAATCTCAAGTATATATATATATTATAAAAGAATATTTAAAAAAAATCAGAAGATAGTTTTAAAAACAAGAGTTTATTTAAAAACAAAAACAAAGAATATTTTAAGGCTAAAACATTTTGAAGTAGTTTTCCAAGCTTCTTCCTGTAGACTATCTCATCACATCAGGACTCAAGAACTTGTACAAAACCAGGATGTTCGTGGGTTTTTAAGCCACTTGTCGTAGGTTTGTAAGCTACTTGTCGTGGGTTTGTAAGCCACTAAGAAGATAGAAATGGGTTCCATCCCAAATGAAATTTGGAATGAAGATTTCCGTGCTATTATGAAGTTTTAACAAAAACTAGACACTTATCTTGAAATCTTGATCTTGATACTTGTGAGTCTTCAAACTTGATTTCTTCATTCTTGATCTTTATATTGTACAGTCTTCAATAATCAGTACCTGCCTTATATACATCCTGCATAATAACATTCATATATATCTAGACAATAGTATTAGTATATAAGTTATAATAAAATAAGTTACAAAGGTTGTTGTCATCAAAACCACTATCTTCAGTTCCTAACAATCTCCTCCTTTTTGATGATGACAACCTTATAAAATATACTTACCACTTCGATCATACCATAACTCCCCCTTACACCAACAACTCCCACTTACTCAAAGCCTACTATTTTATATAACTTTTTTCCCTTTGTCATCAACAAAAAATAGCCTATAAACCTTGAACTTAATAGAAAATGAGATAAACACTACAACAAATAGGACCTTTAACAGCGTTTAAAAAACGCTATAAAAGGCTTTAACAGCGTTTTTAACCACGCTGTGTAACGACATGCAGTTATAGGTCAGGAACATACCACAGCAATAGAGAAAACGCCATAAAAGTCCATTTTTAATAGCGTTTGGTGTATGTTATTAATACATTTTATAGCGTTTATTTTGATGAGCTTAAAACTTTTCTTAGCTTTCAAATTCTGCTATCAAATGTATTTCACAGCAGTTTTCTCTTGCCATGATATTTATTCATAGCATTTTATATGTTGCTATGAATGTTCCTTCTAGGTATTTTTCCATTGTTAAAAAGCTTTTATGACGGTCCCAAAACGCTATAAAAGCATACCACAGCGTTTTTGAAACGCCGTTGAAAGTTTACACGGCGTTTATAAATGCAGTCGTTTACTATTTCTGCATTTCCCCCTTTATTTGTTACTTTTCTAAATACAAGGGTCACAATTTATATACCAACACGGTTAAATGAACACGCACATTTCATGATCAACATATTATATTAATTGCACATCTCATAATCAACATGTAATATTACATAATCAAAATATGCAATATTCTTACATCAAAACATATATAATACGTCCATAATATTTCATAAACAATGTAGAACAAGTGGCAGCTAGTAACCAAAAGTAGTGATACATACAAACCAAAAATGTAGTTCTTGCATCAAAAATAACTTCAAACCCATAACTTATTGCGGCACTTTACCTATCCACCTGTAAAGTAAAAGTTCACAAATTAGCAAAATAAATCAAAAATACAATAAAATATAGTTTTGAACATAGTCGATGCAAGCAGTAACAACATGAAATGTGGTCTGGAACAAATGAAAAGTGATATTATTGTTAACATGATATATATATATATATGTGTGTGTGTGTGTGTGTGTATAATAATTCATATATAGTTATGTATTATTTTCATACATATATTTCTATGGTACGTTTATATTCTCTGGTTTAATAAGTTTATTGAGACATTATTATTACAACCACTATTTCTAATTACTCATTACTGTTACTATTTGTATATAAGACATTATATATATGTATGTATATGTAATTAACATCTATGATCTATATGATTTGAATGTATATGTAGAGATATATGATATAATATATATGCGTGTACATGTAGAGATATATGATATGATATAATATGTACCGTTTATATAATATTTATTTATTATATATATATATATATATAATTTGTATTAATTCATGTACTTATTATATACATTTATTATGTTATTTGTTATATATTAATTCATATGTAATTTATATTAATTAATACACATAATTCTATAATACAAGCTTTGGTTCAGTTCATCAAAATATTATTATTACTCTTCCTACTAGTATTACTATTTACAATACACGCATGCACCAACGCTATTTGCAATATATGTGTGTGAGATTTAAATGTATAATTTATATGATTTACATATAAATATGTAATTTATATTTATTCAAATATATAATTTATATAATGTATACGTGTATAATTTATAAAGATATCCTCTATGTAATATAATTTATAATAGTATATATTTTCACACATAAACTTAATTATTTTTCATATACTTATTTAATATATGTGTGTGCGCGCAATTTACATATTAAATTTATATGATTTGCATGTATATGTACAAATATATGATATAGTATATATGTATCGTTTATATAATATTTATTATATATATATATTATTTTTATTAGTTTGTATACTTATTATATACATTTATTATGTTATTTGTTATATGTTAATTCATATGTATAATTTTATAATACGTTTTCAAGCTTTGGTTATGTTTATCAAGATGCTATTACCATTTACAATATGTGTGTGGATTTATCAAGTTTGCGAAACCAAAACTAAAACGTCACAAATGCGTTATCTTCTTAGCAATGCCTAACTTGTGCCTCATTAGATTTAAAACTAAGTCGCTAAAAAAATTAGTCGAACAGCTACTTAAATTTTCAGCCCCAACAAACGATTTTTCTACCATAATCTCCCCACCCTAGTGATGGGTGCTAATATATATAATATTGCCTTATAACAATACATTTTAACCATTCAGATTATAACCAAGTACATAATGCATTGGTTAGAACAGTTGAAACCGAGAGTATTTATCATAAATGAGGATTGTTCTATGATCACAAGTGATGGAGACTTGTAAAAAAATCATAATCTTTTGCATGGTCAGTTTTATGCTCATTTTGCACTCTCAACAGTATGCTCAGTTGCAAACCGAGCTTAGTTTGAATTCTTAGTTGCAAGCCGAGCTTGCACAGTTGCAAACTGACAACTTTAATGTATTTAAATAAAGGCAGTTGGAACTGATAGAAAAGTACCTTATATCAATATATTGTAGTGCAATCTAACAGACAATGGCAATATACTCCCGAATCAAGGGTGCGCACCAAAAAAATCATAAAGTAATAGAATGGCATATGATGGAGTGTGTCCGATCAGAGGAGCTACCTCATTGGCCCAGAATCGCTCCTGTTTTAGCCACCTTATGCCAACTCACGGGAGTTGGGTCCACGTATATACCTCAAGAACGTCGCCACCATCCTATTTCATTCTGGAATCTCCACCGCGTACACAGTTGTTAAAGTGGTTTTCGGTATCGACAGAGAGTATGTCCATATTCGATCCCGGTCTCTTTAACAACAAATCGTTATTATAACCCGTGGTTATAAATTTCAAAAAGGTTTATACTTTAAACCAAAATATCACTTCTATTGCAAAAAAAACCAAATCAATACGATATCATTTCCATTTCAAATATATTCATTTTTACTTCAAAAACCAAATACAATATCATCTCTATTTCCAAATAAATATATATATTCATTTGAGCCATTTAAATATGAAGTCATTATACTTTCAAATCAAATATTAAATTTCCAGAATTATAGCATTTCTGAGTTCATTCATTTAATTACAAAATTTCAAACCATTGTATTTTCAGAACAGCAGCACTTATAAAGTGTTACGGTAGATGTAGTAGTATTTCAAAACATTGTCAAATTTCAGAAACAGCAGCACTTACAAAGTGCTACCGTAGGTATATTAGTTTCAAAACAGTTCAGTTCAGCAACAACTGCACTTACCAAGTGCTACTGTAGCCCTTTAGTTATTTCAGAATATAGTTTACTTTCAGCAACCACAGCACTTAGCAAGTGCTGCAGTAGCTTTATTACTTTATATTTTAGTTAGCTTCAGCAACAACAACAACACTTACAAAGTGTTGTAGTAGGTGTTTAGTCATTTCAGAACTTAGTTAAATTTCAGAAGCGATAACACTAGGCAAATGTTGTCTTAATACTACAGCATTTCTGAGGTGCTACCAATACTAATTCCAGATTTATTATAAAATTTCAGAACAATAAAACTTCAAATTTTTAGCCATTTTAACTTATAAAATCATATTTTTCGCTTCAAAAAGGTTCATTTGGATATCGTTTAACTTATGATTTTATGAAATAAAATTTCATTAATAATTATCCAATTTTTAAACAATAATTCACTTATTAAGCCAAAGGGCACTATTTTCTTAACTTTTGTACTTTAACAAGTAACTTAATACTTTACTTTAAAATACCATTTCATATAATAAAACTAAGTTTCCATTTTATTTACTTAACTTAAAATTTTCCTTTAAAAAGTCAAATTTCCCAAATTATCAAGTTAAGTCATATTTTCAAAATACCTTTTCCCTTATTTACTTATACATTTTAACTCATAGAAAATCACTAAAACTTTATTTAAATCATTTAAATCCAACTTTAAGTTAAAATATCATATTATTTTTTTACATTTGAACATACTTAATAATTTTTCAGAAATATATAAAATAACTACGGGTCTGTATAATATTTTCTAACCAAGGTCAAGTGATACGGATAATATATCAGTTCAATCCGTAATTTAAAAGAAAAATCCGGGTTCTATCATTTCAAACCCGCAATCCTAAGTAAATCAAATACAATAAAAATCACTCGAGCCTACCATTTCAGCCCATAATGATTTTTCCTTATTCTAAAGTTCGTTCGGGTATGTATCATTTCAACCCATAGTGATTCTATTCTACAGGGAACTTGCACTGTGAGAAACAATAATTAAAATAACTGTATAGCATATAATATTGTAACAGATGATGTAACAGGAATAAAAATCAGGTTATACATCATATAAATAGATCATAGGCATATATGAACATAGTATATTAATCACTACATATTCACTTGTCATCAATTCACAACTATATAAGTACGGATGTCTAGAGTGAATAACTCACCTTTTAAAGCTGGAGATCAAATTCAAAACAAAAATATCCACACACCGCAAAGCACGAAAAGGCACGATAAGATTTGAGAAGAAGTAACACCCAAATTCAAGTCTTGTAAACAAATAAATAAAACAAATATAAATATATGTTTCAACACAACAAATAAATTAAAACAATGGAAAATTTTTGAAATAAAAAAAATGACATAACCATGCTTTAGACACAAGAGTGCTCGACCACAATGGGCATAGGCTCGGCCATGACATTTTTGAGGCAACTAGGCTTGGCTATGTATCAAGTAATGCACGGCTAAGGCTTGGGAAGTGAAGAGATAGGTAGGTTACAAGCATGGAACTCAAAGGCAAGGCAAAGGAGGGGTTTGGGCTCACCTATAGGTTCGGCCATGGTCTTGTTTGCAATTTTTGGTGGAGGGTTTGGATCAATTGGTCACGGCAAGGCTTGGGGAAGATGATGAGGTGATGGAGGCCGATCTATGGTGATGGTGTGGAGGAAGGTGGTCGGCTAGCATGGTGTGGCCGAGCAAAAAAAATAGAAAGCAAAGGAAAAAGAAAAGAGAAGAGGAAGAGGAGGCCATGACTTACTATATTTTTTTCCTTCAGGAACAAATGAGAAATGAGATGTGAGAAACTTTTTTTGTACGTGAATTGATAAGGGTAGGAGGCGGCTTGGGTTTGCAATACACGGCTATGGTAGGTAATAAATAGATAGGCAAATGAAAAGGCAAGAAATAAAGCAAAGATAACGTATCTCTAATTAAAACAAGGTAACGTATGTCTAATTGATTTTTTCCAAGCTATTAAATAAAAGATATACACAAGAAACATCTAATAAATAAAAATAAAGTCTAGACAAATAAATAGAGAAATAAAAGTCAAGAGATGGACATTGGAAAATATAAAATAATATACATAATTTAATCGCGTATAAAACGATGAATTTTGACCAAATTTAAAAGTATAACTCAGAATTTAACGAAATGAAAAATAGAATGGATATCAGCATCCTATCCACTTCAATAAAAAAAAATTAGAATTCAAAATTTTAAAATTTTCCAATAAAAGTCAAAGTTTGACCAAAATATAAAATTTTCAGAAATTGTTTATTTTATTCTATTGGAAGATAAATTGCAAACCAATCCAAAATTACACTGGAAAAATTCCAAAAATTCAAAATTTTAATGATCAAAAATCAAAGTTTTCAAATTAATTTAAAAAAATATTTATAAAATTTTGGGTTGTTACAATCACCTTGAATATTGTCAGACATATTGAACCCATATATATAATAAGCAGCCTAGCAAATTTGAAAATCATGTTTTGTGTATAATCATCATGCTATAAAGTGTCATGTTGTTCCATCATATTATAAAGCTTTAGATCACTGGGCTTCGGATGCGCAAATGAACAGCTGTTAAATCATCATCTATTTGTGTGATTCGAATTTTGTTAACTATGTATCTGCATGATGAAAGAACACTTTGAAATCTTGATAAGATGAGGATACAAGCAAATTTTATGCTGTTAGGATTTGCTGTGAACTTACAGTATTTTGAATATGTATTTGCTATTGATTTCCATTGGAAACATGTAACCGTTGATAATAGCATATCCATCGTTCATGTCAATGTTGTAAGTATCCATATCTAATGATGTACTGCAAATTTGATATACATCAAATTTCTTCATTAACTGAACCTGGCTACATCTTGACAAATTATATTATCGAAAAACTAACATGAGAGTACCAGAAGCACAATACGTAAGTCCTGGAAAGATTTCAACCTGGTTTTGTATTTCTCCATTTTCCTTTACAGTCTACCATATAAAGATAAGATGGGATCATAATTTCATGCATGCGCAACACAAACTCATAATAAAGTGTCATATTAGGCAAACCTGTAAACCTTTTAGACCATTAGCAGCAATGGCTTCCCAATTCTTACCTTTCTGCTGCCATAATACATGTACTATAATATGGTGCAAGAAATACGGGTAATAACGTTGATTAATATTGCATCAAAATACCTGAGAAGACCAAATCAGTTGCCATTCTCCTTCCAGACTTTTATCGTATCCTCAATCCTCCTTTTTCCTCAGTATGAGATTCAAGAAGTTTTGAATGAAACCTTGTGCTGGTATTTGTCCTGTCTCCTTCTTCAAACTTAGCTCATCTATCACCTGCTTTCCTCATGATTTCAATCAAGAATTCGTATGATTATTGTTTCATCACATAGCTTCAATTTGTTTTGCGATAGAAAAATAAAAGGCTGATTCTATCAAGCTTATAGTGGAAGATAAAACATGTAAACTAACCTCCTTAATTATTCTAGTAGTCGTCTATGTCTCATCCACTTTTCAACATCTCGCCTCCTTGGTTGCATATCCAATCGCCTTACGAGAACAAAACTAAAATAAATAAATAAAATTATACAGAATTAAACAATGCAATTTTTGTGATAATATAGTTATTTTAATTTATATCACATATGTTTCAAACTATAAGAGCAAACACTTCCAAGAAAATTTAATGCTACGCACAGATTAAGTTGTCATGATTAGAAAAGCTTAAAAATGATCCAAATATTAAATAAGAAAATTCCCAGTCAAGAATAAGGCATAAAAAGTATACTAGAAACTATGTAACAGAAATTCCAGTCTTTGTTCTCATTTTGACTATTTCCCTAAATTCCATATAAGTACACTACTAACATAACCATCTTTCATGATTGGGTATCATAAATCTCAAAAAATTGGACATGGTATCCTACATACCCTATAGGCGTAATACATTATTTTAGATAAGAGAAATCATGGTCACATAACTTAAAATATCGCACCAAGCATGTTTTCTAAGCAACTTCTGAAATAATTTAATTAATCTATTCACGTGATGATGCAGAACATAATCCAAATCTTCAACTTTGTTTATATTAATCTTACTTCATCAAGCACCGCAAACTGACATGTTTGCACATAAATGTGCAAAGGGGAGGGGGGTTAGAGTTGAAAAATAGTTTATGGTGTAACCATTTATATCTTCATTCAAGGAAATGGAGAATGCTAATCTCTTTATTTCTTCATCACTAAGAATCTTTAGTTTATTTCACTTGCTTTTTAATGTTTGAGACAAACCAGCTTCTTTAGCATGTTTATCACATATAATAAGTAAGAAGGAATTGGAGTTTCTCGTATCTTCCTTAGTTTCTTATGAAGAAGATTGAATGTGCTAGCAAAGGAAACATATTGCTAAAGCGGTGGCAATAAAGGAAATATCGTAGTGGTAGAAAATAATTGAGGGCACAAAAATAACATGCTTAGTTTGAACAAACTAATAGGATTCAAACAAACACTTGTAGAAACGGTCTGATTGAGTAAGTAAGGTGATTAATCAAAGGGATTGGATCATAAACAATGAATTCCTTTTAGCCCTTCGTACTGCTGGATTCGGACTATAGGAACGTAGTAACAATGAAACTATAAATAAGTACCAACTAAGTTCTTTCCATCTCAAAAGTTTCAACATGATTATCTCTCATCGAATTAAATTGCCACCGGTTAAAAGATAAGACCACCTCATAACATTATCTACTTTGTAAGAGCATGATAAATAAAATTAATGTATAAATCACCTGTAACCATCGACTCACTTATACAAACATATAGAATGCAAGTAAATATGACATTTACATTTAACAAGTAAAATAGCAAATTAATCTCATCATCTGATAGACAGATATATATCCATTTTAAACAAAGGCTTCTTAATAGTTGATGGGTTCGGTTTTCACTTTGCTAAATTAGCAAAGCAATAGCTGAAAGTCTATATGGGGTGGATCGTGCAGTGTATATGCAAGTATATGTGGCAAAATATATGATGCAACTAAAACAATATTAATCTAAGTAAATAAGAATAATCACACCAGGGATTTTATACTGGTTCGGACCTCCCGTCCTACGTCCAGTCCCGAAGCTCCTCTTCGGAATTTCCTTTCACCAAATAACCCTCACTTCACCCGGAGGAACATGTTTACAATAGCAGAGTTTCTTTGTCAACTGTGTGTTCTCTATTACACGGATTTTGACTATATAGTACAATTGAACTTCTTATATCTCTTGGATGATTGAATACAATATTGTTCGAGAGAATATAGAAGTGTATGATCTCAGATTTTCAGATTGTATAGCAAGTGGATGATTAGAACAAGAGATGATCAAGATAGAGAGTCGAGTTGTAAGGTGGTCAGATATACATTCTCTTGATTCCTGATACTATATATAGTTGTAGATAGGTATGTTGAGTAGTTGCATCCATTAATGAGTGCTCTATAGTTGCTTCTGTTGATGATGAAGAGTTGCAGCGAAGAGAAGCGGAGATGTCTATTCAAATGTGACAGTTGAAGTTCTTCTTTGAAATCCGAGTTTGAAATCAGACGTCTGGTATTTGTATCAGACGTCTGGTAGTATATAATTTTTATACAGGGTAGATTTCCAGACGTCTGGGTGTATCTACCAGACGTCTGGTCTTGTCTGTTTTGTATTCCAGAGGATTTCTTCAGACGTCTGGCTAGTGCACCCAGACGTCTGAAACCTGTGCATGTTGAATCTGTGCATCTGTGTCATTGCTCCATTAATCCTATCGACTTGTAGTCTTTTGTAACTTTCTTTGAGCCTTGTTCTTGTCTTTCTAGTGATGTTGCTCTAGCAAGTTCTTGTATACATATATATGTACATTTGATTTTCATTGTATAGTTGTTGTCATTAAAACTATGAATTTGATTTCCTAACAATCTCCCCCTTTTTTTTTGGCAAGGCCAGCCGGTTTTATAGTGGACCGTCCACTTTTTATTACGATTGTAATAAAAACTTGAAGCACAGGAGTAAGGCAGAGGCACCTTAACTACATAGAAATAAGTAAATACAGCACAGGAGTGTGACAGACATATCACAACTACAGCTAACTACTAACAAACTAAGACTCCTCCGAAGAGATAGGAAGAGTCTCCCCCTGAATATGTGCTTTCCATTATCTCTCCCCCTTTGTCATTATCAAAAAAGAATGTGCTTTCCATAATCTCTCCCCCTTTGTCATTATCAAAAAAGAATGTGGGAATCATATTTGTAAATTCCAAAATCTTTCCTTTTGTTTCTCTGTGTACCTGCAATAAAAATCATTTTTTGGTACCCACTTACTATGTTAGGGTCCGGGGGGTTAGATCTTTGGAAACCATACCCATTTGGGTGTGGTTGAACCTTTATAAATATAATTTTCATTATTAACTACCATATCAAAATAATCATCAATGTATTTTTCTCTATTTTTCCAATTAACAGGAACCCAAATACTTAGATAATTTTTATTCATATTTCCGTTCAATGATTTTGTACTTCTAGAGAAATTATAAATATTATTGACCATAGCAGTATTTGAATTTCTATAAGAATTTGATCTAGACTTTACTCGAAATTTAGTACTAGCACTAAATTTTTTACTATGCATGAAAGCGTATCTAGTGCTATTTCTACGATCATTTTTATTATATCCTAAACCACTTTTGTCATGTAAAGGTCTAGAACAAGATAAAATCATGTTTAAATCGTTTTGACCTTTATTAAATTTTGTGACTTTAGTGTTAAGTTTATCAAATTTAGCTTTAAAGTTAAAATTATTTTCAAAAGAAATATTACTGTCTTTCAAAATATCAATTTGCTTATTTAATTCAGAATTCTCCCTTTTTATCGTACAGTTCTGTTTTTCGAGAAGAAAAATTCGAGATTCTGAATTATCTAAAGATGATTGTAATAAATCATTTTGTCTTTTTAAATCCGTAATTTCTTTTGAAAAAGTTTCCTTTTCTTTATCAAAGATAGTATTTTTATTTTGCAAAACGTTGATTTCCTCTAAAAGATCATTGTTTTTATCTTCTAACTGCTCATTTTCTTTTTGTAGGAAATCTTTTTGTGAAACAAGTTCTTCTATGGTATTTTCAAAACATTTAGTTTGTTTTATCAAAAATTTATTTTCCTCTTTTAAACTGGAATTTTCTTACTCACAATTTTTTAACTTTTCTAAAGCAATTCTATTAACTTTATTCAAGGTTTTACAATCTTTTAATAATTCATCATGTGCTGACAGAAGATCTTTATATAAAAAATCTAAGCATACCGATTGTGATCTGAGTTTAGCCATGAAGCAATTGTTTGTTTTCTCCTTTGATTCTTCTTTATTGCTCTTCCTCTTCCTATTGCCTTGAGTAGATCTCTTTATAGCCATTTATTCTAGGATGTTGTTACGATCTCTAGAATCCCAGGCTCTGATACCAATTGAAAGTCTATACGGGGTGGATCGTGCAGTGTATATGCAAGTATATGTGGCAAAATATATGATGCAACTAAAACAATATTAATCTAAGTAAATAAGAATAATCACACCAGGGATTTTATACTTGTTCGGACCTCCCGTCCTACGTCCAGTCCCGAAGCTCCTCTTCGGAATTTCCTTTCACCAAATAACCCTCACTTCACCCGGAGGAACAGGTTTACAATAGCAGAGTTTCTTTGTCAACTGTGTGTTCTCTATTACATGGATTTTGACTATATAGTACAATTGAACTTCTTATATCTCTTGGATGATTGAATACAATATTGTTCGAGAGAATATAGAAGTGTATGATCTCAGATTTTCAGATTGTATAGCAAGTGGATGATTAGAACAAGAGATGATCAAGATAGAGAGTCGAGTTGTAAGGTGGTCAGATATACTTTCTCTTGATTCCTGATACTATATATAGTTGTAGATAGGTATGTTGAGTAGTTGCATCCATTAATGAGTGCTTTATAGTTGCTTCTGTTGATGATGAAGAGTTGCAGCGAAGAGAAGCGAAGATGTCTATTCGAATGTGACAGTTGAAGTTCTTCTTTGAAATCCGAGTTTGAAATCAGACATCTGGTATTTGTATCAGACGTCTGGTAGTATATAATTTTTATACAGGGTAGATTTCCAGACGTCTGGGTGTATCTACCAGACGTTTGGTCTTGTCTGTTTTGTATTTCAGAGGATTTCTTCAGACGTCTGGCTAGTGCACCCAGACGTCTGAAACCTGTGCATGTTAAATCTGTGCATCTGTGTCATTGCTCCATTAATCCTATTGACTTGTAGTCTTTTGTAACTTTCTTTGAGCCTTGTTCTTGCCTTTCTAGTGATGTTGCTCTAGCAAGTTCTTGTATACATATATATGTACATTTGATTTTCATTGTATAGTTGTTGTCATTAAAACTATGAATTTGATTTCGTAACAATAGCATCATTCCAAAGAACAAATTCCCAGTTTATTTTGGAGTATTATCAATTGTACCACAAACTACTCCTTGGCACAAAAAATTGATATTATCAGTTTTATCATGCCCGCATCAAAAATTGATCTAAAAAAAATAATGCAACAACCAGAATAAGTTATATTAGTTATGCCAAACATAAAACTATCTTTAAGATGGTACGATTAAAATCAAATGTTAACTACTGTTAACCAATAGAACAAATATTGTACACTAATCAAGGATTGATAAAACGACGATGACTACATTGAAAACTTTCGAGGGTTTATCATTATTTGAAAATCTATCTATTGTCAAATTATAAAACAGTAAAATGGAATGATTCAAAGACATTTGCTGCAATTTCACCTTTGTTACTTACTGAGAAGCAGCTGACAAACTTAAAACTACCACACACACGCACACGGTAGTATTACACACACACACAAAATTACTAAGCTGACAAATTTACAAACTGAACCCAAAAAAAAAATACAAATTCAAAATGTCAACGTCTTGCCCCCACGCTACCAAACGTGTAAAGGTTCCATCATCCTCTATTAAACTATACAAACTAACCAAATTATTCTGTTGACAACTAAAGATCGGTTTCCAAATTTATTATCAAAACAGAATAGTTTCACTCTAATGAGCAGTCAACTTAGTATTTTTGTAACTGATAAGATAATGAGAAACTTTATGTTGTGCAATATTTTTACACATTCTTACACAACTATGAATTGCTATATATATGCATACATATATAATGGTTTGAAGATAGCAATAACCTGCTAGAATAGACTAGGTTGTAACTTCCTATGTGCCTCAATGCCCAGTCTTTCTTATTTGTATCATTCGATGTAAAAATTTAGTTCAAAAGCACATTTTTATGTGTGAGATTCATTTAGGTCTCAGTTTATGTTATTTGATCAGGGGTTCAGTCTTTGTTTTTAATGTAACGAAATATTCTTATCATCACTTATCATCATCCTATTCCTTTTCACTGCTTTTCATTTTAAAGAAGAGCAAGATGATGCAAATATAATTTATGGTCATGCTATTTAGTTAAGATATAATATGAAGCAATCCTACTTATTTTCAACACTGGTAATGTATGTTTCGCCCCAAATTTTTCTTTTAAAAAAAAGGAAAACAAGTTTAATCAATATTATATGAAATATTGATTCTGTTGTGATTCAAGTAGCTGAAGCATATATGATTGTATAACCGTAAGTTATTCCTGGAAATCTAATCTTTCATTCAATCCCCAACTTGAAGGATATACGTCTTACCCTACATTCTGATAAATCAAAAATCCCATCGTTTCTCATAACTAATAATATATAAAAAATTCTTCCTTGAGGGATCTTCTTGTGTTTGTTTATCGGATATATAAGTAGTATTTTTTATGGTAACATTATTGACAAAAATTGGCTACAAAAATCAAAGTGGTTCTACTCAGTAAAGAGTACCTGAGACTGAACTTTGAATCAAGCCTAAAAATCCACGTCTGAATCCAAGTTTGAATAAATCCTCTAAATCGCGTTCGAATGAAATCTTCTACAGTCGACGAAATGAATTGGTCTTTGATAGTCCAAAAATCAAAAGAAGTCGAGATGAATCAGATTTTGCTGATTCAACTGATGTACTTGGAAGAAGAAATAGTGATTGGCAGGATGAAATCAAAGAACGCAAACGAAGATTAAAGGAAACGAAGCTGAAAGAAAATGAGGACGAAAGGAGGGAAAGCTAAAAAAATTAGGAACCAAGGCGGCAATTTTTTTCTGCAGTAGCCCTAGTCATTCTTAGCGTTCTAGCGGCAATTTCGCTTTTGGGAACGGGAGAAGGGAGAAGGGAGAGAGGAAATATTAGTATAAAGATTCGACCACAAAAATAAAAGGAGAGCCTGCCATAGAATTTCAGTAGTCGCCTTAAATTATACTTGTAGAACATAAACAACGTTTGTACGTGATTTCTTTTCCCGTTCAAAATAACTTATACTGCATTAGCTGTTAAAATGCTGAGAATCATTGCCATCAAAAGTAAGTTCTGTTGTAGTGAAACAAACATATGACATAAGAATAATAACTATATATGAGTGAGATATAGCATCCTAAGTTAAATGGAATTCAAGATTTTATACACCAAAGATTGTTTTTAGAAAAACATTAATTAAGATAACACTTATATACAAATTAACAAACCAATTTACAATCAAGAAAGAGAAAAAATGAAAAACGCTTAACGAGGACCCTTAACATTGGTGATTTATGGACCGAACAATTTGGATAGTGGAGACAAAAGTTTCCACATTGTTCAACCAAGTTCCCATTAGTGTCAAAAAGGACCTCTCCAACGTAAATCACGCCATTGTCTTCGTCCATATGAACATCCGGATTCGGCAGAGGATGTTCTTCTTCTTGATCCTCTTGTGGTTCTTCTAGAGGCTCTTCTTCTTTAGAATCTATGACTTGTGATGATTCTTTGATGACAATGGGATTGGCATGGTTATCCATAAGGAATTTTTGTAAATTCCTAAGGATTCTTCCCTGCATATCCTATTCTCTAACCATTCGCAGTTGACTTACTTGAATTTCCGTCATCATTTGAAGCAAATCTTTCATCTTCTCTTGTAATTTGATGACTCGTACGTGTGTGCACTACACCACAAAAGGCTTTTAACAGCGTTTGATAAACGCTGTAATATGATACAACAGCGTTATTACAAACGCTGTATAACGACATGCTGTCGTATATACATAACTTACAACAGCTTTTCTATAAACGCTGTTGAAACATCTCTGTGACAGCGTTTATTACGAGCTGTCAATAATCTTTTTACAGCGTTTTCAGACATGCTGTATTATGTTTCAACAGCGTTTATAATTTAGTTATCGAAGATGTTCAAATTCTACTTTAACTGTTTACAACATCTTTTTCTAAACGCTGTTACTGAATCATCAACAATTTCGACAGCATGTTAAAAACGCTGTGATTGAATCATCAACTATTTCAACAGCATGTAATAAACGCTATTATTGACAGTTTCAAGATAATTACAGCACGAATTAAACGCTGTTGTTTCTTCATTGACAGCATTAATCAAACGATGTCTTCTATTTATATAACAGCTTTAATATTCCACTCTATTTTTGAATATTCCAAAACTATATTTTAAGCATATTCAAGCAACTAGTATATATAACAGGTTCTAATAACTATTAATTGGTTACATAAACTAGTTAAGAGAATATTAATAAACAAAAGACATCCATAAACTAAGTTTCAATAATATCCATAAACAAAAATAACAAAGTAAACCAAGTTGCCACAAATTCTGTTAAACAAAGACACGTTATATGTTAAGTAAAAGTATAATATCAATACAGTAAGTCCACACCAAATGCCAACAACAAAACGTGCATCTAAAAAGTTTCATATGCTTGCTACTTGCTACTTGCTACGGAAGAAGAATGTGTCATCGCCATCTTTAATTACCTGCAATGAAGAAATTTGAAATGATCAGTGAGTAAACGCCATCTAAAAATTTGAAGTTTCATATGCTAAAATGCTTAACTGCGCCAAAAAATACTATATGGATCTAAAAATTTGAAGTGATCAGTGAGTAAATGCTTAACCACCGTACAGTGTGAATTTTGATTGTATTTTGATTGTTTGTTTGTTTTCTAGTTTTAATTGCATTTGCATTCCTTCATAACTGCCTTGCTTGCCATCAACGTATTTCTGCGTCAATCAGTGAACACCTTCTACCACTGCCAGTCAGCACTTCATATACCTGTGAACACTGCCTCTCAACCAAAACTGCAACATTCACATACTAGTGAACACCTTCTACAAACAACACTCTCTGTCATCCCAAACACACCTCTTCACTGCCTTGCCATTCCCCACATCCTCAACTTGTTTTTACGTTCTCATCTGTACATTTACATTATCAACTATGCATACATATAACTTGCAGTGCTACTGCTCCTCAAACCCCCTCAACCATCTCCTTCATAAATTGTCAACATCTCACCACCAAACTTTTCTGACCACCATCAACAAACAACCCACTGATGCACATCCCCTTCAACCCCTTACTGCCTTGCTCTCAAATCTCTCATATACCACCACAAATCACTTCAATAAACCACAAAAAACTTCACTCCCCCATCAGCAAACCTCTCTGTTCAACCTCCAACTGCACATATCATCTCTATCTCGATCACAACCATCCCTCACATACAGCCTTCATACCAACCCTCCCTCTCATACAAACAAGCTGCCTGCCAAATACCCACCAGTATACTGGCACATTAACAAACATTTACAATTTCAAAACAGTTGCATTTTCTCTGTACATTTCATATATTTCCTGTTTTTCCTTGTTACAACTGCCATACTTCATTGCTGCCTGCACATCATAGTGCATACCCTTGCACAATTCTGTCAACAAAACCATCTCCTCACCGCCAACTTCTACATAACTGCTAACATACCCAAATTCGTCCACCCGATCATATCACCACCCTCAAACAAGTACTCACTGCTTCACAAAAAATCAATATCCACCACTGCCCAAATACTTCAACCACTTCACGTATAAACATCATCGTTTATGCCTTACCAAACTACTGCACAAACCATACTTCTCCAACTATATATAGTGCACATCCTTTCACCACTGCATTGCCTTGCTTCGACCAACTCTCCCCTGAGCACCCATCATTCTACAGCAAACTTCAACAACCACTCTGCCAACATTTCCTGACAACACATTCTTCAACCATTATCCACTTCTACATAACCTTTACAGCCATTAACTTGCTGCTCATTCACTTCCAATCACCAGAGTACACTGTCTTTCAACCTCACTCTTCACCAGTGCACATCGGTGCTACAACCTGCTTCATACGACAACTAACCCATTTCAACCACCGCAACCAAACCTCCTCAAACCACTTCTGTCACCATCTTACTGCAATAGTTCCACCTCCACAGCATCAACAACATACAACCCATATCTTCATCATCAACAACTATACTTCACTACCCTACTTTACAGCAGCCACAACCAAATTCATACAATAGTCACCATTCCTTAACAAACAACCAAATCCCCAATATTTAACCTCCAACTGACATACCCATATCCATTTCTGTGCACACAACAATGCAAACTCTCAACCCACCTGAATACTCTCACAACCATCATAACCACAGCAATTCGTGTAGTATATTGCCACTCCTCTTCATTATCCATACTTCACATCATAAAATCCAACCTATCCGTATCAAACTGTAACACTGTCAAACTCATCCTCTGTCCAAAATAGTCACTTACAAAATATCACATACATCTCCTTCAAACTACCTCTTTCTGTCTACAGATCCTCCTCTGCCCAAACTCATTGCTGTCCACCACCAATTCCTATTGCACAGTCATAAGCAACTCCATTTCATCCATTCACTTCCCATACCACCAATTCCATCATCTCCCTCCCTGCTACAAAGCCACAGAACTTCCAGCCAATACCTGCACATTCCACTTTCTACTTCAAACAACACTGCATTTCTTTGAAAAATCTACTCCGTGCATAAATCCATCTCCTAAACACCACCATAAAACCATTCAATCACGCATTTCAACCACCGGTGCATTGCAAATGCACTGACATTCCAAACCAACCTCTCCTCTGCATACTGCTACACCTAAACACCACTTTGTTACCTCTCTTCTTTTGCTACTGCCAAACAGTCACCAACATCCCTACCATACTTCACTAAATGTCCACCATAATCAACATTCCTCTATATATAATTCTCTCATCTTCCTGCATCGACCCCTCTAATCACTGAAACAACCACCACAACACCCACTACTTACAAAATACCCTCTGACCACACCATACTTCCCCTACCACCAGCATACAACACATCAACCTTTAGCAAACTTCATTTTCCTTCCCTCAACTTCACTATCACCATTTCCAAACTTCCCCCATCAAACTGTCCCACATAACTCCTCCACCAAACATCATAACCAACGTACTTCATTGATGTTACACCATCTCATTTCGACAGCTTCCCCTACATCAAAACTGCACACAGTCATCACCAGCCTACATACTGTTGCATCACCAAACAACTACACCACTGTCATATAAAACTGAAATCAGTTCACACTTTCATCAAATACAATAAATACCCCAACTTCAACACTTCATTATCACTTCACATCCTCACCTTCCTTTGCCAAGCTCCTCCTCTTGCTACTGCCTATAACACTCCTTTGTTATACAACCATTCAACTCCAAAACAAATACCAGAACTACATAAAAACTTCACTTCACTCCCAAAAAAAAACAATGGACATTTTTTCCCAAAATCAGGAGAGTTAACAATGGATTTGAATTTATGAGATTTAATAAAACCGCTCACAGCCAATCAATGCTCATTTACACTAGCATATTTAATCAAATGAAACTATAGTAGTTTTTTATCTTGTCTATTGCATATAAACCAGATGTGAAACTTACATGGAAGTTGAGCCAATTCTAACATTCGCAACAGGCCATGCTACAGTCGAGCCAATAGCATCTGATAAGCATTCCATGAAGGATGTAGGCCGCCATATAGGTGCATTTGGGACTTTTACAACATCCACCCAAACTCTTATCGCATTTGGTCCCAGTGGAACAGAATGTACCAAAGCATTTGGATCTGTTGAAGACACGGTTCCTTCTGCTACTATATTTCCCGTACCCTCTAAATCAATCAACTTGCATTTGGTATTTGCAGAAAAATTTGCACTCTATCACATAACAAAAAAAATGGTAATACGATATCAACAATTCTTTGAGAGGAATATTAGCAATATGAACATGTTACCGTAAGAGATGTTGGAGCATTGATCATAGGAGCAGGACATGTGCTAGCGTTAACCGTTTCAACAACCACTGTTGATTCTGGCCATGCTATTTTCTTACCAATAGCTTCTCCAATACATGTCATGCCAACTATAGGCCTCCACAAAAATGCATCTTCTTTTTTGGGATTATCCACCCAAACTATCTTGGCATCTGGTCCAAGAGGAATACCATTAATTATCTGATTTGGATCACTCGAGTACACTCGTCCTTCAGCAACCAGTTCTTTGCTCCCACCCCAATCATACAGCTTGCAATTGGTTTCCATGCTATTAGTTTTACTCTATTAAAAAAATACATTTGTTTAAGTTGAACATAGAAATATACAAAAACATTGCACAAATTTCAGTAACACATCTTTAAAGCGTTGTAGCAATAGAAATATACAAAACAAATGCTAAACCATACTACCATACTACCATAAAATGCTAAATTTATGGATAGAGATTATTATCCACGATGGCCCTACATATTAAAAAAAATGCTAATTAGTGTTAAACTTACCTTGTTTTGTTTTCTGGAGTCCTCACTTTTGTGTATAACAACTTTATCAGCTGGCCATGCTACTATCTCATCCTTGGCATCTCTTATATATACCAAACCAGGAGAAGGCCTCCATAAGAAAACATCTAATTTTCTTGGATGGACAATCAAATTTTTTTTGGCATTTGGACCTAAAGGGACTTCATTGCACAGTTCTTTCGGATCGCTTGACACAATTTTTCCTTCGGCGACAACCTCGTCATCATCTCCATGCCAAGGCAGTAAACTACAATTATCGCCTGTTTGACTATACTTACTTTGCAATTAACCAAAACTATATTATATTGATTATTGATTTAGATATCAAATTATGTATGATGTTGCAACCGTTGGATTTTTACCACTACGGATGTGTTCTCTTCTCCCCAACTTCCTTTATCCTGCCAAATCAATAATATTGCAAATTAATGGTAAAAATAAATAGACGTTCATTTAACCAAAGAATAAATTGTCGAAATAATCACAGAAAAATAATCACAGAAACTTATAATAAAGCTTTTAATCTTTGACAGTATAAAATCTTTTCAGAAAAGAACAAAGAAAAAAATACTAAACATCCAGTGAGTTATAACTATACTTTCGCAGCTTTGGTATGCCTGATGCAGTGTTCTTCACATTTTTTATATATTTTTTTATTGCAACCAACTGATGTAGTTAGCTATTCGGTACTGAAAATAATAATATAAGCTTACAATAGGAAAGGAAGTTGACAGTTTTGTTGGTGGAGATGTTGTTTAAATGATGTAAAGGATGTTGGTATGTGGACAGAGGAGAGGTGCACACTGTTGTTGGGCAGTGAGCAAATTGAGGCCGAGAGAAGTAGAATGTAAATGGTTGTGTACAGAATGTAATTTAAGGCAGGGTTTAACAAGGCAGGGGATGTATGTGAAGGTGAGAATGTTGACAGCAGTTAGGTTGTGGAATCAGTGAAGAGAGAAGTGGATGTGGTCGGGAAGAATGTGCTGCGCTGTTATGGGAGAGTTTGACAGTGGAGTATGCAGGGGGTTTGTAAATGTAACAGGCAGAGAGTAGTTTTGTAACACTGAGTGAAATGTAAAACAAAAAAACAGTGTAAAAAAATTGAAAGGAGAGGAAGAAGAAAAATGTAAACCAATGAAAATGAAATGACCTTTTTTGGGTTTTGAATTGTAATGTGTTTTTTTTGTTAAATAGCAATGCAAATGCAAAACAAATATAGACCGGAAAAACAAAAACACAACAAAATGAGCACAAAAATCACATAAAAATCACACAACAAAATGGTTTTTTTTTAAATGCAAAACACACACAAAACAAAACAAAAAGAAAAACCTCACTCTCACCAACACCCTGTTCTATTGTAAATGCTCTGTATAAGAGTTGAATTACAATGGCAAATGTTTTGGCTGTTTGTTCATCCAAGTAGCCAGATTTGTAACCATGCATAGAGAAATCTTTTTTTAAGGACAATGGACGCCAAAACATGGATATCTTGTTTTGTCATTTAGGTTATCTCCATGAAATTGAAAATCATTCTCGAAATTTCTGAACACCAAAAACATTTAAATTATAAATTAAAAGTCGTACCAGACGCTTCATTAACATGTAAACCACTTGCTTTAGTTCTGAGACACTATGTTGACATTGAGCTACTTGAGTATCTTTGATTTGTGAGAGAACCGCCTTGGTCGCAGTCATGCCTCTTCCCATTCCACGTAGTCGTCCCGGTCTATCTTGTCCCAACACTTGTGAGAGAGCATCATCTTTGAAATTACATGTTAAGCTAGGTTGTGATTCATTTTCCACCTTTTTTATTTTCTCCTACAAAAAATATATTTTAAATATGAGTTCTAATTTATATTATTTTCAAAATAATTACTTTAAAAAAGGTCAAAAGCACTTACAACAATTTCGGCAACATGTGCATTCACGGGTTCGCCATTCTTATGAGTGTGAGATTTAACCCAAACATCAACTCTAGAAATGGAAGAAGACTTTACACTTTCCTCTTTCTGCATTAAAAATGACATAACATTAGATAAAACAACTAATCATAGTAAATTAATCAAATATTTTTTCTCACCATATCTTCAGTTAATCGTGCCATTCCTCGACGACTACAAGTATGTGGCATTTGTTTACCCCTCATGGATTTGAATTTTTTGCTTCGTAACTATGTATAAAGATTTATCACATTTATTAGTTAATTTGCATTCTTTGTGCACTTATATTTTATATATAGAAATGATTAAAACAATTACTATATAATTACCTTAAACTCATTACTAGTTCTGGACTCAACAAACCTTTTCCATTCCTTCATAGTTTTGACATTATCTGGTTTTAGTCGAAGCCGTTCCTCCGTGTTTTTTGCCTTTAATAACTTGTCAACTAGTTTGCTTTTTGAACACCTCCAAATACATCCCATTTGCCGAAGAATGGGAACCTTTTGCCATTCTTCATCTAGTTTAAATCTAGCCTGTAACAAAGAAAAATATCAAAATATAGTAATTTTATTTAAAAACTGAATAAAGAAATTAATAAGATCGCATAGTCATCGAGAAGACAGACAATGGAAACTGCTAAATTTCCGCAATGTCCAAAACCCCAACCACTAATCAGGCAAACTTTCGTACAAGTTAGGTACTGCATATTACAGTAAGTTGAAATAAATATATCGACAAAGGGAAGTTTAGGCCAAGTATCAGGGTGAAAAGACATATAGTATATGAACCAACAACAAATAATGTATTATTGTGCACACATGTAAAAATGAAAATTATAGGGACATCAGATGTATTAGCTAACAACTGGGTTATCAAAATTAAAGAACAAACGGTGAACATAACAAACCAACTTCATTTCAAAACCTAAGTAAACTAATCCACAACATACAAGTACATCCAGGTTGCCAAAATTTTAAGATTAGTAAAAGTTACAGTAAACTACCTGGTTAACCATTTTAGAAAAAGGAGTTTGAAAAGGATAATTGTGCAAGTCTTTTAAAAGCTTTAGCAGTGGTTGTATGCAGAAACTATCAGTCAGACATAAGCAGCTACAACCACTAAAATTTTAGTAATTAGGACAGGACAAAACTTGTGGAAAAAGTAACAACTTGCTATACCAAATCACATCAGACATATAAAAAGGTAAATCAATCCTCAAAAACTACCATTCGAAGAATTACCACTGAAGTCATAAAGCATAACAAACTATTGCTTTTACTTTATTTCTCAGTGTCCTGAAAAACACAATGAAGAATTGCCACTGAAGTCATAAAGCATAACAAACCAGTTACATTATATTACCTTATCATCAGCTCAACCTTTTGAATTTGATAAAACGAAGGAATGAACTTTTGACATAGAAATGCCTATCGAAGCAAGTATAAAGCTAGAAGCATCCAAAAATTAACTATGTTTCTTAAAGATAACCTTCTCCTAACTTTGGCTATACTAGTCTATCTTATTGGGTAATCATATTAGTAATATTTTTTTTTCTGACATGGCTATTCAACTTTAAGATTTGATCGGTGTCTTATCCTAACTTAGAGATGTTGACATATTTTACCACTTGATACTAATTTGGTACTTAATGGGGGTTTTTTATTGGTTATATTAGTTGGTAATTTTGTATTAAGTTGAATTAATATTGCTTAAATAATTGATGCACTTGTTATTAGCAAAATATATATCAACAAGCAAAAAGGTGAAACTTTAGATGTCAGAAATATAAACACGACTTTTTGAAAAATCACATTATTTATATGAGGTATAACTGAGTACAGCTCAAGTATTACTACATACAGATCCAGCAATTCAGAAACTATTTTTTTTTTAATGTTTACATTGTTTTCTATTCTTGTTATTTTGAACCATTATATTAGACCAAGACAGATAGCAAATAACAGTTTCAAGTTTCAACTGAATATCAATAAATTCAATAAACTTAAGGGAGTTTGTTTTCATTTTTTGATGTATAACGTCCTGGAGAAAGCCAGTAATTGGAGGATCGTAAGCCAAATGATGAAAGATTTGAGCTTTAGAGATTGATGATATGTTATACATATCAAGTTTGTAGTACTTATCCTGAGCCGATATTAATTGAATTTTATGAAATCACGACAAAATGCATCATGCCAATTATGAATTAGTACATCCTGAAAGGACAGATCATTTAATTACGGTATTGAAATGTTATAATGAATGGTGTCCGCAAATTTGTCTCGAGTATGTATCATATGATGTCTTATAATCATTCAATAAATGCTATAGCCATTATATCCAGATTTCATAAAGTTGCTCCATAATAGATTTTATCATATTGATTTAACACTGCACTAAATCTATCTTTAATAGTTCTTTAAACTCGCTTGTTTTATTTCATTGTGACACAAATAAAGTAACAGCAATGCACCACCTCGTCCTTTAAACTCTTGTTTATTTATGTTTGACAGCAACCACCCAACATACAGTAAGCAGTTCTAAAGCACATGAAGTAGTCATGCTCTGCAAATTAAAATAAAATAAAGAAACTAATATCAAAGTATAAATTTTCGAGATACTACATACTGCTGAATACCTGTCGGTTTTCCTATGGTACACCAGAGCTGATTCCACATTGATCAACCAGAATATTGCTGAATATCAAAATAAAGAAACTAATATCATTGCAGGCTTGCAGCTGCTTCCACATTGATCAACCAGAGCTGATTACCACTGAAGTAATTCTTCAGTGGTAATTCTTTAAACCACTGAAGTAAAAGGTTGAGCTGATTATAATTACTCAGTGTCTTGAAAAATATTTCACATAGTTTTGATTTGCCTTCGTAGCTTTTCCCAAACGGTCTCCATTGTGATTTCTTATATCTTGATCATTGTTTTTGTTTGATTTCGTTTGAGTTTAGTTATTTTTGTTATCATATTCTTCATGATTATTAGAAAAATGTTCTCTTTTTTTCTTTATACAGTTGTAAGAAACACATGCACTGTATTGTGAATGTATTCGCTGTTAGTGACATATCGCCAATATTCCACTGTTTCATATGGTCACTGGGTTGCTGATGTATAAAAAGTAAAGAAATAAATAGATTTAATAGCAGTAATCAGTATACAGTAACTAAGAACATTGCAAGATAAGCAAACCTGAACGGATTCCCATAGAACTGATTTCAATTCTTCACCAAGTTGCCTCCAGTCCTCAAGTGTAAATGGAACATGCTCGCGCACAAGTGGCCCCAGATAAGAAGATAGCTTCACCGACCCTTTTCCTATCGGTTCGCCCGATGAGTTAAACTCGACTTCGATTCGGCTTGCAACATCTGAAGGAAGTCTTTTCACTTTGGTTGGGCCTCTAGTCTTCTTTTTCGAAATCTGATTTGCATCAATGTCTTCAATTGTTCTCTTGATTTCCATTGTTGTTTCAGGATTTCCATCGACTTGCATAGCAGTGTCTGCGATTGAGTTGTTTGCATTCCCAACATCATTGTTTTCCAAAGGTGGCTCAATATGCTCTCCTATTGCATTAGACCCATCGACTGCATATGTGGATTGTTCGAGTCTTTTTTGATTGCGCGTAATCCTCTTATCCATTGTCTTTTTCGTACTTCTAACCATTTTCTGCAAGTATAACATATCAACATATGAATTTCAAGTTATAAGAGCATATTCTAGGTAAAACTTTTAAGGTACAAATAAAAAAGACTTTGTCAGAGCATGCAGTATGCACTATATATTGCTGCATGACGTAACATTTTTGACTTGTATCACTTGACCTAGTCAATGTTATTTCTGGTTCAAATTGGTGATCATCCTTGTAATTAAACTAATTATTTATTTCATTACGTTACTAATTCTTTGCACTGGTACAGTGCACTTGATTGTCAAGGGAATCCAGTACATAATTATCAGGAGTGTTTTTTTTAAATTAATCATCCAATATATTTTCATAACCAAAAATCAGTTTGCCTTACAAAAATTGTAACATATAGAAAGTACAAATTGGCCTGCGTCTTACCAAAATCAGAACTCAGGTCCAACTTCGATCATGCGAGGAGCAGTTAAGTCTTTGAGCAGTAGGCCTTGTAAAAAATGCAATATATAAAACAAACAATATTTGCAAGAATATACAACTGCAATTAGTATACACTATACATTTGTGTAGCCATCTTAGGAAAAAAAATCACAGGCTTTGTGTTGATTATAGCAATTAGCAAGAAAACCATATGAAACATATATACTACTATAATTTTAATATATTGGTGGGTCATTTGCATCCATATCGTTTCCAAAGTTGCTATTGACATCACCATATACATACATCAAAGTTCAAAACAAAATTTCAAATTTCAACATTTAATAAGACTTCATTATCTAACTTAAACTTCTCATAAGAAAACAAGACATCAAAACTACTCAAGTATGCCTTCGCAATCCTCCCTGACATAACTAACATTCTCAACTAAATCATCTGCATCCATATCGTTTTCTTCAGGGTCGCTCGCAACATAGTTAGCTTCTTCAACAAAATCATCTATCTCTAATTCATGAAAACCTCTTGGCGGTGCTTTCATTACAACATACCAATTAGAAGAATCATTTTCTCTTGAACAAAAGACTTGTTTCGCTTGAGATGCGAGGATATAAGGATCTTTTGAAAATGAAACCTGACTTTGATGTAAATTAACAAGAGTGAATCCATCTTCAACTTTTATCCCGTTTCCTATGTTCGCCCAATGACACTTAAAAACAGGAATATAAAAAACATTATAATCTAGTAAAATTATTTCAGTCAGTATCTCATAGTACGTAACCACATCAACCACTTGAGAAATGTCTTTTGCACTTGCTCTACACATGGTAGTCGCGTCATAAGTTACTCCGCTATTCTGGGTTTCTCTATCAACATCTTTTGTTTGAAATCGTTGTCCATTAATAATATATCCTTTGCAGGAGAATGCCGTCTTTTTAGGACCGTATGCAATCCATTTTAATATTTTATCATGATCCTTTGAGTCAACTGGTATCTAAAAAAATATTCAAACATATTAAACAAGTAATTTCATTAATTCATATATGAAAATATTGAAATTCTTTAACAAACCTTCCTTTTAATCCAATCAGCGAAGCTATCTCTATGGGTTTTCCACAGTAAGGTCGCATTTTTTTCTAAGCGCTTGTTTGAATTTTGCAACTCCTCCAAATGCAAACTAGTACAGTAAAAGTGATGTTAAATTATAGTTGCCAATACAAGCACATCAAATCAATGAAAGTGGGACATAACATATACTCACTCTAAAAATGGTTCCACCATAGCCATATTCATTAACACAGCTAAATGAGCAATTTCTTTCTCATTGGAATACAATGTAATTGATTTGGACATTGAAATTGGACGCCCTTCAAGTATTGCGTTATCTTCATAATCTTCATTTCGATCTTTTTTTCCAATATCTACCGACTTACTCAAAAATTCACTAAAAAATTTCATGCATTCTTCGGCAAGATATGATTCTGCAATGCACCCCTCAGGTCGTGCATAATTTCTTACGTAGTCTTTGAGTGTTTTCATATACCTTTCAAAAGGATACATCCAACGAAAATGAACTGGTTCGCACAATCGTGCTTCTCTTCCAAGATGAATTGTCAAGTGTATCATAATATCGAAAAATGAGGGTGGAAAATATCTTTCAAGTTCACACAATATTTTAACGATATCATCATCAAGTTGTTGCAACTTCTCCCTATCAAGAACACGTTGACATATTTTATTGAAAAATGAACATAGACGTGCATTTCGGGGTCTGGTTGGCAATAAACCTCTTACTGCAACCAATAATAATTGTTGCATTAAAACATGATAATCATGAGACTTCAAACCACTAATTTTACAATCCACCAACGACACGCATTTTTTGAAATTTGAACAATAACCATCGGGACCTTTGAAATCATACAACCTTTTGCAAAATATTTTTTTCTCCAATTTTGATAATGTATACGGAGCTGGTGGAAGATATGTTTTAGTTCCACGGGGTTGTGCATAAAGACCATGCCGAATACCCCAATCCTCTAAATCATGTCTACAATTAATCCCATCTTTTGATTTGTTATCATGCAACATTGTACTTAGTGTGCTTTCACAAACATTTTTCTCAACATGCATTACGTCCAAATTATGACGCAATGGAAGTTCCTACGGAAAAAAATAACATTTAAATTTTCTATATATTCTTTTTTTTAGATTAATAAATAAAAAAGAGATTTGAATACTAACCTCCCAATATGGCAAGTCAAAAAAAATTGATCTTTTTTTCCACCTTGATAGCTCCTTTTTTACAGAATTATCATCTTCATTATCTTCATCCTCACTACTGTCATCGATCTTCCTTTTCTTACTTTTTCCCTTAATCTGCTCTTTTCCAAAATCATTTGGAAAGTCCTTCAAAATAAGAAAGATGTTTTTACCTGTTAGAATTCTAGGCATCTTTCCATCCTCTATAGTGTTATCAAACCAAGCTTTTTTTTCCTCAACGGATGTGAAATAGACAAAAATCTTCTATGACCCATATAAACATTCTTTCGACTATATTTCAACCATCGACGATGAGTATTGACACCACATAATGGACAAGCCTTTTTACCCTTTACACAACATCCAGCAAGATTACCATAAGCTGGAAAATCATTTATCGTCCATAATAAAATAGCTCTCATATTAAAAAGTGTCTTACTAAATGCATCGTACGTCTCAACTCCACTACTCCACAAGTAATGCAAATCCTCTACTAATGGCGCCATATATACATCAATATCATTCCCCGGTTGCTTTGGACCTGGAATTAGAAGTGTTAGCATAATATTTTCCTTCTTCATGCACAACATAGGCGACAAATTATATGTCACAAGCATTACTGGCCAACAACTATATTTGGAACTCAACATGGAAAATGGATTAAACCCATCTGTAGCAAGACCAAGTCTGAGACTACGTGGATCGGCTGAAAATGATTCCCAATTTTCATCAATTGTGCTCCATGTTACAGAATCTACGGGATGTCGCATCTTTCCATCACTGCTTTTATTATTGAAATGCCACCTTAATGCTTCTGCCATCTTTTCAGATCTAAACATTCTTCTGAATCTTGGAATTATTGGAAAATATCTCAACACCTTAACCGGGATACCCGCATAATCTCATTTGTATCCTGATCCATTTTCCATCTTGAGGAACCACATTTCGGACAGTCATTCAAATTTTTATACTCTTTACGAAAAAGACAACAATCATTCTCACATGCATGAATCTTTTCAAACCCCATATCAAATAGTTTGAGGAATTTCTTTACTTCATATAAAGTCTTAGGAAGTACATTATTCTTTGGCAAAAACAGTTGTTGCACATTAAGAAGCTTATCAAAACCAGAATCGGATAATCCAGTTTCGCATTTAAGGTTATACAAAATAGTGATGGCAGATAACTTTGTATGATCTATGCAACCAGGATATAATGGGGTTTCTACATCTTCCAAGTTCTTAAGTAAATCATCGTGTCGTCTCTGTGCATCATCCTTATCTTTATCATCATCAAAAAAATTATGATTAAAGTAGTCTTCATCTTCATAGTGAATTGCTTTGAGTAAGTCGTACGCCTCACTCTTTTTATTATTATTTTCAACATCTACTTGCTCGCCATGATTATACCACCTACCATCTTTGTACTTAGGATCCATTCCCTTTATAATTAAATGCTCAATGACGGTTTCACCATAATGATGACTAAGATTTCGACAATCTAAACAAGGACACAAAATTTTCTCTACATCCCCTAACTTTTTCTTCGCAACACGTACAAAATTTTGAGCTCCTTTTCCATACTCTTTACTGGTTATATGTTTAAAATTGAAAGCAACAAGAATGTTAGCTTTCATTTTCAAAACATGTTAAGTCTAAAGTTATGTGTAAATTTACTTGTATATGATTACCTATGTAGACGCAACCAGTCTTTCTCCATCATCATATATAATATGGAAGCAATCAAGTATCTAAAATTCAAAATAGTAATTGGAAATTAGACTATTTAAACAAGTAATGAATGCTAGAAGAGTTTCTGGGCCTTTTAGTTAGCTTGTTTAAATGTGAATACTCATTATGAGTTTCTTCTTGAGACGTATAGAAAATAATATACACATCAAGAAATACTTCATTAATATACACATCAAAAAATGGGGAGAAGAAGATGAAAAAAAGGACAGAAACCTAGGTTCTTCAAGTCGTCATGAGCTTCAAATATATGTTGTAAAATATCGGCTTATCATTTTAACATTTTTTATAAATACAATCAACCGACGATGCAAGGATAAACACAAGAGCTTAGAGTACTAAAGTGTGTAGAATTTGTTTATTTGATCGAATTTAAGTAAAGCAAAGTAATCAAAATTCGAGGATGCAATCTAATGTAGCAATTATTTGATACTATGTAACAAAAAATAAAGAACAAAAACTGAAAAAAGAAGTAATTAACTTTAATTGATTACCTTTAAACATCATAAATGAACAATTAATTAACTTTAAACCATCGTTAAAGTAATTAAATATCTTTACACAAGTCATTAATAAAATAATTAATTAACTAATTTCAACCATAACTAAAACGATTGATTTTTTTTGGCAAGGCCAGCCTTTTTTATTGTGGACCGTCCACTTTTATCACAACAAAAGTAATAAATACGTATTAAAAACAGGAGTTAGGTCGATTGTCTGAATGACTAAACTTACTCAAGCACCATGTATGGTGCAACATACAAACCAGGTTGCAAAAGAAAACGCATATAAGCTCCACGCTGGAAGCAACTCGTAGAAACAAACGTATCTAACAAACTTAGATACGATAGGACACTACTATCTATGAAAATTGACCCAAACCAACTACAAATTTCCAACACAGCTAGCTAAAAAATATAGCCTAAGCTAGCATTCAGAAGACAACCAGATTGCCAACAAGCAACAGAACATATTTCATAGAGATGCAAATTTCAAAGATTGCCAGGGAAGACCATAACCAAATGCAGCAATAAAAAATTTGCAAAACAAAAGATTAAACCATAATCATCACCTAGATCAAGTAGAGATTACCGATACCAAATCTAGTAAAAAAATGCATAAATTTCCAAAGCAGGCATCACCAACAAACGAGTGTAACACTGCGACATGACAATAGGAACATGAAGCCAGAAACATAAAACATACAAGTAACCAACAGAGGCATGACACAACTAAAATGCATATACAACGATTCAAAATGTATTGGTTAACGCGTTACCTTCTGACATTTAGTTGTTATGTATAAACATTGCAAAGCTACACTGGGAAACATCCACATGAATTTAGGCCACAAACCAAAAGGAATTATGTAAGCCAAACTGTTTCCAAAAAATTTGCCATTACAACGGCGCTATTTTGTAGCACCGAAGTAATGTCTATGCATTACCCCTCTCCTGATACTTGGCTTGCGCCATTAACAATAAATTTGGTTCCTGATACTTGATGTCAGTAAAGAGTCTGATCATTTGCTTCCATTTACATAATTCTTCATTAATGAACCCTTTGGTTGAACATCATCAAAAACTTTAAGCAAGTACTTTTTTTCTAAAAATCCAAAATATACGTATTGCCACTATCACACGAGCCTACAATAATACATAAATCAATATCAAACATTATGTCAGATCATCCAAAAGGACGTCATGCATCCAAATGAATTCAACATCAGGTTATAGCAGGTCAACAGTTGCCTCCCTGAGCAACTCTCGACTGTTCTTTACCTTCTGCTGATGTACAAAAAATCACCCTACAGTTGTTGCTATTACATCAGGCAATTCACTTGCTTGGAATGTTTGCCCTTGCACCTTCAGCCATCCTCTCATAGTCTAATGGCTTACTATTTGCCTGAACCTTCCCACATCCCCATTCCAGATGGCAGCATCATCTCTGATGCTTGTAACTGCCGCCAGGCTCTTTCTAGCAAGTAGCATCACTTTATTGCACTCTTATGCTACCTGAATCGCCGCTACACTATTCCTTCCAGCCAATTTAATGATCCATTGGCTCATTGTTTCAGCACCTGATCCATTGCACTCTAGTTCATTTTCAACAACCTGCTAACAGCCTGGCCCTATAAGTAGAGGCATCATTACACAAATATTCTCCTTGATAGTTACTCATGCATCTCTAAGGCATTAGCTCTTTCATCGATCTCTCACAGCCCCTTTCAGTAGTTTTCCATTATAAATAATTGTAAATATATTTATGTTTTGCTCTTCCAGTCTTGTTTGTTGATCATCGCAATTATGATCCTATATATTGATTTCTGTTGTACCCATCGGACACTTGAACAAATTTCAGGTTATTAATTAATAAAATTATTCATGCTCTCCTCGTAAGAGGACCACTCTTTCACCAAAAAAAAAAGTTGCATCGATGTTACGTTTCATAAGGTACATGAAGTGGCGACATCGCTATCTATAGGTTTAAATAGACAACCTCTTTAATGAGTCGGTCAATGGCTTGTAGTAAAGCCATTGAGTTGAATTCATGTATGCATTCGCATGGCATGTATCTAATGGTAAGGTAACGGTCATAATATATTTTTCTAGAAAATTGATGTGCTGCAAATTGCATATAACGAACTTAAATATACAAATAGAGTGTTGTAAATTCAGTATAATGGGAACTACATATATACAAAGAGTGGTTTTTGCATTTCCCCAGCTAGACTTAGTAAGGATTTGTTAGACTTAATTGAAATACATTCTAGATCATTTAATATAAATGACTACATATTAGGCTCAATATATCATACCATGTATCATACAACACATGTTAAGTAGTCCTAAATTTTGATAGACAAAATGGTCACTTTATAAATGAAAAGGAGACAATTATACAAATCTATAACCTATTTTATGATTTTTAAAAAATCTGATGCTCTATCATGAATGAAGAATTTAATTTTTTTTTTAACATATACCAATCTTCAACACTTTTCATAAGTGCTTTCTACAACCGTTTTGATTCACCATTGGCTATAATGGATTATTGTGTACTAATAAAATAGGCAATTATGTGTTTGTCGTACATCTCATTTCATGAGCTTGGATGAAATGATCAGGTTCATTTTATGCCAAATGATTTCAAATGAGCATGAACTTGCAATTGATATTGGCTTATATAAAACCATCATACATGCAAAATAAATGGTAGAGAAAAACTGAAAACCATATATTATTAGATACAAATCATGAAAACCAATAATAAATATTTAAAATTTGTGAGATTACCTTGTAAGAGGAATTAATCATAGAATAAAACTTCTATGCATCTTGTTTCTTTTCTTTTTATTCATTTTCATTACACTTTACAATTTTGTTAACCATTTACATTTTGTTTTTCATTTTCCCTGGCCTCAATTCACCCTGTTTTACATTCAATGCTCCTTCTCTTTTACAAAACTGTCATCCTCACAACACTGTTGCACTGCCACTACAATTTTCCTTCAACCATTACCCACACCAGCTCCTCGCTGCCTTACTGCCAGTACAAGCATAGCCTTACCTGAAACATCGATCCCATAACATCTCACTAACCACCACTCTGCATACCAGTGCCTCCGCTACAAACTACTGCAACAGACCACATTCACATCCCCTACAATTTTCATCCCAGTGCACATTCACATCCCCGGCAATATTGACCCTGAACCACCCATCAGCAATACCATCTCACTGCGCCAATACTCCAGCAAGCATTCTAACACACTACTACTGCCACAATTCCTACTATACACATTCAAACCATCAACAGCCATTGTACAACTCCTACTGTACATCAATTACGGCTACTGACCATCAGACTTCACCAGTTCATCCACTTCGTTCACCAATTCACATCTTCCAATCTCTGTTCAAACTGTCACATAACCACTGTCTACATGACTCTGCACTTCCACCATCAGTCTTGCATCAGACCACATCCACATATTCACTTCATTAACTTCCCACATAACCACTGTCTACATATCAACAACTCTAAATCTATATTAAACAACTCTAAATCAACATCAGACCGTCGAGATTTGACCGTATATAAACAACTCTAAATCTATATTTTTGATGTTATAAGAAAACTTCAAGCTGATTTGCGTTTTCTAATTTAAAAAATTTAGAATCTGAATTATATATTTATTTCTATAGGGATTTTTTTTGTAATAACATTAGAGATAAAAATCTGATGTACAAAGCCCCATTTCACAATTTTAATTTTAATTATTCTTTGAAGCAATTGTCTTACAAATGCCATTTTTATTTTATTTTTCCTTCTACAAATTTAAAGATAGAAATAAAACTTTTCGTTCCATTTTAACACAAGTCCTCACATACTTTTATCCACTTTTTCGAAGTTATTAATAATTTTTATTCTTATTAGTGAGTTGATAGCTATCATTTATATCCAAAAGTTATTTGTAGGCATCAACAAACACTTTTTACTTTGTATAACTTTTTATATTATTTTTGAATTATTGAAAATTACCAAAAGTGAGTAAAATCAACACCAAATAATAAAAGTTTAGCTCGACCTAGAAAAACTTGAGTAGAAATGAAAATTACTATTGAGTTTGAAATATTAGAACAGTTTGAATAATATTTACACAATTGAAAGAGAAAAAAAAAATTAAATCATGCATAAAAAATGTATTATTGACAAACTGTTTCAATAAGCAATCAGCATTCCCAAAAAGCAAAAATTTATTGCTTATTCGTTATGCTGAATAGGAGGTAACCAGCATCACTTTTTTAAAACAAACAGTCAAATAACCCTTTTTCGCTTATTCTATTAAGTGTTCAGCTGTTATTTTAGCAAAACAAACAGAGCCTTACTTTTTTTATGGACCACTGACTTCATCCACGTTCATCTTTAGTTAAATTTTTCTCCTTCTCGATCTAATAACCGAAATCGTTTGAAACTTTAAACTTGATCAGATAAGCAAGATATGATACTTTGCAATGTTTCAAACTTAACTGAAAACTAGGGTTAAGAAAAAACGCTCAACAGTTCCACCAAGTTTAGGGCAATCAATTCCAAATCGATGCTGATAGAAGAGCCGGCGACAAAGACGCTCAATCAAAATCGACACGGAAGATGAACGATGCTGCAATCTGGTGGTAGGAGAATTGAAATCGAAATGGACAGTTGGAAAAATGAAAAATGATGGAGAGGGAAATGAATTATTAAGAGACGAGGGAAAATGAATTTTCTCTGGAAGTAAACACGTGAGTTGGCGGCAAACCAAAATAAACACAGCGACACTATTTTCAGCGTTTATCCTCACGAATAACTCTCTCAGAAACATTTACTACAGCATTCAATGTTTAAACGCTGATAATAAATGCTGTCAAAACAAACTTTTGTTGTAGTGGTGGAACGTTGAAAAGGGCCAGAATGAGGAGAAGTGGGTGAAGAAGGTTCATTATTAGAAGAGGAAGCCATTAATTTACTGTTTTAGAAGTTTATTACAGAGAATAGAGCAGAGAAAATGAGTAAAAGTCGAAATATATAAATATATAACCAAATAACTAATTTTAGAGGGAAATTTAAATTTGAAAATCTCGGCATGTATGTCGACATAGGAGGATAGGTCATGTCGACATGCCCAGTTCTATTTTTTTAAATTTTTATTTATATTTAATATTAACTATACTTGTATTATTTATAATTTATATTTCAGTTAATGAACATATACCTAATTCTCTTCTAAATTTAGTAAATATTCTGCTTCAGTTGTTGACAAGGATACAGTGTTTTGCTTCTTACTAAACCAGGAAACCAGAGAATGTCCTAGAAAGTGACAAGTTCCACTTGTACTTTTTTGGTCTGATTTACAACCAGCGTAATCAGCATCAAAATATGAAATTAAATCAAATACATCATTTTTAGGGTAAAATAAACCATAATCTAAAGTATGTTTTACATATCTTAAAAAAAATTAACAGCTTTTAAGTGAGTTTCTTTAGGTTGAGATTGGTATCTTGCACAGAGACAGACACTATGCATGATGTCAGGACGACTTGTTGTTATATAAAGCAGCGAACCAATCATTCCCTTATATAATTTTTGATCAACATCTTTTGATTTATCTTCTTTTCTTAAAGCTACATTAGTTGTCATTGGAGTTAGTTTCCCACTAAAAGTGGTCAATCCAAATTTATTAATTAAATCCTTAGCATATTTTTCTTGACTAATGAAAATTCCTTTATCTAATTGTTTGATGTGAAGTCCTAAGAAGAAACTTAGTTCTCCCATATGACCCATTTCAAATTCTTTAGTCGTTATATTTGAAAATTCTTTATTCATTATGTTATTAGTTGATCCAAATATTATATCATCTACATATATTTGTACTAATTGAATATCATTTTTGTTTCTTTTAATAAAAAAAGTTGTATCTATTTTACCAATTTCAAAACCAGATTGTAGTAAATAAAATCTTAGTCTTTCATACCAGGCTCTAGGAGCTTGTTTCAGACCAAATAAAGCTTTCTTTAATTTATATACATGATTTGGAAATTTATTATCTTCAAAAAGTGGAGGTTGTTCAACATAAACATCTTCTTTTACAAAACCATTTAGAAAAGCACTTTTAACATCCATTTGATATAACTTGACATTATTGTAATTTGAGAAAGCAAGTAGAATCCTGATAGCTTCTAGTCTTGCTATGGGTGCAAAGGTTTCGTCATAATCAATTCCTTCTTCTTGACAATAACCTTGCGCGACTAAATGAGCTTTATTTCTCACAACCTCACCAAGTTCATTCATTTTATTTTTATAAACCCATTTTGTTCCAATTATACTTTTATCCTCAGGTTTAGGAACAAGTTCCCAAACATCATCTCTGGTGAACTGATTCAATTCTTCTTGCATAGCAAGAATCCATGAATCATCAGATGATGCTTCCTTTGGATTTTTAGGTTCAATAGTTGATATAAAAGCTACATTACTCATACTATTTAGTTGATTTCTTGTTTTAACTATAGATTCAATATTTCCTAGTATATTTTCTACAGGATGATCTTTTAATAGCCTAATTCTTTTATTAGGTAAAATGATTTCACAATTAGTTTCATTAGGTTCATTATTTAAAGTTACAAAATCTTCTTCATCTTCTATTTGTACAGTATCTTTAAAATTTTCATCAAAAGATACATTTATTGTTTCTTCAATAGTGTTAGTTCTTAAATTGTAAACTCTAAATGCTTTACTTCTATTAGAATATCCGATAAAGATACCTTTGTCGATTTAGGTTCAAATTTATTTAAATTATCTTTTGTATTAAGAATATAACACTTACTACCAAAAACTTTAAAATAAGCTACTATGGGTTTCTTATTGTAAAGTAATTCATATGGTGTTTTATTAGTTAATGGTCTAATTAAAATCCTATTTAATATATAACAAGCTATAGCGACTGCTTCAGTCCAAAATTTTTTAGGTAAGTTACAATCAGAAAGCATTGTTCTAGCACACTCGTGAATCGTTCTATTCTTACGTTCTACTACTCCGTTTTGTTGTGGGGTTCTTGGAAAGGAGAAATTATGAGTAATTCCTTTTTGATTACAGAAATTCTCAAATTCAAATTCTCCACCGTGATCACTACGAATAATTTTTATTTTTAAAGAAAGTTGATTTTGAATTCTTGTAGCAAAATTCTTAAATAATTCAAAAGCATCACTTTTAAGTTTAAGAAAAATTGTCCAAGTATACCTAAAATAATCATCTACAATTACAAAAACATATTTATTGTGATTAATTGATTGAACTTGAGATGGACCAAATAAATCTAAATGAAGTAATTCTAGAGGTTTAGAAGTAGAAATCATATCTTTTAATTTAAATGAACTTTTCTTAAGTTTTCCTAATTGGCAAGCATCACATATACTATCTACTTTAAAGTTTAACTTGGGAAGACCTCTAACTAAGTCAAGTTTTGATAACCTAGATAACAATTTGAAATTTAAATGACCAAATCTTTTATGCCAAATCCAAGGGTCACTTGTATTAGCCAAAAGACATAAGTTATCATTTGAAACTTTCATACTAAGGATGTAAATGTTTTTCTTCCTAATTCCTTCAAAGATAATATTTGACTTATTATCTTCGATGTGACACTTATCTTTTCCAAATTTAATTTTAAATCCTTTATCACATAGTTGACTTATACTAAGTAGATTATGTTTTAAATTCCTAACTAGCAAAATATCAGAAATAAGAGGAGTTTTAGAATTACCGACATTGCCGATGCCAATCACATATCCTTTTGAGTTATCTCCAAAGTTGACCAATCCACCATCTTGATATATAATGTCATTGAGTATCTCGGGATTTCCAATCATATGCCTTGAACAGCCACTATCAAGTATCCATTTATCTTTCTCAATTTGCACAGTTTGTCCATTGGTTGTTGATTCTTCAAAAGCCATGTAACATGTCTGTTCCTTCATAACAAACCAATTCGGTAGATAACTTGATTTGTCATAAAAACTATATGCAAACTTATGATACATCGATGAAATGCATAAATTCAAACTAGTATTAACAAAATTTTCTAAAAATGCCATTTTAACTTTTCAAGTTTCGGATTATGAAAACCTATGCTCTGATACCAATTGAAAGGGAGTGCGAATTAATGATCTTAAGGCTAATTTAACACTAGAGGGGGGTGAATAGTGTTTAATGGATACTAAGACTTATATGGAGTAATTTAAAAATTATGATATAAAAAAATGTAGAACTTAATCACAGAATAATCACAAAATCAAACACAGATGTAGAAAGTAAATAAAAAGCAGTAAAAGGAAAGAACACACCGGATTTTATACTGGTTCAGAGTTACCCTACGTCCAGTCTTGTACCAAGGCAAACACCTCATACAGATTTTTATTATACCAATATCGAGATTACAATCCTCAATTTCTAAAGGCCTTGAGGTACCCTCCTGTCTTCGAGTCCGGGGCAAACTCTCTTGATTTACGGGACACAAGATCACCCAATTGATTTCCAGGCACAACCACACCTTATAGAGAGACTCGATAAAATTTTGATTACAAATTGATCCTGTAACTCTGAATAGCACTTTGACCTTCGAGAGAGGGCAGAGAATCAAACAAGAATGAGATTCTAATTTGATTCACTTGAGAATTCGGCAGAATTTCGGCACGATCTTAAAAATATGAAAATTTTAGAATATGGATTTGTGGATAAGGAGGAGTGAATAAAATAAGAAATTAAGAAATTAATTAGTTAAAAAAATTCGTTTGTGAAGGCTATTTATAGACCAGTAACGGTCATAACCATTCGTGAAGAGATTTAAACGAATAGACACTTCTTTTGAAAATTGAAACTTTTGAATTTAACGGCCACCATGTCGACATGGGGTATCCCATGATGTCGACATCCCCTAGTTAAAAACAGTGTAAAATTTGTTTTGAAAAAGGTATTGAATGGAAAACAAGATGAAATGATTCTCGAGTAAAATAAACTAATTTTCCTATGTTTTAAAATAAAGAAGAGTAGAAAAATATATTTTTAGAATGTATATATAATTTTGATTTTAAATCTCAAGTGTATATATATTATAAAAGAATATTTTGAAAAAATCAGAAGATAGTTTTAAAAACAAACGAAGTTTAAAACAAGAGTTTATTTTAAAACAAAAACAAAGAATATTTAAGGCTAAAACATTTTGAAAAGCAGTTTTGAAAAACAATTTTGAAGTAGTTTTGCAAGCTTCTTCCTGCAGAATATCTCATCACATCAGGACTCGAGAACTTGTACAAAACCAGGATGTTCGTGGGTTTGTAAGCCACTTGTCGTAGGTTTGTAAGCTACTTGTCGTGGGTTTGTAAGCCACTAAGAAGATAGAAATGGGTTCCATCCCAAATGAAATTTGGAATGAAGATTTCCGTGCTATTATGAAGTTTTAACAAAAAATAGTCACTTATCTTGAAATCTTGATCTTGATACTCATGAGTCTTCAAACTTGATTTCTTCATTCTTGATCTTTATACTGTACGGTCTTCAATAATCAGTACCTACCTTATATATATCCTACATAATAACATTCATATATATCTAGACAATAGTATTAGTATATATGTTATAATAAAAAGGTTGTTGTCATCAAAACCACTATCTCCAGTTCCTACCAAAACATGTCTATCATAAATACATCACAATGGAAATAAAACTAAATAGCTCCTACTTAGCTAACTTTGCCTCATGCACGTCTTCGGAAGCTTATTCGTCCAACCAACAAAACCTGAAAACCTTAACTCTTAATCTACTCAAATTAAATTCTGAGCACTCGAGAGTTTAAGGGGAAAACATAAACTTCGAGTTAGACATAAAGCCTGGAGTGAATAATACTATTACATCTCAGTTTACTGATTTTAAGTGAGACCACGCCGCTTAGTGGAACGGGTTTCCCCTCACTAATATCTTTTTTTAAAAACAAATCTTTTTCAAATCAACCCTGCAATCAAACAAATTATAGCAATGAAAGCAAATACATATATGAATAAAAATCAGGAAATTCATGGACTATCTGTCCACACAATAGTTTTATCTGGCTAACTATTAATCATTGGCTGACTTGGACCTACCAGACATAATCAATTATCTAACTTCTGTTAGGCACACTACTGGGTTGACTGTCCTTAACTTTCTTTTTCTAGGGTCAACTGAACCTAATGGTTTTGCGGGCTCACCAATAACCTATCTTTACTCTGTATATTCCCTTCTATGTGTAACCTCATTTTAGTCCCACCTGTGACAAAGCCCTACACACTGGAATTTTGGACTTATTATAGCTAGGGGCTAATAGTTAAAGTATAGGGCATGACTCTACACTAGTCCTATCTGGTCTTCTAATATATGAGTCATAACCTAGGGTTAACCACTCTGTTCAAATTTCATTTCCTGTCATATACTTAGGGTTAACTACCCTATTCAAATTTCATTTTCTTGCAAACAATCTTTGTAAATGACTTACCCCTAAAACCATACCTTTATAAAACAAAGAAATCTTATACTTTGCTTTACTCAAAATACTTATGCCATGATATATATATTTTACACAAAACAATGTTGATGAAATCTAATCAATGAGATTATCTATCCCTCCAAAGTAAGTTAAAAACGCCTTTTAACTTAAATGATTTTAGGCCATGAAGCCAAGGTAAACCCTTCGAAACCTTTATTTAAAGACTTTAAACAATCCCTTTCGAATCCATTTAAATTACCCCTTTCAAAATAAGTTAACTATTATACCTTGAAACACTAGGCCGAAAGGCCAAAACATACCTTTCGAAACCTTTGAAAATAAACTTTCAAACTCATTATTTAAACCTTAGGATCCTCTTTCGAAACCATAAAACTTGTATTTCGAAAGCATTGGAAATCCTCCATTCAAATACTCAAAATAACCCTTTCAAAAACATTGTAATTCTTTACTCAAAACATACATTTCGAAAGTACTGAGTTCAAGTAAAAGTGTGTGGAAACATAGCTTCAAAACCATTTAAAATCATTCCTTTCAAAACCTTTGGGTTTAACTTTTAATATAACTAAGGGTCGCAAAGAACTATGGTAAAAGCATTGCTTTCGAAAGCATTTATCCTAAGTAAAAGAAAGGGTATGGTTTCGAAACCAACCCTTTCGAAAGCATTGAGAAGCGACTTTAACTAGGTCGAAAGGTAGAATATGCCAGCTAGGTTTCGAATATGTTCAAAGCTATCCTTTCGAAAGCTTGTTTTAAACAAAAACGGCAACCCATTCGAAAGCCCTTTTTATATAAACAGAAGCAAGTTGGTTAAGTCGAAAGCTAACGCCAATCCCTTCGAAAGCATCATAGTTCAAAGTTCATAAGAGCAACTTCTACCCCTTCGAAAGCTTGGTTTTGACACTGTACCTTCCGCCTTTCTCTAATTCACTACGTATCAATTGTTTGATACCATGGCATTGGTTTTGACTTGGTCATGGGCGAAGGTATGGCATCGAAAGCTTGCAGATGGAAGTGGCGAAGTAGTAAATTTTAACAAAGCTGTTTTATAGCCTTTTAAAGTGATTGCTTTTCAACTAGCATGCCTTATTTTTCAAAACACAATTGGTTGCCCATTTCTTTTCAAAATTTTCTTTTCTAAAAGTGCTGCCGAATCCAGAAATTAACAATTAAAACATTTAACAAAGAAGTCCTTCTCTTTGATAAAGCATATAAAACATTTAAGTCTCATACCTTAAATAATTTTATATCTATAGTAAAATACTAAGGAAAATTCCCCAAAAATTTTCATAATTCACTTTTAATATGTTTTCTAACATATCTAAATTTCAGACCCAAAAGCAATGTATAATTGCCGTAATTAATTAAATGCAATATTAGCTATTTTCTTCCATAGAAAATTCATAATAAATCCACAATTGCTTAGAAAATTATGAAACTTGAAACCCACTTCATAAATAATATTTTCGACCATATATCAAAAACGCAAGTCATTTGGATGCCATTTAATAAGTTTTTCAAATCAAAACTATCATAAAATCTATATGAAGCAACATAAATCATCAACAAACATATATATCCATTTGAACAATTATATCATGGCATATTACTTGCAAAATAAATTCGGATCTTAACTAGAAACTGAAATCAATAAAAATAAGATGTAAATCTATTATTCACTTTAGCTTGAGGTTAAAAAGGTTGAGATTTGCTCTTTGATTGATTTGCTTAAGATTCCTACTTGAATCCTTGCTTATCTTCCTTTTGATTTCCCTTAATGGTGGTCGGCCAAGCTTTTAAATGTTTAAGTTTTGTTTGCAAATGTTTAAAATGAATAAGGAATGAAAGTAAGAAAGGTTTAGGGTATAAGAACATAGTTTATTCCTAGTTTTCCCTTGGCATGTTCCTCCTTCTTACTCCATTTTAATTCTCTTTAGCTTATAGATTAATTAAGGCATGGCTACCTTATGATTGTACAAATCTCAATCCCTTAACCATCTACATTATTTCATTTAATTTATCTAATTAAATTCCTAAATAATGTTAGTCGAAGTTTGGGTCATTACAATATGACTAATCACCTTTTGGGGTATTTTGTGAATTTGGTAAATATAGGTTTGAGGTTTGAGAGTTTGGCACTGAAGCCTGTTGTTTCTGCACTAAAGCCACTTGCTTCTATACCAGTTAGGAGAAATAAGCGAAAGTTTTCGGCAGTTGAAGTAAATGTCCAACCTTATTTTTCATCGGTGTGGATAGAAGGGCCATTTTGATAAGAACTCTGAGAAGGGAGGAGGAGGGTGGTTGGTAAAGACATCAACAGGGAGGTACAACAATTTGCGCCGAAAGGTTGTTACGGTTGCCATCAGCCTGACCATTTTGCCAAAGATTGTCCCATGCTCAAGAAAGAGGAGTAACCTAAGGTCTTTGCTATTTCTACACCTGAGAAGGGGAAGCATATTCTTGAGGCTATAATATCTAGCTTTCCTATTCGTGTTTGTTTGACTCTAGTGCTTCTCATAGTTTCATATCCCTTAACCTTGATTTTTTAGTCATGCTCGGCAAGTTAGGAACATGGACTATTGTTTGTTGATGATTTGTGCTCAACTAGTTTATGAGCAGTTTTACCTATATACATCAGGGGTTAGGTAGGCAGTGATTGTGGCCACATTTGAGCACCTTGTGAATTAAGTTTCGCGGTTTGATTACAAGGCGTTCGGTGATAATGTTGGATTAGAAGTTAAAATTTAGTAAAAGATGTTTACTATTATCCAAAGGAAAGATAGACTATTTTGGAATAAATATTTGTGATAAGATTTATATAAGAAAGTAATTTTATACTAGTATGGTTTATAAATGAAAAGGATTTAAACAAAGAATCCGAGAACTAAAATCCCAATGTCTTTGAAGATGTTTTTCAAGATTTTGGAGAAAGTAATGATAGTATTATTTAAAAGTATATATTTGGGAAATTGGTTTAGGAGATTGAGGTCAAGATACTTAGTATTATTATTCGAAGTATTTGATACCACTTTGGAATGATTTTGGTTAAATAACAAAAGTATAGTTTGGATGTACTGAACTCACTTCTATCGCTTGAAAATAATTTCGATGATGACTACAGTATCATCGGCTTTCATTTTTGGGTTTCTAAGTATGGGATGCTACAAAGTTATTTTAGTAAAACAGATTTTAATTTAAATTTCGAAATTAAGATTTGATATATAAAAAGTCTATGTATATAATATTTCAAAAAAATTTGAAATGAAAATCGATATTTAGCTCAAAAGTTTTCTTGTTAAGTTATTTCATGGACATATGTAGTCTAAGCATTAGGACAGTTTGGTTTGTCATGTATGATATATTAACGATTGTTTTCATTTGTTAAAATGAAATGGAATTTTCTGTGATTTTGGATAGTCAGGAACTTTCGAATTTTTACAGAACTCAAACTAAGTGTTTTAGAAAATATAATATTGAGTTTATATAGCACTTAAATTTGAAAATGTAGTAAGTTAAAACAAATGTTAAATGGTTAAACATGCTTATTAAGTAAAACAAAATGATGTTTAGTATATGCTCTTAGGATGTAATGGAGTATTATACAAGTATGAACCTAAGTCGTAAAATGAGGATAAACTTGAAGTTAGGTTTTTATGAAATGATTCATAAATGGTCTTAGTATTGAATGAAATACTAATTGGATAAATGAATGTGATTAAAAAGGAATCAGTGTAGTTAAGAAACCAATATGATAAGTACGTACGTTGTACGTAGATCGTTTTATTTACATGACTGTTCTTAATTCAGTATTCGAGTACATGTTTTCAAGGTGGTTTACACCGGTGCGAACAAGGATTTTCACTCGATTCTTGATGCCAAACACTTGATAAAAATTTGTGATACAATCCTAATATTTTCTATCATAGTATATGGCTATGCAAGAGGAATGGAGGTTTCTAATCAGGGAGCCAAATCAGAGTCCGCACTAGAGAGGTCATGTGATCTATACTAGTTTGGAAGTGAAATCTGTATGATCGAGTAAGTGATCAGATCAAATATTGCGTACGGATGGTTCATGCACGTCGTATGGGTTTTAGTACATTTGTATACTATGTTTGTTGGCTTATGAAGAGTTTAGGGAATGACTCTTCGATTTTTTATGAGGTAGCATGAATAATCGTCTAAGTAAGAACCTAAGACTGTTGAGCGTAAGGTATGCTTAATAAATTGTTTATCGTCCTCGGGCGATGGGAGAGTTTTGAACCCGAGCAAACTATGAGCATTGGTTGCTTGTAATTGTGACTACTATTTGAGTATTTGCATGCTAATTCCTTTATTTAGGTTAGAAGCGCAAAGAAGCACAGATGCTCGAGATGGTATAAGAAGACGGAGGACTGTTTGAAGAAATTCTACCTAAAGTGCTTATAGACCAGGGGTTCCTTCTTATCTTAGTATCGTATATCTTTTGTAGTGTACTCACCGCTTAAGGTGGAGTTGCTTGGTATGCATTCAATTGCAGTTTAGTTTGTATATAGTTTCAGCAGTATGCTATATATATATATGTATGTATGTATATAAATATATCTTTCTTCCATCTCCTTTGATTAGCGTTCTTGTTTGAATTTTAAGGACGAAACATTCTAAGTGGGGGAGAATGCAGCGATCCGGAAATTCGAACACTTCGTCTTCGAATATCGTAACGATTTGGAATATAATTAAGTATTATAAATAAGATTTTATAACCTTTCTAGACATCATTTAATTAATGAATAATGATAATAAAAAAAATTCGATTTTTTTTATAAAAATACACTCTTCGAAGAAAAATCGATAATGTGACCGAAAATCGATTTATCGATAAACAGCCTTTTGATCGATATAAGTTGTTCGAACTCTTGTGCGCTTATCTAATAATCAAATGAATACATTAGCAACTAATTAACACACACATATCTTCATAAAGCTTGGAATGTTCTAGAAGCTTCCATATGGGTAAGAGATATTATCATGAGAGGGGTATAACGGTAATTAGCATAAATGAGAAGTGATGGGAGGTGAAGCTTCCATAGAATGGTAGGGCAAGGGGTGAGTGCAAGCTTAAATAAACCCTTATGAAGTCTATAAAAGAAGGGGCATACCCTTAGAAATAAATCACAAATTTCCTAAGCAAAAACCAAGCTTTTCTAATGGCTTCATCTTCTTCTTTCTCTCTTATGTTCTAAATGAAATAGTTGCAAATCAACTCCAAACCACTTCAAATTTTTCCACAAGTCTTACCACCACATTATAACACCTTCCACATAGATAGAATTTGAGATAGCAAAGCCAAACTCTCACCCCACCCTATAGCCATGAGCTATTTGTAGAAGGAGGAGGGAGAAGCAAGGCAAAAGCAAGAGAGGAAGGAAATGAAATGAGGTGGCTAGCTTGGGTTTGGACTAGGGTTCTTGGACTTGGTTTTTTGTTACCTCACTTTGAATGGAAAATATAGTATACACACACACACACACATACATACATATATATGTGTGTGTGTGTGTGTGTGTGTGTTGTGTTAATTGTATATATGTTGTTGACATTGTTGAAATCAGTGGTTTGATTATTATTTTGAAAATTAGAAGCATGTTGTGATCCATGTATATGGACTTGGAATAGACTTGAATGGACTTGTATGACTTGTGACAAGACCTTGGAACAAAGCACATAGGTTATAGATGGACTTCGATTTAGATTGGACTCGGATTTGAAAGTGCACTTATAGCGATAGTCGTTATAGATGCAGTTTGAAATTGCCTTGTTTTCGGCGATTTCTATGGAACTTTGTAGAGAGATACTTAGGGATTTCTTGCTAGATTTATAATTTTATATGTATGTTTGTTGCTATTAAAATCTTGGACAATAAAAAGTTAAGTAACATCTCGAAAGTGGTCAAAACTTCACTTGTGCAAAACTGCCCCGTTTAGACTTGATTTTTGAACTTAAAAGGTTTGAAAAGATATTTAAATTTAAATATTTTGTTTCATCATTTTTACAAGTGTTTACTAATTATTATTAGAGTATTTTAAAATTGTTTTGAGATCTTTATGAATTTTTAAGAACTAATTGTGAATTTTGAAAGAAGAGGTTTTTATGATAAAACATGTTTTTTTCTTCAAGTTTTATAGATATTACAAACTTATTATTTTTAAGCAATATTTTAGATAAATATTTTAAAACCTATTATAATTATTTTTAATTATTTTAAAAGTACATACAAATGTTTTCGAAAAGGGGTTAAGAATTTCTTAGTGGCCAGATGGTTTTATTATGAGATTACTTGTTGAAAAGTAATTAACTATGCTTAACACCAAAAGCCGACAAAGTAAGGCTTATCTATTTGTGAGAGATAAGATTGATGTAAAGTAGGGATGGAGCAATAGAGCTCTAACCTACCAGTTTCCCTCTTGACCGAGGAATAGTAAGCCGGAAAATGTCGAAAACGTGTTAATCATGTTGATTTCTTACTTGTTTATGGAAATAATTAATACTATATTTAACGCTAATAGCCAACGAGGTAGACTTATCTATTTGTGAGATTCAAGAATGAAGTGTCTAGGCAAGGTTTTGATGCAACCAGTACTCTAACTTGTTTGGCTTCACTCTTGGATGAGGAATAGTTAAGTTGGAATGTTGGAAATGGGTTATGCGTACGAATGGTGATTTGTATAAGCAATTGTTTTTGACTAGATGATCGATTAGTCGGTTATCATTGAACTTGACCTAATATTGACTTAAGAAGTTACCGAAAGGCGTCGCGATTTCATACCAATAAGAACCCCAAAGGAGGAGTATTGGTATGAAACGTCTCTAGCTTTCGCTTACTTCTGAGAGAACTGAAAATGAGTTAACTGAAAATTCATCGATTGGTTTTGCAGGGTTCGGTAAGTGGGAGGAGTGTACTTATATGAGATGACTCAAAACCCGTAATTATTTCAAAACCATATACGCGATCTGTGCTATGGAAGCAGTTGTGAAGTGGAAATTATAGAGTTGAACTATTTATCCTTAGGTTAAGTCCAAGGAAAATGTCAGCGTTAGCATTTCAAGCAATATTATTGTATGGGGTTGTCTATCTTGAGGAGTATTCCAAGAGAGAGGATACCATTAGCATTCATCGGAGGGCTTATGCGGGGAACCAATGTGGAGGTTCGAGATCTTTTTGAGATGCTCGAATCCATATAGTGATTCATGATCTGTTCGAGATGATGGAATTCATTTGGGGATTCGTGTTCTGTTCGAGTGATGAAGACACATGTGAGAGATGCCGAACGTAGCCTTGACATCGGGCAAATGACAGAAAACAGAGAATGGGCATGGCCAGAGGTGTTTAGCTGACCTCAAGGGTATATCAACTCCATACCTGGAGAAGCTTTTCGATTGTTGCTAGCGAGAGTTGATATGAATCGGATAACCCACCGAGGGTGGTCCAGTTATGTTTACCTTAGAGTATATCCTATCTTGAGATATACGATGCTCGGAAGGTAGTTTCTAATCCTTATCATGGAGTTCAGATGTGCTCATACCGAGGAGATCTTCGTGGAAAATCCATTATGCGAACATGCCTTAGCGGGATTGATTGTATACCTATTATTGTTGTGGTGTTCACACAACAATTATTTGATATGATTTATATGCTATACTCTAGACATTGTCTACCATATCATTATATAAAACTTAATGAATGGTTGATTTCATTTGAGGGGAAAACTGTTGTGATAATCCCTATGGTCTCAAAATTGTGCTAATATATGTCACTCTTATTTCTTGAGTTTCTCATGCTGGTTTACCTGATTGATTGAGGTGTTATTTTCTTATAATGCTTGGGTCAGTCTCGTATATGTTTTCCAATTTAGCTACAGATGCTTTGGAGCTTATGGAGAAGAGCTGGATGATTACCTCCCATAGTATACTTATTTCCCGTTGCATTATTATATTGTATGTATCAGCATTGTGAGGACGGGCAGTTATAACTGCCCAGGCTAATGATAATACTTAGGTTTTAGTAACTTTAAAATTTCGGTATTCGAAGTAACCCTTTGTACTATTCATTTGATAGTATATATTGTTATTCAGTTGTGAGACTTTGATGTTGTGTTCTCTCTTTCCTGTTTTATTCTTCTTCTTTTCTATTTTACCCTAACTTTTTGTCTTTCCGACACTTGGGTTTTCGATACACGAATACCGTGGATGTATTAGTATCTACATTCGAGGGTCGAAAAGTCGGGTTGTTACATGAATTATACGTATATTAACTAGTAAGAAGCCTATGTTGATGGCACAGATCCGAATTTTATTTTATATAATTTGTGACACTATATGTTATAGGGATGCTGATTTTGGCCAATATAGAATATATTGTATATAAAAATGTAAATAATATAGTTTTATTTGCATAAATTACTTGGAAAAAAACATAATTAATCAAGTGTTATACAAATTATTGTTGTATGTATTAGTTTCTTATATATGTAATATTTGTTTTGTTTAACATATTGAACAAACTATAAACTTATTTGCTTATAATTTTTAGCATATTCAATTCTCCTATAAATTAGTATACTTTCAAATGAAGTAATCACAACACGTCAAGATATAACATACCACAAAAAAAATTTGTATATGATCAAATATATGCACTAGTTCCCAATAAATATTTTTGCAACCTTCATGTAAATTAAGCAATAACATAAGCATTACACTAAAATAATCAAATTAAGTACATTTCTACAATAAGGATAATTAATGGACAAAGACAATAATAGGTAGCTTATACTTGAGCATGGACCAACCACTCAATCAACTTTATCTGGCAAATGAAAAGGGAAGGAAATAGAATTTTAACCATTTGTAATTCACTCTGCCGAACAAAAGTAAATGTAATTATAAATTCATTTGTGGAAAATAAAGAACGCAAAAATATATGCAAGCTTTAATTTTATAAATATATAATTCATATAAGTGCATGTTGCTCAAATGGCAAGCTATGCATATAGTTGGCACAAATTTAGTAAGAAAAAGAGTCAAATATGATATGTAATACAATTCAATCAAGCAAAAACATATCTAAGCCATCTAAAGGTCAACTCTTGTTTAAATAACAAAAATAATTATGTTAGCCAACTATTTCATCCATATTTTATATTGGTTCGGTAAGACCATAAGTCACAAAGTTTTAATTTTTAAAACGTACTACTTTATTCACGATCATTCAATTTAAATTAAATCACAAAGTGAAGACAGTGTATATATTTTGAATGATGAATGAAGTTCTTGCATAATATAGGAATTCTTTAGCCAAAATAAAACCAAGAGCGAATGGTATTCAATGTAACAGTGATTTGTTCACCTTATAGCTTTGTTAAGAGCTTTAAATTACTAATGTTTCACCCATATTCTTTTCACAGACAACATCAAATCTAAAAGGAAAAATATTTCGATGTTCATAATATTTGGGTTTCTATTTTTTTCAAATGACAATAAATGAATTTGGCACCTGATCATATGTTACTTTCGAAAGAATAGTTTTTGACTGAAAATGTTAATCACACCCAATTCAATAAAAAGAGTAATTAACAGACCGTATCCATCTTTTTAATGGAATGATTAAAAACTAAAGGGAAAGGTCAGGGCCGGCCCTGGGCTCGAGCTTATCGGCCCCGACCAGGGCCTAATTTGAAGAGGAGGCCCAAAATTTTTAGTATTGTTTCAAAATAGCAGGTAAATTAATTACTTTAGTAAATGAATGTAATTTATAATGTAGGTCAATGGTAGAGCTTGTGTTTCAATGTTTACTTGATGTAGGTTAAAGTCTTACCAACTCTAGTTTTATGAAATCATGTTGTAACTAAGTTGTAGACAACTTTTTTCCCAAAAGCCAAACTTGGGTCCATATCTATAAATCTAAATTTTGTTCAATTTCTTAAGGCCAAATTTACGTTGGGCCAGGCATAGAAAAGGTAATTGTACCTAATGCAAGTAAACATGAAACTATGAAATCAAGTTGACAGCATAAAAATAGAAACTTTGAATTAAAGCAACACCAACTTTTTCAAAACAATAAACGGTGAATTGCATGGATTTATCTATACTATATTATTATTAGTGAGTTAAATTTCAAGCTCACACAGGCCCCCTTGAAATTTGGCAACTGAACGTTCTCCGAGTCTATACTATACAAGTCGCATTTTTCATTTTCTTACATTCGTCATTCCCTGCTCTCCGCTTCTTCGTCATCCTCCAAACCCTAGATATTGACATCCCTCCTACGAATTCCATAACCTACTGCTACTCTCTTCTTCATGTCTCCTCTTCCAACCGAAAAAATTATAGCCCCCTCCAATTGAACATTCTCTGTTTTCGTCGTCGTTCTATGCTCTTCCAACTACTGCCGCCAGACACATCAAGTCAGAATCAACTCCAGAACGATTGAAAATTGGATATGCCTCTCCTTCCCTTTCCGTTCATCAAATTATGCATTAGGTATTTTGAAAATTTCCTTACAAAATCTATTCTTTTTATAGATTTTAGAATTTTTTGAATGTGTTCGTTATGGCCTAGATGGGAACTCTATGGATAAGGATTTTGAATCCATGTTGGTTGCGTATGAAAAATTATATAATTTGAAATAGGTAATTATTTGATTTGAATATTGATTGCTAATTTGTTAAGATATTTGGCTTCTTATTGCATTCAATTTTTGTATTTTTCGAACTGTCAGGTAGATCTAAAGCTAAAGATATGCAAAAGTTCATTACTTGGAAGGGTTTTGGTTAGGGATGCAAACTCATTTGCTGCTTCTCAACTCATACTTGGTGTTGCCAAAAGCAATCACACAATCGGGTTCGTTCTTTTTAAATACACATCTGAACCTATCTTTTACATTTTTATCAGTTTTATGATTTTATTTGTTTATTTATTAAGTTGTATGTTTAATTAGGCCCTCACCAATATTAGTGGAAAATTACTTAGATATAATTTTGTAGTACGTGATGATTTTGCTTTAGTAAAATCGTATACTCAGATATGTGTCCATTTTTTTGCATGGTTTTATATGAATTTTCTTACTACATTGCTTTATAGTTTATGTGAAATTACATGGACCTCAGTTCATATGACACGTGAATATTGATTGCATACAACTTTTCATGTTTGTTTTTGTTCTTCTTTTTAGCATATAATTTGTAAGTCAAAATAGTTCTAAAGGGAAAAAAGAAGCTCAAAAACATTTTTGACTGATATACATTATCTAAAGTTGTTTTCTATGCATTGGACTTAAACCTTGTGTCAGTGTGCTTGACAAATCACATTCATAGATAATTAATGGTATCATAGTATGTTATACTATATGCAATTAGAGTAATCTACATAATAAGCGCTCATAGATCTATAAGAAAAAACATGGATATTTAAGAAAACGGTCATTAAAACATCCTTTGTTGATAGATAATTTAACTAAGAAAGATCACATTTTCGTTTTTATCTACGAAACTGTTGTACCATAAGTATATATGTGTACCAAATATGAATATAAATTGAACATAGGGGAAATAAAGTTATGAATCTACATAAAATCAAACCACACAAAGTTATTCCATCATCTACCAATGACACAAGTAATAGATAGTAGTTCTGATAATATATATACTTACACTTTCATGAATACTATAAGATCTCTTATTAAACAAAATTAAAATCCATTTTTTTTTGCAAATATCATGAAAAGTCTTTTGTAAATATTATATAAACTCTTATAAAACAAATGTCAAGTCCAAAAAAAAATCATTACATCACACTATTCTATATTACAGTTGCTGTAAATTATGGTGTGCCTAGCATAGGCCAATGATGTTTGCATGGATATCATGAAGTTTCAAATGAGCATGTTAATAATAATAAGTGACCTGCGTAAACATAATTTGAGTAAAAAAGCATCTAAACCAAGGTCAACTTTATTTTATTCCATCATTGCAGCCTTAAGAAGCAAATAATGGAGATCCCATCAATGGTTAAGGAGACTACATTGACTAACAATTTAAAATTTGTGAGTAAAATATCCTATGAAAAATTTCTGATTTAAACACCATTATGGATTCAGTTGAAAAGTTCAGTACTGTCTGCTTGCCTACAATACTTTGTTGGTTGTAGCATTAGCATCTACCTATCTTAATCTATTTTTAAATGTCCAACCTTTTCAAACAGGTACTTATTTATGCTTTTGCTATGTTCCTGTTCTAACTTCTACTCCTATATTTACCGTCGCTAGAAAAGAAGGGAAACACGACCAAAATGATATTGTATAACGAATGATATATTTATCCTTTCTTTGTATGAGCATTGCAATTTTTTCATACATAGGCAATGCTTAAGGATAATTGTAATTTTTTCATACACACCTTCATGGAACACTTTCAAAAGATAAATTTATACACATGCTATATTGTTTTTAATATAATTTATAGGTAGTTTAGGGAAAGTTAATTTTTTTTTTGTACGAGCATTGCATGTCATTCAAATTTACCATATGTTTTAGTTCTGGTAATTTCTTACTGTAATTGTGCGAAATCTGAACTATTTTGCAATATAGCATTCCCTTAGTAAATAGAGTTAACATAAACATATTATTTTGGATTTTTACTTTTAGTTAGATTATATTTCTTGATAATAGCTAATGTTCTTAAGATTACTTTTTAAATTTTTAACGGCATTGCCAGTTTAAGAAAGATTTATATCTATTTCGCGTATTACTTTTACTACTTAATGCTTAACATGATTTCCAGGCGTATATCATAAAGTCAATCATGATATTACATATAAACTGGAGTTTTAAACAATAATTTCATAAAAAATAAAATGTGCCAATAATCAACACTATCAAGCATAACACTCTGAGTGTTTGACTAGCCTTTCACCCTATGGAATTATAACACCCAACTTAAGTGTACAAATTTGAAAAACATTCAAAAATATATCCAATTTAGGCTTCTACTATCATGAATAAGTTAAAGAAATTTATTTTTTGTCCCCAATAAGTACTTCTGTATTCAATATACACTGTATATTTTCAGCGCCAATAAAGATAAGTGGTTTCTTTTATCTTCTATTCTTTTCATTAAAATATAAATTTAATTTTCTAGAAAATAATAGTTATATTTCGTTCATACTATGTACAAGTATGGCCTTGGGAGCAGCTTTGGTTGCAAGCCGCTTCCAAAGAGTCTTTCTTTCTATTGACTTACTTGCAATTTGCTTGGTAAGTGGCGTCTACTTCTTTATTCGCATTGGTGCCATTAATCATTTAAATAAATTATATCAACATTTTGGAAACTTGATACTAATTATTTGGGTGGTTCTGCATTACTTAAACTCTCAAGATATGAATGGAAGTTCTTTAAACAAACCAAATTCATGATGGAAAATATAATACTGAAAGATAGAATACTCTTGTGGATGTTATATTCTACTATTTCATTATTCTTTTCACGAGCATAAAGTAATTTCTTACTTTTAGATTAGAAATTTGAAAGATAATATTTTCATTTTTGAACATCCATATATTTTCCTGCCAGTACCACTTCATTTAAGGCAGCAAGGAAGAAGGGGGTTGAAGCTTTTCATCATATGAAAGTAGTTTTTTGATTAGTATATAATAAGTTTTTACTATTTTCATTTATATATATATATGGCATGCATAAGCATACTAATGTTATGATATACTAATATGAAATAGGAATCAATCACATTGAAGCTAACTAAAAAAGAGCAGTTAGCGTTAAAATGCCAAAAAAATTAACTAAATCATAAATCGGTTACTTTTATATTTTATTGGTGATGAAAATATTATTTTATTAGGGTTGTAAAATTTATGTGAAGTTGATTGTTACATGTTTAGATCTCTCTGTGATTTCTTATTACTTTCCAGTATCAAGTTTTACTTGCATCTTCTCTTTGTTGATGGGGAAAAATAGGATGTATATCGCTTTCCAATACTTTTCACACTATACATATTTATCGAATATGTGTTCTAATCAATTTATTGATGTTTCAATTTTATTAGGTCACACTGGTAATGGGTGGTCCCCACTATCATCCCCAAAAACTGTAAGGAGGTATGTTATAATCGTTCAATGATAATGCACATTTTTAGAATCATCGTCGATGCCCAATCTCACTGTACTTTTGGTCCGCATTTCTTGATAAATTAAATATCAAATCCTTGGTTGGCTAATTCATATTTTTTGAATTTCGTAATGTAAATGCTTCATATCTTTTCCCAGTATTGATATAATCTCGAACTATAGATATGCTTGAGGTAAGTTATGGAAATTCAAGATATGCTTAGTTGGTACTTGAAAGGAGAGAAAATTTAAAGAAATCCCTCCGCATGGTAAGTCAGTATCCTGGAGGAATGTTGAAGTGTTTGGTAGTTCATGCAAATTCCGTTTTCACAAGAGAAAAAATCACCTTACTTATTTATATGGCTGACCAATTAATGGTTATGTAAACAAAGATCGGGGATTCGAAAGCAAAATCATATGTACCTTAAACAGTCACCATGAGGTAACTAACTCATTACTATCTCAATAACAAAAGTAACGCTAGAATTTTGTTCATTTATGGCGATGTGTTTGCATAAATTACTCAAGTTATTATATTTGGGCTTGATTGTCATTTACGAAATATATTCATGGTTGTTTCTGTCGATTAATCTATTTTGTAACCTACACCAGTTTGGACGTTTTTCTCCTTTTGAGTTTTTTCCATGCTAAATTTGGAAAGAATAAAAAGTTTTGGTTATCAACCGAACTATAAATCATTTAATTTTCTTCCCTGGGTGTGGTGAGTAATTATGATTTCATCCCCTATCTACCTTAGGACACATCCATCCAATTCATGTCTTAATCCTCATGCAAGTATGTTATATACCATCTTATACTATCATATTCTTTGATGCGATAATAAACATTTAGAAAATTTCATTTGATATATTATTTTTACTTATTGTACATATTTTGATATAATCATTTCTTCCTGATACAATAGACTTATAGCTAATTTGTATCAAGGTCGTCCTTAGTCCTTACACAATACAACAATATGTTTTATTCGAAAAATTATATATATATGTATGTGTGTGTGTGTGTGATGCATATGAGTAGGATGTTAAGTCAAAGAAATAAATATCCTATAGGTATAAGCTAGAGAGAAAATAACATAAAACAGGATGCCTTCCAGGATACAGTCTTGGTGATTTTTTTATATGGTTATTTTTTAAAATGTTTATTATAGTTATTTATGATTGTTATTTTATCATTAGGATGAGGGAGGTGGAAAAATAGTTGCATTTTGCACAAACGGTCCACAGTATTTCCATTATGATGACATTTAGAAGCTTTCGCCTTATAGCTTACTGAAATTAAGAATTTCTTTCTGTATTTTCTTATTATTATAAAAAATTATTCAATTATAGCACTTGATTATATATATCAGTATTAGTAGATAAAATGATTTCTTTCACTTCTGAATCCAAAATAATTCGATTAGGGGTCAGTACACAAAGATTTAAGGCTATTTCTTCAATTTGCTCTCCCCTTCTAAGTTCATAGCTTTCGCGGTAGCTTCGTCGTAGTTTGCTTGACTAAATTTCATTAATAAAATACTAAGCATAAGAAAGTTGCATGCAATGCTTTTTTGACCATACAACAAACTGATGTAATCTACTTAATACTCCATATAATAATGAAAAAGTCTTTACTTGATAAATGTAATACTGAGAATGAGAAGGCTGTATGCAAGACTAACTCCAAGAGCAGCATTCCAAGTCATTTGGTTGAGGAAACTTGCTAGGCCAAGGGTAGTACTAAGGAAAAAAATACCACAAACTTATGTATAAAAAGTTCAGTACAACATTGAGCTTTTATATTTGTAGTCTTGCAAAGTAGGGTTATGATCGGCATGGATTTTGGATCTTGGGTAACCGTTGTTTTTTTATCAAAGGTTTTTTCAAACTGAAGTTGAAATTCTTTATGGGTTGGGAAACAATATTTATGGGCCGACCTTGATGTGCGCAATGATTTTTTTATGTAAATAGCCATTGGTGTTATTCGATGCAAAAAAATTTGTTACTTTTGCGTTTTTAGTTTTCACCATATGCTCATGTACTAACAATGTATGACTGAAGATGAATTATTATTTTGCACTATATTATATCTCAAGTTATTCCAATACCACGTGAAAGCAATTTATCTGCATGTAAATAAAATATTCATGCATAGAATACACTTTGTAATTATATTATTTTGATATCTTTGTATGTGTCATTGGAATTCTCTACCTTCAAACATTATGGTGTGCATGTGCAAGTTTTTAAGGATACAATAATGTGCACGTACGAAAATCATTAGTTTTATAAATGCAGGGTAACAACCAATGTATTAGTCGGATGCATTTGTCCGATACAAAAAGCATAAATTGTACAGGTTAAGTTTAGAGCCATTATGATCTTTATAGGAAAAATGTTATATGAATTAGAATCTTAAAAAATGCGATTTTCACATAGGACCTTAGTATTTTGCTTCTGATATGACAAATTTCTGTTTTCCTTACTCCTTTGAAATAATGACCAGCAACATCTTTTTGCCGCTGTCCATGAACAAACAGAAAAAAGCCCTAGGTGATTAGTGTTGCTGTAGCATATGTGATACAATTTATTTGCCGTTTGATGCACTGTCATCATAATATGCCAACTCCATATCAACACATGCCCAAACCGTAAACAAATAAAGGAATAGCAAAGTATATAAAATCTCATACCCACCAAATTATAATCTTACGTTTTACGTACACAATTATTTGTATCTGCATTTTTTTCTGACCTTTACTCTATCTTGGAAAATTTCAGCCATGGACGCTAACATACACTGCGACTTTAACTGGCCTATAGTATTTACTGAAGCTGTAAATACTGCCCGAAAGATTTGAACCATTACCAGCACTACTAGCTTATTTATTGCTTAAAGTTATTCGTTTAGGCTATTGTATTCATATATGACACTTATACGATACTTTAGCCTTTTGGTTTGTCACCTATTTGAACATGCTTCTTTCCTGCTGTTCTATTTACATACCCGTCCATACAGTTATTCATTAGCATAATTGTGCTTGAAGCCAGTCTAATAATCTAATAGCCTACAGCAACCCCAATAGATCAACGGTTCCAAATAACTCCCTTTATAGCTGCCACGACTCAAAAGGCACATAAACTGTATGTTCTCTTATTCTTTCTCCAGTAGAAGAGAGACCCCCATGGCGGTGTTGACGTGTAACGCATGTAACTAAGAATTCAATGAGGAAGAAGAGCAGAAATTCCATTACAAATCTGAATGGCATCGCTACAATCTCAAACACAAGGTAAAATTTATGTTTCCGAATAATGATTTTGATTGTTCCTTTTTCCTGTCCTTTGAACATAAAATTGTTCGAAATACCCTTTTAATGTATATTTTTGCCAAAGGATTGTCGGACAAGTTTATTTTCTATTTTATTTTTTAAAGTTTTAGTTTTAGTTTTTTTTTCTCCAACGCGATTACTTTCAGAACAAATTTTTTTGCTTCTCCCATTTATTTAATTTTAAAGGTAGCTATGTCGTTAGCAATTATTTTGCTTCTTCAAATCTGATATTTATTTTAGCTCAACGTATCCGTATCATGTAGTGTAAAAGCTGCGCATCACGTAGTGTAAAAGCTGTGCTCAGTTAACTGTTAAGGTTACTCAACTCTTTCTGTTACTCATTTACCGTGTTTCTGCATTCATTCATTTTCTATGCACATGCTTAAAACAGGTAGCAGGTGTCCCAGGAGTACTGAAGCATTATTCCTGGCTAGGCAAGCTTCTCTAGCAGAAGAACGTAATAAGTTGAGTGAAAAGCCAATGTCATACAACTTTTCTTTATGTAGTAAGCAATATAGAAGTGCAAAGGCTCATGCTCAGCATATCAATTCACGTGTCCATATAATGAGGGATTGGCAACGGTCAGATACTTCAGCTGCAAGTATTACTGTTATCAAGAACGCTTTCATCAAACCAGGTAAGTTGCTTTCCCAACCTGCTGGATTCTCATTCAACATCAATCTATGAAAATATATGAAAAGAGGCAACTGTAAAAATGTGAGTAAGAACTCCACTAGAACAAGAATAGTTATTGTTGATATAATAATTCATATATTAAGTTCTTTTATGAAAATTGAAGCTACAAGAGGCTGGAGTCTCACTTTGGAGTTAACCGCAAGAAAGATTTACTCAAGGCTTAGAGCCATCTTGATCGGTGGAGAAGTATTGATTTGCATTCACGCGTCTTAAAATTGTTACTGATTTCTTCATCTTGGTTATATGCTACGTTTGATATTTTATGCTGTGATATTTTCATTATGTGAACTATTTCATTCGGTACTATATTGTTTTGTGTCACTGTGACTAAAATGAATTGGATCATTTTGGTAGACGTGTTTATGTTATTATATTATCACATTAATTTTAACATTGTAAAACCTTGATTATTGTCCGGTTATCTTTTCTATTTTAGAACAACGTGCTTCCTATGAGGTTGACTGTTTTTTTTAACAAAGTGCTATCAGAAATTAATAGAATTAATAAATTAATGGAAGAAGTGGATAAGAAATCAAGTAAAGAAATTATGTACTTTTATTAACCTAAATATATGTTAATCAGGATGTTTCACGTTTTTAATGATAATGATATATCATGTGAACTTCCTAATTTTTTGTTAGTTTATCTTTTAATTTATTTTTATCTGCATAACCCATTAGAATGCCATGTAAAAACAATCATTCAATGAGTTCTTTTGCATATTAGTGATCGACAAAAGGTCTGTGGACACCTTATAGCTTTCATGTTGTTCACAATTTATCACCAATTACATTATGAATCAAGATAAATTCTAATTAGCGTTTTCTTTTGAATGTTGTATAGTGACGGTAAACGATGAAACAAATTCTGCCAATAGTAAATGAACCATGTATTGAGTAGTCATTTTTAGCTGAAGGAACTATATATATTCTCAACTCATGCATGTTAAATAACTACAAGTAGGCAAATTACTATAGGCCTTGCATTTATCCTTCTCTTCATTCCACATTTGCTCGAGATTTTACAAAGATATGCTCGATAGCTATAATGGTCGCCCGTCTACATTTAGAGACTATGAAACTTGAGAAGTGTTACAAAATATGTATAACATCATCTCCTTTCCTATCACCCAAATAAAACAACTCAAAAATTAGAGAGACATAACTTGAAAAACAGTTTCCTAAAATAAATTCTTACATTGAATTACCACATATACAACCAAGTGGAAAATTATGATTAACATGAGAATAAAAAACCGGATAAAATAGATCTATAAGAATAATATAACCACAATTTCAATTAGATTTCAATATCTTACACATTGTGATATGCGACTTTTTTATAATCGATAATTACGAGAGAAAACTCTTCCCAATGTTCATAAATAATAAAATTCCCTTATTTTTAGACTTTCCAATAATAAATAATGACAGTGCCGCACTACTGCTCAATATTTACTACTATTGCCAACTGCTAAATCTAAAGAAATTGTTTTCAACTATTTCCAATTATTAGTAGTATACAACTAAGATGGTCGCTACATTAAGCAATCTTCTATTAACAAAATTATGTGCTGCCACTTATTACAATGTACTCTTTATACAGCTAAGCCTCATGTACATTGATATCAAAGATGATTTCCTTTTACTGGTGTACCAAAATCTATTTCTTTTAATTTTTCTCAAACTATTGTTGATAGTTGAACATGTACTGACTTAGCTACAATGCTACTGCACCACTCTTGAATCTTTGTTTAGAATTTAATAATTCTAAATCCTTTTTTTAATAAATCCAGTATTTAAATTTACAGCTGAAAGAAGACTTACTTATGTACTTTTGGTTTCCGTTTCCATGTGTATTTCAGTATGCTTCTTTTCGATATCATAAAATTATGGTTTAACTTTCCCTTACTTACTATACATCCTATTCCCTTACCTTATTTACTTTCTATTCCTCATGTAAATGATTTTTCTATTTTTCAATTTGCTATGCTACAATATTTTCACCACATCCGTGTCCAAAGCACGGGTTCACACTAGTTAAATCTAACAGGGGTTTAAGGTAAGCAGACTGTATTTCGCCCTACTGTTTCTCCATTGCAGTGGAATACTTGTCAATTCTGTTGGATACAGAATTATTAAAAGGCAACATTACTCCATTCAATATGCTAAGCCTATTATTACCCATCTACCTTATGAAGATGCTTTACTTATGTTTGCAAAATTAGATATCACAAGTGCAGAAACTATAAAAGGAATTATGCGAGGGTTAGAGAAAAATGCAGACCTAATAGCGAGCTCAAACAAATCAAAAGCGATCTTCAGCAGAAATTCAGTAAATAAATAACAGATCATTGATATTTTAAAAGTTCAACTTGACGAGCTACCCATTACTTACCTTGGTGTCCCATTGACTCAAAGAGAACTTAAAATAACCGACTATGGTTGAGGAATGGGCTGACAAACTTTTATCATTAGCAGAGAGGATTAAATTAGTACAAACTATTATATACTCTATCATTTTATATTGGGTACAAATTGCTAATACGCCAAATGATTTTTGTGCTGAATTCTTATGGTGGGGAAATAGCATAAAGTGGCAAGGTCTCAATTTTGTATGTGAGAAAGAAGGTGGCTTATGTGTTAGGAAAATTTTCGATTTAATAAAAGTAATTAAGTTAAAAGCAATACGGAGATTCCAACAACAAAAATCGCTTCGGGCTGTGTGGATGGATAATAAATATTATAACATGGAAAACTTTTGGATTATAAGTATGAACAATAACGCATCTCACATTTGGAAAAACATGCTTAATAGTAGGAAATTATGCAAAGGAAACATAGAAAGGAAAATTGTAATGGCAGACGTACCAAGTTATGGTTGGCACCATGGTTACATGGGAGAGATTGGGACGAGACTGTTCTCAGTCGTATGGAAGTTTAAACTATGATGTGTCAGCACTTATTCAGAATGATTAATGGTGCTTTGATAACATTAGTTTGCCTCAACATATCTAGCATGAAACACATTCAATTAAATTCATGAAAACCTAGAAGAGGATACCCTGTGGTAGTGCCATGAGAATAAAGGTGAATTTACTTTTAAAAATGCATGAGAATTTATCAAACCAAGAGCTACACAATCACTGCAAGGGAAAAGACATTTTCCGAAAGCAGAAAACCGTCGGCGGCCGTCGGAGACCCTCAGAAGCCGTCGGAAAATGCCGTAGGAAAATAAGGCGTCGGGGCGCAGTGTTTCCGACGGCTTCCGACACAGGACGCCAAACATTTTTCTGACGGCCTCCGATGGCTTCCGACGGATTCCGATACTTGTCGAAAGTCGTCGGAAACCGTTGGAAAAAATGGTCTATAGGCTGTCGGAAACCGTAGGAAAATTATTACCTGAAAGCCGTCGGAAGCCGTCGGAAATATGCTGTATTTTTTTTTTATTCCTGCTGCAATATAGCCTTCCATCCACATTTCTCATCCAAACGTTGTTACACCAATACTGCAGAATCTAGTATACAATATTCCAACCAAATATCAAAATCCAAACTACACAAAATTCATCAAACACACAAATACATCAAATTACATCAAAATAAAATACATAATATACATAACTATTCCAACATTCACAACAAGTGTTCTACCATGTCATACATACACAACATAACACAAAATCATCAACATCCACATCATCATACAACCACATAACCAAGTGTATCAAACATAACATACAAAAATCAACAACTACCTCCACCGTCTACCAAATCATACAAAACTTAAAAAAACATACCTGAAAAAGCAAGCAATCAATCACTCTCCTCCAGATCCAGAGCCAGCAGAGGAAGGGAAGCGGCCACCATACTGCTGCATATACTCGGCGATACACTGGTCTAGCAACTGTGTGGTCTGTATGGCCTGTCGGCGGTTCTGCTCCTCCAGCTGGGCCACTCTAGCCCGCAAATCTTCGATCTCTGCTAGACCGATCTGAGCTCTAGTCTGCCGACCCCATCTCTGACTGCTGGCCTGCAATAAATATTTAATTTAGCTGTGTGATCTCTGTAAATGTATGTGCAGGTATGTGAATGATTAGCTGTGTGATAATGTTATTTAATTTAGTTTATGCATGTTTATGTAAGTGTAGACTGAATGAGGCTGACAATGTATTGGATATCTAGAAAAATATAAAAAACTTAAGTATTTTAATAATTTATGAAAAAAAATAAACAAAAAGGTTTCGGTTTTGTTTTCAAAATTACTAATTATAAACCGTTTGAATTTTCTATAAACCCTATGTTTTCATTTACCGAGTATTGTCACCCATGTATGAATTTGTAGTAGGCTTCTGAAATCATATTGATTTGCTTATTTATTTTGCATAACCAAAATATCTGGTATTCATTTTTAAGATTTTTGAGTTCATGTACAAATTAACAGTAAGCTAGTAAGTAACATATTGTTCATATCTTCTGCCTTCTTGTGCTTTACTGGTGTGATAAAGTCATTTGGTTGGTTTGAATTCAAATTCAATATGGAGGATTTTTCAAGGTTCAAATATTTTTAAATAATGGAAAAATGAATAAAATTCAATTTTATTGTTTTGAAAAGGTCCAAATAGCATATTTGAAGTATTTTAAGATAAAATTATATATTCCAACATAGAATTAAATTATTTAATTAGCTTTTATATTTAAATTTAGATCAAACAAATAAATCCTATTTAAATTTACTTTAGCTTGAATAATATGACTTCTGACATTATATGCTTATGTTTATGATGTTATACAAGTTTATTTATTTATAAATCCATTATTGCAACTTATTAAATCTAATTTAGCTTATGTATTAATATTCGATGTCGTGTTTTATAAATGCTTCTACTATATAAACTGCAAATTTTAGCTGTAATTCTAAACACACAATCATATGGCCTATTGATGGGCCATAGTGACATTACGGGAATAACTGTCCCAATCAGTGGCGAAGCCAGGTTTCAATTTTGGGGTGGTCATCTATACAGCAGCCATTCCTGAAAAATGTATCCTTACTTCAAGTATTGAGCTTACTTATAAACAATGTACCATTATAGTCCGTTTCCAAAAAAATGTCAAAGCAAGAACACCTTATAAGTTTCCCTCATTTGAGTTATGCTCACATTCAAGTGTTAATGTGTTACAGCAGTAGTTATCTTAGGTCACTCAATCCTGTAACTGGCTTGACTGCAAAACTCATAACATTGCTTTTATGTCCGTTTTCATTCAAGCATTTCATCAGACAACTTACCTCCAATAGCACAAGTTTTTGCTTTGCAAAATACTACAGAACGTTTTGCATGCAAACTGCATTTGTATATTTTCAAATACTGGGGTAGGCACATGCCTACCCCATTTGCAATGGGGCTCCTCCCCTGGTCCCAATGAAAGTCAAATGACTTAAAACTAGTAAATTAAGCATTTATTGGGAGAGGCGTAGGGTTTTGGGTACAAGATGCTTGTATAAATCCCTACGATTTAATTAATTATGACTTAAATATCAAATTAGCAGTAAAATAAATTATTTACCACTTGATTGCCAAATCCGTATCGTCTGTCATGCTCTGATGGATCCATAACGGACTCAAAAATAGCATCCTCCTCATCAGTCGTGAGCTGATCTCGACCCGTATCAGCAAGGAGTTTCTGGCGCTGCTTCATAAACTTTTCCCGCATTAACAAATTAATAATATCATATCTTATTTCATTATAGTTTAACAAGCAGAACAATTACTAATACTGCATAAAATGAAATATGCTTACATGGCTCCTGCTGGATTTATCGTCGTGCCAAGTATACAAAACAGTCCCGTCCGGATTTACATGCTCGACGGCATGCGTACGAGTGAACACGTCCATATAGCCCACGGAACCATGCGCCTCAGCTTCCTGAAGTTGATTTTTACATACAATTATTATACATTTAAAATTATATAGCATAAACTATTTACAATTATCATTCAGTAAATTTACCAACTCCTGCCGATACTGCTAAAATGACTTCGACCCTCCGCGATGAGTGACGGGATTTTTATTTTTGTCTGCAGAGTTTCAATTCGACTCTGCCTGTACATTCAAAATTTGATACATTATTTTTCGATCACGTCAAATTAATAATTCAAAAAAATTTAGTATACTTGCCTTCGCCTCGTCAGTTTCTCAGTATGCCAACCATGCTTGCCATACGCTCTCCCCCATCCACCGTGGTTTCTTACCAGATTTCTTAATTTCAGATATCGAGTCCCTATAGTTCTTGCGCATCTTCTTCATCCAGTATCCTCATGCCAGCAGCATATCGTCTGTCTGGATGTCTATCTCAGCATGTGTTTCACGATAAAAAGCAAAAAAAGATTACACTGTAAACGATAAACGATAGAAAAAAGGCAAAAACGAATTAAAAATGGAAAACGGAAAAATATACATACTAGGACATCCTGCCATATACACTCTATGATGTGGGGAGGGATGTTATCCCACTTCGGCCAGCAAGCACTCATCCTACTGCGATAAGAAGCTCTAGAGACATCCAACACAACCTTCGAGGGAAGTAGGTCGAACCCCCTGTTTTTAAATACGATACAGATAAGTACGTACATATATCATAAAAAAAATAAGATGCTGAATAAAATTTAATTCTTACCCCTCTGCTCTAGGGACTAACGAAACTACTGGACGCTGTGAATCTTGCGATGGGCCATTGCCATCACCTCCTGATGATCGGGAAGAGCTCCTACCTCTATATGACATTATGATAAACCTGTGACAAATATACACATCATTATATAAGAGAATAATAACATGATAATGAAATATATTTCATATGTAAATGACATCAACGGTATAAATTGCTTAATTAATGACTGAAATGGAAATAGAAATGGAAGTGTGTTATACCTGATTCATAATGGGTCTACTATTCCGACGATAAGCAGATTTCATTGCATTTTTAATAAAAATTGCTAAATAAATGACAAATAGAAATGACATAAAACATGTAAACAATGGTAAACAGATTTGGTTTCATAGTCACATCAATTTCATAATACATCAAGAATTCAACATAGTTACATCAATTGCAAAAAAAATCAGGTTTAGATTTATATCAGTCATCATCGTCTTCTGATTCAGGTTCGGTCTCGTTTTCTACGATATTTTCCTCTGCACTGTCAAACGCTTCTACCAAAACATTTGATTCATCGATCAAAGGACCAAAATCTGTATGATCGTCTGTAATTATTATTTCGTTATTTTGCTCAAGATCTACCTGATAAGCTTGTTCGTCCGGAATATTCTTCCCATCGAATGTGAATCTGGCCTTTGTTTTAAAAACTGCAGACCAATCTGTTTTATCTCTTTTTAGAAACGGATAAGGAGCGTAATAAACCTGCAATGCTTGTTTGGCTAGTACAAAAAGATCATACTTGTGATAGTGCGATGTATGTTTTATTTCAATAAGATTATAATCATTGTGCACATTAATTCCAGAACCTGGAACATTGCTAAACCAATTGCATCTAAATAGAAACACCTCCTCCGCGGGTCGTGAGAAATATGTCAGTTGCAAAATTTGTGTTAGAATGCCATAAAAATCATTTAAGTGATTTTCTGGGTCGTCACTACCTTTAACAAATACACCAGTATTATTTGTTAATTTTTCTGCACCGTATTCTTTGGTGTTAAATTTATATCCATTGACGAAATATATAGGATATGTCTTGACCACTCTTTTTGGTCCCATCGCAAGATGTTTCAACCCTTCGTCAACAACACAATTTCTCGGCTCATAAACATAATTTGAAAACCAACCGGAAAATTCTTTACTGAGATCTCCGTTCGGATGTTCACGTTCATAAACACTGTATATATAAACAAATTATTACATTAGGTTAATAAGGTTATACACGCGCATGCATTATAGAAAAGAATAAAACACAAATTATTATTTTAGATTACCTAACAAACGGTGCAACCTCGGCACAATTTAGAAGAATATAAGTGTATGCTACATGAAGATCTCTATCGTCTAGCCATATTTCTACACATTTTTTCGAAGGCCGACCATGTTGTCTAAAAATAGATAACTTTGCTTGAGAGGACTCTTGTTCGTCGCCTTCGTCATTACGGGTAACGCTTTCAAATGAAATATTCACATGGTCACTGAAATAGTGAGAGAAAAAGAACGAAGCTTCTTCTTCGATGTAAGATTTACATATCAAACTTTCAACTCGTGCTTTTTGCCTCACTTTTTTCTTCAGATGATTCAAATATCTATGCAAAACTAATTTATATTAACTTCATCTTTCAAATGCAATTAAATTACGTGATAACATATTACATACCTTTCAAATGGATACATCCATCCATATTGGACAGGACCTTGAAGTTGTGCTTCAGATGGGAGATGAACAGGTAAATGTTCCATTACATTAAAAAACCTGGCGGAAATATTTTTTCTAATTTGCAAAGCAATATAGGAATATCCACTTCAAGTTTACGTAAACGTTGCACTTTTAAAGTAGTCGAACAAAGCTCTTTGTAAAACATACTCGGCTCCGTTACTACCTTCCAAACTTTTAACGGCAGTAGTTCTTTGGACATAACGGGAAATAAATTTTCCATCATTATGTGATAGTCGTGACTTTTCATTCCGCTCAATCGACCATTTTTAAAGTCAACACATCTACGAAGATTTGATGATATCCCATTAGGAAACTTAACCCTTCCACCCATTTTAACACAGCTTTAACTTGATTATTATCTAATTCGTAACATGCTTTGGGTTTTTTACTGTCATTTGGTTTCATATGAAGCTCGGGACGTTTGCATAATTCTTCTATATCACGTCTTGATTTCAAATCATCCTTCGTCTTCCCTTTCACATTCAAAATAGTGTAAAAAACATTATCAAATACATTTTTCTCATTGTGCATCACATCTATATTATGACGAAGCAGAAGATGTTTCCAATACGGCAACTCCCAAAAAATAGTTTGTTTGCACCAGTTATGAACAACTGATTTGCCTTCAATTTCTGTTTGCTCTCCAGTTTCATATATCTTTAGATAGTTCCTAACAAGTTCATATATGTCTTTGCTCTCCAGTTTCTACTCTATTAGCTGAAAAGTTTTTCTTGTCTCCTCTGAAGGGATGACTTAAATGGAGAAAATATCGATGATAGTCAAACCATGAAATTTTCTTACCATGATGTAAAGAAAACGCTCGTGTTTCATCCATGCAATATGGACATGCTAGACGACCGGCAGTACTCCATCCTGAAAGCATTGCAAGGCAGGAAAAGCACTTATAGTCCACAACAAAGAAGCAAACATACGAAAAATTTTCTTCTTGGATACATCGTATGTTTCTACTCCTTCGTTCCACAGTATTTTTAACTCCTCAATCAACGGTTGTAAATATACATCGATTCCTTGTGTCGGATCGTCGGGGTCAGGAACGACAACAGTGAGAAACATATATTGCGTTTTCATACACATCCATGGAGGTAGATTATACGGTGTGACGATAATGGGCCAGGATGAATATTTAGAACCAAATTGAGAAAATGGAGAAAAACCGTCTGTACATAATCCTAATCTAATATTTCGACTCTCTGCTACAAAATTTGGATACGTTTTATCGAAATGCTTCCATGCTTCTCCACCGGCCGGATGTGTCAACGTACCCTCTTCCTCCGTTCTCACACTATGCCATCTCATATTAGATGTAGTTATAGAAGATGCAAATAATCTTTGAAGCCTTGGGGTTATGGGTAAGTAATGCATACGCTTGTACGGAACTTCCTTCCCCTTCTTTTTTCTTGGTTTGTATCTCTCCTGATTACAAATTTTACAATTTCTAAGGTTTGCGTCTTCTTTCCAAAACAACATGCAGCCTTTTAAACATGTATATATTTTCTGATAAGGTAAACCAAAAGCCGACATAAGTTTTTTAACTTCATAGTGATTTTCACACATTAGATTATCGGGCGACATATGTCTTTTTGCAGCTTGAACAACAGCCGTAAACCCAGCTTCAGTGATGTTGTATTTTGACTTTATCGTAATGTATTCTGCAATTACTGACAGCTGAGTGTCGCTTTTACAACCATCCCAAATAGGTTTCTTAGCAGCATCTAGTAAATCATAAATATTTTTGCTTCAATATTTGGTTCTTCAACGTTTCCATCATCGTCGTCAACTTCAACCATAGGAAACATTGATCGTGCTGCATCTTCAACCATATTTTCTATACGGGTCGTCGTAACTATTTCATTAACGACACTTTCAGACTCTACAGAAGTATTTGCTACAACTTCTCCATGTCGATCCCAAACATAATACTCGGGTATGAAACCGTTTTGGCACAAATGAACTTTCACAATATCTGGTAACAAATACTTCAAATGTCTACACCTACTACACGGACAACGAATTTCTGGATCGTTTCCATTATTACTTAAAGCGAATTCAACAAATACGTTTATACCATTATAAAAATCTTCTTTTATTGAGCCCCTCAGTCCTTTTCTTTGATACTTCCATCTCCTTCGATCAACAAAATAATCAATCATTTTTCCTATTTGAGAAAATGAGAAGTTCAAAATTTAATATTTATTTTCAAGAATACAAATTCGAAAAAGATTATTTTCATGGTCGTATAATATTTGAATTTAAAGAACTACTTCACAAATTTAAAAATATTTTCAAATATGGCACATTTTATTTTTTAACGTATCGATACAAAAAATTGTACAAAAATATTTTTTTTCCATGGTCAAGCATCCTACTTCCCATTACAAACACAATAAGCATTACATTTCGTATATTACTTCATCTCAAACGATTCAACAAAATTTCGGCAGCATTTCCCTTTTATTCCCTGCATTGTACACAATGCGTGTACGTAGGAAACAAAAAAGAAAAGTTAGGCCGAAATTTTATGAACCGTTTGAGACGAAATAGCATACAAAATGTAAATGCTTACTGTGTTCATAACTTGTTCAATACGGACAAATCCAACAAACATTGTACCAGATGAATATAAATGGTCGTTTTACGAAAAAAACGACTATATATACAGCGATCATGTACAACACTCGTCAGACGGAGTCAAAAACTCTCTAAGGGACATTTGTCAATTAGATGTGCGCATTTTACGAAAAAATACAGTTTTACTAACTGTTCACATTTACAAAAATATATTTTAATTTAACACATTTATTCGCCGTATTACATCAACTTAAGGCTCGCTCGACGCATTTTTTGTTGTTGCATAAGTCAATACGTGCACAATATAATATTCCTAGCTCGTTCATTCATTTTATCTTATTCCAACTAACACAATACAATGATAGCAGCGCTACACACATATACAATCGTAGAATTAAGGCAGACACAGCGATTTACATATACACGAACAACCACAAATTATACATGTTTTTCACAATTTCACGATAAAAGATGAAATAGGAATACCATGGAATGCTAGAAACTATTATAACACTATTGGAAACAATGTCAATCATCAATTAGCCCTAATTTAACAACTTATGCAAATCTGGATTTAGGGTAAAAATTAGATTTTTGGCGAAAATAAGAGATTAACCTGAGCTAGAGAGCAATGGACGTTGATTACGCAGTTGGGAAGGATCCGAAAGCTCGAAATTGATGATTGGAAGCTTGAGGAAGAGATTTGGGGATTTTGGGTTAAAATATTTCGTATGGAAATGAGGAAGAAGAAGGCTCGGCTAAGCCCTGTAATTCGCGATTTTCCGACGGCTTCCGACGGCCGCCGACGACTCGTCGGAAGCCGTCGGAAATTGGCCGTCAGAAGCCGTTGCTTGATGCTGTCGGAATAATTGCCTTTTCTAGTAGTGAATACAATTGGCCGTGACACATCTACAACAAAAAATGCTCTCGTAAAATGTCAACATGTTCATATTTTGCTATTCTTAGCATGCCGCCTACTAAATGGGATCAACTAAAATGGAGCAAAGACATAGATACCATGTGTATCTTATGTAAACATGAAGCAGAAGATGTCGATAATATTTTTTTTAAATGTTTCCATTCGATGCAAATCTGGAACTAGTTTAAAAAAGCTCTTCAGCTCACTATTGAATTGAACAATGATTTGATCGGTATCATAGAGTACATATCAACATCCAAAGGGAACGACAAAATTGCTACATCTATCACTAACGTAGCTTTTACAACAACCATATGGAATATTTGGCAGGAGCGGAACAACAGAGTTCACAATAAACTAAAAACTCCACCAAATATTAGACTTCATTTAATCAAATACGACTGTCATCGTTGATTCAAAAATAAGCACACTAGAACATGCAAACTGTACGGAAGAGTAGATGAAATTAAGCTTTGAGGTAATCGATCGAGAAGAGATGAGACGAGCTAGAAGTAGCAGTAACAGTTCATTCATGGTGCTTCCACTACCATGCAGCGTCTCCTTGCTAATGCTAGATTGAAACTTGATGTTTACTTTACTTTCATTTCAGTTGACTTGTTAGATATGTCATTATCCCGTACTAATATTTTTACGCTGTATCTATTTTACTAGTATGGGGAATTTATGTACTCGTTTAGGCTTCGTTTGTTTAAAATGCTAAATTTTGAATTCTAATTGTTGAACTATAAAGTTTGAATGCTGATTGCTGAATAATCGCTTGCTTATTTGTCCGCATATGTGCAATTAAAGCCTAGGTAAAGCCCTATAGAATATCTGCTATAGCTCATAGCGCTCTTCTGCCGCTATGCTTTTTCAATATAGCGCTATTAAACAGTAGATCTGCTTTAAGCCTTGCTTTTTTCCGCTATACACACTAAATCAAGGCTTTTTAGCATTCATTTTAGCAATAAATTAACTTTATATTTGATTTTATATCTAATGAAACTATTTGCACCTCCGCTATGTTTCGATATATTTCCGCTTTCTCCCCGCTTCAACTTTTTTCACTTCCACCGTTACGGAACCACTAAGTGTTTTAACCGTACAGGTTTGCATTTAGCATTCAAAATAAAAATACCATTCAACATTCAAAACAAAAATAAATAGGAAAAAAGTTCTGAATAATTTTGTTCGAATAGATGGTTTTATTTAAAGTACAGATAATTTTCTACAAATAGTAATAATATGAATTTTAGTATATATTTTATTGCAACGTAACAAGCCTAACGAAGGTATGCGCAGAAGAAATTATTTAACTTCCCGTTTTTTTCACCAAATTCTATTTAAACTCTGAAACATGCTTCGTTTCCCCCCCAAAACAAAAAAAAACAAAGATACCCTATGTTTTACTGAGTTTCCCCTCCATCTTCCCACTTTTGTCCCCTTTCTCTTTTTACCTACCAAATTTACGTCACTCTTTTACTTTCACCAACCCTAAAGTGGTAAAATTCCAAACCCTAAAACAACCAAACTCAAGAAAATCTGATTGAATCTTCAAAATTCTTGTAGAACTTGCGTTTTGGAATAGGCGGCAATGAGCAGCTCGCATTTGGGAAGGTTGGCAGTGACGGTACAATCAACTTTTTTTTCGATCTGCTTTTTTTTGTGCTGAACAATTACCATGCAAATACACTATGTGGTCTTCCAGTACAACCATGCAGATACACTGTGTGGTTGTATAGATTACCACGTAGTAGATCTGGGTGGTAAGATTGCAAGTCCCGCAGGTATAGATTTGCAATCTTACCACGCAGATCCACTTCGTGGTAATCAATACAACCACACAGTGTATCTGTGTAACGACCCACCATTTAAACAAGAACATTTGCTTAAATGATAGATAGTTATTTAAGGTAAAATAGAATCAATCACAGAACACAGACACAAAAATAAATACAATTCAGAATCTCGCAGCGGAAAATAAATAAGTACATAAATAAATCATGAAAACTCCAAATAAGTTACATTATTCTCACACTAAATAACTAGAAAGAAATAACTGGAAATGAAATGAGCATAACTGACATAATGAACTAACTGATGGAATAACAGAAATAAAACAAAATCTTCAACAATGCCTTCGTCTCCACAACAAGCTCTCCAACTGGAAATACTCAGGCTGATCCAAACATAATGAAAAAACACAATACTCGAGTCAGAACTAATATCCTCATGTAAGTCAATAAATCAATGCAAAGTAACTTAAGAGATGTTACAGATTTTTCCATCTCCTAAGGATCCGTCAAACTATCTACATATAATAGTGTACGCTATAATAGATAATGTCTATCTGTAAAATAAATACCAAAATAGCGGTAAGGCTTTACATTGATCCACCTTAACACATTTATACAGTTTTAAACAAAAATCGTAATGGGCTCATATAGGGATAAATATGACAAGGCACGTGAGGCAATGCCCAAGGTGGGATTCTACCAGTTTACCCTTTCTGGCTGGTCGTAACCCATCCATGGCCGACCGCGGCTATCAATCCAAACGGAAAGGGTGCACCCATCGAGTTCAAATCACGACAGTAAAATACGAGAGATCAACGTCGCTAGAGGTAGCTAACCTCATTGGCCAGACATAGGCTCCTGTTTTAGTCATTTTAATTATGACACGAGTGTCAAGGCTATCCATCACCGTTCTCTTACTTCATTTCAGTAAACATTGTCAATTCAACCACTACATTCTGGATATCATCCACCACGTACACGGTTATCAAAGTGGTTTCGGGATTGACAAAGAGTATGTCAATATCCGGCACCAGTCACTTTGACAACCCAACGTATGTTTTACACACCATTTGGTCAATTATGGTTTAAAACAATTCAAATCAAAATGGACGGGAGTTTTAATTTTTTCCAAGTTTCTCAAAAATACAGTTCCACATTTCCCAAATTTCCATTACAAACATTTCGATTTCAAACTGAATTTCCGCTGAAAACATTGGATCATAAAGTTTATTTAAATCCAATAAACTGAATCACTTAAATCAAAATTAATCTCAAGTTCAATTTTGAATTCCATTACAAATTTACCACAAATTCTTTTACAATAATATCCAAATTAGAATTCAAATAATTTAAATCATCCTTTTTATTTCTTTACAAGTTTAATTCCGATTAGATTTAACTTTACACAAATCTCGTTATAAGAAAACAATTTATTAATTTAAGTTTAAATTTAAATCAAAAATTAACTTAATTCTTAACTTTAATATCTTCATTTTAAAAAATATACAAATTATAAATTGAATCAAAATTTATGGAGTTTAAATCCAAAACCAAGTTTCTTTAAATAAACTATTTCAAACATCTATCCATGAATTATTGTATATTTGAAAAATCACTTATTTCACATAAATTTATTTAAATAATAAATACCAATTTAAAACATATTTTAAATTTTCAAATCATTTGTTATTAAATTCCAAAATGATCTTAGTTTATAAAAATATTTTTATTTGACCAAACGGTGTTTTTAATTTAAATTTTCTACCTAGGCCAAGTGGAATATTTAAATTTAATAGTGGATATATATCATTTCAACCCTTTCCAATATCACAATTGCAATCTATATAGTCATGTCCAAATATCGACGAGGAAATTTCAACAAAACATAACATACTGAATATCAATAACATGATGAAACATAACAGGTCAATATCAATTTTTCTACACTAGTGTACATACATATGTCGTGTATATCGTGTCAATATGTGCACACACAAATATGATAATCCATCCATTCAACAAATATATAAATCGATCTAAATCAACAACGAATATATAAAGGTGACCGTTTTCTTTTATTAACTTGCATAACGATATTAATTAGGTGTGAACGAATATCACTCACCTCAACGACGATAACTCGCGATATATCCACGATAAGGCTTACGACGCGGCACGATCCGAATCAACGACGCAACCAAAGCTTCAACACACAATATAGAAAATCTGGACAGCTAACACTTTTCTTCCTTTAATATATATATATATATATATATATATATATATATATAAGATATGCGACTGGAAAAAAGAGAGAGGAGGGATGTCGGACTCGGGACAGACAGCGGGGCTGTGCGGCGGCTTTACAAGTGACTGGAACGATGGTAAATTGGTGACGTGGGCGATGGAATGGTGGTGGAGGGAGGGGATCGGCAGCAGTAGCTAAGGAGCTGCTTTTTTTTAAAAAATGCCGAGGCTGGAAGGAGGCTCTGGACGGAGGAGGATGGAGCGGCAGTGGCTAGTGGAGAAAGGCGGCTAGGTGTAGGCGATGGAAGAAGAAGCTGGATTGGCGGCAGGCAATGGCGACACTTCAGGTTTTTTTTAATATGGTGGCGGCTGCTAAGGGGTGAGGTTGGAGGTTAGGCACAGGCGCGGCGTAGGTGGTGAAGAGCAGTGGTCGGGGAGCGTCAGGCTGTGGACAAGGAGGAGGAGGTGGAAGGGGAGGCTCGGCTATCGTGTAAGTTTTTTTAGCAGGGAGTTGTGGTAGTGGCTGTTGGAGGTAAGAGGAGTGGTGCGGCGGCGGCGGTCCACTGGTCAGGCAGCGACGGCTGGAAGGAGTGGCGATGGAGGGTGAGACTGGTTGGAAGAAGAAAGGGTTTGAGAATGGCACAGGGTTTAGTTTATTTCTTCGAATCATATGTTTGAACAATAATTATATAAATGAGCTAGATGTAAAAGAAACGTGGCCACGTGTGTTGATCCATTTTCCCAAGCTAGCATACCATTTCAACTATACTAATTCAAAGAATTTTCTTAATCTTGCCCTATCATCCCACATAAGATACATATATACATATTGATGTTATAAACGTTTCTCCCCTTTTTTTTTCTTCGTGCAACATATATCTGACTATATATATAATTTCAAACGCGACTTCTCTTTTAAACTTATATTATACTCTAGTAGTCAACCAACCGTGTATATATATTCGGGCAAACACTGTAAAATCGAAACAAAATAATTTGCATCGAACGAGCCAGAAGTCCAAACACGCGGAACGAACCACAATGGTACTCAGCGTGTCGATACGAACACATTAGCCTACAGAAAACTGAAAATTTATCGCTTTAGTGAAATTTTGATAATTACGTAATATCGGTTATCGCTGCCGTAAATCGATCGTATAAATCGATTTAAAAGGAGCTAGCGAAATCGAAATTCGACGAAATGAACGTCGACGTTTTTATTATAAAATTTTCTACAATATTTTCATGTAAAAATATTTAAATTTTTGAAACCAAAATTTTTATTGTTATACTAACGACCGATTTCTATGTTAAATTTCAAATCGTTCAAAATTTTCGTTTTATAATTTAATTCCCTTTTTATTCAATTTAACTAATCGTACGCAACGTAAATTTAAATCCAAATTTTAGTTTCTCAACTTAAATAAAAATTAATTTAATCGAATACTTCCAACAGAACTGTAAATTTCGGAATCGTTACATTCGCCCCCACTCAAAACTTTTCGTCCTTGAAAAGATGGAACGAAATGATATAACAAGAATCAAAAGATAGATTAAGATTAGAAAGCGTACCCGAATCAAATAATTCAGGATTGGAAGCACGGATACTATCCTCGGTCTCCCAAGTACAATCTCGATTATCATCGCTCCACTGAACTTTGACGAGATTGACCAATTTACTCCTCAATTTCCTCGTACTCCTATCCACAATACGAATGGGCTTCCTCTCAACAGTAAGATCAGGTTGAATCTCCAATTCCTCAAGCTGCGTGGATTGAACTATCGCTGACGGGCCATGGATATACTTATGAAGGTTAGAGACGTGGAATACATCATGAAAAACAGATAGTTTTTCAGGCAACTTGACTCTATAAGCTAGAGGACCAATCCTTTCGGATATACGGATAGGACCAATAAACCTTGGGGCCAACTTCCCTTTCTTCCCAAACCGAATTTCTTTTCTCAATGGCGAAACCTTGAGATACACAAGATCTCCAACTGCGAATTCCAACTCCTTTCGTCTTCTATCGGCATACTTCTTCTGTCTATCCTACGCAATTTTCATCTTTTGCTTAATCCCTTCAACCTTCTCATAAGCCTCCAAAATAATCTCATGCCTAAGAACAAGTCTGTCTCCGGTTTCAATCCAACAAGACAGAGATTTACATGGACGTCCGTAAAGAGCTTCGAACGGTGCCATGTCAATACTAGCCTGAATTAAAGATTCGAATTACAGAAAAGTTTATTTACATATATATTTAATTCAAATTCATTTAACGAAGTTCTACCAGATAGCTATTATTATAGGTGAATTCGAAAAGATGAAGATGGTCTTCCCAAGACCAACCGAAATCCAGAATATAAGCACGAAGAAGGTCTTCTAAAATTTGATTGATCAGTTCGGTTTGGCCATCCGTCTATGGGTGATAGGTCGTGCTCAGATTTAACCGTGTACCCAACGAATCCTGAAGGGCTCTCCAAAAGTTACTTGTGAAAATAGGGTCACGATCACAAACAATACTAGAAGGAATTCCGTGGAGTCGTACAATCTCCTTCAAATATATCTCAGCTAAACTCGAGGCGGTTCGAGTTGATTTCATCGGAATAAAATGAGCTGTCTTCGTTAAATGGTCAACAATCACCCAAATGCTCTCATTACCCCTTCTCGTTCTTGGTAAACCGTCCATAGAATCCACAGAAATTTGATCCCACTTCCATTTTGGAATCTCAAGTGGCTGTAACAAACCTGCCAATTTTTGATGATCGACCTTAATCTGCTAACAAGTACTACATCTACTCACATACATCCGAATGTCCCTCTTCATTCCTTCTCACCAATAAAGTCTTTTCATATTCTGAAACATCTTTGTCACTCCGGGATGAATAGAAAATTTGGATTTGTGATTCTACCTAAGCACTTCCTCCCTTAGTCCATATATTTGGAACACCAACCCTACCATTTATTCTCAGAATACCATTCTCATCAACTACTGCATCATACCATCTCCTCGAGTCTGCCTCTCTCTTCAAAACTTCCTCTCGAATAGCTCTTAAACTTGGGTCCTCACTTTGCTTAGCAACTATACGATCCACAAGAGAGGATGAAGCAACAAATTGACAAAGCATAGCATTTTTCCTACTCAAGGCATCAGCCACTGCATTTGCTTTTCCCGGGATATAATTGATGTCAAGGTCATATGTAGCCAAAAATTCAAGCCATCACGCTTGCCTTAGATTTAAATTCTTCCGAGAGAAAATATATTTCAGGGATTTGTGATCGGTAAAAAGCTCGAATTTAGTACCCAAAAGATGATGTCGCCACAATTCAAAGCAAAAACCACAGCCAACGACTCCAAATCATGTGTTGCGTACTTAACTTTATGCGATCGCAACTGGCTACTAGCATACGCGATAACTTTGCCATGCTGCATTAAAATAGCACCAAGCCCACTTCTACAAGCATCGATATAAACTGTAAGGCCTTCGTTACCATTCAGAATAGTAAGAATAGGAGCGGAGGTCAACTTCTGTTTCAGTTCATCAAATGCTTTCTGACCCTTTTCTTCCCAATTGAACTTGACGTTCTTTCGAGTTAAAGCTGTAAGAGGAGAAGAAATGCGGGAGAAATGCTCAATGAACCTCCTATAATAACTAGCAAGGCCTAAGAAACTCCTAACATCCGTGGGTGTCTTAGGAATTTCCCAATCCTGGAATCAGACATAAGGCACGAATCAAAAATTGAGAATTTCGATAATCAAATCGAAAGTAGAGATAGGAACTTACAATTATTATGGCGATCTTAGCGGGATCCACCGAAACTCCATTTTTCGAAACCATATGGCCAAGAAATCGAACTTCCTCCTGCCAGAAATGGCATTTGGAAAATTTTGCCTTCAACTGATGGCTTCTCAAAGTTTCAAGCACGAACTTCAAACGCTGCTCATGCTCTTCTTCGGTTTTAGAGAAAACCAAAATATCATCGATAAAAACAAGCACGAATTTGTTAAAAACATCCCTGAATACTCTGTTCATGAGATCTACAAAGTAAGCCGGTGCGTTCGTTAACTCGAAAGGCATAACGAGCCATTCATAAAATCCATCTTCGGTACGGAAAGCAGTCTTATGAATGTTATCCTCGGAAATCCTCAACTGATGGAAACCTGAAGCGAGGTCAAGTTGAGAAAACACTTGTGCTCCATAAAGTTGATCGAACATGTCATTAATACGAGGCATATGATATCGGTTCTTATGTGTGAGCTTATTCAACTCTCTATAATCCACACACAGTCTCAAGGAACCGTCAAATTTAGTGACAAAAACTACGGCTACACCCCATTCAGAAAAACTTTTCCCACTACACCATAACAGCTATTTGGCAACACTTATTTGCGTCGTAAATTAATCACAGCAATATCCGTTGCTAAGTTAAAAATGTGTGGCTAAAAATACATATTTGTAATTTTTTTATTGCCAACATATATTTGCGTTGGAAAATCCGGTTAAATTGAAATTAACCCAAAAGTTGCTGGGGCAAAAAGGTAAATTAGCATGCTTTCTTACATCCGTAGCCCTAATACTTCTCAACGCTTATTGAATTCAATGGAATTCAACTTTGGCCGCCCTCCAAACAAATCGACTTCAATGGCGCTCCAAACGAAATCGTCCTCTCCTTTTCTTTTGTTAAAAAACGTTCACTGCTCCTACTCAAAAAATAATCGCCTGCTCCTAGAAATTACCGCCTAAGCTTGCGTATTGACCTAGAATTGTTGGTGCCGCAATTTAGATTTGGAAACACGCTGGAGTTGCTTGCGACCTAGCTTGCTCGAATCGGAGATGGATCTGAAAAGCAGTGCCAATTTTTGGATCTGGAGATGTCGTGCCTGCTATGTGAGTTGTGAAATCTGAAGTTGCGAGTTAGAGTCCGACTTGTTGAACGAGATTGTACTCAAAGCAGTTTGTGCTCACTTGAAACTATGATTTGCTCATTGCTATAGATCCGTGAACGAGAAAAAAAAACCAGTTACGTCTGTTACTTGTGATGCCTAGTTCCGTTTGTACTGATACCAATCGATGATGCCCTTGATACGTGAATGCAATGCCGAAGTTTGTTGTACTTCTTTCCACAATCTGAAAGTGCTCGATGTATGCTACTTAGTGATGGTATGATGCCTCTTAGTGGTGGAGGAGGTAACTGTTCTTAATATTTCATTTCGTCCTCTCCATCTAACTAATCCTTTCCAGAATTGCCTTATGCTTATTCAATGAATCTCCTTTTGGTTTGGGGAATATAAATGTTTATGCAAATATGCTGTACTTTTAAAAAAATGCACAAAAACTTTGAAATAAATATTTGTAATGCATTTTACAAAAGAAACTTTATCAATGTGAAGTCTGTAACACATGTAATAATGAAAAAAATAAAACATTTGTAAAGTACAGATATACAAAATAAACACATTTATAAATGTAAAATCTGGGTAACTTTTTTATATGTTTTTTGATAAAGCATCAATGTTTGGATGTTACCATATGCAGTAATGTCCTTGTCCAAATTAGAAATGTGAACAGTAATCCTTTGTCTAAATATTACTAAGAATTTAGATTATTAGCGAAATTTTCTTGGAAATAAAAACATAGCAAAAAATTAAATGGTTTCGATCAAGAATTGGAAAAGAAAAAAACTCACTATAAATTTATTTCGTTGGAAGAGACCTCAACTGGTTAAAGGAATAAGCAGCTTTTCTCTGTTGATCAGCAATGCAGTCAGGCACTTGAAGCTCATGCCGCATCATTTGCCTCAATTAGGGGGTTACTTTGTGACATATATGATATATCCCTTTCTTAGTAGGGAAAGCATGTAGGAAACCAATGGTCATTGACTCTAGTACATGGTTTCCAAATAGCCCTTGATAAACATACTGCCTAATCTGCTATATAAATTCTATGCATTAATGCATATCCATTGCAAGTTTGACTTTGTAATTTGATTACATTATAGCTAGGCTAGTATGGTGCTACATGGTTGTCTTGAACACATAGGATGTTATGCAAGTTGGTAAGTAATACTAATTGACATGAAGTTTTGTTCATTTGTTTCCATTGCAAGTCATGTCTCTTGATTTAGCTTGTCGGGTGTTGCCTTTATTTGTTAGCAACGTGAATCATTGTCCCAAATTTTTACATTTTTGATTGTAATGATTATGGTTTGGGTATAGTTTGAATCATAGGCCATCTATTTTCATGTTTATAACAATGCACTTGAATGCCTTTTATTTTCTTACAGGAAGAGAAAACCAGGTATGAAGAGTACCAGAGGATGTCTTACTAGATAGAAAACATTGCAAACCTGTTTATTTCATGATGATTTTAGCAATGTCTATGTAATACGACTATGATGTTTGAAAAGGTTCGTCAGCAAACTCTAAGCAGCACTTGTCTTTGATAGTTATAGTTTACCCTGTTGTGGACTGCAAGCTTTGTTTTTAACTGTACTAAATCCTGTTATTTTCATGCATCAACTATGTTGTATAAATGATATGGATATGAAGTTGTTATTTTGCTTCATAAATTCCATTAGGAGTTCAGGTGCAGTGCTTCGTCTCACCGAGAAGGGCCTACTTTCAGCTGAAACTATCATCCAAACTGAGGAAGCTGTCATCGCAAATTTGTTATATCCTGTATGTTACAGACTCGTATTCTTTATCATACTTTCTTTTCCAATATTTTGCTGCATAACCTTCATGTGATCTATGCAGTACTGGGTTATCAACTGAGCAAAGAAAACGACTTACAATTGCAGTGGAGTTAGTGGCAAATCCTTCGATTATATTCATGGATGAGCCAACGTCGGGTTTGGATGCAAGAGCTGCAGCGATTGTGATGCGAACTGTACGAAACACTGTCGATACTGGAAGAACTGTTATTTGCACTATTCACCAACCTAGCATTGATATATTTGAAGCATTTGGTGAGGTTTAAATTACCTTTTTTACATTTATTTATTTATTAAGGAAGTATCTTAGATTCTTATAATTATTCCCACATTCATCTTTTAATTTCCTTCTTTTTCTTAATTGCAGCTTCTTCTCATGAAGAGAGGGGGACAAGTCATATATGGTGGCAAGCTTGGTGTGAATTCACAAATCATGATAAATTACTTTCAGGTAAAAAATTCTTATAAAGAAGTATATACTATATAGTGTATACCTTATAGCAAAAACATAAGTGCATGTGCACTTGACTATGCAGGCAATTCGTGGAGTGCCTCCAATTTCCGATGGTTATAATCCCGCGACATGGATGTTGGAAATCACTACCCCAGCGTGCGAAGAAAAGCTTGGTATAGATTTTGCCACTGTCTACAGAAATTCTGATCAGTCCAGGTAAATTCATCTTTTCATCTTTCTAAGATGTTATTTGTATTATTTTTTTACAATAACATAGCAACTGTAACATGTCTTAATTTTTGAAGGGAAGTGGAAGCTTTAATACGTGAGTTAAGTACTCCAGAAGCTGGCACAGAACCGCTGAAGTTCTCATCAAATTTCGCACAAGATTCTTTGACTCAGTTTAGGATATGCTTCTGGAAACAAAACCTTGTATATTGGAGAAGTCCACTGCATAACGTTATCGGCTTGGTTCCAACATGAAGAAAAATTATTATCGAGCAATTACTTCTACTTCTTTTATAAAACAAGTGAAGATGGCTCGAGCTGTAAAAGCTGTAACTGAAAAGAAGCAAGCCATGGATTTGTCTATTTGGAAATTGGAGATAGAAAGGCAAGTAGCTAATCAAGTTAATAATGCCATCAATTCCAATTTGACATTGTTATGAAGTAGTTGATTATGTATTGAATTAACCAACTTAATTATGTATTGTACTTGTTATGAAGTAGTTGACTATGAAATTTATGTTGTTATTTAATCATGAATATTGTAAATTTTGGGTTCCTATTGAATGTAGTATAATAATGCATATCATGTTAGTTATTAATTGTTTATTAATGTTAAAATAATTGACTATATTGAAAATGAAAATATTTCAGCGTTATAAGCGTTGGCAATTAAAATTTACCAACGCTTATAAGCGTCAGCATAGAAAATTAAACAATGTTGGATGGTTAATTTGCCAACGTTTATAAGCATTGCTAAATAATATACACCAACGTTTATAAGCGTTGGTGAATACAACCTTCCAACGCTTATTAGCGTTGGGAAACTAAACTCCCCAACGCTTATAAGCGTTGGCAATAAATTGCGACGCCCCTACAGCGACGCTAATAAACGTTGCTGAAACTGTTTGCGACAGTTATACTCGTTGGGAATCACCTGTTTTGGTGTAGTGTCCTAATCAAGCCTCTAGCCAAAAGATCATCAACTTGGGTTTTCAACTCCACTCTTTCCTTAGGCGACATCCTTCGAGGGGGAAGTATGATAGGTCTGGCTCCGGAAATAAGATCAATTTGAAATTCGATTTCACGATGAGGTGGTAAACAAGTAACCTCACCAAAGACATCGGGAAAAAGTCGAACAACTGGAATAGTGTCTAGGTCACTAGAGTGCGAATCAAAGGAGAAAACAAAACTCTTGACAAGATCACAAGGTATTTTGCATTGGATAACCAGTTGGAACCTTTATCGTCAACCTCGGAAATGGTCCGATCACTACTAAAAATAACAGCTTGGAACTTGGATAGCCAATCCATGCCTAATAATAAATCGAACCCACTAAAGTCCAAAACATAAAAGTCTCCAGTGAAACGGTGTTCGTCTTTAAAAAGACAAACGCCCTTACACAAAGATTTGGAAGCAGGTTCGGGTTTCAAATCATGCTCAACTTTCTCACACAAATTAACAGATATAAAACTATGAGATGCTCCAGTATCGAATAAAACACGAACAGGTGTATCATGAAAAGAAAGTGTACCTTGAAGTACTGGATCGGTCTCCTCAACTGGAGGGGTGGAAGCGGTGACTGCAAAGACGCCAGATGGTGTGCCCTTCTTATGCATAGGGCAATCCTTCTTGAAATGGATTGGCTGTAAGGAGATATGGCATAAGTCACGCCTAGTCATCTGGACTGGAGGAACGACTGCTAAGGATGCTGGTGGACAATCTCTGGCATAATGTCCCTTTTTATCGCATTTGAAGCAAGTGATGTGCAGTAAGTCCTTAGTCTTCTTCTGAGGAAAACCAACTCCTTGACGGCTTTGCCACTTCTTCTTTTGGCTACTAAAATTAGACTTTCTCTTGCCAAGGCTACTGGAGCTAGACTGGGCTGGGGTGTCTGAAACTTCTGCAATCCTATTCAGCTTCAAATTCTCAAAACGGATCGTCAAATCAATGATATCAGAAAATGGCTTATGGATATGACCAGTCAGCTGCTCTCTATACTCCCTACGCATGCCAGCGATGAATTTCTCATTCTTCTTAAGAGGAATCTCAATCAGATGAGGGCCGAACTTTGATAGCTCATTAAATTTCCTTTCATACTCTGCTACAGTCATCTCGCCTTGTTTAAGCTCCATAAACTGATTATACAAATCTGTCCTCCCGTTTTCTGGCATCCACTGGGTAATAAAAGCTTTCTTGTAAATTTGGAGAATACAAGACTAAGCTAAACTTCCATGAGATAATCGTAGGAATATAAAATTCTCATTTAGACAGATCTCACCTAAACTGGGCCCAAGAAATATCTTCCGCTGGGGTAAGGGTCGTAAAAGCATCCCACCAATCAAGAGCGGCTTCCTGAAGCTACCAAGCTGCTAATTGACGTCTCTGAGCGTTAGTGATGTCAAGTCCAACAAAAATCCTTTCGGCATTCTTAAGCCATTGTTGTGCTCCAACAATGCCCTCGGCACCGGTGAACTTCTTTCCTCCAAGCTGGGTATACTCTTTACTAAGGGTGGTAAATCTCACTTCTGGGATAACAACTGGTGCAACGGCTACATTGGGAACATTTCCCCTACCTCTCCCTTGGGTACTACGATTACTCATCATGTAAAAAAGGGATGGGCAAGAAAATTTATAGAAGCTGAGTCAAAAGAATGAACCTAGTTAAAAGAATTTACTAAGGAAGGACACCTTAAGATTTTAGCTTACTTAAGTTTTAAACCATTTCTTTCTTAAATTTTTAAAACACGCCCTCTCAAGAAAGATTCTACTCATTCTAGGGTAATTAGTACCCTATCTATCAAGAGTTTACCCCACAGGCTTAGGTGTTCGCTCAACCATAAGCTCTGATACTAACTGTAACGACCCACCATTTAAACAAGGACATTTGCTTAAATGATAGATAGTTATTTAAGGTAAAATAGAATCAATCACAGAACACAGACACAGAATAAATACAACTCATAATCTCGCAACGGAAAATAAATAAGTACGTAAATAAGTCATGAAAACTCCAAATAAGTTACGTTATCCTCACACTAAATAACTAAAAAGAAATAACTGGAAATGAAATGAGCCTAACTGACATAATGAACTAACTGATGAAATAATAGAAATAAAACAGAATCTTCAGCAATGCCTTTGTCTCCACAAGAAGCTCTCCAACTAGAAATACTCAGGCTGACCCGAGCATAATGAAAAAACACAATACTCGAATCAGAACTAAGATCCTCATGTAAATTAATAAATCAATGCAAAGTAACTTAAGAGATGTTACGGGTTTTTCCATCTCCTAAGGATCCGTCAAACTATCTATATATAATAGTGTATGCTATAATCGATAATGTCTATCCGTAAAATAAATATCAAAATAGCAGTAAGGCTTTACATTGATCCACCTTAACACATTTATACAGTTTTAAACCAAAATCGTAATCGGTTCATGTAGGGATAAATATGACAGGGCACGTGAGGCAATTCCCAAGGTAGGATTCTACCAGTTTACCCTTTCTGGCTGGTCGTAACTCATCCATGACCGACCGCGACTATCAATCCAAACGGAAAGGGTGCACCCATTGAGTTCAAATCATGACAGTAAAATATGAGAGATCAACGTCGCTAAAGGTAGCTAACCTCATTGGCCAGACATAGGCTCCTGTTTTAGTCATTTTAATTATGACACGAGTATCAAGCCTATCCATCACCGTTCTCTTACTTCATTCCAGTAAACATTGCCAATTCAACCACTACATTCTGGATATCATCCACCACGTACACGGTTATCAAAGTGGTTTCGAGATTGACAGAGAGCGTGTCAATATCCGACACTAGTCTCTTTGACAACCCAACGTATGTTTTACACACCATTTGGTCAATTATGGTTTAAAACAATTCAAATCAAAATGAACGGGAGTTTTAATTTTTTCCAAGTTTCTCACAAATCCAGTTCCACATTTTCCAAATTTCCATTACAAACATTTCGATTTCAAACCGAATTTCCGCTGAAAACATTGGATCATAAAGTTTATTTAAATCCAATAAACCGAATCACTTAAATCAAAATTAATCTCAAGTTCAATTTTGAATTCCATTACAAATTTACCACAAATTCTTTTACAATAATTTCCAGATTAGAATTCAAATAATTTAAATCATCCTTTTTATTTCTTTCCAAGTTTAACTCCGATTAGATTTAACTGTACACAAATCTCGTTATAAGAAAACAATTTATTAATTTAAGTTTAAATTTAAATCAAAAATTAACTTAATTCTTAACTTTAATATCTTCATTTTCAAAAATATACAAATTATGAATTGAATTAAATTTTATGGAGTTTAAATCCAAAACAAGTTTATTTAAATAAAATATTTCAAACATTTATCCATGAATTATCGTATATTTGAAAAATCACTTATTTCAAATAAATTTATTTAAATAATTAATACCAATTTAAAACATATTTTAAATTTCCAAATCATTTGTTATTAAATTCCAAAACGATCTTAGTATATAAAAATATTTTTATTTGACCAAATGGTGTTTTTAATTTAAATTTTCTACCTAGGCCAAGTGGAATATTTAAATTTAAAAGTGGGTATATATCAATTCAACCCTTTCCAATATCACAATTGCAATCAATACAGTCATGTCCAAATATCGACGGGGAAATTTCAACAAAACATAACATATTGAATATCAATAACATGATGAAACGTAACAGGTCAATATCAATTTTTCTACGCTAGCGTACATACATATGTCGTGTATATCGTGTCAACATGTGCACACAAAAATATGATAATCCATCCATTCAACAAATATATAAATCGATCTAAATCAACAACGAGTATATAGACCGTTTTCTTTTATTAACTTGCATAACGATATTAGTTAGGTGTGAATGAATATCACTCACCTTAACGACGATAACTCGCGATATATCCACGATACGGCTTACGACGCGACACGATCCGAATCAACGGCGCAACCAAAGCCTCTACACGCGATATAGAAAATTTGGACAGCTAACACTTTTCTTTCTTTAATATATATATATATATATATATATATATATATAAGATAGGCGATTGGAAAAAAGAGAGAGGAGGGATAGTCGGACTCGGGACAGGTAGCGGGGCTGTGCGGCACTTTACAAGTGACTGGAACGATGGTAAGTCGGTGATGCAGGCGATGGAATGGTGGTGGAGGGAGGGGGTCGGCAGCAGTAGTCGAGGAGCTGCTTTTTTTTAAAGGCGGAGGCTGGAAGCAGACTCTGGACGGAGGAGGATGGAGCGGTAGTGACTAGTGTAGAAGGGCGGCTAGGTGTAGGCGATGGAAGAATAAGCTGGATCGGTGGCAGGCAATGGCGACACTTCAGGTTTTTTTATATGGTGGCGGCTGCTAAGGGGTGAGGTTGGAGGTAGGTTAGGCACAGGCACGCCGTAGGTGGTGAAGTGCAGTGGTCAGGGAGCGTCAGGCTGTGGACAAGGAGGAGGAGGTGGAAGGGGAGGCTCGGCTATAGTGTAAGTTTTTTTTAGTAGGGTGTGGTGGCGGTGTCTTCTGGAGGTGAGAGGAGTGGTGCGGCGGCGGTGGCGGCTGCTGGAGGTGAGAGGAGTGGTGCGGCGGCGGCGGCCGGAAAGAGTGGCGGTGGAAGGTGAGACTCGGTGGAAGAAGAATGGGTTTGAGAATGGCACACGGTTTAGTTTTTTTTCGAATCATATGTTTGAACAGTAATTATATAAATGAGCTAGATGTAAAAGAAACGTGGCCACGTGTGTTGATCCATTTTCCCAAGCTAGCATACCATTTCAACCATACTAATTTAAAGAATTTTCTTAATCTTGCCCTATCATCCTACGTAAGATACATATATACATATTGATGTTATAAACGTTTCTCCCCTTTTTTTCTTCGTGCAACATATATCCGACGATATATATAATTTCAAATGCGACTTCTCTTTTAAACTTATATTATACTCTACTAGCCAACCAACCGTGTATATATATCGGGCAAACACTATAAACTCGAAACAAAATAATTTGCATCGAACGAGCCAGAAGTCCAAACACGCGGAACGAACCACATGGTACTCAGCGTGTTGATACGAACACATTAGCCTACAAAAAACTGAAAATTTATCGCTCTAGCGAAATTTTGATAATTACGTAATATCGGTTGTCGCTACCGTAAATCGATCGTATAAATCGATTTAAACGGAGCTAGTGAAATTGAAATTCGACGAAGCGAACATCGACATTTTTATTATAAAATTTTCTACAATATTTCCATGTAAAAATATTCAAATTTTTGAAACCAAAATTTTCACTGTTATACTAACGACTGATTTCTACGTTAAATTTCAAATCGTTCAAAATTTTCATTTTATAATTTAATTCCCCTTTTATTCAATTTAACTAATCGTACGCAACGTAAATTTAAATCCAAATTTTAGTTTCTCAACTTAAATAAAAATTAATTTAATCGAATACTTCCAACAGAACTGTAAATTTCATAATCGTTACAATTTGCGTGGTTGTACTGGAAGACCACATAGTGTATCTGCGTGGTAAACATTTTCAGAGGCAAAAAAATACTAACTGCTTTTCAGACCTATGCATCTTCATGTTCAACATATACTTTTTAAAGATATTGAATGGAATTTGTTTATAGGAATTCTTAAGATCAAATCCAAGATTATTTGCATTATTATTAGGAATTTAACTACTTAGAAATTTCTAAAAAAAATCTTAACTACTTAGAAATGTAGACAATTATCGTCTTAGAAAATTAAAAATAGTGATATGTTATTAACATAAGCTTATAACGTACACAGATTACTTGAACACGACTGACAACGTCGAAAAGGAAAAGGAGAGTAGAAGAAAGATTAGTGAAGCAAAGAGAAGACAAAGAACAACTGGTCGAACGAGAGCGAAATGAAGAAGAGACTCATGAACGCGACGGTGGCGGTGAGGATAAGGGTGGCGGTGATGTTGTGGGTGGTGTTAATGATGAGAGTGGCGATGATGATGAGGAAGATGATGAACGAATGGAGACAGATGAGGAGGAAAGCGAAGATGATGCAGTAATAGAGGAAGAAGAAGAAGCAACATAATACAGAGGTCCAAAGTATACTGATGTGATTGTAGACTTTGAAACTCACGTTGCATCGATTTTATGGACGGGCGATGTATGATAAATATAACTACTTGAAAGTTTTAATTTTTTCATAGAATAATATACTAAAAGATGTTTGTATTATTAAAAACGGGTACCTCTTACAATTGTTAATCATGCACATAAGGTTGCTGAGTGGAAAATTCCAGAAAATGCCACTGTTTTTAGAAATTTAATCGAATCATCTGGACTTTTCCCGATTGTTCATACTTGTTATAGGAATGTCAACAAATTCTTATATATTTTTTGTAGAGCGTTGGTCTCCCAAGACCAATACTTTTCATATGTCATTCGGTGAGATAACCATCATATGTAGCTTTTTTATTACATATCCCAGTAAAAGGCAGACCTATACAAAGTCTTACATACGGTATGGAACAAGCAGTCGGGGTTGTTGCCAAATATCTAGGCATTAGTAAAGAAGAAGCTAGGAATGAAATGAATGAGAGAGTAGGGTACAAACTGAGTTTATCTATGTTGTTTGAAAGATTTCAAGATGTTAGTGATGAATGGACCGTGAGAGTGAATGGACCGTGAGAGTGATTAGACGAGCTTCCCGTGCTTACCTTTTATTCTTGCTTGGTAATACATTGTTTGCCGATAAAAGCAAATCACATGTGCACATGTGTTTATTGGACACATTGAAATATTTGGATAAAATTAGTAGTTATTCATGGGGTTCAGCGGCACTTGCATTTCTATATAGACAGCTTGGTTTAAATAGCCGTATGGGTGTTAAGTGGATTGCAGGTTATATATGTTTATTGGAGACATGGATATTTGAGCACTTTCCATGCTTTCATCCTTCCACTAAGATTTACTATGAGAAACTACCACGTGCTGCTCGGTGGGATCCATCTTTAGAGAATCATATATCGGTGAAAGATATTCATATATTTCTTGGTAATATTCAGATAATTACTACCTTTGTTTAGTACTAATAATATTTTTATTTAGTACAATTATATTGTCATAATGACAGTTATTTGCTTGTAAAAATTTTCTAGGTGATCTTTGACCCATATGTATATGCACATGACTATCATCCATTTTCTGATATTGCTTGGCATAGCGGGTGCATACTTTGTGTCAATATTGTGGAATCGCATCACCCAAATAGGGTTTTGAGACAATTTGGGCGAGTGTAGAACATTCCTGGACCTCCTATTCCTCCGGTTAGTACCACCACTCGTCGAGGCCATACGTCAACTACTTATGATCGTGTTTACTATCAGTTTTTGAAGAGTATATGGATGCATTGGTATAATCATGTTATTGCAGAAGGACGTCGTTAAATACCACTTAGTCAATCATATTCGAGTTGCACGGATGATCATATGGAGTGGCTTCGATTTCATAGTGTAGTTAGGGTACAAAATCCAAATTTTCTACCTGACAATATCATGCAAGGAGCACCGAGCTTTCCTCCAACTTACGAGCAACTATATACAGTAAAATAAATTTGAACCTTACAATATTTTGTAACATACGACTTCAAGTTTGTTTAACTTCGATTTTGTTTGTTCATTGCAGACTTTGATAGATGTGCATGGACTTTTGGAAGATGCTAGTGAAACTAGAATTGGTAGTACTAGAGTTGCCAGCGGCCGCTACATTTATAGGCCCAATTAGCTATATTTGTGTATTATGATTTGTGTATGGTATACTTTGGTAAATATATGGATTTGGAAATGTTTGTGTTTGTTATGATGGGAATAATGGGAATGTTTGTTTTTGGTTTGTGTATGATATTGCTATGTTTGTGATAATTCTATGGTTTGAAAACTTTTATTTTACATATAATTGCCGTGCTCCTATAAATATTACTCTCCGGAATGATATTGTTGTGCCTGTGTATATTGTGTTGTCATGTCATATTTTTTTTCAAATTTTTTAACTACCATGCAGTGGAACCATGTGGGCATAGCCAGCAACCACGCAGATACAAAACGTGGGCTAAGAAGCTACCACGCATAGGCACTGCGTGGCCTCCGTGATTAACCACACGTTGGTTCCTCGAGCTGGGAACCTAACCACGTTCTAGCACTCTGTGGTTGTCATAAATTTGGGGAAAAATATATTAAACTGAAACAAAATCAAATTACATATCAAATATTAAACGGAAACACAATCAAATTACATAATAAATATCAAACACAAACACAATCAAATTACATTGTTCTCAAATTACATTGTTTTCAAACAAGTACCAAACAACATTAATTCCATTGCGCATATTGAGTTCGTTCATCCCAAACTTGCCTCCGGTTGCATATATATATTCTGAATTGCTTGCATCCGAATGGCGAGGTGAACCATTTTACATATATTGGTGGAATAGGATGTTTCTAACTTAACCTACAATTGGAAAAACAAATAAATTAGTGTACTTACAAATAAATAATTAAGTGGAAAAAAAAATCAACTTTCCTACTTACTTGCACAAAATGATTATCATTAACAAATGCTAGTGCTATTTCAGAACGTTTAATTGGAGGTGGTGCCCTTCTTTTGATCGGTAATATAGTTAGCATTAACCTTTCGCTTATGCTAAATACTACAATGATATACCTTGTCGCAACAACATAACCCATTTCCAGCATTGTCATCCAGTTGTCCCGAGGAGCAAATCCATCTCCTTCATGTTGTAGCTGTTTAAGTAATCCATTGCATCTACCACGTTCTATGAACACTTGCTCGTAAAGTTCTTGATTTTCATACAACTCTTCGTATAAATTCCGACGAACTTGAGGCCAACATGACATCCATTTCAAATAACGCGGCGACACAACGAAATCTGCAATTGCCGTCTGGACGAACTTCAACAATATCGGTCACATATGGTTTGATCTCCGATAGAATTTGATTTATATACATCCTTATATCACGACTACAATTTTCCTACTATAAAAAATGTATTAATAAAGCAATAATGTAATAAAATATATTTATCAATAATTATTAAATTACCTGTATGGGTTTCCGAATTCGAAGCTTTTCCTTCTTTGCATTGTTGACACTTTGTTGACTAGAGAGATTATACGATGAAAGACTTTCTACTAACTCAAACGAAGAAGACGTTCTTTTTATTGACGTATGAACCGATTTCTTACTTTCCTTTACTTTAGTTTTCACCTTACTCTTTGGTGAACCAAGAATCGAAGTTCAAGGTTGCACGACTTCCTTCATTTTTTTATATAAATTTGTAGTTGATGTGGTGTGTCCATTTTTTTAACATCATTCAACATAACTTCTATTTTTTCCACTACTCCTACATCTTTCTTTCTACTTTGTTCAGGCAGATGCAGTCTACTCCAATGATTACCAATCAACTCAAGTGGTATGGATGTTAATGGACCAAGACAAGCTAATTCATGTGCACATGGAAGTCCATGAGTCTTTCGAAATAACACACCCATATAGAAATTCATCATCTCCAGCGGATTTCATTCGAAGTAATTCCGAATGAAGTAAGTCGAGGGCCACAGTACTTACAACACCTCGTAAATTTGTGAACTCTCGTATGTAAAAAATATGTTTCACTCTGGTCAAGCTCCGTTCGAATGAAGCTTTTAATTCGGTGAAGGATAACTCCAATAATGAATGCATTTTACTCCAACCTTGCTCGAAATTGCATTGACAAGTAACTAAGTGTTTTTTTAATTTTGAACGAGCCGATTCGGCCCTACATGTAAGGAGCAAACTATTATAACAAAAGAGACAAACAATTTAGTAATATACTCACATATTAAAATAGAAACAAAAAAGAAATACCCATTCGATGTATAGTTTCCAAACTGCATGTACTCGTTGGTCCACAATTGAACAAATCTATCCTTATATGGATCTAACCATTGCCCTTGCACATATTTTAATAGCAAATTGTATTGGCCATACCTTTCATGCAACAAATGCAAGTTTTCATTATATACATTATTATTATTATTACTAGTTTTCAAGCAAACAAGTTCATTCAATCACCTAAAAAGGACTTCTTATCCTTGACATCCTTTTTATTCATATTCTTCTTCTTTCCCATAAGAGTAAGAATGTTATTTTGATATGCCACTTGCACAACATATGAGCGGAATTTGGAAAAACTATCCCAATAGCATTAACCAATGCCAACTCTCGATCGCTTACAAACACATTAGGCATTTCCACCTCACAATCAACCATGATGGATTTCAACCGTTCCAATGCCCAAGTGCTATTTTTCTTACTTTCCGCCATTAAATAAGCAACGACAATACAAAATGTGCGATGCGTAGACGTAACACCAACTATCTCTAGTAATGACATCTTGTATCTATTAGTTTTGTATGTGCAATCCAATATAATGACTCGAGGAAAGGTTTTTAAAAAATCCAAACTCATCAGATGTGCCCAAAAAATATCTTTGATAATATCACTTCCATCTAAAGTTTTACGATGCCATTCAAAGTATCCAAACTCTTTTAATTTACTAAGTAAATATCGTATTTGAGAACAACCTCCTCGTTCAATTGAATTTTGAGCGTGAATTACATTATATATCGTTTTGATGGTTGTACATGGAAGGATCATTTCTTATTGTATGCAAAATTTTATGGCTTTCACCATATTTCGATGCATCTCAATCACTAGTTTGATCCCTCCTTTGTTTAACCTACCCGCATACGAATGCCCCTCGTTATGCTTCAACTCGGAATGATTATGCACATCATTGACTACAACCAAACTCCATTCATCCGAATAACCAAGTTTCATGTCTTTAAGCCTAAATGGACAATTAAATTTTTTGGTATCCGTCAATCTATAATTTGTTGGATCTTTAATTTTCTTCATCAAATAAACACGACTACGCTCGCATGCAAACATTATTCTTGGTTTTTTACTAGATGCACGGGTATCCGATTTCAAAATAGTGATCGCAAAATCAAGACGTTTGCCCATGTTGCGAACCCATTCAACCAATTTTTCACGTGATTGGTATATCTACATAAACAAAACATCGTACTACCAAATTGTGTACTACATTCAAAACTAAAATAAACGCTCATATCATATGTTGTAAACTCATTAGTGTAGTCGAATAAATTTCATTTTCAATTTTATTTTCATTCGACTGTGCCATAATCTGTAAAATTAAAAATATGCAACACGCAGTACTACTACGTGACTATGTGAAGTGACCACGTAGTACCAATGCGTGGCTCTCTTTAGGAACCACGTATTGGCAGTGCGTGGTCTCTTCACATAGCCACGCACTATCAATGCGTGGTTGTTTGAAACAATCTCGCATTGACACTTTTGCACTTCAATAATTTCAATTTTTTTTTATCAAAGATTTGAATGCTTACCTCGAACGTGGTTACTCGTAAATTCATCGAAGTCCATCACTTTGATCCAAACTTTAAATAAATGTAGATTGACTTTTGATAAATGATTTGATATTTTAGAGTTTTGGAAGAAAAGTAAAAATCCAATAAGGTAAAAACGAAGTGGATGGTAAAGTGAACGAGGGGTATTTTTGTCTTTCTTTCTTTATTAAGTTTTTTGGAGGAACTCAGCATTTTACCCCCTTTAAATAGAATTTGCCTTTTTTCTTTTATTTTTTATATTTTTTTGGGTCAGTAGACAAATGTTTCAACTCTGAATAATTGATCGAAACAAACAAATGGTACCCTGGTTTCTTAGCAAAACCCTAAAAGCCTATCTCGTCTCATTTCTCTAATTAGAGGCGGCGGCAGTGAAATAAATCTCCTTTTTCGCTTTAGTCGGATCATCCAATCTTCCGCCAAAGTCGGCTATAGTATCATTGCTCGCCGTTTGTCTTCTTCCATTGAATCATCATCAAAAACAATGGACGATGTTTGTGAAGGCAAAGATTTTTCATTTCCTCAGCAGGAAGAATACGTTCTCAAATTATGGGATTCGATCCAAGCATTCAAAACCCAGCTGAAACGAACAGAATCGATGCCGGAATACATCTTCTACGACGGCCCCCCGTTCGCCACTGGAAAACCTCATTACGGCCACATCCTGGCTGGCACAATCAAGGATATCATCACTCGCTACCACTCCATGAACGGCCGCCACGTCACCCGTCGATTTGGTTGGGATTGTCACGGGCTGCCTGTTGAGTTTGAAATCGATACAAAACTCGGAATCAAAACCAAAGATGAAGTGTTTGCTATGGGGATTGATAAATACAACGAGGAGTGTAGAAGCATTGTTACTAGATATGTTTCTGAATGGGAAGAAGTTATTACAAGAACTGGGCGTTGGATAGACTTTAAAAATGACTATAAAACGATGGATATTAATTTTATGGAAAGTGTTTGGTGGGTGTTTTCTCAACTATACAAGAAAGGACTAGTATATAAAGGATTTAAAGTTATGCCTTACAGTACCGGCTGTAAAACACCACTTGCTAACTTTGAAGCCGGACTCAATTATAAGGTGATCTTCACATTGTCTCATATTTTTAAGTATCATTCTTTTAGCCTGCTGATGTTTGTTGTGTATTTGGTTGTCAAATTGTTCAGGATGTGTCGGACCCAGCAGTAATGGTTTCATTTCCGCTAATTGGCGATAAAGATAATGCTGCAATGGTTGCATGGACGACCACTCCATGGACACTACCAAGTAACCTTGCTTTGTGCATTAATGAAAAATTTGTTTATATCAAGGTATCAGAAGTGTCACTTTTGCTATATCCCTTCTCTCTTTATTTTACTACTACTTATAATCCCACACACTAGCTTTGGTTTTTGAAACCGCTCTATTTTGAGAGAAAAACAATCAAATAAGGATCTGGAGAAATATATGTAATATGCATATCAGCATATAAGAGCATATAGTCCAGGCTGTTTCAAGAAGTTGTATCTGGGACGAAACAGCACTAAATTTTCTTTATCTTGAAACAAACATATAATGGATAGGCTAACATATTATGCAGTTTGCATAAGGCGACACTGATTTCTTTGTATGATTTGCTTTGCCAACTTATTTTGATAGTTTACTATCTCACCATGCTATATATGTACATATATAACAGGTTAAAGATAAGCTTAGTGGGGCAACCTACATCGTTGCTGAATCACGGTTTTCACAGCTTCCAATCAAGAAGGTGAAAGCAGATGGAAGAGCAAATGGTCCAAAACAAAATTCTGCAAACTCAAAATCCAAAACCTCGAACACTTCAGATGGCAAGACCATTGATAAAGTGGATTTCGGTCAGTATGAGTTGTTATATAAAATTCCTGGATCAGACCTAGTGGGAATGAAGTAAGTATGCTTGTCTATACGTTTTATATGTTTCATTGATAAATGATTTTCCTTGTATTGCTGGCAAAGTTGTCACATGTTTCGCGCTAAATTGAGTATTGGCAATCTCTTATGAAAGTTCTCCTTTATGCTTCGTTGAGAACTCATTAGTTCACTCCTTTTGAACTATCACAGTAGTGATGTGACCTTGGGATGTTATCTCCTTATGACACCTAGTCTTACATGGAGAATACTCTAAAGCCCACCAGCACACTATAATGATATGTGACTATTTCAGTTATGCTGACTGAAAATAACCAAAATGCTACAACGACTGAAATATACACAAACAAAAACATACAGGGAGAAAGAACCGGATGCCTTGTCAATTTGGCAGCATTTTTCTGTGTCGGTGAATGTGTCCTCCAATTTCTGTCACTGTTGCTTTAGTCTGAAAATATCTTGAAACTCTGAAATGGTTTATGAAGTAATTATGTATGCCTTTTTGGATCACATGTCCAATTATGTTTGTGTTTGTTGACCGATGAAATAGTCATAATTTGGATTTTCAAATTGCATGTTCAGTCATTACGTTTATATAATTTAGTCAATCTTGTGTCAACTGAATTAAGATTTGACACCTTGCTACAGATATGAACCATTGTTTGATTATTTCAAGGAATGCTCCGAGACGGCATTCAGAGTAGTTGCTGATGATTATGTAACAGACGACAGTGGAACAGGTGTAGTTCATTGCGCACCTGCATTTGGTGAAGACGATTATCGTGTATGTACAAATTCAAACATAATCCGCAAGGTAGGGTCTATTGTTTATGTGTACATAATTAATTCTAGTGATATTTGTAAATTGGTTAAGTACTCAACTATCATACCTAACCAATTTATCTACACGTGTACATTGAGCTTTTTTGTTGAGTTATCATCCATTTTCAACTAAGAGTTATCTTACCAATTGAAATTGATTTCTGAAATGCGAACTATATTTCTATGCAAGGATGATGAACTTGTTGTTGCAATTAATGCCGATGGATGCTTTATTGAAAAAGTATACGACTTTCAAGGGCGATATGTCAAGGATGCTGATAAGGACATTATTCAAGCAGTGAAAGTAAGGCTATTATTTACCACATTATTATATACCCTTTAAGGTTGGGGTCATTCATGTAAACAATAAAAACAAAATAATTGGCTGGCGAAATGCATTTTCCTATGAACATGTCAGATTGCTGAACCTTTTTTCTTCGTACACTTTTCTTTTATTTTCGTTTTAGGCAAAGGGAAGACTGGTGCAGTCGGGAAGCATTATGCATTCATACCCATTTTGCTGGAGATCTGATACTCCACTGCTGTATAAGGCAGTTCCAAGTTGGTAAATGTTTTATACTTTTATTGATAGAATTGCTGATACCAAGTATGTATTGTTACACTATTGTGATTTGCTGTTCATTTTATAGATGTAACCCTATGATTCCAGACTCATGTTTCATGACATTGTCTCATTTTTCCTTTGATATTCATGATGATATAGGGGTGCTATTTATTGCTCTTCTGGTATAAAGAAAAATTCAAATTAATGTTCATTCTGTATATACTGGTACAGTATGCACCAATTGGTTAACATGTTTCTTTTAAAATGTGGACCAACATCATATACGTACTGTGTACATATTCACTTGTATTGTATACACACTTGCATGCATGTATGTTTTTGCAGGGGTGGATCTAAGATTTTCTTCCAGCAGGGTCTTAAAAACATTAGCAATTTTTTTCATATAGTTTTTATTGTAAAAAAGAGAGGAAATTTGATACAAAAATGCAACACCGGAACTAATTTCAACTGTTATTATAACAATTTTAAATCTACAAAATTGCGTAGATGTAGATTAGAGAGAGATACAGTGGACACTAGCAATGAACTTTCGAATTATTTTTGTGAAGGTGAATGGATTTGGAAGTAGTATATATAGTACGAAAAGAAGTGTAGGATGTATGATGGAATTGTAATTAATAGAAAAACCAAGGGAAACCCAATTATTTATTTTTCAAAAATTCAGCAAGGGATTCAGCCCCTGCTGGGCCTACATTATATCCGCCCATGTGTCTGCGATCTGTATGTAAATAAACTCGTGTGTAGGTCCATACATGTGTATGCTTTACATACACATCCTTTACTAAATGTACGTTCTTAACTTTTTTCTCGTGTGATTATACAGTCTTAACAGGTTTAGTAACTCGAAGTGGTCAAACACCATTCACAAGAAAAATTACAGTGTTCATACTCATTGGTTATCCTTTTTGTCCGATCTAAGTTTGACTATCAAAAACATTTCATGTACACTTGACTTTTTATAAACCAGTACCAAACAGTTAACCAACATTGATCACTTGGTAGTAATTCAGCTTTTTATTTTATTTTATCTGTTTTGTTAAAAGAATGTTCATATAGTTTGTAACTACCCTTGAGTAAGAGCAGACATCACCACAGAAGTATAGGTTCTACATTGTCGATACAGTTGACATATGCTTGAAATTTGAAGTATGCAGCTTTGTGAACAAGATGCACTGTATACGATAATGAATGTTGTCACCTATATTCATCACTTTTGTAGGTTTGTTGCTGTGGAAAATATCAAAGACCAACTGCTTCATAGCACCAAAGAAACGTACTGGGTTCCAGAATACGTCAAAGTGAGATTATTTTTCTTACAGGCATCTCCTCAAATAACTTCGTGCCCAATAATTCCTATTTACCGTTTAAATTATTATCTTCATCAGGATAAGAGGTTTCACAATTGGCTTGAAAATGCTAGAGACTGGGCTGTTAGTCGTAGTAGATTTTGGGGAACTCCTTTGCCTGTATGGGTTAGTGATGATGGCTTGGAAAAAGTTGTGATTGGTTCAGTTGATGAGCTAGAAAAGTTGTCTGGTGAAAAGGTAGCATGACAAATGACAATCAAATGAAGTGTGATCCTTTCAAAGTTGGTGTAAATAGAACCCATCTTTCATGTAGTTACTATCTTTAATTCTTGTTTGCATTTTCTTTTAGATCACTGATCTGCATCGTCACTTCATTGACCATTTAACAATTCCTTCTAGTCGTGGGCCTGAATTTGGTGTGCTAAAGCGTGTTGATGATGTAAGTTCTGTTGAATATCTGAATTTTAAAAATCATGTTATACTTTCGCAACAGCCACATAATTAATACCTGGCTCAATTATTTTTTGCAAGGAAATATATAACAAGATGTATGTTGATGTAGGTGTTTGACTGCTGGTTTGAGAGTGGGTCAATGCCGTATGCTTATATTCATTATCCATTTGAGAACGTTGAATTGTTTGAAAAGAATTTTCCTGGAGATTTTGTTGCCGAGGGCCTTGACCAAACCCGTGGATGGTTAGTTTTCTTTTTATTAAAGTAATTTTATACATGATTTGAAAAATTCTCTCTTAAAGTTGATTATAAAATCATGGGGAAGTTTTGATGCAAAGTAAAATAAAACAATACGAAATATCCAATGAGTGAATAATGGACATTTTTATGCATCTGTATTTGCAGACTGTAGATCTGTAGCAGTGATTACTTGAATTTGCTACACCCGTTTAACCTAAATAAGACTCATATATTCTATTTAATGTGCCACCTTTACCAAATGAAAAATTAAGCACTTGTGTGCGTTGATCCATCTTTCAGTTATATATCGTGTATTGAACCAGGGGTAGCGCTGTAGCAGTTCTTACACCAAATGTGCCTTAGCTACTTCTCTGAATTAGCGGGTCACAATTTTGAGACCCCAGCTGAGTAGCATGTACATGGTATTATTTGGACGAATAGTACCTATTGTACTTGTCCACAACTTATCATGTTTGACAATATTTGTAGTGTTCATTGGGAATGTGAGTATGTGCAGTGATTGTGCATGGGTGAGCTTAAGGGCCATTTTAACTGCCCAAAAAATTGTATATTCAAACATATTCTGTATGCCATAATTCCACTCTTTTTTCCTCCCATGTTAATTTTTGGTAAATTAATCAAATCAACTTTCTACTGGCATGATGCATATAGTTTCAGCGAAGCATATCCAGAACTTTGAAAAATTATATAATCGTGCATGCACATGCTTTGTTTGTTTTTCAGTTTCTAAGATAGATACTTGTTACAGCGTTCTAATGCATTTTTGCAGGTTTTATACACTTATGGTGTTATCTACTGCATTATTCCAAAAACCTGCATTTAAGAATCTCATCTGTAATGGTCTTGTCCTGGCTGAAGATGGGAAGAAAATGAGTAAAAAACTGAAGAATTACCCTTCACCAATGGAAGTCATAAGTGAATATGGTGCTGTAAGTTACTGTTTTTTTATATTCAATACTTTTCTTTTAGTAGCAAATTTCAGTTTTTATTTCTTGCCATGTGCTACATGCATTTAAACAGCTATTAGTGCCAAAAAGTTGTTTACACAAAAGAATAGTTTGTTCTACACTCTTTGGTTTACCCGTATAAAACTCTATTTTTCCACCCATAATTGTTGCGTATTTAGTAACTTTTGTTTCATAGATGGTGAGTAATAACTAATAAAAACCATGACAAGAAAAAAACACAATAATAAAAGATGCATCACATTCTTGATTTATGTGTTTCTTCTGGTCATGGAGTACACTATTAAGAACTTTTTCACTCCAAGATCTCTACACAATTAGATTAAAGAAAAAGAAAACACAACTTAGCGGACTCCATTTCTTCTTTTGTACTTGGTTTCTGTAGTACACCTATCCTTTGCAGTTTCTTAATTTGTTGATGTGCCGATTGTACTTGGTAATATATGATTTATCTAACTCCATAGTTTTCTTGGTATAAATGTTTTATCTAACTCCATAATTATCTTCTACAGGATGCACTTCGACTATATTTAATCAATTCGCCTGTTGTGCGTGCAGAACCATTGCGGTTTAAAAGAGATGGTGTATACGGTGTTGTGAGTGTTTCGACTCTTTTCCCATTGTTATTGCTTTCCTCACAGATTAATGCTTCTCACTTCTCTTGTTTTTGATGCATTATTTCTTCTATATTACTTTATTCTATGTGTTGCTAAAAATAATATGAACATGGACCTTACTTGAATTCATTCAGGTTAAAGATGTGTTCCTTCCATGGTATAATGCATACAGATTTCTAGTTCAAAATACAAAGAGACTCGAAATTGAGGGTTCCACCCCTTTTCTACCTATCGATCGTGCTACTCTCGGACTTTCCTCAAATGTACTTGATCAATGGATTAATTCTGCAACCGAAAGTCTCGTTCAATTTGTTCGCCAAGAGATGGAGGCATACCGACTTTACACGGTACTTTCCAGTTCAACTAACAATATGTGCACTGTGCACATTAGTTTATCTCATGCTAGTGATTTTCCTTCTGTAGGTGGTACCGTATCTTTTGAAATTCATCGACAACCTTACAAATATTTATGTGAGGTTTAACCGCAAGAGGTTGAAGGGACGTACAGGTGAAGAGGACTGCAGGACATCGCTTTCTACACTTTACCATGTAAGACCTTTAATCAATTCTCGGTCATATGTACTAACTAATAACTTTATTAGGTACTAATTTGAGTAGCATCAGTTCAGCTACAATCTTCCGTTGTATGCTTTGATATGTGTAAAATTATTGTATTAAAATATAAAATAAACTTGGCTCTAGTAATCCCCAATTTTCTTTATTTCTTTTTGGAGTAGTAACAGTAATACTTCTGTTCAAAATCTTATGATAAGTCTCCCTTTCGGATCATTTTAACTGAATATTACAGGGCTTATTAAGTTAATTTTTGTTTGAATATAGTAGCTTCTTTGTTGAGTTGTATAAATTGGAGGCATTTGTATGGATATGTTACAATGGGTGTTTGAGAGTTATCCTATATATTTCACTTAGGTTATTGTATGCAGGTGCTGTTGACAACCTGCGTCGCAATGGCTCCATTCACACCATTTTTCACCGAGTCGCTTTATCAAAACCTGCGAAAGGTTTCTCATAGTTTAGAAGAAAGCATTCACTACTGCAGTTTCCCTTCTACTAGCGGAGTGGTACATACAAAATACTCATACATGTTGATTTATGCTTGGTCGGTTGATGGTTTTCTTTAAACCATTGTGTTGTACTTTTGAAATGAATATTATCGTATTTTCAGCGGGAGGAAAGAATTGAACAAAGCGTTACAAGGATGATGACAGTCATTGATCTTGCTCGCAATATTCGAGAGCGGCATAACAAACCACTCAAAACACCACTTAAGTATGAATCTTTAATATTTTTTATTTGGTCACATTTCTACATAAATCTGCTCCTTACTCTCTTGTGATACCAGGGAAATGGTAGTTGTTCACCCCGATGCAGAATTTCTTGAAGACATTGCTGAAAAATTGAACGAGGTGCAAATCCGGCAAAATTTTGTTTATTTGTGTATTATAGCTATATAAGCATGCTACATTCGGTTAATTCAACATTTATAAATGGAAAATAAAAATAAAACAGTAAACTCATCATTTCATGGTCTCCTCGACACCTTTTATTTCAGAAGAGTACAACACAGTTGCTTACCATCAGTCTTCAAAACTAGCATATTAGAACAATAACATTATCAAAGGAGTATTCCTGATCAAAATATTATGATAAGGCTTATGGATTTATTTTTCTCTATCCAAGTTTGCTTGACTATTTTTTACATACACTTCCATAACGAGAATTTATAGGTGCCAATAGCCTAATTTGATCAGTATACTAAATGTAGTGCCAGTGGCTGATAGAAGTGTTTATATCTCTGTCTGCTATATGCTTTGGTTTAATTCGCTTTTGCGTTCTAAGTGGTTTACCCGATCTTTAATGCATGTAGTATGTTATGGAGGAGCTTAATGTAAAATCAGTGATTCCTTGCAATGATCCGTTGAAATATGCATCTTTACGTGCTGAACCTGATTTTAGGTATGTTTACAATGTATTTGGTCAAAGATTATATCAATTCTCTTTGATTCATATTTTTTTTCCTGTTCAGTGTACTTGGTAAAAGATTGGGAAAATCTATGGGTGTTGTTGCTAAAGGGGTGAAGGCTATGTCACAATCTGATATATTAGCTTTTGAGAAGTCGGGCGAAATAATTTTTTCAGGACACTCCTTAAAGTCGACTGATATTAAGGTTTGGGCTTAGTATAATAAACCTTAAACTTGTCTTTTTTTGAATTTTAATTTTCTGTTTGCAGTGACTTTATTTAGCTAATCTATATTATTGTCTGTATTCTCATAAAGTTCCTTGTTATTCTTTACATATAATGATAAAATATATTGCCAACTATTTTGCTAAGTTATCTGCTGTGGTTAATAAAGTGTATGTAACTGCACTTTTCTCCTATTCTTTCTTGGAATATTTCCACATCGTCCGTTGTTTAAGTTGATATCAATTTAACATCGGTTTGCTTTAAATTCATATATTTCAAAATTCAAAATGGGATTCAAATCGTAAATCGTAAAGTTTAAATTTTAAATCGAAACGGGATTTAAATCGTAAATAGTAGATTTAAAAGATCCATATTTTAAGGTTCATTTACACTTTAAAACTGATTTTGACGTTTGAACTTCTACATCTAAATCTAAATTCTTTTGTCCCATTTTTATTTTGTTTAAAAAACTTGGGATTGAAATTGTAGACCAAAATAAGTATATTGAATCCATCAATATGTATTGATGAATTTTCTCTACTGCACTTTTAACTGAGTTTGAATCGGAATGTAAATCGAATCGTAAAGGGAAAGATTTGATCTGAAACGGGATTAAAATCGTAGGATTTTTGACAACAATGTATTTTGGCAACGCTCATTCGAACTTTGCCTCCACATATCTTATGTTGATCACAGCGTTAATTTTCCTTTTCACATTCAATCACTGAACCAACATTTATGTTGCATAAATTTACCAATATTTATGTTGATCAGAGCATCCACGTCATTTTTATTTGTTTGATCATTTTACTTTCAGATTGTGCGAAATTTTAAGCGGCCTGATAACGTAACTGAAAACGAAATTGATGCTGCAGGGGATGGTATGTTCTTACTTTTACGCCTTGGAGAAAAATTGATCATTTGATTATTTTTAGCTCAAAGTTGATATATTGTAGGTGATGTTTTGGTTATACTGGATTTGCGGGCTGATGAATCTCTATTTGAGTCTGGAATTGCCCGTGAGGTAATCTTTTATGTTGTTTATGCAACTACATGCAGTTGGTGTAATATGATATATTTAGTGAATTTTGTTCTGTCATTCAATTTGGATCTTTGGAAGAAACCACATTTTTTGCACTTCATTGCCTAGTTCCACAACAAGGTGTAAAATTGGGCATTTACTTGAATACGTTTAAAACCAAACTATTTAAATATTTAGCTTTTAAAAAGATGTAAATTTGATGTCTTGTGGTTCTCCAGCATATGACTTTTAACATGAAAATTTGTAAAAATCATCTTAAAAAGATGGCGAACTATTTGGATTCATCATCCATTGCAAAATTGCAAAGTACATTACTGAAGTTAAAATTTTCATACAGTTTTGTTATTTTTTGGCGACAGACTACGAAGTTCATTTTTACTCGGTCTTTTAATTCAAAGGAAGTGTTTTAGTGAATAAAAAAAGGTAATTTTTTGGACATCTTTATTACTCATGCAAGCAAATCCTGGCTACCAGTTCCATTTAATGTAATAAGTGTTTGCTTGTTACATATTTTGGGTCCTAATGGTCTGGGGTTGCAGTGAGGGTGGAAACAAAATTTTCTTTTAAAGTTTCAAATTTTGAAATAATATTTTGAGTGAGTTCAAAGTACGAGGTTCTGGCCGGAAACCTTGGATTTCGACCATCCTAGTTTGGCTCAGGAAAGGACCGAGCTGGAAACGGATCAGAAATCCGGTTCCGGTTACCGAATAGTTTTTTCCCTTGTAAAATTAGATACCAAAATCACGAAAGCGGAAAAAATCTTTAATAACAAAAGACATCACAGAGGAGATAGCAACAAAAAAAAGAGCTTTTTTCTTATGATAACAATAAATTTGGAACCTCTTAGTTGAATGCTTCTCAATTTAAACCAATCGTTGAGTTGGACTTTCAATGCTCTTTGTTTTCTATCTTGCATAGTTTTCAGCTGCGCAGCATAAACGTAGTTTTTCTTTTACTATCTTTAGCTGTGGGATAAGACAGGTATGTTTGGTTTTTGGTCGGTTCGGTTTGGTTTTCAATATTTTTTTGTTCTAGTTCGGTGTATAGCATTTTTTATCCAAAAACTAATTGAACCAGCCAAACGCCAACCTCTAAATAAATTAGATAGTGGAAGTATGCTGGATTCGAAATGAATTGGTCAGTTGTGTAAGCAAACCATTAACCTAATGAATGAATGGACTGTAGAGTGTTGGGCTTTCAAATAACCAAATGAATAAGCTGGGAGGTGTTTGGGCTTCATATAACCAAATGAGTGAATCAGCTGACGTTTAAAGAAATCAGAGCACATTGAAACATTATGTTTTGACAATAATATTACAGTAATTAATATATGTCAAAATGATGCAATTATTTAGCATTAATTCTGTGCTTTATTAACTTTATTATTAAAACCTCAAACTGATACATATATCGAAATCACTAAAATCAGCTATTGTACAAAATTTTGAAGGCAAATTCTATTTCAAGTCAGCTTTTTGTTGAGTTCACCCCTACTTTTATAGAAAATAAATGGACAATGTTGTCCCTCCTTTCCCTTTCTATTCAGTACGTTACCAAATCATGTAACTACGGTAAATCAAAAACATCAAATCTCAAACAATTTATCTTGAAAACCAAAACAAAAACAAAAGCTAGGGTGGTTGAAAGCAGTGGTCAGGGTATTAGAATAAGTTGTGGAGAGGGATCGTGGTGATAATAGAAACACCCTGCGGTTGTAGTGAGGGGAAGGCAGAAGCACTCGTGAAGGGTGACTACGTGAAACGTAGGTTTCGAGTCCCGTCGTGCCTCTGTTCTTCCCTGCTCACATCCTTCAATCGAAACTACTGTTCTATTCGCTCTTACACCAAAACGAAAACGGAAAAAATGCGGTTGATCAAATTATTGAGACATAGGATTTTTAGAAGCAATTGATTCAAACATCGAAGAGAAATAAACAAAATAATATTTTATTTATCAACTAGGGGTTGTGTTTGCTCTGTATAATGGATGTGTTTGGAAGATGGGTGGAACAGAACCTTAGAGGTCATGTTTGGATATTTTTTAATTTTTAAGTGGTGTAGTGGTTTTTTCATTATCCACGTATGAACTCGTCAAAAAGCTAGGCCACAATAAAACTTGTCAGTTTTGAAAGACCCAAAACTAGTACCCAAACCAAGTTCTCGACCCTTAGTTAAGATAAACATGTCCTTGCAATAAATGCTACATAACTCACAACAACAAAATATTATTCTCTCTGTTAAACATGCTAGCATATCCATTTGACGTAAAAAACCTTTGCACGTGTCAACTCAACTCTTCAATACCAATAACTTCATTTTAGCTGTTCATGACCATTGCGCAGTGAAAAGTGAACTGATATGGTAGTGGTTTCCAGCATCATTTTGTAGAAACCGTTACCATACCATTTTTATCGATAAGCCGAAACTGTATACCTGATTGTCGATATATCGAAAGCTAGTATATTGATAAATAAATAATCGTTACACTGGCAATGGAGTTACCTTTTGTTTTAAAAATCAGAAGCTCGATATATTTATACACTGCAGGTATTTCATCATATATTTTATCGCGATACTTAATAAAATACATCAGTGATAATGAAAAGAAATGCAATCAACAGATCATTTGCTTGCTTCTAAATGCATGCAATGCAACTAATTATACGAATATCCATGTATTGTAAATGGACTGATAAATTACCGTTACCGTTAGTGTTGAAATACACACGTGTTGGTATACCGACTTAGCTCAGAAATAGCAACTAATTGACTATTAATGATATGGTAATGGGAAAGTTATCGTTACCATAGTAGTCACATTGACAAGCTTTGTTGACTATTGCTCATAAGGTTTTGGACTTGTATCCACCGACATTGATTACCATTTAAAAAAAAAACTTCACTTCAGATTCATCGTTAAAAGCTGTTCCATTTTTAATGTTCTTGGAAAATACTGCTTTATTGTTTTATACAGTTCAATAGGAACATTTTACGATTCTCGATAGATCCAGCCAATACATATCATCTTAGAGCATGTTTGAAATTCTTTGTAGGTAGCTAAAACTGCTTACAAGCGACTTATTTCGATTTCAAAGCTTAGAAAAACGACTTGATAGTAGAAATGCGAGAAACAACGATCATTGCTTATGAATTAACTCATGATTTATGATGCTGTTAAAATTACGTAAAGTCAAGTTGCATCCAGACGCTTCTATTTGCAAGTTGCTATTTAAACTGCACAAGTTCTTATTTAAACCGCTTAGAAGTTACCATTCAAAATTCCTTTTAAAGAGTTTCGATGTAAGTTGTTGCCAAATGGGCTCTTAACCAACAGTTGCTCATTATACTTCAAAAATTGTGTGATCATATGAAAATTGCTGTAAATATTCAAGTTACTTGTAAACACGTACTAATAAACTTTCTATTATAGGTCGTTAACAGGATCCAGAAATTACGCAAGAAAGCTGGCCTTGACCCTACTGATATTGTAGAGGTTTATTATAAACCTTTGGATAAGGACAGTAACAACATGGAGCGTGTTGTAAAATCACAGGTTTTTATCTCTACTATTAATAAAGAGAATTCAATAGAATATGATTTCATCCTGTTTTTTTGAAATTTCGAAAATACCCTACATCCATCAATGGAATCTCACCATCGGTTTGCAACCGACGCCACCAACAAAACTATTTAAAATAAAAGCGATGTGACCAACAAAGCTTTTGCGTTTATAGCACACATTTGTCCATTAATTTTTTTTGTTAAATAAAAAGTAAATATATCTAGCTATTAGATGCACATACCTGCGATTTATACTCGTTAATTTTAACTGCATAATTTACTAGTTTCTTGTTGCTTTATTTTACTACGTGACAGGATAAATATATTAAAGAAGTGCTAGGAACTCCTCTAATTCATCAAAATATGGCACCTGAACATGCTGTAAGTACATATTCTTATACAAGATTAGTCAACTTTCCTCGTTTATATATGTGGCTTCCTTCAGGGCATAGCTTATATTTCTTGCTCTGTTACTTGAAACATCCGTTATTTGCTTGATGGAAAATGGTCGTATATCTTTGTACTTATCTTCCTTGTTTAATTGCTAAATTCCCCATTAGGTTCTAAAACGGTCTAGTGTACAAGTATACAATGAAATTTAGTTTAAACGACATTCAAATTGTACTAGGATGCGCCCCTCCTTTTCCTTTCCAGGACAACAATAAGAGGATAATTTCCAGGATCAAAATAATTTGAATTCCATGACTCCTTTCTGTTCATACATTAGTATCTTATTTGTGTTTTTATTTTAAAAAATTAGGGCCCGTTTGGTTTCATTTTGTATTTTGAGTTTTGTGTTTTCAATTTGCACTAAGAAATAACAAGAAATAAGAGAAGAAGATTTATAATTCTTAGCCGTTGCGACGACCAACAGACAACGAAAGAGTTTGATTGTTCTCCGTACTTTTATAATCTCGAAACACGAAAAACAAAATAAACTTGTTTTCTATTTTATATGTTAATTTCATTTTTCAAAATTGTTTGTTTTTCAACTATACATACAACGGACACGTTTTTTATAGACGAAAACACAAAACTAAAAACGACAAGCCAAACGGAGCCTTAGTCTTTAATGCACAGTTTTGTAAAGTATATTTTATGTTCATTAATCATCTCACTGTCCTTAATTTAGTGATTAGGTGTTTTGATGTCATTTAATATTTTGTTTCTACTTTTTTGCCACTTCGCCATGATATTCCTTAATTAGGCTGCATAACCACAAACCAATCTTTGGTGCATATTTATTTGGATCTTTGCATAAAGTCTGCACATCTCCTTTTTAACTTGGATGCATGAGAATGATCGAAACCGGCTGTTGAGTCTAGTAAAGAAAGTGATGACATCATAATCTTGCTGTATGCTATGAGCATGCATAATTTGCATTGTGCAAGATCAAAATAATATTATTTAATTATATTATTTTGATGTATTAAAAGAGTTTGGTCAAATGGGAGTTTACTGTGAAATTTCATGTATGAACGTGTAGCATTTTGATTTGTAGTGGCACGATAATTTGTTTTCTGCCTAAAGAGGAAAAATGTTTGTACATCTCTAATCTTCTAAACCTAGGAAACATTGATCCATCGTCATCGTGTTAGCGAAACATGACAATATTGTCTAGTTTGTAGGCAAGAAATAAGTTAGTGGTTTAATAGTCAAATTTTGATATGTAGAGGCACAATGTTTAATATATGTGCAAAAGAATTAGTCCATTTACTTGCATGAAACATGGCAATATTTTCTAGTTTGTAGGGCATGAAATATGTTTTATGTTTGTTTAAATTTACGCATTTGTTTCTCTCAAGGGGTATCAACAAAGCAATTTCAGTTTAATAATTTCTCTTTATAAGTTTCCAACACATCGTCTACCCCACCCAGTGCACAAGGTCCCCGTTTGATTAGGGGTGTTAGATGGATAAAGTGTGCAGTTTTAACTCCTTTACAGAAGAGATTGTTTTCTAAACTTTATCATTAATTAAACATGCGCTCATAATTCAAGGATGCATCAAATAAAGCTCACAGCATGCTTGAATGTTTAAGCAAACTGTGTTGCATATGATGTCTTTTACTATCTATCCATAAAGATAGACGTCCAACTAATTAACATAGATCAAAAGGTCAAGTACCAAAGCATAGCATAGATCCAACAACTACTGAAAATTTCTAAGAATTCCTGCTTATATCTATTTTGCTGATGCTCAAATATAATTTGCAGATTGTATTCTGCGTATATCTTATTCTTCGACGTTAAGACTTCCAGTTATTACTCAGAATGGGTATCAATTTTACTGCTCAAATATAACTTGCAGGTTGTATTCTGCCATGAAGAATATCATGGCGTTTCAGGACTTTCATTCTCAATTAGCATTGCAAGGTCTGCCCTGGTGTTTGTGTCCGATGCAATTCTTGAGTTATATTCTGGTCTGCTTTCTACAAGTCTAATGTTTATAATGAAATATAATATACTGTCTTATACTTCAAGTTGTACAGACAATATCATTGTTATTTAATATAGGAAACAAGGAACATGCTGAAGGTTTGAAGACATATTTGCTCTCTAGAGATCTTTCCAATTTGAAATCGGAGCTTCAAGCTGGAAATGGCAAGGTAAGTGGTGCTTTTCTAATTTTCATTCACATTTATTACACTTTGGACATATGTTTCTTATAATATATATTTGATTATTATCATTTTTCATATGGTGATTTTGCAGTTGAAGGTTAATTGCATCAAAGATCAGCCTGAAGCAGATATTGTTGTTGGAAAGCACTTTTTCTTGAGTGTAGTAGATTACTTATCGAACAGAGCATGATGATTACGTCCATATTCTTATTTAAGTTGAGAAATTGAGAAAAGAATTAGTCAGCCGTAAAGTGCAGTTTTTTGGTGGATTGCTTCCAATTGATGATTCTCATTTTGAATTAAGTTAAAGAATGAAAATAGAACATGAGATTTACGTTGTTGTACGTACTTGGTCTTTTTCTACCTTAAATGATATTTTACTTTGTATCCCTCGTGGTGGAAATATGGGACCGATCAAAACTGTCTGCATTTATCGCTCGCCATCATGCTGACGCTTGATTCTTATTATTACGTTTACAGTCGCTTAGAAGAATTTTGTTTCTCCACTGTATTACATTTCCGTTTATAATTATATTTCACATGTTCAAATCTCCTACTATTTTATGTTCAAACTAATACTCAGATTAGTTAATTAAATACTTGAACTATGTAAATAAATCCAGTTAACTAATAAGTGTAGCATGCGACTAAGGGCACCGTGCTTTGGGCTACTGCGGTGCTTTTTGGTTGGTGGTTGACCACAGACCGACTCTTTTTTAGAGTCAGTCGGCAGGCAACTACCGACCAAACAGGGTTTGGTCGGCGGACAACCTTTGACCAAAAAACACCACGGTAGCCCAAAGCACAAACTGCAGTGCTCTTAGTTGCTTTAATTGTATATCTAGTAAAATTTAAGGTTCTCCTTTGTCATAGCAATAACCCCTTCTTCCCAAGAAAACTTCTCTTACATTTTGACAAATGGAAAGACCTGTATCAGTTCTTCTTTAGATGGTGGATTTATCATTGATAAAGGTTTTCAATTGGTATAAAAATCAGTATAAAGTTGGACCAATAAAAAGAAGGTTTTCACTTGGTATAAAAAATTAGTATAAGGTTGGACTAACAAACGTGTTAGCAATGACAGTAAAAGAATTGTTCAAGAGTATTCATCCACTTTTTCAAGAATAACAGAGTTTATTTGGAAAAGAAGAGAGTCAAGAATTTCAAATCCTCATTAACAACATAGATTCTCAAGAAAGAGTCCGACTACCATTTCATTTAACAAATCACAAGGCCTTAAGACATGGAAAGATGGTGTTACGGAATAATAAACTAATTAAGAGCTGAACCTTGAATATGTAACCCCAACCAGATTAGTCACAAAAAGTTTGCAGTCATAGAAAGTGTGTGCCAAAGAACCGAGACATGTTGGAACAACATATGTCGTTGGAGCAAAACCTTACTTTATGCATTTTAAAGCGTACAGTTTATGATATTGGAAACTATTGATTAGAAATCTAGCAAACCTCGGAATTATGGTTGAAAGATGATATTATCAAATGTTACTTGTCAATATCTTTGATTAAAATATAAAACGAGGAAAAAATGTGCATGAAAAGTAAAGAGACAAAATTTAGAACGGTTTGATCTAACGTGATTTAAGTCCACTATGAGGAATTTCTCATTACTTTGTTTCTCTTACAATAGCTTAAATTATAAGAGACAATAATGTGATTGAGAGATCAAGTTTAGTTCTAGTAAGAATGTATATCTTAGTTTATTTATAGCTGTTGTAATTAGTGATTGGATGGTTGAGATTCCATTACTAAGGCTCAGATATCGCTCTAAGCCATTAATAGAAGTACATGGTGGATGCGCATGCCAGCTATGACGTCAGATGGCCTGTGTGGTGCAGATGACGACAATTGGTGGGCCGTATCATGAGCATGCTTAGAGTAGAGGCAAACGGTGTGGGACCAGGGAGTGACTGTAGTAGAGGCGCTTTGATAGCAGCAAAAGACATGAAGTGGTTACTGCATAGTGCCGATGAACAACACTTGTTTATGCTAAACTTTTCAAAGGAACAGTGCATGAAAAGCTTTTTTGGGTATTGGCGGTCCAGTGCTTGTAGCCATGGCTAAATGCCACCAAAGGAGCCGGTTCACATGGGTGGATGAGGTTGGGGGGCAGACGAGGGACCCGTCTGACGGTTAATTGAATGGACGGACCGATCGACTATAGAGGAGCACTGCAAAGGCCGATTCGATCTTGTGTCACCATCGCCGCCGGTGGGTGCGGGGGAGATGCTTGTCTGATCCCTGCATCGGTGCGTGCATCGGTGCGGACGAGTTGTTCCTTGAGGTGAGCCATATTGGCCTGAGCCAGCCATGGAGCAACGCCAATCGGGCAAGGCAGGTACTGAGCAGGTGTAGTGCATGGGAAAACCATTGCCGTCTGAGCCAGAGCTGATCAAAGTGCTGGTTCATGAGGATATGCGGGTCAAGGCGAATACAGCTGTGATTATGCAGGCCGATTAGACAACGCAGACCAGCCCAATTCATACTTATGAGAAATTTGAGCAGCATTTTGTTCTCTATGTCCGACTGTGTATGGATGCGGGATTGTCATTCACGTATTTAATGCTGCATTAAATGCTATTACACGTGTCACTGTGCCATTTACAGTAGACAGTTTGCTTTCCAAATGCCACAGAGATAATGCGTTTTTTTAATGTGGTAATGTTATAGTTGCATTGATGATACCTAGACGGTTTAGGTCATCTAACAGTTGCCATCCAATCCCGCTGCTTATATAAACCTCTTTTCCTCATTTTTCATTCTTTACTAAAAGCTCAAACATTTACACCATTAAAGAGAGAGAAATCCAACCTTCCTTCATCTCGTCCAACCAATAGCTACTTTCATCTTAAGTTAATAAGTGCTTTTTTTACCAATTAATTTTGTTTTTTACTACGCTTTCGTAGAATGTCTTATTGTGTTTGGGTGTCTAATAATTTCACGCTCTTTTGAACTATTGTTTTTTTTTCTTTTTTGCTTTCACTTAAGGTCACCGTGTTGTTAATCTGAATGTAGTCATTGACGAACTTTAATCATACACGGCATTCAACGATCACCGTTGCATGACCAATGATGATTGTTTAACGTTGGGAACCCAGACAGGTCATGCCAAACCTTTGAGTTCATTGATATTACTACACTGCCTCTATCCTGATTAGAATAGGAAAGTGACACGCTGAGTCTGACCTATGAATATGGACAAGCGTCGGACTAGTTAAAGGTGGGCCATACGACCAGTCTTGAGTCTTAGTTTAGGGTTTAGTGGACCTTGTTCTACAGGAGCGCACCACATGCATTATTTCGTGGAGGGAAACTTGCCCTCGGGCCTGGTTGATGTTTAAGTGGGTTAGGGTGGTTTAGTAATATAGGCTGTTTGGTTGTTGATTGCAAATGGCTGAGGTTGCTTCTATTAGCAGACATGCTCTCCTTCCAAGCGCTTCAAAAGTTCTGGAGGACCTGGTCGATTTAAACTGTTCTTTGGCCTCCTATGGCTGTAAGAACGTCAACCCCCACTATCCCATAGCCAAAGACCGAGCTAACTGGCCCCTTACGGGCTATTTCACGTGGTCGCTAGTTTACATGAAGAGCAGCTAAAACTCCCCCCTACACTCATTTTTCAATAGGTTTCTAAACGCACATCAAATAGCGGTGGGCAGCTCACCCAGAACAGTTACAGCCTATTGGTGGGGCTTCACATCGTTCGCCACGACCTGAACATTCCAGAGCCGGACCCAATCTTGATTAGGTTAATCTTCAAGTTGTGCAAGCAGACTAAAACCTAAGCAGGAAACTATTTCTACCTTTAGGGGATCGATAAGCCCCCGCTCTTTTTTGGTCCGTCGAGTAAGGTATCGGGATACCAGGAGCACTACTTATTTATGCCGGCCACCATCAATCCGAACCTTACAACGCGTGTCTTCCATGTGCATGGTATGTGTTCCACTTATTAAATATTCCTTGGAACCTTTTCTAATAATTCGTAACTATTTCTCCTTTTCTTACTACAGCGAACCCTACCGGGACCGGCTTAGACGCCCATATGTATGAGGACAAAATCCACTGGATAATGGAGACCGATGTTAACACCAGGAACTTGGCGATGATTTTGACAACTAAGAATATCCATCAAGTTAGGTAGCTTCAACCAACACAGACAATGAGAGGTGGTAGAGTCGTTGCCTAGTCCCCAACCATACGACGAGCTAGGCCTGCCAGGGTAATGATTAGGGAACAGCCGATGGCGGCACTCTTGGTGGACATAGAGGACGATGAGAAAGCTACCATGTCCCACGTTGGACCCAGGTCTCAATGGTGAGTGGGAGACTTATGATCCGACACTCTTAGAAGATTTCGTGGTCCCCGATAGAGATTATGTTGTCGACTGGTCTTCCAATTATTCTAGCATACCGGAGACGTTAGAGGTGGAGAGGATGAGTGATTGGTTTCAAAAGCTAGATAGGCCAACAAGTGAAGGATCCTCCTTCGAGACCCCTCCCAATTATGGGTCTCCAACCCTAGTAACTCACACCGCCCCCAACACATAAAACCTTGAAGGGGCATAATCTGGCATTAAAAACACAGAGTCTCCTTGCCGCCTTTAGTCAAGAAGTGGCAGAAAGACCAATCCAATGAGGGTAGCCTAGTCTTTTGCAGTGGTCCACTTAAACTTTGCTGTGACTCTCGATTCATCCACAACGGGGAGCACCGCAGCAGAGACCCCTACCTTATAGCCAAGTACGAGGGCCAACACCTAATGACAGTAGTCGGTGATCAGTGCCCCACCATGAATGACGATCAGTTCTCAACCGGCCTACTCAAAGGAGATTACCCCTCGTGGCCGTGTTAGACGCTTCCCTTTCACCTTTGAGCTGACCTTAGCCAGTAATTCCTCCTAACACTGCAGTTGGGCTTGATTTGGTCGGGTTAAAGAGAAGGAGAGTTGACGTGGAGTTGGAGAGCTCTGATGGAAGGCCATCCTTCCACTTTCCATGCAAAGCCAAGCTTATTGGGTGGTTGTCGAGGTTCGATGAGTTTGGGGTGATAGGGTTCATCGATCTTTTGGTGGTGGAGTGCTTGCATTAGACAGGCTTGTTAGGGCTTCCCCAGGCCCTGGTGGGGACAGCTTTAGAGGTCTCAGCATAGATCAACCGATCTAAGTTCAAGTGGATCAACCACTCCATTGAATTGATGTTAGACGCCGAAGTGAGGGAGGCTTTTTTGATAAGATTCTAGACTTAGCATTTTTTATTTTCTTTCCTTCATATTATTTGATCATTCCATTTTTATAGGCCAAGTCTAGTGCTTTCTGCGTTCGTAACGTATTTCTACATAAGAAGTAGGCAATAGATGACGCCAAAGTTTGCTGCTTGGTGGAAGAGAACCTATATGCCCTTGAAAAGAGGGCTGCTAAGGCCAAGGAAACCATGGATATTGCGGCCATGGAGAGGGCTAGGGAAGTGACCAAGCGGGAGGATCTTGAGGCGGAGAATGCCCAGTTGAGGGAAGACCTTGATGCAAGCCGCAAGGAGGTGGATGATATGAGGAACATGCTGATGTAACATTTATAATGTGCCAAGCAACAAGAGATGATAAGGGCCGATTGATGAGGTGGAATGGGAGGCTAACAAAAATGTTGAAGTTAATCTTTATAGCCAACTACTACCTCCCATTGGTAGGCAACTTCCTCACCTCGGACGAGTATGAAGGGATGTGGTAGGAATTGCCATAGGATATGGTGGTTGACGGGAGGACTCCCTTGCCTATCCTGACCCTCGGGCAGATTTCTATTTTGATTGCTGGTCCTAGTGAACCAGCTACTGACGACGCTTTGATGGATAAATAGTTGATTTTTGACGATGACTACCAAATCAATGGGGAACTCTTGCCCCTATGAGTTTCGAGGCGGTAGTTGGTCCTTTTGTGCTTGTACTTCCCTTTTTTGTTTAGACATGACCCGTTGATGTAATGGAACTTCTTTTGTGGAATACCATAGAGTATTTTTCTTTTCCTTGCGATGAAGTCTATTGTAGATTTGTTTGTGTGTATGAGTATCTTATTGTTTTCCTACACCTTTTTGCTAGTATTGTGCTTGTATATATATGTATATCTATCCTCTATGCTTACTTTTTGTCTGTCCTTGTGTTGGGCGACTCAAGCGGCCCCAGAATTGCTAAGTAAACACATGGACTTATCATTTTTGCCTAACAAGGTAAGTAGACATAAAGAGAACAAAGTGCAACCAATCTAACAAAACTCATCTTTTAATGAGGTAGCCTAACCACAACTTTGCATAACAGGAGTGAGCTGATGATGGGGTGTCCTTAGGTGGTTGCCCGGTAGTCAATTGGAGCCGCCTCTTATTATGCTTGTGGGCCATCGAGTGCCCAACTTTGCTTGATTGGGTCGCTTTCAATGTTTAAGTCGGCCAACACTATGACTGCCAGGCTTGTGGTCATGAAATGGGTAACCACACCGCCACTACAATAATGCCTTGCCTAACTATAGGGATGGGCAACATCATGAGAAAACGAATTGGGACTAGTGCATAGGTGGTCTTGCCATTAGTTTGTCGATGCCTTCAACTTGGAAGGGAGCATTTTGGCTCACGCATCCTTATGGAGCAGCACTACAAATGCTTGGTCTGGGGTTACAATGCAGGTAATCGTGCCTCCACGTTACTAGTTCCCCGTGTTAGAACTGGGCCAGGCCACAACGGAAGAAATGGGTAAATTTCAAAATTTTTACCATTTTTGGATCATTAATGGGCATATGAAGTCTAAATGTATTTAGATCTTATCTAAATTTCTTTTAAATAAAATCAGTATTTTATTTAATACCATATTTTGTTTTATTAATTTGATTCTAAAACATTAAAGAACGGGATATAAAATATGGTTTGAATATATCAAATATATTCATTCCTTAATTGTGTGACGGAATAGTTATACATAAGACAAGTATGATCAATTGATAACATGATGTATATGAATAAGTAAGAATAATTTTAAAGGCAATCATATAAGGGACAAAAAGGAAAGAAATAAAAGATAACAAAGATGAATGATTCATCTTCCCCTTTTTGACAAATTTGATTTATGCAGCATTCAGTAGCAATCAATGAATCATTATGACATAAGATTAAGAATAGCCAACAATAATTCATATGCATAAACTACTGCCTCATTTAAAATTGTCTGATATTAATAAAGCATTTAAACTATACAATTTCAAATATAGACACTAAGTTTTATATGTACATATATATAATTATTTCTATATAAAGATTAACCTAAAATTTCTTAATTAATTCAAAATAAATCATATAACATTTAAATTTTCTGATGTATTTACGAACTTATATAAACTTAAATTAGTTAACAAAATATATATGTATACAATTAAATCAAGAGATTCAACCTATATGATTTTTTTTACAAAAGTGAAACGTACTAAACTGAGCAATATATTAACAATTCTTTGAAAACCTAAAAAGTATTAGTCATGTCAAATAGGGTAACAAATTTATAAGTTTATTGTAATCAATTTATTATTAAAGCACCCATTAATCATGTGTGGGTTTCAATTACAATAAAATGCAGATAATAAGAACAAATAAACTTTCAAATCTAAAGAGATTCAACCTATATGAATAATTTTTTTAAACGAAAGTGAAACACACTAAACTGAGCAATATATTAACAATCCTTTGAATACTTAAAGAGAGATATTAGTCATGTCAAATAGGGTAATAAATTTATAAATTTATTGTAATCAATTTATTATCCAAACTTCCTTTAATCATGTGTGGGTTTCAATTATAATAAGATGCAGATAATAAGAACAAATAAACTTTCAAATCTAAGGAGATTTAACCTATATGAATAAATAATTATAAAACAAAAGATGATACATACTGAACTAAGCAATATGTTAAAATCCTTTGAATAGTTAAAGAAGGATAATTGTGATGTCAAATAGGGTAACAAATTTAGAAATTAATTGTAATCAATTCATTATCAAAACATCATTTAGTTATATGTAAGTTTCTATTACAATAAAAATGCAAACAATAAGAACATGTAAACATTCAAATATAAAAAAATTACGTTTTGATTTGAATGTTTAAACATAGATCTAAAATTAAAATATTGTCTAATCATATATAAGTTTTAGTTTTGATTTATATATCTAAATAAAAAAAACCATTCAGTTTATATAATAAATTTGAAATACATAAACCATTTTCAAATCAAATGAGATAATATTATACATATATAAATTAAGATACTCAATTTTGTTCATTATAACATTATATCAAAATTATTAGAATAAAATGATCATACCTTAATTCCAAAGCCTTGAAGTACACCTTGAAACATTGAATTTTTCCTCTAGATGTAGCCAATGAATCGTACCTTGAATGATGAATCAAATCTCATAGATTTAGAAATCAGCCTCCAGATGTTGCAAGGATCAAGAGGAATAAACCACTTTTCATAATTGATTTTATTTGTATTTGATTTTATGAATAATTGAAGCAATGGAAGATCTCATATTTTCAGCCATTAGAGAAGAAGAGAACCAGAAAAGTTACAGAAAGAAGAATGAACAATGAGAAACTCAATTGTACGTACAGAATGAATTAGGGAATATCTTTTATTTGAAATAAGGAAACCTTTCCCATTCTTTAATTAAAACTTCTCTAATTAATTATCTTGATTAACTTTCTCTTTTGACTCCTATTTCTTTACATGGTATGGCTTAAAATTACGTGCTATCAAATGACATGATATTCCATAAATTAACGCATGTAATTATCTTTTGTTTAATTACAATGATATCATATATCAATGCGTGCAAATATAACTTTTATAAATGCATCCAACTAATTACAAATAACTCCCAAACATCAAATAAAATAATTAATATTTCTCAAATACTAATTAATTTACAACATTTTATAAATTAATTAAATCATGTGGTTTTTCTGGAGAATTCATCATCACGGTTGTGCGATTCAAAGGTGTAAATTCAGTCAGCGATTAATATTGAATAATTCAAATATGAACGTTCACACGTCACTTAGTGTAACGACCCGTATTTCTCACGGATCGAAAAGTTCGTCAAATCTGGAATTTTTGCATTTTTAAGTCATTTCAGATTTTTAGGCAAATTTGTCTAAGTCCTAGGTCGTGAACGACCTAAGAGCTAAGTCGTGACCGAGTTAAGGGATTCGGCGAGTTAGTGTTAGGTCGTGGGTTAGTTGGAGCGACCTATAAAAATTATGCAACCTAGGATTTGGTTAAGTAATTAGGTCGGCAGGGCGAGTTAACGACCTAAAGACTGACCGACTTAAGGATATGGCGACTCAAGGGTAGGCAGACCTAGTGGTTCCGGGTTAGCGACTTAGTAATTAAGTTGTTAGGTCGGTTGGGACGACCTATAGAAGTTAGCAACCTATAGGAGTTAGCGACCTATAGGGTTGAGCGACTTAAGAGGGTTAGCGTATCAGTGTAGTTAGGTCGGCAACGACCTAAGTAGTAGTGAGCGACTTAAGGAGTTAAGTCGTAAGTCTGGGTAGAGTTAGGTCGCATCCCAGTTGTTCGCGACTTATGTTAGGTCGCGTGGAGGCTGAAGGAATTAGGTCGCTGGGTTTCGTCTAAGTGTTAGGTCGTAACCTGTTAAGTCGTAGGTCGCTGGGTTTCGTCTAAGTGTTAGGTCGAAGTATGTGTTAAGTCGTAGGTCGACTTAATAGTTAGGTCGTATGCGCAGAAGTGTTAGATCGTAGGAGTTGAGGCGCGCGTATCTGTTAGGTCGGAGTTGTTGGCTAAGGGTTAGGTCGGAGGCTCTGTTAAGTCGTGGGGGTTTTTAGGTCGTAGGTCGGCATAATGTTAGGTCGGCAACGACTTAAGGAGATAGCCGAGTTACGACTCAGGCAGTTTTCAGCTATAAATAGGAGGGGTTGTTCTCACTTTTTGGGATCCGGATTTTGAAGCGACGAAGTGCTGCCGTTTTGAGAGCTCGACTTCTACACTTCTTCACTTCTTTTCTCCACTTTAATCTAGTGCTTCCATCCATCCTAATCGAAGATCAAGATTGAAGATTCAAGAGCTTAGATTGAAGATCTTCATCTTTTCAAGAGAGATTTCTTCATTTGAAGCGGATTTGTGATAGATCTAGCTTAGTTCTTCGCTGTCCAGATCTGAAGTTGATATCTTTTGGATTGTTTAGGTGATTTGGTGAGTGGTGATTATCTCTCACACGGATCCAAAGGAGTAGATCGGATTGTTGGCCCGATTTGGTGTTAAAATAGTGATTTCCATGCATTTTCTTCATCCTATGTGTAGATCCATATAGATCCATTGTTCATGATGATGTTACATCCATTTTATCATATGTTAACCTGTGCAAGTTCATTCATCAAGTTTGTAGAGATATAATCCATGTTTTCATGCTTATTGGACTTTCAACTCTTTAATTACGAAAATGCCATTATTGTTATAATTGTCTACTTAGATCATTTTTTGAATGCTTGATTTCTTGGATTGATGTTTGATTTGATTGATTGTTATGAACTAGATGATTGATGATTAGATTTAGACCGAAGACGATTCAAAAGCTAAGGGAAAGGCTCTTGAATTGGGAAAGCTGCTCGTGGCATATGTAGCGGGATGATGAAGCTCTTATGCATAGATTTGATGATGTAATGATGAGATGAGGCTTTGCGAGGATGTAATGAAGCGAGGCAATCATGTGATGAAGACTTGGTCTAATCCAGACGGGATCATTCCAAGCATGTTGATAACTCGGTGATATGATTCGAGTTGAGGATAATGAATGGATATGAGAATAGTCGTCGAGGAGGATGACTAGGAGGCTTGGATAGCATCGTTGTTGAAGGTTCTAGCATGCTCTAAGCAAGGGTACGTTTGGGCAGATTCGATAGTCCCAACGGCCAACTGTTGATGGTCGAGTACTCTGGGCAGATTCGATAGTCCTAGGCACGGGCTGCGACGACGTGCGGGAGTTATGTCTAGAACCGGGGTTTTCATTAGCCCTTGACGGACGGCTGAAAGAATGTGCCGGTCATTCAATTAACGGTGATATCGAAGCAATGATAACAGTGATAGCCAGAGTCATGGATGTTTGGTTGTATCGTCATTCGGACTCAAGAGCGGTATTTTCTGGGTGCTTATCTGATTTAGGCCTTGGTACTTGGAAAACATCGCCCTTGACTCGAGTGATAGTAGTTTTACTTTAAATTGTATGCTCTGCTATGTTGCTTCTGCTTAGTGTGTGTCTGGGGGCTATCACTGTAGAATGAGGTTGGAGTGGGAGGGTTGTATTCCTATTCCTTTTCCTTTATGCTCTTTTGGTATGTTGTTAGTTAATTTACTGCTCACTAAGACTGTTGTCTGACTCAAGGCTTTATGTTTTAAATTCTTATTGCCTTGGGCTGTTCGTCCATTTTTGGGACGGGCAGACTAGGTAGCAGGTGACAGGTGCTGTTCTCTTCTCACGATGCTGATATCGAAGACGAGCTAGAGGGTTGCATATTATTTTCTTATATGTACTGGATATTCCGCTGTTTTGTATTCTCTGAGAGATTTGTAGTGAGGCTGGATGTATTGACTATGTGGATGCTTGTATTCAACTATTATGAAGTTTTATATGATGTCATTTTGTTCTGTAAAGCTTCACTATACTTATGTTCTATTGTATTTTTTTGTCCATGCGCTGTGAGTAATACGATAGATTCTGTTGTTTTAAATCTTACCTTGACAATCGTCCATGGTCGCCTGGCACACTTTACAGTGCTTTATCTCTAGATTCGGTGCAGGGGTCATGGGCGGTCGTCACATTTGGTATCAGAGCATTGGTTAATCGATTTTGCCCAACGCTCGCCATCGTAACTACGTATGAGAGACGTAATTGTATTTTGATGGATGAATACTATATATAATATAGTAGCTTGGTAGAGTTTGAGTCTTTTATGCAGTTGTTTCTCTAGATGTTCTAATCATTCCTTTTTATAGATATTGAGAATGAGTCGAAGAGGGAGACCAGCTGCTAGGGAAGGCCGTGCTACTGAAGAGACTGCTGATTATGCAGCCATGTTCGAAGCTATGATGACTTCGATCATGAGAAGGATACCAGTTCCGGGGGCAGCGGTTGATGTTGGAGTTCAAGTCCAAGCTCCGAAACCAGTGGATTTTGCTAAGTTGTGCAAGGATTATACTGCTCTTGGAGGGAAGGTTTTCTTGGGAACAGAATCTACTATTGAGGTCCAGAGGTGGATAGATGCTTGTAGAAGGATCTTTGGCGATTTGGGAATTGATGATGCAACTAAGAGGAAGTTGGCATCAAGGCAGCTTCAAGGGAGAGCTTCTGATTGGTGGAACTCTATTACCATCACTACTCCGGAAGAAGAGATTACTTGGGAGCAATTCCAAGTCAGATTTGAAGCTAAGTTCATTTCTACAGCTCAGAAGTCTGTTCTGTTCAAGAAGTTCGTGGAGCTCAAGCAGGGTGGGAGATCTGTTCTTGAGTATGTTTCTGAGTTCGAAGCTTTGTCCAAATATGCCCGGTCATATATTGAGTCTGCTTATCAGAAGAATGAGAAGTTTGTGACCGGCTTGGATAGTTATCTTGGGAGACAGTTGGTGGATCATTTGGACGATTCATTTGAGAAGCTTGTGGAGAAAGCTCTTAGGCATGAGAGTCTGTTTCCTAAGGAAGGACCTGTTGTTGCTGTTACCAAGGGAGAATCTAAACCACAGCAGGGTGGAAACCAGAAGAGGAAGCAGCAGCAGCAAAAGGGTAAGGATGTCCAGAAGAAGCCGAAAGGCGAGGTGACTTGCTACAATTGTCAGCAGAAGGGCCATTTCTCTAAGGATTGTAAGAATCCTAAGGTGCCGATGAAGTGTCACAACTGTGACAAACCGGGGCATTTCAGGAAGAATTGTCCAGAACCGAGGAAGGACAGGCAGATTGTGCAAGCCTATGCTTTAGGAGCTGTTCCGTCGTCTTCGAAAGCTCCTACTGCTGAAGAGAAGGGAAAGAGTGTGGTTGTTCAAGGTACTCTTTTCCTATGTGGTGTTCCAGTTAGAGTTCTGTTTGATACTGGAGCGTCGCACTCGTTTGTTTGTAATGAACTAGTAGGCCGGTTAGGTTTGGAACCGGATATTGTTGATAGGCCATTGGTTGTGACTAATCCAGTTGGGGGTTCGTCTTGTTTGTGTATGTTATGCCGTGGTCTAGTTGTATCGAGTCATGGTTGCTCTTTTGTTTGTGATTGTTTTGTTCTGAACTTTGCGGGGTTCGGAATTATTTTGGGTATGGACTGGCTTAGGAAGTATGCGGCTAAGGTTGATTGTGAGAGGCTGGAGGTGACAGTCGAGAATGTGGAAGGGCGAAAGATTGTGATACGATGTAAGCATGAGGAAGGCGTCTTCATGAGCTTCATGTATTCGCTAGTTGTTCCACGGGATGGACTGTCTTTAGTGCCGATCGCAAATAAATTCGAGGATGTCTTTGACGAAGTCAAAGGGTTGCCGCCGCATAGAGAGATCGAGTTTCGTATAGATCTAGTTGAAGGAGCCAGACCTATTGTGATGCCTCTTAGGCGGATGGCGCCTAGGGAACAGCAGGAGTTGAGGGTGCAAGTTGATGATCTTTTACAGAAAGGATTCATTCGGCGTAGTGTGTCCGAGTGGGGTGCACCAGTTGTATTTGCAACCAAGGCAGATGGGTCGTTGAGATTGTGTGTGGATTATCGTGAGCTGAATAAGGTGACTAAGAAGAACAAGTATCCATTGCCGAGAATAGATGACTTGTTTGATCAGCTTCACGAGGCTAAGGTGTTTTCTCAGATGGATTTGGCAACGGGATTTCACCAGTTGAGAGTAGCTAAGGATAGTGTGCCGAAGACTGCTTTTAGGACACCATCCGGTTTCTTTGAGTGGCTGGTAATGCCGTTTGGATTGACTAACGCGCCAGCATATTTTGTGGATCTTATGAATAGAGTGTTCAGAGATCAGTTGAACAAGTTCGTACTTGTGTTCGTGGATGATATTCTGATTTATTCCAGAACGGAAGAAGAGCACAAGACGCACTTGCGTATTGTTTTGGAAATCTTGCGGAAACATCAGCTGAAGGCTAAGTTTTCGAAGTGTCACTTCTGGAAGAGTGAAGTGAGGTTCTTAGGCCATGTGATTTCTGGAAATGGAATAGCGGTTGATCCCGCTAAGGTGGTAGCAATCCAGGATTGGGTTAGACCTAAGAATGCAACTGATGTGAGAAGTTTTCTTGGATTAGCAGGATATTATCGACGGTTTATCAAAGACTTCTCCAAGATAGCTGCACCGTTAACAGGATTGACGAAGAAGAACCAAGTGTTCAGTTGGAATGCTAAGTGTGAGCAAGCTTTCGGAATCCTGAAAGAGAGACTGACGAGTGCTCCTGTTTTGACTATTCCAAATGGGAATGATGAGATGGTGGTTTACACCGACGCATGTGGTACTGGACTTGGAGCAGTGCTGATGCAGAGGGATAAAGTTGTTGCGTATGCTAGTCGACAACTGAAGCCGCATGAAAGAAATTACCCAACTCATGATTTGGAATTAGCGGCGATTGTATTTGCTCTGAAGATGTGGAGGCATTATCTATTGGGAGTTCGATTTGAGTTGTTTACAGATCATAAGTCGTTGAAGTATCTTTTCTCCCAGAAGGATTTGAATCTTCGGCAGCAACGTTGGCTAGAGTTTTTGGCATCATATGATTTTGGTATAGCTTATACTCCGGGAAAAGGTAACGCAGTGGCAGATGCGTTAAGTCGAAGACATGCAGGATTGGGAGCCATGTTTTCAGAATGGAAGAGTCTCGAGTATTTAGCTGGGTTTGACTTCAGGTCTAGATGCGAATTGGAACCTGAAATGTTGGCAAACTTATCGATAAGACCGACTCTTGTGGAAAGGATTGGCGAGAGTCAAAAGCGAGATGATAAGCTTGTCAAGATTATCCGTGGATTGGAATCTGGATTGGAGCCAGAAAAGGGTAAAGGATTCGAGGTCGATAGAGAAGGTTGGCTTCGAAAGCAAGGACGACTAGTGGTTCCCGATATAGATGAATTGAGGAGTGAAGTTCTGAAGGAAAGTCATCACTCGAAGTTGACAATTCATCCAGGTGGAAATAAGATGTATCGGGATATGAAGAGAACCTACTACTGGGAAGGCATGAAAAAGGATGTTGGAGATTTTATTTCCAAGTGTATGAACTGTCAGTTGGTAAAGGCTGAACAGAAGAAGCCAAGCGGATTGCTTCAGCCATTAGAAGTTCCTACATGGAAGTGGGAACAAGTTTCGATGGATTTTATTGATGGATTGCCTAGAACCAGAACGGGAAATGAAGGGATTTGGGTCATTGTGGATCGTCTGACTAAGAGTGCACGATTCATTCCTGTTCGATCAACTAGGACTGCATCAAAGTTGGCTGAGTTGTATGTTAAGTGGATAGTTCGTTTCCATGGTATTCCGAAGAGTATAGTGAGCGATCGAGACCCATTGTTCACTAGTGGATTTTGGAAGAGCTTCCAGGAAGTCTTGGGAACCGAGTTGTGTTTGAGTACAGCTTATCATCCCCAAACAGATGGTCAGACCGAGAGAGTCAACCGAGTTTTGGAAGACCTTCTTAGAGCTTGTGTTTTGGATTTCGGAGGATCATGGGAAGATCACCTTCATTTGGTGGAGTTTGCGTACAACAACAGTTACCAGTCAAGCATTGGTATGGCACCGTATGAGGCGTTGTATGGAAGACCGTGTAACTCTCCGACATGTTGGTTGGAAACTGGAGAAAAGCTGATGCTTGGGCCAGAGATGATTCGTCAGACTTCAGATTGTATAGAAATCATTCGGCAACGAATGAAGGCAGCCCAAGATCGTCAGAAGAGTTATGCCGATAAGCGTCGAAAGGATTTGGAATTCGACGTAGGAGATATGGTTTTTGTGAAGATTTCTCCACTGAAGAATGTTATTCGATTCGGGAAGAAAGGAAAATTGACTCCGAGATTTGTTGGACCATTCCCGATCATCGAGCGAATTGGAAAGCTCGCCTACAGATTGGAGTTACCAGAGAAGATGTCGAGTGTGCACAATGTTTTTCATGTATCATATCTACGGAAGTATGTGCACGACTCGAGTACGGTGGTTTCTGCTGATAGCTGTGAAGACTTAGAAGTTGATCCAGTCGATAGAAGACCTCGTAAGCCGCTTCGTGTTGTTGAAACCGACACGAAACAGCTTAGGAGAAAGGTAGTTAAGTTGCTCAAGATACAATGGAGTGAAGATGATAACGACTGTACGTGGGAGGTGGAAGAGAGGATGAAGGCAGCTCATCCTGAACTCTTCAAGGTATGGCCCTAAAGTGTCGTCTCATCTCACGATGTTGTAACTTGTTCTAAGTCTTAGAATTCTGTACGCTAAGCTAGAATTGGATGCATGGTTTGTTGATTGCTATGAATGGTAGGCGTACAGAATAGTCTTTGATTGCTTTGTTTGCTTGGAATTTCGGGGGCGAAATTCCTAAGGGGGAGAGAATGTAACGACCCGTATTTCTCACGGATCGAAAAGTTCGTCAAATCTGGAATTTTTGCATTTTTAAGTCATTTCAGATTTTTAGGCAAATTTGTCTAAGTCCTAGGTCGTGAACGACCTAAGAGCTAAGTCGTGACCGAGTTAAGGGATTCGGCGAGTTAGTGTTAGGTCGTGGGTTAGTTGGAGCGACCTATAAAAATTATGCAACCTAGGATTTGGTTAAGTAATTAGGTCGGCAGGGCGAGTTAACGACCTAAAGACTGACCGACTTAAGGATATGGCGACTCAAGGGTAGGCAGACCTAGTGGTTCCGGGTTAGCGACTTAGTAATTAAGTTGTTAGGTCGGTTGGGACGACCTATAGAAGTTAGCAACCTATAGGAGTTAGCGACCTATAGGGTTGAGCGACTTAAGAGGGTTAGCGTATCAGTGTAGTTAGGTCGGCAACGACCTAAGTAGTAGTGAGCGACTTAAGGAGTTAAGTCGTAAGTCTGGGTAGAGTTAGGTCGCATCCCAGTTGTTCGCGACTTATGTTAGGTCGCGTGGAGGCTGAAGGAATTAGGTCGCTGGGTTTCGTCTAAGTGTTAGGTCGTAACCTGTTAAGTCGTAGGTCGCTGGGTTTCGTCTAAGTGTTAGGTCGAAGTATGTGTTAAGTCGTAGGTCGACTTAATAGTTAGGTCGTATGCGCAGAAGTGTTAGATCGTAGGAGTTGAGGCGCGCATATCTGTTAGGTCGGAGTTGTTGGCTAAGGGTTAGGTCGGAGGCTCTGTTAAGTCGTGGGGGTTTTTAGGTCGTAGGTCGGCATAATGTTAGGTCGGCAACGACTTAAGGAGATAGCCGAGTTACGACTCAGGCACTTTTCAGCTATAAATAGGAGGGGTTGTTCTCACTTTTTGGGATCCGGATTTTGAAGCGACGAAGTGCTGCCGTTTTGAGAGCTCGACTTCTACACTTCTTCACTTCTTTTCTCCACTTTAATCTAGTGCTTCCATCCATCCTAATCGAAGATCAAGATTGAAGATTCAAGAGCTTAGATTGAAGATCTTCATCTTTTCAAGAGAGATTTCTTCATTTGAAGCGGATTTGTGATAGATCTAGCTTAGTTCTTCGCTGTCCAGATCTGAAGTTGATATCTTTTGGATTGTTTAGGTGATTTGGTGAGTGGTGATTATCTCTCACACGGATCCAAAGGAGTAGATCGGATTGTTGGCCCGATTTGGTGTTAAAATAGTGATTTCCATGCATTTTCTTCATCCTATGTGTAGATCCATATAGATCCATTGTTCATGATGATGTTACATCCATTTTATCATATGTTAACCTGTGCAAGTTCATTCATCAAGTTTGTAGAGATATAATCCATGTTTTCATGCTTATTGGACTTTCAACTCTTTAATTACGAAAATGCCATTATTGTTATAATTGTCTACTTAGATCATTTTTTGAATGCTTGATTTCTTGGATTGATGTTTGATTTGATTGATTGTTATGAACTAGATGATTGATGATTAGATTTAGACCGAAGACGATTCAAAAGCTAAGGGAAAGGCTCTTGAATTGGGAAAGCTGCTCGTGGCATATGTAGCGGGATGATGAAGCTCTTATGCATAGATTTGATGATGTAATGATGAGATGAGGCTTTGCGAGGATGTAATGAAGCGAGGCAATCATGTGATGAAGACTTGGTCTAATCCAGACGGGATCATTCCAAGCATGTTGATAACTCGGTGATATGATTCGAGTTGAGGATAATGAATGGATATGAGAATAGTCGTCGAGGAGGATGACTAGGAGGCTTGGATAGCATCGTTGTTGAAGGTTCTAGCATGCTCTAAGCAAGGGTACGTTTGGGCAGATTCGATAGTCCCAACGGCCAACTGTTGATGGTCGAGTACTCTGGGCAGATTCGATAGTCCTAGGCACGGGCTGCGACGACGTGCGGGAGTTATGTCTAGAACCGGGGTTTTCATTAGCCCTTGACGGACGGCTGAAAGAATGTGCCGGTCATTCAATTAACGGTGATATCGAAGCAATGATAACAGTGATAGCCAGAGTCATGGATGTTTGGTTGTATCGTCATTCGGACTCAAGAGCGGTATTTTCTGGGTGCTTATCTGATTTAGGCCTTGGTACTTGGAAAACATCGCCCTTGACTCGAGTGATAGTAGTTTTACTTTAAATTGTATGCTCTGCTATGTTGCTTCTGCTTAGTGTGTGTCTGGGGGCTATCACTGTAGAATGAGGTTGGAGTGGGAGGGTTGTATTCCTATTCCTTTTCCTTTATGCTCTTTTGGTATGTTGTTAGTTAATTTACTGCTCACTAAGACTGTTGTCTGACTCAAGGCTTTATGTTTTAAATTCTTATTGCCTTGGGCTGTTCGTCCATTTTTGGGACGGGCAGACTAGGTAGCAGGTGACAGGTGCTGTTCTCTTCTCACGATGCTGATATCGAAGACGAGCTAGAGGGTTGCATATTATTTTCTTATATGTACTGGATATTCCGCTGTTTTGTATTCTCTGAGAGATTTGTAGTGAGGCTGGATGTATTGACTATGTGGATGCTTGTATTCAACTATTATGAAGTTTTATATGATGTCATTTTGTTCTGTAAAGCTTCACTATACTTATGTTCTATTGTATTTTTTTGTCCATGCGCTGTGAGTAATACGATAGATTCTGTTGTTTTAAATCTTACCTTGACAATCGTCCATGGTCGCCTGGCACACTTTATAGTGCTTTATCTCTAGATTCGGTGCAGGGGTCATGGGCGGTCGTCACACTTAGCAGGTGGTGTGACATTTTAGCTGAATTCATCGCTTACACATCTTTTGGTAAAATCCAATTTCACTTATTATAAGCGGTACCTAATAGTAACAATTATTTACACCAATTCTCTTCGTCAAAACTATATCACTTTGGATTAGGATCATAAGTGAGGCGCCTTGGAGGTGTTATGCCGACCTCGACGGGCGGCATAGCTTCATACTCATAGGCTAAGGAAAACTGAGCGTGTCCGGTTGATGTGCGGCTCGAGGTGCATTATGACCATAGTATGAGCATTTGATCTTCAACCTAGTTCCTTTTGATCCTTGTGAGGTGCTTCTTCAGTGTTGCCTTGATGGTTTTGTTCATGGCCTCAACTTTCCCATTTGCATATAGGTGGATGACCGAGGAGAAGCATTTTTCTATCCTACCACACGTAGAATCCTTGAAACATCCCGCTCTAAAAATGTGTGCCATTGTTAGTTATGATTTGGAGTTCGAATCGGCAAACAATGCTCTTAATTATAAAGTTTAGGATCTTGGGCATAGTGACCCTAGTGAGGGGCTCCGCCTCAACCCATTTCGTAAAGTAGTCGATAGAGCTATGGCATGATTGTATCCACCTTTGACATTTAGTAGCTTGCCAATTAGATCAATCCCTAAGTGTCAAGCGGCCATGGGGATGTTATTTGGGTTAGAAGACTTGGGAAAGATCTTGATATTATGGAAAACCGCTGACATCGGTCGTACTTCCTAACATAGCTCTTTGAATCCTTGATTGTGGTAGGCCAACAATAATCGACAGGCAGCCTTCTTTGCAAAACATTTCCTAAGCATGGTCTCCATAGAAGCCTTCATGATGTTCCTCCATTATGTGGTCTACTTCCTCATTTGTCAGACACTGCTAGAAGGGAGTTGAGTACCCTTTCCGGTAGAGTTTTCCATCCATGATGGTATTATGGGGTGCCCAACATAGAATTTTTCGAGACTCTTTTCTTTCAGTGGGCAGCTCGCCGCTTGTGAGGTACTTTGGCAATGAGGTTAACTAGAAGTTAGTGCGAGCTTCATCAATTTCCATGGTGGTTGCCCTTGATTCAAAGCGATGGCCAGCCCACACCTCCATCAGAACCCAAGGGAAGCTCTCCTCACGGTTTCTTAATGCCATGGCCAGTTGGTTGTCCTTGATGTTCTTCTCATGATGGACCTGCTTTACATGAAGTCTATAAAGGTGCTGATGAGTTTCCTAGTTTCTGCGATATAAATGAACAAAATTTTACCCTTGACCTAGAAGAGTTCTCCAATATGGTTGACAACGGTAAGGAATCACCAAACATATGCAAAAATTCTGTTTACAGCTTTCTAGTCATCCTGAGACCGGCCAGGATGGCTTCATACTTGACTTCATTATTTGTAGCCTTGAAGCTTAGGAGGATGGTGAAACAAAGCTCTTTACCAATAGGCATGATTAGAACCATTGCCTTTCCCTGTGCCTTTCTCGTTAGATGCACCGCCAACATAAAATGCCATGCTGCTAGGTTGGTTTTCAACTTCTCGTCACCTCTGTCCAAGCTAGAACATTCTACTATGAAATCGGCCTCAACTTGGCCATTAATCGAGGTGCGACAATGGGAAGTGATATGATGTCGTCCGAGCTCTACGGATCGCCTTAGGAGTCGATTCGTTGTATTGAGTTGAGTCAGCTCAACATTTGCTTCAATGGTTGGTTTGTAACTGGGTAAGCTTGGAAATATGGTAATGATATCAGGCCGCCATCAACAGGCAGTAGGCCAGCTTTTCCAACTTGGAGTATCTTGTTTCTAGACCCATTAACCTTTTTTTTATATAGTAAACAGTCTATTGGACTTTTTCTTTGTCATGAATCAAGGCAACATTGGCCGTGTGGTAGTTACTGCAAGGTATAAGTACAAGTCTTCCCCATCGATGGGTTTGGAATGCATGAGGGTGTGGCCAGATGCCCTGTCTTTAAAAGCTTTTTTGCACTCCACACAAAAGACTTTCCCTTCTTGATGCGATCGAAGAAGGGTGGGAATCTTATTGGGATTGACTTTAATGCCCTTGGCGCTTATTACAAAACTAAGGAACTTCCTAGATCGAACAATGAAAGAACACTTCTTGGTGTTAAGCTTTATATTGCATCTTTGTTCTTTGGAGGATGCTGAAAGTCTCGGCCGGTTCTCTATATGCCCCTGGCCTTTTCTGACTTAACCAACATGTCATCCACGTAGACCTCCATCGAACGGTCGATTGACCGGGAAAAATCTGGTTGATGAGCCATTTATATGTAGCACCTACATTACAAAGAATGAACATGCAACATCCCGTATCTGGAGGCCAAAAGCTAAGCGCTACAGATGCTGCAGTCATCCATAGTATTAACTTCTGGTGATAAAATACGGTAATGCTAATGGTATCCATGATATCATAAGCACTTGAATATGAACAAAACCATAGATTTCCAAAAATAACATTTTACTGATTATATTTCAAAACAAATTCATATCCAAGTTACATAATCCCATATCATTTCCCAGGAAAAGATTAATTATAAACATTACAAAAATACACCAAGAGCGACATACGACGATGCCCCTTTGGTTGATCAAAGCAATACAATCATATCTGACTTAATACACAACAGAAATAAATAAAATAATCCGAAATTCCTAATTAGCTATCTGTCAACCACCTGCTCGTCTCCGAAAACTTTATTCGCCAAAATTTATAAACTTGAAAACCATAACCCTTAGCCTACTCAAATCAATTTTGAGTACCTGAGAGTTTAAGGGGAAACAAAATTTCGAGTCAGACATAAAGCTTGGTGTGAATAATACTGTTACATCTCGATTTACTGGTATTAAGTAAGACCACGCCGCTTAGCGAAACGGGTTTCCCCTCACTAATATCCTCTTTGAAACATATATTTTGCAAATCCTTTCCTGCAACCAAACTGGTTAATCAAACTAATTATATCAATATAGCAATATCCTTTATGCTAATAAATGGACTATCTGTCCATAAAACATGTAATAAGTGGACTATCTGTCCGTAACATAATAGCAAAGTCCGTTATGCTAACAAATGGACTATCTATCCATAAAACTGGGCGGACTGCCCGCAAATTGAACTAACTGTCCGCAAACTGGACTAATTGTCCAGATGAAAATGGACTAACTGTTCGAATCATTTTCTTAGGGTTAACTACCCTTCATCTTTTTCCTTGAAAATCTTTTCAATACGATTTAACCTTTTAAATCATACATATACAGGGAAAATATATTCTTATCTTTACTCTAAGCTATTTTTCCATGTTATATATACTTTACTTAAAATAATGTTGATGGATTTTAATGAGGATTAGCTATCGTTCCAAAACAAGTTAAAACCCTTTTTAACTTGAAAATACCTAGGCTATATTGCCTATTTAATACATTCGAAACCTTTGTTTAAAACCTTTAAATAACCCTTTCGAAACCCTTGAAGGTAACCCCTTCGAAACCATTGAAAGTGACCCTTTCGAAACCATTAAAAGCCTTTCCTTCGAAAGCTTTAAACCACTAAACCATGCCTTTCGAAAACATTGGTAAAACCTTTCCTTTCTTTTCTCCGAAAGTTTCAAAACATTAGACATCCTCTTTTAAAACCTTTAAATATTTCCTTTCGAAAACATAGGAAAAACCCTTCCTTTCAACCCTTTCGAAACCCTGGGGAACCACCCCTTCGAAACCATTCACTAAAACCCTTTTGAAAGCATTAAAATACTTAATCTTTCGAAAGTCTTTGGGTTCAATTTAAAACTTGTGGAAACCTTTCGAAACCATTCAAAAATTTACCCCTTCGAAACCTTTGAAAATCATCTCGGTAAAAACCATTTGGATTATGCCTTCAAGTAGAGCAAAAGGATTAGAAACCCATTAAAGTCGAAAGCATCTGTTTCGAAACCATTTAAAACTATCTCTTTCGAAACCATTTGGATTTTACTTCAATCATAGAAAAAGGGTCTTTAAAACATTTAAGTCAAAAGCACCTGTTTCGAAACCATTTCCTAAGTAAAGAAGTGATGGTGTTGAAACCATCCCTTCGAAAGCATTGGAGAAGTAGCCAAAATTTTAGAAACAAAGTAAACAACCCTTTCGAAACCATTCGGGTCGAAAGGTAGAAAGCGGCAGTAAAAAGGCTTTGACTTAGTCAAAAGCACTCATTCAAAACAAAAGCGCAACCCAATCGAAACCATTTCTTTAAATCTATTAAACCCAGTCGAAAGCTAACTGAGTCGAAAGCTACTCAGTCAAAAGCAAGCAGGAGCGTTTTTTTAATTTAAAAACAAAGTAATGCCTCAACCCCTTCGGAACCCCTATTTTCGACTCCATACCTTCCGCCTTCATCCAATTCACTATGTACTAGTTCCCTGATACCATGTGCATTGGTTTCGACCGTGTTGGAAGCGAAGCTAAGGGGGCGCAACCTGGTGGCGAAAGCATCGAAACAGTGAAAAACATGTAGCAAATAGTTCTTTTCACCTAACCTGCTTTACCTGTCAAATTTTGATTGGTTGCCTCTTTCTTACCAATAAAAAGTACTGCAATTTTCAGAACTAATCATTTTGAATTATTTGCAAAAAGGTCCTTCTCCTTTTATAGATATTGATATATAAAACATTTAAGTCCCATACCTTAAATAATTTTATATACCCATTAAAACACTTAAGAAAAATCTACAAAAATTCCAAAAAATCTCTATTAATATGTTTTCCAGCATATAAAATTTTAGACCCAAATCTTTTATTATTTAACCGTAAATAATTATTAACCCAAATTAACATTTTCTTTACTAGAAAATTCATTTAAGTTCCACAAATATTCATAAAATTCTGAAAATTGAAACCCATCTCTAAAATTTCATTTATGATCATCATAAAAATTCGCAAGGCATTTGGATGTCCTTATATAGGGATTTCACCTTAAAACATATCATAAATTCAATATGAACAACCATAATTCATCAACAAATATATATATATATATATATATATATGTATATGTGTGTGTGTGTATATATATAATCATTCCATCATTCAAAAACATGGCAAATTAATGCAAAATATTCAGAACTCATCTTAAAACCAAAAATAATAAAAATTTGAGATGTACACATTATTCACCTTAGCTTTAGAGATTAAAGAGATCGAGATGTGAATGGATTTGATTTGAATTAGCTTCTTCCTTAGCTTTTCGTAATCTTCTTCCTCTTTTCCTTGTTAATGGTGGCCGGCCTCTTTAATATTTTTGAAAATGAAAAGTGAACGTGTATAGGAATACAGGGCCAAGTTTAAGGGATATAGGAATGACCTCTTTCCGATTTTACCCTTCCTCTATTTAAATTTAACTCTTATTTCAATTTATAAGTTAAATGGCACGACTACCCTTTAATTAAACCAAATCTCAATCCCCTAATCAACACATTATTTTATTTTATTTAGATAATTAAATATCCTAAATAACTTTACCAAAAATCTGGAGTGTTACAGACTCCCCTCCTTAAAGAATTTCGTCCTCGAAATTACGATAAGGCACAAAACACATCAAACAAAGAGGTAAAACATACCATTAAACAAGTCAGGATAAGTATCTCTAATCCTGCTCTCAATGTCTCATGTACAGTCCCTGTCATCGTCACTTCACTGGACTTTGACTAATATGACCATCTTGGTTCTACGCCTCTTCTCATCTCTCACAATAATACTAATAGGCTTCCTCACTGTAGTCAAATCCGGTTCTACTACTAAGTCATCTAGCATAGTCGGTGCAATAGTAGTCTTCGGGTCTCTAACCCACTTTATGAGATGAGAAATATGGAAAACATCGTGGACTCCTGCCAAACTGCTCGGTAACTCAACTCTATATGCGAGTTTCCTGATCCTCTCAACAATAGGAAAAGGTCCAACGAATCTCAGTTCTAACTTTCCTGATCTTCCAAATCTGGTCACACCCTTCATTGGTGACACCTTAGCAAAAACCTGATCTCCAACTGAGAACTCTAAATCTTTCCATCACTTATCTGCATAACTCTTCTATCTAGACCGAGCCTCCTTCATTCTAGCCTGAATGATCTCAATCTTTTCTACAGCTTCTCAGATCAAATCTAAACCAAGAACCAACCTATCCCCGGTCTCTAACCAACATATAGGAGACTTGCATGGCCTTTCATACAAAGCTTCAAACAGCGCCATCTCAATACTAGTCTGATAACCGTTGTTATACGAAAACTCGACTAAATGCAGATGGTCCTCCCATGATCCCCCGAAATCTAATATACAAACTCTTAACAAATCTTCCAAGATTTTGTTAACTCTTTCCGTTTGCCCATCTGTTTAGGGATGGTAAGCGGTACTCATCTTGAGCTTGGTTCCCAAAACTTCCTATAGACTCTTTCAGAACTCGCTAGTGAATAAGGAATCTCTATCACTATCTATGCTACTAGGAATTCCATGCAGTCTAAACACATTCTTCATAAACAACTTTGCCAATACAAGTGCTGTTCTGGTTGACTTAACTGGAATGAAATGGACACTCTTGGTCAATCTGTCCACCATGACCCATATACTATCATTTCCTCGGTTCGACCCGGGAAACCCGTCAATGAAATCCATAGAAGTATAATCCCACTTCCATACTGGAATATCCAACGGCTGAAGCAACCCACTTGGCTTCTGGTGTTCGGCCTTTGCCTGTTGGCAAATCAAGCACTGCTTTACTCATAAACCAATATCCCGCTTCATACCTTCCCAGAAGAAACTTTTCTTCATGTCCTGATACATCTTAGTACCTCCTGGATGAATAGAGAACTTCAAACGATGGCATTCCTCCAAGACTTCTTTCCTTATGTTTCCTACACTCGGAACACATAATCTTCCTTTCTTTCTCAGCCTCCCATTCTGGTCAAGACTAAAATCTTTCAAGTCATCGCTCTCGGTTCCATCTCTTAACTTCCTTATTTGTTCAGCTAATACCAAATCCTCTTCCTGTTTAGAAGTAATCTTTTCGATCATCACTGGTCGAACTTCCAAACAAGATAACACTACAGTTTCTCTACTAGACCCAGCCTCAGATCTCCACCGCACTCTGCAATCTGCTAATGCTTCCAAATCTTTCCACTCAGCGATCATCGCCAACACTGCATTCTGATGTTTCCTGCTAAGTGCATCTGCAACCTTGATGCCTTTTCTCGGTGTGTACTCAATCCCAAAATCATAAGCATCAATAAACTCTAACCAACTCTACTGTCTCATGTTCAACTCCTTTTGAGAGAACAAATACTTCAGCGACTTATGATCTATATATAACTCGAACCTCTATCCTAAAAGGTAACGTCTCCACACCTTCAACGCAAAAATCACTGCTGCCAATTCCAAATCATGCGTTGGATACCTGACCTCATGTGGTCTAAGTTGTCTAGAAGCATAGGCAATCACTTTACCTCTCTACATCAGCACCGCTCTTAATCCTATTCCACACACATCAGTATAAACCACCTAATCCCGATTCCCTTCTGGAACAACCAACACCGGTGCATGGGTCAATAAGTGTTTCAAACTCTGGAATGCTTCCTCACACTTATCGGTCCACACAAACTTTACATCCTTTCTCATTAGCTTGGTCATCGGTGCCGCTATCCACGAAAAATCCTTAATGAACCTCCGATAATAACTAGCTAACCCAAGGAAACTCTTTATCTCAATCACCATCTCGGGTCTCTTCCAACTATTCACCGCTTCAATCTTAGTCGGATCTACTAACAACCCTTTCTTTGAGACTAAATGACCTAGAAACTTTACTTCCTTCTTCCAAAAATGACACTTCAAAAACTTCGCCTTCAGCTGATGCTGCCTCAGCGTCTCAAGCACCACTCTAAGATGAACTCCATGCTCTCTTTCATCCTTAGAGTATATCAAGATATTATCTTTAAAAACCAATACGAACCTATCCAAGTGCTCTCGGAAAACTCGGTTCATCAAATCCACAAAAAATGCTGGCGCATTAGTTAGTCCGAACGACATAACTAACCATTCGTACAACCCATATCTGGTCCTAAACACCGTCAAAGGTATACTATCCTCTACTACTCTAAGTTGATGGAAACTTGTCGCCAAATCCAACTGCGAGAATACCTTGGCTTCACTCAACTGGTCGAACAAACCATCAATCCTCGGCAATGGATATCGATTCTTTATCGTCCTCTCATTCAAATTACAATAATCGATACATAGCCTTAACGATCCATCCAGCTTCTTAGCAAACACCACAGTTGCTCCCCAATGCGAACTACTTGGCTAGATAAAACTCTTGCCTTCCAAATCCACCAACTGCACCATCAACTCCCACATCTCTGTAGGAGTCATCCTGCTTGGCGGCCTACTTATTGGTTCTGTCCCAAGGACCAAATCTATCCGAAACTCAATGGCTCGTTTTGGTGGCAATCCAACTATAGGCTCAAAACCATCCATGAATTCTCTAACCACGAAAACTCGACTCAACTCATCATCCAATTTCATAACACCCAACAAAGCATTCACCTCACCGCTATAACCTTCTACGGTATAAATAATCCGGTCGCTACAATCAGGGTGACTAAGAGATATTTTCCTATCCCGGCAAAATATCCTAGCATCGTACTCACTTAACCAATCCATCCTAAGAATAATCCCAAACCCCACAAAATCAAACACATGCAAACCGCAAACAAAAGTATGACCTAACAGGTCAAACTCTAACTGGTCACATCTCAACCCTAGAGTTGCATACCCTCCTATAGGATTCACAACCCGTAAGAAAGTAACTAAATATATGGGTTCTAGGTTAAGTTTACCTATTAAACATCTAGATATGAAAGAATGGGATGTACCAGTATCAAATAGAACGTTAACAGATATACCATGAATCTGAAGCGTACCTCCCAAAACCGCCTTTCCTTTCTCCTGAGCTGTTGGCTTCGAAGCAGCAGGCTCCAATGCATACACCTTGCCTTTTCCATCCTTAGCGGGCTCCTTGCACTGGCTCTTATAATGGCCAATCTAGTCATAGTTGAAGCAACTGGTATTCTTCTTTCCATCCCTTCCTTTGCCTTTCCAACACGACACTCATTAGCAAAGTGTCCCTTCTTGTCGCACTTGAAGCAAACAATCTCAGATTTCCCTTTCTTAGCTGCTCCACTCTTCTGAGCACCCTTTTTAGGAAAGAACTTCCTCTTCTGATTCTGCACAACCTGGACCTCCTTAGCCTTACTCTTCTCTAGAGAATCAAGAATCTCCTCATGCCTTAAGGCTATCTCCACTACAAAATCAGAAGGATTTATAATATGAGGTAATGTAGCCCTTTCTAACTCAGGCTTCAACCCCTTGATAAACTTCTCATTCCTCTTCACCACTGTATCCACTGAAGCATACCCATTCTGGCCAACTTCTCGAGCCTTCTGGCATACTCCAAAACATACATCTCTCCTTGCTCTAACTTAGCAAACTTTTCGATCAGAGAAGACTGTGCCATCACAGACATAAACCTCTCCTGGAACCTTCCCTTGAAATCTTCCCATGATAAAGTTTCCTCATCCACACCAGCCATCACACTGTTCCACCAAAACAAAGCCGCTCCCTGAAGCTGTCTGGAAGCAAGCCACCTCTTCTGCTCATCATTGAGCTCTAAGTCTGCAATGCAGCAACTAATTTTCCACCTCTATAGCATCCTCTGTTCCTAGAAATGGCTTCCCCCAAGCTTAGCATAATCTTCGCTCATCTTATCATAATGGTTAACTACCGGAACTTTCGGAACTCCTGCCCCTACATTATCTCATCCTACCACTCCAGCAGTAATACCAAATTGCATCATATTCATAAAAAACTGATACATAGCTCCCATGTCCACTTGCGGGACTCCAGCATCTACATTCCCTTCTTGTGCCTGACCTTGGATCCTCCTTGTACTAGGTCTGGCATTCCCATCGGTACCCTCCCCTCTTGGGTTAACTCTTCCTCTTCTACCATCCATATCTGTATTCAAACCTCATGAGATATAGAAAATAACCTAACAAAGATATGAGCCTAGAGATAAAGCGTATACTTATATATAGCAAATACAAGTACATTACTATAGCGTTATCCCATATCCCAATCTTACTCTAATCCCTTAGGATTATGTTTTAAAAACCATTTTTTTAAATTTTTTTTATAAACCATGCTCTGGTACCAAGTTGTTGTTAGTCCATGAGAAGTTGGTATTGATGACAACAACCTTAGAATAAGATTATAAAATATAAATACTTACATTATTGTTTAGATACATATGTATATGCAGGATATATATACAGGTACCATAGAATGAAGACTGTACAGTATAAAGATTCAAGAACTGATGAACTCAAGATCGAAGATATCAAGATTCAAGACTCATGAGTATTAAGGTTATCAAGAGTTCAAGATTTCAAGAATAGTAATTTAGTTAGGAATTTTATTAAAACTCCTAGACAAGCACTGACATCTTAAAATCCATTTTATTCGTGGAATGGAATCCACTTCGAGCCCGTTAAAGGGATGGAACCCTAAGTAGGATGGAACCTACGAAAAATCTAGTGGAACATTGTTTTGTATCCACTAACTTTTATTCAAATGTTTTACAAAATTATATCTTATTTTCAAAATGATTTCAAAATCTTCCTTTTTAAATCAAAAACATCTATCCTGGTTTTAAAATACTTTTAGCCTCAAAATAATCTTTATTTTCAATATCAAATTATCCTTGGTTTTAAACTATCTTTTAATTATAATATATTTAACTTTTAATATTTATATTTAGATTTAAATATAAAATTATAGTAAAATTTTATATATACCAAAATATTATTCTCTATACTTATTTATGTATTTTAACTATAGTTAAGTATATTTATAAAGTTTAAAATAGTTTTAATACAAGATAGAAGTTATTTTCAAAGAAAAACAAATTACCAAAAATAACTTAGGCCTGTCGACAACCCCAAGGAACTCTTGTCGACAAGGTGACAGTTTATTTCAAAAGTTTGAATTTCAAAGGAAGTGTCTATTCGTCATATCCTTTCACGAATGGACATGGCTGTTGTTCTACTATAAATAGGGGTTGTTTTAAATGAATTTATATTCATTTTTTCTCTGATTTCACTCCTCTTCTTCTTCCACATTTCTTTATATACATTTTTACCATTACTCTGCCGAAATCACCATTGAATCTAACTAGATCATCTCTAGTTTGATTCTCTATCACTATCTCAACAAGATCCCAGTGCTATTCAGAGTTATAGATTTCTTTGTATTCAATCGAGCGAGAAAAGGTTTGATTATAGCCTGGAAAATCAATCGGGTGAACTTGTTGCCCGTAAAATCAAGTATCTCTACCCAGAGGATTGTGAATCTGGAGCGGTGTACCTCATGGCCTTGAAATCGAGGGTGTAATTGTAAGAATTGATTTTGAAAGGAAATCCGTACTTGTGTTGCGGGACTGGATGTAGGGTAACTCCGAACCAGTATAAAATCCGGTGTGTTCTTTCCTTTATTGCTTTTACTTTATATCTGCATCTGTGTTGATTCTGTGATCATATCTGTGTCTGAATATTGCATACATTTGTGTTCAAATTAATATAAACTCAAAAAGAATTAGTAATTCCTTAAAACACTATTCACCCCCTCTAGTGTTAATTATAGCCTTAAGATCCGTAATCCGCATTTCTCACATTTGGTATCAGAGCCAGGTTTTCAAAGTTTCATAATCTGAATTTTGAAAAATTTCAAAATGGCTACCAACACTGGTACTATTACTACTACCAACACTGGTTCTATTATCTCTGTCACTAGTTCATTTGTAGAAGGTCAGTCTACTGTCAGACCACAACTTTTTAATGGCAGTAACTATGCATATTAGGCATGTAGGATGAAAATATATTTACAAATCTGTAGGACTAGACACTTGGAATATCACACAGACTGAATATTTTGAACCCACAACTAGTTTTGCACAGTGAACTGCTGAGAAAAAGACCGTCGCACAAAATAACTCTAAAGCTATGAATATTCTGTTTTGTTCATTTGATAGGAATGAATTTAATAGAGTGTCAGTTTGTAAGTCTGCATATGAAATCTGGAAAACTTTGCAAGTTACTCACGAAGGAACAAGCAAAGTTAAACAAACCAAAATTTTCATGCTCACAAATTAGTTTCAATTATTTAAAATGAATCCTAATGAGTCTATTCCAGATATGTATAGTAGATTTCAGGATATTGTGCATTCTCTAATATCCTTGGGAAAGGTATTTTCGGAAGAAGATCAAGTCAGAAAAATCTTAAATTCTCTTACTCCAGAATGAGATCAAAAGACACTTGCGATCGAAGAGGCAAGTGACATCAGTACCTTAAAGATAGAAGAATTAATTGGAAATCTAATGTTGTTTGAAATCCAAATGCTTGGGAGAAGAGAAAGCAAAGCATCTGAAAAGAAATCAATTGCATTCAATGCATTGATCGATGGATCAAACTCAAACAGCGATAATGATAAAGAGATAGCCTTTATGACCAAGAACTTTTGGAAATTCCTGAAATACAGAAAGATGAATAATCTCAAGAGAAACAACTATAAGAACTCTGGTAATCAGAATGTAGTGCCAAACTATATCAAATGTTTCAACTGTGACGAACCAGGCCATATCAAAAGAGACTGTCCGCATCCAGATAAGCAAAATCTTCCTATAAACAATGATCCGCAAAGAAACGAAAACGTGCATTTACCGCTACTCTAGATGACTCAGACTCGTCCTCAAGCAATGATGATCAGAAGACAAATAATTAAAATATGTGTTTCACAGCAGTTCACGACTCCGACGAATTCAGAGAAACGGACTCAGAAAAAGGTACACGTTTATAATACATTAGTTGAAATTGCATGCTTAGGATTGGATGTTTGATTGGTTGATTTTGAATTGGTGTGTCGTTTGAATTTTAAAATTATTATTATTATTTTATTTTATTTTTACTATTATTTTATTATTATTATTATTTTTAAATAGTATCATAATATTTTATGGAATATACTATAATTCTAGTAATATTCCAGATATTATATAGACATTAAAAATAATATATATATATATATATATATATTAGAATACTTAAGAGAAATAAATCATGAAAACTCAGAGACACCTGTCGACAAGGCCCCCCCAAGTTGTCGACAAGGGTACAGAAATTTGAAATTCAAATTTGAATTCAAATGTTTGAATTTCTCTCCATCTTTTCACTTCATTCAAGTCTCTGAAAAGTCACCTTTTGACCAGAGAACCTGTCCCTTGAGAATCTATTTATTTATTATCTCTTATCACAACTTTTCACTTTCATTTTCAAATTCGAACTCTTATTTCAAAATATCAAGCTCTCTACTCTCTACTCTAATGGCTTCTTTAAGAAACCCTTCCGCAATGAGACTTTCCAGAAATATAAAAGAGCAACTTTTCAATAATCCGGAGGCTATAAAAGCATATATCAACTATGTTAACTATGGAAAAGTCCATCCCGGAAAGTTTGCTTTATTTCAAGATTTCTCTACTTATGAAATCGATTCTCTTTTTGCAAACAACCAAGTTCTTAGTCTTGTTGATGCTTCACAAAATGAATTTGTTTGTTATCCAAACCTTGTTAAAATTTTCTATGCAAATCTCAACCGTGGATTTTATAATGGAAATGATGATGAAATTTGGAGTAGTGTTAAAGGCACTAGAATCATTTTAAAGTGTGATGTTTTGGGTACCATTCTCAATTGCAAGAGCATGAGAATGGATCTTTCTAGTTTTAATATCGATGAAAATGATCATGAGACATTTCATCACATTTTCAAAGGAGATGATAACTTTGAATTCATAAATCGAAACTTTCGACCAAAAGCAAGAATTGTTAATCTTCTTTTACAACATACTTTGACCCCAAGATCGGGGAGTTTTAACAATCCAACTTTAAAAGTTTGCAAAGCACTTTTTGCTATTTTTGGAAATTATGATATTAGTTGGGCACAAGTTATTTTGGACGAACTTCGTCCCAAAATTTTTGAAGTGGGTGAAAACACTTTGTATCATGGAATCTATCTCACTCGGATTTTTAATTATTTTGGAGTAGATTTCAAAGGAGAAGAATTTGTTTCAAGAAAAGTTTTTAATCACTCAAACATTTCTCTTATGAAAATTCCATATGTTTTTCAACCATATGAGACTCTAGCCGAAAAGGAAGAGCGTTTGGCTCATGAGGAGATGGAAGAGCAGGAAGAAGAAGAAGAAGGGGATGAAATGGAAATTGAAGAAGAAGAAGGTGAAACATCCTTGGAAAGTATTGACTATCCCTCTAATCCAACCAACAAAACCTTACTCAAAAATCAAAAGACCATTGTCGATAATCAAGACTCTTAAACGGTCCGTTAGTAAGAAATTGGATAAAATGTCATCCAAGATGAACAAGTTTTTCTCCAAAGTAAGGAAGAAGCTTGGATTATCTTCATCTTCATCATCCTCTAACTAGTTCTACCTTTTTATGTCATGTTGTATTGGTTTTAGTTTGTTTTGATTTGAATGTTCGAATAGTTCTTAATGTTTAATCATTCTATCGTTCTATTATGAAATGAAATTGAATTACTTTTCTGTTATCTAGCTTATCTTATCTCCAGAATAAATGTTAGTATATTATATAAATATATATATATGTACACACAATTATTCACAAAATCAAAATGAGTCATCAAAATTAACTGACCCCTGTCGACAACTCCCCAGAGACCTTGTCGACAAGTACTGGTCAGAAATGACTTTGCATTTTAAATTTGAAATTTGAATAACTACCTTGTGTCTATTCATTTCAAACGAATTTCTACACCTATAAATACATATTTCTTACAGAATTCATCACTCAAAATCATTTCTTATCTACTATATCTATATTTCTTCTCACAAACTCAAATATGGCCGATCCAATTCATAGTTTGACCGAGAATCTTGAAGAAACCCTTAATTCTTTCAAGAATATTCTTTCTTTCATTCTCCGTAATCAGCGACACTTAGAGTTGAGTCAAATGCAGATGATCAAGGAACAAGAAAAGCATTTCGATGCGATTCGATGGATGATTTCCTCCCTGCACAAAGATGATAATGAAGCACATCCTCCCGTCTCTCTCACCAATGAAAATGAAAATTGGGATTCCATTAAAGCAGACCCTATATTTGGAGAAGAAGGATGGGTGGAAGTTCCTCGTAATGTTTGATTTTATTTGATTGCTTTGTTTGATTTGAATTGATTGCTTGGATTGATTTAATTAGATTTGATTTGGTGTGGATTGATAATTGGTGTGCAAAACATAATATGTATAAATACACATTGATATTTATATGATCTTTGATTAGTTATCATGACTATCAGTATAATTTTCTCTTAATCTATCTATTATATACTCCATTATATATTTTATTAATGCAGGTACTTTAGTACAAGAATAAGGGGGAGTTATATAGTTTGGAGTTAGTTTTTGTTGATGACAAAGGGGGAGAAGTATAAAATATGATAGTTAGGCATAGATTAAGGGAGAGTTATTAGGATAGAAGTAATATTTTATAAAAAAAGGTTGTCATCATCAAAAGGGGGAGATTGTTTGTCCCTGAGAAGTTTGTTTTGATGACAACAACCTTAGAATAAGGTTATAAAATATAAATACTAACATTATTGGTTAGATACATATGTATATGCAGGATATATATACAGGTACCAAAGAATGAAGACTGTACAGTATAGAGATTCAAGAACTGATGAACTCAAGATCGAAGATATCAAGATTCAAGACTCATGAGTATCAAGATTATCAAGAGTTCAAGATTTCAAGATTAGTAATTTAGTTAGGAATTTTGTTAAAACTCCAAGAAAAGCACTGACATCATAAAATCCATTTTATTCGTGGAATGGAATCCACTTCGAGCCCTTTAAAGGGATGGAACCCTAAGTAGGATGGAACCTACGAAAAATCTAGTGGAACATTGTTTTGTATCCAATAACTTTTATTCAAACGTTTTACAAAATTATATCTTGTTTTCAAAATGATTTCAAAATCTTCCTTTTTAAATCAAAAACATCTATCCTGGTTTTAAAATACTTTTAGCCTCAAAATAATCTTTATTTTCAATATCAAATTATCCTTGGTTTTAAACTATCTTTTAATTATAATATATTTAACTTTTAATATTTATACTTAGATTTAAATATAAAATTATAGTAAAATTTTATATATACCAAAATATTATTCTCTATACTTATTTATGTATTTTAACTATAGTTAAGTATATTTATAAAGTTTAAAATAGTTTTAATACAAGATAGAAGTTATTTTCAAAGAAAAACAAATTACCAAAAATAACTTAGGCCTGTCGACAACCCCAAGGAACCCTTGTCGACAAGGTGACAGTTTATTTCAAAAGTTTGAATTTCAAAGGAAGTGTCTATTTGTCATATCCTTTCACGAATGGATATGACTGTTGTTCTACTATAAATAGGGGTTGTTTTAAACGAATTTATATTCCTTTTTTTTTGATTTCACTCCTCTTCTTCTTCCACATTTCTTTATATACATTTTTACCATTACTCTGCCGAAATCACCATTGAATCTAACTATATCATCTCTGGTTTGATTCTCTATCACTATCTCAACAAGATCCCAGTGCTATTCAGAGTTATAGATTTCTTTGTATTCAATCGAGCGAGAAAATGTTTGATTGTAGCCTGGAAAATCAATCGGGTGAACTTGTTGCCCGTAAAATCAAGTATCTCTACCCAGAGGATTGTGAATCTGGAGCGGTGTACCTCGTGGCCTTAAAATCGAGGGTGTAATTGTAAGAATTGATTTTGAAAGGAAATCCGTACTTGTGTTGCGGGACTGGATGTAGGGTATCTCCGAACTAGTATAAAATCCGGTGTGTTCTTTCCTTTATTGCTTTTACTTTATATTTGCATATGTGTTTGATTCTGTGATCATATCTGTGTCTAAATATTGCATACATTTGTTTTCAAATTAATATAAACTCAAAAAGAATTAGTAATTCCTTAAAATACTATTCACCCCCCTTTAGTGTTAATTCTAGCCTTAAGATCCGTAATCTGCATTTCTCACAGTTGTAACATCCCGTATCTAGAGGCCAAAAGCTAAGCGCTACAAATGCTGCAGTCATCCATAGTATTAACTTCTAGTGACAAAATACGGTAATGCTAATGGTATCCATAATATCAGAAGCAGAATATGAACAAAATCACATATTTCCAAAAACAACATTTTACTGATTATATTTCAAAAAAATTCATATCCTTGTTACATAATTCCATATCTTTTCCTAGGTAAAGACTAATTATAATCATTACAAAAATACACCAAGAGCGATATATGACGATGCCCCCTTGGTTGATCAAAGCAATACAGCCATATCTGACTTAATACACAACATAAATAAACAAAATAATCTAAAATTCCTAATTAGCTATCCGTCAGCCACCTGCTCGTCTCCGAAAGCTTTATTCGCCAAAATTTTTAAACTTGAAAACCTTAACCCTCATCTTACTCAAATCAATTTTGAGTACCCGAGAGTTTAAGGAGAAACAAAAACTTCGAGTCAGACATAAAGCCTGGTGTGAATAATACTGTTACATCTCGGTTTACTGGTATTAAGTAAGACCATACCGCTTAGCGGAACGGGTTTCCCCTCACTAATATCCTCTTTAAAACATATATTTTGCAAATCCTTTCCTGCAACCAAACTGGTTAATCAAACTGACTATATCAAAATAGCAATATCCTTTATACTAATAAATGGACTATCTGTCCATAAAACAGGTAATAAGTGGACTATCTGTCCGTAACATAATAGCAAAGTCTGTTATGCTAACAAATGGACTATCTGTCCATCAAACTGGGCTTACTACTTGCAAACTGGATTAACTGTCCGCAAACTGGACTAACTATCTGATCAAAATGGACTAACTATCCGAATCATTTTCTTAGGGTTAACTACCCTTCATCTTTTTCCTTGAAAATCTTTTCCAAATGATTTAACCTTTTAAATCATACTATACAAGGAAAATATATTCTTAGCTTTACTCTAAGATATTTTGCCATGTTATATATACTTTACTCAAAATAATGTTGATGGATTTTAATGAGGATTAGCTATCCTTCCAAAAAAAGTTAAAACCCTTTTTGACTTGAAAATACCTAGGCTATATGCCTATTTAACACATTCAAAACCTTTGTTTAAAACCTTTAAACAACCCTTTCGAAATCCTTGAAGGTAACCCCTTCGAAATAGTTGAAAGTGACCATTTCGAAACCATTAACAGCCTTTCCTTCGAAAAATTTAAACCATTAAACCATGCCTTTCGAAAACATTGGAAAAACCTTTCCTTTCTTTTCTCCGAAAGCTTCAAAACATTAGACATCCTCTTTTAAAACCTTTAAATATTGGCTTTCGAAAACATAGGAAAAACCCTTCCTTTTCAACCCTTTCGAAACCCTGGGGAACCACCCCTACGAAACCATTCGCTAAAACCCTTTCGAAAGCATTAAAATACTAAACCTTTCGAAAGCCTTTGGGTTCAATTTAAAACATGTGGAAACATTTCAAAATCATTCAAAAATTTACCCCTTCGAAACCTTTGAAAATCGTCTCGGTCGAAACCATTTGGATTATGCCTTCAAGTAGAGCAAAAGGATTAAAAACCCATTAAAGTCGAAAGCATCTGTTTCAAAACCATTTAAAATTGTCTCTTTCGAAACCATTTGGGTTTTACTTCAATCATAGAAAAAGGGTCTTTAAAACATTTAAGTCGAAAGCATCTGTTTCGAAACCATTTCCTAAGTAAAGAAGTGATGGTGTCGAAACCATCCCTTCAAAAGCATTGGAGAAGTGGCCAAAATTTTAGAAAACAAAATAAAAAACCCTTTCAAAACCATTTGGGTCGAAAGGTAGTAAGTAGCAGCAAAAAGGCTTCGATTTAGTCGAAAGCACTCATTCAAAACAAAAGCGCAACCCAATCGAAACCATTTCTTTAAATCCATTAAACCCAATCGAAAGCTAACTGAGTCGAAAGCAAGCGGGCGCATTTTTTTAATTTAAAAGCAAAGTAATGCCTCAACCCCTTTGGAACCCCTAGTTTCGACTCCATACCTTCCGCCTTCATCCAATTCACTATGTACCAGTTCCCTGATCCCCTATGCATTGGTTTCGACTATGTCGGAAGCGAAGCTAAGAAGGCGGAACATAGTGCCGAAAACATCGAAACAGTGAAAAACATGTAGCAAATAGTTCTTTTCACCTAACCTGCTTTACGTATCAAATTTTGATTGGTTGCCTCTTTCTTTACCAATAAAAAGTACTGCGATTTTCAGAACTAATCTTTTTGAATTATTTGCAAAAAGCCCCTTCTCCTTTTATAAATATATAAAACATTTAAGTCCCATACCTTAAATAATTTTATATACCCATTAAAACACTTAGGAAAATCTACAAAAATTTCAGAAAATATCTTTTAATATGTTTTCCAACATATAAAAATTTCAGACCCAAATCTTTTATTATTTAACCGTAAATAATTATTTACCCAAATTAACATTTTCTTTACTAGAAAATTCATATAAATTTCACAAATATTACGAAAATTCTAAAAATTGAAATCTATCTCAAATATCATTTATGATCTTCATAAAAATTCGCAAGGCATTTGGATGTCCTTATATAGGGATTTCACCTTAAAACATATCATAAATTCAATATGAACAACCATAATTCATCAACAAATACACACACACACAAAATCATTCCATCATTCAAAAACACGGCAAATCAATGCAAAATATTTGGAATTCATCTTAAAACTGAAAATAATAAAAATTTGAGATGTATACATTATTCACCTTAGCTTTAGAGATTAAAGAGATTGAGATGTGAATGGATTTGATTTGAATTAGCTTCTTCCTTAGCTTTTCTTAATCTTCTTCCTCTTTTCCTTGTTAATGGTGGTCAACCTCTTTAAAATTTTTGAAAATGAAAAGTGAACGTGTATAGGAATACACAGCCTAGTTTAAGGGATATAGGAATGTCCTCTTTCCTATTTTACCCTCCCTCTATTTCAATTTAACTCTTATTTTAATTCATAGGTTAAATGGCATGGATACCCTTTAATTAAATCAAATCTCAATTCCCTAATCAACACATTTTTTTATTTAATTTAGCTAATTAAATATCCTAAATAATGTTACCAAAAATCTGGGGTGTTATAGAACGACATGGTTAGGTAGTAGTAGAGTCCGACGTTAGTGATGAAGGAGGTGTGTTCTTAGTATACATTGTGCAAAGAAATTTAGTCATATCTGGATTAGGCATCCATGAATAGGAGTTGCTCGTGTTCACTAGTCTCGTCCATAAGCTGGTCAATGCGGGGTGGAGGGAAACTATGTCTAAGGAATGCCTTGTTAGATATGAGAAATCAATATAAGTTCTCCAGGCCCCATTGTGCTTTTGGATGAGCACCGGGTTGGCTACCTAGACTGGGTATGTTGCTTTATGAAAGAGTCCATTTGCTAGTAATTTTTCTACTTTATCCTTGAGTTTCCAATACCGTTCAAGGTTGAGGGATCGTCTCTTTTTCCAGATCGAATGATCCACCGGGTCAGTGTTGAGGGAATGGTATATGTTTGATGGATCTATGCTGGTCATGTCGGTGTGCCCCCGGGTTAACACATCTTTACTCTTTCTCAGGAAACAAATCATCTCATCCCTTACTTCTAAAATTAACATTATGCCAATTTGGATGACCTTATTGGAGTCAACGTTGTCAATTGATACCGCTTCAAGTAGAGTTGCTAACCCACCATCGGGGCTTGAGGCTCCTATGTGAGGGTCGAGGAAGTCATCATCGTTATCCTCTACTCCCTCTTCTAGGTCACACTAGTCCACTGCATATATCATATGCTCAATAATATCCTTGGATGAGATGGACATCCATGCATGAGTTGAAGGGCCATGGCTACCTCCGGCTCTCACAGACATGTCCCGTGGCATTAAGAGGGAAGGAGTTGTAATATCTTCTGCTCTCGTGTACCAACGAGGGTGAACTTGCTCATTCCATGTAGCTATATGTTCTGTTTCCTTACCGGGGCAGGCCAGGGAAACATTATTCTTATCAACCGTGCAGTTTTGGCTAGGGCGATGATCAATGTGGATGCTTTGTCTTCACGACTTTGGGTGACCTCGATGCCAACGGGAGCAATTGGGAGCTAACACATTCTCTTAGGCTTGTCACTACCGATTGTTGTTAGTACTTGTTGCAGCATAAGTACTCCCTTCTTTCTTGCTGTAGCGGGATGGTGTAACAATCTCTGGCAGCTTGTTGGTTGTCGCAGACACATCCCTTTCCTCCTTCGATAGGGAATTTCATCGTCAGCCGCTAATAGCAATGATTGCTTTCGTGTCCACCAGCGCCTGTATGGTTATTAAGATGTTATATAGGAACTGTAACAACCCATCCCGGAACAGACCTAAATTTCGACCCAGAAAAGGCCCATCGAAACTTAGATCCATTCTATGGTAAGCTCTTGGTAGTAAAAAGAAATAATATTGCAGAGCCATAACTAAAATTTCAGAACCCATAGTGGTGGAACAAAATATAATAGTAAAGTATACCCATTTATTTCAAAAACAATAAAATGTCATAACACAAAATCCAATAAATATCGTAATATAATATCCGTTACAACAATTGTTTAAATCCATGGGTACACGTGAAAGCAAATAATAATAAATACCGCTACTTGCCAAGCTTCTTCACCTTTAAGCATTGTCGTCGCCATCACTCCGTCCTTAAACTGTGTTGTAATGAGGAGGGAGTCAGAACAACAAGTGTTTGGTGAATAAAAACCTCGAGTCTTACCTTTTCAGTACTTGGGTAATATATTACAAAATAAGAATCTGTCTACGAACATAAAATCATTAAAATCATTTAATACTTCTTTATAAGGAAAGGAGGTGGGTCCAACCACTTAATTTCCATTCTAGAACAATATCCCATATCCCAATCATACGTCATAAATAGCTAATTATGTAAGAGACGGAATCTAAACCACTTAATACTTCCCAGTGGAAAATAGGCAGACCCCGTCATTCAAGGCCTAATTCCAGAAGCGTGCTCCTCAATTGTACTATCTAGTTGATATCATATGGAATCTCATAGGCCACTTAATACTTCCAAGTGGAATATAGGTAGATCCCATCATTTAAGGCCTAATTCCAGAAGCTGACGTTGTAGAGATACCACCTAACGTAACCCCTTGGCCATTTAATATTTCATTTGGGGAAAAAGGTGGGTCTAACCACTTAATACCTCAAACCCTGAAGTAGGCCTTTTGTTTTATGGTCTATACCTATAATGACGTCTCACATTAGCCCACTATTCGAAGGAACTGGTAGCCAGATTAACTGGGCAGATTTCACCTACTGGATTTGGAACTAGCCTCGTGTCATTACAAATATTTATCATAAGGATATCTCACATCAATAAAAGTATACAAAACTACTAGTAGCCTTAAAATGAAGGGCAGACTTCTGTCATGCAACTCTATTGACCTCGCATCTCTATGACGTAGCCATACATTAATTACTCTATATATACAAACACACACACACATCTCACCGTTTCATAAATAAGGCTTTATAAGGAATCTTTCTTATTACGCCTTAAAATAATAATTAGGCTAGATAAAAGTTTCCTCTTATTTTCACCTCAAAATCAATTACCTTCCTAATGGGGGAAAATAAATATAAATAAATGCCTAATTAACTACGCCATATATGCCATAGTTATATGTTAATTATGTAGATAGAAATAAATACATATTCTTGCTTAATAATTTCTAACCACATGGATTTTACACCCTAAACTAGCGTTTAATGTCAATTACCTTACCAATTATTATTACAAGTCTTTTTCTTCAATTTTCCAAGATTTCATGGAATTCAAACATCCAAAACATGGAATAAATATTCATAATCAAAACTGCAATAAAAGACTTGTAAATAAAATAGAAACTCAATTTATTACTTCAATTAAATGGAATATCTTAAACAATAAGAATTCAAATCTAAATCCCATATTCTATTCAACTCCTCTTTTTACAAAGAAATAGATATGAATAAGTGGTGTAAACTACGAATATAATTCATAATCTAAACTTATTATTTTATTGAAGGATCACAATTTAACTCAAAGAAGAAGGAGAAGTGGAATAGACTATGAAATTATCATAAATTGCATAACGAAACAAATTCCATCAAATTAATGTAAATAATTGGGAATCTCAGCATATAATTGACATATCGAATTAAAAAGGAATATTAGGGGATTTTATCTATCATATTTTCGAAATCCCAAAATCCCTTAGGCGTATTCAAATCCAAAAGAAATACACTAAACAATTGCTGAAAAGAAATACTAAGGTTTCCACTCACAAATTAGCCTTAGCTTTACTCAAATTGATTTGCAGCCTTCCGATCTCTTCCAAAATCTCTCTATTTTGATACACACACATACACACAATAAGGAAGGGGTATATGTATTCATTAGATTCAGAACAATTGCAGAAGAATATGTAAAAATAGATTGGAGAAAGAAATAAGTTAAATCCTTACCTGAATTTTCTATAGAGTTTCTGAATCTTATTAGAGAGATAGCAATTGCAGAGTTTCATCGTACTCCCCAAAATAATATGAATAGAAGTGGGAGGATAGGATCCTATTTATAGGAGTTGAATGCACTAGAATCGTAGGATAGATGTAGGTAGGAAACGGGTAAATCTGGAGACAACCGAATAGAACATAGCATAAAACCCTAGCTGCCACTGGCAACTTTCTTTGCCAAGCGGTCGACCGCTATGGTCGATCGATTAACCTATTCAAGTCAACTGCTATCCTATTTAGGGGTGTATATTTTACTTTTCGTTGCCGAATTATTTTATTCCCTAACTAACTTTTTAACATTAAACGTTTACTTAGCCTCCAAGCTAATTTTTGAAATTTAAATCCTAAATTTTATTTCTTATTTGAATTTGGATTCAAACCAAATTAATTTAATTCTAAAAACTTCAAATGCTCATAACTTATTTGTTTGAGCTCCGTTTTCAGCATATTATATATGAAAACAGATAAGAATTTCACCACGAACGCGACGGAATAACTTCCGTGGTTAAATTTAAACTTTTATAAAATTCCCATATCCAACTTTTCACATATTTAATTCAATTTACTTTATTTATTTATGGTTCATTTTACGGGGTGTTACATTCTTCCCCCTTAAAAAGGATTTCGTCCCAAAATCTTCCAAGGGGTGAACAACATAATCGCAATACATCCATGTTGATTTCGTCCTAAAATCTTCCAAAGGGTGAACAACATAATCGCAATACATCCATGTTATACAACCAAGTTCTCTACACAACCGTCTACTCAACCATTAGTGAAATGTGATTATGTACTACTGACATGCTAAAACGAGCTCAATTCTAGCGTGAGTATGTAATTGTGTCATGTAAGTATGTATGCAAATATCCTAAACATGCATAAAAATTTCTATACGAGTGTCAAGTGATTGTGAAAAAATGTAACAATATTTCCTACCATCCAATCTAGCAACCGTGATGCAACCAAAATCCTAATTTTGGAGAGAAAAATTACTACTGAAAAACTCTGGGTGAGTGTTCTTCATCTTCTCATCGGTCTCCCATGTGCTTTCTACCGGACTGTCCCTCCATTATACTCGGACCAACTTAATTATTTTATTGCGGAGTCTCCTAGTACCTGCTCCACAATGCGTGTGGTGGCACGAGACACTGTCTGCTCCATCTCAAAATCCCCCAACTGATCAGGGGCTACTCTTCTAGCGGTGTCATGATGGTATTTCCTAAGGTGAGAAACATGGAAAACGTTGTGGACTCCTGCCAACTTGTGAGGAAGCTCCACACGATACGCCAATTTTCCTATTCTTTCCAGAATTTTGAATGGCCTAATAAATCTAGGTGCCAATTTTTTAGACTTTCCAAATCTAATAACTTTCCTAAGAGGGGGAGATTTTGACAAATACTATATCCCCAACCTCAAATTCAAGTTCTTTCCTTCTATCCGCATAAGATTTCTGGCGGTCTTGCGCTTCCTTCACCCTTTGCCCGATCAAATCTACTTTTTTCGTGGTATTACGGATCAAATCAAGATCGAGCAACACTTTGTCGATGGTTTCCCACCAACAACTAGGCGATTTGCATGGCCGCCCATAAAGTGCTTCAAAAGGGGCCATACCAATCATAGTTTGATAGCTATTATTATACGCAAACTCAACCGAAGGTAGATGCTGCTCCAACGTCCTCCGAAATCCAAAACACAAGCTCTTAATAAGTCTTCCAAAATTCTATTCACCCTCTTTGTTTATCTATCAGTTTGCGGGTGATATGCCGTGCTAAGGTTCAAAGAAGTTCCCAAAGCCATCTGTAGGCTCCTCCAAAATTTGCTAGCGAATAAGGGGTCTCTATCACTGACCATGCTTACTGGAATTCCATGTAGATAAAATACCTCTTTAATATGAATCTAAGCAAGAGAGGTGTTAGTCCTATTTCTTCTAACCAGAACAAAATGAGCACTCTTGGTGAGTCTATAAACAACAACCCAAATAGCCTCATTGCCCTTTTGACTTTTAGGCAATCCTTTCACAAAATCCATTAAAATATGCTGCCACTTCTAAATCGGAATTTCCAAAGGTAATAATAATCCACTGGGCTTCCCGTGCTCAGCTTTTATCTTATGGTAGGTCAAACACTTAGCAACAAACTCAGCTAGGCTCCTCTTCATTCCATTCCAAAAGAAAATTCTCTTCATGTCATTGTACATCTTATCTCCTCTAGGATGAATGGTCATCCTTGAGAGGTGACACTCCATAAGCATATCTCTCATCAAGTCATCAATCATTGGGATGCAAAGATGTCCATCTCTTCTTAAATATTCCTTCTCATCAATTGAGTACCTCTTAGCATAGGGAAAATTTTCTCATTTCCTTAATTTTTCCAAAATCTCTACTAACTCCTTGTCTTCTTGCTTGTGCCCTATACGATCCATCAAGGCTGGTCTAACCTCCATGACTGATAGAAAACTTTGGATGGGTTATGTTGATGGTTGGAGGTTAAAATTCGAGAAAAACTCCAACTGTCTCCATTCATATATAACACCTAGGGTAACGTGTCTCCTACTAAGGACGTCGATGACTATGCTCCATTTTCCAGGGGTATATTGAATACCAAAGTCGAAGGATGCTATATACTTCATCCACCTGCCTAAGATTCAATCTTTTTGAGAAAATAGGTATTTGAGTGATTTATGATCAGTGAATAGCTCAAACCTTTCCCCTAAGAGATAATGTTTCCACATCTTTAAGGAAAAAACAATGGCCCCTAATTCTAAATCATGCACCGGATACCTCTTCTCATGATCTTTTAGCTGTCTACTAGCATAGGCAACCACCTGCCCTTCTTGCATAAGAACTGCTCTTAATCATGTGCCACATGCATCCGTGAAAATTGTAAATGGCTTGGTTCCATCTGCAATAATGATCATGGGTGCACTACCCAATGACTACTTAAGCTTCTCAAATGCCTTGGTGCACTTATCATCCCAAACAAAGACTAGATTCTTCTTAGTCAATCGGGTTAAAGAGGATGCTATTTGTGCAAAGCTCTTGATGAACTTCCTATAGTAGCCTGCTAACCCTATAAAGCTTCTAACCTCCAATGCATTACTAAGAACCTTCCATCCTCAGACAGCTTCCACTTTAGTAGAGTCCACCGCCAATCCTTTCTCCAAAACAATATGCCCAAAGAACCTAACTTCATTTTTCCAAAAGTGGCATTTAGAAAACTTGGCTTTGAGTTAGTTTCTTCTCAAGGTCTCCAATACCTCCCTAAGTTGGTCCTTATGCTCCTTTTTGCCTTTGGAGAAAACCAAGATATCGTGAACAAACACCACGACAATTTTGTTAAGTTGCCCTCTAAATATTCTACTCATCAAATCCACAAAGTATGCTGGGGAATTTGCTAGCCCAAAAGGCATTACTTCCCATTCATAGAGTCCATATAACATATAGAATGCAGTCTTTGGCTTGCTTTCCTATGCAATCCTTAATCAAAGTCTAATTGGGAAAAGACTTTAGCTCATACAAGTTGGTCAAACAAGTCATCTATTCTAGGTAGAGGGTACCTATTTTTCCTTAACTTGTTTAACTTCCTATAATCAACGCAGTCTTAAAGAACCATCTGCCTTAGTAGCAAGAACGATAGGGGCTCCCTACTCAGAAGTACTCCTGTGGATGAATCCTTTCTTCAATAGCGCTGAGATTTGCTTATTCGATCCCCTTCTTTCTTTGGGGGCCATATGTCTCAAAGGCAGAGCGATGAGTCTTGCGTCTTTCTCCAAATCGATTCGGAAACTCAATCTCCCTTAGGGTAGGAGACCCAAGACCTCCTCGAAGACATCAAGAAATTCGCAAACTACGGGTACAGATAATGGTTCTCGATCAACAAATAGACTTAGTGAGTATAAATGGCTTAACTCAACTAAAGCTTTAAGTGTATAAAGAGCTTCCAGGTCACGATCTCGATGACTCCTTAATCATACTACCCTTTTGTTACAATCAAGAATGGCTCCGTAATATGACAACCAATCCATAGCTAAGATGAGTCCATACCTCTTTAAATTTAGAATGTACGTAGTACATATGAAATCAACGTCGCATATGTCTAACACTAGGTCTTTGCAAATAAGAAAAAGATGGGTCGAATCCCCAATGAGATTGAAAACCTCTATTTGGGCTGTTGACCATCTGGGTTTTAAATTTTAATGAATTTACTACATCCCTAGCTATAAAGGAATGTGCTGCCCCCGAATCAAATAGGGTACGAATAGTAACCCCAAAAATAAGAGTTATACCTTCAATAGCTGCTTTTCATTGGTCCCTTGGTGGGTTACTGGCAATAGGGACAGCTTCAATAGCGTAGGCCTATTCGCTTGGTCCTTTCTTAGCCATCTTGGGACATTGATTCTTGTGATGCCCTTCCTCGTGACAGTTAAAGCACTTTCCTTTAAAGGCTTCCTTCATTAGACTCACCCTACAATCTTTGGTTTCGTGTCCTCTCCTTTAGCATCTCTTACACATCTTTACTTCCTTCTTAAACTTCCCTTTGACTTTTTATTGGCCCAAAATCTCCCCTTCTTAGACCCTCCTTGCTTTTGGGTCTATGCACGCTTCTCTTTTCTCTCTTATCTTACTCATTGGTCACGTGCAGCATTGTCGTTTCTACCAGCATCTCATACGTAGCCCCTATAGGTACTTGGGTTAACAAAATTTCTTTTAGCGGGGAATTTAAGCCCTTTACGAACTTCATGGCCTTTTTCATAGGTGTGTCTATCAGGTTCATCCCCAATTTAGCCAATTCAGCAAACTTAGCTATGTACTCCTTGAGGGTAGAATCTCCTTGTCTCAGCTGAATGAACTTTTCCAATTGCAAGCTAATCTCTGCTCTAGACATGAATCTCATCTCGAATCGGTCCTTGAATTCATCCTAAGAGGATATCCTGCCGAGTGCTCATCAATCACAAAGTTCCACCAATTTAAAGCTTCTTCCTTAAGGTGCCAAGCTGCCATTCTTCTTCTTAACTGATCATCCCAACCCAGTTCTCTAAATATCTTCTCGATGTTACCAATCCATGCTTTAGCCTTCGAATATCCTTCAGTTCCAGAGTATATCTTTCCTCCCATATTGAGAAAGTCGTTACATAGCTTAGGAAAGTCAGTAGGACGTGGTGCTGCACCAACAGCTGGGGCATGGTTGCTACCGGTGAAGCTAGAGGAATAGGAATCTTCCCAACAGTCTTAAGATATTGTTTAAACCATTCGGGCATTCCACGAATGGGTGGTCTTCCATGGGTAGGGTTTCCTTGTTTGGAAAAAGATTGATTATCAGCCATATCAACTATCTGTAGGTCAAACCTTTAGTGACGATTTCCTAAGATAGTATTTACATGTTGAAAGAAAAGAAAAGTTTACCTAGTACATGTGCGTATGTTCAAGAAGAGGGGTATAGGTATGTGGGTGTGTGTATAGTAAGCATTCTTTTGAAAATTCTTTTTGAAAAACCTTTTTCAAAATAACAAATACGTCTCTCATATGTATAGTTTTTCCCCGTTGATCGGGTAACCTAGAGCTCTAATACCAAATGTAACAACCCACCCTTGAACATACCTAAATTTTGACCCTGAAAAGGCCCATTGAAACTTAGATCCATTCTAAGATAAGTCGTTGGTAGTAAAAAGAAATAATATTGCAGAGCCATAATTAAACTTTCAGAACTCACAGCGGATGAAACAAAATATAATAGTAAAGTGTACCCATTTATTTCAAAAACCATAAAATGTCGTAACACTAAATCCCTTAAAAACCGTAATATAATATTTCCGTTACAACAATTGTTTAAATCCATAGGTACACATGAAAGAAAATAATAATAAATACTGCCACTTGCCAAGCTTCTTCACTTCAAGCATCGTGGCCGCCATTAATCCATCCTTAACCTGTGTTGTAAAGAGGAAGGAGTCAGAACAACAAGTGTCTGGTGAATAAAAAACTCGAGTGTTACCTTTTCAATACTTGGATAGTATATTTTAAGATAAGAATATGTCTACGAACATATAATCATTAAAATCATCTAATACTTCTTTATAAGGAAATGAGGTGGGTCCAACCACTTAATACCTTCCATTCCAAAAGTATATCCCATATCCCAATCATACATCATAAATAGCTAATAATGTAAGAGACAATACCCAAGCCATTTAATACTTCCTAGTGGAAAATAGGCAGACCCCATCATTTAAGGCCTAATTCCAGAAGCGTGCTCCTCAATGGTACTATCTAGCTGACATCATATGGAATCTCATATGCCACTTAATACTTCCAAATGGAAAATAGGCAGACCCCGTCATTTAAGGCCTAATTTTAGAAGTGGACCCCTATAGAGATACTACCTATCGTAACCCCTTGGCCATTTAATACTTCATCAGGGGAAAAAGGTAGGTCCAACCACTTAATACCTCAAAGCCCAAAGCAAGCCCTTCGTCTTATGGCCCATACCTATAATGACGTCTCACATTAGTCCACTATTCGTAGGAACTGGTAGCCAGATTAGCTAGGCAGATTTCTCATACTGGATTTGGAACTAACCTCGCGTCATTACAAATATTTATCATAAGGATATCTCACATCAATAAAAGTATACACAACTGCTGGTAGCCTCAAAGCGAAGGGCAGACTTCTATCATGCAACTCTATTGACGTCGCATCCCTATGACTTAGCCATAAATTAATTACTGTTTATATACAAACACGCATCTCACTGTTTCATAAATAAAGCCTTATAAGAAATCTTCCTTATTACGCCTTAAAATAGTAATCAGACTAGATAAGAGTTTCCTCTTATTTTCACCTCAAAATCAATTATTTTCCTAATGGGGGAAAATAAATACAAATAATTGCCTAATTAACTACGCCATATACGCCATAGTTATATGTTAATTACGTAGATAGAAATAAACAGATATTTGCGCTTAATAATTCCTAACCGCATGGATTTTATGCCCTAAACTAGCGTTTAACGTCAATTCCCTAACCAATTATTATTACAAGTCCTTTGCTTCAATTTCCCAATATTTCATGGAATTCAAATGTCCAAAACAGGGAATAAATATTCATACTCAAAACTACAATAACAGACTTGTAAATAAAATAGAAACTCAATTTATTACACCAATTAAATATAATATCTTAAACAATAAGAGTTTGCAATCTAAATCCTATATTCTATTCAACTCCTCTTTTTACAAAGAAATAGATATGAATAAGTGGTGTAAACTACGAATAGAATTCATAATCTAAACCTTTTATTTTATTGAAAGATCACAATTTGATGCAAAGAAGAAGAAGTGGAATAGACCATGAAATTATCATAAATTGCATAATGAAACAAATTCCATCAAATTAATATAAATAATTGGGAATCTCAACATAGAATTGACATATAGGATTAAAAAGGAATTTTGAGGGATTTTATCTATCATATATACAAAATCCCAAAATACCTAAGGCATATTCAAATCCAAAAGAAATACACTAAACAATTGCTGAAAAGAAACGATAAGATTTACACTCACAGATTAGCCTTAGCTTTACTCAAATGGATTTTCAGCCTTCCGATCTCTTCCAGAATCTCTCTATTTTGATACACACACACAATAGGGAAGGGGTATATATATTCATTAGATTCAGAACAATTGGAGAAGAATAGGATAATAATAGATTGGAGGAAGAAATAAGTTAAATCCTTACCTGAATTTTCTATGGAGTTTCTGAATCTTATTAGAGAGATAGCAATGACAGAGTTTCATCGTATTCCCCAAAATAATACGAATAAAAGTGGAAATGATAGGGTCCTATTTATAGCAGTTGAAACGCAGCAGAATCGTGGGATGGAAGTAGGTAGGAAATGGGTAAATCCAGAGCGCACAACTGAATAGAACATAGCATAAAACCCTAGCTACCACCAACAACTTTCATTGCCAAGCGGTCGACCGCACTTGGCGACCGGTCGACCGCTATGGTCAACCGGTTGACCTATTCAGGTCGACCACTATCTTATTTAGGGGCGTATATTCCACTTTCCGTTGTCGAATTATTTTATTCCCTAATTAACTTTTTAATGTTAAACATTAATTAAACGTTTACCTAGCCCCCAAGCTAATTTTTGATATTTAAATCCTAAATTTTATTTCTTATTTGAACTTGAATTCAAACTGAATTAATTTAATTTTGGAAACTTCAAACGCTCATATCTTCTTTGTTTGAGCTCTGTTTTTAACATATTATATATGGAAATAGATCAGAATTTCACCACGAACACGACGAAATAACTTTCGTGGTCAAATTACAAATTTTTTAAAATTCCCATATCCAACCTTTGTCATATTTAATTCAATTTACTTTATTTATTTATGGTTCATTTTACGAGATGTTATAGGAATGGCAAGTCTACCATAATAAATCATACCTGAACCTTATCCACCAAAGGTTCTTTGTCAAAAGTGATTATGTAAAAGGTAATCCTCATGGGTACTATGCCGGCATCCCCGAATCCATAGATAAGCAATGTATAAGGAGGATGCTTCATTTTATCAAAGACTTGTTTGAACATTACACCAACAGTGCTACCCCCATCGAGGAAGGCTCAATGGACCTTGGTGCCGGTCACATCAACTGAGATAACGATGGGGTCATGATGGGGGAAACCAACTCCTCCCTTGTCCTCCGCATTAAAAGCAATGTCGATTACATCTTCCTCTACCCGAGGGATCTTTGGGCTTGAAGATCAACCAAATACATCTGGTTTCTGGAGGCGAGCTCTCTCCTATAATGGGCCTAAGCCCCTTGACTAATTTTAGCTATGTGCAGGCCACTGCAAATTGACAAAATCTATACGTCGACCATGACCACTTTGTCATTGTCTACCTGCTGGGGTAGGGCAAGCGGATTTTGATGGGCATTACGGTGCTCTACTTGTTATCTTACATACTGAACTAGTGTTCCTTCATGGACCAGCCGCTCTATTTCATTCTTAAGATGCCGATACTCATTATTGGAGTTTCATGGTACCTTCCATTGCCCTTGGGCTCATCCCTCCATCCAGACTGAGAGTTAGTGGGCCATTGGAAGGGTATGCGATCAATTGTTGCAAGGTAGATAGTTTCCATGACATTGTTTAGAGTTGTGTAGTTGATGTACCTAGGCTTGAAGCGCATACCGTCTTCGACATGCTTTTCACTACTTTCCTACATACCGTTCTTTTGGAGACCATCTTCTCTCAAACCAGCTTTAGGTCTCTTGACGCTTTCCTCATCATTGTTGAAGATGTAACCTTTTTCCACCCTCATTATGTTGATCGCCCTTTGAGGAAAGTCAGTCAAGGATGTAGTGGGTTACTTTTGTAGTTCTTTCCACATCCGGAACTAATACCTTATCCTTGAACAAAGGGCAACTACCAGGCTATTCTTGTCTACTCCCCTTGCACCGGTTGAGTGTTTTACATATGAGCGAAGGGATTCGGTCAAACCTCATCTTATCTTGCCTATCACACTTGCCATCACGATCCTTTCTTTTGACGCGAAGAAGCGGGCTTTGAAGTCTGAACAAAATTAGGACAAGGAGTGGATGCACTGGCTTGCAAATGAAGGTACCAACATGATGCTGACCTGGTCAGGGCAAAAGGAATGAGGTTGGACAACTAGCCTACCTGGGCTACTGAGTTGAAAGCGGTGATGTGGCCGAACGGGTCAGTATTCCCATCATATTTATCTGTAGAAGGTAGAAAATACCTTTGAATGATGTAAGTGCTTAGGATTTCTTCGAAGAAGAGGTCCCCATTCTCATCAACTAACAGACCCTCGTCGCATGTACTTCTAGGTTCGATTCTATGCATTTCCTGGTGCAGGGCTGTCATTTCTTCTCGAAGGTTAGCTTCCACATGCCATAGAAGGCACCGTTCCCTTACTGGGGAAGGGCTTCTCTACCGTCTATCTAGTGTAGGGTACCTGCCATGGTGATATGGAAAAGGGAAAATACGATGCCTGGTTGGGGTAGGAGATCTACTTTTGGCGACTGAAGATGACCTAGGCGGGTAGGGGCGCCTCTCATGGGACTGAGGTGGGGGCACCTCCCCTTGGGGACAAGAATGGACTGATGGTTCCCTAGGTTCTAGACATCTGCCTTATCCACCACCATTGAGGTGTTTAAAGCGTGGGTCATAGACCCCATCCGCTATTTAAAGATGGTGAAAGGCAAACACTCTCTCAACCGAAGGGGGATGACAGTACATTGTCTATTCAGGTTATGGGACATCTTCCTGTTCGTGGGTAGTATGTATATTCCTATGGTGAATTGGAGTGAATCCTACAAGAGTTTCCAACACAATTCTCTCATGAACATCATGCATTATGTTGTAGGTACTGGGCAAAACATGCTAGATTGGTGTTTGGTCAACCACTAGGGGGACAGCTTGGTCAAAGTTTATAGTTGCTTGAGTATCCACTCTAACTCGAAGGTCGTTCACATCATAAGAGAGATTCCTTTTGTTAGTTAAGCTTTTGATCATGCTAAGGCATGCATCATTACTCAGCTAAGGGATGAGAAGACAACGCTTGCTCCAATAACCCTATTGGTATTGCAATCATTGGAGTTATTAGCTTCGTTTTCACTAGGATTTGACATAGTGCGAATGGAAAAGGAGTTTTCAAAGAAGTTAAGTGAAAAAAATGAGAGTTTTAGAGGAGTGTGACGACCCGCCTTTTTAACCCTCGAAAATCAACACCAATACATCCATGGTATTCACGTGATGCAAATTCAAGTGTTGGAGAGGTGGATGATCAAGGGTAAAAGAAAAATAAAGATAGAAGATAGAAACACAGAATATCACATCGTATTGAACAAATTAATTTTTTTACATATAGATAGTACATACAATCACTCTTAAAATGATGTATTAGAGTTATGGCAAGTACTAACCTAGCTAGGGGCAGTTCTAATTGCCTATCCCTACACAGGTGCTGGTATTAAACTTATACATAATACAATAGAAATAGAAATGGATAACTATCTATAGAGGAATCTTCTGCTCCATGCTCCTCCCAAATGCTCTAAGTTAAACCTAACTACTTGGCTGCCCAAAAAAATAGGGCACCCAGAGTTTAAGGGAAAATAAACTCCGGGTCAGTCATGGGACTGGTGTGAGGAAACTCAAAACATAGATATTTTTGAAAACAAAGGGTATCTCATAAGACTATGCCGCACATAAATACAAACGGATTTTTACCTTATGATAACCAAAACATTGTTTCGTAAAATCCACTGATATTATAATAGTGTCTAGGTTACAAATACATATTAATCTTAGCCAAAATTGTTACATTGATTAAATTCCAGCATAATAGGTATACAACTAAGTCCGAAGGCACTCATTAGAGAATGGATTTCATACAATGATAGATAAGGGACTACCTTCTGTACAGTACATCTCTAGAGGAATGTACCAAGGACCCACAGGCAGTCTTTTACATCTGGCAAGACCGGCCTACTCTTTTCAGGTGATCAACACAATGATCCTGAATAGTATCGAATATGACATCACCTTGGTTGTTACCAACCTTTACCGGGATCCCATAGCATACACCACATACATGACATATAGAGAGTAATCTAGAAAGGTCATAACCATATTCAAATAGGTGCAACCCACAAAGCCTTACTACATACCCTGTTTCAGCCATTTTCGGGTGTGAGGCCTGAGGTAACGTATTACCTTTTACAAAACAAATCCACTTTGAATACCACATTGCCATTTCTAATAACACATTATTGATTTCCACAAAAATACAACCCTCGATTCATATGCCTCAGGACTGGGTGTTAATGGTAAGAGGGGTTACCTCTCACACCACCAAACAGATGTATGTTTGTAAAAATCAATGTACATGGCCTTAGATATGCAATGTCAGACACTGGTCCATATAAGTTGTCCAGGAACAGGACAATTCGAAGACACTTCTCCTACTAATCCTGTTTGGGAATCACCTCTAGGATTAGTAGCGAGTAGTCCTTCCCAATCAAAAATTTTCAGACAAAGGCACTACCACCACCACATATATATATGGGAATTACCCTAGTGGTTAGCGACAAGCAGTTCTACATTATGAAGATCTCTGTCTTCAAAATCATTGTCTTCAACCTGTCTTCACTTTCGAATGCATATATTAATTCGAAGTTATTTTCAGATAAGAATCTCCCAAATTCGATCCCGGTTTCTACGAACGAATTATCGATAAAGATGTCAAGTATATAGGTGATTATTATTCAATTAACCAATATCTTTTATCCAAGTAAAATATCTTCTTAAAGATATGTCTTTAAATCATTTTCTTTTTCAGCATATACGAGATTGTTAAACCTCTTTTATCATATCCTTTGGTTAATTAAAATCTTTTATTTAATTTTGGAAATACCAAAAAATTTCAACTTTAATTACTTAGGAAAAGTATAATTCAAATCTTAATGAAGATTTCACATTTCTAAAACATATCTTTAATGGATCAAAAACAATGTTGTTTAAGGCATCATTTACTGTAAACCCAAACCAGTTAGTATTGAGTAAAAAGGGATCCATAGATTTTTGATTAATTATACTCAATACCGATTCCCCTATTCAATCCATACTATTCATCGAATTATGGTGGAATCGCCTTTAAATTCACACGGATAGTATGGGTTCCCTCCTTAGAATTTAATACAGAGTTTAATTAGAAAGTTCTCTTTACCATCAAAATTTTATTTGAAATCTTGTTTAATTTTGTGGAAAATTCCAAATCTCTTTTCTTTTATGATCCAAAATCAAATTAACTATCCCCTCCGTCAGACCAATCCAAATAGCTAGTGGGAGCATGCAACTGGTTTCCCAAACTTTAGCCTAGAGACTACCCCTCTGTCACCCATAAGACGGTCAAGTTATTTGATCGACTCTAAACCCTTTGAAAATATTTGATTTCTTATTTTAAAATCAGTTATAAAGGATTCGGAAAGAAAAACCCAGTTTAAACCTTATTTTCGAAAATTTGAAATTTCTTTGCTAAATTGCCCGTGAATAGTGCTTTTAAGGGCTTCGTAGCACAAATCTTATTTTAAACCTTTTATATTTCTAATTTTTTCATTTAAAACCCTTTTAAAATATTTTAACATATTTTTAAAGATTAAAAATATCCATTTAAAAAGAATTTGAAACTTTGGTTTTCGAATTGCCAAAGCGCGACATTTTTGAAAACTTGATTTGGACATATCTCAAACTCTACTAAATGAAATATCGATTTTTCTTTTTCATTTGAAAACGGTAACTCCAAGGGTCCAAAAATTTTTTATTTCAAAGAATTAAGACTTATAATCAACCCTACACATTCCTTTAACTTTTTAGGTCACGAAATCGCGAACTGCCAAAACACGATGGCTTATTTTGACTCTAATTTCATACCTTTCTAAACTTTATCGAAATGAGTTTTTATGTTTATAAAGCATTTATAAACCATTTTTATTCATGTTTAAAGAGGTTTAACTATGCCCTAACACTTTTATATTTCATAAAAGAAAGTGATTTCTTTGTGTAAATTCGACGTGTATTTACCGTGAATTATTTCCATCACCAAGCGCACATATTATCGCATCCAAAACATAATGATCAACCATAAAAAACAAGCATAGTAAACATGTCATATCATCATATAGTTTAATAAAATAAACCAGCGGAGTAATTCTCACATATATAGCCACCCTTCTCTTCGTGTTACGAAATTGACTATAGGTTCGCTATTCCCGCACCGAAGGTTATGATATCTGCCTTGGGACCCTAGGGTATGCTCGGCCTTTACTACAGAGGGTAGAGATGCCTAGATGAGCTCGGTCAATCAAGAAGAGAAGAGGAGAATTTCACTTGCTTTAATTTCAACCTTAGGTGGTATATCCCTATATATATTATGATTTATTTCGGTAGAACTTTGACTCGATTATGGAATATTTTTAAAAGGAGATGGAGGCCATTGTTATGCCTTAAAATAAGAAGAGAAGCTTAGGAATTTTTAGAGTGAATGAGTGAATTAATTTGTTAAGGTATGCCTTGCTATTTATAGGCAAAAATTTGTAAAATATTTAAACATCATCATAACACATCACATCACCTTTCCACCTTACCACTACCACCCCCCTCATGGTTTGGCCGTGCACTCCCACCCTCCTACATCATTTCTAACACTTCCCTTAGCTCTTAAGGCATGCACTTTGATGAGAATGTGGACTAATGTGGAAATATGTCATCATTAGCTTAGATAAGTATCATGATATTTTGTTTAATTTACCATTAGTAAATTTTGAGACGTAAATGTAATTCTAATGTGTATGTGTATGTACATGGATGCATATATATGTATATGTGCACATGCATGTCCCATATAACATATAACGTTGCACAACTTGCTCTTGTCTAGCCGTTACCAATCCGAAATCTGATTTTCGGTCACATTTTTTACTTCTTAGTTAATATATATATATATATATATATATATATATATAAACAAAATTTAAAAATGACATTTCTATTATTATTTAATAATTAAAAGAACCCCATTTGATTTTAAAACAATTATTAAATCATTTAAACTCAATTTAAATTCAAAAATCAATTATTTAAAAATGATGACATCATTAATGATGTCATAAAGACATTTTATTTTTAAAAATAAAATAAATAATTTTATTACATATTCTTGCTTAAATGGAGAATTAAGTGTATGTAAAAAAATCGTGTTCGACTTCTGATGGTTAAAAAGCCGATGATCGATAAAACGATTTTCGGTCATATTATCGATATTTTTCCAAAGAATATATTTTTGTAAACATTTTTCCAAAACAAAATCACCATTATTGTTTATCACATAAAACATTATTATTTATATTTATTAAACCTATATTTGAATATTTAAAATTAATTAATATTTCAAATCAAAGTGATAAAATTACGGGTTGTTACATCCTTCCCCCCTTAGAAGAATTTCGTCCCTGAAATTTAAGATAAGAAGAAGATAACTCAAAAAGGAATATATTATATATGACGAAATATATACAAAGATATGATAAGTGACTACACCACATGCGTTGAGTATACTATATTAATACAACATATATACAGACTATTCATCCATCCTAAACTCAGGATATGCCTTTCTTATTCTATCCTCGGTTTTCGAAGTGCAGTCTTCCGCATCACCACTCCACTGGACTTTAACTAATCTCACAACCTTTCTCCACAATTGCATCTCATCACGATCAACGGTTTGAATTGGTCATTTGATAGCTGCCAAGTTTGGCTCTACTTCTAAATCTTCCTGGGCAGCTGCCCCTATAACTAGTTCCGGGTCATGCACATATTTTTGTAAATGGGATACATGGAAAACATTAGGTACAATTGACAATCTTTCTGGTAATTCCACTCGAAAGGCTAGTGGGCCAACCCACTTAAGAATGCGAAATGGTCCAATATATCGAGGTGCTAATTTTCTAGCCCTCCCAAATCTTACTACTTCCCTCATCGGAGAGAATTTCAAAAATACAAAATCTCCAACTGAGAATTCTAAATTTCTACGCCTCTGACCGGCGTAACTTTTTTGTCTGCTTTGAGCTTCCTTTAGCTTATTCCTAATCATATCTACTTTCTTCGAGGCTTCTCTAATCATATCAGGACCAAGTATTAATCGATCTCTGGTTTCGATCCAACATGCTGGTGATCTACATGGATGAGCATATAAGGCTTCATACAATGCCATGTCAATACTTGCCTGGTAGCTGTTATTATAAGAGAATTCCACAAGATGAAGATGATCCTCCCACAAAGCTTTAAAGTCTAAAATGCAAGCTCTTAGAAGACCATCCAACACTCGGTTTACTCTCTCAGTCTGCCCATCAGTCTGGGGATGATATGCGGTGCTTAAACTCAGCTTCGTTCCTAAAGCTGTCTGTAATACTTACCAGAACTGACTGGTAAAAATTGAGTCCCGATCACTTACTATGCTACTCGGAACTCCATGCAAATGAACAATCTCTTTGACGTATATATCCGCAAGGCTTGAGGCAGTCCTTTTCGGCTTTACTGGGATAAAGTGTGTGCTTTTGGTCAATTGATCTATGATAACCCAAACACCTTCATTTCCTTTCCTCCTTCGAGGTAAGCCATCGATGAAATCGATTGATATTTGATCCCACTTCCAAGTTGGAATCTCGAGAGGTTGAAGTAATCCAGCAGTCTTTTGCTGATCGCTTTTGATTTGCTGACAATTTGCACATTTTCTAACATGAATGGAGATGTCCCTCTTCACACTCTTCCACTAGAACGTTCGCTTCATGTCTTTGTACATCTTATGAATTCCAAGATGAATATTAAGCTTGGATTGATGGCATTCGGTTAATACTTCCTGCCTAAGATTGTCAACATCCGGAACATAAATTCTTCCATTTAACTGTAATATCCCACGGTTATCCACTTTGAAGCTTGAATTCCTTTCTTCTTTAACTCCCTCAATGAACTCCACTAGCTATTGATCTTCTCTCTACTTGGTGACAATTCTTTTCAAAAGAGTTGGAGTCACCTCCAGATAAGCTATAACGGTATGCTTTCTTCATAACGCATCCGCTACTACATTGGCTTTTCCGAGTGTATATAAAATATCAAGATTATACGATGCAAGAAATTCTAACCAACGTTGCTGTCTCATATTTAAGTCCTTTTGAGTGAAAAGATATTTAACGTATTTGTGATATGTGAAGAGACCAAATTTTCACCCAGTAAATAATGCCTTCGCATTTTTAATGCGAACACAACTGTTAATAGTTCTAAGTCGTGTGTTGCATAGTTTCGCTCATAAGGTTTTAGCTGCCTGCTTGCATAAGTGATAACCCTTCCACATTACATTAACGCTGCACCTACTCCTTCTCCACAAGTATCTATGTATACGGTCAAACCACCGCTTTCATCAACAATAGCAAGGACTGGAGCGCTGGTCAATCTTTTCTTCAGCTCATTAAATGCCTCCTCACATTTAGGTGTCCAGTCAAACTTAACATTCTTTATAGTCAACTTCATTAGGTAAGAAGATATTTTTGAGAAGTCCTGAATGAACCTTCGGTAATATCCTGCCAATCCTAAGAAGCTACGGACGTCCTTCGAGGTTTGTGGTTCTTTCAAATTTAGAATGGCTGTAATTTTCCCTAGATCAACTGAAATTCTATCCCTTAACACAACATGTCCGAGGAATCTTACCACTTTCTCCAGAAGTGACATTTTGAGAATTTAGCTTTAAGCACATTCCTCCTCGATATTTCTAATACAATCTCTAGATCCCTTTCGCATTCTTCCTCAGTCTTTGAATAGATAAAAAAATTGTCAATAAAAACCAGCACGAATTTGTTGAGTACATCTCTAGATACTCTATTCATAAGGTCTACAAAATAAGAGGGCACATTTTTCAGCCCAAAATGCATAACCAACCACTCGAAGAAATCATTCGGACCTCTGAATGCAGTTAAAGGAATGCAATCTTCTGCTATCCTTAATTGATGGATTCTTGTAGCTAGGTCCATTTTTGAGAATACTCGAGCACCGTGAAGTTGATCAAACAAATCATCTATACGGGGTAGAGGATACTTGTTCCTAACCGTCTGCTTGTTTAGGTCTCGATAGTCTACATAAAGCCTTAGGGAGCTATCAGATTTTGCAATGAAAAATACCTCTGCTTCTCAACTTGAGCGACTCGGTCTAATCAGTCCTTTCTTTAACAACTCATTAGTTTGATCCTTCAACTCATCCTTCTCTTTCGAAGACATTTTATGGATTCAATGAACAACATGCCTTGCACCAGGAATTAAGTCAATTCGAAAGTCAATTTCCCGATAAGGGGGTGAACTTTTTACTTCTTCAAAAACGTTCGAAAATTCCTTAACAATCGGTACTTCTTTTAGATGTTTTTGGAACAAATTAAGGGCATACATGAAACTATCTCTCACCAGACTAGGTTTTTCACACGTTATTTTAAAATTTTCACTTCTTTTATTTTGCAATAGCACTGTCCTCTTAATACAATCAAGAACAACTTTATACTTAGACAACCAATCCAACCGAGTAAAACCTCAAATCCAATCAAATCAAGGACAATAAGGTCACATGAAATGTTTTAGGATAGGTAGTTAACTCGGACTTTTTCACAAACCATACAGAGATTAGTTGTACCCCGTATGGGATTAGACACACAGATAGGGGTATCTACTATTTTTGGGTAAGTTGTAACCTATCAACCAATTTCTCAGAAATAAAACCGTGGGAAGTCCCAATATCAAATAATACTCTAACTAAATCTTCATTAATGTAAATATTACCTTCCAGAACTTTGTTGCCTTTCACATCTGTGGAGATTAAGGATTCATCTTCGATATCAAAAACTCTAACCTGCTCCCCTTTCTTTATTAGCCGCCAATCCTTTATCATATGCCCAAGTTGGTGACAATTGTAGCAGATTCTTTTCTAAACCTTTAGATTCTTACAGGTGGTGGAAAATGGCCCTTCTGGTTACTATTGTAATTGGTAACATCTTTCAACCGATTCCCTGAGATCCTCCTCCCAACTTGCCTTGCTATGGCTTCTTTCCTTGGTGATTGAATTTTCTATACCTCTAATTGTTGTTGTTGCTTTGAGCTGTGGGCCGATTCTTCTTGTCCAAAGTTTCAAACTGGAAACCTATATCTACCAGACCTATAAAGGTTCCCTTCACATGAGCGGTCATCCTATCATGATACCGCTCCTTCATCCCAGAAATAAACATCTCATTTTTCTTCAGGGGAGTGTCTATCAATCCTGGCCTAAAGCGAGATAATTCATTAAACTTGCACAAATATTCTTCCATAGACATTTCTCCTTGTTTTAGATCCATAAAACTTCTATAGAGGTGGGACTTTCCAGCAGCGGGCATGTATTGTTCTTCAAAAAATTCTTTAAACCTTGCTCAAGAGAAATTATCTTCCAATTCATTAAGAGTAATGGAGTCCCACCAAGCTAGAGCCCCATCCTTCAATTGCCAGGAGGCTAAGAACCTTTTTCGAACATCATCAATGTCTAATCCTTTAAAGATTTTCTCACATGATCGGAGCCAAGCTTGAATTTCAATAATATATTATGTGCCTTTAAATAGCTTTCCTACCAAGCTGGTATAATCTTTGCATAGTGCGACAAAGTTAACCTGAGGTTGCATAGGAACTACTACTTCTTCAATTACTGTAGCATTTCGAGTTCAACCATTGGTGAATGTTGTGCTGTTATTTCCCCTTCTACATCCTCTTCGGTTACTCATTTCCTACTTTCTGCATATAGTAAGAAAACAATTTTAGAATCCATAGACGAGATTATCTTAGGAAATGGGTATAAAATACTCGAACAAATGTTTTTATTTGGATAAAAATTACAAGTACGCACTCTCATTGACTAAACTCATTCTAGGGTATTATTAACCCTGTCTCTAATGAGTCGACCCCATCAAGGATTAGGTGTTCGCTCAACCTAAGCTTTGATACCAAGTATGACAACCCACCTTTTCGAAACTCGAAAATCGACACTAATACATCCATGGTATTCACGTGCTGCAAATTCAAGTGTCGGAGAGGTGGAAGATCAGGGGTAAAAGAAAAATAAAGATAGAAGATAAAAACACAAATTCTCACATCACATTGAAGAACTTAATTTTTTTACATATAGATAGTACATACAACCACTCTCAAAATGATGTACCAAAGTTATGGCAAGTGCTAACCCAGCTAGGGACAGTTATAACTGTTAACCCTACACAGGTGCTAGTATTAAACTTATACATAATACAACGAAAATAGAAATGGATAACTGTCTACACAGTAATCTTTTTCTCCATGCTCCAAGCTCTTCCAAAATGCTTAAGTTAAACCTGACTACTTGGATACCCGCAAAAATAGGGCACCTAGAGTTTAAGGGAAAATAAACTTCGAGTCAGTCATGCAACTGGTGCGAGAAAACTCAAAACACGAATATTTTTGAAAACAAAGGGTATTTCATAGGACCACGCCACACATAAATATGGACATATTTTTACCTTATGATAATCACATTGTTACATAAAATCCAGTGATATTATAACAGTGTCTAGATTACAAATACATATTAATCTTAGCCGAAATTGTTACATTGATTAAATTTCAGCATAATAGGTATACAACTAAGTCTGAAAACACTTATTGAAGAATGGATTCCATATAATGGCAGGTAAGGGACTACCTCACATACAATACATCTTTAGAGGAATGTACTTAGGACCCACATACAATCCTCTACATCTGGTAAGACCGGCCTACTCCTTTCCGGTGATCAACACAATGATCCTAAATAGTATCAAATTTGACATCATTCCAGTTGTTACCAACCTTTATTGAGATCCCACATCATACACCACATACTCGACATATAGAGGGTAATCTAGAAAGGTGATGACCATATCCTAATGGGTGCGACCTACATAGCCTCGTGGCATACCCTGTTTCAGCCATTTTCGAGTGTGAGGCCTAAGGTAACATATTACTTTTCACAAAACAAATCCACTTTGAATGCAACATTTCCATTGATAATAACACGCTATTGATTTCCACCAAAGTACAACTCCCGAGTTCATATGTCTCAGGGAAGGGTGTTAAGTGTAAGAGTGGTTACTTCCTACACCACCAAACATATGTACGTTTGTAAAAATCAATGTATGTTGTCTTAGAATTGCAATGTCAGACACCTGTCCATATAAGTTATCCAGGAATAGGACAATCCAAAGGAACTTCTCCTACTACATCCCATTCGGGAATCACCCATAGGATTAGTAGCGAGTAGTCCTTGCCAATCGAAGATATTCAGAACGAAGGCACTACTGCCGCCATGTATATATAGGAATTACCCCAAAGGTTAGCGGCAAGTAGCCTTACATTATGAAGATCTCTGTCTTCAAAATCATCGTCTTCAACCTGTCCTCACTTTCGAACACATATATTGGTTCGAAATGGTTTCGGATAGGAATCACCATAATCCGATCATAGTTTCTCCAAACAAATTATCGATAAAAGATGTCAAGTATATATGTGATATTATTCAATTGATCAATACCTTTTATCCAAGTAAAGTATCTTCTTAAAGATATATGTCTATAAATCATTTTCTTTTTCAGCATATACGGGATTGTTAAACCTCTTTTATCAAATCCTTTGGTTAATTAAAACCCCCTTTTAACTTTGGAAATACCAAAAAATTTCATCTTTAATTACTTAGGAAAAGTATATTTCAAATCTTAATGAAGATTTCACATTTCCAAAACATATCTTTAATGGGTCAAAATAATGTTTTTTATGACATCGTTTACGGTAAACCCAAAGCAGTTAGTATTGAGTAAAAAGGGATCCATAGATTTAGATTAATTATACTCAAAACTAATTCTCGTATTCAACCTGTACTATTCGTCGAATAACGGTGGAATCACCTTTTAAATTCACACGGATAGTATAGGTTCCCTCCTCGGAATTTAATACAGAGTTTAAACGGAACGTTCTCTTTACCATCAAAATCTTATTTGAAATTATTTTAATTGTGGAAAATTCCAAATATCTTTTCTTTTATGATCCAAATAAATCAAATTTACTATCCCCTCTGTCAGGCCAGTCCGGATAGCTAGGAGGATCAAACAATTGGTTTTCCAAACTCCAGCCTAGAGACTACCTCTCTGTCACCTATAAGATGGTCAAGTTATTGATCGACTCTAAACCCTTTAAAAATACTTGATTTCTTATTTGAATATTATTTATAAAGGATTCGGAAAGAAAAACCCAAGTTTAAATCTTATTTCCAAAATTTCCAAATTCCTTTGCTAAATTACTGGTGAGTAGTGCTTTTATGGGCTTCGTAGCACAAATCTTATTTTAAACATTTCATATGTCCAATTTTTCCATTTAAAATATTAAACATATTTTTAGAATTTATTCCATGTTTTTAAAGATAAAAAATATCCATTTAAAAAGAATTTGAAACTTTTGTTTTCGAAATGCCAAAGCACGACGTTTTTGAAAACTTCATTTGGACATATCTCATACTCTACTAAATGAAATCTTGATTTTTCATTTTCATTTGAAAACTATAACTCCGAGGGACCGAAAAATTCTTATTTCAAAGGACTAAGACTTATAATCCACCCTACACATTTGTTTAACTTGGGTCGTGAAATCGCGAACTGCCAAAATACGATGGCTTATTTTGACTTTAATTTCATATCTTTTCAAAACTTTGTTTAAATGAGTATTAATGTTTATAAACCATTTTTATTCTTTTTTAAAGAGGTTTAACTGTGCCAACACTTTTATAACTCATAAAAGAAAGTGATTTCTTTATGTAAATTCGACGTGTATTTACCGTGAATTCCATCACCAAGCGAACATATTATCACATCCAAAAGATGATGATCAACCATAGAAAACAAGCATAGTAAACATATCAGATTATCATATAGTTTAATAAAATAAACCAGCGAAGTTATTCCTACATATATATCTATCCTTCTCTTCGTGTTACGAAATTGACTATAGCTTCGCTATTCCCGCACCGAAGCTTATGATATCTGCCATGGGACGCTAGGGTATGCTCAGCCTTATACTAGAGAGGGTGGCGATGCCTAAATGAGCTCGGCCAAGGAAGAAGAGAAGAGGAGAAGATAACTCGCTTTATTTTCAACCTAAGGTGGTATATATCTTTATATATTATGATTTATTTCGGCAGAACTTTGGCTCGATATTGGAACATTTTTAAGAGGAGATGAAGGCCATTGTTGTGCCTTAGAAGAGGAAGAGAAGTATAGGAATTTTTAGAGTGAATGAGTGAATGAATTTGTAAAGGTATGCCTTGCTATTTATAGGCAAAATTTTGTAAAATATCTAAACATCATCATAACACACCATATCACCTTTCCACTACCACTCCCCACTCATGGTTCGGCCATGCACACCCACCCACCTACATCATTTCCATCACTTCCCTTAGCTCTTAAGGCATGCACTTGGATGAGAATGTGGACTAAGGTGAAGATATGTCATTATTAGCTTAGATAAATATCATGATATTTTGTTTAATTTACCATTAGTAAATTTTGATGTAAATGTAATTCTAATGTGTATACATGGATGCATATATATGTATATGTGCACATGCATGTCACGTATAACATATAAAATTGCACAACTTGCTCTTGTCAAACCGTTACGGATCTGGAATCTGACTTTCGGTCACATTTTTACTTCTTAGTTAATATATATTTACACACACACACACACGTATATATGTATATATATACATAAACAAAATTTAAAAACGACATTTCTATTATTATTTAATAATTAAAAGGGCCTCATTTGATTTTAAAATAATTAATAAATCATTTAAACTCAATTTAAATTCAAAAATTAATTATTTAAAAATGATGACATCATTGATGATGTCATAAAGACATTTATTTCTCAAAATAAATTAAATAATTTTATTACAAATTCTTGCTTAAATGGAGAAATAAGTGTATGTAAAAAAAATCATACACGAGTTCTGACGGTTGAAAAGCTGTTTATCGATAAAAGGATCTTCGGTCATTTTCCAAAGAATATATTTTTGTAAACAATTTTCCAAAATAAAATCACCATTATTGTTTATCACATAAAACTTCATTATTTATGTTTAATAAATCTATATTTAAATATTTAAAATTTATTAAATATTCTAAATAAAGTGATAAAATTACTGGTTGTTACAAGGACCCTCCTTCTTATGCCCAAATGTGGCTAGAAATCCGACCAACCTTGAAATTATGGTTAAAAGGTGATACTAGCAAATGTTACTTACTAATATCTTTGATTAAAACGTAAAATAAGGAAAAAAAGTGCACTAAAAGTAAAGAGACAAGATTTATAATGGTTTGATCTAAGTTAATCTATGTACACTATGAGGAATTTCTTATTACTTTTCTTTTCTTCCAATATCTTTGATTGTAAAAGATAATAACAAGAAAGTAATGTGCTTGAGCACTTAAGTTTTTCAACCCTTTTAAGAATGTATGTATGCCTTGGTCTATCTATAGCTGCTAGAATTAATGCTTGAATGGTTGAGATCATAATGCTTAGGAGAAGAAATCACTCTAAACCATTGATAGGCACACACGGTGGATGCGTATGCCAATTATGACGCCAGATGGCCTGTGTGGTGCAGATGACGACAACTAGGGGGTTGTACTAGAGGCAGACGGCATGATAACAGGGAGTGGCTATTGCAGAGTTGCATTGATAGCAGCAAAGGACATGAAGTGATTACTGCACGGTAGCGCTTTTATCAAATGTAAAGTGCTTGTTTGTGCTAATCTTTTCAAAGGAACAGCGCATGCGAAGCTTCTTTGTGTAGTGATGGTCAGATGCTTGTAGCCATGGCTGAATGCTTCCAAAGGAACCGATGCATGCAGATGGAAGAGGTTGGAGATGGATAAGGGATTTGTTTGGCAGTTAATTGAAGGAACAGACCGGTCGAATATTGAGGAGCGCTTCAAAGATCGATTCACTCTTGTGTCATCGTCATCCCTAGTGGGTGCGTGGGAGATGCTTGTCCAACACTTATGCCAGTGCAGGTGGGATGTTCCCTGAGTGAGTTCTATCTGCCTGGGTCAATTAGGGAGCAACGCCAAGTGGACAAGCCAAGTACTGGTTGAGGGTAACGCATAGGCAGACCATTACTGTTTGAGCTTGGGCTGATCAAAATGCTGGATCATGGGGTTGTGCAGTTACAGTGCTTAGCGGTTCCATAACGGTGAATGTGCAAAAAGTTATAGCAGGGATAAAATGAGGATATAGTAGAAAATAACGCGGGGGCAAAAAGCATCGTTAGATATAATATCAAATATTTAAAGCTAATTTATTCTCATTCTCATATCATTTATGTAGAAAACAAAATTATTGTTTAATCCTATATAACGAAATCGAAGAATATCACGATTATACAGTCTAAATTTGATGACTACAATAGATTTCTAACTTATATCGAGCACTTTTACCTTAAAAGTAGGTATTTACCCTAACTTTGTTGATTTGGTTTAAAAGAGAACTAGTAAAATCAATGTTTATATATTCATGTTGCTAAAGCTGATGCTTAAAAGTCTTAATTTTGCTGGTGCAACAGAAAATAGCAGTACTTAAAGCGTATCTACTGTTAGTGTTATATTGAAAAGGTGTTAGCGATCAAAGAGCCCTATGTGCTATAACGGGAAATTTGTACGGCTTTAGCTTGGCTTTAATTGCATAGTTATAGGGATATGCGAGGCAAGATGAATACAACTGTGATTATGCTGACTAACTAGACAATATCGGTCGGCCTAATTCACACTTGCGAGAAATGTGGGCAACAAAATTTAGGGTGATTTTGATGTTTACTCGAAGGAAATTGGTTTTTTTGCTGGTCAAGTTTAATAATCATCTGATTATGATAATATTCTCGAGAATGAGCTTTACTTTTATGATGAAACACTCATCATCATGAGGAAATGGTCTAAAGTATCAAATTAAACAATGATTTTGTATTAACCCGCCCTCTGTAACACTCGTAATTCTTGCATACAAGCAACCAAATTTCATAAGTATCACGGATAACATTCCATGAAGTGTAAAATTTATAACAACACAAAGCATACCTATCACATTTATAATTATAGTAAATCTCACCGTGCAAGGAATAAAATATAATATCAATATAAACATGTAATAGATTAAGTGCATATCGTATCAGGAGACATAAATGAAATTCCAGTGGATTATGTATTTGCTAAGCTGATAGAATTATACATACATATAAATTAAACTTAAAAGAAATAATATAATAAAGTAAATAAGAACTAGCACATCAGGGCTTTTAAACTGGTTCGGAGCACCATGGTAGTCCTAGAATCTCTGTTCTGGCTTTTCACAAGCTAATACCCTCACTTCACCCGGAGGAAAATGTTTACATAGTACCCGAGCTGCTGAACATGTCTTTTCACTAACTCAAAAAAAGAACTACATTCGACAATAGTTGTTTCTCAATACACTGATTAGCCGACTTGAGTACAAGGGTCCTATAACTCATAAGGGCCTTTATGAAGTTGAATGAGCAAGAATTTTAGGACAAGTAGAAATCAGAGAATTGGTTTTATAATTGAAAGACTGTCAATTATTGATTGCTTTTAGTAATCATGAGATTTTAAAATCAAAGGATACGAATAAAAAAGTAAGTTGTTTAATTCCTTCAAAAACCATACACATATATAAATACCGAAGGGTGTTGCTAAAGAGAAACGACTATCACCATGAAACTCTACAAGAAAGATCGTGACCTATTGAAGAGACATGATGTTTGGAAAGTTTCTCATGGCCTTTAGATTTTTGAAATTTCCGTTTGCACCGGTCATCGGTTGGCCCCATCGGTGGATCGGTGTACATGGTTTTCCAAAAAATCTGAAGGTAAAAAAGAAGGCTTTTAAAAATATTAAAAAATTACTAAAAATATTTTTAGCAACTTTAAAGGATTTGAATATTTTGATGAGATTCTTATGAGTTTAACAAGATATACCCATGACTATAGACTCACGATGTTAAAGTCTTCAATGTTTTTCACAATTGCCGATACTTTGGGTAAGATAATAATCATTCTCCAAATTTGAGCTCAGTTGATATCGCCTCTTATGTTTTTCTGTTATGACTAATGTATGAAGTGATAGAGTTAAGAGTACGCCCTAGGGGTAATTATGTAATTTGTTACATATATCTAACTCGTTGACCAATCTTGTTCGAAATAAAGGCATTTTCTTTCTATTATATACCAGATATAATGTGTTATATTAATTAATTAAAAGTATATTTAATAGAAAATCCATAAATGATATATTTTGTGATAATAGTTATAAAGTGTTGCAACTGTGAGTAATTATCACAATAAAAACAAATATACCATTTTAAATGTTCCTAGTCAAGATGCATCAAGACTGAATGTCGATGTATCCTTTGAGACTAGAGTACATAATGCTCTCCAAATGTTGGGTAGTGTATTACTCATGACTACTGGAGGCACCTATGGGTGACGTACTAATGGCTATTAGATAACTATGGAATGACTCACTCGATAATTTTCTGTTGGTTAACTAAGGTCAAACAGAAAATTTCGATGCGACTGATTTACATAGTTCTCTCGACTGATTTTTAACATTATTTTAATGCTTTTTGACTAATTAATATATAAATAATTTAATAATATAAAATTATAGTTAAATATTTCATATGTTGTGTATTCGATTTGGAAAGTAATAAATAATAATAATCATAATAACAATGACAACAACAAAAAATATTTTTTTTATTTAATTTTCATAATTGATATAACTGTGTATATATATATATTTATTTAAGTACGTATATTTATAAATACTTTAGATATTATAAATATAATTATATATACATACATATAATTTTGTCACTGTAAAATATATGTGTATATTTTATTTTATAAAAACTTTATATATTATGTATGTATATATATATGTATATATGTTTATACATTTATATAGTCGCTTATTTAATTAATATCTAATTCAATATATATACATAAATTATTAAATTTTACATATATGCAATAAATATATTTTTCATATATATATATATATAAATATATTTAAGTATATATCTATATTATTTTGAGGGAATTAGGCAAAAGGACAAATTTTGAAAAAAAATTAGGCTGAAGGACACAAAGTTTCATTTTTGGGCTGAAGGACAAACTTTGAAAGAAAATTAGGCTGAAGGAAAATGCTAAATATAGTTAGCATTTTGTACAGTGCAAACATTGTACAAAATGCTAATTATAACTAGCATTATATCCAGTTTTACATTGTACAAAATGCTAGTTGTATTAGCATTGTCCTTCAGCCTAATTATCTTTCAAAGTTTGTCCTTCAGCCTAAAAATAAAACTTGTTGTCCTTCAGCCAAAAATTTTATGAAAATTTGTCCTTGTGCCTATTTTCCACTATTATTTTAATATTTATTTTAATAATAAGTTTATATACATACATATATTTAGACAACATATAATACATATAAGATGAACTAATATGTTCGTTGCGATGCAAATCCCAACATCTATATACAGACATGTTATACCTTGCACAGATTATTATGTTACAGATGCATACACATACATATATGTAAATGATACATACATGTACCATTATATTTAATTGAATATAAATTAAATAAAATTCCATCTATTAAAATTTAAATGAAATAAGATATTTTATTTAAATTAAATTTAGAAAATTTCTAAATAAATTGGACTTCATAGTCCCAATATAGATCCAATAAAGGAATTTTTTTGAAATTCATCCATATTTTTTTGCCATGGGGTGGCCCAGTTCCAATGATGGTATTAGAGCCCAATAGCCTATGTGGTTTAAATTAGTCATGTTAGGGTTAACTATTATGCTCGTAGCCCAAAGTTTTTCCCTAATAGAAAAGGCCCAGTTTAAATTGGGTCTTAGGCTAATTTTCAAAATTGTTTGAAAGTTGAAAATATAAGATTTTAAATTTAATAGTTAAATTTAAAATAAAATATATACATATTATAAATGTTATAGTATAATATAAAATATCAAAATGTTTCAAAATTAATGTAAATTAATTTATAAATTTATAAAATTTATTAATAAAATTAGTAAAATAAATGAATAAATTAAGTTAATTAATTAATAAATGTATACATGTATTATATATTATGATATATGTTATGTTGTTTTAAAACGTTTAAAATAACATAAGTATACATGTATGTATATGAAATGGATTTCAAAACCAGTATAATTTAATTAATATTATTTAATTAAACAAAATTAATTAAAGGTTGATTAATTAAATAAATAAATTAATGATTAATTAGTTAAATAATATGTACATATATATGATATATGTGTTATATTATAAAGGTTATAGTATATGATAAAATTAAATACAAATGTTATATTAAGTTAATATGAAATTGATTAAATTGTTAATTAATTAAATAATATTTAATCAATATATTATTATATATATAAGTAATATAAAATATAAAAGTTATATAATAATAGAAAATTATATAATATAAATGTATAATAAAAGGTGGAATAGTAAGAAATCTAAAATAGACTTAAGAGATAAATACATATGTATAGTACGTATACCGTGATTTCAGATGTGTCCGACACTTGAATCAAGAGGGTATTTTATAAGAAGCACATTATATAGCTTTAACAATCTTTACGACTCGTCACAATGAATTGTTGATGTTAAAGCAAGACAAATCATAGACTAACCAAATCTCAAATATATTATATGTTTGAAACTCGGTGTGTAAAAATCACAAATATTCTCTATTAAGAAAACCAAAAACCCTAGCAATGGCTTCCATGATAATAAAAAATAACCCAATCTTTGAAAAAAACCCTGATCAGATCTCTAGAGGCTCCCCTCACCTTCTCAATCCCTCTCTCATTTCCTCTCCTCCTTCTAATCCAAAAGATAAACCACCTGATCAAGATGAGGAAGGATTCCAAATAGTTATGAATCAGCGCAGAACTAACTCTGCAAAATCTCAGAATCCCTCGCAAAGATCAACAATGGTTCAATCAGATAGATCATCGGCTAGACCTACGTCCTTAGGACGGGAAAAATACACAAATCCGTCTAATAGGCAATCAAGATCCAGCCAATTGACGAAGACACCAAGAACTCAACCTTCTGCCACATACATTTCAACAAGGGCAGCCTCATCCTGGGCAGATTTAGTCAAGAATGGTGGCTTCAGCAATAATACTGATCTCAGTTACTCTGCCCCCATCAATTTGGGAGACAAGAAAATAGTGGTCGTTAAAGAGGAAATAAGCAAAAGGACTGAGGATAAATGGAGCAACTCTATCATAGCTTATGTTTATGGAACTCGTCCAAACTATCATCATTTCAGGAATTTTGTTTCTAAAACTTGGAACCCTATGGGTAACTTCGAAATCTTTACAAGAAACAATGGCTTCTTCATTATTAGATTCTCAATGGAGCAAGACTGTGTCAAAGTTACTCAAAATGGTCCCTTCTTTATCAATGGCAAATTAATAATCTTGAAAAGATGGGACAAGAATCTAATTCTTGATCGTGACCTTCTCTCTACCTATCCAATCTGGATTAGGCTACCTGAGTTAAACCTCCGATTATGGGATAAGGAGGCTTTTGCCGCCATAGCTAGTGTAGTGGGTAAACCGCTAAAACTAGACGAGCCTACAGCTAAGGAGACTCGTCTTAGCTATGCCAGAATTCTAGTTGAGATAAAGGCCATAGATGATCTACCAGATATAGCGTTAATATCCATGCACAATGGAGAAAGCATCAAACAAATCATTGAATACGAATTTATTCCTCCTAGATGTCAAAAATGTGCTTGTTTTGGGCACCTCTCTGATACTTGCTCTTGGAAAACTGTTTGGAAAGAGAAAAAATCTTCCAATAATAATTTGGATAAAAACTCTTTGGACATTTCAGAAAATGAAAGCGATCGAAATCAAGTAAATCAAGTTCTGGAAAAGATCTCTTATGACAATAATATCGCTACAAACAATTGTGATGCTGAAAATCTTTTACAAATTTCTGAAATCAATATGAGCTCAGAGGCCCCAAAAGAAAATGTTGGGAAAAATCTTGCCGAATTGACTGAGCAATCAGAGAGTTTCACCCCACAAGCTTTTTCAAGTGAGAATAAGGATAAAACCACAATTCTTAATGTAGCCATGGATACTGATCAGCAACAGATGGAAACAGTTGCCTCTTCAGATCATTATGGCAATTCCCAGAAAGATAATAATATTCAAACTTATTACAAAGAGGACCAGATAGAACAGTTCTTGCTTCCTCCCCCCCTTCAGGAGAAAGCAATTTTAGTTACAAATATGGTTTCTAATCAACTAGATACTGTTTCAAACTATCAAATTGCCTCAAAATTCAACACTTCAGAAAGTTGTGCTCTGCCTGAATCCTTGATGGAGAATGCTGGATTGCTATTCTCTTCTGTCTCCTCCTCTCCTGTCAAAAGCAAAAGGAAGAAGACCAGGAAAAAGTCCATACATGAAATCATAAATAACAATACAGAAGGCAATCCAAACAGTCCAACTACTAACTCTTTTGAGAAGAAATACATTACTAAAAACCCAAAATGGGAAGAATTTCTCAAAGTTCATAACAAAAAAGGTTGCAAAAGGAAAGGAGAAAAAGCTACTGAAAGCTTGGGAATCAACAGCAAAATCCTGATTTAGCTGTTATTGTATCCTTTAGTATCCTTTATTTCCTTTTTTATTATTATGAATATTATTACTTGGAATGTCAGAGGTCTTAACTCTCCTGAGAGGAAATTAGACCTTTCAAATTTATTGTCTTCTCATAAACCATCTCTTGTAGGCATTTTAGAACACAAATTGTCGGATAAAAACATTGATCTGTTTAGGATTAATAACCTTAATAATTGGCATCTTATACACAATAATTCTATGGGGGGAAATGGTAGGATCATTGTTCTTTGGGATCCTACCATTTGGGACCTCTGTAACTTTACCCTCAATTTTCAATTCATTCACTGTAGCTTCAAAAATAAAGGCGGTTTACAAATATTTCTCTTTTATTTATGCCTCCAACTTTGAAAAGGATAGAACTCTTCTCTGGAATTCTCTCGTTCAGCTTAACTATAATATTTCCCTCCCATGGGTTATTATGGGTGACTTTAATACAATTACTAAAGTTCACGAAAAATGAGGAGGAATTCCAGTTCCACTAAAAAAACTAGAATTCTTCTCTAATTTTCTCATAAAAACTGGTTTAATTGAGCCTATCATCAATGGTAATAAATTCACTTGGAAATCTGGTGAATTTAGAAACATTCACTGTAAACTTGATAGGATTCTTGTCAATAGATCTTTTATAAATCATTTCTCTGACTTTAATTGCTACACTTTACCTCAATACACTAGTGATCATACTCCCATTCAACTTACATTATCTCAAATTTCTACAACAAGGAAAAGCTTTCCTTTTAGATTCAAGAATGGATGGGTCTTTGACTCAGATTATAAAAAGGTTTTTCAAAATAGCTTACATTTTCCCTCAAATGGTTCTGCTCAGTTTAATTTCAAAAACTTTCTCCATTTTACTAAAAACAATCTTAAAGCTTGGAATTGTACCAAAAATAAAAACAATAATGAAATTAAACAAATTAGAGAGGACTGTGCTAAATTACAAGACAACGTTGATATTAATAGCTCTGATAAATTCAAAATTAAAGAATTCTATCAATTACAGAAAAATCTTTCCAACACCCTTCATGTTGAAGCTGCTAACATTAGGCAGAAAGCCAAAGTTAATTGGCTTTCTCAAGGGGATTTGCCTACTAAATTCTTTTATGCTAAAATGTCTGGCAGGAAATATCATAACAATGTTGGTAAATTAATCAATAGTAATGGTAAGATCATCAATGAAGCCCCTTTATTAGAAAAAGAAGCTATTCTCTATTTCACTGAGTTGTTTTACACTGAGGATAACTCCTACACTTTTCCAACCATTTTCCCTAAGTATGTTCTTCATCCTAACAGTGAGGATATTCTCCTTGCTCCTATTTGTATTGATGATATTAAAAAAATCGTCTTTTCTGCCAAAGATGATAAAAGCCCTAGGCCAGATGGGTTTGGGGCCAAATTTTACAAAACTCACTGGGAAGATATTAAAAACATGTTATATGAGGCAGTCAATGAATTTTTCATTTCTGGTAGGCTTTTAAAAAATATTAATCATACTTTTATAACCCTTGTCCCTAAAACCAAAAATCCTACTTGTCTGGGAGATTACAGACCCATTGCCTGCTGCAATTTCCTTTACAAAATTATTGCCTCTATTCTTAGTAGCAGAATTAAATGCTTTTTAAAATTTCTCATTTCCAAAAACCAATGTGCTTTTATTCCTGACAGGTTTATTGTTGAAAATACTCTTCTATCTCATGAACTCCTAAGGGATTTCAATCAAGCTGGTAAAAATAAAATGTGTCTTAAAATTGACCTTCACAAAGCATTTGATAAAATAAACAGAAATTTTATTATTTACATGATGGGTCAACTAGGTTTTAATGAAAAATTTTGTAACTTAGTCAAGGAATGTATATGTAATCACTACACCACAAAAGGCTTTTAACAGCGTTTGATAAACGCTGTAATATGATACAACAGCGATATTACAAACGCTGTATAACGACATGCTGTCGTATATACATAACTTACAACAGCTTTTCTATAAACGCTGTTGAAACATCTCTGTAACAGCGTTTATTACGAGCTGTCAATAATCTTTTTACAGCGTTTTCAGACATGCTGTATTATGTTTCAACAGCGTTTATAATTTAGTTGTCGAAGATGTTCAAATTCTACTTTAACTGTTTACAACAGCTTTTTCTAAACGCTATTACTGAATCATCAACAATTTCGACAACATGTTAAAAACGCTGTGATTGAATCATCAACTATTTCGACAGCATGTAATAAACGCTGTTATTGACAGTTTCAAGATAATTACAGCACGAATTAAACGCTGTTGTTTCTTCATTGACAGCATTAATCAAACGATGTCTTCTATTTATATAACAGCTTTAATATTCCACTCTATTTTTGAATATTCCAAAACTATATTTTAAGCATATTCAAGCAACTAGTATATATAACAGGTTCTAATAACTATTAATTGGTTACATAAACTAGTTAAGATAATATTAATAAACAAAAGACATCCATAAACCAAGTTTCAATAATATCCATAAACAAAAATAACAAAGTAAACCAAGTTGCCACAAATTCTGTTAAACAAAGACACGTTATATGTTAAGTAAAAGTATAATATCAATACAGTAAATCCACACCAAATGCCAACAACAAAACGTGCATCTAAAAAGTTTCATATGCTTGCTACTTGCTACGGAAGAAGAATGTGTCATCGCCATCTTTAATTACCTGCAATGAAGAAATTTGAAATGATCAGTGAGTAAACGCCATCTAAAAATTTGAAGTTTCATATGCTAAAATGCTTAACTGCGCCAAAATTTATATCCAGTGGATAAAACCCATTTTTAGAAAAGATGGAACAGAAATAATGATTTATACACACTAGGTTTCAACAGATTCCAAAGCTTGAATTGTACTATGCTTCTATGATTTCCAAGCTTGTATTCAACTATGTTCCTTATTTCTAGCATTCAAGGCACTAGGTTTTCATTTTTTAACACAGAACATGTTTTGTGGTTATGATTCTTGCTGGGAAAATCAGAAAAGAAGAAAAACGTGAAAACAAAAATGGAGTACATGGTAATGGTATAGATTTATAGAAGGGCAATGTATTGAATAAATTTTATTACTTTTAGTGTAAAGAAAATAAGGGGAGGATAATACAATACAAGTTAACTCTGGTCATATCCAAACATTTTGGTCCAGATATATTTTCCATTTTGATCATATTTTATCAGGGGCACCAATAGGTTTTCCTCGAGAAGTAGTTATTAATTGGTAATTCTGGTAAACTGAATGAGGATTTAGTATATGTTTCTAATTTTTTTGCTTCATTTTTCTGTAAGCCTGTAACATTTGGACTTGGACATTAGCCTTTTAACTGCTTCGTTGAAACAAATAGTGACGAATCTTACCTTGTTTATTTCACTTTAGGCTTCATTAAATCAGAAGCCAAACCCCGAGAATGCAAAATCTTGTCCACGGTTTATTTTAAAAGTGGATCGATATATGAGCAACTATTTGACATCAGGAAAGCGCACAAAACTGGCAGTCTTAAGTAGTTCTCTCAAAGTTTGGATTCTACTGAAGGTATATATTTTCTTTCTTTAGAGGCGAATTTTTGGTACATACCTTAAATGTCGATAAATGTGATCTTGTAAGAAAAGCTAAGGCTAATAGTGTTTTACCTAGAGCAAGTAAAAATTGATTTATAATTCTTTCGGTATATTTCATGAATCCTGGAATTCTTGTAATTGTTGATAATGATTAAATCATTAAACACATAATTTTAGTAAATAGATAAGGTCTTAAAAGTCAAACTGATAATTTGGGGAGGTTTTCTCAAGGCTAAATTACATTATTACTCATCAAATCTTATTTAACTATTTAAAATAGACAGTTTTTTTTAAAGTCGAAAAAAAAACAAAAATAGATATGTTTAACTAAACTAAATATTAAGTCCAAAATTTATTGATTTAGAATAAATATTTCACCTTTTATAATGTAATTTTAAATATTTTCGAATTTCTTCAAAAGCTCAATTTTTCTTAATCTTTTTCCTAACTTTTAAGTTGGAATTAAGAAATTGAAAAACAAAATATCTTTTCTGGAATAAAATAAATTTTAAAATATTCCTTTTCAATGCAATTATATCAGTATATTTTAAAGTTACTTGTACTCTCTATATATATTTTGCGTGCTCACACACAAATCAAGTATTCTCCTCTTATTTCAACTTCAGTTGATAATCTCTGCCTCCATTTATTCCTTGGGCTGCCTAAAAATTAGTAATCAATTCTTTCTTCATTATAGTAAAACTTGTCTATTATTTGTTAGTGTTCGTCAAAATCTGGGTTTTTGAATTTTGAAAATATGGTGGGATAAGGCTATGTGGAAATTAGGATCCGTCTCTTATTTTCAAACTTAATACACAAAAAACCTTCTCAAAAACAAGTTTTAAATTACATCCTGTAATTATTTTCAACATAATTTTTTTTTAGTTTTTTATATAAAAAATCAAATCCGCACAGACGAAGTTTAATATGATCAAAATTAAACTCCTCTGCTTTTTTTTGTGTGCAAACATTTACAGTCTAAGAAACAGCAAATATTTGTAGTTTGACTGAAATTAAAGAATAGAGGTGCTTTTTGAAACTTGTTTTTGGAAGGGGCGACTATGTATTTTGAAATTACAAAAGTTCTCTATGGCTATTTAATTTTGGTACTTTGTGCTTATTATTTCTGAAAAATGCTTTCAGGTTGCTCGAGGATTTTCACGTGGGGAATTTGAACTGAAACCGTTCACGGAAGAAAATGCAAAGGACGACTCTCAAGTTGCAATATCAAGATTAAGGCCTACAGAATCTAGAAATTACATTTCAAGCACGAAATTAACTCTCTTCCCAGTCAAAAAATGGAAAGGCAGAGGAAAATGATTTTTTTTTTTTATTTTTTTTTTATTTTATAAATTGTGACATGCAAAAGTTTTCCTCACTGAAAATAGATTCAAGATGCACTTCGGTTCTGTTTAATAGCAATTCTGCTGCAATATGTAAACTCTGTTACATTCAGTTCTTGGTTACATGTTAACATGTAGAAATTTTGTATTTGTTCAAAGAGAAAATAAAGTTTTTCTTTTCCTGAGTGCACACCAACTTGAAATGCCTGTAGAATGACAAAATTGGTTGTAAGAATGAGATTTATACATCTTATGTGCATGGTCAGGTCAGGGTTGGCCCTGAGCTAGGCCTCAAAATGATCGTTTTAAACTAGCATTTCATAGTATTTGGTAGTGCCGTGGATCGTCTAAATAGTGAGTCACGTCCGTGTTTTTTTCTGCAAATATGAGATTGTTGATAGTCCACTTGATCCTAACCTAGAAATCTCCACATTTTTATGCAAATTTTATCATTCTACCGAGAAGAAACAACTAAAAATGCTAAAAGTGATAAAAGATTAATGTATGATATTGCTTTTTTATTATTATTTATTGCTTCTTAGTTAGTAGCTTGAATCACTTGTACTTTTTCTTTCAGGTTAACTATCCTGAAAGTACAAATATGGAACCACCAAAGAAAAAAAAAGGTCAAAGGAAGGCCTAAAAGAAAAGAAAACTTCACAAAAATTAATAGTATAAAGCATGATAAATCTGCGTTTGAGTACGCACAAACAAAGGAGGAAATACAAAATAAACTCATGAAAAGGAAAACATCTACTGCTAATAATGTCAAACAGAAGAAACATTTATACACATGAAAATGAAATTATATATTATTTTACAATATTATTATCTGCAATTCGATGGTACATGTATACACACTACTTGATAGATAAAAGGGTTTTGTTTTGTTTTTTAGTTTTTAAGTTACGTGAAGAATCAAGTTTCGTTTGCAAATTTTAAAAAAGATCTAACAAACACATACTTCAACTTTTTATTTCATGATTGATGGTTTTGAGATTTGACTTGCAATTTGCAAAATCAGCAGTTTATCTCGTGAACCGATGGTTCAACCATAAAACAGTCGAACCGTGTTGAATCAAACCCTTATTTGAACCATCATCTTCAAACTTAAGCAAAAGAAACATATATATCTACCCAATTTTCAATTATTGTTTTCACATAACGGTGTATCTAAATTTAGAGCCATGAACGTCAGTTTGAGAGCCACCATGTTATAGTTAACCAAAGAATAAATTGTTAAAATCAGGAGAGTTAACAATGGATTTGAATTTATGAGATTTAATAAAACCGCTCATAGCCAATCAATGCTCATTTACACTAGCATATTTAATCAAATGAAACTATAGTAGTTTTTTATCTTGTCTATTGCATATAAACAAGATGTGAAACTTACATGGAAGTTGAGCCAATTCTAACATTCGCAACAGGCCATGCTACAGTCGAGCCAATAGCATCTGATAAGCATTCCATGAAGGATGTAGGCCGCCATATAGGTGCATTTGGGACTTTTACAACATCCACCCAAACTCTTATCGCATTTGGTCCCAGTGGAACAGAATGTACCAAAGCATTTGGATCTGTTGAAGACACGGTTCCTTCTGCTACTATTTTTCCCGTACCCTCTAAATCAATCAACTTGCATTTGGTATTTGCAGAAAAATTTGCACTCTATCACAAAACAAAAAAAATGGTAATACGATATCAACAATTCTTTGAGAGAAATATTAGCAATATGAACATGTTACCGTAAGAGATGTTGGAGCATTGATCATAGGAGCATGACATGTGCTAGCGTTAACCGTTTCAACAACCACTGTTGATTCTGGCCATGCTATTTTCTTACCAATAGCTTCTCCAATACATGTCATGCCAACTATAGGCCTCCACAAAAATGCATCTTCTTTTTTCGGATTGTCCACCCAAACTATCTTGGCATCTGGTCCAAGAGGAATACCATTAATTATCTGATTTGGATCACTCGAGTACACTCGTCCTTCAGCAACCAGTTCTTTGCTCCCACCCCAATCATACAGCTTGCAATTGGTTTCCATGCTATTAGTTTTACTCTATTAAAAAAATACATTTGTTTAAGTTGAACATAGAAATATACAAAAACATTGCACAAATTTCAGTAACACATCTTTAAAGCGTTGTAGCAATAGAAATATACAAAAAAATGCTAAACCATACTACCATAAAATGCTAAATTTATGGATAGAGATTATTATCCACGATGGCCCTACATATTAAAAAAAATGCTAATTAGTGTTAAACTTACCTTGTTTTGTTTTCTGGAGTCCTCACTTTTGTGTATAACAACTTTATCAGCTGGCCATGCTACTATCTCATCCTTGGCATCTCTTATATATACCAAACCAGGAGAAGGCCTCCATAAGAAAACATCTAATTTTTTTGGATGGACAATCAAAATTTTTTTGGCATTTGGACCTAAAGGGACTTCATTGCACAGTTCTTTCGGATCGCTTGACACAATTTTTCCTTCGGCGACAACCTCGTCATCATCTCCATGCCAAGGCAGTAAACTACAATTATCACCTGTTTGACTATACTTACTCTGCAATTAACCAAAACTATATTATATTGATTATTGATTTAGATATCAAATTATGTATGATGTTGCAACCGTTGGATTTTTACCACTACGGATGTGTTCTCTTCTCCCCAACTTCCTTTATCCTGCCAAATCATTAATATTGCAAATTAATGGTAAAAATAAATAGACGTTCATTTAACCAAAGAATAAATTGTCGAAATAATCACAGAAAAATAATCACAGAAACTTATCTCCATGAAATTGAAAATCATTCTCGAAATTTCTGAACACCAAAAACATTTAAATTATAAATTAAAAGTCGTACCAGACGCTTCATTAACATGTAAACCACTTGCTTTAGTTCTGAGACACTATGTTGACATTGAGCTACTTGAGTATCTTTGATTTGTGAGAGAACCGCCTTGGTCGCAGTCATGCCTCTTCCCATTCCACGTAGTCGTCCCGGTCTATCTTGTCCCAACACTTGTGAGAGAGCATCATCTTTGAAATTACATGTTAAGCTAGGTTGTGATTCATTTTCCACCTTTTTTATTTTCTCCTACAAAAAATATATTTTAAATATGAGTTCTAATTTATATTATTTTCAAAATAATTACTTTAAAAAAGGTCAAAAGCACTTACAAGAGTTTCGGCAACATGTGCATTCACGGGTTCGCCATTCTTATGAGTGTGAGATTTAACCCAAACATCAACTCTAGAAATGGAAGAAGGCTTTACACTTTCCTCTTTCTGCATTAAAAATGACATAACATTAGATAAAACAACTAATCATAGTAAATATGGAAGCAATCAAGTATCTAAAATTCAAAATAGTAATTGGAAATTAGACTATTTAAACAAGTAATGAATGCTAGAAGAGTTTCTGGGCCTTTTAGTTAGCTTGTTTAAATGTGAATACTCATTATGAGTTTCTTCTTGAGACGTATAGAAAATAATATACACATCAAGAAATACTTCATTAATATACACATCAAAAAATGGGGAGAAGAGGATGAAAAAAAGGACAGAAACCTAGGTTCTTCAAGTCGTCATGAGCTTCAAATATATGTTGTAAAATATCGGCTTATCATTTTAACATTTTTTATAAATACAATCAACTGACGATGCAAGGATAAACACAAGAGCTCAGAGTACTAAAGTGTGTAGAATTTGTTTATTTGATCGAATTTAAGTAAAGCAAAGTAATCAAAATTCGAGGATGCAATCTAATGTAGCAATTATTTGATACTATGTAACCAAAAATAAAGAACAAAAACTGAAAAAAGAAGTAATTAACTTTAATTGATTACCTTTAAACATCATAAATGAACAATTAATTTAACTTTAAACCATCGTTAAAGTAATTAAATATCTTTACACAAGTCATTAATAAAATAATTAATTAACTAATTTCAACCATAACTAAAACGATTGATTTTTTTGGCAAGGCCAGCCGTTTTTTATTGAGGACCGTCCACTTTTATCACAACAAAAGTAATAAATACGTATTAAAAACAGGAGTTAGGTCGATTGTCTGAATGACTAAACTTACTCAAGCACCATGTATGGTGCAACATACAAACCAGGTTGCAAAAGAAAACACATATAAGCTCCACGCTGGAAGCAACTCGTAGAAACAAACGTATCTAACAAACTTAGATACGATAGGACACTACTATCTATGAAAATTGACCCAAACCAACTACAAATTTCCAACACAGCTAGCTAAAAAATATAGCCTAAGCTAGCATTTAGAAGACAACCAGATTGCCAACAAGCAACAGAACATATTTCATAGAGATGCAAATTTCAAAGATGGCCAGGGAAGACCATAACCAAATGCAGCAACAAAAAATTTGCAAAACAAAAGATTAAACCATAATCATCACCTAGATCAAGTAGAGATTACCGATACCAAATCTAGTAAAAAAATGCATAAATTTCCAAAGCAGGCATCACCAACAAACGAGTGTAACACTGCGACATGACAATAGGAACATGAAGCCAGAAACATAAAACATACAAGTAACCAACAGAGGCATGACACAACTAAAATGCATATACAACTTTCAAAATGTATTGGTTAACGCGTTACCTTCTGACATTTAGTTGTTATGTATAAACATTGAAAAGCTACACTGGGAAACATCCACATGAATTTAGGCCACAAACCAAAAGGAATTATGTAAGCCAAACTGTTTCCAAAAAATTTGCCATTACAACGGCGCTATTTTGTAGCACCGGAGTAATGTCTATGCATTACCCCTCTCCTGATACTTGGCTTGCGCCATTAACAATAAATTTTGTTCCTGATACTTGATGTCAGTAAAGAGTCTGATCATTTGCTTCCATTTACATAATTCTTCATTAATGAACCCTTTGGTTGAACATCATCAAAAACTTTAAGCAAGTACTTTTTCATACCTAATTTAGATCTTATATTTACATGTTCACATTACTTATTCGAGACTTTCTGAAGTACATCATAGCTAAATTGTACTCCATATTGTACCTTTCGAATATTCAAAAAACATGTTAACTGCAATGCGTAATGTGGTGAAGCAAAATTTTAAATAAAGACTACAGATAGTAGTTTTAAGTTTTAACTTTCAATAACATCTTGTCAGCAGAGGCGGTAGATAATTTAGTGGGTCATTGAAGAATTTGCAACAGTAAGAAACTTCAATTCTTTTTTCATGAGAAGGAAAAGTTTCTTTGTTATGGAAATGAGAAGGAAAGATTTCAAAAGTTAAAAATAGGAAAGTGCTATACAATTGAATATACTAACAATACCTACCTCAAATTAAAATTGACAAATAGACATGGACACATTATCACCAATTAAGGGGAATATCCAAAATCAGCTACTACAAATATGTAAACACAACCGTGGTAAATATGTAGCAAAAAAATTCATAAAATCTAAGATGTAGTAATGTGATTCATCTTATCTCAAACAAACATTTATCCACCCATGCTATTACAAGCACGTACAAAATAACTGAAAGTTTGCAAGCTATACACCTTTACACACAAGTAAATAAATACTCTACTTTAAAAAAAATGAAATCTTAAAATGAGATGCAGACACACCAAAAGAAAAAGGCCAACGCAATATGTATCCTGGCCATATGAAAATGCAAATAACCTGGCAACGTTTATGGGAGCTTGGTCACCAAAAAAAAGAAGCAAAACAAATTTCTGAACAACATTTATTTGCTCGTATTATTTACATCTCGAACACATGATGAAGTTTGTATGAAAGAAAAAAAAAACTAAACACAGCTACACATACGCATAAACAAAGTATGTTGCCTGGACATGATTTCAAGTATGGCAAAAGTGAAGTTAATAAAACTTTTACCGTGGGTACTATTTTGCAGGCAAATAAACTGGCAATGAAGTTTTTACGCAAAATATAGTCAGGAATAAATTAGCAATGTGAGCTTTAAACTCACCTCAACTCGTTCAAAGAAATGAGCACCAGGGATTTAAACGGAAAGAATGACAGCCATTAATGCAATTTTTCACTACCACTGAAGCTTTTTAAAACCAAGTGAAAATGAAGTTGCAGCTATTTTCTTTCCTCAAAATATGAATAAGTTAAAAAATATAAAATCTGGCACTCGGGGTACAACTGCATTAACTAGAAAACGTGCTAGTCTACTAGCATTTAATGAAACGTGCTTAAGTGAAGAAAGAATGATGGTAGCACTATGAACAAAAGTGATAGCAATGCAAATGTTTTCACACTTGGTTCACTCTTTGTTAACATAATTCCACATCTCACGTTTTAGATTTTACCATGTGCCCTTGTTTTATGAATTATGGTTTCACTCCAATGAATTTATATGACAAAATTCAATTAGTTGTTATGATTGTAAGTACGAAAACAAAATGGTTTATTCAGGAAAAAAGAGTCTCCTTACTCATAGCCACAATTCCTACTATACACATTCAAACCATCAACAGCCATTGTACAACTCCTACTGTACATCAATTACGGCTACTGACCATCAGACTTCACCAGTTCATCCACTTCGTTCACCAATTCACATCTTCCAATCTCTGTTCAAACTGTCACATAACCACTGTCTACATGACTCTGCACGTCTTGCATCAGACCACATCCACATATTCACTTCATAAACTTCCCACATAACCACTGTCTACATATCAACAACTATAAATCTATATTAAACAACTCTAAATCAACATCAGACCGTCGAGATTTGACCGTATATAAACAACTCTAAATCTATATTTTTGATGTTATAAGAAAACTTTAAGCTGATTTGCGTTTTCTAATTTAAAAAATTTAGAATCTGAATTATATATTTAGTAAGCAGTCATTCAAAGCTATTAAACTCATTAATTCTCTCAATTCAATGGCGCCAGTTATTAAATATAATATGACACTTTCTGTTTGTTTCATAGTACCTTGCTCGAAACAAGCTGAACCAGCCAGCTATTCTAACGTCAACCCTAGCTATATCTTAATCATCATCCTCACCACAAAACACCAAGAATTTACAACCAAAGATTCCATAATCAACTGATTTTTTCTTCTTCTTCCAAATTCGCAATCATATGGACTAAAGACTGGGTAAGAGATGTCATTGTGAATTAAGTTCCAAAAATAAACAGTTTGATATTTACAAATTCACACTTTAAAAGTTGGAAATGGAAATCGTTAATGGATCAAAGAGGCAGCAAACATTCTAATAATCCACGTTCATCATATGGACTAACGCAACCCTAAAATGCTTAGATAGGCATACTAACTCAAATATCTGAAACTTAATCTAAAAATTAGAAATAAAGGAAAATTCCAATCAGCTCTAACTTACTCTGAAACTTCAAGGACAAATGGCGTTGATTGCTACAAATTCACGTCCACTGACTACAGCTCGAACTAGGGCTAATGAAAGCTCGAATTCAACGGGGACGAGAACGAGGGCAAACGGGAGAGCGAGAACAAGGGCAAACGGGAGAGCTGGACCACTGCAACGCGGACAAGGATAGGGGAACGAGGTTGCAATGCCGATGATTACAAGGACGGCGAATTATTTTTCGGAGGAAGCGAATTGATTTGGATGTGGAACTGAAATTGGGGGAAGTCTTTGTTAAGGTGAGTTCGTAGAAAAGGAGGGAAGGAAAATAAAATTACCGCCTTTATTTTACACAGCGTGCACGCTAATAAAATTTAGCGTAAGTTAACCCTTTCATAGCAACCGTTTCAAAAACGTTGTGCACTGGTGCTGAGAAAACCAACTTTTCTTGTAGTGAATGTTTCCTACTCCATCCTTGTTAATGGATCTCCCTGTGGATTCATTCACAGTAATAGGGGTATCAGGCAAGGAGACCCTTTATCCCCTTATCTTTTTACAATTGCTATGGAGTATTTCTCCCTTCAAATGGAAATGGATCTGTTATGTAAAAATATGAAACCTATTAACTCCATTATCCCTTGTACTACTCATCTATTATATGCTGATGATTTACTAATTTTTTTAAATGCAGATACTTTCTCTGCTGCTACCATTAAATTTTTTTTTGACAATCTCAAAAATCAAGCTGGTCTTCTCATTAATGAAAATAAAAGCAAAATATTTTTCAGCAAAGACTGCAGGAACAAGACAGATATACTCAACATTTTAAATTTCCAACAGAGTGATCTCCCTGTCAGATATCTTGGGTTACCCCTCAGTAATAATCAGATCAAGGAAAGAGACTGTGTCAAACTCTATGAAACCATTCAAAACAAAATTAATAACTGGTCTAGCAGAATGCTATCTATAGTAGGTAGAATTGAACTTGTTCATACAGTTGTCACTGCGGTCATTATGTACTGGGTGCAATCTCAAAACATTCCAGCAAAAACCTTGAAAAAAATTGAAAAACTTTGTTCCAACTTCATATGGAATGGAAAATTCCATAAAATTTCGTGGAACACCATAACTAAAACCAAGGAAGCTGGGGGATTGGGAATCAGAAACTTTTCAGATATTCATGAAGCTTGCAAATTTAAACTTTTTTGGAAATTCATTGAAGGCAAATCATTATGGGCTGAATGGATGAGGGCCAAGTATGTCAAAAAGAAAAATTTCTGGTCCATTGCCATCAAAAGTCATTATTCTTATGTCTGGAAAAATATTCTTAGTTGCAGAGAAATTGGAGCCAAGCTTCTTGAGCATAAATTTAAAGATGGAAAATGCACAAGCCTATGGTTTGACCCTTGGATCAATGGCAAATCACTTATCAACTTTCTAGGCTGGAACAACCTATATTACTATGGAAAAGTAGGGGCTTCAGTTGACACAATTATACAAAACTCTACTTGGAATTCAGAAGCATTTCCTGCAACTAACATCTTTAATTCTTCAATTAATAAAATTGATATTGACACAAACACAGATGAAGATACTTGGTGCTGGAAATTATCTACTAAGGGCAGATTTTCCTTTAAAAACACTTGGGATTTTTTAAAAGGAAGGGAAATGGAAGTTGATTGGCACAACTCAGTTTGGAACTCTGCTAACTGTCCAAAAATGGCTTTCTGCACCTACTTTGCATTATTAAATCGTCTACCAACTAGAGATAGGTGTGGCAAATGGAACAAAAACTCTGGAAATATCAATTGCCTATTTTGCAAAACCGAAATCGAAAACACTGATCATCTATTCTTTGATTGTACTTACTCTAGACATGTTTGGTTCATTGCCAAAAATAAGCTCAACATAAATCAAAATTTGGCTCTCCAAAACATTAGAGACAGCATTCATTATTTTCAGAAAGCTTACAAAGGAAAGAAAGAAGATTTCAACAAAGCTACAGTAATGCTTACTACTGTCATCTACTTCATTTGGAAAGAAAGAAACAACAGATTACATAACAAAGTTGAAACAGACTGTATTCAGCTTTGGAAAACTATCGAAATTGAATCCAACATCATACTTCACAAATTCAGCAGAAACAGCAACAGTCCTCATAATATTTCTATTGAAGACAATTATGATAACTTAGTCGAAGAATACTTACAGAAGGAGAACTTTAATAAAAGTTCTCAACTCCCTGCTTTTGATGATAATATAGTGGATAAGCCATCAAGTTTTATAAATCGTAGTTCCTCAGATGAAGGTTGCTACCCCGCTCTGCATACCAGGAATAATTCCTGCAAGGGAAGAAATCAAAATTTTAACAATCCTTATTTTAAAAGCTCTCTAAACAAAAAATCTTATTACTCTTTACCTGATATGCATAGGGAGAGCCGTCCATTCAACTCTGAGCCTCTGCTTCCTTATGACTGTCAAATGCATAACAACATTATCATATCCAATGCTGATGTTCATAAAGATAAGGACTTCAATAATTGCAAGCACTCATCTTATAAGGTTCCTTCCAATGCCACTAGCAAGGACACTGTTGATAACATTCCAAGCAATCAGCTCACAACTTATCAGGGTAGAAACAAAAGCAATCAGATTGCAACCTGTCAGGGAAGTAATAAGTCTCTTAATTCTAATTATATTAGGACTAATAAAGGTATTTGCACTAATCAAAACATTTTTATACCTGATTATAGCATGAGGATCTGTTGGAACGATAAGGCTAACAACAACTTTCCCCTGCCTGATAACGAGCAAAGATTAGGAGACTCTCACTACATCAGCAAGCTTAATAATAAAATCTACCACTTATCTGTTTGGGAAAAAGGAGAGAGCAGTGACTACTGCGTTGATAACTGCTCTGATCTTCCAAGGACAAATTTTAAAGAGGCATCTGACTCGTCTATCCTCATTTCCTCTGATTTGAAGCTCGGTAGCAACCATAACAACAAGGAGAACAGGTACAGGGAAACTAAGACTAAAACAACTTGACAAAGTCATTTTAGCCTAGTTCCTGATATCCCCAGGCTTCGAGATAAAGAAATCAAGGAGTGGAGACCTCCTTAAGCTCTAGCGAGTGATCTATTTCGTGATTTTTGCAGTATTTCTCTGCCATTTTTTGTTTTGCTCCGCCATTTTTTGAGCTCGAGTGTTTTTGGAGGCACTGCCTCGTTTCTGTTTTCTGAGTTCTAGGGTTTGCCTAGCGTTGTTTTGAGTTTGTAATCTTGGTTTCGGGTACTTAGCTCTTACCCGTTTCTTTTTCTATCTGTAACTCTCTGGGCTTGCCCATTTACCCATTTTCAAAAAAAAAACATTATTCCATAAGTCGATATCACTACTCTATGTAATATATTGAAGTTTCATATATTATTATCATCATTTTCAATCCCCGTACCTTTTCATGGAAGAAGCTCCATCTCCCCGTACCTTCTCCCCTTACCTACCGTTTGACCCTTCTTTTGCCTCGACCCCTTCTCCTATCACTTCCCCATCGGTCTCCCTTCTACCTGAACCCCCACCGATGCCTCCTAACCCTCATTTTCCATCCATCATCCCTCCTCCAGTTTCCTCTTGCTCCTCTCAATGGTGTTCTTCTCCTACCCCCTCTAGCCCATGCCCCTCCTTGTCCTTCCTTCAGCCAACCGGTATGGACTTCACTGTTTAAGAACAAGCCGCGTAACGCGGGGAAGTACATACCGGTTGACTGTCCTCCCACCTTTGATGGTGATACTCTGTTACTCTTTGATGCTGTAGTTAGTGCTGGCACTCAAGCATGGGAATGCTTCCTTGTTCGTGTCTTCCTAGATCGTCCTCTATCCTACTCAGCAGCGATTTAGAGACTTAAAACTATCTAGAAATTGCGTGGCTCTATTAAGGTGAGATCTGATGGGGTTTTATTTATGTACCTCCTCTCTTGTGAAGAAGACAAACAACGAATTCTACTGGGAGACCCAATCATCATGAAAAACAAGTTATTCATCGTTAAGCCCTATGATCCTACTGTTAGCAATGTTTGTGGAGCTGTCACTTCAGTTCCTGTATGGGTTCAGTTCCATAATATACCCTACATTTGTTTGATGTTAAAACCTGAAGTCTCTGATTTGGATATGGTGAAGAATATGATTATTTATTTCATCTTACTAAATAACTCTAAAATGATGCACTAGAGATATCAAATACTTTATTGATATTTTAAGCGATTATGGTCTCCTCTAGGAATCAACTAGTTGGCGAATAGATTAGGTAGACTTCTCTGTCTAGATGAGATGACTGAAAGGATGGAGAGGTTAGGGTATAAAAAATGTCTTATTGAAGTTAGACCATACACTGTTTTGGTTAATGATTTCATGGTGCAACTGGCAGAAGGAGGAACTCAGAAAATAATAGTTAAATATTTATGGAGACCCAACATTTGTAGCTCTTGCCACTACAAGAAAAGTTGGTTTTCTCAGCACCAGTGCACAGCGTTTTTGAAACGGTTGCTATGAAAGGGTTAACTTACGCTAAATTTTATTAGCGTGCACGCTGTGTAAAATAAAGGCGGTAATTTTATTTTCCTTCCCTCCTTTTCTACGAACTCACCTTAACAAAGACTTCCCCCAATTTCAGTTCCACATCCAAATCAATTCGCTTGAATATGCTTAAAATATAGTTTTGGAATATTCAAAAATAGAGTGGAATATTAAAGCTGTTATATAAATAGAAGACAGCGTTTGATTAATGCTGTCAATGAAGAAACAACAGCGTTTAATTCGTGCTGTAATTATCTTGAAACTGTCAATAACAGCGTTTATTACATGCTGTCGAAATAGTTGATGATTCAATCACAGCGTTTTTAACATGTTGTCGAAATTGTTGATGATTCAGTAATAGCGTTTAGAAAAAGCTGTTGTAAACAGTTAAAGTAGAATTTGAACATCTTCGACAACTAAATTATAAACGCTGTTGAAACATAATACAGCATGTCTGAAAACGCTGTAAAAAGATTATTGACAGCTCGTAATAAACGCTGTTACAGAGATGTTTCAACAGCGTTTATAGAAAAGCTGTTGTAAGTTATGTATATACGACAGCATGTCGTTATACAGCGTTTGTAATATCGCTGTTGTATCATATTACAGCGTTTATCAAACGCTGTTAAAAGCCTTTTGTGGTGTAGTGTGCAAAGTCTTTGGTCACACTATCGACCATTGTGACAAATTAAATATGAAGCAAATTGAAGATGACAACTTAGAGAAAAGTGAGGAGAACAGGAAAAAAAACAAGGTAATTGATAATGTTCTAACAGTTTTAGGTAAAAATAAAAGGGTACAAAAGTGGCAAAAAGTAGGCAGAGGAAGGAAGAGGTATCAACCTAAAAATTCGGCTGATGTTTCTAAAAACCAGAGTGTTTGTGGTGTACTTAGAGTTGATACAGTAATAACAGTTGAAAAAATAAGTGGAAAGGATGATATGAACTTAAGTGAAGCTATATCAGACTCAATTATGATACAACAAGGATTGCAAGATGTACAAAGTAATGAAGTAAATGTTGAACCAGCAAAAAATGTCAGCCTTGGTGATATACAACTTGAAATAATTGAAAGAGAGCTACAAGTTTTGAATTTATCTGCATCTGTTGAAAAATCTGTAGGAAGTGGTTACTTCCAGACCAAGAATCCTTTTAATGCTTTGCAATATTTAAGAGAGAATGATATAGATGAAAAAACAAGTAATGAACTACAAGACAAAATTGCTGAATTTGGTAATATAAAATCACCATATCAACATGAGGAGGATCCTGGAAAAACCCGAAGTGAGTTACATGCTGACGATAATTTACTCGAAGCAGGATCCAAAGCATTAATGAATAAACTTGTAGAAGAAGTTGGTGCCTCCAATTTGCAGTCAAAAACAGAATCACAAGATAAAGGAAATAAGACCCAAAGTGAGAAACAAGATGCCGACAATTTACATGAGGCGGGACCCCAAGCATTTATGACTAATACTAAGGAAAAAGATGGTGTCACTGATATGTAGACTAAAACAAAAACACAAGGAAAAGGAAAAAGAATATGCCAGAATATCAAAAGCGTGAGACCCACAGCAAAACAAAATACTGTTCCAAATAAACCAGATTATGAAGGAGTTATCAAAGCCACTGTTCCTAACACAGTAGACACTATCCATGAGGATGTGCATGTGCACATGCATGATATACAGTCTACACCTATCTCTCCTACCTCTGATCACCATAACCCCTTACCCAATCTGAATCAAAACATTCCTCTTACTTCAGATTTTCCTGAAGTTTCTGTCCTACCATATGCTCATCTTGAAACCTCCACCATGGCAACTACCAGAATCTCCCCTAGATGAAGTACTCTCCACCTCCAAAACATCAACTCATACTACTCTCCTCTCTAATAAGGAAGCAGAACCATCATTAATCAAATCACCAAATAAAGTGAGTAGCTCTCTAAACACAGTTCCATCAACCATGTTCACTGACTCCCCCCTTAGTAATTATGTTCCTCGATACATGGAGATCCCCACCCCTTTAACTAGGGGTATGAAAGTGGAGCTGCTCAATGTCTCGAAGTTTACCCAATGATCCACAAGATAGGATTTTGGAACATAAGAGGTGCTTACAGTCACCTTAAGCTGGACCAATGTAAAGAAATGATACAACAGTATGATCTGAGCATTCTAGCTTTGCTTGAAACTAAACTTAGCCTTGAACTCACTGTACAAGCAGCAAAATATATAAGACCAGGTTGGAAACAAATCCACAACCACGTACATGCCGCATGTGGAATAATTCTTATTTTTTATGACCCTATCATCCTTTTCCTAAGCACCATTGAATCCTCAAAACAAATGATACACTGCCATGCTCTTCTCAACCAATCATCCACCTCCTTCTATATTACATTTGTTTATGCTGAAAACTCAATTAATGCTAAATCCCACCTCCTCAATTACATTCCTTTCCTTTATCAAGAAACTCATGCTTGGTTTATTGGTGGTGACTTTAACTGTTCTATTCGAACATCTGATAGAACCGGAAGAAATCCCCTTTCATTGAATGAAATAACACCTTTAAATACATCAGTTCATCAATCCAACTTCATAGAGATTATTTCCACTGGAACAACCTACTCATGGAATAATAAAAGAAAGAATGGACGTAGAACATTCTCCAAAATTGATTACATGTTTTGTAATCAACCTACCCTTTCCAAGTGGCCAACCTTATTAATCACCTTCCAAGCCCATTGTTATCCGACCACTCTCCACAAATTCATCATTTGGGTGCCAATGTCATGAAAAGGAAAACAAATTTTAAATTTTTTAGTACTTGGGTTCTTGAACCTGATTTTCAAAGCATGATTGAGATGACATGGTATAAACCTAATTTTGGCAACCCTATGTATGCCTTGCAGAAAAAAGTCAAAGAAGTCAAGGAAAAGCTGAAAGCATGGTCCAAGAACAAATATGGAATAGGAGCAAAACAATCTGAAACATTAAAAGCTTAACTTATAGCAATCCAAGGAAGAATGAAAATTTGTCCTGTTGATGAAACGCTGGCTAGTATGGAAACTGAAGCTGCCAAGCTCTACACTGAAGCTCTCATCAGAGAAGATGATATGTTATAACAAAAGTCCAGAATCAAGTGGAAAAATGAAGGAGACCGTAATACTGGTTATTTTCATGCAGCATTAAATGCCAAACAAACTCAAGAAAATATATGGAAGATTCGAGATGAAAAAGGAGAGCTTCACCAAGACCCTGAAAACATTGCTTATGCCTTCATCAGATACTACTCTTACTTATTTGGAAATTCAGAAAACACTCACCCTAATATTGAAGCTATTGATCCTTGGATTCTTCCTTATCTTAATGGAGAGGATGTCTTATTCTTAAGTACCGAAGTCACTGAATCTGAGATAAAGCAAGCCATATTCTCACTTAATAAGAATTCATGCGGGGGGCCTGATGGCTTCAACGCCTACATTTACACGTCATGTTGGTCTATTGTGCAGGGTGATGTTGTTAAAGCAATAAAGAATTTCTTCAAAAAAGGTAAAATGGTGAACACCTTCAATAACACCTTCATTGCCCTAATTCCCAAAGCTAAAAATGCAAGCAGTGTTCAAGAATTCCGCCCTATCTCTTGCTGCAACACTATATATAAGTGCATTTCCAAAAAATTTGCTACTCGTATGAAAGTGGTACTGTCAAATATCATCTCGAAAAATCAATCTACATTCTTAAATGACAGGAACATACTCGACAATGTTCTTGTATCCCATGAGCTTCTTCATGGCTGCAACACCTCTTCTGTTTCTCCGAGTGGAATCTTGAAGATTGATATACGTAAGGCTTTTGATACTCTGCACTGGGATGCAATTGCTCTAATAATGGGCTATATGAATTTTCCCAAGCATTTCATTACATGGATATATGCCTGCATTTCATCAGTGAATTTCTCTATTCAGTTAAATGGATCGAGTGTTGGATACTTTGGAAGTAAACGTGGCATTAGACAAGGTGACCCAATGTTTGCCTACTTATTTATTATTGTCATGGAACTACTCACACATATTCTTGAAGACCTTGTCAGGAAGAAGCTTTTCCAATTACATCCCAAATGCAAAGACCCTATGATAACCTCCCTCATGTTTGCGGATGATTTACTAATTTTATGCAAACCTACTAATCAGACCATTCCTGCTATCCTTGAAGGACTTAATCTATTTTATGAAATAACTGGCTTAAAAGTTAACTCGGAGAAATCTGCTATTTTTTGAGCTGGATTAGAACAGGAACAGAAGGAGATCATTTACTACAACACTGGATAAAGGCCAAGAAATGGAACAATCTCCTACCTTGGAGTTCCCCTTGCAACCTCTGGAATCACCATCAATCAGTGCCTTCCCTTATGTGAGAAAATTATGGCTAGACTTGAGTGTTGGTCTAGTAGACTTCTTAGTCAAGCAGGCAGGCTAACATTAATTAAATCAGTTATCTTCTCTATGTCAGTATACCGGGCTAGGACTTTTCTTCTACCTCAAAGGCTTATTAAAATGATAAGAAGTGCAGTTATGAGATTCTTTTGGAATAGAGGCACTCTCACACGATACATGGCCCCTATTAAGTTCCAACATGTTGAAAAGCCTTTGAAGAAAGGAGGGTTGGGAGTACTTAAACTAACACACTGGAATAAGGCTGCTTTGGCGAGGTATATTACAACTACTTAAATAATAATGATAATACCTGGGTTCAATGGTCTTCTAAATATGTCACTAAAGGTAATAACTTTTGGAACATGAAACCTCCTCAAAGTATTAGCTGGAATTGGAGAAGTATTTATAAGTTACGAGAGGAGGTGTCGCCTCTTGTTCAATATGTTATTGCTCCTCACAATAAAGTTAGTTTCTAGGACGATCCAGGGTGCATACAAGGATGTATTCTTCGAAGGTTAGTCAATTATCAAGAGATAGTCCAATCTGGTGTTGGAGAACATGTTCAAGTTAACTCATTATGCTTTGAAGGCCATGTCATATTTCATAACAGCTCTAATCATAATATAACTATTTTCTGGAATTACATTCAGACCATGCTTTTTGCCACCTCATGTCATGATAAAATTACTTGGGGCCCTACTCGATCGAAGTTCAAACCAAGACTGTTTATAGTCATCTATCTGGAAATAATGCACTTTCTTCATGTAAATGACATGAGATTATATGGAGACATGAAAGTCCTGCAGTGGAAAATCTTCTATTGTGGAAAGTAATTAACAATGTCGTTTTTACTCGAGTGAAGCTTGTTAGCAAAGGTGTGAACATGTCTGTTAGGTGAAGTTTCTGTAAAGACCTTCCAGAGACAATTAAGCACCTTTATTTTGATTGCCATGTTTTATATGGAATGTGGAATGGAGTCAAAAGAGAGTTGGGCATTAGTATTGTAGGGTTGAGCAAGTAAGATGAATGGGCTGTGCTTCTTAGGGTTTCTACATCAAAAGATAACCGCTCTATTATTTATACTATTCTGTTCAAGAAATTCCTACGTTTGGTCTGGTTGGAACGTAACACGAGAATTTTCAATGAAGAGAGGAGTAAAAGTACAAAATAGTTAACTGACATGATTTCTTTTGAAGTGAGGAGAGGAATACATGAAGCTAATCTACCTTTTGAGCCTGGTGATTGAATAATTTTCGGTCTGGGTTCTCTTGTGAACGTTCTGCAGTTTTTTTTTCTGTTTTATTATTGTTTCTTCCTTTGTTTGGTCCACCTGCTCCTTCTTCTTTGTTCGTATTGTTTGTTTTTGTTTTTTCATGTATTTCTCTTTTTTCCTCTGGTGGATCAATAAAATGGTAGGGGCCCATTCAACTTCGTTAGCCTTGCCAAAAAAAAAATATTGAGGGTTATGAATCTTTAATATAATGTTTTCCTCTACTATATATATATATATAATTACTTGCATACTCCATAGTTGTTGAGAGACTCAAGCTGGGGATGTTATGTGTAGTATTATCGGTATATTGAATAGATAAGGTAAGATGACTATATGTATTTGTTGAGAAAACTCAAGGTACATATACTATACTTAGGCCGTCGCGATATGGTAGGTACGAGCGAACAATTTCGTTTTGATTTATTGAGTGGACTCAAGGTCGAAGCGGAATTAGGACAGGGTACCAAAGGGTTAGGAGTTGTATATGATACAACCGATAAGGGGTTATCCATCATCTGTGGAGCTATAACTTGTTGGGTAGACTCAAGGTTGGAATTCCAAGACGAATGAGTCCTAACACCTACTAGTGAAGTCAAAAGACTTCTATGTTTCAACTTAGGGTTTGGCGACACATAAAAGACTAGTAGGAGCTTTATTAGAAAATGAAATGATAACATCTAACCTTTCTAATATTGTAAGAGCATAGGCTATATAATGTTATAATAATCTACATTGATAAATTTGTACATTTAGTGTGACAGATAAAATGTTTATCAATTAAGATATAAAAATGAATTGAATTGAAGATTGACAAATAGAAATATAATACACATACACACACACTCTTCCTATTAAACACTCTTACATGTAATTGTTTACTATACCCATGCAAGTTCCTATTTTACAACTACTTAATATATTCGTAATTTGGTCGCTTACATGTTTATTTGGTTAAGACCGTGTATTGCATTCAATGAGTTTCGAACTATAAAGGAAATACAAGAATATGGATATTTGATCCATATACCATAGCATATAGGTGTTATATAGGGAATGGTCACAGTTCGTAATGTATGATATTTCGATTAATTTAGTTCATTTGAAATAAGCCAACAAATAGCACTATAAGATCAAATATTCAATTTGATTAACTACAAAAGGACATATTGTGTTAAATGCAACACAAGGCCAAAACTACAATATCTAAGAACTCGATCACTGAAACGTCAGTTTGATTAGTTTAGGCAAGGTGCGGCATATTTGTTGTCCTTAAATATTAAGGATGATCGAGTGTGCTATCATAAAGAGTTCATTATGATGTTGTAGTAAGGATATCCTTTTGAATGGTTCAACCATTTAGAAAGAATAACGAATGTACAAGAGTAGATGTGATTGGGATGAAGAGAGCGAATGGTCACTTCTGCTTCATAAAGAAATATTGAAAACGAGAATTGTAAAATTATAATTGATACTTAATATTGGAATAAGAAATACGATTCCTATTCCGGAATGTATTTTCATATAGAAAATTGTTTTCTATAAGATTTATTTCTTTGAGTTTGAGATATTTGATAAAAGAACTCTCCGTTGTAAACTAGTCGTAGTATATGAAATAAGTATTTTATATTTAGTGAATGATGGACCTCCAAATCTAGTATGTTATTACAGTGATAGCAGAAATAACGGAAGCATGCCATATAACACTTATTTATTGCATTAAGGTACGAAAATTGTTTTCGTAAAATATACCAAACATTATTTATAAAATAATGACTATTTTTCGGTGTCGACTATAAAATAGATAGTCATATTTCAATGTGAATATTGTGAATATTCGTTATGAAATAAAACTATATGTGGTATTTGTTTTCACAACAAAAGTGATGCATTGGAAAATACTGAAGTATCTTAAATTATTTATAATTATTTTGGAATTATAGACTTATTCGGAGTTTTTAGAAATAATTTTATTATATGATCATGATTCTTATGATACTGGTTAATTAAATCCCAAACAATTAAAGGCTATGCACCCATTTAGTGGGAGCATCATAAGAGCTAATGAACTCTTAGGATTGATACATATAGATGTATGCAACCCTATGTCTATTAATACCAAAAATGTTCTACATACTTCATCATATTCACCAATGAGTTATAACAAACATGAACATGTGTATTTGATACACATGTATAAGTCTACGGTAAGCTCATAGGATATAAAACAGAAGTAAATAATATAACATGTAGAAGAATTGATCCGATTAGATCGTGTGAGTAAGTATATTGGAAAGAGTTCCAAATGTACCTGAAATGAATAAAGATTCATTCTCAACAGTAATTTCTCCCTATAATACAATGATGTATTGATAAGGAGCAGTCGAACTTTGTTGGACAAAGTATGATTAATTATGAGTGAAGTTGAGTTAACTTATTTTTATAAGGTCATGCACTTAAGAGTAGTACACAAGGTTAATATTATTTCATCTCAATAATAGTATACAAAATCATACAAGATAAGGGTTTATAAGAAACCCCAACGTATCCTAGGCCAAGTAGTTGGCAGGTTGTGCAAGTCCAAAGTCTGCACGTAATAATTGTTCATGAGGGATCTTGTATGAATTGCCCAAAATAAGTTTGGGTACAATAGTCATTGGAGAATACTTTATGCTGTGAACATAAATGTATTGTGAACTAATGCAAAATCAGTTTTATATAAGGAAATTCATAAAATGTCCATGATTGCACTTTCCGTTGCACTGAGAAACAATTGTTGTTTCAAGAAATACCAACTTCATAGCAAAAAAAATCTCTTTAAGAAATCATTATTATTAGAATGGATTTGGATATGATCCAAAGATGAAATTGATTATGTGAGATGAAATGAAATTTACCTACCCTAAATAAACACATCACATTAGAACATCTAATGAGTATTCTTGTACAAAGAGAAACTATGAGTTTCTTATCTGTATCAAGAATAAATAATCCTTGGTTGTTTAATTATACCATTAAGAGTATTGACTCTATGATATGGTATGATATGCCAATCTGAAATGTATTCCAAGTACATTATCAAAATATGATTTTGATAGTTGTACTCAAAGAGTCATGATCCATTGGCAGTAAATAAGTTTTTAAAAGAAAGACAAATGTAGTTGGAATATAGTGAGCCACATTGATAAGAATAATACAGTTTCAATTATTGAAACTAACATAACAGATTCAACAATTTGATGTGCTTAAGTTGATTCAGATTTATTCACAGAATTATTGCTTAGTATGACTTTGTGTTTGGTACGTATGTGCTGAATGGAAAACTCTAAATAATGATTTAGAATAGACTATTTGCACATAACAACCAAAGTTCTCGAAGTTAGTGGGAGAGATATTTGGGTTTGTAAGTTTTTGGATATGATCTAAGAATAGATATGAAAGTGTCATTCAACAAGCATCATAATTGAACAAGCATTTTGATAGAAATATCAAATAGTTTGATTGTCAATCAAAACGCAAAGGAAACATGTGCTCATAAGAAAGAACATTAAATGGTACATAGATATTTCTAAACCATAAGTAAACAATACACTGCTGACTGTCAATGATGTAACCATGTTAAAATCAGCTTTTATTGTTTTAATTCTCGATATTGGATTTGTAGTTGATGTCTTTTATAGTAAGTATAAAATATATTGGGAATGTCCTATACGATATGAAAGGACGCGTTATTAAAATGTTTGATACGAAAAATGTAAGATGGATTCCTTATGCACTGGCAATATGAATTATCATACATGTCATGTTGTCTACGATATCATGATTTGTTTGTGTATTTGATACATGAAAAAATGTCAAATCCAAATATATACCACTAAATGGTTGATTGAGGTGTTCTCGTGTATTTTTGAAATATTAGAGACTTGTTTATAGAAACAACGAACTCCTTATGAAGGAGTGTTTGGACTCAAACTTAAGTGATATTGAATATAACATGTCGATAATAAATTCAAGTTAAAATATTTAAATTGGAAATGTTCCAAATGAAAGAAGGTGGTTGATTCAATGAAAAGGCAAAGTACATCGCCTTGGATAGCGCCACGATAAAACAATGTACATAAATATAAATGCATAAATTTATAACCAAGCTATGGGTGATTGCATATGTTGAGAATCCCATAAAATTGTTATATGATAACAATGTCACAATATAGTTCATAACAGAACTTAGAGCTTACTGGATGTCGAGAGACATTCTTCGAATTGTTCTACATGATTATGATAGTTTGTCAGTGTCGACGAGAGTTGATTGATAGAGTAGACAATTTAAACACAACATCATATCCGTTCACTAAGGGACTAACCCAATTGGTTTTGGGGAAACCTATTGGAGAAGTTGGAATAAGATTTCATAATTGACCCCAAGTGCAAGCGGATGATTGATAGAGTTAGGGGTATCCCTAGGGGCAATTATGTAATTTGCTACTTATATCTAACTCGTTAACCAACCTTGTTTGAAATAAAAGTGTTTTCTTTCTATTATATACTTGATATAATGTGTTATATTAATTAATTAATTTAATTAAAAGTATGTTTAATAGAAAATCCATAAATGGTATGTTTTGTGATTGTGGTTACAAAGTGTTGTAACCGTGATTAATTTATCATAATAAAAACAAATATACCATTTTAAATGTCCCTAGTCAAGATGCATCGAGACTAGATATCGATGTATCCATTGAGACTAGATTACGTAACGCTCTCCAAATGTTGGAAAGTGTATTACTCATGACTGTTGGGGTCACCTAGAGGTTACGTACTGATAGTTATTAGAAAACTATAGAATGACTGACTAGGTAGTTTTCTGTTGGTTAATATAACTAAGGTCAAACTGAAAATATCGATGTGATTAATTTACATAGTTCTCTCGACTTGATAATACTATGGATCTTCAGTATGAAAGCTCCACTTTGATTATAGTCAAATCATGGCACGATGTCCATCGCGTGACTGTAGTTGGGTCGAGTAGAAATATTAGAAGTGAAACACTATTCAAGAGAGGATTCGTCTTTTTGGTTATATGGGGTTAGTATTACTATCAACTTAAGTTAACTCAAAGGCAAAGTCTCTGGTCAGAGCAATTTGGTTAATAATAATTGTTACTATTGAACCAAGGACTTTGTATTTGGACTATTGAGTTGAATATGGATGATATTGGAATTTTGAACACTACCAAATTCCATAAGTCCAAAGTGTATAGTTTAGACGAAGAGAATTGGTGTAAATAAATGTCACAACCGGGTAACACTTAATAAAGTGAAATTGGATTTTACCAAAACTAAGTAAGTGATAAATTTGGCCAAAATGTCACACCACCTACTAAGTGACGTATGAACATTAACATTCGAATAGTTCGATGTTAATCGCTAACCAAATTTACACCCGACAAGTCACACAACTGGAATGATGAATTCCCTTAGACCAAACATTTTAATTAGTTTATAATTGTTATAAATTAACTAGAATAATTAATATCTATGAAATATAATTATAAAATTTTGAATATGATTTAAGGAATAAATATTATTAAATATATTTATAATACTTATAAATATATTGATCAATATGTGATATGATAAGCTATTAAATCAGATTTAATTAGTAATTTTATTTGGATCTAAATGGCCATTGGCCCATGATATTATGGTGATATTTCGGAAGCAATATGGATGTAGGAGGCTGCTAAAAGTGGGCTAGGGGTATTTTAGATGGTTGATTTAGATTTAGGGAGAATGGGTATGAGATAGGATCCACCTTTCCCTCATTCCTTCCACTATAAAAGAACTCATAACCATAATGCAAAAATGACTTTTTTGGATGCTATTTTCTGTCATAGCTGGCCTAATTTATCTACATAGGAGCTCCAACAAATTCTTCTCAAATCAATTTCAAAGCAATAATATTGGATAGCCAACGGTCTACGATTCAAAGATTAGCAGTCTCCCGAATCGAGAAGATTTCTAAGGAGAGAGATTCATCATTACAAGGCGTACTTCAAGGCATTGGTTTTGGTATGTGTTTACTATAACATATGACTTTGATTACTATATAATATTCTATTATTTGTTTATATATCATTATTATATTGTTAGTTAGGTGTGATTCTTATAAGTATCAATGTTGTCACATATTAGATTGGTTATATGTATGTATATTATTGTTAAAAAAACTATTTTCTTATAGATCTGACATTAACACAACCGAATAAATTTATTTTAATTATTATTCTTTTATTAATTAATTTATATATATTAATATGTCATATAACGTAAATTATATGACTTATATTTAATTGTGTCATCATATCATCATGTTAATAGTTGACCTTCTATTTTATATATACATATTATACTAATTATAGTTTTTGGTAACATCAAAGTATTTTTTATAATTATTTACTATTATTTAATATTATTTAAATTAAAATACAAGTTGAATAATTCATACAAAATAATAAATGTTTCAAATTTTTTTATAAATTATTTCATCATCATATTATCTCTTAGCCAAAATGCCAAAAATTGAAAATTAAATATTTTATTTTTTAAAAATCATTTATATGTGTGACCGATAATAAATAATTAATAGAAAAATTAATTCTGACTCAGAAAATTATGGAATTTTTTTCTTGACCTTAAAAATATCATGTTTGAATTTCTAAAAATTTAAAATTTATAAAATATATTGTGAAATTATTTTTAACATTATTTTAATGATTTTCAACTAATTAATATATATATATAAATAATTTAATAAGATAAAATTATAGTTATATATTTTACGTGCTGTGTATTTGATCTGGAATACAATAGAAAAATATAAAAAAATTTATTTTTATTTAGTTTTCATAATTGATATAATTATATATATAAATACATATATTTATAATTGATATAATTATATGTATTATCAAGTTTAAAATAAAGAAAAATGTCGACCACATCTAGCATTCCCGAAACCCTAGCGAGCGAACTTGAAGAGGATGATGGCTGTGAACGGAAGAAGGTTAAGAGGAAGGGGAAAGAGAAACAAACTTTTGTGGAGGCACTAAAGAAAAACCTTAGGCAACTTGCCCAGAACCCCAAATTATGGGTAGAAACATTGAGGAATAAAATCAAAATGAAAGGTAAAGTTAATTTCTTTGAACGTTAGTCAGATGGTAAAGAATCATATCAATTAATAGATGATGAGGATTATGCCGAGTCCAAATGCATGTGGAAAAACTCGATCTACATCTACATAGCAAGTAAAAGGCCTTATTTTGTCTATTTAATGCTTACATTAAAAGGGTTTGGAACCTTAAAGGCTCATGGGATATTTTTTCGGGGGATAACGAATTTTACTTGATCAAGTTTGAACAAGAAGATGAATATTGTAGGATTCTTAAGGAGGAGGTCCATGGTTTATGGATATCAAATTGATTTTCATGCGTAACTGGGAAGCAGATTTCAACTTTGAACGTACAATGCTTACAACTTATCCAGTTTGGATTAAATTCAACAATCAAAACCTAGCCCTATGGAACATGAGATGTATAAGTAAACTAGCGAGTTTTAGTGGATAAGCCTCTTGATATTGATGAAAATACCAGGCAGGTGAAACAAATAAAATATGCTCATGTATTAGTGGAAATTAATGCTAGTTTAGATCTCCCTAAAACAATTAAAGCCATTGATAACAAGGAAGTGCATATGTGCAGGAAGTAGAGTATGAATATGTGCCTCCCCAGTGTAGTGAATGTAAGTGCTTTGGTCACAACAATCAACATTGTAATATTAACACAGAGAAACCAACGTAAATTTGGGTTGAAAGGACAAAAAACATCACCCCAAAAGTAGCTGCACAAGATCAACCTGAGACTAGTGGTTCAAAAAATGAAGCAGCAACAAAAAGTAAAACATAAGATGCTGCAGGTAATGATTCCCACCTACCCTATAAACATCCTATAGTTAGTGAATTGGGCTCTGGATCAGAGCCAATAATTCCTCCAATTCAGGATCAGAAAGAAAAGGTGACCCTTCCTGAGGAAGATCATTCCCTAAATCGAGACGTGGCTGAATCACCTGATGGCAATCTGGCAAAGGAGGAGGAGGAACTTCCTGAATCTCCAAAGGAAATTCATCAGTTCAATATACACTTGGAAACATCTAAAGAAGAAGAAGATGAAGAGGAAGAAAACATTAGTGTTTACATAGAAGCTAATGTGGAGTATGATAAACAATTTGCATCTAAAATGGGGAAAGCTGCTGATAAATCAGTAAAGATAGTTTATGCTCCAATGACTAGGAGCAAATCTATTAAGCATTAAGGTCTACCATTTGTTGAAATGTGCGAGGTCTAAACAATGACATTCGTCAGTTAGACCTCCACAATATTAAGGCCAAATTTAGGCCTTCTATTTTAGTTGTGTTAGAAAATAAATTTACTGAACAAAATATTGAAATGTCTAAAAACCATATGGGGGATCATTGGAGCTTAACTCATAATAGCACAAATCATGTTAAGTGTAGAATTCCGATTCTCTAGGAAAATAATATTTGGGTTGGTACAGTTATCAATAAGGATGATCAACAAGTTTCGATGCACTTTAAAAATATTGAAGGGTTAGATATCATTATCACTTTTGTTTATGCTAGAAATCTTGCTTTAGAAAGAACCAACCTATGGAATCGACTTATAACAAACTCCAAATTCATTACTCAACCTTGATTGGTTACCGGGGATTTTAATGCAGTGCTTAGTACAAGTGAAAAGAAAGGAGGAATTACATTGAAGCTTTCCTAGGTTGCTAAATTAAACAATTGTGTGCTTGCTAGTGGACTTGAGGAAGCATTCCATTCTGGCCTGAAATACACATAGAGAAGCTGTGAGGCTAAAAAGATTACCTGAAGATTAGATAAGGCTTTGGGAAATGCAGAAATATTTAACATGATTCCTAATATAACAACAACTGTACTCCCTAGCTCTACAAGTGATCGTTGTCCCCTCCTTATTCAATTTAATAATGATGCAAATTATACAAAGGGAAAACCTTTTAGATATTCTAACCATTGGAATCTGATAGAGGGTTATAATGAAGCGGTGGATTTCAATGCAGTTCACATCCCTCAAGGAACCCAAATGTGTAAGCATGTAATGCTGCTTAAAATGATGAAAAATAGTCCGAAAGAGTGGAACTGTAAAAGACCAAAGCATAATGATGAAATAACAAATATTCAAAGCCAACTAGAGGATATTTAAATACAATTGGATGACTACGCTCTACATGAAGGACTCAATGTAGATTTCTACTATCTTCGAAGGAAACTTAAAGATGAACTTAAAAAGCAAGTTGCTGATCTTAAGCAAAAAGCTAAAGAAAAGTGGCTTCTACAGGAGATGAATGTAGTAAATTTTTTATACTACACAAAGGCAGCACCATAATAACTTGCTTAACTATCTTAATGAATAGGGAAATTCTTCTAAAAATATCAAAGAAATTGAGGATAAAGCAAATGTTTACTTCTCATAATTATAGAATGAGGAATATGAGCAAAACTTACTAGCTATTCAGAGTAGACGAAGAATTTCCAAGGAGGGATGTGCCATGCTGGCAGCTCGGATTTTGGAAAGGGAACTGAAGAGAGCCACATTCTCCATTCACAATGATTCTAGTCTGGGCCCCGATGGAATGGAGGCAGCTTTCTTCAAAGTGAACTGGGTACACCTAAATGATCAGATGTTAAGAGCATATCAAGAAGCATTTGACACTGGTGAGTTCATTCAAGAAATAAATCACACTTTTATCACCCTTATCCCTAAGGTTAAAAAACCAGACCGAATAGAAGAGTATATGCCTATTGCTTTTTGTAACGTCACTTATAAAATTCTTAGCAAAATAATTGCATAAGACTGAACAAAGTGCTTCCAGATTTGATCTCCCAATGTCAAAGCGCTTTTATTAAAGGTCATTTTATTTCATAAAATTCTCTAATGGCTCATGAGCTAATCAGAGATTTTAATAAACATGGAGCTGACAAATTGTGCTTAAAAGTAGATTTGCATAAAGCATATGATAAAGTGAATAGACAATTTATTATTCATATGTTAAAATCTATGGAGGTTCCGGATAAACTCCTGAAGCTAATTGCTCATTGCCTCAATTCTCCTACATTTTCCAATATTGTTAATGGGATTCCCAAAGGTTACATTCAAAGTAATACAGGGATTAGACAAGGAGATACTCTATCCCCCTACTTGTTTGTTGTTGCTACGGAGTGGTTCTCCCTTCAGATGGAACTAGCATGTTTACAAAATAAGATCAGTCCAGGTTATAATCTACAACCTATAGTCTCCCACCTTATATATGCTAATGATCTCATTATTGTGAGAAAGGCCAGTCTAACTATAGTTGATAGAATCAAAGAAATATTTAAAGAATTGGAAAAAACAGCAGGGCTGAAACTTAATGAGTTTAAAACTAAATGTTAGTTCAACAAGTTTTGTAAGGATAAATAAAATCTGCTAAGAAGAATTGGTGTTGCAGAGGGTTCTCTTCCTGTCAAATATTTGGGTGTTCCTTTATCAAACAATACTATTACAGATGTTGAATGTGGGAAATTGGTGAATAATATAAGAGAGAAATTGCAGGGATGGAGGTCGAAATCCCTGTCTTTTGCTGGAAGAATTGAATTAGTTCACATAGTTATTACTTCAAAGGTTAGATTTTGGATGCAGACATTTCAAATTCTGGATTGTTCTATTGCAAAAAAATGTAGTTTATGCCAATTTCATTTGGAGGGGAAGATTACATAAAGTCAACTATAAAGACTTGCGCAAACCAAAAAAAGGAGGAGGAGTGGGCCTCAAAAATTTATTCGAATTGAAAAATGTTTATGGACTTAAATTGGCTTGGAAAATTTTGGTCTCAAATAATCTGTGGGCTAGATGGATGAGAGCCAAATACCTTGAAGATGACTTCTAGACTATTAAAATGATAATAATGCTTCAGTAGCTTGGAAGAACATTTTGAAACTTAGGGATGACCTAAAACCTTTAATCAAAAGATACATTGTTAATTGTGAAAGCGCTGATCTCTGGAAAGATCCATGACTCAATAATAAAAGCTTTATAGACAAACTGGAATGGGAAGGGTTCTCTTCTTATGGAACCCCAACATGCAAAGTGGCAAGCATCATTAGTGAAATAGAGTGGGACTGTGATAAGAAGATTATTACAAGGAATTTCAAGCAGGAAATACAAGAAATACCAATACATAGGGACAAACTAAAGATGCATGGGCTTGGAAAAGTACAACAAATGGTCAGTTTAAACTCCACAATGAATGGGAAGACACTAAGGGAAAATACCTGTAACGACCCACTATTTTGGACCATTCAAATCGACAATAATCCACACATGTCAGACTTGAATAATGCAAAATAACAGATTGTAATAAAATTTAGAGCAAATAAAATCATTCACAGAATCACAGACAAAGAAATATCAGAATAACTCGTAGCGGAAAAATAAAATAAATAGTGGTTCATGAAGCCACTATAATACAAAGTCTCAAAAACAGATACATAGTCTGAAACAAATACAATTCTAAAACGAATACAGTAGAAATACCAAACATATAGAAGTCCACTAATACAAAAGCTGAAATAGAATAACTGAAACTGAAATAGGTAAATAACTAGATGAGCAGAATCTCCAGCGATTCCTAGCTCCAGAAAGTGAAGTCCAAAGCTGTGAATACTCAGGCTGACCCGAGCGTAAATAAAACACAAACACTCGAGTCAGGACATACATACTTATACAATGTAAACCAACTCAAGTGAACTGCAGTAAAGGTACAAGTAACTTAAAGAATGCTTAGGATCGCCAATTCTTTAAGGATCCGTTAAACTATCTACTATGTAGTAATATTCGCTATTATAATAATGTCTAATAATAAAATAAACATACTTTTTAATAACATTAAGGAGTGACCCAATATTCCCCTTAACACGTAATAGTCCCAGTAGTCTATCCAGTATTAGCATACTCCCAGAATGGGGGCTACCCTCGATACTCCACAGGCTACGGGAGAAATCACAACTCGTAGTAAAGCTTGCTATGGTAGGTGACACGGCACAACAAGTCAATGCCAGGATAGATATACCAATTACGCATCCGAGCTGGTGGAAACGCATAACAGCCACTACCCCCCACCTCGAACAACACTCCCAAATCAAGGGGTGCACCCAATCAATCACAAAAGTAATAGAATGGTATCGAAGAAGAGTGTCCGATCAGAGGTGCTACCTCATTGGCCCGAGAATCGCTCCTGTTTTAGCCACCTTATGCCAACTCATGGGAGTTGTGTCCACGTAAATATACCTTTAGGATCGTCGCCACCATCCTACTTCATTCTGGAAACTCCACCGCGTACACAGTTGTTAAAGTGGTTTTCGGTATCGACAGAGAGTATGTCCATATCCGATCCCGGTCTCTTTAACAACCAATCGTTATTATAACCCGTGGTTATAAATTTCCAAATAGTTTATATTTCAAAACAAATAATTCATTTAAACCATTTAAAAATAGAGTCATTATACCGTTAAATCAAATATTCAATTCCCAAAAATTTAACCTTTTTTGAGTTTGTTTATTCACTTAAATACTTTAAAACATTGAAATTTCAGCTTTCACAACACTTAGAAAATGCTATGGTAAGTTATATTTGAAAACAATTCATTTCAGCAAAGATAACATTTAAAAATTGTTGTAGTAATTCAGTTGCATTTGAAAACAAGTTCAGTTCAGAAAAGACAGCATTTAAAAACTGCTGTAATAGTTCAGGGTTCAATTTAAAGATTTAATTCAATTCAGAAAAGACAGCATTTACAAAACTGCTGTAGTAGTTCAATTATATTCAAAAATCTCATTTCAGCCAACTGCAGCACTTAACAAGTGCTACAATAGCTCTTTCATTAGTTTCAGCCTTAGTTTTTAATTCAGCAACCACAACACTTACCAAGTGCTGCAGTAGCCCTTAGTTCATTTTAGTCTTTAGTTCATTTGCATCAACCACAACACTTACAAAGTGCTGCAGTATCATTTACTTCAGATTTTAAGTTAAATTCAGAAATGACAGCATTTCTGAAGTGCTACTAAAAGAATTTCCAGATTTTTAATAGAATTCCAGCCACAAATAAACTTCAATTTAAATCATTTTAACTTATAAAAATCACATTTTCCACTTCAAAAATAGTCATTTAAATACCTTTTTAACTTATGATTTTTATAAAGTGAATTTTTACAATAAAATCCAATTTCCCAAAATTAAATTCAAGTGTACCATTTTCTTATTCTTTTCATTTTTAACAATTTATCTTAACACTTGAATTTTAAATTTTCATTTCATAAATAAAACCTAATTTCCATTTTTCTTTTTTTTATTAACTTAAACTTCCCTTAAAAACTCAAATCACAAATTCCCAATTTAAGTTTTTTTTTGAGATCATGGGGAACCTTAAGATCATGGTATTCATTGATACTCACTTAAGTAAACCCCACGCCGTGTGTCTACCCCGCTTTTATTTAGTCGTCGCACACGGATGCTTAACGTTGAAACTCCCACTGATGGTTTAGCGCTGGGATTCGAACTTGGCTGGACACAGTCTTTTGTTTCCCATCTCCCAGCTCCCAAACCACCGAGCTACGAACGACGGGTAATTCCCAATTTAAGTTATGTTTTAAATCACAATTTTCCATTCATTTATTTAACATTTTTAATACATAGAAAAATCATTATTACTTTATTTAATCATTTAAATTCAACTTAAGTCAAACTATCATATTTTTATATTTTAAAAATACTTAAAAATTTCCAGAAAACTATATAAAATAACCATGGGCCTGTATAATATTTTCTAGCCTAAGTCAAGTGATACGGATAATATATCATTTCAATCCGTAATTTACAAAGAAAATCCGGGTTTTATCATTTCAAACCCGCAATCCCAAGTAAATAAAATAAATAAAAATCGCTCAGGCTTATCATTTCAGCCCATAACGATTTTTCTTTATTCTAATGTCCGTTCGGGTATGTATCATTTCAACCCATAGTGATTCTATTCTACAGGGAACTTGCAGTGTGATTTACAGAAATAAATAAATAGTAAAATAAAATATAGCATAACAGATGATGTGACAAGTTTATAATAGGGTTTAACATCATGTAAATTTCATCACAGGCAGGTATAACATGATATAATATTTTATACACATTCACTTGTTGTCACTTCACAATTTATATAAGTATAAATGTCATGTGTGAATACTCACCTTTTTACGTTGGAGTTTGCAATTAAAACACACAAATGAAAATCCAGAAAGCACGATAGCACGACTAGATTTGAATGGAGAGAGAGCCAAGATGTTAATCTTGTATTCAAAAACAAACAAAGCCAAATATAAATATATATTTATAATACAAAGATTAAATTGAAACAAAAATGGAAATAGAATTAGACAAATGACTTCACAAAGCTTTTCAACCAATTTTTCTTGACTACAACTCAACATTGCTTGACCCTAACATGCTTTAGGCTCGGCTATGATGGTCTTATAGGTGGAAAAGGATCTGGTTTGGGCTCATATAGCATGGTTAGGCAAGAGAATGGGAAGAGTTTGGAGTTACAAGTGGAAAGAAGGTCAAAAGGCAAGGCTAGAGAGGAGTTTGGTCACCATCTAGGCTCGGCCTATGGGTCCATATGGCTCGGCCAGGGGTGCTACATGTTAGGTCAGATCTGAAACAAGGCTATTGGTGATGGCACTTGCTGGTGGTGGAGGCTAGAGGTGGTGGTCGTGGTCAACAATGATGGAGATGTTGAAAACTAGCTCGGCTATGTACATTGTTTTGGAGCTTTTGAAATTATTTTGTGGAATTGCTACAAGGGATGGTCACGGCCATCTATGGTGAGAGGGATGGTGATGTTTGAAGCCATGGATGATGAGGAGGAAGTGATGTGGTGCTCGGTGGTGATGGTGGTGGGTTATGGCCGAGCAAAGCTATGGAAGAAATCAAGCAAAAAACATTGAAAAATGAAGAAGAAAAAGTAGAAAAAAAGGAGAAGCCATTACCAAAGTTTTTCCGAAATGTTTGTGGCCGAAATTGTGATGGAATGAGAAGTTTTCTTACGTGAAAAACAATTAAAAAACTCACGACTACAATTGATGTTTTGAACGGCCAAAAAATGAAAGGTCTAGAAAGTGAAAAGTCAAATGTTTTATAGCTTTAGTCTCTTCAAATTTCCACTTTCTTTTTAATTTAATATAAACAAATAAAATCAGTAAATAAAATAAAAGACAAACAAAATAAAGAGAAAATGAAAATAAATAATTATTCATAGAAAAAATAAAAGAAAATAAAAGTAAATAAAGAAAATAGCTTATTATATTGAAACTAGAATTAAAAATTGCAAACAAAATACAATTAACTTTGGAAAATTATAACTACACTTGTGAAAATTATAACTATACTTCTAAAATGTTTTAAAAATAAAATATTGAAACAAAATTAAATTTTAAAAATAATTGCAAAAATATTGGGTTGGTACACTCTCCCCCACTCAAATCTTTTCGTCCTCGAAAAGAACGAAACAAGGAAAATAAAGGAAAACAAGATAGAAAAGCAAATAGTACCTGAAACAAAAAATTCCGGATTCGAAGCACGAATGCTCTCTTCCGTCTCCCAGGTACAGTCTCGATCATCAGTACTCCACTGTACTTTGACCAGACTAACAGATTTCCTTCTTAGCTGCTTCGTACCTTTGTCAACAATACAAAGTGGCTTCCTCTCGACAGTCAGATTAGGCTCAATATCTAAACTATCAAGAGCAGAAGGCTGGACAATAAGAGATGGATCACGCAGATAGCGATGAAGATGAGAAACGTGGAATACATTATGCACTCCAGAGAACTTCTCGGGCAAATCCAGACGATAAGCCAAAGAACCAATTCTTTCCACAATGCGGAAAGGACCAATAAACCCAGGAGAAAGCTTCCTTCTACGACCAAATCGAATGACATTCCTTAAGGGAGAGACCTTAAGGAAAACCAAATCACCAACAGCAAACTCTAAACTCCGCCTACGCCTATCAGCATACTTCTTCTGCCTATCCTGAGCAATCCTCATCTTCCTCCTAATCTCCTCAACTCTCTCAGAAGTCTCTAAAATCATCTCAGGACCAAGAACCAAACGATTACCGGATTCAATCTAGCAAGATGGATATCTACAAGGTCGTCCGTAAAGAGCACCAAACGGAGACATCTTAATACTGGCCTGAATTCAAAGATAGAAATGAGATAGATAAAGGATTAAGATAAGATTAGAACAGAAGATTAGATTATACCTCATAGCTATTGTTATAGGTGAATTCGACAAGATGGAGATGATCTTCCCAAGATCCTCCATAATCAAGCACACAAGCACGAAGAAGATCTTCTAGAATCTGATTCACCCATTTTGTTTGACCGTCGGTCTGTGGATGGTAAGCAGTGCTCAGATTCAGACGAGTACCCAAAGAATCCTGAAAAGCTTTCAAAAAATGACTAGTAAAGATAGGATCATGATCACAAACAATACTGAGAGGAACACCATGGAGACAAACAATCTCCCTCATATAGATCTCAGACAAGCTAGAAGTAGAACGAGTAGACTTGACCGGAACGAAATGAGTTGATTTGGTCAATCTATCCACAATAACCCAGATACTCTTATTACCCTTCCTAGTCCTCGGTAATCCATCAATGAAATCCATATTAATCTGTTCCCACTTCCAATTGGGAATCTCAAGAGGCTGCAACAAACCAAGGGTCTTCTGATGATCTGCCTTGACTTGCTGACAAGTCGCACACCTACTAACAAAAATGGAGATATCACACCTCATACCTCTCCACCAATAAAACTTCTTCGTATCCTGATACATCTTAGTCACACCCGGATGAATAGAAAGTCTGGACTTATGATTCTCCCACAGTAACTCCTATCTCAATCCATCAACATTCGGGACACAAATCCTCTTATTAATCCTCAACACACCTCTATCATCGATCTGAGCTCCATTTCCATCAAGACTACTACTACCAACTCTGCTACGAACACTCTCCTTCATCAATCTAAGCATCTCATCCTCATCCTGCTTAACCATGATACGATCCAAAAGAGAAGAAGAAACAACTAGATGACACAACAAAGCCTTCTTCCGACTCAAAGCATCTGCCACAACATTAGCTTTCCCAGGGGTATAGTTGATGTCGAGGTCATAAGAAGAAAGAAACTCTAACCACCTAATTTGTCTCTGATTCAAATCCTTTTGAGTGAAAATATATCTCAAAGACTGATGATCTATGAAAAACTCAAACTTAGTTACCAAAAGATGATGTCTCCAAAGCTTCAAAGGAAAAAAAACAGCAAGCAACTCTAGATCATGAGCAGCATAATTGGCTTCATGGGTCTTCAACTGACGACTAGCATAAGCAATCACCTTACCATCCTGCATCAGAATAGCTCCCAAACCTTCACGACAAGCATCAGTGTATACCGTTAATCCCTCATTTCCATTTGGAACGGTAAGAACTGGTGCGGAAGTAAGCTTGTGCTTAAACTCACTGAATGCGGCTTTACACTCATCACTCCAAATAAACTTAGCATTCTTTCAAGTCAAAGCAGTGAGAGGTGTAGCAACCCGAGCAAAATTCTCAATGAATCTCTGGTAATAACCGGTAAGGCCCAGAAAACTACGGATATCAGTAGGAGTCTTAGTAGTTTCCCAATCCTGTACAGAATAGGGATAAATAAGGACAACTGGAAAGATAGAATAAATTGAATGAAACAAGGAAAGAGAAGGAAAGAAAGACTTACATTGATCGCAGTGATCTTGACTGGATCAACAGAAACTCCATTACCAGAAACAATATGCCCAAGGAATCGGACTTCATCCTTCCAGAAACGGCATTTAGAAAATTTTGCCTTCAACTGATGATTTCTAAGAGTCTCAAGAACATATTTCAAATGTGACTCATGCTCTTCCTCAGACTTAGAGAAAATGAGAATATCATCAACAAAGACTAGAAAAAATTTATTAAGCACATCACGAATAACACGATTCATCAAATCAACAAAGAAAGCAGGAGCATTAGTCAAACCAAAAGGCATGACTAACCATTCAAAAAATCCATTCTCAGTATGGAAAGCAGTCTTGGGAATACTTTCCTCAGCAACTCTGAGCTGGTGAAAACCTGTGGCAAGATCAAGCTGAGAGAAAATAGTAGCACCATAAAGTTGATCAAACATATCATTGATGCAAGGCATTGGATATCTGTTTTTCATAGTGAGCTTGTTCAGCTCCCTATAATCAACACACATCCGGAGAGAACCATCAGACTTAGTGACGAAAACCACCGCTGCACCCCATTCCGAATAGCTAGGTCTGATCAGACCTTTGGAAGACAAGTCCTCAATTTTCTTCCTTAACTCAACCTTCTCGCGGGGTGCCATTCTTCTAGGAGGAAGAACTACAGGTCGAGCTCCAGGAATAAGATCAATACGAAAATCAATTTCCTGCTTAGGAGGTAAAGCAGTGACTTCACCAAATACATCGGGATAAAGTTTGACCACACGAGTCGACATAAGATCAACAGGAGAAGAATCTAGAGAATAAATAAAGCTACCAGCATAATCATGAGGCATAGGACACTGAATAACCAAAGAATTACCCCGATCATCCTCAAGAGAAACAATTCGGGATTTACAAGGGATGTGAGGATCATGATTCCTTAACCAATCATCTCCAAGCAATAAATCAAAAGTATCGAAACCAAGAACATAGAAATCACCACTAAAGCGATGATCAGAATGGAGGAGTTTCACTCCTCTAAAAATCCTACTAAGGTTCGCGGGACCCCCAATAGGATTAGAAACCCATAAAGGAACAGAAGCATACTCAAGAGAAAGGAGATGCTCAAACTTATCACAAATAGCTATAGAAATAAAACTATGCGAAGCTCCAGTATCAAATAAAACATGAACATGATGCTTAAATAAATAAAAGGTGCCCTGAAGTGTACCTTGATCATCACTAGGAGCAGGAGCAGGTGCAGCAGGTGAAGAAGCAGAGGTAACAGCAAAAATACCAGATGGCTTTCCCTTCTGATACAACGGACAATCATTCTTAAAATGACCAGGCTGAAGACAGACATGACAGAGATTGTTCCTGGTATTCTGAGGTGGAGGAACAGCAGCACCAACTGAAGTAGGGAAACTATTAGCATAGTGTCCCTTCTGATCACACTTGAAACAGGTAATGGTAGACAGATCGATAGGGTGCCTCTGAGAAGGAGAAGATGATGAAGATCCCAATCCTGGATGCTTGAGCCAATTCTTCTTCTACTGGTGGAAATTGGGCTTTCTCTTCTTAGAGATAGCAGAGGAAGACTGAGATGCAGGAGCACTAGCAACAGTAGGACCCTTGGAAGTAGGGTTCTCATAGCGAATAGCCATATCCATAAGCTCGGTGATAGTGCCATGAACATGTGAAATGAGACGATCGTAGAACTCTGGGCGAGCTCCAACTATGAACTTCTCATTTTCTTAAGCTGGGTGTCAATAAGACCAGGACCAAACTTGGAAAGTTCATTGAACTTCCACTCATACTCAGAAAAGGACATGATACCCTGCTTGGGATCCATGAATTCACGATAAATATGAGATTTCCCGGCTTCGGGCATCCATTTTGCCACAAAATCATCCTTGGAAAGAAGATACAGAAACAAAATTTAAGATAGATTCAAAAGAAAGGAAATGGGAACAAAATTCAAGATAACACAAAGGATACCTAAACTGCTCCCAGGAAATATCACCCTCGTTAGTGTGAGCTGTAACAGACTCCCACCAATCCAAGGCTGACTCTTGCAGCTGCCAAGCTGCTAATTGACGCTTCTAGGCATCAGTAATCTCAAGACCGGTAAAGATCCTCTCTAAACTCCATAACCATTGCTGGGCTTCGATAATGCTCTCTGAACCGGTGAACTTAATTCCACCAAGTTGAAAGAATTCCTTACAGAGAATAGTAAACCTAACAGGTGCAGCAGTTGAGGAGCTGGGGCAGTACCACGACCCCTACCTCTGGCATTTCCACGATTCATCATTGAAAATATCAAGAATGAATTTTAGGACAAAGGTACAGAGAAGACAAAGATAAGATAAGACAAGACAAGATAAAATCACTTGGATGAATATCCTAATAAAAGAAATTTCTAACAAGGTAGATACGAAAAGAAGGAAGTTTAGAAAATTGCTTTTTAAAACAAGAAAATTTTATATCAAAATAATCTTTGAAAATCCCTTTGAAAGATCATTTTAAAATCATTTTATACTTTGAAAATACGTTCGCTCACAAAGAAATGATTCTGAGGTTGATTTCACTCATTCTAGGGTATTTCTACCCTATCTCTAATGAGTTTTTGCTCCATAGGCTAAGGTTTCCCTAAAAACCAAAGCTCCGATACCAAATGTAACGACCCACTATTTTGGACCATTCAAATCGACAATAATCCACACATGTCAGACTTGAATAATGCAAAATAACAGATTGTAATAAAATTGGAGCAAATAAAATCATTCACAGAATCACAGACACAGAAATATCAGAACAACTCACAGCGGAAAAATAAAATAAATAGTGGTTCATGAAGCCACTACAATACAAAGTCTCAAAAACAGATACATAGTCTGAAACAAATACAGTTCTGAAACGAATACAGTAGAAATCCCAAACACATAGAAGTCCACTAATACAAAAGCTGAAATAGAACAACTGAAACTGAAATAGGTAAATAACTAGATAAGCAGAATCTCCAGCGATTCCTAGCTCCAGAAAGTGAAGTCCAAAGCCGTGAATACTCAGGTTGACCCAAGCGTAAATAAAACACAAACACTCGAGTCAGGACATACATACTTATACAATGTAAACCAAGTCAAGTGAACTGTAGTAAAGGTAAAAGTAACTTAAAAAATGCTTGGGATCGCCCATTCTTTAAGGATCCGTTAAACTATCTACTATGTAGTAATATTTGCTATTATAATAAAGTCTAATAATAAAATAAACATACTTTTTAATAGCATTAAGGAGTGACCCAATATTCCCCTTAACACGTAATAGTCCCAGTAGTGAATCCAGTATTAGCATACTCCCAGAATGGGGGCTACCCTCGATACTCCACAGGCTACGGGAGAAATCACAACTCGTAGTAAAGCTCGCTATGGTAGGTGACACGGCACAACAAGGCAATGCCAGGGTAGATATACCAATTACGCATCCGGGCTGGTGGAAACGCATAGCAGCCACTACCGCCCACCTCGAACAACACTCCCAAATCAAGGGGTGCACCCAATCAATAACAAAAGTAATAGAATGGTATCGAAGAAGTGTGTTCGATCAGAGGTGCTACCTCATTGGCCCGAGAATCGCTCCTGTTTTAGCCACTTTATGCCAACTTAAGGGAGTTGGGTCCACGTAAATATACCTATAGGATCGTCGCCACCATCCTACTTCATTTTGGAAACTCCACCGCGTACACAGTTGTTAAAGTTGTTTTCGGTATCGACAGAGAGTATGTCCATATCCGATCCCGGTCTCTTTAACAACCAATCGTTATTATAACCCATGGTAATAAATTTCAAAATAGTTTATATTTCAAAATAAATAATTCATTTAAACCATTTAAAAATAGAGTCATTATACCTTTAAATCAAATATTCAATTCCCAAAAATTTAACCTTTCTGAGTTCGTTTATTCACTTAAATACTTTAAAACATTGAAATTTCAGCTTTCACAGCACTTAGAAAATGCTTTGGTAAGTTATATTTGAAAACATTTCATTTCAGCAAAGACAGCATTTAAAAACTGTTGTAGTAATTCAGTTGCATTTGAAAACAAGTTCAGTTCAGAAAAGACAGCATTTAAAAACTGCTGTAATAGTTCAGGGTTCAATTTAAAGATTTAATTCAATTCAGAAAAGACAACGTTTACAAAACTGCTGTAGTAGTTCAATTATATTCAAAAATCTCATTTCAGCCAACTGCAACACTTAACAAGTGCTACAATAGCTCTTTCATTAGTTCCAGGCCTTAGTTTTTAATTCAGCAACCACAACATTTACCAAGTGCTGTCGTAGCCCTTAGTTCATTTTAGTCTTCAGTTCACTTGCATCAACCACAACACTTACAAAGTGCTGCAGTATCATTTACTTCAGATTTTAAGTTAAATTCAAAAATGACAGCATTTCTGAAGTGCTACTAAAAGAATTTCCAGATTTTTAATAGAATTCCAGCCACAAATAAACTTCAATTTAAATCATTTAACTTATAAAAATCACATTTTTCCACTTCAAAAATAGTCATTTAAATAACTTTTTAACTTATGATTTTTATAAAGTGAATTTTTACAATAAAATCCAATTTCCCAAAATTAAATTTAAGTGTACCATTTTCTTATTCTTTTCATTTTTAACAATTTATCATAACACTTAAATTTTAAATTTTTATTTCATAAATAAAACCTAATTTCCATTTTTCTTTTTTTTATTAACTTAAACTTCCCTTAAAAAGTCAAATCACAAATTCCCAATTTAAGTTATGTTTTAAATCACAATTTTCCATTCATTTATTTAACATTTTTAATACATAGAAAAATCATTATTACTTTATCTAATCATTTAAATTCAACTTAAGTCAAACTATCATATTTTTATATTTTAAAAATACTTAAAATTTCCAGAAAACTATATAAAATAACCACGGGTCTGTATAATATTTTCTAGCCTAAGTCAAGTGATACGGATAATATATCATTTCAATCTGTAATTTACAAAGAAAATCCGGGTTTTATCATTTCAAACCCGCAATCCCAAGTAAATAAAATAAATAAAAATAGCTCAGGCTTATCATTTCAGCCCATAACGATTTTTTCCTATTCTAAAGTACGTTTGGGTATGTATCATTTCAACCCATAGTGATTCTATTCTACAGGGAACTTGCAGTGTGATTTACAGAAATAAATAAATAGTAAAATAAAATATAGCATAATAGATGATGTGATAAGTTTATAACAGGGTTTAACATCATGTAAATTTCATCACAGGAAGGTATAACATGATATAATATTTTATACACATTCACTTGTTGTCACTTCACAATTTATATAAGTATAAATGTCATGTGTGAATACTCACCTTTTTACGCTGGAGTTTGCAATTAAAACACACAAATGAAAATCCAGAAAGCACGATAGCACGACTAGATTTGAATGGAGAGAGAGCCAAGATGTTAATCTTGTATTCAAAAACAAACGAAGCCAAATATAAATATATATTTATAATGCAAAGATTAAATTGAAACAAAAATGGAAATAGAATTAGACAAATGACTTCACAAAGCTTTTCAACCAATTTTTCTTGACTACAACTCAACATTGCTTGACCCTAACATGCTTTAGGCTCGGCCATGATGGTCTTATAGGTGGAAAAGGATCTGGTTTGGGCTCATATAGCATGGTTAGGCAAGAGAATCGGAAGAGTTTGGAGTTACAAGTGGAAAGAAGGTCAAAAGGCAAGGCTAGAGAGGAGTTTGGTCACCATCTAGGCTCGGCCTATGGGTCCATATGGCTCGGCCAGGGCTGCTACATGTCAGGTTAGATCTGAAACAAGGCTATTGGTGATGGCACTTGCTGGTGGTGGAGGCTAGAGGTGGTGGCCGTGGTCAACAATGAAGGAGATGTTGAAAACTAGCTCGACTATGTACATTGTTTTGAAGTTTTTGACATTATTTTATGGAATTACTGCAAGGGATGGTCACGGCCATCTATGGTGAGAGGGATGGTGATGTTTGAAGCCATGGATGACGAGGAGGAAGTGATGTGGTGGTCGGTGGTGATGGTGGTGGGTTATGGCCGAGCAAAGCTATGGAAGAAATCAAGAAAAAACATTGAAAAATGAAGAAGAAAAAGTAGAAAAAAAGGAGAAGCCATTACCAAAGTTTTTCAAAAATGTTTGTGGCCGAAATTGTGATGGAATGAGAAATTTTCTCACATGAAAAACAATTAAAAAACTCACGACTACAATTGATGTTTTGAACGGCCAAAAAATGAAAGGTCTAGAAAGTGAAAAGTCAAATGTTTTAAAGCTTTAGTCTCTTCAAATTTCCACTTTCTTTTTAATTTAATATGAACAAATAAAAATCAGTAAATAAAATAAAAGACAAACAAAATAAAGAGAAAATGAAAATAAATAATTATTCATAGAAAAAATAAAAGAAAATAAAATTAAATAAAGAAAATAGCTTATTATATTGAAACTAGAATTAAAAATTGCAAACAAAATACAATTAACTTTGGAAAATTATAACTACACTTTTGAAAATTATAACTCTAATTTTAAAATGTTTTAAAAATAAAATATTGAAATAAAATTAAATTTTAAAAATAATTGCAAAAATATTGGGTCGTTACACTAATTGTATCTTGGCACAAACTGGTATGGAGTAGATCAAATAACCCCAAAATGGTTCATACTCTCTACAAAGCATTAATGAATAAACTACCTACTAAAGATCGACTTCATAATTGGGGGATTCTAGAAGACGCGACTTGTGACTTATGTAATAGAGCAGCAGAAAATCATGAACACCTATTTTTTGACTGCCCTTTTAGTAAGGGAGTTTGGAGCATCCAAAAACTCATATATGTTCAAACTGACAAGGTCAATTCTTTAAAGGAGGAGGTGAAGTACCTGAACAAGCAGAGTCACATGTCGAACTTGATGTAGGAACTGATCAAAATTAGCCTCACAACCACCGTTTGGTACCTCTGGAGAGAGCAAAATGACCGGACTTTTAACTACGAAAGGAAGGAAGTTCTATCACTTATTGCTCAAATTAATCGAGATATTAGTATCATAATTGGAATAATTGCTAAAAGAAAATTTACCTACTTAAAGGCACAAGAAGCATAAGCACTGGAGAGGATGAGCTGGATGGCAGCGAGTGGAGACATTCAACCAACGAATTAGGAGCTGCTATAGCTGATTTTTGAACCCTAAAGTAGGAATGTTTTTGAGTTAAAGTTTGTCTTTAGCTTAAAGTGTTCAGTTGTATTTATTCCATCTATAACTTCGATTGTTCGTGTATTGGGCCGCAATGCTCTTTTGAGATGAAATAAAATTAACCAAGTTTCAAGAAAAATATATTTATAAATACTTTAGATATTATAAATATTTATACATAGATACATACATATATATGTAATTTTGTTATTGTAAAATATACGTGTATATTTTATTTAAAAAACTTTATATATTATATATATGTATATATGTTTATATATTTATATATGTTTATATATTTATATAGTCATTTATTTAATTAATATCTAATTCAATATATATATATATGTATATTATAAGTATTTTACATTTATGCAATACATATATTTTTCATATATATAACTATATATTTATATTGTTTTAATATTTATTTAAATAACAAGTTTATATACATACATATATTTGGACAACATACAATACATATAAGATGTGCTAACATGTCCGTTACGATGTAAATCCCAACATCTATATACGAGAATGTTATACCCTACATGGATTATTATGTTACACATGCACACACACACACACACACACATATGTATATGATACACACGTGTACCATTATATTTAATTGAATATAAATTAAATAAAATTCCATCTATTACTTATAAATTTAAATGAAATAAAAGATTTTATATTAATTAAATTTAAAAATGTTCTAAATAAATTAGACTTCATTGGCCCAATATAGATCTAATAAGAGAATTTTTATTGAAATTCACCCATATCTTGTGCAGCGGGCTGGCCCAGTTCCAACATGTAGGCTTCGTCATAAAAAATTAAGCATATCTTGCTCTAGCATTTTCCCACTTTTTGATGATGACAACTGTAATACCCCAAAATTTTTTGAAAAATCATTTTGATAAAATGATTTAATTTTGAAATATTTAGATTTAAATATGGTGAAATTCTTGGGATTAAATAGTGTGCAAGGATATGTGTGCACATGCACACTGGAAAATGGCACAGGGGAAATCCAAGAATTTGTGGAAAAAAAAATATATAGGGAAAAGAAAACATTTCAAATATAATTTTGAAATGTGAATTATTCTGTCCTCAGATCACATGTATTATTTTGAAAAAAAAAGAGAAACATCAAAATGACATGAAATGTAATACAAGTCAATATGCTTGTGTAGGTAAAAATAGAAAAGGGGATTTCCAGAAAAGAATAAAAGCATAAATAAAAACTGAATCACACATTTAGCATGACTTGGGTAAGTAACTAAAGATAGCCATTTTCTGGAAAAGTAAAGTAAAAAAAAGGTACTAACTATAATGGACTAAAGTGGCCGGGGCATTAAGGAGGAAAATGCAAAATGCATGAAAATGGTCAGGATAGAAATGGAATTTTGTTGTAACAAAACCCTAAGAGAAAACACTGGTATAAATAGGCAGTTTTGGCCAGGAAAACATTTTACCCCGAGTTTCTCAAAATAATAAGAAAGAAAGGAAAATATTGAAAGGAAGAAGAAAACACACATACATAAGGATTTTCTGGATCAAGAGAAGGAAGAACTTAGGTGAGTAACCTCACTGAATTCATGGCATTAAGACCTGAGATGAGGCAGCCACTTTTTATATTGCCATTTACATATTGCTGGTTTTGATGTATATGATTTTATCAATGCTTTTTGGATGAGTCTGATATGATTTTATTAGGGATGTTTTTTTGGTGATCTTTGAATTGTTGAGATATTTGCCTTTGGATGTGCAACTTACTGTTTTATTTTACTCAGAAATGTTAAGGTTCAGAATCTTAAAATTATATAGAGAGAATACCCTCAACTGTTATAGATCTATGGCATGGAAATTTTACGAAAGAAAAATGTTGGGAGCTGCATTATACTTCGTATAAGTGCTGAGGCTTGAGAAGAAAGAAATTAAGGGTGCAATAGAAATTTTCTAGGTGCTGAGCCCTTAATCAAATTTTAAAAAAAGAAGCTCACAAGCTAAAACTATGATTGAGCCAGATCATGAATCTGATTCAATCATAGAGGCTTGCAGATCAATATAACAAGACATGCCATGCCTCTTTTACAGTTGAAAATATTATTATATTTTTACCGAGATCAAGACATAATGTCCACATTTTTTGGAAATAACTGTTTACTTAATTTCTGAGTAAATTATGCTAGAAAAATTTATGGGTGTTTCCATGTTTGCAGTGACAAGTTCACTTAGCTATCTGATGATAATATTTAAATCAATACACTAGTAAATAAACTAGGGAAGGGAAGGCCAAGAAGGCTGCTGGAATGCTTGTTATATTTGATGTATGCAAGTTGGCACATGGTTTGTTTAAGCCTTGAGATCTTTGTGCAATGATGTGAATTAGTTCATTGCAATGTGTCCCTGTGATTCCTTGATGGCAGATGAGGTAGGAATTTAAACTGAATTTATACAACCTGTACATGAAGGGATAGGAATATGAATATTTCTTAGGTTGGTTGGTATGGAACCATGATTGTTCCAGTGAATGCACATGTTGCAAATAGATAATTAAGTTTGCCTGATTATGAATGCAGGTATAGGAATGATAGATGGAGTTATCATACCCGAGTCACTTTATTTACACAATGATATAATAAGTGATTACAGAAATTCGTTCAAATAACAAGTCATTACACTCATATTCTCTGTTGTTTAATATCATGAATATACTGATGTTGCTCATACCAGATCATGGATCTGACCCTTATTTGCTCATGGCATATGGGGGTGTCTCATTTTAAAATGAGGCAGCCACCAATGTTCTTTCAGGAAATGCAGGAGCTAAGTAGAAAGTGAAGTTATGGCAAATGAAATGGGATTGAATGAACATGCTTGCTAATTTTAATAAGAGCCTAATATGATTTTATCTGCATGTATTCATGAGACAGTTGTGTTTGAACTTGATGTTATGTAATGAACTTGCTATGTTTGATTGAACTTGTTGTTTATCTATTGAATATTGCTATGCATTAAGGTTTAAAAATTAAAAGAAATATCGAGATTGAAAACCAGAAAAATATGCTTAAGCATTAGATATGAAAGCCTAGGAAAAGAAATATACATATATGTATGTGAGCAAATGTTTTGCATAACTTATATTATGTATTGGTCAATTCTTGAGACATAGCAATGCACTAAGTTTTTAGAATTAAAATCTGGATTTAACTAGAGGTAAACTTATAAGGATTTAAATCCTTTTTACTGTGATACTTTGTAAACCAGTTTAATACCAATTTTTGAATTGTTTTGAGAAAAGAAAATATTTTGCAAGGCTTCAGATATAATGCCATTGCCTTGAACAAGTGTCTGTTAGACACAAGACACATGGGTTAAGCATCTTCAAATGAGTGAAGTTTTGGTTGACTATATTTGATAGTATTATGAATGTAAAATACATTTCAAAAGCTTTAGTTTATTTAGCAATTGTTTCATCACAACCAACTTTTAAAAGCCATACCAGATATGCAATTTGGACAGGTTTGCACTATCAAAACCTGGAAACACACATTATTCTTTTAAATATTTTTAAGTTCAAATTCTTATCACAACAAATCTTATGCAAATACTCAACTTACAATGTGTTATGTAGGCTAAGATTGAAATAAACAAGTCATATAGATTGAATCAAAATAAGAAAGTTTCTAGAAAATACATAAGTGGAAAATGATAAGAGAATATATCATTTTCTGGTCTTAGCCAAATATCAATATATTCGAACTATGAGAAAAAAAAGAAGAGAATCCCAAATACTTTGACCAAATATGGACAGGATTTATTAACATATTATAAATATTCAAAAGAACAAGGTAATTAACTATATGCAGATTTCTTCAAATCCAAACTAAACAGCATGCTCTTGTTTAACAAATGGAATTAAAAACATACTCTGATTTTAAACAAGAGGAACACATACATCCTCATATGTATGTGTATATCTTTAGGAATAAACTGATATATTTATATTGGTAAAAAAATATTGGATCCTAGATGAATTGTTTGAAAAGAAAATGACTCTGGGAATATTAATTATTGGAATGAAAAAAAAAATTTAAGCAAAATCTGGAGGGTCATTTCAGTTGGTATCAGAGCAAATGGTTGCATTGATTGTTGAATACTATAGAAATGTATTATATCTGGTTGTTTGGATGAAATAATTTAGATAGGAAAATATTAACCATAGAAAATACTTACAGTACACTAATACTATTTGCCCATAATTTGGTTAGCAAACCATGGTAGGAAGGGGATCACATCATGCAGGGACAAGTGCACCACAGATGCTTGATATGCAAGAGTTTGTAAGAGTTTTAAGGGATGGAATTGGGCATAGGCCTGAGAACCCACATGAGGAACTTTCAAAACTACTGAAGGCTTACACCAATTTGGGAGGCAAAAGTTTTGAAGGGACTGAGAATGTGATGGAAATTCAAGCATGGTTGAGAACACTGGATAGAATTTTCAATGAAATGCAGCTTGATGATCAGAGGAGGAGGCAAGTAGCTTCAAGACAGCTGAAAGGAGTAGCATTAGGCTGGTGGGAGGTGATCATAGCTGGGAGAATTGAAAATGAAATCACTTGAAATCAATTCAAGGAGATGTTGGAGGCAAGATTTGTACCAGCATCAGCCAAGACCATTTTGCTTGAAGAATTTATCAGACTTAGGTAGGGAACTTTGAATGTTACTGAGTATACACAAAAATTTGAGGGATTATCCAAATATGGAGCAATGCTAGTGGCAGATGAAGCATCCAAAAATGATAGGTACATTAGAGGTTTGAACCCAGGACTTAGCAGAGCCATGCTACATATGCAGATAGGACTTTTGATCAAGTAATAGATCTGGCATTGAAATTGGAACAGCATGACAAGGAAAGAGAGAAGTATAGGAATTTTAAGAGCAACAACAACAAGAAGAATAAGGAAAGATATCACCCTTATGATAAAAAGAAGGGGGAGACAGACAACAAGAAGGACAGAGACACTAAAGCTGAGGATGCTAAGAAGAAGTTGGTTTGCCATCATTGTGGAAAAGAAGGACACATCAAACCAAGGTGCCCAGAATTAAAAGGAGGAGCTTTCAAGTGCTATCTATGTGGGAAAGAGGGGCATATGAAAAGGAATTGTCCTGAGTACAAACAGCAAGGGAAAATAGCAAATTTGGAAGGAAAAGGCAAATCCACAGTGGAGAGAGGAGCTGAGAATCATGGTCAAGTGGAAGGTACACTACTTATTTGCACCATACCCATAGCAGCAGTATATGACACTGGGGCAACTCACTCCTTGATTTCCTATGAATTAGTTAAAATGCTAAAATTAAATTGCATATTGGTTGAAACCCCACTGCTTATACAAAGTTCGCTGGGGAGTTCTAGTGTTTTGAACATGAATTGTGTGGATGTGGAGTTAAACATAGGAGGAAATATTTTTATTTCCAATTTATATGTTTTGAATTACCCAAATATAGGTGTTATATTGGGGGTAGACTGGTTAAGGAAATTTAAAGCCATAATTAATTTAGACTCATCCACCATATCATTGCAAAATTCTAGAGGCCAGAGGATCACAGTTTTATGTGAAGTAGCTAAGGAAGGAAAATTATATCATTTAGTTGACTCAGAAAAAGATTTCAGTGAACTAACCATTGAAGAAATTCCCATAGTCAATGAATATTTGGATGTGTTTGGGGAAGTTAAGGGCGTTCCACATCATAGACCAGTTGAGTTTCAAATTAATCTTATTCCAAGAGCAAGTCCAATAATCAAGAAACCCACCAGAATGGGGCCAAGTGAATTGAAGGAATTGAAAAATCAGTTGGAAGAATTAGAAGGCAAAGGATTTATAAGGCCAAGTAATTCATGTTGGGGTGCTCCAGTAGTGTTTGTAAGAAAACATGATGGTACTTTGAGAATGTGCATAGATTATAGAGAACTAAATAAAGTAACCATCAAGAACAAATACCTATTGCCTAGAATAGATGATCTCTTTGATCAACTCAGTGAAGCTAAAATATTTTCTAGATTAGACTTAGCATCACGATTTCATCAAATGAAGGTTGAAGACTCAAGTGTTAAGTATACTGCATTTAACACTAGATATGGCCTATATGAATTTATGGTTATGCCATTTGGCTTGACAAATGCTCCTTCATATTTTGTAGATTTAATGAATAGAATGTTCAGAGATTATTTAGACAAGTTTGTACTGATTTTTATTGATGACATTTTGATTTATTCCAAAACAGTGGAAGAGCATAAAAATCATTTGGTTTTGTCAAGATTAATAGAAAATGATTTAAAGGCAAAATTTTCAAAATGTGCATTTTGGAAAGAAGAAGTACATTTTCTTGGTCATGTTATCTCTGCCAAAGGAATTTCAGTAAACCCCAATAAGGTAGTAGCTATCCAAGCATGGAAAAGGCCTAGCACAGTAAGTGAGGTTAGATCATTTATGGAGATGGCAGGATATTATAGGAGATTTATAAAAGATTTTTCGAAAATATCATCACCACTTACCAATTTAACTAGAAAGAACCAAGCCCTTATATGGACAGAAAAATGTGAGCAAGCTTTTATCAAAATAAAAGAAGCTTTAATTAATGCACCAGTACTGAGGGTGCCAGAAGGGAATGAAAACTTAATTATGTATACTGATGCAAGTGGCTCTGGGCTAGGGGCTATGTTGATGCAACAAGACCAGGTGGTAGCCTATGCATCTAGGCAATTAAAGCCACATGAAACAAGATATGCAACCCATGATCTTGAACTAGCAGCAATTGTGTATGCCTTGAAACTCTAGAGACATTATTTGTTAGGTGCCAAATTTATTTTGTACACTGATAATAAAGCACTGAAATATTTATTCTCACAAAAAGATTTGAATATGAGGCAACATAGATGGGTGGAGTTCCTAGCTGCCTATGATCTAGATATACTCTATACACCAGGTAAGGAAAATAAAGTTGCAGATGCCTTGAGTAGACAACATGCTAAAGTAGCCATGTTGATGATAGAAGAGTTTAAGGATTTGTCTATACTTACTGATTTGGAAATTGAAGCAAACAGTGAGGTACAAATGGTACCAATTGAAGAAGATGAAAGTAAAGGGAAATTGAGTATGGTATCTCTGCAATCGGATTTACTTCTAAAGGCGGGGAAAATGCAGGAACAAGACCTAAACCTATTGGAAAAGAAAATGTTCTTATCAAAAGGGGAAGAAGTAGTAAATTATCAAGTTGATAAAGATGGTCATTTAAGGAACAAGAATAGGATATGTATTCCAGAAAACATAGAATTGAAGGAGAAAATATTAAATGAATACCATAGGAGTAAGTACTCCATACACCCAGGCAGTACCAAGATGTATCAAAATTTGAAAAGAAATCTTTGGTGGAAGGGAATGAAGTCAGATGTGGCCAAACATGTTGCAAAGTGTATGACTTGCCAACAAGTCAAGGCGGAGACACAAAGGCCATCAGGACTGTTGCAACCCCTTAGTATACCACAGTGGAAGTGGGAGGATATATCTATGGATTTCATAGATGGTCTGCCTAGATCTAAGAGAGGAAACACAAGTATATGGGTAATAGTGGATAGGCTAACTAAAGTAGCACATTTATCCCAGTAAAATCAGAAAGAAATGCCCCAAAATTGGCTCAAATATTCATGAAAGAGGTGGTAAGATTGCATGGCATACCCAAAACCATTGTGAGTGATAGGGATACCGTCTTCACCTCAAGGTTTTGGAAAAGTTTTCAAGAGGCCATAGGGAGTGAATTGTGCTTAAGCACTGCCTACCATCCACAATCAGATGGACAAACTGAGGTGGTGAACAAAGTTTTAGAGGACTTGTTGAGAGCATGTGCACTGGACTTTGGAGGCAACTGGGAAGACCATCTCCATTTAGCTGAGTTCACATACAATAACAGTTATCAAAGCACCATAGGGATGGCACCATTTGAAGCCTTATATGGCAAGCCATGTTTATCACCTGTGTGTTGGTGGAAACAGGAGAAAGAACTATTTTAGGACCTGAGTACATACAAGAAACTACAGAGAAAATTAAGTTGGTGAGGAAAAGAATTGCAGCAGCTTAAGACAGGCAAAAGAAGTTTGCAGATAGGAAGAGAAAGCAAGTGGAATATGAACTGGGTGACTTTGTTTTTATCAAAGTTTCACCCATGAAAAAGGTCTTGAGATTTGGCAAGCTAGGTAAGCTCACACCAAGGTATGTTGGACCCTATAAAATTCTGGAAAGAATTGGTTCATTAGCATACAAACTGGAACTGCCAAAGGAAATGAAAGCAATGCATAATGTTTTTCATGTGTCACAACTTAGAAGATGGGTACATGATAGAGAAGAAATTCTGGAAAAACCTACCCAAATTCAAATAAATCCTAACTTGGTTTATGAGAAAGAACCAGTGGGGATTTTAGCTAAAGAAGAAAAGAAATTAAGGAGTAAAACTTTGAAACTGGTAAAGATCCAGTGGAGTCTTGATCCTAATGATTGTACATGGGAGCTAGAAGACAAGATTAGGACAGATTTTCCTAAGCTTTTTGCAGATTAAAGGTAATTTTAAAATTTCTAGAAAATCTAATATGTATGGTTGCCATGATTGAATTTGCTTGCTTATGCATATGTTTGATAGATTTTCAGAAAATAAGATGATGCTTGTTATAAGTACTAGGAAAATTGTGAGGACACAATTCCTAAAAGGAGGGGTGAATGTAATACCCCAAAATTTTGTGAAAAATCATTTTGATAAAATGATTTAATTTTGAAATATTTAGATTTAAATATGGTGAAATTCTTGGGATTAAATAGTGTGCAAGGATATGTGTGCACATGCACACTGGAAAATGGCACAGGGGAAATCCAAGAATTTGTGGAAAAAAAATAATATATAGGGAAAAGAAAACATTTCAAATATAATTTTGAAATGTGAATTATTCTATCCTCAGATCACATGTATTATTTTGAAAAAAAAGAGAAACATCAAAATGACATGAAATGTAATACAAGTCAATATGCTTGTGTAGGTAAAAATAGAAAAGGAGATTTCCAGAAAAGAATAAAAGCATAAATAAAAACTAAATCACACATTTAGCATGACTTAGGTAAGTAACTAAAGATAGCCATTTTCTAGAAAAGTAAAGTAAAAAAAAAGGTACTAACTATAATGGACTAAAGTGGCCGGGGCATTAAGGAGGAAAATGTGAAAATGCAAAATGCATGAAAATGGTCAGGATAGAAATGGAATTTTGTTGTAACAAAACCCTAAGAGAAAACACTGGTATAAATAGGCAGTTTTGGCCAGGAAAACATTTTACCCCGAGTTGCTCAAAATAATAAGAAAGAAAGGAAAATATTGAAAGGAAGAAGAAAACACACATACATAAGGATTTTCTGGATCAAGAGAAGGAAGAACTTAGGTGAGTAACCTCACTGAATTCATGGCATTAAGACCTGAGATGAGGCAGCCACTTTTTATATTGCCATTTACATATTGCTGGTTTTGATGTATATGATTTTATCAATGCTTTTTGGATGAATCTGATATGATTTTATTAGGGATGTTTTTTTGGTGATCTTTGAATTGTTGAGATATTTGCCTTTGGATGTGCAACTTACTGCTTTATTTTACTCAGAAATGTTAAGGTTCAGAATCTTAAAATTATATAGAGAGAATACTCTCAACTGTTATAGATCTATGGCATGGAAATTTTACCAAAGAAAAATGTTGGGAGCTGCATTATACTTCGTATAAGTGCTGAGGCTTGAGAAGAAAGAAATTAAGGGTGCAATAGAAATTTTCTAGGTGTTGAGCCCTTAATCAAATTAAAAAAAAAGAAGCTCACAAGCTAAAACTATGATTGAGCCAGATCATGAATCTGATTCAATCATAGAGGCTTGCAGATCAATATAACAAGACATGCCATGCCTCTTTTACAGTTGAAAATATTATTATATTTTTACTGAGATCAAGACATAATGTCCACATTTTTGGAAATAACTATCTACTTAATTTCTGAGTAAATTATGCTAGAAAAATTTATGGGTGTTTCCATGTTTGCAGTGACAAGTTCACTTAGCTATCTGATGATAATATTTAAATCAATGCACTAGTAAATAAACTAGGGAAGGGAAGGCCAAGAAGGCTGCTGGAATGCTTGTTATATTTGATGTATGCAAGTTGGCACATGGTTTGTTTAAGCCCTGAGATCTTTGTGCAATGATGTGAATTAGTTCATTGCAATGTGTCCCTGTAATTCCTTGATGGCAGATGAGGCAGGAATTTAAACTGAATTTATACAACTTGTACATGAAGGGATAAGAATATGAATATTTCTTAGGTTGGTTGGTATGGAACCATGATTGTTCCAGTGAATGCACATGTTGCAAATAGATAATTAAGTTTGCCTGATTATGAATGCAGGTATAGGAATGATAGATGGAGTTATCATACCTGAGTCACTTTATTTACACAATGATATAATAAGTGATTGCAGAAATTCGTTCAAATAACAAGTCATTACACTCATATTCTCTGTTGTTTAATATCATGAATATACTGATGTTGCTCATACCAGATCATGGATCTGACCCTTATTTGCTCATGGCATATGGGGGTGTCTCATTTTAAAATGAGGCAGCCACCAATGTTCTTTCAGGAAATGCAGGAGCTAAGTAGAAATTGAAGTTATGGCAAATGAAAAGGGATTGAATAAACATGCTTGCTAATTTTAATAAGAGCCTAATATGATTTTATCTGCATGTATTCATGAGACAGTTGTGTTTGAACTTGATGTTATGTAATGAACTTGCTATGTTTGATTGAACTGGTTGTTTATCTGTTGAATATTGCTATGCATTAAGGTTTAAAAATTAAAAGAATTATCTGGGTTGAAAACCAGAAAAATATGCTTAAGCATTAGATATGAAAGCCTAGGAAAAGAAATATACATATATGTATGTGAGCAAATGTTTTGCATAACTTATATTATGTATTGGTCAATTCTTGAGACATAGCAATGCACTAAGTTTTTAGAATTAAAATCTGGATTTAACTAGAGGTAAACTTATAAGGATTTAAATCCTTTTTACTGTGATACTTTGTAAACCAGTTTAATACCACTTTTTGAATTGTTTTGAGAAAAGCAAATATTTTGCAAGGCTTCAGATATAATGCCATTGCCTTGAACAAGTGTCTGTTAGACATAAGACACATGGGTTAACCAGCTTCAAATGAGTGAAGTTTTGGTTGACTTTATTTGATAGTATTATGAATGTAAAATACATTTCAAAAGCTTTAGTTTATTTAGCAATTGTTTCATCACAACCAACTTTTAAAAGCCATACCAGATATGCAATCTGGACAGGTTTGCACTATCAAAACCTGGAAACACACATTATTCTTTTAAATATTTTTAAGTTCAAATTCTTGTCACATCAAATCTTATGCAAATACTCAACTTACAATGTGTTATGTAGGCTAAGATTGAAATAAACAAGTCATATAGATTGAATCAAAATAAGAAAGTTTCTAGAAAATACATAAGTGGAAAATGATAAGAGAATATATCATTTTCTGGTCTTAGCCAAATATCAATATATTCGAACTATGAGAAAAAAAAGAAGAGAATCCCAAATACTTTGACCAAATATGGACAGGATTTATTAACATATTATAAATATTCAAAAGAACAAGGTAATTAACTATATGCAGATTTCTTCAAATCCAAACTAAACAGCATGCTCTTGTTTAACAAATGGAATTAAAAACATACTCTGATTTTAAACAAGAGGAACACATACATCCTCATATGTATGTGTATATCTTTAGGAATAAACTGATATATTTATATTGGTAAAAAAATATTGGATCCTGGATGAATTGTTTGAAAAGAAAATGACTCTAGGAATATTAATTATAGGAATGAAAAAAAAATTAAGCAAAATCTAGAGGGTCATTTCAACAACTCATTATATGCATTCATGCAAATAGTACTAACTTGATATTGATATAAATGAATATAAATATATAAATACACATACATACACACACACACTTCCCCTGAATGTGTGTATTGTACATATATTTTTCCCACTTTGTCATCACAAAAAGGAGAAAATAATCACAATAATGCAGATTGCATATCACGAAACACAGAACATGATTGCGGAATGAATAACATGAAAATCACAATATGCATATCACATAACACAATTAAAGATTGTCAAAAAATGCATAAACACAACATAACGTCACAATGTGCATAAACACAACAGAGTGTCACACTATGCAAATACACAACCAAAATGCTAAGTAAATGTCTAACAAAATGCAAATGGAAACCAAGTAAACTAGGATACCATCTTTGGAGAAATCAACAGTCGGAGCTCTTACAAATAATAGTAAGCCTCGGGTGTAGTGGGATCAGACTCTGTAAAAGTGGTATGATGGTGAGTCCGTGCCGGAGGATGAGTAGGAGATCCATATCAATGACTAACACCATCTAGTGGCCTAGGTTCCCGTGCAGTATCTCCCATCCTAGTAGGCCATGTAGGATGCTGAAATGATGTTCTAGGTGTGTCACTTTCCTGAGCTCATACAAAAAAGTCACATACTGATGGTCGTGAAAATAACATCTCATCTAAAATGAGTGGAGGCTGTAAGTCGCTACTCTCACTACTTGTACCAACACCGCTCTCTCGAGTGCGTATAAAACCGTATAGTCATACCAGTAGAGATCTAATGAATCCAAGCTCCTTCTTTGTTCCTTCCGCTCCTCCATAACTGACTAAACGAGCTGCTCCTGCCTCTCTAGCATGGATATAATTCGATCTTCTCTAGAGGGAGAGGCATGCCATGGAGAAGCTTGGTGCTATGAAGTGAAGGGAATACGAGGCTATAATGGCTGATACGTAGGAGTCTCAACATGAATCCCATCCAAAATAGTCAAGAACCTTCACAGCTTTAACGATTTTGGAATCCAAAATAGAGCCATAATGATGCTGAATGTATGCCTCATCTATCAGAGGAACATGGAAATGCTGAAGTACAGTAATGATAAAATTACCAATTGGTTATACCTCCTCCTTTCTACCGATCTGTTTTCAATCATGTTGTCTATAATAGAATGAGCCCAGTTGGCTCTAATGTCTTCACGAATAGCATAAAAGACCTTACGGACTAGGGAATAAATTTCATCAAAACTATAAGCCTTTGGAGTTAAATTATATTAATGAATTCGAATAATGATTCGACCTAAGTGGGTAAGATTTGATACAGACCAATTTTCATTCTTTCTTCTAAAATTATTTGCAATATATTTCAATCATCCATCACTAACACATCCAAAGTAATCCCATCAAAGGAAATACCCAAAATAGCACCTAAAACCCCTTCACTAAATTTGATATCCACTACATTTATGCTCGTATAAAATATAATTCCATTATCCTCACCTCATACTTCCATATTAGCGTAAAATAGAGTGACACATCGGGGATAAATGTTTACTTCAAAAAAATTTATATTAAAAATAATCACTAATTGAGCTTTAATATATATATATATTTCGAATATCATATAGGTAAAGAGAGTTGAGATTTACCGTCAACCTCCGAGGGAGTCATTCCCCATTATAGCTTTAATTGCTTGATGTTGTCCTGATTAGTTTTCAGCCACCTTTTACTTGATTGGTAAGAATATTGTCAATAGAACTGAACAAGGTAGAGGAGATGGGTCAATTTCTTCGTCGTTGTAGAAAATTGAGTGAAATTCGAGGCTTTGTGGCTAGGGTTTTAGGAGAATGGGGTAAAATTCAAAGTGGAAGTAGTAAAATGAAGTGTAGTTGAAAAATATAGAATAGGAATGGTAAAAAAATGGCTCTTGGATTTGCACATTAACCCATCACCGATGTACCGGTTAGGATTCACACCAGTCCACTTGTGTATTAGTTTTTTCAAAAACCAGTTTTATTTAAAAAATTTTGAATTTTACTTATTCGTTGTTATAAGCTTAAAAATATGAAATTATTATACAAATTTTAAATATTAATGAGAAAAATTTAGTTAATGTAAAAACCTTTTTAATTTAAATTTTATTATTCATGAATTCAATTTTCAATATGAACTCAATAATATGAATTTTATATTTATTATTTAAAAAATCTTTTAGAAAAGAATAAATTATTTATAAATAATATGATTATAGTAAAATTCTTAGTTAAAATTTATTATGTAATAAAAATATATTTTATATTTTTAAATTTTTTGACATAATTTAGGAATTTAGTGTATAAGAATTTTGATTTAACAAATTGATTAAATTAAATCTACCAGCGAACAAATTCCAAGCTCTCTACGCAATCTAATATACGTATTTTCATTTAATGATTTAGTGAAAATATCTGCTATTTTTTGAAGTATTTATAGATTCTAAAGTAATATTTTCTTTTTTCAAAATGATCTCGTAGAAAGTGATGTCTTATATAAATGTGTTTAGTTCGTGAATGGTTATTTGATTTTTCACCAAATTTATCGACTAGTATTATCACAATATATATGTGGTTTTCTTAAATTTACTCCAAAATCTTTAAGAGTTTGTTGCATATTTATTATTTGAGTGCAAGCTAAAGCAGTTGAGATATATTTTGCTTTACAAGTCGATAAAGATACATAGTTCTGCTTTTTGTTGAACCATAAAAGTAAAGGTTATCCTAAAGTGACATGTGCCACTAGTGCTTTTTCTATCCGTTCGACATCCACCAAAATAAACTTCACCGTATGATACTAATTCAAATGGACATCCTTTTGGATAGATAATATTTAGCTCCAATTAAATATATTAAAATTCACGTAGGTGTGATTCCTTATGATTAGCTTGAAATCTAGCACATAGAAACACACTCATCGGTATATCTGGACGACTAGCTGTTGAATACAGGAAAGATCCAATCATGCTTCTACATAGTCTTTGACAAACACCTTTACAATCTTCATCTTTATCTAAGTAAACAGTTGTGCTTATTGGAGTTGGCTTACTACTCATATTTACAACGCCAAATCTTTTAATTAAATCCCTACAATATTTTTCTTATGAAATAAAAATACCATTTTCTAATTGTTTAATTTGTAAACCCATAAAATAATTTAGTTCGCCTATGTGTGACATGTTAAATTATTTCCTCATGATATTTGAAAAATATGTGCATAGTTTTTCATTAGTTGATCTAAAAATAATGTCATCAACATAAATTTGGACAACTAATAAATCATTATTATTATATTTTATAAACAGAGTTGAGCCTACTGTACCAATTTCGAGACCAGAGTTAAGTAAATAATTTTTAAGTCTATAATACCAAGCATGTGGTGCTTGTTTTAGACCATAAAGTGCCTTTTTAAGTTTAGAAACATGATCATGTTATTTTTAATGTTTAAATAAAGGTGCTTGTTCTACATAAACAATTTCTTTAATAAAACCATTTTAAAAATGCACTTAATGTCAATTTGATATAATTTAATGTTATGGTGGTAAGCAGAAGCTAGTAATATTCTAATTGCTTCAAGTCATGCAACGAAATGCAAAGTTTTCTCATAGTCGATTCCTTCCTCTCGATTGTGCCCTTGAGCAACTAATCTAGCTTTTTTCTTATTATTTCTCCATTTTTATCACTTTTACTTTTGTAAACCCATTTGATTCCTATTACAGATTGATCATTAGGTCTGGAAACTGATTCCCATACATTATTTCTTTCAAATTGATTTAATTTTTCTTGCATTGCTAAAATCCAAAATTCATCTTTTTCATTTTTTTATACTTTTTAGGTTCTATATTTGAAATTAAAGCTAAATGACTCATCTCATTTAATTGTCTTCTAGTTAAAACTTTTGTACTTACATTACCTAGACTACTTTCAATAGCGTGATCTTTTAAAATACGAGGTGGATCTTTGGTTATATTTTGTTCTAAAGATTCATTAGTTTCTTGAGTATTTTCATTAGGTTTATTTTGTTCAGTATTTGAGTGACATTTGTAGATTGGTTTATATTAGATATTTCTGCATTATCTTTGGAGTTATTAAATTTTTCGTCAAAGGAAAAGTGTAGAGTTTCTTCAATAACATTTGTTCTTTTATTGAAAATTCTATAAGCTTTACTCCTTTTTGAATATCAAATAAAAATATATTCATCGGCTTTAGAATCACATGTTCCTAGATTATCCTTTGTATTTAAAATAAATCATTTTACACCAATAACTCTAGAATAATCTTATGTTTTCTTTGTTTAAAAAGTTCATAAGAGGTAGATTTTGTTTTAGGTCTTATTGATACGCGATTTAGAACATAATATGTAGTAGCGACTGCTTCAGTTAAGAAATTCCAAGGTAAAGTAGTGCTATTTAGTAATGTTCTAGAGCATTCTTGTAAAGTTCTATTTTTTCTTTCCAAAACATCATTTTTACTACAAAAGTTTGTAAAAAATTATGATTAATCTCCTTTTTAGTACAAAAATTTGTAAAATCGTTATTTTCGAATTCTCCTCTATGATTGCTCCTAATATTTTTAACTTTTAAACCTTTTAAATTTTTATTTCTTTTTGCGAAATTTTTAAACATTTCAAGAGTGTCATTTTTGTGTCTTAGAAACGAAGTCCATGTATATCTTGAAAAATCATCGACTATTACAAAAAACATATTTATTATGATTTATTGACCTGACTTGAGTCGGGCCAAACAAATTTAAGTGAAGTAATTATAATGGTTGCTTAGTTGAAATTTCATTTATAGATTTAAAAGAAGATTTTCTTAATTTTTCTTTTTGACAAGTATTATATAGATTATTAACTTCAAAATTCATTTTCGAAAGACCTTTTATAATTTCATGTTTTGCAATTTTATTTAATAATTTAAAGTTAATATGATAGAGTCCTTTGTGCCAAAGCCACATATCATTAATGTTTGTCACAAGAGACATGTTAATGTCATTATGAACTTTCATAATTAAAATGTAAATATTACATTTTCGTAAACCTTCGAAAATAAGTCTTTCATTTGATAAAAATATGACAATTATCCTTTTAAAAATTTATTTAAAAACATTTGTCACAAATTTACTAATACTTAAAGTGTTCTATTTTAAATTTTCTACTAAGTAAACATTTATAATTAAAGGTGAATTAGGGTTACCATTATTGGTGACGTCCCCTACTTCGATGATAAACCCTTTGGAATTATTATGGAAAGAAACAGTGCCTTCATCTATTGGTTTAATATTTGTTGGCATAATGGAGTTTCTTGTCATATGATTACAGAATCCATATTTTCTTTTTACTATTATGAATGGATACCTACAAAAAATAGATAAACTTATTAGCACTCACTTTCTACGTCAGGGTCATGGGGTTAAGTTTTAGTAACCATACCTAGGAGGGTTTGGTAAAATCTTTGAAAGAATAATCAATGTTGTTATGAAAATCTATCATGAAATTTTCTATATGCTTCTTTCTAATTAAATTGTTATTTGTTTTTGGAACCCATATTTTAACAATCCTATTGTTGGATTTTTCTACTTCATTTTTCGATTTGTAGTATTCTTGTTTTTAATTTCTTAAATCCCAAACCATTTTTATTATGAGATGGTCTTAAAACTTTTGTCAAATTCGACAAAATTTTCTAGACATCTATTAAAATTTTGAAACATTTATTTAAAGGTTTTATAATTTTCTTTAAAATTCAAAATTTCAAAATTGAAATTTTCTATATTTGAATTAATTAACAATTTCATCTCAATATGCAATAAGCTTATTCCTAAGTACAAAAATTTATCTGTTACATTTCCAAATGAATTTTGTGAATTTACTAAATCTTGAATTTTTCTATGTAAATCAATATTTTTATTTCCTAAAACATCATTTCCTTTTTCCAAACAATCATTTTAGAGTTTAAATTGTCAACAGAAAATTTCAAATCTTTATTTGAATCTTTTAGTAAATGACATTCTTTAGACAATTCTAATTTTTCTTGAAAAAGTATTTCAGTTTCATTTTCAGAGTTAGATTTTTTTAAACATGGTTTTTGATTATCAATAACTTCTTCTAATTTTTTTTTCTTCAACTTTAAGCATAGTTGTTTCTAACTCTACTTTACTTAGATTTACTATAGTTTCTTTATGAATTTTTCGAAGATTTCTAAACTTTTTATCTAGTTCTATGCAATATTCAAAAAGCTCATTATATGTTAAGTTGGATTGTACCTCATTCTCTGTAGCTATGAAATAGACATTGTCTTGCTCTTCAGCGCTATCAATTTCAGAAAAAGGCGAGGAATCCGAATCATCCCATATGGCTTGAAATGCTGGCTTCATTTTTTTGTTGTATTTTTCATATTTGTTTTTACCTTTGAATTCCTTTTTCCCATTATTCTAACTTAGACAGTTCTTTACTATGTGACCTAATTTGTTACATTCAAAGCATTTGAGTGTATAATTGTTGTTTCCATTGTTGTTCCTTTTCCTCACTTGTTACTTAAACTATATGCAGTTCTTTTCAATGAAGGAAATTTCATCTCCATCAATCTCAAAATCCTCTTTAACTTAGAATGCAATAGTTTTCTTTTCCTGATTCTGCAATTTTCTTGTCTGCAAATTTACATTGCAAGCCATTTGTAAACACCCCACCTCTATACTCATAATATCCAAGAGTATTGCTAGGTAATGTTGTCAGATAGTATAGAGAATGAGACTATATGGGGTACACACATTAATATTTCCTCAGGCTAACACTGCTACATATTTAAACATTTAATAAATAACTCACCTATACGTACACATTATCGACACAAAGTAATAAACATGTGTGCCTTCAGGATAGAACAATACATAATTTACAATATATATCAGAGATCACAGAGTCAATCGCAACGATAATACATAATACACAAATATACAATGTACATCCAATATACAACACTAGAATACATGAAATTATATAAAATCAGATGGCATACAATAATAATACATCCTAGTTTCCTCTATACCCAAATAACAAGGACGGTATCATCGTTGCTGTACCTAAAATGTCTCAGATTGATCCGAGTATTATATAAATAACACACGGATCAGACAATATCTAAATATAGAGGTCAATAAATATATAGATATAAAATGTATAGAGAATAACGATGATGACATTCAAACAATACTATAATAAAATAGCAATAATCACAAAAATCAAGTATAAAGATGTCATCATCCATATAAATCACATCAAATCAGGAACCACAAAATCAACATTGAATGGGTGAACCATCCGTATTCAGAAATCATCATCAAAATCCAAAAAACATCAATAATAAAATATCCTCAAGTATAGTCAGGCAAGGAGACAATAATGCCCAAATAAATCTCTCAATATCACATTATAAAATATCATCATCAAATCACCAAAATCAATAAGAAAGATTTGAACTAGCTCACAACAATGTTTAAGAACAATCAATAATAAGTAGGTCGTAAAAGAAATAGGCCGCTTGCCTGAAAAGAATAGGCCATTTTCCCATCAATCATATAAAGATAAGATACGCGGATTAATTATACTTTGGACATAGTCTCAGATAGGAATATAAATAGTATATGTCTATCTACTACACAGACTAGAACCAAATGAAAGACAGACAACACGTCTGCCTGCTCCAGGAGCCTCACATGTGTCCATCTGACATTGCTCCTACAATCATCGGTTACCTCTCCCTTAGTATCGTGGCAATATTCACCACATGTCATAAACACGCTGTAAGACAATGCTATGCTTTGATCACGACCTGACACATTGCCCTATAGGTAACTAACTGCTAGCCTAGGTGACATAGGGACAAACACACATAGCTAAGGCACAACAATAAGGATGTCATGGATCTGGGGCATGACCACTGTGATAAGGCTACTAGGGTGGATACTAGCCAATCTAGTTCACTCTCGGAACATAAAGGCCATCAATCCTTAGGTCCATTCCAGAGCTAGCTGTTGGTTGGTAAAATTAATCAAATAAACAATATGCAGAGCTATCTATCTATGCTTCCAGAATCTCACAACGAAAGGGATAAGTTACAATAATAAAGTAAGTACCCATTTCACACATTTCCAAATCTTAGAAATACGATATTCCGAACAATCATAATATAATGTCTCAAAATAGAACATCGACAAGTCTAAAATCTGGATACATCAGAATAAATCATAAACATAAATAAACAGCTATACTGCTACCAATATTTAATGCCTTCTTTACACTTCATTATTAGCACCATTCCCCCTAACCTTTGTGTTGTAATGAGGGGAAGTCAGAACAACAACGTCCGATGAACGAAAATCTCAAGTCTTACCATAATAGTATTTGGACAGTATCATTTAGTTGAGTATTATGTCTTACACATTTTACACTATGTCTTTTCGAGTATACCTCCAACTTCAAGCTAATGGCTCTCCCGATCTAGCTCTATAACGTATCTCCAACCATAGGCCAATAGCCTTTTTCAGTCTAACTTCATAACTATAACATGGGTGCAATGCAACTATAGAATATATTGGGCCCAACGGCTTATCTCCGTTAACCATATCCTAACGATATAAGAGAAAGTACCTGAGTCACAAGCCCTAGCTGCTGCTTAAACTTGACCGATCGGTCTCTTATTGGAGCGGTCGATTGGTCCCAATGAGGGTGTCAACCGATGGTCCTGGCCTTCCTAATATATATCGCTAACGTTAATTTTATATATGTTATTTCATTTATTAAATTCTTAACATTATTGTTACTTAACGTTAAGTTTATCGTTAACCTTATAAAATTTATTTTACTTTTAAACTATATATAATAAACATTATTTAATTTACTAGTTTAAATCCACTTACTGATTTAAAATTTTCAATCGTCGATATCTTCTACATTTGAAGTCCGATCGTAAAGATTTATATATGAAAGTTGCTCAGAAAATCACCACAGACACAATGGTGTAACTTTTGTAGCTAATTTCCAACATTTGCATAAATTCCACTTTTAGCCTTATTATTAATTAATTAGCTTCTTATTAATTTTTATGGGGTGTTACATAAACGGTTAACTGAAGCCAAGGGCAACTGGGTCAATGAGCTACCACTTGCATTTTGGCTTATACGACGACCCACAAGTTCGCGGCTAGGTATACTTCATCGAACTGGCCTTCGGAGCCGAGGTCATGATTTCGATAGAAACGGAAATTTCTTCTCACCGTAAAAAGCAATACAATCCTAAGGCCAATAAGGAACTCTTGCTTGAGTCCCTTGATTTGACTAATGAAATGTGAGAAGAGGCTAAATTAAGGGTAGCTGCTCACTAGGAAAAAGTAGCATGGCATTTCAACACAAGGTCCAGAGCAATACATTCGAAGTGGGGGTCCTTATTTTGAAATGAGTTCTTCTGGGTACGTGGGCACATGGGTCGAATTAGAAAGGTCCCTCTACGATCGAACAAAAGCTTGGGGATCGAACATTCAAGTTGGCTACTATTGATGGGATTTCGACCCATGGGCATGGAATATAGACCTATTGCAATGCTATTTCCCTTAGATTTATTTAGTTTACTTTCTACAAATAAGCCACCCTAGTGAATTAAAGGCAACGTAATAAGGCATGACCTGCCACGTCTTTTGTTTATAAATGAATTTAGCTTCTTGAGCCAAAGGAACTATGTTCTTATAAGAAAAATCTCATACTACATGATTAGCAGTGCAATTAGGTACCCAAAGATAGGTAGCATCCAACTCCTTTGATCAAGGATCGGGATAAAGGAGTATAATCAGATGATCGATCGAATAATTTGACCATATCCCTTCGGTATTTACTAATGCCCAGAGATAGGCAAAGTTAATGAGGAATGCTCAGAATTAGGCGATTAAAGCGCCAGTTTCCCGAGATAGAATTCGGTACACAATCGATGTTTCAATGACCATGCTTGCACCTTAGTAGGACATGCTTGGTAGAGAATAAGCGAGGATAGTCAAAGGATACTCTCAGTCAACACCTGGAGATAGGCGAGACTGAGAGCGAATGCCTAGAGATAGGTGTTCGAAGTATGTTTCCTAGAAATAGGAACTGGTGCACTACCTGGATTTTCACGAGTGCACTTGCGGCCCAGCAGGCCATGCTCAACCAAGGATAAATGAGGATCATCGATGAATGTTTTTGTCAATGCTAGGAGATAGTGAGATCGAGAATGGGTACCCAAAAATAGGCACCATCATACTGCTTTGGTCTAAAAATAGGACCAAGAGAGTATAATCGGACTGGGGGTGATCTGATAACTTGCCTACATCATTAACTTTCGACCAAAGCTTATAGATAGGAAAGGTCGAAGGGTGATGCCCAAATTCTAGTATTTGTAATGCCAAGTCCTGAAGATGGAACTTGGTGTGTAATGGAATTATGAGACAGTACGACCCCGCTTAAGGCCCAGCGGGACACACTTGGTTAAGGTTGACCGGCGGTGGTCGATGGATGATATCGATCACGCCCAATTATTGGCAAGGTCAAGGACATCAGGATATAGATGCCCAAACCACTATTTTTTGGATATAGGAAATGACATAGAATTCGATTTATTATAACTCATTAATAGTCAAAGGAAGCTCGACCGAGGACAAGAATAACCATAAGGTTGGTTAAAAATTAGTTTTATTTGGCCGAACGGAAGCACATTGGAAACAAAAAAGAGAACTAAGTAATTGAATATATCTAAAGCAATTAAAATATTTTACTTATATGTATAGAGTTATAGTAAGTAAATGCATTACACAGACACAGAAATGTATATAAAGATGAATTGTAGTATAAGCAGTTATATTATATACGCAAGGATTGCACATATGCAGATACAATATAAAAATACAAAAATATAAATGAAATAGAGATTGCAAAAGTAAAGCAATCTTTCGTTACACTCATTTTTATATACATTAGTCATGGGGTCCGTTCTCGCACAAATACGGCCTATGTTCAACAAAGAAAAACAAAAGTACAACAAAATGAGACAAAAAGAAACCATCTCATCATCATCCAAAGCCAAGTGGAAGCATGTTTCTTCTTCTCACCCTGCCACCCTTACCGCCCGTACCATTATGTGGTCTCTTCTGGCCCTTGCTATCCTTGGGTTTTCCCTTGGGAGTACTGCCTTTAAAGGGAGTGGTCTCTCCTTTGGTGATTATAATGATTTGATCTTTGTGCTTGTTGAAAGGGGCATCAGATGTCTTTATGGAGGCGCCATTGCACTGCTGCCCTTAGGAGGATTAGTGGTGATAGGAAGAATTCTTGGAGTAGGATTTAGCTTTTCTACTCAACTGGCTTTTCCAGTCTAGGGTCGATCTTGACTTTTACCTTAGACATGTCAATTTCCACCTCTCCACCGTGGAAAAAGGATCAATTGGGCCCGTAGTGCTGGTGATGGTAATTTCTTCCCTTAGGAACTACAAAGAGTCGTCTAATGCCTCCAAGACCACAATCTTCTCTGAATCAGGACCTGGGATGGAGCCGGAGGGAAGGATTAGAGCGACCAGTCCTATGGTAACGTATATTGACTTGGTAGAGATTGGATTGGACCTAAACCTTGCATTGCTGTCGGCAGAGGTGAAAGAGATGGATAACCTATGAGTCCACTAACATATAAGTAATAGTTAGTAATGGTCTTGGGAGAGAGTTGAAGTTTCTCGAACATTAGAGAGACAAGAGAGATACCTTCTCTAAGAGGAGCTTGTTGAACATAAGTCTTATTACTTCTCCCTCTTCGATTAGTGGTTGCTTTGGTTGATTTATAAAGGGCAGAATATAAGGTTTAATAGAGGTAATCACTGCAGAAGCTAGAATGATAGTCTGGGTGGCCTCAGAGCTGGCCCCTTTGGATGTTGCAATATCCATTGCAAGATCTTAGACTTTTGGAGATAATGATTCTGCATGACCTAATGCACTTGGACTAGCGGCATTATCAGTGGTAGCTTCAGCAGTAGAAACATCTTTTGCAGATATGATCGCTTTTCCCTCTTCCATCTTTTTAATGTCTTCGATGTCAAGGTAGTTAGCTTTTAATTAGTCTACGGTGAGGCCTTCATTAGATGCAAGCGCACAATGTATTATCTCTTCCCAAGCGTTGGTTAGAGTGACAAATTAAGTACTTCCTAATCACTTCAGGCTCTTGAATTGGATAACATTGACGTAGAACTGGTGAATAGTGAAATTTAGATCTTCGTTTTCCTTAGCCACCTACTCTTTTAACTCAATTAGCTTGCTTACTGCCTCGGCATGGTCAACCTGAGCCTTTATTTTTTCCGCTTTTTACTTCAATAAGGTGGACTTGAGCTTCTTAATCTCGACTCGGAGATTTTGGATATCAACTTCCTTGGCCTGAAGAGCCTTGTTTTTTTTTCTTGTAGGGTCAGGTCCTTGGTCTCAATTTGCATCTTGAGATGGGCATTTTCTTCATGAGCTGTCTTTACTTGATCTTTCATTATAATCTTGGCCTAGTTGTGAGTTTTTATCATCTCTTCGACTAATTCTTTGGAGTTCTTCATTGATGTTTGGGCTACGTCTCTTTCTTTTATAGCTTTGGCCAATTCCCTCTTATATTCTTCTATAGTTCTATTGTAGCTCTTCCTCTCTGACTCAAAAGATTGAATGTCGGTCTGGTGGATTCTATTAACGTTGAAGAGGGAAAAGCAAGTTTCTTACACTTATAACCTTGGTCAATCAACTCCTAGATTCCTCCGACCCTATGATTGACCTCTTTCTTAGGAGTATCTTTAAGTTCCTAATAGAATTTGACTCTGGTCAAACAAAGGTTTGGAGGGCAACTTGCATTTTTCTTGGTAGGGGTAGAGGTGGAGCTGAGTGAATAGCTCTTTGGATTGATGAGGTAACAGAACATTAATGGCTAGAGAGAGCAACATTAGAGGTTGTGACAAAGAAAGCTGTGGTTTAGCTCAAAGAAGGGAAAATCGGAGGAAGGAAGACGATGGTCATGCGTGTCTTTGTGCCTTTTCCCTTAGTCGTGGGATTCTTTCTCCTCCACGTATCTTTTCTTCCTATCTTTTTCTTCCTGGCAGTCTCTTTCCATTTGACTTTTTCTTTCTTTCCTCTATGCTTTCTCTTCATCTTATTCCTTCCTCTAGAAGAGCTAGAATGAGATGAGTATGGTTCAAGAGTTAATCTCCTTTGTTCGAAAACACCAGAGTGGAGGTAGCTAAAGTGGTCTCTTCCCATATCACCTAAAATGAAAGATGAAGACATATATTAATGTTGTAATGCAAGAATAAGGGTGAATGCAAGGTGTGAGTGTTCATAAGCCTAGAAGTGTATGGAGTTTTGGTGTTGCCCTAAGTACTTTATGGACCATGTTTAGAAGGCTGTAAGAATGGAGTTTGACCTTCCTTAGCCAGGAGGCCATCTGATAGAAAGCTGAATTATGAAGGGTACTTCTTAAGAAGTCCATCGATAGGGATGTTAAGATCACTCGATGAGTCAAAGATATCTTATGAATGATGGGTCGGAGGAGTCACCTTGATTATTGGCATCATGCTTAGTTCAGTAGACTATTAGGAGGTCTTGGCGACTGCTTGCTTTAGACGCAACAAGGCCGGAATGTTGGTACTATCCGTAGACATCTCTCCATCTGAATCGTTGTCATCGTCTTTGCTGTCGTCACCCCCTTCATCGCTCTCTTCTTCCTCTCCCTTATCTTCTTCTTCTACTCCAGCTTTCTCTTCCTTGATAATCACTCCATTTCTCCTCTCTCTTCTCTTTCTTCTTCCATCACTCTCGCAGTACCTTCTTTGATGTTCACTATTCCGAACGGGCCTTCAGCACCCTCTTGGATATCTTCGATAGAGCTACAAATAAGGGAAAAAGTCCTTGTAAACACCTTGGATCCTCTTAGTGGAAGCTCAATTGGAACGACAAAGCATTCAGAATGTAAAAAAACCACAGTGGCAAAGTTTCTTATTCGTTAGGAGATAGGTGTTGGAGCTGTATCGGATGTTGACTCTTTTAAGGAGCTTTAAGGTCTTGAATGATCGATGCTCTTATCTCGAGCAGGAATATCCATGAAGAGAATGGATAAGGAGTTGGAAAATTGGACGATATGAGTCTGGGTATGGGGAAGAATGGAAAGGAAGAAGTTCAAGCAGCGACTTGTAATCAACCAGACTTTTAGAGGAAGTGCCTAAACACCATAAGTGTGTGAAGGCTTGGAACCATTACAAGACATTGGAAACATGGAGCAATAAGGGCAAAGACCCGAAGCTGACATCAGGTAAATGCAATATCATCTAACTCGAGCAGGTGTAGTGTTGACTTCCGGTTGAGTTTGGGGTCGTTCCTACGAGAGTCCAAGTCTTACAATGGCTATGATCTTAAGTAGAAGTTGATCATCCAAACCGTAACCATGGATAACGGTTATGACTAGGACCCACTTAACGCCTACCAATGACCACCCACTTTAGAATTTTGGGTTTAAATCTAAAATCAAAGCAAAGTGAATTCAGAACCAAATTCTTTTGAGTAGCGATTGTAAGCGATGGAAATATGTTGCTCGCGACTACTGGTAAGAGCCAATAGCGATTTTAGATGGTCAGCGGTAGGTCGTATGGGTCAAAAAGGTTAAGTTGCAAAGGGACGGTTGCTGCAAAACTTAAAGGTCGGTTGAGGAAAGATCTCGGTGTCGAATGGAAGGCAAGGAAAAGTGAAGTAAATAAGGCTAAGTATTGGTACTTAAAGAAGGAAAATGACTCAGCGTTTCATCTCGATACTGACCTAAAGTGGTCGTTGCCGATATAAAATATTGGTTTAAAAAAAGAGAGACAGAAGGAAACAAAAAAAGGAATGGAAATGGAATTCCCACCCGACCAAGGCATGGAATGATCTTCGCAAAATATAAACGTTGACCTTGGTATGGAAAGTGGTACGACTGCTATTTAAAGTAGTTAAATGGATGACTATGGAATAAAGATGTCACATTAGAGAAACTCTCGGATGACCAATTAACTTGTATAGATGGCTCTATCTACTTTTCTTGATCCAAAACATTATTTGTTTCCAATAGAAGCGTACTTTGGACGGTAAATTTTATCCATCTTTAAGACGAAGAGACTTTCGAATGAATCTGGATGTCGGATGAAGACGAAGTGGTTTAAGGATTTGGAGGCATGCTTAGGGTGATATTGGAAAGAGCTTCAAGAAGTTAGAGTGTGAATATGTCAAAGAAAGTGGTCGTTACCGATCTCTTTTTAGGGCGGTACCGATATGATTTCACACACTTTGAAGGACTTTGGAGCTAAGGTCAAGGTACAATGGGGGTAAATTGTTCATCTTGGTGCCATATCTGAAGGAGTAGGTTAACAACTTCAAAAGAAAAGGATAAGTGCTAAAGATGTTAGAACCTCTCAGTAATGACTTGGTTTTATAAGGAAAAAGTGCTTAGAACTCGATGGATCGAAGTAGGAAGATGAAGTAGAAGAAGGTGGAACAGTTTGAAGTCAGAAAATCAGATTGGAACCGACCCAATCTAGTTTGTACAAAGATGATTTTATTGCTCTGGTGACTTTGTCTCCCCTCCTACTTTATCATATTTGAAGTTAGAACTAGTATTTTGTGAGCCAACAACTTCATTGGGCGATTTCTCTATAAATAGCAAGCATATGGCAGCTTGAAGGGGACTTTTGGCACTTCATCTTCTTGTCTACTCTCTCAACTCGAATTTGTCATGAAGGAAGTTACTGTTTGCTATTCTAGGCCTTTTGGAACTATAAAACCGTTGTACTTGTGACAAAAACTCTCTATAATAACATTAAAGTAGACGTAGGCCTCGGATTAGTTGAACCATCATAAAATTTATGTGTCTTCTACTATTTATTTGCTAACTATAGCTAGATCCTTCTCTCACAATTCATTTAGGGGTGTTATGCCACTTTTTGGCCCAACAATATGTATATACTTAGGCATTTATATTCCCATATGCATCTGAATTTATTACATGCATATGTAAGTATAATATATATGTATATACTATTGGAATCGGGCCAGTTAGAAGCAGTTGAAATAGGTAGGTTTCAGAAAACCTATTTGGATCTATAGGGCCTATGAAGTCTAAAGAGATTTTAGATCCAATCTAAAATTTATTTTAAATATTGTCCTTTATTTTATTAAATTAGTTTGAATTTGATATAAATTTAAATGTATGAGTGTATCAAATACACCCACATGTGTAACTGTTAATCATTAATGTCAATTTGAGAAGGAAACCTTTTGTTTCCTTCTCTAAAGCCTATGCAATCAATTAAGGAAAGAAATAGCTTTAATTGGAGAGAAAAACCTTTCATTTATCTTTCTCTCTCTGATAATATTAATGATTCATTAAATGTCATTGATGATCATTTTAAATATGGCATGAAATGTGAGTAAATTCAAATATACTAACAATGTATATTGTGTAAGTGCAACATATAAGAAATGTTTCCTTTATATGTGCCTTTGTTGTTCATAGTTTTATTTAAAACACATATATGACAGAACTTATATACATATACATACATACATACATATAAATATATATATGAATGTGTTAAAATTAAATTTCACTATTATAATATTTTGACATTAAAAACAACAATTTAAAATCTAGTTTCAAAGTTAGGGAAGGATTTAAGCAAAGTTAGGAAGGATTTAAGACTAATATTATGATTTTACATAAAAGTTCATTTTATAAATTCTAAATTAAATTGGTACACACACTTATACCAAACATTGTAAATTATGTGTCAAACCTAAAACAAAATGTATATGTATACAATTTATAAAATCTCATACATGCTTTGAAAATTAAAGAAACAAAATAAAGTCTAACTTTAATTTAAACGGAAATCAAAGGTTTGAAGATATTTTACACAAATGTCTAGCTATAATTATTTAGTAAAAAATTTAAACAACTTCCAAAATATGCAATAACCAAAAGGTTGTATTCAAAACAACAAACACAAATCATATGTATACAATTTCCAAAGTGATTATAAATAGAAAACATATGCAGTTTATTCATATTTGTATATACGATCTTAAAAGAATTATGTCATTAATTAGAACCTAGGTTTCAGTTGAAAGTATTTCTTTTAGCAATATATTTTAAAAATAATAACAAAATAGATAGAACAAATCAAGCATATATTTATTTGTTGCAAATGTTTCGGATCTAAACTATATAAACAATGTGAACAATTAATTAAACGTGAAAGCATATAAAACACATCTAAAGATGACAAGATGAATAGGTAATCAATCAAAGTATATCTTAAAATCAGATTCAAATTAAAATAACATGGTGAACATATGTCATTAATTAAGATGTAGCAAAATGGGAATCTAATCTATGCAACCAAATAAACAAATATACAGATGAGATAAGATATGTAACGGATCCAATTCATACGAACAAAGTGAATGGTGAATGCATAAAATTAGAATTATTACCTTTGGATGTAGAAAAGAGAATGCACCTTGAATGATGAGATAACTTCTATATCTAGAAATCAGCCTTTAGATGTTACAAAGATCAAGAGATAGGAACCACCTTTTGTTTTAATTTTATTTTGATTTGATTTTGGAATTTTTCTTAAGCCTTAGAGGCTATTATTTTGGGTAGAATAGAAGATGGATAGAGAAAGGAAAAATGAATTGCCTGTAGAAGTAATGAACGAATGAATGAAATGAAAGAGATTATTTTTGAAGGGAAACTTCGAAACTTTCCAATTTCTTCCCTAAAATCTTCCTACTATTATTGCTCATTAAATCTCAATCAAATCAAATCAAATCAAATCCTATTTCTATACATGTATGGTTAGCCAAAGAAAGTGCTTGGATAAGACTTTAAAATTTCCAAATCTACTTAGTAATTAATTAATTTAAATCAAATTTAAATATTTATCGATATCGTATATCGATATGTACATATATAACTTTTATAGACGTAGTTTATTAAATACTAGTGGCATTCAAGCAAATAAAATAAAATTTAATAACTAATATTTCATAAATATTAATTTAATTAATTTACAATGATTACAAATTAATTAAATCATGTGATTTTTCGGAGCATTCATCATTACGGTTGTGCGACTCAAAGGTGCAAATTCAGTCAGCGATTAATATTGAACTATTCGAATATTAACCTTCACACATCACCTTAGCTAGTGGTGTGACATTTTGGCTAAATTTTTTGCCTACATATATTTTTGGTAAAATTCAAATTTATTTATTATAAGCGGCGGTATCCAGTAGTAATGATTATTTACACCAATCACATTAGGACTTATGGAATTTGGTTTTGGTCAAAACTCCAACATCATCCACATTCAACTTTGTAATTCCAAGTACAAGATCCTTGGTTCAGTAATAAAAATTATTGCTAACCGTACTGCTCTGTCCAGAAACTTTGATTTTGAATTAACTACAGTTGACCATGATACTAACCCTATATAACCGAGAAGACGAATTCTCTATTGAATAGTGTATCATTTTCAATGTTTCAACTCAGATCCAACTATAGTCGTTTAATGCACGCCATGCCATGATTTAACTATGATCAAAGTGGGGTGTCCACATTGAAATTCCATAGTATTTTCAAGTCGAGGGAACTATGTAACATCACCACTTCAGGATTGTCTATTTAACCTCGGGTATACTAACCAATAGAGAATGTAACATCCCGAAAATTTTCGACTTTCGAAAATTCAACATCGATACTCACTTTATCGACTGCTGAGCCATCGAATGCCGGAAACCCGAAAAGTTATGGTTTTAAGAAAGAAGAAAAAGGTAGAAGAAGAAGATAGAAGAAAAAGAAAGAAGAACAACAACAGAACGAGAGCAGAAACAGAAACAGAAACAGAAACAGAAAACAATATCAGAATCTCACATATCGCAGCGGAACAATATATAATAGATAAATGAATAATCTTTAAACACAGAACTATATCATTTTATACATACATCAATCATCAGAGTCAATATACAACTCAATACAACAATGGACAGTTATATAAACTTGTCCTCATACAGAATACACAGCGGAATAAATATATCAGATACAAATACTACGTCTCGCCATCCAGCTTATCTCCAAAGCTCCAGAATATCCAGAATATCCTGATAACATAACTCTAGGCTGCCCGTGTGGAAATTAGTGGGCACCCAGAGTTTAGAAGGGAACAATAAACTCCGAGTCAGTCATGGTGACTGGTGTGAGATCGTAAAACAGTTATTCTTTATAACAACAAAATAAATTTTTTAAGTCAATTCGCAATGCTTTTGGAAAATGAAACTACCATAAGACCTCCCGCCACACACACAATGCAAACGCAGACTTGGAGGAGATTTCTTCTTATGATAGTCAAAGATGCTTACTACGCAAAAAAAATCAAATTCTTTTTGATATTATTATTAGTGCATAGTGTAGAAAACATTTCGAAAGTAGAATATAAATCTTAGCCAGCATAGGTACCATTATAGTATGCTTGCTATAGCTGCCATATTAGATGGCAGGTTCTACAACTAAAACCGTACAAGGCTCGTATTGTTTCTTTGGATTTCCAACAAATGGTCAGGCTAAGGAACTTCCTATCCACGATGGGTACGTCCTTGGAATAGACGACCCGAGAACCTAACCGGATCTCTGCCAACACAAGGCCGGGTTACCTCTGCAAAAATAGGTAACTACTGACACGCGTATGCCATCCCCCGATCGTCACCGATCTTCCCGAGGATCCCCGATTCGCAACAACCACAAAGAAATAAATTTTGCAGCAACCACAGAGGTTAAGTATCTGGGCTCCATACCATGATACCACCTTTATCCAGAAGGAATGACATACACTAAGGGGCGCTACTCCCTAGAACCTTGCTGCATCCTTCCTGTTTCGACCATTTCCGGGGTGTGAGGCTCGACGAAGTCTCGTCCACAAAGCTACGCTTTCTCAAAAAGCCCTGCTTCGGGTCAAACAAAATGATCAACCTATGATCACAAAGATATAAGATCAAACAAATGATCATATCGCAAATGATCAAACACTGATCATTTCACAGCAACACTCAGTATGCCACGTTACCAAATTGGGATATATTGCTGATAAATTTCAAATTGTAACGTCAGACACACAATCCATACAAGTCTGTTCCGGGATCGAACAGAACCGAAGGCACTTCTCACGAAGCCCTTGCATATTCGGATAAATTTCTAATCACGTTCGGATTTCCCGTCACTAAGGGTGATAAAACCTCTAAATCGGAGATCAGCCGATGTAGAGTAACTCGACGGTAATCCTTCCGTTTTCAAAAATATCCGGTCTTCAACACCGGTCTTCAAATGCGATTCATAACGACGTATCACATATTCGGAATGGGTTATACGACCCCATGGTCCTTTCCCGGCTAACCCGAATAGTGAGCGCTTATTTAAAAATAAGTGTGGCATTCAAATTCATCCAATTCACAACGAATACCTACTCAAGGTAATTATTGATAGTCGGTTATTTAACTATCAATAAAGATGCGCAACATCATCAGATTCCAAATAATTTTCCAAAATTATTTTATCTTCCAAAAATATCTTTACTAGATATATTATTTTCCACACTTAACCATTTGAAAACAAATTTCAAATATTCACTTTTCAATTTATCTTAAAAAGATAAAGTTTCAAACCCTTCGTTTCATATTGGAAAAGCAATTCCATACTTATTTAAAAATAAGTATTTCACAAATCATTTATTTTCAACATTTGAAAATATTCGATATACTTAAATCAATATTAAGTATATATTCATTCTTTAAGGAAATCATTCTCTTTAAACACATTTATTTGAGTCAAAACGAATGTTACGTAAAACATCGTTACGACGACTCAAAATCTCTAGTATAGGGATTCGAAATTAAGATAGATATGTAAATCCCAATACTACATCAAAACATTTCCTTTCGGAAATCATTTACTATAACAACAGTGTTATAGTCCATCATTTCCTTATATTTTCGAAAACGCCTATTTCAACAATGAACGTTGAAATCTATGATTTCGATATTTAACACGTTTTAAAACATCTTTTAAAACAATTACTTCATTTCATAATATCACTTTTCCAAAACATATCCATTTTACTCAATAATATATTCACTGTCCAAAATCGTGAATATACTTCACTATCCAAATTCAACATTTCTACACATTTTATTCAAAAGTTTATCCACTATCCAAAATCGTGGATATAATTCCTTTAATTAACTTCTACAATTCACTTATCAAAATAAGTGATTTCGGATTCATAAACAACGTTTATAAATCACAATTTTATATTTTATAACTACTTCAACTTATAAATCCCTTTTATTATCCAATTCAATTTATAACTCAATTTTCTACCAAAAGTCCATTCTATAAGTTAAACACTTGTAATTCGTTTATTTACAAAAATCGTTCTTTTAGGACTTCACAAATCATTTATTCTGTCCTTTATAAAACCCATTTTAACATCATTTAAAATGTCTTTAAAACTCCTTTATAATTTCATCACTTTGATTTATAAAAATCAAATTTTATAAATCTTATATATAGAGCTTTCATAATAAATTCAAAAATCTCTATTTAAACCATTTAATAAATAAATCAACTTTTATTTCAAAAATGACACTTCGGTTATATTTCACTAAAAATTATAACTTTTATAACTTTAAAATTTTACGTTTATAAATCGATTCAAAAATTCTAAAAAAAAACGTATATTTTCAAAAATCACTTTAAAAACCTTTTTAAAGTAAAAGTCGTTATTTTTACATTTCAAAACTGAATCCGATGATGCCACAACACCAATCAGTCCATCACAACAGTCAAATATCATATATCATCATATGATAACAGAATATACATCAATATCTGTAAATAATCAATACGGTGAGGAATCCAGTTGGATCCCTCCAACCTGTTTCCCTGCATCCACAGATGTTAGCACAATACCAATTCCGCTCCAGTACGGAATTATCGTGGTATATGGGTTTTATAAAAATAATCCGCTTACTAACGGCGCAATAGGGTCTCATCCGCTATACGAGGCGGGAATCAATCAATCCAATATATACATATGCCAATATGTATATATTGCTATATATATAGATATATCCTACTATATCTAATATCACATCCAATAGCAACCAAATCAATAACTGGAAATTCCACTTTTCAATCGAGTGAGAAAAATCTCACCGTGATTTTAATTCTGATTCCAGCGTTTTATTTCGAATAAATTAAACAGACGTTTAATCTCATCCAAAATTTTCAATGACTCCAATCGCTTCCAAATCAGTTGCATCGCGTAGTGCTCGACAATACGATTCCGATGCATCTTGTTTCGTAATTTTCTGATAATATACGAAAGAGATATAACAATTTAAAGTTTATACAAATTTAAATACAAATAAATTTTCATTTTCTATTTAATTTCTAACCCTAAAACCATCAGAGACGTAGATTTCCAAGTGCATAGATCGTGGCCGCTCCCACGTTCTTCTCCAACACACGCGCCCAGTTTTAAACGAACGAGCCAAAACCCATCTGCCGTTCGAATTCTTCGATCACCGTACCTCCAACCGATCACCAGAAGTTGATCAACCACTGCCGTTTGAAACGCCTCCCTCCACTCCCCCTTCGGCTGCAGCGCCGATGAACTCGGCCTCGCGTGGATCTCCAAAAACGCGCGCGAAGTTCATCCATTCCAACCCCTTTTGCCGATGGTTCACTCGCTTAAAATAGATCATACCCGTATAGATTTCGAGATCTCATCACACTCTATCGTTTTGTAGTTGAAGATTTTAGCTATAAGTGGATGGATTTGAAACGATTGAGAGGAGAAGGGCGTGCATTTCTGGCCGTTCGGTTATGAAGTGGCGGCTGAGACGTGATGAAACCCTAATTTTTATTTTTCTTATTTTGTGATAACAAGGGGGGTATTTATAGAGAATAAAACGACACTATTCATTCCGGTTTTCCGGAATCCGATTTACGCGCGGTCACTATCGTTTCTAGGGTTTATCCCGCGTTTCGAACGCAATGGAACAGGTTTCGAAAGCTAATTCGATCGTCTGTGTGAGATATGACAAGAAACGGTCAATTTAAATTAAACCGATTTAAATCGATTTCGAGGCGTTTTAATTTGTACCGGACAAACGGTAAATCCAAAAATTATGAAATTTGAAATCTTACAATAATATCACATTACGGATCCGATGAAACTGGTTTCGTCGAAATCCGACACTGTTTGAAAAATGACTATTTTAACTCGACGATTTAAAATTAAAATGATATCGATGCGTTTCGAGCTGCCACGGTCAAACGACAACTCCGATGGATACGAAAATTGAAATCCGATAATAACTAACTATTACGGATCCAATGGAACTGATTTCGTTCAATTCTGAGACTGTTCGAAAATTGGCTATTTTTACAGTCGATAATTAAATACTAAAATATTCAATTTTCACAGATTAACTTCAAATTCAATTTTAAAAGTTCTACAACCTTTCTATAACTCCAGTATGATTTAATATAACTTTATAAATCATTTTCAACACATTAAACCCATATTTCAATTATTTCTGCAATTTCACTATTTAATTTATCGATTTAATTATCAAATAAAATCCAATATTCGAAAAATAAATCATTCGACTTCTAAATTCCATTTATTAATATTAAAAATCAATTAAATATTCGAATTTTAATTATCAAAAATTCTGGGTCGTTACAAACTTCCCCCCTTAAAAGAATTTCGTCCTCGAAATTACAAGTTAGGAAGAAAGGTCCTTAACTCGTCTACTCTTTTTCCAACATCTAATAGTTTTGTCAAATTTTCAAAACAAATCTCTCTACTAGAGATTCGTTATTAATTCAACTAAATTTCCAACTTCAATTATAAGTTTCAAACAACATTGTTTAACTACTCTTTTCAAATTCGAGTTTAAATTCAAATTTTAAACTTTCATAATTTCTCAAAAATTTTCTAACGCCCTAAATTTCCGAAAAATTTCGCCAGCGTCTCCTTTGCGCGGCTAATACGGTACGACTACAAAACGTCCCTACGGACTCTCAGATTTCAAAAAGAAAAAGAAAAAGCCAAGCGGCTAGAGAAATAAGTCATCAAATCTCATATTATAATTCAAATACTTACCTTTTGTCGAGCAATTCAAATTATCTTTGAAATCAAATCCAATTTCTTCATAACACCTGTATATCCTACTAGCCATAATATCTAGTTACATATCCAAACCATTTTGCAAATTCTATTACAAAATTTTCAATATAAACTGCTTATATCATTTTTACTTCACTGTTGAAGTTACACCTATTCATTTTCCTTCAATTTTACAGTTCACATTCATTTGAATTCAATTCACAATTTCAATTCAATTTGAATTCTATTCATCTTCAATTCTGAAATATTGAATTTCATCGATTAACTTTCATTTACAACTGCTTATTTTAAATTAGTTTCAATTACTAATTCATTACAAATTCTAATCTACTTATTCAAATTTGTTTTCAATATTCAGTTTAAATTCCAGTTTTATTCTTTTGTTCATTCCCAAAATTTATTTACAATCCACTATTTTGGTTTATAACCACTTATATTAAACTGGATTTCAAATTTCATACGAATTTTAATTTCTCTTTCATTTATAATTATTCAATTCAATTCTATTGCTTACAACTTCAAAATGAATCTCAATTTTCAATTTCACTTTCATTTATTCAAATTTATTCACTTATACTTTCTTTAATTTAACTCCATTCTTTAAGTTAAATTTATTCTATCAAAATTCAAATTGTATAAGTTATCAACTTATTTCTTATTTCATAAGTATTTTTATATAGTATTCCAGAGTCTTTTCAATCTTTTCAAAACCATTTTTGAAAACAATTCAAATTATCCTTTGAATTTTCTAAAACAAAACCCAAATTTTTCAAACACTTCCATTTAAAACAATTTAGCAGCAATTCCTCTTTTGGAAACCCGAAAATGAACACCAACGATGCCGCGGTCATCATCGAAGTTATTTTCCAGCGACCGAAAAGAGTTTAGAGCTTTTATCTCTCTAAAATACTTTTCAAACCTTCGAAATCCATTTTCAAATCAAAAAGAAATTAAACTTTCCAAATCTCCAAAATTTTCAAATTCTTTTCAAAACATTTCCAAATACTTCTCTGGAATCCCGTTTTAAATTACAATTCACATTTATAATTTACATTCACAAATTTCATTTGCATGTGAATTTATTTCTTAACTTTGGAGTTACGATTTCAATTTCTTATTCAATTTCATATAATAATTCAATGTTATTATTTTCCTAACATCCATGCAACCATATACTATAGTAATTTACAGAAAAACATTTATTTTCTATATAAAAATAGTTTTGGGCAAAATTATCTCATTTACCCTATTTAAAACAATATTGTGCCGAATTGTTCTATTCAAGTGTTTAGAGATCCCTATCGATAGAGTTGTACGGACAATACCGACCAGAATCCATATACCACTCAACAAACCAATCATCACAATATAAAACAATTTTATATTCACTAACAAATACGCGCTCGTATCTATTATTACACTCAAACTCATTCTAGAGTACTACTGACTCTATCTCTAATGAGTAACACCCAACAGAGCAGGGTTGTCGCTTAACCATATGCTCTGATACCAAATGTAACATCCCGAAAATTTTCGACTTTCGAAAATTCAACATCGATACTCACTTTATCGACTGCTGAGCCATCGAATGCCGGAAACCCGAAAAGTTATGGTTTTAAGAAAGAAGAAAAAGGTAGAAGAAGAAGATAGAAGAAAAAGAAAGAAGAACAACAACAGAACGAGAGCAGAAACAGAAACAGAAACAGAAACAGAAAACAATATCAGAATCTCACATATCGCAGCGGAACAATATATAATAGATAAATGAATAATCTTTAAACACAGAACTATATCATTTTATACATACATCAATCATCAGAGTCAATATACAACTCAATACAACAATGGACAGTTATATAAACTTGTCCTCATACAGAATACACAGCGGAATAAATATATCAGATACAAATACTACGTCTCGCCATCCAGCTTATCTCCAAAGCTCCAGAATATCCAGAATATCCTGATAACATAACTCTAGGCTGCCCGTGTGGAAATTAGTGGGCACCCAGAGTTTAGAAGGGAACAATAAACTCCGAGTCAGTCATGGTGACTGGTGTGAGATCGTAAAACAGTTATTCTTTATAACAACAAAATAAATTTTTTAAGTCAATTCGCAATGCTTTTGGAAAATGAAACTACCATAAGACCTCCCGCCACACACACAATGCAAACGCAGACTTGGAGGAGATTTCTTCTTATGATAGTCAAAGATGCTTACTACGCAAAAAAAATCAAATTCTTTTTGATATTATTATTAGTGCATAGTGTAGAAAACATTTCGAAAGTAGAATATAAATCTTAGCCAGCATAGGTACCATTATAGTATGCTTGCTATAGCTGCCATATTAGATGGCAGGTTCTACAACTAAAACCGTACAAGGCTCGTATTGTTTCTTTGGATTTCCAACAAATGGTCAGGCTAAGGAACTTCCTATCCACGATGGGTACGTCCTTGGAATAGACAACCCGAGAACCTAACCGGATCTCTGCCAACACAAGGCCGGGTTACCTCTGCAAAAATAGGTAACTACTGACACGCGTATGCCATCCCCCGATCGTCACCGATCTTCCCGAGGATCCCCGATTCGCAACAACCACAAAGAAATAAATTTTGCAGCAACCACAGAAGTTAAGTATCTGGGCTCCATACCATGATACCACCTTTATCCAGAAGGAATGACATACACTAAGGGGCGCTACTCCCTAGAACCTTGCTGCATCCTTCCTGTTTCGACCATTTCCGGGGTGTGAGGCTCGACGAAGTCTCGTCCACAAAGCTACGCTTTCTCAAAAAGCCCTGCTTCGGGTCAAACAAAATGATCAACCTATGATCACAAAGATATAAGATCAAACAAATGATCATATCGCAAATGATCAAACACTGATCATTTCACAGCAACACTCAGTATGCCACGTTACCAAATTGGGATATATTGCTGATAAATTTCAAATTGTAACGTCAGACACACAATCCATACAAGTCTGTTCCGGGATCGAACAGAACCGAAGGCACTTCTCACGAAGCCCTTGCATATCCGGATAAATTTCTAATCACGTTCGGATTTCCCGTCACTAAGGGTGATAAAACCTCTAAATCGGAGATCAGCCGATGTAGAGTAACTCGACGGTAATCCTTCCGTTTTCAAAAATATCCGGTCTTCAACACCGGTCTTCAAATGCGATTCATAACGACGTATCACATATTCGGAATGGGTTATACGACCCCATGGTCCTTTCCCGGCTAACCCGAATAGTGAGCGCTTATTTAAAAATAAGTGTGGCATTCAAATTCATCCAATTCACAACGAATACCTACTCAAGGTAATTATTGATAGTCGGTTATTTAACTATCAATAAAGATGCGCAACATCATCAGATTCCAAATAATTTTCCAAAATTATTTTATCTTCCAAAAATATCTTTACTAGATATATTATTTTCCACACTTAACCATTTGAAAACAAATTTCAAATATTCACTTTTCAATTTATCTTAAAAAGATAAAGTTTCAAACCCTTCGTTTCATATTGGAAAAGCAATTCCATACTTATTTAAAAATAAGTATTTCACAAATCATTTATTTTCAACATTTGAAAATATTCGATATACTTAAATCAATATTAAGTATATATTCATTCTTTAAGGAAATCATTCTCTTTAAACACATTTATTTGAGTCAAAACGAATGTTACGTAAAACATCGTTACGACGACTCAAAATCTCTAGTATAGGGATTCGAAATTAAGATAGATATGTAAATCCCAATACTACATCAAAACATTTCCTTTCGGAAATCATTTACTATAACAACAGTGTTATAGTCCATCATTTCCTTATATTTTCGAAAACGCCTATTTCAACAATGAACGTTGAAATCTATGATTTCGATATTTAACACGTTTTAAAACATCTTTTAAACAATTACTTCATTTCGTAATATCACTTTTCCAAAACATATCCATTTTACTCAATAATATATTCACTGTCCAAAATCGTGAATATACTTCACTATCCAAATTCAACATTTCTACACATTTTATTCAAAAGTTTATCCACTGTCCAAAATCGTGGATATAATTCCTTTAATTAACTTCTACAATTCACTTATCAAAATAAGTGATTTCGGATTCATAAACAACGTTTATAAATCACAATTTTATATTTTATAACTACTTCAACTTATAAATCCCTTTTATTATCCAATTCAATTTATAACTCAATTTTCTACCAAAAGTCCATTCTATAAGTTAAACACTTGTAATTCGTTTATTTACAAAAATCGTTCTTTTAGGACTTCACAAATCATTTATTCTGTCCTTTATAAAACCCATTTTAACATCATTTAAAATGTCTTTAAAACTCCTTTATAATTTCATCACTTTGATTTATAAAAATCAAATTTTATAAATCTTATATATAGAGCTTTCATAATAAATTCAAAAATCTCTATTTAAACCATTTAATAAATAAATCAACTTTTATTTCAAAAATGACACTTCGGTTATATTTCACTAAAAATTATAACTTTTATAACTTTAAAATTTTACGTTTATAAATCGATTCAAAAATTCCAAAAAAAACGTATATTTTCAAAAATCACTTTAAAAACCTTTTTAAAGTAAAAGTCGTTATTTTTACATTTCAAAACTAAATCCGATGATGCCACAACACCAATCAGTCCATCACAACAGTCAAATATCATATATCATCATATGATAACAGAATATACATCAATATCTGTAAATAATCAATACGGTGAGGAATCCAGTTGGATCCCTCCAACCTGTTTCCCTGCATCCACAGATGTTAGCACAATACCAATTCCGCTCCAGTACGGAATTATCGCGGTATATGGGTTTTATAAAAATAATCCGCTTACTAACGGCGCAATAGGGTCTCATCCGCTATACGAGGCGGGAATCAATCAATCCAATATATACATATGCCAATATGTATATATTGCTATATATATAGATATATCCTACTATATCTAATATCACATCCAATAGCAACCAAATCAATAACTGGAAATTCCACTTTTCAATCGAGTGAGAAAAATCTCACCGTGATTTTAATTCTGATTCCAGCGTTTTATTTCGAATAAATTAAACAGACGTTTAATCTCATCCAAAATTTTCACTGACTCCAATCGCTTCCAAATCAGTTGCATCGCGTAGTGCTCGACAATACGATTCCGATGCATCTTGTTTCGTAATTTTATGATAATATACGAAAGAGATATAACAATTTAAAGTTTATACAAATTTAAATACAAATAAATTTTCATTTTCTATTTAATTTCTAACCCTAAAACCATCAGAGACGTAGATTTCCAAGTGCATAGATCGTGGCCGCTCCCACGTTCTTCTCCAACACACGTGCCCAGTTTTAAACGAACGAGCCAAAACCCATCTGCCGTTCGAATTCTTCGATCACCGTTACCTCCAACCGATCACCAGAAGTTGATCAACCACTGCCGTTTGAAACGCCTCCCTCCACTCCCCCTTCGGCTGTGTAACGATCTGTAAATTTCAACTGTTTTAATAACGTAATTAGTTGAAATTTTGTGAAATTTTAAACGATAAAATTTTGAAATAAAAATTTAATATTTGGAATACGTCTAGTTAAATATAGCAACTGGTAAATTTTCGTCCGAAAATATGAAAATTTATTTCGCGAATAAATTACTTCAATTTAATCAGTTAAAAAGCGATGAAAATAAAATGTTTTCGAAACCTAAATATTTTTACAAAGAAAAATCCTAAACCATCTTCTGAGCAAGATGTCAGTTTGTCGTTTTTCCAAATTCGGACATCTTTGGCTCCGTCGATCTTATTTTTTTGTGTTTTTCTTGCATTTTCCGCTATTAGAAAATTCGACTTTTTATAATTCAATCGTACCACTGATATTTTTATACCGTTTTGATCGTCTCGTCGTGCTGATCTCCGTAGTCTGTTTGTTTGGGTGTTTCAGGGTCCGATAAGTCGCGAAAACCGTGAAACGGTTAACCGTATCGGTTCCAAATTTTTGACTTTTAAACTTCTCGTTGCCATTCATTGTTCACCGTGTATAGCCCTACAACCATTGTCTTTAATTATTCCAGCTGTGTGCATTTATATTTATTAAATGCATACTTGACTTTTGTAATTCCGAGGGGTTATATGTTTATATCTATTCGTTTTCTATCCTCTGGTTTCTTTTCTCTTTAGTCTTCAAAAAGAAAATTTTGTACAGAAGCTTTATTATATTTATTTTTGCTTGCTGCTGCTCATCCTTCACAGAGACCAACGTGAGGCAAATTCTCCTTCTTCCACTCTTCTCTTGTTGCCGTGAGCCTCATGCAACGCTGGCCTGCCTGTTCTCTTCCCCATGCTTGTATCTCCTCCGGCCTATCACCGATCCCCATGGCAGCCACCGCCCTGCCTCCTCTCGACAACCACCACCGAACCCATCCGCCTCACCTCCAGCTCAATCTCTCTGCTGTGCTCCGCCCCAGATCTCACGTCACCGTTCTCGGCCTCCTCTTCACCTACAACCCGAAGGCCTCCCCCATCCTCCAGGCACACAACGTTTTCTATATATATATGGTATATAAATTTTACATTTAAAACTTGTATTTTCAGTTTACACAAATTACAGTATGATATATATAGTGTTTAGATCTTTAAAAGTGGTTTTGTAGTAGTCCAAATTATTTTCTGTTAATGATTTTGTGGAGAATATATAGATATATGTTAATGTATAAACGGTTTGCATACATTCGTATATAAGCGTTAGGTTATGAGAAATCTGCATATGGGTTCATGTGAGTATATATATATATCTCTATAAGTTTTAGGATCTGTTGTTTATATATTATAAGTTGTAAAAGCTGTATGATCGGTTTGTTTTATATTTAAACTTTACTTCGTATATATATATATATATACTTTCTCTGACTTAGCTTTGATTTAGCAAAGAAAAGAAAACCTGATTGTATTTATTTGTTTAATATGTATTTTCTATGTTCATATTTTCTCCACTAACAGCAACTTGATTACAGCACTCTCCGCATGCATGCTTTGCTTACAGTTTGATTTAGGAATATATTTGTTTACATTCTTTTATTTCTTGATCTATATTTTTTTTTATAAATATATTCTGCATATAACAATTTGTTTGTAAATATAAATCTGCATAAGACTGTATACATAACTATATATATTTGTTCAAGGGAATCATAGTGATTGTTATGCTGTCCTGACGTTATATATGTATTTTTTTTTTTGAGTAGCTTATACATATTGTTATATATAAGAGGGCTGTCGCATGTTGTAAGATATTATATTTGATATATTATATTAGTATGTTATTTAGTACACTATTTATATCATTATATAGAAATATGTGTGTTTAGATTTATGATGTTTTCAACAGAAAAATAATGAGTGTAATATAATATATTTTGTTTAATATGATGGTTTTGCAAATAACTGTTATAGCTGTTACATATATACCAGTGTAGGAGTATGTTATGCCTGTATATGTCTGGTCACATATTTTGAACATATATATTTTTCAAGTATATGTTTAACTGCTAAAATTTAAGAATTGATTCAAATTTATTATATATATATATATATGTTTGAATTTAATATTTAAGTTTTGTGTAAACAATGATTTTGAAATACTTATATATTTAATTTAGCATCTGTTGAATTTAAAATATCATTTTTTATATAAAGAGTTATATATAGTTATATATAGATATAAATTCGCTTATACATTTATCTTCAACAATCCAATTCTGATTCGATTTCGTAAATTTCTATCTATCAGCTTGTCCGTCGAGACCATATCCATCTAGCTTTGATTTGGAATTCGTGCTCGGATTCGTAACTCACTTCTTCATCAAATTCTCTAGCCTCGAAAGGTGAGCACTCACTCACGATTAACGTTCTTTTATTTATTAAATTTGATTTCAATTGAAACGACAATTGAAATATGCTGCTGTTTGATATTTACACTGTTATTACCTGTATCAGTTCACCTGTGACATCTGACACTTTTATCTGTTATATATGCAATGATAATCCAGTTTGGTTGTTAAATGATTGATTGTTTGATGTTTATAATTGGACGTTAAATTTGATAATGTTGTAAGTGATAAATAATTTGAAAGTGAAATTGACGTAGGATAGTTAGATTTGATATATGTGTTAAATTTGATTAATGACATTTGTATAATATGACCCCTTTAACTGTTAAATTATTGACACGTAGGATTTGTTTAATTACATTTTGAACCACTGAATGTATGTTGTTAAATTGATGATGTATGAAATTGTAAATAAATGACAAGTAAAACCGTAATGTAATAATCTTTAATCTACATGAAATGATAGTGTAGATTCTAGAAATAATTATATTAATTCATACAAATAACAATGCGAATTAATACGGTCATTTCGGGATTATTTGAATTGATTATTGGATTGATATTGATTATTGTTATTGCTTGTTTATTTACTTTGACACCATCCCAGTTATCACACTGCAAGTTCCCTTTACTATGCTTTGTTTTGAATTAAATTGGAATCGGGTTGAAATGATAAATACCCAAATTGAATTTTTACCTAGGATAGGAAATTAAATAAAAACCCGATTGGTCAAAAATTTGATTTAAAAATAAAATGAAGATTTTATTTGAATAAATAAAGGGTTTTGAAATAAAGTTGAAATTTGAATTTTTATGAAAGGAAAATGTTAATATTTAATAATCTGAAATAAATATTAAAAATGTAATTGATGAAAGAATGTTGTTTAATTTGAGAAATGATTGAATTAAACTTTGAAATGATTTAATAATTAAGTTGGAAATTATAATTAAGTTTGAAATTATTAAACTTTGAAATTATTTAATAATTAAGTTTTGAATTATTTAATAATTAAATAAGTTTGAATTATTTTAATGATTAAATTGAATTGAATTCTTTAATAAGAGAAATTGAATTTTTGAATAAGTGAATTTTACCTCGTAAATAACTGAAATTGAGTTCTTTATTAATTAAGTTTTGGAAAATTGTTCAAGAAAGTAAATAAGTGAAATTGAATTTCTTTAACAAGAAATAAAATGTGATTTATTTAAAATTAATGTAAGACTTGAAATTTAAAGAATTTTATTTGATGAATTTAATTTAATTAAATTTGTAAGTTTTGATATAGTGAAGTTGAATTTAAATAATGGATTTAATGAATTGGAAATTTAATTGAAATTGATTTAATGATAAATTAATCGAATAAAATCGATAATTGAGTTTAAATCGATGTGAACGTTAATTAAGTTAAATGATTTTGGAGTGAACTTTTATATGAAATGAAATGAAATGAATATTGAATAAAATCGATAAATGAATGTAAATTGATTTGAATGTTAAGTAAAATTTATTTAAATGATTTCGAAATGAAACTTATATACGAACTTGGACCAATATTTGAATTGTTTTAAATAGAAATAGAAATTGAATTATAAGATCTTGAAATGGTAAATTGAATGTTTCGAAACGTAAATTATTGGAAATTGGTTTTGAAAGACAAATGAAATGTTGATTTACGAATTCTAATTGAATTGAAATTGATTTGGTTTTGAAATATATTAAACGACCAATCGGTGAAATAATTACGGAGGTTATTAAAGAGACCGGAATTCGGTTATGGATATACTCTCTATCTAAACCGAAAACCACTTTAATAACTATACGCGGAGTGATGATCCAGAATGAAGTGGTTGGAATGATGTTCGTGATGACTGAAGAAAGAGAACGATAATGGATAGCCTTGACACTTGTGTCAAATTTGAAATGACTAAAACAGGAGCTGTGCCGGGCCAATGGAGGATTGATACCTCAAGTGGACACACTTCTTCGAACTATTTATACTTATTGTCGATTGGTGCACCCTTGATTTTGGGAGTGTTGTCTCACGGTGTTGCGGGCGCTGCGGCGTTGCGTTCTCACCAGCCCGGATCAGGCGAACGGTAGTATCACTACCTTGGGTATAGCCTCATGTGCCTTGTCATACTTGTATTCCATTTATGCGCGACCACTACGAATTTGTTTTGTACCTTGAGTATATGGATTGCCCTCTGGTGACTTCCGGTTTTGGGGAAACTACGGTCTTGTATATGCTTGTGGGAATAAAAATGTGTTAAGGGTGGAATGGGCCATGACTTAACGCTATTTTGATATCTTTATATTACTGATAGACATTATCTACTTATCGTACACTACTACATAGTAGATAGTTTCACGGATCCTTAAAGGATGGTTATTCCAAACATCCTTTGAGTTACTTGTATTTCAATTGCTATTTCACTTGAGTTGGATTTATTAATATAAGAATGTTAATCCTGACTCGAGTGTTTTGTTTTCTTTACGCTCGGGTCAGACTGAGTGTACCAGTATTCGAGACTCACCTTTGGAGTTGGAGCTTTGCTTGAAGATCTAGCCATCTATTCTGCTTTCAGTATTCGATGATTCCAGTGATGTATTCTGATTTGTATCTGAAGTATCGTGTTACTCTTCCGTTGTATCTGGTTTAACTCTGATGTATCGTATTACTCTTCTGTTGTAAACTCTGATGTATTTTATATATTCATATAGTAGCTTCATGAACTACTATCTCTTTTATTTCCGCTGCAATTATTACTCTGTGTCTGTGTTCTGTGATTACTTATTTACTGTATATGTTCAGTTTTGCCAATTTAAATTAACAACGCGGTATTTTGAGCAATTCAACTCCGGCATGAGTGTCTACCTATACACTTATAATGGATGCGAATGGTCCAAAATGGCGGGTCGTTACAGTTGGTATCAGAGCTTTGGTAGCTCTAGGCAAAACTTAACATATAGGGTAAATGTATTTACAGAATCACTCTCATTCGAGTTTCAATCTCTTCCTTTGACTCAATCCCTTTGAATTTTGGAACATTTCCCTCGGTTTCAAAATTCATTCGTGTCCTTCACTATTCGTCTTCTTTCAAATTCTGGAGCACCCCATAACTCCATTTTGAATGTTATCTATAATAGATCGGCGATCTCGCCAATCTTCGAATAATTCGTAAAGGAGTAAACTCCTTTATAATAGGCATTGATTTACCGGAGTTTTCTGTATCCTCGGTTTACGATGCTATCTATCTCCTGCTATACCTGAATTTTATTTTTTGAGATCGAATGTCGATTTGCCTCAAATTTCTACATCGATCTTATTCTTGAAGTTACGGACGATCCGGTTAAGATTGCCCGTAAATTAAATAAGTTTATCCATCTCCCGATTCTGTTATTGAATCATCTTATCTTATCTTTTAAATTTGTCTTCGAATCAGAATTCTCTCTTTGATTTGAGTCCACCAAAATTTGAATCTCTATCCTTGCTTTGAAACCATTCTTGTATCATCAAGCGAGGAAGTGTATTTGTAAATTTATATTTAAATATTTTATTTTATATTGTGTTGTTTGAGTTGTTGATGTTGATTTGGGTTTCCGATCGATTCGTCTGATCAGCGCTATCGATAGGATTTCCAAAACACTTGAACAGAACAAACTGACACAATATCATTTTCAAATTTGGAAAATGAAATAAATTTGTTTGATTATATTGTGAAAATATAAGTAAAAATTTTCTGGAATTTAATAGGTTAATTAAATTGTTTGTTTGAAATGATAATATTTGGTTATCATTTATTGTTCTAAATAAATTTATAAATACGGTTTATAAATTGATTTGGAATTTGAAATGAATTTAATTCAGAAATTTGAGAATTTAGTTTCCGGTGATTTCAAACTTGGATTTTTAAAGTTTTAGAATGTATATTATTTGAAATATTTCCGAACAGAAATCGTTTTCAAAGAATTTTTAAAATGTTGAAATCAGTGCTCTTCTCTTTGTCGCTGGAAAATAATTTCGGTGATGGCGGCCGCATCATCGACATTCATTTTCGAGTTTCGAAGTGGAGATACTATTCTGTAGCTTTGCTACAGTTTTGTTTTGAAAAATTATTTTGATTTGAATTTCTTCAGTGTATTTTGATTCACATATATATAGGTATCTTATTTTAAAATTTAAATTTGATTTGATATAAATATATTATATATATCTCTAAATTGTTTAAAGTTAATCGGAAATCTAATTCTTAAATTTTGTTAAAAAAATGATTTTAATTATAAATAAAACCAAAATTTGGAGTAAATATTTAAACTTGAATAATTGAATTGGGAAGATTTTATTTGTATATTGTTCAACTACATTCTAATACAACTTACCTAAATCATTCAGAAGTTGAATATGTAATTGGATAATATATAAGATAAATTGAAATTATAAATAAAATTTGAGTGTTTATAATAAATGTTATACACTAAATTTTGATTTTAAAGATGTTAATAGAGTTAGATAGGATAATAAGTAAACTCAGTTAATAGTGAAATAAATTTGTTTTGAAAGAATTAATAAATTGAAATTTGATCAACATATGAAAATACATTGAATTTAAAAGAAATTAATATATGTAAATTAATTTAAATCGAAACTTTTATGGTTTAAATTTATTTATATGGGTTAAATATATGTGATTAGATATATTAAGTAGATTAAATTTAACAATAATTTTGAATTAAAAGAATTTAAATTGCTGAAAAAAAATATGATTATAATAAAAGACTATTCAAATTTGTGGTTTTAGAAATTGTAAATTGAAGATAATTGGTTAATAAGATAATGAATTTAGAAATAGCTGAGGTTTATTTTAGTGAAATCAAATGGATTAAATAAATTATTGAATATCAATTAATTTAAATTTGAATTTATATGGTTTAAATTAATTATTAATTTGTATTTCAAATCTAATTTCTTTCTGGTTGATTCTGTTCTCCTACCTCGTTCCTTTTCGGGGACGAAAAGTTTTGAGTGGGGGAGAATGTAACGATCTGTAAATTTCAACTGTTTTAATAACGTAATTAGTTGAAATTTTGTGAAATTTTAAACGATAAAATTTTGAAATAAAAATTTAATATTTGGAATACGTCTAGTTAAATATAGCAACTGGTAAATTTTCGTCCGAAAATATGAAAATTTATTTCGCGAATAAATTACTTCAATTTAATCAGTTAAAAAGCGATGAAAATAAAATGTTTTCGAAACCTAAATATTTTTACATAGAAAAATCCTAAACCATCTTCTGAGCAAGATGTCAGTTTGTCGTTTTTCCAAATTCGGACATCTTTGGCTCCGTCGATCTTATTTTTTTGTGTTTTTCTTGCATTTTCCGCTATTAGAAAATTCGACTTTTTATAATTCAATCGTACCACTGATATTTTTATACCGTTTTGATCGTCTCGTCGTGCTGATCTCCGTAGTCTGTTTGTTTGGGTGTTTCAGGGTCCGATAAGTCGCGAAAACTGTGAAACGGTTAACCGTATCGGTTCCAAATTTTTGACTTTTAAACTTCTCGTTGCCATTCATTGTTCACCGTGTATAGCCCTACAACCATTGTCTTTAATTATTCCAGCTGTGTGCATTTATATTTATTAAATGCATACTTGACTTTTGTAATTCCGAGGGGTTATATGTTTATATCTATTCGTTTTCTATCCTCTGGTTTCTTTTCTCTTTAGTCTTCAAAAAAAGAAAATTTTGTACAGAAGCTTTATTATATTTATTTTTGCTTGCTGCTGCTCATCCTTCACAGAGACCAACGTGAGGCAAATTCTCCTTCTTCCACTCTTCTCTTGTCGCCGTGAGCCTCATGCAACGCTGGCCTGCCTGTTCTCTTCCCCATGCTTGTATCTCCTCCGGCCTATCACCGATCCCCACGACAGCCACCGCCCTGCCTCCTCTCGACAACCACCACCGAACCCATCCGCCTCACCTCCAGCTCAATCTCTCTGCTGTGCTCCGCCCCAGATCTCACGTCACCGTTCTCGGCCTCCTCTTCACCTACAACCCGAAGGCCTCCCCCATCCTCCAGGCACACAACGTTTTCTATATATATATGGTATATAAATTTTACATTTAAAACTTGTATTTTCAGTTTACACAAATTACAGTATGATATATATAGTGTTTAGATCTTTAAAAGTGGTTTTGTAGTAGTCCAAATTATTTTCTGTTAATGATTTTGTGGAGAATATATAGATATATGTTAATGTATAAACGGTTTGCATACATTCGTATATAAGCGTTAGGTTATGAGAAATCTGCATATGGGTTCATGTGAGTATATATATATCTCTATAAGTTTTAGGATCTGTTGTTTATATATTATAAGTTGTAAAAGCTGTATGATCGGTTTGTTTTATATTTAAACTTTACTTCGTATATATATATATATACTTTCTCTGACTTAGCTTTGATTTAGCAAAGAAAAGAAAACCTGATTGTATTTATTTGTTTAATATGTATTTTCTATGTTCATATTTTCTCCACTAACAGCAACTTGATTACAGCACTCTCCGCATGCATGCTTTGCTTACAGTTTGATTTAGGAATATATTTGTTTACATTCTTTTATTTCTTGATCTATATTTTTTTTTTATAAATATATTCTGCATATAACAATTTGTTTGTAAATATAAATCTGCATAAGACTGTATACATAACTATATATATTTGTTCAAGGGAATCATAGTGATTGTTATGCTGTCCTGACGTTATATATGTATTTTTTTTTTGAGTAGCTTATACATATTGTTATATATAAGAGGGCTGTCGCATGTTGTAAGATATTATATTTGATATATTATATTAGTATGTTATTTAGTACACTATTTATATCATTATATAGAAATATGTGTGTTTAGATTTATGATGTTTTCAACAGAAAAATAATGAGTGTAATATAATATATTTTGTTTAATATGATGGTTTTGCAAATAACTGTTATAGCTGTTACATATATACCAGTGTAGGAGTATGTTATGCCTGTATATGTCTGGTCACATATTTTGAACATATATATTTTTCAAGTATATGTTTAACTGCTAAAATTTAAGAATTGATTCAAATTTATTATATATATATATATGTTTGAATTTAATATTTAAGTTTTGTGTAAACAATGATTTTGAAATACTTATATATTTAATTTAGCATCTGTTGAATTTAAAATATCATTTTTTTATATAAAGAGTTATATATAGTTATATATAGATATAAATTCGCTTATACATTTATCTTCAACAATCCAATTCTGATTCGATTTCGTAAATTTCTATCTATCAGCTTGTCCGTCGAGACCATATCCATCTAGCTTTGATTTGGAATTCGTGCTCGGATTCGTAACTCACTTCTTCGTCAAATTCTCTAGCCTCGAAAGGTGAGCACTCACTCACGATTAACGTTCTTTTATTTATTAAATTTGATTTCAATTGAAACGACAATTGAAATATGCTGCTGTTTGATATTTACACTGTTATTACCTGTATCAGTTCACCTGTGACATCTGACACTTTTATCTGTTATATATGCAATGATAATCCAGTTTGGTTGTTAAATGATTGATTGTTTGATGTTTATAATTGGACGTTAAATTTGATAATGTTGTAAGTGATAAATAATTTGAAAGTGAAATTGACGTAGGATAGTTAGATTTGATATATGTGTTAAATTTGATTAATGACATTTGTATAATATGACCCCTTTAACTGTTAAATTATTGACACGTAGGATTTGTTTAATTACATTTTGAACCACTGAATGTATGTTGTTAAATTGATGATGTATGAAATTGTAAATAAATGACAAGTAAAACCGTAATGTAATAATCTTTAATCTACATGAAATGATAGTGTAGATTCTAGAAATAATTATATTAATTCATATAAATAACAATGCGAATTAATACGGTCATTTCGGGATTATTTGAATTGATTATTGGATTGATATTGATTATTGTTATTGCTTGTTTATTTACTTTGACACCATCCCAGTTATCACACTGCAAGTTCCCTTTACTATGCTTTGTTTTGAATTAAATTGGAATCGGGTTGAAATGATAAATACCCAAATTGAATTTTTACCTAGGATAGGAAATTAAATAAAAACCCGATTGGTCAAAAATTTGATTTAAAAATAAAATGAAGATTTTATTTGAATAAATAAAGGGTTTTGAAATAAAGTTGAAATTTGAATTTTTATGAAAGGAAAATGTTAATATTTAATAATCTGAAATAAATATTAAAAATGTAATTGATGAAAGAATGTTGTTTAATTTGAGAAATGATTGAATTAAACTTTGAAATGATTTAATAATTAAGTTGGAAATTATAATTAAGTTTGAAATTATTAAACTTTGAAATTATTTAATAATTAAGTTTTGAATTATTTAATAATTAAATAAGTTTGAATTATTTTAATGATTAAATTGAATTGAATTCTTTAATAAGAGAAATTGAATTTTTGAATAAGTGAATTTTACCTCGTAAATAACTGAAATTGAGTTCTTTATTAATTAAGTTTTGGAAAATTGTTCAAGAAAGTAAATAAGTGAAATTGAATTTCTTTAACAAGAAATAAAATGTGATTTATTTAAAATTAATGTAAGACTTGAAATTTAAAGAATTTTATTTGATGAATTTAATTTAATTAAATTTGTAAGTTTTGATATAGTGAAGTTGAATTTAAATAATGGATTTAATGAATTGGAAATTTAATTGAAATTGATTTAATGATAAATTAATCGAATAAAATCGATAATTGAGTTTAAATCGATGTGAACGTTAATTAAGTTAAATGATTTTGGAGTGAACTTTTATATGAAATGAAATGAAATGAATATTGAATAAAATCGATAAATGAATGTAAATTGATTTGAATGTTAAGTAAAATTTATTTAAATGATTTCGAAATGAAACTTATATACGAACTTGGACCAATATTTGAATTGTTTTAAATAGAAATAGAAATTGAATTATAAGATCTTGAAATGGTAAATTGAATGTTTCGAAACGTAAATTATTGGAAATTGGTTTTGAAAGACAAATGAAATGTTGATTTACGAATTCTAATTGAATTGAAATTGATTTGGTTTTGAAATATATTAAACGACCAATCGGTGAAATAATTACGGAGGTTATTAAAGAGACCGGAATTCGGTTATGGATATACTCTCTATCTAAACCGAAAACCACTTTAATAACTATACGCGGAGTGATGATCCAGAATGAAGTGGTTGGAATGATGTTCGTGATGACTGAAGAAAGAGAACGATAATGGATAGCCTTGACACTTGTGTCAAATTTGAAATGACTAAAACAGGAGCTGTGCCGGGCCAATGGAGGATTGATACCTCAAGTGGACACACTTCTTCGAACTATTTATACTTATTGTCGATTGGTGCACCCTTGATTTTGGGAGTGTTGTCTCACGGTGTTGCGGGCGCTGCGGCGTTGCGTTCTCACCAGCCCGGATCAGGCGAACGGTAGTATCACTACCTTGGGTATAGCCTCATGTGCCTTGTCATACTTGTATTCCATTTATGCGCGACCACTACGAATTTGTTTTGTACCTTGAGTATATGGATTGCCCTCTGGTGACTTCCGGTTTTGGGGAAACTACGGTCTTGTATATGCTTGTGGGAATAAAAATGTGTTAAGGGTGGAATGGGCCATGACTTAACGCTATTTTGATATCTTTATATTACTGATAGACATTATCTACTTATCGTACACTACTACATAGTAGATAGTTTCACGGATCCTTAAAGGATGGTTATTCCAAACATCCTTTGAGTTACTTGTATTTCAATTGCTATTTCACTTGAGTTGGATTTATTAATATAAGAATGTTAATCCTGACTCGAGTGTTTTGTTTTCTTTACGCTCGGGTCAGACTGAGTGTACCAGTATTCGAGACTCACCTTTGGAGTTGGAGCTTTGCTTGAAGATCTAGCCATCTATTCTGCTTTCAGTATTCGATGATTCCAGTGATGTATTCTGATTTGTATCTAAAGTATCGTGTTACTCTTCCGTTGTATCTGGTTTAACTCTGATGTATCGTATTACTCTTCTGTTGTAAACTCTGATGTATTTTATATATTCATATAGTAGCTTCATGAACTACTATCTCTTTTATTTCCGCTGCAATTATTACTCTGTGTCTGTGTTCTGTGATTACTTATTTACTGTATATGTTCAGTTTTGCCAATTTAAATTAACAACGCGGTATTTTGAGCAATTCAACTCCGGCATGAGTGTCTACCTATACACTTATAATGGATGCGAATGGTCCAAAATGGCGGGTCGTTACAGGCTGCAGCGCCGATGAACTCGGCCTCGCGTGGATCTCCAAAAACGCGCGCGAAGTTCATCCATTCCAACCCCTTTTGCCGATGGTTCACTCGCTTAAAATAGATCATACCCGTATAGATTTCGAGATCTCATCACACTCTATCGTTTTGTAGTTGAAGATTTTAGCTATAAGTGGATGGATTTGAAACGATTGAGAGGAGAAGGGCGTGCATTTCTGGCCGTTCGGTTATGAAGTGGCGGCTGAGACGTGATGAAACCCTAATTTTTATTTTTCTTATTTTGTGATAACAAGGGGGTTATTTATAGAGAATAAAATGACACTATTCATTCCGGTTTTCCGGAATCCGATTTACGCGCGGTCACTATCGTTTCTAGGGTTTATCCCGCGTTCCGAACGCAATGGAACAGGTTTCGAAAGCTAATTCGATCGTCTGTGTGAGATATGACAAGAAACGGTCAATTTAAATTAAACCGATTTAAATCGATTTCGAGGCGTTTTAATTTGTACCGGACAAACGGTAAATCCAAAAATTACGAAATTTGAAATCTTACAATAATATCACATTACGGATCCGATGAAACTGGTTTCGTCGAAATCCAACACTGTTTGAAAAATGACTATTTTAACTCGACGATTTAAAATTAAAATGATATCGATGCGTTTCGAGCTGCCACGGTCAAACGACAACTCCGATGGATACGAAAATTGAAATCCGATAATAACTAACTATTACGGATCCAATGGAACTGATTTCGTTCAATTCTGAGACTGTTCGAAAATTGGCTATTTTTACAGTCGATAATTAAATATTAAAATATTCAATTTTCACAGATTAACTTCAAATTCAATTTTAAAAGTTCTACAACCTTTCTATAACTCCAGTATGATTTAATATAACTTTATAAATCATTTTCAACACATTAAACCCATATTTCAATTATTTCTGCAATTTCACTATTTAATTTATCGATTTAATTATCAAATAAAATCCAATATTCGAAAAATAAATCATTCGACTTCTAAATTCCATTTATTAATATTAAAAATCAATTAAATATTCGAATTTTAATTATCAAAAATTCTGGGTCGTTACAGAGAACTTCAAGTGAGTCATCCATAGTTATCCAATAACTATCCGTATGTAATCCCTTGGTGCCCTAGTAGCCATGAGAAATACACTGTCCAACATTTGGAGAGCATTACATAATCTATTCTCAACGGATGAATTGATATCTTTTCTCAAAACATTTTAACTAGGAATATTTAAAACAATATGTTATTTTCAATATGATAAAATTCTCATGATTACAACACTTTTTAATTACTATCACATAACATATCATTTTAGGATTTCCATCTATATATTTTAAATTAATTACTTAATTATTTATATCACTATATAACAAGTATATAATAGAAAGGAAAACACCTTCAATTTTGAACAAGATTGGGTATGGAGTTAGATATATGTAAAAATTACATAATTTCCCCTAGGGATACCTCTAACTCTATTAATCTCTCACTTGTACTTGGGTTCAATTATGGAATCTAATTCCAACTTCTTCAATCAGTTTTATCAAAAACTAGTCGGGTTTGTCCCTTACTGAACGGTTATGCTATTTTATTTTAATCATTTACTCTATCAATCATCTCTCTTCGATGTTGATAATTTGCCTTTATCATGTGGAACTATTCAGAGTATGTCTCTCGTTTTCTAGTGAGCTTTAGGTTCTTTTACGAACTATATTACGATTTTGTTATCATATAACAATGTCATGGGATTCTCAACATTTGGATTCACCCCAACTTAGTTATAAATTTATGCATTTATTTATACTCATTACATTGCAATAGCCTTTGGTTGAATCGATCACTACTTATTGTTTGGAACAATTCCAACTAAAAGTTCTTAACTTAAGTTTGAACACGAATTTAATATTGGCATATTATAATCGATAGCACTTATGAAGTTCGACCCAAACACTCCTTTATAATGAGTTTATTGGTTTAGTAAAAAATTCTCTAGTATTTTGTAAAACTCAAGAACACTCTAAACTACTATTTAATGATCTTAATTCGGATTTAAATTTTCTCTATGCATCAAAAAGATAAGCAAGATGCGATTATGTAGACGATAAAACATGTATGATAATTCCTTTTATCAATACATAAGGAATCCATCTACATGTTCCATTTTAAACATTTCAATAAAGTGTCTTCGTATATCGTTTAGGACATTCCCAACATCCTTTATACTTATTACAAAAGATATATAATTTGCAAATCAACAACCAAACTATTACTGATTTTAACATAAGTATATCGTTAACAATCACCAGTATGTTACTTACTTATAATTTTAGAAATATCTATGTATCTTTTAATGTTCATTCTTATGGACACAAGCTTCCCTTGCTCTTTGACTGAAAATCAAACTATTTGATGTTTCTATCAAAATACTTATTCAATTTTGATGCTTGTAGAATGATACTTTCATATCATTTCCTGGACCATATCTGAAAAACCCATAACTCAATATCACTTCCACTGACTTCGAGACACTTTGGTTGTTATATTCAAATAGTCTATTCTAAATCATTATTTTGAATTTTCCAATTCAACATATATACACCAAAACAAAAAGTCATAAAAACGATAATTTTATGAGTAAAATCTGAATCATGTTGAGCACATTGAATGACAAATATGTTACATTAATTTAAATAATTGAAAATTACGATTTATCCTTATCAATGTTGCTCACTATATTCTAACTACATTAGTCTTTCTCTTAAAAACACATTTGCAGCAGATGAATCATATTACTCTAGATACAACTATAAAATCACATTTTGATAATGTACTTGGAATCCTTTCGAATTTATGCATCATAATGGTAGAGTCAATACTCTGAATGGATTAATTGACTAGTAAGGATTATTTATTCTCAATATTGATAAGAAATTCATAGTTTCTCTTTAATGTGCAAGAATATTTATTAGACATTATAATGCATAATGTTCATTTAGGTTTGGTTAAGTTCATTTCATTCCTCTAATCAATTTTATACTTGGATCGTATCTGAATCAGTTTTACCACCAATAATTTCTATAAGAAATTCTTTCACTATGAAGTTGGTATTTCTTAACATAGCAATTTTTTCTTAGTGCAACGGAGTAGGTATTGATAAAGAATTGCCTTAAACCGATTTATTTTAGTTTAGAAAACTTATGTTCAAAATAAAAATTGGTCACCTTATGATAATCGTTTTCAAAATCCTTTTGGGGTGATTCATACAAGATCCATCATGTATAATTATTATGTGTAGTCTTTTGACTTGCACAGCCTGCCAACTCCTTTGCCTAGGATATGTTGGGGTTTCTTATAAACTCTTATCTTGTATGATTTTGTAAATCATTCTTTGAAATTAATTTAAACTTATTTGCAACTCCTAAGTACATGACCTTACAAAAAGAAGTTAACTCAACTTCACCCATAATTAATCATACTTCATTCAATAAAGTTCGTTTACTCCTCATCGATACATCATTATGTATGATAGTAAGGAGTGACTTTTGAGATTGAATCTTTATTCATTTTTAGGTACGTTCAGTACTTTTTCCAACATACTCACATATTCGATCAAATCGAATCATTTATCACACATTATTTTATTTACTTCTATTTTAAATTCTATGAACTCATCATTAACATATCACATGTATATCATATACACATGTTCATGTTTGTGATGATTCCTCAGTGAATACAACAAAGTACATGGAACCATTTTGGAACTTTCAGTTGCATACATCTATATGTATCAATCTGTAGAGTTCATCAATACTTATAATGCTCCCACTAAATAGGTGCTTTCCCCTTAATTGTTTGAGATATAATTTAATAGTACTATATGATTCACAATCATATACTCATAAATTATTTCTCAAAACTGTGTCTTAGTCCATAATTCCAAGATACTTGCTAATAAATTAGATACTTTTGTATTTTCCAATGCATTACAAATACCACTATTATAGTTTTATTTTATAACGAATATTCATAATATTCATATTGAAATAAAAATTTGTCTATTTTTCAGTCAATACAAAAAAATAATTATTATTTCATAAATAATGTTTGGTACATTTTACGAAAACAATTTTCATAACTTGATGAGACCAATAAGAGTTATATGGCATGCACTCACTATTTTGCCATTACTATAATAGTGTATGAAATATGAAGCTCCATTCAACCACTTAATATAGGCTATTTATTCCATTAACCGTAACTGGTTTACAGTCAAGAATTTTCAAACCAATTATCTTAAATTAAAAGAAATAAATTTCATAGAAAAAAAAATTCTGTATGAAAATACTTTTAGAATAGATATCATATTTTTTATTCCTTATTATGTATCTATTATTATTTTACAATTCATGTTTCTGATGTTTCCTTATGAAGCAGAAGTAACTATTCACTCTCTTTATCTTAGTCGTGCCTTAAGTTACATTAACCCTCGTATATTCATTTTCCTTTCCAAATGGTCGAACCATTCAAAAAGAAGCCCTTACCGCATGTTAATAATGGACTCTTTACAAAAAATGCATTCGGTCATCCTTAATGTAACGGCCAGTAAATTTTTGTGGTTTTATTTATTATTTAATTAATAGAATTTTTGGTGAAATTTAAATAATAAAATTTTGAAATATAAATTTGATATTTGGAATACGTCTATTTAAACATAGCAATTGGTAAATTTTCATCGGATAATATTGAAATTTATTTTATTGTATACTTTTGTTTGAATTCAAATCAATTAGAAGTTGATGATAATAAATTATTTTCCAAACCTGAATATTTTTATACAATAAATTTGTAAATCATCTTCTAAGTGAGACGTCATTTTTCATTTCACCAAATTTGGACTTCTATTGCTCCATTCATCTTATTTCTGACCAATTAGCAGCATTTTTCGGTACCGATTATCGACTTTTTATACGATAATCGTACCATGGTTATCTGCATACCGTTTTGATTGTCTCGCCGTGTTGATCTCTACGATATATTTAACTCCGTATTTTGAAGTCTGGTACGCAACGGAATCTGTGGAAACGAATATCCTTATCGGTACCATTTTGGAGCTTTCGATGTTCAGTAACCATTTAGTTTTCCGAGCGGTTGAAAGCAATTGCTCACTACTTTTCAAATTCCCAGAAGTTATTATTTCTGTCTTTAGCTATTCCCAACGTTAAACTTTATTATTTGGTTTGTTTGTTTGTTCATGACCGTTCATTTCTACTTCATTGAAAAAGAAATATCTATCTAAATCCTGTAGGTTCTTATTGTCGAACTCCTCACTGCTCTTTCATCTTGCCCATTCACTTTCATTTTGTTCGGCATGAAGAAAAAAAAAGACATGCAAGGAATCATATTTTCGTTTCTTTTCCACCCTTCATATTTGCATAGTTTCTCCTCTATGCAGCTCCGTTCGTAACAAAGCCCACCAGCCTCGACCGAGCACACCTCCGCTTCGACCAGTTCGCCTCCTCCTCCTCTCTTGAAGCCAGCCGAAGCCTTCCCACATCAGCCTCTTCTTCTCTGTTGCATGTGGTAGGTATACATGAATTTCAGAGATTTGTTTATATTATTTATGTTATGTATATAATTGTTCATATAGGTTTAAACTAGCGTATATATATAGCTGGTGTATATAAAAGTGTATATACATCCTGTTTTCATGATATATTTAGAGCTATGTATATAGTTTATACAAGTATATCAATATTATATGATATGTTAAGTTATATATATATATATATATATATATATAAAACTTTTGTTTTAGGTAGGCTTTTGGTTTATGCTGACTTTGCAAACTCTACAGTAAGATATTTTTTTGTATGTCAAGGTAAGTCTTTATATAGCAGTATGTATGTATAAGTCTGTTAGTTTATAAGTTATAAAGTATATAAGTTTTGATATGTTGTATATATATATTTTTGTTTATTAAGTGTACAAGTCATTTATGCTCTTATAGAGGGCAGAGTATTATATATTAAGGGAATATATATTTATACATATATCAGATTTTAAAAGAGGTTATTAAATATGTCACTTATAAAAGTTTCAACCGGGCAGTTGCATACGTGTGAAGTATTTTATTGGAAGGTGTATATATATATGATTTATTTTTTTTCCATTGATTTACGTGGTATATATATTAGTCTAGATATATATAACTATTTATATTATGAACTTCTTTGTTTTACTGTTATAAAATTTTCAGATTATATATATATAGACTAATGTATGTTATATATGCAGTATTTTATATGTGTTTTTATGTACTATGTTAGCTTATAAATGTGTGTGTGTGTGTGTGTGTCAGTTTTCTAGTATATGTTAGTTATGCATTTAAGTTTATACAAGTTGAGTTCAACCTGTGATTGTAAATATATATAGTATATACAAGGTCAGATTTAACATACATTTAATCTTACTTATTGTTTACCTGTACATTTACATTAACCTGTATAGTATATTTGTGGCAGTTTGATAATGAGCTTATATATATATATATCAGTTATATAAAACTATTAAGTTTAATGTGTAAAGTTATAATAGTTTACTATATTATATAAGCTGCTGTAGTTTTCCCTTATATATATATAATTTTATATGTTGTATCTATATCAGTTCAATTATACCATTTATCATCGTCGATCCAGTTTTAATTTGATCTCGTCAATTCTGATTTATCAGCTTTGATCGTCGAATTCGTACCAATCTCGCTTTGCTTTGAAATTCCTGCTCAGATTCGTAACTCATCTCGTTCTCATCATCTCTAGCTCTAAAGGTGAGTAAATCTCACCTGACATTTATACTTATGCAAATGTGAATTGACAACAATTGAATGTGTAGAATATATGTTATGTTTTACCTGCTTATGTTATATATTATATGATGTTAAACCTGTTTATTTATCTGTCATATCATCTGTTACTGCTATTTATTGTTAAACTGTTCATTTATACCTGTTTATCACACTGCAAGTTCCCTGTAGATTAGATTCACTATGGGTTGAAATGATACATACCCGAACGGACTTTAGAATAGGGAAAAATCATTATGGGCTGAAATTATATGCCTGAACGGTTTTTATTTATTTTATTTTGAGTTGGGATTGCGGGTTTGAAATGATAGAACTCGGATTTTTCTTTTTAAACCGCGGATTGAAATGATACATATCTGTATCACTTGACCTAGGTTAGAAAACTATATACAGGCCCGTGGTTATTTTATAAAGTATTTTGAATATTTTAAATATGTTTAAAAGTGTAAATTTATGCTAATTTGATTAAATTGGATTTTTAAATTGTTTAAATAAAGAAATTATGATTTTTCTATAAGTTAAAAATGTTGAATAAATGACTAGTTAAATTGAAATTGGAAATAAAACTTAAGTTTGGAAATTTGGATTTTGGTTAAAAAAAAATGAATTTAAGTTATATAAATAAAATGGAAATTTAATTATATTTGGAAAATGGTAAATATGATAATTTGATTTGAATTTGAATTTAAACGATTTAATAAAGTGTATTGAGTTTTCTATGTATTAAAATGGTTAAATAAATAAATGCTTAAAAGTGTAATTTTAAAATATAACTTGACTTGGAAATGTGAATTTAGTTTTTATTTAAGGTTTAAGTTAATTAAATAAAATTGAAAATTAGTTTAATTTGTGAAATGGAAATAAAATATAAGTGTTAAGTTTATTTGTTAAAAATGTGAAGAAAAGAAAATTGTACATTTGGATTTGTTAAGTAAAATTATTGGAAATCTGGATTTTACTGTAAATGTTTCTTATAAAAATCATAAATTGAAAGAGTAATTTTAATGAACATTTTTGAATGTCAAAATATGATTTTTATAATGTTTAAAAGGGTTTTAAATGAAGTTTATTATTTGCTGGAAATACACTAAAATCTGGAAATTTCTTTAGTAGCATTCAGAAATGCTATGATTTCTGATTTGAACTAAAATTGAATAAAAGAGCTATTACAACATTTCTGAAATGTTGTAGTTGCTGTAGTTGAACTAAATACACTAAAACTTGACTCGGTTCTATTACAGCAGTTCTGTAACTGCTGTAGTAGTCTGCTGTCTTTGCTGAATTTAATTAAAACCTTAAATTTGAAACCTGAGCTATTACAGCATTTCTGGAAATGCTGTCTTTGCTGAATTAAAATGTTTTCAAGAATAACTTATAACAGCTTTTTCTGAATGCTGTGAAAGGCTGAAATTTTCAATGTTTATGGTTTTTAACTTAGTAAATGAACTCAGAATAGTTTAAAACTTTGGAAATTGAATACTTGTTTTGAAAGTATAATAATTACACTTTTAAATGGTTTAGATGAATTATTTTGATTGAAATATAAACTATTTAAAAGGTGACTTGAAATGATAATAAATGAATGATAGCTTTGAATTTAAAAAGGTATTTAAAATTGAATATTTGGATTGGAACTCAAATGATGATTTGATAATGAAGTTTTGAAAAGATATGATATTTGATATATTAAATGATTTGAAATGAAGTTTTGGAAAGATATGATATTTTGAGATATTAAATGATTTGAAATGAAGTTTTGAAAAGATATGATATTTTGATATATTAAATGATTTGAAATGAAGTTTTGGAAAGATATGATATTTTGATATATTGAAATGATTTGAAATGAAGTTTGGAAATGATATGATATTTTAAATATATTGAAATGGTTTGGAATTGATTAAATCTTTATTTTGATAAAGATTTGGATTTGAAATGATATTCTATTTTGAAGTATAAAATATTATTTTAAAATTATAACCACGGGTTATAATAACGATTGCTTGTTAAAGAGACCTGGATCGGATATGAACATACTCTCTATCGATACCGAAAACCACTTTGACAACTGTGTACGCGGTGGAGTTTTCAGAATGAAGTAGGATGGTGGCGATGATCCTAAGGTATATACGTGGACCCAACTCCCGTGAGTTGGCATAAAGTGGCTAAAACAGGAGCGATTGACGGGCCAATAAGGTAGCACCTCTGATCGAACATACTTCTTTGATACCATTCTATTACTTTGTGATTGATTGGGTGCACCCCTTGATTTGGGAGTGTTGTTCGAGGTGGGCGGTAGTGGCTGCTATGCGTTTCCATCAGCCCGGATGCGTAATTGGTATATCTACCCTGGCATTGCCTAGTTGTGCCGTGTCACTTACCATATCGAGCTTTACTACGATTTGTGATTTCTCCCGTAGCCTGTGGAGTATCAAGGGTAGCCCCCATTTTGGGAGTATGCTAATACTGGATAGACTACTGGGACTATTACGTGTTAAGGTGGAAAATGTAAAGCCTTAATGCTATTTAAAAGTATGTTTATTTTATATTAGACATTATTATAATAGCGAATATTACTACATAGTAAATAGTTTAACGGATCCTTAGAGGATGGGCGATCCCAAGCATCCTTTGAGTTACTTGTACCTTTATTACAGTTCACTTGAGTTGGTTTACATTTTTATATGTATGTCCTAACTCGAGTGTTTTGTGTGTTGCTTTACGCTTGGGTCAGACTGAGTGATACAACATTTGAGGCTCACCTTTGGAGCTGGAGTTTTGCTTTGAAGATCCAGATATCTATTCATCTTGTTATCCAGTTGATTCCAGTTGTATTCTGAGTTGTACCTGATTATCATACTGTTACTCCTGTTGTATCTTGGTATTCCTATTGTATCTTAATTAACTATGATGTATTTATATAGTAGCTTCATGAACTACTATCTCTTTTACTTCCGCTGCATTATATTACTCTGTGTCTGTGATCTGTGATTATTTATTTACTGTATATGATGAGTTTGCCAAATTTTTATTTACAACGTGGTATTTTGAGCAATTCAAGTCCGACATGTGTGGATGCGAATGGTTGAAAATATCGGGTCGTTACACTTAGCATTTAAGGATATTGAATAAGTTGCATTTTACGTAAACTGATCAAACTGAATTTTCAATGATCGAACTCTCAGATCAATTTTCCAACTCTTAGTCTAGTGTTACATTTAACATGACAAGATCATCATTGTAATCAATCATATTAGATACATGATCTCACATTATGGTATACTTGCTTATTTCGACTGAATTAATTTGATCGAAGTTTCGTATATTAAGAATTATGAACAATCACCATATAACATTTATATGTGAATGAATACAGATCAGACATCCATATTCGAGTATTATTTCTAGAGTTCAAAACTCATAAAGAACAATACACAGTCTTAGGCAAATAAACATGTAAATGACAATTACAAATGTATTTAGTAGTTAACAATTTTTGACGCTTGCACGGGTCTTAAAACAATAACATGCAAATAATATTTACTTGTAAGTATATTTTACATTTCTATTTTTCAATCATCAATTTAGTTCATTTATATATCTTAGTTGAAAAACATTTTATTAATTTATTAATTGCACAAATTTGTCAAAATATATTATTATAACTTTATATAGCAGATGTTCTTACAATATTAGAAAAGTTAAATGTTACTATTTCATATTTCTAATAAGACTTTTACTAGTCTTTTATGTTTCTACAAACCCTAAGAAGAAACATAGAAGTCATTTGAGTTCATTAATCAATGTTAGGACTCATATGTCTTAGTATTCTGACCTTAAGTTTGTTCAACAAGTTATTACCTCACAGACGATGGATACCTCCTTATCGGTTCTATCATGTACAACTCCCAACTCATGGTTCCTTCTCGTAATCTCATTACGACATGGAGTTTGCTCAACAATTCGAAAGAGATTATTCACCCTGACCTTTATTTCACGATGACCTAAGTGTAGTATTTGTACCTTGAGTTTTCTTTACAAATACATATAGTTATCTTACACCATCTATTCTATATATTCTTAATACTACACCTAATATCCCTAGCTTTCAGTTTGCTCAAAAACCAGAAAGTATGCAAGTAATTTATTAATATATAAATGGTAGAGGATGACACTTATATTAAAGATTCATAATCTTTAATATATTTAATTGGGTGATATTAACTAATGGAATAATGTATCTCTTATAAAATATCCTTATGATTCAAGTGTCGCATAGATCAGAAATCACAGTATATGTAATATACGTTTGTATATATTGTTCCACAATTGTGTTATAAATTCATATTATGTAAGTTTAATTATTAAATAAATTTTATAATTTAATTAACTTATATGATAGTATTACGTACGTTACATTAACTAAATCTTATTTTATTAATTTAGTTAATCAACATTTTAATTAATTCTATGTTACTCAATTAAGCTTTTTAATTTAATATGTATACCATACTATTTATGGTTATACATACATATCCATATATATATATATATACGTATGTATGTATGTATGTATGTATGTATTTTATTACTTGTTAAATATATTTTAATTAACTTATTTAATTAAATATTAATTTCGAAAATTGCTTATGTGTATATATATACATTTACATCATCTTAAACAATTCATGATAATGTAACATATATCTATATATATTGTACATGTATATACTTCAATTAATTAACTATCGAATTTGTTTATTTAATTATTAATCTTTTTAATAAATATAAATTCTTTTGAAATATGTTTATTATATTTTCAAAGTACTTTTAAAAATTGTATTCTAACATTTATAATATACATTATTTTAAAGCCAACTTTGAAAATCATATTATAACATTTATAATGTAATTCTTATTTTAAATTTAACTTTTTAATTAAAAATATTATTTTAATTTCAAAATAATTTTAAAATCACATTATAACATATAAATGTATTTATTATTTTAAATCCAAAATTTCATTTTAATTTTCAAAACAATTTTGAAAATTAGCCTAAGGTCCAATTCAAATTGGGCTTTTTCTATTAAGTAAACCTTTAGGCTCACTTCACTTTTCGGGCCAAGCCTGTTGCCAAGGAGGGCAGGGTACCTAAACCCAAACCTAGATACTACTTTTGTAGACACCCTATGTAACGACCCACAATTTTGGACCATTCAAATCGACAATAAAATCACACATGTCTGACTTGAATAATTCAAAATACCGAACTGTTAATTTATATTTGGCAAAACTCAGAATATACAGTAAACAAATAATCACAGATCACAAACACAGAGTAATATAATGCAGCGGAAACAAAGAAATAGTTGTTCATGAAGCTATTATATAAATACATCAGAGTTAAGTAAGATACAATAGGAATACCAAGATACAACAGGAGTAACAGTATGATAATCAGGTACAACTCAGAATACAACTGGAATCAACTGGATAACAAAATGAATAGATATCTGGTTCTTCAAAGCAAAACTTCAGCTCCAAAGGTGAGTCTCTAATGTTGTATCATTCAGTCTGACCCGAGCGTAAAGCAAAACACAAAACACTCGAGTCAGGACATACATACTTATACAATGTAAACCAACTCAAGTGAACTGTAATAAAGGTACAAGTAACTTAAAGAATGCTTGGGATCGCCCATTCCTTAAGGATCCGTTAAACTATCCACTATGTAGTAATATTCGCTATTATAATAATGTCTAATATAAAATAAACATACTTTTAAATAGCATTAATGTGACGACCGCCCATGACCCCTGCACCGAATCTAGTGATAGTGCGCTGCAAAGTGTGCCAGGCGACGATGGACGATTGTCAGGGTAGATTAAAACAACAGAATCTATCGTATTACTCACAGCGCATGGACAAAATACAATAGAACATATATATAGTGAAGCTTTACATAATAAAATGCCATCATATAAAACTTCATAATAGTTGAATACAAGCATCCAAATAGCCAATACAACAAGCCTCACTACATAACACTCAGAGAATACAAAACAGCGGAACATCCAGTACATATAATAAGAAGATAATATGCAACCCTCCAGCTCGTCTTCGATATCAGCATCGTGAGAAGAGAACAGCACCTGTCACCTGCTACCTAGTCTGCCCGTCCCAAAAATGGACGAACAGCCCAAGGCAATAAGAATTAAAACATAAAGCCTTGAGTCAGACAACAGTCTTAGTGAGCAGTAAATTAACTAACAACATACCAAAAGAGCATAAAGGAAAAGGAATAGGAATACAACCCTCCCACTCCACCTCTTTCTACAGTGATAGCCCCCAGACACACACTAAGCAGAAGCAACATAGCAGAGCATACAACTTAAAGTAAAGTAATAATCATTCGAGTCAAGGGCGATGTTTTCCAAGTACCAAGGCCCAAATCAGATAAGCACCCAGAAAATACCGCTCTTGAGTCCGAATGACGATACAACCAAACATCCATGACTCTGGCTATCACTGTTATCATTGCTTCGATATCACCGTTAATTGAATGACCGGCACATTCTTTCAGCCGTCCGTCAAGGCTAATGGAAACCCCGGTTCTAGACATAACTCCCGCACGTCGTCGCAGCCCGTGCCTAGGACTATCGAATCTGCCCAGAGTACTCGACCATCAACAGTTGGCCGTTGGGACTATCGAATCTGCCCAAACGTACTCTTGCTTAGAGCATGCTAGAACCTTCAACAACGATGCTATCCAAGCCTCCTAGTCATCCTCCTCGACGACTATTCTCATATCCATTCATTATCCTCAACTCGAATCGTATCACCGAGTTATCAACATGCTTGGAATGATCCCGTCTGGATTAGACCAAGTCTTCATCACATGATGCCTTGCTTCATCACATCCTCGCAAAGCCTCATCTCAACATTTCATCGTCAAATCTATGCATAAGAGCTTCATCATCCCGCTACATATGCCCCGAGCAGCTTTCCCATTTCAAGAGCCTTTCCTTTAGCTTTTGAATCATCTTCGACCATCTTGTCTAAAACCAATCAACAATTATCTAATTCACAGCAATCAATCATGTCAAACATCAATCCAAGTAATTAAGCATTCAAATATAAGCAAAATGGACAATTATAACAATAATGGCAATTTCGTAATTAAAGAGTTGAAAGTCTAACAAGCATGAAACATGAGAATTATCTCTACAACTTGATGAATGAACTTGCATAGGTTAATCATGTACAAAAATGGTTGTCAAATCATCATGAACAATGGATCTACATGGATCTATACTTAGGTTTACAAAAATGCATGGAAATCACTATTTTAACTCCAAATCAAGCCAATAATCCGATCTACTCCTTTGGATCCGTGTGAGAGATAATCACCACTCACCAAATCACCTAAACAACCCCAAACCAACACGCTTCAGATCTGGACAGCGAAGGATCAATCTTGATCTATCACGAATCCGCTTCAAATGGAGAAATCTCACTTCAAAGGATGAAGATCTTCAATGCAAGCTCTTGAATCTTCAATCTTGATCTTCGATTTGGATGAAAGGAAGCACTAGATTAGAGTGGAGAAAAGAAGTGTAGAAGTGTAGAAGTCGAGCTCTCAAAATGGCAGCACTTCGTCGCTTCAAAATCCGGGTCCCAAAAAGTGAGAAAAACCCTTCCTATTTATAGCAGAAAATTCCTTAAGTCGTAACTCGTCCGCCTCTATAAGTCGTCTCCGACTTATAACCTTCGACTTAACAAAGCCTTCAACCTAACAGACTACGACTTAGTGATCTCTCGACTTAAGACTTAGCAGCTAACCTCTAAGTCGGTTGCGACTTAACACCTACGTCTATACGGCTTAACGACTCAACCACTTGCGCGAGTTAACACATACGCGCGACTTAACCGGGATACGCCTTAGCGACTTAACAGCTCTACAACTCATCAACCTCACTACTTAGCTAGGTTACGACTTAACTGGTTAGACGACTTAACGAGATAACCCATCCTACGACTCAACAGTGTTACGACCTAACACTTAAGAGGATACGACTTAAAGATTTCAGCTGCTCTATGACTTAACAACAAACACCTAAGTCGTCTACGACTTAACACATAGGCTACGACTTAACTATAAGGCTGCCTATCTCCTAAGTCGCTAGCCTCTATAAGTCGGTCACGACTTATCTCTTAGGTCGTTTACGACCTAGGACTTAAACAAATATGACCGAAAAGACAAACATACTAGGTCGTCCACGACTTACCACCTTAACTCGCTAACTCGCTGATCCCTTAACTCGGTAACAACTTAACTCACCTCTATCCTTAAGTCGCCTACAACCATAAGTCGGTCAACTCGCTAACTCATCCAACCGACCTAACTTCTCTACGCTCTAAGTCGTTGCCGACCTAACTGCCTTAACTCGCCATTCACCTGGGTAGCTCCAATCCCCTAAGTCGTATACGACTTACGACTTATACTAAGTCGTGAACGACTTAGGACTTAGCCATATTTTTGCCTAAAATCTGAAATGGCTCAAAAATGCTAAAATTCCAGATTTTGACAAACTTTTCGACCCGTAAAAAAATACGGGTCGTTACATTCTCTCCCCCTTAGGAATTTCGCCCCCGAAATTCCAAACAAACAAATCAATCAAAGACTATTCTGTATGCCTATCATCCATAACAATCAACAAACCATGCATCCAATTCTAGCTTAGCGTACAGAATTCTAACATTAGAACAAGTCACAATATTGTGAGATGACACGACACCTTAGGGCCATACCTTGAAGAGTTCAGGATGAGCTGCCTTCATCCTCTCTTCCACCTCCCACGTACAGTCTTTATCATCATCACTCCATTGTATCTTGAGCAACTTAACTACCTTCCTCCTAAGCTGTTTCGTGTCAGTTTCAACAACACGAAGCGGCTTACGAGGTCTTCTATCAACTGGATCAACTTCGAAGTCTTCACAGTTATCAGCAGAAACCACAGTATTCAAGTCGTGCACATACTTCCGTAGATATGATACATGAAAAACATTGTGCACACTCGACATCTTCTCTGGTAACTCCAATCTGTAGGCGAGCTTTCCAATTCGCTCGATGATCGGGAATGGTCCAACAAATCTCGGAGTCAATTTTCCTTTCTTCCCGAATCGAATAACATTCTTCAGTGGAGAAATCTTCACAAAAACCATATCACCTACGTCGAACTCCAAATCCTTACGACGCTTATCAGCATAACTCTTCTGACGGTCTTGGGCTGCCTTCATTCGTTGCCGAATGATCTCTATACAATCTGAAGTCTGCCAAATCATCTCTGGCCCAAGTATCAGCTTTTCTCCAGTTTCCAACCAACATGTCGGAGAGTTACACGGTCTTCCATACAATGCCTCATACGGTGCCATACCAATGCTTGACTGGTAACTGTTGTTGTACGAAAACTCCACCAAATGAAGGTGATCTTCCCATGATCCTCCGAAGTCCAAAACACATGCTCTAAGAAGATCTTCCAAAACTCGGTTGACTCTCTCGGTCTGACCATCTGTTTGAGGGTGATAAGCTGTACTCAAACACAACTCGGTTCCCAAAACTTCCTGGAAGCTCTTCCAAAATCCACTAGTGAACAATGGGTCTCGGTCGCTCACTATACTCTTCGGAATACCATGGAATCGAACTATCCACTTAACATACAACTCAGCCAACTTTGATGCAGTCCTAGTCGATCGAACAGGAATGAATCTTGCACTCTTAGTCAGACGATCTACAATGACCCAAATCCCTTCATTTCCCGTTCTGGTTCTAGGCAATCCATCGATAAAATCCATCGACACTTGTTCCCACTTCCATGTAGGAACTTCTAATGGCTGAAGCAATCCACTAGGCTTCTTCTGCTCGGCTTTTACCAACTGGCAGTTCATACACTTGGAAATAAAATTCCCAACATCCTTCTTCATGCCTTCCCAGTAGTAGGTTCTCTTCATATCCCGGTACATCTTATTTCCACCTGGATGAATTGTCAACATTGAGTGATGACTTTCCTTCAGAACTTCACTCCTCAATTCATCTATATCGGGAACAACTAGTCGTCCTTGCTTTCGAAGCCAACCCTCTCGATCGACCTCGATTCCTTTATCCTTTTCTGGGTCCAACCCAGATTCCAAATCACGGATAATCTTGACAAGCTTATCGTCTCGCTTTTGGCTCTCGCCAATCCTTTCCACAAGAGTCGGTCTTATCGATAAGTTTGCCAACATCTCAGGTTCTAATTCACATCTGGGCCTGAAGTCGAATCCAGCTAAATACTCGAGACTCTTCCATTCTGAAAACATGGCTCCCAATCCTGCATGTCTTCGACTTAACGCATCTGCCACTGCGTTACCTTTTCCCGGAGTATAAGCTATACCAAAATCATATGATGCTAAAAACTCTAACCATCGTTGCTGCCGAAGATTCAAATCCTTTTGGGAGAAAAGATACTTCAACGACTTATGATCTGTAAACAAATCGAATCGAACTCCCAATAGATAATGCCTCCACATCTTCAGAGCAAAGACAATCGCCGCTAACTCCAAATCATGAGTCGGGTAATTCCTTTCATGCGGCTTCAGTTGTCGACTTGCATACGCAACAACTTTTTCCCTCTGCATCAGCACTGCTCCAAGTCCGGTACCACATGCATCGGTGTAAACCACCATCTCTTCATTCCCACTTGGAATAGTCAAAACAGGAGCACTTGTCAATCTCTCTTTCAGGATTCCGAAAGCTTGCTCACACTTAGCATCCCAACTGAACACTTGGTTCTTCTTCGTCAATCCTGTTAACGGTGCAGCTATCTTGGAGAAGTCTTTGATAAACCGTCGATAATATCCTGCTAATCCAAGAAAACTTCTCACATCAGATGCATTCTTAGGTCTAACCCAATCCTGGATTGCTGCCACCTTAGCGGGATCAACCGCTATTCCATTTCCAGAAATCACATGGCCTAAGAACCTCACTTCACTCTTCCAGAAGTGACACTTTGAAAACTTAGCCTTCAGCTGATGTTTCCGCAAGATTTCCAAAACAATACGCAAGTGCGTCTTGTGCTCCTCTTCCGTTCTGGAATAAATCAGAATATCATCCACGAACACAAGTACGAACTTGTTCAACTGATCTCTGAACACTCTATTCATAAGATCCACAAAATATGCTGGCGCGTTAGTCAATCCAAACGGCATTACCAGCCACTCAAAGAAACCCGATGGTGTCCGAAAAGCAGTCTTCGACACACTATCCTTAGCCACTCTCAACTGGTGAAATCCCGTTGCCAAATCCATCTGAGAAAACACCTTGGCTTCGTGAAGCTGATCAAACAAGTCATCTATTCTCGGCAATGGATACTTGTTCTTCTTTGTCACCTTATTCAGCTCACGATAATCCACACACAATCTCAACGACCCATCTGCCTTGGTTGCAAACACAACTGGTGCACCCCACTCGGACACACTACGCAGAATGAATCCTTTCTGCAAAAGATCATCAACTTGCACCCTCAACTCCTGCTGTTCCCTAGGCGCCATCCGCCTAAGAGGCATCATAACAGGTCTGGCTCCTTCAACTAGATCTATACGAAACTCGATCTCTCTATGCGGCGGCAACCCTTTGACTTCGTCAAAGACATCCTTGAATCCATTAGCGATTGGCACCGATGACAGTCCATCCCGTGGAACAACCAGCGAATACATGAAGCTCATGAAGATGCCTTCTTCATGCTTACATCGTATTACAACCTTTCGCCCCTCCACATTCTCGACTGTCACTTCCAACCTCTCGCAATCAACCTTTGCCGCATACTTCCTAAGCCAGTCCATACCCAAAATAATTCCGAACCCCGCAAAGTTCAGAAAAAAGCAATCACAAACAAAAGAGCAACCATGACTCGATACAACTAGACCACGGCATAACATACACAAACAAGACGAACCCCCAACTGGATTAGTCACAACCAATAGCCTATCAACAATATCCGGCTTCAAATCTAACCGGCCTACGAGTTCATTACAAACAAACGAATGCGACGCTCCAGTATCAAACAAAACTCTAACTGGAACACCACATAGGAAAAGAGTACCTTGAACAACCACACTCTTTCCTTTCTCTTCAGCAGTAGGAGCTTTCGAAGACGACGGAACAGCTCCCAAAGCATAAGCTTGCACAATCTGCTTGTCCCTCCTCTGTTCTGGACAATTCTTCCTGAAATGCCCTGGCTTGTCACAGTTGTGACACTTCATCGGCACCTTAGGATTCTTACAATCCTTCGAGAAATGGCCCTTCTGCTGACAATTGTAGCAAGTCACCTCGCCTTTCGGCTTCTTCTAGCCATCCTTACCCTTCTGCTGCTGCTTCTTCCTCTTCTTGTTTCCACCCTACTGGGGTTTAGACTTTTCCCTGGTCACAGCAACAACAGATCCTTCCTTAGGAAACAGACTCTCATGCCTAAGAGCTTTCTCCACAAGCTTCTCAAATGAATCGTCCAAATGATCCACCAACTGTCTCCCAAGATAACTGTCCAAGCCTGTCACAAACTTCTCATTCTTCTGATAAGCAGACTCAATATACGACCGGGCATACTTGGACAAAGCTTCGAACTCAGAAACATACTCAAGAACTGATCTTCCACCTTGCTTGAGCTCCACAAACTTCTTGAACAGAACAGACTTCTGAGCTGTAGAAATGAACTTAGCTTCAAACCTAAATTGGAATTGCTCCCAAGTAATCTCTTCCTCCGCAGTATTGATGGTAATAGAGTTCCACCAATCAGAGGCTCTCCCTTGAAGCTGTCTTGATGCCAACTTCCTCTTAGTTGCATCATCAATTCCTAAATCACCAAAGATCCTTCTACAAGCATCTATCCATCTCTGGACTTCGATGGTTGATTCTGTTCCCAAGAAAACCTTCCCTCCAAGAGCAGTATAATCCTTGCACAACTTAGCGAAATCCACAGGTTTCGGAGTTTGGACTTGAACTCCCACATCAACTGCTGCCCCCGGAACTGGTATCCTTCTCATGATCGAAGTCATCATAGCTTCGAACATAGCTGCATAATCAGCAGCCTCCTCAGTAGCACGGCCTTCCCTAGCAGCTGGTCTCCCTCTTCGACTCATTCTCAATATCTATAAAAAGGAATGATTAGAACATCTAGAGAAACAACTGCACAAAGGACTAACTTACTTTTAAGCTACTATATTATATATAGTAATCATCCATCAAATTACAATTACGTCTCTCATACGTAGTTATGACAGCGAGCGTTGGGTAAAATCGATTAACCAATGCTCTGATACCAAATGTGACGACCGCCCATGACCCCTGCACCGAATCTAGTGATAGTGCGCTGCAAAGTGTGCCAGGCGACGATGGACGATTGTCAGGGTAGATTAAAACAACAGAATCTATCGTATTACTCACAGCGCATGGACAAAATACAATAGAACATATATATAGTGAAGCTTTACATAATAAAATGCCATCATATAAAACTTCATAATAGTTGAATACAAGCATCCAAATAGCCAATACAACAAGCCTTACTACATAACACTCAGATAATACAAAACAGCGGAACATCCAGTACATATAATAAGAAGATAATATGCAACCCTCCAGCTCGTCTTCGATATCAGCATCGTGAGAAGAGAACAGCATCTGTCACCTGCTACCTAGTCTGCCCATCCCAAAAATGGACGAACAGCCCAAGGCAATAAGAATTAAAACATAAAGCCTTGAGTCAGACAACAGTCTTAGTGAGCAGTAAATTAACTAACAACATACCAAAAGAGCATAAAGGAAAAGGAATAGGAATACAACCCTCCCACTCCACCTCTTTCTACAGTGATAGCCCCCAGACACACACTAAGCAGAAGCAACATAGCAGAGCATACAACTTAAAGTAAAGTAATAATCATTCGAGTCAAGGGCGATGTTTTCCAAGTACCAAGGCCCAAATCAGATAAGCACCCAGAAAATACCGCTCTTGAGTCCGAATGACGATACAACCAAACATCCATGACTCTGGCTATCACTGTTATCATTGCTTCGATATCACCGTTAATTGAATGACCGGCACATTCTTTCAGCCGTCCGTCAAGGCTAATGGAAACCCCGGTTCTAGACATAACTCCTGCACGTCGTCGCAGCCCGTGCCTAGGACTATCGAATCTGCCCAGAGTACTCGACCATCAACAGTTGGCCGTTGGGACTATCGAATCTGCCCAAACGTACTCTTGCTTAGAGCATGCTAGAACCTTCAACAACGATGCTATCCAAGCCTCCTAGTCATCCTCCTCGACGACTATTCTCATATCCATTCATTATCCTCAACTCGAATCGTATCACCGAGTTATCAACATGCTTGGAATGATCCCGTCTGGATTAGACCAAGTCTTCATCACATGATGCCTTGCTTCATCACATCCTCGCAAAGCCTCATCTCAACATTTCATCGTCAAATCTATGCATAAGAGCTTCATCATCCCGCTACATATGCCCCGAGCAGCTTTCCCATTTCAAGAGCCTTTCCTTTAGCTTTTGAATCATCTTCGACCATCTTGTCTAAAACCAATCAACAATTATCTAATTCACAGCAATCAATCATGTCAAACATCAATCCAAGTAATTAAGCATTCAAATATAAGCAAAATGGACAATTATAACAATAATGGCAATTTCGTAATTAAAGAGTTGAAAGTCTAACAAGCATGAAACATGAGAATTATCTCTACAACTTGATGAATGAACTTGCATAGGTTAATCATGTACAAAAATGGTTGTCAAATCATCATGAACAATGGATCTACATGGATCTATACTTAGGTTTACAAAAATGCATGGAAATCACTATTTTAACTCCAAATCAAGCCAACAATCCGATCTACTCCTTTGGATCCGTGTGAGAGATAATCACCACTCACCAAATCACCTAAACAACCCCAAACCAACACGCTTCAGATCTGGACAGCGAAGGATCAATCTTGATCTATCACGAATCCGCTTCAAATGGAGAAATCTCACTTCAAAGGATGAAGATCTTCAATGCAAGCTCTTGAATCTTCAATCTTGATCTTCGATTTGGATGAAAGGAAGCACTAGATTAGAGTGGAGAAAAGAAGTGTAGAAGTGTAGAAGTCGAGCTCTCAAAATGGCAGCACTTCGTCGCTTCAAAATCCGGATCCCAAAAAGTGAGAAAAACCCTTCCTATTTATAGCAGAAAATTCCTTAAGTCGTAACTCGTCCGCCTCTATAAGTCGTCTCCGACTTATAACCTTCGACTTAACAAAGCCTTCAACCTAACAGACTACGACTTAGTGATCTCTCGACTTAAGACTTAGCAGCTAACCTCTAAGTCGGTTGCGACTTAACACCTACGTCTATACGGTTTAACGACTCAACCACTTGCGCGAGTTAACACATACGCGCGACTTAACCGGGATACGCCTTAGCGACTTAACAGCTCTACAACTCATCAACCTCGCTACTTAGCTAGGTTACGACTTAACTGGTCAGACGACTTAACGATATAACCCATCCTACGACTCAACAGTGTTACGACCTAACACTTAAGAGGATACGACTTAAAGATTTCAGCTGCTCTATGACTTAACAACAAACACCTAAGTCGTCTACGACTTAACACATAGGCTACGACTTAACTATAAGGCTGCCTATCTCCTAAGTCGCTAGCCTTTATAAGTCGGTCACGACTTATCTCTTAGGTCGTTTACGACCTAGGACTTAAACAAATATGACCGAAAAGACAAACATACTAGGTCGTCCACGACTTACCACCTTAACTCGCTAACTCGCTGATCCCTTAACTCGGTAACAACTTAACTCACCTCTATCCTTAAGTCGCCTACAACCATAAGTCGGTCAACTCGCTAACTCGTCCAACCGACCTAACTTCTCTACGCTCTAAGTCGTTGCCGACCTAACTACCTTAACTCGCCATTCACCTGGGTAGCTCCAATCCCCTAAGTCGTATACGACTTACGACTTATACTAAGTCATGAACGACTTAGGACTTAGCCATATTTTTGCCTAAAATCTGAAATGGCTCAAAAATGCTAAAATTCCAGATTTTGACAAACTTTTCGATCCGTAAAAAAATACGGGTCGTTACAATTAAGGAGTGACCCAATATTCCCCTTAACACGTAATAGTCCCAGTAGTCTATCCAGTATTAGCATACTCCCAAAATGGGGGCTACCCTTGATACTCCACAGGCTATGGGAGAAATCACAACTCGTAGTAAAGCTCGCTATGGTAAGTGACATGGCACAACTGGGCAATGCCAGGGTAGATATACCAATTACGCATCCGGACTGGTGGTGACGCATAGCAGCCACTACCACCCACCTCGAACAACACTCCCAAATCAAGGGGTGCACCCAATCAATCACAAAGTAATAGAATGGTATCGAAGAAGTGTGTCCGATCAGGGGTGCTACCTCATTGGCCCGTCAATCGCTCCTGTTTTAGCCACTTTATGCCAACTCACGGGAGTTGGGTCCACGTATATACCTTTAGGATCGTCGCCACCATCCTACTTCATTCTGGAAACTCCACCGCGTACACGGTTGTCAAAGTGGTTTTCGGTATAGACAGAGAGTATGTACATATCCGATCCCGGTATCTTTAATAACCAATCGTTATTATAACCCGTGGTTATAAATTTCAAAATAGTTTATGTTTCAAATCAAAATACATCCTTTAAACCATTTCAAAATCATATCATTTATTTCAAAATAATACATACTTTCAAACCCAAAACATATCCATTTTCAAAACCAATTCAACAATATATCATTTCCATTTCAAAACCAGTTCAATAATATCATTTAAATTCAAAACTAAATCAATATATTTCTTTCAATTTAGTTAAGTTGGAATATTCTTTTAAATTATATTCACCTTATAAAGTTATATCCTTGAATCTTCAATTTCAACAAGTTCCAAATTAATATATATTTAAAGATAATTCTTAATTAAATACAATTCCAATTATTTCATTTCCAAACCATAGTACTTTCAAAGTCATAACAATTCTAAAACCAAACTTTTTGAAACCAAAATACTTGGAAATCATAACACTTGAAATATTGTCATTAGGACCTCATAATACTTAGAAAAATCATAATACTTCTAAATTAATATTCATTACCAAAGTTATAACATTTTAAGTTCATTCATTCAATTATACCAATTTCAAACATTGTATTAACTCAAAAATTTCAAGGTTGTAACGACCCGTAAATTTCAGTGGTTTTATTTATTTAATTAATTGAATTTGTGTGAAATTTTAAACAATAAAATTTTGAAATTTAAATTTAATATTTGGAATACGTCTGTTTAAACATAGAAACTGGTAAATTTTCATCAGTTAATTTGAAAGTTTATTTTCTAGTGTAATTTTATTCCAATTTATATCAGTTAAAAATTGATGATAATAAAATGTTTTCCAAACCTGAATATTTTTACATAGAAAATTTGTAAATCATCTTCTGAGTGAGACGTCATCTTTCGTTTCGTCAAATTTGGACATCTATTGCTCCGTTCATCTTATTTTTGGTAAATTGACAACATTTTCGGTACCGATTATCGACTTTTGACCGGATGATCGTGCCACTAATATCTGTGTACCGTTTTGATCATCTCGTAGTGCCGATCTCTGTGGTATATTCACCTCTGTGTTTCGGTTTCCGGTACCTGGTGAAATCCGTGAAACGATTTCGTAACGATACCGATATTAAAATCTTTGGTTCCCTGACCTTTTATTTCCCACCGTAAATTATCAAACAGCCATTCATTTTCATTAACTCCCGAATTCTTGTTTCGACTATTTTTTTTCTATAATTTCAATATATTACGTTGATTTGGTCTTTCCACGTTCCTTTTTTCTTTCTGTCCTTTTGTTTCCTTTTGATCTGTTCAATATTTAATTTATAATAAGTGGCTTCTGTACCGTTAGTATTTTCCTTTATCTCCTCCCTGCTTCCCCTTTCCTTTTGAATATTTTTCTTCCTTTCCTTTCCTCTTTCAAAACAAAACATTGCTTGCGGCCATCATCTTCCACCCATCCCCACGTCCTCTCCACCACTTCACAGCCACATGAAACAACCCGTGCCTAGCAGCCGGTCCGGCCGAGCCTCACCACTCTCCACCTAACTCGGCCAGTGACTCCACCGAAGCCACGTCAACCTCCCATTTTGCTTCAGCTGAAGCGCCACCAAGCCTCGCCGTTCCTACCTCCGCGCGTTGCCGCCGCCACAAGCAGCCTCTCCGCCTTTTTCCCCTTGGCCTCGTCGCGCAGCAGCTCCGCCCATTCTTTCCTTCCCCACCGAGCATGCTATTATTCTCGTCCTTATCTGTATGTAGAGGTATATATACACATAAGCCTTTAAATATATATGTGTATATTTGTATTGATATGCATATATCTGTCTCGGAAAATTCTCACGCTTGCTTCAACTTTCCATCTGTTTTGCTTAAAACTATATATGTCTTGTACGTATATTTTATTAACCTTTGATTTAGATATGTATATAAATATAAGTTATATTATATGATGGGTTCTGCTGTGTTGTCCGCGTGATAAGCTACTGCTATGTTACGGTATTAAATATCTATAGTTATCTCTAATATTTTATCTAGTTATATTTCTCTTTATTAGAGTTAGTATATATATGTAAGTTTTATATATATATATATTTGTTGAAACATATCCGGAGAGTTTGTAAATATGAAAAATAGTATATAGTTATAGTTATATGTTTATATGTGTTGTAGTATTTTCTGGATATATTTATATAATAGCCGTGAGTTGAGTGTAGTTGTATATTGTATAATAAAGTCAGTCTGCATATATATCTTTTAACTTCTAAATTTTGATAAATATATTTTGCAAATATATTTGTGGTTTAGATTTTAAGTTGTTCCAATTTTTCCTTAAGCCTATATATTTGACCATATATATTTAAGTTTGTTTAAGATGTTGTATGTACTGTTAGTATAGTACCGTCCACTTTATTTTAAATGTATATTTATATAATAGTTGTACTATTTTTTAAACATACATATATACAACAGTTTTGGTTTTAGTATATGTATACCAAAGTTCAACATTTTAAAGTGTAGGCATATAACAGTTTGGGTTTTAAGTATATATGACATTCTGCTGACATCCTAAATATGCCTATCCATTTATATGTTCGGCAACATATATATTTGTATAATAATATGTTTTGGTAACGTATTGGTATGTTTATATGTCTATATAATATGTTATACATACATTTATATTAATTTTGTTGTTGGGTTTATATGAGATTCTATTATATACTAGCTTATAAAGTTGATAAAGTTATATTTAAACCAGTATGTATATTTTATATTTTGGAATTTTGTTTTGGAACTGTCTTACTTTTATAGTGATTCTCGAGTATGTTATAATACTATATATAATACTAAAAAAATCTTTTTTTTATAAATTCACTTTTACCAATTATCTTCATCAATCTGGTTTGATTTGATTTCGTCTATTCAAACTATCAGATTTGTTCGTCGAATCGTATCCTTCTAGCTTTGATTTGGAAGTCGTTCTTGGATTCGTAACTCATCTCATTGTCGAATCTCTCTAGCCTCGAAAGGTGAGCAATCACTCACGATTAACGTTCTTATATTTATTAAATTTGATTTCAATTGAAACATCGATTGAAATATACTACTGCTAGTTATTTACATTGTTATATAGGCTATTAACTGTATCTGTTCACCTGTGACATCTGACACTATTATCTGTTATTTATATTGTTGATATATGCCTGTTGCTGTTGTTATTTTATTTTTCATATATGTTATCACTCTGCAAGTTCCCTACTAGTATAGAATCACTATGGGTTGAAATGATACATACCCGAACGATCTGTAGAATAGGAGAAAATCGTTATGGGTTGAAATGATAAACCCAAGCGATTTTCATTGAATTGAATTTGGGATTGCGGGTTGAAAGGATATATACCCGTATATATAATTTAAATTGCGGATTGAAATGATAAATATCCGTATCACTTGACCATAGGATAGAAAATTATATACAGGCACCGTTGATCTATATATAAATGTTTTGAAAATGATTTCTATGGTTTTGAAAAGAAATCTATGGTTTTGATAAATATTGATTTTAAAAGATTTATTAAAGTTGATTTAATAAAGTTGATAAATAATATGTTTAAGTATTTATTTAATATCTATATTTTCAAATATAGAATTTATAATGAGTTGAAGTTGATTGAAATTATATTTATTCAAGAATTATACTTAAATAAGTTGATTTGAAATGTATTGAATTTGAAATTTTAAAGAAGTGTTTTACAACTTGAAATTTGAAAGGGTAACTTAAATGGATATTTCAAACTTATATATATATAAATGGGATATTTTGTTTATTTAAATTTGTAAATTGAAATCGTATTTAAATGTTATGGAAATGATTAAGTTAATATTTCAAAACTAAATAATTGTAAAGTGAATCTGATATGTATACAAATTTATCGAATTTAGTTTTGAAATGTTGAATATTTAAAGCTTTGAAATATAATAAAAATTGAAATGGCTTATTTTATGGTTCAGATATGTATTTGAAATCGATAATTTGAAATGGTTTATTTAGAAGTTGAATCGAGTTGAAACTGATGATTTGAGATTTGATTAAATTAAAATTTTTGGAATTCGAGTTAATTTGAATCGATTTGTGAAATTTGAGGAAACTAATTTATTTTATAACGAAATTTTAGTATCTAAACTGTTTAAAAGGAAAGTGTTACGATTTCCAGACTATGATTTCGAAAGCATTATAACTTTGGAAAGTAATATGATTTTGAAAATAGATATATTTGAAGTGAAATGATATCGTATTAAATTGGGTTTTGAAATGATAATGATATATTTTGGTTTTGAAGTATAAACTATTTTGAAATGACCACGGTGTTATAATAGCGATTGGTTGGCAAAGAGACCGGGATCGGATATGGACATACTCTCTGTCGATACCGAAAACCACTTTGACAACCGTGTACGCGGTGGAGATTCCAGAATGAAGTAGGATGGTGGCGGCGTTCTTAAGGTATGTTACGTGGACCCAACTCCCGTGAGTTGGCATAAGGTGGCTAAAACAGGAGCGATCTCGGACCAGTGAGGTAGCACCTCTTCTCGGACGCATTTCTTCGATATTATACTCTTACTTGTGATTTGACTAGATGGCCATCCTCCGATTTGGGAGTGTTGTTCGAGGTGGAACGGTAGTGGCTGCTATGCGTATCCATCAGTCCGTGTGCGTAATTGGTATATCTACCCTGGCATTACCTAGTTGTGCCGTGTCACCTACCATATCGAGCTTTACTACGATTATGATTTTAAGATCCGACCGCGTTAAGGTTCTCCATCCCCTTAACGCTATTTTCTATATGATTATACTTTACTTATTTAGACACTATTATAATAGCGAATATTACTACATAGTAAATAGTTTAACGGACCCTTAGAGGATGGTTATCCCAAACATCCTTTAAGTTACTTGTATTCCAGTTGATATTTCACTTGAGTTGGATTTATTGAATATAAGAATGTTAATCCTGACTCGAGTGTTTTGTGTTTTGCTTTACGCTCGGGTCAGACTGAGTGATACATCATTTGAGACTCACCTTTGGAGTTGGAGCTTCGTTTGGAGATCCAGCAATCTATCGATCCTGCTTTCAGTTATTCTGTTGATTCCAGTGATGTATTCAGATCTTGTATTTGATTATTGTATTGAGACATCTATTGTATTCGAGACTTCTGTTGTACCTTGTCTAACTCTGTTATATATATAGTAGCTTCATGAACTACTATCCTTTTGTTTCCGCTACATTATTGATATATTACTCTGTGTCTGTGATCTGTAATTATTTTATTTACTGTAGATGCTGAGTTTTGCCAAATTTTATTTACAACGCGGTATTTTGAGCAATTCAACTCTGGCATGAGTGTCTACCTATACACTTATAATGGATGCGAATGGTTGAAAATATCGGGTCGTTACAAAAGTGGTATATATTCAAATCAAAATAATTCATTTACACCATTTAAATATGAAGTCATTATAATTACAAATCAAATATTCAAATCAAAATAATTCATTTATACCATTTAAATATGAAGTCATTATACATACAAATCAAATATTCAATTCCCAAAAATTTAGCCTTTTCTAAGCTCATTTAGTCACTTAAATACTTCAAACAATTTAAATTTCAGCTTTCGTAGCACTTAGAAAATGCTACAGTAAGTTACATTTGAAACAATTCATTTCAGCAAAGACAACATTTAAAAACTGCTGTAATAGTTCAGTTTTAGTTGAAAAAATAGTTCAATTCAGAAAAGACAGCATTTACAAAACTGCTGTAATAGTTCAGGGTTCTATTTAAAGATTTTAGTTTAATTCAGCAAAGACAGCACTTGCAAAGTGCTGTGATTGCCCTTAGTTAAATTTCCTTTTAGTTTACTTCTGTAACTACAGCACTTACAAAGTGCTACAGATTCATTTATTTCAGATTTTTGTTCATTTCCAGAAACGATAGCATTTCTGAAGTGCTACTAAATGAATTTCCAGATTTTAAATAGAATTCCAGCCATAAATAACCTTCAATTTAAATCATTTAAACTTATAAAAAAATCATATTTTTCCACATCAAAATGTTCATTTAAATACCTTTAACTTATGATTTTTATAAAGTGAATTTTTACAATAAAATCCAATTTTACAAAAATAAATTCAAATGTACCATTTTTTTATTCTTTTCATTTTAACAATTTCTCTTTACACTTAAATTTAAATTTCATTTCATAAATAAAACTTAATTTCCATTTTTATTTAATTAACTTACACTTACATAAAAAAATCAAATCACAAATTTCCAAATTAAGTTATGTTGAAAATCACAATTTTTCCATTCATTTATTTAACATATTTAACACATAGAAAATCATTTTTACTTTATTAAATCATTTTAAAAACCAAATTTAAATCAAAATATCAAAATTTACATTTTTAAAAATACTTAAAACTTCCAGAAAAATATATAAAATAACCACGGGTCTGTATAATATTTTCTAACCTAGGTCAAGTGATACGGATAATATATAATTTCAATCCGTAATTTACAAAGAAAAATCCGGGTTATATCATTTCAAACCCGCAATCCCAAGTTAAATAAAAATAAATAAATATCACTCAGGCCTATCATTTCAACCCATAATGATTTTCCCTTATTCTAAAGTCCATTCGGGTATGTATCATTTCAACCCATAGTGATTCTATTCTACAGGGAACTTGCAGTGTGATTAACAGAAATAAATAACAGTAAAATAAAATAAAATATAACAGATGATGTGACAAGTTAATAACAGGGTTTAACATCATATAATTTACATCACAGGCAGGTATAACATGATATAATAATTTCTACACATTTAGTTGTTGTCACTTCACATTTGCATAAGTATAAATGTCAGGTGTGATTACTCACCTTTTTACGCTGGAGTTTGCAAAACAAAATACACAGATGAATTCCAGAAAGCACGATATAGCACGATTTGATTTGAATGGATGGAGAGCCTTGATATTGACCTTGTATACAACCATAAACAAAGCAATATATAAATATAGATTCAACACAAAGATTTAAATTGAAACAATTGGAAATAAGGATAGACAAATAACATCACCAAGTCTCTGAACAATTTATGCTTGACTTTGCCTCAACTTGTGCTCAACCATACATGTATATGGCTCGGCCATAACATGTTCTCATGTGGAAATAGATCGGGTTTGGACCACAAATATGCACGGCTAGCATAGGAATGGGAAGAGGTAGGAGTTGTGTGACGACCCGTAATTTTTAGATATTTGAAAATGGAATATTTAATTAATTTTAAATATTTAAAAAGTTAATTTTAACTTACATTTCAAATATCTCTATTTATTGGATAATTAAATATTGAATTTAATAATTAAAAATTAGGTGAAATGCTGAATATGAAATTATAGGCTTGTTAAAAATAATTTAAAGGCTTAGAAAATTTATATTGATAATACTGAAGATAATAAAAGCTTTTAAATTTGAATTCGGAAGTGTTTTGTTCAGTTTTGAAATTATATCGTTTAAATTGAATTTAAAAATAGCCTTCCGGGGGCACAGTCTCGGAATTCGATGAAATCAGTTTCATTGGATCCGTAATAGTGTATTATTATCGGATTTCAATTTTCGTAGTGATTGGAGTGGTTGTGTGATCGTACGATAGATAAACGCGCTGAAATTTATATCCAAAATTCAATATAATAACTGGGTTCAAAAAGCTATCTTCTCCATACGATCGAATTAGGACTCGAAACCTTTTCCATTGTGTTCGGAATTGGGGTATAACATTATAAACGCCTGGTGGTGTGCCTTGATAGGAGATCGAGATTTTGAGTTACGTTTTCAAGACGATTTAAATTCAAAATTTAAATATAATATATATATTATTTCACCAGTCAAAATTCCTTTCCATTAGCTGCCTTTCTTTACCATCAATTTAATGTAGCAATTGAGTGGGCACGTAAGGCAGTTACAACACGTGTCTCCTGCCCTTTCCAAATCATGTACAGATGTTCTTCGCTTCTTTATAAAAAAAAATACCCTAGCCGAGAAGAATAGAAAGAAAATTGATTGTTCCCCTTCTTCCAGTTATCACGCAACTTCCCTCTTTACTCTGAGAATTCCAATCGAAACTTTAAATATAATATATATATATATATATATATAACAGAACGAGAAATGGCCGATCCGTGGTACCTCTCTTCTGTTCTCGTCTAAATTCACGGCAAATCAATGATGGCGGTTGAGCTAAGGATATCGATTTCGTTCGAGATCGACTTAGTGGAAGCCGATTTTCGAATCTTGTGACATCATCTTCATCGCGCCGCGATTATCGACAATGGGATTGTGTGCTGGATTGGAGTTCGCTTGGGGGAATCGCGGCAGTGTGGGTTAGACCATTGTTCGCGAGGGGAAGTCGCAAGCAAGGGCTGCTGTGTTGGTGTCTGATCGAGATTTGGCGAAATTGAGGCTAGGGCTCCGTTCGATCGAACGCGGCAGCGAGGTATTCTCGTTTTTATATTATTCTATTTTCAATTAAAACTGATTTATTAATATATATATATAGGGAAGGTATATATATATATATATATATGGATACAGGAAAACAGAAATTATTTTTTCCAGTAAGGTATTCTTGAATGTTTATACAGAAAAGAGTATGGGTATAAAGTTATGTTTTGATTTAGTTATATATAAATATTGCATATACAGAGGAGGAAAATTATACCAGATTCTTTATTGTACAAAAATATATATGTATATTAAAGGAGAAGTTTTTACAGTAAAAGAATTTGGACATGTGAAGTAGTTTTTGGAATTTTAAGTTAATATAGGTAAGTGAAACGGTAAATATATGTATACATATGTACATACACATAAGATTTTGGAAAAGTTTAAGAATTTATAAAACTTAGTTTTTATGAACCTATACGGAATATTTTCATAAGCGTATATGTAGCTTCAAAAGGAAATAAATATACTTATAAACATTTTTAATTACTAGTTTATTTTAAACAATGGATTTGGTGATTAAATTGTTATATTATTATTTGATTTATTATAGTCACTAAAAGATTTTTTTAAGGGAACTATTAGTTTAAAATAAATCATTGGTTCATTAAAACTTTCAAATGGAATTTAATTGTTCAAATTGTTCGAATATTAATAAAAATCATCTAAATGTTATACAAGGTCTGGAATCGGGGAAAGACAGACCGGTTTGAAGTGGATTGCAAAACAAAATCAAAGGTGAGTTAATCTCACTCTTCTGGATTTGCTATTTAAATTTAAATGGTTAAATTTAAATATTTGGTTGGATGATTGAATTGATTGGATGTGGTATATATTATATAGTAATATATATATTGGAGTGATTGATTTCCCGCATTATATAGCGGATGAGACCCTATGCGCCGCATAATAGCGGATGATATTTTATAATCCCATATACCGCGATATTCCACCTCGAAGTGGAATTGGTATTGTGCTAACATCTGTGGATGCAGGGAAACAGGTTGGAGGGATCCAACTGGATTCCTCAAAATATTTAGATTTGTTTGAATACTCTATGAATGATTATTTGATATCCTATGATGGATTTTATTGATAATTGGAATATTGGATGCTATGGTTTGATTGAATACATTCGATATCTGAGTTATCAAATATATAGAAATGGATTTTTGAAACAAAGAAAATATAGAGAATTTAAATAAATTAAAGAATGAATTGGAAAGAATAAAAGTGATTTTTAAATTCTAGTAAATAAATTCCGAGTAAGGAAAGGAGATTTCGAATAAAAGAGGAAAATAATAAATTTTAAACTTAAGTGTTATTATTTTAAAGAAATAAAGAATTTAATTTAAAATTCAAGGGTTAAATTTATTTTAAAGGATAAGAAAGGAATTTGGGAAATCTGAATTGGTATTCTCAGTTAAAGAGATGTTTAAATCATAAATAAGAAATAAAATGGATTTGAAATAAATGAAGTAAGTAAGGAAATTTATTTCAAATGAAGTAAATTGGAAATCAATTGTAAATTGATTTAAGTGTTTGGAATTGAAATTTATAAACTGGGTTTATAAAGTGAAGTAAAATATCAGTGGATATTTGGAAGTATAAATTTCACGGTGGGAATTTATAAAGGAATGGAAATTTGATTTAAAAATAAATAGTGATTTATTTTTATAGGTATAGAAGTGGGAAGTGTATCTCCCTGGAAAGCCGAGTATATTTTAAAGGAGACTTTTATGTATAAGTTAAAGGTTTTAAAAATTTGTTATAAAGAATGTTTAGAAAATGTATTATTAAACGTTTAAAGTATATTTTATAATAAAGTGTTTTTAAGTTATTTGTTTAAAATCTAAAGTACGTTTCAAAGCAAATTCTTAAGTATAAGTTAAAATTCAAAGTATGTTTTGGGAAATTATTATTATTTTTAAATTGTTTAAATTTTAAAGTAAGTATTTTTCAAATTTATTTTTGTAGTAATTATTTAAAGGTTGAATGGGTATTATGTTTTAAAGATAAAGTTAGTTTTATATTTTATTAAGTAGCCTTATTTTAAATATTCTTAAGGTATAAATTTTTAAATAAAGTATTAAAGTTGTTTTAATTAAAGTGTTTAAAAGTATATTTGATAATAAAGTGTTTTAAATTATTTTTAAGCTCTAAAGTATTTGTACTTGGCGATTTCAGTGGAAATAGAAAATATTTGGGAAATTTATTCCGTGAGAGGAAGATAGTTTGAAAACTGTTTTCAAAGGGTGAAAAGTGGAAATATATCTTGCAAAGATATTTGAGATAAATAAATAATTTGGAAAATTATTTATTGTTTGATGGTTGTTTGTGGATGTAAATTGATAGTTAAATAACCGACTATCAATATTGGTCAATGTGCTGATCGTTTCGAAGAGACCGGGATTGAGATTAATTTCTCGAAAACCACTTCGATCCGGTTTGTACATTTTCGTGGGGAAAACGAGTTTGAAATCTAAGATGGAGTAGTGCCTTCGGTTCCATTCGAACCCAGGACGGACTTGTATGGATGAATGCTTTCGGAACATCGTCAGGTGGACGATGGGCATTCTAAGTGAAACGTCCTAAAAAGGTAACGCTTAGCCTCGAGCCTCATCAATCGGGAATGATTGAAAATCAGGGGTTATGTAGCAAGGCTATGTGGGTAGCGCCCATTAGGGTGAGGTCATCCCTGTTTAGATGTCCCTTTTTATTTCGGCTTAGTAGTGCAGTTGCTGATCCCAACCGTGGGGTGATCTTACTCGGAATTACCCTTAGGTAGTTCCGGCCTTGTGTTGCAGGGGATCGGGCATGGTCCTCGGTACGCTGATCTAGACCAGGTACTGTGACAGGTGGTACCCCAGTGCCTAGTCATTAGTTGGAAATCCATTCACTCTACGTGCCTTTACGGTTTTTGTTTGTAGAACCCACTTTGTGGCTAGTATGCTGGAATTTAATCATGTAACAATTTCAGCTATTTGAATAAGTATTTGTATATAGACACTATTATAATATCAGACAGATTTGATAAAAGTGTTTTGGCTATCGTAAGGTAAAAACCCGACATGTTTATTTGTGGCGTGGTCTTACGAGATGCTTTTGATTTCAAAGGGTTTGGGAAACTTTAATAATCCAATTGAGTGTGTTTTCTGACGCTGGTTTTCCAGACTGACTCGGGTGTTATTTTATTTTAATGCTCGGGTCAGACCGAGTATTACAGATACATGATTGGATGATGTGGAGCTCAGGAGACGAACTGGATGGCGAGACGTATCACTCGTATTTGAAGTATATTCCGCTGTGTAGTATGGGCTGTATAGTCAGCTTTGTGAGGACAAGTTAATATAACTGTCCAATATTTGTTTGATTGTGTTGTACTCTGATGATGTAATGTATAAAACAGATATAGTTTCTTTTTGTGTAAAGATCAGTTATTTATATATTATATATTGTTTCGCTGCGATTGTGAGATTCTGATGTTGTTTCCTATTTTCTTCTTCTACCGCCTTCTTCTCTAACCCTAATGGTTCATAGTTCCATTCACTTTGAGTCGATATGTTGGAAAATAGTGTCAATTCAAAGGGTATGGAACTGCGGGTTGTTACAAGTTGTAAAGCATAGAATACAAAGGGTCAAGACAAAAGCAAGGGGTTTTGCATCATCATAGGCTCGGCCTATGGTACAATTAGGTTCGGCCATCACTGGTTCAGGTCAGGTCAGAGGTTAGGGGAATGGCCAGAGGTCCTACACGTGCTGGTGGTGGTGGCAAAGGGGTGGCCGAGGCAAGGTATGAAGGGGATGGTGATCTCAAGGCTTGGCTATGCAATTTTGGAAGAGAGTTTGCAACTTTTGTGGAGTTTGCTTCACAAGGAAGTCACGGCACTTTCTGGTCAGAGACGGGGAAGGTTAGGCCGTGGATTAGGTGGGGAAGGAAGTGGTGGTGGTGGTCGGAGGAGATGGTGGTGGCTATGGCCGAGCAAGGCAAGAAGAATTCAAGGCAAAATCAAGTGGAAAAAGAAGAAGAAAAGTGGAAAAAGAGAAGTCATTGCTCATAAATTTTGTTTTGGCCGTGAGAAATGAAAATGAGAAAGTTTCTCACATGAAACAAAAAGAAAAATACACGGCTACCATAGAGGAAATGGACGGCCAAAGCAAGTGAAGAGGAAAAGTCAAGCAAATGAAAAGTCAAGCAATCGAAAAGTCACAAGCAAATGAAGAGACCTGTCTCTTTGAATTTCCAATATCCTTTTTTTTACAAAATAAACAAAATAAAACTCAGTAAATAAAAATAAAACAAAACAAAATAAAGTGAAAAAGAAAATAAATAATTTTTTTTTGGAAAATAGAAAAATGAATAAAGAAAATAGGTTATTATATTGAGACCAGCTTTAAAATTTGCAAATAAAGTACACTTAACTTTGGAAAATTATAATTATACTTTTAATCCAATAAAAAGTCAAGTAAAATAAAATAAGTGCTGAACAAAATAAAGTGTGAAAGAAAATAAAAAATCTTTAAGTAAAAAAATAGAAAATAGTTAAGAAAATAGCTAATATATTGAAACTAGCATTTAAAAATATAAACAATGTATAATAAACATTTAAAAATTATAACAACACTTTTAAAAATGTTATAAAAACAAATATATATATATAACATGTCATATTACACATATATTAAAATTTAGAACAGGATATGACAACCAAAAATATTATTTATATAAATTAAAATAAACAATTTTGTTAAATAAATCAATTTACATACAATATTGTAAAAAGCATAACTTTCACAATATAAATCGGATTTCATCGAAACGAAAAGCAGTATTCTTAAAATTTTATTTACTTTCATAATAAAAGATAAAATTCAAAAATTCAAACTTTTAAAATTTTAAATTAAAAGTCAAAGTTTGAACATATTGACCAAAATTCACATTTCTGGAAAAATATTCTATTTATTCATGTTTGGGATTATAATTCACATACAAAACATAATTAATATTTAAAATAACAAAATTTCCCATTAAATAAATAAAATAAAGTTTTTAAATCAGGAAATTCAAATTGAACATAATTACAAAATACAGGGTTGTTACACTCTCCCCCACTCAAAACTTTTCGTCCTCGAAAAGGAATGAGGTACGAGAAAAACACTGAAAAAGATAGAATGAAATAGGATTAAGATGTAACGACCTATAAATTTCAACCGTTTTAATAACGTAATTAGTTGAAATTTTGCGAAATTTTAAACGAAAATTTTGAAATAAAAAAACTTAATATTTGGAATTCGTCTAGTTAAACATAGCGACTGGTAAATTTTCGTCCGAAAATACGAAAGTTTATTTCGCGCGTAAATTCACTTCAATTCAATCAGTTAAAAAAGCGATGAAAATAAAATGTTTCAAAACCAAAATATTTTTTTACATAGGAAAATTCTAAACCATCTTCTGAGCAAGATGTCAGTTTGTTGTTTTTCAAAATTCGGACATCTTTGGCTCCGTCGATCTTATTTTTCAGCGTTTTTCTTGCATTTTTCCGCCAGTTGAATATTCGAGATTTTTATAATTCAATCGTACCACTAATAACTGTATATCGTTTTAATTGTCTCATCGCGCTGATCTCCGCATTTTATTCGTTCGGGTGTTCCGGAGTTCGGGACACGACGTAATCGGTGAACCGATTAACCGTATCAGTACCGTTTTGACCCTTTTTAATTCTTAGTCCATTCATATTCCGCCGTTTAAACCAACATCCAGCAAATATTAATTTTCATTGAATTAAGCGTTTTTGATTGTTGCTATCCCACCACTTCGTAATCCAACCGGTGGTCCTTTCTCCTTCCATTTTTAGTTGTTTGGATACAAATTCATTTTATTATCTGTTGTCATCTTTCCCCTTCGTTCCTGCCTCTTCTTTATCTCTCGCATGCAATTAGAAACCCAGACCCCTTCCCTCCACACGATTCCCAACAACCGTGCCTTACTCCCCATCATCGCCTACCCATGCGTGCACTGCTTCAAACCCATGCAACCGACCACCAAATCCCCCTCCACCCCGTCCCATCTTCCCGACCTTAGCTTGCCGAACCCACAATCAAGTTTCACCGTTAACCTCCCACATCGACAGCCTTAGACCCTAGACCCACCTGCGTGTCGCCTCTTCCATGGCCGAAGACGTTGTGCCATGCCACCCTGACTCCGCTGTTTCCCGACCTCAACGCCGACAACCAACCCTCCGTACTCCTGCACATCGGCTTCACCACACGGCGAACACCACTGCAGCAGCAAGCCTGCCTCATCGGCCACCTCACTCCTATAGCAGCCACTCTCCTGTTTATCTCCATATTGTTTTAAGGTATATAATCATTTATTACAGGATGCTCTAGATAAATGTTCTATATATATATTATTTTATAAATGAAGTTATATATACATTTATATGTTGTGACAATTCTTACATATATGATATTCTACGTATGGGTTTATGCAATGCATAGTTTATATTAGATATAGGTGGGCCTACTAGTTCGGTTATAGGTATACAAGTTGTAGTTGCCAGCATATTATATTTTGTAGTTCTGATATTTGGGTATATGGTGTACTTTGTATACTTGCTGAGATATGTGTATTGTCTCAGGCATATAAGGAGGATATGTATTTTGATCTATACATTCTACGTATACTTAAAAGTTTTATTATATATATATATAAAAAAATATTCGTATAATTTTTGTACCAATGCATGAGTGTTTCTTTTGACATTTTGTTGTTTATAAAAGTTATACACAGGATATTTTACACATATGTTGTATTGATATATACTGATTTTTAATAAACTTGTGTAATATTAGCTTATACAGAATATGCTAGCTTTGTATGTTGCTTTCGAAAATTTTATGTAGATATCAGTTATATATATATAAGATAAGTAAGGTATATCATATGTTATGTTTGTATTTTAAAACAAGTTATGGTATATATGCATTTAAAATCTTGTTAGTTACATAAGTATTTGTGATATATATATATATATGATTGCAGAGACATATGCAAAATAAAAATAAAATAAAAAGGGTTTAGTGTGTACACTGAAACATGACATAGCTGTCCAAATGTATCAGATAAAGTAGCTATTATATATATTATTTGGTACTAAAGGTTTATACAGTATAGGAGTTGTAGCCTGATATTGTTCGCACTTTTCAAATTATATGTCGGCCCGTTATGTTGTAAAGATTTATAATGGTTATTTTAAACACAAGTTGAGTAAATATACATATATAACTTGTCGAGTTATAAAATATATTGATTTCAATAAACCGAAATTAAATGTGAAATGTATATATATAGTATAATAATGTATATATTTTCGGTTTATATCTAAACTGATTATCCGTTCTTCATCGATTCTGATCTATCAGCTTTGCCCATCAAATCCGCTTTCAGCTTACTTCACCTTGAGACTGTTGTTTGGATTGTTCGATTTTCTAGATCGTGATCTAATTCGTAGTTGGTTGTGTTTCAAACATCTCTAGCCTCGAAAGGTGAGCACTCACTCACGATTAACGTTCTTTTATTTATTAAATTTGATTTCAATTGAAACGACAATTGAAGTATGCTGCTGTTAGTTAATTACACTGTTATATATGCTATTATCTGTATCAGTTCACCTGTGACATCTGACACCATTATCTGTTAATTATTTATGCGATGATAATACAGTTTGGTTGATAATTGATTGATTGTTGATGTTTATATTGGACGTTAAATTGTTAATGTTAAAATGATAAATAGTATGAAATTGAACTTGATATAGGACAGTTAAATGTTAAATTTGATTAACTGACATTTGTATAATATGACCCCTTTAACTGTTGAATTTATTGACACGTAGGATTTGTTTAATTACAATTTGAACCACTGAATGTATGTTGTTAAATTGATGATGTGTGAAATTGTAAATAGATGACAAGTGAAAACAGTAATGTAATAATCTTTAATCTACGTGAAATGATAGTGTAGATTCTAGAAATAATTATATTAATTCGTACAAATAACAATGCGAATTAATACGGTTATTTCGGGATTATTTGAATTGATTATTGGATTGTTATTGTTTGTTGTTATTGCTTGTTTCTTTACTTTGACACCATCCCAGTTATCACACTACAAGTTCCCTTTGTTATGCTTTGATTTTTGAATTGAATTGGAATCGGGTTGAAATGATAAATACCCAAAATTGAACTTTGACCTAGGATAGGAAATTAAATAAAAACCCGATTGGTCAATAATTTGATTTAAAAATAAAATGAAGATTTTTGAATAATAATATGGTTTTGAAACGAAGTTGGAAATTGAATTTCAATGAAATTTAAATGTGAATATTTAGTAATCTGAAATGAAATATTTATAAAGAAATTGATGAAAGAATGTTGTTTAATTTGAGAAATGATTGAATTAAGTTTGAAATAATTTAATAATCAAGTTTGAAATTATAATTAAGTTTGAAATTATTAAACTTTGAATGATTTAATAATTAAGTTTGAAATTATAATTAAGTTTGAAATTATTAAACTTTGAAATTATTTAATAATTAAGTTTTGAATTATTTAATAATTAAATAAGATTGAATTATTTAATGATCAAATTGAATTGAATTCTTTAATAAGTAAAATTGAATTTTTGAATAAGTGAATTTTACTTCGTAAATAATTGAAATTTAGTTTTCTTTATTAATTAAGTTGGGAAATCATTTAAGTAAGTAAATAAGTGAAATTGAATTTCTTTAACAAGAAGTGATTTATTAAATTTAATGTAAGACTTGAAAGTTAAAGAATTTGATTTGATGAATTTAATTTAATTCAAAATTGAGGTTTTGATTTAATGAAGTTGAACTTAATTAATTGATTTAATGAATTGGAAATCAAATAGAATTTTGTATGAATGATAAATTTAATTTAACGGATATCGAATAAAATTGATAAATGAGTTTAATTGATTTGAATGTTAAATTAAATTAATTTAAATGATTTCGAAAGGAAACTTATATACGAATTTGAATCAATATTTGAATTGTTTAAAATTGAAATTGAATTATAAGAATTTGAAATGGTAATTTGGAAGTTTTGAAACGTAAATTTTGGAAATTGATTTCGAAAGACAAATGAAATGTTGATTTACGAATTGAAATTGAAATTGAAATTGATTTGGTTTTGAAATAAATAAACGACCAATCGGTGAAATAATTACGAAAGTTATTAAAGAGACCGGAATTCGGTTATGGATATACTCTCTATCTAAACCGAAAACCACTTTAATAACTATACGTGGAGTGATGATCCAGAATGAAGTGGTTGGAATGATGTGCGTGTTGACTGAAGAAAGAGAACGATAATGGATAGCCTTGACACTTGTGTCAAATTGGAAATGACTAAAACAGGAGCTGTGCCGGGCCAATGGAGGATTGATACCTCAAGTGGACACACTTCTTCGAACTACTTATTACTTGTTGTCGATTGGTGCACCCTTGATTTTGGGAGTGTTGTTTCACGGTGTTGCGGGCGCTGCGGCGTTGCGTTCTCACCAGTCCGGATCAGGCGAACGGTAGTATCACTACCTTGGGTATAGCCTCATGTGCCTTGTCATACTTGTATTCCATTTATGCGCGACCACTACGAATTTGTTTTGTACCTTGAGTATATGGATTGCCCTCTGGTGACTTCCGGTTTTGGGGAAACTACGGTCTTGTATATGCTTGTGGGAATAAAAATGTGTTAAGGGTGGAATGGGCCATGACTTAACGCTATTTTGATATCTTTATATTACTGATAGACATTATCTACTTATCGTACACTACTACATAGTAGATAGTTTCACGGATCCTTAAAGGATGGTTATTCCAAACATCCTTTGAGTTACTTGTATTTCAATTGCTATTTCACTTGAGTTGGATTTATTAATATAAGAATGTTAATCCTGACTCGAGTGTTTTGTTTTCTTTACGCTCGGGTCAGACTGAGTGTACCAGTATTCGAGACTCACCTTTGGAGTTGGAGCTTTGCTTGAAGATCCAGCCATCTATTCTGCTTTCAGTATTCGATGATTCCAGTGATGTATTCTGATTTGTATCTGAAGTATCGTGTTTCTCTTCCGTTGTATCTGGTTTAACTCTGATGTATCGTATTACTCTTCTGTTGTAAACTCTGATGTATTTTATATATTCATATAGTAGCTTCATGAACTACTATCTCTTTATTTCCGCTGCAATTATTACTCTGTGTCTGTGTTCTGTGATTACTTATTTACTGTATATGTTCAGTTTTGCCAATTTAAATTAACAACGTGGTATTTTGAGCAATTCAACTCCGGCATGAGTGTCTACCTATACACTTATAATGGATGCGAATGGTCCAAAATGGCGGGTCGTTACATAAGACAAGATGACAAGAAGATTGAAATTATGCCTGATAACTATTGTTATGAGTAAGTTTAACAAGGTGGATATGATCTTCCCAAGATCCTCTAGAATCAAGAACACAAGCCCGAAAAAAAAATCATCGAGAATCTGATTCACTCTTTCCGTTTGACTGTCGGTCTGTGGATGGTAAGCAGTATTCAGATTCAGAATAAGGAGAAGTAAGAACCACAGAAGAGATAGAAAAGTTAAATGATGAAGGAAAAAGAGAAAGAAAGAGTAGAACAAACTTATTAAGCACAATACGAAAAACACGATTCATCAAATCAGCAAAGAGAGCATGAGCATTAGTCAAACCAAAAGGCATGACTAACTATTCATAGAAAAACCATTCTTAGTACGGAAAGCAGTCTCGGGGAATACTTTCCTCAGCAACACTGAGTTGGTGAAAATCAGTGGCAAGATCAAGCTGAAAGAGAACAGTAGCTCCAAGGCTAACCAATTCGAATTTGATTTCCTACTTAGAAGGTAGGAGAATAGAAACAACCAGAAAGAAAAAAGATTGGAAAACAGAACAAGATAATAAATTTTAAAATCATGAAAATTTCAACTTACATTAATAATTAATTTCATTCATTTGATTTCACTTAAGTTAAATAAATCTTAAATATTTTTAAATCTCATTATCTCATCATCAAATCAATAATTTATAAACTCATGAATTTGAACCATCATTTATTATATTTCATCTTTATTCATTAAATTTCATTCTTCTTTATTCCAATTTATTCTTAAATTTATTCCACTTAATATATCCAATCTTATATATTAATTTTATTTCTCTTATTATAACTATTTCAATTTATTTATAATTTCTTTTAAATATTATTATATTGTAAATTATTTAATTAACCCTTTTTCTCTATTTACCTCTATTGATCCTTTATAAATAAAATTTAAGTGTATAACATTTATTATAACCACTTAAGTTTTATTTATAAAAATTCTCTTTATTTTGTATATTATCCAATTACATATTCAACTTCTGAATAATTTAGGTAAGTTATATTGGAATGTAAGAGAATATTATACAAATAAAATTTTCTTAACTCAATTATCCAAGCTTAAATATTTATTCAAAATTTGATTTCCCTTTATAATTGAAATTATCCTTTAGGATAAAATTTAAGAATTAGATTTCCGATTAACTTCAACTATTTTAGAGATAATTAAATATACACAATATATATCAAATCAACTCTTAAATCACATATATTATAAATCAAGTCATATTTAGAAAGTCAAATCAATTTAATTCTCCAAAGAAAAACTGTAGCAAAACTACAGGATGGTCTTTTCGCTTCGAAACTCGAAAATGAATGTCGATGATGCTGCAGTCATCACCGAAATTATTTTCCAGCGACAAAGAAAAGAGCACTGATTTACAAATTAAAAATCCTTTGAAACAATTTCTACTAGAAATACATTTAAATAATATATCCTTTTAAAACTTTCAAAACAAAGTTCGACATCGGAAATTTAATTCTCACATTCTTGATTTAAATCCATTTAAATTTTCAAATTAATTTATAACCATGTTTAATTATTTAGATATGAAACTAAAGCCAATGATTATAAAATACATACAAAGTTAAATATTATTTCTTAATACCCAATTCCATTAATTATCAAAATTCAGAAAATTAGCCTTATACATATTATAATTATACAAAATTTATCCATCTACTAAAATTAAAAAAAACCATATTGTGTAAGTTTACTCTGTTCAAGTGTTTTGGAGATCCTATCGATAGCGTTGATCAGACGAATCGATCGGAAACCCAAATCAACATTAACAACTCAAACAACACAATATATAAAACATCTTTAAAATATAAAATTTTCAAATACAAGATTAATTTTCAAAATAAGGATAGGAATTCAGATTTGATGGACTCAAATCAAAGAGAACTTTGATTTGAATATAAGTTGGAGACAAAAGATAAGATGATTAAACAACTGAATAGGGAGTATGGATAAGCCTATATAAATCGCGGGTAACCTTAACCAGGTCAACCATGACTTAATGTAAAGATCGTTGTGAATTTTCTAGGGTAAATCTATATTCGATCTCAAGAGATAGAATTCGAACTAATAAGAGATACTAGCATCTAAACCGAGGATATAGAAAACTTTGGTGAATCAATTCTTTTTGTAAAGGAGTTTCACCCCTTTACAAGTCATTAGAATATTGGCGGGACCGCCAATTCATTAGAATGATTATTCGGAGTGGAGTTGTGGGACACTCCAGAATTAAGAAGACACGAATAGGGGAGGACAAGAATGGACTTTGGAACCGAAGGGAACGTACCAAAATTCCAAGGAAAACGAATCGAAGAAGAAGGAATTCAAGCTCGAACGAAGGTGATTCTGTAATTAAATCTACTCTATATGATGAGTTTGCCTAAAACCTCGCTCTGATACCAACTGTAATGACCCGCTATTTTGGACCATTCAAATTGACAATAAAACCACACATGTCTGACTTGAATAATTCAAAATACCGAACTGTTAATTTATATTTGGCAAAACTCAGAATATATAGTAAATAAATAATCACAAATCACAAACACAGAGTAATATAATGCAGCGGAAACAAAGAAATAGTAGTTCATGAAGCTACTATATAAATACATCAGAGTTAAGTAAGATACAATAGGAATACCAAGATACAACAGGAGTAACAGTATGATAATCAGGTACAACTCAGAATACAACTGGAATCAACTGGATAACAAAATGAATAGATATCTGGTTCTTCAAAGCAAAACTCCAGCTCCAAAGGTGAGTCTCTAATGCTGTATCACTCAGTCTGATCCGAGCGTAAAGCAAAACACAAAACACTCGAGTCAAAACATAATACTTATACAATGTAAACCAACTCAAGTGAACTGTAATAAAGGTACAAGTAACTTAAAGAATGCTTGGGATCGCCCATTCTTTAAGGATCCGTTAAACTATCTACTATGTAGTAATATTCGCTATTATAATAATGTCTAATATAAAATAAACATACTTTTAAATAGCATTAAGGAGTGACCCAATATTCCCCTTAACACGTAATAGTCCCAGTAGTCTATCCAGTATTAGCATACTCCCAAAATGGGGTCTACCCTCGATACTCCACAGGCTACGGGAGAAATCACAACTCGTAGTAAAGCTTGCTAAGGTAAGTGACACGGCACAACTAGGCAATGCCAGGGTAGATATACCAATTACGCATCCGGACCGGTGGTGACGCATAGCAGCCACTACCGCCCACCTCGAACAACACTCCCAAATCAAGGGGTGCACCCAATCAATCACAAAGTAATAGAATGGTATCGAAGAAGTGTGTCCGATCAGAGGTGCTACCTCATTGGCCCGTCAATTGCTCATGTTTTAGCAACTTTATGCCAACTCACGGGAGTTGGGTCCACGTATATACCTTTAGGATCGTCGCCACCATCCTACTTCATTTTGGAAACTCCACCGCGTACACAGTTGTCAAAGTGGTTTTCGGTATCGATAGAGAGTATGTCCATATCCGATCCCGGTCTCTTTAACAACCAATCGTTATTATAACCTGTGGTTATAAATTTCAAAATAGTTTATGTTTCAAATCAAAATACATCCTTTAAACCATTTCAAAATCATACCATTTATTTCAAAATAATACATACTTTCAAACCCAAAACATATCCATTTCAAAACCAATTCAACAATATATCATTTCTATTTCAAAACCAGTTCAATAATATCATTTAAATTCCAAACTAAATCAATATATTTCTTTCAATTTATTTAACTTGAAATATTCTTTTAAATCATATTAAACCAAACCACTTTATAAAGTCATATCCTTGAATCTTCAATTTCAACAAGTTCCAAATTAATATATATTTAAAGACAATTCTTAATTAAATACAATTCTTAATTAAATACAATTCCAATTAATTTCATTTCCAAACCATAGTACTTTCAAAGTCATAACAATTCTGAAACCAAACTTTTTGAAACCAAAATACTTGGAAATCATAACACTTGAAATATTGTCATTAGGACCTCATAATACTTAGAAAAATCATAATACTTCTAAATTAATATTCATTACCAAAGTTATAACATTTTAAGTTCATTCATTCAATTATACCAATTTCAAACATTGTATTAACTTATAAATTTCAAAGTGGTATATATTCAAATCAAAATAATTCATTTACACCATTTAAATATGAAGTCATTATAATTACAAATCAAATATTCAAATCAAAATAATTCATTTACACCATTTAAATATGAAGTCATTATACATACAAAACAAATATTCAATTCCCAAAAATTTAGCCTTTTCTGAGCTCATTTATTCACTTAAATACTTCAAACAATTTAAATTTTGGCTTTCGCAGCACTTAGAAAATGCTGCGGTAAGTTACATTTGAAAACAATTCATTTCAGCAAAGACAGCATTTAAAAACTGCTGTAATAGTTCAGTTTTAGTTGAAAAAATAGTTCAATTCAGAAAAGACAGCATTTACAAAACTGCTGTAATAGTTCAGGGTTCTATTTAAATATTTTAGTTTAATTCAGCAAAGACAGCACTTGCAAAGTGCTGTGATAGCCCTTAGTTAAATTTTCTTTTAGTTTACTTCTGTAACTACAGCACTTACAAAGTGCTACAGATTCATTTAGTTCAGATTTTTGTTCATTTCCAGAAACGATAGCATTTCTGAAGTGCTACTAAATGAATTTCCAGATTTTAAATAGAATTCCAGCCATAAATAACCTTCAATTTAAATCATTTAAACTTATAAAAAAATCATATTTTTCCACATCAAAATGTTCATTTAAATACCTTTAACTAATGATTTTTATAAAGTGAATTTTTACAATAAAATCCAATTTTACAAAAATAAATTCAAGTGTACCATTTTCTTATTCTTTTCATTTTAACAATTTCTCTTTACACATAAATTTAAATTTCATTTCATAAATAAAACTTAATTTCCATTTTTATTTAATTAACTTAAACTTACATAAAAAAATCAAATCACAAATTTCCAAATTAAGTTATGTTGAAAATCACAATTTTTCCATTCATTTATTTAACACATAGAAAAATCATTTTTACTTTATTAAATCATTTTAAAAACCAAATTTAAATCAAAATATCAAAATTTACATTTTTTAAAATACTTAAAACTTCCAGAAAAATATATAAAATAACCATGGGTCTGTATAATATTTTCTAACCTAGGTCAAGTGATACAGATAATATATCATTTCAATCCGTAATTTACAAAGAAAAAAATCCGGGTTCTATCATTTCAAACCCACAATCCCAAGTTAAATAAAAATCACTCAGGCCTATCATTTCAGCCCATATGATTTTCCCTTATTCTAAAGTCCGTTCGGGTATGTATCATTTCAACCCATAGTGATTCTATTCTACAGGGAACTTGCAGTGTGATTAACAGAAATAAATAACAGTAAAATAAAATAAAATATAACAGATGATGTGACAAGTTAATAACAGGGTTTAACATCATATAATTTACATCACAGGCAGGCATGATATAATAATTTCTACACATTCAGTTGTTGTCACTTCACATTTGCATAAGTATAAATGTCTGGTGTGATTACTCACCTTTTTACGTTGGAATTTGCAAAACAAAATACACAGATGAATTCCAGAAAGCACGATATAGCACGATTTGATTTGAATGGATGGATAGCCTTGATATTGATCTTGTATACAACCATAAACAAAGCAATATATAAATATAGATTCAACACAAAGATTTAAATTGAAACAATTGGAAATAAGGATAGACAAAAAACATCACCAAGTCTCTGAACAATTTATGCTTGACTTTGCCTCAACTTGTGCTCAACCATACATGTATATGGCTCGGCCATAACATATTCTCATTTGGAAATAGATCGGGTTTGGACCACAAATGTGCACAGCTAGCATAGGAATGGGAAGAAGTAGGAGTTGTAAAGCATAGAATACAAAGGGTCAAGATAAAAGCAAGAGGTTTTGCATCATCATAGGCTCGACCTATGGTACAATTGGGTTCGGTCATCACTGGTTCAGGTCAGGTCAGAGGTTAGGGGAATGGCCAGAGGTCCTACACGTGCTGGTGGTTGTGGCAAAGGGGTGGCCGAGGCAAGGTATGAAGGGGATGGTGATCTCAAGGCTTGGCTATGCAATTTTGGAAGAGAGTTTGCAACTTTTGTGGAGTTTGCTTCACAAGGAAGTCACGGTACTTTCTAGTCAGAGATGGGGAAGGTCAGGCCGTGGATTAGGTGGGGAAGGAAGTGGTGGTGGTGGTCGGAGGAGATGGTGGTGGCTATGGCCGAGCAAGGCAAGAAGAATTCAAGGCAAAATCAAGTGGAAAAAGAAGAAGAAAAGTGGAAAAAGAGAAGTCATTGCTCATAAATTTTGTTTTGGCCGTGAGAAATGAAATGAGAAAGTTTCTCATGTGAAACACAAAGAAAAATACACGGCTACCATAGAGGAAATGGATGGCCAAAGCAAGTGAAGAGGAAAAGTCAAGCAAATGAAAAGTCAAGCAATCGAAAAGTCAAGAGCAAATGAAGGGACTTGTCTCTTTGAATTTCCAATATCCTTTTTTTAAAAAATAAACAAAATAAAACTCAGTAAATAAAAATAAAACAAAATAAAGTGAAAAAGAAAATAAATAATTTGTTTTTGGAAAATAGAAAAATGAATAAAGAAAATAGCTTATTATATTGAGACCAGCTTTAAAATTTGCAAACAAAATACACTTAACTTTGGAAAATTATAATTATACTTTTAATCCAATAAAAAGTAAAGTAAAATAAAATAAGTGCTGAACAGAATATGTGTAAAATAAAATAAAAAATATTTAAATAAAAAAATAGAAAATAGTTAAGAAAATAGCTAATATATTGAAACTAGCATTTAAAAATATAAACAATGTATAATAAACATTTAAAAATTATAACAACACTTTTAAAAATGTTTTAAAAACAAAAATATATATATAACATGTCATATTACACATATATTCAAATTTAGAACAAGATATGACAACCAAAAATATTATTTATATAAATTAAAATAAACAATTTTGTTAAATAAATCAATTTACATACAATATTGTAAAAAGCATAACTTTCACAATATAAATCGGATTTCATCAAAACGAAAAGCAATATTCTTAAAATTTTATTTACTTTCATAATAAAAGATATAATTCAAAAATTAAAACTTTTAAAATTTTAAATTAAAAGTTAAAGTTTGAACATATTGACCAAAATTCACATTTCTGGAAAAATATTATATTTATTCATGTTTGGGATTATAATTCACATACAATACATAATTAATATTTAAAATAACAAAATTTCCCATTAAATAAATAAAACAAAGTTTTTAAATCAGGAAATTCAAATTGAACATAATTACAAAATACAGGGTTATTACACCCTACTAAATTGGTAAGCTTTATTGGTTAGCCTTAATGTGACTAATTTAGACCGTATTGACTATTTGGTTTTGATATCATTGTTGGAACCGGGCCAGTTAGAAATGGGTGAAATAGGTAGATTTATAAAATTTTCATTTGGATCTATTGGGCCTATGAAGTCTAAAGAGATTTTAGATCCAATCTAAAAAGTGTTTTAAATAAAATCCCTCTTTTTATTTTATTAGTTTGAAAAACTTTGAATTTAAAATAAATTTAAATGTATGGGCGTATCAAATACACCCATGTGTGTGACAGTTACTCATTAAAGTTAATTTGAGAAGAAAACCTTTCATCTCCTTCTCTTTGATTAGATTAATGATTCATTAAATGTCATTGATGATCAATTCAAACATGGCAAGAAATGTGAGTAAATCCAAATATACTAACACTGTATATTGTGTAAGTGCAACATATAAGAAGTATGCATAGTTAATGTTTCCTTTATATGAACATTTGTTGTCCATAGTTTTATTTAAAATACATATATAAAATAGAACTTATATACATATACATACATACACATGAATATGTTAAAATTAAATTACACTAATTTATAAGTTTAAAATTAAAAACAACAATTTTGAATCTGGTTTCATAGTTACAAAGGATTTAAGCAAAGTTAGGAAGGATTTAAGACTAATATTATGATTTTACACAAAATTCCATTTCATATATCTTAAGTTAAATTGATACATACACACGTACCAAACATTGTAAATTATGTTTCAAATCTAACCAATAAGTATATGTATATAATTTATAAAATCTAATACATGCTTTGAAAAATAAAATAACAAAATAAAGCCTAACTTTAATTTAAAATGAAATCAAAAGATTGGTGATATTTTACACAATACTCCAGTTATAGTTATTTAATAATTGATTTTTAAATAACTTTCAAAATATGCTATAAGCAAAAGATTATATTCAGAACAACAAACACAAATCATATGTATAAAGTTTCCAAAGTTATTTCAAATAGAAAACATATGTAGTTTATTTATATTTGTATATGTAATCATTAAAGGAATTATGTTCTTAATTAAGATTTAGGTTTCAATCAAAAGTATTTTTTGAATAATATATTTAAAAATAATAACAAAACAAGATAAATTTGGAACATATGTATTTGTTGCAAAGGTTTTATATCGAAACTATATAAACAATGTGAACATTAAATGTGAAATCATACAGAATAAATTTAAAGATGACAAGATGAATAGGTAATCAATCAAAGTATATGTAACGACCCGTAAAATTTAATGGTTTTAAAAGTATATTTAACTGGAAATTTGTAAAATTTTAAACAATAAAATTTGAAATTAAAAATTTATTATTTGGAATACGTCTATTTTAGTATAGCAACTGGTAAATTTTCACCTGATAATATTGAAGTTTATTTTTTTTTTGTATAATTTTATTTCAATTTAAATTAGTTAAAATTTGATGATTATAAATTTATTTCAAAACCTGAATATTTTTCTATAGAAAATTTCTAAATCTTCTTCCGAGTCAGATGTCATCTTTCGTTTTTCCAAATTTGGACTTCTATTGCTCCGTTTATTTTTCTAGCAGAATATCAGCATTTCTGGTACCGATTATCGACTTTTGATCGGATGATCATACCACTAATATCTGTATACTGTTTTGATCGTCTCGTCGTGCTGATCTCCGCAGTATATTCAATTCTATATTTTGAAGTCCGGTACATAACAAAATCCGCGAAACCGGTGACCGTATCGGTACCGGATCAGTGACCTTTTGTTTCTTTTGCATTTCGAACTGTTGCCGTGTCATCCAAGCAACCATCAATTACTTTAACTTTGTATCTGAATTGACGCTTGACTCTTGCTTTTTCCATCATTTCACTTTATTGCATTGTGGTACGTTTCATTCTCTGGTCACTTCAAACGTTTTATAAGAATAATTAATATATAGCTGTTTCGGTTCATAGCTTTCACAATAACAAAGAAAGGTATGAACAGATTTTTTTCTGAAGCCCCACACACATATTCATTTTTGTTGACTCCTGTTCTATTCCTCTTCTTCCCAACCTCACCGCTTTCCAGCCTCCATCACGCATTCCCTCCGCTCACATCAACCGTGTGCAAGCATCCTCCCCCACTAACCGGCCTTCCTTCCCACCTTCACCGAGCAACGATGACACCCCGAACCCACCCAGGCCTCATATCCACCCACCAAGCTGCCCACCCATCTCAGCACCAAGCCAATCACGCCTATTTCTCCTCTCAGCCTCACGACCCCTACCCGCCACGTCAACACTCCACCGCCCCTCTCCTCTTCCACCTTGCCGTCACCATCGAACTTCAGCCCTTCCTTCTCCTCCACGCCAAGCATGTTAGCTCCCCTCCTCCATGCTTTTCGACCGGCCTGACATCTTCACCAAGAATCGTGCTCAACTCGACTCTTTTCTTTTTCTCCAACCGCGAGATTATATAAGGTATATATATATTATATTAGTATGTTAGTTTATATGAGATACATACATATATTAGTTAGTCTGTAATATAATGTTTATGTTAGTTTTCAAGTTGCAGTATGATATTTTGTTAATATTTTTAAATAGTGTTTTGATTGTGAAAAGGCTGGTCCAACCTGCTCTTATATATGTGTGTCAGTTAGATTATTATATATGTATATTATTTGAGTAAGTTGTGCATATTCTATTAGTTATAAAAAGTTAGAGTGTATATGTATATATAGTTTTAGTACAGTATAGTTTTGATGTTGTCAATTTTTAAGTTACATATTATATATTTTTTGGTTTTACGGTATTATATATATCATTTTATAGTATCTTAGTTTCGTATATAAGGGTTTAGAGTTTTATAGGGCCTGTTGATTGCATGGAGTTGTAAAGCTTTGGTTTCTTTTGTTTATAATTTCTTTTACACCATATATATTTATGTAATCGTAAGTCTACTCAAACCATTGAATTTTTTTATAAGTTATACATATTACATTATACATTCAGTGTCTGCATAGTCTGTTCAGTATATATATAAACTTTATAATATGTTTATAGAAATATATATAAGTGATAGTTTGTTGTATATAACTCTATTGACAAAATATATATGTATAACTAAACTATATTTATTTTATAATAGTGTATATATACTCTGTTTTATAAGTTATATAAATTTATATATATAATATGGTGTGTATATAGAAGTTCAAAATATCATATGCATGTTAGTTTATATAAATTAGTTGAATATATAAAGGTAAATATCAAATATATGCTTGCTGTATGTATAGTTTTCTTTTCAGTAGTTGCAGTTTGTAGAAGGTTTGTTGTTTTGAAAATTTAATTTTAAGAGGAATGTGGGTATTGTTATTTTGAAATAAATATAGATATCGTTTATATATATATATTAGTCTATATATTAGTTTATATCAATACATGAGTTTAGTTTTTGTATATTTCTAAAAATGTATTTTATAGGTGTTTAAAAATTTGAATATTCACTTTTATAAAATAATAATATGTATTCTCGGTTTATATTAAAATTGATCTTTGAATTGTTTCATCGATTCCCATTTTACCAGCTTCTGGTCCGTCCTGCCTGTTTTCTTCGATGACTTCGTGCCCATCTCACTTTTCTCTGGATTCGTAGCTTATTTCATTGTCAAATTTCTCTAGCCTTGAAAGGTGAGCAATCACTCACGATTAACATTCTTGTATTTATTAAATTTGATTTCAATTGAAACGACAATTGAAATATGATGCTGTAGTTATTTAAATTTTATATATGCTATTATCTGTATATGTTCAACTGTGACATCTGACACCAGTATCTAGTATTTATATGCCTGTTATTACTATTATCTGTATATGTTCACCTATGACATCTGACACCAGTATCTGTTATTTATATTGATGATATATGCCTGTTGTTATATTTTATATTATCTGTTATCACTCTGCAAGTTCCCTGTTAGTATAGAAATCACTATGGGTTGAAATGATACATACCCGAACGGACTTTAGAATAGGAGAATTTCGTTATGGGTTGAAATGATAAACCCAAGCGATTTTCATTTGAATCGAAATTGGGATTACGGGTAGAAATGATATCTACCCGTATATATTTAAATTTCGGATTGAAATGATAAATATCCGTATCACTTAACCATATGATAAATATATATACAGACACCGTTGGTCCATATATATAAATATTTTAAAAATGAATTCTATGGTTTTGGAAAGAGATATATGGTTTTAATAAATGTTGAGCCTTAAATTATTATATATAAATGGGAACGGTTGATTTAAATACATATAATATGTTGAGTATTTAAAATATATTTCAAAATAGATTTTGGTAATAATTTGAATAAGTTAAGGTTAGAAAGATAATTTGAATTTAGTTGAAATTGTATTCAATAAAGAATTTTATTTAATTAAACCGATTTGAAACTTATTGAAATTGAGATGTAAGATATGATTTATAACTTGAGTTTGATTTATAAGTGATCTAATGAATATTTCTTGTTTAAATAAAGTTTAAGGAAATATTTATTAAAATGTAATTTAAGGTTAGTTAAATGATATTGAATTTATTAAGTGAATATTCCCTGATTAAATAATAAATGAAGTTAAATCAAGAGCTATATGAAACTGTTTAATTTAACTTTGAAATGGTTGAATATTAAAGCTTTGAAATATATTGGAATTTAAATGGTTTATTTTGTGATTCAGATCTGTATTTGAAATCAACTTGAATTGAATTTGTTATTTAGAAACTGAATTGAATTAAAATGGGAAAATTGAGCTTTGAATAAATTTGAATTGGAATTTGAGTTAATCTGAACCGATTTGTGAAACTTGAGGAAATTATAAACACTTTACTTTATAAATTATTTAACCTATATATACTATTTTGGAAAATAGATATATTTGAAATGAAATGATATTTGGGTTGAAGTATAAATTAAATTGAAATGACCACGGTGTTACAGTGTATATTTCCACCTTGTAGTTAGTTCTGAAGATCCTTAGAGGATGGTTATCTCAAACATCCTTTAAGTTACTTGTATTTCAATTAATGTTTCACTTGAGTTGGATTTATTTATATAAGAATGTTAATCCTGACTCGAGTGTTTTGTATTTTGCTTTACGCTCGGGTCAGACCGAGTGATACAGCATTTGAGACTCACCTTTGGAGTTTGGAGCTTCTTTGGAGATCCAACTATCGCCTCAGCTTTCAGCCCTTCTAGTTGATTTGTTCAGAGAAGTCATCTGTTGTACTGGAGACTTCACTGTATTTGAGATATTCTGTTGTATTTATTTTTAACTCTGATGTTTATATAGTAGCTTCATGAACTACTATTTTATCTATTCCGCTGCGTATTATTGTATTACTCTGTGTCTGTGTCTGTGATTGATTTATTTACTGCATATGCTGAGTTTTGCCAAATTTAAATTAACAATCTGATATTTTGAATTATTCAAGTCAGACATGTGTGGATTTATTGTCGATTTGAATGGTCCAAAATAGCGGGTCATTACAGTTGGTATCAGAGCTTTGGCTCTAGGCGAAACTTAACATATATTGTAAATTTATTTACAGAATCACTTTCGTTTGAGTTTAATCTCTTCCTTTTGACTCGATTTCCTTTGAACTTTGGAACGTTCCCTACGGTTCGAAAATTCATTCTTGTCTCTCTCTATTGGTATTCTTTTGATTCTGGAGTATCCCATAACTCCACTTCGAATAATCTCTATAAGAATAGGCGATCCCGTCGATCTTTGAATGTTGTGTAAAGGGGTGAAACTCCTTTACAATTGGCATTGATTCACCGGAGATTTATATATCCCTCGGTTTAGATGCTGCTATCTCTTGTTATGTCGAATTCTATCTCTGGCGATCGAATGTCGATTTGCCTCAGAATTTTGCACTGATCTTATTTTGAAATCACGGTTGACCGGTAAGGGTCGCCCGCGATTTATATAAGTATATCCCTTATTTGTTTTGTAATTGATTATCTCATTTTCGTTCGAACTTATCTTCGAATCAGAATCCAATTTGATTAGAGTCCCTCTAAGTTGAATTTCTATCTTTGTTTTGAAATCCATTCTTGAACCATCCTTTGAAAAATCAGGCTTGTTTATATTTTTGAAATTGTTTTATATATCTAAATTATTATATTCTATATATAAAAGTGTAATGTTTCCGATAAAGATTATAAACCCTTTTAAAATAAGAATTTGAGGTTTCGAAAGGATTTGTAATTTTGAAAAACTATATAAGAAATTTGATTTATCTAAAAATGATTTATAACTGAAGGATTTAAAATTTGAAATTCGAGAATTGAACTCCGATGTGTTGAAATTGGTTTTAAGATTTTGAAATATAGAATAAAAATATGATTTAAAAGTATTTTCCGAATAAGAAATGTTTCAAATGATTTTAATGAGTTTCGAATGATTTCGAAGAAATTTTAAAAGAAGTTTGAGAAAATAGAAGTCCAGAACTCACTTATGTCGTTGGAAAATAATTTCGGTGATGAGTGCACGCATCATCGACATTGATTTTCGAGTTTCAGAGTGAGGGAAAGGCCACTTTAATAGCATTGCTATGCGAGTGATTTTGTGGAACCATTTTGATTTCAAATTCCGAAGTAAGATTTGATATTCGAAAGATATATGTATATTTTAAATGATTTGAAGTAAGCCGGTGTTCGTTCCTCGAGTTTCGGATTTGATATAACCCTATCTATTAAAATTGATTTACTAATTTGTTGTTGATTTCCAACTCTTGAATTTGAAAATGATTTCTTCAACTATTTCGAAGGTTCGAGCACTTCCAAATCAAGGTTATCTTTTCAAAGCTAAGAAATTTTGAAAAGTATAAAGTATATAAGTTTGGTATGTTTGTTAAGGTCTGTAGTAATATGATTTAAATAAGTTGAAACTGTTTTGTTAAGTAAATGAATAAGGCAATTTTAAATTTTTCTAATATGAAATTTAGATTTGAAATGTTTCGAAAAAAATTTGGTCTTCAAAATATTTTGAATAAAATTTAGTTTAAATGTTTTAACTTAGTAACATCTTTATGAAACTATATATTTAACAAGTTGGAATAAATATATAAGTTGTACATACGCTGTTTTATTCACATAATTAATTTGATCCCAGTTTGAGTACACAAGTTCGAGGTGGATTACACCATTTCGTGTTAGGATTTTTCATTCGATTCTTGATGGCGAATATTTGATATGGATTTTGGGCTTGATTCTAGAATTCTCTATCGTAGTATATGGCTATGCAAGGAGACTGATGGCTTCTAGTCGAGAAACCATATCGAAGTCCGCATTAGGGAAGTCGAATGGACAATACTAGTTCGAAAGCAAACTTGTGTGATCGAGCGAGCGATCAAATGTGATTCTGCGAAATGATGACGTATATGCATCTTATATTCTATTATCATTGATATATTTTGACGCTGAAATTGAAAGCTGTCGGGTTAGAATATCTTTACTTACTAAAAGAAAATTTCCAATTTAAAATTACAAAGATATATAACCCATAAAAGCAAAGATATTCAAATCTCATATGGCTCTTCATACAGCGAAATTTATTTTGTAAAATTTGATCCTTATATAAGATAGACCTTACGTAAGTATAAGATGATTCTGAAAACATTTGATTTTGGAAATGAATTGGTTGACTTAAATTATTGATTTGGAAATTTGGATTTATTTTCTAAATCTATTATTTTGGAAACTTTGAAACTAAAGATAATTAATTTGAGAAGAAATAAATTGGTGAAATTGTATATGATTTTGAAATTGAACTGATATTGAAACAAATTGAAATTTGAGAACCTTGTGTTACTAAATACTTGATTTGGGAGTTATCGAACTTATATAAAATTGATTTGTATAAGTATGATGTTGACTCAAAAACTATGGATTTGAAAAGGCACTCAATTTGAAAAGTGAAATCTTATATAATTGAAGTCTATATAAGTGTGATTTGATATACTATTGATTTTGGAAAGTATTTGATTTGAAAATGAAATCTTATATATAATGGACTTTATATAAGTATGATATTTGAAATTGATTTGAAAGGTACTATATGATACATATTTTCGAAGTAAAGATATGGAAAGTGCCTTCTGCTTGATATCCGATTTATGGCCACATCTTGGATTCATTCTATCGATATTATTCTCTCTGATTTTTGGTTTTCCGGATATGATACTCGAGTGTCCTTCGAATTCCATGGCGTTACCCATGGTCTTACGAACTCGACTGCATAGCGTAATTCGTAAGGCAGTGATTGCTTAAAAGGTACGGATGTTTCCTGGGGGATCCAGGCGTAACCATTGTGTATCTGCGATCTATGGTCGTGTTAGTGGCGTAATCCGCAAGGCAGAGATTGCTTACGGGGTATGGATGTTTCCTGGGGGATCCAGGCGTAACCATTTTTATGTATCCTGCGGTCCACAGTTTTGTTGCATGGCGAAATTCGCAAGGCAGTGAATGCTTAAAAGGTACGGATGTTTCCTGGGGGACCCAGGCGTAACCATTGTGTATCTGCGATCCATGATTTGATTTGTTTTGTTTTGTTTGGATTGTACTTTCCATATCTGTTTTTAAAATTTTTTCCAGTGTTATCCCATTTTTAGTCAAAACTGGAATGTCTGTGTGGGGTGCGTTTCCTCCACAACCGAACCAAGAAGAAGCAGCCAGCAAGCGTATCATCATCAAGGTCATTCGGCAGTCATCATGCGGCACTCAGGATGCCTTGGAACATTCGGCATTCCCAGTACAAAAGCTCATTCGGCATCACCTCATTCGGCATCACCTCATTCGGCACTACCTCATTCGGCATCCTCACAACTGCCGAACCAAACTATTTTCGACCTCATCACCACCACCGGTCCAAGACTCATCACCGAACCGAGCCCCTACCCCCGGTCCAACTCCATCCCTAAGCCTCGCCGAACCACCAACGCCGGACCACATAGCTCATCGCCGGACCAACTCCTCCACAGCTACGGCCGAACCAAAGCTTCGCCGAACCAGAACGCTGCCAGGCCAGATTGCTTCAGCCCAGGCCCACCAGCAGCTATACATCCAAGACCCCTGCCCCCAACCTCACTCTATAAATAGAGGGGCAGGGGTACAACAATGGGGGAGAAGTTTGAGAGCTCAAGCACGGAAGGAACTTTCAAACACTTTTAGATACTTGTACCAAAGCTTTGTACTTGTAATCTGAGATCTAAAGGAGAAATAACATATAAAGTGGACGTAGGCACGTTCTGGCCGAACCACTATAAACCTGTGTGTCTTTTTATAGTTTAGCCCTTGCTTTTCATAAATTTGCATAAGTCACCCAAATCACTAAGAACAACATAAGATCTACTAAATCATACAACTTTGAGGTGTTTGTCCATTTTTTGTGCAAACATTTTTGGTGCTTTCACTGAGAAATTTACTCAAGGATTCTACCGCTTAGAAGCTGAATTTTAAAGTCTAAAGATTCAGATTGGGAGAATCATGGCAAGACAATCAAGCAGAAGGCTGAGGCTAGAGCAAAGTCAACAGGAAGGGAGTCAAGAGGCTTCCTCAGGAGCAAACCAAGCTTCAGTCTTCATCACCAGGGATAAGATGGAGGCCATGATGAGAAGACAAGAAGAGATGAACCAAAATTTACTTCAACAGATTGGGCAACTTGGAGCACGGAACCAAGGTGCAACTGGAGTTCAGAACGGAGCAGGACCATCTGGCGTAGCACCAGAGCTAGGGGGCACACACGCAGCACATGTTGATACAATCCCGAGAAGAGAGACGGGGGCATCCGAACAACCTGGTAACAATAGAAGAATGAACGCTCCGCCAGGGGGGCATACACCTGAAAGCTCCCACGGACTTAGGGGGCAGGTCGAAGGCAGTGAACGAGGACTTCAGCTTGAAGACAATGACAGATTAGCAGAGATGGTTAGAAGAGCTATGAGAGGCGGTTTAGTAAATAGAGACTTGGAAGATGTAAACAGGAGTCCTTTTACCACAACAATCAGGCGAGCTAGGAACCCACCAGATTTTAAGCTACCATCGTTGGATATGTATAATGGAAGGACAGACCCCACGGTTCATCTGACAAAATATATAAGGCATATGGAAGTGATGGGGGCATCAGAGGAGGTTATGGCCCGGTGCTTTCCATTGTACTTGGCAGATATTGCAGCATTGTGGTTCAGACAACTGGAAAGCAGCTCCATAGGAACGTGGGCAGATTTAACTGAGAGATTCATGAGGCAATTCAGGGTTCATATTGCAAGACCCAAGAATGTGATGACCTTGGCAACCTTGAAGCAGAAAACTGGAGAGACTTTGAGGAGTTTTCTAACACGATTTAATGCGGCAGCAGCATCAGTGGATCGACCAGATCCATCTATGGTCATGATGGCGGCTGTATCTGGAATAGCTGATAGTACGGAGTTCAAGAATTCGTTAACTAAAGATCCGCCTATGAATCTGGGAGAGTTCTATCATGAGGCTGAAAAGTTTCTGCGTTTGGAAGATGCTAGTGCAGAAAGAGAGGAAGAAGTTGATGTTTACGCAATCAAGAGCGGAAACCCACCTGGAAAGGGTGCAGAGGCTGGTAAAGGAAAGAGAAAGGCTGAGGATAATGATGACAGGTCGAAGCGGCCACGGAAAGAGTCGCGATTCACCACTTACTCCGAGCTGAATGAGAGTTTGGAGCGAATCTATCAAGATACAAGAGAGCAGGTTCCCTACCGTAGGCCAATGCGAAGGGATCCGACTATTAACGAAAGGAAGTCAGACAGATATTGCTTGTTCCACGACCTGAATGGTCATCATACCAACGATTGCAGGCACCTGAAAGATGAGGTGGAGGGGCATATTCGGAATGGTTTGCTATCACAATATGTGAGAAGGAGGGCCACAACGGTGGGACAAGAACGACCACCGCCCGCACCAACTGAAGACGGCTCAGGATCGAGACGTCATCTTATTATCCATTGATCGAGATAACGACGGACGAGCAGCAAACTCCACACTGATACGGTTAAGTTGTTTACACATGTACAGGACCACGAACGATCCCCAGGCATGCTCTGATACAACTATAAACCACATCGATATAGGCGTTTGCACTCCGACGTCACTGCTTTGCTTTTGTTCTTTATTTCTTAAATTTGGATTTGACTTTGCTGAACATTTCTATTTTAAATTTCATCAGTTGAATGGATATTTGGTTTTGATAATTCTAAAATGGCTAAGCTACTTACACATGTACGGGATCGCGAACGATCCCTAGGCATGCTCTGAGATAGTGATAAACCGCCACAACAGACAATCCAGAAACTCACCCGAACGTGAATCTGGTTTGGATGGTATTAAGTCCCCCCCGGGCACACATCAACTCGCCTCGAACGGCACCCCGACCGCGAACGGTCACAATTCGCCGCGAACGGCACCCGACCTCGAACGGTCACAACTCGCCTCGAACGGCACCCCAACCGCGAACGGTCACAATTCGCCGCGAACGGCACCCGACTTCGAACAGTCACAAACTCGCCTCGAACGGCACAACTCATCTCGCCACAAGTGGCTCGATCGTGAACGGTCGCCATTTGAGGTCCACCCCCCTGACCGCCAACAGTCGCACCTTACCACGAATGGCTCGATCTCGAACGATCGTCATTCGAAGTAAGGCGCTTGACCGCGAACGGTCACATTTCACCCCAAGTGGCTTGATCGTGAACGGTCGCCATATGAGGTCCGCCTTCTGACCGGGCTCGGTCGCACTTTACCTCGAATGACTCGATCCCGAACGATCGTCATTTGAAGTAAAGCGCTTGACCGTGAACGATCTCATTCCACCACAAATGACTCGATCTCCAACGATCGTCGCACGGATTTAGACGCTTGACCGCGAACGGTCGCACTTCACCTCAAATGACTCGATCGCGAACGGTCGTCATTTGAAGTTAGGCGCTTGACCATGAACGGCCGCGCTTCATCCCAAATAGCTCGATCCCGAACGGTCGTCATTTGGGGCCATATAAAACTATCAAGCTCTTTGCAGGTTGTTGACAGGATATGAACATCCAGCTCAGGGCATTACAAAACACGTCTTCCTACCGCAAGTCATGTTTTGGGGGCAAAGTGTTATCCCATTTTTAGTCAAAACTGGAATGTCTGTGTGGGGTGCGTTTCCTCCACAACCGAACCAAGAAGAAGCAGCCAGCAAGCGTATCATCATCAAGGTCATTCGGCAGTCATCATGCGGCACTCAGGATGCCTTGGAACATTCGGCATTCCCAGTACAAAAGCTCATTCGACATCACCTCATTCGGCATCACCTCATTCGGCACTACCTCATTCGGCATCCTCACAACTGCCGAACCAAACTATTTTCGACCTCATCACCACCACCGGTCCAAGACTCATCACCGAACCGAGCCCCTACCACCGGTCCAACTCCATCCCTAAGCCTCGCCGAACCACCAACGCCGGACCACATAGCTCATCGCCGGACCAACTCCTCCACAGCTACGGCCGAACCAAAGCTTCGCCGAACCAGAACGCTGCCAGGCCAGATTGCTTCAGCCCAGGCCCACCAGCAGCTATATACATCCAAGACCCCTGCCCCCAACCTCACTCTATAAATAGAGGGGCAGGGGTACAACAATGGGGGAGAAGTTTGAGAGCTCAAGCACGGAAGGAACTTTCAAACACTTTTAGATACTTGTACCAAAGCTTTGTACTTGTAATCTGAGATCTAAAGGAGAAATAACATATAAAGTGGACGTAGGCACGTTCTGGCCGAACCACTATAAACCTGTGTGTCTTTTTACAGTTTAGCCCTTGCTTTTCATAAATTTGCATAAGTCACCCAAATCACTAAGAACAACATAAGATCTACTAAATCATACAACTTTGAGGTGTTTGTCCATTTTTTGTGCAAACATCCAGTATTTTCACTGGGTGTTGAAACAAGTCTACTAAGTACCTGGAGAATTCTAGCTGTGTGCTTGATCAACGCACTACCAGAGTCTACAGGAACAAGGATAAACTTGTTGAAACATCGAGTTATAAAAGTATTTTCGAAAGGAAATTTGTTTCGTTATAAAGGCAATTTATTATAAAAGTATTTCCAACAAAGAAATTTTGTATCAATATTTGAAATTAAAACTCTTATGGTTCTAAATTAATTATTCGTGCCCGATACTATTCTTTTGAATCTACCTTATCTGCTCAGCTTTATTTATTTACCTATATTCTGTTTTTCCAAGTCCTCCTTCTTTTCCTTGTTGACTATATCCTTTTAAATATGGTTTAATAGAAATTTTTAGTATTATAAATATTTTAAAAGTTATTAATTAAATACAACATATTTAAAGAAATGATTATTGATTTATTAATAATGTTGAAAAGTATCTTGAGATAAATTAAGAAATTTATGAATTATGGATTTAATAGCTTCTTTGTAAATATAAGTAATAATGTAAATAATTGTTTTCAAATAGTTTTCATATATCTATAAAGTTGTTATTTAAGCATATAAATGGTAATTGTAAAGGAAGCAAGAAATTTTGCAAATGGATCTTGAAAAGTTTTAAAGTATATAAGACAATTGAATTGCAAATGAAGTTTTCAAATTTTAAGTAAAATTAATATAGTTCAAATTAATTGTTTAATCTTGACTTTAAATCTATCTTTTCTGTCTGGTTGTTTCTATTCTTCTACCTCCTTCCTTTTCGGGGACGAAAAGTTTTGAGTGGGGGAGAGTGTAACGACCCGTAAAATTTAATGGTTTTAAAAGTATATTTAACTGGAAATTTGTAAAATTTTAAACAATAAAATTTGAAATTAAAAATTTATTATTTGGAATACGTCTATTTTAGTATAGCAACTGGTAAATTTTCACCTGATAATATTGAAGTTTATTTTTTATTTTTTGTATAATTTTATTTCAATTTAAATTAGTTAAAATTTGATGATAATAAATTTATTTCAAAACCTGAATATTTTTCTATAGAAAATTTCTAAATCTTCTTCCGAGTCAGATGTCATCTTTCGTTTTTCCAAATTTTGACTTCTATTGCTCCGTTTATTTTTCTGGCAGAATATCAGCATTTCTGGTACCGATTATCGACTTTTGATCGGATGATCATACCACTAATATCTGTATACTGTTTTGATCGTCTCGTCGTGCTGATCTCCGCAGTATATTCAATTCTATATTTTGAAGTCCGGTACACAACAAAATCCGCGAAACCGATGGCCGTATCGGTACCGGATCCGTGACCTTTTGTTTCTTTTGCATTTCAAACTGCTGCCGTGTCATCCAAGCAACCATCAATTACTTTAACTTTGTATCTGAATTGACGCTTGACTCTTGCTTTTTCCATCATTTCACTTTATTGCATTGTGGTACGTTTCATTCTCTGGTCACTTCAAACGTTTTATAAGAATAATTAATATATAGCTGTTTCGGTTCATAGCTTTCACAATAACAAAGAAAGGTATGAACAGATTTTTTTCTGAAGCCCCACACACATATTCATTTTTGTTGACTCCTGTTCTATTCCTCTTCTTCCCAACCTCACCGCTTTCCAGCCTCCATCACGTATTCCCTCCGCTCACATCAACCGTGTGCAAGCATCCTCCCCCACTAACCGGCCTTCCTTCCCACCTTCACCGAGCAATGATGACACCCCGAACCCACCCAGGCCTCATATCCACCCACCAAGCAGCCCACCCATCTCAGCAACAAGCCAATCACGCCTATTTCTCCTCTCAGCCTCACGACCCTTACCCGCCACGTCAACACTCCACCGCCCCTCTCCTCTTCCACCTTGCCGTCACCATCGAACTTCAGCCCTTCCTTCTCCTCCACGCCAAGCATGTTAGCTTCCCTCCTCCATGCTTTTCGACCGGCCTGGCATCTTCACCAAGAATCGTGCTCAACTCGACTCTTTTCTTTTTCTCCAGCCGCGAGATTATATAAGGTATATATATATTATATTAGTATGTTAGTTTATATGAGATACATACATATATTAGTTAGTCTGTAATATAATGTTTATGTTAGTTTTCAAGTTGCAGTATGATATTTTGTTAATATTTTTAAATAGTGTTTTGATTGTGAAAAGGCTAGTCCAACCTGCTCTTATATATGTGTGTCAGTTAGATTATTATATATGTATATTATTTGAGTAAGTTGTGCATATTCTATTAGTTATAAAAAGTTAGAGTGTATATGTATATATAGTTTTAGTACAGTATAGTTTTGATGTTGTCAATTTTTAAGTTACATATTATATATTTTTTGGTTTTACGGTATTATATATATCATTTTATAGTATCTTAGTTTCGTATATAAGGGTTTTGAGTTTTATAGGGCCTGTTGATTGCATGGAGTTGTAAAGCTTTGGTTTCTTTTGTTTATAATTTCTTTTACACCATATATATTTATGTATTCGTAAGTCTACTCAAACCATTGAATTTTTTTGTAAGTTATACATATTACATTATACATTCAGTGTCTGCATAGTCTGTTCAGTATATATATAAACTTTATAATATGTTTACATAAATATATATAAGTGATAGTTTGTTGTATATAACTCTATTGACAAAATATATATGTATAACTAAACTATATTTATTTTATAATAGTGTATATATACTCTGTTTTATAAGTTATATAAATTTATATATATAATATGGTGTGTATATAGAAGTTCAAAATATCATATGCATGTTAGTTTATATAAATTAGTTGAATATATAAAGGTAAATATCAAATATATGCATGTTAGTTTATATAAATTAGTTGAATATATAAAGGTAAATATCAAATATACGCTTGCTGTATGTATAGTTTTCTTTTCAGTAGTTGCAGTTTGTAGAAGGTTTGTTGTTTTGAAAATTTAATTTTAAGAGGAATGTGGGTATTGTCATTTTGAAATAAATATAGATATCGTTTAAATATATATATTAGTCTATATATTAGTTTATATCAATACATGAGTTTAGTTTTTGTATATTTCTAAAAATGTATTTTATAGGTGTTTAAAAATTTGAATATTCACTTTTATAAAATAATAATATGTATTCTCGGTTTATATTAAAATTGATCTTTGAATTGTTTCATCGATTCCCATTTTACCAGCTTCTGGTCCGTCCTGCCTGTTTTCTTCGATGACTTCGTGCCCATCTCACTTTTCTCTGGATTCGTAGCTTATTTCATTGTCAAATTTCTCTAGCCTTGAAAGGTGAGCAATCACTCACGATTAACATTCTTGTATTTATTAAATTTGATTTCAATTGAAACGACAATTGAAATATGATGCTGTAGTTATTTAAATTTTATATATGCTATTATCTGTATATGTTCACCTGTGATATCTGACACCAGTATCTAGTATTTATATGCCTGTTATTACTATTATCTGTATATGTTCACCTATGACATCTGACACCAGTATCTGTTATTTATATTGATGATATATGCCTGTTGTTATATTTTATATTATCTGTTATCACTCTGCAAGTTCCCTGTTAGTATAGAAATCACTATGGGTTGAAATGATACATACCCGAACGGACTTTAGAATAGGAGAATTTCGTTATGGGTTGAAATGATAAACCCAAGCGATTTTCATTTGAATCGAAATTGGGATTACGGGTAGAAATGATATCTACCCGTATATATTTAAATTTCGGATTGAAATGATAAATATCCGTATCACTTAACCATATGATAAATATATATACAGACACCGTTGGTCCATATATATAAATATTTTAAAAATGAATTCTATGGTTTTGGAAAGAGATATATGGTTTTAATAAATGTTGAGCCTTAAATTATTATATATAAATGGGAATGATTGATTTAAATACATATAATATGTTGAGTATTTAAAATATATTTCAAAATAGATTTTGGTAATAATTTGAATAAGTTAAGGTTAGAAAGATAATTTGAATTTAGTTGAAATTGTATTCAATAAAGAATTTTATTTAATTAAACCGATTTGAAACTTATTGAAATTGAGATGTAAGATATGATTTATAACTTGAGTTTGATTTATAAGTAATCTAATGAATATTTCTTGTTTAAATAAAGTTTAAGGAAATATTTATTAAAATGTAATTTAAGGCTAGTTAAATGATATTGAATTTATTAAATGAATATTCCCTGATTAAATAATAAATGAAGTTAAATCAAGAGCTATATGAAACTGTTTAATTTAACTTTGAAATGGTTGAATATTAAAGCTTTGAAATATATTGGAATTTAAATGGTTTATTTTGTGATTCAGATCTGTATTTGAAATCAACTTGAATTGAATTTGTTATTTAGAAACTGAATTGAATTAAAATGGGAAAATTGAGCTTTGAATAAATTTGAATTGGAATTTGAGTTAATCTGAACCGATTTGTGAAACTTGAGGAAATTATAAACACTTTACTTTATAAATTATTTAACCTATATATACTATTTTGGAAAATAGATATATTTGAAATGAAATGATATTTGGGTTGAAGTATAAATTAAATTGAAATGACCACGGTGTTACAGTGTATATTTCCACCTTGTAGATAGTTCTGAAGATCCTTAGAGGATGGTTATCTCAAACATCCTTTAAGTTACTTGTATTTCAATTAATGTTTCACTTGAGTTGGATTTATTTATATAAGAATGTTAATCCTGACTCGAGTGTTTTGTATTTTGCTTTACGCTCGGGTCAGACCGAGTGATACAGCATTTGAGACTCACCTTTGGAGTTTGGAGCTTCTTTGGAGATCCAACTATCGCCTCAGCTTTCAGCCCTTCTAGTTGATTTGTTCAGAGAAGTCATCTGTTGTACTGGAGACTTCACTGTATTTGAGATATTCTGTTGTATTTATTTTTAACTCTGATGTTTATATAGTAGCTTCATGAACTACTATTTTATCTATTCCGCTGCGTATTATTGTATTACTCTGTGTCTGTGTCTGTGATTGATTTATTTATTGCATATGCTGAGTTTTGCCAAATTTAAATTAACAATCTGATATTTTGAATTATTCAAGTCAGACATGTGTGGATTTATTGTCGATTTGAATGGTCCAAAATAGCGGGTCGTTACAGTATATTTTAAAATGGATTCGAATTAAAATAATACAGTGAAAATATGTCATTAACTAATATGTATCAAAAAAGGAAAATAATCAATGTAACTAAACAAACAAATATACATATGAGATGAGATATGTGACGGATCCAGTTCATATGAACAAGGTGAATGATGAATAAATAAAATTAGAATTATTACCTTGAGATGTAGCCAAGATAATGCACCTTGAATGATGAGATAGCTCCTAGATCCATAAATCAATTTCCGGATGTTGTAAAGATTAAAAGATAGGAACCACCTTTTATTTTAATTTTATTCAGATTTGATTTTGGAAATTTTCTTAAGCTTTGGAGGCCATTAGTTTGGCTGGAATAGAAGAGGGAGAGAGAGGAAAAGCAAATTGGCTATAGAAGGAATGAATGAATTAAATGAAAGAGATTTTTTTTAAGGGAAACATTGAAACCTTTCCAATTCCTTCCTTAAGACCTTCCTACTTTTATGGCTCATTGAATCTCAATCAAATCAAATCCCCTTTCTATACATGCATGACTAGACAAAGAAATGCTGATAAGCCTTCAAAATTCCCAAATCCACTTAGTAATTAAATAATTCAAACCAAATCTAAATATTTATCGATATATACGTATATAACTTTATAAATGCACTTTATTAAATACTAATGGCATTCAAACAAATAAAATTAATTTAATAACTAATATTTCATAAATATTAATTAATTCAATTAATTTACAACGATCATAAATTAATTAAATCATGTGGTTTTTTTGGAGCATTCATCATTACGGTCGTGCGATCCAAATGTGTAAATTCAGTCAGTGATTAATATCGAATTATTCAATTATTAACTTCATCTTAGCTATTGGTATGACATTTTGGCTGAATTTATCGCTTACACATTTTTTTGGTAAAATCCAGTTTTACTTATTATAAGTTGTACCTTGTAGTAATGATTATATACATCATCGTTAAAACTATATCACATTAGGACTTATGGAATTTGGTTCTGGTAAAAACTCCAACATCATCCACATTCAACTTTGTAATTTCAAATACAAAATCCTCGGCTCAATAGCAACAATTGTTATTAATCGAACTGTTCTAGCTAGAAACTTTGATTTTGAGTTGACTACAGTTAACCGTGATACTAACCCTTTATAACCAAGGAGATGAATTCTCTATTGAATAATGTTTCGCTTCCAATGCTTAAACTCAGACCCAACCATAGTTATTCGATGAATGTCATTCCACGATTTAACTATAATCGAAGTGGAATGTCCACACTGAAGTTCCATAATATTCTCAAGTCGAGAGAACCGTGTAACATCGTCACTTCAAGATTATCTATTTGACGTTAGTCATATTAACCAATAGAGAACTCTTAAGTGAGTCATTCCATAATTATCCAATAACTATCCATACGTAACTCCTTGGTACCCTAGCAGGCATGAGAAATACACTACTCAATATTTGGAGAGTGTTACGTACTCTAGTCTCAACGGACGAATTAATATCATTTCTTGAAACATCTTGATTAGGAATATTTAAAACAATATGTTATTTTCAATGTGATAAAATTCTCATGATTACAATACTTTGTAATTACTTCACATAACATGTCATTTAAGGATTTCCATCCATATACTTTAATTAATTACTTAATTATTTATATCACTATATAACAAGTATATAATAGAAAGAAAACAACTTTTATACTGAACAAGTTTGGGCACACCCTTAACTCTGTTGTATACAATAGATATAAATCTCAATATATATGTGTGTGTGTATAGTTATACCCATCTTTGTATTATATTATGCTATGTTGTTACGTAACATATACATAATACATTCAAGATTAAATACTTAGTTGAATTAATTGATACAGTTAATTAATGAATGTAAAATAAAGTTAAATGAAATATGATTCTATTTAATAACTAGACTGGATTTAGTGAAAACCATTAGACTTCATTGGCCCATTATGATCCAAGTAGGTAATTTTTTTGAAATCTACCCATTTCATCCATTGCAGACCAGCCTAATTCCTACACTATATAATTTTGCATGTGATATAATATGGATTAAATATTCATATTCTTGTATTGGTATAGAATTCAAAACTCATAGAAGATAATACACTGTCTTGGTAAATAAACACTTAAATGACCAAGTTACGAATGTATTTAGTAGTTGTATAATTTGGTTCTTGAACCAACAACATGCAAATGATTTACCGGTAAGTATATTTCATACTTCTTTATCAATCCTACTTTGGATCATTTGTATATTTCAATTAATAAACAACTTTATCAACTACATTAGATGTGCAAATTTATTGAAGTAGATAATATAATTTTATATGGCATATGTTCTTATAATATTAGAAAGGTTAAATATTATCATTTCAATTTTCTAATAAGGCTCCCACTAGATTTTTATGTTTCTTATAACGACCCACAAATTCACCACTTCGATTTTTTTTTAAATATTAAAATTTAAGATTTGTTAACATAAATGATAATGTTTTGAATAATAAATAACATTGGTAATCTTATTTTTGAATAAACATTTAATATATATAGACACACACACACTTTGGAAGATATATCGATAAAATGATCAAAAATTGTTTTATCAATAAACAGCTCTTGAACCATCCAACATCGTGCACGGAGCTGGATTCATACACTCAGTTATATATATAAGTGAGAATATGTAATAAAATTATTTATTTTATTTATGAAAATAAAATCCCTTTATGACATTATCAATGTTATCACCATGTTTGTATAAATTATTTTTGAATTTAAATTGAGTTTAAATGATTTAATAATTATTTTAATTATTAAATAAAACCTTTTAATTATTATATAATGATAGAAATATTATTATCAAACTTTGTTTACAAATACACACACACACACACACACACACACACATATATATATATATATATATATATATATATAAAATAAGAAGTGAAAATATGACAGGAAATCGAAATCGGAATCCGTAACGATTCAACGTAGAAAAGTTGTGCACTTGTGAGTCATTTGAGATATACATATGCACATATACATGAACACATTCACATGCACATGAACACATATATACATACAAATATACTTATACACATATATTACAAAATATCTAAGATATTTACCTAAAACTTCATCCTTAAGTAAACCCAAAGTGAACCTCTTATACCCTAAGTACAAGCACATGGCTACACACATGGGAAGGGGATGCTCGACTGAGAATGATAAGGTGAGAGCGGGTGCAATGGGGATGAAATGGTGATGTGTTTGTATGGAAATATCATGATATTTCCATCCTTACATTTGCCTATAAATATCACCTACCTCTCTTTACTTCATTCACACTTCTTCTTTATAAAATTCCTAAGCACTTCACCCTCTTCTTCTCTACATTAATGGCTTCCATAGCCTAAGAAGAAAATTTTACAAAATCAAAACAAAGTTATACCAAAATCATTTAAAATCTATACCACTTCAAACCAAAGTTCAAGTTAGTGATCTCTTATCGCTTCCTTCTCCTCCACCAAGGTCGTGTGCAACCAAGCCCTCCACTACCACTTGCCAAGCAAGACCAAGCCCTTTCAAGCCTCTAAGACCAAGGCTGAACCCCTAAGAGAATTTTTGTTAGTAGTCATGAGCTTCGATTTCGAGATAGCGGAGCTATAGCCATTTTAAAGTTAGTCCGATCGAAAATCAAGTAAGAAACTCTATTTATATATATAAAATGGTGATGTGATATGATTACTATAAATTTTTACCATGCTTGATCATCAAGTATTGGTTGTTTTAATATAGTGTTTAATTGTGTAAACAAGTCACGTTAAATACACGTCGATATTACACAAGGAAATCACTTTCTGAATCAAGTTATAAAAGTGATATGGAATCACTAAACCCATTTAAAATGGTTTAAAATAATTTAGAAATGTTTTGTAAACATTTAAAAGTGTTTTGAAAAAGTTTGGAAAGAATATGAAAATTTACTTAAAATAGGCGCGTTATGTAACGGTAGTTCGCGATTTTGCGCCGTAGAAAGTTAAATCCATTTATATGATGGAATCGGAGTCAGAATTCTTTATAATAAGAATTTTTTGAACTCTTATAATCATAGTTTTCAAACAAAGAAAACGAATGAGATTTTGTTTAGTAGATTTCGAAATATGAGCAAAAAAGTTTTCAAAATAGTCGCGATTTGGCAGTTCGGAAACCAAAGCAACAAATTCTTTAAAATTGATATTTTGAATTCTTTAAAAATATGGAATAAATTCTATAAATATTTTAAAATGTTTTAAAAGAGATTTGAGTTATAAAAATAGATTTCTAAATGAAGTAAAAGTTGTTTTGATCAAATAAGCCTTAAAAGTACCATTTGCAGCACTTGTAATAACTTTTAAAATATGGCATCAAAACTTAAGTATTCTTTCTCAAATCTTTTATAAATATCTTCAAATAAATATTTAAGTATTTTAAAGATGATTTGGTGGTTTTATAATTTATATTAAAAAAATTTAAATAAATGATTTAAAGAAAAGCTATTATAATTAAGTGATTTAATCTTGGCTCTAAAAGCCGATGAGTAGACTGGATTTTTCTATTTGTGGAGATGTTCAGGAGCAACTAGTGCCTTAGCTCACCTGGCCTCTTTCCTAGGCGAGGAATGGATAAGGTCGAAATGTCGAAAAAGCGGCAAGTATAAGGATTTAATTTTACCAAATTTAATACAACTTGGATTGTATAGAAATAATCTTCTTATACCTGGTATTAAATTCTAAGGAGGGAACCCGTACTATTCATATGAATTTAAAAGGTGATTTCACCATTATTCGACAGATAGTAAAGGTTGAATACAGAATTGATGTTGAGTAGAATTGGTATAATTTCTATTGACCCTTTTTAACTTAATAATGTTTTTCAATATGACTTATGAAAATGATTTGGTATTTCCAAAGTTAAAGAGAGGTTTAATAATTCCGTATCTACTGAAAAGAAATGCTTTAAAAATATATATCTCCAGAAGATATTTTTGATAAAGAGAAAGTAATTAATCAAATGATAAGCACCTATTTACTTAACATCATTTTATCAATGATTGGTTCAAAAGAACCAAGAACGGATTGGGAGATTCCTATCCGTAAACCACTTTGAACCAATTTTTAAGTTTGAAGTGAAGATATGGAATGATAATAAATGGAATGAAGGGCTATTGTCACTGACCCTTGGGGGAAATTTCCCATATCATATATGTGGCAATAGTATCTTCATTTGATCTTCGATGTAAGGGCTGCGTGCTACTAATCCTAAGGATGATTCCCGACAGGATGTGGTAGGAGAGTTCATTCAGTTTGTCCTATTCCTGGACAACTTGTATAGACGAATGTCTGACATTACATTTCTAAAATACACGTACATTGATTTTTACAAATGTACATCTTTTTGGTGGTGTAGAAAGTTACTATCTTACACTTAACACCCTTCTCTGAGACGTACGAGCTCAGAGGTTGTACATTTAGGGAAATCAATAGTGTGTGATGGAATTGGCAATGTGGCATTCAAAGTGGAATGTGTTATGTAAAAGGTAATCGTTACCTTGGGCCTCACCACCTGGAAATGGCTTAAACAGGGCATGTTGTAAGGCTATGTGGTTCGCAACCATTAGGGTATGGTCATCACCGTTGTGTATGCTATGGGATCCCGGATAGATCAGTTACGATCGAGGTGATGTCATATTCGGTTAAATCCACCACTAGATGGGTCTACGGGTAGGCGGTCTTGCTAGGTGTAGAGGTTTCAAAGGTGTTGATCCTCGGTACATCCCTCTAGAGATGTACTATACCGAAGGTAGTTCCTTACCTATCATTGTAAGGAAATCCATTCTCTAATAAGTGCCTTCAAACTTGATTGTAGAACCTATTATGTTGGAATTTAATCAATGTAACAATTTCGGCTAAGATTGTATAAGTTTACTTGGAAAATGTTTTCAAAAGAATGTCATTAAAAATAAAATTACCAGATTTTACGTAGTAAAGATTTTGGTTATCATAAGGTAAAAACCCATTCCGTGTTTATGTGCGGCGTGGTCTTATGAGATACCTTTTGTTTTCAAATATCCATATTTTGAGTTTCTCACACCAGTTCCATGACTGATGTAGGGTTTATTTTATTTTTCCCTTAAACTCTGAGCGCCTTATTTTTTGGGTAGCCAAGTAGTTAGGTAACTTGGAGCATTTTGGAAGGAGCATGAAGCATTTGGATCCTATGTAGATAGTCATCTATTTCTGATTCCGATGTATTAAGTATGTTGTATCCACCAGCACTTGTGAGGATAGGCAGTTATAACTATCCTGGCTGGATTAGTAATTACTAGAACTCTGATGGAGCAATTTGGAGTAATTACATGTACTACTCATATGTATAATTAATGTTGAATACGATGTGAGATTCTATTTTGTTTCTCTTATATCTTTATTTTCCTTACCCCATGATAATCCGCCTTTTCGACACTTGGATTTGCAGAACGTGAATACTGAGGATGTATTAGTGTCAATTTCTAAGGGTCGAGGAGGTGGGTCGTCACATTCCTTTAAACCCTAAGAGAAATACAAAATATTTCGATTTCTATAGTGAGTGTTAAGACTCGCTTGTCATGGGATTCCGACCTTGAGTTTGCTTAACTAATCATAGGGCTATAAGCGATGGATAACTCCTTATTGGTTGTACCATATAAAACCACTAACTTTGTTCATCTACCCTAATCTCGATCTCGACCTTAAGTTTTCTCAACAAATCAAGAGAGATTATCCACTCTTACCCATCAATTCACAATGGTCTTATTATAATGAACAAACCTTGAGTTTTCTCAATAAATACATGCTTGTATCTTACCTCATCTAATAATATTAATAGTACTACACATAACATCCCTAGCTTGAGTTTGCTCAACAACTAGCGACTATGCAAGTAATCTATCAATACATAAATGGTAGAGAACAACTTTACGTATTTGAGATTTATAATCTCTAGTATAACATTAGGGTGATATTGATTTAAGGATAGCGTATTTCTTAAAAAAACCTCGAGATTCAAGTGTCGGACATATTTCAAATCATGGTATACATACTATACTTATTTTCTTATTCCAAAAATCTATTTTGGATTTATTTCAGCTCCACTTTCATTATATTTACACAAATATAGTTAAATAAGTTTAACTTGTTTATAACCACTTATAATTTAATTAATTTATACAATATTTATATGTGTATTATTAATTAAATCACATTAAATTAACTTTAACCGTATTAATTAAATCATATTTAATTTAATTAATTTATTTATTTTAATTAACTAACTTAATTAAATTTTATTTAAAATTTAAGAATTTTTTTATTCATCACTATTTAAGAAGAATATTCAATTAAACCATTATAGTTTCATATATATACATATACATACATATATATGTGTGTGTGTGTTAATTATTAACAATTTAATTAAATATTTCATAAATTTCAAAAAATTATTTTGTTTTATTTCTCAAAATAATTTTGAGTAAATCCAAACATTTTACGTTACTGAATTATAACCTTTACTATTTTATTTACATATATACCAACACATATAATTTAATTAATTATTTATCAAATAAATCAATTATTTAATTAAACAATTTAATTAAATGATTTTGTAAACTTTAAATTTTTTATTTAATTTGCCTTAAACAATTTAAGGTAAATTTTAACTATAATCATAGTTACATATACATAAATCATTGCATATTTTATATTTTAATTAATTACGTATTTAATTAATCAAATTAATTAAGTATTTATAAAATTTTAAAAAATATTGAATTAATTACTCAGAATAGTTCTGAATTTTTTTAGAGCTTTTTTATAATATTTATAAAATATCTCTTTTTATATTAAACTTAACATTTAAATTTTAAATACCTTTTAAATTTTCAAATATCATTTTGAAAATTAGCCCAAGCCCAAAAATTAATTTGAGCCTTTACAAGTGGGCAAACCTTTTGGACTCACTCCACCCATTGGACCAGGCCGGTAGCCAAGGAAGAAAGAAAACTTGATTATTCAATTCCAAGTCTCGACACTACTTTTCTAGATACACATTGGATAGGTAGGCCTAGTTGGACCAAATGTTGATAATTAGACCTCATAAACCATTTGACTATGATACCATTGAAGGAACCGATTAGTTTATAACGGGCGAAATAGGTGGATTTCAAAAAAAATCCTATTTGGACCAAAGTGAGATTATGAAGTCTAATGCTTTTCCCTAGATCCAATCTAGCTATTCAATAAATCATATTTTATTTAACATTATTTTATATTTATTGATTAATCACATTAATTAATCTAACTAAATGTTTTATCATCGAATGCATACATGATACATTCAAATAAAACATTTAGTTAGTTTAATTAATAAATATAAAATAACATTAAACAAAACATGATTTTATTGAATTACTAAATTGGGTATAGTGGAATCCATCAGACTTCATATGCCAACTATGATCTAGATAGGATTTTTTTTTGAAATCAACATATTTCACCCACTACCGACCGACCCGATTCCATTATATACTTGATAACATACAAAGTTATAAAATCGATATCATATGAAAATTACAGACTCGATAGCATATAAAAGTTATAAGCTTGACGTACGTAAGTTATAGACTCAATAAGATATGAAAGTTATAGACTCAATAGTCAATAACCATAAACTTGAAAGAATTAACTTATACACATGATAGCTATAAATTTGGCAGCTTTGTTTTATGAACTCGATAGTCACAAACTCGATAATATTGGCTTATAGACTCGATGGCTATAGACTCAATAGATTAGCTTATACATAGATAGTAATAGATTCGATAGCATTAGTTTATATACCCTATAGCTACAAGCACAATGACATTATCTTATAAACTCGATATCTTATATGATCGATAAGTATATGGTCGATAGTCCCATTCATACAACAATTAAGAAGATGATAACTTATGTATATGTGATAGCTAAGCATTTGCACATAAGATAGCTAGTAATTTACAATTTTCGTTAATTAAAAGGTATGAATTATTGGAAGCATTTTCGAAAGCCAGTTTCCATGATGTTTATCTTGAATTTTAAATGAAATAAATTTATGGAATAAATAGTAACAAGTTAAAACGGAAACGTGTAACAACTCGACTTCATCATAATATAATAAATTAAATTTTATAACAGTAAACTATTCGAGTGCAATTTTTGATAAATTTTATTTTTAAAATATATTTATTGAGTTAAAATTATTTGATTAAGGATTTTTTTTAGTTGATCGAATTAGTTAATAAATTCCTTTATGAAAATATTTTGAACTCAAATAGAATAATAACTATGAATATAAAACATTTTCATATGAAAACAATTTTAATATGATTGAGATAGTGAAAAGAAGTATTATTCGATTTTAATAAAATCAATAAATCAAGTTAAACAATTATTGAATTTAAATATTTTGTTTAAAATTATCGAAATATACTTTGTAAAACAAATAGTAACTCAATGTAAATTGAAAATGTATTTATATGTAAATGATAAAGTAATTATATGAAACAATAATGAATTGGAATTTTGCATAGGAAATTGTTGTTAAAATGGCTTGAGTACAAATTCTCAATATTTGATAAATACAACTACAACTCATCATCTCTCTCCCTTTTTATTCATTCAAACTTGTCCCCTTTTACTTCTCCCTTCTTTTCCTTTCAACCCTAAATCACGCACGCTAAAAAAGGATGATTGTAGAGGGAGAAGGCAACGCTCATGGTGGTTGTTGTGTGCATTTAGAGTACAAAGGAAGAGCTCATGATATTTAAGACTGCGGTGTTATGTAACATTGCGATAGAAATTATAATGGAAAAGTAGGACTTAAAATATCAAGCTATAAAGGAAATCAGATTTCAAGCATGGTAATGAAGGTGAGTATCATTAATGCTCACATATAGGTTTAGTAGATTATTTACATGGTTGTTCATGATGGTTTGATGTGATGAATTTGGTTAATATTGGTTGTTATTGATTGAAATAGTATTGCATACTTTTGATTAGTCGATGATTTGTGAATACTAGTTGAATCTAATGCTTTGTTGATTGCAATGATCAATTTGTGGCTACCTATCATATTGTATTTAAATAAAAATCATGGCCCAATTGTGTTGAATCGGTGTATGTTGCATTGTGATAGTTTTATGTTGAAGTATAACTTGAATTGTTTCCAAAATTGATTGAAAATAGGGAAATTAAGTTAAAATTCTTTGGAAATATTTATATAAATTTGTTTGAAGTGTGCATGCGTGTGTGCACGCGCATTAAAAGGCGAATTTGGAATTTAATTATATAAAGGAAATTTATAGGAGGAAGGAGTTAAAGAGATGTGTTGTGATAATTTCAAATTAAATGAGAATTTAAAAGAAGAATTTCTTTGTAATTAAATAAGAGTAAAATATTAAACTTTGTAATTAAATAAGATTTTGGACTAGAATGAAAATTTTATATTTAAAACCTCTTTAAAATTTATATTGATATTTGAATTTAATATGACGATTTTTAGTATGAGTATTTTTAGAATAAAACCTCTTTTCAATCAATAATAGGTTGAATTGTGTGTATTTCTATATTGTGGGAATATTGAATAAATAGATTAGTAATATCTAGTGATATGGGACATTCGATAATATTTTTCTGGTTTTCTTTTGACGCATCGCATATAATATTGTGTGTTTGTATTTAGTGCTATTTACAAGCATTTAGTAAATGATCGACTAACACTAAGTGGTATGGGACACTTAAGTAATATTTGTTTGATAACTTATTGTATGTTAATGTCACTTATTATTAGAGATGCAAGATTATGAATTTTGGGTATCGTCTTGAGGTTACTCTCCATGGACTTGTAAGCCTAGAGTTATTACTCTCTAGAGCTTATTAAGTTGAGAGTCTTATTGAATTACTCTTTTAGGGCTTGTGAGTCGAGGGTTACTACTTTCGTTAGGACTTATTGAGTCATGACTTTTGTTATGGACCAATGTTGAAGGGTTTATGCCGTTATTGTGAGTGCATGATTCATGCCACTATATAGTTATGTATCTTACCTGGTTGTTGTAGTGCTTGAATGTTTTGTTACATATCTCCTAGGGTCACTCAGTCGAGAGTCTCTCCTCTCTAAGGGTTGTTGATCAAGATTATATTATTGTGCTGTATTTTTTGTTGTGGTATTGTATATTTTATTATACATATGCATATCTCCTAGAGCCTATCCATTAAGAGTATTATCTCTCCTAAAGTTGTTAGTTGAGATTTATCACTATCATCTTGAGTTACATATATATGTTATTTTTGCTTGGATTGATGATGTTCATATGTGAGTGCATTTCTTTGAGATTTAACCTTATGTAATCATGCTATATTATGTGCTATTTTAGGTGATTAGTGTATTTGATATGATTACTATGAGATTTTCACGTATAATCATATATTATTTATTGTTATGATTAACGATATCGTGCACTACCCAGTATTTTCTGACATCATTTCCTAAACATAGTCTGATATGTTTATTATTTATATAATACTCGGGTCAGTTCATGAATTTTCAGGTCAAGTAGTTAATATCAATATCGAGTATGTATCAATCAAGTAGTGATACAAGATATTTTAAAATATTACGATGATATAAGATAATACGGTAAAATAGCGGATGTGCCTTTAACATGTTATTAACAATATTATACTACGTTATAATGTTATAATAATGTTATGTTCTTACATATTTAGATACATGATTCCAAATTACTATTATAGATTGCATGTAGTTTATAAATTATAATTTATCCACTAAGATATTCTACTAAATACAAGTCATAAAATAGGCTAATAAAAACTAAGAAATTCGTATAATGTGCATCTTTATTATTTTCTTCATTTTCATACTGTATTCTTTTTTCTTCGGTCATCCAATCATCTTTGTTATTTTCAATTTTTTTCATTTCGTAGTTTTTCATTTTCATTTTTTGCTTAAATTACCAAACAAGTAATGTTGGTTTGATACTGATTACTACTTATAACATATTCTTTATCGATATGTCTAATATATAACTTTACTGCTCCTCAACTTTATATTTCTTGGTGCTTGATATTAAGTAAAACAAAACAAAAATTCATAATCTAACTTAACAACTAGAAATAATGAATAAAGAAAATAACTAGAAAGATAAGTACCTATTACACGATCTTGCTTTTAGTAGTAAAGGTTTGCGTAAAATAAAAATACGAAATAATGGAATAAGTAGAGAGATTTATGAAGAAGACCAAAAAGTATGGTTAAAACTAAAAAATTAGGGCATTTGGATTTCTAATATGATCTACATATTGTTATTCAGCATATACTAAAAACAAACATTAAGAATGTGGAGAATTTTATTTTTAATTTTATTTCATCCAACCCTTAAATAATGAACACTATTCACTAAAAAAATTCGTTATTCTACACTAAATATGGAAGCGATATATCACCATATATCAAATGATATACAAGTAACAAGATCTTGGAAAAAATATTAATTAAGGGGAGATATAAGAATATCGATGATATAACAGCAATACTATCTGATATAAACTACTTAATTTTCAAGTACAGAGACACGTTAGTTTTTTAGGATGTTGGACAATTATTTTGAGGAGATAGTTTTTAGCCTTATGATATATTTTTAGAGTCTATATCTGTATTTGTTCTTTTATTGTCCTCATGTGTGTGCATGTCTATATGTGTGTGCGCGCGCATGTGTGTGTGATGATGTTTGGGATGTATATTGTACTTGACTCGTATCGATGTATATTTTTGTAGTAGGTCGGATATTTCTTTTTAGACCTACTTGTTATGTATATCGACGATGTTATACTTTTTCGTTTCATTTTGTGACTCTATGTTCTATATTTTTGTCATGCATTATTATGTCATGGAAAATCCACATGTTTATTGCTTTATTCCAATATACCGTAGTTTACATGATGTATTACATAAGGTAAAGTTACATATAGGTGTTAGTCCAAGGGAAATTCATGTGTGGTTGTCCAATATTCACGTGTGGTCGCCTTATACTTTGTGTTGTCAGACAGTATTACTCTGTAATACTTGGTAGTTTAGGTATAGAGATGTGGCATTATTAACGACTCAATCCTAGGGTAAGCTAAGAAATGTGTAGCGACTCGAACACTTCGCCTTCGAATATTGAACCATTTTGAAATATAGTTAAATGTTATAAATATGAGTTTATAACCTTGTTAGATATCATTTAATTAATGAATAATGATAAGAAACTTGTTTTTGAAACTTGTTTACAAATATATATTCTTCGAAGAAAAATCAATAATATAACCGAAAATTAGTTTATCAGTAAATAGTTTTTCGATCTATATTAGTTGTTTGAACTATATGGCACTTGACTAATGATCAAATGAACACATTAGCAACTAATTAACACACAAAACTCTTCATGAAGCATGGAACATTTTAGAAGCTTCCATTAGGATAAGAGATATTATCATGAGAGGGATATAATGATAAGTAGCATAAAGGAGAAGTGATGTAAAGGATAAGTGTTGGAAGGTGAGTCTTCCATGGCATGGTAGGGGGAGTGAAGGAAAGCTTAGGCAACACCATATGAAGCTTACAAAAGGTGGGGCAAACCCTTAGGAATAAATCACAAATTCACAAACCATAACCTAGCTCTCTTTAATGACATCTTCTTCATCATCATCTCCAAATTCCTAAAGCAAAATAATTACAAATCAAATCCAAATCAACTCAAATTTGGAGTGAAGCCTTACTACAACTTTAAAAACATCCTACCTAGTTAGAAATTGAAGAAACAAAGCCAAATTTCCCTTACCTTAGAAGGCTGCGAGCAAAGCAGTGGGGTGGGGGGAGGAAAAGCAATTGGAAAGCAAGAGGAGAAAGAAGAAATGTGTTGCAAGGTTGGGCTTAGACTTTGTTAGCTTGGATCTTGGTTGTTATTAGGTTAAAGGTGAGTTAAAACACCTCTTTGAATAGAAAATATAACATATATATGTTGTGTTTGATTGTGTTTAAATTGTTGAATTATTATTGACATTATTGAAAACATTAGTTTGACTCTTGTTTCGAAAAAAAGAAGTATATGTGATCCATGTCTATGGACTTGGAATGGACTTGAACGGACTTGCATGACTTTTGAAAAGACCTTGGAACAAAACATGTAGGTCATACATGGACTTTGGTTTAGATCGGACTCGGATTTGTAAGTGCACTTATAGCAATAGTCGCTAAAGATGCAGTTTGGAATTGCCTTGTTTTTAGCGATTCTATGGAATTTTGTAGGGAGATTCTTAGGGGTTTCACACCATACATATAATTTTTTATATGTATGTTTTTATATCAAGAGCTTGGATAGTAAAAAGTTAAGTAACATCTCGAAAAGTGGCCAAAACTTCACTTGTGCAAAACTGCCCCGTTTAGACATGATTTTTGGACTTTAAAGGTTTGAAAAGATATTTAAATTTAAGTATTTTATTTCATTCTTTTTACAAGTATTTACTAACTCATATTAGAGTATTTCAAAAATGCTTTGAGATATTTATGAATTTTTAAGAATTAGTTGTGAATTTTTAAAGAAGAAGATTTTATAATAAAACTTGCTTTTCCAAGTTTTTAAGGAAATTATAAACTTGTTAATTTCAAGTAATATTTTAAGTAAATGTTTTGAAACCTATTATAAGTATTATAAAGTATTTTAAAAGCATTTTTAAGTGTATATAGATTTTAGAAAATATGTTGACTATTTTATCTTATGAAATAAAATATCTTTTAACTTATTTATTTACATATCAAGTTTTGGTAAACAAATTACTATGCATATATATCATTTTAAAAAAGGATTTTAAAAGTATAAACTATAGGTTTTGAAAAGGAGTTAGAATTTCTTAATGGTCAAATGATTAATTGTTTAATTACTTTTTGAAAAGTAATTAACAATGCTTAACACTAAAAGCCGACGAAGTAGGCTTATCTATTTGTGAGAGTTAAGATTGATTTTCAAGTAGGGATGGAGCAATAAAGCTCTAACCTACTGGTTTCCCTCTTGAAGCCAAAAAATGTCAGAAACATGTTAATCGTGTTGATTTCTAACTTGTTTATGGAAATCATCAATATTATACTTAACACTAAAAGCCGATGAATTAGACTTATATATTTGTGAGATTCAAGAATGAAGTGTCTGGGCAAGGCTTTGATGTAACCAGTGCTCTAACTTACATGGCTTCACTCTTGGATGAGTAATAGTTTAGTTGGAATGTTAGAAATGAGTTAAGTATATGAATATTGATTTGTATAAGCAATTGTTTTGACTAGATAATCGATTAGTCGATTGTCGAACTTAACCTAATATTAACTTAGGAAGTTATCGAAAGACTTTGCGATTTCATACCAATGAGAACCCCTGGGGAGGAGTATTGGTACAAAATGTTTCTAGCTTTCGCTTACTTCTGAGAGAACAAGAATTGAGCTAACCAGGAATTCATCAATTGGTTTTGGAGAGTCTGGTAAGCGGTAAGAGTTTACTTATATGAAATGACTCAATCCCGTAATCAATTCAAAACCATATACGTGATCAATGTTCTGGGAGCGTTTGTGAAGTGGAATATAATAGAGTTGAACTGTCTATCATAAGGTTACGTCCAAGGGAAAGGTCAGTGTTAGCATTCGTCGGAGGACTTATGAGAGAATCTATATGGAGATTCGAGATCTGTTCGAGACGCGCGAATCCATGTAGCGATTTATGATTTGTTCAAGATAATGGAATCCATTTAAGGATTCGTGTTCAATTCGAGTGGTAAAGACTCGTGTAAGAGATGTCGAACGTAACTTCGGCATTGAGAAAATGACAAAAATAGAGAAGGGGCATGGCCATAGGGGTTTGGCTAACCTCAAGGGTATATCAACTCTATATCTAGAGAAGCTTATTGATTGTTGCTAGCGCAAGTTAATATGACTCGAACCACACACCGAGGATAGTCTAGTTATGTTTACCTTAAAGTATATTCTATCTAGAGATAAACGATGCTCGAAAGGTAGTTTCTGATCCTTGTCGTGGAGTTCGGATACGGCCGGACCGAGGTGATCTCCATGGAAAAATCCATTTGCGAACATGTCTTAGCGGTATTGCTTGTATACCTATTATTGTTGTGGCATCCGCACAACAACTATTTGATACGATTTATGTGCTACGCTCTAGACATTATCTATCATATCACTATATGTTAAACATAATAAATGGTTGGTTTCATTTGAGGGAAAAACTGTTGCGGTAATTCGTACGGTCTCAAAAAGGTGCTAATATATGTCACTCTTATTTCCTGAGTTTCTCACATTGGTTTTGGGCGCTATTTTCTTATAATGCTTGGGTCAACCACGTGTATGTTTCCAGATTTAGCTACAAATGCTTTGGATCTTATGAAGAATAGCTGGATGATTACCTTCCGTAGTATTCATATTTCCACTGCATTTTGTATTGTATATATTAGCATTGTGAGGACAGACAGTTATAATTGTCCAGGCCGATGATGGTACTTAGGTTTTAGTAAGTCTAAAATTTTTGTATTTAGAGTAACCATTTATACTATTCCTTTGATATTATATAATACTGTTCCATTGTGAGATTCTAATGTTGTGTTCTTCCTTTCTTGTTCTATTCTTTTTTTTATTTTACCCTAACTTTCTATCTTTCCGACACTTGGGTGCTCGGGACATAAATACCATGGATGTATTTAGTATCGATATTCGAGGGTTGAAAAGTTAGGTCGTTACAAAATGATAAGTTGTCATTTAAATAATATAGATGATAATTTTTTTATCTAAAACTATTTAATATTTTGACCTAAAAATGTAGGTCTATGGGATGTGTAGGTGCACAATTAATAAATTAAAGTAACGTAGTAAGCCCTGGATTTTTAAATATGTTCACTTATAGAGATATTAAATGATTGGGTGCCACGCTTAGTGAAGTATAAATTCAATCGATATATGGCAGGGTGTCAAGGCTTAGGAAGTCTAATGGGCTCAAATCAACAAAGTGACTTTATAGTGAGTAAATAACTTCAAAGTGGATGTAATGAATGAATGAATCAACAATGTGAAACATAAGTGTTTCTGAGACTAGGAGAGACTACTGACACTTAGTAGGGATGAATGTATTAAGGGTGATTATATTCAATCTCCTAGGAGAGTTAGGTTGGCTCTAGTCACGGTGTCTTCTAAGGTGGATGAGTGGCCATTTCACCCATGATGTTGTTTAAGTAAAATGAATCAATGATAGATAAACCTAGCGTAGTAATCATTAAATAAATTTAACAATGGCTTATAAATAGACACTAAAATAGGAGCTTAAGTGATGCATGTGAACGTGAATGATAATTATGTGAAATGATTCATAATACGATGGCAAGTATAGGTTGTACTTATGATGGTAATGATGTTTCCATGATATGGTTCATAATATTTAGGTAAGTATATAATATATTTATGATTGAAGTATTGCTTGTATAACCATGCTTATGATATGACTTTTCTAATATTACATGGTATGACATATTTACTGTTATGATCAGTGAGGAGAAAACCCATTCCGCTAGGCAACGTGGTCTCACTATATTTTGTGTTTAAGGATAAATATTACTTATACTAGGTTAATGTTTGATCCCTATTTTTATTATTCTTTTCCCCATAAATTAATGGGTACACATTAAAGTAGGATGAGTTTATTGGATTGATTCGGTTACCTTGAAGATGAATAAAAGCTCCAAAGATAAAGTAAGAGGCCTAATAGTTTTTTAATTTTTCTTTTGAATTCAGCTGTTTTAAAACTAGGTTATATAGTTGGTTGAGTGAATATTATGGCATCTTTACATGTCAAACGTATCACTATTATCTATGTTTTTTTATATTTATCCCTACATGGGCACATTATTGGAAACTGTAACAAACCGGATTTTTCTAACCTCGAAAATTGACACTAATACGTTCACTGTATCTCATGCCGAATATTCAAGTGTCGGAAATACCGATTTGTTAGGGTGAAAGAAGAAGGTAAAAGGTAGAAGAAAACTAAACAGCACATAATCTCACAATGTGGTGAATAATATATAATACAACAATGATCTTTACAAAAAGGAACATCTTTATTCATATATACAATATCAGAGTACATCAGACATATCCTAAATTTGGACAGTTATAGGAACCCGTCCTTGCTATTGACAAACATACCAATGCTATATTTCAGCGGAAAGATATACGTGAATACGTCCTGATCATCTAGCTACTTCCCAATTCCAAAGTATCCAGCTAAACTTGGGAAAAACATACTCGGTCTAGCCCGGGCATTATATGAATAACACCCGGGTCAGTCTGGTAAACCAGCATGAGTAAAACTTGATAACATGTAACAACCAAACTGATTTTATACTCGAAAACTTTTCAAAACAAAGGGTACCTTGTAAGACCACACCGCACATAAAAACGGATGGGTTTTACCTTACAATAACTAAAACATTTTATATCATATCAAGTGATATTATCATAATGTCTAGGGTCAAAGTAAAATATTAAAATAGCTGGAATGCTTGCATCTCACGTTCCAACATATTTGGTATACAACTAAAATGGTAAAGCTCGTATTGGAGAATGGATTCCAACTAATGACCGAGCTACTGGGGTACCACCCGTCATAGTACATCTCTAGAAAATGTACAGAGAGCCTCACATGGACTCCCTGCGAGTTAAGACCAGCCCTACCCCTTACTGGATAGCACAGAATATGTCATAACCTTGGTTGGTATCAACAACCTAAATAGGCCTCGAGCATACATGATCTATAATATCGATCTAGATTGGGTGATGACCATACCCTAATGGTAGCGAACCACATAGCCTTGAAGCATCTCCCATGTTTTAGTCATTCCCGGTTGATAAGGCTTGAGGACACGATTACCTTTTTATATCACTTCCTACTTGGAATGCTAAAACTGCCCTTCCGGCAATAATGCAATGCCAGCATTCATCCATACAAGTTCGTTCTGGGACTGAACGAAACACTTAAGAGCTCCGTCTCTAAATTCCTATCATCCACAAAGATGTCTTCACTTCGCAACGCTTAAGTTGAATCGAAGTGGTTTTCGGATAACATATCCGATCCCGGTCTCTTCGAAACAACATTCGATAGTTTTTGGTAACTCAACCCCTATTCTTTAGGAAATAAACAGATAAAGATAAGAGCATGGATTAACTCCTAACCGTTAGTGAATGGATTTCCTTATCATTATCCTAAGAGAATGAAACGAGATTTATACGCACAGTATAGCATCATCGGAGATGACTGTGCCATATAACGCACGTGTTTCTCCTAGATATTTCCAAAGTTACTTTTGGGTCCAATTTCGATAGTCGGTTATTTAACTATCGAATTACAAACATACAATCAGGAATTTACTTTATATGGAAAAACTAACATTGGTTCATCATATAAGCAATTTCTAGCCTCCTTTTATAAATATTTTATAAATAAAACCATTTTAAATAACTTGTATAAGAATACTTTTACAAAAATATCTGTACCAATCCCCATATCTTCAACATTTAGAAAATATCCATATATTTATCTTAAGGGTATAATTATACTTACAAACCGAGGAAGGTTCCATTTATATTTGATTTAAAAAGTCAGTTATAAAACTTCCTTATAATCCTCTAAAAACATTATAACTCATTTCATCGATCTTCTGGCTATTTACAGAATTTCTTTATATCTTTCAATTGTCTTCTTCATCCTTTTTGTACATTTCCAAAATCATTGTAAAGCCTTTATAAATCCATAAAACCATTTAAAATCTTCTTTAATAAATCCTATTTATAAATTCCCTTTTGTAAATCCATTAAACATCTACTATTTAATGTAAAACCTCGTTCTTTTTATATAAAATACACTTTACAATTTATTTCTTTAACTTAAAAAAATATTATCTAAAAATATTTTTGACAAGCCATTCCATCAACTTAACCCAATTAAATCAGCGATTGAATTAAACATCCTTAATTAATATGATTAATTATTTTAAACACCCTTAATTACAAATCAGTTAACCATGAATATCATAAATAAAATAATTAATTAATTTAAAACACTGCTAATTAAGTGGTTAACTAACTTAACTTCATTTGTAAATCTTAACTTCATTTGTAAATCTTAACTTCATTTATTAACACAAATTAATTTACCTTCGTTAATTACGTAATTTACAAAAGTCACTTTGATTTATGTAAGTTATTAACCTAAATCCATATATTAAAGAAGTTTATTTAATGAAAACCTATTTAGTAGAGTGATTTATAAATTTTAAAAATAAATCTTAAATTGATAATTAAATAAATTAAGTTAAACAATGTTAATAATAAAATTAATTAACCTCAATTAAATATTTAATATAATTATTTAATACCTTAAAATAATTAACGTTAAAATATCAAAATTAACTTTAAATAATGTAAATAAAATAGAAATCAAATTTAAATGTTTTAAATAACATAATTAATCTTAAACCAGTTTCAACTATGAAATTAATGAATTAACATTGATCAAGTCCGAGGCTTAGCGACTGCAAAGGTTTTTAAGCAAGTTACCATCTCTTTCATATCACACGAGTTCAAAAATCGGTGCCATATTCAATATGGTCCAGCTACCAAACTTTCAACACTAGATAATTAACAATCCATAGCTAATTTACCCTCAAACCCATACTGATTAATCCGTAAGATAATTCGTACACAGATTGATAATTTACTTAACACATGCATAATGGGGTTTCATTCTGCTCCATAGATGTCCATAATAATCTATATAACTCAAGTTAACTTAACAGTGTTATATTTGGCCGAATAAACATCTCTAGTTAAGGTTTAAAATTCCAAACGACACTATTTATATAAATAACATAATTAAAATCAGCTTGTTTTCATATGTCATAAAATTCTAAAGGTCCAATACTAATAATCTACATGAAGGCGTAGTATTCGTCAATACGATCACAATGCGAAAATCCGAACATCAATCGGATTTAAAACGAACTCGTTATCGATATTTTTAGTTTTTGTTTTAAATTAAAAACTTAAATCTTTTCTCTCTTTTTTTAAGATCGGGTCGAGCCCAAAAACGAAGAAACCCGACCGCATCATCTTCCCCCTTCTTTCTTCTTCCTCCCTTCTCTTCTTTTTTCCTCCTGTACACGGCCATGGCGTGCATTTCGTCCATGTGCACCGAGCAATCCTTCCATGAAACCTACGCCTCGCTTCACCATCGAACTTCTCTGCTTACGCCTATCCTCCCCCACCCCTCGCCACTCGATCGAAGCCCTCGATCGCGTTTTCATTTTCACGGCAAGCTATAGGCGCGCGACAATTTTTGTCGTCGAAGTCAACAAAAAAATCACCACATGTGCCTCTCTCTTCCCTGATCACATATCCATCCTTCGATTCGAGCATCGCTTACCTAATCAGAAACTAACTTCAACCCTAGTTTTGAAGGTTTCAAATCATCGTCACGGATTATCGTCGAATTTACATGAAAAATTCTTCTCTTCGATACGAACCTGTTGGCGCAGACGGCGTCGAACAATTCGGATTGGTTTGAGAGAAATCATTTTTCAAAGTTTTGACGATATTTTACCCACTTTCAGTTTTTCCAAGATATCTTCATCGATACTCAACGAAATTTTGTGCCGTAAGTTTCTAAAAATACTGCAAGGAAATGTGAACAACTTTCATTTAGATGATCGCGGCTAATTTCAAGTATTAAAGGAGATACGAATTTTTGAAAGAGGGAAAAAGGGTGAATTTTCTTTTACTGTAAGTATCAGTAAAAAAAAGACAAACTCCTCTGTATACATGTGTTTCACCATATCATATACTCAGACAACATATTCCATCATTTTAATTTCAATTACACATGAATCATACAATTTTATTGAAATATGAATTTTAGAAAAAAAAAGAAATGAAGATAGAGTACTCACTGTTAGCTCCTAGAAGGCTTCCTGTTGTTTAATTGAAAGAGAAATGAATTGCATATATGATTAGAGAATGGAAGATAGTCTTATTTATAGACCAACTTTTATTTACCTATCATAAAATATCCTTGCTCAATTAATTATGGACTGTAAACCCCTCATGTGCTGAAGTCACTCACTGAACATAGCCTTAGACTAAACATAGCCTAATTATATGTGTGTTCTTATCACAAGATTTAGTTAGATTTTTCTTATTATTATTATTATTATTATTATTTTAGATAAATAAACTTAGAATATTTAAAGCTTATACGCAAAATTTCGACAATTTAAACAACCCAAAAAATATTCGAAATATACCGGACATATAATATGTCGAATCACTCGTCAAATCCGTTTATTATGTATATATGAAATTTTGGGGTTGTTATAAGCGTGGTAAGAAATTTTCTAAAAAACAACCGACGATATCCAAACTATATTACATTCAAATAAATAGGGTAAATTTTTTATTTTCGATCGAGTTTTCAAAGGATATACATATTTTATTCTATTTTAAGTTTTGATTAAATATCTATATAAAATGCGGTCGAATCCCGGGTCGTTACAAAAACTATTATGTGAAGAAATTTTTTTGTAATAAAACTGTATTTAGTTACTCTGTTTGCTTAATTTTGTTGAAAAGAAAAACCAACCCTATTTAGTCACTTGGGGATAATTCTGCTGATGATTACATCGTAATTGTCCTTTATTTTCAAGTTTTTTAATATGGGATGTTACAACTTAATATCAGAGCTTAGATTAGGGAAACCTTAAGAAAAAAAGAAGCTAAGTGGAGATTTAGGTAGAAAATAAATAATTTAGAATGAACACTTTGGGGAAGGGTATATGCTATGTATATAGCATACTTGTAATTTTGATAAAAAAATATAGTTGATATATTTTGTCATGGACTATTTCTTTCACCTTCTTCACTACTGTTTCTTATGAGAACTTACAAAAAGTAAGAATAATGACTAGAAGAGGATGATTGATGTTAGGTGGTGCTACGAAGAATGCTAGTAGGGGAACTACAAGTATGCAGACGAACAACCAAGGATGGGAGACAGCCCCGAACTTTAATGTTGAGGCTGGTGCTAATATGTCTACCCTGATTGCTGGAGCAATGGACATGAACTCTCACTTTTGTCAGTATATGACAGAGATGATGAGGTAATAACTAGCTAAAATTGTTGAGCCAATACCTATGGATAAAAGAGATTTCTCTACAATGAATCAAGATTATAAGAACTATGGAGGGAACGTGTTTACGGGAAAGAACCAGCTCTAGAAATACTGAATTGGCTAAAGATGTGTGAGCATATCTTTGGAGACTTGAGGTATGATGACACTCAAAAGAGGAAGTTGGATTCTTGTCAACTTTATGAAGACGCCTTAGACTAGTTGGAGGTGTTGACTAATGAAATACCAAAGGAGGAAATAACTTTAAATCATTTTAAGGAGCTATTAGAGGCCCAATTTATTCTTAAATTACAGAAGATTGCTTTGTGTCAGAAGTTATTAGAGTTGAAGAAAGGAGAGATGGCATGGGCAAAGTATATTCAATGATTCATTACTTCGTTAGTAGGAAATAATATTTGAACTCCACTGAAGAAGAATTTGAAGTTCATCGAATGTTTGGCTAAGGATTGAACTATAAGGTGATGACGCATTTATTGTGTCCCTTCGAGTTGATGGTGGGGATGGCAAGGAGGTATAATCGATTGTACCAAGAGGAAAATAAAGCTAATCTTAGACCCCAAGAGAATGCAGAACAAGAGGTTTAAATGTATCAAAAAAGTAATAAGAAACAAAAGAAAGGGGAAATACCACAAGAGGAGGATTCCAAGAGGTGAATGTGGTTGATGTTATTTGCTTTAATTGTGGGCAGAAGTGTCACTATTCAACCAAATGTACCATATAGGGAATAATTCGAAGGCCAAGTGGTTTAACATCAATAAGCCTTGCTATAAGAAGTTGGATTGTTCTGATTTGAGATAGGCGAATGTTTATGCTTTAGAAGGGCCAGTAGATGGGCCTTTGGTTGAGGAAAAAAAAGGAAAGGTGTGGTGTTTGATGGTACTATTTTTATCTCCAATGTTTCAGTTAGAGTTCTGTTTAATATAGGTTCTATCCACCCTTTTATTTCAAAGGATTTGGTAGATAGATTTGAGCTAGATGTTACATACGTAGTTATGTCCTTTCTTTTGGTTAATCTGATCGGTGGGTATGCTACTCTTGGATTAAGGTATGTGGATGTAAAGTTTGTTTTGTGTGGAAGTCTATTTCTGTGACACATGTGTGTTTGACTTTGTAGGTTATGGGATTTTTTTGGGTATAGATTGGTTAATATGTAATGATGCTAAAATTTTGCATTAATAGAGGTAATGCCTTATGACTCCCAATGGAGGGAGAAAGAATAATGGTAGCTTTAGATGGGATGAAGGAGAAGTTTGGAGCTTCCTTGTGAACTTAAAGGCTAAAGAAGATGAGATTGATGGAGTGTTAGTAGTTCGAGAGTTTATAGATGTGTTTGGGCCAGTTACAAGATTACTGCCTAGAAAAATGAATGAGCTCTAAATAAATTTGATATAGAAGGAATAATCTATTAGTAAACCACCTAGCAAAATTCAGCCCAAGGAGAAGGAGGAGTTGAAGAAGCAACTAGTGGAACTTAAGCATAAAAGTTTCATTAAACCAAGTAGTTCATTGTGAGAAGTTTCTGTAGTACTTGTGAAGAAGTCAAATCGATCACTTCGGATGTGTATCAATTAATAACTGTTGAATGAGTTGACTATGAAGAATCGTTATCTATTTCCTAGGATAGACAGCTTGTTTGACTAGTTGAATGGAGCTAGAGTATTCTTGCAGCTATATTTAGCATTAGGATTCCATTAATTGAGGGTAGCTAAAGATAGTATTCCTTCAGCCACGTTCAAAACAAGATAAAAATAAAATTAATTGGATAGGTTTTCATCAGTCTTCATCGATGAAATTTTGGTGTATTTTAATAATGTGTGAGACCATAAAATCCATCTTAGATTGGTATTGGAGACCTTGATACAACATAAGTTGAAAGCGAAGTTTTCCAAATGACATTTTTGACGACTTTAAGTCCAGTTTCTTGGTCATGTTGTGTAAAAAAATGGATTGGTACAGGATCCATCGAAGATAGAGACGACTAGTAACCGGAGGAGACCAAGAATGGTTACGGAGCAAGAAGTTTCTTAGGATTGGCTAGCTATTATTGTAGATCAAGGATTTCTTGCATATAGCTACACCCTTGATTAATTTAACCAAGAGGAATGAGAAGATCAAGTGGAAGGATAAGTGTCATGGGTCAGCTCAGGAGTTGAAGGTGTTATTGACAAATACTCCTGTCCTGAATGTACCTGAAAGGAATCGGGATTTGGACATTTATATCAGTGCTTTCGGAACCAAATTAGGAGTGATTTTGATGTAAAAAGGAAGCATGATAGCTTATGCATCTCGGCAATTGAGACTACATGAAGTTCGCTATCCAACCCTAATATAGAGTTGGAAAATGCGATCTTTACATTAAAGAATTGAAGACAATATTTGCTAAGAGAATGATTCGAGTTGTATATGGATCATAAGTATCTAAAGTATTTATGTCCTCAAAAGGAGTTGAATATGAAGCAACAAAGATGGTTGGAGTTTTTGATGGCATATGACTTTGACATAGAATATATGCCTAGGAAGGGGAATATGGCCGTTGATGCTTTGAATAGGAAGCAACAAAATGGAGTGTTAGCCAAGATAATAGAATGAAAGGCCTTGGAGGAATTATCTTCTCGTGGAGTGCACTTTCTTGGATCAGGTGCACTAACAACTGGGTTTAAAGGGTTGATTTCAAAACGTTCCTTTAGTAGTTTCCTCAAGATGTTTAATTTGTGTTTGTGTAAATAAATACTTGTTAATACTAAATCAAATTTAGTGTTTTTGATTAATAAAACATGATTTTACATTTTAATTTAATTTTACCGATTTAATTTTTTTTACTGTTTAAATAATTTTTTTAATAGTTTTGATATCCAAGTTCATAATATAGACATTGAACTATATACATATGTATATATATGTGTGTGTGTGTGTATCACCTAAAGTTTCAAGGGAAAAATTGATTGTTTTTCTTAGGGTCAATAGGGTGACTAAGTGTGATATTATATATATATATATAACATAGTTAAACTTAAGTGAAGAATATATAATTAATAATAATTTTTACAAACACTATATATATAATTTGAAATGAGTACAAATACGCATATATATATAATAATTAAAATAATTTTATTTACTGTAACAAAATAATTAAACAATATAAAACATAAATGTATTAATATTTATAACAATTCAAATTGTTGGCTATTGAATTTGAATTCAAATTTTAAAATAGTTATTTTTGACTTGCTCAAATAATAACTTTTTTATAATGTTGTAGCCGCCAACATATAAAAATATTGTATGTAATAATTTCAACCAAAAATATTATTCTTTGGATAATTCAAAATATATTCAAATTTAAATCTTTTAACTAAGTAAACAAAATTTAAAATTAATTCTTTTTGTGAGCTGAATTAAAATATACATATAATATATATAATTATATTATAAAATAATTTATCGTATTAATAATCCATAAACAAGTAAAAATGGCGTCACAATCAGCCGGCGTTCATAGTTCAGATCTTGGAGGGGAGGATGCAGATGAGGAGGGCTGGACTAAGGTGATGGATCGGAAGAAGAGACTGGTGGCTTCTGACGCAGCATCGAAAGCACATAAGGTAGATCCCCGTTTTTCTCGCGTGAACAACAGGACTTAGCGTTTTCATAATCTCTCAGCTGGATCTGGGTCTCACCATGCTAGATCACGTGATGCGTTTGTTAAAAAGAATGGATTCAGTTCTTCGGCTGTTTTTGCTGTCAATTCAAAGGCCACACCTAAAAGTTGGTGTGATTTGGTAAAGGAAAAGAAGCAAAGTGAAAACATGCAATACTTTGATCCTGAAATTGTTAATGACAGAAAAACTGCAATAATTGGAGAGGAGGAGCTGTTATCTGCAGAGAAGATGTGGTCTAATTCGATTCTGATCTATTTGGTAGGAAAAAGACCTTATTACATGTTTTTCAAAGCATATATCAAGAGAATGTGGCTTCCGAAGGGAAAATTTGAAGTTTTTGCCAGAGACAATGGTTTCTATTTGGTACAATTTGAATTAGAAGAAGATTGTAACAAAATATTAGAAGGCGGTCCGTGGATGATGGATGGGAAGTTCATCATTATGAAGAAGTGGAGCAGTAATATCAAATACGAGAAGGATCTATTACTATCCATTCCTATTTGGGTGAGATTTCCTAATCTCAATTTTGCATATTGGAACCACATTTCTTTGTGTAAAATTGCTAGCACCATTGGAAGACCTATTGCAATGGATGAACATACTAAAAATAGGAGCAGAATAGCTTTTGCTAGAATGCTTATTGAGGTGGATTCGTCATTTAAATTTGAAAATGAAGTGCAAATTAAACTACCTAGAGGTGATTTTGTTATGCAAAAGGTTGAATACGAGTTTATTCCTCCAGTTTGTCATAACTGTGTATGTTTTGGTCATGTGGATAAAGAGTGCCCTATTTCATTTACACAGCAATGGGTAATAAAATCTACATCTAATAATTCTGAAACTAATAACATGGGTATTATTTCAGAGGATAATTTAACTCAACAGACTCTTATTATCAATTCAGAAGGAGTAGTGTATAACAATGCAGAAGTTACTACACTTGATGAGTCAAATGTCCGTGTTCATACAACATTTGATAAAGCTCTCAGGAATCAAAACACAAATAATTCTAATAATAGTAAAGATGTTTCTACATCAGATATGAGTGCAGTGTTTGTTGAGTCTGTTCAGAAACCCTTAATGGAATCGGCAGTTGCTTTCGCAACCTCACCATCAGCTGTTGCTGTAGATTTGCCTTCGGAAGTGGTTACAATTGATGAGGACTCAGTTCATACTACAAATAATGCTAATAAGGGTAATGATGTTCCTCCATCAGATATGAGTGCTTTGAATGCTAAGAAGTTTCAGAAGTCTTTGAAGGAGCCTGCAGTTACAATTGTGGCCTCGCCATCAGCTGATATAGATAAAAGTGTAGTATCTGATTTGCCTCCACAAATCAGCATGGCTGCCACAATTGCAAAGGGATCCTCTACTCATCTTCCTAATATGTCTCATATCCAAAACATTGTAGAAGGACCTCCTATGAGCACTATTACTCTGGATCCATCTAATCAGACATCATTGACAAAAGCCTCGGTCACTTTATCATCATCGGAGGAAAATTACAACAGGGAGTTGTCAAATCACAATAAACCTGTCTTAATTAGTTTAAATTCTCAAGTTTCTGATCTAACAACTGCAGTGCTTAATTCTTTTCAGGTGCAGAAAGACATGACAGGCTCAACTGTGGATGAATCTTCTCTATCTCAATCATGTATCATTCCCACATACCCTTCAACTGACAATCCACCCAACAACTTGCCTAAAAACCTCACCTCCATAAACCCTGAATTTGAAAAAGCAATTGCAGATATGAAAGGCAAAAATATTCAAGATAAGAAAAAGAACAAGTTGATCCATGAAAGTGTGACTCCCATTAAGACCCGGAGTCAAGTTAATTCATCCAAATAATGTCTATCTTGTGTTGGAATGTGCGGGGCCTCAACAAGGCAGCACATGTTTTGGAGGTAAAAAACCTTGTTTTTTCCCAAAAACCTTCTATATTTTGCTTAGTCGAAAATAAGTTGAGAAACAATAAACTTCAGCTATATATGGAATCTTGGGGAAGTAACTGGACTTGCATAAATAACATTGAGTATCACCACAAGTGCAGAATCCTTATTATGATCAATTCAGACATTTGGAACAGTTATGTAATTTCTATGAGCAAACAACACATTACTTGTATGCTAAATAACAATGCAGGGGCCCAATGCATTGTAACTGTCATTTATGCTCTTAACCTTGAATCTGAAAGGAAAAGTTTATGGAAACAACTGGTAAAAGAAGCAAATACTTTTATCACTCCATGGTGCATCATAGGGGATTTTAACTGTGTCAGGTTTTTGAAAGAGAAAATAGGAGGAAATAATTTGACGACCAAAAACATTCAGGAACTCAACAACTTTGTTAACTCTGCAGGGGTTAAAGAAATTACCATTTCAGGGGTTAATTTTTCATGGAGATCAGGGCCTACCAAGAATATTGCTACTAAGATTGATAGACTTTTTTGCAATATTGAATGGATTAACATGTTCAAAAGATCTCATGCAAAATATTTAGAATTATCAACAAGTGACCATGTACCTATTATGTTCAACTTTAATTGCATTCAAACATATGAAGGTCCAAAACCCTTTAAATTCATGAACCACTGGGTTATGTGTGAGGGGTACAAGGAAACAGTTGAAAAGTGTTTTGTTTTCCCTGAAGGAAATCAGTTATACAACCTTATTCAGATGCAGAAAAACATCAAAAAGGAAATTAAAAAGTGGTGCAGGGGAAAAAATGATTTACAGTCACAAGTTTTAAAATGCAAGCAAGAGGTCAACATTGCTTTACAGAAATTAGAATCAGATCATAACTCCTTTAATGCTCAAAAGCTGCATGATGCTCAAGTGAATTTGGCTAATAGTATGGAGCTGTTAGCCATTGATAACAAACAAAAAACAAAATGTCAATGGATCAAATGGGATGATAGCTGTTCTAAATTTTTCTATGCAAAACAATCAAATAGAAGATTTGTTAATAGCTGCCACAACATTATAAAAAGAAATGGAGATGTGTTCAAATCTCAAAAGGAGATGGAAGAAGAGGCTATCAAGTTTTTTACCAACATATACAATAGAGGCAACATGATGAATCAGTTTCCTAACATCATCCCAAAAAGAAAACTAAATGATTGGGGATAAACTTTTCTTACTGCTGCTTTTGATGAGCAAGAATTGAAAAGAGCCATTTTCAGTGTGCATAATGATACTGCTCCAGGCTATGATGGCTTTAATGCTAATTTCTATAAAAGACATTGGAATGAATTAAAAAAAACCCCTATTGGAGGCTATGCAGACTTCTTTTGACAATGGCAGAATTGTAAGAGAAATTAATCACACCATTATCTCCTTAATCCCTAAGGTTAAAATCCCTGAATCTGTTACAGATTTCAGGCCCATAGCATGTTGTTCCATGTTGTACAAAATCTTATCTAAATTGTTATGTGACAGAATGAAGTTTGTGCTTGGAGAATTGATATCTGATAATCAAACAGCCTACTTACCAAACAGGCAGATTAAAGATGGTATAATAATTGCACATGAGCATATCAGAAATTTTAACAAGCATGGTAGCAATAAAATGTGCATAAAGGTAGACCTTAAGAAGGCATATGATTCAGTAAACAGACATTTCATTCTACACATGATGAGAAGCATGGATTTTCCAGTAAAATGGATAAAAATTATTCAAGAAATGATAAGTACTCCTAGCTTTTCATTTTCTATTGAAGGATATCATAAAGGATATATTACTGGCAACAATGGTTTAAGGCAAGGTGACCTATTGTCCCCTTATCTTTTTACTTTATGCATGGAATATTTCACTTTGTTAATGGATGCTAAAGCTATTAAAGGAAAAGTGGAATCGGTTATCAAGAACAATTCCAACATAACACATCTAATCTATGCTGATGATCTGCTAATTTTCATAAATGCAACTGATATTGGAGCTAAAGCTGTTAAAAATTGTTTCAAGAAATTTCATAGAGTCACTGGATTGGAAATGAATAATCTCAAGACTCAAGTATTTTTCAATAAGTTTTGCAACAACAAGGATCAAGTGCTTAACATCCTAGACATTCAGGAAGGAGAATTACCGGTTAGATATCTTGGGTTACCCCTATCTGTGACATATATCAAACACTCAAATTGTAGGCAACTGATCGACAAAGTGCTAAAGAAAATGCAAGGTTGGGAGTGCAAATTTCTCACAGTTCCAGGAAGAATAGAATTGATTAAGGCTGTAGTTTACCCTATGGTCAGTTTTTGGATGAAGTGTTTTATGCTCCCTAGTTTAACTATTCAAAAAATCAATCAGTTATGCAAAAAATTTATCTGGAAGGGTAAAAAGAGTAGTGTTCCATGGGAAACAGTTACAAGTGTTAAATCTGAAGGTGGAATGGGACTGAAAAAATTGTCAGATATAAACATTACTTTCTGCATCAAAAGAATTTGGGAGACTCTTAACAATTCAACTTATAGTGCTAAGTGGCTGAATGTGAAATATGCGAACAATGAGACACTGTGGGAATCAAATTTTAATAACAATTTCTCATGCACTTGGAAAAAAATGCTATGCCATAGAAAAGATGCACAAAAACTAATTGACAGAAGAATTGTGGATGGTAAATCTACTAGTTTATGGTTCATACCATGGATTAATGGTTCAACTTTATTGGAGAAACTGGGGCATGAAACTTTATCTTACTCAAGAGGTCACAAACACAAGGTAGAGCAAATTATATCTGGAAATATTTGGAGGCCTGAAAACATCTCATATCTTGGTAATATAAGTGAGGAAATAAAGCAAGTACCCATTCATTCTGACAATAATACAGACTATTGGTTTTGTAAAAACAGTAAAAAAAGGCCTATTTTCTTTCCACGCTGTATGGAATGAATTTAGAATCAAGCTACAGGAAATCAGCGAATACAAAATCATATGGAATAACATCTCACTCCCTAAAATGAATGTATGTTTATACAGAGCTATTTTCAATTTCCTACCTACAAAGGAAAAATTAAAAAGGGAAGGAGTGACTGAAGATGATATTTGTGTTCTATGCAAAAGAGAAGTAGAAACTTGCAATCATTTATTTTTTAACTGTCCATTTTCTAAGCATGTGTGGTGTAGGATCAGAATCATAATGGGTAACCCTATAACACACAGAAACCTTCATACTTCTCTCCTAGATGCCATTGCCTACATAAGTCAGAGGTTTGCAGCTAACAATGTCAAGAAAGACATCATAACAGCTGCGCTTAGCTCATCTATCTGGACCATTTGGAAAAGCAAAAACTCCATCATTTTTAACAATGGAAAAATAGACAAAATCACAGTGTGCAATATCATAAAATCTAATGTTCGTGACCTCATAATTAACAGATCCAAGTTTTACAATCAAAGTGTTCACATTGATGATGAAATCTTAGAAAGATGGGAGATTTTACCTCTGCGTGTTGATAAACCTTTTAACATTACCTTGACCTTGAACCCTAATTTCCCAAACACTGCATCATCCTTGAGATACATGATTGATGGAGAAGAAGTCGAAGCTTTGAGCTCTAGATTGTCCAGACGCACATATAGTTTTAGCGCTAATGTTGATAGAGAGGAAGACATGCCTGGAAGAGAAAATGAGCCGCCATGATAAGACAAATTTGCTAGGTTATCGCAGTGTGTTTAGGGCATTGTCTGTGGGTTTGCATTTTTATTGTTATTGTGCCGTGTTGGCCATTATTCATTTGTAAATAGTGCTTGTAATCTTTTCTCATTATCAATAAATTTTGACCATTCTTCAAAAAAAAAATACATATAATTTTGAAAATATATTCGTGCAGGTATACAACACACAGACACACACACACAAACACATATATATACATATACATACATATATATAAGTGGAAATTAGGGAGGCATCCCTATCATACTTTCATATTGTAAAGCGGGTCCCTGTCAAAGTTTCATTGTAAATCCGGTCCCTATTTTCTAGAAACAAAGAAAAATTATTGCTGAAATGTCAGCAACTTTTATAAATAAGTGTTGATATTTCATCAAATTTCCCTGTCAAAGTTTCATTGTAAATCCGGTCCCTATTTTCTAGAAACAAAGAAAAATTATTGCTGAAATGTCAGCAACCTTTATAAATAAGTGCTGATATTTCAGCAACTTTCATACACTGTGTTCACAGTGTACTTAAATGTTGCTGAAATATCAGCAACTTTTATAATTAAGTGCTGATATTTCAGCAACTTTCATACACTATGTTCACAGTGTATAGAAAAGTTGCGGAAATGTAAGCAACTTTTATGTAAAGTTGCATCATGCTCTGCAATAATCGTGAATAAAAAACAAGGACCTAATTTACACTAAAATTTAGTGAAGGACTTTTCGTGTATTTTGAACCTTAATAAGGACCTGTGCCAAAAGTACCCTATATATAAACCATTAAATGTAAAAATAAAAATATAATTTTTAAACTGAAAATATATTTAGTAGAAAATACATACTTTGATTTGAATAAAATACATACATGGTATCAATATATAAAAAATATAATTATATGTATATACTAATAACAATTTTTTTGGTATCGAAAACTTACCCTAATGCACACACAGATGTGTATGTGTGTGTGTGTTTATTTATGCATTGGTATTAAAAAGTTAGAAAATATATATATAATTGTTTTATTGATGATTATTGTCGAATAATAAATTGGATAAAATGATGATGTAACTAATGTATTTATATACATGTCATTTAATTAACCAAATTTAAGATATACCTTTCACCGATAGGATCCCATTGAGAATTTAGCATATCGTTTGTTGAATACTTCCTCTTAGAGCTCTGCCATCTCCTCCATCTCTTCAGTTGGTAAAGCCGAGAGTTGGCTTCACTAATGGTGGTGTAGGTCTGGTCGACTTGAGGAGAGAGGCAATGAAAAAGCGTTGGAAATGGTATGGAGTGGCTATACTATTTATAGCCTTGAACCACCATCTTTTTCTCCTTCATTTTCTCTAAATTCAAATAACTTGGTTTAAAAATTTTGAACCCCTCTTTGGACAAATTTGGCCGGCCCTAGTGGGTATATATTTACATAGTAAATACTCCATTGACCCATAGTTGAATTTTCGTCTAAATTAATTAATTCTAGATCATTTATCGAACAAACCATAATATAACTTTTATAAATTGTTTTGTTCGACTTTTAGTGTTGAATAAATAATTAATACATTCATGAAATATTAATACAACATTTGTATTTATATTTTTAAATTATAGTAACTATAAATTAATCTTACCATTTGTCGAATTTAGAAATAATCAATAACGCAATTGTGTTAACTCTCTGGTGTGAATTCAATCCACAAGAAATATTTAAAAAATTCAAATATCAAAGTCTGTACGGACTTTGCTGAAGTACATAACAGAGTTAAGTTCAACGCTTATAGATTAGTTAGGAGAAATCATATTTTGATCCAATACAAGCTTACCTAGCAACGAAAATTTGCACACATATTCTTTTCATAATTACTATATCACTTAAATACCTAGAGTTTGGTCTAAGGTAAAAAAACTCTATCAATATCCTTATTAACTATGTAGGTCGATTTTAAATTCCTTGGTTCAATCTGGTAACATTTATCGGTGAACCGTTCTATTCTAGCTAAAGACTTTGTCTTTAATTTGACTTTCCAGTTACGAAGATATTGGCCTTCTATAACGAAGGAGATGTATCCTTCTTGAGTAGTGCATCATTTTAAGGGTTTCAATGCGTGCCCAACTATGGCCGTAACAAGGTCGCTATGCCATTTGATTGCCTATAATTAAAATACAATTTACATACTAAGTTTGACTATACTCTCAAGTTAGAAAACTATTATATAGAGTTACCCTAAAATCTTCTATTTTGACTAAATTATATAACATATAAAGGACACTCATTGAGTCCATATGTGATTGTTCCAAACAACTACAAGTGCGTAACCCCTTGATGCCCTCAATGCCATGAGCAAATCATCGTCCATTGTATAAAGAGCACTACGTAAACTAGTCTCAACAGGCACATCAATATTCTTTTATCGATAACTTCTTGACTAGGAATATTAAGGAATTGTGTTTTTGTTTGCATCAATTCAATACTCATGGTTATGAACATTTCATAACTACAGTAGATAAAACACCATTCCTAAAGATTTTCTACTTATATATGTTTATTTTTTATTAAATCATTACTTATACCATAATATAACAAACATATATAATATAAACAAAAGCAAAAACAAGTTTCATTTCGATCAGGATTGTTTATAGAATTAGGATTACATAACAAATTACATAATTACCTCTAAGGCATGCCCCTAATTCTATCAATCTTCCTCCTGCACTTGAGGCATATTATGGAGCTTCATCCCTATGGCTTCGATCTGTATTCCTAGAACAGACTGAAAGAGCACTTTATTGAATGGACCTACAATATTATCTTTTCATATCTACTCTCTTAGTCGCAATGTCTCCGTAAATGATAAACTGCCTTATCATGTTGAATTTAAGAAGAATGCATCTTGACATCTTCTGAGCTTGCAGTTCCTGTTCAATTTGAATTGCTACATTATTGTCACAGTTACGAACATCAGACCTTAAATGGTTGGGATCACAGTTAGCTCCTTAATGAATTTGCACATCCACATAGCTTCTTTTTCAACATCGTTCAAGGTGATGTACTCAACCTTCATGGTAGAATCTACAACAACTTCCTACTTGGAGCTTTTCCAACCAACGGCCCATTCCATTGAAAACAAAGATAAACCTTGAGACCGAATTTCTATCAGTGATATCACTTTCAAAGCTCGAGTCCTAATACCCTTTCATAATGAGTTCGTCACTTCAGCAAATTAAAAAAAATCCATAGTAGTTCTCGAGTACTTTGATTTTTGCAGTCATCCAATGGTTTTCTCTCGGATTAGATTTATATCGACTTGCTACACCTACTATAAAGTGATATCTAACCTATTACATAGCATGGCATACATGATCGATCCTATTACTAAAGCACAAGGATCTGACTCATACATTTCCTTTCCTCATCCGTAGATGGTGAGTTCTTCTTAAAAAGGTCAATTCCATATCGCACTGGAACATTTTCGCACTTGGAATCTCCCTACTTAGTCATTATAGTATGGTATATATATTCACAGATTAGGACAATACTAATATCCTTTTCGATCTATCTCTATAGATCTTTATACCTAGTATATAGGATGCCTCACCTAAATCCTTTATCGAGAAGTTATTAATAATCACACTTTCATTGACTGTAATACTATTTCATCGTTACCAATCAATAGCAAATCATTGATGTAAAGAACTAAGAATAATACATACTGTTTTTATCTTTTTTGCATACACACATTTCTTTTTTTGACAAAAAACAAACTATTTGACTATTTTATCAAAACATTTGTTTGAATTTTGAGATGCTTGATTAAGATGATCAATAAATCTTAATATTCTATAAGGCTTATCGTCGCTCTTACTGACTTCAAAACCCTCTGGCTATGAAATATAAACTATCTCTTCTAAATCACCATTTAGAAAAGCTGTTTTAACATCCATTTTCTAAATTGCATAGGTGTAGTGTGCGGCGATTGCAAGTAGAATATGGATGGATTTAAGCAAGGCGACTGTTTAAAATGTTTCGTCATAATTAACACCTTAAATTTCATGAAATCTTTTCATGACCAGCCTTGCTTTAAAGGGTTCAAACTCTTCATCTACACCGATCTTAATTTTTTAGATCCATTAGCAACAAATGGGTTTTGTACCTTTGGGTACATTTTTTGAAGTCCAACATGGAATCCATCTTTGATTTTATAGTATCAAGCCATAAGGCAGAGTTCATAATCTTCCACCATTGATGGTTGTGGACATCATACTGCATACATTAGTATGGCAAGTCCTAAGAATTCATCAACCCTTTTGCTGCACCCATTGAATGGGTGCTTGACCATTTTACCTTTAAGACATGACTCATAAGTATCGAATGGTCCAGAATCGAATGATGGGTAGAAACCCTTGATCTCCTAACTCAATAAATCATTTCTTACTATTATGGTCTAGTCTACAGTGCCAAATATGAATGCCATTAACTTTAGATGTAGTACTATTTTCAACCGCGGTTTTAAATTTAGATTAGGAACATAAATACCATTATTCAATGCACCAAATCTAACTGTTTATTTCCCATACAAATATACATGATATCTTCTTTACAATAAAAATGTATCCAACCTCTCAAATGATAGATGGATATTAATCTAGAAATAAAATTAGAAACATAATAATAGTTATTCAAAATTAAATCATGTCCACTCGCTAGTTTCAAATGATATTCTCCCATTACGACTACAACTACACTAGCTCAAATTACAACTCGAATTCCATGCTCCCTTCAACAATGGGGCTCTTACACCTAAGCCATGTAAATAATTACAAACATGAGTTCCAAATCTAGTAGCTAAAACCCAATTAGAGGCACATACAGATAAATAATTTTATATATGGAAAATACTTTTAGAAATAGAATCAAATTATTTCTCCATCAACGTCTTCAAATACTATGGAGAGTTCCTCTTCCAATGGCATTTCTTTGAGCAAAAACTACATTTACTTTCTCTTGAATCTTTGAATTCCCTTTGCCATCCTTTGACCTATGTTTTCTCTTCTTCGAACCTTTCGATGAGTAGTAACTCTTGACCGCACCTTACTTGGTTCATTGTTGAACATACTCTCTGTTAACCCAAAAAATGGATCAACACCCTAGAGTATGATGTCAAAGCACCAGCTCTGTTAGAACAGAGCAAATATAATAAAAAATAGGAGAAAGGTAAATGAGGCAGGCTTTTATAGTGGTTCGGTTGTTAACTAAGCCTACATCTACTTTATAGCTTTGATTATTGGTTTGATCTAGCTTGAATGAGTTTACAAGGTGATTGAGAAAGAATTAGTCATAAATATAGGGGTTAGACTGATTTTTTGTCCTAGAATTGCCTAGAGTAGCTGCCTTGGTGACTATGGTATAGAGGAAAGAGTTGTAGAATAGATGGAGATCCTGCGTAGTGATAGCATAATCTCAATCCTCTCTTGGTTGTAGTAAGGTCTATATTTATAGAGGTTGCAGTCACATTGGATCAGAAGCCCACTACTAGATAAGTCCATAGAGTAGCCCAAGATTGCACAAGAAAAATCATGACGACATGAGTTAAGGGCTAAACTCTCAATGTCGAGTTTAATCCTTTGCCAACTTTTGGCTGAATCTTCTTGTGTTGTTCTCCTTTGTTAGTTTCGATATCCACTATGTAATTTGGTAGATTGTTGATGAGTTTTGATTATCATTATTTTGTGACTTGGATTATCCTGCCGTTTAGACTGCCACATCTTCATTCTTGATGATCGGCTCATCCAAATTCTATAAAACTTCTCGGATATGCCTAGAAAGACTAGGGATCACTTTGCAAAAGTTTGGAGATGCCATGATGAGGCATTTAAACTCGGTACCGACTCAAGGAGCTTAACTCAGGCCAAGTTAAGGACTTAGCCTATTTTGAGTCCATACTTTCTAAAGCCTTTTCTCTTGTCCTTCTAAGTATCTCTGCCAAGTTTCAAGTCGTTCTGTCTTTGTATCCACGTTCTAACTCCTATTGATTTCTGCTTGGCTAGAAAACCCAGCTAACATTTGCCCCTCTAGAGTACGCCTTCATTGGAAACAAAATATGTTCTGGAACAAGGTAACTGATCTGTTATTATATGAGTTTCACTTGATTGTTAGATTCCGCCTTGAGGCATTGTTTTTAATTGGTTAACTTCTGATTTGGTAGTTGTCTTGATTTTGATTTGAATTTCAATTCTCTGCATCAACGATGCAAGCTTCGCTCTGAAATTTACGCAGGCTTTAAGTTAGCATGTAGGTCCATTGTGATGAGTTGAGGCTGGCCTGGGTGTGCTAGTAAACTCGATACTGAGTCAAGCCTTAACTCGAGACGAGTTAGGGACTTGGAAAAAATTTCTTTATTTATACTCCTTTTCCTAGTCTAACTCCTCAATTGTTTTTCTTCTCTCCAGCCAATTTTTCTTCTTATTTCCTTCAGCTGATTCAAGCAGCAACTCCACCACCATTCAACATGCCACTCTCGCCATCAGATGAGCCAACCGCTGCTACCGCAGTCGACGAGCGTAGACCCAGACCCAATTCAACCAAATTGTAACAACCCTGTGGTTAATTACCTAATTAATTAAAATTAATTACGGATAATTAATTTATAATTGTACTTTGTGAAATTTAATTATGGAAGTAAATATAGTGTTGAGAATAATTGATTAGATTTAATTAAGGAACGAGTTTCATTTCTTAAATAAGAGTTCAATTTGAAATTTTGAAATATTATTAAATCAATTATTTGAATTTGGTGTTTAGAGTAATGTGTTAATATTGAGAATTTTTGTTGAAATGCAATTTTTAAATTGTTAATTGGTTTTGTCAAATTTGAGAAATTAATGAATAATTTTGTTAAAACATTGTTAGAGAAAATTTTGGTTTATTAATGATAGAACTAAACAAATATTAGTAACACTTAGGAGAATTAGCAACACCTTGTTAGTGGATCCTCATCTCAACTCTCTTGACCCATTAGTGCAAATAAGAGAAAGTATCTCTCCTTAGTAAACATTCACGTTCATTCTAAAGTCAGAAAAGAGAAAATCAAAAACTAAACTCCTCCTTCTCAAAGCTTTAAAACCCTAGTTCCTAATTTCCAAATTCGAAGCTCAAATCAAAGGGATTTTGTCCAATAATGTAGAGAAAGTGTTCTAAACCCTATCTCTATCCTTTAGAACTCTAAAAGAATAATTTTGATCCCATTTTTGATCAAATTGCATGCTGTTCAAATTTTGTTCTTGAGTTTTTAGGTAATTTTTGAGAAGCTAGGAGGTTAGCAAGGCTTAAAAGAGGATTTAACAAGTTATAGGAAAATAATGAAAGGGAGTACGGATTAACGATCTTAAGGCTAATTTAACACTAGAGGGGGGTGAATAGTTTTAATGGATTCCACGACTTATATGGACTAAATTAAAATTATGACATAAACAAATGCAGAACTTAATCACAGAACAATCACAGAATCAAACATAGATGCAGAAAGTAAATAAAAAGCAATAAAAGGAAAGAACACACCGAAATTTATACTGGTTCGGAGTTACCCAACATCTAGTCTTGTACCAAAGCAGAACACCTCATACATATATTTATTATACCAAAGTCGAGATTATAATCCTCAGTTTCTAAAGGCCTTGAGGTACCCTCCTATCTCACGAGTCCGGGGCAAACTCTCTTGATTACGGGCCACAAGATTACCCAATTGATTTCCAGGCACAACCACACCTTATAGAGAGACTCGATAAACTTTTGATTACAAATTGATCCTATAACTCGGAATAGCACTTTGATCTTCGAGAGAGGGTAGAGAACCAAACAAGAATGAGATTCTAATTTGATTCACTTGAGAATTCGACAGAATTTCGGCATGATCTTAAAAATATGAAAATTTTAGAATATGGATTTGTGGAGAAGAAGGAGTGAAGAAAATATGAAAATAGTTAGGTAAAAAAATTCGTTTGTGAAGGCTATTTATAGACCAGTAACGGTCATAACCATTCGTGAAGAGATTTAAACAAATAGACACTTCTTTTGAAAATTGAAACTTTTGAATTTAACGGCCACCATGTCAACATGGGGTATCCCATGATGTCGACATCCCTTAGTTAAAAACAATGTAAAATTTGTTTTAAAAATGGTATTGAACGGAAAACAAGATGAAATGATTCTGGAATAAAATAAACTAATTTTCCTATGTTTTGAAATAAAGAAGAGTAGAAAAATATATTTTTAGAACAGGAAAATAGACACAGGGAAGAAGTTGCAAAAAAATTTAGTCTCAAAGACAACAAGTTTGTTTTTTAGTCTGAAGGACACTTTATATTGTAAATAGAAAATGATAGTTGCAACTATCATTCTGTGATTTACACTAAAATATGTCTTTCAGCCTAAAAAACAAACTTCTTGTCCTTGAAACTAAATTTTTCTTCAACTTTTTCCTTGAGCCTAAAAACCCCTTTTTAGAATGTATATATAAATTTGATTTTAAATCTCAAGTATATATATATTATAAAAGAATATTTAAAAATCAAAAGATAGTTTTAAAAACAAACGAAGTTTAAAACAAGAGTTTATTTAATAACAAAGACAAAGAATATTTTAAGGCTAAAACATTTTGAAAAGCAGTTTTGAAATTTATTTTGAAAAACCATTTTGAAGTAGTTTTGCAAGCTTCTTCCTGCAGAATATCTCATCACATCAGGACTCGAGAATTTTGTACAAAACCAGGATGTTCGTGGGTTTGTAAGCCACTTGTCGTAGGTTTGTAAGCTACTTGTCGTGGGTTTGTAAGCCACTAAGAAGATAGAAATGGGTTCCTTCCCAAATGAAATATGGAATGAAGATTTCCATGCTATTATGAAGTTTTAACAATAAACTAGACACATATCTTGAAATCTTGATCTTGATACTCATGAGTCTTCAAACTTGATTTCTTAATCCTTGATCTTTATACTGTACAGTCTTCAATAATCAGTACCTGCCTTATATATATCCTACATAATAATATTCATATATATCTAGACAATAGTGTTAGTATATAAGTTATAATAAAATAAGTTACAAATGTTGTTGTCATCAAAACCACTATCTCCAGTTCCTAACAATCTCCCCCTTTTTGATGATGACAACCTTATAAAATATACTTACCACTTCGATCATACCATAACTCCCCCTTACACCAACAACTCCCCCTTACTCCAAGCCTACTATTTTATATAACTTCTCCCCCTTTGTCATCAACAAAACAATAACCTATAAACCTTGAACATAATAGAAAATGAGATAAACAAACATATGATATAAGAATAATAACTATGTATGAGTGAAATATAGCATCCTAAGTTAAATGGAATTCAAGATTTTATATATCATATGTTTTTAGAAGAACATTAATTAAGATAACACTTTATATACAAATTAACAAACCAATATACAATCAAGAAAGAGAAAAACGAAAACGAGAAATACTTAACGAGGACCCTTAACTATTGGTGATTTAGTTATAGTTAATCCAAAATCTTTTAAAGTTTGTTGCATATATATAACTTGAGAACAAGCCAAAGCAGCAGATATATATTCTGCTTCAGTTGTTGACAAGGATACAGTATTTTGCTTCTTACTAAACCAAGAAACCAGAGAATGTCCTAGAATGTAACGACCCGCTATTTTGGACCATTCAAATCGATAATATATCCACACATGTCGGACTTGAATAATTCAAAACAACAGATTGTTAATTTAAATTTGGCAAAACTCAGCATATACAGTAAATAAATCAATCACAGAATCACAGACACAAAGTAATACAATAATACGCAGCGGAAAAGATAAAATAGTAGTTCATGAAGCTACTATATAAACATCAGAGTTAAAAATAAAATACAATAGAATATCTCAAATACATTGAAGTCTTCAGTACAAATAGATGACCTCTCTGAACAAATCAACTGGAAAAGCTGAAAGCTGAATCGACAGTTGGATCTCCAAATGAAGCTCCAAACTCCAAGGGTGAGTCTCAAATGTTGTATCACTCAGTCTGACCCGAGTGTAAAGCAAAACACAAAACACTCGAGTCAGAATTAACATTCTTATATCAATAAATCCAACTCAAGTGAAATATCAAATGAAATACAAGTAACTTAAAGGATGTTGGGATAACCATCCTTTAAGGATCTGCGGAACTATCTACAAGGTGGAAATATACACTATAACACCGTGGTCATTCCAAATTAATTTATACTTCAAAACCAAAATATCATTTCATTTCAAATATATCTATTTTCCAAAATAGTATATATATGTTAAATAATTTAAAAGTAAAGCATTTATAATTTCCTTAAGTCTCACAAATTTCTTCACATCCACCCAAATTCCAAATTCAAATTTATTCAAAGCTCAATTCATCAATTCAATTCAGTTCTAAATATACCATTTAAATTTTCAATATATTTCAAAGCTTTAATATTCAACATTTTCAAAGTTAAATTTAACAGTTTCATATAGCTCTTGATTTAACTTTATTATTATTTAATCAGGGAATATTCACTTAATAAATTCAATATCATTTAACTAGCCTTAAATTTCATTTTTACTAAATATTTCCTTAAATTTAGTTAAACAAGAAATATTCATTAAATTATTTAAATCAAACCCAAGTTATAAATCATATCTTAAATCTCAATTTCGATAAGTTTCAAATTAGTTTAATTAAATAAAATTCTTTAATGAATACAATTTCAACTAAATTCAAATTATCTTCCCAACCTTAACTTATTCAAATTATTACCAAAATCTATTTTGAAATATAAATCTAATACTTAAACATATTATATGTATTAAATCCATCTTAATTAAATTAAATATCATTATTAAATCAATATATATCATTACTATTTATATAATAATTTAATAATCAACATTATTAAAACCATATATTTCTTTCCAAAACCATAGAATTTATTTTCAAAATATTTAAATATATGGACCAACGGTATCTGTATATATATCTATCATATGGTTAAGTGATACGAATATTTATCATTTCAATCCGAAATTTAAATATATATGGGTAGATATCATTTCAACCCGTAATCCCAATTTCAATTCAAATGAAAATCATTTGGGTTTATCATTTCAACCCATAACGATTTTCTCCTATTCTAAAGTCCGTTCGGGTATGTATCATTTCAACCCATAGTAAATTCTATACTAACAGGGAACTTGCAGAATGATAACAGATATGATAATAATATAACAGGCATATATCATCAATAACAACATAATATATATAAACAACAGGATATGGTGTCATATCCCGCAGGTGAGCAATTACAGATAATAGCGTATATAACAATTTAAATAACTACAGCAGCATATTTCAATTGTCGTTTCAATTGAAATCAAATTTGATAAATATAAGAACGTTAAATCGTGAGTGATTACTCACCTTTCGAGGCTAGATATTGACAAGAATGAGATGGTTCATGAATCCAAGCACGAATTTCGAAGCAAAGCTAGGTTGGCACGAATTTGATGGATGAGCTGGTGAATAGGAATTTGATGAGAACAAAATACATATATATATATAATTTAAGGTCTACTATTAACTCATATGAAAATAAGATAAAATAAAATCTTTATAATATAATTAAAAATCAAACATTATCAAAATCAAAATATGTATCATTTCTCAAATTAATACTTATATATATATATATGCATATTATTTTGCTAAATATTTATATAAAATATGTATTGTCCTTCCAAAATGTCAACATAACGTATCATGTATAACATGACTCATATAGATTTTAAACAATATCATATAAACACGTATAAAATACATTCTGTATATATTTTACATTTAAAAAAAAAGAATCGACATTCCTTTAATTGTGTATAGAGTATAAATATACAAACATAAATATTATAATCAGATTGAATGTAGACAAAGATTTGTAAAAATCTACATGTATAAAATGTTTGTATGTAACACACATCTAAAACAATATGTATAATATAACCTTATATACCCATATGCATATTAACATATATATGCAGACTCCCAGGACCTATAAAACTTGACAAATGTATGAACTAATGTACATAAACCTTATATAATATATACAATACTTTAGACACGCTTAAATTTACTTTCGGATCTATTATAAATAACCTATGCATACAATGGCCAGCACGCATGTATGTAAACAACTCATATAACAGACTATAATATAACTATAAATAATATATATATAGACCATAAACACAAATATATACATGAGTTAAAAGTTAACATTCTATTACTAACGTAAATATACATATCAAACCAAATATCAATGCAACTTATAACTATATATACCAGCAGCTTATATAAGGACTTATAAAATACATTTATTCTTATTAGCATCTCCAAAGGAATAATTAAACCATGTATATACAAAAGCTATTTCAAAATTTATTTAAAATATAAGATTCACATATATACCTCGAACAAAATTTTTATATACATTTCTCTTTCTTCTTCACTATATACATATAATAATACAACAGCTAATTTCAACAGCTATTATAATCTTTATAGTATATATATACTCCATTGGAACAATATATATGCATACCTACATGAGTTAACTAAGTAACTAACCTATTTTAAAGATTGTATAAATTAACATATATATGAAATTTATAAACTAACTTATAGGTATAAAATATATTTACCTTAATATATAAATACTTTCAAATATACATGCCGACTATCATAAACGTACAGCTATATCTATACTCGTATATATATATATAATAAGTTATATAATTATATAAACATGCATATAGGAAAAATGGAGGCGGTAAGCAGGGTGAGGTGGCACGGCTGAAACTGCCTAGACATGGAGTGGATTGTTGAGGAGATAGGTAGCGGTTGGTGGTGATGCTGCGTCGAATAGTAGGCGATGAAGCTTGGGGTTGGGGTGCAGGCGGTGGCAAGGCTGGCCTCGGAGCAGGCGAACGGAAGAGAAAGCAGGGGCGGTGTGAGAAAATGGGGAGCTGTGGAGGAGACGCGGGTGGAGGCTGACGGTGGAAGTGTGGCATGGGGTGCTAGGAGAAGGCGGCCATAGCTGGTGAGGAAGGGTAGACATAATAATTTGAAGAAGAAAAAGAAAAAAAAAATAGGGGAGAAGATATGAGCAGAATCACCAAATACCTATATATAAATTATATTATTTTCGAAAGTAACGGTAAGAATGAAGCAGAGAGATGGAAAGGAGAGAGAAATATAAATAATGGCAACGGCCATACGTTTGATTGAGAAAAATAATTATAGCTATTAATTTGTTGCTAGGTGTAAACGGTTCAAAGTTTGAAACGTAAAAGTAACAAAAGGTCATGGATCCGGTACCGATACAGTTACTGGTTTCGTGGATTCCGCTGTTTACCGGACTCCAAAACACAGAATTGAATATACCACAGAGATCAGCATGACGAGACGATCAAAATGGTATACAGATATTAGCGGTACGATCATCCGATCAAAACTCGATATTGGTACCTAAAATGCTGCTATTCTACCAGAAATAAGATAAACGGAGCAATAAAAGTCCGAATTTGGAAAAACAAAAGATGACGACTCACTCAGAAGAAGATTTAGAATTTTACTGTAGAAAAATATTCAAGTTTTGCAAAATAATTTATTGTCATCAATTTTAACTGATTTAAAATAAAATGGAATTACACAATAAAAATAAACTTCCATATTATCAGATGAAAATTTATCGGTTACTATATTTAAATAAACGTATTCCAAATAATAAATTTTTATTTTCAAATTTTATTGTTTAAAATTTTACAAAATTTCAATAAATTTTCTTATTTAAACCACTAAAATTTTCGGGTCGTTACACTCTCCCCCACTCAAAACTTTTCGTCCCCGAAAAGGAAGGAGGTAGGAGAGTAGAAACAACCAGACAGAAAAGATAAATTAAAAGACAAGGACAAACAATTAATTTAAAACTATATAAATTTTACTTGAAAACTTCATTTGAAAACTTCATTTGCAAATCAATTATTTTTAATACTTTAATACTTTTCAAAACCCATTTGTAAAATTTCTTACTTCCTTTATAAATACCATTTATATGTTTAAATAACACCTTTATAAATATATGAAAAATATTTGAAAACAATTATTTACATCATTACTTATATTTACAAAGAAGCTATTTGAAAACATTAAATCCATAATTCATAAATTTATTAATTTTTTTATCTCAAGATACTTTTCAAATATTATTAATAAATCAATAATCATTTACTTTAAATATGTTTTATTTAATTAATAACTTCTAAAATATTTATAACACTAAATTTTTTTCTATTAAACCATATAGTATATAAATAACAATATTTAAAAAGGATATAGTCAACAAGGAAAAGAAGGAGGACTTGGAAAAACAGAATATAGGTGAATAAATAAAGTTGAGCAGATAAGGTAGATTCAAAAGAATAGTATCGGGCATGAATAGTTAATTTAGAACTATAAGAATTTCAATTTCAAATATTTATACAAAATATCTTTGTTGGAAATACTTTTATATATAAAATACCTTTATAATAAAATACTTTTATAACTTGATGTTTCAACAAGTTTATCCTCGTTCCTGCAGACTCTGGCAATGCGTTGATCAGGCGCAAAGCTAGAATTCTCCTGGTACTTAGTAGACTTGTTTCAACACCCAATGAAAATACTGGAAAACTTAAAAAAACAGATATGGAAAGTACAATCCAAACAAAAAAAACAAAAAAAACCTTTGTCTAACCATGGATCGCAGATACACAAAGGTTACGCCTGGATCCCCCAGGAAACATCCGTATCCGTAAGCTTTCTCAGCCCTACGAATTGCGCCATGATGACTAGTAGACTGCAGATACACAATGGTTACGCCTGGATCCCCCAGGAAACATCTGTATTCGTAAGCTTTCTCAGCCCTGCGGATTTCGCTACTAATACGACCTACATAGATTACAGGATACACAATGGTTACGCCTGAATCCCCCAGGAAACATCCGTACCCCTGGGCCATCCAGCCAGGTGAATTACGCTATGCAGTCGAGTGTCCATCGATACACAATAGATTACAGGATACACAATGGGTAACGCCATGGAATTCGATGGACACTCGAGTATCATATCCGAAAAACCAAAATCAGAGAAATATCGATAGAATGAATCCACAATGTGGCCACAAAGCGGATATTACGCAGAAGGCACTTTCCATATCTTTACTTCGAAAATATGTATCATATAGTACCTTTTCAAATCACTTTCAAATATCTTACTTATATAAAGTCCATTATATATAAGATTAAATTTTCAAATCAAATATCTTTCCAAAATCAATAGTATGTCAAATCACACTTATATAGACTTCAATTATATAAGATTTCACTTTTCAAATTGAGTACCTTTTCAAATCTATAGTTTTCGAATCAACCTCATACATATACAAACCAAATTTTTATATAAGTTCGATAACTCCCAAATTGGGTATTTAGTAAAAATAAGGTTCTCAAATTTCAATTTGTTTCAATATCAGTTCAGTTTCAAAATCATATACAATCCCACCAAATTATTTCTTCTCAATTTAAATATCTTTAGTTTTAAAGTTTCCAACATAATAAATTTAGAAAATAAATCCAAATTTCCAAATCAATATAATTTAAGTCAACCAATTCATTTCCAAAATCAAATGTTTTCAAAATCATCTTATATTTACATAAAGTCCATCTTATATCAGGGTCAAAAATTTTCAAAAATAAATTTCGCTGCATGAAGAGCCATATGAGATTGAATATCTTTGCTTACTAAAAGGTTTTGAATTTAGAATAGCTTTGTATATAAAATAGTTTGTAAAATAGTTTTGTATATAAAAAAATAGTTTTGTAAATAAAATAGTTTGAAGAAAATAGCTTTGTAATAGAACGGTTTGTAAAATAGTTTTGTATATAAAATAGTTTTGTAGAATAGTTGGTTTAAGAAAAAATAAAAGAAAATAGTTTGGAAAATGGTTTTATATCGATAGTAGTTTTGCATAAAAGAAAAATTCCAATTATATTACAAAGATATCCCACCCAACAACTTCCAATTTCAGTGTCAAGTATATCAATGATATTAGAATATAAGATGTACATATGTCATCATTTCGCAAAATCACATTCGATCTCTCGCTCGATCACACAAGTTCGCTTTCGAACTAGTATTGTCCATTCGACTTCCCTAATGCGGATTTCGATATGGTTTCTCGACTAGAAACCATCAGTCTCCTTACATAGCCATATACTATGATAGAGAATTCTAGAATCAAGCCCAAAATACATATCAAATATTCACCATCGAGAATCAAATGAAAAATCCTAACACGAAATGGTGTAATTCACCTCGAACTTGTATACTCAAACTTGGATCAAATTATTTATGCGAAAAAACACAGCATATGTACAACTTATGATCTATTCCAACTTGTTAAATATATAGTTTCATAAAGATGTTACAAAGTTAAAACATTTAAACTAAATTTTATTCAAAATATTTTGAAGACCAAATTCTTTTCAAAACATTTCAAATCTAAATTTCATATTAGAACATTCAAAATAGCCTTATTCATTTACTTAACAAAACAGTTTCAACTTATTTAAATCATATTACTACATACTTTACACATACAAAACTAACTTATATACTTTATCAAATAATTTATACTTTTCAAAATAACTTAGCTTTGAAAATTAAACCTCGATTTGGAAGTGTTCGAACCTTCAAAATAATCGGTGAAATCAAATTTCAAATCCAAGAGTTGGAAATCAGCAACAAATCCGTAAATCAATTCCAAAAGATAGGGTTATATCAAATCAGATCCAAAACTCAAGGACTGAACACCGGCTTACTTCAAATCATTTCAAGTATATATATACATATATCTTTCGAATATCAAATCTTACTTCGGAATTCGAAATCAAAATGGTTTCACAAAATCACTCGTATAGCAAAGCTACTGAAGTGGCCTATTCCCCACTCTGAAACTCGAAAATCAATGTCGATGATGCGTGCACTCATCACCGAAATTATTTTCCAACGACATAAGTGATTTCTGGACTTCTATTTTCTTGAAAACCTCTTTGAAATTTCTTTTTCTTTTTTTTTTCGAAATCATTGGAACTCATTCGAAATCATTTGAAACATTTCTTATTCGGAAAATACTTTTAAATCGTATTATTATATATTTTCAAAATCTTAAAACCAATTGCAAAATACCGGAGTTCAATTCTCGAATTTCAAATTTAAAATCCTACAGTTATAAATCATTTTTAGATAAATCAAATTTCTTATATAATTTTTTCAAAATTACAAATCCTTTCGAAACCTCAAATTCTCATCTTAAAAAGAGTATATAATCTTTATCGAAAACATTTCACTTTTATATATAGAATATAATCATACTTATCAAAATAATAATTTCGGTTTAGAAAACAATTTCTAAAATACAAACAAACCCGATTTTTAAAGGATGATTCATGAACTGATTTCAGAACAAAGATAGAAATTCAATTTAAAAGAACTCTAATCAAAAAAAAATTCTGATTCGAAGATAGGTTTGAACGAAGATGAGATAATTAACTTACAAAATAGAAGGTGGATATACTTATACAAGTCGCGGGCGACCTTAACTGGGTCAACCATGACTTCAGGAATATGATCGATGCAGAATTCCAAGGCAAATCTTCATTAGATCGCCAGAGATAGAATTCGGCATAACTAGAGATAGCAGCATCTAAACCGAGGGATATATAAATCTCCGGTGAATCAATGCCAATTGTAAAGGAGTTTCACCCCTTTACAAATCATTCAAAGATTGGCGGGATCGCCTATTCTTATAGAGATCATTCGAAGTGGAGTTATGGGATACTCCAGAATCAAAAGAATACAAATAGGGAGAGACAAAAATGAATTTTGGAACCGCAAGGAACATTCCAAAGTTCAAAGGGAGTCAAAAGGAAAAATGGAGGCGGTAAGCAGGGTGAGGTGGCACGGTTGAAACTGCCTGGACATGGAGTGGATTGGTGAGGAGATAGGTAGCGGTTGGTGGTGATGCTGCGTCAAATAGTAGGCGATGAAGCTTGGGGTTGGGGTGCAGGCGATGGCAAGGCTGGCCTTGGAGCAGGCGAATGGAAGAGAAAGTAGGGGCGGTGTGAGAAAATGGGGAGCTGTGGAGGAGATGCAGGTGGAGGGTGACGATGGAAGTGTGGCGTGGGGTGCTAGGAGAAGGCGGCCATAGCTGGCGAGGAAGGGTAGACATAACAATTTGAAGAAGAAAAAGAAAAAAAATAGGGGAGAGGATATGAGCAGAGTCACCGATTACCTATATATAAATTATATTATTTTCGAAAGTAACGGTAAGAATGAAGCAGAGAGATGGAAAGGTGAGAGAAATATAAATAATGGCAATGGCCATACATTTGATTGATAAAAATAATTATAGCTATTAATTTGTTGCTAGGTGGAAACGGTTCAAAGTTTGAAACGTAAAAGAAACAAAAGGTCATGGATCCGGTACCGATACGGTTACTGGTTTCGTGGATTCCGCTGTTTACCAGACTCCAAAACACAGAATTGAATATACCGCAGAGATCAGCATGACGAGACGATCAAAACGGTATACAGATTTTAGCGGTACGATCATCCGATCAAAACTCGATATTGGTACCCAAAATGCTACTATTCTACCAGAAATAAGATAAACGGAGCAATAAATTCTGAATTGGGAAAAACAAAAGATGACGACTCACTCAGAAGAAGATTTAGAATTTTACTGTAGAAAAATATTCAAGTTTTGAAAAATAATTTATTGTCATCAATTTTAACTGATTTAAAATAAAATGGAATTACACAATAAAAATAAACTTCCATATTATCAGATGAAAATTTATTAGTTGCTATATTTAAATAAACGTATTCCAAATAATAAATTTTTATTTTCAAATTTTATTGTTTAAAATTTCACAAAATTTCAATAAATTTTCTTATTTAAACCATTAAAATTTTCGGGTCGTTACATAGAAAGTGACAAGTTCCACTTGTACTTTTTCGGTCTGATTTACAACCAGCGTAATCAGCATCACAATATGAAATTAAATCAAATACATCATTTTTAGGGTAAAATAAACCATAATCTAAAGTATGTTTTACATATCTTAAAATTCTTTTAACAGCTTTTAAGTGAGTTTCTTTAAGTTGAGATTGGTATCTTGCACAAAGACAGACACTTTGCATGATGTCAGGACGACTTGCTGTTATATAAAGCAGTGAACCAATCATTCCCCTATATAATTTTTGGTCAACATCTTTTGATTTATCTTCTTTACTTAAAGCTACATTAGTTGTCATTGGAGTTGGTTTCCCACTAGAAGTGGTCAATCCAAATTTATTAATTAAATCCTTAGCATATTTTTCTTGACTAATGAAAATTCCTTTATCTAATTATTTGATTTGAAGTCCTAAGAAGAAGCTTAGTTCTTCCATATGACTCATTTCAAATTCTTTAGTCATTATATTATTAGTTGACCTAAATATTATATCATCTACATATATTTGTACTAATTGAATGTCATTTTTGTTTCTTTTAATAAAAAGAGTTGTATCTATTTTACCAATTCCAAAACCAGATTGTAGTAAATAAGATCTTAGTCTTTCATACCAGGCTCTAGGAGCTTGTTTCAGACCATATAAAGCTTTCTTTAATTTATATACATGATTTGGAAATTCATTATTTTCAAAAAGTGGAGGTTGTTCAACATAAACATCTTCTTTTACAAAACCATTTAGAAAAGCACTTTTAACATCCATTTGATATAACTTGAAATTATTGTAATTTGCGAAAGCAAGTAGAATCCTGATAGCTTCTAGTCTTGCTACGGGTGCAAAGGTTTCGTCATAATCAATTCCATCTTCTTAACAATAACCTTGCGCGGCTAAACGAGCTTTATTTCTCACGACCTCACCAAGTTCATTCATTTTATTTTTATAAACCCATTTTGTTCCAATTATACTTTTATCCTCAGGTCTAGGAACAAGTTCCCAAACATCATTTCTAGTGAACTGATTCAATTCTTCTTGCATAGCAAGAATCCATGAATCATCAGATGATGCTTCCTTTGGATTTTTAGGTTCAATAGTTGATATAAAAGCTACATTACTCATACTATTTAGTTGATTTCTTGTTTTAACTATATATTCAATATTTCCTAGTATATTTTCTACAGGACGATCTTTTAATAGTTTAATTCTTTTATTAGGTTGAATGATTTCACAATTAGTTTCATTAGGTTCATTATTTAAAGTTACAAAATCTTCTTCATCTTCTATTTGCACAGTATCTTTAAAATTTTCATCAAAAGGTACATGCATTGTTTCTTCAATAGTGTTAGTTCATAAATTATAAACTCTAAATGCTTTACTTCTATTAGAATATCCGATAAAGATACCTTCGTCATATTTAGGTTCAAATTTATCTAAATTATCTTTTGTATTAAGAATAAAACACTTACTACCAAAAACTTTAAAATAAGCTACTATGGGTTTCTTATTGTAAAGTAATTCATATGGTGTTTTATTAGTTAATGGTCTAATTAAAATCCTATTTAATATATAACAAGCTGTAGCGACTGCTTCAGTCCAAAAGTTTTTAGATAAGTTACTATCAGAAAGTATTGTTCTAGCACACTCTTGACTCATTCTATTCTTACGTTCTACCACTCCGTTTTGTTGTGGAGTTCTTGGAAAAGAGAAATTATAAGTGATTCCTTTTTTATTATAGAAATTCTCAAAATTTTCATTTTAAAATTCTCCAACGTGATTACTACTAATAGTTTTTATTTTTAAAGAAAATTGATTTTGAATTCTTTTAGCAAAATTCTTAAATAATTCAAAAGCATCACTTTTAAGTTTAAGAAAAATTGTCCAAGTATATTTAGAATAATCATCTACAATTACAAAAACATATTTATTGTGATTAATTGATTGAACTTGAGATGGACCAAATAAATCTAAATGAAGTAATTCTATAGGTTTAGAAGTAGAAATCATATCTTTTAATTTAAATGAACTTTTCTTAAGTTTTCCTAATTGGCAAGCATCACATATATTATCTACTTTAAAGTTTAACTTGGGAAGACCTCTAACTAAGTCAAGTTTTGATAACCTAGATAACAGTTTGAAATTTTAATGACCAAATATTTTATGCTAAATCCAAGGGTCACTTGTATTAGCCAGGAGACATAAGTTATCATTTGAAACTTTCATACTAAGAATGTATATGTTTTTCTTCCTAATTCCTTCAAAGATAATATTTGACTTATTATCTTCGATGTGACACTTATCTTTTCCAAATTTAATTTTAAATCCTTTATCACATAGTTGACTTATACTAAGCAGATTATGTTTTAAATTTCTATCCAGCAAAATATCAGAAAAAAGAGGAGTTTTAGAATTACCGACATTGCCGATGCCAATCACATATCCTTTTGAGTTGTCTCCAAAGTTGACTGATCCACCATCTTGATATATAATGTCATTGAGTATCTCGGGATTTCCAATCATATGCCTTGAACAGCCACTATCAAGTATCCATTTATCTTTCTTAATTTGCACAGTTTGTCCATTGGTTGTTGATTCTTCAAAAGCCATGTAACATGTCTGTTCCTGCATAACAAACCAATTCGGTAGATAACTTGATTTTTCATAAAAACTATATGCAGATTTATGATACTTTGATGAAATGTATAGATTCAAACTAGTATTAACAAAAATTTCTAAAAATTCCATTTTCAACTTTTCAAGTTTCAGATTATGAAAGCTATGAAAACCTATGCTCTGATACCAATTGAAAGGGAGTACGGATTAAGGATCTTAAGGCTAATTTAACACTAGATGGGGGGTGAATAATGTTTAATGAATTCTACGACTTATATGGACTAAATTAAAATTATGACATAAACAAATGTAGAACTTAATCACAGAACAATCACAGATGCAGAAAGTAATTAAAAAGCAGTAAAAGGAAAGAACATACCAGATTTTATACTGGTTCGAAGTTACCCTACATCCAATCATGTACCAAGGCAGAACACCTCATACAGATTTTTATTATACCAAAGTCGAGATTACAATCCTCAGTTTCTAAAGGCCTTGAGGTACCCTCCTGTCTCACGGGTCCAGGGCAAACTCTCTTGATTTACGGGCCACAAGATTACCCAATTGATTTCCAGGCACAACCACACCTTATAGAGAGACTCGATAAACTTTTGATTACAAATTGATCCTATAACTCTGAATAGCACTTTGATCTTCGAGAGAGGGTAGAGAACCAAACAAGAATGAGATTCTAATTTGATTCACTTGAGAATTTGGCAGAATTTCGGCACGATCTTAAAAATATGAAAATTTTAGAATATGGATTTGTGGAGAAGAAGGAGTGAAGAAAATATGAAAATAGTTAGGGAAAAAAATTCGTTTGTGAAGGCTATTTATAGACCAGTAACGGTCATAACCATTCGTGAAGAGATTTAAACGAATAGACACTTCTTTTGAAAATTGAAACTTTTGAATTTAACGGCCACCATGTCGACATGGGATATCCCATGATGTCGACATCCCTTAGTTAAAAACAATGTAAAATTTGTTTTGAAAATGGTATTGAACGGAAAACAAGATGAAATGATTCTGGAATAAAATAAACTAATTTTCCTATGTTTTGAAATAAAGAAGAGTAGAAAAATATATTTTTAGAATGTATATATAAATTTGATTTTAAATCTCAAGTATATATATATTATAAAAGAATTTTTAAAAATCAGAAGATAGTTTTAAAACAAGAGTTTATTTAAAAACAAAGACAAAGAATATTTTAAGGCTAAAACATTTTGAAAAGCAGTTTTGAAAATCATTTTGAAAAACCATTTTGAAGTAGTTTTGCAAGCTTCTTCCTGTAGAATATCTCATCACATCAGGACTCGAGAACTTGTACAAAACCAGGATGTTCGTGGGTTTGTAAGCCACTTGTCGTAGGTTTGTAAGCTACTTGTCGTGGGTTTGTAAGCCACTAAGAAGATAGAAATGGGTTCCATCCCAAATGAAATATGGAATGAAGATTTCCGTGCTATTATGAAGTTTTAACAATAAACTAGACACATATCTTGAAATCTTGATCTTGATACTCATGAGTCTTCAAACTTGATTTCTTCATCCTTGATCTTTATACTGTACAGTCTTCAATAATCAGTACCTACCTTATATATATCCTGCATAATAATATTCGTATATATCTAGACAATAGTGTTAGCATATAAGTTATAATAAAATAAGTTACAAAGGTTATTGTCATCAAAACCACTATCTCCAATTCCTAACAAATAATAGGTGAGTTAGTCACTCACACTACTATTTCTAACCTATAAGAATAATTGTTAATTGCTGTTTGGATTGAATTGGTTGGTTTGTTGATTGAATTGCTTTAAATTTGATTGTGAATTGGTTGTTGGAATTTAGTGACTATTTGATTGTTTGCTGAAAATAAATTGCAAAAATCGCTGCAGTAAAACTACGATAGCTTAGTGTAATATGCTCCAAATTGACTCAATCATTTTGTGGTAGAAAGTTCTTTCCATAAGCTAGCAATTATCTTTTAATCACTTTTTATAATTTGGCAGTTTAAGGGGTTTAAATTGAGTTTTGAAACCGATGTTATAGCACAGCCATATAAAAATTTTCTGAGTTAATACCTGAGAGTAAGATGAACATAACTTTTGACTGATGAATCTAATTGTGTTGAATCTTTTTGAAGTAGAATGATAATCCCCTAAGGAAGAACTTTTATTTTAATTACTTTCTCAGATTTTGAAGATTTCTGGGTCAAAATTGGGTTTTTAATAGAGTAATAGTCTCTGCCCTGTCAAATTTTCTAAGCTAAAACATTGTTAGTAATTTAAGCATAACATCCTCAATTCTTATCGGAATTCGATAATTCTTGAAGTTATGGAAATCGTAGAGTCTGTGCTCATGTTTTAAGTTTTGTAAAATTTTGAGATTTAAATCGTTGAAACTGAAGATCTTTTAATCCTAAATTTGAGCTAAATGAAATAAATAGATATGTATATCAAAATGGATTTGGAAGAGTAATTAAATATGGTTTTAAAATATGGTTTTGAGAATAATATAACATATGGAAGTTTGAGATAACTTTGTGAAATTAAGTGAAATCTTGGAATAATTCGAGTTTATGGAATATTCTAATTTAAATGAATATTTCACCTTATTAAATAATAAATTGTTTTCTACAATAAAACGTGTCAGTAAAATAGTTGTGAAATTTGCAAATGTGGAGATAAGTTAATATATCTTTTGAGAATCAGGATAATATAAATTGTGAACCATATTAATTCTTTGAATTTTAATCATTAATATGGTTTTAGGAAACACATAAAAAATCTCTTTTATAATAAATGTTTTTGGAAATAATAAATAGATTTGTGAACAAAAATTAAAAAGTGTTTTAAACAATGAAAATCAAAGAGAGAGAAAATGTTTTGAGAACCTTAGTTCTATAACATGGGGAGTGCTAATAATCCACTTAGTGTTATCGGTTGGTTAAAAGCTTTTGTATAATGCTTCGTCGAATATGGCATAAACTCATTGAATAAAATGTTAAAGTGGAATTTACTAACCATTAGTGAATACGTGAATTTCAACAGGTAGTATGGTATACTTTTGTTAAATTCATGTAATCACTATAGGGAAGTATTTGGCACTTTAGAGTTGTTTTCTCTTCGGGTGTGCGACAAGTGGTTGCGAGATCCGAAAGAGAATATAATTCATATTTTCCGCTGGTATCCATAATAAGTGATATTTACTAGATTTTAGTAAATACTTGGATTTCAATATATGGTATGGGACGTATTGGTTAAATTCTAGTGACTACTGAAGGTCATAGTATTTGACACTTTAGAGTTTACTCTCTTTTGGTGTGTGGAAAGCGACTGCTAGATCCTTAAGAAGTTACTCCTGGATTTCTTTTCAAGTGTAATAATCTAAAATAAATCTGAAAGATTCGGTCATGGCTGCTATCCTTGAGATCATCTTGTGATCTTGTGATTCTCGTCCTATGTACAATCCACGGTATTGGGTCGGTTCTTGTGATACCATATTGTTTGTTTGTTTGCTACGGTTCTGTGTACGATCGTTTTGAGTAAGATCTCTTGGATTCTGGATATTTGGATTCTATGACTATTCTGTGTTCGTGAAATAAATATATATTCTTGGGTCTTGTGTTTGTGAAATAAATTTATATTATTGTGTCTTGTGTTCGTGAAATAAATATATATTCTTGTGTCTTATGATGGATGCTAAATTAAGTTAATTCTATTATTCTGTGTTTAGTGACTAGTTCGTGTCTGCGACTTAAACTTATAACCCTGTTCTGAGTTAAATTAATTCCCTAACTCGTTATATCTTGGACATCTGTATTACTTATATATTGTTTATTCTTGTGTTATATTCTGTTGTCACCCTACTGGATATTTAGAGATAGTCTGACCCGGGTGTTATTTTGCTCAGGTCAGGGCGAGATTTTTTAGGTTATAGGATAAGTTGACCTTTGGATGTTTGGGCTAGCAAGAAGATAAACACTTTTGACTTTTTAGTTTGTCTCATTTAGGAAATTTGTGAATATGTTTATAAGATGTACAATTGAGATTAGAGAATTGTTAAACTTGTATAACAATCGAGTTTAGTATTTCATTTTGTAAACTCAAAATTTTTATATGTGTAAGTTGAGATTTATTCTACTATGATCTATGACTGTTATTTATATGACATATTGTTCTGATTTTTAGAAATCGGTGTGTCCATTACTTTGTATTAATACTGTACATGTCAAACTTTATTTCAGATATTAAGTGAAAAGGTATAAATGACGTGTCAGTGTTAGTATAAAGATATATTCACATTCGATCGCCTTTAACAAGCCGTATTCTACAGAAAAACAAACGACATTACTTATAATGTTCTTTGTTAATCTCAGTATTGCGGTGGGGTTGTTGCACAAACCCTAGGCCATGTATATCCATTGCTTGGACTGAAGGTCGGCGGTGATGAACTGAAGTTTTGGCGGTGATGGAGGCGAAAATTTTACTTTGGTTGATCCCATTTTGAGGCCAAGATGGTTGTACCTAAATGGATTGTGTTGACGGTGTATTTAGGGTTTACACCCGCACTGGATGCATTTGGCTTGAGAGACACACGCTTCCTAATTTCAGCCATCTACATCCATGGAATTGACCGAAGCTAGATCATCGAATTGATTTCGATATGACATTTCACTTTAGATTTGAGCATATCAGATGACTCCATTGCTCTACGTTTTTGCATATCCAGTGTTCCTGAAAAGCAAGAACTTTCCACGTCGCTTTGGATAATGGGTAAGTACAGAAAAATGATTTCAAAGGACTATGCGGATCGTTTTTCGAACATGAGCGAGCTATCTACACAGGATGGTGTGTTCGTGGTGTTCAGGACACTGGACTCATCCCATATAGATAACACATTACACTTGCCCCGGTTAACACTTGGAATCCAATTGGTCAGCATACCTTAACTTCCTTTAGATTTCAAGCGTTAACTGCACATGAATTCTTATTAGAAATAAAGCGTACCTAACTATGATCAACTAGTTTTATTGTCTAGAATGATGCTCCAGTCAAAACACCGCAAGTCTATCGATTGAGCATCCATGCCTTCAGAAGCTGATTCATCAACTGCCCCAATTTCTCCATCCATTCTCGTGGGGCTGAGTCAACCTGCAATTCAGATTTCTACGGCCTGCTAGTTCCTTTAAGGCCTGTACTCGACCAGCTGCCTCCCAAGTTGAGAATTTTGGCCGACCCTTTCAAAAAAAACGCCTTCAATCTTGATAGCTAAAATGCTTCAAAATATATGCATGCGGCGTGGTATACCTGAGGGTGATGTTCACCTACCAACTCGAGTCGAATTTGCACATAATCCTCCCGAAGACTTTACTACTTGCAACCGATACCCGTGCTTGAGTTGTGTCGTGCCACTGTTCAATCGGTTCTTGTCCATGGTGCTTCAAGGCTTAGGATTGACACCATTTTAAATCCATTCCAATGATTCTGCACTCTTAAGTTCCCTATACATCTTACTCATGACCAGGCTTGGGCGTCCCCTAAGGCTAAATGAACTTGTATATCTCTTACATTTCATGGGAGACAAGACTGCCCATCCTTTATAATTATTGAAGCCTGAAGGGGATGTAAGATGATAAAGGGTCTTCATAACAAACATTCAGCCTTCAAGAACGAGTTCTTCTTCGTCCGACATTCAAAGGGCTTCAATCGCTTCTGGTTATCTAGAAGTATGTCCTTATTCCTTATTTCTTGCCACTCCAAGTGATTTTCTAGTTTCATAACCTATCATATGTCTTATTACAGGCATCCCAAGGTGGGAAAGCAATGCTTGAAACTTTTAAGGCTATGAGAGCTTCCGAGTGCACAGTGGAGTTCCTTTTGACAAATGAAAACCTTTGATCGGTTCGACTTACTTCATCCCAATAGATTTGATGTTGATGACGAGCCATCAACATCGAGTGGCCCTAGGAGACATGCTCGTTCCTCAGCCCATGCTCTTGACTCTATCGAGGAGGCTCAAGAAGAAATGGTTGTACTGTCAGAGGAAGCACGGCCTAATGAAATTCCTAGAGCGGATATAGACTTACCCTTTGGAGAGAACATTATGGGGGATAAGGACAAGACCCACGGGATGTCTCCGATCCTCGAAGAAGACGATGAAATATTTCAAAGGAGATATGGAAAGCTGCCTAAAGTTGAGGAAGGAGAGGAAGAAGGCTCGGACAATGATGATAGTGACTTTCGCATCTCCATAGAATGAGATGAGTCTTTCGGCGAGTCGTTAGAAATGAGTATTGATCTTCCTAAATTGCCTTCTCCAGACTTGTTAACTACTGATGCATTAACCTCCAAACTTCTGATTTCTCCTCCTCAAGAACAACCTGCTATCGAGACTCCACCGCCTGCCGGAGGTCAAGCTATGGGGACCCCCACAGGAGATACGTCTACTTCTGATTTCATGAGAGATATCACCATCCATGTAGATGAACACAGGGATATCTCCATTAGCGAAATGATAGCTAAGATTAGCTCGGAAATCGACATTTCCTCAAGTGCATTTGTGAGGAGTGATGAAAAGACTTCGACTCTTAAACCTTGTTGATACAGTTGGTAGAGCATATAAGGGGCTGTCAGCACTACATACTTCATATTAGTATCACAAACACACATCTCTACATTGCGTTAAGTTCCTAAGTTTGAGTATTAACTTCATTCTTGTTTTCATTTCAGGTACCATGGGACGTGGGTTATACCATCAGTTACGAAACGACACCAGCTCCCATAAAAGTAAAACTTTTTATCCAACTTATTATCCTCCTGGCAAAATGGATGAGGAAAGAAGGAAAAGAAAAGAGGACGAGGCTCGTCACTTGGATCGATTTACGAGAGAGGGAGAAAAGAAAAGGAGACGAGAGTAGTGCCCCCAACGATGCATAAAAGTGCCAGAGAGACATTCACGACCACCGCAGGCCCTCAGTCGATTACTCCTCCCTGCACTGATGCTCGGACCGTTGAAATACCAACTATTCCATCTTCTCAAACAATGACCATTGCAATGACCCCCACTTCTTCCAGACGAACTGAAAAGTTCATGCTTCCACCGGGTACACCCATACTTCAAGTTATCTTTCCAAACCTATTCTTGAAGGGAGTCAAGTTTGACAAGAAAATAAAGCCCCTTAATAGGGCCACTTTCCTCAGCAATTTAGAGACAGTCTCCGAGGACTTGGAAGCCAGGAGTAACATGCATCATTTAGTGAAAGCCCTTTCCGATGTCAATTGCATTAACTATTAGTAGATCCTCTTGTTTGAGGCCGAAAGGGAAGATGTAACATCCCGCCATTTTGGACCATTCAAATCAACAATAAAGCCACACATGTTAGACTTGAATAATTCAAAACAACAGATTGTTAATAAAATTTAGGGCAAATAAAATCAATCACAGACACAGAATATCAGAATAACTCACAGCGGAATAAAATAAACATAGGAGTTCATGAAGCTCCTAGATACATAGTCTAAAACTAATACATAATACCCAAGTCTGAAAATAAATACAATGCAAAGTTTAGATACATAAGTTCTCTACTGAAAAAGCAAAAGCTGAGTGGAAATAACTGGAATGGAAATATCAGGTAGATAGCTAAATCTCCGGCGGATCTCTAGCTCCAAAAAGGGTGAAACCAAAGCTGTGAAACTCAGGCTACCCGAGCGTAAAACAAAAACACAAAACACTCAAGTCAGGACATACGTACTTATAAAATGTAAATCAACTCAAGTGAACTGCAAAAGAAATGCATCGGTAACTTAAAGGATGCTTGGGATCGCCCATCCTTTAAGGATTCGTTAAACTATCTACTATGTATTAATATACGCTATTATAATAATGTGTAAAGTAAAGTAAACTATTAAAATAGCATTAAGGCGTTACCCATATCCCCCTGAACACATTTTATATATTCCCATAGTCTATACAGTACCGTAATCCCACCCGTACTGGGCGCCGTCAGAGGGCACTCCATAGGTATGGTACAAACCAAACTCGTAGAAAGCGCGCTAGGGTAGGTGACACGGCACAACTAGGCAATGCCAGGGTAGATACACCAATTACACTTCCGGACTATTGGTAACGCATAGCCGCAACTCCCGCCCAACTCGATCCACACTCCCGAATCAAAGGTGCACACCAAATCAACACAAAGTAATAGAATGCTAACGATGAAGTGTGTCCGATCGGAGGAGCTACCTCCTTGGCGCGTTGATTGCTCCTGTTTTAGCCACCTTATGCTAACTCATGGGAGTAAGGTCCACGTATGTATACCTTTAGGATCGTCGCCACCATCCTACTTCATTCTAGAATCTCCACCGCGTACACAGTTGTCAAAGTGGTTTTTGGTATCGACAGAGAGTATGCCCATTCCGATCCCGGTCTCTTTAACAACCAAACGTTATTATAACCCGTGGTTATTCAATTTCAAATGGTTTATTTTTCATATCAAACATATTCCTTTCAAAAACCATATAAATTCCATATTATTATTCTTTAAAATATTATTCATTTTTCCAAAGTTGTAATACTTCCAAATTCATTTAATTATAACCCCTTTGACGTAAAAATTTAGAGATCATAGCACTTTTAAAAAAATGTAATCTTTAAAACCATACATTCGAGACCATAACCCTTTAGAGAATTTTGTAGCATTCAGGAAATGTCACTTTTCAGAAAACGCAGCAGTACAGAAATGCTACTGTAATAATTCGCAGCAGTGCAGAAATGCTACTGTAAGAATTCGCAATGGTGCAGAATTGCTACTGTAAGAATTTGCAACGGTGCAGAATTGTTACAATAAGGAAATCGTAGCAGTTTTGAATTTTTACCGTAAGGAATCGCAGTAATTTTGAATTGTTACCGTAATACTTCCTACTATAATAGTTTATAAAAATCAAATGGTAAATATATTTGCAGTTTTTATCATAGTCATTATATCATTCCTATTATATTACTCAAATTTTAGCTATTTGGTCATTAAAGAAACCACACCTTTAGTTAAATAACTTTGTTACTAAAATGTCAAATTTTAAAGCTGAAATTTTTTATGCTAAGTTAAAAGTACTGTTTGTACCAAAATTGGGCACAACGCTCTTCGAAAGGGTATGAAGATATAAAAATGAAGAAATTAAATGGAAAAAGAGGATTATCTAACAAACACTTCAAAAACAAATAAGAAAATACGCAGAAACACAGAAATTTAGAGTGGTTCGGCATGTTGCCTACGTCCACTATGATATTGATGATTTTATTGATGTTTTCTTGATGATTACAACTGATTACAGCGGATTACAGCGAATTACAATGATGAAGTTCGAGTACAACAGCAGCCTTGTAGTGCAAAAATGTTTTTGGCAGAGTCTGGATGTCAAAGAGCCAAAAGATCCTTTTTCTGTAAGCTCTAGGGTGCTATTTATAGGCGTAGGATGCAAATATCACGCTCAGATCTTGGGAGACTTCTTCTGGCACGTGGGCGGGCCCACGCGATCGATCCCACGTGGTTTCGACTTGATCCGTGATCGATACGAATGAATTTCATATCGATCAAGATTTGGTCCAATCGAGTCGAAATTTGGCATGGACGCTCTTTGAGTTGTACGTAAGCTCCTGTGAAAATTTCATAGCATTTGGACTTGTGGATTACGAGTTATGATCGATACGAATTAGAGACTTCGGTAGGCTGTTCAGTTCGAATCGATGCACTTCGTATCGATCAGTTCGCCTCGATCCAGGCATGTGTCTAAAAGTTGGCGTGGCACTAGTTTCCAGGATCGATCCACATTTCGTGCCAAATCGACCAAGTATTTCCAAGATTTTCGCCTTGTTCGTATCGATAGCTGTTGCCTTGTTCGCATAGATGGAGATGGTTCAATTCGTATCGATGGAAGTAGCTCAGTTCGTATCGATGTAAGTGGCTCTGTTCGTATCGATGGAAGTGGCTCTGTTTGTATCGATTGTATAGCCTTGTTCGTATCGATCGAAGTTGCTCCAACTTGATGGATACGAACAAATGGCGACTCTGCTTGGCTTGATGAATACGAATAGTGGTTTCACGATGGATACGAAGTAATGATTACTTGATGGATACGAACCAAGGTCACCTGATGGATACGAACTACAAATGCTTGATGGATTCGAACAAGGCTCTTCAGCTGATGGATATGAAACGATGCGCCCTAATGGATGCGATTAAGATGATGGTTACGAACAAGTGGTGATACGATGGATACGAATAACGTGTTCCCTTGATTTGTATCGACCATATCTCATGCATACGAACTCCGATTGACTTGAAATTTGGAACATTGGCTTTCATAGCTTCGCTTGTCATGTCTTGTCAGTTGTAGCTTGATCCGGACTCGGACAAAATTTATCGACATCCATATTGAACCTGCGTATAACCGATCCTCGGGACGGCCCGTCCTTGGTTTCCAGTTAAGTCCTTGGTATCACGGCCTTGCCAAAAGGCGGGATAACATTTCCCCCCCAAAGTATGTCTTGTGAAAACACGACGTGCTTTGAAAATCCACAATCTTCACTCTGAATGGTTCCATCTAACTTGTTAAACAGTTATCGTCCTCTCGTTGGAAGTTGTAATCTTTGATTGATCCATAAAGACATAAATTATGAACTGTAGACTGCCTACTGTTGTACTGTGTACGGTTGTAATTGATTGTTGTATGATAGTGATTAGCCGTTTTGTTGTTGTAATTGTTCATCATGTGGGCATTCGACCTGTGAATTTTGAAAATTGAAAATTAGTCCGACATACATGCATATATGTTAACCTGACTCTTGTTAATGTTCGCACGTTCACAAGTCGTTGTCAGTTTCTCGCATTGAATTCTGTATCGATCCTCTCCTGAATCGATGTGAAATTTAAGTTGTAACAACGCTTGATTGTTGTTTTGGAATGTTCCTTCGTATCGATCCTCTCCTGAATCGATGTAAAAGGTTGAAAAACGGTTCTCGTATAGATGTCGATCGTCATGAATTTGCTTGTCGTTTTAATGTAGTTCGCATCGATGGATGCGAACTCAGACGGCTGTCAAAATGATGGACACGAACTTGTCCTTTTATATCAATAAATTTCAATGCATCTGTACGACTCGAATGAGTTCCTATGTACTGTTCATTTCGGTATGTTGCTAATGGATGCGAACAATGGCATCTTGGGTCTATGTCAAATATATACGAGTGGTTATGCTTAGGACCAATACGTGTAGATGGACATGAACAGTACACTTTGGATCACTTTGGATCGATGGATACGAATAAGCCCTTTCGTATCGATGGCAATTGTGACCCCTCCAACTGGTGCTTGATGACTGGGAGATGTATCGTTTCCCTTTACCTCGTGCCCATATAAATACCGTTAGGACTTAGAAAAAAATTCTCATCCATCATTATTTTATACTTGGCTTCGTATCGAGAAAAAACTGAGAAACAGAAAACAGCCTTCGTCCTTAAACCATCACGTCTTGCTAATCCTTCGAATCGATACCCTCATCTAGGTAATTAGTCGCATAATCTCACATTAAAAACGTTAAGACTCGAGATTTAATGCCAACTCGTTCATAATCGCGGCTAATTTTGATGATGATGATGAGGCCGGAATTGGGTTGAAGCATGGTCGAGGGAGAAGAAGAAGTGTCGAAGGTTCTGAAGGTAGCCTCCATACCGATCGAAGAAAAGTGATTCATATCGGTCTGAGTGCATGGAGTTTGTATCGATCAAACACAGCTGAACTTCGTATTGAATAAAAGAGCGGCTTCGTATCGATAGGAAGTGATAGGATTTCGCATCGATCTAGATTGATCGATACGAAAGACTAACTATCTGATCGATACGAAACTTCGGGTATGTTGATCGATGCGAAGACGTTGCCCATGATCGATACGAAAAAAAGCTTTAAGATCGATTACGAAGTTACTCTCTAGCGATCGATGCGAAATAGCCTTCCCCACGATCGATACGAACAGAGGCTTTGGCGACCGATCCAAGTCGTGACCTTTAAACTTTTCACACTCGAATATTCAATTCCGACGAGCTTCCGCCTTGCATAACTAGACTTAATTTTTTCACTGCACATTGGAATGCCTTCCAAAGCTCGTCGATGGAACTATAACTTAACTGAACTTAGTAAACTTTAACTTGGATTGGTCGCTAAAGTCTAGATGGCTCGGTTGTGACGGTCAGCGATGACGGTCACTCCGGTTGAATTTTGAAGTCTCGTCATTCGAATGTTTTCTTTAAATATGTAGAAATTCTTTAAGTAATATGTAGCACTGCACTACACAACACATTCACGCACTTCACACTGGGGAACACTTGGGTTTTTATTGTCTAATGATGGTTTCTAATAAGTTGATTAGCTATGGAATCCACAAGTTCACAACAGCAAGAGCTTCAGGATTCATCTCCTTTTGTCCTAAAGATTCCGGCCATTGCGGCTGAAGTTATAGACCTTGCTCCGGACGAACTACCTGATGCTACGTTCATCTGTAATCCCCAAGACTCTGTACCGTCCAATGTCTCTGAAGACATGTTGGGACGAATATGCCTAAGGCATGGTTTGTCATTGGACGATGTACTATTACCGGGACCAAACGATAGACCACATGCTCCCCCAGAGTGGTTTACTGCCTTCAATCGCCATGCGTGTACCGCAGGAACACTTCCTCCGTTCAACCAATACATTAGGGAAGTGATGTCTTTCCTCGGAATTGATCCATCACAACTACACCCCAATGGATACGCTTTGCTGAACAGTTTATTTATTGTATTCATGGAGCATCTCTTTCGGCCATCGACTCCAACAGAAATCAGATACCTTTTTAACTTCAAGAGTAGGGGAGATAGTCCATCTTTTACATTCCTGGCGGTGGTCAGGAATTGTCAAGTAGTAACTGGATCTTGGACAAGGCTGAGTTACTTTAAAACAGAATGGTTCTACGTCCGATGCCTCCCAGGATTTGCCAGCCGATGGTTTGTCAGACGTAAGTGTTGAAGTTTTCTCCAAGAGTTATCAAGATAACAATAGTTGATGCAAAACTAATATCTTCTTTTCTTTACAGCCGCAATTTCACGACCTGAAGGCGGGTATTTCAATGAAACAGTGTGGATCCTTCAAGAAGTTCCAAGTGAAATGAGGGACATCGATTCGGTTCTAACTGACAGAAATTTGAGAAACGTTGGACTGATTGAGCGAAATTAAAGCATAAGGCTTGAAGGAACACTAAGGGCGGCCCCAAAGAAGCAGTTGAAATGCAAAACACCCGGGGTCATAATAACTGAAGTGGGTGATGAAGAGAGAACGCCCATAGACGATGAACTTGCTGCTGGGTCTTCCGCCGGATTTCAAGCGACAAAAGGAAGAAGAAAAGGCAAGGCCGCTGCTTACAAACGTCCTAAGTCTTTGAGGTGGAAATCAGTTGTGGTTTCCTTGCTGGTTCCCGGCATTAGAATCTCAACGGCTCCTTCCTTGCCAACAGAGAGTCCTTTTGAAGAGCTTGTCGATATTCCGATTCCGGATTACGTGTCACTTCAACACGACACCGGGTTGGAGGAGATTGATAGTGCTCTTGACCTAAGCGAGTCGCTTCCTATAAGTGCGGCTGACATTTCCAGTTGGTCGGGGGGTTTCACATACATACACACTTCACGACACTACACGATTTCCAATCATAAATTGTTCAATTCAAGAAACCACTAAGTCTGCTTCTCTTTATTTTTACAGGTACAATGTCCGGACGAGGGTCGATGTTAGGAAGTCTTCGCTTAGCTCGCCGATCTTCTTCATATTATGAGTCACATAGGAGGGAAGAAGATAGAGACCGCGATCGCGGGTACTCTAACCAGGAACATCAAGAGAGAGATATGGATAGGGAGTGCAGACATCGATCCCGATCCTGCTCTCCTCCTCCTAGACTCCCTACACAACCTTCGGGTCAAGGGAGACATCCAGTAGAGCCCCCTCGTCACAAACCATCTTCACGTGCTTCTCGGTCTGAGTCGCAACGCCATAGAACTGAGGTTGAGCCTCCCGTCATCGTTGAGCAAGCTATCACTGAGTCCACTGGGGAAGGGGCTATTAAAATTTCTTAGCTAAAGAAAGATTTCCCAAATATATGCTTCGACAGCTATATTTTCCCCCTCACTTAAAGAGAATTCCATCAGAGGTGGAGAAACACAATGCATGATTACATTCATGGCATTTATTCCCGGTACAAAGAGTGGGCGAAGGCTGCAGAGAAAGCGTCGAAGGTGGCCTTCGAGCGGGCTAAACTAATCGAAAAGTTAGAATCTGATCTCGCCCAGAAGGACCGCATCGTCCAAGTGCTCAACGATGAAGCCGAGTCCTCTCGGAAATCTGAGATAGAGGCTACCAAAAAAGCCGATGAGGCGAACTTGGCCATGGAGAGGATGAGGTAGACACACTATGCCTTGGTGGAGCAGATGGGCCATCACAACACCACTGTCACAGCTGAACGGGACGCCGCTCTGAAAGAACTTGCTGAACTTAAAGCTAAATTTTTTGAAATCATCAAGGAAAAGGATGATGCAAACAAAGCCACCCAGGAAGCTTGTGAACAGGCTGTTGTGCTTCGGGGTGAACGGGATGCAGCCACGGCTAAGGTCCGAGTGGTGGAGACTGAGGTCGAGGAGAAAGTCCAAATGGCTGAGTCTAGGCTAGAGGATGATATTGAAGATCTCCTCATTGTTTATAACGCCAATGTTTTGAGGAACAGAAGTCTAGCCTGGCTCGACAACTACCCGACACATTTATATAACGCTTGGGGCCGATTGGTTAAGGAGGAGAAGGCGGTGCATCTGGGTGAATCAATCGACGAGTTTGAGATTGAAAATCGTATGTTAAATGAAGATGAACGAAAGATTCTCCATGAGTCGATGATTTTGCATGAAAAAGAAAGGCTCGGCACCCAACACTTGGAGGTCGGAGAAGGTTCAAGTGTTGAGCATCACGATGTGAGTGCTGAAGTTCCTGTGCCAACCCAGCCTGAATCTGCACATGTGGTTGATCCCCAGCCCATTCCTGCCTATAATCCGGATCAGCCGCAGCTATCTCCGGCCAGAGGACAAGTTTCTGAGGCTGTTCAACCGTCCACAAGCCAAATTGAGGAAGGTATTCTAAACATTCTATATGCTTATCTGAAGTCGGAGTCGTCATATGAATTAAGTACTAACAGTTCTTCTTTTGTTTTTTTGCCCAGTGATTGATGATGCACCAGTCGTGCCTCCTGCCACTCAAGAATCACATCATATGCAGGAGGCCATAATAACTGAAGCAACCACCACAACGGCCACAGCATCAACTGACGGAACGCAAGGGTGCACTCTTGTTTTTGATGAACAGATTATGGAGGAACTCCTCGGTCATCACAGCGATCGTTTTGCGGATCTGCCATTTGTTATGGGTGGAAGCGCACCCGCTACTGGCTCTTCAATGCCAACCACTGATGCTCCCAGCGAAGCCCAAGCAATTCGTGAAGAAGAAATATTGGCCGAAATCGACGCTGAAATGGAGGCAGCAGCTCATGGTGGTAGTTTTGGAGGTGGGATGGCGGCACCTGGTCCGGCTCCGTTAAGGATGATATCGCCCGGTGGTACAGTTATTGATACCAGTGCGCATATCTCACCTCCTATAGTCGATCCAGTACCTTCGACTTCACCTTCAGGGAACATTCCCGTGCACTTGAGCTTGGATGAGGAAGTTGAAATCATGCCCCCGACCGAAGATTGGCCGTCGAAAGGCAAAGGTTCGAAAAGAAAAATAAGTGGCAGCTCCAGTGGGTCCACACCGAAGGGGAAGCCGAATAAGAAGAGAGAGTAGACGTGCTTCTTCGGTTTATTTTTGGTAGATGGATAGGAAGTTATCTTCATTTTTCTTTGGTAGGCCGTGTATAGATGCGGGTTCGGCCCTCGCTAGTAGGATTTTTTGGGACCAACTTGTACATAATTTCTTTTCGCAAATAGCTCAAATGAAACTTTATTTTGCTTTGAACTCGATGTGTGTTTATTTGCTTAAGTGTTCCAGCATTTGAATTCCTTGTTCAGTACACTTGTGAAGTTTCAACGTTTGAATCTCGTTTGAGTTTATCCGTCATGTCCTAAAATCACGGCCATAAGTCACGACTAGACATTAAGTTGAACTCTGATATTGTACTGCTTCAGTCAGTGATTGACACTTAAGTTCTGCCCCCAGTTTCAGGGATGAAGTTTAAAGATTGGCTAGCGGTCGTATTTCGCTTTCAATGCAGCATGCTCAGCATTGTTGGATGGATGTTGAAACAAGGAGATTTTGAGTGGTCGAATCACACTCGCTCTTTTATTGATGATTGTATCCATGCTTTGGGGACTTAAGTTATTTTCACGGGCGATCAGCCACGTTTATTTGACACCTATCATTTCGTCCGCACTCTGGGGGCTTAAATAGATTCGCGGGCGCTCAGTTACACCCGACTTGAGTTTATACTCTGGTCCGCGCTCTGGGGACTTAGAGTCGATTAACATTTTATAATCCAGTCCACGCTCTGGGGACTTGGAGTTGGTTGACGTTTACTTTTCGGTCCGCACTCTGGGAATCCGGATCGTTTAAATGTCTATACTTCGGTTCACACTCTGGGAATCCGAAGTTAGGTGACGTTTTATACTCCAGTTCGCACTCTGGGAACTTAGATTTAGTTGATGTTTATACTCCGGTTCATATTATGGGAATCCAGAGTTGGTAAACAGACGGTCAATCACATCTGTTGTATGTTTTTGAATTTCGCCCGCACTCTGGGAACGAAAGGTGTATCAGGATCGTGGATGGTCGGATCACATCCACCCTGAGTTAACAAGTGAGGTCGTTAGATGGACGGGTCCATCCTCCTCAAACTTGGTTCGAATATGGGCGAAGTCATTAGGTGGACGGATCCACCCTCTTCGAAACCGTATTTGTAAGTTTATACTCCAGTTCGCACTCTGAGAATCTGGAGTTAGGTGAAGGATTGTCGTGTATCAATCCTTTTTTGACTTTAGTGTGATTGCTTGTCCCCGAGCTCGGGTTTCACTTAGCGAGTGACCGGTCGTATCACAGTCACTCCCTATTTGAATAAATTCCACCGTATGATGGAACTTTGCTCTCCGTGCATAGTGATGGTCATATGAAGTATTTCAAGTAAATCACAGCTCTGGCTCAATGAGATTGCACTTTATTGCTGAAATAAGAAAATACGGCAAAGTCAGTTGCCTTATTACACATTCTAATTTCGAAATGCAGAAACAAATTGCAAATGAAAAATAGACTGAATAAATAAACAGAGCCTATTATGTGTAGTAGCGATGAAGACTCTCGCTGTTCCAGGCTCTCGAAAGAGTGAGACCGTCAATGGTCGATAATTTGAATGTGCCATCTCCGAGCTTTCGTTCAATAACATATGGTCCTTCCCAAGTTGGTTTCATATGCGAAGGGACCGGATAAAATCATTTGAGTAGGAGATCACCAAGTTCAAAGGTTCGGGGTCGGACCTTGGCATTGTATAATCCGGCGACTCGACTTCGACATGCGGCTGCCCTCAGATCAGCCTCTTCATGCTTCTCATCCAATAAATCGAGAGATTCAGCAAGCAATATAGCATTTGTCTTCGGATCATAGTATGTCACACGATGAGAAGGTACTTTTGATTCGACTGGAATAACAGCTTCTGAACCATAAGAGAGAGAGAATGGAGTGTGACCGGTCGCGGACTTGTGGGTTGTACGGTACGCCCATAAGGCCATAGGAAGTACATCGACCCATTTGACCTCGGCTTTTTCTAGTCGTTTCTTCAGAATGGATTTTATAACTTTATTTACAGCTTCGACTTGTCCATTCGCTTGAGGGTGTGCGAATGTAGAGAATTTCTTCTGAATGTGGAATCGTTGGAAGAAATCCTTAAATTCGGCACTATCGAATTGGGTCCTGTTGTCAGTGATAATAGTACGTGGGAGACCAAATCGGCAGATGATGTTGCGCACTACAAAGTTGATCACCTTCTTTGTTGTGATTGTAGCAAGGGGTTCAGCTTCTGCCCACTGGGTAAAGTAATCAACTACTATGATGGCATACTTTGCACCACTTTGGCTAGAGGTAAAGAGCCAATAATATCAATGCCTCATATTGCAAACGGCCATGGGCTGACCATTTGAGTTATCTCAGTAGGTGGGGCTCTAGGAATCCGAGCATGCTTTTGACATTTATCACACTTCTTGGCATAATCTGCTGCATCACGGTTTATAGTCGGCCAATAGTATCCATACCGGAGTACTTTCTTAGCAAGTGCTTGCCCCCCGGTGTGATCGCCACATTCTCCTTCGTGTAAATCATGTAAAACTCATTTGATTTCATCGTGAGCGATACACCGGAGTAAAGGAATAGAGTATCATCTTCTATACATAACTCCGTTTTGAATAATGAACCGCGAAGCTTTTCTAAGAATCTGTCTCTTTTCACTTCTACACTCTGGCATGGTTTCGTGTTCGAGATAATATCTGAATGGAGTCATCCACGAATCCCTTTCGGAAACGACATCAAATATCCAATCGGTTTCCATCTGATCAATGCTTGGCGAAGATAATATCTCTATGGGAACTAGTCCCATTTGATATGCTTCACCTGTACTGGCTAACTTTGCCAACGAATCAGCTTTCTGGTTGTGTTCTTGCAGAATGTAATAAATAGCATAATAGTCAAACTGATTCAATGTCTCCGGAACTGAGCAAGGTACACGGCCAGTCTTCGATCTCTGGCTTGGTACTCCCCCCGAACTTGACACACGATCAATTGCGAATCATAGTAAATTTCCACCGCAATGATTTTTAAATCTCTGGTAAGTTTCAATCCAGCCAATAGGGCCTCATATTCAGCTTCGTTATTGGTTGCACAGAAGTTGAACTTTAGAGCGTAACATATAGATCGACCTTTAGGAGTTTCAAGAACAACCCCTGCACCTGAGCAATGGTCATTTGATGCACCGTCTGTAGGCAGCTTCCAGATATACTTGGGAGATTCACTGGTTTCGGGCAAGTCCTCTGGGATGGTAAATTCAGCAATGAAATCTTCTAGGACTTGTCCTTGAATGACTCGCCTTGGGGTGTAAGTAAGGTCAAACTGACTTAACTCGATATTCCATTTGAGTAACCTGCCAGATGTCTCAGGACATGTAAGGACCTATCGAAATGGCTGGTCGGTATAAATAGTGATTGGGTGAGCCTGGAAGTATGGACGGAGCTTCCTCAAGGCAATAACAAGACAATAAGCCAATTTTTCTAGCTTCGGATAATTTCTCTCAGCTCCGGTTAGCTGCTTTCTAATGTAGTAGACTGGCTTTTGTATTTGGTCTTCCTCCCAAACTAGGGAAGCACTGATTACGTATTCTGATACCGCCAAGTAAATGTACAATTTCTCGTGATCGATAGGCTTTGAAAAAATTGGTGGTGTGGATAGATGTTGAATTCGTGCCCGGAATGCGCCCTCACATTCCATAGTCCATTCAAAGTTTCGTTTTCCTTTTCGGATCAGATTGAAGAAGGGAATGCGTTTGTCAGTGGACTTTGAAATGAACCTGCTCAGTGCTGCTACTTTCCCATTGAGACTCTGGACTTGCTTTATAGTTTTTGGAGTTTCAAGATTTCTGATCGCCCAGATCTTTTCGGGATTGGCTTCGATTCCTCCAGCGTTGACGATAAACCCAAGGAATTTTCCGAATGCTACCCCAAAGTGACATTTCAATGGGTTGAGCTTCATTCTGTATTCTCGGAGGACATTAAACATTGACTCCAGGTCTTTAATGTGATCGGTGGAAAATCGCAACTTGACTAGCATGTCGTCCACATACACCTCCATGGTTTTTCCAATCCGGTTAGCAAACATTCGATTAACAAACCGTTGATAAGTTTCCCCAGCATTCTTGAGTCCAAAAGGCATAACTTTATAGCAATAGAGTCCCATATTGGTTACGAAGCCGGTATGCTCCTGGTCAGGCAAGTGCATGGGTATTTGATTATAGCCAGAGTATGCATCCATGAAGGATAAAAGCTCATGTACAACCGTTGAGTCTACAAGTTGATCAATTCGTGGAAGTGGAAAACTGTCTTTGGGGCAAGCTTTATTCAAGTCTGAGTAGTCAACACATGTTCTCCATTTCCCATTTGGCTTTCGGACAAGTACAGGATTGGACACCCATTCCGGGTATAATGCATCTCGAATGAACCCATTTGCCTTAAGCTTGTCTACCTCTTCTTTAAGGGCGGCAAATCTCTCTGGATCCATACCGCACCTTTTTTGCATGACCGGGACGTACTGTGGGTCAATATTTAGTGTGTGGCTCGCGATGTCCGGCGAGATCCCACACATATCAGAGTGCGTCCAGGCAAACACATCAAGGTTTAACCAGAAAAATTCAACCAATTCCTCTTGCATTTGTTGGCTTAGCTGAGATCCAATCTTTATCATCTTCGAGTCATCATTATTGTCGATTGGAACATTGATCATCAGTTCGGCCGGAGAAGCTTGACTGTCTTTACCTTCATCTTCACTTTCGGTATCTCTCGGGTCAAGATCTCTTTGGAATTGGTTGGGGTGCCCGAGCCCAGGCCCAGGCGCTAATTGTCAATTGTCAGCAAAGCGGACGCAGAGAGATTCCTCTACGCCCTTTCCTTTTTCTTTCCGCTGCGCCTCGCGCAGCTCAGCAACGTAACAGGCTCGCCTTGCGGCCTGATCCCCTTGAACAACTCCGACACCATTGTCGGTAGGGAATTTCAAAGTCAAACACCATGGGGCGATGGCAGCCCTGAATTCAGCTAGGGCTGGTCGTCCCAAGAAAGCATTGTATGGGGAGTTTATATCCAAAACAAAAAACGGTAGTATCTGGACTCTCCGGCGCTCACCAATCCCCAGCTCCACTGGCAATTCCACCACTCTAGTGGGTATAGTTGCACTCCCGTTGAAACCATGAATGCGAGACTGACATGGCTTTAAGTCTTTAGTCTCCATTCTCATCTGGTCGTAAGCTCGTTTAAACAAAATATTCACAGAGCTTCCGTTGTCTATTAAGATCCTCTTCATCCAAGTAGGACCTACTTGAGCTAATATGACTAACGGATCGATAGTGGGGGCTTCGACCCTGTCGGTATCCCGACCTTGAAATACGATGTCATCTGCCATCGTTCTCTGCTGTTTGGTCGAAGCCCCATCTTCAGAATTACTACAACATTCAAAGTCTGCATGCCTGATAGAGCTGGCATACGACTCCATTTCCTTCCAGCTTCGGTCTGCTGGATGAGGACCACCACAAACAGTGTTTATCACCAACCTCCCGCCAGTACGAGCGGGTTCCTACTGCCTAGCCGGATTTGGTACACGATTTTGATTCGATGGGCCTGCTCTTCCAGACTACGGCGCCCGCACAAACTGTTTTAACCTCCGTTCTCTTATCAACTTTTCGATAAGATCCTGCAAGTGACGGCATTCATTTGTGTTATGGCCGTAGCTTGCGTGGAATCTGCAAAATTTCCACATCTGAATTTGCTTCTCCGATGACTATTTCGGAGCAGGCTTCTTGTACTGAATAGTATTGCAGGTTTGTAGATATATGTTTTCCAGTGACGTATTCAGAGGAGTGTAATTATCAAACATTGGAGCTCTGCGTCGTGGACCACGGTTCTGATCTCATTTTCTATTTTGGTTACCATTGCCTTTTTGCTGATCTTGTTTATTTCGAATATTCAATTGCACTTTTCCGGAACTCTCCTCAGATTGTTTAACAGCAATATTACTTTGAACCCCTTCCACACTAGGCCCTACATCATCCTTCTTCCTAGACTGTTGCGCATCCTCCCTTCTCAAGAATTGAGCTGCTTTGGAATAGAAACGGTCCAATGATGCAAGGGGCTTCCCGGCCAACCAGTTGCTGAATTCAGAATCGGGCTCAATTCCCTTAGTCAGTGCCATAAGAATAGAATTATCATTCGGATTGCTGATATCAGCACATGCAACATGAAATCTCTCTAAATAACGCCTGAGTGTCTCTCTGTGAGCTTGAGTGACACTGGATAAAGTATTAACATCCTTTGGTCTCGCGACATGCATACGAAATTGCTCAATAAACTTTGTTGCCAACTGATCGAAGCATGAGATAGATCGAGGTGGCAGTCGGGTAAACCACATAGTCGCTATGCCCCTTAGTGAAATCGGGAAGCTTCGGCACTTGACTGCATCGTCAGCTCGTGTAGTGTTCATCAACCATTCATATTTCAGGATATGCTGATTAGTGTCAGAGTTCCCTTCATAAACGGGCAAAGTCGGCATCCTGAATCGCCGAGGTGGTTCAGCATAAAGTATCTCATCAGTAAAGGGGGTATGACTCCAGGAGATTTCCCAGTCGTTATTGCTAAGCTCTTGACTTTCACGGATCATTTGACGGATCATTGCTGACAAGTCGGGCATCTGGACATTTTGAGCAGGTTGGGCCAAGGTGTGGTCGGGTTCCACAATGCGAGGAGAGGTCGGTCGCTGTCGATGGACCATGTCTTGCCTCCTTGGTTCTATGTCTTCGGAGACATAATGCTCAGGATGGTAATCACGCTGGTGATGATTCGGATCTGTTCGATTTTGGGTCTTAGTGCCTAAATCAGTAGCTGTCGCATTATGGTTATCAGTAACACGATGCGGGGTAACGTCTCCTCGGGAGGAAGGTCCAGTCTGGTGGCTGGTTGACGAGCCAACTCTTAGTTGCCCAACATTCAATGTGTTTTCATGCCCAGTGGCCTGTGTGTAACTTCCATCTAGCCGTGGGCATGCAGATCTATGATGATAATCAAGAGAGGCTAAACTCTCAGTGGAGGAATGAGAAGCCTGATCCCTCATGGATCTCCTTCGTCGTTGACGGTTCAGTTGGTTGGCTAGTTCCACATTAGCACGGAGCTGTTGAGTGAGCTGTTGGTGGCTCTGAGTCAATTCTTGCATCAACATCTAAAATTCTTCTCTGGTGATAGGGCCTTGCGGATCTGATGGTCCTGTAGCATCCTGATCAGTTGGAGGCAGATGCACGGGATTCTGTTTGTCCCATCCTTCAGGATCTGTAGCTGTGGAAGTAGTCCTTGTGTTAACCATGGTTGAGGATGAAGCTCTCTCCTAGACTTGTAGCAAATTTGAATAGGATGGAAGAACTTCTGAAATTGAGATCTGGATCTTCTCATTGGATGTTTTCAATCCGATATCGGCAGTAGATCCATTGAGCAGAAGGAAAAAACTGGGTTTTTTCTCAGTGAAAGCACCAAAGTGTTTGTACCAAAATTAGGTACAACACTCTTCGGAAGGGTTTGAAGAGATAAAAATGAAGAAATTAAATGGAAAAAGAGGATTATCTAACAAATAAGAAAATACGCAGAAACACAGAAATTTAGAGTGGTTCGGTGTGTTGCCTACGTCCACTATGAAATTGATGATTTTATTGGTGTTTTCTTGATGATTACAACTGATTACAGTGGATTACAGCGAATTACAGTGATGAAGTTTGAGTACAACAGCAGCCTTGTAGTGCAAAAATGTTTTCGGCCGAGTCTAGACATCAAAGAGCCAAAAGATCCTTTTTCTGTAAGCTCTAGGGTGCTATTTATAGGCCTATCATGCAAATATCTTGCTCAGATCTCGGGAGACCTCTTCTGGCATGTGGGCGGGCCCACGCGATCGATCCCACGTGGTTTCGACTTGATCCGTGATCGATACGAATGAATTTCGTATCGATCAAGATTTGGTCCAATCGAGTCGAAATTTGGCATGGACGTTCTTTGAGTTGTACGTAAGCTCCTATGAAAATTTCATAGCATTTGGACTTGTGGATTGCGAGTTATGATTGATACGAATTAGAGACTTTGGTAGGCTGTTCAGTTCGAATCGATGCACTTCGTATCGACCAGTTCGCATCGATCCAGGCACATGTCTAAAAGTTGGTGTGGCACTAGTTTCCAGGATCGATCCACATTTCGTGCCGAATCGACCAAGTATTTCCAAGATTTTCGCCTTGTTCGTATCGATAGTCGTTGCCTTGTTCGCACAAATGGAGATGGTTCAATTCATATCGATGGAAGTAGCTCAGTTCGTATCGATGGAAGTGGCTCTGTTCGTATCGATGGAAGTGGCTCTGTTCGTATCGATGGAAGTGGCTATGTTCGTATCGATTGTATGGCCTTGTTCGTATCGATCGAAGTTGCTCCAACTTGATGGATACGAACAAATGGTGACTCTGCTTGGCTTGATGGATACAAACAGTGGTTTCATGATGGATACAAAGTAATGATTACTTGATGTATACGAACCAAGGTCACCTGATGGATACGAACTACAGATGCTTGATGGATTCGAACAAGGCTCTTCAGCTGATGGATATGAAATGATGCGCCCTGATGGATGCGATTAAGATGATGGTTACGAACAAGTGGTGATATGATGGATACGAATAACGTCTTCCCTTGATTTGTATCGACCATATCTTGTGCATACGAACTCCGATTGACTTGAAATTTGGAACGTTGGCTTTCATAGCTTCGCTTGTCATGTCTTGTCAATTGTAGCTTGATCCGGACTAGGACAAAATTTATCGACATCCATATTGAACCTGCGTATAACCGATCCTTGGGATGGACCGTCCTTGGTTTCCAGTTAAGTCCTTGCTATCACGGCCTTGCCAAATGGCAGGATAACAAGTACGTTATTAACTTACACTTTATTTTCTTTTAGTAAATAACATTTATCATTTTAATTACCCAAGTTATACCATTTACATTAGTTAAAAACTTACATTTCAAATGTACGTTTTAACTTACATTTTTCTTTCTTCTCAAAACCCATTTATCATTTTAATTACTATTACATGAATTAAAACTTACAATTTATAGGTTAGAATAAAATACCATTTATACGTCAAATCGGATTATTAAATTTCAATTAACCTTCATTCTGTAAATTAGATTCCAAAATTTACATTTCCCTATTTATTTCTTATAAAAAATTTAACTAATGTAAACAAATTCACAGAAATTATTACATTAAATTTTTGTTGAGATTCATATATAGAAATCCAAAATACTTAATAATTTTTAGAAAATCATTTTAAATCAACCACGGAGTTTGTATAAAATTATCTACCCTAGGGTCAAGTAAATACGGACATATATCATTTCAATCCGCAATTTATAAATTTTCCAAGATTTATATCATTTCAAACCCGCAATCCCAAGTCAAATAAAATTGCTTAGGCCTATCATTTAAGCCCATAAAAATTTTCCTTAATCTAAAAACCATTCGGGTATGTATCATTTCAACCCATTGTGAAGGAACTTGCAGTATGATCACAGAATATTAAATAAACATAACAATATTCAATATATCATGGAATATGATCATAACAGGTAAAATATGATATGAAATAACATAATAATATTCAATATATCATGGAATATGATCATAACAGGTAAAATATTATATGAATTAACATAATAATATTTAATATATCAGGGCATATGATCATAACAGGTAAAATATGATATGAAATAATATAATAATATTCAATAGTGTGAAATTTCTTAATTTGCATATACAAATCCATACAATTCCATTGTCATCAATTCACCAAAATATAAGTACGTTGTCAAGAGTGATTACTCACCTTTCTTTAATAAGAGAAGTGATTCAAAACGCAACACAATGACTACAAGAAGCACGACAAATTACGGACAAGCTTGAGTGAGAGGAGAATCCAAATCCGACGCTTTGAAAAATAAAATAAATTCCATACGTAAACAAATAATTCACATAGAAAAACAAAATAGAAAAAAAAAATTGTAAACATGTGGAGAGGGCTTGTCTAGGAATGCATAGGCTCGGCCATAGGCTAGTTTGGGTTCCACCATAGGGTTTTGTTTGTGTTTGGGTTCAGCCATAGATGTGTGGACTAGGATAGGGTTCGGCCATAGGAGTTTTGGCTAGGTTAGGCTAGGGTTTTGGTGAAGGGGCTCGGCCTAGGGTTAGGGTTTTGGTAGTGGAGGGCTCGACCTAGGGATTAGGTGATGGAGGAGGTAGTCACGGCCAAGGCAAGGCAAGGGGAAGGGGTTGAGGAAGTTCAGCTATGGGGTTTTGGTTGGAGGAGGGGAGGTAGAGGCTGAAAATTGTGAAGAAGAAAAAGGGGAAAAGGAAAAAGGAGAAGTGGTTTTGGTTAGGGTTTGTGGTTGGAGGAAGAGGAGATGGTGTGGTGATGAGCATGGCCGAAATTTTTGGGGAAGAAGGAGGAAAAATTGTAGAGGAAAGGAGGGAGAAAGTCTAGGGTTTTTAGGAGGAAGATGAAGAAGAAAACTTACATTGTTTTTTCTGTGGAGGCACAAATGACAACGAGACATCTAACAAAACCCTAGGATATTATATAGGCTCCTCATCTAACTAAAGGGTTTTATAGCCCAAATGGTCAAAGCCCAAACAAATCAAAATAAAATAAAATAGAAGTTGTAGGGAAAGTAACTGCGTGTACTACGCCAAAAGTTGTATGTTTTGAAATGTAGGAATCAAAATTTAACAAAACGAAAAACAAAGAAAATGTTAAAATTAAATCCATCTTCATAAAAAAAAGTAAAAGTTCAAAATTCAAAATTTAAAATTTTCACAGAAAGTCAAACTTTGACCAAAGTTGACCAAAATTTGCATTTTAAGAAAAAAATTATTTTATTAAATTTGGAAGCACATTTCACATCAAATCCCAAAATATTACATTAACTTCCAAATTTATTAAATTTTAAAATAATTATATTCAAAGTTTCAAATGAATTTTCATTTAAAATATTTTCAAAATTTGCGGGTTGTTACACTCTCCCCCACTCAAAACTTTTCGTCCTCGAGAAGGTACGAGACCCAGAAAACAATGATGGATAAGGTAGGATAACGAATAGTACCTGGAACAAACAATTCCGGATTCGAAGCACGAATGCTCTCTTCCGTTTCCCAAGTACAATCCCGATCATCAGTGCTCCATTGCAGTTTGACTAGGTTGACAGATTTTCTTCGAAGCTGCTTCATACCTCTATCGATAATACGAAGTGGCTTCCTCTCAACAGTAAGGTTTGGCTCGACATCCAAACTCTCGAGAGCAGAAGGCTGAACAATCAAAGATGGATCATGAAGATACCGACGAAGATGCGAAACATGGAACACATTATGCACTCCAGAAAGTTTCTCAGGAAATTCCAAACGATAAGCTAAGGAACCAACTCTCTCTAAGATGCGAAAAGGACCAATAAACCTAGGAGCGAGCTTCCCTTTACTTCCAAACTGAATCACATTTCTTAATGGATAGACCTTAAGGAAAGCCTGATCACCAATAGAAAACTCCAAACTCCTCCTACGCCTGTCAGCATACTTCTTCTGTCTATCCTGAGCAATCCTCATCTTTCTCCTTATCTCCTCAACCTTCTCAAATGCTTCTAGAATCATATCCGGACCAAGAACCAAACGATTACCGGATTCAGTCTAGCAAGATGGAGATTTGCAAGGTCATCCATAAAGAGCAGCAAATGGAGCCATTGCGATACTAGCCTGAATTATAAGAGATGGAATAAGATAAACAAATGTTTAAGACAACCTAAAATAGATATTTGATATTATACCTGATAACTATTGTTATAGGTGTATTCAACAAGATGGAGATGATCTTCCCAAGATCCTCCATAATCAAGGACACAAGCTGAAGGAGATCTTCTAAACTCTGATTTATCCTTTCCGTTTGACCGTCGGTCTGCGGATGGTAAGCAGTGCTCAGATTTAGGCGGGTACCTAAAGATTCCTGAAAAGCTTTCCAAAACTGACTGGTAAAGATAGGATCTCTGTCACAAACAATACTGACAGGAACACCATGAAGACGAACAATCTCTCTCATATAAATCTCAGCTAAACTAGAAGCAGAATGGTTAGACCTAACAGGAATGAAATGAGCTGACTTAGTCAATCTATCTACAATAACCCAAATACTTTCATTACCTCTCCTAGTCCTTGGTAATCCATCAATAAAATCCATAGAAACTTGTTCCCATTTCCAATTGGGAACCTCAAGAGGGTGCAATAATCCAGCGGTCTTCTGATGATCAGCCTTAACCTGCTGTCAAGTAGCACATCTACTAACAAAAAGAGAGAATCATGCCTCATACCACCACCAATACAGCTTTTCATATCATTGTACATCTTCGTCACACCTGGATGAATAGAAAGTCTAGGTCGATGATTCTCCCGAAGTAACTCTTGCCTCAATCCATCGACATTCGGGACACAAATCCGATTGTTAATCCTTAAATTTCCTTTATCATCGATCTGAGCTCCACTTCCATCTTGGCTACTACCACCAATCCTGCTACGAACATTCTCCTTAATAATCCTAAGCATCTCATCCTCATCCTGCTTAGCAATAATACGATCCATAAGAGGAGAAGAAACAACAAGCTGACACAACATCGCCTTCTTCCAACTCAAAGCATCGGCTACAACATTAGCTTTCCCTGGGGTATAGTTGATGTCGAGGTCATAAGAAGCTAGAAACTCAAGCCACCTAACTTGCCTCAAATTCAAGTCCTTCTGGGTGAAAATATATTTCAAAGACTTATGATCCGTAAAGAGCTCAAACTTAGTTCCCAATAGATGATGTCTCCAAAGCTTCAAAGAAAAAACTACGGCAAGCAATTCCAAATCATGGGCTGCATAATTGGCTTCATGAGTCTTCAACTGACAACTGGCATAAGCTATAACCTTCCCATCCTGCATCAGAACGGCTCCCAAACCATCACGACTGGCATCCTTGTATACCGTTAATCCCTCATTTCCATTTGGAACGGTAAGAACTGGTGCGGAAGTAAGCTTGCGCTTTAACTCATTGAAGGCAGCTTTACACTTATCATTCCATCTAAACTTAGAATTCTTACGAGTTAGAGCGGTGAGAGGTATAGTAATCCGAGTAAAATTCTCAATGAATCTCCGATAATAACTAGCAAGGCCCAGAAAACTACGGATATCAGATGGAGTCCTAGGAGTTTCCAATCCTAAAATAGAATAGGGGGAATAAGAACCGAGAAAGAGATAGAATAATTAATGTACAAAGGAAAGAAGGGAAGATAGACTTACATTGATCGCAGCGATCTTAACTGGATCAACGGAAACTCCATTACTAGAAATAATATGTCCAAGAAATCGGACTTCATCTTTCCAAAAATGGCATTTCGAGAATTTGGCTTTCAACTGATGAATTCTGAGAGTCCCCAGAACAAAGCTCAAATGAGATTCATGCTCCTCCTCTGACTTAGAGAAAACAAGGATATCATCAACGAAGACTAGAACAAACTTATTAAGAACATCACGAAAAACCTGATTCATAAGGTCGACAAAGAAAGCTGGGGCATTAGTCAAACCAAAAGGCATAACTTACCACTCAAAGAAACCATCCTCAGAACAGAAACCAGTTTTCCGAACACTTTCCTCGACAATTCTAAGCTGGTGGAAACCGGTGGCAAGATCAAGCTGAGAGAATACAGTAGCTCCATAAAGCTGATCAAACATATCATTAATACGAGGCATTGGATATCTTTTTTTCATAGTGAGCTTGTTCATCTCTCTATAATCAATACACATCCTCAAAGAACCATCAGACTTAGTGACAAAAACCACTGTTGCTCCCCATTCGGAATGATTGGGTCTAATCAAACCTTTGGAGAACAGGTCTTCAATTTGCTTCCTCAACTCAACCTTCTCACGGGGTGCCATTCTTCTGGGAGGAAGAACTACAGGTCGAGCTCCAAGAATAAGATCAATACGAAATTTGATCTCTCGTTTAGGAGGTAAAGAAGTGACTTCACCAAATACATCGGAATAGAGTTTGACCATATGAGTAGAATCAAGATCACTAGGGGAAGAATCAAGAGAATACATAACAATGCCTGCATACTCCTGAGGCATACATCACTAAATCACCAAAGGATCACCCTTATCACCAATAAGAGAAACGGTTCGGGCTTTACAAGAAATAACAGCTTCATGATTCTTCATCCAATCTCCTCCAAACAATATATCAAAAGCATCGAAACCAAGAACATAGAAATCACCAGAAAAACGATAGCCAAAATGGAAGAGTTTCACATTGTTACAAATCCTACTGAGGTTTGTGGGACCACCAATAGGATTAGTAACACACAGGTTCGGTTGCAAACTTAGGTGAAAGGATATGCTCAAACTTATCCAAAGGTCCACAGAAATGAAACTATGCGAAGCTCCAGTGTCAAATAAAACACGAACAGGAAGATTAAACAAGGTAAAGGTGCTCTAGATAGTACCTTGGGTATCACTAGGAGCAGGTGGAGTAGGAAGAGCATGAGTGGAAGAAGTCATGGCAAAGACTCCAGATGTCTTGCCCTACTGATACAAGAGACAATCCTGCTTGAAGTGGCCAGGCTGCAAACAGACATGGCAGAGGTCTCTCCTAGTCACCTGAACTAGAGGAACAACAGCTTCGGCTAAAGTGGGACAGCTATTGGCATAGTGACCCTTCTGATCGCACTTGAAGCAAGTGATGGAAGAAAGATCAACAGGCTACCTCCGAGGAGAAGAAGATCCTAAACCTGGGTTCTTGAGCCAATTCTGCTTTTGTCGATGGAAATTAGACTTCCTCTCCTTAGAGTTGCCAGAAGAGGGCTGAGATGAAGGTGCACGAGCAACAGATGATTCCTTAGAAGTGAGGTTCTCATATCTAATGGCCATATCCATCAATCCAGTAAAAGGGGTGTGCACATGAGAAATCAGACGATCATAAAACTCTGGGCGAGCTCCAGCTATAAACTTCTCATTCTTCTTAAGAGGGGTATCAATCAAGCTAGGACCAAACTTGGAAAGTTCGTTGAACTTCCGCTCGTACTCAGAAAATGACATATCCCCTTGCTTAAGATCCATAAACTCCCTGCATAGTTGAGACTTCCCAGCTTCTGGCATCCACTTCGCCACAAAAGCCTCCCTAAAACACAATATCCAAACTTAAGAAAGATTCCAAAAGGGATAACCTAAATCAAATTCAAAAGGACTAACTCAAGACAATACCGAAACTGTTCCCAAGAAATATCTGCCTCAATAGTGTTGGCTGTAACTGACTCCCACCAATCTTGGGCTGCTTCCTGCAACTGCCATGCTGCTAGCTGACGCTTCTGAGCATCGGTGACCTCCAAACCCGTAAAAATCCTTTCCAAACTTTTCAGCCGCTGAGCTTCAATGATGGTCTCTGATCCCGTAAACTTAGTACCAGCTAGCTGAGTGAACTCCTTATAGAGAATAGTAAACCTAATGGGTGTAACTGGTGCTGGAACTGGGGAAACACCACGACCCTGACCTCTGGCATTCCTACGATTCATCCTAGAAATTCAAGAATGAATTTTTTTCCTTAGGACCAAGAGAGAGGAGAAAGACAAAAGATAAGATTCAACTAGGATGGAAATCCTAATCAAAGAATTCTATTAAACAAGGTGGATTCGAAAAGAAGGAAATTCTAAGGAAAATTAGATTTTAAAACAAGAAAATTTTTATATCCAAAATAATCCTTTAAAATCATTTGAAAACCATTTTATACTTGAAAATACGTTCTCTCGCAAAGAATAATTCTAAGATTGATTTTACTCATTCTAGGGTATTTCTTCCCTATCTCTAATGAGTTTTTGCCCCGTGGGCTAAGGTTTGCCTAAAACCTGGCTTTGATACCAACTGTAACGGGACAACGCAAATGGGGTAACGCCCACCGTATCATACAATGGTACGTGTTCTGCTTTTACGGTCAGCCTCTCGAATGCACCAACCCCGCGGGACATGTAGGAGTAAGAGTCATCCGGTCGCTACCAAACCCAAATGCGAGAACCCCCTATCATGCTGCACCCGCCAAGTGCATAAGCAAACACACATGTCGCTTGAATAATTCAAACCAATAGATTGTTAATAAAATTTGGGGCAAATAAAATCAATCACAGACACAGAATATCAGAATATCTCACAGCGGAATAAAATAAACATAGGAGTTCATGAAGCTCCTAGATACATAGTCTCAAACTAATACATAATACATAGTCTCAAACCATCTATTTTTTGAATTCGCTTACTCAAAAAATACTTGGAATGAGGTCTGTCAACATGTGCATATTAACTTACAACACCATTCTAATTTGCAAGGCATTTTAGCAAGTATTTCTCATAATCAGAATAGTAGCAAACAGCATATGCAGAAAATTAATGCATGTATTATGGCTATTGTGTGGCATCTATGGTGTGAAAGAAGTAATCGATTATATAATAAACAAACTCTTCCCTTCAAGGTCAGATATGAACTTATAGCTACTGATGTTAAAATTATGATCTACAAGTCGAGTAATAAGTAAAGAGGGTACCGCCTTTGTCACTGCCTCCGTCTTCACTCGGTTGTTCTGGGTTTTTCGTCTCGAAGCTGCCGTTCGACTGCCATGGATTTTCAGACGCTGCCATTATTTTTTCTTCAGCCGTGGTTAATTTGGGAGTTAATGAACTACTGTTTAATTATGATGTGGTGGGTGAGATTGATAAGTGGGATGTGAAGCTGCTGTTCCCTGTTTGGGCTTCCCTTCGGTTGAGTTTCTTGCGTGTCTTTTGGTAATGTTATGATATTGTAGAGTGGTCAGTACGGGTGATTTGTAAGCAGTTTTTTTTCACTTGTTTGATGTTGTTTCTACATGTTTTGTAACCTATTGTTTCTAATAAAAGTACCCATTTGCTTCAAAAAAAATACATAATACCCAAGTCTGAAAACAAATACAACAGAAAGTTTAGATACATAAGTTCTTTACTACAAAAGAAAAAGCTGAGTGGAAATAACTGGAATGGAAATATCAGGTAGACAACTAAATCTCCGACGGATCTCTAGCTCCAAAAAGGGTGAAACCAAAGCTGTGAAACTCAGGCTGACCCGAGCGTAAAGCAAAAACACAAAACACTCGAGTCATGACATACATACTTATAAAATGTAAATCAACTCAAGTGAACTGTAAAAGAAATGCATCAGTAACTTAAAGGATGCTTGGGATCACCCATCCTTTAAGGATTCGTTAAACTATCTACTATGTATTAATATACGCTATTATAATAATGTCTAAAGTAAAGTAAACTATTAAAATAGCGTTAAGGCGTTACCCATACCCCCCTTAACACATTTTATATATTCTCATAGTCTATACAGTACCGTAATCCCACCCGTACTGGGTGTCGTCAGAGGGCACTCCATAGGTATGGTACAAACCAAACTCGTAGAAGGCGCGCTAGGGTAGGTGACAAGGCACAACTAGGCAATGTCAGGGTAGATATACCAATTACAATTCTGGACTGTTGGTAATGCATAGCCGCAACTACCGCCCAACTCGATCCACACTCCCGAATCAAAGGTGCGCACCAAATCAATCACAAAGTAATAGAATGGCTAATGATGAAGTGTGTCCGATCGGAGGAGCTACCTCCTTGGCCCGTCGATTGCTCCTGTTTTAGCCACCTTATGCTAACTCACGAGAGTTAGGTCCACATATGTATACCTTTAGGATCGTCGCCACCATCCTACTTCATTCTGGAATCTCCACCGCGTACATAGTTGTCAAAGTGGTTTTCGGTATCGACAGAGAGTATGCCCATATCCGATCCCGGTCTCTTTAACAACCAAATGTTATTATAACCTGTGGTTATTCAATTTCAAATGGTTTATTTTTCATATCAAACATATTCCTTTGAAAAACCATATAAATTCCATATCATTATTCTTTAAAATATTATTCATTTTTCCAAAGTTGTAACACTTCCAAATTCATTTAATTATAACCCCTTTGACGTAAAAGTTTAGAGATCATAGCACTTTAAAAAAATGTAACCTTTAAAACCGTACATTCGGGACCATAACCCTTTAGAGAATTTTGTAGCATTCAGGAAATGTACTTTTCAGAAAACGCAGCAGTACAGAAATGCTACTGTAAGAATTCGCAGCAATGCAGAAATACTACTGTAAGAATTCGCAACGGTGCAGAATTGCTACTGCAAGAATTCGCAACGGTGCAGAATTGTTACAGTAAGGAAATTGCAGCAGTTTTGAATTGTTACCGTAATACTTCCTACTACAATAGTTTATAAAAATCAAATGCTAAATATATTTGTAGTTTTTATCATAGTCATTATATCATTCCTATTATATTACTCAAATTTTAGCTATTTGGTCATTAAAGAAACCACACCTTTAGTTAAATAACTTTGTTACTAAAATGTCAAATTTTAAAGCTGAAATTTCTTATGCTAAGTTAAAAGTACGTTATTAACTTACACTTTATTTTCTTTTAGTAAATTACATTTATCATTTTAATTACCCAAGTTATACCATTTACATTAGTTAAAAACTTACATGTCAAATGTACGTTTTAACTTACATTTTTCTTTCTTCTCAAAACCCATTTATCATTTTAATCACTATTACATGAATTAAAACTTACAATTTATAGGTTAGAATAAAATACCATTTTTACGTCAAATCAGATTATTAAATTCAATTAACCTTCATTTTGTAAATTAGAATCCAAAATTTACATTTCCCTATTTATTTCTTATAAAATTGTTAACTCATGTAAACAAATTCATAGAAATTATTACATTAAATTTTTGTTAAGATTCATATATAGAAATCTAAAATACTTAATAATTTTTAGAAAATCATGTTAAATAAACCACGGAGTCTGTATAAAATTATCTACCCTAGGGTCAAGTAAATACGGACATATATCATTTCAATCCGCAATTTATAAATTTTCCGGGTTTTATATCACTTCAAACCCGCAATCCCAAGTCAAATAAAATTGCTCAGGCCTATCATTTCAGCCCATAAAAATTTTCCTTAATCTAAAAATCATTCGGGTATGTATCATTTCAACCCATAGTGAAGGAACTTGCAGCAAGATCACAGAATATTAAATAAACATAACAATATTCAATATATCATGGCATATGATCATAACAGGTAAAATATGATATGAAATAACATAATAATATTCAATATATCATGGCATATGATCATAACAGGTAAAATATGATTTGAAATAACATAATAATATTCAATACTAAAATTTCTTAACTTGCATATACAAATCCATACAATTCCATTGTCATCGATTCACCAAAATATAAGTACGTTGTCAAGAGTGATTACTCACCTTTCTTTGGTTAGAGAAGTGATTCAAAATGCAACACAACGACTACAAGAAGCACGACAAATTATAGACAAGCTTGAGTGAGAGGAGAATCCAAATCCGACGCTTTGAAAATTAAAATAAATTCCATACGTAAACAAATAATTCACATAGAAAAACAAAATAGAAAAAAAAATTGTAAACATGTGGAGAGGGCTTATCTAGGGATGCATAGGCTCGGCCATAGGCTAGTTTAGGTTCAACCATAGGGTTTTGTTTGTGTTTGGGTTCGGCCATAGAGGTGTGGACTAAGATAGGGTTCGGCCATATGAGTTTTGGCTAGGTTAGGCTACGGTTTTGGTAAAGGGGCTCGGCCTAGGGTTAGGGTTTTGGTAGTGGAGGGCTCGGCCTAGGGATTAGGTGATAGAGGAGGTGGTCACAGTCAAGGCAAGGCAAGGGGAAGGGGTTGAGGAAGTTCGGCTATGGGGTTTTGGTTGGAGGAGGGGAGGTAGAGGCTGAAAATTGTGAAGAAGAAAAAGGGGAAAAGGAAAAAGGAGAAGTGGTTTTGGTTAGGGTTTGTGGTTGGAGGAAGAGGAGATGGTGTGGTGATGAGCATGGCCGAAATTTTTGGGGAAAAAGGAGGAAAAATTGTCGAGGAAAGGAGGAAGAAAGTCTAGGGGTTTGAGGAGGAAGATGAAGAAGAAAACTTACATTGTTTTTTCTGTGGAGGCACAAATGACAATGAGACATCTAGCAAAACCCTAGGATATTATATATGTTCCTCATCTAGCTAAAGGGTTTTCTAGCCCAAATGGTCTAAGCCCAAACAAATCAAAATAAAATAAAATAGAAGTTGTAAGGAAAGTAACTGCGTGTACTATGCCAAAAGTTGGATGTTTTGAAATGTAGGAATCACAATTTAACAAAACGAAAAACAAAGAAAATATTAAAATTAAATCCATCTTCATAAAAAAAGTAAAAGTTCAAAATTTAAAATTTTCACAGAAAGTCAAACTTTGACCAAAGTTGACCAAAATTTGCATTTTAAGAAAAATCTTTATTTTATTAAATTTGGAAGAACATTTCACATCAAATCCCAAAATATTACATTAATTTCCAAATTTATCAAATTTTAAAGTAATTATATTCAAAGTTTCAAATGAATTTTCATTTAAAATATTTTCAAAATTTGCAAGTTGTTACAGAAGACCTTGCTAAGGCGATCAAAGGTCGTAATGATGAGATAGTAAAGTTGAAGACTAAGAGGGATGTAGCCATAAAAGGAAAGGGTGCCGGTGACAAGGTGTTGATTGAGACAAACCGGGCTCACAATAGAGCCATTATCATGATAAAGGATCAACTCAATGATGCTCATATTGAATTCAAGAAACTGAAAGAGAAGCTTATCGAAGCAGAAAACTCCATTAAATCTCGGAACCAAACTATCGCTGGTCATGCTGCTGTCATTGCTGAGTAGGCGTTGAGCCCACTCGTCTTCATAAGGAGAATGCACAGCTGGTGAAAGAGAAGGAAGAGGCCGCATCTGACAAACTGATGGTGGAAATCGAGCATCTAAGCACTAAATCAAAGCTTACAGAGCTACGATCAGAATACGACGATGCAATAAGTGAAATGGATGCCATTGTGCTTCATCTTTATACTGGATGCATGATGAATAAGGGAAGCTTGAAATGGCTTGGTAATAACTATCCCGAACTATTGTTGTGGTTTGGGAGGAGGTATTAGTTAGGTATGAGGAGGTCAAGGATACGTGCTTTGAGGAGGAACCGAAGGCTGCTTATCTCAGTCCTGAAGATATAGATTTCTTGGCTGCCGGTAGGGAGATCCTTAGAGAAGAGAGGGAGAAGGAAGCTACCGATGCTGTAGCCAAAGCTCTTACTGGCCCAAGCTCTTCGGGTCAGCACCAAACACTTATTCATACTTCCTAAGAGCAGACGACAAATATCTCCATATCCACGGCTATTATTTCTGAAGCTGCTCATGCCCATGCAACTTCTGTAGCCTTGGGTGATCCATGCCCTTTTCCAGTTGTAATATGACCTTCAAAGATGGGGACTGGCGGTGAAGCCGTCGAGATTGAAGTTCATGACCAAACCCTTGGCTTATGTATTTCTCTCGTCTCTCCGGTGCTCCAGACACTTCGATTTACTTTGGAATCATTTTCTAAATTATGCACCTATCCTCCCCAACTTATGGTCAGCCAACTCTCCCACTCCCTCCTCCTACTATTCATGGTTCAGGACCAGTTGTTGTTGTAACATCCCCCACTTGGAGGCCCAAAACTAACGGCTACGGATGCTGCAGTATCCATAGTTATTAATCTTCAGCGACCAAATACGGTAATGTTAGATACATTGATATAATAGAAACACTTTGATATGTAAAAAAATTTAAAATCACAAAACAACTTTCACATTCCATTTCAAATCATTTCAAATTCATTACATAATCCCAATACGAGAACCACATTCGGAGAAAATATAATTATTACAACATACTCCAAGAACGACATATTAAGATGCCCCCTTGGATGATCAGAGTATATAACTAGGCAATTAAACATTTTTCCCTTTACAACAAAACACTGCGGAATCAAAATAGAAAAGAACTCTAAATAGCTATCATGCCTCTTGCACGTCTCCGGAAGCTTATTCGTGTAAAGAGGTGCCTGAAAACCTCAACTCTCAAACTACTGAAAATCAATTGAGCACCCGAGAGGTTAAGGGGAAAACATAAACTTCGAGTCAGACATAAAGCCTGGTATGAATAATAATCTACCATCTCAAACCATTTAGATATCTAGTGAGACCACGCTGCTTAGCGGAATGGGCTTTCCCCTCACTAGTATCTTTCAAAACTTTTATAAAAACCATATACTGTGCTCCTGCATCCACAATGGTTAAAACATAGCAATTCAAAATATTTTGATGATATGCATACAAGTTAAAACATTTTGGATTTCCCATCCCCTGTTTAATTGACTACCTGTCATATTTATAGTTTCTAGGTTCACTATTAACCTATTAGTTTTCATGGGCTGACTAATAAGCAGTTTAATGTTTATGGACTCTCTGTCATGTATCATAGTTTTCATGGGATCACTAAGAACCTTTGGCCCCTACCAATAACTTCATTGTTTCATGGGTTCTTCCTGAACCTATTGGTATCTCCAATAACTTCCCGCTTATCCTAGTTTTCATGGGTTGACTAGGAACCTATTGACTTCTGTCAATAACTTAATTTGGATATAGTTTTCATGGGTTCACTACAAACCTATTAGCCCCTGCCAATAACTCAATCTAATCATAGTTTTCATGGGATCACTATGAACCTATTGGTAACTCCAATAACTTCCTAAACATAGTTTTCATGGGTTTACTATGAACTTGTCTATCTGATGACTTCTTTAATCAATGTTTAGGCATCCTATATTCTGGTCTTCCTGACCTCCTAGATGCAATTATACTCATTCAGGAGTTAATTAAATTTAAATTCACTATTAGGTCAACCTAACTGGTTATTCTTCCCTTTCTCCCCAAAATGCAGTTATGGGTCCATTATAATGTGAATATATATATTTGAAGAATCAAACATAATAATACCAACACTTGTGGGTTTAACATCCTTGAAATCATTTTCACATAAAATATAGTTAATCACTTTAACCTATTATTTTATCAAGGAAAAGCTTCTTCAAAACTTCATACTTTAAACCATTTCAAAATTCCTTTATCTTAGCCATGGGTTATCCTTTAAAATTGATATTGGGTTATTTGTTTTGAAAACTAAGGCATTCAAAACCTTTCAACCTTTACTTTCGAAACCATTGGAAACTTCCTTTTGAAAGCATTAAAATCTTCTTTTCAAAACACTAGGCACCTGCCTTTCGAAACACTTTAAAACCTTTCTTTCGAAACCTTTCGAATGTATTAAAGTGAAACCATTCAACTATAGAAGCTTAGCTTCGAAACCATTTGAATGTACCCCTTTCGAAACCATTGAAAGTACCCCTTTCGAAACCATTGGGTTTACCTTTAAAATATCGTTTGGGTCAAAGTGAATATAAACGAAAGTATCTCTTTCAAAACCATTCTTTATCATATAAAATTATTTGGGGGAAAACTTGATGGTGTCGAAACCATCCTTTCGAAAGCTTAAACCATATAAGTAAAATGTTTGAGGATTAGCTTCGAAACCTCTTTCGAAACCATTACCTTCGAAGCCATTAACCCCTTTCGAACGCTTTAGGAAGTGTCTCATATTTACAAAACAAAGGCTACCTTTCGAAAGCATTGATATCTTTAATTCCTTTCAAAGGCATAAGGTCGGCAGAAGGATTTCGGCTAGGTCAAAACTACCCCTTTTGAAATCATTAGTTTGGAAACTAAGTAACACATTCGAAAGCTATACTTTAAACAATAAGGCGACAACCCATTCGAAATCCATTTTAGAAAACCCTTTTGAAAGCATGTGTTTTGATTCCTTCGAAAGCTTTTACTAAAATAAGGCAGGCGCTTATCTTTTGGAGGTAAAACAAAGGTTTCGACCATTATCGAAAGCAATGGTTTCGACACCATGCCTTCCGCCTTTCTCCAATCCACTACGTACCATACTTGTGATACCTTGTGTATTGGATTCGGCTTAGCTGGTAGGTTTCGACTTGATTGAAGGCGGAAGCTATGAGTCGAAAGGTGCTTCTGAAAGAGGCGGAACCCACTTTTCTCGGTAAAACTAATTTAATGCCAATTAAAGCAAACACTTTCTAACTAACCTGCCTACTTGTAAACATGTGATTAGTTGCCTCAACTTTTCAAATTATTTTCCAAATAAAACTTCCGCATAATTTCATATCTAAACTAAGATTAATTTAATAAATAAGTCCTTCCATTAAGCTAAACAATTAAATCATTTAGGTCCTCCTTTCAAAATAATTTAATTCTCATAGTAAATCACTTAGAAAAAATCCCCAAAAAGCATAGAAATTCATTTTTAATACGATATCTAACATATCTAAATTTCAGACCCAAATTCTCAATAAATTTTTAAAATAAATTTCTAGATCCAATTAACCATATTTCCTTTGAAAATTCATAATAAATTCTCCATAACTTGGAAAATTATGAAAATTAAAACCCAACTCCAAAATCATGTTTTACATAACATATAAATTCCTCATGGCATATGAAAATCATTACAAACGGTTTTACCCTTAAAACCGTATAAAATCATATTTAGACAATTTTTGTTTAAATCAAACATGTTATAATCCAAGCACGTCATCATCCAAATCATCATCAAAATGGATTTAATCTTAAATCCGAAAACAAATGATCATGAAAACAAAATAGAGATGATATAGATTATTATTCACCTTGATTAGGATAAGGACTATGAGATTTGATTGAGATTAATTCTTCTAGCTTGATTCCTTAAACTTCACTTGAATTTTTTTTTCTCCTAGCAATGGCCGGCTATAAGTTCTTCTTTTCTTACATTTTTAAGTTTTGAGAAAAATGAATGTGAATAGATAGAGACGAGAATATATAAAGGTAATGGGCTATGTGCGGCTATTTCCTAATAAGCCCCTTATGTTAATTAATTATCGTACATAACCATTTATAAGCCCATTTAAATAATTAAGCTCGACCTCTAAGTATTTATTCAAATCTCAATCTTCTTATCTCTTTAATATTTACATTATTCTATTTAATTTATCAATTAAATCTCCTGAATAATGTTATAAAAAATTAGGGGTGTTATAGCTATTTTCACTACTTCCACTGCCGTCTCTACATTGGCTTCTGTCATAGTTCTTTTCACCAGCTCTGGCCTGGGCTCGATTTCGAACAGTTAGAGGCGCTACAAAACTTGGAGAATGTTTCAGCGTCTGTTGATGAAGAGGCGATGGTTATCAATGAGCCGGGGCCGACAAACAGAACGACCATAGTAGAGAGACGGGAGGAGGAAAAGAAAGGGCTGCATATAAAGAAGGAAAAGGAAGAGCGAAAGCGTAGGACTCCCACTTCCATCATGTTGAAGGTGTTGAAGGAGGGAAGTTCTGCTACCGGAGGGTCAGAGAGGTCCGACTCCCTTACAGGAGGAGAGACTGACAAGGATAGCAGGAAGAAGCTCCCAATTTGCCCAGGCAAGGATAGTAACGGCGGAGGGAAGGGTGGAAAGAAGTCAGGATGAGCTCGAGCACCGGTGGAGCAGGGTACTTGTTGTCTTTTTATGTGTTTTTGTGGTGTCAGAGCATGTACAAGTACATTGTCTGTTCTTAGCATTTTTTCTTTCCTTTTGTTGTAGTGTTAGTAACGTTTGTACTTTTGCTTTTTGATGTCCGAAACAGGATGATATTGTGCGGGTATGGCCCCTTCTATTTGATATTGTACATAAAATAAAATAAATAATGAAAAAGATTAGCATTTCCATTGTAATCTCTTCTGTGTACTTTTCTATATTCTATGTACCATGCCTGTTTATATACCACTGTATGTGTACATAATACGATTTCTTGTCCCGCAATTTCCATATTATATACTGCTCTATCGTGTGATATATGATGTGTTTATTTACCGCATTTTTGTGCATGTAAATAGCGTAAGTAGTGTAACTTACAGTTATTTAGCGTACTACTTTACTTAGCTCTATCATGATTGCCAAACCTGTTCGACGTACCAGAAGTGTGGAGTGATTTTCATTCTGACCAAGTGTTAGTGTGTTCTGTGCCCCCCAGTCCATGGGGCTGGTTACTTCGAACACATGACATGAGACCACATGCTCTAGGCGGCTCTCTGGTTGCCCCCAGTCCACGATGTATTATAGCTCCTATCTCTGGGAAGTTGTAATTTGGATTCTTGATTCCGAGCACCCTGTACTTTGATTTTGATTGATTCTCTCCAAGATCGGTACTAAGATTCTATCTGCGTATCAGTCCTTATTTCCAAAGACCAATGGATAGCTTAGTCTCTTGGATTCTCTTTTGAGTTTGCCTATCTCCGAGCGACGTCGAGTTTTGGGAGGTGGGGAGTGATTTCAACCAATCCTACAACTGATGAATTTCCTGATGCTGCTAGAGTAGCGTCGGTACTTAGGCGATTTTGACAGATTGACGATGTTACTGTGGTCACATCGATGATTCAGAGCATACTTGAACGTTGTTCCATTGGTTTAAGTGGCAATAGAATGGATGCTTACTTAGACGTGGTTCCATCGGTGTAAGGAGGGAAGAAATGGACCGCACTTAAATGAGATTCCATTGATTCAAGTGGCAAAAGAAAGGATGCTTACTTGGACGCAGTTCCATCGGTCCAAGAAGCAAAGAAATGGAGCATATTTAAACGCAGTTCCATCTATTCAAATGGAAAAAGGACGGAGGCTTACCTAGACGTGGTTCCATCGGTTCAAGAAGCGAAGAAATGGAGCGCACTTGGACACAGTTTCATCGGTTCAAGTGGGAAAAGAATGGGTGTGCACGAGGGTTAGCCCTTCCTGATGTTGCCGGAGGAACACCGGTTCTTAGAAGGCTGAGGTCAATTTTTCCGTTGACTCGGCGGTTTGAGTCGATTTGATACCGTTGACCCGACGGGTTTGTTACACGAACGCAATTCCATTGGTTCAAGAAGTGAAATTAATTTACTGATAAAATAAAGAGAAAGGCAAATCCTGCCCATTTACAATGCCTCCAACATCCCTGGGTGGCTTATTTTTGGAAATAGGGAATACATAGATAAGTACTAGATAAAATAGTGCCGCAACGAGTCATTGTTCCAACCATGGGGATCCGAATTCCATTGACCATTGTGAGCTTGAATATTTCATCTCCAAGTTTCTGGCCGATAATGTAGGGTCCCTACCAGTTTGGATCAAGTGCTCATGTACCCTGGAAGATCCGTTTCAGGATAAGATCTCCCACTTCGCAGGTGCAGTTGCGAACTTTGGTGTTGAAGTGTCTCCCTACCATCTTCTTATGAGCAGCGGTACTTAGTTCTGCTTCTTTCCGCTTCTCATCAATCTGGTCAAGTGACTCGAGCAGAAGCTGCTCGTTTTCGTTTTGATTGAAGTGTCGTCTCTGATGAGAGGGGACTTATAGTTCCACTAGGACCATCGCTTCTAAACCATATGCCAAGGAAAAATGTGAGTTCCCGGTCATAGATTTATGTGTTGTTCTATAAGCCTATAGTGCAAGTGAAAGTTCATATACCCAATTTCCTTTAGCTTTTGTCAATCGCTTCTTGATGGTAGACTTGATGATTTTTTTCATTGCTTCTACTTGCCGCTTTCCTACAGGTGCGCTACCGCAGAAAAACTCTTCTCGATCTGAGAACACTTCCAGAATTCTTTGAGATTTTTTGTTCTCACAGCACTAACTTAAATTTGAAGTAATTGCGGTGTTGAATGCTTACGTAATTATGAATTAACAAGTTTAAGTGATATTAAATTATTGTTTAAATAAGTAATTATGTTGCAAAAGCTTACATAGTTATGTAGAAACACTTCTATTATATGTTAAAGTGCCAAGTTCAATTTCAATAAGTTTAATCAAATCCAAATAATCTAATATAGAATACAAGGTGATAAATGATGAAAATTAAGATACAAAGATTTACGTGGTTTGAGTGTTAAGGAATTCTATGTCAACCGGTCAAGTCTTTTCTTCTTTAATTTTGTTCTAGTCTAAGCTTTGGATTATAATGGCAGAGAGTACAACTATTACAAAATATATTTCAAAAATGATAAAAATGAGGTTCCTTTTCTGCTACAGTACCTTTTCCTTTACTGCAAATATGACATTACGCATATTATTGACATCATATCCTCGTATCCTTGGTTAAATGTGTACATATTGCTGACATGGATACAGGCGGAAAGCTTTAGCTTTAGTTTGAGAATTTGACTTTTAGTGGAAAATTTGAATTTTGAAATGTTGTTCTCAAGGGTGCAGTTGTAAGCTATCCTTGGTGTGGCTGCCAATAACATAGTATGCAAGGATTTGAAATGAACTTGTTTCACCCTCTTTTGACTTTGCTATGTTTAGTGCATAGCTTCATAGGAATGCGGTTAGTAAACACTGATTTACATCGTTGTTTGAGGTATGTTGGCATGGCTTGTTTCAACTATGATGACGCAGTTCATATGTTGAAATACAGTTAACATGGGATTTGGCAGTGTTTTTTTATTTGACTATGGCGGAAAACTCTCTTACCCCCATTGTAGTGACCATGCAGCTTATCCAACTACTTTGGTGGAGGTTGTCCTTATTGAGCCATGTTAGCTTCCCACCATGAGTTTGACTTGTGCTAATTTGCTACGTGTGAAACATGCGACTAAGCTATTTTATAAAGACGCATCTGTTGGAAGCTATGCCTTATCGCTGCTTTGATTATGGTGGTGTAGTTCATCTTAAAGGTGGTGCTGCAATTTAGATCAACTATTGCAGTGCAATTTAAATCAACCGTGTTGGTGCAATTTGGTTCAACCGTTGCAGTGTAGTTTGGCTTATGGGCGGTGACATGGTTCGCAAAGGGGAGTCTTGTGACTTTGCTAGTTTAGTCCAAGTCATGCTGACCTTTTGTTGATGAAAATGCATTTTGTTCTATTAGGTTGTGTTGTTCTTTGTTATGAATTTATTTTGAACTTGATGTCGCGTTGATGGTTGTGCATGAAATTTCAGGGTGTGTAGTTTTTAGCAAGGGTTTTTGTTGGTCATTGCATGCTGCATTACATAACGTATACAATTCCTTTCTAATGTAAATGCGACCCGTTTTATTCCCTTACCGCCCCATGTGGTCCATTGATATCATGCATTGAATTTGTGCTTAACATGTTATGGGAGAAAAATAGGATGTAACACATGCATCCTAAGTCTATGCTAATTCATATTGGGGTAGACTTGTCATTTCGCATCTAGTATTTTGAATAGTCTAGTCAGTCGTTTTTCACATTTAATTCTTCTTACACATGTCATGATGTGGTTAGTTACTTTTTCTTACCATCTTCAAATGAATCATTCCGTATTCCAAGAAATTTGCCTCACCTTTTGTGAATCCTTTTTATCATTATTTCCATCCGACGGTAGTTATTTTTCGTGTCATTTATATCCTAAGGTTAAGACTGTGATGACTCGATTTTCCATACCCCAAAAACCAGCACTGATACTTCTCAGCCATGAATTCCCAAGACATGAAAGACCGAATGTCATTGGTGAAATGAAAGAAAGAAGAACAAAACAAACACAGAACAATGCAGAATAATTCAGCGGAATAGAACAGAATCTCACAACATGTGGAGAAAATATAATATTGAACAATATCTTTATAGCGGAAAACATTTAAAAACATATCAATCAGAGTTTTACCTATGATCATCCTGGACGGTTATAAACTCTGTCCTTACAATTGCTAAAACAGATGAACAACAACAAACATAGAATGCATAAGTAATAAGACTACGCCCACACATAGATGCAGATCTCCAGTATTCCTTTGGAAAGCTCGAACCTCCTATCATGTTGCACTACGCCAAAGCAAACGCGATCCCATGTGATCTCTATTCAAGAAACTCTCAAATTATAGCCTTCTCGCTTCTCGGCTTGCATGGCTAATCCTGAAATCACTCAGCACTGATCCGAGTGTTGAAATCACCCGGATCGGGCTTGGAAAAACCAACGTAAGAACACAATCCCAAATGTGACAGTGTCGCAATTGAACGCCAAAACAGAAATCCGTATTTTGAAAACAAAGGGTATCTCATAAGACCACGCAGGATAAAAACACTGAACGTGTTTTTCACTTATCATAACCACAAAATGATTACGCCAAACATAAGGGATATTATTTTTAATGACATTATTTTGAAAGTGCTTTTCAAGTAAACTTATGAATCTTAGTTGAAATTGTTACATCGATTAAATTCCATCATTTGATCTACAATCAAAATCGTACAAGGCTCTTAATGGATTATCAGATTCCATACTAGCAACCAAGGTAAGGGACTACCTTCCGTATAGTACATCGCCAGAGGGATGCACCTAGGTGTGAGTTCTTCACCCAATGCCTAAATAAGACTGCATATCCAACCGATAAACCAAATACGCCATTTTCCCCGGTCGTTTCCGACCTTCCGAGCGCGCTCATACCACATACTTTTAATCCTGACATATAGAGGGAAATTAGTTTTCTGTCTAGAAGGGAAAATGCGGGCATTCTCATGGGTGCTAAACCATGACTTATCTTGCCGCACGCCCAGTTTCAATCACTCCCCATTTGATGAGGCTCGAGGTAATGCATTACCTTTTCATTCCAGCTCATTCACTCTGAATGCCACATTGCCAGTTCCGCCAATTACTAATTGACTCGCACAAAAATACAACCTCCGAGCTAATACGTTTGTAAAATTCAATGTACGTAATCGTTGGAAATGCTTTGTCAGACATCCTTCCATACAAGTCATCCAGGTAAAGGACGAACCGAAGGCACCACCCTACTGCATCCCTAATCGTAGTAGCCGCAGCCCTTGCATTATCGCAGATCCCATAATAAGAAATTGCTGCTATTCATTTACCTCGGGAGCAACTCCGAGGTTATCAACAAGCAACCCGCTTACCGTAGAAGATCTCCGATCTTCAACGTCATAGAAATTTTCCATCTCGGTTTCTTTAATCTTTGTCCATTTCTGGAATTCTGTTCATTGATTCGAAGTGGTCTTCGGATCGGGACTTTACCCTAAATCCGACCCCGGTTCCATCGATATTAATTATCGAAATAAAATGTGTATATGTGTATACAGAATCGTTAAGTGTCATTTAATTTAATTGCATAACCCCTTTTTCCCAATTAGAATCAGTTCCTGATTGTAAAACATTAAGAGAATAATTTCCCAAGTGCAAACCCCGAAGGCCTAACCAACATCAGATCGACACCCAGAAAACTACCCAACTTAACATCACAACAATTGAATTCCAATTCCCTTTCGCTTATCCAATTCCCTTTTTTTACCTTGTCAAAACTTTTACATGATCTTTGACAAGTACCCCGATACACCTTTCGATCCGTTCCACCCCTCGTCTAAGAAATAAACAAGGTCAGATGGATTTCCCATCCTATTAACTACCTTATTTGCTTTCTCAGATCTCACAGGCGGGACAATATGTACTCTTAGGTATTGCCGCATACCCATTTCTGTTATTTACTTTAATTCACATACAGAGATAATACCTCATTCATAACTTAAGTCTTCGACTTCAAACTCAATTATTTATCAGCCAACAATGATGTAACAACCCACATATTTTACGATTGTATATTTAAATGTTTTATTTAAATATAGCATTGTTTGTCGGATTTAAGTCCGAAAATGTCACTATTCGTAGAAGAACAGTCGAATTAGTGAAAAGTCTATGTGGATCGTGCTATTTGGAAGTGCCTATTTGAAAACACATTCAAACAGGAATTCAGACGTCTGAACTGGGTCATTCAGACGTCTGAAATTGTTCGAGTCAATCTAGAAAGGAACTAGGCTAAAATTGCCATTTTTAGACGTCTGAAATAAATGATTCAGACATCTGAATATTGTACTGGACAACATCTGTTTTTCCAGATTCAGACATCTGAATTGGAAATTTCAGACGTCCGATTGTAGGCTGAAATTGAGATTCAACAATTTGGACTCGAGACCACTTCCATTGAGTCCAAAATGGTGTTTGCGACCTTTTTGAGTATAAACTTCGATATGTTTTGAGTTGGGTAAAATCTTGAAGTTTTCAACTATGGCTTTGGGCTTGGGGTTTCAGCCCATTAACCCAACATATCAACCCAACTCCACTCCACTCCTCTTCACTCCTTCATAATATTTCCTAACACTCAAGCTTTAGAAAAATGGGGGAAGAGAAAAAGAATTATAATTCCTAAGCCCTAATCTTCTTTGCAAATTCAAGTTCTAGCTCCAAAATTCAAAGAGAAGCTTAGGTGAGCATCTCCTTCTTCTTCTCCATCTCAATCTCTCTCCAATTTCAAAAATTTCCTATAACCTAATTTTGGAAATTATTGCTTCTAGTCTTAGATTGGAGTTTCTAGAGTTGAAGTGGAAGAGTAGTTGATCTTCCTTTGCTTTCAAGCTTCTCCTTTATCATTTTTGGGTTTAAAGGTGAGTTTTTGAACTCACATCTACGTCTATATATTTGATAGTGTTAGGTAGCAATTCCTAACATCTATTCCTTGTCTATTTGCTTTTGAATTGAATTGATTTGATGAATATTCCAATTTTTGGTGTTTGAAGTCAAAATCTATGAAAAATCATTATATGGATGTTTGGACATGTTGGTCGGAGTGTATTGGTGAGTCTTTAAGGTTGGGTAGTCGTTTGGCGTAAACCTCTAGCCATCGTCACTCATCCGATCGCTTTCGATATGATTTGGCCATCATTGGCCTAGGCAAAGTATTGCCTGAGCCCCAGGTTTAGATGTCTGAAATATACAGGTCAGACGTCTGAATCTGCTTGTCTCAGCCCAATTTGTCTATTTTGTGTGGGATTCCAATTTTTATCGATTCGTGATTATCCGATATGTTGTTATCATTTATTATCGACCTTGATGACTTCTTCTTTAGGATTTTTGGGAATATCCATTTTGATGGATTCGGCATTGATTTATATGGATTTAATTCACGTCTTCGTATGTGAATTTTTGATGATTGATTGTTTCTATAATCATTTCTGTGATTTGACACTTTAAAATACAAAGGTTTTTATACTAGTAGTAAATATTCAACTCTTTTACAAAGATGATTTCAAACTCTATTTTTAATACAAAGCTCGTTTATAAAACCGTTTTCTAATCTATTAGTATATACAAACCTTTACCTCATTTGTATGAGAAATCTAATTAAACGGCTTAGTTAAACAAGTGGTATGAAACACTTGCGTTTACTTCGTTGGTTAATTCTTGGACTTGTTCGATTAAACTCTTGTGACAATTTTCGAGTGGAAATCTACAATATGTTCGTAAATATTTTAGTTAAGCTAGTGGTTATGGGACATGAAACTAAACTCTTATATTTACTAGCTTAGTATAATCGACACTTCTTGATGATTGTTGATGATCATTTTATGATTTAGACTAGCGATGTACGATGTCTCTTTGTCCGCGTGGGAGACTATACCCCGTTCTGTTGAGCTTCGTCTCATTTTTATGGGCTAGCGACCTATGGTCTTTGGACCGTTCGTGGAGCAATCAGCTTATTAAGTCGGTGCATGGGGTGTATCTTTTTAGGTGCATCGATGTTCGACTAGGCATGGGGTGTATCTTTTTAGGTGCATCGATGTTAGTTTATACATAGGGCGTATCTTTTCAGGTGCGTCGATGTTCGACTGTGCATGGGGCGTATCTTTCTAGGTGCATCGATGTTCGGTTTATGGTTAGCGACCATGGAATAGCATTCCATTTGTGATACACGTGTTGGTGAGTTTTCATGCTCCCGTTTGTGATTGGCCTCCCCCTTTGTGATTTCTGGATTTCTCGTTGTGATTTCTAGAATTTGTGTTTCACCAATTTTTGTAGATTTAATTGATAAGCTCTATCAATATTTGTGTTTTGGTGAATAATTTAAAGAATGTGATTCTTTTTGGTGCTTCGAGTTGATTTGAGATATTGTATGATTTTTGATCATTATTTAATGTATACTTGACACGGTATGGCATTTCTTTGTTATCATACGTTTTTGGTCATATCTCTTATCTTATCTCATTTTATCTGATATTTATAGCTAGACTGATCCGTTTATTATTTTCTTCTTAAATAATACTCGGGTCAGACCGTGGTATTTCAGGTGCTTTTGCTTGACTTCTTCTCAGGGTTCGTCACCTGACTTTTGGCTAACTACTTAGCATAGTAGTTTTTGTTAGTATACAATTGAGATAGAGACTCTTGGTTGTATACTTATTCCTTTGTCTAGTACTTGTATATATTCTTTTGTGATGTAGTGGATCTAGTTTGACCACTACTTTGATGTACACTCCTATGTGTTGTATTCATATCTGTTTCCGCCTTTGTGATATGAATATCTGAGACTGATTTGTGTTATGCTTATTTCTATATTTGTTTCCGAAGTCCACCTAGCCACTGTGTGGTAGCTTTGAGTTTGTACTGGATATGTCGGATTTCCTCTTGAAATGAAATGTAAGTTATATTATCTGACATATCGGTGCTTGCACAAAGCAATTACACAGATTGTCGCTCCTCAACAGCCTTATTCTTCGTGCTAGTCGACGACATTACCCCGTAGTGTCTTTGGCTAGCGTGAGTATAGAGGTGGGGCGTCACAGCTTGGTATCAGAGCTAAACTTCGGAACAATGTAGAATAATCTAGCAAGGATCATTGTCCTAAGTCTTCCTTAGGAATCGTGCCATAGGATTTAATTCGAGTCTTCGTACCGTTCTATCCTATTTTCTTTTGTGATGCCTTATTTTATCAATCAAGGTTGTTTGATATTCATTTTGAGAATAACCTTTTTCCTCTTCTTTCTTTCTTTCTTAGAGAAGAGAAATGGTTTGACCTGGCCATCCCAGCGCCGGTCAATCTAGTGCTACTCCTCAGGATGGAGTAATTATGTCAGCTCAACAACTTTTATATCTTGTGAACAATGCCCGAGCTGCCGGACCCGTTCCAGCGCCAACTCACCCCAAATCCAGGTTTGCACGCTTGTGCAGAGATTATACCGCTTTGGGTGGAAGGCCATTCAAGGGATCCGAAAGTGTTATTGAAATTCAAGCTTGGCTTAGATCATGCGATCGCATCTTTTCCCGCATGGATCTTATTGATTCACTTCGAGTCCAAGTGGCTTCTAGCATGCTCCAGGAAAGAGCATTAGATTGGTATGAGCTTTTAATTTCTAAAATTATCAAAGCGGATCTTACTTGGGAGCAATTCCCAGAAAGGTTCGAATTGAAGTTTGTGCCGGAGGCTGAAAAAGTAACTTTAGCCCGACGCTTTATTGACCTTGTTCAAGGTGAATTTTTGTGATGGATTACGTCGCATCTTTTGAATCTCTCTCTAAATATGGGGTCGAGTATATTAATACCCCATTAAAGAAAAATCAGAGGTTCGTCTATGGGTTGAATAAGAACCTTAAAAAGCCTTTGCTTCTGTAACTAGAAGTTTCTTTTGATCAGCTTATTGATATCGCTCTTCGACTTGAAGAGGCCGATAATGAAAGTAATGTTGAAGTTGTGGGCGCCAAACAGAACTTCAACAATAACATGAAGAGGCCTATAAAGTTCAAAGGCCCCAATCCCAACAAGAAAGGGAAACAAGGAACTCCGGTAGCAAAGACTCCTACCTCTAGTCGTGGACGATGCTACAATTGTGGTCTTACGGACCACTATGCAAAAGAGTGCCCAAAACCATTTTTTTGTTGTTATTGCAAAAGTTCGGGCCTTCTTATATCTACATGTCCCATACTCCGGAGTAGGAGAGAGGGAGAGTTGAATGTCATGCAAACTCCTAGTGACACTTCTCTTGGTCAAGGTATTTCTCATTCTATCCTTGACGATATTTGTTTTATGATTATCTTATTCGAGTTCTTTTTTATTTGGGTTCATCTCATTATTTGATATCAAAAGAACTTGTTGATTCTTTCTCTTTTAATATTATGGGCTTGATGACTTCATTGAGAATTGGGGATTTGATTGATGGATCCGCAACACTCAATTTACTTTTTGAAAATGTCGAGATTATTTTATGTGATTATTCTTTTCGAGTCGAATTGCATGTTATGCGTTACTTAGGATTCGGAATTGATTTTTGTGAAAGGATTGGCTTAATCTTTTTAAGGCCCATATCCCGTGTCCCGAGTGGACTATTCATCTTCGACATTTTCAATTTGTTAAGTAGATTTCTATTTTTCTTGGTGATTTTGATTCCAATTTGGTGGCATCATTTTTATTCTTTAAGCCCACATGATGAGGAAAGTGTTATTTCTCTCATTTTAAATAGTTTGTGAATTTTTCGTTATTTTTTAGCTGTCCTAGGATTATCACCTAAGCAATCTATTGTGTGGTGCTAAGGTCTTTTCAGCTCGACCTTGCCACCGGTTTTCATCAGCTACAAGTTGCAAGGGTAGCATTCCACTTACCGCCTTCCGCACTCGTTATGATTCTTGTGAGTGGTTTGTTATGTCATTCAATTTGACGAACCTTCTACCTTATTTCATCCATTTTATGAATCGAGTATTCTGCGAATATCTCGATGAGACCATCCTTGTATGTATTGATTATGGATGAAAACAACAATTTAAAATTTGCAAATCTTTTCAATAAGACATTTATAAGTATGATTGAATTTTGTTCTTAAAATGAGCAAAGAATATTGTAAATTTTATAAGAGGCATGTTTATCATATAGAAAATGATTTTGTGTTATTTTGCCCATTGAGTGCTTTAAGAATTCTGACCGGTGCGCTTGATCAACGTTATCGATAGGAATCTCCTAAACGCTATGATGAGACAGTCAGACACGGTAAATTGACTTGTAATAAGTAAGTTTTTTTTCTAAAAAGTTAATTGAAATTTTGAATGTCTTAGCTTTTCGGGAAAGAGGATGAGAACTCTTTTCCGATGTTTTTATTCTTGCGATTCCCAAAGGGAATCAAGACTCTATTGCTTATACCGATACTAGTCATATTGGTTTGGGTGCCATTCTCTTGCTATGGGAATGTGTTATCACGTATTCTTCTTGACAATTGAAGCTCGTCGAGACTAGATATGCCATTCATGATCTAGAGCTCGCGGCTATTGTTTTCGCTCTTAGAATTTGGTGTCATTATCTTTTGGGAGAGAAATTGTTCTCTACCCCGATCATAAGTTTTTGAAGTATTTATTTTCTCGAAAGGAACTTAATTTGCGTCAACAACGTTGGCTCGAGTTCCTTGCATCTTATGATCTTGATATTCTTTGTACTCCAGAAAAGGGTAATCGAGTTGTCGATGCCCCTAGTCGTAAGCAACAAGCGGTTGTTTACATGATGATATCCGAATGGAATGATCTCGAGACTTTGTCCTCTTGTGAGATTCGAGATCATGAATCCGATTCATGTTCATCTCTCGTTTTGTGTAGCCTTGAGGCTCATCCTTCCCTTTTGGACTATACCTCTTTTGGCTTAACTCTATGTCAAAGAAATTGTTAAATTGCATGGAGTTCCTACTTCTATTGTTAGCGATCGTGATCCATTATTTTACTAGTGGATTTTGGTAAGGTCTTCAAAAGCTTTGGTAACAAAGCTTAATTCTAGCACCGCTTATCGTCCTCAACCCGATGGAAAAATAGAGCGTGTGAATCAAACTCTTGAAGATCTCCTTCGTGCACGTGTTCTTGATTTTGGTGGAAGTTGGGAAGATCATATTTCTCTTATTGAGTTTCCCTATAATAATAGCTTCCAATCTTGTATTGGTATGGCACCTTTCGAGGCACCCTACGGAAGGCTATGCCGATTCCTTCGTGTTGGCTTAAAGCCGGTGTGAAGCTGGTTTTAGATCCAGTCTTTATTGGTGTTTATTTGTGTTTCATCTATGAGGGGTGTTGTGCGTTTTAGTCGATCAGGAAAGTTAGCACCTCGATATGTTGGTCCATTTCCCATCAACGAACGTATTGGTTCTGTGGCTTATCGATTTTTATTACCGGTTCAATCTTTTGCTATTTATGACATTTTCCACATCTCTTTACTGCGGAAATACCTTAGGGATTCCGATTTTTATTCTTGAGCCCGGTGTATTTGATGAAATTGAAGTTTCACCAGATTTGACTTATGAGCAACATTCTATTCGAATCATTACTTCGAAGGTTAAACGCCTTCGAAATAAAGATATTATTCTTGTGAATGTTCAATGGTCCACAAATCCTAAGGATTTCTCTTAGGGATCTTGAGAATTCATCGAGCAAACACATCCGGACTTACTCTTTCGTGCTCTTTATGGTGAACTTCTTATTTCAAATTTTCTTCTTTTTGTATTGATATGCTTTTATAGTTGTTACTCTTTAATTTCTTCTTAATTATTGCGAGGACGCAATTTCTTTAAGGAGGGGAGTCTGTAACAACCCGCATATTTTACGATTGTATATTTAAATGTTTTATTTAAATATAGCATCGTTTCTCGGGTTTAAGTCCGAAAATGTCACTATTCGTAGAAGAATAGTCGAATTAGTTAAAAGTCTATGTGGATCGTGCTATTTGGAAGCGCCTATTTGAAAACAAATTCAAACAGGAATTCAGACATCTGAACTGGGTCGTTCAGACGTATAAAATTGTTCGAGGCAATCCAGAAAGGAAATAGGCTAAAATTGCCATTTTCAGACGTCTGAAATAAACGATTCAGACGTCTGAATATTATACTAGACAACATCTGTTTTTCCAGATTCAGACGTCTAAATTGGAAATTTCAGACATCTAAATGTAGGCTGAAATTGAGATTCAACAATTTGGACTCAAGACCACTTCCATTGAGTCCAAAATGGTGTTTGCGACCTTTTTGAGTATAAACTTCGATATGTTTTGAGTTGGATAAAATCTTGAAGTTTTCAACTATGGCTTTGGGCTTGGGGTTTCAGCCCATTAACCCAACATATCAACCCAACTCCACTCCACTCCTCTTCACTCCTTCATAATATTTCCTAACACTCAAGCTTTAGAAAAATGGGGGAAGAGAAAAAGAATTAGAATTCCTAAGCCCTAATCTTCTTTGCAAATTCAAGTTCTAGCTCCAAAATTCAAAGAGAAGCTTAGGTGAGCATCTCCTTCTTCTTCTCCATCTCAATCTCTCTCCAATTTCAAAAATTTCCTATAACCTAATTTGGGAAATTATTGCTTCTAGTCTTAGATTGGAGTTTCTAGAGTTGAAGTGGAAGAGTAGTTGATCTTCCTTTGCTTTCAAGCTTCTCCTTTATCATTTTTGGGTTTAAAGGTGAGTTTTTGAACTCACATCTACGTCTATATCTTTGATAGTGTTAGGTAGCAATTCCTAACATCTATTCCTTGTCTATTTGCTTTTGAATTGAATTGGTTTGATGAATATTCCAATTTTTGGTGTTTGAAGTCAAAATCTATGAAAAATCATTATATGGATGTTTGGACATGTTGGTCGGAGTGTATTGGTGAGTCTTTAAGGTTGGGTAGTCGTTTGGCGTAAACCTCTAGCCATCGTCACTCATCCGATCGCTTCCGATATGATTTGGCCATCATTGGCCTAGGCAAAGTATTGCCTGAGCCCCAGGTTCAGACGTCTGAATCTGCTTGTCTCAGCCCAATTTGCCTATTTTGTGTGGGATTCCAATTTTTATCGATTCGTGATTATCTGATATGTTGTTATCATTTATTATTGACCTTGATGACTTCTTCTTTAGGATTTTTGGGAATATCCATTTTGATGGATTCGGCATTGATTTATATGGATTTAATTCACGTCTTCGTATGTGAATTTTTGATGATTGATTGTTTCTACAATCATTTCTGTGATTTGTCACTTTAAAATACAAAGGTTTTTATACTAGTAGTAAATATTCAACTCTTTTACAAAGATGATTTCAAACTCTATTTTTAATACAAAGCTCGTTTATAAAACCGTTTTCTAATTTATTAGTATATACAAACCTTTACCTCATTCGTATGAGAAATCAAATTAAACGGCTTAGTAAAACAAGTGGTATGAAACGCTTGCGTTTAATTCGTCGGTTAATTCTTGGACTTGTTCGATTGAACTCTTGTGACAATTTTCGAGTGGAAATCTACAATCTGTTCGTAAATATTTTTGTTAAGCTAGTGGTTATGGGATATGAAGCTAAACTCTTATATTTACTAGCTTAGTGTAATCGACACTTCTTGATGATCGATGATGATCATTTTATGATTTAGACTAGCGATGTGCGATGTCTCTTTGTCCGCGTGGGGGACTATACCCCATTCTGTTGAGCTTCGTCTCATTTTTATGGGCTAGCGACCCATGGTCTTTGGACCGTTCGTGGAGCAATCGGCTCATTAAGTCGGTGCATGGGGTGCATCTTTTTAGGTGCATCGATGTTCGACTAGGCATGGGGTGTATCTTTTTAGGTGCATCGATGTTAGTTTATAGATGGGGCGTATCTTTTCAGGTGCGTTGATGTTAGACTGTGCATGGGGTGTATCTTTCTAGGTGCGTCGATGTTCGGTTTATGGTTAGCGACCATGGAATAGCATTTCGTTTGTGATACACGTGTTGGTGAGTTTTCATGCTCTCGTTTGTGATAGGCCTCCCCCTTTGTGATTTCTGGATTTCTCGTTGTGATGTCTAGAATTTGTGTTTCACCAATTTTTGTGGATTGAATTGATAAGCTCTATCAATATTTGTGTTTTGGTGAATAATTTAAAGAATGTGATTCTTTTTGGTGCTTCGAGTTGATTTGAGATATTGTATGATTTTTGATTGTTATTTGATGTATACTTGACACGGTATGGCATTTCTTTGTTATCATACGTTTTTGGTCATATCTCTTATCCTATCTCATTGTATCTAATATTTATAGCTAGACTGATCCGTTTATTATTTTCTTCTTAAATAATACTCGGGTCAGACCGTGGTATTTCAGGTACTTCTGCTTGACTTCTTCTCAGGGTTCGTCACCTGACTTTTGGCTAACTACTTAGCATAGTAGTTTTTGTTAGTATACATTTGAGATAGAGACTCCTGATTGTATACTTATTCTTTTGTCTAGTACTTGTATATATTCTTTTGTGATGTAGTGGATCTAGTTTGACCACTACTTTGATGTACACTCCTATGTGTTGTATTCATATCTGTTTCCGCCTTTGTGATATGAATATCTGTGACTGATTTGTGTTATGCTTATTTCTATATTTGTTTCCAAAGTCCACCTAGCCACTGTGTGGTAGCTTTGAGTTTGTACTGGATATGTCGGATTTCCTCTTGAAATGAAATGTAAGTTACATTATCTGACATATCGGTGCTCGCACAAAGCAATTACACAGATGGTCGCTCCTCAACAGCCTTATTCTTCGTGCTAGTCGACGGCATTACCCCGTAGTGTCCTTGGCTAGCGTGAGTACAGAGGTGGGGCGTCACAAATGAGGCCATCCAAGTTGGGAACTATTTCCTCTCAGACCTTAGTTCGATCACATTCTTTATCCTTTAAATAACAATTGCTTCCATACCTCGAAGTCTAATGCCACTTCCGAGCTTATTTCCAAATATCGTTTATTATTTAAACAATTCATTTTACTATAGAATTTGACCATTTTTCTAAGTCTTTAGAAAATTCCCAAATAAATCTTAAAAATCATAATTAATTATTATGAAATCATTCATAAAATATTTGGGTCAAAAACTCCTTTCGGTTCCTTAATGTCCAAATCCAATTCCTTAATCACTAGTGAATAGTGATTAATTAGGTCATTTTCCATAATTATAGTTTTGGTTAAGTATAAACTCATTTTTATCTTCCAAAACCTTGTTATTATATTAATAATTAATCTATAAATTTATTTCATAATTTTCGGAATTATAAAACTCTACTTATAAAAATCTGGATTTAACCGCTCTTACAACGACCTTTTTGAAAACTGTTTTACTTATAACTTGAGATTTTCAAATAGAAAACATAACTTTTTGGATCCATTTGAAAGATATTAACTTTACGGACAAAATGTTTCACGTTTCAAGTCATTCCGACTTGAAATGCATTTTACACTTCCACCCGAAATTACAGGTCGCATCACTACGAACTGCCGCTACGGAAGAGCTCAATTTTGACCGTTTGGGGAATTGTTATGGAACTCATCCGAAACACTTCCAAAACACTTATAAATGATTATAAAATAATATAAACATTTATTTTACTTTTCTAACTTATAAAATATTATTTCCTAATATAATATTATATTACTATATTCAAACTTTTCTATGATTTAAAACCCATTTTAAATCCCTTTGCTCTTTTATTTTTAAAGAGGCTTAACCCATTTCGTTTGTACACATATTAATGTCAGTGTAACGTGACTTGGAATTCCGTTTTAAAATAATGATATAAACATGATTATACAAATATCAATGAAATATCATATCCAAACAAGTCATCCAAACATCCATATAACATCCATTGCTATCATCCAATATTAGTAAATCAACACAACCAAGTTTACTAATCTTTTCTAAGTTTGTTTACTAACTTTTTATAACTTGTTAATTAAACACGTTTACTAACCAAACATGTATTATTCAATCAGCTTATCATCTGACCATATATGACTTTTAATCACAGTAAATTAAGGCGAAGTGTAGCTTACTAACTTGCGTCCATATTAATTAAAAATTAATATCACTTTATAATCATAAAGCTAAACTTTAGGTGGCGAAGTGTTCTTACAATCAAGATCCCTCCTTCTAGAGCTTTCTCTAGATGAATTCGCCATCGCTTCCGCTCCTCGACAAGCTTCCAACTTCCTCCCCTTCACTACATGGTTCGGCCTTACCATGTTCTAGGGAAAAACTCCAACCTTTTGCATACTACTTTGCTCCAAACTCCTCTGGTGCTTCACGCCTTCGCTCTGGCATATCTCACCCTTTCTTTTCCTTCACTGAAGCTTCCAAACTCCAATCCTTCTTCCCTAATGTTTCGGCCATGACATGCATGTGGAGTTGGTGAACTCCGACGACGACGAAACCAAGCTAGTTGACTCCAGAACGCTTCAAAAAGCTTAGATCCATGGCCGGATCTAAGTTTTAACTAGTTTTTGAACTGTTTCTTTTTATTTTCTCTTAGTGGAAGCCATTATTGGACTTGAGAGAGAACTTGAGAGAAGAGAGAAAATGAAGAATGAAACAAAGTGAAGTGGAGGAGGACATGCTCTTCTATTTATAGCCAAAGGCTTAGGAATTTAATATATGCAAAACATCACATCAATGTCACATCCACCATACCTTCCATACCCTCTCTTACACCACCCTACCCTTACACAACCATAACCTCATCACGTCATGAGCATACACGGCCATACCCCCTCCCATCAAGTCGCATCCAAGCCATACTCTCCATTTAATGCACCCTACTTCCACTTTATGTCACTTCAAGGACACATACACACTCATACACACCTACACACAGACCACACCCTCCTTGCATATGCTACCCACGTTGGTACCCCCTAGGGACCCATCTAGATGCTTCATTAACTTATATGCAGGTTATACGACATTCCAGTGACGTTTGGCGATTTCTACACGACGTTTAATGCAACGTTTTACAATGTATTTTTATTCTCTTTATCCGTCACATATTTTATCATATACTCATCTTTATACAAGTGTAAACAAACTTTACAAATCATATTTCAATAATCTTATATCACTTAAACTCCCTGGATTAATTATAAAATCCTTTATATTGAATATACAAAAAGTGCTGCGGATTTACACCATCAAAAGTGAATAGTGTACTAATGATGATGTCATCAATGTTTTCACGACCTAGAACATGAAAATATTTTTCCTTATTCTTGTTTAATGGGCATATTAGTGTATGCATCCAGACTCATGCACGATTCTTTTGGTTAAAAATCAGTTTTATCGATAAAATAGTTTTCGGTTACTTAATTGAATTCTCATGCTTTTCAGCTTCGCACGATAAAACGATAAGTTCGATTGCTACGAAATTTGGAATCTTATAATAATATACTATTACGGATCCAATGAAACTGGTTTCGTCTAATTCTCAGACAGTGCCCAGAATGACTATTTTTACTATTAAAATAATATCGATAATTTCCAATTTCTATTCAATCGCTTTTAATTCACTTTTTAAAAGTTTACTATCTTTATTCTAACTCAAATAGAATATGTATCAATATTAAGAATCATTTTCATTCACGTTAGATTCCAGATTCACTTATTTGACCAAACCTAATTATTCAATTAACTTTTCAATATTAAAAATCAATTAAATATTCCAATTTTAAATGGCTAAAATTCGGGGTCGTCACATTCTCCCCTCCTTAAAGAATTTCGTCCCCGAAATTACCAGGATTGGAAACTATGACGAGAGCCAACTTTCTTCTCGTATGATGTATATCCATACGCAACCTATATGATTCGGTCTACTATCCGAATTCACAACTATCCTTTTCGAACTAGTACCGATCCCTTGATCCTTTAATGTGGAATACTGATCAGACTTCTTATTTCAGAGTCATTTGCTTTCCTTGCATAGCACTTAACTATGATAGAAAACTTAAGCATCCTACTCAAATATTCTTATCAACATTTGCCATCAAAAACCAAGTTATCCATACTCCTTCATACTGGTGTAAACACCTCAAGCTCTGTACTCGAATTTTCAACCGACCAAATTGCGATGAAGTGATTCATGCACATTATACGTACTTGGTTATCTTTTAAAATACTTATAAATTATCCCAAAATGGTATAGATCGAGAATTTCCAAAACAACTAGGATCTGGGTATTACCAATAGCATCTTTACATTCCCTTAATAATAAGGGATATACTCAATAGAAGTGCTTACCATTCGAACACAATCTCTTACCCATTTTTAGCTATTTTCGAGACACTTGAACTAATCATCATTAAACCTTTTCTTCTTTTTCTAATTTCTACTTTCAAATTACTGTACCATTTTTATAACTCTAATAAGTTATTACTTATCTTTAGGATTTGTCCGTACTGGACCTGTTTTCAATTGCCCACTGACAAAGAGGATAATCCACTATGTATACAATCCCGATTGCCGAAACAAACAACAGACCAATACTAAGAAGATTATTCCGATCATCACCGAACAAACTGAGACTTGCTCATCGAACTTTCCATATTTTTCAAAACTTTGGAAATTATATTGTTATGATTTCATTTCCTCAAGTTCTTTAAGAATTCTATATTTACAACATATTCTCCGTAAAGTATGACTTTACAAAATGCCTTTATCATTTTATTATCTTAATAAATTTTATTGAACTTTCATATCACAATTGTTATCAAACACCGTTTTTTCAAATCGTGAAATTGAATTCACAAGGTGGTTGTTATTCAAACTCTTGTTCTTTGTACAAATGAGGGTTAGTCATTTTATTAACTAAGGATGTTGTTATCTTTTACCAATTTTAGATTTCTTAATCTTTGAAAAACTCTTATTCGTAGTTCCTTTCGTTTTTATGAGAAAACTCTTTATCTTTATAGACAAGTGGATATAGATACAAAGAGAACTGTTTTACTTTCGCAACTTGTTACACTTTTCTTCTGCTTCATAGCTTTAATAAAAAGAACATTCTACACAAAGGTTTTTACTGCACAATACTACCATAGCCTATCGGTCGAACATAATAATGATACATGAGTCTACTAATCTATCCTACTCAAACTTCATTTTTGAACTCATTAACCTCGAACTCCTCTTCTGCCCCTGATTTTGACTCGGACTCTGATTCGGTATCAGATCCTTCTTCCAGATCTTCGATGTCACCTAGATTGCCGGTGTCTTTCTCCTCAATCTTTTCCTCCTCTAGCCCGTACGCTAAATCGTTTTCCCCGGTCTGGGAATGTGCATCCGTGTACTGCTGCTGCCACTGGGAAAATGCATCCTCCGGAAAAATGATCGCCTCACTGCCGCTTAACCATGCCTCCTCATAAGGTTCCTCCATGTATCCTGGGCCTCCACTGTGGTCGGAGTCTATACCGAAAACTAGTGTCTTAGAGTCATCTACCCATGGCTCAACCCACTCATAACCTACCACTGGATAGGGTGGAAATCCCGACCAATCCTCAAAGCGAAATCCTGAATAGTCCTCTGCGTCGGAACTAGTTGGATCGGAGATCCACGTATCACTCACTTCCTTAGAACAAAGCATGTTAGCAAAGGGTATATCATAGTCTTTGTCGCTGATTAAGTCTACTATTTCTATTTCGGTCCTAGTGTCTTAACTTATCTCTGAACATCTTATAGTCAAATTGTTAGATTCTAGTCACAAGATGTGTTCCGATTTTATATTTAATAAGAAACCATCATACATCAATTAACCCTTAATAATACAAAGCTAAGTGTATCAAAATAAATTAATTACCTGTAACCACGGTCAGAGATACAGTATCTTATTCTATCCACGATTATCAACCTAATCTCGGTTTAATGTGTGACCCTAGCCAACTTAGTGTCATTTACCAAACAACTTATAGTCGAATTGTGAAGTTCTAATCACAAGTTGTCCAGACTCAAATTGAATGTCTAACTTCGATCCGCCCTTTTAAATTCAAACCATCACTAATCATATCAATCAATAAATGATATTTCTATCATTCCTTTTGAAAGACATAATATAATTGTAAGGTAAAATTATTTCATTTACCATGAAAAATCATTTTATATATCAAAATAACAAATACACGCTCATACATACATACATACTCACACACATACACTCAGATTCGTTCTAGGGTATTACTATCCCTATCTCTAACAAGTAACTCATCCTAGGATATTACTAATCCTATCTTTGATGAGACATTCACCCAATCAAGCCTCAGTTATCGCTTTACCAATGCTCCGATACCACGATGTGACGACCCGATTTTCCATACCCCGAAAACCCGCACTGATACTTCTCAGCCACGAATTCCCAAGACATGAAAGACCGAATGTCATTGGTGAAATAAAAGAAAGAAGAACAAAACAGAACAAACACAAAACAATGCAGAATAATGCAGCGGAATAGGACAGAATCTCACAATGCGTGGAGAAAATATAATATTGAACAATGTCTTTACAGTGGAAAACATTTAAAAACATATCAATCAGAGTCTAACCTATGATCAACCTGGACAGTTATAAACTCTGTCCTTACAATTGCTAAAATAAATGAACAACAACAAACATAGCATGCATAAGTAATAAGACTATGCCCATACGTAGATGTAGATCTCCAGCACTCCTCTGGAAAGCTCGAACCTCCTATCATGTTGCACTACGCCAAAGAAAACGCAATCCCATAGGATCTCTATCCAAGAAACTCCCCAAGTCCAGCCTTCTCGCTTCTTGGCTTGCATAGCTAATCTTGAAATCAATCGTACTGACCCGAGTGTTGAAAACACCAGGATCGGGCTTGAAAAAACCAGCGTAAGGACACAATCCCAAATGTGACAGTGTCACAATTGGACGCCAAACAAGAAACTCGTATTTTGAAAACAAATGGTATCTCATAAGACCACGCATGATAAAAACACTGAATGTGTTTTTCTCTTATCATAACCATAAAATGATTACTCCAAACATAAGGGATATTATTCCTAATGACATTATTTTGAAAGTGCTTTTCAAGTAAACTTATGAATCTTAGTTGAAATTGTTACATCGATTAAATTCCAGCATTTGATCTACAATCAAAATCGTACAAGGCTCTTAATGGATATTGGATTCCATACTAGCAACCAAGGTAAGGGACTACCTTCTGTATAGTACACCTCTAGAGGGATGCACCTGGGTGTGTTTTCCCCACCCAATGCCTAAACAAGACTGCCTATCCAACCGATATACCGAATACGCCATTTTCTCCAGTTGTTTCCGACTTTCCGAGCACGCTTATACCACATACTTTTTATCCCGACATATAGAGGGAAATTAGTTTTCTATCTAGCAGGGAAAATGCAGGCATTCTCAAGGGTTCTAAACCATGACTCATCTTGTCGCACGCCCTGTTTCAATCACTCCCCATTTGATGAGGCTCGAGGTAACGCATTACATTTTCATTCCAGTTCATTCACTCTGAATGCCACATTGCCAGATCCGCCAATTACTAATTGACTCCCACAAAAATACAACCTCCGAGCTCATACGTTTGTAAAAGTCAATGTACGTAATCGTTGGAAATGCTTTGTCAGACATCCTTCCATACAAGTCATCCAGGTAAAGGACGAACCGAAGGCACCACCCTACTGCATCCCTAATCGTAGTAGCCGCATCCCTTGCATCATCGCAGATCCCACAATAAGGAATCGCTGCTATTCATTTACCTCGGGAGCAACTCCGAGGTTATCAACAAGCAACCCGCTTGCCGTAGAAGATCTCCGGTCTTCAACGTCATAGAGATTTTCCATCTCAGTTTCTTTAATCATTTGTCCATTTCTGGAATGCCGTTCATTGATTCGAAGTGGTCTTCGGATCGGGACTTTACCCTAAATCTGACCCCGGTTCCTTCGATATCAATTATCGAAATAAAATGTGTATATGTGTACACAGAATCATTAAGCGTCATTTAATTTAATTGATAACCCCTTTTTCCCAATTAGAATTAGTTCCCGATTGTAAAACATTAAGAGAATAATTTCCCAAGTGCAAACCCCGAAGGCCTAAACCAACATCAGATCGACACCTAGAAAACTACCCAACTTAACATCACAACAATCAAGTTCTACTTCCTTTTCACTTATCCATTTTCCTTTTCTTTATCTTGTTAAAACTTTTACATGATCTTTGACAAGTACCCGAATATACCTTTTGATCTGTTCCACCCCTCGTCTAAGAAATAAACAAGGTCAGTGTATTTCCCATCCTATTAACTACCTTGTTTTCTTTCTCAGATCTCATAGGCGGGACAAGATGTACTCTTAGGTATTACCGCATATCCTTTTCTGTTATTTACTTTAATTCTCATCCAGAGATAACACTCATTCATAACTTAAGTCTTCGATTTCAAACTCAGTTATTTATCAACAAACAATGAGGCCTTCCAAGTTGGGGAACTATTTCCTCTTAGACCTTGGTTCGATCAAATTCTTTATCCTTTAAATAACAGTCGCTTCCATACCTCGAAGTCTAATGCCACTTCCGAGCTTATTTCCAAATATTGTTTATTATTTAAACAATTCATTTGACTATAGAGTTTGACCATTTTTCTAAGTCTTTAGAAAATTCCCAAGTAAATCTTAAAAGTCATAATTAATTATTATGAAATCATTCATAAAAGATTTGGGTCAAAAACTCCTTTCGGTTCCTTAATTTCAAAATCCAATTCCTTAATCGTTATTGAATAGTGATTAACTAGGTCATTTTCCATAATTATACTTTTGATTAAGTATAAACTCATTTTTATCTTCCAAAACCTCATTATTATATTAATAATGAATTTATAAATTTATTTCATAATTTTCAGAATTATAAAACTCCACTAATAAAAATATGGATTTAACCGCTCTTACAGCGACATTTTTGAAAACTGTTTTGCTCATAACTTAAGATTTTCAAATCGAAAACTTAACTTTTCAAATCCATTTGAAAGCTATTAACTTTACGGACAAAACGTTTTCCGTTTCAAGTCATTCCGACTTGAAATGCATTTTACACTTCCACCCGAAATTACAGGTCGCATTACTGCGAACTGCCGCTACGGAAGAGCCCAAAGGTTGACCGTTTGTGGAATTGTTATGGAACTCATCCGAAACACTTCCAAAACACTTATAAATAATTATAAAATAATATAAACATTTATTTTACTTTTCTAACTTATAAAATATTATTTCCTAATATTTTATCTTTTATAATATTATATTATTATATTCAAACTTTTCTATGATCTAACACCCATTTTAAATCATTTTTCTCTTTTATTTTTAAAGAGGCTTACCCTTTCGGTTTGTACACATATTAATGTCAGTGTAACGTGACTTGGAATTCCGTTTTAAAATCATGATGTAAACATGATTATACAAATATCAATGTAATATCATATCCAAACAAGTCATCCAAACATCCATATAACATCCATTGTTATCATCCAATATTAGTAAATCAACACAACCAAGTTTACTAATCTTTTCTAAGTTTGTTTACTAACATTTTATAACTTGTTAATTAAACACGTTTTACTAACCAAATATGTATTATCCAATCAGCTTATTATCTGACCATATATGACTTTTAATCACAGTAAATTAAGGTGAAGGGTAGCTTACTAACTTGTATCTATATTAATTAAACATTAATATCACTTTATAATCATAAAGCTAAACTTTAAGCAGCGAGTTGTTCTTATAATCATTTATCCTTCTTTTAGTGTCCCTTTTACCCTTTTCCTTAAATTATATATCCTTCTTTTTCTTTAGCTAGTCGCCCCAAGTTTTTCAACATTAAGGGACATATTTGTTGCACAAAGATAGACTGTGTTGAAGCTTGACGAATGTTTTTGAAAGGGTTCCCATTTCTTTGTAGAAACCTTTTTGTGCAAACTTAACTTTCTACGTAAACACCATCGTCTTTCATGTTCCATCCTTGTTTACGTTTTTAATCCCACTATGCCAAAGGGTACACAATCTAGATATTAAATTCATTTTTATTAAATAAATGATGATCTTTTTTTGTGTTTTAAATGTAATTTGCTTATCTTATTCAGTTGTTTCTAAACTACATAGCTATAATGTGAGACTTGATCGGTGCCTTTACCACGATTGGTTCCACTAAAAAACATAGGGAAAGCAACAGGACAAGGGGAGTCATTACTGCATCAGAAAACATGAGTAAGAAGTCAAGATATGACAATCTATCTTGCCAAATTGTTATTCCTTCTGTTGTTGCTATTCGAGTACATCCCTTCTCGCCTTTTGCCCTTGTCAAAGGAGGGTGTGGTCTTCGATTTAGCAGGCAGGTGGGTCGTCCCCTCATAGATGATTATACTGCTCTTCCATTTGCTTCATTACCTTCCTTTTATTTGCCTACTAGGGAGGTTTTTACTAGTTTACATCACCATAATTACCAAGTAAGTACTTGCCTATTCTTTTAACATTATATTTTATTTACTTTTGTTATAGCTTGAATGCATCTTCATGTGTTGTGATATTTATACCCCTTTTGTGGCTTCTGAATCTATGCTAAAGAAGCTTGAGATTGAAGTTTTTGAAATGAAAGTTAAGCTAGGTAAGGCCTTATTAGACCTTGATACATGCCAAAAGAGGGAAACTATGTATAAGGCTCGGTTGGAAACTACAATGAAGAAATTTGTGGATGTAGAGGAGAAAAACAAGGATGTAGAAAAGAAAGTAGAACAGAGGGTCTCTGAGTTGGAGGAGGAGTTGTCTATTGTGCAGAAAATAGTAGAAAACACCACCTGCAATGTTTTTTGCGACCTATGCACAGGTAAAAAGGCAGTTCTTTTTTGAATATCTTGATGATGAAGGCGCAAAAGTAAGCTTGAACTTCCTAGAGGATGCCAGACTTATACAAAATGCTTGGACCACTGTTGTGATGAGTGGGCCAAGGATCTCTGGGAGGATCTTGCTTTTCCATCAATGTTCATGCATTATGCTTTCAGTGAGTCCACCCCAGAGTAGGTTGTTACTTCTATGCTTCATTCGGGTTCTGTGTATGTTCCCAAAACTACAGCGGATGGCTCCTCCCCTAAAAAGGTAATACATTTACTTATGGACTAGTTTTAGTTAATTTTAAGGTCCTATTTGGCATGTGTATCAAACCTAAACAATTTTGATGTTTCACTTCTTATTTTGGGAAAGGATGCTTAAAAGTTCATAAACAAAATAAAGCTTCATTAACTTTTTGTATGCATTTGCTTCAGTTCTTAATTGTTATATTTTAATCTTCATGTTCTTTGTTGATTGCATGTAATAAAATTTCTAAACACTTGTGTATATATATATAATTTAGAAAGCATAAATTTGAACAATCACCTCTCCTCATTGCCACATTAGGAAAACATTTTTATTGAACATTTAAGGAAAATTGTTAATCTCTTTGAGGCATACACCATAGAGAAACTTACATTAAACACCATCATGACTTATAAGAGAGAGAAGGAATTGTATGAAATGTTTGCATAGTTAAAGGAGGAACCCAAGGGCATCTGACTAAGAATGTGCACGTGGTTCAAGAGAAAGAAGCACCAAGTGATCTTGTACTTCACCGATGGTATCCCACTTATAAGAGATATATCGCTTCCCTTTGACCATCCCCATTTGTAATTGTTTAAGAATAAGCTTAATCTTTTATAGGAATAGTGTACATGATGTGTTTTGTATTATGATACTGTTCCTTTAATAAAATTTATTTCGTTTGTTCAATGCTAACTTCACTTAGCATTTTTTATTTTTGTTTGTCATTTATTCTTTTAGGCAATTTCTATTCCTTCACATGATGTGTAGTTTGGCATTTTTTCATTACATGAATCTGGCAAGCAATCTAATGCTTCTCAACTCTCACTTATCCTAACAAAAGACTACCAAGCTCTAGCTAGCACCCCTAAGTTGCATGTAGCTATGGGTGTTGATTTGGAATTTGCCGATTATAATCCTATTAGGGTTGAACTTAAGAAGAAAATGGTACCCGTTGATCTTAAGAACCTATTACTAAGCTTCAAGAGGCCAAACAAGCTTTACTACATTAAAACAATTGTATAATTGTACAATGCAATGATTTGTCCACTGTGAAGAAAAAATACATGAGTTGGAGGAGGGATTGCAGTTTGCGTAAGCGTGCGTAATCGATTTAGTGAAACTTTTGAAAGAAGCAGAAGGTATTCATACTGTGACCTACGAGGATGAAATTTAGTAGTTGAAATATACAATAAGTGAATTGTCCCTTTAAATGGTCAAACAACTTGACAAACAAGAGAACCATCATTTGAAGTTAGCCTCTCTTAGGTTATCCAAACCTATCGCAGTTCCTGCACCTCCTCTTAGCTTGGACAATGAAGTTGCCTCCAAGTGGATGAAGAATGTTCTAAACTACTGTCAATCTAAGGTAAAAGGTTAACTGTGAAAAAAAAATCTAAAAAAATTGGATGAGGAAGGAATGCGCGGATGCAGTTTACTACGTATAAGTTGTTTTGGTGCTTTTTACAAAAAGATTAAGAAAAAAAAGAGGAAGTCTTAGATGATCTGGATCAGATGCAATGAATTGTTATTCAATGTATAAATAAACTCGAAGACCAAGTTTCCAAATCTACCCTATCCACACAAATAGAAAAAATACGAAATGCAGTTTTATTGAATGATTCTTTTGTACAAAGAAATGAAATACAACACAGTGTATCTATACAAATAAAGATGGGCTGAATACTTAGGCCCAAACTGGCTCGTTATCTTTGTGATATAGCTTTGACAATTCTGGTCCATTAATCTTGATCAACGGTTGATATCTTTCAATGCTGAAGTCTTGGATTGATAGTTGTGTTTGTAATAGAACCATTGTCTGGTTTATTTCATTATACGCCGCCTCAAACGAAGCTGGGGTTTTATTTCTTCATCGACTTTCATGTCGGTCGAGAAAATTTTGAGCTCATCTCGAAATCGATTGAAGTTCTTTGCTGATAAAGCCTTTGTTAAGAAGTCTGCTCTTTGATGAAAAGATGGAACATGATTTATGGCAAGCTTGCCACTTCCTGTTCTCTCTCGAACGAAGTGGAGATCAATCTCCATGTGCTTCGTGCGAGCATGTTGGACCGGATTCATGGATAATGATATGGCGCTGAGGTTGTCACACCAAATTGTGGGTTTTTGAGTTAATTCGAACCATAATTCTCCAATTAGGGTTTCGATCCAAATGACTTCGGCAACAGTACTAGCGATGCATCTGTACTCAGCTTCAGTGCTGCTTCTGGAGATGGTGGATTGCTTCTTTGTACACCAGGAGATCGGATTTTGCCCTAGATAAATGCAGAATCCAGAGATGGATCTTCTGTCATCGATGTCATTAGCCCAGTCGGAATCACTGTAAGCACGTATATTTATATCCTTGCTTGTCTTTAAGTGCAACCCATATGTTAATGTTCCTTTGAGATATCTAAGAATGCGTTTTACGGCACACCAATGCTCACTTAATGGATTTTGCATGTATTGGCATACCTTATTTACACTAAAGCATATGTTAGGTCGAGTGATTGTGGCATACTGAAGTGCCATAACAATACTTCGATACTGTTTAATGTTGTCAATAGGTTCACCTTTGTCTTTAGATAACTGCCTGTGATTTGTCATTGGGGTTGGTAGAGGCTTAGCTTTATCCATGTTGGCTCTTACTAGAATATCACTGATGTACTGTTTTTGTGATAAGATGATTTCATTGTCAGATTTCCTTTGGATGTTTATTCCTAGGAAAAATTTTAATTCTCCCATGTCTTTGATGGCAAAGTGCTTGTCAAGTAGTTTTATGACTTGATTGATTTCTTGTTGATCATCTCCTGTGATAAGTATATCATCCACGTACACCAGTATATATATACTCACATTCTTTCTTTTCCTTAAGTAGAGCGAGTTATCTGATTTTGTGGCGCTAAACCCTAATTGTGTAAGAGTTTTCTTCAATTTCTCATGCCATGCTCTGGATGCTTGTTTTAGTCCATATATGGCCTTATGTAGCTTGCATACAAGACCTTTGTCTGCATTTGAATTATACCCTTCTGGCTGTTGCATATAGACCTCCTGACATAACTCACCATTCAAAAAAAGCATTATGTACATCTAGTTGGTGTATTCTCCAGTTTTTATGAAGTGCTAGAGTCAATATGATTCTTATGGTTGTGGGTTTGATTACTGGGGAGAAGGTTTCAGTAAAATCAAAACCATATTGTTGAGAATATCCTTTTGCAACTAATCTAGCTTTATTTTTGTTATGTTGCCATCAGCATCCCTTTTGATTTTGTAAGTCCACCTGCACCTAACAATATTTTTGTGCCTTGGAGGTTTGACAAGAGTCCATGTTTGATTTTTTGACCAAAGCATTGAATTCTTCATCCATAGCCTTTTTCCATTTTTCATGCTTGATGGCCTGATTGTATGAGACTGGTTCCACTTCATTTACTTGTGATGTGTATGTCTTAGGCTTGTAAATCCCGCTTTTAGACCTTGTGATCATGGGATGTCTTATTTCTGTATGTTGTTCATGAGCCTTCTCCAATTGGCTATCATTAGCTGCTATAGTATTATCTTCCTGACTGTTGTTGGAGGCACTGCCACTCTGGTCATTGTTCTGACTGTTGCTTGGCACACTAGTACAATGTTCATCATTTAATTCAATTGGTAGATAGCTGATGGTTTCATTGACATGATCTGAACTGTATTCTGATATAGAACTTGCTGTGGGTTCAGCTTTATTGTCATGCTTTTGCATATGCTGACTATCTCTTTTAGCATGTTGGGACAGTTCTGCAATGTGGATAACATGTGTTTTCTTATTATTGATTTCCTTGTCTTGCTTTCCTTTATCTGCAAATGGAAAGACATGTTCATTAAAAACTACATGTCTTGAAATATAAATCTTGCCTTTACTGTCCATGCACTTATACCCTTTCTGATTATGTGCATATCCCAAAAAGGTGCATGGACTAGATCTAAGGCTTAACTTGTGCTTGTTGTATGGCCTGGTGTAGGGAAAACACAAACATCCAAAAGTTTTTAAATGATCATATTTTGGTCTAACTCCATAGAGTTTCTCATGTGGACAAACATTATTTAACACTTTTGTTGGCATCCTATTAATAAGACATATTGCAGTGGCAAAAGCTTCACTCTAGTATTTCAATGGTAGTGATGCTTGTGATAAAAGTGTTAAACCAGTTTCCACAATGTGTCTGTGTTTTCTTTCCACTAAACCATTCTGCTCAGATGTGTGTGGGCAAGTGACTCTATGAAGTATTCCTTTTTGGTTAAAGAAATCCTTTAATGGTTTAAATTCTCCCCCACCATCAGTTTGAAATTTTTTAACACATTTGTTAATCTGCTTTTCAATGTGAGTGATGAAGTGTATAACAGCATTACTAGCATTAGATTTTGCCTTGAGAAAATATAACCAAGTGTGTCTGTTGTGTGCACATACAAGTGATAGATAATACCTGTATCCTTGCATTGAATTGAGTGGTGTTGGGCCCCACAGATCTGCATCAATTAACTCAAGGGGATTTTCATATATGGTTTCAGAAATAGCAAAAGGTAATTTATGCATTTTTCCCATTTGACAATGATCACATAAGTGTAAATCAGATATGCTTGGAACAGAAATATTATTTTGCATTAGAATTTGTTTGACAACATTATAATTGGGGTGGCCAAGTTTGCAATGCCACTTATAAAATGTTTTTACATCACTGTCACATTTTTCAGTAACATTATTAGACCATATTGTCTCATTAGCAGCATCATTATTTGCCATATTGCTGAACTTGTACAGGCCATTGTCCAGTCTACCCTGTAATAATATATTTTTATTTAATGAGTCTCTAACTAGACAGTATTTTGGGTGAAAATCAAAATACACCTTATTTTCACTGGCAAATTGTGAAACACTAATAAGATTTTTCTTGATACTTGGCACTCTTAATAATTTATTTAAGTAGAGTAGCCTTGTACCTTTTATATAGCCAGTACCAACATGTGTTATGTTTGTAGCTTCACCATTTCCCATGAGAACAGATTGATTACCTGTGTATTCCTTGCTGCCCAAGTTTAAGTTCTGCAGATTGTTTGTGATGTGATTTGTAGCACCAGAATCTGGAAACCATTCATCCATACTGTAATCATTTGCCTTTGTTGTGTCATCAGTGATATTGTCTCCACTATTCTTGGATTGAGTTTGAACCATATTTGCACTGACTTGCTTGTTGACATGAGATGATTGGCCATTATTAGTGTCTTCCTTGTATCTGAAATAACATTTGTTTGCCATATGTCCAAATTTTTCACAAATCTGACATTTAACCCTGTTATTATAATTGTTTCTCCCGCTTCCTCTGCCTCTTTGAGTGTATCCTCCTCTCTGACCGTGACTGTCTTGTTTAGATTGATTGGATACACCTTTTTGATTTTTGTTCTTTGATGTTGCTGCATAATTGACATTGAAATCTTCTTGCATAGACTTTCTTTGGTCAATGCTTCCTTCGTGAGCAAGGAGGGCTGTATGAATGTAATCTAGGTCTGGCAGAGTTGGTTGTGTTGCTATATAGGTTATTAAGGATTCATAATCTTGATCTAATCCATTGGTTATCACAAGGATTTGTTCACTGGTGGAGACATGGTGTCCAACACTTTTTAATTTTTCACACAAGTTTTTTATCTTTGCAAGATATTCTCTCATAGGCATATCATTCTTCCTTGCATTCTGTAGTTCCCTTCTGTAATGCATAACTCTCGCTGCTGATTGGGAACTAAAAATGCGTTGAATTGCTGACCATATTTCGTGGGAACTATTGCATCCTATGATTTGTGATAATAAACTTTGACTGATAGAAGATAAAAGCCATGATGACAGTAGATTATCTTGCTTTTGGTACAGTTTGTATTCAGAATTACTTACAGTGTTTCCTTCCTTTTCAGTGATCATGACTGGTGGGATGATCTTGGTGCCCATGACATAGTCATGTAAGTCATACCCTTTTAGTGCAATCTCAATTTGATATTTCCACAGAATATAGTTATCTTCATCTAATGGAGTAACAATAACTTGGCTCTTTGGTTTGATCAGGACCAGATCTGAACTCCGGTGATCCTTTGATGGATTGTCAGAGGTGCCTGATGTTATATCTTCCTCTTCAAGTGCCATGGTGATTCAAGAATCTTGAAATGTCAGTTTCTTGGAGATGAGATAATAGTCGGTATAAATGGCGAGGCTAATCTTGATAGCAGCCAATCAAACAGAATATGAAAGAGAAGGAAAAACAGGAATCTGCTGTGATAGGTGTATATTACTATTTCACAGTGAAACAGTAATATGCATGAATAGCAGTAAAAAATGTGTAACCAAAGAAAAGAAGTGAAGATGAATATCTGATCTCTTCTTTAGGAAGACACAGAAAGGATATGGAACAGATTGGATGGATTTCCTTTGATCAAGAAGAGGGTATGCCTCCCCAATGATGATATTTTTCTGAGGGGAGCCAAATTCAAAAAATTCTTGATTTGGTTTGTGAATTTGCCGTTAGGCTTATTTCCGCTCTGATACCAAAATAGAAAAAATACGAAATGCAGTTTTATTGAATGATTCTTTTGTACAAAGAAAAGAAATACAACACAGTGTATTTATACAAATAAAGATGGGCTGAATACTCAGGCCCAAACTGGCTCGTTATCTTTGTGATATAGCTTTGACAATTCTGGTCCATTGATCTTGATCAACGGTTGATATCTTTCAATGCTGAAGTCTTGGATTGATAGTTGTGTTTGTAATAGAACCCTTGTCTGGTTTATTTCATTATACACACCATCTTTGTTTTTGGCTACTAAACATCCTTGTTCCTGTACATTTCCATTTATGGTTCAGTGCATACTACCCTGGATGAGAGGTTTCATCGAGAGAAATTTAGGCGTTTTATGGCTGACATAGTGGTATTGCACACAGTTGACCTTTTTAATCATATTTTGCCTGAGCTCAACTTGAGTATTTTATAAACGTATGCTAGTTTTTTCTTTTGATCAAGTAGTGTTTTAAACAAGGACCCTTGCTTTATATTACTAAACCAAAAACATGAAATACAAAAGCTTGGGAAACTGGTAAAAACAAAGTAAGCAAAAAAAGTAAAAAACTATAACATAATATCAGGATATAGTGGCTAGTCCTAGGCTCTAATCCTATTATCAATAGTGTAAATCCAGGTCCTTACTATATCTTCTTTCTTTCTGTAAGTGCCATTAAACATTCTTTCATTTCTTTCCTTCCATATTTCGCATAACACTATTTTGAGTAACATAAGAAGAGTCGTAGCTGTTGGATTCCTCTATCCCATTGCCTGGAAAATAGTAAACCATTCTTCTGCACTCAAGGAATTTGGTATATGAAACTTACCTACCTTAATCACCTTGAACCAGATTTCATATGAGAAAGGACGTTGAAAATAAAGATACGGAGTATTTTCATTTTCGTTATTACACAGGACGCAGCAGGATGAAATTAGCAAGCCACTATGCCAAAGCTTGTCTTGAGTTAGAATAGCATTATTTAAAACTCTCCATAGAGAGAAATTCACCTTTTGAGAACAAGAGGAGTCCCAAATTCTGTTATGCCATGGGTCAATTGGCTTATGTTCAGATAATACCTATACACCAGTTTTATTGAATGGATAGTTGGAGGGGTGCCCCATTTTAGCACGTCATGATCGGTAGTTATTGTCATATTTGACCCAGCTTATTATGTGCACGTAAATGTGCATATTTTTACCACCATATTTAATCTATTTAAATTAAATAAATGATCATATCGGATATTTTAACTTGTTTAAGCTAAAATTCAAATTATTTTCAAATTGTCACATATTCATCTTCATATAGGGATAAAATGGTCATTTTTATGCATTTATTAAATTGTGAAATTTTACTTGGAATTTTCTATGTTGTTTTGTATGGATGTTGTACTGTGTCTGGTAGATGGTCACAGTGGCACAGTTTGTAGGTGTGAGTGTGAGGCTGAAAAGGTGAATTCAGGTGGGAGGATTGAAGAAGTAATGAAGTGGTGATCACTGTGTATGTTATTGGTCCTTAGAAGATGCTTGCAGTAACGTGCTTGCAGTGTTAGGGGATGAAAAGATGTCTGATGGTTTTGAAGTTATATGGTGTATTAGAATGATGGTGGAATGGCAGTGTATTGTATTGACAGTGTCAGTTTTGTTGATGTTGCACAGTTTATGGTGGACAGTGATGAAGTAATTCGGGGTTAAGCACTGGAAGTTGTGGTAAAGATTGTTGTTCGTGGTGGAGTTGTTTGGTGGCTGATGGTAGTGGGGAAGTGTGTTGCAGTTGTATTGTGATATGGTGGTTGAATTGCTTTGTTTGATAGGAGTGATGAAGGATGTATGGTTGTATAGCTGTTTGCAAGGTGATGTTGGTGGTTGAGGTGCGGTATGAAGTTGAAGTTGTCAAGTATGATAGTGGAAGAGGAGGTAGTAAGTGCTTTGAGGAATAGCAGTCTGTTAGATGGTGAAGTGCACTATGCAGTAAGTAGAAGGTAAGGAAGAAAGACAGATGCAAGCAAATCAGAGAGGGTTGGGGGGGGTCAGTGTACACTGTGCAGTGAACAGTCCCTTGTTTTTGTAATATATATATATTTTGAAAATGTACAACAGAATGAGAAACTTGTAATGTAAAAAAAAGAAATGGAAAAACTGTTTTTTTTCTTTTTGAAATGACCTTGTATTTTTTTTTAAATAGAAAAGTAAATGACACTAGAAAACTAGAAACAATAACAACACACAAACAAAAATGCAAAAATCAAACAACACATAAATACACAATTTTTTTTTAAATGCAACACACACAAAACAAACACAAACACACAATAAAATCATACAAAAATAATCCGAAGAATAGAAAATCAAAATCAAAACAAATCCACGGCAATGGCGCCAAAAACTTGTTAATCGACGGAAATTCTATCGGATTAGAAAACCATCGAAAATTTTCAAATTAAAATATAACCGCAAGCGCACTGCGTACACTTGTAGTACATGGCGAATACAGGTCGATCCGTAGGGAATTAATGATTTTAAAAATCAATTCAATCAAATTAAATCAAAGTCGAGTGAAAGTTAAGCTAGAGAATTAGAGAATTAACTAACTAACTAAAAGAAAAGAAATGCAAATATAAGAGTTAAATGACAATTTAGAGAATAAATCCACTCTCTAGATCATGTAGTTCAACACATATGAAATCATGATCTCTCTTTTATGGTTATTAGTGCTTTAATTGATGTGCTTATCATAAGTATGACATATTTGTGCTATTGATTAGCCAACATAAGCCATCAAACTATAACACACCCCTTAAATCACTTACTAACTTTCATGAAATTTGACAATGAAAATGAAAATGAAATCTATTTTAAGTATGGCCTATTAACTATTGATTAGAAATATAGACCATCAAATTTTAATTTCAAATCACTTTATTTTGCCATAATCATATTTTGATGAAGAGACAATTAGTGTTAGTGATTTTTTAAGCATAGCCTATTTGATGTCAACAATATAGGCTATCAAATTCAAAGCAAAAACAAATAGTAAACCATTTCTATCATCATCATTAAGCAAAAAAAGAGAGCTTGAATTAACAAATAGTTGCAGCTACACAATTAGAGAGCTTCATTATCCCTAAATTGAAGGGGTTTAGCCTCTCATATTTGTCATTTGATTAACAAATGTAGCTAGCAACATGAAAGCAAAAAGAAAGGAAAATGAAAGCTAATGGAAAAGGGAGCTAATTAACAAGAATTAGAACTATTCTACTTGCAAGAAAGTAAATCTACACTACAACATGAAAGAAAATAAACAAGGAAGGGAAAATATCATATATTAAATTGCATATGGCAGAGGTAGGCAGTTTGATTGAATTTTGTTTGAGAGGAGTTTGGAAGTGGTACTATGGTCTGAAGGAGTGTATGAGAAAGGACGTTGAAAATAAAGATGCAGAGTATTTTCATTTTCGTTATTACACAGGACGCAGCAGGATGAAATTAGCAAGCCACTATGCCAAAGCTTGTCTTGAGTTAGAATAGCATTATTTAAAACTCTCCATAAAGAGAAATTCGCCTTTTGAGAACAAGAGGAGTCCCAAATTCTGTTATGCAATTGGTCAATTGGCTTATGTTCAGATAATACCTATGCACCAGTTTTATTGAATGGATAGTTGGAGGGGTGCCTCATTTTAGCATGTCATGATCAATAGTTATTGTCATATTTGACCCAGCTTATTGATGTGCATGTAAATGTGCATATTTTTACCACCATATTTAATCTATTTAAATTAAATAAATGATCATATCGAATATTTTAACTTGTTTAAGCCAAAATTCAAATTATTTTCAAATTGTCACATATTCATCTTCATATAGGGATAAAATGGTCATTTTTATGCATTTATTAAATTGTGAAAATTTACTTGGAATTTTCTATGTTGTTTTGTAGGAAATTTGGTGAATTTTACAAGTGGCTTCATGATAATTTATACATGCACAAAAGTGAAGAGAACAAATGAAGATGGAAATAATTCAAAGTGATGATCCTGGAGGACCCCACCCACTTACCTTGATTTTCAATTAGGAGCTAAGCACATGATAAAAGGACATTAAAGCTTCATGTACATTTAAGTGGGGGATTAGTGGATGTTAATGATTACTTGGCCACCACACTACCTCAAGGGCAATTTGGGCATTCCCCAAAATATGAATTAGGGTTTAACACTTGTATAAATACCCCATATCTTCATGTAACTTGCTCTTTCTCCTTAGTCTCTCTTTTGTTTAGTTTAGGCTCACAAATAAACAAGCTCTTCTCTTTCTCTTTTCATGGCTACTTAGCCATTTTTATTTTCATGTAATTTTTTTTATGCAATTTAATATATGATCTTTTCCCTTCCTTGTTTATTTTCTTTCATGTTGTAGTGTAGATTTACTTTCATGCAAGTAGAATAGTTCTAATTATTGTTAATTAGCTCTCTTTTCCATTAGCTTTCATTTTCCTTTCCTTTTGCTTTCATGTTGCTAGCTACATTTGTTAATCAAATGACAAATATGAGAGGCTAAACCCCTTCAATTTAGGGGTAATGAACTCTCTAATTGTGTAGCTTCAACTATTTGTTAATCACTACAACAAAATATGTTATTAATAACGCCATTTAATAACGCGTTATTCTAAAGCGCTATTGTTTACGCTTAGTTATTTGTTTTTTTAACTCATTTTATTTTGTACTGTGCCGTGTAACGCTCTTGGCTCCAAAATTTTCGTCTGCCCTCCAAAAAACCACTTAACCGATTTCGTTTCCCTCCCAAAAAGACCGAACCATATTGGTATCCCTCCCAAAATAGCACTAACAATTTTCATCTCCAACGAAATAACCCTAATCTAAACTGTTCGCTCCATCTCTAGTCTCCATAGCCATTCTCCTCCACTCCAACAGTTCGCTCTTCAGTAGGCAACTCGACGGCATCTGCAACCAGAGGCGGAAGCACATACAACTTGGGAAGGTCACGTAACCCCGCTAGAAATTCTTAAATTATAACATGTTTCGTGGAAATAAACCCTAGCTCAAAAAGACTATCGAAATCGCTTTCAACCTCCAGCTTCATCGTCGTGTCCAATCATCTCAAAATTCTAGTGAAGTTCGTCGCCTTTATCTCTATGGATGCCTCCATCTATCTAAGCAACAAAATGGGTAATTCAATTTCTTGGTTAAATTAGGTAGTTTGATATATTGTTTGATGAGTTTGGGCTATTTGTTTCATTTGTTTAAAGTTTGACGGAATAGGCTTTGTTTCACTTTAATAGAATTGGTTTGTTGTTTCAAATTGTTATATGGATTTGAGGTGATTTAGTTTTCCGTAGCATTATTGAATACAAAATAATGAAATTCCGAGTTTGTTAAAGTTTTAAGTTTGAGTTTTAAATTTTGATTTTTCAGAACATGTTTGAAACTTGTCTTTACTTTTGGTGACTTTAACAAGGTTAGAAAGCTTTTAACATGATCTAAAAACACGGTTGAAACTAATTTTAACTGAAAATACTTATAAAATTTGGATAGTAAAATGAATTTTTGGTTCATATTAACATGGTTTTTATTTCAAAAATGAAAGTGATTTTACCATGATTTTAAAACAAAATTGGTTTTAGCATAGTTTGCTGGTTGAAATTACGTAATAAAACTAGTAATTTTCATTTCATGAGTGGAATTATTTAAGGAGAATTCATTTGAATCATTCATTGTTTCATTAGAGTTATTATCATATCAACTATTTTGTTATGATTATTACATAAATGGTTGTGAATGCTTTTGTGATTATTTGAATAGTTGACAAAAATATACAAAGCCACTACCCATGATTCTATAAGTATTTGTATTGGTGACCACACCAACCAAAAAACCTGGCTACGCCACTATCTGGAACCCTAATCTCCGATCTTCGATTTCGCTCTTCATCAATATTTCCCAGATTCGAAATCCAGGAACATATATTCGAAGGTATATTATCAAACACGATAACTTATAAACGATTTCACTCTCTGTCAATCTATGACCATTGTCTAGAAAAATTTGTTTGATATTTTTGTTTATGAATTGGATGTTCATTTTTCCAAAGAATGTTTGGTAATTTATTCTAGATGGCTTCTATGTGAATAGATAACTAGAATTTATATTTTTTTGACTTGCTTAAATGGTTTAGTGGGAAAAGTGATAAAAATAATAATTGTATTTCAATATTTTTAAATGGGTATTTGTTGCATAAATAGTGAGTGATTATCTGATTGATAGTATGACTAATCAACGGAAACAAGGACCAAGATTTAGAGACAGACATTTGATTACTATTTTAAAGAATGAAGATGACACTTTTTTTATTATTAGCCGCATCAGACATTTGATTATTAGTTTAATCGATATATTTTTCGAATATAACCTAAAGCAAAAAAAATTTGAATACAACCTAAACCAATCTATTACAAATAAAATAAGATTGTTCATTGTACTTTTTGTTATGAAATCATGATCATGACAAAATTTTATTAGGTATAAATTTTGTTAACTTTGGTACCCAATTTCTCTACAATATTGTTTTGTTTATAAATTAAGTGAATGCATCACTCATTAAAATCAAAATTAGTGATGTTTCGATAAAAAACAATTGATTTTGCTACTGTATATAGTTATTATTTTTATAGTTATTATGTATAAATTTTATTTATATCAAATTATGTGGTGGCTACTTATTTTCATCCAAGCTCTACGTGGAATCTATGGACATTCTTTGTGCTCCCACCTTACCTCCCTAATTTCAACTGATTAGAGGCATTCTATGAGAAAATATAGATGACTAAGATATTATTGTTGTTTGCCTGCATAATTTTTTAGAAAAATGATTGTGTAACCCTCTGTGTTATGACATAGTTAATCCCATATTTACCTCTGCACTATATTTTATTCGAATTGTAGTTCATGGGCATAAATGTAATTGATTGTGTCATAACAAGAAAACACTCCATGTTATGAAACAGACTCAGATTTTTCCTTTGTTTTCTATCTCCACTTGCATTCAAGTAGATTTTCGTTTAAGTTGCAAGGTTGTTTACAGAGCTGTAAAAGCATTCTATTGAATTTTTTTCTATATTAGGGTAACTCATTCTTAGTCGAGATTTGAAAGATACAAAAACCAGTAACAGTGGTATAATAGAGTTGGATACGTATTCAATTGTCTTTTCTTGTCTTGTATACTTGGTAAAATTATTACTAATTCTCATCAACATTGATTTAACAACATACAACTTGGACGAAAAATCGAGACAGATACGGTCAATTGTCTTGTTTTAAAAATTAAGGCAGATATAATATATTTGAAATATATGTAGGAAGACACTAATAATATTTACACTATAATACAATACAACTACATAGGTAATGCATTCTTAGTCAAGATTTATAAAAAAGAAAAAAAACCCAATAACATTGATATGACTGAGTGGATACATAGTCAATCGTCTTGTCTTGCTTTGTGTACATAGTAAAAACTCAATACTAATTCTCATCAACATTAATAGACTTACTTATGAATTTTGTTACATTTCTAGAAAATTGTATAGTATATTTTGATTTTTTTTCTTTTTTGTTTGCAATCTTTCCATGAAACACTCATTATGTATTTCATTTTCTTATTTGATGCCTTTTTGTTCGATAATATTTACTGACAACACTGGAGTAGAGCATACATTAATTCAATACTTGAGTTAAATATGCATGTAGGTAACCAAATCATACAATCCATTACTTTTAAGTACTCCTTCCATTCTGTCTGTGGTGCTCGTTTGCATTATTTCAAGTTCTTTGCATCAATTGCAATATCTTGGATATAAAGAAATGAATGAGTGTGAATGGAGCACACAATATTGTTATATTTTGTTTCTATATATACACTTTTTGAGGGAAAGTCCAAGTGATAGTTTAATAACATGTTTATACTTTATGTATGCAGTGCATATTATAATGTAGATTTATTATGTTTAATATTAAGAGATATGCAAGAAGATTCATTAGCCATTCTTAGTATTGCCAAAGAATTTGTTGGGTAAAATAGTAAAAAAAGCATCATAAGTAAACATATAAAATATCAACGTAGTGCATCGTGAAGTGTACATATAGTAGATTGTTGAATGGGGAGTACAAAGACAATATCATTATGGAAAATCATAAGGATTTTATTTTAACATATCTTTCTTTTGATACAAAAGTATGTAAAGCCAAAATTAAAGGTCTAAAGAAAGTTCTGTGATGCGTTTGCATGGAAAAGAATCTTTGTGTTCCAACCACATAACGGTACTTGGAGGAAAAAAGGGTAGATGCTTGGGAGATGTATCATAGGGAACAGGGAAAAAAAGATTAGCCATCTATTCGTTCTAGGCAGATGATAGCTTGAAGTTTTTTTTCCATTGTAACTAGCAGTAGTATATAGCTGCAGGTACAAAATTTATTTCTGTAATTAATCAGAATCAGAATTTATTTCTGTAACCAGAATCAGAATCGGTAGTATATAGTTATGTCTATAAGTACAAAACTCATTGCAGTTTTCTATAGGTACAAAAGTTATTTCTGTAATTAATCAGAATCAGTTTTAACTATGAAGTGTGACAAAACTACAAGTTTGTAGTAAAGTTGTAATGTCTGATTGCGATTAAGATAACTTGGTCTTGATTGGAATTCTCTGGCATCTAGCGGTATGCATGCACACATGCATGCACTTAGTTGCTATCATTTTCTTTACCTCAATTCTAGCAATAGTTCCTCTATATTATGATAACTGGGGCAATTTGATTGAAATATGTTCTTCCTTATTGAGATGTGATTCATAATAACTAGGGCAATTTGATCAGACTAAAAAACCTAAATGAAAGAGGGGGTTTAAGGCAAAATGAGGGCTGGGAATAGATCCAGCCCAATTTAAAAAAAGGCGTAAAATATAATAAACCAAACCCCTTTTTACTCTTTAATTAAAGTCTAATTCAATCTTTTCTCAACTATATTTACTATTTGAAGTTTATATTTCTTAATTAAGTAAAGCGATGCACTCGTTGAATGATGACCATCAATATTTATTAATTCTTGTAAGTTGTGATAGATTATTTCTTCATAGAAGCACCAAGTGCTCACAGCCTTTGGACGTCCTACTTCTCTTGCATTTATATTTTTTAATTCGCTTCAAATAAAACACTTGCAATCTGATCAGATCTGCAACTTTTCGTGTTAATGGAAACAAAAGCTATGGATGTTGGAATTCTCGCCGTGGATATCTACTTTCCTCCTACTTGTGTTCAGCGGGTATCATTTTTATTTATATTAAAAAGAAAAATACTAACTTTTTTTCCATCATTATTTTGAAACTTTTCGCTGTTGGTTTGATTCTAATCGGTGAGGTTGTGAAGTTGAAGTTCGGTGAAAGAATCGACTATTTAAATTAAGATAATTGTGCTAATCGCTATGTATTTTTAATTTGTGCTTTTTTTTGAACTCATCTTTACGTTTTTTGCGATGAATTGAAATAGTTTACACTGATAATAGGTTACACATTCGTCGTATTTAATTTTTGCAATGGATATGAAATGGGCATTCAAATTAACTGTTAAATTTCCCTACCAAACAATTTTAGTTATGATATTAAAATATTGAAAATCCTTAACAAGTTGTAACCATGCAAATTGCAGGAAGAGCTTGAAGCTCACGATGGAGCAAGGAAAGGAAAATACCAATTGGTTTGGGACAAGAATGCATGGCATTTAGTACAGAATTGGAAGATGTTATTTCAATGAGGTTATTCATATCGTTCTGAATTTGGAGTTTCTTTGTATATTTGTTGTCTTATTTAATACCTGATTTGGAAGTTTTGTATTTGTTTTCGTGTAGTTTGACTGTTGTTACATCAATCCTTGAGAAATATCAGATTGATCCAAAATTGATTGGTAGATTGGAAGTTGGTACAGAGATGGTGATTGATAAAAGCAAATCTATCAAGACTTGGCTCATGCAAATTTTTGAGGTAGGCCCTTTTATCATTTTGTACAAATCTAAAGAAAACAAACTTTGGTTGAGTTTAAACAAATTAGAACTTTGATGTTTAATTGTCTAGAAGACATTCAGTTATCGTGTTCAAACAAATTAGAACTTTGATGTTTAATTGTCTAAAAGACATTCGGTAACTGCGTGCAATTGAGTTTCATATATGCTGAAGCAATTGAAAAAGTTATTGGTAGCTGTAATACTAATAATTTAAGAATCAGAAATCCACCGGCTTTGCCTGCCTTAAGTTAAAAATCAAAGTATTTCCATGTGATAACAGAATTAGATTGTATAATTTGGTTCCTGTTCAAATCCAGGGGTAGGTATACTCTACTGACTTTGGAGCAATTAGGTCAATGATCGGTGCACTTCAGCAATACCGTGCATTCTAATAGATTTCACTTTGTTAAAATGCACTGTTATTTTTAGAGCTATTAAAATTACTATCTAATGGCTTTAAACCTACAAAGCATCCCTACTCTCGTTTCAAACCAGAGCAGATGATTAAAGGTGATGTCCTTTAGCTATGCTGTAAAATTTTGTCCAATATGAGGTGGTAGAAAGCGGATAAAGAACTTGGTCGATGGATGATGTAACATACATGAAGAAAGGCTTTGAGCAGTCCAAGTTCTTAGTGATGCATTTGGTACTTGTAGACGTTAACTTTAAATTATGTTGTCTTTTGTTATCATGAATATGTATTGAATTTGGTAACTCATGTATTGAACTTATTTTTTGTTAGTTGATAATTTATTTTGTTATCATGGATATGCATTACATTTGTGTGATAACCCTGATTTTTGTGAGTAATTTCATGATTTAATTTAGTTTGTATTTGTTTGAAATTGCATTGGAAAAATTGGAATAGGAAATTGATTTGCAGATACAAAGTATAAAACATGTACATGTGCACAAGACAGTGTACACATGCACACAGATTTCTGTGTAACAGAATTTGGCAGAAATTAATAGATAAAAAATAAAATAACTGATTTAGAAATACATATGCATAAAGATAGAATTTTGTCTTTAAATAAAAATAGAGTACAAAGGAAATAGGAAAAGCTAGGCTGAAATAAACTTAAAATTGCTTAAAGAAAGAAAAAAATAAAAGGCTTAGGTATACATAAGTTATACATGTATACAGTCAATCAATCTCTGGAAAGAAACAGAAATTGCATGAAAATGGCATGAGTCCCTAAACAAGCACTTTATCTATTCTCAGTAATTTCTTTTATTAAGAAAATAATAACAATAATAATAGGAAGTCATGCATATGACATGACCAGGAAAAATTAAAAGAGAGAAACTAATTTCTGGAAAAGAAGACAAGGACCACATACCCTTTTATTTTCTTGAATCAAACCAGAGGCAGGCTATGTTTGGGATGGGGTAGAACTGACATTGGGTAAGTCCATAAACCCTAGTGACAGCCAAGATTTATATAAAAGGCCTAGTATAGTAAGACCATATGTTTTTGTTCTTCATTAACCTAAAAAGAGAAAAATATACAAGGCATAAACCAGAGAAAATAGGAGAAGGCAGAAGACTAAAAGGGGGTTCATAAGGCATAGGAAGAAGAAGGATTAAGGTGAGTAACCTCACTGAAAACTTTGGCATTAAGACCTGAATATTGAGGCAGCCAGTTTGAACTAATTTTCTTTTACAAATTATGTTTTATGTTTGGATGACTTTGGTTTGTTAATGATTTGTTTAAGGGTAAAACCTCTATCTGGTTTACCCAGAAAAATAAGAGTCATGGATACATGAACTAATATGTTTGTCTGAGATATGGGTTAACTTTGAGATTGAGTATTTTTCTTTTATAAGTTTTCTTTATAAGTTGTTTATAAAAAAATTCCCGGATTCAAGTAGTGGGTGTATGGTCTGAAGGTAGAAAGAAATATGGGCTGTAACATTGTGTTGTTGCTTATGTCTCATATTAATTAAAACAAAAGAAAATGTAGAAGTGCAATGTTGTACATGTGCTGAGCTTCTATGTTTTATGAAATACCCAAATCAAATATACTTGTGGCTTAGCCAGATCATGAATCTGATTGAACCAGAGGTAAGGGAAAATATATATATAGCAAATTACTCAGGACCATATGCTTACATCTTGATCCAGTGAAACCCACAGGCAAAATAATGTGCTAAGGAGTCACTTCCCTCTTTCATGATAAAATGTTTGCTTCTGAGAATATAACTTACCAAACTCTGGATGAATTACATGTTGCTTGCATTATTTATATTTCTCTGATTAAGAAGTGAGATGCAGAAGGGATTAGCACTGCTATGAAAAATAATAATAACACTTAGTAATTTAACTAAGGACTTGGGATCTTAGGGCTACCAAAGTATAGCTTGGCAATGGGAATATTGCAAGTTCACACATGGTATATTTATACCCAGGGGCCTGAGTGTGCTGGGTTAACAGAGAAAGGTCCCAGGCAGTGTGTGTTTAAAAAAGGAGAAAGTAGCTAAAGACCCTATTATATTTGATAATGAATTCTAGGAATAAATTCAGGAGAGGTCTGGGGAAAATCCCTGATGGCCAGTAAAGTTGAAAAGGGGATGATAACTGAATTGATGTTTGTATTTGGTTGTTTTGGTGCTTTTTATTGATGAATCTTATGATTGTTTTCTATGAATTAAGTCATTGAGAATTTGTTTAACACTGATATGAATGCACATGCCTCACAAAAACATGCACACAGAAGATACTGAGTTTCTTATTCTTGCAATTACTGGAATACAAATAGAATTGAATAAGATCATGTTTTCAGTTAGATTATTCACACCAGACAAATAGTCTGACCCTTTTGTGTTTATGCACCATTGGGTGTCTCATATTTATATGGGGCAGTTCATGGTGGTTTTGCAGGGAAATAGGAAATTGCTTTGATCAGGCTTGGATGTTAAACTGCTTAAGATTTGGATGCTATGTTTTTAAAAGACTTTGCTGAAGTAAACTACACCTTCATGATGAACTAGATTAAGACCTATTGTTTAAAATTACTTTGAGAAACCAATGTATGGTTAATTACTGTTTTGTAGTTGTTGAACTTATATGTCTCAGCTGAACTATGTGCTTTGTTTTGATAAATGCTTTGCTATGAAAAATGGATTTTAAGCTTCAAGAACAGTTAGGCTATAATGGTAGAAAATCAGAGATTGAAAGAATTTGTGGTTTGTAAGTATATCTATAGAACTGGCATAGGAAAATCCATGTTCAAGTCAAAAATAAAATCTGATAGAAAGAGTTTGAATTGCTCTAAAAAGAAAATAATATAGCATGTATCATGTAACTGAGTAGTGCAAACCAGAACAAGGCTAACATAGCCCTTTTCTTGAGCCTGGGTCAAGCCAACAACTAAGGATTTAAATTAAAAGTTTGGAGCTGTTTCATAGCCAAAGTATATATTAGGTTCAGACAATCTTGTTCACAGGAAAAAAAACAAAAATTGGGTTTGAACCGACCAGCATAGCACTCGAACTCGTGACCTCTCATGTGTTAGTTAGGCGCGTTTCCATTACGCCTAGATGTTGCTTGTGTTCACTTAGGATCCACTTTCTTTTAGCCTGAGTTTGACACTATGTAGACTTTAACACAATCATCCATATAAAAAGCTTGCTTTCCACTGATTACTACTTGATCACTTCTCAATTAGAATAACAGGCTATAGTACATGTTTCCAGTGGATTCTATGGTCAAAAATCAGATTACAATAATTAATCTTTTTGAGGAATTATCACATTTTAATAGATTTAAAAGGAATTCTACTTACATATTAACATGCTCTGATTCTAGTAGAATATAACATAGATATCTTCATATATGTATGTTAGGGATGATTTAGATTTAAAACAATATTTTTATATTGTGAAAGATCCTGGATATATTTTGTTTATTGGAAAAAGAAAATGACCCTGGGAAATGTATTTGTAATGAATGATATATCTATATATCATTTCTAAAAAAAAATCCTTATGAAATTAGGGTGGAAAATAGGAGGGTCATTTCAGTTGGTATCAGAGCTATGTTGTTAAATAACATAGCAAAAATTTTGTATGAATTTGTTTGCATTGGATGTATAGAAGTGTTTACTGCTTTGGATGTTTTGTTTTTTTTTACACTATTGATATCTATTATGACAGAATAAGTGATAAATTAAAATGAATTAATCTATAGAGCATTAGGCAAAACAGACTAACCTAAGTGTTATATCCATAGAGCTATGGTAGGACCCAGACATCAAAATGTAGGAACAAGTGAACCACCCATGGTGAATGTGCAAGAATTCATGAGGGCCATAAGAGATGGAGTAGGCAACAGGCAGGAAAATCCACATGAGGAACTTTCCAAGCTACTCAAGACTTTTACCAATCTTGGAGGCAAAACCTTTGATGGCACAGAAGGAGTTATGGGGGTTCAAAATTGGCTTAGAATTTTGGAAAGAATCTTTGCAGACATGCAAGTTGAAGACCAAAGGAAGAGGCAGATTGCATCCAGGCAATTGAGAGGAGCAGCTTTGGATTGGTGGGAGGTTATCATAGCTGGAAGACCTGAAGGAGAAGTAACATGGGATCAGTTTAAAGCAATGTTGGAAGGCAGATTTATCCCTGCATCAGCTAAGGAATCTTTACTGGAGGAATTCATCAAATTGAGGCAAGGGACTATGAGTGTCACTGAGTACACTCAGAAGTTTGAATCAATGGCAAAGTATGGTGCAGTACTCATCACTACTGAGGAAGCTAAGAATGGCAGATATATCCAAGGGTTGAACTCTAGCCTTAGTAGAGCCATGCTACCATATAAGGATAAAACTTTTGATCAAGTTTTGGATTTGACTCTGAGCATTGAACAACATGATAAAGCTAGAGAGAATTTCAGGGCATTCAAAAATAATCAAAACAAGAAGGGAAAGGGTAAATTTCACCCTTATGATAAAAAGAAAACAGACATAACTTCCACCAAGAAACCAGAAGAAGCCAGAACTGCTGAAGTTAAGAAGAGGATCACTTGTTACAACTGTGGACAAGAGGGACACATGAAAAATAGGTGCACCAATCCTAGACCAGCATCCTTCAATTGTCACCATTGTGGGAAGGAAGGTCACATAAAGAGGAACTGCCCAGATTTTAAGCAAGGAAAATTAGGGGCTTTGGAAGGGAAAGGCAAGGCAGCTGAGGGATCAAATGTTGAAAAGCATGGTCAAGTTGAAGGTACTTTGCTTATCCATTCAATACCTTTAACAGTAGTATATGATACTGGGGCTACACACTCATTGATCTCTCATGATATTGCACAACAATTAAAATTGAACTGTATGATTGTTGATAAACCACTGCTAATTAGAAGCCCTATAGGTAGTTCATGTGTCATGGGTATGATGTGCATGCAACTGGGATTAAATATAGGAGGACATGTGTTTGAGTCAAACCTATATGTGTTGCAATATCCAGACATAGGAATTATTTTAAGAGTTGATTGGTTGAGTAGATATAAGGCTATCATAAATATGGAAACATCCACCATATCATTGAAGGTTTCTGATGGACAAAGAATAATTATTCTTTGTGAGGCAAACAAAAATAGAAGTATAGCCAACCTTTCTGCATTGTCAAATGAAAAACCCATGCCTGCATTAGAAGAGATCCCCATAGTTAATCAATATGATGATGTGTTTGGGGAAGTAAGAGGAGTTCCTAATCACAGGCCAGTTGAATTTTCAATTAGAATAATTCCAGGAGCTAGCCCAGTTGTTAAAAGACCAACCAGAATGGGGCCTAAGGAATTGATGGAGTTGAAAAAGCAATTAGTTGAACTAGAAGAAAAAGGTTTTATTAGACCCAGTAGCTCATCATGGGGAGCACCAGTAGTCTTTGTTAAGAAACATGATGGATCCCTAAGATTATGTATTGACTATAGGGAATTAAATAAAGTCACAATTAAAAATAAATACCCCTTACCAAGAATTGATGATCTCTTTGATCAATTGAGTGGTGCAAAGATATTCTCCAGGCTTGATTTAGCTTCAGGCTTTCATCAGATGAAAGTAGAAGAGGAAAGCATTAAGTATACAGCCTTTAACACCAGATATGGACTTTATGAATTTTTGGTGATGCCATTTGGCTTAACAAATGCTCCTTCCTATTTTGTTGATTTGATGAATAGGATTTTTAGAGAATACCTGGATAAGTTTGTATTAATATTTATTGATGATATACTAATTTATTCTAAATCAGTTAGAGAGCATGAGAACCATTTGCATATAGTATTTGAGAAATTGAGACAGGAAGACTTGAAAGCAAAGTTTTCAAAATGCACTTTTTGGCAGAATGAAGTGAACTTTCTAGGCCATATTATATCAGAAAAAGGAATAGCTGTGGACTCCAATAAAGTCATTGCAGTGCAAGCTTGGAAAAGGCCTACTAATGTCACTGAAGTCAGATCATTCATGGGAATGGCTGGTTACTATAGAAGATTTATAAAAGATTTTGCAAAAATCTCAATTCCATTAACCAGATTGACTAGGAAAAATCAAGTGTTCACTTGGACTGAGGAATGTGAAAATGCCTTTGGGAAATTAAAAGAAGCACTGGTACAAGCTCCAATTCTTAAAGTACCTGAGGGAAATGAAAACTTGGTGGTGTATACTGATGCAAGTGGACAAGGGCTTGGAGCAGTATTGATGCAACAACATCAGGTAATAGCTTATGCTTCTAGGCAGTTGAAATCAAGTGAAGTAAGGTATGCTACTCATGACCTTGAATTGGCTGCTGTAGTGTATGCCCTTAAGCTATGGAGACACTACTTGTTGGGAGCAAAATTTGAAGTATATACAGACCATAAATCACTCAAATATTTGTTTTCACAAAAAGAATTAAATATGAGGCAGCAAAGATGGATTGAACTCTTAGCCTCATATGATTTTGAAATATTATACACACCAGGTAAGGCTAATAAAGTAGCAGATGCCCTAAGTAGACAACATGCTAAAGTGGCTAGATTAATGATAGAAGAGTTTAACACTTTATCATTATTAATTGATTCAGAGATAAAAAGTGATAACATAGAAAACATGAGCTTATGCAGTGGGAAGGTAGAGATGGGAAAATTAAGTTTTATTACTCTGGGATCAGAATTGAAAAATAAAGTTGCAATGCTACAAAACCAAGATCCATTTTTATTTGAAAAGAAGACAAAAATATTAAATGGTGAGACAGTAGAAGGTTTTCAGTTGGATGATCAGGGCCATCTGAAGAAAGGAGAAAGAATATGTGTTCCAGCAATGGATGAGTTGAAGCAAGAAATTTTGGATGCTTACCACAAAAGCAAATATACTATACACCCAGGAAGCACAAGAATGTATCACAACCTCAAGAGAGATTATTGGTGGAGTGGTATGAAGAGTGCAGTGGCAACCTATGTATCAAAATGTATGGTTTGCCAGCAGGTGAAGGCTGAGTATCAAAAACCCTCAGGAATGCTTCAACCTTTACAAATACCACAGTGGAAATGGGAAGACATATCAATGGATTTTATTGATGGTTTGCCTGGAACTAGGAGGGGAAATGATAGTATTTGGGTAATGGTTGATAGGTTAACCAAGTCATCCCACTTTATACCAGTAAAATCAGAAAGAAATGCTAATACCCTAGCCCAGTTGTTTATTAAAGAAGTAGTCAGACTGCATGGTATACCAAAGACTATAGTGAGTGATAGGGATACCATCTTCACTTCAAAATTTTGGCAGAGTTTTCACAAGGCAATGGGGACTGATTTATGTTTGAGTACAGCATACCATCCTCAATCTGATGGTCAAACAGAAATTGTGAACAAATTGCTTGAAGACATGTTGAGAGCATGTGTATTGGATTGGGGAGGAAGCTGGGAAGATTACATATATCTAGCTGAATTTGCATACAATAACACCCATCACAGTAGCATAGGCATGGCCCCCTTTGAAGCTCTCTATGGAAGGCCATGTTTATCACCTTCAAGTTGGCATGAGTCTGGAGAAAAAGTGGTCTTAGGACCAGAAAATGTGAAGGAGACTTCTGAAAAGGTAGCCTTAATCAGAAAAAGAATTGCCTCTGCCCAAGATAGGCAAAAGAAATATGCAGATCAAAGAAGGAAGGCAGTGCAATATGATGTTGGGGATTATGTGTTCATCAAGATATCACCCATGAAAAAGGTTCTAAGGTTTGGGAAACAAGGAAAGTTGATTCCTAGATATATAGGACCATATAAAATTCTAGAAAGAATAGGGACAGTAGCCTATAAATTAGAATTGCCAGAAGAAATGAGAGCAATGCATGATGTCTTTCATGTGTCTCAACTAAGGAGGTGGGTTCATGATAAAGAAGCAATACTAGAATCCTCTAAGGATGTGCAGATTGATCCTAGAATGATCTATGAAAAGGAACCAGTGGGCATAGTTTCTAGAGAAACCAAGAAATTGAGAAACAAAGAAATTAAATTAGTAAAGGTACAATGGAGTCTAGACCCAAATGATTGCACATGGGAAGTGGAGGATAAAATCAGAAATGATTATCCCCAGCTGTTTGATTGAAGAAAAGGTAAATCTATATATATATATATATACATACTAATGAATGTGTTGGTTGAATATGCATTGTGATTTTTTTTATCTTGTGTTGATATGCATAGTGCTTAATAGGTGATTGGTTTGAAAATGGTTTTGAAATCAGAAAAATTCATTTTTCTGAAGAGATGATACTTAAGTTAAGTATGAAAGAATTGTGGGACACAATTCCTAAAAGGAGGGGTATATGTGATAACCCTGATTTTTGTGAGTAATTTCATGATTTAATTTAGTTTGTATTTGTTTGAAATTGCATTGGAAAAATTGGAATAGGAAATTGAATTGCAGATACAAAGTATAAAACATGTACATGTGCACAAGACAGTGTACACATGCACACAGATTTCTGTGTAACAGAATTTGGCAGAAATTAATAGATAAAAAATAAAATAACTGATTTAGAAATACATATGCATAAAGATAGAATTTTGTCTTTAAATAAAAATAGAGTACAAAGGAAATAGGAAAAGCTAGGCTGAAATAAACTTAAAATTGTTTAAAGAAAGAAAAAAATAAAAGGCTTAGGTATACATAAGTTATACATGTATACAGTCAATCAATTTCTGGAAAGAAACAGAAATTGCATGAAAATGGCATGAGTCCCTAAACAAGCACTTTATCTATTCTCAGTAATTTCTTTTATTAAGAAAATAATAACAATAATAATAGGAAGTCATGCATATGACATGACCAGGAAAAATTAAAAGAGAGAAACTAATTTCTAGAAAAGAAGACAAGGACCACATACCCTTTTATTTTCTTGAATCAAACCAGAGGCAGGCTATGTTTGGGATGGGGTAGAACTGACATTGGGTAAGTCCATAAACCCTAGTGACAGCCAAGATTTATATAAAAGGCCTAGTATAGTAAGACCATATGTTTTTGTTCTTCATTAACCTAAAAAGAGAAAAATATACAAGGCATAAACCAGAGAAAATAGGAGAAGGCAGAAGACTAAAAGGGGGTTCATAAGGCATAGGAAGAAGAAGGATTAAGGTGAGTAACCTCACTGAAAACTTTGGCATTAAGACCTGAATATTGAGGCAGCCAGTTTGAACTAATTTTCTTTTACAAATTATGTTTTATGTTTGGATGACTTTGGTTTGTTAATGATTTGTTTAAGGGTAAAACCTCTATCTGGTTTACCCAGAAAAATAAGAGTCATGGATAAATGAACTAATATGTTTGTCTGAGATATGGGTTAACTTTGAGATTGAGTATTTTTCTTTTATAAGTTTTCTTTATAAGTTGTTTATAAAAAAATTCCCGGATTCAAGTAGTGGGTGTATGGTCTGAAGGTAGAAAGAAATATGGGCTGTAACATTGTGTTGTTGCTTATGTCTCATATTAATTAAAACAAAAGAAAATGTAGAAGTGCAATGTTGTACATGTGCTGAGCTTCTATGTTTTATGAAATACCCAAATCAAATATACTTGTGGCTTAGCCAGATCATGAATCTGATTGAACCAGAGGTAAGGGAAAATATATATATAGCAAATTACTCAGGACCATATGCTTACATCTTGATCCAGTGAAACCCACCGGCAAAATAATGTGCTAAGGAGTCACTTCCCTCTTTCATGATAAAATGTTTGCTTCTGAGAATATAACTTACCAAACTCTGGATGAATACATGTTGCTTGCATTATTTATATTTCTCTGATTAAGAAGTGAGATGCAGAAGGGATTAGCACTGCTATGAAAAATAATAATAACACTTAGTAATTTAACTAAGGACTTGGGATCTTAGGGCTACCAAAGTATAGCTTGGCAATGGGAATATTGCAAGTTCACACATGGTATATTTATACCCAGGGGCCTGAGTGTGCTGGGTTAACAGAGAAAGGTCCCAGGCAGTGTGTGTTTAAAAAAGGAGAAAGTAGCTAAAGACCCTATTATATTTGATAATGAATTCTAGGAATAAATTCAGGAGAGGTCTGGGCAAAATCCCTGATGGCCAGTAAAGTTGAAAAGGGTATGATAACTGAATTGATGTTTGTATTTGGTTGTTTTGGTGCTTTTTATTGATGAATCTTATGATTGTTTTCTATGAATTAAGTCATTGAGAATTTGTTTAACACTGATATGAATGCACATGCCTCACAAAAACATGCACACAGAAGATACTGAGTTTCTTATTCTTGCAATTACTGGAATACAAATAGAATTGAATAAGATCATGTTTTCAGTTAGATTATTCACACCAGACAAATAGTCTGACCCTTTTGTGTTTATGCACCATTGGGTGTCTCATATTTATATGGGGCAGTTCATGGTGGTTTTGCAGGGAAATAGGAAATTGCTTTGATCAGGCTTGGATGTTAAACTGCTTAAGATTTGGATGCTATGTTTTTAAAAGACTTTGCTGAAGTAAACTACACCTTCATGATGAACTAGATTAAGACCTATTGTTTAAAATTACTTTGAGAAACCAATGTATGGTTAATTACTGTTTTGTAGTTGTTGAACTTATATGTCTCAGCTGAACTATGTGCTTTGTTTTGATAAATGCTTTGCTATGAAAAATGGATTTTAAGCTTCAAGAACAGTTAGGCTATAATGGTAGAAAATCAGAGATTGAAAGAATTTGTGGTTTGTAAGTATATCTATAGAACTGGCATAGGAAAATCCATGTTCAAGTCAAAAATAAAATCTGATAGAAAGAGTTTGAATTGCTCTAAAAAGAAAATAATATAGCATGTATCATGTAACTGAGTAGTGCAAACCAGAACAAGGCTAACATAGCCCTTTTCTTGAGCCTGGGTCAAGCCAACAACTAAGGATTTAAATTAAAAGTTTGGAGCTGTTTCATAGCCAAAGTATATATTAGGTTCAGACAATCTTGTTCACAGGAAAAACAAAAAAAACAAAAATTGGGTTTGAACCGACCAGCATAGCACTCGAACTCGTGACCTCTCATGTGTTAGTTAGGCGTGTTTCCATTACGCCTAGATGTTGCTTGTGTTCACTTAGGATCCACTTTCTTTTAGCCTGAGTTTGACACTATGTAGACTTTAACACAATCATCCATATAAAAAGCTTGCTTTCCACTGATTACTACTTGATCAATTCTCAATTAGAATAACAGGCTATAGTACATGTTTCCAGTGGATTCTATGGTCAAAAATCAGATTACAATAATTAATCTTTTTGAGGAATTATCACATTTTAATAGATTTAAAAGGAATTCTACTTACATATTAACATGCTCTGATTCTAGTAGAATATAACATAGATATCTTCATATATGTATGTTAGGGATGATTTAGATTTAAAACAATATTTTTATATTGTGAAAGATCCTGGATATATTTTGTTTATTGGAAAAAGAAAATGACCCTGGGAAATGTATTTGTAATGAATGATATATCTATATATCATTTCTAAAAAAAAATCCTTATGAAATTAGGGTGGAAAATAGGAGGGTCATTTCAGTTGGTATCAGAGCTATGTTGTTAAATAACATAGCAAAAATTTTGTATGAATTTGTTTGCATTGGATGTATAGAAGTGTTTACTGCTTTGGATGTTTTTTTTTACACTATTGATATCTATTATGACAGAATAAGTGATAAATTAAAATGAATTAATCTATAGAGCATTAGGCAAAACAGACTAACCTAAGTGTTATATCCATAGAGCTATGGTAGGACCTAGACATCAAAATGTAGGAACAAGTGAACCACCCATGGTGAATGTGCAAGAATTCATGAGGGCCATAAGAGATGGAGTAGGCAACAGGCAGAAAAATCCACATGAGGAACTTTCCAAGCTACTCAAGACTTTTACCAATCTTGGAGGCAAAACCTTTGATGGCACAGAAGGAGTTATGGGGGTTCAAAATTGGCTTAGAATTTTGGAAAGAATCTTTGCAGACATGCAAGTTGAAGACCAAAGGAAGAGGCAGATTGCATCCAGGCAATTGAGAGGAGCAGCTTTGGATTGGTGGGAGGTTATCATAGCTGGAAGACCTGAAGGAGAAGTAACATGGGATCGGTTTAAAGCAATGTTGGAAGGCAGATTTATCCCTGCATCAGCTAAGGAATCTTTACTGGAGGAATTCATCAAATTGAGGCAAGGGACTATGAGTGTCACTGAGTACACTCAGAAGTTTGAATCATTGGCAAAGTATGGTGCAGTACTCATCACTACTGAGGAAGCTAAGAATGGCAGATATATCCAAGGGTTGAACTCTAGCCTTAGTAGAGCCATGCTACCATATAAGGATAAAACTTTTGATCAAGTTTTGGATTTGACTCTGAGCATTGAACAACATGATAAAGCTAGAGAGAATTTCAGGGCATTCAAAAATAATCAAAACAAGAAGGGAAAGGGTAAATTTCACCCTTATGATAAAAAGAAAACAGACATAACTTCCACCAAGAAACCAGAAGAAGCCCAAACTGTTGAAGTTAAGAAGAGGATCACTTGTTACAACTGTGGACAAGAGGGACACATGAAAAATAGGTGCACCAATCCTAGACCAGCATCCTTCAATTGTCACCATTGTGGGAAGGAAGGTCACATAAAGAGGAACTGCCCAGATTTTAAGCAAGGAAAATTAGGGGCTTTGGAAGGGAAAGGCAAGGCAGCTGAGGGATCAAATGTTGAAAAGCATGGTCAAGTTGAAGGTACTTTGCTTATCCATTCAATACCTTTAACAGTAGTATATGATACTGGGGCTACACACTCATTGATCTCTCATGATATTGCACAACAATTAAAATTGAACTGTATGATTGTTGATAAACCACTGCTAATTAGAAGCCCTATAGGTAGTTCATGTGTCATGGGTATGATGTGCATGCAACTGGGATTAAATATAGGAGGACATGTGTTTGAGTCAAACCTATATGTGTTGCAATATCCAGACATAGGAATTATTTTAAGAGTTGATTGGTTGAGTAGATATAAGGCTATCATAAATATGGAAACATCCACCATATCATTGAAGGTTTCTGATGGACAAAGAATAATTGTTCTTTGTGAGGCAAACAAAAATAGAAGTATAGCCAACCTTTCTGCATTGTCAAATGAAAAACCCATGCCTGCATTAGAAGAGATCCCCATAGTTAATCAATATGATGATGTGTTTGGGGAAGTAAGAGGAGTTCCTAATCACAGGCCAGTTGAATTTTCAATTAGAATAATTCCAGGAGCTAGCCCAGTTGTTAAAAGACCAACCAGAATGGGGCCTAAGGAATTGATGGAGTTGAAAAAGCAATTAGTTGAACTAGAAGAAAAAGGTTTTATTAGACCCAGTAGCTCATCATGGGGAGCACCAGTAGTCTTTGTTAAGAAACATGATGGATCCCTAAGATTATGTATTGACTATAGGGAATTAAATAAAGTCACAATTAAAAATAAATACCCCTTACCAATTGATGATCTCTTTGATCAATTGAGTGGTGCAAAGATATTCTCCAGGCTTGATTTAGCTTCAGGCTTTCATCAGATGAAAGTAGAAGAGGAAAGCATTAAGTATACAGCCTTTAACACCAGATATGGACTCTATGAATTTTTGGTGATGCCATTTGGCTTAACAAATGCTCCTTCCTATTTTGTTGATTTGATGAATAGGATTTTTAGAGAATACCTGGATAAGTTTGTATTAATATTTATTGATGATATACTAATTTATTCTAAATCAGTTAGAGAGCATGAGAACCATTTGCATATAGTATTTGAGAAATTGAGACAGGAAGACTTGAAAGCAAAGTTTTCAAAATGCACTTTTTGGCAGAATGAAGTGAACTTTCTAGGCCATATTATATAAGAAAAAGGAATAGCTGTGGACTCCAATAAAGTCATTGCAGTGCAAGCTTGGAAAAGGCCTACTAATGTCACTGAAGTCAGATCATTCATGGGAATGGCTGGTTACTATAGAAGATTTATAAAAGATTTTGCAAAAATCTCAATTCCATTAACCAGATTGACTAGGAAAAATCAAGTGTTCACTTGGACTGAGGAATGTGAAAATGCCTTTGGGAAATTAAAAGAAGCACTGGTACAAGCTCCAATTCTTAAAGTACCTGAGGGAAATGAAAACTTGGTGGTGTATACTGATGCAAGTGGACAAGGGCTTGGAGCAGTATTGATGCAACAACATCAGGTAATAGCTTATGCTTCTAGGCAGTTGAAATCAAGTGAAGTAAGGTATGCTACTCATGACCTTGAATTGGCTGCTGTAGTGTATGCCCTTAAGCTATGGAGACACTACTTGTTGGGAGCAAAATTTGAAGTATATACAGACCATAAATCACTCAAATATTTGTTTTCACAAAAAGAATTAAATATGAGGCAGCAAAGATGGATTGAACTCTTAGCCTCATATGATTTTGAAATATTATACACACCAGGTAAGGCTAATAAAGTAGCAGATGCCCTAAGTAGACAACATGCTAAAGTGGCTAGATTAATGATAGAAGAGTTTAACACTTTATCATTATTAATTGATTCAGAGATAAAAAGTGATAACATAGAAAACATGAGCTTATGCAGTGGGAAGGTAGAGATGGGAAAATTAAGTTTTATTACTCTGGGATCAGAATTGAAAAATAAAGTTGCAATGCTACAAAACCAAGATCCATTTTTATTTGAAAAGAAGACAAAAATATTAAATGGTGAGACAGTAGAAGGTTTTCAGTTGGATGATCAGGGCCATCTGAAGAAAGGAGAAAGAATATGTGTTCCAGCAATGGATGAGTTGAAGCAAGAAATTTTGGATGCTTACCACAAAAGCAAATATACTATACACCCAGGAAGCACAAGAATGTATCACAACCTCAAGAGAGATTATTGGTGGAGTGGTATGAAGAGTGCAGTGGCAACCTATGTATCAAAATGTATGGTTTGCCAGCAGGTGAAGGCTGAGTATCAAAAACCCTCAGGAATGCTTCAACCTTTACAAATACCACAGTGGAAATGGGAAGACATATCAATGGATTTTATTGATGGTTTGCCTGGAACTAGGAGGGGAAATGATAGTATTTGGGTAATGGTTGATAGGTTAACCAAGTCAGCCCAGTTTATACCAGTAAAATCAGAAAGAAATGCTAATACCCTAGCCCAGTTGTTTATTAAAGAAGTAGTCAGACTGCATGGTATACCAAAGACTATAGTGAGTGATAGGGATACCATCTTCACTTCAAAATTTTGGCAGAGTTTTCACAAGGCAATGGGGACTGATTTATGTTTGAGTACAGCATACCATCCTCAATCTGATGGTCAAACAGAAATTGTGAACAAATTGCTTGAAGACATGTTGAGAGCATGTGTATTGGATTGGGGAGGAAGCTGGGAAGATTACATATATCTAGCTGAATTTGCATACAATAACACCCATCACAGTAGCATAGGCATGGCCCCCTTTGAAGCTCTCTATGGAAGGCCATGTTTATCACCTTCAAGTTGGCATGAGTCTGGAGAAAAAGTGGTCTTAGGACCAGAAAATGTGAAGGAGACTTCTGAAAAGGTAGCCTTAATCAGAAAAAGAATTGCCTCTGCCCAAGATAGGCAAAAGAAATATGCAGATCAAAGAAGGAAGGCAGTGCAATATGATGTTGGGGATTATGTGTTCATCAAGATATCACCCATGAAAAAGGTTCTAAGGTTTGGGAAACAAGGAAAGTTGATTCCTAGATATATAGGACCATATAAAATTCTAGAAAGAATAGGGACAGTAGCCTATAAATTAGAATTGCCAGAAGAAATGAGAGCAATGCATGATGTCTTTCATGTGTCTCAACTAAGGAGGTGGGTTCATGATAAAGAAGCAATACTAGAATCCTCTAAGGATGTGCAGATTGATCCTAGAATGATCTATGAAAAGGAACTAGTGGGCATAGTTTCTAGAGAAACCAAGAAATTGAGAAACAAAGAAATTAAATTAGTAAAGGTACAATGGAGTCTAGACCCAAATGATTGCACATGGGAAGTGGAGGATAAAATCAGAAATGATTATCCCCAGCTGTTTGATTGAAGAAAAGGTAAATCTATATATATATATATACATACTAATGAATGTGTTGGTTGAATATGCATTGTGATTTTTTTTATCTTGTGTTGATATGCATAGTGCTTAATAGGTGATTGGTTTGAAAATGGTTTTGAAATCAGAAAAATTCATTTTTCTGAAGAGATGATACTTAAGTTAAGTATGAAAGAATTGTGGGACACAATTCCTAAAAGGAGGGGTATATGTGATAACCCTGATTTTTGTGAGTAATTTCATGATTTAATTTAGTTTGTATTTGTTTGAAATTGCATTGGAAAAATTGGAATAGGAAATTGATTTGCAGATACAAAGTATAAAACATGTACATGTGCACAAGACAGTGTACACATGCACACAGATTTCTGTGTAACAGAATTTGGCAGAAATTAATAGATAAAAAATAAAATAACTGATTTAGAAATACATATGCATAAAGATAGAATTTTGTCTTTAAATAAAAATAGAGTACAAAGGAAATAGGAAAAGCTAGGCTGAAATAAACTTAAAATTGTTTAAAGAAAGAAAAAAAATAAAAGGCTTAGGTATACATAAGTTATACATGTATACAGTCAATCAATCTCTGGAAAGAAACAGAAATTGCATGAAAATGGCATGAGTCCCTAAACAAGCACTTTATCTATTCTCAGTAATTTCTTTTATTAAGAAAATAATAACAATAATAATAGGAAGTCATGCATATGACATGACCAGGAAAAATTAAAAGAGAGAAACTAATTTCTGGAAAAGAAGACAAGGACCACATACCCTTTTATTTTCTTGAATCAAACCAGAGGCAGGCTATGTTTGGGATGGGGTAGAACTGACATTGGGTAAGTCCATAAACCCTAGTGACAGCCAAGATTTATATAAAAGGCCTAGTATAGTAAGACCATATGTTTTTGTTCTTCATTAACCTAAAAAGAGAAAAATATACAAGGCATAAACCAGAGAAAATAGGAGAAGGCAGAAGACTAAAAGGGGGTTCATAAGGCATAGGAAGAAGAAGGATTAAGGTGAGTAACCTCACTGAAAACTTTGGCATTAAGACCTGAATATTGAGGCAGCCAGTTTGAACTAATTTTCTTTTACAAATTATGTTTTATGTTTGGATGACTTTGGTTTGTTAATGATTTGTTTAAGGGTAAAACCTCTATCTGGTTTACCCAGAAAAATAAGAGTCATGGATACATGAACTAATATGTTTGTCTGAGATATGGGTTAACTTTGAGATTGAGTATTTTTCTTTTATAAGTTTTCTTTATAAGTTGTTTATAAAAAAATTCCCGGATTCAAGTAGTGGGTGTATGGTCTGAAGGTAGAAAGAAATATGGGCTGTAACATTGTGTTGTTGCTTATGTCTCATATTAATTAAAACAAAAGAAAATGTAGAAGTGCAATGTTGTACATGTGCTGAGCTTCTATGTTTTATGAAATACCCAAATCAAATATACTTGTGGCTTAGCCAGATCATGAATCTGATTGAACCAGAGGTAAGGGAAAATATATATATAGCAAATTACTCAGGACCATATGCTTACATCTTGATCCAGTGAAACCCACAGGCAAAATAATGTGCTAAGGAGTCACTTCCCTCTTTCATGATAAAATGTTTGCTTCTGAGAATATAACTTACCAAACTCTGGATGAATACATGTTGCTTGCATTATTTATATTTCTCTGATTAAGAAGTGAGATGCAGAAGGGATTAGCACTGCTATGAAAAATAATAATAACACTTAGTAATTTAACTAAGGACTTGGGATCTTAGGGCTACCAAAGTATAGCTTGGCAATGGGAATATTGCAAGTTCACACATGGTATATTTATACCCAGGGGCCTGAGTGTGCTGGGTTAACAGAGAAAGGTCCCAGGCAGTGTGTGTTTAAAAAAGGAGAAAGTAGCTAAAGACCCTATTATATTTGATAATGAATTCTAGGAATAAATTCAGGAGAGGTCTGGGCAAAATCCCTGATGGCCAGTAAAGTTGAAAAGGGGATGATAACTGAATTGATGTTTGTATTTGGTTGTTTTGGTGCTTTTTATTGATGAATCTTATGATTGTTTTCTATGAATTAAGTCATTGAGAATTTGTTTAACACTGATATGAATGCACATGCCTCACAAAAACATGCACACAGAAGATACTGAGTTTCTTATTCTTGCAATTACTGGAATACAAATAGAATTGAATAAGATCATGTTTTCAGTTAGATTATTCACACCAGACAAATAGTCTGACCCTTTTGTGTTTATGCACCATTGGGTGTCTCATATTTATATGGGGCAGTTCATGGTGGTTTTGCAGGGAAATAGGAAATTGCTTTGATCAGGCTTGGATGTTAAACTGCTTAAGATTTGGATGCTATGTTTTTAAAAGACTTTGCTGAAGTAAACTACACCTTCATGATGAACTAGATTAAGACCTATTGTTTAAAATTACTTTGAGAAACCAATGTATGGTTAATTACTGTTTTGTAGTTGTTGAACTTATATGTCTCAGCTAAACTATGTGCTTTGTTTTGATAAATGCTTTGCTATGAAAAATGGATTTTAAGCTTCAAGAACAGTTAGGCTATAATGGTAGAAAATCAGAGATTGAAAGAATTTGTGGTTTGTAAGTATATCTATAGAACTGGCATAGGAAAATCCATGTTCAAGTCAAAAATAAAATCTGATAGAAAGAGTTTGAATTGCTCTAAAAAGAAAATAATATAGCATGTATCATGTAACTGAGTAGTGCAAACCAGAACAAGGCTAACATAGCCCTTTTCTTGAGCCTGGGTCAAGCCAACAACTAAGGATTTAAATTAAAAGTTTGGAGCTGTTTCATAGCCAAAGTATATATTAGGTTCAGACAATCTTGTTCACAGGAAAAAAAAAAATTGGGTTTGAACCGACCAGCATAGCACTCGAACTCGTGACCTCTCATGTGTTAGTTAGGCGCGTTTCCATTACGCCTAGATGTTGCTTGTGTTCACTTAGGATCCACTTTCTTTTAGCCTGAGTTTGACACTATGTAGACTTTAACACAATCATCCATATAAAAAGCTTGCTTTCCACTGATTACTACTTGATCACTTCTCAATTAGAATAACAGGCTATAGTACATGTTTCCAGTGGATTCTATGGTCAAAAATCAGATTACAATAATTAATCTTTTTGAGGAATTATCACATTTTAATAGATTTAAAAGGAATTCTACTTACATATTAACATGCTCTGATTCTAGTAGAATATAACATAGATATCTTCATATATGTATGTTAGGGATGATTTAGATTTAAAACAATATTTTTATATTGTGAAAGATCCTGGATATATTTTGTTTATTGGAAAAAGAAAATGACCCTGGGAAATGTATTTGTAATGAATGATATATCTATATATCATTTCTAAAAAAAAAAATCCTTATGAAATTAGGGTGGAAAATAGGAGGGTCATTTCAATTTGCTAATTATTATATTTTTTTGTTCATACATTGTTCAAATTGTTATCTATTTAAAGAAAATTCATTTTGATTGTTATTATTAAAATGTAATAGTGGGGTGCATCAAATATATAGTAAAATAAAGCATAGCTCCTAAAAAGCGTTATAACTATATGACATAAGTGCTATAAAAAGATAATGCAATGTATGAGGTTACCGTCAAAGGATAGCAGCAAATAGGCGTTATAAATCATGCTCTTTTATAGCGGCCACTTTATGCTATGAAATGATGCTCTTTTATAGCGGTTTTTTTATGTTGTAAATGTGCAATTCTTTTTTATAACATGTCGATATACAGCGTTTATCAAACCTCTATAGTTGTGTTTAATAGCAGCTATATGCCGCTATAAAAAATTGTTTTTCTTGTAGTGTAATTCATGCTCTTTTTTTTTGCTTAATGATGATGATAGAAATGGTTTACTAGTTGTTTTTGCTTTGAATTTGATAGCCTATATTGTTGACATCAAATAGGCTATGCTTAAACAATCGCTAACACTAATTGCCTCTTCATCAAAATATGATTATGGCAAAAGAAAGTGATTTGAAATTAAAATTTGATGGTCTATATTTCTAATCAATAGTTAATAGGTCATACTTAAAATAGATTTCATTTTGATTGTCAAATTTCATGAGAGTTAGTAAGTGATTTAAGGGGTGTGTTATAGTTTGATGGCTTATGTTGGCTAATCAATAGAAAAAATATTTCATACTTATGATAAGCACATCAATTAAAGCACTAATGACCATAAAAGAGAGATCATGATTTCATATGTGTTGAACTACATGATCTAGAGAGTGGATTTATTCTCTAAATTGTCATTTAACTCTTATATTTGCATTTATTTTCTTTTAGTTAGTTAGTTAATTCTCTAATTCTCTAGCTTAACTTTCACTCGACTTTGGTTTAATTTGATTGAATAGATTTTTAAAATCATCAATTCCTTGCGGATCGACCCGTATTCGCCACGTACTACAAGTGTACGCCATGCGCTTACAGTTATATTTTAATTTGAAAATTTTCAACGGTTTTGTAATCCGATAGAATTTCCGTCGATTAACACTTATTCTAGAGCGATCTGACATTGGAGCTGCTATTATAAGGAAGATATGAGATTCTACCTTGCACATACTCAAAGACTTTTGCATTTATAGGGATTCCCGATTGAATTTGTTGAAGGTAAGTGAGCTCATTTTTTAAGATAATTCCTCTGCATACCCACGGTGCATTCCAGAAAGGAGCTTTGGAGCCTGGCAAAATGGATGGTTGGTAGAATTCACCTAAGCTATCTCTAGAGTCATAGATGGACCTCCATGTCCAACTATTATTTTGTTTTTTGGCAAAGTCCAAAAATCATTGTTTCCAATATAATGTTTGCAATAACAATCCTTCCAAAGGGACAAACTATTGTTGATTATGTTGTTAATGTTGGAATTGTTACCCGTTGATTCCATCAGTGGAGAAGTAGAAGTTGCGGAGGAGGAGAAGCAGGTGAAGCCCTAGAAGCAGAAGCTGAAGTCACGTTGCGAAGAGGAAGCACGGATGTGAAATGCTAGGGCTTGGAAGGGTTTGGATCGGTAAAATCACCGAACGAGAATTCTCGTTCAATTGGTTGAGTGTCGCGGAGAAGCTTGGAGGCTGAATCAGAAGTCTGGTTTAGTGGAGGAATTGCTGGACCAAATCTTTGGTTCGGTGGTAGGGCATCGATCAGCAATGAAGGCAAGAAGAAAGTAATCTCGTCCGGTGGTGAAGGGATGCTGGTCTAGATTTGAAGTGCACTTTGCCGAACCAAATGTCATTATGCTACTTGCCAAACCACATGTGCCAAACCAAACCCCAGGGCTACTATATAATAACTACTCCTCCTCATATCTCCACTTTATAAATAGTGGAGCTTTTGGACAACAATGGTAGCCATCCTAGAGAGCTGAAACTCTGCATAATTTTGACTGTATTGTTAATTCTTCTTATGTATAGCCTCCAAAAGTGAATCAATCTTGTAACTCTAGTCTTTCAATGATTAATAAAATATTCTCTCCCCAAGTGGACGTACACTGCCTTGCGGTAGTGGAACCACTATAAATACTGGTGTTATTTATTTTTCTACATTGCATTGATCTATGACTATCTGTTCTAGTGTTTATCTCTATTTGTATGGTCTCACTACAATCACGATCCAATTGTTTTCCGCTGCGTTAGGTTTTTTTATTCCCTTAGACTGATCATCTGAAGGATTTTCCCTAACAGTCTGGTATTAGAGCTGCAAGGTTGATTGAGGAGTGTTAGACGCTATGGCAGGAGATGAAGCGACTCCAGTAGTTACAAGACCCTATACTAGAGGGATCACAGTTGGCAATTGAGAAATGGAATGGGGATAAAGACTTCGAGAAGTGGCAATGGAGGATGAAGGCTGTTCTAATGAGCAATGAAGTCCATCCAGTATTGTTTGCCCCTGAGGAGTTGACGGCTGAAATCTTAGTCGCGGAAAGGAAGGAGATTGAGAAATGGGCGTTTACTACTTACAACTAGCTATGAGAGAGAATGTTATCTCAGAGATTAGCAGTGAAACCACTGCTAGGGGTATTTGGACCAAGCTAGAAAGTCTCTACTTGAAGAAGTCTCTGACTAATCGTTTGATATTACTAAAGATATTTTTCACCATACGGATGAGAGAGGGTACTTTAGTGAAGGAACATCTTAATTTCGTTGATGATCTCGTGATGAAGATGAAGAATGTTGACTTGAAAATGGATGCGGAGTAAATGGCAATGATTCTTTTGTGTTCTCTTTCGGAGCGTTACACAGGTTTCGCTAACAGCCTTATCTTCTCTATAGACACATTGACAGTGGAAGATGTGAAGTTAGGCCTTCTATCTAAGGGCTTGAGAGATCAGATGAAGGAGATAGGTGAAGGAAGTAGAGGTGGAAGTAGTAGTCATGGCCTGTTTGTTGAAAGAGGTAAAGAAGATAAGAAGAATTGGCACTCTAGAGGGCGTTCCAAGTCTAGGAAGCCTAGTAATAGCAAGAGAGGAAAGTCTAAGGATGGGAAGTGCTTTATCTGCAAGAAATCTGGTCATTGGAAAAAGGATTGTCCAAGAAGAAGAAGAAGATGGATCTTCATCATTTGCAGTGGAGAAGTCTGTATTTGACGATGTGTTGTTTGCAGCAGTATCAAATGTCTCAGACCATTGGGTGCTGGACTCGGGGGGCGTGCTTTCATATGACGCCTAATAGGGATTACTTCAGTTCTTTCCTTGGACGAGAGGGAAGCTCTATTCTTATGGGTAATGATGCTAGCTGTAGAGCAATGGGTGAACGTACAGTGAGGATCAGGATGTTTGATGGAGTGATACGCACTTTGACAGGTGTCTGGTATGTTCAAGGTCTTCGAAAGTCCTTAATTTCTTTAGGACAATTGGCATCTTTGGGATGCAAGGCAACTATCGAGAAGGATAGTCTGAAGGTTTCGAGAGGTGCACTAGTACTTATGAAAGGAGATGTGTTCCAAAATCTGTATTTCCTGAAAGGAACCACAATTCTTGGAGAGTCATGTATTGGAGTAGACAATTCTCGTGCTTTGGATGCCACAAAGCTTTGGCATCTCAGTTTGGGTCATATTTCAGAGAAGAACTTAAAGTTGCTTCGGAGACGGAAGATAATCAAAGGAGAAAGCTTCGACAAGACGGACTTTTGCCAAGAGTGTGTATTAGGCAAGCAAACTAAAGTATCTTTTAGAGTTAGACTCCATAGATCGAGGCGAGTACTTGAGTATGTGCATACAAATGTCTGAGGACCGGTTGCTACTCCTTCTCTTGGAGGAGCAAAGTATTTTATCTCTTTCATTGATGACTTTTCTCGGAAAGTATGGGTGTATGTGACGAAGGCCAAATCAGAGAGTTTTGAGAAGTTCAAAGACTGGAAAGCACTTGCTGAAAACCAATCTGGTTCTAGATTGAAGGTGCTGAGATCTGATAATGGCGGTGAATTTGTCTCTACGGAGTTCCTCGAATTTTGTAGACAGCATGGCATTTAGAGACATTTCACCACACCCAGCGATCCGCAATCCAATGGGGTTGCAGAAAGGATGAACAGGACTCTACTAGAGAAGGCTCGTTGCTTGAGATTGACGGCGGGCTTGTCTAAAGGATTTTGAGCTAAGGCAATATTAACTGCGGCGCATATCATAAATCGAATTCCATGCTCAGCCATAGATGGGAAGATTCCAGAGGAGAAGTGGAGAGGTAAAGCAGTGTATCTCGGTTACTTCCAAATTTTTGGTTGTCCTGTGTACATTCACCAAACAGGTGATGACAAGTTGAAGGCTAGAGCATACAAGGGCATACTAATGGGATACACCGATGGTACCAAAGGGTATCGAATTTGGAACCCTATTGATCGGAAGATTGTTCATTTCATACATGTTACTTTTGATGAGTCTGTTATGTTCAATCTGAAGGAGAAGCTACCTACCACATCAGAAGATTCTGATAGGTCTAAGGAGATGGAAGAACTTCCCATGTTCCAGCCAAATAGTAGAGTTGTTGTTGATGCTGTCGAGGAAAACGCAGTTGATTAAACATCACAGGATAGTCCACAGGTACCTTCTAGTAGTGCTGGTGATGTGCATGAATCTAGAGGAAGTTTAGTTCAAGGTGGAGCCGAAAGAAGTTTAGGCAAAGCAGTACCTACCCAGGTTAGTCGTAGGACTATTAGGCCGCCCGAAAGGTATGGTGATTGGCAGTTTGCAAACCTTAGCTTTGGTGATCAGTTTGACTATGCCCTACATGTGGTTCATAAGGAGCCGCTTGACCTTAATGAAGCTTTGAAGTCATGTGACAGTTCAAAGTGGATGTGCATTATGGAAGAGGAGTTAGAGTCGTTGAAGAAGAACAAGACTTGGGATTTGGTACCACCTCCTCAAGGAAGCCGAGCCATAGGTTGCAAATGGGTGTTCAAGGTGAAGGATGATGATAGATACTAGGCTAGACTAGTTGCTAAAGGGTTTTCACAAAGAAATGGATTGGAGTATGATGAGATATTCTCTCTGGTAGTAAGGCATACGTCCATCTGCATTTTCTCGCTATCGTCGCAGCTCATGACTTGGAGCTGGAGCAACTAGACGTGAAAAACGCTTTCTTGCACGGAGACTTAAATGAGACCATCTACATGAAGCAGCCAGAAGGATTTGTTGTAGATGGAAAAGAAAATTGGGTTTGCAAATTGAAGAAGTCTTTGTATGGACTTAAGTAGTCGCCTAGACAATGGTACAAGAGGTTTGACTCTTTTATGCTTTCACTTGGTTTTGATCGTAGTATCAAAGATGCATGTGTATACTCCAAGCATTTAAATAATGGTAGATGGGTGTACCTACTCTTGTACGTGGATGATATGTTGATTGCTTCCAAGGATAAGGCTGAAATCGATAGTTTAAAGCGAAAGCTAAAAGCGGAATTCGAAATGAAAGACTTTGGAGAAGCAAAGAAAATTTTGGGTATGTAAATCCAAAGGGATAGAAAGCTAGGACTTTTGAACCTCACTCAAAAGGAGTACATTCAAAAGGTGCTTGCTCGGTTTAGCATGGAAAGGGCAAAGGCAATCAGCACACCCATGCCTTTGCACGTACAGCTTTCTAGTAAAGGCTCTCCGATCTCGGAAAAGGATAAGGCTAATATGATGAAGGTCCCATATGCAAGTGCAGTTGGCCGCAGCTTGATGTATGCCATGGTCTGCACTAGGCTTGACATTGCACAGGCTGTCGGATTGGTGAGTAGATTCATGGCAAATGCAGGAAAGATGCATTGGAAAGCAGTGAAGTGTATCTTCAGATACCTTAGAGGAACTCCAAACCATGGACTTGTCTTTGTTGGCAGAGGAAGAGATTTCAGCTTGGTTGGATTTTGCGATTCCGACTATGCCGGTGATAGAGATCGAAGGAAGTCAACCTCTAGATATGTGTTCACCATTGGTGGGACAGCGATTAGTTAGAGAGCGAGGTTGCAGACGATTGTGACTTTGTCTACTACAGAGGCAGAGCTCATAGCTGCGGTTGAAGCAGCTAAGGAGGCGCTTTGTTTGAGGCAAATTGTTGTTTGATTTGGGCTTCGTATATGAAGGCGTGGATGTGTACTGTGAAAGTCAGTGTGCAATTCACTTAGATGGAAATCTGGAATTCAGCTCGAGGACGAAGCATATTGAGTGAGAGAGTCGTTTCTTGTCTCAATGAGTGAAGAGAAGCTAGTTCGTCTTTAGAAAGTTCACACAAAGGAGAATGCATCAGCCATGTTTACCAAGTCGTTTCTTGTTGCTAAGTTCGAGCATTGCTCGGACTTGATTCGCTTAATGAAGTTCTAGGTGCCATGGGGTGGCATGGGGGGAGAGTTGAGATGGTTCATGGAAACATTTGTTTTCATGGTGGAGATTGATAGGTTCTACACGGACTGGGTACTTCGAACACTTTGTTGACGGGCGGTGGCCTTGTCGGAGTTTGTTGACAGAGTGTAATGGGTGATGGCATTGCCGAAGCTCATTGGGTATGTATCCATTGCTTGGAACATAAAGGTGTAGATAGAGTTGAATGACTTGATGGAATATGGTAAGAAGGTGGAGATTGTTGGAATTGTTACCTATTGATTCCATCGCTAGAGAAGTAGAAGTCGCGAAGGAGGAGAAGCAGGTGAAGCCCTAGGAGCAGAAGCTGAAGTCACGTTGAGAAGAAGAAGTGCGGATGTGAAATGGCCGGTAGGGTTTGATCGGTAAAATCACCGAACGAGAATTCTCGTTCGGTTGGTTGAGTGTTGCGGAGAAGCTTGGAGGCCGAACCAGAAGTCTAGTTCGGTGGAGGAATTGCCAGACCAAATCTTCGGTCCGGTGGTAGTGCATCGATCGATGGTGAAGGCAAGAAGAAAGTAATCTCATCCGGTGGTGAAGGGATGTCGGTCCAGATTTGAAGTGCACTTTGCCGAACCAAATGTCATTATGCTGCTTGCCGAACCAAACCCCAGGGCTGCTATATAGCAGCTACCCCTCCTCATATCTTCACTCTATAAATGGTGGAGCTTCTGGACAATAATGGTAGACATCCTAGAGAGCTGAAACTCTGCGGAATTTTGACCGTATTGTTAATTCTTCTTATGTATAGCCTCCAAAAGTGAATCAATCTTGTAACTCTAATCTTTCAGTGATTAATAAAATCTCCTCTCCCCAAGTGGACGTACACTGCCTTGCGGTAGTGGAACCACTATAAATACTAGTGTTATTTATTTTTCTGCATTGCATTGATCTGTGACTATCTGTTCTGGTGTTTATCTCTGTTTGTATCGTCTCATTATAATCATGATCCAGTTGGTTTCTGCTGCGTTGGGTTTTTTATTCCCTTAGACTGATCATTTGAAGGGATTTTACCTAACAATTAAGTGGACCGAGGCGGCCGTTTATTCCACTTGAGTAATGTTGACAATACTTAGTCCTCCATGTCTCAGAGGATATTATTTTCCAAGAGATTAGGGCCGTTTTCCTTAAGAAAGGAGGTCCACACCACAAGAAGTGGTTACACACATTTTCAATCATTCTCAGAAGCCTTTTAGGTAGAATGAAAATCCTCGAGTAATAAGCTTGCATCGAGAAAATTATATATTTTATTATAATTAGCCTACCTGTTTGACTTAGGTGTTTGTTGCTCTAGTTTTCATTCTATACATTATTATTTCAAATAGTTCAAGACAATATAGGAGCTTGATTCTTGAGGTGGTTGAAGGAACGCCTAGGTAAATCATTTCGAAGTGTAAAGTTTGAATACTGTAACTTCCGGTAATGTCATTCATGCTCGTTGATGGCAATCTAGGGAAAAATTGATGACTTAGACATGTTAATTTGCATCCTTGATGCAAGTCTGAAGCTTTGAAGGGTATAAAAAATATATTATCTAATGATTTGGTGCTCGACTTTGAGAAAATAACCAGGTCATCTACAAAATAGAGGCAATCAATGGGTGGGTTTCATTTAGGCTGGTAATCGATCTCCTTTATTTCGTATTTACACTTGAGCCCAATGGTAATTATCTCCATGATTATAAGAAATCGATAAGAGTTTAAGGGGACTCTTGTCTCAATCCTTGTTTTCCTTCAAAATAGCCACAATTTTCACCATTGACATTGATTGAATAACTGGTTATATTAATAGAGGCTTCTATCCATTTAATGAATCTTACAGGGAATGCCGTTCTATTTAGCACATAGGATATTGCTAGCCAGTTAGTGGTATCATAAGCTTTCACGATGTCAATTTTACGACAACATCTTGGTTTAAGACTATTGTTATCATATCCCTTAATTAACTCGGTCGTAAGAAGTATATTATCAACTATATTCCTCCTAAGAAGGAAAGCACTTTGGTTTTGAGAAAGTAAACTAGGCAGCACTGATTTTAGCCATTAGTGAGCACCTTTGATATACATTTATACACAGTATTACAAAAGTTAATAGGCCTATGTTGGCTTACCTATGATGGATTCTGTACCTTGGGGATGAAACTGATTAGAGTTTAGTTTATCCCTCTTAGCATTTTGCAACTTCTAAAGAAACTATGGATTGCTCTAAGAAAGTCATGGCTAATGATATGCCAGCAAGCAGTGAAGAATTTGAACCCATCACGACCACTAATGCTTTCTTAAGGAATTGAAAAATGAGCCTGCTTAATTTCTTCATCGGATTTTTTGGGTCATACCTACTTGTTGTCACCAGAGAGAGTGGGGAAGTCAAGGTGTTCCACCAGGGAGTTTGAAAATGGTGAAGAGTTCCCAGAATGCCTTGGAAGTGCTGGACATACGCATGGCTTACATCCTCCTAACCTTCATGCTTCTTGTTGTTCTCATCACGTATTTTGTAAATTTTCCTCCTACCACTTCTAGTTTGAAGGTAATTATGATAATAGATTGTGTTCTTGTCTCCTTGTTTGTCCCATGCTTGTTTTGTTCATACAGAGCGAGATGTGGGCAATCCCTGGGCCGGTGCCAACAATGACCCACGACCCCCAGTTGTTGATGCATCCCCATGTTCGTCTGTTATTATAATCGAGATATCCAATTCTCTAATAGGCTTAAGACCTCATGTAGAATCTGGACAACATTCTACTTCTACGATTCACTCCTCTCATAAAAGGAGAAGAATGTTGATCGTGGAAGATTCCGAGTCTGATTAGGAATTGTATTGTAGTTGAATGTGCTGGATATGTAAGATTTAGGGTACTCATCATGTTTGTAATGGATATATATACATGATACTTTGTGAGAGACTTTTAAATAATAGCTAAGTAAAAATTAGAAGTGGTGTTTTTACCTTATATTTAGTTAGAACTTTATTTTGTATCTTTGCTTAAGCTTTATATTTTTTTCTACATTGTGTTGTTTTCCTTCGCTTCTCCTGAAGTATAGCTTAAATGGTAACTTTCATTGTGTGTTATCTGGGTTCTTAACCTAGCAGAATCCAAAATAAGTCAGAACCTCTTGATTGAGTCAAAATAGCTCAAAAGCCACCCAAAAGGACTAGAACAGCGAGCCAAAGGAAGTCAGACGAAAAAGAAAGAAAAATTGGCTAAGGACATGGATCGCTAGCGATCCATGGCTTATGGATCGCTAGGGATCCATCGTATTAAATTGTGAGTTCATCGACCTTAGCGCATCATGATTCAACCTATATTATAAGAACAATGGCTAAGTTTGACGAGATTCCAGCCTAGTTAAATCAAGAGACAAGCATTTGTCTAGTCCAATCAGCATCCTAATACTACTACTAATAAGCAAACCGCCATCAAAATAAGGCGACGTGCTACGAGACTACACGAACAACATCAGTACAGGACAACAAAGGCTATTCAGAAGACAAAGTCCAAAATTAGGTCAAGTATATGGATCGCTAGCGATCCATACACTATGGATCGTTGGCAACCAATTCATTGCTATCAGATTGCTGCAACTCTTATGGAACAAAGGAGGAGAGGGTACTAAGGCATTGGATCGCCTTCGAGCCTGAAATAGGGATCGCTAGCGATCCATAGTCTATGGATCGCTAGTGATCCATCCTTTTAGCAAGGATCGCGGCGTAACCTCCAATGTGCCTTCCAGTGTTGATCTACAAGCATTTGGCAAGCAGGCTTGGCCCAGTAGCTCTCCGGTCTATATAAATACTCTCCTATCTGCAACATAAATGGGATCCTCCGGACTGATTGCTGAAACTCTACGGAAAGCTTTCTTCACTCTTCTACTCCCTCACAACAGTCATCTTAGGAGTTTACAGTGATTCTCCAGTGAACTTCAACACTGGAGACTTAGTCTAACTAAGGATATTCAAGAACTTTGTAATCGAATTCTCCTTGTAACAACAATCGATCAATAGTAAAAGCTATAAAGTCGACGTAGTCTTCATTAACAACCAAACCACTATTAAAATCTCTTATTCATTTACTCTTTTCTACAATTTACCACTGCTTTTTCTATTTATTTGCCTTGATAAATAAGGCTGGTGCTTTCACACTCAATCGGGGGTGTTGATTCATTTTTTGGGTCGACACTATGTTTAGTTCATGTTTATTAAACCTTGCTTTTAGCATTTCTATTTTGACATGCACTTAGCATAGTCTTCTTCGTTTATGGTGTAGAATATTTTACTGTGTTTGACTAAGAAGTTTGTTCGTATATTTACAGCTCTTTTATTCATGCACATGGTTTTTTATACTAGTTCGGGTTGTCTAATATCCCTACATCCAATGCAATTTGGTTGAAAAACTGAGCTATATATAGATTTTGTCTATGCAAGTAAATAATACTGACTTACAAATTTTTATACCTACTTTGGGTCATCTAATATCCATACTTCCAGTTATTCATCGTATTACTCCCTTATAATTATAACTTTGTACATTGCATCTTTTTACAAAGGAATCGTTACACAAAGTATGACCTGATGTACTCTAAATTCCACATTCTTGGAACGAGATTCCCATTTGGTCTTGATAGACAATATGCGCATTCGCTAGCATTTCGACAAAGACTAGGGGTCATTCCTAGTTAGGTCCCAATGCACCATCAACTGTGTCCATTGTACTGGTCATCACTTTTCTTATGTCTATGTCCCCCTTGTAAAATTTCCACTCTTTGAGTTTTGAATTATAACTCTTTGTCATCCTTTTCCTATAGATTGTAGGCCTAACTATTGCTTCATCCCTTCTTTCTTGCATGAAGTACAATGCAGTTTCTTTAACCAAGGGGCAACTAGCTTTAAACTTTAACCAAAGGGTGAAGACCCCACAGGAGGATATAGCCATGGACCTCTTCGACTCAGAAGATGGAGAACAATTTAACGACGACAAGCTGGAAGGGAATGCCAACGCATTCGATAATGCTAGGAATGTCCAAACTGCCCCGATCAGGCCAACCGCAAGCCAACAGGATCCCGAGGGAGTAGCTCTCCCAAAGACAGGAGAGCCTAGGCTTCAGCCCACTCACCAAGACCGTTTGCAAAGCCAAACAATTGGTGTAGTGACCGACAGCCGCCCCTAGGACTATCGGACATTAGAGGCATTTATCATGGATATGGTCAAGCAGTTTATGAATGAGAATAAGAACTGGAGAGATGATGAATGGGGATCCGAGCCAAGTCAGACTCCCTTTACTGGTGAGATCTTGAATGAGCGATATCTAGAAAAGTTCGTAATGCCATCTATTCCATCCTATGACGGGACAAAAGACCCAAAACCCCATTTGTAAAAGTATAATTGGTACATGGATGGAGCAAATGCTTCAGATGCTGTTTGATGTTGATGCTTTCCCATTTTTCTAGAAGGAATTGCTTCCATGTGGTTCACCAGACTTCCGCCAAGATCTATCTCCACTTTTGACCAGCTAGCAGTAAGATTCCTCAATTAGTTTAGGCTTCACACCGCACAGCCTAAGGATGTGATGTCCCTGTCCGGACTATTCCAGGGACAAAATGAATTGCTGAAATCTTTCATGAACCGGTTAAATACCGCAGTGATAGAAGTCAGCAATCCAAATGAGGACATGGTTTTCATGGCTTTGGTCTATGCTATCCACCTTGAAACTGAATTCGGAAAGTGGATCAAAATGAAGCAACCCACTATGAGGAAGGACATCAATCGCAAAGCAAGTCAATACTTGAGATTGGAGGAGGCGCAGGAGCTAGAAAGGAAGTATATTGGCATGAAACCGATAAACGTCGGGCAGAGTGATGTGGCGATGAATCCGAATACAAACGCTTCTGGGACTGTTGAAGGAATCACAGGAAAAGATGGAAATAAAAAAAGAAGAATCAAAATTCCAATAAAATAAATGTAAACAATAAACGGCTTAAAGACTTCAGGCCTGAAGATTACACCCCTCTCAACAATACTCCTGAAAACATCTATCTCGCGACTCAGAGGATTGAGGAATATAAAAAAACCCTAAGAAGGAAGCAACTGAATAACAAAAGCGCTTAGGGAAGTTATGACACTTCCATGAGACGCATGGTCACAACACAAACGAATGCCGCCACCTAAAGAACTTGATTGAAGAGCTGTTTGGGAAAACAAGGATCAGCAATACGTGAGAAAATCATAGAATCCCGACCAGTCCGTGGCTGCTCAAGATCTTAGAGATTGAAGAAACAAAGTCAGAACCAGTGAAGAGGGATCAAAGCGAACTGACCAAAGACTCATCATTGGAATGATATCTGGAGGCCCACATCTCGCACAGAGAAGTTAGGGAGAGATGGAGCAGTATGCAAATTTGTTAAAGCACGTTCTAAAGGAATCATGTCTCACAATCGAAGATGAGGCTCCAACCAAGCAGTAGAAAACTTTGAATGATGATATTGTATTCAAAAATCGAGATACCGAAGGGATCGAAGCTCCAACTCTCGATCTAATGGCGGTGACAGTAGGAATCGAACCCGCTATGGTCCGATGAGTATTGGTTCACAGCGGTAGTTCTGTGAATATTATTTTAAACCTACCTTCGACCAGATGAAGATCAACATGAAAGGCGTATCTGCATGCCAAACAAAATCCAAAGGTTCACCGGCGAACCCAAACAACCCGTGGGGACGATCGACTTGCCAATAGAACTTGGGGAGAGTGACCGAAGAGTCACCCTCATCTAGACTTTCGTAATTGTGGATGAAATTTCCACGTATAACGCCTTCTTGGGACGGCCCGTGCTGGCAGATTTCAGAATCGCTCTAGCATAATAGTGCCTTACCATGAAGTTCCCAATGGCAAATGGAATCAGAGTGGTCAAAGGAGATCAATGCGCCGCCAGAGAATGTTACATTGCGGGTTACGTGAATCTAAAAGAAGGGAAAAAGGGAAGGATGTGAGGAGAACTCTCCACATTCGTGAACCTACCGAATAGCAACTACAGAGCCGCCCCTGGCTCGGGGACCATAATCGATTCGACAAGGCTGTGGGCCCTAGAAAGAAGAGTTCAAGGGAGGATCGGGCAGCACCGGCATAATTGACGGTGTATGTCCCAATCGATATGGATGACCCAACGAGGGTCTTGAAAATTGGATCGCTCCTTGGAAACAAGATGCGATTGGAACTTATTAAATTTCTTTACGCCAACTTGGATGTGTTTGCTTGGATGCATTTTGATATGTGTGGGGTATCACCGAAAATTGCATGTCATGCACTCAACATTGACCCTAGGTTTAAACCAGTAAAAAAAAGAGGCGCAACCTAGGCCCTGAGCGGTCCAAGGCGTTAAGAGAAGAAGTGGACAAGCTAATGACCAACGGTTTTATCCGTCACGCAACTTATCCTGAATGGGTATCTAACCCGGTCTTGGTCAAAAATTCCAATGGGAAGTGGCGAACCTATATCGACTACTCGGACTTAAACAAAGCTTGCACGAAAGATAGCATCCCTCTGCCCAGAATTGACCAGCTTGTGGACGGAACAGCGGGACACAAACTGCTATCATTCATGGACGCATACTCAGGGTACAACTAGTTTCCAATGCACGAACCTAATCAGGAAAACACTAGCTTCATTACCGATCTAGGGCTATACTGTTACCGGGTAATGCCGTTCGGTTTAAAGAATGCTGGGGCAACCTACTAAAGGTTGGTAAATACCATGTTCAAACGTCAAATCGAGAAAACCATGGAGGTCTACGTGGATACAGGTTGGTCAAATCACGAGTAGCCGCCAATCACCTGGACAATCTTGCTGAAATGTGTGAAATACTCCGAAAGTATGGAATGAAACTCAATCCACACAAATGTCACTTCGGGGTGGCCTTCGGAAAGTTCTTAGGATTCATAGTGAGTGCCAGGGGCATTGAAGCAAATCCAAAGCAAATAATTGACCTACAAGAAGTCCAAGCCCCAAAGAACAAAAAGGAATTACAAAGCTTGAATAGGAAGGTCGCAACACTAAGCCGATTTATCTCGAAAGCCACCGACAAGTGCATATCGTTCTTTGATGCATTAAAGAAAGGGAAGAAGAACTTCGAATGGAGTGAAGCTGGTCAGACTGCATTTGAAGAATTGTTGCGATACATGGAAGCCCCGCCAATCCTTTCAAAGCCAGTATATGGAGAGGACCTCTTCATTTACTTAGAAATCTCACCTCACGCTTTGAGCGCCACCTTCGTGCGTGAAGAAGTAAAGATCCAGCAACCCGTGTACTACATTAGCAAGTGGTTTACCAGAGTCGAGATAAATTACCAGAAGATGGAAAAACTAGCATATTGCCTCTTGGTCGGGTCTAGGAAGCTACGACCATACTTCCAGGCGTATCCGATCAAAGTACCTACTGATCAGCCCTTGAAGCAAGTATTGTACCGACCTGAAACTTCCGAACGACTCCTCAAGTGGAACAACGAGTTAAGCCAATAAGATATCACTTACCACCCAAGAAAGGCAATCAATAGGCAAGAATTAGCAGATTTTATTGCCGAATTTACCATAAGGGATGACGAAGAAGAAACACCATCGAAAGTGGAAACACAATGGAAACTCTTCGTTGATGGCGCATCTAACAACCTCTATTCGAGGGCAGGGGTAGTACTTGAAACCCCCGAAGGATGAGCCATTTTCTATGCTTTACGATTGGAATTCCATGCAACAAATAATGAAGTGGAATATGAAGCATTGATAGCAGGACTAAAAGTTGTGAAAGAACTCAGAATAAAGTCCGTTCACATCTACAATGACTCTCAATTAGTTGTCTGCTAGGTGAAAGGTGAATACCAGGCTCGAGGAGTATCTAAAGCACAAGAATTGCTGAACGATATCGAACATTACACCATAACTCACATTCCACGGAGGAAAACACCAGGGCTGATTACTTAGCTAAACTGGCAAGCTACGGAGAAGCTCAATCATTGGGATTAGTCCCAGTTGAGACCTTGACCGCTCCGAGTATAGACGAAATGGATGTTGACTAGAATTTTGAAACCACCATCGAACCGGAAACATGGATGATGCCAATCAAGGACTACTTACTTACAAGGACCCTTTCAGCTGATTGGAATCAACGGAAAAAGCTTCTCCGGAAGGCGTCGTGATTCATGACACATGACAAAATACTCCACCGAAGGGGATTCTCTACCCCCCTTCTTAAATGTGTGACCGATGACGAGGCTCGAATGATCCTGAAGGAAGTGCACGAAGGCGAATGCGGAGACCATACTGGAGGAAAACCCTTGCAAAGAAAGTCCTTCGGTACGGATACTTATGGCCAACAATAAACCACGATACGACAAACTATGCCAGACGGAGTGATAGTTGCCAAAGATTCGGCAAAACTAACAGAACTCCCTCAACAGAGCTAAAGCAGATGGTCAGCCCATGGTCGTTTCGCAATATGGGGAACTGACTTGATTGGCGTACTGCCGATAGCAAATGGGCCAAATATGCTATAGTTGTCGTTGATTATTTCATGAAATGGGCCAAAGCGGAACCGTTGGCTACCATTACCACAAAGAAAGTCATTAATTGTGCTACTATAAACATTATTTGCAGGTTTGGCGTGCCATAGAAAATCATCACTGATAACAGAACCCAATTCGAAAGTGCTGAGTTTAAAGACTTTTGCAGACGCTTCCAAATTGAAAAGAGCTTTTCCACGGTCACTCAACCGCAAGAAAATGAGCAAGTGGAAGCAATAAACAAGATCATCAAGTGCACCATCAAAAAACGATTCACTAAAGCAAAAGGGAGCTGGGTTGATGAGCATCCACTCGCACTATGGGCTTATAGAACTACACACAAAGCGGCAACCGGGCATACTCCATTCGCCTTGGCATATGGTTTAGAAGCAATGATTCCCGTCGAACTAGAAGTCCCCTCTCACCGAAGACAAAATTTCAATTAGAAACAGAACGAGCAGTTCCTACTCGAGTCGCTTAATATGATTGACGAGGAGCCGAGTTGAGGACCGCTGCTCATCAAAAAAGGGTCGCACGGTACTTCAACTCCAAAGTTCATAACCAAACCTTCAAAGTAGGAGACCTCGTCCTCAAGCGAGTCTATCCCATGCCGGGAGCCTTTGGACCAAATTGGGAAGGGCCGTACGTAATCAATCAAAAGCTAAGAGACGGAACTTTCAAACTGACAACCATGGATGAATCCAAATTTCCAGAGCAAGGAACAGCGAATCGCGGTGTCGTTACTTCATCTGAAAATTACTTTTTTGCACTTTCTATTTTTTAGCAAATAAGTTTTCCCGGGATACCAGGGGAATTGTAAACAGGCAGAACTTGCCCAACTTTTCTTAATAAAATTGATTCGCTTTCCGAACCAACAAAACTGTGTTCATAATAGTAACCTGCTGAGTCGACGGGGTCAAATCAACTCAAAACCATTTACTTGCTGCTTGAGATAGTGGAATCATGCTGAAGTATACCCGACTTACCCACCGGGTCAACGGAAGCAAATCGACTCAAACCGTTGGATCGGCGGAACCCCGATCCCCGTCTTCTAAGAACCGATGTATCTCCGGAAAAATCGAGAAGGTTCAAATAAAAGCCGCGCATCCCATAAGTCGAGCACTAACTTTTTGAATCGTGGAACCACGTTCTTAAAACATGAACTCCTCACACTGCCCGAAGATTGGCAACATTGAGGAGTATCAAAACCATGCTGGATCGACGGGTCATATCGGTCCCAAAAGCCCTACATTCCCTAAGCCGCGCGTACTTCTAGAAAGCTGCGCATCCCATAAGTCGCGCATACTTCCAAAATGCTGCGCATTTAATAAGCCACGCACACTCTTAAGTACCAGAACTGCACTGGCAATACAGGGAAACTTATCCATCGCGGGAATAACAAGGATCAACCCACTCCCATTATCAGGAGTAACAGACACAAATCCAACAAAATCAAAGTGCTACAAATCGGTAAAAAAACCCATTGTTGACACCCAATAATTAACTATAACGTTTAACATTGATAACGTTTAACTATCTACGATTAACTCATTTTCTACTTGTGCAATTCTAATTGCGCATGTATGGATGAACCATCAAATTAAATAACCAATTTAATAATGAATTCACTTCTTTCATCTGCAGTTAACTCATACGATGTGCATGCTCTAAGCAATGAAGTGCACGTTTGGAGATGGTAAATTTAATATGTGTTCTTGAGTATTTATTTACGTTTTTGAGAAGCGATAAGTAATTTAACTTTCAAAAATTTGCAAAGATTATTCATTTTGCAAGAAAATTGTTTCTAAAATTTTTAATAGTTAATCGTATAACTATAAATTGCACTTAGCCTACATCTTTATACCCATTCTTAACATCCATATGTTACGCATTTTCCAAAGGTGCATAAAAGACATAAACTACATACCAAAGCTATAAAACTTGCAAAAAAAATCAAATTGTAACTTAGTTTTATCCCAAGTTTCGGTATGCAGACTATGCAAACCTTGAGTTCCCAAGGATAGGGACCTTAGAGCAAGTCCGGTGAATAAAGGAGACGATAATGAGCAAACACTCAGAATAAACGGTCGTGTGTCAAGTGTTCAAAGTAAACAGCCCTGTGAACTGGGGGGAGGGTACACCTGTACTCAAATAAAAATGCTCAAGAACAAAAACACTTCACAAGTTCTGTTACACCAAACAAAGAATTTTGGCAACAATCACAAGACTAGATAAAAAAGAATGGAAGTAAACAAAATAGACACGAGTGCACAGAACACAGATAACCAGATAAGTAGAATTACGATCAAAATATCAACAATGTATTACTTATAACTATTTTGTACAAGGTCAAAATGTGGTGTCGTACCCACAAAATACCGGCCAAAAAAAAGAGAACAGTACAGAAAGAATAACAAAAACAGTAAGTGCAAGCTCTGCACTTGAACAAAACAATACAAAATACCTCAAAATCAGCTCAACTACCATCCGAGCTTATCAACGCCTTTTTCCGCCACTCCCCTTCCTGCCTTTGTTTGGGAGTTTTTGCTTCCCCTCGCGGGTAGTGTCGCTGCCGGTGATGTCGACTATCTCCTTGGCGATAACGTCTCCTTCCTGCTCTATAACTTTCTCTGAAGTCTCCTTCGCCTTGCGCTTCCGAGATTTGCGAGAGCTCTTCGAAGACTTTATCGCTTCAACTTTTTCTTTCTTGGGACAACCAGTTGTTGAGATTTACGTGGCTGCTCAATCTGGATCTCCTGCTCCTGAAATTCGGCCGCCGTTAAGTCGCCCTTCAAAGATATGGAAGGATCATCTAAGCCATACAGTGCGGCGATTTGCTCAGACTCCGGCCCCGGCTACGAGTCGGACACGGACACGGCAACTGGAGCAGCTACAGAGACAAGAACGGAAGCGGTCGAAATAGTGATGGGTCGGAGTATCAAGGAAACCGACGGATCGGTCGATAAGTAAGACGGACCTATAAGATCGAAAATAAAAGCGTTAAATTCATCCTGCTCTTGTGGCATGAGTTGAAAATTCTCGAACTCGGGAGAAACGAGAAGATTACCTGCACCATAGGAGTGATCGAGAATGCCGATCTCATACTCACCACCTTCTCCCTCCTTCGATGGTTGCACAATCTACGGAGAAGCTTTAGGCCTAGAACTTGTCAATGGATCACGGGGCTGCCTCGAAGATTCTCCAAGTCCAGAGACAAGGGGCTCCAGCAACGTTTTGGCAGTTGCTGTTGCAACAACACTACCAGCCTCATCTTCCCTTTCAATTCACAAGATTTCCCGGCCTTCCATCAATTCTTCCTTTGATTCTTCATTAAGATAGGCGTTCTCCAGCTTCCGCTCGGTGTAGGCATCCCCGCTATCACGTAAACGAGTCAAAATTTCCTCCCAAACCACGGCAGACTGCGTGGGAACTTAGGGCCTAGGTAACTGAGACTTCCTTGGTGCAAAAGGAAGTTAACATAAAAGTTTAAGATGGTCTCATCCATCTTCTCCATCTTCCTCTGAAAGGTGTTCTTTAGCTCCAAATAATCCGCTATACCGGCTGCCTTTTCAACTTCGACACGAGTTTTATCGGCGCTAAGCTGCGCAACTCTTTCCTAGAGCATGGCGATCATCTCGGCTTGATCGAAGATGGTATTATCGTGCGACTTCATAATTCTTAATATTCCGAGATCGTTTTCTTTTGCCCCTCTACGATCTGGTTGTGGTCAAAAATGGTCTTCTTTTGGGCCTCAATTGTCGCGCTGCAAGCTTCCACCTCCTATTTCAACTTGGCTTCTTCTGCACGGGCCTTCTTAATTTCATCTTTGTAGACGATCTCTATTCTCTCATGGGCCTCTTTCAACTGTTTTATCAAGCCGGAATTACTCTTGCTCTCTCAAAGCGATGCGTCCCTTTCTTCTACAAGTCGTTCAATTCTGCCATCGCGCTCCGCCAACATTTTCTCGAAGTCATCCTTCTCCGATTCAAAGGAGAGGATTTCTTGGTAGTTATTATGATTTGTATCTGCCAGTTGTTTGCATAGTTTCTCCCATCCTTCGGCTTGCTCCAAATCATTCTGGATTGCCTGAAGGTGGGGCATATATGAATCTTTGTGCACTAGATGAAGATCACGGTCGAATTTAACCCCTCTTAGAAACCACCCGGGGAGCGCCGCTTCAAGTCTAGGAGGACCAGACGGAAGAACATAGGCCGATCTCCGGTAAGGGCGTAAAGAACTGGGGTAAGCGCCACATGGGATGATGGAACTTGAGATGAAGATGGAACGTGGGCAGGAGGAACTGTAACTTCGGGACCAATTGAAGCAGGGGCCGAGATGAAGGCCTGTCACTCTTAAGAATGGGAGCTGCGATCAACCTTCGACTTCTTAGACGGTTCCTCTTGCTCATCGAAAGTCTTTCTTTTCTCATAACCGCTTTTGTACACTCAACTATGTTCCCTCTCGTCTCGACGATGAACTTCAGCTTCCAAATCCTTCCGTCTTCTCCATTCCTCCTCTGTTTCGCGAGGCTGATGGTGACTGGAGGACCGTTTTGACCAGCATTAAGAGTCGGTGAATTCCTCAAGATCGTCGTAGAGACCACGTCCTCTCATGGAACCTGACATGAAAAATAGATAAAGAGCTTTAGTAGCAAAGAGTAGGCTTGAATAATGTGTGTGTAAGTGAGTGTGACCTTAGTGAAACATGTAATGTGTCTGGGGGAAAGGCCTAAAATGACGTCACAAACCAGATCGAGCAGCCGTTGCAGCAGGAATCAGACTGATGTCGGGTGCAACATGGCCGAGGCGAGGAGACACCTCTTCAAATCTGAAATCATCCCCCATGAGTGCGATAAAATTGACATAGACGTTGCTCAAATCTCTAAAGTCTACACCGGCATTTTTGATCAGGGAATCCCGACATCGCCCAACTTCTGGAGCATCGTCTTTATTGCGAATTTCTGGGGGAGGCAAGCTGGGACAACGAGACTCATCCCCGGAGTCTCGTCGCATGATTCAGAATCTCCATCGTCGGATTCTGCATAGAAATCATCATCATCACTGGAGGAGACTCATTGCTACTGCTTTCAATTTCACCCTCCTCCTTTTCTATATCTATCGTGGTCTTTCCTTCTCACTCAAACTCTCCTTCCCCTTCCTATGGAATCAAGGGCTTTCTAGCCGGGCAACTGGCTTTGGTCGCGGTGTATTTTCCCTCATGAGTCTCTTCAGCTGACTTACCCTACAAGCCTTCCCTTTCTCGAAAAGCACCCTCTTCAGAACCGTGAGACGAGGAAGTAGATCGTGTACGTATCCTGGATGAGAAGGGGATGGCACCTCAACTGGGACTACAGATCTCCCTGGACGCAACAGTCTATACCGCAGAAAGTTTTCATCTGTTAGGAAGAATTTAACCGATCTCTCCCCGGCATCAATAACCTTCAGGGTTCGAAAAGTTTCATCAAGAGATAAGTCCTTATTCGGCCTCGGAATAACTGTAGGAAGTATTTGACTCATTAAAAATTTCGTAGCGATATTTTGGAGCTTAATAAGTATGAAAAATAACTTACCCCCTGTTGTCGAGAGACGATTGAACCCTTCGGGACATCTAACAAAGATGTACAGGTTCTTGAATTAAGATAAATTTCTCTACAATTGCAATATGATTTTGCAGTTTCTCTGAGCCTCAATCACGATCAAAGATGGACACTTGTCACTTAACGAGAGAAAATACCTCAACTTGTCAAAGCTCGGAGCACGATTGAGTGTCCGCATAAAAAGAACGTGCATGCAAGTTATGATAGCATATCCATTAAGGTGAATCTGGAATGGAGCAATTCCCAAGTTCGAGAGGGTTTCTCTTAAGAAGTCATTGAAAAGGAGCACCGCATCGTTTAGGCACATATACCGATAACAAGCAGTATATCCCAGAGGCGGCATATGAGCAAATTCATCCTTCCCCGAGAGGCGCACGTCTTCCTCCGGAATGCTGTGCTGCAAGCAGATGTTGTGCAAAAATTTAGCAAAGATCACGGAGGAAGCTCTCTTTGACGGATTAAGAAGAACTATGAAGTTAGGAGGAGTTCGATCTAAGACTGGACCGATTGGGACAAGTTGGCCTTACTCAGCCTGCGGAGCAGAAGAAGGAGGGGTGACAAATGATGACTCAGCCATCGAAAGTGTTGGACTTACGGCGAGAAGATGGGTACTTCATTCTAAACAACAGAACTTGGGCCTGAAATGGCCAAGTAATTATACTCTAAACTAAGAATTCCCCCTACGACACTTGAATTTTGAAAAAATATCGATTCATGCTGACGTGTCGGATTTCAAGTATGTACCGGGGGTGAGTGCAGCGTGTTATCTATTAGGAGTGGGCTCGGTGTCCTGAACAATACAAACGCTCTCTTCCGTGTAGATAGTACACTTGCAGCTGAAAGGGAAAACAACTTCCCGTTTTGTTTTCTTTTTGGAATTACTTCTTCTACACTTACCCGTTATCGATCAACGATCGATAATGGATCCGTTGTCCAAAATGACTCGAAAAGTTCCTCCCAGTACAAGTACACCATGCGTACAAAAGAAAGCAAAACCAATCTGAATCCTCCATAAGGGTAAAACCAATTCATGATGGGCCGTGCGGTATCAGCAATGGAACCTAACGCAAGTCAATTCTACTCCAATGGATGAAGACAACAAAACATGTCATGCACCGGGGCAAGGCCCGAATGTCGTTCCGTGAAGAACTCAAGACTCGATTTACTAGTCCTCTGTTGAACCGCAATCAACTCGGACTTTCTCCGACCATCATCACTAATACAACTCCATCGCCAAAACGATAACTAAAGGCCATAATTAGTATAACCCACCTTGAATTAATCATCAAAACACAAAGGTGATCATAATTCTCAATCAACGAACAAAGCACAATAGATCGACGGCGATCCAAGGAAGCAAGCGAACAAGCTAGGCTAGGGTTTGGTCAATGGAGATTTAAAAAAGATGCGGCAAGAATCAGGGCGGCGGTGAGGTTCTGGAGTCAACGGCAAAGCGAATGGTCAGCGGCTTTGATGGAATCACGATGGAATAGGTCGAATCGCTGGAGGAGATGGATCGAATCGCAGAAGGAAGTTCGTGTCGTAAGGTAGAAATGAAGTAGGTCGGCTCAAGTCATTTAAATAGAATGGTTACACAAAAAAATTGTTAAGTAATTGGATCGCTAGAAATCCATCGGCTACGGATCGCTAGCGATCCATCAAATTGTTGGCGTTCGATCTCAAACTCGACTAGAAAGTCCACATAATACTTCAAGGCATTTTGGAAAGCTATAGAATAAATTTGGTCTGTTATGACAAGCAATGACAGTCAAGGTCAAAACTTAGCAAGCGAGAATATAGCCTAATGCAAATTCATGTGTCCCTAATACGGCTACTTGGAATTCGACAAGAAGAAACTGAAAAGCGATAACTTCCAAATCACACCTTGTTTGGAACGAAGACATGCTTTGGGGGGCAAATGTTATTCGGGTTCTTAACCCAGCAGAATCCAAAACAAGTCAGAACCACTTGATCGAGTCAGAACAACTCAAAAGCCACCCAAAAGGACTAGAATAGCGAGCCAAAGGAAGTCAGAGGAAAAAGAAAGCAAAATTAGCTAAGGACATGGATTGCTAGCGATCCATCGTATTAACTTGTGAGTTCATCGACCTTTGCGCATCATGATTCAACCTATATTCTAAGAACAATGGCTAAGTTTGACGAGATTCTAGGCTAGTTAAATGAAGAGACAAGCATTCGTCTAGTCCAATCAGCAGTCTAATACTACTAATAAGCAAACCGTCATCAAAACAAGGCGACGCGCTACGAGACTACACGAACAATATCAGCACAAGACAACAAAGGCTATTCAGAAGACAAAGTCCAAAATTAGGTCAAGTATATGGATCGCTAGCGATCCATACACTATGGACCGCTGGCAACCCATTCATTGCCATCACATTGCTGCGACTCTTATGGAGAAAAGGAGGAGAGGGTACTAAGGAATTGGATTGCCTTCGGGCCTGAAATATGGATCGCTAGCGATCCATCCTTTTAGCTCGAATCGCTGCGTAACCTCCAATGTGCTTTCCAGTGTTGATCTGCAAGCATTTGGCAAGAAGGCTTGACCTAGTAGCTCTCCAACCTCTATAAATACTCTCCCATCTGCAACATAAAGGGGATCCTCCGGACTGATCGCTGAAACTCTACGGAAAGCTTTCTTCACTCTTCTACTCCCTCACAACAATCATCCTAGGAGTTTACAGTGATTCTCCAGTGAACTTCAACATTGGAGACTTAGTCAAACTAAGGATATTCAAGAACTATGTAATCGAATTCTCCTTGTAACAGCAATCAATCAACAATAAAAGCTATAAACTGGACGTAGGCTTCATTAACAGTCGAACCACTATAAAAATCTCTTGTTCATTTACTCTTTTCCACAATTTACTACTGCTTTTTCTATTTTATGTGCCTTGATAAATAAGGCTGGTGCTTTCACACTCAATCCAGGAGTTGATCCATTTTTTGGGTCAACACATTGTTTAGTTCATGTTTATTAAACCTTGCTTTTAGCATTTCTATTTTGACATGCACTTAGCATAGTCCGCTTCATTTATGGTGTATAATATTTTATTATGTTTGACTAAGAAGTTGGGTCATATATTTACAGCTCTTTTATTCATGCACATGGTTTTTTATACTGGTTCGGGTTGTCTAATATCCCTACATCCAGTGCAATTTGGTTGAAAAACTTAGCAATATATAGTTTTTGTCTATGCAAGTAAATAATATTGACGTACAAATTTTTATACCTAGTTTAGGTCATCTAATATCCCTATATCCAGTTATTCATCGTATTAGTCCCATATAATTACAGCTTTGTACATTACATCTATTTACAAATGAATCGTTATACAAAGTATGACCTGATGTACTCTAAATTCCACATTCTTGGAACGAGATACCCATTTGGTCTTGATAGACAATATGCGCATTTGCTAGCATTTCGACAAATACTAAGGGTCATGTCTAGTTAGGCCCCAATGCACCATTAACTGTGTCCATTGTATTGGTCATCACTTTTCTTATGTCTATGTCCCCCTTGTAAAATTTCCCTCTTTGAGTTTTGAATTATAACTCTTTGCCATCCTTTTCCTATAGATTGTAGGCCAAACTATTGCTTCATACCTTCTTTCTTGCATGAATTACGATGCAGTTTCTTTAAGATATTGATTATGTTCGGTTTTGTATGATAAGCGTTAGTGTAGAGGCGGTTCTACCTCATCTGGGAGCATGGCCTTATAGTTGTATGCCAAAGAGAATAGGGTACATCCTGTAGGTATCTATTGGAGGTTCTGTATGCCCATATGACCAATGATAGCTCTTTTATCCATTTTCTTTGTAAGTCTTTTCTTAAGTAGTTTCTTAGTCATTTTATTAGCTGCTTTAACCTGACTAATTGTTTGAGGGTAAGCCACCGAAGAGAAGCTTCTAACTATGCCATTGTTCTCCCAATGGTTGATAATTTCTTTGCTTTCAAACTAAGTACTTTTTTGGATATTATTTTATAAAAGATTCCCAACCTCGCAATGATATTCCTAACCCTAAAAGTTACTATTTTCTTTGAGGTTTTTGTTGCTAATGGTTTAAATCCACCCGATTTATGAAATAATCTATAGCAACTACTACATAATTTTCCCTTTGGACATTGGTCCTATTAGGTCAATGCCCTATGTGTTGAATGGCCAGGGGCATGTCATGGCGGTGAGTTCATGCAAAGGCAATATTGGGAAATTGGAAAATCTTTGGCATCAATCACACTTGGGGACGAACTCTTGGGCGTTTTGTGGTGCAATTGGCCAATAATATCCTTGTCTCGGCCCTTATTTGGCTAGTCCTACTCCTCTAGAGTGATCTTCATAGTACCCTTCATGAACTTCCTCACGATTCTGACTCCTTCTTCTTGGTAACACATCTAAGATAGAGGATAACTATTCCTTTTGTATAGTATTACATCAAAGAATGAAAAGTATGCGGCTTGGTACCTGGCTTTCCTTGTTGCGTTATTATCAGTAGGCAAGGTTCCTTCTAACAAGAACCGGTTGATGGATTCATCCACGATTCCACATTGTTTGGTTGCGTTGATGGCATAATTTGGTTATCTTGGGGAGTGTACGGTTCGACTTGGTTTGTTGTTTGACCATTTGCGTGCTGGCCTTATGTTAAGACTAGAATTTAGTTAGCCTTTGAAATATTAAGTTCAACTAGGTGTCCCATTAGAACTACCTTCATTTCTTATGCAGCTTTATAGCTTGCAAGCTTAGATAGAGAATCTATGAAAGAATTTTCTTCTCTGGAAATTTTTTCAATACTAAACTGTTCAAATTGAGCTAATAATTCATTGGGAAGCTTGATATATTTGGCTAAAGCTGGCTCTTTAGTTTAGTTGTTTCCCTACACTTGATTTACAACTAGTTAGGGAACACTATGAAATTTAATATGTGTTACATTCATTACTTGCACCATTTTGAGGCTACAATGAGTAGCTCATAGTCTACAACATTATTTGTCACTTTAAACCCAAGCTGGATTGTGTCATAAAATTTCTGCCTATCTAGGGGAGATCCGAACATATCTGATACCTACCTCTTGTTCATTAGATGCTCTATCTACATACAATCACCAAAAACTACAGAGAATCTCCTACTTCTTCATTTTGTTGCTCTATAGGCATGGTGCATTCCACTATGAACTCAGCTAAGGCTTGACATTTGCTCGCATTCCGTGGTAGTATGATATGTCATATTGGCTAAGTTTGATAGCCCACTTTAATATATGGCATGATTTCTCTAGCCTTTGCAGTATTTGCTTTAAGGATCTATCTGTTAGAACTTTGATGAGATGCACTTGAAAATAGGGATGCAATTACCTTGCCATGAGTAGTAAATTATAGGCTAACTTTTCTATAAGGAAATAATTCAACTCTTCTCCAGATAAATGTTTACTTTGAAGTATATTCGCCTTTGTATTCCGTTGTCTTCTCAAACTGTAGCTGTGCGGACAGCTTTATCAATTATGGGTAAATATACGAATAAGTTAAGTATGGGTGGGCTTTCTAAGTGATCCTTCAATATTGGGAATGAAGCTTTGCATTATTCTATCCACTTAAAATTTCGGCCTTTCTTGATTTAATCGAAGAAAGGGTTCAATTTGTCAGTGGCTTTCGAGATGAATCTGCTCAGGACATGTAACTTCCCATTTAAGCCATGACATCTTTTGGTTTTTTTGGAACTTCCATTTTTCCAATGGCTTCAACTTTTTTGGGTTTGCTTCAATTTCTCTTGCGCTTACTATATAACCAAGGATTTTTCCTGACTAAATTGCAAAGACAAAAGTTAGAGGATTCAGCTTCATGTTGTGCAGCCTAGGCGTAGTAAAGGTTTCCCCAAGTCCGGCACATGGCTAAAAGCCCTCGTTAATTGTATAAGCATGCCATCTACATACACTGCCATATTCTTCTTGCCTAAATATCATATTAACCAGCCTTTGATATGTTACTCTTGCATTCTTAAGTCCGAAAGGCGTAACTTTATAGGAGTATGACCCCTTATCAGTAATGAAACTTGCATGTTCTTGATCTGGTTCAAACATTGCTATTTGATTATAACCGGAATAAGCATTCATGAATGTAAGCAGTTCATAACCAATAGTTCCATCGATTAGCTGGTCAATTCTTATTAGAGGAAACTTGTCCTTAGGGCAAGCTTTGTTGAGGTTAGTGAAGTCTACATATTTTTTCTACTTCCTATTTGGATTATTCATCAAGATTGGATTCGCTAACCACTTTGGGCATTATACCTATCTGATGAAGTTGTTCTCCTTTAGCTTTTTGACATCTTCAAGCAGAACATTGTACTTTCTTAGAACGACCCAAAAATTTAATGTTGTTAATGCCAAACTAATTAAAATTGGATATTTAATTAAAAGATGAATTTGGTATTGTATTTATAACCATTACGAAGGTCTTTCCAAGCTATTCAGTTCATATATAATTCTGATACATTTGGAGTTACGGTTTGCAAAATAGAGGTGTTATAATATTTAAATAGCGTATGTAGCTGTTTTGAACCAAACTGGATATGCAACCCATAACCCAGCCTAATGACTATATATAAGACCACAAAACCCTAGCCGTGACCTCTATCTTTAATTTTCTTCTCTAATCCCAAAATTGCTTAATTATTTGTCAATGATGATTAGAAAATTAACTAAAAGTGATTAAAAATTCAAAGTGTCCAAACTCTATCGAACTATATTCTTTTGGAAGCTCTCAATGAGGTAAATCAATAACAAGTGTTCATTTTTGGAAATAATGCTCGATTCTTTAGAATTGTTGGTTAAAGGTCTAAATCGACGGAACCCTAGGGTCAAATTAGGGGTTGTTGATTTAGAGGTTAGAAAGACAAAATTGAAGGCATAAATTTGTAAGCCTTGGCGATAGAAAATCAACGATGGTCTCAATTGCGTGAAAGGAGGTCAGAGGTGGTCAGGGATTAGCTAGAAAGTCGCAACGGCTTTGATTTGGGGGTGGCGGCGGCAACGACCATAGATTGTAGTGGAGGTATAGGATGGTGGCGCATAGTGTAAGGAGGTCGATGGTGGTCTTGATTTTGTCAAAGGTGGCTTGTAACGGTCATAAAAGATGGTAAAAGTTTCATTTTTTTGGTATGTGGTTGGATTCAATGGCTATAGTACGAAGGAACGTGGAAGGTAGTAATTATTAATGTTATTTAAAACATATTTAAATATCGACACTTGGTTTATTTACGATTTTTCCATTGGATCTTATATTTTGAATAACTTTGGCATACAAACTCCATTTTACAGTGGTTTCTCTGTTGGACTCATTACAGAATTATAGATGATTTAACACTAGGTTTGCGGGGTTTGGAGGCTATTAGAAAAGGAGCATTGGTACGAACTATTTAATTTAATTAACTGAATCTAAAATTATAAACATGCGTAACTATTAATGAAAAATCATTTTTATTGATACATGTGTTATATGGATGACTATTTGGTTATTGTAACATTTTTATTGTATTGTCCTTGATTGAATAATTATTGTTGATAGTAGTATTCTTTGGATGTTTAATTATAATAAATTCTTTGATTTGAAAATAATTAATTAGAATAAACTAGATAATAATGAATTTTTTTAATGATAAATGATAAATAAGGTTATTTACAAATTCTGGATTGTTTTTGTAAATAACGATGGGCCGACTATTCGTCGAAACAGGAAAATCGTCAGAAGCGAAGCAAATTAAGACTTGGGTTAAAAAGATTAAGTAATAACTACGATTATATTATAAATTAATATTGGTAAAGTTTATTATTTCTAAAAAGAGATTTTAAATAATAATAATGTGAATTTCAATGAAATTGTATTGTTTTGTGTTAATAAAGAAAAATTAATTTTACGATATTTATAGTATGAGATATTATTATTATTATTTGAGTAATAAAATAGAAGGCATTTTCTTAATTGTAATGATATAGTAAATAAACGTTTCCAAAAGTTTTTTTGATAGGATAATTGTTTGTTTGAGATAAATAGTAATTATTGGTTTTTGAACTATTGCGGTGGCTTTGAAATATATTATTATCATTTTGATGTAAAATAATATTATTACTACTTTGAAAAATATTTCATGTAGATTGCTATTTTTGACATGAAAATACGATGTTTTGAAGTATTTGGAGAAATAGAAGTATATAAAGGGTTTACAATGTATATTATCATTTTTGGAATGATTATTATTGTTTCGATACATATAAATAAAGAGGATTTTATAATAAACAATAATAATATGATTTTATATATAAGTGAGAAACAATTATCGTAAATACAATGTTTTGGATGGATGTAATATGCAGTTACTTATTCATTTAAATTATCATATTTTTGTTTAACGACGATGGAATAACATTAGGATGTAGATGCGATATTTTACCATTTTTACTACCAGACGATAGGTATTTTTTAAGCAGAGCGGTTGTGTAGTGTGAGATTACATAGACCAAAAATAAAAAAATAAAATAGAGTTTTTCTGACCAGCATACTCGATCGGTTGCTATAAAAGAAGCTAGCTACGTTGCCTTACAAGTTCTGCATCTAGACTACAGATATACAAGTAGGAACCAGTGCAAGTAGAAATGGCAGCAAAAAAAGCTAAACACCCAACTTCACACAAAGCAACTGGACTAAGCATCATTGGTAGTACCATTGTCGGCGTCATCCTCAATGCTTGGATTGCTTCACAAATATCAACCGATTCAGCATGATATGTTCTATCAGCACTCATCAAAGAGAACAACTAGAAATGGCAACCTGTCCAAGTATGGAAAAGATATAAGATTTTGTGACATAATTTAATGGGGCTGGTAGCCTTATTTCAAAAGCTGAGAGTTCCTCTCAACCCATATAACCCAGCCAAAAGCAAATAACAGAGTGTCAATGTGCATATTAGTATGAGTGTTGTACTGCCAGTAATCATAGAAGGAGGCGATGCTTGGGATGGGTCTTTGGGTTGCACAAGTATGCCATACGTAGAAGGCTGGGTTGCAGTCGAAGAAGAGATGGTTGATGCACTCAGAAGAGATAAGGCACATCAAGCAGGCAGAATGAATGTCCAGGCCTTTGCAGATAAGATTATCTCTGGTGTTCACTTTCCCATGAATGAGTAGCCACATAAACATCTTGACTCGAAGAGGGATCTTAGATTTCCGCATTCTAGGATGAGTAAAGTGTCTTCTAGAATTTTTAACACGGCCATATAGAGTTCTGATAGAAAAGGCTCCAGTAATTGCAAGACTGTAGTAGAAGCTGTCAAAGGTGGGGGAGGGACTGTAAGTGTGAAGCCATGAGATCAATCGATGCAATTGGTTAACGACAGGTCCAGTTATTACATGGTTGAATTATAAGAAAGATAGACCTAAGTTTACAGCCTCAGATACATTCAGTGACCGGTTATTAGTTAAGTTGTATCGATTAGGTTGAAGAATCCTTAGGAGGTATCAGAAAGCCAAGCATCAAGCCAGAAACTGCATTGTTCCCCATTACCAACTTGACTTTCAAGTAGGGATAACCCATCTAGTAGCGGAAAGAACTCCAGCTCAGAAGGGAGATGGTTTTCCTAGAGGTGTGATTGTGTAGGATGAGTTTGGACAAGGACTTATAATATTAGCTAATAACCCAATTCTTCCAGATAAAGTGGCCGTTAGTCAGGCATCTCCGGATCCATTTTTCTAGCAGTGCCGATTTAAAGTGTTGCGGGTTAATGACCCCTAAACCTCCCTGGGAGATAGATTTGCAATCAATGTCCCAACTAACCAGATAGGAGAAATTATCATAAAAAAAGAAAACTCATTTCGGTCAGATCTGAAATGAATAAAGAAATAGAAATTTAGCTAGACCAGTGAGCTATTACGCTTTCTTCAAAGGATGGCTGCTTCCAAGCCCACCTCCTGGTTGTCATCGCTCGATCACTTCCTTTTCCACTAAGTGATTGAATAATTTGTTGAGAAGGAAATCCAGGTATCAGATTCCCCGACCAGAATGAAGGATCCCATTGAAGCGGCTAATCCCATGCACTGGACAGGTCTCCTTTCTCTATGAAAGGTGTGGCGAGTCAAGGTGTAAACAGACTCCTACAGAGAGAGATGTTACGTGTTTCGTTCTATACATATGGCCAGCAACAAGAAAAATAAATGCAATAGCTAAATGGTGATGAGCCATATCGGTCAACCAAACATTTTCGCAAGTCTCCAGAATCAATAGAAAAAAGAATTCCTTTGCGGCTTACCGCTTACCTATCTTTCTCCAAAACCCTCTCCGCGCGGGAAATACGGCCGCTACGCACCTATTCTTTCTGGCTTCGTAATGACGAGTATACAAACTCATACCTTGGTCTAAAACCATAATTTAATTTTTCTTTTGCTAGGCCCATAGCTAAAAAACCTACTTCCATACCAAAGGAAGTTCCTATGAATTTGGTTGATCTTGGATATGTCCCAGTTGGGTAATTTGTGGAAGGAGAGCCAATAGGTGGGGATAACATGAAAGAATAAAACTAAGTAGGACTAACATGCCCGCTCTAGAAAGTGAAGAGGCCTTCCAGGTGGTAAGAGATTGGAAATTTTTATGATCAAGCGGTACCAGTCTTCTTTGTGAGTTTGGTAGGACAAAGGGAGATGCTGAGGTAGGAAATAGGGAAGTGTTCTAGTTTGCAATTAAGGGAGTTAGCTACCTGAGGACCAAGGTACTCGGCTCCACCCACCGTTAGGACAGAGCTTTTGGAGTAGTTGATGGTTAGGCCAGAGGTCACTTTATATGAATATTGAAGGAGCTTGAGGTTATGCATTTAGCAAGGGGTGAGAGTAGCAAATAAGATGGTGTGTTAGCATATTAGATATTGGAAACTCCATAGTCAATGTTAGGGTGACCTATACTAAATAAGAGGTGGTAAGAGATGGACAAATTGTTCTTCTGTTGAAAACATCATCACTTAGGACAAAGAGAAATAGGAGAAGGGGTCTCCCTTGCAGAGACCATGTGAGGACTCTATTAATCCCCCCAACACCATTAACCAAGATAGTTTACATGCTAGTTAGAAGGATACTGCTGATCCAACTGATCCATTTCTGAGAGAAGCCCCGGTAAACAAGAGTGTTGGTGGTAAAATTCCACTTGATAGTGTTAAAGGCTTTGGAGAAATCAAGTTTGATCAGTGCACAAGGAGTGTTGGTTGTGTGACAATGGGAAATAACTTCTTGGGTAATGGTTACGCAATCGAGGATGGATCTACCATGGATAAAGGCAAATTTTTCTGCCCTAACAAGAGAAGAGATGTGAGCTTTGAGTCTATTTGCTAGAACTTCAGTGATCAATTTGAAGGAGGGTTGAGGACACTTATGGGTCTGAAGTCAAACAGGGCGTTGGCACTAGGTTTTTTCAGAATCATAACAATGTTAGCGTAGTTTATTTTGACAATTTGGGATGGTTTGGAATATAATTCCTTAAACGTTTCTTCAGCATCCTCTTTGGTGATGGACCAGAACCTCTTGTAGAACAATGGGCCAAATCCATTTGGTCCAAGGGCCTTATCTTCACTCATTCCATTAAGATCAGCAAGGATTTCTTCCTCTAAGAATGGGAAATCATCTGTAATCGGGGAGTTTGGTTTGGTTATAGCCCATGCTAGCCAATGGTAGGTTTGGGAAATCAGAATGGATTGAGAAGATGTCTATAGTAATTGTTGAATAGCAGGTTGAGTTCATCTTGTTCATGAATGCTTCTTCTATCGTGAATGGTTTTGTGGATACAGTTCGATCTTCTTCCACCGTTGGCGATTCTATGGAAGCAATCCATGTTTGTATCCCCATCCTTGAGCCAGGAAATTCTGGATCGTTGCCTCCACCCAATCTCTTCCTACTTCATTAATCTCTCTAGCTTAATATCCAAATTACCCAAATGAGATCTCTTGGCTAGGAATAGAGGTATGGACTCCTTGAGGATGTTGAGATCAATGATTTCATTCTAAAGATTGGATTTTCTAGATTTGAGATACTTGATATCTAAGAGGACCAAGATCTGATACGTCCTTATATGTCTAAGCTTTCCAACCAACGAGGCAAAGGCAGGGGTGTGGGTATGGAATTTATTCTAGATATTGGAGACCATAGCATCAAAGCCTGGTTCAAGCAACCATAACTTCTCGAATGAGAATCTAGATATAGGGGCTATTTCATCTCTAGAGTCAAGGAGCAATGGTCAGAGAGGCATGTAGGGAGGCCATGGATAGAGGTAAAGGGGTGGGAGTCTTCCTAGGAGTACTAAAAAGGAGGAGGTTTAGTTTGGTAAGGGGGAGTTGCATTTGTTGCTCCAGGTGAAGTGTCTATTATTAATAGGGGTCAATGAGTTCGCAAGAATTGTTGAAAGAACTAAAAATGTCTATGTCAGAACTAATGTGTAGGATAGAATTTCTCTCTATTGAGTAACAGATGATGTTGAAGTCTCACCCAAGGGCCCATGGTCCTTGGGATAATTTAAAAAATTCAGAGCAATTTATCCAAAGGATTAGTCTTTCCGGACTAGAGTAAGGGCCATAAATAGTGAAAAAAAGTATAACTTGTTAGACAAGGTATGCTCAAGAATAACATGCAAAATATTCGGGTGTTTTATAACCTGGATGTGTCTTCATCTAGCCTCATTCCAAGCAGTAAGGATACCCTATTTTAAGCCTGAGGCCTCATTGGATTCCCATCTAGTCAAGAAATTTTCCTCCAATACTACAGTACAACACATGACATGGGTTAGCAATTTTTGATTCTTGGATGAAAAGAATATCTAGTTGGAGCAAGGTAATAAAGTTTTTAACCAAGGAACATTTTTTAGGGATCCTTAGCCTTTCGACATTCAAGGACAGAATCTTCATGAGGAAAAGGAGACATGTTGCTTTTATAACGCATGCATGGCCATCAGATTCTCAGGTTGTAATATAATGCCCATGCAGGGAGCAATTTTTTGTATATTTTTTTTTCATAAATAAAAATACCATATTGAAATATACTACCAGTGGCTTGCTAGGGAGAGTGAGGCTCACGCTACATCAATTTGGTGCTCCTCCACACCGGGATAATTGAAAGGGCAGGGTTGTTCAAAGGTGGTGTGAATGTTTCCAGTTCCAATTGGGGGTCGATCTCAATGTCTTGAATTTCCAACACTGGTTTACCATGGTGAATGGGCATAAGTAGCAGCATTAAGTTAGTGTCTTCGTTTGGCATATTATCTATTTCCTTAACCGAGGGCTAGGCCTCCCATGCCGAGGGTTTAGCTAGATGATGCTCCTCCATGACTCTGTTATCATTCTAAGCATGCTCAATAGTTGCCTGCTTGCCTTTAGAGATTTCATCCCTTCTATCAGCTAGTCCCACTTTATTTCTGATAGTTTCATGTCTGAGATTATCTGCATGCTAACTGTCATCAGATGAGGAGACATGTTCTGGGGAGTTGAATTGTGTGGTTTGTTTTTATTTCCAGCATTTTATTTGCCCATTACCAAAGATGAGATCAGTTGGGTCAAGAGGAGGATGATGTGGTGCTCCCAGTGTTCCACTATGAGTTTGAAGTCTAAGTTTTGACAGAGTGGATGACTGTGTAAGGGATGGAAATGTACTTATCAAGGCATATTTGAGAAAAAACATATGTTGATCTGGCTTTGCCCAATCGCATGAGTCAAGATCAACAAACAGTCCAAATGGTTTCAGAATGGAAAAAAGAGTATCCCGGTTCGACCAAAAGTTCCATGGTATGCCACTAATACGGACCCAGGAAGGAGGGAATCATTCTTGATTGTGAACTCCAAGCTCAAGTGTCCATTTTATGGCATACAAGGCCCTCCTGGTTAGTGAAAGAAGCATTTATTGATAACAATTTCAAGGAGCCTTATGGAAGGGAATATGATGATGAAACTTCGGTCTCCAAATAGAGCAATTTCCAAGTTGGACTGGTGGAATGCAATCATTAGACACTACTTGACTAAGCTGATCATCCAGAAACTAATGACAACCGTGAAAATTACCATCATGATGAAGTTTTTTGGAGGTGACATTTTGGTGGAAAGGGATTTAGAAGAAGAATTAATGCTCGAATATGGTATACCTGAGGTGGAATATGGTCTATTTGAAGAGGAGGTGTGTAGACCAGAGGGTATGATTGCAGGGATCTTTTTATAAGAGATCTTACAGAGAAAATGCAAATCGATTTTCTTAGGAGCTGGGAGAGATAGGTCTGGTCTTTTTGAAGACATGCTTTACTGCAATTGGCACAAGGCAACTGAATGACATATAACCCGCAATAGAAAACACGCGTACATTCTGACAGTGTTTATCTACATGTCCATAGAATGTGCAACTCCAACAATGTCTTTTTCTCAAAGAAAATTTAAAGTTTTGAAAGTGGAGGTTTAAGGTGGGATAGAGACTCTCTTAATAGTAGACCAACTAGAACGAAAGAGAAAAGCCTAAGGCTATGACTGAGCTGGCGAATTCAGTTGGCCACCTCCGTATACGTACAATAATCGAATTTGCTTGTGGCTAGGTCAGACATGGAATCCAATGGTTGATAGGCAGACTCTGCTTCCAAAAGCATGGGATCAAAAAGGGTAGGAGATGAGAGTTGACCTTAGGGTTGAGATAGCTCTAATGGTTTCAATTCAGGTTAAGGGAATGTGAGGAGATTATTAAGGATGTAAGAGGTTGGCAAGAAAGGGAAGAAGCCATAGAGCGAAGAAAATACAAACGATGGGTAGTTGATTATGGTTAAGTGAGGATTGATGTTGTGTTTCTATTATAAGACAATTAGTACATATTTGATGATTTATACTTACATCGGTGATGCATTACTATAATAGACGTTTAGTATGTATGTAGGTATATTTGTATTGTTATTATTTTCTTATTTTATAATGGGGTTGACAGTAAATGTTGTAAAATGTATGTGATGTTTAATGGCTAAGTGTACCATTACTGTTATTGCCTATATGATGATTTGTTGTAATGGATAAGTAGGAATATTTTTTCTGCTTTTACTATTTGCATTGGTTGCATTGGTTGTATTGGTTGCATTAGTTGCGATGGTTGTGGTTGCATTGGTTGCAATGGTTGGATGGATGCTGTAACGACCTGCCTTTTTAGACGGTTTAAATCGACGATAAACCACACACGTCAGACTCAAACCATTCAAAGGGGCAGATTGTTATGGGGTAAATAAGAAAAAGAAGAGGAAGAAATAAAACAAATGTAGAATCTCGTAGCGGAATGACAAAATATAATAATCAAATAACAGTTCATGAAGCTGTTTTACAAATAACATTTGATTATTCTTTATAATATAGATCATAGTTACATAAAACAAGAATAAATAATAAATAAATGCAATGGAACAACATGATGCAATGGAATAAATAATAATAGTACAAAATATTTGTCTTCATCCTCTAGAAAGCAGTCTTCGATAAACTTAAAAGCTCATACTGACCCGAGCGAATTGAAAAGACAAAACACTCGAGTCAGAACTAAAAGATCTTATGTAAGTTAAATCAACAGTAAATAAATATGAGTGTAGCGGCGTCAGAGATGTTTACGGGGTTTGACATCTCCTATCCAGTGTCTAACGTGAGTGCAATAACATAAGATATGTTTGGGATTTCCATCTCTTAAGGATTCGTTAAACTATCTACTATGCAGTACAATACGCTATTATAATATGTCTACAGTAAAGTAAAGTATTAAAATAGCGTTAAGGCGTTACCCATATCCCCCTTAACACATTTTTATATATTCCCATAGTCTATACAGTACCGTAATTCCTCCGTAAACTAGAGGGCTATTAAAGGGCACTCCATAGGTATGGTACAAACCAAACTCGTAGAAGGCGCGATAAGGCATGCGACAAGGCACTCGAGGCAACGGACTGGTGGTAACGCATAGCTGCTACTACCGCCCACCTCGGAACACAGTCCCAAATCAAAATCAAGGGTGTCCACTAAATCAATCGCAAAGTCAGAATATAGTATCGAAGAAGTGTGCCCGATATGAGGAATGACCTCACTTGGCCCGGCGTGTCTCCTGATTTTAGCCACATCAAGCTGATTCACGGGAGTCAGGGTCACGTAAATAACTCATAGAGAATCGTTTGGCAAACCATCCTGCTTCATTTCTGTAATCTCCACCACGTACACAGTTGTTAAAGTGGTTTTCGGTAGTGGCAGAGTGTATGACAATATCTGATCCCGGTCTCTTTAACAACCAAATTCTTATTTCACACCGGATGGTTCTTTTACATTTCAAAAGTCAATTCACAATTTATATCAAAATATCATATTCTCAAAACCATATCATTTTCAAATCATATGCACTTTCAAAATCACATTCACTTCCAAAATCATATTTACTCAAATATGTCATTTCACAAAAGGTATCAAATTCCAAATTCCTACTTAGGTTTTGTCATCATCAAGGATTTAAATACAAATACTTTAGCTTTACACAGTCTGAAATTTTAGAAAATAGTTTAGGTAGTCATAAATAGTTTTAATAGTTTTAAAAATAGTTTTAAAATAGTTTAAATAGTAAAAATAGTTTAAATAGGTTTAAATTTGATTTAATTAGATGTAAAATGATTTATATAGATTTAAAATAGATTAAATAAATTTAAATTTTATTAAATAGCTTTAAAATAGATTAAATAGATTTAAATTACATTAAATAGATTTTAAATAGATTAAATAAATTTAATTAGTTCAAAATAGGTAAATTAGATTAAATTAGATTAAATAGGTTATAATGGATTAAAATAAATTAAAACAGTTTGAATTGATTAAAATAGTTTAGCTTGATTAAAATAGTTTAAATTAGTTTAAAATAGATTTCAAAGTTATATCCAAACATTTCCAATAACTCAATTCTGATAAATTCATTTATATTTGACACCTCAACCTTGAAATTCCAAATTAAATCCTTTGAACCATTCATTAAATCAATTTAAATTCCAACATTTAAACTTGGACTTTCGAAAATAATTCAGTTTATATAGATCAATTTCTATTTCAAAATATCAGTTAACTGAATTCAAAATTTAAAGGTTCAAAAATCATTTAATTTAACCAATTCGATGTCCATATATAATTTTCTACCCTAGGGTCAAGTGATACGGATATTTATCATTTCAAATCCACTATTTAAGATTTTACGGTTATATATCATTTCAAACCGCAATCCCGAATTAAATAAAATCCATAAAATCGCTCGAGTCTATAATTTCAACCCATAACGATTTTTCCCTAATCTATAGATCGTTCGGGTATGTATCATTTCAACCCATAGGGAACTTGCAGTGTTACAACAATATAAAATATAACATCCAGTCATCCAATATCAACAATCAAACATCCATCCAAATCATCATCCAAATCAATCAATAAACATGAATAGCTAACTGATTATCAATAACAAGTATAAACTGATGAATTAAAATTTAATATTAAATTAAATGACGATTAAATGCAATAAAAGTCATATTTAACTGGAATGACAATTTAAATATACCAAACATCAATCAATCAATTTCTATTCACATCATAAATTTAATTTAACCAACATAAGATAATTTAGTAGCTGTGAGTGGGTTAAAACACTCACCTTTGATTTTAGCCCATAAAAATCCAAACAAAAGCGCAAAAACTCAACAGTCTCCAAATTCAACTAAATTAATTTCATGTTGTCCGAAATTTAAATATGAATCCAACAGAAGAAATCGCACGTGAATCAAAGTTTATAATCAAAAGATATTCATGTTATAAGAAATATTATTAAAATAATAATTAGTACGTATAAAAAAATTAAACAAATTTTAACACTTACGTTTCTCTCAAGATGAGGCTTAAGAAAAAGATTGAAGAACAACTAAGATGAGGACAGGACGTGTATGAGAAAATGAAAAAAAAAATCATGTTTCATAAAAGAAAGCTTTTGGATTTGCAAGAATAAGAGCTTTTGAATATGATATGTCAGGAGAAACAAAACGCAAACGAAGAAATAAGCTGCAGGTTATTTATATTTAGGAAATGAAGGTGGAGGGACAAAATAAATGTCACGTTTCATTTTGAAAGCTCCAGGCATTAATAATGCATAAGAAAATGTACGTAGGAATGGAAAAGTTTGCAAACCAAATAAAAGTAAAACTTTGTATACGTGAAAATGAGGTCGCAAGAATTAAATACAACCTAAAAGTCTAGGCTTGGTTATTAAATAGAAGGAGAAATGAACAGAACAAGTATTAATAATAAGGTAACTATTTTAAGACGTTCATGCAACAATTAATAACAAAAGAAATGAAGGGACCATGTACATCGCACAACCCTTTGAAATTCAATTTTTTTGAAACGTAACCAAATTAACTTCATTAATTCAAATAATATTCAAATTTGTATGCATTTAGGTTTTTATCTGTGCATAATAAAAAATTTATACTTACCTTAAAAATGAAAACGTTCAATTTGGTTTTCCCAAAATGATCTTTTATTTCCATTAAAACACCCGTTTTGTTTAACATAAAACGTGTGTTTCTTTAATTAAATCTATTAATTGCAATCAATGTTTTCTTTCCTTTTAATTGAAATATTTGAATTGCATTAATTGCAATTACTTACAAAGTTAAATTTCAGAACAGACAACTAAAATGGATGAAAAATAAAATAATTGTTTATTTAAACACGTTTATAAATTTGTTGTTTATACACAAGAGCAATAAATAACTTTTAAATAGATTATTTTCCTATTCTTGTAATCAATTTGTAAGCTAAAACACAGTTCAATAAATATATATTTATTCCTTTAAAATCAATCGTTCTATTCTTTATTTTAATGAAATTAAACCTACATTCACAAATGTAACATTCATTTTATTTGATATAAATGTTCTTTTCCTATATTCAAACCTTCCTTATATTTTCACAAAACATAAGCTACTTTTAATTACACCTATTAATTTACAATTTAGTATTCTCTCTCCTATTAATTGAAAATTTTCAATTACATTAATTTCAGTTGATTAAGTTTCAAAATGGACTAAATGAATGTAATGAGAAGTAGAACAATTATTTCCTATCTAATAGTAACTTAAACATATTTATACACTATTGGATACAAATGGTAATTACACATTTCTTACTAAATAATAGTTTCTCATCTCTATGATCAATCTTTTAGCTACCAAACATTTCAAATAAATAAACATATGTTTACTCCTTTGCTAAACTTATTCATTTTTATTCTTTTATTTTGATTTGAACTCCTACTATTAAATCAACCAATACCTTATGAAATTGTTAACATAGGTTTCTTTCTTGTTACCCTCATTTTCTACAATTGACGCCTTTTCTTAGATTAACCACAATATTTAATTACATTAAATTCCAATTAATTAAATTCTAATTCCAATAAATTGGTTTAATTAGATTTCAATCTTTTTATTTAATCAAACATTACTCTATGGACATAGTTAACCTTGGTTTGTATCTTATTACGTTAATATTCTCCGATTTCATCTTAATTTCCATTAACGCAATATTTAATTACATTTATTGCAATTTATTTCCAATTTGATTCAACAAGTTAAAAAATAGGTAATAAATAACAATCGTCACCTTTAGCTTAATTTAATCACATTTATAAGTTGATTGTTTACAACAAATGTTATAATTATTTATACACTACTAATTTTATTCAATTACAATTTATTACGTACTATTTCATTTGTTAATACAACATTGAAATTATCAATTACTCTTTTAATCCAATTACCAATTAATACACACATTATTACAATTAATTTACAATCTATAACCACTTATAACTTTTTAATCATTTTAATTAATTGGAATTACATTTAAAGCAGTTATCAATTACCTTAAATTAATACTATTACATTTCATTCCAGTTATATTCTTACTATTAAATCACAAAAAAAAATTCTTCCAATATTAAATCACAAAACCTTATTATATTAACTAATTTTAATTATCGAAAATTACGGGTTGTTGCAGATGCTATGGTCGTTATGTACTAACAAGTATTTGGATGCATGAGAAGAGCATGAAATAGAACTAGTTGGGCTTAATCCCCCAAAAGGGATATGTAGGCATTTTTTTCTATGCAATAGCCACTAGCTCCCTTATGGTCAGGTGTATATAAATTGGAACAGTCCCAACATAGCTGACATGTTTTCCCTTTATTACATGTATATATATATGTATTTGTAAGTTTACCAGTAGAAACAAAGAAGGGAGCAAAGGGTTTAGAATGGGTCATATCCATAGGATAGATTGGAATATCTCTTACATCAAGAATTTTCAGTTGTTGTATTTAACAATTGATGTATTGAGAAATGTATAATATATGATGTATTGGATTTGTGTAATAGTTAATTATTGATATGAGATTGTTTCTATATGTTGATGTTTAGTTTCTGATGCAAGGTTTCTCTTCTTATATCCATTACTTTAGACCTTTTTTATTTTTATATACCCATGGTCCACTGCTTTTAATATCTAAAATTAGTTGTAAGCATATTTTGATGTCATTTATAAATGATTTTAGATGTTAAGAATGGTGGATCATCACACTTGGTATTTGAGCCTACGTTTAGCGATTTACTGAGCCTTAGGAAGGTTTTACCATTAGAGTACAATGATTTACATTTAGGTTGGGTTAGAATATGAAGGAATGGGCCAACCCGTAGTGGAGTTAAAAGGTAAATTTCAAAATATTTTCCTTTATTGGATCATTAATGGATCTCTGAAGTCTAATTCATCTAGAACTTTTCTAAATTTTATTTAAATAAAATCAATATTTTATTTTATTTCATAAGTAAAATTTTACTTTATTTTAACGTGTATTATATTTTGTATATGTGTATCATATACACATATGTGTGTTTATGCACGTGTAACATAATAATGTGTGCAAGGTTTAATATGCCCATGTTTAGATGTTAGGATTTGTAGCGTAACAGACATGTTAGTTACTTTTGTATTCAATTCGCTATCAAAATGTGTGTGTGTGTGCATCAAAATATTATATAAATACTTATATATGAAGATATATATATGTATGTATGTATGTATCTATTTCTACTGATGTTAAAATAATATATGTGAATAATTTGTAAAATATTTGTAAACTATGTTTATCTATACGTATGTAAAACCACACTATAAAATTAATTAAGTATTGGGTTAAAAAAAGAACGAATTAAAATGAAATGACAATCTGGAGCAATTGAATGTAGACATTAATGTGTGGTTAATACCAATTAACATAGCATTTTCATCTCCTTTTAATTAAATAGCCTTTTCATTTAAAATTAATTCTTCTCTTTTTCATACATGTATATATATATATATATATATATTTGTTTATTTAAATTATCATACATATATACATATTTATAAATGTAAATAATGATGATAAAATTTATATTTAAATATTTACTTACTTATGCCCACTGTTTGGAATGAAGTTCTATTAGAAATGTAAGGGTTAAGTCATGTTAAAGAAGAAGGATTAATTTGTGATTAATAGGTCATTAATCTCGGATTAATGTTGTGAATAATATGGTCATTAATCTCCTTTAATACATAGTTTCATTTCAAAATTTAAAAGGAAAAACCCCTTCATTTTTTTGGCAAAGCCAGCGGGGTTGAAAGAGCCCCTACCTTTTATTTATAGCAAGTAAAAACCATTTCAAGTATAAATAAAGGAATACAGAGAGAGACAAGGAAGTAAGAAAAGAAAACAACAAAAGATAGCCATCACCACTTGACATAGAAAATTGCAATAAATGAGAGACCAAACACCCTGGAGGAAAGACGAAGAAAAGGACTTCAAAACTCCAAGAGGCTGCAAGGAAAAAATGAACAAGAGAAACCAAGGTAGTGAGCAGACACAAACCCAAGCAAGACCCGAAGCTTAAACCCGAAGCATAATGGAAAAAACCTCCAAGCACATGACAAAACACAGGGCATTGAGTAGAAACAAACTAACTAGATCGACCTTACTAAGGCAAGAAAGAGATCATGTTTAGAGGTAGATTTACCTGAAAACACCCGAGAATTTCTTTCATCCCAAATATGATGAATAAATAGTTTTAAAATTTTCAGAAGAAATGGTGCTCTTACAGTCTTCCATCTGGTGGCTTTGAAAATGTAGTACCATTCAATTCCAGAGTCCATATTTGGAGAGTGTAAGTTGCAGTGTCTCAACAGACGTTTCCAGATAAAGAATGAGTAGGGGCATGTAAATAATAAGTGCTCAATGTTTTCCACAGAGCTGGTACACAGAGGGCAAGATGAGTGGGCAATCAAACCCAATGCAAATAGTTTTTCACAAGTATGAAGGCATCCTCTTTTGACTCTCCAAAAAATCAAATTATGACTGGGAGGAGAGTTCTTAGTCCAAATTCTTGTATGCCATGGGAAGAGGCCATAGTCATTAGTAAACAAAGAAAATTATTCACTCTTTTAATTGAATGAGGGTAGTCTCCCCAAGAAGTGGCATAATCAAGTTGCTGAAAAATTATACATTCAAGCTTTGCCCATGCAGTCCTGACTAAGAATGAACTGGAGTAGGGAAGGGATAACCTGTTATCAATGATGTAATTGCTAACCTTAGCTACTTCAGGAATTCCAGTCAATCTTTGCAAGTTGTATGGAATAATATTTGATAGAATTACACCCTTTTTCCGACCAAGGGTCATGCTAGAAAGAAATAGAGTCGCTGTTCTTTATGGTATACTGGAAAGAAGGAAGGAAAATGGGTCTTAGTTTAAGCATGTTTCTCCAAGTACCACTGTAGTCGGTGGGTATTTGCATAGTCCAAAAGTGACTTTTTTTAGCAGATGGATCCTACTCCATTTTGCCCAGAGATTGTTATCCTGCTTCAGCAATTTTTCAATATGAGTGGAATGAGTTGGGGTGTTGGACCTTCGGAACTAAAGATATTGTTGCAATCCCAGACCTCCCTTATCATAAGGACAACAAACAGATTTGAAAGATATTGGAATGAGCTTCCTGGAGAAGAGGTTACCATGCCAAAGAAAATGGTTCAAAGCTGAGTTTATTTTGGATATTAATGCAGAAGGAAGAATGTAAATTCTGGCATAGTATAGGCACATAGCAGAGGCAATATACTTAACTATTATGAGTCTCCCCGCAATAGAAATTCTGGAGACTGGCCAGGAGGAAAGCTTTGCAGTAATTTTCTCATACATTAGAAGGCAGTGAGATGCTTTGACATAGCTGGTTATAATAGGAGCTCCCAAGTATGATTCCTCGTTGTCAAAAGGGCTAAGGAATGACATAGAGGTCAAAGAAATTTTTATTTCATCAGTAACACCACCAAAAATAATTTTAGATTTGCTGGAGTTAACATATAAGCCAGTTAAGAGAGAAAAATGTTCAAGAACTGCCAGAGCATTGGAGATAGATTTAGTATTTGGCTTGGTAAACAACATAAGTAGCCAAAAATAAATCCATTTAGACTCAAAGAGTAGCTGACAGTTGAAATACAAGTATATATCCAGGCTAGGAAGGTGTGTGGAAAATACATGAAATGAAGGATGTATATGATGGCTTTCCACTGAACTGTATCAAAAGCCTTTTGGAGATCAAGTTTCATGGCACATCTAGGAGAGATGTTTTGCTTTTTATAGCCCCTTAGTAACTCAGATGTCAGAAGGATATTGTCGGTTATGTCTCTACCACGAAGGAAGGCAGTTTGATTTACAGATATAATTGAGGCAAGAGCTTTTTTCATTCTAGCTACAAGGATTTTGGCAATGCATTTATATAGTACATTGCAACAAGCTATGGGTCTAAATTGAGTGACTGAGTTGGGGTGTTGGACCTTCGGAACTAAAGCAATTTTTGTGGCATTTATGGAAGTAAGCATTTTGTTGTGTTTGAAGACGTTTTTCATTGCTTTAATGACATTAGACCCTATAATATGCCAACAAACTTTGAAAAAATAAGCAGTGAATCCATCAGGGCCAGGAGAGCTATTAGTTCATAGTGAAAATAGAATGTTTGATTTCATCATCAGTAACCTCAGAAACTAATTCTAATCTGTCAGAGACAGATATAGAAGGCAGATTACAAGAGGAGAACTAATGCATTGGAGGATCAGCCTGGTTGGAATTTGCAAGTAGCCCAGTGTAATAATTAAAAAAGAATTTTGAATAGAATCAGGAGTAGAGCAAGACGTGCCATCCTTATCCATAATTGTAGAGATGTTTGAGGAATCAATTTTGATTTTCAGGGAGTTATGAAAACAAGCAGAATTCTTATCACCATGCAACCTCCATTGAATTTTTGCTTTATGGCTCTTCATTTTTGTTTCTTTCGACAATGCCTTAGTAAGATCAATACGAAGTCTCTGTTCTTCATCCACAAGGGAGGCTGTTGAAGGGTTGGAGAGAACTGAAGTTTGAACAGCTTGAACTTCAGATCTGATGACCTCAGATAATCTAGATCCTTTGCCATATGTGTTGTATGCCCATATTTTAAGCTTGTTTTTGAGGAACTTTAGTTTGCACTGCAAAATAAACATAGGGTTGCCAAAAAACTTAATTTTCCAACAGGCAGAAACAATAGAAAAGAAATCTGGGTATTGAGACCAGTTGTTAAAAAATGAAAATGAGGAGTGTCTGTTCATTGCAACCTGACCCCAGTCTAAGATAATGGGAGAATGGTCAGAAAGGGTAGGAGTGGACACATGGTATATAATGTTGGGCCATTGGGTTAAGGAGACAATGTTGTGGAATGCTTTGTCCAGTCTATAGAAAGTTCTAGCACCAGTTCTACTGCAGTTGTTCCATGTGAAGTAGAAGCCATCAGAAGGGATGGTGGAAAGGTTAGAAGAGAATATAGAGTTGTTTAATGGTCTGGTATGTTGAAATGTTAGAGTAACACCTCCTTTTTTGTCTTGGGATGATTGCATGCAATTCCAATCTTCAACACAGATACAAGGAGTGGATGAAGTGGCAAGAGAAGGGAGAAGATCAAAAAGGATTTGTCTATGAGCTTTACTGTTTTCAACATATATAGCAGTTAAGTTGAAGGATTGGTTAGAGGGAAGGTGAGTGATTTTTGAGTGGATAAAATGTCTATGTACAATTAGAGGATCAACTTCGAAATTAATGGGATTCCAAAGGATAAGGAGTCTGCCATAGGGGGCTTGGGATAAGTTGTGAAGAATGTTCCATGAATTGTTTATATGGATTGCAGCTGCATGAGAGGTAGAGTGGTTGAGCTTTGTTTCGGCTAGTATTAAAATCTGAAGATTATTAGATATGACCAAGTTTTTATCTTCAATCAGTTTTGCCAGAGAGTTAGCCCCCCTGATGCTCCAGAATCCAATATTATCAATGGTGTGACTCATTGGGATAGAGAATAGGATGACCTGGTTCGGACTCCAGGTGAGTGAGTGGTGATTGATGGGGTAACAGAGTTTATTTGATCAAAGGAGAACTCGGTTCTATTATCCATATCATCGGTAAACTGGAAAATAGGGGTTTTCTTTGGTCTGCCCCTCTTATTCAGAGAGGGGGAAACATTGGTTGCTGATATTTGATTTGACAGCAGAGGGAATTTTTTTATGGCAGATACACAATGGAATAAGATGAAGGAGGTATAGTTTGAGGGGGAGGGTCAGAGGGAGAGGATAAGGAAGAGGAAGAGGGTAGAGAGGGAGTGGCAGAGGACATACTTGGATTTGAAGATGTGATGGGATTATCTGAATTTGTATGCATTTCAGTTTGAGGATGAGGATCAGTTTGCTGCTTTGAAAAGGGAAGAGATGAGGAAATGGGTACGGAGAGCATGTCAGGATGATTATTTGTAAGAGGGGCTAAATTTGGAATTGAAGATGAGTTTGGGTTTCCTGAATCTGATTGCATGGTTGGAGGAGGGTCAGATTTTGGATGCATGCCAGTGTGCATGGCATTTTGACACTGCGTGCTAGTGTGCATGTCATTTTGCATGGAACAAGATGAATGTTTAATTGAGTGTTCAGTGAGAGATGGTGGGCATTCCTTTCCAGCGATGTCTTTGCATAAAAAAGAGTCATCATCCATATCAAGGAGAGGAGCAAAAGAGTTTGAAGAAAGATATGTCTGTTGATCAGACAAGCAGTCAGAGGTTACTGGGACAGAAGATTTACCACAAGGCACTTTCTTTTCACTATCACTATTAGCAAAAACTGATATTCGTATGTTCAAATTATCCCTGTTTACATCTGAGATTGGAGAACTGGAACCAGTTTGTGGCTTACGATGACTTCAAGTGCTCCTCGTGTTCTCCCCGGCATAATCAGAGGTTTGCTCTGAGTTATTTTCAATGTTTTCCTCATTTCAATATTTAAGCGCTCTTCCCTGGCAACATCAACTTCGGGAATCATTGGAGATTTATTCGAGTCATTAACCCTTTCACTTCCCTCTTTATTCAGAATCACAATCACTCTTTCCCTTGATGATAAGCAGCTGACTTTGACTTCACCCATATTCTTTTGACCGGTTTCCTTCTTCTTCTAACTGGAATGAAATTATTATTTGAAATCTCCTCCTTTTTATCATTTTTATCCACCGCATCCAGTTTGAAGCCAACATTCACTTCTACTTCAGCCTAGTTATCCTTTTCTTCTCCCATAGCTTCAATTTCAGCTGTATGAACCTCACATTGCTTAGTTGAGTGACCAAATACTTTACAATGAGTGAAAATAATTGGAATCCATGAGTATTCAACTAAAACATTAGGACAGCTATCATCACCCACTGCCAAAAAACTTGGAAGCTCCTTTTCTGGTTTAATCTCTATCAAACATTTTGCTTACTTGAACCGCTTCGTTTTTTCTGTATTTTCATCAAAGCAGACTAGTTTTCCAATGTGACAAGCCAACCTGTTGATTCCTAAAAGAGTCCAAGACATTAGAGGAATCCTATATAAGTGAACCCAAACTGGCACACACTTGACTGTTGAATGAGCTGATCCAAATGATGGATTCCAGCTGCTGATTATGAACATGTGTCCTCTGATAAACATTGGATCACGTTGAAGAATTGCATACTTGTCTTTAGAGCAGGAAAATTTAAAATAGAAGTTATGCTTATCAAACAACATAATATAAGTACCTTTGAGCTTCCAAACTTTGTCAATGTGAGATTTAACAGCCATGTAATTGAGAGTACCATCAAGGAAGAACCCTACAAGAAAGTTAGACCAAGCCTTAACTCCTTCACTTATAACTGAATCAGGAGGAGCAATAGGGTTGCCATCATAATTAATATCAAAGTGAACAGGGGTATAATGGCCAGCATTTCTAGGTTTACCAAAGAAGAGAGAAGACCAAGGTTGTTGGGTTAGTGAACCAGAGGGGATAGAGGGAAGGACAGAGTAGGAGGGAAGTGAAGAGAAGGAAGAAGGAGCTAAGGTGGAGGAGGAGGAAAGAGGTGGGAATGGATCGGGAGGGGTAGGAGGAGGAACTGGTGATGGTGGTTGAGTATGGGGAGTGTCAGAGGGGGAGTCAGGAAGAGCGGCTAAGGGAATAGTTGGAGAAACAGTTGGAGGGATGGGCATAGGTATGGGAATGGGAATGGGGGGAAGGTGGACATGAGCAGACATGCTTTGAGGGTAAAATGATGATAAAAAAAACCCCTTCATTTGCTTAAGAATGCATAATATAACTTTCATAAAGTTTATACATATTTTATATTATACATACATATATTCTTATATTTATTTATATGATCAATTTAAGTTAAATAATCAATGATATATTGATATGATAAATGTGTATATATATATAATAAAATAATTTCTACGTAAATAAATTTATGAATTTTAGAACATGTAACATATGATTTATAATGTTGAAAAACAATTACTAATTCACCGAATTCAGTAATAATAATATGTTATTATAAAAATATAAATTTTTTGCTGGTTGTGAGCATTAACATAGAAAACATTTATAAAATGAAAAGTTTATTTATTTATTTGGATTATATATATGTATATGTGTGTGTGTATCTTTTATATATGCAACTGTCCACAAACCAACCAATTTTGTGACGGCATTTTGATGTACAAGATTCGTGATATAATATAACATCATATAATATAATAGATAAATATGAAATAGCAAAATTAAAACATAGATTTACCTTTCACCAAAGCCGTTGCGTTACATTGAAACGTTGAATTGATCTCCTTGAATTAGCTCACAAACCAGAAGGTGCAAATTTCCGGATTTCCAACCACCGACTATCGAATAAGATTGAATTTAATTTAGTATAAACTTGGGAATATTTCGTATTGTTTTTAGGAAGCCATGCTGTAACGACCCAGAATTTGAGCTTGTATTTCCGCTAAAAGGAATATTGAAAATTTATTAATCATTTTGGTTAATGATAGTTTAAATTAATTAATCTTTTAAATTAATTAATTTGAGAGTAATTAATCAATTTAATAGATGATGATTAAAATTGGTTTATCTTTAGATTTAATTAATCATTTTACTAATGATGTTTTATAATTAATTAATCATTTTAACAAATGATCATTTTAGTTTAATTAATTCTTTGAATTAATGATAATGGAGTTTAATTAATTCATTGAACTTAATTAATTATTTAATTAGTGATGATGGGATTAAATTAATTATTTCAATTAATGATAATTGAAATTAATAATCATTTTAATTAATGATATTTAAAAGTAATTAATCATTTTAAATAATGATATTTGAATTTAATTAATCATTTTAATTAATGATTGTTTTTGAATTTAATAATTGTTTTAACTAATGACTTTTAGAATTTAGCTAAATCAGCTTAATTAATAATGTTTTATAATTAAATAAATCATTTTAACAAATGATGTTTTAATTAACTGGTTTGACTAATGAAGTTTGGATTTAATTAATCTGATTAATTTATAATTATTTTAAACTTATTAATTGTTTTAATTAATGGAATTTAGAAATTCTTATCATTTTAATTAATGATGTTTGAGATTAATTAATTATTTAATTAATGGCTATTTGAATGTAATAAACCTTTTTAATTAATTGATTTAATAAAGGTAGTTAAAGTAAATTAACTAACATAATAAAAATTGCTTTAATAAACTGATTTAAAGTTAATAAACTGATTTAATGAAGATTTTAAAAGTTGATTTACCAATGTTATAAAAGTGTTTGGAAATAATTATCTATTTTATTATAGATAATGGATTTGTTTATTTAAAAGAGATTTTAAATGTGATTAATTATCTTTTGGGATAATTAATATTGTTTTTAAAGTATAAAAAGGAATTGGAACTCGATTATTGGGATGATAAGTTGGATAATCTTCTGGGTGTTCGGTCTGATGTTGGTGTAGGCCTTCGGGGTTGCGCACTTAGAAAAATTATTCTTTTAACGTTTTAACAATTTTAAAATTATTCTAAAAGTGTTTTACCAATACGGAAATCAAGCAAAATTTCGGTTCGTTTTTAAAAGTAAAAGTTTGATTCATTTATGAAAATAAATTATTTCCTTAAAGCGAATCACTTATATGGAAATGATTTATTTGTATAATTAGCACTAAACATCGAAGAAGTTAACTTGTCGCTATTTCAAAAGTTAAGAGTGATCGTTGGACATGACTTTGAGGTAACACTACCTTGACTTGTCTGGTATTACTGTTAACCAAGGAAAGTACAAGTTTGAATTCAATGAGTGGTGATAGGTATTAAAGACTTAATTTCCATATACGATCGTTTTATATCCTCGATAGTTGGTATCTCAGCTATTGGTTACTTCAGCTTTTTTATTATCGTCATTCTAAGACAATTTATTGCTCCGTTGAGCTTTGTTATCCTTTGTTGACAATGACTAAACCAAAAGCGCAAGAGGAAGCCAAGTTATGTGGGGTTGCTCCCATTAGGGTATTTTCACATCTCATCTAGATTTTTGTGTACTGTCACATGAAAAATGGTTAAGATTTAGATGTGAAATATTCTAATACTCGATAAGGTATGGTGGGTCCAGCTTGGTATTGTTCGAGAAGTGTCACAGAGTTTATGAGCTTCTCAGAAGTATATTACTAGAGATATACTTCAAGGGGGGTGCACCTTCTTATTCATTTGTTGGAAAATTTCCTTTCCTTATTTGATTCAAAAACCCTGAATCTGTTTTAGCTTTAAATTTCCATGAGTAGGGCCAACTCCTCATCACGGCATTTAAGTGTTTATTTAGTCCATTCTATCAAGTTTGGACTGTTACTTTATTTAGCCCATTCTATCGAGTTTGGACCGTTACCTTATTTAGTCCATTCTATCAAGTTGGACTGTTTTCCTTGTTCTATCCATTCTGTCTAGTTTGGATTTTACTCGGTTTATTTCCATTCTTTCAAGTCTGGTTTAATATTATTTATGCTCAATCATATTTGGTTTTGTTTCCTGATATTCATTTCTGCTCTTGCCTGTATGGATGTTATTCTTGTGAGGTCAAAACCCGTTTCGCATTAGCAGCGTGGTCTTATAGAATTTTAATATATGTTTCCCATTATTTGAATTATCTCACGCTGGTATTTTCGGACTAATCCAGGTGTTATTTATTTATAATGCTCGGGTCAGACCGAGTATTTTACCAGGTTGCCTTTGGTGTTAAGGAAATCATGGAAGGGAGCTGAAGATTCACCTATCTTTGTATTTTATTTTCTGCTGTATTATATAGTATACCTATCGGCATTTGTAAGGTCATCATTTTATAACTGTCTAGCCGATAAGGTTTGTTTTAACTCTGATATACTTTGTATTTTTAAAGAGACGGTTTCTACTGTCTTTGTTATATTATATATAATCGATTCAGTTGTGAGATTCTATTTTTCTTTGTTCTCTGTTCTTTTATTTTTATTTACTCTAATAATCTGCCCTTTTGTCGATTAAATGCACGACATTGGAACACAGTGGTAGTGTTTGGTGTCGACTTTCGATGGCCAAAATGACGGGTCATTACAGCATGGTATCAGAGCGCTAGGTTAAGCGAGAACCTTGGCTTGGTAGGGTTTGGCTCATTAGAGATAGGGTAAACAACACCCTAGAATGAGTTTGAGGGTATTATATATATGAGAACATATTTGTTAATGTTATAAAAACGTACTATGTTAATTGGTCTATTGAGTTTTTATGAATTCTGGTCGAGACGTGGGACGCCACGGTATCGATAGGGATTTCTAAACATTTGACCAAGGCCAACAAACATGTTGAAATTTTTGAAAATTTGGCAAATTAAATATTTTTCCTAGGATTATATTTGATATATATAATGGAATAATTTTCAAAACTCTATATATTTATATAGTGAGTTGGTTTAAAAGTGATAATATTTATTTATTATCACTATTGTTTGTTCGGTTATTCTTAACTTAAATGAAAAGCATAGACTGTTGTGTGTTGATTGCTAAATTGTGCTCGATTTATTTAGAAGCATTTATTGCTTGATTTAAAATGAACCCTCTGTGAATTAATTTTCACAATTTGATTATAAGTTGTTCGAAGAATATGATTAAATTAAGAATTCACCATTTAATAATGATGAGTTAAGGATTAAACTTTATAAAAAGTTGTACTATAATCTAAATAGTGGAATAAGATATTTAGAGAATAAATATTGGAGATAATTCTATTATAATAAAGAAGGATTATTATAATATGAAATAATTTTTATATAAAGGAAATTTATATAGATTTAGTTTGTAAAATGTGTTTAAAAAGGATTTTGAATTCAAATCCCTTTATTTTTGAAAAATAATTTCGGAAAGGTTTTTGAGAAAAAAAATGAAATTATTTGGGAAGTAAAATTATAAAGGGATGCATTTTCTTTGGGATAATTAGGAGGAAATTGTTTCGATTAATATTGTGGTAATTTGAATAATCTTCTAAGTGACGATCAAATATTTGCTTAGGCAAACTTGTGGAATACTTAGTAAATTATTCTCATTATCATCGTGCGATCAAAATAAGTTCAAATCCAAATGAACCCAAAGTGAGATTTAATTAATAAATCATTTGACATATAAAAAAAATATGCAGTATGCTTTCAAAAATAAGTTTTGAAATTAAAACTAGGTATCTAATTTTTGAGTTCCCTAAAAGGGAGTCGGTTTGACAATGAAGAGTATTTCTAACAAAAGATTGCTTTGATAAATAAGATTTTTCTTTTAGATAAGATATGGGGTAATTTAACACAGGTTTAAATTAGGTTAAATTAAGTAAGAAGGTTTTGATAAACATTGATTTATTAAAACCACATAATTGTTTAAACATCTAAGTAGTATGAACTACTTGTTGATTGGGTCAACCCATAAATATTATTCGTTCTAACACTATATGTTAAAAAGGTTAATAGGTTGACTCGGTTTTAAGAAATGGTAAATTGATTTAATCTCCATCGGGATCTTTGGAAAAAGTTAAAAATAAAATTTATATGTACTCTCAGGATATAAAAGAATATTATATAAGTAAATAAAGGGAATAAGTTATGATTTGATGTTTTATAAAGAAATAACTTTATAAGGTACTTTAAAACTTGGGTGAGAAATTATGAGATAACTCATAAATAATTTTAGTATTGAATAAAATACTAAGTGAATTAGAAATTAACATAATTAAGAAAACTAATAAAATATATAGTATAAATTTCCATTTTGTCCAGGTGAGTTTGGATAATCTTCTAAGCAATAACCAAAGGCTAATGACCAAAACAGTACGCTTAGATAATTATCTACATTTTTGGACAATTAAGGAAGTTTTGAACTTAAGTTAAAATTTGTTTGTTAGTCATTTGACATTTTAAAACAATGTTAAGTGATAAGTTTTCCCTTGTGGAATTTGATTGACTGTTGATGTTAATTTATTCCTTCATGGAATTTGATTGATTGGATTTGATTGAATTGATTGGTTATGTGATTTCGTATATCATTGTCTATAAAGTTTAAATATATAGACAAAGGATTTTGAATCATTGTTATTAGGACCTAAATCTCGGTGATTTCGAAAAAGGTAATTTTTGAAGATTTTGGGAAAGGAAAAGATATTTATTCGCTCTAGTTGATGTTTTTAGAGGAACCGGAATACCACTGGATGCTCCATGTAGTTCGTATTCTAGAGTTTCACCATAATTTATTTGGAGGAATCCCCTCCATGTCATTTTGATTTTGAGCTTTGATTTTCTCGTTTGAGAAATTTTAAAATAAAATTTTGAATTAAAAAACTCAGGTATTTAGATCTAAATTTATAATTGGAAAATTATTGATTGCATAACACCTATTACAGAATATTCTATGTATTTTGTTGCATATGATTGAAATATGGATGGTTGTAATACCCCAAAATTTTGTGAAAAATCATTTTTGAAAAATGATTTAATTTTGAAATATTTAGATTTAAATATGGTGAAGTCTCAGGAATAAATAGTGTGCAGGTATATGTGTGCACGTGCACACTGAAATGGCACAAGGAAGAACTCCAGATTTCTTGGATTTAAAACAAGAATTAAAGGGCAATACAAACATGATTTGGCAACATGGTTGTTTGATTTCTGAAATTATATGGATCATCTTAGAAAGTAAGAAAAAGTAGGCTTTACTTTAAATCAGTAAATAAATTTTATTTAAAACCCAGAAGAGAAAATTATGTATATTAACCTGTATACATATAGGTGCATATGCTTCTGAAATTAAAGAGAAATTAAAATAAGCTTAGATAAGATATGTGTACAAATATATATATTTTTAAACACTGAAAAGTATATATATATACATATATATAAGCAAGTAAAACTATGACATTAAAATGACATGAAATGTGATACAAGTTAATGAGCTTGTATAGGCAAAAATAGCAAAAGGGGATTTTCAGAAATAATTAAAATAAAAATAGGATAGTCACACTTTTAACATGACTAGGAGAGTGGCCATTTTCTGAAAAGTAAAAGAAAGAAAATGCAGCCTTTAAATTGGTTAATATGGCCGGGGTATTATGAATGAAAAATGCATGATGTTAGCCAGGACAGAAATGGAATTCTGTTTCAACAAAACCCTAGAGGAAAAATGCTTATAAATAGGCAGTTTAGCCAGTAGAATCATTTTTACCCCGAGCTGCACAAAAATAAGAAAAGAAGGAAAATATTGGAAGAAAGGAGAGAACACTCAAACAAGAATTTTCTGGATTAAACATTTAGGTGAGTAATCTCACTAAGTTCATGGCATTAAGACCTGAGATGAGGCAGCCACTTTTTATTTCCATTTATATATATTTCTGGTTTTGATGTATATGATTTCATCAATGCTTTCTGGATGTTTTATTTTAAATCTGATATGATTTAATATGGATGATTTTGGATGACCTTTGATTGGTTGAGACATTTGTCTTTGGATGAGTATCATACTGATTTATTTATACTCACAAATGTTAAAGTTTAGGATCTCAAAAATCATATAGAGAATACTCTCAGCTGTTATAGATCTATGGCATGGAAACTTTATAAAAATGATTAGAGCTGCATTATACTTGGTATAAGTGCTGAGGCTTGAAAAGAAAAATGTTAAGGGTGCAATAGAAATTTTCTAAGTGCTGAGCCCTTAATCAAATCAAAAAAAAAAGAGAAACCCACAAGCTAAAATTATGATTGAACCAGATCTTGAATCTGAATCAATCATAAAGGTTTGCAGATCAATATAACATGCCATGCCTCTTTTACAGTTGAAAATATTCTCATATTTTACTAAGATCAAGACATATTGACCCCATTTAGGAAATAACTGTCTGATTATTTCTGAGGAGAATTATGCTAGAAGAAATTATGGATGTTTCCATGTTTGCAGTGATATGTTCACTTAGCATATTTGATGATAGGATTTAAGACTATACACTAGTAAATAAACTAGGGAAGGGAAGGCCAAGAAAGCTGCTGGAATGCTTGTCATATTTGAAGTATGCAAGTTGGCACATGGTTTGTTTAAGCCCTGAGATCTTTGTGCAATGATGTGAATTAGTTCATTGCAATGTGTCCCAGTGATTCCTTAATAGCAGATGAGGCAGGAATTTAAATTGAATATTACAACCTGTAAATGAAGAAATAGGAATGTGGATATTTCTTAGGTTGAATGGTATGGAACCAAGATGATTCCAGTAAATGAAATTGATGCCAATAGATAATCATGTTTGCATGATTATGTATGCAAGTGAAGGAATGATAAGTGAATATATCATACCTGAATCAACTTAATTATACTATGTTAAAATATTTGATTGCAGAAATTTGCTTAAATAACAAGTTAGTACCCTTATATTCTCTATTGCTTAATATCATGAATGAATTGATGTTACTCATACCAGATCATAGATCTGACCCTTGTTTGCTCATGGCATCTGGGGTGTCTCATTTTAAAATGAGGCAGCCACTTATGTTCTTTCAGGTAACCCAGGCACTAAGTAAAAATGAAGTTATGGCTTTTATGGAGGAGTGAATGAACATGCTAGCTAGTTTCAATAAGAGTTTAAATCGATTATATCTGCATGTATTCAGGAAAAATTTTATGTTCTAAGATTTCCAGTTATGTAATGAATTCTATTATGGTTAGATGAACTAGTTGTATCATGTTAAATATATTGTTATGCACTAAGGTTTAAAATCTCAAAGGAAAAATCTGAGTGGGAAACAAGGAAATGATTTTAATTACTGATATGGATGTTTGGAAGAAAAATATGCATATGTAGTTGAGCTGTTGTTTTGTAAAGTTTATATTATGTAATAGTTAATCTTGAGATATAACAGAGCACTGAGTTTTAGAACAAAATCTGGATTTAGCAAGAAGTAAACTTAACAGGATTTTATTTTCTTTTTACTGAAATGCTTTGTAATTAAGTTTGAATTCATTTCTGAATTGAATTGAGAAGAGTAAGATGTTCTCCTAAAGCTTTAAACAGAGTGCAATGAAATTGAACTAGTGTGGCAGATACAGGATTCATGAGTTAACCAGCTTCAATTAAATGAAGTATTGGTTGATCATGATAGATTGTATTCTGAAAATAAAAATGCATTTCAAAGCTTAGTACATTTAGCAATTGATTCACCCAGTTTTCTGGAAAATGAGCAGAAATATTGACATGTACATGTACATCTGTGTACATGTTGATATTTGAGCAAAAAAAAAATATGATCATAAATTCTTAAAACAGTTGTAGGAATGGGATACAAAAATAGTAAGTAAGATGGATTGTTTTGTATGTTGGGTTATAGGCAAAAATTAAACATATATGTACAATTATAGGTAGGTATCAGATTTCTAACCTTTCAGAAAAAGAAAAAAAGAAGAAAACCAAAAATTGTGTTTGAACCGACCTGCATGGTACTCGAACTCGTGACCTTTTGTGTATAAGTTAGGCGCGTTTCCATTACGCCTAGATGTTGCTTGTGTTCAATTAGGATCCACTTTCTTTTATACTGAATCTAATATTATCCAGACTTTAAACACAATCATCAACATTAAAAGCTTGTTTACTACTGAATATTACTTGATCATTTCTTGATCCTAATGACAGGCTAAAGTACATATTTTAGTGGATTTTATGGCCAAAAATCTGGATACAATAATGTATCTGAATTACTAAATCTCTAAATCAAACAGGATGTTATTGAACAAAAAAAAATAATAAAGTATATACTCTGAATTTAAACAAGAAGAACACATACATCTTCATATGTATGTGTATATTATTAGATATGCACTGATATATTTATATTGGTAAGTTATTTTGATCCTGGATATATTTTGGTTATTGGAAAAAGAAAATGACCTTGGAAAATATGTTTGTAATGAATGATATATCAATATATCATCTCATAGCAAAAAAAAAAAATCCTTATGAAATTAGGGTGGAAATAGGAGGGTCATTTCAGTTGGTATCAGAGCTATGTTATTCAACATAGTAGAAGTAAGGATCAAGTTCTTAGATAGAAAAATAAAATTAAAAGGAACTAAATATCAAACTAACCAGCTATGTAAATTATTATTAGCAAACTATGGTAGGGAGACCACCAAATCAGGGAGCAGGATCTTCCCATGCACCACCAATGGTTAATCTGCAAGACTTGGTGAGAGCATTTAGGGATGGGGCAGGACAAAGGCAAGAAAATCCCTATGAAGAACTCTCAAAACTGCTTAAGACATATACTCATTTAGGAGGCAAAAGCTTTGAAGGGATAGAGAGTATCATGGAAATTCAAACATGGTTGAGAACATTGGAAAGAATTTTCAATGACATGCAACTTGATGATCAAAGAAAGAGGCAAGTGGCTTCAAGACAGCTGAAAGGAGTAGCTTTAGGCTGGTGGGAAGTAATCATTGCAGGAAGGAATGAGAATGAAATCACTTGGAATCAATTCAAAGAGATGTTGGAGGCAAGGTTTGTACCAGCATCAGCAAAGACTACCTTGCTAGAAGAATTCATTAGGCTTAGACAAGGAACCATGACTGTCACAGAATACACTCAAAAGTTTGAGGGACTTTCCACATATGGAGCAATGCTTGTGGCAGATGAAGCATCTAAAAATGATAGGTACATAAAAGGTCTAAACCCAGGACTTAGCAGAGCTATGTTACCTTATGCAGACAAGACTTTTGATCATGTGATAGACTTAGCTTTGAGGTTGGAGCAGCATGACAAGGAAAGGGAGAAGTTCAGAAATTTTAAGAGCAATAATAACAAGAAAGGTAAGGGGAGGTATCACCCTTATGATAAGAAGAAAGAAGAGGCTAGTAACAAAAGCACTGGAGATGTCAAAGCTAAGGAAGACAAGAAGAAAATTGTGTGCCATCAGTGTGGAAAAGAAGGGCATATCAAACCAAAATGTCCAGAGTTGAAAGGAGGAGCTTTCAAATGCTATCTATGTGGGAAAGAGGGACATATGAAGAGGCATTGTCCTGAGTATAAACAGCAAGGCAAATTGGCAAATTTGGAAGGAAAAGGCAAAGCCACAGTGGAAAGTAACACTGTAAACCATAGCCAAGTGGAAGGTACATTACTTATTTGTACCATACCCATAACAGTAGTGTATGATACTGGGGCAACTCACTCCTTAATTTCTTATGAATTGGTTAAAGTGCTAAAACTGAATTGCATATTAGTTGAAACCCCATTGCATATACACAGTCCATTGGGGAGTTCTAGTGTCTTAAATATGATTTGTGTGGATGTGGAGTTAAACATAGGAGGAAATATTTTTATTTCCAATTTATATGTTTTGAATTACCCAAATATAGGTGTTATATTGGGGGTAGACTGGTTAAGGCAATTTAAAGCCATAATTAATTTAGACTCATCCACCATATCATTGCAAAATTCTAGAGGCCAGAGAATCACAGTTTTATGTGAGGTAGCTAAGGAAGGAAAACTATATCATTTAGTTGACTTAGAAAAAGATCTGAGTGAACTAACCATTGAAGAAATTCCCATAGTTAATGAATACTTGGATGTGTTTGGGGAAGTTAAGGGTGTTCCACACCACAGACCAGTTGAGTTCCAAATTAATCTCATTCCAGGAGCAAGTCCAATAATTAAGAAACCTTATAGAATGGGGCCAAGTGAACTGAAAGAATTGAAAAATCAGTTGGAAGAATTAGAAGGCAAGGGATTTATAAGGCCAAGCAATTCCTGCTGGGGTTCTCCAGTAGTGTTTGTAAGAAAACATGATGGTACCTTGAGAATGTGCATAGATTACAGGGAGCTAAATAAAGTAACCATCAAGAATAAATACCCATTGCCTAGAATAGATGATCTCTTTGACCAACTCAGTGAAGCTAAAATATTTTCTAGGCTAGACTTAGCATCAGGATTCCATCAAATGAAGGTTGAAGACTCAAGTGTTAAGTACACTGCATTTAACACAAGATATGGCTTATATGAATTTTTGGTTATGCCATTTGGTTTGACAAATGCTCCTTCATATTTTGTTGATTTGATGAATAGAATATTTAGAGATTATCTAGACAAATTTGTACTGATTTTTATTGATGACATTTTGATTTATTCTAAGACAGTGGAAGAGCATAAAAATCATTTGCATTTAGTTTTGTCAAGACTAAGGGAAAATGATTTAAAGGCAAAATTTTCAAAATGTGCATTTTGGAAAGAAGAAGTGCATTTCCTTGGGCATGTCATCTCTGCCAAAGGGATATCAGTAAACCCTAACAAGGTAGTGGCAATCCAAGCATGGAAAAGGCCTAGCACCATCAGTGAGATTAGATCATTTATGGGGATGGCAGGATATTATAGGAGATTCATAAAAGATTTCTCAAAAATATCATCACCACTTACCAATTTAACTAGAAAGAACCAAGCCTTTGTATGGACAGAAAAATGTGAGCAAGCTTTTATCAAAATAAAGGAAGCTCTGATAAATGCACCAGTATTGAGAGTGCCAGAAGGAAATGAAAATTTGGTTGTGTACACTGATGCAAGTGGCTCTGGGTTAGGGGCTGTGTTGATGCAGCAAGACCAGGTGGTAGCCTATGCATCTAGGCAATTAAAGCCACATGAAACCAGGTATGCAACCCATGATCTTGAACTAGCAGCAGTTGTGTATGCTTTGAAACTTTGGAGACATTATTTGTTAGGTGCCAAATTCATTTTGTACACTGATCATAAGGCACTGAAATATTTATTCTCACAAAAAGATTTGAACATGAGGCAACATAGATGGGTAGAGTTCCTAGCTGCCTATGATCTAGATATACTGTATACACCAGGCAAGGCAAATAAAGTTGCAGATGCCTTGAGTAGACAACATGCCAAAGTAGCCATGTTGATGATGGAAGAGTTTAGGGATTTGTCTATACTTACTGATTTGGAAATTGAGGAAAGTAGTGAGGAACAAATGATGCCCATTGAAGAAGGTGAAGGTAAAGGGAAATTAAGTATGATATCTCTGCAATCAGATTTACTTCTTAAGATTGGGCAAATGCAGGAACAAGACCTAAACATGGTGGAAAAGAAAATGCTCATATCAAAAGGGGAGGAAGTAATAAATTATCAAGTTGATAAAAATGGGTATTTGAGGAATAAAAACAGGATATGTGTTCCAGAAAATATAGAACTGAAAGAGGAAATATTAAATGAGTACCATAGGAGTAAGTACTCCATACACCCAGGTAGCACCAAGATGTATCAAAATTTGAAAAGAAATCTTTGGTGGAAGGGGATGAAGTCAGATGTGGCCAGATATGTTGCAAGGTGCATGACTTGCCAACAAGTCAAGGCAGAGACACAAAGGCCATCAGGACTATTGCAACCCCTTAGCATACCACAGTGGAAGTGGGAGGATATATCTATGGATTTCATAGATGGTCTGCCTAGATCTAAGAAGGGAAACACAAGTATATGGGTAATTGTGGATAGGCTAACTAAGGTAGCACATTTTATCCCAGTTAGAGCAGAAAGAAATGCTCCAAAATTGGCTCAAATATTCATGAAAGAGGTAGTAAGGTTGCATGGCATACCTAAAACCATTGTAAGTGATAGGGATACCATCTTCACCTCAAGGTTTTGGAAAAGTTTTCAAGAGGCTATGGGGAGTGAATTGTGCTTAAGCACTGCCTACCATCCACAATCAGATGGTCAAACTGAGGTGGTGAACAAAGTCTTAGAGGATTTGTTGAGAGCATGTACACTGGACTTTGGAGGCAACTGGGAAGACCACCTCCATCTAGCTGAATTCACATACAATAACAGTTACCAAAGCACCATAGGGATGGCACCATTTGAAGCCTTATATGGCAAGCCATGTTTATCACCTATATGCTGGGTAGAGGCTGGAGAAAGGGCTGTTCTTGGACCTGAATATGTTAAAGAAACTACAGAGAGAATTGGGTTAATAAGAAAAAGAATAGCAGCAGCTCAAGATAGGCAAAAGAAATTTGTAGATAGGAAGAGAAAGCAAGTGGAATATGAAGTGGGAGACTTTGTTTTCATCAAGATTTCACCTATAAAGAAAGTCATGAGATTTGGCAAGCAAGGTAAGCTTACACCAAGGTATGTTGGACCCTATAAAATTCTGGAAAGAATTGGTTCATTGGCTTACAAATTAGAACTACCAGAGGAGATGAAAGCAATGCATAATGTTTTTCATGTGTCCCAACTTAGAAAATGGGTACATGATAAGGAAGACATTTTGGAAGAGCCTACCAAAATTCAAATAAATCCTGACTTGGTTTATGAAAAAGAACCAGTGGGGATTGTAGCCAAGGAAGAAAAGAAATTAAGGAGCAAAACCTTGAAACTAGTTAAGATCCAGTGGAGTAGTGATCCTAATGACTGCACATGGGAGTTAGAGGATAAGATTAGAATGGATTATCCTAAGCTTTTTGCAAATTAAAAGGTAATTTTTTTTTTCTTTCTGGAAAAATTATTTGTTATGCATGGTTGATATGGTTGAATTTGTTTGCTTATGCATAAGTTTGATAAGTTTTCAGAAAAGAAAAAGATGCTCACTATAAATGTTAGAAAAATTGTGAGGACACAATTCCTAAAAGGAGGGGTGAATGTAATACCCCAAAATTTTGTGAAAAATCATTTTTGAAAAATGATTTAATTTTGAAATATTTAGATTTAAATATGGTGAAGTCTCAGGAATAAATAGTGTGCAGGTATATGTGTGCACGTGCACACTGAAATGGCACAAGGAAGAACTCCAGATTTCTTGGATTTAAAACAAGAATTAAAGGGCAATACAAACATGATTTGGCAACATGGTTGTTTGATTTCTGAAATTATATGGATCATCTTAGAAAGTAAGAAAAAGTAGGCTTTACTTTAAATCAGTAAACAAATTTTATTTAAAACCCAGAAGAGAAAATTATGTATATTAACCTGTATACATATAGGTGCATATGCTTCTGAAATTAAAGAGAAATTAAAATAAGCTTAGATAAGATATGTGTACAAATATATATATTTTTAAACACTGAAAAGTATATATATATATATATATATATATATATATATATATATATATAAGCAAGTAAAACTATGACATTAAAATGACATGAAATGTGATACAAGTTAATGAGCTTGTATAGGCAAAAATAGCAAAATGGGATTTTCAGAAATAATTAAAATAAAAATAGGATAGTCACACTTTTAACATGACTAGGAGAGTGGCCATTTTCTGAAAAGTAAAAGAAAGAAAATGCAGCCTTTAAATTGGTTAATATGGCCGGGGTATTATGAATGAAAAATGCATGATGTTAGCCAGGACAGAAATGGAATTCTGTTTCAACAAAACCCTAGAGGAAAAATGCTTATAAATAGGCAGTTTAGCCAGTAGAATCATTTTTACCCCGAGCTGCACAAAAATAAGAAAAGAAGGAAAATATTGGAAGAAAGGAGAGAACACTCAAACAAGAATTTTCTGGATTAAACATTTAGGTGAGTAATCTCACTAAGTTCATGGCATTAAGACCTGAGATGAGGCAGCCACTTTTTATTTCCATTTATATATATTTCTGGTTTTGATGTATATGATTTCATCAATGCTTTCTGGATGTTTTATTTTAAATCTGATATGATTTAATATGGATGATTTTGGATGACCTTTGATTGGTTGAGACATTTGTCTTTGGATGAGTATCATACTGATTTATTTATACTCACAAATGTTAAAGTTTAGGATCTCAAAAATCATATAGAGAATACTCTCAGCTGTTATAGATCTATGGCATGGAAACTTTATAAAAATGATTAGAGCTGCATTATACTTGGTATAAGTGCTGAGGCTTGAAAAGAAAAATGTTAAGGGTGCAATAGAAATTTTCTAAGTGCCGAGCCCTTAATCAAATCAAAAAAAAAAAGAGAAACCCACAAGCTAAAATTATGATTGAACCAGATCTTGAATCTGAATCAATCATAAAGGCTTGCAGATCAATATAACATGCCATGCCTCTTTTACAGTTGAAAATATTCTCATATTTTACTAAGATCAAGACATATTGACCCCATTTAGGAAATAACTGTCTGATTATTTCTGAGGAGAATTATGCTAGAAGAAATTATGGATGTTTCCATGTTTGCAGTGATATGTTCACTTAGCATATTTGATGATAGGATTTAAGACTATACACTAGTAAATAAACTAGGGAAGGGAAGGCCAAGAAAGCTGCTGGAATGCTTGTCATATTTGAAGTATGCAAGTTGGCACATGGTTTGTTTAAGCCCTGAGATCTTTGTGCAATGATGTGAATTAGTTCATTGCAATGTGTCCCAGTGATTCCTTAATAGCAGATGAGGCAGGAATTTAAATTGAATATTACAACCTGTAAATGAAGAAATAGGAATGTGGATATTTCTTAGGTTGAATGGTATGGAACCAAGATGATTCCAGTAAATGAAATTGATGCCAATAGATAATCATGTTTGCATGATTATGTATGCAAGTGAAGGAATGATAAGTGAATATATCATACCTGAATCAACTTAATTATACTATGTTAAAATATTTGATTGCAGAAATTTGCTTAAATAACAAGTTAGTACCCTTATATTCTCTATTGCTTAATATCATGAATGAATTGATGTTACTCATACCAGATCATAGATCTGACCCTTGTTTGCTCATGGCATCTGGGGTGTCTCATTTTAAAATGAGGCAGCCACTTATGTTCTTTCAGGTAACCCAGGCACTAAGTAAAAATGAAGTTATGGCTTTTATGGAGGAGTGAATGAACATGCTAGCTAGTTTCAATAAGAGTTTAAATCGATTATATCTGCATGTATTCAGGAAAAATTTTATGTTCTAAGATTTCCAGTTATGTAATGAATTCTATTATGGTTAGATGAACTAGTTGTATCATGTTAAATATATTGTTATGCACTAAGGTTTAAAATCTCAAAGGAAAAATCTGAGTGGGAAACAAGGAAATGATTTTAATTACTGATATGGATGTTTGGAAGAGAAATATGCATATGTAGTTGAGCTGTTGTTTTGTAAAGTTTATATTATGTAATAGTTAATCTTGAGATATAACAGAGCACTGAGTTTTAGAACAAAATCTGGATTTAGCAAGAAGTAAACTTAACAGGATTTTATTTTCTTTTTACTGAAATGCTTTGTAATTAAGTTTGAATTCATTTCTGAATTGAATTGAGAAGAGTAAGATGTTCTCCTAAAGCTTTAAACAGAATGCAATGAAATTGAACTAGTGTGGCAGATACAGGATTCATGAGTTAACCAGCTTCAATTAAATGAAGTATTGGTTGATCATGATAGATTGTATTCTGAAAATAAAAATGCATTTCAAAGCTTAGTACATTTAGCAATTGATTCACCCAGTTTTCTGGAAAATGAGCAGAAATATTGACATGTACATGTACATCTGTGTACATGTTGATATTTGAGCAAAAAAAAAATATGATCATAAATTCTTAAAACAGTTGTAGGAATGGGATACAAAAATAGTAAGTAAGAAGGATTGTTTTGTATGTTGGGTTATAGGCAAAAATTAAACATATATGTACAATTATAGGTAGGTATCAGATTTCTAACCTTTCAGAAAAAGAAAAAAAGAAGAAAACCAAAAATTGTGTTTGAACCGACCTGCATGGTACTCGAACTCGTGACCTTTTGTGTATAAGTTAGGCGCGTTTCCATTACGCCTAGATGTTGCTTGTGTTCACTTAGGATCCACTTTCTTTTATACTGAATCTAATATTATTCAGACTTTAAACACAATCATCAACATTAAAAGCTTGTTTACTACTGAATATTACTTGATCATTTCTTGATCCTAATGACAGGCTAAAGTACATATTTTAGTGGATTTTATGGCCAAAAATCTGGATACAATAATGTATCTGAATTACTAAATCTCTAAATCAAACAGGATGTTATTGAACAAAAAATAATAATAAAGTATATACTCTTAATTTAAACAAGAAGAACACATACATCTTCATATGTATGTGTATATTATTAGATATGCACTGATATATTTATATTGGTAAGTTATTTTGATCCTGGATATATTTTGGTTATTGGAAAAAGAAAATGACCTTGGAAAATATGTTTGTAATGAATGATATATCAATATATCATCTCATAGCAAAAAAAAAATCCTTATGAAATTAGGGTGGAAATAGGAGGGTCATTTCAATGGTTGATTGCATGTAGATTTGTATCAGACTAGTTGTTGCATGTAGAGTTACATCACATTGCTTATATCAACTTGATTTTCTTTTAGATTTTTGTAAGTACGGGTATGCAAGAGATATCTATCGATTCCTGGGTACCTGCATTTGCATAGAAGATAATAAATTACTTGCCAAAATATAAATCAAACGCAAAAATGTATGTAACAAATTTAGAAAATTTAAATTGGTTGATGATTTTATGCCCCGGATATGGGAGGCCACTTGGCTTTTATTTTCTTTGATTGGTTTGGAGCCCGTGGAGGATATTTATAGTTGTACCGATCGAGCCACGCAAAGGTGACGATGGCAAAATTTTCCGAAAATTTAAGAGTTAGAATTTTTTTAAAAACTTTGGAAAAATTTTGACAACTAAAATTTGATTTTTGAGTTATAACTTGGAATAAATGATTGGAAGAAATTAGTTGGTATATGTAAATGAATTTAAAAGACTGGGAAATCTAGGAATCTATCCTAGCTAATTGGTTTTGAAAAGTTAATAAGTAATCACTCATTTTAATTAATAGTTTTAAACTTAAGGGTTTGGAAACATTTTCTTCCTTAGGAATTTCGGGGACAAAATTCGTTTAAGGGGGGAAGAATGTAACGACCCGAAATTTCACTACTTTGATTTGCGTATATTTAGTTAATTTTAAATATTTAAATAAATGGTTTTATAATGAAAATAAAACTCTTTTTTAATAATAAATATCAATGGTGAAAATTTTTTTTAAATTTTTTTACAAAAATATATAGTTCGATGTAAAACAGAAAATGTGACCGGAAATCGTTTTCCGAATTTTCGATGTTTCATCGTATAAAAGTTGTTTGAAATGTTGTGTACACATTTGTATATATATTCAAATATATGAAATGTTATAACATAGATTAGTAATTTAGTTAGGGTTAAGTGTAATTAATTAAGTTAAGAAAATGATGATATGATATTTTGGCAACTATAATAAAGAAATAAAAGAAAATGTCACATCGGGGGGGGGACATGAATTGACATATTGTCAACTTGAGTACAAGCATTAAATGGCATGGTGACTTGATGTGGAAGGGAGGAGACTATGGTGGCATTGATATGATAGGAGGAGGAGGACATGGCGATGTGGCATTCATGGAATGAAGGGTAAAGGACGAGGGGTAGTTTGGTAATTCAACATGTTAACATAATATATAAACTAATTTTCCTCATTGTTATTTCACTTTCTCATTCTCTTTTCCATTTTGAAAACTTTTCTAAGCATGGAAACAAAACTTCCATGGCTTGTATATTTAGTTTTTAGGTTTTAAAGTTTTTAAAAATCAAATTCTTACTTTAAAAACTTGGTTTTAATTCACTTGTTTTCATCTCCACTTTCTCCTTTTTTCCTTCTACTTCATTCGGTCATAACTTTCTCCACACTAAACCAAATCAAATTTCATTTTCAAACCATGTATATTTCCAGTGGTTACAACTTTGTTACCACTTTTTCTTATTTAGAGCTTAGATGCTCCAAAAATTCATTTTTTTTGCAAGAGTGTTTTTGAACCTAGATTTTGATGTCTAAAAATACCCCTCACTGTTTTGGCTATAACTTCCTCAAATTTTAACTTTTTGAGTAATTCTTTTTTTAAATGATAGAGGAAAGAATAATCTAAAACTTTCCTTTTGACCACGTTTCCAAAATCTGAGAGGAAAGGGTCCAAAAGTCGATTGCAAAATGAACCATTTTCGAGAAGAATTTGTGGTTTTTCAAGCTTTCCGAGCGCTAAAGTATTTCAAGTTTTCAAAACCTTTGGTAAGTTTAACTCATATTCAATTTTATTATATCATATCAATGATGTTATAAATGTTTATTGATTGTTAGGATGTTAGTTAAAATTATTTGATTGCTTGTTTGGTTTAATTTCCGTTTGGAAAATGGATGACATATTAAATTGATCGTTATAAGCCCATATGATCATCTATTTATTATCCATAACCACTGTTTTGCAGGAAAAATCTGTAGAGAGACCCAAAGGGGGTTTCTCGACCATAAATTATTTATTTACACCCATATGCTATTATTGATAGTTTGTTGAAATTAATTACTGATATTTTCTTTATAGTTTAAATGTCGTTATAGCGATTTTCGCTATATTATCATTTATTAAATTTCAACCCAAAAACACTGTCATATGAACTTGAGCTTGTATTTCTGCTAAAAAGAGTATTAAAAATTTATTAATCATTTTGGTTAATGATAATTTAAATTAATTAGTCTTTTAAATTAATTAATTTGAGAGTAATTAATCAATTTAATAGATGATGATTAAAATTGGTTTATCTTTAGATTTAATTAATCATTTTTGCTAATGATGTTTTATACTCAACTAATTGTTTTAACTAATGATTATTTTAGTTTGATTAATTCTTTGAATTAATGATAATGGAGTTTAATTAATTCATTGAACTTAAATTATTTTAACTAGTGATGATGGGATTAAATTAATTATTTCAATTAATGATAATTGAAATTAATAATCATTTTAATTAATGATATTTAAAAGTAATTAATCATTTTAAATAATGATATCTAAATTTAATTAATCATTTTAATTAATAATTGTTTTTGAATTTAATTAATTGTTTTAACTAATGATTTTTAGAATTTAGTTAAATCAGCTTAATTAATAATGTTTTATAATTAAATAAATCATTTTAACAAATGATGTTTTAATTAATCGGTTTGACTAATGAAGTTTGGATTTAATTAATCTGATTGATTTATGATTATTTTAACTTAAGTAATTATTTTAATTAATGGAATTTAGAATTTCTTATCATTTTAATTAATGATGTTTGAGATTAATTATTTATTTAATTAATGGCTATTTGAATTTAATAAAACTTTTTAAATAATTGATTTAATAAAGGTAATTAAAGTATATTAACTAATATAATAAAAATTTCTTTAATAAACTGATTTAAAGTTAATAAACTGATTTAAAGTTAATACACTAATTTAATGAAGATTTTAAAAGTTGATTTACGAATGTTATAAAAGTGTTTGGAAATAATTATCTATTTTATTATAGATAATGGATTTCTTTATTTAAAAGAGATTTTAAATGTGATTAATTATCTTTTGGGATAATTGATATTGTTTTTAAAGTATAAAAAGGAATTGAAACTCGATTATTGGGATGATAAGTTGGATAATCTTCTGAGTGTTCGGTCTGATGTTGGTTTAGGCATTCGAGGTCGTGCACTTAGAAAAATTATTCTTTTAACGTTTTAATAGTCTGGAACTAATTCCAAAAGTGTTTTACCAATACAAAAATCAAGCAAAAGTTTGGTTCATTTTTAAAAGTAAAAGTTTGATTCGTTTATGGAAATAAATTATTTCCGTAAAGCGAATCAACTTATGGAAACGATTTATTTGTATAATTAGCACTAAACATCGAAGAAGTAAACTTGTCAGTATTTCAAAAGTTAAGAGTGATCATTGGACATGACTTTGAGGTAACACTACCTTGACTTGTCTGATATTACTGTCAACCAAGGAAAGTACAAGTTTGAATTCAATGAGTGGTGATAGGTATACAAGACTTAATTTCCATATACGATTGTTTTATATCCTTGATAGTTGGTATCTCAGCTGTCGGTTACTTCAGCTTCTTTATTATCGTTATTCTAAGATAATGTATTACTCCGTTAAGCTTTCTTATCCTCTGTCCGAAATGACCAAACCAAAAGCGCGAGAGGAAGCCAAGTTATGTGGGGTTGCTCCCATTAAGGTATTTTCACATCTCATCTAGATTTTTGTGTACCGTCGTGTGAAATGCGATAAAGATTTTGATGTGAAATATTCGGATACTCGGTAAGGTTTGGCGGGCTCCGGCTTGGTGTTGTCTGAGAAGTGTCATGGAGTATATGAGCTTCTCAAAAGTATATTACTAGAGGTATAGTTCAAGGGGGTGCACCTTCCTAGTCATTTGTTGGAAAATTTCCTTTACTTATTTGATTCGAAAACCCTGAATCTATTTTAGCTTTAAATTGCAATGAGTAGAGCCAACTCCTCATTCATCATAGCATTTAAGTGTTTATTTAGTCCATTCTATCGAGTTTGGATTGTTACTTTATTTAGCCCATCCTATTGAGTTTGGACTGTTACCTTATTTAGTCCATTCTATCAAGTTGGACTATTTTCCTTTTTCTATCCATTCTGTCCAGTTTGGATTTTACTCGGTTTATTTCCATTCTTTCAAGTCAGGTTTAATATTATTTATGCTCAATCATATTTGGTTTTGTTTCCAGATATTCATTTCTGCTCTTGCCTGTATGGATGTTATTCTTGTGAGGTAAAAACCCATTCCGCGTTAGCGGCGTGGTCTCATGGAGTTTTAATATATGTTTCCCATTATTCGAGTTATCTCACGCTGATATTTTTAGATTGATCCAGCTTTTATTTATTTATAATGCTCGGGTCAGACCGACAATTTTACCAGGTTGCCTTTGGTGTTAAGGAAATCATGGAAGGGAGCTAAAGATTCACATATCATAGTATTTTATTTTCCGCTGTATTATATAGTATACCTATCGGCATTTGTAAGGTCAGGATTTTATAACTGTCCAGTTGATAAGGTCTGTTTTAACTCTGATATACTTTGTCTTTTTAAAGAAACAATTTCTATTGTCTTTGTTATATTATATGTTGTCGATTCAGTTGTGAGATTTTGTTTTTCTTTGTTCTCTGTTCTTTTCTTTTTATTTACCCTAACAATTTGCCCTTTTGTCGATTTGATGCGCGGCATTGGAACACAGTGCTAGTGTTCGGTTTCGACTTTCAATGGTCAAAATGGAGGGTCGTTACACATGGCCAAAATTTCCGGTCTAGAAATGTGGTTTTTAGTAAAGAGGTTTTAAGAAATGAAAGGGCTAAGTTTTATTTGAAAAAGAGAGGTAATATTGTGATTGATTCCCTTGTAACTCGCATAGCCTTTTCAATTTTAAACTAAAAGAAAACCCCTTCATTCTCCCATACCATGTCCAGCCACACCTAAGTTGATCAAGGCTGGCTTATGTGTGCATGTCCATGGACCTTAAACATATTTAAGTCCATACAAAAAATTCCCACATTTAAATCTGCGTACCGATATCGTATACCTATTAGTATATTTATAACTGTTATAAATACATTGTTTAACCATGTTCAATATATGAAGTAAAATTTTATAATTAATATTTCATAAATATTAATTAATTTAATTAATTTATAATGATTATAAATTAATTAAATCAAGAGGTCAAAGAAATATTTAATGTTTTGGTTGTGTGATGCTTAGATGTAAATTTGGTCAGCGATTAATATCGAATAATTTGAATATTAACATTCACACGTCACTTAGAAGGTGGTGTGAAATTTTGGCCAAATTTATCCCTTACTTGGTTTTGGTAAAATCCAATTTTACTTTGTTAAGCATTACCTGGCTGTAACGATTATTTACACCAATTTTCTTCATCAAAACCGTATTACAACAACCGAGAAGTTCGAACGCTTTATATCTAAATATTATAATTATTAAAATATTTAAATCTTTGATTTAATGATAAAAAATGATTTCATAAACTTATAAAACTCTTTTTAAATAATAAATAGAGATGGTAAACTTTTAATTTATAATTATGGGATTAAACTTGTTTTATTAATAATTCCTTTTAATAAACGTGTGAAATTATCATTCCGGGGTACTGTCTTGGATTTTGAGAAACCAGTGTCATTAAGTCCGAAATAATAAAATGATGTACAACGATGAGTTTCGTGATGATCGAATGTGCTGTGTGGTCATGCGAGCTCGAAACATGTAGTAATTAATATCAAGAATTAAATATAATATATTATTCATTGTAAATACACTTCTACCCTTAACCCTCATCCTCACTCATCCCTAACACTCCTCTTTTCCTCTTTCCCTTTTCCTTTTCATTTTCCGGTAAACAAAATGTAGCCACCTCCTTCCCATAATTCTTCCTGGAGTTAGAAGCGTCATTAGAGCTCATCGTTAGGTTTGTTAAGTTTGTATTAGCAAAGGATTCGAATCAATGTAGTCGAAGTTGAATGCGGCGATGGTCGAGTTTTAATGGTCGTGCCTATGGGGCATATTGATGCTAAAGGAGGAGATAGGCCTTGGCGTTGGGGGCGTTGAGTTTCTCTGGCGAAGGTAAACTTATGGGAGGAGTTTGGTGAGGTGCATCTGAGAATAGCAGAATGTGACATTTGGTTTGTCGCATACAGGCTTGGGTCGCAATGAGGAGGAAGTGGCCGGAGAAGGAATCGAGACCATGGCTAAACTCGTGGCGGCATGAGGAGATGATTGGCGGTGGTTGGAGGCGCTCTAGAGGCCTGAGGTGATTCACGTCATTTTACTGTGCAGAGGGAGGCATCAGGTCGAGGCCGTAGGGAGGGGATCGAGCTTAGGATCTTCAGGTCCGACGAGTCAAGTTTGTGAAGATAAGAACGATGGAGTGGACGATGTTTGATTTCATGGAGTGGAGCTTCGTGTCGTTGGGTTGGAGTGCACGACAATGGTGCGTGTGCACAATTCTTATGTGCAGGAAATCAATTTAGGAGAGGGAAGAAGATTTAAAAGATAATTAAGCTAATTATTTAATTTATTAAAGTTAATTAATTAATAATTAATCTGTTTTCTTATCAAAACAATAACTTTTACATACGAGGTCTAATCGAGATGCCGTCATCGTCGTTGCATTCGTTACGGGATTTCTATGACTTGGTTGGCTTAGGCTTGAGTGAGTCTAATTACTAGTTAATTTATATATGTTGTGTATATAATGTTGTGCAAAATATAAAATCAATAGCAAACAATGCAAGTTATTACTTTTGGACCCCTCCTTGCTTTGGAAAGCAAGTGACAACATTATATATAGTATAATTTATGTTATAACCCTTTAGAACATGTATCATGCCTAGACTTTTTTACATGGTTGGTAATGTTGTTGTTTGATAAAGTCGGAAATTGTGTGTGAATGGTTGAAGCGATATTGTCGCTATAAACGCACTTTGAAATCTCTTGTATTTAACATGTGTTAAATTGGTAAATTTGAATATATTGGGTTGTTCTACACATGTTTTGAGTGTGTTTGACCTAAAGAAGTTGGTCTGGAAAGTTATAGAAATTGTGAAACAAAGTTGTGTTGAAAATCTTAGTTTTTAGTAAAGTGTAAATGGCTTTAATTTAGATATTTTCCCCAAATCTTTTTACAAAGAATTTGTGAAAAGTTATTAAAATATTTTAATAAGAAGTTTAAAGTTTAAATATGTTTTATAATTATTTCTAAATTTCAAAAAAAAGGTTTTAAATTATGAAACTTGCTTTATGTTTTTTAAATAAGTTATAAATTAAAGTATTTTGAAGCAATATTTTAAGAAATATTTTAAACCATATTTTAAAGTACATTTTAAGTATATATAGTTTTTAGTAAATTTATAATTATTTTATTAAAATAATTCGGAGCTTATGTAATATAAATATCATTTTAAAGAGGTTTTTAGTAAATACATAAGTGGGAAAAAAGTAAATTAAGCCTTTTATAAAGTTTAAATGGGAAGTTTGGTTTAACACTTTGTTAAAATAAGTGTTTTTGTGAAGTTAAGTGAAAGTACAGTAATTTGTTAAATTAATGTGGAGATAAGTAATTATAATGAGGATTGTAATTGTGACTTTAGTAAGGAATACTTTAAAGTAGTAATAGGAGAAATGGTTTTGGGTTTGTTGTGACACTGTTTGAGTAACAATTGCCTTAAACCCTTAAAAATGTAATTGAAACTTTAAAGAGTTTTAAAGATAATGATTAAGTGAAATGTTTGGGTTTGTTGTAAATAATGTTTTAGTAACATTAGTTTTTAAACCCTTGAATCATATTTTAAAGTGCAAAAATATAGTTAAATGATTTTGGAAAATACTTAAATCTTTAATAACGGAATTTTAAAGATAATAACAAGTAGGAATCTTCGGGAAAATATAGAAAAATATCAGGTTTAAAGTATGCAACGTCCCGCCTTTTCGACCCTTGAATGTCAACACTAATACATTTACGGTATTCGTGTGCCGAGCACCTAGGTGCCGGAAAGACAAAAAGTTAGGGTGAAATAGAAAGGAAAGAAAAAGAACCAGGAAGATGGAACACAATATCAGAATATCATAGCGGAACAATAACATATAATATCAAAGGAACAGTACAAAGGGTTACTTCGATACAGAAATCTCGAAGTTACAAAACCTAAGTACCATCATCAGCCTGGACAGTTATAACAATCAGTCCTCACAAAAGCTGATATGTACAATAGTAATGCAGTGAAAATAAGAATACAAGGGTAGGCGAACATCCAGCTCGTCTTCTCAAGCTCTAAAGAACATCAACGAAAACCTGCATTTCTCAGACTACTTGAAAGAGCACATGAGGAATTTAGGGAAAACAAAAACCAAGCATCAGACATAAGTCTGGTATGAGAAACTTAAGAAATATGTAACTAGCATATAAAAGTACGTTTGAGATCGCATGGAATGCCATAACGATTATCCCCATAAAAGAACAACCATCTAAAAGGTACATTAGGTGATATAATAGATTATGTCTAGGGTAAGAATATAAATATTATAATATAGCTGGAATGGTTACATTGTTTACATTCGATACATATTAGGAGTACAATCAAAACCCAATAAGGAACGTTCGCATATTGATTTTCCATGGACATCTCTTTGGGGAAGCCAAATTCAAACTCCATGCACAAGGATCAGAAGTTACCTTCCGAGCGTCATATATTTCTAGATAAAATATACCATAAGGAAAATAAAAAGGCCCACACCCGAACATAAACATGAACAACGTGAACCAAATACCATCAACCCCCACGCGCAAAATCGATAAGCATACTCTAAATTTGGAGTTGATAATAAAGTGTCTTGGGTTAGCAAAACCCCAGATTGTGCACCCTACTTTGTCTTTAGCCATTTCCGATTTTGAGCTCACCTTCGGCATTTTTCACATGAGTCTTCATCACTCGAACAAAACACGAATCCCAAATTAGATCCTCACATCTCAAATAGATCTCGAAGCCACACATGGATTCCCATATCTCACTAGATCTCAGAACCACACATGGATTCCCACATACTGAATAGATCACAAACAACTATATGTGTTGGAGCATCTTAAACATATCTTGAATCTCCACATAGATTCCTACATCTCAAACAGATCCACTTCCAAGAGATAGAACATGTATCTGAGCCTTGAAGTGGTTTTCAATAAGTAAAACACTTACCGATCCCGATCTCTCAAAGATAGAATCGACGAATTTGGTCATTTAATGATAATGAGAACGATCGCATATGGAAACCAAATCTCGTATACTTATCACGTTTTCGATATTTTTATTTCACACTATCCTTCGATCAAGAGTGAAGCCAGTAGGTTAGAGCCCTATTGCTCGTATCCCTACACGAACATCAGTCTTAATTCTCAAAGATAGACAAGCCTACTTCATCTGCTTTTAGTGCTAAGTGTACGACTAAATGTTTTCCATAAACGAGTAAGCATACAAAGCACAATCAAGTCATACAAAGCACGATTAAGTCACATGAGCGACTTCTAATCCCATTTTTGTTTAATTAATCTTTTATTAACTGAAACCTCTTTTAATTGTAAAACTTCTTTTATCTAATAAAACATTGTTTAACAATTTCTACTATTCATTTGTACTCTTTCAATACTTCAAAAAGTATTCATACACTTATCTCAAATGGTGTAAGTATATTCATAAATCATTAATAAGATTTCTTACTTATAAAACTTTACTCTTTCTATACTTCAAAAAATATTCATATACTTATCTCAAATGGTATAAATATATATTCATAAATCATTAACAAGATTTCTTACTTTTAAACCTTTACTCTTTCTATACTTCAAAAAGTATTCATATACATATCTTAAATGGTATAAGTATTTAACAAGATTTCTTACTTATAAACCTTTACTCTTTTTATACTTCAAAAAGTATTCATATACTTCTCTCTAATGCTATAGGTATATATTCACAAATCAATAACAAGATTTCTTACTTAAAACCTTTACACTTTCTATACTTCAAAAGGTACTCATATACTTACCTCAAATGGTATAAGTATATTCACAAATCATTAACAAGATTTCTTACTTTAATATCTCCTTAAAAATATCCATTTTAAGGATCTAAGTACTTTCACAAATCCATTCAAAAGGTTTAAGACTAATGTTACTCAAACATTGTTACTACAAACCTAAAACCATTTTGCTTAAGCTTATCTTTAAAACATTATTAAAGATCTATTTAAATTCATATTTATAATAAAAAGGGTCAAAGACGAATTGTTATTAAAACATTTCACAACAAACCCAAAACCATTTCACTTATGCTTATCTTTAAAACATTCTTAAAGATATATTTACATTCATAAGCATAATAAAAAAAGGGTTAAAGACGAATGTTATTAACATATTGTCACAACAAACCCAAAATCATTTCACTTCTTCTTATCTTTAATACTTAATTTAAGATCTATTTACATTCATATATATAATAAAAAAGGGTTAAAGACGAATGTTATTGAAATATTATCACAACAAGCCCAAAACCATTTCTTACTTTTATTATCTTCAAAACATTCTTTTTAAATATCTAAGTTAATGTATGGTTAAATTCGATAGTCGACTAATCGATTATCTTGTTAAAATAATTGTTTATACAAATCAATGTTCGTATACTTAACTCGTTTTCGACATTTCCAACTTAACTATTCCTCGTTCAAGAGGAAATCCCGATAGGTTAGAGCTCTATTGCTCCATCCCTACTCGACATCAATCTTTAATCTCAGAAATAGATAAACCTACTTCGTCGGGTTTTAGTGTTAAGCAATGTTAATTACCCTTTTAAACAAGTAAGTAAACAACAAGATTAACACGTTTCTGACATTATTAACTAATATTGTTCCTTGTTCAAGAGTGAAGCCAAGTAAGTTGGAGCACTGGTTGTTCAAAGCCTTGCCTAGACACCTCATTATTGAATCTCACAAATAGACAAGTTTACTCTTCATCTTTTAGTGTTAAGCCTAGTCGATTACCTTTGTTAGAACTAATACACATAAAATAATACTTTAGAAATACTTGTAAATAGGTTTTAAATATCAATGTAAAATATTACTTGAAAATAACTAATTTAGAAGTTTGAGGAAAAACATATTTTGTGTTTTGGAGCACTTTACTTTCAAAATTCGTAAATAATCATTAAAACTATATTTAAACATACTCTTTTTTCATACTCAAATAAATTTTATAAGAACTTCCATAAAAAGAATTTATAAAAAAATAATTTATAAAAAATAATTTAAAAACCATTTAAAACATGAAAAACTAGCCAAAACGTCGCATTTTAAACACTTAAAACAATAAGCAACTTACTACAGCATTTGAAAATGCTGTTAAAAGTCCTTATTAAAACAACATTGAAAAGTACCATCTTTGGACTAGTTTAACCACTTAACAAATGTTTTAAGACCTTAAATTTTCATAGTAAGTATTACCGTTAGGGCACTTAAAAACCTTTAAAAGAATTCCCTAAGAATATCTTTTCATGTATTTGTAAAAATTCCTGAAAACAAAGGATTCCGTAATGCACTTATAATGACTATTCTCATTTCAAACACTTTCAAACATATTTCAATTCAACACACAAGTTAAACAACCATTTAAACATCAAGTCAAGGCCATGCCATATGTTTAAGACAGTAATAAAAGTGAGGTTATAAAATAAAAGTTATCATTTGCTATCAAAAGCAAGAGGGGTGCAAAGTTTATAACTTTACTTAGTTAATGTCGCTTTAACCTTATAATTTGCACACAACATATATATATATATATATACACACACACACACACACAATATATCCTTAATAGAATGTGAGATAACTCATAAATCCATGCCTAATCCAAGCACAAAGCTACAAGAACTAAAGAACCACCTCCTTTCATCAACACAAGCCTAAAGGTCCAACCTTTAGCACTACCAAAACAAAGCCACCTTCCTCCTCCATGCTCAAGGCCCATCCAAGCTCCCCCTCTTCCTTTTACCTCCTCCCACTTCTTACTTGCTAATCATGCTTACTATGATATCTTAGGCCCAAATCCAAAGTTTAAAAGAGATTAGAGAAGAGTTTGTTAAGTTTTGAAAAATTTAGAGAGTAATTAGTGGATTGGTGCGTAAGCACTTCCACCATTTTCAACCCTCCTGCTTCATCTCAAACTTAGAAATTTTGTGATTATTTCCTAAGGGTGTACCCCTCCTTATTTAGCCTTAGGAATGTAATGGGAAAAGACCAAAACCCCCCAAAACCCTTATGGCAACTTTACACCACATAGCTTAAGTGTTAAGGAATTCCCTTATTTGCTCATTTTTGAAATATCTCCTTTTTACCTCATTATCCTCTTCCAACCTCACTAGATAAGCTTAGGGAGCTTCTTATGGTTTTAGTGCAAAATATTTTATTTCATTTTCTTTAATTCCAAAGCAAATAAGTGTATGTAAAAAAAATCTGAACAACTTCTGACAATAAAAAAGCTGTTTATCGGTATAACAACTTCTTATGGCTTTAGGAAGCTTCTTATGGTTTTAGTGCAAAATATTTTTATTTCATTTTCTTTAATTCCAAAGCAAATAAGTGTATGTAAAAAAAATTGAACAACTTCTAACGGTTAAAAACCTGTTTATCGATAAAACGGTTTTCGGTCACATTATCGGTATTTTTTCAAAGTATTTATTTTTGCGAACATTTTTCCAAAATAATTTTACCATCATTACTTATGATTTGAAAGGAGGTTCAAAAGCTTATTAAATCATTTTAATAAAATTTAATCCAAGATTCAAATATTTAAATAATTTAAATTCCAAGTCATTACATTCTCCCCCACTTAGAATATTTCGTCCTCATAATTCCAACATGTGCAACAAAAGAAACAATTACATAGCAATGCTGAATAGTATTCAAAATCACTTAGCAAAAAAAGTCATGATTTCTTCAAGTTCACAACCTTCTCATCATACAAGGATGATAAACAATTTACTAAGTGTACCTTACGCTTAACAGCCTTAGGTTATTGCTTAGTCGACGATTTATAATACCTCATAACAAATCAAAACGTCCTCACCTAAATTCCATAAGAAAAAAAACATAGTATGCAAATACTAAAACCAGTACGATGCACATGGACCATCTGTATGCAATATCAATTCCGATCACTTGCTCAATTGCATAATTTCACTTCCTAACTAGTATAGATCGCTTGATCTCTCTAGTGCGGACTCTGATCAGGTTCCTTGATCAGAAACCTCCATTCTCCTGGCATAGCCATCTACTATGATAGAAAACTTTGAGATCTTATCAAGAATTTGTACCAAGTGTTTTCCATCAAGAATCTAGTGAAAAATCCTTGTTTAGACCAGTTTAAACCATCTCGAAATAATGTGCTCGAATACTGGATTAGGAACAGTCATGCGAATAAAATGATTTACGTACAACTTACGTACTTATCCTATGATTTCTTCATTATAACAATATCTTTTGTCATATTCTTTTTTCCAAATGTTATGTTTCATTCAATACTAAAATCATTTATGAAACATTTAATAAAACATTACTTTAAGCTCATATATAGTTATACAACTTAAGTTTATACTCGTATAATACTCCACTACCTCCTAAGAATATATAAAAAAACATCAAATTCATTTACTTAACAAGTATGTTCGACAAATTAAACTTGTTTTAACTTACTAACTTCTTAATTCAAGTGTTACATAAACTCATCTTTATATATATACAAAACACTTAGCTTCAAGTTTTATAACGATTCGGAAGTTTTTGACCGTCCAAAATCGCCGAAAATCCCAACTCATTTTAACAAATGAAATCTACAAAACAACATATCTTTGTATGATGCACATACCATACAATCCTAATGCATAGGCTACATGTGTCTATAAAATAGCTTAATAAATTTTAACAATTTATTAAACACATTTTACCCAAAAAGGGAAAACCTGGAAAGTTCCAACATTTACTCCGGGCTATGCCACTACCACTTGGGCACCCTACATATAAAACTTTTCTACATTAAAAATTCATATAAAATCTTTTTCCAAGGAAAAACTTTAGAACTAAACGCCCGGGTTTTATTTCAAATCATTTTGAAATAATACATACATATATCTTTTGTATAACAAATCATACTTTCGAACTAAATCAAATTATGCTTTACTAAAACGATCCTATAGCCTTCCCCATTTAGAAACCCAAAAATGAACGCCGATGATGTGGAAGTCATCACCAAAATTATTTTCAAGCGACAAGAGTGAGTCCGATACATCCAATTCATCCCTTTCGAACTTAACCAAAATCATTTCAAAACAGAATCAAATACTTCACAAATATTACTAAGTACCATGATCTCAATTTCATAAACCAATTTCCTAAATACATACTTTCAAATAATACTATTATTATTTTTTCATAATCTTGAAAAACATTTTCAAAGACACCGTGATTTAGATTCTCAAAATATCAAATAAATCCTTCTTGTTTATAAATCATGTTATATAAACCAAACTTATATAAAATCACTTTCTGATATAAAATCCTCTCACAAATGTTTATTTCCAAAATATCTTATCTTTCTCATATTAAAATAAACATCTTTCACCAAATTCAACTTTTAACCCAATATTGCCACCAAATGCCTTATAGTCAAACTGTGAAACTTAATCACAAGGTGTTTATTTCAATGCATCTATAAATAGTATCTACCCAACCCATGCAGTAGAAGGTAAAAATGCTCATAAACTGGTCGAGTACAAACCAACAATCAATAAATGAAAGTCAGTGCCCATAAACTAACCGAGCATGAATAAACTAATTAACAAGGGATAATAGGTAAACATCATTAACCCCTACATTAATTAAACTATACTATAAAAATTCACTTATATGCGCTACTTATATAAGATCTTTAACTTTCGTAGTTATAATTACCACTAAGGTATACATTTATAACAAATACAAATATGTTCTCATAAGTATAATACGTTCAACTCATGCTAGAGCATTCCATTACGCTATCTCTTAATGAGTCATAACCACCAGAGCCAAGGTTCTCGCTTAACCTTCAGCTCTAATACCAAGTGTAACATCCCGCCTTTTCAACCCCTCGACACTAATACATCCACGGTATTCATGCGTCGAGCATCCAAGTGCTGGTGCCGAAAAGAGAAAAAGTTAGGGTAAAATAAAAAGAACCAAGAAGAAGGGATACAATATTAGAATCTCACAGCAGAATGATATGTAATATCAAAGTATACAAAGGGTTACTCCGATACATAAATCTCGAAGTTACAAAACCTAAGTACCATCATCAGCCTGGATAGTTATAACAACATGTCCTCAAAAATGCTGACATGTACAATAGCAAGGCAATAGAAATAAGAATACTATGGTAGACGAATATCCAGCTCGTCTTCTCAAGCTCCAAAGAACATCAACGAAAACCTGTCTTTCTCAGACTACTCGAAAGAGCACGCAAGGAATTTAGGGAAAACAAAAACCAAGTGTCAGACATAAGTCTGGTATGAGAAACTTAAGAAATATGTAGCTAGCATATAATAGTGCTTTTTAGAGCATGGAATGTCATAACGATTATCCCCTCAAAAGAACCACCATCTACTAGGCACATATGGTGATATAATAGATAATGTCTATGGTAAGAATTTAATTATTATAACGTAGCTGGAATGGTTACATTGGTTACATTCAACAGCATATTAGGAGTACAATCAAAACCCGATAAGGGACATTCATATATTGGATTTTCAGCGGAGATATCTTCGGGGAAGCCGAATCCGAACTCCATACACAAGAATCTGAAGTTATCTTCCGAGCATCGTATATTTTTAGATAAAATACACCATAAGGAAAACACAAAGGCCCATTCCTTAACATAAACATGAATAACGTGAACCAAATACCATCAACCCCCGTGCGCAACATCGATAAGCATACTCTAGATCTGGAGTTGATAATATCCCATCGTAGGTTAGCAAAACCCTAGATTGTGCAGCCTACTCTGTCTTTAGCCATTTCCAATGTCAAGGTCACATTTTTCATCTTTCACATGGGTCTTCATTACTCGAACAGCAAATAGATCTCGAAACCACACATGGATTCCCATATCTCAATAGATCTCAGAATCACACATGGATTCCCGCATCCTAAATAGATCACGAACAATTACATGTGTTCGAGCATCTTAAACAGATCTTGAATCTCTTGTAAGTAAAAAACTTCCTAGTCCCGGTCTCTCTAAGACTGAATCGACGAATTTGGTTATTCAATGATAATGAGAACGATCGCATATAAAAATCAAGTCTCGTATATTTATCACGTTTCCGCATCTCACACTATCACTCGATCAAGAGTGAAACGGGTAGGTAGAGCTCTATTGCTCATACCCCTACATGAACATCGGTCTTAATTCTCAAAGATAGACAAACCTATTTCATCTTCTTTTAGTGCTAAGTATACGCCTAAATGTTTTCCATAAACGAGTAAACATACGAAGCACAATCAAGTCATACAAAGCATGATTAAGTCAAATAAGCAACTTCTAATCCCCTTTTTGTTTAATTAATGTTTTATTAATTAAAACCTCTTTATTAGTAAAACTTCTTTTATCTAATAAAACATTGTTTATTAATTTCTACTATTCATTTGTACTCTTTCAACACTTTAAAAAGTATTCATATACTTATCTCAAATGGTATAAGTATATTCATAAATCAATAACAAGATTTCTTACTTATAAACCTTTACTTTTTCTATTCTTCAAAAAGTATTCATATACTTATCTCAAATGGTATAAGTATATTCACAAATCATTAACAAGATTTCTTACTTATAAACCTTTACTCTTTTTATACTTCAAAAAGTATTCATATACTTATCTCTAATGGTATAAGTATATTGACAAATCATTAACAAGATTTCTTACTTAAAACCTTTACTCTTTTTATACTTCAAAAAGTATATTCATATACTTACCTCAAATGGTAGGAAGTATATTCACAAATCATTAACAAGATTTCTTAATTTAATATTTCCTTCAAAATGTCCATTTTAAGGATTTAAGTACTTTCATAAATACATTCTAAAGGTTTAAGACTAATGTTACTCAAACATTGTTACTACAAACCCAAAACCATTTCGCTTATGCTTATCTTCAAAACATTATTAAATATCTATTTACATTCATATGCATAATAAAAAAGGGTTGAAGACGAATGTTATTAAAACATTGTCACAACAAACCTAAAACCATTTCACTTATGCTTATCTTTAAAACATTCTAAAAGATCTATTTACATTCATAAGCATAATAAAAATGGGTTAAAAACGAATGTTATTAACACATTGTTACAACAAACCCAAAACCATTTCACTTCTTCTTATCTTTAAAACATTATCAAAGATCTATTTACATTAATACGTATAATCAAAAAAGGGTTAAAGATGAATGTTATTAAAACATTGTTACAACAAACTCAAAACCATTTCATGCTTGTATTATCTTTAAAACATTCTTTTTAAATATCTAAATTAATATCTGGTTAAGTTTGATAGTCGACTAATCGATTATCTAGTTAAAACAATTGTTTATATAAATCAATGTTTGTATACTTAACTCATTTCCACCATTCCCAACTTAACTATTCCTCGTTTAAGAGGAAGCCCGATAGGTTAGAGCTCTATTGCTCCATCCCTACTCAACATCAATCTTTAACTCTCAGAAATAGATAAACCTACTTCGTCGGGTTTTAGTGTTAAGCTAAGTTAATTACCTTTTTAAAAAAGTAAGCAAACAACAAGATTAACACGTTTCCGACATTTCAACTTATATTGTTCCTCGTTCAAGAGTGAAGCCAGGTAAGTTTGAGCACTGGTTATTTTAAGCCTTTCCTAGACACCTTGTTATTGAATCTCACAAACAGACAAGTTTAGTTGTCGGCTTTTAGTGTTAAGCCTAGTCGATTACCTTTGTCAAAACTTACATATATATAATAATACTTTAGAAATACTTTAAAATAGGTTTTAAATATCTATGTAAAATATTACTTGAAAATAACTAATTTAGAAGTTTGATTAAAAACATATTTTACATTTTGCAATACTTTACTTTCAAAATTCATAAATAATCATTAAAACTATATTTAAACTTCTACTCTTTTTTTCATACTCAAATACATTTTGTAAGAACTTACATAAAAATTATAAAAAAAGAATCTAGAAACCATTTAAATCATGAAAAACTAGCCAAAACATCGCATTTTAAATACTTAAAACAATAGTGACTTACTACAGCATTTGAAAATGCTATTAAAAGTCCTTGTTAAAACAACATTGAAAAGTACCATCTTTGCGACTAGTTTTAACCACCTAAACAAATGATTTAAGACTTGAAATTTTTATAGTAAGTACTACCATGAGGATACTTAAAACCATGGAATGAATTCCCTAAGAATATCTTTTCATTTATTTATAAAAATTCTCGAAAACAAATGTTCTGAAGTGCACTTATAACGACTATTCTCGTGTCAAACACTTTCAAACTTGTTTCAATTCAAAACACAATTTAAACAACTATTTAAACATCAGGTCAAGGCTACCCACATGTTTAAGAGGATAATAGAAGTGAGATTATACAATATAAAGTTATCATTTGCTTCCAAAAGCAAGAGGGGTCCAAAGTTTATAACTTTACTTAGTTAATGTCACTTTAACTTTATAATTTTCACACAACATATATATATACAATATATACTTAAAAGATAGTGAGACAACTCACCTAGATCCATGCCTAATCCAAGCACAAAGTACAAGAACTAAAGAACCACCTTCTACCATTAACACAAGCCTAAATGTCTAACCTTTAGCACTTCCAAACAAAAGCCACCTTCCTCCTCCTCCTCCATGCTCAAGGCCCATCTAAGCTCCCCCTCTTCCTCTCACCTCCTCATACTTCTTACTTGATAATCATGCTTCCCATGACATATTAGGCCCAAAATCAAAGTGTAAAAGAGATTAAATAATATTTGGTTAACTTTTTAAAAAGTTAGAGAGTAGTTAGTGGATTAGTGCTTAAGCACTTCCACCATTTTCAACCCTCCTACTTCATCTCAAGCTTAAGAATTTTTTGACTATTTCCTAAGGGTGTACCCGTCCATATATAGCCTTAGGAATGTAATGGGAAAAGACCAAAACCTCTCAAAACCCTTATGACAACTTTACACCACATAGCTTAAGTGTTAAGGAATTTATTATTTGCTCATTTTTGAAATATCTCCTTTTTACCCATTATCCTCTTCACACCTAATTAGATAATCTTAGGAAGCTTCTTATGGTTTTAGTGCAAAATATTTTTATTTATTTTTCTTTAAATCCTAAGCAAATAAGTGTATGTAAAAAAATCTAAACAACTTCTGATGGTTATAAAGCTGTTTATCGATAAAACGATTGTCGATCACATTATCGATATTTTTTCAAAGTATTTATTTTATAAACATTTTTCCAAAATAAGTTTAGCATCATTACTTATGGTTTAAAAGGAAGTTAAAAAGCTTATTAAATCATTTTAATAACATTTAATCCAAGATTCAAATATTTAAATGATTTAGATATTTAAATACAAAGTGTCCGAAATTCCAGGTCGTTACAAAGTTTAAAAGTGAGAAGAGGTTTATAGTAACAATTTTTGAGTGAAATTTGTTTTTAACTTCTTTGACTATGTTTTAAGTAAGTAAAACTTGTTAGCGATTTGTGAATATACTTATACCGTTGACATAAATATATGAATACTTTTGAGAGTGTTGAAATGTGTAGAAATAATAAGTGAAGTTTCATTAATAAAGAAGTGTTAAAAGGAGTTAAATTAAAGAACTTAATTGTTAAGAAATCTAATTAAATAAAGGAGTTTAATTGAATAAAGGAGTTTAATTAAAAAGGGGATTAGAAGTCGTTTATATGACTTGATCGTGCTTGTGTGTGTCGATCATGCTTGTGTGATTACTTATGTATGGAAAGTATAAGAGACTTAGTTTCCCTAATGCAATTATTCTCATTGTTATTGAAATTGACCAAAATATAACTCTAGGAATATCTAGAAAAAACACGGGAATTATATGGTGTGGTTATCTTCGGTGATGCTATATTGTACGTATAAACTCGTTTTTCTCTTCTAGGATAAATGATAAGCATATCTGTCCGGTTAGGAGGTGATTTCCCTTCTGTATTGTCAGTTTATTTTCAAAAGAACCAGACTTGGGTTTATTGGAAATCCATCGATTGGTTTTTAGAGCACTTGGTAAGCGGGGCTTATATGAGATGACTCGAAATCATAACCACTCAAAAATTATATGCATGTTCTATGCTTTGGAAGAGATTCGTGATTGGATCGAGATGCTGGAATTTATGTGGAGGCTCGAGATCCGATTGAGATGCTTGAATACATGTAGTTGTTCATGATCTATTCAGGATGTGGGAATCCATGTGTGATTCCAAGATCTGTTTAAATATGGGAATCCATATGTGATTCCGAGATCCATTGAGATATGAGAACCCATGTCTAATTTTGAGATCTGTTGAGATTTGAGAATTCATGTGTGTTTTCGAGATCTATTCGAGTTGTGACTCGTGTGCAGGAATGTCATACATAGCCTTACTAGCGGATATGAATAAAACCAAATATAGGATGCATAGACCGGGGGTTTAGCTAACCCAAGGGTGCAAGCGGCTCTACCCTAGAGATACCCATAGTTATGCATGCGAGAGTAATGCACTCAGCTTCATGTTGTAGCCAGTTATGTATTTCCTATGTACATCAGCTAGCGATGTACGATGCTTTGGAAGGATATCTCTGATCCTTGTGCAGGAGGACCATTCTTGAAGTACTGAGGGCACCTCCGTGGAATCCTACACAATTAGCAAACACGCCTTAGTGGTTTTGATTGTATACCTATTATTGCTATGGTGTACACTCACACGCAGCATATTTATTTCATATTCATCACCCTAAACATTATTATAATATCACTGGATTTTCTAATAGAAATGGTTTGGTTATCGTAAGGTAAAAACCCTCCTGTATTTATGTGCGGCGTAGTCTTACGAGATACCTTTATTTTTGAAGCTTTTTATAAATATAAACTCCATATGATTTGAGTTTCTCAAGCTAGTTTACCAGACTGATCCAGGCGTTATATTCTTATAATGCTCGGGTTAGCCCCATGTATATTTTTAGATTTAGCTGGACGCTTTGGAGCTTCAGGATACGAGCTAGATGCATCCGAGAACTATTCACGCATTTTATTTTCTGCTGCATTTCTTATATTGTATGTATCAGCATTTGTGAGTACAGACTGTTATAACTATCCAGGCCGATGATAGGTTAGTTTACTCTGATTGTTTTATGTATATTAAAATTTTCTTTTTATAAAGATCTTCTTGAGATATTATACATTATCGTCCCACATGTGAGATTCTGATGTTTTTGTTCTCCTTTTTCTTGTCTGCTTTCTTTTCTTCTTTTTATTTTACCCTAACGATCGATCTTTCCGGTAGTTGAGTGCTCGGCACATATTGTGGATGTATTAGTGTAGACATTCGAGGATCGAAAAGGTCGTTCGTTACACGTATCACATTGGACTTATGGAATTTGGTAGTCAAAATATCGCCCGTAATCAACTTTATAGTCCAAACACAGAGTCCCTGGTTCAATAATAACAATTCCTATTAACTGAACTACTATAGCCAGATATTTTGACCTTGAGTTGACTTTAGTTGACTGTGATACTAACACATATAACTGAGGAGAGAAATCCTCTATTGAATAGTGTTTCACTTCCAATATTTACACTCGACCCAGCTATTGGCATTCGACGAACGCAATGCCACGATTTAACTATAATCAAAGTGGAGCTTTTATATTAAAGATCAACTGTATTCTTAGGTTAAGAGAAATGTGTAAACTAGTTGCTTCGATATTTTCTATTTGACCTTATTGGTATTAACTAACAGAAAATTAACATGATACTTTGGAATAGCGATAGAGCAAAAATAATGAATACTCATCAAAACACTGTATAACTTTCTAAAATTTTCTATGCTCTACTTAAATTAAGTATCACTCTTGTTATAAAAAAATGAATTTTGCTACACTAAAATATTCTCACTTCATCAATCTATGGAAAGTACACACCCTTAAAGTCAAAATTCATATGTGGATAATAATACATGACAAACTGAATACAACCGAACTTCTAGAAATAAAATTTTGAAAATAACATCGATAATATGTATTACTTCTGTAATTTATTCTCAGAAACAACAAAACTAATGTACTGCGAATCCCACTACACATAATATTATTAGTAGACTAAGTAACCTATTTGATTTTCGTTTGGCTTGTGCCATTCTTTCACCTTATAATTATTGGACATTTTTCAGATTTAATCATCCCTAAGCACAAAAATGTCTCATCGATATAATATACACCATCATTAGTTGGTGTTTATAGGCCAAGAGGAGTCGACTAATCTTTCATCAAAAAAATGGCAAATCTTTAATAATAAATAAACATTAGTGTGCAACCCGTGCGTTGCAGATGGTGATGTTGTTAAAATATAGTATTTATTTTTTAATTATTACTAAAATGAAATTTTACAACGCAATATATGATAAATTTATTATGATAAATGAATTACAAATTAAATTAACACATGATGCTCGAATGTAAGGTTGAAGGTTCAATTCTCACTATCTGCACGTTTCTATGAGAATTAATGTCCTAACTCAAATAAAAATATAATTTAAGATTGTTAATGTTGTACATGTAAATAATTTATGTTATTTGATATACATTTTAATATATATATGGGTGAATAAATAACTTTACCATTTTGGTAAAACGAATGTCATATGTATACTGAATTGTCATTTTTAAAGGATTTATAAATCAACTAATGGATATTAAATAATTGAATTTATTTAAATAATTTAAATTAATAATCAAATGAACTAATTAAATATAATAAGTGTATGTAACTATGTTGTAGAAAACTGAGAAGAGATCGTTACATATTTGTAATTGAGAAGAGCATCCTATGGTTAGTTTATCTACATAATATCCGTTATTTAGTTTTTGATTTTAAATAATTTAATACTTGCGATTACCCATATGTTTCTTGTTGGTATAGGAGAGTTATATTTACAAATTTGATAATTATAGACTAATATTATGTAGCATTTTGTGAGTTATGAGTAGGGTAAGATTTAATATCATGTTGAAAATGAGAATGTTTATATAATCTAAGTCTTATTGGTGTAATATGTGCATTCACATCGCAATGTTGTAAAATATATAAACATATCCTTTAGAAATTATCAAAAATGAAATTATGTGATGTAATGTATAATAATTTTTTTGAAATAAATATATTATATATTAAAAAAATAGTATTATTTGTGTATACATTTTATGTTATATGATTTAAATATCCTTATATTTTAATAAATATTAATTTTATCATTTTTTCTCATGTATATAAATACTGTATATACACCGAAATTCTTATATTTTTAGAATTTATAAAAAGAAAAAAAATTTGGAACTAGGGAAACCTATTCAATCGCTACCAACATGCGATTCCTAAACAGTAAACTTGGGGAATAGATGGCTGGCCCGCTACAATCACTATTCCAAGTATGCTAGACCTTTCGGTTGACATGGTGCAGGATGTGGGAATCGAACCTCAAACCTCCCATATGAGAGGTGTATCGCCCCACTCCTCCCAGGTAGGAATCGAACCTCAAACCTCCCATGTGGGAGGCGTATCGCCCCACCACCCGACCAAGCCCGCAAACAAAATTTATAAAAAGAATTATTGAATAGTGGTTAATTGAATCTATTGAAAAAGTTTAAATTAACGATTGCATAGATAGTTAAATATATGGACTTGAACGTAGAATATTAGTGGAGAATTTAAGAAGCATTTGTAAGTAATTATAGAAATTTTAAAATGTAAGTGTTTGAAGTCAATAGAATTTTATGGTGTAATGTATGGAAAATTCATTTAGGTAAAAAAATTATAAAATAAATCATTAATGTATATATTTTATTTTATGTGAACACACACACACACATATATATATATATACACATAAATATATATATAATATTTTATCTAAATGAATTTTTTTTAATCAATTTGTTGATGCGTCTATGCTACACATATTGAAATGATATCTTTTAGGATTTATTTGATGTATTAATAAAAATTAGTTGACCGAGTTAGTTAAAAGTATGGATTATGAAAATAATTTAAATGTGTGGGCTTTAATGTAAAATATTGGGAGAGAATTGAAAAAAGATTGGTAAATGATTCTAGTTATTTTAAAAAGTAGGTGCTTGAATGCAAAATAATGTGAGAAGTTTACTAGAATAATGGTCAAGTGATAAGTTATAGGATTTTAAAAATAAAATATCTGGACTTGGAGAGAATTAAGGAGAATGGAGAAAACTCCAAGAAATAATGTAAGAGCTTTAAATTCTTTTGATTTACTATTATTTAATAGATATCACATCTCTTTGGACAAGGTTCAACAAGAGTAATCCAGAATTGACGCCATATCATAAACAATTGGTGACTAGCTTTCTTGCACCCATAGTCTCATATATGTTGTCCTTGCATTCAACTCCGGCTCACTTTGCCCACGAAATTTGCTGACCATACCTCTTGATCAATTGTTGTTGCCTGGTGGACTAATCTTCTTAGGTTATAGAAACACATTTGCAATATGATCGATTTTTTATACTAGTACCTCAGTAGTCCATTGATTGCTGACCGTAAATTGGCACAAGCTTCACTTATTCATATCTGGCTCTATTTCCAACATGCTACATATCATGCAGCTCTTACGTCTTAACTCAGGTTTGGTTGCACAACTTAGTCAGTATAGATATGTTCCTTCGGTACTATCATGATACAGTCCATACAACACAATCAGTCTAGCTTCATCCACCATTCTCCACGCACTTATTGACTTGCCTTATTCTCAGCTAAGGGTTGCAATTCTATCACTACAAGGAACAACATGAATTCTGATGGAAGCTTCCGACAGCAGCCCCGTCATATAGGTTTCGATATCTTAATTAATTTAATTTATCACATTATTTTAACTTATTATTTATAGAAGTCTGAAATTTGTTTAAAAATACTAATTTAATTCCTTAAAGTTAAAGAAGAAATGTTTATTCAATTCTGCAATTTTGTGATGGTTTGTAATTAATTAAATTAGTATTTCAATAATCTTTTTTTGTGTAATTTGATATTTAACTTTATTGAAAATCAAACTCAAACGATCAATCTATGCAACTTTCAGTCCGTCCATTATACAACTTCTATGAAATTTATGATGCGTAATTGCTTTGTGAATTTAAATATATATTTTAACCATTATAAGTAATTACAAATTTTTAAATGTATTTAACATTATAAATTCATATAAAAGAAAATATTTAGGGGGAAAAATAATTTTTTTGAATCGTATGTTAATCCAAAGTATTTTGGACCTACTACCAAAATATGATAAAAGGGTAAATAAATTTAGAGTGTCGATCTTGATTCTCAAATTTATAGTTGTTCGTCTATATTTGGACTGATAACCTTTCGTTTGAAGGCCAAACGATCTTCAAATTAGACGAAATTCGGATCACATATACTTCATAATGTATTTATCCAATTCGTATGGCTAGAATCGAGAAAGAATGGAAGGAAAAAAATTAGACTCAAAATATTTTATTTTCCAAGGCGTTGTATAACAATTGATATGTATTGTTAGGAAACTTCTATGAAAACGACCCATTTGAAGTCTAAATTTTTTTTTAAATCTAACCATACATATTATATAAATACATAATATAGTATATATGGTTTGAATTTTGTCTCGTTTGAAGATCGTTTGACTTTCGAACGAAATGTTTAAGTCTGAATATCAACAAACTGTTATAAATTAAAAAAATCAAGTTTGATACATTAAACCTGTTTATTTTCCTTTCATATTTCGACCATATGCCTAAAATACCTTGGATGGATAAAGATTCAACAAATTTATTTTTTTACTAAATGTTTTATTTTATATGAATTTATTATGTTAAATACATTTATAATTCATAATTAATTATCAAATCATTATAAGATTATTGTATAATGAATAAAAATATTTTTTTAATAGTTAGAAAGAAAACAGCGTTATTGTAAACTTTTTAAAATTTTGTATCAAATTAAATATTGATAACAAATTAAATTAAACTTAATTTATTTTTAGAAAGGTTGAAAAGATAAATATAGCTGTCAGAAATATAGCTGTCGATGACCGTTAGAAAGTCCCATATACAACAACAGCCGAACCTATTTTCTTCCTCATTTCCACTTTCTAAACCCTCATTCACCAAAATCTAAACCCCAAATCCCCTTTAATCCATCCCTTCCCATCGTAAATCATCGTAATCCATCAATTTCTTCGTCAGTTTGCAATCTCCAACCGCCTATGCCTTCAATTCATCCAAAATCAAATATATTCTTCCCCTAAACTAATTAACCTGAATTATGATAAAATTAGTGTTAAATTATGCGTATGTTTATTAATGATAGCACATTGGTTGGTTATAATTGTGCATAGTGGTTGATTGAGAAATGTTAATTAGGTTTATTAGTGTTTAAATCCGATAATTAATGTATAATTAGCACTATTTGGGTTGATTAGTGTATGTGTGTAATATTGTAATATAATTTTGTGTTAATTAGTGTTTGCGTTATCTAAAATGTCAAAAAAATAATTTATTTATATAATCCCTTTATTAGTTTACATATCTTTAATTATATATAAATTTAGTTTACATGTATATGGTAATATATATAAACATATTAGTGTATAAATTTAATTTTTTATTACTGGGTAATAAATTGAAATTAGTGTTAGCTAAAATTTGTTGGAGAAAAACAAGTTTTTATTAGTTTTTAATCATTAAGAATTTTAAAAAATAAATTAGTGTTAATGCTAATATAAAAAAATTACTGTATAATGTATTTTATTTTTTAAATCCCTTAGAGAGTTTTTGGCCCCGTTTGATAAGTATTGTATATGATCATTACATAGATATTCGTTTTTATTACAAAAAAGACATTAATATTCATCTGATACAATATTTGCTGGGTTTCCTCATGTATTGGACAAGTTACAAACACAATAAAGTAATTATATTTTGTAAATCATTTCATCTTAAACAGTTCACAAAATTTTGACAGCACTTCCTTTTTGTTCCTTGTGGACACGCGTTTGTGTACGATACAGGGAATAAAGGGGAAGTGCTGCCAAAATTTTATTGAATCGTTTAAAATGAAATGATTTACGAAATGTAATTATTATTGTGTTTGTAATGGAAAGTAGGATGATCGACCATCAAAGTAGAAAATAATGAACGTTTGCACCAAAAATAGTCATAAACACCCAAAAATAGTTTTTGTTGAAAAGTAAATGAAGAAAAGTACAATTAAATTGAATAAATGAATAAGTAGGCAATAGAGAATAAGCAGTAATCAAAGGCACAGAGATTTATAGTGGTTCGACGTTGTATGCCTACGTCCACTTTAAAGATTATGCTTTATTACTCCCTTATGAATCTGATTACAATAGTAGAACAAAGCTAGCACTTGATTACAATGTAGTTTAGAGTAACAAGCAGCGTAAAGACCTTGAAAATGAACCAATAGTTCTATATTTATAAGGTGAGATGATGAGATATTTCACTAAGATTTCGGCATAGGGTTCTCCAAATCCACATGGGCCCACCAGAATGATCGGTGGTAATAATTCATTATTTTGGAACGATGGTTAAGAGTTATACCGATCGTTATTCTTGAATCTGATTGGCGTGCGATCATTTGTGGGGGGTCCCACATGCCTCTAGACCTTGCTCCTAAAATATGGTGCCATTCTGAGTTGTAGGTTGCGAGATATACATCAATCTTTGTTGAATATGGCACATTGGCAGTCTTATACCAATCGTTCTAAACGATCGGTAGTGAACGATCAGTGAGAGTGTAATTTGGTGAGTTATGTCTTACGATCGTTCTTATGGGCTCTACTCTTCAATATATTGATGCTCTGGAAGTTTCAAGTGTATTGGCTTTGTGGATTTTGAGATGTCAATCGATCTTCATTGATTTGCGTCGTTCCCGATGGAACCATATAAATCCTTTCTTTGTCCGTAACTCGAGCATACAACCTCCGATTGACTCAAAATTTGAAATGTAGCTTCACAGGGCTATGCTTGTCACTTCATACTGATTGCACCTCGATTGGAACCCAGTCCAGATATGTTCGACCATCGTCCATTGTATTGTATATAGCTGATTTTCAAGGCTGGCAACCATCCGTTTCTAGCCAAGTCAATAAGATCATGGCCTTGCCAAAAGGCAGGATAACATTTGTCCCCCAAAGTATGTCTTATTCGAGCATGACATGCTTTAAAAAGTTGCAAACTTCAATCGTTGAAAAAGGATTTCATTCAGTTTATTGAATAGTCAGTATCCTTTCGTTTAGTCGCTTTCTTGTTGATGGTCATAATCCCCTTATTCATCGTGACTATCAGTAGATTTCCAATAGTATAAATACAAGATCACAACTTGTTGATGATCATCTTGTTTTATTTCTAGTGATTTCAATGCTCCAGTAATCTGGTTTTAATTTATCTCCGGTCGATTTCAAGTGAACATTCAATTTCTATCGATTTCAAAAAAATTAAATATTGGAACATATTCTAGCACGTATACGTGTTTGTACCTGACTCTCGATCAAGGTTACACGTGTGAGGAATGCGGATTAAGGATCTTAAGGCTAGAATTAACACTAGAGGGGGGGTGAATAGTGTTTTAAGAAATTTGTTAATCTTTTTGATTTTATCTTAATTTGTTAACAATGTATACACTAATCAGACACAGATATGAACACAGAATCAAACACAGATGCAAATATAAAGTAAAAGCAGTAAAGGAAAGAACACACCGGATTTTATACTGGTTCGGAGTTACCCTACATCCAGTCCCGCACAACTAAGTACGGATTTCCTTTCAAAAGCAATTCAACAATTACAACCCTCGGTTTCAAGGCTACGAGTTACACCCTCCAGAATCACAATCCTCTGGGTAGAGATACTTGATTTACCGGGCAACAAGTTCACCCAATTGATTTCCAGGGCTACAATCACACCTTCTCTCCCTCAATTGATTACAAAAAGTCTATAACTCAGATTAGCACTTGGATCTTGTAGAGATAGTGGAGAGAATTAAAACCAGAAATTATCTAGTTAGATTCGATATTGATTTCGGCAGAGTAATGGTGTAATTTGTAAATAAGAAAGTAGAGAAGAAGAAGAGAAGTTAAATCAGAGAAAAAGTGATTAAAATTCGTTGAAAACACCCTTTATTTATAGTAGATCAATAGCCATGTCCATTGGTGAATAGACACTACTTTTAAAAAACAATTTAACTGTCACCATGTCGACAGGGGTACATGTGACCATGTCGACATGCCCTTGTATTTTTTGGTGATTTGTTTTTCTTTGAAAATAATTTCTATATTATATTATACTTATATTTAAACTTTAAAATATACTTATATATAGTTATAATACATAAATAACTATAGAGAATAATATTAAAATATATATAATAATTTCCTATACTTTTATATTTAAATCTTAAGTATAAATATATAAAACAGCTAAATATATTAATATCAAAATTGTAGTTTAAAAACTTAGGATAATAATTTAAAATCAAAGATATTTAAAATTAAGGATATTTAAAACTAAGGATATTTTTTAGGCTAAAATATATTGAAAAACCAGGACAGATGATTTTGGTTTTTAAACATGAATATTTAAAATCATTTTGAAAAACAAGCTATATATTTGAAAATCATTTTGAAATAAAAGTAAGTGGATACAAAAATATGTTCCACTAGATTTTTCGTAGGTTCCATCCTACTTAGGGTTCCATCCCTTTAACGAGCACAAAGTGGATTCCATTCCACGAATAAAATAGATTTTAAGATGTCAGTGCCTTTCTATGAGTTTTAACAATATTCCTAACATATAGCTTATCTTGGAAACTTGAACTCTTGAAATTCTTGATACTCATGAGTCTTGAATCTTGATATCTTCAATCTTTGATCTTAAATCTCTATACTGTACAGTTCTTCATTCTTTAGTACCTGCAAACATATCTATATATATCTACACAATAATGTTAGTATTATATATTTTATAATCTAATTCTAAGTAAGGTTGTTGTCATCAAAACCAACTCCTCAGGGACTAACAATCTCCCCCTTTTTGATGATGACAACCTTTGTTTATAAAATACCACTTCTATCCTAATACCTCTAATAACTCCCCCTTATCTATGCCTAACTATCCTATTTTATATTTCTCCCCCTTTGTCATCAACAAAAACCATCCTAAAACCATAAAACTATAAAACTCCCCCTTAAACTAATCCTATATAACATGTGATTGTAATGATAGTGTTATCATAAATAATCAACACTTAACTCTAAAAACTAGAACTTAATCCTAAATTACTAACTATCCTAACTAAGAATCTTTGATAATGCTTATAATAGTTAAAAATCAAATATAAGAACATAAATTATTTATTAAATATATTTCAACACACTCATCAAAACCAATCATGTCGGACAAGTCAAACAAATCAATCAAGTCAAACAAGTCAAACAAGTCAATCAAGTCAAACAAGTCAATCAAAACATCAAAAACTAATAATCCTATATTATAAGACAATACTACAAACTCCTCCTAAATAAAATACACTCGTTATGTATACATGTATGCAATATGTAGTTTGTAATGCAGTATGAAATGTATGACATATGCAATGTAGCATGAGATGATATGCAGAATGAAGTGCAACTTGTGATACAAATGATTATGATATTTCATGCATTGTAATTTATGATGTAATATGCAATGAAATGTGATATGAAATAGGATGCATAATGATATGTAATATGAAACAAAATGATAATGAAGTAAAAAAAATATGCAGAATGATATGATGATATATATACTATGGTACGTGACATTCAGATTATAAGATAAACATGAGTTATAAGTAATATCTAATTGACAAGCATATATATATATATATATATATATATATGTGTGTGTGTGTGTGTGTGTGTCTATGTATGTATACATATATCAAACTAAAAACACTTTAACCAAACAAAGGTAAAACACACCAATTACTAGACTTAAGTTAAGGAAACTAATGAATGGGACTGAAAGAGTTGTAAAGAAAGAGTTTAAAGGTAATAAATGGTATTAAAACTATAACATATTCATGAAAGGTAGTAATCACACTCAATATCAAAATCAAATTGATAAGAAATATGGACTTTAAACTGCATATATGATCAAATATGTTTTTTTTTGTTTTTTTAAAAATTAATACCCTAATTATTTAATTTATTTAAAATGATTTTTTATTAACTTGGTTGATTTTTTTTTAAAGAATCCAAACTTCCATGTTCTTAACTTACTAATTAAAACCTTTATATCAAATTATTATTGATTTAAATATTTAGAAACATGTTTAAACATCTTTTAAATTTAAAAAATATCATAATAAAATATTAAATATAATATTAAAGATTGAAAAACTAAAATAAACATGTGTTACATTAAGGCTTCTTACATTAAAAATTTAATTAATTAAAAAATATATTTAAACATGAAATTACTTTTTAAATATTCTAATATAAGTTAGAAAATAACTCTAAAAAGAATAGAGAAAAATACTTAGTTTAAATATCATTTTTTTATAATTTAAAATTTCAAACAGAAAAGACAGCATTTACAGAATGCTATAAAAAGTTTTTGCAATAAAATATATTCAAACATTATTAAATAAAAACTGTAGCTTTTACCAAATGCTGTGTAAATTTTTTGAAACTCTACAACGTTTCAAAGCACAGAAATGCTATAAAAACGAATTTGCAGTACTTACAAAACATTACGGAAGAAAAGAAGCATTTTAGAAGTGCTATCTAAAATTCCGGTCATATGATGTGGTGCAATCTTATTAATTGAAGAAATATATAAATAGAGACTTATTCTAACATTCTAAATTCATTCTACTTATTTCTTAAAGATATAAAATTAGTATCTTAAAAGAAATAGAGTATGAGAAGTAAAAATAAAATTAGAAAAGTTGACATCATGAATGAATGTATGCTTTTCTACTTAGTATAGTTGTAATAAATTAGTTGTAGATTTTATTTGAAAGAAAACACATTTTAAAAGACTTTTAAAAAAATTTAGACTTGTATAACGATATTTATACTATGGTGTGTCGATATATGGACCAAAATATCAAAACTTATAAAAGAGATAAATTTCTATACCTAACTAAATGCATAGATATATATTTCTAAATGCAACAATAAAGATGAAATAATAGTAAAGCGTACCAATTTTTGCATTCCATCTTTCTAACTTTGTTGTTCCTCCATTGTTGTGAACCACACATTTATATCTTTCTGAATTTGACGATGAGATATGTTCTATTGCGACGGGCTCGTTTTTTTGATCAGCGTAGTATATTCATTTGCTGAATTTGAAGATCGTATGAGAAAGATACAGATGATTTAGTAAATTGACCAACTTGGCGCCAAAACTTTGAATTCGAATTTTGAATGAATGGACACTTCAACCACTATAAATAGGCCCAACGGTCACCACTTTTCATAAAAATTCCTCATCTTCATCTTCTTCCCGTTTTTCTATATACTATCAAACTTCTAGAAGGCATATCTCCTTCGTTTCTTAACGGAATTGGATGAAACCAGCAGCAAATCGAAGAGGAAGGCAAGGGCTACGATCTAGTAATAGTTTGGTGTAGAATTTGGACGGTATTGTGATGCAACAGGCCGAACAGTAGAAGAAATGTAGAAGATCCCGTACACAGTTTTTCAGTTTTGGATAGCCAACTTCAAACTGTCATATCTCACTCAATTTTGATCGGAATTTGATGATCCACCCATCAAAATGACCGCGAGAACAAGAAATACAATCTGAAAAGGAGTGGGAACAAAATACTTAAATCTCTGAATGCATTTTGAAGAATACCTTTGACAGTTTTGGCTTCTTTTTCTCTTTGTTCACCAAAACTTCATTTGACCATAACTTGGTCATTTCTTGACAGATTCACACGAAACCAGTAATATTGCGAAGCAGATGGAGAGAAGTACAGTATCAAATCAAGTTGTATATGAGAACCCAAAGTTTTGAATTGATCTGGTACCCATTTCTTTGTCGATTTCCATTATATATCCATTTGTTCTTCTTGATAGATGAATGATTATCTGGTATCTTTTAACAAACGTCATTAGACATAACTCTTCTCCTGCAAAACAAGATAACTTTTTAAAGAATCAAGTGACTTTTCAAAATAACTAACTATAATTTTAAACAACAATATCATGATGATTCTATGACATATTCATATGAAAACAGTGTTAATAATTTTATAAAAAAATTGCCATTTTAAAAAATTTCAAAATTCAGATTATGAAAGTTTGAAAACCTCGCTCTGATACCAAATGTGAGGAATGCGGATTAAGGATCTTAAGGCTAGAATTAACACTAGAGGGGGGTGAATAGTGTTTTAAGAAATTTGTTAATCTTTTTGAGTTTATCTTAATTTGTTAACAATGTATACACTAACCAGACACAGATTTGAACACAGAATCAAACAAAGATGCAAATATAAAGTAAAAGCAGTAAAGGAAAGAACACACCGTATTTTATACTGGTTCGGAGTTACCCTACATCCAGTCCCGCACAACTAAGTACGGATTTCCTTTCAAAAGCAATTCAACAATTACAACCCTCGGTTTCAAGGCTACGAGGTACACCCTCCAGAATCACAATCCTCTGGGTAGAGATACTTGATTTACCGGGCAACAAGTTCACCCAATTGGTTTCCAGGGCTACAATCACACCTTCTCTCGCTCAGTTGATTACAAAAAGTATATAACTCAGATTAGCACTTGGATCTTGTAGAGATGGTGGAGAGAATCAAAACCAGAAATTATCTAGTTAGATTCGATATTGATTTCGGCAGAGTAATGGTGTAATTTGTAAATAAGAAAGTGGAGAAGAAGAAGAGAAGTTAAATCAGAGAAAAAGTGATTAAAATTCGTTGAAAACACCCTTTATTTATAGTAGATCAATAGCCATGTCCATTGGTGAATAGACACTTCTTTTAAAAAACAATTTAACTGTCACCATGTCGACAGGGGTACATGTGACCATGTCAACATGCCCTTGTATTTTTTGGTGATTTGTTTTTCTTTGAAAATAATTTCTATATTATATTATACTTATATTTAAACTTTAAAATATACTTATATATAGTTATAATACATAAATAACTATAGAGAACAATATTAAAATATATATAATAATTTTCTATACTTTTATATTTAAATCTTAAGTATAAATATATAAAACAGCTAAATATATTAATATCAAAATTGTAGTTTAAAAACTTAGGATAATAATTTAAAATCAAAGATATTTAAAATTAAGGATACTTAAAACTAAGGATATTTTTGAGGCTAAAATATATTGAAAAACCAGGACAGATGATTTTGGTTTTTAAACAGGAATATTTAAAATCATTTTGAAAAACAAGCTATATATTTTGAAAATCATTTTGAAATAAAAGCAAGTGGATACAAAAATATGTTCCACTAGATTTTTCGTAGGTTCCATCCTACTTAGGGTCCATCCCTTTAACGAGCACGAAGTGGATTCCATTCCATGAATAAAATAGATTTTAAGATGTCAGTGCCTTTCTATGAGTTTTAACAATATTCCTAACAATATAACTTATCTTGGAAACTTGAACTCTTGAAATTCTTGATACTCATGAGTCTTGAATCTTGATATCTTCAATCTTTGATCTTGAATCTTTATACTGTACAGTTCTTCATTCTTTAGTACCTGCAAACATATCTATATATATCTACACAATAATGTTAGTATTATATATTTTATAATCTAATTCTAAGTAAGGTTGTTGTCATCAAAACCAACTCCTCTGGGACTAACAACACGTTCGGGTCGTTGTCAAGTTTTGAAATTTTTATAAACAATCTCTACTGATCATTATTTCCATTGTTTATAAAAATGATCATCACCGATCGTTATTCTTTCTCTCTTTTTTTAGTGATCATTACCGATTGTTAGTACATACAGAGGAGTTTCGGATCATTCTAGGTGGTGGAACGATCGGTAGGAATTCCAGTTTTAAAAATCAGTATATCTCATGAGTTGAACGATCGTTATACGGTCTTCTTATAAAAGCTTTCATACTTAACCTTTTTTTCTTTCATTTCGTATCGTCCTGACTTCGAATAGAAAAAGAAAAAATAAGCTACCCCACTTTCTTCCTTTACCGATCAAAGAATGATTCGATTTTCAAAATCAATCTCACCCCTTCTCGATTCATTATCATTCTAGCTCCCAAATCACACTTGGATCTAAATTCGAATCCATCTCTCTTCTTCAGACTTTAATTTAGGTAGGTCGATCCATTTACGTTTTGTGATTTGAGTACGAGACTTTGAGTGTAGTGAATCTCGTGTTAGTTAGTTTACTTGGTGGAGTCGCTTGATCTGAATCAAGATGGAGAGGATGGGAATTGGGGAAGATGTAGTTGCCAAGTAAGGAAAACGATGCAGATCGATGCATAACGATCGTCCTTGGACGATCAGTAAAGCTTTGGACTTAGATGACTCTGGAGTGGGTGATGGTGATGATGTACCAATCGTTATAGAGTGATGTTTGGGTGTTTAACGACCGTCTTTGAATGATCGATGGTGCTCTAGAGATGGAGAATTTCAAGGAATGGCCAGTATGGAACGATTGGTGAGAATGGGTTCCAGAAATGATCGGCATGACTGGGCCTAGGAATGATCGGTGGGAGTGAGACTTGGGGAATGTTCGGTGATGCTAAAATTAATGATTGATTGTCTACACATGAACCTTAAAAGTGGAACTTAATCAAATAGACTTGAACCCAATGATAAGCTGTGACATCCCGTATCTAGAGGCCAAAAGCTAAGCGCTGATGCTGCAGTCATACATAGTATTAACTTCTAGCGACAAAATACGGAAATTCTAATGGTATCCATAATATCAGAACCACTTGAATATGAACAAAATCACATATTTCAAAAACAAATTTTTACTGATTATATCTCAAAACAATAATTCATATCCAAGTTACATAATTCCAAAACGTTTCCTAGGCAATGATCAAATATAATTTACAATAATACGCCAAGAGCGACATATGATGATGCCCTCTTGGTTGATCAAAGTAATATAGTCATATCTGACTTAATATACATAGCGGAAATAAACAGAATAAACTGTAACTCCTAAATAGCTATCCGTCATCCACATGCTCGTCTCCGGAAGCTTTATTCGCCAAAATAACTAAAACCTCAACCCTCAGCCTACTCAAATCAATTTTGAACACCCGAGAGTTTAAGGGAAAACAAAAAATTCGAGTCAGACATAAAGCCTGGTGTGAATAATATTGTTACATCTCGGATATTTTATGTTAAGTGAGACCACGCCGCTTAGCGAAATGGGTTCCCTTTACTAACATCCTTTTTAAAACATATCTTTTTGCAAATATTTTCCTGCAAACAAAACTGGTTAAAGTCTATAAAGCATCATTATGGAAACATACACATAAGGTAACAAATGGACTATCTATTCGAACAATATAGTTTTGTTTGGCTAACTACTAACCTTTGGCTAACTCGGGCCTACTAGACAATATACCAAAATTTATCTAACATCTGTTAGACACTCCTCTTCTGGACGGTCTGTCTTTAACTATCTGTTAAATACTTCTTTTCTAGATGATCTGTACTTAGCTTAACATCTCCCAAGATCACCTGATCCTAATGGTTTTGCGGGCTCACCAATAACCTATATGTATACGAACATATTTCCTTTCCGTGTAATCATAAGTTTAGTCGTACCTGTGATAAAGCCCTACACACTGGAATTTTGGACAAAACTAGCTAGGGCTAATAGCTAATTTATAGGGCACGACCTATACCAGTCACATCTGGTAGTCTAATATCTGAGTCATTTTACTTAGGGATCCCTTCCCATAATTTTCCTTGAAACCCTTTTCAAAATGATTTAAAACCTTTAAATCAAACTCGGCAAGGAAAATATATATTCTATGCTTTACCAAATTCACATTGCCATGTTATATATATTCTACCCAAATCTAGTTGATGAAAACATTTAAATCTTTGAAAGACCCCTTTTCGAATCCATTGAAAGTACCCCTTTCGAAACCATTGAAAGTACCTCTTTCTAAACCAAGTAAAACCTTTTCTTTTATCTAGGTCGAAAGGCCAAAACCTTCCTTTCAAAACCATTCTTAAAACCCTTTTGAAACCATTGGAAACCCTTCCTTTCGAAAGCTTTAAAAACCTTAACATCCTTCCTTTAAAACCTTTAAACATTGCCTTTCGAAACCTTAGGAAAACCTTTCCTTTTAATCCTTTTGAAACAACCAGAAAAACCATACCTTTCGACTCCATCGAAAACACTGGGGAACCACCCCGTCGAAACCTTATTTAAAAACCTTTCGAAAGCATCAAATCTAAACCTTTCGAAAGCACTTGGGTTTAATTTAAAATATATGGAACCTTTCAAAACCATTCAAAGCTTACTCCTTCCTTTGAAAAACATTTCGGTTGAAACCATTTGGATTATGCCTTCAAGTAGAGCAAAAGGATCATAAACCCATTAAAGTCGAAAGCACTTCTTTTCAAAATCATTTAAATGATCTCTTTCAAAACCATTTGGGTTATACTTCTACTTAGAAAAAAGGGTCATTAAAACCATTTAAGTCAAAAGCCTACCTTTCGAAAGCATTCCTAAGTAAAGAAGTAATGGTGTCGAAACCATCCCTTTAAAAGCATTTGAGAAGTGGCCAAATTTTAGAAAACAAAGTACCCCTTCGAAACCCTCTGGGTCGAAAGGTAAAAAAGCGCCAGCAAAAGGTTTTGACTTAGTCAAAAGCAGTTGTTTAAAAACAAATGCGCAACCCAATCGAAACCATTTCCTTTAAATCCATTTGACCTAGTCGAAAGCCAACTAAGTTGAAAACTTCTTAGTTGAAAGCAAGTAGGCGCATTTTTATTTAAAAACAAAGTAAAGCCTTAACCCCTTTGGAATCCCAGGTTTCGACCTATTACCTTTCACCTACATCCAATTCACTACATGCTAGTTCCGTGATACCATGCGCATTGGTTTCGACTATGTCGGAGGCGAAGGTATAGAGGCGGAACCTGGTGCCTAAAGCATCGAAACAGTGAAACCATGTAGATTAGTCCTTTTAAACTATTTCATTTGTACCTAACCTGCCTTTTTTTCTAAATCTGAATGGTTGCCATTTTACTTTTTCAAAAGTGTTGTCGACTTCTAGAAATAACAAATTTGAATTATTTGCAAAGAGCCCCTTCTCCTTTTATAAATATATAAAACATTTAAGTCTCATACCCTAAATAATTTTATATATCCATTAAAACACTTAGGAAAAATCTACTATAATTATAACCCAAAATAACATTTTCTTTACTAGAAAATTCATATAAAATCCACAAAAATTCTGAAAATTCTAAAAATTGAAACCCATCTCCAAAATATTATTTCTGGTCTATATAAAAATCAGCAAGGCATTTACATGTCATTTAATATGGTTTTCATATCAAAACATATCATAAAATCAATATGAACATGCCTAAATCATCAACAAGTATATATAATCATTCCATCATTCAAAAACATGGAAAATCATTGCAAAACATTTCAGATTTCTCCTTAAAACAGAACACAAAACAAATATGAGATGTAAACATTATTCACCTTAGCTTTAGAGATTAAAGATATGAGATTTGAATGAATTTGATGTTGATTAAGCTTCCCATTTCTCTTTCTTTCTCTTTCTCTTATTAATAGTGGCCGGTTTAGCTTTTAAAATATTGAAAATGAAATGAATGTGTATTGAGATACACAGCCAAGTTTTGAGGATATAGGATTGGTCTCTTTCCTATTTTACCCCTCCTATTTCATGTTACTCTTCTTTTAATTTTAAATGGCACTGCTACCCCTTAATTATACTTCAAATCTCAATCTCTTAATCAATACATTATTTTATTTTATTTACCTAATTAAATATCCTAAATAATTTTATCAATAATATGGGGTGTTGCAGACTCCCCTTCTTAAAGAATTTCATCCTCGAAATTATGATAAGGTACACAACAAATCAATCGAAGAGGTAAAACATACCATCAAAGTCAGGATACGTGTCTCTAATCCTGCTCTCAGTCTCCCAAGTACAGTCTCTCTCATCGTCACTCCATTGGACTTTCACTAATATGACTGTCTTGTTTCTTAGTCTCGTCTCATCTCTCGCAACTATACCAATTGGCTTTCTAACTATGGTTAGGTCCGGTTCTACTACTAAATTCTGTAACACTGTCGGTGCTATAGTATTCTCCGGGTCTCTAACACTTCTGAGATGAGAAACATGAAAAACATCGTGGACTCCTGCCAAACTGCTCGTTAACTCAACCCTATATGTGAGTTTCCCGATCCTCTCAACGATAGAAAAAGGTCCAATGAATCTTGATGCTAACTTCTCCGACCTTCCAAATTTGATCACACCTTTCATCGGTGACACCTTAATAAATACCTGATCTCCGACGGAGAACCTAAGTCTTTCCATCTTCTACCTGCACGGCTCTTCTGCCTAGACTAAACCTCCTTCATTCTAGCCCGAATGACATCAATCTTTTCTACAGCTTCCCAACCAAATCTGGACCAAGAACCAACCTATTCCCGTCTATAACCAACAAACGGGAGATTTGCATGGCCTTCCATACAAAGCTTCAAATGGTGCCATCCCAATACTAGTCTGATAACCGTTGTTATACGAAAACACGACTAAATGCAAATGGTCTTCCCATGATCCCCCGAAATCTAGAACACAAGCTCTTAACAAATCCTCCAAGATTTTGTTAACTATTTTTGTTTGCCCATCTGTTACGGATGGTAAGCGGTACTCATCTTGAGCTTGGTTCCTAAAACTTCCTGTAGACTCTTTCAGAACTCGCTAGTGAATAAGGAATCTCTGTCACTAACTATGCTACTAGGAATTCCATGCAGTATAACCACATTCTTCATAAACAACTTTGCTAAAACAGAGTCATCCTAGTTGACTTAACTGGAATGAAATGGGCACTCTTGGTCAATCTTTCCACTATGACCCATATACTTTCATTTCCTCTGTTCGACCTTGGCAACCCATCAATAAAAAATCATAGAAATAGTATCTCATTTCCATATCGAAATATATAATGGCCGAAGCAACCCACTTGGCTTCTGGTGTTTGGCCTTTGCTTGTTGGCAATTCAAGCACTGCTTTACACATAAGCCAATATCCCGCTTTATGTCTTCCCAGAAGAAACTCCCCTTCATATCCTGATACATCTTAATTCCTCCTGGATGAATAGAGAACTTTGAACGATTGCATTTCTCTAAGACTTCTTTCCTTATGTTTCCTACACTTGGAACACGTAATCTTTCTTTCTTTCTCAACCACCCATTCTGGTCAAGACTAAAATCTTTCAAGTCATCGCTCTCGGTTCCATCTCTTAACTTCCTGATCCGTTTAGCTAATACCGGATCTTCCTCCTGTTTAGAAGCAATCCTTTCGATCATCACTGGTCGAACTTCCAAAAAAGATAACATTATGGTTTCTCTGCTAGACCCAGTCTCAGATCTCCACTGCACTCTGCAATATGCTAAAGCTTCCAAATCTTTCCACTCAGCAATCATCGCCAACATTGTATTCTGATGTTTCCTGGTAAGTGCATTTGCAACCTTGTTGACTTTCCCCGGTGTGTACTCAATCCCAAAATCATAAGCAGCTATAAATTCTAACCATCTTTGTTGTCTTATGTTCAACTCCTTCTGAAAGAACAAATACTTCAGCGACTTATGATCTGTATATAACTCAAACCTCTCTACTAAAAGGTAATGTCTCCACACCTTCAAAGCAAAAATCAGTGCAGCCAATTCAAAATCATGCGTTGAATATTTGACCTCATGCGGTCTAAGCTGTCTAGAAGCATAAGCAATCACTTTACCTCTCTGTGTTAGCACAACTCCTAATCCCGTTCCACACGCATTGGTATAAACTACCAAATCCTAATTTCCTTATGAAACAATCAACACAGGTGTATGGATCAATAAGTGTTTCAAACTCTGGAATGCTTCCTCACACTTATCGGTCCATACAAATTTCACATCCTTTCTCGTTAGTTTGGTCATCGGTGCAGCTATCCACGAAAAATCCTTTATAAACCTCCGATAATAACCGGCCAACCCAAGGAAAATCTTTATCTCAATCATTGTCTCGGGTCTCTTCCAACTATTCACTGCTTCAATCTTAGTTGGATCTACTGACAACCCTTTCTCTGAGACTACATGACCAGGAAATTTCACTTCCTTCTTCCAGAAATAACACTTCGAAAACTTCGCCTTCAGCTGATGCTGCCTCAGCGTCTCAAGCACCACTCTAAGATGAACTTCATGCTCTCTTTCATCCTTAGAGTATATCAGAATATCATCTATGAAAACCAATACGAACCTATCCAAGTGCTCTTGGAAAACTCGGTTCATCAAATCCACAAAGAAAGCTAGCGCATTAGTCAGTCCGAACAGCATAACTAACCATTCATACAATCCATATCTGGTCCTAAACACCGTCAAAGGTATACTATCCTCTGCTACTTTGAGCTGATGGAAACCAATCGCTAAATCCAACTGGGCCGGATGCATCCCACCTTTTAACTCATACATAAGAGAAATTCTCCATTATTTGAGGATAGCTCCAACACAGCTTCATCCGAACGGCTACGCTCTTCTCAATTGTATTTACTTGGTATTTATGGAGTTTCTGCATCATCCTTCGACCATCGATAGCATTCGGTTCGTATTCTCTTTCGGGCGACGGACAGGGATTCTTTCGTTTACATTTCTTGAGTCAACGAAGAAGTGTCATATTCTAACTAGCGCATGGAATAAATTAAGCGCTTTTAAAAGTGAGTGGTTCTTTATTCGATGTCCTCCCAGTTTTGCTCGATAATAGCTGGAAAGACATAAGTGTTATCCATCATTTTTATATTAGCATGGAAAACCGATATCCAGGTCATACTCCTGACTAAGTAATTCTTTTAACAGGCACCGTCGCACAGCCCAACGGTTATCTATATGAGGAGACTATCATGACTCTTAAAAATTCACCACCTAAAGATAGGAATGTCAACCATCTTCTCACGAACGAACGTCTTGTTGCTTTTTGTTTGATGAAAGAGGGCCTCAGCATAGGGCTAACAAAAGTTGCTCATGCTGCAGGGGTAAGACCACGGGCTACAGCCGGTCAAAGAGGCAATCGAATCAATCCCGTCGTGCCCCCAGCTATGGGTGCTCAAGAATTCACCGATATTGATGTTAAAGGAGATAAAGGCAATGTGCTCAGTTGCAATGATGATGGATCTAGTCTTGGAGTCGAGGACAGATCCTCGCAGACCTCATAGATTCGGCTCTTGATAGAGAAAAGGAGAAAACACTTGTTTATAAATTTTCCAAAAGTCGCCTTTCTGATCAACTCAAGTTGTCGATCACTCCCATGGTTGTCCAAGATGGATCCTCTTCCAAACGTTAGAGCGTTTAAGTCTTTCGCTTGATTCTTTGTTTGGTATGCCAATACCACATGACTTGGACATTTTCCACTTTACCGATGTGGGTGTTGATGGGTCGGAATCTTTCACCAAAACTGGCATTGAAATTCCAACTTCTAAAGGGGAAATTACTCCAATGAGTAATGCTCCTGCATCTGGTCCGTCGGGGGTAAACACAAGGAAACTTGCACACACTTGCACCCCCCAACATTGCATTATAATCAACTTGTGCCTTTAATGCTTAAATTTGATTGACTTTAGTTTTCCTTTGTATGAACGATGGTGAAGAAAAGGAATATGTTCGATTCCCTTCGGGATATACACCACCAATCCTTTCGTTCACGCTCTAGCTCGTACAGACAATGTCTCATTCGAGAATACTATGATTCTAGTTATCGCTCCAGTCGGGACCGGGATCATCGGAGTAGAGGTGATAGGGATAAACCATCTCAAGATAAGCATCGATCAAGATCTAGTCCACTCCTCCAAAGGGTTTCGATAAGCCAACTGATCGTGGGACCCAACTGTTGATTCCTCTCATGGTCCCCATCCTGTTTCAGTTCCTCCATGGCCTTTAGTTCCTTCTCATTCTCAGTGGTCCAGTGGTCGTCGTCGCCATAGCGAACATGTTGCAACTCACAGGCCTGACAAGGAAGCGCTGAAGTTGAAATCGCGGCCGAAGATCCTATGATCGATCCAGTTGCTTACATGGCACAACTTCGAGAAGAGTTTCCAAACCTATGCTTTGAAGGTTTCTTTTTCCTTTCTAATATGAAGAGGGTCCCAGATCATGTCCAAAAAATGAATATCGATTGTATCACTGGTATCCACAAGCAGTATCGTGAATGGATGAAAGCAATGGACAGTGTTTGTACCAAAAATGGGCACAACACTCTTCGGAAGTTTTTGAAGAGATAAAAGTGAAGAAAGAAAATTAAAACTGAGGATTATCTAACAAAAACTCCAAATAACAGAAAGTAAATTGCACAGAAGACAACAATTTAGAGTGGTTCGACGTTTCGCCTACATCCACTATGAAGTTTAATGATTTTATTGCTCGATACTTGAAAATTACAATTTCTTATAATGTAGTACAACTGGTTTTATGAGCTAAGTCTGAATCTAAGGTAGCAGTGGTGATTTGAAGTAAATCTGGCAGAGTCTGGGCGCTCTTTAGCTCTTAAAATTATCCGACCCTTTTCCGAATGACCAGGGGCTCTATTTATAGGTGTGGGAGGCTGATATTTCGCCTAAATTTCGGGAGACCACTTCTGGCACGTGAGGGGGTCCACGCGCCCGCCTTTAGGAAATCTGGGCCCACTTTGGGATCGATTCGAAGTCCATTCGAATCGATCAAGAAAACGCCCAATCGAGCTGAAATTTGGTGTGTGCATTCTTCAACATGCGCATAAGCTTTTGTGAAAATTTCATAGCATTTGGACTTGTAGATCTCCAGATATTGCTGATTCGAAATGGTGTTTTCTGAATTGCTTGCCTCGTTCGAATCGATTCGTTCGAATCGATCGCTTCGAATCGATGGCGGAGCGTGCTTCCGTGATGACGTGGAGCGCAAACTTCGCATCGATCCGCTTTCTTCGCCAGTTTGATCGAGCCGTCCCGGAGACTTCGCCGATTTGACTCGATGGATTCGAAGGCGTCAATCATGCATGGATTCGATCATAGGATTTTGTTCGCATCGATCGTGATGTGCTCCAGTCGATCGATACGAAATTGTTGTAGTAGGATGGATTCGAAGCAGGGCATCTTGATGGGTTCGGAAGACTTCATCCCGATGGGTTCGAACAGGACTTTACTTGGAGGATACGAGCAATGATTAACTAATAGATACGGAGTATGGCCACATTGATGGATTCGAACACATTTTTTTCCATGGATTCGAAGTAAAATGTTCTGGTGGATACAAACTCAAAGCACGCGAATAGCCCAGCCTGTGATCGATTCGATCCTGATGGGTTCGAACAGATTAGTTCGAGCATCATTTTCCTTCTAACTTGTGTGGGTCATAATTTGAGCATACGAACTCGGATTGACTTGAAACTCGGAACGTCGGCTTCCCCGGCTTTGCTTGTTATGTCTTGCTAATCGTGGCTCGATTCGAACTCGGACAAAATTCATCGATATCTCTGACAAGCGATACTTCGTTTTTTAGTCAGTCCTTTGGTATCTCGGCTTTGCCAAAAGGTGGGATAACATTTGCCCCCCAAAGTACGTCTTGTGTAAACAAGGCGTGCTTTGAAAAGCTGCAGTCTTTCATGTTGAATATTTCTGTTCAATTGGTTGCTTGACAGTCGTCTTTTAGTCGTTTTGTTGTAATCTTCTTTTAAACAAATGTTCAACCAGCGTGCTTTGCTTTGATAGACACGAAAATCTTTGATGGATACGAAATCCTGATTCGTATCAATGAGTTCTTGTTGCCGTGGGTCAAGTTTTGATGGATTCGAATCGATAATCTCGAATCGATGGAGGCGGGTGTTTTCAAAGCTACCTTCATTTTAGTCATTTCGTATCGATGAACTCAGAGCATTCTGGATGGATTCGAATCGGTGGATATGAAAGGTGGTCTCAAACTGGTGGATGCCGATGCTTTCTTCGATTCGATGGAGGCAGAATGTCGATGGATTCGAGTAGAACACTTCGAATCGATCTGGGTTTTCACCTACTGAGGCCGGTCATATACGCCGGGAGGCGAATCGCCACTGGGTTATTATAAATACTAGGGTCCTGCTCATTTTTCACTTTTTACTTTTGCTCCATTTTCTTGTGCGCTTCGAATCGACTCTAGATTTCAAGAACGAAGACGAACGAATTACCTTCTTCTTCGAATCGAACTAACATCCAAGCTTTTCTATCTAATTTCACTTTTAGGTAGGTAATTCGACTATGTATTTGGAGCTATAAGATCTGAAATCCCTTCTAATTCTGTTTGTGTTCGTATCGATCTTGATTGATTCGAAATCGGGAATGAAATCAATAGAGGTTGTTTGGAGGAAAGCAGGACCTTTTCTTCGTGTCGATCCGGAGTGTCGGTAGTCGAATCGATCTGGGGGGTGACACTTCTCCAAGGTGTTCGTATCGATCTAGTCATAAGAGTTTAGGGGTTTTCAGGGGTCTAATGGATCACAGGTGGCAGAAAACCACGTCGATTCGTGGTGATCGTTCCGTTGAGTTGCCCCCTGTTATCATTTCGAAGAATCTTAGGTAGGTGATCGATACGAGGCCTGGGTTTATTTGACGCGAAGTTCTTATCTTTTCAGATCGATGCGAACCTTCAACCGATGATGGATTCGATGCTCTTGCCTTCTGATGGTTTCGAACACTCTGCTGCGATCGATACGAAGTGCATCGATTCATTCCGGATCGATACGAAAATTGGACTTCTTCTGATCGATTCGAAACTAAACTTTTATTTAGATCGATTCATATAAGCCTTTATGGGTACAAAATTTTCACACATTTAACGGCATGATTCCGACGAGCTTCATCTCTGCATGTTTGACTTGAACTTATATACTGCATACTTGACTGCCCTTCGAAGCTTGTTGATGGAATAGTACTTTGACAAATAAAACACAGACCAATCACCATGAATTCTGGACAATATAGTTTAAGACGGTCAGCAATGACGGTCACTTTAACCAACTTCATAATTTCCGAAGTTTTCATCTTGTCTTCGGTTTTGTTGAATTTTCTAAGTATTAGCTACACCGCACTTCACAATACACACTTTACACGGGGAAATGAACGGGTTTTTTTTCATTTGCTTAACGTTACTTTCTGGTGAGTTAGTCAGTGATGGAATCTTCGAGCTCTCAACAGCAGGAGATTCAGAGTTCTCCTCCTCCAGTCCTTGTAATTCCAGACATCCCAGCGGAAGTAGTGGATCCAGCTCCTGACGAGCTGCAAGAGGCTATATTTATTGAGGACCCTATAGACTCTGTTCAGTCCAATATTTCTGAAAACTTGTTGGGCAGGATATGCACAAGACATAACATTTCCTTGGACGATGTGTTATTGCCAGGATCTAGTGACAGACCTCACTGTCCGCCGGAAGGGTATACCGCCTTTTATCGACATGCTTGTGCGGTCGGAACACTCCCTCCATTCAATCAATACATTAGGGAGATGTTATCATTTCTTGGAATCGCTCCCTCTCAATTACACCCTAACGGGCACGTGTTGTTGAACAGTGCGTTCATTGTATTTATAGAACATCTCTTCCGCCGACCAAGGCCAACGGAAATCAGATATTTATTTAATTTCAAAAGCAGAGGCGATAGTCCATCCTTTACATTTTTGGAGGCAGTCAGAAACTGCCAGGTTATTACTGGAGCCTGGACCAGACTCAGCTACTTCAAGAATGAATGGTTTTACATCCGGTGTCCTCCAGGTTTTGCTAGGCGGTGGTTGTCTAGACGTAAGTGTCGTAACCCGTCGATGATTTCCTTGACTAACAGTTTTTTGGCACTGGTATTGACATCCTATTTTTCTTACAGCCATTATCTCCAGACCCGACGGGGGGTATTACAAGGGCATGGTTCGGAGCCTTCAAGAGATTCCGAGCGATTTGAGACACATCGACTTGGTGTTGACTGATCATAACTTAAGAGCTCTTGGCTTGATCGAAATAAATCAGAGCATAGTCACCGAAGGGATGCTAAGGTATGTCCCAAAGAAGAAGAAAAAGAAGAAGAAGAAGAAGAAGAAGAAGAAAATGGCGAAGAAAACGCTTGGGGTAGTGATAACCGAAGTGAGCGATGAAGAAAGGACTCACACAGACGTAGAGCCGATGGACGATCTTCCGGGAAATTTTGAAGAATTGGGAGAGAGACGGAAAAGCAAGACCGTCGTTTCCAAAAAACTTAAATCTAAGGGGTGGAAGTCTGTAGATGTGTTTCCTCCCACTTCCGGAGTTATGATTTCTGAGGCCGCCCCTTCTCAATCGAGAGATATTTTCAAAGGGCTTGGTGATATTCCCATCCCGGATTATATATCTATTCATCACAATCCCGGGTTGGAAGAATTTCAAGATGTTTTAAATATGAGCGAGCCCTTTCCTTTGAGTGCGGTCAACACTTCCGGTTGGTCAGGGGGTTTACACATTTGCACACACTTCCACAGCACTACACGATTTCCGCATATTGAACATCACTTTTGTAGGATTCTAAACTGCAGTTTCTTCTTATCGTAGGTGAGATGTCAGGTCGCGGATCCACTCTAGATAGGCTTCGCAATGTACGCCGATCTTCCTCATATTATGAGTCCCGCTGGAGGGAATCGGATAGGGATCATGGACGAGGCTATACTAGCCAGGAGCGTTACGACAGAGACCGGGATTATTGGCACGGCCATTCTGGTCAAGATCGTACTAACAGAGATAGGAGCCATCAGTACCGACCGCGATCTCGTTCTCCTCCGCCTCCTAGGGCCCTTGTAGATCCTCTGAGTCTTCGCAGCAACAACAACCTTCTCAATCTTCAAGGCCCGAAACTCAGCGGCAAAGAGTTGAACCACCGACAGCTGCCATTGTTGAGCAGGCTCCGGTAGAAATAACGGGTGAAGGAGCCATTAAACTCGCTCAGATGAAAAAAGACTATCCATAAATTTGTCTGGATGCACATGTCTTCCCTCCCCATCTCAAGAGGATTCCTCCGGACGCCGAGAATATTGCTCATGACTATATCCGCGACTTTTATGCTCAATACAAGGAGTGGTATAAAGCAGCTGTGAAAGCTTCAAAGGTAGCTTTCGACCGGGCAAAAATTATTGAGAAGTGTGATGCTGACATTGCCCAAAAAGACCGCATTATCCAGGTTCTTCAATCAGAGACGGAGTCGTCTCGAAGTGCAGAACTTCAAGCGCTTGAAAAGCATGACGAGGCCGTGGCGAAATGGCGAGGATGCAACAGGCACATTGTGCCTTAGTAGAGGGGATGGGCCATCGTTATACCACCGCGGTAGCCGAACGGGACATCGCCGTTAAAGAGCTGAATGAGCTTAAAGCCAAATTCGCCGAGGTGGTGAAAGAAAAAGATGATGCAAACACCGCCGCTCAGGACGCGTGTGATCAAGCTGTGTTACTTCGAGCTGAACTTACTGTGGTGGTGGCAAAGACTAAGTCTGTGGAGGCAGAAGTCGAGGAAAAGATTATGGCGGAGCAGTCCAGGTTGGAAGCTGATTTTGATGATCTCCTGGTCACATACAACGCCAATGTGCTGGAGCACAGAAATTTATCTTGGCTCGGAGATGACTCTATGATTTTGTACAACGCCTGGACTAGGCTGGTGGAGGAGAAGAAAGCAGTGCATCCGGACGAAGCACTGGATGATTTCGAGCTTGAGACGCGCTTGCTTACTAAGGAAAAGAGGAAGGTTCTCCATGAGGCGATGATTTCCATGGAGAAAGAGAGGCTTTGTGCTCGGCAGATAGAGACCGGTGAGGGCTCGGGGATCGAGCATCATGAAGCAAGTGTGGGAGCTGTAATTCCGACATTGCCTGAAGCCACTGGCGCGGTCGATCCCCAATCTGTCCCTGCTTATAATCCTGACCAGCCGCAATTGTCTTCTGTCGATGCCCCTGCCTCTGCACCTGCCCATACTTCGGGTTAGGCTAAGGAAGGTATTTGAACGCTTCCCGTACACACTTAGTGTGGTGAATCTGAAGCAATACATTTAGCTAACAATCTTCGCTTTTTCATATTTCAGTGACCGAAGCCGTCATCTATGTGCCTCCTGTATCTCAAGCCTCTTATCAAGCGCCAGGGGCTATTGTCACCGAGGCTATTATGACATCTACTGTGGTCGGCGAAGAGGGAGAAACGAGCATGTTATCTTTCGATGCTCAGATGATTGAGGAACTCCTTAGTCAACCCAACGATTCCTTCGCAGACCCATCTTTCGCCATGAGTGGGGCTACTCCAGCTATTAGCTCCTTTATGCCAGCCACTGGCACGTCTAGCGTGGCCCAAGCATCTCGTGCGGATGAAATTCTTACCGAGATCAATGCTGAGATGACATCAGTGACAGCAGGCATGAATCCGTCTGGCCTTGCCCCATTAATGATGATATCGCCGGGCGGCACTGTGGTCATTGCAAGCGCTCCTGCCCCGCTTCCTGTTACAGCTCCTATGCCTCCAGTTCCATCCTCTAAGAGAATCTCTGTCGCCTCAAGCTCCGAGGAGGATGTTGACATTATGCCGCAATCGGAGGACAAAACGGAGAAGAGCAAAATATTGCGGAGGAAGTCAGGTAGTGGATCCAGCGGGACTACCCCGAAAAAGAAACCGAGGAAGAAGAAAGATTGAGCGCTTCCTTTAGTTTGTTGTCATGTTCGGGGGTAGTGTTTTGTTTTGTCTTTTTGACTTTTCATAGCCGTGTATAGATGCGGGCTCGACCCTCGCTAGTAGGAATTTTTTGAACCAGCTTGTAATTGGATTTCTTTTGTTGATAATTGAAATGAAAACATATTCTCTTTTGTCTTCAATTCAGTATTTGTTTTGGTTCTGCCCCCAGCCTTGGGGATAAGTACGGAGTTGATGTATGTTTATACTTCGTCTCGCACTCTGGGAGTATGGGGTTAACGTATATTTATACTCCGTCTCGCATTCTGGGAGTACGGAGTTATTTAATGTTTATACTCCGTCTCGCACTCTGGGAGTACGGAGTTAACGTATATTTATACTCCGTCTCGCACTCTGGGAGTACGGAGTTATTTAATGTTTATACTCCATCTCGCACTCTGGGAGTACAGAGTTAACGTATATTTATACTCTGTCTCGCACTCTGGGAGTACGGAGTTATTTAATGTTTATACTCCGTCTCGCACTCTGGGAGTACGGAGTTAATGTATATTTATACTCCGTCTCGCACTCTAGGAGTACGGAGTTATTTAATGTTTATACTCCGTCTCGCACTCTGGGAGTATGGAGTTAACGTATATTTATACTCCGTCTCGCACTCTGGGAGTACAGAGTTATTTAATGTTTATACTCCGTCTCGCACTTTGGGAACACGTAGTTAATGTATATTTATACTCCGTCTCGCACTCTGGGAGTACGGAGTTATTTAATGTTTATACTCCGTCTCGCACTTTGGGAGTACGGAGTTAACGTATATTTATACTTCATCTCGCACTCTGGGAGTACGGAGTTATTTAATGTTTATACTCTGTCTCGCACTCTAGGAGTACGGAGTTAACGTATATTTATACTCCGTCTTGCACTCTGGGAGTACGGAGTTATTTAATGTTTATACTCCGTCTCGCACTCTGGGAGTACGGAGTTAACGTGTATTTATACTCCGTCTCGCACTTTGGGAGTACGGAGTTATTTAATGTTTATACTCCGTCTCGCACTCTGGGAGCACGGAGTTAACGTATATTTATACTCCGTTTCACATTCTGGGAGTACGGAGTTATTTAATGTTTATACTCCATCTTGCACTCTGGGAGTACGGAGTTAACGTATATTTATACTCCGTCTCGCACTCTGGGAGTACGGAGTTATTTAATGTTTATACTTCGTCTCGCACTCTGGGAGCACGGAGTTAACGTATATTTATACTCCGTTTCACACTCTGGGAGTACGGAGTTATTTAATGTTTATACTCCGTCTTGCACTTTGGGAGCATGGAGTTAACGTATATTTATACTCCGTCTCGCACTCTAGGAGTACGGAGTTATTTAATGTTTATACTCCGTCTTGCACTCTGGGAGTATGGAGTTAACGTATATTTATACTCCGTCTCGCACTCTGGGAGTACGGAGTTATTTAATGTTTATACTCTGTCTCGCACTCTGGGAGTACGGAGTTAACGTATATTTATACTCCGTCTCGCACTCTGGGAGTACGGAGTTATTTAATGTTTATACTCCGTCTCACACTCTGGGAGCACAGAGTTAACGTAGATTTATACTCCGTCTTGCACTCTGGGAGAACGGAGTTGATTAATGTTTATACTCCGTCTCGCACTCTAGGAGTACGGAGTTGTTTAATGTTTATACTCCGCCTCGCACTCTGGGAGTTCAGAGTTGTTTAAGGGGTTGTCGTGAATCAGCCCGTTTGTAGCCTTAATGTGATGGCTTGCCCCCGAGCTCGGGTTTCACTTAGCGAGTAGCCGGTCGTATCACAGCCACTCCCTATTTGAATAAATTTCACTGCATGATGGAATTTAGCTCTCCGTGCGTCGTGATGTCGTTCATTGTATTCAATGAATCACAGCTCTGGCTCGAAGAAATGGAATTTTATTGCTGAAAATAAGAAAATATGGCAAAGTCTGTTGCCTTATTACAAGTTCTAATTTCGAAATGCAGAAACAAATTTTAAAATGGAATTTAAACTAAATAGATAAACATAGCCTGTTATTTGCAGTAGCGACGAAGACTTTCGCTATTCCAGGCCCTTGGTAAAGTTAGACCATCAACGGTTGCTAACTTAAATTTGCCATAACCGGGCTTTCGCTTAATTTCATGTGACCCTCTCTATATTGATCTCATGTGTGGGAGTACCGGATAACCTTTTTTAGTGAAAAGCTCATCGAGTTCAAAAGCTTTAAGTTGGTCCTTGGCATTGCGTAATCGGGCGACTCGATTTTGGCGTATGATCGTTCTTAAGTCAACCTGGCCGCCCTGGACGACCCCAACTCCGTTGACGGTAGGGAACTTTAAATTTAAGCACCACGGGGCAATTACGGTCCTGAATTCAGCAAGGGCAGGTCGTCCTAAAAAGGCATTGTATGGCGAGTCTATATTCAACACAACGAATTGCAATGTCCGAATCCTCCTATGCTCTCCGGCTCCCAACTCAACTAGTAACCCCACCATCCCAACAGGTATGGTAGCGCTACCGTTGAATCCATGGAGATGAGTTTGGCAAGGTTTTAGATCCTTGGATTTCATCTTCATTTGATTGTAAGCATGCGTAAACGGGATATTCACAGAGCTCCCACTGTCAATCAGGATCCTCTTCATCCACATCGGACCTACTTGAGTCGATATCACAAGTGGGTCAATAGTCGAGCTTTCGATGCTGTCAACATTGCTGTCTCGGAAAATGATGTCGTTAGTCATCGTTCTTTTTCGCTTGGTTGAAGGTCTATCATCCAAGTTATCATCATACTCGAAGTTCGCACGCTTAACTAAGTTGTTATATGATTCCATTTCCTCCCAGCTTCGATCCTCTGGATGAGGACCACCACTTACAGCGTTAATTACCAATCTTCCTCCGACACGAGCTGGTTCTTCCTGTCTTTCTTGATTTTATGCACGATTTTGGTTTGAGGGGCCCGCACCACCAAACTGTGGTGCCCGCACAAACTGATCTAACTTTCTCTCCCTGATCAACCTCTCAAGGAGGTCTTGCAAATGTCGACACTCATTGGTATTGTGTCCATAACACTCGTGAAATCTACAAAACTTCCCTGTTTGAATCTGCCTCTCCGATGATTGCTTCGGAGCAGGCTTCTTATATTGCACAGTGTTGCAAGTTTGTAGGTATACGTTTTCCAATGACGTATTCAACGGCGTGTAATTATCAAACATTGGAGCCCTACGCCGTGGACCTCGGTTCTGATCTCTCTTCTTATTCTGACCATTATTACCTCCTGGCTGGGTTTGTTTGTTCTGTATATTTAACTGAACTTTTCCGGAACTTTCACCGGACTGCTTAACTGCTACGTTACTTTATATTCCTTCACTTCTGGGCCTCGCATCGTCCTGCTTCCTAGACTGTTTCGCATCCTCTTGCCGTAAGAATTGAGTGGCTTTGGAGTAGAAACGGTCCAACGATGCGGGTGGTTTCCCAGCTAACCAATTTCCAAACTCAGAATCGGGATCGATCCCTTTGGTTAATGCCATCAAAATCGAGTTATCGTTGGGAGTACTAATCTCCACACATGCTGCATGGAATCTCTCCAAATAACGTCTGAGTGTTTCTCCATGAGCTTGAGTGACACTAGATAGGTTGTTAACGTCTTTAGGTCTAGCAACATGCATACGGAATTGTTCGACAAATTTCTTAGCCAGTTGATCGAACGAAGATATAGATCTAGGTGGCAACCTTGTAAACCACATTGTTGCGATTCCTCCTAGAGAGATGGGAAAGCTTCGGCACTTCACTGCATCATCAGCCCTTGCAGCGCTCATTGACCATTCATATTTCAAAATATGCTGATTGGGGTCACTACTTCCTTCGTACATTGGGAGAGTTGGCATTCTGAATCGCCGAGGAGGATCAGCGTATAATATTTCGTCTGTGAAAGGAGTATGACTACGGGAGATTCCCCAGTTGTCATTGGTAAGTCCTTGGCTTTCGCGAATCATCTGACGTATCATGGTTGAAATATCGGGCATAGCCACATTCTGTGCATGCTGAGCTAAGATGTGGTCGGGTTCCACAGTGCGAGTTTGGACCGGACGCTGTCGACGGCCTATGTCTCGCCTCCTTGGCTCGGCATCTTCTGGGACGTATGGTTCAGGATTACGCCCACGTTGTTGATTATTCGGATCTGACAGATTCCGGGTATCAACCCTTGTTTCTACTGCGGCGGTTGCAGTGCGATTGTCTGTGGTATACTGTGGAATAGCACCTCCTCGTGATGAGGGCCCGGCCTGGAAGCTAGTTGTCGGTCCGACCCTCAATTGTCCTACAGTCAAGGCAAGTTGATATCCGGTAGCTTGTGTGTGACTCGCGTCCAATCGGGGTCGTGTAGATCTACCGTGATAGTCAGATGAAGCAGAGCTTTCAGTGGACGAGTGGGAAGCATCATCCCTCCTGGTCCTCCTGCGCCTTCGGCGGTTTAATTGGTTGGTCAATTCAGCATTAGCGCGTAGCTGTTCAGTTAACTGTTGCCGACTTTGAGTCAGTTCTTGAAGCAACACTTGAAACTCTTGTCTGGTGACTGGTCCTGACGGATCCGAGTGAGCAGTGTTGTCTTGATTGGATTGTGGCTGCTGTGTAGGATTCTGTCTATCCCGACCTTCTTGATCAGCAGCCGTAGAGGCAGTTCTTTTGCTAACCATCTTGAGTGGTGGATTCTTTTCCTAGACTTTATGCAAATCTGAATAGAATGGAAGGATTCTGGATTAGAGATCTGGATCTTCCTCTTGGATTTATGCAATCCGGTATCGATGGTAGATCCAAGGAGCAGGAGAAAAAGCTGTTTTTTTTTCTCTCAGTGAAAGCACTAAAGTGTTTGTACCAAAAATGGGCACAACACTCTTCGGAAGTTTTTGAAGAGATAAAAGTGAAGAAAGAAAATTAAAACTGAGGATTATCTAACAAAAACTCCAACTAACAAAAAGTAAATTGCACAGAAGACAACAATTTAAAGTGGTTTGGCGTTTCGCCTACGTCCACTATGAAGTTTGATGATTTTATTGCTCGATACTTGAAAATTACAATTTCTTATAATGTAGTAAAACTGGTTTTATGAGCTAAGTCTGAATCTAAGGTAGCAGTGGTGATTTGGAGTAAATCTGGTAGAGTCTGGGCGCTCTTTATCTCTTAAAATTATCCGACCCTTTTCCGAATGACCAGGGGCTCTATTTATAGGTGTGGGAGGCTGATATTTCGCCTAAATTTCTGGAGACCACTTCTGGCACGTGAGGGGGCCCACGCGCCCGCCTTTAGGAAATCTGGGCCTACTTTGGGATCGATTCGAAGTCCAATCGAATCGATCAAGAAAACGCCCAATCGAGCTGAAATTTGGTGTGGGCATTCTTCAACATGCGCATAAGCTTCTGTGAAAATTTCATAGCATTTGGACTTGTAAATCTCCAGATATTGCCGATTTGAAATGGTGTTTTCTGAATTGCTCGCCTCGTTCGAATCGATTCGTTCGAATCGATCGCTTCGAATCGATGGCGGAGCGTGCTTCCGTGATGACATGGAGCGCGAACTTTGCATCGATCCGCTTTCTTCGCCAGTTTGATCGAGTCGTCCCGGAGACTTCGCCGCTTTGACTCGATGGATTCGAAGGCGTCAATCATGCATGGATTCGATCATAGGATTTTGTTCGCATCGATCGTGATGTGCTCCAGTCGATCGATACGAAATTGTTGTAGTAGGATGGATTCGAAGCGGGGCATCTTGATGGGTTCGGAAGACTTCATCCCGATGGGTTCGAAGAGGACTTTACTTGGAGGACACGAGCAATGATTAACTAATGGATACGGAGTGTGGCCACATTGATGGATTCGAACACATTGTTGTCCATGGATTCAAAGTAAAGTGTTCTGGTGGATACGAACTCGAAGCACGCGAATAGCCCAGCTTGTGATCGATTTGATCCTGATGGGTTCGAACAGATTAGTTCAAGCATCATTTTCCTTCTAACTTGTGTGGATCATAATTTGAGCATACAAACTCGGATTGACTTGAAACTCGGAACGTCGGCTTCCCCGGCTTTGCTTGTTATGTCTTGCTAATCGTGGCTCGATCCGAACTCAGACAAAATTCATCGATATCTCTGACAAGCGATACTTCGTTTTTTAGTCAATCCTTTGGTATCTCGGCCTTGCCAAAAGGCGGGATAACAGACAAGATGTCGAAAGTATCTTTCAAGCGTGCGATAGAAATTGAAAATTTTAAACGCCAGGACACTCAAAATAAAAGAATTATTGATACTTTGGAAAACGAGTTAGAGGCTTAGGGTAAAGCTAATGCTGCCTTAAAAATCTATAGAGGAGATAAAGTCCAGTCATCTAGATATAGTCTAGGTGTTGTATCATCGAAATCAAGAAATCGCACTCGAGAGAGATACAGCTCGAAGTAATAAATCTACGGCCTTGAAGGAGATAGCGGAACTCAAAGCTAAGCTTGAGTACGCAAACAAAGAGAAAGATGATGCTAAGAAAATCGCTCAAGATGCTTGTGATGGGCTGGTGAATGTTAGATTTGAGAGAGATACGGCCGTTGAAAGGGCCAAAGATGTTGATGCACTCGTTCAGCGTGAAGTAGAAGCAGCTAAGGATAAGGTTAGGAAAGAGATGATGAACGAGCTTGACCGGCATCTTATTTTTTACAACACCAACATTCTCAAGCACAAAAATCTAACATGGCTTGGCGATGACTATCCCTACCAGCTATGGCATGCATGGGAATTTCTTGTTGCAGAGGAAAAGAAACTCCTTAACACCGAGGAAATCGACCTATCCGGGGTTGAAGATGAAATGTTATTGGGTGATGAATCCAAAAAATTGCATGATATCCAGCTTACACTTCAGAAAGAATCTGCTGCTGCCTCTTTACATGAAGTGGTGAAGGATTCGGGTTGGCATAACCTAATGTTACAAATGAATTGCCCCCAGCATCCCAAGCTATCCCTAGCTCCATGGCAGATTCTTCAACCATCCCCAAGTATGATCCGGACAAGCCTCGGCTTTCTCCAATTCCTAAACGCAGTTCTGAGGGTATTTTGACTCAACTTGGGAGCCATACTGAGGAAGGTATTTCACTGACATCTTTTGTCTTTCAAAAGGTTGGGGTATCACCAGTTGATATTTCTAATATTTTTGCCTATTTTTCCTCAGCTTTAAATCTGCCGGGTGTCGTTCCTCCTCCCTCACAAGATCCATAATTGGGATCGCAAGTGGCCATGACAGAATCTATTACAGTTATAACTTCAGCCGCTGCTCAGGATGCTCAAGAAGAAACCTTCGTTATCGCTGATCAATTCCTGGAGGCACTATTCAAGGAAAGAGGCGACCCACACTACGGAATTCCTTTTGATGAGGATGTCGTAATCACGGGCCCTTCCGACCCTACTGATGAGCTCAGCATGAAAGAGCGCGTTGAGAAGGAAGAGTTAAAAAAGAAGGTGAAAGTGGAGCTTGTTGATATGGATTCCAATGAGCCGATTCCTTTCCCGCTTCAGATAATCCCTCCTGAGGGGACAATCCCCCAAAACGAGGTCCCTCGTCCTTCCAGTGTTGAGAGTGCCTTGATCCCTCCTGTTTCTAAAGATGATGCCGCCTCGATCCTTATAACTGAAGATTTTTCTTCGAAGAAAAGCCGAGGCGGAAAAGAATCAAAGAGAGGAACGAGTGGCGGTTCGGATGGAGCCACTCCTAAGAAACAAAAGAAAGAGAGAAAATCTTAGAAATAATCGTTGGGTTGATGTGATGTGTAAATAGCTTGGAATGCTACTTTTTCTTTTTATTAGTCGTGTTTGTACGGGTATGACCCCCACTTTTACTTCTCATTTTGGATAAACTTGTATTGTGAACAGTAGTTTAGTGTGAATAAGAATTATTTTATGCTTATGTAGAATACTCGTACATGCTTGTTTAAATGATCAAGCTATTACGTTTTCCATTTAATGTATTTGTGATTCATCACTTGTTGGGTCAGACATCGATCCAATTTATCCATTCAAGGTCTCCCTGAGGTCGTGGCCTCGAGTCATATCCAAACGTTAGGCTTTAGCCCTAACATTGCGCTGTCGAATTCAGCGATCAAGTCATCGTTCCTCTGCCCCCGACTTAGGTTGGTAGGGTTGATCAGCGGATGGTTGAGTTCCATCTCCACTAACTTGTTCTCATCCTGTCATAGTCATGTCTGAGTTATAATAAGTGGTCGGATCACACTTATTTAGCATTTATACTCATATCTACACTCTAGGGATGTGAGTTATTTCATAGGTGGACACTCGCACCCATTTGCATTTATACTCATATCCGCACTCTGGGGACATGAGTTATTTCATAGGTGCTCAGTCGCATCCATTTAGCATTTATACTCATATTCGTGCTCTGGGTATGTGAATTATTTCATAGGTGGTCAGTCGTACCCATTTAGCATTTATACTCATATCCGCGCTCTGGGGACGTGATTTATTTGTAAAACTATCAAGTTCAGTTTTCTTTGGTCAGTCGTTCTGCCCTCAAGTATAGGGTTTGATTCAGTAAGTGACCGGTCGAATCTTAATCACTCCTGAGTTATGTCGGTCCCATCGAATAATGGGATTTAGTCGGTCGTATATCGCAACTAACATGTGCTGCAATGAAAGGTCACAGATATGATGGAAAATTCAAAGCTCTATTGCTGAATGAAAAGAAATGACATAATTTGTCTTATTGCATATTTGAAAACCCAAATGCTAAAGCAAATCCTGAAATTAAATACAACTAAATGAAAAAGAAAAAACTAAGTGAAATAGCGTCGTAAATGCTCGCTATTCCATGCTCTTGGGAGTGTGATGCCATCAACAGTCGCTAGCTTGAAAGTTCCCTCTCCAAGCCTCTACTCAATGACATATGGTCCTTCCTAGGTTGGATTCATATGCGATAGGTAGGAAAAACCCATTTTAAGACAAGATCGCCGATTTCAAGGTTTTGGGTCGGACTTTAGAGTTGTAGTATTGGGCGACTCGGTGTCGGTGTGCAGTTGCCCTCAAACACGCTTCTCATCCATAATGTCTAGAGATTCCAAGAGGAGATCTTTATTTTTTCTTGGATCGCAATAAGTCACTCGATGAGAAGGAACTTCGAGCTCAACAGGAATAATAACGTCGGACCCGTAAGCGAGGGCGAATGGAGTATGGCTAGAGCCCATAGTGCCATCGGAAGCTCATCCACCCACTTGCCTCTAGCCCTTTCCAAACGTTTCTTCAGAATGGATTTTATGATTTTGTTCACAGCTTCAACTTACCCATTCGCTCGAGGGTGAGCGGTTGCCACAAATCTCTTTTTAATACGATGCCGCCAGTAGAAGTCTTTGAATTCAGCGTTATCGAATTGTGTCCCATTGTCTGTTACAATAGTTCGTAGCAGACCAAAATGACAAATGATGTTCTGGACAATGAAGTTGATTGCTTTCTTAGTTGTGATAGTGGCTAAAGGTTCTTCTTCAGCCCATTTGGTGAAGTAATCAACTGCGACAATAGCGTACCTCACTCCACCTTTAGAGATCGGTAAGGAACCGATAATATCTATACCCCACATGGAAAATGGCCATGGGCTGATCATTTGTGTAATTTCTATCGATGGAGCTCTTGGAACTTTTGCATAAATCTAGCACTTGTCGCATCGCCTTACATAATCAGTAGCATCTCGATTAACGGTCGGCCAATAATACCCGTAACGGAGTATTTTCTTTGCTAGGTTTTGGCCTCCTGTGTGATTGCCACATTCCCATTCATGAACTTCCTTTAGGACTCATTTTATTTCATCATGAGTGATACATCAAAGAAGGAGAACAGAGAAACCCTTTCTGTACATATCTCCTTCCTGTATGATATACCGTGAAGCTTTGCGAAGGACTTATCGTTTTTCATCCCTTCGTTCGAGAAGAACTCCTATAACAAATAGTCTTTAATCGGAGTCATCCACGACTCCTTCTCAAGCTTCTTCACTAGTACCTGGTCAATTTTCATCAGGCTTATGCTTGGAGCATTTAATACCTTGATTGGAACCAAGCACATTTGTTGTGCATCCCCAGTGCTAGCAAACTTTGCCAATGAATCAGCCTCTCTATTTTGGTCCCGAGGAATGTGCGTAATGTCATAATACTCAAATTATGTCAACAACTCTTGGATTTGGGTAAGGTATGGAGCAAGTCATTGTCCTTTAGCTTGGTAATCTCCCCTGATTTGGCATACTACCAATTGTGAGTCACAATAGATTTCAAGAGAATTTATTCCCAGTTCTCTGTGAGTTTAAGTCCATCAATCAGAGCCTCATACTGGGCTTCATTGTTTGTTGTAAGGAAATCAAGCTTTAAAGCATAGCAAATTGACCAACCTTTGGGAGTTACAAGCACAATCCCAGCTCCAGAACAATGGTCGTTGGATGCTCCATCTGTATACAACTTCCACCGTATGGTAGGAATTTCACCGCTCTTCGGGAAATCATCCTGCGCAGTAAATTCTGCTATAAAATATACCGGTGCCTTAACCTAGATAGTCCTCCGAGGAAGGTAAGAGATGTCGAATTTGCTAAGTTTGATATTACACTTGAGTAACCTTCCAGACGTCTCAGGTCACTGCAAGACCTGTCGTAATGGCTAGCCAGTGTAAACATTAATAGGGTGTGCCTGAAAGTAAGGGCGAAGCTTTCGAGATGTAATCAGCAAGTAGTATGCCAGTTTATCTATCTTCAGATAGTTCCTTTCAGCCCTATCAATCGCTTGCTAACAAAATAGATCGGTCTTTGGATTTGATTTTCTTTGCGAAGTAATGTGGCACTTATAGCATGTACCGACACGACAAAATAGATATATAAATCTTCATGATCCACTGGCTTTGACAGGATAGGAGGTCTCTCCAAGTGATTCATCAAAGCTTGAAATGCGTCTTTACAATCCCGTGTCTATTCAAAATTCCCTTTTTCTTTCCTAATCAAGTCAAAGATAAGAATGCATTTGTCGGTAGCTCTGGAAATAAATCGTATTAGGGCAACAACCTTCTCATTCAGGCTCTATACTTGTTTGATAGTATTTGGCGTTTGGTTATTGCGAATAGCTTGGATCTTCTCGGGATTAGTTTCAATTCCATGGGCATTAACGATAAGCCCCAAGAACTTCCCTGATGCAACGCCAAAAGAACACTTTCAAGGATTATTCTTCATTTTGTAATGTCAGAGGATGTCGAACATTTCTGCCAAGTATCTAATGTGGTCGCTAGAATGTCGTGACTTCACGAGCATATCATCCACGTATACCTCCATGGTTTTTCCAATCTGATCTTTAAACATTCTATTAACTAGGCGTTGGTAGGCCGCTCTTGCATTTTTTAGTCCAAATGGCATCACCACATAGCAATATAATCCAACATCGGTAATGAAATAAGTGTGCTCTTGATCGGGAATATGCATCGGGATTTGGTTATATCCTGAGTACGCATCCATGAAAGATAACAATTTGTTTCCCGTGGTTGAGTCTACTAGCTGGTCGATCCTTGGAAGGGAAAACTATCTTTTTGGCATGCCTTGTTCAAGTTCAAGTAGTCAACGCATGTTCTCTATTTCCCGTTTTCCTTTCTCAGAAGTACAGGATTAGATACCCATTTAGGGTAGAGGGCATCATGAATAAACCCATTGTCTTTGAGTCTATCCACCTCCTGTTTAAGAGTGGCGGATCTCTCTGGATCCATGCCACATTTTTTTGTTTCACCGGGACAAACCTCGAGTCGATATTCAATGGCTCGCAATGGAAAGCGAGATCCCACACATGTCAGAGTGAGTCCAAGCGAACACGTCTAAATTCGCTTGGAGAAATCTAGCAAGTTCTTTCATCATCGGGGCGCTGAGCTTTGATCCTATCTTTAGGACTCGTGATGGGTCGTCATAGCTAACTGTAATGTCAATCGTCAGCTCAGCTAGTGCCGCCTTGGTATCTTTGGGCTCGTCTTCATCATCTCTTAGATCTATATCTCTATAGAACCGACTATGGTGCTCGAGCCAAGGTTCAGGCGCTAGTTGTCAATATTCAGTGGTTTGGATGCGAACTGACTTGTCCACACCCTTACCTTTCTCCATCCTTTAAGCATCCCTCAACTCAGTTACATAACAGGCACGTTCGGTTGCCTGATCACCATGAACTACTCCAACACCATTATTTTTTGAGAACTTCAAAGTCAAACACCATGTGGCAAGAACTGCCCAGAACTCAGCTAGGGTCGGTCGACCCAAAAAGCGTTGTATGGAGAGTCGACATCCAAAACAACAAAAGGCAGAATATGCACTCTCCTATGGTCACCTTCTCCAAACTCTATAAGTAATTCAACGTAACCAACAACTTCAGTTGTAGCACCATTAAAGCCATTAATGCGAGCTTTAGACAGTTTCAAGTCCTTGGCTTCCATCCTCATCTGATCATAAGCTTTTTTGAAAATTATGTTTACAGAACTTCCACAGTCAACTAATATCCTTCTCCCAAAAGCGGGGCCGATCATGGCCGAAATGACCATTAGGTCAATCGTTGGAGCCTCTACCTTATATGCATCTCTGTTTCTAAACACGATATCAATCTGCTATTGTCGCTGCTGTTTTGCCAGAGCTCCATCTTTCGTATTTGAACAACATTCAAAATTCACATGCTTAATCGTGCTAGCATAGCGCTCTATCTCATGCCAACTTTTATCAGCCGGATCTGGTCACCCAACTATAGTATTAATTACCAATCTTCCACCGGTTCGCACAGGCTCTTCAACCCTGTGTGGTGCTTGTCCTCGGTTGGGGTCAGATGTCCCCTGCCCACCATTCTGCGGGGTTTTTACAAACTGTTGTAACTTTCTTTCTCGAATCAGCTTTTCTGTGAAGACCCAAAAGTCGACCTTCGACTTGTACTCAAAATGCCATAGATTCAAACGCTGAATCTGGTTCTCCGGAGCTTATAACACAATTAAGTATAACAACACAGCGGAAGAAAGAAAACAATGATATCATATACAACTCCAATGAATACAATATCCAGAATGATATACAACAATGATATCAATATGTACAACAATATCAGAGATATGATACAAGAAATAGCAGCGGAAAGAAAATAGATAACACCAGCAGCGGATAGAATGTCTCCAATAGAATGCTCCAAGATAAGCAACGTCAGTCCATGAATTCCAAGAACTGAACTAGCTCCAGATAATCTACTAAACCTGAATATCTGAAAAAAACCCAACTCTAGACTGCCCGTGTGGAAAATGGTGGGCACCTAGAGTTTAGGAAGGGAACAATAAACTCCGGATCAGTCATGGGACTGGTGTGAGCAACAAAAACAATTTATCTTTAAACAAACACAAAAGGCTTTTAAACATTAAAACCCGCAATGCTTTTGGGAAATGAAACGACCATAAGACCTCCCACCACACACACAATACAATCGCAGAATTGGAGGAGATTTCTTCTTATGATAGTCAAACATGCTTACTACGCAAAAGAAAACTCTTTTGATATTATTACTAGTGCATAGTGTAGAAAAACATTTCGAAACTATAATATAAATCTTAGCCAGCATACAACATTTCATCGTATGCCTACTATAGCTACCATGTTCAATAACAGGTTACCGCCACATTCCATGGCAGGTTATACAACTAAAAACCGTACAGGGTTCGTATTGCTTCTTTGGATTTCCAACAAATGATCAGGCAAAGGAACTACCTTACCGAAATAGAAACGCCTCTGGAAAGACGCCTTGGATCCTAACCGGATCTCTGCAAACAAAAGGCCGACGCTACCTCACGCTGTACAGCTGTGACTAGGTAACTAACACACTGACGCTACCTCACGCTGTACAACTGTAACTAGGTAACTAACACATGAGCTATGTCATCCCCCGGTCGTCACCGACCTTTATCCGAGGATCCTCAATCATAAAGCAACAACCACAAAGTATAATCAACATAGGTAAAATATCTGGGCTCCATACCATGATATCACCTTTTATCCAGAAGGAAATGACATACCCTAGGGGCGCTACCCCTACAAACCTTTGCCGCAACATTCCTGTTTCGACCATTACCGGGTTGTGAGGCTCGACGAAGTCTCGTCCACAAAGCTACGCTTTTTCACAAAGCCACGCTTTTTCACAAAGCCACGCTTTTTCACAAAGCCACGCTTTTTCACAAAGCCACGCTTTTTCACAAAGCCACGCTTTTTCACAAAGCCACGCTTTTTCACAAAGCCACGCTTTGACCAACAATGATCAACAACACTTCGTATGCCACATTACCAAATTGGGAATGTATCACTAGTAACCATCAACTACATAACCTCTAAGCTCATACATCTCAGAGAAGGGTGTTAAGCTAAGAGAATAAATTCTCCGCCACCAACAGAAATGTATTTGATAGAAACCAGCTTTACATCTCAAAGTGTAACGTCAGACACACATCCATACAAGTCTGTTCCGGGTTCGAACAAAACCGAAGGCACTTCCGAAGAATCCATTGCAAATCCAGGTATTCACAATCTCGATCGGACTTCCCATCACTTAGGGAATCTCTATACCGGAGCCATGATGCAGAGAAAATCGATAGGTCATCCTATCGCTCTCGCAAATACCTGGTCTTCACCACCGGTCTTCAAATGCTATCCATATCGTTGTTTCACTATTCGGAATGGGTTATATGACACAAAGGTCCTTCCCCGGCTAAACCGAATAACGAGCGCAATTAAAAATCATATGGATACTGGGGTCTCAGTTAAATCACAGCTTAAAGTCCAAAACTTTTCATTCGAATGGTTAAAACAATTTACCATTTCCAATCTTTTAAACAAAAAGATTCATTTCAAAAACCTTCAATGGTTTAAACAATTTCCACACTTTAATCTTTTAAACAAAAGATTTAATTCACAAAGTTCACCCCATTCACAAAGATTCATTCATAGATTTTCAAATCGATTTCCATTTCAATCTGATTAACTCGTTAAATCTTTAAATCAAGATTTAACTTATAGCTTTCAAAACTCGTTTCCAAAGATTCATTCATAGCCTTTCAAAACAATTCCATTTCAAGTTGGATTAACTCGTTCGGTCTTTGAATTAAAGACTCATTTCATAGTTTTCAAAACATTTCAATTTTAATTCAAACTTGAAACCTTTCAACACAAATTGGAAGTTCATTTCTTATGTGAAAGCTTTTACTATTTGAAAACAAATAGTTTCGTTTTAGAAAAATCCAGTTATATTTACACGAGTTAAAACCCTTGAATTAAATTCAAAATTCCCAAATCAATACCTTTAAAATGGTTTAACCCATATATAACTTATACAGCCTCTTTAATCCCTAGTTTCAAATCATAGGATTCAATTTCAAACTTGAATTCAAATTTAAATCAAATTATTTAAATTTTCGAAACTCGATTAAGTTATTCGAAATAACTTTTATCTTTGAAATTCCATTTCAAAAGCTTTTCACTTTAAACCCAAATTTCCAATTTCAAAATCAATTGAAATTAAAATTTCAATTTCAAAAACATTAAATTTACATCATCTGTGACTTAACCGATTTCCACGTGAAATCCATATTTGTGTGTGTAAAAGTGTAGTCCAGGGGTTTCACACACAATAGTGCAACAACATCAATCATCACAGATATATCAATAAGCGGTATAGCCCATAACGCTTATCTTCATTCACAGATTCATAGATAAAATAAATTTATCAGTCACAAAGATTCACTATTACAATTCGATGTGGGTTTCGGATAACCAACTGGAATCCGACTCCCTGTCGCATCGAAATTCAAGTGCCGTTTTACGGGTCAAGGGTTTCATATTCACATAGTAATATATCACAGAAATAGAAATCACAGCTCAGCACAACATAAATCAGGGTATATCACAAAGCATCACATATCAGGGATATCAAACAATTCACATTCAATAGAATCCAAACATTCATAAGTAAGGTCAATTTATATCTGATTATAATTAATTTATACCAGATTAATTACTTATGAATAAACTACAAATCTTGGTTAATTAATCATTAATTAATCATAAACCATTTTGATAAATTATTCTTTAAATCATTTATTAATTATCCTCAAATTAATTTCCTTAATTTATACATCATATTAATTAATTAACCTTAATTAATTACCATTCTTAACTAATTAGCATTCCTAATTAATTACCATGAGTGATTACCCCTAATCACTTATATTAATTAAATCACAAATCAGTTTTAATCATTCGATTAATCAACCCTAATCATTAATTAATTAAGTAATTATCTTTAGTAAATTAACATTTAAATCCTATATAATACTCTTTGGAAATAAATTAACAATTACCAATCAACTTAAAACCTTTGAGTTAAATCATTCTTTAAAACATTTTTAAACTCAAGATATTTTGTTTTGAAATCTTAATAAGTCCCGACTTAAATCAACATTCATTATTCAAAAAGAAATGGGTAAGAAATTGTTTAATCTTGACCCAGTTTTAAAATTTTAAAAACCTGTTATTGCACTTAATTCCTAGACCCGAGCCAAAAATGCAAAAATCCTGGGCTCTACTTCGAGTTTTCCTCCCACATGCTTCGAGCCAAACATCCCAAAGCCCCGAGTGAACCCCGAGTCAAAAACTGCAAAACCCACAAAATTGATAGCCCCTCCAATATGCACGGTGCACGTGCACCGTGGCTCCGGCCACCTCCAGCCACCCACCAGAGCCGCAACCATTCGCCGATCAACCCATGACCACACTACAAACCTCCAAAGCCACCGCATCATCTCGAAACAAAATCGAGTAGCCTAACCCAAACCTGGAATGCAACAGCCCTCACCCTCTCGAACCTGTCAATAGCATCCTCTCGCCACTCCGACCACCTGATGATCAACTACTCCGGCCTCGTCTTCAACTACGGCCAAACTATCAACACCCTAAACCCCGTTCAACTCGATCCACTGGAGAACGCGTGCCGATCGAAAAAATGTAACCTAGTTAAAACTAGGTTTAGAAACTGAGATGCACGACCACCGTCGCCACCAACCTCTGACCATCTACCTGATATTTTTCCCCCTACTCACCTATCATTCCTCCACCTCCAGGCAGAACTACACCATTCCAAAACCACTAGATAATTAGTTAAACCCCAAAATCCACTATCTGTTCAACCCAAAAATGCTCACTTCACAGTTAACTAAAAAATATGATTTGAGCTTTAAAAATCCTATTTTTGATTTAGAAATCTATTCGTAAACCTGAATTGACAAATTAAGATGTTCGAAAATGTCACTTATATTAAGTATTATTGTTCTTATGTTCTTCCCAGAGCAGATCAACTTTATTTAGCATGAATTAAATTTTAAAATCTACTTTATACTCAACCAATCATATTTTGTTTGAAGTTCAAAATTAAATAATGGCCTGGTAAAAAGAATTGGAATTTGGTTTTCAAATTTAAACATCCTGTATCCAAAAACAGAGAAGAACAACATGTTCAGACAAGCAGATTTATAACACAACATATACTTTAAATATCATACTAAACACAACATAATTATTTATATGCAAGCATCAACTATCACCAGAATTTTCACAAGCAACAAGATTACTTAAGTATATTTTTTTTAAAAGAAGTTACTCACCTGTATTTGTGAAAGAAGAACAGAGCCTTCATTTTGTTTGAAACAGGCTTGTAAAACAAAATAAGCTGAAACCCCCTTCTTTGATTCTTCTGGTTTTAGTTGATTGTTTGAAATCTTTGTTTTAAGTTTGAGTTGACATTATTTTCTTGAGGTATCCAGTTCAAATGAACGAACTGATGAAGATTGCTATATGTAAAGTGAGTTTACAGGGACATCACTTTGTACAAGGTGATTAATTTTCTTGTACTATAGCCAGTGATATTCCTTGTTTGTAGGCTGATGGAAATACTAAGGAGGCTAGCATTAATTAGTTTGTACAATACATTTTTTTTATGTTCATATATATTTTTCTTTAGTTCGGTTGTACCAATATGAGATGATAGTTTGATGTGCTTCTTTTACAAGCTTAGAATTATCTAATTTTTTTTTCTTTCTTGCTTTATCAACTATGCAGATCATTTCTACTTGCCTTGGATTTCTTTGTCTCGGCTGATATGATCTTAGTTAGTACAAATGTTTCCTTTTAAGTTTACATGAATCATTTCATTTGATCTTGTATTTGTATGCAGATATTTTTTTCTTTTGCCTTACTTACATTCTTTTGTTTTATCTACTTCTTGCATACACTTGTTTATTTTGTTGTTTTGTTCAATTCGAATGACTCACTTGTGTTTCTCATTAATTAAAAGCTTTTAAATAAATTTTATATTACATTTTTTCTTATTTTATAAATACATCTTCTTAATCATTATTATATATATATATATATTTCTATTTTTAACTTAAAATTTAAACTCAACATATATATAAATTCAAATTTACACATATATGCATATATACATATATATTCACATTATTAATAAACCATTTACTTGAAATTTAAATCCAAATCACATGTATACAATATTTCTAAATTTAAAGGATTTATACAGAATTTATTTTAATAAGGGGAAACCCGCATCACTTAAATCAATTTATTTTAAAAAATTTATTCAAAAATACAATTAATTATTAATTTAAATTTATATAAAATTCGGGATCGTTACAGACTTCCCCCTTAAAAGAATTTCGTCCTCGAAATTTGCCAAGAAGACACAAAGATAGATGAAAAATGTTTCATCAAATCAAACTGACAAGATATTCGGGTTATCCAGATCTACGAAATATACAGTGGCATTGGTTAGTTCGAAAGGATAACTAACCATTCGTAGAACATATCCGGACCCAAAGAATAAATAGATATATGGATACGATTTCAGAACTTTTAGTTTAAAACTAAAGTATACCTATCAACCATAACAAACAATGCAACCAATTCATCCAAACAAACAATTCTGGTCTATCCGGAGTTTATGTCCCATATTAATATCGAATATCTTCCTAGAACTACCAGGAACTATCAAAGAATTGAGAAAAGATGACGAATCAAGGAGCTTGATAGAGAAAGAATATTTCCTTATTGTTTCAGAATATCGACCATCTATAGTCGTATTCTCCTGTCCCCTATCTCATCCTCTTCTTACACTCATACTCACTATCAGTGGATAATAAGAGAATTTACTGAGGCGTTCGAACGGATATCTGAGAATTACTCATTCTAGGGTATACTTCACCCTATCTCTAATGAGCTACTTAATGTGTTATACTCCTGAGCTAAAGTTCAACCTTCAGCTCTGATACCAAATGTGAAGACCCAAAAGTCGACCTTCGAAAATCGGCATCCGTACTTCGCTTGTACTCAAAATGCCGTAGATTCAAACGCCGAATCTGGTTCTCCGGAGCTTATAACACAATTAAGTATAACAACACAGCGGAAGAAAGAAAACAATGATATCATATACAACTCCAATGAATACAATATCCAGAATGATATACAATAATGATATCAATATGATACAACAATATCAGAGATATGATACAAGAAATAGCAGCGGAAAGAAAATAGATAACACCAGCAGCGGATAGAATGTCTCCAATAGAATGCTCCAAGATAAGCAACGTCAGTCCATGAATTCCAAGAACTGAACTAGCTCCAGATAATCTACTAAACCTGAATATCTAGAGAAAACCCAACTCTAGACTGCCCGTGTGGAAAATGGTGGGCACCCAGAGTTTAGGAAGGGAACAATAAACTCCGGATCAGTCATGGGACTGGTGTGAGCAACAAAAACAATTTATCTTTAAACAAACACAAAAGGCTTTTAAACATTGAAACCCGCAATGCTTTTGGGAAATGAAACTACGATAAGACCTCCCACCACACACACAATGCAATCGCAGAATTGGAGGAGATTTCTTCTTATGATAGTCAAACATGCTTACTATGCAAAAGAAAACTCTTTTGATATTATTACTAGTGCATAGTGTATAAAAACATTTCGAAAATATAATATAAATCTTAGCCAGCATACAACATTTCATCGTATGCCTACTATAGCTACCATGTTCAATAACAGGTTACCGCCACATTCCATGGCAGGTTATACAACTAAAAACCGTACAGGGTTCGTATTGCTTCTTTGGATTTCCAACAAATGATCAGGCAAAGGAACTTCATTACCGAAATAGAAACGCCTCTGGAAAGACGCCCCGGATCCTAACCGGATCACTGCAAACAAAAGGCCGACGCTACCTCATGCTGTACAGCTGTGACTAGGTAACTAACACACTAACGCTACCTCACGCTGTACAGCTGTAACTAGGTAACTAACACACGAGCTATGTCATCCCCCGATCGTCACCGACCTTTATCCGAGGATCCTCAATCATAAAGCAACAGCCACAAAGTATAATCAACATAGGTAAAATATCTGGGCTCCATACCATGATATCACCTTTTATCCAGAAGGAAATGACATACCCTAGGGGCGCTACCCCTACAAACCTTTGCCGCAACATTCCTGTTTCGACCATTACCGGGTTGTGAGGCTCGACGAAGTCTCGTCCACAAAGCTACGCTTTTTCACAAAGCCACGCTTTTTCACAAAGCCACGCTTTTTCACAAAGCCACGCTTTTTCACAAAGCCACGCTTTTTCACAAAGCCACGCTTTTTCACAAAGCCACGCTTTTTCACAAAGCCATGCTTTTTCACAAAGCCACGCTTTTTCACAAAGCCACGCTTTTTCACAAAGCCACGCTTTGACCAACAATGATCAACAACACTTCGTATGCCACATTACCAAATTGGGAATGCATCACTAGTAACCATCAACTACAAAACCTCAGAGCTCATACGTCTCAGAGAAGGGTGTTAAGCTAAGAGAATAAATTCTCCGCCACCAACAGAAATGTATTTGATAGAAACCAGCTTTACATCTCAAAGTGTAACGTCAGACACACATCCATACAAGTCTGTTCCGGGTTCGAACAGAACCGAAGGCACTTCCGAAGAATCCCTTGCAAATCCGGGTATTCACAATCTCGATCGGACTTCCCATCACTTAGGGAATCTCTATACCAGAGCCATGATGCAGAGAAAATCGATAGGTCATCCTATCGCTCTCGCAAATACCCGGTCTTCACCACCGGTCTTCAAATGCTATCCATATCGTCGTTTCACTATTCGGAATGGGTTATATGACACAAAGGTCCTTCCCCGGCTAAACCGAATAACGAGCGCAATTAAAAATCATATGGATACTGGAGTCTCAGTTAAATCACAGCTTAAAGTCCAAAACTTTTCATTCGAATGGTTAAAACAATTTACCATTTCCAATCTTTTAAACAAAAAGATTCATTTCAAAAACCTTCAATGGTTTAAACAATTTCCACACTTTAATCTTTTAAACAAAAGATTTAATTCACAAAGTTCACCCCATTCACAAAGATTCATTCATAGATTTTCAAATCGATTTCCATTTCAATCTGATTAACTCGTTAAATCTTTAAATCAAGATTTAACTTATAGCTTTCAAAACTCGTTTCCAAAGATTCATTCATAGCCTTTCAAAACAATTCCATTTCAAGTGGGATTAACTCGTTCGGTCTTTGAATTAAAGACTCATTTCATAGTTTTCAAAACATTTCAATTTTATTTCAAACTTGAAACCTTTCAACACAAATTGGAAGTTCATTTCTTATGTGAAAGCTTTTACTATTTGAAAACAAATAATTTCGTTTCAGAAAAATCCAGTTATATTTACACGAGTTAAAACCCTTGAATTAAATTCAAATTCCAAAATCAATACCTTTAAAATGGTTTAGCCCATATATAACTTATACAGCCTCTTTAATCCCTAGTTTCAAATCATAGGATTCAATTTCAAACTTGAATTCAAATTTAAATCAAATTATTTAAATTTTCAAAACTCGATTAAGTTATTCGAAATAACTTTTATCTTTGAAATTCCATTTCAAAAGCTTTTCACTTTAAACCCAAATTTCCAATTTCAAAATCAATTGAAAATAAAATTTCAATTTCAAAAACATTAAATTTACATCATCTGTGACTTAACAGATTTCCACGTAAAATCCATGTTTGTGTGTGTAAAAGTGTAGTCCAGGGGTTTCACACACAATAGTGCAACAACATCAATCATCACAGATATATCGATAAGCGGTATAGCCCGTAACGCTTATCTTCATTCACAGATTCATAGATAAAATAAATTTATTAGTCACAAAGATTCACTATTACAATTCGATGTGGGTTTCGGATAACCAACTGGAATCCGACTCCCTATCGCATCGAAATTCAAGTGCTGTTTTACGGGTCAAGGGTTTCATATTCACATAGTAATATATCACAGAAATAGAAATCACAGCTCGCCACAACATAAATCAGGGTATATCACAAAGCATCACATATCAGGGATATCAAACAATTCACATTCAATAGAATCCAAACATTCATAAGTAAGGTCAATTTATATCTGATTATAATTAATTTATACCAGATTAATTACTTATGAATAAACTACAAATCTTGGTTAATTAATCATTAATTAATTATAAACCATTTTGATAAATTATTCTTTAAATCATTTATTAATTATCCTCAAATTAATTTCCTTAATTTATACATCATATTAATTAATTAACCTTAATTAATTACCATTCTTAACTAATTAGCATTCCTAATTAATTACCATGAGTGATTACCCCTAATCACTTATATTAATTAAATCACAAATCAGTTTTAATCATTCGATTAATCAACCCTAATCATTAATTAATTAAGTAATTATCTTTAGTAAATTAACATTTAAATCCTATATAATTGTTATCCCGCCTTTTGGCAAGGCCAGGACATCAAGAAGCCGACTAGTGAACAAGGATAGCACGCCATGGATATCACTGAATTTTGTCCGAGCCCAGAGTGAGCTACAATTGATAGGACACGACAAGAAAGGCCATAGAGATCAGCACCTCAAATTTCAAGTCGATCCGGACTCATACACTCAAGTTATGATCGAGTCAAATTGGGGGGAAAGAGCCCAGATTTCGTATCCATCACTCTGGGTGATTTCGTATCCATCACCGAAGCCCCAGTTCGAATCCATCATGCTTCGTGTCGATCAGCTCCGGACCCATCGAGGTACCCAGGTTCGACTCGATTTTCTTCGTATCCATCGATTTCGTATCGATGGACTTCACACATACCAGCAATTGAAGGACTTCGTATCCTTCAGCCAACACTTGCTTCGTATCCATCAGCCAGTGTTTGCTTCGTATCCATCAGCCAACACTTGCTTCGTATCCATCAGCCAGTGTTTGCTTCGTATCCATGGATGAAGTCCTACTCGAAACCATCAGGTCAACCAGCTTGGATAACGTGTCACCTCTCGAAGGAAACGGGGCAAGATACATGGAGTCGAAGCGGTCAACACGGAGCAAATACCGGATCGAGATGAAGAGCGCACACCACGGCATCCCTCGATGCGAATGCGCCGAGATATATGGAGTCGACGCGGTCGACTCGGAGTGAAGGGCGGATCGAAGCGAGGCGCGCGCACCACATCACCTTGAGAGCGCGTGCAACCATCGAGACGAAAGGATGGAGTCGAAGCAATGGAGACGAGCAGAACAGCCAGCGTTAAAATCCATCTCGTATCGACGATATCTCTCAATCCACTGATCCAAACACCATGAGATTTTAACTGAAGGCTGCACACATAACAAGGAATGTCTCCACCAATTTTGAGCTCAATTGGAAGTAATCCTGATCGATACGAAATGATTTCGTATCGATCACAGATTGGCTTGAAACTCTCTGGAAGTGGTCGAATGGGCCCCCTCACGTGTCAGGCCAAGTCTCCCGGGGTTTGAGCGAAATCCAAGCCTCCTACGCCTATAAATAGAGCCCCAGAATCAACGGAAAAAGGATCTTTTTTCTCTGAAGCGCCCAGACTCTGCCGAATTGAGATTTGCATCATACTTTTGCTGTCAATTTCGAATTCTAAACTGTAATCCGCTGTTCATCGCTGTAAACGCTTGTAATCATTGAAAGAGAATCAATAAAATCATCAAAACTTCATAGTGGACGTAGGCTATACGCCGAACCACTCTAAACTGCTTGTCTGTTCACTTTGCATTCATATTTGTTGGAGTTTTTGTTAGATAATCTCTGTTTTACATTTATAATCTTCATTTTATCTCTTCAAACAACTCCCGAAGAGTGTTGTGCCCATTTTTGGTACAAACACTTTGGTGCTTTCACCGAGAGAACCAGCTTTTTCTCCTGCTCGTTGGATCTGCCGTCGATACCGGATTGCACAAATCCAAGAGGAAGATCCAGATATCCAGCCCGGAATCCTTCCATTCTATTCAGATTTGTTCAAAATCTAGGCAAGGACTCCACCACCGACAATGGTCAGCACAAGAACTGGCGCCACCGCTACAGAGCAAGAAGGCCGAGACAGGCAAAATCCAACACAGCCGCCTTCTTCCAATCAAGACAATGCCACTCAGTCAGACTCAACGGGGCTAGTCACCCGACAGGAGTTTCAGGTATTGCTCCAGGAGCTGACCCAAAGCCGTCAGCAGTTGGCAGAACAGTTACGCGCCAATATCGAGCTGACCAACCAGCTAAACCGCCGGGGGCACAGAAGGTCCAGGAGAGATGATGTCTCCAGAGCGTCTACCGAAAGCTCAGCTTCATCTGATTACCACCGCCAGACTACCCGTCCTCGACTAGAGGGGAATCGCGCTCAAGCTGCTGAATATCAGCCTGCCTTAACTGTTGGGCAACTAAGGGTAGGACCGTCGACTAGTTTCCAAACCGGTCCCTCAACACGAGGAGGTACTGCCCCACAGTACACCACCGATAACCGCGCCACAACTGCCGCAGCAGAGACAAGGGCTGGTACCCGAAATCAATCTGAGCCGATCAATCAACAGCGAGGACATACTCCTGAACCTTATGTCCCAGAAGACGTTGAGCCAAGGAGGCGAGATACGGGTCGTCGACAACGCCCGATCCCTACTCGCGCCGTGGAACCCGACCACGCCTTAGCTCATCACGCTCCGAATCCGCCTGTTTCGGATATATCAACCATGATACGTCAAATGATCCGCGAGAGTCAGGGGCTCACTAATGATGACTGGGGAATTTCCCGTAGTCATACTCCTTTCACAGACGAAGTGTTACATGCCGAACCCCCTAGGCGATTCAGAATGCCGACTCTCCCGATGTACGAAGGGAATAGTGACCCCAACCAGCATATTCTGAAGTATGAATGGTCGATGAGCGCCGCAAGGGCCGACGACGCAGTGAAGTGTCGGAGTTTCCCCATTTCTCTGGGAGGAATCGCGACAATGTGGTTTACCCGCCTACCACCTAGATCAATTTCTTCGTTCGATCAATTGGCCAAGAGGTTTGTGGAGCAATTCCGGATGCATGTTGCTAGGCCGAAGGACGTCAACACCTTGTCCAGCGTCACTCAAGCTCCTGGAGAAACACTCAGGCGTTACTTGGAGAGGTTCCACGCAGCATGCGTCGAGATCACCAATCCCAACGATAATTCAATCTTAATGGCTCTGACCAAGGGGATTGATCCTGATTCTGAATTCGGAAACTGGCTGGCTGGGAAACCGCCCGCGTCGTTGGACCGTTTTTACTCCAAGGCCGCTCAATTCCTGCGGCAGGAGGATGCAAAACAGTCTAGGAAGCAGGACGATGCGAGGCCCAGCATTGAAGGGATACAGAGCAATGTGGCAGTTAAACAGTCCGGCGAGAGTTCCGGGAAAGTTCAGCTCAACATACAAAACAAGCAAACCCAGCAAAGAGGAAACAATGGCCAGAACAAGAAGAGAGATGAGGACCGAGGTCCACGACGTAGAGCTCAGATGTTTGACAGTTATACACCGCTGAACACGTCATTGGAAAACGTATACTTACAGACTTGCAACACCGTACAGTATAAGATGCCTGCTCCGAAGCCCTCATCGGAGAGACAGATTCAGACAGGAAAATTCTGTAGGTTCCATGAGAGCTATGGACATAATACCAATGAGTGTCGACACTTACAGGACCTCATCGAGAAGCTGATTAGAGAGAGGAAGCTAGATCAGTTTGTACGGGCGCCGCAGCCTGGCGGAGCGGGCCCCTCAAATCAAAATCGTTCACAGAATCAGGAAAGAGAGGATGAACCCGCTCGTGCGGGCGGGAGATTAGTTATCAACACAATAAGTGGTGGTCCCCATCCGGCAGACAGAAGCTGGGGGGAAATGGAGTCGTATGCCAGTTCTATCAGGCATGCGGACTTCGAATGTTATAGTAATTGCGAGGATGGGACCCCGACAAAGCAACAAAAGATAATGTCCGATGATATCGTGTTCAGGAGCCGAGACGCCGATAAAGTTGAAGCCCCTACTATCGACCCACTAGTCATATCCGCCCAGGTAGGTCCTGCTTGGATGAAGAGGATCCTGGTTGACAGTGGGAGCTCTGTAAACATCTTGCTCAAACGGGCTTACGATCTGATGAAGATGGAGACAAAGGATTTGAAACCCTGTTTATCCAGAATCCATGGTTTCAATGGAAGTGCCACGATACCCATCGGAATAACTGAACTCCCAGTCGAGTTAGGCGTTGGAGAGCGCCGGAGGGTCCGCATGTTACAATTTGTTGTGTTAGAGATAGATTCGCCATACAATGCGTTTCTGGGACGACCAGCTTTGGCCGAGTTCAGGGCGGCGATCGCCCCATGGTGTCTGACTCTGAAATTTCCCACTAATCATGGGATTGGAGTTGTTCAAGGAGATCAGGCCTCGGGAAGGGCCTGTTATGTTGCTGAGCTGCGCGGGGCGCAACGTAAAGAGAAGGGTAAGGGCGTAGAGGGATCTCTCTGCGTCCGTTCTATCGACAATTGACAATTGGTGCCTGGGCCTCGGCCCGGGCACCACGACCAATTCCTGAAAGACCTGGACCCCAGAGACAACGAGGATAGAGACGAATCAACGGAGAGTCAAGCCTCTCCAGCCGAACTGACTGTGGACGTCCCAATCAGTGAGGATGATGATTCAAAAATGCTGAAAGTTGGGTCCCAACTAAACAAGCAGACACAGCAGGAGTTGGTCGAATTTCTTCGGGCGAATCTCGACGTCTTCGCCTGGACACACTCTGACATGTGCGGGATCTCGCCGAGCATTGCAAGTCACTCCCTGAATATAGATCCACGACATGTCCCGGTGAAACAGAAAAGGCGCGGTATGGATCCAGAGAGATCTGCCGCCCTTAAAGAGGAAGTTGATAAACTGCAATCGAATGGGTTCATTCGAGATGCCTTGTATCCAGAATGGGTGTCCAACCCTGTACTAGTTCGGAAACCAAACGGGAAGTGGAGAACTTGTGTTGATTACTCTGACCTAAACAAGGCTTGTCCAAAAGATAGCTTCCCACTTCCACGAATCGATCAGCTCGTAGATTCGACGGCCGGGCATGAACTACTATCATTTATGGACGCATATTCCGGCTACAATCAGATACCCATGCATCTGCCTGATCAGGAACATACCAGCTTCGTGACCGACCTGGGACTCTACTGTTACAAAGTCATGCCGTTTGGTCTAAAGAACGCTGGAGCAACATACCAACGCTTAGTCAACCGAATGTTCGCTGATCAGATTGGGAAAACTATGGAGGTTTACGTGGATGACATGCTGGTGAAGTCCCGATTCTCCACCGATCACGTCAGAGATTTGGATTCAATGTTCAGCATCCTCCGAGAGTACGGGATGAAGCTCAACCCACTCAAATGTCACTTTGGCGTTGCGTCCGGAAAATTCCTTGGGTTCATTGTCAACGCTCGAGGAATAGAGGCGAATCCTGAGAAGATCTGGGCTATTAGAAATTTGCAAACCCCTAAAACTATAAAGCAAGTCCAGAGTCTTAACGGGAAGGTCGCAGCATTGAGCAGGTTCATTTCAAAGTCCACCGACAAATGCATTCCTTTCTTCGACCTGATTCGGAAGGGCAAACGAAACTTTGAATGGACCACGGAGTGTGAAGGCGCGTTCCGATCACTAGTTCAACATCTCTCCACACCTCCGATCTTGTCAAAACCGGTTGACCACGAGCAATTATATCTCTACCTGGCAGTATCTGAACATGCGATCAGTGCTGCTCTAGTCCGGGAAGAAGACAAAGTGCAAAACCCGGTCTACTATGTTAGTAAGCGACTGACAGGAGCTAAAAGAAATTATCCAAGGCTGGAGAAACTGGCTTATTGTTTGGTCATTGCCTCGAGGAAGCTCCATCCCTACTTCCAGGCTCATCCGCTTACTGTGTACACCGACCAGCCGTTACGACAGGTCCTTACGCGGCCTGAGACGTCCGGTAGGTTACTCAAGTGGAACATTGAGCTAAGCCAATTTGATATCGCATACGCTCCGCGGAGGGCCATTCAAGGACAAGTCCTGGCTGATTTCATAGCCGAATTCACCGTCCCGGAAGACTTACCCGAAACCAGTGAATCTCCCGAATACATCTGGAAGCTGTATACTGATGGTGCATCAAATGACCGGTGTTCGGGCGCGGGGGTTGTACTTGAGACTCCCGAGGGCCGATCCATATGTTATGCTCTTAAATTCGACTTTCGTGCAACTAATAATGAAGCCGAATATGAAGCCCTCCTGACCGGCCTAAGACTTGCCAGAGATTTGAGAATTGTCGCTGTAGAAATTTATTGCGATTCGCAGTTAGTGGTATGCCAGGTGCGAGGAGAATACCAGGCAAGAGACCGAAGACTGGCCGCTTACTTGACGCGAGTTCAGGAAATCCTAAACCAGTTTGATTATTATGCCATCTATTATGTGCCTCGGGAACGCAATCAGAAAGCCGATTCACTGGCGAAGTTAGCCAGCACAGGCGAAGCGCAACAAATGGGACTTGTCCCCGTTGAAACTTTGGCCACTCCAAGCATCGATCGGATAGAAATGGACTCTGTATTTGAAATCGCTCCCAATAGAGAGTCCTGGATGACTCCGTATCGGAATTACATTGAGAATGGGGTGCTACCTGAACCTAGAAATGAGAAGAGACAGATTCAGCGAAAAGCCTCACGGTTCATCATCCAAAACAGAGTCATGTACAGGAGAGGTTATTCCGTTCCTCTCCTCAGATGTATCGCCCACGAGGAAGTCAAGCGAGTGCTACGTGACGTGCACGAAGGAGAGTGCGGTGATCATACCGGCGGGCAAGCTCTCGCTAAAAAGATACTCCGATATGGGTACTACTGGCCGACGGTGAACCGAGATGCGGAAAACTATGCCCGGAAATGCGATAAATGCCAGATACATGCCCGAATTCCGAGAGCTCCGCCAACTGAGATAACCCAAATGGTCAGTCCCTGGCCATTCGCAATGTGGGGCATTGACATCATCGGCGCTTTACCTTTAGCAAAAGGCGGTGTGAAATACGCCATTGTCGCAGTCGATTACTTCACAAAATGGGCCGAGGCCGAAGCCCTAGCAACCATTACGACAAAGAAGGTGATAAATTTCGTGGTTCGCAACATCATCCGTCGATTTGGACTCCCACATACTATCATCACTGATAATGGGACCCAATTCGAGAGCGCAGAATTCAAGGATTTCTGTCAACGGTTTCATATCCGCAAAAAGTTCTCGGCTGTCGCACACCCCCAAGCGAATGGGCAGGTTGAGGCTGTCAACAAAGTTATAAAATCGATCCTGAAGAAACGACTAGAGAAGGCTGGGGGCAAGTGGGTCGATGAACTTCCTATGGCATTATGGGCCTATCGAACGACCCATAAAACCGCGACCGGACACACTCCGTTTTCCCTGTCTTATGGCTCAGAGGCCGTTATTCCGGTCGAAACAGAAGTGCACTCTCATCGCGTGACTTATTATGATCCAAAAACAAACGCTATACTCCTAGCCGAGTCTTTGGATCTATTGGATGAAAAACGGGAGGAGGCTGATTTGAGAGCAGCCGCACATCGAAGTCGGGTCGCCCGATTGTACAACACCAGAGTTCGACCTCGAACCTTTGAACTCGGCGACCTCGTGCTCAAGAGAATTTACCCAGTTCCTTCACACATGAAACCAAACTGGGGAGGGCCGTATGTAATTACACGAAAGCTCGGAGATGGTACATTCAAGCTGTCGACTGTTGACGGTCTCGATTTACCGAGGGCTTGGAACAGCGAAAGTCTCCGCCGCTACTACATATGACAGGCTTTATTTATTTCATTCTATTTAGCAATTTGTTTCTGCATTTCGAAATTTGAATTTTGTAATAAGGCAACTGACTTTGCCGCATTTTCTTATTTCAGCAATAAAATGCCACTTCTTCGAGCCAGAGCTGTGATTCATTATGTACGATATACAACATCACGATGCACGAAGATCTAAATCCCATCACACAATGGGACTTATTCAAATGGAGAGTGGCTGTGATACGACCGGCCACTCACTAGGTGAAACCCGAGCTCGGGGGCAAGCCATGACACCGATATTAATAGGATTGACACACGACAATCCTACATCTAACTCCATATTCCCAGAGTGCGAAATGGAGTATAAACATCCGACTCCGTATTCCCAGAGTGCGAAACGGAGTATAAACATCTAACTCCGTATTCCCAGAGTGCGAAACGGAGTATAAACATCTAACTCCGTATTCCCAGAGTGCGAAACGGAGTATAAACATCTAACTCCATATTCCCAGAATGCGAAATGGAGTATAAACATCTAACTCCATATTCCCAGAGTGCGAAATGGAGTATAAACATCCGACTCCGTATTCCCAGAGTGCGAAACGGAGTATAAACATCTAACTCCATATTCCCAGAGTGCGAAATGGAGTATAAACATCCGACTCCGTATTCCCAGAGTGCGAAACGGAGTATAAACACTTAACTCCATATTCCTAGAGTGCGAAATGGAGTATAAACATTCGACTCCGTATTCCCAGAGTGCGAAGCGGAGTATAAACAGTCAACTCCATGTTCCCAAAGTGCGAACAACCGCTTACGAGATGATGCATATCCCCGGAGTATGGATGGAACGATTCATGAGAGAACGAGCGTAGTTCGACCACTCGGTCCTCGCTCGGTACCATCGCAAGCTGATCATCACACCTTGATCCCGAAGCTGGGGGCAGAAGCAAATGTTAGTCATTGCCCGAAACTATACGATGTTCAGCTCCGATGCGATTCCCTATCACAACTCGAGTCCGAAAGTTCCATACTTAACAAGTAAAAATGAGCTATTCTTGAAGCAATCAAAAAATGCAAATACACTGGACCAAAGTCCGAACACTGCAATATTCAAGCATAGAAAGGAACACAAGCTGAAGCTAAAAGACAAAATTTTATTCCAACTAAACTCAAAAACAATGCTTCATACATGAGATCTTTCCTAAAATGTTCCTACTAGCAGGGGCCGAACCCGCATCTAAACACGGCCTACAAAAGGGAAAAGACAGAAAAAATAACAAAATTCCCTAACTATCTATGAAAAGGATGTCTAATCCTTCTGCTTCCTCAGCTTCTTCTTCTTCTTTGAGGAACTACTGGAGCCGCCAGTACCCTTTCGCTTGGAGCCTTTCTCCCTAGGCAAGCTCCCCCCGGGTGAAGGCATAATGTCAACATCCTCGTCTGAGCTGGACTCTATGGGGATGCTTCCCGCGGGAGGAGTGGGAGGAACAGACTCCGCAGCCGGAGGAGGGGCTGGTACATTAGTGTCAGTAAGTGTGCCCTCAGGAGACATAGTCATAAGAGGAATGGGGCACTGAGCTGCCGCTCCGTCATCAACACCGCCGCCGTGCGCCGCAGCCGCCATCTCGGCATTGATCTCAGCTAACATCGCCGCTTCCCGCCGTGCCCTGGCCTCGCTAGGGGCCGCAGTAGTTTGGGACAAGGTGTCAGATGTAGCCGTGAATCCACCCAAGCCAAATGGCAGGTCCGCAAAAGGATCACTTTGACGGCCGAGAAGCTCGTTTATCATCTGCTCGTCGAAAGAAAGTGAGCTCCCCTCCGTCACTCCAACCGGTGCCATTGCTGCGACGGAGGTCGCCTCAGAAACGATGGCTCCTGGCGCGTGACCTAATACTTGGGTGATAAGAGGCGCGGCTGGTGCAACTCCTGTCACTGATCAAAGGAAAAGACATGTCATTAGCAACATTTCAACACGGGATCTTCAATCCAAATATACTGGAAGTTAATTCAAAGTACCTTCCTCGGTTTGGCTCGAGGTCGTCTGAACCGCTTCAGAAGGATGTTCCTTAATAGGAGATAAGTGCGGTTGATCTGGGTCGTACGCTGGGATAGGCTGGGAGTAGATCATTGAAGTTGGCTCAGACTGAGATGAAACGACAATCTCAGAACTTGTAACATGGTGTTCCGCACCAGAGCTCTCTCCGACTTCCGGGACCTGAGCACCAAGCCTCACCCTGTCATGGGAAATCATGGAGTCATGGAGAACCTTCTTTTCGTCATCATTAAGGATGCGGTTCTCCAGCTCGAACTCATCAGGGGCTTCATCAGGGTGCCCAGATCTCTCCTCATCCACCAGTAGGTTCCAGGCGTTATAGAGATGTGTGGGGTAATCGTCAAGCCATGTCAGGTCTCGGTGCCTTAGCACATTGGCGTTGTAAGTGACGAGTAGCTCCTCCACCTCGGCCTCAATCCTGGCCTCCGCCAGCCGTACTTTCTCCTCAACTCCAGCCTCAGCCTCACGGGCTTGTTGTACAGCCGCTTCCTTCTCCCTTTGGAGTGTCACTGCCTGGTCACAGGCTTCCTGCGCAGAGACGTTAGCTGCGTCTTTTTCCTTAGCCATCTCTGAAAACTTTGACTTCAGCTCATTAAGCTCCTTGAGAGCGGCATCCCTCTCGGCAGTGATGGAAGTGTTCCTGTGACCCATGTCCTCAATTGTGGTGTAATGTTCTTGCTTCATCCTGGCCATGGCAGCGGTCACCTCGTCAACTTTCTTTAAAGCCTCCATTTCAGACTTACGAGAAGACTCGGCCTCTGAGTTGAGCGCTTTTATGATTTGGTCGTTGCGACCCAGCTCCTTCTCAAGTTTCTCGATGGTGACGCCCCGCTCAAACGCCACTTTAGATGCCTTCCTCGCGGCCCGTCCCCACTCTCTATACTGGAAAAAGATGTCCGCGACATAGTCGTGGATAGTGGTTTCCGCGGTTGGCGGGATTCTCTTCAGGTGCGGGGGAAAGACATATCCATCAAAACAGATGTCAGGAAATTCCTTCCTCATCTGTGCCAATTTGAGCGCTCCCTCGCTAGACGCCTCGGTCGGGACCGACACAGTAGCCGAAGAGGTGGCTATTTCGGTCCTGCGCGGGGGGTCGGACCTCAAAGCTTGAGAAGGCGGCCTAGACCTTGAAGTTTCGAGAGGACGAGTAACGGCGACCACAGGAGGTGCAGAGGTCCTGGGGGGAGGAGAACGAGATCGGGATCGGTGAACATGTCCCCTATCTCTGTCAGATTTCTCCTGACCAGAGTGTCCAGCGTCATAATCCCTCTCGCCCTCTCTCCTGCGTGGCTCATGATAACGGCGCTTACGCAAACTACCAAGCACGGAACCTTTCCCAGACATCGTACCTGAAAAGGAAACAACAAAGAATCAGTAACCGTTTGCGATGTGTTGATTGTGGTTAGGAAAATGTGTTGTGCCGTGAGGAGTGTGTGAATGTGTAACCCCCCGGACCAACCAGAAGTGTCAGTCGCATCGGCAAACTCAGACTCGCTAACATCGGCGATATGTCGCGGTCCACCCGACCCAACATCGTGTTGCTCCGGCTCGATGTCGGGGACTGGAGGATCGGAAGGCCCTTCAAATTGATCTCCAGCTTGCGGGGAGGACGCCTCCGTAATCTTAACTCCTGACGAAGGGCGGTGCAAAACCACAGACTTCCGCCTCCCAGACTTAGGCTGTTTCGAAGCCACAGCTTTGCCTTTCCTCTTAGCATCGGACTCTGGGGTTGCATTAGCAGGTCCGGCCAACGGTTCTTCGTCAGTGTGGGTTTTCTCGGAGTCGGGTTCCTCGATTATCACGACCCTGGGCTTCATCTGCTTGACCTTTTTCCTGGAGACGGTCTTTAATGCGCCGTCGAGTCTTATGCTCTGCCTCCGACCAATCAGCCCAAGGACTCTGAGATTCCGATCTGTCAATAACAGTTCAATATTCCTTTCTTCGCTAGGAATCTCTTGGAGGACCCGAACTATCTCTTTGTAATAGCCACCCTCAGGCCACTGGATGATAGCTGAAAGAAAAAGAGGAGAAGACGTAAGTTTAATTTCACTCCGAAAATTGCCCTGTCAATTATTTGGGAAAAGAGACGATACTCACGTCTGAATAGCCATCTTCTGGCAAATCCCGGGGGACATCGGACATAAAACCACTCCGACTTAAAATAGCTTAGCCTAGTCCACGACCCCACGACGACTTGACAGTTCCTTACAGACTCCAAGAACGTATAAGATGGGCTGTCAGTCCGACTCTTGAAGTTAAACAAGTATCTTATGTCGATCATACGGGGAGGACGATGGAGGTACTCCATGAATACAACGAACAAGCTGTTGAGTGAGGCATATCCGTTTGGATGCAATTGAGACGGAGCGATGTCCAGATAAGCCAACACTTCTCTTATATAGTCGTTGAATGGAGGAAGTGTGCCGGCTGCGCACGCGTGCCGATTAAAAGCAGTATACCCCTCCGGGGGATTATGTGGCCTATCATCCGGTCCAGGCAACAATACCTCATCCAAAGACAAACCATGCCTTAAGCATATCCTCCCCAGCATGTCTTCGGAGATATGGGATGAGACGGAATCAGGTGGACTGTTAATGAAGGACGCGTTGGGCAACTCGTCCGGAGCTGGGCCAATAGCTTCGGTCTCGATGACCGGAATCTCAATTCTGGGAAGGATAGGGTTCTGAGTTTCTTGCTGCTGCGAACTTGACGGTTCCATCACTAGCTAACTCACGAGAAACCATCATTAGGTGACAAAAAGCCCGTGCATTCCCCAGTGTAAAGTGCGTGAATGTGTTGTGTAGTGCGAGTGCTGTGCGTGACTTGAACAAATTCTGCAGAATTAAAGAAAACGTGCAAGCGACGAGATTCTGGAAGACAGACAAACATGACCGTCATCGCTGACCGTCATGACTGCGCCATCCAGATGATAACGATCGATTCAAGATTGAAGAGTTCGTTGTACTTTTCTGTTAAAAGGCAGTTCCATCGACGAGCTTCGAAAGTCAGTCAAATATGCAATCCTGTAGTCAAGTCCAATTATGCAAGGCAGAAGCTCGTCGGAATCAAATGTAAGAACATACAAAAGTTCGCTAAGTTCGTCAAATTTCAGCATGGAATCGATCGTAGTTCAAGTTCAAATTCATTCGGAGGCATGATGTCTTTTGTATCGATCCAGTTCGAATCGACACTTTCGTATCGATCAAGTCGACTCGATACCTTTCGTATCGATGTCAGTTCGTATCGACCGGAGGAGGAGATTTCGTATCGATCAGGTAAGTCTACTTCGCATCGGCCAAGGGTAACGGCTGTGAGACAACCAAATGCAATAACTTCGCATCGATCTGTGGTTATCGATATGGGACCGATGAGATCTCTTGGTCTTCGTATCGATCAAGAGAGATAGGTTTTCGCATCGATCACGCTGGCCAAGCACTTCCATCGATCATCTCAGTTCAACACAAGCCCCAACCACCTTAGATCGATGCGAACCTCTGCATCCCCTTTAACCCATCAGTCGATGCGAAATCACGAAATCTGGATCGAATCGAATCCTCCTATCCCGGATCGACACGAACTAGTGGTGAAACAATCACTCCAGAACTCTTTCTTCTCCGATTGAAGCGAGCATGGCCATGGCCATCCTCGACCAAGCTCTGGTCCAGATCTGGCCTTGGCACCACCAAAATCGATAATCGGCAAAAGCACGATGGATCTGAGATCTGAACTTCGTCGCTCAAGTGTAGCCGTGATTGCTCATTTACCTGAATCAAATTGGAGTTTGGGGAAATTATAAGATGATGTTTGATCGATTCGAAGATCGGAATAATTCTTCTCTCCTGCTTGTCTGTGGATCGATACGAGAAGGCAGAAGACAACAGTAAAAGTAAAAGGTAAAAAAGTGAGAAATGGCAAAGTCCCAGATATTTATACGAGGCCTAGGACGGAACCGAGTCGATTCGACTCCCAGTCAATTTGACCGGTCGCAACCAGTCAAGCAGCGCATCGATGCAAGCATTCGTATCGAACCCACTAACCTTTATCGTTTCGAAGCGCACAGGGAGGCCACGTGAATACGATGGGTAGGTACACGCGCTTTCCTCGCATCCATCAAGCTGTGCATTCATCGAGGCGAAATGTTCACCAGACACCATCGTTTCGAAGCGTCCAGGTTTTGAGCCATCGATTCGAAACAGAGCAGATCTGTTGATACGAGCGTCAATTTCGTATCCATCAGTATCTATCGATGCGAACGTCCATTTCGTATCCACCAGATATCATCAATTCGAACCAGAATTCACCTCCATTTGTGACCATCGATACGAACGATTGTCTTCGTATCCATCAAATCAACCCATATCGATACAAAAGAAGGCTTTTTGACTTTGAGCATCGACTCGTAAGCAGACCGATACGAGAGAATGGATAAGGGGTACGACTTCCAAAGCTATTCGAAGAAGGCCTGCAGCTTTTCAAAGCACGTCATGTTTTCACAAGACGTACTTTGGGGGGCAAATGTTATCCCGCCTTTTGGCAAGGCCAGGACATCAAGAAGCCGACTAGAGAACAAGGATAGCACGCCATGGATATCACTGAATTTTGTCCGAGCCCAGAGTGAGCTACAATTGATAGGACACGACAAGAAAGGCCATAGAGATCAGCACCTCAAATTTCAAGTCGATCCGGACTCATACACTCAAGTTATGATCGAGTCAAATTGGGGGGAAAGAGCCCAGATTTCGTATCCATCACTCTGGGTGATTTCGTATCCATCACCGAAGCCCCAGTTCGAATCCATCATGCTTCGTGTCGATCAGCTCCGGACCCATCGAGGTACCCAGGTTCGACTCGATTTTCTTCGTATCCATCGATTTCGTATCGATGGACTTCACACATACCAGCAATTGAAGGACTTCGTATCCTTCAGCCAACACTTGCTTCGTATCCATCAGCCAGTGTTTGCTTCGTATCCATCAGCCAACACTTGCTTCGTATCCATCAGCCAGTGTTTGCTTCGTATCCATGGATGAAGTCCTACTCGAAACCATCAGGTCAACCAGCTTGGATAACGTGTCACCTCTCGAAGGAAACGGGGCAAGATACATGGAGTCGAAGCGGTCAACACGGAGCAAATACCGGATCGAGATGAAGAGCGCACACCACGGCATCCCTCGATGCGAATGCGCCGAGATATATGGAGTCGACGCGGTCGACTCGGAGTGAAGGGCGGATCGAAGCGAGGCGCGCGCACCACATCACCTTGAGAGCGCGTGCAACCATCGAGACGAAAGGATGGAGTCGAAGCAATGGAGACGAGCAGAACAGCCAGCGTTAAAATCCATCTCGTATCGACGATATCTCTCAATCCACTGATCCAAACACCATGAGATTTTAACTGAAGGCTGCACACATAACAAGGAATGTCTCCACCAATTTTGAGCTCAATTGGAAGTAATCCTGATCGATACGAAATGATTTCGTATCGATCACAGATTGGCTTGAAACTCTCTGGAAGTGGTCGAATGGGCCCCCTCACGTGTCAGGCCAAGTCTCCCGGGGTTTGAGCGAAATCCAAGCCTCCTATGCCTATAAATAGAGCCCCAGAATCAACGGAAAAAGGATCTTTTTTCTCTGAAGCGCCCAGACTCTGCCGAATTGAGATTTGCATCATACTTTTGCTGTCAATTTCGAATTCTAAACTGTAATCCGCTGTTCATCGCTGTAAACGCTTGTAATCATTGAAAGAGAATCAATAAAATCATCAAAACTTCATAGTGGACGTAGGCTATACGCCGAACCACTCTAAACTGCTTGTCTGTTCACTTTGCATTCATATTTGTTGGAGTTTTTGTTAGATAATCTCTGTTTTACATTTATAATCTTCATTTTATCTCTTCAAACAACTCCCGAAGAGTGTTGTGCCCATTTTTGGTACAAACAATAATACTCTTTGGAAATAAATTATCAATTACCAATCAACTTAAAACCATTGAGTTAAATCATTCTTTAAAACACTTTTAAACTCAAGATATTTTGTTTTGAAATCTTAATAAGTCCCGACTTAAATCAACATTCATTATTCAAAAAGAAATGGGTAAGAAATTGTTTAATCTTGACCCAGTTTTAAAATTTTAAAAACCTGTTATTGCACTTAATTCCTAGACCCGAGCCAAAAATGCAAAAATCCTGGGCTCTACTTCGAGTTTTCCACCCACATGCTTCGAGCCAAACATCCCAAAGCCCCGAGTGAACCCCGAGTCAAAAACTGCACAACCCACAAAATTGACAGCCCCTCCTATATGCACGGTGCACGTGCACCGTGGCTCCGGCTACCTCCGGCCACCCACCAGAGCCGCAACCTTTCGCCGATCAACCCATGACCACACTACAAACCTCCAAAGCCACCGCATCATCTCGAAACAAAATCGAGTAGCCTAACCCAAACCTGGAATGCAATAGCCCTCACCCTCTCGAATCTGTCAACAGCATCCTCTCGCCACTTCGATCACCTGATGATCAACTACTCCAGCCTCGTCTTCAACTACGGCCAAACTATCAACACCCTAAACCCCGTTCAACTCGATCCACTGGAGAACGCGTGCCGATCGAAAAAATGTAACCTAGTTAAAACTAGGTTTAGAAACTGAGATGCACGACCACCGTCGCCACCAACCTCTGACCATCTACCTGATATTTTTCCCCCAACTCACCTATCATTCCTCCACCTCCAGGCAGAACTACATCATTCCAAAACCACTATATAACCATTTAAACCCCAAAATACACTATCTGTTCAACCCAAAAATGCTCACTTCACAGTTAACTAAAAAATATGATTTGAGCTTTAAAAATCCTATTTTTGATTTAGAAATCTATTCGTAAACCTGAATTGACAAATTAAGATGTTCGAAAATGTCACTTATATTAAGTATTACTGTTCTTATGTTCTTCCCAGAGCAGATCAACTTTATTTAGCATGAATTAAATTTTAAAATCTACTTTATACTCAACCAATCATATTTTGTTTGAAGTTCAAAATTAAATAATGGCCAGGTAAAAAGAATTGGAATTTGGTTCTCAAATTTAAACATCCTGTATCCAAAAACAGTGAAGAACAACATGTTCAGACAAGCAGATTTATAACACAGCATATACTTTAAATATCATACTGAATACAACATAATTATTTATATGCAAACATCAACTATCACCAGAATTTTCACAAGCAACAAGATTACTTAAGTATATATTTTTTTTAAAAGAAGTTACTCACATATATTTGTGAAAGAAGAACAGAGCCTTCATTTTGTTTGAAACAGGCTTGTAAAACAAAATAAGCTGAAACCCCCTTCTTTGATTCTTCTGGTTTTAGTTGATTGTTTGAAATCTTTGTTTTAAGTTTGAGTTGACATTATTTTCTTGAGGTATCCAGTTCAAATGAACGAACTGATGAAGATTGCTATATGTAAAGTGAGTTTACAGGGACATCACTTTGTACAAGGTGATTAATTTTCTTGTACTATAGCCAGTGATATTCCTTGTTTGTAGGCTGATGGAAATACTAAGGAGGCTAGCATTAATTAGTTTGTACAATACATTTTTTTTATTTTATATTCATATATATTTTTCTTTAGTTCGGCTGTACCAATATGAGATGATAGTTTGATGTGCTTCTTTTACATGCTTAGACTTATCTAATTTTTTTTCTTTCTTGCTTTATCAACTATGCAGATCATTTCTACTTGCCTTGGATTTCTTTGTCTCGGCTGATATGATCTTAGTTAGTACAAATGTTTCCTTTTAAGTTTACATGAATCATTTCATTTGATCTTGTATTTGTATGCAGATATTTTTTTCTTTTGCCTTACTTACATTCTTTTGTTTTATCTACTTCTTGCATACACTTGTTTATTTTGTTGTTTTGTTCAATTCGAATGACTCACTTGTGTTTCTCATTAATTAAAAGCTTTTAAATAAATTTTATATTACATTTTTTCTTATTTTATAAATACATCTTCTTAATCATTATTATATATATATATATATTTATTTCTATTTTTAACTTAAAATTTAAACTCGACATATATATAAATTCAAATTTACCCATATATGCATATATACATATATATTCACATTATTATTAAACCATTTACTTGAAATTTAAATCCAAATCACATGTATACAATATTTCTAAATTTAAAGGATTTATACAGAATTTATTTTAATAAGGGGAAACCCGCATCACTTAAATCAATTTATTTTAAAAAATTTATTCAAAAATACAATTAATTATTAATTTAAATTTATATAATATTCGGGATCGTTACATTTTCGATAATACCTTGGAGATGCTTGCATTCATTTGTGTTATGCCCATAGCATTCGTGAAACCAACAATATTTCCTGGTTTGTTTCTGCTTCTCTATTGATTCTTTTGGAGGTGGCTTCTTGTACTGTATGGTGTTGTAGGTAGACAATTAGATATTCTCTAGGGACGTATTCAGTGGTGTGTAATTATTGTACATTGAAATCCTAGGCTTTCCTCTTCCAGAATCCCTCTTTCATTCTCGGCTCCTATCTCCACCTTTCTTTTATTGATCCAGATTTTTCTGGACATTCACTTGAACATTTTTAGAGCTATCATCAGACTGCGTTATAGATATATTACTCTATACTCCCTCTCCACTTGGCCCCTCAAACATTCTTCTTCCTGGAGGATCTAGCTTCCTCCTTCCTTAAATACTGAGCCACCTTTACGTAAAAGCATTCCAACGTGGCGGGTGGCTTACCAGCTAACTAATCGCCAAAATCAGATTCTAGATCAATCCCTCTTGTTACGGCCATCAATATTGCATGGTCATTCGGATTACTGAATTCTGTAATAGTTGTATGGGTTCTCTCTAAATGATCTTTCAACAATACTTCTGGAGCCTGGATCATGCTGGACAAGAACATTACATCCTTGGGATGAGTTGCATGCATTCGGAACTACTCCACATACCTTTTTGCCAAATCATTAAATCTAGAGATCAACCGTGGGGGTAGCCTTGTAAACCACATCATTGCTATTCCAAAGAGAGTTATGGAAAAACATCTACACTTGGTTGCATCATCTGCTTGTGGGGAATCCATCAGCCATTTATATCTCATGATGTGCTACCTGGGTCGGTTTTTCCCTCATAGGTAGGCATCGACGGCATGTTGAACCACCTTGGATACTCTGCATTTAGGACATTATCAATAAAAGGGGTATGGTTTCTTAAGATTCCCCAGTCATCATTGGTCAAGCCTTGGCTCTCTCTCACTAACTGTCTGACTATAGCCGATAAGTTCGGCATTTGGATAGTTGGTGCCAAGCGGCGGTCGTGTTCCACCTCACGCGAATGGTCTGGTCGATGTCTACGGGCCGTTCCACGCCTTCTTAGTTCAACATCTTCCCGATGTATATCTTGTAAATTCATTTCATCGTCATTCTGGGGAAGCATTTGGTCAACATTTAACTGAACTCCATCATCCAAATCGGTCACAACAGCCCTAGTTTGAATCCTAACGTGCATAAGTAAGTTCCCTTCTCTGGAGAAAGGATCAATGCCGATCGTTCCTGGCAGACCACGATGGTCTTCTTGTTGGGGCCCTAAAGTTTCTACGTGATATCCATCTGTTCTGGGGCGCATATGCCTGTGAAACTCATCCGATGAACTAGAAGTCTCCAATGCCGAGTAAAGGGTAGGGTCCCTCCTAGCTTTTCCTCGCTGTTGCCGACTGAGTTGGTTCATTAGGTTGATATTGATTTGAATCTACTGATTTAATTGCCGACGACTATCCATTAGCTCTCTTATCAGATTCTGGAATTCAGCTCTTGGAATAGAATCAGTTGGATTTTATACTTCAACTGGTTGAACATTCACATCCATTGGTTGACTGCTTGGGCCTTCTTGCTGGATACCAGCATTCTCATTTCCCTCCATGTTCTGAGAAATAGATCTAGTGTCCTCATCATTATTGATAGCATTGCTTAGTTTTTTGCAAATCTGAGTATAATGAGCAAACTTCCTGAAGATAACTATGGATCTCCTTAGGGGGATTTATGCAATCCAGTAGCAACAAAAGGATCCTAATAAGCTGAGAATCAAGGTTTTCAGTGAAAGCACCAAAATGTTTGCTCCAAAAATGATCACAACACTCAAGAATATTTTTTGTAGAGAAGTAAATGATGAAAAGTAAAATTAAACTGAGTAAATGAATAAGTAACCAATAGAGAATAAGCGGTAATCAAAGACACGGAGATTTATAGTGGTTCGATGTTGTATACCTACGTTCAATTTGAAGATTATGCTTTATTACTCTCTTATGAATCTGACTACAATAGTAGAATAAAGCTAGCACTTGATTACAATGGAGTTTAGAGTAACAAGCAGCGTAAAGATCCTGAAAATGAACCGATAGGTCTTATTTATAGGGTGAGATAACGAAATATTTCGCTAAGATTTCGATAGAGGGTTCTCCAGGTCCACAAGGGCCCACCAAAACAATCGATGATCATAATTCATTTTTTTGGAATGATCGGCAAGAGTTATACCGATCGTTATTCTTGCATCTGATTGGCGTGCGATCATTTCTAGAGGGTCCCACATGTCTCTAGACCTTGCTCCTAAAATAAGGTGCCATTCTGAGTCATAGATTGCGAGATATCCATCGATCTTTGTTGAATATGGCACATTGGCAGTCTTATACCGATCATTCCAAACGATCAGTAGTGAACGATCGGTGAGAGTGTAATTTGGTGAGTTATGTCCTACGATTGTTCTTGTAGGCTCCACTCTTCAACATATCGATGCTCTGAATGTTTCAAGTGTATTGTCTTTGTAAATTTTGAGATTTCAATCGATCTTTGTTTATTTACGTTGTTCTATGGATCGTTCCATATAAATCCTTGCTTTGTCCGTAACTCGAGCATACGACCTCCGATTGACTCGAAATTTGACATGTAGCTTCACAGGGCTATGCCTATCACTTCATACTGATTGCACATCGATTGGAACTCGGTCCGGATCTATTCGTCCATCGTCCATTGTATTTTATATAGTTGATTCTCAAGGCTGATAACCATCCATTTCTAGCCAAGTCGATGAGATCACGGCCTAAAAGGCGAGATAACAATGAACTAAAAATATAATATTATATTCATAATCTAAATTAAAAATATATAAGATTTTATAAAAAGAAGCTAAAAGAATCAAATATTATATATTTAATAAAACATTAAAATATAAACAAATTAGTGTATAACGATAACATATTATATAATTAATAAAACATCAAAATGTATAGATAAATTGGAAAATTAAATGTCAATTCATAAAATGATCAATAATTTTTTAAACTTTTATCATATTTTTTGAAGTAGGAAAAAATGGTCAATTATTTTATTGATCGGAGGAGTTAGATGTATCAACGAAAGGGAATGAGGGGCCTAATAAGGGAATATTTTTATAATGGTATACATGTATTTATTGAATTCACTTTAAGTAATAAGGAAACGACGAAGAAATTCGTTGTCCATGTAGTAATTGCAAACATTTGAAACATTTCAAATCGGATATGGTTAAATTCCATTTGTGTCAAAACAGTTTCATATCGGAATATTTTGTGTGAGTCCATCATGGAGAACTTGTTGCACCTAATCCTGTAATGTCATAGGAGGAGGTGGGTAATGACAATTTACGACGAATCCCGTAGAAGATATGGTTGAAGATGCAGTACGACCAATGTTTCCTATGGTTGAAATTGATGATGGCAATGTAATGTCGAAGAAGAACTAAATATTAGAGCAAAGAAAATATATGATTTATTGAATGGAGCTAAGAAACCCTTTAGGATGGCTGTAAAAGCGGCATCCAATTATTAGTAATTACATAATACATTGCTTTAAATCTAAATTCAACTTCACAAAAGCCTAATTTACAACTATTGTACAAGCTGCAAAACGATATATGCCACCTGATAATTTAATGTGTGAAAATCATTATGAAGTGAAAAAGCTTATTTCTGCTTTCAGTTTATCGTACCAAAAGATAGATACATGTTTAAATGGTTACTTCTTGTTTTGGAATGAGGACATCAATCTTAGGAACTGTAGAATACATAATGAGGAAAGATACAAACCAAGAAAAAAGAAGGGAAAGGAAGTACCATACAAGAGAATGCATTACTTACCCATCACTCCTAGACCTCAAAGGTTATATGCATCTTCTGTAACTGCACCTCATATGAGATGTCATAGTGTGAGAACATAGGAAGAAGGTACCTTAATACACCCAATCGATGGAGAAGCATGGAAACATTTTTATAAGACTTATCTTGCTTTTGCAATACAGAGCCGTAATGTTAGACTTGGTTTGTGTACGGATGGATTTTCACCATTCTCTCAATTTGGTTCTAAATATTCATCTTGGCCTATTATCGTTATACCTCACAATTTACCTCTGTGGATGTGTATGAAAACTTCATATATGTTTCTCTCTATTGTCGTCTCTGGCCATGATGATCCGACACAAGGAATCGATGTTTATTTACAACCATTGATTGAAGAGTTGAAAACACTATGACATGAAGAAGTTGAAACATACAACATTTCAAAAAAAGAATTTTCATATGTTCGTTTTTTTGCTATGGACTATTAGTGATTTTCATATGTATGCAATGCTTTCACGTTGGAGTACAACCGGTCGTCTAGCTTGTCCTTATTCCATGGAAGAAACACGAGCATTTTCTTTACCGCATGGGATGAAAATTTCCTGGTTTGATTATCATCGGTATTTTCTCCATATTAATCATTCTTTTAGAAGAGATAGAAAAAGCTTTACATCTAATAGAGCAAAGACTATGCAACCACCAATGATTTGGTCAAGCGAAGGAATATATGAACTTGTAAATGAATATCCAAAGGTACATAAAACTAAAGTACAAATTGAAATTTCAGGTAAATCGACGATTCATATTTAGTGCAAACAAAGTATATTTTGAGAGTTACCTTATTGGAAATATCTCTTGCTTCGTCATAATATTAACGTGATGCACAATGAGAAAAACGTCTTTGATAATGTGTTTAATACAATCATGAATGTTAAGGGGAATATTAAGGACGATTTGAAATCAAGACGTGATACAGAAAAATTATGCAAGCGTTCTGAGCTTCATATCAAGCCAAATGACAGTAAAAAAACCCAAAGCATGCTATGAGTTAGACAATAACCAAGAACTTGTATTAAAATGGGTGGAAGGATTAAGATTTCCTGATGGGATTTCTTCTAATCTTCGTAGATGTGTCGACTTTAAAAACAATAAGTTGAGTGGGATGAAAAGTCATGATTACTATATAATTATGGAAAATTTGTTACTTGTCGCTTTCAAAGAACTGTTACTTGTAAAAGTTTGGATGGTTATAACGAAACTTAGTTTGTTTTATAAAGAGCTTTGTTCGACCACTTAAAAGTTGAAAGTCTATGAAAATTTGAACTACAGATCCCTATGCTGCTCTGCAAACTAGAGAAAATATTTCTTTCAGGTTCCTTTAATGTAATGGAGCATTTACATGTTCATCTTCCATTTAAAGCATGTCTTCGAGGCCTTATGCAATATGGATGGATGTATCCATTTGAAGAATAATAATATTAAGTATATTAAATACTAATTTAATTACATAAGTAAAATTTAATTTGAAATAATTTTTAATAGGTACTTAAATCATCTGAAGAAGAAAAGTTAGATAAAAAGCACGAGTTGAAGGTTCGATTGGCAAATCATATATCGAAGAAAAAGCTTCATTCTTTTTCCTTCATTATTTCATTGACCATGTTAACTTATCGTTTGAAACTATTCTGCGTAATGATGAAGGCATTAAACAAGATTCTTCTTAAAGAATGTTATCTATTTTAGACAACATGGCCTACCTTCTAGAAAATGTGTGGAACTATGGTTAGATGATAGAGATTACCATGTAGCACACACATATGTTCTTCTTAATTGTGCTGAAATTGCACCATTTGTCAGGTAATATTAAACAACAATTCTGAATATATGCATTTCCAAATTCATATTTATTTCAATTATACTTATAGATTATAGTGCAATATATTATATATATCTACGCAATATATTATATATATCTATAGTATTTCCGAATCACAACATCCACGCGGCGATCTCAGTAAAGAATCTGCTGATTGATTTTCAAAGTATGTTTATGATCTACGAAATTGTGTAGTCGATGAAGGATTGAAACATCTTGCGTTGGGACCAAAAAGAAATGTCAAGGCATATCCAATATGTTTTGTCAATGGATTTAAATTCAACACCAAAGAATATGGTGTTGAAAGATTAACTAACAATATCGGTGTATTTGTTAAAGGTAGTGATGATTCAGATAATCGTATAAATGATTTTTACGGTGTGTTAACCCAGGTTTCAGAATTGACATATTTTACACGACCTGGGGAGAAAGCTTTTTTATTTAGATGTAATTGGTTCAACAATGTTCCAGGTTATGGAATCAACGTGCATAAAGATCATAATCCTATTGAAATAAAGCATGCCTTGCAGTACCATAAGTATAATCTGTTTGTACTAGCCAAACAAGCACTACAAGTTTATTATGCTCCATATCCATCTTTAAAAAAAGATAAATCAGATTGGTCGGTAGTTTTTAAAATAAAGGCAAGATTTATGTTTGATGGAAAGAATATTCCAAACGAATAAGCTTATCAGGCAGATCTCAAGGAAAATAATAAAATAATAATAACCGAAGATTATACCAATTTTTGGCATTTGAACGATGAATCAAACGTTTTAGTAGAAGCATTGAAACTACAGAGGAAAACGATATAGAGTACGAGACCGAGTCTGAATCAGAAAACGATGAAGACTGGTTATTACTGTACATTTTGGTAGAAGGTAATTTATGTGATTATTAATGTTACGTTTTTCTCAAAAAATGATATGTTTTCCCATAGTTAAATGATATGTTATCACTTAATAAACTGAAATGTTTATGGCATATATTATGTGGTGCCATCGTGGATCTTCATAGTCATCAGGTTCCCCTTCTTTTAGTCAAAGAGGGATCGACACGAGAGGCGATGGGGGTGGCCCATTATAGTAGGTGAAGCATCCCATAATGACACTGATAGTTAAAGCGATTGGGTAAGTATCAAATTTATTGCAGCATCATAGATATTTTGTGCATGATATATTATTCATGATTTATTAAAGGTCTATATCATATTTAATATAGGGGCTTTGAGCTGGAGCCGTCCGAAGTTGTTTTGGATATTTCTAAGACTACTTATAAGAGCAAAATGACCGATTCTTGGTCTTAGTAGAAAGAGATTCCACCTCACATATTAGAGTGCATCTGGCAGGATTTCATTGTAAGTGTAAATATATATTTCATTTTATATATACCACCTTACAATTTGTTGATAATTATAAATGTATAACTTATTGTTTTTCAATGTGCAAGGGGTGGTAGAGCCATAGGAACCTAACATTCTCCTATGTAGAAATTACTGGATGAAGAAGATGCGGCAAAACTACTGTGATATGATGTCGAGCGTCAAAAAAGGGGTAAAATTCCCGAGTGGATGAGTGAAAGCGTACAGCAAGCTTGGGTGGCTTTCTAAGATGCTGATGAAGTGAAGTTTACTAGTCTCGCATATTTATTAAAAATTTAGTAGAATTAGTATAATAATTGCATCAATTTACAAATGTCAAATATAATGTTAATTTTAAATTTATAGGAAAAGTCTTAGAGAAACTCTACAAATAGAAATAAAAATCCAACCACACACCGTGGGGGTTCGAAATTATTTCAACATTACCTTCAAGAGTTGTTAAATTTATTAATCGCGATTATAAATAGTATTACATTGTATAATTGTATATATATAATAATAATACATAATAATTATTTCTAGAAAAGAGAGCGTGGGGACCGTTTCGTACATGGATGTCTTTACTCGTACTCATGCCATCAAGTATGAAAATGAAGATGCACTGTAACATACACATAGCATGACTCTAGATCACAACATGCTATGGTAAGAATATTTTAAATTATAAGTTATTAATAATCACTTTAAATAATAAGTTTTAAATAATTTAAAGTATGAATTTTAATTGTAATTTTATTTGGAATCGCAGGAAAAATTCATGCAAGAATGGGAGAAAGTGCTTGAGGGATCGGGACAAGATGAGCTGACTACTGACGAGGATGACACAATCTTTGACGTAGTCATAGAGCCGGCATGACGGATTAGGCGTTATGGTTTCGGGAATCAAGAGGTAATATTTATGTATATTATTGTCGATGTCAAAATTGGCCACCAACACCCAATTGTATGAAGTTACCAATATCCAGTCACAGATCTCAGATAATATCTAATGTAGAGAATATAAGATGAAGAACAAACAAATTAAAAATGAAAGCAAGTAAAATAGAGACAAGATTTATAGTGGTTCGGCTAATTCCGGCCTACGTCCACTTCAGAATAATCTGGATTATATTGTAGCTTGTTTATAGTTTCAATCCAAAATACAAGATTAAAAGTGGCAGAGTGTAGCCTAGGTTGGATAAAGAGAAGCAGAAAGAAAATCCTTTTTCTGACGCCATTCCTGTTGTATTTATAGGGGAAGGCGTGCATGGATCGGACTGAAATTTCAGTTGAAGAACCTCTAGGCCATGTCGAGGTAGTCTAAGAATTTTCAAGCTCATTGGGACCCACAATAGGGATCGATACCAATCCTTATTTTGGTGTCCAAATGGGGTGCGATCCCTCTATGTGGTTCCTCATGATGTTAGCTACTTGCCCTCCATATTTCGTGCCATTCCGACTTGCGGTTTGTGAGATATCGCATTTTCCGTGAAGTGGTGTTGCACACATTCTGATTTCAGTCGATCCCTTTGGAGGGATAGGGGTCGATCCCTCCAACTCCTCCAAATGACATGCTATCCCTAGGGGAGCTTCTTCATTTTGTATTATGTATTGCCTCCAAGTTTCATGCCAATTTGATTAGTAGAACTAGAGTTTTTGATCGATCTTTGTTGCAATATGCTGCGAAGGATGATTATAGCCGATCGCTATGGAGGGATAGGGGCTGATCCCTCTAACTTTCTCCAAATGATGTGCGAACCCTTTGGAGTGTTCCACATGTTGTAATTAGCTTGTCCTCAAGTTTCATGTCAATTGGATGTAAATATGTTGAGATATTGATCGATCTTTTTAATGAAGTTAGGTTTAGCCGATCCCTAAGAGGGAAGAGAGTCGATCTATTTAGAGGGATAAGGGCCGATCCCTCCAAACTCCTCCAAAGGCCATGCGATCACTAGGATAGACTCCTTAGGGTCCCCTCTTACTATTTCCAAAGTTTCACTTCAGTCCGCCTTGTGGTTGTTGAGTTATGGAGCGATCATCGTTGAGTTTTGTTGTGTGCATCCTATTTAATCTGATCCCTCTATTCCAGTCCCTCTTCTAGGGGAAGTATTAGTTCCATACTTAGCCATTTTTTGAGTGCTATCCACCCGAATCCATTCAACTATTGTCCATATTTTCAAATATAATTGTTCTTCAATCTTGGTAACCATCTCTTCGGGCTTTCGGCCTTGATGATCATGAAGTCTGTTGGGTTAAATCCGTCTATGTACTACCTTGCCAAAAGGTGGGTTAACATTTTGCCCCCAAAACATGCCTTGCGATAGGAAGGTGTGTTTTGTATTGCCATGAATCCAAAATCCATAATCCATTGATAGCCGTATTTTCCAATCCAAATACATGGTCTCTCCAGATCGTTTTATCCGGATCTGCATCCATCCAAAGCCAAATCCGTTGCTATTCGAAACTGATATCCAAATCCATGACCTCTCTAGGTTGTTATCCTAATCCAAATCCTTGATCTCATCGGATCCATGCTGAGACAATCCGTACTCGACGACCTGAGTAGGTCGATCCAATGCATTCCAGCGAAGCGACCTACCCCTTGCTATGCATAGTCCATACCTTAGCGATCTTGATCTCTCCGGATTCTTGCCGAGCACAATCCATACTTAACGATGTGAGTAGGCCAATCCATCGCTTTCGGGCAAAGCGACCTACCCCTTTCTGAGCATAGTCCATACCTAACAACCTTGATCTCTCCAGATCCTTGTCGAGCACAATCCATACTCGATGACCTGAGTTGGTCGATCCATTGCGTACGAGCGGAAAGACCTACCGCTTGTCAGGCATATTCCATACCCGACCACCTATTGGGTTTTATTCTTTAGCCTTGATACCCAGTTAGGGACTTATTCCATGATGCACGAGTCTATTTTGTCATGTTCGCCCGACAAAAGGACCCGTACCTTGCGATTGTTATCCCGTCTCTACGGATAGGACCACAACCGCGGCTTATGTTATCTATTATATTAATAAAAATTTAAGCATTCCTATGTCCATTTTCCAAAATATAAAATAAGAGTTTGTACAACCAATAAACCAGAGTTCAAATAAAACAAGAAAAATAAGAGTTCAAAGCAAACAAGAAGAAAAAACAAATTTCACAAACCCTAGCACTACGGTTTATCATCATCTTAGAGCATGCCTTGGGACCGTCCTCGATCCCATACATGTGTAAGTGATTTAGCCATCCTACCGCGGAGTTTGTTACTTATTCCATCCCATCCCGATCAATTGATGACAAGTTGATGATGATGCCTTAATCCAGTGTCATTTTCATTCGAGGCGGACGATGGCTGCTCGTATTCCACCGCCTCAGCCTGAGTCCTTACGTATTGTTGTAACTGACCATTCCTCACGTGTTCCTCAATGATATCCTTCAAATGCCAACAGTCATTTTGTATTGTTCCCATCTAGCTCATGGAATGGGCAGCGCTTTCCTAATGCTCGTTCGCGTTCGGAGGGTTCCCTCCTTGTAGGCCTTCAATACGGAAGGCGTCCTCGAGTATCTAAATAAATTTGTTCTAGGGTTTCATTTAATTCCTAGTAAGAAGAGAATTTGGGTTCTCTCCTCTACCACTTCAATCCATCGAAGCTATTATCCATGTTCCGTTTACCCTTGTCCTTTCCTGAGCATTCACCGGGCGATTCTCTACCCTGTATCGTATTAACTTATGTTGCCTCTCTAATCAGCTTTCACATCTTCTTGTCGTAGAAACCTTTCTACTTCATGATAGAATTCCTCGAAATCCATCGGTGGATCTTGTATCAATGATATCTTAATATCAGAATTATCTGCAACTCCTAACAGTACCGCCATCCAAACCATCGATGGGTCTGGTCGATCTATTGAAATAGCTGCTGCATTGAACTTGGTTAAGAAATTCTTGAGTGACTCTCCTACCCACTGCTTTACTGATATCATGTTATCACATTCTTAGGTCTCGTAATGTGAACCCGAAACTGCTTCATAAATCTTTCGACCAATTCCATCCATGTGCTAATAGAACTACTTTCCAACTGTTTGAACCATAGCGTAGGTACATCCATTAAGTACAGGGGGAAGCATCGTGCCAAGACATCTTACGATGCCCCCAGTACTTCCATGTGTCGTAGATACCTCATCATATGCATAGTCGGGTCCGATTTTCCATCATAAACTTCCAGTGTTGGTAGTTTGAATTCTGGTAGATTCCTAGCATTCCTGATATTAGGAGTGAATGGACATCTATTTACATCCTCCAGATCCCGATTCACCAATCCTCCACACATAGCTCCCCTGATCATCTCTGCAGACATGTCGTTATCTTCCAATGGTAGTCTCCTATCATCATGTCCAAGTTTCCCCCCGAGTCTACGAGGGAATTTCGATTTGCACTAAGCTCTATGGGATTGATCGCAGGTCCTCCAGCATTGCGATCAACCAGGCTAGGGGGCATGCCCCCTGGCCTTTGGGGATTGGTGTCGATCCCTCTAAAATGGCCGGGGATTCCTGCTACTTCAACTCTTTTATCTAAGTTGTCATTAGCTCCTACTGCTCTATTCCCTTGATTCTGTGCTCCAGCTTATCCAATATGTTGGAGTAAATTCTGACCATATCCTCATATCTTTTCAGCATCCTCTCCTACATAGCATCCATCATCGTTTCCATTTCATCCCTGGTGATGTAGATAGATGCTTGATTAGTTCTAGCTCCTGAGGAAGCCTCCTGACTCCCTCCATGGTGGCTCCTTTTCGGTAGCAATCTCCTTGTTGATTGTCTAGCCATTGCTTCCTAAATCCAAGTATCCAAGCTTCCAAATCTAAGATCCTAGCTTTCAAATCCATGGGTGCAAGTGTTCTCAGTGAAAGCACAAAAATGTTGGTGTCAAAATTAGCCACCAACACTCAGTTGTATGAAAGCACCAATATCCAGTCACATATCTCGGATGGTATCTAATGTAGAGAATATAATATGAAGAACAAACAAATTAAAAATGAAAGCAAGTAAAAAGAGACAAGATTTATAGTGTTTTGGCTAGCTCTGGCTTACGTCCACTCCAGAATAATCCTTTTTATTATAATGTAGTTTGTTTACAGTTACAATTCGAAATCCAAGAATAAAATTGGCAGTGTAGCCTAGGTTGAAGATAAACAGAAGCAGAAAGAAGATATTTTTTCTGATGCTATGCTTGCTGTATTTATAAGGAAAGACATGCATGGATCGGGCTAAAATTTCAGAAGAAGAACCTTCAGGCCATGACGAGGTGGTCCAAGAATTTTCAAGCCCATTGGAGCCCACAATAGGGATCGGTACCGATCCCTATTTTGGTGTCCAAATGGGGTGTGATCCCTCTAGGGGGTTCCCCATGATGTTAGCTACTTGCCCTCCAAATTCATGTCATTTTGACTTATGGTTTGGGAGATATCGCGTTTTTCGTTAAGTGGTGTTGCATACATTCTGATTCCAGTCGATCCCTTTGGAGGGATAGGGACCGATCTCTTCAAACTACTCCAAATGAAATGCGATTCCTAGGGGAGCTTCTACATGTTGTATTATGTATAGCCTCCAAGTTTCATTGCAATTATATTAGTAGAACTCGAGCTATTGATCGATCTTTGTTGCAATATGCTACGAAGGCTGATTATAGTCGATCCATATGGAGGGATATGGGTCGATCCCTCCAATTTGCTCCAAATGAAGTGCAATCACTATGGGGTGTTCCACATGTTGTAGTTAGCTTTTGCTCCAAGTTTCATGTCAATTAGATGTGTAGATGTAGAGATAATAATTGGTCTTTGCAATAAAGTTGGGTTTAGCCGATCCCTCAAAGGGAAGAGGGTTGATACTTTTGAAGGGATAAGGGCCGATCCCTCCAAACTCCTCTAAAGGCTATGTGATCCCTAGGGTAGACTCCTTAGGGTCCCCTCTTCCTATTTCCGAAGTTTCACTTCAATCCGCCTTACGGTTGTTGAGTTATAAATCAACCAACGTTGAGTTATGTTGCGTGCATCCTGTTTAATCTGATCCCTTTATTCTGATCCCTCTATTCCGATCCCTCTTCTAGGGGAAGTATTGGTTCCATGCTTATCCATTTTGGAGTGATGCCCACCCGAATCCATTCAACTATAGTCCATAGTTTCAAATATAATTGATCTCCAATCCTGGTGACCATCTCTCCGGGCTTTCTACCTTAATGATCATGAAGTCTGTTGGGTTAAATCCGCATATGTATTGCCTTGCCAAAAGGTGGGTTAACAATTATATTTATGAATAATATATAAAATATTGATTTTATTAATCACAATATATGAAACTTATACATTTTGTTAAATAATGTTACAAGCTAGACGCATGCAAAGCGCTTACAAAAAATCCCAAGAAAATGCAGAGATTCAAGAGTTGAGAGCTAAGATTGCGGAGCTGGAGGAGCGAGACAGGAGTCGGGCTGCGGAGCTAGCCAAGTTAGACGAGCGCTTTGCGGCATATGTGCAGGAGCATGACACATTCTCTGATCATGTGCATCAGGAGGCGATGACAAGGATTTGTAGGTATGACTTTTTCTATTAGGTTGGAACATTGTACATGTATGCTTAGATGCTTGAGAGTTGGATTATATTTGAGAGTTGATTTGTTTAATGTGTTTGGATATGTTTGAGATGGATGAGATTGATTTGAGTTGTTTGGTACATTTTGAGATGTTGGATGTGTGTGAGGTTGATTTGAGTTGTTTTGAGATGATGTTGGACTTGTTAAACACACTTTGGAATGTATCTTGAGATGTTATTGGATGTTTGAGTATGTTATGGGTTGTTTGAATTTGATTTATTGTAAAATATTGATGTTTTATTATTGTTGATGTTATGTATGTGATTTGGGCTTTAATATATATGAGTTATATATGTGAAATTGAGATATTGATATATATTGATATGTATGTGATGGGTGGGTGGGTGTGAAAGGCTGTTGGCATAAAAAAAAGCTTTGGATTTTCGACGGTTGTCGATGGATCGTTGGCCAAAAATTTCCAACGGCTGCCGACGACCTATCTTCCAAGTATTTCGGTGGTTTCCGCCAGCTGTCGACAACACTTTGGATAACCCATAACCTACCACATGTACATGATGGGCCAACGAAAGCCATCGTAAATGTCGTCATCGGCCGTCGATAACAAATCGATGGAGCGACAGAAAGCCATCGGAAAGACAATCCTTCAATGGTCTTATTGTCGATGGTTATTTCCAACGGCCGCCAACGGCTTTCGACGGGTTTAAATATTTATTTTAGTTCGTTTTCAGCTCGTGATTGCATTTCAGTGAATAAGCTTAGTTCACTACGGCTCCCCATTTTGGTCCTGCTCAAGCTACAACTCGTTTATGAGTGTTGTTATTCACTTAATAATTTGTGTTCAGTATAGCCCACTATACAATCTATAAAGTTGCGCTGGATGTTCAATATTGCATCTTTTTTTAATTGCTTATTGATCTGAAATTCATTTGTAGCCTTCATATAGGCTCTATCATTTTGCTAATTATAGTGAATGCATGGTCAGTTATTTGCTGATTCTATAGCTGTTATTTTCTTATGGTATATTTTGTTGTATTGGCCAACTATCAAGACTATTGTTATCATGTATTATTAGTATACTGATTAAATTATTAAGTGCTCTCCTTGTATTAAAGATCACACTCTCTTAATAAAATTTTCTGTTAAAAACCGTTGTAGAGTATGTATATAATTACCACATATTTTTAGTTAAATTTAAAAGGCTTGGATTTAATTAATAAAATTTATATAATTGTTATATGCATCAATTTAATTAAACATACTTTTAATAATTAATTAAATATGACAACAAAATTAATTTATGTAAATAATTTTTATTTTGCAATGCAAGCTGGGTTAACTAGGCCCCTACCAGGATTTTATTGAAAGAAAAAAAGGAAAAGGCTTTGAAAAACTCAAAGCCAAAAATACAAACACAATGGAAAACACAAAGGAGGGAAAACGGACTACAAACACCCAAAAAGGAAAAGAGAAAACCCACAACCATCAAGATTGCCAAACCAATATCTGTTGGTCAGAGAAATTGAAATAGCTAAGCCGCAAACCAGACAAGATATCCTTAGTAATAACTGACCATAAAGCAACATGATTTCTCGATTTCTTTTCAAAACAACGACAATTCCTCTCAAGCCAAATAGCTCTTAAATATTTCTTTAAGCTGAAGAAAAACAAGCTCCTATCTTCCAACCTCCATTTAGTTGCTTTGCTAATAATGTCCCATTCAATTGCAGAGATTATAGATAGATTGTTCCTTCCAAGTTTCCCCATGATCCTCTCCCACAGAGGCAGCAGGTATGTACATTCGAAAAAAAGGTGGGTAGCACTCTCAGTTTGAAGCAGGCAGAAGGGGCATAATGGGTCCACTTGCATGCCAAATGCAACCATTCTATCCTTTGTCATTAGAGCCTTCATAATGACCTTCCACATCATCAAATTGTCACTGCTAGGAGAGATATTCGACTACATTACTTTGCTCCACTTACAGAAAGGAACTTCATGACAAGAAGCCATACTTTCATAGACTAGGGAGATGGAGTGATGCTTTCCATTCCATAGAACAGTATCAGAGCTGGAGGAGGGGAGAAACATTGTTTCATAAGTGTTCCAGATTTCTCTAAAGGATTGGTTTGAAGAATAGGGGACCATGAGCCTGCCATTAGAGATGAAGTCCATCGCCATAACATTTCTGTTGATACCAGTCTGAGCCATTTGCTGGGTAGAGAAGATTTTAGACAGAACCAAGCCCTGATCAATCCAAGGTTCATCCCAGAACCTACAAGTGTTGTTTTTAGCTAGGGATAATATGATAAAGGAGAGGAAAGTGGACCTAAGGTTGAGCAGCTTCCTCCAAACCCAGCTACAAGATTGGGGAGGCTCCATGGTCCAGAACAGCTTAGAGCCTATGATGTGCCTGGCAACCCATTGCACCCAAATGTTATCTTGATTGCACAGTAGAGCATTGAAAAGAAAACTATAGGCAGCCAAATTCCAAGTTTTAATGTTGAATATTCCAAGACCTCCCTTATTCTTAGGCATTTCAAATTTAGAGAAGGCACAAGGCACAGTAAGGGAGGCATTTCATCATTGCACGTCTCACCATTTTTAAGAGCTTGGATGGTAGGATAAAGGTTCGAGCATAGTAAACCATCATGGAGAAGGTCGCTGCTTTAATTAACACCAGTCTTCCAGCCTGAGAAAGGAGTCTAGTGGCCCAACAGTCAAGGGATGAAGTAATTCTATCATAAAGAGGCAGGCAATTAGCCATTGAAATTCTGGAGGAACACATTGGTAGCCCAAGTAAGACATGTCATCCTGCATTGATTGCATTCCTAAGAAATAAGTTAAGCTGGTAGCAAGATCATTATGGATACCAGTGAAAAGTATGTGAGATTTGCTGCAATTCAGCTTAAGGCCAGTCATCAAGAAGAAGGCATGTTGGGTTTTCTTTATGGTGGATAATGATTCAAAGTCTGGTTTAGTAAAGATCAGAATATCATCAGCAAAAAGAAGGGTGGAAACATGGAGAGATTTACACTTAGGATGGAACAGGATTTCTTTGTTAATATATTTAGGTTTAATGAGTGAGTTGAAAGCTTCCATCACTATAATGAATATGTAGGCAGATAGAGGGTCCCCCTGTCTAATACCTTGCTTGTCGTTAAAGAATCCAGAAGAAGGCCCATTATACTTCAGAGAGAAGGAAGGAGATGATATGCATACATGAATCCATGCAACAAATACTTTAGGAAATCTCATCATGGCCATGATTCTAACTATTAAACTCCAATGTATGCTATCAAATGTTTTCATAAGATCAAGCTTGAGAATAGCTCCAGGAGTAGACTAAGCTCTACCATACCCCTTCAGAAGCTCATGCGCGAGTAGAACATTGTCTAGAATATTTCTTGTGGGTAGAAAAGCTGCCTGATTCTTAGAGATGATTCTAGTTAGGACCTTAACAAGTCTAGAGGCTAGGATTTTTGAGATGCATTTGTAGATAACATTACAACAGGAGATAGGTCTAAAGGATGAGATAGAAGAGGCTGGTCTAGTTTTGGGGATGAGCACAAGATTTGTTGCATTGACTTAACATAGCATTTTAAATTTTTCGAAGAAATTATGGACTGCCTTGCAGAATGTGTCGGCTGTGATCCCCAGCTGTGAGTAAAGAATAAGACATTGAACCCATATGGTCCACCATAGGACTTCTTATTCATAGAAAAGAGAGTATCTTTGATTTCTTCATTAGTGATTTTAGTTACAAGCATAGCGGCCTCATCTGGCAGAACCTTTAGCAGTTGCAACAGAGAGATGCCGTCGAGGTCTATAACAAAGTTAGAATCATTACCAAGCAAGGCAGAATAAAAGCGCAGAAAAGCAGCGTCCACATCATTAGGATTAGATAGAAGAACACCATGCTCATCTAAAATAGAAGTAATATTATCATTCAACTGCTTAATTTTGAGGGAGGCATGGAAAAATGCAGTGTTGTTGTCCATTCACTAGAACATTTTATCCTTAGTTGTTGCTTCTTCATATCACCTTCCTTTGATAGAGCTTCATTGAGTTCAGCAAAGATCTTGCCCTCAGCCTCAGCAGTAGCAGGATCATCAGGAGCAGACATCATGAGATCCTGGACTTCTTTGAGTTGCATCCTTAATTTTGCTGAGGAGAGAGAGCCATCACCAAATTTACTCCTTGCCCAAGCCCTGAGAGCGATTTTTGTATTCTTTAATTTTCTGCAAAAAATAAACATTGGGTTTCCAAAGAAGTGTTTAGACTAAGCATTTTTGATTATATTAGTATACTCAGGTTCATGAACCCAAATATTATAGAATTTGAAGCTTCTTTTTTTATTAATAGCTTTCTGTCCAGTTGAGATGATGAGTGGAGAATGGTCAGACATGACAGGTTGAGGGAGAAAAGAGGAGAGAGTGGTCCATTGGGATAAAGCTTGAAAGTTAGAGAAGGAGTGATCAATAGTGGAAAAAGTTCTTCTGCCACTCCTGCTCCTATTATTCCAGGAGTACAAAGCACCAGATCTGGCTATGGAGAGGAGACCTGAGTCATTGATAGCAGTGTTCAAAGGCAGGATGTCTTTGGGCATCAGTGGCAGGCCACCATGTCTGTCATTGAGAGAGAGGCAGCAGTTAAAGTCCCCCATGACAAGCCATGGATGGGAGTCCTGTCGAAATGCTGGGAGGAGATTGAGAAGAGACTGTCTAGAGGAGAGGGAGTTATGAGCATAGATAATGGTAATATAAAAGGAGCAGGGAGGATTGATCAGGGAGGCATGGAAGTGGATTAGCTGAGAATTTGAAAGCAAGGGAGAGAGATTGAGGACCATTGGATCATGCAGTACCATGATCCTTCCAAAAGAGGCTTCATTAAGAGTGTGATGAAGAGCCCAGGATGGGTTGATGTGAAGAGCAGTAGAGCAAGTAAGGGATAGATTAAGTTTTATTTCTAGAATTGCAAAGAGGGAAAGGTTGTGTTTGTTAATGAGATATCTGACTTGATCAAGCTTGGAGAAGTTATGAGCTCCTCTAATATTCCAAGCAGCAAAATGGTGTGACATTATTTAAACTGTAGATATTGGTGAACCACATTTTTCTTGCTCCTAGTACAAGGAGAACCCAGAACAGAGGCCATAGTGCATTGAAGTTGAGCTTTTTTGTTTTACTAGGATTGATGAGTCTTGAATGGAATGGAGAGGCTGGTGGAGATTCAGGTGAAGGAGGAGGGGAGGCCCATCCAGGGATAGAATCCACAAATGAGTAGGGAGTAAGGATGGGAGTAGTGGTTGAGAGAGGAGGAGCATTAGCAGGGGAAGAAGATTCATGCATGGAATGAACAAGGTTAAAGATTTGATTCTGGAGGTCGATGCAGAAAGAGGCTTCAGATTGGATGGATTCAGAGGTGAGTGACTTGGAAGAGAGGCAGTAGCTATGGGAGAATTGTTTGAATGTGAGAGTTGAGAGGTTTATTGCATGCAATCCATTCAATACACAATATTGGGAGTGTGCGCGTGAACAGTAGAAGATGCAGACATGCAAATTTGTTCATTCTCCATTGTGTCATGCTTGAGGACTTGCTTGGAGCCATCCCTCTGAAAATGTGTATCTGCTTCGGGCAAAACTTTGGGCTGATCAATAGTAGGAATGAGCTCCTGACTATCATGCTTCGAGTTTTGGGTGAGAAAAACTGGGTTTGCTTCGGGACTAGGACTGGGCAGAAATGAGGCAGTTATGGCATCTTGGAAATCATGTTTGGTATTTGTTTTGTGAGTAAAAGTAATTGCTTAGTGTTTGGCCATTAGTTTAAGAGATGTGTAGGTTTCACCCACATGCCTTAAATCCATAGCATGCACGTGCATGGGTAAAACAGAAAGGCAGAAGCTTTCTGAAGGATCAAAGCAGACTGCATTTGGAGAATCAGGATTTAAAATGAGATTGACATTAGTTATTTCTCCTTCCTCTATATGATTATCACTGGCACCACCATCTTCAACATCTAAAACAACATCAGCATTACTGAGAGCATCAAATTTATTACTTGTAACTAACACTACTGTAGCTGCAGCACTATCACCTACTGGTAAGCTAAAATTACTGGACTCCAACATTACATTATTTGTTATATCAATGTTCTCTGGCCTGATTTCATTGAGCTGAACATCTCTTTTGCCATGCACCTTTCTCCAAAGCTGTTTCATCTTTGAAGCAGGCTGTAGTTGGTCATTCCCAGTCATGGTGGTTGGTTGCATTACATCTCTTGAGGCATCACACTTATTTACATCATCATGAGTTGACTTCATCTTTATACAACTGATAGTTAAATGGCCAAACATCCCACAGTTCATAGATATTTCAGGCTTCCACAAGTAGGATACTTTCATAGTTTGATCAGAGCCATCCAGTAGTTTTACAGGGAACTCATCAGGCAGCTCATTGTCTCATGAAACTTCTACCATGCATTTTGCAAAACCTATTCTCTCCATCTTTTTAGTAGACTCATCCATACACGGTAACTTCCCAATTCTAAAGGCAAGCCAGCTAGTGCCTAGGTGTGACCATGCATATAGAGGTATGTTAGAGAGTTTCAACCATACTGGAACTGACCGAATAGTACTGCAACTGTTTCCAATAGTAGGGTCCCAAGGCTTAACAATGAAAGGCTTGTTCCTGAGTATGATATACTATTTTCCTTCTGTCCTCTTCACAGGACAGATGGAATAGGAACAAGGTTCCATCTGATTTGACAGTGATGGCTCCTTTGAGTTTCCACTTTCTCTTAAGATGCTGAATTACTGTTGTATAGGACAGTGGTTTGTCAAGAAAAAACCGACCAAGTAATCACCCCATCTGTCATTACCGGCCTGGATAACATCCACAGGAGGAACAAGGGAGGAGCCTTTAAACACTAGGGGAAAGTCCACTGGCTTGAAAGACCTAGCATTTCTTGGTTTCGATTTGAAGAGGGAATTCCATGGTGGAACTGGAGGAGGCAAAACAGAAGGAAGAAGGGGAGGGGGAACTGGAGGAGGAAGAAAAGGAGAGGACGACGCAGGAGGGATTTCCAGCGGGGAAGCCAAGGAGGAGGGGGAGGGGGAGACAGGGAGAGGACACGAGGAGGGAATGTGAGGGAGAGAGGAAGAGGACGCCATTTAAAAGAAGGAAGCTTTAAACTTGATTGAAATGATATGGTTTGATTATCAATGGTTGATTAATGTAATTAATTTAAATGGACTTAGAATCAAATCAATGGTTGATTAATTATTAAATTATTTATTAGCAATCAAATTGATCGATTGTTCTTAATATTATAAAATAATATGGCTGAATATTTTCAGTTAAATTAAAAATATGAGCCGACCTCACTCTCATTATGTTTGCCTCATCGTGTAATATATTTTATAATTATGTGAATTTGTGCACTCGAATTAATTAGTGGTTAGGTTATCAAATTGGTTGTGAGAAAAGTGGATCAAGATATCCACCTTTTCACCACAACTATGGCCTTAGTAGATTATTGTTTTCTTATGAAATTTTAGGAGTTTCATGCTCCATTAATATAATCTTTAGTTACTTTAGTGTTAAATTTTAAAGAAATAGAAGAAAAGGTTCCTCTAGAAGATTGGATTGGTGCTTCAAGATGCATGCTTTTTTCAATAAGGTACTACACCTTAATATATTTTTAATATGCCACCAATAACCCATAATTACATAGCCAATCATTTAACAATATTTAATTGTTTATTAGACAAATTTAGAGTTTCCAAAACATTAAAGAAACGTATTTTAAATAACAATTAAAATGGATTCAACCCAAATATTTATTTTAAAATTATTAATCTTTTATAAAATTTATAAAATTTATTCTTTATTATAAATATTGGAAGGTTTCGCTTCCATCAATTAGAGCATATCCAACAACTTAAAATTTAACTTGTATATTTAGATTTGGAGGAAGAAAACACTCCAACATAGCACATTTAACTTGTATATTTAAACTAATATTCAATTTCTGCTTCGGAATTATGAATTTGGTGTGGACGCTTATTTAATAGACCCTTCAGTTCGGGTGCCTATTAATCAATGCACAACTTCTAACGGTAATTTTAATGGCTAGTTTTAAACACATCCTCATAAGTACTCTAACCATAATTATCAAAACACCATATTCTACACCACTTCTACCACCGCTACTAACATTTCCTCTACCAATCCCAATACGTGGTATGTCTTCACCATTTAGGTCATCCACAGAAGCATCAAATATGAATTATTTTATATTAAATATGATCTAGAACTAAGTGGGACCCCTCTTAGCTTCTATTCATCTATCCTATGAAAGAGTGAAGAAGATCACGATTTGTATTACATATAAACTCAATAAAAGGAAACGATCGAAGTGGTGAGAATTCATAGAGAAAAGTTATAGATTGCAACAACAACAAAAAACATTGATAAGATGCGCTCCATGTTCACGGTCCAAGGACGATTCAAAAGGATTATTCATCAAAACTAATTCGATTAAGCATAGATTTACAAAGTCAAGCAAGCGAATAGAACGAGGAGGAGAAGCCAAGTTAGTATGTTTTTTCACCTAGGCAAGCTAGTTTTATGGTAGCCATACCATTTCATAATCATTAAACATAGGTACGGGGATAAAATACCACTACAGCTATAGAAAATAAAACTAGGAATGATGTAAACTACACCAACTGGTAAAGATACTACAACAAGGAGAAAACATAAAGGTACAACACTGACCAACAAAACCAAAGGGAACAGCTAACTATCTAAATCCTCAGAAGAACTGGAACCAGAGGACCCATCCGACTAGGCCACTCCAGTTGCTTCGAGTAACAATTCGATAATATCCTGCAAAGAGGCAGAAGTGCCTAAGCTGTAAATCTCTTCCCTGCTCTAGCTATCGTTAGACAAAAGCTCTATGTTATGTTCATGCAACTGTCCTTCTACTATAAGAGTCAGTAAATTCCATAACAGGGATATAGTATAAACATCTGTGGTCTCGAATGTCATTTAAGACGAATTTGAAAATCTGCTTCTTCTCAGGTATGTAACACATACTAGAGTGATGAATCCAAACAACATCACCTGCAAGCCACTCAACCTTACACTAATGAGCCTTGGAAGTAGGGGAGGAGTGTATAAAAGGATCAACAATGACTACCTCATTAATAGTAACCAAGTCAACCTCAATCAATTGTTGCACAAGAGAATCAGTATCATGAACAACAGGAGTGTTCGTTGGCTTTGGAATCCATGATTTCTTTAAAGGCCAAGGAAGAAGGATTTTCATAGGAAGAGGTTGGAAGGAATGCAAGCAAGCATCAACATAGTGTCCAAAGGACTTGCAGTAGGTACATGATAGAGTTAGGGGTATGTTCTATGGGCAATTATGTAATTTGTTACATATATCTAACTCAATAACCAATCTTGTTTGAAATTAAAGGTATTTTCTTTCTATTATATGCTTGATATAATGTGTTATATTAATTAATTAATTTAATTAAAAGTGTATTTAATGAAAATCCATAAATGGTATGTTTTGTGATAGTAGTTACAAAACGTTGTGATCGTGAGTAATTTATCACAATGAAAATAAATATACCATTTTGAATATCCCTATTCAAGGTGTATCAAGATTGGATATCGATATATCCATTGAGACTAGAGTATATAACGCACACCAAATGTTGAGCAGTGTATTACTCATGCTTGCTGGGGGGCTAAGGGGTTACATACCGATAGTTATTGGATAATATATAATAATTACTTGATAGTTTTCTATTGGTTGATATAACTAAGGTCAAACAGAAAATATCTATCCGACTAATTTACACAGTTCTCTCGACTTGAGAATATTGTCAATCTTCAATATGAAAGCTCTGCTTTGATTATAGTCAAATCATGGCACGACATCTATCGAGTGACTATAGTTGGGTTGAGTGGAAGTATTGGAAGAGAAGCACTATTCAAGAGAGGATTCGTCTCCTCGGTTATATGGGGTTATTATCATGGTCAACTGAAATCAACTCATAGTCAAAGTCTCTAGCCAGAGCATTTGGCTAATAATAATTGTTATTATTGAACTAAGGACTTTGTGTTTGGATTATAGAGTTGAACATGAATGATATTGGAATTTTGACCATTACCAAATTCTATAAGTTCAAAGTGAAATAGTTTTGACAAAGAGAATTGGTGTAAATAAAAGTCACAACCGGGTAACGCTTAACAAAGTAAAATTGAATTTTACTGAAACCAAATAAGCGATGAATTTGGACAAAATGTCACCCCACCTTCTAAGTGATGTGTGAACGTTAATATTTGAATAGTTTGATATTAATCGCTAACCAAATTTATACGTGGTGAGTGACTTACAGCCGATAACGATGATTCTCCTTTGACAAAATGATTTAATTAATTTATAATTGTTATAAATTAATTAAATTAAATATTATTTATGAATTATATTTATAAATTTGATTATGATTTGATGAATAAATATTATTAAATGTATTTATTATAGTCATAAATATATTAATCTATATACGAAATTGATACATGTTTAAATTGGATTTAAATGCAAAATATTTATTCGGGCTTTAAATGGGTTTAAGACCCATGATACAGGCTAGTTATTTCTACTGAAATAAGGGGCTATAGGAAGTTACAATTAAGGTTAGAGATGCTTGATAATGGACGGCTCAGATGGAAGGAGATTGAATAAAAGATGAAATCCCAAATTCTTTCCTTTCTTTCCTCTATTTAAGCATCTCTACCCTCATTTACTAAGGATTGTTTTAGAGCCTCCAACCTAATCTATTGTTGGCTGATCTTCTCCTCATATCTCCCTAATTTCTAAAGTGCAAATCAAATCAAATCGATCGTTATTCGATAGTTGGTGGTCAATGGTTTAAGGACTAACACTCTATTGGATCAGAAATCATTTCTAGGAACTTACATCATCGTTCCAAGATGTGCTTAAGGGATACGGTTATATGGTATGTTTTTAATTAACTACAAACATTAATTTATATTCATAATGCTTATTACATACATACATATTATTGTTCGTTAGGTAACGATTCTAATATGTAGATTAATTGTCACAATATATATTGGTTATATGTATATATTTTTATAAAATAAAAAATATTATGATAATTCATCCTTATACAACACGGTTTAGAATTAAAAAAACATTTTTTATTATTTAAACAGTTTAATATATAATATACACACATATCTATATAGTTTATAATTTAAATACTAAATTATAATATGTAAAATATGAAAATAAAATTGTATACATGATGTTTAATATAAATATTATTTTAGGCAGAAAGAATTTTATTTATTTCTATATATTATTTTTAATAATATTTAAATCAATTTATCATATAAATAGTTATATATATTCATGCATATGTCATAAAATATATTTTAAATTTTATAAAAACATATTAATACATATTAAACTTATGACATAAATTAATTTTTTTAGTTATTTTTGAATAGTTAAACTAAAATTAAAAATTAAAAATTAAAAATTTTGATTTTTTTAATTAGTTTAAGTTATAAAAATTTTATATTAAATTTTAAAATTTTGTCCAAAATTTGATGGAAGCTTAAAATTTAAATTTGGATTCAAATGAAATATTTTTCGCAGTTTTTAAATAATTATTTTTTGTGTTATTAGTATATATATATATATATTCAAATTTTAAAAATTAAAAGAAATCTCAATCTATGCGCAAGACCAAATCAATAAATATATTTGAATAAAAATTATTTTATAGTTTTTTTATATTAATATATATAGACACACACACCTCTTATATCAATATATATATATATATATATGAAGCTAGGTCTCCAGCCCTCCTTATATTTATATAAAGCTAAAATGGGGTGGGGTTGGGGCGGACCTTCCTATATCCCTAGCCTATGAAAGTATGTTTTTTTTAAAGAAATGTTCTAAATAAATTAAACTTCATAAGCCCAAAAATGATCCGATTAGGGATATTTTTTGAAATTTACCCATAACTTCCGCTACGGGCTGACCTAGTTCCAATAATGATATTAAAGCTTAATAGCCTATGCGGTCTAAATTAGTCATGTTAAGGTTGACTATTGAAGCTTACAGCCCAGTTAGTAGAGTGTTCGGAAAGGTAGTGTTTAAGATTGGGTTTGGGTAATCTAGTACTCTACCTTACCTGGCTACCAGCCTGGCCCAAGCAGATATGAGAGCCTAATTGGGCAAATTTTCAAAATTGTTTGAAAATTATAAATATAATATTTTAAATTTATAATAACATATATTATAAAAGTTATAATATAATAAAAAAATTTAATGTTTAAAAAATAATATAAGTTAAGTTCAAAATTTTAAATTTATTAATAAGATTAATAAATTAAATTAAGTAATTAAATAAGTTAATTAATATAAAATATATACTTATATTATATATAGTTGATATATGTTATGATATTTTAAAATGTTTAAGATATCACAAGTATACATACATGTGTATAATATGATTTTTTGAAAGTAATATAATTTAACTAAATTTTTTTAATTAGATAAATTAATTAAAGGTCAAATAAATAAATAAATAAATTAAAGGTTAATTAATTAAATAAATAAAAAATACACATGTATGAGATATATGTGTTATACTATAAAAGTATAGTATATGTAATGATTATTAAATATAAATGTTATATTAAATTAATATAAAATTAATTAAAATGTTAATTAATTAAAATGTTAATTAACTAAAATTAATTAAATAAGATTTAATTAATGTAATATTATACATAAGACTATTATATAAGTAATATGAAATATAAAAGTTATATAATATGAATGTATAAATTAAAGATGGAACATTATCAAACCCTAAATAGACTTAAGAAATAAATACATACCTAAATGTACGTATACCATATTTTTGATGTGTCCGACACTTGAATCATGAGGGTATTTCATAAGAGATACATTATTCCATAAGTCAATATCACTCAATATAGTATATTGAAGATTATGAATCTTTAATATAATTTTATCCTCTACCATATATATATATTAATAAATTACTTACATACTCCTTAGTTGTTGAGCAAACTCAGCCTAGGGATGTTATGGTAGTATTGTTAATATATTGAATAGACGAGGTATGATAACTATATGTATTTGTTGAGTGAGTGCATAATTTCGTTTCGATTTGTTATGCAAACTCAACGTCGAAGTAAAATTAGGATAAGGTACCAAAGGGTTAGGAGTTGTCTATGATACAACCGATAAGGAATTAGACATCGTCTGTGAAGCTATGACTAGTTGAACAAACTAAAGACCAAAATTCAAAGACGGACGAGTCCTAACACCTACTAGTGAAGTCGAAAGACTTCTATGTTTCGACTTAGGGTTTGGCGAAACATAAAAAACTAGTGGGAGCCTTATTATAAATATGTAATGATAACATTTAACCTTTCTAATATTGTAAAAACATATGTTATATAATGTTATAATAATCTACATTGATAAATTTGTGCATTTAATATGATTGTTAAAATGTTTATCAATTAAGATATACAATTGAACTGAATTGAAGATCTACATATAGAAATATAACATATACTTACTAATAAGTGCTTGTTGCATGTTAACATTTTAACACCCATGCAAGAGACTAATTTTATAACTACTAAATACATTCGTAATTTGGTTGCTTATGTATTTAATTGGTCAAGACTATGTATTGCATTTTATGAGTTTCGAACTCAAAAGCAATATAAGATTATGGATATTTGATCCATATACAATCGCGTATAAATGTTATATGGTGAACGGCCATAGTTTGTAATGTACAATATTTTGATGAAATTAGTTCATTCGAAACAAGCAAATAAACCATAGTGCGAGATCGAGTACTCAATTAGATTGATCACAATAATAGATCATATTGTGTTTAATGTAACACAAGACCAAAACTATAATATAGATCTAAGAACTCGATCGCTAAAATGCCGGTTTGACCAGCTTATGTAATGTGCGTCATATTTGATATCCTTAAATGTTTAGGCTAATCAAAAGCACTTTTTTATCGAGTTCGATATGATATTGTGGTAAAGAATTTTTTATGAATGCTTCGACCATTTGGAAAGAATAACAAATGTACAAGCGTAGATATGATTTAAGGTACAATTGGGATAAAGAGAGTGAATGGTCACTTCTGCTGCATAAAGAAACATCAAAAGTAAGAATTGTAATAATAATGATTGATTAACATTGGAAAAGGAAATTTGATTTCTATTCTAAAATGTATTTTCACATAGAAAATTGTTTTCTATAAGTTCAAGATATTTGATCAAAGAATTATCTACTGTAAATTAGTTGCAGTATATGAAATAAATAATCTATATTAAGTGAATGATGGACCTCCAAATTTAGTACGCTACTATAGTAATGACGGAAATAGTGGGAGCATACCATATAACACTAATTGATTGCATCAAATTATGAAAATTGTTTTCGTAAAACATACCGAACATTATTTATGAAATAATGACTATTTTTTCGTGTCGACTGAAAAATAGACACAGTTATATTTCAATGTAAACATTATGAATATTCGTTATGAAATAAAACCTTAATGTGGTGTTTGTTTTACAACAAAAGTGATGTATTGAAATATCTGAAGTATCTAAAATTATTTACAATTTTTTTCGAATTATAGACCAAGCCGTAGTTTGGAGAAATAATTTTATTATATGATTATGAATCATATGATACTAGTTAATTACATCTCAAACAATTAAGGGCAATGCATCATTTAGTGGGAGCATCGTAGGAGTTGATGAACTCTTCGGATTGATACATATAGATATATGCAATCGTAAGTCTATCGATACCAAAATAGTTCCACATACTTCGTCATATTCACCGAAGAGTCATCATAGATATAAACATGTATTTGATACGCATGTATATGTGTATGATAAGCTCATTGAATATAAAATAGAAGTAAACAATATAACATGCGATGGAAAGAGAAGTTTACCAAACCATATGAGATAAGGGTTTATAAGAAATCCATACATTTCTTAGGCTAAGAAGTTAGTAGTTTATGTGAGTCGAAAGACTGCTCATAATAATTGTACGTAAGGGATCTTGTATGACTCGTCCCAATAGAATTTTGAGATCGACATTCATTAGATGACTAATTTTATGTTGTGAACATAAATATATTGTGAACTAATGCAAAATCAATTTTATAAGGTAATTCATAAAATGTTTATGAACACATGTTCCGTTGCACTGAGAAACAAATGTTGTTTCGAGAAATACCAACTTCGTAGCAAAGGAATTTCTTTAAGAAATTATAGGTATAAAATGAATTTGGATACAATCCAATGATAAAGTGATTATAAGGGATGAAATGAAATTGATCGAACCTAAATAAACACAAATACAATAGAATGTCTAATGAGTATTCTTGTACATTAAAGAGAAACTGTGAATTTCTTATCAATGTCAAGAATAAATAATCCTCGATTATTTAATCAAACCACTAAGATTATTGAAATCTATGTTATAGTACGATGCCCTAATTCAAAATAGATTCCAAGTACATTATCAAAATATGATTTTGATAATTGTATCCGAAGGAAATGATCCGTTAGCCACAAATGTGTTTTTATGAGAAAGACAAATGTGGTTGGAATATATTGAGCCACGTTGATAAGAATATTACCGTAAATTTCAATAATTGAAATTAACGTGACAGATTCACCATTCGATGTGCTCAAATTGGTTTGGATTTTACTCACGAAATAATCACCCAGTCCGACTTTATGTTTTGGTATACATGTGTTAAAACAGAAAGTTCTAAAATAGATTTAGATTAGTCTGCTTGCACATAACAACTAAAGTGTCTTGAAGTCGGTGGAAATGATATTGAGTTTGTGTGTTTTTCGGATACGATCAAAGAACGAATATGAAAGTATCATTATAAAAAGCATCAAAATTGAACATGTGTTTTGATAGATGTATCAAGTAGTTTTATTATCAGTCAAAATGCATAGGAAGCATGTGTTCATTAGAAAGAACATTAAAAGGTACATAGATATTTCTAAATTATAAGTAAACAACACACTACTGATTGTTAACGATATACTTGTGTTAAAAAATCAATTTTAGTTGTATTAATATTCAATGTTGGATTTGTAAATTATGTCTTTTATTGTAAGTATAAAAGATATTGGGAATGTCCAAACGATATTCAAGGATACCTTAGTAAAATGTTTAATACAGAATATGTCAGATGGATTTCTTATGCATTGGCAATAGGAATTATCATACATGTTATGTTGTTTATGATATCGTGATTTGTTTATGTATTTGATACATGAAGCAAATGTAAAATCTAAATTGATATCACTAAATGGTAGTTTGGAGTGTTCTTGTGCATTTATGAAATACTAGAGGATCGTGTTTACAGAAACTACAGACTCCTTATGAAGGAGTGTTCAGACTTAGACTTTGTAAGTGATGTTGAGTATAATATGTCAATAACAGAAACTACAGACTCCTTATGAAGGAGTGTTCAGACTTAGACTTTGTAAGTGATATTGAGTATAATATGTCAATAATAAATTCAAGTTAAGAATATTTAAGTTTGAAATGTTCATAATGAAAGACTGTGGTTGATTCAATGAAAAAGGCCAAGTACGTCGCCTTAAATAGCACCATAATAAAAATAATGTATATAAATGTAAATGCACAAATTTATAACTGAGCTGAGTGTGATTATAAATGTTGAGAATCCCATAACATTGTTATATGATAACAATATCACGATATAGTACATAACGGAACTTAGAACTCACTGGAAGTCGAGAGACATACTCCACATTGTTCCATGTGATAATTGAAACATCTGACAGAGTTGATTGATAAAATAGATAATTGAAACATAATAGCATACCCATTCGATGAGGGACTAACTCAATTGGTTTTGACGAAACCGGTTAGAGAAGTTGGAATAAGATTCAATAATTGACCCCAAGTGCAAGTGGGAGATAGATAGAGTTAGGGGTATGTTTTAGGGGCAATTATATAATTTGTTACATACATCTACTCGATAACCAATCTTGTTTGAAATAAAAGGTATTTTCTTTTTATTATATACTTGATATAATATGTTAGATTAATTAATTAATTTAATTAAAAGTATATTTAATAGAAAATCCATAAATGGTACGTTTTTTGATAGTAATTACAAAGTGTTGTAACCATGAGAAATCTATCACAATGAAAATAAATATACCATTTTAAATATTCCTAGTCGAGATGTATCAAGACTGAATATCGATGCATCCGTTGAGACTAGAGTACAGATCGCTCTCCAAATGTTGAGACTCATGGTTATTGGAGCACCAAGGGGTTAAGTACGGATAATTATTGGATAACTATAGAATGACCCACTCGATAGTTTTCTGCTGGTTAGTATAACTAAAGTCAAATAGAAAATACCGATGTGATTAATTTACATGGTTCTCTCGACTTGAAAATGTTGTTGGTCCTCAATATGAAAGCTTCGCTTTGATTATAGTCAAATCATGGCATGGTGTCCATCAATTGATAATAGTTGGGTCGATTGGAAGTATTAGAGGTGAAGAATAATTCAAGAGAGGATTCGTCTTCTCGGTTAAATGGGGTTAATATCACAGTCAACTGAAGTCAACTCAAAGTTAAAGTCTTTGACCAAAATATTTTGGTGAATTATTATTATTATTATTGAACCAATGACTTTGTACTTGGACTATAGAGTTGAATATGGACGATATTAGAATTTTGACCACTACCAAATTCTATAAGTTCAGAGTGATAGTTTTAATGAAGAGAATTGATGTAAATAAAAGTCACAATCGAGTAACGCTTAACAAAGTAAAATTGGATTTTACTGAAACCAAGTAAGTGATGAATTTGATAAAAATGTCACACCACCTACTAAGTGATGTGTAAACGTTAATATTCGAATAGTTCAATATTAACCGCTGATCAAATTTACACTTGACTAGTCACACAACCAAAAAATGAAGATTCTCCTTTAACCAAATGATTTAATTAATTTACAATTGTTATAAATTAATTGAATTAAATAATTTTTATGTAATAATATTTATAAAATTTGATTATGATATGATGAACAAATATTATTAAATCTATTTATAACTATTATAAATATAATAATTGATACACAATATTAATACGCGTTTAAATTGAATTCAAACGCAAAATATTTATTTGGGCTTTAAATGGTTTTAAGGCCCATGATATGGGCTGATTATTTTGGCTGAAATAAGAGACTATAGGTGGCTACAATTGGGGTTAGAGAGGCTAGATAATGGACATCTCAGATGGATGGAGATTAAGTAAAAGTTGAGATCCCAAATTCTCTCATTCCTTTCCTTTATTTAAGCATCTTTGCCCTCATTTCCTAGGGATTTTTTAGAGCCTCAAACCTGATTTATTGCTGGCCGATATTCCCCTCCCATCTCCTTAATTTTTGAAGTGCAAATCAAATCAAATCGATTGTTATTCAATAGTTGTGGCCAATGGTTCAAGGACTAGCACTCTATTGGATCGAAAATCATTTCTAGGAGCTTAAATCACTGTTTCAAGGTGTGCTTAATGATAGAGTTAAGGATATGCCCTAGAGGCAATTATGTAATTTGTTACATATATCTAACTCGTTGACCATTCTTGTTCGAAATAAAGGTGTTATCTTTCTATTATATACTTGATATAATGTATTATATTAATTAATTAATTTAATTAAAAGTATATATAATAGAAAATCCATAAATGGTATGTTTTGTCATAGTAGTTATAAAGTGTTGTAACCATGAGTAATTTATCACAATAAAAATAAATATACCATTTTAAATGTTCCTAGTCAAGATGCATCGAGACTGGATGTCGATGTATCCGTTGAGACTAAAGTACGTAATGCTCTTCAAATGTTGGGCAGTGCATTACTTATGGCTGCTAGGGGCACCTAGAGGTAACATACTGATATTTATTGGATAACCATGGAAGGACTCACTCGATGGTTTTCTGTTGATTTATATAACTAAGGTCAAACAGAAAATATCGATGTGACTGATTTACACGGTTCTCTCGACTTGGGAATAATGTGGATCTTCGATATGAAAGCTCTACTTTGATTATAGTCAAACCATTGCATAGTGTTCCATCTAGTTACTATAGGTGGGTCGAGTGGAAGTATTCAAAGTGAAGCACTATTCAAGAGAGGATTCGTCTCCTCGGTTATATGGGGTTAGTATCGCAGAAAACTCAAGTCAACTAAAAGTCAAAGTCTCTAGCCAGAGCAGTTGGTTAATAATAATTTTTATTATTGAATCAAGGACTTTGTGTTTGGACTATAGAGTTGAATATGAACGATATTGGAATTTTGACCATTATCAAATTCCATATGTCCAAAGTGATATAGTTTTGACGAAGAGAATTGATGTAAATAAATGTCACAACCGGAGTTAGGCTTAATGAAGTAAAATTGGATTTTACCAAAACTAAGTAAGCGATAAATTTAGCCAAAATGTTACACCACCTGCTAAGTGACGTGTGAACATTAACATTCGAATAGTTCGATGTTAACCTTTGACCAAATTTACACCTAACGAGTCACACAACAGGAATGATGAATTCTCTTTAGACCAAATGATTTAATTAGTTTATAGTTATTATATAATTAATATTTGAAATATTAATTATAAAATTTTGAATATGATTTGAGGAATAAATATTATTAAATATATTTATAATAGTTATAAATATACCGATCGATATGTGATATAAGTAATTAAATTAGATTTAATTTAAAATATTCATTTGAGCTTAAATGGAATGTTAGCCCATGATGTTAAGATGTTATTTCGGCAACAATAGGGCTTGTAGGAGGTGGCTAAAAGGGCTTGAGGTGTTTGGAGATGGATGATTCAGATTTCATGAGAAATGGTATGAGATGTAATCCATATTTCTCTCTATTTCTTCCACTATAAAAGGACCCCTAACCTTATTGCAAAATGGACATTTTGGCTACCATTTCCCCATCATTGCTGGCCAACCTCATCAACAAGGAGCTCCAACAAATTCATCTCAAATCAATTCAAAATGCGATAACTATTTGATAGCTAAAGGTCCATGATTCAAGTATTAGCAATCTGCCGAGTCGAAAAGATTTTCAAGGAGGGAAAATTCTTCATTACAAGGTATTCTCTAAGGCATAAGTATTAGGTATGTATTTATTATACTATATGATTTATAATTTTTGGATAATATTACATTATTCGTATATATGTATGTATGTATCATTATTATATTGCTAGTTATATGAGATTCTTATATGTATTATTAATGTTGTTACTTATCAGATTGGTTAGATGTATGTTTTAATTTATTAAAAAACATATTTTTATATATAGATCTGAAGTGCACAGCCATAAAATTTTTATTTTAATTATAATCTTTTTATTATTTGATATATATATATATATGTATGTATTAATATACAACATAATTTTAATTACATGACTTGTATTTAATTATATCATCATATAATTTTAATAGTAGAAATTATTTTATAAATGCATATCTACATAGATTATATTTTTTTATGGCTGCAAAATAATTTTTAATAATTTTTTATTATTAATTAATATTATTTAAATCCATATACTAATTAAATAAATCATATAAGATAAAATATGTTTCAAATATTAAATTTTAAATTTTATAAATTTTTTTTATCATCATATAAACTCTTAGCCAAAAAATTAGAATCTAAAATTCAATTTTTATATTTTTAAAAAATAAATTTAATAAACAGCTGAAATCAATTAATTAATTAAAAATATTATTTTGATCGAGAAAATTCTGAAAAACATTTTGTAACTTTAAAATATCATGCTTGATATTTTATAAATTTAAAATTTGAATAATTTAACCAAAAATATTCTTTATTATTTTTTTATTATATTTCAAATAATATATATATATATTAATGCAATAAAATATAAATATATTTCTGTGCTCTGCATTTGACCTAGAAAGGTTTAAAAATATATGTATTTTAAATACATAATTAATATACTATACACACACATATACATATTTAGATATTATAAATATACTAACACACACACATACACACACATATATATATTAATATAATAATAATAATTTTGTCACTGTAATTCATACTTATATATGTTTATGTGTAAAATGATTTTAACTAAAATTATATTATGTACATATATATAACTTTCAAAACACACACACACACATATATAATTATATATTTATTTAATATTTAATGCAATAGTATATAGATATAAATCATTAATTTCTTTACATATAAGTCATATATATACATATGTGTGTGTGTATCTAATATTCAATGCAATAGTATATAGATATGAATCATTAATATTCTTACATATAAGTTATATACATACATACATACTTTTTTTTTGAAATTTGGTTAATATTATTTCAAAACTCAAACGGGCTAAAGCCCAAATACAAGCATTCGAACAATATTCCACATAGATACAACATCACACTTTATACTGAAGTCAAATTTAACTAAGACATTCCTCTTTTAGGGCAAAAGACTTATGGCGGCTCCTAGAACTTTGATCGATCTTCTCCGTTCTCAACCTTCCAGCTCATCCTCTCCATTGCTCGTTCTTCTAGTTTCGTTAAGTTGGTAAGCTTCATCATTGCAATTCGTTCAATTATGATACTTGCATCACGATTGATTTGGCCAGTTTATGACAAGACTTCCCTTTTCCTATTGCTGAAAGTTTGACTGTTGCGCTCTCGCCAGAGATGCTAGACGGTAGTTGTGAGGCAAATTTTGAACAATTCTTGCATCAAGTATGACACGTGACCCCTCTCGTTCAGGTATTCCACTTCTTCTTTCAGAGTTTTAACTTCATCTGTTTGCATGCATTTGAATTTCTGAATACTCTATATTCTCCTACTGTAAGAGCAGTTGAAAAACAAATGTTCGTGACTTTCTGTTTCTGCGTTGCAAAAATTACATGTCGTATCCTCCAATATCCCCCAATCATGTAATCTGTCTTTCGTAGGTAGTTTTCCCAACAAGGCTTTATATAATGTGTGTGCCATTCTCGGGTTGTTAGATCTGCTCCAAAAAAATTTATGCCAAAACACAGTAGTATATTTCCCCCTTATGTCTTCCCAAACATTGTGCAGCTTAAACTGGCCCTTAGGTGAATTTTTCCAAATCCATGTGTCCTCTGCTCTATCACTGTGAATAGAAATATCATGGATTTCTTGTTTGAAATTCCTAGTAATTAGCTGTTTGTCACAGTCCTAATTAGTACCACTAAAAATGCTGGCTACTTTGCATGCAGGATTTCCATAGGAGGATACCCTTCCCACTCCACTCTATCAATAAAACTTTTACTATTAAGCCATGGATCCTTACAAAGACTAGTGTTTGCGCCATTAACCATCTATCTTTCAATTAAAGGTTTCATATCATTTCTGAGTTTCAAAATGTTTTTCCAAGTAACTGATACATTGTTGTCTATTTTGATTGTCTAGAAATTATCTTTTAAGTATCTTTCTCGCATCCACCTAGGCCATAGATTATCTGAAGCCAATATTTTCCAGGCCAACTTCATGCCACAGACTTTTTTCAATTCAAACAGATTTTTGAGCCCAATTCCTACTTCCTTTTTAGGTTTGCACAATTCTTTGTAACTTACTTTATGTAGCTTTCCCCTCCAAACGAAATTAGCACAAATGGCATTTATTTTTGTAATAGAGTAATCTGGTATTTGAAAAGTCTGCAACCAAAATCTGACCTTCGAGGTGATAACATGTGAACAAGTTCTATCCTTCTAGCAAAAAATAGAAACTTTGATCTCCAACCTTGCAGATTTTCTCTATTGCTGTCAATTAATTTTCCACATTCATTATCAGTTTTGGTATTGTTTGATGGAGGAACTCCCAAATATTTGAAAGGAAGAGATCCTTCTGTAACTCCAATTTTCCTCAAGAGATTTTGTTTGTCTTTGCAGAACTTGTTAAAGTAGCATTTAGTCTTAGATTCATTAAGTTTCAAACTAGCTGTTGTTTCCAATTGTTTGAAAATTTCTTTAATAGTGTCCACAGTAGTTAGAGAAGCTTTAGTTACAATGATAAGGTCATCTGCATAGATTAGATGTGAAACTACAGGTTCAGTCTTGTATACATGTCTGATCTTTTTGTGGAAGCATGCTATTTCCATTTGCAGAGTGAACCACTCCATAGCTACAACAAACAAATAAGGGGATTGAGGATCTCCTTGTCTAATCCCTCTATTACTCTGAATATATCCCTTTGGGATCCCATTAATGAGTATAGAATAGGTAGGAGTAGATAAACAATGATCAATTAGCTTCAGGAGTTTATCTGGAATTCCCATGGAGCTAAGCATGTGGATTATAAATTTCCTATTAACCTTATCATATGCTTTATGTAGATCAACCTGTATACTCATTTTGTCAGCACTATGTTTATTGAAATCTCTAATAAGTTCATGAGCCATTAATGAATTTACTAAAATAAATATGCCCTTTATAAAAGCACTTTGACATTGAGAAATCAGGTCTGGTAGCACCTTGTTTAGCCTCATGCATATGATTTTGCTTAAAATTTTGTAGGTGACATTACAGCAAGCTATTGGTCTATATTCTTCAATTCTTTCAGGTTTTTTAACCTTAGAAATCAAGGATATAAAAGTGTGATTAATTTCTTGAATAAACTCACCATCGTCAAAGGCTTCTTGATAAGCTTTAAGCATTTGATCTTCAGGTGTACCCAGTGCACTTTGAAGAAAGCTGCCCCCATTCCATCAGGGCCCGGATTGGAATCATTATGAATGGCGAAAGTGGCTCTTCTCATTTCCCCTTTTTGAATCCTAGCCGTCAACATGGCACAGCCTTCTTTGGAAACTTTCCTTCTTCATTGAATATCAGGTAATTTTTGTTCAGTTTCACCATAGTATAAATCAGAGAAGTATGTTATTGCTTTTTCTTCTACTTCTCTAATGTTATCAACAACATTTCCCAGTTCATTAAGACAATTAAGAAGGTTATTATGATGAAGCCTTTGCGACATTTTAGTGTAAAAATATTTATTGCATCCATCCCCCTAAGTTAGCCATTTTTCTTTAGCTTTTTGTTTAAGGTCTGCTGCATGCTTTTTAAGTTCAACCTTCAGCTTCTTTTGAAGTGAGTAAAAATCAGCATTTAGACCCTCAAGTAATGGATCCTCATCCAACTGAATTTGTATCTCCTCAAGTTGGCTTTGAATTTTTGAAACTTCATCATTATGTTTTGGTCTTATGTGATTCCATTCCTTCAATCTATTTTTCATCTGTTTAACCATCATGACATATTTATACATCTGAGTACCCTGAGGAGTTATTATTGCACTAAAGTCTACAGTCTCATCATAACCTTCCAACATTATCCAATGATTTGCATATCTGAATGGTTTTCCTTTTGTAATGTTAGTATCATTAATAAATTGAATGAGGAGTGGACTATGTTCACTTGTAGAACTTGGCAATACAATAGTTTTCAAACCAGTGATTTATTGAATAACTCTGCATTTCCTAAAGCTCTGTCCAGTTTTGATGAAATATTCTTTGCCTCACCACTTCTCCATGTATATTTCAGGCCAAAATGGAATGCCTCAATCAATCCACTAGCAAGTACACAGTCATTGAATTCTGCTACCTATGAAAGCTTCAATGTAAGTACTCCCTTCTTTCCACTTGTACTAAGCATAGCATTAAAGTCCCTCATAATCAACCAAGGTTGGTTAATAAGCTTTGAATTTGTTTTTAGTTGCTGCCATAGTTTGGTTCTTTCTGATGCAAGATTCCTAGCATAAACAAAATTGATAATAATATCTAACCCACAAATGTTTTTAAAGTGATTGGACATTTTCTAGTCATCTTTATTAACAATTGTACCAAACCGGTTGTTGTTCTGCCATAAAATAAGAATTCTGCCTTTAACCTGGTTAGTACTATTGTGAGTTAAATTCCAATTCTCCCCTAGCTGATTCGTAAACATGTCTATATTATCCTCAGTGAATTTATTTTCAAGCAAAGCTATAATATAAGGCCTATATTTGGCCATAATGTTGTGGAGGTCTAGCTGACGAATGTCATTATTAAGACCTCGCACCTTCCAACATAGAATATTCATTGATGTTTAATAGATTTGCTCCTAGTTATAGGAGCAAAACCTATATTTACTGTGTCAACAACATTACCTTCTCCTTTTGAAGCAAATTGTTTATTATAAAGTTCATTCACCTCTATATAATTTTTAATGTTGTCTTCCTCTTCATCACCCTCTTCTTCATCAGATGTTTCCAACTGGATATTCAACTGGTGGATTTCCTTTAGAGACTCAAGTAGCACCTCCTCATCCTTCTTCTCACTAGGGGGTTCAGCAATTGGGTATTGGTCATCAGGAAAAGCAGCATTTGGAAGTTGATCTACTTGAGGATGGGAGTCCTCGGCCTTTTGATCCTAAACTGGAGGAGCTGTTAGCTCTGATCTAGAGCCCTTCTCACTAATTGAATTATGTCTAACTGGTAGGGGGTACACTAATTGCAGCATTTTGTATGTAATTTTTTGATGTTGCTCCCTTTTTTGAACTACTAGTGCCAAGATTATTTTGTGTAGTAGTTGTTGGGTTAGTGGTTTTTGTCTTTTCCACCCATATATGTGTGGTCTTCTCTGTGTAGTTATTACAGTGTTTATTGTTATAACCAAAATACTTGCATTCACTACATCTAAGAGGAACGAATTCATATTCTACTTTCTGCATATAGGTATTACCTTGTTTGTTAATAGCTTTAACTATTTTTGGCAATTCAGAATCAGCTTTAATCTCCACTAGGACACGTGCATATTTGATACGTTTCACCAGTCTAGTGTTTTCATCAATGTCCAGAGGTTTTCCCACTAGACTAGCTAGTTTGCTCATACATCTTGTATTCCACAAGGCAAGGTTTAGGTTATTAAGTTTTATCCAAACTGGGTAGGTTGTAAGCATTTCCAGTTCAAAATTGAAGTCTGCTTCCCAGTTGCGCATGATAATAAGTTTGTTGTCCATAAACCACGGTCCTCCTATGAGGATCCTTTTATAATCATCTTCACATTCAAATTTGATTAGTTAAAACCCATTGTCTCTCGGGAAGATGTCCTACGTACCTTTAGGGTTCCAGACCCTTTTAACATAAGCATTGAAATAAACATAATACGGTCGTTTACCCGCCATGTAAACATAAATCGAATTTCTCCACATATTCTTGGATTTTGCATAGTCTTCTTCATCAATAATATGATATAGTTCGTTTCCATCTGATTGAGGTTCAAAGAAATTTACGTTACCTTTCATTTCAACTTTGCTTCCCAAAGCTTCAATCCACGATTTAAGGTTTATGACTGTTTATCTAGGGTTTTTCTTTAGTGCATCCACAAACGATTGTTTACCTTTCTCCTTCTCTTTCCCCTTCCTCTTAACCTCTTTCCATCCGCCTCCTTCATCGTCTTCCAGTTCACTCGCTTGGTTTGAGGGATCGTTTGATGATGTCGCCATTAGTATGCTTATGAATGTAAAAGTTTCACATACATATATACATGCATACATAAATAAATATATATATCTGTAACGACCCGGTATTTTGGACCATTCAAATCGACAATAAATCCACACATGTCGGACTTGAATAATTCAAAACAATAGATTGTTAATTTAAATTTGGCAAAACTCAGAATATACAGTAAATAAATCAATCACAGAATCACAGACACAGAGAAATACAATAATACGCAGCGGAATAGATAAAATAGTAGTTCATGAAGCTACTATATAAACATCAGAGTTAAAAATAAAATACAACAGAATATCTCAAATACAGTGAAGTCTTCAGTACGAATAGATAACCTCTCTGAACAAATCAACTGGAAAAGCTGAAAGCTGAATCGATAGTTGGATCTCCAAATGAAGCTCCAAACTCCAAAGGTAAGTCTCAAATGCTGTATCACTCGGTCTGACCCGAGCGTAAAGTAAAACACAAAACACTCGAGTCAGGATTAACATTCTTATATCAATAAATCCAACTCAAGTGAAATATCATCCGAAATACAATTAACTTAGAGGATGTTTGGGATAACCATCCTCTAAGGATTTGTGGAACTATCTACAATGTAGAAATATACACTATAACACCGTGGTCATTCAATTTAATTTATACTTCAAACCCAAATATCATTTCATTTCAAATATATCTATTTTCCAAAATAGTATATATAGGTTAAATAATTTATAAAGTAAAGTATTTATAATTTCCTTAAGTCTCACAAATTTTCTTCAAATCAACTCAAATTCCAAATTCCAAATTCAAATTTATTCAAAGCTCAATTCATTAATTAAATTCAGTTCTAAATAGATCATTTAAATTTTCAATATATTTCAAAGCTTTAATATTCAACATTTTCAAAGTTAAATTTAACAGTTTCATATAGCTCTTGATTTAACTTCATTATTATTTAATCAGGGAATATTCACTTAATAAATTCAATATCATTTATCTAGCCTTAAATTACATTTTTTTTTCTAAATATTTCCTTAAATTTATTTAAACAAGACATATTCATTAAATTACTTAATTCAAACCCAGGTTATAAATCATATCTTAAATCCCAATTTCAATAAGTTTCAAATCGGTTTAGTTAAATAAAATTATCTTCCCAACCTTAACTTATTCAAATTATTACCGAAATCCATTTTGAAACATAAATTTAAATACTTAACCATATTATATGTATTAAATCAATCTTAATTAAATTATATATTATTATTAAATCTATTTATATACCATTACCATTTATATATAATAATTTAAGAATCAACACTTATTAAAACCATATATTTCTTCCCAAATCCATAGAATTTATTTCAAAGTATTTATATATATGGACCAACGGTGTCTGTATATATATCTATCATATGGTTAAGTGATTCGGATATTTATCATTTCAATCCGTAATTTAAATATATATGGGTAGATATCATTTCAACCCGTAATCCCAATTTCAATTCAAATGGAAATCGCTTGGGTTTATCATTTCAACCCATAACGATTTCCTCCTATTCTAAAGTCCGTTCGGGTATGTATCATTTCAACCCATAGTGAATTCTATACTAACAGGGAACTTGTAGAGTGATAAAAGGTAATATAAAATACAACAACAGGCATATATCATAAATAACAATAAAATATAAACATCAGGATATGGTGTCATATCCCACAGGTGAACAGTTATAGATAATAGCATATATAACAATTTAAATAACTACAGCAGCATATTTCAATTGTCGTTTCAATTGAAATCAAATTTAATAAATATAAGAACGTTAATCGTGAGTGATTGCTCACCTTTCTAGGTTAGATAGATTTGACACAGAAATGAGTTAAGAATCCAAGGCATCGCTAGATTGGCACGAATATGATGGATAGAGCTGATAACAGAAATCGAATGAGAACAAATCAAAATTTGTTTAACATAAAGCAAACAAATAAATATTATATCTATATATATATATATTTTCTGAAATCCATAAAAATTAAAACCCAAATTTTTGAATACTCATATATATAAATATATATAAACATATACAAACTCACATACATTAAAATCAACATATATACACAATATATTTTGAGGTAAATACTTATATATATACTTATTTAAAATCAACATATTTAAAACATATATCCATATACCCAAATACCAATGTTTATTACTTACATACATATTATACTAAATCTCCTTCCAACAAACCCATAACATATCCACTGTATACTTATTTAAAAATCCAATAGCCACTTCACACTTTATATACTCAAACATGTTTACACTACAAATATGTTCCTACTTTATAATGATTATATGCTTTGTATATATGAAAATACCTACGTAACTGTTGAAATATATATATATATATATATATATATATATATATATATATGATGCTGCTTTATATAATACACTCGCACACAGGACCTAGACTTTATAAAATTTATACTATATTTATATAAACCAAAAGCAACATATATTTACAAACTCTATAAATCGTATACTAACAAATAAAATAGTTGTTTATATCTATATATTACTAACATAACTTTATGTTTAACTAACATATAAAAGTATATAAACTAATGGATATACACAGATAACCTCTTTAAAATATTTTATTTCTTCAAAATATACATACAGCAAACATATATCCAACTATTTTCATGCAACCAACCTAACACATATAAGAATACTCGCACCATCATCTATATTTAAAAACGAATAGCAAATAAGACTTGTATAAACTTCAATCATATTATAAATATACTTTTCAAACTTATATACATATATCTTATTATACTATTACATAACTACTATAAACACATGTCTACTTTATTAAGATAAATTGGAAAATCTGGTTATGTAAACATATATATACATTAACATAATATATATATAACATATATAATACTGTAAAATGTATACCACTAGCCAAAAGAAGGAGGAGGAAAACAGATTGTGGCTGCTGGGGTTTACATGTTGCTGCCGTGGAGGAGGAGATCTCGGGTTCAAGGAGGCGTGAGGGAAGGAGTTGCGCGAGTGGATGTTCGGCTGTCACAAGGCGGAGTGGAATATGGCGGAGGTGGCAGAGGCTGGGTGATCAAGGTATTGGGTTTGTGTGGCTAGGGGAAGTAAAGGCCGAAGGTGAGGGGAACGATGAGGGTTTGGGCGAGGCATGGGTGCTCTCGGTTGGGCAGTGGTGGGAAGGTTGCAACTCGGGTGATTGAAGGCGAACTGAGTGAAGGGATGGATTTGGGTTTTAAATGGAAGAGGAAGAGCAGGCTTAGCATATATAAGAATCTGATGATAGTATACGTTTCCTTTGTAAACAAAACAAAAGAAAAAGAAAGAGGGGAGAGAATGAACAGTGCAGAGCTTATCAAATTTATATAAACTTATGTGTAAATGTATGCTGGAATGAAAGGACAGAGGCAACGTTTGGGGGAAAGAAGCAGTAGGCAAAGGAAAGGAATTGAAATCTGAACGTGATATATAATATACTTTATTATACGCGTAACAGTCAAGTTGAAAGAGCAAGAGATGAGAAAGCAAACCAATCAAATTTCAACAGATAGGAATGGTGTAGCACGAGAATTAAATATATAATTAAAGAAAATAGCGGTTGAGAAGGAGAAGTGACAGAGCAGGCTATAAAGGCTGATAAATAATATATATATATATATATGAATAAAGGAAATGTACCGTTTCAGAGGGATGGATGCAAACTTATCACACAAAAAAATTATATTTCAAAACTGATGGTAATAAAGGCAGTCATCAATGGATAGAAATGATGGGATGGTAATAGCTGAAAATAAATGTCTCCAGCCGTTTGAAATTTGAATACAAGCGGTACCGATACGAAATCGTTTTCGCAGGTTCCGCTGTGTACATGACTTCAAAATATAGAATTGAATATACCGCAGAGATCATCACGACGAGACGATCAAAACAATATACAAATATCATGGGTACGATCATCCGATCAAAAGTTGATGATCGGTACCAGAAATGCTGCTATTTTGCCAGAAATAAGGTAAACGGAGCAATAGAAATCAAAATTTGGAGAAACGAAAGATGACGTCTCACTTAGAAGAGGATTTAGAAATTTATTGTGTAAAAATATTCAGGTTTGGAAAACATTTATTATCATCAGTTTTAACTGATTCAAATTGAAATAAAATTACACGATAAATAAACTTCAATATTAACAGATGAAAATTTACCAGTAGCTATGTTAAATAAACGTATTTCAAATATTAAGTTTTTATTTCAAAATATTACTATTTAAAATTTTACCAAAATTCAATTAATTATGCTATTAAACTGCTAAAATTTTTGGGTCGTTACAATATATATAAAATTTTTAATATTTATTTATATAACAAGTACACCCTCATATATACTACACTCAACTCATTCTAGGGTACTACTGACCTTATCTCTAATAAGTAATCCCCAATAGAGCCAAGGTTCTTGCTTAACCTTCAGCTCTGATACCACGTGTAACGACCGGGCGATTTTCGACCCCCGAAAATCGACACTGATACGTTCACTGTATAGAGTGCCGAGAAATCGAGTGCCGGAAATACCAGGTTGTTATAGTTTAAGAAGAAAAGGAGATAGAAGAAGCAAACAGAAATAACAACACAGAATCTCACATACGCAGCGGAACAAAAAATAATATACAATAACAACATTTACATAAAAGAAAGTTATAACTGTTATTATACATACAGGTTATCAGAGTACAATCACCAATATAAAAATCTGGACAGTTATAATAACTTGTCCCTAACTGCTGAATATACAGCCTATAATACACAGCGGAATATAGTCAATTACGTACAATACGTCTCTGCCATCCAGCTCGTCTCCTGAGCACCAAAGCGTCCTAACCTGAAATCTATAATACTCGATCTGACCCGAGCATTACAATAAAGTAACACCCGATTCAGGCTGGAAACCAGCGTGAGTAAAACCCACTAAATCTAAAATGCTTAAGTTATAAAAATCTTTGAAACAGAGGTAACTCGTACAACACGACGAGTCTTATCTGATTATAACCAAACCACTTTTTCTGAAATCCATCGATACTATAATAATGTCTAAGTACAGTTACTTATTAAAAACAGTTGAATTTGTTAAATTAATCCAATTCCAACATATTAAACTCTAAAATCAAACTCGTAAAGGTTCGTGGTGACTTTCAAATCGAAGTGGTTCCGGATATCACTGATATCTGATCTCGGTCTCTTCGAATCCAAGCAATAAATTTTAAAAGGTAAATTGTTTTATAATAACAATTTATATTTAGGGTGACAATATTCACATATGGAAATTTATTACAGATATCTATTTCCAATAAAACGTCTCAACGTTTCTATTTCAGTCATTCAATTCATTTGGTTACTTAGTATCACAGGCACAGAATAATTTGAAATAAATACTTAAGAGAAATCAAGTCAAAACACATATCCTGACTAGTTTAACGATTTATAGTCTATATTAACCAATCACAAACCATCATCTATTTATTTAAAACAAATTAAATATTTTTCTTTATTACAAAACTTTTTATTTTAATTTAATTAAATTTTAGAAGTCCATCAATAATTATCTTATATAAGCTAACATAGGATTTAGTCAATTTAAAGTTTAAATTGTTTATTTACTTTAATTATTTAAAAATTAATTTAATTCCATCATATTATCAAAACTTAATAAGTTAAATAAGCCTAAACTTTTTAGTAGTAGGATAAAAATATAAGTCCCTATATTGTTAAAAATTTATGAAAGAAAATGATTGTTTTAAAAAGAGTAATAGGTTTTAAAGTGAGAACAATTTGTATTATATATATATATATATATATATATATATATTAAAAACAAGGACCAGGCCCATCAGCCCAAACAAAACAAACAAGACAACCCGCCCCTTCTTTCTTCTCTTCTCTTTTCTTCCTCCCTGATCTTCTTCATTTTCTAACGTGCACACAGCCCACAATGATCCACGTGTGCAAGTGCACACGATCTCCAACCACCACCTATCGCCGTCGACCATCGCCTCAAGTCATCCCCGACCTTCGTAACCCCCAGGCCATCCCAGTTTCCTACGACAACCACCGATTCGAAAACTCGAACCCAAACCCGCGTCCAGGCAAATGAACCATCCCCTTCCTCCACCTCATTCGACCACCTCTGACCACTTGCCGTCGCCAAACTCCACAGTAGGACCGCCGCCATCACCTCATTCTTTTCCCCCCATACTGCAACCCTGGAAACCCTCCACGACGCCGCCATCAACTCAAAACCGACCACGACCCAAACTGGTCTCCAAACCATATACTCCCTCCGATCGACCACCACGCCGTTCGATAAATTGCCACTCCATTTTTCCCCAGTTCCCCTTCCACCCAGCTTCCTTCTGACCCAACCCCGACCTCCACCATCGACTACTCTGCCGAAATTTGATCAAAGACCATAAAACGCATCTCCTTATATCTCATCATATACGTAACGAAAAATCGTGAAACCACCTCTAAAATTCACCATTTTCAATGACGATCACGCTTATATAAGCAAAAACCTAAAACATGATGCTCGAATTTCTTCCATTTTTGGTTGCTTATTGTAAAAAACATTTTTCAATACGTATACTTGATAATATTCAACGAAACCACTTTTAAAACAAAGTACAATCGAAAACAAACAGTTTTTCTTTTAACATCATAACCTAAATCTAATTAGGTTAAGAGGTAGGAAATTTAGAAGCTAACATAACATTTTTCTTTGTCAATATACAGAGCAGAGGTAAAGAAAAAGATGTTGTACATGCCTGGGTTTCTCTGGTTATAACTTAACATATATTCACATACAAGTATATATATGCATATATATTCTTGTGCAAGCATATTTATCAAACAACACTTATATTTCCATGACCAAGCATAGAACACAGATTATAGTATGTAAAAATTTGGTTTTACTGACAGTTATAGGAAGATGCACACTGCTGTTTATGTTTTAATCTTCCTTAGGCTTCAGCTTTAATACTAAGCTTATTTGTTTTAATGGCTGCATATCTCTTTGGTTTTATTATGATAATATTTTTTTTTGTATGAATGTTTTCGAATGGTATAAACAAGGCAGTGATATGTAGGTATATGTAAAGAGAATGGAAGGGCTGAAGCTTGTACAGTAATTTATTTTATTTTTCCTTTCTTTTTTACTTTTGTTTATTTTGATTTGAAATATGTAGACCTGATTTTATTTTGATAAATTGTTGAGTTGATTTGATTCCATTGTAAGTTTGAGATGATGTGTATTAAATTGCTATGTTCCCTTATGTGTTTACATGTACATTTATATGAATTTATTTATATATATATATCCTTATGTGTATATGTTTGCCTTTTCCATTTTTATAATAATGTATATATATACATATATACATTTATATCTCTACATATATACATTTAATTGTTATCATAAAGTTTGTGCTTCCTTGTAGATATGTATACATTTATTTACACATGTATTTACATTCTTCACATTCACTATTATATATATATATACTTATACTTATGTATATCTTGTCATCACACACATATATATGTATATACATTTATGCAAATTTCCATATACATTACTTTATATGGCACACATATATATACATACTCTTATATGCTTATGTATATATACATATATATGAACATCATTAACTTGTATGTATTTATATTTATATACAAATATATCCTACCTTGAATTTTAATGGTGGAGTTTTATTTATATTTCTATAAAATCTATCATATCCAGAGATTTTATAATTCAATATTTAATATAGTTTTTAAACAATTTATAGATACAGATATTTTAACTATCAGAATATTTATCATTTTGGCTTATAAAAATCAATATTTTAATAATTAGAATCGGTTAATTACCCCGATATCTGGTGGATAAAAATCCGGGTCGTTACAATTATCATGGATGGAATCCAAGGCTATACGAACTTCTCTCTCAGTAACCTACTTGGTCAACAGTATTCTACCCTTGGAGTTGATCAACCTTCTGCATTTGATTACTGGGAAATCGGTTGGGCATTACCCATTGTATAAATCATTATAATATTTGATAGCTTCCCTTTAATGGCTGCCTTATCTATAATGGCATTGCCTTCTTGGTCAAGGAATTGAAAATTATTATCAGTATTAGCACGAACGGACATTTTAGTATAAAATTTTTTAGTGCATTCATCCTCCAGTCATCCATCTTTCTTTAGATTTTTGTTTCAGTTCCATTACCTTAAGCTTGAGAGCCTCCTTAAGTTTGCCTTGCATCTGGTAGTACTCCTTCCATGCTTCATCATTTGTAGGTTCATTATCTATTTTTTGGAGAATTACTTAACATTGATTCTGTAACTTATTAATTTGATCTGTCGTTTTGGGTCTGCAACTGTTCCATTCTTTGAGTCTGAGTTTAATAGATTTAAGAAGTTGCACAAGCTGAAAGCTCTATGCGCCTTCCACCAGGACAATATCAAAAAACTCAACTGCTTCATTGTATCCTTCAAAGAGATGCTAGTCGTTAGCATAACAGAAAGGTTTGCCTTTTTCATATTTACTTTTCTCAACCAGGTTGATAAGCAAAGGACTATGGTCACTAGTGGAGTTTGATAGGATAGTAACTTAATACCAGAGAACATATTTATATAGTCAACATTAACAAGAGCTCTATCTAATTTTCTTGATATCTTCTTACACTCACCACTACACCGTGTGAATATCAGGCTATAGTGGATTGACTCAACAAGTCCTGTCTCCACCACACAATTGTTGAAATCCTCCAATTGAGATACATACAATGTAAGTCCACCTTTCTTCTCTTCAGATTTAAGAATTGCACTGAAATATCCCATCACTAACCATGGTCCATTTACTATGTTCACAATTTTGGTGATATTAGACCATACATTAGTTCTATGTGAAGCAAGATTACTGGCATATACACTAGTAATGAATAGAGTAATACCACTAGAGTTAACAGCCTTAACGGTGAGTTATTGGTCATCTTTATCAATAAGATCAAGATTCCAGATAAATTTGTTCCACATAAGTAGAATACATCCTTTCCCACCCACATTGTTATTATAAGTATACTCCCATTCATGACTCATAGATTCTGTAAAAAATATGAGATTTTCATCTTTAAACTTATTTTCAACAATACTTAAAATAAAATGCAAATGCAACCTTCTAAGATTATAGAGGTCTAAACGACGTGTGTCATTGTTTAGACCTCTAACATTACAACTTATTAAAGACATATAGTGTGTGAGTGTGTGTGTAGACACACACACATATATATTAAAACTTTCAAAATATATAAGAATATATGTATTTGAATATATATACATACAAGATGTGGTGCACAATAATTTTTTAATTTTAAAATATATTTTAAATAAGTATCCTTACATATATTATTTTAAAATTTAAAATAAAATTAATTTCGAAACATATTTTGAATTTTAAAATTTTTGTAAAAAAATCTGAGTGATATTTTAATGTTTTTATATGTAAAATATAATTTTAAAAATTTTCAATTAATTTTAAAAATTATTTTAATATTCGACTACTTTTATAATATTTAAAATAAATATAAAAAACGTTTTCTTTTATTTTTCCAAAAGTATATCTAATCTAATTTAATTTTATAAAATATAATATATATATATATATTATATTTATTTAAATAATTAATTTACATATTAATTAATTTAGAATAATATTTGAAAATAACATATATATATATATATATAAAAATTATTTTTATCTCTGCTAAAATTTTTACACATATAATACTAATTATATACAATCATAAAATCACATTTTGCATATAGTAAAATGTAATATTAGATTTATAAAGCTTATATGTATTATTAGATATTGTATATTAATTGGTAAAATAATTAAAAAAATTGTTTTTTTAAATTGAGCCATGCCTCTTAAAGGTATATAAATGGCAAAAAAATAATATAAAATTATAAACATACAACTAATCTAATTGTGATAATATATTTGTATATTCGAATCTTCACCTAACTAACAAAATATATAATATAATTATTATATACACACACACATATATGCATTGATATTCATGAGTAGATTAAAAATATATCTTATATCCAACGCCTATGAATATAGCTTGAAACGATGATAATTGCTCCTTGAACTGATTTTCGATCCAGTAGAGTGCTTATCCCTGAACCGATGACCACCAACTATCGAATAGCAGTTGATTTGATTTGATTTGAGCTTATGATATTAAGAAGATGAGAAGGGAGTTCGGCCAGCCATGAATAGGGATAGGGCTCTAAAAAAAATTAATATCAAATTTAATGGCCAGTATCGTATGATTCATAATCATATAATAAAAATTATTTATCAAAACTATAGTTTAGTCTATAACTCCAAAATAATTGTAAATAATTTTAGATACTTCAGTATTTTCCAATGCATCACATTTGTTATGAAAAAAAATACACCACATATATTTTTATTTCATAGTGAGTATTCATAATATTCACATTAAAATATATCTATAACTTTTCAATCGCTACCGAAAAATAATCATTATTTCATAAATAATGTGCGGTATGTTTTACAAAAACAATTTTCATAATTTGATGCTATCAATAAGTGTTATATGGCATGCTCCAAATATTTCCACCAATACTATAATAGCGTACTAAATTCGAAGGTCCATCATTTACTTAATATATATTATTTATTTCATATACTGCAACTAATTTAAAGCGGAGAGTTTTTTTATTAAATATCTTGAAATAAATCTCATGGAAAACAATTTTCTGTATGAAAATACACTTTGGAATAGAAATCATGTTTCTTATTCCAATGTTAAATATCAATTATTATTATTACAATTTTGTTTCCGATGTTTCTTAATGAAGCAGATGTGATTATTCACTCTCTTTATTCCAACTGTAACTTAAACCGCATCTACTCTTGTACGTTTGTTTTTCTTTCTAAATAGTCGAACCATTCAAAAGAAAACCTTTGCTGTAATATCAAAACAAACTTTTTACAAAAGAGCATTCGATTATCCTCAATATTTAAGGGCATCAAATATGTTACACTTTACGTAAACCGGTCAAATTGAAAGTTCGATGATCGAATTCTTAGATCTTTCTTGTAATTTTGGTCTAGTGTTAAATTAAACACAATACGATCCCTATGTAATCAATCAAATAGAATACTCGATCTCACATTATGTTTGTTGGCTTATTTCGAATGAACTAACTTCATCGAAGTATCGTACATTAAGAACTGTGATTGTTCTCCATATAACACTTGTATGTGATAGTATATAGATCAAATATCCATAGTCTTGTATTGCTTTTAGAGTTTGAAACTCATGGAATGCAATGCATGGTCTCGACCAAATAAACACTTTAGAAACCAAATTACGAATGTATTTAGTAGTTGTAAATTCAGGTGCTTGCATAGATATTAAATCATTAACATGCAAGAAGCATTTATTAGTAAGTATGTTTTACATTTCTATTAGTCAATATTCAATTCAGTACAATTGTATATCTTAAATGATAAACATTTTATCAATCATATTAATTTCATAAATTTATCAATGTAGATTATTATGACATTATATAACATATGTTCTTACAATATTAGAAAGGTTAAATGTTATTTCTTATGAAATACCCTCATGATTCAGCATCGGACACATCGAAAATCACCATATACGTATATTTATGTATGTATTTATTCCTTAAGTCTATTTAGGGTTTCTTAATGTTCCATCTTTAATTTAAACATTCGTATTATAAGTTTTATTATTATATTACTTTTATATTTCATACTACTTATATAATAGTCTTATGTATAATTTTATGTTAATTAAATCTTAATTAATTTAATTAATTAACACTTTAATTAATTATTATATTATTCAATTATAACATATTATATTGAATACAAACACACACACACACACTATACCCTTTATAGTAACACATATGTATCATATATATATATATATATATATATATATATATATATCTGTATGCGTGTTAATTTATTAATTAACTTTTAATTAATTTACTTAATTAAACATTTTTAGTTAAATATTTATTAATTTCGAAAATTCTTTTATACACACACGTGTATTCCTATTGTCTTAAACAATTCAAGACAACATAACATATATAATTATATATTACACATGTGTATATATATATAATTAATCAACTTATTTAATTAATTAATTTATTTTATTAGTCTTATTAATAAATAATATTTTCGAAATTAATTTTATAATATTTTCAAATATTTTGAAAATTTATATTATAACTTTTATAATATGTATTTTATTTTAAATTTAACCTTTAAATTTAAAACTTTTATTTTAATTTTTAAAATAATTTGAAATTTTATATTATAACATTTATAATATTTTTCTTATTTTAGATTTAAAACTTTTATTTATAATTTCAAAACAATTTTGAAATTAGCCCAAGGTCTAATTGAAATTGGGTCCTTTTCTATTAGGGATAACCTTTTAGGCTTACCTCATCATTTCAGACCAGGCTAGTAACCAGGTAGAGCAGAGTACTTAATTACCCAAACCCAACCTTAGACACTAATTTTCTAGACACCCTACTAATGGGTAGGCTTTAACAAGTTAGCCGTAATATGACTGATTTAGACCGCATATACTATTTGGGCTTTGATACCACTGTTAGAACTAGGCCAGCCCACAATGGAAGTTATGGGTGAATTTCAATTTTTTTATCATATTGGATATTTATTGGGCTTATGATGCTAATTAATTTAGTTCATTTCTAAATTTCTTTTAAATAAAATCTTTACTTTAGTTAAATTTATAATATAGTTTTATTTTATGTAATTGTTATAACATTTTTTTATATATGTGTATCTCACACACACAGATATATATATATATATATATATATCTATGTGTGTGTGTGTGTGTGTGTGTTTGTGCATGTTTAACATAGCAATCCATGCAAGTATAATATGTCCGTGTCTAAGTGCTGGGATTTACACTGCAATTAACATGTTAGCTCATCTAGTACATAAATATATTGTCCAAATGTATGTTTATATTCTTTAATTTATATATTCAAAATATTATATTTATATATGTGTGTGCGAACTTATATAAACTATGTTTTATTTAAATAATTTTATACAGATATTATATATATATAAACATATATATATATAGAATTTTAACATTGTAATTTATAAATTATATTGAAAAAAATTAAAATTGAGAGTAATATATGTATGTATGAATTTTTTTAATACACACACACACACACACACACACATATATATATATATATTTATATATATTCGATTATTATGATAATATATTTGTATATTCGATAATTTTTTTAAAGTACAAATATATAAACATACAACTAATCTAATTGCAAAAATATATTTATATATTCGAATCATCACCTAACTAATAAAATATATAATATAGTATAATAATTATATATATATGCATTGATATTCATATATAGATTAGAAATATACCTTATATCTAATGCCTATGAATATAGCTTGAAACGAAGATAATTACTCCTTGAACTGATTTTCGATTCAGTAGAGTGCTTGTCCCTGAACCGATGACCACGAACTAGCAAATAACAGTTGATTTGATTTGAGCTTAGGATATTAAGGAGATGAGAGGGGGAGTGCGGCCAGCCATGGACTAGGATGGAGGCTCCAAAAAAATCAATATCAAATTTTGTTTTCATATTTTACATATTTATAATATAGTAAACTATATAGATATATGTGTATATTATATATTAAATCATTTAAATGATAAAAAAATGGTTTTTTTAATTCTAAGTCGTATTGTATAAGGATGAATTATCATAAAAATATCTTTTTCATTTTATAAACATATATACATATAACCAATCTACGTTGTGACAATAAATCTACATGTTGGAACCGTCACCTAACTAACAATAATATATATATATATAATGAGCATTGTAAGTATAAATTAATGTTTGTAGTGAATTAAAAACAAACCTACAGCCAAAGCCCTTAAGTGTTGAAACTGGGTCAGCCCATAGCAAAATTTATGGATGAATTTCAAAAAATATTACCCTATTGGATCTTTATTGGGCATATGAAGTCTAATTATTTAGAATATATATATATATATATAATGAGCATTGTAAGTATAAATTAATGTTTGTAGTGAATTAAAAACAAACCTACAGCCAAAGCCCTTAAGTGTTGAAACTGGGTCAGCCCACAACAAAATTTATGGATGAATTTCAAAAAATATTACCCTAATGGATCTTTATTGGGCATATGAAGTCTAATTATTTAGAATATTTTTAAATTTAATTTAAATAAAATCTCTTATTTCGTTTAAATTTACAAATTATAGATATAGTTTTATTTAATTAATATTCAATTAAATATTAATAATACAAATATGTATCGAATACATATATGTATGTGTGTGCATGCATAACAGAATAATCCGTGTAAGGTATAACATGCCCGTATATAAATTTTGGGATTTACATCGCAACAGACATGTTAGCTCATCATATATGTATTAAATATTGTCCAAATATATGTATGTATGTAAACTTGCTATTTATATAAATATTAAAAACTATATATATATATATATATATATATATATATATATATGTATGTATGTATGCATGCATGTATGTATGTATATAACTTATTTTTAAAAATATTAATGATTCATATCTATATACCATTGCATTAAATATTAGATAAATACACACACACACACATAGTATATTTTTTATATCATTTTACATAAATACATATATATGTATGAATTACAGTAACAAAATTATTATTATATTTAAATATATATACGTATATAAATAAGTATATTTATAATATCTAAACATGTATATGTATATGTATAGTATATTAATTATGTATTTAATATATATATATATATATGTTTAAATCTTTCCAGAATGAATGCATAGCTAAAAAAAATTATTTATATTTTATTGCATTAATATATATATATATATATATATTATTTGAAATATAATAAAATAATAATAAAAAATATTTCATGTTATTATTCGAATTTTAAATTTTTAAAAATCAAGGATGATATTTTAAAGTTACAAAATTTTTTCCAAAAATTTCTCTGTCAAAATAATATTTTTAAGTAATTAATTAATTTCGATTGTTTATTAAATTGATTTTTTAAAAATATAAAAATTAATTTTTAAAATTTGACATTTTAGCTGAGATTTTATATAATGATAAAAAATTATAAAATTAGAAATTTAATTTTCGAATCATATTTTATTTTATATAATTTATTTAATTAGTATATTGATTTAAATAATATTAAATAATAGTAAATAAATATTAAAAATTAATTTGCAGCCACCAAAAAATATAATCTATGTAGATATGAATTTATAAAATATAACTTCAACTATTAACATGATATGATGATATAATTAAAAACAAGTCTTGTAATTAAAATTAGGTAGTATATTAATACATATATATAATAATTAATAAAATGATAATAATTAAAATAAAATTTACTTGACTATGCACTTTAGATATATATATAGAAAAAAAATTCTTTAATAAATTAAAATATACATATAACCAATCTAATATGTGACAACAATGATGATACATATAAGATCTCACTTAACTAGCAATATAATAATCATATATATATATATATATATATATATGAATAATATAATATTATCCAGAAATTATAAATCATATAGTATAGTAAATACATACCTAATACTAATGCCTAGAGCACACATGAATTCTCCCTCCATGGAAATCTTCTCGATTCGGCAGATTGGTAATCCTTGAACCGTAGACCTTTAGCTATCATATGACTGTCGCCTTTTGAATTGATTTGAGAGATTATTTTTTGAGCTCCTTGTTAATGAGATCAGAAAGCAATGATGGGGAAATGACAGCCAAAAAGTCCTTTTTACATTAGGCTTAGGGGTCCTTTTATAGTGGAAGAAATAAAGAGAAATATGGATCACATCTCATACCATTTCTCATCAAATCTCAACCATCCATCTCCAAATCGCTCTAGCCTTTTTAGCTGCCTCCTACAAGACCTACTGCTGCCAAAATAACATCTTAACATCATGGGCTAACATTACATTTAAGCTCAAAATTATTAATTAAATCTAATTTATTTACTTATCGATATCACATATCGATCAACATATTTATAACTATTATAAATATATTTAAAAAAAATTATTCCTCAAATCATATTCAAAATTTTATAATTAATATTTAGTAGATATTTATTAATTTAATTAATTTATAACAGTTATAAACAAATTAAATCGTTTGGTCTAAAGAGAATTCATCATTTTGGTTGTGTGACCCGTCAGGTGTAAATTTGGTCAGCGATTAACATCGAACTATTCAAATGTTAATGTTCACACGTCACTAAGCAGGCGGCGTAACATTTTGGCCAAATTTATCGCTTACTTAGTTTCGGTAAAATTCAATTTTACCCTATTAAGCGTTACCCAGTTGTGACATTTATTTACACCAATTTTCTTCGTCAAAATTACATCACTTTGGACTTATGGAATTTCGTAATGGTCAAAATTTTAGCATCGTCCATATTCAACTATATAGCCCAAACACAAACTCATTAGTTCAATAATAAAAATTATTATTAACCAAACTGCTCTAGCCAGACACATTGACTATGAGTTTACATGAGTTGACCGTGATACTAATCCAATATAACCGAGGAGATGAATCCTCTCTTGAATAGTGCTTCACTTCCAATACTTCCACTCGACCCAATTGTAGTCACTCGATGGAAGTCTTGTCATGATTTGACTATAAGCAAAGAGGAACTTTCATATTAAAGGTCCATAGTATTCTCAAGTCGAGAGAACTATGTAAATCATTTATATCGATATTTTCTGTTTGACCTTAGTTATATTAACCAACAGAAAGCTATCGAGTGAGTCGTTCCATAGTTATCTAATAACTATTAGTACGTAACCCATAAGTGCTCCCAACAGTCATGAGTAATACACTGCCCAACATTTGGAGAGTGTTACGTACTTTATTCTCGAAGGATATACCGATATCCAGTCTCGATGCATCTTGACTAGGAACATTTGAAATGATATATTTATTTTTATTGTGATAAATTACTCGCGGTTACAACACTTTGTAACTACTATCACAAAACATACCAGTTATGGATTTTCTATTAAATATATTTTTAATTAAATTAATTGATTAATCTAACACATTATATCAAGTATATAATAGAAAGAAAAAACCTTTACTTCGAATAAGTTTAGTAAATGAATTAGATATATGTAACAAATTGCATAATTGCTCCTAGGGCATACCCCTAACTCTATCAATCTTCCACTTGCACTTGGGGTCAATTTTGGAATCTTATTCCAACTTCTCCAATCGGTTTCCTCAAAACTAATTGGATTAGTCCCTTAGTAAACAAGTATGCTATTGTGTTTAAATTATCTACTCCATCAATCAATTCTCTCCGACGTGGATAAACTACCTTTACCATATGGAACAATTCGGAGTATGACGCTCGACTTCCAGTGAGCTCTAAGTTCTATTACAAACTATATCATGACATTTTTATCATATAACAATTTTATGGGATTCTCAACATTTGGAATCACCCTTGGCTCAGTTATAAATTTGTGCATTTATATTTATATATTGTTTTATTGCGGTGCTATCCAAGGTGATGTACTTAGCCTTTACGTTGAATCAGCTACCTTCTTTCATTTAGAACATTTCCAATTTAAAGATTTTAACTTGAATTTATTTTTTACATATTATACTCAATATCACTTATGGAAGTTTGAGTCCGAACACTCCTTCATAAGGAGTTCGTTATTTCTGTAAACAATTCTCTATTACTACATAAATACACGAGAACACCTTAAACAACTTTTTAGTGATATCAATTTGGATTTGATATTTTCTTCATGTATCAAATACATAAACAAATCATGATATCATAGACAAGATAACATTAATGATAATTCCTATTGCCAATGTATAAGGAATCCATCTTACACGTTCCACACTAAACATTTTAATAAGTTATCCTTTCGTATCAATTTGAGACATTCCCAATATCTTTTATATTTACTATAAAAGACATCATTTACAAATCCAACATTGAGCATTAACACAACTGAGGAAAGTTTTAAACACAAGTACATTGCTAAAAATCAGCAATGTGTTGTTTACTTATTGTTTAGAAATATCAATGTACCTTTTAACATTCTTTCTTATGAACACACGCTTCCTCTGCATTTTGACCAAAAATCAAACTATTTGATATTTCTATCAAAATACTTATTCAATTTTGATACTTGTTGAATGACACTTTCGTATCTGTTCTTGGATCATATCCAAAAACTTACAAACTCAAGTATCGCTTCCACTAATTTCGAGACACTTTGGTTGTTATGTGCAAACAATCTATTCTAAATCATTATTTAAAATTTTCCATTTCAGTACATATGTACCAAACACAAAGTCATACTAAGCAATAATTATGTGAGTAAATCTGAATCAGCTTGAGCACTTCGAATGGTGAATCTGTTACGTTAATTTCAACAATTGAAATTTGCTGTATTATTCTTATTAATGTCGCTCGCTATATTCAAACTACATTTTTCTTTCTTTTAAAGACATATTTACGGCCAATGGATCATATCCCTTTGAGTATGACTATCAAAATCATATTTTGGTAATTTACTTGGAATCCATTTTGGATTAGCATATCATACCATATCATAGAGTCAATACTCTAATGGTATAATTAAATAATCAAGGAATATTTATTTATGACATTGACAAGAAATTCACAGTTTCTCTTTAATGTACAAGAATACTCATTAGACGTTCTAAGTATTTGTGTTCATTAGGTTCGATCAATTTCATTTCATCCTTTGTAACCAGTTTCATCATTGGATCATATCCAAATCCATTTTTATACCAATAATTTCTTAAAGAAATTCCTTCACTGTGCAGTTGGTATTTCTTGAAACAATGTTGTTTCTCTATGCAACAGAACGGGCATTCTTAAACATTTCATGAATTGGATTACATAAAACCGATTTTGCATTAGTTCATAATATACTTATGTTCACAACATAAATTAGCCAACTAATGACTATCGTTCCCAAAAATCTCTTGGGACAATTCATACAAGATCACTTACGTACAATTATTCTATGCATTCTTTTGGCTCGCACAACCCGCCAACTCCTTGGCCTAGGAAATGTAGGGGTTTCTTATAAATCATTACCTTATATGGTTTTGTAAACTATTCTTTGGACGATATTAATTTTAACCTTCTGTGCTAGTCTTAAGTACACACCTTACAGGAAGAATTTAACTTGACTCCACTCATCATTAATCGCACTTTGTCCAAAAAAGTTCGATTACTCCTTATCAATACATCATTATGTATAAAAGGGAAGAGCAACCTTTTGATACAAAATCTTTATTCATGTTAGGTACATATGGAACTCCTTCCAATATACTCACCTATTCGATCATATTGAATCAGTTCTATCGCATGTTATATTATTTACATCCATTTTATATTCTATGAGCTTATCATACACTTATACATGCATATCAAATACACATATCCATATCTGATGACTCGTTAGTGAATATGTTGAAGCACGTGGGAACATTTGGTATTTATAGACTTATGATTGCATCCATCTGTATGTATCAATCCGAAGAGTTCATCAACTTCTACGACACTCCCACTAAATGGGTGCATTGCCCTTGAATGTTTGAGATGTAATTAACTAGTACCATATGATTCATAATCATATAACAAAAATTATTTCTCAAAACTACAACTTAGTCTATAGTTCCAAAACTATTGTAAATAATTTTAGATACTTCAGTATTTTCAATGCATCACTTTTGTTGTGAAAACAAATACCACAATACAGTTTATTTCATAATGAATATTCATAATATTTACATTGAAATATAACTTGTCTATTTTTCAACTGAGACCAAAAAATAGTCATTATTTCATTAATAATGTTCAGTATGCTTTACAAAAACGATTTTCGTAATTTGATGCAATCAATAAGTGCTATATGGCCCATTATTTTCGTCATTACTATAATAGTGTACTAAATTCAGAGGCCCGTCATTTACTTAATATAGATTATTTATTTTATATGCTGCAAAAGTTTACGACGGAGAGTTCTTCGATCAAATATCTTGAACTCGGAGAAATATATCTCATAGAAGAAAATTTTCTATATGAAAATACATTTCCGGAATAGAAACCGCATTCCTCATTCCAATGTTAAGTATCAATTATTACTTATACAATTCTCGTTTCCGATGTTTCTTTATGAAGTAGAAGTGACTATTCACTCTCTTTATCTCAAGTGTACCTTAAACCACATTTACTATTGTGCATTCATTTTTCTTTCTAAATGGTCAAACCATTCAAAAGAAAACCCTTACTACAACATCATAACAAACTCTTTACAAAGATGCATCTTATCATCCTTAAAATTTAAGGACATCAAATATGATGCACCTTACATAAATTGATCAAACTGACATTTCAGTGATTAAATTTTTAAATCTTTCTTATAGTTTTGGTCTAATGTTACATTTAACACGATATGATCCTTTTGTAGTTAATCAAATTGAATAGTCGATCTCACAGTACTGTTTATTGGCTTATTTCAAATTAACTAACTTCATCGAAGTATTGTACATTACAAAATGTGATCATTCCCTATATAACACTTACATGCGATAGTATATGGATCAAATATCTATAGTCTTGTATTTCTTTTAGAGTTTGAGACTCATAGAATGCAATACACAGTCTTGACCAAATAAACACATAAGCGACTAAATTTAAAATGTGTTTAGTAGTTGTAAAATTAGGTGCTTGCATGGGGTTTTGGAACGTTAACATGCAATAAATATTTATTAGTAAGTATATGTTATATTTCTATTTGCCAATCTTTAATTTAGTTCATTTGTATATCTTAATTGATAAACGTTTTATCAATCATATTAAAATGCACAAATTTATCAATGTATTATTATAACATTATGTAGCATATGTTCTTACAATATTAGAAAAGGTTAATTGTTGTCATTTCATTTTTCTAATAAGGCTCACACTAGTCTTTTATGTTTCACCAAACTGTAAGCGAAACATAGAATTCTTTCGACTTCACTAGTGAGTATTAGGGTTCTATGCCTTAGGATTTTGACCTTGAGGAAATCTCAACATATCATGGGCCCACATACGATGGATAATTCCTTATTGGTTATATCACATACAACTCCTAACCTATGGTTTCTTGTCCTAATCTGTCTTTACCTTGAGGAAAGCTCAATAAGTAAAGTTGGACTATTCACTCAAACCTATCATTTCGCGGTGGCCTAAGTATAACGCACGTACGTTGAGGAAGCTCAACAAATATGTGCAGTTATCTTACCCCGTCTATTCAATATATTAATAGTACTAAACATAACATCCCTAGCATGTGGAAAGCTTAACAACTAAAAAGTATGCAAGTAATTTATTAATATATAAATGATAGAGAACAACTATATATTAAAGAAGATTCATAATCTTTAATATATTATATCGAGTGATATCGACTTATGGAATAATGTATTTCTTATGCAATACCCTCGTGATTCAAGTATCGAACACATCAGAAGTCACGGTATACGTACATTTACGTATATATTTATTCCTTAAGTCTACTTAAGGTTTCTTAATGTTCAAGCTTTAATTTATACATTCATATTATATAAATTTTATTATTATTTAACTTTTATATTTCATATTACTTATATAATAGTCTTATGTACAATATTATATTAATTAAATATTATTTAATTAATTAACATTTTAATTAATTTTATATCAATTTAATATAACATTTATATTGAATAATTATTATATACTATAACCTTTATAATATAACACATATATCATATATAAGTGTGTATTATTTAATTAATTAACCCTTATTTAATTAATTTAATTAATTTTTTTAATTAAATCTTATATTAATTTCGAAATTCATTTATATACATACATGTATGCATATGTTAATTTAACATTTAAAACAACATAACATATATCATAATATACAATACATGTATATATTTATTAATTAATTAACTTATTTAATTAATATATTTCATTAATCTTATTAATAAATTTTATAAATTCCAAAATCAATTTATATTAATTTTCAATCATTTTGAAAATTTTCATTATAATATGCATATATTATATATTGAATAAAACTTTTAAATTTAAAAATCATATATTTTCGATTTTCAAAACTATTTTAAGATTTATATTATAACATTTATAATATTTATTTTAAATTTAACTTTTGAATTTAAAATTTTTATTTTTAATTTCAAAACAATTTTAAAAATTAGCCCAAGGCCCAATTCAAATTTAAGCCTTTTCTATTAGGGATATTTTTTGGGCAATGAGCTTAATAGTTAACCCCAATATGACTAATTTAGACCGCATAGGCTATTGGGCTATGATACCATTGTCGAAACTAGGTAGGCCCACGGTGGAAGTTATAGGTGAATTTCAATTTTTTTATCCTATTGGATCTTTATTGGGCCTATGAAGTCTAATTTAGAACTTTTTTAAATTTTGTTTAAATAAAATCTCTTATTTCATTTAAATTTACAAATTATAGATAGAGTTTTATTTAATATATATTCAATTAAATATAATAGTACACATAAGTATCGTATACATATATGTATGTATGTATGTGCATGTGTAACATAATAATCCGTGAAAGGTATAACATGCCCGTATATAAATGTTGTGATTTACATCGCAGCGGACATGTTAGCTCATCCTATATGTATTAAATGTTGTTCAAATATATATATGTATGCAAACTTGTTGATTTTAAAAACGATTTTATAATAATTTTTATATAAGATTTTATTTTGACATAAAAGGAAAATAATTTTCTGAATTATTGTAGTATATTAAGGTGATTGGATGTTGTTATTATTATAATCAAATGAGATTATAAAATTTAAGGGTAATATGTATATAACCAGATAGAAATTTGGATAAGAATGAATTATGCAAATAAGTTAAGCTAGAAATAGACTTGGACCGGAATATAAATCCCAGAAATTTCGGAAGAGTTTTTCAAAGTGTCCTGAAAATGAGTTTACCCTGATTATATTTTTATAGAAATAATTTTTCAGGAAACTATTATGGAAAATAAAGTATGTTTGGTTTCTAGATATGATAATATTGATTATTATCATAAAATTGGTTGTTGTGTCTTAGTAAAGAATGTTTATTATAGAATAAACAATGATAAAACAGTGTAAAATGTTTTAAGGAAGTGAGATTTTATAAGCATAAGTTATAGATATGACTTATAAATTAAAATGGATCTAAATTGTGGGGTTATGAATCTAGTCCCAGAAATTTTGAAATTGTTCAAAGTGATGAAGGAATAATAAATAATAATATTTAGAATATTTTTGATATAGGAAATTCTTGTTTAAAACAAGAGTTGGTTTGAAAAATTCCAAAGGAATTTGTTTTGGATAGAAACCAAGGTTGGTTTAAAATTTAAAGTGCGACTTGATATGTAAATGGATATATATGTATGTGTATATATATGATTTCAAGGTTGATTTGAAATAAAAACTGGGTGTCGAATTTTAGAATCCCCTTGAGAATGTGAAGTAAAACTCAAAAGGAAGGTAAGGTTTTGAACTTATAAGTAGGAAAGTGATATTGATAAGAAATTTAAATTTGGAATGTAAAATTTAAATTTAGTAAGTTTAAATTGATTAAACGAATTGGAAATTAACTCAGGCCAAGTTAAATAAGTTTTGAACCTATAACCTGGAATTGAAAATCTCAGCGTGAAATTAAAATTTAACTTATGGAAGTTAAAGAGGTTACATTGTAAAAGGAAAGTATGAATTTGATAAGAGGTGCAAAAGGATTTATGTATGTATGAATGATTTCAAAATGATTTTTGAAATAAAAACGGGTTTCAATTTCTGAAAATTTATGGTGGATGCTATTGATTGATGTCTTAGATAATTTGGATGCTTATTTATTTGATATATCCTACTATCATCCTATTGTTATTTACAGTATATAAAACTGTAATTGGATTATTTCGAATAAATTAAGAAGTGGACTGAAATGATTTATATCCATTCTTGAAATTAAATAGAAACAAAACTTTGATTCGAAACTATTAAATGATTTTGATTTTAAGGAATAAAAATTGAATTTATGGAAATGGAATCATTTTGAACTTAAGTTTGAAATGTTAAAACAAACTTGTCAACCGAAATTGTTTAAAGAATCAGGTTTAAAAGTTGAAGTTATAATTGGGAAATAAATTGAATTCCGAAAATTGATTTGTTCTAAAAAGATTTGAACTCTCACTCGAACCTTGAAATAAGTTTAAGTAGAGGTAATTTAAATGAACATTTGAAATTTGGGCTCAGAATTGAATTATTTTAAAGACTTAGGTTGTTAAATTAAATATTTTAAAGGTTAATTTGATTTAAGTGATTAAATCGGTATTTTGAAAACCGAACTCAAATATTATATAAATCGAGATGGTTTAAAAATTGAGAATGAAAGTGAAATTAATTCAAATTGGAATTAAATTGAATTAATTTGAAATCGAAATAGGAATTGATTTGAATTAAAAGGGGAATCGAAGTTAATTCGAATTGGAATCGGGATTGAATCAATTTAAATGGAAATGGAAATTGGAATTGATTTGAATTGGAAAATTGGGAATTGACTTAGTTTGACTTTGAAACTATTTTCAAAACAAATTATTTTGATATAAACTGTTTAAAATCTATCTTCTTAAATATTCAAATTATTTTGATTTTCCAAGTTATTTACTATACAAACCATTCTTTTTAAAAACTCAAACTATCTTATACTAACTATTTAACTATTTTAAAACTATTCAAGCTATTTTCTAAAATTCAAACTGGTCAGAGTGGAAAATATTTATATTTAAATCATGGATTTAAATACGAATTGTGATAAATTGAAGATATAACCCAAAACGAGACTCGAAGCAAATTTTGAATTGGAACCGAAATCAAGATATTAAGGCAAAAATGATTTTGAAGTGAAATAGTATATTTTGGGTAAGCATGATGATTTAAAAGTGAAGATTTAGTAGTTACTATAACTGAAAACTTACTTTATAAGAAGTAAGAAATGTTACAAGTAACTTTGAAAGGTAATCAAACTTGAAAATTTGATTTGGCATTATATAAATGTTAGTTATATATTCAAACTCCCTTGTTGAATTTATAACCAGAAAGAAATGATCTTTGAAAGATACTTGAAATGCTAAATAAAGTTTATATAAGTATGAAGTGGACTCGGAGATTATTAATCCGAAAGTTATTCGAGTGGGAAAGAATAATTTTATATGTATATGAGAATGAAACTGAAAAGGTTTTGGAACCCATTGATTTTAAAAGGGTTTTTTATTTCGGCAAATAGTCAATTTTGGAAATTTGGTAAACCAAATTTGAAAACTATCGATTTTGAAGGTATCGATTTTGTATAGATAAAGTTTATATGTGATATATATAAAGAGTATGATTTTGAAAGGTACTATGCATATAGTATGATATGTTTTGAGACAAAAGTATGGAAATGCACCCCCATGAGAGTCGAAACTTATAGTAGGAGATCCACTGGGTGGCTCTGCCTAAGAATCCAAAGGGTAGGTTCAATGTGAATTGGGATCCCAGAGGACGTCCGGACAAAACTCAATGAGTTCCCGATGATCATTTGTTGGGTAGTGTAAGTCGAGTGGTGTTGATGCCTACAGTTACATTGGGTTTTGCTATGATGGCAACGTAACCTTTGTGTAACTGCGATCTATCGCAGTTCCATAGCGTAAGTCGGGTGGCAGTGATTGCCTACGATCTACGTTTGATTTCGCTGGGATAGCGACGTAACATCGGTAGATTGCGATCTATATGGTTTGGTTCCATAGAGTAATTCGAGTGGCAGAGAGTGCCTACGGTCAACACTGGGTTCCGCTGAGACAGTGAGACAACCTTGTGTATCCTGCGATCTATGTGGTATAGTGCATTCGAGGGGCAGTGATTGCCTACAGACTACTTACGGTTTTGCTGTGTAGTAACGCAACCTTGTTGTAGCTGCAATCTGTGGTGTTCCCATGGTGAAAGTCGAGAGGTGAGGATGCCTACGGTTTTCTTATGATTTCGCCGGGATGGCGACGCAATCATCGAGTTAATTGCGATCCATGGTGGTGAAGGGGGATGATACTTTCCATAGCATTTTTGAAAAAGAATTTTTCAAGTATTTTCACTGGGTGTTGAAAACGGGTCTACTAAGTACTTGTAGATTTTCAGTCCTACGCCTGATCAACGTATGACTAAATTTCTGTAAGAACAAGGATGGACGTGTTAAGACATCAAGTTATGAAAAATATTTTTGTAAAAATAGTTTGGTAATACTATGGGATTTAAAGTGTTTTAAAATGTATAATAAAAGAGTAAGGAGTTAAATGTTAAAGATGATTGATTAAATAATACACATCAAAAATTCAAATTCTCGTTTCGTTCCTTTTCGAGGACAAAAAGTTCTAAGGGGGAGGAATGTAACGACCCGGATTTTTAGCCACCGGATATCGGGCTAATTAACTGATTCTGATTATTAAAATATTGATTTTTATAAGTCAAAAATATAAATTTTCTAATAGTTAATATATATATATATGTAAATTGATTAAAAACTATATTAAATTATAAATATAAATACATACAAGTTAATGATGTTCATATATATGTGTGTGTGTGTGTATAATAGTGAATGTGAAGAATGTAAATACATGTGTAAATAAATGTATACATATCTACAAGGAAGCACAAACTTTATGATAATAATTAAATGTATATATGTAGAGATATAAATGTATATATGTATATATATACATTATTATAAAAATGGAAAAGGCAAACATATATACATAAGGATATATATATATATATAAATTCATATAAATATACATTTACATATAAGGGAACATAGCAATTTAATACACATCATCTCAAACTTACAATGGAATCAAATCAACTCAACAATTTATCAAAATCAAATTAGGTCTACATATTTCAAATCAAAATAAACCAAAGAAAAAAGAAAGGAAAAATAAAATAAATTACTGTACAAGCTTCAGCCCTCCCATTCTCTTTATATATATCCACATATCACTGCCCTGTTTATACCATTCGAAAACATTCATACAAAAAAAATTATCATAATAAATCAAAAGAGGTATGCAACCATTAAAACAAATAAGCTTAGTATTAAAGCTGAAGCTTTAGGAAGATCAAAACATAAACAGCAGTGTGCATCTTCCTATAACTGTGAGTAAAACCAAATTTTTACATACTATAATTTGTGTTCTATGTTTGGTCATGGAAATAAAAGTGTTGTTTGGTAAATATGCTTGCACAGGAATATATATATACATATATATACTTGTATGTGAATATATGTTAAGTTATAACCAAAGAAACCCAGGCCAGTACAACATCTTTTTCTTTACCTCTGCCCTGTATATTGACAAAGAAAAATGTTATGTTAGCTTCTAAATTTCCTACCTCTCAACCTAATTAGATTTAAGTTATGATGTTAAAAGAAAAACTGTTTGTTTTCGATTGTACTTTGTTTTAAAAGTGGTTTAGTTGAATATTATCAAGTATACGTATTGAAAAATGTTTTTTACAGCAAGCAACCAAAAATGGAAGAAATTCGAACATCATGTTTTAGTTTTTTGCTTATATAAGCGTGATCGTCATTGAAAATGATGAATTTTAGAGGTGGTTTCATGATTTTTCATTACATATTTGATGAGATATAAGGAGATGATCGTTTTTTGGTCTTTGATCAAATTCCGGCAGAGTAGTCGATGGTGGAGGTCGGGGTTGGGTCAGAAGGAAGCTGGGTGGAAGGGGAAGTGGGGAAAAATGGAGTGGCAAATCAGAGGGAGTATAGGGTTTGGAGACCGGTTTGGGTCATGGTCGATTTTGAGTCGATGGTGGCGTCGTGGAGGGTTTCCAGGGTTGCAGTATGGGGGGAAAAGAATGAGGAGATGGCGGCGGTCCTACCCGGTGGAGTTTGGCGACGGCAAGTGGTCGGAGGTGGTCGAACGAGGTGGAGGAAGTGGATGGTTCCTTTGCCTGGACGCGGGTTTGGGTTCGAGTTTTCGAATCAGTGGTTACCGTAGGAAACTGGAATGGCCTGGGGGTTACGAAGGTCGGGGATGACTTGGGGCGATGGTCGGTGGCGATAGGTGGTGGCCAGAGATCGCGTGCACTTGCACGCGTGGATCATTGTGGGCTGTGTGCATGTTAGGAAATGAAGAAGATAAGGGAGGAAGAAAAGAGAAGAGAAGAAAGAAGGGGCGGGTTGTCTTGTTTGTTTTGTTTGGGCCGATGGGCCTGGCCCTTATTTTTTTAATATATATATATATATATAATACAAATTGTTCTCACTTTAAAACCTATTACTCTTTTTAAAACAATCATTTTCTTTCATAAATTTTTAACAATATAGGGACTTATATTTTTATCCTACTACTAAAAAGTTTATGCCTATTTAACTTATTATAATATATGATGGAATTAAATTATTTTTTAAATAATTAAAGTAAAAAGCAATTTAAACTTTAAATTGATTAAATCCTATGTTAGCTTATATAAGATAATTATTGATGAACTTCTAAAATTTAATTAAATTAAAATTAAAAGGTTTTGTAATTAATTTTATTTATAAGTAAGCAGGATTTTAAAAAAAAATATTTAATTTGTTTTTAAATAAATATATGATGGTTTGTGATTGGTTAATATAGACTATAAATCGTTAAAATAGTCAAGATATGTGTTTTGACTTGATTTCTCTTGAGTATTTATTTCAAATTATTCTGTGCCTGTGATACTAAGTAACCAAATGAATTGAATGACTGAAATAGAAACGTTGAGACGTTTTATTGGAAATAGATATCTGTAATAAATTTCCATATATGAATATTGTCACCCTAAATATAAATGGTTATTTTAAAACAATTTACCTTTTTAAAATTTATTATTTCGATTCAAAGAGACCGGGATCGGATATCAGTGATATCCGGAACCACTTCGATTTGAAAGTCACTACGAACCTTTACGAGTTTGATTTTAGAGTTTAATATGCTGGAATTGGATTATTTTAACAAATTCAACTGTTTTAAATAAGTAACTGTATTTAGAAATTATTATAGTATCGACGGATTTCAGAAAAAGTGGTTTGGTTATAATCAGATAAGACTCGTCGTGTTGTACGAGTTACCTCTGTTTCAAATATTTTTATAACTTAAGCATTTCAGATTTAGTGGGTTTTACTCACGCTGGTTTCCAGCCTGACTCGGGTGTTACTTTATTGTAATGCTCGGGTCAGACCGAGTATTACAGATTTCAGGTTATGACGCTTCTCAGGAGACGAGCTGGATGGCAGAGACGTATTGTACGTAATTGACTATATTCCGCTGCGTATTATAGGCTGTATATTCAACAGTTAGGGACAAGTAATTATAACTGTCTAGATTTTTATATTGGTGATTATACTTTGATAACCTGTATGTATAATAACAGTTATAGCTTTCTTTTGTGTAAATGCTGTTATTGTATATTATATTTTGTTCCGCTGCGTATGTGAGATTTTGTGTTGTTATTTCTGTTTGCTTCTTCTATCTTTTTCTTCTTAAACCTTAACAACCTGGTATTTCCGACACTTGATTTCTCGGAACTCTATACAGTGAACGTATTAGTGTCGATTTTCGGTGGTTGAAAATCGCCCGGTCGTTACAATAATGCTAGTCCCGCACCCGATGGACTGAGCTCCAAGTTCTTCAAACTGCACTGGGTTGACAAGAAAGATAAAATCATATCAGTTATGCAAGAATCATTTCAGTCAGGCAAAATCATCAAAGAAATCAATCAAACTTTCATTTGTCTCATTCTGAAAATAGCCAAACCCTCTAGAATTAAATATTAAAGGCCTATTGCTTGCTACAATGTCATATACAAAATCTTGAGAAAAATCATATGCAATAGAATGAAGATTATTTTCCCCAATCTCATTGCTGAGTGTCAAAGTGCATTCATTAAACGAAGAAGTATATCCGAAAACTCACTAATGGCACATGAGCTGATTAGAAATTTCAATAAAAAAAGATGCAAACAAACTATGCCTAAAGGTTGACCTCCACAAGGCATATGACAAGATCAATAGACATTTTATACTTCACATGCTCGGTTCTATGGGGTTCCCAACAAAGTTTGTCGACCTTATTAGTGAATGCATTTCTACACCTACCTTCTCTATTTTGATTAATGACATTCCCAAAGGTTTCATTGGTTCCAACAGAGGCATCAAGCAAGGAGATCCCCTATATCCTACCTTTTTGTTATTGCGATGGAATTTTTCACTCTTCGGATGGAGTTGGCTAGTCATAACAAGCAATTCTAGAATATTCACAGTTTCTAGCCTAGAGTTAGTCATCTCTCATATGTGAATGACCTGATCATTTGCATAAAATCAAGTTCTGAATCTACAGCAGCTATTAAATCGATTTTTTATAAATTCAGAAGAGAAAGTGGGACTCAAATTGAATGAAATTAAAACTAAATGTTACTTCAATAAATTCTGCAAAAGTAAGAATGAAGTCCTTAATATTTTGAATGTAAAGGAGGGTGATTCTCCTGTCAAATACTTAGGAATGCCTTTGTCATCCAACAAAACCACTGACAGGTAATGTGCCGAGCTGATTTCCAAAATCAAAGACAAACTTCAAGCTTGGAGCTCTAGACTTCTATCTCTGGCTGGGTGTACAGAACTTGATCCACACTGTCATCTAAGTTAAAGTTAACTTCCGGTTACAAACTTTCCAATTGCCAGATGCTTCTTTGGATAAAATAGAAAAGATTTGTGTTGACTTCATATGGAAGAGTGGATTGCATAAAATTAAATATGAGGATTTGTGTAGACCTAAGAAAGAAGGAGGTGTAGGTTTAAGAAGATAGAAGGATATGAGGGAAGTCTTAATGATGAAACAAACATGGAAAATTGTCAATTCTAATGGATTATATGCTAGACGGATGAGACAAAGGTATATCAGGGACAATTTTTGGCAAAAGGCTATAGATAATAATGCATCTGCCACTTAGAAAGCTATCATGAGGATTCGAAGCAAACTAGCATCATGTTGTACTAGAGAAATAGCTAAAGGAAGGGACACTGACTCATGGCGAGATCCATGGATTCAAGAAGAGTCGTTGATTGATAAACTGGGCCTGAATACATACTCTACCTATGGTTGCTAGTAAAGACAGTTCAGGAGCTAATTCAAAATGAGTGTGATTTTTCAATTAAAATCTGGGATTTATGTAATCGCATGGCTAAATTAGCTACTCAATTGAATAAAATGTTGGAAGTAATCAATTACCTGACCGACGGTAGTTACCACGAAGACCTTAAAACCAAATTGAGTACAATTGTTCTCACTGTTGCTATTTGGAGTGTTTGGAAGGAAAGGAATCGTCACATATTCCAACACAAGAACAAAAGCCCAATTGAATCAGTAAGTTGGCCTTTGGTGACATGCAATTGGTGGTGGAAAGAATTGAAGAGAAGTTGCTTACCAGGCAGGGATGAAAAGCAACTGATACTGTAGTAACGGATTTGTGCTTGCCATCGGTAGAAACACCAAGTAGTAGCTTTCAATTCCAGCCGCTATGAAGCTTAATTTTCGAGCTTGACTTTAGGTAGAAGAAGGCAAAGTATTAAAGGAATGTTTTACTTTAGATGTACTTTCTATATGTTTAGTTAAAGTTTTATTTTGTTCACGTGTGTTTGTATGTGGCGTGTGGGCCGATCACTTTGGGCTGCGTATGCCTAATAAAGATTTTACCAACTTTCAAAAGAAAATTATATCATCTATATGCATATATGTATATGTGTGTGTGTGTATATATATCTATGTGTGTATTAAAAAAAATTATACATACATATATTCCTCTCGATTTAAAAACAATTTTAATTTTAATATAATTTATAAATATTTAAAATATACATATATATACTTATAAATTACAATGTTAAAACTCTATGTACATGTTTATATATATACGCTATTTATATAAAATTATTTAAATAAAACATAGTTTGTATATGTTCACACACACACACACACACACACACACACACACACACACACATATATATATATATAATATTTTGAATATATAAATTAAAGTATATAAACATACATTTTGGACAATATATTTGTGTACTAGATGAGCTAACACGTCGTTACAGTGTAAATCCCCTCTATGTTACACATGCACGAACACACACATATATGCATATGATACACGTATATATATATATGTATGTATGTATATATGTATTTATTTATGTATGTATGTATGTATATAAAATGTAATAATAATTACATAAAATAAAACTATATTATAAATTTAAATAAAATAAAGATTTTCTTTAAAAGAAATTTAGAAATGTTATAAATTAATTATATTTCATAAGCCCAATAAAGATTCAATATGGTACTTTTTAAAAAATTCACCCATTACTTCTGCTGCGGGCCGACCTAGTTTCATTGGATACATCACTTTACCACTTTGAAAATTGTTATGAAATGCTTGCAAGTAAAAAATAAATAAATTCTGACGATGCGAAAAACTTACTAAATGTTCAAACCAAAAGCACAAATCTTACAAATTAGGATTCTATGCTAGTTCAGGAGACCATAGGAGCGAAAGATACTAAGACGAAGAACAATTTCATAACAATTTTAGATTCTCGGGTACTCGCAACGTAAGAAAGGCATGCGAAGCAGAATAGCGAAAGAGGTGTTGCTCAAGAAAAAAAGCTAATTGTGATGAATACGTTTCATGACGTTGAGCAAAAAATGTTGATTCTTGAGTGTTAGAAGCATAAAACCACGATTATGAAAAAGATTTGACAAATATGGATGAAGCTACAAAACGGTATATTTTTTATTCATATCCACCTGGAAGTTCCTGTATATATTCACTAGATCGTCAATCATCATTTTCGAAGTTGGACTCTTTAAGACGGTTCAGCTCTAACATTCAACACCAGTGTTAGGGGTTGAATATTTGTAGATGTTCTGCCGCCTTCCAACCATGGTTCATGTTGGAAACTGAGAATAGCGTTGTGAACCTTTAATATTTTCTTATGAAAATAGGAGAAAATTTTAAATTTTAGTAAATTGAAAAATAAGTATAACAATTGGGAAATTAAGGATTTATGGAATTAGAGGTTAGATAAAGTTAAAGATCTAAATGTAAATATACTTAGAAAATAATCTGTAACGCAGAAAATAAAGTTTGAAGATGAAAATTACAATTAAGAGAAACTTGTGTGTTATTTATTGTTTGTCGCATATTATATATTTTTGGTGTGTTTGAAAAAATACCAAACTTCGAATGTATAATTTATAGTTTTATTCCTCAAAGCAAGAAAACTCCAGGTATATTTTGATAAATGAATGGTCAAAAATACAAATGGATGCTCATGCACAATACAAAACAACCCTTATTTCAAAACTTTTTAAACAAATACGTGTAGGTACCTCCCTCATATAGAGTCGTTTTTTTTAAAACTAATCTTTATTTTCTCAGAGTAAAAAAATCCTACATCCGTTTTGATAAATAAATGGTTTTATTAAAAAGAAAAAGTCAAGTTGATGTCCATGCACAAATACAAAACAACCCTTGTTTCAAAACTTAGAATATACCCATAAGTAGAATTAAAAAGCTAAGACTTTATTTGGTTTGTCATTTTTAGTTTTGTATTTTCATCCAAAAATTATACACAACATATGTATTTTTGAAAAACAACAAATTCGAAAAATGATGCTAACATATAAAATAGAAACCATTTTGTTTTATGTTTTGAGAAATAACAAAAGAATTCCCTTCCATCATCGCTCCATCATCTCCACCGTCATCGTAATTGCCTAACTTTTTTTATTTTTCTTTTGTTATCCTAATATTTTGTTATGAATGTTGAAAATGCAAAACGCAAAACAAAAAATGAAACCAAATAGACCATAATATTCCGTGTATTATAATTAAGGAAACTAATATTTGCTTTCCTAGAGTAAGAAAAGCCTAGATCTCTTTTGATAAATAAATGGATTTCTTAAAAAATACAAATGGACGTTCATGTACAAATACAAAATAGCCCTTATTTTAAACTGAAAAAATACGTCTACCTCTCCCTCTTATTAGAACTAAGTCACGCAACCTTAGCTCCGAACAGTTTGGAACTCACATGAGCAATTTACCGAGTAATTTCAATGCTTCATCGCTGAAAAATTACGTATTATCCCTCTCCAAAACACTAAAACCCAGTTCCCCTCTTCTCTCTCTTCTTCTCAAAACAAATCTCCTTCCGCTCAATACAAGCTCTCTCTCCCCACCACTCGTTATCTACAACTCAATCATCTCCTCCTTTTCTCACTCTCATTTCCATTCTCTCTCTCTTCAAACTTTCTCTCTCCTCCATCATCTCTCGTTTCCTTTAGACTCCTACTCCATCTGCAGCTCCCTCATTTCTGCAATCTCGGTAACCCAATATTCCGGAAATACAATACATTCACATGCGTTAAAAGCTTCACATTTATCCAATGTTTTTGTCTGTGGTGCATTGATTGATTATTACGCGAAAAGTGGCTACTTGGAAGATGCTCATAAAGTGTTTGACGAAATTCATGTGAAAAACATTGTCTGTGCAAATTCACTTATGAATAGTTATTTCGAGAAAAAGTTATGGAATGATGGCATTTCTTTCTTTCGAAGAATCCACTTTTTAGGTTTAGAGCCCAATGTCTTGACTTTATGTTGTGTGCTTAGAATATGTGGAGAAGCTTCTATTATTGGGTTGGGCATGCAAGTCCATGCATGCTTAACTCGTAAAACCGAGTCTTTACAAAAAGATATGTTCTTGCTGAGCTCTCTAATTGAAATGTATGGTAAATGTGGACTTGTAAGCAAGGCTCTACTTGTGTTTGAATCTACCAAACTTGATAGAGATATCGTGCTATGGACTTCAATGATTAATGCATGTGGTCGCAACGGAATGTTCGATGAGGTGATTAGATTATACGAGGAGATGTTGAAAGAAAATATAAAACCAGATAAAGTTGTGTTTTTGACAGTTATTTCAGCTTGTGCGCGATCAGGAAATGTTCATAAAGGATTAAAGTATTTTGATTGTATGAGAAAAGAATACGGATTGATGCCAGAATCAGAGCATTATGGTTGTGTTATTGACATGCTATGTAAAGCAGGGGAGTTAGAAATTGCACTGAAGTTAGTAGATGAAGGTAGTAATGGTGGAAATGTGAAATTTGGAGTTAGTGTATGGGGAGCTATACTTACTGCTTGTAAAAATTGTGGAAATGTGGATGTTGGTAAGATTGCAGCTATGAAAGCTCTTGAAATGGAAGGAGATAATGTGGGGATATACATGGAGCTGTCGAATTTGTATGCTAAGTTTGGGATGTGGGATGAGATTGTGAAGTTGAGGGAGGTGATGAAGGTTAGAGGATTGAGGAAAGATGTTGGGTTTAGTTGGTTGGATTAGGCAAGAATATGAACTTCAGTACATTTGCTAGAATCTTTCCTCTTTTCTCTTAAACTTTGATATTTTGATTGTAATACAATTAGTTAACAATTTTTGTGTGCAAGTATGTAGTTACAAAATATCTTTAGTGTATTAATGGAATAACCAAACCTACCATTTGTGAGATTTGCGTATTGTAAGAGAGTCAAAATAAAACTATTTAAACCCAATTTCATACATACACAAATCTAAAAAAACTTGGACAAAAACATCACTGCCTCCGACATCTGCTTCCTCTACTATTACACTTACTCAAAATTTTCAGATCCAAATTTTCCTTGTTCATTTCAAACCAAATCACAAAATTACCACCTGTCTTCTCTCTCTTCGTACAAACAAATGCAGTAAATAGCGATGGAAGCTTTCGACGACCGCCGACGGCAATATCCAACGGTTAACGAACTCCATGGCGTTTTCGTAAATAAAATATAGTAGCCGTCGAAAACCGACGAAAATTAGCCGTCGGCGACCGTCGAAAGCCGTCGGAAATTATCGTGTATACAGGGTTCAGGTCGAGAGCTTTCTTCATTATTCCCTCTTCCTCAAAATCAACCCAAATCCCTAACCCACCACCACCTCCCCGTCGTCAGCCTACCCCCGCGCCTCCCCTGTCATCTCCAACTTTATCATTCACCGCTATCGACAAGCCTAGACTCTTCATCAATCTCCAATCAGGTTTTATTTCTAATTAATTTTGATTTGTTAAATTAGGGTTAATTTGTTGTTATGGTTGTAAAATACCATATTGATTGTTTTTTATACCCTATTGAATTCTAATTAGGTTGTTATTATAATTGTTTATTATTTAAATGTTGAGAGAGAAAAAAAATTTAGTTTATATGTGCGTTAAGTGGTGTATATGTGTTTGATTAATTAGTGCATTCACGCATTAGGGCTAGTTTGGATTAATTAGAGTCAATGCTCAGGATTTAATGTATGTGTTTTTAAGATGACGAAAACGACGATTTAATGTATGCGTTTCTTAGAATATAAATAAATTATTGTAAAAATTGTTGTATAATATGTTTTACTTTTTATAAATCCCTTTGAGAATTTTTGGCTCCGTTTGACAAGTATTGTATATGATCATTGTATGGATGTTCGTTTTTATCACCAAACGGATATTTATATTCATCCGATACAATATTTGTCGGATTTTTTCCTGTATTGGACAAGCTACAAACACAATAGAGTAATTATATTTGAAAATCATTTCATTTTAAACGGTACTACACGCATATGTGTACGATACAGGGAACAAGGGGAAGTGTTGCCAAAATTTTGTTGAATCGTTTAAAATGAAACGATTTACAAAATATAATTACTACTATGTTTGTAATGGGAAGTAGGACAACCAACCATCAAAGTGTAAAACAATAACCTAAAAATTGTAGATTATATTCATATAATAATTTGTGTAAATCCGTTTGAAAATAAACTTAAATAAAATAATATTATATATTTGCGAAAATTTAAATGTATGATTTAACTGAAAAATAAAACGTCAACAAGTAAATGATTAATACGTTTTTATGTTTTAAAGTAGAAAAAATGATCAATTATTTTATCGATCGGAGCTGGATGTACCAATAAAGAAGAGAAATTGGAGGCTCAATAAGTGAACATTTTCAAAATGGTGTACACGTCTTTATTGAATTCGCTTTAAGTAATAATAGGAACGACGAAGAAATTCATTGTCCATGTAGTAGTGCAAATTATTGAAGCATTTGATACCGGATATGATAATAGTTCACTTGCGCCAATATGGTTTCGTGCCGAATTATTGGGTGTGGGATCGTCATGGAGAACTTATAGCACCTAATCCCGTACATTCGGAGGAGGAGGTGGATACTGAAATTGTTCCGACGAATCTCATAGAAGATATGATTGAAGATGCAGCACGTTTAATTTTCCCTACTCTTGAAGTTGATGGTAACGATGTTAATGTCGAAGAAGAACCAAGTATTGGAGCAAAAAGAATTTATGATTTATTGGATGCTGCTAAGAAACCCTTTGGGATGGTTGTACAAGCGGTACTCAACTATCAGTAACTGTAAAATACATTGCGATGAAATCAAAATACAATTTACAGAAGCCGGGTTTACAGTTATAGTACAAGCTGCAAAATGGTATATGCCACCCGATAATTTAATGTGCGAAAATCATTATGAAGTGAAAAAATTTATGTCTGCTTTTGGTTTGCCGTATCAAAAAATAGATATATGTTTAAATGGCTGCATATTGTTTTGGAAAGAAGACATCAATCTTAGAAATTGTAAAATATGTAATCAAGAAAGATACAAACCAAGAAAACAAAAGGGAAAGGAAGTTCCGTACAAGCGTATGCATTACTTACCTATCACTCCTAGGCTTCAAAGGTTATATGCATCTTCTGTAACCTCGCATCATATGAGATGGCACTATGTGAGAACTCAGGAAGAAGGTACGTTAACACATTCAGCTGATGGAGAAGCATGGAAGCATTTTGATAAGACATACCATGCTTTCTTAGCGGAGAGCCGTAATGTTAGACTTGGTTTATGTACGGATATATTTTCACCGTTCTCTCAATTTAGTTCAAAATGTTCATCTTAGCCTATAATCGTTACACCTTACAATTTACCTTCGTGGATGTTTATGAAAACTCCGTATATGTTTCTCACTATTATCATCCCTGGCTTTGATGATCCGACATAAGAAATCGATGTATATTTACAACCGTTGATCGAAGAGTTGAAAACATTGTGTTATGAAGGTGTTGAAATATATGACATTTCAAAAAAAAGAATTTTCGTATGTTCGCTTCTTTATTGTGGACTATAAGTGATTTTTCTGCGTATGCAACACTTTCGAGTTGGAGTACGGCTGGTCGTCTAGCTTGTCTTTACTGCATGGAAGAAACACGAACATTTACTGTCATCGGGTTTTCTCCATATTAATCATGCATCCTTTTAGAAAAGATAGAAAAAACTTTGCAATTAATTGACTTCAGACCTTGCGACCACCAAAGATTTGGTCAAGCGAAGATATTTATGAGTGTAAAGGATTATTCAAAAATACATGAAAGTGACGAACAAATAGAAATTCAAGGTAAATCGACAATTCATAATTGGTGCAAACAAAGTATATTTTGGGAGTTGGCTTATTGGAAAAATCTCCTAATTTGTCATAATATCGACGTGATGCACAACGAGAAAAAATATGTTCGATAATGTATTTAACACAGTTTTGAATGTTAAAGGAAAGACTAAAGACGATTTGAAATCAAGACGTGACATAGAGGCAATATTTAATCGTCCCGAGCTTCATATGAAGCCAAATAACACAAAAAAACCCAAAGCATGCTATGAGCTAGACAGTAACCAAGTTAAAGTTCTGTTAAAGTGGGTGGAAGGACTAAGATTTCCTGGTAGGATTTACTCTAATCTGCATTGATGTGTCGACTATAAGAACGGTAAACTGAGTAGGATGAAAAGTCACGATTGTCATGTAATGATGGAACATTTGTTACATGTCGCTTTCAAAGAACTGTTGCCCACAAAAGTTTGGACGGTTGTAACAGAGCTTAGTTTGTTTTATAAGGAGTTTTGCTCAACTACGTTAAAAGTTGATCGTCTACGTAAACTTGAGGAAGAAATTCTTATACTGCTCTGCAACCTGAAGAAAATATTTCCTCCGGGTTTCTTTAATGTAATGGAGCATTTATCTGTTCATCTTCCATTTGAATCACGTCTTCAAGGTCCTGTGCAATATGGATGGATGTATCCGTTTGAAAGATATTAATATTGAGTATGTTAAATTTCAACTGTAACATCCCGCCTTTTTGTACGCTTTAAGCAGACACACGTGCCAACTCAAACCATACAGAAGGGCGGACTGTTATTGGTGTGAATAAGAAAAAGCAGAGAAAGAAGAAAAAACAGAAACTCACAGCGGAATGACAAAATATAATAATCAAATAACAGTTCATGAAGCTGTATACAAAACATTTGATTATGCTTATACAATACAAAATCAGAGTTACACATATCAGAGATAAATACATAACATTGCAGCGGAACAATAAGATGCAGTGGAATAATATAATAAATAATAATACAATCTTCGTCTTCATCCTCCGGAAATAAGGTCTTCAAATCCTAAAGTTTAACTACATGTAATAAAATTTAATTATAATTATTCTTAACAGGTACTTAAATCATCTAAAGAAAAAAGTGAGACAAAAAGCACGAGTTGAAGGTTCGATATGCAAATCATAAATCGAAGAAGAAGCTTCGTTCGTTTTCTCTCATTATTTCAGTGACAATGTGAACTTATCTTTTGAAAGTGCTACGCGAAATAATGAGGGCATTGAACAAGATTCTTCTGAATCAGTGTTATCTATTTTTAGACAGCAGGGACGAGACAACAGGGACGCCCTGCTGAAAAATGTGTGGAAGTATGGTTAGACGATAGAGATTACCATGTAGCTCACATATATGTTCTTCTTAACTGTGCAGAAGTTGTGCCATTTATTAGGTATTATTAAATAACACATATTAAATTATTTACTTGACCAATACATGTGTGTATTCATTATAATGCAATATATTATCTATATATGCAGTATTTACGAATCACAGCATCCAAGCGGCGTTATCAGCAAAAATTTGGCTACTTGGTTTTCGAACCACGTATATGATTCGGTAAATTGTGTGGTCGATGAAGGGTTGAAACATCTTGGGATGGAACCAAAATGAAAAGTCAAGACATATCCAATATTCTTTGTCGATGGATACCAATTCAACCCCAAAGAATATGGAGTTGGAAAATTAACCAACAATACCGGTGTATATGTTAAAAGTAGTGATGATCTAAATGATCACATAAATGATTTTTACGGCGTGTTAACTCGGATTTTGCAATTAACATATTTCACCAGACCTGCGGAAGAAGTTTATTTGTTTAGATGCAACTGGTTCAGTAATGTTCCACGTTTTGGAATCAACGTGCCCTAAAAATATAATATTATTGAAATAAAGAATACATCACGTTATCATAAGTATGATCCGTTTATACTAGCAAAACAAGCCCTACAAGTTTATTATGCTTCTTATCCATCTCTAAAAAGAGAAAAAGAAGATTGGTCGTCAATTTTTAAAATGAAGGCAAGATTTACGTTTGATGGAAAGAATATTCCAGATGAACAAGCGTACCAAGCGGATATCGAGGAAAATGGTGAAATTACAATAACAAATGATCAAACCGATTTTGGACCTCTAAATGATGAATCAAAATGTATTAGTAGAAGCATTTGAGACCAAATAGGAAAACAGTATAGAGTACGAGACAGAGTCTTAATCATAAAACGACGATGGCAGATTTAATAGTATACATGTTGAAAAAAGGTAATTTATGGGAGTACTGATGTTACACTTTTTTGTAAGTTATATGCGACTATTGATGTTAAATCTTGACGTGTTTACTCATAATTGAATGATATGTTCTGTCATAATAAAATAATATGTATATGACAAGTATTACAGATGTCTTTCTTTAGGCGGCGGAGTTCTTCGCAGTTCGGTTCTCCCTCTTCGTCTCATAGAGGGACCGTTCGCAGCGGAGGTGATGGCAGTGGCCCGTCCCATGAGGCGCCGCGTACGGTAGTTAGATTGCTATCGAAAGCAGATGGCTCGTAAGTATTAAATTTACTTCAGCATTATAAATATTTTGTATGATATATTAGTCATGATTTGTCTTTACCATATTTAATGCAGGGGTTTTGAGTTTGAGCCTTCCAATATAGTGCTCAACATATCTAGGCAGGCATAATTGAGCCATATGACTGCATGTTGGCTAAAATGGAGTAGGATCTCTAAGCATGTTCGGAAGAGCATCTGGTAGGACTTTCTGGTAAGTGTAAAATTATATATCATTATATATAATCACTTTACAATTTGCTGACTAAGTATAAATGTATAACTTATATTTTTCAACATATATACAAGGTGCGGTAGACCTGCAAGAGGAGGATGTTGCTCTTTGCTAGCGCCACTGGAACTCCAAAGTTGCAAAGAATTACCGGGATACGATGTCGACCATTAGAAAATCCGGAAAGAAGCCAAACTGGATGGGCACCGGTGTATGGGATGCTTGGGTCGCATGGTGGGGTAGCGATGAGTTCAGGTAAGTCTATCAGTTGTCACCTTAATTTGTTCAGTAGAGAATACATAATTTATACCTTTAAAATATAATCTTAATTTCTAATTTGCAGGCGGAGTCAGACAGGAACTCGGCGAACAGGTAGAAAAATCCAGTCGCACAACGTGATGGCTCGAAATCATTTCAGCATCATCGCGAGGACCTGGTAAATTGATTAATTGCAATTACAAACAGTTATTACATTTTTGTATAAATTTATATGAACAACGATAATATACGCCAATTATTGCAGGAAAGAGCGAATAGGGCTCCTGTCTCGCATATAGACGTATTTGTGCATACTCATACCGTCAGGCAGACCGACGATGAAGCATCGGTGACATATGCCTGGCATGAGGATGATAAAGCATACGCCGCACATGCCATGTAATATTTACTTGTATTTAAGTTATAAGTTATCACTAATGATCATTTTAATTAATTAGTAATAAATTATTATAATAATGTCATGTAATATTTACTTGTATTTAATTTTGCATTGTAGGAAAAATTTATGCAAGCACGTGCGCAAATGCTTGAGCATTCGGGACGGGAGCAGTTGACCACTGATGAGGAGAACACTATCTTTGACTCCGTTATGGACCCGACACAGAGGAATAGGCGCTATGGCTACGTCAATCAATCGGTAATTTATAAAAATTAACTAACTTGTAAAAATTGCTTAATTTTTATAAAAGTTACAAAATAACTTAAACATATTTCGACTTGTTTTGTAAGCTCGGGCCTCATAAAAAGCCTATCAAAAGGCTCAGGACAACGCTGAGATTAATGAGCTTTGACAGCAGATCACAGCTGAAGGAGCAGGACCACCTCCGAGCAGTGCAAATGGAGCAACTGAACCAGCATTTGGTCAAGTATATGGAGCGTCATGGAGCATTTCCTTCGTCTAGTGGTTCCGGAGCCGATGACGAGTCATGAGATACGTTTTGCAGTTTTTGTTTTTAAAACTTGTGTATATATACAATGAGAGATGGTGAGGTTGACTTGTGGACATTTGGTGCTTGATATTGATTTGTGGGGTTTGATGTTGGATGTATATATTGTACATAGATGCTGGATTTAGACATTGTGGGGTGATGATGGATGGTATTGATTTGAATGTTTGAGTTTGAGATGGTAATGTTTGAGTTTTATATTATTATTGATATTGAGTTTAGCTTGTATATCTGATATATATTGATTTTAATGTGTTGTGATATATATTGATATTGATGCACGGTTGGACTGCTGAAAAAAAATTACCCAGATTTTGAACAGCTTATAGGTCGAAATATTCCGACGGCTTTCCATATATACCGACAGCTTCCAACGGTTTTCTGACATGTTTTTAAGCCACGTAGACGTCTTCACCATTGGAAAAAACGTCGGAACTGCCATCGAAAAAGCCGTCGGAGGCCATCGCAAATTTGTCATTGTTTCCGTCGAAAATGAACGAAAGTCGTGTTCTATATACCGACGGCTTCCAACAGTCGTTCCTTGTAGTGAAAATCTAGCCTCCTGTCTCTCTTCCAACGACATCAAATTTCTCTCCCAATCCACTTCCCTGGTCCTTCGTATGTACAAAATCAATTGAAGGTTTTAGGAAGTTCTTGACTTTTCTCATAAACGATTTAAATTGTTGGAGGTTAGTGTTTTTATTTTTTTCTTGTTAATTTGAGTTATCTTTATAGTTTTTAATGGTAAAATTGGGAATTAGTAGTCGCATTTGTTGGAATAATTCAACAGAACGGGGTCGCATATGTTAGTAACTAAATGTATGCGCTATATTTTGACTAAGCCTAATTAAGACAATTTCGAAATGAATATCTTATGACTTAAAAGGGTATAATCGTCATATAGAAATATAATATGTAGATACACATACTGCTGCATGTACTTGGCGATATGCTGGTCTAGCAACTGTGTGGTCTCTATGGCCTGCCGACGGTTCTGCTCCTCCAGCTGCGTCACTCTAGCCCGCAAATCTTCGATCTCTGCTAGATCGATCTGAGCTCTAGTCTGCCTACCCCGTCTCTGACTGCTGGCCTGTAATAAATATTTAATTTAACTGTGTGATCTCTGTAAGTGTATGTACTGAATTAAAAATATGCATATATCTGGCAAACTAAATTAAATAACATGTCTTTTTCGTTATTTTTATTTTTGAAATGACATTTAAGTAACGAATTAATATATTTTGGTAATGCATAATATTTTCATAACGAAGTGACTCAAAACCAATGTACCGAATTTGAAAACTTATATGATACCCAGTATATTATTTACTTACCACTTGATTGCCAAATCTGTACTGTCTGCCATGCTCCGATGGATCCATAACTGACTCAAAAATAGCATCCTCCTCATCCGTCGTCAACTGATCTCGACCCGTATCAGCAAGGAGTTTCTGGCGCTGCTCCATAAACTTTTCCTGCATTAACAAATTAATATCATCGTATCTTCTTTCATTATATTTTAACAAGTAGAACAATTACTAATACTGCATAAAATGAAATATGCTTACATGGCTCTTGGTGGATTTATTGTCGTGCCATGTAAACGAAACTGTCCCGTCCGGATTTACATGCTCGATAGCATGCGTACGAGTAAACACGTTCATATAGCCCACGGGACCATGCGCCTCAGCTTTCTGAAATTGATTTTTACATACAATTATTGTACATTTGAAATTATATAGCACAAACTATTTACAACTTGCATTCAATAAATTTACCAACTCCTGCCGATACTGCTGAAATGACTTCGACCCTCCGCGATGAATGACGGGATTTTTATTTCTATTTGCAGAGTTTCTTTCCGACTTTGCCTGTACATTCAAAATTCGATACATTATTTATCGATCATGTATTTTTTGATATTTACTACCAGTCAAATAATTTAAAAAAAATTAGTATACTTTCCTTCGCCTCGTCAGTTTCCCAGTATCCCAACCATGTTTGCCATACGCTCTTCCCCATCCAACGTGGTTTCTTACTTGATTTCTTGATTTTGGATATCAGTCCCTATAGTTTTTACGCATCTTCTTCATCCAATACCCTCGTGCCAACTGCATATCATTTGTCTGAATGTCTACCTCAGCCCATGGTTCACGATAAAAAGCAAAAAGAATAATAAAAAGCAAAAAGAATATTAAACTGTAAACGATAAACAGTAAATATACTTACTAGGACATCCTGCCAAATACACTACTATGTGGGGAGGGATGTTATCCCACTTCGGCCAACACGCACTCATCCTACTCCGGTAAGAAACTCTAAAAATGTCCAACACAACCTTCGAGGGAAGTAGGTCGAACCCCCTGTTTTTAAATATGATACAGATAAGTACGTATGTATATAAATAAAATAAGATGCTGAATAAAATTTAATTCTTACCCCTCTGCTCTAGGTACTAATGAAACTATAGGACGCTGTGTTGCTTGCGATGGACCACTGCCATCGCCTCCTGAAGATCGGGAAGAGCTTCTACCTCTATATGACATTACGGTAATCCTGTGACATATATACACATCATTTCAAAAGAGAATAATAACATGATAATGAAGTATATTTCATATGTAAATGACATCAATGGTATAAATTGCTAAATTAACGACTGAAATGGAAATAGAAATGGAAGTGTATTATACCTGATTCATAATGGGTCTCATGTTCCGACGATAAGCAGATTACATTGCATTTTTAATAAAAATTGCTAAATAGATGACAAATGGAAATGACATAAAACATGTAAACAATGGTAAACGTATAGATTTCGTTTCATAGTTACATCAATTTCATAATACATCAAGAATTCAACATAGTTACATCGATTGAAAAAAATCAGATTCGGATTTTAATCAATCATCACCGTCTTCTGATTCAGATTCGGTCTCGTTTTCTACGATATTTTCCTCTGCACTATCAAACGCTTCTACCAAAACATTTGATTCATTGATCAAAGGACCAAAATCTGTATGATCGTCTGTAATTATTATTTCGTTATTTTCCTCAAGATCTGCCTGATAAGCTTGTTCGTCTGGAATATTCTTCCCATCGAATGTAAATCTGGCCTTTGTTTTAAAAACTGCAGACCAATCTGCTTTATCTCTTTTTAGAGACGGATAAGGAGCGTAATAAACTTGCAATGCTTGTTTGGCTAGTACAAAAGGATCGTACTTGTGATAGTGCGATGTATGCTTTATTTCGATAAGGTTATAATCCTTGTGCACATTAATTCCAAAACATGGAACATTGCTAAACCAATTGCATCTAAATAGAAACACCTACTCCGCGGGTCGTGAGAAATATGTCAGTTGCAAAATTTGTGTTAGAACGCCATAAAAATCATTTATGTGATTTTCTGGATCGTCGCTACCTTTTACAAATACACTAGTATTATTCGTTAATTTTTCTGCACCGTATTCTTTGGTGTTAAATATATATCCATTGACGAAATATATTGGATATGTCTTAACCACTCTTTTTGGTCTTATCGCAAGATGCTTGAGATGACTCTTGTTCGTCGCCTTCGTCATTACGAGGAACACTTTTGGTCACTGAAATAGTGAGAGAAAAAGAACGAAGCTTCTTCTTCGATGTAAGATTTACATATCAAACCTTCAACTCGTGTTTTTTGCCTCACTTTTTTCTTCAGATGATTTAGATAAATATGGAAAATTAATTTACATTAACTTCATGGTCGAAAATGCAATTAAATTACGCGATAACATATTATATACCTCTCAAATGGATACATCATCCATATTGGACAGGACCTCGAAGTCGTGCTTCAGATGGGAGATGAACAGGTAAATGTTCCATTACATTAAAAAAATCTGGCGGAAATATTTTTTCTAATTTGTGGAGCAATATAGGAATATCTACTTCAAGTTTACGTAAACGTTGCACTTTTAAAGTAGTCGAACAAAGCTCTTTGTAAAACATACTAAGATCCATTACCACCTTCCAAACTTTTAACGGCAGTAGTTCTTTGAACATAACGGAAAATAAATTTTCCATCATTATGTGACAGTCGTGGCTTTTCATTCCGCTCAATCTACCGTTTTTAAACTCAACACATCTACGAAGATTTGATTATATTCCATCAGGAAATCTTAACCCTTCCACCCATTTTAACAAAACTTTAACTTGATTATTATCTAATTCGTAACATGCTTTGGGTTATTTACTGTCATTTGGTTTCATATGAAGCTCAGGACGTTTGCATAATTCTTCTATATCGCGTCTTGATTTCAAATCATCCTTCGTCTTCCCTTTCACATTCAAAATTGTGTTAAAAACATTATCAAATACATTTTTCTCATTGTGCATCACGTCTATATTATGACGAAGCAGAAGATGTTTCCAATACGGCAACTCCCAAAAAATAGTTTGTTTGCACCGGTTATGAACAATCGATTTGCCTTCAATTTCTGTTTGCACTCCAATTTCATATATCTTTGGATAGTCCCTAACAAGTTCATATATGTCTTCGCTTGACCATATCGTCGGTGGTTGTCTGGTTTCTACTCTATTAGCTAAAAAGTTTTTCTTGTCTCCTCTGAAGGGATGATTTACATGGAGAGAATATCGATGATAGTCAAACCATGAAATTTTCTTACCATGAGGTAAAGAAAACGCTCGTGTTTCATCCATGCAATATGGACATGCTAGACGACCGGCAGTACTCCATCCTGAAAGCATTGCATAGGCAGGAAAATCACTTATAGTCCACAACAAAGAAGCAAACATACGAAAATTTTTCTTCTTGGACACATCATATGTTTCTACTCCTTCATTCCACAGTATTTTTAACTCCTCAATCAACAGTTGTAGATATACATCGATTCCTTGTGTCGGATCGTCGGGGCCAGAAACGACAATAGTAAGAAACATATATTGTGTTTTCATACACATCCATGGAGGTAAATTATACGGTGTGACGATAATGGGCCAGGATGAATATTTAGAACCAAATTGAGAAAATGGCGAAAAACCATCCGTACATAATCCAAATATAACATTTCGACTCTCCGCTGCAAAATTTGGATACGTTTTATCGAAATGCTTCCATGCTTCTCCATCGGCCGGATGTGTCAACGTACCATCTTCCTCCGTTCTCACACTATGTCATCTCATATTAGATGCAGTAACAGAAGATGCATATAATCTTTGAAGCCTTGGAGTGATGGGTAAGTAATGCATACGCTTGTACGGAACTTTCTTCCCCTTCTTTTTTCTTGGTTTGTATCTCTCCTGATTACAAATTTTATAATTTCTAAGGTTTGTGTCTTCTTTCCAAAACAACATGAAGCCTTTTAAACATGAATCTATTTTCTGATAAGGTAAACCAAAAGCCGACATAAGTTTTTTAACTTCATAGTGATTTTCATACATTAGATTATCGGACGGCATATGTATTTTTGCAGCTTGTACAACAGCCGTAAACCCGGCTTCAGTGATGTTGTATTTTGACTTCATCGCAATGTATTCTGCGATTACTGACAGATGAGTGACGCTTTTACAACCATCCCAAATAGGTTTCTTAGCAGCATCTAGTAAATCATAATTTTTTTTTGCTTTAATATTTGATTCTTCAACATTTCCATCATCGTCGTCAACTTCAACCATAGGAAACATTGATCGTGCTGCATCTTCGACCATATTTTCTATACGGGTCGTCGTAACTACTTCGTTAACGATACTTTCAGACTCTACAGAAGTATTTGCTACAACTTCTCCATGCTGATCCCAAACATAATACTAGGGTTCGAAACCGTTTTGGCACAAATGAACTTTCACAATATCTGGTAACAAATACTTCAAATGTCTACACCTACTACACGGCCAACGAATTTCTGGATCGTTTCCGTTATTACTTAAAGCGAATTCAACAAATACGTTTATACCATTATAAAAATCTTCTTTTATTGAGCCACTCAGTCCTTTTCTTTGGTACATCCATCTCCTTCGATCAACAAAATAATCAATCATTTTTCCTATTTGAGAAAATGAGTCACAAAATTAAAAAACAAAATAATCAATCATTTCATGGTCGTATAATATTTGAATTTAAAGAACTATTTCACAAATTAAAAAATATTTTCAAATATGACACATTTTATTTTTTAACGTATCGATACAAAATTTTGTACAAAAAGATATTTTTTTCCATGGTCAGACATCCTACTTCCCAATACAAACACAGTAAGCATTTACATTTCGTATATTACTTCGTCTCAAACAATTCAACAAAATTTCGGCAGCATTTCCCTTTTGTTCCCTGCATTGTACACAAATGCGTGTATGCAGGAAACAAAAAAGAAAAGTTAGGCCGAAATTTTATGAACCGTTTGAGACGAAGTAATATAAAAAATGTAAATGCTTACTGTGTTCATAACTTGTCCAATACAGGGACAAATCCAACAAACATTGTACCAGATGAATATAAATGGTCGTTTTTTGAAAAAAAAACGACTATTTATATAACGATCATGTACAACACTCGTCAGACGGGGCCAAAAACTCTCTAAGGGACATTAGTTAATTAAATGTGCGCATTTTACGAAAAAATACAGTTTTACTAACTGTTCATATTTACAAAACTATATTTTAATTTAACACGTTTATTCGACGTATTACATCAACTGAAGACTGGTTTAACATTTTGTGTCATTTTTCAATACGCACAATTACAATTTAGACTCATGCATTTTTTTTTCATAAGTCAATACGTGCACGTACAATATAATACTCCTAGCTCGTGCATTCATTTTATCTTATTCCAACTAATACAATACAATGATAGCAGCGCTACACATATATACAATCGTAGAATCAAGGCATACCCAATGATTTACATATACACGAACAACCACAAATTATACATATTTTTCACAATTTCACGATAAGAGATGAAATAGGTATACCATGGAATGCAAGAAACTATTATAACACTATTGGAAACAATTTCAATCACCAATTTGTCCTAATTTATCAACTTATGCAAATCTGGAAATATGGTAAAATTGAATTTTTCGCGAAAATAAGGGATTATACCTGAGCTAGAAAGCAAGAGAGGTTGAATACGTAGCCGGGGAGGATGCAAAAATACGAAATTAGTGATTGGAGGTTTGGGGAGTGAATTTGGAAATTTGGGGAATTTTTTTTCGTATGCTGAAATGAGGAAGAAGAGGCTCGGCTGGAGCCTGATGTTCGTGATTTTCCGACGGTTTCCGACGGCCGCCGACGGCCCGTCGGAAGCCGTCGGAAGCCGTCGCCCCACCCTGTCGCTATTTAACCCTTTTCTAGTAGTGATTATTTGTCAAAAAAATTTAATTATTACAACTAAATTATGAGATAATCAAATGAACTGTCACTAATCTTGATCTTTTGGAGAACAAGTAAAGGCTAGACCACTGTTCTGAAACACGACTGAATTTAGTGACTCTGGAAACACTGGAAGTAGGAGAATGTATCAGGTGTTATTAAAAGTGGTAAGAAGATATATGCTATTGAGTTTTTTTGATGGTCCCTTGAATTAACGTTTGATTGTACTTCAATTTTTTTTCCTTCCATTTCCTAAATATTCTGCCTTCTGATATTGCAATCTTCGAGAAAATTAATTATAGTCATTGTGTTTTGGAGCATTTCGCATAAAACAGTAATATGTGTAGGATAAAGTGTGTTATATGGTAGAGACTGGTATTATTCTGTGTATATACCGCCTACTGGAGGAGGGGGCTTTTGGTCGATTACTAAAGCATACAATGTTTATTTGAAGCAGAATAAGACAGAAGAAACTGCTTCTACTTGTGTAATGGTGCCCCAAATCAAGTCAATATGCTGACAAGGGTTGTGATTAACAAGAGAAGAAGTGATAAAAATAAAACTTCTGAAAGAAATAATCAGGGTTTGAAAATAAGAAAAGCGAAGAACGATGTTGGTAATTAAGCCAAGGAAAAGGAAAGGAATGAGTATGTCCATACATGATGCCAAACAAAATGAAGCTGACGACTATGGCTATGAGCCATATAATTGGAAACACTCGATTCTGTCATGGATGATATATGTGGGAGTTATAAAAGTTGATGAAGAAGTGAATTACATGAACAATGAAAAAAGTCAACCTTTTCTAGAAGGTTCTATAACTAGAGATGGAATTCTTTGTGGTATCTGCAATGAAACTGTTTGTGGTAATTCTAGTCTTATTGGTGATATTTTGATTCTGTCCAAGGTAGATGATCAAAATGAACATGGTGAAGACGGTTAATGGGAGCACTTGCGACGAGTCTGAATCAAATTCTAAGAAACCAGCGAAGATTGAAAGCTGGTCAAATGGTAATCTAAGTCCTATTGGTGATATTGTGATTCTTCCCAAGGTAGATGGTCAAAATGAACATTGTGAAAAGACAGGTTAATGTGAATACTTGCAATGAGCCTGATACAGATTCCAAACATGAAGCAGATTTTGACAAGGAAAATGTGGGAAATTAGTGCTACAAATTTATCGCTATAACCAAAGTCGTCCCTGATCTAAACGTCACTATTGATTCAGATGACATGGTGAATGTTAGCGCCAAAATTGGTCACTAACCCCCAAATCCAGATGAAAGCACCAAATACCAATCACAGCTCAGAGATAGAATGTATGTAGAGAGTAATAATGTGAAGAACAGTTAAAACTGAAATGAAAGCAGTAAAGAACAACAGATTTTATAGTGGTTCGGCTAACTCCGGCCTACGTCCACTCCAGAAGTTTTCTTTTTATTGCTGTAATAATCGATTACGGTTACAAAATGGCAGAGTTGCCTTAGCCTTCGAAAAGAGAAAGTAAGAGAGCAGAAAGAAGATCCCCTTTTACTGTGCCCCTGCCTCTCTATTTATAGACAAAGATGGGTTGGACTTCCCTGGTGGGCCTGGCAGCCGAGTACCTCAGCCCAAATGGAGTGGTCTCCAAATGCCGAACCATAGATGCCGAACGCTGAATGCCGAACAAGGTGTGAATGCCGAACGATCTCCTCATGCCGAACGTTGGGAGGTGCGAGGTACCGAGGTATCGAGGTACGGAGGTGCGAGGTGCAGAGGTATCGAGGTGCGAGGTACCGAGACATGGAGGTGCGAGGTATGGAGGTGCGAGGTGCAGAGGTATCGAGGTGCGAGGTATGGAGGTGCGAGGTGCAGAGGTATGGAGGTGCGAGGTATGGAGGTATGGAGGTGCGAGGTGCAATGCCGAGCGAGGTGAGGTATGCCGAGCGAGGTGAGGTATGCCGAACGACCCATCCAATGTCGAACGCTCCCTAATGCCGAACGATCCATCCAATGCCGAACGAGATTTATGCCGAGTGCTCCATCCAATGCCGAATGATACTTAATGCCGAACCTCCGTCATGCCGAACCATGTCTGATGCCGAACAGTTTCTAATGCCGAGCGCCCATCATGCCGAACGATCTCTAATGCCGAGCGCCTCTAAATGCCGAGCGCTCCTGGATGCCGAGTGCTACTGAATGCCGAGCGATCCCTCTATGTCGAACGACGATCTCTCTATGCCGAACAGCCTCCAACGCCGAACCATCCCAATGCCGAGCGACATCTGCCAAACTGCCTATCATCATTTTAAACCGAACCCATTATACTTTAGTCTCGATAGTTGTGAAGTTGTTTAAGTTAAATCCGTCTGTCCGCGACCTTGCCAAAAGGCGGGTTAACACTTGCCCCCCAAAACATGCCTTGCTGTGAAACGTGTGTTTTGAATAGCCTCAAGTCCAATATCCAAAGTATGTATGTTATCCACATCCATACTTTCCGATTCATAACCCAATCCATTACCAAGCCATCTTATCCGAGCACCACGGCCATATCTTGATCCATTTCCACGACTGTTCCGAGTCGATGTCTGATTCTTATCCAGTAACCAAGTCCTTACCCAATTCCACATCCATCTGAACCCGATTACCGAGTTCCAATCCATCCATATCCAATAACCTATAACCATATCCATGACCTCTCCGGGTCGATATCCAAATCCGGGACCGCTCCGGGTCCTTGTCCGAATCCTTAGCTATTCATAGCCAATATCCAAATCCGTAACCTCTCCGGGTTCTTGCCAAGCGCAATCCACACTTGACGACCTACGTTAAGTAATTCCATGGTGTTCATGGTTCAGTGTCCCTGAACGTCGAAGAATGTCGTGGCTTAAGTCCTAAGCCGAATCCTAGTCACTCCGGACCCTTGTCGAGCATAGTCCATACTCGACGACCTAAAATAGTAACCGATAATATATCGCCTAAGTCATAGGCCGAATCCTGGTCTCTTCGGACCCTTGCCGAGCATAGTTCATACTCGACGACCTTTTAGCCAAAATCCAGAGAAAATCCAATCAAAATCCGATCCGAAATCCAAATCCAAAATAGAAAACTAGAAACCCATATCGAAAATCCATACCAAAAAACAAACATCCAAACCATAATCCAAACCAGAAAACGAGCAAAACAGGGAGTTCAAACCAAACTCCAAAACCAAACCAGAAAAAGCAAATGTCCAAGTCAAAGGAAAAAACAGATTTCGCAAACCCGGGCGTCTCGGTAAGCCATCATCTCAGAGCATGCCTGAGGGTTATCTCCGACCCCGTACATGAGTAAGTGATTTAACCGTTTGCACGGAGTTTGTTACTTATTCCAAACCATTAAAATTAGTTGATGACCAATCGGCCACCATTCCTGGACCTCATGCCCTCGTCGTTCAAGGTAGGCGGTGGCTGCTCCTGTTCCACCGCCGCATTCCGAGTTCCGACATACTGTCAACTGACCATTCCTTATATGCTCCTCGATTATATCCTTTAGATGTCGGCAGCTGTTAGTGTCATGCCCATCCAGGTCATGAAAGAGACAGTGCCTTCCTGATGCCCTTTCACGTTCTGTGGGTTCCCTCCTCGATGGCCTTCGATAGGGAAGGCGATCTCGAGTATCTAAGAAAATCCGCTCCAACGTTGCGTTCAATCCTGTGTAAGTGGAGAACTTTGGTTCTCCCAGCGCTTCCTTTTCCCTTTATCCTTGCCCCCACCTGAGCTTTCGCCGAGTAGTCCTCCATCCTTAGTCATGTTTACTTCCTTTGACCTCACATCCAAACATGCATCCTCTTGTCGAAGAAATCTTTCAGCTCATGAAAGAATTCCCCAAGATCTAACGGTGGGTCCCGTACCAGTGATACTTTGAAATCTGAATTATCTCTGACTCCTGATACCGCAGCCATCAGAACCATTGATGAATCTGGCCGATCCACCGAAGCAACTGCTGCATTAAATCGAGTTAAGAATGTCCTGAGAGATTCATCTGCCCCCTGTTTGACTGACGTTGGTGTCATCACGTTCTTTGGCCCTTTTATGTGAACTCGAAACTGACTTAAGAATTTGTCCACCAGTTCTTTCCATGTTCCAATGGATCCATCCTCCAGCTGTCTGAACCACATAGCAGCAATTTCAGTCAAGTACAGGGGGAAACATCGGGCCATAACCTCCTCCGTTGCCCCCAGCACTTCCATATGCCTAGTGTACCTCATCAAGTGGTCGGTGGGATCCGTCTTCCCGTTGTATACTTCCAGAGTGGGTAGTTTGAAATCGGGCGGATTCCTAGCTGTCCTGATGTTCCGGGTAAACGGACTTTTGTTAACTCCCTCTGAATCCCTATTTGTCAGACCTCCGCGAATAGTCCGCCTGATAATGTCAGCCAATCCAGTGTTTCCAACTAATCCAGACTGCCCCCTAAGTCCCCGAGGAAATTCTGGCACATATTCTTCATCACGTACTCCTGGTGGCGTGCCCCCGAGCCTAGGTCCATCTAGATTGTTAACTGTTTGTTGATTGGGAGCTGCCCCCTGCTGATTCACTCCATCTGTCCGTTGGTTGAGTTCCTCTGGTCCAGCTCCATGATCTTGAGCACCTGCAGTTCCTGGTTGTCCAAATTGCCTAAGAAGAGCCTGCATCATCTCCTCTTGCTGTTTCATCATCTGCTCTTGCATAGAATTCATCATCACTTGCACCTCGTCCCGAGTTATGTAGATGGATGCATGACCCTCTCCAGCTCTAGAAGATGCCGCTTGACTTCCTTCCTGATTGCTCCTTTCTACTGCTTGCCTCTTCGTTGGTGGTCTTGCCATTGCTTTCTAAGATCCAAGTTCCTAACTCCAAAATTCCTGAGTGTTTCAATTTCTCAGTGAAAGCACCAAAGTGTTAGCGCCAAAATTGGTCACTAACCCCCAAATCCAGATGAAAGCACCAAATACCAATCATAGCTCAGAGATAGAATGTATGTAGAGAGTAATAATGTGAAGAACAGTTAAAACTGAAATGAAAGCAGTAAAGAACAACAGATTTTATAGTGGTTCGGCTAACTCCGGCCTACGTCCACTCCAGAAGTTTTCTTTTTATTGCTGTAATAATCGATTACAGTTACAAAATGGCAGAGTTGCCTTAGCCTTCGAAAAGAGAAAGTAAGAGAGCAGAAAGAAGATCCCCTTTTACTGTGCCCCTGCCTCTCTATTTATAGACAAAGATGGGTTGGACTTCCCTGGTGGGCCTGGCAGCCGAGTACCTCAGCCCAAATGGAGTGGTCTCCATATGCCGAACCATAGATGCCGAACGCTGAATGCCGAACAAGGTGTGAATGCCGAACGATCTCCTCATGCCGAACGTTGGGAGGTGCGAGGTACCGAGGTATCGAGGTACGGAGGTGCGAGGTATCGAGGTATGGAGGTGCGAGGTACCGAGACATGGAGGTGCGAGGTACCGAGGTACCGAGGTATCGAGGTACGGAGGTGCGAGGTACAATGCCGAGCGAGGTGAGGTATGCCGAACGACCCATCCAATGTCGAACGCTCCCTAATGCCGAACGATCCATCCAATGCCGAACGAGATTTATGCCAAGTGCTCCATCCAATGCCGAACGATACATAATGCCGAACCTCCATCATGCCGGACCATGTCTGATGCCGAACAGTTTCTAATGCCGAGCGCCCATCATGCCGAACGATCTCTAATGCCGAGCGCCTCTAAATGCCGAGCGCTTCTCGATGCCGAGTGCTACTGAATGTCGAGCGATCCCTCTATGTCGAATGACGATCTCTCTATGCCGAACAGCCTCCAACGCCGAACCATCCCAATGCCGAGCGACATCTGCCAAACTGCCTATCATCATTTTAAACCGAACCCATCATACTTTAGTCTCGATAGTTGTGAAGTTGTTTAAGTTAAATCCGTCTGTCCGCGACCTTGCCAAAAGGCGGGTTAACAGTGAAGAACTCCAATTGCAAGGCTCCTGGAATTTCACTGCAATGATGAGCCTCTTTTTGGAACAACTTCAACTTAAAAATGGATGCTACCGACCGTACTGAGACATAGGTGAACTGAACCATTTTACAAATCATTATATTTTTGTGAAAACATCATCTCCGAAAAGATGAAAACGGTAATCTGCAGGCTTCTTCTGACTTACAACAACTGTTATTTTGAACGGTAAATGAAAACTTATGCCTAACGACACAGGGTTATTTTGATTAGTGATGTTCTGTTATTTGGATGAAAAAACAAGCAAATATTATGGTACGAAATTATATTGGATGACAAGAGAAGCAAATATTACGTTGGTAAAAAATTGTGTTATATTATGTTTATAGTACCATGCGTTTGATTTTTGCTTTGGAATATATTTTGTTAATCTAATAAAAGTATCTTTTTTTTAGAAAAAGGTTTGTTTAAATAGTGTGCCGATTTTTGTTTAACGTGGTTGCTTTTAGCTCTTGCCTCCATAATCCTGACGATCTCTTAATCGAAAAGATTCTTTATGCATCGAAACATCATATCTTAATCAATGGATATGTATACCACTTATTCGATGTCATAATAATAGGTTAAAATAATTTAAAATTTTTAGGTACTACTAAAATGTTTAGCAAAACAATATGCTGAAAGCATGGACAAATAATGTCTTAGTCTTTCATTTCTTTGCAAGGTTGGTGAGCAAAATTTAACAATCAAGCTCACGAGAAAAGGCTCATCACTTCTGTTTCTTTCCTTGTTTCAATTTTTTCATTTTTGTTAATTATCTATTTTGTTGGTGTATTGCTGTAATAATTAGTGTCCGGATTCTTTTTATTATTCTTTGGAGAGCTTATGCTTTCGTACGTTCCTTATTGGGAACATCAAAAGTGCATGGGCATGGGACAAGGTATCTATACTATATTATTATTAGTGAGTTGAATTTCAAGCTCACACAGGCTCCCTTGAAATTTGGCAACTGAACAGTCGCATTTTTAATTTCTTTATATTCCAAACTTTAAAATGTGATAACTTTTTCTACATTGATTGGATTTAAGAATCGTTTTCACTATTAAATCTCAAATTTAATTTGCTTTCCAATGATATCCATTGTTGATAGCTAAAAATAAATTTTTTAAAATCATAATTTTATATAGCAGCTTTAATTGCACAATTATTTTGTGCCACCGCTGTGTACCGCGTTTCTATAACATCATTATTATGATGATCATAAACATTACATAGTAGTTTTACCTAGATTATTATAATGTATTTATTATCTTTTAACATATTTGAAAGGAATATTTTTTTGAATTATACAATTATGGTTGCCTTTGAATATTGTAACTACATTATGTAATAAAGTAATAATCTTGATTGTGTTTGATAGTATTCAAACTTAGTGCAGTTATAATTTAACCACATCAAAAAATGGTGTAATAATTTATAGGCATTTTTTGAATTAATTTAACTACGTTAGCATTTTTTTATTGCATTTACTATTGATGATTTTGACTATATTTGATAATTTTATTCAATTTTAAAACAGTTATAAATTAATGAAATTAAGAAAATGCAATTATAATTTACCAGCAATTTTTGGGTAAATTTAACTATATTTGAAGATTTTTAACCACATTTATGTGATGAAGTAATAAATTTGGCTACATTTCAGGAATTTATTCAATCTTAATACAATTAAAATTTAACTACATTAATAAAATGCAGTTATAATTTAATGACAATTTTGAATTATGCATGGTAGAAATTGAATATTTCAGCTATATTTATGTGATGCAGTAATAATTTTGGTTGTACACGATGATTTATTCGAGCTTACTGTAGTTACAATTTAAATGCATTAAGCAAAAGCGGTTATTATTTTGCAGTATTTTTGGAATTAAGCAATTATTGTTTTTGAATATTTTAACTGCATTTGTGTGATGCAATACTAATTTAGCTGTAGTAATAATTTTGTTTGATGTTAACGATAGTTATTTAACCGCATTATGAAAATATAATTGAAAAATGAATTTTGATTTTTGATAGCTTGAGATGATTAAATAATGACTTCACGTAATTAATGCTTGATTCAACCGTGCAGCTCAGCGTTTAATACATTGCTTCTAGGTTTGATGACATAATTTGGCTAAGTTTACTCAATTTCGTTTACAATTACGATGATCAATAATACAATAAGCATATAAGTTGTTGTATTCGGGCTTAAGGTAGATGCACAGTTTAAGTGCTGGGTCAAAACATGTGTTGTAGTGAGAATAATGTTGATAACCACCTAAAAGAGTTTATTTTTTATTTTTTGCAGTAAATTCTAAAATCACTTGCACCACCACCGTCGGAAAACTTCTAGAAAACAATTAATGAATGTATCTTTGTAAAGATGATTATGTAGTCATAGTTTGATTATTAGATATAGTTAATAAGTCAGACGAGCAGTGAGAGAATTTAGTAATAATACTGCATCAATGACACTTTTGCCTTTTTTGGCTGCAGGTACAAATACCTTCAATGGTTAAAATAATTGACTGATGTAATGCATCTATTAAGGCCAAGAAAATATCACCTATTTGCGCTCAAGCCAATATCATACATGCGTTGCTAGCAATTATTTTTGAGACTAAAAAATGAATGGACTTCTCACAATTGTTCTCTTCTGTATGTTTTGGATATTTTCAAATATTGGTCACTACGACCAGCTGTATGCCGTGTTTTGTACCCTACATCGACATAGATCAGATTCGGTAAACAATAGTAATTTATATTGGAACCCATGTTATTTTCTTATTGCATCATCATTTCTATTTCAATTGAATCTTCTGTTTTACTACTTTTCCCCTGTACTACATCTGTTGCTTTTTTCTTTTTTCTTTTGCTCCCTTTTTTCAGCTGTTGACAAATACTTTTCCTGACTGTTTACAAATTTCATCCTATTACTATATTTCTCCCCATTGCAAAAAACTTTTGTTACTCTTATTTAATTGAATCGAACTGCACCGTGTCTTTGTGTATGCAGTTCACAGTGAATACTTCAACTATATCTATGCACATTGAAGCAGCTGTGTAATTGCAAAAGCAACAACATTGGCGTTATATGCCACAGTGAATATATCTATGCATTAGCGGATAAATTTTTAACACGTTATCCTCTAAATAGTTTGTGAACTTTAACATATTCACTGTAATTGTTTTATTCGATTTTAATTGTGATTATCATAATCAAATATATCTATGTATTCTTTATCCTACCAAATTGTTATTCATGATGTAACACTATCGTTCAACAATGTTTTTTCATTACCACCGTATTAAATTTCTTATACATTTGGATATGACCTATGCAACAACAATATTTTTTCAACATCCGTGTGCGAAGCACGGGTTCGCACTAGTTGAAAAGAAAACTGAAACAAACAAAGAAGACAGAGAAGATATTTGATATATAGATGGAAATATGCGTAGATGAGAAGAAAAAAGCTTTAGCGGGGAATATAGCGAAAAAGGGTGGAGTTGTAATCAAATATCTAAAGGTAATTTATTTTCATTTTCACATCATTTATTTACCAAAAAAATATATTGTTTAATTTTATATGATAAAATCAAAAATTATCATAATTTATGCAGGGTGGATTCAATAACTATAGTAAATTTTTAATTTATATTAAACATTTGTGCATTTTAATTATGTTTTAACCATAACTGTGTATGTTAATGTTGCTAAAACGGAGATTAAAAAGGTTTGATGTAATGAGGGTAGCGGAAAATAGCGGAGTTTGAAGCAGATCTACTGTTTAATATATAGTGCTTGCTTTGTATTTCAATTTTTTTTAATGTTATGTCCAACGCATGCTTTGTATTCTTTATCACTAATATTGGAATAGGTATGGTCAATTTTTCTTATACTTAATGATATCTTTGTGTTCGTATTCTCTAAATGCATACTTTGGTATCTTGAAGATAAATATTTGAAATGGACATAGCCAGTTTTGCTTATATTTAACACTAGCTTTCGTTTCCGTTCTGTCGATGCATGTGCTGTATCTGTTTAGCATAAACATAACATGTCCACTGTGTATTTTTGTTAGAAATCGATAATTTTTGTTCCAGGTAAAGTTATGCATACTTTTTATTTGATGAGAAGGGCTTATCAACATTGTCAAATAGATGAGTCTTTGACACGTCGTCTTTTTTTTTGTGTTAACCTGATTTTTGGGAAGGCAGCATATAAGCGGATTTAATCCAATCGACTGTACGGTTATCGAGACTTGAATATTATGATTTCGGTTCGAATGGATGGATGGACAATCATTTACGGATAATAATATGAAGCCGGGATTCAGCACAGTCGACGGATAAACGATGTCGGTTACTTGGGATATGGATTTTGGCAAGAGATGAATTGCTTGGGGTCTACTTCGAGTCACCATGAGGTTTGCTTCGGGTCAGAAAAGCATTTACTTTGGGTCACGATTGGATGCACTTTGGTCAGATCGGCATTGCTCTTGCTTGGGGTCGGATCGGCATCTACTTAGGGTCGGTGCTAGTAAAACTTCGGGTCGGCATGGGGTTGGCATAGAGGTAGCATGGGATCGGCATATGACTTTCTTTGGGTCCTACTTAGGGTCGGCATGGTGTTTACTTTGGGTTCTACTTCGGGTCGCTTCGGGTCGGCATTAAGCTAGGGGTCGGCATATGACTTGCTTCGGGTCCTACTTGAGGTCGGCATGGTGTTTACTTTGGGTCACTTTGGGTCGGCATTGTTGAGTCACTTTAGATCGGCATTGAGCTAAGGGTCGGCATATGACTTGCTTCGGATCCTACTTGGGGTCGACATAGTGTTTACTTCGAGTTGCTTGGGATCGGCATACTTCGAGGGGTCAGCATACTTTGAGGGATCGACATATGGAACTACTTTGGGTCAGAGTATGTTTCACTTCGGGTCAGGGAGCCACTTACTTCGGGTCAGTAGTTGGTCCACTTGGAGTCGGCTGTAGAAGCAACTTAGGTCGGCATGTTTGCTTGGGAACGACATTTGCTTGGGGTCAGCATGCACTCAACTTCGAGTCGGCATCAGGGAAACTCCGGGTCAGCATAAGACCAGAGGTCGGCATTGGGATAGAGGTGTTTCACTTTGAGGGGTCGGCATATGGGAGCGCTTGGGGTCGGCACTATGTTTACTTTGGGTCAGTACTCGGGTCGGCAGAGGAGAGTTCAAAGGGGTCAGCGTACATGTTACTTGGGGTCGGCGTTCATATTACTTCGGGTCAAAACCAAGATTGCTTCGGGTTAGCACTCAGGTCGGCAGAGGAGGATCAAACTTAGGGGTCGGTTATGTTTTACTTGGGGTAGAGACAAGCTTTCTCCGGGTTCTACTTCGAGTTTTGCTTCAGGTCGGCGTATTTGGATGAGTTGGGCTCAACTATGGTTTTGGTGGGCCCATGTAAGTGAGGAGGCCCTGTAGCCGGAGTTTTGCCTATAAATACGGCAATCGTGGCTTCAGAAAAGGGGATTCTAATTCCGCTCTTCTTTATCTTCTCCTACAAAAAGCTACCCTGCCATTTTTGTTTCAGAAATTCCGGATTGTAATTGTAATCAGATTTCAATATAATAAAAAGGAAATTTCTGGAGTGGACGTAGGCCGGAGTTAGCCGAACCACTATAAATCTTATCTTTTTTACTGTTTTCATTTTAATTTTGATTGTTCTTCATATTATACTCTCTACATATACTCTGTCTGTGATCTGTGATTGGATATTGGTGCTTTCACTTGCAATTGGGTGTTTGTGACCAATTTTGACGCAAACATTTTGTTTTTGTTAATAGTATTTATTTAGTTCAGTGGGCAAATAAGTCATACAAATTTTTCACACACACATATTACTTTGTTTAATTTTTCTTTTTATCTCATTACCTACAATTTTGAGAACATAACGATTTTGCATACTAAAAAATTTTGGAGAAAAATCACTGAATATGTTGTTAAGTCAAACAATCGTTGAAAATAGAAAATGACTTGGATATGATAAAGTTGAACCAGTTAAGAAAAGAAATTGTGATCATGCCAAATTTCACAAAGATTTTTCCAAGTGTTTAATTTGTGGAAAAAATGGGCATAAACAGAATAACCGTTGGAATAGAAACAAAAATAAAACCGTTAAACAAACGTGGATTTCAAAAGTTACAAATATAAATTCTCTTAAATTTAAACAAGTTTGGATTTCCAAGTGAACAATTGTAAATGCTAACGGTTTGTTATATAAACGAATTTGGGTACCAAATGCTACAAACGAATATAAGAGTGGTCCTACATCTTTTGTTAAACAACTCGACTTCTCTAACATTTAGATACAATAATGAGTTAAAAAACAACTACGATAGAGGTGACTTTGAGTTGTTCTATATGGTTGAAAACTATAATTCCAATGTTCCTTAGTCTAGAAAAATGAGGTGGAAATCACCACATTTTGGATAACACGACATCGAAAGTGCGTAAAGGTATGATCTCTGAACCCTAATTTCTTTTCTTATTGTTAATTCTGTTTTTATCAACACTACTGTAGTATAATTGTCATATTTTGAGCTCCTTAACTTCGATTTGAAAAATTCAAGATGATTTAGGAAATAGATAAAAAAATTATATAAATTTTATTTTATGTGTTTTTAAAGAATTTGAACTTAAACCATAAAAAACTGCAAATCATTCGGAATATTGTTTGAAAACCGTTTTCAGAATTTCTTAACATAGCTGTAGTAATTCAATCATAACCTGAACATCTTTACTCCAAAATTTGAAATTCTTGAAGTTCTGAAAAGCTAACTGATAGCACTACAATTTTACTATTTTGAGTTTATGCTGATTCATTTTGTAAAATCTTGAACAACAACAATCATTTCAGTACATCGCTTGAAAAGTTTCTCCGATTTATACAAACAAGTTGTAGTATTTCAGATATAGCTTTTGAGCGATTTGTCGTCTTGACTTGAAATCAATTTTGATGAGTAGAAATTTTGAACATCTAAAGCTTTTATGTTTTGTGCCGAATTCAATTACGGACTTAAAGCTTTCAAATAGTGGTTTCAAATGGAATGAATTTTCAAAACAGGACCTGTCAATTGCTTTGGTACGACGATTAACTTTCATTCCCTTTCTTCACGACTAACAAACCAGTGGCTGAAGAATTTTTAACTGTGTATGCTTTTACTTAAAATAAATGATTTTGCCTTTGTCTGATAAAAAATGGCTTTGTTGAAAATAATTTGAACCAATTCGAGTGATACTGAGAAGTGCACGTCTGCTTGTTTAATGATATATCATTTTGGGCAATTAGAGTACAAATGATATTAGACATCATTCCATTTGAAATCATATTTGCATTTTCAACTAATTTTAAAAGTAGTAGACATCACTTTTAAAAAACCCCTTGTAAAAAAAATGTTTTCATTTTTGGATTTAGAATTTTTTTGAAATAACTCAGAATTTTACTTTGAAGGAAATACTCTTGTTTATTTTGTTAGGGATTTACTTTGGAAAAGTTAGTTGTTGACTGCTTGAACCTTTTGAAACTTATCAAAATATTAATAGTGTATGAGAAAGTAAATGTTAAAATTTCATAAAAATTAAACAAAAATTATAATATTTTTTAATTAGTACATAGTCCATGATCATTTCTATCACTATCATCCTTCTTCCAATCCATATACCAAAAATTAATATAGTGTGTAGAAGTTGGTGTTTCAAAACACGAAAATATATTTTGTTTTTGTAACATACGATTCTATCCCAAGGTATTCACTCTCATTTAAAAGCCCTCGCGATTATGCATGGGTGAATTACTCTAATATCTATATATGTGCTTCCATTCTTATTTAAAAGTCCTCATGATTATGCATGGATGAGATTTGTATCCAAGAGGGATAAATATTCAAGTAATTTCTAACATAGTTTAAAAGTCTTCATGGTTATACATGGTTAGAAAATGCTCGACGTTCTTTTTTAACTAACTATTAACTTCATTTAAAAGTCCTAACGGTTATGCACGGTTAGAAAGTGCTTAACATTTTTTTATATAATATTTAAAAGGGTAATTTACAATTTTTTCTTTATTAAAAAAACCACACTGCTGCCACTGTATAAATTTCCCTAAACCATAATCTCATTGTCACTCTAAAGTGGAATTTGTCTCTAGTAAATAAATATTATGATTTTTATTTGATTAATTGAAATTTGCAATATATATTTCTCTCTCAATATGCTTTTATGATTTTCATCAAAATTCATCACTATTTCAATTATTATTATTATTATTATTTGGATGATAACAAAAGAGGGAGGAAGATTAAGATTTTGGTGGTTAAGTAATAACCTTACTGATATTCGAGAGTGTTCTTATTATTCAAGAGTTGTTTTTACAGTTGTTTTTTCAATTATTTGACAAATCAATTTTTATTTTTAAATTGAATGCATTTGTATAGTTGGAGTCTAGTTGTAGGGGTATATAAATATGGGGGCCTTGATCACATCACATCAAACACATCTTTGTTATAGAATCTTAATATATGTTTGTTATCATCAAAATGGGAAGATTATAGAATACAATAGCGTATGATTTTTGTTTGATGATAATAAACATATATATTTTAATGTGTTTGTTATAGTACTATTGCAATATCACAAAATGAAATAAAAAAATCAAAATTTCATTTAAACAAATATTTTATTTCATTACAATTTCAAATAGTACACATTTACAACTAGCTTCCACTATATTTTACAACACTATTTTTCACTCTTATATAAAACTCACTCTTATATACAACACTCTCATATACAACACTCTCAAATACAACTCACTCACTCACTCACATACGCACTCGAATTCAATTTGTTATCTTCTTGCTTCAAATGTCTTCTCTCCAATTACATGCTTTACTCGTCAAACAACAACGGAGTAAAAAACCCAAAAGAAACAAACTGAAAATGCAAAAATAAAAGTATAATTGAACTCGACATTGCCTAAGTCTATTGGGTTTGCTCTTTTCATATTTTTGAAATAGAAAAACATCAATAATGAACACGAGCAACTTACAACATGCACAGTGTATCACAGTCTATGTCATAAGCCCATGCACATACACACCCATTTGCATAAATTCAATTACAAGGACAAGTGCGAGATCAAGCCAAACAGCTCAACGCAACGCAAACGCATGAGGTCAAGCCAAATGAGTTTCAGGCTCAACTCAAGGCGGCGAGTAAAGCAGCAAGTCATGTGCACCAAAATAAAAGCAAGAAATATATAAGTGCATATGAACAAGTACAGTTTGAATGAAACTGCATTCACACAAGTGCAGCAATCAAGAACAAGATCAAATGCACACATGAGAAATTAGTTCGGAAACAAGCACAAAGATGCAACTGGGCAAACAAGTCAATCAGGACTAAGGGAAGAGCACTGCTAAACCAATTCAAGCATGCACACACAGGTACATGCACATAGGTCCGAAAGCCAGAATAAAGCGCACAAACAAGTCCAGGCAAGTACAACTAATACACACAAGATGGGGCATCACAAAGTATACCAGGGTGCAGCCAGAAAATCAAGTTCAACATGCATCAAAGCAATGCAACAAGGCAACAAAAGAAGAAATGGTACAACACACCATATAGAAGTAGGCTGAAGTGAATACAAAAGCACAAGACATGCACAAGGAAAAACAAAAATTAACGTATGCACATCAAATCTGCAACCAACATCGGCATTGACATTTCTAAGCGTCATAAGTTCAAACTTAGGCAAGGCAGAGTTTAAGACTCAGCAAAATGGTGCATACATGTACATCATACACTAAGACAGAAGCATCAAAACAAAAATAAACTGAAAGCAAGGACTGACTACTGCAACCAGCCATCATTGAAGCGAACAACACTCAAATAAATCACATTATGATCATCTCCAGCCTTATAAGCTACAGTTTTCTGACTACAGTTCAACGTACTTAAGACATCAACTGGTCAAGAAGATATCACAAGCAAGTGTATACATAGTCGTAGTGAAAAGGACAAGGAAAAATCAAAGCATTTGAGCATAGAAAATGGTAATACAATTTCAACCGCAACTGGAAATACCAATTTCGAACAAGTCAAGGTAGAAATCAAAACAATCAACCATAGCAAAATATATTTGAAATGTATTCAGAATTTTTGAATATATATCAACGTTGAACAAGTCAGAAAATTCAATCAGAAAATCGGACGGCAAAAGAAAGCTTACGAAAATTTCAAAGTCAAAAATATATTCGAAATATAGGGATTCAATCCTTATAAATAACACACAAATCATCATCAGCAAAAACAAGTTGAGTTCGAATAAAATTGAAAAGGGGCGAAAATTAATATGCGTACCAAATTAGTATCAACCAACTCCACGACGAAGCAACTGAGAGCAATCAAAGCAAGAAATCGATTGACAAGGTAATCAAGGTGAACTTATTTCTTCGATCGATTGATTAGAGGAATCGGCAGCTTCGAAAAAGCGAAACCCTAATTCGAAGACGAAGACAAAAGAACATCGGCATGGAAACTAAAGCATGAACGGGCTTCAACATCATTAGTCAGTCCTATTTTTTTAGGTCTTATTTCCTTTGTATAAATTAGTTTGGGTTTAGTTTATTTGTGTATTTAGGGTTTCATTTTATTTTATTGCAGTTTCTTTTTTAAATCTATAAAACTCTAGTTTCTAACTAGGTTTAAACTACAGGGCGTAGTTCGGGAATCCGCAACTCGGGATTTGATTTGTGCTAGGGTTTTGAGCGTAACGTTAGAACAATCAGGTTGGTGATGGTCGTGAGTTTATAGAGTCTGTAAGCGGTCGATTATTTAATTTTAGTAGAAACCTTATGGGCAACAGTAAGCAGGTTTTGCCGAAGCAGGGTATAATTTTGTGTAGCTTTTATTTTCGCATTTACTTTGTTATTATTTGTGCTGCAATTTTTATTTATCTGTGAATTTATTATAAACTCTATTCAACCCCCCCTTAGGGTTAATTCGATTCTACAATAAGTATAAAGGCCCCTTTGGGAAACAAAATTAAAAGTGATTTTGCTTATTTCAAAAGTCATTTTGACTCTAGAAGTTAAAAGTTCAAATGGTAGATTTTTTACTTATATTTTAAAAGAAAATTCAAATTGGAACTAAAAATTTTTAATTAAAAATTTAAACACTAAAAGTATGAATTTGAAAATTTAGTTTTTGAAAATTTAAAATTTGAAAATACGAATTTTGAAAATTGAAATTTTGATTATTCAAAATTTGAAAATTCAAATTCTGTAAATTTTGAATTTGAAATTTTGAAAATATGAAAAAACTAATTCTTAAATTTTGAAAATTCAAAATTTGGAAATTTGAATTTGAAACAACTTTAAAAATTCAAACATCGACATTTTATAATTTAAAATTTAAAAACGTATAATTGAAAATCCAAAATTTGAAATTTGAAAATTCGATGATTCAAACTTCGAAGTCTGAAGCTTCAATTTTTGAATTAAAGATTTTAAATTTTAAATTTAAAATATAAAATACATGTTTTGAAATCTTGATAAATTGAAATTTGAAAATTCAGATTTGAATTTTCAATTTTTGAATTTAAATATTCAAGTTAATTTTGAAATTTCAAAATTTTAGTTAAGTACCTATACCTCAAACGGTTAAAGGTATTACACATAAAACAGATGTAGAGGTCATGAGTTCGAGCTCATCGGATATTCATAATGAGTGTTCTGCTTAAATAATATATCACTCTTGTTATAAAAAAAAGTTCAAAAGTGCTTCTTTGAATCAACTAATCGACCACCATGCTCCTCCGCGCAGGGTACGCCTTCGGCTAGATTTGGGAAATCGTACAAGCCTCCTTCTCTTTTCAACCCAGTCGTCTACCTTCGCTGGCCAAGCCCCAGGCCAATCAACCGTCCAAGCGTAAACATCTGGTTCCTACATTGAGCTTTTCTCCTTATGCCCATGTCACCTTACCAGATTTTCTTCTCGACACAATACCGCCGCCTGCCACACTCAATTCTATAAGTGTCTCGCCCTCTCTGGATTCTGGGCATGTTGATAATGCCTGTTCGGATAGGTCTTATACTGCCCTAGCTCCTTCGGACATTGTTTGTGCAGATTCAGTCTTTGTTTCTTATGATACTACTTGTGCACCTTCCCATGTATCCCATGTCACAACTGGTATCTCTTCCCGTCCAAGCTCAGATGTTGCTCTGTGTTCTCAAGGTACTGACGTTGAAAGTGTTGCTACGCATGTTAATCATGTTTCAGCTCCTCTTTTTTCTGTAGGTGTTTCTACCACTTTGACCTAAACTACAGTGCGGCCAGCTGATGATGTGTGCACTGTTAACAATGTTAAGTCAAGTTTTAACGCTGATATGAATTCTATGACGCCCCACCTCTATGCTCATAATAACAAAGAGTATTAAAAGAAATACTGTCTATTATTACGAAGAATAAGGCTGGATAGGAGCGACCATCCGTAATTGGCCTTACACTAATATTGGTTATCTCGGTAGGAGTGGTATATACTTTTTATTTTTCATCTATCATTTATTTACTCCCATCGATATATCCAATTATCAGTATAAAACAAACTACGATAGTTCATAATAGTTTAGGACATTAGATATAACAATAACACAGATAATATAAATGCGGAACACAGATAAAAAGAAAAGTCTCATATATATATAACTGATGTCAGTTGATACATAATTGACACAATACATATGATACAACTACAACTGTCGACTCTAGAAGTTATATATACAAGTACATTATCAACTAATATACATGAATACATATCGTTCTATATAATGACACGACTACTACAAAATGACACGGACAACTTCAGAAGATGTGAAAAGTCTTCATATCCTGAACAGCAACTCAAAGAAGAAAATCTACAACCTGAAATAACTCGGGTCTGACCCGAGTATTACATTCAAAAGAAAATAATACCCAGGTCAGTCTAATTCAAACCAGTTTATTAGTGCATATAGGCAGTAATAATCAAATATCACATAGACGACAGTCACAGAAATCTCGTATAGCCAACTTCTCGATAAGAGAACCGGATAACGGCGGATATAACACTAAACAGTGTTAATCCACAAAACAGAAATCCAAAGCAATTTAAACAATTGAAACGTCAATTTAAAACTGTCAAATCTGATAGGGCTGCAGTACACGCACGCGTGTACTGCCTCGCCACTATCGTAGGAGATACACCAAAGCTCAGTGAAAATCATAAAGGGTAACGAGGTCAAACCCACCATAGCGGATTCAACTCAAGTGAATTCGGGAACAACCCCAAATTAAACATAATCAAGCCCAAGTCATCAAGAACAGTGAACCAATGAGGTATAACTGTACTTGCCAAAGTACACAAAACAGAGTCAGAATCGAACATGCATCATGTGGCGGTGCATCCCGAAACCAAGAACAACAACTACCACTCAAAATCAACAGCAGTCCAAAACAAAGAGCAAGTGACAGTGATGTACATCTATACAATGCTCATGACTGAAGCCACGATGAACAAAGTATAAAATCAAATGAGTGCAGACACCAAAAATACGACATCACCGTAACAATTCCCAGTGAAGAAAATAAAATTCAAGACATCAAGCATGCATAAAGTCAACGCAGCCCAACTTTACTCGAAGCTGCAGCCCGGGCAATTCAGATGTATCATACCCGAAAGCAAAAGAAAGTGGTACAACTCAAATGAAACAATCAAGTGACCTTATGAAGCAATGGGAAACCAAAAGTGCAAGTATACATAATGCTCCCTGCAAACACAAATGTACAGACTACACTTCAAAAGAACCAGGTCCAAGTGACAACAATATGCACAAAGACTACAGGTGTGCAATGTCGAGAAACAAGGTGACAAAGATCAGGAGGCAAGTTCGAATCCAATGCAGATGTTAAACAAGTTGAAGCTACACTCAGTTCAATATGCAATGTACCCCAATACAAGTGAAAACAACAGGTGATAAGACTCAAAGGTCAATGGCACTACCGTCTCCTAAAACAATATAAGTCATAGCAGTTTTGAACCAAGGCAGGGGATTTCAAACTAGCAATGGAAATGCCGAAGTCAACTAGAGCAAGTTCGAACAATTCAAAGTCCATAAACCCAAGCTCTACACAGTATCAACCAATTTAAGGTTCAACTACAATATGGACACAACAACAACTACGGCAGTGAAGGCAAATGGGGTGCAGACCAGAACCAGATGAACATCAACAAAGCTACTGCAACTATGTGCAAGTACATAGTGTACAACAGGTGATTCTACAAGAATGAACAATATCAGAGAAGAATATCTCAGAGAAAATAATTCACAGAGAAGAGGATAGCAATGTCGAAGAGTATGCTACAGAAAAATGTCAAAGCCGTGGTTATTAATTCAAAACCATTTCAAAACCGAGATCTCCAAAACCAAGTCAAAGCCAAAAATCTCAAAATCAAGTCAGCCCAGAAAATATATACGCATATGGAACAGGTCAGAGACGTGATGAATGACTCAAATTCAACACCGTGGGGATCAAGCAATTATATACGAAAAGTATACGTATATGAACAATTCAAGGAAAATCGCAATCATCCAACAATGATCAAACGGCCAAAGCACATAGTTTGAAACAATCAGACGAACGAAATCACGAAGTTTAAACCCTAATTCAACTTGAGACGAGAATTAGATGTGAGTGGGTACTCACCTTAGCATCGACGAGGTCGCGCGCGAGATAATCGAAGACGAAGCCCTAGCAAGCATCGAAAGAACGAACGAAAGCCCCAATTTCTCTGAAGCCCTACGTTTTCCAGACGAAGTTGACGCCCTAATTCGCGAAGGCGAACGAACGAAGGAGGACGAGAAACGAGGCCGCCATTTTTTTTTCTCTTCGTTTCGTTTCTTTTTAGGTTAAGGGTTTCGAATGAAAGACGAGGGGGGTTTATCCACCGTTCAAAAGAATCACGACCCAAATAAAACATGGCCAAGATTTTATTTTCAAAGATCACCAACACTTAATAAATTTCTAAACGAATTTGCAACTGATTACAACACTATACAGCAATTAGCAGCAAGATTTAATCGTCTAACGACGATATTAATCAGCACAAAAAATCCGGGTTGTTACAGACTCCCCTCCTTATAAAAATTGCGTCCACGCAATCATAGGGAATAAATGGACAAAAAGGTAACAACCAAAAGAGCAAGGCAATGACGAGTGCATAAGCAAAGCAAATGTCAGCAGGGGAAGTACTAGATATGAAATCAAAAGGTTCGACTGCTTCAAATCAAAAGAATCAACATCGTGGGAATCAGGGATCAAAATCAGACGACTAACAAAAGCAAGAACAATCGAGTTCCAGCAACTAAAAGAGAAGGAAAACAGAGCAGAAATCCCCTACAGAGCACGAATTGAATGTGAGTAAATCAAATTACTCACTTGAATCTCCAGAGAAAAAAGACGAAACTCAAATCTCAAAAATCTCAAATATTTACTTATCTCAAACGATAATCAGAAGATAAATCAAATATCTGATTATCTCAAACGATAGTCAGAAAACAAATATTCAATTATCAAAAACGATAATCAAATTTCTCAAATCAACATATATTCGATTATCACAAACGATAATCAAATTTCAAATTCAGCAATTATTTAATTACCTCAAGCGATAATTAAATCTCAAAGCAACAAATGTTTAATTATCTCAAGCGATAATTAAATCTCAAATCAGCAAATATTTAATTATCAAAAGCGATAATTAAATCTCAAATCAGCAAATATTTAATTATCTAAAGCGATAATTAAATCTCAAATCAGCAAATATTTAATTATCAAAAGCGATAATTAAATCTCAAATCAGCAAATATTTAATTATCTAAAGCGATAATTAAATCTCAAATCAGCAAATATTTAATTATCTAAAGCGATAATTAAATCTCAAATCAGCAAATATTTAATTATCAAAAGCGATAATTAAATCTCAAATCAGCAAATATTTAATTATCTAAAGCGATAATTAAATCTCAAATCAGCAAATATTTAATTATCTAAAGCGATAATTAAATCTCAAGGCAACAAATATTTAATTATCTAAAGCGATAATTAAAACAACAATTCAACAATTATTTAATTATCTCAGGCGATAATTAAATCTAAAATCAATAAATATTTAATTATCTAAAGTGATAATTAAATCTCAAAGCACAAATATTTAATTATCTAAAGCGATAATTAAAACAACAAATCAACAATTATTTAATTATCTAAAGTGATAATTAAAACAACAATTCAACAATTATTTAATTATCTCAGGCGATAATTAAATCTAAAATCAACAAATATTTAATTATCTAAAGTGATAATTAAATCTCAAAGCACAAATATTTAATTATCTAAAGCGATAATTAAAACAACAAATCAACAATTATTTAATTATCTCAGGCGATAATTAAATCTAAAATCAATAAATATTTAATTATCTAAAGTGATAATTAAATCTCAAAGCACAAATATTTAATTATCTAAAGCGATAATTAAAACAACAAATCAACAATTATTTAATTATCTAAAGTGATAATTAAAACAACAATTCAACAATTATTTAATTATCTCAGGCGATAATTAAATCTAAAATCAACAAATATTTAATTATCTAAAGTGATAATTAAATCTCAAAGCACAAATATTTAATTATCTAAAGCGATAATTAAAACAACAAATCAACAATTATTTAATTATCTCAGGCGATAATTAAATCTAAAATCAATAAATATTTAATTATCTAAAGTGATAATTAAATCTCAAAGCACAAATATTTAATTATCTAAAGCGATAATTAAAACAACAAATCAACAATTATTTAATTATCTAAAGTGATAATTAAAAGCAACAAATATCCGATTATCAAAAACGATAATCAGAACTCATATCAGCAAATATCTAATTATCACAAGCGATAATTAGAAACAACAAATATCTGATTATCAAAAACGATAATCAGAACTCATATCGGCAAATATCTAATTATCACAAGCGATAATTAGAAACAACAAATATCTGATTATCAAAAACGATAATCAGAACTCATATCAGCAAATATCTAATTATCACAAGCGATAATTAGAAACAACAAATATCTGATTATCAAAAACGATAATCAGAACTCATATCAGCAAATATCTAATTATCGCAAGCGATAATTAGAAACAACAAATATCTGATTATCAAAAACGATAATCAGAACTCATATCAACAAATATCCAATTACCTGCAGATAATTGAAAGCAACAAATATCTAGAAATCAATTAAGAAGACTAGAAAATCAACATAAAAGCTTGGATCGATCCCATCAGATGGCGAGTTTTTAATTCGCCGCACGTGCATCTCAGAGTGGCCGAAGCCTACCAAGTACTCAACATAATTTTGGCGCCCATCAGATTGACCCGGAGGTCCGCAGAGTGACCCGAAGGTCTAGTACTGGTATTTGACCCGAAGGTCCGCAGAGTGGCCCGAAAGCCCAACAAATGACCCGAAGGTCCAACAAATGACCCGAAGGTCCTCATAGTGGCTCGAAAGCACACGAAAGCATCAAAATGTTTCAATTAACGAGTCCGGAATTAACCGAAATAGCAAACGCACATGTCCCATACCACGTGTTTTACTAAATCGTTTGATTCTCTTCATCGTTTCCTTGAAAGTGTGAAATCATCAAATTCATCAAAACAACAGATATTCAATTAACGAGTCCGGAATTAACCGAAATAGTAAAAGTGTGGTTCCATACTCCGCACTTTTGCTAAATCGTTTAAATCTCTTCATCGTTTCCTTGAAAGTGCAAAATTGTGTATTTTGTAAAAATACGCTTTACATTCTCAAACGGACAAGTCCGGAATTAAGCGAATCAGTAAAAGAAAGGGGTCATAGTCCTCGATTTTGCTGAAACGTTTAAATCGCTTCCTCATTCTTTTGAAATCGCAAACTGTAAAATTTTTGAAAATAATTTTATTTATTTTGTAAAAATAACAATTCGCATTCTCAACTGAACAAGTCCGGAGTTAAGCGAAACAGTAAAAGAAAGGGGTCATAATCCTCGATTTTGCTGAATCGTTTAAGTCGCTTTCTCATTCTTTTGAAAACGCAAACTGCTAAAATTTTATAAAACAATTTTCATTTTAAAAGATTTTCCAATCACGTGATTAGAACAGTAATTCAGTAACAATTTCGGTAAGGAAATCGTACTTCTCAAAATACCGTAAAAACGGTCACAAAACAGCATTGCGGAATAACCGCTTGAAAATTCACTTTTAAAAGTTTGACTATTACTGAAGTCAAAGCAACAGTAATTTTAAAACATCAAATATCTCATCAAAATAATTCACATCTAAATGTGACATCAGTGAATTTTCATTCATTAAAATTGTCAACAAAACACCGTGCTTCAAAAATCTAGCATTGGTGTAAAAATCCCGTTACAAAAATAACGGCAACAAAATACGTCTCATAACCAAGCATCGGTTCAACGTAAATAAATGCAGTAACGTGCAATTCAAATTTTTGCACGTACTACAGAATGAACAAAGAAATCATTCAAATGTATCTTTAATGAAGATAATTCAAAACAGCAAAATCTAATCAATAGATGATTTATACAAAAGAAAGCCAGCGGAAATTTCAACAAAAATCACATAACTGCAATTTCTTCGAATCCTCAATTCGGATTCGAAATTCTCAAAGAAACAAAATAATTACAGCTATGTAAACAACAATTGAAATTCATATCGATTTCGTATTTTGATTTTTAAAGCAAAAAGATTATCAGTTGTACTCAGCGAAGACGGTTTCACTGTTTCCGCTGCGCACTCTGATAAATAGAACACAAATCAATCATATCATCAGAACACAATTTCACTATTATTTTTAAATAAAGATATTTAAAAATTTCATCCAAATTTCAAAACTTTAGTTTTGACTCAAAGTACAAATAAAACATCGACCAATAGTTGTAACATATGTTCCATCCAAGTTATGTTTTATATTATGTCCATAACCTCAGGCTCTGATACCAACTGTGACGCCCCACCTCTATGCTCATAATAACAAAGAGTATTAAAAGAAATACTGTCTATTATTACGAAGAATAAGGCTGGATAGGAGCGACCATCCGTAATTGGCCTTACACTAATATTGGTTATCTCGGTAGGAGTGGTATATACTTTTTATTTTTCATCTATCATTTATTTACTCCCATCGATATATCCAATTATCAGTATAAAACAAACTACGATAGTTCATAATAGTTTAGGACATTAGATATAACAATAACACAGATAATATAAATGCGGAACACAGATAAAAAGAAAAGTCTCATATATATATAACTGATGTCAGTTGATACATAATTGACACAATACATATGATACAACTACAACTGTCGACTCTAGAAGTTATATATACAAGTACATTATCAACTAATATACATGAATACATATCGTTCTATATAATGACATGACTACTACAAAATGACACGGACAACTTCAGAAGATGTGAAAAGTCTTCATATCCTGAACAGCAACTCAAAGAAGAAAATCTACAACCTGAAATAACTCGGGTCTGACCCGAGTATTACATTCAAAAGAAAATAATACCCAGGTCAGTCTAATTCAAACCAGTTTATTAGTGCATATAGGCAGTAATAATCAAATATCACATAGACGACAGTCACAGAAATCTCGTATACCCAACTTCTCGATAAGAGAACCGGATAACGGTGGATATAACACTAAACAGTGTTAATCCACAAAACAGAAATCCAAAGCAATTTAAACAATTGAAACGTCAATTTAAAACTGTCAAATCTGATAGGGCTGCAGTACACGCACGCGTGTACTGCCTCGCCACTATCGTAGGAGATACACCAAAGCTCAGTGAAAATCATAAAGGGTAACGAGGTCAAACCCACCATAGCGGATTCAACTCAAGTGAATTCGGGAACAACCCCAAATTAAACATAATCAAGCCCAAGTCATCAAGAACAGTGAACCAATGAGGTATAACTGTACTTGCCAAAGTACACAAAACAGAGTCAGAATCGAACATGCATCATGTGGCGGTGCATCCCGAAACCAAGAACAACAACTACCACTCAAAATCAACAGCAGTCCAAAACAAAGAGCAAGTGACAGTGATGTACATCTATACAATGCTCATGACTGAAGCCACGATGAACAAAGTATAAAATCAAATGAGTGCAGACACCAAAAATACGACATCACCGTAACAATTCCCAGTGAAGAAAATAAAATTCAAGACATCAAGCATGCATAAAGTCAACGCAGCCCAACTTTACTCGAAGCTGCAGCCCGGGCAATTCAGATGTATCATACCCGAAAGCAAAAGAAAGTGGTACAACTCAAATGAAACAATCAAGTGACCTTATGAAGCAATGGGAAACCAAAAGTGCAAGTATACATAATGCTCCCTGCAAACACAAATGTACAGACTACACTTCAAAAGAACCAGGTCCAAGTGACAACAATATGCACAAAGACTACAGGTGTGCAATGTCGAGAAACAAGGTGACAAAGATCAGGAGGCAAGTTCGAATCCAATGCAGATGTTAAACAAGTTGAAGCTACACTCAGTTCAATATGCAATGTACCCCAATACAAGTGAAAACAACAGGTGATAAGACTCAAAGGTCAATGGCACTACCGTCTCCTAAAACAATATAAGTCATAGCAGTTTTGAACCAAGGCAGGGGATTTCAAACTAGCAATGGAAATGCCGAAGTCAACTAGAGCAAGTTCGAACAATTCAAAGTCCATAAACCCAAGCTCTACACAGTATCAACCAATTTAAGGTTCAACTACAATATGGACACAACAACAACTACGGCAGTGAAGGCAAATGGGGTGCAGACCAGAACCAGATGAACATCAACAAAGCTACTGCAACTATGTGCAAGTACATAGTGTACAACAGGTGATTCTACAAGAATGAACAATATCAGAGAAGAATATCTCAGAGAAAATAATTCACAGAGAAGAGGATAGCAATGTCGAAGAGTATGCTACAGAAAAATGTCAAAGCCGTGGTTATTAATTCAAAACCATTTCAAAACCGAGATCTCCAAAACCAAGTCAAAGCCAAAAATCTCAAAATCAAGTCAGCCCAGAAAATATATACGCATATGGAACAGGTCAGAGACGTGATGAATGACTCAAATTCAACACCGTGGGGATCAAGCAATTATATACGAAAAGTATACGTATATGAACAATTCAAGGAAAATCGCAATCATCCAACAATGATCAAACGGCCAAAGCACATAGTTTGAAACAATCAGACGAACAAAATCACGAAGTTTAAACCCTAATTCAACTTGAGACGAGAATTAGATGTGAGTGGGTACTCACCTTAGCATCGACGAGGTCGCGCGCGAGATAATCGAAGACGAAGCCCTAGCAAGCATCGAAAGAACGAACGAAAGCCCCAATTTCTCTGAAGCCCTACGTTTTCCAGACGAAGTTGACGCCCTAATTCGCGAAGGCGAACGAAGGAGGACGAGAAACGAGGCCGCCATTTTTTTTTCTCTTCGTTTCGTTTCTTTTTCTTTTTAGGTTAAGGGTTTCGAATGAAAGACGAGGGGGGTTTATCCACCGTTCAAAAGAATCACGACCCAAATAAAACATGGCCAAGATTTTTTTTTCAAAGATCACCAACACTTAATAAATTTCTAAACGAATTTGCAACTGATTACAACACTATACAGCAATTAGCAGCAAGATTTAATCGTCTAACGACGATATTAATCAGCACAAAAAATCCGGGTTGTTACTCAGTCCCAAAAATCTTGGTCCTTTTTATTCTCTTGCAAGCCTAAGAATGCTGGTAGGTATACTTCTAAACACTTCAAGATTTCTGGTAATGTAGATGACGTGCTTGTTTGTGATGACCCACCATTTCGACCCTTAAAAATTGACACTAATACATCCATGGTATTCACGTGTCACAAACTCAAGTGCCAGAGAGGCGGATGATCAGGGGTAAAAGAAATAAAGATAGAAGATAAAAACACACATTCTCACATCGCATTTAACAACTTAAATATTTTACATATAGATAGTACAACATCACTCTCAAAATGATGCATCAGAGTTATGGAAAATACTAACCCAGCCAGAGACAGTTATAACTGCCTACCCCTACACAAGTGCTGGTATATACTTACACATAATACAATGGAAATAGAAATGGAACCGTGGGAAGCCTCGATATCAAAATATACTCTTACTAAATCTTCATTAACATAAATATTACCTTCTAAAACTCCCTTACCTTTCACATTTGTGGAGGTTGAGGGTTCGTCCTTGATAGCAAAAAATCTAACCTGTTCCTCTTTCTTTATTAGCGGGCAATCCTTTATCATGTTCCCTAGTTGGTGACAATTATGGTAGGGTTTTTTCCTGAACCTTAGGATTCTTACGGGTGGTGCAAAGATGGCCCTTCTGGTTGCAATTGTAACAAGTAACATCTTTCAACCGGTTCTCCTAAGATCCTCCTCCTGACTTGCCTTGTCATGGCTTCTTCCCTTGGTGATTGAATTTTATTTTCCTCCAATTGTTGCTGCTACTTTGAGCTGTGGGTGAATTCTTCTTATCCAAAGTTTCATACTGCAAATCCATATCTACAAAGGTTCCCTTCACATGAGCGTTCATCCTATCATGATACCGCTCCTTCATACTGGAAATAAACATCTTATTTTTCTTAGGGGAGTGTATATCAGTCCAGACCCAAATCGAGATAATTCATTAAACTTGCACAAATACTCTTCCATAGACATTTCTCCTTGCTTCAGATCCATAAAACTTCTATAGAGGCGGGACTTTCTAGCAGCAGGCATTTATTGTTCTTCAAAAAATTCTTTAAACCTTGTCCAAGAGAAATTATCTTTCGATTCATTAAGAGTAGTGGACTCCCACCAAGCTAGAGCCCCGTCCTTCAATTTCCAAGAGGCTAAGAACCTTTTTCGATTACCATCAATGTTTAATCCTTTAAAGATTTTCTCACATGATTGGAGCAAAGCTTAAACTTCAATAATAGATTATGTGTCCGTAAATGGCTTTCCTCCCAAACTGGTATAATCTTTGCATAGTATGGTTACACATGAACTACTACTTCCTCAACTACCGCACCATTTGGAGTTCGACCATTGGTGGTCGTTGTGCTGTTATCTCCCCCTTTACGTCCTCTTCGGTTACTCGTTTCCTATTATCTGAATATAGTAAGATATCAGTTTAGAATACATAGACGAGATTGTCTTAGGGGATAGGTATAAAATACTCGAACATTTTTATTCGGATAAAAATTACAAATACGCACTCTCATTGACTAAACTCATTGTAGGACATTACTAACTCTATCTCTAATGAGTCGACCCCATCAAGGCTTAGTTATTCGCTCAACTTAAGCTCTGATACCAAGTGTGACGACCCACCTTTTCGACCCTCGAAAATCAACACTAATACATCCATGGTATTCATATGCCGCAAATTCAAGTGCCAAAGAGGCGGATGATCAGGGGTAAAAGAAAATAAAGATAGAAGATAGAAGCATAGATTCTCACATCGCATTTAACAACTTAAATATTTTACATATAGATAGTACAAACAATCGCTCTCAAAATGATGTATCAGAGTTATGGCAAGTACTAACCCAGCTAGGGATAGTTATAACTGTCCATCCCTACATAGGTGCTGGTATATACTTATACATAATATAGCGGAAATGGAAATGGATAACTATCTACAGAGGAATATTCTGCTCCATGCTCCAAGCTTCTCCAAAATGCTCCAAGCTAAACCTGCTACTTGGCTAACCAGAAAAATAGGGCACCTAGAGTTTAAGGAAAAATAAAATAAATTCCAGGTCAGTCATGGGATTGGTGTGAGAAAACTCAAAATATGGATATTTTTGAAAACAAAGGGTATCTCATAAGACCACGCCGCACATTAATATGGACGAGTTTTTACCTTATGATAACCAAAACATTGCTACATAAAATCCAGTGATATTATAATAGTGTCTAGATAACAAATACATATTAATCATACCCTAATTTGTTACATTGATTAAATTCCAGCACAATAGGTATACAAGTAAGTTCGAATGCACTTATTGGAGAATGGATTCCATACAATGACAGGTAAGGGACTACCTTTCGTACAATACATCTCTAAAGAAATGTATCGAGGGCCCATAAACAATCCTCTACATTTAGCAAGGCCGGCCTACCCCTTTCTAGTGACAACACAATGATCCTGGATAGTACCGATATGACATCACCCTGGTTGTTACCAACCTTTACCGGGATCCCATAACATATAAACATACTCGACATATAGAGAGTAAAGGTGATGACCATACGCTAATGGGTGCGACCCACATAGCCTTGCAGCATACCCTGTTTCAGCCATTTTCGGATGTGAGGCCTGAGGTAACATATTACCTTTTACAAAATAAATCCCACTTTGAATGCCACATTGCTATTTCTAATATCACACTATTGATTTTCACAAAAATACAACCCTCGAGTTCATACGCCTCAGAGAAGGCTATTAAGCGTAAGAGGGGTTACCTCCTACACCACCAAACATATGTATATTTGTAAAAAACAATGTACGAGGTCTTAGAAATACAATGTCAGACACTTTTCTATACAAGTTGTCCAAGAACAGGACAAATCGAAGGCACTCCTCATACTTTCTCCTGTTTAGGAATCACTCCTAGAATTAGTAGCGAGCAGTCCTTGCATCGAACATTTCAAAATGAAGATACCACTGCCACCATATATATGATATGGGAATTACCCTAGAGGTTAGCGGCAAGCAGCCCTACATTATAAAGGTCTCTGTCTTTAAAATCAATGTCTTCACTCTCGAACGCGTATATTAGTTCGAAGTGGTTTTTGGATAGGAATCACCCAAATCCGATCTAGGTTTCTCCGAACCAATTATCAATAAAAGATGTCAAGCATGTGGGTGATTGTTATTCAATTAATCAATATCTTTTATCCAAGTAAAATATCTTCTTAGAGACATATGTCTTTAAACCATTTTCTTTTTCAGCATTTACGGGATTATTAAATCTCTTTCTAATTTTGGAAATACCAAATTATTTCTCTTTAATTACATAGGAAAACTTTATTGAGTAAAAAGGGATCCATTATAATTATACTAATTATACTCAATACTAATTTCCGTATTCAACCCGTACTATTCGGCGAATAACGGTGTAGTCACCTTTTAAATTCACATGGATAGTATGAGTTCCCTCCTCGGAATTTAATACCGAATTTAACCAGAATGTTACCTATATCACCAAACATCTTATTATTTTAAAATCTGGTTTAACCTTTGGAAAACTCCAAATCTCCTTTTTTTTTATCTTAGCAAGATGCGATCTGAGTAAATCAAATTTACTATCCCCTCCGTTGGACTAGTCCGGATAGCTAGGGAGAGCAGAAAACTGGTTTTCCAAACCATAGCCTAGAGATTATCTCTTTGTCACCCATAAGGCGGTCAAGTTATTTGATTAACTCTAAACCCTTTAAGATACTTGATTTATTATTTGAAAAGGATTTATAAAGGATTCGGGAAGAAAACCCAAGTTTAAATTTTATTTCAGAAATTTCCAAATTCCTTTGTTAAATTGCCCGTGAATAGTGATTTTAAGGGCTTCGTATCACAAATTCCATTTAAAATTTTTATATGTCCAATTTTTCCATTTAAAATTCTTTTAGAATATTTTAACATATTTTAGAATTTATCTCATATTTTTAAAGATTTAAAAATATCTATTTTTAAGAGTTGAAATCTATATTTTACGAACTACCAAAACGCTGATTTTAAAAACTTGATTTGAAAATATCTCAAATTTTACAAAATGAAATCTTGATTTTTCTCCTTCATTTGGAAACTATAGTTACAAGAGTTCGGAAATTTTTTATTTCGAATAATTCCGAGTTATATTCCACTCTATACGTTGATTTAACTGTTATGGCGTTAAATCGCGAACTGCCGTTACGCGACGCACCTATTTTGACTCTAATTTCATATTTTTTTAAACCTTTGCCGAAATGATTTTTAATGTTTATAAAACATTTATAAACCATTTTTATTCATGTTTAAAGAGGTTTAACTATGCCGTAACACTTTTATAATTCATAAGAGAAAGTGTTTTCTTCGTGTAAATTCGACGTATATTTACCGTGAATTATTTACATAACCAAGCAAACATATTATCACATCTAAAACATGACGATCAAACATAGAAACACTCACGGCAAACGTATCATATCATCGCATGATTTATAAAATAAACTAGTAGAGTTTCTCATATATATAGATATCCTTCTCTTAACGTTACGAAATTGACTATATCGTCGCTATTCCCACACCGAAGCTTATGATATTTGTCTTTGGATCCTAGGGTGTGCTCGGCTTTGAACCTGGGAGGGTGAAGGTGCCTAGATAAGCTCGGCCAAGCAAGAAGAGAAGAGGAGAAGATCACTTGCTTCAATTTCAAACTATGGTGGTATATCTCTCTATATATTATGATTTATTTCGGCAGAACTTCGACTCGACTTTGGAATGTTTTTAAGAGGTCATGGAAGCTATTAATGGACTCATGAATAAGATGAAGAAAGCTTAAGAATTTGTGAAGAAAAGTGTGAATAAATGAGAGGGTATGCCTCTCCTTTTATAGGCAAAGATGTGTAAAATATCTAAAACAACATCATTACAAATCACATCACCACTTTCCACCTCAACACCACCACTCCCCCTCCATGTGCACGGCCCACCCACTACTAGAAAATACTTCAATTTCCTACGCAAAGTTTCCGACGTCTTTCCTACGCCAGAAGGCGGGGCGTAGGGAAGGCGTAGGAAACAGGTAGAAAGAGGTAAAGGCGTAGGGAAGACGTAAGGAAATTTCCTACGTCTTTCCTACGTCAACTTCAATACGTAGAAAAAAAATTGAGGCGTAGGAAAGTTGTAGAAAATTCCCTACACCAAAATTATACCGTAGAAAAGACATAGATAATCTCCTACGCCATTTTCACGCCTCTATTAATTTTCTACATTTCCAGACCGGCGTCGTATGAAAGGCGTAGGAAAACCCTTTCACTCTCTTTTATAATTTAGCCGGCCCTTCTTTTTTTATTAGTTGACCCGATCCTCTTCTATTCTTCCTTAAGAAAAAAAATGGCGGCCTCGATCTATCTCGTTCAACTGAATTAGGGCTTTGTGAAAATTTGGGGCTTTCGTTCCTCTTTGCGCTCTGAAATTTGGGCTTTTCGAAGTGCCGTTCCTACTTCGATCGTATCGTTGGTTGTTCGAGAATTGCCTTGCTCGATCGATTTCTCGTTGCTCTCTCTGGCTACTTCGACGAGTTCGATTCTTGCTTCTGGTAAGAATTTATGCTCTGTTACCTTTCGATTTTCGTATTCGAACTCTTATGGTTGCCGATGATGATGTTAGGGTTTATATAGGAGTCCGATCTCCTTGTTTTTCGTTCGTATGATTTTTTCAATATTATGCTTTGGCCATTAGATTACGTTTGGATGTTGATGATTTCTCTTGACTGATTCACATGCGAATATACTTGATATTGCTCGGTTGACTTGGTTTAAAATACTTCGATGTTGATTAATCTTCTTTGACTTCGGCCAATATTTTTGATACATTATTCCTCGGCCTTTTACTGATGCTTTCAGACTTTGACTGGGTTTTGTTTTCTTAGCTCAGACATTTGGTTACATACGGCTATGAATTTTGATGCTTTGACTTCGCTGTGATTTTCTCTATTGACTACGGCATGACCACGGTTTTGATTTTGTGAATTTCTCGCTTTGTCTTGAATTTACTCGAACTTGCATCCTTGGCTTGCACTGGCTTGTCTCAGTTTGTATCTTGTTTATGTGCATATTGCTGAGGCTTGTGGTATCATTTGCTGTCATTTTGTTTTGGTCTTGTACACATTGAGCTCTGTTTGTAATTTGACATCATTGATCCTTATATCAGTGCTCGGCCTATAATGTCTATGTAGTCTAGGTCTGCATTCCTTTGTTCTTCATTGCTGGTGTGTAAGCATATATTGTACTGTGTAGTGATGTACTTGTAGTTTTGGCCTTGAGTCTCTTTTCTTGTATAACTTGAGCTTGGTTTGGGGCTGTGCTTGCATGTGAGTTGTATTCATTGTTGCATATATCAGTTTGCTTGGCCCTTGGTTGTTTACCTGTAGTTGCTTGGTGCATTCATATGTATTGGTTCAGATTTGTACTGAACTGGTTTTGGTGTCTCACTTCCATTTTTCATCTGGTTAGTGAGTTGCATTTGTGAATGTTGTCGAGTTTGATTGTATAGTAGTTGTACACGTGTCTTGATTGTTGAGGCAGTTCTGTCCACTGTTTCATTTAGTTGTTGTTGTACACTACTGATCTTCATTTGCATTTCTCTGGTCTCTGCATTTTCCAGCATTTGTATTTAGTCTGGAGGTATTGAGTTTTGAACTGTCTGTATTCATAAGTATTGATCATCTTCTTTGTTTGGTGCTGTTGCACTGCCTCCATTCAAAAGTATTGTTGCAATGTGTTGTTGCAGTGAGCTCTGTTGTATATTTGATTATTTGAGCTTGTATACTTTTGTTGCACCTGAGTTGAACCCGTGTTTTATTTTTGCAGATTGCTCGAATGCTGGATTCAAACTGGAAAGAAGTTGAAGATAAAAATACGAGTGTGAGTGATATGTAGTGAGGTTATGAATGTAAAAAATGAATTGTGATATAATCAGAAATTGTATTGTAATTGAATTTGTATAGTTATAGTGAGAGCTTGAAATTGTATTATCAAAATTGTAGTAAATATTTGTTTGAATAAAATATTCGTTTGAATTCAAATTCAGTGTTATTTATTTTATTCAGCAAATATTTATTTAATCTGTGATAAATAAGATAGTATATTAACAAATACATTTGAATGAATGTATATAGGCGTAGGGAAAACGTAGGTAAACGGATGACGTAGGGAAGACGTGGGTAACGAAAGAAGTAAAAATGTCGTAGCAAAATCGTAGGAATAACGAGGCGTAGGAAAGACGTAGAAAAATCATGGCGTAGGAAAGACGTAGGAAACAACCCAACGGATGGCGTAGGTAAAGCGTAGGTATTTTATTAGCTACGCGAGTTTTACCTACGTCAAAATTGGCGTAAGGGTCACGTAGTTAATGCATTTACCTACGCCCCGCCTATGCCATTTTGGCGTAGCTAAACCGCAGTTTTCTTGTAGTGACCCCCATGCCGCCACCTCCATCACTTCATGCCTCTTTCTTTGACTCTAAGGAAGTATATTTGGAAGATAACATGGCTTGAAGGAAGGATATGTCATCGTTACTTAGTTTTTCACTTAAGAAAATATCATGATATTTAGTTTTATTTACCATTAGTAATTTTGAGATGTAAATGTAATTCTAATGTGTATGTATGTGTACATTGATGTGTGTGTGTATGTATATGTGCACATATATGTCATATATAACACATAACGTTGGACAACTTCCTCTTGTCAAACCGTTATGAATCCGAAATTAGATTTCCAGTCGTATTTTTACTTCTTAGTTAAAAAATATATATGTAAACAAAATTTAAAAATGACATTTCTATCATTATTTAATAATTAAAAGGGACTCGTTTGATTTTTAAACAATTATTAAATCATTTAAACTCAATTTAAATTCAAAAATTAATTATTTAAAAATGATGACATCATTGATGATGTCATAAAGATGTTTTATTTTCAAAAATAAAATAAATAATTTTATTACATATTCTTGCTTAAATGGAGAAATAAATGTATGTATCCAGTTTCGTATCCTCTAATATTGAGAAAATCACGATTTTACGGAAAATTGATTTTCGTCGCTTTTTTGACGAAAATTCCAAATATCTATATTTGTTAATATAATTTTAAAATAAGTTTACCACCATCCATTATTGTTCAAAACATTATAATTTGTGTTATGAAATCTTATATTTGAAAATTTTAAAATTATATATATTTTCCAAAGTGATAAATTTCTAGATCAGTACATTGTTCCTTCCTAAGAGGTTGTTTATGCGGGAGTTGAGTTTTGGAAAAACACTCTAGCTGGTTTGTTTTTAGATGATGGTTTTTCGTTTAGTGTTGTAAAGAGATTTTTATCCAATCGTTGGAAAAATTAAGGGTTCTCTTAAAGTCCGCTATGACACGAACATATATTTCTTTGATTTTGGTAATGAGGATGAGAGACGTATAGTCCTTAAATCCGACCCTTGTGTAATTAATAGTAAAGGGTCCATTATCACCCGTTGGATCCCCTCGGTTGATGCTGCTTGTGATCATGTAATATCTATTCCAGTCTGGGCTAAGTTCACTTGCATCCCATCCTCTCTTCAGTCTCTTGAAATCCAAAACTGGCTTGCAAGTAATATTGGAGAATTATTTGTTTCGACGAGAATACCGAACGTCGTGATTGCCTTGAGTGTGCTAGAGCTTTGATTGACACTACTTCAGATAAGCCCCTTCCTTCGCAGTTATCTGTTCCTACTTCTGGTAACAGAACTGCCACTATTTCAGTGTCTTATTCGTGGCAGCTTCAGATCTGTTCTCACTGTCACTCCTTCGGACATACTGGGAGCTCATGTAGACATCTTCCAGCCTCATCTGAACCCATTTCTTTTCTTGAAAAGGTTTCGCTGCAGAAACCCCCGCCCAGGAAATGGAGGCCCAAACCTGCTTCCTCCACTGCAACTACTACTCCTCTGCCCCCACCTCCTCCCCCTCCTCCTCCTCCCCCCTCCTCCTCCTATTCATGTTTATGCTCTTCGGGTTTCCATGGATTTAGATAAACTTGATGCCTTCCTTGTCAAGGCCTTCTCTCGTGATGTCTCTCCCAAAGTCAAATGTTCTAATCCTGGTCCGAGCAAGCACTCTTCCTTTGTAGATGACCTAGATGAAGGAATCGAGTATGGAATAGCTGATCTATTCCCGTCATAGTAGAATTTCATGGATCTACACCTTTGACTGTCTTGTGTTTGCTGCAAGGCAAATGAATGGGATACAGAAAGCTATTTTCACTACTTGAGTATGTAGTGTTCAAATGACGAGCATTACGGCGCATGCTTCACGCATGATGATGACACGTGCTTCGCGTGAATTGTTTTTCTACAAAATGTATATGTTTAACACATTCAAAAGAAAATGATTTGCACAAATATTTAGCTATTATTTTTGTGTTTTATGTATATCTAGTTTGAATTTTTATTTCTAAATTGAAACATATAATTTTTGTTAGTTTGGATTTTTATATATATTATGAATTAAAAAGAACAAATTTGTTGAGGAAGTTTATTTGTTAGATCTTATTTTTAAGTGATATTAAGATTTGATAATGTTTATAGATTGACATTTTGAATTTGTGAAGAAAGTTTAATTGTTAGATCATATTTTTAACTGATATTAAAATTTGATAATATCTATAGATGAGCGTTTTTGGTAGTTCACGTTGACAACAAAGTGTGACAGCAAGATATTACAATTATTATTAAAGATGCGTGATTTGAGATCTTAGTTGTGAATATTTATCTCAAGTGATGAAATTATGAGAAGGTACCATACTTGGACCAAGAACCCGATCTTCAGAATTTGAAAAAAAATTAAAAAAATCTTTTCATTAAGTAACAATATTGTATTTATTATTGAAATATAGTTCCTCGGGATTCCTATCAAAAAACCTAGTTGACAACAACTTATTTTGAAACTTTTTGAATGAGCTTTGAATAGCAACTTCTTGAATAGCATCTTCTAGTTAGTTTAAAATGATTTATAAGGATAATCATATAAACAAAATTTGACTTTTGAATTAAAATAAGTAAAACATTAAAATTAGTTATGCAATATATTCATAACTCATAAGCATTGTAAGCCCTATAAGTAGTAGAAAAACATTAAAATTCAAATAAATGACTTACAATTAATTTTGGGTGTTTATGATTAGTTGTATAAAATGCTCTAATTCCTAGAACACCACCATCATTATATATTCAGTAGGAACCCAGGATAAGTAATTTTTGAAACAAGATTCAATATTGACTCGCATTTTTAAGGGAAACCGTGCCTCCACATCTGAAATATCTGTGCAAGCAAAGCAATTTTTTTCATCTTACAGACAGAAATTACCAACTAACGATAATTAGACAGATTATCTAACATCAAACACAACTCAAATTATTTACCAATTGTTCACATTAAACAAAAGCCACAAGCAGAATGCAATTACAGAGGAATAAACTAACTGATTCTGCAGAGAAATCTACATAATAGAGAAAATAGTGGAATTCGTTCCACATAGCAATTCACAATATTACTTGCTACATTACACCAAGTTGTTAACACATATGAAACAAAACTGTTGTACAAATTTAACAATTGAAATTATTAAACAAACAGCCGAAATGATATATCATTCAAATAACTGATACACTCAATCAAGTTGGTTAGGCTAGCACAATATTAAGGGTTTTAAGGTTCATATCCCTAATGGAAAATCGATCGTTGGGCACCCTATGAGCCCTGAATCTAAAAAAGGGAAGAAAAGCAACGTAACCAGAAACGGCTACTGCATAGCCACCTCTAACCTTGTTAAGAAGAAAGCCTTTCACCTGCCTGTTCCTTCTAAACATGGTCTTCATTTCCAGCAAAGCCTGCTTCCTTCTAAGAGCCTCACCAGCATCCACATCATCCAGTCCGGTCAGATCACGGAACCGTCCGGCTGCTTGCTGTTTAAGCTGAGCGTTACCAGCCACTAAGTCCATGAAGATCATGTCCAGGTCACGCCTTCTTAGCAGTGTTTCTCCTGCCCTTGGATTAAGGGCTGTTGTTGTAGGGCTGTCTTGGGTGGCAGTTCTGGAGGTCATGCGTCCTCCGTCCAACAGTAATGCTTTTTCTCGCAGGCGCTGGATTTCAGAGTTGATGGCATTTTCAGTGTTGTTTATGTGGAATTTGGAGCAGGATCTCGCAAATGCTCGACTGAAGTTTATGCCGCTCATCGTATGCTTTTTACTTTCCTTCACGAGTTGAAAGAATCGTGATTAGAAATCCATGAAAAGCAAGTATACATAGGATTATGATTCATATTATAAGAAATGTGAGGGTTTTGGCTTCTAAAGGTAGCACCGTGATGAGAAGTGTTATCAATTTACGACATTCGATTCTAAACATGATCTCGGATCATGAAGTGGCAAGATATGGTAAATCCTAACATGGTGGTATATCACAAAGCTTTCAAGTAAATTTCTATTTGTGCAATTTGTTGTATATGGTAGCATCCTGAATCATTCAACTTTGAATTTTGAACAGTCCAAAATTGAGCATGTTCTTTTATACATAAACAGGGCAGCATCACAGAAGTTGGACTATCTAATGTCTCTTAAACAGGCTACCGTACCTGTAAAACAAAATTGAGTTTACCATTGTGAAGAAGCAAATGCTTCACTGCAATTTAGAAAGCCATTTTGCCTATGCTAGTCAGTTGAACAAACTCATGTTTATTCAGCTAAGTAATTCATGCAACTCAAATTGGTGAAAAGAAAAGCCTTTAAAAGGCAAGTATATTATAAGAGGTAGTAGAGTGAGAAAGCAGTAACGATAAATATCTCAAATAGCATGCATAAAAAGCAATGAAACATCCATAAACTAAAATGTTTAATCCTACTCATAAGTTCATTTAAATTTTAGAGCAAACAACAGAAACTATAAGCGCATAAAATTGTGATATAGAAATATGCATTATCGTATTAGCATCTTATAAAGAAACTGTTACAAAAATGATAATTTACATGGAGAAAATTCACAGATGCATGTTAGAGCCGGATTATGAACATTTAAATGTACACAAGTGAAGGTTTGCATATAACTTCAATTAAGACAACTTCTCTCTGTTGTAATTTTAATCAGCACATTACATCTTTGTTTTTGCATTTAACTGGAAACTTCAAGCTATTGCTTTACACCAATCAATAAATAACACCTATTCATAACATTTGAAATGCTTTGCACATTACATTTATTTTTCCTTTTTCAAACCGATTATACTATCAAGGTAAATCCTAATAACCAGTAACTTGACAGTCACTGGTACGATGAAATCATAACTTTCAAATATGGTATTTTCATTTCTCAGTCAAAACCCAAGGCCTCTTCATAAATTATAAACATGCTTCAAGCTGATATGAGCATAAATCATTCCCTAGGTACTCTAACAGCGCCCCATCAGTTAGCATATACATGTAAATATAATGTTATAAACATATTTTAACTGCTAGTAACAATAAAAGAATATATACTTTATTGCAAGCTAAATTTGTCTAGAATTTCAGTCATCAGCAGCCTTCTCTTACACGACAAATACAAGAAGGTTGGAACCCACAGATACCTAGAATAAATACTTTATTGCCTTCCAACTAATTAAATCACGAGATAATAAAACAAACTGGCCAGCCTTATTTCTGGTAACCAGATATATACATTAGGCATAAATCAAAACAAGAACTAAACTTAAGTTTTTGCTAATAAGCCCAAAGAAAAGTAGATGTTATCATCCAACCCAATCTTTTGCAAAAGGTAGTTTTATCCCATAAAAAAATGGTCATACAATAACAGCATGACTCAGATGCTAATCACAGCAAATTTCAATGTTCCAATGTGGATGGAACATGTCTGACTTACGACCCTAACATTTATGACAATGTAACCAAACTACTAAAGACAAATTGTCTAATGATGGACTGAAGTGTTCTCTCTCTCTCTATGTTGCCAAAGCAGAGCAAGAAATAGAATAAATTATTCATCGTCTTCTTTTGCCAGCAAACTAAGGTGGTTCTTCCCAATTCAAAATTTTGCTTTGAATTTAAATAATATTTATTTATTCATTCAAAAGTTTATGCATTCTAAGCATGGTCAGTTAATTTCTTCCCCATATTCCAGTAGCAAAAACACATTGGAATACAAGTATTTTTCGGAAGAACCAAAAAAAAAACTTATAAGCAATCAGTTGTTAATGACACATGGCGCAAAAAGACGAAAAGCTTTCTTGAAGAAGCCTTGGCGTACCACGCAGCAAATGGCGGGCACCTTTTTAATTTACTGTGTATGTTTAATATATATAACAATTAATTAAATTTTTTTAATATAATTTATATGTTTTACTAAAACAGACATAATAAATATAGTTTAAACATTTTGTAAAAAACATTATTTAATATAATATCATAAGCATAGAATTTCAAACATAATAGTCTTCAAAAGCCAAAATCCAAGATATAGCACATATTACTGATAAACTAGAAATCTAAACTTGATTAAACAATCATATTTTCTAAACCAATATCTGCATTATCAGATTCATAAGCTTCAGCATCTTTCTTATCTGTCTCATATCGGTTAACAATTTGTTCGGTGCGACCATAATAGGAATAGAGAGTTCGAAGTTCGTCGGAGATTAATTTGAGAAAAATATTCATTTGAGATTACTTGTTCAATACACAACAAAAATTAGAATAGATGGTTCGTTCGAGATTAACTTGGATAATGCGACCATTCAAGACTATTTGTTCTATGTAAGGGTGATAATTAGACACATCGGATCGAATTTGGACCCGATCCAATGGGTCTCCATTTTAGTCGGGTTGGGTTGTGTCAAGTTTAATTATTATATTTTAATCCTTGACCCGACTCAGGTTCAATTCGGATCGATTCGGTTCCGGTCCGATTGGATAATAACAATAAAAATGCATATATTTTCTCGCTTTTGTCTAATCTTCCGGGTCGGATCGGTTTTCATGTTATTTTTCATCAACTAGACCTGATCTGGGATCCATCGTGCGCAAATCGGGTTCGGATCGATTTGGTTCGAATTTGCGGATCTCGGTTCTAATTGTCCATCGTAGTTCGGTGCAGCAAAGATATAAATAAATAGTTTAAAGTTTGTTGGAGATCAGTTTGAATTTAATCGTATCATTGTATAAAACAATATATAATTCATTCAACCATTGTTGAAGAATAGTTTGGATTGTGAAAATTGAAAAATAAACAAAAAAGAAGTAAAAGTCAATAAAATTACGAAAAGAAGCGCCATGTTTGCACGCCGCGACATTTGCGCCATTTGCCGCGTCATTCCATGTGCGCCGCGCCATACGGAAGAAAGGTGCAAACGACGCACCGTGCCTCGCTTTGCGCCATGAGGTGCACCGTAGAGCGCTTTTCATAACCATGCAAGCAATCAAACTATAAATTATGAAATTAATGTTGAAATAATAAATTATAAGGCAAGCACTATACTGGACATCAGATTATAGCACCATATCGAACAGTATCAAAATTGACTTTGTTTAAAAGCGCAATACTAATGAAGAAAAGCAAGAACGATTTGAAAGTAACATGAAAAATAATTGAAGAAGCTGAACAAAAGTAACCTTAAAGTTGATTAGGGATAGGGTTTCAATTATCTCCCAGATGTGAGAGCAGATGAGAGGGATGCGAGCGCGACCAGATTGAGTGCAGATGAAAGGGAGCAGAAAATTAGGGTTAGGGTTTATTAATTATTTGAAGAAATCACATTTGAGAGTGAAAGCTAGAGTAAATGTTGCCGATGAGTGTGCGATGAGAAGTTACTTAAGTTCATTAGTCCCATATATTTTATGGGCTTGACCCAGTTAATTATGGGTCGGTACTAACAGAACTAAAGTATTTCCTGTGGAATTCCAGAAAAAATTCCAGGCTCTCTCCGTTTGTTGTTGGAATAAATTCCTTCCAACATTGTTTTTCTAGAAAACAGCAAAAATTGGAATTTTAGTAAATAATCAGATAGAGATTCACGGAAAATGGCATAATGAAAAAAAACCCAGTCCTAATTATGTCAATAAAGGAACGAGCCATCAGTGTTCACTCAAATTAAACTAGTAAATCATCTCTCTTTTCACTTCTTTTTTTACCTTCTTTCTTTGTCAGATAAAAGAAATATAATTATATTTATAATATTAAACCGGAAAAAAAGTGAATGGGATATAACATTACATGACATGGTAAATCATACTGCATGATAGAGACATCATATCTTATGTGGCAAATACAATAAACTCAATTATGATTAAACGCCACACGCTTGCATGATATCATTATGCCCTTTTTTCTCTAGGTGTCTCTGCATTGGTGAATTATTGGTAGACTCAATAGGATAGTAATGTCCAATATCATTCTCATGCATATCTATTAGTCAAGAAATACATATATATGGCACAAGATTTTATTTAAAATACATGTGTACTAAGCGTGAAGGTGAGACTGCTTTAAGAAGGTGAGGTATTCAACTTCTTAAAACAATATCATCTTCACGATTAATATGAAATGCACCCGTTTGCATTTTCCTTATTACAGAACACAAACATAAGTGCGGTGCTAAGGACATCTTAATTTCCTCTTACTAATATTATTCTAATTTAATTATAACCTATTAAATTTGTACTCTTCCTAATACCACAAGTATATATTTCTTATTTCAACAATGAATTACAAAACATAAGGTATGACCGTGCAAATCAAATCCACCAATTAATTTTTGTTGAACGAAAAACACCACAATGAGATTCAACATCTTTCGACATATCAATGTCCTTGCTCGTCAATTTTCACCTTTTTTTTAAAAAAAAACTTCGAAATGAATTTTATGTAAATATTCATCAATTGCAAACTTTTGCAAATGTTATTTTAATTTTCTGAATTTCAAAAATTATACACAAACAATTAGATATGATTCATAAGATTTTTTGAAGCACTTAATTTATGATTATGCCAGCAACTGATTTATTAACAATTGAGTACATTGATTAATAAATACAAATTAGGTCCTTTTATTGAACATTTACAAATTTTTATTAAATTTTTGTAAGTACTGGTAGTCCCTAGGTTATTAATGATATTATGAAGTATGGTAGGTAAATTTACTGGTATATTTCAGAAATGATATTACTAAGAAAAAAATCAAGGTGCTCTTAGCAACACATCATCTAAAAGTTGCGTGAATATATCAACCAAGTATGCCATCATGCATCTGATCCACACAAGTATATCAACCAAGTATGATTAAAGCACTTACAAAATGCAGAGATCATACTGAAATTACCAACAAAGAATATCTCTAAGGAAGAGTATCGTAGTATACTATTTAGTTAACTCTTAACCAACAACCATACATAGGCATCCCTTGATCAATTAAGACATTTATATTCATCTCTTCCATTGCCACTCTTTTTTTAAAACTCATACAATCAAAGAAATTAAAATAAATTAGCGCTTTCATGATCCCAAAAAGAGTTATTTAAAAAAAAAGTAAGGCAATCAAAATATGTCAAATGAATTTCATTCCAGCAACTGTATCCATTTTTAATTGCCAAACATTCAATTGCCAACCAAATTATCAATTTGAAAGATTACTCAATTTCTAATAATGCACCAACAGTGCAATTAAATTGCTAGTTCAATCATAATACTTCGGAAAAAATGAATTGAATTTGTGAATGTAGATAATTCAATGTAATGTTGGTTCCAAAATTGAAAATAGTCTAAAATTGTATTAGCTGTGATACAGCCTAACAATTTCTTGAGCACAATTTTTGACAGCTCATTAAACATATATTGTATTGCTCGATTCACAAAATGCTTTGCCAATGTCCAGTGGATGTATTACCAATTCAGGTTAAAATTAGCAATTGCTTCGGTAATTGATTCATGATTGTAATTGCTCCAGAAACTAAAGTTTTATAAAAAAAATATACATTGGTATCTACTATAAGTGAGATGTTAGCAAATGACACTGTCATCTTCCTTAAAAGATTCTATAACTTACACAGTTTAAAACATTTCAATGCACTCAATTAAAAACTGAACCAAAACATGCTACGATCGCTACCATATTTGATTTTTCACAAACAAAAAAGGAACTCAAAAAAACCATCACATTAAGCATTTTCGGAAACTATACATTGTACAATTCCAGTCAATCTATATGCTAATCTAACAGAACAAAATTAAGAATTGACATACATCAATCTCACTATCACAATCAGTTATTACAAAAATCATAAGATCGTACGTTCCAAAATGCGGTTTGGAACGAATCGCAACCTTCCCGATTCAAGAGTTAATTGGATCGCATTAAGTCTTACGATCCTATCTCAGAACCAAAATAAAATATTGAAGCCCGATATTGAATAGCGATTTCGAATTAAACATCGAATTGAAACAAAATCGAAAGAGATTCAGTCCAGCATCCCAATCTCAATTCAGCAATTAAAAGGGAAAAAGGAAGAGGAACGAGAGAGAAGAAGCAGCAGCGTCATACCTGAACTGAAGCGTCTAGGATTCTGAGGCCAGTTTGATTTATTTTTCTCTTCTATTTTCAGGTTTTTTTTTCCCTCTTCTGATTTCTGAGGGTTTTTACTGTTATGATTACTTATGAGACCTGAAGAATACTCCTAGCCTTTATGCGATAGGGGCGGTTAGTTTATTAGCGTTGGCTCCTCACAAATCACGAACATACAAACTCTAATCATATGCATACTAATACCATGCTTTGTTTTATTTTGGGTTTTTGAAAGTGTCCTAGAAGCACGTATTAATTAAGGATGATATTTATGTGCTAAAAGACAAAAATATTATTTTTAAATATCTATTTTATTCTTATAGCATAAAAATAGATGGAATTCAAAGAGCTATTTAGGTAATTTAACCAATATTAACATGTACTCTTAAGCACATGATAACATTTTCCTTTTATTTTATCAAATATGCATTGAAATACTGTTTGGTTGTTTATCATGGTACGACAATAACGGCCGTTGAAATTCAAAATGAAAATCAAAGGCACACATCTGTCTATCACTATAAATGAAAATAAAAAACACATCGTTGGTTGAATGAAAAAATTGAATTCGATGTTAGTAGGATATAAAATAGCGATGTCTACTAGAATATTTGTGGTAGTCCATATTCGATGGAAGTGTACCAAAAAATAATATTAAACCGGTCATATCGAAAATTATCGGAAACTAAACTTGAAACGGACTAGCACCATTATCCTAATGGTAGGCGCTCCAACTTTGATGCAAGAGATCACGAATTTGAAACTTGCATAGCTTGATTCGAATCGCTGAACATATATTGACAAGTAGTATGTTGTATACTACCTAATATTTGTAGTACTAATATGTACTATCATTTAGGTATCCAATTTCAAAAGAAAAAAAAACTAAACTTGAAGTAGCTTGTTCCAAAAGGAAATTATAAAATGACTGAATAAGTTGCATAAAAAGGGCAAAACTCTATCGGTTAACCGTAAATCATTTAAAATAAGCTGATGGGAAGGGGCTAATAATGGAATTATATTTGATTTTTTTTAAATTTACAGGAATGCTAAATTCTTTGTTACCTCCATAACAATTATAAGCATACTGAAAAATGGCTCCACTTTGTCTAAATTTGGGATCCAACCCACGTATTAAAGGTGGTGTTAAATGTACCCGGTTTTCATTCTAATTTAAATGTCAAAAAAATAAAAATCGATGGTTCGTTTTATCTAATTCGGCCAGTAGTAGTACACTACCGATTGAACTTAGTGAACTGAAGCCCAATTTTTTTTCTTTTAATTTATCGTCAATTGATAGAAGAAAATAGAGTATATTCGAGCTTGTATTGCATATACTAGCACCATCCTATAGGGCTATTTTTCTTTTTCCATCTTTGTTTTTCTTCTATTTTCAAAATCAGGGTTTGGTAGTGTTTGAAATAAAAGAGGAGAAAAAGTCATGATTTATAATTTATTACTTATTTGTTTTTTTTTCTTGTAATTCTATTCCTGAATATTTGATTTTTTTTTTCTTTTGTTATATTTTTTATAAATAATCAATGGTTTAGGGATTGCTTATTTTGGGGTATTTGACAAAATTTGTTATCTATAGAGAAATAGCTTTCTAGCTCAATCAATTGTATCTAATAGCGAACTTCGTGAAATCAAAATTGTAAAGTTGATGCAAATAATGTAATTTTGACTTTGATTGGTTTTATTTTAAATCTATGGTAAGTGGAAAAAACTATTAATCAATTTACTATTATTTTACATTTGTTGGATAATTTTCAACTTATTTCATTTAACCTGCAATATGATGACTCGAAGATGGAATAAGATAATGAAAGAGATGATTTGCAATGTGACTTTGTAGATTTTAAAAATCATTTTTACCATGGACAAAGTATGCATCTTATTTTGAAATTTTACATTGCATATATATGCTGATTTTAATTATTATTATTTTAAAGTATTTACTTCTTGAGATGCATTTATACAATGGTACTGATCGCAAACGAAGAAGATAAATACCATTCTTGTCATAACTAAGTCGAATAAGGTTGGGAGTTCGAGAAAACCAAGAACTCAATTGTCCAGTGAGAGAGCCGACAATATTAGAAGAATAATCTTAAATATGAATAAATTATCAAAAAAGGAGGAAACGTCCATAAAGTGTAACGAAATAATGTGCATGCTTTTTCTTATTGAAGGATTATATCTAGGTTCGGATAGTTGGACTGTAAAAGTAGTTAATGGTACTCATAATCAAGAGTTCTTAAATAGTTAACTGGTCAGGCATATGCTGAAAGATTAACGAATAAAGAGAAAAAAGTCATGATGGATATGAGTGTTGCAAGATTAAGGCTAGAGATGTGCTAGTGAATATAAAGAAAAATAATTCTAAATATGTTTCGACACTAAAATTATTCATAACGTAAAAGATAAGATGGTTATTTTAGAGATGGAAGGCACATTCGATGTGCAACAACTTACTAGTAGTTAAACATTATGTATACTGGGTTTGGAAGATAATAAGATTGAAAGAATTGTTAATTTGATGTGAACTAGTCCGGAATCAAATACATTACGTAAATTTGTCCCCTTGATTTTACTACTTGATAGAACTTACAAAATAATTCATTATAAAATGTCACAGTTGTCAAATTCAACAAATAGGACATTCATCATAACTTATAGTTTTTTATATAAAGAGTGTGAAGACAATTATGAATGCGCACTACAAAGCTTGAAGTTGTTGTATAAGCCAAATAAGTTTTCAAATATTGCGATTACCGATAAGAAACTTCCATTAATTAATGCTTCAAATATTGTTTTCTTTAATGTAACTCAATTATGTATTTATCATATAGAAAACAATGTCAAAGCCTCACTGTAAACCGAGATTTAAGACGAATGAAATAGTCGAATTTTTGTTATGGATTGGATGCATGTTGTTTGTGTTGTGGTGTGTCGCATTGTATGTGGATAATATGTTAATACCCCGAGTATTGAATTTTATGACAATAAACATATAAATATTACTACCGATGTTTCTCCAAGTTATGCAGTAATTTTAGACATGTTATGCAGACATTTTACAGCGATAAACAAGAACATGTTGCAAGCACATGTGATTAATCAAAGAAAACTGGAAAAGAAGACTCCAGACAAAGTGGAAACACAAGCATAGACAAGAAAGACTTAAGAGATTCAAGAATAAGATGTTAAAAGGGGTAAAAAGAAGTACTACCGAGTCTTAGAATTTTCGTTAAAGTCCCCATAGCAAATATCTTTGAATATTCTATATTACTAAACTCTATTTTCATCTCAAGCATCTTTTTATAAAAATACAATAGGGGTAATTAATTTAAAGGACAAAAATTTGTATATTTTTAGCCTTAAGGACACGACCTCAATATTTTATCCACAAGGACAAACATTCTCCTAAAACTTATTAATAAGGACAAACATTTTTTCAAAATTATTCATAAGGACAAACATTTTTCTAAAACTGCTACCGAACTAAAAACTGATACCTAAAAACTGCTACCGATAACTACAAACTAATACCTAAAAGCTTAAAAACTGATACCTAAAGAAAATTGTCCTTCAAGCTAAAATACTGAAGGTCTGTCCTTGAGGCTAAAATACTGAGAAATTTTGTCCTTGACAATAATTTCCTGTTAAACAAAATAAAATTAACTTTTATAATAAATTCCCTAGACCCCAACAGTCGACCTATCGAAGTCGAAAGGCTAAGGTTAAGCCTCGGCCAACGGTCTGGATTTTATAATTTTTAATCCAACGGACATGGTTAATCCAAGCGTCTATAAATATATGTCCAAACCATCCTTCTCTTCTCACATTTTCTGATGCAGCCAGCGAAGCTCTGCCATTTTATCTCATCTACTTTTCCTTAAATAGAAACTACACTGTAATTACACAAATTTGAAAAGATCATAAAATAAGTAAATATGAAGAAGAGAGGAACGTACGAATTAGTGTTGCACAACAACAAGGTAAATCTCAATTTTATAAATCTATATTTTCCCTTAAAATCCCAATTCTCTTCTCAGATCTATGACTCTAATATTATATATGTTCCTTTTTATACATACGCCTTGAATTGAAAAGGGAAAACGGTTAAATTAGAAGGATCAGATTCACATCTGGCAGTTTGGAAAGCTTAAAATTGCAAGTGGGAAAGTTATGTAAGTTATTACAACATTGTAATTTATTTTGTCGGATTTTCGTTTAATTATTATGCCCAATTGAAAAGATCTATAGTTGTAGGCTTGAATTTAATGTATAAAACACTACCTATATATTCTATAAACAGGAAATTATTGTCACGGACAAAATTTCTCAGTATTTTAGCCTCAAGGACAGACCTTCAGTATTTTAGCTTGAAGGATAATTTTCTTTAGGTATCAGTTTTTAAGCTTTTAGGTATCAGTTTGTAGTTATCGGTAGCAGTTTTTAGGTATCAGTTTTTAGTTCGGTAGCAGTTTTAGAAAAATGTTTGTCCTTATGAATAATTTTGAAAAAATGTTTGTCCTTATGAATAAGTTTTAGGAGAATGTTTGTCCTTATGGATAAAAAATTGAGGTCGTGTCCTTGAGGCTAAAAATATACAAATTTTTGTCCTTTAAATTAATTACCCCTATATTCAAACATCATGTATATATTTATCTTATGATAGCTGGGCCCTATTTTTATGAAATAAAAGAATTAAATGCACATCCCTTTCGTTTTTGTATATGGAAGCGTTTGCTTCATCTACCATTCATGTATGGCTAGCAAGTATTCTCCAACTACCAGTCAACAAAAAATACTTGCCCATTTCTTATTATTAGTTGCATATATTTGCATTCATTTTCTAACTTAACAGCTTATCAAAGAACTATCGAATCATTAGTTGATTGGGTTGCCTAAATTTTTACCTTATAACTAACATAATCAAATATTTATATCTTTGACAAAGATTAACAATCAGTGCATTTTCATTTATTTCTCTCAGTTTCTTTCACCAGTGCAATTAATTTAGAAACATTCAACAACCAGTCTCAATGATTAGTGCTTATCTTCTTCAAATGCAGTAATGCAATAAAAGAACTGTATAGTTTCTAAAATAATCTGATCCACTTGGCATGCATAAGTAGAGATAGTTAGGCATGATAAAAATTAATACCTGTTACAAAGCTTACTTCTCCATAGTTAAAGAATAGAGCTTTGGTGATCCAGGTAGAGTTACACAACAATCCTACAAACTCCCTGCGCATTAATAGCACTGATTAAAGAAATTTAATAAATATATCAGCACAATCAGATCGGCATATTTCATGTAAAGCCACACTAAAACAATGACAGGCGAAAAAAAATTTAAGCTTCTTTGTCAAATTGGAACCATGCGTGCCCACTTTTTCAACATGTCATGCATGTAGCCACTTTGTAATATGTCAGATCACATTATTTATTAATATACCTGTAGGATCTAGATTAACCCTAGAGGGGGGGTGAATAGGGTTATAGCAATTTTTTAAACGAATTTACTGAATTAAACACGAAAACAAACTGCAGAGAAGTAAATATGCTGAAAAGTAAATCACACACAAAATTTACCCAGCTTCGGCAACCCCTGCCTACTGCTGCATTCCCAGATTTCTATTAGAATTAAACAGTCTCCCGCTTACAAACACTCTAACAGACTCGCACACCCTGCTACCGCCTATAGAGTTTTGCAAACTCGCACACCCTGCTTACTGAACTAATCCTAACTAGACAATCTGACACTACCTAAACCCTAGGTAGTGATTTACCAAAGTTTAGACTTTAAAAATAAAAGCAGAAAATTAAAACCAAGAGCAAAATAAATAGACTTGAGTGAAATTGTATTTTGCCCTTAAAAAAATTAAAAAGCTAAAGCCTTTATGAAATTATTAAGGCCGACCCCCTTTTTATTTTCCCCAGCCCGTTCCTTTGTAATGCTTTGTGAAAAAAAATGATGGCTTCTCTTCTTTCTGAAATTAGGGCTTCGGCCTCGTCTTGCTTTTGAGAGATTGATTTTGATTTTTGGCTTCGTGAAATTAGAGCTGAAGTCGCCGCTTTCCGATGTTTGATCGAATGCTATTTGCTGTTGCTCTATTATGCTTCAGCAATCGATCCGCTTGTGCTTGACTTGGACACGGCTGCTCCTCGATGATCGAATTCGACTCCTGACTTTGGTATGTATTTCGTTCCTTTTGCTTTCTCGATTGATTGCTTGAATTCGATCGATTTAATGCCAGTGATAATTGGGGCTTTATATAGGATACGAGTTCCTATAATTTCGTTTGATTTGATTTCTTTGAATTTGTCAAATCTTTTGCTCGGCCGTTCGATTATTGTTGGATGTTGAGATGATTTTTGACCTTTTCAAAATACGTATATTTCGTTTTTCTATTTCTTGATAATCACGGTATTCATTACGTGATGATTCTTTTCTTGGTCAAACTACTTGGCCACCACGGTATCGTTCACCACGTCTCTGACTTTATTGCTCTATGAATTTCTTGCTTTGACTTGTTCGACTCACGACTTTGTTGGCATTTTTGATTCGAACTTGTTATATTTCTGACTTGGTTAATTCGTGTAAATCTGTTGCCTTGACGACTTCGACTTTGAACTGTTTATATGTTTACTTGGTTTTTTACGGCATTGACTTTGTTGTGACAATGATTCCTTTCTTTGTGCTTGTGATAGATTCCTTGATCACCTCTGTTTCGAATTCCTGGTTTGCTTGATTACCATGGTTTGATTTCTGATGACATTTGTTGACTTCGGTCTCTTGTTTATGTGATTCCATTTCCATGTTCTTTGAAGTGTTTCTGCACTACTGGTTTCTCTGATGCACTTTGTTGTACCTGATTTGTATGCATTTAGCTCTGACTACGGTCAGTGGATTTTGTGAATAAATATTGTCTGTATATGTGCATATATACATTAGTATGTGTGTATGCATATATTATTGCATTCCATTGTTTGTTAGTGCACATGCTTGACCTGTAACCTTTGTGCATTGAGCTGCACATTCACCTGTTTACTCAAATCTGCATTTTCACTTTGCTGCACTACACTAACACTCGAGTCTAGTGATACTAGTTCATGTATTCATTGAGATGTTCATGTTGCATATATGCTTGTTGCCTGGTCATGCTCGACTGTTTAGTTTGTTGATGTGTACTTGAGTCTTTTGTGTACTTGACATATGTGCACTGTGATGCATTCGAGCTCTTTGAGTTGCAGTGCATCATCACTTGTCTGTTGTTCATTGTACTTGTTTGCATTGTGAGTTGTAGCTGTTGTTCTTGAATTCGAGTTGCACTGCTACATGATGAACTTGTATTCATCTTGACTTGTTTGATTCTGACCCATGCTTTGTGTACTTTTGTTCATCATTGTTGTTTGAATAGTTCATGTGCACTTTGAATATGCACTGAAATCATGTGTATACATACATCTATGTATGTATATATGTGTTGTCCTTGTAGTCTTCATTCCACCTTGAACCTGTAGTTGCTTCTTGTCTGCATTGATAATTTTGCTTCCTTGACCTGTTATGTATTCAGTTGCATTTACATTTCTGTTTTGAGTTGTTAGTGCACTTTCTTTTGTACACTGCCATGATTCAGGCTTGTGTCTGGGTGCACTTCTTGGTCGAGTCCTTTGTACTCTGGTTCTTCGAGCTTGTTAGTGAGTTGTATTTGTGAACACTGTCGTACATTGTTGTATTGATTGACTCTTGCATCGATTACATATGACTGGACTTGACTGTTGCATTGCTCCATTGTATTCATGTAGTCTGGTCTGGTTGAGCTTGAGACTGTAGCATTCATGTGTACATTACTTGTTTCACTGATGGTCTTTGCTTTTGGTTTCACTTGTGTTGAATCCAGCTTGTCTTTTGGCTCGACTGTGCACTCGAGTTGGCGAGGCAGTGCACAAGTGTATAAATGTACACGTGTGTATTGCAGCTACTCACGATTACCTGTCTCTGATAAGAATACTGATATGCACAGATATTACACAATCAAAAATGATGACAACAACCCATATATCTGAGGCACCAATAAAAACACAATTCATATTTTGTTTTATACTGCAAAAATATTTTATTTTCAATTTTACTGCGTCAAAGTATATTTTTGCAGATTGCTCAGATGCTGGATTCACATTGGAATGAAGTTGAAGATAAATACGAGTGTGAGTGATATGTAGTGACGAACTGATGTAACTATGAAATTATGATGCAATTGTATTGTGACTGAAATTGTATAGTTATAGTGAGAGATTGAAATTGTACTATCAAAATTGTAATAAATATTTGTTTGAATAAAATATTCATTTGAATTCCAATTCTGTGTTATTTATTTTATTCAGCAAATATTTATTTTATCTGTGAAGAATACAATAGTACAATATCAAATACATTTAAATGAATGTATATATGTTTATTATCATCAAACAAAAAAACATATACATGCATATTCCACAATACCCAGCATGTACTACAATATATGTCAGCTTGCATATAAATAATTCATGTAGCTTGCATATAAAAATGAATACAATTGTTGGGCATCAAAGCAAAAAGTATGCTTGAGTGTGTGACAAGTTTTCCAAACATTTATAAAATGTGACAGGCAATTTTTGAAACATGCTATGTTTTATAAAACATCTACAGACAAGCACTTATATTTATACTTACAAAGTGATGTCCAGTGTTTACAAGCATATATAGGCAGTCGAGCAGAGGTGAAAAAGTTTTAGAAACCAAAGTGCTTTTAAAAAAAACAAAGAAAAAGAAAATGCTGCCTATATTTATATATAACAGAACTAGTCCAAATGTGAACTGATAAGGACATATAAATTAATATATGAATGCATTCTCACTAAAAATGTATACCCCTGTTCAACATGATATGGCGAGATTTTAAAAGAACAAGAATACTCTTATATGACTATTCTTCAATGCAAAGGACAATGAAGTAACACGTCCTTGAGGTATTCCAATTGACAAGGCTAAGAAGTAAAAAACATGTGTACGCCTAGAGAGAAGGTGGGAAAATTAATTCATGGTCCAGAGAGATTTCAACTGATCTGAATGTAATTGCACTAGGAACTAACAGTTCCTAATTTCATAAATTAAAATTTTATTGACCAATTCATTTATTAGCAATTAAATTCAAAGCAGTAAAAAATATATCAGAAATGTTAGATATAACAGTGTGAGATTCTTATCTCACCTTGAATTCAAAAAACCTGAATTGTGGAGTGGGATCTTAACTTTAGCACTAGCAAAATAGATATGGCTTTAGGTAACTATGATTTCTAAAACCAATTATCAAAACAAAACCCATTCACTCAAACTCAATGGAAAGAGTTAGGAAAATCAAACATTGATATACAGAACATAGCTTCAGGCATTCCCATACCATCTGATCTTCTCCATTCATGCAACCAACAAGTAATTAATTATTTTATTTTATTTTTATTTACCATTCTAAGTGGACTGGCAGCTAGCATGAACTAGTAGCCCTGCTGTTATTAGCAACAGTTGATGCTTTTGAGAAATGATTTAAGGCAAGCAATGAAAATAGCACAACTAAATCACTTCTGTGACATAAATTTAAGTTTATCTGAATGCCATCCCTGAGTTGTTAATCATTTCAAATACTAAGGAAAATGCTTGCAACGAAGAAAAAGAAGAAGAATGTAAGTAGGAAGTATCAAGCCGTACCATATATAACTGCTTCTCACTTAAGTCCACTGAGACTTAAAAGCTAAGAATTACAACATAGACTAAAACATAACCCATGGAGCCAGATTGTACAATATTACATGCAGCCTTTTTTTCTTCTGTTTTTTTCCCTCTCACTGCTGCATTGCTGCAGCCTTCTAGGCGAAAAAGAAACAGCAACCTGTAATTAAAATGCCTAAAGAATATATGTTTATTAATTAATTTAGCAACTGGCATTCCAATATCCTTTTTTTATAATATGCAGATTGTAGGAAGAGCGTACTGCAAAAATGATATTCAACCCCATGCTTTCATTAATGTGAGACTTTTCCCTTTCTTATATTGTTGGTTTAGTTATGAAAGCATATAATAAATTTTGCCTGCAAATGTAGAGCATTTGAAGGATGGATCGTGGGCTTTTATATCGTTTATTATGCATTCTTCGCATTGCTAAACTTAAACTTATCATAGAATGCAGATCCAGTGGAGGAATGGTTTTTATTTATTTGTTAGTGAAGTATGTATGTATTTAGCAAAATCTATTCACCGTGTGCTTACAAAATTCCTCTCTAAACTTAAACTTATCATAAAAATTTGTTTCTAAAACATTTCGGGATTAATTTTTAATTTCTCTTTTAGAAACATAAATATTTGTGCTTATAACACATGATAATCATATCCTCTGTTTCGTTATGCACACTCCTTCAATCTATTCACTGTGTGCTTCATTTTGGCCAGCCTAAATCTACTGCACCGTGTAGAAATTTAGCAAAATCACTGATATCAAATTGAGCATGATCAAAACATTTTGGGTAATCTATCCACTTTTACAGCCAAGGTAAGTTCCCAAGTAGTGAACGCTTCAATACAAAAATATTTTCAACTCATTTAACATATGTAGCCAATGGAACTTGTTATTTAGAGTTAAAATTTAACAGAAGAAGGTAGACACAGTTCAAACAAAAAAAGTGAAACTTGATATAAGAACTTCTTTAGTTTTAACTTTTAAGACTTGTAACTTTTATTCAACATACAACAGTCATGAAACTGATGATAACTATAAACTTTTCGCAGTTAAAATTAAGCTTATAAAATTTTAGTTCAATGCGTATTTAATAATTATTTGAACATTTTTGCACAGACATACATCTTACCTACTGAATTATTTGATAATAAAATTGACATCTAAACACAAGCTAAGAGGCGGTAATATATCAAAACGCTCAAAGCAATGACATCTAAACACAAGCTAGCACACCACATTCAAAAGTACACATATATTACCCATTGTCCAAAAATTACGCATCTAAATTTGTATATATACATAGTCATAGACAAACTGACCATTAGCTACTTCAAGCAATCAGTAACTGATCAGAGATTATATGCTACATCTAATCAATAACTGGTGCTGCCTGAAGAAATTAATGCACCGTTTTGATGGTAGAAGTATGATTAATTGGGTTATGGGCAATGTTTATGTCCTGAATCACGGTTTCGTCTCTAATGAGTTTTCTGTAGTTAGTAATCAATAATTATAAATACAAATTAATTATTAAATAAACTGTAGTTAGTAATCAATAATTATAAAATACAAATTAATTATTAATAAAGAACAAAACAAAGGTCGTAAAAGTCAAACAAAAATGTTTAATAACAAAAAACATTGTGAACTCTTCTAGCATATTAAGAAAATATTTTTTTTTGCATACAATAAGATAATGTGCAAATACCACTAAACGAAAATACAAATAAACGAAATTCGTACTTTTCTAAGCTTCATACGCCTGAAGAAATAATTTGTGTTACCTGATTTGAGATTTGGTAGAAGATTAGGTTTCCAGTTCTGCACAATCGCCTTGGGATGAAAGCTGCAATCACCTTGGGAAGATGATTTCCATTTGTGAATTTTCTCCCCCTTTGATTTCAAGCCAATGGACTGGCGAATTCATGAAGAAGACGAGAAACGACGTGGGGGCGATTAGGGCATCGGAGGGAAATGAAAGGGAAGGGGCGTGATTAGGGCAAACACGATTAGGGAAATGAAAAGGAGGGGCGTACTGTTTTGGGAACGGGGTTTAATAGCAAGTGGACCAACGAACTAAAAGGAAAAAAAATATAACAAAAATTTACAACGGCTTTAAGCCGTTGCAAAATTAAAACGGCCCTAAGCCGTTCTTAAGTGTTTTACAACGGCTCAAAGCCGTTGCTATTTAGCAATGGCTAAAAGCCGTCGCGATTCTTCCGCATGGGGGGCGTTACAAAACTGCGAATATGGTGTTGTGATATAAGATCTATCACCATATAGTAAAGTACCAATCGTGTACGATAAATAAGTAGAAGCACAATTTCTCTTACACTCCATATTATCTGAGTCGTTAGAACCGGAGTAGTTCGACCTTAACCACTTTAATTGTACCTTCTTCTCACCACCCCATACACCATCAGTATTTTCTTTTTTAACACCAAGGTACTTATCTAACAAATCACGTATAGCTTAGTAACTAATACCTTTAGAAACCCCAAGCATTCCAATAACTACCCTACCATCTACAGGAAGGTCTTTTATGTGAACAACTTCATCAGCTAGAATGGTCATTTCACCAAAAGGGAAATGAAATGTGTCTCTCAATGTAGAATCTTTCAATAAAGCATTTATCAACACCTTATCTAGTTTCTCATGAGTATGAACAATCAGATAATACAGGCCAACATCTTTTACTGCATCTTTGACAAAGTCACACTCCTTAGTCAAATCTCATAGTCTAAGAGTTCCAACATGATAATGCAACTTTACAATTTGAGCTCTTGGTGGTTATATAAAAATAAACAATAAAATAAACTCATTATTTCAAGAATTTCCGACTTATAATTCAAAATCACTTGAATACAAAAAAGTTACATTGGATTCCCAAATAGCGCTAACAACATGGTCATCAAAAGCAACATGCAATAAAGACTTGCTTCATTTCAGATTCTTCAACGCATTTCATCTTGTCTTCTTTATTTCCCCACAACCGAATCTCTTCCTCTTCAAAGTCTTCTACCTTTTCACCTTCAAGCCTCTCCTCTTCTTGCACCCCTTCCATGCGAATATCGTCCTTATTAATAACTTCATTCTGAATATCATCACCTACATTTGTCTCATCGTCGACTACATCACCATATTTTAAGTCTTGTCTTCACTTCAACTTTCGGAATTATCCTAGTGTCATCCATACATTTATCATGTTCATTTCCACTTTAAAAAGTAATGCTGATGTAACATCCTATTGATTTACGATTAATAATTTTATAATTAATTAGACTCCAATAATGGAATTTGAGCAAACAATAGAATTTGACCATGAAACTTGCATCATTGCGATCGTGGTGATTTTCTAAGCAACTTTCATATTTGGAGTTTTATGAACGGAGTTCAAATGAAGAAGTTACGGCGTTTAAAGATTACGAAATGAAAATAATTAAACAAAGGGGTAATTAATTTAAAGGACAAAAATTTGTATATTTTTAGCCTCAAGGACACGACCTCAATATTTTATCCACAAGGACAAACATTCTCCTAAAACTTATTCATAAGGACAAACATTTCTTCAAAATTATTATAAGTCACACTTTAGTCCCTCTTCTTCCCTATGGCAAAACTCATGCATATTTAAGAAAAAACCTCAAAACTCACATAATCTACATCAATATAAGGAAACTCTTGCATATTTCTTATTTTCATACTTCCTACTTCCAAGCTTCTAAACAAATGTCAAATAATTTTATTTTATTTCTCTTAGACAATTTAAAATTTTAATCATGTGTATGTAAGTCAGCAGCAAAATCACTTGGTTAAATTTATTGCTATATTAGTTATGATTACAAAAAATCAAAAATAAAAGGATAGGTACAGTTGTCATTACTTTGGTATAGAATATCATTTATGTATGTATTACTAATTGAAAATATAAATATTTTGCCATGATATAGACAAATTAACTAAAATAGACTTTTATTATAAGCTCATTGAATAACATCCGTTCATCCTCATTTTGAATGAAAATCAAACTAGTTAGTATGTAATAACATTAAAATACAAGTAATTATTTTGTTAAACGATAATAGTATTAAATAAAGTAAAAAAGCAAAGTATGGTTTGATTTGTTATTGTTAGTCTTTCATAATTTTTAGAAAGAAAATAGTTATTTTTTTACCATTTACCTATTTGATACGATAGTTATATGTATCATTCACTGAGTTAATACTAATAACTCCCAACGTAGTATGTATAATACAAATTATTTGCCATTACGTAAAAAATTATTTAGTTTCATCTTTCAGTAATATATAAAATACTTATAATGGTGCATAGTACATTTATGTTATGCTAATTAATTTTCTTAAACATATATATTATAATAAGAATGATTTATGTTAATTAAAGCATTAAAATTTTGTTATTTGGATTTTTTAATATCAAATAAAGTAAAAATTTGTTTTTTTGATATGTTACCGTACTAAACTTAATTAAGGTAAATTTCAATTTGTTCCAAAGTGAATGATAGATTAAATTTCTTTCTATACTGGTCAACCATTAGAGATTAAAAGGATAACAATACATTTAAAATTATATTCTTCATTTTCACATTTCATATTGGACTTATTAGTACCATGAATTGAAAGCCATAACATAACTTAGTATTTAATGACATACCTATATGTATAATTAAATTGATACTTCAGTATAACTAACTAAAAATGATACTTATAGGTATTTACATTGTTCAAATATGTAAAGCGATAGTGAAGTATACTTCGCTAAATTGGTAGTGATAAATGAAAATTGGTTTTTATTGCATGAATTCAAATTAAACTTCTACTTTATACCACATTTAACTGACCAAGCTAAAACTACTTTTGTTTAAGTTCCATGTAATAATTTATTTATTTTACTTCTGTTGTTCATCGAATTTGGTTTTTCTCTGAGATTGGTTGCCCAAATGAGGGGGTTACTGATTCAGTTTCCTTACAGGACTACCTCTAGGGTCGGCCATGTGGTTATGTTAGGAAACTTTAAGAAAGGTACTAATATTGATTAAATGTATACTATAGGCGAATATAAAATTCTTTTCCTTCTTAATATAAAATCTTACACATCTCTTCACCTGGTCTAACATATTTTTTCTTTTTTCATCGCTATGTTAAAAAAACTTGGGTTTCTTCATGTTTCTCTCAATTACTTTTCGCTTTCGTCCCCTAAATTTATTCCATCCATATTTATGTATTAACCTTGTTTTTGGTCCTATTGATTAAAATAATAAAATTTTCATTTTGTCTTCCATTTAATATCCCCAACCTATACTAAGCACTGAACACTTGAGTCATGAAGTAATCAGGAGATGCAATCAATCATTTTGTTCTAAGGGTACATTAATTTTTACTTGCCTTTTTCTTTTAAAAAACCTAATTTTCATGTGAATTTCATGGTATATTCGATAAAAAGTTTACTTTTATTTTATATTCTTTCTATATATATATATATATATATCGGTTTTTGAGTTTTAATTAAACAAAACTCCAATTTTTCTGTCTTTTGAACCTTGGATTGCTAATGATTTTATGCTTCACTATATTAATTATATAGGCACAAAGAAGGTTGAATTTTGGATTGTTTGTTAAATTGAAACGTTGGCTAGCAGTTCTCTTTTTCTCATCCATCATTCATCTCATTTCCATTTTCAGGTGAGATACATTAGATTCATATTTTTCACTCTTATTCTTTCATATGAATAGAAGACGGTATAAACCAGAAACTAACAAAATACAACAAAAAAAGTACACTGGTATAAACCAGACCCATAATTTTACTCATCCTGATTTCAGTTATGTGCATTATCAAGTAATAACATACAAGAGGGAGTTTATTTAACTGACGGGAAATAATATGATTCTTAACAAACTTTACAATTATATGCATTTGATCAAAGCCATAATTAATCGAAGTGCAACATAATTATAGTGACAAATTTGATATTACATTGAATAGAAGACGATATAAACTAGAAACTAACAAAATACAACAAAAAAAGTACACTGGTATAAACCAGACCCATAATTTTACTCATCCTGATTTCAGTTATCTGCATCATCTAGTAATAACATACAAGAGGGAGTTTATTTAACTGACAGGAAATAATATGATTCATTAATAAATTTTACAATTATATGCATTTGATCAAAGCCATAATTAATCGAAGTGCAACATTGTATACAACTTGTTCTAAAAATTGAAAAAGCGAAAAGACTGAACTCCATATTGGAACTTCCCCGTTAGTCACTGCACTATTCAATTCAGAACTGTATAGGGGCGCTCAGCATGCAGCTTTGCAAAAAAATAAATATGACAGTCTTCTGTTAAATCTTTGTTTGTAATTTATCATCATTCTACTTTGATTTTCTGGTGTATTTGTACCATGTCGATGACAAAAAATTTGGTATCATCATAAATTTGGCTGTTTAGACACCATAAATTTGGCTGTTTAGACATCATCTATGTGTTTCATAAAAATAAGTGGATACTTTAATCAAAATTCATTGCACTCTCCTGGCACTATGAAATTAAAGATATAAGCATGTAGGATCATTTGCTATTGTAGTTATGCATGCCAGATCTGACATATATACTCATAGTACTCTATTTTTTTTACAGGTTTTTAGATGGGATGTTGACAGGAATATTGTTTGTAATTTCAGTTTTAATGTATTGGCAATGATGATCAGGCGATTGGAGGAAGGCGTTGCCAAACTATGTACTGTATACTGTAATATGGTTGCTGCTGCTGCTGAACTATGTAGTGTTATGTATTATTGTTGAACATTATAATTATAAGATTTGTTATGTTTGGTTTTTGTGTTGAATCTATAAAAAATATTTGCTTTAATGATCTTTCTTTTGTGATATTATGTTAAATTTGCAAATGTTTGTATTGAGTATGATAAAGAAATGACTGTTATTGTAGGAGGGCAGAAAAGGCTATATATATATTTTTTAAATAATATTAAATTTTGCAACGGTTTTGAGCCGTTGCAAAACCAAACTAACAAAGTTGTGCAGTTAATTTTGCTTAGAGCCGTTTCTGATTTTTCTTCAACAACGGCTTAAAGCCGTTGCTAAATTTTTACCACTATCATTTTCGCAATGGCTCAAAGCCGTTGCTAAATCATTTTTGCAACGGCTCAGAACCGTTGCAAAATGACATTTCTGGTGTAGTGTATCAAAGTCTCGGTACATTTTTTAACAATGTATTTGCATCTTGCTACAAGTTCACAATTATTCTCGAACTATGGTTTTCTTAGTTGCCTGTTTTGTGACCTAGGACAAGGCTTTAGGAATGTTGTGCAACAAATATATGGATATATGACACTGCTTTAAGTATGTATACACTTGCATATGATCTTAGCATTAAGCTGTGTGTGTATGTATGTATCATTACATATGCCATATAACGACCCGCCATTTTGGACCATTCGCGTCCATTATAAGTGTATAGGTAGACACTCATGCCGGAGTTGAATTGCTCAAAATACCGCGTTGTTAATTTAAATTTGGCAAAACTGAACATATACAGTAAATAGATATAATCACAGATCACAGACACAGAGTAATAAATGCAGCGGAAATAAAAGAGATAGTAGTCATGAAGCTACTATATGAATATATAAAAATACATCAGAGTTTACAACAGAAGAGTAATACGATACATCAGATACAAATCAGAATACATCACTGAAATCATCGAATACTGAAAGCAGAATAGATGGCTGGATCTTCAAGCAAAGCTCCAACTCCAAGGTGAGTCTCGAATACTGGTACACTCAGTCTGACCCGAGCGTAAAGCAAAAACACAAGACACTCGAGTCAGGATTAACATTCTTATATTAATAAATCCAACTCAAGTGAAATAGCAATTGAAATACAAGTAACTCAAAGGATGTTTGGAATACCCATCCTTTAAGGATCCGTTAAACTATCTACTAGGTAGTAATGTACGCTAAGTAGATAATGTCTATCAGTAATATAAAGATATCAAAGTAGGGTTAAGCAGGCCCATACACCTCTTAACCTGTTTATTCCCAAAAGCATATACAAGACCGTAGTTTCCCCAAAACCGGAAGTCACCAGAGGGCAATACATATACTAAAGGTACAAATCAAAATCGTAGTGGTCGCGAATAGGATAATCAGTATGACAAGGTACATGAGGCGATACCAACTAGGATACTAGTAGTTGCATGATCCGGACTGATGTTGGGCATAGCAGCTACTATCCCAACACCGCGAACAACACTCCCAAATCGAGGGGTGCACCCAAATCGAATCACAAAGTAATAGATATGGTATCGAAGAAGTGTGTCCGCTAGAGATGGCGATCCTCAATGGCCCGGCGCGGCTCCTGTTTTAGTCATGTCAGGGGTCATCCAAAATCGTTCTCTTTCTTCAATCAACGCGTTCACCAAAACCATCCACTTCGTTCTGGATCAACACTCCGCGTATAATTATTAAAGTGGTTTCGGTTCAGATAGAGAGTATATCCATTACCGATCCCGGTCCCTTTAATAACTTTCGTAATTATTACACCGATTGGTCGTTTATAAATTTCAAAAACCAAATCAATTTCAATTTCAAATAGAATTCGTAAATCAACATTTCATTTGTCTTTCTAAAACAATTTCCAAATTTTCGTTTCAAAACTTCCAATTTCGAAATCTTATAATTCAATTTCAATCTTTATTTTAAACAATTCAAATATCAATTTAAATTCGTATATAAGATTAAATTCCGAAATCATTTAAATCAGTTTAATTTAACATTCAAATCAATTTAAACTCATTTATCGATTTCATTCAATATTCGTTAAGTTACTTTATCATTCAAAACAAATTCAATTAAATTTCCAATTCATTAAATCAATTTCTTAAGTTCAACTTCATTAAATCAACTTACACTTTTGAATCAAATTAAATTCGTCAAATCAATTCTTCCAATTACAAGTCTTACATTAATTCCAAAAATATCACATTTCATTTTTGTTAAAGAAATCCAATTTCACTTATTTACTTCCTTAAATAATTTTCCAAAACTTAATTAATAAAGAAACTCAATTTCAATCATTTACGAAGTAAAATTTACTTTTTCAAAAGTTCAATTTTCTTATAAAAGGATTTCAATTCAATTTAATCATTAAATAATTTAATCTTATTTAAGTATTAAATAATTCAAAACTTAATTATTCAATAATTTCAAAGTTTAATAATTTCAAACTTAATTATTAAATCATTTCAAATAATTTCAAACTATATTATTAAATCATTTCAAAATAATAATTTCAAACTTAATTATAATTTCAAAATTAATTATTAAATCATTTCTCAAATTAAACAACATTCTTTCATCGATTACATTGTAAATATTTTGTTTCAGATTATTAAATATTACAATTTCCTTTCATTAAAATTCAGATTTCAACTTCATTTCAAAACTATAATATTTATTCAAATAAATCCTTATCTTATTTCAAAATCAAGTTATTGACCAATCGGGTTTATTTAATTTTCTATCCTAGGTCAAAGTTTAATTTTGGGTATTTATCATTTCAACCCGATTCCAATTCAATTCAAAATCAAAGCATAACGAAGGGAACTTGCAGTGTGATAACTGGGATGGTGTCAAAGTAAATAAACAAGCAATAACACAATCAATAACAATCCAATAATCAATTCAAATAATCCCGAAATAACCATATTAATTCGCATTGTTATTTGTACGAATTAATATAATTATCTCTAGAATCTACACTATCATTTCATGTAGATTAAAGATTATTATTTTACGGTTCCTCCTTGTCATCTATTTACAATTTCATACATCATCAATTTAACAACATACATTCAGTGGTTCAAAATGTAATTAAACAAATCCTACGTGTCAATAAGTTCAACAGTTAAAGGGATCATATTTTACAAATGTCAGTTAATCAAATTTAACAATTAATTATCCTATATCAACTTCAATTTCACACTATTTAACATTTTAACATTAACAATTTAACATCCAATATAAACATCAACAATCAATCAATTATCAGCCAAACTGTATTATTATTGCATAAATAATTAACAGATAATGGTGTCAGATGTCACAGGTGAACTGATACAGGCAATAACATATATAACAGTGTAATTAACTAACAACAGTATATTTCAATTGTCGTTTCAATTGAAATCAAATATAATAAATAAAAGAACGTTAATCGTGAGTGATGGCTCACCTTTCGAGGCTGGAGAGATTTGAAATGGTTACGAATCCAAGAACGAATTTCCAAAACGAACAAGATCGGCACGAATAGGACGAACAGGGCTGATAAATAGAGACCGATGAAACTAGATCAGAAACAGCGACCGAAACAAATATATATATATATATATATACACATATATATATTATTTCTTAACTTTACAAGTTTTTACGCAAGTCACTATATACATATTTATCTATAAAAAAAAAATCTACAAACCAAATTTTATATAAACCTCATATATAAACACACGACAAATCCTCTCTGACCTATCATATTGCAATTACATATAATAAACTTATCAAATGAACTTTATATGTTCAACTTATTGTTACAAACCTATATAACGTACAACTGAGATGAGCATATTATACAGTAACCAACTTTATACTCTAATATATATAAACTGCAAAGCTTTATGTATGATACAGTCCTTTACAACATTGCATATCAAACGACATATATATACAACTCACATATGTAGATACTTTAAACATAAAATAGATACAGACTATATTTATATACTTTACATATAACGGATTGTGAATTATATAATATGTATATACATATAACCAATGTGTAAACTACAATTTATAAATATATCAAACTGACGTGTACTATATATATCTACTTTATAGAATTTTCATACTAACTGATAAAATTTGTATTATATAAACATAACATATCTATTTGATATAAACCAATATATGAAAGCCACAGATATAGGCGTAGGCTTACAATTATAAACATCAAATAACCTTACTTTAAAATGGCAGTTTACTAAATCAATTTGTACAAGCTTATATTACTATCAATAGGTAAGTTTTAATATGACCAACATAATATAATATACCTTACCATATATAAATATCTTAATTTAATAACGTACTATATATATAAAATATGTGTACCAATCATATGAAAGACGGAGGCCGAGCAAGGCACAGCCTGGTGGAGGTGATGTGGACCAAGTGGTAGCAGCTACAGGGAATGGAGGCCGAAAGAGAAGGAGGTGTGTTGTGCTCGGAGAGGTGGTGGAGGTGGAGGCCGGTGTTGGGTGGGTGTGTGGTGATGAGACGTGGGGCGGAAACTAGAGGAGTTGAAGTGGGTCGCAAGGAGGTGAGGCAAACGAACAGGAGGGGGAGGCCAAGAGAAAGAGAAGCTTAGGGAAAGAGGTCGGCACAAGCTGGGTGCGGAGGAGCACGGCAAAAGTGGTGCGGGGTTGGAGAGAGGCTCGGCATGGGGTTGCGTGGGAAGATGTGAGGTCAGCTTCGAGTGGAGGCGGGAATCTGCGGCGGTGTAAGGTTGATGGCGTTGGCTACATGGAAGAGGGAGGGGAAGGCACAGTTTGCATATTTCTTTATTTTTTTTTTATATACGTCCAAGCATGGCCAAAGAAAAGAAGGGGAAGGAGCTAGATATAAGTGATATGGAAATGAAGAGCTGGCAAAGGTATTTTGATGAAATGAACCCAGAGTAAATGAAAAGGTGGATCTAAAGATTTAAGCGAAACAGTTATGCATTAAATTAGAACCATCGGGAAAAGTAAAATTCAGAGTTGAATTCAAGAAAAATAAATAAATTCTAGTGGTTGACAGTTTGCACGATGAAGATGAATAGACGCAGAAAACAAAAGACTCGGAAATGAAAGGATTCAAAAAAAACGGATACCGATGCGATTAATCGTTTTGTGGTTTTTGCCACGTACCGGACTTCAAAACACAGAAGTAAATATACCGTAGAGATCAGCACGACGAGACGATCAAAACGGTATACAGATACCAATGGTATAATTGAATTATAAAATTTCGAATTTTCTAATAGCGGAAAATGCAAGAAAAACGCTGAAAAATAAGATCGACGGAGCCAAAGATGTCCGAATTTGGAAAAACGACAAACTGACATCTTGCTCAGAAGATGGTTTAGAATTTTTCTATGTAAAAATATTTAGGTTTCGGAAACATTTTATTTTCATTACTTTTTAACTGATTAAATTGAAGTAAATTTACGCGCGAAATAAACTTTCGTATTTTCGGACGAAAATTTACCAGTTGCTATGTTTAACTGGACGTATTCCAAATATTAAATTTTTATTTTAAAATTTTATCGTTTAAAATTTCACAAAATTTTAACTAATAACGTTATTAAAAACCGGTTAAATTTACGGGTCGTTACACTCTCCCCCACTCAAAACTTTTCGTCCCCGAAAAGGAACGAGGTAGGAGAATAGAAACAACCAGAAAGAAAAATAGATTTGAAATACAAAATAACAATTAATTTAAACCATATAAATTCAAATTTAAATAAATTGATATTCAATAATTGATTTAATCCATTTGATTTCACTAAAATAAATCTCAACTATTTCTAAATTCATTATCTTATTATCCAATTATCTTTAATTTACAATTTCTAAAACCATAAATTTTAATAATCTTTTATTATAATCATATTTTATTTTCAACAGATTAAATTCTTTAATTCCAAATTTTTATAAATTTTATTTCACTTAATATCTCTTATCACATATATTTAACCCATATAAATTAATTTAAACCATAAAAGTTTCGATTTAAATTAATTTATATCTATTAATTTCTTCTAAATTCAAGGTATTTTCATATGTTGATCAAATTTCAATTTATTAATTCTTTCAAAACAAATTTATTTCATTATTAACTGAGTTTTACTTGTTATCTTATCTAACTCTATTAACATCTTAATAATCCAATTTAGTGTATAACATTTATTATAAACACTCAAATTTTATCTATAAATTCAATTTATCTCATATATTATCCAATTACATATTCAACTTCTGAATGATTTAGGTAAGTTGTATTAGAATGCAGTTGAACAATATACAAATAAAATTTTCCAAATTCAATTATTCAAGTTTAAATATTTATTCCAAATTTTGGTTTTATTTAAAATTAAAATCATCCCTTAACAAAATTTAAGCATTAGATTTCCGATTAACTTTAAACAATTTAGAGATATATATAATGTATTTATATCAAATCAAATTAAATTTTAAAATAAGATACTTATATATATGTAAATCAAAATATACTGAAGAAATTCAAATCAAAATATTTTTCAAAACAAAACTGTAGCAAAGCTACAAAATGGTTTCTCCACTTCGAAACTCGAAAATGAAAGTCGATGATGCGGCCGCCATCACCGAAATTATTTTCCAGCGACAAAGAGAAGAGCACTGATTTCAACATTTTAAAAATTCTTTGAAAACGATTTCTATTCGAAAGTACGTTCAATAATATACCTTAAATTTTAAAAACCAAAGTTCGAAATCACCGGAAACTAAGTTCTCAAATTTCTGAATTAAATTCATTTCAAATTCCAAATCAATTTATAAACCGTATTTATAAATTCATTTAGAATAATAAATGATAATCAAATATTATCATTTCAAACAAACAATTTAATTAACCTATTAAATTCCAGAAAATTTAACTTATATTTTTACAATATAATCAACAAATTTATTTCATTTACCAAATTTGAAAATAATATTGTGTCAGTTTGCTCTGTTCAAGTGTTTTGGAGATCCTATCGATAGCGCTGATCAGACGAATCGATCGGAAACCCAAATCACATCAACAACTCAAACAACACAATATATAAAACATTTAATATTAATTTACAAATACATTTCTTTGCTCGACGATACAAGAATAGATTTCAAAACAAAGATAGAGATTCAAATTTTTGATGGGCTCAAATCAAAGAGAATTTTGATTCAAAAATAAGTTCAAACGAAGATAAGGTGATGAAATAACGAAATAGAAAGATGGATAAGTTTATATAAATCGCGGGCGACCTTAACCGGGTTCGACCGTGACTTCAAGAATAAGATCGATGTTGAATTCCGAGGTAAATCAACACTCGATCTCAAGAGATAGGATTCAGGTATAGCAGGAGATAGATAACATCGTAAACCGAGGATACAGAAATCTCCGGTAAATCAATGCCTATTGTAAAGGAGTTTTGCTCCTTTACGAATTATTCGAAGATTGGCGAGACCGCCGATCTATTATTGATATCATTCAAAATGGAGTTATGGGGTGCTCCAGAATTTGAAAGAAGACGAATAGTGAAAGACACGAATGAATTTCGGAACCGAGGGGAACGTTCCAAAATTCAAAGGAATTGAGTCAAGGGAAGAGATTGAAACTCGAATGAGAGTGATTCTGTAAATACATTTACCCTATATGTTAAGTTTTGCCTAGAGCTACCAAAGCTCTGATACCAACTATAACGACCCGCCATTTTGGACCATTCGCGTCCATTATAAGTGTATAGGTAGACACTCATGCCGGAGTTGAATTGCTCAAAATACCGCGTTGTTAATTTAAATTTGGCAAAACTGAACATATACAGTAAATAGATATAATCACAGACACAGAGTAATAAATGCAGCGGAAATAAAAGAGATAGTAGTTCATGAAGCTACTATATGAATATATAAAAATACATCAGAGTTTACAACAGAAGAGTAATACGATACATCAGATACAAATCAGAATACATCACTGAAATCATCGAATACTGAAAGCAGAATAGATGGCTGGATCTTCAAGCAAAGCTCCAACTCCAAGGTGAGTCTCGAATACTGGTACACTCAGTCTGACCCGAGCGTAAAGCAAAAACACAAGACACTCGAGTCAGGATTAACATTCTTATATTAATAAATCCAACTCAAGTGAAATAGCAATTGAAATACAAGTAACTCAAAGGATGTTTGGAATACCCATCCTTTAAGGATCCGTTAAACTATCTACTAGGTAGTAATGTACGCTAAGTAGATAATGTCTATCAGTAATATAAAGATATCAAAGTAGGGTTAAGCAGGGCCCATACACCTCTTAACCTGTTTATTCCCAAAAGCATATACAAGACCGTAGTTTCCCCAAAACCGGAAGTCACCAGAGGGCAATACATATACTAAAGGTACAAATCAAAATCGTAGTGGTCGCGAATAGGATAATCAGTATGACAAGGTACATGAGGCGATACCAACTAGGATACTAGTAGTTGCGTGATCCGGACTGATGTTGGGCATAGCAGCTACTATCCCAACACCGCGAACAACACTCCCAAATCGAGGGGTGCACCCAAATCGAATCACAAAGTAATAGATATGGTATCGAAGAAGTGTGTCCGCTAGAGATGGCGATCCTCAATGGCCCGGCGCGGCTCCTGTTTTAGTCATGTCAGGGGTCATCCAAAATCGTTCTCTTTCTTCAATCAACGCGTTCACCAAAACCATCCACTTCGTTCTGGATCAACACTCCGCGTATAATTATTAAAGTGGTTTCGGTTCAGATAGAGAGTATATCCATTACCGATCCCGGTCCCTTTAATAACTTTCGTAATTATTACACCGATTGGTCGTTTATAAATTTCAAAAACCAAATCAATTTCAATTTCAAATAGAATTCGTAAATCAACATTTCATTTGTCTTTCTAAAACAATTTCCAAATTTTCGTTTCAAAACTTCCAATTTCGAAATCTTATAATTCAATTTCAATCTTTATTTTAAACAATTCAAATATCAATTTAAATTCGTATATAAGATTAAATTCCGAAATCATTTAAATCAGTTTAATTTAACATTCAAATCAATTTAAACTCATTTATCGATTTCATTCAATATTCGTTAAGTTACTTTATCATTCAAAACAAATTCAATTAAATTTCCAATTCATTAAATCAATTTCTTAAGTTCAACTTCATTAAATCAACTTACACTTTTGAATCAAATTAAATTCGTCAAATCAATTCTTCCAATTACAAGTCTTACATTAATTCCAAAAATATCACATTTCATTTTTGTTAAAGAAATCCAATTTCACTTATTTACTTCCTTAAATAATTTTCCAAAACTTAATTAATAAAGAAACTCAATTTCAATCATTTACGAAGTAAAATTTACTTTTTCAAAAGTTCAATTTTCTTATAAAAGGATTTCAATTCAATTTAATCATTAAATAATTTAATCTTATTTAAGTATTAAATAATTCAAAACTTAATTATTCAATAATTTCAAAGTTTAATAATTTCAAACTTAATTATTAAATCATTTCAAATAATTTCAAACTATATTATTAAATCATTTCAAAATAATAATTTCAAACTTAATTATAATTTCAAAATTAATTATTAAATCATTTCTCAAATTAAACAACATTCTATCATCGATTACATTGTAAATATTTTGTTTCAGATTATTAAATATTACAATTTCCTTTCATTAAAATTCAGATTTCAACTTCATTTCAAAACTATAATATTTATTCAAATAAATCCTTATCTTATTTCAAAATCAAGTTATTGACCAATCGGGTTTATTTAATTTTCTATCCTAGGTCAAAGTTCAATTTTGGGTATTTATCATTTCAACCCGATTCCAATTCAATTCAAAATCAAAGCATAACGAAGGGAACTTGCAGTGTGATAACTGGGATGGTGTCAAAGTAAATAAACAAGCAATAACACAATCAATAACAATCCAATAATCAATTCAAATAATCCCGAAATAACCGTATTAATTCGCATTGTTATTTGTACGAATTAATATAATTATCTCTAGAATCTACACTATCATTTCATGTAGATTAAAGATTATTATTTTACGGTTCCTCCTTGTCATCTATTTACAATTTCATACATCATCAATTTAACAACATACATTCAGTGGTTCAAAATGTAATTAAACAAATCCTACGTGTCAATAAGTTCAACAGTTAAAGGGATCATATTTTACAAATGTCAGTTAATCAAATTTAACAATTAATTATCCTATATCAACTTCAATTTCACACTATTTAACATTTTAACATTAACAATTTAACATCCAATATAAACATCAACAATCAATCAATTATCAGCCAAACTGTATTATTATTGCATAAATAATTAACAGATAATGGTGTCAGATGTCACAGGTGAACTGATACAGGCAATAACATATATAACAGTATAATTAACTAACAGCAGTATATTTCAATTGTCGTTTCAATTGAAATCAAATATAATAAATAAAAGAACGTTAATCGTGAGTGATGGCTCACCTTTCGAGGCTGGAGAGATTTGAAATGGTTACGAATCCAAGAACGAATTTCCAAAACGAACAAGATCGGCACGAATAGGACGAACAGGGCTGATAAATAGAGACCGATGAAACTAGATCAGAAACAGCGACCGAAACAAATATATATATATATATATATATACATATATATATTATTTCTTAACTTTACAAGTTTTTACGCAAGTCACTATATACATATTTATCTATAAAAAAAAAATCTACAAACCAAATTTTATATAAACCTCATATATAAACACACGACAAATCCTCTCTGACCTATCATATTGCAATTACATATAATAAACTTATCAAATGAACTTTATATGTTCAACTTATTGTTACAAACCTATATAACGTACAACTGAGATGAGCATATTATACAGTAACCAACTTTATACTCTAATATATATAAACTGCAAAGCTTTATGTATGATACAGTCCTTTACAACATTGCATATCAAACGACATATATATACAACTCACATATGTAGATACTTTAAACATAAAATAGATACAGACTATATTTATATACTTTACATATAACGGATTGTGAATTATATAATATGTATATACATATAACCAATGTGTAAACTACAATTTATAAATATATCAAACTGACGTGTACTATATATATCTACTTTATAGAATTTTCATACTAACTGATAAAATTTGTATTATATAAACATAACATATCTATTTGATATAAACCAATATATGAAAGCCACAGATATAGGCGTAGGCTTACAATTATAAACATCAAATAACCTTACTTTAAAATGGCAGTTTACTAAATCAATTTGTACAAGCTTATATTACTATCAATAGGTAAGTTTTAATATGACCAACATAATATAATATACCTTACCATATATAAATATCTTAATTTAATAACGTACTATATATATAAAATATGTGTACCAATCATATGAAAGACGGAGGCCGAGCAAGGCACAGCCTGGTGGAGGTGATGTGGACCAAGTGGTAGCAGCTACAGGGAATGGAGGCCGAAAGAGAAGGAGGTGTGTTGTGCTCGGAGAGGTGGTGGAGGTGGAGGCCGGTGTTGGGTGGGTGTGTGGTGATGAGACGTGGGGCGGAAACTAGAGGAGTTGAAGTGGGTCGCAAGGAGGTGAGGCAAACGAACAGGAGGGGGAGGCCGAGAGAAAGAGAAGCTTAGGGAAAGAGGTCGGCACAAGCTGGGTGCGGAGGAGCACGGCAAAAGTGGTGCGGGGTTGGAGAGAGGCTCGGCATGGGGTTGCGAGGGAAGATGTGAGGTCAGCTTCGAGTGGAGGCGGGAATCTGCGGCGGTGTAAGGTTGATGGCGTTGGCTACATGGAAGAGGGAGGGGAAGGCACAATTTGCATATTTCTTTATTTTTTTTTATATACGTCCAAGCATGGCCAAAGAAAAGAAGGGGAAGGAGCTAGATATAAGTGATATGGAAATGAAGAGCTGGCAAAGGTATTTTGGTGAAATGAACCCAGAGTAAATGAAAAGGTGGATCTAAAGATTTAAGCGAAACAGTTATGCATTAAATTAGAACCATCGGGAAAAGTAAAATTCAGAGTTGAATTCAAGAAAAATAAATAAATTCTAGTGGTTGACAGTTTGCACGATGAAGATGAATAGACGCAGAAAACAAAAGGACTCGGAAATGAAAGGATTAAAAAAAACGGATACCGATGCGATTAATCGTTTTGTGGTTTTTGCCACGTACCGGACTTCAAAACACAGAAGTAAATATACCGTAGAGATCAGCACGACGAGACGATAAAAACGGTATACAGATACCAATGGTATGATTGAATTATAAAATTTCGAATTTTCTAATAGCGGAAAATGCAAGAAAAACGCTGAAAAATAAGATCGACGGAGCCAAAGATGTCCGAATTTGGAAAAACGACAAACTGACATCTTGCTCAGAAGATGGTTTAGAATTTTTCTATGTAAAAATATTTAGGTTTCGGAAACATTTTATTTTCATTACTTTTTAACTGATTAAATTGAAGTAAATTTACGCGCGAAATAAACTTTCGTATTTTCGGACGAAAATTTACCAGTTGCTATGTTTAACTGGACGTATTCCAAATATTAAATTTTTATTTTAAAATTTTATCGTTTAAAATTTCACAAAATTTTAACTAATAACGTTATTAAAAACCGGTTAAATTTACGGGTCGTTACATGCCAACTTCTTATAGTTTTGATATTTGAAAACTAACCCATTATATATCACCATAACTAAAGTGTTCGAGTTATGAAAGGCGAGATAAGAGTTGCTTTTTATTCTGCTATGGACTCGAGTGCTGGCATATGACTTGGTGCATTATAGGGAGCAGATAAATGATCAACAAGGCAGCAAAGTAATGTGGGATTGCTTTGTGAATAATTGATACCAATACAAATTCCAATGACGTGCTTCACATAATGGCCCTATTATTTGTTTTCAAACTATTGAATTATAGCTCCTTCAAAGAGTTATTCGCCAATTTAATTTTTTCAAAGTATCCCTACTTCCACATTCATACTAGATCATAAGAAAATGAAATCATTGGACAAATCATCGAGGGTGTCTACTGTAATTTGGGGGAGTTTAATTGGAATGGGTAGAGAAATCATCTACTACACTAGGCTTAACATCACCACATGTCATCCAAGCATTGGTTTGTGAAGACTCATACATGGACTAGCACAAAACCATCTCCCATCCAATGGTTGCAGTCCTAGTAGAAGATTTATAGAGCCTCAATTTTTAGGTGATGTCTGGTCTATGTTTATTGATTGGACGACAAAATTAATATTTTGTTTGTGTTTTTTATTTTTTCATAACTATGAAAGAAATCTGAAACATGCTTTTTTCATTCGAACAAAATGAAGGCTTTAATGCATTGCAAACTACTTCAAATCTTCTACAGCAAATTCTTCCACAATTTCCCAAGTTCTTCAATGCATTAGGAGGATTCAGGAGGACGGACTAATTGATTTGTTTGAATAAGGTATTGAATTACATGACCCAGTAGAGACAACATAAAAGGGAAAGAATGGTAAGAAGGGTAACTTATGAATTGGATTAGCAAAAAAACAGTCGTGCCAAACATTTCCGCAATGATAAATCGGCTTCAGGCATTTTCATACACTCGAGGTTCTAATAATGTTCATGCAGTCTAACATATTCTTCATTTCTTCATCCCTAATAATGTATGGCTTCATTTGTTTTGACATTTGCATCATATAATAAGCATCGATGTGGTTTGTTCTTTACATATCTACTTTCCACAACATGTATTCCAATAGAGTTAGGGATATGCTCTCGGCGAAATTATGAAATTTATTACATATATCTAACTCAATAACCAATCTTGTTCGAAATCAAAGGTATTTTCTTTCTATTATATACTTGATATAGTGGTTGTATTAATTTAATTAAAAGTATATTTAATAGAAAATCCATAAATGGTATGTTTTGTGACAGTAGTTACACAGTGTTGTAATCATGAGTTTTGTCACAACGAAAATAAATATACCATTTTAAATGTTCCTAGTCAAGATGCATCGAGACTGGATATCGATGTATCTGTTGATACTAGTGTACGTAACACTCTCCAAATGTTTGGCAGTGTATTACTCATAGCTACTAGGGGCACCTAGGGGTTACGTACTGATAGTTATTGAATAACTATAGAATGACTCACTCGATAGTTTTCTATTGGTTAATATAAATAAGGCCAAACAAAAATATCGATGTGACTGATTTACAAAGTTCTCTTGACTTGAGAATACTGTAGATCTTCAATATGAAAGCTTCACTTTAATTATAGTCAAATCATGATATGACATTCATCGAGTGACTATAGTTGGATCGAGTGAAAGTATTGGAAGTGAAGCATCATTCAAGAGAGGATTCATCTCCTCAGTTATATCAGGTTAATATCACGGTCAAATCAAGTCAACTAAAAGTCAAAGTCTTTGGCTAGAGCATTTTGGTTAATAATAATTGTTATTATTGAACCAATGACTTTATCTTTGGACTATAGAGTTGAATATGGATGGTATTGGAATTTTGACCATTACCAAATTTCGCAAGTCTAAAGCGATATAATTTTGACGAAGAGAATTGGTGTAAATAAATGTCATAACCGGGTAACGCTTAATAAAGTGAAATTGGATTTAACGAAACTAAGTAAGCGATAAATTTGAACAAAATGTCACATCGCCTACTAGTGATATGTGAACGTTAACATTCGAATAGTTGGATGTTAATCGCTGACCGAATTTACACCCGCGAGTCACACAATAGAAATGACGAAGTCTCTTTAGACCAAACGATTTAATCACTTTATAATTGTTATAAATAAATTAAATTTATTAATATTTATGAAATATTAATTATAAAATTTTAATAAGATTTGAAGAATAAATATTGTTGTATATATTTGTAATATTTATAAATATATCGATCGATATGAGATTTTGATAAGGAATTAAATTGGATTTAATTAAATATATTTACTTGGGCTTAAATGGGCTATTAGTCCATGATATTAGAGGCATATTTTGATAGCAAACATATGGTGTAGGAGGCGGCCAAAAATAGGGTAAAAAGGTGTGTGATGGATGGTTAAGATTTTGTAAGAAAAGGTAAGTGATGTGATCCACTTTTCTCTCTGATTCAACCATTATAAAAGGAACCCTAAACCTAACTTTACCAGGACTTTTTGCTGCCCCCTACCTTCATCATTTTGGCTGAACTACACCTCCTAAAGCTGGAACCAAACTTAAATCAAATTGATTCAAATTAACAGCTATTTGATAGCAAAGGGTCCACGGTTCAAGGACTAGCAATTTGTCGAATCAAGAAGGTTTCAAAGAGAGGATAACTCAACATTACAAGGTGCACTTAAGGGCATTAGTTTTAGGTAAACGTTTAGTTTTATATATGATGCATAACGTTTGTATAACCATGTATATATATACATATATATTGTGATTATTGTATTGTTAGTTAGGTGAGAGACCTTATTGGCATTGATGTTGTCACATATTGATTGGTTATGTGTATATGTTTATCAATAAAAAAAAATTTGATTAAGGATTTGATACACACAGCCGAAACTATTATATTTTAGTTATTAATATTTTATTAATTAATATATACATATATTAATATGTTAACTAATTTATTTATATTATTTGTATTAAACTATAGAACTATATCTCATAAATATATGAAAAAATATTTTCCAAATGTATATTTACATCAATTATGATTTCTAATGACTAAAAATAATTTTTTTGTTAATTATTTAATATTTTTATTATTATTTAATCAATATACGAATTAATAAATTGATATATAATAAATTATGTTTTGAAAATTCGATTTTAAATATTCGAAAATTAAATTGTCATCATAGAAGCTCTCGGTCAAAAATATTTAATTAATAAAAAAATAAAATTTGACCTAGAAAAAATTTCTATGCTATAAATATCATTCCTGATTTTCAAAAATTTAAAAATTTGAAATATTTGTTATATAAATATTTTCTATCATTTATTTATTATTGTTTAACTAATTAATTCATAATATATATATAATGTAAAAATTACAATTAAATTTGGATCTGCTATGTATTCGTTGGAATGTTTAAACAAAATTACAATTTTTAATTTTGTAACTTATATATTTATATAAACTATTCTAACTCATATTTACATTAGTTATTATACATATATTTATATATACATATTGTTATATATATGTTATTACGTTACTTTTGTACATATATATATATGTGTGTATATTTAAAAAAATTAATAAAAAATTAAAATTATATCTTGTGTATATATACATATGTTTATTTAACATTTAGCACTATAATATTTTATGTATAAATATATCTATAATATTTTCTCATAATATACATACATACATATATATTTACACTTGGGTTTCTATATGCAATTAGTATAAATATATACACATATTTGGACAACATATAATACATATAGGATGAGCTAACATGTCTGTTGCGATGTAAATCCCAACATCTATATAGGCATTTTATACCTTGCACGGAATATAATGGTACACATGCACACACATATACATATATATATAAGATACATATGTATACTTATATAAAATTGATAATAAATTAAATAAATTTCTATCAAGAATTTATAAATTTAAATAAAAATATAATTTTATTAAAAGTAAATTTAGAAATGTTCTAAATAAATTAGACTTCATGGATCCAATAAAGATCCAATAAGATAAAAAATTGAAATTCATCCATATCTTCGGTTGTTGGCTGGTACAGTTCCAACACATTCTACACAATCGAGTAGGAGTTGGAGGAGGCACGAGACAATGATGTTTCAATATGTTCAAAAAGAGAAGAAGCTCTCTTAGTTGATTTATCTTTTTTGATTGCTTTGAAGGTTTACTTTTGGTTATTGTTGCCATTTTTGGTTATATAACTCTTGTTATAGATGGACATATTAACATTCTTAAATTACTTTGTAAAATTACGCACTCATTGTCTGGAGCTTCTTCGTATCTATTATTTAAGACTAGAACTTATGGCGGGTCTTAAAAAATAGGAGTTTTAAAATTGGAGGCATGTAAGACAGTTGCTTCTAAAGTGCATCAATCGCATCTACCAGGATATAGTCATATGACAACTTGAAATCTGAAAGCCCATGGGCACACGGAGGTACATTCACTTTCCACAAAACACAACCACGAGAATTAATTCTCATATGAACATTAGAAATGATTCATAATTCTTCTAATAATAAATCCAATGATTTATGTGACACAAAACCCAACAACTTTTTTAACATGAGTTCATTGCAAAATTGATGCATTAATCTATTAACGCTCGAATCAAACACATGTTCTATGGCCACCAACTCATTTTCCATATAAAGATGTGTATTCGTCCAACACTAACTACCAACGATGAACCAAAATACTGCTTTAAGCGACTATGAGCACTTTCTATAATACCAGTTGAGACATTATCGTGGCGTCTCACATTGTTCTTCCATGCTAACACGAACATTTCTATATATGTACTTGTTCAACAAAATTTTCATTATATATGTTACTGATTTTCCATGCTTAGATAACGGTTGATCATGAAATAAATTCACTGCATGATGGTATTCTTCTTTGGAAAAAGAGTTTATAATGTTACTCCAACCACCCCATAAAAGTTAGTGCACCTATTTTTCTTCTTCGTCGTCAATCAAAATTTCTTTGCTTCCTAGCATAAACTTTTTTATAATAAAATATGGTTTACAATTTGGTTGTATGTTCTTATATGTATGCCATGCACAAGATATATGTGAAGCCGTACAAAAGACATTAGCCGTTGTTTTTATTAATGCAACTTCAGCATCGGTTATAACAACATTGGATAACTCCTTTTATCTATACACTTTTCAACACGATCAAGTTTCCAAGTATAGAATTCAGTTGTTTCTCTACTTATGTAAGCAAGTGCAACAATAAATGAAGCCCGTGTAGATGTATGTGAAACCATATGAAAACAAGAAAGTTTATACAAATTTTTTTGAAGGTGCAATATATGAATAAGAATTGAAGAATGCATTGCGCAAGATCAATACATTTTGGATGTTCAGAAAACAGGTTGGAAAGGTGATTAGTAGTAGGATCATATCTATGTTGAAAAAAACAGTGGTGACTATTCGAAAGCTTCATAAATTTTTGCACAACCGACCTTTCCACGGTGTTAAACTATTTCAGTTTCACTCTAGCATTGTACAATTCCTTATGATAGATTTATTATCGGGATTATTAACTTTAATAGAAATCAAAATACGATGAGGTCAAACACCACTATTAGTCATGGTTTTAACAAATCTTAAATTCATCATCGTTTATTCTAGCAACATAACCATTACCTATGAGTTTATTAGGAATCAAGTGATTGTATTTTTCGTTTTTGACGTCATGTATCCATGTCTCATCCCTTCTACATATCACTCTTAACTCAAATGGGCACACACTTCCTACTTCCTATTTTTCTTTTCTTTTGTTAAGTTTTAGGTACGTAATTCTTTGACCGATGGCTACAATGTTTACCGCTTCTTTCAAATACCAATACCATCCTCATTTAAATGTCTAGTTCTTGTTCTTCTTGTCACAATAATACAATCGACTATTCATCCACGTTTGATGCACTAATCAGGTTCGTGTTCTTTCAAATTAAATATTTGCAACACATGTCAATATACTACTAAAAATAATGATAATCTACATTACACAATATAACTAATATAAACTAAACCTCTTTGGTAGTAAAATGCAAGGTCAAGTCAGGAAAATCAACATTAGAACCACAAATTGACATCAGTATCCTCGTTTATCTTAGTTTGTCCCATATCATTAAGGTAATCTTTATCAAGTTCCAACTCATAGTGATCATTTCCTACACCCTGAAATTCATGTAGTAATGCGTTATTAAAAATATCAAAGCAAGTAACACAGAGCAATTTCAACAACGGGTTAAATAGGTAAATACCGTAAGGGACAACCGAAATTGGCAAATTAAAATGACAACATGCTACCGTTTTATGACAATATATATGAAAATTACCCACCGTAGAAAACATTACAATTATAGCCCAACATAAACAACGATCATTCACCATAAGAAAAAATTATATTTCCAGCATTGAGTAATCAAAAATACAAAATGGAAAAACGGTTATACAATATCAATTTCAACATGCCTCTATCGAGAATAATCATTATTCACATATGGGTGGGCCCAAAAGTGAAGCATAAGAGACAAAATTAAATATTCTGACTATGCAATGTTAGCTGAGGTTCATCTACATTGTGATTGGAAATGGTTCTTAAGGAAAGACTCAACACAACATCATTTCTTTCAACGTCATATAAATCTTCATGATTTTCCACGGTTAATGGTGATGAAGATGTAGAAGACAAGGGGTTTTGGATTTAAAGTAATAATGGATTACTGAAAGGGATACTTAGGTGATTGTTAGTGAAGACATCTAAAAATTTAGAAAACAACCATTATGCCAATCATTGAAATTATCAACACGACCACCCTTAATAACAACAGCAAGATAACTCTAGTATTGTGCATTGTTTATGTGGTTTGCCTGGTAAAATGCTTACGGTAACAATACCAAATTGGGATACTGGACGTCGGCACTACATATGTCAGCACTTTAGATGTCACTTTCGTAAATGGGTCGATGAACCATTTACTAGAAGGGAAGTTGACTATGCTTCGGAACTTGCTAGAGAAAATACATTGTTATGACAAACAATTGATTTCACTCCACATATGACTTGATAATTAGGATGTACCAATCAAAAATCATGTTACTGTTTACTTTGTTTAATTAAATGCTTCAAAAAAAAAATTTAGTATGCATGGTTATCGTACTGGTTTAATAAGTCATGGTTGTCCTAGTTTAGTGTCCAAGTTCATGCCTAGAGTTTAGGATCTATTTTTTTATTCTCATAATGTACTAGCCTATTATAAAAGACTGCAGATTTCATTTGAATAATAGATTGGCAGCAGGTCCTTGTTTCGAAACCAATATGCATATAAATATTTATTCTGCTTATTTCAGTTCTGAATAATTTGCTCCAACATATTTTTGGTATCAGAGCACAGTTTAAAGTGAAGGTCGTGCGCAGGCTTCATTTACTTCTGCTCCAAAATTAGTTTCTCAGTCATGGCCAACAATGGAGTTAGTGGTGCATCCAACCCTTTGATTCCTCTATTTAAAGGGGAAAATTACCACTTATGGAGTTTGAAGATGAAAACTATGTTCAAATCTCAAGAATTATGGGACATGGTGGAAAATGGGTATGAAGAACCAGAGGAGACTCCAGCGGCACCGGATCAGCGTTTGCGGGAGAACCGTAAAAGGGATGCAAAGGCTCTATTCTTCATTCAATCTGCATTGGATGATGAAATATTCCCTCGAATTGCAGCAGCTTCATATTCCAAGCAACCATGGGAGATTCTCAAAACCGAATTTTTCGCCGATAAACGGGTAATTGCTGTAAAACTACAAACTCTTCGTTCTAATTTTACTACTCTGGCCATGAAGGAAAAAGAACCTATACAAAGTTTCTTATCAAAAGTCTCTGGGATTGTAAGTCATATGAGAACATATGGTGAAATTGTTACTGATGAAACAATTGTTAGTAAAGTTTTGAGAAGTCTAAATTCAGATTACAATCATATTGTTACTGCTATATTAGAATCTAAGGACTTATCCACCTATACTTTTGATGAGTTGATGAGTTCTTTGTTATCACATGGAGAACGGCTCAAACCATCTGATAAAAATGAAGAAAAAGCTTTGCAAGTGAAGGGAGAATCTTCCTATAAGGGGAAGAATGAACACTCGGGTGGCAGAGGATATAGCAGAGGAGGATTCAGGGGACGAGGCCGTGGAGGAGGCAGAGGAAACGGTCAATTCGGAGGGCGTGGTCAATATGGTGGTCCAAAATCCAAAAGTAATATACTGTGCCACTATTGCAAAAAAGGTGGCCACAAAGAGTATGAATGCTGGAGTAAGCAGAGAGATGAGCAGAAGCATGCCAACATCACAGAATTAGCACATGAGGAGAGCAACCTATTCATGGCTCATGCAAGTAAAGATGGTGTAATAGATGGCATTTGGTTCATCGACAGTGGGTGCAGCAACCACATGTTTGGCACAAAATCGCTCTTCAAAGACCTTGACGAGACTGAAAAAACGGAGGTCCGACTTGGCAACGGCAAGCCAATTCACGTAGAAGGCAGAGGTACAGTTGCTCTCAAAACTGAATGTAACAACCCGGTATTTTGTACCGATTTAACTATCATCTTTTGATGATTTCTTTTCCTGGTTAATCGTTGTTTGGAATTTTTGCACTTGTATATGAACGAGCTTTAACAATCTGTTAAGTGTCATGAACGTTGAAGGTTACAACCTCTTTCCCTATTTGTTCAGTTAAAAAGAAAACCCGTTTCCCCCATTCTTCACTCTTTAAAAACCCTAAATCAAACACTCAAACGAAAGAGGAGTAATAATGGCGACGATCTCCTCTTCGTTTTCTCGATCAGACTAGGGCTTGGCCTCGTTCGTTCTTTCGATGCTTGCTAGGGCTTTCGTTCCTCTTGCGCTCTGGTTTGTGGGCTTTGAAAGTCGAAGCGCGTGATTGGTTCGATCGATTTCGAGATGATCCTTGTTGCTTGCTCCTCCGATCAAGCGTGCTCTTCACTTCGAACAAGGTGAGTGTTCATCACTCACATCTAATTCATACGAAAGTCTGGATTTCGTTTATCTGAGTTCAATCCCCTCCATTTTGTTCGTATATATTGTTTGAATTCGTCAATCAAATTATTATGGCCATTGATTTTCGTATTGATGAATGAGATGATTTACGACTTGTTCAAAATCGTATATATTCGTATATTTGATACTTGTTCTCCACGACTTTGAATCTGGACTTGGTTTTGGGATTTTTCTCTGACCTTTTCATATGCTTTGTTCGATCATGACACACTTGATTTTTGACCTGGTTAACACTTCGGCACTGACTTGTTTGATATTGGTCTTGGCCTTTTTGTTCCACCACTGCATCTTCATCACGGTTGTTGTTTAATAGCATTTGCACTGTGCTTCGAATATATGAGCAGTTTCACTTTGAGTTGTAACTGTCTCAACCATTTGAACTTAGTTGATGATTGGCTTGCCTTATTCATTTCTTAGTCGCACTCTAGTTCATTTTTCTTTGATACTCCCCATGTAATTTGCATTTGCATTCTTTTGGTTTGCACTACCTTGGGCTCGAGACTAGTACTGCATATTATTGGTGACTTTGGCTTGGTTCGAACTTGTTGCCACCCCTCTTGAATTTGTTTCACTGATGCATTGAGCTCGTGTGGACTTTATTTATGTGTCGTCTGCATTTTACATTGCCTCTGACCTTTGAGGCACACAGACTTCATGTTGCTCACTTGTGCCTTTGAGACCATTGCAGATTGATTACACCCAAGTTTTGAGTTCACACACATTTGATCATTGGTATATACTTCTTGCCTATAGTGATAATTTTGCTTTCTTGACCTGGGCTTGAGTTTTGTCAATTGAACATCACTGAGTTGCATTTCCATGATTCGATCATTAAGCACTTGTCCTGTTGCATGTTGCACTTCATTGTTCATATATTAGTGACACTCTGGTTTTGTATCACTTGATGTAACTTACGTAAACTATTTCGTGTTGATCGAAGTCCTGATGCCTTTTAATCTCAGCCTCGAGCTCTGTCTTCACTTCTGACCTGTACATTTATGTTTTTGAGGCTGATTTCATACAGTTGCATTCTTTTTGCTCTTGAAGCTATTGACTTGATTTTGGTGATGTTGTTTAGCACTTCAGTTGTCTGCACTCGCTGTCTTTTGTCTGGGTTCACTACTGCCCTGTAGTGTTCATTAGTCCATTTTGTATTTGAGCATTTTGGTCCGATAAGGTTGTGGTACTATGAAGCACTTTTGTAGTTCACTGCTGCAGTTCTCTGGTCTGCTTGAAATGTTTGACCTGAACTTGATTCACTTGAACTTTTATGTAGTTGGTATCTTCACTTGAGTTGCATTTAGCTATTCACTTGTTTGAGTCTTTGAATCTTCTTCATTGTATATGTTGTACATACGAACCGCAGTGCATATGCATACTAGTACGGTAGCACTTGTTTATGATGTTTGCACTTCACTGTGTCACTGTCCATACTCGTTTGTGACAGCCTTGAATCTGCATCCATGTTCTTCATCGATGTTGTGGTGGTGAGCTTTTGTAGTTGCTGGTGATCTGGTTTTAGTTGTCATCAGTTGCATGCATTCCTCTGCATTCATTATTGCCCACCCTGGTTTCACTGCTTTGACTTGTCTGTCCTGTGATTGCCACTGTCACTTGATCTCGCTGTGGCATTGTGACTTGGTTCACTGTGGCACTGCATATCTATATATGCTTGACTTATTTCAATTTTGGTTGTACTAGGGTATACACTGCTTATCCATGTGTCATTTTCGCTTGCATCTGTTCATCCCTGAGCACTTGCTGACCTGGTGCATTTTCGTAGCAGTTTTACCCTTGTCCCTTGTGGTGACTTTATACTCTGTTGTGGCGAGGCAGTGCACGCGTGCGTGCACTGCAGCCACACCGAATTGACAGATTTTAATCGATATCTCTTTTGTTCTTAATTCATCGATCTATTGCGTAATTCGTAGGCTGTATTGGCGAGGCAGTACACGTTAGCGTGTACTGCAGCCAATTAGCATTGATATTTTTAAATTGACATTTCAATTGCTTAAACTGCGTTGGATTTCTGTTTTGTGGATTAACACTGTTTAGTGTTATATCTGCCGTTATCCAATTCTCGTATCGAGAGTTGGATATACGAAATTATTGTGACTGTCGTCTATTTAAATTATTACTGCCTATATGCACTAATAAACTGGTTTGAATTAGACTGATCCGGGTATTATTTTCTTTGAATGTAATACTCGGGTCAGACCGAGTATTTACAGGTTGTAGATTTTTAGCTTTGGGTTGCTGCTAGAGCTATGAAGACTATTTATATCAGTTGATGTGGTCTTCGTCTTGTTGTAGTAGTCAGCGTGTTTGTTTTAAGATGATAATGTATTCATGTATATTAGTCGATAATGTACTTGTATATATAACTTCTTGAGTCGACAGTTGTAGTTGTATCATTTGTATTGTGTCAAATGTATTGTAACTGATATCAGTTATTGTATATATGAGACTTTTCGTTCCATCTTTATTCCGCATTTATGTTATCTGTGTTATTTCTATATCTATTGTCCTAAACTATTATAGCCACTGTGTAGTAGCTTTGAGTTTGTATCGGTATGTCGGGTTTCCTCTAAAAATGAAATGCAATGTTTTATTATCTGATATATCGGTACTCGCACAAGGCAATTACATAGATGGTCGCTCCTCAACAGCCTTATTCTCCGTGCTAGTTGACAGCACTACACCGTAGTGTTCTTGGCTAGCGTGGGTATAGAGGTGGGGCGTCACAGCTTGGTATCGGAGCCTGGGGTTTAGGACAATTATAAAACATAACTTAGATGGAGCATGTGTTACAACTATTTGTCGATGTTTTATCTCTCATCTTTGCATATGATTATTTTTGACTGTTAGGTATGAATTCCTAACGCTTATTCATGTGTTTTCGGCTTTGAATTGATTTAGCCGATGTTGATTTTGTTTTAATTTGGCAAATTAAAGCCATTTTGACTTTTGGACTTTGTTCCACTTTTGTTCTATGCTATGAGTGTCATTGTGTACCTGTTACACTGTGATGAAAAAATAGCTGGACCAGTTGCAAAATTGAGTAATTTTGATTTCTCATTCACATCTAGTTTGAATCCCAGCGATTTTGAACTTGATATTTTGTGTTTTCCTCATCTTGAATTCCATTCGACTTCGGTCACTTTGTTTTTGAGAAATTGCTAATTTCTTGATTTTCAAGACTCTGATTTTGCTTGCTGTTGGTTTCCTAATTTGATCGATTCTTGATCATTTCCCCGATTTGTTGCTATCATTTATTAGCAACTTTGATGACATTTTCTTCGGGATTTTTGTGAACATACTTTCTGATGGATTCAGTATCGATTTCTCTGGATTCCATTCACATCTTCGTATGTGAATTCTTGTGATTGATTGTTTCTACAATCATTTTTTTGTGATTTGTCACTTTAAAAATATAAAGGTTTTCTATACTAGTAGTAAATATTAAAATCCCTTTTTCCAAACGATTTCAAAACTATTTTACTATAAAGTTCTTTTTCTTGAACCGTTTTTCCAATCTATTAGTATATACAAGCCTTTATTTCACTCGTATGAGAAATTGAATTAAACGGCCTAGTAAAACAAGTGGTATGAAACGCTTGCGTTTACTTCGTCGGTTAGCTCTTGGACTTGTTCAATTGAACCCTTTTTGTGACAATTTCCTAGTGAAGATTTACAGCTTGTTCGTAAATATTTAAGTTAAGCAAGTGGTTATGGGACATGAAGCTAAACTCATATATTTACTAGCTTGGTGTGATTGACACTTCCTTATGATCATGACGATCATTTTTGTGATTTAGACTAGCGATTGTGCGATGTCTCTTCGTCCGTGTGTCGGACTTGCCTTCGGGCCATCCGTGTGTTCGGAAAATTAAATGGATAGCTTTCCATCCGTGTGTTCGGAAAATTAAAAGGATAGCTTTCCATCCGTGTGTTCGGAAAAATTAAATGGATAGCTTTCCATCCGTGTGTTCGGAAAATTAAATGAATAGCTTTCCATCCGTGTGTTCGGAAAATTAAATGAATAGCTTTCCATCCGTGTGTTCGGAAAAAATTAAATGGATAGCTTTCCATCCGTGTGTTCGAAAAATTAAATGGATAGCTTTCCATCCGTGTGTTCGAAAAATTAAATGAATAGCTTTCCATCCGTGTGTTCGGAAAAATTAAATGAATAGCTTTCCATCCGTGTGTTCGGAAAAATTAAATGAATAGCTTTCCATCCGTGTGTTCGGAAAAATTAAATGAATAGCTTCCCATCCATGTGTTCGGAAAAATTAAATGGATAGTTTCTCGTCCGTGTGCTCGGACTTCCCCTTCTTTGTGTTTTCTGGATTTCGTGTGTAGATTTCTAGAATTTGTGATTTTTGGATTTCGTGTGTAGATTTCTAGAATTTGTGTTTTCTGGATTTCGTGTGTAGATTTCTAGAATTTGTGTTTTCTGGATTTCGTGTGTAGATTTCTAGAATTTGTGATTTCTGGATTTCGTGTGTAGATTTCTAGAATTTGTGTTTTCTGGATTTCGTGTGTAGATTTCTAGAACTTGTGATTTCTGAATTTCTTGTGATGATTTCTGAAATTTTGTGCTTCACCAATTTTCGTGATTTCTATTGATATGTTTATCAATTTTTGTGCATTGGTGAATTCAGGTGTTATTGACTTGTTATGAATACAAGTTTAGGGTATGATATCCCTTTCTATCTTTGAGAAGATTCTTGTGACATTTTTGATGAATGAAAATTCATTTGGCATTATATTTTGATGCCAGTTATTTTGATGAGATTTTGACATGTTAACTTCAATACTCGTCAATTTTGAAATGGATTTACAAGCGGTTCTCCCGCAATACTGATATTGCTAATTTAATCACGTGTTTTCAAAATTCTTTATTTTTAAAAGTTGTTTCAAAAATATAAATTAAAATTGTTTTCAAAATTTTTACAGCTTACATTTTCAAAAGAACGAGGAAGCGATTTAAACCTTTCAGAAAAATCAAGGACTATGACCCCTTTCTTTTACTGATTCGCTTAATTCCGGACTTGTCCGTTTGAGAATGTGGAATGTTATTTTTAAAAACACACAATTCTGCACTTTCAAGAAAACGATAAAGAGATTTAAACGATTTAGCAAAAGTAAGGAGTATGGAACCATACTTTTACTACTTCGGTTAATTCCGGACTCGTTAATTGAATATTTATGACTTCTGATTATCGTTTTTGATAATTAGATGTTTGTGCTTCTGATTATCGTTTTTGATAATCAGATATTTGTGAAATTTGATTATCGTTTGAGATAATTAAATATTTTTCGATTTGATAATCGAATCTTTGTGTTTCTGATTATCGTTTTTGATAATCAGATATTTGTGAAATTTGATTATCGTTTGAGATAATTAAATATTTTTCGATTTGATAATCGAATCTTTGTGTTTCTGATTATCGTTTTTGATAATCAGATATTTGTGAAATTTGATTATCATTTGTGATAATTAAATATTTTCCAATTTAATTATCGTCTGAGATAATTAAATATTTTTCGATTTGATTAATCGAATATTTATGTTTCTGATTATCGTTTTTGATAATCAGATATTTGTGAAATTTGATTATCGTTTGAGATAATTAAATATTTTTCGATTTGATAATCGAATCTTTGTGATTTCTGATTATCGTTTTTGATAATCAGATATTTTTGAAAATTCAATTATCGTTTTTGATGATTGAATATTTGCGATTTTGAGATTTGAGCTTCGTCTTTTTCTTTGACGATTCAGGTGAGTAATTTGATTTACTCACATTCAATTCGTGCAGTACGTGATTTCTGCTCTGATTCCTTTCTTTCAATTGCTGGAACTCGATTGATTCTTGCTTTTTGATAGTCGTCTGATTTTGATTCCTTGATCCCCACGATGTTGATCCTTTTGACTTGAAGCAGTCGAACCTTTTTGATTCCATGTCTGATACTTCCATAATTCCTATACTTCCCTGTTGATCTTTGCTTTGCTCATGCATTCGACATTGTTATGTTCTTATGGTTGTTACCTCTTTCCCACTTATCCCTTAGGATTGCGAGGACGCAATTTCTTTAAGGAGGGGAGTCTGTAACAACCCGGTATTTTGTACCGATTTAACTATCATCTTTTGACGATTTCTTTTCCTGGTTAATCGTTGTTTGGAATTTTTGCACTTGTATATGAACGAGCTTTAACAATCTGTTAAGTGTCATGAACGTTGAAGGTTACAACCTCTTTCCCTATTTGTTCAGTTAAAAAGAAAACCCGTTTCCCCCATTCTTCACTCTTTAAAAACCCTAAATCAAACACTCAAACGAAAGAGGAGTAATAATGGCGACGATCTCCTCTTCGTTTTCTCGATCAGACTAGGGCTTGGCCTCGTTCGTTCTTTCGATGCTTGCTAGGGCTTTCGTTCCTCTTGCGCTCTGGTTTGTGGGCTTTGAAAGTCGAAGCGCGTGATTGGTTCGATCGATTTCGAGATGATCCTTGTTGTTTGCTCCTCCGATCAAGCGTGCTCTTCACTTCGAACAAGGTGAGTGTTCATCACTCACATCTAATTCATACGAAAGTCTGGATTTCGTTTATCTGAGTTCAATCCCCTCCATTTTGTTCGTATATATTGTTTGAATTCGTCAATCAAATTATTATGGCCATTGATTTTCGTATTGATGAATGAGATGATTTACGACTTGTTCAAAATCGTATATATTCGTATATTTGATACTTGTTCTCCACGACTTTGAATCTGGACTTGGTTTTGGGATTTTTCTCTGACCTTTTCATATGCTTTGTTCGATCATGACACACTTGATTTTTGACCTGGTTAACACTTCGGCACTGACTTGTTTGATATTGGTCTTGGCCTTTTTGTTCCACCACTGCATCTTCATCACGGTTGTTGTTTAATAGCATTTGCACTGTGCTTCGAATATATGAGCAGTTTCACTTTGAGTTGTAACTGTCTCAACCATTTGAACTTAGTTGATGATTGGCTTGCCTTATTCATTTCTTAGTCGCACTCTAGTTCATTTTTCTTTGATACTCCCCATGTAATTTGCATTTGCATTCTTTTGGTTTGCACTACCTTGGGCTCGAGACTAGTACTGCATATTATTGGTGACTTTGGCTTGGTTCGAACTTGTTGCCACCCCTCTTGAATTTGTTTCACTGATGCATTGAGCTCGTGTGGACTTTATTTATGTGCCGTCTGCATTTTACATTGCCTCTGACCTTTGAGGCACACAGACTTCATGTTGCTCACTTGTGCCTTTGAGACCATTGCAGATTGATTACACCCAAGTTTTGAGTTCACACACATTTGATCATTGGTATATACTTCTTGCCTATAGTGATAATTTTGCTTTCTTGACCTGGGCTTGAGTTTTGTCAATTGAACATCACTGAGTTGCATTTCCATGATTCGATCATTAAGCACTTGTCCTGTTGCATGTTGCACTTCATTGTTCATATATTAGTGACACTCTGGTTTTGTATCACTTGATGTAACTTACGTAAACTATTTCGTGTTGATCGAAGTCCTGATGCCTTTTAATCTCAGCCTCGAGCTCTGTCTTCACTTCTGACCTGTACATTTATGTTTTTGAGGCTGATTTCATACAGTTGCATTCTTTTTGCTCTTGAAGCTATTGACTTGATTTTGGTGATGTTGTTTAGCACTTCAGTTGTCTGCACTCGCTGTCTTTTGTCTGGGTTCACTACTGCCCTGTAGTGTTCATTAGTCCATTTTGTATTTGAGCATTTTGGTCCGATAAGGTTGTGGTACTATGAAGCACTTTTGTAGTTCACTGCTGCAGTTCTCTGGTCTGCTTGAAATGTTTGACCTGAACTTGATTCACTTGAACTTTTATGTAGTTGGTATCTTCACTTGAGTTGCATTTAGCTATTCACTTGTTTGAGTCTTTGAATCTTCTTCATTGTATGTGTTGTACATACGAACCGCAGTGCATATGCATACTAGTACGGTAGCACTTGTTTATGATGTTTGCACTTCACTGTGTCACTGTCCATACTCGTTTGTGACAGCCTTGAATCTGCATCCATGTTCTTCATCGATGTTGTGGTGGTGAGCTTTTGTAGTTGCTGGTGATCTGGTTTTAGTTGTCATCAGTTGCATGCATTCCTCTGCATTCATTATTGCCCACCCTGGTTTCACTGCTTTGACTTGTCTGTCCTGTGATTGCCACTGTCACTTGATCTCGCTGTGACATTGTGACTTGGTTCACTATGGCACTGCATATCTATATATGCTTGACTTATTTCAATTTTGGTTGTACTAGGGTATACACTGCTTATCCATGTGTCATTTTCGCTTGCATCTGTTCATCCCTGAGCACTTGCTGACCTGCTGCATTTTCGTAGCAGTTTTACCCTTGTCCCTTGTGGTGACTTTATACTCTGTTGTGGCGAGGCAGTGCACGCGTGCGTGCACTGCAGCCACACCGAATTGACAGATTTTAATCGATATCTCTTTTGTTCTTAATTCATCGATCTATTGCGTAATTCGTAGGCTGTATTGGCGAGGCAGTACACGTTAGCGTGTACTGCAGCCAATTAGCATTGATATTTTTAAATTGACATTTCAATTGCTTAAACTGCGTTGGATTTCTGTTTTGTGGATTAACACTGTTTAGTGTTATATCTGCCGTTATCCAATTCTCGTATCGAGAGTTGGATATACGAAATTATTGTGACTGTCGTCTATTTAAATTATTACTGCCTATATGCACTAATAAACTGGTTTGAATTAGACTGATCCGGGTATTATTTTCTTTGAATGTAATACTCGGGTCAGACCGAGTATTTACAGGTTGTAGATTTTTAGCTTTGGGTTGCTGCTAGAGCTATGAAGACTATTTATATCAGTTGATGTGGTCTTCGTCTTGTTGTAGTAGTCAGCGTGTTTGTTTTAAGATGATAATGTATTCATGTATATTAGTCGATAATGTACTTGTATATATAACTTCTTGAGTCGACAGTTGTAGTTGTATCATTTGTATTGTGTCAAATGTATTGTAACTGATATCAGTTATTGTATATATGAGACTTTTCGTTCCATCTTTATTCCGCATTTATGTTATCTGTGTTATTTTTATATCTATTATCCTAAACTATTATAGCCACTGTGTAGTAGCTTTGAGTTTGTATCGGTATGTCGGGTTTCCTCTAAAAATGAAATGCAATGTTTTATTATCTGACATATCGGTACTCGCACAAGGCAATTACATAGATGGTCGCTCCTCAACAGCCTTATTCTCCGTGCTAGTTGACAGCACTACACCGTAGTGTTCTTGGCTAGCGTGGGTATAGAGGTGGGGCGTCACACTGAATGTGGTAATGTTAAGCTTATTCATGATGTGCAATATGCTCCATGTCTTGCTCACAATTTGTTAAGTGTGGGACAATTGATATTAAGTGGTTATTCTGTTGTGTTTGATAATGAATCATGTATCATCCAACATAAACAATCTGGTAGCAAAATATTCCATGTTCAAATGGCATCGAACAGAATGTTTTCTCTTGATGTGTCTACTGATGTAAAAAATAGTGCTTTGGTTGTTAAGCAAAATTTGGAGTCTAATTTATGGCATCTCAGATATGGTCATTTGAATAATAGAGGGTTGCAATTGTTAGAAAACAAGAACATGGTTGTTGGATTGCCTAAAATTCATGATCTCAGTTTTGTGAAGGATGTGTGTATGGAAAGCAAGCTAGAACATCATTCCCTGTAGGTAAATCATGGAGAGCATCTACTCATCTTGAACTCGTACATGCTGATTTGTGTGGTCCAATGTCTGTTGAGTCACTTGGAGGAAGTCGATATTTTTTGCTGTTTATTGATGATTACAGTCGCATGAGCTGGGTGTTTTTCCTAAAATATAAATCTGAAGCATTTGAGCATTTCAAGAAATTTAAGTCTTTGGTTGAAAAATAAAGTGGTTGTTCGATCAAGATCCTACGCACTGATCGAGGAGGGGAGTTTTTGTCAAATGAGTTTAGTGCATCTTGTGAGGAAAATGGAATCCACAGGGAGCTTACGGCACCATACTCACCGCAACAGAACGGCATTGCGGAGCGAAAGAATCGTACTATTGTTGAGATGGGTAGAAGCATGATGAAGGCAAGAGGTGTTCCGAAGCAGTTTTGGGGAGAAGCAGTAGCTACAGCTGTCTATCTCCTCAATATTTCTCCCACAAAGGCTGTCCTCGATCAGACTCCATATGAAGCATGGAAGGGTCGCAAACCCAAGGTGAGTCACTTACGTATTTTTGGTTGTGTAGCTTATGCTTTGGTAAATTCTCATCATTCAAAACTTGATGAAAAATCTCAAAAATGTATTTTTTTGGGCTATAGCACTCAATCCAAAGCATATAAGTTATATAATCCTGTAAGTGGTAAAGTTATTGTGAGTAGGAATGTGAGATTCAATGAAGCAGGAAGTTGGTCTTGGGAAAATGATATAAATGCAAAGACTTCAGAACTGAAAATTCCAGAAGATGATGGTTATGAGACAGAAGTTGCACTTGCAGACACTAGCCCTCCATCTTCGCCAAACAGCAGCCCACCATCTTCACCAAGCAGTGGCAGCAACTCATCTCCAACAAATAGCTCGTCCTCAAGCTCCAACTATAAAACGCCTCCTCGGAAGTTCAAGTCCTTAAGGGAAGTATATGAATCATGCTCATTTGCCTTGTATGTACAAGAACCCACATGTTTTGAAGAAGCCGTTGACAATGAAGCATGGAAAGTTGCAATGATGGAAGAGATGAGGTCAATTGAACACAATCATACATGGGATTTAGTAGAGCTACCAGAAGGCAAGACACCCATTGGACTGAAGTGGGTGTTCAAAATCAAACATCATGCACATGGCACAATTCAAAAGTACAAAGCAAGGCTCGTTGCTAAAGGCTATGCACAACATCAAGGTATTGACTTTGATCAAACTTTCTCACCGGTTGCTCGTTTTGAAACGGTGAGAACTCTTCTTTCTTTTGCTGCAAAACTGAAATTGCCGGTTTATCAGTTTGATGTAAAATCAGCGTTTCTAAATGGAGATTTAGAGGAGGAAGTGTATGTGAGTCAACCTGATGGTTTTGTTGTTAATGGAAATGAACACAAAGTATACAAGCTCAAGGAAGCTCTTTATGGACTTAAACAAGCTCCACGAGCATGGTATAAAAGAATCGACTCATATTTTCTTTCAAATGGATTTATGAGAAGTGAGAATGAGCCGGCATTGTATGTGAAGAAGTCAGAAAATGATAACTTTCTAGTTGTCTGCATTTATGTAGACGATATGATTTATATGGGATCAAAAGCTTTGGTTGATGAGTTCAAGTCATGCATGCAGAGAGAGTTTGAAATGTCAGATTTGGGAAGTTTGCAATATTTCCTTGGTTTGGAGGTAAAGCAATCTCCAGATGGAATTTTCTGCTCATAGAAAAAATATGCAAAAGTCCTTCTTTTAAGGTTTGGTATGCAGAATTGCAAAGTGGCAATGACGCCCATGAATACAAATGAAAAGTTACAGCTTGAAGATGGGATAGAACCTGCAGAACCAACTTACTACCGAAGTCTTATAGGTGGGTTGAATTATCTAACTCATACTCGTCCAAATATTATGTATTCAGTAAGTGTGTTGTCTAGATACATGCATTCTCCCACTATGCAACACCTGGGTGCTGCAAAAAGAGTATCGTGTTACATTGCTGGAACTTCAGATTTTGGGCTTTGGTATTCAAATTCAGCAAATTATAGCTTGGTCGGATTCAGTGACTGGGCTGGTAATATCGATGATCGGAAAAGTACCTCTGGGTATGTTTTCAACCTGGGCTCTGCAGCAATTTCATGGAGATCGAAAAAGCAGGATGTAGTTGCTTTATCATCATCTGAAGCAGAATATGTTGCTGTAACTTTCGCAGCAAGTCAAGCTGTGTGGTTAAGAAGATTGCTGGTAGACATTGAGCATGAACAAACAAGTGCTACGCCAATATTTTGTGACAATAAAGCTACAATTGCAATGACAAAGAATCCTTCTTTTCATAGTCGTACTAAACATATTGATATACGATATCATTATGTACGAAGTCTTACTGCAAATGGAGAGATTGAGCTGAAGTTCTGTGGCACAAATGAACAACTTGCTGATATTCTGACAAAATCACTCTCTGAGGTCAAGCATAATTATTTTCGAAAGAGACTTGGAGTCTGCAAATTTGAAGCAAGGAGGAGTGTTTAATTAAATGCTTCAAAAAAAATATTTTAGTATGCATGGTTATCGTACTGGTCTAATAAGTCATAGTTGTCCTAGTTTAGTGTCCAAGTTCATGCCTAGAGTTTAGGATCTATTTTTTTATTCTCATAATGTACTAGCCTATTATAAAAGACTGCAGATTTCATTTGAATAATAGATTGGCAGCAGGTCCTTGTTTCGAAACCAATCTGCATATAAATATTTATTCTGCTTATTTCGGTTCTGAATAATTTGCTCCAACATACTTCATGTTACCTTGTACTTTATGTCTTTTGATAGATTCCGTCTAGTTTGATAGTTAATATATCTTACTGTATAAGAATAATATGTCGCATCATATACACAACTCACATCTTTGCATTCTAACTCTTATAAAATAACACAACATCATCTATACCACACGCAATATTACCTCTTTTAATGTCTAATTCTCCCTCGGATGATTGGTTGATAAATGTTGAAAATGACCAATGAAGATGTTCGACAACATGAGAGTTGTGTGCGAGTTGAATAGTGGTTTCAAGTTCATTAAAACAAGGACCAAGTGAATTCATCATCGGGCGGAACTCTAGAGGAGTACAACATCTATTTACAAAACCAACATTACGAAGACATTCAAACTCATGAAAATGAGGAGCGAGTGGAAAGAGGAAGACAACGAAAAGCGAATGATTGCTCTAACTATGGTTTACCGTGGCTTTATAATGATTCCTGGCTCAACCTACATGATAATCCATTCATTCATCGAGAACCTTTGGACATGAACAAAAATAACCAATGATGTTCTTGTGGTTAGTTAGCACCTATAGCCACTGTATCGTATGGTAGGGACATTAGTCGTCAATACTATAGATGTAGACACTACATATGCAGATTTCTCAAATGGATAGATGAACTTTTTCCAAAGAGCAGTTGAATGTGTTAAAGATTTAGAAAGAGTGAATAATTCATACCGCAATCAATAGCATGGAAGGTTCAGTCATCGTGATGATTAAGTTACCTACCATTAGTAATATTTGTATTCCATAATATTTGTATCCAGTAATATCTTTATCTAGCACTTTTTTGCTATAATAATTCATGCTGGCTTTTAAAAAAGAATCTAATTTCGTCAACAATAAAGTATATAATAAGAAATAACATAGGATATAGCCAATGAAAGAATGACCATGACACACATGGTAAAATACTAATTCACAGAAACATACAACGTATAATGCACAGACACAAAAAAACAATATAGTATAAGTACATAAGCTAATGATAGAATACTCGTAACTTTTGCAATAAAATGATGATATATAGAAACATACAACATATAATGGAAATACATAGAAAAACAATATATCAACATAACATACACGCACACATGTACCATCATCATAACTAGGATAACTACAACTCATACTCAACATATGTCAACGTCTGACAATGTAAGAAAATATGTATAATCATGTCAAAGATACAACATCATTATTGTCATCATCGTCATCACCGCAATCACCACTACCATCACCATCTACATCACCACCATCGGCATCACCGCCACCAACATCATCACCATCACCCCAAAAACCTCCTCTATCAGATGGTTCATAAGGCTTGTATACAGCACCTCCTCTATCTGATGGTCCATAAGGCTTGTATACAGCAAGTCCAGTAGTCAACTCATCTATCTGTATGTCTAATATATATGTATGTTGTATGTACATCTCATGTTGGGGATGAGTATGTGCAAGCATCATATCTCATAACGCAGTACATGAAAGACTAGCCTGGACCAATCTAGGTGTATACAGAATGAACGAATAATGTATGATGTAAGCAACTTAAAAAATCAATAGAAGACATGATGCATATGAATTAAAATATGTACCTCATATGGAGGGTATAACCAAGTTGAAGGTACGTCAGGAATGTCATGATGATCTATTAGACATGTGTTGCTCAATCAATGTACCAATGACATTGTATACCCTAATTGTATACTCAAGACTCCAACTGCATGGGAACCCGTGAGAACTTTGAAGGCATAGGATTGAACGAAATCTGTGGTACATGCACTCTCCTGGTTGAAATGTGATGGCCTATACGATTAGATTTGACCCCACATATATAATCCGATAACATGAAGCGATGTGGAGCCAGTCTAGACCAGTATGCGTCATAATCTCAATCTAAGAAGTATGTCTCAATATCCATCCATCTAACTTATCGAAGAGCAAACGGATACCGATCTCCAATCACCTTATGTCTACCAAACATGTCCTTATAGGATAATGGAATAGTAGGTATATGACCATCATCTGTGGTCTGGTATGCACATCTCTCACCCAAATATGACATAAGCAAGAATGCCAATGTGTGCAAAACAACCATCTGCCTGGACATTGTATATGCAATCATGAAGGGATGGTCATCGTCCATAAGATCGGCGTCTATAAGTTGTATCCAACGGGTGGCCTATGGAGCTCGTATGATGCTGCTGTAATTGCGCATATCGAGCTGCGACACTACAACAAAAATACCCTATTACAACGTCATTTTTACAACGGACATTGGTTGTCCGTTGTAATAGAACGCTATTACAACGGTCCATTCAGGACCGTTGTAATAGATGCCCTATACAACGCCCTTTTTACAACGGGCAATAACTACCCGTTGTAATAGAATGCTATTACAACGGTCCTTTCATGCCCGTTGTAATAAATGCCAATTTTACAACGGTCACAAAATGCCTGTTGTAATAGATGTCAATTTTACAACGGTCACAAAATTGTAAGAGGTGCTAATTTTACAACGCTCAAAACGCCCGTTGTAATAGGTGCCAATTTTACAACGGACTAAAAATGCCCGTTGTAATAGGTGCCAATTTTACAACGGTCATAAAATGCCCGTTTTAACCGATGCCAATTTTACGTTAATTAATATTTTATATTAAACGTTACTATTAAATAATTTATAATTAATATTAAAAGTTACTGTTAAATAATTAATATTAAAAGTTACTATTAAATAATTTATAATTAATAATTAACTTTTAATAATTAATACTTAATAATCAAAGTTTAATATTTTATATTTAATCAATTTATAATTTTAATAATTATTACTTAATAATTTACTATAGTTTAATAATTAATAATCAATAATTATTGATTAGTTTACTATTTAGTAATATATTAGTAATTAATAATTACTATTACTAATTAATAATATATACATTATAACTAGTATTTAGCTAGTTATTTAAAATTTCAAAATTTTCTAAAATAAATTTAAATATAGTGAAAATAAGGGATACATCTTTAAAATCAAACTTAATACACAAAACATCCTCCCCAAAAAATAGATATAAATTACATACCTATTTTCAAACACTGCAATTTTCTTCCCTAAAATACCCCTCTGCTCCATTGCTGAACGTTGATTCTTCGTATATGGATGTTATTCTCACATCAATAATTAAATTTTGCACCCCATTAATTATCAATCTTTAAAACACAATAACTTTTTGTAGAAACGACGGATTAACAAACCGTTTCCACCATTAAATTCAAAATTTTTAAAGTAAAAATTTATAATAAAAATTAATATTGTCATACGCATCTAGATATTTTCTTTTACATAAAGGGTTTTTTTTCTGTTTAACTAATTTTTTGGCTCGGCTCTTTGAATTTTTTGGCTCCGCTCCTTAAAATTTTTGGCTCCGTTCCTCTAAATTTTGGCTCCAATCCAAATCGCTCCATTCCATTATTTTATATTCCTCTTTCCCCATTTTCGTCTTTACCATCTCCTCACCCATTCACTATTCCTTCGCCAGATCCACTTTCCCCAAATCGTCCGTTACAGCCCTAAACGTAACCCACACCCCATCGCACCTCCATATTTGTTCACTACGCCTCTTATCAACAACACAAACAAAAAAATGCTAGTGATTCCACGTTTTCTCCCTCGCTTCTTCTTCCACAGTTCAAATTCCAGACCAAAACCCAGCAAAACCTTGATTTCTCAACTCAGAACGTTACTTCAAAACCCTAGCCCGGTAATCCCAATCGAAAAGCTCTTCATCCCACCCGAATCAGACCCAAGCTCTATCGGGTCAGCCAGAATTCTAAACGGGTCCAATATAGTGCTTGGCCTGTAGGCAAGAGATGACGCGCAGATTAAGTCAGCAGAGTTCGTTAAGAGCAGCACGAAGAATGAGGAATTTCCGAGTGATGGGTTGCCTGAGTTTGCGCTTGTTGGGAGATCGAATGTTGGCAAATCTTCCCTTCTTAATTCTTTTGTAAGAAGGAAGAAGCTTGCTCTCACTTCCAAAAAACCAGGTTTTTCTTCTTTTTAAAAATATTTTTATGATTTTTCATTTTTTATATTTTATTTTGTGTGTTTAATGTTGCTTCTTCTGATTAATATATATTGCATGTGCTAATGAATGGTTATCAGTCATGATTTTGCTTAAGTTTATTGGTGAAGCTTTGAGTTAGTTCGAGATGTTTCAATAGAACTTATATTCACTTACCAGTTGAATTTTCCGTGTTTTAATATTACTATTTTTCTTCTTTGCAGTTTCTTTTGGTTTTAAGTCAGCTGATGATTACTACTTCAATTCCAGCAGTTCATTGTCAATTGAGAACGTGCAGACTCCAATGTTGTGCATACAGGTGAGTTAATGCCATATAAACTTGTGTTTTTCATCTCAGGCAACATGAGATTTTGATACCGTACAAATAGTGAATCCCTTCTTATTGCGATGAATTCATTACAAGTAGGCAGCTAATGATCCAATTGCACCTTCAAGAGGAATTCCTCGTGCTGAAATAATGGAAGCAGCATTTGTGATGCCAGTGCTGCTCAACAACTTTCACCTTCTATACTCGTACATACACAGTGATACATACTGGGATCAAAAGTATTGAATTCATCATTGCTATTACAATTGTTTCAAACTGGAAGCTTTCACTTTTTATCCTTTTCTTTCATTTTTTTGGATGAATATTTATGTCACACCATTGTTATAGAAACTGTATTATATACATATATACATCATTTCAGATATGATATGATGATAGCATTTAATATCTTGGGTAATAATTTGATCTGATCTTCTCGCTTTTTTAGAGTTCATGACCTTTAAGTAATTCTGCAGTTGTTTCTCTGTTATTTTGAAATGGAAGCTCTGTCCAACAACTGAAAGCGACTTGATATGCAAATCAGACTTCAGAATATGCAGCATTATCATTTGGTACAAACACATCGATCAACAATTTCAAAAAGTATATTCTAAATAAGCTTCATTGCTGCTTTGACATATATGGTTTACAACAGAAGATTCATATCCATTTTATGCAAGAAAAGAATAGTTTTTTTAATACTAAATGATGGTAATAAAGTATGTAGTGTATGTTATGCATTAGCAGCCTCCATCATTTGGATTTAGTTCACTGTCTTTTACCTAAAATAGCTGCAAATAAGCTTAAATTTAACCGCTTGACATGTTGACAGGTTCTTAGATGGAAAAATGGAAGGCATGGAGTTGCGGGTTTATGCAATGGTAGTGGTAGTGCTTCTGCTGTTGTGTTAGAGCTTGTTTAATTTTCAAAGCTTCAACTGTTTTATCATGATATTGTAAGTATATTTCTTTCATATACTTACATGCATATAGGCACAAGCCTAGAACATCCCATATTTTTAGTTTCCTAGCTTAAATAATAACTCTTTTAGAGGACATTTAAGTAACTATGACCATTTTATAATAAATAAATTTCATATAATATTATTTGATGACCTTGGTTGCATATTATGCTTATATGATATTTTAGCTTCCATTTAGGCAACTTAGTTAGTTAAGTTATCATATTGCATGATTGTTTCAAAGTGAAACATCATCAGGTTTTGGGATGAACTTGTTTGTTATTTGTAATACAATATTTTTATAACTTGATCCTTTAGTATGGTTTCTTTGTGTGGTATTGTTGGACTTTAAACTTATTGGTGGAGCATACATAGGATCCTTCATAATAGTATGAGTTATATAATAAGGCCTTTTGGTTACATTGAGTTCATGACAATGAATTAGGCCATTTAAGTAGTAGCCGATTGTCGTTTGAAGTTGCTTGTATGAGATTATTGTGATCGTTTTAGTTTACAACATACCTTTTGAATGTAAGATGATAAATAATGAGTGGGTTGCATGTGTGCAGGACCTTTGTGTGGAGCTAATGAATGTAAGATGATAGTCGTTTGAAGTTTCTGGTTTTCCACTTTTAGTCTTAATGATGTGTTGTAGAAAAGAGGTAAGTTACTACATTTACATTCTTTAGTTTTATTTTCCAAATGAAAAGAAGTCATTATAGATATAGAGAATCACACAAACACACACACACACATTATGAGGATCATACTTGTTAGTAAACACATCTAGACACACATGCACATACATGTCATTGCTCCAGCACTTGCTAAAGACCCATAGAAAATTATCTCCCTATATTAAGCTAATTAATCCCTGACTAAACCAAAAAATAATGCACAAAAGTATTTTTGGGTCTTAATTACTAACTTAATGTTCAGCGGTACTGTTTCATCACATTAAACAAAATTCTCCAAAGTACCGTTTTATCCCAATTTCTGTTTTTTCTTTTATGAAACTAACGGTGAATTCATTTGTGATGTTTAATACCTTTTTTAGGTATCTTAAGAAGAGTTGTTATGAGTGTTGTTGCTCGTGTATCTCAAGAAACGGGTATCAAACTTGAATATGAGGTTTGCTTAAAGACAAGAAAACAAGACAATTATCATTGTATAGTTGTTATAATGCAGTTGTGTTGTATTATTTTTTTGTATTAGTTTAAGCATGAAATACGATGATTTGTAATTATGTTAATACTTTATGAATGATGTGAATATATGATTCGTTTTAGCCTTTTAGAGTGTGAATCTATCATGTTATTTTTAATGAATATGAATGATTTTAATTGTTGTTAGTACAGTATTGGTTTCAATTGTGAAATGACATTAAATCTATAGGTGCATGTCACAGCAATGCAATTTTTTTTTAATTTGCATTTTTAACAACGCACAAAATGTGTTGTGAATGATGCTATTGCAACGGCTAGGGACCGTTGTAAAAAAGTCTACTACAACGGGATTTTACAATGGGCATTGCCCGTTGTAAAATCTTCTAAATCTATTACAACATCACCTAATAAGACGGGCGCTGGCCCATTGCGAAACCCCTATTACAACGGGCATTTCCCGTTGTAAAATGGTATTTTTGTTGTAGTGCGACCTACCCTCCATTAAGTCATGTCCAGCTCCTAAGGGAGCATGCTGCATATACTAAACTAGTTATCCCCCAAAATGTAGGAATGCATGGTTTTTGTGTACTCATAGTACCATAAGGAAACATCTACCAACAAGCAAACATCTACTTAACCTTTCGGCAGGGGAAAATGAATCCAAAGCTATATACAAGGTACCTAGAATGGTTGTGCCATAATCAATAGTATAAAGCTAATCTAGCCCGGCAAGCGCTGCTAGATAGCCTAAATGTAATTATCCTATTTATAATTTAAAGGTGCAAAATCAAATATACCAGCAGTTATTTAATATGAATTTGGAACACATATATAGAGGATTATTATACTGAAATAATAAAAGAATATGCCTGCACTATACACAATGAGGTTGCGGACCTATGCCGATAACTGGTTGGAAGTTGAGCGAATGAAATCAAACATACGAAGATATCAACATATATGAGTAGATAGCAAAGCAGATATCAAGTGAAAGCAAGTAAACCCGACCCAAATTGTATTTAGCTGTTATGATCGCTATATATACACAATGTAATATGTATAGAGTATTATCGGAATATCATTTCTCTTTGCTATCAATAAAATCATTTTTGCAACTCTCTCAATCTTTGAATTACAAATCAATATCAAATACTCATTACAGTATCAGATTATTAAAATCTTAACATGGTATTGGAGCATCAGCGCCTAACGGCCAAACAATAAGTCATGCCTTACCGGAACTCCATCAGAAAATTATCATCACTTGGAGTTGGCTGCACTTTCTTCGCTTCAGAGGAAAAACATCATCATCAGAGAAGTAAACTTCACCTCAGAGGAAAGCCTCATCATCACAGAAGTTATTTTTCCCACTGTGACTCACCTGCCCTCTCAAGGACCCAATTCTTGAAGTAATGCCTTATTAGAAGAGTGAGTCAGATCACGAACATCATCATCTAAGCCCTTGGCTGCACCACTCTATTCACCAGGAAGTGAGAATACCTTACTTTTTCCCTTCAGTTTCATCATTGGCCATCATTTCTTGCATTCATTCCCAACTTCTTGATCAATGTCATTACTCCTTGATTGGTATCTTTCCCAGTTCATAAGCAATGGAAATAGGAGATGAAGACCACTCCTCAAATTCTTCTCCACCACCACCAAGATCTATCACTACCCAACAAAACCTACTAGAAGATCCAATAAAGTCTCTTATCAAACCCCCAAAGTCAACTTATCACCATTCAACTTGATGAAGGCAATTACTTGGTTTGAAAGTTTCAAGTAGAGACTGCCATAAGGGGTTATGGAGTCAAAGAATTCATCCTTGGAACTACAACCATTCTAGAAAGATATATTGCTGAGAATGAAGGAAAACTGGTTAGAAATAAGAATACATCACATACTCAAGAAAAGACAGTCTACTAAGTGCATGGCTATTATCTTTTATAAGTGTAAATCTTCTATCAGAGATAATAGGGTGCAAGTCTGCTTAGGAAATTTGGTCAACAGTTGAACAAATTTTCAGTTCTCAATAAGCAGCAAAAGTTATGCATTACAAAAGACAAAAGCAAAATCAAAGAAAGCAAACCTGCCTATGAGAGAGTATCTTACAAAAATAAAAACATATTGTGACCTTCTTGAAGCTGTTGGCCATAAAGTGTTTGATACTAAACATGTGCTAAGTATTATGAATGGCTTAGATGAAGAATGTGAAGTTGTTGTTGTAGTTATCTCATCAAAAGAAACTACACCAACACTCCAGTATATTCACTCTACACTTCTTGCTCACGAAGGTAGAATTGAACAAAAGAAGCCTCTAAATTTAGATATTACTATCAACATTACATCTCAATCAAGAAACATAAATCAAGATAAAGAAGCAGCAGTCAAACTTATCAAAGAGGTGGTCATAGTCATAGGTCAAGAGGTAGAGGTGGCAGATGGAGTAATAATAACAACAACAGATTAAGATGCCAAATATGTGAGAAATATAGGCATGCAACTAATAAATGTTAGTTCAGATTTGATGCTAACTATGTACCAAATCTGCAAGCATATAGAGGAACTGTAATCACAGTGCAAATGTGGCCAGTATGCAACCAGAATCAAGAAACAAGACAGAAAACTTAAGGGTTCATGACCTAAATGACTTAGCAAAGCCAGAGGACATTCAAGATGAGAGCTGGTATCCATATTTTGGTGCAACAAATCATGTCACAAGTAATCTTGGTAATTTGAATTTTGAAAACAGTGTATAAAGGTAATCAATCAATACGCATGGGTAATGGTGAGTCTATTAATATTACACATACTGAAACTGCATGTATTAAAGGTGAAAGACAACTTTACTTGAATAACATATTAAGAGTCCACAAATTAAGAAAAATCTTATGAGTGTATCACAATTTGCAAGTGATAATAATGTTTATTTTGAATTTTATCCAAAATATTGCTTACTTAGAGATATACCAACTAAAGAAATTTTCTTGCAGGGTGAAGCACACAAAGGATTATACAAGTTTAATTTTATAGACTCCAAGAACTCTAGTCATAAAGAAAGTTGTTGTAATCTTTCATAAATGACTCAAACAGAAAAAGAGAAAATTAATTTTGATATGTGGCATCACAAATTGGGTCACGCTAATGTACATGTTATAATACATATTCTATTAGATAATAAAATTCATTTTGGAAATATTACATTACCTTATGTGTGCACCTTTTGTCAAATGGGAAAGAATCACAAGCTTTCCTTTTCTGATTCTCAAACTAAATACAACCAACCTCTGGAATTGGTTGCTACTGATTTATGGAGTCCAACACCGATCTATTCTGATTATGAATTTAAATACTACATATTTTTCTTTGATGCTTATTCCAGGTACACCTGGATATACTTTCTTAAAGCAAAGTCAGAAACATACAATGCAGTGACATAATTCATAGCACATGAGGGAAAATAGACAAATCATCAAGTCACGATCATGCAAACTAATGGAGGAGCAGAATATAAATTATTAAATGATTATTTCCAATGAAGAGGGATAATACATAGAGTTACTTGTCCTTATAATTCAGAGTAGAATGGACTTATTGAAAGGAAGCACATGCACATTGTAGAGACTGGTCTCACATTGCTAGCCTAAGCATTTGTCTCATTAAAGTTTTGGCCAGATTCATTCAACACTGTTGTTTATCTAATCAACATACTACCAATAAAGGTGTTTAAGGAATAAAAGCCCAATAGAAAATTATTCAACACAAAGCCAAATTATCAAAGTCTGAAAGGTTTTGGATGTTTATGCTTTCCATGCTTAAGGCCATATAATTCACACAAACTGAATTTCAGGTCATCACCATGTACATTTCTTGGATATGCCACAAATCAGAAGGGATATAAGCGTTCGGACAATCATGGCAAAATAATTGTGTCAAAACATGTAGCGTTCATTGAACAAGTATACCTGTTTACTCAAGTAACAGTCAAACCAACTCAAGAGGTGTATAATCCCAGAGCATCAATACCAGTTATACATCTACATCAAGATAAAGTTATTGGCAGTCAAGCATAAGATGCTCAAATTGTACCTGATCCACAACTCACTTTGTCCAACACTAGACCAGGTTATGGACAAACATATACATCTGAACCTTCAACTTACACACCTCGCATAGCCATGATCAACCACAGAGTACTTATCAAGAACAGGAAGATAATCAATCATCAAGTTCCCAACAAGAAATCAATCCCATTCATGTAGCAGTACCTGCAAGGACTCAACACCGTATGCTTATAATATCAAAAGTTAGCATATTCAAAGCTAAGATATGTACTACAAATTTGGAGTTAGAGGAACTAGAAACTTATGAGCATGCAACAAAATGTGATAAATGGAAAAAAAGTTATGGAGGAAGAATATAATGATCTTAATAAGACTTGGAATCTTGTATCAGTACCCAGGGATAAAAACATCATAGGGCGTAAATGGACCTTCAGGCTTAAGAAGAATTCAGATGGCACAATACTCAAGCATAAGGCCAAACTTGTAGCAAAGGGATATACATAACAACAAGGATTTGACTTTACAGAAATATTTTCACCAATGGTTAAGCCTACAACAATCAGAATAGTACTAACAATTGCACTACATAACAACTGGAAGATCAGGCAACTAGATGTGAACAATGCATTGTTAAATGGGGAGCTACATGAAGAAGTGTACATGCAGCAACCATGTGGTTTTAAACAGGGAAATAGCAGAAAAATGGTGTGCAAGCTAAACAAAGCAATCTATGGACTAAAACAGGCATAAAAGGTTTGGTCTAATAAGCTTAAATCAACTTTAACTGAGTTGAATTTTATCAACCAATTAAGTTTGATAATTCATTATTTACAAGATTCAGTAATGGAACAGTGATGTATATACTAATATATGTTGATGATTTTATAGTTACAGGTAATAATGAAAGTGAAAGCATCAATCTTATACATCAATTAGACAGACAATTCTCAATCAAGGACTTGGGAGATTTCAATTATTTTCTAGGCATTGATGTAAGAAGAGTTTCAACCACAGAATTTCATTTGAGTCAAAGAAAATACATTTTATAGATTCTCAACAAAGCAAAGATGGATGAAGCAAAATCTCTTCCCACACTAATGACTATCAAAGCATCATGGAGAATCAATCACAAATGAAAAAAAATACAGGAGCATAGTAGGAGAACTTTAGTATGTGATAATAACAAGACCAGAGATTTCATTCAGTGTAAATAAAGTGTGTCAGTTCATGCAAACTTCTCCCAGTGAACATTGAAAGGCAGCCAAAAGGATATTAAGATATCCAAGGGGGACTATAAATCATGGACCAGTACTGAAAGCATGCAGCAGTATCAATATAAATGGATTTGCATATGCGAACTGGGCTACAGACATTGATGACAATAAATCAACTACTGGCTACATTATATACTTAGGAGAAAACCCAATATCATCATGCTCTAAAAAACAGGTTGCAATCTTAAGATCTAGTACAGAAGCCGAATTTAGAAGTGTAGCAAGTGCAACAACAAAGATCATGTGGATAAAATCATTATTGGGTGAACTCAAAATCAAAACAACCAAAAAATTAATGATTTGGTGCGACAGCTTAAGCACAATTCAACTGACAGCAAACCCAATATTGCATTCAAGAACTAAACACATAGAATTAGACTTATACTTTTTTCGAGAGCAAGTATTAAAAGGAAGATTGAGTGTGAATCACTTACCTGCTACTTACTAGAGAGCTGATATCTTAACGAAGCCTTTATCCGCAAAGAGCTTCATTAAATTAGGAAAGGATATAAAGATCAAAGACATAGAAGTCGAGCTGAAGAACTATGAAACCAGCAACATCAATTTGGCAAGAAGCAACGATTTAGGGAGAGCAAAGACTTAGATCTGTTTGCTATTGAGAGAATGAAATAATGCATACGAAGCAGATAGCAAAGCGACTTAGCACGAAGCAGCGATTTGGGGCAAGGAGGAAAACCCTAGATCTACTTACGGGGGAGTATTGTGAGAATGAAATAAATCATACGAAGATATCAACATATTCGAGCAGATAACAGAGCAGATATCAAGTGAAAGCAAGTAAACCTAGCCCAAAATTGTATTTAGCTATTATGTAAACCGCTATATATGTTGAATTTATGTGATTCAAATATTTTCCAAAGAAGATAAGAAAATAATTAGTTGATTCAATCAATCAATTAATTTGGCTTGCATATGGAAAGATATGAGAGGATATTTTGGAAGGAAACTAATTAATTAGCTAATCAATTAATTAGTCAATGCATTTGTTATATGAAGAAATAAATGATTAGGCATGGAGAATCAATTAATCAAAGGAAAGATATGGAAACCAAGATTACGCTATCTATTTGTACTAAAATCAAATCGTGCAATTTGGAAAGATATTTGGGTAATCAGGAAATTGATTTTCTTAATCTCCAAGCAACCCTTCATTCTCAAGCCTATTTAAATGAAGGAAGTTCATCTTCATATGAGTGTGAGAGAGCATCCACCATTATCGTCTTCTTCAATAAACCCTAATTTCTACAGTCAATCAATTAGGGGTTTTGAGCGTAAACAAGTCTTTGGATAAATTGATTGTTCAATTTGTAATTATAGGTTAGTCTCTCCACTACTACCTATAATTTTGTAATATCTCTCTTTTGTACTCTCTTTCTTCAGTGAAATAAAGAATAGTTGTTGGCTCCGTGGACGTAGGCAATCTAGCCGAACCACGTTAATCTTTGTGTTCTCTGCTCTTCTTTTTTTCTTTGTTTGGTGATAATTTTTCATTGAATTTATGGTTGATAATTAATCGACAAGCTAGATCTTTCTTTTGATTGTTTCTGCGCTTTAGCATTCCGCTGCAGTTTTGGAATTAGTGCAAATTAATTGAATTTCTACACAACAGATTGGTATCAGAGCTAGCTGTCTTGTTTTATATTAGTTATCAATGGCAAATTCTTTTAGTAGTGGTATGAAAAATTATGGCATCACCAAATATGTTAGAAAAGGAGTTTTAGGGACATGGAAGGTGAAGACTAATGACGGTGTTCTTCAGCAACAACTTCGTTCATCTAGAGGAAGAGATAAAAGCCAGAAGCACCTTGGAGGTAGAAATATGCATGGGTCCCACTTCAAGGGTCCTAGAAGGGGTGCTTGATATTATTATAAGAAGAATGAGCATTTTATACGGGATTGTCCAGCCCTTAGAAAGAAGAGAGAGAAGAAGGAGAAAGCTTCAATACTGGCAGCAGTTAGATCAGATGCGAATAGAAGTGATAGTAATACATCATTATTTTCAGCCAGTATTTCACCTTTAGAGCATACAAGTTGGGTGATTGATTCTGGAGCCTCTTGTCATATGGTGCCAAATAGGAGCTGTTTTGTCAGTTACAAGAAGATTGATGGCGGAGCAGTTCATATGGGGAATGACACATCTTGTCATGTTGTGCGCGTTGGAAGTGTGAGGTTTAGGATGCATGATGGTGTTGTTAGGACTATCACGGATGTTAGACATGTTCCAATGCTGCGTAGAAGTTTGTTATCAGTTGGAGCTTTGAGTAGACTTGGTATGAGGATAATAATAGATGGAGAGAATTTGAGAGTGGCGAAGAGTTCCTTGGTAGTGATGAAAGGGGTGCGAGTTAATGATATTTATGTGCTTCATGGAGAGACAGTCTTAGAAGAGTCGGTAGTTTCTACTGATTCTAGTATTTCAGATTCTACTCAGTTATGACATCTTCGTTTAGGTCATGTTGATGAGGAGAGCCTTGAAGTATTAAAGAAGCGTGGTTTGATTGATGGTGTTTGTCAGTCGAAGCCTAGCTCTTGTGGAGATTATTCTTTTGGAAAGAAAAAGCATGTCACATTTGATGTTGGAAGACCTAGAGCTACAGAGTTTCAAGAGTATGTTCATTCTTATGTGCGGGGACCCACCCCAGTTGCATCTTTTGGTGGAGCCAGTTACTTCGTCTTATTTGTGGATGATTTCTCATGTAAGGCCTGGGTCTATTTCTTAAAGGCCAAAGACAAAATATTTGCCCAATTTTGTAAGTGGAAGACCTTGGTAGAGAAGCAGTCGAGGAAGCGTTTGAAGGTTCTCAAAGTTGGAAATAGTAGTGAATTTATGTCACAAGAATTCACTAACTATTGTGCGTCTGAGCATGTAATTAGAGATTTTTCTATTTCTATTGAGTCACATTGTTATGGAGTGACGGAGAGCATGTGTCAGATATTATGGGAGAGAGCTATAAGCTTGAGAACGACTGCTGGTCTAGAAGAGAGATTTTGGGCAGAAGCGATATCTACAGTAGTATTTCTAATCAACCGTACACCTTCTATTGCCATAAATATGAAGATCCCAGAAGAAATGTGGAAAAGAGAGCCTGTTGATTATTCATTCCTTAAAGTGTTTGGTTGTTCAGCTTATTTAAAAGATGAGAAACATGATAAGTTGAAGCCTAGGGAAAGCAAGCACATTTTATTTTGTTAGGCTATAGAGAAGGAGTGAAGAGGTATAGGTTGTGGTGTAAAACAACTTGGAGAATTGTGACGAGCAGACATGCAATATTTGATGAGAGGTCTTTGTTGAAGATGGAGCCTCTATCAAGTGATGACATTGGGAGGACAGATTATTGCCAAACACATTTGGAGTCATCAGATTGTTTCCATATTCGGAGAGATATTGGTATTTCCAATGATACCATGGTTGATGAGAAGATTACAGAAGTTTAGACTCTAGGTGGAGCTCACTTGCCGGAGAAGCCTTTTGGTTCAGTTGGCCCTATTTGTAAGCATATTTGTAGCGATGATTCTTCATCTTATGCTTTCAATGTTGTGGAGCTTGTTGGTGAGTCTGCTGATGTTGACTTAGGAAAGTCTAGCAAAATTCTTGTGGAGGAGATTGGAGTAGATAATGTTGAGTATGTCCTCACTCAATTTGGAATGGAGAAGGTGAAGCGCGCTGTTAAATCTCCATTGGTCTCTCGAAGCTTAGTATCTACATGTTCGTCTCCAACATCGGATTTGTTGAAGAATTTTGGTATTTGCTCGTATGCATTTTGTTTGTTGATGTGCATACTATCTTTCTTGTGCTTGGAAAAGATTTGGAAGCTCTGTTTGGGAAATATTGCCTAAACTAGTTCACATTGAGCTTGTTGACGTAGACCCAACAATTTGTCGAGATGTGGTGATGTAGAGAGATTGTTATATTCGAATCAAGGTGGAGTATTGAATTTATGTGATTCAAATATTTTTCAAAGAAGACAAGAAAATAATTAATTGATTCAATCAATCAATTAATTTGGTTTGCCAATGAAAAGATATGAGAGGATATTTTGGAAGGAAACTAATTAATTAGCCAATCAATTAATTAGTCAATGCATTTGTTATATGAAGAAATAAATGATTAGGCATGGAGAATCAATCAATCAAAGGAAAGATATGGAAATCAAGATTACGCTATCTATCTGTACTAAAATCAAATCATGCAATTTGGAAAGATATTTGGGTAATTAGGAAATTGATTTTCTTAATCTCCAAGCAACCCTTCATTCTCAAGCCTATTTAAATGAAGGAAGTTCATCTTCATATGAGTGTGAGAGAGCATCCACCATTATCCTCTTCTTCAACAAACCCTAATTTCTGCAGTCAATCAATTAGGGGTTTTGAGCGTAAACAAGTCTTTGGATAAATTGATTATTCAATTTGTAATTATAGGTTAGTCTCTCCACTACTACCTATAATTTTGTACTCTCTTTCTTCAGTGAAATAAAGAATAGTTGTTGGGTCCGTGGACGTAGGCAATCTAGCCGAACCACGTTAAATTTTTGTGTTCTCTGCTCTTCTGTTTTTCTTTGTTTGGTGATTATTTTTCGTTGAATTTGTGGTTGATAATTAATCGACAAGCTAGATCCTTCTTTTGATTGTTTCTGCGCTTTAGCATTCCGCTGCAGTTTTGGAATCAGTGCAAATTAATTGAATTTCTGCACAACAATATATACACAATGTAATATGTACAAAGAATTATCTGAATATCATTTCTCTTTGCTATCAATAAAATCATTTCTGCAACTCTCTAAATCTTTCAATTACAAATCGATATCAAATACTTCGTACAATATCAAATTATTCAAATCTTTACAGGAAGCTCATGGAGTATCCGTAGATTGCACTACAAGACACACAGTGCATTCCAACGGCGGCCAGACGTTGGCGGCCGTTGGAAAGCCGTTGATGGACGTTGGAAACGCCGTTGATATACATTTCAACGGCGTCCAACGTCTACCAACGGACCCAACGCCCATATACCAACGTCTTCCAATGTTCAGGTTGTCCACGTGGAAGAAGATGTTGACCAAATAGACGTTGGAAAGACGTTGGAAGATCCGATGGAGGACGTTGTAAGACGTTGGAATAATGTGCCAGTAAACCGTTGGTGGACGTTGGAAATCTGGATGTTTTTTTTTACAGAACCAACAATGCATGCTTCCAGCCACCTCCAACGTCGTATATATCTCATAAAAGCTCAATTTCGAGCACATATACAACAGCATATCTCACATATAATCAATCATAATAGTAAATCCAAGTAATAAGCATATATACTAATCAATATACACAATACAAATCAATATAAACAACATAAACCATCCAACATCAACATCCAACAAAACGTCCAATCCAACAATATCCAAACTACTACGTCAACATCTCAAAAATCACATCCAAACCAACATCCAAAACATCAGAATGTATCAAATCCTCACACTCTCCAAATATACATGTCCATAGCAAAACAAATCAAATCATACCTGAAATCACTCTCCTCTAGAACCACCAGAAGACGGAAACCGGCCGTATTGCTCCATAAACTCCGTAAGACGCCTATTCAGCTCCTCCGTCTTGGCTTCGGTGCGGATATAGCGTTCCTCGAGCGCGGCGACCTGGGTTCTGAGCTGTGCAATCTCCTCCTTATCTTGAGCCCTCTGATACTCAATTTGAGCCGTCATAACCTGTAAATAAAATTTAAATTATCAGTGTTTAATAATTGTAATTCGTGTTTACTATAATCCATCACAATGTGCAACAGTTGGTTCAGAATAATTATTTTAAAATTTAAGTTAAAGTTATTACCGATTGATTCCTAAAACCATCCTTCGTACCACAATGTTTTTAATTCTTCAATCAAAGGTTGTAAACAAACATCGATTCCTTGTGTCGGATCATTAGGACCAGGGACGACAACTGTGAGAAACATATATGGAGTTTTCATATACATCCATGGAGGTAAATTATAAGGTGTGACAATTATAGGCCATGACGAATATTTAGAACCAAACTGAGAAAATGGTGAAAATCCGTCCGTACATAAACCAAGTCGAACATTACGACTCTCGGATGCAAAATCAGGATATTTGTGGTCAAAATGCTTCCACGCTTCCCCATCAGCTGGGTGTGTTAACGTACCTTCTTCCCGTGTTCTAACACTATGCCATCTCATATGTTGCGCGGTTACAGAAGATGCATATAACCTTTGAAGTCTAGGAGTAATTGGTAAATAATGCATACATTTATACGGGACTTCCTTTCCTTTTTTCTTTCTTGATTTGTACCTTTCCTGATTACATATTTTACAATTTCTAAGGTTGATATCTTCTTTTCAAAATAGCATGCAACAGCTGTAAATTTAGTTTCTGTAAAGTTGTATTTAGATTTCATCGCAATGTATTCAGCAGTTACTGATAATTGGGTTCCGCTTGTGCAGCCTTCCCAAAGGGGTTTCTTTGCGGCATCTAATAAATCATATTTTTTTTGCCCAAATATTTGGTTCTTCTTCAGCATTACAATCATCATCAATTAATTGAGGAACATGAAACATTGATCGTGCAGCATCTTCAACCATATGTTCTACGAGATTCGTCGTATCAAATTCAGTACACACTACCTCCTCAGCTTGTACATGATTAGATGCTAACGGTTCTTCATGACGATCCCAAACCAAATAGTTCGGCACGAAACCGTATTGACGCAAATGAACTCTAACCATTTCTGGTATCAAATGCTTTAACATTTTACATTTAGTACATGGACAACGGATTTCTTCGTCGTTTCTGTTATTACTTAAAGCGAAATCAATAAATACGCGAACACCGTTATTAAACTGTTCACTTATTGAGCCTCCATTTTCGACCCTTCTTTTTTTGTACATCCAGCTTCGATCAGTAAAATAATTGTCCATTTACCTACGTATATAATTAAAAAGTACGATATAAATTTAAAAAATTGACATTTTATTAAAACAATATTATTGGTGAATTTTATATTAATAGATCATTGACACTTGTCGATGGGTCATCCTACCTCCCATTACAAATACAATAACGTAATTAAATCGCGTAAATCATTTCAATTTAAACGATTCAACAAAATTTCGGCAGCACTTCGCTTTAGTTCCCTGAACAGTACACATTTGCGTGTACACAGGGAACATAAAGGAAGCGCTGTCGAAATTCTATGAACCATTTAAAATGAAATGTTTTACGAGATTTAATTACGTTATTGTGTTCGTAACTTGTCCAATACAGGGACAAATCCAACAAATATTGTATACGATGAATATAGATGTCCGTTCTGTTAAAAAACGAATATCCACATAACGGTCATATACAATACTTATCAGATGGGGCCGAAAGACACTTTAAGGGTTTCATGAATATAAAATATCGTTTTTGAAATTTTCTAAAATACATAAACTAATTGTATGCTCACTAACAACTAACGTTTCCAAACAAACCTAAAACTAATTGTATGCATATTATTCTATTGTTAACACAAATTTAAATATATATAAACTTGCAATACATAAGTTAATAACATAAATTATGCCTCAATAAACTAGATTATACATACAATAAGGCAATACAAACATTTAATACACTAATTTAACAAATTTAATTAAATATAGGAATTAGGGTTTATACCTTTTCTTGAGAGATTAGGGAGTTAGAGAGGACGAGAGGAAGGCTTGGAGTCGGAGGAGGAGCCGTTGATCGTTGGAGCGGGGGGGGGGGGGGTCGGAATTGGAGCAAAATTGGAAATTGGGGGGGAGGGATTGTTTCAGCCGAATGGGGAAGAAGAAGCTGGGATTCTGTTTTGCTCGTGGATTTCCAACGTCATTCAATGACCGCCAACGTCTACCAACGTCCTACAGTTTTTACCTACTAAAATATACGAGAAAGCACTGAACGTTGGAAGACGTTGATCAATAACGTTGGAGGCCGTTGGAAGGCTCCGTTGGAATACACTGTGTGTCTTGTAGTGTTGTAAAATATCAGCTTGGGAGTTGGGGGAACGTGTACAAAATCAGCTTAATTCTTACCATGTGTGTGTCCGCGGGAGGTTCTTCTAGCAATTTTGATGGGACGTAGAGACATTTTTACGTATTCTCTATTAAACACTCAAAACAATGGAGAAAAAAAAAAGTGAAGTTGAGAATAATGAAGGAAGGGAAAAAATATTTTAAATAGGGGTATTTTTGAATGCTCATTTAATGGACATCCGACCTTTAAACGTCCATTAAATGGATACTTGAATTTTAGACGCTCATTTAATGAACGTCTATTTGTTGGACGTTCATTAAATGAAGTTCTGGTTGTTAGTTATCCTCATTTAGGGCTAAATATTCAGAAGGGCCTGAATACTTATGCCTAAATCTGTTGGAGATGCCCAACCACATTTCAATGTTTAAAATTCGGTCTTAAATATGTTTGAGATCTAAATGTTGATGTCTTTCTATTTTTATTTTTGTTTTGAGACTGATTAAAGATTGAAATTTCAGTAGTTGAATGTAATTTCCAGATTGAATTGAAACATTAGAGATTGAAATTTTGATTCGATTTTCTTTGATTCGATTTCTTTCTTCCTTCCTTTCTTTTTTTCTCTTTCTTTTTAAGTGTTTAAACACATTAACCCATTACTTATTAGTTAGTTGTTTACAATTAATCTATGAAAACGAAAGTGAAGTACCTTGCAGTGCAGCAAAACCAATTAATTACAAGTTTATGACCTCTTTATTGTAAGATTAATTTGCAAAATAAGGTAGAACATCTAAGAACTTGTGGCTGTCTGTTCATAAAGTCGAAGTTGACAGTTGAAGACGTTTCAAATATACATGAGGGCTCTATTTGCTGTATTAACAAAAAGTAAAGAGTAACATGGGCTTGATGTGATGAGCAGACAGTTAACAAGCTGGAGAGTATTGTATTCTCTCGGTTATGACTGGGGCCCTTTGATTTGAATGCTCTTGTCTTCTCTTTGTCCATGGCTCTTCATGCATGCATGTCCAAATCTTGTGTTTAATGCGACTGTCATTTGTGAAATATATAAGAGTCCTAAACACGATATTATTTTTTGCACTTTATATTTTCGACGAGTTATAGAATACACGGAGATTGTTTTGGGCTCCTTTTAATATATATACGCAAATGCAAACGTTGCCTGAAGTATGTGCTACCGTTTGATTTGCTTATATTGTAGTTGTGTACGTAAAAACATATAGACCAAGGCTACCACTTTGATTCTATTAGTTCTCATACTGGACCTGAACCGAGTAGGGTAACACAACGTAGTACGAGTTAACTAGACAACCAAAACCTTCAGATGTAACTCATAGCAATTAAAAAACTTAAAAAAATCCAATCATTTACCATGCATGTAAAATATGTTTTAATTAAGTGTTGTTGACAAGCAAAGACATGCATTGTCTTTTGAACCTGTATCAAATGATGTGAAATATGTATTGTTAATAATTCTCCCCACATCATGTTATTAACATATGGGTTTATTCAAAATCTAATTCTATATTTTTAGTTCTCCTGTCCAGAAAACAAAATTTTGAAGGTAAATTTATGTTGTATTGGATGTTGGCATATACTAACAGTGACAAACGACAGTTATGACACTAACAATATAGACAACAGACATGTCATGAATGTTACTACATGATTTGCATTTTTATATTAAAGAAATCACATATTATTGAACCACATTTTCATTCTGTTGCCTTGCCATATATTTACACAAAGACATTTGAAACGTGATCCTACTAATTTTAGGTCATAACAATTCCATGTAACGTCTTTTTAGTTGATAATGTCCTAATCTTCTACCAAATCTTGCATGTGAGTACTAATCCTTTCCCTTTCACTAGATGTAAAAGAATGGTGCACAAACACTACAAGAATTGCTGTTTATAGCAACGGGGGGCAACGGCCGTCAATGGCCATTGACCAACGGCTTCCATCGACGAGCAACGGCAAGCTTTTTCCCGAAATTTTTTAATAACAAAAAACACATGCCGTTGGAATATTACCGTTTGCGGCCGTTGCTCGCCGTTGAAAATCCGCGATTAACCTGCAGCTCCAGCTTCTTCTTCCTCATTCCCATTTTACACGAAAACTTACCCAATTTCCCCAATTTCCCCTCCCCCCTAAAAAATTTCCAACCTCATTTTATCTCTTTCTATACGTTCTAGCATCCTCATCTTCGTTTGCAAGCTCCACAACCTCCAAAATCAGGTATTATTTGCTAAAACCCTAATTTTGTTAAATTTTTAATTTTAGGTTAAATTGGTAATTTTTGTGTATGTATTGTGCTATTGTTTGTGTAGTGTAGTGTATTGGACCTTAATTATTGTTATTATACTAATTATTGCATGTTTAACTATGATTTGTTAAATTAGGTTTGTTATTAAATTAGTGTCACACTTAATAATTGTTACTAACCTAAGCATGAACCTCACTTGTTATTATATTGGTGATTGAATTGCGTAAAATCGTACGTAAAAAGTGATGATATTGACATATAAATTGTTCACTTTTGACATGTTATGATACGATATATACATGATACATTTTATGCATGACTGGACGTGATATTGTTTATTGATATAAAAGTTTAAATTTTATGAAAATACAATTTAAACTTTTGTATCGCTAATTTTAAAATTTAAACCCTTATAGTGTTTTTGGCCCCGTCTGATAAGTATTGTACATGATCGTTGTGTGGATATTCGTTTTTTTAACAGAACGAACATCTGTATTCATCGTATACAGTATTTGTTGGATTTGTCCCTGTATTGGACAAGTTACAAAAACAATAACGTAATTAAATCTCATAAATCATTTCAGTTTAAACGGTTCGCAAAATTTCGGCAGCGCTTCCCTTTATGTTCCCTGTGTACACGCAATTGTGTACTGTTCAGGGAACTAAAGCGAAGTGCTGTCGAAATTTTGTTGAATCGTTTAAATTGAAATGATTTATGCGATTTAATTACGTTATTGTATTTGTAATGGGAGGTAGGATGACCCATCAACAAAGTGTCAATGATCAATTAATATCAAATTCGCTAATAAAATTGTTTAAATAGAATATAATGTTCATTTCAAAATAAGCTTTAAGTATTATTTTAACAGATATAACACAAACAAGAAGAATGTTTATAAAATTGTTTTAATAAAAAATGTCAATGCAAATTTATATCGTACTTTTTAATTATATATGTAGGTAAATGGACAATTATTTTACTGATCGGAGCTGGATGTACAAAAAACGAAGGATCGATACTGAAGGCTCAACAAGTGAACATTTTAATAATGGTGTTAGCGTATTTATAGATTTTGCTTTACGTAATAACGGAAACTACAAAAAAATCCGTTGTCCATGTAGTAAATGCAAACTGTTAAAGCATTTAATACCACAAATGGTTAGAGTTCATTTGCGTCAGTACGGTTTCATGTCGAACTATTTGATTTGGGATCGTCATGGGGAACAGTTAGCATCTAATCCCGTACAAGATGAGGAGGTGGTGAGTAATGAAATTGGTACGACAAATCTTGTAGAATATATGGTTGAAGATGCTGCACGTTCAATGTTTCCTGTTCCTCAATTAACTGATGACGATGGTAATGCTAAAGAAGAACCAAATATTGGGGCAAAAAAAATATGATTTGTTAGATGCCGCGAAAAAACCCCTTTGGGAAGGCTGCACAAGCGAAACTCAATTATCAGTAACTGCTGAATACATTGCGATGAAATCCAAATACGACCTCACAGAATCTGGATTTACGGCTATTGTACAAGCTGCGAAACGACATATGCCTCCTAATAATCTAATGTGCGAAAATCATTACGAAGTAAAAAAAACTGATGTCGGCTTTCGGTTTACCGTATCAAAAAATAGATACATGTCTAAAGGGTTGCATGTTGTTTTGGAAAGAAGATATCAACCTTAGAAATTGTAAAATATGTAATAAGAAAAGATACAAACCAAGAAAGAAAAAGGGAAAGGAAGTCTCGTATAAGCGTATGCATTATTTACCAATTACTCCTTAGACTTCAAAGGTTATATGCATCTTCTGTAACTGCGCAACATATGAGATGGCACGGTGTGAGAACACAGGAAGAAGGTACGTTAACACATCCGGCTGATGGGGAAGCATGGAAGCATTTTGACCAGAAATACCCTGATTTTGCGTCCGAAATTCGTAATGTTAGACTTGGTTTATGTACGGATGGATTTTCTCCATTCTCTCAATTTGGTTCGAAATATTCGTCATGGCCTATAATTGTCACACCTTATAATTTACCTCCTTGGATGTGTATGAAAACTCCATATATGTTTCTTACAGTTGTCGTCCCTGGTCCCGATGATCTGACACAAGGAATCGATGTTTATTTACAACCATTGATTGATGAATTAAAAAAATTGTGGTACGAGGGAGTAGAGACATATGATATTTTCCAAAAAAAGAACTTTCGCATGTATGCTTCTTTATTGTGAACAATCAGCGATTTTTCTACATATGCAATGCTTTCAGGTTGGAGTACGGCCGGTCGTCTAGCTTGTCCTTATTGCATGAAAGAAACACGAGCAATTTTTTTACCTCATGGAAAGAAAGTTTCGTGTTTTGACTGTCGTTGATGTTTTCTTCATAATAATCATCCTTTTCGAAGAGATAAAAAAAACTTTACAGCTAATAGACATGAAACTTTGAGACCACCTACGGTTTGGTCAAGCGAAGAAATTTATGAACTTGTAAAGGATTATCCAAAGATACATGAAACCGGAGAACAAATTGAAATTCAAGGTAAATCATCGATTCATAACTGGTGCAAACAGAGCATATTTTGGGAATTGCCTTATTGGAAAAATCTCTTGATTCGTCATAATATTGACGTGATGCATAATGAGAAAAACGTGTTTGATAATCTGTTTAATACAATTTTGAATGTTAAAGGGAAGACGAAAGATGATTTGAAATCAAGACGTGATATCGAAGTAATATGTAATCGTCCTGAGCTTCATATAAAACCAAATGACACAAAAAAGCCAAAAGCTTGCTATGAGCTGGACAATAATCAAGTTAAATTAGTTTTAAAATGGGTGGAAGGATTAAGATTCCCAGATAGCATATCTTCTAATCTTCGTAGATGTGTTGACTATAAGAACAATAAACTTAGCGGGATGAAAAGTCATGATTGTCATGTTATGATGGAAAATTTATTACCCGTCGCTTTTAAAGAACTGTTGCCCGTAAAAGTTTGGACTGTTGTAACAGAACTTAGTCTGTTTTATAAAGAGATTTGTTCAACTACATTAAAAGTTGATCGTCTACGTAAACTTGAGGAAGAAATCCCGATATTGCTTTGCAAACTGGAAAAAATATTTCCTCCAGGTTTTTTCAATGTTATGGAGCATTTACCTATTCATCTTCCATTTGAAGCACGTCTTCGAGGGCCTGTGCAATATGGATGGATGTATCCATTTGAAAGGTATATTAATATTTAGTTTATTACATATTGGTTTAATTAAATGTATAAAAAAATTAATTTAAAATAATTTTTGCTAGGTATTTAAATCATCTAAAGAAAAAAGTGAGACAGAAAGCTCGAGTTGAAGGTTCGATTTGCAAATCGTACATCGAAGAAGAAGCTTCATTTTTTTTCTCTCACTATTTCAGCGACCATGTGAACATATCATTTGAAAGTGCTACGCGTAATGATGAAGGCATTGATGAAGATGATTGTCAAGCGACTTTATCTATTTTTAAAAAAACTGGTCGGCCTGCTGGTAAATGTGTGGAAGTATGGTTGGATGATAGAGATTATCAAGTAGCACACACGTACATTCTTCTCAACTATGCTGAAGTTGCACCATTTATTAGGTAATATATATACACATACGTCTACACATGCATATCATCTACACATATGTATACACAAATATGCACACATGTATTTTAATCATAATGCAACATTTGTTCTATAATTGCAGTATTTACGAATCACAACATCCAAACGACAATATCGGTAAAGAATTTGCTGCTTGGTTTTCTAACTACGTTTTTGATACAACAAATTGTGTTGTAGATGAAGGATTGAAACATTTAGCTATGGGACCAAAAAGGATAGTCAAGACATATCCAATATTCTTTGTCAACGGATATAAATTTAATACCAAAGAATACGGTGCCGAAAAATCAACTAACAATACTGGTGTATTTGTCAAAGGTAGTGATGATCCAAATGATCACATAAATGACTTTTATGGCGTGCTGACCCAGATTTTGCAGTTGACATATTTCACCCGACCTGCAGAAGAAGTATTTTTGTTTAAATGCAACTGGTTCAGCAACGTTCCAGGTTCTGGAATAAACGTGGATCCAAAATATAATCTTATAGGAATAAAACATACTTCGAGGTATTATAAGTACGATCCTTTTGTACTTGCCAAACAAGCTCTTCAAGTTTATTATGCTCCTTACCCATCTTTAAGAAGAGATAAAATAGATTGGTCGGCTGTTTTTAAAACCAAACCAAGGTTTACATTTGTTGGACGGAATATTCCTGAACAACAAGCTTACCAAGCAGATATCGAAGAAAATATAGGAATAATAGTAACCGACGATCAAATAGATTTTGGACCTCTAAACGATGAATCAAATGCATTAATCAAAGCATTTGAGAGTATAGAGGAACAAAATATAGAGTGCGAAGAAGAGTCTGAATCCGAAAGCGATGAGGATTGATCACTAATCAATATTTTGAGAAGGTATTTTTTTTTTCATTTTTCTGTTTCCAAAGTAATTTTATATGATATGTATCACATAGTCTCTTTTATGTTACGCCATAATGTATGTTACACCATGTTCATTATTCTGACACCATTTGCATACTAAATTAATCAATGTTACTCTTGCTTTTCTTTATACTATGATTTCATATAGGTATGTCGGGACGCAGACGTTCACACTCCGGATCTTCCAGCTCACAGAGAGGTGATGATGCTGGTCCTTCACAGCCGGGTGTTCGGCCTACGGTATGGTTGAAACCCAAAGCCGATGGCAGGTAAGTCTAAAGTTTCAAAATTAAATTTTATTCCATACAATCTTTTATCAAATATATATAGTAGTAACGGAATATTAAATGTTTTTTTCCTGTTTTACACAGCGGTGGGTTTACGATTGAGCCTTCCAACATAGTGCTCATGATCTCGCGACGGGCGTATATGGCTCGTATGACCTCGTGTTGGCCGAGGTGGACTACGATACCAGAGGGGATGCGGGAGGCTATCTGGCAGGACTTTTTGGTATGTGTGGTATATCAATTATTGCATTATGTAGTCATGTACATTATGTCAATTCATGTTTGCACTATTTGTAGCAACTGTATAACTCGTATTTTTTCAAACGTGCAGGGGGAAGTTGACTTGGCCGATTCTGATGTTTCTGTTGTCCGGCGCTATTGGAGCAGCAAAATTGCAAAAACTATCGCAAAACAATAAACAGCATCAAAACATCAGGAAAGAGGCCTCATTGGATGAGTGAAGCTGTCTTTGATGAGTTTGCCACCTGGTGGAGCAACGAGGATTTTGTGGTAAATTTATCATATATTTAATTTAAATTGTTTGAGGCAAATAATATATAAATAATTAAAACTGTCAAAACAATTTTTGTTTTCAATTTAAATTTGCAGAGGCAGTCCGAGAGGAATTCTGCAAACAGGAGCAGGAACCCCGTTACACATCGCGGTGGTTCCAAGTCTTTCCAGCATCACTGGGAAGATTTGGTATAATTATTAAATAAAATAAATAGTTAATTATTTTAAGTTTTAATTTTTTAAAATATAAATAATGTATATTTATATGTGCATATTTCAGGAGAGACAACGCGGGGGGGGGGGGGGGGGGGCTGTTAGTTATTGGGATGTGTTTACCCATACACATGCCTTGACTCAGGTCGATGATTCCGGCGCAGTTTCTTACTCTTGGGACCACGATGACAAAGCGCGTGCTGCCTATGTAAGTATAACATAAGTAACTAAAACTTACAAGTTAATTGAAATAACGTTAACTAAATTCAATTATATTTTGCATGACAGCAAAAGTTCCAGGAAGCGCGGACAGCCTTACTTGAGGATACGGGACGAGCTCACTTGACCCCCGATGAGGAGGACGCCATTTTTGAGTCTATCATGGATCCAGTGACCCGCGGCAGACGCTGTGGATATGGAAGCCAATCTGTAATTTTAAGTTAAATTTTAAGTTAGTAAATATCCTTATACTAATGTATTCCATTCATATTTTGAACTATCCTTATACCCGCGGCAGACGCTTCCATATCCGTAGTTTGTTTTATGAATTTGTTAGTGAATATATATAGGTTAGTTAATTTGCAATTATTTTAATACTAATTTTTTTAGTGTAGTTGATAATTTAAATTTGTTTACAAGCTCAGACAGCCCAAAAAGAGTATCAAAAGGCTCAAGATAAGGAAGAGATTGCGCAGCTACGAGCCGAGCTTGCCGAGATGTGGGAACGCAATTTGCTGCATGAAGCAAGGACGGAGGAGATGAACCGGCGTATGGCGGAGTTCATCGCACAGTATGGACAGCCTCCTTCATCTGGTGGTTCTGGTGCGGAGTGATTTAGGTATGTTTTGTTATTGGCATGTATATTTTGGAGTTGGTGAGAATTTGATACATTCTGATGGTTTCTATGTATATTTGGATTTGATACATTCTGATGGTTTGGTTGTGGATGTTGGTTTGGATTTTTTGATGTTGGTTATGTTTGGATATTGGTTTATGTTGAAAAATATGCATGATTTGGTTATATCTATATGTTTGGATATGTTTTGGTATAGTTGTTATATATATATATGCTCGAAATGGAGCTGTTTTGATATAATTGTGGTTGTGTGTGGCTGGAAGCAAGCACTGCTGGTTTTATCTAAAAAAATATACCCAGATTTCCAACGGCTTCCAACGGCGACCAACGGCAAACTGGTCATTTACTTCCAACGACTTCCAACGGCAAATTCCAACGCTTTCCAACGGCAGTTTGATTAACAAGATTTGCCACGTTGGCAAATTTGCCATTGGAGGCCGTTGGTATAACCTCGTTGGTGCCGTTGGAAGCCATTGAAAGCCGTTGAAACGTATACCAACGGAATTTTCAACGGCCTCCAACGGGTTTCCAACGGCCTCCAACGGCTTCCCGCCGTTGGAAACAGCCGTTTCTCTTGTAGTGAAAGAAATGAAATGTGCTAAAATGGTACTTATTCTTTTGGTCTCAGCATACAGATTAAATGCTCAAATTTTATATTTGTTCGAACTTGGAAGAAGTAAGAGCATCTCCAACAAATATGGGTACACATTTTACAAAATGTATACTTGAATTTTGTAATCGGCTATTTTTCTCTAACAAAATGTAACCAGAAGCCTGTTGAACAGACGCCTGATGTTCTGGAACCTGCTGAACAGGCGTCTGATGTTCTGGAGCCTGTTGAACAGACGCTTGACATTAAAAATTTATAAAATATATATTTCAAACGCTTGTTGAATAAGTGTCTGAACATTGAACGCCAGTTGAACAAGCGCCTGACAATAGGGCGCTTGTTCAACGAGCGCCTGAGATATAGGCGATTGTTGAACAAGCGTCCATCATAATCCTGCATTTTCGAACTATGATGTCTCAAATCCACACTATCACATTATATATATTTTGTTGGAGCACCATTTCAGGGCACATTTCACAAAATGTGAAATCCTAGCCACTGTTGGAGTTGCCCTAAGATATCATGCAGAAATGTATCAAAAACATTTAACAAACCATATGAATGTGTGCTAACAAAAAATAGAGCGTGAAAACGAAGGAAAAAGAACAATATGATGTATATATAGTTACCTGGTCCCCTTTTACATTTTTTCATGTCTGTTGAACAAATATAAAACGCATGTAATATTTAATGGTTCTGCTCTCATACTTCTTTTCATCTGTCCAATGTTATTACAATTTCACTATGGTAGTACTGTCCAGTACGTTTGTCAAATTTTCTATGCCATATACGGTTTTTTGTAAGCAAACACAACGTATTGTCCCGGACATGGTTTTGACAGTAAACACCAACACGGCTTTTTCGGTTGGTTGCCCTTCCATTTCTTATACATGAACCATATAGCCTTTGGATGCAGTATGATTACCATTTAAGTTTTTTAACTGTGTATCTTATCAAATGTACTAATACATCAGAAAGTGATGTGTCATTTCCAACAAATATACGGTTTTATGTATGTATAAAAATAATGAAGACGGATTTGAATTAGTTGTTTGATAGTTCAAACTATAAGATTAAAAGTTACGAGTTTAATTCTCGAGATTGATCCTTGTTGGAATTAATTAATCATGGTAAAAAAAAGATCATTCAGTGGTTTTTGTTTCTTTTTTCTTTTGACATCTGATATTATAGCAAATAGGTAATTCAAAGCACTCATTTTATATTTTATATATATTTATGTTGTCTTTAATAATGGGAAATAAATCACACTAAGTAGTAGAAGAATTAAGTATATAATGGAACGATAACAAGCAAAAGATAACCATAATGGATGAAGTTGGATTACTTTTTGTTGCATAATAAAATGTTCTATAAGTCAAAAGGGATACCAACATTTGAATGAAGATTAATGACCATCCCACTGACAAGTGAACTTAAAATGTTTAGAACAAATATTTCTAGAGCCTATGAATTCGTTTTTCAGTAAGGTAAATTATTCTCAGCGTAACACATGATCTCATAGTTAAAGGATGTAAATGAACGAGATAACATAAAGTCTCGTATTGTATTGTACTGTAATAATGCGGATACGGGTAACAAAGCCCAAAGGCCCATATCTTATATTATGAACAAACGACTGTTTAAATACAGTCCATACTCTATATTCAATATATCAATTCATTCAATACAAAATCATTTGTTTCTTCAAATCACATTTTCATCAAATCATAATATGGTATCAGAGCTATACAAGGCATAACAGCATCAACTTTTACTCACTGATCTAAAAGAAGAAAATAGAGAAAACTGATTATCATCAGATTGATTATCATCATCTGATAATCAGAACACAGAGTTAATCTCATCATTTGGTTTTTATCAAGATTTCACCAAAGTTCAGTGCCCTGTCTGGAAACACATCATTCCGGCTGCAATTCAAACTTTGGCAAACCCAGAGATTCAAAAAAATCAAGGCAGAAATCAAGAACCCAGTCAAATTTTTCAAGAAAAGTAAGTGCCGTGCCAGGAACTTATCAGAGCAGCCTCATCATCTAAGTTCGGCTGCAACAAACCTGATTCTTGATCGTTGAAGAGGTTCTTGCATCTGCTCATCCCCCCAATCTTCTTGAATCGGTCAGTTTCTTTTTAATCATCATGACAGGAGATAACAACAACACTACAACATCTGAAAGTTCAACCAATACACAGCAGCTTGACACTGCAACCGAGAATCTCATCAAAATTGTGATTAGCCCACAAAGCCAGTTGATAACTATTCATCTTGAAGATGACAATTATTTGCTATGGAAGCTTCAAATCGAAACCGCACTTCAAGGTTATGGCCTTGAAGGGTTCATTCTTGGCACCATCTCTATCCCTCCAAAGTTCATAACTAATCAAGAAAATAAATTGATTAGCAATGAGGAATACACAAAATATCATAGACAAGACAAACTTATAAGTTCATGGTTATTATCATCTATTAGTACTAACTTGTTATCACAGGTTCTTGGCTGCAAAACATCTAATAAAATATGGGGTATTGTTGAAAGGATATTCAACACACAGTCAGCTGCAAAGGTAATGCACTACAAAAGAATGTTGCAAAATATCAAGAAAGACAACTTACCCATGAAAGATTATCTATCAAAGATCAAAGTAACATGTGATATGTTAGAACCAGCAGGCCACATAGTGTTAAAAACAAAACAAATTCTGACCATTTTAAATGGTCTTGGTGAGGAATATGAATCTGTGGTGGCAGTGATCACATCATAGAAAACCATGTCATCCTTAGAGTACATACATTCAACTCTCCTTGCTCATGAAGGGAGAATTGACCACAAAAACTCATTGGATTCAGACATGTGAATCAACTATGCAGTCTACTACAAAGGCAAAAGTCAAGGCAACAACAGAACAGATCAAACATATCAAAGAGGTGGTTACAACAACAGAGCAAGAGGCAGAGGCAATAATAGCAACAGACCAAAGTGCCAAATATGTGAGAAAATTGGTCACACTGCAGTCAAGTGCTACTTTAGATCCAATGCAAATTACACAGCAAGCTAAAATCAAAACAGTAAAAGAAGAGCAAATCCAAATGTTAACATGGCACAAGTTGACTCAAACAATCAATCAGATGCATCAAGAAACTATCAACAAAACTCAGGTATAAAGACAGAAGATGTAGCAGATGAAAGCTGGTATCCTGATTCAGGGGCCACCAATCGTATCAAAAATAATTTGGACAATCTGAATTTGGGACAAAAGGAGTACAGAGGTAAAGAGTCCATACATATGGGCAATGGTAAGAGAGTTGAAATCACACTTACTGGACAAACTTGCATAATAGGTCAAAGACTGTTGTATCTCAACCATTTGTTGAGAGTACCACAGATAAAGAAAAATCTAATAAGTGTGTCACAATTTGCTAGTGATAACAATGTTTACTTTGAGTTCTATCCAAACTATTGTTTAGTTAAAGATATACTTACTAAAGATATTCTCTTGTAGGGTAATGTTGACAAAGGATTATACAAGTTTAATCTTGCTAACTCAAGAAAATCCAGAAGTTATGAAAAATCATGTAATCAGTCCATTGTTACTGATGAGAAAAATAATGTGTTTGATGCTTGGCATAGCAAGTTAGGACATTTCAATGTCAATGTTGTAAAGCAGGTTTTAACGAATAATAAGATTCTTTTGAAAATATTTCTCTACCATATGTATGTACTTACTGTTAGATGGGAAAAAGTCACAAACTATCATTTACTGAGTCCAAACAAAGTATAAGAAACCACTTGAATTGGTCCCTGCTGACCTTTGGGGTCCAGCACCAATCAATTTAGACTATGGTTTTAACTACTATTTATCAATTGTTGATGCACACACCAGATACACATGGATATACTTTCTCAAAACCAAATCAGAACCTTATAAGGCAAGTAGTACACTTTATTACACAAGTAGAAAGATAGACTAATCATAAATTAAAAATCTTGCAAACTGATGGTGGTACAGAATTTAAACCACTCAATGATTTATTTCAAAAGAGAGGGATCATTCATAAAGTAACATGTCCATATACTACTGAGCAAAATGGTCTAGTTGAAAAAAAACACAGACGCATTGTAGAGTGTGGTCTTGCTTTACTAACTCAAGGGCACTACACCATATTGGCAGTTTTGCAACTCCTCCATGCGGAAGAATCGCAACGGCTCAAAGTCGTTGCTAAATAGCAACGGTTATAAGCCGTTGTATATGATGTAAGAACGGTTATGGACCGTTTTGATTTCGCAACGGCTAATAGCCGTTCTGTAGATTTCCTTTTTTTTAATCTTGACCACACGCAAACTTGCGTACAGAACCCCCCGTTCCTAAAACTAAACGCCCCAATTAGCTTCATTTCCCTCCTCTGTCGCTTTGCCCTAATTAATTAATCGTGCCCCAATTTCCCTCCTCTGCCCTAACACCGTGCAAATCGTCATCGACTGCAAATCATCATCAACCTGAGCGACTGCAAATCCATCGACCATAGATCAAGCGTTGGAACCCTCGGTTGTTCGAAATTGAGCAATAAGGTTCATTCTGTTTTGATTTTTATCATTAGAAATACATGGGTTATGTTGTTTAGTTGTCTCTGTTTTAGATGTTATTTGATTTGATTTAGTTTATACTTATTTTGTCTTCATATTTTTTTCTAAAAGACGTTGACTTATTAATTTGATGCTAAAGTGAATATAATCATGACATTCAATTGATTTTTGTTCTGGGTGTGTTTGTGGTAACGGAGTAATATCTGGCTATGTATTTGGAAGACTGGTTTCTTTGATTCATGTTGTAGCAATGAGTGAACCTCTGCATTCTTTTCTCCATTATGATGTTATATTATATCTTAATCTTTCAAGGATTTGTTGTGTGATTAAGCACAAGTTGTATGAAGAAAGTCACAGAGTTTGAACATAGCGAAGGGTACACATGTGCCCCTTGCAGTTTATTTTCTGGTCATTCATTTCATGAAGATTATATCATACTCTACAACTCATATTCTTAGCCTTTGTATATTTATCTACTTTTTGTATAGTGCCTATTTTTTCTCAATAAAAAGAAAAGAAAAAGTTTGCATTTTTGTTTGTTTTTCTAAAGAGGATGTCTGAACATGGCAGTCAGACCTATTAAATTCTCACTATGCTCAGTATAATATAATATACAACTTTTAGTAGGAAATGAGAAAAGGGCAATCTTATATTTTGTGTGAAATGAAGTATTATTCTTATGCAACGGTCTTTGTAATAAATGCGCAGTATTCAGTGAATACTGTGCAAAATAATCTAATTCCTACAGTGGTGGAACTCTATGTTTGTAAATTTGATAAATACAGAGCATGCTCGGTAATTGTGGAACATGAGAAAAACTTCAATAAAGTTGATTTTTAAATTGTGATCAGTGTGCCTATTTTAGTACTACTAATGATTGTGATGGGCCATAAATCCTAGTCCTCTATCCATTCTACTATTCGGCACACTGTATTGTTTATAAGGATAGCTGGAATGCTGGATTAGCTTCAGTTTTTTGGAAGTATACGATTTTGTCTATTACCAACCATTCAAAATCGACAATGCTTAGCTCATTGTTAAAATTGTGTCTAACTTCATTCCGACTCATGCATCGGAAAGAGCATACTGTTTATCTCCTTTGAGCATGCAACTTGAAAACATATTTTTTTTACTTAATACCTAATAAACATATGCATTATTTTTGAAGCTTATTTTTAGTAAGCTCTTATTGTGCAAATCTTGAAGCATTGAATCCTTTGTTTCTCTTTTTTCAGTTTGTTTTACCCATTTGTACAACTCATGTAATATATATAAGAGTCACATGATTGATACAACTTTTTTTTCCCATTATGACAGGCTATTTCTTATTAACTGGCGGGATCGCTCGTGACATCAGCATAAGTGGATTATCCATTGCTCTAATCAGTAAGGAGTGCATACAAACTTCTTCCTTAATTATTGTTAATTGCACCGTATTGTAATGCTTTCATGCATTATTGGATCTTAAGTTAGTACTGTGCGTTTCATTTTCAAGAATCTTGTCATAGTCAGTTTATGCAATGCTTGTAGACAACCGTTTCCCACTTTCCTACGCCATCCAAAATCTATACAGTGCACGAATGCTAATGCATACAAATTTAAAATATCAAGAAATAACATATTTGATATAATTGTGATTCGTCTCTCTTTGATTATAATAATCCAGTTATGACAGTTTTATTTTTATGATGGCGGTTGTCTATCTAAACTAAAATCAATTGGTTTAAATAGCTTTTTATTCGACATTTATTCGATGCACTCATCTGAATTTTGTAAGGACATACTGATGATGCTGTAATGGAGAACAACTCTTTTCTATACGTTAATCAAGAATATTCCTCTACTCTAATAACTATAAATATATAATTAAAAAAGTTATACTGATTTATTGGTCAGACTCATGATAACTAGGAAGCTAAAGTGCTTGAATTTCTAGAAATAGAACAATTTAACTCCCTGGGTAGGTGGTACAGTTTACATTAAATACCATTATAAAACTAGCTTGATAACAAAGCTGCATGCATCTTGTTACCGTCTCTTATGTATGATTCTTCAATTCCCCGTTCAGTTAAAGTCAGTCAATTACACTATAAAAGGGACTTCTCATCTTTCAATATTTCCTTCAATTCAGTTAGTATTTATCGATTATTATCATGATACTATATTTCTATTTATTTTAGTTTTTACTTTTGAATTTTGATATAATATATGTCTAGCGCCAAGACCTTTGATTAACAACCTGAGTGTCTTTAAACTATAATAGTTAATCCACCATTGTAGTTGTCTGTTTATATTTTTACTTGTATGTTTGCAGTTCTGAGGTTAACGAGCTTGAGAAAAGGTTGGCTGCTCTTAGAAATACATGAGTCAGGTACTAGTTTATACATTTTACATTTTTGTTAAATGGTTAACAAATTAATATTCGAAGTCTGCATTTACAAGTTGAAGTATTCAATTATGTGATCTGCAACAATTTTCTTTCTTTCATTACTTTTTTTTGGCTTATTAGAGGTAAATATACACTGCTATACTGGCACTGTTTTCTTTGGTATCCTGGACTGCCATTGTATTTATAGTTTCAACCATATTTAGTGTGTTTTAGTGAAGATTGCAAATATCACAACTGATTTCCTGAAGCTATATAGCTATATATATATATCTTAATAATGTGAATATCACAACTCGCTCATACAAATACATAGCCATATACTCATTTGAAACAGTTGGGCAATGAGTTTCACCAACTGATTTCCTTAAGCTATATAGCTATATATATATATATATCTTGATAATGTGAATATCACAACTCGCTCATACAAATACATGGCCGTATACTCATTAACCATGGTCCATGTGTACAAGGACAAAGAATAAAAAAATCTGGAAGAACAAATGAAAGAACTTATACAACTACCACACGTTGAAATACTTCATGGAATCAATATGTATTCTGATATATACGTCACACTGAAGATGTTTAGAAGTTTATTTTACTGTATTTGAGCACCCTTGAGAGCACTCCTGAGACATTGCCATTGATTATGTGGGAAGACTTGTCTAATAGAATATATTAACATTCCGCATTATCATGGCCCTGCTTTTAGTAATATCTCATTACACAAATTAACAAAAATGTTTTATATGCTCCCTGTTACAAGTTCTAAAAACAAAATGGATGCCTTGTTCAACGAAAACACTAACAGTAAGAACACAACGCCCATTATCATCATACATTCACCTTGTCTATTTATGTTGTTTAATTGGTGGGAAACGATAACACACTTAAAGACGTTAGTCAAGGCAACCTAGTATCTCAACCATACAAACCGGCATTATTCCACCTTCTAATGCAATTCTGCATCTACAAAATATAACATGGTTACTTCACTAAAAATTTAAAATCAATTATTATTGTAATAATTTTACATCATGAATACAGGCAGTGAAACGTTAATATTACTTGTTAACTCAACTCAAAGCAATTACAGCAAAGAAACGTGTCTTTGGTCTATCAATAGATGTCAAACATATGTCACAGGGTCATTATATATATTAAGAAACCAACACAACCATGACATATCTCTATTTCAGGTTTATATATATTCCAGCAAATTTATATATGCTAGTACATGTTTCAGGCATATGTTTAAAATCAACAATGAACAGGTTACAAAACAAATACAGCAAGGTATCATGTCTACTAATTTTTTTTCATGCTAGACACTAAGATGGTAGGTTTTTCATTTTAGTGGCTTCAAGCCTTCAGCAGCAATATAATCATTCGAGAGCTTATTTGATAAATTGTACTTAATTAGGGAGGCTAACATAGAAAACCTATATTTTAACAAAGATTTTACTTACCTACTTTTGAATGCTTTTTTTCTCCAGAAAATGAAGGACAATATCCGCTGAGACAGAAAATAAGAATAAACTTAGAGGAATTCTAAGTAAATAAAATGCCTCTCAATTCTCAAACGATGAAATCTTTAAGCTGCAGACCAAAAAGTTGGGTCACACTACAGTTACCAAAATATTTTGGTAACAATTAGTGGTTAGAGAAAGGAAGGTAAGATCCATACGGATTGCATTAATCTTTGCTCAAATCTGGCAAACCATTACACAAATACCAAAAAATATTAGCATTGTGGCACACAAAAAATAAATATTATTAATAAAAATGAAAATAAAAATAAAGCCAAAGGTTAAGTTAATCAAGGATTATCGCAGAAATGGTTTTCCTCTTATTTTCAATTTGCAAAACTAAGTTTAAAATTTGCACTACAATGCTACCATGGCAGTGCCATTAGTCATCAAAATATTAATAGATGAACTACGACGTTACCAGGAAAGTGAACATAAAACGATATATATTTATTTTTCATTGGGCTAGATCTCCATGTAAGTGAACATAAGAATTTATACATCAAAATAGTTTGAGTTGTGTTATGTGTTTGTGTATGTCATAGGATAATATAATGAGCTGATAGAAAAATAATTGACAACATATCATATATGATATAACAGGTCAGTATATCTTCTAGTATAGACAAAGAGTGGATGAAAGAATCTGATCGAAGAACTGCACAATATGTGGAAGGAGTGCAGAAGTTTATTGATTTCGTTGTGGAAAACGGTGGCAATAAGGAAATCTATTCTAGTCCTTGCACACATTGCAAAAATATGAAAATGAAGATTAAATTAGAGGACATTCATTATCATCTACTTAGATGGGGAATTGTCCAATCATACACAGTTTGGCATTTTCAAGGGGAAGAGTCGGCGGGGAAGCAAAAACAACCCGTTGGTCAAGCCATAAGTACCAATGAGTCTGAACTTCCTAGGATGGAAGATCTTGTCAATGATGCCGATAGATTTCATCATTTTCAACCTACAAGTTCGTTGCTCGATAATATTGGAGAATCGCCTACAGTTGTTGTCGATTGGCAGGCCAATCAAAGTAGGAAGTATAAATCACTTTTTGGTAGTGCAAAAGAGCCATTGTATCCTTCATGTCCAAAGGAGATAACAAAATTGTATGCCATTGTGAAGCTGAATAGCTTGAAAACTCAGTACGGCTTTTTTGACAATGGTTTGACTGCACTCCTCGAATTTATAAATGAATTACTCCCTGAAGGTAACTCACTACCAACAAAGTAATCGGACATGACGAAGATGATTAAACAAGTTGGGATGGATTACAAAACTTATGATGCATGCATTAATGACTGCATTTTATACTGGAAAGATGATGCAAACAGAGTTTCTTGTCCAATTTGCAATGAACCAAGATATAAGACAACATTCAACGAAGAGAAAAGAGCCACCAAAGTACCTCAGAAGACGTTGAGACATTTCCCTTTAATTTCTAGATTGAGGAGATTGTATACTATACCATGGATAGCAGATGCTTTGACTTGGCATGGCCATGCCAAGTCTGATTCAGCTGTAATGCGTCACCCATGTCACACTTCTCAATGGCGAGCATCAGATTCTTTTGACAAAACGTTTGCTGCTGAACCACGAAATATCACACTTGGAATAGCAACAGATGGTTTCAATCCATATGCATCTCTAGCTAACCGTTACAGTTGCTAGCCAATAATTGTAGTACCATATAATCTTCCTCCATAAATGTGCATGAAAAGGGAGTTTTCAATGTTAACATTGTTGATTTCTGGGCTAAAACAACCAAGGAAGGATATTTATGTTTATTTGCAACCATTGATAGACGAGTTTAAGCAGTTATGGAAAGGAGTCATTACATTTGACTCATTTAATAACTCTGAGTTCATAATGAGAGCTAGGGTGTTGTGGGCAATTCATGATCATCCTGCACTTGGAACTTTATCGAGGTGCACAACTCATGGATATTTGCATGTCCTATATGTGGGGAAGACACTTGTGCTTATTACCTTCCCGAAAGTAAGAAGATGTGTTACATGGGACATCGAAGATTTCTTCCTTCCAAACATAAGTTTCGAGATGAAAAAACAAACTTTAATAACAAACAAGAATATCGTCGTCCTCCATGGCCATTAAATGGTTATCAAGTTGAAGAGAAGGTAGTGAATATCAAGATGAAAGTTGGTAAAAAAAATTGGAAATTGGTCGAAAACGAAAAAAGAAAACTGATGAGGAAGAACTTGCCAATGTTCAGGCATGGTATAGGAGGTCCATCCTCTTTGATTTGCCATATTGGAAAGCAAATTTGATCCGACATAATGTTGATGTTATGCATATAGAGAAGAATGTCACTGAGCATCTCATTAGCACAATCATGGGTCATAAAGACAAGTCAAAAGACGGCATCAACGCACGCAAGGATTTGAAAACCATGGGTATAAAACAAAAATTGTGGGTGATGGAAGATCCTGAAACAAATAAAATAACCATACCAGAGGCAACTTTCATCTTGAGCAAAGAAGAGAAGTTACGATTTTGCACCGTTTTGAAAAGCCTGAAAGTGCCTAGCAAATTCTCTTCCAACTTCCATAACAATGTGAACATCAATCCTCCTGAACTAACAAATATGAAATCGCATGATTACCATGTCATAATGCAATAATTACTTCCGCTATTGCTTAGACATTCTTATCCACAACATAAGGATCTACGTAATGCTATACATTGTATAAGTCTATTCTTCAACATTTTATGCTCAAAGGTGATCAACAAGGAACATCTTTTAAAAGCAAAGGCTAGTTTGGTGAAAGCAATGTGTGTGTTTGAAAAACATTTCCACCTGCTTTTTTTTATATCAGCATCCATCTTATGGTTCATTTAGCCGATGAAGCATTGATTTGCGGCCCTGTTAGATATAGGTGGATGTATCCTTTTGAACGGTAAATTATTAATTTCAGTTTTGTTCATCATCATTCAGTTTAAATAGCTACTGGTTATTTATAATTGATTACCTTCATAGGTTAATGAAAACATATAAAGGATATGTGCGCAACAAAAAATATATTGAAGGATGTATTGCAGAAGGATATATCGTACAAGAAGCTAGTCTTTACTGCATGGAGTATATGCCAGAAGGAGGTGATGGCACTCATAAACATACTCGTGAGCCATTTTTAGACGAGGATATAACCTTAACCAAAGTGCAGTTTGAACAAGTTCGTAGATGGGTCCTTAATGAGTACGATGGATTGGATGAATGGGAGAAGTAAGTTCGCAAATAACTCTTGAATTCGCATTATTGTAAATCAACTCATATATATATATATGTTTTGAAACGTGTATGTCGCAGGAGGTATAACATCTATGTGAAAAGTACTAAATCTCAACCTCGAAGTGGGGTTACATCTGTGGAAGCTTGTCAAAGTTTTACTCTATGGTTACGTGGAGAGGTATATATTACATCTTATTAATTATTTCATGTGTACTTAAGTGGATCATACACCTTCATGAACACACTTTTGATTTTGTTTTTTAGTTGGTAAAGACCAACGATGTTGACTCAACTCTTCGGCGGCTGGTGAATGGGCCAAAGTTCAAGGTGCGTAGCTATATGAAGTACCAAGTGAATGGGCTTACATTTTCCTCGAAAAGTTACGAAGAGCGGATGGTAACACAAGACAGCGGTGTATGAATGAGAGAAATTACAAACTTTAGAGCGAGTGGGAATGATAAAAATTATAAGGAAGCAGACACAATGTATTATGGAGTTGTCCAGGAGATAATTGAGTTGGATTACATCGACTTTAAACAAACAATTTTTTGTGGTGATTGGGTAAAGGTCGAAGACAAGGTCAATGGTTGCAAGATTGATCCTGTTTCAAACTTGATCACAGTTAAACTTAGAGAAATTAAAGACCAAAGATCGAGTGACTGATGAGCCATTTATTCTTGCATCGGAAGCGAGTCAAGTGTTCTACAAAAGAGTTAAAAAATAACGGATGGTTTGTGGTTTTGCACACACCAAAACGGTTTACTACAAACGTTGATGACATTGAGTTTCCTACTGCTTATCAATTAGCTTTTGAAGATAACAAAAAACTATAAGACCTTACCAAATGCATATGTTAATATAAGATGTATTTCTTAATTGAATTGAGTTGAATTTCAAGCGTGACTGAATTTACAATTTTTTCACTATGGATATTATTCAGCATTTGTAATGTTTGTTTCATGGTGGTTATTGGTTTTGTTTCAAAACATTTATAAAATACTCCAAAAAAGCATGTCATGGTCAATGCACATTTATAGTTTATGGAATATTAATCATGTATTGCTCAGTTTACATAAACATAAGTCAATCTTTAGGACAACTTAAGTGGCCAAGAAATGGAGATATTATAATTAAATTTAGGCATTTTTTACCTGTAGCTAAGAATCGTATACAGTGGCATTATCTCGCTTTCAGCATGTGAGCGTGACATCATGAGTATTTCTACTAATATTCACTACATATTTGTGTTCATATTGCACATGTATATTAGAGCTATGAAATAGCATGGACATTTACTTCCTACTAATATTTCTATGGATATGAGCTTTGAAATATAATTCCTTCAATATTCTTTAAAAATATATGTATTTTTGTTTTTTTGTTCTTAAACAAAATGGGTACTTCCATTAAAAAAGGCACAAGAGATAGATTAGTTGCTAAGTGAACATACAATACAACAAACTATACAACAACACACTTATATGGTGGCTTGCTAATTCAAAAATCAAGATAAGTCAAAATAAACATTCATAGAAAAAAAGACAATGAATGACCACAAACCAATATAAAACACTAATCAAAAGTCATATAAAGTTGTAAAAGTGCTATGTAACACCGCAATTTACATAATCATGCAACAGTAGAGATAACAAAAACATATTATAAACAACATGCTATAAGGCTTCCAATATTTTTGTTATGCCATTTTTTTCACACTCTCCGAGTGTTGACGTAATAATGCTAAATGAATCCTGCCATATTTATTATTGTTTGTGCATAGATCAAATACAATTGGGAACACTTCTTAAGCATGAATCTTGTTGCACTAACATTTTTGCATTACAAATAATATCATTACATAATAAAATCCCCTTGGATGGATCCAATTTTATATATATTGCTGCAGAGCGACCAATTTGAATTCATATAGGTGTTTTTTGACATCAAAGAAAGCTATTCATCTCTCTACATCAATCCTTCGCTGTTTTGCAGATTGACATAGTGTTTATTGTTAAAAATACCAGGACAGGTTTATCAAGATCATTTAAAGTGTTCCTATTTCCTCCTTGAGGTCAGCAGCTTTGCAGTGTTGCAAGGTACGTCATGCTTAAGGTGGAGGCTGGTTTTCCAGTGCCACTGAAGTTGTATAGTGTAACGATCCCGGATTTTAAATAAGTTTGAATTGATAATTAATTTAATTTTTGAATAAAAATTGTGAAATAATTGTTAATTAATATCAAATTTTAGTTAAACTATGAATTAATTGAGAATTAATTTGGATATTTGGGATAAATATGTATATAAAATAGATCGAGAATAGAATTTGAAATTGGGATTTGAATTTATATATATACACATTGGATTTGAATTTTAATTTTAAGTAAATGGTTTAAAAATAAATATAAAAATATATAGACATTTGACACAAGTAGGAAAATAAATAATTTCAAATTAAGAATTGATGGTTTATGTTAGAGAAATAAATAAATAAATATATATATATATATATCTTAATATCATAATACAAAATAATACAAATAGAATGAAACAAACAAAAATAATAAAAGAAAATTAAAATAAAATAGAAGCTCACTTATATTACAAAGTGATAAAACAAACAAAAGAAAAGAAGAGAAGAAAATACACATTCAAATATAAGACAAAAGAAAACAAAAACATGTACACTTGTAAATGAAAAATAAATGAAACAAAAATACATGTATAGAAAGCTTGTAAAGGAAGACATCAAACTATCTTCATATTTGTACAGCCGAAATGAAAGAAAGAAAAAAAAAATTTGTACAACATAATTAATGCTAGCACACAAATGAACCTATCAGCGAACAAAAGAAAAAAATCTCTGATAGTTTTGTACCAAAATATCAACACTGTTGTACAAATTTCATCTCAGCTTAAACAAATATTTTATCACCCTGTAAACTTCTTTCTATATATCAACTTCATTCCAATTTCGTTCACCATTTTTAACTGTGGGAAAACTTAGATAATATCACTTTACATTCAAACCAAACACCTACTTAAAACATCAAGCAATTGAATCGAATCCTGGGATCAAGAAGAGGAAGTTCCATTAGCAACTCAGCCCAGATTTTCAACTTTCCAAATACAAAAAGATTTCAACTTTCAACCTGAAAACTCTGGAATAAGAATGTTTAAGGTGAGTGACGGTTAGTTTTTTTTACTTGAATATATGTTGCATGGCTCTGTGTATATATGCTTGTATCAGTGTTTCTCTTCCTCTCTGTTACTTCACAGAGTACCAGACAACATAAAAAAAAAATCCAATTCCTTCTTTTCTAATCAATATTAGGCTTTGCTTTCGAAACAAATTAGTTGTATTTAAGTTTGAGTTATAATTTAAAAAATAGTTTCATGACATAAAAATGTATATAGAACGGAAAATCAAGTTTTTACAGTAAAAACTTTATTTTCTGGAAATCTCAAGTATCACGAATTTTTGATTCAAGCATATAGCTTGAATCCTTACTGAAAGATAGGATTTTTAAATCTTGTTTGATGATTTTTAAGTAACTGGATTGAGAGCAGTTTGTTTTTGCTCGAAAATTGAATTTTGATCAATTTCCGGTGATCAATCGATTCGTGGAGGTCGGGTTTTCTCGTGGCGATGGAAAAGCCTACGGGGATGCCTGGAAAAATGGTCGGAGGTGGCGAAGATGACGGTGGCGACAACGGCGTAGGACTTTAGTTTGTAAACCTAATTCTTTCACGAATAGGAAACTCGTGCCTCACGTCCTCGTTCGAGCGTCGAGTTGCTCAGGATTCTAGGTAATGGTGGCTGTGGGGTTGACGAAGTCGAGGCCGGAGTCTCGAGTCATCTAGTGATCGGAGCTTGGAGCGCGTGGCGTTGACAGGTTGTGGGTTGTGATGGTTTGGTGGTTCCAGGTTTTAAGCTCGAACTCGAATTTCGATTTCGAGGTGATGGAGTGGTTCGAACGATCGGAGTGTGTTCTGGGAGTGATTGTCGATATGCTCGATGTCGTGGCGATGACCGAAGCTGGCCAACGACGATGTGCACGTGCACGAGCCTTAAAATGTTAGCCTGGGTGTTTGCCTGGGAAGAACAGAGGAGATTCTCGCGTAGTACTCGAGTAAATCGAGTTGTTTACCCGAAGCAAGGAACGGAGAGCCTCGGGTCGAAAATGTTGTTCCAGGTTTTTCAAAACCTGAGCCTGTTTTTCAGTTTTGGAAAATTTAAACTAAATTTAATTTTTTCAAGCAAGGTTTTAAACCGAATCTTAAATCAAAATGTAAATATAAATCAAGTTTGAATTGAAATTTAGTTTGAAAATAAATAAAGTTTTGAATTCCAATTGTTTAAATAACTTAAAAATAATTCAATGTATTGGACAAATTTGAATTCAAGGTAGATTTAAATTGTAAGTGAAAATTTTAAACAAGTTGAGATTAAAAAGTTTAAACCTGGATCTCATTTTAAATCTGATTTCAAGATTTTGAATTTAATTAAGTTTTAGAACTTAAGTGTTTAAAATAAGTTTAAATGTGTTAAATCTAAAGAGAAAATTGATTTTTAAAAAACTCTTTAGAATTTCCTTTATAACCAATTGTTTCTTTAACAGGTAAATTTAAAAATGTTAGGGAAATTTGTTTTGAACTTTATTAAAAGTAAATAAGGATTTATCTCAAATCTTAAATTTGAAATGAAATTTAAAAGGAATTTGAAATAAATGTTTTCAAATATATTGTAAATAAAAATCAAATCATAAATATGAATGAGTTTACTTTAATTAATGAAGATTAATGATTTATAATTCATTAATGAATAAGTTCTTAATGGTGAATCAATTTATAATCAATAATGATTTTATAAGTAAATTTCTTTAGAAAGTGACTACAGAAATTTAATAGTTAATAAAGATCATTAACTAAGATTATTTAAATAAATAATCAATGTGATTAATTTAACAATAAAATTAGAATAATTAATTTAATAACAATCATTGTGAAATTGTTAAGTATAATTACTTAATATAAGTAATTGAGGAATGAATTGTTCAGTGTAAATAAGTGAGTTAATCGGATTAGTTTAAGTTAATTACTTGAGTTAATTAATCTAGAACAATCATTTGACAAATTGGAAAAAAATATAATTACTTAGAAAAGTAATTAATAGATAATTATTGAATGTAAGTAATTGAATGATGATTAGAAATTTTTTTTAGTATAATTATTTGTTTATAATTAAAGAATTAACTAATAATTGTGATTAAATAAGATTAATTAATTGATTCATTAATTAAGATTGATTAGTCAATAATTAAAGGTTAACCAATAAATGATGAAAGGGGAATTTATTCCAAATAAATTGTGATGCAGCTCAAGGTGAAGGTCTAAGTCGTACACGACTTAAGGGGCTAAGTCGCACACGACTTAGAGTAACTATAGGTCGTCTACGGCCTAAGGAGGCATGTGAGAAGGAGCTACGACTTAACTGGAAACCAGGGGAAGGAGCTAACTCGAGTTTACGACCTAAGGAGAAGGTTCTGGGTCATCTACGACCTAACGGATTAGGAGGAAAAGGGCTACGACTTAACAAAGGTTTAAGTCGCTCGGAGTTGATAAGTCGTCCACGACTTACGGAGAAGGCCACGGAAGGAGCGGTTCGAATTGAGAATGAAGTGTTAAGTCGACTACGACTTAAGGAAGGAGTTAAGTCGGAAGCAAGTTACGACTTAGTTAAGTCGCACAAGTTAAAAGCGAACCCTCTTAAGTCGCAGAAGCTTGAAACCGAAGATTCTGATGCCACGTCAATCTGGGCCGTTGATATCTTAAGTCGTGAACTGGGTTGTAATTTGTTAAGTCGTCACCGACTTATGTTAAGTCGTGAGTTGTAAGTCCTGTACGACTTAAGTGTTGAGTCGTCTGTTTGTAATAAGTCGTATACTTTGGCTGCATCATAAGTCGGAGTATGTTGAGTCGTGTGTTGTTGGTTGTAGTTGTTATTTTGTACATCTTGTTAAGTCATTTTGTATAAGTCGTAAGTCGTGATGTTATGTTGTAATCTGATAAGTTGTGAACGACTCATGATGAGTCGTAGGTCGTAGGGGATAAGTCATCACCGACTTAAGACTTGTATAATTTTCTGCTTTGCGTGTTGTAGCCTATAAATAGGCGAGTTATATCATTTGTAAAGGTTGTTGAATATTGAATAAAATTCTCTTTTGTTAGCTTTGTGCTTTCAATTTCAATTGGTAGTCGAGTGTATCTCCTATCTCCACTTACGTCATTCGAGTGCGCTCGAATCATCGTTTGTTGAAGCCAATTCACGGTATCTTGTGCGCAAGATCAACTTCGAAGAATCGTAGATCTCTTTCCCGGTATCTTCGGATCAACGAGTCAGAGATAGCTAAGAATTCGGTATCTTCGGATCAACGAATTCGGGCATTTCAGTATCCATCAATCCATCGATTGCTACATTCAACGATCTACATTGTTTTTGTAATATCTGCTGCGTCAGTTTGGTATCAGAGCTTGTTCTAGCCAATCATAGCTAGATCGAGACTTGGAGCCTATTCATTTTGAAGTTGAAGTGATAGCCGAGAGCTTGAGGTATTGAGCCGAAAGCTAGTTGAAGTGTTCGCTTTTGTTTGAAGTTGGAAGATCGGATTTGTGATTTGGAGAAGTTGTGTTCATCGTGATTTGCAACAAAGTGGAAGTTTTCGATCCGTTTCATTTTGAATCAAGGTCCGAAAAGTGTTTGAATTTGAAGTGTTGAAGAGTTTCGTGAAGTTTCAAGTATGCCGCCAAGAAGAGCTAATCGCCACCAAAACATAGAAGCTTTGTATCGAAGAGAAGAAGCTGATGAGATGGAGCAAAGAATCAATGAAAACTTTAGTGAAAAGCTTAACGAAGGAATTGGCCGGTTAGAGAAGCTTATGACGGAGATGGAATCAAAATCGGAGAAGGGTTTCACCTGAATCTAACCATGGGGGTAGTAGAGTCTCGCCACATTCCAATCGAGACAGAAGTGTTGAAAATGATCAAGGGCGTGGGAGGAACGTGAATGATCGTGAACGGAGGAATGTAGATAGAAGGGATGATGGTGGTAGGCGTGAAGGTAGTAGAGATGTGGGTGGACGAGATAGACAACGATATACATCTGATTTTGAAGAAGAGTATGATGGTGGTAGTGTTCGAGGACAAGGACGAGGACAAGGAAGAAATCACTCTGAGTATGATCACAAATGGGAGTCGGGGATGAAGACTGAAATTCCTGAATTCAAAGGTGGTATGCAAGCAGAGGAGTTTCTAGATTGGGTAGCTAATGTTGAAGAGATTTTTGACTTTAAAGAAGTTCCAGAACATCGTAGAGTGAAGTTGGTTGCTACGAGGTTGAGGGGTAGAGCTTTGGCATGGTGGCAGCAAACCAAACTTACACGTGAACGAATGGGAAAGTCAAAGATTGAATCTTGGGAGAAGATGAAGAAATTGATGAAAGCAACGTTCTTACCTTACAATTATCAATCGCTTATGTATCAGAGGTTGCAAAATTTGAGACAAGGAACGAAATCTGTGAACGACTATGCTGACGAATTTTATCAACCGATTGCAAGGAACGATATTATGGAGACAGAAGAACAGTTAACAGCCAGATTTGTTGGAGGATTGCGAATGCAGATTCAGGATATGGTTAATATGTTCGATCCAAGATCTGTAGCGGAAGCACATCAGAAAGCGTTGGCTTGGGAGAAACAGGGACGACGAGGAAGTGGTGTGTTTACTAATTCTAACAATCAAGCGAAGGGTGTTGGTGGAAGTTCTAATGTTTCTAAACCTATCAGTAGACCAGTAGTGAAGGAGGCTGAGAAGGCGAAAGTTAACAATGGTTTCAAATGTTATAATTGTCAGGAATTGGGTCATAAAAGCAGTGAGTGTCCAAAGCCAAAGAAGAGAACCATGATTGCAGAAGTTGAGGATGAGGATGGTGATGGGGATTGTTCTAGTCCAGTTGAGGGGGATGAGCAGGATATTGCGTCAGGAGATGAAGGTTGTAACCTAATGCTGAGGATATCGTGTTTAACACCGAAGCAGAAAGAAGCTAGTTGGTTGAGGAGTAATATATTTCAGTCGACATGTACTATACTGGGGAAGGTGTGTAAGTTTGTGATTGACGCAGGAAGCTGTGATAACATTATCTCGACCGAGGCTGTGACAAAATTGAAGTTGAAGACCAAGAAACATCCGAATCCATACAAATTAGCATGGTTGAGAAAAGGAGGAGAAGTGAAAGTGGATAGACGAGTTCGAGTTCCATTCTCTATTGGGAAGAAATACAAAGACGAAATCTGGTGTGATGTAGTAGAGATGGATGTTTGCCACTTATTATTGGGAAGACCATGGCAGTATGATCGAGCAGTACAACATGACGGTCGGATCAATAGCTACAGTTTTATGTTTGAAGGCACGAAGATTATTCTAGTTCCAAAGAAAAGACAACCAGGAGAAAGTAAGTCAGAAGAGATTGAAGAGCTGAAAACTTTATTGTCTTTAAAGGAGTTTGTTAAGGAGATTGAGGAAGAGCCTGAAGTTTTCTTGTTGATTGGACGAGAGAGTCAAGAAGTGGTCGAAGTACCAGAAGAAGTAAGACCAGTTCTGAAAGAGTTTGACGATGTATTTCCAAAAGAGTTGCCAACGGAGTTACCGCCGTTGAGGGACATTCAACATCAAATCGATCTTGTTCCAGGAGCTGTATTACCTCACAGACCACATTATCGAATGAGTCCGAAGGAACATGAAGAGTTGCGGAGGCAGGTAGAGGAATTGCTTGAACAGGGGCGTGTGCAGGAGAGTTTAAGTCCTTGTGATGTACCAGCTTTATTGGTACCCAAAAAGGATGGAACGTGGAAGATGTGCACAGATAGTAGAGCATTGAATAAGATCACAATCAGATACAGATTTCTGATGCCGAGGCTTGATGATTTATTGGATCAGATCAATGGATCCGTAATCTTTTCTAAGATTGAATTGAAGAGCGGTTATCATCAGATTCGCATTAGACCAGGGGACGAATGGAAGATAGCATTCAAGACAAGGGAAGGATTATATGAATGGCTGGTAATGCCGTTTGGTCTATCGAATGCACCGAGTACATTCATGAGAGTGATGAATCAAATTTTCCGACCGTACGTTGGGAAATTTGTGGTGGTGTATTTTGATGATATTTTGATATACAGTGGAAGTGCAGTGGAGCATTTGCAACATCTGAGAGAAGTGATAATGGTATTGCGACAAGAACAATTTTATGCTGCAACGAAGAAATGCGTGTTCATGACGCATAGTGTTTTATTTCTGGGGTATGTTGTTTCGAAGGACGGTATACAGGTTGACCAGAGTAAAGTCGAATCAGTTAGAAATTGGCCGCAACCCAAGACGATTATGGAAGTTCGTAGTTTCCACGGGTTGGCATCATTTTATCGAAGGTTTATTCCACACTTTAGTAGTGTGATGGCACCTGTTACAGATTGCATGAAAGGTAAACAGTTTGCATGGACAGAGGAAGCAGGGAGTGCTTTTGAGAAGATCAAGGAGTTGCTGACGTCTGCACCAATTCTAGTGCTACCAGATTTTCAGTTGTTGTTTGAGCTACACACTGATGCATCCAAGGTTGGGATTGGAGGAGTGTTGAGTCAGAAGGGACGTCCAATTGCATATTTTAGCGAGAAGTTATCAGGAGCAAAGATGAGATACAGTACATATGATGTAGAATTTTATGCTGTTGTACAATCAATCAAACACTGGAGACATTATCTATTTCAGAAAGAATTTGTTCTTTACACTGATCATGAGGCATTGAAGCATTTACAAGGACAAGACAAGATTTCAGCGAGACATGCATCGTGGATTGCATATCTGAAACAATTTACTTTTGTTGTTAAACACAAATCAGGAGTGACGAATCGTGTAGCTGATGCTTTGAGTAGGAGGAGTCATTTGTTGACTACGCTGAAGGTTGAAGTGACGGGGTTTGATGTGTTACCCGAATTATTTGTCGATGATCCTTACTTTGTAAAGTTTGTTGATAAAGTCCAGGAGGGAAAGACGGATGAGTTTTTGATGGTAGATGGTTTCCTGTTCAAGGGAAATCGATTGTGTATACCTGATTGTAGTTTGAGAATGAAAATTGTTAAGGAGCTACATGAAGAAGGACATGTTGGGAGAGACCGTACATTGCAATTGATTTCACAATCTTACTTTTGGCCATCGATGAGGAAAGAAGTGGAGAGATTTGTAGAGCGATGTCATATCTGTCAGGTTTCGAAAGGAACTGCGACTAATGCTGGGTTATATATGCCGTTACATGTACCAATTAAACCATGGGTTGATGTGAGTATGGACTTCATGTTGGGATTACCGAGGACACAGCGTGGTAACGATTCCATTTATGTGGTGGTTGATCGATTTTTGAAAATGGCACATTTTATTGCTTGTAAGAAGACGGCGGATGTTGTTCATGTTGCTCAGTTGTTTTTCAAAGAGATATATCGACTTCATGGGTTGCCAGAATCGATTGTGTCGGACAGGGATACTCGTTTTCTAAGTCATTTTTGGCTAAGTTTGTGGAAGATGGTGGGAACGAAGCTGAAGTTTAGTAGTGCTTATCACCCGCAAACGGATGGGCAGACTGAGGTGGTAAACAGATCATTGGGGAATTTGTTACGATGTCTTGTACAGGACAATCTGAAGAGTTGGGATCTGAAGCTATGTCAAGCAGAATTTGCACACAATCATGCAGTAAACCGGAGTACTGGGTTCAGTCCATTTCAGATTGTGTATTCTAACCTACCAAAAGGACCGTTGGATTTAGTAATGATTCCGCAGCCAAAGGGGACGGTAAAGCGAGCAGTAGATTTTGTTAATGGATTGACGGAATGTCATAAAGTCGTTCAAGAACGATTGGAGAAAGCAAATGAAAAGTATAAACGATCAGCAGATTTGAAGCGAAGGAGTGTTAAATTTAATGAAGGTGATTTGGTTTATGCAGTGTTAACGAAAGATCGTTTTCCAGTGGGTGCTTACAATAAGTTGAAAGCCAGAAAAATTGGTCCTGTCGAAATCGTGAAACGAATTAATGAAAATGCTTATAAGTTGAAGTTGCCGGAGGACGTGTACACTTCTGATGTATTCAATGTTAAGCATCTCATACCGTATCATGAAGATGATTGTGTCGCGGAGGAGGAAGGTGCAAATTCGAGGACGAATTTCTCTCAACCAGGGGAGGATGATGCAGCTCAAGGTGAAGGTCTAAGTCGTACACGACTTAAGGGGCTAAGTCGCACACGACTTAGAGTAACTATAGGTCATCTACGGCCTAAGGAGGCATGTGAGCAGGAGCTACGACTTAACTGAAAACCAGGGGAAGGAGCTAACTCGAGTTTACGACCTAAGGAGAAGGTTCTGGGTCGTCTACGACCTAACGGATTAGGAGGAAAAGGGCTACGACTTAACAAAGGTTTAAGTCGCTCGGAGTTGATAAGTCGTCCACGACTTACGGAGAAGGCCACGGAAGGAGCGGTTCGAATTGAGAATGAAGTGTTAAGTCGGCTACGACTTAAGGAAAGAGTTAAGTCGGAAGCAAGTTACGACTTAGTTAAGTCGCACAAGTTAAAAGCGAACCCTCTTAAGTCGCAGAAGCTTGAAACCGAAGATTCTGATGCCGCGTCAATCTGGGCCGTTGATATCTTAAGTCGTGAACTGGGTTGTAATTTGTTAAGTCGTCACCGACTTATGTTAAGTCGTGAGTCGTAAGTCCTATACGACTTAAGTGTTGAGTCGTCTGTTTGTAATAAGTCGTATACTTTGGCTGCATCATAAGTCGGAGTATGTTGAGTCGTGTGTTGTTGGTTGTAGTTGTTATTTTGTACATCTTGTTAAGTCGTTTTGTATAAGTCGTAAGTCGTGATGTTATGTTGTAATCTGATAAGTTGTGAACGACTCATGATGAGTCGTAGGTCGTAGGGGATAAGTCGTCACCGACTTAAGACTTGTATAATTTTCTGCTTTGCGTGTTGTAGCCTATAAATAGGCGAGTTATATCATTTGTAAAGGTTGTTGAATATTGAATAAAATTCTCTTTTGTTAGCTTTGTGCTTTCAATTTCAATTGGTAGTCGAGTGTATCTCCTATCTCCACTTACGTCATTCGAGTGCGCTCGAATCATCGTTTGTTGAAGCCGATTCACGGTATCTTGTGCACAAGATCAACGTCGAAGAATCGTAGATCTCTTTCCCGGTATCTTCGGATCAACGAGTCAGAGATAGCTAAGAATTCGGTATCTTCGGATCAACGAATTCGGGCATTTCAGTATCCATCAATCCATCGATTGCTACATTCAACGATCTACATTGTTTTTGTAATATCCGCTGCATCAAATTGTAATTAACTTATGATAATAAACCCAGATTAATAATTAATACATCTGATTTAAATTAATCAGTTAACTAATAAATTTTACTTGTGAATGTTTGGATTTGATTGGATGATGGAATTATTGATATTCCTGATCTGTGATGCTTTGTGATATATTCTGATTTATATGCGTGATCTGTAATGTAGTTTATTTATCTGGGATGAATGTAATTTTATTATGTGCAATATATATATCTATGATCTGTGATCTGTGAATGAAAGATGAGCGTTATAGTTTATACCGCTTATCAAATATATTATTGTATTTGAATCTGTGATGATTGAATGATGTTGCACTATTGTGTGTGAAACCCTTGGACTACACCATACACACACAAATATGGATTTCACGAGGAAATCGGTTAAGTCACAGATGATTTAAATTTAATGTTTTTGAAATTGAAATTTTAATTTCAATTGATTTTGGAAATGAATTTGGGTTAAATGTTAAAGCTTTTGAAAAGGATTTTTTAAGAGAAAGTTATTTTGAATAACTTGGTAAAGTTTTCCAATTTAAATAATTTAATTTGAATTTGAATTCAAAATTTGGAATTGAATTCCATGTTTGGAAATTATGGTTAAAGATGTTATAAATGTGTTTATATGAATTTAAGCCATTTTAAAAGTATGGTTTTGAGAATTTGAATTTAACCCAAGGACTTTAACTCGTATTAATGAATCAGATTTTCCGAAATGAAAACTATTTGTTTTCAAATAATAGAAGCTTTCATATAAAGAATGAATTTCCAATTTGTGTCAAAAGAATTTCAAGTTTGAAATGAAAATGGTTTTCCGAGTTATGAATAAATCTTTGTGAAAGATTGTTGAACTTTGTTTTGAAATTGGAAAGGTGTACCTTTTGTATAAAAGGTCGAAATGGAATTGTTTTGAAAGCTATCAATTAAATCTTTGATTTAAAGATTTAATGAGTTAATCCAAATTGAAATGGAAATTGATTTGAAAATCTATGAGTAGATCTTTGTGAAACTGGGTGAACTTTGTGAGATGAATCTTTTTGTGTAAAAGATTAAAATGGTAATTTGTTTAAACCATTTGAAGAAAAGTTTTGGGTAATAAGTTGTGACTTAATTGAAATCCCAATATCCATATGTTTTCAAATATTGCGCTCACTATTCGGTTTAGCCAGGAGAGGACTTTGTGTCATATAACCCATTCCGAATAGTGATACGACGTAAATGGATAGCATTTGAAGACCGGTGTTGAAGATCGGGTGTTTGCGAGAACGATAGGATAACCTATCGATTGTCTCTGCACTGAGTAGCTACGGTATAGAGATTTCCTAAGTGATGGGAAGTCCGATCGGGATTGTGAATACCCGGATTGCAAGGGCTTCTTTGGAAGTGCCTTCGGTTCTGTTCGAACCCGAAACAGACTTGTATGGCCGTATGTCTAACATTACACTTTGAGATATAAAGCTGATTTCTTTCAAATACATTTCTGTTTAGTGGCGGAGAATTTATTCTCTTAGCTTAACACCCTTCTCTGAGACGTACGAGCTCAGAGGTTATGTAGTTGAAGGTTATCAATGATATACTCCCAATTTGGTAGTGTGGCATGCTAAGTGTTGTTGTGTGTTGCTGATCATTTGTTGATCAAAGCATGGCTTTGTGAAGAAGTGTAGCTTTGTGGATGAGACCCCATCAAGCCTCACAAACCGGTAATGGTTGAAACAGGAAAGATGCGGCAAGGTTATGAGGGTCGCACCTTTTAGGGTATGTCATTTCCTTTTGGAAAAAGGTGGTATCATGGTATGGAGCCCGGATATTTTACCTGTGTGGTTGCTCCAATCTCATTTACTGTGTGATTGTTGCTTTGTGATCGAGGTACCTCGGATAAAGGTCGCAAACGACCGGGGGGTGGCATACTCGTGTAGTAGTTACCTAGTAAGAGGTAACCTGGCCTTGTGTTGGCAGAGAGCTAGTTAGTTCTCGGGACGTCCCTCCAGAGGCGTACCCATGTGGCAGTAGGAAGTTCCTTAGCCTGACCATTCGTTGGAAAATCCAATCAAACAATACGAGCCCTTTACGATTGCAATTTGTATAACCTGTCTCCTCAGGCGGTAGCTATAGCAGGCATAATATAATGGTACCTATGCTGGCTAAGATTAATATTATATTTTTGAAAGGTTTTCACACTATGCACTAGTAATAATATCAAAAGAGTTTTCTCGTATTAAGCATATTTGACTATCATAAGAAGAAATCTCCTCCAAGTCTGTAATTGCATTGTGTGTGTGGTGGGAGGTCTTATGGTAGTTTCATTTTTCAAAAGCATATCGGATTTCTCTTATGAACTTCTTTATTTCAAGCAGCTGTTTTGTTACTCATACCAGTCCCATGACTGACTCGGAGTTTATTGTTCCCTTCCTAAACTCTGGGTGCCCATAATTTTCCACACGAGCAGTCTAGAGTTGGGTTTTTCAGATAGTCAGGTTTAGAAGAGTATCTAGAACTAGTTCAATGTTTGGAGTTCACTCACCGACTGACATTGCTTATCTTGGTGCAACGTGATGGTGTTTCGAGCTTGACGTTGGGGTTGTTGAATTCATTCTCTTTTTCAGATCATTTGGAGTTATCAGTTCTGTTGTTTCCGCTGTAACATTATTATTTGTCTCTGATATTCTTGTATCATATAGATATCATTGTTGTATATCATATTCTGGATATTGTATTCGTTGGAGTTGTATATGATATCATTCATTTCTTTCTTCCGCTGTGTTGTTATACTTACTGTGTTATAAGCTCCGGCGAGCCAGATTCGGCGTTTGAATCTGCGACATTCGAGTACAAGTGAAGTACGGGTGCTAATTTTCGAAGGCCGAGTCAGGATCGTTATATATAGGAGAAATCAATATATTAATTATGGTCAATTCAAATTTATTTCTTTTGCTTTAGTTTCAAATTTAAATTTTTCTGGATTTAGTTTCAACATCCAGTAATGAAGTGGTAAGTGGTTGTTCAAATTTAGTAGCCTGTTAAAAATAAACGCAAATTATGTTTGTTCTTTTGATTGCTTATTGATAAATTGGATTATTCTTAAGAAATAATTATACCAAAACACTGTATTCTGTAATATATGTAGGCTGAGCTATATGCATTTGTATGATGCATCCGGTTTCACCGTTATTTTATTTTATTTTTATTTTTTGAATAAAAAAAAACTTGTTTGTACTAAACATATACCATATTTGAAATATATTTCTCATGTTTATATTATAATCTGAAGTTGAATTTCAGGAACTACATATAATACAGTTGATCAGGCAAAGTGCTCTTGGGGTCTTTGTGTCATAAATTGTCAGTTTTTCTTGTAGATAATTTGGAAATGCTTAATTAAATTATTATGATATTTGGCAGGAATAAAAATATTAGAAGCTTATTCAAAAATAAGCGCTCTTTCCTAAATATTTGAATGACATAGCTCAATCCATTTAATATTCCAATAATTTGATGCATCTAAGAGTTAAATGAGAGTGAGGTCCCATTAAGCTCCTCTGGTTTATATAAGAAAAGATTAAAAAAACATGTTTATTAGGAGAGTAGGAGTCTGTGTTAAATAATACAAAATGACAAGTTTAACCTTACACACCAGATCCTTCATTTCCAAGAGTGCATTTTGGTTAAAAACACAACAAAGACAGCTAAGTCTTTTGAAAAGGATCCCTTGCAATGATTTGGTTGGAGTTTTCTACAAAATATACAGAAAAAGTTCGCACTAATTTGTAGAAACATTGTAAATTTATTGTGCAATATATAGAAAAAGTTCACATTAATCTTTTTAGGTGAATATTTACGTACTGTTATAAATGCTTCCTTAGTTTAGTTTTTCTTTATTATTTTGATTTTTTTTATAAAATATGATTTCAAGTTAGCATTTGAGGTGGTATTTTGTTGTTCAAATTAATTTATTATAAATATGCTCCTCTCATGATTTATTTATCATTTTTTATCTTCAGATATTCGCAGGCACTCATTATTCTAGGGATGATCTTATGTAAAGGTACATTCCTAGTTTGCACAACATCAATTCATACTTTATTTGTTTGCTGAGCTTGAATTGTTCTCTAATAATGGATGATTGTATCAGTGATAGTTTTTAATATTTTCATGTAGTACATTTCATTCTTTGGCAACACTTATTCCTCTGTCTGTTGGAATTTATTCTCCCTGCTTATCTTCCTTCGTACGCATTGTTTCTGTTTGTGGAAATGGCGTAGTGAAGTTTTGAGATCATTTAGTGGATGACAATCATTTGTCCATTATTTGGAACAATGCACACTGCAAAACTTTAACTTTTAGTTATTGATTATACACAATTTCTGAAAATGAACTTCAGTATATTGAAAACTTGCACATTATCAACTGTTAACTAATTTACCATTTTTCCTGCTTTTGACTAAAGATTGATGGTAGGAAAATGCTTACTCATCTTCTAACGTACTTGAAACTTGAAGACAATTTTATAGGAAATATGTCATCCATTTAAGCATTTTGTTTGATTTTTCAAAATACCATACAGAAGAATAAAACCTATGCATAAGTTGGCTCGAACAGAAGTATATAACAATTTATACTTTATTTGTTTGCTGAGCTTGAATTGTTCTCTTTTTGATAAAACTTTTTGTTATTCCAAGTATATAGCAATGCAATCAATAAATACACCTGTGAATGAAAAAATTGGTATATATGCAGGGAGGTGCTGATAGTGCTATAGAAAAGAGTAACAATGTCAAAAGCCGAAGAAGCGTCAATCCATTCAATAACGCAATCATCATCTACACAACCGGAGAAAGTTGAGGCAAACGCATTTGGTGCTCAAATTTCAGATAATGCTGGAAAAATAGGCAGTCGAGTTGGTAAATTGGTACGAATGCATGTACCAATCTCATATGAAAGTTGGGATAAAGTACCCAAAAAATATAAGAATGACGTTTGGGCTGAATTACAGGTAAGTTAAAATATATCAATTTCGGCTTCCTCTGTTATTATATTTTGCCACATTGCTTTTTTAAGTAAGCAACTCTTAATTTTCACAGACTTTTTTTGAACTAGAGTCAGATGCAAAAGAGTTTTATTTATAAAAAATGTGCGAGTCATTTAGGAGATACAAGAGCGAATTGCGGACAAGCTACTATGACAAATTTGATAATGATGAAGAGAGAAGGAAAAATTGTCCTCCAAAATCATCCAAGAAGATTCGGATGGTTTCTTGAAAAATGAAGCAAAACCCGGTGCACGCAAAAGAAGAGATGTAGATAAAAAAATAGATCATTATACAACTATGGCCATCACACTGGTCATACAAGTCACGCTGTAGTAGAACATAAAATGGTACGTTTGTTTCGACTTTTTTAGTAAATATTCTTGGTTTGTAGCGTTTGCTCTAAATTTCAATGACACTTGGATAATGTCAAAATGAAAAATGCAAAATGGATAAAAATGCATGTAGAGATGTTTGCTTTCTTCACGCATTTGTCTGCAATTATTTCCAAATAATGTTTTAAATAAATTGTATTAGGTCATTGGTCCAAAAACTTTGGAATCACAAGTAATGAAAACTCAGGAATTTCTATTGACATTTATTTGAAATATTCGAGTCAGATGCCTATGTATTGATGATATTTGAAATATTCGAGTCAGATGCCTATGTATTGATGATATTTGAAACTAATAAAGAGTGAAAGGATGTATTATGTACCTTTTCTATAATTGAATAGCATAAGTCTACAATTCTTTCACCCTGTTTGAATTTCGAGGAAGCTGCGGTAAAAGATGCACCAATTCATATTAAAGCTGCATTGTATAGGCATTACTGCACACTGTATATGTTAATTCAACTTATCTTCGTCTTGAATCTTATAACCTTTAAACCTATAAAAGTGAAATCAAATACTAAGTTTGTATTGGAAATTACTCCAAATTAAACATAATTTTACAATCAAACTGGACAGGTTATTAAAAATGACAAACTGAAATTTCTTCAAGACGAAAAAATCAAATTTCAAATTTACTCAAAAACTGGAATTTTATGATCCTGGTAACATCTTGAATGTTTAATTGTGCCAAGTCCAGATTCTCTTGCATATGTTTAACTTTTTATGTATCAAAGGCAGCATTACCATAAAAATTAAATGGATATTATCAAAGTACATATAAATATTTCACATTAACTTATATAATTTCACATGAAGCAATCTAAAATTGAAATGTAATAAAATAAATAAAGAGAATAATCATTCAGTTAGTACAATTTAAAATGATCGGATGAACTAATCGCTAAGAACAATTTATGTAGTGGATGCACTATATATAAAAATAAAGATTGTTATGTGCTGGAACCTACATTTATTTCATGTGTTCAAGTTTTTAATCCCTGGCTTCTATTTTACTTCCTACGTGCATCTATGCAATTGATATGCAATTGATACAATATGAAATAGAAAAAAAATATTATCAATGCATTTCTCATTGAAAGAAATATTTTTGAACTACTTCTCTATTTCTATTTGTATAAAGCACATTAATTGTTATCAATGCATTTCTCATTGAAAGAAATTTCTTTCAACGAGAAATGAGAAATGCTTAAAAATATATTATCAATTCCATTTGTACAATGTGCTTTCAGTACTAGGAGGTGAAGTAATTTAGAAGCAGGGGCTTACAGAATCAATTTTTTACGGTGATCACTTTGAAAAGTAACTTTTGCGTCATTTGATTTATATTCTCTTAGATCATGGATTGTGAGTATGTGATAACTTTCCTTTTAATTAGCATGATTTTTCTCTTGAAAAGCACAAGATACTCAAGTTAGATCTAAACATGATAAGTACTATATTATTTGGCTTAAACCCGCAATGTGAGTCTCTGGACTGAAAGAATGAATCCAAAAATGCGTTAGATGTACTAATTAGTTGTTCAGTCAAATTAAAGCAATTTCCCTCTCTCACAGTATGCGGTAACTGATTGTTTAACTTATTCAGTTACAAATAAAGAAGCATTTCATGCATTATTTTTCTTTTTTGTAGTTTGCACTGTATTGAGAACTGCTACTAAAGTGGTAATATTTCTAATGTGTAGATTTATCTGTCTTGGGTTCAAATCTAGGACTTCAAAAACAAAGTTCTGCACTTTTGTTTGATCCATGCACAGCTCCCTTGTTTTTGTAAAAATGAAATAAAATTAGTACCTATTGATACAAGAAAAGTAGAAGTACTGGCATAAGTCAAAGCACATTGTACAGGTGAAAATATATATTATCAATGCATTTCTCATTGAAAGAAAATTTCAACAAATGGAATTGTTAAGCAATGTGGATATCATCTACCTAGTTTGACGCATCAATAATTTCCTTTTTGGTTGCAGACCAGTGAAAATCCAGAAAAAGAAATCACACGTCGTCAAGTATGGGAGAAAACTCACACGAAAAAGGATGGTACCATATCAGATTCGACTTCTTCCTACTTCATAAGTTAAACAATCTACTGTTTTAGATGATAAATTAATAATGATTCATTATGACATATATGTTTACATATTTTATCAGTCTACTATTTTAGATTAGTAACCTATCAATTAATAGTAATATCTCAAGTATTATCATATTTTAGGGTAAAATTGCAAAAGCGAAGGAAGCAATCAATGACAATAATGAAGAAGATTTGCCATTGGATAAAGACATCTTGTCACAAGTGTTTGGCAATGATACAAGGGGCCGGACTCGCAGTATTGGAACTAAGATATCAAGAACACAAGTAAAGGCTTCTACTATTGCACGTAAACAAATCAAAAAGACCAAAGTAGACTCAGAAGACTTGAAAGCTAGGATGGACAATATGGAGGGTACACTGAAGTCGTTGGTCGACTTGTTCAAGGGATACATGGATAACGAAAAACACATACCAGACATTCCTTCCAATAAAGGAGGAAGTGGGACACGATAGGAAATTGTTGGAAGATTGCCGAACAACGAAGTTAATAATCCATTGAGTTCGTCTGGTTTGACAAATCAAAAATGTGAAATCCTGAACTTTGATCTAGAGGTCATTGCAACAGGTTCTGTATGCAGAGATTCGACAGCATCCATTATACATGGGAAGCATGTACCTCCAACACACGAGAAGTTGGTTGTGGACAACATACTACTACCAGATGAGAACACAGCCAAACAAAATCATCCTCTTGCTACGACCTTTGGTGAAGTTGGAATCGGTGGTTTTGTGTGCCATTCAAAGATCAGGTAATAGTCTAATTTTAATCTATTTAAACTTATCTTTGTCCGTTGTAAACTGTTTCTTGCTACTCAATGTTTTTCGTCTAATTTTAATTGGATGTGTTTGATAATCTATGTCAGTATGCCTTAAGCGAAATTTCGATTGACTTGTTATAAACTCTTTTGACACTTCACGTTTATAAATATCGTTCAACATTTATTAGTGAATCAATGTGACACTCAACATTTATGATATGTTGTCACCCTTTTTTTGCTCAGTAATGCATCGTCTGAAAGTTTAAATATTGTTTTTTTTTCAGTTTTCTTTTTATGTACTTAAAAATTTGACAGTCAAAGTGTTAATGAAAAAAATTTGGTATTGTTAAACCTGTTATTAGAAGGAAAAATTTACGATTAACGAGCTTATAGATGAATACAAAATTTCAGCCTCTTAGGCATTTAATTTACACAAAACATATAATATACATGTATACTCAGAATAAGATTCGAGTCGTATATACTGCACATAACTCTAGAACTTACGTGTTCATACCGTGCATTAATCGCCTGGTTTGCCAATTCTTAGATCTCGAGTTTAAAAATGAGGTGGGCTATAGATTACAATGCAACAGAAGATAAAATTAATCTGACGAATTACAATTAATCAATTCATAACATGTTAATTAACTATACTGTAATGAGTAACATGAAATATTGACATTCATTAAATTTCAATTTTCGGATCACCAAATATAGTTAACATAGAGAAAGGTCAATGCATAAGATTCACTTTTCTAATTGGTCTCACTCATTCCTAAATATGTTTTTATTAATTGCCTTTTCATTTAATTAATCATAGTCCATCTATGTTAGTTAATTTCACTTACAATATTTTATACAGTTGACTTGTAACAGAAATGTGTTGCAAACTAGCTTTTACATTGTAGTTTAAGATTGCATGTGAGGTAGATAAGAGACCATGTTTGATATGGTAGTTACAGTTGAATATGCTTTTTCAACACTTATATCATAAAATTTTCAACCGTTTCTGTGTTAATGTTTTGAAGTTTAACAACACAGTCAGCGCTTCTAAAAAGATGATCTCTAGTTAGTAAATATTATGCATGCATCCTTATACATTTTACAAGCACAATTAACTTGATTAGTAATGAGAAATAATAGTGTTTAATTCGATGTGGCGAAATGTTCTCTTGTTAGACTTTACACGCTAGATTTTGGAAATCTAGTGAAAAGCTGGACAACAACTGCCAGCTTACTTTAATTAATTTTCATTCTTGTGTACAAAAACAGACAGCACAATTTACTCTCTTAATCACACCATTCCTCATGTTATATTACTACTACAAGTCACATGCTCTCTCTCCCTGACCATCCTTTTACTTTCCTTTAATATTAATTTAATCACAATACTATATTACAAAACTTACAATATTCACTAACCTTTAAATTTTCAAATTTTACAATAGAAGGCCACTGTTATAATGTAATGCTTTTACTTAAATGAGTCTCTTGGAGGAAAAATGCCCTCTCTTAACAAATACCGAACTCTTTAACCGTGTCATAGTTCAAAAAAAACAAAAACAAAAACAAAAAATTATATTTAAGTGATCGAGAACATGGAGCCTAAAAGCATGCCCAGTTATTAAATGAAGAAGCCAAAAGCCAGTAGCAAAATATAGAATAAATCCATTGACAGCTACTTGCTTTATGTTTTCGATACTTGGTTTATCATACAACACTTTTCAAATTTGAATGTGGAAATATCATACAGTCAGTACAAAGTTAAAAGGCTCATTACGGTAAACAGAATATAAAAGAAAATAATGTTACATTTAGTGTCATATACATTTGTGTCAAAGGATCAACAGACCAAGTTCAATAATATTTTCAACATGGACTCATTCTCTCACATTTCAATATCCAACCATGTTAAGAAGACAAATAAACCAAGGAAACAAAACTAATCCCATAGATCTACTTACATGAATTGCAGTCTGGAGCCGAATGGCTTTGGATCCAAGTTTTTTAAAACTCACCAGGAAATGGTGAAGAAAAATATGAGTGCTGCTATTATAGATATTTTTACTTCTAGACAATTTATTAATGAAATTTACCATACTCCCATTACTTTATTTGTACTTACCTTTATGCTTTAACTAACTGCATGTTTGTTCATAATGCAGACGACGCAGAGAAAAAGATTAGCTTGAAGTGAGGAATGAGAGGTAGTTATGGTTTTGTGAGTTCTTCTGTAATATAAGTTGGCTTGAAAAAACACTTTCTAATATACGGTTTTATGGTGTTTCTGTAACATTAGTACGTAATACTAGTTGTTGCTGCTGTTGAACTTTGTAGTGTTATGTATTGCTGCTGCTACTGTTGAACTATGTAGTGTTATGTATTGTTGTTGAACATTGTAATTAAAAGATTTTTTATGTTTGGTTTTTGTGTTGAATCTATGAAAAATATTTGGTTTAATGATCTTTCTTTTGTGATATTATGTTAAATTTTCAAATGTTTGTATTGAGTATGATAATGAAATGAATGTTACTGTAGGGGGGCAGGAAAAGCAATATATTTTTAAAAAATAATAATAATACAATTAGCAACGGTTTTGAGCCGCTGCAAGACAGAATTAACAAAGTTGCACAACAAGACTTTACAATGGCTTTCAGCCGTTGCGAAATTAAATTTAGCAACGGTTCTTAGCCGTTGTAAAACAGAAATTTGCAACGGCTAGGAACCGTTGCTAAATTAAATTTCGCAACGGCTGAAAGCCGTTGCTATCTTTTTACCACTGTATATTTTGCAACGGCTCAGAACCATTGCAAAATGACATTTCTGGTGTAGTGGGGTCTCTACCTATGAAGTTTTGGTCAAATGCCTTTAGTACTGCAGTCTACTTAATAAATAGGCTACCAACAAAAGCTTTGAAAAATAAGTGTCATTTAGAGACATTGTTCAATATAAAACCAGATTATCATAGATTAAGAATATTTGGATGTTTGTGTTTCCCATATCTAAGACCTTACAATGCACACAAATTAAATTTTAGATCAACAGCCTGTACCCTTTTGGGCTATGCAAGCAATCAAAAAGGTTACAAATGCTTAGACAGTAATGGCAAAATGTTTATAAGCAAACATGTTGTCTTTAATGAAAGTGTTTTTCCATTCTCTAGCACAGGTGTAAAAAAACACAGAAAGTATACAATCCAAAGATTTCAATACCAGATATACCTTTATATCAAACTAAAGGCGGTAAGGAATGGATTGATGAAGTCTTAAATCACTCTGATCCACAACACATCGTGCTCAATGAACTAGGTCATGAACAAGCAGAGTAATCTGATCAACACAATCACACTCCTGCAAGCAGTCAGTCACACAAAACAAGTGAAGAAGGAGAATATGAGCATCAAGATGTACATCAAGACAATGCAAGTGAACAAGCATGTATATCACAGCCTACTGAAAGCAGGCATCCTATGGTTACTAGGTCAAAAAGTGGAATATTCAAACCAAAAATATACACTGCAGCTATCACATCAGAAGAACCAAGTAATTTTGATCAAGCAATAAGCAATAAAAACTGGAAAAAGGCAAAGTATGAGGAGTATGATGCACTCATGAAAAATAAAACATGGAGTTTAGTTCATCCACCAGAAAACAAAAATGTTGTGGGATGCAAGTGGACATTCAGATTAAAGAAAAACCCAGATGGAACCATTGCCAGATACAAAGCCAGGCTAGTGGCCAAGGGATATACACAACAACAGGGATTTGATTTTGATCAAACATTTTCACCAGTTGTTAAACCAACTACAATCAGAGTAGTACTTACTATAGCATTGCACAAAAAATGGAAAATCAGACAACTAGATGTGAACAATGCTTTCTTGAATGGGGAGTTAAAGGAAGAAGTCTACATGGAGCAGCCCCAAGGATATAGAAAGAATAAAGAGCTAGTTTGCAAATTAAATAAGGCCATTTATGGTCTAAACAGGCTCCCAGAGTCTGGTTTAACAAGTTGAAATCCATATTAACGAGTTTAGGATTTCAACCTGCTAAATTAGACAATTCACTTTTTATAAGTCGTGCTTCAATTATATATATACTAATATGTTGATGATCTAATTATTACAGGAAGTGATGAGTCAAAAATAAGCAACATTATTCAGTTTTTAGATCAATGGTTCTCAATAAAAGATCTTGGAGCATTAAGCTACTTTCTGGGCATAGAAGTTACAAGAATATCAAAATCAGAAATGTTTTTATGTCAAAGAAAGTACATCATGGAAATTCTACTTAAAGCAAAGATGGAAGGAGCAAATTCACTACCAACACCAATGGTGACAAACCATTAACTATCAAAACACAGGGGAGAACCCATATTTAACACCAAACAATACAGAAGTATTGTTGGTGCTTTACAATATGCAACTATTACAAAGCCAGAAATATCATACAGTGTTAACAAAGTGCGTCAATTTATGCAGGATCCAAAAGATGAACACTGGAAAGCAATGAAGAGAATTCTTAGATATCTAAAAGGAACAATCAACTATGGTCTAAATCTTAACAAACATCTAAATATAATTGGCTATGCAGATGCAGATTGGACTACAGATCCTGATGACAGAAGGTCTACTACATGTCACTGTATATATGTAGGAAACAATCCAGTCTCATGGTGTTCCAGAAAGCAACAAACAGTGTCTAGATCAAGCACAAAAGGCATGTGCAACAGTAGAAGTCATATGAATACAATCATTGTTAAGTGAACTGAAAGTGAATACAAATGCAATACCAGTGATACAGAATGACAATCTAAGTGTTATTTCATTATCAGCCAATCTAGTTCTACATTTCAGAACAAAACATATGGAAATAGACTTGTATTTCGTTTGAGAGCAAGTAATGAAGGAAAAACTACAAGTAAATCACGTACCTTCAACTTACTAAACTGCAGACATTTTTACAAAATCATTGTCTACAAATAACTTTACCAGATTAAGGACCGAACTCAGAGTTGGTGAAAAGCAAGAAACTTTGGACCCGATCAAGCATAGATCTGCCACAAAAGTGATAGATCTACACTGACAATCCTTCTGCATGTCCATGTTGCTACAGATCTGTGCTCGAAGAATCATCTTCTCAAAAACAGACACGAGTTTAATGTGATAGCATCCGCATGTCCAAATCAGACTCAGATTCACTCATCAACAACAAATCAAGCATAGATCTGTGCAAATCATAAACAGATCTGTACTCGAAGTATTATTACTCTCAAATCGAGCACTTATCAAGCTCTAAATGACAGATCTGAACATATATAAAGAGGATCTGAGCATGTCCTCCCAAAATCAGATATCTTTCTCAACGTCTTTCATTCTCGCTTAGATCTCAATTATTGTGAAGAAATAAGTAAGTTTTGGTTGTCAAGCAACCATCTTTTTCCTGAACCAGTCTATTTTTTGAAGAAAAAGAAGAGATCGGACGAGATTGAAGCGAAGCCGCCATTGAAGACAAACCCTAGATGATTTTGAGGTGGGATTTAAAGGATGTAAATGAAAGAGATAACATAAAGTCTCGTATTGTATTGTACTGTAATAATGCGGATACGGGTAACAAAGCCCAAAGGCCCATATCTTATATTATGTACAAACGACTGTATAAATACAGTCCAAACTCTGTATTCAATTTATCAATTCATTCAATACAAAATCATCTGTTTCTTCAAATCACATTTTCATCAAATCATAATACTCATATCTACATTTTCCCTTAAATAATTATAAGTTGACCATTTCTCTTCCTTCATGTTGTCGCTGTATCGAGCGTTATAATTATATTCATGTTCCGTCTAGATTCATGGTCTAAATTAGCTAACTGTAATGAATTCCCTGTCATTATTTTAAATTTTCAATACTTAACTTGCTATGAATTTTATTATTGAACTACTATCCCAATCTGAAAGCAACAACAAATAGTAAATGTGTAGTTGAAAATACCTCGTGTAGTACTTGTATTTTGGAAATTCACGCTGGCACTCTTTTTTTGAAACGTTAAACCGGCCCATGGCCCAAAACAAATAAAATCGGGTAGAAAAGCTCTATCCCGTATCTACCACATACATACAACACTTCGTAGCGCTAGCCGCATATTCTAGCTCATTTTTACTTTAATCTCAAAACTTCAGAACCCTAAAAGAAATTAGGGCTTCCACAATTCTGTGGGGATCTTTCAATCTTCGAACTTTTAATCTATGCGAAGTCTTCAGGAGGGTTCCAGATCCACTCTATGTTATTGTTGTCAGCAATCGCAGTAAAATCAAAGGATTTGTCGCTGAATTAGTCGTTTAGACTTTTGAGATCACTTGCAATATGTTTTTTCTATTGGATCATGTTGCTTTCTCTTCTATTCCAGACAGATAGGTGATATGTTTGGTCATTGAGTTTACTTTCTTAGTAGTTATCTCTGATTCTCTGATTATTGATCTCGAGTTGCAAATCTCTGTTTTGCAGTAGGAAATTCGTCTCTTCTGGCATGAGCTTGGATGCGCGGTAGCTCCTACCCAAATCTGTTAAGTTAAAATAAAATTTATTGTAATTCAAAAAATTAGTATATGAATTTATAGAATAATTATCAGTAGAAGCGTTTTGACTTTCCTTGCAGGAGTATCTTCTGATTTTGGTACTATAACGGCCGTCTCCTGCAATAAGGCCATTGGGATTGGATCTATTCCAACCTCTATTCTCTTTTGACCTTTGCTTAGCACTGAGCTGAAAGAGTTTGCATCGAGAAATGTCAGAATTGACTTTCCAGCTTTGTAATTATGCTTCTACCCTCTCCTTATGGTTATCCAGTTATTGAATGGTTGAAAAATGATTTTCTGATTCAGTGAGATTTTTCTCAGCTTTATGATTAGGTACTTGACCATATGTTTCAATGATTTTCCATATCTAGATGTTTTTAGTTTCTTTATTTGTATGTAATCTTGCATTTCTCTCTTTCTAGATGTGATAAATTACTGTTGTTATAATGATGCAGGCTTTGTTGTACTCTTTTTTATGCTCTTTTGATTTGATTTTGAATCTTTGCCAGATGTGTTGAATGCTAGTTTTTATGTTATGCAAAGAAACATATTGGTTGATATTGAGTTTTCTTTTAGCAATAAACCAAATATGTCTTGAGTAGATGCAATTGAAGAATAGATGCTCCATAGTTTCTAATTCTATTTTGCAAAAAAGACATTTATGTTTCTCCATTTTCCCCATTCGTGGCATCTGTCTCTTATAGACAGTCTATTTAACAAGGCAAAGTAGGCACAATGTGCCATTTTTGGGCTATTAACTCTGTTCCATATAGTTTTATACCAATCCACTTTTGTTTCATCACATTTGATTTATTCATGTGTATGTTTAAAAGAAAACTTTCCTTTAGAAGAAAATTTCCCGCTCCATTTATCTTTGTTTATGCTTGTATCTATTTCGATGCTTTTAATGGTTTCTCTATAAATAGAAGCTGCTGGATGTAAATTGATGTTCCATCTATTATTTTGAATGATGCTTTCAACTTTTAAATTTGTACCATCAAATTGCAATAAATTAGACCAGCCCAGAAGATTAACCAAAAGATTTGCCTTTGATTCAAGAATCAAACCAGAGGTTGATTGATTTACCATCTTTGAATTTACTTTCAATCATTTTTATTCATATTTCCCTGTAGTTTAAAATATTTTTTCATGTATTTGAATAATGTTTTTCCACTGGCATGGTCCAATTTGTTTTGTTTTTCACATACATTTCCTTCATCCATTTTAACTAAAGAGGTTCACTTTCTAAAAATTTCCAAAATAATTTGAGGTGGCGCACTGAGCTAAGATATTTAAGATTTCTTAAACCCAATCCTCCATTTTCTCTTGATTTGCAGACAGTTTCCCATGAAACTTTATGGTGTTTGCCTTTCCAAATGAAATTTGCACATATTTTTTCAATTTTTTGAATTGTTTTTGCTGGATTATTATGAGTTTGCAGCCCGTACGTGATAATAGCAATGATGACAGTGTGAGTTAACTATAATCTTCCTGTTGGAGAAAGACCAACCCTCTAATCTGTTTTGTAATATATCATAAAGTCTTGCACAGTCTTTGCCAATAATTTGATTCATGGAAGCCCATGATATTTTATTGCAGTACTACTTCTTGAAATTTGAGGATATTGAGCATTTCTGATTTTCTAGGGCATATTTTACTGAAATAAATTTTACTTTTGCCTCCATTAATTTCCAAACCTACAAATTCTTCCAGTTTTCCAAAAATACTAGCCATAGTACTTGCACTCTTCTCACCTACATTTAAAAATATTAATAAGTCATCAGCATATAATAGATGAATTATAAATGGCGTTACTCTATTTGTGGTTTTGATATTTCCTTTTATTTGTTCCACCTCCATTTGTATAGATAAGTATTTCATAGCAATGGTGAATAAGTAGGAGAAAGTGGATCTTCTTGCCTTATACCCATATTGCTATGAATAAAACTACAATTAGAGCCATTTATAAGCAATGACTGAGTGACATTATAGATACACTACCTTTTTCAAATTATAGAATTTTTCAGTAAATCCCAACTGTTTCATCATATGCAATATAAAATGTCTATTTATTTTATCGAAAGCTTTGTGCAAGTCAACTTAATGCACATTTTATTTTTGCAGCCTTGATTAAAATTTCTAATCATTTCATTTGCAGGTAAAGAATTTTTAGCTATTAATCTACTAGGAATAAAGGAGCTTTGATTATAATAAATTTCAGAAATACTTTAATTCTATTACAAAGAATTATAGCTATAATTTTATATATGAAGGTACAATATGCTAGTGCCCTAAATCTTTATGGATTTTAATTTTTGAAACCAATGTGATTAGATTATGGTTAAATTTTTTTAATTTTTTTTACCATTTTTCAAATAATTCATTTTTTTTGAAATGGTACTTAGATACAACATGTCACTGGGACAACATAACACAAATCACATATCAATATATGTTCGAATCATGCTACGTAAGTTTCAAACTTGTGACCTCTCGCACCAAAGTCGAATCACTTAACCACTGGGACAATGGTGCTTGCCAAGAATTCATTTACTATAGCCAAAATTTTATATTTAATATCTTCCCAATGAATTTTATAAAACTTAACCCCAAAACCATTAGAGCTTGGAATTTATCATTGTTTGCATTAAAAATAATGTCCTTAATTTCTTTTAAACTAACAGAAGCCAGTAAAATCTCTTGACTATTTGGATGAAACAAACATTTAGCCTATATAAAGGGAAAAAAATTTGAAGTATGAGTCTGAGTTGTATAAAGAATTAAAATAATTAATAGCTTCAGACTCAATTTTAGAGGCCTCATTGATAACTGTACCATTATCATCTAACAATTTTCCTACGTAATTTTTATGTCTTCTGTTAGACATTTTGGCATAAAAAAATTTGTTCAGTTCATCACCGTCGAAAACCCAGTCCACCTTAGCTTTCTGTCTTATATTTAAATTTTGAACATGAAGAGCTTTAACTAAGTTGCTCTGAGATTGAAAAAACTTATTAACAATGAAAGGGTCAGAGCTATCATAATCAATACTATTCTACAAACACTCACAATCAACTCTTGTTTGATTTATTTCAGATTTTAGTTTATTTTTATTCCAATTTTTCAACTTTCCTTTGATATTTTGGAGGGTTTTGTTGAATTTAAACTGGATCACTACATCAAAACAGAGGATTCCCAATGAGTATAACCGTCGCAAACAATTTCAACAACACTTATAAGTGTTGCTATAGGAGCGTGAGAATTTATTTGAAACACTTATAAGCGTTGGAAGATTTTTTTTCCAACGACTATATGCGTTGGGGAAAAAAAAATTCCCACGCTTCTAATCGTTGGGAGATATTTTTTTCCAACGTTTATAAACGTTGAGGAATGTATTTTTCCAACGTTTATAAACGTTGGAAAATATTTTTCCCCAACGATTATAAATGTTGGTAATATGATAGTTACAACGGTTGTAAGCGTTAGCAATAACAAACAGTAACATAAATAAATGTCGGTAAATTCTATATTAACATTAACAACCCTTGCAATAACTATTTAATATGGTATGGATGATTATAATGTAAATCATATTTAACATGAATTCAAAAATAATATTATCTCAATTTAACAAATTATAACTCAATCAATATCAACAAATAACATCCATAATCATGGTAACAAAATAGAGTATCGATTAACAAAAGACAAGTCCAATACATAATTAAGTTACTAAATTCATTACATAGTTTACCAATTCAATCGGAACCATAATTTTCTTTCTATAAAACTGAATTTATACATATTGTCAAACGTATTCTTAATTTCCACTAACTACGCTTGGCATTTACCTCATCATTCTTTAATTTAAAAACAAAAAATTTAAAAACACATGCATATCAACAATTTTGTATTCAGTCTTTTCATCTTCGGTCTTGATATTCTCCTCTTCCTCTTCCTTGGGTGTCTGGTACCAAATAATAAACGTCTGAAAATTCAAAAAATTCAAATGGTAACTGTAATAAATAACTATAAGATTCAAACCTCAACAGATTATTGAGTAATTTCAGTTTGTGAACCACGATAATTTTCATCAATCTTATTCTTGGCCCTAGGCACCTCTGTTTAAGTCTCCATTTAGCCTTTTTGTATTGCTAAATAATGGTTGATTCTTATTCTTGTTTTATCATCCGAACATGTACTGTCAGCAATTTCTTTACCGGTTTGTATTAAAGGGGAAGTGATGCTTCAGGAACTTGAATGTTTACTGCCGTTGACTTTCCATTTTGTACCTGATTGTTCAACTTAATATAATTACTGTCATCCTGCCTGTCGAATGTATGACTAATTATGTTTATTTCATGACTTTCGCTATTATGTGACTTGTTTTGCAGGTTAGTATGGCCAGTATTTGTGTCGATTTGCAATTCATTTTCGTTATGAATTGCATTCTGGGTTGCCTTACCCTTCCATACTTTAGAATTGCTATTAGTGCTGATTTTTCTGCCTCCTCCTAAATACGATTAATTTGAAATGTGTGATATGAATATGCTCGATTTTATGTATTGTATTTATAAATTAAAATAATTACCAACAATACAATGCAATTTTTTGGTACTTGAAAATCAAGCTCCAATTACCTTTAAAGAAAGATACATTACTTTAGCAATTTACAGCACCAAGCCTACATTCGAAAAATAAATGGTTAAAATGACTAACATGTTATTTGAGAATAAGAACTAACCTGGTAGATTTGTATAATGATAAATAATGCCAAACAATTCAATAACCTGCAATTAATAATTCTAGTGTAGTAATATGTCAAGAAACAATTTGTAACAAAGCTTCATGTTTGTGTTCAACAATATTAAAGAATCCAAATACTAATTGATTTGGAACCTAATTATACATTCTTAAAATAGTATAGACATATTTTATAATTTACATAAAAATGAATGCCCAAATATACAAGTTTCTTCTCATAAATCCATAGGTTACAAAGAGCTTAATATGTAGAAAAAATATGTAAAAGGAAAAAAATCTATTTCTTCTTTATTTATAGCTCATCAAATTTCTCAAATATTCACTGGATGATAAACTAAATGCAAGAAATGCAAGAAATATTTCTTATTCACTTAGATTTCTAGGTCTCTTTAGTTTAGTATAAAATTGTTTTGCAAATAATACTAAAAAAAGGACATACATATGGTTTCAGCTTACCTTTTATAAAAATATTAATTACTGCTAGTAAATAAGCTTACTATCTTAATAATTACCGAATAGAACGATTACATATAGAACAACGTGATGCATTGGCTAATAAGGTTAAATTTCAATAATTTTTATTTGGAACATACTTGAATATCAAGATCTATTTACCTTTTAAGCAACATCATTATTAGCAGCCTTCCTCGTAGCATTTACAACAATAAGCCTACATTCAATAAATAAACGGTGAAAGTGCCTGAAATGAATTAAGAATAAGAACAAACATGAAATAATGATATAATGATGAAATAAACTGCCAGATAATTCAATAGCATTCACCATTCAAATATAGATTGGTTTTGAAATTAATCATTCATTCTTAAAAGAACATATAAACACCATTCAAATATCTGTAAATAGTTCCATATATAAATATTAGTCACAAATATGGTATTGAGAAAAATACAGTAATCATCTAATACAGTTGAGTACGTCTAATATTTATTGCTTGATTCACAAATACGATATCAATGCCACTTAAATGTGATTACATACATTTAAATAAACAATTAATTAGAAAATGATAATTGTAAATTTTATGCTTATTGATATTAATAGTAGTAATTAGTATCCATTTTCGATTTACTGCCAATTTAGATATTTAACTTTCCTTATGGACAGCTAATATGTTATACTAATTGTTTATATTCCTTGTGCTTGGAATTTTTGAAACAAAAAAATTCATATACATGACAAAACTTGATCAGTTCATAAGCAATTCACATAGTGTTCAGCAAAATAGTAACAAATGGTGTTATAAGAAGAGTTTTATTTTTAGTATACAAACACAAAAATCACTGTTTTATTTTCATTTTTAGTCTTGTCAATTTTATTTTCAGTTAATAAACATAAAAATGCTGATGCTTTTATCTTCGGTTTTTAAACAATTTTATTAGTTTTTAAACTTTCTAAATAAGAAATACAGCTTTCTAAATCAAAGTACTTCTTGACCTCACATTTCAATTATTAAACAATTTTATATGTGAAAAAAACGATGATGTTAATTGTTTCGACATTTTTGTAGAGTTGTTAATTAGAAGTTGTGGCAAAAGCACAAACTCTATTCTCTATGGTTGTTATTCAGATAAGGGTTGAGCTATTTTTCTACTCATTCAAATATAAATATGGAAGAAAAACGAAAAAAGAAACTATTTGTGTACTCGCATTGCTAATTAAAATGCATATCAGTCACTTGCATCACATCATAAGTTCTCACTTGCATTGCTAATTAAAATACATCAAGCATTATACAATGTCTAGATTTTAAAACCGAGTACAGTTTGTACTCGGTTTTAAAACTGAGTACTCAATTTTGTACTCAGTTTTTAAAACTGAGTATAGTTTGTACTCAGATTTAAAACTGAGTATAAATGCTCAGTTTTAAAACTGAGTACAGTTTAGTACTTGGTTTTAAAACCTTATCGTCCAAGACATACACATTGCTGACCAAGGTGCATGCAAGTGACAACTTATGATAGTCCTTGCCATTTTACTCATGATAGAACTAATCAACACTACTTGAATTACATTGATCTTATTTTCAAAATAAATTTCAAAATGATATTAAAGTAAATATGTGATTAGTAAATGTTCGGAAAAAAACATGTCAACAGCCTTGAGACTAAAGGAACCGTGAGAATGGAATATACCTTATAAAAATAAAACAAATCATAGAAAAAACAATTTATCATAAAAATTGGACAGTATAAAAATAAAACATATTAACAATATTATCACTTGCATGAATTTTAACTATAGGTCATTCAATTTTGTTAAACAAGTGGAATACCTTACACTTGCTGAAGGGAGAAAGCGTTGGCTTAGGGCTGTGCACAAGTAATAATGCTCATTTACAATTTTGCCCTAGGACATTTTAATTAATTTCGGATTAACCATGGCTTCCAACGATAAAAAGTGTTGGCATAGTTAAAATTATAAATGTTTATTTTTACTAACACAATTATTATACGGCAACGCTTTAATACTGTGATCAAACAATGACCCAAATAAGTGTTGCCAAATGGATGTTATGGTGTAGTGAAAAAAAATGGAAAAAGAGATAAACAAGCAAATCAAATAGTATTATGCCACATAAGCTAAACATTATAATGAAAATGCATGGTCTCGGTGATGGACCTTACTGGATTATCTTTTATTCGTATTTTTTGTTATTATCATCCATGTATATTCTGTTATTTGTGATATTTGGTGCACTTACCGGTAAGCTTGTAAGAACATTAAATATACTAGTATGGAGCCCATGCCAATGGCATGGGTAAAGCTTATGCTTTACAACTAATTAGATCCACTACAAGGCTGTCAATTTATGATTGAATACAAGGTGGGTACGTGACATTTAAGTCGATGCAATACAAAACATGTTAACTTAGTGAGAGTGTAACACTTCTCTGCTGAATCCCCAGTAATTTATGATTAGAGTATGTATATATTTATATTTATATTAAACTAAATTAAATTTATACCCTAACTTAAAAGTATAATCTTTTAACTCCAATAAATATATGAATAAAGTGACGTTGATGGAAACGTTCATATAGTTTTAATTGATATTTTAGTGATGAGTAGAAACATATAGCTTATGTGCACCAAATCCGAGAACTTCATTATCTAATATACTATATATATATATATATATATATATATATATATATATATATAAACTGTAGTAGGATTGAACAAGGTATAGAGTAGTAACAGCTTTATACAACAAAATAGTTAAGCAAGTGGGGTCAAGACTTGGAAAAACAGCAAAGCGGAACCAATTACTTAAACAAGAACATCAGCATGGCAAAAGATATGCAGGACCATTCACATATACAAGTTCACATAGGTCATAAATATAAGCTGATATGAACAGATACACGCACCCATACAGTGTTCAAATATTCGTGCCTACCTAGAGAAGAACGCGCAAATGAATGCCAGGGAAAACACAGCAGTAAATGTTCAAATATCCAAAATACTCGGCAGCCAAGTAAGATTGTGAAAGTATGCAAAATAGGCTCATAATTATTTATACATACACCTAACTGCTTATGATAAGTTTAACAGTAAAAGGAATAATGAACTTAATCGCAATGCAAGAATCAATGTAGAAGATGATAACAGCTGCCGCATGTTTGCCTTTACTGCTGTTCGAATATGCATACAGTACGCATACCCATGCATCTCAGCTCACACATGATACATTCGCACACTGTCAGAAAATACACACGCACATGTAGGAAATAAAGCAATGCAAAGACAGGACCCAAACATACGACAGCAAGTACAAAGATACAAACAAAAGTGATAACTCATGCATACCCAACTGTATATAATATATAAAAGAATTTTATGTATGATTAATTTAATTTATTTTAAAATATAAATATATATAACCACACTTATTTATTTACTAGTTAAAAATATCAAAGTTAATGTTTACGTATTGTTCTATACAAACCCACTTGCAGCATAACTATAAAGCTACTCAGATATATGTATAGGAATGCATATAGCAATAGGAATAGTGAAAGAGAAATTCAGGTTACATAAAATAAAATTAGTAAGAGGAAATCTAATGCAAGCAACTCAACCCCTACAAAACCTCTCATAACACATGTACATGAATTCATTTTCAAGTCTCTAGACCTAGAAACACTCACACACGCTCAAATAAAACACGCATGAAATAAAATGGGAAAAGCTTCAAGTACTCAATGCTTGAAACAATATAACACAGGAATAGCTAATACAAGAAAAACAGGAAAATATACTCAATTTAGTAACGCACGCAAGAAGGAAAGGAAAGCCAAAGCTCCAAAGGTTTGCACGCAAGAAAAAGAAGTCAGGTTCCAGTTCAATTTTTTTTGATGCAACATAAAACAATTGGTACAACTCAAACTCCACACTTGACTAGCATATATTTTGTGAGAGAATTTCTCACCTGTAAACTGTGCACTCATCTTCTTCTTCTCTAGTTTAGAATGTACGCACCCAAGTCCCCATTGCTTCTACCAATGGATCAATTTTCCGACTGCTTTAAGTATAGATATGCGTTGAGAGTCATTTATTTGAGACTGGATATTTCTTTAGTTTTTTTTTACTTTATCTTAAACTTGAACAGAGAGGAAGCCGGTTTTCATGAAGTCCGTAATTGAAAGATGAAGATGAGAAGTATATCTGTGAGCCTATATGAAGAAAAAGAAAGTGATTTTTCTAGAGTTTACACGCACGCGCACGCACACACATATATAATACTCCTCCCTTTGACAAAATGCTTAGAAGGTTCAAATTTACATCATCAGCATAAGTTTTATTTATTTTAATCTTACCCAAAAGAGTCCACAAATGATGAGATATGTTCATCTAATTAAAACCTAGTCTAGCTAAATTAAAACATTACAAGTGTGTAGATTCAGCTGTTGTCATTATTTGGTAAACACAGAACAAGAAGCAGTTCAAGTGATGTTTTTATTCATACTTTCATCTTCCATTCATGTGCTGCCCAAATATTTTGGTCAAATTATAGTAGTTACAGGCTGTTGGAAGTGAAACTGAACTTATAATGTAACCAATCTGTCTAATTATACAAAATAACGGGAGCCTATTTAAGAGTAGCAATATTAAACTGCCTTAAATATGTGCGTTACATTTACATTTTTGAAAACAAAAAGCGAACTGGAGGTGGATCATAAAAATTGACAATTCTGAACAACAAATCTAGAATTTAAAGCATAAGTAAATACAAAAATAATGCCATAATCTTACATGATGTCTCTTAAGTCGTGATTCCCTTAAGTCGAATTCCCTTAAGTCGCGATCCCCCCTGAAGTCTGAAGTCGAAATTGAATGAATCGCGCAATTCGCTGAAGTAAAAGAAGCGGCGATTCCTTGAAGTTTTAAGAAGCGGTTGATGGTTGAAAGAATCGAGCGATTATTCCCTGAAGTTTTAAGAAGCGGCTGATGATATGAATTGCTTGAATAGCATCGCTTATGCTAGTTCACCCGCAAATCTGACGCCCCAAATCATCGCGGGAACCATCACAGCCGTCAACATGATGCAGCCCCCCTGATTTTCACCATTAATTTAAAGATCCGCTTTTTCGTATGCTCAGATTTCGGGTAGTGTAGCGTTTCTCGAATAGCATAACCTTTGAATGGATCGAGCGACTATTCCCTGAAGTTTTAAGAAGCGGCTACTGGTTGAAAGAACAAGCGTTGAGAAGGGGATTACGGCTGGGCATTGTTAGGCGAACAAAAAAAATTAGACCGCCCTTGCATGGTCTTACCAAATTACCTTTTGTTATCCCTATTTTCCTCTGTTCTTTAAATTGTTAATCACGAAGAAATCTAGTTCTAATGAAACCGACCAATATGATTCTAACTCAAAAAAGTGAATGTTTCGTTCAATTTGTAGAAATAAACAATGAAGATGTAATTTTTTTTTTATTTGTTAGGGTTTAGGTTTCACGAACGAAATCGTTTGAGAAGGAGAAAAGCGAAGTGAACGAACATTAAAAAGTAAGAATTAATAAGGAATGGTAAAAAGTAAAAGGTTAGAATTGAATATATTTTATTTTATAATATAAATGTACTCCCTTTAGCAGCTTGATTTACAATGGAGTGAAAATAAATACTGACCCTTCTTCACAATTTTTGGAGTGTCAATAACAATGCCCTTAGGGCTACGGATGGAAATAATTGCTCATTTACTTTTTTGCCCTAACAACATTGGGTTAATTTCAGCTTAACCAGATTTTCCAACTCAAATAAGTGTTGGCAATAAAAATAATTATAAATAATTATGTTGGATCACACATTTCTAGCATAGCAATGCATATTGTTGTGATTAATTTACAACAAAAATAAGTGTTGTCAATTGAAAAAAATAAGTGTTACAAAATGACTGTTATGGTGTAGTGGTAGTAACTTGAAAATGATCGGCAAAACCAATTAATTTCAAGTTTACGACCTCTTTATGGTTGTAAGATTAATTTGGAAAATAAGGTAAAACATCTAAGAACTTGTGGTTGTCTGTTCATAAAGTCGAAGTTGACAGTTGAAGACATTTCAAATGTACTAAGGGCTCCATTTGCTGTATTAACAAAAGAAAAGAGGAACATGGGCTTGATGTGATGAGCAGACGGTAAACAAGGAGAGTATCGTTTCTCTCGTTCTCTTGGCTACTAGATTGTCACGGTTATGAGTAGGCCCCTTTCATTTGAATGCTCTTGTCTTTTCTTTGTCCATGGCTCCTCTTCATGCATGTATGTCCAAATCTTGTGTTTAATGCGACTATCATTTGTGAAATATACAAGGTTCTAAAGTCCGGTCGAAACGACGAAGTTTCGGCCATCTCGACCCGGTTCTGGTGCATACCGAACCAGAACTTTACCAAAAAACTGACCTGGTTCTTTTAACCCAAAAACAAAATCATAAAATACAAAAGTTGCGAGCTTGTACGGAAGCGTCATGTGATGCAAATCAAAAAACAAGGAAGAATAATTCACCTTCAATTATCTCAATCAATTCCTGTCTACCTTTATAAAAAAACAAAAACAAAAAAAAATTACCGTGATTAAAATTCCATGTTGCTCTATAAAACCAGGTTAATTCATGATTACATAACAAAGTCATCTCTTCGCTCAATCTTTGTTCTGCTTCATCATCATCGGGTTCTTTTGTTCGACCTTGGCAGCATCATCGATCGACCTTGGCATAGATCTCGAATTGACTTTGGCAGCATCAACATTGATCTCGAATCGATAGAAAAGCAATGACAAAGTTTTTCTTCTTCTTTTTTTCCCTCTGGTTTGCGTTCGAATCAGTGGACTAGGGCACAAGAAACATCTTCATGTGGCTAGGCTAATGAGAACTATAGGGAATTGGGTCGGGTTTAAATAAATGGATTATGAAGTAATTACAGTTGGAGTTTATAAATAATTGGGGTTTAAAATATTTGGGCCAGGTTTATAAAATGATTTCAATATGCAAATAAATTTGGTTAGCTCTCTAATATCTAGTAAAACAAATTCTATCATGCAAAATAATATATTGTTTAGTATGCATAAAAATGTATTAATGTTGAAATTATTTTGTTTCTCATTTAGGTAGTCGATTATGGAAAATCGTGATACGTTTAGAATTATTGTACGGCGGTTTGGAATTATGGATATCAACATAATTATGATGGTATGTATACTTTTAACAATGTCCCTAGTTACAGATATTCTATGTCTGACTATACCGGAGGTTATTCGTTTTGTGGAGTAAATGAACTGTATCTTGTTGAACCATTAAGTACCCAAGATGAACTATCGCCGGTACCATTTGATAATATGATGACGACATTTTTAAATTCAAATCAGATGCAATAGTATGCTTTTCCATCATATTATAACCCAACACAAGATAAAGATAGTGCTGAACATAATTTATATAATGCTCAGAGAAATATTTTTGGTATTAAATTTTTATGTCGTATGATTTGTATCATCTACGTAATGTGAATAATTAGTATAATTGACTATTAGTATTGCATATTTATTTATGTATTTATAAAAGAAAGTACCAGAATTCACAAACGGGATTAAAGCGGAAATTCTGAAACGGAACTAGACTTTTAAAAAATTTCAATGATTGGAACGGAAATAGAAAACGAAATATCGAACCTTGAAAATATAAAAGAGTCCTAATCACGATATTAGTTTTTGCACTTTATATTTTCGACAAGTTATAGAATACACGGAGAGTTTTGAGCTTGTTTTAATATATATATATATATATATATATATATACGAGTACATATGCACGTCCATATGAGTCTGCATTTAACCACAATGTGCATGCATTTTTATTTGTACCCGTGGAAGTAGATTTGATAGTAGCATCCCCACATTTGAACGCCACCTAGGCAGAAACCGCTATTTTTTTGTTTAGACTTCAATAACTTCTTCATACTAACTCGGAATCAGGCAAAACTTCGACCGATGAACTTCTACCTAAATTACAGACAATATGGTACACTCAGATACTTCATCTTGTGAACGCACACTGTAGTTCTCCAAGGGGACTGACAGTTTACTTAGAAAATAACATGGCACAACATCCTCTTATTTGAACTCCGCCTAGTGCAGAAGCCGCTATTTTTTTTATTCAGACTGCTATATTTTCTTCATACTAACTCGGAATCCGGCGAGACTTCGACAAATTAACTCCCACCTAAATTACAGACAATATGGAACACTCGGATACTTCATCTTATGAACGCACACTGTAGTTCTCCATGGGGACTGACAGTTGTACTTAGAAAATAACAGGCTACCACATCCCCATATTTCAACTCCGCCTAGTGCAGAAGCCGCTATTTTTTTGTTCAGACTGCAATAACTTCTTCATACTAACTCGGAATTAGGCGATACTTCGACCGATGAACTCCCACCTAAATTACGGACAATACGGTATAGTTGGATACTTCATCTTGTGAACGCACACTATAGTTCTCCATGGTGACTGACAGTTGTACTTAGAAAATAACAGGCTATATCCCCACTTCAACGCTCACTGTAGTTCTCCATTGTAACGTATCGGATTTTGCCTGCTCGAAAATCGACATCCGTACTTCACATTGTACTAGAATGCCGCAGATTCGACCGTTCAAATCCGATTCGCCGGAGCTTATAACACAGTTAAGTAAATAACACAGCGGAATAAAAAGAAATCAATGATATCATATACAACTCCAATGAATACAATATCCAGAATGATATACAACAATGATATCAATATGATACAACAAAATCAGAGATACAAGAAATAGCAGCGGAAAGAAAAGATAACATCAGCAGCGGATAGAATGTCTCCAATAAAATGCTCCAATCCATAGCTAGCGAAAAGCAAGGTCAGTCGTCCAGGGACTGACTAGCTCCAGATAATCTACTCAACCTGAATATCTGAGAAACCCAACTCTAGACTGCCCGTGTGGAAAATAGTGGGCACCCAGAGTTTAGGAAGGGAACAATAAACTCCGGATCAGTCATGGGACTGGTGTGAGCAACAAAAACAGTTTATCTTTGAAACAAGCAACAAAGGCTTTTAAACATTGAAATCCGCAATGCTTTTCGAAAATGAAACTACCATAAGGCCTCCCACCACACACACAATGCAATCGCAGAATTGGAGGAGATTTCTCCTTATGATAGTCAAACATGCTTATTACGCAAAATCAAAACTCTTTAATATTATTACTAGTGCATAGTGTGAAAATATTTCGAAAATACAATATTAATCTTAGCCAGCATACAACATTTCATCGTATGCCTACTATAGCTACTACGTTCAATAGCAGGTTACCGCCACATTCCATAGCAGGTAATACAACTAACACCGTACAGGGTTCGTATTGTTTCTTTGGATTTCCAACAAATGATCTGGCTAAGGAACTTCCTTACCGAAATAGAAACGCCTCTGGAAAGACGCCCCGAGAACCTAACCGGATCTCTGCAAACAAAAGGCCGACGCTACCTCACGCTCTAACCGAGCTGTAACTAGGTAACTAACACACGAGTCATGTCATCCCCCGGTCGTTACCGACCTTTATCTGAGCGCTCGATAACCAACATCACACATAATAAATAAAGTGTATCCACATGAGTAAGTATCTGGGCTCCATACCATGATACCACCCTTTATTCAGAAGGAAATGACATACCCTAGGGGCGCTACCCCTACAAACCTTTGTCGCAACATTCCTGTTTCGACCATTACCGGGTTGTGAGGCTCGACGAAGTCTCATCCACAAAGCTACGCTTTTTCACAAAGCCACGCTTTTTCACAAAGCCACGCTTTTTCACAAAGCCACGCTTTTTCACAAAGCCACGCTTCGATCAACAAATGATCAGCAGCACTTCGTATGCCACATTACCAAATTGGGAATGTATCACTAGTAACCATCAACTACATAACCTCTGAGCTCGTACGTCTCAGAGAAGGGTGTTAAGCTAAGAGAATAAATTCTCCGCCACCAACAGAAATGTATTTGATAGAAACCATCTTTACATCTCAAAGTGTAACGTCAGACACACATCCATACAAGTCTGTTCCGGGTTCGAACAGAACCGAAGGCACTTCCAAAGAAGCCCTTGCAAATCCGAATAATTTCTAATCACGTCCGGACTTCCCATCACAAAGGGTGATAAAATCTCTATACCGGGGACCAGTCGGTGCAGAGACATTCGACGAGTTGTCCTTTCATTTTCGAAAATATCCGGTCTTCACCACCGGTCTTCAAATGCTATCCATATACGTCGTATCACTATTCGGAATGGGTTATATGACACAAAGGTCCTTTCCCGGCTAAACCGAATAACGAGCGCAATTAAAAATCATATGGATATTGGGGTCTCAATTAAATCACAGATAAAGCCCAAAACTTTTCATTCGAATGGTTAAAACAGATTACCATTTCCAATCTTTTAAACAAAAAGATTCATTTTAAAAACCTTAATTGGTTTAAACAATTTCCACACTTTTAATCTTTTAGACAAAAAGATTCAATTCACAAAGTTAACCCCATTTCACAAAGATTCATTCATAGATTTTCAAATCGATTTCCATTTCAATTTGATTAACTCGTTAAATCTTTAAATCAAGATTTAACTCATAGCTTTCAAAACTAGTTTCCAAAGATTCATTCATAGTCTTCCAAAACAATTCCATTTCAAGTTAGATTAACTCATCCGGTCTTTGAAATCAAAGACTCATTTCATAGTTTTCAAAACATTTCAATTCCATTTCAAACTTGAAACCGTTCAACACAAATTGGAAGTTCATTACTTATGCGAAAGCTTTTACTATTTGAAAACAAATAGTTTCGTTTCATAAAAATCCAGTTATATTTACACGAGTTAAAACCCTTGAATTAAATTCAAATTCCCAAATCAATACTTTTAAAATGGTTTAGCCCATATATAACTTGTACAACATCTTTAATCCCTAGTTTCAAATCATAAGATTCAAACTTGAATTCAAATTTAAATCAAATTATTTAAATTTTCAAAACTCGATTAAGTTATTCGAAATAACTTTTATCTTTGAAATTCCATTTCAAAAGCTTTTCATATTAAACCCCAATTTCCAATTTCAAAATCAATTGAAATTAAAATTTCAATTTCAAAAACATCAAATTTAAATCATTTGTGACTTAACCGATTTCCACGTGAAATCCATATTGGTATGTGTATAGTGTAGTCCAGGGATTTTTACACAATAGTGCACAACATCAATCATCACAGATATATCGATAAGCTGTATAATCGATAACGCTTATCTTCATTCACAGATTCATAGATAAAGTCAATTTATCAGTCACAAAGATTCATCATTACAATTCGATGTGGGTTTCGGATAACCAACTGGAATCCGACTCCCTGTCGCATCGAAATTCAAGTGTCGTTTTACGGGCAAAGGGTTGCATATTCACATAGTAATATATCACAGAAACAGATATATATAAATCGCAGATAAGTAAATTACAGATCACATCATAAATCAGGGTATATCACAAAGCATCACATATCAGGGATATCAAACAATTCAATTCAAGGCATCTCATACCAACATTGATAAGCAATCCAATCAATTAAAAAAAGGATTTATTAATAGTTCAAATCTTAATTAATTCAATTTAATTTCTAATTAAATCAATTATTTATGAATAAATTATCAAATCCTGATTTATTTATTTACAAATCATCTGGTATTAATTAATGAAATTAATCATCTTAATTATTTATCTTCATTTATTACCTTTACTCGGTTAATTATCTCTTAATTAATTATTCTTAATTTATCATAATAATTAAATTAACCTTCAAGTTAATTTCATACTTAATTATCTCTTAATAAATTTCATTTAATTAATTAATTATCTCGTTAAAACTTATTTCCTTAAATATATTTAAAACTTGCTTAAACGCTTTACTTTTGAAACAAATTACTTTGAAACTTTTGCATTACAAACTGGTACAAGTTTTCTTTTAAAACCAGATACTCAACCCACTAAAACCCGAGCCCAACGCTCAAGTCTCCCCGAGTCAACTCGTCACTTGTGATTTCTCCACTTACTTCGAGTCACTTACGCACTTACCTCGAGCCTTACCCGAGTCGCTCCTTTCTTCTCCAATCATCATCAGTTCGAAACACCCAAACATGCACAGGTGCACGTGCACGTGTACCATCACTCCGGCCATCTTCGACCAACGCCGACCTCTTTAGAAAGTCGCCGATGCTCCAATCAACATCCTATCCACCCAGATTCGTGAACGACCCAACAAATCAAAATGTGCAATTCGAACGAACCCAGCAACAAAAATCGATCATCCAAAAACCCACCGCATCACCACCTCGGCCCGTTACTCGCCACCGGAAACCGCCCAGAGATGCATCGACGTCCCCTCGCTCGATTCCCCACCTTGCGATCCAGTCCGGCCTACCCCCGTTGACTCAATCCCCTAAATTCTGACATCGACCAAAGTGGTACCTTAAACCCTAATTTCGAATAGTACCATCGCCATGATCAACTAAAAATCACGCGAGCATTTTTCCCTGAATTCCCTATTCGCAATCTACCTCCGACGTGAAACTCGATCCACGAATCATCAACGATCACCAGAATTTGACGAAAATTCCAATCCCGTTCAACCTTTCTTTTCTTCCAATATATAAACTTAAAAATTGTGATTCTATTTTCAAAAATCATTATTTTTAAAGACGAAACTAATTATGAAATCCAAACATGAAATTTTAACAATCAAATTTCTGATTTGTTTTTGTCTTTCACTGTTCTTCTATCTTCTAATCAATTTCTCTGTAAATTCTTGTGGGAACAATTTTTTAAGATAATATCTGTTTCATACAAACAATTTCCTTTCCAAGATTTTTAACCTAGCATTGTTTATATGAATAGATGTGGATTTATTTTGAATTGAGTTGAACCTGGATTAAAGAACAGAGCAAACATATATACAGATTTGCATCATTATTTACAAGCATGCAGGCACATTCAACAATTATACAAACATACTTTAAGTATTTCCCTATGCAAAACACAATTCCATATATTTTATGAGGATAGTTCATTAACAGGAAAAGAATAAAATTTGGGTTTAGAGGTTCATTCACATGTAATCCTGGAAGTTGATTTTTAAACTAAAAGTATAACCTGTAATAATTTTAACAGGGTTTTATTTTCTTGTTACCAGGGACATATACACTCTCAATATATATATATATATACATATATATATATATATATGCAGGCATAACACAAAACCATATCAGCAAATAACTTTCAATATGACCACTTACAAACCCATGATTCAAACTAACTCAGGTCTAAGATGAGTTTACTTACTGATCTAAAGAAGAAGATACTAGGTCAAGTTACTCACAAGCATCAAGAAATCAAAACAAGGTAAGCTTCTAAAAATAAGAGTTGCTCACCTGGTCTAAAGAAGAACAAAAGAAGAACAGAGTTGCTCTAACACATTGAACATGCTTGAGAAAATTTTGCAAAACTGAAACTCGATTTGAAAATTTGTATGCCTTTGTTGTTTTGATTCCAGAAACCTTGTCTTGCTTGAGAAGGTAGAAGTTTTAAAACTGGAATGTTTTTCAGGTTTGATGCTTTTCCAGTTTGCATTTATTTATGAACAAAAAGAAAAGGAGATTGATATGTAGAAACAAGTTTACAGGAGATGGTATGCTTTTGTACAGGGTATATTATTTTATACAATAGAAAGCATGGCTGATATGTTGTATATACTTAGAGATGCTTTATTTGTACTTGCTTTGCAAGCTTGTCTCGGCTGGGAGATGATGTTATGGTGGCTGCATTTATGAGTTTGTACAAAGTTTACTTTATTTTATATTGAGGCTGATATGATAGGTTATGGTGGCTGCATTACTTTTCTTTTGCTAATGCCTTTACAACTTAACTTGGCTGAGAGGATAGCAGTAGGTACAAATGTTTACTTCTTTGTTTACATGCATCATTTCTTTTGTGTACTTATATAGATATTTATTTTTATTTCCTTTGCTTGCCTGGTTTTGTGCTTTGTTTCCAAGATTTTCAACTTGCATGCACTCGAAAGTATTACTTTGTTCTTATTTTTAAAATACTTCTTGTCTGGTTACATACTTTATTTGCATACATAAAGTTGTTTTATTTTTGTTTTGTTTGTTTTGTTACTTTGTATTGACTTTTGCAATTTGTTTGTATATATGTAGTTATAATTTTATTTACTTTACATTGTATAAAACCATATAGTTTAATTTATAAATCTCAAAGTTCTTCATATATGCTCAAATACATATATATTCACATATATGCAATATTTACAATATATTTAAATTTAAATGATTTATATCAAATTTATTTTGATTCGGGGAAACTCGCTTTCATTTTCAATTAACTATACAATATTAAATTCAAAAATTCATTTAAATTATCAATTTAAATTCATAAAAATCCGGGATCATTACATCCATGGTGACTAATGGTTGTACTTAGAAAATAAAAGACTACATCCTCATATTTGAACTATGCCTAGGAAAAAGCCGCTATTTTTTTTGTTCATATTGCAATAACTTCTTCATACTAACTCGGAATCAGGCAAAACTTCGACCGATGAACTCCCACCTAAATTACGAACAATATGGTACACTCAGATACTTCATCTTGTGAACACAAACTGTAGTTCTTCATGGGTACTAATAGTTTACTTAGAAAATAACATGCTACCACATCCCCATATTTGAACTCCGCATAGTGCAGAAGCCGCTATTTTTTTTTGTTCAGTCTGCAATAACTTCTTCATACTAATTCGAAACCCGGCGAGACTTCGACCGATTAACTCCCACCTAAATTACGGACAATATGGAACACTCGTATACTTCATCTTATGAACGCACACTGTAGTTCTCTATGGGGACTGACAGTTGTACTTAGAAAATAACAGGTCACCTCATCCCTATATTTGAACTCTGCCTAGTGCAGAAGCCGCTATTTTTTTGTTCAGACTGCAATAACTTCTTCATACTAATTTGGAATCCGGCAAGACTTCGACCGGTTAATTTCCACCTAAATTACGGATAATATGGAACACTCAGATACTTCATCTTGTGAACGCACACTATAGTTCTCCTTGGGGACTGACAGTTGTACTTAGAAAATAATAGGCTACCACATCCCCGTGTTTGAACTCTGCCTAATGCAGAAGCCGCTATTTTTTTTGTTCAGTCTGCTATATTTTCTTCATACTAACTCGGAATCCGGCGAGACTTCGACAGATTTACTCCCACCTAAATTACGGACACTACGCCATAGATTGCATACTGCAACACCAAAGAAGTGATGCAGGAAGTGCCAAAAAATGTTGCTGTAGGCTAAAAAAGGGCAAAGGCAACACTTTCTCGGTGATGCATTTTGCCGCGTTGCCGCAGACCTCAAAGGCAACATTTTGACTATCTAAGGCAACATAAGAAATATTGTTGCAATAGAACCCTATTTGGGTCTATGGCAACATCCATAGGTGTCTGTACCAACATTCCAAAATATTGCTATAGATATTAACTTTCTGAAATTATGGGGCCCACAATGTAGAGCATATTTGATTTTTTAATAGAAATAAATTTTTATTTAATAAAATGCTATTGCACAGAATTTGATATTCAAACAGTAATTTATTTAAATAAATATTTTATTTCAACATTTAAAATAGTACAAATTCCTGACTCCACTATTTTACAATTCAATGATAAATAACACCGATATTCACATATACAGATATTCCTCACTACATCACTCAGTTCACTCATTACAAATGCAGTTTCAATTTATATAGACACCGACACTGACAAATATATGACGAGCCGAGTGCCGAGCCGAAGGCGAGTCGAGAAGCGGGTCCGGGCGCAGCGCCGGCGGGGGTCCGGGGCACTGCAGTCCCGGCGGGGATCGACCTAAAATGATGCATCCGATTTCATCCGATTTCGGAAGATCGGGCCTTCTTTGAAACGACGTAAAATGATGCACAAATGAACACCTCCTGCGAATTTGAACACCTCCTCGATGATTGACTTTTGCAACTCTTTCATGGCTTCTTCTGAATCAACCGACCTTTTTCCAGCCATCATTCTTAGCAAATTGTTCAGTGAAAACTGAAATAACCTTGCTTTTAGCTCTGCCTTGGTAAAAGACCTGAAACCATGATAAATAAAAATTGACATTTCATCATACATGTTGCGTGTTAATAAGTAATACATTACCCTTCATCGAACATGTTGCCACAAACTCCTGCCCCTATCACCTAACGAACTCGAACCATTTCTGCACATAGCACAACAAATCCCTTCCTCTACAATCTGTCACAACCAATTCGCATCTCCTCACTAACCCTATGCCTTCACCATCACAACAACCACCTACCTGCCTTCTCCGACAACCCGAACTACCCCTACACCCACCACGTTCACCATCTCCATCTCCATTTAAATCCCCAATCCCCATCACAACTAACCGTTCATCTCCAACCACCACGTCCTCCCCTCAGGTATCAACTTCAACACCTTTCAAGACACCTTGTACATACATCTACTGAAACCATTTTTGCCCCACGACCTGAGCCAACAGCAGCTGCTAGCTTGACCACAGGATCTCCAGTCTCTTCACCACATGCTAAAGGCAGCCTTCCACCTGCCTTTTTTCCAGCACTGCTTTCTTTTGATCTATGGAAGTTAAAACTCTCAACGACCCCTGTGCCATTTATTTCAGCTATATCTGCAAACTCCGCCTCACAATCATCCTCTACAACTTCATTCAGAGGATCAAAACTATTATATAGAAACAAGTTAAAACTACACTCGTCTGAGGCCAATTTCAACTCTGCATTTCTAAAAATGATGAACTGAAGTCCCCTTCAACAAGTCTGGCCTAGCTTCCATGGAGGGAAATCCAATGTCACGTTGTTCATTCTCCATGAATGCGTCAGAAATAAGACTATTCAACATGTACTCATAACAGCCAAGCAGCTCTCCCATAAGCTTCAATTTCTCGGATTCATAAAGAGAGTTTATTAAATTTAAGAATTTTAACGCAGCAAGTATGAAACCGCATTCTTGGATGCTTGCAAATCTGGGTCTAAAAATATTGGATTTGGATCTGAGATTTGCAATGGAAGCAGCTGAACAAGAGAATCTTTGATGACCCACTTCCCCACACCTAAAACAACGCACGGGTTCCCTATAATCCCTAGCCTTGTGCCTTTTTCACGGTTAATTTTGTTTTTGGAAGAAAAAAAAAGACGAAAATATGATTTGGAAATTAGGGATTTGGAAATTGGGGGTGAGAACGAAAATGATATGAAAAGTAAAGCGGGAAAACGAAAATTTGGAGCAAATTGTAGCGGTGATCCAGTTTAACAATCGGATTAAATGTAGACCGTTGGATCGTATTCACGCGGATTGCTAATTTTATTAATTTTTTAATTTGAATACATCTATAGCTACTGCAACATCTTGTTGATACCTATGCTAACACCTTGAAGCGAGTGTTGTAATAGACAAAAATCAACATACCTATCGTTACATTATAGCTAGCAACACCATGTAATTTCGTTGCAGTAGGCCATCTATGGCGTAGTGGGACAATATGGAACACTCGGATACTTCATCTTCTGAACGCACACTGTAGTTCTCCATGGGGACTGAGAGTTGTACTTAGAAAATAACAGGCTACCACATCCCCATATTTCAACTCCGCCTAGTGCAGAAGCCGCTATTTTTTTGTTCAAACTGCAATAACTTCTTCAGACTAATTCAAAATCCGGTGAGACTTCGACCAATTAACTCCCACCTAAATTACGGACAATATGGAACACTCGGATACTTCATCTTGTGAACACACACTGTAGTTCTCCATGGGCACTGACAGTTGTACTTAGAAAATAACAGGATACCACATCCCCACATTTGAACTCCGCCTAGTGCAGAAGCCGCTATTTTTTTTGTTCAGACTGCAATATTTTCTTCATACTAACTCGGAATTCGGCTGGACTTCGACCGATTAACTCCTACCTAAATTACAGACAATATGAAACACTCGGATACTTCATTTTGTGAACGTACATTGTAGTTCTCCATGGGGACTGACAGTTGTACTTAGAAAATAACAGGCTATCACATCCCAATATTTGAACACCGCCTAGTGCAGAAGCCGCTATTTTTTTTGTTCGGACTGTAATAACTTCTTCATACTAACTTGGAATCTGACAAAACTTCGACCGATGAACTCCCACCTAAATTATGGACAATATGGTACACTCGGATACTTCATCTTGTGAACGCACACTGTAATTCTCCATGGTGACTAACAGTTGTACTTAGAAATTAACAGGCTATATTCCCATATTTGAATACTATTTCTCTATGAGATGTAAAAGGGTATATTTGGAATTTCAAAAGGACACCGAGTAAATCTATTCAATGAATTCTCTTTATTAGTAGTAAAGATATATATATATATATATATATATATATATATTTTTTTTGCAAATGCAAACATTATTAGAGATCCTTGTATAGGTGAATGAAAATATAGTCTTACATCATAAAAAATAAAGAAGTTTTCATGTTTATATACTTCTTTCTATCAACCTATATTAGCCCTTAGGGTCAGATAATTTTATGCGAGGGAGAAGACCTATATTACCATGGTTTAACTACATGCGCGCGTGTCGTCCGTCCATCCGACCGACCAGATTCAGGTCTAATGTGTTACTATCTTTTTGCTAGAAAAAATAAAGCCTGTTTTGAACAGTAGTTTTTTCAAACAGATACAAACAACAATGAACAGACACGACTGTTTCAAATAATGTGACTGTTGTCGATGGATGGATGCGACTTTTGGCTCAAAATTGACGCGACTGTTGCAAATGACCGACGAATAGAAACTGTTGTTGGGCAATGCAAATGATTGACGAATAGAAACAAGTGTTGAACGTTGCAATGAATCTTTGATTTAAAAGAATAGAAACAACCTTTTGAGCAGATGCAACCGTTGAAGGCTATAAACGAGAGGAATACTGATCACATTCCTCATCCCTTTTCTTCGTCTTCTTCATTTTCATTATGCTCTCAAATCAAAGCATTATCAAATCACATAGTAGACATACTCATTACAATCTTGTGATTATTCTGTTGTATCTTGGGGAATTTTGCAAATAAAGTTTCAAGTAGATTTCTAAGGCAAGCCTTAGAATTCCTTGTTGTTTTATATCAGTATCTTATTATTATGCATCGACGTGCACGTTTTCGTACAGTTCTTACACTATGTTTTTGCTATTACTTATCGTTTTGGTAATACGACCATCTACAAACATTGCCTGAAGTATGTGCTACCGTTTGATATGCTTATATTGTAGTTTTGTACGTAAACATATAGATCGAGGCTACCACTTTGATTCTATTATAGTCATCATACTGGACCTGAACCGAGTAGTGTATTTGAACATGTGTTTAGTCTGTCACTTTGAATCTAATAGTTCACATAGTCACATTGTACGTCGGTATATTTTGATTTTATAGATTAAAATATTAACAACTATTTTGTATAGATTATCTTACTATTACAACATACATGTGCATGTTTGATAATTTTAGACTCATGTCCAGGTTACGCAAAGTAGTACGAGTTAAGTAGACATCCAAAACTGTTAGATGTAATTACTCATGGCAATTAGAAAACATAAAAAATCCATCATTTATCATGCATGTAAAGTTAAATGTTTTAATTATGTGTTGTTGATAAACAAAGACATGCATTGTCTTTTGAATTTGTATCAAATGATGTGAAATATGTATTGTTAATTCCCCCCTCCCACACTTCATATTATTAACATATGGGTTTACTCAATATCCAATTCGATATTTCAGATTCTCACTGTCCGGATAACAAAATTTTGAAGGTCAATTTATCTTGTATAGGATATTTCCATATACTAACATTGACAAATAACAGTAGTGAAACTAACAATATAGTAAATGTCATGAATGTTACTAAAAGAAAACTTGAATACTTTTTATTATTTGTAATATTTGATACAAACTGATACATGAGTGATATTATGTACAAGTATTTATAGGCTATTATTGGCCCGCTCCATAGTTTTGGAAATTACAAAAATACCCTGGGTTGGACTAGATCAACTATACTTGGTCAAGTTAGTCGTTGTATCCATTTTCATTTCACTAATACTCCCCCTCAAGTCGATCTAGGGTTTTTGAGCTTCCTTCTTCTATCAGCCGCCATCGAAAACTTTAACTTCCTGCTTCAATCTTTCGAACTTTTTCCTTAACAATGGTTTGGTAAGTAGATCGATTCTCTGGTAAGTGGCTGGTGAGTGATTTACACTCAATTTTCCATTGATGACTCGTTCATGAACGAAGTGTAAATCGATTTCCATATGTTTCGTTCGTGAATGTAAGATTGGGTTGGCTGGTATAGTGAACTGTGTTTTAGTTATCGCACCAAATTATCGGTTCTTTCTTTACTGGAAACCCTAATTCATCATGTAATAGGGATTCTACCCAAATGATTTCAGCTGTTGCTGCAGCAACGTTTCTATTTTCTGCCTTCGTATTTGAACGTGATATAGTGGGTTGTTTTCTAGAGCATCAAGAAATAGGGTTTTCACCTAAGTATATACAGTAATCAGTAGTTGAACGTCGATCATCTGGATCTGGGTCACTGGCCCAATCCGCATCTGCAAACCCTTGTATGTTTAAATTGCTTCGTGCTTTCGAATATAACCATGACTTGCTGTGCCTTTTAAGTATCCGAGTATCATTTTATTGACTTCCAATGTTCATCATGAGGTTGCTGCATGAATTGGCAGACCTTGTTGACACTATATGCTATTTCAGGTCTTGTGATAGTTATGTATTGAAGTGCTCTAACAATACTTTGATATTTCTTTTCATTACATATGGCTTCTCCTTTGTATTTTGATAAATGTAGTTTACTTGTCATTGGTGTGGGTAGTAGATTAGCCTGGTCCATTTTTCTTTTGATGAGAACTTCTAAAATGTGTTTCTTTTGATTCAGTATAATTTATGAATTTGATTTTCTCTTCACCTCCCTGCCCTGGAAGTAATTAATTCACCTAAATCTTTGATAAAAAATTCTTTATTTAGGTGCTGAACCACTTTGTTAATTTCTGAATCATTACCTTTCAGTAATTATGGAGTCATCTACATAGACTAATATGAATGTAGCAGTATCTCCACTATGCTTTATGTACAATGAGCTATCTGATTTAGTTGCTGCATACCCCAGTTCAATCAATGTTGTTTTTAGTCTATCATTCCATACTCTATGTGCTTTCTTTAGTCCATAAATTACTTTATTTAGCTAGCATACCATATTATCATCATTGCTCTGCTTGAACCTTTGTAGTTGCTCCATGTACACTTCTTCTTTAAGAACCCCATTCAGGAAAGCATTATTTACATCTACCTATCCGATTTTTCGGTTTTTATGCAGAGCAATTGTGAGAACAATCCTTATAGTAGTTGGTTTTACTACTGGGGAGAAGGTCTCTGTAAAATCAAAACCATATTATTATGTGTGTATCCTTTAGCTACAAGTCTTGCCTTGTATTTATTGATGGTTCCATCTGGATTCTTCTTTAGTTTGAGTGTCCACTTGCACCTAATTATGTTTTTGTGTTCTAGTTTCTGAACTAAATCCCAAGTTTTGTTTTTCATGAGAGCTTGATACTCTTCAGTCATTGCAGTTTTCCATTAGTTGCTTTTTGATGCTTGTTCATATGTGACTGATTCCTCTAGTTTTGAAGTTGCTGTATATACTTTGGGTTTGAAAAATCCTCCTTTTGCTCTTATTATCATGTGATGTCCAATTTGTGCATGTGTTGGCTCATGTGATTGAGTAGCTTCATGCTTATGTATATTTTCAGGAAGTTCTTGCTCATGATCTGATGCTTGCCCATTGTCATGGTTATAATCATCTGAATTGCTTGTGTGCCTTGATGTTTCACTTGATTTCATTGATTCATGTTGCATATCAGCTTCACCATTTGTGGTAGCATCAACTTTTCCATCACATTCCTCATTATACAATGGTATTGGAGGTATAGAAACTTTTGAATTGTATACTTTTTGATTGACTTTCATATCTTTTCCTAAAAAAGAAAAAAACATTTTCATTAAAAGAAACATGTCTAAAAATGATTATTTTACCATTGTTACTCCAACACTTGTATCCTTTTAGTTTTTGTTGAGTTTCATATCCCAGTAATGTGCAAGGTGCCGATCTGAAGCTGAGCTTATGAGCATTATATGGCCTGAAGCATGGGAAGTAGAGATATCCAGATGTCTTCAAGTTTGAGTAGTCCATTTTGATGTTGAAAAGAACTTCACTGGGGTTTTTGAATTTCAATACCTTTGTTGGAAGTTTGTTTATGAAGTAAACAGATGTTCAAAAGGCATCTAGCCAGAATTTGAGGGGTAGAGAAGCTTATGCCATGAGTGTGAGACCTATCTCAACAATATGCTTGTGTTTTCTTTCTACCAAACCATTTTGCTCTAAAGTATGAGGGCATGTAACTCTATATACAATTCCTTTCTTTGCAAAATAAGCTTTTAGTGGTTTAAATTCAGCCCCACCATCTGTTTGTATAGTTTTTAATGGCTAACTAGTTTGCTTTTCAGCTATGTTAACAAACTACATTACTGCATTTAATGTTTCAGCCTTTGATTTTAAAAAACAAATCCAAGTAAATCTAGAAAATGCATCTACAAATGAGATATGGTACTTGTATCCATAGTCTGAATTGATGAGGGCTGGTCCCCATAGATCAACAGCCACCATTTCAAGTGGTTTGGTGTATTTAGTTATGGATTTGGAAAATGCCAGTTTGTGGCTTTTCCCACTTGACAAACTATGCATATGTATGGTAAAGTCGCATCTTTAAAATTGATATTATTATTTCTAAGAACTTGTCTTACAACAGTAACACTTAGATGTCCATGTTTACAATGCCATATGTCAAATATACTTTTGTCATTTACATTACCATATGAGCTTGTGTAGTTACACCAGTTTCTTTCAACACCATCCTTATTATTCTTCATCAGATTGAAAATGTAAAGTCCATTATGTACCTTACCCTGTAGTAAAATGTCCTTGCTTAACCGATCTCTAACTACACAAATTTTTGGATAGAGTTCAAAATAAACTTGATTATCATTGGCAAATTGGGAGACACTTATTATATTCTTTTTGATTTGTGGTACTCGAAGAAAATTGTTCAAGTGTAACTCTCTTTTTCCTTTGATACTTGCATTGCCAATATGAGAAATACTAATAGATTTACCATTACCCATAAAAATAGATTGCGTACCTTTGTATTCTTTGTTGCCTAGGTTCAGATTTTGCAAGTTATTAGTGATATGGTTTATTGAACCTGAGTCAGGGTACCATGCTTCATTTACTACATCTTCTGGTCTAGCCGGAATTTCAACTTCTCCTTGAATCTTGGAGTATTCTCCCTGATTCTTGGAGTCTTGACTGGTGTGCACCATGTTGACATTTGGTTGATAATTTCTATGACTACTACTTGCTTGCTGACTAGTTGAATAGTTTTGATCAAATCTGAAGTAGCATCTATTGGCAGTATGACCATATTTTTCACAAATTTGGCATGTAACTTTATTGGTGTTGTTACTCCATCTGCCACTGCCTCTACCTCTGTAAGTCTGACCACTTCTTTGGTTTTTTTGATCATTTCTTGCATTTTGATTTCTTCCTTGGTTCTTGAATCTGGAGTTTGATGAATTGGATGCATAGTTGATGCTAAAGTCTGAATTGGCTGATTTTCTTTGTTCAAGTCTCCTTTCATGTGCAAGTAAAGCAGAATGCACATATGATATACTTGACAGTGTTTCTTTTGATGAAATAACTGGAACAATTGATTCATACTCCTCATCTAGTCCATTTAAAATGATGAGTACTTAATCATTGTCAGCACCTTTATGACCTGTTGAGCCCAATAAATCACACAAGGTCTTCACCTTTATTAAGTATTCTCTTATTGACATTTCATTTTTGCGTATATTTTGTAGTTGCTTCTTGTAATTCATGACCCTTGTTGATGATTGAGTGTTGAATATTTGTTCTACTGTAGTCCATATTTCATGTGCAGTATTACACCCTTTATTTATGGTAGAAAACTTGCATTGATGGTTGATAATAGCCATGCACTTAGCAGACTATCTTGTTTTGATATACTGTGTATTCTTTGTTGCTGACTAATTCTCCTTCTTTGGTGATATACTTTGCAGGAATTGGGGATGTACCAAGAATGAATTCTTCAAGGTCACATCCCCTAATGTCAATCTGAATTTGGTACTTCCAAAGCAAGAAATTGCTTTCATCAAGATGGATGTTGATGAGTTCACTTCTTGGGTTGATGATTTTCTTGGTGATCTCTTAAGCTTCAGAAATATGGGTGGTTAGAGTGGTATGGTGGGGTGATGATGCATAAGATGTATTATCATCATTTCCTACCATTGAGCAAGAATTTGATCAGATGAAGAGGCTGTCTCTGATGATCTCTGCAGTGCAGCCAAGAACTGGAATGATGACAAGTTTCTGATCAGCTTTTCTCTGGTAAGGCACTAGATGTTTGTCAGCTTGATTCTTGAACTGAATGCACTAGGATCTTGGTTAGGAAGGTGGAAAGGCTCCCCGATGATGATATTTACCTAAGGGGAGAAAACTAACAACACATCCACCTTCTAGATGATGAATATAAACTGATATGAGGGTGGCAAGGTGATTGAATTGCCGTTAGGTAGTGTGATGCTCTGATACCATAAAAATAAACTTGAATACTTTTTATTATTTGTAATATTTGATACAAACTGATACATGAGTGATATTATGTACAAGTATTTGTAGGCTATTATCGGCCCGCTCCATAGTTCTAGAAATTGCCAAAATACCCTGGGTTGGACCAGATCAACTTACTTGGTCAAGTTAGCCGTTGTATCCATTTTCATTTCACTAATAGTTACTACTTGATTTGCATTTTTATAACTAAGAAATCACATATTTTTGAGGTAATTAATTTAAAGGACAAAAATTTATATAATTTTAGTCTCAATGACACGACCTCAATATTTTATTCATAAGGACAAATATTTTTTAAAAATTATTCATAAGGACAAACATTCTTTTAAAATTATTCATAAGGACAAACATTTTTTCAAAACTGATACTGAACTAAAAACTGATACCTAAAAACTGCTATCGATAACTACAAACTGATATCTAAAAATTTAAAAACTGATACCTAAAGAAAGTTGTCCTTCAAGTTAAAATACTGAAGGTCTGTCCTTGAGGCTAAAATGCTGAAAATTTTTGTCCTTGACAATAATTTCCTGTATATTGAACCATATTTTCATTCTGTTGCCTTGCTATATATTTTATACAAAGACATTTGAAACGTGATCCTACTAATTTTAGGTCATATAACAATTCCATGTAACGTCTTTTTAGTTGATAATGTCTTAATCTTCCACCAAATCTTGCATGTGAGTACTAATCCTTTCCCTTTCACTTGATGTAAAAGAATGGATGTACAAAGAAATGAACTGTACGCTGAAATGGTACTTATTCTTCTGGGCTCAATACACAGATTAAATGCTCAAATATTAGTTCTAACTTGGAAGAAGCAAGGTATAATGCAAAAATGTTATCAAAAACATTTAGCAAATCATGTGAATATCTGTACAGAAAGATAGATGTTGCAAACAAAAAATAGAGCGGGAAAACGAAGGAAGAAGAACAATATGATGTATTATATATAGTTACCTGCAGCTGGTCCCCTTGTACATTTTTGCATGTATTGAACAAATATAAAACGCATGTGATATTTATTGGTTCTGCGCTCATACTTCTTTTCATCTGTCTAACGTTGTTATAATTGCACTATGGTGGTACTGTCCAGTGCGTTTTCCAAATTTTCTGTGCCATATACGGTTTTTTGTAAAGCAAATACAACGTACTGTCCGGACATGGTTTGATAGTAAATACCAACACGGCCTTTTCCATTGGTTGCTCATCCATTTCTTATACATGAACCACATAGCCTTTGGACGCAGTATGATTACCTGTTAAGTTTTTTTACTGTATATCTTTTCAAATATACTAATAAAGCATAAAGTGATGTGTCCTTTCCTATAAATATACATCTAGACACTGTTATGTATGTACAAAAATAATGCCGACTGATTTGATTCAGTTGTTTGGTTCAGACTATGAGATTAAAGTTAACGAGTTCGATTGTATAGATCGATACTTATTTGCTTTAATGAATCATGGTAAAAAAAAGCCATTTCTTTTTTTTTTCTCTTTTCTTTTGACAGCTGATATTATAGCAAATAGGTAATTCAAAGCACTCATTTTTTATTTATCTTGTCTTTAATACTGGAAAATAAATCACACTGAGCTGTAGAATTAGAATTAAGTATATAATGCAACGAGAATAAGCAAAAGATAATCATAATGGATGAAGTTGGATTATTTTTTGTTGCATAAGGAAATGTTCTATAAATCAAAAAAGATACCTACATTTGAATGAAGATTAATGACTGTCACCGCTGACATGTGAACTTACTTAAAGATGTTTAGAACAAATATTTCTAGAGCCTATGAATTCATTTTTCAGTAAGGTAAATTATCCTCAGCGTAACAAATGATCTCATATCTACATTTTCCCTTAAATAATTATAAGTTAACCTTTTCTCTTCCTTCATGTTGTCGCTGTATTGAGCGTTATTATTATATTCATGTTCGGTCTGGATTAATTCATGGTCTAAATTAGCTTGCTGTAATGAATTCCCTGTCATATTTTAAATTTTTAATACTAATATAACTTGCTATGAATTTGATTATTGAACTACTATCGCAATCTGAAAGCAACAACAAATAGTAAATGTGTAGTTGAAAATACATTGTGTGGTATTTGTATTTTGGAAATTCATGCCGGCACTATTTTGTGCAAATGCATGTATCACGTTATTTAATCTTATAAGTTATAACCTCATGTTTTGATGTTGCAAATTGTGTTTGTTGTGTTGTATATCCAGCTAATATTTTTTTTGCAACAAAATAGCTAATGTAAACCAATTTCTAACTTACATTCTGTGAACTAAAAATTCAAGAAAATTTATGCCTATCAAAGTTTGAATTCTCTGCGTATTTTGTTGTTTATCTCAGTACTGAATCACTTTAACTTCCCAAGTTTATTGGTTAATTATCCTATAGACTAATTGCGTGTCTTGTGGGTAACTTAATAACTGTAAATTGTTATTCCAGAAAAAAAATACAATTAGAGTGATATTATAACTATACATCTAAAAAAGAATAAAGAAAATCCTAAGCATAACGAAAGGTCTACGGCCGACATTATTTAGTGCACATACAGAAGAGTCCTTTTTCCACTGCCTCAGCTGCTTATTATTAGTAGTACGTAGTAGTAGTATTGTCTTTCATATTCATTCCTTTTCTTTTTCATGTCAAGACTCTTTATATATACCTTCAACTGAAGCTTTACTTCACAACTTGAGATCATATATCTCCAATTTTACACTCATAATATCCAAGGCAAAAGATTATAACTAGATGGGAGTGAAAATAAGCAATAAACTACCACAAGCGGCAAACATAAAGCAAATACTAAAGAGGTGTTCGAGCTTGGGAAAATCCTGTAATAATAAAAGCAAAAATAAGTTGCCAACGGATGTTCCGAAAGGTCATTTTGCAGTGTATGTAGGCGTTAACAGAATCAGATACATTGTACCCATTTCATATTTATCGCATCCTGAGTTTAAGAGATTGCTGCAAAGAGCAGAAGAGGAATTTGGTTTCAAGCATGATATGGGAATCACTCTTCCTTGTGATGAAGTTGTCTTTAGGTCATTGACTTCCACGCTTAGTTAATTGTCTTCTATTCTATTTTTTCTTTTTAATTTTTTTTGAAAAAATAAAAGCAATTGTGGTTGATTTAAATTTGCTATATATATCCGTAATAAGATTTTATGCAGAGCTGATTTCTTATTCATTCAACAACGTCGTCATTTGATTTTATAGAAAATATCAGATGATGGTTCTATTTACTTCATTTTGTGTTATTTCTTTACCCTAGTTTAATTTGGGTTTTAAAGGTATTTGTTCAATTAATGTTTGATAGAAAAAAATTACTAATGACATTCCATGTAATATCACGTTACCATCTACAATACATTACAGAGACGAAATAAGATCTTCTGGCCATTTTGATTTCAATGTTTGTATTTGAATGATGGAAAGCGATAAACGTCCATCCAATTTTACCAAAGAAATTGCTGAAAGCATGGCATATCCCTTAAGATACATGATTTCATTCGTCTATCATACTAACTCTTTCCAAATGATTTTGACACTGCATAAATTATATTACGTTCACATTAAATTTAAGTGCCAGTTAGCTGAAACGCGACATTATTCTCCCATGCTGAAGGTATATTGTGTGCCAAAGGTGTAGGACGGTCATAATTTTGGCCTAGGTGGATGGTGATAGGGTTGGCGACTAGACAAGACAAGATGGAAGGCAAAAAGTAAATGAAACAATAAGGGATTGTGTGGTTTATATAAAAAGTGCTGGAAATTTTTTAGATAGAGATTTTGATTTTTGAAGGAGATAATTAATTAAGATAAACGAGAGATAGGAGAAGAAAAACAAATTTGTGTACAATGAGGAACTAAAACTTTGATTATAAATTTTCATGTTTTTCCTTGCATTTAAAATGAAATACTACATCCTATCTATGTAATTCACATCTTAAATAGACAATGGAGATTCGCTTTATTTATATTTAGAACCATTCTCTAGAACATAATATTTAGAATCATTCACTTTATTCCACTTTCCATATAAGAACAAAAAGATCCAATGATCCACATCTTTTATGTCACCATTTGTGTTTTATTTTATGGCCAAATAGTCGGTCTCTTTTCACATAGGAAAGTCTATTTGGACACAACTCGGTGACACAATTGGTGACACAATGGATCTTCATCATTGTATTGTCTCCTCAAATCCACCTTCTATATAAAAAAAATATATTCAATGGTCCAGATTTTTTATTTCACCATTTGTGTTTTATTTTATGTCCAAATAGCCGGCTCTTTTTCATGTATGTGTGTATATGTGTATATGTATTTATGTATATATGTATGTATATGTATGTATGTGTGCGTAAATATATCTGTGTTTTAGAACATAAATATATTTTTCATATGTATCTCCTTAATTCTCACTACAAGAAAATTACCCTATTGCAACTTGCTATTTACAACTGCCGCCATATGACAGTTGCAATAAATGATCTTCAGCAACTGGCATTTCCTGACCATTGTAATTAATGATCTTTAACAACAGACATTTCCTGACAATTGGAATAAACATATTTTTAACAACTGCATTTTTCTGCCAGTTGCAATAAACATATTTTTAACAACTGCGCTTTTCTACCAGTTGTAATAAACATAATTTTAACAGCTGCGTTTTTCTGCCAATTACAATAAACATATTTTTAACAACTGCGTTTTTCTGCTAGTTGCAATAAATATATTTTTAACAACTGTATCTTTTAGCCAGCTGTAATAGAGATATATAATAGCTAATTAATTTTGACCGTTGTAAATATTTATTTATACCTATTGTCCTAGTCACAAGTTTTAAGTGATTGTGTAACCACTTTTAGGTAAACATTGTTAATTACAAACAATAATCTAACTGAACTCAAAGTTTCCGCTTGGATATTTTAATTAATAACAACTGATTAATACATACTTAATAATTTGTAAATATTAATTTTATAATTAATAATTATAAATGACAGCTTATATATGGCTTTATTTATAATTTATTATAATCAAGGATTATCGATAAATAATTTTTAATTACTAATTATTATCAATAATTAATATTATTTTTTATATTTAATAATTTATTATAGTAATTATCAATAATTAGTAAATTTTAGTTAATATTTATTAATTACATTTATTAATTGATAAATAACATTAATAACTAATATTATATAATTATTATTAGATAACTAATAATTATCATTTAATAATTAATGTTTAACATTTAATATTTAACTAACAAGTAATATTTAATAATTAAGAAGTAATATTTAATACCTAATAATTATTAATTAATAATTACTATTAAATAATTAATTATTAACAGTTACATAATAATTAATAATAAAATTTAATAATTATGAAGTGATATTTAGTATTTAATAATTAATTTTAAATAATTATAAATTAATGATGAATATTAATAAATTAATAATTATCAATAATTAAGACAAATATTTAATAATTAATAATTATTAATCAATATTAATAATTAAGAAGTAAGATTTAGCTACAATTATAATTAATAATTATATAATATTTAATATTTTAAAAAAATTAAAATTTTGAAATTTTCTGAAATTAATTAAAATACCTATGATGCAAATTATACTTTCATACATATTTATTATTTATTATTTAATAATTATATTTAATATTTAATATTTAAAAAGTAATAATTAATAATTACTAAATAATAAATTATATTGATTATTTAATAATTATTAATTACTATTAAAGAATTAAGAAATAATAATTAATAAATAAGGCTAATATTTAATAATACTATTTAATAATTAATTTTAAGACGTAATATTTATTATTTAATATTAACTTTTTAATAATTATAATTGTATATTCAATATTTAATATCTAAAAAAGTAATAATTAATAATCAATAAATAATAATTAATATTGATTATTTAATAATTAATAATTAATAAGTAATAATTATAATAGATATTTATTACATTCTTTTTAGTTTACCTATTGGAACAAATAATTAATAAGTAATATATAGTAACTAATAATTACAATTCAATAGCAATAATGAATGATTAACTCGAAAAATTAATAATTAAATAAATAATTTTAAGTAATAATATCTAAATAAATAATAATTAAATAGTGATAATTAAGTAATAATAAGAATAAATTAATGGATAATATTTAATATTTAAAAAGTAATAATTAATAATTACTAAATAATAAATTATATTGATTATTTAATAATTAATAATTACTATTAAAGAATTAAGAAATAATAATTAATAATTAAGACTAATATTTAATAATACTGTTTAATAATTAAATTTAAAACGTAATATTTATTATTTAATATTAACTTTTTAATAATTATAATTGTATATTCAATATTTAATATCTAAAAAAGTAATAATTAATAATCAATAAATAATAATTAATATTTATTATTTAATAATTAATAATTAATAAGTAAGAATTATAATAGATATATATTACATTCTTTTTAGTTTACCCGTTGGAACAAATAATTAATAAGTAATATATAGTAACTAATAATTACAATTAAATAGCAATAATGAATGATTAATTAGAAAAATTAATAATTAAACAAATAATTTTAAGTAATAATATCTAAATAAATAATAATTAAATAGTGATAATTAAGTAATAATAAGAATAAATTAATGGATAATATTTAATGATTAATTTGAAATATGAAATAATTTGTACTAATAATAATAAATAATAAATAAATAAATATTAATTAATTAATAATCAATAAATAAATGATAATTGATTAATAATTACTATGAAATAGTAATTAATAATTGATAATAAATTTTTGTATGATTTAATTTATAATTTGTTTTTGAGTAAGGTATTTTTATGAATTAATTAATTGTTTATCATTAATAATTGTTGATATTATTGTTTTTAATTTTTTTAAAGTATTTTTCAGTTTTCATTAAATTAATATTTAAATTGATATAAAATTATAAATTAATATTAAATATTAAATTCAATATGTAAATTACTATTAAATTTGAAATAAATAATGTCATTGCTTAGTAAAAACTAGAAAAACTACAATAAAAAATAGGATAGTTCAAAATGTTCAAAAATGGTACATCTCGTTGGAATTTGAACAAATACTTGTATAGTATTTTTTTAAATGTTTAGTTCAGGTTTTTAATACTTCAAATTGTAACCTTCATATTCACTTAAAATTTTCACTTACTAGTCTACTTTATAACTTATAAAACTTCAACTTATATTATAAACAAATTTTGATTCTGTCCTCTAAAATCTTGGCTCCAACCTCCAAAATTTTGTCTAAAATTTTGGCTCCAAACGTCTAAAATTTAGACTCCAACTTAACACGCACGTCGCGCATCCAACCGGCCCCTTTACTTATTTTCCCCACTCCACTTTAATTATCCCAACGCATCAAAGAAAAAGAATGATGAAAGCAATCTGCATCATATCACTCATCCTCCTCCTCCTAACACTGTCCATCTCGACCCTTTGACAAAGCCCAAGCCCGAATCCACCTCCATTGTCAGATCCCATCAACCCTTCCCCTTCCTCCTCCACCACCACTTTCACATACCAAAATCCAAATCCACCTCTCTCCACCGAACAAACCAGAACCTAAACCTTAACCTTATCCCTAATCCATACTCACACAAACCACCGCACCCGTTTCAACCTCGCCACCGACAAATCCCATCGACCATCAACTTCACATCGACGGTGCTTCCTCCTCAAACAACCCTAAAACCACCTTGCTGCCCATATCTCCTTGTGTGAATCCACCGCCCAACCTCACTGCATCCTCAAACCCTAGAACAACATGTCACTACCGCAAACCCACGCAACCACCATCGATCATCACCTAGAACAACTGCTCATCTTGCCCGGTTTTAGGGTTAGGCCTGCTAGGCGGCCGAATAGGGCAACCCCCCTCTAGAGGGGCAACAATAGAGGAGGAGGAGTAAGTGCCGGTCATCTGCTAATATGTGTTAGATAAAAGTGGCGTCGCCATTTCTTACAAAAAAATTATTTAGCTTGGTTGGTTGGTTGCGTTTCAATATAAATATATTTGCCTAGGGCAACCCAACACTTCAAGCCGGCCCTGCTGCTCATAATTTGTTTGATTTATTTTAGAAAGAAAATGATAATAATAAAAAATAGGGGAAGAAGAGCAGGTTGTGAACAAGAAGAGTTCGGCTAATTTTGTGAGCAGGTTGTGAACAAGAAAATGATAATTTGTTTGATTTACCTTTTTCTTATATTTTGAGAGCAGTTTCTATAACATTTTTTCCTAGGGAGAGTCTTCCTGAAATTTGTCCCACCTTATCCAAAAATTAAGTCTATTTAACAATACTCATGGTAAATTTACCGTTAAATGCTCTAAAGCTTTCTTTAAATTTTAGTTATAAAGTTGTAAGTTCATAAATAGATAAGGCTATTGGCAAATCCAAACTTAGAGACTTAGCCTACTCTAGCATGTTTTTTCTTTTGCTAATCAATCATATACACCCCAAAATTCAATTGCCAAAAAATGACCGTGTAAAATATTTGCCGCTAACTTTTCGTTGCCAAATTAAAACCAACCCTAACAACCACAACAAATCGATTTCACCCTAGTTGTAGTTCTCCGATCATTTATTTCTTTTGTCCAATTGAGATTGTTGGATCCAAATGAACTTCAACCACTGATGATTTTGAAGTACGACTAGATGATTTTGAGCTGTATACCACTGATCGACTTCGCGGTCGGAATTTCTACTTTTCGATTTGATTTTGAAGCTGCTTAAATAGTTTTAGTTATGATGAGCTTGTCCGATTTTGTTTATTGTAGTTCTTAAAGGAATATCGGATGGGTTGTCTCGAGGTAATAAATTTGATGAAATGGAGAAATCGGTACCCTTTTCAACAAAGATTTCATTTTTCTCTTTTGTAGGAAAAACTGGTTTTGCAAGATTTAGCTGCTCATAGGAAAAATTTAACTTCAAAGAAACGTAAATTAACAAGTGTAAATTGAGATAGAGGGGAAGATGTGCTAATTGACAATTCATACACTGGATATGGAAGTCAAGGGAATTTCTTAATCAACCTACTTTTCTAAAGTAGACTTTTTTCAGTATTTTGGGGTCCTGTTTGTATATTTCGTTTCTTCAAATTTAACATTCTTGTTAATCTAACAGCAACTTATTTCGAACCTTATCCTAACTAGTTTTAAATATCGACTTTTAAATAGTTTTGAACTAACTTCTAAGTAGAATTGTTTTGATGGAATTTATTATCCAAGTAGAAATGTTTGGTTTAAGTCACTTCATAAATCTTAAGCAACTGCTTTTTAAATATTATTTATTAGCTATTTTTGCTATCTTTTTAATAAGTTCCTAAACTTTAAAATTGAAATAAGTTACTTTTAAGTAGTGTTACCCGGGTGATTGACCCGGTAACGTGAGGTTCACCAAACAAGTACCTCGCTCGGCACAAGGAGGCCTCGCTCGGCCTTCCTCCTCGATCGGCACAGGAGCTTCACTCGGCACGAGTGCCTCGCTCGGCATTAAGGCTCGTTTGACACGAAGCCTCGTTCGGCACAGAGCTTCGCTTGGCACGAGTGCCTCGCTCGGCATTAAGGCTCGTTCGGTACGAAGCCTCGTTCGACACAGTTTCTCGCTCGGCATACGAGCCTCGCTCGGCATACAAGGATTCGATCGTCTTCAAATCTTGCTTGGCACAAAGCCCTCGCTCAACATAGAGCCCTCGTTCGGCATACAAGCATCGCTCGGCATAAATGCTTCGCTCGTCTTTAGAACGTCGCGCAACTTTGAGGAAAGGACTAACACTCAACATTGAGTGAGGGCGTCGTCGCTCAACATACCTTGCTCGGCAAGCATCACTCAGCCACAATAGCCTATAGTTTGTGGTTCGACCAATTGCCGCCCGACATTCCTCGTTCGGCTTGTCTCGTTCGGCTTGCATGGAACGGCGCACGGTTGTCATCTACTATGGGCTGAGATACCTTGTTCCTAGGCCCGTAAGGGAAGTCCAACCCATCTCCGTCTATAAATGGAAGGGCAGGGGCATAGTGAAACAGACCTTTTTTCAAGAACGCTGGGGAGACTCTGCCATTTTCAAGACTCATTCTTTTTCAGTTAGAACTTGTATTCAAGTGGTTGGTGTATGGATTGTAGTTGTATTCAATTATTGAAAAAGCAATAAAGATAAAACTTAAAGTGGACGTAGGCAGTTACGCCGAACCACTATAAATCCGGTGTTCAAGTTTTTACAGTTATTACTGCATTCCACTGTTTTATTCCTCAGTTTTAAGTTACCTTCTTCATTAATCTCTCTACACAAAACTCTCTTTGGGTGTTAGTGACCAATTTTGGTGCTAACATTTTGGTGCTTTCACTGAGAACTGTTCTCAGGCCATTAGGATCTACTTTGTAGCTACTGGATTGAAGAAATCCCCCGAAGGAGATACGAGTCATTCACAGGAAATCTGTTGATTCTACTAAGAGTTTCTACCAATAACTTTACAATGGGAAGACCACGTACTAGATCAGCCTCCCACAACGCAGATGTCAACGAGACTGCTAGTGTCCAACAAGTAGGACCCAACAATCAACAGATTAATTTGGGCGCAGGGACTGTCACTGCCCAAAATCAAATGAAAGCTACCACTAGGACAGAGTTCAACGAGCTGATGAGAGAACTCATGGAGAGCAGGAGACAACTCAACGAACAGATCCAAGCTAACGCCAACCTTATGACTCAGCTTACTCAAATAGCATTAGAATGCTGGAGGAAGCCCCGCTCCTTATTCCTCATCCGACAGCTCTTCTTCGTCCGATGAACCTCCCAGGTGTAGACGTCGTAGAACAGAAACAACGCAAACAGGTGCTGCTGATCGATCAACCAGGGATGGTCCGGGTTCTCTACCTGTAGCAATGGCTCCTCACTTACACCAAGAAAATCACACTCAAGCTCGAACGGAAAACTTAGGATCTGGAGTACGAGTGGAAGCTAAAAAGCCGGCACACCAAGGTCTTAATGATGCTGGTCACCAGGATACACACTTGGTAGATCGCCAACGGAGGAGACACCGACCAGAACGGTCTCACAGGACAGACACCAACCTGCCATCATCCATACAAACCCCAGACCTATCAGCTATGGTCTGATAGCTGATGAAATAGAATCAAGGCTTATCAAATGATGATTGGGGGATATCTAGGAGTCATACTCCATTCACATATGTTATCTTACAGGCCGAGTACCCCAGGAAGTTTAACATGCCGACTATTCCGACCTATGAAGGAAAGACTAATCCCCGACAGCATGTGATGAGGTATGAATGGATGACGGACTCAGCTAGAGCGGACGATGCAACCAAGTGTAGATGTTTCCCAATAGCTTTATTTGGAATCGCTACCAAGTGGTTCACTCGACTTCCTCCGCGGACTATCTCCAACTTTGATGAGTTAGCAACGAAATTTGTGGAACAATTCAGGATTCTTACCACTCGTCCCAAGGATGTGATGTCCTTGTCCAGTGTGATTCAGGCTCCAGGGGAGTCGTTGAAAGAGTACTTACAAAGATTTCATGTTGCCGCAACTGAAGTTAGCAACCCCAACGACCATGCTATTTTAATGGCCGTGATGCGAGGGGTAAATCTGGATTCAGGGTTTGGAGATTGGCTGGCGGGAAAGCCTTCGACTACGCTAGAACGCTTTTATTCAAAAGCACACCAATTTATAAGAAGGGAGGAAGCTAGGTGGACGAGGCGAGATAATGCACCGGTACATGGCAAGGAGGCTGTGCAGAGTAACATCGTTGTAAAACAATCTGGTGACAACTCTGGAAAGGTACAAGTCAATGTTCAAAACAAGCCTGAACAATCTAAAGGATCTGGTGGGGGAAATCCCAGAAAGAAAAGGGAAGCTGGAATGTGGAAACCAAGGATCCCAACTTACAACGAATACACTCCTCTAAATGCATCTCTGGAAAATATTTACCTGTCAACTTGTAATACTTTCCAATATCGAAAGCCACGCCCAAAAGAGTCTACTGAAGAGCAAAAGCGGACTGGGAAGTATTGCCGCTTCCATGAGACTTACGGGCACAATACCGAGGAGTGTAGGCACCTCCATGACGCTATAGAAAAGTTGATTAGACAGAAAAAGTTGTAGGAGTTTGTAAATGATCCTCAGGAGGGTGGACAGGGAATGTCCAATCCCGGTCGCGCGCCAGCTCCACGCCATCCTGAGGAGCCTGCTCGGACCGTAGGGAGACTAGTCATAAATACGATAGTTGGTGGACCTCACCCTGCAGACAAGAATTGGTAGGAAATGGAGTGGTATGCTAACTCCTTAAGGCATGCAGATTTCGAATGTTGTTCGAATACGGAGGATGGATCCCCGGCTAAGCAGCAGCGAACGATGACTGATGATATAGTATTTAGGAGCAGAGATGCTGATTGGGTGGAGGCTCCTACTGTTGATCCGATGGACATATCCGCGATAATCGAGCCAGCATTTGTGAAAAGAATTTTGATTGATTGTGGAATTTCCGTTAACATCATCTTCAAAAAAGCATATGACCAAACGAAGATGGAGACGAAAGATTTAAAACCATCTAAAGCTCGTATCCATGGCTTTAATGGTGCAGCAACCGATGCGGTGGGTTATGTTGAATTGCCAGTTGAACTAGGGCAAGGTGAACGTAGGAGGGTGCGAATCCTACCTTTCATAGTTTTGGATGTTGATTCTCCATACAATGTATTTCTGGGTCGACCGGCCATGGCAGAGTTCAGGGAAGCTTTGGCCCCGTGGTGTTTAACTTTGAAATTCCCAACAGACAAAGGAGTTGGTATTGTACACGGCGATCGGGCGACTGGTCGTGCATGCTATGTGGCTGAGCTGAGAGAGGCCCAACGAAGAGAGAAGGAAAAGGTTGTGGACAGCTCCATCCACAACCGAGTCATTGAAAATTGACAAGTAATGCCCAAGCCCTGGCTCGGGCAACATGATCGGATCTATAGAGACATAGATCCGAGAGATGATGTTGAGGAACCCAGGGAAGAAAAAGCAGTGCCGGCTGAACTAACGATTGACATTTCAGTCAGCCGAGATGATCCGTCACGAGTTCTTAAGATTGGATCACAACTCAGCCCCTTGATGATCGAGGATCTCACTGATTTCCTCCGAGCGAATCTGGATGTTTTCGCTTGGACACATTTTGATATGTGCGGGATTTCTCCCGCTATTGCGAGTCATATGTTGAACATAGACCCGAGGTACGTTCCAATAAAGTAGAAAAGGAGAGGCATGGACCCAGAGAGGTCCATGGCTCTCAAAGAGGAAGTGGACAAACTCAAAGCCAATGGGTTCATCCGCGACGCCCTCTACCCAGAATGGGTCTCTATCCCTGTACTAGTGAGAAAAGCGAATGGGAAATGGAGGACTTGTGTTGATTACTCAGATTTAAACAAAGCATGCCCTAAGGATAGTTTCCCATTACCTAGAATTGATCAGCCGGTCGACTCAAAGGTAGGACACGGGTTATTATCATTTATGGATGCGTACTCAGGATATAATCAAATCCCGATGCACATTCCAGATCAAGAACACACCAGTTTCGTCACAGACGTTGGACTGTACTGTTATGTAGTGATGCCTTTTGGGCTGAAAAACGCGGGGGCAACTTATCAGCGCTTGGTGAATCGGATGTTTAAAGACCAAATTGGTAGAACAATGGAAGTCTATGTGGATGACATGCTCGTGAAGTCACGACAGTCAAACGACCACATTCGAGACTTGGCAGAGATGTTTGATATACTCAGGAATTATGGAATGAAAATCAACCCACTGAAGTGTTCCTTTGGTGTTGCATCGGGAAAGTTTTTGGGCTTCATTGTTAATGCACGAGGAATCGAAGCTAACCCGGAGAAGATTCAAGCTATCCGAGACATACAAGTACCCAGGACTATAAAGCAAGTACAAAGCTTGAATGGAAAAGTAGCCGCGTTAAGTCGATTCATATCCAGGGCCATAGATAAGTGTATTCCCTTCTTCGATATAATAAAAAAAGGAAAGAGAAATTTTGAATGGACGCCCGACTGCGAAGACGCATTCCGAGCTCTGGTAAGGCATTTAAAAAGTCCCCCGGTGCTGTCGAAGCCTATAAACCATGAGACATTGTATGTATACTTGGCTGTATCCCAACATGCTATCGGTACAACTTTGGTTCGTGAGGAGGACCGAGTTCAAAAGCCAGTGTACTATGTCAGTAAACGTCTAATGCGGGCAGAAAGAAATTATCCCAAAATTGAGAAATTGGCATACTGCTTGGTGATTGCATCACGCAAGCTACGTCTGTACTTCCAAGCACACCCGATCAGTGTTTATACCGATCATGTAAGAGTCCAAAAACTCGGCCTTCGAAAATCGGCACCCGTACTTCACTTGTACTCAAAATGCCGTAGATTCAAACGCCGAATTTGGCTTCCTGGAGCTTATAACACCATTAAATATAACAACACAGCGGAATAAAAAGAATATATCGTATCATATATATAACATTGACACAATGACAGATACAAAAATCTGATACAATATGATACAACAGAATGATACAACAGATATCAATATACATTAGAGATATGATACAAGGAATAGCAGCGGAAGGAAAATAGATAACACCAGCAACGGATAGGATATCTACGATAGAATGCTCCAATCCATAGTTAGCGGTAAGCAAGGTCAGTCGTCCAAGGACTGACTAGCTCCAGATAATCTACTAGACCTGAATATCTGAGAAACCCAACTCTAGACTGCCCGTGTGGAAAATTATGGGCACCCAGAGTTTAGGAAGGGAACAATAAACTCCAAGTCAGTCGTGGGACTGGTGTGAGCAACAAAAATAGTTTATCTTTAAAACAACATCAAAAGAATTTTAACATTGGAATCCGCAATGCTTTTGAAAAATGAAACTACCATAAGACCTCCCGCCACACACACAATGCAAACGCAGAATTGAAGGAGATTTCTTCTTATGATAGTCAAACATGCTTACTACGCAAAATCATTGGATTATTATTATTATTAGTGCATAGTGCAGAAACACATTTCGAAAGTATAATATTAATCGTAGCCAGCATAGACATTCCGAACTATGCCTACTATAGCTACCATCTAAACAGTGGTGACCACCATAAGTAAATGGTAGGTTCTACAACTAAAACCGTACAAGATTCGTATTGGAAGATGGATTTCCAACAAATGGTCCTCGTATTGGAAGATGGATTTCCAACAAATGGTCAGGCTAAGGAACTTCCTTTCCTACTACCGAATGGGATCGCCTCTGGCTAGACGTCCCGAGAGACAAACTGCTCTCTGCCAACACAAGGCCGGGTTAACCCTATAACAGGTAACTCACGAATATGCCACCCCCCGGTCCTTTGGGACCTTTATCCGAGGCCTCGATAACCAACATCACACATAATAATAAAGTGTGTCCACATGAGTAAGTATCTGGGCTCCATACCATGATACCACCCTTTTCCAGAAGGAAATGACATACCCTAAAGGGCGCGACCCTCATAACCTTGCCGCAACATTCCTGTTTCGACCATTTCCGGGTTGTGAGGTTCGATGAGGTCTTGTCCACAAAGCTACGCTTTGGCACAAAGCCATGCTTTGGGTCAATAGATGATCAAAGTAATGATCACAAAGATAAATGATCAAACAAATGATCATATCACAAATGATCAAACAATGATCATCACACAGAAACACTCAGCATGTCACATTACCAAATTGGGAATATATTGCTGATAACCTTCAACTACATAACCTCTGAGCTCGTACGTCTCAGAGAAGGGTGTTAAGCTAAGAGAATAAATTCTCCGCCACCAATAGAAATGTATTTGAAAGAAATCTGCTTTATATCTCAAAGTGTAATGTCAGACATGTAACCATACAAGTCTCTTCCGGGTTCGAACAGAACCGAAGGCACTTCCGAAGAAGCCCTTGCAATCCGGGTATTCACAATCCCGATCGGACTTCCCATCACTTAGGGAATCTCTATACCGTAGCTACTCGGTGCAGAGACAATCGATAGGTTATCCTATCGTTTTCGCAAACACCCGGTCTTCAAATGCGTCCATACATGACGTATCACTTATTCGGAATGGGTTATGTGACACAAAGGTCCTCTCCCGGCTAAACCGAATAGTGAGCGTAATACTTTAAAACATATGGATAATGGATTTCAATTAAGTCACAACTGATTATCCAAAACTTTCTTTCAAATGGTTTAACAAATTACCATTTTCAAATCTTTAAACAAAAGATTCATTTTAACAACCTTCAATGGTTTAAACAATTTCCACACTTTAATCTTTTAAACAAAAGATTCATTCACAGATTTTCCAAATTAATTTCCATTTCAGTTGCATTGACTCATTAAATCTTTAAAACAAAGATTTAACTTATAGCTTTCAAAACAATTCCATTTCAAATGGTTTAAACAAATCATCATTTTAAATCTATTAAAAATAAAAAGATTTAATTCATAGCTTTCAAAAAGAATTCATTCATAACTTAGAAAACCATTTTTCAATTCAATCTTGAAATTCCTTTAATTAAACTGGAATTTCATTTCTTATATGAAAGCTTTTATCATTTGAAAACAAACAGTTTTCATTTTGGAAATCTGATTCATTTATACGAGTTAAGGTTCTTGGGTTAAATCCAAATTCTCAAATTATACTTTAAAAATGGTTTAACTTCGTATAAACACATTTATATCATCTTTAATCAAAATTTCCAATCATTGAATTCAAATTCAAATTAAATTATTTAAATTGGAAACTTTACCAAGTTATTTGAAATAACTTTTATCTTAAAACTCCTTTTTAAAAGCTTTAACGTTTAACCCAAATTCATTTCCACAATCAATTGAAATTAAAATTTCAAAAACATTAATTTTAAATTATTTGTGACTTAACCGATTTCCACGTGAAATCCATATTTGTGTGTGTATGGTGTAGTCCAGGGGTTTCACACAATAGTGCAACATCATCAAATCATCACAGATCAGAATACAAAAAAAATAGTTGATAAGCGATATAAATTATAACGCTTATCGTTCATGCACAGACCACAGATAAATAAATATCAAAGATAATAAATTACATCATAGATAATTTATTACAGACCACAACATAAATCAGGGTGTATCACAAAGCATCATATATCAAGGAATATCAACAATTCAATCATCCAATAGAATCCAAACATTCATAAGTAAAAATTAGTTTATTATCTGATTAAATCAGATTAATTACTTATGAATTTAATTACTAATCTTGGTTAATTAATAATTAAATTAATTACAAACTATTTGATTAATTATTCTTTAATTAATAACTAATCCCTCGATTAATTATCCTTAATTAATTGATTAATTAATTAGACCCTAATTAATTATCCTCTAATTAATTACCTTGATTATTGAATCCTTACTTAATTACTTATTTATTCTTAATTGTTAATAAATTAAATCTTAATCAACTTCATTAATTAATCCCTAATTAATCCTTAATTATAAATTAATTATCCTTAATAAATCTTTAATCATCCTTAGATTACTTATATACTTAATTAGTTTAAAGATAAATCATTAAAATCTTTAATTAATAAACCTCATAATTAATCGTTATTAACCATAAATTTATTCAAGAGATTAAGGTTAATTAAAACGATATTTTATCTTGATTAACTCTTAATTAATCACAAAAATCACCTTGATTAAAAACAGTTAACCTTTAATTATATTGATTAATTAATCACCTATCTTAAGAAATTAAAAAAAAAAGATCCATTTGAAAACATTTAAAAATAAATTACATAATATATTACTTTAAAAAACCAATCATATGGAAGCATTTGAAAACATAATTTTTATTTTAGCTTTTAAAACAAAATTAATATATTTTGAAACTTAATTAAAATTTTCCCATTATATTTTCTTTGTTCACCCTTTCTATGTTGTTAAAAAAACTTGTTTAATCATTTATATTGTTTAAACCTTGATAAATATTGACTTAAAATTCAACTGCAACATAAATGACCCGAGCCATTTTATAATTTTAAACAAAACTTGTTTTGATTAAAATCCTGTTCAAACATTCTTGCGTTCGACCTGAGCTTGTCTTCGAGCCACATCACCAATGCCTCGAAATCAACTTCGAGCAGCATCCTCTTCTTCTTCCAGTAACAATCCCTGTCACCACCACATCGATGTGCACGTGCACGACCAATCGTGGCAACTCCGACCATTGCCGTCGCCTTCGACATGTCGTCGACCATCCCCTTGCGCCTCCTGACCACCCAGACTAGTGAAACACTAACGAACTTGAATTCGCACTGTTCGACCCAAAATCTGAAACAACTGCGATCACCAAGGATCGCCTCAAACTCCTATCTCCGACCATCAGGCATCACGCCATTGCACTCGAAGCTACCTCTGCATCCAACCTCTTGATTCCCCCAGGTCCGATGAGCTGAAACGCTACGACGATGACACTATAGCCTCTCGAATACAATTTGCAAAATACAGAGTTAAAACCCTAAATCAATTCCAATCTTCACCCATGATGAATTATAAAATCATCTAGCATTTTTCTCGAATTCAACCATCGTTCCAGCACCTCTAGAAGCAAAACCCGACCCCCAACCATGTGTCGATCACCAGACTTTCACAAAAACCTATATCTCGTTCATCTAATGAATACGACCTGAATTCGAAATTGAAAATCCTGATTTTTGTTTTAAAAATCATTATTTTCGAAATGGGTTTGGATGATGTTAATGAAACATGGATTCAAGCAGGTTGAAAATTTGATAAATTTTGAATTTGCACTGTTTTTTTTCTTTCCAGACAACAATCCTTCATATTTTCCTGGAAATATATTTTAAAAATTTGCATTTCATAGTTACGACTACTTTTCATTTAGAATCAAAATCTAAAATTACTTAGATAGGAAGATTTCAAATTTTCTAACAGGTTTCAATGCTTGTAACAAGAACAGAGGCTAATTCCTCTAGTTTTCAGACAAATTTCTATTTATTAAACTTAAAAATATTTTAACTCTTAGTTTAATCCTAAACAAACATCTCTTGTTTAAATACCCTAGCCTAACAAGGATGAAGATGAGAGGAATTGAAATTTTATTCAAGTTTATACTCTGAATATTTTTTAACAGAGATAAATACTTATGTATCAACACAAGCATCCAGATTTACATTCCAATATACTCAGTTCAACAACATGCAATAAACTTTCATCAAGCTTCTAAATTCTATGCATCCAGATTCAATTAGAACAAGGTAAAGTTTACTCACTATTGTTTTTCCAGAGAAAGAAAACAGGGCTTCAAGTTGAAGTTCTTTTCTTTTGATCCAAGCTTTTAACTTCCAGTTGAAATCTTCTTGTCTGTATTAATATCTTGTTGTTTAAGTTTGTTCAAGTCGAAGTATTTGTTGTTTAAAGTGAAGTTGTAGTTCACTTCAGTTTTTTCTTAGTTTGAATGAACGAGCTGAAATGAAGTGAGAAGTTGGTATATGGAAAATGAGATTACTAGGTGATGTGTATATATTTCTTTATACAGGTTGATCATGGGTTGTACAAAACAGGACATGGATATTTTTCCTTGTTTGTAGATTTTCTTAGCTCTTTGGCGGCTGAAAACATTTTATACAAATTCGAATTGTCTAAAATTTTGCTAACATTTAATGCATGAGTCCTTTATGTCTCTATACTTGTCCTCTTTTATTTTTATGTTCATAGATATTTTACTTTTTCAATTCTTCTTGCCTTTACTTGCTTGATCATTTTTCTTCCAGGTCTGCACTTACCTATATATATATTTGTTGTTTCTACTTTGTATTTCATTTCACTTAAAAATATTTACTTATCTCATTCCTTTGCAATACTTTATATATACTCACTTGTTTACACGTTTGAGTGTATTTTATCCCCTTTTCTTTTTGACTTATTCTTTGTTTACATACTTATTTTTAGTTATGTTATATTTTATTTTTCTTTTATTTATTTTTATAAATCCAAATTATTATTAACCATCAATTATAAATTTTATATGATTTAATATATATTCTACAAAGGATCGGGGAAACTCGCTTCCATCCATCGATTAATTTCACAATTTAATTCAAAAATTAAATAAATTATCATTTTAAATTTATATAAAATTCGGGGTCGTTACAGACTTCCCCCCTTAAAAGAATTTCGTCCTCGAAATTGCCAAGGAGACAAAAAGATAGATGAAGAATATTTCATCAAATCAACTGAACAACTATTCTGCATTTGGCTTACCAAATCAGAATATCGATAACATATACAAGAAAAAATCTATTTTAACACTTTACAAGATACTCGGATTATCCGGATCTACGAAATATGCAGGGCATCAGTTAGTTCGAAGGAATAACTAACCATTCATAGAACATATCCGGACCCAAAGAATAGACAGATATATGGATACAATTTCAAAACTTTTAGTTTAAAACTAAAGTATACCTATCAACCATATCAAACAAAACAACCAATTCATCCAAACAAACAATTCTGACCTATTTGGAGTTTACGTCCCATTTTGATATATCAAATTTCTTCCTGGATCTACCAGAAATCATTGAAGAATTGAGACAAGATGTTGAACAAAAGAGTTTGATAGAGAAAAGATTATTTCCTTGTTGTTACAGGATATTGACCATTTCATAGTGGTATTCCCCTGTCCCCTATCTTGTCCTCTTCTTACACTCATACTTACTATCAGTGGATAGCAAGAGAATTTACTGAGGCATACGGACGGATATATGAGAATTACTCATTCTAGGGTATACTTCACCCTATCTCTAATGAGCTACTTAATGTGTTATACTCCTGAGCTAAAGTTTAACCCTCAGCTCTGATACCAAATGTAAGAGTCCAAAAACTCGGCCTTCGAAAATCGGCACCCGTACTTCACTTGTACTCAAAATGCCATAGATTCAAACGCCGAATCTGGCTTCCCGAAGCTTAAAACACCATTAAATATAACAACACAGCGGAATAAAAAGAATATATCAATGGTATCATATATATAACATTGACACAATGACAGATACAAAAATCTGATACAATATGATACAACTGAATGATACAACAAATATCAATATACATCAGAGATATAATGCAAGGAATAACAGCGGAAGGAAAATAGATAACACCAGCAGCGGATAGAATATCTCCAATAGAATGCTCCAATCCATAGCTAGCGGTAAGCAAGGTCAGTCGTCCAAGGACTGACTAGCTCCAGATAATCTACTAGACCTGAATATCTGAGAAACCCAACTCTAGACTGCCCGTGTGGAAAATTATGGGCACCCAGAGTTTAGGAAGGGAACAATAAACTCCGAGTCAGTCGTGGGACTGGTGTGAGCAACAAAAATAGTTTATCTTTAAAACAACATCAAAAGAATTTTAACATTGGAATCCGCAATGCTTTTGAAAAATGAAACTACCATAAGACCTCCCGCCACACACACAATGCAAACGCAGAATTGGAGGAGATTTCTTCTTATGATAGTCAAACATGCTTACTACGCAAAATCATTGGATTATTATTATTATTAGTGCATAGTGCAGAAACACATTTCGAAAGTATAATTTTAATCTTAGCCAGCATAGACATTCTAAACTATGCCTACTATAGCTACCATCTAAACAGTGGTGACCACCATAAGTAAATGGCAGGTTCTACAACTAAAACCGTACAAGATTCGTATTGGAAGATGGATTTCCAACAAATGGTCAGGCTAAGGAACTTCCTTTCCTACTGCCGAATGGGATCGCCTCTGGATGGACGTTCCGAGAGACAAACTGCTCTCTGCCAACACAAGGCCGGGTTACCCCTATAACAGGTAACTCACGAATATGCCACCCCCGGTCCTTTGGGACCTTTATTCGAGGCCTCGGTAACCAACATCACACATAATAATAAAGTGTGTCCACATGAGTAAGTATCTGGGCTCCATACCATGATACCACCCTTTTCCAGAAGGAAATGACATACCCTAAAGGGCGCGACCCTCATAACCTTGCCGCAACATTCCTGTTTCGACCATTTCCGGGTTGTGAGGTTCGATGAGGTCTCGTCCACAAAGCTACGCTTTGGCACAAAGCCATGCTTTGGGTCAACAGATGATCAAAGTAATGATCACAAAGATAAATGATCAAACAAATGATCATATCACAAATGATCAAACAATGATCATCACACAGAAACACTCAGCATGTCACATTACCAAATTGGGAATATATCGCTGATAACCTTCAACTACATAACCTCTGAGCTCGTACGTCTCAGAGAAGGGTGTTAAGCTAATAGAATAAATTCTCCGCCACCAACAGAAATGTATTTGAAAGAAATCTTCTTTATATCTCAAAGTGTAATGTCAGACATGTAACCATACAAGTCTCTTCCGGGTTCGAACAGAACCGAAGGCACTTCCGAAGAAGCCCTTGCAATCCGAGTATTCACAATCCCGATCGGATTTCCCATCACTTAGGGAATCTCTATACCGTATCTACTCGGTGCATAGACAATCGATAGGTTATCCTATCGTTTTCGCAAACACCCGGTCTTCAACACCAGTCTTCAAATGCGTCCATACACGACGTATCACTTATTCGGAATGGGTTATGTGACACAAAGGTCCTCTCCCGGCTAAACCGAATAGTGAGCGTAATACTTTAAAACATATGGATAATGGATTTCAATTAAGTCACAACTGATTATCCAAAACTTTCTTTCAAATGGTTTAACAAATTACCATTTTCAAATCTTTAAACAAAAAGATTCATTTTAACAACCTTCAATGGTTTAAACAATTTCCACACTTTAATCTTTTAAACAAAAGATTCATTCACAGATTTTCCAAATTAATTTCCATTTCAATTGCATTGACTCATTAAATCTTTGAAACAAAGATTTAACTTATAGCTTTCAAAACAATTCCATTTCAAATGGTTTAAACAAATCATCATTTTAAATCTGTTAAAAATAAACAGATTTAATTCATAGCTTTCAAAAAGAATTCATTCATAACTTAGAAAACCATTTTTCAATTCAATCTTGAAATTCCTTTAATTAAACTGGAATTTCATTTCTTATATGAAAGCTTTTATCATTTGAAAACAAACAGTTTTCATTTTGGAAATCTGATTCATTTATACGAGTTAAGGTTCTTGGGTTAAATCCAAATTCTCAAATTATACTTTAAAAATGGTTTAACTTCGTATAAACACATTTATATCATCTTTAATCAAAATTTCCAATCATTGAATTCAAATTCAAATTAAATTATTTAAATTGGAAACTTTACCAAGTTATTCGAAATAACTTTTATCTTAAAACTCCTTTTTAAAAGCTTTAACGTTTAACCCAAATTCATTTCCACAATCAATTGAAATTAAAATTTCAAAAACATTAATTTTAAATTATCTGTGACTTAACCGATTTCCACATGAAATCCATATTTGTGTGTGTATGGTGTAGTCCAAGGGTTTCACACAATAGTGCAACATCATCAAATCATCACAGATCAGAATACAAAAAAAAGTTGATAAGTGATATAAATTATAACGCTTATCGTTCATGCATAGACCACAGATAAATAAATATCACAGATAATAAATTACATCACAGATAATTTATCACAGACCACAACATAAATCAGGGTGTATCACAAAGCATCATATATCAGGGAATATCAACAATTCAATCATCCAATAGAATCCAAACATTCATAAGTAAAAATCAGTTTATTATCTGATTAAATCAGATTAATTACTTATGAATTTAATTACTAATCTTGGTTAATTAATAATTAAATTAATTACAAACTATTTGATTAATTATTCTTTAATTAATAACTAATCCTTCGATTAATTATCCTTAATTAATTGATTAATTAATTAGACCCTAATTAATTATCCTCTAATTAATTACCTTGATTATTGAATCCTTACTTAATTACTTATTTATTCTTAATTGTTAATAAATTAAATCTTAATCAACTTCATTAATTAATCCCTAATTAATCCTTAATTATAAATTAATTATCCTTAATAAATCTTTAATCATCCTTAGATTACTTATATACTTAATTAGTTTAAAGATAAATCATTAAAATCTTTAATTAATAAACCTCATAATTAATCGTTATTAACCATAAATTTATTCAAGAGATTAAGGTTAATTAAAACGATATTTTATCTTGATTAACTCTTAATTAATCACAAAAATCACCTTGATTAAAAACAGTTAACCTTTAATTATATTGATTAATTAATCACCTATCTTAAGAAATTAAAAAAAAGATCCATTTGAAAACATTTAAAAATAAATTACATGATATATTACTTTAAAAAACCAATCATATGGAAGCATTTGAAAACATAATTTTTATTTTAGCTTTTAAAACAAAATTAATATATTTTGAAACTTAATTAAAATTTTCCCATTATATTTTCTTTGTTCACCCTTCCTATGTTGTTAAAAAAACTTGTTTAATCATTTATATTGTTTAAACCTTGATAAATATTGACTTAAAAATTTAAACATTCAACTGCAACATAAATGACCCAAGCCATTTTATAATTTTAAACAAAACTTGTTTTGATTAAAATCCTGTTCAAACATTCTTGCGTTCGACCTGAGCTTGTCTTCGAGCCACATCACCAATGCCTCGAAATCAACTTCGAGCAGCATCCTCTTCTTCTTCCAATAACAATCCCTGTCACCACCACATCGATGTGCACGTGCACGACCAATCGTGGAAACTCCGACCATTGTCGTCGCCTTCGACATGTCGTCGACCATCCCCTTGCGCCTCCTGACCACCCAGACTAGTGAAACACTAACGAACTTGAATTCGCACTGTTCGACCCAAAATCTAAAACAACTGCGATCACCAAGGATCGCCTCAAACTCCTATCTCCGACCATCAGGCATCACGCCATTGCACTCGAAGCTACCTCTGCATCCAACCTCTTGATTCCCCCAGGTCCGATGAGCTGAAACGCTACGACGATGACACTATAGCCTCGCGAATACAATTTGCAAAATACAGAGTTAAAACCCTAAATCAATTCCAATCTTCACCCACGATGAATTATAAAATCATCTAGCTTTTTTCTCGAATTCAACAATCGTTCCAGCACCTCTAGAAGCAAAACCCGACCCCCAACCATGTGTCGATCACCAGACTTTCACAAAAACCCATATCTCGTTCATCTAATGAATACGACCTGAATTCGAAATTGAAAATCCTGATTTTTGTTTTAAAAATCATTATTTTCGAAATGGGTTTGTATGATGTTAATGAAACTTGGATTCAAGCAGGTTGAAAATTTGATAAATTTTGAATTTGCACCGTTTTTTTTTCTTTCCAGACAACAATCCTTCATATTTTCCTGGAAATATATTTTAAAAATTTGCATTTCATAGTTACGACTACTTTTCATTTAGAATCAAAATCTAATATTACTTAGATAGGAAGATTTCAAATTTTCTAACAGGTTTCAATGCCTGTAACAAGAACAGAGGCTAATTCCTCTAGTTTTCAGACAAATTTCTTTTTACTAACTTAAAAATATTTTAACTCTTAGTTTAATCTTAAACAAACATCTCTTGTTTAAATACCCTAGCCTAACAAGGAGAAGATGAGAGGAATTGAAATTTTATTCAAGTTTATACTCTGAATATTTTTTAACAGAGATAAATACTTATGTATCAACACAAGTATCCAGATTTACATTCCAATATACTCAGTTCAACAACATGCAACAAACTTTCATCAAGCTTCTAAATTCTATGCATCCAGATTCAATTAGAACAAGGTAAAGTTTACTCACTGTTGTTTTTCCAAAGAAAGAAAACAGGGCTTCAAGTTGAAGTTCTTTTCTTTTGATCCAAGCTTTTAACTTCCAGTTGAAATCTTCCTGTTTGTATTAATATCTTGTTGTTTAAGTTTGTTCAAGTTGAAGTATTTGTTGTTTAAAGTGAAGTTGTAGTTCACTTCAGTTTTTTCTTAGTTTGAATGAACGAGCTGAAATGAAGTGAGAAGTTGGTATATGGAAAATGAGATTACTAGGTGATGTGTATATATTTCTTTATACAGGTTGATCATGGGTTGTACAAAACAGGACATGGATATTTTTCCTTGTTTGTAGATTTTCTTAGCTCTTTGGCGGCTGAAAACATTTTATACAAATTCGAATTGTCTAAAATTTTGCTAACATTTAATGCATGAGTCCTTTATGTCTCTATACTTGTCCTCTTTTATTTTTATGTTCATAGATATTTTAATTTTTCAATTCTTCTTGCCTTTACTTGCTTGATCATTTTTCTTCCAGGTCTGCACTTACCTATATATATATATTTGTTGTTTCTACTTTGTATTTCATTTCACTTAAAAATATTTACTTATCTCATTCCTTTGCAATACTTTATATATACTCACTTGTTTACACGTTTGAGTGTATTTTATCCCCTTTTCTTTTTGACTTATTCTTTGTTTACATACTTATTTTTAGTTATGTTATATTTTATTTCTCTTTTATTTATTTTTATAAATCCAAATTATTATTAACCATCAATTATAAATTTTATATGATTTAATATATATTCTACAAAGGATCGGGGAAACTCGCTTCCATCCATCGATTAATTTCACAATTTAATTCAAAAATTAAATAAATTATCATTTTAAATGTATATAAAATTCGGGGTCGTTACAGATCAACCCTTGCGACAAGTACTCCAACGACCAGAAACCTCTTGAAGGATGTTAAAATGGAATATCGAGTTAAGTCAGTTCGATATTACCTACCTGCAGCGAAGGGCCATACAAGGGCAAGCGCTAGCAGACTTCATTGTCGAATTTACCGTGTCAAACGAATCAAACGATTATGATGTCATTCCTCCTATTCGATGGAAACCGTACACCGATGGGGCATCCAACGACCATTGTTCTAGGGCTGTTATAATACTTGTGACTCCCGAAAACCAATCAATTTGTTACGCTTTAAAACTCAATTTCCCAGCCACAAACAACGAAGCTGAGTATGAAGCATTGATTGCTGGCTTGAAACTCATCAGGGAACTCGGAATAAAATCGATTGAAATCTTTTGAGACTCACAATTGGTAGTGTACCAAGTTCGTAGAGACTATCAAGCAAAGGGGCAGAGACTCGACCCATACCTTGCACGAGTTCAAGAACTGTTGGCAGTCCTTCAATACTACGATATTTCCCATGTCCCGCGCGAGCAAAACAAGGAGGCCGTTTCATTGGCGAAGTTCGCAAGTACAGGCGATGCACAGCAGCTGGGCTTGGTTCCCGTCGAAGTTTTACAATCTCCAAGTATAAACGAAATGGAGATAGATTCTATTCTAGAAATAGAAATTGAAAACGAGTCGTGGATGACCCCATTCAAACAATACATACTACACGGAACCTTGCCCGATAGAAAGAACGAGAGACGACAAGTCATTCGGAAAGCTTCAAGATATATAATGCAAGATGGAATAATGTATCGGAGGGGGTTCTCGGTTCCCTTACTCCGGTGCATCGCCCATGGTGAGATAAAACGAGTTTTGATGGAAGTGCACGAAGGAGAATGTAGCGACCATACTGGGGGGCAAACACTCGCGAAAAAGATCCACCGCTATGGATATTATTGGACAACTGTAAATCGAGATGCTGCATACTGCGTGAGAAAGTGCGAGAAATGTCAAAAGTTTGCGAAAATCCCAAGAGCTCCGCCAACGGAACTACGCAAATGGTTAGTCCTTGGCCATTTGCGATTTGGGGGATCGATATAATCAGTTCCTTACAGATTTCCAGGGGTGGTGCAAAGTATGCAATTGTTGCGGTTGATTACTTTACCAAGTGGGTAGAAGCAGAGCCTTTGGCTACGATCACCACCAAAAAAGTAATTAATTTCGTTGTACAAACATCATATGCCATTTTGGCCTCCCGCGAACTATCATCACGGACAATGGAACTCAATTTGAATGTAGAGAATTCAAAGAATTTTGCCAAAAATATCATATTGATAAAAGGTTTTCGGCGGTCGCACACCCCAAAGAGAACGGACAAGTGGAAGCCGTAAATAAAATAATCAAGCTAATATTGAAGAAACGACTAGAAAAGGCTAGAGGCAAGTGGGTGGATGAGCTTCAGACAGCGCTCTGGGCATACAGAACCACCCACAAGTCCGCGACTGGCCATACTCCATTCACATTTGAATACGGGTGATCTAGTTTTGATGTGAGTTTTTTCGACCCATCGCATTTGAATCCCAAATGGGAAGGTCCGTATGTCATCGAACGGAGGCTTGGAGAAGGAACTTTCAAGCTAGCGACCATAGATGGCGTGACACTCCCTCGTGCATGGAATAGCGAGCATTTGCGTCGTTATTATACCTAGTCTATTTCTTTTTGCATTTTAGTTGCAATTATTTCCAGCGTATGTTCATTTCGCTACTTTTATTTTTTTGCCATGCAATAAGACAATTCAGTTTGTTTTCCTTTGTTATGATCAATAAAGGCTTGAAGCCATTTTTTCCATGAACTGTTGATGTTTCCGTATAGTACAATTCTATGACGAAAATTAAATTGCGTTGTTCTGTCTGGCGTATGAACGCACACCCAAACTTTAAAAAAATCTCTAAGTCCCCAGAGTGCGGACTAGAGTACTCTGAGTCCCCAGAGTGCGGACCAGAGTATAAACGATTAAAAAATCTCTAAGTCCCGGAGTGTGGACTTGAGTACTCTGAGTCCCCAGAGTGCAGGCTAAAGTATAAACGACTAAAAAATCTCTAAGTCCCCGGAGTGCGGACTAGAGTACTCTGAGTCCCCAGAGTGCGGACTAGAGTATAAATGACTAAAAAATCTCTAAGTCCCCGGAGTGCGGACTAGACTATAAACGACTAAAAAATCTCTAAGTCCTCAGAGTGCGGACTAGAGTACTCTGAGTCCCCAGAGTGTGGACTAGCGTATTAACGATTAAAAAAACTCCAAAGTCCCCTGAGTGTGGACTGGAGTACTCTGAGTCCCCAGAGTACGGATCAGAGTATAAGCGATCCAAAAAATCTCCGAGTCATATGGAAGGGAACTAGGGCTTATGTAAGTCACAAGATTTCGGATTTCGACTACGAGTTATACAGTGAGCTGAACAACAAAAGTCATTTAAAAGACAAAGAACGAAGTTTTATTCATCAATTCAAAACGAAGTCCTACTACAACTTCTCCCAAACTCGGGGCAAAAAGTTTATCTACAACGGCTATGAAAATAAATAAAAATGATTACATAATCCAAGCTGATTCTCGTTGAGCGAGCATGATAGTTACTTCTTCGGCTTCTTCTCCTTCTTCGATTTCTCAGACGACTCCTCCCCCACGCATTTTCTCTTGGACGTTTTGCTCACCTGAGAAGGGGTGTCAGAGGAAGGAGGAACTTCTAATGGCCTGGTCCCACCTGGAAGAATAATCTTCAAAGGCCTGTTCAGTGGGTCGTCGAGCTCTACCACTTGAGGCTCGACCTTAATTTCAGCTTTCTTTCTCCCCTCTTCAGCGACCCGTTCCTTCATTCTCAGCTTTGCAGCATGTTTGGAGGCGCCAGTAATTTCAACTTTGTAATGTTCTTCGATGGGCGACGGATCGTCGGATTTGTATTCGTTAAGCGCCTCAATCACTTGAGCGTCAGGTCCAGAATCTCTTCCGCTTGAGTTGTTTCTCCCGTTTTCTCCTCCTTCTCCGTGGCGGCATCGCTCCTTGGAGTAGGTCCAGGATCGGGATGACCTACGCGGAATTATAAGAAACAAGTGTTAGAATACATTTATCGCTTGCTAAAAGCAAAGGCCCTTTGGACTTCGAAGAGAAAGTTATGTACCAGTCTCTAGTTGACTCTCGACTGTTCGGGGAGTTTCGCCTTCTGGGATAGGAGATAGAACATGAATACCAAGATCAGGATCTTCTGGGTCGTAGCCAATGTGTTTTTCGAAGGGGTCAAGTGGTAGGCGATTAGTCGATTGAGTAGGGGGAGGAACTGTAGACTCGGCTCCGGACAGGCCGGCAATGTCATTTTTTCCTTTCGGTGAGGAAGAGTCTTTGCTGTAGAGAGCCTTTGCTGTGGACAAGTCCGAAGGCTCATTCCCCTGGAGAAATTCCTTCACTAAAGCTTCTTCGTCAACCTCTTCAGTCCCCGACTCGGCCTTTTTGATCCTTATCAAAGTCTCCCACGCCTCGGCTAGAGATTCGAGGTAACCCTCGCCAAGAAAAGTCAAATCCCGATGAATGAGGACGTGAGCATTGTATTCTGCTATATGCGGGTCGAACAAGCACTTGATCTCCTCCCTGCCGACCTCGGCAGCCGACTTAAGGCGTGAATCGATATCAGAAAGTGCCATCTTTTTACCATCCTCACGGGCTATCTCCTTCAGTGCTTCGGCTTTGGAAATCTCCTCATCTAGTTGTGTTTTGAGGAGTCGAGTGGCAACAATCTCGTTGCAATATCATTAGGACTCCACCTGAGCAGCTATTTTCTCTTCCTTCTCCTTAGAGAGTAGCACTTCCAACTCTTTGATGTGCTGAGCAAAGGCATCTCTCTCTTTTTGAACAGAATCTTTCTCTAAAGCTAAGGCCCCGCAACGTTGAACCGCTTCGTCAATTTCTTTCTTATGTGTCGTCTCTAGACGATTAACGGCCTCCGTTGTGTCTTTAGCATTCTTTTGGGCAGCTTCGAGTCGAGACTTGTATGAAGAGAGCTCTCCATCCTGAGCTTTGATGATGTCTTTGTCATGAATAGCCTCGAGCTTCATACAATCGATTTCATGTTGACGCTCAATAGAGACTTCCGAGACTTTTTCAACCAAATGGACGAATGCGTCATGTTGAACGTAGATGTCGTTGTTACATGCAATGGCGCTTTGTTTGACGTGTCCCAAAATGGGATGGATCACCGGAAGGAACTTCAGACCATCAAAGCATATCTTGGGGAACGTAGCCTTGAGCTCGGCTAGCTTTTCCGATACCGACGGATCTTGTGCGGGAGTAGAAGGAGTTGGTTTTGGAACTACAGTTTTCTTATGAGACCTTGTGCTGGAAGAGCTTGAGCGTTGATCGCAGGGAGTATCGGACTGGGACCCTTTGTGGCCAGATTTCTCCCTATCTTGTTCCAGGTGAGAAGGAGAATCGTAATGAGATGAAGGCTGATGGTAAGTTTTCCTTTGGGATGATGAATCCCGGGAGCGGTAATCTCTGTTGCTATCATCATCTTTATCCCGACGTTTTCCAGAGCCCGAATCCCATCCAGAGTGGTGGAATATAGAGGATCCGCGCAGGCGATCAAATCCGTGGGAGCGTCCCATGTTACCTGTACAAAGTCAAATGAGCTTGAGTTAGTCAAAGTCGCATAATAGCTGAAGGTTAAGTACGAAGTGGAACGTGAATGTGGTTGTGTGTGTCCTAGTGTTTCCCCCCGACGGACCAGCTTTTTTGTCTTTACTTATCGGAGTCTTCTCTCCGTGATTTTGGACTTGAGCGCCTTCATCGCCTTTCGCGGGCGAGCAAAGCTTCAGGGCTTCCGGATCATCGAATCCATAATTAAGCAAATCGTCAGGAATAGTGAGGTCCGACAAGCCTTTCAATAAACTCTCTAAGTGTTGAGGAGAAGGCTCTCTCTCTACTGGAATGATTGTGACCTTAGAGGTTCCGCCCGCTATCTTTTTCCTCAATTTGTAAGTCAATTTCTTCTTTCCCTTTGAAGGAGGAGGCGTTACTTCAATGTCGTGTACCTCAACCACCGGTTCCAGAGTGGGACTGACATTTTCACCCGATGCTTCGGGCACCTTAGTTTCTCTAATCTCGCCCTCCTCAGATGTGTCAGGGGCACCGTGTCACGAAGGCCTAACTTGCCTTTTGCCTTTGTCCGAAGCAAGTCCAGTTGTAGTGACGTTGTGAGGAAGACTTATTCGGCAACCTTCCGCCAACAACCTAAATTTTGAGAGCGATTCATTGGAAATGATGGATCTGATGTCCCGGGCTTCTGTGGGAACGGCTCAGATAGCTTCGACGGCCTCAGAGTACCCGGAGCCTTCGGGACGCGGGCTGATACCTATAAAAGTCGAGAAAGGGTTTTGAAAAAATGCACTTCCTGGCTCGTACGACTATTGACCTAGAAAAGGAACTTACTCCCTTCTAGCTATCTCCTCGCGAAACCAGTGGGCAGCGCACGTAAAACCACTCTTCTTATATTGGGCGAATTTGCTCCACGCCCCTATGAGGATTTGGCACTTGCTATGAGGCTCGAGGAATACAAAGGATGGGCTGTCGGACCGTCTCTTGAAATGGTAAATGTAGCGTATATCTCCAGGAGTTGGGAGCCTGAATAAAATGCTCATGAAAAGAATGCACGTGCCGTATATGAACGCGTGACTGTTGGGATGTAACTGTGCTGGGGCGATCTCAATATATTGCAGCACATCGCGGAGGAAAGAGTTGAATGGTGGCACACTACCAACCTAGCGCATAAATTTGTTGCAGGTAGTATATCCGGCTGGGGGCAGGTGGGGATGATCTTGCCCTGATGGGACCAGTACATCGTCAAAAGGAATTCCATGTATCGAGCTTAGTCGACGAATGGCACTTTCATTAATTCTCGAAGCTTGAGAATCGACCGGATTGTCTAGAAAGATCGCTGTATTTAGGGCATTGGAAGCCAGATCAACAGATGCGATCGTGGGACTCGGAATATCTTGTGCAGGAGTTGTCGATGGATTTGAAGTTCCAACCACTTCTTGTTGAGAACTCGGCCCAGGTTTATATGAAACTGTGGCGGAGCTAGACTTTCTAGACATCTTCAATAAATGTTGAATTTGATTAAACACCTGTTTAAACTATACTTGAAAAACAATTAACATTAGACATAACAACAAGAATACTCCCCCCGTGTGGTGTGTGAACTAGTGCAATCGTTCGAGTATAAGTGTCCAAGAATTTAAAGTCGTAAAACTGATAAGATAAAGTAAAGTACAAGTGTCCAATGATGGCATTTAATTTGAAATTGAAAGTTCACAATATATGTCGAAGGCTATTGTCTGTTTTTATTGGATTAAATTCAGATTTATAATTGTTGAGACAGGGGAGTTATCAGTCCAGATTGGTCGAATGCTTGTTTGCTTAAGTCCTTGTCCTTGTTTTTTGTCGTATGTTTAGGCATAATAAGTGAGTCTAGTCAACATGAACTATGTTCGAGTTAGGATGGTTTTGACTATTATTGCCTACTTCAAGACTAAATGTCGAGCGACATTCAAAAGACTCGACTAAACAACCACCTAAACTCTCCTGCACTCCCTCTCCACCGTTCGGCATGCGGGAGACATGCCGAACCATGGTCATACCGAGCCGCATCGCTCGACACGCTGAACCCGACTCACGCTTATCTCCTACTCTCTTTCTTCACCGTTCGGCATGAGGGAGATCCTCGTTCGGCATTCCAGAAAAATCCCTTGGCCTTTAGCCGGGCCACGCTTGTGCCTACTTCAAGCCTCTCAATGCCTAACGGATTTCACCTCGCTCGGCTATTTCAATGCCAAGCGACCTTCCCAACACTCACAACACTCAATGCCGAGCGGCCCTCGACACGTCTTAACTGACCAACTTACCTCCTTACTCCCTAACAACACTTCCATATGGAAACCACCGGGCCACCAGTTCCACACTTGGCCAGTTTTTCACTCGTCTACCTATACATCACCGACCTACTTAGCCACCAATTTTTCCCTCGCACCTGGGTACACTTCAACAACCTAACTCCCTCGCTCGGCAAACCAGCAAGAACCTACGTCCTAAAAGCCTCCAACACCCTCTTCCTTCCTCCTCTCCACCTAGCCCTGAGACATGTTCAAACCACGATTCATCTCCTTTTTCCACACGATTCCTATTGTACTTGATCTAACGAAAATCCACGAACTTGAATCTCGTACTAAGTTTCCTAGTCTAGGAAGAGCGTTTAAAAGAGAAGTTTTTACCTAAGAGGATGGTCGAGACTTAGGGATCTGATTAGGTTCGAGGCTGGAGATTGTTTAGATTCGACCTGGGAAAGAACTGTATGGAAGACTTGCTAGATTTGGGGTAAGGAAGGAGGGTTGGAGAGGGAGTCGAAGTTCAGTAGGAAGAAAGTTGTGAGTTCCTGAAACGAAGTAAAAGTAAGAGTGTGAAGAAGAAGAAGTACCGGCTTATATAGGAAGAAGGGGAGGTGAACAGGCATCGACCAGTGGAACCGGTCAAGATATCTCGATGGTTCGGCATACTTATGCCGAACGGCTTCTTGTGTATGTAACAAAGGACAGAAGGGAATGGATTCAGGGCTGCAGCGCTGTGACCTTCAATAAGCACATTCAAATTCCAGGAGCAAGAATTGGATATTAGCTCAAAGCATGTCGTGTTGTCTCACACGACACACTTTGAGGGGCAAGTGTTACCCGGGGTGATTGACCTGGTAACGTGAGGTTCACCAAACAAGTACCTCGCTCGACACAAGGAGGCCTCACACGGCCTTCCTCCTCGATCGGCACAGGAGCTTCGCTCGGCACGAGTGCCTCACTCGGCATTAAGGCACGTTCGGCACGAAGCCTCGTTCGGCACAGAGCTTCACTCTACACGAGTGCCTCGCTCGGCATTAAGGCTCGTTCGATACGAAGCCTCGTTTGGCATAGAACCTCGCTCGGCATACGAGCCTCGCTCGGCATACAAAGATTCGCTCGTCTTCAAACCTTGCTTGGCGCAAAGCCCTCGCTTGGCACAGAGCCCTCGTTCAGCATACGAGCGTCGCTCGGCATAAATGCTTCGCTCGTCTTTAGAATGTCGTGCAACTTTGAGGAAAGGACTAACACTCAACCTTGAGTGAGGGCGTCGTCGCTCAACATACTTCGCTCGACAAGCATCACTCAGCCACAATAGCCTATAGTTTGTGGTTTGGCCAATTGCCGCCCGACATTCCTCGTTCGGCTTGTCTCGTTCGGCTTACATGGAATGGCGCACGGTTGTCATCTACTATGGGCCGAGATACCTTGTTCCTAGGCTCGTGAGGGAAGTCCAACCCATCTTTGTCTATAAATAGAAGGGCAGAGGCACAGTGAAAATGATCTTTTTTCGAGAACGCTGGGAAGACTCTGCCATTTTCAAGACTCATTCTTTTTCAGTTAGAACTTGTATTCAAGTGATTGATGTATGGATTGTATCTGTATTCACTTATTGAAAAAGCAATAAAGATAAAACTCAAAGTGAACGTAGGCAGTTACGCCGAACCACTATAAATCCGGTGTTCAAGTTTTTATAGTTATTACTGCATTCCACTGTGTTATTCCTCAGTTTTAATTTACCTTCTTCATTAATCTCTCTACACAAAACTCTCTTTGGGTGCTAGTGACCAATTTTGATGCTAACAAGTAGTTTTGATTATTTATAAGGAGTTCCAAATATGCTCTAGGTCTGATGATAATAATGTCTAGAGGATAATTTTTTATACAGTTAATAGACAAGTGAAGCAATGAGTGATTAAACTGTATGCATTATTGCAAGAAAAGGTGTACTTAATATTCCATGCCGTGAGATTTGAATACGGTGTTGTATAGAAACCAATATAAACAATGAGGCATTGAAACATTTTATAGTTTCCATATTTTGTGCTTATATGTTGAGACTGATTATACCAAGCGTTTGCATTGAAGAATATAGATGTCATAACACAACATACATGTGAACTAGCAATATGTCGAAGAAAGAAAAATGTTTAATACTTGAGACATTTTATAGTTTCCACATTAGATGTCACTACACAACATACATGTGAACTAGCAATATACCAAAGGAAGGATAATGTTTAATACTTAATACTTGATTAGCTTGAGTTGGCGATATAGATATGAACAATCAACCACATTGGATTGTATTGTGGAATATTGATTATCTACCTCTCATCATCTTACTCCATCATTTTTTTAATAAATTTTAACCATATTTCTTTGGCATTCCTTATTTCTCAGCTAAAATTTTATCCATATTAGGAAGTTTGAGAGTTTACATTAGTTCATAGGTAGACAGATGAATAAATATTGGTATTTATTTTATAAGAATCGGGTTGCTGAACTATGGAGATCAAAATGAGACACCAGGATCCATTAGAAGTTACAAATAAGGACACAATATCACATTTTGTGCTTTGACTTATGTACTGTAGAACGTAAGTTTCTTACATTATGAATCACTTTTTCATGTTAACTCCGTAATTTTTGATTATTTTTCTTTAATAAATTTATTTACTACTGTAACATTCCAATGAAGAGTTGAGAAAGTGGTTTCTTTTAATGGAGACTACACTTTTCCACTACAGATTTCAAGCTGAAAGCTAGAATCACAGGTGCATATTACTGATTTTTCAAAGCACGTCTGCTTTGTTGGATTTAATGTAGTGATATTTTTTGCAATCCATTTTAATTTATGTTGCGTAGAGAATTATTATTCCGGAATTAAACCCTACAAACAAAGTTATTAGCAACTCGGAGTATGAGGTTCATTGACTTTAGGCATTTTAATTTAGTGGTGCACGTCTTATTACTTATTATACTATCAGGAAATTTTGTGTAGTCTATGAAGGATAAACTGGTCCAAGTAGCTCAGTCAACTGTTCAAACCCAAACCGTAAGTTTTATTTTAACTATAAATAGCTATGTTGTATTTGTGCCGTAGCATACGACCATTGAACTGAGTATACATATTTATAATCATGTATTTTGGTGTTTTGTTAATTTCACCCAAAATGATAAAGCACACTTTATGTTATAGACAAATGTATAAATTGTAAAATATATGTAATTTGACTTCTTATTTCAAATATTATTCATTCTTCTTATATTGCAGACTATTTTTGCCCTAGAGATTAGCAGACTGTTACCAATTTATACATGTTCTCATTTATGTATTACCACATATGTTAATGTTTGAACTGCTCTATAAATACATGATCGGGTAGAGGATAAACAGGAAGAATTTGGAGAGTGGGGACAACTTTGGTTTTCAAAGCACGATGTAAACTACTTATTAGTTAGCTATGTTAGATGACTTTGATGATAATAGAGCACTGCCTAAAGTTTTGCTAAAGTTTGACAAATCAGTAGAGAGGCACATTGAATTTCTCAAATCTGAATCGGGTGGGAAGAATGGGTTGTAAGTGTGGCAGTACCATAGTCTTTTTTTTATGTACATATATGGTACTATTTTTTTTATGTTGGTTGATAATTTTTCTGGACCTTATTGTTGAAATGAAAAATGTTGGTTTTATTCTAGATTGTTTTTCTTTTTAATTTTTGTTATGAGCGTGTACATTTTGTAATGAGTATGTTATTTCTTCTTTGCTACTTTTGCGCTTGCACATACATCTAATCAAAGCACTCGACATTATGTTTGTGTTGCAAGTAAATGATAGCTAAAACTAAAATCATAGACTTATTGCAAAAATCTCTTTACAACAGTTTTTGGTAGTTGTAATAGAACTTATTGCAATTGTCATTCCTGGTTGTAATATCATAGTTTTCAAATAAATGTTACAGTTTTGCAACTGGCATTTACAATTGTAAAAGGACATATTGCAACTGCTTTTAATAGTTGTAAAAAATCACTACCGCAACGGTTTCTGCAACCGTCATAAACAGTTATAAAATGCAATCATCCTATTACAACTTCGCATATTAAGGTTGACGGCTGCCAGTTGCGAAAGACCTATTACTACTAGTATTGCTAGCTGCAAAATGGGTAGTTATTTGTTGCAGTGTCTCTCAATATATATATATATATATATATATATGTGTGTGTGTGTGTGTGTGTGTGTGTGTGTGTGCGTGTGCGCATGTACGTATGAATGTGTGTGCATGCGTGCGTGTGTGTATGTGTGTGTGTTTATTTGTATATATGTATGTATGTGTATGTATGCATATATGTATGTATGCATGTATATATGTATGTATGTATGTGCATGCGTGTCTATGTATATATACATATTGTGTGTGCGTACATACACATGCGCGCACACACACATATATCTGTGTATGTGTGTGTGTGTGAATAATTCGACTTTTCAAAAATATCTAAACATCCCCCGTATTGATTAAAACCACAAATCAGGTTTATTTTCAACATCACCCGTATTGATTATGAAATACTAAGTAAGACTCGCAATCTTCTAAAGTCTTCATGCTTCAAAGCCTTAGTAAAGATATCTGCCACTTGATCTTGTGAATTAATGCACTTTGTTTATATTTCCTTTCTCCAAATGCACTCTTGAATAAAGTGATAGCATATCAATGGGTGAACTTTGATCATGGAGGACGAGATTCTTAGCGAGTGCAATAGCTGACTTGTTATCAATAATTTTTTTTATTGCATTGTGTTGTAGCACTTGCGGTACCTTTAATAAATCTTAAAGCCATATGCCGCCACACACAGAGGTTGATACTACAACATATTTGGTTTCACAGGTGGTAGGTCACAATTTTTTGTAGGGCCATTCTACTATGCTTTATCCCTAATCACATATGCCCATGAGTGGTTGGAAAGTCGCAATTTAAACTGTCAATTTTCTTAATATGTTTTTTTTTACATTCATTGCTTATTTCTTTATATATTGTTTAACCCCGCATAATTTTATGCATTAATCTATTATGGATTTCAGCTTATGAATTTTTTTTAACCGATTAATGGTTTTAATAAATGATAGTTCAGTTCTTTATAAACCATATAAAACAATTTGTTTGCATATGTTTGGCCTGTTATATATGCTTATCCCCTATCTTCTTTTAAGTCTTAATAAACTTTTTCCAACCTCGAATAACGGAGAAAATGTCAACTACCTCATTTATTACTTATCAATCAACGTCTAGAAATCCCTTTGATGTCGGTGATAAGCAGTATACCATTCTAGCTTCAAACTGAATGGTATGTAGTGGACTTTGTTTTTTTCGATCCATTATGCTATGTATTTCCTCCACGACTTCATACTGGAGTGAAGACAAAATTTATTTTAACAATAAATAATATGGATCTTTTTGAATAAATATTTGACACCTTATTAATAACGTACAAATTCATATTAAGTTCGTTCACCAACCACCATAAAAACCCTCTATATTCTACTAGCTCTCGGTAACGTTGATAGTTATATGGACTCTCGGTCCTATGTGCTCTCGGCATCATAAATAATATTTTCGGCTTCGATCTCATCAAAGGATTTGGTCGGCTCTTAGTCACTTACTCAATGATCTCATGTAAGTGAAAATGTTTGTACCTATACCATCTTATCGGTAACCAAACGAGAGACTGACAGTATGTATGTGTGCATGTGCGCGTAAATATATTTATGTGTTTTATAACATAAATATATTTTTATATATATCTCCTTAATTCTCTCAATATATATGTGTGCATGTGTGTGTATATATATTTATATGTATGTATATGTATGTGTGTGCGTGTGTGCGTGTGTGCGTGCATGTACATATACATATATATATATATAAATAAATATGGAGTGTGTACACACATATGTATGTGTGTATCTATGTGTGTGTAAATACATTCGACTTTCCAAAAATATCCAAACAAATATTCTAGATATTCTCTATATAGAGAGTTCTAGATGAATAAAACCCCAAATCGGGTTTATTTTCAACATCCCCTGTATTGATTTTGGAAATACCTAGCAAGCCTCGCAATCTTCTAAAGTCTTCATGCTTCAGAGCCTTAGTAAATATATATGCCACTAGATCTTGTGAACTAATGTACTTTGTTTATATTTCCTTTCTCTAAATGCACTCTCAAATAAACTGATAGTGTATCAATGGGTGAACTTCGATTATGGAGGACAAGATTCTTAGCGAGTGCAGTAGCTGACTTGTTATCCATAAAAATCTTTATTGCATTATGTTGTGGCACATGCGGTTCCTTTAATAAATCTCGTAGCCATATGCCACCATACATAGAGGTTATGGCTACAACATATTTGGCTTAACAAGTGGAACAGGTCATAATTTTTTGAAGGCAAATTCTATTTTGACATAAGAATTTGCTGAGTTTCCCCCTTTAATTGTTAAAAAATTCTATAACAAAATTGCACTTATCAGATTTACAGATTACTTTACTGGAACACCCTACCTCTATACCCATACTGCCAAAGAGTATGACTAGGTAATACTCTTTGATAATATGGAGAATGAGGCGATATTAGACTGTCATACATGATTATTCCTTTGTGCTAACACCGACACGTATTTAAAATTTCTAATAATATATCCATACGTATTCGGTATTGACACAAAGAGAAAAAACACATACATTTCCAAGATAGAAGAATACATAATATAAAATTATATATAGAGAACACTGATTCATAATGCAGTGATAAAGTACATTAAGTGAAATACACTAGGTTGAGTAGAACTACAAAAGTCAAACGCCCACAGTCAAAAATATATATACAACATGCATCCAATACATACATCCAAATACATATCTACAAATAGGCTACATAAGTTCACAATGATACACTACTAATCAAATATACTAGCCTTTACTATACTCAACATCCACAATCTAGTCACCTCGTCTCCGAACCTGAAATGTCTCAGACTCACCCAAGTATTATATAAATAACACACGGATCAGACTATGTCTAGAATATAGATGTCAATATATAATAATAACTGGCATGGTATAATCATATGTAACACAAACTGGTATATGAATATCTCAAATATAACATATCTGTCTCTGCTAAGCTCCTATCAGCTCCTATATCAAAACAAAGACAAGCAATTCATCAAATGGAACAACATAAAATGGGTAGCACATCTCCCAACACTAAAGAAATAATCAAACATCATATGGCATGCATGGACCAATGCCCAAGATTTTCTCTCAGATAATCATAAAGAAGACGTACATGGGATCTGTCATACTCATCGCATATGAAAATACATAAAAATTACCTAAATCTAGCATACATAGTTAGCAATAATGGCATACCCTCGGTAGCTAAGGTCACCTCTTAGGTAACCATATAAATGATAATACAGGGTTAAACTTCTTTCTCTCAGCAACCTATAGCATCCTCGATAACTATATAATAGATGTGTATGGGGTCATACTACTTCATGGACGCGTAGTCATATGAATAATCCAAGTAATCCATAATCACACAATTGATCATCTAGACTTATAGCCTCATAGTTAATCAACTTGGCTCCTAGCCCGAGAATAATCATATGGTCACCCAAACCCTCTATAATCAACTAGCTCTTAGTAACGTAGATAGTCATATGGACTCTCAGCATCATAAATAACAATTTCAGCTTCGATCTCATCAAAGGATCAGATCGGCTCTCAACTACATAATCAATGATCTCATGCAGGTGAATAAGTATATGTCTATATCATCTCATTGATAACCAAAGGGAGACTGACATCTCTTAGCCTACTCTAGGAGCCTTCTTTACACGCTCACAATGCTACTCCTACAGTCTCTAATTACCTCGACGGTCATCATAACCCAATATCCATGGAGTGTAAGACTACGCTATGCAATGATCACGATCCTACAAGTGCCCCAAATGATAACAGACTGCTAGCCTATGTAACATAGGTGCACTGGCTCTCAACCTTGGCTCTTACTCATACACATAACAAGGTATGTCACGAATTAAGGAGCGACCTTGCAATCAGGCCGCTAGGATGGATACTAGCATATTCTGGGTTACTCGATGCCAAATAATAGGAGTATTTACTCACCATAAATAGACACACATGTGGCCCCCAACCTGCTCACTCTTAGTTCACAACACCATAAATATAAATAACCTGTATAACTTGATCTTGTAAAAGCAACATCTACTTACAAAAAGTAATTGAACCAATATCAGCTCAGGCATCCCATATCATATAGTGTTACTCATTCGTTTACTCAATGATCATAAACTACAGTTGATAATATTTTATGTAACAAGTCCAAAGAATCAATGAAAAAATATTACCGAAAGTCTCATACCAGATGGTACTATAACTCTATTTATCTAATATCCTCATCACATGGAAAATATAATCAAACATGGCAATTCATTTAGAAAAGAGGTTTGATTTATAGAAAAATATTTGAAAAATATTTTAAATGTTCCAAAAACCTTTATATATTTTAAAAAGTTAAAATACTATTTTTCCCATTTGTATAAAACTGAAAATAAGGATTTTAATCTTACAAATAGCTTCTGCAACCCTTTTCTATAATTTAAGTCCTTTACAATAATTATAGTTATAAAATTAATTCCGTAATTTTCTATAATTGAATGCGACTTTTAATTGAATTTATAAACTCTAAACCAATTTCCTTTTATTTCAAATCCATAGAACATAACTTTTCCAAACTCTTGTTTATGCTCATAAATCATGAAATACACTTTAAAAACTGCACACTATGGATTAAAATTCATTCCATATTTTTCTAGAGTTTAACACGATTTTTAAATAATTATTTGAAATTAAAAATAAAATTTATTTAGTAAGTTAATATCTTCAGTTTTATACCTAATATTAATTTAAATAAAACAATTAATAAAAATATTTTCATATTTGCAATTCGTCGATTTCATTCATTTAAAATCACCTTTTATATAAATTTAAAAAGAAATAATTTTTTAAAAGAAATAACAAACCAATTTTAAAATAGAACATGCACTGTCGTGGAATCACGTCTAGACCTTCACATCGATGCACTGGTCACCTTGACCAGTCCATTAGTGTCAAGGTGTGGAATGTCAATTTGTCCAGGCTATGCGACCATTTTTGATGATTCCAGCCCCGTTCACTCCTCTACCGAACCCTACTTCAACTACATCTACTTCACAGCATTCTAGGAACTACATTACAATAAATATCACACACAATGCAATCAAGAAGAATATAGTAAATGGGTTCATCCATAATGGACAAGTAAACAAATTTAAACATTTCAACCAAGTATACAATCAAACATTTCAGACATAGATTCATGAGTGGGGAGCAATCACCATAGCTAAGAGAAGCACCAATCATCCCATTGCTCTTTATAGCTTCACCAATACCTAATTTTTTCCTTTCTCTAATTTCCATCAAACAAAAACTTACTTAAAACTTGAATTTGAAAATTCTCAGCGGGGTAGAATCATGCAGAGAATCTTGTTTCGAATTTTATAATTTTTGGTAATTTATTTTATTTTCTAAGAATTATTGAAGGAGGAGGTAGGGTTTTAATTATTTTTGCAAAGTTGAAAGAATGAGCTTTAGAACAATGCAAATCGTATAAGAGAAGAAAGTTTGTATACTAACGAGAAGGTTTTAGGCTTCTCAAGAGAATGAGAAAATATCCTAAGTGTGAGTTTTGAGCCTAATGGGCTCAAAAATGAAATAAGGTGCAAATATACTTAACTTCCTTTCTCTTTTATGAATTACTTTGCCTTGCCAAATCAAAATAACTCCAAATCCTATTAAAAATCATTTTGCTTAATCAACATTGTATAGTTTACAATTTTTCCTCACTATAAAATAATAATCTAATAATTACATTATTAAGCCTCATTAATTATCGATCAAATAAAAATTCATTATTTACCTTCATAAAATTATTAACTCATTTTAACTCATCTTAATAATCATTTCTACTTTGAAACATCAATTTTACTTCAAATTATCAAAATTGTCATTTATTATTATTTCATAACTTCAAAAATATTTAATAGCAAATAGTTCATTTAACAACTAGTGTTTCTAATATTAATAAATATCACCAACTAAATCATTTGTATACCAAATATTTCCAATAAATATTTTATCATCAAAATTCTTATCTTCATAAAATACCTCATCATTAAATCCCAAATAACATCTATATTTCCAAACCATCGTAAATCCCAATATTCACATTTTATTATTATAAACTAATTAAATTAGTTAAATATTTATTGTCAATTTAATTAATTGCTTCTAAAAATCGGATTGTCACATTTATCTTCTTTCTCTTATAACTAATAAACCATTCTACACCAAATTCTATCTGAAAACTCAAAAGTTTGGATTATGTTGATGGATCTTGACAATGATAACGTGAATCGAAATGAATCATAATTGGTAAAGTTAAAATTTAACATTTTTATTTTTATTTTTTTAGTTTGAAATTACTCAAGCAGGCTATAAAAGATTGATGAGAGATTGATAGCATAATACATAACGACAGTGTGTGGTTTGTATACCAACCACTCAGGGTCAATGCCATGCAATGTTGCCTTGCACCGTCATAGTGGAGTAAATTACACATCCACGTACACAACTACTCACACCCTCTACCTCTGTAGTAATGTAAGCTCATCCTGAATTTGTATTGATTTAGTGGGTAGTTGTGTGATTTGGTGGAATGATTTTTGTAATGGTAAATTCTATTTAGTGAACAGTTTTTTACGAGGTAAGGGTATTTTTGGAAAACATTAAAAATAAAATGGGTAAACTCATCAAACAAGGGGTATAGTGGCTTTTTTTTCTTTTTTTTGGAAGTCTACTTAGCAAGTTTACGTGTTTATATAGTGATGCCTTATTGAATTCTAAGTGAAAGTTGTATCTCCTATGAAAAAACAATTCTAGTTTTATGATCATCAATGTCTCTAGGTCGATCACGGTCGCTATAACCAACCCAATCGAAATTATCGAGTGTCAATATAATTATCTAAAATTGATGATACATTTGATACATCGAAGAATTTTCTTTGCGATCTTCATGTGTGATGTAGTAGGAGATTCGTATAGCGACTAATAAGGGCAACTCCATAAAGTACGTCGGGACTTGTATAAGTTAAGTATCTTAAGCTACCAACCATACTTTTGAATAATGTTAGGGTCCACTTTCTCTTCTTTAACATATTTTGAATGTTTTGTTCCACATTCTACTGGATTGGTTACTATTTAAATTTCTTTGAAATTTCATGTGCATATGCTTCTTGAAACTTAAATATTTCATGCTCATCTGATTCACATAAACTCCAAGGTAATATGGGATGAGTCCAATATCAATCATGTCAAATTCTAAACTCCTTTTTCCTTAAATTCGTCAGATATTTTTTGTTGTTGCCAGTAAATATCAAGTTATCCACATATAAATAAACGGTTAAAATGTTTTTGTTTTTCTTTATGTAAAGAGAATGCTCATTGGGGGCCTTTCAAAAAATCATATTTAACGGAATACTTATCAATTCTAGCATTCTATGCTCATGGGGCTTATTTTAGTCCATTAGCGCCTTTTAATTTTATCTCATTATCTTCTTGTCATTTAACTTTTTAGCCTTATGGTTGCTCAAAATAAACCCCTTCCTTTAAGTTTCATTTAAGAAAGCGGATTTCACATCAATTTGATATATTTTCCACTTATTTTTAGCCGCTAAAGAATTTAATAATCTTGTAGTTTCAAAGTAGAGAAAATACGTATGCATTGTCCGTGTCTTCTTCTTTCTTATATCCTTTACCTACCAATTTTACTTTGTACCTTTCAACTTCCATTTGGTATTCTTTTTCAGCTTATAGACCCTTTACACCAATAGCTTTGTGTCTTTTACATATAATAACTAACTCATATGTATCGTTATTTATTATAGATTTGATTCTTCATTCATAGCTTCTTTTCCATCTATTATACATTTGGCTTCTTCAAAACATATTGATTCACAATTTGCAAAAAGAAAAACTAAAGTAATACCATCCGTAATTCGTGTTACTTCATATTTTTTTATAGGGATCTCATATGTGACAACCTTTCATTTGAGATATCTTCTAATGAAGATCCTTCTTGAAATGTATGTGGACATGACGATATTGGACAGGTGGGCTCTTTTGCATGTTATTATTTTCTTCTTCTTCTTAAAATGGAAAGAAATTATAGTTATCATCTTGTTATCTCTAATTCCAAGCATCTTCATCCTCGTATTCCATGTCATAACTAACATTGACTTCTCCATTCATAAGATTAAATCCTTTCACCCTTGAGCCATGCCAATAAAAATATATTGCTTGCTTTTACCATTCAATTTAGATCATCTTTGATTCGGCACATGGGCATATGTTATGCTTTCAAATACTCCTAAGTGTGATATATATGGCTTTCTACCACTCCACGCTTCTTTAGAGGTTTTATTCCTCATACTTAGTTGGCGAGCGGTTATCTAAATATACGGTGTAACCAATGACTTCAACCTAAATTTCTTTTGGAGTATTTTTACTTTTTAACACAATACGAGCCCTGTTAAAAATAAATCTGCTTTTCTTTTTACAACCTCATTTGGTTATAGTGTGTGTAAGACTATTAAAGGAGATTACATTATCTTCATGATATGTTTCAAACTCTCTTGACATAAATTCTTCACCTCGATCAGATCTCATATGTTACGTCTAGTGTCATTTTCATTAAGTGCCTTAATTTTTTTTAAATATCAAATACATCGGATTTTTGTTTAGGAAGATAAAACCAAGCTTTTCTACCAAAATCATCAACAAAATGAGCAAACTAATTATTTTTCCAAGTTAACAAGGTTTAATTGGACCACTAATATCCACATGAATTAGTTCTTATGATTCGCTAGCTCTTGTGGTCAATTATTTTGAAAAACTTTTTTTGGTTGTTTTCAAAATAATCCTCGTTGATTCATGTGGTCAATAGTTGCTAAGCCTTCTATCATATTTTTGTCATTTAACAATTTTAAGCCCCTAAAGTTTAGGTGTTCAAATCTAAGGTGCCAACCACGACGAATTTTATACTATGCTTTTAAATAGTTAGCAACATTATTTGGAATATGTAGTGGAAACATTCGATTTTATGGAAATTGTACTTTAGCAACTATGGAACGACCCACCTTTTTGGACGGTTTAAATCGACAATAAACCACACAGTCAGACTCAAACCCTTCAAAAGGGACGATTGTTGCGGGGTAAACAAGAAAAAGAAGAGAAAGAAATAAAACAAACATAGAATCTCACAGCGGAATGACAAAATATAATAATCGAATAATAGTTCAGGAAGCCGTTTTACAAATACATTTGATTAATCTTTTACAATTAATACAGAATCAGAGTTACATATAACAAGAATAAACAAATAAATGCAGCGGAACAACATGATGCAGTGGAATAAATAAAATAAATAATATACAATCTTCGTCTTCGTCTTCCAGAGATAAATGGTCTTCGATACATTGAAAAGCTCAGACTGACCCAAGCGAATTGAAAAGACAAAACACTCGAGTCAGAACTAAAAGATCTTATGTAAGTTAAATCAACATTAAATAAATATGAGTGTAACAGTGTCATAGATGTTTACGGGGTTTGACATATCCTATCCAGTGTCCAACGTGAGTGCAATAACTTAAGAGATGTTCGGGATTCCATCTCCTAAGGATCCGTTAAACTATCTACATACATAGTACAATACACTATTATAATAGTGTCTACAGTAAAGTAAAGTATTCAAATAGCGTTATGGCATTACCCATATCCCTCTTAACACATTTTTATATATTCCCGTAGTCTATACAGTACCGTAATTCCTCTGTAAACTGGAGGGCTATCAGAGGGCACTCCATAGGTACGGTACAAACTAAACTCGTAGAAGGCGCGATAAGGCATGTGACAAGGCACGCGAGGCAATGCCCACGGTAGGATACTACCGTTTTGCGGATTCGGACTGGTGGTAATGCATAACAACTACTACCGCCCACCTTGGAACACACTCCCAAAATCAAATCGAGGGGTGGCCACCAAATCAATCACAAAGTCATAATATGGTAAATGTGTCCGATCGGAGGTGTGACCTCACTTGACCCGGCATAGCTCCTGTTTTAGCCACATCAAACTGACTCACGGGAGTCAGGGCTACATTATTACCTCATACAGAATCATTTGCCAAACCATCTTACTTCATTATAGAATCTCCACCACGTACACAGTTGTTAAAGTAGTTTTCCGTATTGGTAGAGAGTATGCCAATATCCGATCTTAGTTTCTTTAACAACAAAATGCTTATTTCACACCGGATGGTTCTTTTACATTTCCAAAACTGATTCATAATTGATATCAAAATATCATATTCAATTCAAACCATATCACTTTCTAAATCATATTCACTTTCGAAATCATATTCACTTTTGAAATTATATCGATGAGATAGGTTAATTAAATCCTCATTTCAAAATCATCATATTTACTCAAATATGTCATTTCATTACCAACTATCATTTCAAATCCCAACTTAAGTTACATCATCATTTAACCATATTCTCTTTAAAAATCAAGGATTTAAATATAAACACTTCCTGTTTACACAGTCTAGCATTGTTTAAAATAAATTTCAAATAGTTAAAATACTCTAAAATAGTTTAAAAATAAATTAAAATAGTTTTGGTGGATTTAAGATAGTTTAAATAGATTTAAAATAGATTAAATAGATTTAAAATAGATTAAATAGATTTAAAATAGATTCAAAATAGATTAAATAGATTTAAAATAAATTAAAATGGGTTAATTATCTTAAAATAGGTAAAATAGAGTAAAATGGATTAAGATAAATTAAAATAGTTTAATTTGATTAAAATAGTTTAAAATAGTTGAAAATAGATTAAATTGGTTTAATTGTTTGAAAAACCTTAAAAATCAGGATTTTTAAGATTTTTCAAACTTTGAACAGTATATATAGTAAAATAATTAAGTTTGAAATTGATTTTAAAATAAACTATTTCTGCCTTTTCAACAAATCTAGACCATATCCTGATTTCAAATCACCAACTCGAATATAAACTTTCAATTAAATTTTCATTAAACCATCTAAATTTATATTGATTAAAAATCCATGGTTGAACTATAATTTTAAACCACTTCAATTTCATAGATTTCAAAGTTTAAATCTTTAAACATTTCCAATAACTCTATTTCGATAAATTTCAATTATATTTCAAATTCAACTTCGAAATTTTCATTTTTGTTCTTTTAAACAATTCATTAAACCAAATCCCATTTCAACATTTAAAGCTTGGATTTCGAAAATAATTCAGTTTATATAATCAAATTTTATTTCAAAATATCATTTAACTGAATTCAAATTTTAAGGATTTAAAATCATTTAATTTAACCAATCCGGTGTCCGTATATAATTTTCTACCCTATGGTCAAGTGATACGGATATTTATCATTTCAATCCGCAAATATTTTTACATTTACAAGTATATATCATTTCAACCCGCAATCCTAAATTAAATTTCAAATCCATGAAATCGCTCGAGTCTATCATTTCAACCCATAATGATTTCTCCTAATCTATCAGATCGGTCGGGTATGTATCATTTCAACGCATAGGGTACTTGTAGTGTTATAACAATATACAAATATAACATCTAGTCATCCAATATCAACAATCAAACACCCATCACAATCACCATTCAATCAACCAATAAATAACATCAATTGATTGATTACCAACAACATGTATTAAATTGACAATTAAATTCAATATTAAATTAAATGACGAATAAATGCAATAAAAATCATATTTAAGTGGAATGAAAATTTAAACATATCAAACATCAACCAATCAATTTCTAATCACATCATAAATTCAATTTAACAAACATAAGATAATCTAGTAGTCGTGAGTGGGTCAAAACACTCACCTTTGGTTCCAAATCGATTTGAAATCCAAAATTAGGCCCAAAATCCAATAGTCTCGGAATTCGTCCAAACCAGTTCCATATCGTTTGAAATTTCGATACGATCGCAGCGGAACAAACTGCTCGTAAATCCGACCTCGTATGCAACAGTTATGACGATTAGAATTTTGGAAATTAGAATTAAAATAAAATAAAACAACAAAACAAAATCACAAGCTTATACGTCAGCATCTATGCGCCTGTTCGAATCCTAGCACGAAAACACGCTCGATTCCAGACAATTCGAACTGCAGCCGCCTCTACCATCTGCCGTTGACCATCTATTGCCGCCCACACACTCGACTTCGACCAGATCCATCAACACCAGTGAACTCAGCATGCTCCGCCACCCCTACGACACTTAGATGAACGCCTTCGCCTCCAAGGTGACATAGCCACCACCGCTAGAGTTAAAACCCTAATCGAACATTTCGTTGCCAATCTAACCAACTTCGAGGTGCACGAAACTGATGGATGCACTCAGCTTGACGACATCTACAAGCCCATACCTCCCGATCGAACCCTCGTCGCATATCCACCGTCCAATCCAACAACCCAATATGGATGGCCATGGATAAATGGCTAATTTCCAATCAAACCAAAAACCGATTGCAAAAACAAACAGCAGATTTGAGTTGCGCTCGTCAAGAGCTTCGAATCGATACATAATATGATGGGGTTCTAAGAAGTTTGATTTTCGATTTGAATTTGAAAATGGATTAGGGTTTGTATTTGGAATTTGTTTCTGCCATTAGAAGAATAGTCAAATAGAATTGTACGTACTGTAATTAGAAATAGAAAGGCTGCTAGGGTTTAAAAGAATATATTTATATGAACAAAGCCCGATAAGAAAGAATGAACACATACCGAATTTGTATGAACGACAATAACGACCTGAAAAGCTCGTTTCGCTTCTGAAATGAAAATAGGTCATCCCATATATCAAAATAGATATTTTCGATATTTTTAAATTAAATGGAACAAGTTTCAAGTCCTAATTCCACTGTATGAAGAAGTTAGCTTTTAAAATCAGCTTATTTCAATTGAATTCAATTAAATTGATTTCTATGAGTTTCGAGCCCGCACGATCAAACGACAAGTCCGATCGCTACGAACTTGAAATCCTACAATAATTCATCGTTACGGATCCGATAAAACTGGTTTTGTCGAAATCCGAGACAGTGGCCAAAATGGCTATTTTCATGTTAATTAAATAAATTAATATTAAATTGTCACTTTTTAATTTCAAATTTAATAACTAACAAATTTTTATCATTTTTGATTACCTTGTTAATTTATAATCTTTTAAAGTAAATTTCCAAGTCTAACCAATGTTAAATATCTCACTAATGACGGTGTTCAATTTCAATAGCGATAAATTCAATTGATTATTATTTTTAAATTTCAATAAATCCACTTATTTGATTTTTCATCTTATTATTCAATTCATTATTACTCTATGGATATAATCAACATTGGTTTACTATTTATTACAACAATACTCTATAATTATCATCTTAAATCATATTTCTTGCAATATTTGATTACATTAATTGCAATTGATTTCCAACGAATTAAATAGTGCATTTATAATTAAACCATTGTTATAACTTACCAATTCAAACACATTTCTAAGTCTATTGTTAACAAACAAAACAAATAAATTCACATACTGGTTAATTATTCTATATTAATCAATTTCAATTATTTACATACAATTTCACCGTTTAATACAACATTGAATTATTTATTTATTTACAATTTTGTAACCAATTTTATATTTACAATCATTTTAATTAATTGACATTGCATTAGAGTAGTTATCGATTACATTAATCACGTTATCACATTTCATTCTAATTATTTTCTCATAAATAAATCACAAATTTTTATTTCTTTCAGTATTAAATTACAAAATCTTATTAAATTCAATATTTTAATTATCGAAAAATTACGGATCATTACACTCTCCCCCACTCAAAACTTTTCATCCTCAAAAAGGCAAAAGAAGTAATTAAGAAATTAATATATCTTATTCAGAGTATTCAATTTATAAATTAATTAAATAATTTAAATAAAATATATCAATTTATAAGCAATTAAATCCTTTCATATTCAAGTTCAATAAAAGTTTGAAAAACATTCCACTTTCACAAAAAATTTCTAAGTCCAAAATTCACGGAAAATTTCGGCAAAGTCTCCTTTGTATGAAGAGATCCGGGAGAAATAATAATATCAATAATAACCATATATATATATCATATTTCAAAATAAAGTATCCCAAATCACGAGAAAAATAATATAATATCGCTATAAAACCATAATCCGAAAACGTACCTATTTGTCGGGCAAACAACGATTATTTATGAAACCAAAAACAGTAGCTATTGCTTCCATAAACCTGTATTTCACTTATAAAATCCAAAAAAGTTAATAATTATGTAGAAAGAGAAATATTTAAGTTGTTTCAATTAATAACAAACAAACCAACACGACATAACAATGATCACTTACAAACAAAACCATACAATCATCACATGAATCAAGGAAATCAACCATCCATCCATAGCAACCAAAATATATGGTTTGTTCGGGTTCAGAACTTTTAATCGTATACAATGATAAATAAACTTAGTATACCATATACTCAACAGTCTTAGATAAAACTTAGTAGATTATTTATACATCCTAAACAATTTAAAGTATCACTTCCCAATCATCCCATAAGCCAAACAACCAATAAATTCAAATGTCATGTAAGTTTATTCCTATTAATCTCCTTTCATATTATTTACTGTTCTTCAGTTTCATCCATTCATACCATGCTTATTTTTATAAATTTACATTCATTACTTACAAAAATTCATTTCTCATTCATTTATACAATGTCATTTTCTCTTTTCATTACTTTACATTCATGGCTTACATAAGTTATTTCCATTAAAATTATTAGATTATCCATTATTATGTAAGTCTCTCTACAATTTAATTCACCATTAATGGATTATTTCTTTTTCACATTCATTTCCTCCATATATAGTATTATTGATTTCTAAATCATTTCAACATTTTCTGAAGTTATAATCATTCAATTAATATAGTATTCACTTTTACTATTTACTTTAATCACAACTAGCTGCAACACTAACTTAGGTTCATAATCATTAACTTACAATATTCACTCTTTCTATAAATTTAATTAGTAACATTTCAAATTATTAACTTAAGTTTATAACAATTTATAACATCAGAATTCTTATTTATAGAAGTAATTCCATTGAACATCTTCATTACTGAAGTTTTACTTGTATAATATTCTATTACATATTCTTATTAACATTTCAACCTTTAATATTTTGGTAAGTTATATATATGCCTTTTAGAATGTAATTGAATGTTACACAAGTTTATCTCATTCACTTTAGTTAACAAATTGTTCAATAGTTACATTTTCTTATTTTTCATATCTTTTTGATTTGCAATATACAAATTTCCAATTTCTTATATATTTCATTAATTACTTAGCATCTAGTATCTAATTACACAATTTAGAAGTTTCCAATTATTAAAATTGTTAAGATTTCATTCTATTACAATAACTGAAAACTATCAAAGAGTTTAAGAACTAAATTCTGGATTCATTTCAGTCATTCTGAAAATAATATATATATATATCCTTTATGGATCAAATCATATTTAGGAATTCAAAATTTAGATTTATTCATCAAAACAGATGTGTAGTAAAACTACTACAGTAGTCTTCCCACTTTGAAACTCGAAAATGAACGTCGAAGATGCGTGCACTCATCACCGAAATCATTTTCCAACGACGGAGAGGGGAGTACAGAACTTATTTCCTTTTGAAACTTCCCTTTAAACATTTCCTTCAAATCACATTGAAAACATTTCTATCTGAAAATACTTCCAAATATTACTAATATTACATTCCAAAATCCTTTGAAAACCAATTTCAAAAATTCCGGAACTTAAGTTCTCAAATTTTCAGTTCTTATTTACTTTACTCGTAAATCCTATTTTACAACTCAATACTTATAAAGTTTCACTACCTAACAAACAACATATTACATCCAACTATTTCATTTATAAAAATTATTCTTCTATATACAAAATATATACTAGGTAAAATTATTTCATTTACCTATATTTCAAAACAATATTGCGCCGGTCTACCCTATTAAGTGTTTAGAAATCCCTATCGATGCCATAGCGTCCTATGTACCAAACAGGATTTATAAATACTAAACAGAATAAATTAACACAATAAAAAAACCTTTTATAATACTAACAAATATGCTCTCTCATATATATACACTCAACGACTCATTCTAGGGTATTACTACCCTATCTCTAATGAGTCAGACCCCACAAAGCTAAAGTTATCGCAAAACCAAAGCTCTGATACCAAATGGAATGACCCACTTTTTCGGACGGTTTAAATCGACGATAAACCACACATGTCAAACTCAAACCCTTCAAAAGGGAGGATTGTTATGGGGTAAATAAGAAAAAGAAGAGAAAGAAATAAAACAAACACAGAATCTCACAGCGGAATGACAAAATATAATAATCAAATAATAGTTCATGAAGCTGTTTTACAAATAGATTTGATTATTCTTTTACAATACAGAATCAGAATTACATATAGCAGGAATAAATAAATAAATAAATGCAGTGGAACAACATGATGTAGTGGAAAATAAAATAAATAATATACAATCTTCGTCTTCGTCTTCCAGAGATAAATGGTCTTCAATGCACTGAAAGCTCAGACTGACCCGAGCAAATTGAAAAGACAAAACACTCGAGTCAGAACTAAAAGATCTTGTGTAAGTTAAATCAACACTAAATAAATATGAGTGTGACGGCATCAAATATGTTTACGGGGTTTGACATCTCTTATCCAGTGTCTAACGTGATGCAATAACTTAAGAGATGTTCGGGATTTCATCTCCTAAGGATTCGTTAAACTATCTACATACATAGTACAATACGCTATTATAATAGTGTCTACAGTAAAGTAAAGTATTAAAATAGCGTTAAAGCGTTACCCATATCCCCTTTAACACATTTTTATATATTCCCGTAGTCTATACAGTACCGTAATTCCTTCGTAAACTTGAGGGCTATCAGAGGGCACTCCATAGGTATGGTACAGACCAAACTCGTAGAAGGCGCAATAAGGTATGTAACAAGGCATGCGAGGCAATGCCCAGGGTATGATACTACCATTTTGCAGATCCGGACTGGTGGTAACGCATAGAAGCTACTACTGTCCACCTCGGAACACAATCCCAAAATCAAATCGAGGGGTGGCCACCAAATCAATCACAAAGTCATAATATGGTATCGAAGAAATGTGTCCAATCGGATGTGCGACATCACTTGGCCCGACATGGCTCCTGTTTTAGCCACATCAAGCTGACTCACGGGAGTCAGGGCTACGTTAATACCTCATACAGAATCGTTCGCCAAACCATCCTACTTCATTCTTGAATCTCCACTATGTACACAGTTTTTAAAGTGGTTTTCGGTATTGGCAGAGAGTATGACAATATTCGTTCTCGGTATCTTTAACAACCAACGCTTATTTCACACCGAATGGTTCTTTTACATTTCCAAAACTGATTCATAATTGATATCAAAATACCATATTCAATTCAAATCATATCACTCTTGAAATCATATTCACTTTCGAAATCATATTCGCTGTCAAAATTATATCAAAAAGATAGGTTAATTAAATACTCATTTCAAAATCATCATATTTACTCAAATATGTCATTTCATTAGCAACTATCATTTCAAATCCCAACTTAGGTTACATCATCATTTAACCATATTCACTTTAAAAATCAAGGATTTAAATATAAACACTTCCTGTTTACACAGTCTGAAATTTTGAAAATAGTTTAGATAGTTATAAATAGTTTAAATAGTTTAGCATAGTTTAAAATAAATTTCAAATAGTTAAAATACTCTAAAATAATTTAAAAATAGATTAAAATAGTTTAGATCGATTTAAGATAGTTTAAATAGATTTAAAATAAATTAAATAGATTTAAAATAAATTAAATAAATTTAAAATAAATTAAAATGGGTTAATTAGCTTAAAATAGGTTAAAATAGATTAAAATAGATTAAGATAAATTAAAATAGTTTAATTTGATTAAAATAGTTTAAAATGGTTGAAAATAGATTAAAATAGATTAAATTAGTTTAATAGTTTGAAAAATCTTAAAAATCAGGATTTTAAAATAATAAATCTTTGAACAGTATATATAGTAAAATAATTAAGTTTCAAATTGACATACAAATAAACTATTTCTGCCTTTTCAACAAATCTGGACCATATCCAGATTCAAATCACCAACTCGAATTTAAACTTTCAATTAAATTTCATTAAACAATCTCAATTTATATTGATTAAAAATCCATGGTTGAACTACAATTTTAAACCACTTCAATTTCATAGATTTCAAAGTTTAAATCTTTAAACAATTCCAGTGACTCCATTGCGATAAATTTCAATTATATTTCAAATTCGACTTTGAAATTTCCATTTTTATTCCTTTAAACAATTCATTAAACCAACTCCCAATTCAACATTTATAGCTTGGATTTTGAAAATAATTCAGTTTATATAATCAAATTTTATTTCAAAATACCATTTAACTGAATTCAAATTTTAAGGATCTAAAATCATTTGATTTAACCAATCCGGTGTCCGTATATAATTTTCTACCCTATGGTCAAGTGATACGGATATTTATCATTTCAATCCGCAAATATTTTTACATTTACGGGTATATATCATTTCAACCTGCAATTCCAAATTAAATTTCAAATCCATGAAATCGCTCGAGTCTATCATTTCAACCCATAACGATTTCTCCCTAATCTATCAGATCGTTCGGGTATGTATCATTTCAACCCATTGGGAACTTGTAGTGTTATAACAATATATAAATATAACATCCAGTCGTCCAATATCAACAATCAAACACCCATCACAATCACCATTCAATCAACCAATAAATAACATCAATTAACTGATTATCATTAACAGGTATTCAATTGACAATTAAATTCAATATTAAATTAAATGATGAAAAATGCAATAAAAGTCATATTTAACTGGAATGAAAATTTAAATATACCAAACATCAACCAATCAATTTCTAATCGCATCATAAATTAAATTTAACTAACATAAGATAATCTAGTAGTCATGAGTGGGTCAAAATACTCACCTTTGGTTCCAAATCGATTTGAAATCCAAAATAAGGCCCAAAATCCAATAGTCTCAGAATTCATCTAAACCAATTCCATATGGTCCGAAATTTCGGTACGATCGCAGCGGAATAAACCGCTCGTAAATCCGACCTCGTATGCAACAGTTATGACGATTAGAAGTTTGGAAGTTAGAATTAAAATAAAATAAAACAACAAAACAAAATCACAAGCTTACACGTCAGCATCTATGCGCCTGTTCGAACACTAGCACGAAAACGCGCTCGACTCCAGACAATTCGAACTACAGCTGCCTTTACCATTTGTCGTTGACCACCTATGCCGCCGACACACTCGACTTCGACCAGATCCATCAACACCAGTGAACTCAGCATGCTCCGCCGCCCCTACGACCCTTAGATGAATGCCTTCGCCTCCAAGGTGACACAGCCGCCGCTACTAGAGTTAAAACCCTAATCGAACATTTCTCCACCGATCTGACCAACTTCGAGGTGAATGAAACCGATGGATGCACTCAGCTTGACGACATCTACAAGCCCATACCTCCCGATCGAACCCTCGTCGCAGATCCACCATCCAATCCAACAACCCAATATAGTCGGTCGTGGATAAATGGCCAATTTCTAGTCAAACCAAAATCCGATTGCAAAAACGAACAACAGATTTGAGTTGCGCTTGTCGAGAGCTTCGAATCGGTATATAATATGATGAGGTTTTGAGAAGTTTGATTTTCGATTTGAAATTGAGATTGGATTTAGGGTTTGTATTTGGAATTTGTTTCTGCCATTAGAAGAAGGAGATAGTCAGATTGAATTGTACATGCTGTAATTAGAAATAGAAAGGCTGCTAGGGTTTAAAAGAATATATTTATATGAACAAAGCCCGATAAGATAGAATAAACACATATCAAATTTGTACGAACGACAATAACGACCCAAAAAGCCCGTTTCGCTTTCGAAACGAAAATGGGTCATCCCATATATCAAAATAGATATTTTCGATATTTTTAAATTAAACGGAACAAGTTTCAAGTCCTAATTCCACTGTATGAAGAAGTTAGCTTTTAAAATCAGCTTATTTCAATTGAATTCAATTAAATTGATTTCTACGAGTTTCGAGCCTGCACGATCAAACGACAAGTCCGATCGCTACGAAACTTGAAATCCTACAATAATTCACTATTACGAATCCGATGAAACTGGTTTCGTCGAAATCCGAGACAGTGGCCAAAATGGCTATTTTTACGTTAATTAAATAAATTAATATTAAATTGATTAAATCACTTTTTAATTTCAAATTTAATAACTAACAAATTTTTATCATTTTTGATTACTTTGTTAATTTATAATCTTTTAAAGTAAATTTCCAAGTCAAACCAATGCTAAATATCACAATAATGACGGTGTTCATTTTCAATAGCGATAAATTCAATTGATTATTATTTTTAAATTTCAATAAATCCGTTTATTTGATTTTTCATCTTATTATTCAATTCATTATTACTCTATGGATATAATCAACATTGGTTTACCATTTATTACAACAATAATATACAATTATCATCTTAATTCATATTTATTGTAATATTTGATTACATTAATTGCAATTGGTTTCCAATTGATTTCCAACAAATTAAATAGTGCATTTATATTTAAACCATTGTTATAACTTACCAATTCAAACACATTTCTAAGTCTATTGTTAACAAACAAAACAAATAAATTCACATACTGATTAATTATTCTATATTAATCAATTTCAATTAATTACATTCAATTTCACCGTTTAATACAACATTGAATTATTTATTTACAATTTTAAAACCAATTTTATATTTACAATCATTTCAATTAATTGACATTGCATTCAAGTAGTTATCGATTACATTAATCAGATTATCACATTTCATTCTGGTTATTTTCTCATAAATAAATCATAAACTTTTATTTCTTTCAATATTAAATTACAAAATCTTATTAAATTCAATATTTTAGTTATCGAAAAATTACGGGTCGTTACAAACTAAATTTCCTTTACCATTTCTCGTAAAGAGACTATGGCTTTTCCATGTGAATTTCATATCTTTTTCCAAAAGCTGTCACAAGCTTAAAATATTTGTTTTCATATTAGGCACATAATGTATAATTAGAAATAAAGCCATGCTTTCCATTTTTAAGCAAATTGATATTTTTCCTTTGCTTTTTAACTGGAATTTTAGATTCATCATTGAATTGATTGTTTCCATCTACTGATTCATTAGGCTCCATAAATATATTCCTCCTTCCATGCATATGATAGTTAGGTCTCATATCCAAGTACTATGTATTCTCATCTTTATTTTAATCTCCTCTATGTGCCTGCAAAAGTGTAGAATTTGCTTCCTCTATTTTGGAAAAATAAGACCTCTTTTGAGATTTATTATAGGTTGATCCACATTCAAAAGCAAAATGCCCGAATTTATTGTTGGATCTGGGCCAGCATGTAGTGGGATAAATGGGTAAATTTAAAAAAAAATCCATTTTGATCTTATTGGGCCTATAAAGTGAAAATTTATTTAGATCTGATCCAAATTAATTTTAAATTAAATAAATATTTTATTTTATTTGTAAATAATGTTTTATTTATATAATATAACACACGTATCACGTACACATGTATGTAAATGTAAGTGTAACATATACAGTGTACATGGTATAATATGTCCGTGTATAATTGTTAGAATATACACCGTAATGGACATATTAGCCCTTCTATATACATATATGATGTCTAATACACACGCACATACACACAATGATAGTTGTAATATCTTTGGTGTCACACTTTTTTAGTGCAAACGTAAACTTCCCAAAATACCCTTTAAATTCAAATTATATCTCAATGTATCAAAATATACCCTCAACTTAATTAAAAGTCAAATTTTATACTCTATTTTTTGGTCAATCGCTCTTATCTTTTAATAAAAATTGCTCATACCTTAATTTGTCTGCTAAAACAGAATCAACCAGTTATATCTCAATTAAATTTTAAATTGAACTACTCTAATCTTAACTTAAATGTGAATTTATGTGTATTAAAACTTGGCCAATTGGTTTTATACCTAAAACCTCTCATTCCTTATTTAAAATGCAAAATGTTTTTTTAGTTAAAATGCTAATATTTCATTTACAATAACCAAGTAAATCAATTATAAGTTAATTAACATTTTAGTTATATCTTAATATCATGCATTAGATAAAAAATAAAATAAAAATTCCATAATGAAGCATGTGCCATAATGCTTGTATATATATGTTTTATAATATAAAATAACTTTCAATATTAATATAAATAATCTAGAATTTAGATTCAAATTTTAAATTTCAGATCTAGATCTAAATAAAAATATCTACTAATTTTAAACTCAAAACGAGTCATTAATTTTCTAAGTAAATAAATAAATATAAATATATGTATTATATAAATTGGAAATGTTTAATTATTTTAACTTTACATGTAAATATAATCTTATACACGTGTTAAATTAGTTTTAAAGTTTAGTATAAAATAAACATACACGTACACACACACATATATATTTAATATTAAAATTATATATATATATATATCCAGCTAAATTATATTTGGCAAAATAATTTTTTATTAAAATCCATGTGGTTTTAAATTTGTTTTGTCTTTTTATAAATAAAAGATTTCCATACGGAAATTATAAAAAATCAATTTTATTTCGAGAAAAAGCATATAACATCTATACATAATTTATATATTTATACTTATGCTTTATAATTATATATACATGTATATATTATGTAAAAGTTAGATTTAATTTTTAAAATAAATATGCATATACGGTTTTTAATTTAAATATATTTATATATAAAAACTTTTGTTTTGAAAATGCATTATTCATACAAATTAACAAAATTATATGTATATATATTTTATATACTAATATACATATACATATTTTAAATCAATTCATTTAATTGTTTTGAAATATTATTATTTGATTTTGAAAATTAAAAATACATTTTTTGTTAGATGAATAATATATATATATATATATAAAAACATATAAAAAAATTAAAACACACACACACATATATATACATCTTATGTTGACAACACAGACGTATATGGATTCATGATATTGTATAAATAAATAGAAGAAGTAGAATGATATGGTAAACACATATAAGCAAAAATATATATTGAATTGTTAACTATCTATGGCCTTGAAGTAACACCTTGAAAGGTTGAATTCGTTAACTCCTTAAATCCGTATTCAAACCTTCAGAGAGAGAGAGTTACCATACTGAAAGCAGCAATCACCAATATACTAATTTGTATTTAAGTTGTGTTTTAAAAGCTTGAAAATTATAAGAGGACAAGGCAGCTAGAAATGAAATGAGAGGAGGTCAAAAATTAAGTGGTGAAATGAAGGGTTATGGGTGTTTAAATAACAAAAGAAGGGAGGAGCTAAAAGTGGATTTAGATAAACTTTTTTCTCTTGTTATTACAGACTCATTTAAAATAATCTAACCCCTCATTTCTACTTTGCTATTGTCAGACATGCTTGCCCCTATATGGACCTCTAAAATGTTTTAAGCCCGATCGAATACATGTGCAATTAAATCTAATTCAAATGCATATCGGTATCGTATAACGGTACGTGCGTCTATAACTATTATACACACATTATTTAATATTGATCAACACAAAGAAGAAAAAAATTAATATTTTATAAATATTAATCAATTCACAACAATTATAATTAACTAATCTGGTGGTAATAGGAGTTTTCAATGTTTGACTCATAGATGTAAACTTGGTCAGCGATTAATATCAAACAATTTGAATACTAATGTTCACACATCACCTTAGCTAGTGGTGTGATATTATGGCCAAATTTATCGCTTATATAGCTTTGGTAAAATCCAGTTTTACTAATTTAAGCATTACCAGATAGTGACAATTATTTACACCAGTTCTCATCGTCAAAACTATATTACATTAGGGTTTATGGAATTTTTTAATGGTCAAAATTCCAATACCATCCATATTAAACTTTATAGTCCAAACACAAAGTCTGTAACGGATCGCCCTTTCGAACCCCGAATGTCGACATTAATACATCCATGGTATTCTTGTGCCGAGCATCAAAGTGCCGGAAGGACGAATTGTTAGGGTGAAATAAAAAGAAATAGAACAAGGAAGAAGGAACACAATATCAAAATCTCACAACGGAACGGTAATATAATATCTAAGGAACAATACAAAGGGTTACTTCAATATATAAATTTTGAAGTTACTAAACCTAAATGCCATCATCGGCCTGGACAGTTATAACAACATGTCCTCACAAATGCGGATATGTACAATATAGTAATGCAGCGGAAATAAGAATACTATTATAGGTGAAATATCTAGCACGTCTTCTCGAGCTCCAATGAACATCAATGAAAACCTGCCTTTCTCAAGCTACTTAAAAGAGCACACGAGGAATTTAGGGAAAACAAAAAATAAGCGTCAGACTTAAGTCTGGTATGAGAAACTTAAAAAATATGTGATCAACATATAACAGTACTTTTGAAACAGCATGGAATGCCATAACGATTATCCCCTCAAAAGAACAACCATCTAATAGGTACGTAAGGTGATATGATAGCTAATGTCTAGAGTGTAGAATATAAATATTATAACATAGTTGAAATGGTTACATTGGTTACATGCAACAACATATTAGGAGATCAAATCCGATAAGGAACGTTCGCATAATGGATTTTCTATGGAGATTTCCCTAGTGGACCCGAATCCAAACTCCATGCACAAGGATCGGAAGCTACCTTCCGAGCGTTGTATATCTATAGATAAATATACCATTAGGAAAACACAAAGGCCCACGCTCGAACATAAACGTGAACCAAATACCATCAACTCCTGCGTGCAACATCGATAACCATACTCTAGATCTGGAGGTCACAATATCCTGTCCTAAGTTAGTAAAACCCCAGATTGTGCAGCCTACTCTATCTTTAGCCATTTCCGATGTTGAGGTCATGTTCGGCATCTTTCACATAAGTCTTCATCACTCGAACAGAACATGAATCCCAAATTGGATCCCCATATCTCAAACAGATCTCGAAACAACACATGGATTCCCATATCTCAACAGATCTCGGAATCACACATAGATTCCCACATCTTGAATAGATCACGAACAACCATACGTGTTCGAGCATCTTAAATACATCTCGAATCTCCATATACATTCCTACATCTAGAACTAATCCACTTCCAAGAGATAGAACACGTATCCCAGCTTTGAAGTGGTTTTCGGTAAGTAAAACATTTACCGATTCCGGTCTCTCCAAGACTGAATCGATATATTTGGTCATTCAATGATAATGAGAGCGATCACATATGGAAACCAAGTCCCATATACTTATCGCGTTTTCGATATTTTCCTCTCACACTATCCCTCGATCAAGAGTGAAGCCCGTAAGTTAGAGCTCCATTGCTCATATCCCTACATGAACATCGACCTTAATTCTCAAAGATATACAAGCCTACTTCATCGGCTTTTAGTGTTAAGTTTACAAATAAATGTTTTCCATAAACGAGGAAGCAAACAAAGCATGATCAAGTCACACAAAGCACGATCAAGTCTCATAAGCGGCTTCTAATCCCCTTTTTATTTAATTAATCTTTTATTAGTAAAAATAATTTATCTAATAAAACTTCATTTATCAATTCCTACTATTCATTTATACTCTTTCAATACTTCAAAAAGTATTCATATACTTGTCTTAAATGGTATAAGTATATTGACAAATCATTAACAAGATTCTTACTTTAAACCTTTTCTTTTTCTATCCTTTTCAAAAATATTCCTTACTTATAATTTCCTTCAAAATATCCATTTTAAGGATTTAAGTACTTTCACAAATCCATTCAAAAGGTTTAAGACTAATGTTATTTAAACATTGTCACTACAAACCCAAAACCATTTCGTTTTTGCTTATCTTTAGAACATTCTTTTAAAGATCTATTTTCATTCATAAGTATAATCAAAAAGGGTTAAAGACAAATGTGATTAACACATTGTCACAACAAACCCAAAACCATTTCATTTATGCATATCTTTAAAACATTCTTTTAAAGATCTATTTAAATTCATGAGTATAATAAAAAAGAGTTAAAAACAAATGAGATTAACACATTGTCACAACGAACTCAAATCATTTTCGTACTTGTTACTATCTTTAAAACATCCTTAAAGATCTAAGTTCAATAATAAGTTAAGTTCGATAGTCAATTAATCGATTATCTAGTTAAAATAGTTGCTTATATAAATCAATGTTTGTATACTTAACTCGTTTCTGACATTCCCATCTCAACTATTCCTCATTCAAGAGGGAAGCCCTGTAGGTTAGAGCTCTATTGCTCCGTCGATATGTGACATCATTCTTTAACTCTCAGAAATAGATAAACTTACTTCGTCGGCTTTTAGAGTTAAGCAAAGTTAATTACCTTTTTTAAACAAGTAAGTAAACAACAAGATTAACACGTTTCTGACATTTCAACTTACACTGTTCCTCGTTTAAGAGTGAAGCCATGTAAGTTTGGGCACCGCTTGCTCCAAGCCTTGGCTAGACACCTCATTCTTGGATCTCACAAACAAATAAGTTTACTCGTCGGCTTATTAGTGTTAAGTCTAGTCAATTACCTTTGTGAAAACTTATATATGTAAATAAAAATACTTTAGAAATACTTCTAAATAGATTTTAAATATCTATGCAAAATATTACTTGAAAATAACTAATTTAGAAGTTTGATTGAAAACATGTGTTACATTCTGCAACACATAAATAATCGTTAAAACTATATTTAAACTTCCATTCTTTTTGTCATACTCAAATACATTTATACGAACTTCCATCAAAAGAGTTTATAAACAAAAGAATTTAGAAACCATTTAAATCACGAAAAATTAGCGAAAACATCACATTTTAATCAATTAAAACATTAAGTGGCTTACTACAACATTTATAAGTGCTATTAAAAGTCCTTGTTAAATCAACATTGAAGATCACAATTTTTGCGACTAGTTTTCACTACTCAAACAAATGACACGAGACTTGATATTTTCGTAGTAAGTACTACCATTAGGGTACTTTAAAACAATGGAAAGAAATCCCTAAGAATATCTTTTAATTTATTTATAAAAATTCCCGAAAACAAGAGATTCCGAAGTGCACATATAACGACCATTCTCGTTTCAAACACTTTCAAACTTATTTAAATTTAACACATGAGTTAAAAAACCATGTAACATCAAGTCAAGATCGTGCTACATGTTTAAGAGGGTAATAGAAGTGGTGTTATACAATATAAAGTTATCATCTGCTTTCAAAATCTAGAGGGGTTCAAAGTTTATAACTTTACTTAGTTAATGTCAATTTAACTTTATAATTTGCACACATCATATATATACACAATATATACTTAAGATATAGTGAGGTAAATTACTTCGATCCATGCTTAACCTAAGCACAAAGCCACAAGAACCAAAGAACCACCTCCTTCCATTAACACAAGCCTAAAGGTCCAACTTTAGCACTTCCAAACCAAAGCCACCTTCTTCCTCCTCCTCCATGCTCACGACCCATCCATGGATCCCCCTCTTCCTCTCACCTCCTCCAACTCTTTACATTCTAATCATACTTCTCATGATGTCTTAGGCCCAAAGCAAAAGTTTAAAAGAGATTAGAGAAGATTTGGTTAAATTTTGAAAAGGTTAGAGAGTAATTAGTGGATTAGTGCTTAAGCACTTCCACTATTTTCAACCCTCCTACTTCATCTCAAGCTTGGAATTTTATTTGTAATTATTTAGTGAACCCTCCCCTCTATTTATAGGTTTCAAATGGTGAAGCATAAGCTTACTCTCACCCCTTTGGAAGGTTTACCTTCCATCACATCTACTTTATCTTTTGCTTAACACTTAAGCATTTTCATTTATGCTTACTTTTACTTTATGTCACTTCTCCTTTTAGGCTAATTACTATTATACCATTACCATAATATCATCTCTTGTCCTAATAGAACTTTCTATAACCTTCCATGCTTTATGAAGAGGAGAGTGTTTAATTACTGGCTAATGTGTTCATTAGATATTAGCTTAAGAGTTAATTATTTCCATTTTTGCTCAATTTTCTTATTTGCTCATTTTCCTATTTAGTTAGCCATAAACCTAAAAATATTTTTAGTTGCTAATTAACTCTTTAGCGATTAATTAGACATATGCAAAAAGTTTGAACAACTTCTATTGAGAAAATAGCTGTTTATCGATAAAAAGATTTCCGGTCGTATTGTCGATATTTTTCCAAAGTATATATTTTTGTAAACATATTTCCAAAACAAGTTTACCATCATTACTTATGATTTAAAAAGGAGGTTAAAAAGTTTATTAAATCATTTTAATAACATTTAACCAAAGATTCAAATATTTAAATAATTTAGATATTTAAATACAAAGTGTCTGAAATTTCGGGTCGTTACATTCTCCTCCACTTAGAATATTTCGTCCTCAAAATTCCAACACGAACAACAAAAGAAACAATCACATAAAAATACTTAACAGTATTCAATCACTAGCAAACAAAACTCATTGTTTGCTCAAGTTCAAAATCCTTTCATCGCACAAGGATGACAAACGACCTACTAAGCGTACCTTACACTTAACGGCTGTAGGTTATTACTTAATCGATAATTCATGCTACCTCATAACAAATCGAAGATTCATCACCTATGCTCCATAAGCCAACAAAACATAGTATGCAAATATTAAAACCCATATGATGCACATGGACCATCCGTATGCAATATCAATTCCGATCACTTGCTCGATCACATAAATTTCACTTCCCAACTAGTATAGATCACTCGTCCTCTCTAGTGCGGACTCCGATCAGGTTTCTCGGTTAGAAACCTCTGTTCTCCTTAGATAGCCATATACTATGATAGAAAACATAAGGATCATACCAAGAATTCATTTCAATATTCACCATCAAGAATCGAGTGAAAAATTCTTGTTCGGACCGGTGTAAATCACCTCAAAATAGTGTACTCGAATACTGGATCAAGAACAGTCATGTGAATAAAACGGTCTACGCACAACTTATATATTTATCCTATTGGTTTCTTAACTACACCAATTCCTTTTATCACTTTCTTTTATCTGAATAGTATGTTATTCAGTACTAAAATCATTTATGAATCATTTCATAAAATATAACTTCAAGTTTATAAATAGTTATACAACTTAAGTTCATATTCGTATAATACTCCATGACATCCTAAGAGTATATACGAAACATTAAATTCATTTTACTTAACAAGTATGTTTAACCAATTAAACTTGTTTTAACTTACTAACTTCTCAATTCAAATGTTATATAAACCCATCTTTATATTTTCACAAAACACTTAGTTTCAAATTTTACAATGATTTGGAAGTTTCCGACTGTCTAAAATCATCGAAAATCCCATTTCATTTTGACAATCGAAAACCACCAACAACATACCATAACCAGATGCATACACCATACAATCCTAATGCATAGTCTACATGTGTCCATAAAATATTTTAACAAATTTCAATAATTTATTAATATACTTTACCCAAAAAGGGAAAACATGATAAGTTCCAACATTTATTTCGGGCTATGCCACTACCACTTGGGAACCCTACATAAATTTTTTTTTTAAAAAAAGTTCATATCAAATTTTTTCAAAGAAAACTTTAGAACTAAACACCTGGGTTTTATTTTAAATCATTTTGAAATAATAATATACTCATATATCTTTTGTATAACAAATCATACTTTCGGAATCAAATCAAAATCCGTTTTACTAAACAACCATGTAGCATCCCCTACTCAGAAACCTAAAAATGAATGCTAATGATGTTGAAGTCATCCCCAGAATTATTTTCTAGCGACAGGAGTGAGTTTAGTGCTACCAAGTCATGCCTTTTGGACTTAACCAAAATCATTTCAAAATGGTATCAAATTCTTCGTAAATATTACTAAGTACCATGATCCTAATTTTATAACCCAATTTCTCAAATACATACTTTCAAATAATATCTATTATTTCTTCCAAAATCTTGAAAAACATTTTCAAATGACACCGGGATTTAAGTTCTCAAAATATTAGTTAAATCCTTTTAGTTTATAAATCATGTTTTATAAACCATGTTTATATAAAAATCACTTTCTTATATAAAATCATTTCACAAATGTTTATTTACTAAATATCTTATCTTGCTCAGATTAAAATAAACATCTTTTATTAAATTAAACATTTAACCCAACATTATCACTGAATGCCTATAGTCAAATCGTGAAACTAAATTCACAAGGAGTTCATTTCAATGTTCCCATAATTTACCGGTTACCCAACCCATGCAGTAAAAAGGGTAAAAGTGCCCATAAACTGGTCGAGCACAAATCAATAATCAACAAAGGATAGCTAATGCCCATAAACTGGCCGAGCATAACTAAACAAATTAACGAAGGATAATAGATAAACATCATTTACCCCTGCATTAATTAAACTATACTCTGACAATTCACTTATATAAGTCAGCTTATATAAGATCTTTAATTTTCGCAGTTATAATTACCACTAATGTATACATTTATAACAAATACAAATATGCTCTCATATGTTTAATACACTCAACTCATGCTAGGGCATTCCAATACCCTATCCCTTAATGAGTTGTATCCACCAAAGCCAAGGTTCTTCCTTAACCTTCAGCTCTGATACCAGTTGTAACAGCGCGCCCTTTCGAACCTCGAATGTCGACGCTAATACATCCACGGTATTTGTGTGCCGAGCATCTAAGAGCAGGAAGGACGAATTGTAAGGGTGAAATAAAACGTAAAAGAAATAGAACAAGGAAGAAGGAACACAATATCAGAATTTCACAACAGAATGGTAATATATAATATCAAAGGAACAGTATAAAGGGTTACTCCGATACAGAAATTTCGAAGTTACAATCATCGACATGGACAGTTATAACAATCTGTCCCCATAAATGCTGATATGTACAATATAGTAATGCGGCGGAAATAAGAATACTACGATAGGTGAAATATTCAGCTCGCCTTCTCGAGCTCTAATCAACATCAATGAAAACCTTCCTTTCTCAAGCTACTTGAAAGAGCACGCGAGGAATTTAGGGGAAACAAAAACCAAACATCAGACATAAGTCTAGTATGAGAAACCCAAGAAATATGTGATCAACATAAAACAGTACTTTTGAGACCGCATGGAATGCCATAACGATTATCCCCACAAAAGAACCACCATCTAATAGGTACATAAGGTAATATAATAGATAATATCTATGGTGTAGAATATAAATATTATAACATGGTTGGAATGGTTATATTGGTTACATTCAACAGCATATTAGGAGTACAATCAAATCCGATAAGGAACGTTCACATAATGGATTTTCTATGGAGATCTCTCCGGTGGAGCCGAATCTGAACTCCATGCACAAGGATCAAAAGTTACCTTACGAGCATTGTATATCTCTAAATAAAATATACCATAAGGAAAACACAAAGGCCCACGCTCGAACATAAACGTGAATTAAATACCATAAACTCCCGCGCGCAACCTCGATAAGCATACTCCAGATCTGGAGTTGACAATATTCTGTCCTGGGTTAGTAAAACCCCAAATTGTGCAGCCTACTCTGTCTTTAGCCATTTCCAATGTCGAGGTCAAGTTCGACATTTTTCACATTAGTCTTCATCACTCGAATAGAATACGCATCCCGAATTGGATCCTCATATCACAAACAGATCTCAAAAACATCATATGGATTCCCATATCTCAATAGATCTTAGAATCACACATGGATTCCCACATCCTGAATAGATCATGAACAACTATATGTGTTCGAGCATCTTAAACAGATCTTGAATCTCCATATACATTCCCGAATCTATAACTAATCCACTTCCAAGAGATTGAACACGTATCCCAACCTTGAAGTGGTTTTCGGTAAGTAAAACACTTACCGATCCCAGTCTCTCCAAGACTGAATTGAAAAATTTGGTCATTCAATGATAATGAGAGCGATCACATATGGAGACCAAGTCTCATATACTTATCATATTTCCGATATTTTCCTCTCACACTATCCCTCGATCAAGAGTGAAGCCCGTAGGTTAGAGCTCCATTGCTCATATTCCTACTCGAACATTGGTCTTAATTTTTAAAGATATACAAGCTTACTTCATTGGCTTTTAGTGCTAAGTATACCAATAATGTTTTCCATAAACGAGGAAGCAAACAAAGCACGATCAAGGCACACAAAATACGATCAAGTCTCATAAGCGACTTCTAATCCCTTTTTTATTTAATTAATCTTTTATTAAGTAAAACCTCTTTTATTAGTAAAACTTGTTTTATCTAATAAAACTTCATTTATCAATTCCTACAATTCATTTGTACTCTTTCAATACTTTAAAAAGTATTCATATACTTGTCTCAAATGGTATAAGTATATTCACAAATAATTAACAAGATTCTTACTTTAAACCTGTGATAACCCAGATTTTTGGAACATCTGTTAATTTATAATTAACTGGATTGAATTAGTAAAATGCTGATTTATAAGTGAACAAATAAAATTCTGATAATTAAAAATATCTGAATTGTATATAAATGATTTGAGTTATAATAAATGCTGGATTATAAATACGTGAAAATATTAACTCTTATAATAAATCAATAAATATATATATTTATATGAATAGATATATGCAAACTCTATAATGATGAAAATCTTAAGTATATACATATATATAAATCCATTGTGAATATATAATCACAGTAAACATATTAATATAATAATTTAACAATAATAATTTGATAACCTTCTTTAAAATAAAATATTCTCTATATACATTGTGAATAGGAAGTTTTGGGTTGAATTTAATATAATAATTTTCAGAAGCTATTTAAGGTTAAAATTCTATATTTTCAAACATAAGATAAATATTTATTTTAAATATGTGATAGCTTAAATAAGATTTAATAAAGGTTTAAATTCACATGACTAAATATGGTTTGTATAAATAAAAGGAAATATATTAAAACTAAATTGTAAAATATAATATAAAAATTATATAAATATATTAAAAACATATATACACATAAGTTAACAAGTGTAAATCATATGATGAGGAGTTAAACAAGTGTAGCCTAATGGTGACATGAAATAAACAAGTGTCACATATCTTAAATTTCTAGATTCATTTAAATTTAATAAAATGGGGATGAACCAAGTTATATAAACACATTTAACCCTACACTTCATTTTTTCTTTAATTTGGTCTCAAATCCAAACTGAGCAAAATATTAAACCTGGAAGTTGAAAACATAAACCAGAAAATCAAACAATCGAAACCCTGTAAACATTATTCAAATCAGTTATTCTAAAGCCTGTAGCAAATTCAAACAAGGGATTCAACTCAAATAGCAAACAAGATTCAAGGATCATCTTAACATAAATTCATCACTAAATCAATCCAAGTTCCAGTTTCAAGTATAGATCAGATCAAACTAAAGTAAACAAAATTTCCAGATCAGTTTTCAAATTCAAAAGCATTCCAGGATCATCAAAAACCAGGCTTCTCTGTTCCAGGATATAAGGTGAGTAAACTTTTGAACTAAAACTTAAGTAACAAATAGGATTTTGCATATAAATTACTGTGATTGATGATGGATCTGCATGAATGTATATATGTGTGCTTCTGTGTGTTTGTAAGTGTGTTTATCTATTGATTTAAAAACATTTTTGTTCTTATTTTAAGCCTCTGTTTTTAATCTATAAAATAAATCACCTTCAGCTTTGATGCATATGTTAAACGGTTGAAGTAAAACTGGTGATCTATGTTGAAAATAGGTTTGCATGATGATTTTAGGATTCTAAACCATGTTTATATGTATGTAGTTGCTGTGCATGTCTATATTATGTTTGTCTTCCCTGTTCCTGTTATGGGATTTTAAAGTTTAGATCAGAAATTCATTATCTTTTCTTCTAATCTTATATAGGGTTTAGTTTCCAAACAAGAAAGATTTGTTTAGTTATAAACTAAGTCCTAAAAAAATAAATTTAAGAAAATTATTTGGAAGTTATCTGAAAAATGGGAAGACAGTGAAATTTCTTTTAAACATGTTAAAATCAAACATTGTAAATTGCTGTTTCAGGATTATAAGATGAATCGAATTTGTGAAATATGATTTTTAAAATGAAAATCAAGATTTTTAGATTTGGATTGAGTCTAAAATTCGTAGATGACCAGAAAGTGGGTTTTGAGCTGTTGTGGGTGATCGGAGTAACGTGGAGGGTCGGGGCTACTTCTGGAGTTAGAGGGTTGTTCAGCGAGCTTGGGAAAAATGGTAGGTTGATGTATTAACCACCATGGTGGCAACAGATGGTCGGAGTAGTTTTAAACCCTAGTTTTGTTGGCTGGTTGAGTCGAGGATGTTTCAGAGGCGATTCCATCGCCATGGATGGTTCGAGTGCTACCGCACCAGAGGGGACGAATGTGTGGGCATGTGACACGTCGCTGGAAGGAGTAGCAGGGGTTTTCGTGGCCGAGATCATCGGCGATGATGGGTTGTTTCGAGCATGTTGGTTCCAGTGTTCGATCAAAACTGTTCGATTTTGATTTGCTGATGTCTTCAGGATTCTGGGTTGTGGGAACTGTCGATGATGATTTCGCCGATGTGAGGGTGGTGGCGACGATGACCAAAGGGTCGCCGTCGACCTGTACACGTGCACATGTTCGTTTCGTGCATCTGGAAGCTTGGAAGTTTGGGGGAAGAAGCATGGACTCGGGGATGATCTCGAGTAAGGGTTCATGTGTGACTCGAGGAAGAAGTGATGCGAGAGACTCGTGCTTTGTTCGAGTGTTTATCTGATAGGCTCGGGTTGTTTTGAATTGTTACAGGATTTTAAACTGTGTAAAATAATAACCAAGTTTAAAGTTTTAAAAAGTAAATGTGAACCAGGTTTTAAAAAGCAAAAGTAACATTAAATAAATCAAGTTTCAAAAATGTATTAACTAAGTTTTAAGCAAAGATAAAGGTTTAACCAAGTTTTAAATATATTTAAGAAATTAAAGTATGATTAATTAATGTAATTAATTAATGATAAAGGACTAATTCAGAAATTAATTAAGAGAAATTGATTTATTTAATTAACTAATGATTAGGGGTTGATTAATATTTAATTAAGGATTATTAATCAAGTAATTAAGATTATTGATTTATAATTAGAGATTAATTTATTTTGATTAGAAATTAATAAATTAAGTAATTAGAGAATTGATTAACTGGTAATTAAGAAGTACTTGATTAAGTTTATTTATTAATAATTAGGTTTTATAAATTAATAACTAAGAGATAATTAATCTATAAAGATTAATTAAGGGTTAATTAACTGATAATTAAGGATTAATTAAATTTGTAATTAAGTTTTATTAATTGATAATTAAGGTTTATTAATTAATAATTAAAAGAATAATTAATCTATAATTAAAGATTAATTAATTTGTTTAAAGGTAATTAAAGGATGAATTATCCAATTGTAATTAATGAACATGATTAATTTTAGTTAATTAATTCATGTAATTAATTAATGTAAAGAGTAATTAATGTGAATAATTAAGGATAATTAATGTACTTAATTAATCACTTGATGAAATTAGAGAATAATTAATTAAGGATGATTAATTAAGATGGATGATTAAATAATGATTAATTAATTGGGTTGTAATTAATTAATGTTAAGTAAGCAGGATTAAGGTAAACCAAGTGATTTAAGTTGGTAATTAATCTAATTGGAGATAAATTAATTTGATCAAGAATTAATGAATCTTGCTTATGGATGATTGAATGTTATTGGGTGACTTGGATTATGTGATATCTCTACATTGAGCTATGATGCATTGTGATATGCTATGATGGGTTGAACTGTGATATGGTGAGTTGTCTATCGATAATTGATTTGCTGTGTGACTATGATACCTTGTATTATAGTTGATTTGTATCCATTTAAACTGAAATTAAGATGATATTGGATTCGAAGAGACCGGGGTTGGGTATCAGTAAATACCCAAAACCACTTCGATTTGTAATCTTCTATAACTCTTTATAGAATTGATATGTGAAATAAATAGGCTGGAATGGAATGAGAATCATGGATATTTAAACTAAGTAGTGATTCTTAGATATTGTTTGGAATAAGTGATTGACTTTAATAAGTTGTGAACTCGTAGAAAGTACGAGTTACCCTGGTTTGTAAATAAGTTTTATAACTTAGTATTTCATGTTATATGGGTTTACTCACGCTGGTTTCCAGCCTGACCCGGGTGTTACTTTGATGTAATGCTCGGGTCAGACCGAGTATTACAGATTTTCAGGTTAGGATGTTCTGGAGCTCAGGTGGCGAGCTGGATGGTAGGAACGTATGGAGTGTATTCCGCTGAGCATATTACTGTTATTTATCTGAGACATGTTAATTCTAACTGTCTAGTATATTTATAAATGGTTGTAACTCTGATGTAGTGAATGTAAAATAACAATTACAGCTTTCTTTGTGTAAAGAATATTATTTGATATTATATTTTATCCGCTGCGAATGTGAGAATATGTGATTCTGAGTTTTGTTTTCTATTCTTCTTCTACCTCTTTCCTTTTCTTTTCCTTAACAATTCGGAATTTTCGGAGTCGAAAATTCCGGGTCGTTACACTTGGTATCAGAGCGAGGTTAAGCGAGAACCTTGGCTCTGTTGGGATTACTCGTTAAGGATAGGGTCAATGGTACCCTAGAACGAGTTGAGTGTATATATATATGACTGCGTAATTGTTATTTTCTTATATAAGGATTTTAAATGATTTTATATAAGAATATATTTTGATATATAAAATGATATTTCTTTCTAATAAATATTAAGATAATTGGTTGTTAAAATATTGGAAATAAATTAAGTGGTAATAGAAATAAAGCCAAATTAAAATTGAATGAAGATAAGTTTGAAATGAATTCAAACTGAAATTAAAATCTTGAATTTGTAGAAATGTTATCAAGAATAAAGATAATAATGAATTGGTTTCCAGATATGACAATCTTGGTTATTATCATAAATGGTAATTGTGTTTAATAATGAATGTTGTTAATGATTTAGCAAAATGAAATGTTTAGGGAAGTAAACCTTTAAGTGAGTATAACTTATAAATTGGAATTGAAGATAATTAAAAATTGTGAAATTTTAATTCTAAATCCAGAAAACTTGAAATTGTTTTAAAGAAGTTTTTTTGAATTAAAACCAAAGGTGGTTTAAAAATTTAAAGTATAACTTGGTGTGTAAAGAAAATGTATATATGAGGAATATACATAATACCAATGATGATTTGAAATAAACACTTAGTGTTAAGTTTTAAATTGGAATGTGATGTGAAACCCAAAGTAAAGTAAGTTTTTAAACTTAAAAGGGGGAAAGACTATTAATCTGAAGTTTAAAATTTGAATGGGAATTCAAATTGTGAAAGTTGACCGGATTAAGTAAATTTAACTTGGAGGAAGTTAAATAAGTTTGAATAAATAACTTGAATTGGAAATTTCAAGATGAAATTTAAATTTAACTTGGGTAGTTAAATGGTTAATTTAAATGGGAGTTATGAGTGATCTCAAAATGGGTTTGAGATCTGGAAATTGAAGTATTGAGTCAATTTAAATGGAAGTGGAAATTTAAATTGAATTAATGGGAAATTAATTGGAAATGGAGATTGGGAAATTAAACAGTTTGGCTCTGGATTATTTTCAAATTGTTTTAATACAAGTATATTTTTCCAAACTATTTACTATACAATCTTTCTTCTTAAACCCCAAACTATCTTATACTTATTTTACAATTATTTTGGAACTATTTAACTATTTTGAAACTGTCTTATAAACTAATTATTATTTTTCAATTACTTATATCTAATCATTATTTTAAAAACTATTTTATAATACTTAACTATTTTACAGCTATTTTACAAACTAATAACTATTTTTCAACTACTTATCTATTTTAAAACTTTTTCAAGCTATTTTTAAATTTAAATTGGTCAGAGTTCAAACTGTTGTAATTGAAGTAATAACTCAATTGGAAATGGAAGCAATTGAGAATAAGTGAAAGGAATTAAAGGAAATGTGAATAGAAAAGAGAATTGATTTGGCTAATAACCAATAAAGATAAATACGTAGGATATACGTAAATTATTCTATTCGCATAGGGATTTGATCCAGATTCGAACATAGAATTTCGAGATAGTATTATCGATCCGAGTTGGGATTTTTCGCTCGATTTTCGACGGCGAACCTCGATATGGATTTTTGATTGATTCTGGATATTCTCTATCATAGTTGTGACTATACAAGGAGAATGACGGTTTCTGATCAAGAAACCAGATCTGAGTCCGCACTAGGGAGTCGGGTGGACGATACTAGTTCGGAAGAGAAATTGTGTGATCGAAAAGCGATCAGATTGATATTGCGTACGGATGATATGGGTACATCGTACGAGTTTGGATGAAATTGATATTGAAATTGTGGATAAGGATTGTAAAATGGTCTTTGAAATGAAAAGTATATTTGTGAAATATAATGGAATTGGATATTTCTTTAGTTGAAATTTACTTTATGAAGGTAAGTAATACTGTAAATAACTTTATAAAGAAATCAAACTTGAATATTTGATTTGGCAATAAATAAAGTTATATTTTGTAATATGATAAACTTCCCTTATTGAATCTAGCCAGAATAAAAAGGGTTTTGTAATATTTGAAGTATAAACAGAGGTTTTATACAAGTTTGAAATGATCCAAAGATTTTTAAAATTATATATATATATCTGTATCTATATATAAAGGATCTTATGAGAATGATTTTGGAAAAGGTTTTGGAAACCTATGAATTTGGAAAAGGCTTTTGATTTTTGGGAAAATCAATTTTGGATTTTGGAAAGCCTAGTTTGAGAATTATCGATTTTTGGTAATCGATTTTGTATAAAGGAGATTTTGATAAATCATAAAGGGTATGATTTGAAGATACTATAAGTATATAGTATAAAATGTTTTGAGTATAGCTCTGGGGAAAAAGGCGCTCCCTTGAAATGAACTTCTCAGGAGTGCCACTGGGTGGTACTGCCTTGAACCCCAAAGGGGGATTCTAAAGTTGATCCTGTGAGGAGTCCGGACAAACTAGTTCCTGAAGATTATTTGTGTAGCGAAAGTCGAGGGGCTGGTGCCCACAGAGGCATTTGGGTTATGTTGTGACGACAGTTTAACTCAATGTCACTGCGATCTACTGCAGACCATAGCGAAAGTCATGTGTGCCGCTGAGAGCCAACTGTCTACGTTTGATTTTATATCGGTAGACTGTGACACTATGGTAACATAGCGAAAGTCGTTTGTGCCGCTGAGAGCCAACAGTCTGCGTTTGATTTTATATCGGTAGACTGCGACCTATGTGGGAGAAGTTTCATTATTTGGCAGCGAAATTCGGTGGCGCTGATGCCTACAGTTACATGGACTTTTGCTGCGATGGCAACGTAACCCTGGATGTAACTGCGATCTGTAGCGGGTTCCATGGCGTAATCGACGAGCGCGGAGACCTACAGTTATCTGTGGATTTTGCCGGGACGGCAACGTAACCATCGGGTTAACTGCGACCATGGATGGGGGTGATGATTTCCAGAGCATTCTCGCCAAAGATATTTCCTATATTTTCAAAAACGTTTTCGATATTTTCAAATAAAGTATTTTCCAAATATTTTCACTGGGTGTTGAAAATGGGTCTGCTAAGTACTTATAGATTTTCAGTCTTACGCCTGATCAACGTATGACCGAATTTCTGTGAGAACGAGAATGGACTTGTTGAAACATCGAGTTATAAAAGTATTTTTATAAAAACTAATTTAGTAATATTATAAAGATTTTTTAAAGTGTTTTAAAAAAATATGTTCAACAAGAAATTTATCTGATAATAAGTAAATAAATAAATTTTGGCTTCGTTCCTTTTCGAGGACGAAAAGATTTTAAAGGGGGGAGGAATGTGATAACCCAGATTTTTGGAACATCTGTTAATTTATAATTAACTGGATTGAATTAGTAAAATGCTGATTTATAAGTGAACAAATAAAATTATGATAATTAAAAATATCTGAATTGTATATAAATGATTTGAGTTATAATAAATGCTGGATTATAAATACGTGAAAATATTAACTCTTATAATAAATCAATAAATATATATATATTTATATGAATAGATATATGCAAACTCTATAATGATGAAAATCTTAAGTATATACATATATATAAATCCATTGTGAATATATAATCACAGTAAACATATTAATATAATAATTTAACAATAATAATTTGATAACCTTCTTTAAAATAAAATATTCTCTATATACATTGTGAATAGGAAGTTTTGGGTTGAATTTAATATAATAATTTTCAGAAGCTATTTAAGGTTAAAATTCTATATTTTCAAACATAAGATAAATATTTATTTTAAATATGTGATAGCTTAAATAAGATTTAATAAAGGTTTAAATTCACATGACTAAATATGGTTTGTATAAATAAAAGGAAATATATTAAAACTAAATTGTAAAATATAATATAAAAATTATATAAATATATTAAAAACATATATACACATAAGTTAACAAGTGTAAATCATATGATGAGGAGTTAAACAAGTGTAGCCTAATGGTGACATGAAATAAACAAGTGTCACATATCTTAAATTTCTAGATTCATTTAAATTTAATAAAATGGGGATGAACCAAGTTATATAAACACATTTAACCCTACACTTCATTTTTTCTTTAATTTGGTCTCAAATCCAAACTGAGCAAAATATTAAACCTGGAAGTTGAAAACATAAACCAGAAAATCAAACAATCGAAACCCTGTAAACATTATTCAAATCAGTTATTCTAAAGCCTGTAGCAAATTCAAACAAGGGATTCAACTCAAATAGCAAACAAGATTCAAGGATCATCTTAACATAAATTCATCACTAAATCAATCCAAGTTCCAGTTTCAAGTATAGATCAGATCAAACTAAAGTAAACAAAATTTCCAGATCAGTTTTCAAATTCAAAAGCATTCCAGGATCATCAAAAACCAGGCTTCTCTGTTCCAGGATATAAGGTGAGTAAACTTTTGAACTAAAACTTAAGTAACAAATAGGATTTTGCATATAAATTACTGTGATTGATGATGGATCTGCATGAATGTATATATGTGTGCTTCTGTGTGTTTGTAAGTGTGTTTATCTATTGATTTAAAAACATTTTTGTTCTTATTTTAAGCCTCTGTTTTTAATCTATAAAATAAATCACCTTCAGCTTTGATGCATATGTTAAACGGTTGAAGTAAAACTGGTGATCTATGTTGAAAATAGGTTTGCATGATGATTTTAGGATTCTAAACCATGTTTATATGTATGTAGTTGCTGTGCATGTCTATATTATGTTTGTCTTCCCTGTTCCTGTTATGGGATTTTAAAGTTTAGATCAGAAATTCATTATCTTTTCTTCTAATCTTATATAGGGTTTAGTTTCCAAACAAGAAAGATTTGTTTAGTTATAAACTAAGTCCTAAAAAAATAAATTTAAGAAAATTATTTGGAAGTTATCTGAAAAATGGGAAGACAGTGAAATTTCTTTTAAACATGTTAAAATCAAACATTGTAAATTGCTGTTTCAGGATTATAAGATGAATCGAATTTGTGAAATATGATTTTTAAAATGAAAATCAAGATTTTTAGATTTGGATTGAGTCTAAAATTCGTAGATGACCAGAAAGTGGGTTTTGAGCTGTTGTGGGTGATCGGAGTAACGTGGAGGGTCGGGGCTACTTCTGGAGTTAGAGGGTTGTTCAGCGAGCTTGGGAAAAATGGTAGGTTGATGTATTAACCACCATGGTGGCAACAGATGGTCGGAGTAGTTTTAAACCCTAGTTTTGTTGGCTGGTTGAGTCGAGGATGTTTCAGAGGCGATTCCATCGCCATGGATGGTTCGAGTGCTACCGCACCAGAGGGGACGAATGTGTGGGCATGTGACACGTCGCTGGAAGGAGTAGCAGGGGTTTTCGTGGCCGAGATCATCGGCGATGATGGGTTGTTTCGAGCATGTTGGTTCCAGTGTTCGATCAAAACTGTTCGATTTTGATTTGCTGATGTCTTCAGGATTCTGGGTTGTGGGAACTGTCGATGATGATTTCGCCGATGTGAGGGTGGTGGCGACGATGACCAAAGGGTCGCCGTCGACCTGTACACGTGCACATGTTCGTTTCGTGCATCTGGAAGCTTGGAAGTTTGGGGGAAGAAGCATGGACTCGGGGATGATCTCGAGTAAGGGTTCATGTGTGACTCGAGGAAGAAGTGATGCGAGAGACTCGTGCTTTGTTCGAGTGTTTATCTGATAGGCTCGGGTTGTTTTGAATTGTTACAGGATTTTAAACTGTGTAAAATAATAACCAAGTTTAAAGTTTTAAAAAGTAAATGTGAACCAGGTTTTAAAAAGCAAAAGTAACATTAAATAAATCAAGTTTCAAAAATGTATTAACTAAGTTTTAAGCAAAGATAAAGGTTTAACCAAGTTTTAAATATATTTAAGAAATTAAAGTATGATTAATTAATGTAATTAATTAATGATAAAGGACTAATTCAGAAATTAATTAAGAGAAATTGATTTATTTAATTAACTAATGATTAGGGGTTGATTAATATTTAATTAAGGATTATTAATCAAGTAATTAAGATTATTGATTTATAATTAGAGATTAATTTATTTTGATTAGAAATTAATAAATTAAGTAATTAGAGAATTGATTAACTGGTAATTAAGAAGTACTTGATTAAGTTTATTTATTAATAATTAGGTTTTATAAATTAATAACTAAGAGATAATTAATCTATAAAGATTAATTAAGGGTTAATTAACTGATAATTAAGGATTAATTAAATTTGTAATTAAGTTTTATTAATTGATAATTAAGGTTTATTAATTAATAATTAAAAGAATAATTAATCTATAATTAAAGATTAATTAATTTGTTTAAAGGTAATTAAAGGATGAATTATCCAATTGTAATTAATGAACATGATTAATTTTAGTTAATTAATTCATGTAATTAATTAATGTAAAGAGTAATTAATGTGAATAATTAAGGATAATTAATGTACTTAATTAATCACTTGATGAAATTAGAGAATAATTAATTAAGGATGATTAATTAAGATGGATGATTAAATAATGATTAATTAATTGGGTTGTAATTAATTAATGTTAAGTAAGCAGGATTAAGGTAAACCAAGTGATTTAAGTTGGTAATTAATCTAATTGGAGATAAATTAATTTGATCAAGAATTAATGAATCTTGCTTATGGATGATTGAATGTTATTGGGTGACTTGGATTATGTGATATCTCTACATTGAGCTATGATGCATTGTGATATGCTATGATGGGTTGAACTGTGATATGGTGAGTTGTCTATCGATAATTGATTTGCTGTGTGACTATGATACCTTGTATTATAGTTGATTTGTATCCATTTAAACTGAAATTAAGATGATATTGGATTCGAAGAGACCGGGGTTGGGTATCAGTAAATACCCAAAACCACTTCGATTTGTAATCTTCTATAACTCTTTATAGAATTGATATGTGAAATAAATAGGCTGGAATGGAATGAGAATCATGGATATTTAAACTAAGTAGTGATTCTTAGATATTGTTTGGAATAAGTGATTGACTTTAATAAGTTGTGAACTCATAGAAAGTACGAGTTACCCTGGTTTGTAAATAAGTTTTATAACTTAGTATTTCATGTTATATGGGTTTACTCACGCTGGTTTCCAGCCTGACCCGGGTGTTACTTTGATGTAATGCTCGGGTCAGACCGAGTATTACAGATTTTCAGGTTAGGACGTTCTGGAGCTCAGGTGGCGAGCTGGATGGCAGGAACGTATGGAGTGTATTCCGCTGAGCATATTACTGTTATTTATCTGAGACATGTTAATTCTAACTGTCTAGTATATTTATAAATGGTTGTAACTCTGATGTAGTGAATGTAAAATAACAATTACAGCTTTCTTTGTGTAAAGAATATTATTTGATATTATATTTTATCCGCTGCGAATGTGAGAATATGTGATTCTGAGTTTTGTTTTCTATTCTTCTTCTACCTCTTTCCTTTTCTTTTCCTTAACAATTCGGAATTTTCGGAGTCGAAAATTCCGGGTCGTTACAAAACCTTTGCTTTTTCTATCCTTTTCAAAAAGACTCCTTACTTATAATTTCCTTCAAAATATTCATTTTAAGGATCTAAGTACTTTCACAAATCCATTCAAAAGGTTTAAGACTGATGTTATTTAAACATTGTTACTACAAACCCAAAACCATTTTACTTTTGCTTATATTTAAAACATTCTTTTAAAGATCTATTTACATTCATAAGTATTATCGAAAAGGGTTAAAGACGAATGTGATTAACACATTGTCACAACAAACTCGAAGCCATTTCAGTTATGCTTATCTTTAAAACATTCTTTTAAAGATCTATTTACATTCATAAGTGTAATCAAAATGAGTTAAAGACGAATGTGATTAACACATTGTCACAACAAACCCAAATCATTTTCCTACTTGTTATTATCTTTAAAACATCCTTTTAAAGATCTAAGTTTAATAATAAGTAAAGTTCGATAGTCGATTAATCAATTATCTAGTTAAAACAATTGCTTATACAAATCAATGTTTGTATACTTAACTCGTTTATGATATTCCCGACTTAACTATTCCTCGTTCAAGAGGGAAGCCTGGTAGGTTAGAGATCTATTGCTCCATCCCTACTCGACATCAATCTTTAACTCTCAGAAATAGATAAACCTACTTCGTCAGTTTTTAGAGTTAAGCAAAGTTAATTACCTTTTTTAAACAAGTAAACAGCAAGATTATCATGTTTTCAACTTACACTGTTCCTCATTCAAGAGTAAAGCCAGGTAAATTTGGGCACTGGTTGCTCCAAGCCTTGCAAAAACACCTCATTCTTTGATATGACAAACATACAAGTTTACTCGTCGGCTTATTAATGTTAAGCCTAGTCATTCACCTTTGTCAAAACTTATATATGTAAATAAAAATACTTTAGAAATACTTGTAAATGGGTTTTAAATATCTAGGTAAAATATTACTTGAAAATAACTAATTTAAAAGTTTGATTGAAAACATGTTTTACATTTTGCAGCACATAAATAATCATTAAGACTATATTTAAACTTCCATTCTTTTTTTTCACACTCAAACACATTTTATAAGAACTTCCATGAAAAGAATTTATAAATGAAAGAATATAGAAACCATTTAAATCATGAAAAACTAGCCAAAACATCACATTTTAAACACTTAAAATATTAAGTGGCTTACTACAACATTTATAAGTGTTTGTTAAATCAACATTGAAAATCACAATATTTGCGACTAGTTTTAACCACACAAACAAATGATTTGAGACTTGATATTTTTATAGCAAGTATTACAATTAGGGTACTTGAAAACAAGGGAAAGAAATCCCTAAGAATATCTTTTCATTTATTTATAAAAATTCCCGAAAACAAGAGATTCTGAAGTGCACTTATAACGACCATTCTCGTTTCAAACACTTTCAAACTTATTTCAATTTAACACATGAGTTAAACAACCATTTAAACATCAAGTCAAGGCCATGCCACATGTTTAAGAGGGTAATAAAAGTGACGTTATATAATATAAAGTTATCATTTGCTTTGAAAAGCAAGAGGGGTCCAAAGTTTATAACTTTACTTAGTTAATGTCACTTTAACTTTATAATTTGCACGCAACATATATATACACAATATATACTTAAGAGATAGTGAGATAACTCACTTAGATCCATGCTCAACCCAAGCACAAAGCCACAAGAACCAAAAAACCACCTCCATCCATCAACACAATCCTAAAGGTCCAACCTTTAGCACTTCCAAACCAAAGCCACCTTCTTCCTCCTCCTCCATGCTCACGGCCCATCCATGGATCCCCCTCTTCCTCTCACCTCCTCCCACTTATTACTTTCTAATCATGCTTCCCATGATGTCTTAGGCTTAAAACTAAAGTTTAAAAGAGATTAGAGAGGATTTGGTTAACTTTTGAAAAAGCTAGAGAGTAATTAGTGGATTAGTGCTTAAGCACTTCCACCATTTTCAACCCTCCTACATCATCTCAAGCTTAGGAATTTATTTGTAATTATTTAGTGAACCCCTCCCCTTTATTTATAGGTTTCAAATGGTGAAGCATAAGCTTACTCTCACCCCGTTGGAAGATTTACCTCCCATCACATCTACTGTCATTTGCTTAACACTTAAGCATTTCCATTTATGTTTTCTTTTACATTTTGTTACTTCTTCTTTTAGGCTAATTACTATTATACCCTTACCATAATATCATTTATTATCCAAATAGAACTTTCTATAACCTTCCATGCTTTATAAAGAGGAATATGTTTAATTAGTGGCTAATCGGTTCACTAGATATTAGCTTAAGAGTTAATTATTTCCATTTTGCTCATTTTCTTTATTTTCTCATTTTCCTTATTTGCTCATTTTCCTATTTAGTTAGCCATTACATTAAAACATTTTTAGTTGATAATTAACTCCTTAGTGATTAATTAGACATGTGAAAAAAGTTTGAACAACTTCCATTGAGAAAACAACTGTTTGTTACTTCTTCTTTTAGGCTAATTACTATTATACCCTTACCATAATATCATTTATTATCCAAATAGAACTTTCTATAACCTTCCATGCTTTATAAAGAGGAATATGTTTAATTAGTGGCTAATGGGTTCACTAGATATTAGCTTAAGAGTTAATTATTTCCATTTTTGCTCATTTTCTTTATTTGCTCATTTTCCTTATTTGTTCATTTTCCTATTTAGTTAGCCATTACATTAAAATATTTTTAGTTGATAATTAACTCCTTAGTGATTAATTAGACATGTGAAAAAAGTATGAACAACTTCCATTGAGAAAACAACTGTTTATCGATAAAATGATTTTCGGTCATATTATCGATATTTTTCCAAAGTATATATTTTTGTAAACATTTTTCCGAAATAAGTTTACCATCATTAGTTATGATTTAAAAAGGAGGTTAAAAAGATTATTAAATCATTTTAATACCATTTAATCAAAGATTAAAATATTTAAATAATTCAGATATTTAAATACGACGTGTCCGAAATTTCGGGTCGTTACAAAGTCCTTGGTTCAATAATAATAATTATTATTAACCGATCTACTTTGGTTATAGATTTTGACTTTGAGTTGATTTCAATTGACCATGATACTAACTTCGTGTGACTAAGGAGATGAATCCTTTATTGAATAGTGTTTCACTTTCGATGCTTCCACTCAACCCAACTATAGTCGTTTGATGGATGCTTTGCTAATTAGGCCTTTTCTGTTAGGTACAACCTTTTGGGCTTACTTTACCTTTTGGGCCAGCCTGGTAGCTAAGTAGGGTAGAGTACTTAATTGCCCAAACCCAACCGCGAACTACTATTTTAAACACCCTACTAAATGTCCATGACTAATTTAGATTGCATCAGCTATTGGGCATCGATACCATTATTGGGTCTAGGCCAAAATGTAATGGAGTAAATCGGTAAATTTTAAAAAAATTATTCCAAATTGGATCTTATTGGGCTTATGAAATATAAATTTATATAAATTTGATCTAAATTAATTTTAAATAAAATCAATATTTTATTTTATCTGTAAATAATTTTTTATTTTAATGTGATATTTATATTATATAATATAACATGTGTATTATATACATATACACGTGCACATGCTACATATATAGTGTACACGTTTTAACATGTCCATGTACAAGTGCTGGGATTTACACTGTAACAGACGTATTAGCCCCTCCGCATACATATGGATTGTTTAATACACACACATGCATGTATATATATGTGCATGTATATAGTTTTATATAATATAAAATTATACTTATGAAACGTAAATATTTGTATACACACAAAAATACACACAAACACATATATGTATATATGTATGTTTTGATGTATGTATATGTATATGTATTATAATATAAAATAACTTTAAATGTTAATATAAATAATCAAGAATTTAGATTCAAAATTTAAATTCAAATTTTAAATTTTAGATCTAGACCTACATAAAATATCTATTAATTTCAAGCTTAAAATAAATTTATTAATTTTCTATATATATATTATATTTTTAGAACTTGGAAAATTTTTATTTGTTTAAATTACATATACATATAATCGGGTTTAGCCAAGCTAGCAGGGGTAATTGGGCCATTTCCATATTTATTAAACACACAAAAAATGGGATTAAACATGCTTAACCCTGCGGAAAAAGATACAAGGCAAAAACTAAGAAAAAGAGAGAGAAAAATAGCAAAACAGAAAACAAAAGAAAAACACACAAATAAATAAAGATTAGTCCCACACTTCAGTAGCAGTTTCTTCACTCACTAAGCCATGCAGACTATAGCTTCTCACGATGCAATTATATATAACAATGCACAAAACCATATCGGTAACACATTTATGATCAAAACCCCTAGTATTCCTCTCCCTCAAATTTCAGCTACAAAAATCTTCAAAACAAGCAGCACCATCAAAGAATCATTATTTCTCCACCTTGTTGCCTTGAACAATCTAATCCATTCAGCTGCACTATCCCTTAAAAAAGCTTGAAAATTTCCCTTGCAAAGAACTTTATAGCATAGGGAAAAGATGGCAGGGCAATTGAAAAAAATATGCAAGCTATCCTCAACATGGTTACTGCGAAAAAAACACATTTATTCTCAACATTCAATCCTTTGAATTGCAGATTAGACATAGTCAAGAGACCATTCTTTAGCACCTTCCATAAAAGAAAATTACATTTTTCTATGCTAAACCTATTCCAGACCCTGCTATACCACCAGAACTTAGCATCAATTTCAGAACTTGTAATACCTTTGTAAATAGTGGAGATAGTATGAGCCTTTTGCTTGTTGGTCCGGACATACAAATACAATCTTATACACATATTAAATTAATTTTAGAGTTTAATATAAAATTAACATATACATAACATTTATATTTAATGTCAAGATTAATTAAATATATCTATATAAAGATATATATTCGGTCGAATTATATTTGAAAAAATAATTTTATTATTATTATTAAAATCCATGCGGTTTTAAATTTGTTTTGTTTTTTAACGAATAAAAGATTTCTATAAGGATATCATTAGAATTTTTTTATGAAAACAAAAACATAACATGTATTCATAATTTTAAATATTTATATGTATATTTTATAATTATAAATATACATGTATATACTATGAAAATGTTAGATTTTTTGGCAAAGACAGCCGGTTTTATAGTGGTCGTACCACTCTGAATATAAGTGAAGAAAACATGTGGTATGCACATGCATAGAATAACTAACTTGGTTTTATATTGGCCAGACCACTCAACATGTAAGTACAGGTGAGAGGCCATAGTGCCTCATTTAACTAAAACCAAAAACTGTCACTCCTCAACTGAGGATGTAACACGACACACGTCAGAGAGAATGGGATCAACACCAGCCACATAACCAGTGAAAAGGCTAGCAAGACCTGGTATGTAGCAAGATGAATCTGTGGAGTAAATAAACCTTCTGTCCCAAGAACTATCCTCAAGAATATGCCTATTCCAATCTCCCAACTCACCTTTCGAAGCTAGAGAAACTCACCATCCAAAACCAAGTAATACAAGCAAAGATCTTCATCCTCACTCCCAGAGACAAAACTGAAAAAATAACTTCTAGCAGAATTTTACGCATGTCAGAAAACCAATGTTCCTAAGATTCCTCTTCAAGGACCCAGGAAATCGAGGGGCGGACAGAGGGATCAGACACCGGGGGGTCATCCGAAAACACCAAAGGAATACTGACAACATCCGTAGAGGTGGCTAGGGAAGTGTCAGGCACTGGGGTACATAGGGCATCAACTGGAGGTGCTACAAAAGGGACAAGAGGATCACTAATAGGGGCAATAACAGGCGGAGCATCAAAAGGCACAAGAGAAATGGTGCCAGGCTGGACCATCGGAACATGATTCTTAACCTTAGGGACCCAACGCCGAATAGGAGGCCGAGGTAGGGGATCCTTGGCCGAAATAGGAGCAAAGGGTGGTAGGTTGCAAGAGACTACAAGATGACCAAAGGTGTGACAAATAGTAAATATGTCAGGAGATCAACCGTAACAAACACAAACTTCCGCATTATGGTCGTCAGCAAGTTAAACTCTAATCGATGAAGGGAGTGGCTTATCAGGGGTAATTTCAATCAGCGCTTTAGCATAAACCATTCTCTCACGAGCAACCGCATTGGAGTCAAAACATTTCAGTTTGCCAATTATGTAAGCTATCCAATTAATACCTACCAATGGCTGCAAAACCGACAGAATCTGGGGAAACTAAGTCCAAACATGTATAGATAAAACCTGGTCCCTAAACCAGCCACAGATGGAGTCCAATTTGTGACAATGAAAGGTTTTCCATCAATAAAAGAAGGATCGGATTCTAGGACACATTGACGCTCCTCGTTGGAAGAAAATTTGAAAAAAGACATGGAGTCAATAAAGATTACTCGAAGTTCCCCCAAAGCTTCCACAAATGATGACAAAAGGATCTTACACCTTGGATAGTTTAGAGGGGATCCAAGAAAAAACCAACTAAAAAGCCCGAACAGAATTCGGCTCTAGCTTGCATAACCAGGGGCGGTGGCTGTAACACACCATTGATTTCCACCACATCAAAATCAATAGGGGAGTAGTCAACAACATTGCGGGGAAGGGAACTAAAAAGAGATGTCCATGACTTGGGCACAGAAACTGCAGCAGGTCGAACAGGATTGGCATCAACGGCATTCTCTAAATTGGCATTACATCGAGCACCTGAGTTGCATAAAACCAGGTTGACCAAATTAGGGGAAAGACCCTCAGAACCATTAACCTTCACATGAAGAAGCATTAGAAAATACAATCTGCCTCACAGTCATGGAATCATGCAAAGGAGGAGCTACAACTAGGGTACCCAACCAGAATTTACAAAAGCAACATCAGTTACAAGCGGGCCAAGTGGGGACGAATGGGCACAACCAGCACCAGGGAGCGATGGAAGTCAGAGAGCGAACCTAATAAAGGCCTAGACGGAGACAACAATCTGGATTGAAAGGAGGATTCTCGATAGGTGCGTCCAGAACCTGCCTCACCTGCCAAGGCAAATCATTGGCTAGAGGAGAGAACTTGCGAGACTTTCTAGGCATGGGAAGAGAGTGAAGTGGAAGAAGGAGGATCGATGGAAAAAATTAGAAGGAGAAGAGAACAAAAATGGAAAGGAAATCGAGAGTGGAAGATATGCGAAAAAGTTAGATTTTATATTTAATATATATATATATATATATATATATATATATATATATATATATATATGGTTTTTAATTTAAATAAATATATATATATATATATAATTCAAAAATGAAGTATGCATACAAATTAACAAAATTATACGTATATACATTTTATATACTAATATACATATACATATTTGAAATCAATTTGTTTTAATTATTTTAAAATGCTATTTAATTTTCAAAAATTAGATATATGTTTTTTTGCTGGCCTAATTATATATATATATATATATATATATATATATATTTGTGTTTGTAAACATATGAATTTTTTTTAACACATATATGTATATTCATCCAATGTTGACAGCACATATGTATGTAGATTCGTGAAATTGTATAACTAAATAGAAGCAACAAAATGATATGATAAATACACACACACACATACATACATACATGTATGTATGTATATGTGTATATATATATATATATATGTGAATTTAGGTCGAATAGTTATCTATCTATGGCCTTGAAGTAACATATTAAAGCATCAAATCTATTAAGTCCTTGAATATGTATTCGAACCTTTAGAGGGAGCTTCTAGACTGAAAGCAACAACCACCGCCGCACTAATTTGTATTCAATTTGTGTTTCAAAAGCTTGAAAATTATATGGAGGACAAAGGGCGCTCGTCCAAAAATGAGACGCGAGGAGGCCAAAAATCAAGTGGTTAAATGAAGGGGCTATGAGTGTTTAAATATAAAAAGAGGAGAGGAGCTAACAGTGATTCTATATCCACTTTTTTCTCTTGTTATTTCAAACTCATTTTAAATAATCTGACCCCTCCTTTCTATCATAGCGTGGTTGGCCATGCTTGCCCCTATATGGGCATACAAATTGCTTCAAGCTCGATCAAATAAATATGCAGTTAATTCTAATTCAAATGCACATCGATATCGTATATTGATAGTGTGTTTATATACACACTATTTAATATTAATCAACACTAATTAAATAAATTTATAATCAATATTTCATAAATATTAATTAATCTAAATAATTTATAACAACTATAATTAATTAAACAGGAAATTATTGTCAAGGACAAAATTTCTTAGCATTTTAGCCTCAAGGACAGACCTTCAGTATTTTTGCATGAAGGACAACTTTCTTTAGGTATCAGTTTTTAGTTATTGATAACAGTTTTTAGGTATCAGTTTGTAGTTATCGGTAGCAGTTTTTAGGTATCAGTTTTTAGTTCGGTAGCAGTTTTGGAAGAAAGTTTGTCCTTATGAATAATTTCGGAAGAATGTTTGTCCTTATGATTAATTTTTAGGAGAATGTTTGTCCTTGTGGTTAAAATATTGAGGTCGTGTCTTTAAGGCTAAAAATATACAAATTTTTGTCCTTTAAATTAATTCCCCTTTAATTAAATTAGTTGGTAATTGGAGTAATCAAGTTTGACTCTTAGGTGTAAATTTGGTCAGCTATTAATATCAACCAATTTGAATATCAATGTTCACACGTCACCTTAGCTAGTGGTGTCACATTATGCCCAAATTTATTGCTTACATGGCTTTGGTAAAATCTAATATTACTTGTTTAATTATTTCTTGGTAGTGACAATTATTTACACCAATTCTCTTCGTCAAAACTACGTCACACTATGATTTATGGAATTTGGTAATGGTCAAAATTCCAATACATCCATATTCAAATTTATAGTCCAAACACAAAGTCCTTGGTTTAATAGTAATAATTAAATTAACCAAACTACTGGGGTAAGATGTTTTTACTTTGAGCCGACTTCGGTTAACCAGGATACTAACCTCATATAACCGAGGAGACATATCCTTTATTGAATAGTGTTTCACTTCTAATGCTTCCACTCGACCGAACTATAGTCGTTCGATGGACTTGTGCTACGATTTGACTATAATCAAAGTGGAGTTTTCACATTGAAGATCAATAGCATTCTCAAGTAAAGCGAACTTTGTGATATTGTCACATCGATATTTCCAGTTTGACCTTAGTTATATTAACCAACTGAAAACAATCGAGTGAGTCAATCCATAGTTATCCAATAACTATTAATATATAACCTCTAAGTGCCTCCAGTAATCATGAGTAATACACAGTCCAACATTTAGAGAGCTTTATATACCTTAGTCTCAAGGAATGCATCGATATCCAGTCTCAATACATCCTGATTAGGAATATTTAAAATGACATGTTTAATATTCTATATATTATGTGATAAAATACTCACGATTACAATAATTGCAATTACTATTACAAAACACACAATTTATGGATTTTCCGTTCAATATACTTAAATTAAATAATTAATTAGTTATAACTCATTACAACAAGCATATAACAGAAAGAAAACACCTTTTATTTCAAATGAGATTTTATTACCGAGTTAATAATTTATAAATTACAAAATTGCCCCTAGGGCATATCCCTAACTTCATCATTTATCACCATTTTAACACTTAATTTATGATTTTTCATACCTGGGTCTTTCAATTTTTGATGTTCCCTTCCCTTCCTCGACCTCTTGTAGCATATTATTTTGACTTTTATTTTTTTATATAAATTTCTAGACCCCTCTTCCATTGGCCTCAACCTCATCCTTCGATATCACTTCTTTCATTTCTAATTGTCTTATTTCTACAAAAAGTGAATTTGTTTTTAAGGGCTTGCTCCAATAGCTATTTTTTGACTTTTTCTTTAATTTTTCTTCATGTGTTTGAAACGATTCCATGAGTTAATTAACGATTATGGTTTTTAGATCTTTAGTTTCTTCGATTGCTATAATTATGTTGTCAATTTTGGATTTAAAGACCATAAAAAAATTTCAACTATTTTAGAATCTTCTATTTTTTTAATATCTTTTCAATTGTTTGACTAGATAAAAACCATAAACCCATAACAAATAATCATTAATTGATTTTGAGGATTTATATGTAAAGTATCAAATTCACATCGCATAGTTCATAATCGGATTTTCTTCACTTTATAAATTCCTTTTAACGTATTCTTCAATATCTCTCATGCTTCCTTATTAGTATATGCATTAGCTACCTTCTCGAACATAACTTCATCCAAACCTTGATGAACGATAGAAAGAGCTTGTTGATCCTTCTTCTTCAAATTCTTTAAGTTATCCCTTTCAGTTTTGATAAAGTGGTGATATTGGTCGGTTCCTCATACCCATTTTATACGACATCCCACACATATTGTGATCCAAGCAATGTCTTCACGTGAATGCTGCAATTATCATAATACTCTTTATTAAGCAAGGTAACTTTTAAAAAATTCAATCCACTTATGTTGCTCAATTTTATCCTATTAATTAGCAAGCTGAACAAAGCATATCCCAGCCAAATCAAAACCGGGCCAGCTAATCATCGATTGTTCCACTCATATCGGTCCAAATTCTAGCTAGCTCCATACCAACTTAACCACTAGTATAACTTTAGACCAATGGCCGGTCGGCTCTCCCTAAGCGGCTTCAACATCCAACCCATCTAACAAGGTCGGGACAACTAAGCACCACCCACCTCGGTTAGCCCAACCTAGTTCATCTACTACCGGCCATCTCATACTGAGCCATACTCAGCACCACTCCAAGGCAATTTCCAACCAGCTCATTAGAAAAGATCAGCTCAAGCATGACCCATCTTTGGCCTGGCTTCATCAAAGCTACCTCCAACCAGTCCCAAGCCGTCTGTCTCATCATCTCATAACCAATTTGGCACCTCTCATGTAACTCGGTCCTTAGCACCAGTGAACTCTCCTCAACAAACTTAGGAATTAAGTAATCGGCCTACTCATGGAGGTTTGCATCCAATCTGGCTTCATGCACCCATCAAGACAAGCTCCATAGCCAGCCAGCATACTCATGACGGCTTCAACCACAAACTCATTTATCAAGACCGGCTTAGGCATGACCTGTCTTTGGCTCGACATTACCATAGCCCGTCCGTTATATCACAATTATCCCGACACGTTCTTGCACCTTTGCCCTTAGAAGCATCCAACTTCCAAAATCGTATGCAGCCCATTTGGAGTCACTGGTCTGCCTTACCGTATAGGCATGCAAAAGCAAATGACAAACCATACAACCAACTATGTGAGTGTTGTAGCAAAGTGACCAGAAGCATACCCACTACTATAGCAAGTGGTCAACATTATATATGCATTAAATGCCAAGTCTGCACCTAGTACAGAAGGACAATTTGCATGCTTCTCAACCACTCATTCCTTTCTGCCTTTATAATTGTCTTCCATAAATCCGTGTGACAAGATATACGGCCAGACATGCTTCCCGCCTGTTTTACTGCACAATCTCAGCCATTCAAAACCAATTGCAGCCACTATAAATACCTCATAAATTGTCACTTCAAATAGGTTGGAAATGATTAGAATCATGGTTATTATATCCTTTCATGAGCTCCTTATACCAAATCAAAGCCCTAAGTACTTAAGGTTAGCAATTTCTTAGCCTTAAGTGCTTCCTTGCTTATTATTCTCTTATAATTCCTTATAATTATAATAAAAAATATAGTAAGAGATCTTCATAGTGGACATAGGTATGCTTGTTGAATCACTCTATATTTGGCGTCATTTACTGTGTTTTGCCTACTTTCATCTTCATATTACATTTTTAAGCTAGGGATTAGCAAGTAACTTTCGCTTTTACAAGCATTAGACTATTTTCTAGGTTAGCTAAATCTATAGTCGACATTTTTGCATTAAGAGGAGAGTCTCCCCCTAAAGCTTTCCCCTTTCATCACTTTTCTTCTTGTAAAAATCTGATTTGACTTGTTATTATGGACCTAGTGCCTAAGGTTGGAGGTAACAACTCCATTATGCATGGAACCAATGACAATATTGTCGCCAGTGTTGCCTACTTCATCCTTGGGCTCAGCAATTATATATGGCATACTGTGTTGTAATAGTTAACAAATATGGGCACTTTGGTCCATGAAATGCAAAGTCTGAGGATGTGGTTGGATGCCCAAGCTACTATAAACTATGTTCCACCGATTCCTCCTATAGTTGATCTTGTCAACCCACCTATTCACAAACATGCCCGTTCCGATGCCTACGACCTCATGAACAGTACTGAGGCCTGGATAGATTAGTAACCAAAACCCTACTCATGGATGTTCATGCTCATCCAAGGAGGTATGTTGCATGCATGCCAAGCTATGTAGATATTGCTCCAAATGTGGCCACATCCAAAGAGCCAAGACATCGATGTTCCCCTTGAGTAAAACGTCTGAGAATCTACAGACATCTATTTTTGAACATCTTAATGGCGGTACTCCGCCGTTGGCGAGGAGCATGGGGTTTCCACAGCACACACTAGGTCTCATAGGGTTGTGGCGAAGAATAGGTTATGGGAAGGGAAGGCTGTTGTTTGCACAAAAAATGGACAAATACCTCAAAGTCGTATGATTTAGTAGATCTTATGTTGTTCTTAGTGATTTGGGTGATTTATGCAAATATATGAAAAGCAGGGGCTAAACTGTAAAAAGACACGCAGATTTATAGTGGTTCAGCCAGAATGTGCCTACTTCCACTTTATATGTTATTTCTCTTATGTTGTTTAGATTACAAGTATAAAGCTTTGATACAAGTAAAAGAAAGTTGTTTGAAAGTTCTCTCCGTGCTCGAGCTCTCAAACTTGTCCCCCATTGTTGTACCCCTGCCCCTCTATTTATAGAGTGAGGCTGGGGGTAGGGGTCTTGGAGGTATATAGCAGCTGGCGGGCCTGGGCTGACGTAATCTGGCCTGGTGGATCTGGTCCGGTTTTCTTTGGTAGGAGATGAGTGGTCCGGTGAAGCTTGGTTCGGTGGTAGGAGATGAGTGGTCCGGTGAAGCTTGGAGGGTGGTTGATTCGGCAGAGGTTGGAGATGAGTTGGTTCGGCAGAGGTTGGAGATGAGTTGGTTCGGTGAAGCTTGGAGGGTGGTTGATTCGGCAGAGGTTGGAGATGAGTTGGTTCGGTGAAGCTTGGAGGGTGGTTGGTTCGGCAGAGGTTGGAGATGAGTTGGTTCGGTGAAGCTTGGAGGCTGGTTGGTTCGGCAGAGGTGATTTGGTTTGTCTAGCTTTGGACCGGTGGTGAGAATTCACCCAACATTTGCCCCCCAAAGTGGGGTATATGCTGGCATATGGCCTACTTTGTTTCCTTCCATTCGATCGCTGAGTGCCGATCCAACTGGTCCGGCATCCTATATTTTCCTATAAGTAGGGGCTGTATACTTTCGTTATTCCCTTCCAATCCAAGGCAACCGAACCAGACATTCATACCGAATCGAATCAGGTGATATAGCTTTCTCTCACCGAATAGCCTTTTTAGACAACCGAACGAATCCGGGTATTTCGAGTGCCGAATGAACTGTCGTTCTTGGATTACCGGATGAGTTCGTGGATCCTGAGTACCGAACGAGCATTTTCATTTGGATCACCAAATGAACCCTATACGGGGAATGCCGAATGAAATTCGAGACTCCGAATACCGAATGAAATTTTACATTCACTTTACCGAATGACAATGGGAGTTTAATGAACCCTATACGGGGAATGCCGAATGAACCTCGAGACTTCGAATACCGAATGAAATTTTTCATTCACTTTACCGAATGACAATGGGAGTTTGAGCATTTTGATTTTATGAGTGAAATTTCATGTTATACACTTATTTGTTTACATCCTCTGTTCTAACAATATGTTTTTCCGGTGTTGTAGATAATGTCTCGCAAAGCAGAAACTCGATCAGACAAAAAGAAATCCGAGGGCGAAGGAGGGTCCTCCGCCGTGCCCCCAGCTCAGCTGAATCCAGAATGACGTGGGCCCACTCCGAGATCGTTAGTGGACGGGTACGGTCCTTAGGAGCTTCTCAACTTGCCTCATGATTGCTTCCCTAGCTCACTCAAGGGCGAGCAACTTGATGTTATATCTCGCTCTTTCGGGATCGATCGCGCGTGCATGTTATTGCCGGCTGCGGGAGCGATGCCGTATGATCCTCCTGAAGGATATTTTGCCTACAGCAGATACCATTGTATGTGTGGTGCCATCCCGCCTCTCAACGCCTGGGTAGTCAGCTTTCTTAAATATCTAAAGGTAGCTCCATTCCAGCTTCAGCCCAACTCTTATGCCATTCTGGTGAGTCTCTTCGTCATCTTCCAGAGGAGATATGGGCGTCCTCCTTCCAACCGGGAGATCCGGTATTTATACAACTTGAGGGGCTACAAGAAGGGATCTCCCTACATCAGCTTGGAATCTGCCGTATCCTTTAAGCCTGTCCTGGACTTATATTCTAAGTATAGCATGTTCAAAAAGGAGTGGTTTTTTGTCAGGGATGACTCTGTTTCTATCCGGCGCTTCACCTCAGGATGTAAGTTGAAGCTTTATCTACAACTTCCATTATGGTTGCAGTGCTTTTTATTATGTGTTTTTATTTTTTGCTTGCGACAGGTGGTTTTGCGGTCGTGGAGAATGATCGCCTGGTTCAGGCGGCAGCAGAGATAGAACCTATTACTGGGAGAGATAGGTCGGCTGCCTACCTGATCAGGAACGCCACACTCTTGGAGTACAACTTGATCCTTCCACAGCAGTCCGTGGTCAAGCAGAGGGACACGGCTGAAGAGAAGGCTGCCCAAGCTAAAGAAGGGGCCGTGTCGAAGAGCAGTAAAAGGAGGCCCTTTTCGAAACATCCGGTTGCTGGGGGGAAGAAGCTCAAAAGATCTGACGGTCCCTCTCCCAGCACACACCCGGATGTTCAGGAGGAGGGGAAAGGTGAGGACGAAGGAGGTGAGGCTGAGGGCGGAAGTGACGGTGATCGTCATGGTGATGATGGTGGCGATGGACAGGGTGGTGGTGGCTCCAGGGCTTTGTCTTCCGGGAAAGTAAGTGAAATGCAAGAGTGGACGGATGACGCTTTCCGCCAAGCCTTCGAAAGTTTGGAGGGGACGGAGAAGTCTAAGAAAGCCGATAACGTTGGGACCGGCGTCGATCGATCTTCCGGGAGCGCCTCTACCGAAGCAACTTCGGCGGTTCAAGGTGAATTTCACTCTACTCTTTTAATTCTTGAATGATGGCTCAACACATGTTGGTGACACTTGGTTTTCTTATCAGGAGTAGGTAAAATGGCCAAGGCCTCAGACCTTCGGCACAGGCTTGAACAATACAAGCTCTCCAAAGCTTCCGCCAAGCCGAAGCCTTCGACCCACCGTTCCGGGAATGTAGTCGGCTACCGTCCTCTTCTCGGGGTTATTGAAGAGGGTACTCAAAAGAGAAGGAGGAGTCATTCCTTATCCGAATCTTCACTTGGTCCTCAGCCCCCAGTTCAGCCTCTTCACGATATCACGGAGGAGGATACTGAGTTCGCACTCTCTCCGCACCCGTCTGAAAATCCTACCGTTACTCAGATTGATCGTCCTGGCTTGGCTCGTAATCCATTTGCGGGTCATCCTGATCTGGATCCAAGTTCCCATGATATTACCTTCGACGAGGTTACCGGTGAGCACCTTCTTCCTCGTAACCCTATGGTAAAGGTGCTTGATGAGGCCAGGTCCCTGGACCTCGATTTGCTTACTACTCGGGTTGTCACTATGGGGGATGAAGCTAAGGCAAACATTGACCGGGTTGCTGAGGAAACCAAGAAGTTGATGGGGCATCATGCCCGACTGGTCAAGGCCGGGGAGGAAATTGGGAGTGCCAACATAAGATTGCGGTTAGTGGTTTTCGACCAGGCCAAGCAACTCGCTGATCAGGCCATCCAGATCTCTCAGCCCGAGGCCGCCTCTGAACGTCTAAAGAAAACCATGGAAGAGGCCAGCCGGGCCGAACTGCGGAAAATGGAGGCTACTTGTAAGGAACGGATTGATATGGCCATTGCCACGGTGGACGAGGTTCGGAAAGCGGATCTTGAGCAGATAGAGGAGTTATCTGGGAAGCTTGAGGCTACAGAGCTTGCTCAAGCCGAGTTGAGGAAGGAGATGGAGGCGATGCGGAAATCCCTTCTGGCTGATTGCTCGAGATACCGATCAGAGAGAGATGCCGCCGTCGTGAGGTTGTCGGATTCCGAGGCCCGGGCGAGGGAGTTTGAAGAGAACGAGGGGCTGATGGAGGGGATGCTCCAGGATATGTACTTCCGTACTTGGAGGCAGGGTAACTTGTCCTAGATGGATGATTACCCTCGGGTTATGGCTAGGATCTATCTTAGGGATCTAGAGGATGCCCAGGCTGAGGCAGATAAGGAGGGTGGCGTGGCCTTTAGAATGGATGCTGTTACCGCCCAGTTTACCAAGGAGGAGAAGGTGGCGGTGAAGGAGGGCATGCGGTTGCTTGCAGCTGAGGAGACAGGTGTGCAAGCGGAGGATGATGATCAAGTTGATCAAGGAGCACATGCTGGTAAGTCTTCCTTTCTAGTCTTTCCGTTATCTTGGTTGCTTATCACTAATGAATCCTTTCTCTGATCGAACAGGTGGGCAACAGGACAAGGACAAGGACAAGACTCCGACGCAGCCGGCTCCTTGATTGGACCTGGAAAATTTGTTTTTTTTGTGGACTTGACACGGTTGTGTATGTTAGTCTTAAAACAGTAAAGTAACTCTTAGGTTGTAATTTTTTGCTACTTGTAATAAATAGCTCTACTCTTGATGTGTAATTCTTTAACTTAAGTTGATTTGTCGTCTTTTGAATGTTTTTTGCTATTCCAACATGTTGTATGAGAAATACAGCTATGCATATTCTTGCAATTAAATTGTGTTTGATGTCAGGTTCTTGTTTAAAACATAATTTTATGACTTGCAATGTTAGCGTGAGGTGTAAATAAATTATAGTCATGTGTTTACATATGAAAGAAGGAAATACCGCCCTTTATATCTTGCTTGTAGATGGCAGCTTTGAATATCCTGTGTGACCGAGTAAGGGATGCGGTCCAGTATCTTGCCGTGAGCATCTGCTTCCATTAGTGAATGTCTCCTACTCTGTGTCCTGTACTTCAGGGATTGTTACAGAGGATAGGAGAAAAGTTGCTTAAGTAAAATTGAAATATGTGAAATAGTAAAACTTCCAATCATGGAAGGCCTTCGATGTGCTTAAGTTCATGGCAAAAGGGCTTTGTAGTCACTTTCCCTAGCTGTGGGTCTTGGAGACATTTGTCACCCATCTTACGCCTCCGCGGGGAGTTAATTCTTTTTTACCACAGCCGCACTTAAGACACATCGGAGCCGAGATCGCGCACAGTAACTACCCGGACCATTATGGCCCGTAATCGTGGGTATTATTCGATTTACTATGGCCGGCTAGCGTGGGTGCCGATCATCAACCGTGAACTGCCCCTGGCTGGCTACACCTTATGTTGGGGCTTATAGTCGGTTCACAGTTGCCGGCGAGCCGAATGCCGTAATGAGCTGCCTCGGCTATAGTCGGCCTTCTCGGTGGCTTATAATCGGCTCATTACAGTTGGCTTTAAGGGCCATCGCAAGCAATGAGTTAACCCGCAGCAGAGGGATGGCGGAGCAAAAGTGTCTCATTGGCGAGGCAATAGATTCGCATAGTACCTGTTAGGTCTTGTCCAGGTGAAGTTGCGCCATGGAGTGCTTTGAGTGGAAATGTTATACGCATAGGATTTTGTTCAACAGAAAAGGATAAAGTTAACAAGCAGCCAAGATATAAAGGAACAAGTTAAAAAAGAGACAAGGTTTTTTAAAGTGGTTCGGCACGAAAAGGCCTACGTCCACTGATTCTCTTTGTTAATTCACTTCATATGGGCAGTACAAGTTAAGAAAAGTATCGACGGAGGTGTTGGATGTTCCATGCCTTCTGGAACACCTCTCCGTCCACTGTTGACAAAATATAAGCTCCATTGTGGAGATCTTTATGAATTACATATGGTCCATCCCAAATTGGGTCTAGTGCTCTGGGGCGAGGTAAGATTCGCTTGAGGACAAGATCCCCTTTTTGTAAGGTACGATGCTTGACTTTGGAGTTGTATTATGCTGCCACTTTTTGCTTGTGGGCCGCCGCTTTAAGGACTGCATCATTTCTTCTCTCCTCAACTAGATCCAAAGACATGTGAAGGAGTTCTTCGTTCTCTTCTGGGTTATAGTGGATCCTACGGTGGGAAGGCACGATGGTTTCAACTGGGAGCATAGCCTCCGATCCGTATGCCAAAGAGAAAGGAGTATGCCCTGTTGATGTTCTGAAGGATGTGCGATAGGCCCACAGTGCCGTAGGGAGTTCATCCACCCAAGCGCCCTTTGACTTTTCGAGTTTCTTTTTTATTAGAGTTTTCATAATTTTGTTGACGGCTTCGACTTGTCCGTTTGCCTGGGGATACGCTACGGATGAGAAGCTTTTGTGAATTCCATGCTCTCGGCACCAGTTGGCGAATTCCTCGCTGTCAAACTGAAGTCCATTGTCTGATATGATTTTGAGTGGGACTCTGTACTTGCACAGGACATTTTTGATCAAGAAATTAATAACTTTTGCTGAAGATACTTTATTTAGAGGTTCCGCTTCCACCCATTTGGTGAAATAGTCGACTGCCACTATAGCATATTTGGCCCCGCCTCGGCCCATTGGTAGCTCGCCGATTAAGTCAATTCCCCATATTGCGAAGGGCCAAGGGCTGGTCATTTGAGTAATCTCGGTTGTTGGTAGCCGCGGAATCTTAGCAAACTTTTGGCATCTGTCACACTTTTTGACGAAATCTAAGGCGTCCTTGCTTAAGGTGGGCCAGAAATATCCATAGCGGAGTATCTTTTTTGCTAATGTTTTCCCTCCGGTGTGATCTCCGCAGCTTCCCTGATGAATGTTGGATAAGATTTCCTTGGCTTCCCTCCCAGCGACACACCTTAATAACGGGTTAGAGAATCCGCGCCGATAGAGGGTGTCTTCTTGAATTGTGTAGCGGGATTTTCTTGACTTCGTTACGCCCGTTGGGTAGTGTGTCGCTTTGTAGGTAGTCTCGGATGGGAGTCATCCAAGTTGTTTCTTCGGTTGCAGCTATCAGATTCACTTGCTCAAAACTTGGGATTAGTTGCTTTGAGATGGATACTGCTCCGAAGATGGCGATGTCTCTCATACTTGCTTGCTTTGCCAATTCGTCGGCCTCTTGGTTCTCTTCCCTAGGGATGTGTTTGACTAAGTAGTGGTCCAATCGGTTGAGAAGTAACTTGGGCTTCTTTAAATATGCTATGAGTCGTTCTTCTCAAGCTTGGAATTCTCCTAGTATTTGATTAACAATAAGTTGAGAATCGCTATGAAGACACAAAGAATTGGCTCCGATTTCTATAGCAAGTTCTAATCCAGCTATCACTGCTTCATATTCTGCATCGTTGTTGGTGGCAGCGAACTCCAACCTTATAGCATAGTGCAGCTTATTTCCCCTGGGAGTGATTATTACCACACCTGCCCCCGAGCCTTGTTCGTTTGATGCACCATCCACAAAGAGATTCCACTTGATGTCTCCTGCTATTTCCAATTGCTCCTTATCTTCGTTGGTAGTGAATTCCGCAATGAAATCAGCCATGGCTTGTCCCTTGATAGTGGTGCGAGGGTGATAGGTGATATCATACTGACTTAGTTCAATGCACCATTTAAGTAGTCGCCCAGAAGTGTCGGGGCGATGGAGTACCTGCCTTAGTGGCTGATCGGTCAGAACTTTGATGGAATGGGACTGGAAGTAGTGACGCAGTTTCCGTGATGTGATTAGTAAACAGTATGCTAACTTCTCAAGTTTAGGATATCTGACTTCTGCCCCCGTAAACCTCTTACTGACGAAGTAAACTGGCCGCTGCGTGCAGTTGTCTTCCCTTACCAAGGCAGCGCTTAGGGCGTGAGATGACACAGCAAGGTATAGGTATAATTCTTCGCCTTCGCTTGGAGTCGAGAGTACCGGTGGTTTCTGGAGGTGTTCGATTAAGTTAAGGAAAGCGGTCAAGCATTCGTCAGTCCATTCGAACTTTCCTTTGTCTTTCTTTAGAGCTTCGAAAAAGGGGACGCACTTGTTCATTGCTTTGGAGATGAATCGGCTTAGGGCGGCCACCTTTCCATTCAGGCTTTGCATTTCCTTTCGAGTGGAAGGTATCTTGATATCCCTTAGCGCTCGGACTTGTTCAGGGTTTGCTTCAATCCCTCTGGCATGGACGATGAATCCTAAGAACTTTCCCGATGACACTCCGAAGGAGCATTTTAGAGGATTCAACTTCATTCCATACTGGCGAAGTACTTGAAACATCTTTCCTAGGTGGCTTACGTGATCGTCGGCTTTCCTTGACTTTACCAGCATGTCATCCACGTATACTTCCATAGTTTGCCCTATTAGCCCTGCAAACATCTTGTTGACGAGGCTCACCTTATAGCAGTATAAACCCCGGTCAGTGATGAAACTAGTGTGGTCTTGGTCGGGAGCATGCATAGGAATTTGGTTATATCCTGAGGGATTGATCCCGTCCAGATGATCTGTAGGGATGGTATCGTCTATCATTCCTCATATTTTCCGGTGGCTACCTTTGGTCTTCTGGGAGCATGCTAGGGTCAGCCATAGTTGGCCCTTGCCTTGATCTTCCCCTGCTGGGTTCTGATCTAAGCACTTCCTCGGGTCCAACTTCGGGCTGGACTCTAGCTCGGCCCCGTTCACTGGCGTTTCCGTGGTTAGGCAGTATGACAGGCTCAACTACAGTTGACCTTCGCCCTGTACCTCCCCCGTGGGGTTCGGTTCCAAGCGTTTCTTCAAGCCTAACTTCGGGCTGTGCTCGATCTCGACTCCTACCATGGCTGCTTCTGCCGTTAGCTTCTTCGAAGAAGGAAGATCTTTGTTGTCTCCGAGACCCTCCAGACTGGGACTTGCCCCATGATTCAGTGTTGCGGTTGGACTCTTCAGCATCCCTTAAGCGTGACATGAGATGGTCCACCAAGGCTTCCTGCTGGGACGTGAAGCGATTAGTTACTTCAACCACAACCCTGTCTAGATCTGCCCTAGTAATTGCTGCGGGCTGTTCTACGGTAGGAGTGGTCGGATTAGCCTGTCCTCCATTCGGTACTGCCGCTAGAGGAGGACGATTTACTTGATCTGTGACCGCTGGATCTGGAAGACTGCTGGAAGCGATGTTTTTTCCTTTGTTAACATCTTTCTTCTGCTTGGGAGGCATGTTTTCCGAATGGTGGATGATGCTGTTAGGAAAAAGGTTAAGTGGAAGAAGCTGAAGATTCGAGCTTCTAGCTCTCAGTGAAAGCACCAAAAATGTTTGCACAAAAAATGGACAAACACCTCAAAGTCGTATGATTTAGTAGATCTTATGTTGTTCTTAGTGATTTGGGTGATTTATGCAAATATATGAATAGCAGGGGCTAAACTGTAAAAAGACACGCAGATTTATAGTGGTTTAGCCAGAATGTGCCTACGTCCACTTTATATGATATTTCTCTTCTGTTGTTTAGATTACAAGTATAAAGCTTTGATACAAGTAAAAGAAAGTTGTTTGAAAGTTCTCTCCGTGCTCGAGCTCTCAAACTTGTCCCCCATTGTTGTACCCCTGCCCCTCTATTTATAGAGTGAGGCTGAGGGTAGGGGTCTTGGAGGTATATAGCAGCTGGCGGGCCTGGACTGACATAATCTGGCCTGGTGGATCTGGTCCGGTTTTCTTTGGTAGGAGATGAGTGGTACGGTGAAGCTGGGAGGGTGGTTGATTCGGCAGAGGTTGGAGATGAGTTGGTTCGGCAGAGGTTGGAGATGAGTTGGTTCGGTGAAGCTTGGAGGGTGGTTGATTCGGCAGAGGTTGGAGATGAGTTGGTTCGGCAGAGGTTGGAGATGAGTTGGTTCGGCAGAGGTTGGAGATGAGTTGGTTCGGTGAAGCTTGGAGGGTGGTTGGTTCGACAGAGGTTGGAGATGAGTTGGTTCGGTGAAGCTTGGAGGCTGGTTGGTTCGGCAGAGGTGATTTGGTTTGTCTAGCTTTGGACCGGTGGTGAGAATTCACCCAACAGCTGTCACTCGCAGTAGCCATTTTTTCATAGGGAGAGGAGGTCCACTGCTCCATTATGTCATCGTCATCATCACTCCCTTTCCCACCATTGATCCTCCACTCAAACAAGGCTTCGATTAGCCCCACAACTGGTAGTTGGCCAAATTATGCCACAGTAAGCATATACTGGCCTCAGGAAGGAAATGAACATCCTTCACTGACAGCTCAACAGAATGCAAGCCTAAAATATTAGGGGTGAAGCATTTCTAATAATGAGAATGGCAAGCCATTTTATGAGGAAAATTTAAATACTTACATTCACAGGCAGTATATCTTGCTGCCTATTGATGAGTATGATGGAATTTCTGACCCACCTGATCATATCACCACATTTAACTCCATCACCCGTGTTGGTCAACTTTTTGACCTAGCAAAATGCATATTCTTTCCCTCCACTCTCATGGACCTAGCTTTGTGCATATTTCAAAATTGGTTTCTTTACTTCCAAGATCCATGTTATGATGGCTCTTGAGCCAGGTAACATTAGACAAGGGCTAATTGAAAATTCGTGGTCATATGTCAACCACTTCAACAGTGAATCCACCAGGGCTAGGGGCTCCAATGTGAATAGCTTAGTCGTGGCCCTCTGCTTAGGGTTTTGGTATAAGTCCAGAATCTAGAAAGAGCTTCAAAAGCAGCTGGCTACATCCCTAACTAATTTCTATTAGCGGGCGAATAATATAATGAGAATGGAATAAACTGATCTTTCTAATAGCGACACAAAAAACTAGAATACCACCTAGCCCGACCCTCGCAATAACGCCAACTATCAACCCAATGGTCAGCAAAACGACATCAAAAGGCGAGCTGAAGCCAGTCTCAGTATAATTTTGGATATGCTAACTACGCTGATTTGAATAGGGATATGGAAACAATATATATCACGACCCAGGACTGGGTGCAATTTAAAAGACCAAACACTACCAGGATGGAAGAAAGGAGGAGCCTCGCAGTAACTACAAGTATCGCTGATCCCACTAAAATAATGGCTACGCCACTAAAGAGTGCCAGGTGCTCAAAGACGAAATTAAAAGACTTATCTAAGAAGGGAACCTTCTAGAGTTTGTTTGTAATTAAGTAGAACAAAGGAACAACCCAAAAACCAACCGACTCCACCCCAACATCCAAACAAAAATGTCATAGCAATCATAGACATCTTGACCATATATCTAATAACCCACCATCTACGACGTCCCTATTCATGCATAAAATGACGCGGACATCGCAGATCTAACAGATTGCAGACCGTTTTATGGTAAAACATAAAATAAATCACAGAGCTATCTACAATATTCCACACTTTCCGAAACCCATAACAAAAGAAATAAAATATAATAGTAATTAATAACACAATAATCCTAGACGATTAAAATAATGCAATATCAAATATACTTCACTTACAACTTTCTCTACACTAGTAACAAAAAACCTAATGTTAGTGAGTAACTGAGATAAAATTGTAGACAGCTACTAAATAAATATGCATCTCCATCATACCATCACGCCTCCAAGTCATCACTAATTCTCTCTATCTATTAATCAGAGGAGAATGACAAAGGGGGTTAGACATACGTTTTGTGAGTAAAACGCATCATATAAGTGTGTAATACTAATAAACTAGTAAAAGAACATTTATGCTCGAAAATTATACCTTAACCTTTGTCACCTACACTCAACAAGTCAACTAAACACAATATAGTACTATAACGACATCCAATATGAAGGTCTCATGATAATCTACCCCAAGTCAAGTCCTATGCTTTCTATTGAGCTTATGGTCTTAAATCGTATGTCGAAACAACAGCGATACTATTAGGCACAAAATCCCCACTCGTTGTCACCTAAACTTATGCACACTATTGAGCTCAAAGTTCCAACTTGTGTGCCTCCATGCGACACCATTGGGCTCAAAGTCCCAACTCGCCGCCACCTAACGTATATACAATATTGAGCTCAAAGTCCCAACTTGTATACCACCAACTACGACACTATTGGGCATGATGTCCGAACTCGTCGTCACTTGACGTCACTGGCCCTACTTGTAACTCCCCACTCCGAGACCCACATTAGCAAAGAGTATTACAAGGTAACACCGTCTGCTAATGCGGAGAATAGAGATGGTTAGGAGCGACCATCTATGACCTTGCCTTAATTATCTACTGAATACGTCAACAAGGTAGCATATATCTATATATTTCTCAAGTGGGTCGACATATCCAATGGATACTTAACACAAAGCCACAAGTGGCTGAAGGATCTATCAGAACAAATATAACAACTCAAATATATTACACATCACAGAACAGTAGGTCATCACATGCATTTACACATATACAAATACATTACAGAGTTTACAAAATGATACTTGTCAAATGGTAAAGCAAACCACAATATACAGACGAGTCAATAGAGTATAAATCAGAGTTACAGACAAAAAGGACTACACAAAAACTATGACAAAAAGAAGCTAGCGGAGTAGTCCATGCGGAAGCAAAATAGGCTAAGTCCAATGTACCTAACCTGAAACATCTTGGTCTGACCCGAGTATAAAATACACGGGTCAGTCTAGCTAAACAAATCAGTTAGATATACTAATGATAATGAACATACAAGATCATAAAGTACTACAAATATCTCCAAAAGAGATATCCAAATCATCTAACATAAGATGAATCATAACCAGCCTCGTATCATCGGCAATCCCAACAGACAAAGGATATCATATCCCAAAACACGCCAAAAGGCAAATGAAAAATACCAATAAAGGTAACACAAGTTTCCACAAGGTAATCGCTATATCGTGTGGTTCAAAGAACCTACCCCGAAATACGATACACTAGTGAAATATAATTGTCAAAGAAACAAAAGGTGCTCGAGCTTAGTACTGTAACAAGGATCCATACGCCCTAAGGCAACGCCAAAAGGCAACGCCCAAAGGCAACAAACCGTAGAGGCGGTACTGGACACCACTGTCTGGCGGAATGTGTCACAACTCTCAGTAAGGAACCCGGAAAATGTTAACGTGAGTCCCATACCCCACGTTCGCACTAAATGTTTTTCTATCTGTTTGTCAATTTCACACTCAAAGAAGTATAAAGTTCACCTCATCTCATCGGTAAACCAGACCCGAAGGTCAAAACGATCAAATGAATAGATTAGGAATTAACTGAAAAGATGAACGCACGTGTTCATAGCACACGTTTTATCTAATCATTTAATTCTCCTCCCTCTTCGCTCGGCATGCAAAAGTGTGTGTTTTAAATAGAAATTATAAATCGGAGAGACGAGCTTTTAATACAATTTAAAAAAGACCATTTTATAAAAACCCGTGTACGAAGTCAAAATAGGAATCATCAATGTCAAAATGCGATAACAACCGATTGAATCAGCACGAATCGATCAAGAAATGGAAATCAAAGAAAATAACAAATTGGGCAGAGACAAGCAGGTCAGTTGGTTGAACCAGTGGGTCGGTCGACTGGACCAGTGCCTGGAAACTTTTTGTTTCTAGGTCAGTCGACTGACACAGGGACAAGAATATATGTCCCCCCAGGTCGGTCGACTGAACCCAGAGGTCAATCGACCGATACAGGGGCAGAACGCTTTCTGCCCCATGGTTCGGTCGACTGACCTACTGGTTCAGTCGACCGAACCTGCTTCCTGGGCAGAATCAGTCTAGCCCCAATTGGGGCAATTGCAAAAACACATAACGGGAGCGACGAGCGAGCGACTATGGCCAAGGACTTACGTCAAGCGACAACCCAGCCTCATGTAGCCCTCCGAAGCACACCGCTAACGTGTTCAACATCAAAGATTGGATTTTTCACAAAAAATTGGATTCCAAAACCAAAATTGGACAATTCACCAAATCGATCCAAATCGAACACAAATGAACATGAATTGATGTTAGGAATTCTTATCCAACAACAACAAAAGCTATAAGCTTAGATGAGAGTTCAAAAATCTCACCTTTAAACTCAAAAACAAAGATGAGAAGCACAAACACAAGGAGAAGATCAATCACTCTTCTCTTCAATTCTACAAGCTTCAATCTAAGATTAAAACAAGTATTTTCCTAAGTTAGGGTTTAGGAATTTTATGAAATTAAAGAGGAGAAGAGATGGAGAAGATGAAGATGGAGCTTACCTAAGCTTCTTTTGGAATTTGGAGCAAGAATTGGAGTTTTGCAATTGAATCTAGGGCTTGGAGTTTCTAATTCCTCTTCTCTTCCCCCATTTTCAGTTGTGCTAAAGAAAATGAAATGAAATGAGAATGAATGGAGAGGAGAGGGCCGAGTTAAGGTATAGAATGGGTTGGGTGAAACCCAAACCCAAAAGCCCACTAGAAAATAGCCAAATTCAACTTACTCCAAACATATCGAAGCTTATACTCAAAAAAGTCGCAAATGCCATTTTGGACTCAATGGAAGTGGTCCCGAGTCCTAATTCGACCGTTTGCAAAAAGTAGCATTTCGGACCTTAATCCGATTAACGACGCTATATTTAAATAAAATATTTAAATATAAAATCGTATAATATGCGGGTTGTTATAGATCTCCCCTCCTTAACAAAATTGCATCCATGCAATTCCTAGAGAAGAATTTGCAACAACTACATACATACAACCAAGAAGACAAGAAAAATAAGCTTGAGATAAAAAGATATTCTCACCATCACAAAGCAAAGATAGAAAACCCGGATAGGATTGCTCGATAAACTCTCTGGTTTCCCAAGTACAGTCATTGGGATTAGCGGACCATTGAACTTTAATGAGCGGCACGTCCTTGTTTCGTAGGTGTCTCACCTCCGTGGCAAGTACGCGAACAGGCTACTGTACAATAGATAAATCTGGTGAGATCCTAAGCTCTTGCAAATCAGGAGAGTCAATAACAGAATTCGATTCTCGAAGACACTTCCGAAGCTGAGAGACGTGAAACACATTGTGAACTCCGGATAGATGAGCTGGAAGTGAAACTCTATAAGCCAAAGGGCCAATACGTTCAGCAATAGGAAATGGTCCTACATAGCGAGGAGCCAATTTCTCTGTCACACTGAAGCGCATAACCCCTTTCAAAGGAGAAACACGAATAAAGACGAGATCACCAACCGAGAACTCGAGAGGCTTCCTTCGGTTATCCGCATAGGATTTCTGGCGGCTTTGTGCCTCTTTCATTCTCTGACGAATAAGGACAATCTTCTCAGAAGAATCATGAACAAAATCTGGGCCAAGAATAAGCTTCTCCCCAGATTCCAACCTACAAGAAGGTGATCGACATGGCCTTCCGTATAAGGCTTCGAAAGGAGCCATACCGATACTGGACTGAAAACTATTGTTGTAGGAGAACTCTACAAGGGGTAGATGATCCTCCCAACTACCTCCAAAATCAAGAATACAAATACGGAGGAGATCTTCTAAGATACGATTCACCCGCTCAGTCTGTCCATCAGACTGTGGATGATAAGTTGTGCTGAAATTAAGCTTTGTTCCAAGACTCTTCCAGAAATGACTGGTGAATAAAGGATCACGGTCACTCACAATCGAACTAGGAACACCGTGAAGTCTCACGATTTCCTTGATAAATAACTTAGCCAAAAGAGAAGCGGTCCTATTAGATTTAATAGGAATAAAATGAGCTGATTTGGTGAGGTGATCAACAATAACCCAAATGCTAGTATGGCCCGATCTCGTACGAGGTAGGCCATCAATGAAATCCATCGAAATCTGATCCCATTTCCACAATGGAATTACTAGAGGCTGAAGGAGACCAGAAGGGCGCTGATGTTCGGCTTTAATACGTTGACAAGTCATGCAATTACTCACATAACTTGCCACATCGTGCTTCATGCCTTCCCAATAATAAAGGCAATGCATATCAGCATACATCTTACTACTTCCGGGATGAATAGTATACTTAGACCGATGACAGTCATCAAGAATGTCATCCCTAAGTACAGAATCAGAAGGCACAACAAGACGGTCCTTCTTGCGAAGACACCCATGAAAATCAATGCTGAAATCCCGCAACGCCTCATCACGGGGTTCAGTCTCACAAAGCTGAATAAGATGCACAAGACCAGGATCACGCCGCTGAGCATCGGCAATACGATCTAATAAAGAGGGTCGAGCTTCCAAACTAAATAATATTACCGGAGAATCAGAGGATGGAGCTCGATCACGAATATCACAAAAAGATAGAGTCTCAAGAATATCCCATTCGGCAAGCATCATAGAAACGACAGCCGAATGTCTGCGAGTAAGCGCATCAGCAACACGATTACCCTGACGAGGGGTATATTGGATATCAAAGTCATAGGAGGCAAGAAACTCGAGCCAACGCTGTTGCCTCATATTGAGTTCCTTCTGAGTGAACAAGTACTTCAAGGATTTATGATCAGTATAGAGAATGAAGCGCTCGCCTAATAAATAGTGTCACCAAATCTTCAAGGCGAATACGATGGCGGCTAACTCAAGATCATGAGGGGAATAGCGAACTTCATTCGGACGCAGTTTCCTAGAAGCATAAGCAACTACCCGATCCTTCTACATAAGTACGGCACCGAGACCACTACCACAAGCATCGGTGTAGACTACAAGATCATGATTCCCCTCGGGAACCACGAGAATAGGAGCATTAGTGAGAAGTTCCTTTAATGTCTGAAAGGAAGCTTCACACTTGTCGGACCAAATATAACGAATGCCTTTCCGAGTAAGGCTGGTGAGAGGATGCACAACACGGGAAAAATCCTTAATGAACCGACGGTAATAACCCGCCAATCCAAGGAAACTACGAATTTCATGAACATTCTCAGGCCTCTTTCAATTTTGGATAACTTTGATCTTTGAGGGATCGACAGAGATGCCGTTAGAAGATACAACATGGCCTAAGAACTTAACCTTATTCTCCCAAAAATGGCACTAGGAGAATTTGACATTATGCTGATGGTGACGTAGAGTACTCAAGACAATTCTCAAGTGATTAGCATGCTCAGCTTCAGATTTAGAATAAACAAGAATGTCGTCAATGAACACAAGGACGAACTTATCGAGATATTCCCGGAATACTCGATTCATAAGTCAACAAAGAAAGCCGGAGCGTTCATCAAATCGAATGGCATAACGTGCCACTCAAAAGAACCATATCGAGTGCGGAAAGCTGTAAGGGGTATGCTATCTTCCACGACTCGGAGTTGATGAAAACCAGTGACAAGGTCGAGCTGAGAGAAGACCTTAGCACCACTCAATAGATCGAACATATCATCGATCCTCGGCAAAGGATACCTATTCCTGATGGTCAACTCGTTAAGCTTGCGATAGTCAATGCAGAGCCTAAGACTTCCATCGGACTTCTTCACGAAGACGACCGCGGTACCCCACGGTGAAAAACTGGACTGAATCAACTGCTTGGACTCAAGCTCAAAAAGTTGCTTCTTGAGTTCCTCATTTTCTTTTGTAGACATCCTCATGGGAGGACGGCCAACTGGCTTTGTGCCTGGAATGAGATCAATGCGGAACTCGATCGGCTTGGGTGGCAAACCTGAAACCGGCTCAGAAACATCAGATAAGTCACAAACAATAGGAATACGAGATACATCATCATCATCTCCTGAGTCAAGAGAATATAAAGCCATTTCGGAATTATCCACATTCCGAAGAACAAGAGATAGCTGAATAGTCGAATCCGGATGTCGAAGATATAAAATTCTTTTAGAACAAATAATCCGGGCATCATATCTCACTAGCCAGTCCATACCCAAAATCATATCAAATCCCAAATAAGAAATAACGTGCAAATTCGCACGAAAAGAAAAGCCACATAAAACAATCTCAACATCATCACAAAGCATGCTAAGGGTTGCGGATCCCCCAATAGGATTTGCAATCCTCAACGAAGTAACCAAACAAGAAACATCCTAAGACAAATCATCGACGAGCGTCTTCGATACGAATGAATGCGAAGCACCCGTATCGAAAAGAACTCGAATACTACGGTCATGAAATAAAATAGAACCTTCCAAAATAGATGGAGATATACCGCCGGGCTGAGAAGAACCTCCAGAAGCCTTAGCAACATAAAGCTTGCCAGACTTGGCACTAGTAGGAGCAGTAGGGAAGGTGGAAACACGGTGACCTTCCTTCTTGCAATAATGGCAGAAGAGAGGTTTAGGACAAGCTCGAATCATATGATCCGGAGAACCACAATTGAAACACTTCCGAATGGAAGGTGTTCCAGCAGATTGAGAGTTAGAACCAGATTCAATAGGCTTCTTCTTCTTGGAAGGAAGAAATCCCTGCTTATGAAATGGGAACCTCTTCTTATTTGGGTTCTTACAAACCTCAATATCATCACCGCTATCACACTCCTTCTCGATGGCCTCGAGATGAAGTGCCGAATCAACCAACTCCTCAAAAGAAAGCTTAAGCTGGAGCATTAAGGACTTCTTAAGATATTTCTTAAGATCAGAAACAAACTTTAGATTCTTCTTATAAGAAGTGCTAATGAATTCAAGACCATACTTAGATAAGGCCTCAAATGATGCAACATATTCAGAGACGGAAGACTTCCCTTGCTTCAACTCAAGGAAGCGATGGGCTAATAAAACTTTGTCAGATTCAGGAATGAATTTGAGTTCGAATCGCTCTCGGAACTGAGTCCAAGAAAGAACAAACTCATCAAGTTCAGCTATAAGAAGCTCGTACAAATCAAGAGCACGCCCTTGCAATAAGCTGGAAGTTACAAGAATTCGATCATGGTCAGAAAGATCCATGCGAGAGAAGATACATTCGCATGTGCAAATCCAAGCTTGAACTTCAAGAACGGACTCGGAGCCTTCGAATGGCTTTCCACCAAGATGAGAAAAATCACTGCACAGGCGTGCAAAGGCAGACTTGCGTGGAGGAGATACTCGAATAGGAGCTGGAGGCTGAGTGCTCCTAAATAACTCCAAGAACTGATCGGCAGACATATAAACGCCACCGGATGCGAGCCACTGGATTGCCCAGCATCCGAGCGTCGTCCTCTGCCTCTTCCGGCCATAAGCTGAAAAATAAGATAAGAAAACGATTAATCACAAGGTAGATATCATTAATTCAAATATGGAATACTACAGAATAAAATGCATTCCTAAACCTATTTCAAAAATTATATCTACCCCGAAGGCACGGAAAGAAATAAGGCACGATGATTCAAAAATTTGTAACATTCGTACTACCCTTTGATGTACCGTAATATGTGTCTCTGTTCTATGTTTATCATATTTTGTTCTGAACTCAGCTCTGATACCAAGCTGTAACGCCCCACTCTGAGACCCACATTAGCAAAGAGTATTACAAGGTAACACCGTCTGCTAATGCGGAGAATAGAGCTGGTTAGGAGCGACCATCTATGACCTTGCCTTAATTATCTACTAAATACGTCGACAAGGTAGCATATATCTATATATTTCTCAAGTGGGTCGACATATCCAATGGATACTTAACACAAAGCCACAGGTGGCTGAAGGATCTAACATAACAAATATAACAACTCAAATGTATTACACATCACAGAACAATAGGTCATCACATGCATTTACGCATATACAGATACATTACAGAGTTTACAAAATGATACTTGTCAAGTGGTAAAGCAAACCACAATATACAGATGAGTCAATAGAGTATAAATCAGAGTTATAGACAAAAAGGACTACACAAAAACTATGACAAAAAGAAGCTAGCGGAGTAGTCCATGCGGAAGCAAAATAGGCTAAGTCCAATGTACCTAACTTGAAACATCTCGGTCTGACCCGAGTATAAAATACACGGGTCAGTCTAGCTAAACAAATCAGTTAGATATACTAATGTTAATGAACATACAAGATCATAAAGTACCACAAATATCTCCAAAAGAGATATCCAAATCATCTACCATAAGATGAACCATAACCAGCCTCGTATCATCGGCAATCCCAACAGACAAAGGATATCATATCCCAAAACACGCCAAAAGGCAAATGACAAATACCAATAAAGGTAACACAAGTTTCCACAAGGTAATTGCTATATCGTGTGGTTCAAAGAACCTACCCCAGAATACGATACACTAGTGAAATATAATTGTCAAAGAAACAAAAGGTGCTCGAGCTCAGTACTGTAACAAGGATCCATACGCCCTAAGACAACGCCCGAAGGCAACGCCCGAAGGCAATGCCAAAAGGCAACGCCCGAAGGCAACAAACCGTAGTGGCGGTACTAGACACCACTGTCCGGCGGAATGTGTCACAACTCTCAGTAAGGAACCCGGAAAATGTTAACGTGAGTCCCATACCCCACGTTCACACTAAACGGTTTTCTATCCGTTAGTCAATTTCACACTCAAAGCAGTATAAAGTTCACCTCATCCCATCGGTAAACCAGACCCGAAGGTCAAAACGATCAAACGAATAGATTAGGAATTAACTGAAAAGATGAACGCACGTGTTCATAGCACGTGTTTTATCTAATCATTTAATTATCCTCCCTCTTCGCTCGGCGTGCAAAAGTGTGTGTTTTAAATAGAAATTATAAATCGGAGAGACGAGCTTTTAATACAATTTAAAAAAGACCATTTTATAAAAACCCGTGTACGAAGTCAAAAGAAGGAATCATCAATGTCAAAATGCGATAACAACCGATTGAATCGGCACGAATCGATCAAGAATTGGAAACAAAGAAAATAACAAATTGGGCAGAGACAAGCAGGTCAGTCGGCTGAACCAGTGGGTCAGTCGACTGGACTAGTGCCTGGAAACTTTTTGTTTCCTGGTCAGTCGACTGACCCAGAGTGTCAGTCGACTGACACAGGGACAAGAATATATGTCCCCCCAGGTCGGTCGATTGAACCCAGAGGTCAGTCGACCGATACAGGGGCAGATCGCTTTTTGCCCCCTGGTTCGATTGACTGACCTACTGGTTCAGTCGACCGAACCTGCTTCCTGGGCAGAATCAGTCTAGCCCCAATTGGGGCAATTGCAAAAACATGTAACTGGAGCGACAAGCGAGCGACTATGGCCAAGGACTTACGTCAAGCAACAACCCAGCCTCGTGTAGCCCTCCGAAGCACACCGCTAACGTGTTCAACATCAAAGATTGGATTTTTCACAAAAAATTGGATTCCAAAACCAAAATTGGACAATTCACCAAATCGATCCAAATCGAACACAAATGAACATGAATTGATGTTAGGAATTCTTACCCAACAACAACAAAAGCTATAAGCTTAGATGCGAGTTCAAAAATCTCACATTTAAACTCAAAAACAAAGATGAGAAGCACAAACACAAGGAGAAGATCAATCACTCTTCTCTTCAATTCTACAAGCTTGAATCTAAGATCAAAACAAGTATTTTCCTAAGTTAGTGTTTAGGAATTTTCTGAAATTAAAGAGGAGAAGAGATGGAGAAGATGAAGATGGAGCTTACCTAAGCTTCTTTTGGAATTTGGAGCAAGAATTGGAGTTTTGCAATTGAATCTAGGGCTTGGAGTTTCTAATTCCTCTTCTCTTCCCCCATTTTCAGTTGTGCTAAAGAAAATTAAATGAAATGAGAATGAATGGAGAGGAGAGGGCTGAGTTAAGGTATAGAACGGGTTGGGTGAAACCCAAATCCAAAAGCCCAGTAGAAAATAGCAAAATTCAACTTACTCCAAACATATCGAAGCTTATACTCAAAAAAGTCGCAAACGCCATTTTGGACTCAATGGAAGTGGTCCCGAGTCCTAATTCGACCGTTTGCAAAAAGTAGCTTTTCGGACCTTAATCCGATTAACGACGCTATATTTAAATAAAATATTTAAATATAAAATCGTAAAATATGCGGGTTGTTACAGATCTCCCCTCCTTAACAAAATTGCGTCCACGCAATTCCTAGAGAAGAATTTGCAACAACTACATACATACAACCAAGAAGACCAGAAAAATAAGCTTGAGATAAAAAGATATTCTCACCATCACAAAGCAAAGATAGAAAACCCGGATAGGATCGCTCGATAAACTCTCTGGTTTCCCAAGTACAGTCATTGGGATTAGCGGACCATTGAACTTTATTGAGCGGCACGTCCTTGTTTCGTAGGTGTCTCACCTCCGTGGCAAGTACGCGAACAGGCTGTTGTACAATAGATAAATCTGGTGAGATCTCAAGCTCTTGCAAATCAGGAGAGTCAATAACAGAATCTGATTCTCGAAGAAACTTCCAAAGCTGAGAGACGTGAAACACGTTGTGAACTCCGGATAGATGAGCTGGAAGTGAAACTCTATAAGCCACAGGGCCAATACGTTCAGCAGTAGGAAATGGTCCTACAAAGTGAGGAGCCAATTTCCCTGTCACAATGAAGCGCATAACCCCTTTCAAAGGATAAACACGAATACAGACGAGATCACCAACCGAGAACTCGAGAGGTTTCCTACGGTTATACGCATAGGATTTCTGGCGGCTTTGTGCCTCTTTCATTCTCTGATGAATAAGGACAATCTTCTCAGAAGAATTATGAACAAAATCTGGGCCAAGAATAAGCTTCTCCCCAGATTCCAACCAACAAGAAGGTGATCGACATGGCCTTCCGTATAAGGCTTCGAAAAGAGCCATACCGATACTGGACTGAAAACTATTGTTGTAGGAGAACTCTACAAGGGGTAGATGATCCTCCCAACTACCTCCAAAATCGAGAATACAAATACGGAGGAGATCTTCTAAGATACGATTCACCCGCTCAGTCTGTCCATCAGACTGTGGATGATAAGCTGTGCTGAAATTAAGCTTTGTTCCCAAAGCTTGTTGAAGACTCTTCCAGAAATGACTGGTGAATAAAGGATCACGATCACTCACAATCGAACTAGGAACACTGTGAAGTCTCAAGATTTCCTTGATAAATAACTTAGCCAAAAGGGAAGCGGTACTATTAGATTTAATAGGAATAAAATGAGCTGATTTGGTGAGGCGATCAACCATAACCCAAATGCTAGTATGGCCCGATCTCGTACGAGGTAGGCCATCAATGAAATCCATCAAAATCCGATCCCATTTCCACAATGGAATCACTAGAGGCTGAAGGAGACCAGAAGGGCGCTGATGTTCGGCTTTAATACATTGACAAGTAATGCAATTACTCACATAACTCGCCACATCGCGCTTCATGCCTTCCCAATAATAAAGGCGATGCATATCGGCATACATCTTACTACTACCGGGATGAATAGTATACTTAGACCGATGACAGTCATCAAGAATGTCATGCCTAAGTACAGAACCAAAAGGCACAACAAGACGGTCCTTCTTGTAAGACACCCATGAAAATCTATGCTGAAATCCCGCAATGCCTCATCATGGGGTTCAGTCTCACAAAGCTGAATAAGATGCACAAGATCAGGATCACACCACTGAGCATCGACAATACGGTCTAATAAAGAGGGTAGAGCTTCCAAACTGAATAATACTACCGGAGAATCAGAGGATGGAGCTCGATCACGAATATCACAAAAAGATAGAGTCTCAAGAATATCCCATTCGGCAAGCATCATAGAAATGACAGCCGAATGTCTGCGACTAAGCGCATCAGCAACACGATTACCCTGACGAGGGGTATATTGGATATCAAAGTCATAGGAGGCAAGAAACTCGAGCCAACGATGTTGCCTCATATTGAGTTCCTTCTGAGTGAACAAGTACTTCAAGGATTTATGATTGGTATAGAGAATGAAGAGCTCGCCTAATAAATAGTGTCGCTAAATCATCAAGGCGAAGACGATGGCGGCTAACTCAAGATCATGAGTGGCATAGCGAACTTCATTCGGACGCAGTTGCCTAGAAGCATAAGCAACTACCCGATCCTTCTTCATAAGTACGGCACCAAGACCACTACCACAAGCATCGGTGTAGACAACAAGATCATGATTCCCCTCGGGAACCACGAGAATAGGAGCATTAGTGAGAAGTTCCTTTAATGTCTAAAAGGAAGCTTCACACTTGTCGGACCAAATATAACGAATGCCTTTCCGAGTAAGGCTGGTGAGAGGATGCACAACACGAGAAAAATCCTTAATGAACCGACGGTAATAACCCGCCAATCCAAGGAAACTACGAATCTCATGAACATTCTCAGGCCTCTTCCAATTTTGGATAGCTTCGATCTTTGAGGGATCGACAGAGATGCCGTCAGAAGATACAACATAGCCTAAGAACTTAACCTTATTCTCCCAAAAATCGCACTTGGAGAATTTGGCTTTAAGCTGATGGTGACGAAGAGTACTCAAGACAATTCTCAAGTGATTAGCATGCTCGACTTCAGATTTAGAATAAACAAGAATGTCGTCAATGAACACAAGGACGAACTTATCGAGATATTCCCGGAATACTCGATTCATAAGATCAACAAAGAAAGCCGAAGCGTTCGTCAAACCGAACGGCATTACGATCCACTCAAAAGAACCATATCGAGTGCGGAAAGCTGTAAGGGGTATGCTATCTTCCGCGACTCGGAGTTGCTGAAAACCAGTGGTAAGGTCGAGCTGAGAGAAGACCTTAGCACCACTCAATAGATCGAACATATCATCGATCCTCGGTAAAGGATACCTATTCTTGATGGTCAACTCGTTAAGCTTGCGATAGTCAATGCAGAGCCTAAGAGTTCAATCGAACTTCTTCACGAAGATGATCGCGGTACCCCACGGTGAAAAACTGGACTAAATCAACTTCTTGGACTCAAGCTCAAAAAGCTGCTTCTTGAGTTCCTCATTTTCTTTTGTAGACATCCTCGTGGGAGGACGGCGAACTGGCTTCGTGCCTGGAATGAGATCAATGCGGAACTTGATCGCCCGCTTGGGTGGCAAACCCGAAACCGGCTCAAAAACATCAGAGAAGTCACAAACAATAGGAATACGAGATACATCATCATCATCTCGTGAGTCAAGAGAATATAAAGCCATTTCGGAATTATCCACATTCCGAAGAACAAGAGATAGCTGAATAGACGAATCCGGATGTCGAAGATATAAAATTCTTTTAGAACAAATAATCCTGGCATCATATCTCACTAGCCAGTCCATACCCAAAATCATATCAAATCCCAAATAAGAAATAACGTGCAGATTCGCACGAAAAGAAAAGCCACATAAAACAATCTCAACATCATCACAAAGCATGCTAAGGGTCGTGGATCCCCCAATAGGATTTGCAATCCTCAATGAAGTAACCAAACAAGAAACATCCAAAGACAAATCATTGACGAGCGTCTTTGATACGAATGAATGTGAAGTACCCGTATCGAAATGAACTCAAATACTACGGTCATGAAATAAAATAGAACCTTCCAAAATAGATGGAGATATACCTCCGGGCTGAGAAGAACCTCCAAAAGCCTTAGCAACATAAAGCTTGCCAAACTTCGCACTAGCAGGAGCAGTAGGGCAGGTGGAAACACGGTGACCTTCCTTCTTGCAATAATGGCAGAAGAGAAGTTTAGGACAAGCTCGAATCATATGATCAGGAGAACCACAATTGAAACACTTCCGAATGGAAGGTGTTCCAGCAGATTGAGAGTTAGAACCAGATTCAACAGGCTTCTTCTTCTTGGAAGGAAGAAATCCCTGCTTATGAAATGGGAACCTCTTCTTATTAGGGTTCTTGCGAACCTCAATATCATCACCACTATCACACTCCTTCTCGATGGCCTCGAGATGAAGTGCCGAATCAACCAACTCCTCAAAAGAAAGCTTAAGCTGGAGCATTAAGGACTTCTTAAGATATTTCTTAAGATCAGAAACAAACTTCAGATTCTTCTTATAAGAAGTGCTAATGAATTCAAGACCATACTTAAATAAGGCCTCGAATGATGCAACATATTCAGAGACGGAAGACTTCCCTTGCTTCAACTCAAGGAAGCGACGGGCTAATAAAACTTTCTCAGATTCAGGAACGAATTTGAGTTCGAATCGCTCTCGGAACTGAGTCCAAGAAAGAACATACTCATCAAGTTCAGCTATAAGAAGCTTGTACCAATCAAGAGCACGCTCTTGCAATAAGCTGGAAGTTACAAGAACTCGATCATGGTCAGAAAGATCCATGCGAGAGAAGATACATTCTCATGTGCGAATCCAAGCTTGAACTTCAAGAACAGACTCGGAGCCTTTGAATGGCTTTCCACCAAGATGAGAAAAATCACTGCACAGGCGTGCAAAGGCAGACTTGCGTGGAGGAGATACTCGAATAGGAGCTGGAGGCTGAGTGCTCCTAAATAACTCCAAGAACTGATCGGCAGACATATATACGCCGTCCGGATGCGAGCCACTGTATTGCCCAGCATTCGAGCGTCGTCCTCTGCCTCTTCCGGCCATAAGCTAAAAAATAAGATAAGAAAAAGATTAATCACAAGGTAGATATCATTAATTCAAATATGGAATACTACGGAATAAAATGCATTCCTAGACGTATTTCCAAAATTATATCTACCCCAAAGGCACGGAAAGAAATAAGGCACGATGATTCAAAAATTTGTAACATTCATACTACTCTTTAATGTACCGTAATATGTGTCTCTGTTCTATGTTTATCATATTTTTTTCTGAACTCAGCTCTGATACCAAGCTGTAACGCCCCACTCTGAGACCCACATTAGCAAAGAGTATTACAAGGTAACACCGTCTGCTAATGCGGAGAATAGATCTGGTTAGGAGCGACCATCTATGACCTTGCCTTAATTATCTACTGAATACGTCGACAAGGTAGCATATATCTATATATTTCTCAAGTGGCTCGACATATCCAATGGATACTTAACACAAAGCCATAGGTGGCTGAAGGATCTATCAGAACAAATATAACAACTCAAATGTATTACACATCACAGAATAGTAGGTCATCACATGCATTTACACATATACAGATACATTACAGAGTTTACAAAATGATACTTGTCAAGTGGAAAAGCAAACCACAATATACAGACGAGTCAATAGAGTATAAATCAGAGTTACAGACAAAAAGGACTACACAAAAACTATAACAAAAAGAAGCTACCGAAGTAGTCCATGCGGAAGCAAAATAGGCTAAGTCCAATGTACCTAACCTGAAACATCTTGGTCTGACCCGAGTATAAAATACACGGGTCAGTCTAGCTAAACAAATCAGTTAGATATACTAATGATAATGAACATACAAGATCATAAAGTACTACAAATATCTCCAAAAGAGATATCCAAATCATCTAACATAAGATGAATCATAACCAGCCTCGTATCATCGGCAATCCCAACAGACAAAGGATATCATATCCCAAAACACGCCAAAAGGCAAATGAAAAATACCAATAAAGGTAACACAAGTTTCCATAAGGTAATCGCTATATCGTGTGGTTCAAAGAACCTACCCCGAAATACGATACACTAGTGAAATATAATTGTCAAAGAAACAAAAGGTGCTCGAGCTCAGTACTGTAACAAGGATCCATACGCCCTAAGGCAACGCCCGAAGGCAACGCCAGAAGGCAACGCCAGAAGGCAACGCCCGAAGGCAACGCCAAAAGGCAACGCCCGAAGGCAACGCCCGAAGGCAACGCCCGAAGGCAACGCCCGAAGGCAACAAACCGTAGTGGCGGTACTGGACACCACTGTCCGGCGGAATGTATCACAACTCTCAGTAAGGAACCCGGAAAATGTTAACGTGAGTCCCATACCCCACGTTTGCATTAAACGGTTTTCTATCTGTTAGTCAATTTCACACTCAAAGCAGTATAAAGTTCACCTCATCTCATCGGTAAACCAGACCCGAAGGTCAAAATGATCAAACGAATAGATTAGGAATTAACTGAAAAGATGAACGCACGTGTTCATAGCACGCGTTTTATCTAATCATTTAATTCTCCTCCCTCTTCGCTCGGCGTGCAAAAGTGTGTGTTTTAAATAGAAATTATAAATCAGAGAGACGAGCTTTTAATACAATTTAAAAAAGACCATTTTATAAAAACCCATGTACGAAGTCCAAAAAAGGAATCATCAATGTCAAAATGCGATAACAGCCGATTGAATCGGCACAAATCGATCAAGAATTGGAAATCAAAGAAAATAATAAATTAGGCAGAGACAAGCAGGTCAGTCGGCTGAACCAGTGGGTCAGTCGAATGGACCAGTGCCTGGAAACTTTTTGTTTCCAGGTCAGTCGACTGACCCAGAGTGTCAGTCGACTGACACAGGGACAAGAATATCTGTCCCCCCAGGTCGGTCGACTGAACCCAAAGGTCAGTCGACCGATACCGGGGCAGAACGCTTTCTGCACCCTGGTTCGGTCGACTGACCTACTGGTTCAGTCGACCGAACCTGCTTCCTTGGCAGAATCAGTCTAGCCCCAATTGGGGCAATTGCAAAACACGTAATGGGAGCGACGAGCGAGCGACTATGGCCAAGGACGTACGTCAAGCGACAACCTAGCCTCGTGTAGCCCTCCGAAGCACACCGCTAACGTGTTCAACATCAAAGATTGGATTTTTCACAAAAAATTGGATTCCAAAACCAAAATTGGACAATTCTCCAAATCGATCCAAATCGAACACAAATGAACATGAATTGATGTTAGGAATTCTTACCCAACAACAACAAAAGCTATAAGCTTATATGTGAGTTCAAAAATCTCACCTTTAAACTCAAAAACAAAGATGAGAAGCACAAACACAAGGAGAAGATCAATCACTCTTCTCTTCAATTCTACAATCTTCAATCTAAGATCAAAACAAGTATTTTCCTAAGTTAGGGTTTAGGAATTTTCTGAAATTAAAGAGGAGAAGAGATGGAGAAGATGAAGATGGAGCTTACCTAAGCTTCTTTTGGAATTTGGAGCAAGAATTGGAGTTTTGCAATTGAATCTAAGGCTTGGAGTTTCTAATTCCTCTTCTCTTCCCCCCATTTTCAGTTATGCTAAAGAAAATAAAATGAAATGAGAATGAATGGAGAGGAGAGGGCTGAGTTATGGTATAGAATGGGTTGGGTGAAACCCAAACCCAAAAGCCTAGTAGAAAATAGCAAAATTCAACTTACTCCAAACATATCGAAGCTTATACTCAAAAAAGTCAAAAATGCCATTTTGGACTCAATGGAAGTGGTCCCGAGTCCTAATTCGACCGTTTGCAAAAGGTAGCTTTTCGGACCTTAATCCGATTAATGACGCTATATTTAAATAAAATATTTAAATATAAAATCGTAAAATATGCGGGTTGTTACACCACTAAAGTGCACCTGACGCCTATAATATACCACATTATAGAGCTCAAAGTCTCAACTCATGTGGCTCGTACGCGACACTATCGCGAAAACCGCACACGACTATTGAGGTCAAGTCCATGCTAGACATTCACCTAATGGCCTGCGACACTTTAGGGATTAAGCCAAAAACTCGTCATCGCTCAACCATTTATGAAGCTATTGGATAAACCCTAACCCTAAGTACAAAACCTTATAATGAACTTTTCCAACTAAGACAATCTTCTAAACTATCACGAACTGTCGAAAACAATATACCAAAACACTCCTCATCTCACAATGATCTTGATGCAACGAACCACATGTAAAAAAAAGTTCGTACGTGAGAGTTGTAAGCATTTAAAGTAAAGAGGCAATATCATAAAGTATAATGTAAATATTGTTAATTTTATTTTCTTTTGCTTCCGCGTTAGCTACAGGGAAGAAACTCCTTGATATTAAGAAAATCCACTTTAACCACCACGTTCTTCACCTTGCCGTTGCCGCTAAGGAAACCTAGCCAACGATCCGACTTGCCAGAGCCATTCTCACATCATGTCGGTTCCAATGCACCCCTCACCACTACTAGATGATGCCTTCCAAAAATTATCGTAGCCAACCACTCAATTATTAAATTTGACCACCGTGCCTCGATTTAAGTCAATCAACGACCTTCATGAGGACCTACTTGACCTCCTCTACACATCTATACCCTCCAATCGTCGTATCATCGTCATTTCACTGTTGGATCAAAACAGGCAGACCATATTTACCTAAATTCCAGCGCATTTACTAATCATTCCATACACCTAATCAACGAATAAGCAAAACCAGTGAATTCACATCGTCAAGAACTATAATTTTGATAAATAATATGCCTAATTTGGAACACTTTTGTATTTCTCACTTTTTTAATTAGAGGGAGATTATCCTTTGCTAATTATAATCGATAAATTTTAGATTTTTAACAATCTGGCCTTGCGTACTACCCTAATTCATGTTTATATAAAAAACCCACTTTTTAAAATTTCAATTACATTATTCATAACGTGATTTACGACTATAAGGGATGAAGTACCATATCTTACTAATATATATTCAAATATTTTAAGACTTACTTGTTTAATAGCCTTGCATCTTCTTTGATCTGAGGTGAATCTTCCTCCTTCTTCACTGTCCAAAAATTCCTTGCCCTAATAATGCCAAATTTCCCGATAACTTCGATATTTTTGCATAGTTCTTGCGATGATCGGTTTTATACTTATTTTATTTTATTTGGATTTGATTTAATATGAAGTTGGTTTGATTTTGTTTGGAGATAAAAAGAAAATGGAGATTAGAGGTAAGATATTTAAGCTAAAGTGTGATTATATAGTAGGTTTTTCATTTCTACTTATAGGCTGAAATAATTTAAATTTAGGCTAAAATTTCAAAATTAATATATTATGAAAATGCCATTAGGTTTTACTTATTCTAATTTCCAGCCTCGTTAAACCAAATTCAATAATTTATTTGTGTTTTTTGGTGGAAAACAATTCTGAACGCAATGGAATAGGTTCGAAGCCTAATTCCAACTCATGGATAGATTTACTATTTTGTCCTTTATGTTAAAAGTATGATTTTACCCTTTAATTTATTTATTTAACTTCGTAAAATTATAGGGTGTTACATTCTTCCTCCTAAAAGAATTTTGTCCTCAAAATTCCATAAGGCGGATAATGTAATTCCATTTACATTATACAAACATACAAAACAAACATAGCTAAATCCATTTAACATCCATTATACAACACAATCAAAGACACATCTAATGGTATATAATACATAAGATCGATAAAATATGATGATAAGATATGAAATAAATGAACATGCAACTAAATCTGCCTCCTATATGAATGCACATGCAATGTAACCAATATGTATGCAAACATCCTAATATATGCTTATATATATGTAGACATATATATACATATATATATACTAGTGCAAACTCGTGCTACGCACACGGTGTCCAATATATAAGATTGTTGAATGAGTTAGTAACATGTATTCTCTTCATTGATTGATAGTTACGTTTCAATAAAGATTAAATAATAAAAAGTTAGATATAATCATTGAGCAACCAATTTTGCTAAAAAAATGTAGTTTAGCTTCCTATAGGATGAGTTTAAATATGATAAATGACATATGTTTGGACATATATTCCACAACTATTTAGCAAATCCTTAATTATTTAGAAAATAAACACTTTATAATGACAACAAAATAATAATATAGGACATCCATTAAAAATTCTTCAATAGTTATCACTTAGATGTGATGACAAATGGATATACATGTGGCATGTAATCCTATTTGGTACCAAAAATACAAACCCGACTGATGACAGTAAAAATATATTAGGCCAACCCATATTGAACATTATATTCCATATATTTTTTGCAAATTTACACACACATATTATAACAAATTTTAAGTTACACATGTCAATAGCAGTATTCAAAAATATTATCCATATGATAGCATAAACCGGTAAATATAAGTTTTCAGTTATATACTATTCAACCCTGGTATTCTCCCAATCATATTTAAGAACATTTCTACTTTTGATATGAATATAAGATTTGAGAAGTTATGTAAAATAAAGAAATTACATGCATAAAATCAAACCACATGCAAATCTTTCTCTATCTTCATAGCCATATCTATGTCCCAAATGTGTCATTCCTATGTACACTACTGCAGTACCTACTAAACCAGCACACCTTCTTGTTACAACATAGAAATAATCCTATATAATTTGATTCTTAATAATAAATTCTCAATTAGCACATGTATGCCTTTTATATGAATTTATAGTTTGCACTAATGCTAACATGACTACGATCAAATATAGCTTGACATGAACAAAAGTGATGATAAAACCATTTAGTTTAGTTGCTAATAAAAATAAGACAAACAAACATAGCTTGGCATTGCTGATCGCCTTGAACATGCTTTAGATATTGTGAAACATAATTACACTTGGCAGGAACATACTTTATATGACAAACATCATAAGTTCATGAACTTCTATTACTTATCCTAAGCTTTGAACTTTTCCTCTAACCGTTTTCCCACTAGTGACTTAATAAATTAAAGAGTAGCTAGATCAACCTTTTTTCGATCGAACTACCATTGAATCTTACTATTAGTCGCACTACCATTCAAATAGTATTATTTTCTTAATAAGAAAGAAAATCTTTTTCATAATTAAATTTCATTTCAAGAAACGTATTACATAAAATAGTGGTGGTACTTCCTAAAATCTTAAAATCATTGTGTACAACTAATGTATCTAATAATCCAGAATTAAATTTAGTAGACCAACTTGTGAGTTGACAAATAACAAAAAAAGTTTTTCCAAAACATGGTCACTACGCCATAGATGACCTTCTGCAACATTTTTGCAAGGTGTTGCCAGCTAAAATGTTGCGACGGCTATAAAATTTTGGTCCTACTGCAACGTTGTATTTTTGGTGTTACCTTAGCCATAAAAATGTGTTGCTCTAGCTAAACAAGTGTAACCCGATGCAACATTTTTATATAGTGTTGCCATAGATATATTCTAATTAAAAAATTAAAAAAAATTACACCTCAGCGATCCACACCACCATTTAAAACAAAATCTCAACCGTCGATTCACACCATCGATCCACACCTTACCATTTCCATTTCACGCTTTACTTTTCACTCACCCGCTTTCGTTTCTCACCCCCAATTTTCCAATCCCTAATTTTTATTCCGTCGACTTTAAAAAAATGACGCCGCTCCTCCTTGTTTCTTTGATCTGGAGAATAACTGGCTTTGCTTTTATCCCCTGTCGGCCATATCAATTTCCGTTATTTTCTTTCGCCTCGCGTCAGTTTTCCTCACTACTTCCGGATTTGCGATTTTGTTCAGGTTTTTGGCGATTCTGGTGATTCGAGGTAAGGTTGTGGGATTGCGATGGTTCAGGGAGTTGCTGATTTGGTCGCAATTTCGTGGTTGGGGCCTGATGTCAGAGTGGCAGGGGGTAGTCGAATTGGTTTCGGTGAAAACTAGGGCACGCGATTCTAGTTGCTTTGATGCTCTGATTGATCGAATCTAGTGTGAGAAACGTTCCTGGTAGTTTGCTCCTTCGTTCTCCTTGATTGATTGCTCGAATTGCTTTGACTTCGTCGTCGGGTGCGATGTGATATTATTTGGTATGTTTTCTGCCTTCTGGTTTACTTGAATATTCTCGATTTTGGTTACACTTGCACGCTTTTGCCGATGATGAATTGGGATTTATTTATAGGCTTTATTTCCTATAATCTCGAGTTTAATCTTTCTGTTGGACTTTGAGAAATCTGGTATATTGGATTGCGATGATGAATTGGTAAGTTGAATTTTGGTTCACTAGCTTGATTTTGCTTTGCCGATGATGAATTGTGATGTGATATTATTTGGTATGTTGGATTTTGGTTCACTGGCTTGTTTTTGATTTCTGATCTGAGCTTGTTAGCTCCTTTCCACTGCATTTGTTAAACCAGAACTTGAACCTTTGTTAAACTTGTTCACATACCTTTGTACCTTGTTGCATTTGTTAAACCAGAACTTGAAGTATTTGTATTCTGCTGTCCTCTTGAAAACCGCTTCACTTGAAAACTTCTGCATTTTTGAAAATCAGAACTTTGAAAGTGATCTTTGGTTTTCTAAAACTGTTGACTAATCTGAACATTGAGTTTTGATTTCCACGATATATACAAACATATGTGTGTTGAGCTTTGTTGGTTTTGCTTGGTCTGGACTGAACTGGTACCATGCTAACCTTGTTCTTTAACATGAACTGATGCTCCAAGTCCTTTGTATATCATGTTACTGCCTATGTTTCTCTTGTACATGCCTGATGCATTCACTGTTTTTGCTTGATGGGCTGCCTATGTGTACTACTGTGTTTCTTGCACTGGCTTGTCTATATTTTGCTGAACCTGGTTCTTGTTTGTTTTGTTGGTTGCTTGGCCCTGAGTTGAATCCAGTCGATGACTCGGGTTTGACCTTGTGCCGTGTCTATTTTTTGGCTTGTCTACATATCTAGCTGCACTTGAGTATGAACTTGCACTTGAGTAGTTGCACTTGAGTAGTTTCTTGTACCAAGCCTTATGATGCATGTATGTTCATCCATGTACATGCATTTCTTGGTCATGTTATGTTGCTTGCTGTGTTGAGTACTACTTTGTGCACTTGGCTTCTCCTTTGTGCATTTTTTCCTGAACTGTTGCTTGCTGTCTTCCATACTGCCTTGTATCCATGTGTTGCATTCATGTTTGGCTTATGCACTTATGAAAAGAAACAACCCAAATACCTGAGGCAAATAATATAACAAAAATATTTTCATTTTCTGTTCGAGTTAAATATTATTTTCCAGATTACTGCTTTTGAATTATATGTGGCAGGTATTGAAGACTGGACAGCTAGATATAAGCTTGAAGACAGAGTCAAATCAAATGTGCATGAGCTTGAAGACAGGTTTCAAAGAAGGCTCGATCTTTCGAAATCGGATGAATCGGGCGGTGCCCACTTGTTCGACCTAACTTTGAAAGTGATCTTTGGTTAGGTCGATCCCCGCCAGGACTGCGGTGCCCCGGACCCCCGCCGGTGCTGCGCCCGGACCCGCTACTCGGCTCGCCTTCGGCTCAGCACTCGGCTCGTCATATATTTGTCAGTGTCGGTGTCTGTATAAATTGAAACTGCATATGTAATGAGTGAACTGAGTGATGTAGTGAGGAATATCTGTATATGTGAATATCAGTGTTATATATTATTGAATTGTAAAATAGTGGAGTCAGGAATTTGTACTATTTCAAATGTTGAAATAAAATATTTATTTAAATAAATTACTGTTTGAATATCAAATTCTGTGCAATAGCATTTTATTAAATAAATATTTATTTCTATTAAAAAATCAAATATGCTCTACATTGTGGACCCCACAACTTTAGAAAGATAATATCTATAGCAACATTTTTGGAATGTTGCTACAGACACCTATGGGTGTTGCCATAGACCCAAATAGGGTTCTATTGCAACAATATTACTTATGTTGCCTTAGATAGTCAAAATGTTGCCTTTGAGGTCTAAGGCAACGACAAAAATTGCATCATCCTAAAAGTGTTGCCATAGACCTATGGCAACATTTTTCGGGCCTGAGCCAACATTTTTTTTGTGTTGTAGAAGGCCATTTATGGCGTAGTGGGTCTGATTCATAAAACTATATAACCAAAGAAACCAATTAAAACAAAGAAAAACAGTACCTAATTCTAACGTCTTTAGAGGTTTTAGGATCTAAATTTAGGGTGTATTTTAAATTTTTAGGTCAGTCTGAAGTTTGATCAAACATAAGCTTTGAAGTTGCATTAGATAAAATGAAGGTGTTAGGGATCTGCCTTCCAAAATCAGCACTCATTAATGTTTTCTAGTAAATTATGGATCTCAGCAGTAATCATTTAGAATCCAAAACTACAACTTTATAAGAAAAGAATAGTAAACTATAAATTTAAGACCCTAAAATCAACACATGTTATATACAGTCGAAGATAAATTACCTATCATTGCCTTATTTCATTGCAATCTCTGATAGAAGCTTTTAAACTTTAGATCCTCATCTAATAAAACTAAAAAATTATAAAAGGCATAATTTGTTATGAATTACACATTAAAATGTTTGTTCCTTACTCTCTTATCATATTGTATCAATGTAGAAGGAAAAAATTAGCCACATGTACGCCTAAACATAGTAGCAATATCACCTAAAAATTAGTATAAACCTTACCTGGACCCTTCATTTCACGCCATATCAAACTAAAATTAAATTAACATAATAGATAGATAAAACAAAGAAAAGGGAAAAAAATTAGGCATGAAGGAAGAGGTTAGGTCCCTGAGATCATCACATCGTCACACAAACCACATCCAATTAAAAAAAAGCTAATGCAAGGAACAATTTTTAAAAAGGGAAACTCTCTCACATAAATTTAGAGAAACAAACAAATTAACAAAACCAAAGAACTTAAAAAAACACAAGCATTTAAAAAAAAGTAATACAAATATGTACAGAAAATCGCCTTTTGGTTGAAACAAAACCACGGTGGTTTGGAAGTGCTACAACCATGATTGAAGCAAGAAAGATTTAGAGAAAGAACCAAATCTTCTTGGGATGTCAATCCGACTGAAATAATTAAAGCTAGTAAAAAATGCTAAAATAAATAAAAAACAATATTTCTTGGCAGATTAAATTTGATGCAAGAAAATAATGTTATAGCATACTAACCAACGGATTACTAATGATATGCTTGTATTTTGCTTTAAATGTCTCCAATGGAATGATCAATTGTGAACTTGTCTTCTTTGAGCAATTAGATGATAAACAGTATATGGAATCATCAATATTAAGAAATGAAAAACTTTGGTTGTTTTCTAATAAAAAATCCCTTAAATCTTTAAAAAGAAGGGGTTTGATTTACACAAGTGTTTATTCTTACCAAAGTTAAAACTCATATTTTCTTCTATGGTTGCATCTTTCCTCATTCTTCCACTGCAGAATACATATGTAAATTTGTTTGATAAATTTATTAGAAAATTTTGCTTCATAATTTATTTTTATAGAAGTTATCATTTTCAATTGTTGTACAGCTATTTGGACACACATAAAAAAAATAGAGCAGATATAATGATCTTAACCATAAAACTGAACATACTACAGAATTTGAGAGAAAAGGCTTCAAAAGCTTGAGGCATTTTTAGGCATAAAACTATATAAAATAAACATATGGCCAAACTTGGAAAAATTAGGGAAATATAAAATGCTTACAGAGGATACTAGGTAGATCTGCCTAGTTGAGTAATAAAGACCACTTGCTTGTAAATTGTTAAAACCAAAATTAATTTGAAAACGCATGAAGATGGGGATGATCGATGCTAGATAAAAGAATACTTCATTAATAGTATGAAATGTTTCATTTTGGTATTGTTTCTAATATTAGAGACGGACATTCATTGCTTCAGATCATTGTTAAACTAGAAATTAAATTAATCAATTCATGTTGATAATTTAAAAGAAAGAATATCTTGCAACTTATAAGGAATGCTACTCAAAGCTAATATCCTAATTCTTTTCTAGCTACCTTTATAAACATAGGAAAACAAATAGGTGGAGCAAGAAAAAACTCTTTAATCTTTGATTCTTCGAATCATTTTTTCATTATAGTGGGTGGAAAATACACAAGTATTAATATTAGTTTTTTTAATGTAATGATGACCTTATCTTACGATTAGATATATAATCTGAATACTTTCTCTTTTTATCAGAATACGGTACATAAATTTTATAACATTTCTACAGAGAAAAATGAATAAACCTTTGGATATAAAATACCTCTATTTTGTAGGAATGCTTACTGTAGCCAAATGGTTGATTAGATATATAACCTGAATCCTTTCTCTTTTTATCAAAATATGGTACATAAATTTTATTACATTTCTACAGAGAGAAATGAAATAAACCTTTGGATATAAAATACCTCTGTTTTATAGGAATGCTTATTACAGCTAAATGGTTGATACACTCTCTTCCTTTTTTATTCTTACTACTCAAAGTGAAGTGTGAAGTAAACGTCGGTATCGCTTATGTGGAAAGTGCATTAAGCAAGGGCGCAGGTCAGTTATTTCATTTATAGCATTCTATATATCCGTTAATTTCTGTAAAACAAAGTTCCAGATTTTCCTAATATATTTGTTTTCGGTCTATCTTTAAAATTATTGATTCCTTTTTAATACTCCATGTATATTTTTTGCAGTTTGTTTGGATGGAAGTCCTCCTGCTTATCATCTATCTAGAGGTTTTGGTGAAGGTATCAATAACTGGTTGATTCACTTAGAGGTTAGATTTATGTTTTCACTTCAAGTCAAAAACTGCTTATTTTTCTATTTGTTTAGAAAAAAATGAAATGTATAACTTATGTTTAAGTGAAATATAGCATGGGAGCCCTCGTTGAAACTTTGGAGTTCAAGAAATTTATCATTATATTAAAAACAATCATATTAGGCAGATACATGGGACTGAAATAGCACTGTATAAAGTTTAACTTATGTGTTTCTTTATTAGCAAGGATATATGATTGTATTTTTGAATAAATTTGAAAATATAGGGAGGCGGATGGTGCAACAATGTAAAGCACATAGAGTGGTAGCAGATTTGCATCTTTTATATCAGGCCCAGCAATTTCAGATGAACCATCATATAACTGCTCTTTATCATGTAGATGGACATAAAAAAAGATGCGACCATCATATAATATAACCTCATATTCCAATGATGCATCCTTGTGAATTATGGATTATATATTTATTCTCTTAATTAAACAAATTTTGGAATTACTACATTGAAAAATCCATGAAATTACAAAGGAACGCATGATAGAGAACTCAATCCATCTTTACTTCAAATTTTGGCATGGATGGTGACCATGTTTCCTATGTCCTCTTTAAATTTTGAGCCTTTAGTTTAATGATAAATCTCCGTCATTTTTTAAGTACTAAAAAATAATTTTTGCAATTGTAGAAAAAGTATGTAAATTAACTAAAGATAAATAAATTTTGGAATTACTACATCGAAAAATCCATGAAATTACAAATCAATGCATGATAGAGAACTCAATCCATATTTTCTTCAAATTTTGGCATGAATGGTGACCATGTTTCCTATATCCTCTTTAAATTTTGAGCCTTTAGTTTGATGATAAAACCGTCATATTTTAGACCATACCCAAAAAGTATTATAGGTGACACTCAATATCAACCATAAAAAGTGAATGAACATTGAGTTTTAGATTGTATACTTTTCCATAATATTGCGTCACTCCATACATATTCTTGGTCTTTCGAACCACCCCATGAAGATTGGTAACAAAACCATTTGAATGCATAGAAAAGGATATTATAAATGTTACATGAAAATTACAGTTTCCTACAACATCTCGCCAGGAAATGAAGCCTTGAAATTGAAGCAACACTATCAAAGAATGGCAAGGCTAGTGTTCCTAAATATTTTATACGAAATAAGAAATGGTTATATATATTTTTGTAAATTGTGATCAAGTAATACTCTATAGCAATATCCTTAAGAAATTGTCCAGAACTAACGTAAAATAGCATTATAGTAAAGCACAAATAATAATTAAATCATTGTATTGAAGATGGTCGAACAAACTTTCTTGCTTTGAATTTAAGAAATCAATTAAAAAAATGGCTGACATAACAAAATAATTTATATACTTGGTTGAAAAGAGAAATGCTTTACCTCAACTTAAGCTTGCAACCACCATGTTATTTAGTTTTGAGAGAGTCAAATCACTAACTGGACACGGAAAATAGAATAATATGGTGAAAGCCAAGTTATATTTCCTTTGAACGTAAGAGATTTTCACATAATATGTACTATAACTTTTATCAGTAGCTGACATCATTTTATATTGTCGTATGAGCAGTACCGGGAACTCCAATATTATCATTGGTTTATCATGGTAGAGCAAGACTTATATATTGCACTGAAATAATCCTAAGCTCTCATCGAATATGACTTTAAATATAACATGTACTATATACAGAAACCAACAAAATCCAAGTACAGTCATGGTATTAATGTAGTAACCTCCCATCTAAAACTTTTACATTTTTTATATAACTAAATTTGACATATGTTTGAGTTTTATCTTGATTCCTTAAATTGACTCTTATGAGTATGTATTATTGGAATTGAAGTGGAAAAGAGATCAACTTGTATTGTACCTTAATAGCATCAGTATGGACATTTTCTTCCTTTTTCCCTGACCGAGGTGCAACAAACAGCCTAACATAAATAAATGGATGGATCATCTAATTCTTTGGTCTACTTTCCTATTTTATTCAATATCTACAACTAAACCATTAGCTAGAGTTAGCCATATAATGTGGACAAGATATTGCATATCCTTTGATAAAACTGCACATCATAAATATTTATGATGCTAATCAGAGTGAATCAGAAAAGCATGAAAGTACCATATGTAATATACATGTTATTCTACAACATAGAAGTTATTAAGTTTGAATCAAAACATTCATGGAACCATAGATTGAATTGGTGGGTTAGTACATGAAAATGGCATCAGAAAAAGATGGAAACGATATATATCAATTTATTGTAAACAAACCAATGATGAAATTAGCGTACAGTTGGTTAAATAATTTAACAAACCTGACCAAAATGAATTGCTCCCAAGCGTAGATTGTAAATAGCCTACTTGCTAGTTGACATGCTGACAATTGCACCAACTGATCCACTTGCAAAAACCTAATTTAATAAAAAACAAATCGGATCAAAATTAGACAATAATTAAATCAGTTTAACGAATTGTGAGAAAACCAATAATAAAATTAATGGAAAGTTAATGACGGAATTGAAAAACGTTATCAAATGAAATCACTTCCACCACAAAAAAGACTAATCTAGGAAAGATTTCTTCATCTAATTAGTAATTTAGAAACCAATTTGAGAAGAACAAATTAGGATTTTTACCTGAGGTAGGTAGACGATTGGGTAGCGTAGTCAGCTAGATCTTGTAGCCGAAGCATGATTAATAATGGATGAAACAAATTTGGTTTGGACTTGCGATTTTTGGCCATCTTGGATCCTGCCGGAGAATACAGGCGATGAGAGCAGACCAAGATCTAGAGAAGATGCAAAAGGAGATCGCCGTTTTTTAAGTGTTTGGGAGTGGAGAGGCCTGAAAACGGAGAAGACGACCAATGCCAAGTAAGGGATAAGGATTAGCGGAGGTCTAATCGATGCCTGCTCGAAGAGTCACTGACTCCATAGATGTAGGGTAGAGGAAGAAAAGTTGGAGATAAAGAGATTATGCGAAGGAAGCGAAGAGCTGGTTACCAAAAGAAATGAAATCGCGATGGTTAATTTCACATAATAGGACATGACTTGTGCACCATTCAAATGAATCTCACTAATAATATAATAGTATAGATATATATATATATATATATATATATATATATGTATGTATGTATGTATGCATGCATGCATGCATCATCCATATCAAAGTGCAAGTAAACAACTAAATCTGTAAACATAATTAGTAAACGCATGTATAAAGAATAATAAATAACGTATATAAAATTATACAGCATAAATTAGTACACCTAACTATGGTAACCTATCCTAGTTTGGAATGTATATACATACAAGCCAACATGGTATAAACTAAAATTGTATAATCCAAACAAAGCAACCATGGAAACCAAAACACACCATAAGGATGTGCATACAACCAATCCTAGAATCCATACAACCATACTAATGTCAACTACCTAGCTAAAGTAACAATGCAAACAAACAACGACCTAATGAGTAACTAATCTACAAACTAACTTAAAGAGAAACTTGTTGGAAAAGAGCTAATGATTGAAAACTCAGATTGTCTCTTCGAGCTCCATCATGCTCCTATTCAAATCTTTTCCTCGTCGTACTTGAACCAACTTCATTTTCTCATTTTTAATGCTATCACATCAAGTCCTAAGATATGAATACACCTAGAGAGTATACTAGACACTGTCTGTACATTCACTTCATAAGCTGACTAGGCTCTACTAAAATGCTAAATCATCAGTGTACATTCGTAGATGAGCTAAACATAAAACGTGTGAACACCCACCAACTTTTCAAGAAGACCAAAAACTTCTTGAGTTCCCTAATCTCTATACAATCGAGAAAGGCCCAACAACTTATGGTGCTAGCTTTCCTATATAACATATCTCAATATCATTTTGTCAAATTAAAATTCTATAATGCTCATTTTCTCCCAAAATAACACAACAAAGTTTTTGAAACCTTATTTTCATATTTTTTTATAAACTCGTTTTCTCAAACAAATTATTGTCTGTATAAAATACACGTTTTTGAGCTGTTTGGGCATATGAGAAAAAGAATTAAACAATTTGTAAGGTACAAAGATAAATGATAACAATTCTTCTCTAATGAGAAGAAGCAACTCTAAATATATATCATAAGGGTTTCTTGAAAGAGGCGAGTTCAACAGCAATCTAATATCCACAAATGCACGCCTCATATCATCGGCATAACAATAGCCAATATAATGGTTTCCAACAACCATAACTCCTAAATAGGAATGAGAAGAAGTAACACAAATGATATGTCAATATTTCCAAGTGAGGTAATAACACAAAGTATATCACTACTAAATATCCTAAGAGGATACCTTCAAAAAGGCAAGAACCACAATATCAATTAACTCAATAAATTGCCTCATATCATCGGAAATTTAGGCCCGAAGGTCAAAAACTTCAAACGAAGAAGTCATGAATTAACCGGAATTCAAGATACATCATCGTTACCTTATACCCTTTATTACACCTATGTTTTGTGATGATTTCATTGATTTGTTGTGATTTTCCAAATGTATCGCCTTTGGAGATTATTTGGCCATTTGAGCCGTTGAGACACTATTATATGGTGATTACATTTTTGGAATTTGAACTCCTTATCGAGTTCTATATTTTGAGATTTGGGTTTTCCAATCTTTGACGTTTACTATGAGATTTATAACTTCCTTATGTTATTGTTATCTTTTGGCGTATTTAGAGATTTTAGGATTTATTTGAGATTGCCATTTTGGGTGAATATTGAGTTTTGTGATCTCCTGTTTAGGAGTTTGGTTTACAAAAATAAGCAAATTCTTCACCTACCACTATGAACTCTTTATGCATGTTTATCCAATGTATTTCCATTCCTTGGAGTATTAAAGAGGTATCCCTAAGCATATAATATCCAAGCTTTAATTTAAATAGACTTTACTACGGGCATATCTCCATCGTTTAATACCTTTGCAACAAACTCTACCACTTGCTTTTTCATCTTTGGCCAATGGAAATCCTCTTCGTATCCTTTGACATGCCTTACTAAACTCCTTTAAATCCATAGGGATGAAAACATAACAATGAACTATGTCTCCTCTTTTCGAAGTGGATTAACATTTTGAATTCTTAGGTGAACCTATACTCCATTATTTGCCATAGTAATCACAAATGGATGATGATGCCTTATTTTCGACGAACACAATATTACTATTATCTAGCCTTGTGACTAAGCCATATTTGGATGGATCAATCAGTCAGACATGTGGTTACCTAAGAAGAAATCTAGAACGATAATTGCCAAGATTAGGTGTCAAATGAAACGAGGGATGAAGTCCAGAGGTAGCAAGGAATCTTCAACAATAGCCTACACACCTCTAGCCATAAGTACCAAGCTAAAAAGTCCATGAAATAACAAAAGTCATGGATCGGTACTGATCACTAAAACTCCACCAAACCCTTTACATGCTCTCTGCCCATATCAAGGTAGAGCAAGTATAAGTTAATCCATGCCAACATGGAATGGCTCGTAAGCCCATCTCAATTCAAATGATCGACGGATAAGTCAAGTGCTTTTGTCCTACCTCTAGACCAAATAATTCACTCAAGTTCAAACCCGCAGCAACGCAAAAAAATGTCGAATTTGAAGATGCAAGTCAACCAAATGTTCATAAAAGGGAAGTCAAGATCCAAAGAGCAAATTCATGGATCAGTACTGATCCTTGAATATTGGTGAGATGGCCACGATCTCTTGAGAACGGCTCCTTCAGGATGTGGTGAACGTGGGTAAGAATATGGATGAAAGAATTCTGTTGACCTATAGCTACAAATAGAGGAGGAGGGGCGTTGTTTGGAGGATTGTTTTGCCTTATTAACAAATTTCTGCATTTTCTCTTTAATCTCAAGGATCATCATCAATCCATAAGAATAACCTTACAAAAACTCAATGGAAACTCCAATAAAGTCTAAGTGGGCGTAGGCCTATGATTAGCCGAACCACTATAATTCTTGTGTGTTCTTATTCTCCTCGTTTTCAATTTGTTTTATTTATTTTATTCTCTGCTATTAATCTTTGGGTGTTTGTGCCATCTTTTAACGTAAACATCTTGGTGCTTCATTAAGAAATCGATCTCAGGATATTTGGATCTATTTTCTAGTTTGGTTGCTTTAATCCATGAGGTAGATCCATCAGTATTGGTTTTGTAATCCATAAATACTTAGATTTCTGTAGAATCTATTATGGGGTTAATTGAAGTTATGTCCCCATAAAAGGAAAGATCTACCTCCTTCAGGCCTGCTAATGATGTTGAGAACACTGGTCCTCAACATTTTAAGAAGTCGCTTAACTCAATACTACTGAAGTTCAGAATCCCTCGGATATGATAACATGGGTTGGGATAGATAAGATGAAGAAGGAGATGAATGATAAGGTGTGTGAAAGTCAGGACAGGCTGAGGAATAGGAGAGATTTATCACCTTTTGATTCAAATGAGGACATTTCTTCATCATCTGGTGAAAAACATAGAGAAGGGAAACAGAAAATGAATAGAAAAGGGATAGGGGCTTTGAAAAGAAAATTGAATAACTCTTGGAATCCAAGAGCATGGATTGGTACTAATCCATCGTTATGGATCGGTATCGAACCCGGTCAATGTCATGTTGATGCTAGTGGTTGTCTTGATTTGGATGATAATGTCAATGATGGAGATGGCCGTGTTACTGATGGCCAGAATGTAGAAGTTTAGACGACTGTTGCTGACCCTCTACGTAGAAATCATAGAAGTAGATCAACTGGAAGAACGGTTCTTCCAAAGACAGGAGAACCCCGGTACCATGGAACCAACTAAGATCATTTGTAGGGCCAAACACTCAAGGAAAATCCTGATTATTGCTATCCAATAGATTAGATAAAGCTAGATTCATTGGAAAATATGGTGAAAAAATTGGTGAGAAAAAGCCAGCATAGAAGTAACGATGAGTGGGGCTCTTCCCCTAGTAGAAACCCAATCACCGATGAGGTATTGCGTGAGGAGTATCCATGAAGGTTCACAATGTCAACGATGTTGTCCTATAACGGAATGATGGATCCAAGGCAACATTTTGTTGAAATACGAATGGCATATGGACATGGCAAAAGCAACAAAATCTATCAGGTGCTGGTGTTTCCCGATATTTCTTGAAGGTATAGCTATGATATGGTTCACTCGGCTTTTGCCAATCCATATCATCGTTCGATCAATTGACAAGGAGGTTTGTCGAATAGTTTCGCTTACATGCTACCCGTCCAAAGGATGTGATGTCATTATCAAATCTTTCCAAATTATTGGGGAGTCATTAAAGAACTTTCTAAGTAAGTTGAACATGGAAGTGACATAAGTGAGTAACGCTACGAAAGACATAGTGTTAATGGCTTTGATCAGAGGGATACATCTAGATACTGATTTTGGATGATGGTTGAAAATGAAACCCCCACCGACTATGGATGTTTTATTTATAGAAAGGTGAGTCAGTTCTTGCACTTGGAAGAGGAAAGTACAACCGCTAGGAAAGCCGATGGTGGATAATCGGCTGAAGTCATTCAGAGTAATGTGGCTGTGAAGCAATCCAGTGAAAGTTCAGGAATGTAGCCATGAATGTAGGGAATAAAGGTACCAACCAGAAGTGAAATAATTAGGATGATGGAGGTATGAAACCTGATTTCAAAAAACCTTCGAAATATGAAAATTATACACCACTAAACAATTCAGATGAAAATATATACCGTACAATGTGGGGTACTGAGCAGTATAAGAAGCCGGCTCTGAGGGAGTCGACTGAGAGGGAAAATAGGTCTAGGAAGTTTTTTCGCTTCCACATGACTCATGGTGATAACACAAATGAATGTAGACACCTATGAGATGTGATTGAGGATTTAATCCAGAAGAAGAAGCTTCAATAGTATGTGAAAGCCCCGCAAGATGGCGGGCAAGAGAATGCTCAACCCCAGGAGCAACTGCTCCAACGGGGCCAAGTTGGACCAAGTGGTGACAAGCCTAGGCAGCTTGGAAAAAGGCTTGTAATCAACACGATAAGTTATGGACCTCATCCAACTGAGAAGATTTGAAACAAGATGGAAAGATACAGAAGTTCTCTAATACATATAGCATAAGAGAGTTGCTTTACCGTCAAAGACGGAGCTCTAGTGAAGCAATTGATAACCATGAAAGATGACATTGTATTTAGAAGTTATGATACTGACGGTGTCGATGGTTCATCAAGAATACGCAAGAAAAGCACTTCGAATTGTTGATTCATTGCCAGAGATGGCTTAGAACCAATAGTTCATTATCTAATGGATCTTTTCGTTCTAATACTCCATCCGAGAGTTATTAGTATTTATCAAATCTCTTCCTATCTAATGGAAAGCTATTGGATCAAATGGCAAAGACATTATGGAGAAAGAGATGGCTTTTCCCAGATGAAATGAAATATTTGATTCATGTAACAGGGGAAAGATTTCCCACTCCTTAGCATCAAGCTATTCGTAAGGGCCAACTTGATCCTCTTCCCCAGGGATCCTAGATGATGGAACCCTAGGAGAGCCGCCGACTCCAACAATCGTCCATGTACGATCCATACTAGATCCGACCAACTTCCCATCCTTCCTCCTCTATGTTCTTGATAGCCCATATTTTTGTCTCAGTAGAGTCTTTCAATGGCTTGTTTCGATCCCATGTAGCTGCAGCAGGAATTGAAAAAGGAATCGATCGTGATTTGGAACCTGTTCTTTTTATGACCCCACTTAGTTAAGATTTTTTTATTTATATCCATTGTTTTTTTGTTCTGGCTCGGCTAGGTGGGATAGCCGAGCCATGCTACTTTATTTTATGGTCATATATTACTAGAATACAACTCTAGTCTAGTGGAATTTTTTTTAATATCATATTCTCCTTCTCTTTTTTTTATATATAAAAAAAATTCTTCTTCAAAAATGAATATTTTAGTTTAATCCCAGTAAATCCCCCAGACGGCGTATTTTTTGAAATGAGGTCCTCGGTAACGAGACATAAAGTAAAGACTCCTTTTTATTTTATAGAAATTTCATTCATTTATAGAAGAAATCAAAATTAAGACTGAACTAAAGAATAAACAAAGCACGTGAGGGGTTATTTCTTGGTTTCGTCCAGTCATTAATAACTTGATTATTTTTAGATAATAGTAGATGGAAATAACGCTCGTAAGGAGTCCTATTGAAACCAAGAAATATAGGCATGCCTGCCATCCACATAGAATAAATGGAGTTTTCCGACAGGAATTAATTCTAACTCCCACATGATAAAAAAAGTAAAAGATCTATAGAAGAAAATAATCCTATTTGACCACTATACATTGCTAACATCAGGAAATAGAACAATCGTGAATTTCGAGTAAGAGGCCAAGCTGCTAAAGTAGCTAAAGTAGTGATAAATCCTGTTAGTAAAATAGGTCCTATGGAAAGTCCGTTGATTCCCAGTCTCCAGTGAAAATTGAAAACATTTATCCATTTAGCATCCTCTTCTAATTGAATTAATGGATCATTCAATTGGGCCTATGCTTGATCCATTGGTAATAACGACCATGATCGGGCCAGCAAAATTGAAGAAAGTGCTTGTTGATTGTGGAACTTTAGTGAATATTCTATTTAAGAAAGCATATGGTCAGATGATAATGGACGATCAAGATCTAAAGTCATGTAAATCCTTGATTCAGGGATTTACAAGAGAGTATGTAAAGCCTGTGGGGTATGTTGATTTATCGGTACTTTTAGGATAATGTGACCGCAAAAGAGTGCAAGTTGTGACCTTCATTGTGATGGATATTTTTTTATCTATAATGCCTTTTTGGGCCGATTGGCTCTTGCTAGTTTCCAGGTGTCCTTAGCTCTTTGTGCTGCCTAATGATGAAATTTCACACGAAAAATGGAGCGAGGGTCATTTAAGGTGATCAAAATCTAGGACAAGAATGCTACGTTGCCAAACTGAGGGAAGCAAAGCGATGTGATAAGAAAAGACGTAAAGAAGACTCTCCGCGTCAAGTGAATGGATGCATAGAAACCACTGCCTATACCGTGGCTTGGTCATCAAAGCAAATTCCATGAAGCTATGGATTCAAGGAAAGAGCCAGAGGATGCGAGGGCGGTCCCAACCGAGATCCTAGTCAATTAGGACAATCCTACTTAGGTCTTGAAAATCGGGTCTCAACTCGACATACAGATGAAGAAGGAATTGACATACTTCACTGGGAAAACCTGGATGTGTTTGCCTGGATGCATTCTAACATGTGTGGGACATCACCGGAGATAGCATGTCATGCTTTGAATGCAAACCCTAGATGTCTCCCTATGAAACAGAAGCAGGGTAGTCTGGGTTCAGAGCAATCTGCTACAGTGAAATAATAGGTGAATAAGCTAAAAGACAACAACTTCATCCGCGATGGTCTATACCTGTAGTGAGTATCCAATCCAGTCTTAGTCAAGAAGTCCAATGAGAAATGGAGGATGTGCATTAACTATTCAGATCTGAATAAACAATGCCTGAAGGATAGTTTCCCGTTTTCAAAGTTCGACCAACTGGTAGATTCAACTGCTGGTCACGAATTGTTGTCATTCATGGATGCTTACTCCGGCTACAATCAAATTCCATTCCACATTCCAGACCAGGAACATACCAACTTCATAACCGACTTAGGACTATATTATTACTTATTATGCCATCCGGTCTAAAGAATGTCGAAGCCACCTACCAAAGACTTGTGAATTCAATGTTCAAAGATCAGGTTGGACGTTTAATAGATATTTACGTAGATGATATGTTGGTCAAGCCATGGCAATTGATGTACCATTTAGAGGACTTGTTAAATATGTTTGGCATGCTTCAGAAATATAGGATGAAGCTCAACCTAATTAAATGCTCATTTGGAGTTGCATCAGGGAAGTTCTTGGGTTTTATTGTGAACTCAAAGGGAATTGAGGCCAATATAGAGAAGACTGAAGCCTTAAGGAATGTTAAAGCCCCAAAGATGATAAATGAGGTACAAAGTCTGAATGGAAAAGTAGTTGTGCTCGACTGATTCATCTCAAGGCCTATAGACAAATGCATATTGTTATTCGATGTCCTTAAAGTGGGGAAAAGAACCTTTGCCTAGACGCAAGAATGCAACGATGCTTTCCAAGCCTTGGTATCGATAATTTGGAGAGACCACCTGTCTTATCAAAACCTTTGGAAGGAGAGAATTTATTTTTTTAACTGGCCGTATCTGTTCATTCATTGAGTGCTGCCCTTGTGTGAGAAGAAACCATAATCCAAAGGTCGGTATATTATATTAGAAAATGATTGGCGGGAGCAAAGAGAAATTATCCAAAGTTGGAAAAGTTAGCCTACTGTTTGTTGATCGTATAGAGGAAACTCCGTCCCTACTTCCAAGCTCATCCAATTAAGGTGCTAACCGATCAGCCCTTAAGACAGATCCTGCAATGACCTAAGACTTTTGGGAGATTATTAAATTAGAATATCGAACCGAGTCAGTACGATACACCGTATCATCCAAGGAGAGCAATCCAAGGCCAGGTGTTAGCTGATTTCATTGCCCAATTCACCGGTCGGGTTAATGAGAGAGAAGAAACTATAGAGCGGAGTGCTCAATGGAAGTTGCACACAGACAGAGCATCCAACGAACGTTGCTCGGGGGCAAGAGTAGTTTTGGTAACCTTCGAGGACCGATCAATTTGCTACACCTTAAAGCTTGAGTTTCGCACAACGAACAATGAAGTCGAGTATGAAGCGCTGATTGTGAGGCTCGGGATAGCGAAAGAATTGGGATTCAAGGCCTTGCATATATACAGTGACTCTCAATTGATGGTCTGCCAGGTGAGGAAGGAATTCCAAGCGAAGGGAGCTAGGTTAGCCCTTTATTTGATGAAAGTTCTGGAAATGCTCAACGATTTTCTGTATTACATGATAATGCATATCCCCAGGGAAGATAACACGAATGCTGATTTTCTAGCTAAGCTGGCTAGCTTCAAGGATGCGCAACTTATGGGTTTAGTTCTAATAGAGGTATTATCAGCTCCAAGTGTCGACCAGATGGAAGTCGATTGGCTCTTGGAGGCCGAACCTGAGAAAGAATAAGGGATGACTCTAATTAAGGAGTATCCACTGAATGGAACCCTTCCCGATGGAATGAGATAACGAAGAAAACTCCTGCTCCCAGCCCTACGGTTTATTGCTCAATATGAGTTATTATACAGAAGAGGTTTCTCTACTCCCCTGCTGCAGCGTGCCACCAATGAAGAAGCCAAATGGATCCTCGTGGATGTTCACAAAGGAGCATGTGGCGATCACATAAGGGGGCAAACATTAGCAAAGTAGATTCTTCGTCATGAATACTTTTGGCCGGCTGTCAACGGGGATGCAGCTGATTACACTGGGAGGTGAGATCGATGCCAAAGATTTGCTAAAATTCCTAGAGCTCCAGTTATGGAGAATATGCAAATGGTCGGTCCATGGCCATTTGTGGTATGGGGAATTGACATTATCGGTGTGCTACCGATGTCAAAGAGTGGGGCGAAGTACGCCATCGTTGCATTGGTTATTTCACAAATTAAGCTTAGGCAGAATCGCTTGCCATGATCACTACAAAGAAAGTGACCAATTCCGTTGTCGAAAACATCAGTTGTCGATTTGGGATCCTATAAACGATCATTTTTCGATAACGGGACCCATTTCATCAACATGTAATTCAGAACCTTTGCTGCAAGTATTGAATTGAGAAAAGACTTGTTGTAGTAGCACATCCATAGGCGACTGGACAGGTGGAAGCAGTAAACAAAATCATTAAGTTTATTCTGAGAAAACAATTGACAAAGGCCAATGGCAAGTGGGTTGATGAATGGCCCTAGTACTTTGGGCTTATCGAACGACCTGCAGGTCCATGAATGCTTACACCCCATTCGCTGTAGCCTACAGATTGTAGATCATGATTCCAATTGAACTAGAAGTGCCATCTCATCGAAAGATCCACTATGACCCTAGAAAGAATGAGAAATTCTTGCTCGAGTCCCTCGACGTGAACGATGAGAAGTGCGACAAAGCTGATTTGTGGGCCATTGCTCACCGAAAGCGAGTTGCCCGACATTACAACACAAAGGCCAGGAATTGGACCTTCGAGATCGGCAATCTCGTCCTTAAACAAATCTTCCCTGGTTCAGTGAACGTGGGCCCGACTTGCAAACGGCCGTATGCTGTCAAACTTATGCTTAGAGATGGAACATTCATGCTAGCATCTATTGATGGAATTTCACTTCCGATGGAGTGAAATAGCGAACATTTAGGATGCTATTTCTCTTAAAACTACCTTTGTACATACTTTGTAGATTCCAATGTAATGAGGAATTATCTTCCATTATTATGGATATAAAAAAAATTGGCCCAAGGGATCGATGAATTTGCATTCTCATTAGCTAAATCTTACATTGTGAACAACCACACAATTGAATGACTTATACTCATAAAATACATGCATGCAGGTGCATAGAGATAGGTACTGATTGAATTCTTCAGTCCATGATTGGACCTGAGAAACATAATTGTTCCCGACATCCAAAGTGGATGCCAAATAACTTCTTTGACCCACGACTTGGACATTGGAGTATAAATACATGGGGATCGAACGAGATAGTTCACTTCAAGAACCATTGCCTGGAGATAGGCAAAACATTAAACCATTACTCAGAGTTTAAACGTCCAGAGATAGACACTGCGGCATCCTAAGATAGGCGTCATGCTTACTTAGCCCTGGGAATAGGGCAAACATGATCAATGCCCGAAGTTAGGTGAGATCAAATTAAAAAAACATCTGGAGACGTACGTTCAAGCATGGGTGTTCGAAGATAGATACTCTTGGCACTATTCTTCATAGACGAGAAAAATGGTCTAGAAATACGACTTTGCCTTTAATCAAGCAAAAACGCAGCTGGAAATAAGTGACACAAACCATTGTATTGTGAAAGTGATGAAAAGAAAGTCGTCCACTCATTTGATATAAAAGGCCAAATACATAAGCAGAATGACACAAGACTTGAAAGAAAACAAGTCTACTTTTTATCAACATACTGCTTAGACAAAAGGCGAGGGCTACAATCACACAATTTCAGCCTATTTACACAAATTTTAAACAAAGCTAAAGATGATAAAAACAAGGAGGATGTGACTAAATCTTCTTCCACTTCTTTGTCCTTTTTCTTCCCTTCCCCAGAAGAATGCGTCCCAGGCTCGCCAGTCTTCCTTCTATATTTCTCTCTTCTTTTACAACCCTTCGGAAGGTCGCTCCTCGAGCAATCAAGAGGCATATTTTGAGCACCTTCAAAAGTTGGGATGATGACGAGACCAAAAATAGACTGACTGGGCAATGAGATAGACAGAGGGGGAGGTATGTCAACATGATTTCCTTAGCCAAAAAGACTTAGATCAGAGCATCTCTTACAGGCAGGCCTCGAGAAAGGCTCAGAGGCCCAGGTTATAGTGATGTCCTCCTCCTTTTGAACCCCATTAAGATCACCTCTGGCTTCCTCATCAAAAGCATGGATCATTTCATCATCGAGACCAGGAATGGTACCCGCTAGAGAGGCCGGGGATAGTATAGGATAGTATAACTTGTGTATCCAGTGGTAAGCTTCCCTTGAGCAAAGGAACGATGAGAGGTTGACTAAAAGTTGAGAAACATAAAAGCAGAGATTAGTGACGTCGACCAGTGTCATATGAGCCATCTCAAATACAAGCGAGGTTAACGATATACCTCTAGGAAATGTGGACTCGGTATAGACTGGAGTATCGCCTAAGCCTCCTTCCAAAATGGGAGACAAAATAGACAGCTTCGAGAGTGAAGGCTCATCTGGAATATACTGAGCATGAGATGAAGGTGCCGAAGCAGATGAAACTCTAAAGACTTCCCTAGAAATTGGAATAATAGTGGAATTGGAGAGAGAAGTTGCGGTTTCAAAAACTATAGGCTCTGTAGTCAAAGGAGCAATAATACCAACAATTGAATCGTGAAGAATAGAACTTAAACCTTCACTTGGATCCTGCTGAACCTCAGCAAACAATTCTGGGCGTAACAGGCGCTCACTGAGCTTGAGCACTTCTAGATCTTTAAAATCTAAAATGTCAAGCTTTAGTTCCTCCTAGTGGACCTCAACTCCTTCGGACTGCGCTCTCTCTTGTCTGATGATCTCCTCTATGGCCATAGCTAAAGCATGGGGATATCCTTCATCTAGCCACTTCAAGTTACCAAACTCGACAATATTTGCATGATACTGCACAAGAATAGGCTTGAGTTCAGCTTTAACTCGACTCTTTACGGCTTTGACCTGCTCTTCAATGCCCTTCACTCAGGCTTCTGCATCATCTTCCGCCCAACGAGCATCTAACAAATCCTTACAATAGCCATGTGCCTAGGTGAGGGCATCATTCTTTTCCTTCTTTTCGTCCTTTAACAACTTTTTCAATCGACTTATTTCAGAGTCTTTCTCCTTCATAGCCTTCTTGAGCTGCTCACTCTCTAATGATAGAGTGTGGCTCTTGTAGTGAGCTGCCTCAAATTGCCTCTACTGTTTTTTGGCGCTCCTCCTCGGTAGACTTGGTCAGATCCTCTACCCACTTCTTAACATCAGCCAACGATACATTTAGCTTCTCAACTTCCTTATCAAGCGTGGAGAAGATGTGCTTGTCTTCCTCTTATTTTTATTTCATGCCATTAAGCTCCACTTTTCTCTTATATGCATCTTCGAAGATAGATTCGGCAAATCTTCTCCATATCAAGTATTGATCGTGCACATCATCGACATCAATCCAACACTTTGGAGGAATATCTTTTAATTGAGGTACAAAGATCACATCATCAAAGAAGATTTTTGGAAACGCATGCCTCATTGCATTCATATGAGGGTTGGAAATGATTTTCGCTTCTGCAGTAGTGATAGGAGGTGGAATTTCCCTCTTTTTGCTCTCAAATGAGAAGCTTCAAAAGCAACCAACTAGGAGGGCTGCTCAGAGCATCATGGCACATGAGAAGATATTGCTGGCTGGTTTTATTGAAGGAGGAGCTGAAACAGGGGCTATCAGCATCTCAATGGACCAGGCATAATCGGGCCTCGTCGAATACAGATCCATGCTATATGGAAGGGGTGAGCGAGACCTGCGCCATGGGGATGACTCACGAGACTTGTAGCCTCTATCTCGATTGCTAAGGTCTCGGCCTAAGTGCCTTGCTAGATCAGAACAAAAGATGAACCGCAAGAACGGTCGGCCGATCTAAGCTTTCTATACTTGTACCCTTGGCTTACGTTATCCTATGCTCCATCAAATCTGTAAATGAAACAAAGATGAGTTAACACCAACGGAGTGGAAATATAGTGCAAACAAAGTCAGGGTGCAATGTTGTATAATTGAGAATGTGTCCTAGCCTCCTCTCACAGATAGTGGACTTGAAGTTTGCAAACAGGGGTTTTTCCCCTACACAAGTAGCTGGAACTTCATTAGGCAGACAGATGGGAGATCCAATATCCCCAATACTGATATTTCCAAGGTCAAAGGAGCCGAATTCGTTTGGAATACTTCCTAAGGATCCATAGGTACCCCTAGAAGGTGGGATGGGGGTCTCTTTTTCCTTGGTAGCTGGTGAAGGTTGCACGAGTATCCGAGATGAAATAATCTTTATTTTCGATTTTCGAGCTATCAGAAGTGCACTATCATCTCAACCTCCATCACTAGAAGACTCACAACCAATATAAACATCATTATTGTCCCCACCATCACTCCCTTCTTTGTCGGCATGTTCACTCCTTATTCCTCTATCATATTCGACCCTTTAACCTGCTTCAGGGTCGACAATAGGGCTTCGAACTGGGGGCACCTCATGACCTTCATTAGCATCAGCGGCGACATCATGTTCTTGTGAAGAATCATAGCCATCATCATCATCATCCTCTCCAAGTTCTAGCACATGACTGACACTACGGCCTTCTTCTAACAGATTATAAAAACGCAGATTCTCATTTGTGAGAAACGTCCTCATCTCTCTCTTTAAGTAGGACACAAGGAAGATCCTTAATGGTATTCACTAAGGCTGCCCCATTAGGTCTTCTAGAATTGTCTGCAGTCATAGAGAACAACGGTGTGAATATTTAAAACTACAACATCTGCATCAAAGAAAGAAGTGAGAATAAAACTTATATCCAGACAACCATCTCCGTGCAAAGCTAGGCGGGCAATGTATAAAAAAGAATTCATCCTTAAAGTAACTTACCTTCTTCTAGAAGCCCAACACTATTCGGGAGCCCTTAGAAGGTTCCAGATAGGTAAACGAGGGAGATCCTTTTTGGTGCTTGAAGCTACATAGATATCGGATCTCCCGAGCACTAGGCTCACAATTCAAACAGCATATGAAAATTATTTACGTACTATTTAGAAAATCATAACTGTTCGAATGTAGTTGGGCTGGAGCTAGCTACATATACCGCAGAACTGTGTGAATGAAGCGGTTGAATGGTGCAACATAGCCTGCCATGCACATATACCGATTGCAAGCTGTACATCCTACTGGCTAGAGGTGTGCTCGTTAATGGTGTGATGAAACTAACACATAATCATAAGAGATGCCATGCCTCTCACATATCCTCCTGAGGGACCCTTCATCAACTTTCGAAGCTGGGGAATTCTGGGGATCATCCAAAATAATGGCATCACATAGATAACGTTAGGGGTGGCCCTAACAGCAGGCCCTTTGGCCACCACAAAAAGGAATATTTCCAGAGGTTGTACTGCTTTGTGACTGGTTAACTGAGGAGTATGCCTCATTGTAGGCAATGTAGTAGAACTAGATTCTATGTCGGACTCAGCATATACCGATGTTGAAAGACCCATGACCATAGAGGAGAGATGCGAGGAGCGTCTGTGATCCATAACTACCAAAGATTCACACATAAGTGATATCAGGCATATCTAAAGCTAAATTCTTCATGCTAGAAAGAAGACCTTACATAGTCATTGTACAAAACCTTACAGATAAAAGTGTGTGTCAACCGATCGAATCTCGTATATCGACAGGGGCAACATAATTGTGTATGGAATCAAAATTATGCAGTGTATGCATCTAAAACTATGCAGTGCATGCATTTAACATCCTGCAGTTTGGATTTGTCAATTAGTAAAAGACTGGCAGGTAGTTAGCTCAAGCATTGATTTGGCATCCGAGGTGACCGTCATCACCAACCATCCCTACATATCATGCATTGACGACCGCGGCTTAAATAACTTCGATCATATAGTTCCATTTACAATTTTATGACAAATATTTGGGAAATTTTCACCAAAATGTGAATTGATTGCAAAAACTCAAGCCTGACCTGAGTAGAACCTGGCGTCAACCCGTGCCAGTTCACCAAGGACTTGAATTTGAGTAATACCTTGAGAAAATAGTCCCAAAAATCGAGTCCAAGTAGAAATATTGCAAAAAACTCGGTCATTCAAATTTTTCGATGAAAATTCTCCAACTTTGGGATCGACACCGATCAATAAAGGGAAGAGCAATGGCCTTCATTTATTTATCATGCATGGTTGTGCTTAAGCCAATAGTGAATGCCTCCAAATCTACGATACCACCTACATTAACTAAATAGAGACGATTGAGTTCATGGGTTTTTAGATCTGAAATTTTGAATTTTTCGACTGGTTCAACCCTTGAAGGTCAAAGGTATAGACTTAATGGCCGAGTGGCACCAATGACCGGAAGAGATGGAAGCGGTGGCCTGGAAACTACGTATCAACAGCGTAAGTTTGGATAATAGCGGTTGTATACTAAGGACTGAAAATAGAAAGCAAATAAAGAAATGATTAAGTGAGGGGTCGGTGCTTATAAACAGGTCAGCCCATAAACTTAGGTTAGAGAATAGCCTAATTTGTAGGCACTGTGGATCGGTACTGATCCCTGGCCTATGGATCGGTACCGGACCCAAAAAAAGAAGAGGAGAGAAAGGTCTATAGGTATACAGGAAAAGGTATATGTGAAAACGTGCAAGCAACAAGTGTATGCATGTATGCATGCATGCATAACACTAGCCAACCGAAGTTCTAAGGGAATGGAATCCAACATATAGAATTAAAGAAAGAAACCGTAGAAATCTTTCCAAAACTGGAAAATTAACTTGAAGTACATACTTCATTTTTTATGCCACATGGAAGTTACAAGTTCAAAACTGCTTGAAGCGATGCAATGATTTGTGAAAAGCGTTATGCTTCACGAAAGTTGTTCAAAGGAATGGTGACGTCTATTCGAAGTAAAGCTTGAAACTAATGGTGTAGAATCTTCAATTTGTTTCGTTCAAAAGCATATAATATCTTGTTAAAACAAGATATACTTTGGGGAGGCAAATGTTATCCAGCCTTGTGACCAAGTCATATTCGGATGGATCAATCGGTCGGACAGGTAGTCACCCAAGTAGAAATCCAGAACGATAATTGCCAAGCTTAAGTGTCAAGCGAAACCGAGGGATAAAGTCCAAAGGTAGCAAGGAATCTTCAACAATAGCCTACATACCTCCAACCATAAGTACCAAGCTCAAATGTTCACAAAATAATAGAACTCATGGATTGGTACAGTTACATGATCATGGATTGGTACCGATTCCTAAAACTCCACCAAATCTTTCACCTGCCTCCTGCCATATCAAGGCAGAGCAATTTAAAAGTTAATCCATGCTAGCATGGAATGTTTGCAAGCCCATCTCAACTCAAACGATCAATGGATAAGTCAAGTGCTTTTGTCCTACCTCCAAACCAAAGAATTCACCAAAGCTCAAGCCCATAACAAAGTAATCAAAATGTCGAATTCGAAGATGCAACTTGACCAAATGTCCACAAGAGGGAAGTTAAGATCCAAGGAGCAAATTTAGGGATCGATACTGATCCCTGAGCATGGATCGATACAGATCCCTGAATATTGGTGAGTTGGGCACGATCTTTTGAGAACGGCTCCTTTAGGACATAGGGAACATGGGCAAGAATGTGGATGAGAGAATTCCATCGACCTACAACTATAAATAAAGGAGGATAGGCATTGTTTGAAGGATCCTTTTGGCTTATTAATGAATTTTTGCATTTTCTCTACAATCTCACGGATAGTCACCGATCCGTAAGAACCACCTTGTAAAAACTCGATAGAAACTTCAAAAAAGTTTGAGTGGACATAGGCCTCTGATTAATCAAAATAATTGTTGTATGTTTTTATTTTTCTCATTTTCAATTTATTTTCATCATTTTATTCTCTACTATTAATCTTTGGGTGTTTGTGCCAACTTTTGGCGTAAACAATTACTATAACGAACTCATAGACTATTTCGCATGCATCGGGCACTAAAAATAAGTTATGCAAAAAAGGTCAGTATTTTGAAAATTTGACTTAATAAGATATTTCCTCCAACCCGAGTGATGATTAAAAGAAATAATCTTACCTCTTTGTGAATTTTCTTCCAACTTGCCAAATCTCAACTTACTTAAAATTGCCTTCTTACCTTAGCACGTGCAATTCAAGACATTTACTTCATGTCTTGAAATTATAAAACAATAGATACTTCGAACATAAATATTAACACCGCATGCTTGTGAAGTATTATAAACTAACATATAGCTAGAGCACCCTTGTATACATTACCGTATTCCAAAAACACTTTACTAAATAAGTATAGTCATCCTTTATCGGTCACTATCTCATACAACCAATCATATATTATTCAATCATTTAGAAACTTTTTGCTTAACTACGCTCTCATGTTTCTCTCATCTTATATAAGCGTATCCCTTAATGTAAATATATATGTAAATTTCAAACAACTTTTAATCACATATGTATCAAAAATTCAAAATAATAAATTTATCCTTGTTATTTTCTTTTAAGTATAAATCATATCAATATTATTTATTATAAGAATACATTTTCTCTATTATCCCAAAATAGTATTTTTTTTAATCAAAAATCATTTATTTCCAACATATTACTTTAAATATCTCTAACATCATTATTTAACCCAAAAATAATAATTTTCGTAAAATTTCATTCGGAACAATGATATTATTAACACTTTACACCAAAACTATAATATTTATTTGGATTAATTTTTTCACAACCATCTTATTATTATCTAGTTCAAAAACTACAACTTTCCTTACTATATCCCAATTTTTTTCATAACCACTTTATTTCTATAATTCAATAATAACATTCTGCATTAAATCCCAAAAATCTTTTTTTGTTGTTATTTATATAAAAATAGTAAAAATTTAGCCTAAAAATATTCATGGAAAATATCTCTTTATTATTATTATTATTCTCAAAATAATATTATTTTTATTACTTAAATTATAATATACATTTTTTCATAAACTCCATAAAACAGTCATATTTTTTACTTGACATTTAGACAGTCTTCCAAAAATCATATTACAATTTATTTAAATTGCCTTTACTTCATAAATAATAGTAAATTCTCAATTCAAAATAGTTTTTTCGTTACTTTTTTAGAATTTTTCCCAAAATTCATAATTAAAACCCTCATTAAATCTAGCATAAATCCCTAAATAGCAAATTCAAAACGCTCATTTCTAGTAAGTCCTTAGCACACTAGCATATTGACCAGCTTAGCCAGTTCACAATAATCAATTCAAACTTATAGGATGTGTAGTTATTTTCTAGCTCCAATTAAATTTTAATTTAAAATATCAATAACTTTTCAATTCAATTTTTAAATAAAAATCATTGATCTCACATCTTATTCTTCACAAAACTATAAAGATTCAAAAACCATAAAATTCTTTTTTATCTTCCATCAAGATTTAATTTCGATCATTACAATCCTTTTATTCCTCAAAGTAAATTCTTTAAAATTTACTTAAAGATATTTTCAAAAAGTTTTACTTTAGACGTTCACATTAAATCATTTCACAAAAAAATCATAAATAAAATTTATCTCAAGTTTATCACTACGTACCAATTCTTAAGTCTTCCTATAAAACAAATAAAATAATTTAATTCCCAAAGGTAATTTCATTTCAGAAGTTCTTAAAATTTAACTTCCAAAATTCAATTCATTACAACTTTATCAATTCAATATTTATTACTCAAAATATAATTAGATTTGAAATGACTTCAGTTATTTTTTGAAATACTCATACTTTATTTTTACAATATTATTTTTATAATACATATATATAAGTATATATATTATTTTATTTAATAATTAACCAATAAATAATAGAATGCATATATATATATATATATATTTGAAATTCGCTTTTGGCTACTAATTATATTCATATTGAATTCAAAATTAATTTCAAAATCTTTAAATCTTTTTTTAGTGCATATTTCCAAGAGTTTACATCCTTAAACTTTAATTCAAAAATACATGCATGTTGTAATTGAAAATTTCTACAAGTTTAAAATTATAATTTAATTCTCTTTTTTTCCAATTCAGATCTTTTATAAAATAGGTCAAATTTGACTTAGAAAAATAGACATTTAAAACACACCATTTAAACTTTACCTTTATAAATTTTCACAAAATTTTAAAGAAAGTATAATATTTTAATTAATTTTTTCAAAATGTGACCAAATTGTTTATAAAATAAAGAAAATTGAAAAGGTATGTATTTTTACTAGTTAATTTACTTTAAAAAAAAATTCTTATTAAAAGAAAAGTATATAATAAAACATAAAGACAACAATGCGCCTTACATGATATTTTTTCACAAACAAAAGCTTTAAAAATTTATGAAAAATTTCCTCTTATTAAAATTTCTCATATTTGAAGCTTAAATATGGGTTATAATTTCAGTACAATAAACAAAATTCAACTCGTATATTTTTCCTAAAATCTCAAACACTATTATTTATAAATTTTTAGGGAAAATATTTAAACTAATTTAAATTAATTTAATTACTTAAATTAGAGTAGATCATAACTTACAAAAGCCCAACTATAATCTAAAAAAAAGGTTAAGTACCCTCATTACACCATATCAGCATCACATTATACCCTATGGACTTAAGGGTACAGCTCTTCTTCTTATTCATCCCTAGTCCCATTCATTACTCCACTTCCACTTCATATATAAACCCTGTCTCAGCAATTCTATATGGAGTAAAGTGCAACAAACGTGATGGATTTATCTTCCGGTCCAAACTATTTAAATACCATCATTTCTTTAGCTCGTAGTTGTTTACTTTAGTAAGGGATAAGGCAACAACTACTTTTATGAGTCAAAATACATAAGGTGTTGCATATAAAAATTATATATACATATACATATACATAGATACATACATACATACATATATATATATAATAACAACCCACCATGGAACAGCCTAAATTTCGACCCAGAAAAGACCCATCGAAACTTAGATTCATTCTAAGGTAAGCTATTGGTAGAAAAAATTAATATTACAGAGCCATAACTAAACTTTCAAAACTCACAGCGGATAGAACAAAGTATAATAGTAAAATGTACCCATTTATTTCAAATTCATAACAATGTCAAAATACAAGATACCATCAAACCGTAACATAATCCGTTACAACAATAGTCTGAAAACATGGTTACATATGAAAGCAAATAAAAATGGTAAATACCGCCGCAGGTCCACCAACTTCGTCTCCAAGCGTTACCTTTTTCGTCAACGCCTTCAACCTATGTTGTAATGAGGAAGGAGTCAGAACAACAATGTTTGGTGAATAAAAACCTTGAGCCTTACCTTTTTATTACTTGGGCAGTATATCTTCAAATAAAAATATGTTTACGAAAATAGATCATTAAACCATTTAATACTTCTTTATAAGAAAAGGAGGTGGGTCCAATCACTTAATACCTTCCATTCTAGAAGTAGGTTTTTTAGAATCCCATATCCCAATCATACGTCATAAAAATCTAATAATGTAAGAGATGGTACCCAAGCGACTTAATACATTTTATTAGAAAAATAGGAAGAGTCTAGTTATTTAATACCTTTATTAAGGAAAATCCCATCATGTAATATATATTTCCAAGGTGTACTCCTAAATCATACTATCTAACTGACATTATATGGAATCTCTTAGGCCACTTAATACTTCCTTATGGAAAATAGGCAGACTCTGGTCATTTAATACCTTAATTAAGGCAGATCCCATCATTAATACTATTTCCAAGGAGCGGACCCCCTCATTGAGATACCACCTAACGTAACCCCATTTTCATTTAGTACTTCTGGGGAAAAAAGGTAGGGCCTTAAATAACCACTTAATACCTTAAGACCCCGAAGTAGGTCTTTCGTCTTATGGTCTATACTCATAATTACGTCTCATATTAGTTTGACTATTCGTAGGAACTAGTAGCCAGATTAGCAGGGCAGATTTCCCCTATAGAATTAAGGACTAACCTTATGTTTTACAAATATTTATCATAAATATATCTCACTTCAATCAAAGTGTACACAACTGTTGGTAGCCTCAAAGTGAAGGGCAAACTTCCATCATGTAACTCTATTGACCTTGCATCCCTATGACTTAGCCATACATCAATTACTCTCCATATATATATATATATAGACACACAGACTCATCTCATCGTTTCATAAATAAGGCCATCTAAGGAATCTTCCTTATTACGCCTTAAAATAATAATTAGGCTATATAAGAGTTTTCCTCTTATTTCCGCCTACCAATCAATTATCTTCCTAACAGGGGAAAATAAATGAAAATAAATGCCTAATTAATTATGCCATATATGCAATAATTATACGTTAATTGCGCAAATAGAGATAAATAAATATTCGCACCTAATAAGTTCTAAACACGGATTTTATGCTCTAAACTAGCGTTAAATGTCAACTCCCTAACCAAATATTATTAAAAGTCTTTTTTCTTCAAATTCCCAAGATTTCAACATGCCAAAATAAGGGATTCTAATATCCAAAATATGGAATAAATATTCATAACCAAAACTACAAAAACAGACTTGTAAATAAAATAGAAACTCAATTTATTACACCAATTCAATGGAATATCCTGAACAATAAGAATTGCAATCAAAACCATGTATTCTATTCAACTCCTCTTTTACCAAGAAATAGATAAGAATAAATGTTGTAAATTATGAATAGTATTCATATTCTAAACCCCTAATTTCATTAAAGAATCATAATTTGAACCAAAGAAGAAGGGGAAGTGGGATAAACTATGAAATTATCAAAAATTGCATAAACGAAACAAATTCCATCAAATTAATTTAAATAATTGAGAATCTCAACTTAGAACTCACATTTCAAAGTAAAAAAGAATTTTGGATGATTTTATCTGTCGTATTTTCAAATCCCAAAATCCCTAAGGCATATTCAAATCCAAAAGAAATACACTAAACAATTATTGAAAAAGAAATACTAAGGTTTCCACTCACATATTAGCCTTAGCTTCACTTAAATGAATTTGTAGCCTTCTAATCTCTTCTAGAATCTCTCTCTCTTTTTATATACACACACAATAGGGAAGAGCTATATATATTCATTAGATTCAGAATAATTGTAGAAGAATAGGATAAGAATAGATTGGAGGAAGAATAAACAAATAAGAAATAAGTTGAATTCTTACCTGAATTCTCTACGGAGTTTCCGAATCTTATTAGAGAGGTAGCACTAGAAGAATTTCATTGTATTCCCCAAAATAATATTAATAAAAAGTGAAGAGGATGGGGTTCTATTTATAGGAGTTGAAATGCACAAGAAACGTATAATGGAAGTAGGTGAGAAACGAATAAATATAGAGCATTAAAATAACAACACACTCCTTTAAACCCTAGCCACCACTGCCAGAAATTTGCTTCGACTGGTCGACTGCCCCTCTCCTACCGGTCGGCTGCTATGGGTTGAAAGGTCGCAGTGAGGGTGTCAACCGGTTGATTGTTTTGGACAATAATTGATTTCGTTGCTTTATTAATTAATTTATTTTCCCTATTCAATTTTAACGTTAAATGTTATTTAATGTTTACTTAGCCCCAAGCTAATTTTTATAATTCATATCCAAAATATAAATCCTTAGTTAAATTTGAATTCAAGCTAAATTAATTTAAATTTGAAAACTGCAAATGCTCATAAGATCTTCATTTGAGCTCCGTTTTCAGCATATTATATATGGAAATAGCTCGGAATTTTGCCAAGAATGCAATGGAATAACTTTCATGGTCATATTTAATTCAATTTAATCCATTTATTTTTGTTCATTTTACGGAGTGTTACATTCTCCCTCTTAAAAAGGATTTCGTCCCGAAATCTTTCAAGGGGCAAATAGTGCAACGCGCAATAACATCCATGTTATACAACCAAGTTATCTACATTATCATCTACTCAACCAATAGTGCAATGCGATTATGTACTGCAAACATTCAAAAATGAGCTCAGTCCTAACATGAAGGTGTAATCATGTTATGCAAGTTGTATGCAAAACCCTAAACGTGCATATAATTTCTACATGAGTGCAATGTGATTGTGAAAAATGTAATAACCATCTCTTTCCATCTAATCTAGCAACCATAATGCAACCAAAATTATAAGATTTGGAGAGAGAAATTACTAGTGAAAATCTTTGCGTGAGTGCTTTGCATCTTCTCCTTGGTCTCTCATGCGCTTTTCACCAGATTGTCCACCCATTGCACTGGGACCAGGCTAATTATTTTATTGTAGAGTCTCCTAATACCATGCTCCACAATGAGTGCGGCGGCACGAGGCCCTGTAGGCTCTATCTCAAAATCCTCCAACTTATCAGGCTCTACTCTATTATCAGTGTCACGAAGGCATTTCCTAAGGTAAGAAACGTGGAAAACATTGTGGACTCCTACCAACTTGTCAGAAAGCTCCACATGGTATGCCAAATTTCCTATTCTTTCCAGATTCTGAATGCCAAACAAATCCAGGCGCCACTTTTCCAGACTTGCCAAACCTAACAAATTTTCTAAGAGGGGAGATTTTAACAAACACCATATCTCCAACCTCAAATTCAAGCTCTTTCCTTCTTTTATCCGCACAAGATTTCTAACGGTCTTGCGCTACCTTCATCCTTTGCTTGATCAACTCTACTTTTTCTGTTGTATCAGAGATCAAATTGGATCTGAGCAATACTTTGTCGCTGGTATCCCACCAACAAATAGGCGATTTGCATGGCCGCCCATAAAGTGTTTCAAAAGGGGGCATACTAATAGTTGCCTATGCTAGTAGACAACTGAAGGACCATGAGAAGAGGTATCCAATGCATGATTTGGAATTGGCAGCCATTGTCTTTGCCTTAAAGATGTGGAGGGCATTATCTCTTGGGGGAAAGGTTCGAGTTATTAACTGATCATAAATCATTCAAATACCTATTTTCCCAAAAAGATTTGAATCTTAGGCAGCAGAGGTGGATAGAGTATATATCAACCTTTGACTTTAGTATTCAATATACCCCTAGAAAGGTTAGTCGCCAACGCCCTTAGTCAGAGACACGCTACCCTTGGTGCTATATATGAATGGAGACAGTTAGAGTTTCTCTTGAATTTTAATTTCCAACCGTCAACAGAACCCATCCATGGTTTTTTAGTAGTTATGGAGATTAGACCAGCCTTGATGGATCATATAGGGCATGAGCAAGTGAAGGATGAGGAGTTAGTAGAGATTTTGGAGAAATTGAGAAAAGGAGAGCATTTTCCCATGCTAGGAGGTTTTTAGTTGATGAGAAGGGATGTTTGTGAAGAGATGGACATCTTTATGTTTTGATGATTGATGATTTGATGAGAGGTGTGCTTTTGGAGTGTCACCACTTAAGGATGACTATTCACCTCAGAGGAGATAAGACGTACAAGGACATAAAGAGAATTTTCTTTTGGAATGGAATGAAGAAGAGCGTAGCTTAGTTTGTTGCTAGGTGTTTGACATGTCAGAAAATAAAAGCTGAGCAAAGGAAGCCTGGTGGATTATTATTATCTTTAGAAATTCTGACTTGAAAGTGGGAACATATTTCAATGGATTTTGTGGAAGGATTGCCTAGAAGTCAGAAGGGCAATGAGGCTATTTGGGCTGTTGTAGTCCCTAAGAATGCTCATTTTGTTTTGATTAGGAGATATAGGACTGCCGCTTCTCTTGCATAGATTTATATTAAGGAGGTAGTTCGTCTACATGGAATTCCTATAAGCATAGTCAGTGATTGGGACTCCTTGTTCACTAGCAAGTTTTGAAGGAGCCTCAAACAGCTTTGGGGACTTCTTTGAACCTTAGCGCGACATATCACCCACAAACTGATGGACAAACAGAGAGAGTGAACAGGATTTTGGAGGACTTGTTGAGAGCTTATGTCTTGGAATTCAGAGGAGATTGGAAGCAGCATCTACCTTTGGTTGAGTTTGCGTATAATAATATCTATCAAGCGATGATTGGTATGCCCCCTTTTGAACCACTTTATGGGCGGCCATGCAAATCGCCTATTTGATAGTGGGAAACCACTTACAAAGTATTGCTCAGATCCGATTTGATCCTTGATACCATGGAAAAAGCAGAGTTGATCAGGCAAAGGATGAAGGTAGCGCAAGACCGTCAGAAATCTTATGTAGATAAATGAAGGAAAGAGCTTGAATTTGAGGTTTGAGATATGGTGTTTGTTAAAATCTCACCTCTTAGAAAAGTTATGCGGATAAAAGAAGAAAAGTTAAATTCTACTTAGTCAGTTGGGTTAAAAGGGCTGCTATTTGTGCAAAGTTCTTGATGAACTTCCTATAGTAGCCTGTCAACCCTAGAAAACTCCTAACCTCTGATGCATTACTAGGAGTTTTCCATCCTTGGACAGCTTTCACTTTAGCAGGGTCCATAGCCAATCCTTGTTCCGAAACAATATGTCTAAGGAACGTAACTTCATTTTTCCAAAAGTGGCATTTAGAAAACTTCGCTTTGAGTTGGTTTCTTCTCAAGGTCTCCAATACCTCCTTAAGTTGCCCTCTAAATACTCTACTCATCAAATCGACAAAGTATGTTAGGGCATTTGTCAGTCCAAAAGGCATTACTTCCCACTCATAGAGCCCATATAGAGTACATAATGCGGTCTTCAGCTTGCTTTCCTCTGTACTCCTCAATTGATGGAATCCCATTGCTAAGTCTAATTGAGAAAAGACTTTAGCTCCTAAAAGTTAGTCAAACAAGTCATCTATTATAAATAGAGGGTACCTATTATTCCTTGTCAACTTGTTCAACTCTCTATAATCGATGCAAAGTCTATAAGAACCGTCTGCCTTAGTAGCAAAAAAAATGAGGCTCCCTGTTTAGATGTACTCCTATAAATGAATCCTTTCTTCAATAGCTCTGAAATTTGCTTATCCAATTCCCTTCTTTCTTTGGGGGCTATATGTCTCAAGACAGAGCGACGGGCCTTGCGCCCTTCTCCAAATCGACTCGGAACTCAATCTCCCTATGGGGTAGGAGACCCAAGACCTCCTCGAAGGCATTAAGAAATACACAAACTATGGGTACATATGATGGCTCTCCAACATAAGATAGACTTAATGAGTATAAACGGCTTAACTCAACAAAATCTTTGGATGTATAATGAACTTCCAAGTCACGACCTTCACAACTCCTTAATCGTACTACCCTCTTATCGCAGTCAAGAATGGCTCTAGAATATGACAACCAATTCATACCCAAGATAAACCCATATCCCTCGAAATTTAGAACGTACGCAGTACATATGAAATCAACATCGCATATGTCTAACACTAGATTTTTGAAAATAAGAGAAAGATGGGTCGAACCCCTAATGGGATTGGAAACCTCTATTGGGTGTTGACCATCTGGGTTTGAAGGTTTAAGAAATTTACTACATTCCTAGCTATAAAGGAATTTGATGCCCCTGAATCAAATACGGTACGGATAGTAACCACAAAAATAAGAGTTATACCTTCTAGAGCTGCTTTTCCTTGGTCTCTTGGTGGCTTACTAGCAATAAGGACGACTTCAATAACGTATGCATGTCTGCTTGATCCTTCCTTAGCCATCTAGGACATTGATTCTTGTGATGCTCTTCGTCGTGGCAATTATAACACCTACCTTTAAAGGCTTCCTTCATCAGACTCACCTTACAATCTTTACTTTCATAACCCTTCTTTTGGCACTGCTTACACACCTTCCCATCCTTCTTAAACTTCCCCTTCGACTTCTTATTGCCCAAAAATTCCCCTTCTTGGACCCTCCTTGCTTTTGGGTCGGTGCAGACTTCTTCTTCTCTATTCCCTTATCTTCCTCTTTGGCCACGTACAACATTGCCATTTTTAGCAACATCTTATACGTGGCCCCAATAGGTGCTTGGGTCAACAACATTTCTCTTAGAGGGGAATTAAAACCCTTCACGAACTTCATGACCTTTTTAATAGGTGTGTCTATTAGGCTCATCCTAAATTTAGCTAATTTAGTCAACTTAGCTATGTATTCCTTAAGAGTAGAATCTCCTTATCTCACAGAATGAACTTTTTCAATTATAAGCTAATCTCTGCTCTAGGCATGAATCTTATCTCAAATCTTTCCTTGAATTTATCCCAAGAGAACATCCTTTCAGGGTGCAAATCAGTCATAAAGTTCCACCAATTCAAGGCTTCTTCTTTGAGGTGCCAAGTTGTTATTCTTCTTCTTAGCTGATCATCCCAACCAAACTCTCTAAATATTTTCTCGCAGTTACTAACCCAAGCTTTAGCTTTTGGATATCCTTTAGTTCCAGAGCATTTCTTCCCTTCCATATTGAGAAAGTCCTTACACAACTTAGGAAACTCAAAAGGACAGGGTGCTGCATCAGTGGGCCGGGCAATGGGTGCTACCGGTGTAGCTAGAGGAATAGGAATCTGCTTAACAGTCCTAAGATATGGTCAAAACCATTCGGGCATTTCACGAATGGGTGGTCTTCCGCGGGTAGGGTTCCCTTGTCTGAAATAAGATTGATTATCAGCCATATCAACTATTTGTAGGTTAAACCTTTGGTGGCGATTTCCTAAGATAGTATTTTTATGCTGAAATAAAAGGGTTGCCTAGTATATATGCGTATGTTCCAGAAAATAGGATATATATATATATATATAGAATTTCGAAAATTCTTTTCTAAAAAACCTTTTTGAAAATAAAAAATAAGTCTCTCATAGGTATAGTTTTTCCATATTGATCGGGTAACCTAGGCTCTGATACCAAATGTAAAAACCCACCCTGGAAAAGGCCTGAATTTCGACCCAAAAAAGGCCCATCAAAACTTAGATCCATTCTAAGGTAAGTTGTTTGTAGAAAAAAAATAACATTACAAAGCCATAACTAAACTTCTAGAACTCACAGCGGAAGGAACAAAATATAATAGTAAAATGTAACCATTTATTTCAAATTCATAACAATGTCAAAATACAAGATACCATCAAACTGTAACATAATCTGTTACAATAATAGTCTGAAAACATGGGTACATATAAAAGAAAATAAAACTGTAACATAATATGTTACAATAATAGTCTAAAAATATGGATACCATCCACCACCTCCATCTCCAAGCGTCACCTTTTCCATCAACGTCTTCAACCTGTATTGTAATAAGAAGGGAGTCAGAATAACAATGTCTGGTGAATAAAACCTCGAGTCTGACCTTTTTAGTACTTGGGAAATATATCTCAAAATATGTCTACGAAAATAGACCATTAAACCATTTAATACTTCTTTATAAGGAAAGGAGGCGAGTCCAACCACTTAATACCTTCCATTCCAGAAGCAGGTTTTAGATACCCATATCTCAATCATATGTCATAAACAACTAACAATGTAAGAGACGGTACCCAAGCCACTTAATACATTTTATTAGAAAATAGGCAGACTCAGGTTATTTATAACTTTATTAAGGCAAACCTCATCATTTATTACCTATTTCCAAGACGTGCTCCTAAATGGTACTATCTAACTGACATTGTATGGAATCTCTTAGGCCACTTAATACTTCTTTATGGAAAATAGGTAGGCTCTGGTCATTTAATACCTTAATTAAGATAGACCCCATTATTTAATACCTATTTCCAAGGTGCGGACCCCCTCATTGAGATACCACCTAACGTAATCCCTTGGCCATTTAATACTTCGTCCGGGGAAAAGATGCAAGCCCTTAAATAACCACTTAATACCTCAAGACTCTAAAGAAAACCCTTCATCTTATGGAACATACTTATAATGATGTCTTTACATTAGTCCGACTATTCGTAGGAACTGGTAACCAGATTAGCTGGGCAGATTTCCTCTACAGAATTTGGGACTAACCTCGCGTCATTACAAATATTTATCATAAGGATATCTCACATCAATCAAAGTGTATACAACTATTGGCGGTCTCAAAGTGAAGGGCAGACTTCATCATGTAACTCTATTAACCTCGCATCCCTATGACTTAGCCATACATCAATTACTCTCCAAACACACACACACACACACACACACACTCACACACTCTCATCTCACCATTTCATAAATAAGGCCTTATAAGAAATCTTTTTTATTACGCCTTAAAATAATAATTAGGCTATATAAGAGTATCCTCTTATATTCGCCTACCAATCAATTACCTTCTAATGGGGGAAATAAATGAAAATAAATGCAAATTAACTATGCTATATACGCAATATTTATATGTCAATCGCAGATAGAGATAAATAAATATTTGTGCCTAATAAGTTCTAAATGCATGGATTTTACACTCTAAACTAGCGTTAAATGTCAATTCCTTAACCATTATTACAAGTCCTTTTTCTTCAAATTCCTAAGATTTCAACATACTAAAATAAAGGATTCTATTATCCAAAACAGGGAACAAATATTCATAACCAAAACTGTAATAACAGACTTGCAAATAAAATAGAAACTCAATTTATTATACCAATTCAATGAAATATCCTAAACAACAAGAATTGCAATATAAACCCCATATTCTGTTCAACTCCTCATTTACAAAGAAATAGATAAGAATAAGTGGTGTAAATTATGAATAGAATTCGTAATCTAAACCCCTTTTTTCATTGAAGAATCATAGTTTGAACCAAAGAATAAGGAGAAGTGGAATAGACTAAGAAATTATCAAAAATTGCATAAATTAAACAAATTCCATCAAATTAATATAAATAATTGAGAATCTTGATAAAGATTCACATTTTGAAATAAAAAGGAATTTTGAGGGATTTTGTCTATCGTATTTTCGAAATCCCTAAGGCATATTCAAATCCAAGAAGAAATGCACTAAACAATTACAGAAAAAGGAATACTAAGGTTTCCACTCACGGATTAGCCTTAGCTTCACTTAAATGGATTTTTAGCCTTCTAGTCTCTTCTAGGATCTCTCTCTTTTGATAGACACACACAATAAGGAAGAGGTATATATATTCATTAGGTTTAGAATAACTAGAGAAGAATAGGATAAGAATAGATTGAAGGAAGAAGAAATAAATAAGAAATAAGTTGAATTCTTACCTGAATTCTCTACGGAATTTTTGAATCTTATTAAAGAGATAGTAACAGTGGAATTTTGTTGTATTCCCCAAAATAATATGAATAATAAGTGGAGAGAATAGGGTACTATTTATAGGGTTGAAACACACAAGAACCATATGATGGAAGTAGGTGAGAAACGAATAAATTTAGAGCGTTAAAATAATAACACTCCCCTTCAAAACATAGCCGCCATTGCCAAAAATTGACTTCAATTGGTTGACTATCCCTCTTCTATCGGTCGGCCGCTAGGGGTCGACCGGTTGCAGCGAGGGTGTCGACCAGTTGATTATTTTGGGTACTAATTGATTCGGTTGCTTTATTAATTAATTTCTTTCCCCTATTCAACCTTAACATTAAATGTTATAATGTTTACTTAATCTCCAAGCTAATTTTTAAAATTCAAATCCTTAGTTAAAGTTGAATTCAAGCTAAACTAATTTAAATCTGAAAACTTCAAATGCTCATAACCTCTTCGTTTGAACTCCGTTTTCAACATATTATATATGGGAACAGATAGGAATTTCGCCACAAACGCAACAGATTACCTTTCATGGTCAAGTTCCAACATTTATAAAATTTCCTTATTCTATCTTATTATATTTAATTCAATTTAATCCATTTATTTTTGATTCATTTACAGGGTATTATATATATATAATACAAATAATAAGAGTTATGAATATGCTCTCTCATACGCCCTAAATATATAGGGATTGTCTAACCTAAGCTCTGATACCAAATAGAACAACTCATCATCTACGACGTATCGATTCACACATAAAATGATACAAATATTACAGATCTCACAGACGGTGGATTGTTTTGAGGTAAACTATAAAATAAATCATGGAGCAATCTACAATATTACACACTTTTGAAATTTACTATAGAAGGAATAAAATATAACAATGATCAATAATACAATAATCCTAGACAGTCAAAAAAATACAATATCAAATATACTTCACTTACAACATTTGTCTACACTAACAACAAGAACAGTCTAATGTCTGGGAATAACTGAGATAAAATAGTATATAGCTAATAAATAAATATGTGCCTCCATCATACCATCACGCCTCCAAGTCACCACCAGTCTCTCTATCGACCTATCAGATTATATCTAAAAATAAGAGAATGATAAACTGGGTCAGACATGCGTCTGGTGAGTGAAACACATCATGTATGTGTATAATACTAATATGCTAGTAAAACAACACTTATGCTCAAAACCATACCTTAGCCTGTGTCACTTGCACCCAACAAATTAGGTAAACACAATATAATACTATTGTGACATCATATGCTAAGGTCGCGCGATAATCTATCCCAAGTCTAGTCCTATGCATACTGTTGAGCTCAAGGTCTCAACTCATATGTCGATACAACTACGATACTATTGGGCTCAAAGTCCTCACCCATTGTCACCTAAATGTATGCACACTATTGAGCTCAAAATCTCAACTCATATGCCACCAATTACGACATTACTGGAATTAAAATTCAAACTTGCCATCCCCTAATGTACATGCACTATTGAGCTTAGAGTTCCAAATCGTGTACCACCAACTGTGACACTATTGGGCTCGATGTCCCAATGTATCGTTGTTGGACTTTGCTGACCTCACCGAAGTGTACCTGGCGCCCATCATGTATTGCACTATTGAGCTCAAAGTCTCAACTCATGTGGCGAATATGCGACAATGTCACGGAAATCACACTAGACTATTAAGGTCAAGTCCATGCTAGACATTCGCCTAACGGTCTACAACACTATTAGGATTTAGCCCAAAACTCATCATTGCCCCCACCATCTACAAAGCTACTGGAAAAACCCCAATCCGTAAGCGTAAAACCATATAATGAACTTGTCCAACTAAGATAATTTTCTATAATATCTTAAACAATAGCAAACCTTATACCCACGTTCATCATCTCACCATGAACTTGATGTAACAAACCACGGATGAAACAGAAGTCGTACGTGAGAGTTATAAGTATTTAAAGTACAGAGGCAATATCATAATTTATAATTTAAATATTATTAATGTTGTTTTCTTTTGCTTTTGCATTAGCTATAAGGAAGAAACTCCTCGACTTCATGAAAACCCACTTTAGCCGCCACGTTCTTCGCTTTGCCACTGCCGCCAGGGAAACCTAGCCAACGATTCGAGCCATTCTTGCATCAAGCCAGTTACGACACACACTCGCCTCTACCTTTGATGCTCTTCCAAAAACTATCATGCCAACCACTATACGACAAAATTTGACCACCATGCTTCGATCTGAGTCAATCAGCAACCTTCATAAGGACCTACTCGACCTCCTCTACACATCCCTACCCTCCGATCATCGTATCATCCTAGTTCCACCATTGGATCAAAATGGATGGACTATGTTTGCCCAAATTCCAGTGTGTTTTTAGTCAATCTATACACCCAATCAATGAACAAACACCACCAATGAATTCGCAACATCGAGAACTACAATTTTGATATATAACATGTCTAATTTGGAATACTTTTGTATTTCACACTTTTTAATTATAGGGACATTATCTTTTGCTAATAACAATCGATAAAAGTTAGATTTTTAACTATCCCATGACGTACTATCCCTATTCATGTTTATATAAAAAACCACATTTTAAAGTTTCAATTACATCGTTTATAACGTGATTTATGACCATAAGGGATAAATGAGTATATCTTACCTATATATATATACATATATGATAAGTCTCACTCACCGATTAGCCTTGCATCTTCTCCTGTCTGAGGCAAATCCTCATCCTTCTTCACTATCCAGAATTTCTTTGTCTTGAAAATGCCAAATTTGTCGATAGCTTCGGTATATTTGCATAGTTCTCCTTGTAGTGATCGGTGTTATATTTATTTTATTTAATTTGGATTTGAGTTGATATATAGTTGGTTTGATTTTGTTTAGAGAGAAGAAGAAGATGGAGATTAGAGGTAAATGTTTAGGCTAAATTGTGATTAGTGAATAGGTTTTCATTTCTATTTTTAAGCTGAAATAATACAAATTTAGGCTAAAATCTTGAAAATAATATACTGTGAAAATGCCATTGAGTTTGACTTCTTCCAATTTCTAACCGGTTAAACCAAATTTACATGTCATATATATTTTTTAATTGTAAATGACATTCCGAACACAATGGAATAGGTCCCGAAGCCTAATTCCAACTCTTGTAGAGATTTACTATTTTGTCCTTTATGTTAAAATTATGATTTTACTCTTTTTAACTTTATTATTGTTTGCATCAAAAATTGGCGCAAACACTCAATAGAGAACTTGTAGAGAAATAAATGAAGAATATAAAATGAAAACAGAGTAAAAAGCAATTAAAATAATATGAAACAAGCAAGTAACAGAGACACATCGATTTATAGTGGTTCGCATTGTTTGCCTACGTCCACTTTGAATAGATAGCTTTATTAATTACTTTATAAACTGAGTACAATAAGGATCGGATGAAAATCCTTAGTTACAATAAAGTACAAAGCGATAAGCAGCAAAAAAATCCCCAAAATGAACAACCAAGCCTGTATTTATAGAGAAAGATGGCGAAATATCTCCCTAAAAATTCGGTATAAGGATCTCTAGAACATATGGACCCATAAGAAGGATCGCATGGCCTAAATACAAAAGAATAGGGATCGATGCATATCCCTATTTTAGAGGAATTTGGGGGTGTGATCCCTTTGGGAGCTTTCCCATGTTATAATATGCTTAGCCTCCAAATTTCATGCCAATGGATTAGTAGAACTTGAGTTCACTAGTACAAAACTGGTCATTTGTGTCGGTTGTGTAACCCCTGTTGTGTCGGTTTTACAACCGACTCAAATGAAGACGACACAAAAGACATTTTTCTGTTGTTTCGGTTGTACAACCGACACAAATATCAATTATTTGTGTCGGTTGGTAATAGAGAACCGACACAAAACTATGAACAGTTGTGTCGGTCTTTCTAATAGGACCGACACAAATCAGCTTGTATAGTGAAGAAAACCGTCGTTTATTGTTTCGGTCCTTTAAGAAAAACCGACACAACTATTGCTTGTTTTGTGTCGGTTCCTTATTGATGACCGACACAAATGATTGATATTTGTGTCGGTTATGTTTTTTTTTCAACCGACACAATTGATATGCAGTTGTATCGGTTCCCTTTGAAGTAACAACCGACACAAGTGAAGCAAAAAAAATATATTATTACCGTTTAAGATTATAAAAACAGTATGAAATTGAATTTTAATTTTTTATAAACGAACGTTACTATGAACTGATTGAACAAAAAATATAATTATATTATCCATCAACATAATTCTTGTTTACAGAACAAAATAGAATATAATCTATCACAAACATAACGTACATAACAAAATACCAACGTACGTTACAAAAGATCAGCGTACACAACAAAAAACAACTACATCCAATTATACATGATATAACTAGCTAAATTCTCTCGAACCTCGTCTATCTCTTGTTGGTTATAAGAACCGTCTCGTACAAAGTCCTGCAATTAAGAGAATTGTTATACAAAAGACAATAATTAAGTCGGAATGCTCTGCATAAAAGAATCTGAGAGTGTAATTCAAACAAAGGTTGAACCATAAGCTGAATATATTATGTATTATCCCCAATCCATATCATATAATCCATTTAATATTTGATTTTCGTTTCCAATTTGTCAAGTTCAATATTTTACTCGATTATAAACAAATATCTTTACTATTTATTTCCAATTAGAAAATATAATCCAATTCCTAATTTTTCAAAAATATATCAGTTATGATTTCAGATTCATCTACTTTGCATTTCACAAAACAAATTACAGCCATAATTATTTTCTTTGTCTAGAACTTGTACACAATCCACAAACAAAGATGTACAAGTTGATATTTCTCAGTATACCATTCAAAACAAGTTACAAAGCAAATAATTGAATTCCAAAACAACCACAGTAAAAAGGCATGCCATAGGGTCCATTAGTAATGAATGCAGTAATGAAATATGTTTCAGGGTCTATCAGTGTTGTTGCTAACATAATCCTAACAAACTACAAGGTAAACATAATACGCTCAGTCAAGTAAACTGAAACGCATATCATCATCAATCAGCAGGCTACCAAACTATATCTGTTACCCTTTTACTTACTTTCTAACCAAACAAACAACTCTACACAGACTTTAATTATCAACACTGCTGCTGCAAACAAGTTTGTTGACAGTATTCAACAAACTTCTTCAAACTAAAGCACGACGAACAAGACCAAAAAGAAGAAAAAAAAGTGAAAAAAAAATCACCACTGTCAGCCTCAATCACCACTAGCCCATCAAACTTCAACACTGCTTCGACAACACTTCGAACCACCTTCTATCAACACAACATTATACACAACTACTATTTCCAGTAACTGCAGCCATACCACCACAATACTCAACCAGTCAACTACCAACAACCATAATCTACATTCAGCAACTTAACTCATCAACATTCAATAGTGCAACAGTAACTAAAGACTTGGCATTTGATTTAACAAACTGAATGACAACCAAAATAGATGGATAGTTGCACGCCAGACTGACATTACCAGTGTCGCAGTCATGCATGTAAGTCAATCAACAATTGGCACTCATATTTGTTCCGTTCACACAAATTAATTTTCACATTTTGTTCAGATTAAGTTACTCACTGTGACTTATAAATTATAGGCTAGTTTTGCAGGATCCATCTTTCATATTAATTATTATTAATATTTTTAAAGAAATACAAAGAAAAAGAAGAAAAACAAAAAGCATTACAGTTTACCATTTAATGCCTACGAGTCTGATAAAGAAGATAAAACGTGATTCGATTCTTTAAATTAAATGTCTGCCTTCATACCTACCATGCATTTAATGGTTGCCTACTACTGATTAACAGAGTTATGGTAGATGATAGAATTGAATAAATAATTGTTTCTAAACAGTATATATTTGATAATAACATGATTATTCATGAAACACGATTATTTTAGCTGAGGGAATGAATCACGATGTTCCCATGACTACGATGATAGTGCCTTTCCACGTTCTCTGTGCATGATTACCCTCATCAAAGATAATGGAATAATATCAGATATTCAAATCCTCTAATTAAGTAGTCAACTCTCACTAATAACCAATCGCAACATACAACAATATTAACATGGTTCTACATGTATTATTATGAATAAATAATAGTTATATTTGTTCTAAACGATTGATAATTTTTTATTGAATATATAGTAAATCAATCTTACATCTACAAATTTTGAGAAAATATGCATCAAAAAGCGACAGCACATACGCCATTGTTAGTTTCAACGATCATCTATAAATCATTTGACAACACAAAGTTATCCAATCTACATGATTTTTTTAAAATGTTTTAAGATTCTTCTCAGAAAGACAACATGGATGATTTGAAGTTTACAAACACTTAGTTTCAACATCATATTTTTTCATAATAGAATTCACATCACCTTTTTAAATTTTTTTAAGACTCTATGCTTTCGGTAAGGATGATTTGAAGTTTACAAATACCTCCAGATCCATAAGTCAAGTAAATAAAAAATGATCAATCAGAGCTGATTATTCATAAAAATGATATTGTCATCAGCAAAAGAGAGCGAGGAAATAAGGTTTGAACCACTAGGGTGGGAAAAGTACCGGATGTACTACTATCAATTAGATTGTGGAAGCCACGGTTTAGAGCTTCCGTGACAATGATGAAGATGGCAGGGAATAACATATTCCCTTGCCTAACACATCTACTGATTTTGAAGAAATCCTCGGGCACACTATTGAGAAGAACTGAGTACCAACAATTTGATATGAGTCTCTAAAGATATATTTGAATGGTTGAGAGAATTCGAAAGCCCTGAGCACACTAATGATAAAGAACAAAGATACATGATCATAGGCATTGGCTATGTTAAGTTTAATGATAATGTTAGATCCTAAAACTTTACAATTGATTTGGCAGATGATTTCTTAAGTAATAAGGATGTTATCATTGATAAGTCTACCTTTAATAAATCCTGCATGCGAAGATGAAATAATTATTTAAAGAATAGACTATACAGATAACCTTGTTGATGAAGGTACATAGACCTATAGGTGTGAGATCCCAGTAGATTTTGCGGTTTACAATTTTTGGATGAGCGTAATGTTAGTGGCTATCCAACTTTGAGGAAAGGAGGTTTCCTACAAAGAAGGACCGCACAACCAAGATGAAATCTAATCGTATGATGTCTCATCACGTTTGAAAGAAAAAATTGTTAAACCCATAAGGGTCTACGACGCTATCATTTTCAAGGCCTGCGAAATTGTCTTTGTGAAAACCAAAAACTGCCCTCTTGACTACGATGTAATTTGGTTGACACATAATTGTTTAACCTCCTGTTTAAACATAGACTCCCCATATTTCTTTGTTTTTAAGTTTTAAAAAAAAATGAAAAAACAAACAAGTTTTTCTTCAAATACATGAACTGAACAGTAAATAAAGACTTGGCATTTGATTTCTTCTAACTACCATTGCAGCAATGATTTGATCGAAATATACCTATAATGTAGCTAATGTATAATATGAAGGAAAAAAACTAAAGTAGTACCTTTTGTAAATCGATGCTTTGATTGTGGTTTTTCACTATGTCATGCATATACCTCATCACATAATATACACAGTCAGTTGCTCCTAATTGTTGTGGTTTTTCCCCCTAGCCTTGTTGCTCTGACATATGGATTAGCAAATTACCCCTTAGGCCAAATCTGTGTACATTAGTCAAAGTACGTTAAAAAGATGAGACTGTTATCAACAATTCACAGATAGCAATATAGTATAACCATAATTAGATATATCCCCATTCCAAATTGAAAAGTAAAATTATATATAGAGAAATGGTGGAAGTGCATTCAGGAAAATGTAGAAAGGTATTTTTACCAGATGGACAACATTTTTCAGGTCTACAAATATGTATATGATGAGTAAAGCAAAAGCTGAAGATACAAATTTGTTGCACAAACTAACTCAGCTAATTATTAAATGTACCACAGTCAATGAACTGACGTTAGAACAAAATATAAAGTACATGTACTGATAACAATATTACACATAGAAAACCTAAGAAGAAAAACCCAATCCCTCAGTTAAAGGTTTGTTCATTTCAATTTCAGCATTTAGGACAGTCGTTTAATTTTCAAAGTTAGCATGGGCTGAAAATTAAAAAATTACTAATCAAGTTCAAGTGCTATGCAGCTTCTACTATATTGTTAGCATTAACGATGGTTAGCTTATACAGAGATGAATTTATAAAGTACGCGTTCGTGATATTCATTAAGGCCACTTGATATGATACCTATATATATGCATCTGGCTCAAATAGTAGCACAAGTTATGCATTTAATCCAATCAATGTACATGCTGTCTCATTACGCTAAAACTAAGACCATAAATGATTAGCTTTTCTTTTCAGTTAAGAGCTTGGAAACAAATTATCTAATTATCGTGAAATCACAAGTATCACAAAAATAAGTTTTCAGTATATATGTTTAACAAATTAGGCATATGAATTCCTTATTTGCATGTGATACTACATTGGACATAGAAGGCTTAACGCCTGCTATTTTGTATGTTATTTGGTGCTTTTCCTTCCGCCATAATTTGAAATAAAACGGGTAAAAGATAAAATAAAATAAAAAGCTATATTTTAGCAACAAAAACTGAAATATAGTTTATGTCCATAGAGGAACGATAAGTCATTAAATTGCTTATTGAATCAAGCTATGAAAGAACTTACCTGGTCAAGTAACAAGCATATCCATGCGGATGTTTTGATATGTTTGCATGGATTTTTCTGAAACCATCTAATGGCTAAACAGCGACATAACTGGACGAAATGGTAACATGTAGCAACTGAAACTGTGATCGTCATAATCCTATGCATAATAATGGGTAACTTGTCAGTTAGAAAATTATGTGTCATGATTTCAAATTGGAAAAAAAGGAAATTAAAAGCAAAAGCAAAGCTTACCAAAGAGCTGGCAACATCTTTATATAAGCTCTCCTCCCGGAGAACATTACCGTCTTCCTCTCTTCATCAAAACCTACAAGGACTGCGGTCAAAGCAGAAAGTACTACTGATAATATTCTTAATATAATTTCGGCCAGCAATATCTTATTGTTAATTTTTTCCATTTTAAAAGCTGATTCATACTAACATCAGAATGACAGCTCTATATATATATGCATAACTTTTACATATTCTACGGATACGTATTTATTGGAAATCTTTAAATTTATATGTAGGTGGAAGTTGAGAACATGATGCTGATGGCATTAATATTGAAAGTAACTTTTCCATCATGTGTCAAATTATCTTCATACAAGGTAAACTCAATTTAATAACTGTTAGGCTCACAATTATAGCATTTCGGGAATAAATCATCCAGAATATTTTTTCCTTTTGAAGATCGCATATTCTACTTAGTTCTATGTCCATTCGCTAATGGCAAAACCAGTAAGTCAAGATTTTACTACCTAATGTGTCAAAATGGAGAAACTAATAATAATATGATAAGTTTTCAAGGACCACTAGCTCAATTGGTTAGTAGTATAATGCTCTAAAAAGAGATTTTGGAGGAATGTGCTCGAGCATCTAAGACATCAAAATGAATACTCTGGTTAAATAGAGTAACACTCTTAATATGAAAAAAAAATGGACCGAAGATATGTTAAGAATATTACAGGAATATGGCTTAGTTGTCTTATACTAAGAGTTTGACTTGAACAAACAAAATTTAAACGGACCACTCAATATCAGGCACAATAGCTATTAAAGTAGAAGGTAGAAATCGTCCGAAGAGTATCCAACTCTAACTGAACAATGTGGACATGCAACCTACCATTAAAGTGTTGGTTTAGTACTTTTGAATAATACTGGGGCCAACATCAACAATATGAGAGTAATTTGCAAAACGAGAAATATACGTACTCCAACATTGAATTTTAATCTAGATATCTACACAGTTGGAAACACGCTAAAGGTTTGTAGGTATGTTATTATTATTGTTTAGGTATCCTTCCTCCTTCGGAAGTTGCAACTGTTTAACCTAATAATTAAGGAGTAAGCATGCGGCTTAATAAAGGAGTTTCCATTTGCAGTTTTTGCCACGTAGTAGCTTTCTGCTAATATCGAAGCTAACCTGCCTTAATCTTAATATAACCAATGAAGGCAAACTTATTTACCTTCTTACACAATGACAATCATATATGATACGAATAAGGTTTACAATCATGTTAATAAATAAAAAATGGTTGCAAGTAAGAGATGTCTTGATAAATAATTTTCTGATATGACAGTACAATGAAGGGTGTCGGCTTATAATAAATAACCTGTATGAACAATATTTGATGCTGCTAGCGCAAGTCTGTCCACAGGTTTTTCCAAAACAAATTACCAGAGATAATTCATCTGGTTCTCAAATTAACAATTTTAAGCAATGAGTCATTTAGACCGGTTTATGCATATGAAGGCTTATTATTTTAAAAAGAAGAAGAAGCAGCAGCAGCATTTGTCGGCATTTCAAATGAAGGTTTTCAGAACAGGATTTAAATCACAGATCATAAAGTTCAAATAGTAAACCTAAACTGGATTTAAATTGTTAAGTACCAGAATTAAAATAATTAGTATAAGCTAGAAATTTTAATTCAAATATGTTACTGATTAACATTTAAGTACGGGAAAGCATATGACCTTCTTTTTAGAGTAACAATTTATATATTTGAAATTGATTTTCATATTTGAGATTCTACCTCTAACCTAAAACTTAGTTTTCTATCTATTCCACCTTTTTTTCTTAAGCAACAATAAATTTTGAATTATTGATCCAAGCAAGTATCTTGATATTTCTTACTTAAGCAAGAACTGAACCGTTTTTCTCAATTAAGGTTTTAACCGAGTTTTGAATCTTTGAGAATCAAATCGTAACCCAAAAGAATCAATCTGAAACTTCTTTTTTATGCTGGTAATTGATCGTCAAGGGAATGCGATCACAAGTATAACTGATGTCACTGGAGAATTCAATTTGTAATACTTCAAGATTTCTGATATTAACAACGATTCAAGTTATGTAGCATGGGCTGAAAATTAAAAAATTACTAATCAAGTTCAAGTGCTATGCAGCTTCTACTATATTGTTAGCATTAACGATGGTTAGCTTATACAGAGATGAATTTATAAAGTACGCGTTCGTGATATTCATTAAGGCCACTTGATATGATACCTATATATATGCATCTGGCTCAAACAGTAGCACAAATTATGCATTTAATCCAATCAATGTACATGCTGTCTCATTACGCTAAAACTAAGACCATAAATGATTAGCTTTTCTTTTCAGTTAAGAGCTTGGAAACAAATTATCTAATTATCGTGAAATCACAAGTATCACAAAAATAATTTTTTAGTATATATGTTTAACAAATTAGGCATATGAATTCCTTATTTGCATGTGATACTACATTGGACATAGAAGGCTTCATGCCTGCTATTTTGTATGTTATTAGGTAAAATTAGCATAGTCTAAAAGAGAGCACACATTTAAACATGATAACTTAACCAATAACAGAATTAAACAAGCAAAGGCCAGCTCAAATATTTTACCAGCAGAACTATAGAAATGAGCCCTCAATACAAGAACAAGATCATCATATTATTACCCTATTGTACGAAACTGATATGACAATCACATCTTTATACATAGTCTAAAAGGTTGGTGAAATCCAATTGTACATTTCAGTTCATAGTTTATGCCCTTATGGTGCCTAATTCAATAGTTAACCCTATTATACTGTAATATAAATAATCAAAATGGTTATACAACAACAAAGAAAACGAAGAAAATACATGATAAGAAAATAACGAAAAACAAGAGAATACATCCCTTGCTGATTAACACCACCACTATATGACATACCCCAAAGGATCGCTAGAAAAATTCATTCAAAGTATGTCCGTTGCGTCCTGATAAATAGTTCAAGCACACCCTTTCCATTCACAGGGTGGCATTGAAGGTGGCATTGCAATAACTTTTTTTGATTTACTAAATCGCATTCATAGACAGTGAGTTAAACTGATGTGTATATAAACCATGACATATGAATTGTAACTATGGAGAACAATCAAATAAGTATAGTTCCATGCAACACTTAACCATGCAACAAAAGTTTAATCAGTATTTCTTGATTCTTTTCCTTTAGCTTCGCAATGCACTATATTCTGGCAACAAATATTCAAGGCACGAAATACTGTAAGGTACTTATATGCAATAACTAATATATTTTTATCAACAAGTTTTGAAATCGTAAATGGTCGTGTTATGTATATTTATTCTACTAACTCTGTTTTACTACACTGGGTTGGGATATAATCAGTTTTCCCTATGTAACGACTTGATGAATAATCATAGCTTTTCTAAAAATGAATCATAACCTGGCCTCATTTTCAACGCGACCAAGTTTGATATTCCTGAAAGTTGTGTTATCTATAACACATTCATATAACTGGGCATTGCAACAAGATATAGCACCAACACTATACCTTAATAATACAACTAGTGCAAGATCAGCTTCAACAAACATTGCCAACAACCGTGTAAGAAGAATAATTAAACTGCCAAGTCATTTTTCAAATACGAGACCCACCCATCAAAGAAACAATGCAGCAGGCTATTCCTAAAATCAGAAGTCTTCAATAATTCAATAATTCATAAATTCAACCGAAAAACCCAAAATCGCAAATCGAAAAAACCCAAAATCGCAAATCGAAAAAACCAAAGTCTTCAATAATGCAAAATAAGGCATACCTAAAAGATCGAAAATCTTGATCTAGAAGTAGACGAAATCGCAGCACAAACTCTTCAATCACTTGACTTTAGTTCAAAAGAGATTGTTGTTTTCTCTTCTTTTTTTTGCTAGAGAGAACGGTAGTATAATGGGTAGAGAGAAGAAGGAATAAAAGCGTGCGATTCCTGTTTTCTCTTTTTTTTCGAAGAAGAAAAGAAGAGACGTGATGGCTAAATTTTCCCTCTAAAATTTAGGGTTCGCGGGAAAAGATGGGGCGGCTGAAATAGATTTGGGGGAAAAGTTGTGTGCCTATGGTGTCGGTTTTTGGACAACTGATGCTATTGTATTTAATTGTGTCGGTTGTTCAAACAACCGACACGAGTAAATCTATTGCTTCTGACGCAGCGGATATTTCAAAAATAAATGTATGTCGATGAATGTAGTAATCGGTGGATTGGAAGATAATGAAATGCCCAAATTCGTTGATCCGAAGATGCCGAACTTTAGCTATCTCTGACACGTTGATCGCGCACGATACCGTGAGGAGAGATCTTCAATTCTTCGAGCATTGATCAAGCGCACTTGATTCCGCGAATCGGCTACTGCAATCGTTGAATCGAGCGCACTCGATTAACCGAAAGAGGAGATAGGAGATTACACTCAACTACCAATTTGAATGAAAGCACAAAGCTAACAAAAGAGAATTTTATTCAAAAATCAACAACCTTTACAAATGAAACAACTTGCCTATTTATAGGCTACAACTCACGCAAAACAGAAACGTACAAACTCATAAGTCGGTTCCGACTTATTACAATACCCTCCGACTTACGACTTAGCCTGCCCTCCGACTTACAACTCAAAAGATGCGACCTACGACTTATCACTTACGACTCAATCTTAGGTCGGCAACGACCTAATTACAACAGACAGCGACTTATCAACCTGGTCGACCCAACCTGGTATGACCTAAAGAAATACAACACAACTTAGAAACATACGACTTAGTACATGGCGACATACGACTTAAAGACAGAAAAATACAAACAGACAACACCACTTAAGTCGTTGCCGACTTAACATCTTCTCACGACTCATCAATAGCAGTGACTTAAGAATCAACGGTCCAGATTAACTCGGCGTAAGGATCAACGGTCTTCAGGCTTCGGCGACATAAGATGGTACGACTTAACTGAGTCGTAACTCGGTGCCGACTTATCATCTGCCTTAAGTCGTATCTGACTTAACACTTGTGCATTCTTCATTCGAGCTGCTCCTCCTGTATCCTTCTTGTTGAGTCGTTGAAGACTTATCTCCTCGCCTTCATTAAGTCGTAGATGACTCATGCGACTCGTGTCTGTTTCCTTAAGTCGATCACGACTTAGGCCTTCTCCCCAGTTGAGTCGGTCCCGACTCATGCCTGTTTCTATAAGTCGGTTACGACTTATATTTCCCTCGTTAGCTTTAACTCGTGGACGACTCACAACATTGCCCTTAAGTCGTAGACGACTTATATCTTCCGTGTTAGCTTTAGCTCGTGGACGACTTAGGACTTCATCTCTGGGCTTAGCTGCATCATCCTCCCCAGGTTGAGAAAAATTCGTCCTCGAATTTGTAAATTCTTCCTCATCAGACTGTTCATTCTCATAATATGGCACTAGATGTTTAACATTGAATACGTCAGAAGTGTATACATTTTCCGGCAGCTTCAACTTATAAGCATTTTCATTGATTCTCTTTAAAATTTCCACTGGACCAGTCTTTCGTGCTTTCAATTTATTGTACGTTCCCACCGGAAAATGATCTTTTGTTAACACTGCATAAACCAAATCACCCTCATGAAATTCAACACTCCTTCGTTTCAAATCTGCAGAACGCTTATACTTCTCATTTACTTTCTCCAATCGTTCCTGAACGATTTTATGACATTCCACCAATCCATCGACAAAATCAGCAGCTTTCTTAACTGTCTTCTTTGATTGTGGTACTACCGTTAAACCCAACGGTCCCTTCGGTAAGCTTGAATATACTATCTGAAATGGACTGAACCCTGTGCTACGATTTACCGCATGATTATGGGCAAACTCTGCCTGGCATAACTTCACATCCCAACTCTTCAGATTATCTTGCACAAGACATCTCAACAAATTCCCCAATGATCTATTCACAACCTCGGTCTGTCCATCCGTCTGCGGATGATAAGCACTACTAAACTTTAGCTTCGTTCTTACCATCTTCCACAAACTTAGCCAAAAGTGACTCAGAAATCGAGTATCTTTATCCGACACAATAGATTCTGGCAATCCATGAAGTCGATAGATCTCCTTGAAAAACAATTGAGAAACATGAACAGCATCCGCCGTCTTCTTACAAGCAATAAAATGTGCCATTTTCGAAAATCGGTCAACTACCACATAAATGGAATCATTACCACGCTGTGTTCTTGGTAACCCCAACACAAAGTCCATACTCACATCAACCCATGGTTTAGTTGGTACAGGTAACGGCATATATAAACCAGCATTAGTCGCAGTTCCTTTCGAAACCTGACAGATATGACATTGTTCCACAAACCTTTCCACCTCTTTCCTCATCGATGGCCAAAAATAAGTCTGTGAAATCAACTGTAATGTACGGTCTCTCCCGACATGTCCTTCTTCATGTAGCTCTTTTACAATCTTCATTCTCAAACTACAATCAGGTATGCACAATCGATTTCCTTTGAACAGAAAACCATTTACCATCATAAACTCATCCATCTTTCCCTCCTTGACTTTATCAACAAACTTTGCAAAGTAAGGATCATCGACAAATAATTCTGGCAACACATCGAACCCTGTCACCTCAACTTTCAGTGTAGTCAACAAATGACTCCTCCTACTCAAAGCATCAGCCACACGATTCGTCACCCCTGACTTGTGTTTAACAACAAAAGTAAACTGTTGCAGATATGCAATCCACGATGCATGTCTTGCTGAAATTTTGTCTTGTCCTTGTAAATGCTTCAACGCCTCGTGATCAGTGTAAAGAACAAACTCCTTCTGAAATAGATAGTGTCTCCATTGTTTAATAGATTGCACAACAGCATAAAATTCCACATCATATGTACTATATCTCATCTTTGCTCCTGATAACTTCTCACTAAAGTATGCAATCGGATGTCCCCTCTGACTCAATACTCCTCCAATCCCAACCTTGGATGCATCAGTATGTAGTTCAAACACTAACTGAAAATCTGGTAATATTAGAATTGGTGCAGACGTCAAGAGTTCTTTGATTCGATCAAAAGCAACCCCGGCTTTCTCCGTCCATGCAAACTGTTTACCCTTCATGCAATCTGTAACAGGCACCATCACACTACTAAAGTGTGGAATAAACCTCCGATAAAATGAAGCCAACCCGTGAAAACTACGAACTTACGTTATCGTGTTGGGCTGTGGCCAATCTCTGATGGCTTCGACTTTGCTTTGGTCAACCTGTATTCCTTCTTCCGACACAACATATCCCAGAAATAAAACACTCCTCGCCATGAAAACACATTTCTTTGTAGCAGCATAGAATTGTTCTTCACGAAGAATAATTAACACTTTATTCAAATGTTGAACATGCTCTTCTGTACTCGCACTGTAGATTAGAATATCATCAAAGTAAACCACCACAAATTTTCCAATGTATGGTCTAAAAATTTGATTCATCACCCTCATGAATGTACTTGGTGCATTCGATAGACCAAACGGCATTACCAGCCATTCATACAAGCCTTCCTTCGTCTTGAATGATGTCTTCCATTCGTCCCCTGGTCTAATGCGAATCTGATGATAACCGCTCTTCAAGTCAATCTTAGAAAAGATTACAGACCCACTAATTTGATCCAATAAATCATCAAGCCTCGGCATCAGAAATCTGTATCTGACTGTGATCTTATTCAATGCTCTACTATCTGTGCACATCCTCCACGTTCCATCCTTTTTGGGTACCAATAAAGCTGGTACAGCACAAGGACTTAAACTCTCCTGCACACGCCCCTGTTCAAGCAATTCCTCTACCTGCCTCCGCAACTCTTCATGTTCCTTCAGACACATTCGATAATGTGGTCTGTGTGGCAACACTGCTCCCGGAACAAGATCGATTTGATGTTGTATGTCTCTCAAAGGCGGTAACTCCTTTGGTAACTCATCTGGGAATACATCTTCAAATTCTTTCAAAACTGGCTTTGCTTCTTATGGTATTTCAACCTCTTCACTGCTCTCTCGTCCAATCAACAAGAATACTTCCGGCTCTTCCTCAACCTCCTTAACAAACTCCTTCAAAGATAATAAAGTTTTCAGCTCTTCAATCTCTTCCGACTTACTTTCTCCTTGTTGTCTCTTCTTCGGAACTAGGATAATCTTCGTACCTTCAAACATAAAACTGTAGCTATTGTTCCGACCATCATGTTGTATTGCTCGATCATACTGCCATGGTCTTCCCAAAAGTAAGTGACAAACGTCCATATCTACCACATCACACCAGATCTCATCTTTGTATTTCTTCCCAATAGAGAATGGAACACGAACTCGTCTATCCACTTTCACCTCTCCTCCTTTTCTCAACCATGCTAACTTGTATGGATTCGGATGTTTCTCTGTCTTCAACTTCAACTTTGTCACAGCCTCGGTTGAAACGATATTGTCACAGCTTCCTGCGTCAATCACAAATTTACACACCTTCCCCAGTATAGTGCATGTCGACTGAAAGATATTACTCCTCAACCAACTAGCTTCTTCCTGCTTCGGTGTCAAACACGATCTTCTCAGCATTAGATTACAACCTTCATCTCCTGATGCAATATCCTGTTCATCTTCCTCAACTGGACTAGAACACTCTCCATCAACATCCTCATCTTCAACTTCTACAATCATGGTTCTCTTCTTTGGCTTTGGACACTCGTTGCTTTTATGACCCAATTCCTGGCAATTATAACATTTGAAACCATTGTTAACCCTTGCCTTCTCAGCCTCCTTCACCACTGGTCTACTGATAGGTTTAGAAACATTAGAACTCCCACTAATACCCTTCACTTGATTGTTGAAATTAGTAAACACACCTCCTCCTCGTCTACCCTGCTTCTCCCAAGCCAACGCTTTCTGATGTGCTTCCGCTACAGATCTAGGATCAAACATGTTAACCATATCCTGAATCTGCATTCGCAACCCCCCAACAAATCTGGCTGTCAATTGTTCTTCTGTCTCCATAATATCATTCCTGGCAATCAGTTGATAAAATTCGTCAGCATAGTCATTCACAGATTTCGTCCCTTGTCTCAAGTTCTGCAAACGTTGATACATCAAAGATTGATAATTGTAAGGTAAAAACGTTGCTTTCATCAATTTCTTCATCTTCTCCCAAGATTCAACTTTTGACTTTCTCATTCGTTCACGTGTAAGTTTGGTTTGCTGCCACCATGCCAAAGCTCTACCCCTCAACCTCGTAGCATCCAACTTCACTCTACGATGTTCTGGAACTTCTTTGAAATCAAAAATCTCTTCAACATTAGCTACCCAATCTAGAAACTCCTCTGCTTGTATACCACCTTTGAATTCAGGAATTTCAGTCTTCATCCCCGACTCCCACTTGTGATCATATTCAGAGTGATTTCTTCCTTGTCCTCGTCCTTGTCCTCGAACACTACCACCATCATACTCCTCTTCAAAATCAGATGTATATCGTTGTCTATCTCGTCCACCCACATCTCTACTACCTTCACGCTTACCACCATCATCCCTTCTATCTACATTCCTTCGTTCACGATCATCCACGTTCCTCCTACGCCTTTGATCATCGTCAACACTTTTGTCTCGATTGGAATGTGGCGAGACTCTACTTCCCCCATGGTTAGATTCAGGTGAAACCCTTCTCCGATTTTGATTCATCTCTAACATCATCTTCTCTAATCGTCCAATTCCTTCGTTAAGCTTTTCACTAAAATTTTCATTGATTCTTTGTTCCATCTCATCAGCTTCTTCTCTTCTATACAAAGCTTCTACGTTTTGGTGACGATTAGCTCTTCTTGGCGGCATACTTGAAATCTTCACAAACTCTTCAAATTCAAACACAATTCGAACTTTGATCCAAAATGAAATGGATCGAAACTTCGACTTTTGTTGCAACTTCGCGATGAACACGATGAACACAACTTCTCCAAATCACAAATCTGATCTTCAACACTTCTACTAAGCTCGGCTTCTCTTCAAACTTCAAATTCTTCAAAACGATTAGGCTCCAAGTCTCGATCTAGCTATGATTGGCTAGAACAAGCTTCGATACCAAAACTGACGCAGCGGATATTTCAAAAATAAATGTAGGTCGATGAATGTAGTAATCGGTGGATTGGAAGATACTGAAATGCCCAAATTCGTTGATCCGAAGATGCTGAACTCTAGCTATCTCTGACACGTTGATCGCGCACGATACCGTGAGGAGAGATCTTCAATTCTTCGAGCGTTGATCAAGCGCACTTGATTCCGCGAATCGGCTTCTGCAATCGTTGAATCGAGCGCACTGATTAACCGAAAGAGGAGATAGGAGATTACACTCAACTACCAATTTGAATGAAAGCACAAAGCTAACAAAAGAGAATTTTATTCAAAAATCAACAACCTTTACAAATGAAACAACTTGCCTATTTATAGGCTACAACTCATGCAAAACAGAAACGTACAAACTCATAAGTCGGTTCTGACTTATTACAATACCCTCCGACTTACGACTTAGCCTGCCCTCCGACTTACAACTCAAAAGATGCGACCTACGAATTATCACTTACGACTCAATCTTAGGTCGGCAACGACCTAATTACAACAGACAACGACTTATCAACCTGGTCGACCCAACCTGGTACGACCTAAAGAAATACAACACAACTTAGAAACATACGACTTAGTACATGGCGACATACGACTTAAAGACAGAAAAATACAAACAGACAACACCACTTAAGTCATTGCCGACTTAACATCTTCTCACGACTCATCAATAGCAGTGACTTAAAAATCAACGGTCCAGATTAACTCGGCGTAAGGATCAACGGTCTTCAGGCTTCGGCGACATAAGATGGTACGACTTAACTGAGTCGTAACTCGGTGCCGACTTATCATCTGCCTTAAGTCGTATCTGACTTAACACTTGTGCATTCTTCATTCGAGCTGCTCCTCCTGTATCCTTCTTGTTGAGTCGTTGAAGACTTATCTCCTCGCCTTCGTTAAGTCGTAGACGACTCATGCGACTCGTGTCTGTTTCCTTAAGTCGGTCACGACTTAGGCCTTCTCCCCAGTTGAGTCGGTCCCGACTCATGCCTGTTTCTATAAGTCGGTTACGATTTATATTTCCCTCGTTAGCTTTAACTCATGGACGACTCACAACATTGCCCTTAAGTCGTAGACGACTTATATCTTCCGTGTTAGCTTTAGCTCGTGGACGACTTAGGACTTCATCTCTGGGCTTAGCTGCATCAGCTTCCCTTCAATTGTGTCAGTTTCTTAAGTACAACAGATGCAAATTACATTTTTAACATTTTCTTCTTACCCCATAAGTCAATAGTTTCGGTTGTTAATAAACAACCGACACAAATTACACTATTTGTGTCAGTTTTATGGACAACCGACACAAATAAGGCAAAGCAACTGATCTGTTTTGTACTAGTGGTTATTGCTCGATCTTTGCTATAATGTGAGTTGTTTTCTATTCTAGTCGATCCCTATTGAGGGAAGAGGACCGATTCCTCTTGCCTAATCCTTTTAAGGTGTAGTCCCTTAGGTAGACTCCCTAGCATCCCTATATCTTGCTCCCAAAGTTTTATATGCATTGGACTTCTGGATATTGAGATATTGATTGTTTTCCATTGAGTTGCACTTGTTTGGCTGAATTAGACCGATCCCTTTGAGTGAGAGGGATTATAGCCGATTCCTTTTCTACGTTAAAATATATTCCATACTTTGAACATTCTTCATGGCATATCTCTCAATTCCGTTCGATCATGGCTTCATATTATCATATGTACTTGATCTTTGGACCCCATAATCTTCACTTTAGTCTCACTAGCCTTAACGACAATCGAATCTAACTTGTCCAGTGTTTGTACCAAAATTGGGCACAACACTCTTCGGAAGGGTTTGAAGAGATAAAATGAAGAAATTAAATGGAAAAAAGGATTATCTAACAAACAGTTCAAAAACAAATAAGAAAATACGCAGAAACACAGAAATTTAGAGTGGTTCGGAGTGTTGCCTACGTTCATTATGAAATTGATGATTTTATTGATGTTTTCTTGCTGATTACAACTGATTACAGCGTAATACAGTGGTGAAATTCGAGTACAACAGAAGCCTTATAGTGCAAAAGTGTTTTCAGTAGAGTCTGTACGTCAGAGAGCCAAAAGATCCCTTTTATATAAGCTCTAGGGTGCTATTTATAGGCGTAGGATGAAAATATCTCGCTCAGATCTCGGGAGACCTCCTCTGGCACGTGGGTAGGCCCACGCGATCGATCCCACATGATTTGCACTCGGTCCATGATCGATACGAATGAATTTCGTATCAATCAAGATGTGGTCCAATCGAGTCGAAATTTGGCATGGACGTTCTTTGAGTTGTACGTAAGCTCCTGTGAAAATTTCATAGCATTTGGACTTGTGGATTGCAAGTTATGATCGATACGAATTCGAGTCTTCAGTAGGCTGTTTAGTTCGAATCGATCCTTTCGTATCGCTCTGTTCGAATCGATGTTGAGCATGCGTCTGCGAGTTGACGTGGCGCTTGATTTTTGGATCGCTCCACTTTTGATGCCGAGTTGACTGAGTCATCCCAAGATTTTCGCCTTGTTCGTATCGAAGACCGTTGCCTTGTTCGTATCGATGGAAGCAGCCTTGTTCGTATTGATGGAAGCAGCTCAATTCGTATCGATGGAGGTGACTCAGTTCGTATCGAGCACTGTGGATCTGTTCGTATCGATTGTGTGGTCTTGTTCGTATCGATCGAAGTTGTTCCAACTTGATGGATACGAACGATTGATAATATGATGGATACGAACAGATAGATGCGAGATGACATCGATGGATGGATACGAAGAGTCAACGCGGTATGGATACAAATAAAGCCCTTTGGTCGATGGATATGAAAAGTGTAGTTCTTCCGATCGATACGAACTTGCGAACCTCTGATCGATTCGAATAAGATCGATACGAAGTCAGATGTTCCCTGGCTGCCTTATGGATACGAACAAGGTGGAATACGATGGATTCGAACAGATGGAAGCATGAGGATGGATACGAAATAATGCGACTGTGTTGATTTCCTTAGTTTGCATCAATCATATCTTGAGCATACGAACTCCGATTGACATGAAATTTGGGATGTTGGCTTTTATAGCTTCGCTTGTCATGTCTTCTCAATTGTGGCTCGATCCAGACTCGGACAAAATTTATCGATATCCATAGCAATCCTACGTATAACCGATCTCCGGGATGGACTTTCCTTAGTCTCCAGTCAAGTTCTTGGTATCACGGCCTTGCCAAAAGGCGGGATAACATTTGCCCCCCAAAGTACGTCTTGTGGGAACACGATGTGCAATCTTCACTCTGAATAGTTCCATCTAACTTGTTAAATAGTTATCGTCTCCTCGTGGGAAGTTATAATCTTTGATTGATCCATAGAGATATAAATTATGAAATGTAGACTGCCAACTGTTGTACTGTGTGTTGTTGTAGCTGATTGTTGTATGATATAGATTAGCTGTTTGTAGTTGCAATTGTTTATCAGGTGGGCATTCGACCTATGAAATTTTAAAATTGAAAATTAGCCTGACGTACAAGTATATACGTTAGCCTGACTCTTGTTGACGTTCGCACGTTCACAAGTTGATGTCAGTTTTTTCGTATCGAATTCCGTATCGATCCTCTCCTGAATCGATGTGAAATTCGAGTGGTAACCATGCTTGATGGTTGTTTTGGATTGTCCCTTCGTATCGATCCTCTCCTGGATTGATGTAACAGGTCGGAAGATTGTTCTCGTATCGATAGGGTTGAATTATCCCAACATTATTCTGTGATGATCTTCGCATCGATGGCTGGGAACTTTTCGGCAATTTTCTAGATGATGGATACAAAGTTGCAGTTCATATCGATAGACTAACGAAGGATACGAACAGACCGACTGGTCCCATGTGCACTATTCGTATCGATGGGTACGAGCCTTTATGGGTTATATGTTGATGGATACGAACAATGTAATTCGTATCGATGCGTCTCGAATGGAATCAGAAATAGTGGATATGAATAAGTGCTTCGTATCGATGGAATCCAACATTTCAGGATAATCTTTGTTGCACATTTCATATCGATGAAGCTCGAGCGGTTGGATACGAATAGCCAATTCGTATCGACCTGGGAAGGAACCGGTTGGAAGCGGTCGCGATGACTGGGAGTTGAATCGTTTTTTTTGCCCTCCATATATACATACATGGCTCTACACTTAGAGAAATTTTACTTGCTCATCTTTCCTATAGCTTTCGTATCGATTAAGAGACCCAGGGAAAGGAAAACTGTGCTTGCCTACGAATTGAACTAAACATCAATCCCCTGAACCAATCGTTGAAATCAGGTAAATAATCGAACAAACTCTAAAAATAAATAATGAGATTTGAATTCTCGCATCATTCCATTCGAATTCATGGCCGAATGTTGTTTGGAGGAGTTGATCTTGTGCGAGGTTAAGGAAGGTCTGGGATATTTCTGTTTAGGGAAGAAGAACCTTCGTATCGATGGAGGAGAAGAGAGGGCTTGGCTTCGTATCGAGTCTTGACAGTAACTTTGTGTTGGTGAGTCATTGATCAGGGAAATAGTGAGCTTCGTGTCGATCTTGGAGAGATGGTGGTTCGTATCGATTAGAGTTGATCGATACGAAATCGAGTAGCTTTCAATGGACACGAACCTCGTAACAGGCGATCGATATGAATTTCATAGGTCGGGATCGATACGAAGTTAGGGGCTTCTGATCAATACGAGTTTTCTTTTTACAATCTGATCGATGCGAAGCCAACGTGGTTCGATCGATACGAAGCCAATAGGTTTCTTATTGATACGAAGTGAAAGCTTCGGACCGATTTGAAAGGGAGTATTGATACGAACTGACCTACTCGATCGATACGAACAGTACATCTGGCGACCGATTTGAACTTGCGACCCGATGGATACGAACTAATGACCGTTTACATACTTAAACGTTTGACTCCGACGAGCTTCAGCCTTGCATAACTGGATTTAACTGTTAAACTGTATATTTGACTATCCTTCGAAGCTCGTCGATGGAACTATAACTTAACTGAACTCAATAAACTCTAACTTGGATCGGTCACTCAAGTCTGGATGGCATGGTTGTGACGGTCAGCGATGACGATCACTCCAGTTGAATTTCGAAGCCTCGTTGTTTGCAATGTTTTCTTTAACTCTTTAGAATTTCTCAAGTAACATGTAGCACTACACTTGCACATTCACATTCATGCACATCACACTGGGGAACACATGGGTTTTTATTGTCTAATGATGGTTTCTAACAAGTTGATTAGCTATGGAATCCACAAGTTCACAACAACAGGAAAGTCAGAGTCTGTCTCTTCCAATAATAGAATTGCCAGCCATCGCAGTCGAAGTCATAGACCCTGCTCCGAACGAACTACCTGATGCCACGTTCATCTGCAATCCCCAAGATTCTGTACCGTTCAATGTCTCTGAAGACATGTTGGGACGAGTATGCTTAAGGCATGGATTATCATTGGACGATGTATTATTACCGGGGCCGAACGATAAACCACATGCTCCCCTAGAGGGGTTTACTGCCTTTAATCGCCATGCATGCACAGTAGGAACACTTCCTCCGTTCAACCAATACATTAGGGAAGTGTTGTCTTTCCTCGGAATTGCTCCATCGCAACTACACCCCAATGGATACGCTACGATGAACAGTTTATTTATTGTATTCATGGAGCATCTCTTTCGGCCACCGACTCTAACAGAGATCAGATATCTTTTTAACTTCAAGAGTAGGGGAGATAGCCCATCTTATACATTCCTGGAGGCGGTCAGGAATTGTTAAGTTGTAACCAGATCCTAGACAAGGCTGAGTTACTTCAAAACAGAATGGTTCTACGATGCCCCCCAAGATTTGCCAGCCGGTGGTTAGTCAGACGTAAGTGTTGTAGTCTTCTCCAAGAATTATCAAGATAATAGTAGTTGATGTAAAACTAATATCTTTTTTTTTCTTTATAGCCACAATTTCACGACCTGAAGGTGGGTACTTCAAAGAAACAGTGCGTATCCTTCAAGAAGTTCCAAGTGAAATGAGGGACATCGATTCGGTTCTAACTGACATAAATTTGAGAATCGTTGGACTGATCGAGTGGAATGAAAGCATAAGGCTTGAAGGAACATTGAGGGTGGCCCCGAAGAAGCAGTTGAAATGCAAAACACCCGGGGTCGTAATAACTGAAGGGGGTGATGACGAGAGAACACCCACGGACGATGAACTTGTTGCTGGGTCTTCGGCCGGATTTCAAGAGACAGAAGGAAGAAGAAAAGGCAAGGCCGCTGCTTACAAACGTCCTAAGTCTTCGAGGTGGAAACCAGTTGTGGTTTCCTTGCCGGTTCCCGGCATTAGAATCTCAGAGGCTCCTTCCTTGCCAACAGAGAGTCCTTTTGAAGGGCTTGCCGATATTCCGATTCCGGACTACGTGTCACTTCAATACGACACCGGGTTGGAGGAGCTTGATAGTGCTCTTGACCTAAGCGAGTCGCTTCCTATAAGTGTGGCCGACATTTCTGGTTGGTCGGGGGGTTGCACATACATACACACTTCACGGCACTACACGATTTCCAATCATAAGTTGTTCAGTTCAAGAAACCACTAACTCTGCTTCTCTTTCTCTTTTGCAGATACGATGTCCGAACGAGGGTCGATGTTAGGGAGTCTTCGCTCAGTTCGTTGATCTTCTTCATATTATGAGTCACGCAGGAGAGATAAAGATAGAGACCGCGATCGTGGGTACTCTGGCCAAGAACGTCATGAGAGAGATAGGGATAGGGACTACAGACATCGATCCCGATCCTGCTGTCCTCCTCCCAGAATCCCTACACAAGCTTTAGGCCAAGGAAAACAGCCGACAGAGCCCCCTCGTCACAAACCATCTTTGCATGTTTCTCGGTCCGAGTCGCAACGCCAGAGAACTGAGGTTGAGCCTCCAGTCGTCATTGAACAAGCCATCACCGAGCCCACTAGGGAAGGGGCTATTAAAATTGCTCAGCTAAAGAAAGATTTCCCAAACATATGCTTTGATGGCTACATTTTTCCCCCTCACTTAAAGAGAATTCCATCGGAGGCGGAGAACACAATGCATGATTACATTCATGATATCTACTCCCAGTACAAAGAGTGGGTGAAGGCTGCAGAGAAAGCGTCGAAGGTGGCCTTCGAAACAGGCTAAAATAATCGAAAAGTTAGAATCTGATCTCGCCCAGAAGGACCGCATCGTCCAAGTGCTTGATGATGAAGCCGAGTCCTCTTGGAAATCAGAGATAGAGGCCACCAAAAAGGCCGATGAGGCAAACTCGGCCATGGAGAGGATGAGGCAGACACACTTCGCCTTGGTGGAGCAGATGGGCCACCGAAACACCACGGTCACCGCTGAACGGGACGCTGCTCTGAAAGAACTTGCTAAGCTTAAAGCTAAAATTTTCGAAATCATCAAAGAAAAAGATGATGCAAATAGAGCGGCCCAAGAGGCTTGTGAACAGGCCGTAGTGCTGCGGGGTGAACGGGACACGGCAACGGCTAAGGTCCATGTGGTGGAGTCTGAGGTCGAGGAGAAAGTTAAATCGGCTGAGTCCAGGCTAGAGACGGATATAGAAGATCTCTTGATAACTTACAACGCTAACATACTGAAGCATAGAAATCTAGCCTGGTTCGACGACTACCCGACACATTTGTACAACGCCCGGGGCCGATTGGTTGAGGAGGAGAAGGCGGTGCATCTGGGTGAATCAATCGACGAGTTTGAGCTTGAGAATCGTATGCTGAATGAAGATGAACGAAAGATTCTCCATGCGTCGATGATTTTGCATGAAAAAGAAAAGATCGGCACCCAACACTTGGAGGCTGGAGAAGGTTCAGGTGTTGAGCACCACGATGTAAGTGCTGAAGTTCCCATGCCAACCCAGCCTGAATCTGCACCTGTGGTTAATTCCTAATCGGTTCCTGCTTACAATCCGGATCAGCCGTAGTTGTCTCCGGTTAGAGAACAAGTTTCTGAAGCCGTTCAGCTATCTACGAGTCTAACTGAGGAAGGTACTCTGAACATTCTCTATGCTTATCCAAAATTGGAATTGTCATCCGAAGTAGTTACTAACAGTTCTCTTTTTTTCTCTATCCAGTGACTGGAGTTACATCGATCGTGCCTCCTGCAACTCAAGAATCACATCAGGCGCAGGAGGCCATCATCATTGAAGCGACCACCATAACTACAACTGCACCGACTGATGGAACGCATGAGAGCATGCTTATTTTTGATTAGCAGATGATGGAGGAACTCTTTGGTCATCACAGCGACCCCTTTGCGGACCTACCATTTGTTATGGGTGGAAGTGTACCTGCTATTGGTTCTTCAATGCCAACCACTGATGCTCCCAGCGAGGCCTAAGTAATTCATGAAGAAGAAATATTGGCCGAAATCGACGCTGAAATGGAGGCAGTGGCTCATGGTAGTAGGTTTGGAGGTGGGATGGCGGCATCTGGTCCAGCCCCGTTGAGGATGATATCACCTGGTGGTACAGTTATTGATACCAATGTGCCTATCCCGCCTCCTATAATCGATCTTGTTCCTCCGACTCCACCTTTAGGGAGTATTCCCGTTCACTTGAGCTCGAATGAGGAAGTTGATATTATGCCCCCTCCTGGAGATCAGCCGGAGAAAGGCAAAAGCTCAAAAAGAAAGATAAGTGGCAGCTCTAGTGGGTCAACACCGAAAAGGAAGCCGAAAAAGAAAAGAGAGTAGACGTGCTTCTTCGGTTTATTTTTGGTAGATAGGTAGGGATCTACTTTCGTTTTTCTTTCGTAGGCCGTGTATAGATGTGAGTTCGGCCCCCGCTAGTAGGAATTTTGGAATCAACTTGTACGTAATTTCTTTTCACAGATAGTTGAAATGAAACTTTATTTTGCTTTGAACTTGATGTGTGTTTATTCGCTTAAGTGTTCTAGCATTTGAATTCCTTGTTCAGTACATTTGTGAAGTTTCAACCTTTGAACTTCGTTTGAGTTTATCCGCCAAGTCCTGAAATCATGGCCACAAGTCATGACTGGATGTTAAGTTGAACTTCGATGTTGTACCGCTTCAGTCAATGATTGACACCTAAGTTCTGCCCCAGTTTTAGGGGTGAGTTGAAAAGATCGAATAGCGGTCGCATTTTGCCTTCAATGCATCATGCTTAGCATCATTGAATTGATTGCTAAAACATGGAGAGTTCGAGTGGTTGAATCATACTCGCTCTTTTATCGATGATTGTATCCACGCTCCAGGGATTGTACTTTGTGCGCCGGCGGTTGATCACGCCTACTTGGGTTTCAAGGATGCATCCATGCTCCGGGGACTTAAGGTATTTTACGGACGGTCGATCCCAATCCGGCTCACGTCCGAACTTCAATCCACTCTCCGGGGATTTTGAGTTAACGTTTATACTCTAATTCGCACTTTGGAAATTTAGAGTTAGTTGATGTTTATGCTCCGGTTCGCACTCTGGGAATCCGAAGTGGCAAATAGACGGTCAATCACATATGTCGTGAGTTTTTTAGGATTTCGTTCGCACTCCGGGAACGAAAGATGTATCAGGATCGTGGATGGTCGGATCACATCCACCCCGAGTTAACAAGTGAGGTCGTTAGATGGACGGGTCCATCCTCCTCAACCTTGGTTCAAATACGGGCGAAGTTGTTAGGTGGATGGATCTACCCTCTTCGAAACCGTATTTGTAAGTTTATACTCCAGTTCGCACTCTGGGAATCCGGAGTTATGTAAAGGATTGTCGTGTATCAATCCTTTTTTGACTTTAGTGTGATGGCTTGTCCCCGAGCTCGGGTTTCACTTAGCGAGTGACCGGTCGTATCACAGTCACTCCCTATTTGAATAAATTCCACCGTTTGATGTAACTTAGCTCTCCGTGCATAGTGATGGTCATATGAAGTATTTCAAGTAAATCACAGCTCTGGCTCGAAGAGATTGCACTTTATTGCTGAAATAAGAAAATACGGCAAAGTAAGTTGCCTTATTACAAATTCAAATTTCGAAATGCAGAAACAAATTGCAAATGGAAAATAGACTGAATAAATAAACAATGCCTATTATGTGAAGTAGGTACGAAGACTCTCGCTGTTCCAGGCTCTCGGAAGAGTGAGACTGTCAACGGTCGATAATTTGAATGTGCCATCTCCGAGCTTTCATTCAATAGCATATGGTCCTTCCCAATTTGGCTTCATATGCGAAGGGACCAGATAAATTCTTTTGAGTATGAGATCACCAAGTTCAAAGGTTCGGGGTCGGACCTTGGCATTGTATAATCGGGCGACTCGACTTCGATATACGACTGCCCTCAAGTCAGCCTCTTCACGCTTCTCATCCAAAAAATTGAGAGATTCGGCAAGTAATATAGCATTTGTCTTTGGATTGTAGTATGTCACACGATGAGAAGGTACTTCTAATTCGACTGGGATAACAGCTTTTGAACCATAAGAGAGAGAGAGAACGGAGTGTGACCGGTCGCAGACTTGTGGGTTGTACGGTAGGCCCATAGGGCCATAGGAAGTTCATCGACCCATTTGCCCCCGGCCTTTTCCAGTCGTTTCTTCAGAATGGATTTTATAGCTTTATTAACAGCTTCAACCTGTCCATTCGCTTAAGGGTGTGCAACTGCGGAGAATTTCTTCTGAATGTGGAATCGTTGACAGAAATCCTTAAATTCGGCACCGTCAAATTGGGTCCCATTGTCAGTGATGATGGTACATGGGAGACCAAATCGGCAAATGATGTTGCGCACTACAAAGTTGATCACCTTCTTCGTTGTGATTGTAGCAAGGGGCTCAGCTTATGCCCACTTGGTAAAATAATCAACTGCTACGATAGCGTACTTCGCACTACCTTTGGCTAGAGGTAAAGAGCCTATAATATCGATGCCCCATACCGCGAATGGCCATGGGCTGACCATTTGAATTATCTCAGTAGGTGGGGCTCTAGGAATCCGAGCATGCTTTTGACATTTATCACACTTCTTGGCATAATCTGCTGCATCACGGTTTATAGTCGACCAATAGTATCCATACCGGAGTACTTTCTTAGCGAGTGCTTGCCCTCTGGTGTGATCGCCACATTCTCCTTCGTGTACATCATGCAATACTCATTTGATTTCATCATGAGTGATACACCAGAGTAAAGGAGCAAAGTATCCCCTTCTATACATAACTCCGTTTTGAATGGTGAACCGTGAAGCTTTTCGAAGAATTTGTCTCTTTTCACTTCTACGCTCTGGCAGGGTTCCGTGCTCGAGATAATTTCTGAATGGAGTCATCCATGACTCCCTCTCGGAAACAACATCAAATATCCAATCGGTTTCCATCTAATCGATGCTCGGTGAAGATAACGTCTCTACGGGAACAAGTCCCATTTGCTGTGCTTCACCTGTGCTGGCTAACTTTGCCAACGAATCAGCTTTTTGGTTGTGTTCTCGAGGTATGTAATGGATGGCATAACAGTCAAACTGATTCAATGTCTCCTGAACCTGAGCAAGGTAAGCGGCCACTCTTCGATCTTTGGCTTGGTACTCCCCTCTAACTTGACATACGACCAATTGCGAGTCATAGTAAATTTCCACTGCAATGATTTTCAAGTCTCTTGCAAGTTTCAATCCAGCAAGTAGGGCTTTATATTCGGCTTCGTTATTAGTTGCACAAAAGTTAAACTTTAGAGCATAACATATAGATCGACCTTCAGGAGTTTCAAGTACAACCCCTGCACCCGAGCAACGGTCATTTGATGCACCATCTGTATGCAGCTTCCAGATATACTTGGGAGATTCACTGGTTTTGGGAAAGTCCTCTGGGATGGTAAATTCAACTATGAAATATGCTAGGACTTGTCCTTGGATGGCTCGCCTTGGAGTATAAGTGAGGTCAAACTAACTTAACTCGATATTCCATTTGAGTAACCTACCAGACGTCTCAGGCCGCGTAAGGACCTGTCGTAATGGCTGGTCGATGTAAACAGTGATTGGGTGAGCCTGGAAATAAGGACGGAGCTTCCTCGAGGCAATAACAAGATAATAAGCCAATTTCTCTAGCTTCGGATAATTTCTCTCAGCTCCGATTAACCGCTTGCTTATGTAGTAGACCGGCTTTTGTATTCGGTCCTCCTCCCGAACTAGGGCGACACTGATTGCGTTTTCTGATACCGCCAAGTAAATGTACAATTTCTCATGATCGATGGGCTTTGACAAGATTGGCGGTGTAGAGAGATGTTGACTTAGTGCTCGAAATGTGCCCTCACATTCTGTAGTCCATTCAAAGTTTCGTTTTCCTTTTCGGATCAGATCGAAGAAGGGAATGCATTTGTCAGTGGACTTTGAAATGAACCTGCTCAGTGCTACAAATTTTCCGTTGAGACTCTGGACTTGCTTTATAGTTTTCGAAGTTTCAAGATTTCCAATTGCCCATATCTTTTCGGGATTGGCTTCGATTCCTCGAGCGTTGACGATAAACCCAAGGAATTTTCCAGATGCTACTCCAAAATGACATTTCAAAGGGTTGAGCTTCATTCTGTATTCTCAAAGGATATTAAACATTGACTCCAGGTCTCTAATGTGATCGGTGGAAAATCGCGACTTGACTAGCATGTCGTCCACATATACCTCCATGGTCTTTCCAATCTGGTTAGCAAACATTCGATTAACCAACCGTTGATAAGTTGCCCCAGCATTCTTGAGTCCAAAAGGCATAGCTTTATAGCAATAGAGTCCCATATTGGTTACGAAACTGGTATGCTCCTGGTCGGGCAAGTGCATGGGTATTTGATTATAGCCAGAGTATGCATCCATGAAGGATAAGAGTTCATGTCCAGCCGTGGAGTCTACAAGTTGATCAATTCGTGGAAGTGGAAAACTGTCTTTGGGGCAAACTTTATTCAAGTCTGAGTAGTCAACACATGTTCTCCATTTCCCATTTGGCTTTCGGACTAGTACAGGATTGGACACCCATTCCGGGTATAATGCATCTCGAATGAACCCATTCGTCTTAAGCTTGTCTACCTCTTCTTTAAGGGCGGCAGATCTCTCCGGATCCATACCACGCCTGTTTTGCTTGACCGGGACGTACCACGGGTCAATGCTCAGTGTGTAACTCACGATGTCCGACGAGATCCCACACATATCAGAGTGCGTCCAGGCAAACACATCAAGGTTTACCCAGAGGAATTCAACCAATTCCTCTTGCATTTGTTGGCTTAGCTGAGATCCCCTCTTTATCATTTTCGAGTCATCATTATCGTCGATTGGAACATCGATCGTCAGTTCGGCTGGAGAAGCTTGACTGTCTTTACCTTCATCTTCACTTTCGGTCTCTCGGGTCAAGATCTCTTTGGAATTGGTTGGGGTGCCCGGGCCCAGGCGCTGTTTGTCAATTATCAGCAAAGCAGACACAGAGAGACTCCTCTACGCCCTTTTCTTTTTCTTTCCACTGAGCCTCGCGCAGCTCAACGACGTAACAGGCTCGCCCTACGGCCTGATCCCCTTGAACAACTCCGACACCATTGTCAATAGGGAATTTCAAAGTCAAACACCATGTGGCGATGGCAGCCCTGAATTCGACTAGGGCTGGTTGGCCTAAGAAAGCATTATAAGGGGCGTTTATATCCAACACAACAAACTACAGTATCCAGACTCTCCAGCATTCACCAATTCCCAACTCCACTAGCAATTCCACCACTCCAGTGGGTATAGTTGCACTCCCGTTGAAACCATGAATGCGAGACTGGCATGGCTTCAAGTCTTTAGCCTCTATTCTCATCTAGTCATAAGCTCGTTTAAACAAAATATTCACAGAGCTTCCGCTGTCTACCAAGATCCTCTTCATCCAAGCAGGACCTACTTGAGCTGATATGACAAGCGGATCAATAGTGGGGGCTTCGACCCTGTCGGCATCCCGACCTCGAAATAGGATGTCATCTGCCATCGTTCTTTGCTGTTTGGCCGGAGCCCCATCTTCAGAATTACTACAACATTCAAAGTCCGCATGGCTGATAGAGCTGGCATACGACTCTATTTCCTTCCAGTTTCGGTCTATTGGATGAGGACCACCACAAATAGTGTTTATCACCAACCTCACGCCAGTACGAGCGGGTTCCTCCTGTCTAGTCGGATTTGGTACATGATTTTGATTTGATGGGCCCGCACCTCCGGACTGTGGCACCCGCACAAACTATTCTAACTTCCTCTCTCTTATCAGCTTTTTGATGAGATCATGCAGGTGACGACATTCATTTGTGTTATGGCCATAACTTTCGTGGAATCTACACAATTTTCCCGTTTGAATTTGCTTCTCCGATGACTGTTTCGGAGCAGGCTTCTTGTACTGAATGGCATTGCAGGTTTGTAGATATACATTCTCCAGCGACGTATTCAGGGGAGTATAATTATCAAACATAGGAGCTCTACGCCGTGGACCACGGTTCTGATCCCGTTTTCTATTTTGGTTACCATTGCCTTTTTGCTGATCTTGTTTATTCTGAATATTCAACTGCACTTTTCTGGAACTCTCCCCGGATTGTTTAACAGCAATATTACTCTGAATTCCTTCCACACTAGGCCCCACATCATCCTTCTTCCTAGACTATTTCGCATCCTCTCTTCTCAAGAATTGAGCTACTTTGGAATAGAAACGGTCCAATGATGCAAGGGGTTTTACGGCCAACCAGTTGCTGAATTCAGGATCGGGCTCAATCCCCTTAGTCAGTGCCATAAGGATAGAATTATCATTTAGGTTGCTTATCTCAGCACATGCAGCATGAAATCTCTCTAAGTAACGCCTGAGTGTCTCTATAGGAGCTTGAGTGACACTAGATAAAGTATTAACATCCTTTGGTCTCGCGACATGCATACAAAATTGCTCAATTAATTTTGTTGCTAACTGATCAAAGCATGAGATAGATCGAGGTGGCAGTCGGGTAAACCACATAGTCGCTATGCCCCCCAGTGAAATCGGGAAGCTTTGGCACTTGACTGCATCATCGGCCCGTGCAGCGTTCATCAACCATTCATACTTCAGGATATGCTGATTAGGATCAGAGTTTCCTTCATAAATGGGTAAAGTCGGCATCCTGAACCGCCGAGGTGGTTCAGCATAAAGTATCTCATCAGTAAAAGGGGTATGACTTCGCGAGATTCCCTAGTCGTCATTGCTAAGCCCTTGACTTTCACGGATCATTTGATGGATCATTGCTAACAAATCGGGCATCTGGACATTTGGAGCAAGTTGGGCCAAGGTGCGGTCGGGTTCCACAATGCGGGGAGGGGCCGGTCGCTATCGAAGGTCCACGTCTCGCCTCGTTGGTTCTATGTCTTCGAGGACGTAAGGCTCAGGATGGTAATCACGTCGGTGATGGTTCAGATCTGTTCGATTTTGGGTCTCAACGCCCAAATTAGTAGCTGTCGTAGTACGATTATCAGTAACATGATGCGGGGTAGCGCCTCCTCGGGAGGAGGGTCTAGTCTGATGGCTTGTTGACGGGCCAACTCTCAGTTGCCCAACATTCAACGTGTATTGATGCCCAGTGGCCTGTGTGTAGCTTCCGTCTAGCCGTTGGCATGTAGATCTGTGGTGATAATCAGAAGAGATTGAACTCTCGGTGGAGGAATGGGAAGCCTGATCCCTCCTGGATCTCCTTCGTCGTTGACGGTTCAGTTGGTTGGCTAGTTCCACATTAGCACGGAGCTGTTGAGTGAGCTGTTGGCGGCTTTGAGTCAATACTTGCATTAACATATGATATTCTCCCCTAGTGATAGGGCCTTGTGGATCAGATGGTCCGGTAGCATTCTGATCAACTGGCGGCAGTTGCACGGGATACTGTCTGTCTCGTCCTTCAGGATCTACAGCTGTGGAAGTAGTCCTTGTGTTAACCATGATGGATGATGAAACTCTCTCCTAGACTTGTAGCAAATCTGAATAGGATGGAAGAACTTCTGAAATTGAGATCTAGATCTTCTCCTTGGATGTTTGCAATCCGATATCGGCAGTAGATCCAATGGGAAGAAGAAAAAAACTGGATTTTTTCTCAGTGAAAGCACCAAAGTGTTTGTACCAAAATAGGGAACAACACTCTTCGGAAGGGTTTGAAGAGATAAAATGAAGAAATTAAATGGAAAAAGAGGATTATCTAACAAACACTTCAAAAACAAATAAGAAAATACGCAGAAACACAGAAATTTAGAGTGGTTCGGCGTGTTGCCTACGTCCACTATGAAATTGATGATTTTATTGATGTTTTCTTGCTGATTACAACTGATTACAGCAGATTACAGTGGTGAAATTTGAGTACAACAGTAGCCTTGTAGTGCAAAAGTGTTTTCGGTAGAGTCTGGATGTCAGAGAGCCAAAAGATCCCTTTTATGTAAGCTCTAAGGTGCTATTTATAGGCGTAGGATGCAAATATCTTACTCAGATCTTGGGAGACCTCTTCTGGCACGTGGGTGGGCCCACGCTATCGATCCCACGTGATTTGCACTCAATCCATGATCGATACGAATGAATTTCGTATCGATCAAGATGTGGTCCAATCGAGTCGAAATTTGGCATGGACGTTCTTTGAGTTGTACGTAAGCTCCTGTGAAAATTTCATAGCATTTGGACTTGTGGATCGCAAGTTATGATCGATACGAATTCGAGTCTTCGGTAGGCTGTTTAGTTCGAATCGATCCTTTTGTATCGCTCTGTTCGAATTGATGTTGAGCATGCGTCTGCGAGTTGACGTGGCGCTTGATTTTAGGATCGCTCCACTTTTGATGCCGAGTTGACTGAGTCATCCCAAGGTTTTTGCCTTGTTCGTATCGAAGACCGTTGCCTTGTTCGTATTGATGGAAGCAGCCTTGTTCGTATTGATGAAAGCAGCTCAATTCGTATCGATGGAGGTGACTCAGTTCGTATCGAGCACTGTGGCTCTGTTCGTATCGATTGTGTGGTCTTGTTCGTATCGATTGAAGTTGTTCCAAGTTGATGGATACGAACAACGTATAATATGATGGATACGAACAGATGGATGCAAGATGACATCGATGGATGGATACGAAGAGTCAATGCGGTATGGATATGAATAAAGCCCTTTGGTCGATGGATACGAAAAGTGAAGTTCCTCTGATCGATACGAAATCGCGCGCCTCTGATCTATTCGAATAAGATCGATACGAAGTCAGATGTTCCCTGGCTGCCTTATGGATATGAACATGGTGGAATACGATGGATTCGAACAGATAGATGCATGAGGATGGATATGAAATGATGTGACTGTGTTGATTTCCTTAGTTTGCATCGATCATATCTTGATCATATGAACTCCGATTGACTTGAAATTCGGGACGTTGGCTTTCATAGCTTCGCTTGTCATGTCTTGTCAATTGTGGCTCGATCAGGAATCGGATAAAATTTATCGATATCCATAGCAATCCTGCATATAACCGATCTCCGGGATGGACTTTCCTTATCCCTAGTCAAGTTCTTGGTATCACGGCCTTGCCAAAAGGCGGGATAACATCCAATCAATTTGGATGTGGCCGATTCAAAATGCCTGATAACACTTGCGCTCCAAAGTATGTCCTGTGCTGAACATGACATGCCTTGAATCGAAGCAAGTTATAGTCGTCAGCAAGAAATGTATCCAGTTTTCTGAACAGTTTTTATCCTTTCGTCGATCTGTTTTCCTAAAGTGTCGTATCTCCCTTTGACCGTCATGCCACTTTGTCAATTTCCAATAGTATAAACACAGGATTATATTCCATCAGTTGCTATCTATGTCCAGTTCTATGGGGCTAGTAAGCTTTTGTCTATCTGATCCAGTCTCGACCTTGAAAGCTTTAGGTTTGAATTTAATTTCTATCGATTTCAAAAATTGAACTTTTAGAACATTCACATGCATGTTCTGGCATGCACTCTTGTCGTTGGCTCCTAGATGTGTTAGCACGCTCATGGGTCGTTGCTAATTTTCATTGAATTAGATGCAATTTCATTGCATTTTATATATATGTACTTTATATAATTTTCATGTCCATGTTTCCATGCACATAGGGTTCGTAACCGATCCCTTCTCTCTCTCTTTCTCTTTCCCTTTTTTTTACACATAGGGCCGATCCCTTCCTTTTTCTTTTTTGTTCATGGGAATCGGTATTCTTCTAGTCGGTCCTCCCTTTCTCTCTTATATATATATATTAGGGATTAGAATTTTGTTCCCTAGGGTAGGGATCTTACCCGATCCCTAGTACTTGAAGGATTTAACCGATATTTCACTTTGTAAACAGAAAAGTGGGCCGAACCTTTGGACTCCATATATAATCTATCATTCGACTTCCCTTCCTTACTTTATTTCATTTCTTTGACTTTCTTGTTTCCTTAAAACTCGGTTCTGAACCTTCCCTCTCCAATTTGCTTCTGATCCCTCTTCTCGAATCAAACACCACTTCCATCTTTAGGTCAACCATCCCTTCCTACTAAGGATCATCATTCTACCTTCGATTCGAATCGAAATATAGAATCTACCTTTGAGCAACTCATTTTCTATACATTTAGGTAGGTTCTCTTGTATTAACCTTGGCCCATGATGAGACAATGGGTTTTGTTTGTGTTAATCATGGGTTAAGTTTGGAAGAGATGAGATGGATGATGGTGATGTGAGGTTCGATGAGGTAGTAGAGAAGCAGAAAGTAAGAAAAGAAGCACGAAGGAAGCATAGGGATCGGTCATGCATCGTGTGTGAAGCATGGAGGAATCGATTGGAATGTAGGTGAAGGAGAGGGATCAGAGTTAATGTTTGAGGGAAGTGTGAAAACGTTAAAGTAGAGGGATCGGTATTGGAGTTTGAGTAGGAAGAGATCGGTTGCATTGTTAAGTGAAGGGATCGGCTATTCATGAAGTAAGGAGGGATCGACTATTGGCTTCGGGAGAATTATGAAAGCGGCTAAGCCGAGGGATCCGTAGTGGTGTGTTTATGCATGGAGGGATCGGTCATGGGCTCTTCGAGAGGTATCAGTTGTAATAAGAGAAAGGGATCGGTTATTTTTAGATAGAGGGATTGGCTATGGGTACATAGCTGATTCTAAGTTTTGAATTGAACTTGAAAACTAATCCATATTCACTTGCATGAGCAATTAGAACCAATCCCATCTCAATGAACTTGAGAATATGACGATAATGAACAACACGACTTACTTATAAAACTTTGAATTTGAAATCGAACAACTAAACTACCAAGACTTAGAATATGGACTAAAACTTAACATATGGACTTCAATAATGGACTTCACACTTCGATATGCTGATGGTCGATCCCAAAGCTTACACAACCGATCAATTTAAATGCCACTTGAAACGGTCAACAATGACGGTCACTCTGGTCGGAATCCAAAGTCTCATCACTTGCTTTTGCTTTTAATTTTGAGCCGTTTATCTCTGCACTGCATAACACTGCACCACACTAGTTTACACTTAGCACGGGGGGACAGGTAAAATTTTTTAATCTCGATTATCTACTGAGTTTAGTCGATATGGGCTTCAGACGTTTAGAGCGTTTAGCCGCAATGCCTTCTAGACAACCTTCACAACTTAGCAATCCTGGAGCCGAGTCAAATTCTGCAACTGCTTTCAGCAGAATTTCCCTTGATCGTCAAATTGAGCGACCGGAGGTTTCCAGTCCATTGACCGACCTTTTCTCTAATGTTCCCATCCTTCGTGGAAGATATAAGTCTTTCCCTCGACGCTATAGAAGGTGCTACATTTCTAGATAACCCGACGGATTCCCAAGCCTCCAGAATTGGCAAGGCCACTGTTCGTATACTATGCTCTAAACATGGGACTCCATTTGGAGATGTCCTAGTCCTTCAATGAATGATAGGGCTCATTTGCCCACATAGGGATATACGACATGCAATAAATTCATGTGCTGGGCCGGATGTGTGCCACCTTTCAACTCTTTTATCGAGAGATGCTAAATTTTCTAGGAATAGCTCCCGCTCAGCTGCATCCGAACAACAATGCTTTTCTTCATGGCACTTTCTTGCTATTTATGGATGTTCCGTTCCTCCCGCCATCTCCTGAGGACATCAGGTTCATTTACAATTTCAAACGATGGACATGGATCCTTTTTTACTCATTCCTCGAGCCTTCGCCCAATTGTCAAGTTTTAACTGGCGCTTGGAACAAGCTCGGCATCTTTAAACACGAATGCTTCTACGTTCGTTGTCTGCCTGGCTTCGCGAGATGATGGTTGGAAGGATGTAAGTGTTGTCTTCAGTTGCAATCCGTGCCACCCTAGTTGAGGACAGGGACATCAAATCCCTTGTAACCAATGAATGGTTATCTCTTTTTAGGATGTTAGAAGAAGGTCGCAGCATCGGGTTTTCAGAAAGCACTGCACCACCAAGGAATGCTGTGAAACAAGAAGGCGGCACCAATAGCCCTCTCATGGCCTTAGTCAAGGGGGCTCAGGATGAAGCTGAAGAGGGTGAATTAGAGGTGGTGAAGCCAACAAGCTTAGCGATGCTGACACTGGTTTAAGGCAATGTACTTATGGTCGAACCATTACAAGGTGCGCAATCTCATATACCCACAAGAAGAAGAAAGCTCGCTTATAAGCTCTGTAGGAGAAAAACTGCTAAATGGCTCGAGTTTATAATCACCTCTGTTGAAGAAGAGTCTTCCTCTCAATATACAGAAATTTTGATGAAAGGGTTTTCGAATCTTCGATCCCTAATGATATCATGACTTATGACTTCTCCAACATCAATATTGGGGGGCTCAATTCTCCCACCATGATTGGTGATGACATTCCTGTAGGATCGTTTTCACCCTAGAGGGGAGGTGAATAGGGTGATATTAATAATAATAAAAATTAATGTGGAAATAAAAACAATCACAGATAATAATGCAGAAGAGATCGCACACAAATTCACCCAACTTCGGCAAAACCCTGCCTACGTGCTGCCCCCAAGGTTTCTACTAGAAATTAAGTAGTCAGACGCTTACACACGTAAACTTGTGACACCCGCTAATGACTAACCTAACTCTACGCTCAAAACCCTACCACAACTCAGCCACTGAGTTGCGAATTCTCGAACTACACCACCGTAGTTCGTAACCTAGTCACACGACTAGAGAGTTACACAATTTAAAAAGAAAATTACAAAATAAAATGCAAATAAGTAAAATAAATAAAACCCTATTATTAATAACTCTAAGCCCAAAACAATAATAGAGTCGGCCCACTTATTTAATAAAAGACAATCTTCCTTTTTTTTCCTTTTTCTCTGTGAAATGAGTTCGACCTCCTTCTCTTCAAAGTTAGGGTTTCTCAAATTAATGAAGCCACCGATTCAAACTATTTGATTGAATGATGATCTTTCTTCAGTTTTCTTCGTCAATCAACTCATGGCTTTGATACTATTGTTCCTCAATTAGCCTACTGCATCAATTAGTGATCTTTGATTTGATTTGCATCCACTTCAGTGACGAGTTTGAATGCTACTTTGAATTTGTAAGTGATTTGTCTCTTTTCGATATTTGTTTATGCTCGATTTGATTGTTCTCGAACTCGTGAGTTTCTGCAAATGATGATGTTGGGTTTAAATAGGGAACGAAAACCCTATATTCACGTTCGTATAATTCTATTTGAATTTTTCGTGATTTTATCACTTGCGTTGAATTTTGATTGTATGCTTTTGTTATTTGCTAACTTGTTCTTTGTATACGAGTTACTCCGTGAATTTGAAATTGCTCCGTTCTTTCTCCTATGACTTCGGCATTTGAGTTTTTGAGATAATCTGGACTTGTTCGCTCTCTTGACTTTGTTCCAATTTTGCTGGCTTTGACTTGTTCATTGTTTCCTTATAACTTCTGATTTTGTTCAAAAGCTTGACTCACGGCTTCACAGTTTTTACTGTATATTAGTGTGTCACTCCATGTATATACATACATATATGTATGTATATATGTGTGTGATGGCTCTGGTATCAATTCTGAACTTGTACTTGTGTAAAGCTGGTGTCCTGTTCTGATCATTGCTATGTTGGTTGAAGTCTGATTCAATATGTTTTGTTGTTTTATTGCTTGTAGTTGCAGATACACATGTTTGCACTTGGTTCGAGCACACTGGTGTGTTCTTGTTATTGTGTTCTGGTTTGGTTCGCCTGAGTGTTGTATGTAGTCTTGTTAGCCTTGCATGTTTGTGTGAGTTTTGCATTCACCACTTTGAGTCAGTTGCTTTGAGCCCACTGTGCGTTGAACTTATATATGTCTTGTGTACATTGATCTGTGTACTCTAGCATCATTGTGAAGTCTTGTTGCATTTTGGTGTTGAGGCTTTGTTGTTGAATTTTTTGAACTGGTTTCACTTCAGTTACAGTCATTGTTGTATGTGGTTCCTGAGTTGCTTCGAGTTATGTTGATCTGCACTGTGTCTTGGTTGGAACTTTACTTGTGCACTGGTCTTGTCTGGTTTCCACTGCATATATATGTCTACATGTGTGTTCACACATGTATATATGCATGTTGTGATGCCTTGTTCTACTTGATGATCTGGTGTCACCTCTGTGTCATTGTGTCTTCATGTGTTCATTTGTGCGTGTACTGGGTTGTACATTTGTGTGTTGAATGTGTGGTTTCATGTCTTCGAAACTGTTCTATGGTTGGCCTTGGTTCTGGTTACATGTGCACTGCCCTGGTTTCATTTGTACACACTCATGTCCTGCATTTTGGTCTGGACTTCATATTGATCTTCCTATGTGTATTATGTGGTTTGATTTGGTCTCCTTGCATTTAACTGGAACCACTTGTGTACACCATGTACTTGTGCCATTGATCTGGATGTACTTGTATCATTGGACGTCTTGTTGTTGCACTGGTTTAATGTTGAATCTGGATTACTAATGTGTTCACTTGATTCTGGTTTCATGTGCAGTTTGGTCTTGGTACACTTTATGTTGAGTTGCCTTGTTGCATTGAGTCCAATATTGTCAGTTGTTTGTTGAGTTCAAGTGTCATTGACCTTCTGTCTATTTCATTGAGCATGTTCACACGAGTTTGTTCACTTGCTTCATTTAGTTCATATTGTCTTGACCATTGGCTTGTTGAGTTCATACCTTTTTCTTTTGTAACTGATGTTGTATTATGGTCTTGAATTCTTTTGAACTAGGTGTGATGGTGCACTTTGTTTCTAGTTTCACTTGATCATCGATTCAATCTTCACCTGGTTGTCACTCCATATATATGTTCACACATGCATCCATGTATGCTGTGTACTTCATTGTGGTTGCTGTTTTGCATTGTTGTCATGTGACCTTGAAGTCTTTTCCAGTTGCATAAACATAATGCTGCTCTGACCCATTCAGTTGAATATGTACATGACTTGTGGCATCTTATGTTGCCTCTGTTTTATGTGCAATGCCCTGGTGCCATATGTATTGTCATGCTTTCGTGTTAAATTTTTTTGGTCGAGCATTTTCACTTGATTTGAATTGACCCTTGACTGGTTGTATGTGTGGATTTGCATTCATGTTGAATTCCATTGCTTCTTTGTACATGTATGATTTAGTGGTCTTGTTCCACTGGTATGGTGAGATTGTTTCCTCCGATTCATGTGTACTGATGTCTCTTGGCTGAAATTTGAGATGCTGAGGCAATGCATATGTGTACGTGCACACATGTGCATATGCAGGCTCTTGTGCTCATGTTGTGAATTTATTTGTATTGCACCTGAATATTTGCACTTGAGTTGAATCCAGCTTTTGCATGGGTTTGACCTTGTGCACACTTGTCCCTACAATTTTAACAAGCAAGTGTATATCGATGTGCACGGCCTTCTAGCATGTACAGTTATACATTGTGCATGTCACAAGTTGTTCGTATAGAATTAAAAAGTAAATGATGACGAACAACCCAAATAACTGAGGCAAGTAGTATATTCAAACACACACTTCACTATTCACTGCAAAATATTCCTTTTTCAATTTTACTGCGTCAGTGTTTATTTTTGCCGATAATTCAGATGCTGGATACAAGCTGGAAACAAATTTGAAGATCAAATACGAGTGAATGAGTGATATGTAGTGAGGTGATAAATTGTAGATTGATGTTGTAATTGAAAATGTATTGTAATTGAAACTTGTATAGTGAGAGCTTGAAATTGTACTATTCAAAATTGTAATAAAATATTTGTTTGAATATGAATTCTGAGTTATTTCTTTTATTCAAAAAATATTTATTTAATTATGTGAAAAATAAAATAATATAATAACAAATACATTTAAACAAATATATATATATATATATTTATTATCATCAAACGAAAATCATATATTAGCATATTCTATGATTCCTCCCACTAGTAGAAGGGAAAACACTCCTATAAGGAAGGCTACAATAACTGGTCCATCGGGGGGACACTAGGACACTCACAATCACGGTACTTCATTGCACAACTTTTGTCTATCTTTTATTTGATGGTCACTTATACACTCTTGTTTGGTTTGCAAGTGCGATGTCTCAATCCCATGCCTTTGATCGCTTGAGGAGCTCTTCAACAGAGTATAGATCCAGTCGCGGTCCAGACTCGAGTAGGCATCGAGAGAGAGAGATGACAACCGGGAAAGAAGTCGTCGTTCAAGGGAGTCTTCATCTTGTAAACTTAAGTCCCAATCTCAATCGTCTCATTAGGAATTTCAGCACAATCTTCCTGTACATAGCGGTGATCAAACTTCTTCCGATGCTCCTCAAATTGCTATGCTGGTTGAGCATTATTCAGGTTCATCTAGTTCCAAACAAACCCACGATCATAGGTCGAGCAAACACCCAATTGTTACTTCTGATCCAGCTTTGATTACTGCAGCTCCTGAGGCTTCCACGGTAGAAAAATTGGCCGAACTTAAGGTCAATTTTCCAAAAATTTCTTCGATGGGCTTAAGTTCCTTCCTTCCATTCATACAATTCTAGGGAGTGCTAAAGCGAGTTCCCTTGCATGCACCAATGACGTTGTTGTGCAGCACGAAGCATTCCAGCATTTGGCCAAAAAAATCTCTGAGGTATCTACCGAAAGACAATATGAAACCGATCGTCTCAAGCTAGAGGCGATCCATGATAAAGACATAATTAAACATCAAGATGATGAGATCTCGGAGTTGATAACGAAGCTAGCCGCGGTAGAAAAGTGTGCCAAAGAAACATCCTAGGCGGTAAGTCATCTTGAAATGACTCACAAAAAGGAACTGGATGTTGCCCTCAACCGTAGCGGTGTACTTGCTTTGGAAAAAGATACAATGCACAAAAGAGAAAAACATTTTGGCCCACCATGTTGAGGAACTCGAAGAACTCTTTAAAAAAGAGAAGGAAGAAAAACTCGAAGCTTAGGAGGAGTCGCAAAGATATTGCGAAGAGGCCGTCGAAACCCGGGGAATGAAAATTAAACTTAACGAGTAACTCGCTCAAATTGAAGTCCTCAAGGAAGGAAGTGGTAAGAGAAGCAGGCTGCAATGAGGTTAGAGAGAAGATCAAGGCCTAGTTAGAAGATGCCAAAGAAGCTGGTCGAAATGAGATTATGGACATGTTCGATCATCAGATCGTTAAATATAATGCTAAAGTCCTAATCCATTGTGATCTAAGTTTTCTTAGAGAGAGCTATCTTGAATCGCTCGCTGAGGCTTGGGAATATATTGTTGAAATGAAGAAGAAAGCCCTTGGTGAAGCTGATTTAGATAAAGAAAAACTAGTATAGGAGGTTTTTCGTGGGATGAACCTTTAGACCTTGCTGCTGCGAGGCTCTGATAATTTGATATTATAGCACCCTCCGACAAAGGGAAAAACATTACCGAGTCTTCGGAGTCTGATCCCAATGGCCCCCTTCACTTCAAACAGCCAGAGCATTAGTTTCACTTGGCCTGGGACAGGACCCAAGGTATGATCCGGATAGACCCGACTATTAATCAAAGGTGCTGACTCCTATTATAGTGGGGAGCACTCTGACGATAACTGAAAGTCAGCCGGACATAGGTATCCCGCTTTATTCTCCATAATTCGAGAGATTTCATTCCTCATGCCCAAAAGTCATGGGCTTATTTTCTTATTTTCGCAAATCTGTAGGTCTTCCGGGTCCCAGCTAAACTCTTGGAAGCGGTTTTGTCGTAGAGCGATAATCGATATCCACTTAAATTCCAGTGGCCACCGACATTCCAAGGCCCGATGCTTAAGTTATTTAATGCTTGATGATAAAAAAAACTAACGACCAGTCACTGCCAGACGAATCAGATGATGTTATGAGTAGTCGAACCGCACTCATCTATTTGTTTATACTCACATCCGCACTCTGGGGATAAGAGTTAGTTAGCGGACGATCGGATCGCCCCTAATTTTGTGTTTATACTCCAGTCCACATTCTGGGGACATCGAGTTATTTTGAAAAATAGTTGGACCGTACGTTCCCTATATGATTGATTTCCCCCCAAATCCGAGGTTTAACTTAGCGAGCGATCGGTCGTATCATGATCACTTTTGATTCATGTTTGTACCATTACTCGGTAGAATTAACTTGGTTATCGGATGGTCGAGTCACATCCATTCCTCATTAGGTATTCCGTCCAACGGGTTTTGAGCGAGAATCATCAAATGAACGATCGAACCATTCTCAATTTGCTTAGTTCAATCGAGAAATTATGTAATCGGCTAGCTCTGAACTCTGGAAACCTGCTCGAACATATCAATATTAGTTAGTCGGGTATCAAAACTAATATGTCATGCTACAACAATCACAAATATGAGGGAAATTTAAAACTTTATTTGCCAAATGGAAAGAAATGACATAATTTGTCTTATTACACATTTGGAAAATAAAATGATAAAGAAAATTTGGAAATTGAATACAAATAAATGAAAAAGAATAAACTAAGTGAAATAGCATTGTAAATGCTTGTTATTCCACGCTCTTGGGAGTGTGACGCCATTAACAGTCGATAGCTTGAAGGTTCCCTCTCTAATCTTATGTTTAATGACATTTGGTCCTTCCCAAGTAGGATTCATGTGCGACGGGGCAGGAAAAACTCGTTTTAAGACAAGATCGCTGATTTTAAAGGTTCTAGGTTAGACTTAAGTGTTGTAGGATCGGGCGACTTGGTGTCGATGTGCAGCTGCCCTCAAATCAGCTTCTTTGCGCTTCTCATCTACAAAGTTTAGAGATTCTAAGAGGCGATCTCTATTCATTCTGGGATCGTAGTAGGTCACTCGATGAGAAGGTATTTCGAGTTCAATAGGAATGATGGCTTCGGAGCCATAAGCAAGGGTGAATGGTGTATGGTTAGTCGTGGACTTATGGGTATTCTATAAGCCCATAATGCTGTTGGGAGTTCATCTCCCCACTTGTCCCTAGCCATTTCCAAACGCTTCTTCAGAATGTACTTTATGATTTTGTTCGTAGCTTCGACTTGCCCATTTACTTGAGGGTGAGCAACTGTCACAAATCTCTTTTCAATATGATGTCGATGGCAAAAATCTCTGAATTCAGCGCTGTCGAATTGAGTCCTATTATCAGTTATGATGGTTTGTGGAAGGCCAAAATGACAGATGATGTTCCAAACAATGAATTTGGTTACTTTATTCATTGTGATCGTGGCTAAAGGTTCTGCTTTGGCCCATTTGGCGAAGTAACCAACTGCGACAATGGCATACTTTGCACCACCTTTAGAGATCGGTAAGGAACCGATAACATCTAAGCCCCATATGGAAACAGACATGGACTAACCATTTATGTGATTTCCATCAACAGAGCTCTCGGAACTTTTGCATACATCTGGCACTTGTCACATCGCCTAGCGTAATCGGCAGCATCTCGGTTGACAGCAACGGAGTATTTTCTTTGCTAGAGTTTGCTCTCTAGTGTGATTGCCACATTCCCCTTCATGAACTTCTTTTAAGACTCATTTTACTTCATAATGAGCGATATACTGGAGCAGGGGAACAGAGAAACCCTTTCTATACATGACTCCTTCCGGAGTGATATACCACGAAGCTTTGCAAAGGACTTATCACCTTTCATTCCTCCATTCGGGAAGGACTCCCTGTAGCAAATAGTCTCTAATCGGAGTCATCCACGACTCCTTCTCAAGCTCCATCTCTAGTACACGGTCGATTTCCATTTGGTTTATGCTTGGAGCGTTTAGTACTTTGACTGGAACCAAGCCCATCTATTGTGCATTCCCAGTGCTAGTAAACTTTGCCAATGAGTCAGCGTCTTTGTTTTGATTCCGGGGAATGTGCTCGATGTCATAATATTCAAAGCCAGTCAATTGCTCTTGGAGTTGGATAAGATAAGGGGCGAGTCGTTGCACTTTAGATTGTTAATCTCCCCTGACTTGGTATACTACCAATTGTGAGTCACAAAAGATTTCAATGGTTTTTATTCCCAGTTCTCTAGCAAGTTTGAGTCCAGCAATCAAAGCTTTATACTCAGCTTTGTTGTTCGTTGTAGGGAAGTCAAGCTTCAAAGCGTAGCAAGTTGATCGATCTTCCGGAGTTACTAACACGATTCTAGCTTTAGAACAACAATCATTAGATGCTCCATTCATATACATTTTCCACCAAATGGCTCTCTGAAGGAGATAAGTAATGTCAAACTGACTCAGTTCGATTTTCCACTTGAGTAACCTTCCAGACATCTCAGGTCGTTATAGGACCTATTATAATGGCTGATCGGTGTAAATGTTGATAAGATGAGCCTGAAAATATGGGTGGAGCTTTTGTGAAGCAATCAACAAGCAATACTGTAACGACCCGATATTTTCAACCATTTGCATCTGCACATGTCGGACTTGAATTGCTCAAAATACCGCGTTGTAAATAAAATTTGGCAAATCTCAGAATATACAGTAAATAAATATAATCACAGATTACAGACACAGAGTAAAATAATGCAGCGGAAGTAAAAGAAATAGTTGTTCATGAAGCTACTATATAAATATAACAGAGTTACATAAGATACAACAGAAGAAATAGAGTACAACAGAAGTCTAAATACAATAACCAAGTACAAGCTGAGTAGAACAACAGAACTGAAATAGATAGGACAAGACAAGCAGATAATCTCCAGCGATTCAAATCTCCAAGAGTGTGGAAATCCAAATCCGTGAATAACTCAGGCTGACCCGAGCGTAAAGCAAAACACAAAACAATCGAGTCAGGACAATATATACTTATATAATGTAAACCAACTCAAGTGAACTGTAATAAAGGTACAAGTAACTTAAAGAATGCTTGGGATTGCCCATTCTTTAAGGATCCGTTAAACTATTTACAATGTAGTAATATATGCTATATACAGTAGTGTCTAATTAGTAAAGTATAATCATATAGAAAATAGCGTTAAGGGGATGGTGAACCTTAACGCGGTCGGATCTTTAAACCAAAATCGTAGTGGGCTCGATATGGTAGGTGACACGGCACACAAGGCAATGCCAGGGTAGATATACCAATTACGCACACGGACTGATGGAAACGCATAGCAGCCACTACCGCTCCACCTCGAACAACACTCCCAAATCAAGGGTGCGCACCAAATCAATCACAAGTAATAGAATGGAATCGAAGAAGTGTGTCCGATAAGAGGTGCTACCTCACTGGTTCGAGATCGCTCCTGTTTTAGCCACCTTATGCCAACTCACGGGAGTTGGGTCCACGCATATACCTTAGGATCGTCGTCACCATCCTACTTCATTCTGAAAACTCCACCGCGTACACAGTTGTCAAAGTGGTTTTCGGTATCGACAGAGAGTATGTCCATATCCGATCCCGGTCTCTTTAACAACCAATCGTTATTATAACCCGTGGTTATAATTTAAAAACAGTTTATACTTAAAAATAGAATATCATTTCAAAACCAAATCTTTATCAAAATAAAGATTAAATCACTTCCAAACCATTTCAATATATTTAAAATATCATATCATTTCAAAACTTCATTTCAAATCATTTCAATATATCAAAATATCATATCTTTCCAAAACTTCATTTCAAATCATTTTAATATATCAAAATATCAATCTTTCCAAAACTTCATTTCAAATCATTTTAATATATCAAAATATCAATCTTTCCAAAACTTCATTTCAAATCATTTTAATATATCAAAATATCATATCCTTTCAAACTTCATTTCAAATCATTTTAATATACCAAAATATCATTTGAGTTCAAATCTAAATATTCAACTTTAAATACCTTTTAAATTTAAAGATATAATTCATTTATTATCATTTCAAGTCACCTTTTAAATAGTTTATATTTCAATCAAAATAATTCATTTAAACCATTTTAAAGTGTAATTATTATACTTTCAAATCAAATATTAAAATTTCCAAAGTTTCAATTCAATTCAATCATTTATTTCAATTAAATTTCCATAGACCATTTCAAATCTTATAAATTTCAAATATAGATTTAATCCACAAAATAACTATTCAAATTATAAAATATATTCCAAAGCTTTATTATCCTATATTTCATAAGTCCAATATCTTTTAAATAGATTCAAATTACAAGTAAACCAATTATTTTTCATACTAATATAAACTTCAATTATTTATTCCAAGATTTAATATCATTTCAAATTCATTTCAAAATATCAAAATATCATTTCAAAACATCATTTATTTAATTTAAATTTAAATACCATTTAATCACATTTCAAAATAGTTGTATTTCCCAAATCAATTATCCCATTTAAATCATTTAAAGTCAATTCATTATATTTAATAATTAAATATTTAATTTCCAAAATTTTAATCTTTTTCAAAGATCATTTATCCATTTAAGTTTATTAAAACAATGAAAATTCAACTTTTGCAGCACTTAGGAAATGCTACGAAATGTTATGTTTTAAAACAGTTCATTAACAAAAGACAGCATTTAAAATGCTGTAATATCTTAATTTAGTTTCAATTAAGATTTAGTTAAATTTAACAACTATAGCACTAACAAAGTGCTATAATAACCCTTAGTTCAAATTTTCTATTTGGTTCATTTAAAACAATTACAGCATTTTCCAATGCTGTAATATCTTTACATTACATTTCAAAAATGCTGTCAAATCAAATTTAGAGTTTTATTTTTCACTTTCATACATAATTAACTTTTAATATAAATCATTTTTAACTTATAAAATCATATATTTTCACAATTTAAAAACAATCATTTAAATACCTTTATTTCTATGATTTTATAAAGTCAAAATTCCATACAAAAAAATCAAGTTGAATAACAATTAAATTTTCATTTCTTTAATTAAATTCTTAACTTAACAACTAAGTTTAAATTTCCAAAATATAACTTATTTCCATTTATTTTACTTAATTAAAATTTCACCTTTAAACAAATTTCACAAAAATTCAATTTAAGTTATATTTCCAAATTCAGCTTAAATATTCATTTATTTCATATTTTAAGTTATACAAAATCATTAACACTTTATAAAATCATTATTTCTTAATAAAATCATTAAATTCATCTTTTAAATCAAATTTGTCATATATTCATACTTTACATAAATTCCATTTATAAACAAAATCATAAATTCCAAAATTGACTTATATTTCAAATTCTACTTCACCATTTACTTAATTCACTTATTTAATTTGTAGAAAATCACAAATATTTAATAGAAATCATTTTAATAAAATTTAAATCAAAATATCATAATATTTACATTTTAAAAATATTTTTTAAAATTTCAAAAAAGTACATAAACCACGGGTCTGTATAAAATTTTCTAGCCTAGGTCAAGTGATACGGATATGTATCATTTCAATCCGCAGTTTACAAAGAAAACCGGGTTCTATCATTTCAAACTCGCAATCCCAAGTTAAATAAAATAAATAAAAAGTCGCTCAGGCTTATCATTTCAGCCCATAACGATCTTTCCTTATTCTAAAGTTCGTTCGGGTATGTATCATTTCAACCCATAGTGATTCTAATATACAGGGAACTTGCAGTGTGACAAACTGATAGAATGAACAAAATAACATCATATAACAGTAATAGATGATATAACATATGTAATAACAGAGGTAAACATTATATGATCATAATATAACAGTTATAACAGGATGATATAATTTTACAGATTCAAAAGGTGTCAGTTTACTAGTTACATAAGTACACATCGTCTGGTGAGAATTACTCACTTGTTTAAAGCTGGAGATCGCTACCAAAGCACACAACACAAGCACAATGAAGGCACGATGACATGGATATGACTTGAGAGTGGAGAGCCAAAGCAATTTGACTTGATAACATATACACAAACAATATATATAATACATAAGTTTCAACACAAAAATAACATCAAACAGCATAAGAATTCAATGCCCAAATCAACAACGATTGACTTGCACTTGTTCTCAACTTCACATGGATCCGTTATGGATGGGATTGGTTCAGCCAAGGCATGCACTAAGGTCTGGTTTGGGTCCAAATAGGGTCGGCCTAGGTTGGTTCAAAGGTGAATGGACATAGGTGCAACAAAACAACAACTACAAGGCAAATTCATCACTTCTATGCTATAAATGGGTTCGGCCATAGGCTCTAGGGGCATGGCCAGTGGGTCCAGTTGGTGGTGGGTAATGTGGCAGAGGGTGGAGGTCAGGTCAGAGGTGGTGGTGGCGGCTAATGGTTGTAGAAGGTGGTGCTAGCAAACTAGGCTCGGTTTATGTAAATAAGTGATGGTTTTGTGCATTTTTGGTGTTGTCTCTTGCTAAGGTGGGTTCGGCCTGGTCATGGTGATGGACTAGAGGGGTGGTTGATCAGAGAAGGAGGAGGTCAGCCTAGATATGGTTGAGGAGGAGTGGAGCCATGAAGTAGAGAACAAGTTGCAAAATCACATAGAAAAACTAGAAAACAAGAGAAGAATATTTTACCAAATTTTTGCAAGATGGCGGCCATGATTTTTTTTAGGGTTGAGAAGCTTTGAAAATACGTGAAAAAGATAAGGGAGTCGGCTGAAAAAGAATGAGGAAAAGAACGGCAAAAATAAAATAAAAGATGTATTGATTAAAATGAAACGGTGGAATACAAAAGGACTTAGGCAAATCAAAGGTCACAACTTCTCAAATTTCTTTTATTTAATTTGTAATTTATAAAAACATATAAAACTGATAAATAAAGACAACAATCAGAAATTAAAATAAAAATATAAAATAAATAATTAATTTTTAATTAAATAGAATTTAAATTAAGAAAATGGCTTAAAATTGCGATGTAGACTTTAAAATTAGAAATAAATTCAATGCACTTTGGAAAAATTTATATACTTGAAAAATATTTATAAATAAAGATAAGTACACAAAATAAAAATTAATTCACAAAAATAAATAAATAATTTTTAATTAAATAAAATTTAATTGAAGAAAATAGTAGAAAAATGGAAACTAGGCTTAATAAATTGAAATAAATTCGAATAAACTTTAGAAAAATTATACTATCACTAAAAAAATATATTAAAAGATGAAAATATACCCAAAATAACATATTAACACAATTAAAATAAAATATCACAAAGAAAACTCTAATTTATATAATTTAAAATAAACAAAATTGCTAAATAAATCAAATTACATTCAATATTGAAATATACATAACTTTCGCAATTTAAATCCGTTTTCAACGAAACGAAAAGCAGTATTCAAGTTATTACATCTATTTTCATAATAAAATATAAAATTTAAGATTTTATATAATTTAAATTTGAAGTTTAAAAGTCAAAGATTGAACAGTTTGACCAGAATTTCACTTTTCAGTGAAATATCCAATTTATACTAGTTTGAAACTATAATTCACGTAATAATCATCATTTATATATTAAAATGAGTTGTTTGAAAAAAAAATTTAAAAATAAAAGAAAGTCCAATTTAAATATTATACAAAATCTAGGGTTGTTACACTCTTCCCCACTCAAAACTTTTCGTCCCCGAAAAGGAATGAGGTACGGGAAAGCACAGAAAAAGATAGAGTGAAATAAAATTAAGGTAAGATGACAAGGAGATTTAAATTATACCCGATAACTATTGTTACAGATATGTTTAACAAGGTGGAGATGATCTTTCAAAGATTCTCCAAAATCAAGAACCCAAGCACGCAAAAATAGATTCAAAATGAGTGCCAAATATTATCAAAAATTATAAAAAGATTTCTAAATAGAAAGACTATAGAAAGATGCCTATACCAGTCTATAGCAAGATAAGGATGATAAGGACAACTAAAAGATAGTTTGAAAAACAAAATAAGGAAATAAATTTGAAAGCATGGAAATTTCAACTTAAATAGAGAATAAATCTTTACACAAGTTAAATAAATCTTAACTATCTCAAATTTCATTATCTTATTATCCAATCATCTTAAATTAACAATTTTTAAAACCATGGGTTTGAAAAAAAAATCATTTATTACACTCACAATGTACTTAATAAATTTTATTCTTCTTTATTCCTAATTTAAATTTAAATTTATTCCTCTCAATATATTTATCACTCATGTTAAATATACTTACACTTATTATAACTGTTTTAATTTATTCTTAGCTCCTTTAACATCTTTTTATTAGGTAAATTATTCAATTAACCCTTTTACTCTATTTACCTCTGTTAATCTTTTTATAACTAAAATTTAAGTGTATAACATTTATTATAACCACTCAAATTTTATTTATAAAAATCTTTTTATATTGTATATTATCCAATTACATTGTTAACTTCTAAAATTAAGGTAAGTTATATTGGAATGCAATTGAGAATTATACAAATAAAACTTTCAAAAATTAATATACAGTATAAAATTTCTAATTCAATCATTTCAAGCTTGAATATTTATTCAAAATTTTGATGATTTTTTTTACTTGAAGTTATTATTTAAGATAGAATTTAAGAATAAAATTTCCGATTCCTCTCAAACCATTTAGAGATAAATAAATGTATGTACATAATTTGTCAAATCAAATTTAAATCATATATCTATATATTTTATAAATCAAATCATATTTTAGAAATTAATATCAATCAAATTTCCCAAAACAAAGCTGTAGCAAAACTACAGAATGGTTTCTTCGCTTCGAAACTCGAAAATGAACGTCGATGATGCTGCAGTCATCACCGAAATTATTTTCCAGCGACAAAGAGAAGAGCACTGATTTTAAAACTTTAAAATTCTTTGGAAACAAATTTCTATTTGAAAATGCTTTAAATAATATAACCTTTTAAAACTTTAAACACAAGGTTTGAAACCATCGGAAATTAGATTCTCAAATTCTTGATTTAAATTCATTTCAGTTCCCAAATCAAATTTATAAACAACTATTTATAAATTCATTTATTGAAAGATAAATCAAGTATTATCATTTCAATTAATCAATTTAAATCAATTTATTAAGTTCCATAATATATACTTATTATCAAATTTTATTTCATTAACCAAATTTTAAAATAATATTGTGTCAGTTTGTTTTGTCCAAGTGTTTTAGAAATCCTATCGATAGCGTTGATCAGACGAATCGATCGGAAGCCCAAATCAACATCAACAACTCAAATAACACAATATATAAAACAAACATAGATTTACAAGTACAATTCAAAATGTTTGGAGATATTTTGGAAACAAAAGACAAGATGATTAATTAACAAAATATGAAGATGGATAAGCTTAGATAAATCGCGGACAACCTTAACCGGGTCAACCGTGACTTAAAGAATAAGATCAAATGTGTATTTTTTTTCTGCGGTAAATCTACATCCGATCTCAAAAGATAGAGTTTGGAACAACAAAAGATATTAGCATCTAAACCAAGGATAGATATAAATCTCTGGTGAATCGATGCAAATTATAAAGGAGTTTTTCCCCCTTTTACAAGTCATTAGAATATTGGCGAGGCTGCCAATTCACTATAAAGCTCATTCGAAGTGGAGTTATGTGATACACCAAAATCAAAAGAAGATGAATAGTGAGGGGCAAGGATGGATTTTGGAACCGCAGGGAACGTTCCAAAATTCAAAGGAAATTTGAATCAAAAGGAAGAGATTCAAGCTCGAATGAAAGTGATTCTGTAATAAATTTACCATACATTCTAAGTTTTGCCTAGAGCTACCAAAGCTCTGATACCAACTGTAACGACCCGATATTTTCAACCATTTGCATCCGCACATGTCGGACTTGAATTGCTCAAAATACCACGTTGTAAATAAAATTTGGCAAATCTCAGAATATACAGTAAATAAATATAATCACAGATCACAAACACAGAGTAAAATAATGCAGCAGAAGTAAAAGAAATAGTAGTTCATGAAGCTACTATATAAATATAATAGAGTTACATAAGATACAACAGAAGAAATAGAGTACAACAGAAGTCTAAATACAATAACCAAGTACAAGCTGAGTAGAACAACAGAACTGAAATAGATAGGACAAGACAAGCAGATAATCTCCAGCGATTCAAATCTCCAAGAGTGTGGAAATCCAAATCTGTGAATAACTTAGGCTGACCCGAGCGTAAAGCAAAACACAAAACACTCGAGCCAGGACAATATATACTTATATAATGTAAACCAACTCAAGTGAACTGTAATAAAGGTACAAGTAACTTAAAGAATGCTTGGGATCGCCCATTCTTTAAGGATCCGTTAAACTATTTACTATGTAGTAATATACACTATATATAGTAGTGTCTAATTAGTAAAGTATAATCATATAGAAAATAGCGTTAAGGGGATGGTGAACCTTAACGCGGTCGGATCTTTAAACCAAAATCGTAGTGGGCTCGATATGGTAGGTGACACAGCACACAAGGCAATGCCAGGGTAGATATACCAATTACGCACACGGACTGATGGAAACGCATAGTAGCCACTACCGCTCCACCTCGAACAACACTCCCAAATCAAGGGTGCGCACCAAATCAATCACAAGTAATAGAATGGAATCGAAGAAGTGTGTCCGATAAGAGGTGAAATGACCCTATTTATTTCACCTAATTTTGCTAGGATTTTTTTTTACATTAATAAATTTCCTAGAGTCATTTAGCCTTTCTACCAAATTATCCAGGATCCTAATTTTTCTACTAATATATTTATATCAGTTCATTAACAAATATATTCACATACATGTGAAGATGTATGTGACCCTCGTGCTTGGATCATAGAGTTGGTAAGCAAGAGTGCATCCTGATTGAATTTGAATTTCTAGTCAACCAGTACATAGCTCATTTTCCTTTGTTTGATATTTGAGTCATAGGAGTGAATTCCCATGATCATATATAATTTATACGTATTAATTTTGATCATTCTTATGGTGATTGTCTATTAGTTTGACTTAGCAAAGCCATCATAATTTTAGTTTAATTATTTGATATTTGATCCAAGCCAGAAAGGAAAATGATATACACATTTATAATTTTCAACATGAGTGGTTTTGTCACAAATTCCTTTACTTATAACCAAACCAGTTGAGTGATTCATTCACAATTTATATAGTTGTGTTTCTCTGAATCAAATCCATTCCCTAATCCCTGAGTTACCTCAGTTTGCATCCTAATATACAAGTTGCTTTACTGGATTTAGAAAATCCATATTTTATGGTCATTTAACAAAAGTAATAATTAAGTAATAGTGGAAATTGGTACGAAGGGCCTAATTATACAGCCCATTTTTTTCCAGGACACGGGTTTGAAATTATTATTTTCGAGGACAAGTATGTGTGGCGTGCGTCTTCATCTTCTCAAACAACTAAATATCTTCTGAAATCGATCGTGGAAATTAGGCGCGTTCGTCTTCATCTTCTCAAACAACTACGTATCTTCTGAAATCTGCCGATCTTGGAAATTAGGCGCGTGCGTCTTCTTCTTCTCAAACAAGTACGTATCTTCTGAAATCTACCGATCGTGAAAATTAGGCGTGTGCGTCTTCATCTTCTCAAAGAACTACGTACCTTCTGAAATCTACCGATCTTGCAAATTAGGCGGTCGTGAAAATTAGACGTATCTTGTTCAATCAAAGCGGTCGTTTCTTGTGCAATTGAAGCGGTCGTGAGGCGTTAGTTTCTTCTCAAATCAAAATCGACTTTAATTGTGGGAAATCGTGAGGCGATTTTCTTCATTTGGTGAGTCTCTTTTTTATTTGCTGTTTTTCATTCTCAATTCTATTTTTTATGATGTTCATGATGTTACTGTATGTTTCTTTTCATAGGAGGCTACTTTCATCTATTGGAGGAAGGTTTTGTTTGATGTAGTTGGAATACTGGCTTCTGAATGGTATTGTTTTATTCTGATAACACAATCACTGTGTATTTAGCTTCGTTTGTTCTTTAGTTTGCAATTAAACTCTGATTGTTTAGATGTTTAAGAATGGTGTATCAAAATTCCATTCTGGCTCTAGTAATAATTTGGCAGCCATCGAATGTGATTATGTGTTTTAAAGACCATATTGATCTTAGTGTGTGTTTGTTATGATAATTTTTTAGCTCTTCTTTTTCACCGTTAAGTATATTTTTGCAGATCATCTTTTTCACCTATTATTTTTCAATAATGTAAACTTGAATAGGTACAATCACGACGAATGTTTTTCTTCCACATGTAGTTATATTTTCCACTGTTGTAATCAGGTTATCCCAAAGAGTGATAGTGATCTGTAAAAGATAAATTGTTTTATCTTTTTTCAAAAAGTGGTATATAAAATGATTTAAATGGTTTTATGCTATTAGTTTTTATTTAAGATCAGTTTCACATAGTTATATTTTCCACTGTTGTAATCAGGTTATCCCAAAGAGTGATAGTGATCTGTAAAAGATAAATTGTTTTATCTTTTTTCAAAAAGTGGTATAAAAAATGATTTAAATAGTCTTATGCTATTAGTTTTTATTTAAGATCAGTTTCACATAGTTATATTTTTTTTACATTTTTTTGCAGGTGTGATTCATCTGTTATAGTTGTGTTTGATTTCAATAACAATTGTTTTAGTGCTCGTTTTGGATTGGGTGATTCTATTTCTTCTGTTAGGAATAGGATTTGGGAGCAGTGGAATAATTTTACTCCATTATGCTTTGATATTTTTTATATTCGAGAATCAAAGACTACCTTTATTGAAACGGATAGTGATCTTCAAGCTATATTGTGTTTGTCTTGGTTTAAAAAGGAAGAATTTTTGGTTTTTTTTCTACGGTTGAAGAATGATTCAATGGATAATTTTGTTGGTGAAAGTAGCAAGTCTAGTTCAGTTGTTGGTGTTGAGTCAAGTAATAATATGTTAGGTTATGATGATGATTTAGATTCTGGTTTTACTCAACAAAAGGAGTTACATGAGTTATTGAAGAAGAATTCAAATATGGAATTTTTTACTGGCGTTGGTCAACAGTTTGATTCTGCTATTGGATTCCGTAGAACAGTTAGTGCTTATTGTTTGAAGAATGGATTTAAAGTACAATATATTAAGAATTGTAAAGAACGATTGACAGTTCGATGTGCTGTAGCTAGCTGTCCTTTTAGAATTCATGCTTCTTGCAAACTGAAGCAATTGGACCAACTGTTTGTTAAAAACATTAACTTGATTCATACTTGTGGTGGTGGATTTCGTTCCCTTAGTAGTCCAACCATTAATAGTGATCTTGTGAAAAGTTTAATCGTCAATCAAATTCGTGATGAGCCAAAAAGAAAAACCAAGGATATCATTAAAAGTTTTAGAAGAGATTATGATGTGGAGCTAAGCTATTACTTTGCTTATAAGGGTAAGAAATTGGCTATGAATGATATTTTGGTGATGAAAAGAAATCTTACAATGAATTAGTTTGGTATTTGAAGGCATTGGAAAGAAATAACCCAAATAGTTATTCAAGTATGGATGTGGATTCTGAAACAAATCAATTTGAGAGAGTTTTTGTATGTTATGAGGCATGTATATTTTGATTTAACTATTGTCGTCCTATGGTGTTTTTGGATGCTACCTTTTTGAAAGGGCGAAGTGGTATTTTGATGGCTGCCACTGCGAAAAATGGGAATCAAGGTACTGATTTTTTTTGCTGTTGTATTTATGTTACATAGTACTGTTTCTTTAAGTTATTGTTCTAGTGAATTTTGTTGTGTACATACTGCATTTTGTTCAAGTGATTAGTCTACTGTTATATAGTACCGTTTCAAATATAGTGCATTTGGTTGTTTCAAATGTAGTAGTATGCTGTTCAATTCATTATATTTTCTTCTGCGTTAGGGATTAGCATGTGAAATTATTGCAAAAATAAATTCAAACTAACAATTTAGTTCAACTGAAAATTAATGATGATTAATGTTGGTTGATTTTTTATTTTTATTTTGATAGATACATAATCTAGATGTTTTATTTTTTTCAGTTTATCATGATACCTACTGCTTATGCTGGATTTACCAGAATCTGTCATATTTCAAACAATAAATGCATATATGTTTTTATCTCTAACATCTTCAATCTAGTTGCACTAGTTACAAAGTAGGTACAATTGTTCAATGGACAACCATGCTCTTCTTATTGTAAATTTGATCCAAAACAAATACTATAAAAGATTTAATGTTCTTTAATTTGATATACAAAATGTTACTGTATACAGGAGTTAAAAAAGATAAATGCATTTATCTTTTAATATAAAGAATTAAATAACATATTAAGCCGTCATTATATATCATAGATACTACTACATGTTGAACATATTTATCATTTTTCTCTTTATTTGAAGTTCTTACATAAGGTATACAAATGATTTAAACAGCATATAGAAAAGATAAAAGCGTATATGTTTTAGATGTTTGAATATTATTCTTTGTATTGTATGCATGAATTATGTATCATATCTTTGCAATTTCTACCCTTTCTGCGTAGACTACACATGTGATTGTCTACTATTAGATAATACTGTTTCAAATATAATTTTTTTTACACAAAAAGTGAATTAATTTTTTGTTGTTTCAAATGTAATACATAAACAGTGAATTATTATTTTTTTCCAGGTTTTTCCCATTAGCAATGGCTCTTGTTCCCAAAGAAAATGAAGAGTGTTGGAGTTGGTTTTTAAAGCACCTAAAGAATGCTCTCAGTTGTGATAGAATATTAACTTTTTTAAGTGATAGACACTGGGGTTTATTGTTAAGTATTCCAAATTTTTTTCCAAATAGTCATCATTCTTATTATTTGCATCATATGCAAAATAATATTGCTAGCATTGTGAAAAGTGGAAGGGGTGTTTGGGTAGCTCATTTACTTGAGTGTTGTGCTATAGCTTCTAATCATCATGAGTTTGAAAAAGCCATGTCCAAGTACAAAGAAATTAAAGGTGCCAAAGCTATACAGTACTTGAATGATAAACCATATGATCATTGGGATGATTTGTTTTTTCCGGGGAAGCGATATGGTGAAAATAAGTCCAATGTAGCTGAGAGTTTTAATTCTTGGATTTTGGATGAAAGAAGTTTGCTTGTTACTGCTTGTCTTGATGGAATTAGGGTAAAACTGATGATGCAAATGTCTTATCGTAGAGAAGAGGCATCAAAGTGGACTAGTGTGCTATGTCCAAAAATGGAAGCTCATTTGTTGAAATTAAAGGAAGAAGGATTTGGGTGGAGTGTTTCTAAATCATCTAGGTATTTATTTCTATATTTTTACATGATGTTCATAGTTTCTGAAAAAAATGATAAATGCATTTATCTTTTTTCAACTTGCTATGTAGCCTGTGTTATGATTTCATTTTGTTGGTATTTATAAATTTTAAACCCCTCTAGATCTTTCGAATCTTGACAGTCGCGGCATTGTAATTAACACTGTAAGTAATTCTTAGCTCTTTCATTATTTTCGTCTGGATGAGTCTGTACATTTTACTTATGGTATATTAGTTCTTGACTTGGACAATCCTGTTGATATTTTTGGAAAAGTCAAATCTGGTGCATCAAGGCAATGTTCTAGTCAATTCCACTTAATCAGTGGATGCCTTACCCATTGAAATCATTGTCAAGGTTTACAGGTTTTAATTCTTACTATAACCTTTATGCTTTCTTTTTTCTAGATTGGTTATCATTTTTTTTAAAAGAAAGTCAAAATCAAAATTTACATAAGATATACTTTCTCTAAAGAATATGAACAGTATGCCTGTTGTTATTTGTTTTGGTTTATGAGTCTTATTTTTCACTATTAGTTCTATGCACATGAATTGGGTCTTATTTATTAGATAGATTAGAGAGAATATATATAGTGCTAATAATCATTTTCTGGAAATGCAATCTGTGTACATATTTTAACTGTTTTTAATTTTACATTTTGTAGGTATATTTTTGAAGTTCATTCTCCAACATCTCAAAAGGTTGATCTTAAAAATCGCATTTGCAGTTGCAATCAATGGAAAGTGGCAGGTTTTCCTTGTGCGCATGCTTTGAAGTGTATTTCTTTAACCAGAAATTCTGTTTATGAATATATTGAGAATTACTTTACTGTTGAGTATTATCAAGCTTCATATTCACATTTGATCAATCCTATTCCAACTTTTGATAAGGAAGCAATTGAAGCTGAAGAATCATCTATTGTTCTTCCTCCTAAGCCTGTTCGTGGAGCTGGTAGGCCTAGGATGAATAGGATTGAAGGGGCTGACTTTCATGCTAAGCAAAATAGATGTGGAAAGTGTAAAAAACAAGGACATAATAGAAGAGGATGTTCTTTGAATATTTGAGTTGATTGTTTTAGTCCAATGTATTTGATTGGTTGTTCTATGAATACTTTGAGTTGAATAATTGAGTTGATTGTATTAGTCCAGTGTATTTGATTGATTGGTTGTTCTATGAATACTTTGAGTTGAATAATTGAGTTGATTGTATTAGTCCAGTGTATTTGATTGATTGGTTGTCCTATGAATACTTTGAGTTGAATAATTGAGTTGATTGTATTAGTCCAGTGTATTTGATTGATTGGTTGTTCTATGAATACTTTAACTTGAATATTTGGATTATTGCATATGTTGAATTGGATATAATCTGATTTTGATTACTTTTGGTTGTATGCAATTGTTTATGAGTTTCTGCTTTTCTGGTAGGCACTGTGATGGTTCTCGGTAGGTAGTCAGTGTGGAATTGGTAAGATGATGGTTAGTGAAGAAGAATTGTGGGTTATGGCTTCTTTGACAGTGTTGAGTGTGGAATGTTGCTGCAGTTTGTATTGAATGAAACAGTGGTGTAGTAGTATTTGCTTGTATGGTCAGAGAACTGTGAAGTTTATAGGTTGCAAATGGTTTGGGATGGAAGTATGGTTAGTAAGTGAAGTATGACAGAGTGGTATTTGGACTTTTGTAAAGGAGGAGGTGTTGTAGTTAAGAAGTGAGGCAGTGGAGGTTGGCAGTGAAGTAAGTAGTAGTCAGAGGCACTTGAAGTTGTGAATGATGAAGATGGTAGTTGCTCTTTTAACAGGAAATGGAAAGTATGGAAGAACTATTGGTTGCAATTGTTCTGTTTAAAAAGATAAATTGATATATCATTGGCCTCAAACAAGCTTAGGACTTAAGTATATTGCGGTCATTGATTTAAATTTTGTTTGTGCAGAAATATTTGTTCAATTTTGTTTGTGCAGAAATATTTGTTGATTTTTCATAACGGTGGAATACCTATCCATCTCCAATAGTTATTTATCTTTTTGTAATAACTTCTTTTTTCAAGAAAGCAGTATTCAACCAGCATTCCTTCTTCCCATTCTCACGCATCATCACTTTCATCATTCATTTCCACTAACATCTACCCTTCTGCCTACAACTGACCAACCTTACACTTGCCACAACCTAAAATAGCTCACAGGACTTCCATCACCTCTCACTGCACTGCAACTCCAATCACTATCTTCAAACTTCTGTCATTTGACATAAAACATCCTCAACACCAACAGAAACGACCTTTATAACCTGAAATTCACAGCAACCATCAACACTAACGGCATAACACTTCCATCCACACTATCTTCCTCATCCTAGCAAATTACTTAACATCACAGTAACCTTCACATTACACAACACACTCTGTATTATACGGCCCAATTTTTTTCTAGGACACAACATGAATGTATAGTCAGATTTAAAAGTGACAGTGCAAACAAGTGCACAGCATACACATAAACAAACTCAAGTCTACAACATCTGTAAGTAGGTTTTACAATTCAAATAATATGGCCTAAGTCAACCATTACAAATTCATCAGTCAAATAAAATTTTAACAAATGTATGATAAAAAGACTGTTAGACATCAAAGAATTTGTTGCTATCATTGTCATTTCACATCTTTTGTTGCTAAAGCTGAACTGCAGAATTTTTCAATTGTCCAGCAGTATGGTTCATCAGAGAGAATTTGTGCTGTTATCTGTGCTCTAAATGCGTTTACTTGTTCTAGACTGATTTTTGATGTTGTGTCCATTCCTTGTGCTAACTTTTGGATAAACATCATTACGAAAATTCCACAGTCGAACCTGCATTTGTTAAAATTTTAGTTATTGTGTAACATTCATCGTTGTATAAAAATCTCCAGTATCAGTGATTATGAAAATATAACTAAACATGTACTTATATCCATTACATCAAAAGATAAATGCTTCTATCTTTTTTAATAGTTGAATAAAGTAAGATCTGACACTTAATATTTTATGAAGAACTCTTTAATTAATTTCATTTAACAATAAACCAGCTCCAAAACAACAAACAACTTAAATCATTTACATAAAAACATAAATGCTTTTATCTTTTTTATGTAATAACTAATATCATGAGAAAAACATCAAATACCTTGAATGCATTAGATAATGTACCATTTGTATCAGTGATTATGAAAATATAACTGAAAATGTACTTAAATCCTAGGTAAACATTTTTAATCAGTGATTATGAAAATTACCCGTTGCTTTGTTGAGCACAGTTAATATTTTTAATCAATGAAGACTTTCCCAGAATTGTTTTCTCGCCTGCGTCCTGTAAGTCTTTATTGATTTTGTTTACCGCTGCTTTCTGCCAAATATATATATATATATATAAAAAATTTTAATAATAATAATAAATCTATTTATCTTTTTTACTTCAGTGTATTTTACTTACCACATTAATAGCAAACCTTGAATGTCCACTTCTTAATGTCTTAGATCTTGTGGTCAAGTGTAGAGAATCATAATGGTTCCATGAACATGATTCCACTACTAGCTCTAGCAAGCTCCAATGTTCATTGCCATGTATAGGAAATAATATATTGCAACATAATGGATTTAGAAGTGCTTGTTTAATAAAAGGATTAAACATATTTTTGTTGATCTTTTCCAGGTTTCCATCTGTTGCGCCTTTCTATTAAAAAAAATTTCAGAAAATTTATCTTAGAAACAAATTAAATTTTACATTATAGTACACTTACTGTCATTGTTGTGTTCACATATATAATGCTAGAACTTTGTTCTAAAAATTTTGTTTTTCTGAACCAAAACCAATCAATAACCTACATTTCCAAAAAAAAATGGATTAAGAATAGATTTTATAATGAAGCAAAGAAAAGAATTTATAATGACGCAAAGTATAGTTTTTTGTACTTACTTGACCAGAAATATATTCTCCATAGAGAAGTTCTTCTATCATACTTTTTGTGATGGTGATGAAGTTTTCATCGTCACAAGTAAATGCTTCATCACTAAAAAATTAAGATTAGTATGTTCTGTGTTGTATGGCACTTACAGTATAAAAGAAAATTAATTAAGATTGGTATACTGAAAAATTAAGATTAGTATGTAATGAAATATTTTTTAACAAAAGAAAATAACAATAGTACATACTATACAGGAATTTTATGAATTGTCACACTGTCATACTGTACAGGAATTTTATGAATTGTACATAAAACAGTTGACAGTACATTAAAAAGATATTTTTTTTATCTTTTTTTAGTTGTCACTTGGATTATTAACTAAAGTACAGTGCATTAAAAAAAGTAAGGTTGCAAATAAAAATACTTGGTGCTGACAATAATAAGTGCTTAAATAACTGTTTTTATCTTCATGAACATCAACCAGCAAACTATTCATCACCAAAAATTTCTTTTTTTCTTCAGATTTTAATAAATTTCAACAGCCTTGGATTGTCGATGATACAACCCAATTACTTGATATAATGACTCAATTTTGCAATTTTTAAGTTAAACTGAGTCAATCCATCAAGTCGCTGCGTAGTACACCAACAATACAAGGTTGTTTATTGAATGGCACAAGTGACAAATTGATTATTAACTCTGATTGAACCATAACTTAAAAAGTTTACACATTATCGGATGTTTATTGAATGGCACTACCAAACATGACAATGTTAAAATGTTTGCATATTATGACATGGTTAAAATGGTTGACAAATTTGTGACTTGTACATTAAACATATGACAGTACATACAAAAGATAATCAGTTTTATCTTTTTTTAATTGTCACCTTCAATATTAACTAAATGATGGTACAGATCTACCATAAGTTAACCAAATATTAATAACAGGTTTAATTGTCATACTGTATAGGAATTTTATGAATTGTACATAAAACAGCTGACAGTACATTAAAAAGATATTTTGTTTTATCTTTTTTTAGTTGTCACTTGGATTATTAACTAAAGTACAGTGCATTAAAAAAAGTAAGGTTGCAAATAAAAATACTTGGTGCTGACAATAATAGGTGCTTAAATAACTGTTTTTATCTTCATGAACATCAACCAGCAAACTATTCATCACCAAAAATTTCTTTTTTTTCTTCAGATTTTAATAAATTTCAACAGCCTTGGATTGTCGATGATATAACCCAACTACTTGATAGAATGACTCAATTTGGCAATTTTTAAGTTAAACTGAGTCAATCCATCAAGTCACTGCGTAGTACACCAACAATACAAGGTTGTTTATTGAATGGCACAAGTGACAAATTGATTATTAACTCTGATTGAACCATAGCTTAAAAAGTTTACACATTATTGATGTTTATTGAATGGCACTACCAAACATGACAATGTTAAAATGTTTGCATATTATGACATGGTTAAAATGGTTGACAAATTTGTGACTTGTACATTAAACATATGACAGTACATACAAAAGATAATCAGTTTTATCTTTTTTTAATTGTCACCTTCAATATTAACTAAAGGATGGTACAGATCTACCATAAGTTAACCAAATATTTATAACAGGTTTAAGAAAATATATTGTCATACTGTACAGGAATTTTATGAATTGTACATAAAACAGCTGACAGTACATTAAAAGATATTTTGTTTTATTTTTTTTAGTTGTCACTTGGATTATTAACTAAAGTACAATGCATTAAAAAAAGTAAGGTTGCAAATAAAAATACTTGGTGCTGACAATAATAGGTGCTTAAATAACTGTTTTTATCTTCATGAACATCAACCAGCAAACTATTCATCACCAAAAATTTCTTTTTTTTCTTCAGATTTTAATAAATTTCAACAGCCTTGGATTGTCGATGATACAACCCAACTACTTGATAGAATGACTCAATTTTGCAATTTTTAAGTTAAACTGAGTCAATCCATCTAGTCGCTGCGTAGTACACCAACAATACAAGGTTGTTTATTGAATGGCACAAGTGACAAATTGATTATTAACTCTGATTGAACCATAACTTAAAAAGTTTACACATTATCGGATGTTTATTGAATGGCACTACCAAACATGACAATGTTAAAATGTTTGCATATTATGACATGGTTAAAATGGTTGACAAATTTGTGACTTGTACATTAAACATATGACGGTACATACAAAAGATAATCAGTTTTATCTTTTTTTAATTGTCACCTTCAATATTAACTAAAGGATGGTACAGATCTACCATAAGTTAACCAAATATTAATAACAAGTTTAAGAAAATATATTGTCATACTGTACAGGAATTTTATGAATTGTACATAAAACAGCTGACAGTACATTAAAAAGAAAAGAGAAATGCTAACGACCCAGTTTTGTCCTTAAAAATAATTAGTTTCAACTTGTGTCCTAGAAACTTATTGTTTGATGGGAAGAGGCCCTTATGGTGAAATTTGTTCTTAATGTTAGTTGAGTCCCTGGTTCCCCAATTGATTGCCCCGCAATAATACCTACAGCTTCCCCCAATTCAACCAGATTGCCGTGAGTGGAACTTCTACCATAACATAATTCAATTGAGTCAAAAGTAGTTTAGTTACTTACTTGTTTCGTCCAAGAATTTTGAAATTTTTTTTGACAATTTCTTTTTTTTCTTCGGTAAGATATTTGAGTAGTGGACATTTGTCAACATTCTTTGGCTTCTTCTTCTTTTTTGGTTCTTTTAGGACAATATCTTCAACAACAATTGGATTTTCAGAAGCATTTTCTTGAGCAGGCTCTTTCAGATTGTCAGATTTTAAACTATCTTGTGTCTGCTTTTCTAGTATGAAATCTTGAGTTTGCATAATACCAAAAGTTGGAAGATTAGCAGAACTGTTTATGTGAATCATACCAACAATTTTTTTTTACCTTTTTCAGCTTCAGTTTTTTTGTTCAACTTATCTTTTTCCTCCACCGCATGCTTTTCTAAATTTTCAAATTTCTGAAGCTTCATTTCAAGAATTTGGATTCTATTTTCAGCTGCTTCTCTTAAACGTCTTTCCTCCTTTAATTGTTCTTCAACATTTTTCATCTCAGAGCACAAAAAATTGACTTTTGACTGTAGCTCCATTATGTTATCAGCAGATTCTTTTTCATATTTTCTCAAACTTGTGTCTTCCTGGTACTCATCTAATTTTCTTTTGTTGTTTCGGTCTACTTCCACTTCAATAGCTTTTATTTTATTGGAAAGAAATTCTTTCTCTTCTTTTGTTACAGCTGCAAATTTTTTTAAAATCTGCAATGAATAAATTTAAAGTTAAGCTTTCACATATATTGTCATTGAAGTACTAGACAAGTTAAGCTTGCACATATACTTTCTATACTCGTTTGGTTTTCTATTATTTAGGCTACTAACATTCTACAAAATTGCTTTCGAAAAAATAAAAAAAAATGTACAGTTAAAAAAAATAGCATACTGTCATTGTCAACCTCAGTGAGGTCCAAATCTTTCAATTTCGATAAATCCCATTTTCCCATTCTTGGGATTTTTGTTTGTAGATTTTCCTTCTCAGCAACTATTTGTGTTCGTTCACAAATCCAGTACTGCAAGAAAAAGATAAAAGCATTTATATTTTTGTATTAAATATAAATTTGAATATATTTATATTTAGTTAAAATTATGAAAGCATACCAGTAACACCATAGTACAGCCTGGTGTACTTCTAGGGTCAGCATGATACTTTTTAACATTTTTCAACACATTTTCACATATTGCTCGCGGCCAAGAAATTGAATTTAATTTTTTTAAATTCAGCAACTTCGGCAAGAAACCCCATTGCATATAGCTTTGGTTGTTTGGAAAAAGAAAAGTTATAACCAGCAACAACAATAACAATTTCACTATATCTTCATTTCCTTTTTCTTCTTCTAACAGTGTATTCAATCTTTTTGTTACCGTTTTTTGGCTAATTATGTCTTCTTCTTCAAAATTGGCAGTTAAAAAATTGGAGAAACTTTCCATGGCTGAAGCTTTGTTAGAAGCTGGTATAGGAAATAAGTCTTCTCCAGCTAATGGCATTCCAAAAATTAGACTGACTTCTTCAGGAGTAATTTTGAGTAATTTGTTTCCAATTGTGAAAGCATTTTCTTTTTCATCAAAAGAAGTAATGATATCATCTAAATTTGAAGCACTTTTCCTTAAATCTTGTCGTGCTATTGAATCACTAAGAAAAACATTGAAGAAGTTTTTGAATGGCGTTTTTTCTAAAAAAGCTTTTGCTTCAGGTGAAAGAATGTGTTTCTCCTTTATAATTGACATCACCTTATAGATTGCATCTAAATTACATCTATAAGTACCTGTGTACTGCCTTTTTTGCTTCTTGGCTATTTTCTTAATTTCATATCAATCTACATCGTCCAAATCAGTACTGTCTTCAGCTAGTTGCTGTGAAATCGTTTTTTCATCATCAGATATGAAGTCTTCTTTTTCATTCACATCAGGTAATTCTTGTGTTGGTGCACTTTGATTCTATATTTAGGAAAATCAAAAAATAAATTAGAAGGTAAAAATAACAAGTTTATCAAAAAAATATCTTACTACACAAAAATTTGAATAAAATGATAATATGTTTTATCATTTAAATTATTTTGTATTTTTTTGAGGTTAAGATAATTTTTAGTACATAAAGTACCTCTATTTAAAAAAAATAAAAGATAAAGCACTTTTTTAGTATATAAAGTATTTTTTTAAAAAAACAAAAGTACAAATTAAATCCAATAGGTTTTGTTGTAAAGAACAAATGTTTGAATTTTTTTAGACCTATTTCAATCTTCACAGTTTGAAATTTTCGCATTCTCTAATTTATAATTTAGACCAATAAAAGATAAATGAACATTCACAACTGAAAACCAACAAGATTTATTTGATGAAATGAAAATTTACAATTAGAAAGTTTCAAAGTATATAAAGATAATGTGCTTTATCTTCATCATCACAATAGCCTTGAAGTAATAACATGTACAACATGTATGAATGCAATATGAAAGCTACAACATCAATGAATATTCAGATTCAAAAGTGACAGTGCAAACAAGTGCACATCATACACAAACAAATGCACCATGAAAACAACTCAACATCAATGAAAATGAAGTAACCAAACCTGACTGAAGTGTTCGAACATTACATATATACATCTATGAAACATCAAGTGAATTTGCAACATCATACACATTGAAACCAGAGTCCAATGCAGACATGTTGACAAGATGAGAATGCAAGTGCAGACAAGCTAGATGATAACTGACTGCAAATAAACCAACAAGTCAAGTCAATGCACATCAACCCAATACAAAATACATGAAGTGAATGCAGAAACACACACACACACACACACACACACACGCATGTATACGTAAATGTAGTGACAGAATAGCAGACTAACCAAGGTAAACAATGTAAGCTCAAAAAATTTAGCTATTTTTTTATTTAAAATATGGAATCTAGATTATGGGAAACATAAGTATGAAAACAATTACCAATGGAGTTGTAGATGCTGATGGTCTTTGGCTGTGTTCATTGCAAAATGGACTGCATATAGGTCTTATATTTATGCATTGGGTTCCACCTTCGTTTATGAATATGCAAGTTGTTTTTCGAATGAATATCTTCGACTTAGAAGACCTTGTATGCATTTTTACGCTGCATAAAAATTGTCATATATAATGAAATGTTAGACAGAGTGAAGAACTATTAATTAATATCATTTAGCAATAAACCATCTCCAAAACAACAAACAACTTAAATCATTTACATAAAGACATAAATGCTTTTATCTTTTTTACCTAGGGTTTAACATATCTGTATATTTTATGTAATAACTAATATCATGAGAAAAACATCAAATACCTTGAATGCATTTGATAATATACCATTTGTATCAGTGATTATGATAATATAACTGAAAATGTACATAAATCCTTTACATCAGAAGATAAATGCTTCTATCTTTTTAAATAGTTGAATAAAGTAAGATCTGACGCTTAATATTTTATAAAGAACTCGTTAATTAATATCATTTAGCAATAAACCAGCTCCAAAACAACAAACAACTTAAATCATTTACATAAAAACATAAATGCTTTTATCTTTTTTACCTAGGGTTTAACATATCTGTATATTTTATGTAATAACTAATATCATGAGAAAAACATCAAATACCTTGCATGCATTTGATAATATACCATTTGTATCAGTGATTATGAAAATATAACTGAAAATGTACATAAATCCTTTACATCAGAAGATAAATGCTTCTATCTTTTTAAATAGTTGAATAAAGTAAGATCTGACGCTTAATATTTTATGAAGAACTCGTTAATTAATATTATTTAGCAATAAACCAGCTCCAAAACATTTACCTAAATCTTTTACATAAAAAAATAGTACATACTTGTAGAGGAATCGATGAAGAAAAATTGATGTTTAACTGAATAATGGCAAAAATCTTCGATCACAAATTGTCTAGTCGTTTAGAGAACTCTACTTTTCGATTTTAGATTTTGATTTCGTTTTGCTGGGTTCTGAAAAAGGAAAAAGAACGAGAGAAAAAGTAACGAAATGAAGGGATAAAGTAACAGACGTAACGTGTATTAACTTTGGTCCTAGAAATTAATTATTTTAAACTTGTGTCCTAGAAACTTATTGTTTGATAGAAAGAAGCCCTTATGGTAAAATTTCCCTAAGTAATATGTGTGCATATCAGATGTATTGTGCTTTCTGGACTTAGAAAGCTACTCAAAAATAAAAATGAATTGCTCAAGTATTTGAAAATGTCTTTGTACATGCATTTGCAAAGAAAGCTTCAGATTTTTACAATTGCATTTTCTTTCTTTAGGCCTAAAAACTCTGGTCATCTTGATCAACCCAGACCTCACTATTTTTGAAGTGGGTTAACCTTATGACTAGATCATCAAAACATTAGTGCCTGGCTATTGCTATGTGAATTCAGATACAAGATACTTGAAAAAAATCCCTTAAAACATATACACATCTTTATACAATTGCACAAATATATATATATATATATATATATATATATATATTTCTTTTATCAAAACACTTCTGCATATTGTTAGTAAATTCTTGAAATATTACTTCTAGCTAAAAATTCAGATTTTTAACCTTCAAACTCAAAGTTTTTAAATAACTCAAAATTAACTAATACAATATATGTATATATATATATCCATTTCTCAAATACAGGCATATATCATCTACAGATTTCCACCATAATACTCAAATATATTTTCTTGCATAGATTCAACTAAGTCTTTGGTTTTTCCCAACCTTAATTCATTACCAGATTCAATTGAAACAACTAAATAAAATCCAAACATTCAAGATCATTACATAACAACTAAAGCAGAACTATAAAAACCTCCAAGACTACATGCAAATAATTCATTCTAAGTTCTTATTTAATTCTAATTTAGCATGCTTATCCAATCATTCTCCTTAGCCATAGAAGCTTCCTATTTAGAACTAGCATTCCCTGAAAGAGCATTAGAGGCTGCCCCATTTTAATTGAGACACCCCAGATGCCATAAGCAAACAAGGGTCAGACACAAGATCTGGTATGAGCAATATAAAAAATTCCATGATATTAAGTAGATAAGTGAGACATAAGCATTTTGTATGGGTTAGCATAATTTCTTTAATTAATTTGCCTGGCTTGTTTCTGAAATATTATGCATATGTGATCAGTATTAAAACTAATTATGTACACACTTTCAACAATGCAAACATACATGTCAAACAGAGATACTTAGGAACTATCATAGCTCCAGTCCAACCATCCTAGGAATAACTCAAGTTCCTACTTCATCAATTTAAGATTGCATTTACCAAATTTCTTCCTAGCCTCATCTTCCATAAAGGAATCACGGGGACACATTGCAATAAAATAATTCACAATATTGCACAAAGATCTCAGGGCTTAAACAAGCCATGTGCCAACTTGCATACTTTAAATACAACAAGTATTTCAGCAGTCTTCTTGGCTCACAGTCCTTAGTTTATTTACTAAGTGTTCATGTTTTGACCCTATCATGAGATAGCTAGGTGACTGAATCACAGTGTGCATGAAACATTACATAGAGCTTACAAGCATAAATCAAGAACAAGCTAACATTCATGCCCAGGGGAAATCATATTTTCAAATATTCTGACTTAAAGAAAATACAAGGATATTTACAACTGGGAATAAAGACTAGGCATGTGGGTTATTATTGTTTCATAAGCAACCATGTTTGAACTAAATTCAAGATCTAGCTTAAACAAGATTTCTGGCTCATGGGTTTTCTTTTTGATCAAGGGTTCAGCACTTTTGGATATTTCCATTGCAACCTTGAATCTTTCATTTGAGCCTCAGCACTTACACAAGTGTAATGCAACTCACATACATTTTGATTTCTATATTTTTCATGCCATATTTAAACCAGTTACAAGTATTCTCTATTCACTTTCATGATTTCATATTTTAATATTTCTGGGTGTAACAAAACAGAGCAAAATACTCAACCATCAAAGCAATCAAAAGCATTCATAAACACCCATTAAAGCATCCATTAAAACGATAGTAATAAAATCAAAATATGTAGAAAAATAACATGAACTTGGCCGCCTCATAACAGGACTTAATGCCATGGGTTTAGTGAGATTACTCATAGAAAAATGCTTCTCCTGCTTAATCCAGAAAAGAAACTTTTTAAAACCTGCCTTTCTGCTTGCAAATATTTTCCTTCTTTATTTTCTTAAATGTCTTGGGTAGCAAATGATTTTTCTGGTTTATACTTGGATTTATAAGAGAGGTTTTTCTAGGGTTTTATCATTGTAAAATCCCATTCCTACCCTGGCCAAAACTCATGCATTTTGCATTTCAGATTTGCTCATTTTCACCCTTAATACCCCGACCATATGTGATGCTTACCTCCCCTTTTAATTTTCCAGAATATATTATATTCTTCTTAGGTCATGATAATTGTGTGACATTGTCACTTGTTTATTTTCTGAAAAATCCTCCTTTCTATTTTCTGCCTAAAGCAATTGTTTTGCTTGCAATATGTCTCTTGCTATTTTAGTGTTACACTTTTCCTTGCTTATTTCCTTTTAATATTTTCAGTACTTATAGAAATGTACATATACATACATATCTTATCTAGGCTTATTTAACTCCTCCTTAATTTCAGAAAGACATGCACATATATGTGCATACATGTTTTCAAATCCTTATCTAATTTATCCTGGGTTAAGATCTGCTTACTGATTCAGACAAAACTTTGTCTTATTTTCTAAAACAATTCATATAATTCCAGAAATCAAATATCCATATTTGGTTTAATTATTTTCATTACAAATCATGTTTGTAATGCTTTTTTAATTCTTGTTTTAATTTCAGGAAATTTGGAGTTCTTCCTTGTGCCATGTCAGTGTGCACGTGCACACATGCACACACACTTGCACTCAATTTAATCCATATATTCCTATACAAATAAATTCATATATTTTCAAAATTCAACCAAAATAAGATTCCATGAATTTCTGGGGCATTACAAGAGGTGCTACCTCACTAGTCCGAGATCGCTCCTGTTTTAGCCACCTTATGCCAACTCACGGGAGTTGGGTCCACGTATATACCTTAGGATCGTCGTCACCATCCTACTTCATTCTGGAAACTCCACCGCGTACACAGTTGTCAAAGTGGTTTTCGGTATCGACAGAGAGTATGTCCATATCCGATCCCGGTCTCTTTAACAACCAATCGTTATTATAACCCGTGGTTATAATTTAAAAACAGTTTATACTTCAAAATAGAATATCATTTCAAATCCAAATCTTTATCAAAATAAAGATTAAATCAATTCCAAACCATTTCAATATATTTAAAATATCATATCATTTCAAAACTTCATTTCAAATCATTTCAATATATCAAAATATCATATCTTTCCAAAACTTCATTTCAAATCATTTTAATATATCAAAATATCAATCTTTCCAAAACTTCATTTCAAATCATTTTAATATATCAAAATATCAATCCTTCCAAAACTTCATTTCAAATCATTTTAATATATCAAAATATCATATCCTTTCAAACTTCATTTCAAATCATTTTAATATACCAAAATATCATTTGAGTTCAAATATAAATATTCAACTTTAAATACCTTTTAAATTTAAAGATATAATTCATTTATTATCATTTCAAGTCACCTTTTAAATAGTTTATATTTCAATCAAAATAATTCATTTAAACCATTTAAAAGTGTAATTATTATACTTTCAAATCAAATATTAAAATTTCCAAAGTTTCAGTTCAATTCAATCATTTATTTCAATTAAATTTCCATAGACCATTTCAAATCTTATAAATTTCAAATATAGATTTAATCCACAAAATAACTATTCAAATTATAAAATAAATTCCAAAGCTTTATTATCCTATATTTCATAAGTCCAATATCTTTTAAATAGATTCAAATTACAAGTAAACCGATTATTTTTCATACTAATATAAACTTCAATTATTTATTCCAAGATTTAATATCATTTCAAATTCATTTCAAAATATCAAAATATCATTTCAAAACATCATTTATTTAATTTAAATTTAAATACCATTTAATCACATTTCAAAATAGTTGTATTTCCCAAATCAACTATCCCATTTAAATCATTTAAAGTCAATTCATTATATTTAATAATTAAATATTTAATTTCCAAAATTTAATCTTTTTCAAAGATCATTTATCCATTTAAGTTTATTAAAACAATGAAAATTCAACTTTCGAAGCACTTAGGAAATGCTACGAAATGTTATGTTTTAAAACAGTTCATTAACAAAAGACCGCATTTAAAATGCTGTAATATCTTAATTTAGTTTCAATTAAGATTTTAGTTAAATTTAACAACTATAGCACTAACAAAGTGCTATAATAACCCTTAGTTCAAATTTGCTATTTGGTTCATTTAAAACAATTACAGCATTTTCCAATGCTGTAATATCTTTACATTACATTTCAAAAATGCTGTCAAATCAAATTTAGAGTTTTATTTTTCACTTTCAGACATAATTAACTTTTAATATAAATCATTTTAACTTATAAAATCATATATTTTCACAATTTAAAAACAATCGTTTAAATACCTTTATTTCTATGATTTTATAAAGTCAAATTTCCATACAAAAAAATCAAGTTAAATAAAAATTAAATTTTCATTTCTTTAATTAAATTCTTAACTTAACAACTAAGTTTAAATTTCCAAAATATAACTTATTTCCATTTATTTTACTTAATTAAAATTTCACCTTTAAACAAATTTCACAAAAATTCAATTTAAGTTAACCAAATTCAGCTTAAATATTCATTTATTTCATATTTTAAGTTATACAAAATCATTAACACTTTATAAAATCATTATTTCTTAATAAAATCATTAAATTCATCTTTTAAATCAAATTTGTCATATATTCATACTTTACATAAATTCCATTTATAAACAAAATCATAAATTCCAAAATTGACTTATATTTCAAATTCTACTTCACCATTTACTTAATTCACTTATTTAATTTGTAGAAAATCACAAATATTTAATAGAAATCATTTTAATAAAATTTAAATCAAAATATCATAATATTTACATTTTAAAAATATTTTTTAAAATTTTAGAAAAGTACATAAACCACGGGTCTGTATAAAATTTTCTTGCCTAGGTCAAGTGATACAGATATGTATCATTTCAATCCGCAGTTTACAAAGAAAACCGGGTTCTATCATTTCAAACCCACAATCCGAAGTTAAATAAAATAAATAAAAAGTCGCTCAGGCTTATCATTTCAGCCCATAACGATCTTTCCCTATTCTAAAGTTCGTTCGGGTATGTATCATTTCAACCCATAGTGATTCTAATCTACAGGGAACTTGCAGTGTGACAAACTGATAGAATGAACAAAATAACATCATATAACAGTAATAGATGATATAACATATGTAATAACAGAGGTAAACATTATATGATCATAATATAACAGTTATAACAGGATGATATAATTTTACAGATTCAAAAGGTGTCAGTTTACTAGTTATATAAGTACACATCGTCTGGTGAGAATTACTCACTTGTTTAAAGCTGGAGATCGCTACCAAAGCACACAACACAAGCACAATGAAGGCACGATGACATGGATATGACTTGAGAGTGGAGAGCCAAAGCAATTTGACTTGATAACATATACACAAACAATATATATAATACATAAGTTTCAACACGAAAATAACATCAAACAGCATAAGAATTCAATGCCCAAATCAACAACGATTGACTTGCACTTGTTCTCAACTTCACATGGATCAGTTATGGATGGGATTGGTTCAGCCAAGGCATGCACTAAGGTCTGGTTTGGGTCCAAATAGGGTCGGCCTAGGTTGGTTCAAAGGTGAATGGACATAGGTGCAACAAAACAACAACTACAAGGCAAATTCATCACTTCTATGCTATAAATGGGTTCGGCCATAGGCTCTAGGGGCATGGCTAGTGGGTCCAGGTGGTGGTGGGTGATGTGGCAGAGGGTGGAGGTCAGGTCAGAGGTGGTGGTGGAAGTGGCGGCTAATGGTTGTAGAAGGTGGTGCTAGCAAACTAGGCTCGGTTTATGTAAATAGGTGATGATTTTGTGCATTTTTAGTGTTGTCTCTTGCTAAGGTGGGTTCGGCCTAGTCATGGTGATGGACTAGAGGGGTGGTTGATTAGAGAAGGAGGAGGTGGAGGTCAGCCTAGATATGGTTGAGGAGGAGTGGAGCCATGAAGTAGAGAACAAGTTGCAAAATCACATAGAAAAACTAGAAAACAAGAGAAGAAGATTTTACCAAATTTTTGCAAGATGAAGGCAATGATTTTTTTTAGGGTTGAGAAGCTTTGAAAATACATGAAAAAGATGAGGGATTCGGCTGAAAAAGAATGAGGAAAAGAACGGCAAAAATAAAATAAAAGATGTATTGATTAAAATGAAACGGTGGAATACAAAAGGACTTAGGCAAATCAAAGGTCACAACTTCTCAAATTTCTTTTATTTAATTTGTAATTTATAAAAACATATAAAACTGATAAATAAAGACAACACTCAGAAATTAAAATAAATATATAAAATAATTAATTAATTTTTAATTAAATAGAATTTAAATTAAGAAAATGGCTTAAAATTGCGAAGTAGACTTTAAAATTAGAAATAAATTCAATGCACTTTGGAAAATTTTTATATACTTGAAAAATATTTATAAATAAAGATAAGTACACAAAATAAAAATGAATTCACAAAAATAAATAAATAATTTTTAATTAAATAAAATTTAATTGAAGAAAATAGTAGAAAAATGGAAACTAGGCTTAATAAATTGAAATAAATTCGAATAAACTTTAGAAAAATTATACTATCACTAAAAAAAATATTAAAAGATGAAAATATACCCAAAATAACATATTAACACAATTAAAATAAAATATCACAAATAAAATATAATTTATATAATTTAAAATAAACAAAAATGCTAAATAAATCAAATTACATTCAATATTGAAATATACATAACTTTCGCAATTTATATCCGTTTTCAACGAAACGAAAAGCAGTATTCAAGTTATTACATCTATTTTAATAATAAAAGATAAAATTTAAGATTTTATATAATTTAAATTTGAAGTTTAAAAGTCAAAGATTGAACAGTTTGACCAGAATTTCACTTTTCAGTGAAATATCCAATTTATACTAGTTTGAAACTATAATTCACGTAATAATCATCATTTATATATTAAAATGAAATGTTTGAAAAAAAAAATTAAATATTTTAAAAATAAAAGAAAGTCCAATTTAAATATTATACAAAATCTAGGGTTTTTACAAATACACTGATTTCTCTATCTTCGGATAATTCCTTTTTAGTTCCTGTTAATCGCTTGCTAATATAATACGCCGATCTCTATATCCAATTCTCCTCACGAAGTAGTATGGCACTTGTAGCATGTACCGATATGACCAAGTAGATATACAAGTCTTCGTGATCCACTAGCTTTGACAAGATGGGAGGCTTATCTAAGTGGTTCACCAAAGCTTGGAATGCGTCTTCACAATCCTACATCCATTAAAGTTCCTCTTCTAATCAAATAGAAAAAAGGAATGCATTTATCGAGGGCTCTGGAAATAAATCGACTTAGGGCAACAACCTTCCTATTTAGACTCTGTACTTTCTTGATGGTCTTCGGCACTTGGATGTTGCAAATTGCTTGAATCTTCTTAGGATTAACTTTGATTCTGCATGCATTGACGATGAAACCCAAGAACTTTCCCGAAGCCATGCCAAAAGAACATTTCAGAGGATTGATCTTCGTTTCATAATATCGGAGGATATCAAACATTTCTGCTAAGTCTCTAAGGTGGTCGCTTGATCGACATGACTTCACGAGCATATCATCCATGTATACCTCCATCGTCATTCCAATCTGATCTTTAAACATTCTATTGACTAGGCGCTAATAAGTTGCTCCAACATTCTTCAATCCAAATGGCATTACCACATTGCAATACAATCCAACATCGATAATGAAGCTGGTGTGCTTCTGATCGGGAATGTGCATTGGGATTTAGTTATATCTAGAGTACGTATCCATGAAAAAAAGAAATTTGTGTCCTGTGGTTGAGTCACCATTTGGACGATCCTTGGAAGGGGAAAACTATCTTTCAGACATGCCTTGTTAAAGTCGAGTAATTAATGCATGTTCATCATTTTCCATTCACCTTTCTCACAAGTACAGGATTAGATACCCATTTAGGGTAGAGGGTGTCGCGAATAAACTCATTACCTTTGAGTCTATCCATCTCTTCTTTAAGAGTAGCAGATCTCTCCAGATCCATGCCACGCCTTTTTTTTCCATCGGGACATGCCTTGGATCGATATTTAATGCATGACTCGCAATGGAAGGCAAGATCCCACACATGTCAGAGTGAGTCCAAGCGAACACGTCAAGATTCGATTGGAAAAAACAAGCAAGTTCTTTCATCATCGGGGGCTGAGCTGTGATCCAATCTTTAGGACCCGTGACATGCCATCATGGCTAACCGTGATGTCAATCGTCAGCTCAACCGATGTAGCCTTGGTCTCTTTGGGCTCCTCCTTGTCATCCCTCGGATCTATGTCTTTATAGAACTGATTGTGGCACGTGAGCTAAAGCCCAGGCACTGCTTGTCAATCTTTGGTGGTTCGGATGTGGAGAGACTTGTCTACATCCTTACCTTCCTCCTTCCATTGAGCATCTCTCAATTCAGCCGCATAGCAGGCACGTCCGGTCGCCTGATCACCATGCACCACTCCAACACTATTATCAGTTAGGAACTTCAAAGTCAAACACCACGAGGCAAGAGCTGCCCGGAATTTTGCTAAGGCTGGTCGGTCTAGAAAAGCATTGTATGGAGAGTCAACATCTAAGACAACAAATGGAAAAATCTGCACTCTCCTACGGTCACCTTCTTCCAACTCCATGGGCAATTCGACATAGCCGACGGCTTCGGTCGTAGCATCGTTAAAGCCATGAATGCGGGCTTTACGGTTTCAGGTCATTGGCTTCCATCCTCATCCGATCATAAACCTTTTTGAAAATAATATTTACAAAACTTCCACAATCAACCAAAATCCTCCTTACTTAAGCGGGGCCGATCATGGCCGAAATGACCATTGGGTCGATCGTCAATACCTCCACCTTATCTGCATCTCTGTTTCTAAACACAATGCCATCTGCCATTATACGTTGCTGTTTTGCTGGAGCTCCATCTTCTGTACTCGAACAACATTCAAAATTCATGTACATGATCGCGCTAGCATAGCGCTCCAACTCATGCCAACTCTTATCAGCTGGATGCAATCCTCTGATTATTGTATTGATGACTAATCTTCCACCAGTCCGCGCAGCCTCCTCGGCCCTTTGCGGAGTTTGTCCTCAGTTGGGGTTAGATGTCCCTCGCCCGCCATCCTGCAGGGCTTTAACAAACTGCAGTAGTTTTCTTTCCCGAATCAATTTCTCGATAATAACCTAGAGATGCCTACACTCATTCGTGTTATGACCATAACATACATGGAACCGACAATATTTTCCAGTTTGTTTCTATTTCTCCATCGATCTTTCGGAGGTGACTTCCTATACTGCATTGTATTGCATGTAGACAAGTAAACGTTCTCTAGAGATGTATTCAGTGGTATGTAGGTATCATACATTGGAATTCTAGGATTTCCTCTTCCAAAATCCCTCTTTCATTCATGGTTCCTATCACCGCCTTTCTTTTATTGATTTGGTTTATTTTGGAGATTTACGTGAACTTTTCTGAAACTCTCCCCTGACTGTTTCACTGCAATGTTACCTTGAATTCCTCCTCCACATGTTCCCACAAAATTCTTCTTCCTAGAGCATCTAGCTTCTTCTTTCCTCAAATACTGAGTTTCTTTTGCATAGAAACGTTCCAATGTTGCGGGTGGTTTGCCAGCTAACCAATTGCCAAAGTCAGATTCAGGATCAATCCCTCTCATTACCGCTATTAATATTGAATGATCATTCAGATTACTGACTTCTATGACAGTTGTATGAAATCTCTCCAAATAATCTTTCAGCGATTCTACCGGAGCTTGGATCACGCTAGATAGGGACATTACATCTTTGGCACAAGTTGCGTGCATACGGAGCTGCTCCGCAAACTTTGCTGCTAAATCATCGAATCTAGAGATTGACCATGAGGATAATCTCGAAACCACATCGTTGTTACGCCAGAGAGAGTAATAGGAAAGCATCTGTATTTTGTTACATCGGCAGCTAGTGCGGAATCCATCAGCCATTCATATCTCATGATGTGCTGCTCGTGGTCGGTTTTTCCCTCGTAGGCAGGCATCAACGGCATGATGAACCTCCTTGGATACTCAACATGTAAGATATTATCGATGAACGGGGTATGGATTCTCGAGATCCCCCAATCATCATTGGTCAAGCCTTGGCTCTCCCTCATTAGTTGTTTAACCATAGCCGACAAGTCCGACATTTGGATAGTTGGAGCCAAGCAGTAGTTATGCTCCACCTCATGTGCATGGTCCGGTCGATGTCTACAGACTGTTCCATGCCTTCTTGGCTCAACATCCTCCCGATGCATATCACATGCATTCACTTCATCGTTATTCCAGGGAGGTAATTGGTCCGCATCCACTTGAATTTCAACATCCAAGTCAATTGCAGCAGCTCCGGCATTGGCTCCAACATGAAGAGGCATGCTTCCTCCTTTGAAGGAGGGATCGACTACAATCCCTATAGTAGGATCGGTACAATCGGTCTCAGCAAGCCTGGTCGGTTTTCCTATTGATGTCCAGAAGCTTCTGCGTGATATCCATCGGTTCTACGACATCTGCATCTGCGATAATCATCTGATGAACTAGAACTCTCTGATGTAAAAGAAAGGGTTGGTTTCCTCCTAGCTTTCCCACGTTGTTGCTACCTGAGTTGGTTTATTAGATCGATATTTGCTTGAATCTGCTGATTCAAATGTCGACGGCTATCCACAAGCTCCCTTATCAGATTCTGGAAATCAGCTCTTGTGATGGAATCAATCGAATTCTGAACATCAATTGGATTGGTAGCATTCACATCTACTGGTAGATTGCTCGGGCCTCCTTGTTGGATGTTAGCATTCTCGTTTTCTTCTGCGTTTTGAGATGTAGATCTGGTATTCCTAACCATTGTTGATAGTTTTCCATAGACTTTTGCAAATCTGAATAGAACAGATAAGCTTCTTGAAGATAATTATGGATCTCTTTGGGAGATTTATGCAATCTAATAGTAGTAAAGGGATCCAAATAGGGTTGAGAATCTCTTCTTAGTGGAAGCACCAAAATGTTTGCACCAAAAATTGGCAAAAACACCCAATAAAGAATTTGTAGAGAAATAAATGAAGAATATAAAATTAAAAAAGCAGAAATAAGCAATTAAAATAATAAGAAACAAGCAAGTAATAGAGACACATCGATTTATAGTGGTCCGACGTTGTTTGCCTAAGTCCACTTTGAATAGATAGCTTTATTAATTATTTTGTAAACTGAGTACAATAGGGGTTAGATAAAAATCCTTAGTTACAATAGAGTACAAAGAGATAAGAAGCATAAAAATCCTAAAAATGAACAACCAAACCTGTATTTATAGAGGAAGATGGTGAAATATCTCCCTGAAAATTCAGCAAAAGGATCTCCAAAACCATATGGACCCATAAGAGGGATCGCATGGACCAAATCCCAAGGAACAAGGATTGATTTCGATCCCTATTTTGAAGGAATTTGGGGGTGCGATCCCTATAGAAGCTTTCCCATGTTATAATATGCTTAACCTCCAAGTTTTATGCCAATTGGATTAGTACAACTTGAATTATTGCTCGATCTTTGCTGCAATGTGAGTTGTTTCCTAATTCTAGGCAGTCCCTATTGAAGGAAGAGGGCCAATCTTCTTGCCTAATCCTTTCGAGGTGTGATCCGTAGGGTAGGCTCCCCAAGGTCCCCATATCTTGTACCCAAAGTTTCTTATGCATTGGACTTCTGGATCTTGAGATATTGATTGTTTACCATTGAGTTGAACTTGTTTGGATGAATTAGACCAATCGCTATGAATGAGAGGGATTATGGTCGATCCCTTTTCTACGTTAAACTATATTTCATACTTTGAACATTCTGCATTCCATATATCTCAATTCCATTCGATTGCGGCTTCATATTATCATATGTACTTGACCTTTCGACCTCACAATCATCACTCTGGTCCCACTAGGCTTAACGACAGTCGAATCTAACTTTTCCAATCAGTTCAGATATAACCGGTCAAAATGCTGGATAACAATGATTTAATTTCGTAAAATAACAGGATGTTATAATATGTATAGGCTTGCATGTGGTTGACAGCAACCGGGGAGCACAATCCTAGTATCAGAGGAAACTAGGCTCAACCGACCAGCTGTATTCCTTAGAACATCGAACATCCAAAGCATTCGAGTTGGATGTAGATCAGCCCATAACTTTCACTACCGAAGAACATCAGGAAGTGTCATACACCCCTTACGATCTAATGGCCATCACTCTTGCAATAGCAAACTCAAGTGTGTCTTGAGCCTTTATGGACGGGGGTAGCTCAGTCAACGTCATGTTCAAACATGTTTTCGAAGCTCTTGAGCTTCCTGCCTCTAGCCTCACCCACTACGCCTTGCCAATTTACTATTTCGAAAGGGTGGGCATTGTTCCGATGGGCATCACCTCGCTTATGACATTCTTTGGGCAAGAATCCTTTGCAACAAAGGTTCAAGTAAACTTTGTAGTGCTTAATTGCCCTTCTACTTACAATCTTTTGGTAGGATGACAAGCACTTGCTGATATGAACATTATCATCTCCTACAATCGGCTCATCATGAAATTTGCTATACAGGGCGAGATCCGAGGCAATTAGTAGAAGGTTAGGGAGTGTAATGGAACATCCCTCAAACATGCAAAGAAGGGAGTTCTCATGCTTCAGCAAGAGCTAGCAATACTCAGCGATGAGTTACGCGAAAGAACCATCGAGTCAGTCAATGCTTTGGTTCGTGCCAGGACGGCTCTTAATTTTGAAGTATCAATGTCAACTCCTCCAACCAGCAACAATCCATCTGAGTAAGCTATGGTAATCAGCGACGTGTCATCCAAGAGTACCCTCCAGCTAAAAAACGCTCAGGGACATGCCTGACCATCAATGCCCTTAAAGTAATAACTACCAACGATGTGTTACCCGAGAGTACCTTCGAGCCAATCAACGCTCAAGTTGATGTCAAAATGTCAGAACAACCCTTAGCCTTGAAGCTGTATCAACTGGCTGCACGTCATCCGTGGGTACCCTCGAACCCGGCAGCACTCAAGGTCATGTTGGGACCAGACTGGGATGGCAAAAATCTTATATCCTTGACCACTTCCCAAAGAACCAGAGAGCTTATTACGGCATGGAATTAGCAAGTCGCTTATTCCAAGAATAGAAGCGAGTGACGTATATATTCACTTGTTTAGTGCTACTTATTTCATACGAGTACTAAATATATGTTGGGCATATAATTCGTAACTTAATACTATTTTGAAATTTGAATGACTTCTTAAGTTGCCAATTACATCACTAGAAATAAAGATGAAATTGTTGACATTTGTTGCTCATCATTTTAACTGAAGTCAAAAACTTTTTCCTTCACTAGAGATTAGTTTGGTCCAAAATATAAAGACGAGCATAATAAAATAGGTGATATTAAACAAAACGGAACACCAACAAAACATTATTCTCTCTTGCTAAAGAAAATGTGGAAGAGTAGCGAAGCTATATGGTTACTTGAAAGTTTATTCTAGCACTTAAGATGACAAATTGACCAAACCCAACAAAGAGCCCACGAATTTGGTTTCTTGCTGCTCTGCTTTTTTGTGGAAGGCGACTGTGCATGATCATGTGTTTAAGTAAAACTAAACATAATGTTTTTAAATTGTTTGTTCAGTAGAATTGGTATAAGGGGATTTTCACTCAAAGGGCTTCTTTATGCAGGGTAATAAGTTTTAAGGACAGTACTTCTGAAAAATTAGTTTTAAGGACAATTTATAGAAAAAAGATAAACAAAATTATCATTTTCAGTTATATAGAAATAATGCTAAATGAATTTTTTGTTTTCATGTATAACTTAAAAAGATAAATGAATTTATCATTTTCCTGTAAATGGTCATTGAAACTAATTATTCAGAAGTGTTGTCCTTAAAATTTATTACCCTGAAATGAGAAGCCTTCCAACTAATTTTCACTTGGTATAATTCATCCATCACCCATCTGTCCTCTATGTATATTCCATATTTAAAAACTTTGTTGAACTTATCTTCAATTTTATTAAAGGACGTTGTTCGTCAAACTTTACTATAGCTTTTCAAAGTAAGATGTTGATACGTATTTTATGCCTAACAGAAGTTGAATGTGTTGATAATAGTAGTTGGGTATCCTTTATATCAATGCATACATATATTTGTATGTTTGCCGTCAAATAAGTTCCTTTAGAAAAAATGTAAATGAATGAATGAATAAGAAGGGGTCAAACATAAACGATTCGATTGTTGACGAAATTCGGTGTTTTTATTAGTTTATTCTCTGGATATATGGCATATGAAACTTCCCTAAATATTGAAAGCTGATAGAATGGATTGCTTGGACTGAAAAAATGTTTTGTATCATAAAAGAAACGAACAAGTATGTTTTAAATGTTAGAAGTATTAAAGATGTATAAGAATATCATACCGAGTGAATGCTAGTTTAAATAATTTATAATATAACTGTGCTAACTCAGCGTGCACAAGATTTTTAAAAATAAAATTAGTTAACAAATCAAATGATAAACTTTGGCTTCATTATCTAACAAATCAAAATCAAATGAATGCTTGTATTGGTCAGAGACGGCTGTTTCGAAGACAAGTCAAGAATGAATCATGCTTAAGTCAATCTTGCTCGATGTGTCTTCTACTGAGGTGGGCTTGGAGAGGTGACGGTTGTCAGCTGAAGTGACGTTGGGTGAATGTGTTGACTTGAAGTTGGATTGGAAGAATGTTGACATTGGAAGGCTGGTTGTTATCGAGCTAAGCCAAATCTAAACGGATCGGGTGGGGTTGGGCTCAGATTTTTTCTAGATGTGAATGGCGCTCAAGGATAAGGCGGTTGAACCTCATCTTGATGCCTTACTGAATAAAAGGGATATATGGTTTAAGACCACCATGAGATTGGGCCGGCCTTTGCGAATCGATTACAGAAATGTTCGGCTGGCTTTATTTGGGCTGGATTGTCCAAATTGACCTGCTAATTGCTTGCAAGAAAATTGAGCAACAATGTATATTATGCAAAAGGGTGTGTATATATCAATGAGTATGCTAGAGATTCAATCTTAAGCTTATAAAAATATACTCCAACCGGTAGGATATTCGAAAGTGTCTTTGTATATGAGTTAATGAATTTATTAAACATGAAAAATGAATTAATAAAATGGTTTAAGGTCTTCTTGGCAAAGGATTGAGCAAAGGAGGAAAGAATCACGGCTCGAGGCAAGTGCAAAAGAACATCCAATGAACCAGGGAAGCAATAAGGCTATGTTGTTGCATTAGGCGGGAGTTGTATATGGACTCTCGTGATGTGATTTACATTTCATACGGCTTCGGAGAGCCGACTCGAGCCACCAGAAGTGCGTTATACAGGATACGACCGTTATCCATATATAGTATGGATACTGGTAACTATATAAGTAATCCATGATACCGTAGAAGAATCGCACGAATTGCATATGAAATCTCGGAGCATGTTCGGAGAGAGATGGCAATGGTCATCTAAATTAGGTCACATATCACCCATGCTTATTGTAGAGGTCGAGATGAGATCTATATGAGTCTATTGCATTGTGATGCGACTCAGAGTTTATGGTATATTTAGATATTGACTTATTTTGGTTTATTTTTCAATGGGTAGTAAATGGAAGACCGATCACGCAGGATGTCCTAAGGACTCTACCCGCACCCACTGGCGGATATAACGTATTATAGATGATTCATGTTATCATATTATAGACATTCACATTATATCGTATTGTAGATGATTCACATTATATCTTATGGTAGACGACTTGCAGTTTATCGTTTGAGTAGACGATGCGTGATAGATGGTGGGTGGTACGGTTCATTTGTGAAGCTCATACGCTTGTATTATTTACTTGTCATTAGCGGTGGACCTTTGGTAGGACACATATATCACCACTACTCACAAGATGATAGAGTTACCTCTGCACTCGTATACTGTGACGTATTGTAGTTACACAATAAGGATTGTTATATTATTTATGATAGAGGGTGTTGGTGACAATTATTGCTACACTTGACAGCCGTGTACGAGTAGTATAACATGGTCCTTATAGGCATATAAGATTTTCTAGTATTAGTAGTATACTAAAATGTGTTGACTTTTTGGTTATAGGAGAAGAGTGGGGTAAGGTGATTCTCTATCCATTGGTATGACTTTACTCTACTTGTTTATGGACAATTCAAATTACACTTGAGTTTACTCTACTTGTTCATGCAGAGGACCGACTGTATCTTTGTATCTTCCTGTTTATATATGTATATAGTTTCGATATACAATATTTTGAGATTTTTTGACTTACACCAGAGTTTGAGTCTGACACTCATTTTGTCTTTGTCTATTTATATCATGACAACTTTCGAGTACTCGATTGAGTAGTTTGGGAGTCGGATGCTTTTGGGGATAGGCTAGCAGGACAACAGGAACAATTTGGAGACACGTCGTCGATGTTTTGGATATATATACGTGTGATGTAGTAGTGTATGATTGACATGTATAGGTATATGAGATTTGAATCGGTAGAACTCCATATGTATGAAGTTGGGATATTTTGGTTTTCTGTATTGACATTTATATCAGTTGCTTCCGCTATTGCAGTTTCACATACAATGTTGATCCTATTCTGTTCATGTATATTCAGTATACAATATGTTATTATTTCGAGTGAGGTTATATCGATATACCTTGTTTAGGGTATTGAGTTTTAATTTTGTCCCCAACAGACCATCTTTTTTTGTTTTCGATAGTCAGATTTGTCATTTGATGTTGATTTAGGATATTATGAAGGACGAGTCATCGTATGGATGCAAAAAATTGATCTCACCATGAACAATCATACTCACTACTAGTTGACCAAGAAGCATTTACTTAACAAAACATATAGCAACGGAATATATATTACTTTACATTTGTTTAACAACTTGTCTCCTCCCTTGTTGCCTCCACCATGGGGGGTTGCCCTATACGGCTTCTTGGCCAGCTTAGCTTTGAAGGGTCTGTATGTAAACATAGATGGTCTGTATGTAAACATAGATCAAAGCTACCTGTTTGATTTTATAATTAGTTCACATATTGGACGTGAACTGAGTAGTGTATGCAAACTTATATATGTAACTGCCATTTTGAATCTATTTATTCATATGGTCATATTTGCTTGAAAGTACACAGTAACAATCTTTTATATAAATTAGTTTACAATACGAGCCTACTAGTGCGTATTTGGCAATTTTCGTTATTTCTAAAAGGCCCGAAATTTCTAAAAGAATTTTGGTCTGAATTAATCCAAAGCACACGTTTCATAAGCACCCCCGATATCTGCCCTTTATCCCCATTTCGTTCATTTCTGGTCGGTTATTTTCGGGCCCTATAGCAGTTCTCGGCAATTTTAGACTCATATCATATCCAAGTAGGTAAATTCTATTCCAACCCATATTTTCATTTAGTAGCCCTCATTCAAAAAAATAAAATTTTGAAGACAAAAATACCCCTAGGGAGCGTTCTTCTCAATTCTTTATTTCTTACGTAAGTTTTAACGTCTAAAACACAGAATCTCCAAAACCCTAACCTAATTTTCAAATCATTAAAGAAAAATTTCGTTTTTAACTACTAGATGATGAATTATGCAGAGGAGAATGATCTTCGATCGCAATCATAGTAGGTAATTTCAAAAAAAAAAATTGAAAAGTTTTTAATTTATTGCAAATGCATTCGTAGGCTGTTGATTACGGGGATTGGTGATAATCCACGCAGGGTCACTGCTAGGTTCATGGCATGAGCGCGCGAATATACTGCATGATTCTGTACACAACCACGTAGAACTTCAGCGTACACTAACCCTGTAGTTGCCCTGCGTGATTGTTCATTTTTTTTTTAACATTTTAGCGTTTGATATTTGTTTCGTTGGTTGCTGTAGACGTTGAAGGCGCGAGGAAGAGGCACGATGAGGAACTATTTCGCGTCTTCCGCTGTTTTTTTTTGACATACGGAATGTTTTCGGCAATATTTAAGGGTAATTTTCGAACAAACATGGAACTACAAAGTAATTCTATAGGTTTAAAAACTTTTTTAAATTTTAGGAACTGCTAAGTTATTTTGTGGGTTGGAATAGAACTTGACATCCAAGTATTACTTTGGAAGTACGTACACTCAGTACAAGTTAAGTACACTGTACACAAACAAAACCTTCTAATGCAATTCCTAACGCTTAAAAACTCAAAATATCCCATTCATCTTTTGCACCTTTTATTCGATGTTTCATGTTGTTTTGACAAAATAACAATGACAAACGATAGCTTTGACAAATATGTCACTAACAACATAGCATCTCAAGAGGGTGGATGTCATAAATCATGTATCGGTTACTACTTGAATTGCACTTTCATCCTAAACCGAGAAATTACAAAACATCGAACTATATTCTCACTTTGTTGCCTTGCTATATATATTTACACCAGACATCACAAATGTGGTGCTACTAATTTTAGGTGATAACAATTCCATGTAACTTCTTGTTAGTTTATCATGTCCTAATCTTGCACCAGATTTTGCATGGGGTAGCTTTTTTTCCTTTCACTTGTTGTAAAAGAATATCGACGTACAAAATTTTGGGCTCAATATACAGGTTAATTGTTCAAGTTTTATCAATCAACAGACACAACCTTTTACGATCGACATTCACGATCTTTTACAGACACAACCTTTCACAATCAGCAGACACACCATTTCACTTTCTTATCTTTTGATTTTAATATATTTTTAATGCAAGTTTAATTTACTGTCAACAAAGTTACAGTGGAAGTGTTATAAAAACATTTAACAGATCACGTGAATATGCGTAGAGAAAGATAGATGATGCTGCTAGCAAAAATAGCGTGTGAGTAAGGAGGAGGAAGAACAATATGATGTGTATGTGGTTACCTGGTCCCCTTGTACATTTTTTGCATGTCCGTCAAATAAATATAAAACGCATGTGATACTTAATGGCTCTGCAATCATACTTCTTTTCTTCTGTCCAACGTTGCTATAATTGCACGGTACTGTCTAGTACGTTTTCAGAGCCTTATGCGCTATCAAGGTTTTTTGTTAAGGCAAAACCAACGTACTCTCCGGCCATGGGTTAGGTATCGATTACCAACACGGCTCTTTTGTTAGTTGCTCATTCATTTCGTTTTTATGAACTACAATTATCATTTTTTACAATATGCTTTAATGCTATTAATTCAACAAAATGTTAGCCCTCTCTTGATTTTCTTATATATACAAAATAATGCTTTAGAACAAGAAGCAATGAATAATCAAAACGTAACTGCAACGAATGAAGTTGGATTTTATTTCTTACATGACAAATTGTTCAATATATAGCTCAAAAGGAATGCCAACTTTTTAAACCAAACATATATATGAAATGACGGCAGACTAAAGATTGTCTCCACTGACATGTGAACTTGCTCAAATTGTTTAGAGCAAAAGGCTTTAGAGCCTATAAATGCATTTTTCAGAGAAGTAATTAAATTATCTCAGCTTATCAAATCATATCTAGATTTCCCTTTAATTGCTCATAACCAGCTCTTTTTTTGCCTTCAAGTTGTCACAAATACAGAACATTATAAGGATGTTCACATGCAGCCTAGACTAAATTCACGGTCTACAACTGACTGTAATGAATTCCCCAGAAATTTTTTAATATTTAACTAGCTTTGAATCTGATAATTGAACTGCTGTCACAATCTGATAGCAACAACAGATAGTAAATGTAGTTGAAAATACATGTATTTTTAAAATTCATGCTGCCACTCTCTTGTGTATTATGTACATGCATGTATCACGGTAACTAATTTTTATAACTCACGTTTTGACGTTACACTGTCTGTTGTGTTGGTAGTTTTCATCAGTGCATCCAGCTATTTTTCTTCCACAAAAATATCAACGTAAGTCCATTTTCATTGTTTTATCTCTGTGCTGGACGTTAACCAACTTCTCAAATCTATTAGTTATCATTCAATGCTGAAAGTAGTACAAATCTCAACAACTATAAGTTACATTTCCCAACTAATACAATTAAACTGACATTAAAACTATATAAAAAAATTGATCAAAAAAAATCTTAAAGGATTGATAAATGGACACCAGACTTAGATAACGGGGTTAAAAAATTCGGTCAAACTCTACTGAATTTCTTTTTAACAATAAATTAGACAACCTCCTGTCGAAAAACAGACCCAAATTCGATTCCAACGAAATCTTAGAGCAAACGATTTGCGCCCGACATTATGTGGTGCAGATGTATAAGTGTCTTTTTTTTGCACGGACGCAACTTATCAATTTGTTTTTCTTGCCTTTCCTATGCATTCCTCTTCTTTTCAGTTCAAGACCCTTTATATACTCCTATAAATGAAGCTTTATTTCTTCACAATTCAAGATCGTATACATCTAGTATTACGCTCAAAATCTCCAAAAGAAAAGAAAGAGATAATAAGAAAATGGGAGCGAAAAAAAGCAACAAACTACCACAAGTAGCAAACATAAAGCAAATACTGAAGAGGTGTTCAAGTTTAGGAAAATCAAGCAACAATAGAAGCGAAAATGAGTTGCCAATGGATGTTCCGAAAGGTCATTTTGCAGTGTATGTAGGCATAAACAGAAGCAGGTACATTGTACCCATTTCATATTTGTCGCATCCTGAGTTTAAGAGATTGTTGCAAAGAGCAGAAGAGGAATTTGGTTTCAAGCATGATATGGGAATCACTCTTCCTTGTGAAGAACTTGCCTTTAGGTCATTGACTTCCATGCTTAGTTAAATGACTTGCCTTTAGGTCATTGACTTCCATGCTTAGTTAAATGACTTTTACTATGTTTATTAATTTTTTTAAATTTTTTTGAAAAATAAATAAAAGGTATTGTGGTTGATTTAATTTTTTTGAAAATAGTATCTGCTTATCATTTTGATTTCAATGTCTGTATTTGAATTACGGAATGCGATAAACATCCATCAAATTTTACCAAAAGAATTGCTGCAAGCATGGCATATCCCTCAAGATACATGATTTCAATCGTCCATCTTACTAGCTCTTTCCAAATAATTTTGAGACTGCTTAGTGCTTATGTTAGCTTTATACAGACGTACATGATTAAATTAGCAGTAAATTGACATCAAATTTAGAGTGGAGACAAGGGCACTGTTGGGGTCGGAATTCCAACTGGAGACCACTCAAATCGAAACCCCACAAGCACAGCAGAAGACGAGATCGTGGTAAGAAGTGTAAAAACAACCAATCAATAATACAATTCCAATCTCAACCAATCCAAAAGCAAGCACAATCTTAAACAAGCAATTCAGAAATTAAAGCAATAACGAAAAATAAATCACACAGCGATTTATAGTGGTTCCACTAACGTTGTGTTAGTGTACATCCACTTTAAGAGAGAGCTTTATTAATATTGATCAGAAAAGTACAACAGATTGAATACAATGATCAAAATTCTAATTAGAAATTTATTTGTGGAGAAGAGAATTGAAGAAAATTAGGTTTTGATAAACCCTAATTGGTGGAGGCTAATCTCTTGTAGTTATTTTCAAGCATGCTAGATCTGAAACCTGAAGCTAGCTTATATAGGAGAATATAAACCCTAGGCAATGTTCCGAAATTATCCCTGCAGTTGTCACAAATCTTCACTCCGAGTCCATAGAGCAAAACAGGCGATAGACGCCTCAAACGTCTGACCAAAATGGTCAGATGTCTGACCTAAGCTTTTGGAAAGAAATTCGCTTCAGCTCAGACGTCTGACCATTTGATCAGACATCTGGCAGAAAGCTCTGGAAGCATCAAAAATGCCGAATCTCGTCTCAATCATCTTCTGCTCAGATTCAGACGCCTGACCCTTTTGGTCAGACGTCTGAGCTGTATCAACACAGCCCACTTTGCATTTTCCCTTATAACTTCCACCTCCGAACTTCGATTTGCGAACCGTTTTCTCCGTTGCGAAGCTACTTTCGACCTCTACAATTCTTCATATAGTGTCGCCAGAATTTAACACTCTACCTCGACACTATATCCATCTCCAACTCTAATGGTACCATGCCATCAACAACAACCGATAACACCAACTATCACTTCTTCTACCTTCAACCAAACATGAATGCTTTTCCAATGAGCTCCGGCAAAGCCACCGCCCATTGCACTCCACCAACAAGCTCAGGCAAAGCCCCCGCCCGTCAATGAAATGTTGAAAACATCCAAATCCTAAGCTATCTCACCAAAGACTAGCACTTACCCAGAAGATAGAACCTTAATCTCTTTCCGATACTCTTCCTCATCTACCACCAAGCTTCTCCCTTAACCATGCCACTCTGTGGCACCTAGCACTTCTACAAGAGAATCAAGTTCGAGCAATGCTCGAACTTCCCAACCGGTTAGTGAACATGTCCGTCGCGTTATCATTTGTGTGCACTTTTCGAAGATATACTTGCTTATCATCATCCATGGCTACTAGAAATGACTCTCTCACCTCAATATGCTTAGTCCGTGAGCTAAACGCCAAATTCTCTGCCAAGTGAATAACACTCTGGCTATCACATCGAACATCAATACTATCATGCTCGAAACCCAAGTCACACAACAATTGCTTCAAGTAGAGTGCCTCCTTTGCCGCCTTCACCGCGGCTATCAACTCCGCCTCCGTAGTGGATAAAGCAACTACGGTCTGCAATCTCGATCTCTAACTTATGGCTGTACTCCCAAGTGTGAAGACATATCCGGAAGTTGATTTTCTACGATTCCTATCACCGGCGTAGTCCGAATAACCAACCAACTTGCAATCCATCGCCTTACTACCGCCAAAAACAAGATCATGAGATGATGTGCCTCTAAGGTATCTCAATATAAGCTTCACAGCTTCCCAATGCGATTTCCCTGGATTAGCCATGTATCGACTAACCGTTCGGACGACATTTGCAATATCGGGCCTTGTACACACCATAGCATACATTAGACTTCCAACCGCACTAGCATATGGCACCTTTGCCATATAAGTCTTCTCTTCCTCCAAGATAGGTAATCCTTTACTCGAAAGCTTCATATGCAAAGCTAAATATGTATTTGATGCCTTTTCATTCTCCATGCTAAATCGAAAAAACACTTTTTCAATGTATTCCTTTTGGGTTAGTTTCAACTCAAAATGCTTTCGATCCCTTACAATTTCCATGCCCAATATCCTTCTTGCTTCTCCAAGATCCTTCATTTCGAACTTCGATTTCAAACTCAGTTTTAGCTTGTTGATTTCATTCTTATCCTTAGAAGCAATGAGCATGTCGTCCACATACAAGAGTAAATACACCCAATAATCATTTCTCAACTTCTTGAAATAAACACAAGCATCTTTGATGCTTCTATCAAAATCATTTTCAAGCATAAAATGATCAAACCTCTTGTACCATTGTCTAGGTGATTGCTTTAATCCATATAGTGATTTCTTCAACTTGCAAGCCAAATTTGACTTACCATCCACAACAAAACCTTCTGGATGCTCCATGTAGATGTCTTCATCCAAGTCACCATACAAGAAGGCGGTTTTCACATCAAGTTGCTCCAACTCCAAGTCGTGAATAACAACTATAGCAAGTAATATCTGGATAGAAGTATGGCGCACAACCGGTGCGAATATCTCGTCATACTTCTTCCCCTTCCTTTGTGCAAATCCCTTAGCCACTAGCCTAGCTTTGTATCTTCCATCGTACTTCACCTTGTATATCCATTTGCACCCAATAGCACGGTTTCCTTTAGGAAGTGGAACCAAATTCCAAGTTTGATTCTTCAACAATGATTGCATCTCTTCCTCCATGGCACAAATCCATTTCGAGCTATCACTCGACTTCATGACGTCATCAAGGTCCATCGGCTCATCATGGAGTACATGAAGAGCATAGTCCAAATTATCACAAAAGCTAAGATAGTTCCAATCACCATATCTTTTGGGTGGCCTTATAGTACAGCGACCAACCCGAGTAGCAATACCATCACCCAAACTCCCTTCGGCTCCACCTTGAACCGAATCTTCTCTAGAATCATGCACATCACCAACACTACTAGAGGCACCCTGTGGACTATGTGATGTAACATCAACCGCTACCTCCTCGCAAGCATTTCCAACTACTCTACTCTCTCTACTCCTTAGACAAAATGTTGAAGTAATTTCCTTCTCCTTTGATTCATCATGAACCAAGTCCGGAACATCCGATGAGCTTCCATTCTCCTTGAACATCGCCGACTCATCAAAAGTAACATAATGAGAATTCACTACCTTCTTTGTTTTCGGATTCCAAATCTGATAACCTTTTACTCCATCCGTATAGCCAAGCAAAATCCCCTTGAAAGCTCTAGGTTCAAGCTTATCATTTCCCGAATCATGCACATAAACCGGACTTCCAAAGACACAAAGATAACTCAGATCGATGCTCTTTCCCTTCCACACTTCCTTCGGAATTTTGTTACCAATAGCTGAGCATGGAATTCGATTAATAATATGCACTGTGGTTGACAAAGCTTCAGCCCAAAATCCCTTCGCCAAACCCGATGTCAATCTCAAGCATCGAGCTTTCTCAAGTAGAGTATGATTCATCCTCTCTGCAACACCATTCGACTGCGGATCTCCAGGTGTAGTAAAATGCCTCCAAATACCATGATGCTTGCAAAACTCCAAAAATTCTCCGAAAACATACTCTCCGCCATTGTCATACCTTAGAACCTTCAAAGACTTGCCACTCTCATTTTCAATAAGAGCCTTCCATGCTTTGAACTTTGCAAATGCCTCCGACTTGGCCTTCATTACATACACCCAAACTTTCCGAGAAAAGTCATCTATAAAGGAAATATAATAGCGAGCTCCACCTAAAGATGCTACAGGTGCCGGTCCCCAAACATCCATGTGAACATACTCAAGAACCCTTCTCGAATCATGCTTTCCCTCACCGAATGAAACTTTAGTTTGCTTCCCCATGATGCATTCTTCGCAAAACTCTAACTTGTTGAAACTTTCTCCATCGATCATCTCCCTCTTCCGAAGAATGTTCAAACTCCTCTCCGAGACATGACCTAACCTCAAATGCCACAACCTAGTCACATCCAAGCCATGAGAACTATCAACTCCTATACAAGTTTCACCTTCCACAGTCACTCCTTCAAGCAAATAAATACCATGAGTCCTAGCACCCTTCATCACCACAAGCGCCCCATTCGAAACCCGCAAGCTATCACTCTCAATAGTGATCTTACAACCTAAAGAATCCAGCTGCTCCAAAGAGATAAGAGGCTTTCTAAGTCCCGGAACATAGCGCACATTAGTGAGAGTACGAACCACTCCGTCAAACATCCGAATTTGCACGGAACCAATGCCTTTCGACTTGCAAATAGCACCATTTTCCATAACAATTGAATTTCCTTCTTTGTCGATTTAAGAAGAAAAACAATTCTTATTTGGCGTCATATGATAAGACGTCCCCGAATCGAGCACCCAATCGCTACCCGAAACATCCGATGCTACTGCCGACAGTCTACATTTCCCTCACCAACTCCACTCTCCATCACTACAGATGAAGATGCTACTTCCTTCTTTGCCTTCTCCTTGTCCGGACACGCATTCGTCCAATGACCGGGCTTCTTACAAATATAGCACTTGCCTTTTCTTTCCTTCGACTTTCCTCTCCAACCGAGGTTCCTTGATTTAGAACGCCCCCGATTCTCCTTCTTCACATACCTCTCCTTCTCCACAAACAAACCATGACCACTACTAGCACCACTACCTCCATCACCTAACTCCTTCATTTGATCCCGCAACTTCTCGCTAAGAAGACCCGTCTTGACATCATCAAGAGTCATTGTATCTCGGCTATAGATCAAACTATTTGAGAAAACTGTATAGCGATCTGGCAATGAACACAACAATATCATCGCCTTTTGCTCTTCCTCAATCTTCAAATCTACCGCCTTCATCTTTATTAGCAAATCATCAAAAGTATTCAAGTGCGCCTTTAGCTAAGTACCTTCCTTCAGCTTATAGGTGAAGAACGTTCGCAATAAGATCAAACGATTTGTCATAGACTTCTTCATATACAACTCCTCCAACTTGTCCCAAATACCCTTAGCGGTTGTCTCACCACTAATTTCAGAGATAACATTCTCTCCCATAGCAAGTTGAAGTGTAGTGAATGCCCACTCTTCCATCTTCTCTCTCTCAACATCCGAGATGTCCGCTAGCAATAAATGTGTATCAAACACTACCGATGCACCTGATTCCTCCTTAGAACCGCTTTCATCTTCCATTGCCATTTTCCAAAATCATTATCTCCATTCCACTTGTCTATTACCAATTGTGATCCTGAAGCTGCGTACGAACCACGTACATAAGGAGCTACACCACTTGGATTACCCACTGAGGAACTACTTAAGGTATTATCTGATTCTGGCATTTCTACAACCACCTACTAGCACCAATGCTCTGATACCAAATGTTGGGGGTCGGGATTCCAACTGGAGACCACTCAAATCGAAACCCCACAAGCATAGCGGAAGACGTGATCGTGGTAAGAAGTGTAAAAACAACCAATCAATAACACAATTCCAATCTCAACCAATCCAAAAGCAATCATAATCTTAAACAAGCAATTCAGAAATCAAAGCAATAACGAAAAATAAATCACACAGCGATTTATAGTGGTTCCACTAACGTTGTGTTAGTGTACATCCACTTTAAGAGAGAGCTTTATTAATATTGATCAGAAGAGTACAAGAGATTGAATACAATGATCAAAATTCTAATTAGAAATTGATTTGTGGAGAAGAGAATTGAAGAAAATTAGGTTTTGATAAACCCTAATTGGTGGAGGCTAATCTCTTGCGGTTGTTTTCACGCATGCTAGATCCGAAACCTGAAGCTAGCTTATATAGGAGAATAGAAACCCTAGGCAATATTTCGAAATTGCCCCTGCAGTTGTCACAAATCTTCACGCCGAGTCCACAGAGCAAAACAGGCGATAGATGCCTCAGACGTCTGACCAAAATGGTCAGGCGTCTGACCTAAGCTTCTGGAAAGAAATTCGCTTCAGCTCAGACGTCTGACCATTTGGTCAGACGTCTGACAGAAAGCTCTGGAAGCATTTTTGCCCAGATTCAGACGTCTGACCCTTTTGGTCAGACGTCTGAGCTGTATCAACACAGACCACTTTGCCTTTTCCCTTATAACTTCCACCTTCGAACTTTGATTTGCGAACCGTTTTCTCCGTTGCAAAGCTACTTCCGACCTCTACAATTCCCCATATAGTGTCGCCAGAATTTAACAGGCACCATCCTACCGTGAAAAAATTTTACACTCTAATCGAGGGTTAACCGTCGACCGAGGTAGCCCCAACATAAAGCTGGATGCCTTTAGCATCATACTAAATTTAAGTGTCAGTTATTTTGAACGCGATATTTATTCCGCTATGCTAACTGTAAGATAATTTAAGATTGCATATTTATCTATTTATTTTTCATTTTTGATTACAAAGCTTTGGAAATTTTTTAGATAGACTTTTTGAGTTTTGAAGAAGATAACCAAGATAGGAGGAAAAAATAGATTTTTGGGTACAAGAAGAAACTAAAACTTTTTGTTGCAAACATTGATTATAAATTTTCTTATTTTTTTTCTTGCATACAAAACTAGTGTGTAACCTATATGTGGTACACAATAATGTTATAAAAGAAATTGTCAAATATACATAGTTAAATAGTTGACGTACAATGTAATATGCTAATGTTAAGCATATATTTGTGTAAGTTCCGTGTTTCAATTATTTTGTATATGTCAGTCTATAATAAAATACCAATTTCGAAATAAAAATAAAAACATAAATTTAATGTAGCATAGTTAAATGGAATTAAAAAGAACATTTCAAATATTTTGTAAATTATAATGCAATATAAAGTGGTAAAAAAAATTAAAGGAAGCCTTCATTATTATGCATGTTTATTATTACTAAATATTATTGCAGAAAGAAAATAATAATCAGTACAACAAAATAATCATTTCGCAACTTACAATGTTAGTTGTAATAGATCTATTACAACCGACAACCGCCGGTTTTAAAATGCAAAGTTGTAATATGTGTTTGTACCAAAAATGGGCACAACACTCTTCGGGAGTTGTTTGAAGAGATAAAATGAAGATTGTAAATGTAAAACAGAGGTTATCTAACAAAAACTCCAACAAACAGGAATGTAAAATGCACAGACAAGCAATTTAGAGTGGTTCGGCGTATAGCCTACGTCCACTATGAAGTTTTGATGATTTTATTGATTCTCTTTCAATGGTTACAAGCGGTTACAGCAATGAACAGCGGATTACATATTAGAATTCGAAATTGACAGCAAGAATAGGATGCAAATCTCAATCCGGCAGAGTCTGGACGCTTCAGAGAAAAAAGATCCTTTTTCCGTTGATTCTGGGGCTCTATTTATAGGCGTAGGAGGCTTAGATTTCGCTCAAACTCCGGGAGACTTGGCCTGACACGTGAGGGGACCCATTCGACCATTTCTAGAGAGTTTCAAGTCGATCTGTGATCGATACGAAATCATTTCGTATCGATCAAGATTACCTCCAATCGAGCTCAAATTTGGTGGAGATGTTCCATGGTATATGTGCAACCTTCAGTTAAAATTTCATGGTATTTGGATCAGTGGATTGAGAGATATCGTCGATACGAGGCGATCCTCTTCGCTAGGCTGTCTGGTTCGAATCCATCTCTCTGAGCTGAGGGCTTCGAATCGATGGTGTCACGCGCCCCTGTGAAGACGTGGAACGCACACTTCGCCTCGATCCGGTCTTTACTCCGAGTCGACCGCGTCGACTCCATATATCTCGGCGCATTCGCATCGAGGGATGACGTAACGCGCGCGCTTCGCCTCGATCCGGTATTCGCTCCGTGTTGACTGCTTCGACTTCATGTATCTCGCCCCGTTTCCTTCGAGATATGACACGTTATCCAAGCTGGTTGACCTGATGGATTCGAGTAGGACTTCATCCAGGGATACGAGGCAAACACTGGCTGATGGATACGAAGCAGGCACTGACTGATGGATACGAGGCAAACACTGGCTGATGGATACGAAGCAGGCACTGACTGATGGATACAAGGCAAACACTGGCTGATGGATACGAAGCAGGCACTGACTGATGGATACGAAGTAGACATTGGATGATGGATACGAAGCTCACCACTGTGTGGACTTAATCATTCTGGTCGATATGAGATCGATGGATGCGAAACGAGGACCACCGATGGATACGAAACCCATCGATACGAACTCGATGTACTAGCTCCATCGGAACGAACAGATACGCTTTAATGGATACGAAGTGGGGTCTGCTGATGGATACGAAAACATGCTTTTCCCTCCAACTTGTATCCATCATAACCTGTGCGTATTAACTCGGATTGACTTGAAACTTGGAACGTTGGCTTGCTTTACTTTCCCGATCATGTCTCATCGATTGGGGCTTGATCCGGACTTGATCAAAATTCAACGATATCCATGACAAACGACATTTGGAGTCCAACTCCTTGGTGTCCTGGCCTTGCCAAAAGGCGGGATAACATTTGCCCCCCAAAGTACGTCTTGTGAAAACATGACGTGCTTTGAAAAGCTGCAGGTCTTCTTTGAATAATTTGAAAGTCGTACCCTTTGTCCATTCTCTTGTATCGGTCCTCTCATGAATTGATGCTAACAGTAGGAAAGCCTTTCTTCGTATCGATGTGGGTTGACTTGATGGATACGTAAATGGTCATCCGTATCGATGGTCAAAAATCGCGGTGGATTTTGATTTGAATTGGCGATATCTGGTGGATACGAAATGGATGTTCGTATCGATAGATTCTGATGGATACGAAATGGACGCTCGTATTAACAGGTCTGCTCTGTTTCGAATCGATGGCTCATAATTTGGATGTTTCGAAACGATGGTGTCTGGTGAACATTTTGCCTCTATGAATGCACAGCTTGATGGATGCGAGGAGAGCGTGTGCATCTACCCATCGTATTCACGTGGCCTCCCTGTGCGCTTCGAACCGATAAAGGCTAGTGGGCTCGATACGAATGCTCGCATCGATGCGCTGCTTGACTGGCTGCGACCGGTCATGTTGACTGGGAGGTGAATCGACCCAGTTCGCCTCCAGGCCTCATATAAATACCGGGGACTTGGCTCGATTTCACTTTTTTACCTTTTACTTTTACTGTTGCCTTCTGCATTTTCGTATCGATTCACGAATCTAGAAAGAGATAACAGCTCTGTACTTTCGACTCTATCAGCCTCAATCCACCAGATCTTGAAATCTCAATCTTAAACTAGGTAATCCACCACGAATCTAAATGAAGAAACTACCTTCGATCCGCTCTTTCTTCGTCAATCAACCACTCTGGCAGTTGATAAAACCAGATCTGGTTCGAAGTCCAGATGGCCATGGCGGCGCTCTGGTAGATTGGAGAAGAAAGAGTGGAGAAGGCATAAGCGAATCGATCTAGAGGCCGTGTTCGAATCGACAAAGACAGAGATATCTTTTCTTAGATCCCGTATCGATTCCTGGGATAAGTCAATGGGGGAGATCTAGTTCGCATCGATGGATGTGATGGTGGATCGTATCGAAACGAAACGATCAATATGAAAAACTAAAAAATGTATCTTAGTTTCAGATCGATACGAACCTTGCCTTCGCGATCGATGTTTAGCTAAGGCCTTTTCTGATCGATACGAACCAGACAGCCAGGGATCGATGCGAAGTACTCTGATCTTTGATGGATTCGAACTTGATTCCTGACGATCGATTCGAAGCCTGCTCACGGGTATCGATTCGAACCGGTATCATGATGGATTCGAACGAGCCTTTTTTGATCGATTCGAACTTCCCATTATGGATGCGAAATCTTGACATTCTTCAGCATAACTCCGATGAGCTTCATCCTTGCATATCTGGACTTGATAATTAAATTGCATATTTGACTACCTCTCGAAGCTCGTCGATGGAACTGCCATTTAACAGAAAAGTACAACAAACTCTATAATCTTGAATCGATCGCTATCACCTGAATAGCGTGGTCGTGACGGTCAGCGATGACGGTCACGCCTGTCTGACTTCCAGAACTTTAGTCGCTTGCATGTCTTCTTTAACTCTGCAGAATTTGCTCAAGTCACGCACAACACTTGCACTACACAACACATTCATGCACTTTACACTGGGGAATGCACGGGCTTTTTGTCATCTAATGATGGTTTCTCGTGAGTTAGCTAGTGATGGAACCGTCAAGTTCGCAGCAGCAAGAAACTCAGAACCCTATCCTTCCCAGACTTGAGATTCCGGTCATCGAGACCGAAGCTATTGGTCCAGCTCCGGATGAGTTGCCCGATGCGTCCTTCATTAATAGTCCACCTGATTCTGTCCCGTCCAATATTTATGAAGACATGCTAGGGAGAATATGCTTAAGGCATGACTTATCTTTGGATGAGGTACTGTTGCCTGGACCGGATGACAGGCCACATAATCCCCCGGAGGGGTATACTGCTTTTAATCGGCATGCGTGCGCAGCCGGCACACTTCCTCCGTTCAATGATTATATAAGAGAAGTGTTGGCTTATCTGGACATCGCTCCGTCTCAATTGCATCCAAACGGATATGCCTCACTCAACAGCTTGTTCATTGTATTCATGGAGTACCTCCATCGTCCTCCCCGTATGACCGACATAAGATACTTGTTTAATTTCAAGAGTCGGACTGACAGCCCATCTTACACGTTCTTGGAGTCTGTAAGGAACTGCCAAGTTGTCGCGGGGTCGTGGACTAGGCTAAGCTACTTTAAGTCGGAGTGGTTCTATGTCCGATGTCCTCCGGGGTTTGCCAGAAGATGGCTGTTCAGACGTGAGTATTGTCTTTTTTCCCAAGTAATTGACAGGGCAATTTTCGGAGTGAAATTAAACTTACGTCTTCTTCTCTTTTTCTTTCAGCTATCATCCAGCGGCCTGAGGGTGGCTACTATAAAGAGATAGTTCGGGTCCTCCAAGAGATTCCTAGCGAAGAAAGGAATATTGAACTGTTATTGACAGATCGGAATCTCAGAGTCCTTGGGCTGATCGGCCGGAGGCAGAGCATAAGACTCGATGGTGCATTAAAGACCGTCTCCAGGAAAAAGGTCAAGCGGATGAAGCCCAGGGTTGTGATAATCGAGGAACCCGATTCCGAGAAAACTCATACTGACGAGGAACCGTTGGTCGGACCTGCTAATGCAACCCCGGAGTCCGATACAAAGAGGAAAGGCAAAGCAGTGGCCTCGAAACAGCCTAAGTCTGGGAGGCGGAAGTCTGTGGTTTTGCACCGTCCTTCGCCAGGAATTAGGATTACGGAAGCATCCTCCCTGCAAGCTGAAGATCAATTCGAAGGGCCTGCTGACCCTCCAATCCCGGACATCGAGCTGGAGCAACACGATGTTGGGTCGGGTAGACCGCGACATATCGTCGATGTTAGCGAGTCTGATCTTGCCAGTGCGATTGACACTTCTGGTTGGTCCGGGGGGTTACACATTCACACACTCTTCACGGCACAACACACTTTCCTAACCATAAACAACACATCGCAAACGGTTACTGATTCTTTGTGGTTTTCTTTTCAGGTACGATGTCTGGGCAAGGTTCTGTGCTTGGTAGTTTGCGCAATAAGCGCCGTTATCATGAGCCACGCAGGAGAGAGGGCGAGAGGGATTACGACTCAGGACACTCTGGTCAGGAGAAGTCTGACAGAGATAGGGGATATGTTCGCCGATCCCGATCTCGCTCTCCTCCCCCCAGGACCTCTGCACCTCCTACGGTCGCAGTTACTCGTCCTCCCGAAACTTCACGGCCTAGGCCGCCTCCTCAAGCTTTAAGGTCCGATCCTCCGCGCAGGACTGAAATAGCCACCTCTTCGGCTACTGTACCGGTCCCGACCGAGGCATCTAGTGAAGGAGCGCTTAAACTGGCATAGATGAGGAAGGAATTTCCCGACATCTGTTTTGATGGTTATGTCTTCCCTCCACACTTGAAGAGAATTCCGCCAACCGCGGAAACCACTATCCATGATTATGTTGCGGACATCTTTTTCCAATATAGGGAATGGGGACGGGCCGCGAGGAAGGCGTCTAAAGTGGCATTCGAGCGGGGCGTCACCATTGAGAAGCTCGAGAAGGAGCTGGGTCGCAACGACCAAATCATAAAAGCGCTCAACTCGGAGGCTGAGTCTTCCCGTAAGTCTGAAATGGAGGCTTTAAAGAAAGTTGATGAAGTGAACGCTGTCATGGCCAGGATGAAGTAAGAGCACTATACTACCATCGAGGACATGGGTCACAGGAACACTTCCATTACCGCCGAGAGGGATGTCGCTCTGAAGGAGCTTAATGAGCTGAAATCAAAGTTTTCAGAGATGGCGAAGGAAAAAGACGCAGCTAATGTCTCTGCGCAGGAGGCCTGTGACCAGGCAGTGACACTCCGAAAGGAGAAGGAAGCGGCTATACAACAAGCCCATGAAGCTGAGGCTGGGGTTGATGAGAAGGTACGGCAGGCGGAGGCCAGGATTGAGGCCGAGGTGGAAGAGCTACTCGTCACTTATAACGCCAATGTGCTAAGGCACCGAGACTTGACATGGCTTGACGATTACCCCACACATCTCTATAACGCCTGGAACCTACTGGTTGATGAGGAGAAATCTGGACACCTTGATGAAGCCCTTGATGAGTTCGAGCTGGAGAACCGCATCCTTAATGATGACGAAAAGAAGGTTCTCCATGACTCCATGATTTACCACGACAAGGTGAGGCTTGGTGCCCAGATCCAGGAAGTCGGAGAGAGCTCTGGTGCAGAACACCATGTTACGAGTTCTGAGATAGTCGTGTCATCTCAGTCTGAGCCAACTCCGATGATCTACCCTCAGCCTATCCCGGCGTATGACCCAGATCAACCGCATTTATCTCCTATTAAGGAACATCCTTCTGAAGTAGTTCAGACGACCTCGAGCCAAACCGAGGAAGGTACTTTGAACTAACTTCTAGTATATTTGGATTGAAGAATCCGTGTTGAAATGTTGCTAATGACATGTCTTTTCCTTTGATCAGTGACAGGAGTCGCACCAGCCGCGCCTCTTACCACCCAAGAATCAGGTCAAGCGCCAGGAGCCATCATCTCTGAGGCGACCTCCGTCGCGGCAATGGCACCAGTTGGAGTGACGCAGGGGAGCTCACTTTCTTTCGACGAGCAGATGATAAACGAGCTCCTTGGCCGTCAAAGTGATCCTTTTGCGGACTTGCCATTCGGCTTGGGTGGATTCACGGCTACTTCTGACACCTCGTCTCAGACTACTACGGCCCCTAGCGAGGCCAGGGCATGGCGGGAAGCGGCGATGTTGGCCGAGATTAATGCCGAGATGGCGGCCGCGGCGCACGGCGGTGAAGTAGATGGCGGAGCAGCAGCACAGTGCCCTACTCCTCTTATGACTGTGTCTCCTGGGGGCACACTTACCGATACTAATGTGCCAGCCCCTCCTCCGGCTGCGGAGTCTGTTCCTCCCACTCCTCCCGCGGGAAGCATCCCTATAGAGTCCAGCTCAGACGAGGACGTTGACATTATGCCTTCACCTGAAGGGAGCTTGCCTAGGGAGAAAGGCTCCAAGCGAAAGGGTACTGGTGGCTCCAGTAGCTCCTCGAGGAAGAAGAAGCTGAGGAAGCAGAAGGATTAGACATTCTTTTCATAGGCAGTTAGGGACTTTTGTTATTTTTTCTGTCTTTTCCCTTTTGTAGGCCGTGTTTAGATGCGGGTTCGGCCCCTGCTAGTAGGAACATTTTGGAAAGAACTCATGTATGAACCATTGTTTTTGAGTTAGTTGAAATAAAATTTTGTTTTCTAGCTTCAGCTCATGTTCCTTTCTATGCTTGAATATTGCAGTGTTTGGACTTTGCTCCAGTGTACTTGCATTATCTGATTGCTTCAAGAATAGCTCATTTCACTTGTTAAGTATGGAAATCTCGGACTTGAGTTGTGATAGGGGATCGCATCGGAGCTGAGCATCGCATAGTTTTGGGTAATGACTAACATTTGCCTCTGCCCCCCGTTCCGGGGTCAAGTTGTGATGATCAGCTTGTGATGGCACCAAGCGAGGACCGAGTAGTCGAACTACGCTTGTTCTCTTATGACTCGTTTCATCCACACTCCGGGGATATATGTCATCTCGTAAGCGGTTGTTTGCACTCTGGGAACATGGAGTTGACTGATGTTTGTACTCTGCATCGCACTCTGGGAATGCGGAGTTGAAGGTTTATACTCCACTTCGCACTCTGGGAATATGGAGTTAAAACGTTTATACTCCGCTTCGCACTCTGGGAATGCGGAGTTGAATGTTTATACTCCACTTCGCACTCTGGGAATATGGAGTTAAATGTTTATACTCCGCTTCGCACTCTGGGAATGCGGAGTTGAATGTTTATACTCCACTTCGCACTCTGGGAATATGGAGTTAAATGTTTATACTCCGCTTCGCACTCTGGGAATGCAGAGTTGAATGTTTATACTCCACTTCGCACTCTGGGAATATGGAGTTTAAATGTTTATACTCCGCTTCGCACTTCGGGAATGCGGAGTTGAATGTTTATACTCCACTTCGCACTCTGGGAATATGGAGTTAAATGTTTATACTCCGCTTCGCACTCTGGGAATGCGGAGTTGAATGTTTATACTCCACTTCGCACTCTGGGAATATGGAGTTAAATGTTTATACTCCGCTTCGCACTCTGGGAATGCGGAGTTGAATGTTTATACTCCACTTCGCACTCTGGGAATATGGAGTTAAATGTTTATACTCCGCTTCGCACTCTGGGAATGCGGAGTTGAATGTTTATACTCCACTTCGCACTCTGGGAATATGGAGTTTAAATGTTTATACTCCGCTTCGCACTTCGGGAATGCGGAGTTGATTGTAGGATTGTCGTGTGTCAACCCTATTAATATCGGTGTCATGGTTTGTCCCCGAGCTCGGGTTTCACCTAGTGAGTGGCCGGTCGTATCACAGCCATTCTCCATTTGAATAAGTCCCATTGCATGATGGGATCTAGCTCTTCGTGCATCGTGATGTTGTATATCGTACATAATGAATCACAGCTTTGGCTCGAAGAAGTGGCATTTTATTGCTGAAATAAGAAAATGCGGCAAAGTCAGTTGCCTTATTACAAAATTCAAATTTCGAAATGCAGAAACAAATTGCTAAATAGAATGAAATAAATAAAGCCTGTCATATGTAGTAGCGGCGGAGACTTTCGCTGTTCCAAGCCCTTGGTAAATCGAGACCGTCAACAGTCGACAGCTTGAATGTACCATCTCCGAGCTTTCGTGTAATTACATACGGTCCTCCCCAGTTCAGTTTCATGTGCGAAGGAACTGGGTAGATTCTCTTGAGCACGAGGTCGCCGAGTTCAAAGGTTCGAGGTCGAACTCTGGTGTTGTACAATCGGGCGACCCGGCTTCGATGTGCGGCTGCTCTCAAATCAGCCTCTTCCCGTTTTTCATCCAATAGATCCAAAGACTCGGCTAGGAGTATAGCGTTTGTTTTTGGATCATAATAAGTCACGCGATGAGAGAGCACTTCTGTCTCGACCGAAATAACGGCCTCTGAGCCATAAGATAGGGAAAACGGAGTGTGTCCGGTCGCGGTTTTGTGGGTCGTTCGATAGGCCCATAACGCCATAGGAAGTTCATCGACCCACTTGCCCCCAGCCTTCTCCAATCGTTTCTTCAGGATCGATTTTATAACTTTGTTGACAGCTTCAACCTGTCCATTCGCTTGGGGGTGTGCGACAGCCGAGAACTTTTTGCGGATATGAAACCGTTGACAGAAACTCTTGAATTCCGCACTCTCGAATTGGGCTCCGTTATCAGTGATGATAGTATGCGGGAGTCCAAATCGACAGATGATGTTGCGAACCACGAAATTTATCACTTTCTTTGTCGTAATGGTTGCAAGGGCTTCGGCCTCAGCCCACTTTGTGAAGTAATCAACGGCGACGATGGCGTATTTCGCACCGCCTTTTGCTAAAGGTAAGGCGCCGATGATGTCAATGCCCCACATTGCGAATGGCCAGGGACTGACCATTTGGGTTATTTCAGTTGGCGGAGCTCTCGGAATTCGGGCATGCATCTGGCATTTATCGCACTTCCGGGCATAGTTTGCCGCATCTCGGTTCACTGTCGGCCAGTAGTACCCATATCGGAGTATCTTCTTAGCGAGAGCTTGCCCTCCGGTATGATCACCGCACTCTCCTTCGTGCACGTCATGTAACACTCGTTTGATTTCCTCGTGGGCGATACACCTGAGGAGAGGAACGGAATAACCTCTCCTGTACATGACTCCGTTTTGGATGACAAACCGCGAAGCTTTTCGCTGAATTTGTCTCTTCTCATTTCTAGGTTCAGGCAGCACCCCATTCTCAATGTAATTCTGATACGGAGTCATCCAAGATTCTCTACTAGGAGCGGTTTCAAATACAGAGTTCATTTCTATCCGATCGATGCTCGGAGTGGCCAAAGTTTCGACGGGGACAAGTCCCATTTGTTGCGCTTCACCTGTGCTGGCTAACTTTGCCAGTGAATCGGCTTTCTGATTGCGCTCCCGAGGCACATAATAGATGGCATAATAATCAAACTGGTTTAGTATTTCCTGAACTCGTGCCAAGTAAGCGGCCAGTCTTCGGTCTCTTTCCTGGTATTCTCCTCGCACTTGGCATACCACTAACTGTGAATCGCAATAAATTTCTACAGCGATAATTCTCAAATCTCTGGCAAGCCTTAGGCCGGTTAGGAGGGCTTCATATTCGGCTTCATTATTAGTTGCACGAAAGTCGAATTTAAGAGCATAACATATGGATCGGCCCTCGGGAGTCTCAAGTACAACCCCAGCGCCCAAACACCGGTCATTTGACGCACCATCAGTATACAGCTTCCAGATGTATTCGGGGGATTCACTGGTCTCGGGTAAGTCTTCTGGAACGGTGAATTCGGCTATGAAATCAGCCAGGACTTGTCCTTGAATGGCCCTCCGCGAAGTGTATGCGATATCAAATTGGCTTAGCTCAATGTTCCACTTGAGTAACCTACCGGACGTCTCAGGCCGCGTAAGGACCTGTCGTAACGGCTGGTCGGTGTACACAGTAAGCGGATGAGCTTGGAAGTAAGGACGGAGCTTCCTTGAGGCAATGACCAAACAATAAGCCAGTTTCTCCAGCCTCGGATAATTTCTTTCAGCTCCTGTTAGTCGCTTACTAACATAGTAGACCGGGTTTTGCACTTTGTCTTCTTCCCGGACTAGAGCAGCACTGATCGCATGTTCTGATACTGCCAGGTAGAGATATAGTTGCTCGTGGTCAACCGGTTTTGACAAGATCGGAGGTGTGGAGAGATGTTGAACTAATGATCGGAACGCGCCTTCACACTCCGTGGTCCATTCAAAGTTTCGTTTGCCCTTCCGGATCAGGTCGAAGAAAGGAATGCATTTATCGGTGGACTTTGAAATGAACCTGCTCAATGCTGCGACCTTCCCGTTAAGACTCTGGACTTGTTTTATAGTTCTAGGGGTTTGCAAATTTCTAATAGCCCAGATCTTCTCAGGATTCGCCTCTATTCCTCGAGCGTTGACAATGAACCCAAGGAATTTTCCGGATGCAACGCCAAAGTGACATTTGAGTGGGTTGAGCTTCATTCCATACTCCCAAAGGATGCTGAACATTGAATTCAAATCTCTGACGTGATCGGTGGAGAATCGGGACTTCACCAGCATGTCATCCACGTAAACCTCCATGGTCTTCCCAATCTGATCAGCGAACATTCGGTTGACCAAGCGTTGGTATGTTGCTCCAGCGTTCTTTAGACCAAACGGCATGACTTTGTAACAATAGAGTCCCAGGTCGATCACGAAGCTGGTATGTTCCTGATCAGGTAAATGCATGGGTATCTGATTGTAGCCGGAATAAGCGTCCATAAAGGATAGTAGTTCATGTCCGGCCGTCGAATCTACGAGCTGATCGATTCGTGGAAGTGGGAAGCTATCTTTTGGACAGGCCTTGTTTAGGTCAGAGTAATCAACACAGGTTCTCCACTTCCCGTTTGGTTTCCGAACTAGTACAGGGTTGGACACCCATTCTGGATACAAGGCATCTCGAATGAACCCATTCGATTGTAGTTTATCAACTTCCTCCTTAAGGGCGGCAGATCTCTCTGGATCCATACCGCGCCATTTCTGCTTTACTGGGACATGTCGTGGATCTATATTCAGGGAGTGACTTGCAATGCTCGGCGAGATCCCGCACATGTCAGAGTGTGTCCAGGCGAAGACGTCGAGATTCGCCCAAAGAAATTCGACCAACTCCTGCTGTGTCTGCTTGTTTAGTTGGGACCCAACTTTCAGCATCTTTGAATCATCATCCTCACTGATTGGGACGTCCACAGTCAGTTCGGCTGGAGAAGCTTGACTCTCCGTTGATTCGTCTTTATCCTCGTTGTCCCTGGGGTCTAGGTCTTTCAGGAATTGGTCGTGGTGCCCGGGCCGAGGCCCAGGCATCAATTGTCAATTATCGATAGAACGGACGCAGAGAGATTCCTCTACGCCCTTCCCCTTCTCTTTACGTTGCGCCCCGCGCAGCTCAGTAACATAACAGGCCCTTCCTGAGGCCTGATCTCCTTGAACAACTCCAATCCCATGATCAGTGGGAAATTTCAGAGTCAGACACCATGGGGCGATCGCCGCCCTGAACTCGGCTAAAGCTGGTCGACCCAGAAACGCATTGTATGGCGAATCGATTTCTAGCACAACAAATTGTAACATTCGGACCCTCCGGCGTTCTCCAACGCCTAACTCGACTGGGAGTTCAGTTATTCCGATAGGTATCGTGGCACTTCCGTTGAAACCATGGATTCTGGATAAACAGGGTTTCAAATCCTTTGTCTCCATCTTCATTAGATCGTAAGCCCGTTTAAGCAAGATGTTCACAGAGCTCCCACTGTCAACCAGGATCCTCTTCATCCAAGCAGGACCTACCTGGGCAGATATGACTAGTGGGTCGATTGTAGGGGCTTCGACTTTATCGGCGTCTCGGCTCCTGAACACGATATCATCGGACATTATCTTTTGTTGCTTTGCCGGGGTTCCATCCTCGCAATTACTATAACACTCGAAATCCGCATGCCTGGTAGAACTGGCATACGACTCCATTTCCCCCCAGCTTCTGTCTGCCGGATGGGGACCACCACTTATTGTGTTGATAACTAATCTCCCGCCCGCACGAACGGGTTCCTCCTCTCTTTCCTGGTTTTGTGAACGATTTTGATTCGAGGGGCCCGCTCCGCCAGGCTGCGGCGCCCGTACAAACTGATCTAGCTTCCTCTCTCTAATCAGCTTCTCGATGAGGTCCTGTAAGTGCCGACACTCATTGGTATTGTGTCCATAGCTCTCATGGAACCTACAGAATTTCCCTGTCTGAATCTGTCTCTCCGATGAGGGCTTCGGAGCAGGCTTCTTATACTGTACAGTGTTACAAGTCTGTAAGTATACGTTTTCCAATGACGTGTTTAGTGGTGTATAACTGTCAAACATCTGAGCTCTACGTCGTGGACCTCGGTTCTCATCTCTCTTCTTATTCTGGCCATTGTTTCCTCTCTGCTGGGTTTGCTTGTTTTGTATATTCAGCTGAACTTTCCCGGAACTCTCGCCGGACTGTTTAACTGCCACATTGCTCTGTATTCCCTCAATGTTGGGCCTCGCATCGTCCTGCTTCCTAGACTGTTTTGCATCCTCCTGCCGCAGGAATTGGGCAGCCTTGGAGTAAAAATGGTCCAACGACGCGGGCGGTTTTCCAGCTAGCCAGTTTCCGAATTCAGAATCAGGATCAATCCCCTTGGTCAGAGCCATTAAGATTGAATTATCGTTGGGATTGGTGATCTCGACGCATGCTACGTGGAACCTCTCCAAGTAACGCCTGAGTGTTTCTCCAGGAGCTTGAGTGACGCTGGACAAGGTGTTGACGTCTTTTGGCCTAGCAACATGCATCCGGAATTGCTCCACAAACTTCTTGGCCAATTGATCGAATGAAGAAATTGATCTAGGTGGTAGGCGGGTAAACCACATTGTCGCGATTCCCCCCAGAGAGATGGGGAAACTCCGACACTTCACTGCATCGTCGGCCCTTGCAGCGCTCATCGACCATTCATACTTCAGAATATGCTGGTTGGGGTCACTATTCCCTTCATACATCGGGAGAGTCGGCATTCTGAATCGCCTAGGGGGTTCGGCATGTAACACTTCGTTTGTGAAAGGGGTATGACTATGGGAAATCCCCCAGTCATCATTAGTGAGCCCCTGACTCTCGCGGATCATTTGACGTATCATGGTTGATATATCCAAAACGGGCAGATTCGGAGCGTGATGAGCTAAGGCGTGGTCGGGTTCCACGGTGCGAGTTGGGATCGGGCGCTGTCGACGATCCGTATCTCGCCTCCTTGGCTCAACGTCTTCTGGGATATAAGGTTCAGGAGTATGTCCTCGCTGTTGATTGATCGGCTCTAATTGATTTCGGGTATCGACCCTTGTCTCTACTGCGGCGGTTGTGGCGCGGTTATCCATGGTGTACTGTGGGGCAGTACCTCCTCGTGTTGAGGGACCGGTTTGGAAACTGGTCGACGGTCCTACCCTCAGTTGCCCAATAGTTAAGGCGGGCTGATATTCAGCAGCTTGAGCGCGACTCCCCTCTAGTCGAGGACGGGTAGTTCGGTGGTGATAATCAGATGAAGCTGAGCTTTCGGTAGATGCTCTGGAGACATCATCTCTCTTGGACCTTCTGTGCCCCCGTCGATTAAGCTGGTTGGTCAGCTCGATATTGGCGCGTAACTGTTCTGCCAACTGCTGACGGCTTTGGGTCAGCTCCTGGAGCAATACTTGAAACTCCTGTCGGGTGACTAGCCCCGTTGAGTCTGAATGAGTGGCATTGTCTTGATTGGAAGAAGGCGGCTGTGCGGGATTCTGCCTATCTCTGCCTTCTTGCTCTGCAGCGGTAGCGCCAGTTCTTGTGCTGACCATTCTCGGTGGTGGAGTCCTTTCCTAGATTTTGAGAAAATCTGAATAGAATGGAAGGATTCCGGACTGGATATCTGGATCTTCCTCTTGGATTTGTGCAATCCGGTATCGACGGCAGATCCAACAAGCAGGAGAAAAAGCTGGTTTTCTCAGTGAAAGCACCAAAGTGTTTGTACCAAAAATGGGCACAACACTCTTCGGGAGTTGTTTGAAGAGATAAAATGAAGACTGTAAATGTAAAACAGAGGTTATCTAACAAAAACTCCAACAAACAGGAATGTAAAATGCACAGACAAGCAATTTAGAGTGGTTCGGCGTATAGCCTACGTCCACTATGAAGTTTTGATGATTTTATTGATTCTCTTTCAATGGTTACAAGCGGTTACAGCAATGAACAGCGGATTACAGATTAGAATTCAAAATTGACAGCAAGAATAGGATGCAAATCTCAATCCGGCAGAGTCTGGACGCTTCAGAGAAAAAAGATCCATTTTCCGTTGATTCTGGGGCTCTATTTATAGGCGTAGGAGGCTTAGATTTCGCTCAAACTCCGGGAGACTTGGCCTGACACGTGAGGGGACCCATTCGACCATTTCCAGAGAGTTTCAAGTCGATCTGTGATCGATACGAAATCATTTCGTATCGATCAAGATTACCTCCAATCGAGCTCAAATTTGGTGGAGATGTTCCATGGTATATGTGCAACCTTCAGTTAAAATTTCATGGTATTTGGATCAGTGGATTGAGAGATATCGTCGATACGAGGCGATGCTCTTCGCTAGGCTGTCTGGTTCGAATCCATCTCTCTGAGCTGAGGGCTTCGAATCGATGGTGTCACGCGCCCCTGTGAAGACATGGAACGCACACTTCGCCTCGATCCGGTCTTTACTCCGAGTCGACCGCGTCGACTCCATATATCTCGGTGCATTCGCATCGAGGGATGACGTAACGCGCGCGCTTTGCCTCGATCCGGTATTCGCTCCGTGTTGACTGCTTCGACTTCATGTATCTCGCCCCGTTTCCTTCGAGATATGACACGTTATCCAAGTTGGTTGACCTGATGGATTCGAGTAGGACTTCATCCAGGGATACGAGGCAAACACTGGCTGATGGATACGAAGCAGGCACTGACTGATGGATACGAGGCAAACACTGGCTGATGGATACGAAGCAGGCACTGACTGATGGATACGAGGCAAACACTGGCTGATGGATACGAAGCAGGCACTGACTGATGGATACGAAGTAGACATTGGATGATGGATACGAAGCTCACCACTGTGTGGACTTAATCATTCTGGTCGATATGAGATCGATGGATGCAAAACGAGGACCACCGATGGATACGAAACCCATCGATACGAACTCGATGTACTAGCTCCATCGGAACGAACAGATACGCTTCAATGGATACGAAGTGGGGTCTGCTGGTGGATACGAAAACATGCTTTTCCCTCCAACTTGTATCCATCATAACCTGTGCGTATGAACTCGGATTGACTTGAAACTTGGAACGTTGGCTTGCTTTACTTTCCCGATCATGTCTCATCGATTGGGGCTTGATCCGGACTTGATCAAAATTCAACGATATCCATGACAAACGACATTTGGAGTCCAACTCCTTGGTGTCCTGGCCTTGCCAAAAGGCGGGATAACAATATGGTGATTATATTTTATAACTGTTTATGACAGTTGCAAGTGACCGTTGCAGTACTGATTTTTTACAATGGTGAAAAGCAGTTGCTATAGATTCTTTCACAACTATAAATGTCAGTTGTAAGTCTGTAACATTTAGCTATACACCTGTTCTTAGCACCAAAATTGGTCACTAACCTCATTGAGAAAGATTGTGTAGAGATGTAAGTGATGAAGTTAAATTAAACAAGGAAGAATATGCTAATTTAAATGCAGAAAGTAAGAACACCGGATTTATAGTGGTTCAGCGTAACTGCCTACATCCACTTTGAGTTTTGATCTTTATTTCTTTCACAAGTAGTTGAATACAGATACAATCCATATATTAATGACTTGAATACAAGTTTGAACTGAAAATAATAAGTCTTCAAAGTGGCAGAGTCTCCCCATTGTTCTCCCAAAAAAGGTCCATTTCACTGTGCCCCTGCCCCTCTATATATAGACAAAGGTGGGTTGGACTTCTCTGGCGGGCCTGGTGGCTGAATAACTCGGTCCAAATAGTGTAAGTCCTATGCGCCAAACCAGATATGCTGAACGACAGAATGCCGAGCCTCCCCCTTTATGCCGAACGAGGTGAGGCCGGACACTCTGAATGCCGAACATCCATTTGTACTGAATGACCTTGGATGACGAGCTGCAGGTGATTGCCGAACGAGATACGTATCGGAAGAGATGTGGTGTTGAGTGAGGGATGCGGGTCGAATGAGGCTGGAATGCCGAACAGTCCGGGAATGCCGAGCGTACCTTGTAGGCCGAACGTTCATGGATTCCGATCGATTTTATGCCGAGCGTTCTTCCTTGGCCGAACGGTTTTCACTACTGAACGTTTCTCGATGCCGGATGCTCCTAGATGCCGAACGCTACTCCATACCGAACGCCCTTTAGATGCCGAACGCTGTGCTCGTGCCGAACGGTCTTAACATGCCGAACGCTCATTGTTTAACTGATCGATGGGGAGGCCGAGTACTAAGTTGCCTGGTCAATTCCCCAGGAAACACTTGCCCCCCAAAGTGTATTACGTGATCGAACGTGATACGCTTTGAATTACGTATCCTCCATGCTCCGCTTCGAACCTTGGTTAAATCCTCTTGGAGATGCCTTCTTGAGAATATCAGTGGCCATTCGTGTCTGATTCTGCAGAGCTGATAAGCTTTGGCTATCGGATCTAGTCTTCTCTTAATAACCCTTAGTGAGAATTCAATTTCTGTTGATCTCAAGAAGTCGAACTTTTTCAGATGTACACATGCACGTTCGGGTACATGTTCTTGCCATTGGCTCTCGGATGCATTTTATATGCTCATAAGTCGTCGCCAACTCCATCTAGTTTAATTGCAATTCAATCGCGATTCCTTGTTTGTATTTTCTATGAAATAAGGGTTGCAATCAGCCACTTGAGGCGTTTTCCAAACCTCTCTTCAGTACAGACTCTATGATTTTGTTCACATCTTCAACTTATCCATTTTCAGTTATAATGGATCATGGAAGGTCATAAGGACAGATGACGTTACGGATAAAGAAGTGAATTATTTTCTTCATCTTGGTCGTGGTTAAGAGTTCTTCATCTGCCCATTTGGTGACGTAATCAATTGCTATGATGGTGTATTTCGCACCACCTTTAGGATCGACAAGAAGATGATTTCTGTGCCCTCAAGTGGCAAACGGCTATGAACTAACCATTTGAATAATTTCCATCGGCGGGGTTCCCGGATTTTTTGCAAACATCTTGCACTTGTCACATTGTCTAGCATGATCAACCGCATCTGGGTTGATAGTTGGCCAGTAATACCTATAGCAGAGTATCTTCTTTATCATGGTTTTCCCCCTGATGTTATTACCGCATTCATCTTCATAGACTTTGCTCATGATATCATCATGGGCGATATGCCGAAGCATGGGGATTGATAAACTCCTTTTGACACACGACTTATTCTTAGATGATTTGGCGTGAAGCTTTGAGGAGGATCTGTCGTTTTCCATTCCTCCGTTCAGTAAGAATTCCTCATTGTAGATAGTCTTTGATAGGAGTCAACCATGACACCATTTCATTTTGTTCGTTGAGTACGTGTGTAATGATGTAATACGTGAAGTCGGTTAGTAGCTTTTGGACTTGGCCGAGATAAGGAGCAAGACAATGCCCCCTAGCAAGATCAACTTCCTTAAATTTGTATACTACCAATCAAGAATCACAAAAGATATGTAAAGTATTCACTTCAAGTCCTCTAGCAAGTTTGACGTTGGTAGTTAAGGCTTCATACTAAGCATCGTTGTTTGTTACAGGTAAATCGAGTTTTAAGACGTAGCAGATTGATCGTTCCTCAGGAGTCATTATCAAGCCATAACACTGATCATTGGATGCTCCATCCGTGTACATTTTCCATCTTATAGTTGGTTCTCTGCTACTCTTCGAGTAGTCATCTGAGGTAGTGAATTTGGGTGTGAAGTCTGCTAATTTCCGTCCTTGGATAGCCCTTCGTGGATAATAAGTGATATCGAATTAGCTTAGTTTGATATTCTATTTAAGTAGTCTTTCAAACGTCTCAGGTCATTGTGTGCCCTGTCGCAACGGCTGGTAGGCATAGACGTTGATGGGGTGAGCCTAAAAGTAAGAGTGGATCTTTCATGATGAAATCAATAGAGATTGATATCCAATGCATGGCTCGCGATAGTTAATGAAATCACATATGCATGTCAGAATGGGTCCAAGGGAACATATCATCATTTATTCAGAAAAATCCAACTAATTCTTTTATCATCACTGCGCTGAGCTGTGATCCGATATTCAGCACCCGGAAAGGGTCGCCATGGCTGGCTGTAATGTTGACCGTCATATTAGCAGGTGCCATCCCGGATTCTTTGAGTAAAGATGTAACTATTTTGCATAACATTCAATGTGAAATATGGTTGGGACGGCCAATGTTGATGGTTACTCTAGTCGAATCGTAGAGTCTTGTCATGAATTATTGAGCCTAATAGCGAAGGGCTCTGAATGCTCTAATAGATTATCAGCAAATGGCCAAAAATCAGGCTTAAAAGCGCATTAGAGGAAATGTCGAGTGGGGGTCAGCCTCGAGTGGCATGCAACTATATAGTTGGATCTTGCTATGAGTTTGAATTTGCTTGTGCATTCGAGTAACGCACTTTCTATTCAATGCATTCATGATTGTTTACTCGTCCTTCGGGTTGGAGAGTCAATTGCCCATGAGCTAAGGTATCGATTTAACGATTCTATCTCTAGGCATCCTTACGGTCGTTGCCATGAGTGGCTGTAAGCACTATATATAAGTTTTAGTACTGAGCTATCGTAGCCAGTTTTTGGATGACCATGCATCTTCTCCCAGTCTTGGGTTGATAAATGTACTGCATGGACGGTTGAGTCCCGTCCTAGCTATGTTTATGTTTTCACCTAAACTCCGAAGACATAGAGGTGATTGGTGAATAGTCAGTTCACATTCATCTTGCTTCTCGCTCGTGCCCCCAGGTCTGGGGCATATACCGATAAGTAGGAAGGCCAGCCACGCCCACTTTAGATTTACTCTTTTTTCCCGTTGGATCGTGGGATCATGTCAGTCGATGGGAGACTAGGTCTCGCCTATCTTGGATTTTATCGTGGTTTTTCATTCCAAGAGGAATACTTCGATGCCACGTAAATTTCAGGGCGTAATTTGGACAGTGGATGGTCATCCACGTCCACTTTGGTTCATGCTCTGTAATCAGATCTCGGGGTAAAGTTGGCTACAAATGCAGTCGGGTTATGCTCATCCAGTTTCATACTCCTCCTGATGAATCAAACGAGGGTGCTGGAGAATCTTTGACCAAGTATTCGTGGTTTACCCTATTTTTCATACTCTGGGGGTCATAGTTTTTCAAAAAACATCCGAGTCACATTCGTATGTGCTTGGTGCAGATCGGCATTTACCCTTGGTCTGAGGTATGATATAGTAGTTTGCTCGTAGCTTTGGATGTCGTTTCGATTGGTTCTGTATTGAGGCCTCCCTGCAGTCACTGCCTCAAGTTATAAAGAACGCCACGCTAGGGCTATAGTAAGCTGTAGTATTCGGCTTTTTAGTGTTTTGTACCCCTGCCCCCAGTAATGATTTGGCCAGGTCACTGGTTGGATGGTCGAACTCCATCCTCAGCGGGTTAATAATCCTCCTGTCGATTCCAGGTCGAAGTTTGGGGAATAGAAAATGGTCGGAATCCACTCATCTATTTATCGATGTTTATACACCACTCTGCATTCTGGTGACTTAGTGTTATTCTCCCCCCGGTTGACTCGCGCCCAATTTGTGTTTATGCTTCGGTCCACGCTTCGGGGACTTAGAGATTTGTCGAACGGTTTATGATTTAGTCCACAGTTCGAGACGCAGAGATTTTCGTCAACTCGTTTATACTCTAGTTCGCACTCTGGGAACTTAGAGTAATCTGGTCCGCTTCTGGGATTTAGGGATTTTTTTGAAGTCGTCTATAATCTAGTCCATGCTCTGGGGACTGAGAGTACTGTAGTCCGCACTCTGGGGACGTAGACATTTTTGAGTCATTTATACTCTAGTCCGCACTCAGGGACTTAGAGTACTTTAGTCCGCATTCTGTCTCCCATTCCAGAGGGTGAGACCCTCCGGATGGCTGAGAGTTTGCCCGAACCTGGTAGATAATCCTTCTCTTTAAGGTTCTCTTTAAGATTTCGAAAGTCGTTATTCTTTATGCAGGACTATTGCATTCTAATGCTTGTTTTCCATGATTTTGTGCAGGCCGTTCTGACCCCGAGCCCACTCCGAGGAGCGATGTCGCCAAAGAAGTGGGGGAGAAAACAAGTGAAGCCACTCACACAGGGGAGGCTCCTGGTCCAGACGCTCATGTGATCGGAGCTTTTGATGAAGACAAGTCTGAAACCTCCTCTCCTACCGACGGGGGTTATGAAGCAGAAATTACAGGCGCCTCTGAGCAGACATCCGAATTGAGCATGGAGGAGCGGCTCAAGAAAGAGAAGGAGGAGACGGTCAAGGTCATAGTAGAGCCCCGATTTGTGGACTTGGACGATCCTTTGAACAAGCCGTTGAAGGTCATCCTTCCTGGCGGGTCCAAGACCATGGAAGGCCCCCGTACTCCTTCAGTTGCTACCCCTCTATCAAAGAAGAGTACCAAGGGTAAATGCTCTAGAGAGGAGAAGTTGAAGAAGCACAAGAAGTGATTACTATCCTCGTTCAACGAGAGTTAGTTTAAGTCATGTAATTATTTTCATCTATTTCCTTAGTCCTTGTAAATAGAATGTCGACTCCGAACGTTGGAGGGGTTGTAATAGAAACTCATTTCTGAATAAGGTTTAGTTCCTTTTTCTGTCTTACAAAAGACTTTTATTGTTCAGTTTTCTTTGTGATTGTGATTTTAATCCAAGCAGTTGTGAGTAACATAGACTTCTCAGTCCATCTTCATATAACTCAGAAACTCTTCGGGAGTCGTTGAACTTCCATTCTATGCTTCGAGCACTTAGAATACTTTCTAGCCCGTATGTCAGGGATTTGAAAAATTCAAGTCATTTGTGTCATAGTTCATATTCGGGGAACTTAAAGATCCGATTCGCTTATATTCGAGTCCGCACTCTGGGGAGTTAGAGTACTCCAGTCCGCACTCTGGGGACTTGGAGGTTTAAGTCATTTATACTCTAGTCCGCGCTCTAGGGACTTGGAGGTTTAAGTCATTCATACTCTAGTCCGCGCTCTGGGGACTCAGAGTACTCCGGTCCGTGCTCTGGGAACTTGGAGGTTTAAGTCATTTATACTCTAGTCCGTGCTCTGGGGACTTAGAGTACTCCAGTCCGCACTCTGGGGACTTGGACGTTTAAGTCGTTTATACTCTAGTCCGCGCTTTGGGGACATAGAGTACTCCATTCCGCACTCTGGGGACTTGGAGGTTTAAGTCGTTTATACTCTAGTCCGCGCTCTGGGGACTTAGAGTACTCCAGTCCGCACTCTGGGGACTTGGAGGTTTAAGTCGTTTATACTCTAGTCCGCGCTCTGGGGACTTAGAGTACTCCAGTCCGCACTCTGGGGACTTGGAGGTTTAAGTCGTTTATACTCTAGTCCGCGCTCTGGGGACTTAGAGTACTCCAGTCCGCACTCTGGGGACTTGGAGGTTTAGTCATTTATACTCTAGTCCGCACTCTGGGGACTTGGAGTACTCCAGTCCGCACTCTGGGGACTTGGAGGTTTAAGTCGTTTATACTCTAGTCCGCGCTCTAGGGACTTAGAGTACTCCAGTCCGCACTCTGGGGACTTGGAGGTTTAAGTCATTTATACTCTAGTCCGCGCTCTGGGGACTTAGAGTACTCCAGTCCGCACTCTGGGGACTTGGAGGTTTAAGTCGTTTATACTCTAGTCCGCGCTCTGGGGACTTGGAGTACTCCAGTCCGCACTCTGGGGACTTGGAGGTTTAAGTCGTTTATACTCTAGTCCGCGCTCTGGGGACTTGGAGTACTCCAGTCCGCACTCTGGGAACTTGGAGGTTTAAGTCGTTTATACTCTAGTCCGCGCTCTGGGTACTTAGAGTACTCCAGTCCGCACTCTGGGGACTTGGAGGTTTAAGTCGTTTATACTCTAGTCCGCGCTCTGGGGACTTAGAGTACTCCAGTCCGCACTCTGGGGACTTGGAGGTTTAGTCATTTATACTCTAGTCCGCGCTCTGGGGACTTGGAGTACTCCAGTCCGCACTCTGGGGACTTGGAGGTTTAGTCATTTATACTCTAGTCCGCACTCTGGGGACTTGGAGTACTCCAGTCCACACTCTGGGGACTTGGAGGTTTAAGTCGTTTATACTCTAGTCCGCGCTCTGGGGACTTAGAGTACTCTAGTCCGCACTCTGGGGACTTGGAGGTTTAAGTCGTTTATACTCTAGTCCGCACTCTGGGGACTTAGAGTACTCCAGTCTGCACTCTGGGGACTTGGAGGTTTAAGTCGTTTATACTCTAGTCCGCGCTCTGGGGACTTAGAGTACTCCAGTCCGCACTCTGGGGACTTGGAGGTTTAAGTCGTTTATACTCTAGTCCGCGCTCTGGGGACTTAGAGTACTCCAATCCGCACTCTGGGGACTTGGAGGTTTAGTCATTTATACTCGAGTCCGCACTCTGGGGACTTAGAGTACTCCAGTCCGCACTCTGGGGACTTGGAGGTTTAAGTCGTTTATACTCTAGTCCGCGCTCTGGGGACTTAGAGTACTCCAGTCCGCACTCTGGGGACTTGGAGGTTTAAGTCGTTTATACTCTAGTCCGCGCTCTGGGGACTTAGAGTACTCCAGTCCGCACTCTGGAGACTTGGAGGTTTAGTCATTTATACTCTAGTCCGCACTCTGGGGACTTGGAGTACTCCAGTCCGCACTCTGGGGACTTGGAGGTTTAAGTCGTTTATACTCTAGTCCGCGCTCTGGGGACTTAGAGTACTCCAGTCCGCACTCTGGGGACTTGGAGGTTTAAGTTGAGAGCAGTCGTATTTCCACTCTTTAATTTGTATTCATCCACTGTATCGAGGCTAATTTCGTCGAATGAACAATCGAACCACGTTTGCTCATGGAATGGGATTCTGCCCCCCAGGATGAGGGATGGAATTTGAAAAATGGACGATCGATTCTCGTCTGCTTGGTGATTGTAGCTCTTCCAATCAAGTCAAGGAAGGAGGTATATGACAGATGGTTGGATCACATCCATGTTGGGTTAGATAGCCAAATCTCTTACAATTTGCTCTGTATCTCCTTCTAGAAAATAAGGATAATTGATTGTTGAGTAGACAAAGTAAGTTGCATATGCTCCAAGGTGCAGTCGTGTCCATATATTGACAGCGATGGTTAGCGAGTACGCAGTCTACCATAGCTACTTCAAGTTGGGCTTTCGAACAACCTTTCGTGTTCAGGGTAGGATTTGATGTGTAGATGATCAAATCACGTCCACTTTAGACGGATCCCGGCGTCACTGAGCTTCATGAGGGGTATCTGTATTTTGTCAAACTTTGTTCTATGACTCGATTGGAGTGGATGATCGGGCCATATTCATTCCAAACAGTTTAGGTCTCCAAGTCAAATGTGGAGGTTGATGGATGGATGGTCGGTTGTCCGAATCGATCATAAGTTGAGCATACGAACTCGGATCATCTTGAAACTTGGAACGTTGGCTTCCCTGGCTTTGATTGTTATGTCTTGTTAATCGTGGCTCGATCCAGGCTCGAACAAAATCCATCGATATCCATAGTGAGCCTTTGTGTAACCGATCTCCAAGACGAACTGTCACTGGTTTCTAATCAATTTCTTGGTGTCACGGCCTTGCCAAAAGGCGGGATAACATTTGCCCCCCAAAGGACGTCTTGTGTAAACATGGCGTGCTTTGAAAAACCGCAGTCTTTCATGCTGAATATTTCCGTTCAGTTGATTGCTTGACAGTCGTCTTTTAATCGTTTCGTTGCAATCTTCTTTTAGACAAATGTTCAACTAGCGTGCTTTGCTTTGGTTCTGCCCCTAGTTTTAGGGATGAGTATGGAGTTGATGTATGTTTATACTCCGTCTCGCACTCTGGGAGTACAGTGTTGAGTAGATGTTTATACTCCGTCTCGCACTCTGGAAATACCGAGTTGATTAATGTTTATACTCCGTCTCGCACTCTGGGAGCACGGAGTTGATTAACGTTTATACTCCGTATTGCACTCTGCGAGTACGGAGTTAAGTAGATGTTTATACTCCATCTCGCACTCTGGGAGTACGGAGTTGTGCGAAGGATCGTCGTGTATCAACCCATTTTTAGCCTTGATGTGATGGCTTGCCCCCGAGCTCGAGTTTCACTTAGCGAGTGGCCGGCCGTATCGCAGCCGCTCTCTACTTGAATAAATTCCACTTGCAGGATGGAATTCAGCTCTCCGTGCATCATGATGTTGTACATTGTATTTAACCCATAGCCCCAAATCAAAGGCATATGGTTGATGATGAGCGATAGAATTATGCTCGTCCAGATGTAACTCCACACGTCCGATCATGGTCTGCGTAGATTGGTTGGCAACCAAATTTGAGTACCTGGTCACCTGCATCGTTTTGAAAGTAGTTTAGTTCAAGCTAGTTGTAGTTCATAGAACAATTGAAATAGAGATGGAAATGTAAATAATTCAAAGAAGATTATGGTAAATCTCATTGATATGTGAAGCAGCATCGTGTGCTCGCTATTCGACTCTGCCCTTGGCTCCTTTCAAAGGGATGTCGGTCGTCAACCGTCCAATTGATAATCATAGCCCTTTATTAATAGGCATCGGATATTCGCTGCCCGCCATTCTGTAGGACTTGTACGTACTATCGAAGCTTTCCTTTCCAGGTCATCTTTTCGTTCACACCTCGGAGGTGTTTGTAATCGCCCGTGTTAGGATCAGCGAGCATCCGGGAATATACAACATTCCCCTGATTTTCTTTAGACTTTGGTGTACTCTCTCGAGGTTGGTTTCCAGTACCACTCCGAGTCGTGAGTCTTCAAGTAGAGGTTGTCAATTGAATCTTTCAAAGAGCATATGAGCTGAATTCTGAAGTCTTGTTTCGGCTACTGGGATCTACATCCTTAGCCAACGGGCCTTCATTGTTATTTTTCTTAGTCTGCTCCACTCCTCCTCACTTTAGTTCTGATTCATTTTGTAAAAGAAACGATCCATAGTCGTAGGAAGCTCTTTAGCTAACTAGCTGCCAAAATATATCTGGAGGTCGACTTTCCTCAAACGCGATCAGTATGATACCCTTGTTAGTATTTGGAATAAATTGCTTAGAGCATTGGTTTGCTTGGAGTCATCTTGGCGTTTGCTAGAGTCATATCATCTATGTTCTCCAACCTTTGGGAGTACCGCTTGAATAGCGGTTGCTTGTCCGTTCCCTTGATGTCGTTGATAAGCTGCCGCTAGATCCTCTATGCCCTGGTCGATCATGGGATGTCAAGGAAGTGGATAGAATGTTCCTTTATTAAGTTGAGTTTTGAATTCACTATCCGGAGGCACTGCGCTGCGGCTAGGGTTCGGGGGGGTTTCCCCCCGAATTTTTTTTGTTTGAAAATAGGGGTCGTATAAGCGACCGGTGTAACTTAATTCCAGAGGTGTTCGGCATTCGTTCTCATTTGACACAACCGAGTCGTTCGGCATACAATACCGTTCGGCATTACAGAGGTGCTCGGCATAGAGGTATGGATCGGCCTGGAAGAGCATTCGGCCTAGAGGTATGGATCGGCCTGGAAGAGCATTTGGCCTAGAGGTATGGTCGGCCTGGAAGGGCGTTCGGCCTAGAGTTATGATCGGCCTGGAATGGCGTTCGGCCTAGAGGTATGTTCGGCCAAAGCTGTTCGGTAGAATGGATCGGCGTGGAGTGGTTCGGCCAAAGCTGTTCGGCCAAGGCTGTTCGGCCAAAGTGGATCGGCCTGGAGTGGTTCGGCCAAAGCTGTTCGGCCAAAGTGGATCGGTCTGGAGTGGTTCGGCCAAAGCTGTTCGGCCAAAGTGGATCGGTCTGGAGTGGTTCGGCCAAAGCTGTTCGGCCAAGGCTGTTCGGCATGGGAATGCTGCTCGGCATGGGAGCTCTGCTCGGCCTTGATGCTGCTCGGCATGGGAATTCTGTTCGGCATGGGAGCTCTGCTCGGCCTGGATGCTGCTCGGCATGGGAATTCTCCTCGGCACGGGAATTCTGCTCGGCATGGGGAATTCTCTGGAGCGATGGGCATACACCTTTTCTGGAGCGGTCGGCATACTCCTTTTCTGGAGCGGTCGGCATACTCCTTTTCTGGGGCGATCGGCTAAGTTGGCTTCAGAGGGGGGGTCGGCCTCTATTCAACATGACTGCAAACTTCAACGCCTAGTCCCCATATATTACATAGACTTGGTTTATATGAATACGGCTATCAGCTTCCTTTAGATTTCTTTCAAATCTGAGTAGAATAGGAAGTTTCCTAGTAAACAACTGGATCTATCTCGCGAATATGGGAATCCACTAGTAGACGATGAGATCCAATCAAGCTGAGAATTCAATTCTCGGTGAAAGCACCAAAGTGTTAGCACCAAAATTGGTCACTAACCTCATTGAGAAAGATTGTGTAGAGATGTAAGTGATGAAGTTAAATTAAACAAGGAAGAATATGCTAATTTAAATGCAGAAAGTAAGAACACCGGATTTATAGTGGTTCAGCGTAACTGCCTACATCCACTTTGAGTTTTGATCTTTATTTCTTTCACAAGTAGTTGAATACAGATACAATCCATATATTAATGACTTGAATACAAGTTTGAACTGAAAATAATAAGTCTTCAAAGTGGCAGAGTCTCCCCATTGTTCTCCCAAAAAAGGTCCATTTCACTGTGCCCCTGCCCCTCTATATATAGACAAAGGTGGGTTGGACTTCTCTGGTGGGCCTGGTGGCTGAATAACTCGGTCCAAATAGTGTAAGTCCTATGCGCCGAACCAGATATGCTGAACGACAGAATGCCGAGCCTCCCCCTTTATGCCGAACGAGGTGAGGCCGGACACTCTGAATGCCGAACATCCATTTGTACTGAATGACCTTGGATGACGAGCTGCAGGTGATTGCCGAACGAGATACGTATCGGAAGAGATGTGGTGTTGAGTGAGGGATGCGGGTCGAATGAGGCTGGAATGCCGAACAGTCCGGGAATGCCGAGCGTACCTTGTAGGCCGAACGTTCATGGATGCCGAACGATTTTATGCCGAGCGTTCTTCCTTGGCCGAACGGTTTTCACTACTGAACGTTTCTCGATGCCGGATGCTCCTAGATGCCGAACGCTACTCCATACCGAACGCCCTTTAGATGCCGAACGCTGTGCTCGTGCCGAACGGTCTTAACATGCCGAACGCTCATTGTTTAACTGATCGATGGGGAGGCCGAGTACTAAGTTGCCTGGTCAATTCCCCAGGAAACACCTGTAATAGTATTTAATAATTTAATGATTGAAACAAATATTATCGTAAAACAACCAATAATATTATAGAATAATGTAATGATTCATTTCTAAATCACATAATATATAATCATTTTTTATCCAGAATAATATTATTATAAAACACATTTTTTATATTCAACATTTAATTCCTTTCTAAATTACATATTTTTTATTTTGCATTTATTTTTCTTTCTTAAACTAAAAAGACAAAAAAAGCCCCAATGCAACCATGCTAAACCTTCTCCTTTCCGATCAAAATCTTGCACCAATTTATTTTCCTCGACCAGCTTGAAGAATTGCTTACCACTCCACTCTCTCGACCATGCTCGTCACTTTACTCATTGCTCATGCTAGACCCCCAATTCCTCGTCCAACATTTCCTTTATTTTCTGGCATGCAGCAGCTGCACAATACAATTTTATACCCACCAACCCTAAAAACCGTTTTGCCATTTTACAATTATATAATGAAGAGAATGAATTCAACTTTCTCACCGACCGCCATGACCATTGAATATCCACACAATCACCTGCTCACGCTTACAAAACTTTAACTCACAATGTCAACTTGCACTTCTCCACAAGCAACCACATCTCCTCCTCCAAAACCAACTTTATCTACTTCAATGCATAATGTTACATTTAAAACTTCTCCTCATGCTTTAACCTCAAACTAACAATCACAAAACCCTTTCCCACTTCTCCACATGCTTATGATGCATTTTCTACTGCTCCTGCTCCTGATATACACATACATGCAAAAAACTCAACTCCAACCGCTATTCTATCTCCAACATGCACCATATCTCACTCTCCTCAATCTCCCACTTGAACACCATTTCCTCAAGCCTAAAACAACCAACTATTATTGAGAAATCTAATCAGTCAACCTAGAAAATTACTATCAACTCTAGTCCCAAACATAAGAAAAGGATGGTCCATGCTTCTAGCTTCAATTCAAAAAATTGGCAAAACAACAAGATTAAATATCATGGGGAAATCCCAAAAAATAAAGAAACCATGTTAGACAATATGATATCATGTACATCAACCTCATCGCTCTTACCAAGTTTTTCCATACCTCGTCGCTCACCTCAACTTCACCTCCACCTCCATCCATGCCATCATGGTCCAGGCCAACGTATCCAATGTTGGGGAAAATCCCTTCAGATGATCAGTCTAAGTGAATAAAAAACCCAATGCATCGGAAAACAATGAACTGGATCGTGATTGTAGTGAGATGATACAAACAGAGATAAACACCAGAACAGACAGTACAGTTTTATGCAATGTAGAAAAATAAATAACACCAGTATTTATAGTGGTTCCACTACCGCAAGGCAGTGTATGTCCACTTGGGGAGAGGATATTTTATTAATCACTGAAAGATTAGAGTTACAAGATTGATTCACTTTTGGAGGCTATACATAAGAAGAGTTAACAATACAGACAAAATTATGTAGAGTTTCAGCTCTAGGATGGCTTCCATTATTGTCCAGAAGCTCCACTATTTATAGAGTGAAGATATGAGGAGGGGTAGCTGCTATATAGCAGCCCTGAGATTTTGTTCGGCATGCATCTGGTCCGGCATGCATCTGGTCCGGCAAAGCACTTGGTTTGGCATGCATCTGACCCGGCAAATAACACATAAAGCTTGGCATTTGGTTTGGCAAAGCCCATGTCAATCTGGTTCGACATCTCCACTTCAAGTCTTGACCGACAGTCCCAAATACCAAATGAGATATTTCTTTCGACATCCGTCTGGTTCGGCATGCCACCGAACGAAATATTTCGTTCAGCATTATCCCCTTCATTGCACTGGCCACCGAACGAAGTAACTGGAGCGGAAAGTCTGGACCGGCATCCCTTCACCACCGGACGAGATTACTTTCTTCTTGCCTTCGCTGCCGATCGATGCACTACCACCGGACCAAATCTTTGGTTCAGCATTTCCTCCACCGAACCAGACTTCTGGTTCGGCCTCCAAGCTTCTTCGCAACACTCAACCAACCGAACAAGAATTCTCGTCCGGTGAGTTTACCGATCCAAACCTTTCCAAGCCCTAGCATTTCACATCTGCGCTTCATCTTCGCAACATGACTTAAGCTTCTGCTCCTAGGACTTCACCTGCTTCTCGAGTATCTCCAATGGCCTCATCTTCTTCACAAATTCTAGGTATCATCTCTAAAAATCTCCACCTTGATACCGAATTTCATACAAGCCTTCCAACTCCATCTACACCTTCATGCTCCAAGCAGTGAATACTTACCCAATGAGCTTCAACAATGCCATCACCCATTACACTATGTCAACGAACTCCGGTAAGGCCACCGCCCATCAACAAAGTGTTCGAAGTACCCAATCCGTGTAAAACCAATCAATCTCCACCATGAAAACAAACTTCTCCATGAACCATCTCAACTCTCCACCGTGTCACCCCATGGCACCTAGCACTTCATCAAGCGAATCAAGTTCGAGCAATGCTCGAACTTAGCAAAAAGCAACGACTTGGTAAACATGTCTACTGCATTCTTCTTTGTGTGAACTTTCTAAAGACGAAATAGTTTCTCTTCACTCATCGAGACAAGGAACGACTCTCTCACCTCAATATGTTTCATCCTCGAGCTGAATGCTAGATTTTCAGCTAAGTGGATTGCAGTCTAATTGTCACAGTGCACATTCACTCCTTCATATACGAAGCCCAGATCACATAATAGTCACCTCAAATAAAGTGCCTCCTTAGCTTCTTCAACCGCAGCTATGAGCTCCGCCTCTGTAGTAGACAGAGCCACAATCGTCTGCAATCTCGCTCTCTAACTTATCGTTGTCCCACCAATAGTGAACACATATCCGGAGGTTGACTTCCTTCGATCTCTATCACCGGCATAGTCGAAATCGCAAAATCCAACCAAGCTGAAATCTCTTCCTCTGCCGCCAAAGACAAGTCCATGGTTTGGAGTTCCTCTAAGATATCTGAAGATACACTTCACTACTTCCCAATGCGTCTTTCTTGGATTTTCCATGAACCCACTCACCAATCCAACCGCCTGTGCAATGTCAGGCCTAGTGCAGACCATGGCATACATCAAGCTTCCAACTGCACTTGCATATGGGACCTTCATCTTATAAGCCTTGTCCTTTTCCGAGATCGGAGAGCTTTTACTAGAAAGCTGTATGTGCAAGGTATGGGTGTGCTGATTGCCTTTGCTCCTACCATGCTGAACCGAGCAAGCACCTTTCGAATGTACTCCTTTTGAGTGAGGTTCAAAAGTCCTAGCTTTCTATCCTTTTGGATTTCCATACCCAAAATTTTCTTTGCTTCTCCAAGGTCCTTCATTTCGAATTCCGCTTTTAGCTTTTGCTTTAAACTATCGATTTCAGCCTTATCCTTGGAAGCAATCAACATATCTTCCACGTACAAGAGTGGGTACACCCATCTACCATTCTTTAAATGCTTGAAGTACACACAAGCATCTTTGATGCTACGATCAAAACCAAATGAAAGCATAAAAGAGTCAAACCTCTTGTACCATTGTCTAGGCGACTGCTTAAGTCCATACAATGACTTCTTCAATTTGCAAACCCAATTTTTTTCCCATCTACAAAAAATCCTTCTGGCTGCTTCATGTAGATGGTTTCATCCAAGTCTCCGTGCAAGAAAGCGATTTTCACGTCCAGTTGCTCCAGCTCTAAGTCATGAGCTGCGACGGTAGCGAGCAAAATGCGGATGGACGTATGCCTCACTACTAGAGAGAATATCTCATCATACTCCAATCCCTTTCTCTATAAAAAAAACCTTTAGCAACTAGTCTAGCCTTGTATCTCCCATCATCCTTCACCTTGAATACCCATTTGCAACCTATGGCTCGGCTTCCTTGAGGAGGTGGTACAAAATCCCAAGTCTTGTTCTTCTTCAACGACTCTAACTCCTCTCCCATAGCACACATCCACTTCGAATTGTCGCATGACTTCAAAGCTTCATCAAGGTCAAGCAACTCCTCAAGAACCACATGTAGGGCATAGTCAAACTGATCACCAAGGCTAAGGTTCGCAACCTGCCAATCACCATACCTTTCGGGCGGCCTAATAGTCCTACGACTAACCCGGGTAGGTACTGCTTCGCCTAAATTTCTTTCAGCTCCACCTTGAACTGAACTTCTTCTAGATTCATACACATCACCAGCACTACTAGAAGGTACATGTGGACTATCCTGTGATGTTTCATCAACTACGTTTTCCTCGACAGCATCAACAACAACTTTACTATTTGGCTGAAACATGGGAACTTCTTCCATCTCCTTAGGCCTATCAGAATCTTTTGATGTGGTAGGTAGCTTCTCCTTTGGATTGAACATAGCAGACTCATCAAAAGTAACATGTCTGGAATGAAAAATCTTCCAATCAACAAGGTTCCAAATTTGATACCCTTTGATACCGTCAGTGTATCCCATTATTATGCCCTTGTATGCTCTAGCCTCCAACTTGTCATCACCTGTATGGTGAACGTACATAGGACAACCAAAATTCGGAAGTAACCAAGATACACTACTTTACCTCTCCACTTCTCCTCTAGAATCTTCCCATCTATGGCTGAGCATGGAATTCGATTTATGATATGCACCGCAGTTGATAATGCCTCAGCCCAAAAGCCTTTAGACAAGCCCGCCGTCAATCTCAAGCAACGAGCCCTCTCCAATAGAGTCATGTTTATCCTTTCTGCAACCCCATTAGATTGCGGATCTCCGGGTGTAGTAAAATGTCTCTGAATGCCATGTTGTCTACAAAAGTCGAGGAACTCCCTAAAGACAAATTCACCGCCATTATCAGATCTCAGCACCTTCAACCTAGAACCAGATTGGTTCTCAACAAGCGCTTTCCAGTCTTTGAACTTCTCAAAACTCTCTAATTTGGCCTTCATCACATACACCCATACTTTGCGAGAAAAATCATCAATGAAAGAGATAAAATACTTTTATCCTCCAAGAGAAGGAGTAGCAACTGGTCCCCAAACATCTGTATGCTCGTACTCAAGTTCTCGCCTCGATCTATGGAGTACAACTCCAAAAGATAATTTAGTTTGCTTGCCTAACACACACTCTTGGCAAAAATCCATCTTGTTGAAGCTTTCTCCTTTGATCATCTTCCGTCTTCGAAGCAACTCTAAGCCTTTCTCTAAAATATTACCCAACCTGAGATGCCAAATCTTTGTGGCATCCAATGCACGAGAACTATCTACTCCAACACACGACTCTTCAAGAACTGTGGTTCCTTTAAGCAAATACATATTTCGGAACACATCTCCTTTCATAAGAACTAGTGCATCTCTCGAAACCTTCAGACTATCCTTCTCGATAGTTACCTTGCATCCCAAAGATGCCAATTATCCTAAAGAAATTAAGGACTTCTGAAGACCTCGAACATACCGGACACCTGTTAAAGTGTGTATCACTCCGTTAAACATCCTGATCCTCGTTGTACCTTCATCCATTGCTCTACAGCTAGCATCATTACCCATAAGAATAGAGCTTCCCTCTTGTCCAACGAAAGAACTGAAGTAATCCTTATTAGGTGTCATATGAAAGGACGCCTCCGAGTCCAACACCCAATGGTTTGAGACATCCGATATTGCTGCAGACAACACATCGTCAGATACAGACTTCTCCATCGCAAATGATGAAGATCCATCTTCTTCCTTCTTCTTCAAATCTGGAGAATCCTTTTTTCAATGACCAGGTTTCTTGCAAATAAAGCACTTCCCGTCCTTCGACCTTCCTCTCCTGCCATTACCAGGCTTTTTGGACTTGGAACGCCCTCTAGAGTGCCAATTCTTCTTATCATCTCTTCCACTTTCAACAAACAGGCCATGACTACTACTTCCACCTCTACTTCCTTCACTTATCTCCTTCATCTAACCTCTCAAGCCCTCAGATAGAAGGCCTGACTTCACATCTTCCATTGTCAATGTGTCTCTAGCGAAGATAAGGCTGTTAGTGAAACCTGTGTAACGCTCCGGAAGAGAACACAAGAGAATCATTGCCATTTTCTCCTCATCCATCTTCAAGTCAACAGTCTTCATCTACATTATGAGATCATCAAAGAAATTAAGATGTTCCTTCACTAAAGTACCATCTCTCATCCGCATAGTGAAAAATGTCTTCAACAATATCAGACGGTTAGTCAGAGATTTCTTTAAGTAGAGATTTTCTAGCTTGGTCCAAATGCCCCTAGCAGTGGTCTCACTACTAATCTCTGAGATGACATTCACTCCCATAGCTAGTTATAAAGTAGTAAACGCCTATTTCTCCATCTCCTTCCTTTCCACGACTGAGATGTCAGCCGTCAACTCCTCAGGGGCAAACATTACTAGATGGACTTCATTCCTCATTAGAACAACCTTCATCCTCCATTGCCACTTCTCGAAGTCTTTATCCCCATTCCATTTCTCAATTGCCAACTGTGATCCTAACGCGATAGACATCCCTCTAGTATAGGGTCTTGTAACAACTGGAGTCGCTTAATCTCTTGCCATAGCGTCTAACACTCCTCAATCAACCTTGCAGCTCTGATACCAGACTGTTGGGGAAAATCCCTTCAAATGATCAGTCTAAGGGAATAAAAAACCCAACGCAGCGGAAAACAACGAACTGGATCGTGAATGTAGTAAGACGATACAAAAAGAGATAAACACCATAACAGACAGTCACAGTTTTATGCAATGCAGAAAAATAAATAACACCAGTATTTATAGTGGTTCCACTACCGCGAGGCTGTGTACATCCACTTGGGGAGAGGAGATTTTATTAATCGCAGAAAGATTAGAGTTACAAGATTGATTTACTTTTGGAGGCTATATATAAGAAGAATTAACAATACAGACAAAATTCTGTAGAGTTTCAGCTCTCTAGGATGGCTTCCATTGTTGTCCAGAAGCTCTACTATTTATAGAGTGAAGATATGAGGAGGGGTAGCTACTATATAGCAGCCCTGAAATTTGGTTCATCATGCATCTGTTCCGGCATGCATCTGGTCCGGCAAAGCTCTTGGTTCGGCATGCATCTGACCCGGCAAATAGCACATAAAGCTTGGCATTTGGTTCGACAAAGCCCATATCAATCTGGTTCGGCATCTCCACTTCAAGTCTGGACCGACATTCCCAAATACCAAATGAGATATTTCGTTCGACATCCATCTGGTTTGGCATGCCGCTGAATGGAATATTTCATTCAGCATTATCCCTTTCATTGCACTGGCCACCGAACGAAGTAACTGGAGCGGCAAGTCTGGACCGGCATCCCTTCACCACCAGACGAGATTACTTTCTTCTTGCCTTCGCTACCGATCGATGCACTACCACCGGACCAAATCTTTGGTTCGGCAATTCCTCTACCGAACCAGACTTCTGGTTCGGCCTCCAAGCTTCTTCGCAACACTCAACCAACCGAACGAGAATTCTCGTTCGATGATTTTACCAATCCAAACCCTTCCAAGCCCTAGCATTTCACATCTGCGCTTCCTCTTCGCAACGTGACTTCAGCTTTTGATCCTAGGGCTTTGCCTGCTTCTCGAGTATCTCCAATGGCCTCATCTTCTTCACGATTTCCAGGTATCTTCTCTAACATCCAACCCATCTGACCTCAAATCTCTCTTTGACCTCGCCGAGCAAACCTTCCACTCCCCTGTCCACATCTTCGTAAACACCACCGGTGTAATCAACTCCACCTACTCCACAATCTCCTCCTTCCCCATTGACGACTTCGACGCGATATTCAAAATGAACGCAAGCAGCGCATTCTTGTGCCTGCAGGAAGCGAGTAAGTGGATCGTGAAAAGAGGGTGCAGAAGGGTAGTTATGATATCGAGCTCGCTGGTTGGAGCATTGATGCCTAATTATGGGGCGTACATGGCATCGAAGGCAGCGGTGGAGACGATGGTGAAGGTGTTGGCAAAGGAGATGAAGGGGGCTAGGGCTAGTGTGAATCGCTTTGGCTGTGGAGAATGTGGAGAAAGGGTATCCGACAAGGATGAAGTATTGTAGCGAGGTAGAGAATTTAGGGGCAGTATTTGAAATTTAAGGTTCAGTAATATAGGCGGAAAATGAAACTGAAGAGGAAAAAAGAGGGCGGGAAATTTGTTTGGAGCCAAAAATTTGGGTTTGGAGCTTATTAAAAACCTGCAATACTTTATGTCATACAAAGATGCTAGTTGCAATAAATTTTATGAATATGTTCAAAAAATTTAAAGTTTTGTTTTTAAAATTTATGAATATCTTTAAATTTATTGTAGAAAATTTCAAAATTTTAGAAATATTGAATATTAAATAAAATTATTAAATATTACTCTTAATTATTATTTATTTAATAATAATTATTAATTATTAAATTGAGTACTAAATATTAATATAGTTATTTAATATTTAATACCAATAGTAATTATTATAAAACATAATATAATTGTTAATAATTTAATATTAATTATTAATCATATCTGTTAATTCTTAAATGTAATTAATAAATAGTAACTATAATTTACTAATTACTAAAAATTAATTATTAAATATAAAAAATAATTATAGATACACTATAAGAAAATTACCCTTTCACAACTAGTTATTTACAACTGACGCGATATGACAATCATAAAAAATAGTCTTTAACAACTAACATTTTCTGACAGTTGTAGTAAAGAGTTTTTAACAACTGCGTTTTCTAGCCAGTTGCAATGTTTTTAACAACTGCGTTTTCCTGCCAGTTGTAATAAATATATTTTCACAACTATGTTTTGCTGCCAGTTACAGTAGACATATTTTTAATAATCGCGTTTTCCTATCACTTGCAATAGATATATTTTCAACAACTGCGTTTTCCTACTAGTTGCAATAAACGTATTTTTAACAACTACGTTTTCCTACCAGTTGCAATAGACATATTAAGACAAATATTTAATAATTCAAGCAATAATAATAATTAAGAAGTAGCATTTAGTATTTAATATTTTTTAACTATAATTAATAATTATAGTTAATATTTAATATTTTTATGAAAATAAAATTTTGACATTTTTTGAAATAAATTAAAAAATACTATGATACAAAGTATACTTTCATACGTATTTAATATTTATTATTCAATAATTATAACTGATAATTATATTTAAAATATATAAAAAATTAATAATCAATAAATTATTAATTACTAATATTTAATATGTAATTATTATTAATTATTACTTTTTTTACATATTAAATATATTTATAATATAATAAATATTAAATGCGTATGAAAGTATACTTTGTATCATAGTATATTTTAAATTTAATTCAAAAAAATTCAAAATTTTGATTTCTTAAAAATATTAAATATTAATTGTAGTTATTATTATAGTTATAAAATATTAAATACTAAATTTTACTTTTTAATTATTAATTTTGCTTATTAATTATGAATTATTAAATATTTGCCTTAATATGTCTATTGCAATTGGTAGGAAAACGCGGTTGTTAAAATTACGTTTAATGCAACTGGTAGGAAAATACAGTTGCTGAAAATATGTCTATTACAGCTGGCAGGAAAATGCAGTTGTTAAAAACATGTTTATTGCAACTGGCAGGAAAACGCAGTTGTTAAAAATATGTTTATTGTAATTAGCAGGAAAATGCAATTGTTAAAAACCATGTATTACAACTATTAGGAAATGCCAGTTGTTAAAGACCATTTTTTACAACTGTCATATTGGGTCAGTTGTAAATAGCTAGTTGTAAATGGGTTATTTTCTTGTAGTGAATACAAACTAGAACGTAAAATAGTTGAAGTTAATTAAACAATGATAAAAATTTTACCTAAAACTAAATGGCAGGTCTGAATCAAGGAGAGACTTATTAATAATCGTAAAATCATAAACTATAAACAATAATGATCTTTGTATAAAATACGGAATTGAAATAATAATAAACTTTAATTCTTAAAATTCATAAGTGAGATACAATTCCTTCTACCTGACTATTATTTAATAGAATACATTTACTAAGAAGTTATATCAGTAAATTAAGTTACATAAGAATAAATTGTCGAAAATTATATCTATTATTATTTTGGATTATAAATATATACGTCTAAATTTAAATAAATTTTACATTACGTATAGTATTTAATTAATTTATATTTATAGTAAATGAGTATACAAATATATTAGTAGAAAATTTATATTGCTATTTTCATATCTTTGCATTAACATAATATTTTTGTTGTTGTAAAATAATTTAAAATAATTTTTCTCAAACAAAGTCGGTTACATTTTAAATATCATACTTAAATAATCTATATGTTTAAATAGTTATAAATGCTGTTATTTTCAAATTCTAAACATTCACAGTGAAAAATATAATTTTAAGTTAGCTTCAAAATAACGTTATATTTTAAATTTTTATTAAGTTATATTTAAGATTATATGAAATATTCAGATTAGATTTAGATGAGAGTATAATATATATATATATATATATATATATATATATATATATATCTGTGTGTGTGTGTGTGTGTGTGTTAAATCAAAAATTGGTACAACGCTCGAGACATTGCATAAGATAGTATTATTTGAAATGGACCCAATACTACCCATGAGCTTAAATATAGTCATGAAGTTGTTGGAAAATCCGTGTCATATGTCCAAGGGTAAAATAGGCAAGTCGTTTAAAAGTGTAATAGTCCATTGTTTAATGGGCGAAACAGACAGTTCACTTATATCACAATCCTTTGTCCATATGCGAATGGGCATAATAGTCATATATGCAAGGTAAACGTTAATTTAGGCAAGAGCTTAAGTGGCCTTGTTCAAATTATCAATATGCAAGTCCAAATTCAAGTCCAAGTCCAAAAGAATGAAATATGCATGTCCATAGTCCGAGTCAAGTACAAGAAGTCATATGCATGTCATAAGTTCCATAGTCGGTCAAATATCTTTATTCAATTGCAATGTGCTATGAAAAGTTCAGTATCCAAGTCCTTATATGCAAAAGGTCAAAGATGTACAATTGGCTTTATAATCCCTAATTTGAATTAGGGTTATAGCTTTGAAAATGTAAGAAGCGAGGAAAGAAGAATTCGCCCCTTTTCTTATAGCAATGGGTGCCTATTTATAGTGGTGTCAACCATGCGGGATGGTTGCATGTGTCCTGAGTTCGAATCGAAGGCTTCCACTAACCCTATCTTGATCACAATTCGATAGCACTTTTGCAGTAGCTCGACATCATGTTTAGAAACTTGGTAACTCACATAGTAGTTGACATTCGATGCCCTGTACTATAGTAATTTCTTAATAACTTTCATGAAGATAATTTGTACAACTGGTGATACTGGACAACCTTTATCGTTCGACATCAATTCTGCTTGTGAAAACTCGGGTTTCTTTGCTAGTATTGAAGCTCATCACTCTTGTAGAAGTTCGTTATCAATTATTGCTTAAAGATGCTTTATAACTGCTAGGCTCGACATCTAAGACATGTTTTCAATGGATACTTGACATCCTTCCCATATGATTATACGATCGATATCCCTTAGCGGTGCAGCATCTTTTCTTTATTTTTTACTTTACGGTACCTTGCCTTATAGTGGTTCGATATTTTTCCGCTTTTTAGAAACTTGATACCTTCTAACTATTAGGCATTCGCTGCCCTTGTTGATGCTCGATATCTCCTCTTGCTTATGGCTGTTTGATAATACTTTCTATTGTTGTGGTTCAATACCCTTTAGAGGGTCGGTATCTCTTTGCCTTCTTGTTTAGTGTTCGACATCACAACTATCCTAAAGGTTTGTCACCATTCTTTTCTTTTGACGCTCGACAACTCTTATAGTTGCCAAGGCTCAATATCCCCTTTACTTAATAACTTTTATGGTTGAAGAGGTTTGACACCCTCTTCTTTATTTGTAGAGGATCGACAACCCTTTGTATTTCAATATCTTTATTTATTCCCTATTTAAATTTATTTCCTAAATAGGGGCCTAAGAACTATTTCCTTGTTAAGTGCTCGATACCCCTTGCTTCTATACCTTCTCATGCTTTCTTTTCCCTTGATTCCTCAAGTACATTTGACAGTTAGAAAATATGTTGATAACATTTGCCCCCTCCTTGTATAAAAGAAGCTTTTTACGCTTTAGTGTAAAACAAAGTATCTTCTCGCCTATCCAACTTTCTGTAAGATTCTCTCTTCAATCTTGTTTCCTGAAAAACATAAAGTAAATGATGATGATATTCATTATTTGCATTAAATTGAGTTTTAGACAAACCCTTTCAGATTTGGTAAAGATATGGATTAATTTGTCTTATTCATATAAAGGAGCTTTTGTATTACACTATGAAGCCAGGTTTAATTAAAGAAGATCATAAATCTGCTTGATAAGAAGACCATAAATTCACTTGATAAGAAAACCAAAAATTCATCTGGAAAGAATCCCAAGTCCAGAAATTCAATTGATAAGAAGACCAAAAAACCATATGGTTGGAAATCCAGAAATCTATCTAGCAAGAAATCCATAAGCTCTCTCTCAATAAGAAGGTCAGAAATCCACCATAATTTCATTTGAATATAAGACCAAAAATTCATCTGGTAATAGTACCACAATTCCATTTTGAATAGAAGTCCAGAAATCCATCTGGCAATAATACCATAATTTCATTTAAATAAAAGAACAAAAATCTATCTGGTTATAATACCATAATTTCATTTTATTACCATAATTTCATTTGAATAGAAGACCAGAAATCCATTTGGTAATAATACTATAATTTCATTTGGGTAGAAGACCAGAAATCCATTTGGTAATAATAACATAATTTCATTTAAATAGAAGACCAGACATCCATTTGATAATAGGATTAGAAATCTGATTATTAACAGAGGTTCCCATTAAATGATAATTATTCCAATCTAGAAATCAAGGAGTTAGAGCTAATTCAATATTTCGAAGAATGGAGCCTTGAGCCCAAGTAATAAATCAGAATTTCTCAAACGTCCATATCTGACATTAAAATCTTCAATTTTGGATAATAGATAGTTCTTGATCATTCCTTTGAAGGTCATTTTAACTTTGCTTGTTATTCGACATTTTAATCCGGCTATATTGAACTGATTGCACAAGTCAGATTGGACTACCATCAAGGTTGATGACTCCTGAGTGATGATTATGGGGCCCAAAAGTCAAGTACTGATGGTAACACGAAGTTAATGTTGAATGGATTTGATGGATATGCAAGGCAGAGTGTTAAAAATATTAAATGGTTCAACACCTAGCAGGGATCGGCATAAATTGGCTTCAATAATAAGGATCGATATGTTTTAGGGTGTGAGAGCATTCATATAGAAAACAATTAATATCTCAAGGTCCACAAGTCCAACGCATGTGAAATATTGTAAACAAGACATGGGGATCCTAGGAAGCCTACCCTAGGGACCGCACCTTAAGGGCATGAAGTTGGAGGGATCGGTATACTTCCCTTGGAAGGGATCGGTAGACAGCAGCATATGCAAACCATATTGAAGCAAAGATCAAGCAATAACTCGAGCTTCACTAATCCAATTGGCATGAAATTTGGAGGCTAAGAATATTTTAGCATGAGGAAGCCACCATAGGAATTGCACCCCAAAATTCAACCAAAGAAGGGAATGGTACCGATCCCCCTTCTTTGGGAATTAGGCCATGCGACCCCTCTTGTGGTCCCATATGGTTTTGAGGGTCTTTTTGTCGAGTTTTCAAAGAGATATTTTGCCATCTTCATTTATAAATACCCGCTTGGTTGTTCATTTTCGAGACTTTACGCTGCTAGTTGTTTTATACTCTTTTGTAACTAAGGATTTTGATCTGATCCCTTTTGTACTCAGATTATAAAGTGACTAGTAAAGTAATCTATTCAAAGTGGACGTAGGCAAACAATGCCGAACCATTATAAATCGTTGTGTGCGTGGTATTCTTTTAATTAACTATTGTTTCTTTGTTACTATCCATTGTTTCCATTATATTCTTCATTTATTTCTCTTCAAAAAGCTTCTATTGGGTGTTTGTGCTAATTTTTGGTGTAAACATTTTGGTGCATTCACCGAGGAACTTGATTCTCAGCTTATTAGGATCCCTTTGTTGTTACTGGATTGTATAAATCCCCTAAAGGAGATCCATAGTTATCTTCAGGAGGTTTGCTCGTTCTACTCAGATTTGCAAATATCTAAGCAAAACTATCAACAGTGGTGAGGAACACTAGATCTACTTCTCAGAACGTGGAAGGAAATGAGAACGCTAGTATCTAATAAGGAGGCCCGAGCAGTCAACCAATGGATGTGAATGCTAAACCAGTTGAAGTCCAGAATCCAACTGATTCTATTACAAGAGATAAGTTCCAAAATCTAATGAGAGAGCTAATGGATAGCCGTCGACAATTAAATCAGCAGATTCAGACCAATATCAACCTAATGAACCAACTTAGTCAACAATAGCGAGGAAATGCTAGGAGGGACCCTACCCCTTACTTGGCATTGAAGAGTTTTAGTTCATCGAACGAATATCATAGGCATAGGCATCGCAGAACAAACGGATGTCACACAAAAACTTCGGGGCGTTAACAGGAAAACCATCATGGTCAGCCAGGACCGTTCGGTACCAATTGATCCCTCCATAAGGATCAGTACCGATCCCTCCTCTAGAGGAGGGGACTTACCTATGCACACTGGGGTTCAAGCTGGAGCTGCTGCATTCAATTTGAATGATGAAGTTCAGTTAAATATTAACCAAATGTTTCTCCAGAATGATGATGAAGTGAATTTACGAGATATACATCGGGAAGATGTTGAACCAAGAAGACGTAGGATGGCCCATAGACATCGACCGAACCATTCATGTGAGGTGGAACATGACCACCGCTTGGCACCAACTATCCAAACGCCGGACTTGTCGGGTATGGTTAGACAGTTAGTGAGAGAGAGCCAAGGCTTGACCAATGATAACAAGGGAATCTCGAGAAGCCATACCCCGTTCACTGATAATGTCCTACATGTAGAGTATCCAAGAAGGTTCAACATGTCATCGATGCTTGTCTACGATAGCACATCATGAGATATGGATGGCTGATGGTTCTGCATGAGCAGATGATGCAACCAAGTGTAGATGTTTTCCCATAATTCACTCTGGAATAGCAACGATGTGGTTTACAAGGTTACCCTCATAGTCGATCTCTAGATTTGATGATTTGGCAACAGGGTTTATGGAGCAGTTCCGAACGCACGCAACTCGTCCCAAATATGTAATGTCCCTGTCTAGCGTGATCCAAGCTCTGGGAGAACCATTGAAAGATTGTTTGGAGAGATTCCATACAACTGTTACAGAAATCGGTAATCTGAATGACCATGCAATATTGATGGCCATAACAAGAGGGATTGATCCAAAATCTGATTTTGGCGATTGGTTAGCTGGCAAGCAACCCGCAACATTGAAACGCTTTTACGGAAAGGGCGGCTCAATATTTGAGGAAAGAGGAAGCCAGATCATTCAGGAAGAAGAATGTTGCAGGACCAAGTGGAGAGAGAGTACAGAGTAATATTGCTATAAAGCAGACTGATGATAACTCTGGAAAAGTTCAAGTGAATGTCCAGAACAAACCGAATCAACAAAAGAAAGGCGGAGATAGGAGCCAAGAACGAAAGAGGGATTCTGGAGGAGAAAAGCCTAGGATTCTAATGTATAATACTTACACGCCACTGAATACATCCCTGGAGAATATCTATTTGTCTACTTCATGTAGTATAGAAAGCCGCCTTTGAAAGAATCAACGGAAAAGCAGAAACAAACCGAAATAATTGTCTGTTCCATGAATACTATAGACATAGCACGAATGAATGCGGGCATCTCTAGGATATTATCGAAAAACTAATTTGAGAAAGAAAGTTACAGCAGTTTGTGAAAACCCCGCAGGATGGCGAGCAGGGGACATCTGACCCTAACCGAGGACAAGCACTACATAAAGCTGAGGAGCCTGCGTGGACTGGTGGAAGATTTCCGATCAATACAATAGTCGGAGGACCACATCCGGTTGATAAGAGTTGGCATGAGATGGAGCGTTACGCTAGCACGATTAAGCATGTGGATTTTAAATATTGTTAGAATACGAAAGACGGAGCTCCGACAAAATAGCAACGTACAATGGTAGATGATATTGTGTTTAGAAACAGAGATGCAGACAAGGTGGAGGCTTCGACGATCGACCCAATAGTCATTCTGACCATGATCTGCCCCGCTTTAGTGAGAAGGATATTGATTGATTGTGGAAGTTCTGTAAATATAATTTTCAAAAAAGCTTATGGTCAGATAAGGATGGAAGCCAAGGACTTGAACCGTCTAAAGCCCGCATTTATGGCTTTAATGGTGCTGCTACTGAAGTTGTTGGTTATGTTGAATTACCTGTAAAGTTTGGAGAAGATGACCGTAAGAGAGTACGGATTCTGCCTTTTGTTGTTTTGGATGTTGACTCTCCATACAACGCTTTTCTAAGCCGATCGGCTCTAGCTGAGTTGCGGACAGCTCTTGCCCCATGGTGCTTCACTTTGAAGTTCCGACAGATAATGGTGTCGGAGTCGTTCACGGTGATCTGGGGACTGGACGTGCCTGTTATGTAGCTAAGTTAGGGGATGCTCAACGGAAGGAGAAAGGTAAGGGTGTGGACAAGTCAGTCCGCATCCAAGCCACTAAAGATTGACAACTAGCGCCTGAGCCATGGCGAGGGCGCCAAAGTCTTCTCTATAGAGATATAGATCCGGGAGATGACAAGTAGGAGCCCAAAGAGACTAAGGTTGCACCAGCTGAGCTGCTGATTGACACACAATCAGCCACAATGACCTATCACAGGTCCTAAAAATCGGATCGCAGCTTAGCCCCTCGATGATGAAAGAACTTGCTCGATTTCTCTAAGCAAATCTCGACGTATTCGCTTGGACTCACTCTGACATGTGTGGGATCTCGCCTACCATTGCGAGCTTTGCATTGAATATCGACCCGAGGCATGTCCAGTGAAACAAAAAAGACGTAGCATGGATCTGGAGAGATCTGCCGCCTTTAAAGAGGAGGTGGATAGACTCAAAGACAATGGGTTTATTCACGACGCCCTCTACCCTAAGAGGGTACCTAATCCTGCACTTGATAGAAAGGCAAATGGGAAATGGTAGACATGCGTTGATTACTCGGACCTGAACAAGGCATGCCCAAAAGACAGCTTTCCCCTTTCAAGGGTCGACCAGCTGGTAGACCCGACCGCGGGACACGAGTTGCTATCTTTCATGAACACATAATCAGGGTACAACCAAATCCCGATGCACATTCTCGATCAGGAGCACACCAGCTTCATTACCGATGTTGGATTATATTGCTATGTGGTGATGCCGTTTGGACTAAAGAATGCAGGAGCGACCTACCAGCACCTAGTTAACAGAATGTTTAAAGATCAAATCAAAAGAACGATGGAGTTGTATGTGGATGATATGCTTGTGAAGTCATGATAGTCTAGCGGCCATATTAAAGACTTGGCAGAAATGTTCGACATCCTCCAATATTATAAAATGAAGATTAATCCTCTGAAATGTTCCTTTGGCGTTGCATTAGGAAAGTTCTTTGGTTTCATCGTTAATGCCCATGGAATCGAAGCTAATCCTGAGAAAATTCAAGCTATTCGCAATATTCAAGCGCCAAAGAGTATCAAACAAGTACAGAGCCTGAATGGAAAGGTCGTTGCCTTAAGTCGATTCATTTCCAGAGCTACCGATAAATGCATTCCTTTCTTTGACTTGATTAGGAGAGGAAAAAGGAATTTCAATTGGACGCAGGATTGTAAAGATGCATTCCAAGCTATAGTGAACTACTAATAGAGACCTCCCATCTTATCAAAGCCAATGGATCATGAAGATTTATATATCTACTTAGCCGTGACTGTACATGGTATAAGTGTCGCGTTGCTTCGCGAAGAGAATCAAATCCAGAGACCAATCTATTATGTTAGCAAGCGGTTGATAGTAGTTGAAAGGAACTATTAGAAGATAGAGAAACTGGCATACTGTTTGCTAATTGCATCATGAAAGCTCCGCCCTTACTTCCAGGCATAGCCTATCAATGTTTACACCGACCAGCCGTTACGACAGGTCCTGCAACGACCTGAGATATCTGGAAGGTTACTCAAATGGAATATCGAGCTTAGCCAATTTGATATCACTTATCTTCCTCGAAGCCTCGAAGGGCTATCCAACGTTAGGCAGTAGCAGACTTTATAGCAGAATTTACTATGCAGCATGATTTCCTAAAGATTAGCGAAACCCCTACCATACGGTGGAGTTATATATGGACGGAGAGTCCAATGATCATTGTTTTGGAGCTGGAATTGTGCCTGTAACCCCTGAAGATCGATCAATTTGCTATGCTATAAAGCTTGATTTCGCTGCAACAAACAACGAAGCTGAGTATGAGGCTTTGATTGCTGGACTTAAACTTGCTAGAGAACTAGGGATAAAGTCTCTTGAAATCTTTTAGGACTCACAATTGGTAGTATACCAAGTTAGGGGAGATTACCAAGCTAAAAGACAACGGCTTTCTCCATACCTTACCTAAGGCCAAGAGTTGTAGACTGACTTTGAGTACTATGACATTACACACATTCCTCGGGATCAAAACGGAGAGGCTTATTCATTGGCAAAGTTTGCTAGCATCGGGGATGCACAACAGATGGGCTTGGTTCCAGTCGAAGTATTAAATGCCCCGAGTATAAACTTGATGGAAATTGACCGGGCACTAGAGACGGAGCTCGAGAAGGAATCGTGGATGACTCCAATTAAAAATTATTTGCTATGGGGAGTTCTTCCCGACCAAAGGAATGAAAAGCAATAAGTCTTTCGTAAAGCTTCACGGTATGTCATACAAGAAGGAGTTATGTACAGATAGGGTTTTTCCATTCCCCTACTCCAATGTATCACTCATGATAAGATAAAACGAGTCTTAAAAGAAGTTCATGAAGGAGAATGGGGCGATCACACTGAAGAGCAAACTCTAGCAAAGAAAATACTCCATTACGGGTATTATTGGCTGACTGTAAGTTGAGATGCTGCCGATTATATAAGGTGATGCGACAAAAGTCAGATATATGCAAAAGTTCCTAGAGCTCCATCGACAAAAATTACACAAATGGTCAGCCCATGTTTATTGCCATGTGGGGACATAGATATTATCGGTTCCATGCCAATCTCTAAAGGTGGTGCAAAATAAGCTATCGTCGCAGTTGATTACTTCCCCAAATACCCTGAAGCAGAAACATTAGTTATGATCACAACGAAGAAACCAATCAACTTCATCGTCCGAAACATCATCATTCGTTTTGGTCTTCCACAAACTATTGTAACAGACAATGGGACTCAATTTGACAGTGTTGAGTTCAAAAAATTCTGCCGTCGGCATCATATTGAAAATAGATTTGCAGCAGTCGCTCACCCTCAAGAAAATGTGCAAGTTGATGCTGTGAACAAAATCATAAAATCCATTCTGAAGAAGCGTTTGGAAAAGACTAGAGGCAAGTGGGTGGATGAACTTTCGACAACACTATGGGCTTATAGGACCACCCACAAGTCCCCGACTAGCCATAATCCATTCGCCCTCGCTTACGGTTGCAAAGCTATTATTCCTGTTGAGCTTGAAGTTCCTTCCCATTGAGTAAATTACTACGATCCCAGAACAAATAAAGATTTCCTCTTGGAATCTCTAGACCTTATAGATGAGAATTATGAGGAAGGTGATTGGAGCGCAGCTGCACACTAACATCGAGTCTCCCAATACTACAACACTAAAGTCCGACCTAAAACCTTTGAAATCAGCGATCTCATCTTGAAACGGGTTTTTCTTGCCCCATCGTATATGAATCCAACCTAGGAAGTACCGTATGTCATGAGCGGAGGCTTGGAGAGGGAAATTTCAAGCTAGCGACTATTGATGGCATCACACTCTCAAGGGCGTGGAATAGCGAGAATTTATGACGCCATTTCACTTAGTTTATTTCTTTTTCATTCAATTGTATTTACTTTAAGAATTTGCTTTAGCATTTGATTCTCTGGATATGTAATAAAACAAATTATGTCATTTCCTTCCTTCTAGAAAATAAATTTTTGAACTTCCTTTATATCTGTGTTTACTGTAGCATTACATGTTAGTTACATTACGAACCTGACTGATGTCGATATGCCCGAACAGGTTCCCAGAGTTTGGAACTAACCAATTACGCTAGTTCCCAATTGAACTAAACAAGATAAGCGAGGTCCGACCGTTCATTTGATAACTCTCATTCATAACCCGATGAATGGAATACATAACGAGGAATGGATGTGACTTGACCATCCGATGATTGAATAAATCCTACCGAGTGATGGGACTAAAACAAATCAAAAGAGATTGTGACACGACCGATCACTCGCTAATTCAAACCCTGAACCTCAGGGATAAATTGATCAATTAAGAATAGTACGATCCTACTACTCTTTGAACTAACTCTAAGTCCATAGAGTGCGGACTGGAGTATAAATATAAATCGGGTGTGAATCTACCACCCGCGAACTAACTCTAAGTCCCAAAGTGCGGTTGGAGTATAAACATAAATCGGGTATGAATCGACCACACGCTAACCAACCCTTATCCCTAGAGAGTGGATATGAGTATAAAAAATAGATGAGTGCGGTCCGACCACTCGCTATTTTCTGATCTCCGGCCTGAAACCGACAGGAGGAGTATAATATCGTTAGGAATGGAACCCGACCATCCACCGTCTAACTCCACCAGCCCAAAACTGGGAACAGGAGCATCATCACTCAAACCGCTGAATCCAACGGCGTAGCGCTCCGGTTCGAGCCCTATGTTTGGTACGACTCAAGGCCACAACCACATGGAGGCCTTGGAATAGAGTTAGTGGATTGTTATCCGAATCGACGAGCAACAAACTACAAGTACACCGAATGGAAAGTAATAGCTCAACTACTTAAGTAACAATTCACATGAGGGCTCAACAGAAAACAAAAAAACTTTTATTCACATAATAAGCTTCAAAATTGTGATACGAGTTTATTCATAAAATGGGGGCCGTACCCGTACAACCACGGCCAACAAAAAGTAAAACAACTATACAAACTATGTGGAAACAGAGCCGAAGCGACGACTATTTCTTTTGTATTCTCTCCTTTTTGAATTTTTCGGGAGTGGCAACGCCCGAGCTTCCACATATCCCTTTCTTCGATCCTTTACCGCCTTTGGCGGGAGAGCTTTCAAGAGTAGGAGGGAGTTTTTCAGAAATCAACCCTCCGGGTAGGATGACTTGTAATGGAATGAGTTTTGGATCGTCAATATCTACATCAACATGTTCAGTCTTGGCTTGTTTCTTCAACAACTCCTCCCTCTCAATGCACTCCTGTAAGCTAAGCTCATCGGTATGTTTAGTGGTGTCAATGATCACAACATCATTAGATTCATCTAGTGGCAGCAGGTTTTCAGCTTTATTATCATCACGCGCTCCTATAACTTGAGCATCGGGTCTTGGAGCGTCGATGGCCGCTGGAATCTTAATTGATGTCGATTGTTGCTCCATGACGGCACCACTTTTTGGTGTTTGGCTGGGACCCAAAAGACCTGTAGATTCGCGGAAACAAGAAGATAAGCCTATGACTATCGGACATGAAGAAAGAAATCGATCGAAAAGTGGAGAATAGAGTGGAATACCTGCATCCGGTTGACTTTCAGTTGTCGCCAGTGTCCCCCTTCCAGAATAGGGGTCTGCACTTTAGATTGATAACCGGGTTTGTTCGGATCATAGCTTAGATCCTATCCCAGGTCGGAAGAAACTGATGCTCCGTCTGCTTGAAAAGAAGGGGGCCCTTGGGATCAGTCTTCAAAGACTCAATAATATTTTTCCCTTTGCCGGAAGATGTTAGAATGTTTAAGTATCGAAGTCTCGCAGCGGCAAGGTCTAGGGGTTCATTTCCGCGAAGGATCTCTCACACTAGTTTCTCTTTGTCCAAATCAGCTTCATCGAGGGTTTTCTTTTTCATTTCAACAATATATTCCCAGGCCTCGGCAAGCGAATTAAGATAACTCTCATCAAGAAAGCTTAAATCACGGTGGAGAAGAACTTTAGCATTGTATTCAATGATCAGAGGATCAAACATGTCCTTGATTTCATTCCGACTGAGTTCCTTAGCATCCTCTACCTGGGCCTCGAGCCGTTCTCTCATCTCATTGTGGCCCGCTTCCTTCGCCTCTTCTTTTAGGACTTTAATTTGAGCAAGTTGCTCATTAAATTTAATCTTTAAAGTCTGGGCCTCAACAACTTCTTCGCAATATCTCTGCGATTCTTCTTGAGCTTCGATCTTCTCTTCCCTCTCTTTCTTAAGAAGCTCTTCAAGCTCCTCAATGGGGCAGGACAATATACTTTTCTCCTTTTGCAAGGAATCTTTTTCTAAGACAAGTGCACCGCTGTAGTTGAGGGCAGCATCAAGTTCCTTTTTATAGGCAGCTTCCGGATGACTCACTGCCTCAAATGTTTCCTTGGCACTCTTTTCTGCCTCAGTTAGTTTTTTCATCAACTCCGAGATCTCATTATCTTGGTTCTTAATTATATCTTTATCGTGGATCGCCTCTAGCTTGAGACGATTTATCTCATGTTGTTGCTCGATAGACACCTCAGAGATCTTTTCTGCTAAGTGCTGGAATGATTCATGCTGCACGACAACATCGTTGACGCATGCGAGAGAGCTTGCTTTGACATTCCCTGGGATTGTATGAATGAAGAGGAGGAACTTTAGATCGTCCAAACAAATCTTTAGGAAAATGATCTTAAGTTCAGCCAATTTCTCTACTGTGGAAGCTTCAGGGCAATGGTCGGCAAAGATGGATCGGAAGCGATGATTGGATGTTTGCTCGACCTATGGTCACAGGACTGCTTGGAGCTGGTTGAACCAGAATATTGCTTAGGCGGTACAGTAGCTTGAGGACTGTGAAAAGAGGTTTGATCACCACTATGCATAGGAAGGTTAGGTTGCACTTCCTGATGGGACGACCGAGATTGATATTTATGTTTTGAAGATGAAGATTCCCTTGAGCGATGACTTCTTTTTCAGTCGTCATCCCTCTCTCTACGCCAACCCGATTCTGAATCATGTCTGGATCCATATTGCATCGAGGAACCCCTCAAGCAATCAAAAGCTTGAGATTGAGACATCGAACCTGCAAAAAACCAAATACCAAAGTATAAGTGACCATTGCACAAAAGGTAGATGGAAATCATGTGCTGAAGTGTATGTCATTGTGAATATCCTAGTGTCCCCCCCCAACAAATCGGTTGCTGCAACCTTGCTCATGGGATTTTTCTCTCCTTTGCCACTAGGAATAATGCCATCACCAATCCTGGTGGGAGAATTGAGCCCATCGATGTTGATGTTAGGAAAATCATAAGTCATGACGTCATCATGGATTTGAAGATTCGAAAACCCTTTCATTGAGCTTTCTAAATGTTGAGAGGATGACTCTTCGTCAACAGAAGTGATAACAAACTTAGAATCTTTAGCAATTTTTTTCCTGTGAAGCTTATGTGCAAGCTTCTTTCTTCTCTTAGCTGGTTGTGGGGCTGCACACCTTGTGATGGTTCGACCATAGGCGCCTTGCATGGGCCGGCATCAGCGTCGCCAGGCTCATTGATCTGGGTACCCCTAATTTCGCCTTCTTCGGCGCCATCCCGAGTCCCCTCAACTGGGGGCAATACATGGTTATTGATATCCCCTTCTTATTCTACAGTGTTTCTTGATAATGCAGCACTTCGAGGAAGCCCAATGCTGTAGCTTTCTTCCAATAGCCTAAATAGTGATAACAACTCGTCGGTTACGAGGAGTCTGATGTCCCTGTCTTCGACAGCGGTAGCACGAATTGAGAAGATCGCTCTTGAAAAACTATTTCCCTCTGGACGTGGGTGGACACCTATAGATATTCAGAATGTTAGTTGATCCAGAATATGACTCGGATTAGAGAATTTGAAAATAAAGTGAAGACGACACTTATGTCCTTACAACCATCGCCTTGCAAAGCCAGGCGGACATCGAACGTAGAACCATTCATGTTTGAAAAGGATAAGTTTGTTCCAAGCACCCGTTAAGACTTGACAGTTACATAGGAAGAACATCTTGACCACCGTTCAAAGTTATAAATGAACCTTATATCCTAAGGAGTTGGCGGGCAGAAGAGAATGCTTATGAATAGTAAAAAAGTTCCATGGAGAAAGGCGTAGCTATTCGGGTGAAGTTGAGTGGGAGCTATTCCAACATATCTTAACATTTCTCGAATAAAAGAATTGAAGGGAAGCACGCATCCGGCCCAGTACATGAATTTGTTGCATGTTGTGTACCCTTCTGGGGTCAAGTGAGCACTGTCATTTATCGAAGGAGCTATGACGACTTCGAATGGAACTCCATGTCTAGAACATAGTCTACGGAGGGCGGCCTCACCAATTCTGGAGGCTTGAAAATCTGTCGGGTTATCTAAGAGTATAGCGCCTTCTACAACATTGGGCACATGACTTACATCTTCCGCCAGGAATTTGGGAACATCAGAAAAAAGGTTGGCTGACAGTCCAGAAACTTCCGTTTGTTCAATTTGATGACTAGGGGAAAGCCTGCCAGATATGGTTGCAGAACTTGACTCAGCTTCAGGATTGCTATATTTTGAGGCTGGTCCAAAAGACATTGCAGCTAGACGCTTTAAACATCTAAAGTCCATGTCAACTATACTTAGTAGATAATCGAGATTAGAAAAGTTTACCTCTCCCCCCATGCTGAGTATGAGCTAGTATGGTGCATTGTGGTGCAGTGTGGTGTATTATATAAATAAGCAGCTTAAAATAAGAAAGCAAAGTGAAATGACCAAACTTTGGATTCCGACCAGAGTGATCGTCATCGCTGACCGTCTCAACTGGCGAAGAGATTGATCGGTTGTGTAAGCTTTGGGATCGACTATCGACATATCAGAGTGTGAAATCTGTTATTCAAGTCCATATGCTAAGTTTTAGTTCATGTTCTAAGTCCCTAGGATTTGATCATTCAGTTCAAGTACAATAATGAATATGCAAGTCCTGTTGTTCATCATCGTCATATGTTCAAGTTCATTAAAATGGGATTGGTTGTAATTGCTCAAACAAGCGATTATGGATTAGGTTTCGAGTTCAATTCAAAGCCTAAGGATTAGCCAAGTCCATAAATGTCGACCCCTATATGCCGACCCGTATCTACCGACCCCTATCCCAAAGCAATGGTACTGATCCCTCGCTTCAAACAAATGATGTCGATCCCTTTCCTTTAACAAAGTTTGTCGATCCCTTCACATTATCCAACTCCATCGATCCCCTCTCCCACTTAGCCGATCCTATCGATCCCTCTACTTTGTTATTTTAAACCTCACTAAACTTCCACTGCCGATCTCTCTCATTCAACCGAACAACCGAACCTTATGCCCTAAACTTCCTCCTTTTTCCTCCTTTTTACTTTGCTGAACCCCTCCACACCCTACATTTCATCTCCTCCAAACAACTTCGGCCATTGTTCCATCACTGCCTCGAACTCCATCCTAATCGCCGATGGCATGGAACCCATTATCTCGTCATGAGATCGCGAGATAAGGACTATAAAACTTACCTATGCATATATACGTGTTAGAGGAATTGGAGAATGATCGGAGATGATCGAGATGGAAAGCAAAGGGAAGTCGATTTGTAAGAAAAAATTGAAATACAGGAAGATTTCATTTTGAAGCTAAGTAAAGAAAGGAAGGAGGGTTCGGTTTGATAGAGGAACGAGAGGGTTCGGTAATGTGAAGGATGGTAGGAAAATGAAGCAAGTAAGGATGGAAAGGAGAAATGTTAGTTTATATATGGGGACTAGGGGATCAGCCTATGTTTTTGACATGAAATGTGGACTGAAGGGATTGGGATAAAAGATACCAATCCCCATGACCATGTGAACAAGAAAGAAGAAAGAGAGGATGGATCAGCATGAAAGGTATTAACTTATATATGGGACAAGGGTTTGGCCCAAGGTTCCTATTCGAAGCGTAGGCATGAAAGGTACCGATCCCTGCAAATGTAAAGAAAGAGGGAGGGATTGGCTAGCAATATGCCAATCTATGTGAACATAAGGAATGGAAAAGAGGGATCGACTAAGCATATGCTGATCCCTACAAACAATAAAAAAATGATGGATCGACTATGAGCATGTATGCAAACCAGCATGAGCATGAGAATTATTAAAAGCTTGTATATATAAAAATGCAATGAAAATTGGCGATGACCCATGAACGTATGAACACGCCCGGGAGCTAATAACAAAGAACGTGTATATGAACGTGCACGTGCATGACCCAAAGGTTCAAATTTTGAAATCAGCAGAAATTGAAATCAAACCTGAAGCCTTCAAGTTCGAGGCTGGACCAGATAACCAAAGCTTGTTAGTCTTGTGGAACTAGACTTATATATATCAACTGATGGAGTATTACCTTAGATTTACACTATTGGAAACCGACCAAGCATCATGACGACTAATGAGAAATATAGCACCTTGGAAAAAAAATTCGACGGATGGATAGCAACTATTCAGGAAACTGGACGGATTTCTTTTCGACTACTCTAACTTGCTTCGGTTCAAAGCATGTCATGTTCATCACAAGATGTACTTTAGGGGGGGTAAGTGTTATCCAGCATTTTAGCCCGGCTATATTGAACCGATTGCACAATTTAGATTGGACTGCCATCAAGGCCGATGACTCCAGAGTGATGATTATAGGGCCCAAAAGTCAAGTACAAGTGGTAACATAAAGTCAATGTTGAATGGATTTGATGAATATGCAAGGCAGAGTGTTCGAAATATGAAATATGGTTCAATACCTAGGAGTGATCGGCATAAATTGGCTTTAATAATAGGGATCGACATGTTTTAGGGTGTAAGAGCATTCCTATAGAAAACAATTAATATCTCAAGATCCACAAGTCCAATGCATGTGAAATTTTGTGAGAAAGACAAGGAGATCCTAGGGAGCCTACCCTAGGGATCGCTCCTCAAGGGGATGAAGTTGGAGGGATCACTATACTTCCCTTGGAAGGGATCGGAAGAAAGCAGCATGCAATCTATTTTGAAACAAAGATCAAGCACTAGCTCGAGCTCAACGGATCCAATTAGCATGAAATTTGGAGGCTAAGCATATTTTAGCATGAGGAAGCAACCATAGGGTTCGCACCCAAAAATTCAACCAAAGAAGGGATCGGTACCGATCCCTCTTCTTTGGGAATTGGGCCATGCAACCCCTCTTGTGGGCCCATATGGTTTAAAGGATCTTTCTACCGAGTTTTTAGAGAGATATTTGGCCATCTTCATCTATAAATACCAGCTTGGTTGTTCATATTCAGGACTTTACGCCGCTAGTTGCTTTATACTCTTTTGTAACTAAGGATTTTGATCCGATCCCTTTTGTACTCAGATTATAAAGTGATTAATAAAGCAATCTATTCAAAGTGGACGTACGCAAACAATGATGAATCACTATAAATCGCTGTGTCCATGTTATTCTTTCAGTTAACCGTTGCTTCTTTGTTATTATCCATTGTTTCCATTTTATTCTTCATTTATTTCTCTTCAAAAAGGTTCTATTGGGTGTTTGTGCCAATTTTTGGTGCAAACAAGAACTAAATGTGTTTGACTATTCTTCCTCTAGAAGGTTGCTTTGGCCTATCTTTAGGATAAATTTAAACTTGCCTGATTGATTTCTTTTCGCTCCTTATCACTCTTTGAGAGATGATTTAGGCTTTGATTCTTTTCGCCCCTTATCACTCTTTGGGTGATGATTTAGGCTTTGATTCTTTTCACCCCTTATCACTCTTTGGGTGATGATTTTGGCTTTGATTATTTTCGCACCTTATCACTCTTTGGGTGATGATTTAGTCTTTGATTGAGCCCCTTATTACCTTATAAGTAATGATTTAGGCTGGTCGATGCATTTGGTTAGCCATCTTAGGCAGAACCAAAGTCTTACCTGTCGCTCTAGGAGGTACTCTAGTCAGGCCTTATGGTAGAACTGAAGGCTGGTTTAGTGCTTTGGCCAAGCCATCTTAGGCCGGACCTAAGGCTTACTCCATCCTCCCTCTAGGAGGCGCTCCGGCCAGGCCACGTAGGAGGGACCGAAGGCTTCTTCTAACCTCCCTTTACAAGGTACTTTGACAAAGCCCTTATAGCGGGATCAAAGGCTTTTACTTCGCCCTTATTATCTTATAGATGATAATTTAGGCTTTGATTTCCTTATAATTCATTTCTTTCATTTGATTATCGATGCCATAGATATACTTGTCTTGATTTCTTTATACATCCATTGTAGGAAAATGTGGTCTCAAATGTTCAGTAATCCAAGTTCTTGCTATTACATTGCCATCAGGTCAGCATAGTCGATAAGTCCCTAGCGGGATTACTTTGTGGATAATAAGGAGTCCTTCCCAATTTGGTCAAAGCGGTCCATCTATCAGATTTTTAGTATTTACCATGACCTTTTGGAGCACCTAGTCTCATTTTTGGAATGAACTTTCCTTAATTTTGGAGTTATAGTATCTTGATATCCTTCGTTGATATGCGGCCATCCGTATGGCCGTTTCATCCCTTAACTCATTGATCAAATGTAGGGACTCTTTTTTCAGCTGTCGTTTGTGATTGAAAACATATGCAATATCTTTTTTCAGCTCTTGTTTGGGATTGAAAACATATACAATCCTTCAGTAGGATGGTATTTCAAGTTCGATATGCCCATAGCATGAGTGGTAGTTCTTCTACCCAATTCCCTTTTGCTTTGTCCAATAGTTTCTTGAAGATAGTCTTAATGGCTTTGTTAGCAGCTTTAATGGCTCTATTAGCGCTGGGATGAGCTACAGATGAAAAACTTTTGACTATTTCATTCTTGTTGCAAAATCTGGTAAATTCCTCACTTTCAAATTGAGTTCCATCATTAGATATTATTTTATGTGGTATTCTAAACCAGGTGATTATTTTCTTAATAACAAACTTTAGTACTTTCCCTGATGTTATATTTGGTAATGGTTCTGATTCTACCCATTTGGTAAAGTATACGTTTGCAAACTTTGCCCCGCCGTTAAATATAGGGAAAAATCCAATTAAGTTGATTCCCCACACATCAAAGGGCCATGGACTTGAGATTGGAGTTAAGTCACTGTGGGGCATATATGAAAATTTTGAAAATCTATGAATCTCTCTCATCCCTTTACGTAATTCACTACATCGTTATTCATATGGGGCCAATAGAAACCTTTCCTCGTGACCTTTTTGGGCAATTGTATGCCATTAGAATGATCTCCACAGAACCCTTCATTTGCTTCTCTCAACAATTTTGTACCACTTTCCAGACGTCTTAAGTAAGGGAGTGAATATCCTTTTTTATAAAGTGTTCCATCCATCACAATAAAAGTTGAAGCTTGGTGCTTTATCTTTCTTGCTTTCGTTTTATCTTCTGGTAATTTCCCTTCTACCAAGTAATTAACAATGGGTGTCATCTTGATTATCTGTTTTAGTATGAATGGGTCCTTTTAGGTTTTCACCATTATCACTTCTTGGTTTATTTTCCGTCTTTTTAATAAAGACTAGGTATGTATATGATTCTTTGATAAGTTCGTGATACCAAGTGTAATTCTTCCACCCGATTATTTTTTCCAATGTTACAGATAATTTGTTGGAGTACGTTTCATGACTTTGTCGATAACCATATTGAGGTTATGTAAAGATCGGTCTATGATAATCAATATCTTGTAACTTACATACCATTGATGTTAATCTTCGTCGAAATCCAATAGTCATTTAGGACATTCCATATTGGTCCTACTACTTTGTTACTATTTGAGATTTCAGAGATAGGACTTTGGCCATTTCATTTTCGGATGATCTTTTTGAGTTTAGACTGAATTTCGTGGCCAACAACATTCTTATGTATAAGTCAGTGTAGTGTTTAAAGATTATCGTGTTGGATGACGATTTAACCTCTAATTGGTTGGATGAAGAATTGGTTGTTACTTAAATTATTCTTCCTTTTGAACCAAATAGCAGTTTTCAATTCCATCAAAGATTGGAGGTTTGAGCTATAATGATATTAGGTTACAGAGAACTTATTTTATCTCAATGTATTAACTATTTTGTCTTGATTTTCTTTCTAGCTAATGACTTCTTATCTTATTTCTTTCTTTATCTTACTCCTTATGGTTGGAATGATCCGTATAAAAATCCTTTTTGAATTCCTCTCACAGCTCCACTTATTTCTATCGAACTGCTTATTATAGATGAAAGATTATGCTTGGTCATGGTATGGTAATATATATCTATCATTCCAATTTTTCCAATGTACTTTGATCTTAGGTTGGCGCTCATTTACTCATTCGTCATTACCGTTTTATTTCCTATATGTTGATGATGGTGGTTACTTACTCCTTTTTGAACCTTTCCTTATTTAAAGTAGAAGTAACATCTTTAAACATTAGTATGCTGAAACTATGATGCGATCCATTAATGGCATTGGATTTTCTTTTCTCTACGTATAAGTATTTGTTATCGATACTCGAGATTTAATGTTTAAAATTCTGCTTTCATATCAGTTTGTCCTTTAGATTGTTCAAAATCATGGTTTCTAGTGAGTACTCCTCTGTCTTTCAACTTCTCATTAGAAATTTAAACAATTAAAGAAATCCGATGCCATAAGTAGGGATTCACGGTAAAAATTGTATATTATTTGCAAATTGCTTTTGAAGTAGTAATGTGTAAATTTTCTAAAATTAGTGGAATATTCAATAGTAAATAAAGTCCTAAAATTCTTTCTTTTGGACAAATAGGATTTAAAAATGAATTTTTTTATCAAAATAAAGGGTGGTTTGTATTATCCTACCTTATTTGGTTGGGTAATAGATTTAAGAAAATCATGGAACTTTGAAGAGTGGTTTTTCATAAAGCCATAGGGTTACAATAATAACCCTTCTGGGAATTGATCTAATATGAGGGTCTGGGGATAGCTTCGACTTGAGAAGTCATATGAATTACCATGTTAGGAATAGTAAGTTTAGACTGCAAGAGTCACTCTGCTTTCATCCTTCTATTTAGTCCCATCACAATCATTACTTGTTTTTAGCTCTGCCTTACTCTTAATCGTCTTGATTTGGTCAGGTTTGGCCTCAATTCTTTGCGCAATGATGATATATCCTTTAATATGTAACCCCTACATTCTTCAGCTCAAAAGAGATGGTTTTATATTAGTAAGTTCCCCAATCTATTACAAAACCTATGTTTTATTCATCAGATTTTGAACATAGTGATTTGATTATATACTGAGTATGCATCCATAAAAGATTGCAGCTTATGTCCACTTGTGGCATCCACCAATGAATATATTCTAGGTAAAGGATAACAATCTTTTGAGCATGCCTTAACTCGATTAGTGTAATCGATGTATACTCTATCTTTTCCTTTAGGACTCTTTAACTAGTACATGATTAGTCGACCATTTAGGTACCAGACAATTCTAATGAATCCATTCTCAAGTAACCTTCAACTTATTCCTTATTAGCCTGAATTTTATCAAACTGCATTTTTGTCGAATAAGGAAAATATTTGGATTTGTATTTAGAGCGTGGTTCACAATTTTTGTATTTATCCTGACCATATCTGAGTGAGCCGGCGAACAAATCTTTGCTAGATTAGAGGAGTCGGGTAAGCTCTTCTGAGACCGTCGCCTAGTTCTTTTCCAATTTTTACTAATTTGGTTGAATCTAGCAAATCTAATTTTACCTCTTCTTGACCTTTTGGAAGATTTCATTCTTTATTGCTCACTTCGACAATCTAATCTGTTTACCCAAAAAATCTCACAACATAGAATTCCACGTAAATCACATACTTCAATTATTTATTGATTCATAAAGGTTTTATAATAAAATCTCCATTTCAAAACCGTTAATTTAATTTTGAAAAGAAAGATATTGATTTCCAAAGTGGTTTAAATAAAAAAAATTACTCCTTTCTAAAATCTTTAGTTAAAACCTCTTATATAATCCTAAGAAAACCTATATTTTAAGCATTTATTCAATTTCAAATTCCTTAAATTCCTTTCAAAAGTAATTCATAAATTTTGAAAATCTTCTTTATTCATAATACTAAAGAAGTTTTTATAATTCATAATTTCCTTTAAACAACAAATCAAAATAATCTCACTTTTCCCATAAGGATCTTCAACTCCAAAATATTTCCCAAAGCCATGACATGAAATTCCAAATCAATATTTTAAAAATCTTATTCACTTTCGATTTTTCCTTTTAAAATATTACTATCGAGAAATGATTAATCAACCCGAAGTTCTTTTTTATAACAATCCTTCAAATATTTAACATTAAAATTAAAATATCAATTTGCTAAATTCATATATATAATAAAAAAATCAAAATTTCTCTTTCTAGAATAATTCAATTCAAACACTTCTAAACATATACATCCAAACAACTTGAAAAACAAATTCCCTTTAGTTCTTAAAAATAATCAATTATTGAATGTATATTACTTTCAAAATCATTTTGATAAAATACACTTTGTAAATTTTGTTAATAATAACTTTTATATAACAAACAAACCACATTTATCTTACCATCATTCCAAAATATTTTCTTTTTACTAAACTTCGCAATAAACCATCACTTTTACATATAAATCTTAGATACCCTTCTATAAAAATCCTTCAAATATTTTATAACCACACACACATATATATATATATATGTGTGTGTGTGTGTGTGTGTGTTCAAAAGTATATTGGCTTAAACAAATCCTAGAAATCATCACTTTCTAAATAATCTCTATTCGCATACTTCTTAAGAATAATTTGAATTTTATATATAAACCATTTCAAAGTTCTTTATTTATTCCCAAAATAATTTATTTCTTTCAAGTCTTCACCTTTTAATTCTTTTACCTCTTTTCGATCAATTTCAAGTGTTGAGCTTCGATTAATCACAATCTCTGTATTTTCCAAATTGAAGTTCTGAGTTGCATTGTCCTCCAAGGCTGTCCGTTGTACAACTTCTTTAATCAGAACATTAACTTTCTTGATCTTCACTATTTTCCTAAAACAAAATATCACTTTGGTAGCTTTCAAATAAAGGAAATGATGACACAGAGGTTCGAGCCCTCCTTCTAGTGCCAAAATATTAAATCAAAAGTTGGTTCAACACCCGAGATGTTGCATAAAATAATATTATTTGAAATGGACCCAATATTGCCCATGACGTTAAGTATAGTCATGGAGTTGTTTGACAATTCGAGTCATATGTCCAAGGGTAAAATAGGCAAGTCGTTTAAAAGTGTAATAGTCCATTGTTTAATGGGCGAAGTAGACAATTCACTTATATCACAATCCTTTGTCCATATGCGAATGGGTATAATAGTCATAGTGCAAGGTAAACATTAAATAGGCAAAGGCTTAAGTGGCCTTGTTCAAATTATCAATATGCAAGTCCAAATTTAAGTCCAAGTCCAAAAGAATGAATATGCATGTCCATAGTCCGAGTCAAGTACAAGAAGTCGTATGCATGTCATAAGTTCCATAGTCGGTCAAATATCTTTATTTAATTGCAATGTGCTATGCAAAGTTCATTATCCAAGTCCTTATATGCAAAAAGTCAAAGATACACAATCGGCTTTATAATCCCTAATTTGATTTAGGGTTACAGCTTTGAAAATGTAAGAAGTGAGGAAAGAAGAATTTGTCCCTTTTCTCATAGCGATGGGTGCCTATTTATAGTGGTGTCAACCATGTGGGATGGTTGACACGTGTCCTGAGTTCGAATCAGAGTGTTTTGCTAACCCTATCTTGATCATACTTTGATAGCGCTTTCGTAGTGGCTCGACATTATGTCCTTTATCGTTCGACATCAATTGCTGCTTATAAAAACTTGGATTTCTTTGCTAGTATCGAAGCTCATCGCTCTTGCAGAAGTTTCGGTATCATTTATTTCTTAAAGATGCTTTATAACTACTAGGCTCGGTATCTAAGACATGTTTTCAATAGAGACTTGACATCCTTCCCCTTATGATTATAAGATCGATGTCCCTTAGCGGTACAACATCTTTTCTTTATTTTTACTTTACAACACCTTGCCTTATAGTGGGTTCAACACCTTTCTACCTTTTAGAAACCTGATACTTTCTAACTATTAGGCGTTCGATACCATTGTTGTTGCCCGATATCTCATCTTACTTATGGCTGTTTAGTAATACTTTCTATTGTTGTGGTTCGACACTCCTTAAAGGGACGGTATCTCCATGCCTTCTGTTTAGTGTTCAACATCGTAACTATCCTAAAGGTTTATCACACACTCTTTGCTTTAGATGCTCGACAACTCTTATAGTTTCTGAGTGTCGATATCTCTTTTGCTTAATTACTTTTATGGTTGAAGAGGTGTAACAACCCTGTTCGAAGTTAAAATAAAATAAATATATTAAATTGGATTTTAGAAATTTAATTGAATATTTGAATTAGAAATTCAATCATTTGATTATTAAATTTTGTAATGAAAAATAATATCTCTTAGAAATTTATCTTGTTAATTATACTCCAAAGTTGTATTGTGTTAATTTCTCTTTAAATTCATTGTTAAAAGAGATAAATAAGAGACCTAGAAAATAAACAAGATAAGTATTTGTTAATAAAAAGAATTCATTTTTTCCTTTTGGGCTAGTTTGAATTTGAAGCCCAACCAAATAAAGAAGCCAAAAATGAACTTCCTTCTCATACTTCTCCTGTATGCTTATTTCATTTAGCCATAAACCAAAAATTAGAAAGAACGCTTTTTAAGTTATGAAAACCCTAGCCTCTTTCAAAAATCATATCACTTCAAATAAATTACTAAAAATTCCTAAATTTGGATATATTGTTGCTGCCATGTTCCAACACCTCTACTTCAAATTTCATGTAATGTCATTGAGCTTTGATGGGTTAAAGATGGTCATTTCCATAAATTATTTTTGGTAAAATCAGGACAGAAAACGCAGTTCAGTATAAAAATTATAACTAATTGTAGAAAAATCAAAAGTGAAATCTGAAATTTGGATATGTTGTTTGTAACACTCATATATCTACCTTCTGTAAAAAATTGTAGGAAAATATTGAGTTTTGCTATGTTAAATCACTATTGCACTGAGAACGAAAATGCAGGAAATTTTAGCGTTTTGATGCTTGTAATTTTGGGTTTTTGGATTCAACGTGAGATAAAAATCTCACACAATCTATGTCTATGATCCCTAAGTTGATTTACTGTTCTGGTTTCATTTGCTTATGGGATGAATTAATCAGTTAAACTAATTAGTATACTCAACTCCTGAAATTGGACCCTATCAAATCGTATTCAATACATAAACACACACTATATGTATTTATATAAGTATTATGTGTATTGGAATGGTTAAAAATATATGATAGTGTTTGTAGTTTGGTTGGCAACTTGTCGGAATCAATGAAACTTGATCATTAGGCCAAAATCGACGATAAACTGGGCGATAAGTACCCAGGAACTTACCTCGACCGATCGACTGGTCCATTATCACCGGTCGACCGATGGAGCTTATTTCTGTGTGATAAATCCAGTTTTTGAATGTAATTTGTTTTATATTCCATTGCTTTGTCTTTGAGATTTATTGAGCTTGTTCTTGACAATATTATCTTCTGATTTTGAATAGCAATTAGGTTTTTTAAACTTACAAAGCCTTTTAACATTTATTTTAAAGAATATATATATGTGTGTGTGTGTGTGTGTGTGTGTGTGTGTGTGTATGTGTGTGTGTGTGTATGTATGTATATGTATGTATATCAAATCTATATATAAAAGGTTTTATTTTAAAAAGAATAAATAAACAAGGTTTTAAAGTTTTTTTAGATTTTATGAAAAGTAATTATATATATATATATTATTAAAATAAAGAAAGTTATTAACTATGGAAAATGTCGGGTTGATTTCTAATTTTTAAAGAAAATTTATTTTTAAGATTTAAAACCTTATAACTCTTTTCTTTTTATGTATGAGTTTATGGATTTTAAAGGTGATAAGTTTGAAAGTAATTTATAGATAAAGAAATTTAGAAATCATTTTCTATATGATAAAACTATATTATTTTTTTCAAACTATAAATTATTATTTGCCTTTATTTTGTTTAGCCTTTGGCTATTTTTATGCAAGCTTCAATTAAATTTCGATGGAATTTCGTGATTTTCTATGAGGCAAAGAGTTTTAATAAACGATTGAATTGTTGGATTAGTATGAGATATTTCGTAAAATTTTTTTGATTATTATTATAATTTGTTAAATAGAGTTTGAGTGGAATTTACTAACTTATAGTAAATACTTGAATTTACAATCTGGTTTGGACAGTTAGATAAATTCTTAAGATCTCTTGAGTGATAGTGATTAACACTTCGAGTTGTATTATCTTAGGGTGTTCGGATTTTATTTAGGCTGATAGATCCCTAAGAGACAACCACTCATTTTTCATCGACCTAGGAGTCGATACCTTCTTAGATTTAGGAAGGCGGACCTATTTGGTTGTGTTAGGTTTGTTCTGGTGTAATGCAGCTATTCTTTTGCTGTTTGGACAGGTGTTACATGCAGCCCAATTAGTTTATTTGGTTTACAATTTGACAATGTTTGCCTATTTTGTTGAGTTAGGTAAATTCGCATAGCTAGTCTGTTTTGTTAAGTTAGATTGTTAGTCTCTGTTGTTGAGTTAGACTATTAGTCTAATTTGTTAAGTTAGGCTATTATACTATGTGGCGGAGCCTATTTTATTGACTTAGGCTCTGTGTCGCTATTTTAAACGGACAGTTGACTACCATTATTATTTCATTAGTGATGATTATTTCTTCAGAGATTTGGTATGGATATTTAGTATTGTTTTTACTCTGGAGAAATTTGTATCACCATATTTTTTATGATAGTCCATTTGAGACTTGATATGGAATGGTGATTTGGTTTGATGTGCCTTATTTTGATTAATTGATTTTTAGGCATATTTTGAGGTGAGTTATTTTATGGTTAAGTCATAAATGGAATTATAAAATGGTAATTTTATTTAATATGCCTTATTATGATCATTTTTTCAGGCAAATTTGTATTATGGCTTATTTGTTGTTAAGTCATATATCTATGATATCAATATCATCTCACCTTTCTATTAAATATAGTCTGACCCGTTTATTTTATAATACTCGGGTCAGGCCGAGACTCTATGGTACTAGGACTAGCTGACTTTGGATTTTTGCTAGCATTAGAGTAGAATATTTTGACTGTTTTAGTCTACTTCGTCATTGCATATATGGACATTTAGGAGGATGTGTCATGTATATTCTTTAGTAGTCACTGTGTACATGATATTGTATTTTAGATGAGATGTATATATTTTATGGGTATAGTAGCGATAGTTTGTAGACTCACATTTTATTATGTATATGATGTATATTATTCCCCTGTGATCTATGACTCTAATTCTGATTTATTTATGTTATATACTGTTCTGAATATTTTAAATCGATGTGTTTATTACTTTGTATTAATACAGTACATGTTATATTTTTAGTTTAGACCCTCCTAACGGTAATAAAGATATGTTAGTATTAGTCCAAAGATATATTCACATTCGATCGTCCTTAACCAGCTGTATTCTCTGTGTATTAGACGACATTATTTGTAAAGTTCTTTAATAATATGGCTATAGCGGTGGGGTCATGTCACGACCCGACTTTCTATCACCAGAAAGTCGTATCATGATGAAGAAGGAAAGGGATAGAAAAGAGAAAAGATAGAGAAGAAAGAAGAAACAACATCAGAATCTCAACAGCGGAACACTATACATATCTAGTTATACAAATTCGTCAACATAGATATACAACATAATATACAGTTATAAGTATTACATAATATACAACATCAATTAGAGTTACACAAATTATACATCACATACTAGACAGTTATAAGCACATGTCTAGTTATTACAACTCAAATACAACACAGAGAAACTACACAGAGATACCAACACAGCGGAACACTATACATATCTATAACGCTGAAGCCTCCTGCTCCATTGCTCCTCCACAATTCGTCAAAGCTAACCTGAATCCTTTGGCTACTCATAAAAATTTGAGTACTCGAGAGATTAAGAGAAACAGAATAAACTCCGGGTCAGACATGGGTCTGGTGTGAGTAACAGGTTAAAGTTGCTTAACTTTGAAAAACCTTTGAAACAAAAGGTATCACGTAAGACTTCCCACACATAAACATGGAAAAGTTTTTACCTTACGCTAACCAAACATTTGATAGGAAATTCTATGATATTATAATAGGTCTAGGGTTTTCAAGTAAATAAGAAATAGCTGAAATTGTTACATCTATTAAATTCCAGCATACTAGCCAACAAGTGGGTAATACAATCAAATCTGAGGGCACTTATTGGAAATTGGATCCCATACAATGGCAGGGCTACTGGGGTACCGCCTGTCACAGTACGTGGCCTAGATCAACGTACCGAGGATCCACCCTAAATCCCTTGCAACACAAGGCCGGAACCATCCCTTACTGGATAATTCCCGAACAAGACACCCCAACAGTTGTTGCAATCAACTGCCCACACAGCCGAAATAATAAGAAGGGACCTCTAGACAGGGGAAATCTTGCCCTACTTGGGTGCTACCCACTAACCTTGCTACACCTCCCCTGTTTTAGCCATTCCCGGTTGATGAGGCTTGAGGCTATGATTACCTTTAGAGAACACATCTCTTAGAATGCTCATCGTCCACCAGACGATGTTCTGAAAGCATTCAATCCATACAAGTTCGTTCCGGGTTCGAACGAAACCGAAGGCATTATCTCATTACACTCATTTTGGAATTATCCTCAGAGTTAACGACAATAACCCTTGCACTCTGAATCTTCATCTTCACTTCAGATTCACGACCTATCATTAATTTGGATCGATGTGGTTTTCGGACTTCCAAATCTGGAAACATGATCCCGGTCTCATCAAAATCCAAAACGTATCTTTTAGGTCCAAGTTGTTTTAAAGTTTAAAACAATTCAATTCAATATTATCTATATACACACAGATAGATAATTCACATATCACAATAGATAATCAACATTATCATCATAAACAGATAATCCAAATTGTCATCATACTTCAACCAAGCATCCATATCGCACAGCATTACTTATCTCATATCTGAGATCATAAACCATTCAAGGCAATCAATATCATCCATCATACATAAGCAAGGATTTAATTAATCACACTATAATTAATTTAAAATGAATTAAATTAATTACTTCATCTCTAATTAATTTAAAGTAAATTAAATTAATTACTTCACCATTTTAAATCTAGCTTACAAATCCATTGATTAATTATAAATCAATTAATCAATTATTCTCTAATTATCTACCTTAATTAATCATCCCTGATTAATTACCCTTTTATTACATTCAAGTAATTATCCTTTAATTAATTTCACAAATTAATTATTTTTAACCCAATACAGTAATTAACCTTTAATCACTTCATTAGTTAATTAATTATAATTAATTGCATTCCTACTTAATTAATTACATTAATTAATTACACTTAAACACTTATCATTTGATTGATTAGTTTTAATTAATCAATTCCTAATTACATCATTAATTATATATTAGTTAATGATCCCTAATTACTTCTTTAATTAGTTATCATATTTAAATTAATTACATTAAGTAATTAATCTTTAATTAAACTACAATTATTAATCACCCTTGATTAATCCCATCCAGTAATTAACTATCCTTAATTATTGCCTTACATCAATTAATTACCCCTTAATTAATTCCCTTTAATTAATCCCTTGATTAATTTCACAAAGTAATTATACTCAAATTGTTATCATTAAATCATCATTAAATTGATTACATCCAGTAATTATCTTTTTAATTACTTCCCTAAGTAATTATACTTATCAACTTCTCAAATGATTATTCTAAATTAATTAGACTTATTTAATTAATTTAATCTAATCCCATTTATTGAAATTAATTACCTTGAGTAATTAATTTCCTTAATTACTTTCATTAAGTAATTATACTTAATCAAATTCCAAAATGATTATCCTTAATTAATTAATCTAATTAATTATCAAAATTAATCACATTAATTAATTATTAAATAATCTCAAGTTAATGATCTTCATTAACTATTTACAATTCTTTAATTACTTTTCTTAAGTAATTAAACTTATATTAAACATTATTAATTACAAATTAATTTATCTTTAATAACCCATTGATTAATCTTCAATTATTTAATTAGATAAGTGCTTAACTGTAACTTAATTAATCTTTAATTACTTGATTAATTAATTCATAATCATTAATTTATAATCAAATCTTATCTAATTAATGATTCTTAACTACAAATCAATTATTCCTTAATTATTAACTTAAACCTTAATTAATTAATTTAAACCTTTAATTACTTAATTAATTAATCCAAATCAAAATTAATTAAATTAATTTATCCATTTTAATTACCTTAATAATTTAATGAATCACAAATCATTAAATCTTTATTAATCTTTAAGATAAAAACATTATTCTTATTTATGATTTAATAATCATTCACAAAAGCATTTGAAAACATTTTACTTTCAAATTTACTTTTAAATTTCATTTTAAATTTCATTTTAAAATTTAAGATTTAAAATGAATACAAACTTAACTTTAACAAAGTTTAAAAACAATTTCAAAACCTTTTAAAATCACATGTTAAAGAAATACTTTTCTTATAAAAGAAATTTTAAAAGATTTTAAACCCAGTTCCTTTTAAATTCAAATCATTAAAATATACTTTAACATTCAAAGTTGTTAATACAATTTAAATTTTTTAAAACTTATTTACTACAAACTAGGATACAAAAGTTAATTTGAATCCAGATTTAACTTTGATTTAAAACTTTGTTTAAATCATTGCTTTACAATTTAAAATTTCATTTTAAAATTTTAAACTGATAGGTTTGAAAAACCTGTAACCAGAAATTGACCCGAGGCCACACTGCAGTTACTTCGAGTCAAATCCAAACAAACTTCGAGCAAACCATCAAATGGCTCGAGAATTACTCGAGTACCATTCTCCTGCCCCAAACCAGAATTCACCAAAACAACAAATGTGCACCGTGCACATGCACGGTGGCTTCTTCCAACTACGACCATCTCCGATGATCTTCCCACATCGGAAATCAACTTCGCACCCTAACACGATCAACATAAAACCAATATCGACTCGAAATTGAATTCGAGCTTTCAAAACAAAACCTGGAACAGAAATTTGGAACCAGACTAAACCTGAAACCACCATCGTGCTCGCTCCTCCGACCATCAGCGATTCTGAAATTCCGGCCAAGCCTTCGTCAACTCACCTGCTTTCTTCCCCCTGAGTTCGGTTGAACTCGATCAACCAGAGCAGACGTGCCAATCGAAACACCTAACCTAGTTAAAACTAGGGTTACAAACTTCCTCGATCTCCTGTTGACGCCACAGTGCTTTGATCAACTGCCTGGCATTTTTTTCAAACTCCTCTACCTCTCCACTACCATCAGTGGAAACCCCTTCCTCTTCGATCACGGAGATCACCAGGAACACCCAATTTACCATTTTCAGTTCAAACAAGAAATGCACCTTAAAACTAGTACTAAAAATTGTGAATTTAGTTTTAAAAATCATAATTTTGAATAATCTTTCAGATTATATACTTAGATCAGTGAATTAATATGTTTGAAATTTAACATAAATCAAACTTGCACTGTTCTACTGAGTTTTCCAGAGCAGATTTCAAATTTTAATTTATTTAAATCAAATTTTAAACTTTACTTCTTGATCAAATAAACAGATTTTGTTTGGATCTTAAGTCCTAACAACAGTTGGTTCAAGAGAATATAAATTTTGATCATAAAACTTGAGCATGAAACTGCAGACAAAGATACACAAATACAACAACAATGCACTCATACATACATCTAGATAATTCACTTATAAAATCACATAGAACATTCTTATTTCCAGAGAATTAACATGCAACCAGATTTTAAGGATACTTAAGCTTTTAGAAAAGAATGTTACTCACCAGAAAAACAAATAATGAACAACACCCAGAAATTTGAAACAGATTGAACAGAGGCTTTTGAAACAGCTTTGTATTTTGAAAACTGGGTAATGCTTTTGATCTTTTGAAAACTTGAAACTGGAGACTTAGTTGAGATGAACTTTGCTGATTAGTTGCTTGATGTTTTCAGGGTTTGAGTTTTGAGGAAAAAGGTTTCAGATTTGATGATTTCTGGTTTGCATTTTCTTATGAACGAAAATGAAAAAGAAGTTTGATAAAAAGAACAAGTAGACAGGGCTGATATGTTTATTTGTACACAAGGGTCAGAGATTTTTTCTTCTCAAATGGAGGCTGATATGATCTTACTAGTGTACTAGAGATGATGGCATTAAATGCCTTGTTCCTTATCATGTTTACACGTACCATTTCTTTATTTTATTTTGTACATCTTGTAAGTATTGTCATACTTATCCCTTTTTAATTTCATATATACAAATATAATTTCTTCTTGCCTGCAACTATATGTATTCCTACTCTATATGCTTCTATAAAGTTGTTATAATTTTATCAAGTACAAATTGTATGTATTTTATTGTTTCCTTTTTATCTTATTTGTTTGTACTTATATGATTTTTCTCTAGCCTTGCACATATACATTGCTATAGTATATAATATATTACTTGCCTGTAACTATATGTAGACTATATAATTCTAGACTTATCTTTATGTCCATTTTAAAGTTGTTATAGTTATAATGTTAACTGGTATATTTATTTCTATTTTTAACATAAATATTTATTTTTAACTTACATACTTATTGTCTTGTATTTCTCTATATATGTATTTATTTATTGTTTATTTCTTTTTAAAGTTTAAGTATCAAGCATTTACTCATATTCATATTTTATTTTATGCTTATATTTAGTATTGATAAATATGATCTAGTTTAAATATTATTATCTAGATTACATCATAACATATATATAAATCAAATATCAATAAGGTAAAGCTTTACTCTAATGTAAATAAAAATAGGTTTTATTTTAAAATATTAAAACACTCTATCTTTAAATTTCAAATCATAGTTTTCTTATGTTTATAATCATATAGTTATTTATAAAATAGCTTTGAAAAGTTATATTTCAAAATTTCCAAATTACCAAAAATATTAGAATTATAAAATATGCCTTATTAATTAAATTTAAAACAAAACTCATCTATTTACAATATATATAACTATATATACATTATAAATAGAAAACAATTTATTAGCTTTTAAAAGATACATTCACAAATCAATTTAATTTTTAATACAGATTATTAAATTGATATTGCCAAAAATTCCGGGATATCACAGGTCATTACAGATTGGCATCAGCGCTGCGTTCAGAATATTATAGAATATAATTTACACATAGTCAAGATCTAGACCTAGATGACCTAAAGTCCCATCCCTTGGGTGTGTTAGTTACTAATTTAATTAACTATTTAGGGATAGGAATATAAAATGGTTATTGGGAATAACCATTGGGATGTATTTGAAAAGTTTTTGATAATACTATATAAATTATTATTATGAAAGTTTACTAAATGTTGGAAATTTTTCTTTGAGAAAAATGAGTGGTCCTCACAAGGAGGAGAGCACTCATGTATTCTACACTATTGAGGAGCTGCCAACAAGCCTGGCAGATAGCAATACCCCCCATACAAGAAATAAACCTTCAATGATCGCAGACACTCGCTAGTCAAATACCGACACCTGTAGCTGTTAAGAAAAACTAAACAAGAAATGTGAAGGAGAAACTACAACTATATATACATAAAATAAATATGTATATATATTAAACTTATATATATACGCAAAATAGTACAAAACATGTATTAATTAAATTAAAAACCAACTTGAAACAGATGCCTACAGATCACTGAAATAAATAAAGTAAAAGCTGCCACCACAAAATAGAATAACTCAACCTATAAAGCATTACTACAATATAAATCGGCCCAATAGCAAAGTATATAGAAAAATACAGAAATTAAACTAATACCCAAACGTAAAAAACTATCACCTGACACTTAAAACACTATATATAACTAAAGAAAACATGAAAAAAAACAAGAAGAAAATAACCAATACAGGCCATTTGATATACAAATAACAATAACAAGTAGAAACAAAAGAATCGAACAACTCACCCTGAATTATCAACAATAAAGATGACTTTCCCTGTAACCCAGAATCACAACCCAAACTTATAACAGACATAATTGGCAGCATCAACTAAGAGACATTCAAAACATGTTTAAACAAAAGAGTTTATCAAGAGTAAAGATATCTTTAATTACCTATCACTATGAAATATAAAACGCAATAAATATCTAAACAATAACAAAAACAGATACTTAACTATAACTAGAACAACTGAAAGAAAAAATTAAGAAAAACATGACCAAAATGATAACAATGAACAGCAACAGACTCACAAAACATAAAATCTATTACCAATTGATCTTTTACATCATTTGAAGCAAGCACGAAATCAAGCCAGCAAGTATATATCATAAGTATTGCAAATATCAGGTACATACGTATGTAAAACTGAAGACCTGCAAAACACAATCTGTTACAGTACAATACTTATAATAGCATCAACAGAATAGACTTATATTTATATCATATTAGAATAACAAGACAGAGTTGCTATTTGATTTCTTAATATGAATAAGCTAATACAAATATAACAACTGAAAATAGAACAAGAAAACAAGACAGTACTTAACTATAACTAGAACAACTGAAAGAAAAAATTTATGAAAAACATGACCAAAATGATAATAATAAACAACAACAGACTCACGAAACATAAAATCTATTACCAATTGATCCTTTACTTCATTTTAAGCAAGCACAAAATCAAGCCAGCAAGTATATATCATAAGTATTGCAAATATCAGGTACATATGTATGTAAAACTGAAGACCTGCAAAACACAATCTGTTATAGTACAAAATTTGTAATAGCAGCAATAGAATAAACTTATATTTATATCATATTAGAAGAACAAGATAGAGTTGTTATTTGATTTCTTAATATGAATAGGCTAATACGAATATAACAGCTGAAAATAGAACAAGAAAACAAGACAGAGCTATTTTCTTGTTTCTAAAATATCATAACAGCTATTATCATAACATCTAGTGTTTTCCTATTTTCTATAATATGATGTTATGTAAACAAGGAAACCAGAAGACTACCTGAGCTATGAAGTTTACAATTAACAGCAAAAAAGATAAAGATAGACTACCTGTGTCATGAAATAAAAAACAATAAAAAACATAACTATTGAAAAATAAAGTTAGTACGACAGTACAATTAGAATTTTCAAACTAATAAAAATTAACGGAAAATACAAAACCAAGCATATAAAACATAATCATAAAGAACTATTAATATACTTATGAAAATTAACTCTATAGCGGCGTCCGAGCAGATCGATCGATCTACCCGGTACTCACTTTACCTCATCTGAGTCCTCTAGTTTTGGTGTGCTGTTCTCGCTTTTAAAGGGCGAATTTGCTTTTCTGGAATGTCCGTGGTATTGACAATGATGCGTCCTTGGCTAGGCTTAAACGCATTGTCAAGAAGCACTCTGTTGGCTTGGTCGCTCTCCTGGAACCCTTTCTGGGCCCGGAAAGCATTTCCATCATCGTCTTAGCCTTAGGATTTGGCGGTGCCTCTACCAACGTCTCGGGGAAGATTTGGATCCTATGGTCCAAATCTATGTCGGTCCAGGCCGCTTTTGATTCCTATCAGCTTTTTTCATTGGTCTGTTCGTCTTCTTCGTTTAGCTCTCCTTTTCTCTTCTCGGTGGTTTATGCCAAATGTGATCGTTTGGAGAGATTAGCTCTCTGGTCTGACATTTTAGGGCTCAATTCGTTGGGTTTCTCTTCTTCTGTAATTGGCGGCGACTTTAATATCGTCACCTGCCAAGCGGAAAAACGGGGAGGAGCCGCCATCAACCGGGTAGCGATGGCGGATTTCAACTCGTTCATTGTCAGCTCTGGTCTGTCTGAGCTTCCTTTTGTTAGGTCTGCTTTTACCTGGTCCAACAACCAAGAGGGACCGAACCGTATCCTTTCCCGACTTGATCGTGTTTTCGGGTCGGAGGAGTGGTTTCGTCTCCCTTTTTTCCTTTTCGATCGCGCATCTCCATCGGTCTTTCTCTGATCATGCTCCCATGGTTGTTCGCTGCTCTCCCCGCTCTTTAACGGGGCCATCTTCCTTTCGTTTCCAGAGTATGTGGATTTCTCACCACTCTTTTCTTCAAGTTGTTGCTAATTCTTGGAGCGCTCCTATTATTGCTTCTCCCTGTGAGATTTTCAGTCGTAAGCTTAAGCGCCTTAAAGTTTGCCTTAAGGTCTGGAACTTACAGGTCTTTAAGAACATTTTCGATCGCGTTCGCTTGGCCGAAGAGTCTCTTATTGCAGCTGAATCCTTTCTTGACGAGGATCCTACCGAGGCTAACAAGGAGGCTTGGGCTCTTGCTCAAACCAGTTTCTCCTCGGAACTTCGTATCGAGAATGACTACCTTCGTCAAAAGGCTAGGATCAAGTGGGTAGTTGTCGGTGACACAAACTCTAAATTCTTCCATTCCTCTATTCGTAAGAAGAATAACCTCCTCACGATCCGTGAGGTTTTGCGTCAGGATCTATCAACGGCCTCTTCGCCTGAAGATGTTAAAGAGACCATCCTGTCCCATTTTCAATCTTTTCTAGGCTCTCCTTCGGTATCAGAATCTGACCCGGCTCTGCTGGCCTTCATTCCTCGTGTGGTTCTTTCTCCGGAAAGGGACGTTGTTGCAGTCCTCCCTACCTCTGAGGAGATTCATGCTTCTGTCTTTGCTCTGAGCAAGGACAGTGCCAGTGGTCCGGATGGTTTCAACGGTGTCTTTTTCAGGTGTGACTGGTCTATTATACAGGAGGATTTTTGTCTTGCTGTTCAATCTTTTTTTTCTGGGGGATCCCTTCCTTCTGGATGGACATCTACCAACCTTATCCTTATTCCAAAATGCGAGAACCCTAGGTCATGTTTGGATTTCCGGCCTATCAGTCTCTGCAACTTTTCGAACAAAGTGATTTCTAAAATCCTAGCCACTCGTTTGGCTCCATTCCTTGAGCGCATTATCTCTCCTTCTCAAGCAGGTTTTGTAAAGGGGCGTTTGATTACTGATAACGTCCTGCTCGCTCAGGAACTGATATCCCAGATCGCCCGGAAGATCAGGGGTTCTAATGTTGTCTTCAAACTGGACATGGCTAAGGCCTACGATCGCATGTCCTGGTTTTTCATCATCAAGGTCTTAAGGGCTTTCGGATTTCCGGAACCCCTTATTGACTTGGTTTGGAGGCTCATCTCCAACTGCTGGTTTTTTGTGCTCATTAATGGCTCGGCTAATGGTTATTTTAAGGCAGGTAGGGGCTTGTGTTAGGGAGACCCACTGTCGCCATCTCTTTTTGTGATCACGGCAGAGGCTCTCGTTCGCGGTCTCCAATCCTTAACTATCTACGGCCAGATTCAGCGCTTCGGGATACCGAGGGGATGCCCCCTAGTCTCTTCCTTGTCCTTCGCTGATGACGTTGTCATTTTCTCTAATGGAAGCGTCTCCTCTGTCCGACGGCTACTCAGATTTCTTCATCAATATGAGCGGTCTTCGGGCCAGTTAGTCGACCTTGCCAAAAGCTGTTTCGTCCATGCGAAAGATTTGCCCCCCACTCGTGCAATCTGGATCGAGTCTGTCTCGGGCTTCAAGGAAGCCTCCCCTCCTCTTCCGTACTTGGGTGTTGTCCTGTACCGCGGAAGAAAGCTCAATGCTATTTTCGACCCTTTGACTGATAAAGTGAGGGGTAAGATCTTACGCTGGAATGCTTCTCTTATTTCTCAAGCTGGTAGACTTGTTCTTATCAAGTCCGTTTTAGAATCGATGGGAACTCATGTTTTCGCAGCTATGACCCCTACTTCTTCTTTCTTCCAGTCATATCGGTCTTTGGTTTCATCTTTTTTCTGGGGCAACAAGGACAGTGTCCGTCGCCACCAATGGGTGTCGTGGGACGTGGTCTGTCGCCCCAAAAATGAAGGCGGATTGGGTCTGCGCAATCCTAAGGACATTTGTGCAGCTTTTGCCTGCAAGTTATGGCACAGATTTGGCGCTAACAACTCCTTATGGGCTACCTTCCTCCATGCGAAATACCGCAGTCTTGCGGGCGCTAACTACACAGGTTCTCCGTCTTTTGCTAGTGAGACCTGGAAGCACATGCAGTCGGTGAAGCCGGTTTCCGACACTCATGGTGGATCTTCAGGATGGGATGGCTCTTCCTTTTCCATTCTGAAAGCTTGGTCTTCGATTAGAACACCAGGCCCGATTCGTCCTGTTTTTTCTTTCATTTGGGACTCTCGTATTCCCCCCAAGGTCTCTATTTTGATGTGGCGGATCCTACATGATGGATTGCCACTTGACGAGAACCTCCAAACAATCGGCATTCCTTTCGTTTCTCGTTGTAGATGCTGCGGCAATGGGGACTCCGAATCCCTGAATCATTTGTTCTTCTGTGGTTTTTCGGCCAGATGTTGCTGGAATTACTTTGGAAACCTTCTTGGTATTCGTCGGTTGGCCAGCTCGCCTTCAGATCTCTGTAATTCTTGGTGGTCTGGGAATGCTGGTAAGTCTCTTCGTGCTATTGTTTTCCGCTTGATTCCCTGCCTCATCTGCTGGCACCTATGGTGCGTGCGGAGCAAGGCAACTTTCGAACATTCTCGTATGGACCCTCCATCTATTATTCGATGTGTGAGGAACGACGTCTTCCTTGCTTTCCGTGGTAGACCTTTCAGGGGTCGTTTGAGCTCCCGTGCAGAGCGTCTTGTTGGTCTTCTCTCTATTTCGTGTGATATGTCTCGCGCTCGATTGGGAATAGGTTGATCATCGCGTTCGAGCGTTGGCCTACACCCAATGCTCACTTCCCCTCCCCCCATTTTTTTTGTGTTTAATGTGGTTGTTAGTTTTCCAGATTCAGGTTTCTTTGGCTACTTCTTTGGCCCGGTTTGTGAGCTGGTTGACTAGTATCGGGGGCCAGCTCTCTTTTATTCGTTGGTTCTTTAGTGGTTTTTCTGTGGTAGTTTGGCTTTTACGGATGGTCTTGCTTTATATTTTTGCTGCTGGATTTACGTTGCTGGCGTCTTTGTTGCTCCGATTGCCACCAGCCCCTGCCGTTGTCTTCAGTTCATCCATTTTGGGCATTTTTTCTTCGTCGCTTCTTGCTCCCTATCTTGGAGTGAGCTTTCGTTGGATTTGTTGGTTTTGTGCCTTATAGATTGCTCTCTTTATGGATTGGCTTGGTGGTCTGGCCTTCTCCTTTGGGTCAAGGCGGGTTTGTGAATTATGGTGGTGCGATTGTCCCTTCTGCTCCACTTTCTTCGGGTGGATTTGTTGCTGGCTGCTGTGGGTTTTTCTTCTGTATTTATATTTTTCCTCTTCCGCTGTTGTTTTGCGGTTTTTATTTTGGGAGGCTTTCGCCCTTCCTTGTTTCTTGTTATTTTGTAAGGCCTCAGAGAAAGGTTTTTTCTCCTCTTATTTATATATTGATTTTCTTTGAAAAAAAAATAGAATTCATTAAAAACAATATCTTGTAAAGCTATACTTGAATTAAAAAATATATCAACTAACCATAAATTAAAGAGTTAAGTCATAAAACAAGCAAAAGATCATTTGAAAATAAGCAAGAGATCCAAAACAATATAATACTAGGAGAAAGGAAACTATTACTGCTAGATAAAATATTAATAATAGATAAAATAAAAGTCTCACAAAAACTGGAAAAACTTTAAGTTTTAAACTTATAAGACTGAATGAAAATAATAAGAATACAATCAAACCCTCTTTTAGAATTTTACAAACAACAAAAAATATTGTTACAAAAATATAAGAAAATTACCAAACACTACCAACAAAACTTTAAAAACCAACAAAACTTTAAATATAATAACATATATTTAAATATCATAAACTAAAAATCTACAAAGAAAGAAGTTTAAAAGATAAAATAAACATGCATTTGAAAATAAAATAAACAAGACCACTAAAAGTAAGGGGTATATGATGCAGCCCAGAATGACGCCCAGAATGATGAAGTCTTAGGTCGCTCACGACCTAGTAACAATTTAGGTCGCTCACGACCTATGGAAGATCGCTCACGAGTTAACAGAATCGGGGTTAAGGCATGTGGACGAGCTAACGAGTTAAAGCAAGGGGATAAGTCGTGGGAAGTTGAAGACTTAGGTCGTTCACGACCTAACGTAATTTTAGGTCGCTCACGACCTAGTGAAGGAGACACGCGAGTTAATAGATTCAACATGATGGCATGCGAACGAGCTAAAATGTTCCGACCTAAGTTAGGTCGCAAGAAGTTAGGTCGCAGAAATATGATTCGACCTACGATAGGTCGTAGGAAAATGTTCCGACCTAAGTTAGGTCGCAAGAGGTTAGGTCGCGGAAAGATGTGGAGGGATAGGTCGCTCACTATAAGTCGTGAGGCCTTAGGTCGTGGAGACTTAAGTCGCGAAGACTTTCTGAAGCCGCTTCTGTTAGGTCGCTGATGAAGGGATGCCGTTCATTCCTAGGTCACTCACTCCAGATGCCGTTCATTTGTGTAGGTCGTTTATCTGTTGTAACTGTTTGTTTTAAGTCGTAGGTCTTGATAGGTCGTGTACGACCTAAGTGTTGTAAAGTCGTTATGTTGTCTTGTATGTTGGTTTGTAATATGTGGTTGTGTTGTAATGTGATCTGTTAGGTCGTTAACGACCTATACTAAGTCGCTGGGTTTTTTAGGTCGCACTAGTGTTAGGTCGTAGGTCGTTCACGACCTAAGTGTTGTCCTGTTTTTAGTGTCGAGATGTAACTTCTATAAATAGGCCGGTGGTGCCATTTGTAATAGTTTAGTTGATTTGAAATAAAAACTTTGTTTTGTTAGCTTGGTGCTTTCACCAAATTAGTAGTCGAGTGTAATCTCCTATCTCCTCTTTCGGATAATCGAGTGCGCTCGATTAAAGGATGCAGAAGCCGATTCGCGGAATCAAGTGCGCTTGATCAACGCTCGAAGAATTGAAGATCTCTCCTCACGGTATCGTGCGCGATCAACGTGTCAGAGATAGCTAGAATTCGGTATCTTCGGATCAACGAATTTGGGCATTTCAGTATTCATCAATCCACCGACCGCTACGTTCATCGATCTATCTTGTTTTTGTATTATCCGCTGCTGCACCATTTGGTATCAGTGCTTGCTTTAGCCAATCATAGCTAAATCGAGTCTTGGAGCCGATTTATTTGAAGAGTTAGAGAGGCCGAGCTACATCAAGCAAAGCCCAGTTGAAATCGAAGTATTAATGATTGAAATTTGCATCATTTTGAGAAGCTTGTGTTCATCGTGTTCATCCTATTTTGCAACAAGAGTGAAGTTTTTGATCTATTTACTTTTGGATCAAAAGTTGAAAGGTGTTGAAATTTGAAGTGTTTGTGAAGTATTCAATCATGCCGCCAAGGAGAGCTAATCGACATCAAAACGTTGAAGCTTTGTATAGAAGAGAAGAAGCTGATGAGATGGAGCAAAGAATCAATGAAAACTTTAGTGAAAAGCTTAACGAAGGAATTGGTCGATTAGAGAAGATGATGTTAGAGATGAATCAAAATCGGAGAAGGGTTTCACCTGAATTTAACCATCGGGGAAGTCGAGTCTCACCACATTCCAATCGAGAAAGAAGTGTTGATGATGATCAAAGACGTGGGAGGAATGTGAATGATCGAGAACGGAGGAATGTAGATAGAAGGGATGATGGTGGAAGACGTTATGGCAGTAGAGATGTTGGTGGTCAGGATCGACATCGATATACATCCGATTTTGAAGAAGAGTATGATGGTGGTAGTGTTCAGGGACAAGGACGTGGACAAGGAAGAAATCAATCGGAGTATGATCATAAGTGGGAATCTGGGATGAAGACTGAAATTCCAGAATTCAAAGGAGGTATGCAAGCTGAAGAGTTTCTGGACTGGTTGTCTAATGTGGAGGAGATTTTTGACTTCAAGGAAGTTCCAGAACATCGTAGAGTGAAGTTGGTTGCTACGAGGTTGAGGGGTAGAGCTTTGGCGTGGTGGCAGCAAACCAAACTTACACGTGAACGGATGGGGAAGTCAAAGGTTGAATCATGGGGAAAGATGAGGAAAATGATGAAAGCCACATTCTTACCTTATAATTATCAATCGCTTATGTATCAGAGGTTGCAAAACTTGAGACAAGGGACGAAATCTGTGAATGACTATGCTGACGAATTTTATCAACTGATTGCAAGGAATGATATTATGGAGACAGAAGAACAATTGACAGCTAGATTTGTTGGGGGGTTGCGAATGCAGATTCAGGATATGGTTAACATGTTTGATCCCAGATCTGTAGCGGAAGCACACCAGAAGGCGTTAGCTTGGGAGAAACAGGGAAGACGAGGAGGTGGTGTGTTTACAAATTCCAACAATCCAGTGAAGGGTGTTAGTGGAAGTTCTAATGTTTCGAAAGTTGTTGCAAAACCAGAATGAGGTTGGGAAGACGAAAGTCAATAATGGTTTCAAGTGTTATAATTGCCAAGAAATGGGCCACAAAAGTAGCGAATGTCCAAAGCCAAAGAAGAGAGCTATGATAGCGGAGGTTGAGGATGAGGATGAAGAAGCTGAATGTTCCAATTCACCACCTGATGAGGAGGAAGAAGAAGTGTCGGGAGATGAAGGTTATAATCTAATGATGAAGAGGTCCTGTTTAACACCAAAGCAAGAGGAGGATTGTAGTTGGTTGAGGAGCAATATTTTTCAGTCGACATGTACTATTCTGGGGAAAGTTTGCAAATTTGTTATTGATGCTGGAAGCTGTGATAATATAATTTCTTCAGAAGCTGTGAGGAAGTTGGCATTGAAGACTGAGAAACATCCGAAACCATACAAGTTGGCTTGGTTGAGAAAAGGCGGGGAGGTGAAGGTTGGACGTAGGGCTTGTGTGAATTTTTCAATTGGAAAGAAATACAAAGATGAAATCTGGTGCGATGTGGTAGATATGGATGTCTATCATTTGTTGCTGGGGAGACCGTGGCAGTATGATAGGGCGGTGCAACATGATGGGCGTACCAACAGTTACAGTTTTATGTTTGAAGGCACAAAGATTACTCTAGTTCCAAAGAAGCGACAACAAGACGAAAACAAACTGGAGGAGATTGAAGAGCTGAAAACTTTATTATCTTTGAAGGAGTTTGTTAAGGAGGTTGAGGAAGAACCGGAAGTATTTTTGTTGATTGGGAGAGAGAGCAATGAAGTGCTTGAGAAACCTGAAGAAGTTAAACCAGTACTTGAAGAATTTAATGATGTGTTTCCTGAAGAACTACCAACGGAGTTGCCACCGTTGAGCGATATACAACACCAGATAGATCTTGTTCCAGGTGCTGTGTTGCCACATAGACCACACTATAGAATGAGTCCGAAAGAACATGAAGAGTTGCGTAGGCAGGTAGAGGAATTGCTTGAACAGGGGCGAATACAGGAGAGTTTGAGTCCGTGTGCTGTACCAGCATTACTCATACCGAAGAAGGATGGTTCATGGAGAATGTGCACTGACAGTCGAGCATTGAATAAGATTACTGTGAGATATAGATTTCCAATGCCGAGGTTGGATGACTTGCTAGATCAATTGAGCGGAGCTTCTATCTTTTCGAAGATTGATTTGAAGAGCGGATATCATCAAATTCGTATCAGGCCAGGTGATGAGTGGAAGACTGCTTTTAAAACCAGGGAGGGTCTATACGAATGGTTGGTAATGCCATTTGGCTTATCAAATGCGCCGAGTACATTTATGCGAGTGATGAATCAAGTTTTTAGACCATTCATTGGGAAGTTTGTGGTGGTGTATTTTGATAATATTCTGATATACAGTGGAAGTACAGAGGAACACTTGCAACATCTGAGAGAAGTGTTGATGGTATTACGGCAAGAACAATTTTATGCTGCAATGAAGAAATGCGAGTTCATGACGCATAGTGTTTTATTTCTGGGGTATGTTGTATCGGGAGAAGGAATACAGGTGGACCGGAGTAAAGTTGAAGCGATTAGAGATTGGCCACAACCTAAGACAATAACAGAAGGTCGAAGTTTTCATGGGTTGGCTTCATTTTACAGAAGATTTATTCCACACTTTAGTAGTGTGATGGCGCCTGTTACAGATTGTATGAAGGGTAAACAGTTTTCATGGTCAGAGGAAGCAGGGGATGCTTTTGGGAAGATCAAGGAGTTGCTGACGTCTGCACCAATTCTAGTATTACCAGATTTTCAGTTGTTGTTTGAGTTACACACTGAAGCGTCAAAGGTTGGGATTGGAGGAGTGTTGAGTCAGAGGGGACGTCCTATTGCATATTTCAGTGAGAAGTTATCAGGAGCGAAGATGAGATATAGTACGTATGATGTGGAATTTTATGCTGTTGTACAAGTGATTAAACATTGGAGACATTACTTATTTCACAAGGAGTTTGTGCTGTACACTGATCATGAGGCGTTGAAACATCTGCAGGGGCAAGACAAAATTTTAGCAAGGCATGCTTCGTGGGTTGCTTATTTACAACAGTTTACTTTTGTTGTCAAACACAAGTCAGGAGTGACGAATCGTGTGGCTGATGCTTTGAGCCAAAGGAATCATTTCTTAACTACGATGAAAGTTGAAGTGACCGGGTTTGATGTGTTACCAGAGTTATTTGTTGATGATCCTTACTTTGCAAAGTTTGTTGATAAATTCAAGGAGGGAGAGACGGATGAGTTTATGATGATAGATGGTTTTCTGTTCAAAGGAAATCGATTATGTATACCAGATTGCAGTTTACGGTTGAAGATTGTGAAAGAATTACATGAGGAAGGTCACGTGGGTAGAGACCGTACATTACAGCTGATTTCTCAATCTTATTTTTGGCCATCGACGAGGAAAGAAGTGGAAAGGTTTGTGGAGAGATGTCATATCTGTCAGGTTTCGAAAGGAACTGCGACCAACGCTGGATTATATATGCCGTTACCTGTACCAACTAAGCCTTAGGTTGATGTGAGTATGGACTTTGTGTTGGGGTTGCCGAGAACACAGCGTGGTAACGATTCCATTTATGTGGTGGTTGATCGGTTTTCGAAAATGACACATTTTATTGCTTGTAAGAAGACGGCGGATGATGTTCATGTTGCTCAATTATTTTTCAAGGAGATATATCGACTTCATGGATTGCCAGAATCTATTGTGTCAAATAGGGATACTCGTTTTCTGAGTCATTTTTGGCTGAGTTTGTGGACGATGGTGGGAACAAAGTTGAACTTTAGTAGCGCTTATCATCCACATACGGATGGACAGACCGAAGTTGTGAATAGATCATTGGGAAATTTGTTGAGATGTCTTGTGCAAGACAATCTGAAGAGTTGGGATGTGAAGTTATGTCAAGCAGAGTTTGCTCATAATCATGCGGTGAACCGTAGTACGGGTTTCAGTCCATTTCAGATTGTATATTCTAGTTTGCCAAAGGGGCCGTTGGAGTTAACGGTCATACCACAACCAAAGAAGACAGTCAAGCGAGCTGCTGATTTTGTTGAAGGATTGACAAAGTGTCATAGAATCGTTCAAGAACGATTGGAAAGGGCGAATGAGAAGTACAAACGATCTGCAGATCTGAAGCAAAGAAGTGTTGAATTTAATGAAGGTGATTGGGTTTATGCAGTGTTAACAAAGGATCGTTTTCCAGTGGGAACATACAATAAGCTTAAAGCTCGAAAAATTGGTCCTGTAACGATTGTGAAACGGATCAATGAAAACGCTTATAAGTTGAAGCTGCCAGAGGATGTGTATACTTCTGATGTGTTTAATGTTAAACATCTTATACCGTATCATGGGAATGAGTTTGTTGTGGGAGAAGAGGGCGCAAATTCGAGGACGAATTTTTCTCAACAAGGAGAGGATGATGCAGCCCAGAATGACGCCTAGAATGATGAAGTCTTAGGTCGCTCACGACCTAGTAACAATTTAGGTCGCTCACGACCTATGGAAGATCGCTCACGAGTTAACGGAATCGGGGTTAAGGCATGTGGACGAGCTAACGAGTTAAAGTAAGGGGATAAGTCGTGGGAAGTTGAAGACTTAGGTCGTTCACGACCTAACGTAATTTTAGGTCGCTCACGACCTAGTGAAGGAGACACGCGAGTTAATAGATTCAACATAATGGCATGCGAACGAGCTAAAATGTTCCGACCTAAGTTAGGTCGCAAGAAGTTAGGTCGCAGAAATATGATTCGACCTACGATAGGTCGCAGGAAAATGTTCCGACCTAAGTTAGGTTGCAAGAGGTTAGGTCGTAGAAAGATGTGGAGGGATAGGTCGCTCACTATAAGTCGTGAGGCCTTAGGTCGTGGAGACTTAAGTCGCGAAGACTTTCTGAAGCCTCTTCTGTTAGGTCGCTGATGAAGGGATGCTGTTCATTCCTAGGTCGCTCACTCCAGATGCCCTTCATTTGTGTAGGTCGTTTATCTGTTGTAACTGTTTGTTTTAAGTCGTAGGTCTTGATAGGTCGTGTACGACCTAAGTGTTGTAAAGTCGTTATGTTGTCTTGTATGTTGGTTTGTAATATGTGGTTGTGTTGTAATGTGATCTGTTAGGTCGTTAACGACCTATACTAAGTCGCTGGGTTTTTTAGGTCGCACTAATGTTAGGTCGTAGGTCGTTCACGACCTAAGTGTTGTCCTATTTTCAGTGTCGAGATGTAACTTCTATAAATAGGCCGATGGTGCCATTTGTAATAGTTTAGTTGATTTGAAATAAAAACTTTGTTTTGTTAGCTTTGTGCTTTCACCAAATTGGTAGTCGAGTGTAATCTCCTATCTCCTCTTTCGGATAATCGAGTGCGCTCGATTCAACGACTGTAGAAGCCGATTCGCGGAATCAAGTGCGCTTGATCAACGCTCGAAGAATTGAAGATCTCTCCTCACGGTATCGTGCGCGATCAACGTGTCAGAGATAGCTAGAATTCGGTATCTTCGGATCAACGAATTTGGGCATTTCAGTATTCATCAATCCACCGACCGCTACGTTCATCGATCTATCTTGTTTTTGTATTATCCGCTGCTGCACCAGTATATAACAAATTATATTAAATTAATTTTCTAATAAAGGCAAAAAGTTAAAGGAGTTCCTAGAATGAATGTCTAAGTAATCTAAATTCAGACTTGTAGTGTTATTACAATTAGAAAAAATAGATTTCCTGAAAGAATCTAAATGAAATTTTGTTTTTCTAAGAATTTTTTTAAAATTTATACTTTAATTTAATTTATAACTAGGATTAGAAATCCAATTTAAACAAAATATGGAAATAGCATATATTACATGATCCAAATTTAAATTAGATTTATTATATATACGTTGATTTCTATCAAACCAAATATACCAACAAATAATGGTGAAAGTAGTGTCTAGTAAAAATCTATTTGAACCCATGTAAAGAAATCTAATATTATTCCAGTATGTCTCACAAGTAAAATAAGTAAAACTTATATTAAAATTGAAAAGACTTAAAGTTTTTGCAAGAATATATTTGGTGTTATTACAATTAAAATATAGATGCAAAATATCCTCCTTTTCATAATTACAAAAATAACATTTTTTATCATTAAAAATATTTTTCTTATTTAACAGTTCGTAGTATTCAATTTTTATGTAAAATTAACCACATATATACCTTGGCTTTAGATGGAGCATTGGCTTTCCAAATGTACTTAAATATATTCATTTTAATTCCGTAAAAATTAATAAATTTGTAAAAAGAATTAGATGTGTATTTTTTACTATTATCCCAACACCAATTTATAATATCTTTCTCATTATCAATATTATAATATTCTAATTTAGCATACAAAACTGCAAATTGAACAAAAGACCTGTTAATGTACGATTAAAATTAAATTCCCAAGCATAATTTAATTCTGGTTTATAAATATAAGAAATTAGAATGAATTTAAAATTACAAATTTCATATAGTTCTTCAAATTCCACTTTAAGAAGAACATTCGATAACCAATAATCATGCTAAAACAAAGTATTATTACCAGAATGTACAATATTATTAATTCCTAATTTATAAATGTTAAAATTTAACATAACTGATTTCCAAAAATGAGATATATTATTAGAGTTACTAATACACAAGTGTGCCAAATTAAAAGTACCACCATACCATTGTTTCGAAATTAATTCTTTCCATAAAGAAGTTTCATTATAATCTCTAAATTTCCAAAACCATTTTCCTAAAAGAGAAATATTTAAATTATGCAAATTTATAATCCCTAAACCTCCTTCATTTTTGGATTTACAAACCATTTCCCAGTTTTCAAGACATTTAATGCTACTATTAGAATTTTCACCACTCCATAAAAAATCTCTTCTCAGTTTATCAATTTTATCTATTATCCAATTAGGAAAGCGATAAAATGACATTCAGTAAATGGATAATGCAGATAAAACCAAATTAATAAGAACAATTCTACCCGCTCTCGATAAAAATTTACTATTCCAGTTAGAAAGTCTATTATTAATTTTATCAATAATGGTATTCCAATCATCATGTTTAAGTTTTTGCGGTCTAATTAAGAAACCTAAATATTCAAAAGGAAATTTCATTGTATTACAATTTAAAGTAAGTGCAATGTGATTTTCTATATTATCTATATCGTTTAATACTAAAACTACACTTTTGTCAAAATTTATCCTTAAACCCGAAAGAAGTTCAAAACTGTATAAAATAAATTTAAGTGCAATAATATGTTTAGGTAAATGAGACATAAAAATTATAGTATCATCTGCAAATTGCAAGGCAGAAAGACCACTGCTAGTAATCTCATTACCAATACAACCTAATAATCTATTATTAGTAGCTAATTTGATGACACTAGAAAAAACATCAGCAGCTAGATTAAATAATAAAGGCGAAAGAGGATCCCCTTGCGCGAGACCACATCTAGACTGAATTTTTCTCCTAGTATTCCATTAACCATAATACTAGAATTACCCGTAGATAGCAATGACATAATCCAACTAATCCACCTAGTACTAAAACCCCTAGCTTTTAAAACCTCTTTAAGAAAAAACCAATCAATATAATCAAAGGATTTAGCGAAATCCAATTTTAAAAGAGAACAAGTGATATTATTTTTACAATAGTAATTAATATATTCTTGGACCACCGCTATACCATCCGTAATATTCCTACCCTTTATGAAAGCAGTTTGAGAGCTGTCAATTAATGCATTCATTTTAGATGGAACTCATTTTTGGTTTAAAGTGAGATTTGATGAATAAATATAGATTAGACTTTAGATGGCTTAGGATTGTATTATAGTGTCCTGATCTGCTAATGATCAGAGTTGCACAGCGGGAACAGATTGACTGTTTTTCCACTAAGCACATTTATTAGTTGTTTTTAATTTTTTTTATATGTTTGATTGGTTGATGGATGCTCAATTGTTTTGAATAGTAAATAATAGTTAAAAAAATTAGTATTGAGTAGGAATCCTTATTTGAAAATTTGCAACCTTCTCGATATATTAAATATAAGGCTTTGCATTATCCTCATTAGTGTAGCTACCACAAAGAAGTTGAAAACTTTGATGTATTATAAGACTTTGATGAATGAAATATTAATTTATAAGTATAACCAATTAAATACCAAGATGCATTACAAAATCATTATTTATTAAGATTTTTTTTAAATCTTGAGATGGATTAAAAGAATTTTAATAAAAGTAGGTATCCATTTGAATTAAAATCTTTGTGATAAAGAATATATATATGAGAGAAATCTGATTATATTTATTATAAGTAAGTAATATTTAGCAAAGGCATAAAGTATTAAAAGATATATGTATATTATATGGAAATTTATTTTGTGTTAAATTGCCCGTTGGGTGCTTTAAGAATTCTGATCGATGCGCCTGACCAATGTTATCGATAACAGTTTCTTAAACACTATAACGAGACAGTTATACACGATAATTTGAGTTATAATAAATTAAGTTTGAAGTGAGTTAAATATTATTTTAAAAATAAAATGAACTTTTTGAAAATGTGTGTGTACACACACACACATATGAAATAAGTTTGATAAATGTTTTAAAAATAAATACTATTTAAAAAAATATATGAATTGTATACTTTATTTTTGAAGTGAAGTATCAAATGGATTTTTGATAATAAAATGAAAGTGATTTGATACGAGATTAAGTATTGTTCGAAAAGATAAAATTACATTTTTATAATGTTTTGGTAAATATTTTGAGAAGAAAAAAAATTATATCTAGCATGAAAATAGACTTTAAGTATTATGAAATTTTGATGGCAAATGCGGCCATCAAACACAAGCGAGAGCCGAGGTCAGTGGTGAGGTGGTGTTGGTCGTACAGTCAACATTGCAGCCAATTGACAAAGCAATTTGCTATAAATAGATGGCAAGGCAATGTAATGACCCGCAAATTCATCACTTTAGATTTTTTTTAAAATATTCAAATATAAGATTTTTTTTTAACATAAATGATAATGTTTTGAACAATAAATAATATTGGTAATCTTATTCTGAATAAATATTTTAAAAAAGTATATTACTTTGGTATTATATCGATAGAATGACCGAAAACCATTTTATCAATAAACAGCTCTTGGACCATCTGACATCGTGCACGGAGTTGGATACATACGCTCATTTATATATATGAGTGAGAATATGTAATAAAATTATTTATTTATTTATGAAAATAAATTCTCTTTATGACATCATCAATGATATCACTATGTTTGAATAAATAATGTTTGAATTTAAATTGATTTTAAATGATTTAATAATTGTTTTAATTATTAAATAAACCCTTTTAATTATTATATAATGATAGAAATATTATTATCAAACTTTGTTTACAAATATATATATATATATATATATTAAATAAGAAGCGAAAATATGACCAGGAATCGAAATCGGCATCCGTAAAGATTCAACATAGAAAAATTATGCAACATTGTGAATCATTTGAGATATACATATACACACATACATGTACATATACATGAACACATTCACTTGCACATGAACACATATATACAAATAAATATGCTTATATATATATTACAAAATATCCGAGATATTTCCCAAAAATTTCATCCTTAAGTAAACCCAAAGTCAACCTCTTACACCCTAAGTACAAGCACACGGCTACACACATGGAGGGATGCTCGACCGAGAATGATGAGGTGAAAGGGAGGTGTGGTGGTGAGGCAAGGGTGATGAAATGGTAAGCAAATATCATGATATTTTTAATCACTTTTTTCCTACAAATACCACCATCCGTTTTAACTTTATTCACACTTCTTCTTCATAAAATTTCTAAGCTATTCATCATCTTCTTCTCTACGTTAATGGTCTCCATAGCCTAAGAAAGAAAATATTACAAAGTCAAAACAAAGTTATACCAAAATCAATCAAAATCTATACCACTTCAAACCAAAGTTCAAGCTAGTGATCTCTTCCTTCTCCTCCACCAAGGCCGTGTGCAACCAAGCCCTCCACCACTACTTTCTAAGCAAGGCCGAGCCCTTCTAAGCCTCCAAGACTAAGGCCGAACCCCCTAGGAGCATTTGTGCTAGTAGTCATGAGCTCCGATTTCGAGATTGTGGAGCTATAGCCGTTTTAAAGTTAGTCCGATCGAAAATCAAGTGAGAAACTATATTTATATATATATAATGATGATGTAATGTAATTGCTATGGATTTTTACTATGCTTTAATCAAAAAGTATTGGTTGTTTTAATACAGTTTTTAATTGTGTAAACAAGTCACGTTAAATACACGTCGATATTACACAAGGAAATAACTTTTCGAATCAAGTTATAAAAGTGATATGGAATCACTAAACCCCTTTGAAATGATTTAAAATGGTTTATAAATGTTTTATAAACAATAAAACCCAATTTGGTGAAGTTTGGACAAGTTATGAAAGTTGAATCAAAAATAGGCGCGTTACTTAACGGCAGTTCGCGATTTCGCGCCATAAAAGTTCAAATCCATTTATACGATGGAATCGGAGTCGGAATTCTTTGCAAAAAGAATTTTAAAAACTCTTATAATCATAGTTTTCAAAAAAAATAAAAAGGTCAAGATATCATTTAGTAGATTTTAAAATATGAGCAAAACAAGTTTTCAAAATAGTCGCGGTTTGGCAGTTCGGAAACCCAAGCGGCAAATTCTTTAAAATTGATATTTTTAATTCTTTAATAATATGTAACAAACTCTATAAATATTTTAAAATGTTTTAAAAGAGATTTGAGTTACCAAAATAAATTTCTAAATGATAGAAAAGTTGTTTTGATCAAATAAGTCTTAAAAGCACTATTCGCATCACTTTTTGCAGCACTTGTAATAACTTTAAAATATGGCTTTAAACTTAAGTATTCTTTCCTAAATATTTTATAAATGTTTTCAAATAAATAATTAAGTATTTTAAAGATGATTTGGAGGTTTTATAACTTATTTTAAAATAATTTAAAAAAAGCTATTATAATTAAGTGATTTAATCTTGGCTCTAAAAGCCGATGAGTAGACTGGATTTTTCTATTCGTGAGATCCGGATGTGAGGTGCTTATACTAAGGAGATGTTTAGGAGTAACCAATGCCCTGTCTCACCTGGCCTCTTTCATGTATAAGGAATAGATAAGGTCGAAATGTCGGAAACGAGGCACGTATAAAAGATTTAATTTTTTCAAATTTAATACAACTTGGATTGTATAGAAATAATCTTCTAATACTTGGTATTAAATTTCGAGGAGGGAACCCGTACTATTCGTGTGAATTTAAAAGGTGATTTCCCCATTATTCGACGGATAGTAAAGGTTGAATACATAAATTAATGTTGAGTAGAATTGATATAATTTCTATCGACCATTTTTAACTCAATAATATTTTCCAATATGACTTATGAAAATGATTTGGTATTTCCAATTTAAAGAGAGGTTTAATGATTCTGTATCTACCGAAAAGAAATGTTTTAAAAATATATATCTCTAGAAGATATTTTTGATAAAGAGAAAGTAATTAATCAATAAGCACCTATTTACTTAACATTTTTTTATTGATGATTGGTCTGCAGGAATCGGGATCGGATTTGGGAGATTCATATCCGAAAACCACTTTGAACCAATTTACAAGTTCGAACTGAAGACATGAAATGATAATAAATGGAATGAAGGGCTATTGTTACTGACCCTTGAGGGAAATTTCCCATATCATATATATATATATATGGCAATAGGATCTTCATTTGATCTTTGATACAAGGGTTGCTCGCTACTAATCCTAGGGATGATTCTCGATAGGATGTGGTAGGAGAGTTCCTTCGGTTTGTCTTGTTCCTGGACAACTTGTATGGACGAATGTCTGACATTACATTTCTAAAATACACGTACATTGATTTTTACAAACGTATATCTTTTGGTGGTGTGGGAAGTAACTCTCTTACACTTAACACCCTTCTCTGAGACGTACAAGCTCGGAGATTGTACATTTGTGGAAATTAATAGTCTATGATGGATTGGCAATGTGACATTCAAAGTGGAAATGATCAATGTGAAATGTAATCGTTACCTCGGGCCTCATCACCCGAAAAAGGCTTAAACAAGGCTCGCTGTAGGGCTATATTGTTTGGTTATCACCTTTTAGATTACTATATATATATCGAGTATGTTATATATGCTATGGGATCCTGGATAGGTCGGTTAAGACCGGGGTAATGTCATATTCGGTTCTATCCGCCATCAGATGGGTCTATGGGTAGGTCGGTCTTGCCAGGTGCAGAGGTTTCAAAGGTGTTGATCCTCGGTAAATCCTTCTAGAGATGTACTGTATGGAAGTTAGTTTCTTACATGCTATTATATGGAAATCCATTCTCCAATAAGTGCCTTCAGACTTGATTGTAGAACCTATTATGCTAGAATTTAATCAATGTAACAATTTCTGCTAAGATTATATAAGTTTACTAGAAAAATGTTTTCAAAAGAATGTCATTAAAAATAATATTCATCGATTTTGCCTAGTAAATGATTTGGTTATCATAAGGTAAAAACCCGTTCCGTGTTTATGTGCGGCGTGGTCTTATGAGATACCCTTTGTTTTCAAATATCTGTATTTTAAGTTTCTAACACCAATCCAATGACTAACCCGGAGTTTATTTTCCTTTTCCCTTAAACTCTAGGTGCCCTATTTTTCTAGGCACCGAAGTAGTTAGGTAGCTTGGAGCATTTTGGATAGAGCATGGAGCATGGAGCATGAAGCTAGAGGGTCCTATGTAGATAGTCATCTATTTCTATTTTTGTTTTGTTGTGTATATGTATCTACCAGCACTTGTGAGGATAGGCAGTTACAACTATCCTGGTTGGGTTTGTACTTATTAGAACTCTTATGGAGCAATTTGGAGTAATTACATGTACTACTCATATGTATAATTAAATTTTGAATACGATGTGAGATTCTATTTTGTTTGTCTTCTACCTTTATTTTCTTTTACTCCATGATAATCCACCTCTCCGGCACTTGGATTTGCGACACGTGAATACCGAGGATGTATTAGTGTCGATTTCTGAGGGTTGAGGAGGTGGGTCATCACATTTAGTATCAGAGCTTATGGTTGAGCGACTAAGGATGGGGCCAACTCATTAGAGATAAGGTTAATAATACCCTAGTATAAGTTTAGTCAGAGAGAGCGCATGTTTGAAATTTTATCCGAATAAGTATATTCGAGTTTATATCCATTCCCTAAGATAATTTTGTCTATAATTCTAAAGATGTTTCCTTACTACATGCATATAGTAGGAGACGAGTAATAGAAGAGGATGAAGGGGAGGTAGCAAAACTATGGCCACCAACGATCGATCAAATGCTATAGTAATTGAGGAAGTGGTAATCCCTGTGCAGCCTCAAATTAACTTTGCTACTCTATGCAAAAATTACACCAGTTTAAGTGGTAAACCATTCAAAGGCATAGAGTCCATTGAAGTTCAGGCTTGGATCTGCTCTTGTGAAAGAATTTTTAAGGGATTGAATATCGAGGATGAGTAGAAATAGTTCTTAACTTCTTGGCAGATATAAGAAGGGGCTCTAGCATGGTAGGAGTCCATAACTCTGAATGATTCAAAAGATAATATTTATCATGGGAATGGTTAAAGGGAGTCTTGGAATAACAATATATGCCAGCTATATGAAAATCCCGCCTTTATCAGAGTTTTATGGATTTAAAACAAGAAGAGATGCCAGTGGAAGAATATTCCAACAAGTTCAGTGAATTTTCCCGTTTTGAGTCGGGTTTGATAGACACTTCTTTAAAGAAAAATGAAATGTTTATCACTGGGATGAAGGGACAATATCAGGATAGGATGACCGAGCATGTAAAGGGAACCTTCATAGATTTGGTAGACATGGGTTTCCAATATGAGATGCTAGATAAAAAGAATCCGCTCATAACTCAAAGCAGCAACAATAACTGGAAGAAGAGAAAATTCAATCATCTAGAAAAGAAGGCATGGCAAGGGAAGCCAGAAAGAGGACCGCAAGAAAACAATTTAAAGGATATTACTTATTCTAATTGCAACAAAATGGCCATTTTCCCGCCACCTGTAAGAATCCTAAGGCTCGAGATAGGAATTGCTACAATTGTCACCAAACAGGGCACCAGAAGAAGGATTGACCACTGATAAAGAAAGGAGAACAAGTCAGAGTTTTTGCCATTAAAGATGAGTCCTCAACTTCAACTGATGCGAAGGGCAAGAGAGTTCTAGAAGGTAATATCTGCATTAATGAAAATCTAATTAGAGTATTATTTGATACTGTGCTTCCCATAGTTTTATTTCTAAAGAATTGGTTGATAAATTGAAACTTACTAAAAAAATATTAGATACCCCTATCTGTGTCTCTAACCCCATAGGTGGTAAAACTAATCTCGATATAGTTGGTGAAAAAGTACAAGTTGCCTACCTATCCCAAATTTTTTCATGTGACCTAATCATCCTTGATTTTATTGGATTTGAGATTATACCTGGTATGGATTGGTTATCTGAATATAAGGCTGTTCTTGATTGTGTTAAAGGGACAGTGCAATTGGAAAATAAAAGAAGTGAACCTTTTGAAATAACGTGTGAAGAATCAAGTTCAGCAATGGATAGTTTTATATGCCCTAAATTCATTTCAAAAACGTATAGAAGAAATACCAATTGTTAAGGAATTTTCGGATGTTTCTGAGGAAGCTAAAAGTCTACCCCTATATAGGGAAATTGTTTTGAATCGACTTGATTTTCGGTGCGAGGTCTGCTTTCCACTCTTCTCGAAGAATAGCCCCCAACAAAGTAAATGAATTAAGGAATCAAACACATGAATTGTTAAGGAAGGGACTACTTACCAAGTCGCTCAAGTTGGAGCTCAGCAGTAGTTTTCATTGCAAAATCAGACTACTCCCTAAGACTTTGTGTAGACTATCGATACCTAAATAAGCAAACGATTAAAAACAAGTATTCTCTACCCCGTATTGTTGACTTGTTTGATCGACTTCATGGTGTATACTCCAAAATGGACCTAGCTACAAGATTCCATCAATTAAAGATACTAGAAGATTGCATTCCTTTAACTGCATTCAGAGGACCAAATGATTTCTACGAGTGGTTGGTTATGCCTTTTGGGCTAACCAGTGCTCCCACTTATTTTGTGGACCTTATGAATAGAGTATTCAGAGATGCGCTCCATAAATTCGTGTTGGTTTTTATTGATATTCTTATATATTCAAAGACCGAAGAAGAACACAAAAGATATTTAGAGACTGTATTAGAAATATTGAGGAGGAATGCGCTCAAGGCTAAGTTCTCAAAATGCCACTTCTGGGAAGAAAAGGTAAGGTTCATTGGACATGTCATGTCAAAGGAAGGAATCTTAGTTGATCTTAGAAAAATTACCACCATTCTAGATTGGAAGCAACCATAGACTCCGAAGGACATTCACAGCTTCTTAGGATTGGCAGGATACTTCCAGAGATTTATTCAGGACTTCTCAATTATTTCCCATCACTTAACGAATTTGACTATGAAGGATGTTATATTTGAATGGACCCCAAAATATGAAGAAGCATTCCAGGAACTTATGAAAAGGTTAACTAGTACTCCAGTCCTGACTATTATTGATGAAAGCGGCGGTTTAATCGTTTATACCGATGCTTGTAGTAAAGGAGTAGGCGCGACACTGATACAACATGAGAAGGTTACTGCATATGCTAGTAGGAAGTTAAAGACGCATGATCGAAATTATGCAACACACGACTTAGAACTATTAGCCATTGTGTTCACACTAAAGATTTGAAGACATTATTTACTGGTTGAGAAGTTCGAACTCTTCACAGATCACAAATTTTTGAGGTATCTTTTCACTCAGAAGGACTTGAATCTGAGACAGCAGCGTTGGATAGAATTTCTCACATCATATGATTTAAATATCCTATATACGCCCGAGAAAGCCAAGGTGGTAGCGGATGCGTTAAGCAGAAAGCACTCCGTTATAGCTTATCTGGTAGTGACTCCGACTCTTCTAGAAAATTTCTAGCAAACAAAGTGAAGATCGACATCTAAGGAAGACTATTAAGGATATAAGCAGAGGGCAGAATTCAAGTTTTGAAATAGATAACCTTGGGATATTACGATTAAATGGAAGAATTTGTGTTCCAAATATTGATAACTTAAGACAAGAAGTGTTGACTGAGTGCCATCAATCCAAGCTTAGTATTCACCCTAGAGTTGACAAAATGTACAAAGACGTAAAACAAACATTTTGGTGGGAAAGAATGAAGAGGAACATCTCTATCCTTTTTAGTAGATGTGCAATGGCTAGCAAATTAAAAGAGATCAGCAAAAGACTGTTGTATTATTCCAACCTCTTGAAATTACGACTTGGAAATGGGACCAAATATCGATGGATTTCATCGACGGCTTACCTCGATTAAGAAAGGGAAATAATGGCACTTGGGTTATCATAGATCGATTGAGCAAAAGCGCACACTTCATCCCAGTAAAGCCAACGAGAACATCTGCATGTCTTGCCAAGATATACATGAGGGACTTTATTCGATTGCATGGTGTCCCAAGAAACATAGTCAGTGATCGAGACCCAATCTTTACCAGTATGTTCTGGGATACATTACAAATAGCTTTGGGAATGAAGTTGAGTATAAGCACCGCATATCATCCCCAAATTGATGGGCAAACAGAAAGGGTAAATCAAGTTTTGGAAGATCTTCCGAGAGCTTGTATCTTAGATTTTGGAGGTTCATGAGAAAACTATCTTCATCTTGTGGAACTCTTCTACAATAACAACTATCAGGCAAGTATTGCCATGACACCGTACGAAGCTTTATATGGTCGTCCATGTAGATCCCCAGCATGTTAGATCGAAACTGGAGATTTGTTAGTACTGGGTCCTGATATGATTCGAGAAGCCTCAGAAAAGGTAGACTTGATCAGAAAGAAGATGAAAGAAGCACAGAGCGGGCAAAAGAGCTATGCCGATCAAAGGCATAGAAATTTGGAATGTTCAGTTGGAAATTTTTTATTCTTGAAAGTTTCTTTGATGAGAGGAGTGGTAAGATTTGGACAGGCAGGGAACTTAGCACTTCGATTTATTGGACCTTTTCCTATTCTTGAGAAAATTGGCCCATTAGCTTATCATGTGGACTTGCCTGAAAGGTTGTCTAGTGTGCATAATGTCTTTCACATATCCCATCTATAGAAATATATGCATGATCCGAAACATATTATATGAACAACTACCCAAGAAGATTTATAAGTGGAACCAAATTCGGCGGTTACCAAATGACTAGTTTGAATCGTGGATCATGGTGAGAAGCGATTGAGAAGAAAGGTGGTAAGGTTGGTTAAAGTTCAATAGAGTGGTGATGCCGAAGACTGCACAAGGAAAACGGAAGATGGTGTGAGGAAAGCATACCCTGAGTTTAGGATTGATCTATAATTTGCATGTGGTATCAAGATAGTAAACTGATTGCCTGTGGTGTGGTCACTTATCATATCTTGTATATATTTCCCCATGTCAAATATATATATATATATATTCCTTTCGAATCATTTTCTTCTTATCCTTAGTTTCGAGGAGAAATTCTTTTAAGGGGGGAAAATGTAACGACCCGCAAATTCACCATTTTAGAAATTTTTAAAAATATTCAAATATAAGATTTTTTAAAATAAATGATAATGTTTTGAAAAATAAATAATATTGGTAATCTTATTTTCAAAAAATATTTAATATATATACTTTGGAAGATATATTGATAAAATAACCAAAAACAGTTTTATCAATAAACAGCTCTTGGACCATCCGACATCATGCACGGAGCTGGATACATACACTTATTTATATATATGAGTGAGAATATGTAATAAAATTATTTATTTTATTTATGAAATAAAAATCTCTTTATGACATCATCAATTATATCACTATGTTTGAATAAATTTATTTCGAATTTAAATTGAGTTTAAATGATTTAATAATTATTTTAATTATTAAATAAACCCTTTTAATTATTATATAATGATAGAAATATTATTATCAAACTTTGTTTACAAATATATATATATATATATATTAAATAAGAAGTGAAAATATGACCAGAAATCGAAATTAGAATCCGTAACGATTCAATGTAGAAAAGTTGCGCAATGTTGTGAATCATTTGAGATATACATATGCACACATACATGTACATGTACATGAACACATTCATATGCACATAACACATACATACAAATATGTTTATACATTTATACATATATACATATATACATACATATATATATATATTACAAAATAACCAAGATATTTTCCTAAAACTTCATCCTTAAGTAAACCCAAAGTCAACCTCTTACACCATAAGTACAGGCACATGGCTACACATATGGGGGGATGCTTGGCTGAGAATGATGAGGTGAGAGGGGGAGTGGTGGTGAGGCAAGGGTGATGAAATGGCAAGCAAATATCATGATATTTTTATTCACTTTTTTCCCTATAAATACCACCATCCATCTTCACTTCATTCACACTTCTTCATAAATGCCTAAGCTCTTCATCCTCTTCATCTCTACATTAATGGCTTCCATAGCCTAAGAAAGAAAATATTACAAAATCAAAAAAAGTTATTCCAAAATCAATCAAAATCTATACCAATTCGGACCAAAGTTCAAGCTAGTGATCTCTTCCTTCTCCTCCACCAAGGCTGTGTGCAACCAAGACCTCCACCACCACTTTCCGAGCAAGGCCAAGCCCTTCCAAACCTCCAAGACCAAGGCCGAACCCCCTAGGAGCATTTGTACTAGTAGTCGTGAGCTTCGATTTCGAGATAGCGAAGCTATAGCCGTTTTAAAGTTAGTCCGATCAAAAATCAAGTGAGAAACTCTATATTTATATATATATATATATACACACACATATGATGATGATGTGATATGATTGCTATGGATGTTTACTATGCTTTGATCATCAAGTATTGATTGTTTTAATATACTGTTTAATTATGTAAACAAGTCACATTAAATACTCATCGATATTACACAAGGAAATCACCTTCCGTATCAAGTTATAATAGTGATGTAGAATCATTAAACCTCTTCGAAATGATTTAAAATGGTTTATAAATGTTATATAAACACTAAAACCCAATTTGGTGAAGTTTGGACAAGTTATGAAAGTTGAGTCAAAAATAGGCACGTCATGTAACGGTAGTTCACGATTTCGCGTAGTAAAAGTTTAAATCCATTTATACGATGGAATTAGAGTTAGAATTCTTTATAATAAAAAATTTCAAAACTCTTATTATCATAGTTTTCAAACAAAAAAAGATCGAGATTTTGTTTAGTAGATTTTGAAATATGAGCAAAACAAGTTTTCAAAATAATCGCGGTTTGGCAGTTTGGAAACCAAAGCTAAAAATTCTTTAAAATTTCTATTTTTAATTCTTTAGTATATGGAATAAATTTTATAAATATTTTAAAATGTTTTAAAAGAGATTTGAGTTATAAAAATGGATTTCTAAATGATAGAAAAGTTGTTTTGATCAAATAAGCCTTAAAAGCACTATTCGCAGCACTTTTTGCAGCACTTGTAATAACTTTTAAAATGTGGCTTTAAACTTAAGTATTCTTTCCCAAATCTTTTATAAATGTTTAAAAATAAATAATTAAGTATTTTAAAGATGGTTTGGAGTTTTATAATTTAGTTTAAAAGAATTTAAATAAATGATTTAAAGAAAAGCTGTTATAATTAGATGATTTAATCTTGGCTCTAAAAGCCGATGAGTAGACAGGAATTTTCTATTCGTGAGATCCGGATGTGAGATGCTTAAAATAAGGAGATGTTCAGGAAAAACCAATGCCCTGGCTCACCTGGCCTCTTCCTTGGATGGAGAATAGATAAGGTCGAAATGTTGAAAACGAGGAAAGTATAAAAGATTTAATTTTTCCAAATTTAATACAACTTGGATGTATGGAAATAATCTTCTCATACTTGGTATTAAATTCCGTGGAGGGAACCTGTATTATCCTTGTGAATTTAAAGGGCAATTTCACTGTTATTTGACGGATAGTAAAGGTTGAATATAGAAATTGATATTGAGTAGATTGGTATAATTTCTATTGACCCTTTTTAACTCAATAATATTTTCTGATATGACTTATGAAAATGATTTGGTATTTCGAAAGACAAAGAGAGGTTTAATGATTTCGTATCTATCGGGAGAAATGTTTTAAAAATATATATCTCTAGAAGATATTTTTGATAAACAAAAGTAATTAATCAAATGATAAGAACATATTTACTTAACATCTTTTTATTGATAATTGGTTCGAAGGAATCGAGATCAGATTAGGGAGATTCCTATCCGCAAACCACATTGAACCAATTTATGAGTTCGAACTAAAGACATGGAATGATAATAAATGGAATGAAGGGATATTGTCACAGACCCTCGGGGGAAATTTCCCATATCATATATACGTGGCAGTAGTATCTTCATTTGATCTTCGATGTAAGGACTGCTCGCTACTAATCCTAGGGATGATTCCCGACAAGATGTGATAGGAAAGTTCCTTCGATTTGTTCCGTTCCCAGATAAATTGTATGGAAGAATGTCTGACATTACATTTTTAAAATACACATACGTTGATTTTTACAAATGTACATCTGCTCGGTGGTGTAGGAAGTAACTCTCTTACACTTAACATCCTTCTCTGAGACGTAAGAGCTCGAAGGTTGTACATTTATGGAAATCAATAGTGTGTGATGGAATTGGCAATGTGGCATTCAAAGTGGAAATGTGCTCTGTGAAAGATAATCGTTACCTCGGGCCTCATCATCCGGAAATGCTTAAACATGGCATGCCGTAAGGCTATGTGGTTCGCAACCATTTGGGTATGGTCATCACCTTTCTAGATTACTCTACGTATGTCGAGTATGTTGTGTATGCTATGGGATCCCGGATAGGTCGTTACGACCGGGGTGATGTTATATCAGTTCTACCCGCCACCAGATGGGTCTGCGGGTAGGTCGGTCTTGCCAAGTGTAGTGGTTTCAAAGGTATTGATCCTTGGTACATCCCTCTAGAGATGTATTGTACGGAAGGTAGTTCCTTACCTGCCATTGTATGGAAATCCATTCTCCAAAAAGTGCCTTCGAACTTGATTGTAGAACCCATTATGCTGGAATTTAATCAATGTAACAATTTCGGCTAAGATTATCTAAGTTTACTTGAAAAGTGTTTTCAAAAGAATTTCATTAAAAATAATATTCCCAGATTTTGCGTAGCAAATGATTTAGTTATCATAAGGTAAAAACCCGTTCCGTTTTATGTTTTGCGTGGTCTTTTGAGATACCCTTTGTTTTCAAATATCTGTATTTTGAGTTTCTCACATTAGTCCCATGACTGACCCGGAGTTTATTTCACTTTTCCCTTAAACTCTGGGTACCCTCTTTTTCCGAACAGCCAAGTAGTTAGGTAGCTTGGAGCATGGAGCATGGAGTATGAAGCTGGAGGGTCCTATGTAGATAGTCATATATTACTATTTCCGATGTATTATGTATATGTATCTACCAGCACTTGAGAGGATAGACGGTTATAGCTATCCTGGCTAGATTAGTACTTATTAGAACTCTGATGGAACAATCTAGAGTAATTGCATGTACTACTCATATGTATAATTAAATGTTGAATACGATGTGAGATTCTATTTTATTTGTCTTCTACCTTTATTATCTTTTACCTCATGATAATCTGCCTTTCCAGCACTTGGATTTGTGGCACGTGAATACCGAGCATGTATTAGTGTCGATTTCCGAAGGTCGAGGAGGTGGGTCGTCACAAGCAATGTCATTATATTAGTTGGTATTTGTGAATATATATATGTTGTTTATAAGAAACACACTTAAGTAATTTGTGTATTTTGCTTTCATTGGTTATGTATAACCTTTGGTAATCTAAATAAAGATTAAAATGTGTGCTTATGAGTTCTAAAATCAAAGGAAGATTTGAAATAAAAACCATAATGTTATTAAAATAGAAAAATTATTGAAGTCTGGGTAATTTGATCTTGAATAAGAAATAATTCAAGGAAATACAATTTAGATCAAGAAGTTGACATTTTATACTTTTTGAATTTGAAAAGTGGAATTTCAAATTGGAAGCAGTTAAGTGTTAAATAATAATAAGTTGTCACGATTTCTCAATTTAATACAAAAGTAAATCCCTCAAGGAAACCAATTTTGTGTTAAATATTCTTAGGTTATAAAAAGGTAATAACCTTTTAGAGAAATCTTTTCAGTTACATTTTGTTTGTAAATTGAAGCAATAAAGAGATTAAATATCTTGATCAGCTTAAAGTGTTATAATTTAAATTTGTAAAATATATTATGTTATAAAGAATGTAAACTAGTAGCATAAACAATTTCAGAAATTTTAAATATAAGAAAATATTTGAAGTAAGGGTAACTTTGTATTTTAATGAGAAATAAGTTGGAAAACCACTACACTAATTATAAAATACAATGTTCGGAAATTTATTATCAGAAAGGAGTTTATCAAGAATATGATAATTATAAAAAGCATTTTAGAATTTTGTCTAAAAAGTAATTTGAAAAGTGATTAGTTAGCTTTATAATTACCTTTTCAGCTGAAGAGTGAATTATATTTGTAATTTTAATTTTTCAAAGGAAAAAAGGTAATCTTATGAGTAAATTAATTTTTACTTGGTATATATATAAAGATTTCAAAATAAGAAGTCTTATAGAAAAGAATAATTGTAGTATCATTGTTTTGAACCATGCTCAAAAGTTGAAAAGATATTTTGGTAAACATTTGAGATGGAAATTTTTATGTATAAAATTTTGAGTTAGAAATGAATTATTTTGAAACTTTGGAATATATATGTATTTACCAAAGTAAAAGTTGTGTAACACTTGGATTGTTAATACATAGCATATTATTGTTAAAATGAAGACTTATAATTTATAAGTATAATGAAGTGTAAGCTGATATAGAAATTATATATGTGAATAAATGATTAAAGCATGACTGAGGTAGTTGAATAAATCCATTTTTTGCTTAAAATAATTTTTATTTTAAGATCCTTATGTTAGTGTTAGAAACCATTAGTTTTCAAAATGTATATTGGATTTGATTTTGATGGAGATAGATGCAGCATTTGGTTTTGGTACGTGACTAAGTTTAACCGATTCAACATAAGTAATTATCAAGATAAAACAACTATTAAATGATATGTGTGAAAAAGCATGAAAATGTTATATGCAAACAAGCAAGTTTCAAGAAAAGGAGTGTGACAATTTGAAAAGAAAAGAAAGAACTCATAGCCCTTACTAATATGATCATAACATGAGATAATGTGATCCGATTTTAGCGACTCTTCTTTCATGGGGTAGATAATTAAATAAGCAACAACTTTACTATTTATCACTTTCCAAAATTTTGAAGTTTGTGAAGGTTTAAAACATGAATTTCTAAAAACGTTGTTCGCTATCCCAATTTGCAAGTTGCTTAAAGAAAAAACTGAGCTAAACAATTTCTCATAACTTTTGAATGGCTTGTCTGATTTTAATGATTTTACCCATTTCGAAAAACTTAGAACTCATATAACAACATCTATTTGAAGTATTTTGCAAAATTTTAACGTTTGCTAGGCTAAAAACGTGGTTTTCAGTGGTGGACCCGCACTTACATAGATGTTTCAGATTTTGATGTTTTGTGAATTATCGTATGATTATTTAGATATTTGATGTTTTGATGATCCAGGAGATGTTTTGGAAACAAAAATTCAAGATTCTACAACATTGCTTTTGGAAGTATTAAATAGATTAGCTTTTTTGATACTTAAAACTTTAAAGTAAGATCGACAAAAGTGAAGATATAATTTTATTACATAGTCATATGAGTATAATATTATTTTATCCTTTTAATTGGGATCTCATATGAGTTGTTGGGTTGAGATAGGTATGCATGAAGCATGTTTGGACAACTTGGCGATGATACTTTTGCTTGCTTAATAATAAACATATTTGCTTTAAATGCTAAAATAAAGGTACACTTTTGGATTAAATATAGGTGTGTTAGAAATATTGATATATATTGTGTTTCCAACCGTCCGGTCGATGTGTATCATATATATTATAATTGAGAAATTGCAAATGGCTCTCTGTACAAAAGAAACTCTACCGAATATTTTCGTAAATCCTAACACTTAGAAAAATTTTACTAAATTTTCGTATACTAAAAATAGAAGTTAATGAATGAATCTATTTAAATGTATGACATGCGATGAAATGACCCTCTCTTTTTATACCTTAATTTGTAAGGAATTTTTTTAACATATATATATATATATATATATATATTAGCATATATATATTTCTGAAGCCTAGAGTCATTTTTCCCTTCATCAAATAAACAATTTATCCAGGATCAAAATTTCTACCAATATAAATATATCAGTGTATTCATAAGGATATGCACATACATATGAGGATGCATGTGTCCCTCTTGTTTAAATCAGAGTTATGGTAAACAAGAGGATAATTTGATTGATTAAATTTAATCAATCCACACATAGTTCAATTTAATTCATACAATAAAATTCCACCCATATATGTATTTGTAAGATTTTAACTCTTGATTTCTTGCTGGATTCTCTATGAAGGGTAATTCCTAGAAACAAGGAAATTGTGTTATGATCACATATAAATGTTTGGTGTAGTGCTTATGTCCTGAAAATGATATAAGTTTATATCATTTTCTATGTTTGATTTTCTATAAAATCTGCTTTAGTTACAAACTATTTTCTGGAATATTTTCAAGTGAGTTATCATGTTCCTAAAGCTTAATTCTTTGATGTCATGATGCTATGCTAAATGAAATGCAAGCATGAATGAGTTTCCTGAAACCCTGAGGATCCAAAACATGGTTTTAATGGTAAGATGATTTGTTACAAACCAGACTCTTTGTTCTGATATAAGCCATAGGGCTTTTAAAATGCATTTGAACAAAGCTTTAGTAAAAGGAGTTCAGATTCATGTTAAAATGCAAAGGTAACTGATGTGCAAATATTCGAACAAAATATGTTAAAACATGCATATATACAAACTATCATGTACATGGCTTTCAACTCCTATAGATACAAATTCTTCCTTTATTCAAGAATGAGATATAAAACATTTGCATAGTACAAATTGCATTATGAAAACATTCAGACACATAATACATTTTCCCTATGCCTTTAAACTCTTGTATGCAAATGTCATGATGAAAGAATGAACCATATTGTTTATTGAGACTCAACTATCTAGATTTCCAATACTTAATCCTTTTCAAAGACTCAAGATTGACTAATACATATATAAAATATAACCATCCTATTTATCATAGTATTCTTGCTCAGATTTACATACAAAATCATAGGTTAACTTCTTCAACTTTTAAGATAATATCCAAATTTATAAACTCCAGTTACAAGTCAATTCCTTGGCAAAATACTTAGCAAATTATCCATCCATCATTCAGTACTTAATACAAGTGATAATTTTAAAAATATCAACACATGCAGATTTCATCTTTTAAGCTCTTATCTAACTAATTTTAGCATGTTATAACCTTCTTCTCAAAGCCTTGCTCCTACTCCTACTTAGTTGCTGCAATTCCTGAAAAAGCATTTGAAGCTGCCCCATATTAAATGAGACACCCCATATGCCATTAGCACACTAGGGTCAGACACATGTTTGGTATGAGAAAATCCACTAAAACAATTGGTAAATCAAGTTAAAGTTGAAACATATATAAATCAGTATATCCTGCCTTTAGAAAACAAGTAAGTCATAGTGTGCATGTTCTGTGTCAGTGTGCATGTGCACACTTAAATCTTTCTTTCCAGAAACCTTTTTAAAGATATGGATCAGGCATACATTCATACAAATCAGCCATAAATCAAATAAGAATCCATACAAAATAGGGAAATCACCAAAATGAATTAAATCATTTATTCCCTACTCAGATTTCATCCAGGAAAACTCTAGTTCCTCCTTATATCAAATTTTCTTACATTGATATATTTGGTCTCATCTGCAATCATATGAATCAATGGACACATTGTAATGGACTAATTCACTCCATTACACAAAGATCTCAGGACTTAAACAAGCCATGTGCCAACTTGTATTGCTCAAGAACACAAGTCATTCCTGCAGTGCTCTTGACCCTATTTCCTAGTTAGTTTTATGTTGATAATAACTCTTTTGATTTTTCATGACTAAACCATTCAGTGAATCATTTCACTAAAACAAACATCCATGTCATGGCATTTCATATCTTTCATAACCAAACAAAGACAAGCAGGCAATTAAACATAGGTGTCTAATAAATAAGATTCTGCATCCATATATATATACTTGCATTTTAAAAGGGGTATAGGCGACTAACATTGGCTTCTGGCTTTTGAGAGAGTTTTTCATCTTGCAAACATCTGTGCTTAAGTTAAACTCAGAATGACCAAGTTTCACTGAATCACAAATTTATTTGCTATGTATATGGCTATTTATATACTTTCATTAAAATTAGGAGCATCAGCACATAGGCAACCCTATTGTACCCCTAATTCCTTTTTGTCTCAAGCCTTAACACCTATACACAAGTATATTGCAGCTTAACATGTTTATATTCTCTAGGTTATGCCAGAACCAACACCACTTGCCTATATTCATCATTTGATTCTCTGGGTATTCACTTATTTTTCCTAATATTAACATATCAGAGAGATCTGGGTTTATAAAAACATATTTACTAATAATTTGAACTTTCACATAATAGATCAATCAGAACAACCAAACTAAAGATCAAAGCATTTTCATCTTATAAATCAAAGAAAGATAACCACATATGAAAATACATTTTAAGAAAGATCAACTTATAAACTGGCTGCCTTCATTAGGACTTAGTGCCTTAGATTTTTGAGTGAGTTTTCTCACCTAGCTCTCCTTCACTTCTTAGTTGATTGATAAGCTTCTGCCTTTGCCCCCAAACCCTTTTCTTCACTTGTCTTATATATATATGATATATATTTTTTCAAAAGCTATCCGGGAAGAAGAGAAGGCCCCTCTTATCACTGCTTATTTATGCAGGGTTCTTCTAGGGTTTAAGGTGCTAGCTAAAGTCATTTTTGCCCACCCAAAATCATGCCATTTGCATTTAGTTTAAACCCAAAATCCTACCCTCCCTGGCTCAAGTTTGTGGAGAGAAAAGAGGTTTTACCATTTTGGTTATTTTCAGAAATTTGCTTTTCTAGAAAATGCTTTTTCTCTTATATAATATCATGCTAAAGGTGTGACTTGATTTCCATTAATTTATCATATATATACCAAGGGTTCTTCCTAATTCTGCCTATACAAAATATATCACTGGTTTTGCTTACTTTTCTATTTTTAGCTTTCACTTAAATAGCATGTGCTTTCCTTATTTATTTATAAAAGGATTGCTCCTTTTATATCTTCATTCTTGCTTTCTACCTATAGTTAAAATACATTTGTGTATTTTTATTTTACTAATTTGAACACTTGCATTTGATTAGCATACATATATGTATATATATGTCTTATAGAAATAATTAATACATATATATATATATATATCTATACATTATTTTTACGGAACACATATGCACATGTACACTCAAATACAACCAGTAGCATCCATATATATATTTATACATATAGCTTTTAAGGATTTAATCTATTTATCTGTATATATATATATATATATATATATATATATATATATTTCCCATACACATCAACATATGTTCATTCATATCATCCAGGAATTAAGCTTCTATTCATGTGTATTTCCTGTGCACACATGTACACATATAGCTACACCATATCAAGCCATATCAATTCCTTTTCAAAATTAGTTTAAAAAATTATTTTAAACTTATTTATATTTTCAAAATAAATTTCTAAAATATTGGGTCATTACATATACCCCAACTTTTAGAAATTGTGTCCCACAATTTTTCCTAAGCTTAAATCAAATTTAAACTTAATTCAGAGAACAAATACATTCTCAACCAAATAGATTTTTAGTTCTATCACAATAACTACAAATTACATGCATCCAAAAGGAGAACAAATTAAAAAATCAGAATTACCTTTAATCTAAAAATAGCTTAGGATAGTTCATCCTAACCTTGTCTCTTAATACCCATGTGCAATCACTAGGATCAAGACTCCACTGTACCTTCATAAGTTTCAGTGATTTATTCCTCAACTTCTTCACATCCTTTGCCAAAATTTCCACTGGATCCTTTTCATAAATCAAATTAGGATTTATTTGCACTTGGGTTGGGGTCTCAAGAATTTCTACCTTGTCATGAACCCACCTTCTCAATTGTGATACATGAAAAACATCATGCATCCCTTGCATGTTTTCTGGTAATTCCAACTTATATGCCAAGGAACCAATTCTTTCCAGAATTTTGTATGGCCTAATATATCTTGGGGTTAACTTGCCTTGTTTCCCAAACCTCAGTACATTTTTCATAGGTGAGATTTTGATGAAAACAAAATTTCCTACTTCATATTCCACCTGCTTCCGTTTCATGTCTGCAAATTTCTTTTGCCTGTCTTGAGCTGCTGCAATTCTCCTCCTTGCCAGCTCAATTTTCTCTTTAGTTTCTTGTATGTACTCAGGCCCTAAAATAGCTCTTTCTCCTGTTTCTACCCAACATACAGGTGATAAACATGGCTTGCCATATAAGGCTTCAAATGGAGCCATCCCTATGGTGCTTTGATAGCTGTTATTGTATGTAAACTCAGCTAAATGGAGATAATCTTCCCAGTTACCTCCAAAATCCAGTGCACATGCCCTTAACAAGTCCTCTAAAACTTTGTTCACCACCTTAGTCTGCCCATCTGATTGTGGATTGTAGGTAGTGCTTAAGCATAATTCACTTCCCATGGCTTCTTGAAAACTTTTCCAGAACCTTGATGTGAAGATGGTATCCTTATCACTCACAATAGTTTTGGGAATGCCATGTAACCTTACCACCTCCTTCATAAATACTTGAGCTAATTTTGGTGCATTCCTTTCTGATTTGACTGGAATGAAATGTGATACTTTATTTAGCCTATCTACTATCACCCATATACTTGTGTTTCTTCTTTTAGATCTAGGCAGTCCATCTATGAAATCCATAGATATATCTTCCCATTTCCACTGTGGTATGCTAAGAGGTTGTAACAACCCTGATGGCTTTTGTGTTTCTGCCTTGACTTGTTGGCAAGTCATACATCTTGCAATGTATTTGACCACATCTGACTTCATTCCCTTCCACCAAAAATTTCTTTTTAAATTTTGATACATCTTTGTACTGCCTGGGTGTATGGAGTACTTACTCCTATGATATTCATTCAATATTTCCTCCTTCAACTCCATGTTTTCTGGAACACATATTCTATCCTGGTTTCTTAAATAACCATTTTTATCAATATGGTAATTTGTCACTTCTTCCCCTTTTGATATGAGAATTTTCTTCTCCAATAAGTTTGTGTCTTGTTCTTGCATTTTCCCTACCTTCAAAATTAAATCTGATTGCAGAGACATTAAACTCAATTTTCCTTTACTCTTATCTCCTTCAACTGGTACCATTTGTACCTTACTACTTGCTTCAATTTCCAAGTCAGTGAGTATAGACAAATCTTTAAATTCTTCCATCATCAACATAGCTATCTTAGCATGTTGTCTACTCAAGGCATCTGCAACTTTGTTTGCTTTACCTGGTGTATAGAGTATGTCTAGATCATAGGCAGCTAAGAACTCCACCCATCTATGTTGCCTCATATTTAAATCTTTTTGTGAAAATAAATACTTTAAAGACTTGTGGTCAGTGTAAAGTTCAAACTTAGTTCCTAACAAATAATGTCTCCAAAGTTTCAAAGCATAGATCACAGTTGCTAATTCAAGATCATGTGTGGCATACCTTACTTCATGGGTTTGATTTTTCTGGATGCATATGCAATGACTTGGCCTTGTTGCATCAACACTGCACCCAAGCCAAACCTACTAGCATCAGTGTATACAACTAATTCTTCATTTCCCTGGGGTACTTTCAAGATTGGAGCATTCACCAATGCCTCCTTCAACTGTTCAAAAGACTTCTCACACTTCTCTGACCAAACAAAAGCTTGATTTTTCCTGGTTAGGTTAGTAAGTGGTGTAGAAATTTTTGAAAAATCTTTTATAAATCTCCTATAATATCCTGCCATCCCCATAAATGATCTTACTTCACTCACTGTGCTAGGCCTCTTCCATGCTTGAATAGCTATTACTTTATTGGGGTTCACAGAAATTCTTTGGTAGAAATGACATGGCCAAGGAAATGTACTTCCTCTTTCCAAAATGCACATTTTGAAAATTTTGCCTTTAAATTTTTTTCCCTCAATCTAGACAAAACCAGATGCAAATGACTTTTATGTTCTTCCACTGTTTTGGAATAAATTAAAATGCCATCTATAAAAATCAGCCCAAATTTGTCTAAATAATCTCTAAAGGTTCTATTCATTAAATCTACAAAGTATGAGGGGGCATTTGTCAACCCAAATGGCATAACCAGAAATTCATACAACCCATACCTAGTGTTAAAGGCAGTGTACTTGATACTTGACTCCTCCACCTTCATTTGATGAAAACCAGATGCTAAATCTAGTCTAGAAAACACTCTTGCCCCAGCTAATTGATCAAAAAGATCATCTATTCTTGGCAATGGGTATTTATTTTTGATAGTTACTTTGTTCAATTCTCTATAATCTATACAAAGTCTTAAGGAACCATCTTGTTTCTTAACAAATACCACTGGTGCTCCCCAGCAAGATTTACTTGGTCTTATAAAACCCTTATCTTCTAATTCCTCTAATTGTTTCTTTAATTCCTTTAGTTCATTTGGCCCCATTCTAGTTGGCTTTTTAATCACTGGGCTTGCTCCTGGAACTAAATGAATTTGGAATTCCACTGGTCTATGGTTTGGAACACCCTTAACCTCCCCAAACACATCCAAGTATTCATTGACTATGGGAATTTCTTCAATAGTAAGTTCACTGAAATCTTTTTCCAAGTCAATTAAATGATACAACTTCCTTCCCTTAGCTACTTCACACAAAATTGTGATTCTCTGGCCTCTAAAGTTTTGCAATTATATGGTGGATGAATCTATGTTAATTATGGCTTTAAATTGCCTTAACCAGTCTACCCCCAATATAACACCTATATTTGGGTAGTTTAAAACATATAAATTGGAAATAAAAGTATCTCCTCCTATGTTTAATTCCACATCCACACAAATCATATTTAAAACACTAGAACTCCCCAGTGGACTTTGTATAAGCAATGGAGTTTCAACCAATATGCAATTCAATTTTAGCATTTTAACTAGTTCATAAGAAATCAAAGAGTGAGTTGCCTCAGTATCATATACTACTGCTATGGGTATGGTACAAATAAATAGTGTACCTTCCACTTGACTGTGATTTTCAGCATTAATCTCCACGGTGGATTTGCCTTTACCTTCCAAATTTGCCAATTTTCCTTGCCGTTTATACTCAAGACAGTTTCTCTTCATATGCCCCTCTTTCCCGCATAGATAACACTTGAAAGCTCCTCCGTTTAATTCTGGACATTTTGGTTTGATGTGTCCTTCGTTACCACAGTGGTGACACACAATTTTCTTCTTGGTTTCCTTAGCTTTGGTATCTCCAGTGCCTTTGTTACTGGCCTCTTCTTTCTTCTTATCATAAGGGTGATATCTCCCCTTACCCTTCTTAGTGTTATTATTCCTAAAATTTCTGAACTTCTCCCTCTCCTTGTCATGCTGCTCCAATTTCAAAGCCAAGTCTATTACTTGATCAAAAGTCCTATCAGCATAAGGTAACATGGCTCTGCTAAGTCCTGGGTTTAAACCTTTAATGAACCTATCATTTTTGGATGCTTCATCTGCCACTAGCATTGCTCCATATTTGGATAACCCCTCAAACTTTTGAGTGTATTCGGTGACATTCAGAGTTCCTTGCCTGAGTATAATAAACTCTTCGAGTAAAGTGGTCTTAGCTGATGCTGGTACAAATCTTGCCCCCAACATCTCCTTGAATTGATTCCAAGTGATTTCATTCTCATTTCTCCCTGTAATGATTACTTCCCACCATCTTAAAGCTACTCCTTTCAGCTGTCTTGAAGCCACTTGCCTCTTCCTTTGATCATCAAGCTGCATGTCATTGAAAATCATATCCAATGTTCTCAACCATGCTTGAATTTCCATCACATTATCAGTCCCTTCAAAACTCTTACCTCCTAAGTTTGTATAAGCCTTTCATAGTTTTGAAAGTTCCTCATGTGGATTCTCAGGCCTATGCCCAATTCCATCCCATAAAACCCTTACAAACTCTTGCATATCAAGCATTTGTGGTGCACTTGTTCCTGCATGATGTGATCCCCTTCTTACCATGGATTGCTAACCAAGTTATGGGCAAATGGTATTAGTATACTGTGAATATTTTCTATAGTTAATATTTTCCTATCTAAATTATTTCATCCAAAACAAACAGACATAATATATTCCTATAGTACTCAACAATCAATGCAACCATTTGCTCTGATACCAAATGAAACTACCCTCTCTTTTTATACCTTAATTTGTAAGGAATTATTTTTTAACATAGAGATATATATATATATATATATTTATTAGCATATATATATATATATATATTTCTGAAGCCTAGAGTCATTTTTCCCTTCATCAAATATACAATTTATCCAGGATCAAAATTTCTACCAATATAAATATATCAGTGTATTCATAAAGATATGCACATACATATGAGGATGCATGTGTCCCTCTTGTTTAAATCAGAGTTATGGTAAACAAGAGGATAATTTGATTGATTAAATTTAATCAATCCACACATAGTTCAATTTAATTCATACAATAAAATTCCACCCATATATGTATTTGTAAGATTTTAACTCTTGATTTCTTGCTAGATTCTCTATGAAGGGTAATTCCTAGAAACAAGGAAATTGTGTTATGATCACATATAAATGTTTGGTGTAGTGCTTATGTCCTGAAAATGATATAAGTTTATATCATTTTCTATGTTTGATTTTCTATAAAATCTTCCTTAGTTACAAACTCTTTTCTGGAATATTTTTAAGTGAGTTATCATGTTCCTAAAGCTTAATTCTTTGATGTCATGATGCTATGCTAAATGAAATGCAAGCATGAATGAGTTTCCTGAGACCCTGAGGATCCAAAACATGGTTTTAATGGTAAGATGATTTGTTACAAACCAGACTCTTTGTTCTGATATAAGCCATAGGGCTTTTAAAATGCATTTGAACAAAGCTTTAGTAAAAGGAGTTCAGATTCATGTTAAAATGCAAAGGTAACTGATGTGCAAATATTCAAACAAAATATGTTTAAACATGCATATATACAAACAATCATGTACATGGCTTTCAACTCCTATAGATACAGATTCTTCCTTTATTCAAGAATGAGGTATAAAACATTTGCATAGTACAAATTGCATTATGAAAACATTCAGACACATAATACATTTTCCCTATGCCTTTAAACTCTTGTATGCAAATGTCATGATGAAAGAATGAACCATATTTTTTATTGAGACTCAACTATCTAGATTTCCAATACTTAATCCTTTTAAAAAACTCAAGATTGACTAATACATTTATAAAATATAACCATCCTATTTATCATAGTATTCTTGCTTAGATTTACATACAAAATCATAGGTTAACTTCTTCAACTTTTCAGATAATATCCAAATTTATAAACTCCAGTTACAAGTCAATTCCTTAGCAAAATACTTAGCAAAATATCCATCCATCATTCAGTACTTAATACAAGTGATAATTTTAAAAATATCAATACATGCTGATTTCATCTTTTAAGCTCTTATCTAACTAATTTTAGCATGCTATAACCTTCTTCTCAAAGCCTTGCTCCTACTCCTACTTAGTTGCTACAATTCCTGAAAAAGCATTTGAAGCTGCCCCATATTAAATGAGACACCTCATATGCCATTAGCACACTAGGGTCAGACACATGTCTGGTATGAGAAAATCCACTAAAACAATTGGTAAATCAAGTTAAAGTTGAAACATATATAAATCAGTATATCCTGCCTTTAGAAAACAAGCAAGTCATAGTGTGCATGTTCTGTGTCAGTGTGCATGTGCACACTTAAATCTTCCTTTCCAGAAACCTTTTTAAAGATATGGATCAGGCATACATTCATACAAATCAGCCATAAATCAAATAAGAATCCATACAAAATAGGGAAATCACCAAAATGAATTAAATCATTTATTCCCTACTCAGATTTCATCCAGGAAAACTCTAGTTCCTCCTTATATCAAATTTTCTTACATTGATATATTTGGTCTCATCTGCAATCATATGAATCAATGGACACATTGTAATGGACTAATTCACTCCATTACACAAAGATCTCAGGATTTAAACAAGCCATGTGCCAACTTGTATTGCTCAAGAACACAAGTCATTCCTGCAGTGCTCTTGACCCCATTTCCTAGTTAGTTTTAAGTTGATAATAACTCTTTTGATTTTTCATGACTAAACCATTCAGTGAATCATTTCACTAAAACAAACATCCATGTCATGGCATTTCATATCTTTCATAACCAAACAAAGACAAGCAGGCAATTAAACATAGGTGTCTAATAAATAAGATTCTGCATCCATATATATATATATATATATATATATATATACTTGCATTTTAAAAGGGGCATAGGCAACTAACATTGGCTTCTGGCTTTTGAGAGAGTTTTTTTATCTTGCAAACATCTGTGCTTAAGTTAAACTCAGAATGACCAAGTTTCACCGAATCACAAATTTATTTGCTATGTATATGGCTATTTATATACTTTCATTGAAATTAGGAGCATCAGCACATAGGAAACCCTATTACACCCCTAATTCCTTTTTGTCTCAAGCCTCAGCACCTATACACAAGTATATTACAGCTCAACATGTTTATATTCTCTGGGTTATGCCAGAACCAACACCACTTGCTTATATTCATCATTTGATTCTCTGGGTATTCACTTATTTTTCCTAATATTAACATATCAGAGAGATCTGGATTTATAAAAAACATATTTACTAATAATACTTAGAACTTTCACATAATAGATCAAGTAGAACAACCAAACTAAAGATCAAAGCATTTTCATCTTAGAAATCAAAGAAAGATAACCACATATGAAAATACATTTTAAGAAAGATCAACTTATAAACTGGCTGCCTTCATTAGGACTTAGTGCCTTATATTTTTGAGTGAGTTTTCTCACCTAGCTCTCCTTCACTTCTTAGTTGATTGATAAGATTTTGCCTTTGCCCCAAAACCCTTTTCTTCACTTTTCTTATATATATATAATATATATTATTTTTTCAAAAGCTATCTGGAAAGAAGAGAAGGCCCCTCTCATCACTGCTTATTTATGTAGGGTTCTTCTAGGGTTTAAGGTACTAGATAAAGTCATTTTTGCCCACCCAAAATCATGCCATTTGCATTTAGTTTAAACCCAAAATCCTACCCTCCCTGGCTCAAGTTTGTGGAGAGAAAAGAGGTTTTACCATTTTGGTTATTTTTAGAAATTTGCTTTTCCAGAAAATGCTTTTTCTCTTATCTAATATCATGCTAAAGGTGTGACTTGATTTCCATTATTTTATCATATATATATACCAAGGGTTCTTCCTAATTCTGCCTATACAAAACATATCACTGGTTTTGCTTACTTTTCTATTTTTAGCTTTCACAGCATGTGCTTTCCTTATTTATTTATAAAAGGATTGCTCCTTTTATATCTTCATTCTTGCTTTCTGCCTATAGTTAAAATACATTTGTGTATTTTTATTTTACTGATTTGAACACTTGCATTTGATTAGCATACATATATGTATATATATGTCTTACAGAAATAATTAATACATATATATATATATATATATCTATACATTATTTTTACTGAACACATATGCACATGTACACTCAAATACAACCAGTAGCATCCATATATATATATATTTATACATATAGCTTTTAGGATTTAATATATTTACCTGTATATATATATATATATATTTCCCATACACATCAACATATGTTCATTAATATCATCCAGGAATTACGCTTCTATTCATGTGTATTTCCTGTGCACACATGTACACATATAGCTACACCATATCAAGCCATATCAATTCCTTTACAAAATTAGTTTAAAAAATTATTCTAAACTTATTTATATTTTCAAAATAAATTTCTAAAATCTTGGGTCATTACATGCAATAAATATTATTCTAATATTAACTTCTTAGAGAATTCAATGAGCTTCAATTTGATTGTAGATTTTATAATGAGAAGAAAGTTAGTAATTTGATTTGTATATGACATCTCCTTACTAAGAACTGCATGGACGCAATTTTTATTAAGGGGGGAGGTTTGCAACAACCCTGGTCAAAGTTAAAATAAAATAAATATATTAAATTGGGTTTTAGTAATATAATTGAATATTTGAATTAGAAATTCAATCATTTGATTATTAAATTTTGTAATGAAAATATGTTTTAGAAATTTATCTTATTAATTATAGTCCTAAATTCAGTTGTATTGTGTTAAATTTCTTTTTAAATTCATTGTTAAAAGAGATAAATAAGAGACTTAGAAAATAAACAAGATAAGTACTTGTTAATAAAAAGAATTCATTTTTTCCTTTTGGGCTAGTTAGTAATTTTAAGCCCAACCAAATAAAGAAGCCAAAACTGAACTTCATTCTCATGCTTCTCCTGTACGCTCATTTCATTCAGCCATAAACCAAAAATTAGAAAGAAAGCTTCTTAAGTTATGAAAACCCTAGCCTCTTTCAAAATTCATATCAATTCAAATAAACTACTAAAAATTTCCAAATTTGGATATATAGTTGCTACCATGTTCCAGCACCTCTACCCAAATTTCATGTAATTTCATTGAGCTTTGATGAGTTAAATATGGTCATTTCCATAAGTTATTTTTGGGAATCAAGGCAGAAAACGCAGGTCGGCATAAAAATCATAACTAATTGTAGAAAAATCATAAAAGTTTGAAATTTGTATATGTTGTTCGTAACACATATATCTATCTTCTGCAAAAAAATTGTAGAAAATATTGAGTTTCGGTATGTTAAATCACTGTTGCACCGAGGACGAAAATGTAGGAAATTTTAATGAATCGATGCTTGAAATTTTGGTGTTTTTGGATTCAAGGTGAGATAAAAATCTCACACAATCTATATATATGATCCCTGAGTTGATTTACTGTTTGATTTCATTTGCCTATGAGATGAATTAATTAGTTAAACTAATTAATATAATCTTAACTCCTGAAATTAGACCCTGTCAATTCCTATTCAATACATAAACACAGTGTATGTATTTATATCATTATTGGGTGTATTGGAATGGTTAAAAATATCTGATAGTGTTTCTAGTTTGGTTAGTAACTTGCTAAAATCAATAAAACTTGATAATCAAGCCAACGCAACAATAGAAAGGCGCGCCGCCCACAAAATGTTTGAATGATCGGGTAAAGAGCGAGCTTCTTATATGATGGGATCCGACGCATCCAGCAGAGCGAAGCAGCGTTCCATTCTCGGAAAATTGACGATCACCTAGGAAACAAGTGCCTAAGAATTTACGTCGACCGGTCCACTATCACCGGTCGACCGGTGGAGCTTATTTCTGGGTGATAAACCCAGTTTCTAAATGCAATTTGCTTTATATTCCATTACTTTGTTTTTGTGATTTATTGAGCTTTTTCTTGACAATATTATCTTTTGATTTTGAACAGCAGTTAGGTTTTTTTAAAATTACAAATTCTTTTAACATTTATTTCAAAGAATATATATATATATCAAATCAATATATAAAAGGTTTTATTTAAAAAAAATGAACAAACAAGGTTTTAAAGTTTTTTTAGATTTTACGAAAAGTAATTATATATATATATATATATTTATTTAAAATAAAGAAAGTTACTAATTATGGAAATGCTGGGTTGATTTCTAATTTTTAATGAAATTCTATTTTTAAGATTTAAAATCTTATAACTATTTTCTTTTTATATATGAGTTTATGGATTTTAAAGGGGATATGTTTGAAAATAATTTATAGATAAAGCAATTTAGAAATCATTTTCTATATGATAAAATTATATTATTTTTTTCAAACTATAAATTATTATTAGCCTTTATTGTATTTAGCCTTTGGCTATTTTTATGCAAGCTTGAATTAAATTTTGTTGTAATTTCAAGATTTTCTATGGGGCAAAGAGTTTTAATAAACGATTGAATTGTCGGATTGGTATGGGACTTTTCGCACAATTCTTCCAATTATTATTATAATTTTTTAAATAGAGTTTGAGTGGAGTTTACCAACTTATAGTAAATACTTGAATTTACTATTTAGTACGAGATAGTTAGTTAAATTCTTGTGATTACTTGAGTGATAGTGGTTAACACATAGAGTTATGTTATCTTAGGTTGTTCGAATTTATTTATGCCGATAGATCTCTAAGAGACAACAACTCATTTTTCATCGACCTAAGAGTTGATGCCTACTTAGATTTGGCTAGGCAGATCTATTTGGTTGTGTTGGGTTTGTTCTGGTGTAATGCGGCTATTCTTTTGCTGTTTCGACAGGTGTTACATGCAGCCCTATTAATTTATTTGGTTTACAGTTAGACAATGTTTTCCTATTTTACCGAGTTAGGTAAATTGCATAGCCAGTCTATTTTGTTGAGTTAGATGTTAGTCTATTTTGTTGAGTTAGACTATCAGTCTATTTTTGAGTTAGACTATTAAACTATGTGGCAGAACCTATTTTGTTGGGTTAAGCTCCGTGTCGCTGTTTTAAACTGATAGTTGACTACCATTATTATTTCATTGTGATGATTATTTCTTCAGAAATTTGGTATGGGTATTTAGTATCTTTATTGCTTTGGAGAATTTTGAATTTTGTATCACCATATTTTTTATGATAGTCCATTTGAGACTTGATATAGATTTATAAAATGATGATTTGGTTTGATATGCATTATTTCATTATTTGGGTTTTAAGCATATTTTGAGATGACTTATTTTATGGTTAAGTTTTGATGACTTGCTTTTTCGATCCTCGAAGATCCATACTAATACATCATCGGTATTCACGTGCCATAAATCAAGTGCTGGAGAGGTAGATAATCAAGGGTTTTAAAAATAAATAAAGATAGAAGATAAAATAACAATAGAATCTCACATACGAATTAATTATACATATGGAAAGTACATACAATCACTCCAAGTGATTCATCAGAGTTACTATAAGTACTAACCCAACCAGGGATAATTATAACTGCCTATCCTCACAGAGGATAGTAGATACTAAATACATACTACATGATACAGCAGAAATTTGAAATAGATCACTATTGATAAAAAGACCCTCCAGTCTTCATGCTCCATTGCTCCTTCCAAAATGCTCCAGGTCACCTGACTACTTGGCTGCCCAAGAAAATAAGGCACCTAGAGTTTAAGGGAAAAGGAAAATAAACTTCAGGACAGCCATGGGACTGGTGTGAGAAACTCAAAATAAGAATATTTGAAAAACAAAAGGGTATCTTATAAGAATACGTCACATATAAACACGGAATGAGTTTTTACCTTATGATAACCAAATTATTTCTACGTAAAATTCAATGATATCATTTTTAATGACATTCTTTGAAAACTTTTCAAATAAACATATTCAAATAGTCGAACTTGTTACATTGGTTAAATTTGACGGCATAATAGATTTACAACTAAAACTGAAGGAACTTATTGGAGATTTGGATTTCCAATGAATAACGAGGTAAAGGACTACTTACCATACAGTACATTTCTAGAGGAATGTACCGAGGATCGACATTTTTGAAAACTCTACGAATTAAGACCGGCCTACCTACAGAACCATCTGGTGGCGGATAGAGCTGAATATGATATCACCCCGGCCGTTACTGACCTATCCAGGATCCCATAGCATACACCACACAATTTAAACCCGACGTCATAGCGGGTAGAAATAAATAGATCTAGAAAGGTGATATCATACCTTAATGGTTGCGATCCACTTTGCCTTGAAGCAACACCTGTTTCACAATTCCCCAAGTGTGAGGCTTGAGGTAACGTTTACCTTTCTTAGAACATTTTCACTTAAATGCCACACTACCCTTTCCAAGAACACACTATTGATTTCCACAAAAGTACAACCTTTGAGCTCATACGTATCAGAGAGGGGTGTTAAGTATAAGAGGGGTAACCTCCTACACCACCAAACAGATGTACGTTTGTAGAGATCAATGCACTATACTCTTAGAAATGCAATGTCAGACATTCATCCATATAAGTTGTCCAGGAATAGGACAAACTGAATGCACTCTCCTATCATATCCTATCGGGCATTACCCATAGGATATGTAGCGAGTAGTCCTTGCATACGAAGATCCCAGAACGATGGAACCGCTGCTATATATTTATCTCGGGAGCTACTCCAAAATTATCAATAAGCAGTCCTTCCGTTATGAAGATCCCCACCTCCAACTTCATTGCCTTTAACATGTCTTCACTTTCGAACTCGTAAATTGGTTTGAAGTGGTTTTCGGATAAGAATTACCCAAATCTGACCCCGGTTCCTTCGAAGCAACCATCAATAAAAAGATGTTAAGGTTTAAGGGTGATTATCATTTCATTCATTAATATCTTTTATCAAATAAACTACCACTTTTAGAGATATAAATATCTAAATCATATTCTTTTCCAATATATACGGGATTATTAAACCTCTCTTTAACCAAATCAAAATCATTTCTCATAAACCATATCGCAAAACCTTTTTGAGTAAAAAGTGTCGATAGAAATTATACTAATTCTACTTAACATCAATTTTTGTGTTCAACATATAGCGGTGAAATCATCTATCAAGTTCACGCGGATAGTTCGGGGTCCCTCCTTGGAATTTAATACCAAGTATAAAAAGATTATTTCTATACAATCCAAGCTGTATTACATTTGGAAATTTGAATCTTTTGTACTTGCCTTGTTTCCGACATTTCGACCTTATCTATTCCTCGTCCAGGAAAGAGGCTAGGTGAGCCAGGGCACTGGTTTCTCCTGAATATCTCCTTAGTTTAAGCACCTCCCATCCAGAGCTCACGAATAGAAAAATTCAGGCTACTCATCGGCTTTTAGAGCCAGGATTAAATCACTTTTATAACAGCTTTTCTCTAAATCTTTTATTTAAACTTTTTAAAACAGATTATAACACCTTCAAATCACCTTTAACATACTTATTCGTTATTTGAATTTTTTTATAAAAGATTTAGAAAAGAATACTTAAGTTTGAAACCATATTTCAAAAGTTATTATAAGTGTTGCGAATAGTTAAGCGAATAGTGCTTTTAAGCTTATCTGATCAAAACAACTTTTCTATCATTTAGAAATCTATTTTTTTAACTCAAATATCTTTTAAAATATTTTAAAAGATTTAGAGACACTATTTAATATTTTTAAAGAATTTAAAATATCATTTTTAAAGAATTTATCGCTTTGGTTTCTAAGCTGTCAAAGCGCGACTGTTTTAAAAACTTGATTTGATCATATTTCAAAATCTACTAAAGTAAACCTCGATCCTTTTTTTTTGAAAACTATGATTATAATAGTTCGTAAAATTCTTAATACAAATAATTCCGACTCTGAATCCATCGTATAAATGGATTTAACTTTCTACGGCGCAAAATCGCGAACTGCCGTTACACGACGTGCCTATTTTTGACTCAATTTTAATAACTTGTCAAAACTTAACCAAATTGGATTCTAGTATTTATAAAACATTTATAAACCATTTTAAACCAATTCAAAGGGGTTTAATGATTCCATATCACTTTTATAACTTGATTCGAAAAGTGATTTCCTTGTGTAATATCGACATGTATTTAACGTGACTTGTTTACACAATTAAACAACTATATTAAAACAACCAATACTTGATGATCAAAGCATAGTAAATATCCATAGCAATCATATCACATCATCATCATATGTGTATATATATATAGTGTTTCTCACTTGATTTTCAATCGGGCTAACTTTAAAACGGCTATAGCTCCGCTATCTCGAAATTGAAACTCACGACTACTAGCACGAATGCTCCAAGGGGGTTCGACCTTGGTCTTGTAGGTTTGGAAGGCTCGGCCTTGCTTAGCAAATGGTGGTGGAGGGCTTGGTTGCACACGGCTTTGGTGGAGGAAAAGGAAGAGTTACTAGCTTGAACTTTGGTTCGTTGTGGGATAGATTTCGATTAATTTTGGCATAACTTTGTTTTGATTTTTGCAATATTTTCTTTCTTAGGCTATGGAATCCATTAATGTAGAGAAGAAGAAGATGAAATAGTTTAGGAATTTTATGAAAAAAGTGTGAATGGAGTGAAGAGAAGTGGGTGCTATTTATAGGCAAAAATGAGAATAAAAATATCATGATATTTACACATAAATACATCACCATTTCATCACCACCACATCCCCCTCTCCCCTCATCATGTTCGCCCGAACATCCCCCCTCCCCATGTGCTTGGACATGTGCTTGTACTTAGGGTGTAAGATGTCTACTTTGGTTTTACTTAAGGGTTAAGTTTTAAGAAAATGCCTTAGATATTTTCTAATATACATACATACATATATATAATTGTATAAGTATATTTGTATGTGTATATGTGTTCATGTGCATGTGAATGTGTTCATGTATATGTATATGTATGTGTGCATATGTATATCTCAAATGATTCACAACGTTGCACAACTTTTCTAGTTAAATCGTTATAGATTCCGATTTCGATTTCCGATCATATTTTCACTTTTTATTTAATATATATATTTATAAATAAAGTTTGAGAATAATATTTCTATCATTATATAATAATTAAAAGGGCATATTTAATAATTAAAATAATTATTAAATCATTTAAACTTAATTTAAATTCAAAAATCATTTATTCCAAAATAGTGATATCATTGATGATGGCATAAAGAGATTTTATTTTCAAAATTAAAATAAATAATTTTATTACATATTCTCACTCATATACATGAATGAGCAAATGTATCCAGCTTCGTGCATGATGTTAGATGGTCTAAGAGCTGTTTATTGATAAAACGGTTTTATATTATTTTATCGATATATCTTCCAAAGTGTATATTTTTGTAAATATTTATTCAAAATAAGATTACCAATATTATTTATTGTTCAAAACATTATCATTTATGTTAAAAAAATTTTATATTTGAATATTTTTAAAAATTTCTAAAGTGATGAATTTGCGGGTCGTTACATAAGTCATAAATGGAATTATGAATTGATAATTTTATTTAATTTGCCTTATTGTGATTATTTTTTCTGGCATAATTTTATTATAACTTATCTATAATTAAGTCATGTATTTATGATATCAGTATCATCTCACCTTCTTATTAGATATAGATGACCCGTTTATATTATAATACTCAGGTCATGCCGAGACTCAGGTACCGGGACTAACTGACTTTAGATTTGTGCTACACTAGAGTAGACTATTTCGGTCTACTTCATCATCATATATATGGACATTTAGGAGGATGTGTCGTGTATTTTCATTTATAGTCATTATGTATGTGATATTGTATTTTAGATGAGATGTATATATTTTTGTGGGTCTAGTACTGATATTTTGTAGACTCGCATTTTATTATGTATATGATGTATATTATTCCGCTGTGATCTATGACTCCGATTCTAATTTATTTATATTATATACTTTTCTTAATATTTTAAATCAGTGTGTTTATTACTTTGTATTAATACCGTACATGTCAACTTTTCAGTTCAGACCCTAGTAACGGTAATAAAGACGTTTTAGTATTAGTCTGAAGATATATTCACATTCGATCGCTCTTAACCAGCCGTATTCTCCGTGTTATTAGACGACATTACTTGTAAAGTTCTTTAATAATATGGGTATAGCGGTGGGGTCATTACAAGAGGTTTGACACCCTCTTCTTTATTTGTAGAGGTTCGATAACCCTTTGTACGTATCTTTAGTTATTCCCTATTTAAATTTAATTTCTGAATAGGGGCCCAAGAACTATTTCCTTATTAAGTGCTCGATACCCCTTGCTTCTACATCTTCTCATGCTTTCTTTTCCCTTGATGCCTCAACATTTGACAGTTAGAAAAAATATGGATAACAATATATATATATATATATATAGATATAATAAAAGATAACCAAGGACGATACTATTTTATTTTTGATTTATTGAAATCGTCAGAAGCTTCATGACAAATTAATAGGGAGAATAAAGAAGAAATATTAAAGAGAGAGAATTAAGGATAAAAATATATTTTGTTCTATTTTACGATTATTTAATAGATCAATACTTAGATAAACATATATATTAATTAATTTAATATATTAACAGGATAGGTTATAAGTACTTATATTTTTTAGATTGTAAATATCTAAAACAATATATTTGGATTATAAAATAATTTTGAAATTTATAACATTAAGTATAATATTTCATTGCTTTATATTTGTTAAATGAATAAATATGAATTTATAGAAAATTACCATTATTATTTTTTGATTTTAGTATGCCAGAATGTTGTGCTTTTGTAGTAAAATATATTAAAATATTATTTTCAAATAGTTAAAAATAATCATATATTCATCATTTTCATATTCTATCTATTTAAAATGATATATTTTGTTTTAAATTAGTTTTACAATAATATTTCTAAAGTTTAATGAAATTATATGTTAAACGTATTATTTTATTAATTTATACGTTTAAAAATTGTAAATATATATATATTATTGTTATTTCCAAAATTTTGTGTTTTAAAATATTTTATCTAATGTTAAAATAAGTTTAATTTATATTTTGAAATTAAGAAATTATACGCTAAACATGACTGATATACCATATATATGAAACAATTATAAGTATTTATTTATGTAATAAAATTTGAAGAAAAATATTGATGTAACATTTTCCTTTTTGAAGTAATATTAAGTGAATTCATGATCTAGTTTGCATTTATGCGCATACGCATCTGCACATGTGTATAATGATGGGCTTTAGATGTTAAATTACAAAGTCAGCATTGATAAGAATTTTAAATGTAAAATAAGATAATTAAGTGAAAAACTATTTTTTTTATTTACTAAAATTGTGGATGATGATGATGATGATAAAATAATAGAATGTATCTCATGCATTGCACACATTAATGTTGTAAAAACATAGTATTCATACTTTAAATATTGTTAAAATAAAATTTTGTTATGCAATGTTTGATATGTCAATCATAAATTAAATTTTTTTATTATTGTACATGCATATAATTTTTGTTAAGTAATTCATATATTTTTATATTTGAAAGAAATATCTGTTTTACCATTTTGTTTATACGATTGTGGTGTATAAATTGAAATTGTCATTTTATTATAAGTCATCAGATTAATTACTTGAATTTATTTATATAGTATGGATTTATAGTGATTAGTTAATTTAAATACATGGATTTAAATGTAAAATAATAAGAGAAAATTGATGAAAACTTTGTAAATGACTGTAGAAAATCTCGGTATATGAATATAAAATCATGGAAAAAAATTAACGTAATATTTTGGATAACTATAAAATAGTAATTTATATGGGTTAAAAAAATCAAAGAGTATTAATGGTTAGGGGTGAAATTTTTATAATTACTGATAAGATTTGTACTTTTTAAACCTTTCATCATTTAACTGATAATTTATTAAAATAAATACTTATACATTAAAGCTGTTCTTATTGTCTATTAAGTGATCCATATATTTTTTATATCTGAATGGAAATTTAGTTTATTCCATTTTGTTACAATGAGCGTGGTATACTTGTTAACATTGTTATTTGTATAATTTATTAGACAAATTAATAAATAATGGTTAACAAAATGTTTTTTTAATAGTTTATAGTTAAATTATTTAATTAATTAAAATATAAAGACTTAAATGTAAATTGTATATGAAATTTGAGAACTTTGAAAATAATAATAGAAAGCAGAAAGTGTAGGTTTTTGAACGTAAAACGATGGTATAAATTAATAAAATATTATAAAAAATTCAAAAATAATAAATTGTAATGGGTCTTTAAAATAAAATATTAATAAATATCTAGAGAGAGTTAAGGAAAGTTGAGAGAAATGCTAGAATTAATGTGAGAGTTAGAATTTCTTCCGCTTTACTATTATTTAATAGATGAAAATTAGCCTATCTACATTAATTCAAATCTTAAAATAGATAATGGAGATTCACTTTATCTAATGGTTTAGAACCATTCTCTAGAACATAAATGTATTTTTCATATATATCTCTTTAATTTGATATACGTGTGTATCCGCGTGCATGCGCACCCACGCATACACGCACACGCACACACATACACATACATATATATAGGGAAACTCTACGTGGACACAACATATAAACACAAAGGATAAAATAAGGAATCCTAACCATTAGATCTCCCCTTGAATTCCTCCTCTCATATAAAGGCAAAATATCCAACAGTCTATACTTATCGTGTCATATTTTGTTTTTAATTTTGTGTTCCCGTACCCGCTCATATATATATATATATGTATGTATGTATATGTGTATATATATGTGTGTGTATATATATGCATGCGTGTGTGTGTGTATTCTAGATTTGACTTCTCAAAAATACCTAAACAGATATTTTAGATATTCTCTATATGGAGAGTTCTAGATGAATAAAACCCAAAATCGGTTTTTTTTTTCAATATCCCCGTAAATTTGATTTTGAAATACCAAGCAAGCCTCGCAATATTCTAAAGTCTTCATGCTTCAAAGCCTTTGTAAAGATATCTATCACCTGACCTTGAGAATTGATATACTTTGTTTGTATTTCCATTCTCCCAAAGCACTCTCTCGAATAAAAGTGATAGTGTATCAATGTGTGAACTTCGATCATGAAAGACGGTATTCTTAGCGAGTGCAATACTTACTTATTATCCAGAAAAAAATTTGTTGTGTTATGTTGCGACACATGTGGTTCCTTTGATAAATTTCAAAGCCATATACCATTACACATAGGTCGAGGCTACATCATCTTTGGCTTCACAAGTGGAATGTGTCATAATTTTTAAAAGCAAATTCTATTCGGACATAAGAATTTCCTGAGTTTCCCCCTCTAATTATTAAAAATTTCTAGGATAAAATTGCCCTTGTTATATTTACATACTAATTTACCTCGTTTCTCTCTTCCTTATCATACTCTGCCTAAAATCTCATATCCAATAAACCATTCTACTTTAATTCTAGTTAAAATCTCAAAAGTTTGGATTGAATTAATGGATCTTGATTACGATAATGCGAATAGATATGAAACAGACGCGGTAAACTTAGAATTTAATATTTTTTCTCTCAATTTTTTGAGGTTTGAAATCACTCAGGTGGGTTGCAGAAGATTCAATGAGACTTGATAGTACAGTCACGCAGTGATAGTGTGTGGTTTGTATACCAACCACCACATAGTCAATGCGAGGCTAGCTATGTTACCTTGCACTGCTATAATGGAGTAAAGTACACATCCACATACACAACCACTTACACCCTTTGCTTATGTATTAATGTAATCCCACCCTAAATTTGTACTGATTTGGTGGGAAATTGCGTGATTTGGTGCAGTAATTTTTGGAATGGTGAATTCTATTTAGCAAATAGTTTTTTTTTCTGAGTAAGGGTATTTTTGGAAAAAATAAAAAAATGATCGGTAAGCTAAAAGGGTTATAGTGGTTTTCTCTTTTTTGCAGGGGCTACTCAATAAGTTTACGTGTTTAAATAGAATTATCCCTTTTTAAATTCCAAGTGAAGTCCATTTCGAGTAATATACATTCCTAATGAATCAATTTTCCTCCAACTTTTTGACTTCTTCGCGCAAGGCACTATATCTTTCTTGATCTAAGGTTCTACATTTTGGCTAACTTAATGGGCATCTGGATCAATGTTAAGTGCATGACATATGATGACTAGGTCTATTCCTACTGTATCTAAATGAGTCTAGGCAAATACATCCGCTCATTTCTTCAAGAAGTCTATCAACTCAACTCGTGCTTCTACATTAAGATTCTTTCCTATCTTGAGCACCAATATAGGATTCTCCTGATCTATTTGCACGTTTTCAAGATCATCCACCGGCTCTAACTCTTTCTTTGATGCTGTAATCGCAAGTCTATCTTGCTTTCTGCTTCCTCTTCTGGTTGTGAGTTCACTTAGGATGTCTGTTTCCGAGCTTCTTTGAAAAGTACTGCTCGTAAATTAAATTATATTCGTCAGTGCCGATCATGTGCATATATGTTCTTTCCTCTTTCCTTGCGGACTTTGGTGTCGTAGAATGGTCTGCCTTAGTATCGGCTTTTGTGCTCTGTGCCGATGTAGTTCTTTGAATTGGTTTGGTTTCTTGCTTATTACTATTATCATAATTATCAGAAGAGATAGCAGAATAGTTTCGAACAATTTTATTGCTAGAGTCAAGAGTTACATTGTATAGTTCCCTAGCTAAAACTTGTTTGCTTCTTACTAATCCTACCTCGGTAGGAGTGTTGAATTTCATGAATAGGTCTTTCTAAGAGATGATGGCCACCGAATCTATCAGCGTTGGTTTTCCTAGAAAGGCGTTTGTATAGCGATGACTAGTCAATACTTAGGAAGCTTGCATAGAATGACTTATCTAGAGGAGCAGTTCCAACTGTAATAAGCATTTATGCATATCCTATTAGGATGCTTGTTGAACCCGTAAATTGGTTCAGGGTTGGGCGTTAGGATTTCTGAGGGAAGATTCACCTTATCATATGCTGATTTGAAGTTGACATTGACTGAACTTCCCAAATCAACAAAGACTTTCTTCATGGTGCGGTTTGAGATCTGAACGCAATAATAAGTGGGTCCGGTTATGGGAATACCACTCCTGTTGCGTCTGCTTCCATGAAAACTATCTTCTGGGCTGGCCTCTTTCTGACATGGAAAATCATCATTTGTTGTACCTTGGCCTCTTGCACATACCTCTCTTGTGCTTTTTTGCTGGCCCCAACAAGGTGTGGTCCTCCATGAATCAAGGCTATGAGGTTGGAGGGGTTTCGTGCTTGGTTTCCATTTGGGTCGGGAGTGAGGTTTCCACTTCTATTTTCGTTGTCGACCTTCTAAAAGACGCCCAGATACCCTTTTTGGATTAGTCTTTCTATTTCATTCTTCAAATGCCTACAGTTTTCAGGTGTGATGACCGTTGGATCTGTGGAAGTGGTAGTATGCTCCATCTTGATTCTGCTATGCTTTCTTCCCTTTATTCGGTATGTTGTATGCGAGCTCAGCCTTGATCATCTTATATCTCCCCAGAAGTGTGGTAAGGGGATTTTTGGTGGTAAGGTTCAATTCGTTTTGTGGCTTCATAGGTGGGTGGTATTCTTCTTTCCTATTTTTTTATCATAATAGGGTGCGAAAGTTCTCTGAGGTTGCACTGTAGATCGGGCTTCTTCCATCCTGATATAGTCAACTACTCTTTTGTTGGAAGCCTTCATGTTGTGACATGACTTTCTACTATTTTTATCCCACATAGTAGTTCCTCTCCTAATTCCAGTGTGCGTCACCATTAGAAAGCTTCTTCACTAGTCACTCTAATTCGAAGTGCCTCTACTTTGAAGCGTTTAATGAAATTACACAGGCTTTCATTTTCACCCCGTAATGAAAATTGCATAGGCGTTTAATGGCGGTCCCACTGAATGGGGAAGAAACCCCTTCCCTTATTTTTTTTCTTTGGTGCTTTATTAGTAGATTTCTGCTACTCGAGCCTTTAGTTGGCAGATTTCGCTCTCTCTTGGGTCGATCTGGGATGAGTTACCCTCAGAAGCGGTGTCTTCATCATCCATGGCGGATTGGGTTTGTTTCTCCAGCAGTAGTGGGTTAATATTGGCTAGTTTTGTTTTGTTCTGAGGATTGACCCGGATCTTACTTTTCAGCTTGGTATTAGATTTTGGGCTAGTGTCACTGTTCCCATCTCTGGGAGTGTCATTATAGTTCCCTCTCATCGAATAACTAGCACAGTAGGTGAACGATGGCGATGAGTCGTGGACTGTAGAGGTGAGGATGGCCTTTAAGTAACATGTTAGGCCATTGTTTTCTCCATCCCTTCCATGTGTTGGTTCATTTAGTTTGTGAAGGATGGAAATGCGGCCAGGAAGGGGTCTATGGGGACCTCATTTGAGGCTCCCACCTCAATTTGCAACTTTGAGGTTATAAGTGGCTTCTTTGCATTTTTTGAAGCCAGGCGTAATTGTTCCTGAGCAGGAGGGATAGATGAATCGGTGGGATCCATGATATGTGGAATAAATATGGGTAAATTTTACTGGACCCAGGAAATGAATGGAGGTTCGGTCCTCCTTCTAGCGCCAAAATGTTAGTGAGATTTTTTACCTCACCACATCTGAATAATCATGAAGTAACTATAGTGATGATTACTTCAAGCATTGAGAATCAGCAAATTTAAGTGATATTAATTTTGCCTTTAGGTAGTAATTGTGTCATTCGGAGCTTACACAATTATATAGTTGCACTTTAACTGTTTTTTAAAATGTCAGGTCCCACTGGCACTTAATTCAAATAAAGACAGGACAAAATCTAACATTGAAATCTAGGTGTAGACAAATAAAAATATAGAAAAGTAAAAAACACAGAGAATTTACATCGTTCTGATGTTAAGAAATCCTACATTTATGGAGAAATGTCACTTTCTTCCTTATAATTCTTGGTACAGATTTTAATGGCAGTGAGTACAATGCTTTTTCTTTCTTCACCTTAAAAATAACAAATCGTGAAAAGATCTCTTTATTGCTATAGTGCTTTTTCTATTTATAGTATAGGGATGCACAAGGATCGCCACCATCCTTCTTCCCTTGTTTTGTTTCCGCCTTCGGATCGTGCCATGCATCATCCATCTGCCTTGTCTATTTGATATATGTGGATTGCCGGTGTGTCTTTAGAAGGAAAATCTGATTTGAGTGGTTGAATCTTCGGTTTGGGTAGGAGATCTGAAATTGAAGCGGGAATGTTTGAATTTAGGGTGGGAGGTTCCAAATTTGAATGGGCTCTGAGACCCCCCTCTTCGGAGGGTGAATAACTTAGGTGTTACTTCCTTTTGTGAGTGTGAGTACGACAAACTGCTATCCCTTTTTTCTTCAGGGTGATTTATGCCACTTTTATTACTTTTGCCCCAAAAGATAGTTGCTACTTTGATCTCCCTAAGCATTTGTGGCATTCACAAGGTTAGTTAGGGCGTTCGGACCGCCATCTGTGAAGGCAATCGCTTTATGTGATTCGGTGTTAAGCTGCTCTAAGTGATGGACTGCGCGGGTTACTAATAAGGGAGACTTATACCTCTGCCATTTACTTGTGAGCGTGGATCTGTATTGGTACGCTGCTTGAGTGGCCCTGTGTGCAGCCCTTGGATTGCTTTGGACTCCGCATGGTACTACTTATGTAGCCTTTAGTGAGTGCAGTGCAGAACCGTTCTTGGAGGTATTAGCAATGTATATGCTTTGTATCGGGGTTTATCCAGCCCTTTGAGTGCAGTGCAAGCATAGTCCTTCTTTTTTGAGCATGTGTTTCGGAAGTAGTGCACTTCTGGTGCATTGTGTCATTTCACTTTTTTTCTAATGTTAAATTTTGGGGCAGCACATCCCTATTTTCCTTCAACGCAAGATTGGAGTACAATTCTACTATCCTTAATATTGGCTTGTGATGTAGTATGTCATTGATTTTGTGTGGTTTTTTAAGTGAATTATGTTAAGCTTTGAAGCCATTTGTACAGCTTCGTCTATCGCAGCACAACATTAACATTTTATTATTATTTAGGATTTTGATTACGGTATAGCTTTGTGTATTAATAGTTGTAGACCTCCTGTGACACCCTGTGACTGTATTTAGTTTTGGGCTCAGTATCATAATGTTATACCGGGATTAGGGGGATCGACGTAGTTTGAATCATCGTTGCTATCCTATGATTTTTGGGTGCAGTTTTTTCTTGACATCGCTTCATTCTTTGCCTTTCTTCCTTATATTCCATCTTTTATTGTGAGGGCATCCCTTTTTGATCTTGTTCCTTTCATCGTATTATCTTCAATGGGATTCGGGAAATACGAGTGTAACAGGCTACTTCTCTCACTTATTTAGTTTCTAAAATGTACATACTTCTCATTTTCTTCTCGACTACGTTACTCTATTCATCCTCATCCTTTGTCTTCTCACAATTTAACCAATTCTCAATCAAATTCAACAAATAAATATACCAAATCGATCAGTGAGAGAAGGGAAGTCATATTATACCATCTAGTGGTGATTCGAGGAACTGTAGTTGATTGAGATTTTAGGCCAGTGAAGATTGGAAGGCCGATAAGAAGATTTCTACGAGTAGGGAACTCGATTTGGTGAGTGAGAATCATCTCCTACGACTATAATGCCTATATGCAAGCATACCATTCTATAATCGCTATTAGGGTTAGTAATTATATATATATATATATATAAATAAATAATGTAAACATAGTATATATATTATCTGGAACGATAAAAAACATTAATTTCCTAAAATATTATTGAAGTGATGATTAGAATGGATTTTATTGGATTAAAGTGTTTAAAGGATGAAAGAATTGAAGTAGGGTAAAATCGATAATATGGGATGATTCTATGAAGATTAAGTGATTAGGAATATGTCGAATAATGTCCTAAAGAAGAAAAGAACATTCGAAATCGGAAAAATGAAGATTTGGATGGAGTGTGGTGAAGATTGGTGGATGAGCGGTGCCAAGCCATAGGCAGAATTCTCTGCCTGGGACGTTCACCAGTCCACCGGTGCATATCACACCGGTGCAACACTGCAACCTGCTATTTGAAGGTTGCACGGGTGCTCGCCTAAGGCCGAATCGAATATACGGCCGTTTATCATTTTGATTTATATGCAACACGAGGATCACATAAATGTTTATAGAGTGTTTATCCAGCATTGTGTGATATATTGGTATTTGTGTTTGGATACGCGTTCGAGTGTTAGTAGTGTTTAACTAATACCAGTGCATTCGAAGACTAGTCTTTATTTAACTAGTTCTCTGTGTTTGTGTTGTGTTGGACTATGTTTATCTAACATAATTTCCATTTATAATCAATCATGTTTAGCCGGTTATGGTTAGGCTATGTCTACCTAATCACCTATCGTTTATGGGTTAGTCTGCGTTTAACTAACTCATATGTTGTATGGTACGCCATGTTATGTTATGATATCTCTATCACAAAGTAGTTTAGGCCCACATATTATGTTTATTTTGTCAGGCTAACTTTGTGAATGCAGGAGAGAAAGGTTGAGGTTTAGATATAGCCTTTATATAATGTTATGCAAACATATTTGTAGTGTTTTTCACTCACCAAACTCATATCTGACCCCCTCACCCTATGTTTTCTTTTGTTTGTGGATTTATAGGTTATGTTGGTGGTCTTGAGTAACATGGATGGTGCAGGTGATGATGGCGTTGCTTATGTATATAGTGTGTTGTATTTATCACTTAACAGTATTAGTGTAAGGCGTATTGATGTTTATGGATTTGGATTTGATCACATGTATTAGGATATGATTTGATATTTGTTATAAAAATTATATTTGTTTCCTTCCGCTGTGGGATTCTGAAAGTTTAAGTTAGTTAGTTTATATAGCTCTTTGTATACTGTATGTTAACCAATACAATCCGCCATTTTCTGTTCATTTACCTACGGAGGTGATAATGGCTGGTTATGACATATGGTGATAAAGTTATGGGTATGACCAATGTGCAATTATGTAATTTGTTACATATTTCTAGCTTAATAACTAATCTTGTTCAAAACTAAAAGGTGTTTTCTTTATATTATATATTTGAAATAATGTGTTATATTAATTATTTATTTAATTAAAAGTATATTAAATATAGAAAATATAAAAATGGTATATTTTGTGATAGTAGTTACAAAGTGTTGTAATCATGAGAAGTTTATCATAACAAAAATAACATATTGTTTTAAATATATCTTGTCAAGACTTTTCAAGAAAGGATATTGATTCATCCGTTAAGACTAGAGTATGTAACGCTCTCCAAATGTTGGACAATGTATTTCTCATGGCTTTTGGGGGCACCAAGGGGTTACATACTCATAGTTATTGAATAAGTTTGGAATGACTCACTCGAGAGTTATCTATTGGTTAATATAACAAAGGTCAAACATACAATCTCGAAGTAATAATGTTACGCGATTCCCTCGACTTGAGAATACTGTGGAAGTTTAATGTGGACACTCAACTTTGATAATAGTTAAATCATGGCATGGCGTCTATTAAATGTCTATAGTTGGGTTTGAGTTGAAGCATTGAAAGTGAAATACTATTGAATAGAGATTTTGTCTCCTCAATTATATGGAGTTGGTATCATGGTCAATTGTAGCGAACTCAAAATCAAAGTCGTTGGTCAAAGCAGTACAGATAATAATAATTGTTATTACTAAACTAAGGACTTTGTATTTGGAATTACAAAGTTGAATGTGGACGATGTTGGAGTTTTGACCAAACCAAATTCCATAAGTCCTAATGTTATATAGTTTGACAAAGAGAATTGGTGTAAATAATCGTTACTACCAGGTACAACTTATAATAAGTAAAATGGGATTTTTCCAAAAGATGTGTAAGTGATAGATTCAGCCAAAATATCAAACCACTAGCTAAAGCAACATGTGAATGTCAACATTCAAATTGTTTGATATTAATCGCTGACTGAATTTAAAACCTTTGAGTCACACAACCATAATGATGAATTCTCCGAAAAATTACACGATTTAATTAATTTATGATTAATTTATAAAACATCATAAATTAATTAAATTAATTAATATTTAAGAAATATTAGGTATTATTTTATTTAGTTGATGTTAGAGTGTTATTTGCAATTATTTGAATGCATTTATAACAGTTATATTTGCATGCATCGATATACGATGTCGATGTAATTTTAAATGGGTTAAAATAAAAGATAATTGCATGAAGTGATTTATGGAAATTTTATGTAATTTGATGGCATATAATTCAGCCATACCATAAGGAGAGAGAGAGGAGTGGAGAGAGAGATGATCAAGGGAATTAATTAAGGAAATTTTAATTAAAGAATGTAAAAGGTTTCATTCTTTCAATTGAAACAAATCCACTAATTCATTTCCTATGGACAATTCATTCTTTCTTATTCATTTTTTTCCTTCTCTTTTCTCTTAACCTTCAATGGCAAAAAGCAAAACAAAATTTCCAAAAAAATTCAACTTCAAATTAAATGCGAACATAAAATAATAAAAATAAAAATAATGAAACATAAGTGTTTCATCCATCTCTTGTAAGGATTGGATGTGGATCTTGGAGATCTAAGAAGATATTTTCATTCAAGTTGTGTTTCTTAAGCTACTTCTTACTGTAATTATCTAATTCAATTTTAATTATATATCACATCCTTTAGTGTAGATTATATCCTTCATATTTTGCAATTATTTTATATGTGCAAATGTTGTTACATATAACCGTTTGAATCTGCATATATATACATACATATACATACATACATACATACATATATATATATTTGAATCTTTTATGTAGTGTAAATATCATTGTTGGGGGTTTGCATTCAAAAAAATGGGGCCAAATTGTGTTATATATATAGTATAAACATTGATAACTTGATTATTATATTTATATAGTTTACAAAATTATGTTTATTTATACATATACATGTGCATATACATATACATACATACAGACATATATATATATATATATATATATTAATTTTACATATTTTAAATATCTTTAACTACTTTATCGTTTTTAGTTTGATACCTCAAATTGTTTACTTGGCAACATTTGATGTTTTGGATTTTAAATTTGAATATATTTTATTGACATAGTCAACTCTATTCAAACAATTTAAATGGTTTATTTCATTTAATATATAAATTAATTTTCATACACACACACGCATATAAGTTTAAAATGTTTTTAAAAAAAAGTCAAGGAAAGATTAAAAGAAGGCTAAAAGATTTCCATCTTTACATCTCCTTAATTGCCATTTAAATGCCTTTTACTATTTCTTTTAATGCCACTTAATTGCACCACTACCTATTTATTTGGACCTTTTGTTTCAAATCAATTCAAACATAAATTAATCATATCATTTAATACATAAGTTAACCTTGATATATGTATATATAAAGATTTCAATATAAGTTTAAATTATTTTGTTACAACACTGTGCATATAAATAGGAAATGTATATGTCATAGATGCAAATCCCAACATCTATATACATATATATTAACTATGTACACCTTTTTGCCATGTTGCAGTTACACATTTTACATTGGAGTATATTTTGATATACTCACAATCTATGCCCAATATAAATTTGGTCATAAATGTCATTTAATAAGTCCATCAGTTTAATTGGAGAGAGATGAAAAGTTTCTCTCTCTAAATGAAACAAATATTCTCTTAATTAACTGTATAAATTAAGAGAGAGAAATGAAATGTTTCATTCTCTAAATTAATTTTTGCATGTAACTGTTATACGCATTTACATACAAGAGTATATTTGATATACTCCATTTTATATAAACATCTCATATTGATTAAAATATAAATATATAAAACCTTTTAGACAAAGTTAAATAAAATAAGATTTTATTTAAAACTTTATTGGATTGGATCTAAAATCCATTTAAACTTTATAGGCCCAATAGTTCCAAAATATGATTATTTTTGGATCTACCCATTTCACCAGCTTTTGATTGGCCCGGTTCCTACAATGGTATAAGAGCCCTAATAGTCTATGCTGTTTAAATTAGTAGGGTGTCTATGCTTGGGTTTGGGTAATTAAGTACCTAGCCTCCCTAGCTATCGATCTGGCTCAAAGGTGAAGTGAGCCCAAAGGTTGACCACAATAAAAAAAGCCTAATTTTACTTGGGCCATGTGCTAATTTTCAAAATTGTTTTGAAAATTAAAAATAATAATTTAAATTTAAAAGCTAAATTTAAAATAAGAAATACATTATAAATTTTATAATGTGATTTCAAAATTATTTTTAAATAAAAATAAAAATTTAAATTTAAAAGTTAGAATAAAATAAGAATTACATTTTAAATGTTATAATACGATTTTCAAAGTTGGCTTTGAGAACAATGTACATTATAAATGTTATAATATAGTTTTCAAAAATGATTAGAAAATATAATAAACATATTTCAAAAATGTTAATATTTATTAATAAGATTAATAAAATAATTTAATTAATTAAATTATATACATGTACAATATATATATATATATATATATATATATATATATATGTTACACTATCCTGAATTGTTTAAGATAATATAAGTATATATGTATATATATAAGAAATTTTCGAAATTAATATTTAATTGTCTAATTAAATAAGTTAATTAAAAGTTAATTCACAAATAGTACAATACATATATATGTATAGATATATGTGTATGACCATAAATGTTATGGTGTACATATTCAATTAAAAAGTTTAATTGAATAATATAAAATTAACTAAAATGTTAATTAATTAAATAAAATTTAATTAATTCAACATACATAAGACTATTATATTAGTTAACTAAATTATAAAAGTTATATAATAATTAAACTTACATAGTATGAATGTATGAAATCAAGTGGAACAAAAAGAACACAAATAGACTTAAAGGATAAATATATACGTATCGTACTTGTATACCATGATTTCTAATGTGTCTGACACTTGAATCACAAGGGTATATCAAAAGAAATACATCATTCCATAAGTTGATATCACTCAATATAATATTAAAGATTATTAATATTCAATATAAAGTTGTCCTCCATGATTTTATACATTGATAAATTTCTTGCATACTCTCTAGTTGTTGATATTCCTAAAGCTAGAGATGTTATGTGTAGCACTATTAGTATTTTGACTAGACGAGGTAAAATACATGTATGTATTTGTTGATATTCCTCAAGGTACATGCATTGTACTTAAGCCATGTGAAATGGTGGGTATGAGTGAATAATCTCTGCTGATTTGTTGATATTCCTCAAGGTCGAGATAAGATTAGGATAATGACTATGGGTTAAGAGTTGTATTTGATACAACCGGTAAAGTGTTATCCATCGCTTTCAGGCTTATGATTTATTGATATTCCTCGAGGTCAGAATCCCAAGGCAAGCGAGCCCTAACACTCACTAGAGAAATCAAATGATTTCTATGTTTTTCTTAGGGTCATAAAAATCTAGTGGGACCTTAATAAAAAATGAAATGGTAGCATTAACCTTTCTAATATTTTATGAACATTTGTTATATAAAGTAATAATAATCTATATTGCTAAATATATACAATTAATATAATTGATAAAATATTTATCAATCAAAATATACAGTTGAACTAGATTAAAGTTCTACAAAAGAAATTTAAAATATACTTACTTATATATATTTTTTGCATGCTATTTCTTTAGTACCCATGCAAGCGTATAATTTTATAACTACTAAATACATTCATAATCGGTCACTTATGTGTTTATTTGCCTGAGACTATGTATTGTCTTTCAAGTTTTGAACTCGTAAGAAATAAAGGAAAATGGATTTTTGATCCATATTCAATCACATACAAAGGTTGTATGGTGAAAAGTCGTTTGTAATGTACGAAACTTTGATGAAATTGGTTCATTTGGAATAAGAAAATAAATCACAGTGCTTACTGACCTACCCTTTCGACCCTTAGAAATTAACATTAATACATCCACAGTATTCATGTGCCGAATATCCAAGTGCTGGAAAGACAAATTGTTGGGTTTAAAGAAATAAAAGACAGAATAGAATCTCACATCGTGACAAGAAGATATACAAGATCTTTACAAAAATAAATCCTCTTTATTATACATACATAACATAAATCAAAGTACACTAACCTATTTTCAGCCCTGGACAGTTAATACAACATGTCCTTACAATTGCTGATAAATGCAGACAGAAATCAAGAACAATAAAATAGCGAAAGAATATAATATACATGAATATGTCTTGGAGAATCCAGCTCATCTCCTGAAAGCTCCAATGCATCCGCTAAATTTGGAAAATATACTCGGACTGACCGAGCATTATAGGAAACAACGCTCGGCTCAGTCTTGTGAAACCAGCGTGAGAAATTCAAATCATAAGAAACTTTATTTATTATAATTTGTAAAATCCTTTAAAATTAAAGGTATCTCATAAGACCATGCCACACATAAATACGAACTGGTTTTTACCTTACGATAACCTAAACATTTTCTATAGAAAATCCAGTGATATTATAATAATGTCTATGATACTAATGCATATTAATCATAGCCGAAATTGTTACATTATTAAATTCCAGCATAATAAGTATACAATCAAGTCCAAAGGCTCATATTGGAAAATGGATTCCAACAATGAAAGGGTAAGGGTCTACCCACCGAATCCGTACACCTCTAGATAAAATGTATGGGAGGCTACAATACATTGCACCTCTGCTACTCAGGACCGGCCCTACCCTTACCGGATAGTGTCGAATATGACCACCCCTAGGTTGATAAAAACCATAATGAGCCCCAAAGCATACATAGATATCGACCCTAGATAAGGGATGATCATACCTTAATGGGAGCGACCCACTTAGCCTTGCCACACGTCCCTGCTTTAATCATTTTACTAGTTGATGAGGCTTGAGGTTATGATTACCTTTTTATATAGCAAACCATCTTGGAATGGTAACATGCCTTCCAAGCAGAAATGCAATGCCAACATTCATCCATACAAGTTCGTTTGGGGTCTGAACAAAATCGAAGACACTGCCTTTACTACATCCATTTTGGAATCACCCTCAGGATTAGTAACAAGTAGCCCTTGCACTTTAAAGAACTCCGTCTTCGATCACCTTCAAGATGTCTTCCATTCGAATGCTTATATTGGTTCAAAGTGGTTTTCGGATAACATATCTGATCCAGGTCTCTCTGAACCAACATTCGAAGATTTTTGGTAAACTCAACCCCAGTTCTTTTGGAAATAGTCGGACAATACATAGGAGCAGGGGTCACCCCCTAACCTTTTAAGTGGACGGATCTCCCTATCATTTGTCTTAGAAAAAAAATGAGATTTATACGCACAGTACAACATCATCAAAGATGACTGTGTCTTATAACTCACGTGTTTCTCCTAGATATTTCTAGAGTTATATTTTGGTCCAGATTTGATAGTCGGTTATTTAACTTCAATAAACAAACAAGCAACAATTCAGAGATTTTCACATAGCAACCACTAAGCCTCATTTTGAATAAATCTTACATTTGTTAGATCTCTTTCATAATATTTATCAAAATATTCATATACCTATCTCACTGACATAAGTATATTCACAAAACATAGTGAAAGATTTCTTATTTCGAAATCATATCAAAAGGATTAAAACATTGTTATTTAAATTAGAGATAAGAATAACCCAAACACTATTCCTTCGGTGTTAAGCATGGAACGTAAGTTCCACACCACCATAATTAGGAAGGTCAGTTAAGGGAAATCCAAGTCTCGAACTCTTTTATAAATTTCTTCCATAAATCTTTCTAATAAATCTCTTTCATTTATGGAAATCTCTTTGACCAAAACACCAAATTTATTTATAAAATTTCTTTATAAATCTCCAAGTTTGTTTATAAAACTTTTCTATAAATATCCAAACCATTTATAAACTCTTTTATAAATATCCATAATCATTTATAAAACTCTTTCCTAATCTAAAGATCTCTTTTCAATTTATAAAACTCTTTTTATAAACCTTCCTTGTTTGAAACAATTTTTTTTAAATAAACTTTAAGAAATAAAGATTCTTTGATAAACAATCAATTATTTAAAACACCTTTAAATAAACAAGTTATATTTGAATATTCTTCATTTAATTTTCTTTAAAACTCATTCAAAATAATAACTTTAGAATATCATCAACAATATATTAAATTAAATTTAAACAATATTATTATACTAATAATTTAACTTCAAAACAATATTAATATAATAATTAATTAGCTTCAAAACATTATTAATATAGTAATTAATTAAACTTTAAAACAATATAAATATAGTAATTAATTAACTTTAAAAAATATTAATATGATAATTAATGAACCTTTATATATTAATAAAATATAATTAAATAACCTTAAATAAATAATTAAAATATAACTAAAACATTTTAAAACAATAATTAAATAACTTTAAAACAATAATTGAATATTCATATATAACTTTAAGAAATAATTAAGTAACTTCAAAGAATCATATTAAGAAAATAATTAACTTTGAATCATTATTAAAACAACAATTAATTATCTTTAAAACATTATTAGTAAATAAAAACTACCTTTAAAACATTATTAATAAATAATAATTATCATTAAAACCTTATTGATAAAATAATTATTATCTTTAAAATAATATTGATTCCATAATTAACTTTTCAAATTTAGAAAGAGGCTTAGCGACAACCATGGTACTTAAACAGGTTACCATTTATTTTATTTAAACGTTCCAAGTTATAATACTTGGTATTTACATAGGCATATATATGCGTAAATTAAATCCATAATTAACAATTAATTGTTCACACATCAGTTAACCAATATTTATCAACTGGTATGTACATAAGTGTGTACACTAATATAATAGTAGAATTGTGTTTATTTTTGCTAAATAAATGTCCAAATATAATCTATCCAGTTAATTATAGTAGAATGATGATTTATTCAACTAAACAGGTGTCTAATAAATTTAATTAATGGAACGGTATTTTATTCCGCTAAATAAGTGTCCAAATTACTCTATTCAAATTGCTTTAACAGAATGGTGTTTATTTGGACAAATAAATATCATCAATTTAGATATAATAAATTTAACAACGTTATTATTTAGAATAATGTAATTAAATTTAGCTTCTATTAACATGTCATAAATTTATACATAGCCAAAACCATCAACAAACTACACTAAAACGTTATACTTGTCAACACGAGTCTAAACGCAAAAATCCATATCTAAAACAGATCACATATGAGCAAGTTATCTTATTTAAACACAATACATACTAATTTAATATTTAATTTGAATTAAATTTTGAAAGCATTTCTCACTCCATATTGAACAAGCCCAGCCAAACATTTGAAACCCGACCCACAAACAATAGTATCTTCATCCCCAATCTCGTTTTACGTTATCTGAACCTGATTTTATACACACAATGTGCTCATTCCACTTCACCATTCGAATAACGGGAACCACCAACATGTTCGCTATCTCACACTCGTCCAAATGTACCCCGCCATCACCGCTCTGGTCCCCCACATAAATATCTGACCGCATCACTGGCCAAGCTACAGGTAAATGTCGGGATCTCCATATGATGATCGGACCTCACCAAAACATCACCACTCGAACGTTATGCTACCCCGACCTCAATGATTCCTCCAGTCTGCAAATCGATGCCTTAATTCGCTAGAATCTCAAACCGTAGGTCACGACCACCGTCGTCGACCATCACCAAGCGCCACCGAAACACTATAAAAAATACTACATCATCCCATGACTCCAACGACGCATATGCCGCCTTTTAATTTGAAGCGTATAGCGAGAAATCAAATTTTGAAGTTTGGTGATCACTTTTTCTCTTTGTTGTTTTATTGCGATTTCTCCCTCGATACCCGATGAAATCAAGAGCGGCCAATTTCTAAAAATACTGACAAAATCGAACAACTTTCATGTTGGAGGTTTTAACTAAATGTGAATGGATTAGATTGTGTTAATTTTTGAAGTTTTGGATTGAGATATTTTCAAATATTTTGGAATGACTAAATAAAGAAGCAGGAGGTTGAAGTGAAGAAGAATGCCTCTGGTTTTCACCAAGTACTTATAGGTTGGATCACGTCAAACTAAGGGGACAAGGGAGCAAAAGGGCTGTTATGGTGAAGGGGGACAAAGGGAACAATGATGCGGCTGAGTTGTTGGTATGTTGGAGAAGCAAGGTGGAGATTGGTTGTATATATTGGAATATTGATTGTGTATGTGTTGATTTTGTTTTGAATATGGTGTCCGCAACACCATTCGATGTTCGCATACGGAATAATGTGACACGATCACAGAACAAGGATAAAACATACTGGTTTTCAAATTCTATGAAGTTTTCAAAATACCAACATTTGCCATAAAATACATTAAACAGGAATTCAGTTATTTTCCAAATTAAAAATTATGGAAAAAAATTCTATAAATTAACTTAAAAATACGTCATTAAAAATCAAGCAGTTATTTGAAACATATATTCTATTATATTTTAAATTCAAATTCGAATATGTAAATAAATTCAATATTCAAATTTGAAGATTCAAAAATTACAGGTCGTTATATAGTGCAAGATCATGTATTCAATATGATTGATTATAGTAAGGATTTCCTTTGAATGGTTTGACTATTATGGAAAGGAAAGCGAATGTATAAGGTAAATGTAACTTAAGGTATAGTTAGGATAAAGAGAGCGAATGATCACTTATGCCTCATAAGAAAACATCAGAAACAAGAATTGTTGTTATCTGACATTTTGACCAAGCAGATTTTCACTAGAATCAGAACTTAGGTATGAATGCAAAATGATTCGGGGACTTGGGAACAAGCTTAGAAGAGCAATAGGAATGAACTCGAGAAGTGGGAAGTCCACTAGAGCTAAGTAAACCACTCACTGCCAAAATCTTATACTCGGTACCGACCTAGTTATATTCCCTCTGTGGGTTCCCAAAGCTTATATACATGGAGGTGTGGTCTAAGTGATTGTCATGGACTGGATTTCTCGAGGAATAGATGAAAAACTCTAGGGATTCTATGGAAGAAAGCAAAGAAAGCGGACAAGAACAAGAAATATCAAAACCTATCAGGAACAACCCGATCTCAAATGGGAAAAGTGTCGAGAACACAACAGATCAGAGATAGAGAGCCAATGGTGAGAAGTAAGGGATATTCCCCACCATAAATACTAATTAGTACCGATCAAAACCACTCAGCACCGAGTGGTTTTTATTAGTATTTGGGCCTTGCTACTCACTCCTGCATTCTTGAAACTGGTTTTGGACTTGATATTTCATGGACCTCCGGTTCTGCTAGACGATTTCCCTATAAATACAGACCCTACAGCAACTGAAGAGGGACTTTTTTGCTCATTATTTTCTTCATCTTCTCCTCCATTAGAGTTACCAAGGAAGCTATTATTTGATGTTTTAGGCTTTACATCAGTAAATCCCTTATACTATTGACTCTCAAATCTATAATCAATAAAATCTATAGTGGATGTAGACCAAAGATCGCCAACCACTTTAAAAATCTTGTTATTCTTGCCGTTTTTCACATACTTTCTGCTAGATCTAAATATTTCTATAGGTCATCGGATGTTGATCCATTTTTGGCATCAACATTTTGTTGCTTTCACTGAGAGGGTCAATTCTTAGGATTAGGTCTAGCTTGCTACTTTGGGTTTTAAGAGATCCAATGGTTAGATCCAAAAGATTTGCTTTAAGGAATTTGAAAACTTGCTGATAGGAACCAATGGCACCTAGGAAACCTTGAAGATCAACTGGGACAGTTGCTGGTATAAAAGGACCAGTAGCTTGAGGTGATGAAGGAAATGCTCATCTAATGGAGTTAGTGACCAGCAAACAGTACCAGGACCATCTACTCAACAAGAGACGATTACTAGGGTTGAGTTTGACAAGATGATGTAGGAGCTGAATCAGAAGTTGGTCGACAATCAAAACGCTTTGATGGAAAAAATAGATGTTAGCATAGCACTGCTAACCTAGCAACCACAGAAGACCAGGAGGAGTAGGAGGGACATTTCTCCTCCTGGATATGAAAAATAGAATTCGTCTGTTTTTGGTTAGAATAGCTAAAATGAAAGACAATAACAAAAGGAATGGGTTGTTGGAGTAACGAAAGGAGTTGTAAGAGGAAGTCGGAGCGCTCTCCCAAAAGGAATTGACTCGCTACATACCAGAATTTGGTCGGTGCAGAGAGGAATTTTGGAGGACTGGGGGACAGAGAGCTGAGGCTGTGGACTTATCTGACTCAGAGGATGATCTACAGCATAACGGTGATGATTACGAGCTGCATGTTGGAGTTAATGGTGCTGGAGTTCAAACAACTACAATTGAACCAACCGGGCTTCAACGAAAGACTAGAGTAGTGGTTCTCCTAGAGACAAGAGAACTTAGACATCAGCAGGAAAACCGAGATCGTATGCAGAGACAAACACTCAGTGCAGCCCTTTATAGTCGACCTATGGAGTACCATGCCAGCGAGGAATATATAGCAGATATGGTTAAACGGTTGGTCGAGGAAAGCAAAGGTAGAAATAATGAGGATTGGGGTTTTGCACCAAGCAGAACCCCATTCACAGAAAACTTTTTAAGGGAAGTGTATCCCATGAAGTTTACGATGCCAACTATGCCATCGTATAATGGGAGTATTGATCCAAGGTAGCACTTACTCAAGTATGAATGACATCTGGATGGTGCCAGGGTGGTGGATGCTTTTCTGTGTAGATGTTTTCATATTTTCTTAGAAGGTGTTGCATCGATGTGGTTCACTAGGCTCGCACTGAGATCCATGTCGACTTTTGAAGAGTTCGCTAGGAAGTTCTTGGAGTAGTTTCGGTCCATGCTGCTCGGCCTAAGGATGTGATGCCTTGTCGAGCGTTTCTTAAGGACTTAAGGAGTTGCTAAAGGGGTTCTTGAATCGGTTTAACATTGCTATTATGAAGGTGAGTAATCTGATGAAATATTTGGTATTTATGTATTTGATCAGGGGAATACACCCAACATTGATTTTGGAAAATGGTTGAAGATGAAATAACCAAAAACTAGGGAGGAATTCCACTAGAAGGCCAAATAATTCTTGCGTTTGGAGGAAGCAGGTCAGAAAGTTGGGCAGACTAATGGTGGGCGGTCGAAGGAAGTAATACAAAGCAATGTGGTGATTAAGCAGACAGGAGAGAGCTCTGGTAATGCAGTAGTTAATACTGTAAATTTGAATAATCAAAATAAAAGGAATCAGGACTCTGGCATTAGGTGGAATGAAAAAAAAGGCACCCGAGGAATATAAGGCCTGACGAATATACACCTCTAAACGATACATTAGAGAACATATACCTTACGACTTAAGGAACGGAGCGATGCAAACAACCACCTAGGAAAGAGGCTACTGAAGAGGTAATATGCTCAGGAAACTATTATTTCCATGAAACCCATGGATACAACAGAAACATGTGCCAGCATTTGAGGGATCTTATTGAGGAGTTAATGAGAAAGAAAAAACTTCAACAATATATGAGAGAAGCGCAGGAAGGTGGTCAAACCAAAAGAGCCGAAGGGCTGTCCGCCTAAGGGAACCAGCTTGGACCAAGTAGAGAAGGACCCAGGAGAACTGATGGAAGGTTGGTTATCAATACCATAGTTGAAGGACCTCACCTAGCGGAGAAAAGCTGGAGGGAAATGGAATGGTACGCAAGTTCGCTAAAGCACATATCATAGGAGGACTGCTTTTCCATGGAAGATGGAGCTCCAGCTAAGCAGCAAAGGAAGATAACAAATGATGTCATGTTCAGAAATAGAGATGCCAATGGAGTCAAAGCGCCAACTTTTGACCCCACGGTGATAATGGCGGGTATTGGACCGACAACAGTATGTCGGGTCTTGGTGGATACTATAAGTTCTATGAACAACTATTCAGAAGAACGTTCGATCAAATGAAGATTAATATGAAGGAGGTTACAGCTTGCAAAATCAAGATCCAAGGGTTTACAGGTGAAGTAGAACAACCAATCAGAATGATCGATATGCATGTGGAGTTGGGTGAAGGAGATCGTAAAATGGTCCAGATTCGGAAATTTGTTATTGTGGATGAATACTCGGCATACAATGCCTTTTTGGGCCGACCAGCCCTTAGTGATTTTAGGACAGTACTGGCTCCTTAGTGTCTAATAATGAAGTTCCCCATGGAAAATTGGGTCGAATCAGTAAGAGGAGACTATAGCGCAGGAATGTAACGTTATGTCACGGAGCTGAGGGAAGCAAAGCAGCAAGAGAAGAGTAAGAATGTGGAGAGGAGTCTACTCTTTCGAGATCCGCAAGGAAAACAATTAAAGCCCAAACCTTGGCTTGAGAACCATATCAGGTTTGATAAGTCTATGGATCCCAAGAAGTCAGGGAAAGGGAGGGCAATGCCAGCTGAGCCGACGGTGAATGTTCCTATCGATATAGACGATCCTACACGGGTTCTAAAAATTGGACCTCGTCTTAGCATTAACTTAAGGAAGGAATTGGTTAATTTCAACCAAGGGAATTTGGATAGGTTTGCTAGGACGCATTCGAATATGTGCGGGATATCGTCGGAGATAGCATGTCACGCACAAAATATTGATTCAAATTTAAATCAGTGAAGCAAAATAGGCGCAGTCTAGGTCCGGAGCGATCCACTGCATTGAAGGAATAAGTGGATGAGCTGATGGAAAATAGGTTTATCCATGATGCTTGATACCCCAAATGGGTATCCAACCCCATGTTAGTCAGGAAATCAGATGGAAAGTAACAGACATGTGTTGACTATTTGGATTTGAATAAGGCATGCTTGAAGGACAGGTTTCCTCTGCCCAGGATTAACCAACTTTTAGATGGGACCGTGGGGCATGAGTTACTCTTTTTAATGGATGCTTATTCAGGTTATAACCAAATTTTGATGCATATATCGGATCAGGAGAATACTAACTTTATAATGGATTTAGGGTTATACTGCTATTGAGTAATGCCATTCGGTTTGAAAAACGCTGGAGCCACATATTAGAGATTGGTAAATTATATATTCGATAATCAAATTGGATGGACAATGGAGGTACACATGGACGACATGCTTGTGAAGTCATGAGTATCGCGGAACCATTTGGATGACCTTTTAGAGATGTTTGTGTTAATACCTCAGTTATTGATTTTGATGATAACAACCTTGATGACAACCATATACAATTATATAAAATATATATACATTTTGCCGAGTTATATAGCATATAGTGCGGAATATTACATAGGTGTTGAATCGAAGACTATATAATATAAGGACTCAAAAGATGGACATGAAGACTCATGAGTACAAAGACCAAGATATAAAGATTTCAGGATTATAATTTAGTGTATAAAGTCATAGTATATTGTTAAAGTCCCTGATAACAATCTTTGATCTCTATCTCTTATTTTCTATCTTTCATATTTTTAAACAAAATAAACTTCCAAAAATATTTCAAAATATTTTATAAGAGTTTTTCAAAGTTCAAATGTTTATAATCTATGTTCAAACAATTTTACAAAGTATCAAATTATTCTACAAAGTATAGGATTTTCAAAATATTTTAAAGGGAACTAGTTTTCAAAATTTACAAGCATAAGTCGACATATAAGGAGATGATATATCGACATACATGCCGCCAAGTGGTTTTTCAAATTTTGAATAGAAGTGTCTATTCGTAGCAACTCTTGATGAATAGACACATCTGTTGATTTACTATATGAAGGGGAGTTCAAACAAATTTTAAAGTTTAGATTAACTTAATTTCTTCTCTCCTCTTTCTCTCTTGAAAACTCCATTGAAAATATATTCTTATTCACTTCAAAATCAAATAGAATTAATTCATACTTCTTTGTATTGATTTAATACTACTTTCTTACTGTTTTGGAAACATTGCTCACTTAATTCAAAGATCAAAGTGTTGTCCAAGAGGCTATAGGATCCATTGTATCCCAAGTTCAAGAAATAGTCTTTGGAAAAGCTATCAAACTCTATTTGTATTTAGTTGGGTGTGCTTATAGCTCGTTCCAATCAAGTGGGTATGCTTAGTAGTCCAGAAATCTAGTGGGTGTACTTATAGTCCATTCAAATCAAGTTGGTGTACCCTGAGCCTGAAAATTCAGGAGGGTGTGTCTCGTAGCCTCAGAATCGATATTTGGGTTTGCTTTCTACCCGTTTAAAAATTGGCATTTGAAAAGAAATCTGTAGAAGCAATTGTACGGGACTGGATGTAGGAGAAATCTGAACCAGTATAAAATCCCTGGTGTCATCTCTCTAACTCTTTACTTTGCTTTACTGCTTTTATTTTTATTTTTGATTACATCTGTGACTGTTTGATAGTGTAATTATATGTTTGCTATCTGTGATTCAATATTTAACTTGAAAGAAATTTAAAAAGACTTACATAAGTTAGAAAACACTATTCACTCCCCTCTAGTGTTTAAATAGCCTTAAGATCCATAAATTTGCAATTCACATTTGGTATCAGAACACTAGGTTTACAAGAAACTCGTAATTTGATTTTTGAAAAGTATAAATGGCTAGTAATATTTTTAATATCCTTTTTAACATTTCTATGGGAAAATAATTTTGTGAAAATAATAAATTACTTTCAACTAGATTAGAAACTAATCATTTTTAAAAGCTTGACTTCTTGAAAAGGTATAATTTTGAATTGTAGGAACAGGTTTGTTATATGGCTAGTGATGAACCGACACTTGATATTCAAACATCACAAATCAAGAAGGACAAATGGATTATGGACGGTGGATGCTCAAGACATATGACTGAAATCCGGAGATCTTAAAGGATATTGTCTATAGAGATGGTGGATCAGTTAACTTCGAAGACAACTAAAAAGGATACGTGATTGGCCTCAGCAATGTCAGTAACTCTAAAACCCCTACTATTTCTAATGTTTTGCTAGTTAATAATCTGAAGCATAACCTGCTAAGCATTAGTCAATTATCTGATAAGGTTTTTAAAATTAAGTTTGAAAAAGATAATTGCCACATTGACGATAATGAGTCAAACATTATCTTTGAAGATATTAGGAAACGTAACATTTATGTTTTAAGTAAGAAAGTATCTAATGATAATCTATGTCTTTTTGCTGAATCTAATGACCCTTGGATTTGGAAAAAAAGATTTAGTCATTTGAATTTTTAATATCTATCTAAAGTTGCTAGATGTGAACTTGTAGAGGTCGTCCTAAAATGAGTTTCAATGTCAACAACTTATGTGATACCTGTCAACTAGGAAAACTTCGTAAAAGTTCTTTTAAATCAAAAGATATGATTTCTACTTCTCAACCTCTTGAACGTTTCACCTAGACCTTTTCGTTCCATCGCAAATACAATCAATAAATTAAAATAGATATGTTTTTGTAATTGTAGATGATTTTTCTAGATTTACATGGGCAATTTTTTTTAAACTTAAAATGAAACTTCTGAAATGTTTAAAAAATTTCCTGGAAGAATTCAGAATCTAATGTCAACCAAAATCAAAACAATTAGAAGTGATCATGGAGGAGAGTTCGAAAACGTAAAGTTTGAGAACTTTTGTAATAAGAAAGGCTTACACATAACTTTTCACTTCCAAGAACACCTCAACAAAATGGAGTGGTAGAACGTAAAAATAGAACTGTAAAAGAATGTGCAAGAACAATGTTGAATGATAGTGATTTACCTAAATTTTTTGGGCTGAAGCAGTTGCTACAACATGTTATACTCTAAATAGAATTTCAATAAGAGCTAAGACTAAGAAAACTCCTTATGAATTATTTTATAATAAAAGGCCTAAAGTATCTTATTTTAGAGTTTCTGGTAGTAAATGTTTTGTATTAAATACAAAAGGTAATTTAGATAAATTTAATGCTAAATCAGATGAAGGAATTTTTATTGGATTCAAATAGAAGTAAAGCTTATAGAGTTTTTAACACCAGAACTAACACTGTTAAAGAAACATTACATGTTTCATTGGATGAAAATTTTATAATCAATAATATCAATGTTGATGAAGAAGAAAATATTAATAATGAAATTACAAATAATGAAATCACTAATGATGTGAGTAATAATAACTCTGAAAATTTACATCCAAATAAATGGACAAAATATTTGAAAGATCATCCTATAGAATATATTCTAGGAAATATAGAATTTATTGTAAAAACAAGAAATCAATTAAATAAAATGAGTAATATTTCTTTTATCTCAACTATTGAACCTAAAAATCTAAAGGAAGAATCATTAGATGATTCATGGATTCTTGCTATGCAAAAGGAATTGATTAAGTTTACCAAAAATGATGTTTGGGAATTAGTCCCACCCTGAAAATAAGTCCGCAATAAGAACTAAATGGGTCTACAAAAAAATGAATTAACAAGGAGAAGTCGTTAGAAATAAAGCGCGTTTAGTCGCTCAAGGTTATAGTCAGGAAGAAGGTATAGATTTTGATGAAACCTTTGCTCTTGTAGCTAGATTAGAAGCTATTAGAGTTCTACTCGCCTTTGCAAATCATAATTATTTTAAATTATTTCAAATGGATGTCAAAATTGTCTTTTTAAATGGATTTATTAAAGAAGATGTTTATGTAGAACAACCCCCACTTTTTGAAAATGAAAAACTTTCTAATCATGTTTATAAATTAAAGAAAGCTTTATATGGTCTAAAACAAGCTCCTAAAGCATAGTATGATAGACTTAAATCTTATTTATTACAATCTAACTTTGAAATAGGAAAAGTAGATAGTACTCTATTTGTTAAAATAATAATAATGATATTTAACTTATACAAATATACATAGATGATATTATTTTTGGATCAACAAATGAACAATTAAATAAAGAATTTTTAGATATAATGACTAAGGAATTTGAAATGAGTCATATAGGGGAACTAATATTCTTTTTAGGATTACAAATAAGACAATTAAATAATGGTATTTTTATAAGTCAAGAAAAATATGCTAAGGATTTAGTTAAGAAATTTGGTATGTCAAATACTAGTGGTAAGCCAACTCCCATGCCAACAAATGAGAAATTAAATAAGGAAGAAAACTCAAAATATGCATATTAAAAATTGTATAGAAGTATGGTATGGTAGTTACTCTATATAGTTACTAGTAAACTAGATATAATGCATAGTGTCTGTTTCCATGCAAGATATCAATCTCAACATAAGGAAACTCACCTAAAATTCGTAAAACAAATACTAAGATATGTAAACAACACACTAGACTATGGAATCTTTTATCCAAAAGATGATTCTTTCGATTTAATTTCATATAAAGATGCTGACTGTGCTGAATGAAAATCAGACCGAAAAAATACAAGTGTAACTTGTCACATTTTAGGACACTCTCTTGTTTTTTCGGTTTAGCAAAAAAAGCAAAATTTTGTGTCTCTATCTACAAAAGGGGCAGAATAAATATCAACTGAATTAGCCTGCTCACAAGTTAATTATATGCAATAGACTTTAAAAGATTTTGGTTTAAATTTTACAAAATAACCAATATACTGTAATAACACTAATGCAATAAATCAATCTAAATATCCAACACATCATGCAAGAACCAAACATATAGATATAAGACATCATTTTCTGAGAGTTAACGTAAGTAAAGAAGTAATTTCACTCGAATTTATAAATACTGAAAATCAAATAATCGATATTTTAATAAAACCAAATTCTCTGTATAATAATACACTGCTGTATTTGATATATTTATTTGGAAATCCCAAATACTCTACTGTAAAAGCATATCAAAATATATACATCCAGATCGAGAGGTTTTTCCCATAAACAAGACGACTGGGTCCCAAACTCTCTAAAATAAATAAATAAGTATACCCATCTATCCAAAAGTAGACTATACTAAGGGTTACCAAAAATCTTCACCCACTTTTTAGTTATGGGTTACCCAAATCATTGGTAACATAACAAATCATTTTGTTCCCCGAAGTGATAAATCATTTTGCACTAATAATCACAAATACTTTCAAACACACTATTGTTTATTTCCTCAAAATCCTTGAAAATTCTCTTTATTTATAAAACACATTTTATAAACCGTAGTATATAAAATCACACTTTATATAGATCAACTCAAATTCCATAATTGGAATATCTACAAAATCTTTTGTAAACAATCTCTTTCCCACAAACATTTCATAACAAATTCTTTTATGAAAACCATCTTTCAAAACAACTTTGGCAAGTTAAAGTGCAAAATTTAAATATTGAATTACTATAACGAATTATAATAATTTAATAAACCAATATTATCGCTAAACACCATATAGTTAAATTGTGAAATAAATCACAAGTGTTAGCCTACAATTGTTTTCTACCCAACCCATGCATAGATAAAAACGGTAATTACTCATAAACTGGCCGAGCACAATTAATATAACCAAATAATAATGATAAACACATTTTTACCAACAACGGTAAATGAACAATAACACACAAATCAAAATAAACTGGCATATATAATAAATGTTCAAGTTAATATAATAGCAAAATAAGGATTTATTCTACTAAACATATGTCCATAATAATCTATTAATTTTAAATATAGTAGAACAGAGATTTATTCTGCTAAATAGATGTATTTATAAGGAATAATATATTTCTACCATATTGTTTAATCACATTAAATAATAACGTACTTTTACACTTCACCAAATATGTCACTTGATTATACTAATGTATTCTACTAGTCGACACGAATCTAATGCAAAAATCCACTAGTTAATCGGATTTAAAATGAGTGAGATATACTTTTTCAAAGTTAGCTACTTTAATTAATAAATTAAAATTGCTAAATTACTTAACAAAAAAATAACTAAATTTAACCAAATCCAAATCAACCAAGCCCAAGACTCACGGTTCGTCATGCTTCCAACATGCATGCAACCCGCATGCAACAGTGACTGCCTCTCCTCCTTTATTTTACATGAACGCGTGGAACCCAAAAAGGAAACTTCCTCCACCTCATTCTTCCTCCTTCGGCCATGAAATGATGGGTCATCTTCGTCGTTGAACTCTGCGTCGATAGCCTCATCAGAACCTACTACCAACCCGACACCATTGTCGGTCATTTCCCCACCATGGCCGCACCACCTTATCGAACACCTAGCGAATGGCTCACTGCCCTCTACAAGTTTCATGTACAACACTTCAGCTAATAGTGAGTGTGGAGAGAGAGAGAAAAATAGTTGAAGAGGAGGGTGTTTATTTTTATAAACGAAAAAAAAGAAAAAGAAAGAAAATAAAAGGCCTCTACTATGTATTATTTCCTTTCTGTGCATGTGTGCATATTTATGAAGAAATAAATTCAATTACTTCATAGCTAAGGAAAGCTAAGTCATGCTTCCCATCACATCAAAATGAATTCCACAAATGAAGGTAAGACACATGCGCATGTGCATGTGCGAGAGTGTATATATTGTGTTTAGTTTAAATTTTGAATGTTAAAAAGTTTTGTGATACCGCCACACAATATCACGTTCGCGTACGAGCCGTGAACAACATAAATAAAAATACGATCATGCACAACAATGCGACATGATCACAAAACAACAATACAATAGACTGTCTGTAAAGTTTTAAAAATACCAATGTTTGTCACAAAATGCATCAAATGAAAGTTTAATTATTTTCCAAATTAAAAATTATGGAAAAATTTGATAAATTAAATTACAAAAACATCATTAAAAATCGGACAGTTATTTGAAACATAGATTTTATTATATTTAAATTCAATTTTGAATATTTAAATAAATTAAATACGCAAATTAGAAGACTAAAAAATTATGGGTCGTTACATTATTCCCCTTAAAAGAATTTCATTCTCGAAATTCCAAGGATGTAAAAATATAACAAAAGCCAAACAATTAAAGAAAGTTAAGCACACCATTAATAATATCACCCACAACCCCGGTCGGAGGTACGGTGCCTTATCCTATCCATTTTATTTATCAAACTAAAGTAGTTTCATTTAAAATTCCTAGGTAGATTTACTACCCTAGGTAAAATTTTACTTAGGCACCTAACCTTAGCTCTAATACCAGCTGTAACGACCTGGATTTTCGAACCAGTCAAAATCACCGAAAACACGTCCATTCTAAAAAACAAATGAAAACTACTAAAAGTCATATCATAATCAGATAAATATACAAGACTACATGTATAGGATATAATTTCAATAATACAACTTTTTAGAGTAATCATTTATTCTACAGGGAGTGTTTTAATACATACCAAATTCAAATACTATAAATCTACCATTGCACAATTTTAATGTGACAGACAGCAATTGCCATTCCTATGAACTCAATAAACATGTCAATATGGAATAAATGGTAAGCGGGAAAGAAACATCAACGCATGATTAATAGCAAACATTGAACAAGGATATTGTTGTATTATTATTGGAGCTGCATCACTACCACTTGTGACTGCCTACGTACCCCTAACTAATTGGGTATCCAATTAGATACAAGATCAAGCCAACCTAGTTCTCCTACCACAAATAGGACTCAAGGAGCCTACCATGCACAAACAATTATGCAATTCCCAAACTTCCCACTTAGGCTTAATTTTCACATTTAGATTTATGAAATCTAATTAACTTAATTATTTCCAAAATATAATCCTTTTCAAAAATAACTTCTTCTAGCTAAATTGCTGGTTTCATTTCAAAAACTTTTTGAAATTATATATAAATATATATATATATTGTATCAAATCATACTTTTCTTCGGGATTTAAAACAAATCACTTTTGAAAACAGTACCAAATACTATGTATAATAATACAGTGTTGTGTTTGATATATTTAATTAGAAATCCCAAATACTCTACTATAAAATCGTATCAAAATATATGCAACTAGATCGGTAGGTTTCTCCCATAAACAAGGCAACTGGGTCCCAACCTCTCTAAAATAAATAAATAAGTATACCCATCTATCCAAAAGTAGACAATACTAAGGGTTACCAAAAATCTTCACCCACTTTTTAGGTTTGGTTTACTCGAATCATCGATAACATAACAAATCAATTTGTTCCCCAAAGTGACAAATCATTTTGCACTAATAATCATAGATACTTTCAAACATAGTATTGTTTACTTCCTCAAAATCTTTGAAAAACCATTTTAAAACCAGCGGGGTTTTAGTCCTCGAAATTCCCTTTATTTATAAGTTACTTTTTATAAACCATAGTATATAAAATCACAATTTATATAAATCCACTCAAATTCCATAATTTGAATATTTACAAAATCTTTTGTAAACAATTTATTTCCCATAAACATTTCATAATAAATTCTTTTATGAAAATCATCTTTCAAAACAACTTCATTAAATTAAAGTTCAAATTTTAAATATTGAATTATTATAAGAGATATACATTTTCAAAGTTAGCTACTTTAATTACTAAATTAAAATAGCTAAATTACTTAACTAATAAATAACTAAATTTTACCAAACCCAAATCAACCCAACCTAAGACTCATGGCCCATCATGCTTCCCACAAGCATGCAACCTGCAACAGTGACAGCCTCTCCTCCTTTATTTTCCATGAACGCTTGGAACCTAAAAACACAACTTCCTCCACCTTGTTCTTCCTCTTTTGGCCATGAAATGACGCACCATTTTCGCCATTTAACTCAGCATCGAGAGCCTCATCAGAACCTGCTATCAACCCGACACCACTATCGGTCATTGCCCCACCATAGCCGCCACCCAATCGAACACTTAATGAATGGCACTGGGTCGAAGCTCTCACTGCCCTCTACAAGTTTCATGGACAACACTGTGGCTAATAGTGAGTATGGAGAGAGAGAAAAATAGTTAAAGAGGAGATATTTTTGTAAACAAAAAAAGAAGAAGAAAGAAAAAATGTGTCTCTTCTATGTATTATTTCCTTTCTGCGTGTCCTCTTTTTCCTGTGCATGTGTGCATATTTATAAAGAAATAAATTCAATTACTTCATAGCTAAGGAAACCAAAGCCATGCCTCCCATCACATAAAAAACAAATCCACAAATGAAGGTAAGACACATGCGCATGTGCATGAGTGTATATATTGTATTTAGTTTAAATTTTGAATGTTAAAAGTTTTTGCGGTACATTGCCACAGAATATCACGTTTGCGTACGAGCCGTGAATGATAGAAATAAAAATACGATCATGTACAATAGTGCGGCATGATCACAAAACAACAATAAAATACACTAGTCAACTAATTCTGTGAAGTTTCATAAATACCGACGTTTGCTGCAAAATGCGTCAAACATAAATTTAATTATTTTTCAAATTAAAAATAAGAGAAAAATCTTATAAATTAAATTCAAAATTCTTCATTAAAAATCAAACAGTTATTTGAAACAAAGATTTTATTATATTTAAATTCAAATTCGAATATTTGAATAAATTAAATATTCAAATTCGATGACTCAAAAATTATGGGTCGTTAAACACCACCATGGCCAAAGTCATCAAGATTGAAGATGATCTGAAGCCTGTCCTCAATATACATTCAGAAATAGAGGTTGTTCCATTACGCCTGTTGAAAGAACAAGAGAAGTAAGTGTGCATCCTTCGCAATCTACAGAAGTATCTATTGGATAATGCAACCAATCCAATAGTAATCGAAGAAGAAACTCCTAATCTTGTCATTCACAACCCCATGAATGATGTGGAGCAAGAAGAGGAAGGAGAAAGAAGACATCACTAAAGATGACGATAAAGTCAAATGTGGTAGGGAAGTTTGCTTTGATCAGGATGAAAATATCATGGAACAAAAAGGAAACTTTTGTCTCCACTATCCCTTTTGCCCCATCCATAAGTCTCCCGTTATAAAAAGAAACCATAATTTAAGTTTAATTTATCTTAGTTTGGTTTATTGGGATTTGGTTTGATTTGGATTGTTTATATATATATATATATATATATATATATAGCTTGGAATGATAGTTTGATATGTATACTTGATTTGAATAAATAAAATCTTATCTTATTTATTTACAAGTCTCCATATATAATCATCATATAGTTATCATACTTGATGTCATATTACATCATGCTTAATATGCTTTGATTAGTTTAGTGCTTAGTTCTGGATTTTGACTTTATAGTTTCTAAGTATTTTATTTAGGGGGAGTTTTTATTTTCAATTTTTGTTGATCATAAAGGAGGAGAAAAATATAAAATATACATGCCTATATTCAGAGGGAGTTAACAAAATCAGGAGGAGTTATATTATATTTTATATACATGAATTTTAATGGTTGTCATCATCAAAAGGGGGAGGTTGGTAATACCTCGGTTATTGATTTTGATGATAACAACCTTGATAACAACCATATACAATTATATAAAATATAGATACTAATGTTTTGTCGAGTAATATAGTATATAGTGCATAATATTATACAGGTGTTGCATCAAAGATTGCCCAGTATAAAGACTCAAAAGATGGATATGAAGACTCATGAGTACAAAGACCAAGATATGAAGATTTCAAGATCATAAATTAGTGTCTAGAGTCATAATATATTGTTAAAGTCCTTGGTAGCAATCTTTGATCTCTACCTCTTATTTTCTATCTTCTATATTTTTAAACAAACTGAATTTTCATAAATATTCCAAAATATTTTATAAGAGTTTTTCAAAGTTTAAAATGTTTATAAACAATGTTAAAATTATTTTACAAAGTATAAAATTTTCAAAACATTTTTAAAGGAACTAGTTTTCAAAATTTACAAGCACATATAGATATATAGGTAGATGATATGTCGACATACATGCCACCATGTGGTTTTTCAAATTTTGAATGGAAGTGTCTATTCTTCGTAACTCTTCACGAACAAACACATCTATTGATTTACTATATAAATGAGAGTTCAAACAAATTTTAGTGGTTCGATTTACTTATTTTGTTCCCTTCTCTTACTCTCTTGAAAACTCCATTGAAAATATACTTTAATTCTCTTCAAATTCAAATAGAATCAATTCAAATTTCTTTATATTGATTCAATATTACTTTCTTACTTGGAAACATCTCACTCAATTCAAAGATCAAAGTGAAGTCTAAGAGGCTATAGGATCTATTGTATCCAAAGTTCAAGAAATTATCTTTGGAAAAATTATCAAACTCCATTTGTATTTGCTTGGGTGTGCTTGTAGCCCGTTCAAATCAAATGGGTGTGCATAGTAGCACGGAAATCTAGTAGGCATGCTAGTAGCCCATTCAAATCAAGTGGGTGTACCCTAAGTCCCGAAATTCAGGAGGGTATGCCTCATAGCCTCAGAATCGAGATTGTATTTGGGTTTGCCTTCTCCCCGTTTAAAGATTGGCATTTGAAAATAAATATGTACAATCAATTATACAGAATTGGATGTAGGAGAAATTCAAAATAGTATAAAATTCCTGGTGTCATCTCTCTAACCCTTTATTTTTCTTTACTGCTTTTATTTTTATCTATGATTGCATTTGGAACTATTTGATAGTATAATCCTGTATTATTAATCTGTTATTTAATATTTAACTTGAAAGAAATTTAAAAATATTTACATAAGTTAGAAAACACTATTCACTCTCCTTTGAGTGTTTAATTAGCCAAATGATCCACAATTCCACAACCCACATTTCGAGGTTTTACGGAAGTATGGAATGAAACTAATTCCATTGAATGTTTTTGTAAGTTGACATCAGGAAAATTTCTGGGATTTATTGTCAATGCAAGGTGCATTGAGGCGAATCCGAAGCAGATTAACACCTTGAGGAACATTACTGCCCTGACTTTGAAGAAAGAACTATAGTGCTTGAATGGGTAGATTGTTGCCTTGAGTCGGTTTATCTTAAAGGCAACGTACAAATGCATACCCTTTTTCGATGCCCTCAAGAAGGGTAAGAATTTTTTTGAGTGGAATCAGGATTGTCAGAATACCTTCGTGGAGTTATTGAGGCACATAGAGAAGCCATCGGTCTTATCTAAACTTCTAGATGGGGAGGACTCATTCGTTTATTTGGCATTGTCCGTTCACGCATTAAGTGCAGCTTTAGTACGTAAGGAGATGAAGATCCAAAGGCCGGTCTATTATATTAGCAAGTGATTTATGAGAGTAGAAAAGAACTACCCAATATTGGAGAAGCTACCATATTGCTTGCTGATTGCATCGAAGATGCTGTGACCATATTTCTAGGCTCATCCAATCAAAATGCTGACAGATCAGCTCTTGAAATAGGTGTTTGACAAACCCTAGACTCCGATGAGATTGTTGAGTGGAACATAAAATTGATCCAGTATGATACTACCTACCATCTAAGGAGTGCGATAAACGGGCAGGTGTCGGCAGACTTCATCGCGGAGTTTACCACATGAGATGGTGAAGAAGAGGACAATGCAGACGTATTTTCTCATTAGAAGTTGTTTGTGGACGGTGCTTCGAATGAATATAGCGTAGGTGCGAGAGTAGTGCTTGAAACACCGGAAGACGATTGATTTATTATACATTAAAGTTGGAAATTCCCACAACTAACAATGAGGCTGAGTACGAGGCGTTGATAGCGGGATTAAGGATAGCGCATGAACTAGGGATAAGGACACTACATATATTCAGTGATTTCCAGCTGGTGGTTTGTCAAGTTAGGAAGGAATACTAGGTTAAGGGTGTAAGACTTTCTCCTTACCTAGCAAAAGCACTGTAACTATTGGAAGATATAGAACATTACATGATAAAGCATATCACCAAAGAGGAAAACACAAAAGGCTGATTCATTAGCTACACTGGCCAAATCTGGGGAAGTACAGATGCTGGGTTTGGTTCCAGTGGAGGTTTTGATAGCTTTGAGTATCGATCAAATGGATGTTAGGTGAATTTTAGAGATCGCTGAGGAAGAAGAGTAGTTGATGACCTTGATCAAAGATTATTTACTCAAGGGAACTCTTCCAAGAGACAGGAATGAACGGAAGAAACTTCTTTAGAAAGCACCTCGATTCGTGATGCAAGAAGGAGTGCTGTATAGAAGTGGATTCTCTATCCACTTGCTTTAGTGTGTAACCAAGGATAAGGCTGGGAAAATTCTCATGGAAATCCATAAGGATAGCTATAGTGACCACGCCGGGGGAGGGGGGCAGACTTTAGCAAAGAAGATACTTCGCTACAGATATTTTTGGCTAATAATAAATCGGGATGCAGTTGATTACACCAAATGGTGTGACCATTGCTAGAGATTTGCGAAGGTTCCGAGGGCTTCGTTGATAGAGCTTACACAAATGGTTAGCGCATGGCCATTCGTGGTTTGGGGAATTGACTTTATCATGGTGCTACCGATGACGAAATGGGGAGCTAAATATACGACAGTTGCGGTGGATTACTTCACGAAGTATGCTAAAGCAAAACCACTCACCACGATCACAACAAAAAATATAATCAAATTTGTAGCGAAGAACATCATTTGCAAGTTTGGAATACCCTAGAAGATCATTATGGACAATCAAACTCAGTTCGAAAGTACCGAGTTTAAAGATTTCTGCAAGCGTTATAGAATCGAAAAGAATTTCTCATCGGTATCACATCCACAGGCGAATGGACAAGTGAAGACAGTGAATAAAATCATCATGTCCACCTTGAAGAAGCGATTAACCAAAGCTAAAGGCAATTGGGTCGATTACCTTCCGCTAGCATCATGGGCATAAAGGACGACCCACAAGTCAACAACTGGGCATTTGCTGTTTTCTTTTGCTTATAAACCGGAAGCGATGATCCTAATAGAACTGGAGGACACTTCTCATCGTAAAAGGTTTTACAATCCAAAGGAAAACGAGGAACTCTTTCTTGAGTCCCTTGACATGGTTGATGAGAAAAGGGAGAAAGCGGAACTGTAGGTCGCTGCTCACCAGAAAAATGTAGCACGACACGTTAATGCTGAGGTATGAAATTGTACTTTCGAGGTAGGAGATCACATTTTCTGAAATGAGTTCTCCCAAATACGGGGGCATTCATTCCGAATTGGGAAGGTCCTTACGCAATCGAGAGAAAGCTTGGAGATGGAACGTTCAAGCTAGCTACAGTTGATGGAATTCCGATTCCACGGAATGGAATAACAACTTGTTGCATCACTGTTATACTTATTTTGACTAGTTTATTTTTGCAAATAAGCCACCCAAGGATTCTTGGGGCAATGTAATAAGGCAGGACTTGCCACGTTTGTCATTTATAAATGCAACACGCTTCTTGAACCGATGGAACTATGTTCATACAAGCAAAAAAAAATGTGTTGCGCGATTAGCAAGACAGTCAGGTACAACCTCCTTTGTCCAGGATAAGGACTAAGGAGGATAATCATCAAGGCTGATCGGATAATTTGACCCTACTAATCCAAAACTCTAAAAAGATTATAACTCCTCTCGCTTAGAATCAGGGCTGCGGAGTACAATTTTAGGGGCCGATCGGATAATTTGACCCCATTATTCAAGAATTTGATGTTGCCTGGAGTTAGGCAATGTCAACAAGGAATAACCTCTTAGGGTTTGATCGGATAATTCGACCCCATCCTTCAGGATTTTTCCATTACCAAAGTTAGGCAATATCAAGTAGGAATAACCTCCTAGGGGTCGACCGGATAATTTGACCCCGACCTTCAAGAATTTGTTGTTACTCGGAGATTGGCAATGTCGATAAGGAATAACTTATTAGGTGCCGATTAGATAATCCAACCCCATCCTTTAGGTATTGGCCATTGCCCAAAGTTTGGCAATGTTAGGAAGGAATGCTCGGAGTCAGATAATTAAAATGCCGACTTCTAGATACAGGAATTGGTGCATGGTTAGAACTAAGGACCATGCTCGCGGCCTGGCAGGATATGCTAGGTCCTAGATTGGAAAGGAGGGTTGACAGACACTCTCAATCGAAGCCAAGAAATTAGTGTAGCTGAAGGCCGATGCCTAAAGATATGCATTCAAATCGTTAGTTACCGTAAATAGGAACTGTTATATGGACTGGATTTCTACGACTGGACCTAGCGAGACACGCTTGGCCGAGGATAAGCAAGGATAGTCGATTAAATTTCAAGGTAAGTGTTATCGAACTTTTTTAATCCAAGATCATGATTTGAAAAGCACGATCGAACATGGGGAAATCAGACAATTTGCCCCACTAATGTTTGTCTTGTACTAGTGCCCAAATTCTGGCATTTAAAATAGAAACTCCCGTGAACAGGATTTGGTTCATGAGGAAATATATAAAAGAGAAATAAATATTCCAATTGATGTTCCCCGATAATATGGAGCAACACGAAACCTAGAACATTTACGGTTAGCAATTGATCAAAGGAAAATCGACCTAACCCAAACGGGAATAACTGTAGAGTTGGTTTAAAATTATAGCTAGTTTTACCTTATGAAACACTTCAACGATTCTAAACAAGAATAATCAATGGAGTATACCTAAAGCAATCGCTGGAATTTTATGTTTATGCATAGAGCTAAGGTAAATAAAAGCATTGCACAGGAATAGTATATAAAAATGCGAAAAAGTAAGTAGAATAAAGATTACAGATAAAAATGTAATCTTTCATTACTTAAACTTTTATATACAAAATCATGGGGGTCGTTCCCGCATAAACACGAGTTATTTATAACAAAACAAAGATACAAAAGGTACAACAAAATACGAGCTATAATGCCCACAAGCTTCAGGAGTGTTCTATTTTTTCCCCTCTCTTGTTGCCCTTGCTACCTGAACCGCCAGTCAGTTTCTTGTGTTTCCACCCATATTTTATTTTCCTCTCTTGAGGGGTGTTTCCCTCGGACTATGTAGTCTCACCCTTGGGTTTAACAGGAGGTCTACCAGATTTTCCGATAAGAGCATCAGAGGGTCCGGTCTTGAGGCATTTCAATTAGATTAGAGGAAGTTTTGTAGAAGGGCTTGTTGGTACAGAGCTGGCGGATTTCTCAGTTTGAGGCTCCCTTTTAATCCTGACCTTGGAAAGGTCGGCTTTCAATCTCTCCGCCATTGTAATAGGATCGATTGGGCCGCAGCGCTAGTGATTGGAATGTCTTCCTCCAGGGACTGAGAAGCATCCTCCAGCCCATCTAGGGCCAGGATCCTTTGAGAATCGGGGCTAGGTTCGGAACTATGAGGTAGGGTTGAAGCAGAAAGTCCCATGAAGATAGAGGTCAATGTGTTGAAAATAGTCGCAGTACCCGATCGTCGAGTAGCTGGAGGTGGAGGCAGGAGATGCGGAAGACCTACAAGTTGACAAACAAATTGGTAAAGGTTAGAAACAGATTCGCATGAGAACTGAAGTTTCTCAAAAACTGGTGAAACCCAAGATATACCTTCACCCGGGTTTGATTGTGAAGCGGGGGACTTAGAATCTCGCCCTCTTCGAGTGAGTACTGGATCGATTTGTCAACAAAAGGAGGAATGTATGACTCAACGAAAGTAGCCTCCATAGATGCTGGAATGATGTAGGTGGCCTCAGAGTTGGCCCCCTCAATCTTAGGAATGTCTATCGTAGGCTCCTTTGATTTTGAAACAAATGATTCTGCTGGACCCGATGTATTTGGGTAGCAGAAGCCTCAACAGTAGCAGTGGCGAGTACGACCTCTTCCTCGGCTAGAATGGATTTTCCCTCTTCAAGTTTAGCAATATCTTCTGGGTCGAGGTACTTCACCATCAGCTCATCTTTGGTGAGGCCTTCACCGGCTGCTTCCGAGCCATGCAGCACCTTTTCCTAGGCATCGGCAAGAGTTTCAACGTATGTTCTCCTTAGCCACTTTAAATTCTTGTATTGGATTACACTTGCAAAGAAGTGCTGGAGAGAATTCAACTCTTCTTTCTCCTTGGCCCTTTCCTCCTTGAGCTCTTTCAGCTCTTGCACGATGATCGCATGCTCTACTTCACTGTCTAGTTTCTTGACTTTAACCAGTAGCAGATTGTTGGTGAGTTTCTGACTCTCTTCGCAAAGCCATTGGATTTTGGCACTTGCTCTTTAACGGTTTAGTCCCGGGCCCTGATAGTTTCATCTTTAGTGTCAAGGGCCAGGTCTTTCTTGGCAATCTATGTTTACAAAGCTGCATTGTCGTCGTGTTCGGTTTTAAGTAGATCCTTTAGCACAAGCACTGCGCTGGTATGCGCCAACCTCATTTTGACCATTAGGCTATCAGTTTTAGGCTTGGATTCTACAGTGGGGCCTCTCTCCATCTTTATCTTCTCCAAGTTCTCTTTGTACCCCTTGATGAGGTTATCATAAGTTTTCTTCTCGGACTTAAAGGATTGGATTTCATGTGATTAGGGCGATTGACCTCAGAATGGGCATAGCAGAGTCTCTTCCACTCATAGCCTCGATCAATGTGCATCTGTGCTCATTGGACTTCCCTGTTGGCTTCTTCCTTTGAAATATCTTTGATGTAATGGTCAAACATGACATCTTGTAAGAAAAGGTTGGGAAAAGCAGCTTGTAGTTGGGGCGGTGCACTAAGAGTAGGAGTTATAGGAATGGAAACACTTTTGGAGCGAGGAGGCACGGTTGAGAAATGAGCGACTGAAGTCCGCGGAAGCGAAGGAATTAATGGACCAGAGTGAGGTGGAGGAATGATGGAAGAGCAGTCATAGCGATCGTACGAGTCTTTGTGGCGCTTACTTAAATCACCATGCTGCCTCTATTCAGCTTGCCATTTTTATTATCCCTCCCGGTGTGGCGATCATCTTCCACTCTTAGCTCTCTTTCTTTTCGTCTAGCCCTCTCTTCCTCAAATTCTTATCCTCGACGATAGCTGGAACGAGATATATATGGATCAGGGGTTTGTCCTCTAGACTCACCTATGCTATACAGGAGCTTTCAGTATCTATGTCTAGCCATGGAACCTGAAACGAGAAGAAAAATTATATAAGTTTTAGAATTTCAGATTGTAAATCAATGTAGGGATGTGTGCTCGTGATCCTAGTGATGTATAGAGTGTCGATGACCCCCTAAGTGCTATATAGGTTGTGTTCGCATGGAATTAAAGATGGAGTCTCGCCATCTCCAGCTTGGATACTCTCGGGCGAGAAGATGAAGTTTGGAGAGCCTTTCTTAAGGAGATCGCTAATGTAAATATCAAAATCGCTTCAGGAGACAAAGACATCTGAAAAAGATTCTACCGGATGAGTCGCCACGATATTGGCATTGTACTTTTTTCTACAGTTTTTCTAGGAGATTTGATGGTTATACATTTTTGGCGGGGCAAGGCAGGATTTTCGATAGCCTTGGGAGACATCTCGCCACATGACTCATTACCCTTACGACTGGCATCATAGTCACTGTTGCCTTTCTCCGCACTCTCTTCCTCTTCGTTTCATTTCCTTCTCTTCTCCACACTTCATCGCTCTCCTTCGAGATTGTTTACATCACAGCACCTTCGCCCCTTTCTCTCGGAATTTAATCGATAGCAGGTTCATTTGTCATTCTATTGGCAAATTTATTGATGTTCGGCACATCGGATGGGCCTTCCACTTCCCCTTGGAGATTATCGCCAGAGCCGCATGCAGGGGCAGAAGACCTAGTTGGCATCTTAGAGCTTCTCAGAGAAATTTCACCATGAACAGAAAAGCTATAATGGAGAAGAAGGTTGCAACAATGATGGTTTTCATTCATCAAAAGGTATGAAGTGGAGTGATTTCGGATCGGAACTCTCTTTAGAGAGTCCAAGGTATCACCATGCTCCTTACTAGTATTGTGAGCATGAATATCTACGAGAAAATTGTGTCAGAAGTTAAGACGTTGAGATGATGAAAATTCAGGTGCAGAAGGGAGAAAAAAGAATAATCTTACTTCCAGAAATCCAAGGTCAGTTAAAGCCGAACAAGTATCGGACGAAGAAATATTCGTTCTTGAAGTAGGAGCATTTGTTATGGGGCTTCTCAACGAACTTGCATCTACATCAGGTCTGGATAATCATGTAAGAGGGTGAGTCTGGCCTTTGTTCGAAGTGCAAGAGATAGGTTAGCTCATTGAAAGTCGGAGGACGTCGGAATTGGTTTATGAAGAACACATATAAGGAACTCGGGAGAACATACCTATTGGGATGAACTTGAGACAGAGCCTACGTGATTTCTTGGAGAATCTTACGGAGAAACGGATTGAAGGGTGGCACAGGGCCACCTAAGCACAAGTATCTATTGCATGCCATATATCCCAACGGAGTGATTGAACGCTCAGGCTTGACATATATGGTAGGTAAAGCCTGAGCTACGGTGGATTCAACTTTAGGAGGAGTAAATATACTGGCATCAAAATGGAAACGAGGTGACTAGCGAGTCATTCTGGACAGGAAAATTCGGCATTCAACATGGTCAGGTATATTTTATATCAAATATTGAACCCATGTGACGGACACCCAAAATCCAATGGATGTCGACGTGTGTTGACCAATCGAATTCTAAATGTTGGCCGGGGCAAGTAAAAGTGATAATCTATGCAGTGTGAGTCTTGTGAACCGTACACAATGAATGGACCATCCTGTGTAGATAGCTCGCTCATGCTAGAAAAACGAGCCATGCCCCAAGATAGAATTATGCATCGAATTTTACCCAGCATCGTCGGATAATGATAATGGAATTGTTGTCCGGAGTGATGCAGAAGTTTTTCTTTTACAGTAACAACGGAAGTTTGGGAATTGAAAATGCTATGCATTGAAATCACTCGATATGATCGTTCTTCGGAAAAGAACCGCCCTATTGATGCTTGGACAACAATAATCTGTTCTTCAAATGTTGGCTAGAGCAAATCAAAAGAATTTATGCAAAATTTGAGTCATGAGAATGAAATGTTTCTCCCAAGCATGCCCTCGGTCAAGCCTAAGCACACTCTGAGTCGGACTCGGGAACGACCTTGGTAGAATCTTGGAGTTGCTTCAACCAAACACTTAACACAACCATCTCAAATCGCCATCACCATCAACCAGCCCTACACACGGTGATGACCTGATCGCCAACAGTAACTCACCTAGAATTTTGGATCATATTGAAATTTTAAATGTGTTTAAATAAAAAATAATTAAATGAAGTGATTTATGGAAATTCCATGTCATTTGATGGCATGTAATTTCAGCCATACCATGTGAAGAGAGAGGAGTGGGGAGAGAGAGAGATTATTAAGGGAAATAATTATGGAAGTTTTAATTAAAGAATGGGAAAGGTTTCATTCTTTCAATTAAAACAAATATACTAATTCATTTCCTGCGAATAATTCATTCTTTCTCATTCATTTTTTCCTCTTCTTTCCTCCTAACCTTCCATGGCATAAAGCAAAAAAAATTCCTAAAATTTTCGACTCCAAATTCAACGCAAACATCAAAAAATAATAACAACGAAACATAAGTGGTTCATCCATCTCTTGCAAGGATCGGTTGTGATACTTGGAGACCTAAGGAGATATCTTCATTCAAGGTATGTTTTTTAGGCTGCTTCTTATGGTAATTATATAATCTCAATTTTAATTATATGTCACATCTATTAGTGTAGATTATTTCCCTCATATTTTACAATGATTTTATATGTGCAAATGTTGTCACCTACAACCGTTTAAATCTGCATATATAAATATATATTTGAATCTTTTATGTATTGTAAATATCATCGTTGTAGTTTAGCATTAAAAAAAGGGACCAAAATGTTATATATATATATATATTATAAACGTTGATAACTTTATTACTACATTTATACACATAATGTAATTTTTAAATAGTTTGTTGTTGTAAATAATGATGACATTGTTCAGGCTGCTTTTATGTTACAAAATTATATTTATACACAAACACATACACATAAATATATATATATATACATACATATATATATATATATTAAATATCTTTAACTACTTTATTGTCTTCAATTTGATACTTAAAATTATTTACTTGGCTGCATTTGATGTTTTGGATTTTAAATTTAAATTGTTTATTTGAACTGTTTATTTAAATTGTTTATGTCGTTTAATATATGAATTAATTTGATACACACACGTATATATACACATATACATATAAGTTTAAAATGTTTTTAAAACAAGTTAATGAAGGATTAAAAGAAGGCGAAAAGATTTCCATCTTTACATCTCCTTAATCGCCATTTAAATTCCTTTTTCTATTTCTTTTAATTCTAATTAAATGCACCACTACCCATTCATTTGGAACTTTAGTTTCAGATCTAATCAAACATTAAATTATTCATTTCATTTAATACATAAACTAATCTTGATATATGTATATATAAACATTTCAATATAAGTTTAAGTTACTTTGTGACAATCGTTGCATATAAATGGACAGTGTATATGTTATAGGTGCAACCTCCTAACATCAATATACGTATATACTAACTATGTGCACCCTTTTGCATGTTGCACTTGCACATTTTACATTGGAGTATATTTGGATATACTCACAATCTATGCCCATTATAAATTTGGTCATAAATGTCATTTAATAAGTCAATCAATTTAATTAGAGTGGGAGAGAGATGAAAATTTTTTCACTCTAAATAAAACAAAATCTTCCCTTAGTTAATTGTATAAATCAAGAGAGAGAAATGAAATGTTTCTTTCTCTAAATTAATTTTAACATGTAACTGTTACACATATTACACACTTGCGTATATTTGATATACTCCATTTTATATAAACATCTCATATTGATTAAAATATAAATATTTAAAACATTTTAAACAAAGTTACATAAAATAACATTTTATTTAAAAAATTATTAGACTGTAAATACATTTAGACTTCATAGGCCAGTAGATCCAAAATAGGATTTATTTTGAAATCTACATATTTCACCTACTTCCGATTGGCCCGGTTCCTACATATGGTAGGTGTTAGGTGCACTTTGGGGGGGCCAGCGATATTTAGCGACGATGAGTTGGGACTTGGAGTCCAATAATGTCGCAGTTTGCTGTACACAAGTTGGGATTTTGAGCTTAATAGTGTACATATGTTAGGCGGCGACAAGTTGGGACTTTGTGCCTAATAATGTCGCAGTCGGCGGCACACTAGTCGAATGCATACGTTTAGTTGACAACGAGTGGGGACTTTAAGCCTAATAGAACTGCAGTTGTTTCGACATATGAGTTGAGACCTTGAGCTTAGTAGTATGCGTAGGACTAGACTTGGGATAGATTATCATGAGACCTTAGCATATGATGTCACTATAGTATTATATTGTGTTTAGTTGACATGTTGATTGCAAGTGACACAGGTTAAGGTATGGTTTTCGAGCATAAGTGTTGTTTTAGCTTATCAGTATCATACATGTAACAACCCAAAATTTAGGTCATTTAATTTTAAATGTTTAATTAATTTTAAATATTTAAATAATTGGATTTTAGAATTTAATAACTTATAATTCAAATATAGGGAATATTTAAATATTTGAATTCTGAGTTAAATCTTAATTAATTGGATATGATAATTTTATTCAATTTTTTAAATTAATAAATAATATTGGTGAATTTAATTTGTAAATTTATTTACAAATATATATCGAGAATTAAATATAAAACGATATTTAAATCTGTGAAATTAGCTTTTCGAGGCACCGTCTTGGATTTCGACGAAACCAGTTTCATTGGATCTATAATGGTGAATTATAATATGCCGTCGAATTTCATAGTGATCGGGCGAATCGTTTAGTCATGTGAGATCGAAATGCATTGAAATTAATATCGAAAATTTAATATAATAACTGAGTTTAAAAAGCTATCTTCTGCATATGATCGAATTAGGGCTCGAGACTAGTTCCATTACGCTCGGAATAGGGGTATAACATATAGAATGCCTAGCGGCACGCCTCGTTTGGAGTTCGAGATTTTCGGGTATGTTTTGTTGAATACTTTAAAATTTAAATAACATATATATTTATATTCCCTCCATAATTTTGGCCATACCCCTCATATTTCAAACCATACCCATGCCCATACCTTTGTGTGCTGGCCCATCCCCCACCTCCTCTATTCAACATTTGTCTGTAATAAGAAATGGGTTTCCTCTTTGAAACCAAAATGTCAAAATTTAAAATGAAATTCATTTCCCAACTAAAAATCTGAAAACTAGCATTAAAAATCTCGTTTCAAATAGAGCTTCTTACATATGCTCGAATTAGAAGGTGCGGCAGTGATTGATGGAGCTCGACGGTTCATGGCTTGGGTTTAGCAACTAAGGTTATGACTATTAGGTTATTGAGTTAGAGTTGAGTGATTTGGAGCTTGGATTTAGGTTTGTCGATGCTAGGGGATGCTTTGGCCGAAGTTTTATGGAATTTTGCATCAAATGATGTCGTGCGTCATAGTGCACGATCGTAGGGAGCGACATGTAGCGTTCGTTGAGGTGAGGCCAAGCTTGAAATCTTGGGTATGGGCAAGTTGAGATCGAGTAGAGGAGCGCAACGGTGAAGACAGAATCGAGTTTCGTCTATTATTTCACTATGTCAGCAGAAAAATGTGCACGTGAGTTTGGTTTTACTGACATTTCGTGCACATGGGATTTTTGAAGAAGATGAAGGATTAATGTGGGGGTAAGGTTGTAATTAATTTGATTATTTAATTTATTAGCTAATTTATTCATCGAATGATCATTAACTTGTATCTTGCTCATACGAGGTCGGATTCGAATGTCGTTTTTTGCGTTGGACTCATGTCGTCGAGATCTTCACGATGGAATTGGTTTGGTTGGATTTGGGGCAAGTGAAAATTTAGGATAATATCGAACGACCGCTCGATTTTAGTCCAAAATCGGAACGTTTCGACGAAAACAAAAATCAATGTGAGTTCTCACATTAAATTTTATCATATCATATCTATGATGTTATGAACATTTATTGCTTGTTTGGATGTTAGTTAAATTGTTTGATTGCTTGTTTGGTTGAATTTTCATTTGGAAAATGGATGACATATTGATTTGATCGTTATGAACCCATATGATTATATATATATTATCCATAATCATTGTGTTGCAAGGAAAATCTGTAGAGAGACCCTTAGAGGTTTCTTACCAATAATTATTTATTTACATCCTTATGCTATTATATTGATGGTTAATTAAAATAAATCTTGATATTCCATTTAATTTGTTAAGTGTCATTATAGCAATTTCGCTATATCATCATTTATTAAATTTCAACCCCAAAACCCTGTCGTTTGAATCTTGTGTTTCCACTAAACAGAATGTTAAAATTTATTAATTATTTTGATTAATGATAATTTAAATTAATTTATCATTTTAACTAATGATTTTGAAAATTAATTAGTCAATTTAATAGATAATGTTTTAAAATTGGTTTATCTTTAGGTTTAATTAATCATTTTTTCTAAATGATGTTTTATACTTAATTAATCGTTTTAACTAATGATTATTTGAGTTTAATTAATTATTTTAATTAATGATAATGGAATTTAATTAATTATTTTGATTAATGATAATTGAAAATTAATAATCATTTTAGATAATGATATTTGAATTTAATTAATCATTTAATTAATGATTGTTTTAAATTTAACTAATTGTTTTAACTAATGATATTTGGAATTTAGTTAATTCATTTTAATTAATGATGTTTTATAATTAAATAAATCATTTTAACAAATGATGTTTTTAATTAATTGTTTTGACTAATGAAGTTTGAATTTAATTAATCCAATTTATTTATGATTATATGAACTTAATTAGTTGTTTTAATTAATGGTATTTAAAATTTACTTATCATTTTAATTAATGATGTTTGAAATAAATTATTCATTTAAATTAACGATTATTCGGATTTAATGTTTATTAAAAGAAAATCTAAATACCTTTTAAAGATCACATAAAAGTTTTGACAAGATATGGGAAAATTTTGGGTAAGTTAAAAAGGAATTATAACTTGATTATTGGGATGTTAAGGTGGATAATCTTCTAGGTGTCGGTCTAATGTTGGTTTAGGCCTTCGGGGTCTAGCACTTGGAAAAATTATTCTCTTAACGTAGTCAGGAACTAATTCTAAAAGGAAAGCAAGGGGTTAAGCAATTAATTGAATAAGGATTAACAATTCTGTATACATTTGAGATAATAAATATTGTTTTAAAATTTAAAAATAATGATCTATAAATAAGAAAATCCTCTAAAAAGGATTATTTATAAATAAAGCTAAATGTGAATTGTTTTTTATTTATAGTAAACAATGTTTTAACGACAATTTTTTTACCCTTGTTTTTAATACACTTGGTATTATAAATTTTGCATTATAAAGAAAGGTTTGAAAGAGTATTTCTAAAAATGTTTTACCAATACTATAATTGGAAATCAAGCACATGTTTAGTTCGTTTTTAAAAGAAAAGGTTTGATTCGTTTATGGAAATGAATTATTTCTATAAAGCGAATCACTTATATGGAAATAATTTATTTGTATAATTAGCACTAAACATCGAAGAAGCAAACTTATCGCTATTGCAAAAGTTAAGAATAATCGTTGGGCATGACTTTGAGGTAACACTACGTTGACTTGTCTGGTATCATTGTTAACCAAGAAATAGTACAAGTTTGAATTCAATGAGTGGTAATAAATATACAAGACTTAATATCCATATACGAACGTTTTATATCCTGGATAGTTGGTATCTCAACTATTGGTTACTTCAGCTACTTTATTATCGTCATTCTAAGACGATTTAATACTCCGTTGAGCGCTGCTATACTTTGTCGGAAATGACTAAACCAAAAGCGCGAGAGGAAGCCAGGTTATGTGGGGTTTCCCCCATTAGGGTACTTTCACATCTCATCTAGTTTGGATTCGGTTGTGCACTTAGATATGAAAATATTCGGATTCTCGATAAGGTCCGGTGGGGTCCGGCTTGGTATTGTTCGAGAAGTGTCACAGAGTATATGAGCTTATCAGAAGTATATTACTAGAGGTATATTCCAAGGAGGTGCACCTTTCTAGTCATTTGTTGGAAAATTTCCTTTCCTTATTTGATTCAAATCCCCGAATCTGTTTATCTTTAATTTGCCACGAGTAGAGCCAACTCCTCTTTCGACATTTAAGTTTTGATTTAGTCCATTCTATCAAGTTGGACTGTTACCTTATTTTGTCCATTCTATCAAGTTGGACGGTTACCTTATTCTATCCATTCTATCAAGTTTAGACTGTCATCTTATTTTATCCATTCAATCAAATTCGAACTATTTCCTTGTTCAATCCATTCCGTCCAATTCGAATTTTACTCGGGTTATTTCCATTCTTTCAAGTCTGGTTTTAATATTAATTATGCTTCTTATTTGGATTTGTTTCTTGATATTTATTCTGCTCTTGCCTGTATGGATGTTATTCTTGTGAGATAAAACCCATTGCGCGTTAGCGGCATTGTCTCACAGAACTTTATATGTTCCCCTTTATTTGAGTTAACTCACGCTAGTATTTCCAGATTGATCTGGGTGTTATTTTATTATAATGCATGGTCAAACCGAGTATTTTCCTAGGTTGTCCTCGGTGTTATGGAGGTCTTGAAGGGGAGCTGAAGATTCACCTATCGTAGTATTTTATTTTCCGATGTATTATATAGTATACCTATCAGCATTTGTAAGGTCAGAATTTTATAACTGTCCAGCTGATAAGGTTTATTTTTAACTCCGATATACTCTGTATTTTTGGAGTGACAGTTTCTACAGTCCTTGTTATATTATATGTTGTCGATTCCGCTGTGAGATTCTGTTTTTGTAACATCCCCTATCTTGAGGCCCGAAGCTAAGCGCTACAGATGCTGCAGTCATCTATAGTATTAACTTCCAGTGACAAAATACGGTAATGTTAATGATATCCATAATATCAAAAGCACATGAATACGCAACAAAATCACAGATTCCAAAAACAACAGCTTTACTGATTACATTTCAAAAACATGTTTCATATTCAAATACATAATCCCAAACGCTTCCTAGGTTTTGATCAAATATAATTATTACAAAATACGCCAAGAGCGACATATGAAGATGCCCCCTTGGACGATCATAGTACTAAATAGACAAAAACTATGTTAATACATCACAACGGAAATAAAATATAACAACTCCTAAATAGCTAACATCAGCCTCCTGCTCGTCTCCAGAAGCTTTATTCGTCCACCTACAAAAACCTGTGAAAACCTTAACTCTCAATCTACTCAAATTAATTTTGAGCACCCGAGAGTTTAAGGGGAAAACATAAACTTCGAGTTAGACATAAAGCTGGTGTGACTAATACTATACATCTTGGTTTACTGATATTAAGTGTGACCACGCCGCTTAGCGAAACGGGTTTCCCCTTACTAATATCCCTTTTAAAAACATATCTTTTGTAAATTAAAATCCTGCAACCAAACTGGTAAAAGCAATAATAGCAATATCTTATATGCATATAAATCAAGTAATAAATGGACTATCTGTCCGAACACTATAGTTTTATTTGGCTAACTACTAACCGTTGGTTGACTTGGGTCTACTAGACAGAATAAATAATCTAACATCTGTTAGACTAACTTTTGGACGGTCTTTCCTTAACTTAATTCTCCAAGGGTCACTTGATCCTAATTGTTTTGCGAGCTCACCAATAACCTATACTTGTTCTCTATATATATATTCCTTTTTGTGTGCAACCATCTTGTAAGTCTTACCTGTGACTAAGCCCTAAACACTGGAATTTTGGACTAATTAGCTGGGTCCTATAGCTAATGTATATGGTGTGACCATATACCAGTCCTATCTGATATTTTAATATCTAAGTCATTTACTTAGGGTTAAATACCCATCATAATTTTCCTTGAAAACCTTTCAAATTGATTTAACCCTTTAAATCACACTTAAACAAGGAAAATATACTCTTTGCTTTACTCAAAGCTATTTTCCATGTTATACATATAATTTATCCAAAATAAATATATTGATGGTTACCTATCCCTCCAAAGTAAGTTAAAACCCTTTTTAACTTAAAAACTCTTAGGCCATAAAGTCAAGGTAACCATTCGAAACCTTTGTTTAAAAACTATAAACAACCCTTTCGAAACCATTGAAAGTACCCCTTTCGAAACATATTAACAACTATACCTTGAAACACTAGGCCGAAAGGCCAAAACATACCTTTCGAAACCTTTATAACAACCTTTCGAAATCATTGAAGGTATCCCTTCAAAACCTTTATAGGCCTTAGACATCCTCTTTTCAAAACTCTTTAATCTTGCCTTTCGAAAGCAATTGGAAACCTTCCATTTAAAATACTTTAAGTACCTTCTGAAACCATTAGGGAACCTCCCCTTCGAAACCTTTGTTTAAACCTTTCGAAAGCATTAAATTTCTTTACTCAAAACAAACCTTTCGAAAGCATTGGGTTCAAGTAAAAGCTTGTGGAACATAGTTTCGAAACTATTTAAAACCATTCTATTAGACACCTATGAGTTTATCTTTCAATGAACAATGGGTTATAAGTGAACTAATTCGAAAGCACTCTTTCGAATGCAATTTCCTAAGTAAAGAAGTGAATGGTGTCGAAACCTATCCCTTCGAAAGTATAGGAGAAGCGGCTCTAGTTTTAAAACAAAGGAACCCTTTTGAAAGCATTGCTTCGAAAGGTTGAGTGCGGCAGCTTAGGGTTTCGACCTCTTCAAAAGCTTCTTTATAAAACAAAGGCGTAACCTCTTTCAAAACCTTTCTTTAGAACATTTGACTAAGTCGAAAACATTCTTTTTGAAAACAAAGCAGGTGCATTTCCTTTCAAAGAAAAACAAGGTTTCTGTTTGTACCAAAATTGGGCACAACACTCTTCGGAAGTGTTTGAAGAGATAAAATGAAGAAAGTAAATGTAAAATGAGGATTATCTAACAAACACTCCAGACAATAATCAGAAAAACAGCAAAGAAGATAGAGATTTAGAGTGGTTCGGCATGTTGCTTACGTCCACTATGAAATGATTGATCTTTATTAACTTTTTCTTGCTGGTTACAGCTGATTGCAATAGTAAATCTCGAGTACAACAGTGAAATTCGAGTACAACGGTGAATTCGGCAGAGTCTGGACGTCAGAGAGCAAAAAGATCCCTTTTCTGTAGGCTTTGGAATGCTATTTATAGGCGTAGGCTGCAAATATCTCGCTCAGATCTCGGGAGACCTCTTCTGGCACGTGGGTGGGCCCACGCGATCGATCCCACGTGATTTGCACTCGGTCCGTGATCGATACGAACGAATTTTGTATCGATCAAGATTTGGTCCAATCGATTCGAAATTGGGCACGAACATTCTTTAGGTTGTACGTAAGCTCCTGTGAAAATTTGGTGGCATTTGGACTTGTAGGTTGTGAGTTATGATTGATGCAAATTCGAGTCTTTGATAGGCTGTTTAGTTCGTATCGATACCCTTCGTATCGATCTGTTCGTATCGGTCTGAGCATGTGCCTGCGAGTTGACGTGGCGCTAGTTTCTAGGATCGATCCACATTTCATGCCGAATCGACCGAGTATTTCCAAGGTTTTCGCCTCGTTCGTATCGATCTTAATTGTTTTGTTCGTATCGGTCGGTCGCATTGCTCTTTTCGTATCGATCAGTTGCGTTGCCTTGTTCGTATCGATCGATTGCATTGTTCTATTCGTATCGATCAATTGCATTGTTCTATTTCGTATCGATCGATTGCGTTGTTCTGTTCGTATCGATCGATTGCATTGTACTTTGTATCAGTGGGAAGTGTTGATTTCATATCGATTTGTGGTTGATCGATACAAAGCATGTTGGAACTTAATCGATACGAACTAGACACTCGCACTGCAGTTGATGGATACGAAGTAGGCAATAGCCGACCGATTCGAAGTGAGCCTGTCTGCCGATGGATACGAAGAAGACCATCTTCGATGGATACGAACAAGACGGTTGCATGGCGATGGACACGAAATCCTAGATATGTGATGGATACGAAATCGACCGATGCAAAATGATGGATGTGGCTTGATCGATACGAAATGATGGGTACAAACGAGTTGGTTTCCTTGACTTGTATTGATCATATCTTGAGCATACGAACCCGGATTGACTCGAAATTTGGAACATTGGTTTTCGTAGCTTTGCTTGTCGTGTCATGCCAATTGTAGCTCAATTCGGACTCGGACAAAATTCGTCGACATCCATAGTGAGCCTGCGTATAACCGTTCTTCGGGACGGATTGTCCTCAGTTTCCAGTTAAGTTCTTGGTATCATGGCCTTGCCAAAAGGCGGGATAACATTTGCCCCCCAAAGTACGTCTTGTGAGAACATGACGTGCTTTGAAAAGCTGCAATCTCTATTCTGAACAGTTTTATCTGACTTGTTGACCGGTAGTTGTCTTTTCATCGAAAGATGTAACGTTTGATGGATCTTTAATAATATAAATAATGAATTGTTGACCGCCAATTATTGTACTATGCACTATTGTAACTGAGTTTTGAATGATAGCAAACTGTTGTTTGTTGTTGTAATTGTCGTCAGGTGAGTATTCAATTCCTGTGAATTTTAAAAATTAGACATTAGCCCGTTATATATGTATGCATGTTAACCCGACTCTCGTTAACTTTCGTACGTTCATGAGTCGTCGATTTTTTTTTGTCGAATTTCGTTGAATCGATGTGAAATTCGAGTTGTAGCAACGATGGATAGTCGTTTTAAGTAATTTCTTTCGCATCGATCGTCTCTTGGATCGATCCGAGAAGTTGGAATGCATGCTTCGTATCGATGGCCATCGATACAAAATGGACAGTCTTCGGAGATGTTTCATATCGATGGATATGAAGTCTTGTGTCTCGAAGTTGGTGTATATGAGATTGGTGTTTCGTATCGATAGAGTTGATTTGTCCAGATATAATTTTGCAGTGATCTTCATATCGAGGGACTTATGATGGATACGAATAGAGCAGTTGGTCCTCTAGGTATCATTCGTATCAATGGATATAAGTCTTCATGGGCTATACATTGATGGATATGAATAAAGCAGTTCGTATCGATGCGATTAAGATGGACTTGAATGTCGATAAGACTCGAGTTGATGGATACGAATAGCTCCTTTCGTATCGATCATGGGAGAAACATGTGTCTACCGGTCGAGACAACTGGTAGGCGAATCGTTTCTCTTCGGTTCTTGAGTCCATATAAAAGCGTTTGGGACTTAGCCAAAATTTTCACTTGCGTTTGTTTCCATATACTACCTTCGTATCGATAGAGAGATTGAGAAAAGGAAAACTGTTCTCGCCTTCGAATCGAACCAAACCTCCACTCCCTTAAACTAATTGTTGAAATCAGGTAATTAATCGAAGAACTCGCGTTAAGAATGATGAGACTCGAGTCCAACTGCTAATCCATCCGTATCCACGGCCGATTCTGGTGATGAGGAGGCCGTAGATGATCGGAGCGAGGTCGAGTTTGAGCAGCGGCATGGCATCTGCCTGAGGAAGAAGAAGGGGCGAAGGAGTGAGGGATACGAACAAAATTGCTCGTATCGATTGGGGACGAGGGAGAAATTCATATCGATCTTGGATACACTGGAGTCTCATATCGAATGTACGAGTTGTCTCGTATTGATGGCTGAGTGTACGTTCGTATCGATCTGTCGATGGTTGGCATTCGTAATTATCGGGCCTGGCGATTGATACGAACCAAAGGACTTTGCATCGATACAAAATCAACCTTTGGTGATCGATACGAAACGTTGTTCCATGATCGATACGAATTTATGTCTGCCATGGCCGGAACGAACTTGTTCTTGGTGATCGATTCATGTTCAAACCGTGACTGATAAGAAATCTTTGTATATTCGCACATTTGACTCCAGCGAGCTTCAGCCTTGCATAACTGTTCATAACTGTGTAATTGCATATTTGACTGCCCTTCGAAGCTCCTCGATGGAACTGTAATTTGACAAACTTAACGAACTCCAGCACGGATCATTCTCCGAAGTCAGGATGGCACGGTTGTGACAGTCAGCAATGACGGTCACTCCGGTTGAATCTTGAAGTCTAGTCATTTTAACATCTTTAGAACTTGAAGAAATTTAAAGCATTATGTAGCACTACACTACAGAACACATTCACGCACTTCACACTGGGGAACACACGGGCTAATTATCATCTAATGATGGTTTTTAATAAGTTGATTAGCTATGGAATCCACAAGTTCTCAACAGCAAGAGCTTCAAAGTTCATCATCTTTTATCCTAGAAATACCGGCCATCGCAGCCAAAGTTATAGATCCAGCTCCGGACGAGCTGCCTGGTGCCATGTTTATCATGAATCCACAAGATTATGTGCCATCTAACGTCTCCGAAGATATGCTGGGACGAATATGTCTAGGGCATGGTCTACCATTGGACGACGTATTATTACCAGGACCGAATGATAGATTGCATGCTCCCCCAAAGGGGTTTACGACCTTTAATCGCCATGCATGTACAGCGGGAACACTTCCTCTGTTTAATCAGTACATTAGAGAAGTGCTATCTTTCTTTGGAATCACCCCATCATAGTTACACCCGAACGGATATGCTCTGCTCAACAGTCTGTTCATTGTATTTATGGAGCATCTTTTCCGACCTCCGATCCTGATCGAAATTAGATACTTATTCAACGTTAAGAGTCAGGGAGATAGTCCCTCGTTCACATTCCTAGATGCAGTCAGGAATTATCAAGTCGTGGCCGGCTCCTGGACCAGACTGAGTTACTTTAAAACTGAGTGGTTCTATGTCTGATGCCCTCCAGGATTTGCTAGCCGATGGTTAGTCAGACGTAAGTGCTGCAATCTTTTCTAGTAGTTAACGAGATAATCATAGCTGATATTAAAACTAATGTCTTTTTTCCTTTACAGCTGTAATTCCACGACCTGAGGGCGTGCATTTTAAAGAAATAATACGGGTCCTCCAAGAAGTTCCAAGCGAGATGAGAGAAATCGAGTCGGTGCTCACCGATATGAACTTAAGAATTCTTGGATTAATCGAACAAAACCAAAGTATCAGACTAGAGGGAACGCTTAGGGCAGTCCCGACGAAGCGGGTAAAGCGTAAAGCGCCCGAGGTCATAATTGCTGAGGAAGGTGATGAAGAACACACGCCTACAAAGACGAAACCGTGGCCGGGCCTTCTAACAGTCTTCAGGGTTCAGAGGGAAAGAGAAAAGGCATGACAGTTGCTCACAAGCGCCCTAAGTCTTTGAGGTGGAAATCAGTAGTGGTGTCTTTGCTGGCCTCCAGCGTTAGAATCCCATAAGCCTCTCCCTCACCAATAGATTTTCCTTTTGAAAGGCTTGCCGACATTCCGATTCCGGACGATGTGTCTCTCCAATACGACACCGGATTGGAAGGGCTTCAGAGCGCCTTAGATTTAGGCGAGGCATTTCCTGCAAGTGTAACCGATATAACCGGTCGGTCGGGGGGTTTACACATACATGCATTCACTTCACGACACTACACGATTTCCAGTCCCGAGCTATTCACTTCCAAAGATCACTAACTTTGTTGTTCTTCCCTTTTTACAAATTCAATGAATTGGCGAGAGTCTATGCTCGGCAGTCTCCGTTCAGCGCGTCAATCATTGAGCTCGTATTATGAGTCTCGTTGAAGGGTGGATGATAGAAACCGTAATCGCGGTTATTCTAGTCAGTAACGCTGCGAGAGGGATAGAGACAGAGATTACGGAGAACCAAGATATTGATTTCGATCGCGTTCTCCACCCCCTTGACTCCCTACACAACCTTCTACTCACGGCACACATCCCCCGGAGCCTCCACGCCAAAAACCATCTTCTCATGCTCCGAGGTTCGAGTCTCAGCGTCGTAAGACTGAGGCCGAACCTCCCACTGTTGCCGAACAAGCCATCACTGAGCCCACCGGGGAAGGGACAATCAGAATTGCCCAGTTAAGAAAAGATTTCCCGAACATATGTATTGACGGCTTCATCTTCCCCCCCACCCCCCACTTAAAGAAAATTCCATCAGAAGTAGAAACCACGATGCATGACTATATTCATGACATTTATACATAGTATAAGGAGTGGATGAAAGCTGCAGATAAGGCATCAGTGGTGGCTTTCGAGCGGGCTAAAATAATTGAAAAGTTAGAATATGATCTCACCTAGAAAGACCGCATCGTCCAAGTGCTTAACGATGAAGCCGAGTCCTCTCGAAAATCAGAAATAGAGGCCACCAAAAAGGCCGATGAGGCGAACTTGGCTATGGAGAGGATGAGGCAAACACACTTTGCTTTGGTGGAGCAGATGGGCCACTAAAACACCACAGTTACCGCTGAGAGGGATGCTGCTCTGAAAGAACTCAATGAGCTAAAAGCCAAATTTTCCGAAATCATCAAGGAAAAAGATGATGCAAATAAAGTAGCCCAGGAGGCGTGTGAGCAAGCCGTAGTGCTTCTGGGCGAGCGGGATGCGGCAACGGCTAAGGTTCGGGAGGTGGAGACTAAGGTCAAGGAGGAAGTCCAAATGGCGGAGTCCAGGCTAGAGGCTGATATCGAAGATCTCCTCATCACTTACAATGCTAACGTTTTGAAGCATAGGAATCTAGCCTGGCTCGATAATTATCCGACACATCTATACAACGCCTGGAGCCGATTAGTAGGAGATGAAAAGGCTGCCCACCAAGCTGAATCGATCGATGAGTTCAAGCTCGAAAAATGAGTGTTGAGCGAAGACGGGCGGAAAGTTCTCCACGATGCCATGATTTCATATGAGAAGGAGAAGCTTGGCGCTTAGCATTTGGAAGCTGGGGAGGGTTCCGGCGTCGAGCATCATGATACAAGTTCTGAAACTCCAGTGCCGACTCAGCCCGAATCCACACCTACAGTAGATCCTCAGCCCATTCCTGCTTATAATCCGAATCAACTGCAGATATCTCCAGCTCGCATGCAAGTCTCTGAGGCAGTTCCGCCACCCGCGAGCCAAACTAAGGAAGGTACTCCGAACATTCTCTTTGCTTATCCAAAATCAGAAGCGTCACCTGAAGTAATTATTAACAGTTCTTCTTTTGCTTTTATCCAGTGATTGAAGCTACACCGGTTGTGCTTCCTACAACTCAAGAACCACATCATATGCATGAGGCCATTATAACTGAAGCGACCACCACAACGACCACGACACCGACCGATGGAGCGCAGGGGAGCACACTTATTTTTGATGAGCAGATGATGGAGGAACTCCTCGGTCATCACAGTGACCCTTTTGCAGACTTGCCGTTCGTTATGGGTAGAAGCGTTCCGATGACAAGTTCTTCGGCTCCAACTGCGAGAGTTCCTGGCGATGCACAAACGCTTCATGAGGAGGAAATCATAGCTGAAATCAATGCTAAAATGGAAGCAGCTGCGCGGGGCAGTGGTTTTGGCGGTGGAATGGCTAGACCTGGTCCAGCCACTTTGCGGATGATATCTCCGGGAGGAACGGTCATTGAGACGAGCGCGCCTACCCCACCTCCTTCTGTTGATCCTGTCCCTCCGACTCGCCTGCAGGAAGCATTCCAATACACTTGAGTTCGGAGGAGGATGTTGATATAATGCCCCCTACTAGAGATCGACCGCCAAAGAGCAAGGGTTCAAAAAGAAAACCGAGTGAGAGCTCCAGCGGGTCAACACCGAAGAGGAAACCGAAGAAGAAAAAATAATAGACACATCTCTTTGGTTCATTTTTGAGTAGATAGGAATTTCTTTAGCTTTTGTTGGCCGTGTATAGATGCAGGCTCGGCCCCAGCTAGTAGAATTTTTTGGATAAACTTGTACTTAGTTTCCTTCTACTAACAGTTGAAATGAAATTCCATTTCGTCTTTAGTCTCGACTTCTGTTTAATTGCTTAAGTGTTTCAGCATTTTAACTCCAGTCCGGTACGCTTGCGAAGTTCCTACCGTTGGATTGGATCTGAGTTTATTTGTTAAGTCCTGAAGTCACGACAATGAGTGATGACTGAACGTCAATTTGGACTCCGATGTTGCACTGTCTCAATCACTGATTGACACTTAAGTTCTGCCCCCAGTTTCAGGGACCAATTGTAAGATCAAGTGGCAATTGCACTCCTCTTTCAACTCATCGAGCTTAACGTCGTCAAATTGATGTTGAAATAAAGAAATTCGAGTGGTCGAATCGCACTCGTTCATCTGTTGACGATTGCATCCACGCTCCGGGGATTTGCATTCGTACGTCGGCGGTCGGGCTCGCCTGCTTGAGTTTCAAGGATACGTCCACGCTCCGAGGACTTAAGTCATTTTCATGGGTGATCAGTCACACCCGCTTGATGTTTGTAACGATGTCCACACTCTGGGGACTTAGATGGATTTGTGGGTGGTCAGTCACACCCGATTTGCATTTACACTCTAACCACGCTCCAGGGACTTAGAGTTGTTTTACGGACGGTCAATCCCAATCCGGTTTGTGTTCAAACTCCAATCCACTCTTCGGGCATTTTAAGTCAACGTTTATACTTCAATTCGTGCTCTAGGAATTTGGAGTTGGTGTTTATGTTGACACTCTGGTTCACACTCTGGGAATCGGAGTTAGTTAATGTTTATACTCCAGTTCGCGCTCTGGGAATTTGGAGTTAACCGAAAGATGGTCAGTCACATCTATTCAAGCTTTAGGATTTCGTCCGCACTCCGGGAACAACGAATTTATCAGGATCGTGGATGGTCGGTTCACATCCACCCTGAGTTAACAAGTGATGTCATTAGATGGACGGATCCATCCTCCTCAAACTTGGTCAAGATACGAGCAAAGTCATTAGGTGGACGGATCCACCCTCTTCGAAACCGTATTTGTAAGTTTATACTCCAGTTCACACTCTGGGAATCTGGAGTTGGTTAAAGGATTGTCGCATATCAATCCATTTTTGACTTCAGTGTGATGACTTATCCCCGAGCTCGGGTATCATCTAGCGAGTAACCGGTCGTATCACATTCACTCCCTATTTGAATAAATTCCACCGTCGGGTGGAATTTAGCTCTCCGTGCATAGTGATAGTTGTACGACGCATTCAATAAACCACAGCTCTGGCTCGAAGAGATTGCATTTTATTGCTGAAATAAGAAAATACGGCAAAATCAGTTGCCTTATTACAAATTCAAATTTCGAAATGCAGAAACAAATTGCAAATGAGAAATAAACTGAATAAATAAACAGAGCCTGTCGTATGTAGTAGCGACGAAGACTTTCGCTGTTCCAGGCTCTCGAAAGAGTGAGACCGTCAATGGTTGATAATTTGAATGTACCATCTCCGAGCTTTTGTTCGATGGCATATGGTCCTTCCCAAGTTGGCTTCATATGAGAAGGGACCAGATAAATTCTCTTAAGGACGAGATCATCGAGTTCAATGGTTCGGGGTCGGACCTTGGCATTGTATAATCGGGCGAATCGACCTCGGTATGCGGCTGCTCTCAAATCAGCCCCTACATGCTTCTAATCCAATAAATCCAGAGATTCGGCAAGTAATATAGCATTTGTCTTCGGATCATAGTATGTCACACGATGAGAAGGCACTTCTAATTCGACTGGAATAACAGCTTCTGAACCGTAAGAAAGAGAAAACGGAGTGTGGCCGGTCATGGATTTGTCGGTTGTTCGGTAAGCCCATAAAGCCATAGGAAGTTCATCGGCCCACTTGCCCTCGGCCTTTTCCAGTCGTTTCTTCAGAATAGACTTTATAACTTTATTAACGGCTTCGACTTGTCCATTCGCTTGAGGGTGTGCGACTGCGGAAAATTTCTTCTGAATGTGGAATCGTTGACAGAAGTCGTTAAATTCAGCACTGTCGAATTGGGTCCCGTTATCAGCGATGATAGTATTTGGGAGACCAAATCGGTAGATGATGTTGCGCACTACAAAGTTGATCACCTTCTTTGTTATAATTGTAGCAAGGGGTTCAGCTTCCGCCCACTTGGTGAAGTAATCAACTGCTACGATGGCGTACTTCGCACCACCTTTGGCTAGAGGTAGAGAGCCAATAATGTCAATGCCCCATACTGCAAACGGCCATGGACTGACTATTTGAGTTATTTTGGTAGGTGGGGCCCTTGGATTCGAGCATGCTTCTGGCACTTGTCGCACTTTCTGGCGGAATCCGATGCATCGCGATTTACGGTTGGCCAATAGTATCCATATCTGAGTACTTTCTTGGCAAGGGCTTGCCCCCTCGGTGTGACAAAATTGGCGGTGTGGAAAGATGTTGAATTAGTGCTCGGAATGCGCCCACACATTCTGTAGTCCATTCAAAGTTTCCTTTTCCTTTTCGGATCAGATCAAAGAAGGGAATGCATTTGTCAGTAGACTTTGAAATGAACCTGCTCAGTGCTGCTACCTTCCCGTTGAGACTCTGGACTTGCTTTATAGTTTTCGAAGTTTCAAGGTTTCTAATCGCCCAGATCTTTTCGGGATTGGCTTCGATTCCTCGAGCGTTGACGATAAACCCAAGGAATTTTCCTAATGCGACCCCAAAGTGACATTTCAATGGATTAAGCTTCATTCTGTATTCTCGGAGGATATTAAACATTAACTCCAGGTCTCTGATGTGATCATGGTTTTAAATCTCCTATATATCGCCCGAGATCTCCTCCGAGATCTCCTCCGAGATCTCCTTTTCACACTTAAACGAGACGAGACATCAAATCTCCTCCATATCACCCTCGACACTCATCTCGTTCGAGATATTCAAATCTCACCCGAAATATGGATCAAAATCTAAATCCGAGATTTCACCCGAAATTATACATTTTCTTATTTTGCATAATATTTTTTATTTTCATATTCATTCAAAAGAAACTACTAAATCCAATTATAATTTACCAAATTCTTGAACATATTCTTTACTTTTTATCTTATTGAGTCATAGCGAAAGGTTTCACTTCTTTATTATGTTCAAATAAAAGGATATTATTCAATCATTACCAAATCAATTAAGCTAATCAAGCTACTACTCTTCTAAAAATATTCCTTTTTCCATGTAAATCAAGTATGTTACCATTTTTATTTTTACTAAGAAAGTTATAACCGTTAAATAAAATTTTGACACATAAGGACATCCGAGATATTCCCAAGATGCATTATAAGACCCGAGATGTCAATCCGAGATGTACTCCCGATATCTACTCATCTCGTCTGAGATCTCCCCCAATACGAGATAACTTGTGTAAAAATTCCGATACGAAACGTGACCAAAATCCGATATTTAAAACCTTGGATGTGATCAGTGGAGAATTGTGACTTGACTAGCATGTCTTCCATGTATACCTCCATGGTTTTCCCAATCTAATTGGCGAACATTTGATTAACTAATCGTTGATAATTTGCGCCAGCATTCTTGAGTCCAAAAGGCATAACTTTATAGTAGTAGAGTCCCACATTGGTCATGAAGCTGGTATGCTCCTGGTCGGGTAAGTGCCTTGGTATTTGATTGTAGCCGGAATACGAATCCATGAAGGATAAGAGTTCATGTCCGGCCGTTGAATCTACGAGTTGATCAATTCGAGGAAGTGGAAAACTGTCTTTAGGGCTGGCTTTATTCAGGTTAGAGTAATCGATGCACGTTCTCCATTTCCCATTTGGCTTTCGGACGAGTACAGGATTTGACACCCATTCCGGATATAATGCATCTCGAATAAATCCATTCAATTTAATCTTGTCTACTTCTTCCTTAAGGGCGGCAGATCTCTCTGGATCCATACCACGCCTTTTTTGTTTGACCGGGACGTGCTGTGGGTCAATGTTCAATGCGTGGCTCGCGATGTCCGGCAAGATCCCACACATATCAGAATGCATCCAGGAAAACACATCATGGTTTGCCCGAAGAAATTCAACCAATTCCTTTTGCATTTGTTGGCTTAACTGAGATCCAATCTTTATCATTCTAGAATCATCGCCATCATTGATCGGAACATCGATCGTCAGTTCGGCTGGAGAAGCTTGACTGTCTTTACTTTCGTCTTCACTTTCGGTGTCTCTCGGGTCAAGATATCTTTGGAATTGGTTGGGGTGCCCAAGCCTAGGCCCAGGCGTCAATTGTCAATTATCAACAAAACGGACACAGAGAGATTCCTCTACGCCCTTTCCTTTCTCTTTTCGCTGCGCCTCGCGCAGCTCGGCAACATAACAAGCTCGTCCAGCAGCCTGATCTCCTTGAACGACTCTAACTCCACGATCAGTGGGGAACTTTAGAGTCAAACACCATGGGGGCAATAGCAGCCCCGAACTCAGCTAGGGCCGGTCGGCCCAAGAAAGCATTATATGGCGAGTTTATATCCAAAAAAACAAACTGCAGTATCCGGATTCTCCACCATTCTCCAATACCTAACTCCACTGGCAATTCCACCACTCCAGTGGGTATAGTTGCGCTCTCATTGAAACCATGGATACGGTACTGACAAGGTTTCAAATCTTTAGTCTCCATTTTCATCTGGTCATAGGCTCGCTTGAACAATATATTAACAGAACTTCCACCGTCTACCAAGATCGTCTTCATCCAATCAGGACCTACTTGAGCTGATATGACAAGTGGATCGATGGTTGGGGATTCGATCCTATCGGCATCTTTGTCTCAGAAGACGATGTCGTCAGTCATCATCTTTTATTGCTTGGCCGGAGCCCCATCTTCCAAACTACTACAACATTCGATGCTCGCATGCCTAATAGAACTGGCATACGACTCCATTTCCTTCCAGCTTCGTTCTGCTGGATGAGCACCACCACTAATGGTATTTATCACCAACCTCCCACTAGTGTGAGCGGGTTCCTCCTGTCTTGCCTGATTCGGTGTATGGTTCTGATTCGATGGGCCCGCACCTCCTGACTACGGCACCCGCACAAACTGTTCTAACTTCCTTTCACATATTAAATTTTCAATGAGATCCTGCAAATGACGGCATTCATTTGTGTTACGGCGATAACTTTCGTGGAATCTGCAAAACTTCCCTGTCTGAATCTATTTCTCCGATGACTGTTTCGGAGCAGGCTTCTTATACTGAATTGTATTGCAAGTTTGTAGATACACATTTTCCAATGACGTGTTCAGAGGGGTATAATTATCAAACATAGGAGCCCTACGTCGCGGACCACGGTTCTGATCCCGTTTTCTATTTTGGTTACCATTGTCTTTCTGCTTATTTTGTTTATTCTGAATGTTCGATTGCACTTTCCCGAAGCTCTCCCCGGATTGTTTAACAGCAATATTACTCTGAATTCCTTCCATACTAGGCCCCGCATCATCCTTCTTCCTAGACTGTTTCGCATCCTCCCTTCTCAAGAATTGGGCTGCCTTGGAATAGAAATGGTCCAATGATGCAGGGGGTTTTCCAAGCAACCAGTTGCCAAATTTGGAATCGGGGTCAATCCCCTTAGTCAGTGCCATAAGAATAGAGTTATCATTAGGGTTGCTGATCTCAGCACATGCAGCATGAAATATCTTTAAATAATGCCTGAGTGTCTCTCCAGGAGCATGAGTGACACTAGATAAAGTATTAACTTCCTTCGGTCTTGCAACATGCATATGGAATTGCTCGATAAACTTTGTTGCCAGCTTGTCAAAACTAGAGATAGATCAAGGTGGTAATCGGGTAAACCACATAGTCGCTATGCCCCCCAAAGAGATCGGGAAGCTTTGGCACTTAACTGCATCATCAGCTCGTGCAGCATTCATCAGCCATTCATACTTTAAGATGTGTTGATTGGGATCAGAGCTCCCCTTATAAACGGGTAAAGTCGGCATCCTGAATCGCCGAGGTGGTTCAGCATAGAATATCTCATTAGTAAAAGGAGTATGACTCTGGGAGATTACCCCATCGTCATTAGTGAGGCCTTGACTGTCTCGGATCATTTGACGGATCATCGTCGGAATGTCGGGCATCTGGACATTTTGAGCATGTTGGGCCAAGGTGTGGTCGGGTACCACAATGCGAGGAGGGGTCGGTCGCTGTCGACGGTCCATGTCTCGCCTCCTTGGTTCTACATCTTTGAGGACGTAAGGTTCGGGAGTGTGGTTACGTTGGCGGTGGGTCGGATCCGTTCGGTTCCAAGCGTCAACTCCCAAATCAGTAGCCGTGGCAGTATGGTTATCAATAATATGGTATGGGGTAGCGCCTCCTCGGGAGGAGGGTCCAGTCTGATGGCTGGTGGACGGGCCAACTCTCGGTTGCCCAAGACTCAATGTATTCTGATGCCTAGTGGAATGTGTGTAACTTCCATCCAGTCGCGGGCGTGTGGATCTATGATGGTAATCAGAAGAGGCTGAATTTTCGGTGGATGAATAGGAAGCCTGATCCCTTTTGGATTTCCTTCGTCTTTGACGGTTTAGCTGGTTGGTCAATTCCACATTAGCACGGAGCTGTTGAGTGAGTTGCTGGTGGCTCTGAGTCAGTTCTTGCATTAGCATCTGGAATTCTTCCCTGGTGACAGGGCCTTACGGATCTGATGGTCCGGCAGCATTCTAGTCAGCTGGAGGTGGTTGTACGGGATTATGTCTGTCCCATCCTTCTGGATCTGCAACTGTAGAAGTAGTCCTTGTGTTAACCATGGTGGATAGTGAAGCTCTTTCCTAGATTTGATGCAAATCTGAATAGGATGGAAGAACTTTAATCTTTGAAATCTGGATCTTCTTCTTAGATTTGTGCAATCCGATATCGATAGTAGATCCAATGAGTAGGAGAAAATCTGTGTTTTCCCAATGAAAGCACCAAAGTGTTTATACCGAAATTGGGCACAACACTCTTTGGAAGTGTTTGAAGAGATAAAATGAAGAAAGTAAATGTAAAAAGAGGATTATCTAACAAACACTCCAGACAATAATCAGAAAAACAACAAAGAACACAGAGATTTAGAGTGGTTCGGCGTGTTGCCTACGTCCACTATGAAATGATTGATCTTTATTAACTTTTTCTTGCTGGTTACAGCTGATTTCAACAGTAAATCTCGAGTACAACAGTGAAGTTCGAGTACAACGGTGAATTCGGCAGAGTCTGGACATCAGAGAGCAAAAAGATCCCTTTCTGTAGGCTCTAGGATGCTATTTATAGGCGTAGGCTACAAATATCTCGCTCAGATCTCGGGAGACCTCTTCTGGCATATGGGTGGGCCCACGCGATCGATCCCACGTGATTTGCACTCGATCCGTGATCGATACAAACGAATTTCGTATCGATCAAGATTTGGTCCAATCGATTCGAAATTGGGCACGAACATTCTTTAAGTTGTACGTAAGCTCCTGTGAAAATTTGGTGGCATTTGGACTTGTAGGTTGTGAGTTATGATCGATGCAAATTCGAGTCTTTGATAGGCTGTTTAGTTCGTATCGATACCCTTCATATCGATCTGTTCGTATCGGTCTGAGCATGTGCCTGCGAGTTGACGTGGCGCTAGTTTTTAGGATCGATCCACATTTCATGCCGAATCGACCGAGTATTTCTAAGGTTTTCGCCTCATTCGTATTGATCTTAATTGTTCTGTTCGTATCGATCAGTCGCATTTCTCTGTTCGTATCGATCGGTTGCGTTGCCTTGTTCGTATCGATCGATTGTGTTGTTCTGTTCGTATCGATCGATTGCGTTGTTCTGTTCGTATCGATCGATTGCATTGTACTTTGTATCAGTGGGAGATGTTGATTTTGTATCGATTTGTGGTTGATCGATACGAAGCATGTTGGAACTTAATCGACATGAACTAGACACTCGCGCTGCAGTTAATGGATACGAAGTAGGCAATAGCCGACCGATTCGAAGTGAGCCTGTCTGCCGATGGATACGAAGAAGACCATCTTCGATGGATACGAACAAGACGGTTGCATGGCGATGGACACGAAATCATAGATATGTGATGGATACAAAATCGACCGATGCGAAATGATGGATGTGGCCTGATCGATACGAAATGATGGGTACGAACGAGTTGGTTTCCTTGACTTGTATTGATCATATCTTGAGCATAGGAACTCGGATTGACTCGAAATTTGGAACGTTGGTTTTCGTAGCTTTGCTTGTCATGTCATGTCAATTGTAGATCAATCCGGACTCGTACATAATTCATCGACATCCATAGTGAGCCTGCGTATAACCGATCTTCGGGATGGACTGTCCTCGGTTTCCAGTTAAGTTCTTGGTATCACGGCCTTGCCAAAAGGCGGGATAACAGTTTCGACCCCTTCAAAACCCCTGTTTCAATTCTATACCTTTCGTCTATCTCTAATCCACTACATACCAAGGCCTTTGATACCATGTGTATTGGATTCGACTTAGGTGGAGGCGATAGTATGAAGTCGAAAGGTAGCTGCCGAAAGTAGCGAAACGACAAAACCTTATAAAAACTGATTTTTAACTTTAAAATGTAATTTCTTTTCAACTAACCTACTTTGTTTGTCAACATATAATTGGTTGCCAATTTCTTTTCCAAAATCTATTCTAAAAGTGCTGCCGAAATTTAGAATTAAACAATTTAAAACATTTACAAATTGCCTTTTCTCCTATTATAAACATATAAAACATCTAATTCCCATACCTTAAATAATTTTATATACTTATTAGAACACTTAGGAAAATTCTCCAAAAATTCCCCTAAATTTCTTTTAATATGCTTTCCAACATACATAAATTTATAACCCAAAACCAATATAGAATAGCCGTAATTAATTTTAAACCCAATTACCATTTTCTTCACTAGAAAATTCATGGTAAATCTACATTAATTCAGAAAATTATGAAACTTGGAACCCATCTCTAAAATATTATTTCTGACCTCTTATCAAAATCACAAGGTATTTGGATGTCATTTAATAGGTTTTTCAAGTTAAACCTTAACATAAAATCTATATGAAATAGCATAAATCATCAACAAGCATATATATCCATTTTAACAATCAAAACATGGCAAATCATTTAAAAAATAATTTTGGATCTCAACTATAACAAAAAATATGAGATGTAACCTATTATTCACCTTTAGCTTGTTGTTAAGGAGTTGAGATTTGATATTGGATTAAGTTGATTAAGCTTCCTTCTTTTGATGCTAGCTTTATCTTCCTCTTACTTCTTCTTAATGGTGGCCGGCCTCTTCTTGTATTTAATTTTTGCTTATGAACGTGTAAAATGAAGTGGTATGAGGGTTTAGGGTATATGAATATAACTTATTCCTACTTTGCCCTTATCTATTTCATTTTAATCCCCTTTTAGTTCATTGTTCATTAGGCATGGCTACCTTATATTAACACAAATCTCAATCCCTTAACCATTTACATTATTTCATTTAATTTAACTAATAAAATGTCCTAAATGATGTTAATTAAAATTAGGGTCGTTATAGTTTTTCTTTGTTCTTTGTCCTTTTCTTTTTATTTACTCTAACAATCTGCCCTTTTGTCGAATGGATGCGCGATATTGGAATACAGTGGTAGTGTTCGCTGTCGACTTTCGATGGTAAAAAAGACGGGTCGTTACAAAGTGGTATCAGAGCTGAAGGTTAAGCGAGAACCTTGGCTTTGGTAGAGTTTGGCTCATTAGAGATAGGGTAAGTGACACCCTAGAATGAGTTTGAGAGTATTATATATATGAGAGCATATTTGTTAATGTTATAAAAACATATTATGTTAATTGGTCTATTGATTTTTTATGAATTTTGGTCGAGACATGAGACGTGAGATGCTAGAGTATCGATAGGGATTTCTAAACACTCGACTAAGGCCAACGGACATGGTATTGAATTTTTAAAATTTTTGGCAAATTAAATATTTTTCCCAGGATTATATTTTATCTATATAAAGGAATAATTTTCAAAACTTTATATAGTTATAAAGTGTGTTGGTTTAAATGTGATAATATTTATTTATTATCACTATTATTTGTTCAGTTATGCTTAATTTAAATAAGAAGCATTGATTGTTGTTTGTTAGTTGCAAAATGGTGCTCGGTTTATCTAGGAGCATTTATTGCTTTGATTTAAAATGAACCCTTTGTGAATTAATTTTCACAATTTGACTATAAGGTGTTCGAAGAATATGTTAAGTTAAAATTCACCTTTTAATAATGGTGGGTTAAGGATTAAACTTTAATAAAAAGTTGTTAATTAATCCAAAATGGGGGATAGGATATTTAGAGAATAAATATTCGAGATAATTCTATTATATTAAGGAAGGGTTATTATAATATGAAATGATTTTTTATATAAAGGAAATTTTATATAAATTTAGTTTGTAAAATTTGTTTAAAAAAGGATTTTTGAAAATAATTTCAAAATGATTTTGAGAAATGAATAATAGTACTTTTGATAGTATTTAAAAGTAAAAATATGCTGGGAAGTAAAATTTTAAATGGAATGCATTTTCTTTGGGATAATTAGAAGGAAATTATTTCGATTAGTTTTGTGGTAATCTGAATAATCTTCTAAGTGATGATCGGATGTTTACTTAGGCGAATGTTATGAGGTACTTAGTAAATTATTCTCCTTATCATCGTACGATCGAAATGAGTTCTAATCCGAATAAACCCAAAGTGGGTTTTAATAAATAAATTATTTGAGGTATACAAAATATATGTCTTATGCTTTCAAAGATGAGTTTTGGAAATTTCAAATCGGGGATTTAAAATTTTAAGTTCCTATAAAGGAAATTGATTTCAAAATAAAAAGTACTTTTGGTAAGAGATTATTTTAATTGATAAGGTTTTTCCCTTAAATAAGATAGGGGAGAATTTAACACAGGTAAATTGGGTAAAATTAAATAAGAAGGTTTTGATAAACATTGTTATATTAAAACTATATAGTTTTTTAAAACATCTAAGTAGCATAAACTATTTGCAATTATTGGGCCAACCCATAAGACATCATTCATTTTAACACTCTAACTTAAAGAGGTTACTAAGTTGACTCGGCTTTAAGAAACCTTAATTTCATTTGATCCCCATCTAGATCTTTGAAAAAGTAAAATAAAATTTTTATGCACTCTTAGAATATAGAAGAGTATTATACAAGTGAATAAAGTGGAATAAGTTATTATTTGATGTTTTATAAAGAAATGAATTTATAAAATATTTTAAAACTTAGGTGAGAATATATAAATAATTTTAGTATTGAATAAAAATACTAAGTAAAAATATAAGTGATTTAGGAAAAAAATTAATATAATTAAGAAACTTATAAAATATAGAGTATAACTTTCCATTTTGTCCGAGTGAGTTTGGATAACCTTCTAAGAAATAACCGAAGGCTAACGAGCAAAATAGTACACTTAGATAATTATCTATATTTTTGGACAATCAAGAATGTTTTGAACCTAAGTTAAGATTTGTTTACTAGTCATTTGACATTTTAAAACAATCTTAAGTGATAAGTTTTCACTTATGGAATTTGATTGACTGTTAGTGTTAATTAATTCCTTCACGGAATTGGATTGATTTGATTTGATTTGATTTGAGTTGATTGGTTGTGTGATTTCATATACCATTGTTTATAAAGTTTAAATTTGTAGACAAAGGATTTTGAATTGTTGTTAGTAGGACCTAAATCCCGGTGATTTTGAAAAAGAATTTTTTTGAAGATTTTTGGGAAAGGAATGATATTTATTCACTCTAGTTGATGTTTGGAGGAACCGGGATACCACTGGATGCTCCATGTTGCTTTGATTCTAGAGTTTCACCATACTTTATTAGGAGGAATCTCCTCCTTGTCATTTTGATTTTGATTTTTGATTTTTCTCGTCTAAGAAATTTGAAAATAAAATTTTTGAATTAAAAAACTCGGGTATTTAGATCTAAATTTATCATTTAAATTTTTTTGGATGCATAGCGTCTATTACAGAATACTTCCTGTATTTTGTCACATATGATTGAGATATGGTTGTTGATTGCATGTAGATTTATATCAAACTAGGTTTTGCAAATAGAATTACATCATATTACTTTTGTCAACATGATTTTCTTTTAGATTTCGTAAGTACATGTATGCAAGAGATTGCTATTTGATTCATGTGCACCTGTGTTCGCAAAGAGATAATAAATTACTTGCCAAAATATAAATCAAACGCAAAATGGTACGTAATAAATTTAGAAAAATTAAATTGGTTGATGATTTATGCCCCAGATATGAGAGGCCACTTCGCTTTTTTTTCTTCGATTGGTTTTGAGCCCTTAGAGGCAATTTGTAGTTGTTTCGAATGAGCCACACAAAGGAGAAGCTGGCGAAATTTTTTAGAAATTTAAGAGTTAGAAATATTTTAAGAATTTTGGAAAAATTTTGACAATTAAATTTTGATTTTTGAGTTATAACTCGGAAATTTTAGAATCTATTCCAGCTAATTGGTTGTGAAAAGTTAATAAGTTTAGCAACTCATTTTACTTAATAGTTTTAAACTTAAGGGTTTGGAAACATTTTCTTCCTTAGGAATTTCACGGATGAAATTCATTTAAGGGGGGAGAATGTAACAACCCAAATTTTAGGTCATTTGATTTTAAATGTTTAATTAATTTTAAATATTTAAATAATTGGATTTTAGAATTTAATAAATTATAATTCAAATATAAAGGATATTTAAATATTTGAATTGTGAGTTAATCTTAATTAATTGGATATGATAATTTTATTCAACTTCTTTTAATTAATAAATAATAATGGTGAATTCAATTTGTAAATTTAATTACAAATATATATAGATCGGATATATATTGAGAATTAAATATAAAACGATATTTAAATCTGTGAAATTAGCCTTTCAGGACACTATCTTGGATTTCGATCAAACCAGTTTCATTGGATCCGTAATAGTGAATTATAATATGCCGTTGATTTTCATGGCGATTAGGCAAATCATTTGGTCATGCGAGATCGAAACGCATTGAAATTAATATCAGGAATTTAATATAATAACTGGGTTTAAAAAGCTATCTTCTACATATGATTGAATTAGGGCTCGAGACCAGTTCCATTCCATTCGGAATAGGGATATAACATATAGAATGCCTAATGGCACACCTCGTTTCGAGCTCGAGATTTTCGGGTATGTTTTGTTAAATATTTTAAAATTTAAATAACATATATATTTATATTCCCTCCATATTTTGGCCATACCCCCCACATTTCAAACCTACCCCATGCCTATACCTTTGCGTGGTGGCCCATCCCCATCTCATCTATTTAACATTTGTCTGTAACAAGAAATGCGTTTCCTCTTTGAAACCAAAATTTCAAAATTTAAAATGAAATTCATTTCTAAACTAAAAATCAGAAAACTAGCTTTAAAATTCTCGTTTCAACCATAGATTCTTACCTATGCTCGAATTAGAAGGTGCGGTAGTGATTGATGGGGCTCGACAGTTCATGGCTTGGGTTTAGCAACTAAGGTTATGATTATTAGGTTATTGAGTTAGAGTTGAGTGATTTGGAGCTTGGATTTAGGTTTGTCGATGCCAGGGGATGCTTTGGTCGAAGTTTTATGGAATTTCACGTCAAATGATGTCACGCGTGCACAGTGCATGATCGCAAGGAGCGGTAGGTCGCGTTCGTAGAGGTGAGGCCGAGCTTGAAATCTTGGGTATAAGCAAGTTGAGATCGAGTAGAGGAGTGCAACAGTGAAGACGAAATTGAGTTTCGTCGAGTATTTCGCCATGTCGGTAGAAAAATATGCACACAAGGTTGGGTTTGCTGACATTTCGTGCATAGGAGAGTTTTGAAGAAGATGAAGGAATATTGTGGGGGTAAGGTTGTAATTAATTTGATTATTTAATTTATTAGCTAATTTATTCGTCGAATGATCATTAACTTGTATCTTGCTCATCCTTATTAGCTAAATAATTATTTATTTACATCCTTATGCTGTTATATTGATGGTTAATTAAAATAAATCCTGATATTTCATTTAATTTGTTAAGTGTCGTTATAGCAATTTCGCTATATCGTCATTTATTCAACTTCATCCCCAAAAACTTGTCGTTTGAACATGAGCATGTGTTTCCGCTAAACATAATGTTAAAATTTATTAATCATTTTGATTAATGATAATTTAAATTAATTTATCATTTTAACTAATGATTTTGAAAATTAATTAACCAATTTAATAGATAATGTTTTAAAATTGGTTTATCTTTAGATTTAATTAATCATTTTTGCTAAATGATGTTTTATACTTAATTAATCGTTTTAACTCATGATTATTTGAGTTTAATTAATTATTTTAATTAATGATAATGGAATTTAAATAATTATTTTGATTAATGATAATTGAATATTAATAATCATTTTAAATAATGATATTTGAATTTAGTTAATTATTTAATTAATTATTGTTTTAAATTTAACTAATTGTTTTAACTAATGGTATTTTGAATTTAGTTGATTCATTTTAATTAATGATGTTTTATAATTAAATAAATCATTTTAACAAATGATGTTTTTAATTAATCGTTTTGACTAATGAAGTTTGAATTTAATTAATCCAATTAATTTATGATTATCTGAACTTAATTAATTATTTTAATTAATGGTATTTAACATTTACTTATCATTTTAATTAATGATGTTTGAGATTAATTATTTATTTTAATTAATGATTATTCGGATTTAATGTTTATTAAAAGAAAATCCGGATACCTATCAAAGATCACATAAAAGTTTTGACAAGATAAGGGAAAATTTTAGGTAAGTTAAAAAGGAATTGGAACTCGATTATTAGGATGTTAAGTTGGAAAATCTTCTGGGTGTCAGTCCGATGTTGGTTTAGGCCTTCGGGGTCGAGCACTTGGAAAATTATTCTCTTAAAGTTTTAAAATCAGGAACTATTTCTAATGGGAAAGTAAAGGGTTAAGCAATTAATTGAATGAGGCTTAATAATTTTGTATACATTTGAGATAATAATATTGTTTTAAAATTTAAAAATAATGATTTATAAATGAGAAAACCCTCTAAAGGGGATTATTTATAAATAAAGCTAAATGTGAATTGTTTTTGGGTTTATAGTAAACAATGTTTTAACGACAATTGTTTTTTACCCTTGTTTTTAATACACTTGGTATTATAAATTTTGTCTTATAAAGAAAGGTTTGAAAGAGTATTTCTAAAAATGTTTTACCAATACTATAACTGGAAATCAAGCACAAGTTCAGTTCGTTTTTAAAAGAAAATGATTTATTTGTTTATGGAAATGAATTATTTCTGTAAAGCGAATCACTTATATGGAAACGATTTATTTGTATAATTAGCACTAAACATCGAAGAAGTAAACTTGTCGCTATTTCAAAAGTTAAGAATAATTGTTGGACATGACTTTGAGGTAACACTACCTTGACTTGTCCGGTATTATTATTAACCAAGAAATAGTACATGTTTGAATTCAATGAGTGGTGATAAGTATACAAGACTTAATTTGCATATACGATCGTTTTATATCCTCGATAGTTCGTATCTCAGCTATCGGTTACTTCAGCTACTTTATTATTGTCATTCTAAGATGATTTATTGCTCCGTTGAGCGTTGCTATCCTTTATAGGAAATGACTAAACCAAAAGTGCAAGAGGAAGCCAAGTTATGTGGGGTTGCTCCCATTAGGATATTTTCACATCTCATCTAGTTTGGATTTGGATGTGCAGTTAGATGTGGAAATATTTGGATTCTCGGTAAGGTATGGCGAGGGTCCGGCTTGGTATTGTCCAAGAAGTGTCACGGAGTATATGAGCTTCTCAGGATTATATTACTAGAGGTATATTCCAAGGGGGGTGCACCTTCCTAGTCATTTGTTGGAAATTTTCCTTTCCTTATTTGATTCAAATCCCTAAATCTGTTTATCTTTAATTTGCCACAAGTAGAGCCAGCTCCTCTTTTCGGCGTTTAAGTATTGATTTGGTCCATTCTATCAAGTTAGATTGTTACCTTATTTTGTCCATTCTATCAAGTTGGACGGTTACCTTATTCCATCCATTCTATCAAGTTTGGGTTGTCATCTTATTTTGTCCATTCAATCGAATTTGGACTATTTCCTTGTTTTATCCATTCCGTCTAGTTTGGATTTTACTCGGGTTATTTCCATTCTTTTAAGTTTGGTTTAATATTAATTATGCCCATTCTTATTTGGATTTGTTTCTTGATATTTATTTCTGCTCTTGCCTATATGGATGTTATTCTTGTGAGGTAAAACCCGTTCTGTGTTAGCGGCGTGGTCTCATAGAATTTTATATGTTCCCCGTTATTTGAGTTATCTCACGCTGGTATTACCAACCTGATCCGAGTGTTATTTTATAATAATGCACAGGTCAGACCGAGTATTTTCCCAGGTTGTACTCGGTGTTATGGAGGTCTTGAAGGGGAGCTGAAGATTCACATATCGTAGTATTTTATTTTCCGCTATATTATACAATATACCTATCAACATTTGTAAGGTCAGGATTTTATAACTGTCCAGCTGATAAGGTTTATTTTTAACTCTAATATACTCTGTATTTTTGGAGTGACGGTTTCTATTGTCCTTGTTATATTATATGTTGTTGATTTCGTTGTAAGATTCTGTTTTTCTTTGTTCTTTTCCATTTCTTTTTATTTACCCTAACAATCTGCCTTTTTGTCGATTGGATACGCGACATTGGAACATGGTGGTAGTGTTCAGTGTTGACTTTTTATGGTCAAAAAGGCGGGTCGTTACAATACACATATACGATGCATTTCACATACTAGACGTATGTCTTGATAGAGGTAGGGGTATCCCCTAAGGGCAATTCAATTTATTATAAATTATTAACTCTGTAATCAATTCTTGTTCATATTAAAGGTGTTTTCTTTATGTTATATATTTGTTGTAATGTGTTATAAATAGTTATAAATGCTTAATTAAAATATATTTAATAGAAAATCCATAAATGGTATGTTGGTGACAGTAATTACAATAGTTGTAATCATGAGTTTTATATCATAATATAATAAACACATCATTCTAAATATTCCTCGTCAAGATGCGTCGATATTAAATATCAATGTTCAGACTAGAGTATGTAATGCTGTCCAAATGTTGGGCAGTATATTACTCATGACTATTGTGGGCACAAAGGGGTTACATACTGATAGTTATTGGATAACCATGGATGTAACAACCCAAAATTTCACTTCTTTGATCTATGAATATTTAATTAATTTTAACTATTCAAATAATGGTTTTTATAATCAAAATAAAACTCTTTTAAATAATAATTAATGATGGTGAAATCATTTTCAAATTTCTTTTACAAAAATAATTAGTTCGAAGAAAGATTGAAAATCTGACCAGAATTCGTTTTCTGAATTTTCGATTTTTCTTTGGCTAAAAGTTATCGGAAAAATTATGAACTTTTTAGTGTGAATACATACATCTGTAAATAAGTTAATATATGTATATATGTATGTGTTAGTGTATGTCTATGTATTTATACCAACGTATATGAAGTTTAAAAAGAATAATATGCTTAAGGAAACATAAGGGGACATGATGTGACTTTTTGGCAATTTGAGAAGACATTTAGTACAAATGCTTATAAATGCATGTTGGGTCAAGTTTTCATGGAAGGGAACAAGGAAAAAACATGAGTAAAGGGAGGAGGGACAAGGTGGTGAGGTGGAAGCAAGTGTGAGGAGGTTAAAGGACATGAAGGTAAATTGGTAAGTTAATGTGTGTCTTAGTATAAATACTCATTTTCATAATTTTTATTCATTTTTTTCTCATTTTCTTTTCACTTGGAAAAATTTTCCAAAGCTTCAGCATTCTTTAATGGCTTCCATTCATAATTTTAAGTTTAAAAAGAATCCAAGTTTAAACTTTTAAAATGATTTCAAACTTGTTTAATCTCCTCCTTTTCATTTTAAAAAACTTCTCCATTTTCCTCCCGCTTCATTCGGCCATAACCTCCTCTGCAATACTCCAAATCAAGAATTATTTTTTCCAAACCATATAGAATTTTAGTGGCTATAACTTTTATTTATAACACTCTTTCAAATTTCGAATATTTTTGGGTCAAAATTGCATTTCTTTCTGACCCAGTTTCGGACCCATATTTTCAAGCCCGAAAATAGCACTCCTTCTTTTGACCATATCTCCCTCAAAACAAATTAAAATTGAGTGGTTCTTTTTTTAAATTGTAGATAAAAGAATTTCCTAAAATTTTTCTTTTTTCCACTTGTCCCAATTTTGAAAGTAAGGTGGCCAAAAATTAGGGATAAAATGACCCATTTTGAGTTATTTTTTTTGTGGTTTTCCTAACTTTACAATTTCTAAAGAATGTCAAGTTTTTCAAAGATTTTGGGTGAGTAAGATTCTAATTTTCAAAAAGACATTTCCTTAGCTTATATAATAGCATTTATAGATGATGTTAATGTTTGGATTATGATATGGTTTGGATGTATATATATGTGATAGTTTGTGTTTAGGCATTACACTTGAATCGATGGATTTAAGTGTTGTGTTTGGTTTTAAAGTTGTGATCTTGTTTATGTGGTAGTCATAAAAACGGTGTGTTATAAACATGTTTATATGTTGTATGCTAGATAGCATCTTATATGTAAAAGTGATATGGAATTTCTTATGAAAACTATACTAAATAGTTTGAAAAGCAAAAGCTTAAGTTTTCAAACATTGTTTTTCTTATGTTTTAAAAAAAAAGTTAGTCAACTTTATGCTGAAGTTTCAAAAGGAAAGATAAAAACAAGTTGAGATTATGGGTATTCAGAGCGATAGTCGCTATGGATGTAGTTTCGCTTAAAAATCTGATTTTTGCAAAAATTTGGTTTTATTAACTTAAAGTGTTTTGAAATTGTCTTATAAATTTAATAATGATGTTTTATAAAGTTAATTAAGTTTTTAATGATTAAAATTTTGTTAATTAAGTTTAAATAATTAATAATTAATTAAGATTAAACGGGGTTTGTTAATTATAATTAAGTAAAGATTAGTAATTAATTAATTATCTTTTAAAGATATGATTAATTTTAATTAATTACTAATTAAATAAGATTAATTTTTAATTAAATATAATTTAAGTACATGATTTGCTTTTAATTAATTATTAATTAAGTATAAGGTTAATTATTAAAAAAATCAATTATTTAATTATTTCTAATTAATTAAGGCTTTAATTTAAAGTAAATTATTTATTTAAGGTTTAATTTATTATTTAAGTTTAATTAAATATTATTTAATTAATTAAATGAGATTAATTAATATTTAACTATTAATGAAGGTTTAAATTATTATTTAATAATTAATAAATGATAAATTAGGGTTTGATTTATTTATATAATTTTAATTATTTTTTAATTATTTATTAAAGGTTTAATTATTTCTAAAATTATAATTAAATTAAGTTAAAAATTAATTAAGATTGATTATGATTTAATTTTTAAATTATGTGTTTTCAAAGAATCAAATTTGTTTTAAAGGTACTTCTTTTTCAAAGATGATCTTGAACTCAGGAAATTCAAATGTTGATACCATTAAGCAGACAAATGACTGTGAATGAGTTATAATGTGATTGTTTGTGTTTGTGTGGACATCTGTTAGCAAAATAAAACCTCGTTCTTCTAAAATGTAGATTGTTTGTTTGTATGGACATCTAATAGCATAACAAATCCTCATTCTGCTATAAATTAATTATTTGATTGTGTGGACATTTGATAGCAGAATAAATCCCCATTCTGCTATAAGTTAATTGTTTGATTATTTGGACATCTATTTTGCAGGAAAAATCACCATCCACTATTGTGTTATTTGGACATGTATATGCCAGTTAGTTTGCATTGACATGTTATTTCTTGATTTGGATATGAATTATATTTACATATATGTTGACTTATGTAAATAAATTTCTGAATGACTTGAAAATGAAATTGAAATTAAATGGTAATTTATATTACTACCATTGGGTTTCCTAAGCCTCTTTTTGAATTTATAAAGTTTTTAAATTAACTTCAGTTCTTTAATCAATTTTGGGGTTTAAAGTTTATAAATGATTTTCAAGTGATATAATTATTTTATAAAGGTATTTATAAATAATAATTTGTTTATAAAAAGAGGGTATTACTAAATAAAAGGGTTTTTTTAAAGTGATCTTCAAAGGATGTTTTTTAAATGATATTTTGTAAAGGATTTTTCTTTAAGAAGATTTATAAAAAAGTTTTTGAAATAGGGAAATGATTTATAAATAATTTTAGAAATTTGTAAAGAGGTTTTATAATTTAACATGGAGAATTTTAAAAGTGAGTTATAAATTTATTTGGAAAATTTATAAGTTATTTGAAATATGAAGTGAGCTTTTAAAAAGCTTTTTATAAAGGATAAGTGGATTGATTTTTATAGGAAGTAATGTTTTAAATGGAATTTGTCTGGCTATTTAATATGGAATTTGAAAAGAAAGAAACTTTTGTAAAGTTGGGTAAATATACTTATACCGTTGGGATAAGTATATAAATGTTTTTCCAAGTATAAAAGGGATGTAAGGAGTTTGGGAATAGTGTTTTGTAAAGATCTTTTGATCGAATGTTTATAAAGTGATTTTAATTAATTAAAGATTAATTAAATAAGGCTTAGATGATTCTATATGGGATTAAATCCATGTTGAATGATTGTTTATTTGATAGTTAATTAACCGACTATCAAATCTAGGCCAAAACATAACTTTAGAAATATCTAGGAGAAACAAGTGAGTTATATGGCACAGTCATCCCCAATGATGATGTATTGTGCGTATAAATCTCATTTCGTTCTTCTAGGATAAATGATAAGGAAATCCATCCACTAACGGTTGGGAAGTGATCTTCGCTCTTATCTTTGTCTATTTATTTTCTAAAGAACTGAGGTTGAGTTTACCGGAAATTATCAAAAGTGGTTTCAAAGAGACCGAGATCAGACATGTTTTCCGAAAACCACTTTGATCCAACTCAAGCATTTCGAAGTGAAGACATCTTGAAGATTATGGAATCGAAGATGGAGCTTTTGAAGTGCAAGGGCTACTTGCTACTAATTCTGAGGGTGGTTCCAAAGTGGGTGTAGTAAAGGTAGTGCCTTCGGATTCATTCAGACCCAGAAAGACCTTGTATGGATGAATGCAGGCACTGCATTTCTTCCTGGATGGTAGTGTTAGCATTCTTAGATGGTTTGTTATATAAAAAGGTAATCTTAGCCTTAAGCCTCATCAACTGGGAAATGACAAAAATCGGGCATGCAGCAGGGCCATGTGGGTCGCTTCCATTAGAGCATGGTTATTCCAAATCTAGATCGATTATTATCTACTCATGTATGCTTGGGGCCAAAGTAGGGTGATCATATTTGGTACTACTATTCAAGTGGTAGGCCGGCCCTGTGTGGTAGGGGTACAAGATGTCCTTGTCACACCTCGGTGCATTATATCTAGAGATGTACCATCAGAAGGTAGTTCCTTACCTTGTCATAGTTTGGAATCCAATCTCTAATACGTGCCTTTACGGTTTTGATTGTAGAACCTAGTATGCTAGAATTAATTAATGTAACAATTTCAGCTATGATTAATAAGTATTTGTACTCTAGACATTATTATAACACCACTGGATTTTCTTTAAAAGTATTTTGATTATCGTAAGGTAAAAACCAGTCCGTATTTATATGCGACGCGATCTTACGAGAAACCTTTGATTTTAAAATGGTTTTAAACATAATAATTCAGTTGTTTGGGTTTACTCACACCAGACCCATGTCTGACCGGAAGTTTTCTTTTCTTTTCCTAAAACTCTTAGATGCTCAAATTTTTATGGGCAGCGAAGTAGTTTAGGTTTTCCCACGGATGCATTTTGGAGGAGCTTGGAGCAGGAGGCTTCATCAATAGCTAGTTATTTATTGTTTCCGCTATATTATATGTATCTTATATCAGTTAGGTAGGGACAGGCTGTTATAACTATCCTAGAGTAGAATTTATATTTGTATCACTCTGATGTATCATTTTGGAAATGACTTTGTAAAGAATTATGTTGATTAATATATGTTATTCTATTGCGTTGTGAGATTCTATGATTGTTTAGTCTCTTCTTATCTTCTATCTTCTTTCTTTTCACCCCTAACAATCTGTCTTTTCGGCACTTAGTTATTCAGCACGTGAATACCATGGATGTATTAGCATCGACTTCTAGGGTTCGGAAAGGCAAGTCGTTACAACGTGGTATCAGAGCGCACGGTTAAGCGAGAACCTTGGCTTTTGTGGGGTAACTCATTAAGAGTTAAGGTAGTGGAATGCCTTATGATGAGTTTGAGTGTATATATAAGAGCACGTATTTGTTAGTGATATAAAATGTTTTATATTGTGTTGTTTGATCTATTAAGCGACTTATGAATTTTGATCGACGCGCCTGATCAACGTTGGGATACCTAAATACTTAAACAAGACCAATTGACATAGTATTGTTTTGAAATTGGGTAAATGAAATTGTTTCACCTAGGAATATATTGTATATATAAATAATTATTTTCAAAATAGTATAGTATAGTACAGTATAGTTAGTTGAGGTGTTGTTTGTTAAGAGATAATAATATTCTATTATTATCAATTAGGATTTTGTTAGTCATGCTTGTCCAGTTGAACATTTGCTATTGTTAGTCTGTGTAGGTAGCTTCTCTTTTTAAGATTTTGGTTGGGTAAATAGAAATAGGGAAAATATTGAACCAAACACATTGTGAATTAAGTTTCACAATTTGACTACAAGGCGTTCGATGTTAATATTGAATTAAAATTTGATTTAATAAAAGATGTTTATTGCGACGACCCGGAATTTTTGAGCATTTGAAATAGGAATATTTAATTAATTTTAAATATTCAAAAGATAATTATTAACTTTAATTTCAAATATCATTATTGATTAGACAAGTAATTGTTGAATTTAAATTATTGAAATTGGAAAATTATTGAATCTGGAGCTTTAAGCCTGTTAAAAATAATTTGAAGACTTATAAAAATTTATATAGATAATACTGGAAATAATAGACGAATTAAAATTGAATTTAACGGTCGTCTGTTCAATTTAAAATTTGCATCGTTTAAATTGTCGTTTAAAATAGCCTTCCGAGGCGTAGTCTCGGGATTCGACGAAACCAGTGCCGTTGGATCCGTAATATTGAATTATTGCCGGATTTCAAATTTCGTAATTTTCGGAGCTACCGTGTGATCGTTCGAGATAGGAATGTCTAGACGAAAATTTAACGTTTAATTTAAAATATCTTCACCAGAACTTTCTCGTCTCCTTACTGTAGCCAGATGAGGATTCTTCCGCAAGCCACCCTACTCTTTGAATTACGCAGACCTATACTTTCCCTTCTCGTTTAAAATCGTGATCTTTCTTTCCTTCTTCCTTAAGCTCTTATCGATTGGGTAGGAACAATAAATACGATAAAAAAATTTAACGTTCCACTTCATAAATTACTTCCTCCCCAAATTTTTAATTCACGAGCCTTATATTCCTTTTCCCTTTCCGTTCCAGGAATTACCCTAGCTTTCACCAAAATTCAAATCGAAATCGAATGATGTCGAATTCTCAAAATGAGGGCTGCGTGCGATTGGAACTTGATTTTGAGACATTCACGACCTCGAAGGGAAATCTCGAGGTGTGCCTGCGTGTGATTTGGCAAGCTTGGGATCGCGAGACGATGTGAAGGCTGGGAAGATCATGGGTTCGTTGCTGCATCAGTAGAGTTTTCGACGAAGCTAGGTTCGCGACTCGAAATCGCGGTGCGTCCGAAGGGGTTGCCATGCCTCGAGGGTTGTTAGTGCGGCGGCAATTCGTGGGTAGGGCTGTTGCAGCTAGGGTTTCAGTTCGCGAGGAGGGGTGTCGCGATGGGAGGCGTTGGTTGCTGGAGGGGCTACTCGCGAGGGAGACTCGCGATTGGGGTTAGGTGGTGGTTCCATCGATCGGCGATGGCGATGTCGAACGTGGTCAAGCACGAGAGAGTGGGCAGTTTATGTTGTAAGGTATTCGATTTTGATTCATTTGTTTATTTATTCATTTCTTTTATTTAAACTGGAAAAAATATAAGGGTTTAGACATTGAAGTATCTATATAAAGTTAGTTTAAAATTTAATCTTTAGATAAATTAAATTTTAGTTTGACTTAAAGAAATAGATAGGAATTTATTTCCTGATTTATTTGGAATATTAATAAACTGTAAATGGTCAAACAAGATTTGAGAAATCGTGGAAATAAATTTATTTAGTTAACTTATATATATATAATTATTTGATAACGGGAAAATTACCTTATTAAGTAAAATAAAATCTATTAGAGAGAAATTGATTTGTCCAAATTATTTGAATATTAATGAAATCATATAATATGTATTCAAGGTCTGGCATCGTGAAGAGGACTATTGATTTGGGTTGAATTGCAAAATAGAAGGGGCAAAAGGTGAGTTAATCTCACTCAGTTAGATTTAAATTTAAATGGTTAAATTTAAATAATTGATTGAATGGTTGCACTGATTGAATATGCTATACTATATATAATAGTATATACCAATATATATATATATTGGTATATGTATATATTGGAGTTGTTGATATTCCCGCATTATATAGCGGATGAGACCCTATGCGCCGCATAATAGCGGATGATATTTTATAAACCCATATACCGCGATATTCCACCTCGAAGTGGAATTGGTATTGTGCTAACGTCTGTGGATGCAGGGAAACAGGTTGGAGGGATCCAACTGGATTCCTCAAAATATTTAATTTTTGTTTAAATATTCTGTGATATGATTGTTGTTATCCTGTGATAATTTATATTGGATAATCTGGTTGGATTGAATTTCCCAGTATAATGAGTTATCAAAAGCAATTGAATTGGATTTTTGGAAAATATAAAAGAGTAAAATTAAGTTAAGTAATTCTAGTGAATTCGAATAAATTAAATATGAAAAAGAGGAATTTTGAATAAATAGAGAAATGTTGAATTTAAAGAAGACTTATGTGATGTTATTTAAAGGGATAAAAATTTATTTTAATTCAATGTTTAAATGTAATTAAAAAGAGAAGGAATTTGGGAAATCTGAAACTTGTGTTTCGGTTTAAAGATTTTAAATCATAATGAGAAATAAAATCTGGAAGTTAATGAATTTGGAAATAAATGGATTAAGTAAGAAAATTTATTTCAAAGTAAAATAAATTGGGAAATCAATTATAAATTGATTTAAATACTTTGGAATTTGAATTTTAAAGAGAAATGAGATTTGGGAGAGATAAACTGGGTTTGTAAAGTAAAATAAAATATCAGAGGATATTTGAAAATATAATTTCAAAGTGGGAATTTATAAAAGGATATGGTTTGGTTTAAAAATAAATGTTATTTTATTTTTAAAAGATGGGAGTGAGAAGGATATTTCTCTGTATAGCCAAGTACGTTTTCAAAGCAATTTTAATATAAGTTAAAAGTTCTAATTGTATTTTTAAAAGCATATTTTAGAAAATTTATTATTTCTAAATGTTAATTTCCTAAGTAAGTATGTTTTAGGAAACCTATTCTTTTTAAATATTTAAACTTTAAAGTAAGTATTTTTCAAAGATTTATTATTGTAGTAATTATATAAAAGTGATTTGGTATTATATTTTAAAAAGAGAAATTTAGTTTATATTTGTAAAGTGGTTTCATTTTAAATATTTCTTAAGTATATATTTTGTTAAGGTATTAAAGTAGTTTTTTTTAAATTTCAATATTATTAAGTATATTTATAGTAAAGTGTTTTAAGATTATTTTAAAATCTAAGTGTTTTGTACTTGGTGTTTCAGAGGAAATAAATATTTGGAAATGTATTCCGTAAGCGGAAACTGTTTTGAAATTGTTTTCAAATGAGTTTTGAAAATTCGGAATTATATCTTGGAAAGATATTTGGGCAAATAAATAATGTGGGAAATTATTTAATTGTGTGATGGTTGCTTGTGGATGTTAATTGATAGTTAAATAACCGACTATCAATATTGGCCAAATGCGCTGATCGTTTCGAAGAGACCGGGATCGGGTTTCCGTATACCAGGATTCTAGGTCTGGAGACTCGAATACCACTTCGATCCGGTTTGTACGTTTCGTGTAACGATTTCGGAGTCGAAGATGGAGCTGTGAAGTGCAAGGGCTAGTCGCTACTAATCCTGAGGATATTTCCAAAATGGATGTAGTAGGAATAGTGCCTTCGGTTCTGTTCGAACCCGGGACGGACTTGTATGGACGAATGCTTGCGAAACATCGTCAGGCGGACGATGGGCATTCTAAGGGATATGTTCTGAAAAGGTATCGTTTAGCCTCGAACCTCATCAACCGGGAATGACTGAAAATCAGGGGTTATGCAGCAAGGCTTCGTGGGTAGCTCCCACTGGAGGGTAAGGTCATCCCTGTCTAGATGTCCCTTTTTTATTTCGGCTTAGTGGTGCGGTTGCTGATCCCAACCGTGGGGTGATTTTATTCGGGATCATCCAGTAAGGGATGGTTCCGGCCTTGTGTTGCAGGGGAGCGGGCGTACTCCTCGGTACTGTGATCTAGGCCACGTACTGTGACAGGTGGTACCCCAGTGCCTAGTCATTCGTTGGAAATCCATTCTCCCTACGTGCTTGTACGGTTTTGATTGTGCCCAACTATTGTTGAAATGTGAGATGCAAGCATTTCAGCTAGATTATATTTTACTTTCTGTAGACACTATTATAATATCAGAGGATTTTGATATAAAGTGTTTTAGCTATCGTAAGGTAAAAACCCGACATGTTTATTTGTGGCGTGGTCTTACGAGATGCTTTTGTTTTCAAAGGATTTTGAAACTTTATTAATCAATTTGAGTGTGATTTTCTCACGCTGGTTTTCCAGACTGACTCGGGTATTGTTTTATATGATGCTCGGGTCAGACCGAGATAAACAGGTTCAGGATATGATGCTGTGGAGCTCAGGAGACGAGCTGGATGTCGATACGTACTCCCGTACTTGTTATTATTTTTCCGCTGTGTATTTAGTTGTATGTTATGGATGTTGATGTACTCTGATAATGTATTCTGATGTATTGTATAAACAGATATAATTTTGATTTGTGTAAAGATCTGTTGATATATTATATTTTATTCCGCTGCGATGGTTAGATTCTGATGTTGTTTTTCTTTTATTTTCTTCTTCTACCTCTTCTTCTTTTTACCCAAATGGTCCGGTTTTTCGTGTTAGAAAAACTCGGGTTGTTACAGTGGTATCAGAGCTTAGGCTAGCGATAACCTTGGCTCTGGTGGGAATTTTGAGAGTATTAATAGATATGAGCGCGTATTTGTTAGTGAATATAAAATGGTTTTATATTGTGTTGGTTGATTTATTTAGTGGCATATGAACCTTAGTCGGCACAGTCTGTACAACTGTATCGAAGGGGTTTCTAAACACTTGAATAGAACAGTTCGACACAATATTGTTTTAAATAGGGTGAATGAAATAATTTTGCCCAAATTATTTTGTATATAAAAGAAATAATTATTTGAAATTATTATAGTTATATATTTGGATGCTTGGTTGTTAGAAAATGACAATAATGAGTTAGTCTCATTATTGAGTAGAAATTGAAACTTATAACCTAAGTTGAAGAATAAATTTATATAACAAAATGGAATTTGAAATATAGACTAAATGAAATTTATAAATTGAGATAAACTTTATATACAAATGTGAATTACAAATGTGATTTATAATCAAATGAGATTAATTCATAAACCAATGAAATTTGTAAATGTAAATGGTAAAAGTGACTTATAACTTGAAATAAAATGTGATAGAATTCTAGAGTAATGTTTGGATATAAAAATTGGATGGATTTTTGTTTTGGGAAAGATTTAAATTCCTTTGGATTTAAAATAGTTTCAAAGGTTTTGGGGAAATAATGGTGATATTATTTCATGAATATTTTTGAAATTGAATTCATATCTGGTGGGATTTGGGATTTAAAAATGTTTGAAAAGTTTTAAAGTGATAAAAGCATTAAATTCTCTTTCGGTCATTGGAAAATAATTTCGGTGATGACTGCAGCATCATCGATGTCTATTTTCGAGTTTCCAAAGAGAAATTGCTACCAAACTGTTTTAAATTGGAAATGATTGTGAATTGGGTTGGTTTTGAAATTCAAAGGGAAAATTGTTTGGTAAAAGCAGATTATTTTGGAAATTGGGGTTTGATGTGATATACCAGATGTGTATGAGTTATTTATGGATTCAAAATGATTTTGAAATAAAACCGGGCAATTGGATTCTGAAAATTCTATTTAAAATTTAAATGTGGAAATTTAAATGAATCAACAATATAAAGTATAGAATGAAGTTGATTGAAATAAGAAAGGAATGAAAGTTAAATTCTAGGATTATAATTATGAGATGAAATTAACTCAATGAGTAATATAAGCTGGTAGATAAAAGAGTTAGAGAACTTGAAGGTGAATGAATTGTAAAACTTGTATAAAATTGTATCCTAGAATTAAAATTTAATTCGAGTATATGAAGGTGAATAAAATATATTTGAATTTAACTTAAGATGAGTTAAATAAAATTGAGAATTGGAATTGAATTAAATGTAAGTAAGTTGAAGTTGAATTGAATTGGATATAAAGGTAATGTAAAATGCTTATAATTGTGTAAAGAAATTCATATTCTTAAGTTCTTAAGTATAATAATTTGAAATTTGATTATAAAGATGAAATGGACTTAAATGAATAGTCCCAGGTCTTAAGTAAGTAAGTTAAAACTTATGAATAGAAATGAAATTGTAAGTCATAAATGGGAATTCATTTCTTTGAACCATTAAGAGTTATAATTTGAAATTGTAATTATCAAATGGAAATGACTAAGATGAGCAATCTTAATTTTTAAATAGATCCAAACTTGAATTATAAAATAAATTGAACTTAAGATAATTAAGTGAAGTGATATTTGGAATTAAAAAGCAAGTATTTAATTTTAACCAGCGGAGGAACTAATTTGATAATAAATTAGTTAATGAAATTGAATTGTGAGTTAATGAAATTGGATTAAAATAGTGATGGTTTGAATTGCGAATGAAATCCAAATAAGTGAAAATAAATTGGAAATGACTTGGTTATTAATAAAATAATTCTAGATGAATTGAGTATGGAAATTAAAATTCATAATGATTGAGTGAATGAACCACTTATATTAAATAAATAAATGGATGGAATTTGATTAAATAAGAATCAAATGAAAGATGGAAATAAGACTTTAAAGGGTTGGCTAAATGGAAAATAAACTTAAGTTATTGACTTAAGTAAATGTTGAATGGAAACTGAACTCAACAGAAGAGTGGTTTAAATAAGTTGAGAAATAGTTATTGAATGAATTAACTTGGATTGTTTCCGAGCTAAATAAAATTCAATTTTTGGAAGTTGGAGATGAATTGAATTTAAGGAAAAAAAAATTTTGGAAATGAAGTAGTAAATTGAAATTCATATGGAATTGGGATTCGGTTTGAATATATACACTTCAGTGGTGAAGTAGTAAATAAATACAAGAAAAAAATTATATTCGACTTAAGAATTGAAGAATGAAATTCTTAAGAAAATTTGTATTGGAAATATACTTGGTAATTTTGGAAAAAAATATATATATATATACTAAGTGAATAGTTGAATGAAGATTAAAATTGAAGTTGTGAAATGTGATAGTTGTGAATAAAGGGATAACAATCAAAAAGAAATGTGAATAAAGGAGAATTGATATAACTGATAATCAATTGGAATTTATACGTAAGATGTACGTATATTATTTTATCCGCATAGCTATTTGGTCCAGATGTCGAACACAGAATTTCGAGATAGTTTTATCAATCCGAATCAGGATTTTTCACTCGATTTTCAACGGCGAGCCTGGATATGGATTGTTGATTGATTCTGGATATTCTCTATCATAGTTTGTGGCTATGCAAGGAGAATGACGGTTTCTGATCAAGGAACCAGATCTGAGTCCGCACTAGGAAGTCGGGTGGACGATACTAGTTCGGAAGTGGAATTGTGTGATCGATTGAGCGATCGAATGTGATATTGCGTACGGATGATATATGTGCATCGTACGGGCTTAAGTAAAGCAAATATTAAAAATTTGTAAAGAAAAGTATAAAATGACTTTGGGATTGTGATTGAATATTATTGCTTAGTAGGATATACAGGTGTATAAAAGCAATGGATAAATTGGGATTTTTGATTTAGAAGATAAAATATAATGGCCCGACAAAAAGGTATGTATTTGAATTTCTATATGAAATTTTGATTGGGTTTTGGATCCAGCCACTTGGCTTTTTGTTTTCTTTTGAGATTGGGAGGCCGTAGAGCCATTTTGTAGTAGTACCGAGCTAGCCGCGCAAAGGAGACGCTGGCGAAATTTTTCGGAAATTTAGGGAGTTAGAAAAATTTTGGAAAATTTTGATAATTCAAAATTTGAATTCAAATTTAAATTTGAATTGATAAGTAGGTGATATGGGTTGAACTTATGAATAAGTTTGGAAAGTTAAAGATGATTAGTGTATCATTGACAAAAGATTGTTTGGGTCTTGTTAAAACTGTTTGAATTTGGAAAATAGCTAACTTGGGAAATAGCTAACGGGATATGGGACATTCTTCTTAACTGGTAATTTCGGGGACGAAATTCTTTTAAGGGGGGAGGAATGTGACGACCCGGAATTTTTGAGCATTTGAAATAGGAATATTTAATTAATTTTAAATATTCAAAAGATAATTATTAACTTTAATTTCAAATATCATTATTGATTAGACAAGTAATTGTTGAATTTAAATTATTGAAATTGGAAAATTATTGAATCTGGAGCTTTAAGCCTGTTAAAAATAATTTGAAGACTTATAAAAATTTATATAGATAATACTGGAAATAATAGACGAATTAAAATTGAATTTAACGGTCGTCTGTTCAATTTAAAATTTGCATCGTTTAAATTGTCGTTTAAAATAGCCTTCCGAGGCGCAGTCTCGGGATTCGACGAAACCAGTGCCATTGGATCCGTAATATTGAATTATTGCCGGATTTCAAATTTCGTAATTTTCGGAGCTACCGTGTGATCGTTCGAGATAGGAATGTCTAGACGAAAATTTAACGTTTAATTTAAAATATCTTCACCAGAACTTTCTCGTCTCCTTACTGTAGCCAGATGAGGATTCTTCCGCAAGCCGCCCTACTCTTTGAATTACGCAGACCTATACTTTCCCTTCTCGTTTAAAATCGTGATCTTTCTTTCCTTCTTCCTTAAGCTCTTATCGATTGGGTAGGAACAATAAATACGATAAAAAAATTTAACGTTCCACTTCAATAATTACTTCCTCCCCAAATTTTTAATTCACGAGCCTTATATTCCTTTTCCCTTTCCGTTCCAGGAATTACCCTAGCTTTCACCAAAATTCAAATCGAAATCGAATGATGTCGAATTCTCAAAATGAGGGCTGCGTGCGATTGGAACTTGATTTTGAGACATTCACGACCTCGAAGGGAAATCTCGAGGTGTGCCTGCGTGTGATTTGGCAAGCTTGGGATCGCGAGACGATGTGAAGGCTGGGAAGATCATGGGTTCGTTGCTGCATCAGGAGAGTTTTCGACGAAGCTAGGTTCGCGACTCGAAATCGCGGTGCGTCCGAAGGGGTTGCCATGCCTCGAGGGTTGTTAGTGCGGCGGCAATTCGTGGGTAGGGCTGTTGCAGCTAGGGTTTCAGTTCGCGAGGAGGGGTGTCGCGATGGGAGGCGTTGGTTGCTGGAGGGGCTACTCGCGAGGGAGACTCGCGATTGGGGTTAGGTGGTGGTTCCATCGATCGGCGATGGCGATGTCGAACGTGGTCAAGCACGAGAGAGTGGGCAGTTTATGTTGTAAGGTATTCGATTTTGATTCATTTGTTTATTTATTCATTTCTTTTATTTAAACTGGAAAAAATATAAGGGTTTAGACATTGAAGTATCTATATAAAGTTAGTTTAAAATTTAATCTTTAGATAAATTAAATTTTAGTTTGACTTAAAGAAATAGATAGGAATTTATTTCCTGATTTATTTGGAATATTAATAAACTGTAAATGGTCAAACAAGATTTGAGAAATCGTGGAAATAAATTTATTTAGTTAACTTATATATATAATTATTTGATAACGGGAAAATTACCTTATTAAGTAAAATAAAATCTATTAGAGAGAAATTGATTTGTCCAAATTGTTTGAATATTAATGAAATCATATAATATGTATTCAAGGTCTGGCATCGTGAAGAGGACTATTGATTTGGGTTGAATTGCAAAATAGAAGGGGCAAAAGGTGAGTTAATCTCACTCAGTTAGATTTAAATTTAAATGGTTAAATTTAAATAATTGATTGAATGGTTGCACTGATTGAATATGCTATACTATATATAATAGTATATACCAATATATATATATTGGTATATGTATATATTGGAGTTGTTGATATTCCCGCATTATATAGCGGATGAGACCCTATGTGCCGCATAATAGCGGATGATATTTTATAAACCCATATACCGCGATATCCCACCTCGAAGTGGAATTGGTATTGTGCTAACGTCTGTGGATGCAGGGAAACAGGTTGGAGGGATCCAACTGGATTCCTCAAAATATTTAATTTTTGTTTAAATATTCTGTGATATGATTGTTGTTATCCTGTGATAATTTATATTGGATAATCTGGTTGGATTGAATTTCCCAGTATAATGAGTTATCAAAAGCAATTGAATTGGATTTTTGGAAAATATAAAAGAGTAAAATTAAGTTAAGTAATTCTAGTGAATTCGAATAAATTAAATATGGAAAAGAGGAATTTTGAATAAATAGAGAAATGTTGAATTTAAAGAAGACTTATGTGATGTTATTTAAAGGGATAAAAATTTATTTTAATTCAATGTTTAAATGTAATTAAAAAGAGAAGGAATTTGGGAAATCTGAAACTTGTGTTTCGGTTTAAAGATTTTAAATCATAATGAGAAATAAAATCTGGAAGTTAATGAATTTGGAAATAAATGGATTAAGTAAGAAAATTTATTTCAAAGTAAAATAAATTGGGAAATCAATTATAAATTGATTTAAATACTTTGGAATTTGAATTTTAAAGAGAAATGAGATTTGGGAGAGATAAACTGGGTTTGTAAAGTAAAATAAAATATCAGAGGATATTTGAAAATATAATTTCAAAGTGGGAATTTATAAAAGGATATGGTTTGGTTTAAAAATAAATGTTATTTTATTTTTAAAAGATGGGAGTGAGAAGGATATTTCTCTGTATAGCCAAGTACGTTTTCAAAGCAATTTTAATATAAGTTAAAAGTTCTAATTGTATTTTTAAAAGCATATTTTAGAAAATTTATTATTTCTAAATGTTAATTTCCTAAGTAAGTATGTTTTAGGAAACCTATTCTTTTTAAATATTTAAACTTTAAAGTAAGTATTTTTCAAAGATTTATTATTGTAGTAATTATATAAAAGTGATTTGGTATTATATTTTAAAAAGAGAAATTTAGTTTATATTTGTAAAGTGGTTTCATTTTAAATATTTCTTAAGTATATATTTTGTTAAGGTATTAAAGTAGTTTTTTTTAAATTTCAATATTATTAAGTATATTTATAGTAAAGTGTTTTAAGATTATTTTAAAATCTAAGTGTTTTGTACTTGGTGTTTCAGAGGAAATAAATATTTGGAAATGTATTCCGTAAGCGGAAACTGTTTTGAAATTGTTTTCAAATGAGTTTTGAAAATTCGGAATTATATCTTGGAAAGATATTTGGGCAAATAAATAATGTGGGAAATTATTTAATTGTGTGATGGTTGCTTGTGGATGTTAATTGATAGTTAAATAACCGACTATCAATATTGGCCAAATGCGCTGATCGTTTCGAAGAGACCGGGATCGGGTTTCCGTATACCGGGATTCTAGGTCTGGAGACTCGAATACCACTTCGATCCGGTTTGTACGTTTCGTGTAACGATTTCGGAGTCGAAGATGGAGCTGTGAAGTGCAAGGGCTAGTCGCTACTAATCCTGAGGATATTTCCAAAATGGATGTAGTAGGAATAGTGCCTTCGGTTCCGTTCGAACCCGGGACGGACTTGTATGGACGAATGCTTGCGAAACATCGTCAGGCGGACGATGGGCATTCTAAGGGATATGTTCTGAAAAGGTATCGTTTAGCCTCGAACCTCATCAACCGGGAATGACTGAAAATCAGGGGTTATGCAGCAAGGCTTCGTGGGTAGCTCCCACTGGAGGGTAAGGTCATCCCTGTCTAGATGTCCCTTTTTTATTTCGGCTTAGTGGTGCGGTTGCTGATCCCAACCGTGGGGTGATTTTATTCGGGATCATCCAGTAAGGGATGGTTCCGGCCTTGTGTTGCAGGGGAGCGGGCGTACTCCTCGGTACTGTGATCTAGGCCACGTACTGTGACAGGTGGTACCCCAGTGCCTAGTCATTCGTTGGAAATCCATTCTCCCTACGTGCTTGTACGGTTTTGATTGTGCCCAACTATTGTTGAAATGTGAGATGCAAGCATTTCAGCTAGATTATATTTTACTTTCTGTAGACACTATTATAATATCAGAGGATTTTGATATAAAGTGTTTTAGCTATCGTAAGGTAAAAACCCGACATGTTTATTTGTGGCGTGGTCTTACGAGATGCTTTTGTTTTCAAAGGATTTTGAAACTTTAATAATCAATTTGAGTGTGATTTTCTCATGCTGGTTTTCCAGACTGACTCGGGTATTGTTTTATATGATGCTCGGGTCAGACCGAGATAAACAGGTTCAGGATATGATGCTGTGGAGCTCAGGAGACGAGCTGGATGTCGATACGTACTCCCGTACTTGTTATTATTTTTCCGCTGTGTATTTAGTTGTATGTTATGGATGTTGATGTACTCTGATAATGTATTCTGATGTATTGTATAAACAGATATAATTTTGATTTGTGTAAAGATCTGTTGATATATTATATTTTATTCTGCTGCGATGGTTAGATTCTGATGTTGTTTTTCTTTTATTTTCTTCTTCTACCTCTTCTTCTTTTTACCCAAATGGTCCGGTTTTTCGTGTTAGAAAAACTCGGGTTGTTACATTTATTAAAAGCTAGAATATTTAAAATAAATACTTCGAAAATGCTTTATAAAAGTTGATTTATAAAATGGATTTATAGGAATGTGTCTTTTAATTAAAAAGAATTTAAGTTAAAAACTTGAGGACTAAAATCCCGATGCTTTTGAAAAATGATTTTTTAAGGTTTTGAAAGATAATAATAGTATAATTTGAAAAAAAATTGGGTTAAGGAAATTTTGGGAATGAAAATTTTAAGTAAGAAGTATTTTATTTGGATTGGTTAGGGAAAATGAGGTCTTGATTGTTTTCTGGTGATCAGAATAATCTTCTAAGTGACGATCGGATGTTTGCCTAAGCGAACGCTGTGGGATACTTAGTAAATTATTCTTTATATCATTGTACAATCATAACAAGTTCAAACCCGAACGAGCCTAAAGCAAGTTCGTGATAAATGTTTTGTTGGAAAATGTATGGTATTGTTTCAAAAGTGGGATTTTAAAATAAAAACAATATTTTTAAGTTAACTAGTTCGAGTGGCTCGAAAATACTTAAAAGTGGGAAAGAGATGTATTCGGATGGTAAACACTTCTCTTGAGTACTACCCTTCCTAGTAAGGTAGTGTATGATACTGTTTGGTAGTACCCAGTTCCTTAGTATCATTTTGGAGTTACACGGACTATATGTAAATTATCTAAGAATTAAAATTATAGTATCATTTCAAAAAGTTTTTGAAATAAAACCTGGGCATTTGGATGTAACGACCTATTATTTCGAACCGTTCAAATCGACAACAGCCACTCATGTCAGACTTGAATTGCTCAAAACAATAGATTGTTAATTTATATTTGGCAAAACTCAGCATATACGGTAAATAAATTAATCACAAAATCACAAACACAGTGTATTACAACAATAAGCAGCGAAATAGATAAATCGTAGTTCATGAAGCTACTATAAAACATCATAGTCTGAAACAAAATACAACATAATCTCAAATACAAATGAATCTCTAATACATAAGCAACTAACAAGTCTGAACATAAATGACTGGAATAAACTGAAATAACTGGAAGCTGGATAGATAGATCTTCAAACAAAGCTCCAATCTCTAAAGGTGAGTCTCAAATGCTGTGACACTTAGTCTGACTCGAGCATAAAGCAAAACACAAAACACTCGAGTCAGGATTAACATTCTTATACCAGTAAATTCAACTGAAGTGAAATGTCAACTGAAATACAAGTAACTTAAAGGATGTTTGGATTTCTGTTAGCACCAAAATTGGTCACTAATCTCGTTCAGAAAGATTGTGTAGAGATATAAGTGATGGAAGTAAATTAAACAAAGAAGACAATGCTAATTTAAATGCAGAAAGTAAGAACACCAAATTTATAGTGGTTCAGCGTAATTGCCTACGTCCACTTTGTTCAACTTTATTGATTTCCTTTATGGTTGATTACAAATACAATTCGTGAATCAAATGCTTAAGTGAAGTTGTTGAGTAGAGAAGATGAGTCTTCAAAATGGCAGAGTCTCCCCGGTGTTTTCTCTCCAAAAATGGATCCATTTCACTGTGACCCTGCCCCTCTATTTATAGGCAAATATGGGCTGGACTTCCCAAGTGGGCTGATGGCCGAACACTCCAGCCCGAGTACAGTGGTCGCTGTACGCCGAGCAAGGTTTGCCAAACGCCGCTACGCCGAACCATTCCTTCTATGCCGAACGGTGTGTTGGTGTCGTGGGAAGTGTAGGATGGTTGTCTGTTGAGGCCGAACGTGCCTCCATCTCAAGCTCTTGGACGAACGGTGTATGCAGGCCGAACGACACCGGTATCTTGAGTAGTTGTGCATACTGAATGTCTTCTGGATGTCGAGTACTACGCCGAACACCATGGGATGCCGAGTACTCCTGTTGCCGAGTACTACGCCGAGTACCTTGGGATGCCGAGTACTACGCCGAGTACCTTGGGATGCCGAGTACTCCTGTTGCCGAGTACTACGCCGAGTACCATGGGATGCCGAGCGCTCTTGATGCCGAGTTCTCCTATCACCGAGTTCTAATGATGCTGAACACTAACTGACGCCGAGTCTCCTGATCGCCGAGCACTACGGATGCCGAACGCTGTGGATGCCGAGTCCCACTGGATGCCGTGCGCTTCGCCGAGTCCTCCTGGATGCCGAACAATCCTTCATGCCGAGTTCCAGCTGATGCCGAGCGCTCTTGTATGCCGAGTACTCCTGGATGCCGAACAGTCCTTCATGCCGAGTTCCAGCTGATGCCGAGTACTACACCGAGTACTCCTGGATGCCGATCAGTCCTTCGTGCCGTGCAGTGGCCAATGCCGAGCACTCAGTTGCCTGGTCAAATCTCCAGGAAACACTTGCCCCCAAAGTGTATCGCGTGACTGAACGTGGTACGCTTTGAATCATACAACCTTTTCATCTCGTCTTAAACCTTTGGCTAACCTCGAGCGGAGATGCCACCTTTGAGTATTCCAGCGATTCAGGTGTGTGTCGAGCGTGTTCCCACTGGCGAACGAGACATTCGTAACCGGACGATGCCTCCTAGCCTAGCAATACTTCAGTGCCGAACCATTATGGGCCGAAGCCGAACGGCATGACCTTGACCGGTTCCACCGGGTATGGCCTTTTCGACTTCCCTTTCTGTCTATAAAAGTCGAGGCCTTCTTCCTCCTTCTCTTTTCACGCTCACTTGTCCTATCTTTTCTTCGAGAAACTCACGTGTTACCAGCCTGCAAAGACTTAACAACTCTTCTTAACCCACTTGGCGCTGATCAAAATCACGGTCCTCAACCCCAAACTTCTTCAAGTCGTGATCTATCACATAGGTAACAATCCCTCTACTAAATCCTTAAAGGGGTTTCGACACGAGACACAGGTGATATGTGGATTTTTTTAGAGCCATACGATGCGGCGAAAGGTTGGAGTTGGTTAGAATGCCGAACAGGATGGTTCGGTGTGGATGGAGGAAATCACTGTGGAGGACGGTGTGTTTAAGCCAAATAGGATGTCGGGTATGGTCCCGGCCGAACGAGGTTTTTGGTCGGGCGATGCTTTTCCGAACAGTCACCCATGCCGAACAACATAAATGCCTAATTATAAATGCCGAACCACCACATATGTCGACCAATACAACTGCCGAATACCGTATATGCCGAACGAGATAACCGCCTAGGCCGAACAATGTATGTGCCGAACCATATAATTGCCGAACACTATATTCGCCGAACACCAAAAATACCGACCAATATAAATGCCTAGGCCGAACAATATACGTGCCGACCTATATTTAGGATGAACAATACAATTGCCGAACAATAACTTAGCCGAACAAAAACTCAAGCCGAACAACATTCAAATGCCGAACAAACATATACATGTCGAACAATTTCAATGCCGAACACTTGACAATGACTTAACCGAACCAAGATACATGTCGAACTCTTCTCAGGACGAACAATGCAACTGCCGAACAACATTTAAATGCCGAACGATATAAATGTCAAATTGGACTTAAGCCGGATACTTCATAAATTACATGTTTTCTAAATCTGGGACTGTAACCACTACCAGGCGGGCTCTTCGAGACGGTCAGCGATGACGGTCTTCGAAGGCCACGATTCGAAACTCATTTTTATATCCTTGAAATCTTATTGCTTGTACATAATTGCTTGCACTAGTTCACACACCACGTGGGGGGAAAACTCGTGTTGCTAATTCTAACGTTCAACGTTTTTTTAAGTATAGTTTTCTCAAGCACTTAGCCAGGTTCGTTATTTATTTAGGATGTCGAGAAAATCTAGCTCCGCCACTATATCCGACAGGCCTGGGCGGTCATCAAGGCAAGGAGCCGCTGATACTTCTAACCCATCGACTTCTCCTGCTCATAACTTGGCGCCTGATGCTCTGGAGGCAACCATCTTACTAGACAACCCGATCGATTCTCAAGCCTCGAAGATCAACGAAGCTGCTCTGCGACGGATATGCTCCATTCATGGGATTCCTTTTGCCGACGTGTTAGTTCCTTCGAGACACGATCGTCCTCATCTGCCCCCAGTCGGGTACACTACCTACAACAAGTTCATGTGTTGGATGGGCAGCGTGCCTCCGTTCAATTTATTTCTCCGGGATGTTCTGCAGTACATAGACATGGCTCCGTTGCAGCTGCACCCGAACGGCCATGCGTTCCTATACGGGACTTACTTACTTTTCATGGCCGTCTTCTCCAGACCTCCAACCCCCGGTGATATCAGATACATTTATATGTTCAAGAGACGGAAAGACAGTCCTTCCTTTATGTTCCTCGAGCCATACCACAAATGCCAGATCTTGACAGGGGCATGTAGCAAATTCGCCCTGTACAAACAGGAATGGTTCTATGTGCGCTGCCCTTCTGGTTTCGCTAGGAGATGGGTCGAAGGCAGTAAGTCCCTCTACTGAATCACTATTCGTATTTAATCGGAGTCATGCTTTTCCTAACTCTTCATTTCATCTTTTCAGGTATCAACCCGCGTCCGGAAGGCCGAGGATATTCTGAGGCTGTTGAAGCCATTAGAGCTCTTCCTGCTGAGGATCGAGACATCCGGACTATCATTTCAAATAAATCGTTGTCGGGGTTTGGCTTGCTAGCCCCTGGTCATCGGATCAGCCTTCCAGAAGGTGTTACCATTCCCAAACCTCCGTCCGGTAAAGGGAAAAAACTTGCCGGATCGTCATCGCGTCGCGCTCCCGACACACACGAAGAAGGCGAGCGCAAAGAGGATGATGCCCCTGAAACTCAGGGCGAGAACGTGGGTCCCGCTTGGAATCCGGCAATCGAAGTTCAGGATATTGAGACATCATCCTCCCCTTCGAAGGGAAAGAAGAAGTTGAAATATACGGTTCAAAAGGAGAAAGTTGGTGGCACCTCAAAAGTTACGCCTACCCCTCCTGAGAAAGAGGCTTCTTCGCAGCATCTGGAGAGTTCCTTGAGGGGTCTATCGAACCTTTCTATTCCCAAAGACATACTTAATTACGGGTTTGATGATCCTGAAGCCCTCAAATTCTCTTCACCCACGAAAGGCAATGCAGGAGCTCGACTCCCGGCCCAAGGAGATACCACTCCGATTAGCAAAGATAAACGAACGGGTCCGTCGGGGGGAACACTAGGACACACACGCACATGCGCATTTCATAATATACTTCAAGTCTTTTTTCCTATCTTGTGAATTTCCCTTAACTCGTTGTTATCTCCATTCTTTGCAGGTGATATGGGGCGTTCTCACGGACTCGATCGCCTTCAGGGCTCTTCAATATTTCATCACTCTGGACGAGATTCTGGTTCAGGCAGACGCAGGGACAGAGGCGACTATGAAGATAGGGACAATCGCCCCCACGAGTCGTCTCACCGCAAGAAGTCACACTCTCAATCTTCCCAGTCCCGTGATCTTCCTCCTCCAACTGAAACGGATAGGGAGAAGTCTTTACATAAGGGTTATCAATCTGATGCTCCTCGAGAACAACATTCCAGTTCATCGAGTACAAGCTAAGTTCGAGAGCAACGGAAAAGAACAGAATTCTCAAAGCCTCCTCCTCCTACTCCTGCGGTGGACCCAACTGTTGCGGAAAAGATGGTCGACCTTAAGTCCAAGTTTCCGAAAATCTGCTTTGACGGCTTGAAGTTCCTCCCGGCCATTCATCATATTCCCGGGCATGTGAAGCAGAGTACCATTGCCTGCAATAACGACGTCTATGTTCAACATGACGCGTTTGTGCACTTGGTGGAGAAGGTCTCGGAAGTATCTGTTGAGCGTCAACACGAGATTGACCGTCTGAATCTGGAGGCTGACAGCGATAAGAAAATCATCAAACTCCAAGACGAAGAGCTCGCTTCGTATAAGTCAAAGCTAGAAGCCGCTGAACAAAGCGCAAAAAATACTGCCGAGGCAGTTACTCGTTTAGAGGCGGCTCACAAAAAAGAGCTTGACGAAGCAGTCCAGCGCAGCGGTGCCCTCGCCCTAGAAAAAGACTCTGTCCAAAAGGAAAGGGACGCACTTGCTACTCAAGTCAAGGAGCTGAAGGAATTACTTTCCAAGGAGAAGGAAGACAAAGTAGCCGCTCAAGAAGAATCGCAGCGATACTGTGATGAGATTGTTGCTACCCGACTCCTGAAGACAAAGCTCGATGACGAACTCGCCGGGGTCGAGAAAATGAAGGACGAGGCCCGTGAGGAGGGCAAAAGAATGGCTGTGGAAGAGCTTGATTCTCGCCTCGAGGCGGCCGCAGAAGCCGGCAGGGAAGCGGTCAAAAGTATGTTTGACCCGTTGATCGCCGAGTATGGAGCCCGCGTCCTTATGCACCGCGACTTAACATTTCTAGGTGACGGCTACCTCGAATCCCTGGCTGAGGCGTGGGAAACTCTGATAAGGATCAGGATGGTCGAGTCGGGCTCCAACGAGGTCGATGAGGATGTCTTGGTGAAGGAGTTCCTAAGGGGGAATGAGCCATCGGACTTATCCGCAGCATTGGCACTTTATAGTAAAGTCTCTTCCCCTCCGAAAGAGAAGAATGACGAAGCTGGCCCGTCTGGGGCCGATGCTACTACTCCTCACATTGCCGCTCCTTACGCTGCTCAATCGGCCGGTCGGCCAACACTTGATCCATTCGAGCAGCATGCTAGTTATGATCCCGAAGATCCCGGGCTTAGTGTTCATGTGCTGTCACCTATCCTGGAGGGTGAAACCCCTCGTGCCACCGATAGCCAACCGGACCCTGGTAGGAAATTCTTCTTTCTCTAGAAATTGAAGAGATCCCGTCATTTTTCAGCAGTGGCTACTCGTTCTAATGCTCATTCCTTATGTTTTCGTGCAGGTTGCTCTGACGCCGAGCCAACTCCGAGGAGCGATGACGCCAAGGAGGAAGCAGAGAAAACAAGCGACGTTGCTCACGCAGGAGTAACTCCCGGTCCAGACGCTCAAGTGATCGGGGCGCTAGATGATGACAAACTTGATACTTCGTCTCCTACCGAAGGAAGCGATGAAATTGAAATCACTGGCGCCTCTGAGCATACTTCAGAGATGAGCATGAAGGACCGTCTTGCCGACGAGGAGAAGAAAAAGGTCAAAGTCAAAGTTGAGTCTGAAATACTGGAACTCACTGGCCCGCGGAACAGACCTTTGAAAATCATTCTCCCGTGCAGGTCCAAACCACTAGATGTTCCGTCTCCTACTCCCGACTACGTTTCTCTAGCAAGCAAAAAGTCCAAGAAAAAGCGTGAGGGAGAGGAGTCGTCGGAAACAACGAAGGAAGACAAAAAGAAGAAGTCGAAGAAATAATCGATACACTCGTTCAACGAGTTTTTTGCTTAAGTCTTGTAATTGCTTTTATCTTCCACAACTTGCAGTTTGTATAGAGAGGTCTGAATTTTGTAGGAGTGATCATGTATCCCCATTTTGGACTTATTGAATAAAGTTTTTAGCTTCTTTTTCGCTTGAGTGATTCTCTTGTCTTTCCTTAGTTTGCTGACTAATTGTAGCCATAACTCAAGTTCTTATGAGTTGCATTATCTCCCGATCCATTTTCGTGTTGTTCAAACATTTTCTAGACATGGCGTGCTTCTCGTACCACATCTCTCGAGTACTTGGACCTTCCGCTGACTCTAGTCCGCGCTCTGGGGACTTAGAGTACTCCGCTCCGCACTCTGGGGATTCGGAGATTTGAAGTCGTTTATACTCTAGTCCGCACTCTGGGGACTTAGAGTACTCCGCTCCGCACTCTGGGGATTCGAAGATTTGAAGTCGTTTATACTCTAGTCCGCGCTCTGGGGACTTAGAGTACTCCGCTCCGCACTCTGGGGATCCGGAGATTTGAAGTCGTTTATACTCTAGTCCGTGCTCTGGGGACTTAGAGTACTCCGCTCCGCACTCTGGGGATCCGGAGATTTGAAGTCGTTTATACTCTAGTCCGCGCTCTGGGGACTTAGAGTACTCCGCTCCGCGCTCTGGGGATTCGAAGATTTGGAATCGTTTATACTCTAGTCCGCGCTCTGGGGACTTAGAGTACTCCGATCCGCGCTCTGGGGATTCGGAGATTTGGAATCGTTTATACTCTAGTCCGCGCTCTGGGGACTTAGAGTATTCCGATCCGCGCTCTGGGGATTCAGAGATTTGGAATCGTTTATACTCTAGTCCACGCTCTGGGGACTTAGAGTACTCCGATCCGCGCTCTGGGGATTCAGAGATTTGGACTCGTTTATACTCTAGTCCGCGCTCTGGGGACTTAGAGTACTCCAGTCCGCACTCTGGGGACTTGGAGGTTTAAGTTGAGAGCAGTCGTATTTCCACTCTTTAATTTGTATTCATCTACTGTATCGAGGCTAATGTCGTCGAATGAACAATCGAACCACGTTTGCTCACGGAATGAGATTCTGCCCCCCAGGATGAGGGACGAAATTTGAAAAATGGACGATCGATTCTCGTCCGCATGGTGATTATAGCTCTTCCAATCAAGTCAAGGAAGGAGGTATATGACAGATGGTTGAATCACATCCATGTTGGGTTAGATAGCCAAATCTCTTACAATTTTCTCCGTATCTCCTTCTAGAAAATAAGGATAATAGATTGTTGAGTAGACAAAGTAAGTTGGATATGTTCCAAGGTGCAGTCATGTCCATATATTGACAGTGATGGTTAGCGAGTACGCAGTCTACCATAGCTACTTCAAGTTGGGCTTTCGAACAACCTTTCGTGTTCAGGGTAGGATTTGATGTGTAGATGATCAAATCACGTCCACTTTTGACGGATCCCGGCGTCACTGAGCTTCATGAGGGGTATCTGTATTTTGTCGAACTTTGTTCTATGACTCGATTGGAGTGGATGATCGGGCCATATTCATTCCAACCAGTTTAGGTCTCCAAGTCAAATGTGGAGGTTGATGGATGGATGGTCGGTTGTTCGAATCGATCATAAGTTGATCATACGAACTCAGATCGTCTTGAAACTTTGGCTTCCCTAGCTTTGATTGTTATGTCTTGTTAATCGTGGCTCGATCCAGACTCGGACAAAATCCATCGACATCCATAGTGAGCCTTTGTGTAACCGATCTCCAAGACGAACTGTCACTGGTTTCTAATCAAGTTCTTGGTGTCACGGCCTTGCCAAAAGGCGGGATAACATTTGCCCCCCAAAGGACGTCTTGTGTAAACATGACGTGCTTTGAAAAACCGCAGTCTTTCATGCTGAATATTTCCGTACAGTTGATTGCTTGACGGTCGTCTCTCAATCGTTTCGTTGCAATCTTCTTTTAGACAAATGTTCTACTAGCATGCTTTGCTTTGGTTCTGCCCCCAGTTCTGGGGATGAGTATGGAGTTGATGTATGTTTATACTCCGTCTCGCACTCTGGGAGTACGGAGTTGAGTAGATGTTTATACTCCGTCTCACACTCTGGGAATACGGAGTTGATTAATGTTTATACTCCGTCTCGCACTCTGGGAGTACGGAGTTAATTAGATGTTTATACTCCGTCTCGCACTCTGGGAGTACGGAGTTGATTAATGTTTATACTCCGTCTCGCACTCTGGGAGTACGGAGTTGATTAATGTTTATACTCCGTCTCGCACTCTGGGAGTACGGAGTTGATTAATGTTTATACTCCGTCTCGCACTCTGGGAGTACGGAGTTGATTAATGTTGATACTCCGTCTCGCACTCTGGGAGTACGGAGTTGATTAATGTTTATACTCCGTCTCGCACTCTGGGAGTACGGAGTTGATTAATGTTTATACTCCGTCTCGCACTCTGGGAGTACGGAGTTGATTAATGTTTATACTCCGTCTCGCACTCTGGGAGTACGGAGTTGATTAATGTTTATACTCCGTCTCGCACTCTGGGAGTACGGAGTTAAGTAGATGTTTATACTCCTTCTCGCACTCTGGGAGTACGGAGTTGATTAATGTTTATACTCCGTCTCGCACTCTGGGAGTACGGAGTTGATTAATGTTTATACTCCGTCTCGCACTCTGGGAGTACGGAGTTAAGTAGATGTTTATACTCTGTCTCGCACTCTGGGAGTACGGAGTTGATTAATGTTTATACTCCGTCTCGCACTCTGGGAGTACGAAGTTAAGTAGATGTTTATACTCCGAGTTGGACCTTTCCCGAGCCGTCTCCAGACTACTTCACAGCAATGTTGCTTTTTATTGACTCCTGGACAGGCCCTGGCGCCTTATCTCGTCGTACCATCCTAGCTTCCTCTCTTCTTATGAACTGGTGTGCCTTAGAGTAGAAATGCTCTAGCGTAGCCGGAGGTTTTCCTGCTAGCCAGTCTCCAAACTCAGAGTCTGGATCCACACCTCTCATTACAGCCATCAGAATTGCATGGTCATTGGGATTACTGACTTCAGTTGCTGCTACGTGGAATCTTTGCAAATATTCCTTCAACGATTCCCCAGGATTTTGGATTACACTTGACAGAGACATCACGTCTTTTGGGCGCGTAGTGTGTATCCTGAACTGCTCAATAAACTTCTTTTCCAACTCCTCGAAATTTGATACGGATCGCGGAGGAAATCGGGTGAACCACATAGTAGCGATCCCAGATAGAGTAATCGGAAAGCACCTACACTTGGTGGCATCATTTGCTCTGGCTGAATCCATCATCCATTCGTACCTCATGACATGTTGTCTAGGATCAGTCTTTCCTTCATATGCGGGAATAGTAGGCATACTAAACTTCCTGGGGTACGCCGCTTGCAACACAACATCCGTGAACGGAGTATGACTTCTCGACACTCCCCAGTCATCATTTGATAAGCCCTGATTCTCTTTCATCAGTTGCCTGATCATGGCTGTCAGATCGGGTGTCTGTATGGAAGGCGGAAGGTTGGAGTCTGTTCTACGCGCCTGTCCATGATGATGCCTCCTCTCTTGGCGATCTGCCAATCGTGCGTCTTGAGGTTCGACATCGTTAGCATTTTGATGATCTGGGCCTCTATCTTCCATCTGTATCCCGGTCCTGAAGCTTCCAGCTCTTGCTTGGTCGCGGTCTCTAGCTGTTCGAACAGCAGCATCTGCTCGCGCAGCATCAGTCTTACGGCGTCTGCGCCTGGGAGGTTCATCAGAGGAAGTAGAGCTGTCAGATGAGGAGTAAGCAGCGGGATTGCCCCCAGCATTCTGTTGCTGCTGTTGAGTAAGTTGTGCCATCAGGTTGGCATTGGCTTGCATCTGCTCTCCTAGTTGTCTCCTACTTTCCCTGAGCTCTCTCATCAAGTCGTTGAACTCTATTCTGGTGACAACTGGAGTTTGGTCCTGAGTGGCAACTCCTGTATTTGGAATTGCTGGTTGATTGCTAGGCCCTGCTTGTTGCACGCTAGCAGTCTCGTGGGAATCCGCATTGTGAGAAGCTGACCTGGTACGTGGTCTTGCCATTGTAGAGTTATTGGTATGAACTCTGAGTAGAATCAACGGATGTCCTATCAGTGAGTCGGATCTTCTTTGGGGGATTTGTTCAATCCAGTAGCTTCAAAGCAGATCCTTGAGGTCTGAGAATTCAATTCTCAGTGAAAGCACCAAAGTGTTAGCACCAAAATTGGTCACTAACCTCGTTCAGAAAGATTGTGTAGAGATATAAGTGATGGAAGTAAATTAAACAGAGAAGACAATGCTAATTTAAATGCAGAAAGTAAGAACACCAAATTTATAGTGGTTCAGCGTAATTGCCTACGTCCACTTTGTTCAACTTTATTGATTTCCTTTATGGTTGATTACAAATACAATTCGTGAATCAAATGCTTAAGTGAAGTTGTTGAGTAGAGAAGATGAGTCTTCAAAATGGCAGAGTCCCCCCGGTGTTTTCTCTCCAAAAAAGGATTCATTTCACTGTGACCCTGCCCCTCTATTTATAGGCAAATATGGGCTGGACTTCCCAAGTGGGCTGATGGCCGAACACTCCAGCCCGAGTACGGTGGTCGCTGTACGCCGAGCAAGGTTTGCCGAACGCCGCTACGCCGAACCATTCCTTCTATGCCGAACGGTGTGTTGGTGTCGTGGGAAGTGTAGGATGGTTGTCTGTTGAGGCCGAACGTGCCTCCATCTCAAGCTCTTGGACGAACGGTGTATGCAGGCCGAACGACACCGGTATCTTGAGTAGTTGTGCATACTGAATGTCTTCTAGATGTCGAGTACTACGCCAAACACCATGGGATGCCGAGTACTCCTATTGCCGAGTACTACGCCGAGTACCTTGGGATGCCAAGTACTCCTGTTGCCGAGTACTACGCCGAGTACCTTGGGATGCCGAGTACTCCTGTTGCCGAGTACTACGCCGAGTACCTTGGGATGCCGAGCGCTCTTGATGCCGAGTTCTCCTATCACCGAGTTCTAATGATGCCGAACACTAACTGACGCCGAGTCTCCTGATCGCCGAGCACTACGGATGCCGAACGCTGTGGATGCCGAGTCCCACTGGATGCCGTGCGCTTCGCCGAATCCTCCTGGATGCCGAACAATCCTTCATGCCGAGTTCCAGCTGATGCCGAGCGCTCTTGTATGCCGAGTACTCCTGGATGCCGAAGAGTCCTTCATACCGAGTTCCAGCTGATGCCGAGTACTACACCGAGTACTCCTGGATGCCGATCAGTCCTTCGTGCCGTGCAGTGGCCAATGCCGAGCACTCAGTTGCCTGGTCAAATCTCCAGGAAACAATTTCCATCCTCTAAGGATTTGTGGAACTATCTACTATGTAGTAATATACGCTATTATAATATGTCTATCAGTAAAGTATTAAAATAGCATTAAGGCATTACCTATATCCCCCTTAACACATTTTATTTATTCCCGTAATCTATACAGTGCCGTAAGCTCCACCAAACTGGTGGTTTACTCAGAGGGCACTCCATAGGTATGGTACAAAACAAACTCATAGTGGGCGCAATAAGGCATGTGACAAGGCACGCGAGGCAATGCTAGGGTAGGATTTTACCGTTTGCACTCCCGGAATGATGGTAACGCAAAGTAGCTACTACCGCCCACCTCGGAACACACTCCCATAATCAAATCGAGGGGTGGCCACCAAATCAATCACAAAGTCATAATATGGTATCAAAGAAATGTGCCCGATAGGAGGAGTGACCTCACTTGGCCCGGTATAGCTCCTGTTTTAGCCACATTAAGTTGACTCACGGGAGTCGGGGCTACGTAAATACCTTATACAGAATCGTTCGCCAAAACATCCTACTTCATTCTGGAATCTCCACCGCGTACACAGTTGTTCAAGTGGTTTTCGGTATTGGCAGAGAGTATGAAAATATCCGATCCCGGTCTCTTTAACAACCAAACGCTTATTTCACACCGTGGTCACTTTCATTTCAAACAGTTCATAATTCATATCAAAATATCATATTCATTTCAAAATCATATCACTTTCAAAATCATATCACTTTTGAAACCATACTTCCAAAGTCATAACCACAAAATAGTTTAAATATTTGAAATAGTTTATATATTAAAATAGTTATAAATTAAAATAGTTTATACTTAAAAATAGTTATATATAAAAAAATAGTATATATTTATATTAAAATAGTTTATATATCAATTAGTTTATAATTAGAATTATTTCTTCCAATTTCACAAATCAATTCAAATTTCATTAAACCATTTTAATTTATATCGATTTCAAATCTAGGTTTGAACTTCAAATTTAAACCACTTCCAATTTTTTTTTGTCAAGGCCGACGGGGTTGGATGGTCCCCGACCATTTTATTGCAGCACCAGAGAAAACATGACACAAACAAGAACGAAGAGCAAAAGCTCAAAGAAAACAGAGACAACATGGTGCTACAAGCACAAAGAAAAACAGACCAAAAAGATACTAAAAAACAAACAAACAAACAATTACGAACTAGAGGACAGACTTATACCAGTGTCAAAGATGTATAACATCTTCAGGGAATTCTCAATCTCATGCATTATCCAAAGTCTGAAGTTAGCCTCAGTTTTTGCATTGTTATCAAAAACTCTACAATTGCGTTCTCTCCACACTGCATATATAAAAGTCTTCAATGAGACACAAAAGATTCTCTTTCATTTTTGCTTGCTACCTGTCTTTGCATATATTTGCTCCCATTCAGCTTGATTATCATGCAAGGGGCTACTACTTTGCAGTTTAGTCATAACTGCAGACCACAGAAGCTTAATTTTTGAACATTCGAAGAATAAATGCTCAATAGTTTCAGGTTCAGCATTACAGAAAGCACATAATATGTTAACATTCATACCTAAACTGACAAGCTTAGCCTTGGTGAGTATGGAACGATTTAAAATCTTCCACATAGAGAAATTTTCTCTCATGCTACTATCTTTGTTCCAAGTTCTCTTCCACCACTTCCAATTTCGATTAACATTGTTCTGCATCAAGAATTCATACACCTCACCGATTTTAAATTTTCCTTTTTTTCCTCCCCAGACAACTTTATCAGAAGTAGCAGGCAGAGGGTCAAACTTTCGGATCATATCCCATAGTTTTTGTACTCTCTGATTAGAAGAAAACGCATGATGCCCCTGAAAGTGTTCGAGAACATCCCTGACTTTCGTATCAGAGTGGACTGCAGTTTGTTGAATTTCACTGTAGGTAAGTTGCCTTCGAAGAATGAATCCTTTGTCCAGCCATGGATCATCCCAGAAACTGACATCATAAACTGGGTTGGTGTTCATTTGAATGATAGGAAGAAAAAGTTCTTTTATCTTGTGCATACTCTGCCAGGTCCAACTCAAGTTTTGCTGTTTAATCATGTTCCACAATCTCCTGGTTTTTATAACATGTCTTTTGGACCACTCAGCCCAAAGACTATGTGGGCAGTTGAACAAAGAGTCAACATGTCTTGCAAAAGCAGCCTTGTTCCACTGTTTTAAATTTATTATCCCAAGACCTCCCTTGTTTAAAGGCTTCTCAACAGAACTATACTTTGTTGGAGCAATAAATCTGCCCATAGTTTTGCCAGACCATAGAAAACGCATAATAGCACTCCTAATCATGTTAATTAGCTTGGATGGGAGAACGAATGTTCTGGCCCAATACACTTGCATTGCAAAGGTAACTGACTTAATTAAAGTTAATCTACCAGCTTGACTTAGTTTCCTAGCTGTCCAACAGTTAAGTCTAGAAGTGATCTTTTCATACATCGGTAGACATTGGTTTGTCGTGATTCTGGAAGTTGTAAGAGGCAAACCTAGGTAGGAAACAGTGGATAGGTTACGAGATAAACAAGTTATATTATTTATTAGAGCTGCTTGGGCCATGTTAACTCCAGCTAGAATAATTTCAGATTTCTGGACGTTAACCTTTAACCCAGTCATGCTACTGAAGTGTTCAAGGGTTAGCATTATGTTCTTGACTGTGTCGATATCAGGAGAGCAAAACATAATCAGGTCATCAGCAAACAATAACGCAGAGATTTGAGGGTCTTTACAAGCAGGATGCAATTTATATTTTCCTTGATGTATTGTTCTGTTTATCATTCTCGTAAGAAGTTCCATAACTATTATGAAGATGTAAGCAGACATGGGGTCCCCCTGTCTTATGCCTTGTTTGCTCCTAAAGAAACCAGAGGCAGTACCATTGACATTGACTGAATAGGTTGGAGAGGAGATACATTCATAAATCCAAGCAATAAAATGTGGAGGGAAATTCATATACCCCATAATACGAACAATACTATTCCACTGCAACATGTCAAAAGCCTTCATTATATCCAGTTTCATCATAGCTTTTGGGGGAGCATTTCTACTTTTATAACCTTTAATTAATTCATGAGCGAGAAGGATGTGATCAAGAATATTCCTTCCTGGAAGAAATGCAGCCTGGTTGTTGGATATAATTGATGGGAGGACATTCTTCAGTCTTGTTGCAATAACTTTAGAGATGCACTTATAAATAGTATTACAACAAGAAATAGGACGGTAGTCTTTTACATGATGAGCATTCTTGTGCTTAGGGATTAATGCTATGTTGGTGTAATTGAATGACCTGTAAAGTTTACTCTTTTTAAAGAATAGAGAAATGGCATTGCATACATCTCCAGATACGATCGACCAGCAGGTTGTATAGAAATATGCATTCAAACCATCTGGGCCACCGCAAGAGTTAGGACTAAGAGAAAACATAGCATTTTTAATTTCATCATGGGTGACTTCTGAGCATAGCAGGTTGTATTTTTCCTCATCAAGCCTGGGCATGATATTAGATGGGATATCATCGATTTTAGGGACAAAGCTATTAGTGTTGTTATATAAGCTTGTGAAATATTGCTCTAAAGCTTCCTTTACACCATCAGTTGTGGATTGCAGACCATCATTCATATCATAAATGGTGACAATATTTTCCCTCCTTTGCTTGTTCTTGAGACTTGCATGAAAGTATGCACTATTCTTATCTCCTTTTTCCCACCATTTGATTCTTGACTTTTGTCTAATCATATCACTCTCCTGAGATAGTGCATCATAGTACTGTTGAGACAAAGTAGCTTAAGTGGAAGAAAGACTAGCATCCTGAACATTACCCATGATAGCTTCCTGAACCTCAACAAGCTTCTTCAGAATATTAGTGCTCTTTTTCTCTCCCTTACCAAATTTTGTAAATGCCCACTGCTTCAAGACATCTTTCATTTGTTTTATTTTTTCCTGCAAAACAAAGAGATGATTACCATTCTTATTAGTGTTCCACGCATTTGATACAGTAGATATAAAGTCAGGTTCGATAACCCAGGAATTAAAAAATTTAAAATTTGCTTTTTCTCTCTTGTCCACTCCACGAAGATGTATGATCTGAGGGGAGTGGTCAGAAAGAAGAGGAGGGGGGAGAAGGTTGAAAAGGAGGGTCCATTTGGTTAGGGCAGTTTGATTGGAGAAGGAGTGATCAATCCTAGATAATGTCCTGATGCCTTGCCTTCTTTTATTATTCCAAGAGTATTGCATACCAACAGTTTTAACAGGAACAAGATCTGCATCATTTAACACTTTACTGAGAGGTTGAATCTCAGTAATGGACAATGGATTTCCTCCCACTCTATCAGATAGCGTATGACAGCAGTTGAAGTCACCAAATATAATCCAGGGATGGGTTGACTGCCTTAATGACGGAATGACTGAAAGCACCGAAGTTCTAACTGCAGCTGATTTTGATGCATATATGAAGGAGATATAGAAGGATGTACCATCAGAGATGTCCTGGGCATGACAGTGTATTAGTTGGGAAGTGGAGAGGATAGGAGTAAGATGAAGATGATGAGGATTGTATATAATCATGATTCTACCATAGGGAGATTCGTTAAGGTTGTGGATAAGCTTCCAAATAGGGTTAATGAATTCAGCAGCCTTAATAGTTAAGGTAAGATTTAGTTTGGTTTCTAGTATCGCCAACACAGATAATTGGTGCATTGAAATGAGCTGTTTACACTGTTCTTGCTTGATGATATGGTGTGCCCCTCGAATGTTCCAAGCTTCAATGCGTGACATCATTGGAGAACTCTGGCATTAAGTATTTCAATCTTCATTCTCCTCGTTACTGCCTGAGTAGAGGACAAGTAATTTGGAATTGTTGCTGAAAGGGGGGTGTTTTCATTACTTTCCGATCCATTATCCATAGGGGTGGTGACCATTTGAGTTACTGCGGGGCTGGGTGGGGAGGAGTGTTGATTGGATGGGGAATTGAGAGGAGATGAATTGGGTGGAGGTTTATAGGCTAAAGGTGGTTTTATATTGGAGTATATTAGAGGAGGAGTTGCAATAAGCGGTTTGACAACGTCTGGGGGATTGGCTGTTTTAGTTGTGCATTCTATATCATCTTTGTGCATGTCAGCACACATAACAGTTTCTGCTTTGTTTCTGTTGTTCTTGCTTTTACTCCTGTTATTTTTTCCACCACTAGAGCTCTTTCCTTCAACATGTGGATTATCATATTTTGTTACACCTTCATTATTTCCTTCACTAGCAGTTGCTTTGCTTTTAGAATTGTTTTCTTTTTGTTGCATTTGGATATCGCATGCAGTCTTTATTTGTTTCGCTGTTTTGTTGCTCTGCTCCCCTTGTCTTAAACAATTCTCATCATAAGTTGACACAATTACCCTACCATCTCCCAGTGTTCCACAATTCTTTTCACTCTCATTTTTACTTGCATCTTGCATGTCATCAGTAAACTCAGTATCCTCTAAACAAAGAAGAGCTTCATATTTATTAGAAATCAGCAGATTTTCAGCTAAATTCCCAACAATTGTTTCTTCAGTTCTCTTTGTTTCTTTGTTTACCTCTTGAGAATTAATATGATAGATGGCTTCTACTGTTGGAGAATGGTCTTCACTAATTTCTTTATTAATTTCGTTACGGCCTTTTCCCTGCTCATGTCTTACACCCTCCTCATCCTTCTTTTCATCATCTTCATTGTTACTAACTATTTCATTCACTACTTCATCATTGCTTCCTCTCTTATGTTCGCTGGTTGTTTCGTTCGCAACTGTTACTGTTTTCTTTTTATTGACTCGTTGCCATTTCCTTGAAATTTGCATTTGAAAGGGTTTGATCTTTTTATTGTTATGAACATTTCCAGTGGTATCCACTTTGATTTCTGTATTTCCTTTCTTATTAGTGTCTTTTTCCTGCTCAGATTCACTCATAATTTTATTGTCACAGCATACTGTTGTATGTCCAAATTTCTTACACAAGACACATACGTCTGGCCTCCATTGATATTCAACATGTATTTTCTGAAATCCACCTTCCACCAGCTTAACTTTGAACTCGTTTACAAGCTCCTTATCTGGTTTCACTTCTATTAAACATTTTGTGTAGTTCAACCTATTCTGGTTCTCAATCATTTCATCCATGCACAATAATCTACCAATGTGACTACATAACCAATTGATCCCTAATGACGACCAAGCATATAATGGAAGATTATACAGATGAACCCAAACTGGAACTGAGGAAACAGAGCCAGTGATATTACTGACTGCTACATCATAAGGTTTAATTATGAACATCTTATTATTCATTATGATGGGGTCACTCTGTAGAACCTTATTTCTATCTTCATCACATGAGAAATTGAATAGGAAAACAATACCGTCTGATTTAGCTGTAACAGAGCCTTTAAGTTTCCAGATGAACTTGAGCTTTTGAATGATAGCAGTATACGATAAAGGTTTATCTAAGAAAAAACCAATGAGTGTATCAGTCCAAAGCACAGCACCAGCATCAAGAACGTTCTACGGAGGCACAAGAACATCTTCTTCATAATCAGGGAAAAAGTCAACGGGAATGTACTTCCCAGCATTTCTGGGTTTATGCTTAAACAAAGAAGTCCATTTACGTTCACCTTGGGAGGAGGAAGGAGGTGGAAAGGACTACGGCAGAGGAGCTAAATCAGGTGGCCTAGATGGATGAGGGACAGGGAGAAGTTGCGGGGGTGGAGTTGGAGGAATAGGAGATAGGAGAGAAATAGAGGTTGGGTTACAGGCAGGAGGGGTTACCGAGGTGGACGAGACAGGTTTGGTAGGAGAAAAGGTAGAAGAGGTAGGAAGAGCAGAGAAAGGTACGATAGCGATGTTGGAGGAGAGGGAAGGTACGATGGGGGCATGGGTTGGGTTGACAGGAGCGGACATGGGAGAGAAAAAAAGTATTAAACCACTTCCAATTCAATAGGTTTAAAAGTTTAGTATTCCACAATTTACAATAACTCAATTTTATAAATTTCATTTATATTTCAAAATTTAACTTTGATTTTTTTTAAATTTGAAATATTCACTTGATCATTTTAAAACATTTAAAAAATATTTCAAATTTCAAATTTAAATCAAAATTAAATATCTAACTTCAATTACATTTAATTTAAAATATTCACTTAATCATATTTAATAACATTTAAATAAAATCTCATATTACAATTTAATTTAATATCAAATATTCAATTTCAGTTTTATTTAAAGTTGAAAATATTCATTCAATCACTTTTTATCAAATTAAGTTATAAAATTTTACGTTTCAAAATCTCAAATTAAGTTTTTAATCAAATCTTATTTATATTAAATTCCTAAACAAATTAAATTACAAATTAACTCAATTTATCTTCCGAGCCTTTATTTTATTAAAGTTAATACAAAATATATTTTCGAAATATTAATATAAATTGTAAATAAATATTAAAACATAATATATATATATATATATATTAGTTAAATTAATTTCTTATTAAATTTTATTATATTAATTATTATTATATTAAATCTTATTATTATTAAATCTATTTTAAAATTATTTATATATTTAAAAATAATAAAATTATAAGTAAAATCTTAAAATTTATATTTTTGAAAACTTAACTTATAAATTCAAAATTTCCATAACATGTAATCTTAAAAATCTAACTTTTGCACATATATAGAAATTAAAATCTTTATATTATATTTAAAAATCAATATTTATTAAAAACCCATATATTTCCTTTCAAACTTTGGAAATCATTTCAAAAATAGACCAATGGTATCCATATATAATTTTCTATCCTATAGTCAAGTGATGCGGATATTTATCATTTCAATTCGCAATTTATATTTAATATTTACGGGTATATATAGTTTCAACCCGCAATCTAAAAAATTTCAAATTAAATAAAAATCGTTATGGGTTGTCTCTTGGGTTTATCATTTCAACCCATAACGATTTTCCCTAATCTATAATATCGTTCGGGTATGTATCATTTCAACCCATAGGGAATTTCTGAACTAATAGGGAACTTGCAGAGTGAGAACAAATATGATAATAATATAACATATCGACAACATGCATATATCATCAGTAACAAATTTAAATATAATATATACAACAGGTTATGGTGTCATATATCATGGGTAAACAATTACAGATAATGGTATATTTAACAATTAAATAACTTAACAATTCAAATTTAACAACATATTTCAATCGTCATTTCATGTGAATTAAATTTTATTAAATATAAGAATGTTAATCGTGAGTGATTGCTCACCTTTTGAGGCTAGAGAACACGGAATGAGAAGCAACTGACACGGATACGCACACGGATACGGGCATGATACATCAAAGAGCTGCGACGAGCAAAGAGCAGATTTAGCATGAGAATTCGATGAAAACAAATATATATACATATGCGATATATATACATTTGTTTATAGATATTAAAAGGAATAATATATATGTATATATGCAACACATATAACTTCTGTCGATAATATAAATGCAACATATATACTTCCTGTCGATAGATATACATATGCAATATATACATAACATATCAAAGCTTAGATTTAAATGAACAAGCATATTTATGTAGCATATATAGACTATCACATAAAGATAGCCTTCCTACCACAATATATATATAGCATATATATATATGTATATATATATAACTTCTGACAATATATATAGATAATTAAGAAGAGAGGACTCAGCATCTGAAATCAGAAACACAAGAGGACCGATTATTGGCATCAACTACTGCCTATTCAAATGAGGCAGTGGGCATCAATTACAGCCTGTTCACTATGCTGCAGAGGGAAGGCGGCTAAGGAAGTAGGCAAAGCATGGTGTACGGCTGCTTGGCTATCAGGACAGCGGCTGAAACAAAGTAAGGAAAAGCGAAGCTAACGTGGGATGATGGAAAACAATATATGATACATAATATAGATATACCCTTTTTTTAAAATAAAAGGCAAGGGATGTTCGCATGCTGGAGATGAGCACGGCATGAAGGAAGGTGGAGTTTTTGGTGTAAGGCTGTTGGAGGCTATGAGGAGATGGCTGCCAACTATGGTCGGGTGGAGGGTGTTGGACGGAGCAGACCGAGTTGGAGTTTTGTTAGTGAGAGGCGGGGAGGAATGAAGCGGCTGTTGAGGCTAGCATGGTTGGAGGAAGATGTTTGGAGGGCTGACGTGAAGGGCAAGCAGAGCATCAAGGCCGAGGATGGACAAACAATGAGCAGGAGGGTATCAGTTGGATGCTGACAACCGCAAGGTGGTGGGGAGTCGGACCGTGGTGGGTTATGGCCGCCTGTGGTTGTCACGGCATGATGATGTAGGCGCTGCGCGGGTCAGTTGTGATGGAAACAGTGATGGGTTCGGTGGTAGAAGGCCATGTGGTTTAAGGCAAGAAAAGTGGATGGAGAGTGGAGAGTTTCGGCAATTATGAGCTATCAATGGAGATGCTGCCACGGGCTATTTGGAAGGGAAAAGTGGAATTATGCAGGTTTCAGACTAAAATATAAGTATATATATATACTAGCTTCAGATTTGAGGCCAGTAGAGAGAGACATGATGCAAGCTAATATATGAATGAAGCTCTTTAGGCAAATGAATGAACCATGGGAAAATTAACCGGCACAAATAGATTTACGATGGAAAAGCAAAAGTCAAAAGCTGAATTATGGGTTTTAAAAGCCAATGGCTATTGATTGACATGGTATATAAATGAAGGATCATAGAAATCCCAAAGGCCCAAATACGGAACCGATACGACAAATCGTTTTGTCGATTTCGTCGTGTATCGGACACCGGAATGTACAAATGAATATACTACAGAGATCAGCACGACGAGACAAACAGAATGGTACACAGATATCAGTGATACAACTATTCTATCAAAAGTCGATAGTCGCTGCCAAACTGCTGCTAATTTGTCAAAAATAAGATAAACGGAGCCAGAACAGTCCGAATTTGGCGAAACGAACGTCTCACTCAGAAAATGGTTTACATTTTTATTATATAAAAATATTTAGGTTTCGACAATATTTTATTCTCATCAATTTAACTGATTTAAATTTAAATAAAATTACACAACAAAAATAAACTTCCATATTTACTGATGAAAATCTGATACTTGCTACGTTTAATAGACATATTCCAAATATCAAATTTTCATTGCTAAATTCTATTGTTTAAATTTCATGAAATTTTCAGTTAATTACATTATAAAAATCGTTAAAATTCCTAGGTCGTTACACTGGATCTTGAGTTTTCTTAGGAAAATTAATGTAAAATGGAATAATTGAATCAAATAGGGGTATATACTCTTAGGATGTAGTGGAGTAGTATCCAAGTTGAACCTAAGTTTAGTTTTATGAAATATTTCATAAATAATTTAGTGGAAATAGAATTATTATTAGGGAGAACCAATTAAATAAGTGCGTAGGTTGGACGTAGATCATTTCTCCTTCTATATAGTTTTGATCTAAGATTCAAGTACATGGCTTTGAAGTGATTCACACCATTCCAAATAAGGATCTATTACTCGATTTTTGACAATGAGCACTTGATGAGGATTTTTGGTATGGGACCAAAGTTTCTATTATAGTTATAGCTATGTAAGGAGAACAAAGGTTCTAAATCAAAGAGCCTGATCGGAGTCCGCACCAGAAAATCTGGTGAGCGATACTAGTTCCGAAATGAAATTATGTATTTGAGTAGAGATCGAATCAGATTTTGCATAAGAATGATCTGTGTACATCGTACGAACTAATGTATTATTTTAAGTGCTTTTTAGGATAGGTTGTGGTGCAATTTTGGGGACAAAATTCTTTTAAGGGGGGAAGAATGTAACGACCCGAATTTTACTGCTTTGATTTATGAATATTTATTAATCTTAAATTTTCAAATAATGGTTTTCAGAATTAAAATAAAATTCTTTTAAATAATAACCAATGATGGTGAAATCATTTTCAAATTTTGTTTACAAAAATAATTAGTTCGAAGATAGATTGAAAATGTGACCAGAATTCGTTTTCCTAATTTTTGGTTTTTCGTTAGCTAAAAGTTATCGGGAACATCATGAACTTTTTAGTGTGAATACATACATTTGTAAATAAGTTAATATGTGCATATATGTGTGTGTATTAGTGTGTGTATATGTACTTATACCAACGTATATGAAGTTTAAAAAGAACAAGATGCTTAAGGAAACATAAGCAGACATGGTGTGAGTTTTTGGCAACTTAAGAAGACATTTGGTAAAAATGCTTATAAATGCAAGTTGGGTCAAGTTTTCATGGAAGGGGACAAGGCAAAAACGTGAGTAAAGGGAGGAGGGACAAGGTGGTGAGGTGGAAGCAAGTGTGTGGGGGTTAAAGGATATAAGGGTAAATTGGTAATTTGATGTGTGTCTTAGTATAAATACTCATTGTCATAAATTTTATTCATTTTTTTCTCATTCACTTTTCACTTGGAAAAGTTTCCTAAAGCTTGAGCATTCTTTAATGGCTTCCATTCATAATTTTAAGTTTTAAAAAAATCCAAGTTCAAACTTTTAAAATGATTTCAAACTTGTTTAATCTCCTCATTTTCATTTTAAAAACTTATCCATTTTCCTCACACTTCATTCGGCCATAACTTCCTTTTAGTACTCTCAATCAAAAATTTCCTTTTTTTCAAACCATGTAGAATTCCAATGGCTAGAACTTTTATTTACATCACTTTTACAAATTTTGAATATTTTTGGGTCAAAATTGCATTTCTTTCTGACTCATTTTCGGACCCATATTTTCAAGACCGAAAATAACTCTCCTTCTTTTGACCATATATGATAGAGTTAGAGGTATGCCCTAGGGGCAATTATGTAATTTGTTACATATATCTAACTCGTTGAACAATCTTGTTCAACGTAAAGGTGTTTCTTTCTATTATATACTTGATATAATGTGGTTATATTAATTAATTTAATTAATAGTATATTTAATATAAAATCATAAATGGTATATTTTGTGATAGTAGTTACAAAGTGTTGTAACCGTGAGTAATTTATCACAATAAAACAAATATACCATTTTAAATGTTCCTAGTCAAGATGCATCAAGATTGGATATCGATGTATCCGTTGAGACTAGAATATGTAACACTCTCCAAATGTTGGGCAGTGTATTACTCATGACTGCTGGGGGCACCTAGGGGTTACATACAAATAGTTATTGCATAACTATGTAACGACTCACTCAATAGTTTTCTATTGTCTAATATAACAAAGGTCAAACAGAAAATATCGACGTAACTAATTTACACAGTTCTCTCGACTTGAGAATACTATGGATCTTCAATATGAAAACTTCGCTTTGATTATAGTCAAATCATGGCATGACTTTCCATCGAGTGACTATAGTTGGGTTGAGTGGAAGTATTGGAAGTGAAGCACTATTCAAGAGAGGATTTATCTCCTTAGTTATATGAGGTTAGTATCACGGTAACCTGAAGTCGACTCAAAGTCAAAGTCTCTGGCCAGAGCATTTAGGTTAATAATAATTGTTATTATTGACCAAGGACTTTGTGTTTGGACTATAAAGTTGATAAAGTTGAATGTGGATGATATTGGAATTTTGACCATTACCAAATTCCATAAATCCAAAGTGATATAGTTTTAACGAAAAGAATTGGTGTAAATAATTGTCACTATTAAGTACCGCTTATAATAAGTAAAATTGGATTTTACCTAAAATATGTGTAAGCGATAAATTCGGCCAAAATGTCACAAAACCTGCTAAGTGACATGTGAATGTTAATATTCGAATAGTTCGATATTAACCGCTGACTGAATTTACACCTTTGAGTCGCACAACCATAATGATGAATGCTTTGAAAACCACACGGTTTAATTAATTTATAACTATTATAAAATAATTAAATTGATTAATATTTTTGAAATATTAATTATTAATTTTTTTATTTATTTGATTTGTTTGAATCCATTAGTATTTAATAAAGAACGTACATAAAAGTTATGTATGTACGTATCGATATATGATATTGATAAAATATTTAAATCAGATTTAAATAGGTTAATTACTAAATGGGTTTGGGAATATTTTGAGGCCTATATGGCCTTATTCATAGAAGGCCATATGCAAAAGAGGCTTAAAATCCAATGGTTGGATCTAGAAAATGAAGGGAGGAGGTTAAGGATGGATCCCTCTATAAGTATGTTATCTTCCATTCATTGGCCTCCTTTAATCACTCTCCTTCTAAACCCTAGCCTCCATCTTCATTTTTCTACCTTCTTGGCCGAAATTTCATGGCTTCTAAGCCACAAAATTTCTAAAACAAAATAAAAAAAATCAAATAAAAAAAAAATCAAAAGTGGTGCTTCAGATTGTTGCGGTTTCTGGAGGTGATTTAATCGGATCTAGAAGCATTTATTATTCATGGTATGAATTATAGGCAACATCAACAAGGTAAATTCCATTAGTTATTTATTTATTCCATGATATTATAGATCTATTAGTTAATTCATTTTGAAAATTGTATATATGTATTTGTTGCCTTATAAGCATACGATTATAGATCTTAAAGTAGTATAACTTGTTATCATTAGAATTGGTTTTCATTTGAAGTTGATAATTTCTATTCATGATTTTCCATGTTAATTTCTATTGATTCTGATCTAAATATAGATCTAGCAATTAACTTGTTATTCTAGTTAACTTTATTTTATTTAATTGTTAACAATAGTTTACATTGATTCTAATTTTGTTTCTACTTTAAGATTCATACTTATACATAAATACGTGTGTGTGTGTATATGTATGTATGTATATGTTAACATAATTTTGATTTTTTTAAAGGTTTTAAGAATTCTTTTTATTAATATATATATATATATTATATTTAGATTTGTTGATTAAGATATGTTATCCGACTGTTTTACTACATTAGATTGCTATATGTTTGGTAAAAAATCTTAAATTGATTACGATTGATTTGGTTGAGTTGATTTATTAATTTTAAAGGATTCATTAAAAATACATATAAAAATATTTTTAAACACACACACACATATATATATGCATGTATGTATATTATATATACATGCACACACATACATATATGTACACTGTATTTATGTATGAATAAACATGAATCAACATAATATTATTAACATACAAAATATATTTGGACAAATTTTTTATATAATATCTACGTTTGATTCTACATTAAATTATTAACATAATCATATTGGTTACATTTTGATTTATTGATTAAGATCTATTTTCAAATTGATTTACTAAATCAGATCACTACATGTTTGGTAATAAATCTTGAATGGATAATAGTTGACTTGGCTAAATTAATTTAGTATATTTGGTGGATTCATTAAACAATACATATATAAACATATTTAAACATACACACGCACAATTAGTTAATAATACATACAAACTTTTGTTGTTGACTGTTTATATCCTTATATCATGATGCCAATTGATTATCATTTATATGCTGCATTAATTAAGTTTACCAAATGGGAAATTAAATCAATCATATTCGTTACTCTTTATCTATTTCCCATATTTCCTTTATGTGTTTAACTATCCATTTATTTCTAGTTATATGTCTAATATTGTCATCAATTAATAGCACCTATCATATGTTTCTTTTACAGAATTTACACTATAATACACACACACACACATATTTGTTTATACTCACATTCATGCCATATATATATATATATATGTTGCTAATTAATGACATTCATATAATCAATCAACTTAATCAAAGAGAGATAAATGAAAGGTTTCTCTCTTCATATAAATAATTTGCCCTTCATTAATTAAGTAAGTTAAGAGAAGGAAATGTAAAGTTTCCTTCTCTAAATAAATTTAATCAGTTACCGTTACACACAAATATGTACATAAGAGTATATTGATATACTCTAATTTACATACACATTAAATTAAATTTTAAACTTTATTTATAAATCTAAATAAAATAAAGATTTTATTTAAAAGAAACTTAGACAATTTGTAATTATGTTTAGACTTCATAGGCCCTTAATGATCCAAAATGGTAAATTTTTTGAAATTCACTCATTTCTTCTACTACGTGCTGGCCCAGTTTCAACAATGGTATCGGGCCCAACAACCTATGCAGTCTAAATTAGTCATGTTAAGGCTAACTAATTAAGCTTAAACACTTAGTACGGTGTCTAAAAAGGTGATGTCTAGGATTGGAATTGGGTAATCTAGTATCCTGTCCTATATGGTTACCTACCTGACCTAAAAGGTGAAGTGAGCCCAAAGGTTGCCCCTGATAGAAAAGGTCCAATTTGAATTGGGCCTTGGGAAAATTTTCAAAATAGTTTTGAAAATTAAGAGAAGGTTTTAAATTTAAAAATAAAAACATGTTTATTATAAATGGTTATAATATAACATAAGTTTTCAAAATGTTTGAAAATGTAATGAAAAGTTCAAAATGTTTGAAACTATTTAAATATTAATTTTGAAATTTAAAATTTATTAATAAGATTAATAAAATAAATAAATTAATGAGTTAATTAATTAATACTTTTCGAAAGGCAAGCAGGGTTGAATGGTCCCTTACCATATTTATTAACCACACAAAAACAAAAACAAAAAGAGAGCAATAACAAGCTAGAGCTCTCAAAAGCAAACATGGAAGACTAAAAAGTAAATAAGAATGAAAGAATTAAAACAAACCAAACAAGAACAGCACAAGGAAAGGAAAGAATAAAACCCTAATCTAGATTAATACTTATATGCATGTATTATATATATTGATATTGTAATGATCTGCCTTCAAAACATTCGGAAGGGCAGATTGTTATGGGGTAAATAAGAAAAAGCAGAGAAAGAAAACAAATACAGAATTTTACAGTAGAATGACAAAATATAATAATCAAATAAACAGTTCATGAAACTGTTTACAAATATATTGATTATACTTTTATAATATAGATCAGAGTTACATATTACAAGAAAAAAAATGCAGCGGAACAACATGATGCAGTGGAATAAATATAATAAATAATAATAGTACAAAATCTTCATCTTCATCCTCTAGAAAGCAGTCTTCGATAACTGAAAAGCTCAGGCTGACCCGAGCGAATTGAAAAGACAAAACACTCGAGTCAGAACTAAAATATCTTATATACGTTAAATCAACAGTAAATAAATATGAGTGTAACAGCGTCAGAGATGTTTACAGGGTTTGATATCTCCTATATAGTGTTTAACGTGAGTGCAATAACTTAAGAGATGTTCGGGATTTCCATCTCCTAAGGATTCGTTAAACTATCTACTATGTAGTACAATATGCTATTATAATAGTGTCTACAATAAAGTAAAGTATTAAAATAGCATTAAGGCGTTACCCATATCCCCTTTAACACATTTTATATAATGTCGTAGTCTATAAGATACTATAAACTCCACCCGCAGGGGGGCTATCAGGGAGCACTCCATAGGTAGACCAAAACAAACTCGTAGAAGGCGCGATAGAGCATGTGAACATGGCACTTGAGGCAATGCCAGGGTAGATATACCAATTGCGGATTCGGACTGGTGATAACGCATAACAGCTACTACCGCCCACCTCGGAACACACTCGCATAATCAAAATCAAGGGGTGGCCACCAAATCAATCACAAAGTAATAAATATGGTATCGAAGAAATGTGTCCGATAGAAGGAATGACCTCACTTGGCCCGACATGGCTCCTGTTTTAGTCACATCTAAGCTGACTAACAGGAGTCAGGGTCACGTAAATACCTCATACAGAATCGTTCGCCAAACCATCCTACTTCATTTCTAGAATCTCTACCATGTACACAGTTGTTAAAGTGGTTTTCGGTATTGGCAGAGAGTATGACAATATCCGATCCCGGCCTCTTTAACAACCAAACGCTTATTTCATACCGGATGGTTTTTTTAAATTTCCCAAAAGTCAAATCATAATTAGTATCAAAATATGGTATTCTCAAAACCATATCATTTTTGAAATCACATTTACTTCCGAAATTATGTCACATTTGAAATCATATCACTTTCGAATTCATATTTCCAAAATAGATTAAATCCTCATTTAAAATCATCATGTTTCTCAAATATGTCATTTAAATCCCTACTTATGTTATAACATCGTTAAACCTTATTTGCTTTAAAATCAAGGCTTTAATTATAAACATTCCCACTTTACACCATCTGAAATTTAGAAAATAAGTTTGATAGTTATGAATAGTTTAATTAGTTTAGCAAAGTTTAAATAGATATAAATTAGGTTAAATAGGTTTAAAATAGATTAAATAAATTTAAAATAGATTAAAATACTTTAAATAGATTTAAAATAGTTTAAATGGTTTAAAATAGATTAAATAGATTTATTATGGATTAATTAGATTTAAAAATAGATTAAATGAATTTAAAATAGATTAAATAGAATAAAAGTAGATTAAATAGTTTAGAATAAATTAAAATAGTTTAATATAGTTTAATAAAGTTTAAATGGTTTAAAATAGGTTAAAATATATTAAATTAGATTAGAACAGATTAAAATAGATTAACTGGGTTAATTAGTTTGAAATAGGTTAAATTTGGTTAAAATAAATTGGAATAGTTTAAATTAATTAAGTGGGTTTTAAAATATATTTCAAAGTTATATCCAAACATTTCAATAACTCAATTTTGATAATTCATTTACATTTGACAATTCAACTTTGAAATTCAAATTTAGATCCTTTGAGCAATTCATTAAATAAATTCCAATTTCAACCTTAACGCTTGGATTTTCGAAAATAATTCAGTTTATATAACATCAATTTCTATTTCAAATTACCAGTTAACTGAATTCAAAATTTAAAGATTTAAAAAAAATCATTTAATTTAACCAATCCGGTATTCGTATATAATTTTCTACCCTATGGTCAAGTGATACGGATATTTACCATTTCAATCCGCAATTTAAAATTTTATGGTTATATATCATTTCAAATCGCAATCCCGAATTAAATAAAATCCATAAAATCGCTCGAGTCTATCATTTCAACACATAACGATTTTTCCCTAATCTATAGATCGTTCGGGTACGAATCATTTCAACCCATAGGGAACTTGCAGTGTTAAAGCAATATAAAATATAACATCCAGTCATCCAATATCAACAATCGCACATCCATCTCAAGCATCTTCCAAATCAATCGATAAACATCAATAGATAACTGATTATCAATAATAGGTTTTAAATTGATAGTTAAATTCAATATTAAATTAAACGATGATTAAATGCAATAAAAGTCAAATTTAACTAGAATGACAATTTAAACATACCAAACATCGATCAATTAATTTCTAATCACATCATAAATTTAATTTAACTAACATAAGATAGTTTAGTAATTGTGAGTGGGTTAAAACACTCACCTTTTATTTCAAATCAAATTGAAATCCAAAATAAAGTCCAAATTTGAACAGTCTCAGAATTCGTCCAAATTAGCGTCAAAATGTCCGAAATTTCGATACGACCCCAACGAAACAAACTATGCATGAACTGGACCTCGTATGTGAAAGTTATTATCATTAGAAGATTTAAAAATTTAAATTTTTAATAAAAAAAACAACAAAGACCACGTCACCTGATTTTCACACGGTCGAAAACCCTAATCGTTCGACTCTGAAATAGCGTACGTGAACCACCTATAGCCACCGACCTTTGACTGGAATTTGCCATTGCCTGGTCGAGTTTCACCATGATCGAGCATCGCCACCCAGATCACCAAGCTCAGGCGCCTCCATCCCAATGGTGCGACCGCCTACTCCTTTGCCTAGTGGTGGCCGCCACCGCTACTTTATTCAAATTATCTGGCGAATCCTGAAGCCTCTAGCACCAACGAACACCACCGAACACCACCCTAATGACCTCTTAGACACCAGCTTCCCAACGTCGCTTCCCGATCGTCGATCGGACGACGATCCACCGTTGGATCGTCAAAACCTAATATGGACGGTCGGAATTGATCCCCAATTTCTAGCCAAACGGTAATCCGAATCGAAAAATGAACTGCACCTGTGAATTACACTCGTCGAGAGCTTCGAATTGATATATAATATGATATGGTTTGGAGAAGTTTGATTTTTGAAATTGGTTTGGAAATTGAATTATAGCGTTTGGAATTGGAATTTGTTTCCTCCATTGAAGAAAGGAGCAGACAGAAGTTGATGTACGTATAGGAAAAAGATATAGAAAGACTGCTAGGGTTATAACAGAACAATTTATACTAACGAAGCCCGATAAGAATGAATAATACCCGAATTGATTTGAAACGACAAATACGACCCGAAAAGCCCGTTCTGCTTTAGAAACGAAAGTGGGTCATCCCATATATCAAAATAGATTTTTTTGATATTTTTAAACTCAATGGAACATGTTTCAAGTCCTAATTCCATCATATGAAGAATTTAGCTTTAAAATTAGCTTATTTCAAATTGATTTCAATTGAACTTAATTAAATTGATTTCTACGCGTTTCGAGTCCGTACGATCAAACGACAAGTCCGATTGCTATGAAACTTGAAACCTGACAATAATTCACTGTTACGGATCCGATGAAACTAGTTTCGTCAAAATCCGAGACAGTGGCCAAAATGGCTATTTTCACGTTAGTTAAACAAAATTATTATTAAATTGATTTAATCACCTTTTTAATTCCACTTTTAATAACTAACAAATTTTATCATTTTTGATTACTTAGACATTTACAATAATTTAAAACAAATTTACATATCAATCCAGTGTTTAATATTACACTAATCACAGTGTTCCATTTCAACTGTAATTAAATCCAATTAATTATAATTTAATTCCAATAAATTAATTTGATTTCAACCTTTTTATTCAATGAATTATTACTCTATAGACATAATTAACATTTAATTATACCTTATTACATTAATATTCTCTAATTATCATCTTTTACCATATTAATTGCAATATTTCGAATATATTGCATTTTTGCTGATTTTCACATTAATTATAGTTTAAAATCCCAATAAATTTATTTATCTTGGTTTCACTCCTTTTTGGTAAATCAATTATTACCTTATGAATATAATTTACATTTTTGTACCTTTTATTGCATTCAACTTTTACAATTATCGTCTTAACTCATATTAAAGTAACATTAAATTACATTTAATTGCAATTGATTAAATAGATTGGTAAAAAATAATAGTTGTCACCATTTCTATATTTAATCACCTTTGTATGCTTGTTATCTACACACAAATGTTTAACAGCTTACACGATACTAATTCTATCCAATTACAATTTATTACACATTATTTCATTAATAAATCAACATTTAATTATCAGTTAATCTTTTAATCCAATGATCAATGAATACACACATTATTACAATTAATCTACCATCTATAACCAATTATAACTTTTAATCATTTTAATTTATTAGAATTACATTTAAAGCAGTTATCAATTATGTTAAATTAATATTATTACATTTTATTCCAATTATATTCTTTTTATTAAATCACAAATTTTTATTTCTTCCAACATTAAATCATAAAACCTTATAAATTAACTAATTTTAATTATCGAAAATTACGGGTCGTTACACTCTCCTCCACTCAAAACTTTTCATCCTCGAAAAGGAAAGGAAGGAAAAGGAGGAATTAAGTAATCAATATATCTTATTCAAAATATTAAATTAATAAACAATTAATTTACATAATTAAATAATTTAAATAAAATATATCAATTTATAAAAAAAATTAAATCCTTTACATTTAAGTAAATAAAAGTTTGAAAAACATTTCACAAAATTTTTCTAAGTCCAAAATTTACGGAAAATTTCGGCAGAGTCTTCTTTGTACGGAGAGGTTCTGGGAGAAATAATAATATCAATAATAACAATATGTATCATATATTTCAAAATAATATATCCCAAACCATGGGAAAACAGTATAATATCGCTATAAAACCGTAATCCGAAAACATACCTATTTGTCGGGCAAACAACGCTTAAATTATGAAACCAAAAGCAGTAGCAATTGCTTCCATAACCTGCATTCCACTTATATAATCCAAAGAAGTTAATAATTATGTAAAAGAGAAATATTTTAGTTGTTTCAGTCAATAACAACAAAACAATCACAACATAACAACAATCATTTTGCAAACAAATAGTACAAACATCGTTTTTAACAAAGAAAACAATTATCCATTCGTAACAACCAAAACAAATGGTTTGTTCAGGTTCAACACTTCAAATCATATAAAATAATAAATAAACTATGAAGTAAACCATACACTCAACAGTCGTAGATAAAACTTTATAGATTATTTATACATCCTTACACAATAGAAGTGTCCTTTCCCAACCAATCCATAAGCCAAACAAACAATAATTTCCAATAATATTTAAGTTTTATTCTTATTACTCTTTCTTTTTCACATTATTCACTATTTATTTTCATTTGTTCATACAATGCTTGTTTAATTTCTTTACAGTTATCACTTACAAAATTTATTTTCCATTCATTTATACAATACCATTTTTCTTTTCATTACTTTACATTCATTTCTTACATAGGTTATTTCCATTTCAATTATTAGATTATTCATTATTATGTAAGTTTCTTTACAATTCAATTCGCCATTTATAGATTTATTTCTTTTTCACATTCATTCTTCCATATATATAGTATTATTGAATATTAAATCCATTTCTAAATCATTTCAATGTTTTCTAGAGTTATAATCATTCCATTAATATAGTATTCACTTTTTTTATTCGTTTTAATTATAAATACTACAACATTTACTTAAGTTCATAATTATTTACTTACAATATTCACCTTTTTATTAAATTGATTACTAGCAATCTTTAATTGTTAACCTAAGTTTATAACAATTTTATAGTTCTTATTTATAAACATAATTTCATTGAATACTTCATTACTTAAGTTTTACTTGTATAATATTCCATCACCTATTCTTATTAACATTTCAACTTTTAACATTTTGGAAGGTTATATATATGTTTTAAGAATGCAATTAAAAGTTATACAAGTTATCTCATTTATTCCAATTAACAAAATGCTCAATAGTTACATTTTATTATTTTGATATCTAAATTTATAAGTGACAACCTTCAATTTCTTTATATTTCATTAATCTCTTAACATCTAATTACTTATATTTTTCTTCATTCTAGAAACTTCCAATTAAAATAATTAAGATTTCATTCATTTCAATAATTGAAAACTACAAATTGTCAGAAAATTTATGAACTAAACTCCGGGTTCATTTTAGTCACTTAGAAAATAATATATATATATATATATATATCCTTTATAGATCAAATCATATTTAGAAATTCAAAATTAAGGTTTTATTCATCAAAACAGATGTGTAGTAAAACTACTACAGCAGTCTCCCCACTTTGAAACTCGAAAATAAACGTCGATGATGCGTGCACTCATCACCGAAATTATTTTCCAGCGACAGAGAAGGGAGTACAGAACTTACTTCCTTCAAAAATTTCTTTTTAAAACATTTCTTCCAAATCATCTTGAAATATTTATATCAGAAAATACTTCTATATAATATTGTTAGTATATTCCAAAATCATTCGAAAGAAATTTCCAAACTCCCGGAACTTGAGTTCTCAACTTTAAGTTAATATTCATTTTATTTACAATATCATTTTACAACAAATGTTTATAAAATTTTTTGACTTTCTATCAAACAACATATAACATCCAACTATATCATTTACAAAATTTATTATTTTATATACAAAATATAAAATGGGCAAAATTATTTCATTTACCTATATTTCAAAACAATATTGTGTCGGTGTAACATCCCGAAAATTTTCGACTTTCGAAAATTCGACATCGATACTCACTTTATCGACTGCCGAGCCATCGAATGCCGGAAACCCGAAAAGTTATGGTTTTAAGAAAGAAGAACAAGGTAGAAGAAGAAGATAGAAGAAAAAGAAAGAAAAACAACAACAGAACAAGAGCAGAAACAGAAACAGAAAACAATATCAGAATCTCACATATCGCAGCGGAACAATATATAATAGATAAATGAATAATCTCTAAAACAAAGAACTATATCATTTTATACATACATCAATCAGAGTCAATATACAACAATGGACAGTTATATAACTTGTCCTCATACAGAATACACAGCGGAATAAATAATATCAGATACAAATACTACGTCTCGCCATCCAGCTTATCTCCAAAGCTCCAGAATATCCAGAATATCCTGATAATCTAACTCTAGACTGCCCGTGTGGAAATTGGTGGGCACCCAGAGTTTAGAAGGGAACAATAAACTCCGAGTCAGTCATGGTGACTGGTGTGAGATTGTAAAACAGTTATTCTATATAACAACAAAATAATTTTTAAAGTCAATTCGAAATGCTTTTGGAAAATGAAACTACCATAAGACCTCCCACCACACACACAATGCAAACGCAGAATTGGAGGAGATTTCTTCTTATGATAGTCAAAGATGCTTGATACGCAAAATAAAATCATTTTTGATATTATTATTAGTGCATAGTGTAGAAAACATTTCGAAAGTATAATATTAATCTTAGCCAGCATAGGCATTCCGCACTTATGCCTACTATAGCTACCATCCAAACAGTGGTGACCACCATAAGTGAATGATAGGTTCTACAACTAAAACCGTACAAGATCGTATTGTTTCTTTGGATTTCCAACAAATGGTCAGGCTAAGGAACTTCCTATCCACGATGGGTACGTCCCTGGAATAGACGACCCGAGAACCTAACCGGATCTCTGCCAACACAAGGCCGGGTTACCTCTGCAAAAATAGGTAACTACTGACACGCGTATGCCATCCCCCGATCGTCACCGATCTTCCCGAGGATCCCCGATTCGCCACAAACCACATAGTAAAAATAATGCAGTAACCACAGAGGTTAAGTATCTGGGCTCCATACCATGATACCACCTTTATCCAGAAGGAATGACATACACTAAGGGGCGCTACTCCCTAGAACCTTGCCGCATTCTTCCTGTTTCGACCATTTCCGGGGTGTGAGGCTCGATGAAGTCTCGTCCACAAAGCTACGCTTTCTATAAAAAGCCCTGCTTCGGGTCAAACAAAATGATCAACCTATGATCACAAAGATATAAGATCAAACAAATGATCATATCACAAATGATCAAACACTGATCATTTCACAGCAACACTCAGTATGCCACGTTACCAAATTGGGATATATCGCTGATAAATTTCAACTACATAACCTCTGAGCTCGTACGTCTCAAAGAAGGGTGTTAAGCTAAGAGAATAAATTCTCCGCCACCAACAGAAATGTATTTGAAAGAAATCAGCTCAATATCTCAAATTGTAACGTCAGACACACAATCCATACAAGTCTGTTCCGGGATCGAACAGAACCGAAGGCACTTCTCACGAAGCCCTTGCATATCCGGATAATTTTCAATCACGTCAGGACTTCCCGTCACTAAGGGTGATAAAACCTCTAAACCGGAGATCAGCCGATGTAGAGTAACTCGACGGTAATCCTTCCGTTTTTAAAAATATCCGGTCTTCAACACCGGTCTTCGAATGCAATTCATAACGACGTATCACATATTCGGAATGGGTTATACGACCCCATGGTCCTTTCCCGGCTAACCCGAATAGTGAGCGATTATTCAAAAACAAGTGTGGCATTCAAATTCATCCAATTCACAACAAATACCTATCTAAAGGTAATTATTGATAGTCGGTTATTTAACTATCAATAAAGATGCGCGACATCATCAGATTCCAAATAATTTCCCAAATTATTTAATCTTCCAAAATATCTTTATTAGATATAAAATTTCCACACTTCAAAAATAAATCAATATTTATTTTTTTCTAAACAGTTTCCATTTCCTTTATAAATTCCATAGTGAATTTATATTTCAAAATATCTACTGATATACGATTCTCAAATCGATTTCAAATATTCAATTTCAATTTATCTTTAAAAAGATAAAATCTCAAAACGTTCATCTCATATTGGAAAAGCATTTCCCTACTTATTTAATAATAAGTATTTCACAAATCATTTATTTTCAACACTTGGAAAATATTCGATATACTTAAATCAAATTAAGTATATATTTCATTCTTTAAGGAAAACTATTTTCTATAACAACATCAATTTGAGTCAAAACGAATGTTACGTAAAACATCGTTACGACGACTCAAAAATCACTAGTATAGGGATTCGAAATTAAAATAGATATGTAAATCCCAATACTAGATAAAAACATTTCCTTTCGGAAATCATTTACTATAACAACAGTGTTATAGTCCATCATTTCCTTATTTCTCGAAAACGTCTATTTCAACAATGAATGTTGAAATCTATGTATTCGATACTTAACACATTTTAAAACATCTTTTAAAACAGTTACTTCATTTTTATAATATCGCTTTCCCAAAACCATATCCATTCTACTTTAAAAATATATTCACTGTCCAAAATCGTGAATATACTTCACTTAACCATATTTAAATCTTTTCTACACATTTATTATTTCAATAAAAATTCGCTATCCAAAATCGCGAATATATCTTCTTTAATAATCTTCTATCTTAAATTTGTCAAATTCAATCGATTTCGAATTTATAAACACTTTTTATAAATTCTATCTGTATTCATTCAAGTTTTTGTATAACTCATGGCCTCTCCCCCCCGTCCTTTTTCTCCTTCTTTCCCGCTTCTCTCTTCCACCATCATCCCTTCGTACCGTCCTTGCATTTCAGCCATCTCTTCCATCAATCTTCGTCCTCCAGACCCTCCGCCTTTTCCTCCTCGTCTTGTCAACCGTCTTCCTTGTCCTGTCATTGCTCCTCCTATCCTCCCATCTCCCCCCATTGTCCCAGTTTCTATTCCTTCATCTTCGTCTGCCTCCCCTTCCTTGCCTTCACCTTCTTCCTTAGCTTTACCTTGGTGTTCTCTTTTCAAATCTAGGTCGCGCAATGCTGGTAATTTCGTCCCTGTGAACTTTCCTCTAGTGTATGATGGGGAAGCCATTGTACCACCATCTGAAGTTATCCAAGCAGGAAATGAAGTGTGGGGTCAGTACCTAGTTGGTTTCTTCCTAGATAAGCCTCTTCCCTACCTTGTAGTGTTGAATCACCTTAAGAGGGTTTGGAAACTCAAAGGCTCAATTCAAGTCAAGTCTGATGGGAACTTGTTCCTCTTCAATCTGTCCTCTGATGAGGATAGAAGGAAGATTATCCAGTCAGACCCGTTAGTAATTAGGAACAAGTTGTTTATAGTGAAGGAATGGGATCCCTCCATTGGAAATAGTGTCAGTACAATCAAATCTGTTCCAGTGTGGTTAAAACTGTCCAATATCCCCCTTTATTGTTGGTCACATTTAGGCATAAACTGGTTAGCAACAAGAATAGGAAGATTTCTCTGTATGGACGAAGCAACTGAAAAGTTAGACAGGATTGGGTATGCTAAGTGTATGGTTGAGGTTTCTTCTATGTTTGAATTACCTGAGACGTTTTCAGTAAAATTGTTAGATGGATCTTCGCAAGTAGTTAAGGTTGATTACTTATGGAAGCCTAAGATCTGTGGGTCTTGCAAGGAATTCGGGCATGATAAGCAGGACTGTATGGTTCTAAATAGTTTAAGTGATAGGATGGAAGAAGCTCTCAATAAAGATCTTACTGAGGAAAAAAGGACTGATAACCTGAATAATAAGGAAGTTACAATTGATGATGACAAGGTTAAATTAGGAAGGAAGAATGGGTGGAGAAGGGTACCATTCAAGAAGGATAGGTCTAGTAACTATGTTAAAAGAAATGTGGTTGAAAAAGAAAATAGAATGTTTAAAAGTAACGTTCTTCCGGTGGATGGTAATATTGTCGAGGAAGACAAACCAAAAGATACAATGGTAATTACTGATGTTGTGGCAAATGCTGTTCCATTAATTCTTCGTGTAGGTACTGAGCAGACTGATGATTTTTCCGAAGCAATTATGACCCCTAACCCCTTTAATACATTACACTGTTCTGAAGCTGGGGAAGATTCAATGTGTACCTCAGTATTAATTGCAAATAAGAATAAGTCACCCCAGATGCACTTGAAATCTGATAAAGTACCAAGTCTTGGAAATCAGGTTACAAGTACAAAGTATAGTGAAGGAACTGCAATTGTAACTGGATGTACTTCTGAACAACCACCCTCAAAATTACATGAAACACATGCAAAGGTGATTTCTTCTTCTGTTCCCCAGCAGTGTCTTGAGCATGATTTCCTGCAATCCATTGAAGATTCCATCCTTTCTCTCTTTCCGTCCTCAACAATTAATCTGTCCCCTCTTCCTGTATCTGCCCCTTTGCCTTCACAGCCCATTCCCGTTTCCTCCCCTTACATTTTCAAGGGCACAATACCTGGTTGGGTCTCTCCTCCTGGTGAACCACCCTCAGTTAACCTCAAATCCTCTAAGTCTCCCTCTCTCTCTGCTAAGCTAAAATCAGCTAGAATTGATCCTCCTTCGACAAGGAGTAGGGCAGGTGTGTCTCATCTCTCCCTGTAGTTTTCCATGTTGAACAAAATTGCTGCTTGGAATATTAGGGGTGCTCATAACTCTGAGAAACTTGACCACGTCAAATCTATCATTCATGAACATAACATCAAAATCTTTGCCATTTTGGAAACCAAGCTCTCTCTTCCTTTATCCATCAGAGCAGCAAACTACATTAATCCTTCCTGGGATTTCAATCACAACTTGAATGAAGCCCCTTATGGTCGTATCCTTGTTGTTCATGATCCTTCAGTTTTCTCCCTCAATCATATTCTCTCCTCCACGCAAATGATCCACTTCCATGCTGTCTATCTGCCTTCTCAGCTATCCTTTTATATAACCTTTATTTATGCGCATAATGCTGTTGCCTCCAGGCAACCTCTTCTCAACATCCTCCCTTCATTACGTCAAAGCTCCCATCCTTGGCTTGTGTTAGGGGATTTTAACTGCTGCCTGAACCTCTCTGATAGGTTTGGTGGTCTGCCGTTGTTGCCTAGGGACATTGCTCCTTTAAACATATCACTTTCTGACTCTGGTCTACAACCTGTTGTACGCACTGGCGTGCCATTTTCGTGGAATAACAGAAGTCGTTCTGGCGCGCGTACTTTCTCCAATATTGATCACTCATTTTGCAATTCAGCAGCCTTCTCTCTCTGGCCTTCCCTTTCATCTTTCATGCCTCACCCTATCTTATCTGACCATTCCCCCCTCATTCTTACTCTTTCTAGTATGGCTTATGTAGGAAAGAGGGCTTTTAAATTTTATAATGCATGGGTTTCTGACCCTGAGTATAATAATATTATAACATCTGCTTGGTCTATTAATGTATATGGCAATCCAATGTTTGTTCTTTGCAGGAAGTTGAGAGCTACTAGGAAAGCTCTCCAACATTGGGCTCGTGAAAAATATGGTGATGGTACAAATCAAATAAAGAATATCAAAGCTCAGTTGAAACATGCTCAAGACATGCTTATTGAAGATCCTACCAACCTTATCCTTGCTCAGAATGAATCCAATCTTTTTCTCCGGCTCAATGATGCTCTTAATTCTGTGGCAAGTATGAGGAAGCAGCAGTTTCATCAGAAGTGGGTTGCTGAGGGGGATAGAAATACAAAATTTTTTCATGCTTCTATCAAAGACAAGCGTGCTAGAGACCGTATTACCACGCTATGGGATGAAGCTGGAAATCTTCTTAATTCTGCTGGGGAGATTGACAGTTATCTCCTTCAATCCTTCTCTGATCTTCTTGGTAACAGCTCTGACTTTACGCCTGATCTTGAAATTCTCAATAATATCCCCGTTCCCAAGTTGCAAGATGACATGAGGGTCATGCTTGTTGCCAAAGTTACTGACCCTGAAATCAAAAAAGCTTTGTTTTCCATGAAATCGAGCTCCTGTGGTGGGCCAGATGGTTTTAACATCATGTTCTATAGGAGTAGCTGGGAATTTGTTAAAACTGATTTTTTGGCGGCTGTCCATAATTTCTTTGACAAATTTAAGTTGTTGCGAGAAGTTAATGAAACTAACCTTGTCCTTGTCCCTAAGGTTAGACCCAGTATTAATGCAGCATCTTTCAGACCTATATCGTGCTGTAACATTGTTTATAAATGCATATCAAAAATCCTTGCTTCTCGGCTTGTCCAAGTTCTGTCAACAATTATATCGCCAAACCAATCTGCCTTCATTCCTTCAAGAAACATTCTTGATAATGTGATGTTAGCTCATGAACTAATTAATGGCTATGGTAGAAGTCAGATTTCCCCTCGTGCCATGATGAAGCTTGACTTAAGTAAAGCCTATGATAGTTTGCAATGGTCTTCCATTGTTCGAATTATGTCAGCAATGGGATTTCCAAAAGTTTTTGTGGCCTGGGTGTATGTTTGCATTTCCAGTCCTACTTACTCTCTTTGTTACAATGGTTTAACAAATGGGTACTTTAGAGGGAAACAAGGCGTGAGGCAGGGTGACCCAATATCATCATATTTATTTATCATTGTCATGGAGGCTCTCACTAGTATGCTATCCTCCAAGTATGATGATAGAAGTGTTTTGTATCATCCTAAATGCCAACCCCTTCACATTTCATCTCTTTTCTTTGCTGATGACATAATGATCTTCACCAAGCCTACTGATCAATCCATTCAACAAATTCTAGATATTTTGAACTCATTCTACAGAGCCACTGGCCTTAAGCTGAACTCCTCCAAATCCCAGATTCTTATTGCCGGTATGAACAGCGTCGATAGGTTAAGAATTGAGGTTTTGTCTGGTCTTCAACCTATGTGTAATAATATGACATATTTAGGCCTTCCTTTGTGCACCTCGCGAGTTACCAAATCTGCTTGCCTTCCTCTCTTTGATAAGATCACAAACAGGTTGTCTTCTTGGTCAACTAAATTTCTATCTATGGCTGGAAGACTTGTGTTGATTAAAGCTGTTTTTTTCTCGATGACTGTTTACTGGGCCAGATGCTTCATTCTTCCTTCCAAGCTCCTTCACATGATCAGAGCTGCCATGATGAGATTCCTTTGGACTGGTACCATTCATAATAGGAAGATTATTCCTGCTCCCTATTCTGCTTTGGAAAGGCCATTAAGAAAAGGTGGCCTTGGAATCAAAAATATCAAGCTTTGGAATATTGCTGCTATTAGTACTCATGTCAATGCCATCTTAGTCAAGAAGGATAGTCAGTGGGTGAAGTGGACCTTGAGATATCATATTAAGGATAAAGAGTTTTGGACCATGGAAGTTGCTCAAGGTAGTAGTTGGATATGGCGGAAAATTATGAGCATTCGTCCGTTATTACTTCCACTGCTAAAATTCAATTTATCCCCTAACAGTACTGTGAGCTTTTGGAAGGATCCTTGGGTTAATTATGGTTGTGTCTTATCTTCTCTTTTGTCATCTCATGATCAAGAGCAATCCGGAATTGGTTCCAACGCTAGAGCTATTAATTATATAGCTGATGGGAAATTGAATGCTCCGCATACTAGTAATCAAACTGTTAATAACCTGTGGAGAAATATGGCTAATTTCACTGTTATTACTGCTAATGAACATTCTCTTTCCTGGAGGGGTAAACCTCATAGCATCAGTATGGTCTACAACCTCCTTGCTAATGATGGGGAGTTGCCTGATTCCTTATGGGCCAAAGTGGTTTGGACAAATTTTTCGATTTGCTCTGATAATATATTGTTCTGGAAGGCAATTAACAAAGCTTTGTTGACAAGGGATAAGCTTGTGGCTGTTGGTATGAATGTGGTCAACCTTTGTGTGTTTTGCAATTTATCCCCTGAATCTGTTGATCATATTCTTTTTGAGTGCAGCTATCTTGTTAATATGTGGTTATCTTTAATGAATAAAGCTGGGGTTGATGGTATTCATGGTGTCTCCACTGCTGATTGGTCAGTTCTTCGCAAAGCAACTAGATGGAGATCCAGTCGAAGGGATATTGTTTTTTTCGTTCTGAAATTATACATACGCAATGTTTGGATTGAAAGAAATAAGCGTTGCTTCCAAGCCGTGGTTCTGCCAGCTTCGAATTTATGGCACAAGTTGATGAGAGAGATCAAGTTTGGTTTATGTGTGTCTGGCCATTGTTTCGCCCCACATCAGGTTGACCTGTGGCGTTAGCCCGCTTCAGTTGTGCTTGGCATTTCTTGTGCTTGGCCTGTTCTTGTTTCTGTTGTGGTTTTGCTTCCATTGTGTTGTTTTCTCTCTTTTCTCTGTTTTTTGTTTGTGTTGTTCGTATTTTTCTTTCTTTTAGTTCCTTCATGTTTATGTTGCTGTAGTTTTCTCTTTTTCCCTGTTTCAATAAATCTGGTAGGGGTCCAGTCAACCTCGCTGTCTATTCCAAAAAAATATTAACAAAATTCCTTTAAAATTTCATCACTTTGATTTATACAAAAATCAAATTTTATAAATCTTCTATATAATGCTTTTATTTCACAATGGTCCATTTAAACCAATTAAATAAATCCTTATCGATTTATTTAAATCTTTATTCCAAATTCGTAAATCTATTTCCACAATTTAAAAAAAAATAAATCAATATTTATTTTACACCAATTTCCCTTATTTCAATTTAATTCATTTTCCAATTCTTCACTTTAACCCCAAAATCAGATTCCAAATTAATTTCTAATTCTACTTCAATACCAAATCAATTTCAATCTTCATTTCTAAATAAATTTCCCATCCCAACTCATTTTATATTAACTTTCCAAATTCGTTTCACTTTGCCAATTAAATTTATAGTTGGACTTCCAACTTATTTCCTTTTAAATAAATTCCCCTTAAAGAAAATAAATCTCTTTATCTTTTTCAAACTATTTAGAAATCCAAGTTTTAATTAAATTCTTCAATTTAAAATCACTATTATACGAATTCATTTATTTAACATTTTCACTTTATTCTGGAAATAAATTCGATAAGATTATAAAAATTAACTTTTTATACTTTAAAATTTCTTTCTTCAAAATTTCTTCAATTTCAAAAATTGATTCACTTAGAAATTTTCTACTTGAATTTCAAAAATTTGATTTCGTTTATCCTTGGAATCCAATGATGTCAAACATCCATTCAGCTAAATTTTAGCTTTCAAATAATTCCCAGATATCAATATGATTAATAGCATCACTATAATCATTCACAGATTCATATCACAATAGAAATAAATTCAATCAATGTGAGGGGTCCAGTTGGATCCCTCCAACCTGTTTCCCTGCATCCAAAGACGTTAGCACAATACCAATTCCGCTCCAGTACGGAATTATCGCGGTATATGGGTTTTATAAAAATCCGCTTACTAACGGCGCAATAGGGTCTCATCCGCTATACGAGGCGGGAAATCATCAATCCAATATATACATATGCCAATATGTATATATTGCTATATATAGATATATCCTAAAATATCTAATATCAACAATCCAAATAGACAATCAAACAATAACTGAAAATTCCACTTTTCAATTTGAGTGAGAAAATAATCTCACCTTAGCTTTTAATTTGCCATCCCATTTTCCATCCAGTTTGTTTTCTCGACTTTAACCTTGTATAAGCAATTTATATAATTTATTAATATCCGAGATGATCGAACAATTAAATTTCCATTTTAAAATTTTAATTCAACAAATAAATTAAATTTTAAGCTAGTGATTTTATTTTAAACGGATTCCTTTTTGACAAATTTATTTAACTAAAAATTAAAGTTAAGACTAAATCTTCTTTAACAAAAATATTTTTAGTGACTAAAATGATTAAATGGGTAAATTAAACGAGTTAATCACTATAGCTCATATTTTCTTTTTTTAAAATAAATTAGTGGGTTTAAAATATGTATATGTATATTTGCCTATTTTTCATTTTCAAACTGTTTATAATTAATATTCTTTTGATAGATTAAATTAACTTTTTATATATAAATCTTTATATATTTTCTTCAAAATCTTTTAAACTGTGCATATATAAACTTCACCAAAATTGCTATTTTTAACTTTACTGTTTTACTGTATATATATATATACATACACTATCAATTTCAAATAATTAAATGGTACATTTATTTAAATTAAATTGAGTGATAAAAGCAATATACCTACAGGAGTAAATTCAGACGACCATCACGACATTGCCTGTCGCCAGTACGTGATCTCGAGCACCGAGCTATCGTCGCAGTTGCTTGCCTTCGAGATACCCTAGAATCGAACACCACGTTTACAGTCACGCGGTGCCCTCCCCTGGTCGCGACGAACCCACGCATCACCAACTTCCAGACTTCGTCGCTCGAACTCGAGCTACTTGCCGATCGAATGATGCCCTTACTTGGATCGCGACACTCCAAAGCCTCGCGAACAGAACACGAGTTCGAGCTGCTCCTCGAAGCTCTAATCGTCGCGATTTCTCCACTGCTCGTCCAATCACCTCTTCCTCGCACGCTCGAGCTACCAGCGCCGCCACGAGCTATCGACATCGCCTCCCTGATAAAATCGAAGTCGCCTTCGATCCTGCCTTCCCCCAGCCGCCGAGATCGAGCACGCCATGCTCGAGATCGCCTCGCGACATTGCCCACAAAATTCGCGAGCATCCCTCGATCCGCTATCTACGCTCGCAAGATACCCCTCCAGGCACTCTCGTTTGTTTTGAATGAAAAGAAGTTCTGCCCTAGTTGGATAAAAGAAAGAGGGAGAACGGACATTGTTTTTATTTTCGAATGAAGAAAGCTTTGCAATTGAATTTTTTTTTTTTTTTTTTTTTATCTGGCCTTCATTATTTTTTTCTCGTAAAAGAAAAGGGAGAAAAGGGTACGTGATGCAGCAGAGAATAGGTACGAAGGAAACAATCTGGGTGCGTGATGTACGTATTGTCGTTTAACAAAATTTTAAGTTTAATTTCAAATCGAATTCAGTTTAAGCTTCAACGCGTTTATAGGTCGTATGCTCACATAACGACTCTGAAAAATACGAAATTGAAAATCCGGTAATAATACAATATTACGGACCCAATGGAACTGGTTTCGTCGAATTCCGAGACTGCGCCTCGGACGGCTATTTTTGACTGTTGATTCAAACGATATAATTTCAAACTGAACAATTCACTTCCAAATTTGATTCTGAAGCTTCTGTTATCTTCAGCATTATAAATACGAATTTTAGAAACTCTCGAAATATTTTTCTTCAACTGTAAATTGAAGATTTAAATTTCTATTCAACTTTCAATCGATTAAATTTTAAAGTTTAATCGCAAATTTCAAAATTATATCGGGGATTCAAATTAAATCATCATTCAAATATTTAAAATTAATTAAATATTCTCAATTTAATTTGGTCAAAATTCTGGGTCGTTACAGACTTCCCTCCTTAAAAGAATTTCGTCCTCGAAATTACAAGTTAGGAAAAAAGGTCCTTAACTCGTCTACTATTTTTTTCAACATCTAATAGTTTTATCAAATTTTCCAAAACAAATCTTCCTACTAAAGATTCGTTATCATTCAACTAAATTTCTAAACCTTTCATAGTTTTCAAACATCATTGTTTTCTTAACAATTCAAATTTTAATTCAAATTTCGAATTTAAATTTTCAAAATTTTCTCAAAATTTTTCTAACACTTGAAATTTTCGAAAAATTTCGCCAGCGTCTCCTTTGCGCGGCTAATACGGCACGACTACAAAACGTCCCTACGGACTCTCAGATTTCAAAAAGAAAAAGAAAAAGCCAAGCGGCTAGAGAAATAAGTCATCAAATCTCATATTCAAATTTAAATACATACCTTTTTCGAGCAATTCAAATTATCTTTGAAATCGAAGTTCCAATTTCCTTTCATAACACCTGTATATCCTACTAGCCAAAATATCTAGTTACATATTCAACTATTTTGCAAATTCCATTATACAATTTTCAATATAACTGGTTATATCATCTTTAAATTCACTATTGAAGCTACATATCTATTTCATTCAATTTTTCATTTCAATTTTTCATTTGAATTCAATTCACAATTACAATTCAATTTGAATTCTATTTTACTTCTGAATATTGAATTTATCAGTTATCTTTCATTCATAACCGCACTATTTTAAATTAGTTTCAGTTACTAATCCATTTCAATTCTAATTCATTTATTCACATTCGTTTTCAACATTCAGTTCTAATCTTATTCACGTACAATTGTGAATTTCCTTCATTGAAAATTTATTTATTCTTACTTGAATTCATCTTTAAATTCGAACCATCCCTTTTATTTAGTTCACAATTCAAGGTTTAATTTCACTAATTTAACTTTCAATTTCGCTTTCATTAAATCACAATTGATTCATTTGTACTTACATTTATTTAACTTCATCTTTAAGTTAAATTTATTCTACCAAAATTCAACTGTATAAGTTATCAACTTATTAATATTTCGTAAGTATTTTAAATAGGATTCCAGAGTCGTTTCCACTTTTTCAAAACCATTTGAAAACAATTCAAATTATCCTTTTAATTTCCAAACAAAACTCAAATTTCAAACAACTTTCCATTTAAAACAATTTGGCAGCAATTTCTCTTTTGGAAACCCGAAAATGAACACCGGTGATGCTGCAGTCATTACCGAAGTTATTTTCCAGCGACCGAAAAGAGTTTAGAGCTTTTCATCTTTTCAAAACATTTTTCAAACCCTTTGAAATTCATTTTCAAATCAAAAAGATTTAACTTTCCAAATCTCCAAAATTTACAAACTCCTTTTCAAAACATTTCCAAAACTTCTCTGGAATTCCGTTTCATTTATAAATCACATTTATAATTTATATTCTTTAATTTCATTTGTATATGGATTCATTTCTTAACTTTGGAGTTATGATTTGAATTTCTTATTCAATTTCAATAATAATGATAACATTTCAATATTATCACTTTCCTAACATCCATGCAACCATATACTATAGTAATTCATAGAAAAATCATTTCTTTTTTATACAAAAATAGTTTTGGGCAAAATTATTTCATTTACCCTATTTAAAACAATACTATGTCGTCTTGCCTCGTTTAAGTGTTTAGAAATCTTTATCGATAATATGGCGTCCCACATACCGACCAAAATTCACAAACATCTCAACGGATAAGCAAACCCAATATAAAACATTTTTTTTATATTCAAATAACAAATACGCGCTCATATCTATTATTACACTCAACTCATTCTAGAGTACTGCTGACTCTATCTCTAATGAGTAACACCCAACAGAGCAGGGTTGTCGCTTAACCATATGCTCTGATACCAAATGTAACATCCCGAAAATTTTCGACTTTCGAAAATTCGACATCGATACTCACTTTATCGACTGCCGAGCCATCGAATGCCGGAAACCCGAAAAGTTATGGTTTTAAGAAAGAAGAACAAGGTAGAAGAAGAAGATAGAAGAAAAAGAAAGAAAAACAACAACAGAACAAGAGCAGAAACAGAAACAGAAAACAATATCAGAATCTCACATATCGCAGCGGAACAATATATAATAGATAAATGAATAATCTCTAAAACAAAGAACTATATCATTTTATACATACATCAATCAGAGTCAATATACAACAATGGACAGTTATATAACTTGTCCTCATACAGAATACACAGCGGAATAAATAATATCAGATACAAATACTACGTCTCGCCATCCAGCTTATCTCCAAAGCTCCAAAATATCCAGAATATCCTGATAATCTAACTCTAGACTGCCCGTGTGGAAATTGGTGGGCACCCAGAGTTTAGAAGGGAACAATAAACTCCGAGTCAGTCATGGTGACTGGTGTGAGATTGTAAAACAGTTATTCTATATAACAACAAAATAATTTTTAAAGTCAATTCGAAATGCTTTTGGAAAATGAAACTACCATAAGACCTCCCACCACACACACAATGCAAACGCAGAATTGGAGGAGATTTCTTCTTATGATAGTCAAAGATGCTTGATACGCAAAATAAAATCATTTTTGATATTATTATTAGTGCATAGTGTAGAAAACATTTCGAAAGTATAATATTAATCTTAGCCAGCATAGGCATTCCGCACTTATGCCTACTATAGCTACCATCCAAACAGTGGTGACCACCATAAGTGAATGATAGGTTCTACAACTAAAACCGTACAAGATCGTATTGTTTCTTTGGATTTCCAACAAATGGTCAGGCTAAGGAACTTCCTATCCACGATGGGTACGTCCCTGGAATAGACGACCCGAGAACCTAACCGGATCTCTGCCAACACAAGGCCGGGTTACCTCTGCAAAAATAGGTAACTACTGACACGCGTATGCCATCCCCCGATCGTCACCGATCTTCCCGAGGATCCCCGATTCGCCACAAACCACATAGTAAAAATAATGCAGTAACCACAGAGGTTAAGTATCTGGGCTCCATACCATGATACCACCTTTATCCAGAAGGAATGACATACACTAAGGGGCGCTACTCCCTAGAACCTTGCCGCATTCTTCCTGTTTCGACCATTTCCGGGGTGTGAGGCTCGATGAAGTCTCGTCCACAAAGCTACGCTTTCTATAAAAAGCCCTGCTTCGGGTCAAACAAAATGATCAACCTATGATCACAAAGATATAAGATCAAACAAATGATCATATCACAAATGATCAAACACTGATCATTTCACAGCAACACTCAGTATGCCACGTTACCAAATTGGGATATATCGCTGATAAATTTCAACTACATAACCTCTGAGCTCGTACGTCTCAAAGAAGGGTGTTAAGCTAAGAGAATAAATTCTCCGCCACCAACAGAAATGTATTTGAAAGAAATCAGCTCAATATCTCAAATTGTAACGTCAGACACACAATCCATACAAGTCTGTTCCGGGATCGAACAGAACCGAAGGCACTTCTCACGAAGCCCTTGCATATCCGGATAATTTTCAATCACGTCAGGACTTCCCGTCACTAAGGGTGATAAAACCTCTAAACCGGAGATCAGCCGATGTAGAGTAACTCGACGGTAATCCTTCCGTTTTTAAAAATATCCGGTCTTCAACACCGGTCTTCGAATGCAATTCATAACGACGTATCACATATTTGGAATGGGTTATACGACCCCATGGTCCTTTCCCGGCTAACCCGAATAGTGAGCGATTATTCAAAAACAAGTGTGGCATTCAAATTCATCCAATTCACAACAAATACCTATCTAAAGGTAATTATTGATAGTCGGTTATTTAACTATCAATAAAGATGCGCGACATCATCAGATTCCAAATAATTTCCCAAATTATTTAATCTTCCAAAATATCTTTATTAGATATAAAATTTCCACACTTCAAAAATAAATCAATATTTATTTTTTTCTAAACAGTTTCCATTTCCTTTATAAATTCCATAGTGAATTTATATTTCAAAATATCTACTGATATACGATTCTCAAATCGATTTCAAATATTCAATTTCAATTTATCTTTAAAAAGATAAAATCTCAAAACGTTCATCTCATATTGGAAAAGCATTTCCCTACTTATTTAATAATAAGTATTTCACAAATCATTTATTTTCAACACTTGGAAAATATTCGATATACTTAAATCAAATTAAGTATATATTTCATTCTTTAAGGAAAACTATTTTCTATAACAACATCAATTTGAGTCAAAACGAATGTTACGTAAAACATCGTTACGACGACTCAAAAATCACTAGTATAGGGATTCGAAATTAAAATAGATATGTAAATCCCAATACTAGATAAAAACATTTCCTTTCGGAAATCATTTACTATAACAACAGTGTTATAGTCCACCATTTCCTTATTTCTCGAAAACGTCTATTTCAACAATGAATGTTGAAATCTATGTATTCGATACTTAACACATTTTAAAACATCTTTTAAAACAGTTACTTCATTTTTATAATATCGCTTTCCCAAAACCATATCCATTCTACTTTAAAAATATATTCACTGTCCAAAATCGTGAATATACTTCACTTAACCATATTTAAATCTTTTCTACACATTTATTATTTCAATAAAAATTCGCTATCCAAAATCGCGAATATATCTTCTTTAATAATCTTCTATCTTAAATTTGTCAAATTCAATCGATTTCGAATTTATAAACACTTTTTATAAATTCTATCTGTATTCATTTACAATATTAACAAAATTCCTTTAAAATTTCATCACTTTGATTTATACAAAAATCAAATTTTATAAATCTTCTATATAATGCTTTTATTTCACAATGGTCCATTTAAACCAATTAAATAAATCCTTATCGATTTATTTAAATCTTTATTCCAAATTCGTAAATCTATTTCCACAATTTAAAAAAAAATAAATCAATATTTATTTTACACCAATTTCCCTTATTTCAATTTAATTCATTTTCCAATTCTTCACTTTAACCCCAAAATCAGATTCCAAATTAATTTCTAATTCTACTTCAATACCAAATCAATTTCAATCTTCATTTCTAAATAAATTTCCCATCCCAACTCATTTTATATTAACTTTCCAAATTCGTTTCACTTTGCCAATTAAATTTATAGTTGGACTTCCAACTTATTTCCTTTTAAATAAATTCCCCTTAAAGAAAATAAATCTCTTTATCTTTTTCAAACTATTTAGAAATCCAAGTTTTAATTAAATTCTTCAATTTAAAATCACTATTATACGAATTCATTTATTTAACATTTTCACTTTATTCTGGAAATAAATTCGATAAGATTATAAAAATTAACTTTTTATACTTTAAAATTTCTTTCTTCAAAATTTCTTCAATTTCAAAAATTGATTCACTTAGAAATTTTCTACTTGAATTTCAAAAATTTGATTTCGTTTATCCTTGGAATCCAATGATGTCAAACATCCATTCAGCTAAATTTTAGCTTTCAAATAATTCCCAGATATCAATATGATTAATAGCATCACTATAATCATTCACAGATTCATATCACAATAGAAATAAATTCAATCAATGTGAGGGGTCCAGTTGGATCCCTCCAACCTGTTTCCCTGCATCCAAAGACGTTAGCACAATACCAATTCCGCTCCAGTACGGAATTATCGCGGTATATGGGTTTTATAAAAATCCGCTTACTAACGGCGCAATAGGGTCTCATCCGCTATACGAGGCGGGAAATCATCAATCCAATATATACATATGCCAATATGTATATATTGCTATATATAGATATATCCTAAAATATCTAATATCAACAATCCAAATAGACAATCAAACAATAACTGAAAATTCCACTTTTCAATTTGAGTGAGAAAATAATCTCACCTTAGCTTTTAATTTTCCATCCCATTTTCCATCCAGTTTGTTTTCTCGACTTTAACCTTGTATAAGCAATTTATATAATTTATTAATATCCGAGATGATCGAACAATTAAATTTCCATTTTAAAATTTTAATTCAACAAATAAATTAAATTTTAAGCTAGTGATTTTATTTTAAACGGATTCCTTTTTGACAAATTTATTTAACTAAAAATTAAAGTTAAGACTAAATCTTCTTTAACAAAAATATTTTTAGTGACTAAAATGATTAAATGGGTAAATTAAACGAGTTAATCACTATAGCTCATATTTTCTTTTTTTAAAATAAATTAGTGGGTTTAAAATATGTATATGTATATTTGCCTATTTTTCATTTTCAAACTGTTTATAATTAATATTCTTTTGATAGATTAAATTAACTTTTTATATATAAATCTTTATATATTTTCTTCAAAATCTTTTAAACTGTGCATATATAAACTTCACCAAAATTGCTATTTTTAACTTTACTGTTTTACTGTATATATATATATACATACACTATCAATTTCAAATAATTAAATGGTACATTTATTTAAATTAAATTGAGTGATAAAAGCAATATACCTACAGGAGTAAATTCAGACGACCATCACGACATTGCCTGTCGCCAGTACGTGATCTCGAGCACCGAGCTATCGTCGCAGTTGCTTGCCTTCGAGATACCCTAGAATCGAACACCACGTTTACAGTCACGCGGTGCTCTCCCCTGGTCGCGACGAACCCACGCATCACCAACTTCCAGACTTCGTCGCTCGAACTCGAGCTACTTGCCGATCGAATGATGCCCTTACTTGGATCGCGACACTCCAAAGCCTCGCGAACAGAACACGAGTTCGAGCTGCTCCTCGAAGCTCTAATCGTCGCGATTTCTCCACTGCTCGTCCAATCACCTCTTCCTCGCACGCTCGAGCTACCAGCGCCGCCACGAGCTATCGACATCGCCTCCCTGATAAAATCGAAGTCGCCTTCGATCCTGCCTTCCCCCAGCCGCCGAGATCGAGCACGCCATGCTCGAGATCGCCTCGCGACATTGCCCACAAAATTCGCGAGCATCCCTCGATCCGCTATCTACGCTCGCAAGATACCCCTCCAGGCACTCTCGTTTGTTTTGAATGAAAAGAAGTTCTGCCCTAGTTGGATAAAAGAAAGAGGGAGAACGGACATTGTTTTTATTTTCGAATGAAGAAAGCTTTGCAATTGAATTTTTTTTTTTTTTTTTTATCTGGCCTTCATTATTTTTTTCTCGTAAAAGAAAAGGGAGAAAAGGGTACGTGATGCAGCAGAGAATAGGTACGAAGGAAACAATCTGGGTGCGTGATGTACGTATTGTCGTTTAACAAAATTTTAAGTTTAATTTCAAATCGAATTCAGTTTAAGCTTCAACGCGTTTATAGGTCGTATGCTCACATAACGACTCTGAAAAATACGAAATTGAAAATCCGGTAATAATACAATATTACGGACCCAATGGAACTGGTTTCGTCGAATTCCGAGACTGCGCCTCGGACGGCTATTTTTGACTGTTGATTCAAACGATATAATTTCAAACTGAACAATTCACTTCCAAATTTGATTCTGAAGCTTCTGTTATCTTCAGCATTATAAATACGAATTTTAGAAACTCTCGAAATATTTTTCTTCAACTGTAAATTGAAGATTTAAATTTCTATTCAACTTTCAATCGATTAAATTTTAAAGTTTAATCGCAAATTTCAAAATTATATCGGGGATTCAAATTAAATCATCATTCAAATATTTAAAATTAATTAAATATTCTCAATTTAATTTGGTCAAAATTCTGGGTCGTTACAGTCGGTCTGCCCTATTAAGTGTTTAGAAATCCCTATCGATGCCATAGCGTCCTATGTACCGACCAGAATTTATAAATACTAAACAGAACAAATTAACACAATACAAAACCTTTTATAACACTAACTAATACACTCACTCATATATATATACACTCAGTGACTCATTCTAGGGTATTACTACCCTATTTCTAAAGAGTCAGACCCCGCAAAGCTAAGGTTATCGCTAAACCAAAGCTCTGATACCAACTGTAACGACCTGCCTTCAAACCACTCGAAAGGGCAGATTGTTATGGGGTAAATAAGAAAAAGCAGAGAAAGAAAGAAAACAAATACAGAATCTCACAGCGGAATGACAAAATATAATAATCAAATAAACAGTTCATGAAGCTGTTTACAAATACATTGATTATACTTTTATAATACAGATCAGAGTTACATACAACAAGAAAAAAATAAATAAATATATGCAGCGGAACAACATGATGCAGTGGAATAAATATAATAAATAATAATAATACAAAATCTTCGTCTTTATCCTCCAGAAAGCAGTCTTCGATAACTGAAAAGCTCAGACTGACCCGAGCGAATTGAAAAGACAAAACACTCGAGTCAGAACTAAAAGATCTTATGTAAGTTAAATCAACAGTAAATAAATATGAGTGTAACAGCTTCAGAGATGTTTACAGGGTTTGACATCTCCTATCCAGTGTTTAATGTGAGTGCAATAACTTAAGAGATGGTCGGGATTTCCACCTCCTAAGGATCCGTTAAACTATCTACTATGTAGTACAATACGCTATTATAATAGTGTCTACAGTAAAGTAAAGTATTACAATAGCATTAAGGCATTACCCATATCCCCCTTAACACATTTTATATAATTCCGTAGTCTATACAGATAATATAAACTCCACCCGCAGGTGGGCTATCAGGGAGCACTCCATAGGTACGACACAAAACAAACTCGTAGAAGGCGCGATAGGGCATGTGAACACGGCATTCGATGCAATGCCAGGGTAGATATACCAATTTGCGGATCTAGACTGGTGGTAACGCATAGCAGCTACTACCGCCCACCTCGGAACACACTACCATAATTAAAATCAAGGGGTGGCCACCAAATCAATCACAAAGTAATAAATATGGTATCGAAGGAATGTGTCTGATAGGAGGAATGACCTCACTTAGCCCGGCATGGCTCCTGTTTTAGTCACATCTAAGCTGACTCACGGGAGTCAGGGTCACGTAAATACCTCATACATAATTGTTCACCAAACCATCCTACTTCATTTCTGGAATCTCCATCATGTACAAAGTTGTTAAATTGGTTTTCGATATTGGCAGAGAGTATGACAATATCTGATCCCTGTCTCTTTAACAACCAAACGCTTATTTCACACCGGATGGTTCTTTTACATTTCCCAAAAGTCAAATCATAATTAATATCAAAATATTGTATTCTCAAAACCATATCATTTTTGAAATCACATTTACTTCCGAAATTATGTCACATTTGAAATCATCACTTTCGAATTCATATTTCCAAAATAGATTAAATCCTCATTTAAAATCATCATGTTTCTCAAATATGTCATTTAAATCCCTACTTATGTTATAACATCGTTAAACCTTATTCGCTTTAAAACCAAGCCTTTAATTATATATATTTCCACTTTACACCATCTGAAATTTAGAAAATAATTTTGATAGTTATGAATAGTTTAATTAGTTTAGAAAAGTTTAAATAGATATAAATTATGTTAAGTGGTTTTTAGGCTCAGAGAAAAAGTTGGAGAAAAATTTAGTTTTAAGGACAAGAAGTTTGTTTTTTAGGCTAAAAGACACTTTTTAGTGTAAATCACAGAATGATAGTTGTAACTATCATTTTTTGTTTACACTAAAAAGTGTCCTTCAGACTAAAAAACAAACTTGTTGTCCTTGAGAATAAATTTTCTTGCAACTTCTTCCCTATGCCTATTTTCCTGTTATGTTAAATAGGTTTAAAATAGATTAAATAAATTTAAAATAGATTAAAATACTTTAAATAGATTTAAAATAGTTTAAATGGTTTAAAATAGATTAAATAGGTTTATTATGGATTAATTAGATTTAAAATAGATTAAATGAATTTAAAATAGATTAAATAGAATTAAAATAGATTAAATAGTTTAGAATAAATTAAAATAGTTTAATAAAGTTTAAATGGTTTAAAATAGATTAAAATATATTAAATTAGATTATAATATATTAAAATAGATTAACTGGGTTAATTAGTTTGAAATAGGTTAAATTTGGTTAAAATAAATTGGAATAGTTTAAATTAATTAAGTGGGTTTTAAAATAGATTTCAAAGTTATATCCAAACATTTCAATAACTCAATTTCGATAATTCATTTATATTTGACAATTCAACTTTGAAATTCCAATTTAGATCCTTTGAGCAATTCATTAAATAAATTCCAATTTCAACCTTAACGCTTGGATTTTCAAAAATAATCCAGTTTATATAACATCAATTTCTATTTCAAAATACCAGTTAATTGAACTTAAAATTTAAATATTAAAAAAAAATCATTTAATTTAACCAATCCGGTGTCTGTATATAATTTTCTACCCTATGGTCAAGTGATACAGATATTTATCATTTCAGTCCGCAATTTAAAATTTTACAGTTATATATCATTTCAAACCACAATCCTGAATTAAATAAAATATATAAAATCGCTCGAGACTATCATTTCAACCCATAACGATTTTTCCATAATCTATTGATCGTTCGGGTATGTATCATTTCAAGCCATAGGGAACTTGAAGTGTTAAAGCAATATAAAATATAACAACCAGTCATCCAATATCAACAATCAAACATCCATCTCAATCATCTTCCAAATCAATCTATAAACATCAATAGATAACTGGTTATCAATAACAGGTATTAAATTGACAATTAAATTCAATATTAAATTAAACGGTGATTAAATGCAATAAAAGTTAAATTTAACTAAAATGACAATTTAAACATACCAAACATCGATCAATTAATTTGTAATCACATCATGAATTTAATTTAACTAACATAAGATAGTATAGTAACTGTGAGTGGGTTAAAACACTCACCTTTTATTTCAAATCAAATTGAAATCCAAAATAAGGTCCAAATTTGAACATTCTCGGAATTCGTCCAAACCAGCATCAAAATGTCTGAATTTTGATACGATCCCAATGAAATAAACCGCGCACGAACTAGACCTCGTATGTCAAAGTTATTATCATTAGAAGATTTAAGAATTTAAATTTTGAATAAAATAAAATAAAATAAAAACAACAAAGGCCACGTCATTTGATTTTCATGCAGCTGAAAACCCTAATCGTTCGACTCTGGAATAGCGTACGTGAACCACCTATAGCCGCCGACCTTTGACTGGAATTTGCCATCGCTTGGTCGAGTTTCACCATGATCGAACGTCGCCACCCAGATCACCAAGCTCAGGCGCCTCCATCCCAGTTGGTGCGACCCTCTACGCCTCAGCGTGGTGGTGGCCCCTGCCGCTACTTTATTCGAATTGTTTGGCGAATCCTGAAGCCTCTAGCACCAACGAACACCACCCTAATGACCTGCTCGACACCAGCTTCCCAACGCCGCTTCCCGATCGTCGATCGAACGACGATCCACCGTTGAATCGTCAAAACCTAATATGGACGGTCGGAATTGATCGCCAATTTCTAGCCAAATGGTGATCCGAATTGAAATATGAACTGCACTTGTGAATTACGCTCGTCGAGAGCTTCGAATTGATATATAATATGATATGGTTTGGAGGAGTTTCATTTTTGAAATTGGTTTGGAGATTTAATTGTAGCGATTGGAATTGGAATTTGTTTCTGCCATTGAAGAAAGGAGCAGACAGAAGTTGATGTACATATAGGCATAAGAAATAGAAAGACTGCTAGGGTAAGAATAGAACAATTTATACCAACGAAGGCCGATAAGAATGAATAATACCCGAATTGATTTGAAACGACAAATATGACCCGGAAAGCCCGTTCTGCTTTCGAAACGAAAGTGGGTCATCCCATATATCAAAATAGATGTTTTCGATATTTTTAAACTCAATGGAACATGCTTCAAGTCCTAATTCCAACGTATGAAGAAGTTAGTTTTAAAATTAGCTTATTTCAAATTGAATTTAATTAAATTGATTTCTATGCGTTTCGAGTCCGTACGATCAAACGACAAGTCCGATTGCTACGAAACTTGAAACCTGATAATAATTCACCGTTATGGATCCGATGAAACTAGTTTCGTCAAAATCCGAGATAGTGGCCAAAATGGCTATTTTCATGTTAGTTAAAAAATTATTATTAAATTTATTTAATCACCTTTTTAATTCCACTTTTAATAACTAACAAATTTTATCATTTTTGATTACTTAGACATTTACAATAATTTAAAACAAATTTACATGTCAATCCAGTATTTAATATTACACTAATTACAGTGTTCCATTTCGACTGTAATTAAATCCAATTAATTATAATTTAATTCCAATAAATTAATTTAATTTGATTTCAACCTTTTTATTCAATTAATTATTACTCTATAGACATAGTTAACATTTTTTTATATCTTATTACATTAATATTCTCTAATTATCATCTTTTACCATATTAGTTGCAATATTTCGAATATATTGCATTTTTGCTGATTTTCACATTAATTATAGTTTAAAATCCCAATAAATTTATTTATCTTGGTTTCACTCCTTTTTAGTAAATCAATTATTACCTTATGAATATAATTTACATTTCTGTATCTTTTATTGCATTCAACTTTTACACTTATCATCTTAACTCATATTAAAGTAACATTAAATTACATTTAATTGCAATTGATTAAATAAATTGGTAACAAATAACAGTTGTCACCATTTCTATATTTAATCGCCTTTGTATGTTTGTTATCTACACACAAATGTTATAACAGCTTACACGATACTAATTCTATCCAATTACAATTTATTACACATTATTTCATTAATTAATCAACATTTAAATTACCAGTTACTCTTTTAATCTAATGATCAATGAATACACACATTATTATAATTAATCTACCATTTATAACCAATTATAACTTTTAATCATTTTAATTTATTGGAATTACATTTAAAGCAGTTATCAATTATCTTAAATTAATATTATTACATTTTATTCCAATTATATTCTTTTTATTAAATCACAAATTTTTATTTCTTCCAACATTAAATCACAAAACCTTATTAAATTAACTAATTTTAATTATCGAAAACTACGGGTCGTTACAGATATTGTTATGTTATTATAAGGTTATAAGATAACAGAAGTATACATGTATGTATATAAGCTAAACTTTTGAAATTAATGTAATTTAATTAAAAAAAATTATTAAATAAATTAATTGAAGGTTAATTAATAAAATAAAAATACACATATATAAGATATATGTGTTATACTATAAAGGTTATAGTATACACTATAAAGGTTATAGTAGATATGTCTGATATAAAAGTTGTATTGGAATACTAATATAAAATTAATTAAAGAGTTAAATAATTAAAATTAATGAAGATTGTTCCGAACGTACCTAAAAGCCAAATGAATGAGTATATTGGAAAATGTTCCGAACGTACCTAAAATAAATAAAGATTCAATCTCAAAATTACATAATGATGCATCGATATGGAGTAATCGAACTTTGTTGGACAATGTACGATTAATTTTGAGTGAAGTTGAGTTAGTTTCTTTCTATAAGGTAATGTACTTAAGGGTAGTACACAAGGTTAATATTATTTCATCTGAATAACAGTTTACAAAATTTTACAAGACAAGGGTTTATAAAAAACTCTAACATATCATTGACCATGTGTGAGGACCCGTTTCTTCGACCCTCAAAAATCGACACTAATACCTCCTCGGTATTCACGTGCCGCAAATCCAAGTGCCGGAGAGGCGGATTCTCAAGGGTAAGAAAGAAAATGAAGACAGAACAGAATCTCACACGAATGGAATAACATATATTATTTCAACAAATAATCTTTATAGTGGAATATACATTTATCAGAGTTAAACATGGACAGTTATAAATTTCTATCCTTACAAATGCAGAATACTATAGCAGAAGAGTGTGGTGGAAATAAAGAACAATCTTCAGAAGAATCTTCTAACTCCATGCTTCGAGCTCCATCCAGATTTCTTCTAAACTAAACCTGACTACTAGGCTGCCCGGGAAAATTAGGGCATCCAGAGTTTAAGGAAAAGTAAAATAAACTCCGGGTCAGTCATGGGACTGGTGTGAGAACTCAAAAATTCGCATTTTGAAAACAAAAAGGTATCTCATAAGACCACGTTGCACATAAACACGGAACGGGTTTCTACCTTATGATAACCAAATCTTTATTACGTAAAAATAAGGGATATTATTTTTAATGACATTACTTTGTAAACATTTTCAAGTAAACTTATTAATCTTAGCCGAAATTATTACATTATTAAATTCTATTATACCACCTTGTAATACAAGGCTTTCTACATCTAAAATCGTACAGGCTCTTATTGGAGAATGGGTTTCTATACAAATAACTAGGTGAAGGGACTACCTTCCGGCAGTACATCTCTAGAGGAATGTACCGAGGCCTAACTAATGGTCCTCTACTAACACAAGACCGGCCTACCTCTTCCTAGATAGTACCGAATATGTCATCACCCTGGTCGTTACCGACCTATCTGAGCATGCTCTAGCATACACCACATTAATTTAGAACCCAACGTCAAAGCGAGAATAAATATATCTAGAAATGGATGATCATACCCTAATGGTTGCAGACCACATAGCATTGCTGCATCTACCATGTTTTGGTCATTTCCGGGTATGAGGCTTGAGGTAACGATTACCTTTCACATACACATCATCTTTTCACTTTGAATGCCACATTGCCATTCCATAATTATACAACTGATTTCTACAAACGTACAACACTTGAGCTCGTACGTCTCAGAAAAGGGTGTTAAGCTAAGAGAAGTTCCTTCTCCGCCACCAAATAGATAATACGTTCATAGAGATCAATTTATGTAACTAGAAATGCAACGTCGGACATTCGTCCATACAAGTTGCCCAGGAACAGGGCAAACCGAAGGCACTCTCCTACCACATCCTGTCGGGAGTTATCCCTAGGATTGGTAGCGAGAAGTCCTTGCAACCCGAAGAGTTTCAGAAACCACTGCAACTTTAGTATTTGGGAGCTAACCAGAATTATCAACAAGCAGTCCTTCCACCCCGTAGATCTTCAGTCTTCATCCTTTATTTTCTTTATCAAGTCTTCATTTTTCAAACTCGTACGTTGGTTCGAAGTGGTTTTCGGATAGGATCGCTCAAATTCGACCCCGGTTCCTCCGAACCAATCATCGATAAAAAGATATTAAGTAAATAGTGAATTCTTCTTTTGATTTATTACTTCCGTTTTTTATCAGAAATATCTTCAAGAAATATATATCTTTAGAACATTTCTTTCCGTTATATATGGAATCATTAAACTTCTCTTACTAAATTCTTTGATTTCTTAAAATCTTGGAATAATCATTTCAATTTTTCACTTAGGAAAACATTTCCTAACCATTTCATTTAAATCTTAACAAAGATTTCTTAATTCAAAAATCATAATTTAAATTGAGTTAAAAATATGTTATCTAGGATGTTAATCGTAAAACCAGTAAATAATAAGTGAGCAGAACCTATAGAAATCATCTAATTCTACTCAATATCAATTCCCATATTCAACAAATACTATGGGCAGAATAACGGCGAAATCACCTTTTAAATTCCACGAATAATAAGAGTTCCTTCTTCGAGCTTTAACACTAAGTATAAGAAGATCATCTTTATACAATCAAAGTTGTATTTAATTTAAATTTGCAAAATTTTAATCTTTTTATACTTAACTCGTTTCCGACATTTCGACCTGATCTATCCCTCACCCAGGCAAGAGGCCAGGTGAGCCACGGCACTAGTTTCTCCTAAACATCTCCTTTGTTTAAGCACCTCACATCCGGATCACACGAATAGAAAAATCCAGTCTACTCGTCGGCTTTTACAGCCAAGATTAAACCACTTAATTTGTATATTTATTTAAATTCTTTTTTAAACAAACTATAAAACTTCCAAATCATCATTAAAACACTTAATTATTCATTTGAAAACATTTATAAAATATTTGAAGAAGAATTGTTAAGTTTAAAGCTATATTTCAAAGGTTATAGAAATGTGCTGCGGAAAGTGCTTTTTAAGCTATATTGATCAAAACGACTTTTCTATCATTTGGAAATTCATTTTTATAACTAAAATCACTTTTAAAATATTTTAAAAGATTTTTAGAATTTATTTCACATTTTTAAACAATTTTAAAATATTATTTTTTAAAAAATCCTGTTATGGAATCCGAACTACAAAACCGTGATTTTTCCAAAAACTTGTTTTACTCATATTTTGACGACTTATCAAAATCTCGATTTTATTTCTTTGTTGGAAAACTATGGATGTAATAGTTTGGAAAGTTCTTATCTCAAAGAATTCTGAGCTATATTCCATTCTACATACTCGTTTGGCTTTTATGGCACAAAATCGCGAACTTCCGTTACGCTACGCGCTTGACTGAATTTTCAATTATCATTCAAACTTCATCAAAACACTTTCATATGTTTATAAAACATTTCAAACTCATTTTTAAACCATTTTAAAGAGGTTTAACATTCCATATACACGAATTCATTAAAATAGAGGAAAGTGATATCCTTTGTGCTTATCGACGTGTATTTCTATGACTTGCATATATATTTAACGTTCATATTTAAACAACCAAACTTAATGCAAAATGTAATATAATAGTTTAAGAGTTCTCGCTTTCATTTTCCCTTTGAGCTAATATAAAATCGGTTATAGCTCTGCTATCACGAATTAAACTTTACGGAATCGAGCTCTGAAGCCTTAAAGTGGCTAGGCATAGACTTAGGAGTATAGGAGGTGCTCACAACCTATTAAGGGAAGGAGAAGAGGCTCAACCATGATGGGAAATGGTGGTGGCCCTGAGTTGCAAGAGCAAGAGGAGTGGATTTATCTTGATTTTGAGAAGTATGAATATGTATTTCATATGTTTATAATATATGCACTATTTTGGCATAACTTTTTTAACACAAAGAAACCATTAAAGTGCTCCATAAGAAGAAGAAGAAGAAGAAGGAGATGGATGGGTGAATTTTGTGAGAGAATGGGATGGGTATTTGTAACGACCCCACCGTGATGCCCAGTTTAGCAAAGAACATTACAAGTAATGTCGTCTGCTAATCTAGAGAATACATCTTATTAAGGGCGATCGAATGTGAATATATCTTTATACTAACACTGACACATCATTTATACCTTTTTACTTAATATCTGAACTGAAATTTGACGTGTACAATAGTAATACAAAGTAATAGACACACCGATTTCTCAAAATCAGAACACTATATCATATAAGCATCAGTCGCAGATCACAATGGAATAATAATCTCATATACATATACAAATTGTGAGTCTAGAAAATAAAACACTAAACTCACATAATATACAAGTCTTACAATTTTCTAATCTCAATTATACATTTCATATACAAGGTCCAAATTCCTAAATGGGATAAACTAAAACTCCAAATGCTTATCTCCCTGCTAGCATAACCATTCAAAGGTCAACCTGTCCTGTAACCTGAGAAGTTTCGGCCTGACCCGAGCAAAATAACACCCGGGTCAGACTGCCTCTAAATATCCAATAGGGTGAGAACAAGATATAACACAAGAAAAAACAACATATAAGTAAATACAGATGTACATGAAATAACGAGTCATGGGAATTAATTTAACTTAGTGTTCGTCACAAGGCACATGGTTATACATTTAAGTCACCAACACATGTTAGTCACTAAACACAGAATAACAGAATTAACTTAACATCCATTACAAGACACAAGAACATATATTTATTTCTCTACACAAGACACAAGAATATATATTTAACTCACTAACACAAGACACAAGATATATATTTATTTCACTAACACAGAATATTCACAGAATCCAAATATCCAGAATCCAAGAGATCTTAATCCAAACGTATCGTAATGATCGTCCAAAACAATCGCAATGATTGTACTCAAAACCCATGGCAAACAAACAAATAAATTGGTATCACTCGAACCGATCTGATACCAAGGATCGTACTCAGATCGGGAACACAGAATCATAGAATGATCTCAAGGATAGTCCATACCGATCAAGGTGATCGTAGAAACCATGACTCGATAAATCTACATTTATTTAGTATTATTACATTATTATGTTCAAAAAGAAATCCAGGAATAAACTTCTTGAGGATCTAGCAGCCATTTGCCGCACACCAAAAGAGAGTAAACTCTAAAGTGCCAAATACTATCACCTTCAGTAATCACTAGAATTTAACCAATACGTCCCGTATCGTATGGTGAAATCCAAGTATTTACTAAAAGCTAGTAAATATCACTTATTACAGATACCACTGGAAAATCTGAACTACATTCTCTTAAGGATCTAGCAACCACTTGTCACACAACAGAAGAGAATACAACTCTAAAGTGTAAAATACTTCCTGATAGCAATCACACGAATTTAACCAAGGCATCCCATACTACCTGGTAAAATTCGAGTATTCGCTAATGGGCTAGTAAGTTCCACTCAAAAACTATATTCAATGAGTTATATCCTATTCGACGAAGTTTTATTCGAAAGCATTTAATCCAATCGATGAAACTAAGTCGATTATTAGTACTCCTCAAATTATAGAATTAAGGTTCTCAAAACATTTATTTAATTTGTCACTTATCAAAATATTCCTTTATTCCAAATTGTTCGAAGAGTATTTATTTTACAAAACAAGATTTTCAATGTTCCAAAATCACATTGGTTCTTTAAATTCCATAAGGTTATAATGTTTACACAGCATATTTCAAAAGCCACTTATAAAAGTATTCATTTATTTATGAATCCATAAATCCATTTTCAAACCCAATTTAGTACTCTAATAGTTAGTTAAAACCTCATTCAATTATATTTCCAAAATTTGAAATTCCAAACCCATAAAATCATTTATAAAAGTAATTATACTACTTTAGAAAACATGTTAGATATTTAGAACTTAAATAAACTCTCTTTGCAAAATTATTTGTATACAAAACAAAGCACTTATATACATTTGCAAAATAGGTAGATTTAAATTTATAAATTTCCAAAAGCTTTGAATCAAAAATGATTCAAAGTCCATAAAGCACAAGAAATTCACTATTACATATCACAAGATTGTAACGACCAATAGTTCCATAAGGTTTGATTTTCATATCATCTCTAAACACAATTTATAACTTAACAAACAAATGGAATATATATATATATATATATATATATATCAAAACGATCAAGACCGAACATTCAAAGCACATTTAAATAACATCACAAACATAGCAACAAATCATAGGTCACAATAGATTTTCAGTTTTGAAACACCATTTCGACCCATTTTCCTTAGAATTTTTAAAAACTTACAACTTAAAAGTTATTTCTAAAAGTCTCGGATTTCCACCAGAAAAAGTTTTGCACAATTTTGATTTACGGTTAAAAAGTTATGGCGATTTTAGTTTTAGGTTTCAACTTAGAAAATCGACAAAGCAGAGCATGTATATCAGTTTCAAACCCAATTTCGACCCTTTAAATCATAGAATTTTCGAAAACTACAATATAGTTGTTCCTTATAGTCTCAGCTTTACAACAAAGAATGTTTTGCATAATTTGGGTTTACAGTTAAAAAGTTATGGCGATTTTAGTTTTAGGTTTTAACTTAGAAAATCGACAGTGCAGAGCATGTATAACAGTTTCAAACCCAATTTCGACCCTTTAAACCGCCGTATTTCAAAACGTGATTAAAAGATAGCTTGTAGCTTATTGAAAGAGATTTCTATAAAATAAAGCTGAACCAATTTGGATCATTTTACACCGAGATATCGCTGTTAAACTACAGCGATTTGCACAAATAAATTTCAGCAACCAATTTGCAAATTTCAACAATTCAATCAAATTACTCAAACCATTTAACTATTTAGTGATACTTATCACTCAATTCAGAACATTAAGACTTAATACAGATAGCTATGTGAATTTACAACTCACCTTAACTCCATAAATAAATTAGCTAAGAGGTTCCATTTTAGTTTTGCTTAAGCTTCCAAACCCTAGGCTTGCTCTTATTTGCTTCTCCTTGCTTTCTTGCTAATTTAAAGAAGATGGTTTTGATTGACTGAAAAGAGGAATTAGCCCTAGTTTCTTTTGTTTTCAGAGAGGAGAAAAGTAACGTACATGATTTAGAAAAGTAAGAAAAATGAGAAGGGTATTCTTATTCACTTAGAAATGGATATGGTTAGACTAATGGGATTGTACTTCACTAAGGCCCAAAATAAAATAAAATGAATTCCTTCCTTTAGCCTAATCAATAGATGTAATTAGCCTAACCAATTAAATCAATAAACTAAGATAGATTATCTTTCTGTAAACTAGTTCAAATTTTCACAAGCAAATCTATTTAAAAATTTAAAAATCCAATAATCGATTTAAATAATATTTCGACTAAATTATATTCTATAAATTAAATCAATAATTCACACCGAATTAAATTTCATAATAAAATCTTAAATTAGTTAAGATAATTCAAATCAACTATTTACAAAAAATGGATTTAATTTCATAGTTAAATCTCACAAATTACAAATTAGAATTAAATAAACACAATTAAACTTAATTAATAACAGGGTTGTTACAGTATTTATAGCATTTTTCAAGCCTTAACCCTTAAGTAAAGTGGAAAATATCTCCACATATCATCATGAATGCATCACCCACCCATATGTCATCATATGCACCCGTTTACACGTTGAAATCTTCCCACCATGTGCCACCATCTTTTCATATCACATCATGTCCTAATTGTTGACTTATGCAAGCTTAAGGGTGAAGTTTCATAAAATATCTTTGATATTTTTAACATATGTATATATATTTTTGTATATATGTTATATGTATGTACATGTAAGTATGTGATATGTATACATGCATATAAATATGTGTTAGTATCATAATGTTGCAACAACTTGAAATGACTTTCGTTTGTTATACCGTTGAAAATTGGAAAGTCGATTACCGGTCACATTTTCACTTCTTAGTTAACATACACATATTTGTAAACAAACTTTAAAAATAAATTTCTTATCATTTTTAACTAATTAAAATGATCACATTTCATTTGTAAAACCATACAAATAAATATTAATAATTACTTACAAAAATCGCTATTATACCAATAAAGCGATATCGATTTTTCCTTATATTTTCAAATCAAATATATATATATATATTTATAAATGATTTATAATCACTTTTGTAACGACCCACCTTTTTGGACAGTTTAAATCGGCAATAAACCTCACATGTCAAACTCAAACCATTCAAAAAGGATTGTTATGGGGTAAATAAGAAAAAGCAGGGAAAGAAAGAAAAACAAATTTAGAATCTCGCAGCGGAATGACAAAATATAATAATCAAATAAACAGTTGATGAAGCTGTTTACAAATAGCATTTGATTATACTTTTATAATACAGATCAGAGTTACATACAACAGGAATAAATAAATAAATGCAGCGGAACAACATGATGCAGTGGAATAAATATAATAAATAGTAACAGTATTTAATCTTCGTCTTCGTCCTCCAGAAAGCAGTCTTCGATAAACTGAAAAGCTCAGACTGACCCGAGCGAATTAAAAAGACAAAACACTCGAGTCAGGACTAAAAGATCTTATGTAAGTTAAATCAACAGTAAATAAATATGAGTGTAACGGCGTCGGAGATGTTTACGGGGTTTGACATCTCCTATCCAATGTCTAATGTGAGTGAAGTATCTTAAGAGACGTTCGAGATTACCATCTCCTAAGGATCCGTTAAACTATCTACTATGTAGTACAATACGCTATTATAATATGTCTACAGTAAAGTAAAGTATTAAAATAGTGTTAAGGCGTTACCCATATCCCCCTTAACACATTTTATATATTCTCGTAGTCTATACAGTACCGTAAGCTCCACCAAACCGGTGGTTTACCCAGAGGGTACGCCATGGGTATGGTACAAAACAAACTCGTAGAAGGCATGATACGGCATGTGACAAGGCACGCGAGGCAATGCCCAGGGTAGGATACTACCGTTTTGCTGATACGGACTGGTGGTAACGCATATTAGCTACTACCGCCCACCTCGGAACACACTCCCAAATCAAAATCAAGGGTTGGCCACCAAATCAATCACAAAGTCATAATATGGTATCGAAGAAATGTGCCCGATAGGAGGTGCGACCTCACTTGGCCCGGCATGGCTCCTGTTTTAGCCACATCAAGTTGACTCATGGGAGTCAAGGCTACGATAATACCTCATATGGAATCGTTCGCCAAACCACCCTACTTCATTCTGGATTCTCCACCACGTACACAGTTGTTAAAGTGGTTTTCGGTATTGGCAGAGTGTATGAAAATATCTGATCCCAGTCTCTTTTAACAACCAAATGCTTATTTCACACCGGATGGTTCTTTTACATTTCAAGACCTTTTCATAATTGATATCAAAATATCATATTCAATTCAAACCATATCACTTTCGAAACCATATATACTTTCAAAATCATATTCACTTTCGAAGTCATATCGATAAGACAAGTTAATTAAATCCTCATTTTCAAAATCATTATATTTACTCAAATATGTCATTTCACTAGCAAATATCATTTCAAATCTCAACTTATGTTATAACATCATTTAACCATATTCGCTTTAAAATCAAAGATTTAAATATAAACACTTTCACTTTACACAATCTGAAAATTTAGAAAATAGTTTAGATAGTTATAAATAGTTTAAATAGTTTAGCATAGTTTAAAATAAATTTCAAATAGTTAAAGTACTCTAAAATAGTTTAAAATAGATTAAAATAGTTTAAAATAGATTTAAAATAGTTTAAATAGATTTAAATAAACTTAAAATAGATTAAATATATTTAAAATGGTTTAAATAAATTTAAAATAGATTAAATAGATTTAAAATGATTTACATAAATGTAAGATAGATTAAATAGATTTAAATTAGATTGAAATGGGTTAATTAGTTTAAAATAGATTAAAATAGATTAAGTTGGATTTAAATAGATAAATTAGATTAAAATAAGTTAAAATAGTTTTAAATAGATTAAAATGGTTTAAAATAGATTAAATCGGTTTAATAGTTTGAAAATCTTAGTAATCAGGATTTAAGAATAATATATTTAAATAGTTTATATTAAAATAATAAATTTCAAATTAATATCAAATTGTACTATTTCTTTCATTTCAACACATCTTTAAACCATTTAATCACTATCAATTCCAAATCCATGTTCGAATTATAAATTCAAACTATTTCAAATTTAGCAGATTTCGAAGTTTAAATATTCAAATATTTCAGTAACTCAATTTCGATAAATTTTATTTATACTTCAAATCTAACTTTAAAATTTCAATTTAAACCAATTCTAGTTTCAACATTTAAAACTCGGATTTTCAAAAATAATTCAGTTTATATAAATCAAATTTTCTTCAAAATATCATCTAACTAAATTCAAAATTTAAGGATTTAAAATCATTTAATTTAACCAATTTGGTGTCCGTATATAATTCTCTACCTTATGGTCAAGTGATACGGATATTTATCATTTCAATATGCAATTATTTTATATTCACGGATATATATCATTTCAACCCGCAATCCCAAAATTAATTACAAATCCATGAAATCGCTTGAGTCTATCGTTTCAACTCATAATGATTTCCCCTAATCTATCAGATCGTTCGGGTATGCATCATTTCAACCCATAGGGAACTTGTAGTATTAAAACAATATAACAATATAACATCCAATCATCCAATATTAACAATCAACATCCATCACAATCACCATTCAAACCAATCATTAACAATAACAAGTGACTAATTATCAATAATGAGTATTAACTGGCAATTTAAAATTTAGTATTAAATTAATAGCGATAATATTCAGTAAAAGTCAGATTTAACTGAAATGACAATTTAAATATACCAAACATCGACCAATCAATTTCTAATTACATCTTAAATTCAATTTAACTAACATAAGATAATTTAGTAGTTGTGAGTGGGTTAAAACACTCACTTTTGATTTCGAATCGATTTGAAATCCAAATAAAGGCCCGAATTTCAACAGTCTCAGAATTCGTCCAAACCAGCCCATATCCGGAATTTCGAAACAATCCCAGCGGAACAAACCGCGCAAAAATCCGACCTCGTATGCAAAAAATATTAAGTTTTGAAGTTATTCGATTTATAGTATAAAAATAAATAAAATAAAGAAATAAATAAAACATAGGAACACGTCATCACCTCGTACTCGAAACCCTCGACCCAAGCTACAGGCACGAACTCCCGCTACCACGAATAGCCGCCTCAAATCTTGTCGTTGACCCCCTGTTGCCGCTCATACGAACGCCACTACCTCGATCAAAGACCACGCCCTCGTCCCCCACGTCGGGCCGACCACCCTGCCACCACGCGGCCATACCCACCGCCTCCAATCTATCTCCGCCGCCGCGACCTACATAGGCGATTTCTGGCCACATCCCATAGGCATGGCCAAAGCGAAATCACCGATGCACTCGCCTCGCCTCCCTCTACCCACCAGTGCTCGCCAATCGCTCCCAGGACGAAGATCCACCGTTGAAATCGAAACCCTAGGATGGACGGTCGAGAATAAATCGGTGATTTTGGACAAACGGTACACCAAATCGAAAAGTGAATTGCACCAGTGAATTATGCTCGTCGAGAGTTTCGAAACGGTATATAATATGTCATGGTTTGGAGGAGTTCGATTTTGAAATTGATTTGGAAATTTAATTTAGGGTTTGAAATCTGAATTTGTTTCTGCCATTGAGGTGAGAGAAGCAGATGGAATTGTACGTACAGTAATGAGGAATAAAAGGCTTCTAGGGTTAACTATTTATATTAACAAAGCCCGATAAGAAAATAAGCACATATCGAATTTGTACGAACGACAATAGCAACCCGAAAAGCCCGTTTCGCTTCCGAAATGAAAGTGGGTCATCCCATATATCAAAATAGATGTTCTCGATATTTTTGAACTTAATGGAATAGGTTTCAAGTCCTAATTCCATCATATGAAGAAGTTAGCTTTAAAATCAGCTTATTTCAAATTGATTTTAATTGAATTTAATTAAATTGATTTCTACTTGTTTCGAGTCCATACGATCAACGACAAGCCCGATCGCTACGAAACTTGAAATCCTGCAATAATTCACTGTTACGGATCCGGTGAAACTAGTTTTGTCGAAATCCGAGAAAAGTGTCAAAAATGGTCGTTTTAACGTTGATTAAATAATTTATTATTAAATTAATTAAACCACTTTTTAATTTCAAATTTTATAAATAACAAATTTTATCATTTTTAATTACTTAGTAACTTATAATCTTTTTAAACCAAGTTTCCATATCAATTAAATGTTGAATATTACACTAGTTTCAGTGTTCTGTTTCAATGGCAATAAATTCAATTGATTATTAAATTAAATTCCAAGAAATCCATTTATTTAATCTTTCATCTTATTCTTCAATCCATTATCATCTTATTACATTTGTTTATATCTTATTACATTAATATTCTACAATTATCATCTTAATTCATATTAACGTAATATTTAATTACACTTATTGCAATTTTTTCCAATTGATTTCTAATGAATTAAATAGTGAATTTATAATTAAACCATTGTTATAACTTACCAATTCAAATACATTTCTATGTTTATTGTTAACAAACAAAACAAATAAATTCACATCGATTTTATTTTCTTATTTACAATTTCTAACCAATGTAACTCTACAATTATTACAATTAATTAAGATTTCATTCAATTAGTCATCTATTACATTAAATTTACATTATTAAACTTTATTTCTTTATTTACATTCTATAACCAATTATGACTTTACAATTATTTAAAGTAATTTGACTTACATTAAAATTGTTATAAATTTCCTTAAATTAACATTATTACATTTTATTCTAGTTATTCCTTCATTATTAAAACTTAATATTTTTTAATTTTTTATAACATTAAATTTCAAAACTTAATTAATTAATTAATTTAATTATCGAAAATTACGGGTCGCTGCAACTTTATAACTATTCAAAATGAATTATTATCATTTAAATTAATTAAAATAATTATTAAATCATTAAATATCAATTTAAATTAAATAAATCAACTATCATAATTAAGGGTATTACTTAACAATGTCAAAAAACACATTTTATTTTCAAAAACAAATCAATTGATTTTATTTCATATCCTTGTTTAATTATAAAAATAAATGTATGTATCCAGCTCCGTGCACGACGTTTTATGATTATAGAGTTGGTTATCAATAAAACGATTTTCAGCCATTTTATCGGTTTAAATTCCAAGGAGAATATTTTTGTAAATATTTTATTCAAAATAAGATTACTATTACTTATTATCACTCAAAACAATATTATTTTCATTATCAACCTTTTATTTGAATAAATTTAGAAATAAATATAATTTATCAAAGTGATAAATTTGCGGGTCGTTACAGACTTCCCCACTTAAAAGAATTTCGTCACCGAAATTACCCAAAACAGAAACCCAAAGGTTTTGCCCGAAATATTTATTTTTAAATTTATACCCGTACGATGTATATATATCATCTATATGCAATATCTGATTCGATCTACTATTCGAATTCACAACTTTACTCCGAACTAGCACTGATCCTTCGATCCTTTAGTGCAAACTCTGACTAGGCTTTCTGATCAGAACTTTAGTTTTCTTGCATAGTTATAAACTATGATAGAAAACTCAAGTATCTAACCACAAACCCTCATCAACATTCGTCATCAAGAATCGAGTGATACATCCTTTTTCGGATAAGTGTCAAACACGTCAAATTTCCGTACTCGAACCTTAGATTAAATCTTGCAACGAAATAATCCGCATACTTCATATGAATTTAGTAATCTAAAAAAATTATGAAAACATTTCTTAAAACTTTCATTCTTTATTCAAACATTTATAAAGATACTTCTTTATACATAACCATTTTACATTTTTATTTCCAAATATTTCTACTTAAAAACACATTTCTTTTTAAAAGATAAATATCTTTTTTTATTATAACACATCTCTAAACACATCTTAATGGTTTTTGAAAAACTCATTTTTAAAATTATCCATTAAATTGATAACTTACCATAAACATCCTATAACCAATATTAAATGTGAAAACTTCCTTTATTAGTTAAAACTTTCTTTATCAATTTACACTCCTTTATCAATTAAAACTTCCTTTATATATATACACATATCCCCTTTACTTATACCAGTTTTAATACTTAAAAAGTATTTATACACTTATTCAAATGTTATAAGTATATTTAACAAGTTTTTTTCCTCTTACCTTTAAAATATAATTAAAGAGATTACTACCAAAACATTGTTATAATGAACTTCCTTTGTTAATTATAATATGTTCTACCTTTTAATTAAAGACTCCAATACTTGTTATTATCATTAAAATCCCATTATTAAAGATCTAAATATACCCATAAAATTTCTTCTAAATGGTCATTCAAGGGTTTAAAAAAATGTTACTAAAAAATCGTTTACTACAAACCCAAAACCATTCATTAGTAATTTAAACACTTATTTTAAATATCAAAGCATACCCATGTTTATCAATTAAGATAATACACTTTGATAAAAATTAACAACATCAATTAATTTATCAACTAATGATTCACATTATTCTTTTTACTTTAGAAAATTATACTGATCGAGTAACTCAAAAATGATACCAACGAACTTGGTACTACTAATAGTATCGCATATTTCCTTAAAAAGAAGGGGAATACTTAAGAGAAGCATTTACCATCTGAACACATCTCCTTCCCATTTTTAGTTACTTTCGAGCCACTCGGATCAATTAATCATAAGATATTTTTTTCGTTTTCAAAATCCCATTTTAGATATAATACCATTATTATTCCTTTTCCAAAATTCATTTGAAATTCCTTTCAAAAATACCAAAATCTAAATTCTCAAAAATTCCTTTATAAAGCATGCTTTATAAATCCAATTTATAAAATCACTTATATAAAGCATATTCATAAGATTGATTTATCTTAAATAAATTCCTTTAATCTTAAACCAACATTATTATTTATCGTATACCACATAGTCAAATTGTGAAACTAAATTCACGAGGTGTTCGTACTTAAACTTTTAAATTAAACAACCATCAATCAATGATAATAACCGAGTATTATCATTTTCTTAATTAAATAACTATATTAAAATATTTTTTATATTCAAAATATAATCCTAGGTTATTTCATTACCAATTTTCAAAACAAAAATCATTTTTATATAATATTAACAAATACGCACTCATATATACTCAAACTCATTCTAGGATATTACTAACCCTATCTCTAATGAGTTACTCATCCTAGAGTATTACTAACCCTAACTCTGATGAGACTTTACCCCTACCAAAGTCAAGGTGTTCGCTTAACCTAAGTTCTGATACCAAATGTGAGGACCCATTTCTTCGACTCTCAGAAATCAACACTAATACATCCTCGGTATTCATGTGCCGCAAATCCAAGTGCTGGAGAGGCGGATTCTTAAGGGTAAGAAAGAAAATAAAGATAGAATAGAATCTCACACGAATGGAATAAAATATATTATTTCGACAAATAATCTTTACAGCAGAATATACATTTATCAGAGTTAAACATGGACAATTATAAATTTCTGTCCTTACAAATGCAGAATACTATAGCATAAGAGTGTGGTGGAAATAGATAACAATCTTCAGAAGAATATTCTAACTCCATGCTTCGAGCTCCATCCAGATTTCTTCTAAACTAAACCTGACTACTAGGTTGCCCGGGAAAATTAGGGCACCTAGAGTTTAAGAAAAAGGAAAATAAACTCTGGGTTAGTCATGGGACTGGTGTGAGAACTCAAAAATACGCGTTTTGAAAACGAAAAGGTATCTCATAAGACCACGCCGCACATAAACACGAAACAGGTTTTTACCTTATGATAACCAAATCTTAATTATGTAAAAGTAAGGGATATTATTTTTAATGACATTCCTTCGAAAACATTTGCATGCAAACTTATTAATCTTAGCCGAAATTGTTACATTATTAAATTCTAGCATATCACCTTGTAATAAAAGGCTTTCTACACCTAAAATCATACAGGCTCTTATTGGAGAATAGGTTTCCATAAAAATAACCAGGTGAAGAGACTACCTTCCGATAGTACATCTCTAGAGGAATGTACCGAGGCCCAACTGATGATCCTCTACCAACACAAGACTGCCCTACCTCTTCCTAGATAGTACCGAATATGTCATCACTCCAGTCGTTACCGACCTATCCAAGCGCGCTCTAGCATACACCACATTAATTTAGAACCCGACGTCATAGTGGAAATAAATATATCTAGAAGGGGATGATCATACCCTAATGGTTGCGAACCACATAGCCTTGCTGCATCTACCCTGTTTTGGTCATTTCCGGTTGTGAGGCTTGAGGTAACGATTACCTTTCACATAGCACATCATCTTTTCACTTTGAATGTCACATTTCTATTCCATAATTACACAACTGATTTCTACAAACGTATAACTCCTGAGCTCGTACATCTCAGGAAAGGGTGTTAAGCTAAGAAAAGTTGCCTTCTCCGCCACCAAACAATTCATTGAGATCAATTTATGCAACTAGAAATGCAACGTCGGACATTCGTCCATATAAGTTGCTAGGAACAGGACAAACCGAAGGCACTCTCCTACCACATCCTATCGGGAGCTACCCCTAGGATTATTAGCGAGAAGTCCTGCAACCCGAAGAGTTTCAGAAATGAAGGGACCACTACTACTTTAGTATTTGGGAGCTAACCAGAGTTATCAACAAGCAGTCCTTCCATCCCGTAGATCTTCGGTCTTCATCCTTCATTTTCTTTATCAGGTCTTCATTTTTCGAATGCATACGTTGATTCAAAGTTGTTTTCGGATAAGAATCGCTCAAATCCGACCCTGGTTCCTCCGAACCAATCATCAACAAAATATATTAAGTAAATAAGGAATTCTTCTTTTGATTTATTACTTCCTTTTCTTTTATCAAAAATATCTTCAAAAGATATATATCTTTTAAAACATTTCTTTCCGGTATATATGGAATCATTAAACCTCTCTTATTAAATCCTTTGATTTCTTAAAATCATTTTAAATCTTGGAATAATTATTTCAAATTTTCACTTTGGAAAGCATTTCCAAATCATTTCATTTAAATCTTAACAAAGATTTCTTAGTACAAAACTCGTAATTTTGATTGACTCAAAAAATGTTATCTAGGATGTTAATCCCAAAACCAGTAAATAATAAGTGAGTAGAATCTATAAAAATCATCTAATTCTACTCAATATCAATTCCTGTATTCAACAAATACTATGGGTTGAATAATGGCGAAATCACCTTTTAAATTCCTTGAATAGTACGAGTTCCCTCTTTAGGCTTTAACACTAAGTATAAGAAGATCATCTCTATACAATCAAAGTTGTATTTAATTTAAATTTGGAAAATTTAATTCTTTTTATACTTAACTCATTTTCGACATTTCGACCTTATCTATCCCTCGCCCAGGGAAGAGGCCAGGTGAGCCAGGGCACTGGTTGCTCTTGAACATCTCATTATTTTAAGCACCTAACATCCGGATCTCACGAATATAAAAATCAAGTCTACTCGTCGTCTTTTAGAGGTAAGATTAAACCACTTGATTTGGAATAGCTTTTCTATAAATTGTTTATTTAAATTCTTTTTTAAACAAACTATAAAACTTCCAAATCATCATTAAAACACTTAATTATTCATTTAAAAACATTTATAAAAGATTTGAAGAATAATTGTTGAGTTTAAAGCTATATTTCAAAGGTTATTGAAAAGTGCTGCGGAAAGTGCTGCAAAAAGTGCTTTTTAAGCTATATTGATCAAAACGACTTTTCTATCATTTAGAAATTCAGTTTTATAACTCAAATCACTTTTAAAATATTTTTAGAATTTATTTCACATTTTTAAACAATTTTAAAATATCATTTTCAAAGAAATCCTGTTATGGATTCCGAACTACAAAACAGCGATCTTTCCAAAAACTTGTTTTACTCATATTTTGACTACTTATTGAAATCTCGATTTTTTTCTTTGTTGGAAAACTATGGATGTAATAGTTCAGAAAATTCTGATCTCGAAAAATTCCGAGCTATATTCCTACATACTCGTTTGACTTTTATGGCGTGAAATCGCGAACTTCCATTACGCGATGCGCCTATTTTAGACTAAATTTTCAGTTATTATTCAAACTTCACCAAAACACTTTCATATATTTGTAAAACATTTCAAACTCATTTTTGAACCATTTTAAAGAGGTTTAACATTCCATATACACCAATTCATTAAAATAGAGGAAAGTGATTTCCTTTGTGCTTATCGACGTGTATTTCCGTGACTTGCATATATATATATATATATATATTTACTATTCATATTTAAACAACCAAACTTGATGATCAAAGCATAATAAACATCCATTGCAAACATCATATCTGTCAGGACCCGCAAATACGTACCCTTGATTAAACACTAAATTCCATTGATTAACTCAAGATGCACGGAAATACGAACCCTGAGGGGTTTTAAGAAAAAGAAATAGAAGAAAAGATAGAAGAAAAAGAGAAGAAGAAGAAAGCAGAAGAAGAAAAAGAACAACAGAATAACATCAGAACAGAAAACAATATCAGAATCTTACACATCGCAGCGGAACAATATACAATAGATAATTACTAGTCTTTTAAAACAAAGAGCTATATCAGTTTATACATACATCAATCAGAGTCAATATACAACAATGGACAGTTATATAACTTGTCCTCATACAAAATATACAGCGGAATAAATAAATAAGTACGTATGTACGTTTCGCCATCCAGCTTGCTTCCAAAACTCCAGAATATCCTGATAACATAACTCTAGGCTGCCCGTGTGGAAATTGGTGGGCACCCAGAGTTTAGAAGGGAAACAATAAACTCCGAGTCAGTCATGGTGACTGGTGTGAGATCGTAAAACAGTTTATCTTTAAAATAAACAACAATAGAAAAATTTTAAAGTCAATTCGCAATGCTTTTGGAAAATGAAACTACCATAAGACCTCCCGCCACACACACAATGCAAACGCAGAATTGGAGGAGATTTCTTCTTATGATAGTCAAAGATGCTTACTACGCAAAACCAAATCCTTTTTGATATTATTATTAGTGCATAGTGTAGAAAACATTTCGAAAGTAAAATATTAATCTTAGCCAGCATAGACATTTCGAACTGTGCCTACTATAGCTACCATCCAAACAGTGGGGCGCCACCATAAGTGAATGATAGGTTCTACAACTAAAACCGTACAAGTCACGTATTGTTTCTTTGGATTTCCAACAAATGGTCAGGCTAAGGAACTTCCTATGCCACGAAGGAACGCCTCTGGAATGACGTCCCGAGAACCTAACCGGATCTCTGCCAACACAAGGCCGGGTTACCTCTGCAAAAATAGGTAACTACTGACACGCGTATGCCATCCCCCGATCGTAACCGATCTTCCCGAGGATCCCCGATTCGCAACAAACCACAAAATAAGCAGTATCAACATAGGTTAAGTATCTGGGCTCCATACCATGATACCACCTCTATCCAGAAGGAATGACATACACTAAGGGGCGCTACTCCCTAGAACCTTGCTGCATCCTTCCTGTTTTGACCATTTCAGGGGTGTGAGGCTCGACGAAGTCTCGTCCACAAAGCTATGCTTTCTACAAAGCCATGCTTCGTGTCAAACAAATGATCAACCTATGATCACAAAGATATAAGATCAAACAAATGATCATATCGCAAATGATCAAACACTGATCATTTCACAGCAACACTCAGTATGTCACGTTACCAAATTGGGAGTATATTGCTGATAAATTTCAACTACATAACCTCTGAGCTCGTACGTCTCAGAGAAGGGTGTTAAGCTAAGAGAATAAATTCTCCGCCACCAACAGAAATGTATTTGAAAGAAATCAGCTTTATATCTCAATTTGTAACGTCAGACATACAATCCATACAAGTCTGTTCCGGGATCGAACAGAACTGAAGGCACTTCTCACGAAGCCCTTGCACATCCGGATAATTTTCTAATCACGTCCAGACTTCCCGTCACTAAGGGTGATAAAACCTCTAAATCGGAGATCAGCCGATGTAGAGTAACTCGACGGTAATCCTTCCATTTTCAAAAATATCCGGTCTTCAACACCGGTCTTCGAATGCAATTCATAACGACGTATCACATATTCGGAATGGGTTATACGACCCCATGGTCCTTTCCCGGCTAACCCGAATAGTGAGCGATTATTCAAAAATAAGTGTGGCATTCAAATTCATCCAATTCACAACAAATACCCATTCAAGGTAATTATTGATAGTCGGTTATTTAACTATCAATAAAGATGCGCAACATCATCAGATTCCAAATTATTTTCCAAATTATTTCATCTTCAAAAATATCTTTACTAGATATAAAATTTCCACTTCAAAAATAAATCAACGTTTATTTTTAAACAACTTCCCTTTCTTTTATAAATTCCATAGTGAATTTATATTTCAAAAATATCTACTGATATACGATTTTCAAATCGATTCCAATATTCATTTTCAATTTATCTTTAAGAAGATAAAATCTCAAAACGTTTCATTTCATTTTGGAAATGCATTTCCCTACTTATTTAATAATAAGTATTTCACAAATCATTTATTTTCAACACTTGGAAAATATTCTATATACTTAAATCAAAATTAAGTATATATTTCATTCTTTAAGGAAATCATTTACTTCGACAACATTTATTTGAGTCAAAACGAATGTTACGTAAACATCGTTACGACGACTCAAAATCACTAGTATAGGGATTCGGATTTAGATAGATATATAAATCCCAATACTACATAAAACATTTCCTTTCGGAAATCATTTACTATAACAACAGTGTTATAGTCCATCATTTCCTTATTCCTCGAAAACGTCTATTTCAACAATGAATGTTGAAATCTATGATTTCGATATTCAATATATTTGAAAACATCTTTAAATGTTTAACTTCATTTTCAATGTCACTTTTCCAAAACTATCCATTTTACTTAACGATATATTCACTATCCAAAATCGTGAATATACTTCACTAATTACATTTCAATCTTTTCTACACATTTATTTCAAGAATTTATCCACTATCCAAAATCGTGGATAAAATTCCCTTAATAACCTTCTATATTCAATTCATCAAATTTGATTGATTTTCGAATTTATGAAACAACGTTCATAAATTCCATTTCTATTTTGTAACAACTTCAATTTAATAAATCCCCTTTATTAACAATTCGATTCATAACTCAAATCTTATACCAACAATCCATATTATAAGTTAAATACTTATAATTCCTTTATTTTACAAAATCATATCCATTTATAAGTTCATAATTTATAAATTCCATTTATTTATAAATTCTTAAAAATTCATTTTAACGCTTATAAAAACTCGTTTTATAATACCAACATTTTAAAGTTATAAATATCAATCTTGTACATCTTTTACATATATCATTTTTAATAATTTAGAAATCTCAATTTAAACCGTTTTATAAATTTCTTAACTATTATTTCAAGAGAAATTACCTTTCGGTTATATTTCACAAAAATCTAAATTTATATAACTTTAAAATTTGAACGTTTATTTATTTTAAGATGAATCACTTCAAAAATTAAATAAACGTATATTTTCAAAATTACTTTAAAAACCCTTTTAAAGTAAAGTCGTTATTTTTAAACTTCAAAACTTGAATCCGATGATGCAACAGCATCAATTAGTCAATCACGACAACAAACATCACATATCAATATGATAACAGAATATACATCAATATCTATAAATAAATAAATACTGGTGAGGAATCCAGTTGGATCCCTCCAACCTGTTTCCCTACATCCACAGATGTTAGCACAATACCAATTCCACTTCGAGGTGGAATATCGCGGTATATAGGTTTTTATAAAAAAATCATCCGCTTACTAACGGCGCAATAGGGTCTCATCCGCTATACGAGGCGGGAAATCAATCAATCCAATATATACATATGCCAATATGTATATATTGCTATATATATAGATATATCCTACTATATCTAATATCACATCCAATAGCAATCAATCAATAACTGCAAAAAAATCCACTTTTCATTTGAGTGAGAAAAATCTCACCTTTGCTTTTAATTTGCAATCCGTTTTCATTTCAGCTTGTTTCTCCATTTTTAACCTTGTATCAACAATTATATGATTAAATTAATATTCGAAATAAGTCGAACAAACAATTTTCGTTTTGATAGTTTTAATCATTCAACGATTTCATTTTTAAACCAATTTTCTTTTAATAGATTGATTTAACTAAAAATTAAATTTGAAGCTAAATCCCTTTTAATAAATTTAATTAACCAACTGTTATACAAATTCTTGTATATTTTTCCAACTTTATATGTATATATAAAATTTCTGTTTACTACATATATCTTTAAAAAAATTTACATAAACAAAATCTTGTCTGAATATATACATATTATTAAACTAAGTTAAATCAAACACAGATAATATAAAACTGCTACCTTCACTATACTATTTTTTTTTCTCTGTATACTTATATATTCATCTTTAGTAAATTCAGATAAGTAAAATGAATAATCAAAAATAAAGATAAATACTGCGAGGTTCAACTCACTGTGCTATTGTTAACGAGTCGCAATCGCCATCATGCCCTAGGTGATCGTCAGCCTCTGTCTTGATCGAACGAGCGCCTCGACCTCCCTTTGCCATCACGCTTCCAACCCTTGCCTTCCCAAGCCTCGCACATCCCACCACTCGCAACCACCGCATCGCGAAACCCTAGATTCGAACTGCCTCGATTCGCCACAAACCCTAGGTCTCTGCTGCCATATTGACGCTCGAACGCCAACTCTCAACATCGCCCCGCTCGAACTCGCGTTCGCGAGCCTCCCCCCGAGTTCGAACTACTACAGACGTCTTCTAGTCAAGATCGAGCTACCCCAAACTCACTCCCCCAATCGAACGTACGCGATTTCAATTTGTTTGGAAACGAGCGGCCACCATTGATTTAAATTTGAGAAAAAGGGTCTCGGCTGTTATTTGATTGAAGAAGGGGATTTCGAACGTGAATTTTGTTTATCTGAGAATGAGGGGGAGATCGGCCATTGTTTTAATTGAACGAGATTCGTTTTGATTTTTTTTTTCTTTCTTCGGCTGCGAAACGAAATAAAGGGGAAAAGAAACAAAGGGATACGAAGGAGACACAATGGAGGCGGTTGTACTTATTGTCGGATAAAGAAAACATTTAAATTTTAATTAAATTCAATTTGCCTTAGAATAAACTTCTATACGTTTATATATCGTATGCTCATACCACAACTCCAAATGTTACAAAAATTGAAATCCGATAATAATACAATATTACGGACTCAATGGAACTAGTTTCGTCGAATTCCGAGACTGTGACTCGGACGACTATTTTTAAATATCGATTTAACAATACAATTTCAAAACTGAACAAAATAGTTTCAAATTCAATTCTGAAACTTCTATTACCTTCAGTATTATCAATATAAATTTTAAAAGCTTTTGAAATATTTTTCTTCAGCTTAAAATTGGAGATTCAAATTTTTATCCAGTTCAATAGATTAAATTTTATAATTTAATCGCCAATTTCAAAGTTATATTGGGAATTCAAATTAAATTATCGTTCAAATATTTAAAATTAATTAAATATTTTCAATTTGATTTGTTCAAAATTCAGGGTCGTTACAAACTTCCCCCCTTAAAAGAATTTCGTCCCGAAATTACAAGTTAGGAAAAGTGGTCCTTAACTCGTCTATCATTTTTCACAATCAATAGTTTTATCAAATTTTCAAAACAAATCTCTCTACTAAAGATTAGTTATTCATTCAACTAAATTTCCAACTACAATTATAAGTTTCAAACAACATTGTTTTACTTCAAAATTCAAATTTAAATTCAAACTCAAATTTTAAACTTTCAAAATTTCTCAAAAAAATTTCTAACACTCGAAATTTTCGAAAAATTTCGCCAGCATCTCCTTTGCGCGGCTAATACGGCACGACTACAAAACGTCCCTACGGACTCCCAGATTTCAAAAAGAAAAGAAAAATGCCAAGCGGCTGGACAAGAAATCAGTAAATCTCATATCGAAATTCAAATACTTACCTTTTGTCGAGCAATTCAAATTTATCTTTGAATTCAAAATTCCCAATTCCTTTATTACACCTGTATATCCTACTAGCCATAATATCTAGTTACAACATTCAAACTATTTTGCAAATTCCATTACAAAATTTTCAATATATACTTCTTATATCATCTCTAATTCACTATTGAAGTTATATATCTATTTTCATTCAATTTTACATTTCACATTCATTTGAATTCAATTCACAATGTAATTTGGATTCAGTTTAACTTCTGAATATTGAATTTATCAATTATCTTTCATTCATAACTGCACTATTTTAAATTAGTTCCAATTACTAATTCATTACAAATTCTAGTTCACTTTATTCAAATTTGTTTTCAACATTCAGTTTCAATTCCAGTTTTATCTTCATTCAATCATCAACTTAGAATAATTTCAATATCAAATTTTACTTAAGAATTTCACACTTCTTTTCTTAGGTTCAATATAAATATTCCATATACACATTATATTTATTTTCAATTCACCACTTCGGTTAAATCTACTTACATTTAAACTGGATTTCAAATTCCATATGAATTTTAATTTCTCTTTCGAATCACATTTATAATTATTCAATTCAATTCGATTGCTTACAACTTTAAAATGAATCTCAACTTTCAATTTCACTTTAATTTATTCAAATTTATTCACTTATACTTTCTTTTATTTAACTCCATCTTTTAAGTTAAATTTATTCTATCAAAATTCAATTTGTATAAGTTATCAACTTAATAATATTTCATAAGTATTTTTATATAGTATTCCAGAGTCTTTTCAACCTTTTCAAAACCATTTTGAAAACAATTCAAATTATCCTTTGAATTTTCTAAAACAAAATCCAAATTTTCCAAACAACTTTCATTTAAAACAATCGGCAGCAATTCCTCTTTTGGAAACCCGAAAATGAACACCAATGATGCCGTGGTCATCATCGAAGTTATTTTCCAGCGACCGAAAAGAGTTTAGAGCTTTTCATCTCTTCAAAATACTTTCCAAAACCTTTGAAATCCATTTTCAAATCAAAAAAGAATTAAACTTTCCAAATCTCCAAAATTTTCAAATTCTTTTCAAAACATTTTCAAATTCTTTTCAAAACATTTTCAAAAACTTCTCTAGAATTCTACTTCCAATTATAAGTCACATTTATAATTTACATTCTTAAATTTCATTTGTATATGGATTTATTTCCTGGTTCTTTGTTTTAATTCCAATTTCATATACAATTTCCACATATATATTAATGAGGATAATTAACATCATTACTTCCTAACAACCATGCATCCATATATCATAATAATTTACAGAAAATTATTTCTTTTCTATACAAAAATAGTTTTGGGCAAAATTATTTCATTCACCCTATTTTAAAACAATACTGTGTCGGTTTATCTTGTTTAAGAGTTTAGAAACCCCTATCGATTACAGTTAGCTAGACTGCACCGACCAGAATCCATAAACAATCAACCGATAAGTCAACACAATACAAAACAATTTCATATTCACTAACAAATACGCACTCGTATCTATTACTATACTCAAACTCATTCTAGAGTACTGCTGACTCTATCTCTAATGAGTAACACCCAACAGAGCAGGGTTGTCGCTTAACCATATGCTCTGATACCACGCTGTCAGGACCCGCAAATCCGTACCCTTGATTAAACACTAAATTCCATTGATTAACTCAAGATGCACGGAAATACGAACCCTGAGGGGTTTTAAGAAAAAGAAATAGAAGAAAAGATAGAAGAAAAAGAGAAGAAGAAGAAAGCAGAAGAAGAAAACGAACAACAGAATAACATCAGAACAGAAAACAATATCAGAATCTTAAACATCGCAGCGGAACAATATACAATAGATAATTACTAGTCTTTTAAAACAAAGAGCTATATCAGTTTATACATACATCAATCAGAGTCAATATACAACAATGGACAGTTATATAACTTGTCCTCATACAGAATACACAGCGGAATAAATAAATAAGTACGTATGTACGTTTCGCCATCCAGCTTGCTTCCAAAACTCCAGAATATCCAGAATATCCTGATAACATAACTCTAGGCTGCCCGTGTGGAAATTGGTGGGCACCCAGAGTTTAGAAGGGAAACAATAAACTCTGAGTCAGTCATGGTGACTGGTGTGAGATCGTAAAACAGTTTATCTTTAAAATAAACAACAATAGAAAAATTTTAAAGTCAATTTGCAATGCTTTTGGAAAATGAAACTACCATAAGACCTCCCGCCACACACACAATGCAAACGCAGAATTGGAGGAGATTTCTTCTTATGATAGTCAAAGATGCTTACTACGCAAAACCAAATCCTTTTTGATATTATTATTAGTGCATAGTGTAGAAAACATTTCGAAAGTATAATATTAATCTTAGCCAGCATAGACATTTCGAACTATGCCTACTATAGCTACCATCCAAACAGTGGGGCGCCACCATAAGTGAATGATAGGTTCTACAACTAAAACCGTACAAGTCACGTATTGTTTCTTTGGATTTCCAACAAATGGTCAGGCTAAGGAACTTCCTATGCCACGAAGGAACGCCTCTGGAATGACGTCCCGAGAACCTAACCGGATCTCTGCCAACACAAGGCCGGGTTACCTCTGCAAAAATAGGTAACTACTGACACGCGTATGCCATCCCCCGATCGTAACCGATCTTCCCGAGGATCCCCGATTCGCAACAAACCACAAAATAAGCAGTATCAACATAGGTTAAGTATCTGGGCTCCATACCATGATACCACCTCTATCCAGAAGGAATGACATACACTAAGGGGCGCTACTCCCTAGAACCTTGCTGCATCCTTCCTGTTTTGACCATTTCCGAGGTGTGAGGCTCGACGAAGTCTCGTCCACAAAGCTACGCTTTCTACAAAGCCATGCTTCGGGTCAAACAAATGATCAACCTATGATCACAAAGATATAAGATCAAACAAATGATCATATCGCAAATGATCAAACACTGATCATTTCACAGCAACACTCAGTATGTCACGTTACCAAATTGGGAGTATATTGCTGATAAATTTCAACTACATAACCTCTGAGCTCGTACGTCTCAGAGAAGGGTGTTAAGCTAAGAGAATAAATTCTCCGCCACCAACAGAAATGTATTTGAAAGAAATCAGCTTTATATCTCAATTTGTAACGTCAGACATACAATCCATACAAGTCTGTTCCGGGATCGAACAAAACCGAAGGCACTTCTCACGAAGCCCTTGCACATCCGGATAATTTTCTAATCACGTCCAGACTTCCCGTCACTAAGGGTGATAAAACCTCTAAATCGGAGACCAGCCGATGTAGAGTAACTCGACGGTAATCCTTCCGTTTTCAAAAATATCCGGTCTTCAACACCGGTCTTCGAATGCAATTCATAACGACGTATCACATATTCGGAATGGGTTATACGACCCCATGGTCCTTTCCCGGCTAACCCGAATAGTGAGCGATTATTCAAAAATAAGTGTGGCATTCAAATTCATTCAATTCACAACAAATACCCATTCAAGGTAATTATTGATAGTCGGTTATTTAACTATCAATAAAGATGCGAAACATCATCAGATTCCAAATAATTTTCCAAATTATTTCATCTTCAAAAATATCTTTACTAGATATAAAATTTCCACTTCAAAAATAAATCAACGTTTATTTTTAAACAACTTCCCTTTCTTTTATAAATTCCATAGTGAATTTATATTTCAAAAATATCTACTGATATACGATTTTCAAATCGATTCCAATATTCATTTTCAATTTATCTTTAAGAAGATAAAATCTCAAAACGTTTCATTTCATTTTGGAAATGCATTTCCCTACTTATTTAATAATAAGTATTTCACAAATCATTTATTTTCAACACTTGGAAATATTCTATATACTTAAATCAAAATTAAGTATATATTTCATTCTTTAAGGAAATCATTTACTTCGACAACATTTATTTGAGTCAAAACGAATGTTACGTAAACATCGTTACGACGACTCAAAATCACTAGTATAGGGATTCGGATTTAGATAGATATATAAATCCCAATACTACATAAAACATTTCCTTTCGGAAATCATTTACTATAACAACAGTGTTATAGTCCATCATTTCCTTATTCCTCGAAAACGTCTATTTCAACAATGAATGTTGAAATCTATGATTTCGATATTCAATATATTTGAAAACATCTTTAAATGTTTAACTTCATTTTCAATGTCACTTTTCCAAAACTATCCATTTTACTTAACGATATATTCACTATCCAAAATCGTGAATATACTTCACTAATTACATTTCAATCTTTTCTACACATTTATTTCAATAATTTATCCACTATCCAAAATCGTGGATAAAATTCCCTTAATAACCTTCTATATTCAATTCATCAAATTTGATTGATTTTCGAATTTATGAAACAACGTTCATAAATTCCATTTCTATTTTGTAACAACTTCAATTTAATAAATCCCCTTTATTAACAATTCGATTCATAACTCAAATCTTATACCAACAATCCATATTATAAGTTAAATACTTATAATTCCTTTATTTTACAAAATCATTTCCATTTATAAGTTCATAATTTATAAATTCCATTTATTTATAAATTCTTAAAAATTCATTTTAACGCTTATAAAAACTCGTTTTATAATACCAACATTTTAAAGTTATAAATATCAATCTTGTACATCTTTTACATATATCGTTTTTAATAATTTAGAAATCTCAATTTAAACCGTTTTATAAATTTCTTAACTATTATTTCAAGAGAAATTACCTTTCGGTTATATTTCACAAAAATCTAAATTTATATAACTTTAAAATTTGAACGTTTATTTATTTTAAGATGAATCACTTCAAAAATTAAATAAACGTATATTTTCAAAATTACTTTAAAAACCCTTTTAAAGTAAAGTCGTTATTTTTAAACTTCAAAACTTGAATCCGATGATGCAACAGCATCAATTAGTCAATCACGACAACAAACATCACATATCAATATGATAACAGAATATACATCAATATCTGTAAATAAATAAATACTGGTGAGGAATCCAGTTGGATCCCTCCAACCTGTTTCCCTGCATCCATAGATGTTAGCACAATACCAATTCCACTTCGAGGTGGAATATCGCGGTATATAGGTTTTTATAAAAAAATCATCCGCTTACTAACGGCGCAATAGGGTCTCATCCGCTATACGAGGCGGGAAATCAATCAATCCAATATATACATATGCCAATATGTATATATTGCTATATATACATATGCCAATATGTATATATTGCTATATATATAGATATATCCTACTATATCTAATATCACATCCAATAGCAATCAATCAATAACTGCAAAAAAATCCACTTTTCATTTGAGTGAGAAAAATCTCACCTTTGCTTTTAATTTGCAATCCGTTTTCATTTCAGCTTGTTTCTCCATTTTTAACCTTGTATCAACAATTATATGATTAAATTAATATTCGAAATAAGTCGAACAAACAATTTTTGTTTTGATAGTTTTAATCATTCAACGATTTCATTTTTAAACCAATTTTCTTTTAATAGATTGATTTAACTAAAAATTAAATTTGAAGCTAAATCCCTTTTAATAAATTTAATTAACCAACTGTTATACAAATTCTTGTATATTTTTCCAACTTTATATGTATATATAAAATTTCTGTTTACTACATATATCTTTAAAAAATTTACATAAACAAAATCTTGTCTGAATATATACATATTATTAAATTAAGTTAAATCAAACACAAATAATATAAAACTGCTACCTTCACTATACTATTTTTTTTCTCTGTATACTTATATATTCATCTTTAGTAAATTCAGATAAGTAAAATGAATAATCAAAAATAAAGATAAATACTGCGAGGTTCAACTCACTGTGCTATTGTTAACGAGTCGCAATCGCCATCATGCCCTAGGTGATCGTCAGCCTCTGTCTTGATCGAACGAGCGCCTCGACCTCCCTTTGCCATCACGCTTCCAACCCTTGCCTTCCCAAGCATCGCACATCCCACCACTCGCAACCACCGCATCGCGAAACCCTAGATTCGAACTGCCTCGATTCGCCACGAACCCTAGGTCGCTGCTGCCATATTGACGCTCGAACGCCAACTCTCAACATCGCCCCGCTCGAACTCGCGTTCGCGAGCCTCCCCCCGAGTTCGAACTACTACAGACGTCTTCTAGTCGAGATCGAGCTACCCCAAACTCACTCCCCCAATCGAACGTACGTGATTTCAATTTGTTTGGAAACGAGCGGCCACCATTGATTTAAATTTGAGAAAAAGGGTCTCGGCTGTTATTTGATTGAAGAAGGGGATTTCGAACGAGAATTTTGTTTATTTGAGAATGAGGGGGAGATCGGCCATTGTTTTAATTGAACGAGATTCGTTTTGATTTTTTTTTTCTTTCTTCGGCTGCGAAACGAAATAAAGGGGAAAAGAAACAAAGGGGTACGAAGGAGACACAATGGAGGCGGTTGTACTTATTGTCGGATAAAGAAAACATTTAAATTTTAATTAAATTCAATTTGCCTTAGAATAAACTTCTATACGTTTATATATCGTATACTCATACCACAACTCCAAATGTTACAAAAATTGAAATCCGATAATAATACAATATTACGGACTCAATGGAACTGGTTTCGTCGAATTCCGAGACTGTGACTCGGACGACTATTTTTAAATATCGATTTAACAATACAATTTCAAAACTGAACAAAATAGTTTCAAATTCAATTCTGAAACTTCTATTACCTTCAGTATTATCAATATAAATTTTAAAAGCTTTTGAAATATTTTTCTTCAGCTTAAAATTGGAGATTCAAATTTTTATCCAGTTCAATAGATTAAATTTTATAATTTAATCGCCAATTTCAAAGTTATATTGGGAATTCAAATTAAATTATCGTTCAAATATTTAAAATTAATTAAACATTTTCAATTTAATTTGTTCAAAATTCAGGGTCGTTACAATATCATCATCCAAAATATAATATAATAGTTTGGGAGTTCTCACTTTTATTTTCCCTTTGATCTAATATAAAATCGGTATAGCTCTACTATCATGAATTAAACTTTATGGAATCGAGCTCCGAAGGCTTAAAGTGGTTAGGCATAGACTTGGGAGTGTAGGAGGTGCTCACGGCCTAGCTAGGGAAGGAGAAGAGGCTCGACCATGATGGGAAATGGTGGTGGTTGTGATTTTGCAAGAGGAAGAGGAGTGGATTTAACTTGGTTTTGAGAAATATGAATATGTATTTCATATGTTTATAATATTTGCACTATTTTGGCATAACTTTCTTAACATGAAGAAGCCATTAGTGTGCTCCATAGGATGAAGAAGGAGATGGATGTGTTAATTTTGTAAGAGAATGGGATGGGTATTTATAGCCTTTTTCAAGCCTTAACCCTTAAGCAAAGTGGAAAATATTTGCACATATCATCAAATGCATCACCCACCCTTATGTCATCAAATGCACCCCCTTACACATTGAAATCATCCCCCATGTGCCACCATCTTTTCATATCACAACATGTCCTAATTGTTGACTTATGCAAGCTTAAGAGTGAAGTTTCATAAAATATCTTTGATATTTTTAACATATGTATATATATTTTTGTATATATGTTATATGTATGTACATGTGATTATGTGATATGTATACATGCATATAAATATGTGTTAGTGTCATTTTTAATGTTGCAATAACTTGAACGACTTTCGTTTGTTAAACCGTTGAAAATCGGGAAGTCGATTATTGGTCACATTATCACTTCTTAGTTAACGTACACATATTTGTAAACAAACTTTGAAAATAAATTTCTTATAATTTTTAAATAATTAAAATGATCACATTTCATTTGTAAAACCATATAAAAAAATATTAATAATTACTTACAAAAATTGTTGTTATATCGATAAAGCAATATCGATATTTCCTTATATTTTCAAATCAAATATATATATATATATATGTATGTATCTTTATAAAATTATTATAAATGATTTATTATCACTTTAGAACTATTCAAAATGAATTATCATCATTTAAATTAATTAAAATAATTATTAAATCATTAAATCCCAATTTAAATTAAATAAATGAATTATCATAATTAAGGGTATTACTTAAAATGTCAAAAAACACATTTTATTTTAAAAAAAACTTAATTGATTTTATTTCATATTCTTGTTTAATTATAAAAATAAGTGTATGTATCTAGCTCCATGCGCGGCATTTTATGATTATAGAGTTGGTTATCAATAAAATGATTTTCGACCATTTTATTGATTTAAATTCCAAGGAGAATATTTTTGTAAATATTTTATTCAAAATAAGATTACTATTACTTATTATCACTCAAAACAATATTATTTGTATTATCAACCTTTTATTTGAATAAATTTAAAAATAAATATAATTTATCAAAGTGATAAATTTGTGGGTCGTTATACCAAGGAGTTGGCAGGTTGTGCGAGTCGAAAGATTGTACGTAATAATTGTTCATGAGGGATCTTGTATGAATCTTCCTAAAAGGATTTTGAAAAGACTGTCACTGGATGACATATTTATGTTTCGAACATTATTTTTGTAAACTAAAACCAAATTAGCTTTATAAATAAAGAAATTCATAAAACGTTTATGAATACCTAGTCTACTGCACTGAAAAACAATTGTTTTTTCAAGATATACCAACTTCATTGTGAAGAAATTCCTTTGAGGAATTATTGGTAGTAAAATGGAATTGGATATGATCCATAGATAAAACTGATTATATGAGATGAAATGAAATTAACTAACCTAAATGAACACATCGCATTAGAATGTCTAATAAGTATTCTCGCAAATCGAAGAGAAACTATGAGTTTCTTATTAATGTCGAAAATATATAATCCTAGATTGTTTAATTAAACCATTGAGAGTGTTGACTCTATATGGTATGATGCGCAAATCCGAAAGAATTTCAGGTACGCTATCAAAATATAGATTTTGGTGGTCGTAACTGAAGGGATATGATCCATCGACCACAATTGTTTCTTTATGAGTAAAACCAATGCAATTGGAATTAAATGAGCAATGTTGGTAAGAATAATATTGCAAATTTCAATTGTTGAAATTAGGGTAATATATTCGATATTCAACATCTTCAAGTCAATTCGGACTTACTCACAAAATTATTGCTTGATAAGTCCTAGTGTTTGGGTACATATGTATTGAAACAGAAAATTCTAAATAACGATTTAGAGTAAGATGTTTACACATATTAACCAAAAATGTCTCAAAGTCAGTGGGAGCGGTATTGAGTTTGTGTGTCTTTGGATATGATCCAAGAAATGATACGAAAGTATCATTTTATAAGCATCAAGATTGAATAAGTATTTTGATAGAAATATCAAATGGTTTGATTTTCAATCAAAGTGCAGAGAAAGCATGTGTTCATAAGAAAGAACATTAAAAGGTACATTGATATTTCTAAACTATAAGTAAACAACACATTGTTGATTTTAACGATGTACTTGTGTTAAAATCAGCCTTAGATGTTTTAATACTCAACATTGGATTAATAAATGATGTCTTTTATAGTAAGTATAAAAGATGTCGGGAATGGCCCAAATGATATGCAAGGACACCTTATTAAAATGTTTAATACAGAACATGTAAGATTAATTTCTTTGCATTGGCAAAAGGAATTATCATACATGTTATGTTTTCTACGATATCATGATTTGTTTATGTAATTGATACATGAAGCAAATATCAAATCCAAATTAATATCACTATATGGTTGTTTGAAGTGTTCTCGTGTATTTATGAAATACTAAAGATAATTGTTTACAGAAACAAAAACTTCTTATGAAGGAGTGATTGAACTCAAACTTCATAAGTCATATTGAGTGTAGTATGTCAATAATAAATTCAAGTTAAGAATCTTTAAGTTGCAAATGTTCCAAATAAAAGACTGTAGCTTATTCAATGAAAAAAGGCTATGTACATCGCCTTGAATATTGCCGCAATAAAAATAATGTATATAAAATTATAAGTGCAAAAATTTATAACTGAGCCGATTCTAAATGTTGAGAATCTCATAACATTGTTATATTATAATAATGTCGCGATATGGTTCATAATAGAACTTAGAGCTCACTAGAGGTCGAGAGACATACTCCGTATTGTTCCACGTGATAAAGCAGTTTATCACCATCGGAGAGAGTTGATTGACAGAGTAGATAATTGAAACATAATAGCATACCCGTTCACAAAGGGACTGACCCAACTAGTTTTGAGAAACCGATTGGAGAATTTGGAATAAGATTCCATAATTGACCCCAAGTGCAAGTGGGAGATTGATAGAGTTAGGGGTATGCCCTAGAGGCAATTCTGTAATTTGTTACATATATCTAACCCGTTGAACAATCTTGTTCACAATAAAGGTGTTTCTTTCTATTAAATACTTTATATAATGTGGTTATATTAATTAATTTAATTAAAAGTATATTTAATAGAAAATCCATAAATGGTATATTTTGTGATAGTAGCTACAAAGTGTTGTAACCGTGAGTAATTTATCATAATAAAACAAATATACCATTTTAAATGTTCCTAGTCAAGATGCATCGAGACTGAATATCGATGTATCCATTGAGACTAGAATATGTGACGCTCTTTAAATGTCGGGCAGTGTATTACTCATGACTGCTGATAGTTATTGGATAACTATGGAACGAATCACTCAATAGTTTTCTATTGGTTAATATAATTATGGTCAAACAGAAAATATCGATGTGACTGATTTACATAGTTCTTTTGACTTGAGAATATTGTGGATCTTCAATATGAAAGCTCTGCTTTGATTATAATCAAATCATGGCATGGCGTTCGATCGAGTGACTATAGTTGGGTCGAGTGGAAGTATTGGAAGTGAAGCACTATTCAAGAGAGGATTCGTCTCCTCGGTTATATGAGGTTAGTATCACGGTCAACTGAAGTCAACTCAAAGTCAAAGTCTTTAGCCAGAGCATTTCGGTTAATAATAATTGTTATTATTGACCAAGGACTTTGTGTTTGGACTATAAAGTTGAATGTGGATGTTATTGGAATTTTGACCATTACCAAATTCCATAAATCCAAAGTGATATAGTATTGACGAAGTGGATTGGTGTAAATAATTGTCACTATTAGGTACTGCTTATAATGAGTAAAACTGGATTTTACCTAAAATATGTGTAAGTAATAAATTCGGTCAAAATTTCACACCACCTGCTAAGTGACGTGTGAACGTTAATATTCGAATAGTTCGATATTAATCGCTGACTGAATTTACACCATTGAGTTGCACAACCGTAATGATGAATGCTTTGAAAACCACACGATTTAATTAACTTATAACTGTTATAAATTAATTAAAATAACAAATATTTATAAAATATTAATTATTAAATTTTTGTTTGTTTATTTATTTGATTTGTTTGAATGCATTAGTATTTAACAAATTACGTACATAAAAGTTATGTATGTATGTATCGATACATGATATTGATAAAATATTTAAATCGGATTTAAATAGATTAATTACAAAATGGGTTAGGGAATATTTTGAGGCCCATATAGCCTTATTAATAGAAGACCGTAAGAAAACGAGGCTTAAAATCCAATGGTTGGATATAGAAAATGAAGGAAGGAAGTTAAGGAAGGATCCCTCTATAAATATGTTATCTTCCATTCACTGGCCTCTTTTAATCACTCTCCTTCTAAACCCTAGCTTCCATCTTCATTTTTCTATTTGGCCGAAATTTCATGGCTTCTAAGCCACAAAAACTCCTAAAACAAATCAAATAAAATAAATTCAAAAGTGGTGCTTCGGATTGTTGCAGTTTCTGTAGGTGATTCAATTGGATCAAGAAGCATTTATCATTCAAGGTACGAATCATAGGCAACATCAATAAGGTAAATTCCATTAGTTACTTATTTATTCCATGATATTATAGATTTATTTGTTAATTCATTTTGAAAATTGTATATATGCATTTGTTGCCTTATAAGCATACAATTATAGATCTTAAAGTAGTACAACTTGTTATCAATAGAATTGGTTTTCATTTGAAGTTGATAAATTATATTCATGGTTTTCTGTGTTAATTTCTATTGATTTTGATCTAAATATGGATCTAGCAATTAACTTGTTATTCTAATTAACTTTATTTTATTTAATTGTTAACAATAGTATACATTGATTCCAATTTTGTTTTCTACTTTAAGATTCATACATATACATAAATGCATGTGTGTGTGCATATATATCTTTGTGTGTGTGTTAAATAATTCTGAAATATTTTAGAAGGTTTTAAGAATTTTTTTTATTAACATATATATATATATATATTTATGTATGTATAAAAATTATATTTAGATTTGTTGATTATGATTTGTTATCAGACTGTTTTACTAAATTAGATTATTGTATGTTTGGTCATAAATCTTAAATTGATTACAATTGATTTGGTTGAGTTAATCTATTAATTTTAAAGGATTCATTAATAATACATATAGAAATATTTTTAAACACTATGCATGTATATATATTATGTATACATGCACACACATATAGATATGTATAAATAAACATAAATAAACGTAATATTATTATTATACAAAATATACTTTAGAAAAAAAATTATAATAAATATCTATGTTTGATTCTACATTAAATTATTAACATATACATATTGGTTACATTTTGATTTATTGACTAAGATCTATTTTCAAATTGATTTACTAAATCAGATCACTACATGTTGGGTAATAAATCTTGAATGGATAATAGTTGACTTGGTTGAATTAATTTAGTATATTTAGAGGATTCATTAAACAATACATATATTATAATAACCCGAAATTTAAGCTATAGCAATTAATTGAATGATAAAATAACTTTGCAAAATTATCAGAATTGAGCCATGGGAGTTGCACCATTGTGTCCGTGGTAATTTTCTGGTCAATTTCCATATATAGAACGTCAAAATCCGACCTAGTATGTAGAAGATATGAATTAATGAATAAACGAGATAATAAGAAAAAAAAATTATATAGGGAAGGTCGACCCTCACCATAGCTAGGTCGACCCTAGCAAGTGATGGGTCGACAGGTAGGTTGACCCACGTGCAGTTTTTTGCACGTCTTCTTCCAGTTGATTCGAACACGTCGTTTTGCTATTTTCACTTCATCTCGTGCGTCCGTGCTTCCATCCGACGGTTCCTATCGAGCCTATGACGTGGTTGCACCAGATTTAATCTCCAAATCCGACGGTTTGAGATCCACAAGTGACACTACAAATAAGACCCTAGGCCTAGCTATTTTCTCATTCAGATTTTCTCCATCTGGGTTCATTGCCTGAGGCTGGACCCTAAAAGGAATATTTTTACGAGGAGAAGATCTTTTTAATTAAAATATTTTATACCCTTCAAGTTGATCCGGGAAGGCCAAAGGAAAGAGCTAAGGACCACAGGTGAGTGTTTAAGTAATTACTTTAGATTCTTAAGTAACTAAAATAATAGGGTCTCCAATAGTTGTAGTTTTTCTACAATTTTGGGATAACCTTTATGCTAGTTTATTTACAGTTTATATTAAGTAAATTTTAGACTTGTTTTCCAGTCTATTTTCTTTTAGTTATTATATTTCAGTTATTTGCAATTATTTATTGTTAATTATAGCTTTTACAATTATTTACAGTACTTACAGTTATTTACTGTTATTTACGTTTTATTTACATCTATTCTAGGTTGAGATTTCTTCTATAATTGTCAGTTTCTTTTTAATTTCCTTTTTACGCGAATGGAATAAATAGAAGAATAATTCGTTAATATGGACTAAAATATAAGAACATTGAATTTACAGAAAATGGGATGTAAAATAGGAAGAACTGTAACAAATTGGATTTAGACTGAAATAGGAAAATTTAAGATATTTGCAAGCATTGTTATAACATGTAATTATAACTAAAAAGAGAAAATAAAGAAATGGCAAAAATAGCTTATTTTTATACTTAGACCTTGGGTTAAGTTAATAAGCAAATAAAGCAGAAATAATAGAAGATGCTTATTTTAATAAACTTAGATCTTGGATTAAGTTAATAAGCAAGATATAGAAGATCGGTATTGTAGGCCCAATTGGGTAGTCCTTTACTAATATAGAAGACCTATATTCTAGGCCTAATGGTAGCCTTTATTGATATAGAAGACCTGTATTATAGGCCCAACGGGGTAGTCCTTTACAGATATATATGCATATTTTAAAAACTTACATTAATAAGAGGTCAATAAATAGAAGTTCAAATCATGGGGATTTGGACAAGGGGCGCAACTAGAAATTGTTTGTTAGATAAGACCCGTACCAACAGCATTCCCTTTTAGTCAGACACAAGTGGCCTCATAATAGCACAGTTGAGGCAAGGGCACGCTTATGCTGGAGCAGTGGTAAATAAGAGGTCAACGAGAGGGAGCAACAGATAGCGTGAACCTAATGGTGGTCGAGCGTGCGGCCTCAGTGTTGGTTGATAAGTCGTTATTGAGTTCCAAGCGCTAAGTAGGTATATATTACGTAGGGACCAACAGGGTCTAGTCCGCAGTAGTAGGTGTCTATTACGTAGAGACCAACAGGGTCTAGTCCGTATCTTTTGCATAGGGACCAACAGGGTCAAGTCCGTATCTTTTGCATAGGGGCCAATGGGTCTAGTTAGCAGTAGGCACAGTAGAGATAGAAGGCCGATCAAAGGGTAGAAGTAGGACTTCAACCTAATTAAAGTAGGATTAGGGTTTCAGCCTAATCAAAGCAGTTATCTAAGAAAGGTGCAAACAATATAATTGAACTATCTAAGCAAAGCAAACAGTTAAACCGTATTTTATCCCAGCTTTATCTTTCCTTTATTTCCTTTTATACTAGAACTGTTGCAAAGTCTATTATCTTTATCTTGCTTAAGAATACTAGTAATTACTTTCATTCACCGGACTTTTAGTCTGACCCACTCCTCTATTTCCCTTTTCCCCCCATAGGTCACCAGAGGCAGGGATAGGAGATTTCAGAGTTTCTTGGAGGTTCAGCTATAGAGACTTTCTTTATGTATTCTACTTCTTATTTTTCATTTTTTATTTCATTTGATGTACTGGTACTTTTCTTTGAGAGGGATGGTTATTTTATGTACTCTGATGTTATGACTGAGATAATGTTTTTCACTAGACATGGATATTTGGTATTTTGAGACATATTTGGTTTTATGAAGTATTTATGGAGTTTGATTTTAAATAAGTTATTGTTTTAGTTGTTTTCGCTATTTTATTTATTTTGCCTTGGGAATCTTAGTTTCTGTAACAACCCGCATATTTATCGATTTTATATTTAAATATTTTATCGTTAGTCGGATGTTAGTCCGAAAAGCTACTTTTTGCATACGGTCAAATTAGGACTCGAGACCACCCCCATTGAGTTCAAAATGACGTTTGCGATCTTTTTGAGTGTAAACTTCGATATGTTTGGAGATAGTGAAATTTTCGTCACTTTTTGTGTTGGGCTTTTGGTTTGGGCTGCACCTCTTCTAACTCAGCCCAACCCCTTCCTTCTCTTCATCACTTCATCTACTTGCATCAACTTTGAAGCTTTAGCAAAAATGGTGGAGGGAGTAGGAAATTAAAATTCCAAGCTCAAGTTCTTTAGCAAATTCAACATCTAACTCCAAATTCAAAGTGAAGACATTGATTCAAGCTTGTGGTTGATCTTTGCTTTGCCCCCGAGCTTCATCTTCATCAAATTCCGTGAAAAGGTGAGATTTTTGATCTCACATCTTGCCTATAATTGTCATTGGACTGTTAGGGATGATCCCTCATCACTTTAGCATGTTTGTTTGCATTGCATTGGCGAAAAACTACAAATTTTGGCGTTTTGGTGAGTTTCTGGCCTTAAGTCGTTTCTGGCCATCGCTAAGTCGTCCACGAGTTAAGCCTAAGTCGTAAGTCGTTCGCGTTGAATAGTCACACGGAGCATAAGTCGTTCCAGGCCTTAAGTCGTTCTGGGTGTGCTAAGTCGTTCGCGAGTTAAGGGCTTAAGTCGCGCGCGTTGAAAAGTCACCGCCTTTGTATTTCTGTTCGCCTGTGTTGAGTCGTTCATGAGTTAAAGGCATAAGTCGTTCGCGAGTTAACTCCTTGGGTCGTTTAAGGCTTAAGTCGTAGGTCGTTGGCTTTTAAATCGTTAAGTCGTAGGTCGCTGCTTCTACTAAGTCGCTAGGCCATGCCAACTCTGCTAGCTCGCAACTGTTAGGTCGTATGACCTTAAGCCGTAGGTCGTCTACGATCTAATATTTCCCCTGCTATTTCACTAGGTCGCTTGACCTTAAGTCGTAGGTCGTCTCCGACCTATGCCCCACTAAGTCGCATCCCACTTAGGTCGCAGGACTCTGTTAAGTCGTAGGTCGTCTCCAACCTTACACTTGGTCTTGTTAGTTCGCGATTTCCTTAGGTCGCTTGACCTTAAGTCGTAGGTCGTCTCCGACCTAACATTCCCACTGCTATTTCACTAGGTCGCTTGACCGTAAGTCGTAGGTCGCTTGACTTTGTTAAGTCGTAGGTCGCCCCCGACCTTACCCTTAGGTCGAATGACCTGTGATTCGCTAGGTCGCGATTTTCCTTAGGTCGAACCCCGTATTACTCTGCGTAGGCAATCTTATCTGAAAAGCGTTCAACAGAACTTCTTACTTTGATGGTTTTGGGAATTGATTTCTTTGAACTTTACTCACGTCTTCGAATGTGAATTTTTATGATTGATTGTTTCTACAATCACTTTTATGATTTGTCACTTCAAAATATAAAGGTTTCCTATACTAGTATTAAATATCAAAACTCTTTCATTAAAACGATTTCAACTCGATTTTCAATATCAAACCCGTTTATAAAACTGTTTTCCAATCTATTAGTATATACAAACCTTTACCTCATTCGTATGAGAAAATATAATTAAACGGCTTAGCAAAACAAGTGGTATGAAACGCTTGCGTTTACTTCGTCGGTTAATTGATGGACTTGTTCGATTGAAACTCTTGTGACAATTTCCTAGTGCAGATCTACAATCTGTTCGTAAATATTTGAGTTAAGCAAGTGGTTATGGGACATGAAGCTAAACTCTTATATTTACTAGCTTAGTGTAATCGACACTTCCTTATGATCATGATGATCATTCTTGTGATTTAGACTAGCGTTTGTGCGATGTCTCTTTGTTTGCGAGGTTAGACTAGACACCATTTGTGTGATTTCGATTCACACATATCCCTTTATCTTCAAGGTTAGTCTATGCCTCATTGGTGTGATTTCGATTCACACATATTGAAACTCTTTATGATCGATGACGATCATTTTATGGTTTAGGCTCATGGGTCGTACCTATTTAGGTGCGTCAATGTTTACTTCTCGCATGGGTCGTATCTATTTAGATGCGTCGATGTTTACTTCTCACATGGGTCGTATCTATTTAGGTGCGTCAATGTTTACTTCTCGCATGGGTCGTATCTATTTAGGTGCGTCGATGTTTACTTCTCACATGGGTCGTATCTATTTAGGTGCGTCGATGTTTATTTCTCGCATGGGTCGTACCTATTTAGGTGCGTCGATGTTTATTTACTTTGTGGAGCAATCGGCTCAATAAGTCGGGGCATGGGGCGTATCTATTTAGGTGCGTCGATGTTCATCTATGCATGGGTCGTATCTTTCTAGGTGCGTCGATGTTCGACTTTTCATGGGGTGTATCTTTCTAGGTGCATCGATGTTAGACATTACATGGGACGTATCTTTCTAGTTGCGTCGATGTTTATTTATGCATGGGGCGTATCTTTCTAGGTGCGTCAATGCTAGAGCATGGGTCGTATCTTTCTAGGTGCGTCGATGTTCGACTTTGCATGGGGTGCATCTTTCTAGGTGTATCGATGCTAGACTTTACATGGGGCATATCTTTCTAGGTGCGTCGATGTTCAGTTTATGGGATTGGTCATCCTCTTTTCTTGAGATTTCTGGATTTTATGTTTCACCAGCTTTTACCATTGACATTGATGAGTATGTCATTTTATTGTGGCTTGGTGAATTAAATTAAGAATATGACATTCTTTTAATCTTTGAGAAGATTCTTGTGATATTGATTAATCTCTTGTTGATTATCATTTTCATACTTGTAGTAGTATGCTTTTATGGATATCTTATATGTTTATGCCATATCTCTTGTTCTATATCATTTTATCTGATAATTATAGCTAGACTGATCCGTTTATTATTTTCTTCTTAAATAATACTCGGGTCAGATTGAGATTTTACAGGTGCTTCCTCATGACTTCTTATCTGGAGCCATCTTCTGACTTTTGGCTAACTACTCTAGTTTAGTAGTTTTTGTTTGTATACATTTGAGATTAGACTCCTTGATGTATACATATTCTATTATCTTGCACTTGTATCTATTCACTTGTGTTATATTCATATCTCTTTCCGCCTTTGTGATATGAATTGTCTGTGACTGATTTGTGTTACGTTTATTTCTATATTTGTTTCCGAAGATCATATATAGCCACTGTGTGATAGCTTTGTGTTTGTATTGGTATGTCGGATTTCCTCCTTAAAAGATATGCATTCTATTCTATCTGACATATCGGTGCTCGCGCAAAGAAGTTACACGGATGGTCACTCCTCAACAGCCTTATCCTCCGTGCTAATTGACAGCACTACACCGTAGTGTTCTTGGTTAGCGTGGGTATAGAGGTGGGGCGTCACAGTTTCTGTAAGTTTTTAGATATACCTACAACGCACCACATCTCTTAGTGTGCCTTTTTGGGTATACTAAAGGGTGTGGGGTGTTACATATATAAACATATATACACACACAATTAGTTAATAATACATACAAACTTTTGTTGTTGATTGTTTATATCCTTATATCATGATGCCAATTGATTATCAGTTATATGTTGCGTTGATTAAGTTTACCAAATGGGAAATTAAATCAATCATCTTTGTTACTCTTTATCTATTTCCCATATTTCCTTTATGTGTTTAACTATCCATTTATTTCTAGTTATATGTCTAACATTGTCATCAATTAATAGCGCCTATCATATGTTGCTCTTACAGAATTTACATTATAATATATATTTGTTTACACTCACATTCATGCAATATACATATGTTGCTAATTAATGACATTCATTTAATTAATCAATTTAATCAAAGAGAGATAAATGAAATGTTTCTCTCCCCATATAAATAATTTGCCCTTTATTAATTAAATAAGTTAAGAGAAGGAAATGAAAAGTTTTCTTCTCTAATAAATTTATGCCCCCTCATTAACTCAATAACTTCAGAGATAGGAAATGAAAAGTTTAATTCTCTAAATAAATTTAATAAGTTACCGTTACACACAAATATGTACATAAGAGTATATTTGATATACTCTAATTTACATACACATTAAATTAAATTTTGAACTTTATTTCTAAATCTAAATAAAATAAAGATTTTATTTAAAAGAAAACTTAGAAAATTTGTAAGTATGTTTAGACTTCATAGGCCCGTTAATGATCCAAAATGGTAAATTTTTTGAAATTCATCCATTTCTTCCACCGCGGGCTGGCCCAGTTTCAACAATATCTCCCTCAAAACAAATTGAAATTGAGTGACTCTTTTTGAAATTTTAGATAAAATAATTTTCTAAACTTTTCTTTTTTCCCCTTATCCAAATTTCAAAAATAAGATGACAAAAAATCGAGGAGAAAATGATCCATTTTGAGTTATTTTTGTGTGGTTTTCCAAACTTTACAAGTTCTAAAGCATTTCAACCTTTTCAAAGATTTTGGGTGAGTAAACTTCTAATTTCCAAAAAGATGTTTCCTTCGCTTATATGATGGCATTTATAGATGATATTAATGTTTGGATTATGATATGGTTTGGATGTATATGTATGTGATAGTTTGTGTTTAGGCATTAGACTTGAATCAATGGATTTAATTGATGTGTTTGGTTTTAAAGTTGTGATCTTGTTTACGTGGTAGTTGTAAAATAGTGTGTTATAAATATGTTTATATGATGTATGCTAGATAGCATCTTGTTTGTAAAAGTGATATGGAATTTCTTATGAAAACTATAGTAAATAGTTTGAAAATCAAAAGCTTAAGTTTTCAAACTTTGTTTTGCTTATGTTTAAAAAAAAGTTAGTAAACTTTAAGGTGAATTTTTAAAAGGAAAGATAAAAACAAGTTAGGATTACGGGTATCCATAGCGACGGTCACTATGGATGTAGTTTTGGTTAAAATCTGTTTTTTGCAAAAAATTGGTTTTATTAACTTAAAATGTTTTGAAATTGTCATAAACTTAATAATGATGTTTTATCAAGTTAATCAAGTTTTTAATGATTAAACTTTTATCAATTAAGTTTAAATAATTAATAATTAATTAACATTAAACAGAATTTATTAATTATAATTAAGTAAAGATTAGTTATTAATTAATTATCATTTAAAGATAAGATTAATTTTAATTAATTACTAATTAAGTAAGATTAATATTTAATTAAATATAGTTTTAGTATATGATTTAATTTTAATTAATTATTAATTAAGTAAATGTTAATTAATAAAAAAATCAATTATTTAATTATTTCTAATTAATTAAGACTTTAATTTAAAGTAAATTATTTATTTAAGTTTTAATTTATTATTTAACTTTAATTAAAAATTATTTAATTAATTAAATGAGATTAATTAATATTTAATTACTAATGAAGGTTTAAATTATTATTTAATAATTAATAAAGGTAAATTAGGGTCTAAATTATTTATATAATAGTTAATTATTCTTTAACTAGTTATTAAAGGTTTAATTATTTCTAAAATTATAATTAAATTAAGTTAAATATTAATTTAGATTGATTATGATTTAAATAAGGGTTTAACATTTAAATTATTATTTTAAAGTGCGGTTTTAAGTTTTAAATTCTGTGTTTTCAAAGAATTAAATTTGTTTTAAAGGTACTTCTTTTTCAAAGATGATCTTGAACTCAAGGAATTCAAATATTGGTACTATTAAGTAGACAAATGACTGTGAATGAGTTATAATGTGATTGTTTGTGTTTGTGTTGACATCTATTAGCAGAATAAAACCCCGTTCTGCTAAAATGTAAATTGTTTGTTTATATGGACACCTAATAGCAGAGTAAATCCTCGTTCTGCTATAAATTGATTGTTTGATTGTGTGGACATTTGATAGTAAAATAAATCCTCATTCTAATATAAGTTAATTGTTTGATTGTTTGGACATCTATTTAGCAGGATAAATCACCATCCTGCTATTGTGTTATTTGGACATGTAGATGCAAGTTAGTTTGCATTGACATGTTATTTCCTGATTTGGATATGAAGTGTATTTAAATATATGTTGACTTATGTAAATAAATTTTTTAATGACTTGAAAGTGAACTTGAAATTAAATGGTAACTTAAATTACTGCCATTGGGTTTACTAAGCCTTTTTTTAAATTTATAAAGTTTTTAAATTAACTTCAATTCTTTAATCAACTTTGGGGTTTAAAGTTTATAAATGATTTTCAAGTTATATAATTATTTTAGAAAGATATTTATAAATAATAATTTGTTTATAAAAAAAGGGTATTACTAAATAAAAGGGTTTATTTAAAGTGATTTTCAAAGGTTGTTTTATAAATGATAGTTTGTAAAGGATTTTTCTTTATGAAGGTTTATAAAAAAAGTTTTTGAAATAGCGAAATGATTTTAGAAATTTGTAAAGAGGTTTTATAATTTATGTTGGAGAATTTTAAAAGTTAGTTATAAATTTATTTGGAAAATTTTTAAGTTATTTGAAATATAAAGTGAGCTTTTGAAAAGGAAACATTTTATAAAGGATAAGTGGATTGATTTTGATAGGAAGTAATGTTTTAAATGGAATTTGTTTGGCTATTTAATATGAAATTTGAAAAGAAGGAAACTTATGTAAAGTTTGGTAAAGATACTTATATCGTTGAGATAAGTATATAAATGTTTTTCCAAGTATAAAAGGGATGTAAGGGGTTTGGGAATAGTGTTTTTTAAGGATCTTTTGATCGAATGTTCATAAAGTGATTTTAATTAATTAAAGATTAATTAAATAAGGCTTAGTGGATTCCATATGGGATTAAATCCATGTTGAATGATTGTTTATTTGATATTTAAATAATCGACTATCAAATTTGGACCAAAACGTAACTTTGGAAATATCTGGGAGAAACACGTGAGTTATATGGCACAGTCATCCCTAATAATATTTACTGTGCGTATAAATCTTATTTCGTTCTTTTAGGGTAAAGATAAGGAAATCCGTTCACTAACGGTTAGGAGGTGATCTCCGCTCTCATCTTTGTTTTTTTATTTCCTAAAGAATAGGGGTTGAGTTTACCGGAAATTATCAAAAGTTGTTTCGAAGAGAACAAGATCAGATACCTTATCCGAAAACCACTTCGATCCAACTCAAGCATTGCAAAGTAAAGACACCTTGAAGAGTATGGAATCGAAGACAGAGCTTTTGAAGTGCAAGGGCTAATTGCTACTAATCCTAAGGATGATTCCAAAATGGGTGTAGTAGAGGTAGTGCCTTCGGATTCGTTCAGACCCAGAACGAACTTGTAAGGATGAATGCTAGCATTGCATTTTGGCCTAGAGGGCAGTGTCTGCATTCCAAGATGGTTTGCTATATAAAAAGGTAATCGTAGCCTAAAGCCTCATCAACTGGGAAATGACAAAAATCAGGCATGCAGCAGGGTCTTGTGGGTCGCTCCCATTAGGGTACAATCATTCCAAATCTAGATCGATTACCATCTACTCATGTATGCTTCGGGCCCAAAGTGGGGTGATCATATTCGGTACTACTGGTCAAGTGGAAGGCCAGTCCTGTGTGGCAGGGGTACAAGATGTTCTTGTCAGACCCCGGTGCATTTTATCTAGAGATGTACCATCGGAAGGTAGTTCCTTATCTTGTCACAGTATGGAATCCAATCTCTAATACGTGCCTTTACGGTTTTGACTATTGAACCTAATATGCTAGAATTTAATTAATGTATCAATTTCAGCTATGATTAATAAGTATTTATACTCTGACATTATTATAATATCACTGGATTTTCTATAAAAAGTGTTTTGGTTATCGTAAGGTAAAACCCGTCCGTGATTATGTGCGGCATAGTCTTATGAGATACCTTTGATTTTAAAATGGTTATAAGCATAATAATTTAGTTGTTTGAGTTTACTCACACCAGGCTCATGTCTGACCCAGAGTTTTATTTTCTTTTCCTAAAACTCTTAGGTGCTTAAAATTTTATGGACTGCCAAGTAATTCAGGTTTTCCCACAGATGCATTTTGGAGGAGCTTGGAGTAGGAGGCTTCATTGATAGCTAGTTATTATCTTGTTTCCACTATATTATATGTATCTTATATCAGTTGGGTAGGGACAGGCTGTTATAACTATCCTAGGGTAGAATTTGTATTAGTATGACTCTGATGTATCATTTTGGAAATGACTTTGTAAAGAATTATGTTGATTAATATATGTTATTCTGTTGCGTTGTGAGATTCTGTGATTGTTTAGTTTCTTCTTATCTTCTATCTCCTTTCTTTTCACCCATAATAATCTGTCTTTCCGGCACTTAGTTGTTCGGCACGTGAATACTGTGAATGTATTAGTGTTGACTTTTGGGGTTCGGAAAGGTGGGTCATTACAATGGAATTACTCACTCGACAGCCTTCCGTTGATTAATAAACTAAAGTTAAACAGAAAATATCATGTGACTAGTTTACACAATTCTCTTGACTTAAGAATACCGTTGATCTTCAATATGAAAGATCCATTTTGATTATAGTCAAATCGTGTCACGATGTCCCTCGAATGAGTAAAATTGGATCGAGTGGAAGTATTGGAAGTGAAACACTATTCAAGAGGGGATTCATCTCCTTGGTTATATTGGGTTAGTATCACGGTTGACTGAAATCAACTCAAAGTCAAAATCTCTGACCAGAGTAGTTCAGTTAATAAAAATTGTTATTACTGAACCAAAGATTTTGTGTTTGGATTATAGAGTTGAATATGGATGACATTGGAATTTTAGCCATTACCAAATTCCATAAGTCTAAAATGATATAGTTTTGACAAAGAGAATTGGTATAAACAATTGTCACTAATAAGTAATACTTAATAAAGTAAAACTAGATTTTATCAAAACCAAATAAGCGACAAATTTGTCCCTAATGTCACACCACTGCAAGTGACGTGTGAATATTAATATTGAATTGTTCAATATTAATCGTTGATCAAATTTACACCTAAGAGTCTCACAACAGAAATATTGAATATTTCTTTTACCACCTGATTTAATTAATTTATAAATTGTTATTGTTCGAACTTGGATCAAATGTAACATCCTGCCTTTTTGTACGCTTTAAGCAGACACACGTGCCGACTCAAACCATACAGAAGGGCGAATTGTTATTGGGATGAATAAGAAAAAGAGAAAGAAATAAAAACAAAACAGAATCTCGCAGCGGAATGACAAAATATAATAACCAAATAACAGTTCATGAAGCTGTATACAAAACATTTGATTATACTTATACAATACAAAATCAGAGTTACATACAACAACAATGAACAATAATGCAGCGGATAGTATGACTGTAGTGGAATAAATATAATAAGTAATAATAGTACAAATCTTCATCTTCGTCCTCCAGAAAGGTCTTCAAATCCTGAAATGCTCAGGCTGACCCGAGCGAATTGAAAAGACAAAACACTCGAGTCAGAACTAAAAGATCTTATGTGAGTTAAATCAACGGTAAATAAATATGAGTGTAAACGGCGTCGGAGATGTTTACGGGTTTTGACATCTCCTATCCAGTGTCTAACGTGAGTGCAGTAACTTAAGAGATGCTCGGGATTCACATTTCCTAAGGATCCGTTAAACTATCTACTATGTAGTAATATATGCTATTATAATAATGTCTAAAGTAAAGTAAACTATTAAAATAGCGTTAAGGTGTTACCCATATCCCCCTTAACACATTTTATATATTCCCATAGTCTATACAGTACCGTAATCTCCCCCGTATTGGGCATCGTTAGAGGGCACTCCAAAGGTATGGTACAAAACAAACTCATAGAAGGCGCGCTAGGGTAGGTGACACGGCACAACTAGGCAATGCCAGGGTAGATATACCAATTATGCATCTGGACTGTTGGTAACGCATAGCCGCAACTACCGCCCAACTCGAAACACACTCCCGAGTAAAAATCGATGGGTGGCCACCAAATAAATCAAAAGTCAGAATATAGTATCGATGGAATGTGTCTGATCGGATGAATGACCTCACTTGGCCCGAGAATCGCTCCTGTTCTAGCCACCTTAAGCCAACTCATGGGAGTCGGGTCCACGTATATACCTCATAAAGGATCGTCTCCACCATCCTACTTCATTCTGGAATCTCCACCGCGTACACAGTTGTCAAAGTGGTTTTCGGTATTGGCAGAGAGTATGACAATATTTGATCCCGGTCTCTTTAACAACCAATCGCTTATTACACACCGGATGGTTCTTTTACATTTCCAAAATCATTTCATAATTGATATCAAAATATCATATTCGATTCAAACCATATCACTTTTGAAATCATTACTTACTTTCAAAACCATATTCACTTTTGAAATCATATCACATTTGAAATCATAATTCGATAATTATATTTCCTTTCAAAGTCAAATTCACAATTTATACCAAATTATCGTATTCTCAAAACTACACCACTTTTCAATCATATCGTTTCAAAATCATAATTTCTTCCAAAAATCATATTCCCAAAACAGGTTAAGTCCTTGCTTCGAAATCATCATTTCAATTTATTATAACATTCAAAATTCCAACTTAGGTTATAACATCATTTGGCCTTATTTTCTTTTTAAAAACAATGAATTGAATTTAAACACTTCCACTTTACTTGGTTTGGAAATTTAGAAATGGTTTAAATAATTATAAATAGTTAAAATACTCCAAAATAGTTTTAATTCTAGGTAAAGTACCTTTAAATTGATTTAAGATAGTTAAATAGATTTAATTTAGATTAAATATAATTAAAATAGATTAAATAGCTTTAAAATAGATTAATTAGATTTAAAATAAATTAAAATGGTTTAATTAGTTTAAAATAAATTAAATTGGTTTAAAATAGATTAAAATAATTTATATAGTTAATATTAGTTAAATAGTTTAATAAATTTGAAAATCTTAATAATTAGAAAATTTAAAATAATATATTTTAAAATAGTTTACTTAAAATATGAGTTTGAAATTAATACCAATTTAAACTATTCATTTCAAGATATTTAGACCATTTCAAATTTCCAAAATCGACAAACCAAATTTCAATAAACTATCGAATTTCATATCGTTTAAAATCCATGTTCAAAATATCAATACGGATTACTCCCACTTCAAAATATTTCAAAGTTATTTTCAAACAAATTCAATAACTCAATTTCGATAGAATTTCATTTATACTTAAAAGTTTAACTTAAACTTCCGATTAAATTTTCTTAAAGCAATTCCTTTTTAAACCAATTCACATTTCATCATAACTTGATTTTTCCAAAAATACTTCAATTTATATAAATCAAATTTCATTTCAAAACATCAATTGATTAAATTCAAAAATTTAAGGATTTTAAAATCATTTAATTTAACCAATCCGGTGTCCGTACATAATTTTCTACCCTAGGGTCAAGTGATACGGATATTTATCATTTCAATCCGCAATTTATAATGTTACGGCTATATATCATTTCAAATCACGATCCCGAATTAATAATAAAATCCATAAAATCGCTCGAGTGTATCATTTCAACCCATAATGATTTTTCCTGAATCTATTGATCATTCGGGTATATATCATTTCAACCCATAGTGAACTTGCAGTTTATAACGATGTAAAATAAAACATCCATTCATCCAATATCAACAATCAACATCCATTACAAACATCATCCAAATCAATCAATAAATATCAATATAGAACTGATAATCAATAACAGGTATTTATCTAGCAATTTATATTCGATAATAAATTAAATAACGATTTAATTCAAATAAATTCAAATTAACTGAGATGATGATTAAACTATACCAAACAGCCATAAATAAATTTTTAATCACATCATAAATTAAATTTAACAAACATAAGAAAGTTTAGAAGTTGTGAGTGGGTTAAAACACTCACCTTTGAATTTAAATTGAATTTAAATTCAAAATAAGCCCAACATTTGAACGGTCTCAGAATTCGTCCAAACTAGCGTCAACATGTCCGAAATTTTATTACGATCCCAATGGAGCAAACTGCGCGTGAAACGGATCCTGTACGTAAAAATTATACAAATTAGAAGATTTGAAAACTTAAGTTAAATCAGAATAAATAAAAACCAACCAGTCGCATGAAGCCACGTCACCTCACGCATCCAAACCCTAGGTCGAAATATCACGACCTCGTTCCCATCAGCCGCCTCCAAACGTGATCGAATTGCCACCACCACATACGTTTTCAGGATGATCGGAGTACATCGTCGCCGCCGCCTCTCCTGGCCGACCCCACCATGGCAGAGCGGCCACCTCCGGCTCGCCGTATCTCGACCGCCCCCGCCTCTCCTGGCCGACCCCACCATGGCCGAGCGGCCACTTCCGGCTCGCCGTATCTCGACCGCCACCGCCTGCTTTTTCTCGCCAACCACAGCGAATTACGACACCAACGACACGAACGAACGGCATGGATGACCTCTACTCGACGAGCTCTACGCGATGGCGCTTCCCGATCGTCGCCAGGACGAAAATCCACCGTTAAACAATTAAAACCCTAATATGGACGGTTGACATTCAATCTCAGTTTCTGAAAAACAATGATCCAATGACAGAAACTAATTGCAGATATGAGATGCGCTCGTCGAGAGCTTCAGATTGATATATAATTTGTTTGGATTGGAGGAGTTTGAATTTTTGGATTTTGGATTTGATTTGAAATTGCAATTTAGGGTTTGCAGCCATTGGGAAGAGGGAAGCAAATGGAATTGTACGTACAGAAATGAGGAATAAGAAATGACCTAGGGTTTATAACGATATATATATAGGCAGAACAAAATAGAAACAAATGGGCTTGATCGATTTGGGTTTTGAACGATAAATGACCCGAAAAGCCCGTTTCGACTCCGGAACGAAAATGGGTCATCCCATATATCAAAATAGATGTTTACAAACATTTTAAAATCAATGGAACAAGTTTCAAGTCCTAATTCCATCGTATGAAGAAGTTACGTTAAAATCAGCTTATTTCAAATTGATTTCAATTAAATTGATTTCTAGACGTTTCGAGCTCGTACGATCAAACGACAAGTCCGATCGTTACGAAACTTGAAATCCTACAATAATTCACCGTTACGGATCCGATGAAACTAGTTTCGTCGAAATCCGAGTCAGTGGCCAAAATGGCTATCTTCACGTTAATTAAATAAATTAATAATTAATTAATTAAATCACTTTTCAATTTAAATTTTAATAATTTACAACTTCTATCATTTTTTATTTCTTAATCATTTACAATAATTTAAACAAATTTAGATGTCAATTTAACGTTGATTAATTCATCAATTTCAGTGTTTAATTTCAATTTCATTAAATTCAGAAATTATAAATTAATATTCCAAAATCGATTTATTAAATTTTTAAACCTTGTTATTCAAGTCTTTTATTACAATAAGGATATAACTAACATTGGTTTATATCTTGGTACATTAATATTCTCCAATTTTGTTTTAATTTCAAATAACGTAATATTTAATTTAATTTTAATCACAATTAATTTCCAATTTAATTTAATGGACTACATACATAGGTAACTTATAATAATTGTCACTATTCACTTTTAATTTCATTTATAAGTTTATTACTTACAACAAATGTTACCATTAGTTTCATAACACAAATCTCGTTCAATTACTATTAATCAATGTATTATTTCCTTGGTTAATTCAATATTTACTTTTATTTTCTTATATTAAATTTATAACCAAGCATAACATTTAAATTACAATGAATTGGAATTTCATACACATTGTTAATAATCAACTTACATTAATATTGATACACTTTATTTTAGTGTTCATTTCATTATTAAATTACAGATTTTTATTTCCCCCAAATTTAATTACCAAAATCTTATTAAATTAACAAATTTAATTATCGAAAATTACGGGTCGTTACATCAAATTTGAGGCCTATATGGGCATGCTATTTCGCCTGTAAGGGGCATGTTTAGGCCGGCCATGTGATGGCAAATAGGGAGGATTTTGAATGGTTAAAAGGGTGGAAAGGGTAAGAGAGAGATATTAGGATGTAATCCACTTTTCACTCTTTGGACTTCCTTTTTGTAAGCCACCATTTATATCATTTCTTTTTACACTTTTTACTCCACCCTCTTTGATATTTTCGACCATCGCTCCTCCTCTCAAAGCACTAAAAATCCAGGTAAAAGATTACACTAAAACACTCCGATTCGATCATCGATGGTAAGGCAGTTCGGGAGCTAGCAGCTTTGGAATTGGAATGGCATTAAAGGAGGACTATTCTTTGTTTCAACTTGTTCATATCAGGCATTGATGTAAGGTACATATCTGATCCAATAATGTCAAATTTATTTACTATATTATATATCTGTTGGATAGTATTTATGTGACGAATCTTTATATCGATATGTTGCCACATCTAATGGTTGTTTATATAAATGAGTGCGTGAGTGTGTATATAGTTGCTTTATTAGATGCTCATGGCTTGGAAAAATGAAAAAAAATTAAATAATATTATTAAATGATATTAATTAATTAAAATCCATACTTAAAAGATTAATATTATATATTATATGTTTTAAACTTTGTAAAAAAAATTATTCAGGTATAAAATGCATTCGGCAATAAAATAAAAAAGGTTTTTTATTTCGAATAAATATATTTAATTATTTATTTAACCTAAAATTGATTGTGTAATTTAAAATATTTGTGTATATTTATTTATCACAAATAATAAAATTTTATATAAAAAAATTATGTATAACATATAATACACATCATAGTTTTTAAAATAATATTTTTATATATTTTATTTTACTTTTTACATGCGTTTTAAATTTAATAATGATTTAATGACTATATTTGCAAAACCGAAAAAGATACACACACTTGGCTGAGTGTAAAATTTGCAAAATTATATTTTTAGTAAAAGTTTATTTTTATATTAATTTATATATATATATATATGTAATTATATATTTTATGTATTGTATAAATTAATTCTAAAAATATATATTATTCTTAATAAATTACTCACGACTCTCATATTATATTTTATGTATGTTAAAATTATTTTATAAACTAATATTTAATTAAGTGATTTAATTATTTTATACATATATTTACAAACATATATATATATATTATAAATGTTTTATATATAAGTTGTTTACAACTAATAGTTAATATACACATACATGCATATATACACATATATTTATATTACATATTTTACTTATATATTGTTAAGATGCAAACATATATACATTTAGACAACATATTTGTATACAAGAGGGGCTAACATGTCTATTGCAGTGTAAATCCCAGCACCTATACATGTGCATGTCAAACCATGTACACATTATCCTATTGCATGTGCGCACACACACACATATGTGTATATGATACATACATATATATATATATATATTTATATATATATAATACAAATTATATAAAATAAAATTTGTTATAATTCAAATAAAATATTTATTTTATTTAACAATTTTTTTTATAGAAGTTCTAAATGAATTAGACTACATAGGCCCATTAAAGATCCAACAATGAAATTATTTTGAAATTTACCCAATTACTTTACTGTGGGCCAGCCTAATTCTGACATGTCTGACCCCCTCTATCATTCTCTTCTTTTTAGATATACTCTAATAGATCAATAGAGAGGACTGGTGGTGACTTGGAGGTGTGATGGTACGATGGAGAAGCATATTTATTTATTTGCTATCTAATATTTTATAATTGTTATTCCCAGACATTGGGATATTTTTATTCCTAGTGTAGAGAAATGTTGTAAGTGAAGTATATTTGATACTGTATTATTTTGACCGTTTAATATTACTGTATTATTGATTACTATTATATTTTATTCCTTCCGCCGTGAGTTTCAGAAAGTGTAGAATATTGTAGATAGCTTTGTGATTTAGTTTATATTTTACCTCAAAACAATCCACCATCTATGAGGTCTATGACGTTCATGTCATTTTATATGTGAATTGAGATGTTGTAGATGACGTCTTGTTACATTTGGTATCAAAGCTTAAGTTAGACGATTGCTATTTAATTAGGGCATACGAGAGAGCGTGTTTGTTATTTTTATTATATATATATATATATATATATAACTCTTTTATGCCATACCCCATATATTTTGACTCATAGAAGTAGTTGTTGGCTTATAACTTATTGTATTAAATAAATATGAGTTAAATAAATGTTGATATTTAAATAGTTTAGGGTGAAAGATAAATCCACCATATTTATTGTAATTTACTTCATAGAGAATTGCTAAGTTAGAGTTTGTATGCGATGTAGCAGTGGAGTAAATTATGAGACTAAGGATGAATAAGAAGAAGAGTAGTACCCTTAAGTCCATATGATATAATGTGATGTTGATATGGTGCAATGAGGGTACATAATCATTTTTTTCAGATTGTAGTTGGGCTTGTGTAAGTTATGTTCCACTCTAACTAAAGTAATTAAATTAATTTAAATGTTTTCCTAAAATGTTAGAAATAATAATGTCTGAGATTTCAGGAAAAAAATTATCGAAGTTGAATTTTGTTTATTGTATTGAAATAATATCCTACATTTAAGTTTCGAATATGGGAAACTTTAATAAAAGGATATTTTCGATGCATATTTTAAAGCTTTTATTTTTGAAAAAAATTGTGTAAGGCGAATTGTTGCCCTTATATTTTGTTATATAATTTTCTTTTAAATAAGAATTTTTGAAAAGTAAATTGACTAGTAAAGACACATCATTTTCAATATCCTTTATTTTATAAATTTTTTTGTCACACTTTGAGAAAAATGTAATTAAAATATTACACTTTCTTTGCAATTTTGTGAAAATTTATAAAGGTATAGTTTAAGTGGTGTGTTTTATATGTTTAGTTTTTCTATGTCAAACTTGAATCATTTTGAAAAGGATCTGAATTGAAAAAAATAAGAGAATTAAAATTATTGCTTTAAACTTGTAGAAATTTTCAATTGCAATATGTATGTATTTTTGAATGAAAGTTGAAGGATTTATGATGTAAAGTCTGATGTTAGTAATCTCAAATTCTAAACACATTTTTTCTTAAATTCATCAAATAGATTTTTTTTCCAGTAAATATCAAGTTATCGATATATTAACAAACAATTAAAATGTCTTTATTTTACTTTATGTAAAGAGCATGCTCATGAGGGCCTTTTGCAAAATAATTTTTAATGGAATACTTATCAATTCAAGTATTATATGCACAAAGGGCTTGTTTTAATCCATTAAGTGCTATTTTTAATTATAACTCTTTATCTTCTTGTCTTTTAACTTTTTAGCGCTATGGTTGCTCAAAATAAACCTTTTCCTCTGAGTTTCCGTTTAAGAAAGCATATTTCACATCCATTTAATATATTTTCCACTTATTTTTAGCTACTAAAGAATTTAATAATCTTGTAGTTTCAAAGAAAGCTACCAAAGCAAACACTTATTCATTGTCCATGTCTTCTTTTTTCTTTTATCCTTTAGTCACTAATCTTGCATTATACCTTTCAATTTCTTATTTGGTATTCTATTTCAACTTGTAGACTCACTTTGCATTAATAGCTTTGTGTCTTTTATGTAACAAACCGACTTTTCGACCTCCAAATGTCGATGCTGATACATTCACGGTATTCACATGGCGAATACCCAAGTGTTGGAAATACAGGTTGTTACGGTAAAAATAAAAAGCAGAAAGAAAAGGAATAAGAAAGTAAGAACAAAACACCTATATATCATAACGGAATGATAATGTATAATACCCAAAAGACAGTATAAAGGGCTATTATAAGATACATAACATTTCAGAATTATTGACCTAAATACTATCATAAGCCTGAACAGTTATAACAGTTTGTCCTCACAAATGTTGATATATACATACTAGTAGTGCAGTGGAAATAAGAATACTATGGTAGGCGAGATCATCCAGCTCGTCTCCTAAAGCTCCAAAGAATATCCAACGATAACATCCACTTCTCAAATTGCTTGAAAAAGCACCCGAGGATTTAAGGGAAAAATAAAACCATGAGTCAGACATAAGTCTGGTGTGAGAAACTTAAGAAATACGAGCTACATATACGGTAACTTTTAAGACCAACTGAATCACTGGAATGGTTTTCTCCTCAAAAGAACAGAAATCATCTAATAAGTAAATAAGGTGAAATATTAGATAATGTCTAGGGTGTAGAATATAAATTAGAAAATAGTCGTGTTGCTTGTATCTCACATCACAACAATATTAGAAGTACAACTAAAACCGCTAAACATTCACATAAAGGTTCCTTTGGGGACATCCCTAGATACACTGAGGCCAGCCTCTCGACAAGGGTCGAAAAGTACCTTCCAAAGCGACATATTTCTCTAGATAAAATATACCACAAAAGTAAACATAACTGGACCACACCCGAACACGTGGTGTCAAATATTATCAACTCCCGCTAGCAATATCGATAAGCATTTCTAGAGATGGAGTTAATATACTCTTGGGTTAGCTAAACCCACTGACTGTGTTCCTACTCTATTTTCTATCATTTCCAATGGTGAAGTCACATCTAGCATCTTAACACACTAGTCTTCAACCCTCGAATAGACCTTGAATCTCTCCATGGATTCTAGCATCTCAACACATGATCCATCATCACTCGAATAGTTCATGAGTCTCTCCATGGATTCCAACATAAATCATCCGACGAATGCTAAGGTTGACCTCTCCCTTAGAGTTACCCTCGGGATAGACAGTTCAACATGATAGCATCGTTTAAAATGTTAACGTTGACCTCTCCCTTAGAGTTAACCTCAGGATAGATATGGCAACTCTATAACATTTCGCTCCACAACCGCTTACATAACATAAAAACCGTATATCAGTTTTGAAGTGGTTACAGTTTTGAGTCATCTCATATAAGTACACTCCCATACTTACCTGACTCTTTAAAACCAAATTGATGGATTTTCGGTGAACTTAACTGCGTTTTATTAGAAATAAACAGACAACGCATAAGGTAAAGATCATCTCTTATCCAGATGGATTTCCTTATCGCTTTTCCTAAAAGAGCAAGACAAGTTTATACTTAGGGCAGAGCATCACTACAAGGATAACCATACCATAAAAATCTCATATGCCGTCGAGATATTTCAAAAGTTAATTTTGGTCAAATTCAATAGGAATAAAAACAATCGCATTATCACCCTTTCCGAACTTCTCGATTTACGCTATACCTTGGTCAAGAGTGAAGCCAAGTATGTTAAAGCACTAGTTGCATCAAAGCCCTACCTTGATACTTCGTTCTTAACTCTCACAGATAGAACAAGTCTACTGTGTCGGCTTTTAGTGCTAAGTACAGGAGTAAATACTTTCCATAAACGAGTAACACAAACACAATTAAGTTACACAAGGGACTTATAATCCCCTTGTATCAAATAGTACTTATTTGCCGATACTTGTATATATATTTAAAATACCTTTATAAAAGATATATACAGGTATTCTACTATTCCGCTATTTATTTCTACTCTTTTCGTTCTTCAAAATATATTCATATACTTATCTCAATGGTATAAAATTCTTCACAAATCACTTAATAAGATTTCACATTTTAAAATATAATCAAAGAGGTTGAAAACAAAAGTTACTCAAACATTGTCACTATAAACCCTTTCTTTCTTTTATAATTTAAATCTTTACTCTTTCTAACCTTTTCCTGAAACATTCCATACTTACCATTATCTTTAAAATACTCTTTTAAAGATTTAATCATATTCAAAGTATATTCATAGAGGTTAAAAACAAATGTTACTAAAACATTGTTTACTATAAATCCAAAGCCTTTTTATACTTATCATTATCTTTAAAATATTCTTTTTATAGATCTAATTATATTCACCTTATTAAACAAGATAATATAATAACTTCTCAAAACCATTCATTACAACCAAAATTTATACCAAAACCCACTTATCCTTTTATACAAAATTTAACTCACTTTTCCAAACTTATGTATAAATGCTTTAAAATAATTAACTTACTTTATAAAATTATATATACACACACACACTTCAAAAATAGTTCACTTACTTTTCCAATATATACTTTAAATATGCTTAACTTACTTTTCCAAACATATACATAAATACTTTAAAAATACCTATAAATATGTTTTAAATAGTGAAAATAAGGGACACATCCCTAAAATCAAACTTAATACACAAAACATCCTCCTCATAAAAAAGATATAAATTACATCCCTATTTTCAAATACTACAATTTTCTTCCCTACAATACCCCTCTTCTCCATTGCAGCAATGTTGATTCTTCATATATGGATGTGATTCTCACATCAATAATTAAAATTTGTACCCCATTAATTATTAATCTTTAAAACGCAATAATTTCTTATAAAAACGACGGATTAACAAACCGTTTTCACCATTAAATCATAAATTTTATTATCTTTCTAACGAATGGCATTGTGCATATGTAAATACAATGGTAGAACAAGCTATTCGCTGATCCAACTCCGCGCTGAGTTGGCTGGGGGTTTACAGGAGGAAGCATGCCCCTGTCCGAAGGTGGGGTTCGAGGTGGAGTCCCGAAAAAAAATTTAAATTGATGTTTTTCAAATTTATGCAATTATATGGTATGATTGCAGACAATTCAGCAATTATATGTAATAATTGCAGAAATGTCTGCAATTATACCATATAATTGCAGACGTGTCTCCAATTATATGCAATAGTTGCAGACATTTCTGCAACTATATACAATTATTGCAGACATGTCTGCAATTATACCATATAATTGCAGAAATGTCTGCAATTATATGCAATAGTTGCAGATTTGAAGAAAAATCGAAGATGTTTAAAATTTACAGAATTGTCTACAAATATATGGAATAATTGCACCTTTACTGCAAATAAGATTTTTTTGGTATCAACAATGGATCTCGTTTTAAAGATCATAAATTTTTTGATTTTTTGGTGAAAACGGTATGTTGATCTGATGTTTCTACAGAAAGTTATACGCGTTTGAAATGTTAAAAACGTAAAGGGTGTTTGGGTCTTTGTGCGCGCGTGAATTTGAAAACACGGACCAGAAATTTATTGAAAAAACAGAGGGATGTTTTGAGTATTTTCAAACCTTACTAGGGATGTATACCAAACGCACCCTTTTAAATATCTATATATAATATTGTGTAAAAATAACTAATTTAAAAATTATTAGAGAAACCATTTTAAATAAATGCTACAAAGAAAACCATTTACTTATAGAAATTCATATATACTTAATAAAAATATATTTAAGCTTGAAACCACTTTTAAAATACTCCAAAATCTGCTTCTAGTCATTCATAAAACGATCTCATAAAAACAATAAATTTAACTATCATTTTAAACTCAGTTAAATCACTTGAAATAGTTAAAACCCACACTACCACAAACAGTGCTATGGCAATTTAGAACTGCTATCGTAAGTCAGAAACTGTTGTTGTTAAGTATTGTAAAAGATACTTGGATAAAGAACACTTAAGAAAAGAGCATGGAAGGTTGAACAGTTTTCTCCATTAAAAAAAGGTTTTAAACTCTGATTTTTTAAAAGTAAATACTATACTTAGTGTACTTAATAATCATGCAAAGAAACCCATTAGGTTGTCTTTCAAAATCATATTAATAATAGCAAAAACAAGGCATGTGGAAGTGTCTAGATAGCGACCTTTCTCGGCTTCTTACTTTTCGAACTTTGTTCTACAAATTTATAATTTTCCACAACGTTTCCTTGTTGTTTCATACACTACTATAATTGTAGATTACAACCACAATATATTATATCATAATATTATATACCACCATTTTAAACAAGTTAAGCACAAGGCATTTTGTAACATCCTGCCATTTTGGACCATTCAAATCGACAATAAAACCACACATGTCAGACTTGAATAATTCAAAACAGCATATTGTTAATAAAATTTGGGGCAAAGAAAATCAATCACAACATCACAGACACAGAATATCAAAATAACTCGCAGCGGAATAAAATGTACATAGTAGTTCATGAAGCTATTAGATACAAAGTTTCAAAACAAATACAAAATACCAGAGTCTGAAAACAGATACAACAGAAAATCCAAATACATAGGTTCACTAATACATAAACAAAGCTGAATGGAAATAACTGAAATAGAAATGACAGATAGATAAATAGCTAAATCTCCAGCAGATCTCTAGCTCCAAAAGATGAATCCAAAGCTATGATACTCAGGCTAACCTGAGCGTAAAGCAAAACACAAAACACTCGAGTCAGGACATACATACTTATAAAATGTAAATCAACTCAAGTGAACTGTAATAGGAATGCATCAGTAACTTAAAGGATGCTTGGGATCGCCCATCCTTTAAGGATCCGTTAAACTATCTACTATGTAGTAATATACGCTATTATAATAATGTCTAAAGTAAAGTAAACTATTAAAATAGCGTTAAGGCGTTACCCATATCCCCTTAACACATTTTGATATATTCCCACAGTCTATACAGTACCGTAATCTCCCCCGTACTGGGTGTCGCCAGAGGGCACTCCATAGGTATGGTACAAAACAAACTCGTATAGGTCTCGATAAGGTAGGTGACACGGCACAACTAGGCAATGCCAGGGTAGTTATACCAATTACACTTCCGAGCTGGTGGTAACGCATAGCAGCAACTACCGCCCACATCGAGCCACACTCCCAAATCAAAGTTGCGCACCAAATTAATCACAAAGTAATAGAATGACAATCGAAGGAATGTGTTCGATCGGAGGAGCTACCTCACTTCGGCCGTCGATTGCTCCTGTTTTAGCCACCTTAAGCTAATTCACGGGAGTTAGGTCCACATATATACTTCAAATAGAACGTCCTTACCATCCTACTTCATTCTGGAATCTCCACCGCGTACATAGTTGTTAAAGTGGTTTTTGGAATTGGTAGAGAATATGACAATTTCTGATCCCGGTCTCTTTAACAACCAAATGTTATAATAACCCGTGGTTATTTCATTTCAAATGGTTTATATTTCATATCAAAACATATTCATTTCACAATCACATAAATCCAATATCATTATTCTTTCAAAATAATGTTCATTCAAAAGTTGTAACACTTTCAAAATTTATACATTTAATTATAACACTGCGAAATCATAAAAATTTAGAAACCATAGCACTTTAAATATGCAACCTTTAAAATCATAGCAATTCGAAAATATTTCATTTTAGAAGTAGTAGCATTCCGAAAACATAACCTTAAGTCATCATAGCATTTTTGGGAAAGTGATACTGAAGAAATCATAGCAATTTGGAAATGTAACCTTAAGGAATCATAACATTTTTGGAATATCATACCTCCCACTTTAACATTTCATAAAATCAAAATATTTATATGTTTACAATTTTTAACTTAGTTATTTATTATTTCTATTTTATTACACTAATTAATTCATTTGGACATTAACTAAACCATGCTTTTAGTTAAATAAACTTTATTACTGAAATTTCCAATTTAAAGCTGAATTTCCTTATGTTAAGTTAGAGGTATATTATTAACTTACATTTTATTATTACAATAAAGAACATTTATTGTTTTAATCATTTAAAAGGTACCATTACATTAATTACCACTTACATTTTAACAGTACACTATTAACTTACATTTTCTAATTACAGTAAGGAACATTTATCATTTTAATCAATATTACATAAATTAAAACTTATATGTCGAATGTACGTTTTAACTTACATTTTTATTACACTAAAGAGCATTTATCAGTTTAATCAATATTACATTAATTAAAACTTACATTTTTATTTCAGTAAAGAGCATTTATCATTTTAACCAGTATTACATAAATTAAAACTTACATGTCAAATGTACATTTTAACTTAAATTTTTATTACAATAAAGAGCATTTATCATTTTAATCAATATTACATTAATTAAAACTTACATGTCAAATGTATGTTTTAACTTACATTTTTATTACAATAAAGAGCATTTATTATATTTATTACCCAAATTATACCATTACATTTTTAGCACCTACATGTTGCAATACCTTATTCACTTACAATTTATTATTATATTACAATAAAGAGCATTTATTATATTTATTACCCAAATTATACCATTACATTAATTAGCACTTACATGTTACAATGCATTATTAACTTACTATTTATTATTACAATAAAGAGCATTCATTATATTTATTACCCAAATTATACCATTACATTAATTAGCACTTACATGTTACAATACATTATTAACTTATAATTTATTATTACAATTAAGGAGCATTCATTGTGTTTATTACCCAAATTATACTATTACATTAATTAGCACTTACATGTTACAATACATTATTAACTTACAATTTATTATTACAATAAAAAGGATTCATTATATTTATTACCCAAATTATACAATTACATTAATTAGCACTTACATGTTACAATACATTATTAACTTACAATTTATTATTACAATAAAGAGCATTCACTGTATTTATTAGCCAAATTATATCATTACATTAATTAGCACTTTCATGTTACAATACATTATTAACTTACAATTTATTATTACAATAAAGAGCATTCATTATATTTATTACCCAAATTATACCATTACATTAATTGGATTATTAAATTTCAGATAACCTTCATATTATAAATTAGATTCCAAAAATTTACATTTCCAACCATTTATTTCTTATAAAATTCAACACATGTAAATAAATGTATAAAATTTTATAGCAATCATTACATTAAAATTTTAGTTGAAATCCATATATTAAAATCCAAAATACTTAATGATTTTTAGAAAATTATTTTAAAACCAACCACGGAGTCTGTATAAGATTTTCTAACCTAGAGTGAAGTAAATACGGATTTATATCATTTCAATCCGAACTTATTAAATTTTCGGGTTTATATCATTTCAAACCCGCAATCCCAAGTCAAATAAAAATTGCTCAGGCCTATCATTTTAGCCCATAAAAATTTTCCTTAATCTAAAGACCGTTCGGGTATGTATCATTTCAATCCATAGTGAAGAACTTGAAGTGTGAGAACAGAATATAAAATAACAAAACCATAAATAACATGTCATGGCATATGATCATAACAGGTATAACATCAGGTGGAATAACATAATATAAACATAAATAAAATTACAAACTTGCATATACATATCCATACAATTCAAATGGCATCAATTCACCAAAATATAAGTATGTAGTCAAGCGTGATTACTCACCTTCTTTAGCTAGAGAAAATGATTCCAAACAAACACAAAAACTACGAATAAGCACGACAATCACGAACAAGCTTGAGTGGGAGGAGAATCCAAATCCAAAACTTAGAAAAATAAATAAAATACATATATAAATAAATAAATTTACATAGGAAAATAAAAGTAGAAAATTTTATTTTATAAAATACATGAGAGGTATAGCCTGAGGGTTTGGCTCGGGTTGGGCAATTGGAGAGGTGGATGGTGGTGATGGCCGAATTAATTGAAGGAGAAAGGGGAAAAAGGAAGGAGAGGAGGTGGTTTGGCCTAGGGTTTGTCACAACTAGGTTTAGGGTTTGGATAGTGGAAAGGTGATGGTTATGGAGAGGAGAAGGTCGGCTTTGATTGGAGAAAAGAAAGGACGTGGAGATGGCAAGGCATGGCCGAAATTTTGAGGAGGAAGGAGGGAGAAAAGAGAAAAAAAGTATAGAGAAAATTGAGAGGAGGAAGAAGAAACTTACTGTATTTTTCTGAGCAGGAGATGAGAAATGAGAAAGAGGAGTCAGGAAATAATTTTGTACGTACAGTTTCTCAACTGATGACTTTTCAAATGAACAGACAAAACAGGTGACCTTTAGAATACCCTAGCCCATTAGTCTAAGCCCAATAACAAAAGAGAAAATAAACCATGAAAATAACTGCGTGTAGTACGCTGAAAACTGCAAATTTGGAGAAGTAAAAATCAGGATTTTACGAAACGAAAAGCAGGAAAAAGGTTAGAATCAAATCCAGCTTCATAAAAAAAGAATAAAATTTTAAATTTTAAATTTTCAACAGGAAGTCAAACTTTGACCAAAGTTGACCAAAATTTAATTTTTCAAAAAAATCTTTATTTTATTAAATTTGGAAGAACATTTCACATCAAATCACAAAATATATTTTAAAATTCCAAATTTATCCATTTTAAAATAATTAAAAATCAAAGTTTCAAATAAAATTCTATTTTAAATAATTACAGAATTTACGGGTTGTTACACTCTCCCCCACTTAAAACTTTTTGCCCCCGAAAAGGAATGAGACACAGGAAAAGCAAGGAAAGAAAAAGATAGATAGACTAACGAATAGTACCTGGAACAAACAATTCCGGATTCGAAGCACACATGCTCTCCTCCGTCTCCCAAGTACAATCCCGATCATCAGTACTCCACTGCACTTTGACCAGGTTGACAGATTTCCTTCTCAGCTGCTTCGTACCTCTATCGATAAAACAAAGTGGCTTCCTCTCGATAATAAGGTTTGGCTCAACATCCAAACTCTCGAAAGTAGAAGGTTGAACAATTAAAGATGAATCATGAAGATACCTACGAAGATGCGAAACATGGAATACATTATGCACTCCAGAAAGTTTCTCAGGAAAATCCAAACGGTAGGCTAAAGAACCAACTCTCTCCAAGATGCGAAAAGGACCAATGAACCTAGGAGCAAGCTTCCCCCTCCGACCAAATCGAATCACATTCCATAACAGAGAGACCTTAAGGAAAACCTGATCACCAATAGAAAACTCCAAACTCCTCCTACGCCTATCAGCATACTTCTTTTGCCTATCCTAAGTAATCATCATCTTCCTCCTGATCTCCTCAACCTTCTCAGATGCCTCTAGAATCATATCAGGACCAAGAACCAAACGATTACCGGACTCAATCCAGCAAGATGGAGATTTGCAAGGTCGTCCATAAAGAGCAGCAAATGGAGCCATTTCGATACTATCCTGAATTCAAAAGATGCAATAAAGTAAATAAATATTTAAGACAACCTTACATAAAATTTGAGATTATACCTGATAACTATTGTTATAGGTGAATTCAACGAGATGGAGATGATCTTCCCAAGATCCTCCATAATCAAGGGCACATGCACGAAGAAGATCTTCCAAAATCTGATTCACTCTTTCTATTTAACCGTCGGTCTGCAAATGGTAAGCAGTGCTCAGATTCAGGTGAGTACCTAAAGCTTCCTGAAAAGCTCTCCAAAACTGACTGGTAAAGATGGGATCTCTATCATAAACAATACTAACAGGAACACCATGAAGACGAACAATCTCTCTCATATAAATCTCAGCCAAACTCGAAGCAAACGATTAGATCTGACCGGAATGAAATGAGCTGACTTGGTCAATCTATCCACAACTACCCAAATACTCTCATTACCTCTCCTACTCCTCGGTAATCCATCAATAAAATCCATAAAAACCTGTTCCCATTTCCAATTGGGAATCTCAAGGGGTTGCAATTGTAACGACCCAGAATTTTTGATAATTAAAATTCGAATATTTAATTGATTTTAAATATTAATAAGTGGAATTAATAAGTCGGATAATTTAAAATTCGAATATTGAGTTAATTGGATAGTTAAATCAATAATTTAATAGTGAAATTCCAGAAATAATTTAAATCTCGATTAAATATGATTGAAAATGATTTGTAAAATTTTATTTAATCATACTGGAATTATAGAAAGGTTATAGAACTTTTAAAATTGAATTTGGAGTTAATCTGTGAAAATGGAATATTTTAATATTTAATTATCGACTGTAAAAATAGCCAATTTTCGAACAGTCTCAGAATTGAACGAAACCAGTTCCATTGGATCCGTAATATTGTATTATTACCGGATTTCAAATTTCGTATTGATCGGAGTTGTTGTGTGACCATAAAGTAAGTAAACGTGTTGAAAATTTTATGGAGATCAATTTAAATTTAAATTTGTATTTAGTCAACATCAGCACTTTTGGCCTCAACTCAAAACACTGTAGCCGGTTAACTTCAGCACGCAAATGTTTTCTCTCGTACAAAATACCATCATCTCGTTCCCTGAAATCACGTCTTCTTCTGCTTCGTTCATTTTTAATATCCCTTCTCGGTTCAAAACCAAACAAAAGAAAAATAAAACGAAAGAAGTAAAATGGCAGCCGAGTCTCTTTACAAACAAAAGAATTGAAGTCGAGTATTTCGTTCCTCTTCAAAAATCTATTTCCCTCGTTCGTTCAAAAATCAACTGAATCAATGGCAGATCCCCCAAACATTCTCCTCAGTGTACGAATCGCGATCGAATTCAATGGTGGCCGCGAGATTCAATCGGGGGAGAGACATCGTGATGGAGGCGCACGCGCGCGTGCTCGCGCGTGGGAGAGGGCAGCTCGGGATCTCGTTCGACTGCGTAAAATCGCCTTCAAATCAAAAGGGCGAGCGCGTGAGCATTGGGGGAAGTTCGACGTCATGGGAATCGATGTCGCGATCTGTAGGCGTTAGGGGAAGACAGCAGCAAATGGAGGCGCTCGCGTGGGCCAGAACAGATCGAAGGTGGTGTCGACACTCGCGATGGCGCGTTCATACGAAGCAAAGTCACGCTGGGGAAGTTCGTCACGGTTGGCACTTGCGATGTCGAGGCGATTTCAGGGGGATGGGGTTCGATCTGGGGTTCATCGAGTTGGTTCAGGCAGTGAGGTATAATAGTATCTTTATTTTAATTTTTGTATAAATATTTTAAAAGGGAATTTTTTTTGTTAAAATCAAATTTCCAGTTTAAGAAATTTTATATCACTGCTTTGTTTAATTTATTTAGAAAGGAAGTTTGTAAAAAAAAAAAAATATAATAATAATAATATTAAATATATATGTATGTAGGTTTAAAATATATATGTAGTTTAAAAGGAAAATCATTTAAAGGAAATTTTATATAGATTAAGATTTGAAGAAGGAAAATTTATTACTATTTTATTTTCAGAAAATAAAAATATAAATGTATTATTGAGTTATCTAAAATTTATTTAAGTTACTAAAAAGACTTTCTAAAGGGGATTCAGTTAATTTAATAAATTGATAAGAGAAAGTTTGTTAATAAAAATACTTTAGCTAATTTAATTTATCTAATAGAAAATAAATTATTAGATTAGTTCAAATTAAAAGTGTTGATTTATTTAATCTATTGAAAAGAAATTAAAATGTTCGATTTGTTCGAATATTAACGAAATGTATAAAATTGTTTATACCAGGTTACAATCGAGAAAACAAAACTGAAATGGAAATGGATTGCAAAAATAAAAAGCTAAGGTGAGATTTTTCTCACTCAAGAATTGATTGCAGTTATTGATTGTTTGATATGATTGCTATGTTGATTGTGATATTAGATATTTTAGGATATATCTATATATAGCAATATATACATATTGGCATATGTATATATTGGATTGATTGATTCCCGCCTCGTATAGCGGATGAGACCCTATTGCGCCGTTAGTAAGCGGATTTATAAAAACCTATATACCGCGATAATTCCGTACTGGAGCGGAATTGGTATTGTGCTAACATCTTTGGATGCAGGGAAACAGGTTGGAGGGATCCAACTGGACCCCTCACATTGATTGAATTTATTTATACTGTGATATGGATATGTGAATGATTATATTGATGTTATCGACCATATTGATGTCTGGAAAATTGTTGAAAGCTAAAATTTAGCTGAATGGATGTTTGATATCATTGGATTCCAAAAATAAACGAAATTGAATTTTTGGAAATAAAAATAGAAATTTCTAAGTGAATTTGATTTTAGAAATTTAATGAATTCGAAGAAAGGAATTTTAAAGTATAAAAAGTTAATTTTTATAATCTTATCGAATTTATTTCCAGAATAAAGTGAAAATGTTAAATAAATGAATTTCGCATAATCGTGAGTATAAATTGAAGAATTTAATTTAAGAATTTGGATTTTTAAATAGATTGAAAGAAACGATTGAGATTTATTTTCTTAAAAAGGAATTTATTTAAAAGAAGATAAGTTGGAAATCCGATTTGAAATTTACTTGGTAAATTGAAACGATTTGGGAAGTAAATGTAAAATGACTTCAATTTAAAGAATCCATTTAAAAACAGGATATTGAATAATTTGAAAAGAATAAGAATTTATTTTAGTAGTGAAAATAAATTTAGAAATCAATTTGTAATTGATTTGGAGTTAAAGTAGAATTAGAAATTAAGTTGAAATCCGATTTTAGATTCAAAAGTGAATATTTGGAAAAATGAATCCAAATTGAAATAAGGGAATGTGAATTTAAAATGGAAATGATGTTAAAACGATTTATAAAGGGATGAACTTTACAATTGTAAAGTTTTAAAAGAATGATTTTTGAAAATAAATGAATTATAAGTATTAACTTATAAGGTGGACCGTTAGTATAAAAAATTGAGTTACGAATTGAACTAGTTAATAAAGAAGATTTATAAATTGTAGTTTTTATAAATGGAAATAGAATTTATAGACGTGTTTATAAATTCGAAATAGATTGAATTTGATAAATTGAATATGGAAGATTTTTAAAGAAGATATATTCACAATTTTGGACAGTGAATATATTATTGAATAAAACGGATTCATTTTTGAAGAAATGATATTTTAAAAATGAAGTTAAATTGTTTTTAACGATGTTTTAAAAATGTGTTGAATATCGAAAACATAGATTTCAACAGTTCTTGTTGAAATAGACGTTTTCGAGAAATTTAAGGAAATGATGGACTATAACACTGTTGTTATAGTAAATGATTTCCGAAAGGAAATGTTTTGATGTAGTATTGGGATTTATATATCTATTAAAATCTCGAATCCCTATACTAGTGATTTTTGAGTTGTCGTAACGATGTTTTACGTAACATTCGTTTTGACTCAAATAAATGTGTTTAAAGAATGATTTCCTTAAAGAATGAATATATACTTAATATTGATTTAAGTATATCGAGTATTTTCAAATGTTGAAAATAAATGATTTGTGAAATACTTATTATTAAATAAGTATGGAATTGTTTTTCCAATATGAAATGAACTGTTTTGAGATTTTATTTTCAAAGATAAAAAGAAATGGGGAAATTGATTTGAAATTGTTTTCAAACGGTTAAGTGTGGAAATTTTATATCTAGTAAAGATATTTTGGAAGATGAAATAATTTGGAAAATTATTTGGAATCTGATGATGTTGCGCATCTTTATTGATAGTTAAATAACCGACTATCAATATTTACCTTTAGATAGGTATTTGTTGTGAATTGGATGAATTTGAATGCCACACTTATTTTTAAATAATCGCTCACTATTCGGGTTAACCGGGAAAGGACCATGGGGTCGTATAACCCATTCCGAATATGTGATACGTCGTTATGAATCGCATTTGAAGACCGGTGTTGAAGACCGGATATTTTTGAAAACGGAAGGATTACCGTCGAGTTACTCTACACCGACTGATCTTCGGTTTAGAGGTTTTATCACCCTTAGTGACGGGAAGTCCTGACGTGATTGAAAATTATCCGGAAATGCAAGGGCTTCGTGAGAAGTGCCTTCGGTTCTGTTCGATCCCGGAACAGACTTGTATGGATTGTGTGTCTGACGTTACAATTTGAGATATAAAGCTGATTTCTTTCAAATACATTTCTGTTGGTGGCGGAGAATTTATTCTCTTAGCTTAACACCCTTCTCTGAGACGTACGAGCTCAGAGGTTATGTAGTTGAAATTTATCAGCGATATATCCCAATTTGGTAACGTGGCATACTGAGTGTTGCTGTGAAATGATCAGTGTTTGATCATTTGTGATATGATCATTTGTTTGATCTTATATCTTTGTGATCATAGGTTGATCATTTTGTTTGACCCGAAGCAGGGCTTTTTGAAAAAGCGTAGCTTTGTGGACGAGACTTCGTCGAGCCTCACACCCCGGAAATGGTCGAAACAGGACGAATGCGGCAAGGTTCTAGGGAGTAGCGCCCCTTAGTGTATGTCATTCCTTCTGGATAAAGGTGGTATCATGGTATGGAGCCCAGATACTTAACCTCTGTGGTTGCTGCACAGTTATTATTACTTTGTGGTTTGTTGGAAATCGGGGATCCTCGGGAAGATCGGTGACGATCGGGGGATGGCATACGCGTGTCAGTAGTTACCTATTTTTGCAGAGGTAACCCGGCCTTGTGTTGGCAGAGATCCGGTTAGGTTCTCGGGTCGTCTATTCCAGGGACGTACCCATCGTGGATAGGAAGTTCCTTAGCCTGACCATTTGTTGGAAATCCAAAGAAACAATACGATCTTGTACGGTTTTAGTTGTAGAACCTATCATTCACTTATGGTGGTCACCACTGTTTGGATGGTAGCTATAGTAGGCATAAGTGCGGAATGCCTATGCTGGCTAAGATTTATATTATACTTTCGAAATGATTTCTACACTATGCACTAATAATAATATCAAAAAGAATTTGATTTTGCGTAGTAAGCATCTTTGACTATCATAAGAAGAAATCTCCTCCAAGTCTGCGTTTGCATTGTGTGTGTGGTGGGAGGTCTTATGGTAGTTTCATTTTCCAAAAGCATTTCGAATTGACTTTAAAGTTATCCTGTTGTTTATTTTAAAGATAAAATAACTGTTTTACGATCTCACACCAGTCACCATGACTGACTCGGAGTTTATTGTTCCCTTCTAAACTCTGGGTGCCCACCAATTTCCACACGGGCAGCCTAGAGTTATATTATCAGGATATTCTGGATATTCTGGAGCTTGGAGATAAGCTGGAGGTCGAGACGTAGTATTTGTATCTGATAGTATTTATTCCGCTGTGTATTCTGTATGAGGACAAGTTTATAAAACTGTCCATTTGTTGTATATTGACTCTGATGATTGATGTATGTATAAACTGATATAGTTCTTTGTTTTAAAAGACTAGTGTTTATCTATTATATATTGTTCCGCTGCGATATGTGAGATTCTGATATTGTCTCTGTTTCTGATGTTGATGTTGTTGTTCTTCTTTCTTTTTCTTCTTTTCTTCTTCTTCTACCTATTTCTTCTTTCTAAAACCCTCACTATTGGAGTTTCCGGCGTTCGATTCTCGGCAGTCGATAAAGTGAGTATCGATGTCGAATTTTCGAAAGTCGAAAATTTCAGGTCGTGACAAGTGGTATCAGAGCATATGGTTAAGCGACAACCCTGCTCTGTTGGGTGTTACTCATTAGAGATAGAGTCAGCAGTACTCTAGAATGAGTTTGAGTGTAATAATAGATATGAGCGCGTATTTGTTAGTGAATATAAAATTGTTTTATATTGTGATGATTGGTTTATTGAGTGGTATATGAACCTTCGTCGGCACAGTCTGCGCAACTGGATCGAAGGGGTTTCTAAACGCTCGAATAGAACAATTCGGCATAGTATTGATTTTAAAATGGGGTAAATGAGATAATTTTGCCCAAAACTATTTTGGTATATAAAAGAATTGATTTTCTGTAAATTATTACAGTATATGGTTGCATGGATGTTAGGAAAGTGATAATATTGAAAGTTATCATTTTTATATGAAATCGAATAAGAAATTGAAATCGTAACTCCAAAGTTGAAGAAATAAATTCACATGCAAATGAAATTTGAGAATGTAAATTATAAATGTAATTTGTAATTTAAAATGAGATTCCAGAGAAGTTTTTGGAAATGTTTTGAAAGGAATTCGTAAATTTTGGAGATTCGAAAAGTTTAAAATCTTTTTGGAGTTGAAAATGAATTTCAAAGGATTTTGAAAAAGTATTTTGGAGAGATAAAGCTCTAAACTCTTTTCGGTCGCTGGAAAATAACTTCGATGATGACCGCGGCATCATTGATGTTCATTTTCGGGTTTCCAGAAGAGAAATTGCTGCCAAATTGTTTTAAATGGATGTTGTTTGAAAAATTTGAAATTTGTTTTAGAAATTCAAAGGGTAATTTGAATTGTTTTCAAAAAAAATGATTTTTGAAATGTTGAAAAAACTCTGGAATGCTATATGGAAATGTTTATGAAATATTATGAAGTCGATAACTTGTAAAGTTTAAGTTTAAATAAAAATCTAACTCAAAAGAAATGAATTCATATATGAATAGAATTTGTGAATATGAAATATTAATGTGATATATAGTTTGAAATAAAGTTCCAGAAAAATATTGGAAGATAAAATTCATAAAGGAATGAAATCAGTAATATGAATGTACAAATGAAATTGTAAATAAGTCGAAGACTTATAAAGTATTTGAAATTCGATTGAAATGAGAATTCGAATTGAAAATGGATATAAATTGTAAAAGAATTTATAAATAGAAATAAAATTCCTTAATGAAATGGAATTGTGAATGTGTAAATGATTGTATAAATCAAGATGTAAATAAATTGATAACTTATAGAATATTTGAAATCTGATTGGAATGAAATTCAAATTGAAGACGAATAAATTAGTAAATAAAACTAATTTAGAATAGTATAGTTATCAACTAAAGATAAAAGATGAGATTGAATTCAAATGGAATTTTTGAAATGTAAAATTGAACGAAAAAGAATATGTAACTTCAATAGCGAATTTAGAGATGATATAAGCGATTTATATTGAAAATTTTGTAATTGAATGTGCAAAATAGTTGAATGTTGTAACTAGATATCATGGCTAGTAGATATACAGGTGTTATAAATTGGATTTGATTTCACAGATAATTTGAATTGCTCGACAAAAGGTACGTATTTGAATTTTAATATGAGTTTTTGATGATTTCTCTCTAGCCGCTTGGCTTTTTCTTTTTCTTTTTGAAATCTGAGAGTCCGGAGGGACGTTTTGTAGTCGTACCGTATTAGCCGCGCAAAGGAGACGCTGGCAAAATTTTTCGAAAATTTAGGGCGTTAGAAAATTTTTGAGAAATTTTAAAAGTTAAAATTTGAATTTAAACTCGAATTTGAATTTTGAAGTTAAACAATGTTGTTTTGAAACTTAGAGTTGAAGTCGAAATGTAGTTGAATGATAACGAATCTTTAAGTAGAAAGATTTGTTTTGATGAATTGATAAAACTATTTAGATTGTGAAAAATAGTAGACGAGTTAAGGACCTTTCTTTCTAACTTGTAATTTCGAGGACGAAATTCTTTTAAGGAGGGAAATATGTAACGACCCAGAATTTTTGATAATTAAAATTCGAATATTTAATTGATTTTAAATATTAATAAGTGGAATTAATAAGTCGGATAATTTAAAATTCGAATATTGAGTTAATTGGATAGTTAAATCAATAATTTAATAGTGAAATTCCAGAAATAATTTAAATCTCGATTAAATATGATTGAAAATGATTTGTAAAATTTTATTTAATCATACTGGAATTATAGAAAGGTTATAGAACTTTTAAAATTGAATTTGGAGTTAATCTGTGAAAATGGAATATTTTAATATTTAATTATCGACTGTAAAAATAGCCAATTTTCGAACAGTCTCAGAATTGAACGAAACCAGTTCCATTGGATCCGTAATATTGTATTATTACCGGATTTCAAATTTCGTATTGATCGGAGTTGTTGTGTGACCATAAAGTAAGTAAACGTGTTGAAAATTTTATGGAGATCAATTTAAATTTAAATTTGTATTTAGTCAACATCAGCACTTTTGGCCTCAACTCAAAACACTGTAGCCGGTTAACTTCAGCACGCAAATGTTTTCTCTCGTACAAAATACCATCATCTCGTTCCCTGAAATCACGTCTTCTTCTGCTTCGTTCATTTTTAATATCCCTTCTCGGTTCAAAACCAAACAAAAGAAAAATAAAACGAAAGAAGTAAAATGGCAGCCGAGTCTCTTTACAAACAAAAGAATTGAAGTCGAGTATTTCGTTCCTCTTCAAAAATCTATTTCCCTCGTTCGTTCAAAAATCAACTGAATCAATGGCAGATCCCCCAAACATTCTCCTCAGTGTACGAATCGCGATCGAATTCAATGGTGGCCGCGAGATTCAATCGGGGGAGAGACATCGTGATGGAGGCGCACGCGCGCGTGCTCGCGCGTGGGAGAGGGCAGCTCGGGATCTCGTTCGACTGCGTAAAATCGCCTTCAAATCAAAAGGGCGAGCGCGTGAGCATTGGGGGAAGTTCGACGTCATGGGAATCGATGTCGCGATCTGTAGGCGTTAGGGGAAGACAGCAGCAAATGGAGGCGCTCGCGTGGGCCAGAACAGATCGAAGGTGGTGTCGACACTCGCGATGGCGCGTTCATACGAAGCAAAGTCACGCTGGGGAAGTTCGTCACGGTTGGCACTTGCGATGTCGAGGCGATTTCAGGGGGATGGGGTTCGATCTGGGGTTCATCGAGTTGGTTCAGGCAGTGAGGTATAATAGTATCTTTATTTTAATTTTTGTATAAATATTTTAAAAGGGAATTTTTTTTGTTAAAATCAAATTTCCAGTTTAAGAAATTTTATATCACTGCTTTGTTTAATTTATTTAGAAAGGAAGTTTGTAAAAAAAAAAAAATATAATAATAATAATATTAAATATATATGTATGTAGGTTTAAAATATATATGTAGTTTAAAAGGAAAATCATTTAAAGGAAATTTTATATAGATTAAGATTTGAAGAAGGAAAATTTATTACTATTTTATTTTCAGAAAATAAAAATATAAATGTATTATTGAGTTATCTAAAATTTATTTAAGTTACTAAAAAGACTTTCTAAAGGGGATTCAGTTAATTTAATAAATTGATAAGAGAAAGTTTGTTAATAAAAATACTTTAGCTAATTTAATTTATCTAATAGAAAATAAATTATTAGATTAGTTCAAATTAAAAGTGTTGATTTATTTAATCTATTGAAAAGAAATTAAAATGTTCGATTTGTTCGAATATTAACGAAATGTATAAAATTGTTTATACCAGGTTACAATCGAGAAAACAAAACTGAAATGGAAATGGATTGCAAAAATAAAAAGCTAAGGTGAGATTTTTCTCACTCAAGAATTGATTGCAGTTATTGATTGTTTGATATGATTGCTATGTTGATTGTGATATTAGATATTTTAGGATATATCTATATATAGCAATATATACATATTGGCATATGTATATATTGGATTGATTGATTCCCGCCTCGTATAGCGGATGAGACCCTATTGCGCCGTTAGTAAGCGGATTTATAAAAACCTATATACCGCGATAATTCCGTACTGGAGCGGAATTGGTATTGTGCTAACATCTTTGGATGCAGGGAAACAGGTTGGAGGGATCCAACTGGACCCCTCACATTGATTGAATTTATTTATACTGTGATATGGATATGTGAATGATTATATTGATGTTATCGACCATATTGATGTCTGGAAAATTGTTGAAAGCTAAAATTTAGCTGAATGGATGTTTGATATCATTGGATTCCAAAAATAAACGAAATTGAATTTTTGGAAATAAAAATAGAAATTTCTAAGTGAATTTGATTTTAGAAATTTAATGAATTCGAAGAAAGGAATTTTAAAGTATAAAAAGTTAATTTTTATAATCTTATCGAATTTATTTCCAGAATAAAGTGAAAATGTTAAATAAATGAATTTCGCATAATCGTGAGTATAAATTGAAGAATTTAATTTAAGAATTTGGATTTTTAAATAGATTGAAAGAAACGATTGAGATTTATTTTCTTAAAAAGGAATTTATTTAAAAGAAGATAAGTTGGAAATCCGATTTGAAATTTACTTGGTAAATTGAAACGATTTGGGAAGTAAATGTAAAATGACTTCAATTTAAAGAATCCATTTAAAAACAGGATATTGAATAATTTGAAAAGAATAAGAATTTATTTTAGTAGTGAAAATAAATTTAGAAATCAATTTGTAATTGATTTGGAGTTAAAGTAGAATTAGAAATTAAGTTGAAATCCGATTTTAGATTCAAAAGTGAATATTTGGAAAAATGAATCCAAATTGAAATAAGGGAATGTGAATTTAAAATGGAAATGATGTTAAAACGATTTATAAAGGGATGAACTTTACAATTGTAAAGTTTTAAAAGAATGATTTTTGAAAATAAATGAATTATAAGTATTAACTTATAAGGTGGACCGTTAGTATAAAAAATTGAGTTACGAATTGAACTAGTTAATAAAGAAGATTTATAAATTGTAGTTTTTATAAATGGAAATAGAATTTATAGACGTGTTTATAAATTCGAAATAGATTGAATTTGATAAATTGAATATGGAAGATTTTTAAAGAAGATATATTCACAATTTTGGACAGTGAATATATTATTGAATAAAACGGATTCATTTTTGAAGAAATGATATTTTAAAAATGAAGTTAAATTGTTTTTAACGATGTTTTAAAAATGTGTTGAATATCGAAAACATAGATTTCAACAGTTCTTGTTGAAATAGACGTTTTCGAGAAATTTAAGGAAATGATGGACTATAACACTGTTGTTATAGTAAATGATTTCCGAAAGGAAATGTTTTGATGTAGTATTGGGATTTATATATCTATTAAAATCTCGAATCCCTATACTAGTGATTTTTGAGTTGTCGTAACGATGTTTTACGTAACATTCGTTTTGACTCAAATAAATGTGTTTAAAGAATGATTTCCTTAAAGAATGAATATATACTTAATATTGATTTAAGTATATCGAGTATTTTCAAATGTTGAAAATAAATGATTTGTGAAATACTTATTATTAAATAAGTATGGAATTGTTTTTCCAATATGAAATGAACTGTTTTGAGATTTTATTTTCAAAGATAAAAAGAAATGGGGAAATTGATTTGAAATTGTTTTCAAACGGTTAAGTGTGGAAATTTTATATCTAGTAAAGATATTTTGGAAGATGAAATAATTTGGAAAATTATTTGGAATCTGATGATGTTGCGCATCTTTATTGATAGTTAAATAACCGACTATCAATATTTACCTTTAGATAGGTATTTGTTGTGAATTGGATGAATTTGAATGCCACACTTATTTTTAAATAATCGCTCACTATTCGGGTTAACCGGGAAAGGACCATGGGGTCGTATAACCCATTCCGAATATGTGATACGTCGTTATGAATCGCATTTGAAGACCGGTGTTGAAGACCGGATATTTTTGAAAACGGAAGGATTACCGTCGAGTTACTCTACACCGACTGATCTTCGGTTTAGAGGTTTTATCACCCTTAGTGACGGGAAGTCCTGACGTGATTGAAAATTATCCGGAAATGCAAGGGCTTCGTGAGAAGTGCCTTCGGTTCTGTTCGATCCCGGAACAGACTTGTATGGATTGTGTGTCTGACGTTACAATTTGAGATATAAAGCTGATTTCTTTCAAATACATTTCTGTTGGTGGCGGAGAATTTATTCTCTTAGCTTAACACCCTTCTCTGAGACGTACGAGCTCAGAGGTTATGTAGTTGAAATTTATCAGCGATATATCCCAATTTGGTAACGTGGCATACTGAGTGTTGCTGTGAAATGATCAGTGTTTGATCATTTGTGATATGATCATTTGTTTGATCTTATATCTTTGTGATCATAGGTTGATCATTTTGTTTGACCCGAAGCAGGGCTTTTTGAAAAAGCGTAGCTTTGTGGACGAGACTTCGTCGAGCCTCACACCCCGGAAATGGTCGAAACAGGACGAATGCGGCAAGGTTCTAGGGAGTAGCGCCCCTTAGTGTATGTCATTCCTTCTGGATAAAGGTGGTATCATGGTATGGAGCCCAGATACTTAACCTCTGTGGTTGCTGCACAGTTATTATTACTTTGTGGTTTGTTGGAAATCGGGGATCCTCGGGAAGATCGGTGACGATCGGGGGATGGCATACGCGTGTCAGTAGTTACCTATTTTTGCAGAGGTAACCCGGCCTTGTGTTGGCAGAGATCCGGTTAGGTTCTCGGGTCGTCTATTCCAGGGACGTACCCATCGTGGATAGGAAGTTCCTTAGCCTGACCATTTGTTGGAAATCCAAAGAAACAATACGATCTTGTACGGTTTTAGTTGTAGAACCTATCATTCACTTATGGTGGTCACCACTGTTTGGATGGTAGCTATAGTAGGCATAAGTGCGGAATGCCTATGCTGGCTAAGATTTATATTATACTTTCGAAATGATTTCTACACTATGCACTAATAATAATATCAAAAAGAATTTGATTTTGCGTAGTAAGCATCTTTGACTATCATAAGAAGAAATCTCCTCCAAGTCTGCGTTTGCATTGTGTGTGTGGTGGGAGGTCTTATGGTAGTTTCATTTTCCAAAAGCATTTCGAATTGACTTTAAAGTTATCCTGTTGTTTATTTTAAAGATAAAATAACTGTTTTACGATCTCACACCAGTCACCATGACTGACTCGGAGTTTATTGTTCCCTTCTAAACTCTAGGTGCCCACCAATTTCCACACGGGCAGCCTAGAGTTATATTATCAGGATATTCTGGATATTCTGGAGCTTGGAGATAAGCTGGAGGTCGAGACGTAGTATTTGTATCTGATAGTATTTATTCCGCTGTGTATTCTGTATGAGGACAAGTTTATAAAACTGTCCATTTGTTGTATATTGACTCTGATGATTGATGTATGTATAAACTGATATAGTTCTTTGTTTTAAAAGACTAGTGTTTATCTATTATATATTGTTCCGCTGCGATATGTGAGATTCTGATATTGTCTCTGTTTCTGATGTTGATGTTGTTGTTCTTCTTTCTTTTTCTTCTTTTCTTCTTCTTCTACCTATTTCTTCTTTCTAAAACCCTCACTATTGGAGTTTCCGGCGTTCGATTCTCGGCAGTCGATAAAGTGAGTATCGATGTCGAATTTTCGAAAGTCGAAAATTTCAGGTCGTGACAGCAATAATCCAGCGGTCTTCTGATGATCAGTCTTAACCTGCTGACAAGTCGCACATCTACTGACAAAAAGGGAGATATCACGCTTCATACCACTCCACCAATGCAGCTTCTTCATATCCTGATACATCTTCGTCACACCCGGCTGAATAGAAAGTCTGGATCGATGATTTTCCCGAAGTAACTCTTGCCTCAATCCATCGACATTCGGGACACAAATCCGATTATTAATTCTCAAAATCCCTCTATCATCGATCTGAGCTCCACTTCCATCATGGCTACTACCACCAATCCTGCTACGAACATTCTTGATGTGCACGTAAATGTGCATATATTTACATCCATATTTTATCTCTTTTTATTTAAATAAACAACATATTTGGGCATTTTTACATGTTAAAACCAAAATTCGATTATTTTCAAACCATCCTATTTTCATCTTCATTCAGGGGCAAAATGGTCATTTGTGTGCATGTGTTAGTTTAAGAATTTTTACTTGGACAATTTTTATTATTTTTATAGGATATTTTGGTACTTATGGAAGTGAGATTCATGATGATATATGCATGCACAAGGAAATACAAAGGAATAAAGAAGAAATAATTCAAGTTCAAGATCATGGAGGACCCCACCCACTTACCTAAATGTACAATTGTGAGCTAATGGACAACTAAGTGGAGGTTAAAGCTTCATGCACTTTTAATGAGGGATTAATTAGTGGCTAATGGTTACTTGGTGGCCACACTTCCTAAAGGGCGGTTTGGGAAGCACCCTAAAAATGGAATTAGGGTTTTATGCATGTTTAAATAGCCCACTTGTGTACTTGAAAAGATCATCCACTCTTTCATTTTACTTAGGAAATTAAGAGATCAAATTGTAAGCTCAATGTTCTATGAAATAAAAATGGCTTCCAAGCCTCTTTCTTCTCTCTTTTCTTCATGCTTTTCTTTGTTTTATTGTTAATGTTTATTTCTATGCTCTCTTTCCTTTAATGTTCATAGCTTAGATTTACATTTATGCAAGTAGTGTAGCTTTAATTTTTATGCAATTAGGTACTAGTTAATCTCTCTTTCTTTCTTTGCTTAGTTTTCATTTCTTTGCTCTTTCATGTTGAAATTTATAAGTGTTGCTTCAATGCCACAAATGAGTAGCTAAACCCTTCAATTTAGGGTAATGAAGCTCTCAAATATTATGTAATTTCAACATTTTATGATTTATGATCTCATTTGGTTTATGCTTCATGAAGTGAGTTTTGATGCAAGTTTATACAAGTGGGTTTGATAGCTTACATTGCTTATGCAAATGAGCTATTCTTATTCAACATAAACACAAGTTGCATCATCATTTGCTAATCCATTTTTGATTTTGAAATGAAAGTAAAAATGAAATTTGATGATCTATATTACTAGTTACAATAGTAAATAGATCATACTTAAAATAACTTTTGCTTTGGCTTCATTTTCATGAAAATTATAAGTGGTATAATTGTTGTATTATAGTTTGATGGTTTGAGTTATGTTAACTAATAACATAAACAAACCATACTTATTATAAATGCAACACTTATTTCACTTAATATCAAAGTTAGAGATCATAAATTCTATGTTTGTTGATTTACAAAAATATTAGAGTGGATTTGCCTCTAAATTGTTCTCTAGTTTAATAGTTTTTTAAATCATGTTTTAATTCTAGCTTTAGTAGTTAACAACTTCATTTCACTTTGGTCTAATTTGATTGAATAGATTTTTTTAAAATCTCATCAATTCCCTGCGGATCGACCCGTATTCGCCACGTACTACAAAGTGTACGTCGTGCGCTTGCGGTAAATTTAATTTGAAATTTATCGACGGTTTTCTAAACCGATAGAAATTCCATCGATTAACAATTCTCCTTAATAAGCCTAAGCATCTTATCCTCATCCTGCTTAGCAACAATATGATCCATAAGAGGAGAAGAAACAACAAGCTGACACAACATCGCCTTCTTCCGACTCAAAGCATCGACTACAACATTAGCTTTCCCTGGGGTATAGTTGATGTCGAGGTCATAAGAAGCAAGAAACTCAAGCCACCTAACTTGTCTCTAATTCAAATCCTTCTGGGTGAAAATATACTTCAAAGACCGATGATCGGTAAAGAGCTCAAACTTAGTTCCCAAAAGATGATGTCTCCAAAGCTTCAAAGCAAAAACCACGGCCAGCAATTCCAAATCATTAGCAACATAATTGGCTTCATCGGTCTTCAACTGAAGACCGGCATAAGCAATAACCTTCCCATCCTGCATCAGAACAGCTCCCAAACCTTCTCGACTAGCATCAGTGTATACCATTAATCCCTCATTTCCATTTGGAACGGTAAGAACTGGTGCGGAAGTAAGCTTGCGCTTTAACTCATTGAATGCAGCTTCACACTTATCATTCCATTTAAACTTAGCATTCTTACGAGTCAAAGCAGTGAGAGGTGCAGCAATCCAAGCAAAATTCTCAATGGATCTCCGATAATAACCGGCAAGGCCCAGAAAGCTACGGATATCAAATGGAGTCCTAGGAATTTCCCAATTGTAACGACCCAAAACTTTTAGTGATTTTATTTGTTAAATTAATGTGAAATTTTGTGAAATTTTAAACAATAAAATTTGAAAATAAAAATTTATTATTTGGAATACGTCTATTTTAATATAGCAACTGGTAAATTTTCATCTGATAATATTGAAGTTTATTTTCCTGTGAAATTTTATTTCAATTTAAACCGGTTAATAACAGTGAATTTAAAAGTTTTCCGAAATCAAAATATGTCAATAGGAGAAAATTTATTCAGAGCATTCTGAATCAGACTGCGAAATTCGTTTCGCGAAATTTGGACTTCTACTGCTCCGTTTATCTTAATTCTGGCAAAATAGCAGCATTTTCGGTACCAATTATCGACTTTTGATCGGATGATCGTACCACAGATATCTGCGTACCGTTTTGATCATCTCGTCGTGTTGATCTTTGTGATATATTCACTTCTGTATTTTGATTTCCGGAATGCTGCAAAACCCGCGTAACGAATCACCGTGTCAATAATTGTTATTTTGAACCTTTGGTTTCTTCTACCCTGATTTTATCAACGGTCATTAACATTTTTATCTCCTGGAATTCAGGTGCGGCTTTCGTCATTCCTCCGTTTTTAAAACCCAACATTTATTTTCTTTTCAATAGATTCCAAAACGTATGGCTTCTCATCATTCTCTGGTTTCAATTGGCAAGAAGTAATTCAAGTTTATATCCTATCAAAAGCCTAGCCTGTTCATTTTCTCTTCCTCTATCTCGGGTCATCCTATCACTTTTCATTTTACATAAGCTCAAATAATTTGCTTTCATTTCCTATTCCATTTCGTACCCTTTCACCTTGGAATCGAAGCAGCCCCACCTCCGCCTATCACCTTCCAATCATCTCGAGCCACCCCATCCCCCTCTCACCGTTAGCCCTGCTTCCCCACTCTCTCATGCCTCAACCAAGTTCCTCCTTGCCGAGAAACACATCACAGCACACCAAACCCCACAACCTCCATCTCAGCCATTTCCGCGACCCTGACCACTGCCGACCGAGATCTCTATCCCCTCCGGCCGAGTTCGCCACCATCATAGCAGTCGTAAGCCCTTCTCCTATCTTATATATTTGATTTATGTGTAAAAGTTCACGTATTCATTCTTCTCCTTTTGTATTTTAGGTAATATATATAGGTTATGTTTATATATATTTTACAAGTTATATTCTGTGAAGATTTATATATATATATTAACTTTCGAAATTTTGTTTGGTTTTAAAAAGATATTTTATACACTTTGATATGATAAATTTTATACATATATGCATAGATTTTTTTAAGTAAATTATTTGTTTATTTATATTGATTTTTAAATTTATATATGTATGGTTATGTGTTATGAGAGTTGATACTAGTTTATATATCAAGTTTGCGGCTTCAAAGCAAGTTTATACTGGTTACATACATGTGTAGTATAAATTATGCTCATAGTATTCATATAAAGAGAAGTATATAGGTTATATTATAGGGAAGTTATGTATATAAGTTAATAATGAATATTTTATAAACATGTTACTAGGTAGGCTTAGATATTGATATTTGTATATATAAGCTGTTCTTAAAACATACAGGTTTCATAACTTTTGACTCGGAAGGAAATATATATACAATATATACATGTAAATTTATATGGCAGTTTGTATATTATTATATAATTTTGCATATAACCTATTGTATATGGATTCCTAACCTATATTATAGAGTCTGCATATGTTATCTTCTTGCTTGTTTTAGATTTCGATCTAAAGGCTGTTACAACGTGATATGCCTACTATCTATTTGTTTGTTGTTCTGACCTATGTTCCGCATATGATTTGTGCATATATTTTTATAATAATTTTTTTTATGTGATAAGTTTATTTAAGTTACTAGTCTATTAATAGTAAAATGATATGTTAGTAAAGTTTACATTTTACTTGTACAAGTTTAGTTCTGTATTGACAAATATATACTCTGATATATAAAGTTATTCAGAAGTATTATTACATAAATATTTGCAACAATTTACAAGACAAATATTAGATGTTGAAATATTTTATAAATTGTTAAATATAAGTCTGCATATTTGTCTATATAGTTTAAGTGTTCGCCTATACATTTTAATGCATGTGTTAGAATTTATAATATGATATATAAGTTTGGTTGACGATTTCTTTTATAAGATGTATGAGTGTATACTTTATTTTATATGTATGGGTAAATATAAGTTTGAAAACAAAATATATGTTTTTAAAATTTATTTCAGAAAACATATATATATATATATATATATATTTAGTTTAATTTATATCAACTGATTCAATCGTTCTCATCAATTTCTCATTATCAGCTTTGATCGTTGAATTCGTACCGATTTTTGCTTTGCTTCGATTCATTGTTCAAATTTCGGTGTCCTTATCAGTGCGCGTATCCGTGTCATCTCCTGTTCTCTCTAGCCTCGAAAGGTGAGCAATCACTCACGATTAACGTTCTTGTATTTATTAAATTTGATTTCAATTGAAACGACAATTGAAATATGATGCTGTAGTTATTTAAATTGTTATATATGTTATTATCTGTATATGTTCACCTGTGACATCTGACACCAGTATCTAGTATTATATGCCTGTTATTACTATTATTTGTATCTGTTCACCTGTGACATCTGACACCCGTATCTGTTATTTATACTGATGATATATGCCTGTTGTTGTATTTTATATTATCTGTTATCACTCTACAAGTTCCCTGTTAGTATAGAATTCACTATGGGTTGAAATGATACATACCCGAACAGACTTTAGAATAGGAGAAAATCGTTATGGGTTGAAATGATAAACCCAAGCGATTTTCATCTGAATTAAAATTGGGATTACGGGTTGAACTGATATCTACCCGTATATATTTAAATTTCTGATTGAAATGATAAATATCTGTATCACTTTACCATATGCTAGAAATATATACAAACACCGTTGGTCCATATATTTAAATATTTTGAAATAAAATTCTATGGAGTTGGGAAGAAAAATTTATATTTTTATAGATTTTGGTAATAATTTGAACAAATTAAGGTTGGGAAGATAATTTGAATTTAGTTGAAATGTATTCATTAAAGAATTTTATTTAATTAAAACGATTTGAAACTTATTGAAATTGGAATTTAAGATATGACTTATAACTTGGGTTTGATTTAAGTGACTTAATAAATATTTCTTGTTTAAAATAAAGTTAAAGAAATATTTAGTAAAATGTAATTTAAGGCTAGTTAAATGATATTGAATTTATTAAGTGAATATTCCCTGATTTAATAATAATAAAGTTAAATCAAGAGCTATATGAAACGGTTAAATTTAACTTTGAAATGTTGAGTATTAAAGTTTGAAATATATTGAAAATTTAAATGGTATAATTAGAACTGAATTGAATTGATGAATAGAGCTTGAATAAAATTTAAATTTGGAATTTGAAGTTGATTTGAATCAATTTGCGAGACTTGAGAAAATTAAATGCTTTACTTTATAAATTAATTAATATATATACTATCTTGGAAAATAGTTATATTTGAAATGAAATGATATTTGGGTTTTGAAGTATAAATTAAATTGAAATGACCATGGTGTTATAATGTATATTTCCATCTTGTAGATAGTTCTGCAGATCTTAGAGGATGGTTATCCCAAACATCCTTTAAGTTACTGGTATTTCAATTGATATTTCACTTGAGTTGGATTTATTAGTATAAGAATGTAAATCCTGACTCGAGTGTTTTGTGTTTTGCTTTACGCTCGGGTCAGACCGAGTGATACAGCAATGGAGACTAACCTTTGGAGTTTGGAGCTTCGTTTGGAGATCCAACCATCGATTCAGCTTTCAGCTTTCCAGTTGATTTGTTCAGAGAGGTCATCTATTCGTACTGAAGACTTCACTGTATTCGAGATATTTTGTTGTATTTTATTTGTAACTCTGATGTTTATATAGTAGCTTCATGAACTACTATTTTATCTATTCCGCAGCGTATTATTGTATTACTCTGTGTCTGTGATTCTGTGATTGATTTATTTACTGTATTTGCTGAGTTTTGCCAAATTTTTATTACAATCTATTATTTTGAATTATTCAAGTCAGACATGTGTGTTTGCCTATGCACCTGGCGGGTGCAGCATGATAGGGGGTTCTCGCATTTGGTTTGGTAGCGAGCGGATGACTCTTACTCCTACATGTCCCTGCGGGGTTGGTGCAGTCGAGAGGCTGGCTGTAAAGGCAGAACACAGGTACTGCTGTATGCTACGGTGGGCGTTACCCCACTGACGCGGTCTGTTACAGTTGGTATCAGAGCGAGGTTCTCTAGGCGAAACTTAGCATATATTGTAAATTTATTTACAGAATCACTTACGTTTGAGTTTAACCTCTTCCTTTTGACTCGATTTCCTTTGAACTTTGGAACGTTCCCTACGGTTCCAAAATTCATTCTTGTCTCTCTCTATTGGTATTCTTTTGATTCTGGAGTATCCCATAACTCCACTTCGAAGGATCTCTATGGGAATAGGCAATCCCGCCGATCTTTGAATGTTTTGTAAAGGGGTGAAACTCCTTTACAATTGGCATTGATTCACCGGAGATTTATATATCCCTCGGTTTTGATGTTGCCATCTCTTGATATGCCGAATTCTATCTTTGGCGACCGGATGTCGATTTGCCTTAGATTTCTGCATCGATTATATTCTTGAAGTCACGGTTGACCCGGTTAAGGTCGCCCGCGATTTATATAAGTGTATCCATCTACTGTTTTGTAATTAATTATCTTATTTTCGTTCGAAATTATCTTCGAATCAGAATCCTATTTGATTAGAGTCCCTCTAATTTGAATCTCTGTCTTTGTTTGAAATCCATTCTTAAATCATTCTTTGAAAATCGGGTTTATACGTACTTTGGAAATTGTTTTATATATCGAAATTTTATAAGTATGATTATATTCTATATATAAAAGTGAAAATGTTTTCGGTAAGGATTATATATACCTTTTAAAAATAAGAATTTGAAGTTTTGAAAGGATTTGAAATTTTGAAGTTATATAAGAAATTGATTTATATAAAAAAAATTGATTTACAACTAAAGGATTTTAAATTTGAAATTCGAGAATTGAACTCCGGTATTTTGAAATTGGTTTTAAGATTTTGAAATATATAATAATAATATGATTTAAAAGTATTTTCCGAATAAAAATGTTTCAAATGATTTTAATAAGTTTCGAATGATTTCAAAGAAATTTCAAAAAAAGTTTGAGAAAATAGAAGTCCAGAACCCACTTATGTCGCTGGAAAATAATTTCGGTGATGAGTGCACGCATCATCGACATTGATTTTCGAGTTTCATAGTGGGGGAGAGGCCACTTTAGTAGCATTGCTACGTGAGTGATTTTTGCGAAACCAATTTTGATTTCAAAATTTTGAAGTATGATTTGATATTCGAAAGATATATGTAAATGTATTTGAAACGATTTGAAATGAGCCGGTGTTTAGTCCTTGAGTTTCGGATTCGATATAACCCCATCTATTAAAATTGATTTACTGATTTGTTGCTGATTTCCAACTGTTGAATTTGAAAATGATTTCTTCAACTATTTTGAAAGTTTGAGCACTTCCAAATCAAGGTTAACTTTTCAAAGCTAAGAAATTTTGAGAAGTACAAAGTATATAAGTTTGGTATGTATGTTAAAGTATGTAGTAATATGATTTAAATAAGTTGAAACTGTTTTGTTAAGTAAATGAATAAGACTATTTTGAATTTTTCTAATATGAAATTTAGATTCGAAATGCTTTGGAAAGAATTTGGTCTTCAAAATATTTTGAATAAAATTTAGTTTAAATGTTTTAACTTAGTAACAACTTTATGAAACTATATATTTAACAAGTTGGAATAAATATATAAGTTGTACGTCTGCTGTTTTATTCACATAATTAATTTGATCCAAGTTTGAGTACACGAGTTCGAGGTGGATTACACCATTTCGTGTTAGGATTTTTCATTCGATTCTTGATGGCGAATATTTGATATGGATTTTGGGCTCAATTCTAGAATTCTCTATCATAGTATATGGCTATGCAAGGAGACTGATGGCTTCTAGCCGAGAAACCATATCGAAATCCGCATTAGGGAAGTCGAATGGACAATACTAGTTCGAAAGCGAACTTGTGTGATCGAGCGAGCGATCAAAGGTGATTCTGCGAAATGATGACGTATGTACATCTTATATTCTAATATCTTTGATATATTTTGACGCTGAAATTGAAAGCTGTCGGGTTAGAATATCTTTATTTACTAAAAGAAAAATTTCCAATTTAAATTACAAAGATATATAACCCATAAAAGCAAAGATATTCAATCTCATATGGCTCTTCATACAACGAAATTTATTTTGAAAATTTGATCCTTATATAAGATGGACCTTATGTTAGTATAAGATGATTTTGAAAACATTTGATTTTGGAAATGAATTGGTTGACTTAAATTATATTGATTTGGAAATTTGGATTTATTTTCTAAATCTATTTTGGAAACTTTGAAACTAAAGATATTTAATTTGAGAAGAAATAATTTGGTGAAATTATATATGATTTTGAAATTGAACTGATATTGAAACAAATTGAAATTTGAGAACCTTGTGCTACTAAATACTTGATTTGGGAGTTATCGAACTTATATAAAATTGATTTGTATGAGTATTAAATTGATTCGAAAACTATGGATTTGAAAAGGGTACTCAATTTGAAAAGTGAAATCTTATATAATTAAAGTCTATATAAGTATGATTTGATATACTTTTGATTTTGGAAAAGTATTTGATCTGAAAATTAAATCTTATATATAATGGATTTTATATAAGTACGATATTTGAAAGTGATTTGAAAAGGTACTATATGATACATATTTTCGAAGTAAAGATATGGAAAGTGCCTTCTGCTTGATATCCGATTTGTGGCCACATCTTGGATTCATTCTATCGATATTATTCTCTCTGATTTTGGTTTTCCGGATATGATACTCGAGTGTCCTTCGAATTCCATGGCGTTACCCATGGTCTTACGATCGTGACTGCATAGCGCAACTGCTTGGCTGAGTCTTGCCTAGGGGTACGGATTGTTTCCTGGGGGATCCAGGCGTAACCATTGTGTATCCTGCAATCTGTGTAGGTCGCGAATAGTAGCGCAAATGCTTGGCTGAGTCTTGCTTGGGGTACGGATTGTTTCCTGGGGGATCCAGGCATAACCATTGTGTATCCTGCATTCTACTAGTCATCATGGCGTAACTCGTAGGGCTGAGAAAGCTTACGGATATGGATTGTTTCCTGGGGGACCCAGGCGTAATCATTGTGTATCTGCGAACCATGGTTGGACAAAGGTTTTGTTCGTTTTGTTTGGATTGTACTTTCCATATCTGTTTTTAAAAGTTTTCCAGTATTTTCACTGGGTGTTGAAACAAGTCTACTAAGTACCTGGAGAATTCTAGTTTTGCGCCTGATCAACGCACTACCAGAGTCTACAGGAACAAGGATAAACTTGTTGAAACATCGAGTTATAAAAGTATTTTCGAAAGAAAATTTGTTTCGTTATAAAGGTATTTTATAATAAAAGTATTTCCAACAAAGAAAATTTTGTATCAATATTTGGAATCAAAACCCTTATGGTTCTAAATTAACTATTCATGCCCGATACTATTCCTTGAATCTACCTTATCTGCTCAGCTTTATTTATTCACCTATATTCTGCTTTTCCAAATCCTCCTTCTTCTCCTTGTTGACTATATCCTTTTAAATATTGTTTATTTATATACTATATGGTTTAATAGAAAAAAAAACTTTAGTGTTATAAATATTTTAGAAGTTATTAATTAAATAAAACATATTTAAAGAAAATGATTATCGATTTATTAATAATGTTGAAAAGTATCTTGAGATAAATTAATAAATTTATGAATTATGGATTAATGTTTTCAGATAGCTTCTTTGTAAATATAAGTAATAATGTAAATAATTGTTTCAAATAGTTTTCATATTTATAAAGATGTTATTTAAACATATAAATGGTATTTATAAAGGAAGTAGGAAATTTTACAAATGAGTTTTGAAAGTATTAAAGATAATTGATTTACAAATAAAGTTTTCAAAGTAATATTTCAAGTAAAATTTGTATAGTTTTAAATTAATTATTTAATCTTGACTTTCAATCTAGTTTTATTTCTGGTTGTTCTATTCTCCTACCTCCTTCCTTTTCGGGGACGAAAAGTTTTGAGTGGGGGAGAGTGTAACGACCCAAAACTTTTAGTGATTTTATTTGTTAAATTAATGTGAAATTTTGTGAAATTTTAAACAATAAAATTTGAAAATAAAAATTTATTATTTGGAATACGTCTATTTTAATATAGCAACTGGTAAATTTTCATCTGATAATATTGAAGTTTATTTTCCTGTGAAATTTTATTTCAATTTAAACCGGTTAATAACAGTGAATTTAAAAGTTTTCCGAAACCAAAATATGTCAACAGGAGAAAATTTATTCAGAGCATTCTGAATCAGACTGCGAAATTCGTTTTGTGAAATTTGGACTTCTACTGCTCCGTTTATCTTAATTCTGGCGAACTAGCAGCATTTTCGGTACCAATTATCGACTTTTGATCGGATGATCGTACCACAGATATCTGCGTACCGTTTTGATCATCTCGTCGTGTTGATCTTTGTGATATATTCACTTCTGTATTTTGATTTCCGGAATGCGGCAAAACCCGCGTAACGAATCACCGTGTCAATAATTGTTATTTTGAACCTTTGGTTTCTTCTACCCTGATTTTATCAACGGTCATTAACATTTTTATCTCTTGGAATTCAGGTGCGGCTTTCGTCATTCCTCCGTTTTTAAAACCCAACATTTATTTCCTTTTCAATAGATTCCAAAACATATGGCTTCTCATCATTCTCTGGTTTCAATTGGCAAGAAGTAATTCAAGTTTATATCCTATCAAAAGCCTAGCCTGTTCATTTTCTCTTCCTCTATCTCGGGTCATCCTATCACTTTTCATTTTACAGAAGCTCAAATAATTTGCTTTCATTTCCTATTCCATTTCGTACCCTTTCACCTTGGAATCGAAGCAGCCCCACCTCCGCCTATCACCTTCCAATCATCTCGAGCCACCCCATCCCCCTCTCACCGTTAGCCCTGCTTCCCCACTCTCTCGTGCCTCAACCAAGTTCCTCCTTGCCGAGAAACACATCACAACACACCAAACCCCACAACCTCCAGCTCAGCCATTTCTGCGACCCTGACCACTGCCGACCGAGATCTCTATCCCCTCCGGCCGAGTTCGCCACCATCATAGCAGTCGTAAGCCCTTCTCCTATCTTATATATTTGATTTATGTGTAAAAGTTCACGTATTCATTCTTCTCCTTTTGTATTTTAGGTAATATATATAGGTTATGTTTATATATATTTTACAAGTTATATTCTGTGAAGATTTATATATATATTAACTTTCGAAATTTTGTTTGGTTTTAAAAAGATATTTTATACACTTTGATCTGATAAATTTTATACATATATGCATAGATTTTTTTAAGTAAATTATTTGTTTATTTATATTGATTTTTAAATTTATATATGTATGGTTATGTGTTATGAGAGTTGATACTAGTTTATATATCAAGTTTGCGGCTTCAAAACAAGTTTATACTGGTTACATACATGTGTAGTATAAATTATGCTCACAGTATTCATATAAAGAGAAGTATATAGGTTATATTATAGGGAAGTTATGTATATAAGTTAATAATGAATATTTTATAAACATGTTACTAGGTAGGCTTAGATATTGATATTTGTATATATAAGCTGTTCTTAAAACATACAGGTTTCATAACTTTTGACTCGGAAGGAAATATATATACGATATATACATGTAAATTTATATGGCAGTTTGTATATTATTATATAATTTTGCATATAACCTATTGTATATGGATTCCTAACCTATATTATAGAGTCTGCATATGTTATCTTCTTGCTTGTTTTAGATTTCGATCTAAAGGCTGTTACAACGTGATATGCCTACTATCTATTTGTTTGTTGTTCTGACCTATGTTCCGCATATGATTTGTGCATATATTTTTATAATAATTTTTTTTATGTGATAAGTTTATTTAAGTTACTAGTCTATTAATAGTAAAATGATATGTTAGTAAAGTTTACATTTTACTTGTACAAGTTTAGTTCTGTATTGACAAATATATACTCTGATATATAAAGTTATTCAGAAGTATTATTACATAAATATTTGCAACAGTTTACAAGACAAATATTAGATGTTGAAATATTTTATAAATTGTTAAATATAAGTCTGCATATTTGTCTATATAGTTTAAGTGTTCGCCTATACATTTTAATACATGTGCTAGAATTTATAATATGATATATAAGTTTGGTTGACGATTTCTTTTATAAGATGTATGAGTGTATACTTTATTTTATATGTATGGGTAAATATAAGTTTGAAAACAAAATATATGTTTTTAAAATTTATTTCAGAAAACATATATATATATATATATATATAGTTTAATTTATATCAATTGATTCAATCGTTCTCATCAATTTCTCATTATCAGCTTTGATCGTTGAATTCGTACCGATTTTTGCTTTGCTTCGATTCATTGTTCAAATTTCGGTGTCCTTATCAGTGCGCGTATCCGTGTCATCTCCTGTTCTCTCTAGCCTCGAAAGGTGAGCAATCACTCACGATTAACGTTCTTGTATTTATTAAATTTGATTTCAATTGAAACGACAATTGAAATATGATGCTGTAGTTATTTAAATTGTTATATATGTTATTATCTGTATATGTTCACCTGTGACATCTGACACCAGTATCTAGTATTATATGCCTGTTATTACTATTATTTGTATCTGTTCACCTGTGACATCTGACACCCGTATCTGTTATTTATACTGATGATATATGCATGTTGTTGTATTTTATATTATCTGTTATCACTCTGCAAGTTCCCTGTTAGTATAGAATTCACTATGGGTTGAAATGATACATACCCGAACAGACTTTAGAATAGGAGAAAATCGTTATGGGTTGAAATGATAAACCCAAGCGATTTTCATCTGAATTAAAATTGGGATTACGGGTTGAACTGATATCTACCCGTATATATTTAAATTTCGGATTGAAATGATAAATATCCGTATCACTTTACCATATGCTAGAAATATATACAAACACCGTTGGTCCATATATTTAAATATTTTGAAATTAAAATTCTATGGAGTTGGGAAGAAAAATTTATATTTTTATAGATTTTGGTAATAATTTGAACAAATTAAGGTTGGGAAGATAATTTGAATTTAGTTGAAATGTATTCATTAAAGAATTTTATTTAATTAAAACGATTTGAAACTTATTGAAATTGGAATTTAAGATATGACTTATAACTTGGGTTTGATTTAAGTGACTTAATAAATATTTCTTGTTTAAAATAAAGTTAAAGAAATATTTAGTAAAATGTAATTTAAGGCTAGTTAAATGATATTGAATTTATTAAGTGAATATTCCCTGATTTAATAATAATAAAGTTAAATCTAGAGCTATATGAAACGGTTAAATTTAACTTTGAAATGTTGAGTATTAAAGTTTGAAATATATTGAAAATTTAAATGGTATAATTAGAACTGAATTGAATTGATGAATAGAGCTTGAATAAAATTTAAATTTGGAATTTGAAGTTGATTTGAATCAATTTGCAAGACTTGAGAAAATTAAATGCTTTACTTTATAAATTAATTAATATATATACTATCTTGGAAAATAGTTATATTTGAAATGAAATGATATTTGGGTTTTGAAGTATAAATTAAATTGAAATGACCACGGTGTTATAATGTATATTTCCATCTTGTAGATAGTTCTACAGATCCTTAGAGGATGGTTATCCCAAACATCCTTTAAGTTACTGGTATTTCAATTGATATTTCACTTGAGTTGGATTTATTAGTATAAGAATGTAAATCCTGACTCGAGTGTTTTGTGTTTTGCTTTACGCTCGGGTCAGACCGAGTGATACAGCAATGGAGACTAACCTTTGGAGTTTGGAGCTTCGTTTGGAGATCCAACCATCGATTCAGCTTTCAGCTTTCCAGTTGATTTGTTCAGAGAGGTCATCTATTCGTACTGAAGACTTCACTGTATTCGATATATTTTGTTGTATTTTATTTGTAACTCTGATGTTTATATAGTAGCTTCATGAACTACTATTTTATCTATTCCGCTGCGTATTATTGTATTACTCTGTGTCTGTGATTCTGTGATTGATTTATTTACTGTATTTGCTGAGTTTTGCCAAATTTTTATTACAATCTGTTATTTTGAATTATTCAAGTCAGGCATGTGTGGATTATTGTCGATTTGAATGGTCCAAAATAGCGGGTCGTTACACCAATCCTAAAATAGAATAGGGAAAAATAAGAACTACAGAGAAAGATAAAATTACAAAAGAAAGAGGAGAAGAAAAGATAGAAGAAAGATTCAAACTAGAATGGAAATCCTAATCAAAGAATTCTATAAACAAGGTGGATTCGAAAGGAAGGAAATTCTAAGAAAATTAGATTTTAAAACAAGAAATTTTTTTATCCAAAATAATCCTTTAAAATCATTTTATACTTAAAAATACGTTCTCTCACAAAGAATGATTCTTAGACTGATTTTACTCATTCTATGGTATTTCTACCCTATCTCTAATGAGTTTTTGCCCCGCAGGTTAAGGTTTGCCTAAAACCAAAGCTTTGATACCAACTATAATGGGACAACGCCAGTGGGGTAACGCCCACCGTAGCATACAATGGTACCAGTGTTCTACTTTTCCAGCCAGCCTCTCGATTGCACCAACCCCGTGGGACATGTAGGAGTAAGAGTCCTCCGCTCGCTACCAAACTTGAATGCGAGAACCCCCTATCATGCTGCACCCGCCAAGTGCTAAAGCAGACACACATGTCAGACTTGAATAATTCAAAACAACAGATTGTTAATAAATTTTGGGGAAAATAAAATCAATTATAGAATCACAGACACAGAATATCAGAATAACTCGCAGCGGAATAAAATAAACATAGTAGTTCATGAAGCTATTAGATACAAAGTTTCAAAAAAAATACAAAATACCAGAGTCTGAAAACAGATACAACAGAAAATCCAAATACATAGGTTCACTAATACATAAACAAAGCTGAATGGAAATAACTGAAATAGAAATGACAGATAGATAAATAGCAAAATCTCCAGCAGATCTCTAGCTCCAAAAGATGAATCCAAAGCTGTGATACTCATGCTGACCTGAGCATAAAGAAAAATACAAAACACTCGAGTCAGGACATACATACTTATAAAATGTAAATCAACTCAAGTGAATTGTAATAGGAATGCATTAGTAACTTAAAGGATGCTTGGGATCGCCCATTCTTTAAGGATCCATCAATCTATCTACTATGTAGTAATATACGCTATTATAATAATGTATAAAGTAAAGTAAACTATTAAAATAGCGTTAAGGCGTTACCCATATCGCCATTAACACATTTTATATATTCCCATAAACTATATAGTACCGTATTCTCCCCCGTACTGGGCATCGTCAGAGGGCACTCCATAGGTATGGTACAAAACAAACTCGTATAGGTCTCGATAAGGTAGGTGACATGGCACAACTAGGCAATGCTAGGGTAGATATACCAATTACACTTCCGAGCTGGTGGTAACACATAGCAGCAACTACCGCTCACCTCGAGCCACACTCCCAAACCAAAGCTGCGCACCAAATCAATCACAAAGTAATAGAATGGCAATCGAAGGAATGTATCCGATCGGAGGAGGTACCTCACTTGGCCCGTCGATTACTCCTGTTTTAGCCACCTTAAGCTAACTCATGGGAGTTAGGTCCGCGTATATACCTCAAATAGAACGTCATCACCATCCTACTTCATTCTGGAATCTCCATCGCGTACACAGTTGTTAAAGTGGTTTTCAGAATTGCAGAGAGTATGGCAATTTCCGATCCCGGTCTCTTTAACAACCAAACGTTATAATAACCCGTGGTTATTTCATTTCAAATGGTTTATATTTCATATCAAAACATATTCATTTCAAAATCACATAAATCCAATATCATTATTCTTTCAAATAATGTTCATTCAAAAGTTGTAACACTTTCAAAATTTATACATTTAATTATAACAGTGCGAAATCATAAAAATTTAGAAACCATAGCACTTTAAATAAGCAACCTTTAAAATCGTAGAAATTCGAAAACATTTCATGTTAGAAGTAGTAGCATTCCGAAAACACAACCTTAAGTCATCATAGCATTTTTGGAAAAAATGATACTTAAGAAATCATAGCATTTTGGAAATGTAACCTTAAGGAATCATAGCATTTTTGGAATGTAATACCTCCCACTTTAACATTTCATAAAATCAAAATATTTATATACTTACAATTTTTAACATAGTTATTTATCATTTCTATTTTATTACACTAATTAATTCATTTGGACATTAACTAAACCATGCTTTTAGTTAAATAAACTTTTTTATTGAAATTTCCAATTTAAAGTTGAATTTCCTTATGTTAAGTTAAAGGTATATTATTAACTTACATTTTATTATTACAGTAAATAAAATTTATTGTTTTAATCATTTAAAATGTACCATTACATCAATTACCACTTACATGTTAACAGTACACTATTAACTTACATTTTCTAATTACAGTAAGGAACATTTATCATTTTATTCAATATTACATAAATTAAAACTTACATGTCAAATGTACGTTTTAACTTACATTTTTATTACAATAAAGAGCATTTATCATTTTAATCAATATCACATTAATTAAAACTTAAATTTTTATTTCAGTAAAGAGCATTTATCATTTTAACCAATATTACATAAATTAAAACTTACATGTCAAATGCACGTTTTAACTTACATTTTTATTACAATAAAGAGCATTTATCATTTTAATCAATATTACATTAATTAAAACTTACATAGCAAATGTACGTTTTAACTTACATTTTTATTACAATAAAGAGCATTTATTATATTTATTTATTACCCAAATTATACCATTACATTTATTAGCACCTACATGTTACAATACCTTATTAACTTACAATTTATTATTACAATAAAGAACATTTATTATATTTATTAGCCAAATTATACCATTACATTAATTAGCACTTACATGTTACAATACATTATTAACTTACAATTTATTATTACAATAAAGAGCATTCATTATAATTATTACCCAAATTATACGATTACATTAATTAGCACTTACATGTTCCAATACATTATTAACTTACAATTTATTATTACAATTAAAGAGCATTCATTCTATTTATTACCCAAATTATACCATTACATTAATTAGCACTTACATGTTACAATACATTATTAACTTACAATTTATTATTACAATAAAGAGCATTCATTATATTTATTACCCAAATTATACCATTACATTAATTAGCACTTACATGTTACAATACATTATTAACTTACAATTTATTATTACAATAAAGAGCATTCATTGTATTTATTACCCAAATTATACCATTACATTAATTAGCACTTACATGTTACAATACATTATTAACTTACAATTTATTATTACAATAAAGAGCATTCATTGTATTTATTACCCAAATTATACCATTACATTAATTGGATTATTAAATTTCAGATAACCTTCATATTATAAATTAGATTCCAAAAATTTACATTTCCAACCATTTATTTCTTATAAAATTCAATACATGTAAATAAATGTATAAAATCTATAGCAATCATTACATTAAAATTTAAGTTGAAATCCATATATTAAAATCTAAAATACTTAATAATTTTTAGAAAACTATTTTAAAACCAACCACGGAGTCTGTATAAAATTTTCTAAACTAGGTTCAAGTAATTACGGATTTATATCATTTCAATCCGAACTTATTAAATTTCCAGGTTTATATCATTTCAAACCCTCAATCCCAAGTCAAATAAAAATTGCTCAGGCCTATCATTTTGGCCCATAACAATTTTTCCTTAATCTAAAGACCGTTCGGGTATGTATCATTTCAACCCATAGTGAAGGAACTTGCAGTGTGAGAACAGAATATAAAATAACAGAACCATAAATAACATGTCATGGCATATGATCATAACAGGTATAACATCAGGTGGAATAACATAATATAAACATAAATAAAATTACAAACTTGCATATACATATCCATACAATTCAAATTGCATCAATTCACCAAAATATAAGTATGTAGTCAAGCGTGATTACTCACCTTCTTTAGCTAGAGAAAATGATTCCAACTACGAATAAGCACGACAATCACGAACAAGCTTGAGTGGGAGGAGAATCCAAATCCAAAACTTAGAATAATAAATAAAATATAAAAGTTGAAAATTATATTTTGTAAAATACATGAGAGGGCTAGCCTAAGGGTTTGGCTCGGGTTGGGCAATTGGAGAGGTGGATGGTGGGGATGGCCGAATTAATTGAAGGAGAAAGGGGAAAAAGGAAGGGGAGGAGGTGGTTTGGCCTAGGGTTTGTCACGGCTAGGGTTAGGGTTTGGATAGTGGAAAGGTGATGGTTATGGAGAGGTGAAGGTCGGCTTTGATTGGAGAAAAGAAAGGAGGTGGAGATGGCAAGGCATGGCCAAAATTTTGAGGAGGAAGGAGGGAGAAAAGAGAAAAAAGTATAGAGAAAATTGAGAGGAGGAAGAAGAAACTTACTGTATTTTTCGGAGCAGGAGATGAGAAATGAGAAAGAGGAGTCAGGAAATAATTTTCTACGTACAGTTTCTCAACTGATGACTTTTCAAATGAACAGACATAACATGTGACCTTTAGAATACCCTAGCCATTAGCCTAAGCCCAATAACAAAAGAGAAAATAAACCATGAAAATAGCTGTGTGTAATACGCTGAAAACTGCAAATTTGGAGAAGTAAAAATCAGAATTTTACGAAACAAAAAGTAGGAAAAAGGTTAGAATCAAATCCAGCTTCATAAAAATGATAAAATTTTAAAATTTAAATTTTCAACAGGATGTCAAACTCTGACCAAAGTTGACCAAAATTTAAATTTTCAGAAAAATCTTTATTTTATTAGATTTGGAAGAACATTTCACATCAAATCACAAAATATATTTTAAAATTCCAAATTTATCCATTTTAAAATAATTAAAATCAAAGTTTCAAATAAAATTCTATTTTAAATAATTACAGAATTTACGGGTTGTTACACATTTCGAAGTGTACTTATAGCGACTATTTCGCTTCAAACTTTTGCACACACACTTCCACATCAAATACAACCAAACCAAACATGTATGCACAAAGTCAAGGCTACGTTATATGTTTTAGAGTGCAATACAAGTTATATATTACATATACATTTATCATTTGCTTTCAAAAGCAAGAGGGGTCCAAACTCCAAAGTTATAACTTCATTAGTTTACTTCATAACTTATATTAATACACAATTATAAACACAATATTAACTTTTTAATGATGAGTTGACTCACCCAACCCCTTGCTAACATCAAGCACAAGCACTCAGGAATACTAGAACACTTCCTACCATTACAAAACAAGCCAAAGACTCCACTTTTCTTTAAAATTGCTCTCGGCCTCCCTTGCTCCCTAAAATAGCTCATGCCCTTGATTGATAATAGGGCTTATGCTCATTTCCTTCCACGTTTGACTTGCTATTCCATGCTCCTATATTGCGCTAGGAGCTTTTGCCAATGTTTTGTGAAGTTTGGTATTGATCTTCATTGTTTTTAGAAAGTAAAAGAGAAAAGAAAGAAGATGAAGAAGACATTGTTTTTATGTTTTAATTTTGCAAACCCACTTTGTGAACAAATGAAGAGATTAAATAGACTTTAACAAGAGGTCAAAACAACCTCCTAAACCTTCTTGGCTAGCCAAGAAAGCATGCTTTCGTCCATGTGCTTACTTTACACATCACACTCCTTAACTTAGCCCTTAAGTTTCCTTTCCAAAATATCTTCTAACCCATGACATCACTAATGCAATTAGTTAGTCATAACAAAAAAAATATTTTTAGTTGCTAATTAATGACACATTAATATATTAGACATGCCCAAAAAGTTCGAACAACTTATATCGAGTAAAAATCTGTTTATCGATCAAACGATTTTTGACCACATTATCGATATTCCTTCAAAATATTTATTTTTGTAAACACATTTCAAAAACAAGTTTACCACCATGTGTTATTAATTAAAAGGGTTAACCAAGGTTATAAAATCACTTTAAATATGTTTAATCCAAGATTCAAATATTTATATAACTTAGATATTTAAATACGAAGTGTTCAAAATTCCAGGTCGCTACATTCTCCTCCACTTAAACTATTTCGTCCTTGAAATTCCAACACAACCAATTAACAAAAGTAACCAGCACATATCAATACTTAATAGTATTCAAAATTACTAGCAAAGAAAGCTCAAGGTTTGCTCAGGTTTAAAAACCCTCTCATCGCACAAGGACGATAAATAATTTACTAAGTGTACATTACGCTAAAAACCTCAGGTTCTTACTTAGAAGATTATTCATGCTACCTCAGAGCAAAATAAAAAGTCATTCCCTGAACTCTCTTAAACCAACAAAACTTTGCTCACGATTAATGTTCTTTTATTAATAAATCCAACTCAAGTGAAATAGCAATTGAAATACAAGTAACTCAAAGGATGTTGGAATAACCATCCTTCAAGGATCCGTTAAACTATCTACTTATCGTACACTACTACATAGTAGATAGTTTAACGGATCCTTAAAGGATGGTTATTCCAACATCCTTTGAGTTACTTGTATTTCAATTGCTATTTCACTTGAGTTGGATTTATTAACTCACCTTTCGAGGCTAGAGAAACATGAAGTGATACGGATACGCACACTGATATCGAATTGCGAAGCAAAGCACGATAGACACGATTTCTAAATATGAATGAGATGAGTGACGAATTTCGAGCATATATTAAGCCTGTACTGCGTGCATGGACCATCCGTACGCGATGTTTGATCTGATCATTTGCTCGATTATATGAATTTCACTTCCAAACTAGTATAGATCACCTGACCTCTCTAGTACGGACTCCGATACATAGCCATATACTATGATAGAAAACCTCAAGATCATATCAAGAATCCATCTCAAGTGTTCGCCATCGAGAATCGAGTGAAAAATCACTAGTACAAAAAGTGCATATTGCTTTGCCTCATTTGAATCGGTTGAAGTAAAAACTGATGCAAATAGAACTATTTGCATCAGTTCTATCTTAATAACCGATGCAATTGGTACGTGGAAAGCAATAGGTAATAAAAAATAAAATTTGCATTAGTTGTCACCAACAACCGAAGAAAATACATCGATGCAAATAGTTTTAGTCGCATCGGTTTTAAAGTCAACCGATGCAACTACATTAATTTGCATCCCTTACCAACATAGTTTTGTTCGGTGGATCCAAAATAATCATTAATTTGCATCCCTTGTCATTCCAAAGTATTCACTTCCCCTCTCTTACCGTTCCATTTCAAGTCACGAAAACAAAAAATGTTCCATGGAAGCTCCATCCGTGCTCTACAAACATCTCATCGTTCTTCTTGTCTAATCAACATTTTTCACCCGATCCTCTTGTTTACTCTAGATCATGCCGATTCTCTTCGAAGTTCATAGCCAAGTAATCTCCTTGTTTCATCAATCTCTCTATTTTCTGTTAGGGTTGGTTCTGGAAAAAAATTATTTCAATTTTACTTGAATCCGTTATTATTGTCATTTTTATGTTAAAACCGATTCTAATTAGGGTTTAGCTTGTATGCTTAATTGGAACATTTAGGGTTTTATGATGATTACAATTAGGGTTTTTATGTTGGTTCAATCCTTTGTCGGTTTTGATAGATTACTACTGGGATTTTTATTGACCACTCAAATTTTAGAAAAGTTTTTTATGTTAGCTATGTCAATGATTTTTGTTTTCCTGAGATTAATATAAGGAAATTTTAGTCTCAGTAGAAACTTACCTCCATTATTTAAATGTGAAAAATCATTTATTATTAATATTAATTAAACTTTAAACTTTTTCGGTATTGGAACTCAAGCTTTAATGTTGGCATATATCACTGTTGTTTATGTATATATAATATAATTAATTAGAACCTAGGACATAAATTCTGGACAAAGTAATATTATTTTTTATTTACTATTTATGAAATAATGACAGTTGATGTTTTTGTATGTTGTTAGGTTTTTTCTTCTTCTTTTTCCTTAGACTTATTGAACTGAGCATTGTTTATATAGGCTAAACGACGTTTGCTTGTTTCTAATACACCTTTGTGTTTGTGTTTAACAATAAGACCACCCTTTACTCCATTAGCATAAATTATTTTATGAGAGGTTTTGAGTTAAGATAGATGAAACTTAGTGAACATACGGTTTTCATTGCTGTATCACAGTACCAATAAATTCAATTTGGTTTAGTGCAGTTTATAGATTACAAAACTTTGCTACAAATTAAGGCAATGCATTTGGGTCATATTAGGATTATACAACCCGCAATTCTTCTCAACTCCAGGTGGTTCTCATTTTCATTAAACATAGCCAACAAGTAAGCCTCTATATTTTTTATGTTTTCCTTGGTGTCTCTGTGTAACGACCCGCCATTTTGGACCATTCGCATCCATTATAAGTGTATAGGTAGACACTCATGCCGGAGTTGAATTGCTCAAAATACCGCGTTGTTAATTTAAATTGGCAAAACTGAACATATACAGTAAATAAATATAATCACAGATCACAGACACAGAGTAATAAATGCAGCGGAATTAAAAAGAGATAGTAGTTCATGAAGCTACTATATGAATATATAAATACATCAGAGTTTACAACAGAAGAGAAATACGATACATCAGAGTTAAACCAGATACAACGGAAGAGTAACCGATACAAATCAGAATACATCACTGGAATCATCGAATATCTGAAAGCTGGATAGATAGCTGGATCTCCAAGCGAAGCTCCAACTCCAAAGGTGAGTCTCGAAAGCTGAACTACTCAGTCTGACCCGAGCGTAAAGCAAAATACAAAACACTCGAGTCAGGATTAACATTCTTATATTAATAAATCCAACTCAAGTGAAATAGCAATTGAAATACAAGTAACTCAAAGGATGTTTGGAATAACCATCCTTTAAGGATCCGTTAAACTATCTACTAGGTAGTAATATACGATAAGTAGATAATGTCTATCAGTAATATAAAGATATCAAAATAGCGTTAAGTCATGGCCCATTCCACCCTTAACACATTTTTATTCCCACAAGCATATACAAGACCGTAGTTTCCCCAAAACCGGAAGTCACCAGAGGGCAATCCATATACTCAAGGTACAAAACAAATTCGTAGTGGTCGCGCATAAATGGAATACAAGTATGACAAGGCACATGAGGCTATACCCAAGGTAGTGATACTACCGTTCGCCTGATCCGGGCTGGTGAGAACGCAACGCCGCAGCGCCCGCAACACCGTGAGACAACACTCCCAAAATCAAGGGTGCACCAATCGACAATAAGTATAAGTAGTTCGAAGAAGTGTGTCCACTTGAGGTATCAATCCTCCATTGGCCCGGCACAGCTCCTGTTTTAGTCATTTCCAATTTGACACAAGTGTCAAGGCTATCCATTATCGTTCTCTTTCTTCAGTCATCACGAACACCATTCCAACCACTTCATTCTGGATCATCACTCCGCGTATAGTTATTAAAGTGGTTTTCGGTTTAGATAGAGAGTATATCCATAACCGAATTCCGGTCTCTTTAATAACTTTCGTAATTATTACACCGATTGGTCGTTTATTTATTTCAAAACCAAATCAATTCAATTTCAAATAGAATTCGTAAACCAACAATTTATTTGTCTTTCAAAACCAATTTCCAATAATTTACGTTTCAAAACTTTCCAATTTCAATTACAACATTTCTATATTCAATTTCAAAGTTTCAATTAAAACAATCCAAATATTCGTTGCATTTCGTATATAAGTTTCATTCCGAAATCATTTAAATAAATTTAATTTAACTTTCACATCAATTTAAACTCATTTATCGATTTTATTCAATATTCGTTAAATTACTTTATCATTCAAAACAATTTCAATTAAAATTTTCAATTCATTAAATCAATTCTTAAGTTCAACTTCATTAAATCAAAATCTACAATTTTGAATTAAATTAAATTCGTCAAATCAAATTCTTTCAATTATAAGTCTTACATTAATTCCAAATTTATCACATTTTCATTTCTTGTTAAAGAAATTCAATTTCACCTATTTACTTACTTAAATAATTTTCCAAAACTTAATTCATAAAGAACTCAATTTCATTTATTTACGAAGTAAAAATTCACTTATTCAAAAGTTCAATTTTCTTATTAAAGAATTTCAATTCAATTTAATCATTAAATAATTCAATCTTATTTAATTATTAAATAATTCAAACTTCATTATTACATAATTTCAAAGTTTAATAATTTCAACTTAATTATAATTATTAAATAATTTCAAACTTAATTATGATTATTAAATCATTTCAAATAATTTCAAACTGTATTATTAAATCATTTCAAATTTTAATTCAATCATTTCTCAAATTTAACAACATTCTTCCATCAATTTCATTGTTAATAATTTGTTTCAGATTATTATATATTAGCATTTTCTTTTCATAAAATTCCAATTTCAAATTCATTTCAAAACAATATTATTTCTTCAAATAAAATCTTCGTTTTATTTTTAAATCAAATTATTTGACCAATCGGGTTTTATTTAATTTCCTATCCTAGGTCAAAATTCAATTTTGGGTATTTATCATTTCAACCCGATTCCAATTCGATTCAAAATCAAAACATAGCAAAGGGAACTTGCAGTGTGATAACTGGGATGGTGTCAAAGTAAATAAACAAGCAATAACAACAATCAATAACAATTCAATAATCAATTCAAATAATCCCGAAATAACCGTATTAACTCGTATTGTTATTTGTACGAATTAATATAATTATTTCTAGAATCTACACTATCATTTCATGTAGATTAAAGATTATCACATTACGGTTTTCACTTGTCATCCAATTTACAATTTCATACATCATCAATTTAACAACACACATTCAGTGGTTCAAGATGTAATTAAACAAATCCTACGTGTTAATAAATTTAACAGTTAAAGGGGTCATATTATACAAATGTCAGTTAATCAAATTTTACATTTAATTATCCTATATCAAGTTCAATTTCATACTATTTATCATTTTAACATTAACAATTTTAACGTCCAATATAAACATCAATAATCAATCAACTATCAGCCAAACTGTATTATCATCGCATAAATAATTAACAGATAATGGTGTTAGATGTCACAGGTGAACTGATACAGGTGATAGCACATAAACAGTGTAAATAACTAACAACAACATATTTCAATTGTCGTTTCAATTGAAATCAAATTTAATAAATAAAAGAACGTTAATCGTGAGTGAGTGCTCACCTTCCGAGGATAGAGAGAGATGACACTGAATTGAGTTACGAATCCAAGCACGAATTTCACAACAAAGAAGGATTAGCTAGAATTTGAACGAAGTCGAGTTCGAGCTGGACCGTTGAAGATAAACGATATGAGTGAATTATATCTATATGCGCATACTATGTACATAACTATTATATATAAAAATCCTATTCTGAACTCAAATTAAAATTTAATATATATAATTTAAAACAAAACATAAATAATAACTACCGTATAAACAAAAATCCATGGTACGCCCTAAATATTTTAATAGTATATCAAATTTACCATTGTATAAAATAAGACATCAAACATGCGTACGCTAAATAATTAACATACATACATTGACTCCTGTAACTATAGTGTATTATTATATATAGTGGTTTGATTCTATATTCATCTGAACTAACAACAAACAATTTTTTTTAGAACACGCAATAAGCATGCAACTATACACATCGTTTTAAAACATGTCATATGCAGACACTTATAACCACATGCAGACCCTTATAACCACAACATATATTTTACAATGCATACTATATATTTCTTCACCGCATAAACTAGACAACAGGTAATATAATACAAATACAAGTTTGTGCATATATACAAGATCACATTCGGTTTAGAAACTGTTGTAAATCTTTGCCTAAAAGCATAGCAAACTAATTCATAAATATAAACTAATATATATATTAACATATCGTATAACTTATGTATTCCCAGATGCAAAACATACTCGAAAGTCCAAAACGATGCAACATATATAATTGTTCGTATAACCTGCTATGCATATAAACTTCTATATTATATTATATCAGTTATACAAACTGTATATATATACTTTTTAAAAAAAAATGTAACAAACTGAACCTATACATATTATAACTTATGTATAATAAATGAATATACACTAACATATTCAAACAGCCTTAAATATATATACACTCCTTTCAGTAAAATCTCTAAACATACTATATAACATACAAAACTTAATTATACCTGTACCAAAAAGAAAGGAGGAGAGCTCGACACAAGAGATAAAGGAGGGGCAGATCGACCAATGGCTGTGGAGGCACGGGATGAGCTGGAATGGGGATAAATGGAGGGAATAGGCCGAGGTTGGTGTGGCCGGTTCAGGCGAGCTGCCGCATGGAACAGTGGAGGGAAGGCGCTGCCGGGGAAGGTTTGGTCGTAGCTCGATGGGTTGGGAAGTGAGTGGTGATGGCGGACAAAAAGGGAAGTGGTAATAGGTGGTGGAAGTGGAGGAACTACACGTGGGGATGGGGTACTCGGATCTGATGGTCGGCATCTTTGGGCTACCGTGGAGGAGTACAGTCGGGTTATGGATGGGTTGTTGGCTGTGTGATATTGGGTGTGGCGGATCTGGCGGTTGAGGAGGCGAATGCAGCATGTGATGGTGGGCCATAGGCTGTGGGGCGTGTGTGTTAGGTGTTGTGTGCGTGGGAGGCGAGGGGAGATTGGAGGAGGGGTTGGGTTCACGTGGGGAAGGAGATGGTGGGTTGCTGAACGTGGATGGCGTGGTGGGATCTCAGTGGTGGTTGTCGAGTAAGTGTGGGCGAAGCTGTGCTGGTGGAGAGTGGAAATGATTTCTATGAACAATAGTGAAAACAAAGATGAAGTTAGATATAAATTAAAGTTTGATAATTGCTTGAGAGAGAAGGACGTAACCTGTAGCTTTCTAACAAAGAAAAGCCAGAGACAAATGTATCTTGAACTTATCTCTTATCTCAAAAAGTAGCTGGTTACCATTGTAAATGAAAAATGTGATCCAATCAGAGAAGCAAGAGAATGAAAGGACAGAAGTAAATAAATGTTGAACCAGTAGGAATAGAAAACGCAAACATGAAAATTTATAAATTTATGGCACACAGCTGGAAAAATTAAAGGCAACGGCTATTGGGTTGTACACGATGAGCAGATGACTAGTCACGGGAAGTTTAAAAGCTCAAAATTTCGAAACCGCTACGGTTGACCATTTTACGGTTTCGTCATGAACCAGAAACTTCAAAATATAGAAATAAATATACCGTTGAGATCAGCACGACGAGATGATCAAAACAGTACACAGATATCAGTGGTACGATTGGATTATAAAAATTCGAATTTTCTAATAGCGGAAAATGCAAGAAAAACGCTGAAAAATAAGATCGACGGAGCCAAAGACGTTCGAATTTGGAAAAACGACAAACTGACATCTTGCTCAGAAGATGGTTTAGAATTTTTCTATGTAAAAATATTTAGGTTTCGGAAACATTTTATTTTCATTGCTTTTTTAACTGATTAAATTAAAGTGAATTTACGCGCGAAATAAATTTTCATATTTTCGGACGAAAATTTACCAGTTGCTATGTTTAACTAGACGCATTCCAAATATCAAATTTTATTTCAAAATTTTATCGTTTAAAATTTCACAAAATTTCAACTAATTACGTTATTAAAACAGTTGAAATTTCCGGGTCGTTACACTCTGCATTTCTTTTTAAACGTCTTGCCGAATTATTGTTATAAATTTTAGCATACTGTAAAGTAGATGCACTTCCACCACTAGATGGCCAACCTGTCTCTGATACCACCACCTGCCATAGTTAACTAATATAAAATAAAAGAGTAATAATATGAAAAAAAAAACTTTTTAAACACAGTTAGTCGATGTCAATGAGATTGACACTATTTTTACATGGTTTAAGGCAGAGAAAGCTATTCCTGTCAGAATTCCAATGAAAGCTCTAGAGATAGATACTCAAACTACACCTTATCATTTTTCAACAATACAAACCTTTTGATTTTTGGGTACATGGAATATTTTAGTTTGCTTGTTTTTATATATGAGAAATGGTGTACATTTACATATTGCTTTTTCACCTCATACTTCAGCTTCATTCAGATTTGTACATTGTGCTCACTTGTGCATGCAAATATATACTATTATTTGTGAGCCCACTTTCTTTATGTTCATAATAATGATAATGATGCTTTTGCTCCTTCAGATCATAATATCCTTGTATAAAGCTCACTATGAGTTTATTTTAGTATGGCTGAGTGAATTTAATTATGGTAGCTAGGTTCTTAAGGCTGATAGATGCCATTCCAAACCCAACATTGTTGATTTTTCAGTATTTTCTTTGTAAATACAGCATAGATGTGTAGAAAAGCATATTGTTATGCATCTATACAAGAAAATTATCAATATACGACACTCTAAATTAGTTTCTTCTCTATATGCTATGATATAAAATATAGATGTAAAGTTGACAAAAGAGGCAGCATTTAAATACATACATACACACATCATTTTCTTGTTTTTCTTGTTTCTTTTCTATCTGTGCTTCTTATTTCCTTGCTCCAAAACAGTGTTCTTTTCTTATTTTTCTATAGCCTTCATGCGATGTGAAACTTGATTTGTTTTTTTAAAAGGATATAAAGGCCAAGCATGGATCACTATAGCATGACAACTCTGCCCATGAAGAGGACTAGGAGAAAAGATCCACTTCATTATCAAAATGGGTTTAGGTATCTTTTTTATTATCACCTTTTTCAATTAATATATAATAGTCCCATATTGGCTATATTTGTAAGGAAATTTGACCGTTTTGTAAGGAAATTAATGTGAAACGTTTCCTTCTTCATTATGTGGTACATTAATGGACCGTTTCCTTCCTCAAACGTTTCCTTCCTCATTATGTGGTCAATAGAATCTAAAGGGTTTTCCTATTAATATGCTAATAAATAAAACGGTTATAATCTAGAGCGTTAATTTCTCTCATCTTGATCTTGATGGACGATCAAGATTAAGTCTACAAATCTGGAAATTTGGTCCTCTCTCTGCCTATAAATATTAACCTTTGCCCATCACAAAGGAGATAAGAAAACACATAAAGAAAATATAGGAAATAAAGAGAAACTATTCTCCTTTATCCATTGATACAGCCTTCGACAACAACCATTACTGATTCGTATATAAGATGTCTGGAGGTATGTTTTATTAATTCATTACATATGTGATAATCATGTAATTCTAGATCTTAGGGTTTATATTATTCGCAAGATATAGATTACATGTGGTATCGGAGCCTATTTTAGAATTCATGATTATCCATCAATATATAAAACGAAACTACCAGAATCTATGATATGATGTTTGTAATTTTACTATGATAATGATAATGATTATTAATATTAATATGATTCAAGTTTAATATTCATATTATTTAAGTTCCTACAGTAATCATGATTATCAATATTGTTCTATTTACTGTATTCTTAGATCTGGATCCGGAAAGTCATATTTCCACAAAAGTTAATTTTCTACTTTAATATTTGACCTACTGTATAATATGGAACAACTTATTGTATGCGAATACTTTTCAGAAAGTATACATATTGAAAATAATTGTTTTCTAGTTTGACATTAAATTCATGACCTGGAACTTGCAAGATAATTGTCTATATATGATTTGCAAAATAATTATTTATATGTTAAATTCATATATGGAATTTACTTGGAGTTACTAGACATTTATTATCCTTGCTGTGGATTACTTGAAAGAATGACAAAAGTTTATGCAAAAAAAAACATTAATGTTTATCTCTTTTCTCTCTTATTTTAGTTTTCGCTTCCGCACTTAATTTCCTTGTTTCCTCTGGTCTGATGCATGCAGTCCCGTCCATAGGCGGCTGCTGCTTGCACAATAACGCATGAAACATTAATGTTTATTATTCTTTCATGAGTATGGTTCTACTGCCTACCCACAGGAGGCGCTAAACCTAACCTCTTATTATGACATGTTGTGTTTTATTCTAATAAAGAAGCCTACATTTCTTTTATATCTGCAATTGCAATGCCCTCAAACCTTAATTCGTATGCTATGTCTATCGTCAAACTCAATGGAACCAACTACTCAGAATGGAAAGAGCAAGTTGAGTTTTCTTAAGGCGTACTTGAACTGGACATGGCTCTCCTTAAGGAAAAGCCAGCCCCACTTACTGACACAAGTACGCCTGAGGAAAACAAACTCCATGATGATTGGGAATGATCTAATAGGCTCAGCATGATGTTTATGCGAATGGTGATTGATACCAACATCATAACCTCTCTACCGAAAACTGAAAGCGTAAAAGAATATTTGCAATCCATTGAAAATCGATTCAAGACTGCAGACAAATCCCTTGCTGGGAAACTTATGGCAGATCTTGTAACCATGAAGTTTGATGGTTCTCGCTCAATGAGCGCTCATGTCATTGAAATGATTAACCTTGCTGCCAAACTTAAGAACTTGGGATTGGTTATGGACGATGCTTTTCTCGTCCAATTCATTCTCACTAGCTTACCTCCTCAGTATGAACCATTCAAAATTCATTACAACACTATTACGGAAAAGTGGAGTCTAAATGAATTGACTAACAAACTGGTTCAAGAGGAGTCTAGGCAAGGCTCGCAAAGCATTAAAGTTGCTTATTTCACTCAAGGGGTTGGAAAACAAGCTGGCAAAAAAGAATAACTCATAGCATAAAAGAGCACCACCCAAATCTGATGACGCCACTCAACCATCCAAGAAGAAAAAGAAGGATGACGTCTGCAAATTCTGCAAGAAACCTAGACACTTCTAGGCAGATTGCATTAAGCGCAAAGCATGGTTCGAAAAGAAAGGTAACCCAATGGGTTTCGTAAGTCATTTCGAATCAAATCTTACAAATGTACCTTCTTCTACTTGGTGGATTGATACTGCTGCTAACGTTCATGTTTCGAATTCTATGCAGGGATTCATTACGATCCAAACCACAAACCCAAGTGAGAATTTCATTTTCATGGGGAATAAAGATAAAGCTCTAGTTGAAGCTATTGGAACTTTTCGTCTTATTTTAGATAGCGGTTATCAGTTAGATTTATGTCAAACTCTTTATGTTCCGTCTATTTCCCGTAATTTGATTTATGTAAGTGTACTTGATAAATTTGGATATTCTTTTGAAGTTGGAAATGGAAATTTTAGTTTATTTAAAAATTCTAGTCTTATTGGTTCTGGAATATTAATTGATGGACTTTATAAACTTCATCTTAAACAAAATGCTGAAATCCAACTCACCCTGCATGGAAAAGAAACTAAAAGAAAGTCATCTAAGAATGACTCTTACTTCTTGTGGCATAAAAAAAACTGGGTCATATATCCAGTGAAAGAATCAAGAGGTTAGTGAAAGGTGGTGTCCTACCGGACCTAGACTTCGCTAATATTACAGCATGTGTTGATTGTATTAAAGGAAAAACAACAAAAAACACAAAGAAAGGAGCCACAAGAAGTACACAACTTCTTGAAATAATACATACAGATATTTGTGGACCTTTTGATGTTCCAACTTTTGGAGGAGAGAAATACTTCATCACTTTTATCGATGATTTTTCACGTTATTTCTATCTTTATCTGTTGCATGAAAAATCTCAGTCAGTGGATGCTGTATAAGTGTTCATTACTGAAGTCGAAAGGCAATTAGAAAGAAAAGTGAAAATCATTAGGTCAGACAGGGGTGGTGAATTCTATAGAAGGTATGATGAAACGGGACAACATCCTGGACCTTTTGCTAGACTTCTTCAAAAACTTGGAATTGTTGCACAATACACAACGCCTGGATCTCCATGGCAGAATGGTGTAGCTGAAAGGCGAAATCGTACATACATGGAAATGGTTAGATCCATGATGAGTCATGCAAATTTACCTATATCATTATGGATGGATGCATTACGAACAACTGTCTACATCTTAAATAGAGTTCCAAGTAAGACCATTCCAAAGACTCCTTTTGAACTTTGGAAAGGATGGAAACCTAGTTTAAGACATCTCCAAATTTGGGGTTGCCCAACTGAAGCTAGACTGTACAATCCAAATGAAAAGAAATTGGATTTTAAGACAGTCAGTGGTTACTTTATAGGTTACCCAGAAAAATCTAAAGGATATAGATTTTATTGTCCTAACCATAGTACAAGAATTGTTGAAACCGGCAATGCCAAATTCTATGAGAATGGTGAAATCAGTGGGAGTACAAAACAACAAGAAGTGGTCATTCATGAAATAAGGGTACCCATTATCTTACCCTCTATTTCGAAAGATATTGGGAATCATCCCATTGTTGAACCTGTTCACAATGAGGAAAACCCAATAAATGATCAACAAATCCATAATGAAATTATCACCAATCATAATGTTGATGAAGTACCACAGGAACTAGCATTAAGAAGATCTCAAAGACAAAGAAGATCAGCTATTCCTAATGATTATATGCTTCATCTAATAGAATCTGGAGGAACTACGGACCCAATTTCTTATTCACAAGCCATTAAGGATGTTAATTCTATTAAATGGATTGATGCCATGAAAGATGAACTGAAATCTATGGATAATAATCAAGTTTGGGAAATCATTCAATTTCCGCAAGGACATAAAGCAGTCGGTTGTAAGTGGGTCTTCAAGACCAAACGTGACTGCAATGGTAAAATTGAACGATATAAAGCTAGACTTGTTTTCAAAGGTTTTAATCAGAAAGAAGGCATTGACTATAATGAAACTTTTTCTCATGTTTCCAGGAAAGATTCTCTTAAAATTATCATGGCATTAGTAGCTCATTATGATCTACATCAAATGGATGTGAAAATAGCCTTTCTAAATGGAGACTTGGAAGAAGAAGTCTACATGCATCAACCTGAAGGCTTCATAAATGAAGGACAGGAAGACATGGTCTGAAAACTTAAGAAATCAATATATGGACTGAAACAAGCTTCTAGACAATGGTATCTAAAGTTTCATGAAATCATTACCGCTTTCGATTTCACAGAAAACATAGTTGACCCTTGTATATACCTCAAGTTTAGTGAGAGCAAGTTTATAATTTTGATTCTGTATGTTGATGACATATTATTAGCTAGCAGCGACCATGGTTTATTACGTGAAACTAAGGATTATCTCTCAACGAACTTTGAAATGAAAGATATGGGTGAGGCTTCCTATGTGATAGGAATAGAAATATTCCGTGATAGATCACAAGGAATTCTAGGATTGTTTCAAAAAGCATATATTGATAAAATTCTTGAGAGATTTGGCTTGACGAATTGTTCCTCTAGTCCTGTCCCACTACAGAAAGGAGAAAAACTTGTTCTTGAGTAGTGCCCAAAGACTTCTATGGAACGAGAAGAAATGACCAATTATCCTTATGCATCTCTTGTAGGGAGCTTGATGTATTCACGGGTCTATACAAGACCTGATATCAGTCATGTAGTTGGTATGCTGGGTAGATTTCAAAGTAACCCAGGAATCGCTCATTGGAAAGCTGCAAAGAAGGTACTAAGATACCTAAAGGGAACAAGAATTACATGCTCACCTATAGAAAATCAAGTTACCTACAGGTAACTGGTTATTCTGATTCAGACCTTGCTGGATGTCCTGACACTAGGATCTGCACTCTTGGCTATGTGCACCTCTTATGTGGAGGTGCAATATCATCGAGAATCCAGAAATCTGAGATGCTTTTCGGATCCACCATGATGGCTGAATACATAGCATGTTATGAGGCTTCAATTCAGGGAACATGGCTGCGTAATTTTGTCTCACAATTTGGCACTTTAAGTTTTATCTCTAAGCCACTAACTATCTACTGCGACAATGAAGCTGCAACCTTTTTCTCCAAGCATGATAGGATAACCAAAGGTTCCAAACACATGGACCTTAAATACCTACTACTGAAGCAAGATGTTAAACTAAAGAAAATTATTGTTGAATCGATAAGTACAGACTTACAAGTGGCAGACATATTCACGAAAGGACTACCTCTAAAGACCTTTCAGAGACATACTGATAGCATGGGTCTTGCAGATAGTTCCTAGTTATCTTCTTATTATGCCATTTATTTTGTACTTATCTAGACATAACAATTATTGAGCTCTTAATAATTTAGACATCTTTTATTTCTGTTTTATAATGTGTACACATTTACATTTAGATAAATGATAACAGAAACAGTCTTTTGCTTCAAGACATTATGCGACCATTAAGTTATGCTCATTTACGGTCTAGTTATGAAAGTTGTCAATGTCATAGTACATGGAAGTAAGCATGTTGCAAAATAACGTGTACACGTCATGACTTCCATTGACCACTAGATTAGCCAAGACACTTATGATAACTGACTAAAGAAAAGTTTAGCATATCATGCGCGCCTTATGACCTTAATACGAAAACATTAATGGATTTTACTATTGACCAAGTGGGAGACTGTAAGGAAATTTGACCGTTTTGTAAGGAAATTAATGTGAAACATTTCCTTCTTCATTATGTGGTACATTAATGGACCGTTTCCTTCCTCAAACATTTCCTTCATCATTATGTGGTCAATAGAATCTAAAGGGTTTTCCTATTAATATGCTAATAAATAAAACGGTTATAATCTAGAGCGTTAATTTCTCTCATCTTGATCTTGAAGGACGATCAAGATTAAGTCTACAAATCTGGAAATTTGGTCCTCTCTCTGCCTATAAATATTAACATTTGCCCATCACAAAGGAGATAAGAAAACACATAAAGAAAATATAGGAAAAGAGAGAGAAACTATTCTCCTTTATCCATTGATACAGCCTTCGACAACAACCATTGCTGATTCGTATACAAGATGTCTGGAGGTATGTTTTATTAATTCATTACATATGTGATAATCATGTAATTCTAGATCTTAGGGTTTATATTATTCGCAAGATATAGATTACAATATTAATTTACTTCTGATAAGTAAGTAGTTACTCATGGTATAGGTAAATTAGTCCCACAATTTTCTTGCTGAAATAAAAGGAAGATGGTTTGAAATTTGAACTTTTAATATAGTGTGTGGACAGCGTTTTTATTGGCATTTAACTATATGGAAAATATTTTCATAGAATTATCTAGTAGTCATATGGAACTATTTTTCTATAGATCCAGTAGTTGCATATTAGTGACATGGATGGAAGAAGACCTAACGTATAACCTAGATATAGATGGATCCAAACATGCAGTGAGGACATATAATTTGGTTACACTAACTCAGAGCTAATTGTTTTTTTATTTTACCTTTTGCGTTTATTTCCCTGTACATTGTGCATGCATGTATGTTTCTAATCTAACATATATTTCAATTTCAAATCTTTTCCAATTGTTAAGTTATGATCTAATGGTATATACCCAATTACCAGCACTTATAAGTCTATAGTCGACAAGACTATCTTTAGTATTCACAATGAAAACTAGTTCTCTACAAAATAGATATTTATGAAAAAGATTAGAGCATCATCACTAATATAGATGATGTTAAGCATTAACTATACAAAAAATTATTCTATTGACTATGCTAACCATGTTTTCACTTATGAGCATTTTTCTTAATGTTAGTCAGTGATTATAATGTCAGGCAATATGGTTTTTATAGAGCCTTGACTGCTGCCCATTAATAGGCCTAATGGTTGCAGAAACTGACCTTCTTTTTGTATGAATATCTATTAATCGATTTATAGATATATTTGTTAACCATTGAATCAGAAGACTTTAAGTTATTTTTTCTGAATATAAAGAAAGGTTGTTATACGTTCTAACTGGAAAGTACATGTACATGTTGTAGTATTTCTTTTATGTCTTTAATTCCGTCTTAAAACTCTGAATACCAGTTCAAGCCAAAATGAATATGCCATATCTATTCTACATTAATAAAACTTGGAACATGTCGGTGTTACTGCTCTCTTTTTCTATAAATTTTTCCGTAGTATAAATCATGAATTCTCTATTATTCGCACTCTCAGCCGTCAGATTCCTAACACTAATGTTGCTATCTTGCATACCCTTTTCCCTCTTTTTTCTGGAAAGTTTTGATTAATAAAATTACATGTCCCAATTTGCCTTAATAAGCAGATTGCATCCTCTGATGTGCCTGCTGCTATCTAGCTCCATCATCGCATGTATGTCATAGAGAGAAAATTTCGTTGATGGATATGAGGTTACCGCGATGATATAGGAACCATTTACAAATCTATTTATTTTCTTTCCTCCTTAATTTTTGTTAACCTAATGTGTGGTCTTCATCTTGCTATCACAGCTTCTTTTTTTTCTTTAAATTAAACCTTATAACCTTTTTTTTATTATTTGGGTCTAATGAATTTCTATAGATTACATGACAAATTCTCGAGTGGATACCTAATAGTTATCCTACTATCATTGCAATAGCTGTTTTCTGTTGGAGATTAAGAGTAGACGCCACTATAATCACCATCTGCAACAATCCATCTGTCCTTTTCAGGTTTGTATCTATTTATCGTTTAGATTTGTAAGTAGAGAACTTAAAGTTTATGCGAAGTAAATACAAACTATTATCATGCATGAAAACTTTGGGTATATAATGAGTAACTGTTCTCTCATTCAACTGAGGCTGACAAGCTTGGGCTGTTTCTCGCACCTAAATGTAGACTGCAAACTATGCATTTCGTGCATGATTTTGGTTTAGTCTATAACCACCTTTTGTTTAGTTAGATTCATTAACTTTTGAGTTTGTTTTGATTAAAATAGAGCCAAAAATTAATCTTAAATTTAGAGACAGCTTTGACGTGTTCCTTACATGTTTAACACCAGACCAGCTTAAGTGTTGCATATATTTATACTTACGATTATAAGAATTTTAATGTATAGTAATGAAAAATAAATCAACACAGAATTCTCATATTACTCATTTATTTCGTGTTAATTTTGTTGACAATTTTTAAAGTAGTTATTAATTTGAATTGAATATTATATATTTACCTGTTGTGAGCTTTACTTGTTCATTAACAAGCTTGTTTGATATTGAACAAAACAAAAAATGGAGAAGGAAAAAAAAACACATTAATGTGATATCTTTCAGAATTTGAGAAGCTTAAGTTAAACATCATATCCTTCACCATGATCACTTTGAATTGGTGGTAACCTCATTGATTCAAATAGATGATCACTCATCTATAATTTGAAGCAATTGACTGTACGTCTTTCCATTTAGTTCTAGCTTTAACATATTGTTCTTATTGCCTCAATGTATATTATACACAATTCAACTCAAGTGTGGTAACATTTCCTTCTAATAAATAACCACTTCTGTATCATTTAAAAAAAGTTGTATAATCAGTGTTCCATGAAATTTACTTTGGATATTAAAAAATTTAAATGTGTACTAAAGATCTAAATTATGCTGCTAAAATGAATGTATGAACCATTATTTTGTATAGATTATTAACATTATAATTGATATATGTTTATTTTGGTATTATGTTATTCAGTTTGTATTTGCCATCAAATTTAATTTTGATTGATTGTAATATGGCATGCAATAATTGTTTGTTATAATCAATAATATATATATATATTGTCTATTTGAGTACTGTAATAATGATTTCTGAGAATGGCTTTTTTACATCAGGTATAAATAGCTGATGCAATAGAGGGATTAGTTTGCACCAGTTGTTATAAAAAACCGATGCAATAAAGAAGCCTTTTAAACCCAAAGACTCTTATTGTAACGACCCGTAAATTTAACTGGTTTTAATAACGTTGTTAAATAAAATTTTGCGAAATTTTAAACGATAAAATTTTAAAATATAAATTTGATATTTGGAATGCGTCTAGTTAAACATAGCAACTGGTAAATTTTCGTCCGAAAATACGAAAGTTTATTTCGCGCGTAAATTCACTTCAATTTAATCAGTTAAAAAGCAATGAAAATAAAATGTTTCCGAAACCCAAATATTTTTACATAGAAAAATTCTAAATCATCTTCTGAGCAAGATGTCAGTTTGTCGTTTTTCTAAATTCGAACATCTTTGGCTCCGTCGATCTTATTTTTCAGCGTTTTTCTTGCATTTCCGCTGGTAGAAAATTCGAATTTTTAAAATTCAATCGTACCACTGATATCTGTATACCGTTTTGATCGTCTCGCCATGCTGATCTCTACGGTATATTTAATTTGGTGTTTTGAAATCTAATAAGCGGCGGAATCTGTGAATTATCGGACTGTATCGGTACTGGTTTCATGTCCTTTGGTTATTGTGACCTTTTGAATTTCTTGCCCGTTCAATCTTCCGACGTATAACTCAACAGTCATATGATTTATTATTCATTGACTTTTTCCTACTTTGGGGTTCAAAAGAATTCGTCATTTCATTTTATTTTTCCGTACGTTCGTATTTTGTTTTGAGAAAAAATTTATATTTTCAAATGTTTCATTTCTAGGTGCCTGTTCATTTTAAAACATATTAACTTGAAACTTTTTATATCCTTCTTCTTTTACCTTCTCTGCTTGTTCCTTCATCAATCCATCGATCTGGTCTTCCCTTCCAAACACATACAACCCTATCTCCACCTCACAGAACCACACCTCGTCGCACCATTTTCCAAGACTCCATCGTCCAATACCTTCTCCTCTTCCCATGAACCGCACGCCTTCAGCCTCCATCTCAGCTCGCACCCAACACTCCTCCCACCAGGGCCCGAGTCTTGCCTCCGCCACACGTAACAAGCAACCCCGTCCACCCCATCAACTGCCCTTGTTCCTTTGCTTTGCTGTTATGAACCATGTGTATATATATGCAAAGCCATACATACCTGGTTGCTTGAGATCTGGTTTGATTCTGTCATGAACCCGTGCAACTTCTTCTTTTCAAAGTAAGCATTACAAACCACATTATATATATTGTTATAAAACTTTATATATTAGCCTTTAACATCAAGTTATGTTCAATGCATACGGTATTATAATAAGCACGTAATATTGCCGAAGCCTGCTTCAATATTTGAAGTAAAAAAAATACTTTGCATAAAACATGTTTTATTATTTTATATGATATATATATATATATTGTTTCCTATATCAAGTCCTTATATATTTTAATGTATGGATCTTTGAAGATATGTACATAGGTTATGTGCCACTTTATATACATAGGATATATTTGGATCTGTTGTTTTAGACGAGTATATATATTACTATAAGTATCCATTTTATAGCTGGTTATATGAGTTATATTATATTTCAAAATATAGATATATGTAAACCAGTTTGTAATATCTTGAGTATATCGATATATAGCAAGTTATTTTCTTTAAGTTTTAAAGGATATATATAGTTATGTATATAAGTGTACGTATCTTGTCATATGTAATATTTTCATCTCGGTATGTGTTTTACTCATGTTGGCTTTAAACAAAAAAAACTGTGTTTGAAACTTAAATATATTTATATGTATATTACATACATACTGGGCTACATCTGTTTGTCGATTCTGAGATATTATATATGGAAGTTGGTTTTGAAACATGTATATATATGTTACACTATAATTTTGTAGTTTTACGGTCTGCACATTGTTATGTATGTATATATGGTATATATTTTATATGTTTTATATGCATTACTATATATAATTACAATGATATAAGTTACAGACATATGCAAACTTTATAAATGTTTTCTATAACAATATATATATTTTGGGTTGCGTATATTATATAAGAAGTGATCTTTTTCTTTTTCTGTATGTATATAAATACAGTATATATATAAAAAAAATAGATTTGGTTAGTTAGACATTTATTCAGACTGGGTTCAGCTAGTTATATATATATGAGTTAAGTTATATATATGTTAAACATAGATTTTAAAATCTTTCATTGCTGTTAAGATATATATTATAATAAATAGTTATCAGTTGTACAGTTTTACATTGATATCATATATGTGATATCCCGGGTTTTTGGACAATTTAAATTTAATAATCAGTATTAATAATTTAATTGATTTGATAAATTTTCTTTATAATTTAAATTTAAATTGGTTAATTTAATATTTTAAAGGTAAATAAATATATAATCTGGCAATATTGAAAAGATTTGTTTGTGAAAGCTAATTAAATTTTATTCTATTTATAATATATATATTTGATATATATTGTGAATAGGATATCTTTTGTTTTAAATTAAAGATGAATTTTCAAATTGTAATATATATGTATGTATATGTTATAATTTGGATTGCTTTGAATTTAATTTCATCTATTGATAATATATATATATATATATGTATGTATGTATAATTTGTGATTCAAAGCTTTGTTTTAAAATTAATATTTTTCAAAGGTTAGTTTAGATTTAATTCAATTGTTTTCAAAATATAAGATAATTATTATTTCTAAAATATGATAGTTTAAACAAGATTTAATAAAAGATTTATTTTTATCTTGTTTTATTTTAATAAGTATAAGACTAAAATGATTAAATATATATAGTTTTAATTAAGCTTTCTTTTTAATATTCCTTTAAGTTAAAAGGTTTGTAAATATAAATATAATTAGTAATAATTCACATTTCATAAATAATAAGCATATAGATACTTAAACTAAAATAGTTTACAAATAAATAAAACATGACTTTATATAAATCCATAATTACATATAACATAAATATTTTTACAATAAGGATTTAAACATAATATTGCTTGTTTTTAACATTTGTAAAACATATAAAACAAGTTGGACATTTGTCTAATTAGTAATAAAACAAGTGGCAACATTTTCTTTATTTAAAAATTTATTTTATAAATGATATAGTTGAAGAAGAAAACTGAACCTTGGATTTCAGTTCAAAACTTATTTTTCTCAGTTCGAAATCTTCTTCCTCCATCTTCTTTTCTCTCCATCTTTCTAAATTCAAAAGAAATTCTAAACTGAAAACAAATCCTCAAACTAAAATCAAACCCTGTAAAACTCTCAAGCAAATCAAAAGCCTGTAACAGTTTTCAAGCATGCAAAGTTCTTCACAGCAACTAAATCAAATCTGCAACTTCAACCTGCTTTCCAAATGAAGTTCAACTGTAATTCAACATGCAAATGGTTCTTTTTCAACTGCAAGCAAAAGTATTTCTCCAGATCAAAGTGCAATTCCAGGAAATATAACAAAACTGCTCTGTTCTTTTTGGAAATAGGTGAGTAAATTTATTTTAAAAACAGTTTAACCTGATGATTTTAATTGATGTCAGTGATAGATTAAATTGATCTGATATGAATGCATGTATATATGGTTGAATGATAGTGTGTATTTGCTTGCATGTCTGTATATATGCAAATATCTGAATGTATATGTAGGTATATGGGAAAATAGGCTCTGTTTTTAGTTCAGATTGGAAAACCAAGTTCTAAAATTCAAATCCTCTTTGTACAATCGATATTAGATATTGATTTGTAAATGAAAAAGGATTGTTACAATATAAATTCAATTTTAAAAATGGTTTCTAGAATTTATATTGGACAATTATTTCTGAATGAATGAATAACAGTGATGATTTAAAATTTAGCCAAAAATCAATCTTCATAATTTCAGAATTAGATTATAGAATCTGATTAGTAGTAGAAAATGATGAATTTTAATATATATATCATGATTTTTAGATAGAAAATTGTTTAGAAAATTGGGGTTGTATAATTTTGGTTTGAATGCCGATTTCTGATGATCGACGTAGTAAGGTTGGTCGAGTTTTGAGTCGAAGGTGGCCGAAGTAATGTCGGTCTCAGGAAAAATACTAAGGTATTTTTCTAGTGATTGTGGTGATGGGATTAGATCAATCTAGGGTATTAGGTCGTTTTCGATCGGCTTAACTGTCGAAGCATTTGCGACTGGGGTGATGGTCCGGAGGCGATCGCGATAGGGGGGAAGGTTTTGCTGGAATCTTGGCGATGTTGGATGATGTCGGCAAGGTTTCTCGAGGCATAGTTCGTCGACGATGGGTGGTTGCAGTCGAGATGTGGGTTCCAGTTTTTGGTCGTTGGGTTCGATTTTGATATCAAGGTGGTATCGTCGTTCTGGGTGTTCGAATGGGCTAGTGGGGTCGTGGGTGACTGGAGGAAGGACGGGGCGATGATCGTAGATGGCCAGAATTGGCGTGCACGCGAACGTGTACACGTTCGTGTACCAGATGTGTTCGATGATTTGGGAAGACGATAAGCAACTCGGGACGGTCTCGTGATTTTTGGCGTGAAAACTCGAAGTGGATGGTGTTGCAAAGAGACTCGGGGAAGTCTCGCGTAGTTTACTGTTCGACTCGAAGTAAAACGAGAGGGATACGGGTTGGACTCGAAGCAGGAGAAGAGCAAAAGTTTAAATCATGTTTTAAAGGTTTTGAAAACTTAAAGGTGGAATTTGTTTTAAAATCATTTCTTAAATAATTCTTTTCCTTTATCAAATGTTTTTGAACCTTTAATTAAAAAGTTATTTGTTTGTTTCAATTAAGTTTGTTTAAATAAACTTTAAGATATTTGAAATTTAACTTTTAATTAAGTTATAATTAAGGGTTTAAAATTATTTTGTCTTAAAGTATAATTATATTTAAATATAATTAATTTTTAAATTTGTTTAAAATTAAAATAAATGATGGAAGTAAGTATTTAATTTTAATGATGAGTTTATCTTTTAAAATTGGAATTAATGAAGGATAATAAATGAGTAAAATAAATTAAAAGTTAATTACTTATTGTAATTAGGATAATTACTTATGAAAGTAAATAAATGAATTTGATAAATGGTTAATCACTTAATATTATTAATTAAAGGATTAATTAATATAATTGATTGAAGTTAATTAATTTGATATGAATTTGAGAATACTTAATTTAAAATATGATTTGTTAATAAGTAAAGAGATTAATTAAGATAAATGTTTTTCTTATTTAATTAAGGATTTTGAAATATAAGATATTAATTAATTGTTTAATTAATTTTAAATAATCACTTAATTATGGATTAAATTAAGTATAATTACTTAATGAAGTAATTAAAGATTAATTAATCAAAGTTAATATAATTAATTAAGAAGTAATTAATTAAGATAAGTAATTACAAATTGTTAATTACTGTTTATAATTAATTAAGACTAATTAATGAAGTGGTTGATTAAAATTAATTATTTAATTAATTAAAAGGTTAATTAATTAGTAAGGATTATTTAATTAATGAATTAATCAAGGTTGATTAATAAAAGTAATTAATTTAAGTATGATTAATTAATTGTAATTAATTGAGGATTAATATAATTAATTAATCAATGAGGGATCATTAATTATTGTAATTAATGATAGTAATTAAAGGATAATTACTGTATATGGTTAAGGCTAATTACTTGAATGTAATTAAAGTATAATTAATCCAGGAAGATTAATTAAGGAAGATCATTAAGAGATGGTTAATTAATTAATGATAGTAAGCAGGATTAAGATAATCCAAGTAATTAAAGAATAGTAATTAATTTAATTAAAGGTTAATTAAATTGATTTGGAGTTAATCAATTCTGCTTATGGATGATTGATTGATATTGGATGATTGATATTGGGTGATTGGTTGATACTGGATGATTTGGATATGATATCTATAAGCTGCTTTTTGAGATGAATGTTGATATGAATTATCTATTGTGATAATGTTATTTATCTATCTGTTTATATCATCCTAAATATAAGTTTTAAATGTTTAAACCTTTAAACAACTTGGCCTTAAAAGATACGTTTTGGATTTCGATGAGACCGGGATCGGGTTTCCGTATACCGGAATTCCAGGTCTGGAGACCCGAATACCACATCGATCCAAATTAACGATAGGTTGTGAATCTCAAGTGAAGATGAAGATTTAAAGTGCAAGGGTTATTGTCGTTAACTCTGAGGGTGATTCCAAAACGAGTGTAACGAGATAATGCCTTCGGTTTCGTTCGAACCCGGAACGAACTTGTATGGATTGAATGCTTTCAGCACATCGTCAGGCGGACGATGAGCATTCTAAGTGATATGTTCTGATTAAAGGTAATCGTAACCTCAAGCCTCATCAACCGGGAATGGCTAAAACAGGGGAGGTGCAGCAAGGCTTCGTGGGTAGCACCCACTGAGAGCAAGATAGATCCCTGTCTAGAGGTCCCTTTTCTTTTATTCGGCTTAGTGTGTGGTTGGTCGCGCCAACTACGGGGTTATCTTGTTCGGAATTATCCAGTAAGGGATGGTTCCGGCTTTGTGTTGTAGGGGAGCGGGCGTACTCCTCGGTACGGTGATCTAGGCCACGTACTGTGACGGGCGGTACCCCAGTAGCCCTGCCATTGTATGGAATCCAAACTCCAATAAGTGCCATACGTATTAGTTGTGACCAACTATGTTGGAATGTGAGATGTAAGCATTTCAGCTATTTCTGTATTTTACTTGAAAACCCTAGACCCTATTATAATATAACTGGATTTCCTATAAAATGTTTTGGTTAGCGTAAGGTAAAAACTTTTCCATGTTTATGTGTGGGAAGTCTTACGTGATACCTTTGTTTTCAAAAGGTTTTGAAGTTAAAAAATTTTAACCCGTTTACTCACACCAGACCCATGTCTGACCCAAGTGTTTATTTTCTGTTTTATTAAACTCTTGGGTACTCGATATTGTATTGAGTAGTCGAGGGATTCAGGTTAGCTTTGACGAATTCTGGAGGAGATTTGGAGCAGGAGGCTTCACCGTGTAGATATATGATGATTTCGCTGTGTATATGTTGTGTCTGTATCTGTGATACTTGAGTTGTATGAATTAGACAGATGTTTATAACTGTCTAATATGTGTTGTATAAGTTGTGTAACTCTGATGTATATGATACTATGTAATATTTTATATGATATATTATATTTCATTCGTTCCGCTGTGAGTTTCTGATGTTGTTGTTCTTTCTTCTTTTCTTTCTTTTCTTCTTCTATCCCTTTCTTTCTTAATTCACGATACGTCTTTCTGGACATAGAAAGTCGGGTCGTGACAGTTGGTATCAGAGCAGTAGGTTGAGTGAATACCTAGGCTCTGAAGTGGTGTCTATCTTGAGAGAGCGTAATTGTTAGTTATATAAAAATGGTTTTATATTGTGTTAATTGATCGGTTGAGTGGTATATGGATTCTGGTCAATACGAGTAGCTAACGTTATTGATAGGGATCTCTAAACACTTGAACCAGGCCAACGGACACAATATTGTTTTAAAGAGGTAGATGAAATAATTTTACCCAGAAATAATTTCTATATAAAAAAAATATATCATTTTAAATATATATATTTATGTATTTCTACCTATTTATTGGGTTACCTGTTCGGGTTTTCCAATATAAGTTATAAAGGTAGATAAGGTGGTAGTGTGTGTAACACAATTACCAATAGTTGGAGTTTGAATGTTTGAGGTTGGAAGTATATATCGAGACTGTAAACCCAATATCGTCTCGAGTAAGTTGGCAGTATGGAGTAAGGATGTCTCGGATCTCTGAAGAAAATCCTTTTCAAGATTCGGAGTCCATTATTGGAATGTAAGATTGGTTGAGCTCGGGTGAGCAGATTTTCTAGAGTTGAATCTATCAGTTGTGCAGAAGTAAGTGATGGTAGCTTGGCGACTTCAGGAAGGAGCAGTGTGTGATAAGACGCAGTATCTATGGATGTTCCCGAAGGAGATTTTCTTTTTGGAACAAGATTAAGAAGGTATTGGAGGAACAGTTGATGTCTACCGCAGGAAAGACTCGACTGTATAGGAATTCTCTGATATCAAGTAAGAGAGTTTTATCTATTTTGAAGTATGGGACTAAGGTCGATTAGTTGTTTCTTCGGACATGGTCTCATTGTTTCCCTTAAGAAGAGTAAGTTATTGGCGATTGGTTTGGAGCCCGAGTTTCTTTTGGATGTCTGCCATCTCGGAGATTCGTTGAGAGGTTTGTTGATGGTTTTAGTTTTGAGAAGCCTTTGGATTAGAAGTTCTTGGTTAGCTGTGATAGCAGTGCAGCTCGGAGTGTTCGGTGTGCTGTCGAGATAGAGTTTGGAAGCAGCAGTGTGGTTCATTTCTTCGATGGTTCCGGAATCTTTGTGGTTCTTCTATCAGCAGTCCGAGTAGATGGTGAAGTTTTTCTTGAAGGGTTAACCTTGTTTGGAAAAGCTTAAGGCTGTTTTAATTGGTAAAGAGAGAACAGTATCTTTGGAATCCGAACTAGGTAGGATCGCAAAAGTGACTTGCGATTAGTTTGAGAGTTCATCTTGAGTAATCTTTTGTATGGAGTTGAGGCATCTCAAGAGAAAGTAAAAGTTATCGAAGAGGTCAAAGGTTGCCCGTAGGTAAAGATTTAGTTTATATCGATTTGTTCCTAGAGAAGGATTGGTGAAGCATCTTAGAATTTTATGGAGTATCTGTGTTTTCTCTTCTGTTTCTAATTTTGAGTTTCCTCTAGCTAAGGATAGCTGAAGACAGTACCATTGACCGAGGACTCGTCCATTCTTTGAGTAGTTGGCTATGCCTTTAAGATAACCAATGTTCCCGCTTGTTTGTGGATCTAGTTTGTGCTCGAGTTCATCGACATTCTCATCTATTTCAAAATCAGAGTTGTGCAGCGAAAGCAAAGGTAGTAGCTGTGCAAGAAAGGAAGTAACCTCAGATTTCTACAAGAAGTTTATGTGAATTTCTAAGTGTGTATAGAATTTTCTGGAATCTGGAAGAAGGAAGTTCAGTCTTCTATTTCTTGTGGAGTAGAGTTTGTGGATTTCAGTAGATTTTGGAATATCATCTTGTTGATAGGATCTGGAAATCATTTTGTTCTTGGTCCAGTTGTTTCAAGAAGCATCAGCAAAGGTTAAGTTGATCAGGAAGAGATGAGGTAGCTCGGGATCGTCTGGTGAGCTATGCAGATATGAGTCAGAGTTTGGAATTCGGAGTTGGAAATTGGAAACTGTTTAAATTTTCCTCGATTATAAGAGCTATAAGATTTGGTAAGTCTGGAAGCTAGCTCCAAAATATTTTGGAATTTTCTTGTGTTCTTGAGAGGAGTAATTCTTTGTCTACAGGGTTGAATGGTCAGTTTGGATATCTGGAATCCATTCTATTTCACGTATCTCTGAGGGAGTACGTGTATGATCTATTACTGATTGTAGAATCTGCAGTTCAGATGGATTTGGAAGTTGAGTTGGACTTGGGTATGATCTGATATTTTGTTCAGATTGGTGAATCTAAAGAAGAGAGGAGCTCTGGATTATGGTGTGTAGTTTATTTAGCTTCTGTAGAGCGAGTCTCCCGGTGATTTTTACTCGGGAAAACTCGAGATAGTATTATGAAGTCTATTCTGATTTATGTCAGAATAGTTAGTTAGATTAGATTGTTTGATTGCTTGCTTTGATTGATAGGAATTGGATGATAGGTTTGTGTTTAAAATTAAAAATCTTTGCTGGGTTATTAAATTAACTTTGCTTTTAATTTCGGGGACGAAATTATTTTAAGGGGGGAGGAATGTGATATCCCGGGTTTTTGGACAATTTAAATTTAATAATCAGTATTAATAATTTAATTGATTTGATAAATTTTCTTTATAATTTAAATTTAAATTGGTTAATTTAATATTTTAAAGGTAAATAAATATATAATCTGGCAATATTGAAAAGATTTGTTTGTGAAAGCTAATTAAATTTTATTCTATTTATAATATATATATTTGATATATATTGTGAATAGGATATCTTTTGTTTTAAATTAAAGATGAATTTTCAAATTGTAATATATATGTATGTATATGTTATAATTTGGATTGCTTTGAATTTAATTTCATCTATTGATAATATATATATATATATGTATGTATAATTTGTGATTCAAAGCTTTGTTTTAAAATTAATATTTTTCAAAGGTTAGTTTAGATTTAATTCAATTGTTTTCAAAATATAAGATAATTATTATTTCTAAAATATGATAGTTTAAACAAGATTTAATAAAAGATTTATTTTTATCTTGTTTTATTTTAATAAGTATAAGACTAAAATGATTAAATATATATAGTTTTAAATAAGCTTTCTTTTTAATATTCCTTTAAGTTAAAAGGTTTGTAAATATAAATATAATTAGTAATAATTCACATTTCATAAATAATAAGCATATAGATACTTAAACTAAAATAGTTTACAAATAAATAAAACATGACTTTATATAAATCCATAATTACATATAACATAAATATTTTTACAATAAGGATTTAAACATAATATTGCTTGTTTTTAACATTTGTAAAACATATAAAACAAGTTGGACATTTGTCTAATTAGTAATAAAACAAGTGGCAACATTTTCTTTATTTAAAAATTTATTTTATAAATGATATAGTTGAAGAAGAAAACTGAACCTTGGATTTCAGTTCAAAACTTATTTTTCTCAGTTCGAAATCTTCTTCCTCCATCTTCTTTTCTCTCCATCTTTCTAAATTCAAAAGAAATTCTAAACTGAAAACAAATCCTCAAACTAAAATCAAACCCTGTAAAACTCTCAAGCAAATCAAAAGCCTGTAACAGTTTTCAAGCATGCAAAGTTCTTCACAGCAACTAAATCAAATCTGCAACTTCAACCTGCTTTCCAAATGAAGTTCAACTGTAATTCAACATGCAAATGGTTCTTTTTCAACTGCAAGCAAAAGTATTTCTCCAGATCAAAGTGCAATTCCAGGAAATATAACAAAACTGCTCTGTTCTTTTTGGAAATAGGTGAGTAAATTTATTTTAAAAACAGTTTAACCTGATGATTTTAATTGATGCCAGTGATAGATTAAATTGATCTGATATGAATGCATGTATATATGGTTGAATGATGGTGTGTATTTGCTTGCATGTCTGTATATATGCAAATATCTGAATGTATATGTAGGTATATGGGAAAATAGGCTCTGTTTTTAGTTCAGATTGGAAAACCAAGTTCTAAAATTCAAATCCTCTTTGTACAATCGATATTAGATATTGATTTGTAAATGAAAAAGGATTGTTACAATATAAATTCAATTTTAAAAATGGTTTCTAGAATTTATATTGGACAATTATTTCTGAATGAATGAATAACAGTGATGATTTAAAATTTAGCCAAAAATCAATCTTCATAATTTCAGAATTAGATTATAGAATCTGATTAGTAGTAGAAAATGATGAATTTTAATATATATATCATGATTTTTAGATAGAAAATTGTTTAGAAAATTGGGGTTGTATAATTTTGGTTTGAATGCCGATTTCTGATGATCGACGTAGTAAGGTTGGTCGAGTTTTGAGTCGAAGGTGGCCGAAGTAATGTCGGTCTCAGGAAAAATACTAAGGTATTTTTCTAGTGATTGTGGTGATGGGATTAGATCAATCTAGGGTATTAGGTCGTTTTCGATCGGCTTAACTGTCGAAGCATTTGCGACTGGGGTGATGGTCCGGAGGCGATCGCGATAGGGGGGAAGGTTTTGCTGGAATCTTGGCGATGTTGGATGAGGTCGGCAAGGTTTCTCGAGGCATAGTTCGTCGACGATGGGTGGTTGCAGTCGAGATGTGGGTTCCAGTTTTTGGTCGTTGGGTTCGATTTTGATATCAAGGTGGTATCGTCGTTCTGGGTGTTCGAATGGGCCAGTGGGGTCGTGGGTGACTGGAGGAAGGACGGGGCGATGATCGTAGATGGCCAGAATTGGCGTGCACGTGAACGTGTACACGTTCGTGTACCAGATGTGTTCGATGATTTGGGAAGACGATAAGCAACTCGGGACGGTCTCGTGATTTTTGGCGTGAAAACTCGAAGTGGATGGTGTTGCAAAGAGACTCGGGGAAGTCTCGCGTAGTTTACTGTTCGACTCGAAGTAAAACGAGAGGGATACGGGTTAGACTCGAAGCAAGAGAAGAGCAAAAGTTTAAATCATGTTTTAAAGGTTTTGAAAACTTAAAAGTGGAATTTGTTTTAAAATCATTTCTTAAATAATTCTTTTCCTTTATCAAATGTTTTTGAACCTTTAATTAAAAAGTTATTTGTTTGTTTCAATTAAGTTTGTTTAAATAAACTTTAAGATATTTGAAATTTAACTTTTAATTAAGTTATAATTAAGGGTTTAAAATTATTTTGTCTTAAAGTATAATTATATTTAAATATAATTAATTTTTAAATTTGTTTAAAATTAAAATAAATGATGGAAGTAAGTATTTAATTTTAATGATGAGTTTATCTTTTAAAATTGGAATTAATGAAGGATAATAAATGAGTAAAATAAATTAAAAGTTAATTACTTATTGTAATTAGGATAATTACTTATGAAAGTAAATAAATGAATTTGATAAATGGTTAATCACTTAATATTATTAATTAAAGGATTAATTAATATAATTGATTGAAGTTAATTAATTTGATATGAATTTGAGAATACTTAATTTAAAATATGATTTGTTAATAAGTAAAGAGATTAATTAAGATAAATGTTTTTCTTATTTAATTAAGGATTTTGAAATATAAGATATTAATTAATTGTTTAATTAATTTTAAATAATCACTTAATTATGGATTAAATTAAGTATAATTACTTAATGAAGTAATTAAAGATTAATTAATCAAAGTTAATATAATTAATTAAGAAGTAATTAATTAAGATAAGTAATTACAAATTGTTAATTACTGTTTATAATTAATTAAGACTAATTAATGAAGTGGTTGATTAAAATTAATTATTTAATTAATTAAAAGGTTAATTAATTAGTAAGGATTATTTAATTAATGAATTAATCAAGGTTGATTAATAAAAGTAATTAATTTAAGTATGATTAATTAATTGTAATTAATTGAGGATTAATATAATTAATTAATCAATGAGGGATCATTAATTATTGTAATTAATGATAGTAATTAAAGGATAATTACTGTATATGGTTAAGGCTAATTACTTGAATGTAATTAAAGTATAATTAATCCAGGAAGATTAATTAAGGAAGATCATTAAGAGATGGTTAATTAATTAATGATAGTAAGCAAGATTAAGATAATCCAAGTAATTAAAGAATAGTAATTAATTTAATTAAAGGTTAATTAAATTGATTTGGAGTTAATCAATTCTGCTTATGGATGATTGATTGATATTGGATGATTGATATTGGGTGATTGGTTGATACTGGATGATTTGGATATGATATCTATAAGCTGCTTTTTGAGATGAATGTTGATATGAATTATCTATTGTGATAATGTTATTTATCTATCTGTTTATATCATCCTAAATATAAGTTTTAAATGTTTAAACCTTTAAACAACTTGGCCTTAAAAGATACGTTTTGGATTTCGATGAGACCGGGATCGGGTTTCCGTATACCGGAATTCCAGGTCTGGAGACCCGAATACCACATCGATCCAAATTAACGATAGGTCGTGAATCTCAAGTGAAGATGAAGATTTAGAGTGCAAGGGTTATTGTCGTTAACTCTGAGGGTGATTCCAAAACGAGTGTAACGAGATAATGCCTTCGGTTTCGTTCGAACCCGGAACGAACTTGTATGGATTGAATGCTTTCAGCACATCGTCAGGCGGACGATGAGCATTCTAAGTGATATGTTCTGATTAAAGGTAATCGTAACCTCAAGCCTCATCAACCGGGAATGGCTAAAACAGGGGAGGTGCAGCAAGGCTTCGTGGGTAGCACCCACTGAGAGCAAGATAGATCCCTGTCTAGAGGTCCCTTTTCTTTTATTCGGCTTAGTGTGTGGTTGGTCGCGCCAACTACGGGGTTATCTTGTTCGAAATTATCCAGTAAGGGATGGTTCCGGCTTTGTGTTGCAGGGGAGCGGGCGTACTCCTCGGTACGGTGATCTAGGCCACGTACTGTGACGGGCGGTACCCCAGTAGCCCTGCCATTGTATGGAATCCAAACTCCAATAAGTGCCATACGTATTAGTTGTGCCCAACTATGTTGGAATGTGAGATGTAAGCATTTCAGCTATTTCTGTATTTTACTTGAAAACCCTAGACCCTATTATAATATAACTGGATTTCCTATAAAATGTTTTGGTTAGCGTAAGGTAAAAACTTTTCCATGTTTATGTGTGGGAAGTCTTACGTGATACCTTTGTTTTCAAAAGGTTTTGAAGTTAAAAAATTTTAACCCGTTTACTCACACCAGACCCATGTCTGACCCAAGTGTTTATTTTCTGTTTTATTAAACTCTTGGGCAGGCTTTTAAATCTCCCCGAGATGGCCGAGATGAAAAATCCGAGATATCAGCCAAAATCCGAGATTTGGCAGCCTATTTAGTTATAAGTGTTTTAAATATCGCCCGAGATAGCCGAGATATCTTCCTGAGATATTGGCCAAAATCCGAGATTTAAAACACTGCTCTTGGGTACTCGATATTGTATTGAGTAGTCGAGGGATTCAGGTTAGCTTTGACGAATTCTGGAGGAGATTTGGAGCAGGAGGCTTCACCGTGTAGATATATGATGATTCCGCTGTGTATATGTTGTGTCTGTATCTGTGATACTTGAGTTGTATGAATTAGACAGATGTTTATAACTGTCTAATATGTGTTGTATAAGTTGTGTAACTCTGATGTATATGATACTATGTAATATTTTATATGATATATTATATTTCATTCGTTCCGCTGTGAGTTTCTGATGTTGTTGTTCTTTCTTCTTTTCTTTCTTTTCTTCTTCTATCCCTTTCTTTCTTAATTCACGATACGTCTTTCTGGACATAGAAAGTCGGGTCGTGACAATATATATCTAATCTGATTGTTGTTTTTTTAGATTTGTTTTATTTTAAAACACTTATTTGAAATGTTGAAATTTTATATCTATTTTATCTTATTTATGTGTTGTTTTAAACCTTATACTGATTTTTGAGGAAATATAACGATATAATTGACATTCCATTTTAATTTTTTTCTAATCGTTTCATCGATTCTTATCAATCAGTTGTTCGTCATATTCGCACCAATCTCGCTTTGCTTTGAAATTCGTGTCTGGATTCATAGCTCATTTCATCATCAAATCACTCTAGCCTCGAAAGGTGAGTAATCACTCACGATTAACGTTCTTTTATTTATTAAATCTGATTTCAATTGGAACGAAAATTGAAATATGCTGCTGTTAGTTAATCACACTGTTATATATGTTATTACCTGTATCAGTTCACCTGTGACATCTGACACCATTATCTGTTATATATGAAATGATAATCCAGTTGGTTGTTAAATGATTGATTGTTGGATGTTACAATTGGATGTTAAATTTGTTAATGATTGTAAGTGATAAATAATTTGAAATTGAAATTGACGTAAGATAGTTAGGTTTGATATATGTGTTAATTTGATATATGACATTTGCATAATATGACCCTTTCAATTCTAAATAAATTGACACGTAGAAATAGTGTTAACTACACCTTGAACCATTAAATGTATGTTGTATAAATTGATATAGTATGAAATTGAATAGTGGATATCAAGTGAAAAACCGTATAAATATTTGTGTAATAATCTTTAATCTACATGAAATGATCATGTAGATTCTAGAAATAATTATATTAATTCGTACGAATAACAATGCGAATTAATATGGTTATTTCGGGATTATTTGAATTGATTATTGGATTGTGATTGTTTGTTGTTATTGCTTGTTTATTTACTTTGACATCATCCCAGTTATCACACTGCAAGTTCCCTTTGCTATGCTATGATTTTGAATTGAATTGGAATCGGATTGAAATGATAAATACCCAAATTGAACTTTGACCTAGGATAGAGAATTAAATAAAACCCGATTGGTCAATAATTTGATTTAAAAATAAACAAAGATTTATTTGAATAAATAATATAGTTTTGAAATGAAGTTGAAATTTGAATTTTAATGAAAGGAAAATGTTAATATTTAATAATCTAAAACAAAATATTAACAATGTAATTGATGAAAGAATGTTGTTTAATTTGAGAAATGATTGAATTAAGTTTGAAATTATAATTAAGTTTGAAATTATTAAACTTTGAAATGATTTAATAATTAAGTTTGAAATTATAATTAAGTTTGAAATTATTAACTTTGAAATTATTTAATAATTAAGTTTTGAATTATTTAATAATTAAATAAGATTGAATTATATAATGATTAAATTAAACTGAATTTGTGAATAAGTTAATTTTACTTCGTAAATAATTGAAATTGAGTTTCTTTATTAATTAAGTTTGGAAAATTATTTAAGTAAGTAAATAAGTGAAATTGAATTTCTTTAACAAGAAATAAAATGTGATTTATTGAAATTAATGTAAGACTTGAAATTTAAAGAATTCGATTTGATTAATTTAATTTAATTCAATTTGTAAGTTTTGATATAAGGAAGTTGAATTTAAATAATGGATTTAATGAATTGGAAATTTAATAGAAATTGTTTTGAATGGCAAATTTACTTAATGAATATTGAATGCAATCGATAAATGAAGTTAAATTGATTTGAATGTTAAATTAAATTAATTTAAATGATTTCGGAATGAAACTTATATGAACTTGAATCAATATTTGAATTGTTTTAAATAGAAATTGAAATTGAATTATAAGATTTTGAAATTATGAATGTGGAAGTTTTGAAACGTAAATATTGGAAATTGATTTAGAAAGACAAATGAAATGTTGGTTTACGAATTGAAATTGAAATTGAATTTGATTTGGTTTTTGAAATATATAAACGACCAATCGGTGTAATAATTACGAAAGTTATTAAAGAGACCGGAATCGGTTATGGATATACTCTCTATCTAAACCCAAAACCACTTTAATAACTATACACGGAGTGTGATCCAGAATGAAGTGGTTGGAATGATGTACGTGATGATTGAAGAAAGAGAACGATGATGGATAGCCTTGACACTTGTGTCAAATTGGAAATGACTAAAACAGGAGCCGTGCCGGGCCAATGGAGGTCAGCTACCTCAAGTGAACACACTTCTTCGAACTACTCATTACTTGTTGTCGATTGGTGCACCCTTGATTTTGGGAGTGTTGTTTCACGGTGTTGCGATCGCTGCGGCGATGCGTTCTCACCAGTCCGGATCAGGCAAACGGTAGTGTCACTACCTTGGGTATTGCTTCATGTGCCTTGTCATACTTGTATTTCCATATTCGCGACCACTATGAATCTGTTTTGTGTTATACCTATGGAGTACTCCCTGATAGCCCACTAGTTTACGGTGGAGTTTACAGTGCTGTATAGACTATAACGCTTGTATAAAATGTGTTAAGGGGGATAATGGTAACGCCTTAACACTATTTTGATACCTTATATTACTGATAGACATTATCTACTTAGCGTACATTACTACCTATTTGATAGTTTAACGGATCCTTAAAGGATGGTTATTCCAAACATCCTTTGAGTTATTTGTATTTCAATTGCTATTTCACTTGAGTTGGATTTATTGATATAAGAATGTTAATCCTGACTCGAGTGTCTTGTGTTTTTGCTTTACGCTCGGGTCAGACTGAGTGTACCTGTAACGACCTGTATTTTTAACATTTTAAAAATACGAATTAAAATAAAAATTTTGGATAAAAATCCGAAGGAAATAAAATTTTGTGTTGTTAAATGTGAATTACAAGTTAAAATGCAAAACTGAATTCTGAAATAACTTATTTGTAAATTAAATATGGATGTTAACCTGTATTGAATGTAAGTAATGAATTGAGTTTGATTGTAAACCAAATTGGTTATGATTGTAAACAAAGAATAAATAAAACGGTAGATTTAATAGTGGAAGTTTATGTTATTGAAACTAATATAAATAAATGTAACTTAATATTACAGTTGATTGAAATCAAATAATAACCGAAACTGTAATTTGATAAAGATGTTAACTGGTAATTGAACGTAAGTAAAGATTTAAAATTTGAATGTAACAAGAAATTGAATTGAATTGAATTTGATTGTAAACAACGAAATAAATAAAATGTACATTTAATATTGAAGTTATAATATGGAAATCAACGTAAATGAATGTAATTTAATATTACTGTGAATTTAAATAAGATGATAGCTGAAGAAAATGAAAGTAAATGAATTATAAATTATTGATAATAATGTATAAGTAAATGGTTGATGCAATAATGAAAGTGTAAATCGAAATAAAAGATTCAATTGGAATTAAATAACTTGAATTTGAATTACAATATAATTGAACGCTGAATCTAATGCAATCTTTTATACTGGATTTATAATGGAAAACTGCATTGTAAAAGATTGTTAATTACTGTGAAATTAAAAATAAAATTTGTGAACAATTGAAATTTGATTTAAAAGTTAATAGTTTAAAATTGGGAATTTTATATTGAAATTAAACAGTAAAAATTGTCATTTTTACAACTGTCTCGGATTTCGACGAAACTAGTTTCATCGGATCCGTAACAGTGAATTATTGTAATGTTTCAATTTTCGTAGCAATCGGACTTGTCGTTTGATCGTACGGATTCGAAACGCCTTGAAATAAATGCAATTATAATCAATTAAAATCAATTTGAAAATTTGATTTTAGCATAACTTCTTCATACGATGGAATTTGGACTTGAAACCTTTTCCATTGCGTTTAAAATATTTTAAAACACCTATTTTGATATATGGGTTTACCCAATTTCGTTTCGGGGTCAGAACGGGCTTTTCGGGCCATAGTTTGTTCCGCACGTTCTATCCAGTCTATCTACTCTATCTCTAACATACCTATATAAACACAGTTATAAACCCTAGCCTCCCTAATCTTCATTTGTCTATACGTACAATTCATCTTTTTCTTAGCTTCTCATTCCAATGACAGACAAAACCTAATTCCCAAATTCCAAAATCTAAAAAAAAAAAAAAATTCGAGATTTACGCGCTACGGGTCGCGCTTGGGGTTTCAGTGGGAAAAACCCTGGAGCTACTTCGAGTCGGGAAGAAAACTACTCGGGTCATCGGGTCGATTTCGCAAAAAACTCCAAGCAGGCATCGGGTATTTGAGGCGGGAACTCGAAGTCGACTCAGCACCAGAATTTTCCAATCTTCAAATTTTCATAACTTTTGCATACGGACTCGGATTTGGGCGAAGTTTCTTTTGTTAGGATTGTATCGAAATTCCGGACACTTTGACGCTGGTTTGGATGGATTTGGAGACTGTCAAATTTTTGGGTTTAAATTGAATGTAAATTCAATTTAAATTCAAAAGGTGAGTGTTTTATAACGCTCACAACGTACTGAATATCTTTATGGTAGTTAAATTTGAAATTATGAAGTGATATGGATTTATTTGTCGTTGTTTGATAAAAATTTAATTGTCATATAGATTGTCATTTGAATTCACCGTTGAAAATTAAATTGACAGTCAAATTAAAGTTAAATTTTAATTGCGATCAAATTTCCTGATATTGATAATTATGAAGTTGTTGTGAATGTTATTGGCTTTATGGTTGATTGGTTGTGATGGATGCTATTGGTCGATATTGGTTGTTTATTTATTTTGATATATCATGCTATCATCATGTATATTGTTTATTGCATATAAACTGTAAACCGAATCATTTCGAATAAATTAAGAAATAGGTTGAAATGATATACCTATGACATCTATTTGGATTGAAATGATATATGTCCATCCTTGAAATTAAATTTGAAATAATTATCCACTTGGCCATAGGTTAGAAAATTATATACGGACACCGGGTTGGTTAAATTAAATGATTTTAAAAGTTGTTTTGAAATTATTTAAATGAACTGATTTTAAGAATAAAATCGAATTTATGGAAATTGAATTATTTTGAATTGAAGCTCAAGATGTTGGAATTTAAACTTGGTAAATGAAATTGTTTAATTATTCGAAGTTTAGATTTTTAAGAAATTTTTTGAAATACGGCGTAAATTTTCGAAAGTTGATTTGTTTTAAAAGATTGGACTTTTAATCGAACTCTGAATATTTCTAAGAAAATTTTTATGAAATGATATTTCAAGTTTGAGTTTGGAATTGAAAATTTATTTAAAATTGAGATTTAATTAATTTGGAATTTAATTGAAATTCAAAGAAATTTGTGAATTGGACTAAATTGAAACTATTGAATTATTTAATAATTAAATAAGGTTAAATTATTTAATGATTAAATTGAATTGAAATTCTTTAATAAGAAAATTTTGAACTTTTGAATAAGTGAATTTTTACTTCATAAATAATTGAAATTGAGTTTCTTTATTAATTAAGTTTTGGAAAATTATTTAAGAAAGTAAATAAGTGAAATTGAATTTTTTTAACAAGAAATGAAAATGTGATATTTTTGGAATTAATGTAAGACTTGTAATTGGAAGAATTGATTTGACGAATTTAATTTAATTCAAAATTGTAAGTTTTGATTTAATGAAGTTGAACTTAAAAAGGTAGTGTAATGGATTTGAAATTTAATAGAAATTGTTTTGAATGATAAAGTACCTTAACGGATATTAAATGAAATCGATAAATGAATTTAAATTGATTTGAATGTTGAATTAAATTAATTTAAATGATTTCGGAATGAAACTTATATACGAACTTGAATCAATATTTGAATTGTTTAAATTGAAATTGAAATTGAATTATAAGATTTTGAAATTTTGATTTGGAAGTTTTGAAACGTAAATTTGGAAATTGATTTAGAAAGACAAATGAAATGTTGATTTATAAATTTTAATTGAGATTGTAATTGATTTGGTTTTGAAATAAATAAACGACCAATCGGTGAAATAATTTCGAAGTTATTAAAGAGACCGGAATCGGTTATGGATATACTCTCTATCTAAACCGAAAACCACTTTAATAACTATACGCGGAGTGATGATCCAGAATGAAGTGGTTGGAATGATGTACGTGTTGACTGAAGAAAGAGAACGATAATGGATAGCCTTGACACTTGTGTCAAATTGGAAATGACTAAAACAGGAGCTGTGCCGGACCAATGGAGGATTAGCTACCTCAAGTGGACACACTTCTTCGTAAACTATTCTTTTACTTGTTGTCGATTGGTGCACCCTTGATTTTGGGAGTGTTGTTTCACGGTGTTGCGGGCGCTGCGGCGTTGCGTTCTCACCAGTCCGGATCAGGCGAACGGTAGTATCACTACCTTGGGTATTGCCTCATGTGCCTTGTCATACTTGTATTCCATTTATGCGTGACCACTACGATTTTAATTTGTACCTTTAGTATATGGATTGCTCTCTGGTGACTTCCGGTTTTGGGGAAACTACGGTCTTGTATATGCTCTTGGGAATATAAACTGTGTTAAGGGTGGAATGGGCCATGGCTTAACGCTATTTTAATACTTTTACTTTAATGTAGACATATTATAATAGCGTATTGTACTACATAGTAGATAGTTTAACGGATCCTTGAGAGATGGAAAATCCCGTAACATCTCTTAAGTTATTGCACTCACGTTGACACTGGATAGGAGACGTCAAAACCCGTAAACATCTCTGACGCCGTCACACTCATATTTTCTTATTCGATTTGACTTACATGAGATATTTTAGTCCTGACTCGAGTGTTTTGCCTTTTCATTACGCTCGGGTCAGCCTGAGCATTTCAGATAAGGTTGAAGATCTATTCTGGAGGACGAAGACGGAGTTTGGTATTACATCATTTGTATTCTACTACCATATTATTTTTCCGCTGCATTATTGTATTATCTCTGATATGTATGTAACTCTGATTTATGATGTATAATAATAATCAAATTTATTTATTTAACAGCTTCATTAACTGTTATTTTATTATTATATCTTGTTCCTTCCGCTGCGAGATTCTGAGTTTGTTTCTGTTCTTTCTTTTCCTTTCTTTTCTTATTTAACCCATTAACCATCCGCCCTTTTGAATAGTTTAGAATCGGCATGTGTGTTTGATTTGTCGATTTAAACTGTCCAAAAAGGCGGGTCGTTACAGTTGGTATCAGAGCTTTGGTTTAGATTACCTTGGCTCTAGTGGGGAATAACTCATTGAAATAGGGTTAAACCTTATGAATGAGTTCGAGTGTATATGAGAGAGCGTATTTGTAATTTTGATATAAAAATGATTTTATATTGTGTTAAATTGTTCCATTGAGTATTTATGAATTCTGGTTGGTACTTGGGATGCCAAGGCATCGATATGAATTTCTAAACACTCGAATAGGACAGATTGACATAATATTGTTTTGAACTATATTTTTATATAAAAGAACTATCTTGAAAATTTATAAATTTTGATTGTATTGGTTGTTAGGAGATGATAATATTAGATTATCATCGTTTATTGTTGATTAGTCAATATTTCTAACTATTGACTATTGGACGATTTTAAGAAATGAAACTTGTAAATATGATTGACAATGAATATAAATGGTAAATAAAATAAAATAAAAATGAATTTAAATTAAGATGGAGAATTTAAATTCTGGTGTTTTGAAAATTTATTAACAAAAATTCGAAATGTATAATATAAGTATTATATGATAGTATATTCGATTAGAAATTGTTTTCAAAGGATTTTCAAATGAAGTAAGTGTTATACTCCCCTCTTGACACTAGAGAATGATTTCGGTGATGAGTGCACGCATCATCGACGTTTATTTTCGAGAGTCCAAGTGGGGGAGATCACTTAATAGTTTTTCTAAACCCTGTTTTGATTAAAAAATTGAATTTTATTTTGTATTCTCTATAGTATGATTTGATATATAAATTATATAAGTATATATTATTTCAAAACTTGATTTGAAATGAAACCGGGATTGGAATTCTTGAGTTCTTTAATAATTAATGATTTTTTCTTTAATGGTTGAAATGAATTAATACTTGAATCATTACGGAACTTCTGAATTGCGAAATAAGAAATGAACCTAAGAGCTAAGTGAAATATCAATTGAAGTAGAAATCCTTAGAATTAGGAAATTATGAATTTAAAATAAAAATTGAAACTGTAAAACTCGCATAGTATTAAATTTCATTCTATAGCATAGATATAACTTACCAAATCATTTAAGAAGTTCAAAAATGTTATATGAATTGTTAATTGGATAATATACAAGTATAGGTTTGAAAAATGAAATATGCATTTAATTAATGGTTTGCAAATATAAATAAAATTGTTAGTAAATAATTGGAATTTAAATTAACATTTAAAGGTGATTCACCATTATGTTAATATAAAATGGAAATACTATATGTGAATGTAAATGTGAAATTAAATTATAGTGAAATTTAAGTAATGACTTAAGAATTAATTAATTGAAAATTCAACTTTGAATGAAAAGAGGTTGTATGTTGTTTAACTACATTCTATTTGCATAACAAAAACTTACCAAATACTTCAAAAGTTTAAAATGCTAATAAGGATAAGTAGAGGAATAATATACCAGTGTGAGAGTGAATAATAAAATGTGAAGATCTATTGATAGTTGTAAATATAAAGGAAATTTAAGTTTTAAAATGAATTAAATTTAAAATTAATTAAATATAGAATTAGTAAATGGAAACTAATTAAATTTGAATAAAATTAAATGTCAATAAACTTGGAAGTGTATGAAATTAAAATTTTGACTTGGAAATGTATAATTGATTTATTATAGATTTGGATGGATGTTAATGCTTGATATGCATTGGTTGTTAGATGGATGATAATTGATTAAATAGAATTCATTAGTGTTAATGGAATTGAATAAACGGAATAATTTTTTTTTAATAATTAAATTCAAATTTGAAGCAAAGTGGAATTAAATATAATTGAATTCAAATTAAATTGAAGCAAATTGACTTGAATTTAAATTATGAATGAAACAAACTTGAATAAATCGGAAACAAATCGAATGTAAACTTATTTCATGGATAAATAAGAAAATAAACGACTTTGGGTTTGTGATTGATCTTTAGAAATTTGAAGTTTGAGGGTTTGTACTTTGAAATAATAAAAGCAAAATTTTGGAAAAAAAAAATCCAAAATTGTCCAATATATGCTGAAACGGAAATAAGCATAACTTTTGAAAGGATGGACGAAATTCAACGATATTAGACTTTTCGGAAAGCTTAGAAACTGTAGCACGACTTTTGTTTAGACTGTATTGAGAAATTCCTTCATTTACTTAGTTAAAAATTTAAATCTTCTCGCTGGCCTGTGTAAAAGGGAAGCAAAATCAGTAGCATATACTCTTAGTATTTTTGCCATAACTTTTTACTGGTGTATCGGATTTTGATGATCTTACACTCTCTGGAAAGCTAAGAACTTAAGTTAAAACTTTTACTTTAAGTGTTTGGTGTTTTGCTGTCATTTAGAGGGTCGAAAACGTGACCAAATGACGCTGACCTGCGCAATTCATTGCCAGGCTGAGGCGTTCCTATTTAGTAAAACGGTCGTAACTTTTGAACGGAAGGTCCGAATTCAATGATTTTGGACATTCCGGAAAGCCTGAAACGAATGCAACAACTTTTTTTTAGATTCCATTGTCAAATTTTATCGTTTAGGTGACCGAAAACTGAGATTCGTTTGCTGTCCTGGAATTGGAATTTCAGTTTTGAAGCTAAACATGTTATATGTGTGTTGTTTATGATAAGTATATCGATCTATCTTTATATGCATGGTTCTAACTTGGTTATTGAGCATTTTAGTAGGTAGCAAAGAGGTTGCGCTTCGCTTGTGGAGCTCGCTTCTGCGCTTAATGCAAAATGTAAGTTAAAATGCTAATAAACGCTAAATAAAAGGTATGTTCTCGGATTACAGTTTATGTTGTGGTATATTATTGTGTTTCCCATGTTTTGGGATGTCTCATTCTTGTAATGAGATGTGTATCATGCAATTATTACCACTGTGAAATTTTTCGGTCCTAGCCGCGCAAAGGAGGTGCTGCCGAAATTTTTCAAAAATCCGGGAGTTAGAAAATTTTGAGATTTTAAAAAAGTCCTATAACTAAATTTTGCAAATAAGTCGAATATTTTGAATGAATTATATCTAAATGATGGTTTCCCCTTCTCCGTTCCTTTTCGAGGACGAAAAGTTTTAAGTGGGTGAGAATGTAACGACCTGTATTTTTAACATTTTAAAAATACGAATTAAAATAAAAATTTTGGATAAAAATCCGAAGGAAATAAAATTTTGTGTTGTTAAATGTGAATTACAAGTTAAAATGCAAAACTGAATTCTGAAATAACTTATTTGTAAATTAAATATGGATGTTAACCTGTATTGAATGTAAGTAATGAATTGAGTTTGATTGTAAACCAAATTGGTTATGATTGTAAACAAAGAATAAATAAAACGGTAGATTTAATAGTGGAAGTTTATGTTATTGAAACTAATATAAATAAATGTAACTTAATATTACAGTTGATTGAAATCAAATAATAACCGAAACTGTAATTTGATAAAGATGTTAACTGGTAATTGAACGTAAGTAAAGATTTAAAATTTGAATGTAACAAGAAATTGAATTGAATTGAATTTGATTGTAAACAACGAAATAAATAAAATGTACATTTAATATTGAAGTTATAATATGGAAATCAACGTAAATGAATGTAATTTAATATTACTGTGAATTTAAATAAGATGATAGCTGAAGAAAATGAAAGTAAATGAATTATAAATTATTGATAATAATGTATAAGTAAATGGTTGATGCAATAATGAAAGTGTAAATCGAAATAAAAGATTCAATTGGAATTAAATAACTTGAATTTGAATTACAATATAATTGAACGCTGAATCTAATGCAATCTTTTATACTGGATTTATAATGGAAAACTGCATTGTAAAAGATTGTTAATTACTGTGAAATTAAAAATAAAATTTGTGAACAATTGAAATTTGATTTAAAAGTTAATAGTTTAAAATTGGGAATTTTATATTGAAATTAAACAGTAAAAATTGTCATTTTTACAACTGTCTCGGATTTCGACGAAACTAGTTTCATCGGATCCGTAACAGTGAATTATTGTAATGTTTCAATTTTCGTAGCAATCGGACTTGTCGTTTGATCGTACGGATTCGAAACGCCTTGAAATAAATGCAATTATAATCAATTAAAATCAATTTGAAAATTTGATTTTAGCATAACTTCTTCATACGATGGAATTTGGACTTGAAACCTTTTCCATTGCGTTTAAAATATTTTAAAACACCTATTTTGATATATGGGTTTACCCAATTTCGTTCCGGGGTCAGAACGGGCTTTTCGGGCCATAGTTTGTTCCGCACGTTCTATCCAGTCTATCTACTCTATCTCTAACATACCTATATAAACACAGTTATAAACCCTAGCCTCCCTAATCTTCATTTGTCTATACGTACAATTCATCTTTTTCTTAGCTTCTCATTCCAATGACAGACAAAACCTAATTCCCAAATTCCAAAATCTAAAAAAAAAAAAAATTCGAGATTTACGCGCTACGGGTCGCGCTTGGGGTTTCAGTGGGAAAAACCCTGGAGCTACTTCGAGTCGGGAAGAAAACTACTCGGGTCATCGGGTCGATTTCGCAAAAAACTCCAAGCAGGCATCGGGTATTTGAGGCGGGAACTCGAAGTCGACTCAGCACCAGAATTTTCCAATCTTCAAATTTTCATAACTTTTGCATACGGACTCGGATTTGGGCGAAGTTTCTTTTGTTAGGATTGTATCGAAATTCCGGACACTTTGACGCTGGTTTGGATGGATTTGGAGACTGTCAAATTTTTGGGTTTAAATTGAATGTAAATTCAATTTAAATTCAAAAGGTGAGTGTTTTATAACGCTCACAACGTACTGAATATCTTTATGGTAGTTAAATTTGAAATTATGAAGTGATATGGATTTATTTGTCGTTGTTTGATAAAAATTTAATTGTCATATAGATTGTCATTTGAATTCACCGTTGAAAATTAAATTGACAGTCAAATTAAAGTTAAATTTTAATTGCGATCAAATTTCCTGATATTGATAATTATGAAGTTGTTGTGAATGTTATTGGCTTTATGGTTGATTGGTTGTGATGGATGCTATTGGTCGATATTGGTTGTTTATTTATTTTGATATATCATGCTATCATCATGTATATTGTTTATTGCATATAAACTGTAAACCGAATCATTTCGAATAAATTAAGAAATAGGTTGAAATGATATACCTATGACATCTATTTGGATTGAAATGATATATGTCCATCCTTGAAATTAAATTTGAAATAATTATCCACTTGGCCATAGGTTAGAAAATTATATACGGACACCGGGTTGGTTAAATTAAATGATTTTAAAAGTTGTTTTGAAATTATTTAAATGAACTGATTTTAAGAATAAAATCGAATTTATGGAAATTGAATTATTTTGAATTGAAGCTCAAGATGTTGGAATTTAAACTTGGTAAATGAAATTGTTTAATTATTCGAAGTTTAGATTTTTAAGAAATTTTTTGAAATACGGCGTAAATTTTCGAAAGTTGATTTGTTTTAAAAGATTGGACTTTTAATCGAACTCTGAATATTTCTAAGAAAATTTTTATGAAATGATATTTCAAGTTTGAGTTTGGAATTGAAAATTTATTTAAAATTGAGATTTAATTAATTTGGAATTTAATTGAAATTCAAAGAAATTTGTGAATTGGACTAAATTGAAACTATTGAATTATTTAATAATTAAATAAGGTTAAATTATTTAATGATTAAATTGAATTGAAATTCTTTAATAAGAAAATTTTGAACTTTTGAATAAGTGAATTTTTACTTCATAAATAATTGAAATTGAGTTTCTTTATTAATTAAGTTTTGGAAAATTATTTAAGAAAGTAAATAAGTGAAATTGAATTTTTTTAACAAGAAATGAAAATGTGATATTTTTGGAATTAATGTAAGACTTGTAATTGGAAGAATTGATTTGACGAATTTAATTTAATTCAAAATTGTAAGTTTTGATTTAATGAAGTTGAACTTAAAAAGGTAGTGTAATGGATTTGAAATTTAATAGAAATTGTTTTGAATGATAAAGTACCTTAACGGATATTAAATGAAATCGATAAATGAATTTAAATTGATTTGAATGTTGAATTAAATTAATTTAAATGATTTCGGAATGAAACTTATATACGAACTTGAATCAATATTTGAATTGTTTAAATTGAAATTGAAATTGAATTATAAGATTTTGAAATTTTGATTTGGAAGTTTTGAAACGTAAATTTGGAAATTGATTTAGAAAGACAAATGAAATGTTGATTTATAAATTTTAATTGAGATTGTAATTGATTGGTTTTGAAATAAATAAACGACCAATCGGTGAAATAATTTCGAAGTTATTAAAGAGACCGGAATCGGTTATGGATATACTCTCTATCTAAACCGAAAACCACTTTAATAACTATACGCGGAGTGATGATCCAGAATGAAGTGGTTGGAATGATGTACGTGTTGACTGAAGAAAGAGAACGATAATGGATAGCCTTGACACTTGTGTCAAATTGGAAATGACTAAAACAGGAGCTGTGCCGGACCAATGGAGGATTAGCTACCTCAAGTGGACACACTTCTTCGTAAACTATTCTTTTACTTGTTGTCGATTGGTGCACCCTTGATTTTGGGAGTGTTGTTTCACGGTGTTGCGGGCGCTGCGGCGTTGCGTTCTCACCAGTCCGGATCAGGCGAACGGTAGTATCACTACCTTGGGTATTGCCTCATGTGCCTTGTCATACTTGTATTCCATTTATGCGTGACCACTACGATTTTAATTTGTACCTTTAGTATATGGATTGCTCTCTGGTGACTTCCGGTTTTGGGGAAACTACGGTCTTGTATATGCTCTTGGGAATATAAACTGTGTTAAGGGTGGAATGGGCCATGGCTTAACGCTATTTTAATACTTTTACTTTAATGTAGACATATTATAATAGCGTATTGTACTACATAGTAGATAGTTTAACGGATCCTTGAGAGATGGAAAATCCCGTAACATCTCTTAAGTTATTGCACTCACGTTGACACTGGATAGGAGACGTCAAAACCCGTAAACATCTCTGACGCCGTCACACTCATATTTTCTTATTCGATTTGACTTACATGAGATATTTTAGTCCTGACTCGAGTGTTTTGCCTTTTCATTACGCTCGGGTCAGCCTGAGCATTTCAGATAAGGTTGAAGATCTATTCTGGAGGACGAAGACGGAGTTTGGTATTACATCATTTGTATTCTACTACCATATTATTTTTCCGCTGCATTATTGTATTATCTCTGATATGTATGTAACTCTGATTTATGATGTATAATAATAATCAAATTTATTTATTTAACAGCTTCATTAACTGTTATTTTATTATTATATCTTGTTCCTTCCGCTGCGAGATTCTGAGTTTGTTTCTGTTCTTTCTTTTCCTTTCTTTTCTTATTTAACCCATTAACCATCCGCCCTTTTGAATAGTTTAGAATCGGCATGTGTGTTTGATTTGTCGATTTAAACTGTCCAAAAAGGCGGGTCGTTACAGTACCAGTATTCGAGACTCACCTTTGAAGTTGGAGCTTTGCTTGAAGATCCAACCATCTATTCTGCTTTCAGTATTCGATGATTCCAGTGATGTATTCTGATTTGTATCTGATGTATCGTATTACTCTTCCGTTGTATCTGGTTTAACTCTGATGTAACTTATACATTTATATAGTAGCTTCATGAACTACTATCTCTTTTATTTCTGCTGCATTTATTACTCTGTGTCTGTGATCTGTGATTATATTTATTTACTGTATATGTTCAGTTTTGCCAAATTTAAATTAACAATGCGGTATTTTGAATTATTCAAGTCCGACATGTGCGGATGCGAATGGTGCAAAATAGCGGGTCGTTACACTTATGTTGCATCGGTTTCCAACAACAACCTATGCAACAAGTTCCTTTGTTGCATCAGTTTTCATTACAACCGATGCAACATGAGGGCTGTGTCCAAGTAACCAACTGTATTTTGCACCAGTTGTTAGTAACAACCGATGCAAAAAGAACCGTTTTGCATCAGTTTTAGACTGATGCAAAACTGTTAAGCCTTTTGCATCGGTTGCATATGCATCAGATGTTGAACTGATGCAAAAGGGGGGTAAACAACCGATGCAAATGGCTTGTTTTGTAGTAGTGAATCCTTGTTTGGACCGGTGTATATCACATAGAAACCATATGCTCGAATCCTGGATCAAAAACTGTCATGTGTACAAAAAGATCTATGTACAACTTGTGTATTTTGTCCTATTGGTTTCTTCAACTATACCAATTACTTTTTATATCACATTCACACACCAATAGTATCTCATTTAATACTAAATCATTTATGAAGCATTTCATAAAACAAACCTTAAGTTTATAAGCATTTAATACTCTACTACATCCTAAGAGTATATATAAAACATCAGATTCACTCTACTTTCAAGAATTCATATGAAGGCCCAAAATAAATCTGGATCTTATAGCTGAGTCAACCTTCTAGACTTCTTTATCCATCGGGTCAGGCAAGTAGCTAGGAAGAGAAGGACACTAATATCCAAACTTAGGCCTAGAGTCTACTTTCGTTATACACTTCTAAGGCAAAGATGTTTATTTGTTAGTCCAATAACGTCGAACGATTTACCTAACAAGGATGTTCAAACCAATTTAAAACATGTGTTATTAATTAAGGTCTAATCAAGGTTATAAAACCACTTTTAACACATTTAATACAAGATTCAAATATTTAAATAATTCAAATAAGATATTTAAATACGAAGTGTTCAAAATTCTGGATCGCTACAATTTAGGTAGAACAACCAACTCTTATGTATCATTCTTTATTATAGATTTGATTTCTTCATCCATAGCATTTTTTTCATCTATTGTATGTTTGGCTTCTTCAAAACATATTGGTTAACAATTTGCAAAAAGAAAAACTAAAGTAATATCATCCGAAATTGGTGTTACTTCATATATCTTTTATAAGGATCTCATGTGTAACAACCTTTCATTTGAGATATCTTTTGATAATGATTCTTCTTGAAAGGTACGTGGACATGACGATGTTGGACTGGTGGGCTCTATTTGCATGTTATGGTTTTCTTCTTCTTTATAAGGTGGAAATAAATAATAATTATCTTCTTGTTTGCTCCAATTTCAAGCATTTTCATCCTTGAATTTCACATCGTAACCATCATTGACTTTTCCATTTATAGGATTATATCTTTTCACCCTTGAGTCATAGCCAATGAAAATATATTGCATTCTTTTACCATTCAATTTAGATCATCTTTGATTTGAGACATGGACATATGCTATGCTTCCAAATAATCTTAAGTGTGATATACATGGCATTCTACCACTCCCCGCTTCTTTAAGGGTTTTATTCCACACACTTAATCGGCGAGCGGTCATCTAGATACATAATGCAACTAATAACTTAAACCTAATTTATTTTCGAATATTTTTTCTTTTTAACACACTATGAGCCTTGTTGAGTGTAAATCTACTTTTCTTTCTACAACCTCATTGTTTGTAGTGTGGGACAGTATTCCATTATCAATATGTTTCAAACTCTTTTGGTATAAATTCTTTACCTCGATCAAATCTCATGGCCTTTATCTTATGTCTAGTGTCATTTTCAGTAAGTGCCTTAAAAAATTTAAAAATCTCAAATACATCAGATTTTTCTTTAAGCAGATAAACCCAAGTTTTTCTACTAAAATCATCAATAAAAAGAGAAAAATAATTACGTTTTCCAAGTTAGCAAGGTTTAATTAGACCACTAATATTCTCATGGATTAGTTCTAATGACTCACTAACTCTTGTGGTGAATTCTTTTAAGAAAATAAATTGGTTGTTTTCCTAATAAACATCGTTGATTCATGTGATCAATAGTTGCTAAGCCTTCTACCATATTTTTATCCTTTAACCATTTTAAGCCCCTAAACTTTAGTTGTTCAAATCTAAGGCGCCAAAGCCATAATAAATCTTTATACCATGGTTTTAAACATTTAGCAACATTATTTGGAATATGTAGTGGATACATTCTATTTTATGGAAATTGTACTTTAGCAGCTAAACTTCCTTTATCGTCTCTCATAAAGAGACTATAGTTTTTCATGTGAATTTCATATCTTTTTCTAGAAGTTGTCACAAGCTTAAAATATTTATTTTCATATTAGGCACATAATATACGATCAAAAATAAATTCATGCTTTCCATTTTTAAGCAAACTGACATTTCCTTTACTTTTTAACTGGAATTTTAGATTCATCATTGAATTGAATATTTCCATCTATCGATTCATCAAGCTCCCTAAACATATTCCTCCCATACATATGAAGCTAGGTACTGTATCCAAGTACTATGTATTATCATCTTTATTTTGTCTCCTTCATGTGCCCACGAAAGTGCATAATTTTCTTACTCTATTTTTGGAAAAATTAGACCTCTCTTTAGATTTATTAGAGGTGGATCTACATTCAGAAGCAAAATGACTGAATTTGTTGTTGGATCCAGGCTAGCACACAGCTGAGTAAATGGGTGAATTTTAAAAAAATTATTACATTTTGGATCTTATTGGACCTATGAAATCTAAATTTATTTAGATTAAATTGTCCACAGAATCGACTCTGCCAAGGAAAGAAACTGAAAAGGAGAAGTTTTGCAGCTACTTGGGATGAAAGTGATGAAAGTGATGAAAGCACTGGCAATGAAAATGAAAAGGCAAAAATGTGTCTTCGAGGAGAAATAAGTGATAGCGATGATGACGAGCCAAGCGAGGTATCAAAACTTACTCACTCAGAACTACTTATATATTTTCACGAAGTAAATGGCTATTTTGAACGACTTAGGGAGAAGTACGCTAAAATTGAATCATAAAGAGACAGTTTAATAGAATTAAATAAATAGCTTGATCAATTGGTTAAAAACTATCGAAACAAGATCCCTAAGTGTGATAAATGTCCATCATTCGAAGAAGAAATTAAAATTAAACCACTTGAAAATGAAATTCTGATTTTAAAAGAAAGTGAAAACACTAAGAGAGAAAATTCTATTAAAAAGTGCACTTTGTTATTGAATGAAAATGAATCTCTCAAAACACAAGTCCAACAATTGTCTACAACTTTTGGAAAATTCTCCAGAGGAGAAAAATCACTAAATATGCTAATAGGGAAACAAACAGCCAATATTATTAGATAAGGACTTGGGTATACTCAATCTGAACGTGTTAGAAGCGAAATTAATCAAGTCAATCCCAAGTGCACGATTTGTGGAAAAACTGGACACAATTATAATAATTGCTGGTATAGACCCAAACGCGTGAAAACCATACCAATTTGGGTTCCAAAAGGCACGAATATAAAATCCCTTAAAGTCAAACAAATCTGGGTGCCAAAAGGAACAAATATAAATTGTTTTGGGTCTACTCAAACTTGTTTTTCAAAATCATCTGTCACTAACAATCATGGATCTATAAAAACAAATAGGTCATAAAAATCTTTCCTCGTGTAGGTACGGTGGCAGGCTAAGAAACAAAAGAGTGGTACCTAGATTCTGGCTGTTCCAAGCACACGACGGGTGACAAATCAAAGTTCATCAGCCTAGTACAACGGTTGCAGAATCACAATGGGCAACAACAAAAAATTATCGACAAAGGTAAAATAGGTAACGGTGCATTTATCTTGAACGATATATTAAATGTGAAAATATGCATCATAATCTGATTTAATTCAGCCAGTTATGTGATATGGAAATAAATGTTGATTTTGATTCTGATTTGTGCAAAATGTTGACTAATCATCTTTTCATCTTTAAACTAGTTCATATTGATTTGCTTGGACTAACTATATTGCAAGTTTAGATGATAAGAGATAGTGTCTTGTGTTGATTGATGATTACTCTAGGCACACGTGGATATATGTGTTTATCTTACTGCTTCTGGATCTGACACTATGTTCACTAGTTGTTTATGTGCACAGTCTCAAAATCCAAAAGAATTTCATTTAAAAGCTGTAAAAGGGATTTTAAGGTATTTGTTGCAACTTCACGGTCTGGTCTATGATATCCAACTAACGATAACCTTGAGTCAAAGGGGAATTCAGATGCAGATTACACTGGTAGCCTAGTTGATAGAAAAAGTACTAGTGGAACGTGTTTTATGTTGAGACATTCATTAGTTGCATCATTTTTAACGAAAATATCTGCATATTTTTCATTTTAACTGATTTTAAATTAGCAGACATTTTCATATAAAACCCCTTGCAAAAAATAGTTTTTGTTGTTGACTTTGTTTCAGATTAGTCATTTTAGAAAATTTGATTTCATAATTATTTTTGGATTTAATCTTAAATGTCTACATTAACTAATCTGACTCCCTACTGATTATTGAAAAGATAAATAGTGATTGAAAAAGTGATGAGTGTTGATATTAATCATATATTATGACTTGAGACAATATATTTAGTAAATTTCTTTAAAAATTTAAACAAGATTTATAATAACCTTTGTTGGTAAAAATTCCATGACCCTCTATTTCTATCATATTTCTAACATCCATCACTCATCAAAATCCAATATATTATGTCGAAATGTGGTATTTTAAACGGGAATTTATTCGTTTTTCTTTTTTCTTTTTTTTTTACAATAAAAACATTCAAAGTATTCACTCTCCTTTAAAAGTCCTCACGGTTATGCATGGGTGAATTACTTGGAATATTTGTTTATGTGCTTTCATGCTCATTTAAAAGTCCTCACGGTTATGCATGTATGAAACACATCAAAATTGATTATGAAATAGACAAGTTGATTCTAATCCCATTTAAAAGTCCCAACGGTTATGCATGGTTAGAAGATACTTGAAATTCATTTTTTTAAATAAAATTGGGAATACTACTAATCTCATTTAAAAGTCCTAACGGTTATGCATGGTTGGTAAGTATTCAAATTTCTGTCATAAATATACCACAAATAGATACAACTACATGGTTTTATATGCCGACATCACCCCTATCACTCTAAAGTGGAATATGCGCCTAACATAGTATTTATGATTTTTGTTTGATTTTTTATTGAAATTTAATATTTATACTTGATTGGGTATTGATGTTGTATTAATATCAATCACTTTATATCTATTTTTCTAACACTATTACTCTTTTGCTGATAATAAAAGGGGGAGACAGAAGTTAAAATTTTGGCAAATAAAGTCTAAGTCATATTTTTTATTTGCATATTCTCATTTAGGTTCATTTGCATATTTTTATTTATTTTTCATGCATATATGAAGTGGGAGCTCTGTTGTAGAGAGGGAGCATTCAAATAGGGGGAGAAAATAGAGTTCATCAATGACAAAATACATTTAATAAATTCAAAATCTTAAATATATGTTTGTTATCATCAAAAGGGGGAGATTGTTGAATATGCTAGTATATGATTTTTTTTATGATAATAAAAATATATTCATTTAAATGTATTTGTTATTGTATTATTTTAATATAAACATAATTAAATAAATATTTGTTGAATAAAATAAATAACATAGAATTTAAATTCAAACAAATATTTTATTCAAACAAATATTTTATTAAAATTTTAAATAGTACAAATTTGAGCTCTCACTATATATACACAATTTCAATTACAATTCGATTTCAATTACATTACAATTTCGATTACATCACAAATTTCAATTTACAATGTTGACCTCACTACATATCACTCAAGCACTCGTATTTGTTCTTCAACTCCGTTCCAACCTGAATCCAACATCTAAGGTATCTGCAAAATAAACACTGATGCAGTAAAATTGAAAAAGAAATATTTTACAGTATACAATAAAAGTGTGTGTTTGAAAATATCATTTGCCTTAGTTACTTGGGTTGTTCGTCATCATTTATTTTGAATTCATCTACACGAACAACTTGTGACATGCACAGTGTATCACTGTACATGCCAGAAGGCCGAGTACACCGATATACACTTGATAAAATTGCAAGGACAGGTGAGCACAAGGTCAAACCCGAGCCATGGCTGGATTCAACTCAAGTGCAATACGAATACAAGTACACACATCAAACAACAAGTGAACAAGACTATAATTACTTAAGCAAAAGAGCTCGAGTCTCACCAAAATAACATGTCCAGATAAATGCAACTGGAACAAGACACAATACAATATCAATGGCACAAGTACATGGAAATACCAATAAGTCAGTGAATTGAACAAGCCAATGGTCAAGACAATATGAATTGAAGGAAGCAATGCAAACAGAGACCAGAGCATATGCATTAGAGCATGTATGCATATATACATACACACATCTGTTAAGATATGGAGTATAACCAGATCATATAACACATGGTCAGTCCAGAATGAATGCAAAACTAAATGAAACAAAGGATAGAGCAAACAACTATGTACAAATGAAATCAGGGCAGTTTTCAAATTAATGTACACATGAACACTTGAACCCAAACCACCATATGTACCTAGTATCAAGTGCAGACCACATCAAACAGTGATGAACCAAACTACAATAACCAGAGGAAAGCAGGTCAACCAAACTTCAATAGAGTCAAGGCATGAAGCCACAACAAAGTGCTTGCAACTCCAAATGAACTCAACAGAGACCAGTGTCATATACACATGTATACATATATGCATATTACATGTATATAGTTTCAGAAACTCACATGCGAAAAGCTTTAACAAACAAACTAGTCATCACCAATATGAAACAGGACATGCACACAAGTGGTTATGGCAACACATATGACTCCAAATGAACTCAACAAACTAGTGGAACCAAACTACAAGCAGTTCAACAGACTTAAGTGAACATGCAACAAAAGTGAAGTACACAACATACATGTGTGAACATATATATATATATATATATGTGTGTGTGAGAGAGAGAGAGTGTAGCGACAACCAGGTGCAGATTGAATTGGTTATCAAGTGAAACTATGAACAAACACACACATCGAACCAGTCAATACAAGCAACTAGACATGGAAGGGATGCAACCCAGGCCAGACTACAAAAATGCAAGACTAACAAGAACCGCTCTAGACAGAATGTACACAAAGGCACATACCACATGACAATGCATGAACATCAACAGTGAAGACTCAACACAATGCACCAGATCAGTAACAAGTGACAAATACAACAACAATGGATATGCAATCACATGTACACGGGATAAAATTCAAACAAAGAATATCATGGTGAAAATTATCAGTTCGAACAAGTCAGTGAATTGAAAGTCAAAGTCCAGATTATCACAATTTCAAATGGCCAAAGTCATAGGTGAAAAGAATGAAACCGACTCGGAGAAAACCCAAAGCATCAGAGTGAAATTCAAATTCATTAATTATGGAACAAGTCAACAAATAACACCATCGTTCGATTAAAAAAATCACGACCAAGTAAAATCACGGAAGAATTCAAACATATTTATATGAACGAAAATATAGGGTGTTCGTTCCCTATATAAACCCAGTTCATCATCGGCAATTATATGATTCGAGTTCAAGCAAAAATCACAGAGCCAAGTTTCAAATTAAATCCCAAATCAATAACTCGAATCGAGTTCGAACCAAAGAAATCAACAGAGAAATTAAAGTAAAAACCACACACCAATTTGTACACTACTCGAACTCGCAATTGAAGTGACCGTATGCAATCAAAGCCACTAGTCGATTGACGAAGCAAATCACATCAGTATCTTATCTTCAATCGATTGATTTTCGAGCGGAGTCTTCAATTCACAAAGCTTTAATTACTAGAAAGAGGAACGAAGAAAGAAAGGATCAGCCGAAGTTTTACACAGAGAAAAGAAATAAAGGGGAACGGTCTTTTATGTTGGGTCGGCCTTAATTTTTTTGTATTTGGGCTTAAATATATAAATAGGGTTTTGTTTAGCTTTTATTTTTTAGTTGTAAATTTCTTTTTTAAACTGTATAACTTTCTAGTCGTGTGACTAGGTTACGAACTATGGTGGTGTAGTTCGAGAATTCGCAACTCAGTGGTTGAGTTGTGGTAAGGTTTTGAGCGTAGAGTTAGGTTAGTCGATAGCGGGTGTCGCAAGTTTACGTATGTAAGCGTCTGACTACTTAATTTCTAGTAGAAACCTTGGGGGCAACACGTAGGCAGGGTTTTCCAAAGCTGGGTAAATTTGTGTTGTTCTATTTCTGCTTTTTTTATTCTGCTATTATCTATGCTGCAATTATTTTATATATTTCCGCATTAATTTTTATTATTATTAGTATCACCCTATTCACCCCCCTTCCTTTAGGGTGAAATCGATCCTACAATAAGCAGCGGAAATGGATAAATAGTAGTTCATGAAGCTACTATATAAACATTAGAGTTTCAAACAAAATACAACAGAAAATCCCAAGTATACAGAAATCACTAATCCAAAAGCAACTGACAAGTCTGAACATAAATAACTGGAAATAGCTGAGATAACTGCAAAGCTGGATAGATAAGATAGATCTCCAAGCAAAGCTCCAAACTCCAAAGGTGAATCTCCAATGTTGTGAAACTCAGTCTGACCTGAGTATAAAGAAAAACACAAAACACTCGAGTCAAGATTAACATTCTTATACCAGTAAATCAACACAAGTAAAATGTCAAGTGAAATACAAAGTAAATCAAAGGATGTTTGGGATTCCACCCTTTAAGGATCCGTTAAATTATCTACATACGTAGTATAATACGCTATATAGATAATGTCTATAGTAAACTAAACTATTAAAATAGCGTTAAGGCATTACCCATATACCCTTAACACATTTTTATATAAATGTCATAGTCTATACAGTACTGTAAACTCCACCAAGCCGGTGGGCTATCGGGGAGCACTCAATAGGTACGAGACAAAACAAACTCGTATCGAAGAAGCATGCTCGATCGGAGGAGCGACCTTACTTGGCCTGGTATAGCTCCTGTTTTAGCCACATCAAGCTGAATCGTGGGAGTCGGGGCTGCGTTAATACCTCATATAGAATCGTTTGCCAAACCATCCTACTTCATTCTGGAATCTCCACCACGTGCACAGTTGTTAAAGTGGTTTTCGGTATTGGCAGAGAGTATAACAATATCTGATCCCGCTCTCTTTAACAACCAAACGCTTATTTCACACCGTGGTCATTTTATAAAACCATTTCAAACAGTTCATACTTCATATCAAAATATCATATTCATTTCAAAATCATATCACTTTCGAAATCATATTTACTTTTTGTTAGCACCAAAATTGGTCACTAACCTTGTTCAGAAAGATTGTGTAGAGATATAAGTGATGAAAGTAAATTAAACAGAGAAGACAATGCTAATTTAAATGCAGAAAGTAAGAACACCAAATTTATAGTGGTTCAGCGTAATTGCCTACGTCCACTTTGTTCAACTTTATTGATTTCCTTTATAGTTGATTACAAATACAATTCATGAATCAAATGCTTGAGTGAAGTTGTTAAGTAGAGAAGATGAGTCTTGAAAATGGCAGAGTCTCCCCGGTGTTTTCTCTCCAAAAAAGGATCCCTCTTCACTGTGACCCTGCCCCTCTATTTATAGACAAAGATGGGCTGGACTTCCCAGGTGGGCTCGGTAGCCGAACACTCTAGCCCAAGCATAGTGGTCGCTGCATGCCGAACCAGATATGCCGAACACCATAATGCCGAACGATCCTTTCTATGCCGAACGGTATGTTTGGTGTGCGGGAAGTGCATAATGGTTGTCAGTCGAGGCCGAACGTGCCTCTGGATGCCGAGTATTACTATCGTCGAGTTCTACTTGATGTCGAGCACTACGCCGAGTACTCCTGTCGCCGAGTTCTACTGGATGTCGAGTACTACGCCGAGTACTCCTGTCGCCGAGTTCTACTGGATGTCGAGTACTACGCCGAGTACTCCTGTCGCCGAGTTCTACTGGGCACCGAGTACTACCTCATGCCGAGTGCTACCCGATGCCGGGCACTACCTGATGTCGAGCACTAGTTGATGCCGAGTGCTACCTAATGCCGAGCACTACCTGATGCCGAGCACTAGTTGCCTGGTCAAATCTCCAGGAAACACTTTTGAAATCATTATTCACTTTCAAAATCATAACCACAAAATAGTTTAAACCATCATATCAAAACATTTGCATTTATATCCATTAAATCCAAATCATAACAGTTCCAACTTAACAGTTTGAATATTTGAAGTAGTTTATTTATTGAAATAGTTATAAATTAAAAATAGTTTATATATTTAAAAATAGGTTATAGATCAAAATAGTTTATATATTAAAAAAAAGTTTATATATTAAAAATAGTTCAACATTAGAATTAATTCTTTCAATTTCACAAATCAATTCAAATCAACTTTAGTTCCAAAATTCAATTTAAATCAATCTCAGTTCAACAATTTCAAATCCTCATTAAAATCATTTAAATTTATATCGATTTCAAGTCCAAGTTTGAACTACAAATTTAAATCACTCCTAATTCAATAGGTTTCAAAGCTTAGATATTTAAACAATTTACAATAACTCAGTTTGATAAATTTCATTTATATTTTCAAAAATTCAATCTTAAATTTATTTTAATTGGAAAATATTCACTTAATCGTTTCTAATAACATTTAAATAAATCTCAAATTACAAATTTAAATAAAATCAAAATTTAAATATCTAAATTCAATTATATTTAATTATAAAATATTCACCTGATCACTTTGTAAACATTTAAATAAAATCTCAATTTACACATTTAAATCAAATTTAAATATTCAATTTCAATTTATTTAAATTCCAAAATATTCATTTAATCATCTTTAATCAAAATCCCATTACCAAATTATAAAAATCCTATCTTTGAAATCTCACAATCAATATCTCACAATCAATAAGTTCAAATCAATCCATATTTAAATTCAATTATTAACCGATTTAAATTTCAAGTCAACTTTAATTTCATCTTTCCAACCTCTATTTATTAAAGTTATCATCAAAATCTATTTTAAAAATATTAATATAGTTTTAAATAAATACTTAAACAGATTATATATATATATTAAATTAAATTTTCTTAAATATTTTTTTATTAAATCTTATTTTATATATAAAAAATTATAAGTAAAATCTTAAAATTTATATTTTCAAAACTAACTTATAATTTAAATTTTCCAAATATATAATTCTAAAAATCTAAATTTTACACATATATAAAAATAAAATAAAATCTTATATTATACATTAAAAATCAATATTTAATAAAACCCATCTATTTTCTTTCAAAACTTTGGAAATCATTTTTCAAAAATAGACCAACGGTGTCCGTAAAAATTTTTCTATCCTATGGTCAAGTGATACGGATATTTATCATTTCAATACGCAATAATTAAATATATTTATGGGTATATATCATTTCAATCTGCAATAATTTAATATTTACGGGTATATACCATTTCAAACCGCAATCCCAAAATTCAAAAATCAATAAAATTGCTTGGGTTTATCATTTCAACCCATAACGATTTTCCCTAATCTATAATATCATTCGTGTATGTATTATTTCAACCCATAGGGATTTCCTAAACTATCAGGGAACTTGCAGTGTGAGAACAATATAATAATAATTTAAAATAGCATAACATATCAATTGCAGCATGGATCTTAATTTACAATTTATATAATATATACATATACAACATGGTTATGGTGTCGTATGTCAATTACAAAGGTGAACAATTTTAAATATTGACATATCATATTTAACGATTAAATAACTAACAAGTCAAATTTAACAACATATTTCAATCGTCATTTCATGTGTAATCAATTTACTAAACATAAGAATGTTAATCGTGAGTGATCGCTCACCTTTCGAGGCTGGATAAAACAACAGGAATGATAAGCAACGGACATGGATACACACACGGATACGGACATGACACGTCAAAGAGCTGCGATAAGCACAAAAGCAAATCTAAGTGACTGGATTCAAAAATCAATATATATATAAGTGTACTTATATATATATATATAGCTTAGATCGAAGAAAACGGATATATATATATATCTGTGTGTGTGTGTGATACACACACACACGCTCATTTCCTTTCAAAATCAAATTTCAGAACAATCAATCTAGAATTTCAGGATAAGTAAGCTTATATTTATAAGCTATATATATTTTTAAGAAAGAGATGACTATGCAGTAAACATTGCACCTGAAATTGCAACATACTCCTTGCTTGGGTTGTGTGTGTTCGTGCCGGGCAAGGGTCTTCTGGTGGAGAGGGTGTGGTCAACGACTGGCGGCCAAAAGGAAGAGTGACAATCGGCAATGGAAAGAAGGCATGCAGGGTTTCAAATCCAAATATATATATATATATATATATATGCATACGAATTTTTTTTCTTTTCTCTATAAAGGAGGAAGCGGCCGGCTACTAATCTAGCATGGGGCGTTTCAAGGAGATGGGTAGGCTGTGTTGTTAAAGGCTAGGGGTGACTGCTGAAGGGTCGGCAAGGGGTCAGTGATGGATGGTTTTTGTGAGGCATGGCTATTGCGAAGCAAGGGAGGGTCTCGGCAAGGTGGTGATAGGGTGCATATCTCGGTATATGATGGCTCGGCTACTGCTGTTCACGTGGAGGTGTTGGAATAATGACGGATCGGGTTTTTGGGTGGCGGAGAGGAAAAGGTGGGGCCGGATTCAAAGGCTGGTAGTGGTTTTCGGGTAAGGAAAGGTGAAGGCGGATGATGGATGAGATGGGACAAGGCAGGGTGTTGGCTGACGTGGACAGTGGGTGCTTGGAGAGGGTGTTGAGGCTCGATTATGGGGTGGGCTGCTGAATGGGCGCTGTGCGTATGGCCGACGGTGGTTGTGGTGGACTGTGAGTCGCTGGGTTGCCAAGTGCTTGGGGTATTAGGATAAGGGGGAGAAGGGGCAGTCAAGAGGGAGAGTGGGTTTGGCGATGAACATGGCATAGTAGGTGAATACGAGCAGGTTTGAGGTTGAGTAGTTCAGGCAAAACAAAATATATATAAGCTTAGTTATCTATATTATTATATTATTTTTTCTTCAAATGCACGAGAAGAAGAGAAAGAATGGAAGGCGACGCAAAGCATAAATATGAACCAGTGGGAATAGTGGAAGCCAGCACGTGAATATAGGGAAATAAATGCTAAAGTCTATTGGTTTTCAATCGGTAAATAAATGAAAAGGCATGGGAAACCCAAAAGGCCCAAATATGGAACCGATACGGCAAATCGTTTTGCAGATTTCGCCGCGTACCGGACTTTGAAATGCACAATTGAATATACTGTGAAGATCAGCACGATGAGACGAACAAAATGGTACATAGATATGAGCGATACAATCATCCTATCAAAAGTCGATATTCGCTGCCAAAATACTGCTAAAACGCCGAAAATAATATAAACGGAGCTAGAGCAGTCCTAATTTGGCGAAACGAAATACGAGGACTCACTCAGAAAATGGTAAACATTTTTCTTATATAAAAATATTCATATTTCATAAATATTTTATTTCCATCAAATTTAACTGATTTTAAATTTTAAATTGAAAATTTCACAAACAAACAAACTTTTATATTTTCCAATTAAAACCTGACACTTGCTACGTTTAAATAGACGTATTCCAAATATTAAATTTTCATTGTCAAAATTTTTTTAGTTTCAAGAAAAATTTAGTTAATTACATTATAAAAATTGTTAAAATTTACGGGTCGTTACACTCTCCCTCACCCAAAACTTTTCGTCCTCGAAAAGGAACGAGATAGGAGAATAGAAGCAACAGAAAGGAAAGATAGATTCGAATTACATACTACCAGATACAACAATTGATTCAAAACCATATAATTTCATTAGTTTTAAATTGATTAATATTCAACGAATTTGGTTTCAATCCATTTTATTCAATCAATAAATATTCATTATATTCATATTTGGTTGATTTCAATTCAATGTATTTTCAATCAATTGATTTGCTTTCAATTTATTGACATTTGTTACAAATATTTCTTTCAAAACAAAATTTATTTTGTTTAACTCATTTATTTAACCCATTTGACTTCACTTAAGTTAATTCCACTTAAAAATTCAATTTCAACTATTCTTAAGTTCATATTTATTTATTTATTATTCAATTTATTTCACTTAACATTTCTTGCAACAAAGATTAAGTGTATAAACTTTTATTATAACCACTCAAGTTTTATTTATAAATTCCCTTAACAAAATTTCATTTTTAGACATCTTATTACTTACATTTATATTGTAAATTATTCAATTACATTCAAACTTTTCCAGGTAAGTTTTATTAATGTTTCCAAATGTAATTGAGTACTATACAATTTACCTTTTATTTACAACATTTCTATTAAGCAAAATTTAGTTTGAACATTTTTATTACCTAAGTTTTCTCTTGTATAACCTTCAATTACAAATTCACATTTCATTTTAACTTTTGAATATTTTAGGTAAACTATATATGTTTTAGAATGCAATTGAGTATTATATAAATAAATTTTTACCCTAGTTCAACTGTTTTAAGTTGTTTCAATTTTAGTTCTCATTTTAGATATTTCAATTATTCAAAAATTTATTTCATTTGAATAACTGAAAATCATTACTTCACATAAACTTAAGAGTGAAATTTCTGGTTTCACTTTAAACCATTTTGAAATAAATATATACATATATATAATTTATACATCAAATCATACTCAAGAAATTCAAATCAAATCCATTTTCCAAAATAAAAGTGTAGCAAAGCTACTAAGTGGTCTCTCCACTTTGAGACTCGAAAATGAATGTCGATGATGCTGCAGTCATCATCGAAATTATTTTCCAGCGATAAACGAGGAGAGTACAGACTTACTTCCTTTAAAATTCTTTGGAAACAATTCCCATTCGGAAATACTTTCAAATAATATTTTATTCAAACTTTGAAAACCAAATTTTGAAAAGCACTGGAAATTTAATTCTCAAATCCTCAATTTATATTCATTTCAATTTCAAATCAATTTATAAACCATGTTTATAAAATTTCATCTTTTTATAACATGTAACAATAGTTAATGGTTTAGAAGAACAATAAATGATAATATAGTATTATCATTTCTAACAACCAATTCATTTAACATCCAATCCAGAAAATTATACTTTTATATAGATAAAATATAATCATACATAAAATTATTTCATTTACCAATTTCGAAAACAATATTGTGTCAGTTTGTTATGTTCAAGTGTTCTAGAATTCCTATCGATAGCGTTGGCCAGATGAATCGATCAAACCCAAAATTAAAACTTAACAACTCAAACAACACAATATAAAATATTTTTATATCAATTATAAATACACTCCCTCACAGGATGATTCAAGGATAGAGATTCAAATTTAGAGGAATCCTAATCAAAGAGAATTCTAATCAAGAAGATAGGCTCGAAAGGAAGATAGATAATTAAATTACAAAAGAGGAAAGATTGATAGGCTTACATTAATCGCGGCGACCTTAACCGGGTCAACCAAGACTCCATTTCAGAAACAATGTACCCATGGAACCGGACTTCATCCATCCAGAAATGGCATTTAGAAAATTGGCTTTCAATTGATGACTCCTAAGAGTTTGGAGAACATAACTCAAATAAGATTCATGCTCCTTCTTCGACTTAGAAAAGACGAGAATATCATCAACGAAAACAAGGACAAACCTGTTGAGAACATCGTGGAAAACGCGATTGATGAAATCAACGAAGAAGGCGAGAGTATTGGTTAATCCAAAGGGCATGACTAACCATTCATAGAAACCATTCGTTTGGAAGGAACGACAACAAGTCGAGCTCCAGGAATAAGATCGATGCGGAATTCAATTTCCCGCTTGGGAGGAAGAGAAGTGACTTCACCAAAGATATCCGAAAATTGTTGGACAATAGGGTGGAGTCAAAATCACTAGGCTGAGAATCAAGCGAAAAGATAAAACTGCCTGCAAAATCCTGAAGCATTCGATATTCGATCATAAGGGAATTACCCTGGTCGTCTACTAGAGAACAGTTCGGGCTTTGCAAGAAATAATAATATCAAAACCGAGGACATAGAAATCTCTGGTGAATCGACACCTATTGTAAAGGAGTTTCACCCCTTTACAAATCATACTAAGGTTGGCGGAACCGCCGATGGGATTAATCACACAAAACGATGAAGTTGCCAATTGAGGTTACAAGATGTGTTCAAATTTACTACAGAGATCAATAGAAATAAAGCTATGGGATGCTCCCGTATCAAGAAGAACACAAACAGGAAAAGACAAGAATATATTTCAGAACAAAGGAAAAGTTCCGAAATTCAAAGAAATCCTAATCGAAGAGGATCCTAACAAAGAATTTCAAGCTCGAACGAAGATGATTCTGTAATCAATTCCACCCATTCTAGGGTATTACTACCCTATTTCTAATGAGTTTTTACTCCATATGCTAAGTTTTTCCTAAACCAGAGCTCTGATACCACTTGTAACGACCGGCTATTTCGAACCATTCAAATCAACAATCATCCACACATGTCAAACTTGAATTGCTCAAAACAACAGATTGTTAATTTATATTTGGCAAAACTTAGCATATACAGTAAATAAATCAATCATAGAATCACAGACACAGAGTTTACAATAATAAGCAGCGGAAATTGATAAATAGTAGTTCATGAAGCTACTATATAAACATCAGAGTTTGAAATAAAATACAACATAAAATCCCAAGTATACAGAAATCACTAATACAAAAGCAACTGACGAGTCTGAACATAAATAACTGGAAATAGCTGAGATAACTGCAAAGCTGGATAAATAAGATAGATCTCCAAGCAAAGCTCCAAACTCCAAAGGTGAGTCTCAAATGATGTGATACTCAGTCTGACCCGAGCATAAAGCAAAACACAAAACACTCGAGTCAGGATTAACATTCTTATACCAGTAAATCAACTTAAGTGAAATGTCAAGTGAAATACAAAGTAACTCAAAGGATGTTTGGGATTCCACCCTTTAAGGATCCGTTAAGCTATCTACATACATAATATAATACGCTACATAGATAATATCTATAGTAAAGTAAACTATTAAAATAGCGTTAAAGCGTTACCAATATCCCCCTTAACACATTTTTATATAAATGTCATAGTCTATACAGTACTGTAAAATCCACCAAACCGGTGGGCTATCAGGGAGCACTCCATAGGTACGACATAAAACAAACTCGTAAAGGGCGCGATAAGGCATGTGACAAGGCACGCGGGGCAATGCAAGGGTAGGATTCTACTGTTTGCACTCCTGGACTGGTGGTAACGCATATCAGCTACTACCGCCCACTTCGAGACACACTCCCAAATCAAAGGCACACCTAATCAAATCACAAAGTAATAGAATAGTATCGAAGAAGCATGCTCGATTGGAGGTGCGACCTCACTTGGCCCGGTATAGCTCCTGTTTTAGCCACATCAAGCTGACTCGCGGGAGTAAGGGCTGCGTTAATACCTCATATAGAATCGTTTGCCAAACCATCCTACTTCATTCTGGAATCTTCACCACGTGCATAGTTGTTAAAGTGGTTTTCGGTATTGGCAGAGAGTATGACAATATCCGATCCCAGTCTCTTTAACAACCAAATGCTTATTTCACACTGTGGTCATTTTATAAAACCATTTCAAACAGTTCATACTTCATATCAAAATACCATATTCATTTCAAAATCATTTCACTTTCGAAATCATATTTACTTTAGAAATCATTATTCACTTTCAAAATCATAACCACAAAATAGTTTAAACCATCGTATCAAAACATTCGCATTTATATCCATTAAATCCAAATCATAACAGTTCCAACTTAACAGTTTGAATATTGGAAGTAGTTTATTTATTGAAATAGTTATAAATTAAAAATAGTTTATATATTTAAAAATAGTGTAACAACCCGAGATTTTGTAAAAGTTAGTTATCATCGTTAGACGATTACAATTGCTAACAGATTGATATTGGAATTTTAATCGAATTGAAATTTCTTTTAAAATTGGAGAATGATATGTGGACTTTATAAAAATCAGTATTGGGCCACATTTTCATTTGTATATTTTGCCGTGATAATTATATAAGGCAACACAGTTTCCCCTCAATTCATTTTCGTTCAAAACCCTAATCTAAACGAAAGAAAAGAAAAATGGCGGCCTCGTTTATTCTCGTTCGTCTCCAAAAAAAATTAGGGCTTCTGCCGATTTCATTCGATTGACTTCGTGATGCCACAGCTTCGATTACGATTCTTCGATCTTTGCTTTCGGCCGCAGTTTGGAATTGAGTTCATCTTTGCTTCAAGAAAAAGGTGAGTAAGATACTCACATCTAATTCAAGTTTCAATGATTTTTGGGTTGTTCAAATTCGTGACTTTCGTGTTTGAATTCTTTGGCTTGCTGTTGATTTGCGTATGGATAATGGTGATCTATTCCGACTTGTTCATAATCGTATATTCCCTGGTCACTTGGTTTCCACGACATTGATTTTGAACTTGTTTGACACCTTGATTTCCACGGCTTTGATTTTAATTCCTTTGATGTCATGGTTTGATTGTATTTGATGATAAATGCTGTTGACTTCGATTATGCTTTGTGCTCAAATCTGGCCAGTTGTGTGCATTGATTTCAAACACTGTTGCTTTAGTAATTTCTGTAGCATACATGACTTCGGCAATGGCATAGTTGATTTTAAATTTGACTTTTTATGGGCTTTGAGGATTGACTTCGGGTATTTGATATTCATCCCTGTAGTATACTTGACTTGTTCGATTTCTGCTTGCTGTTCCATGACTTCATGCGATTTGGTTACTGTATACTTGACAGTTTTGTATTGCTAGATGGATCTGGACTTGATTCGCTTTATTGTGTTGATCTGGTGTAGCTGCTCATTCGAGCTTGCTCTAGACACTGTACATATGTGTGTTTAAGTTGGCATTTTTTATGTTCATTTGCTATTGGACTTCATGTAGCTATGTACCCCCTTTGTCCATGTTGTAGTGAGTTGCATATCAGGTCCACTTGAGTTTTGATACATTGTCTTGTATTGCATGTTCCTTATGTATAGATGCCATCTCTGTTTACATTGGTTACTTATGCATTTGCATCATAGATATGCATTAGTCTTGAGTTTCTGGTCTCTGACTTTGTCTTGTTTGACATGTCTGCATTGCACTATCCACTGTTGTGTATTTGTGCATTCATGTACGTGTGACAGTTGAGTGTTGTTCGACTGTGATATTAGAGTCTGGTTTGGATTTGATTTCACTGCACTTGATTGTGATATTGTGGTTCACTATTTGGTTAGACTTAGTTGGGCAATGAACTGACTGCATATATATATATATATATATATATATGTATATATATATATATATGTATATGTTCACTTGATGGCATTTGGTCCGATCACTTTGCTTTGCTCTGTGATGCATTGAGTTGTGTATAGATGACTTGGTTGTGTCACTGTTATCTTGTTGTACTTGATTCACTCGAGTCTAGTACATCTGGTTGTATTCGTATCTTGTGTTTTGAAGTTTCTTTGACAGTCAAAATTCACGTGCATGGCATATTGACCTGGCTCATGTACATATGTATGTTGTTTATCACTTCATGTTGAAGTCTGGTCTTTGCTTGCATCTGTACATTCAGGTGGTCTGTATCTTTGTGCAATTGAGTCTGATTCATATATATGTTTCCAGACCTATTTATTTGCTTGATTCGTTGAGCTTGGTTTTGAACATGGTCCTCGACCATTTCAGGTTGATTTTTGAGGTTGTACCTGAGTTGAACCCAGTCTCAAAGACTTGGGTTTGACCTTGTACTCTGATGTAAACTTTCATTGTGCATTCATGTGTAATTCGTTCCTTTTGATTTGAGTTAGTGCCAGTTGTTTTTGGTTCATTTATATTGACCTCTGCAGTTTTGATTTGCTGTTAGCATTTGGTGTTATGATGTTTTTATAAACCGTAGTGGCGAGGCAGTGCACGCGTGCGTGTACTGCAGCCACACGGAAGTGACTTCTTATGTGATATTTCAATTGTTTGAATTGTTTTATGTTCAATTCAATGTTTGAAATGGTATTCTGATTTGGTGTGATTTAATCATTTTGTGATTTTCTAATTATCTATAGATAATTAGATTATGGGTTTTTAATTATTTATTTAATAATTGGATTTTGTTGTCAATTGCTGTTTAGGCAATTTTGGGGTTTTCACATTATCTTCATCGATAATCTTTATTTATCCTTGTTGATGATTTAGATTTTCTGATTTGTTGTTTAACACTGTTTTGTGTTATATCTGCCATTATCCGATTCTCTAATGGAGGAGTTGGATATACGAGATTTCTGTGACTGTCATCTATTTGATATTTGATTATTACTGCTTCTGTGCATTAATAACTGAGTTTGAATTAGACTGACCCGTGTATTATTTTCTTTTGAATTTAATACTCGGGTCAGACCGAGTTATTACAGGTTTTAGATATCCTGCTTTGGGTTGCTGCTTGAGCTATGAAGTCTTTTCATATCTTTTGAAGTAGTCTTCGTCAGTTTGTAGTAGTCGTGTCATTGTATAAGATGATATGTATTCATGTATATTATTGTCAATAATGTACTTGTGTATATAACTTCCAGAGTCGACAGTTGTAGTTGTATCATATGTATTGTGTCAAATGTATTGTAACTGACATCAGTTATATATATATATATATGAGACTTTCGTTATCTGTGTTCCGCATTTTTAGTATCTGTGTTATTATTATATAGATTGTCCTAAACTATTATGAACCATCATAGTTCGTTTTATACTGGAATTGGGTATGTCGATGGGAGTAAATAAATAAGAGATGAAAAATAAAAATATATACCACTCCTATCGAGGTAACCAATACTAGTGTAAGGCCCAACTACGGATGGTCGCTCCTATCCAGCCTTATTCTTCGTAATAACAAACAGTATTTCTTTTAATACTCTTTGTTATTGTGAGCATAGAGGTGAGCCGTCACAAATAGGTTGTAGATTAAAATAGTTTATATATTAAAAATAGTTTATATATTAAAAATAGTTCAACATTAGAATTATTTCTTTTAATTTCACAAATCAATTCAAATCAACTTTAGTTCCAAAATTCAATTTAAATCAATCTTAGTTCAACAATTTCAAATCCTCATTAAAATCATTTAAATTTATATCGATTTCAAGTTCAGGTTTGAACTATAAATTTAAATCACTCCCAAATTCAATAGGTTTCAAAGTTTAGATATTCAAACAATTTACAATAACTCAATTTGATAAATTTCATTTATATTTTCAAAAATTCAATCTTAAATTTATTTTAGTTGGAAAATATTCACTTAATCGTTTCTAATAACATTTAAATAAATCTCAAATTACAAATTTAAATAAAATCAAAATTTAAATATCTAAATTCAATTATATTTAATTCTAAAATATTCACCTCATCACTTTATAAACATTTAAATAAAATCTCAATTTACACATTTAAATCAAATTTAAATATTCAAATTCAATTTATTTAATTTCGAAAAAAATCATTTAATCAACTTTAATCAAAATCCCATTATCAAATTATTAAAATCCTATCTTTGAAATCTCATAATCAATAAGTCCAAATTAATCCTTATTTAAAATCAATTATTAACCGATTTAAATTTCAAGTCAACTTTAATTTTATCTTTCCAACCTCTATTTATTAAGGTTATCATCAAAATCTATTTTTAAAGTATTAATATAGTTTTAAATAAATACTTAAACAAATTATATATATATATTAAATTAAATTTTCTTAAATTAACTCTTATTACTAAATATTTTTTTTATTGAATCTTATTTTATATATAAAAAATTATAAGTAAACTCTTAAAATTTATATTTTCAAAACTAACTTGTAATTTAAATTTTCCAAATATATAATTTTAAAAATCTAAATTTTACACATATATAAAAATAAAATAAAATCTTATATTATATATTAAAAATTAATATTTAATAAAACCCATCTATTTTCTTTCAAAGCTTTGGAAATCATTTTTCAAAAATAGACCAACGGTGTCCGTAAAAATATTTCTATCCTATGGTCAAGTGATACGGATATTTATCATTTCAATACGTAATAATTTAATATTTACGGGTATATATCATTTCAATCCGCAATAATTTAATATTTACGGGTATATATCATTTCAACCCGCAATCCCAAAATTCAAAAATCAATATAATCGCTTGCGTTTATCATTTCAACCCATAACGATTTTCCCTAATCTATAATATCATTCGAGTATGTATCATTTCAACCCATAGGGATTTCCTAAACTATTAGGGAACTTCTAGTGTGAGAACAATATAATAATAATTTAAAATAGCATAACATATCAATTGCATCATGGATCATATTTAACAATTTATATAATATATACATATACAACATGGTTCTGGTGTCATATGTCAATTACAAAGGTGAACAATTTTAAATATTGACATATCATATTTAACGATTAAATAACTAACAACTCAAATTTAACAACATATTTCAATCGTCATTTCATGTGAAATCGATTTACTAAACATAAGAATGTTAATCGTGAGTGATCGCTCACCTTTCGAGGCTGGATAAAACAACAGGAATGAGAAGCAACAGACATGGATACACACACGGATACGTACACAACATGTCAAAGAGCTACGATAAGCACAAAAGCAAATCTAAGCGACTGGATTCAAAAATGAAAAAATATATATAAGTATACTTATATATATAGCTTAGATCGATGAAAATGAATATATATATATATATATATGTGTGTGTGTGATATATATATACACACACACACACACGCTCATTTCCTTTCAAAATCAAATTTCAGAACAAACAATCTAGAATTTCAGGATAAGTAAGCTTATATTTATATGCTATATATATTTTTAAGAAAGAGATGACCATGCAGTAAACCATGCACCTGAAATTGCAAACTTCCTCCTTGCTTGGTTTGGTTGTGTTCAAGGAGGGCAAGGGTCTTCTAGTGGAGAGGGTGTGGCCAACGACTGGCGGCCAAAAGGAAGAGTGACAATCGGCAATGGAAAGAAGGCTTGCAGGGTTTCAAATCCAAATATATATATGCGTACAATTTTTTTTTCTTTTCTCTATAAAGGAGGAAGCGGTCGGCTACTGCTCTAGCACAGGGCGTTTCAAGGAGATGGGTAGGCTGTGCTGTTAAAGGCTAGGGTTGACTGCTAAAGGGTTGGCAAGGGGTCAGTGGTGGACGGTTTTTGCAAAGCCTGGCTGTTGCGAAGCAAGGGAAGGTCTCGGCAAGGTGGTGATGGGGTGCAGATCTCGGTATATGATGGCTCGGTTACTGCTGTTCATGTGGAGGTGCTGTCAGGTGGAATAATGGCGGATCGGGTTCTTGGGTGGCGGAGAGGAAAAGGTGGGGTCGGATTCAAAGGCTGGCAGTGGTTTTCGGGTAAGGAAAGGTGAAGGGGGATGATGGATGAGATGGGACAAAGCGGGGTGTTGGCTAACGTGGACAGTGGGTGCTTGGAGAGGGTGTTGAGGCTTGGTTATGGGGTGGGTTGTTGAAGGGCACTGCGTGTATGGCCGGCGGTGGCTGTGGTGGGCTATAAGGCGCTGGGTTGCCGAGTTGTTGGGGTATTAGGATGAGGCGGAGAATGGGCGGTCGAGAGGGAGAGTGGGTTTGGCGATGAACATGGCATAGAAGGTGAATACGAGCAGGTTTTAGGTTGGCAGTTCAGGAAAAACAAAATATATATATAAGCTTAGTTATCTATATTATTATATTTTTCTTCTTCAAATGCACGAGAAGAAGAGAAAGAATGAAAGAGGACGCATAACATAAATATGAACCGGTGGGAATAGTGAAAGCCAGCGCGTGAATTCAGGGAAATAAATGCAAAAGTTTATTGGTTTTCAACCGGTAAATAGATGAAAAGGCATGGGAAACCCGAAAGGCCTAAATACGGAACCGATATGGCAAATCGTTTTGCAGATTCCATCGCGTACTAGATGCCGAAATGCATAATTGAATATACTGCGGAGATCAACACGACAAGACGAACAGAATGGTACACAGATATGAGCGACACGATCATCCTGTCAAAAGTCGATATTCGCTGCCAAAATGCTGCTAAAACACCAAAAATAATATAAACGGAGCTAGAGCGGTCCAAATTTGGACTCACTTAGAAAATGGTAAACATTTTTCTTATATAAAAATATTCAGATTTCATAAATATTTTATTTCCATCAAATTTAACTGATTTTAAATTTTAAATCGAAAATTTCACAAACAAACAAACTTTTTATATTTTCTAATGAAAACCTGACACTTGCTACGTTTAAATAGACGTATTCCAAATATCAAATTTTCATTGTTAAATTTTATTATTTAATTTCAAGAAAAATTTAGTTAATTGCGTTATAAAAATCGTTAAAATTTATGGGTCGTTACAGATTTTGTGGGTTTTAACAGTGAGCATTATAATTGATAATATTCTAATATGTCTATCATTTTCAAAAGTAAATGTAAGAGTAAGAATATATACATATATCTCCCGAAAAAGATGGAGAAGTGTCTTATTTCCAAAGTATACTGAATTAATGTAATCAAAATGAACTTCAGCCTTGCATAGGCAACTAAGTAGCCTAAGCCCAAATGCCAAAATAAATGGAAACCATAAGATTGGACATGAGATAAAGAGAAACCGTGAATAATGGAATATGATATTGTTTCTTCTTCTCAACAAAATTTAGCAATGATTATATTAAATAATTAAATCACTCCAAATTTGTAAAGATGTCCAACCGGCACTTACGCTAATAAATTTGTTAAATGTGCTTCTAGATTTTTACATACATCAACGGGGATTTCACTAAGCATATTTTTATCTGAGATTAATTTTTGAAATAGGTCTTATATCTAATGATGTGAAAAAAACAAAAGGCTAGCTAAACTTATAGTGTATGCATATAATAACTAATCTATTTCTATACTGTAAAAAAACCAAAGTTGAATTATAGCCTGTTAGTTGCCTTTAGAAGGAAAGACTTGTTTATATATAGATTTATGAGGTGGTTAATGAGTTTTCCATTGACGTTCTTTTTATAAAGTCAATTCTTAAACGTTAAGCATAATAATCCTCAACGTATTATATAATTTAACTCCCATCTTAAGCTCTCCTCTGCCATAACATTACAAAAAGGTCAGAGAGGTAAGAATGACCAATAAAAACATGGAAAACACAAACAAAGTAAACAAAATATTTCAAATAGTGAGACTAAAAGCATCCTTAAATATGGCATCTGAACACAATCGAAGATTCACAGAGACCAAGTCTTTTTCAAAGGACTCCGATGATGATGATTGTTACCATCCAGTTACTCTAGTTACTCTATACAAATGTCAAGATAACAAACAGTGATATTTTTCGGAAAAACATTATTTGGGACTAAGTAAAAAATAATGTTGGGCTATACCATCCAAAATTCTCCCAATTAACAGTATTAATGTATGGTTAACAAAATAGTTAATCCTACTTAAAATTTTGTAATTAGATATTAGAACAAAGAAACAAAAATATCCGTGAGGACCATGGGTTCCAAATGTCATTGATTCTCATTTACTTAAATAAAACTATTAACTTAAAATGAAAATTAAAGTATGAGAATCCCCTAATTAAATAGCCTTTATATTTGAGACAATATGCATTAATTGAAACATCAGTGCATGTTGTTAAAGCAGCATGAAAATTTGCAAACAACTTCACTTATTCCAAACATATGAGCAATTAATATGCCAAATATACAATGTGATGCAGCAGCGGAAATAACAAAATGATGATTGTGTGAAAGTAGCAATCGATGGAATGAAGAATACTGAATGGCCCGAATTCGTTGATCCGAAGATACCGAATTCTAGCTATCTTCGTCACGTTGATCACGCACGATACCGTGAAAGAAGATCTGCCATTCTTTAGACGTTGATCAAGCGCACTTGATACCGTGAATTGGCTTCTACGATCGTTGATTCGAGCGCTCTCGAATGTCGAAAGAGGAGATAGGAGATTACACTCAACTACCAATTTAGTGAAAGCACAAAGCTAACAAAACAAAAGTTTTTATTCAAATCAACTAACTATTACAAATGAGGTCACCCTGCTATTTATAGAGCTTTACAACACACGCGACTCAAAACTGTACAACACTTAGGTCGTTTCCGACCTAACAAACCAACGACTTACGAACTACAACAACACGCGTGACCTACGACCTAGCAGGCAACGACTCAACAATTACAACATAGTACAAAACACGCGTCATCATATATTTACAATACATAAGTCGGCAGCGACCTAAAACAACATTGTAACGACTTAACATGCAGACGACCTAATACCCTTCAGCGACCTAAGAGATAACCAGCTTCATGCGACCTAACTGAGATGGAGCGACTTACGACTTATCATAGGTCGGCAGCGACTTAAGAACCAGCTTCAGGACTCCTTCACGCGACCTAACTTAGGTCGTTCCTCGCGACCTAGCTTAAGTCGTAACCCGGTGCAGCGGCTTATCTCTTTAGCGCACGCATTCCTGCTGGGTCGTTGGCGAGCTTCACTAAGTCGCTGGAGCGACTTAAGGGAATCATTAGGTCGGTCACGACCTAGGACGTCATTTTGTATCCCTTCTTCGTTATCTTCTTTGTTAGCTTCTATGTTCTTAGGTCGTAGACGACCTAACATTTCCGAACGACTTAAGGGATCATTAGGTCGGTCACGACCTAATACTTGGCCCGCATCATCCTCCCCTGGTTGAGAGAAATTCGTCCTCGAATTTGCACCTTCCTCCTCCGCAACACACTCATCCCCATGATACGGAACTAAGTATTTGACGTTAAACACATCAGAAGTATGAACATTATCCGGCAATTCCAATTGATACGCATTCTCATTGATTTTCTTCAAAATTTTTACTGGACCAATCTTCCGCGCTTTCAATTTATTGTACGTTCCCATTGGAAAACGATCCTTTGTTAACACTGCATAAACCAAATCACCTTCATTATATTCAACACTCCTTCGCTTCAGATCTGCAGATTGTTTGTACTTCTCATTCGCCTTTCCCAATCGTTCTTGAACGATTCTATGACACTCTTTCAATCCTTCAACAAAATCAGCAGCCCCTTTAACTTTCCTTTTGGGTTGTGGTATTACCGTTAAATCTAATGGCCCCTTTGGTAAACTTGAATACACTATCTGAAATGGACTGAACCCTGTACTACGGTTTATAGCATGATTATGAGCAAACTCTGCTTGACATAGCTTCATATCCCAACTCTTCAGATTATCCTTTACCAGGCACCGCAACAAATTTCCCAAAGACATGTTAACAACCTCAGTCTGACCATCGGACTGCGGATGATAAGCACTACTGAAATTTAGCTTTGTTCCCACCATCTTCCACAAACTCAGCCAAAAATGACTTAGAAATCTAGTATCCTGATCAGAAACAATGGATTCTGGTAAACCATGTAAGCGATACACTTCTTTAAAGAATAATTCGGCAACACAGACGTCGTCAGCTGTCTTCTTACAAGCGATGAAATGTACCATCTTTGAAAACCTGTCCACTACAACATATATCGAATCATTCCCCCTTTGAGTTCTCGGTAATCCCAAAACAAAATCCATACTGATATCAACCCATGGTCTAACCGGCACGGGTAACGGCATATACAATCCCGCATTCGTCGCTGTTCCCTTGGAAACATGGCAAATATGACATCTCTCCACAAACTTTCCAACTTCCCGCTTCATCGACGGCCAATAATAAGATTGAGAAATCAATTGTAAGGTACGATCTCGGCCCACATGACCTTCCTCATGCAACTCCTTTACAATCTTCATACGTAAGCTGCTCTCCGATATACATAATCGATTTCCCTTAAAAAGAAAACCATCCACCAATACAAACTCATCCGTCTTCCCCTCCTCGACTTCATTTACATACTTCGCAAAGTAAGGATCATCAACAAACAGCTCTGGCAATATGTCAAACCCTGTCACCTCTACCTTCATTGTAGTCAACACATGATTCCTTCGACTTAATGCATCCGCCACTCGATTCGTAATTCCCGACTTATGCTTCACCACAAATGTAAATTGTTGTAAGTATGCAATCCACGAAGCATGCCTTGCCGCAATCTTGTCATGTCCATGCATATGCTTCAATGCCTCATGATCAGTATATAACACAAATTCTTTATGAAACAAATAACGTCTCCAATGTTTGATAGCTTGCACGATAGCATAAAATTCCATATCATATGTACTATATCTCATCTTTGCTCCCGATAGCTTCTCACTGAAATATGCAATAGGACGTCCCTTCTGACTTAACACGCCTCCAATTCCAACCTTCGATGCATCAGTATGTAATTCAAACAATAACTGAAAATCCGGTAACACTAGAATCGGTGCTGTCGTCAATAGTTCCTTAATTCTCTCAAAAGAAACCCCTGCTTCTTCTGACCAAAAAAATTGCTTCCCTTTCATACAATCAGTAACCGGTGCCATCACGCTACTGAAGTGTGGAATGAACCTTGATAGAATGACGCCAAACCGTGAAAACTTCTAACTTCTGTTATCGTCCTGGGTTGTGGCCAATTTCTGATTGCTTCAACTTTATTCTGATCCACCTGTATACCTCCTCCCGATATGACATACCCCAAAAATAAAACACTCTGCATCATGAACACGCATTTCTTCGTTGCAGCATAAAATTGTTCATGTCGCAGTACCATCAACACTTCTCTCAGATGTTGCACGTGTTCTTCTGGACTTCCACTATATATCAGTATATCATCAAAATACACCACCACAAACTTCCCAATGAATGGTCTAAAAATCTTATTCATCACCCGCATGAATGTACTCGGTGCATTCGAAAGCCCAAACGGCATAACCAGCCATTCGTACAACCCCTCACGTGTCTTGAACGCTGTTTTCCATTCATCCCCTGGTCTGATTCGAATTTGATGATAACCACTTTTCAAATCAATCTTCGAAAAGATAGTAGCTCCGCTCAACTGGTCCAACAAATCATCAAGTCTCGGCATTGGAAATCTGTATCTCACAGTAATCTTTTTCAGTGCTCGACTATCAGTGCACATCCTCCACGTTCCATCCTTCTTTGGTACTAACAAAGCTGGTACCGCACAAGGACTTAAACTTTCCTGCACACGCCCATGTTCAAGCAATTCTTCCACTTGCCTTCTCAACTCCTCATGTTCCTTCGGACTCATTCTGTAGTATGGTCTATGTGGCAACATAGCACCTAGAACAAGATCAATTTGATGTTGAATGTCTCTCAACGGCGGTAACTTCGTTGGTAGTTCCTCAGGAAATACATCGTCAAACTCTCCCAGTACTGGCTTTACTTCCTCAGGAATCTCAACCACTTCATGACTTTCACATCCAATTAACAAGAATACTTCAGGTTCCTCTTCTACCTCCTTAACAAACTCCTTCAAAGATAGCAAAGTTTTAAGTTCTTCAATCTCCTCCAACTTGCTTTCTTCTTGTTGTCGCTTCTTAGGAATTAAAGTAATCTTTGTACCCTCAAACATGAAACTGTAACTGTTAGTACGTCCATCATGTTGCACAAACCTATCATACTACCACGGTCTCCCCAACAACAGATGACATACGTCCATGTCCACAACATCACACCAAATTTCATCCTTGTATTTCTTCCCAATTGAAAAATTAACACAAGCTCTTCTTCCAACTTTCACCTCCCCGCCTTTCCTCAACCAAGCTAACTTATAAGGTTTCGGATGCTTCTCTGTCTTCAATGATAACTTCTTCACAGCTTCTGTAGAGATAATATGATCACAGCTTCCCACATCGACGACAAACTTGCAAACCCTTCCCAAGATAGTACATGTTGATTGAAAGATGTTACTCCTCAACCAACTAGTTTCCTCCTCTTGCTTTGGTGTTAAACACGACCTCTTCATCATTAATGAATACCCTTCATCTCCCAACACATTCTCTTCCTCCTCATCATATAGTGAATTAGAACAGTCAGCCTCTACCTCATCTTCCTTTGCCTCAGCAATCATAGTTCTCTTCTTTGGCTTTGGACATTCATTGCTTTTGTGACCAAGCTCCTGACAATTGAAACATTTGATTCCACTATTGATCCTGGTCTTAGCAACTTCATTAACAATCGATTTTGCAACAGCCTTCGAAACATTCACACTGCTACTAGCCCCTTTCATTGTATTGTTGGAATTTGTAAACACACCACCACCTCGTCTCCCTTGTTTCTCCCAAGCAAGTGCTTTCTGATGTGCCTCAGCGATAGATCTGGGATCAAACATGTTCACCATATCTTGAATCTGCATTCTCAACCCTCCAACAAATCTAGCTGTTAGCTGCTCCTCCGTTTCCATAATATCATTCCTGGCAATAAGCTGATAAAATTCATCTGCATAATCATTAACAGTCTTCGTTCCTTGCCTCAAGTTCTGCAAACGTTGATACATAAGAGACTGATAATTGTAAGGTAAGAATGTAGCTTTCATCAACTTCTTCATCTTTTCCCATGATTCAATCTTTGACTTCCCCATCCGTTCACGTGTAAGTTTGGTTTGCTGCCACCACGCCAAAGCTCTTCCCCTCAACCTTGTAGCAACCAACTTCACTCTACGATGTTCTGGAACCTCGTTGAAGTCAAAAATCTCCTCCACATTAGACAACCAATCCAAAAACTCCTCAGCTTGCATACCACCTTTGAATTCTGGAATTTCGGTCTTCATCCCAGACTCCCACTTGTGATCATACTCCGACTGATTCCTTCCTTGTCCTCATACTCGTCCATGAACACTACCACCATCAAACTCCTCCTCGAAATCTGATGTATAGCGATGTCGATCCTGACCACCAACATCTCTACTACCTTCGTGTCTTCCACCCACGTCCCTTCTATCTACATTCCTCCGATCTCGATCATTCACATTCCTATCACGTCTTCGATCATCATCATCTCTATAACAATCTCGAATCACACTTCTATGATCATTATCAGCACTTCTCTCCCGATTGGAATGTGGTGAAACTCTACTTCCCCCATGGTTAGATTCAGGTGAAACCCTTCTCCGATTTTGATTCATCTCCAACATCATCTTCTCTAATCGACCAATCCCTTCATTAAGCTTCTCACTAAACTTTTTGTTTATTCTTTGCTCCATCTCATCAGCTTCTTCTGTTCTATACAAAGCTTCAACATTCTGATGGCGATTAGCTCTTCTCGGTGGCATGATGATTCTTTAACTCTCTTCAATTCTCGGCTTGTACAATCAAAATGTTACCAAATGAGGTACGACCTTCAACTTCAAACTCTCGGCTCTAACACTTCTCCTACTCTTCGATAGAATATTGGCTCCAAGACTCGGCTTAGCTATGATTGGCTAAGTCTAGCTTTGATACCAAATGATGCAGCAGCGGAAATAACAAAATGATGATTCTGTGAAAGTAGCAATCGATGGAATGAAGAATACTGAATGGCCCAAATTCTTTGATCCGAAGATACCGAATTCTAGCTATCTTCGTCACGTTGATCGTGCACGATATCGTGAAAGAAGATCTGCAATTCTTCAGACGTTGATCAAGCGCACTTGATACCGTGAATTGGCTTCTACGATCGTTGATTCGAGCGCTCTCGAATGCCGAAAGAGGAGATAGGAGATTACACTCAACTACCAATTTAGTGAAAGCACAAAGCTAACAAAACAAAAGTTTTTATTCAAATCAACTAACTATTACAAATGAGGTCTCCCTGCTATTTATAGAGCTTTACAACACATGCGACTCAAAACTGTACAACACTTAGGTCGTTTCCGACCTAACAAACCAACGACTTACGATCTACAACAACACGCGCGACCTACGACCTAGCAGGCAACGACTCAACAATTACAACATAGTACAAAACACGCATCATCATATATTTACAATACATAGGTCGGCAGCGACCTAAAACAACATTGTAACGACTTAACATGCAGACGACCTAATACCCTTCAGCGACCTAAGAGATAACCAGCTTCATGCGACCTAACTGAGATGGAGCGACTCACGACTTATCATAGGTCGGCAGTGACTTAAGAACCAGCTTCAGGACTCCTTCACGCGACCTAACTTAGGTCGTTCCTCGCGACCTAGCTTAAGTCGTAACCCGATGCAGCGGCTTATCTCTTTAGCGCGCGCATTCCTATTGGGTCGTTGGCGAGCTTCACTAAGTCGCTGGAGCGACTTAAGGGAATCATTAGGTCGGTCACGACCTAGGACGTCATTTTGTATCCCTTCTTCATTATCTTCTTTGTTAGCTTCTATGTTCTTAGGTCGTAGACGACCTAACATTTCCAAGCGACTTAAGGGATCGTTAGGTCGGTCACAACCTAATACTTGGCCTGCATCACAATGCAATGAATATAAGCACAACTTTAAGTGGTGCTATTTCTTTCATTTAGGAAGGTAATTAATCACATTTTTAGGATGAATAAAAACAATGTGATTTTTTTGACATACATGAATAAAGAGTGATGAAATTATGATTCAACCCATGAGGAAACTTCCCGGACTGGAAAACAGAGGTAATAGCAAAAAAAATCAGCCTTAATCTCCTCCTAATGCAACTTATAAAATTTCACAGTGAAGCCATCGGGGCCAGGGCTCTTGGAGTCATCTATGTGGAAAACTGCTTCTTGGATTTCTAAGAGAACAACTGATGTAGATAAGAACATTTTCCCTTCATCATTTACAAATTTTCTTAGCTAAACGGGTGGAATATCTCCCCCTATTTGACCATTGAACAATGTATCATAGTAAGATAGAGCTTGTGAAATAAGTTCTTGTTGGTCATACACATAGTTGCCCTCTGAATCCAGTAAAGCATGGAGTCTATTTTTATGTTTTCTCATATATTGTGCATGTGAAGTGTTATATATATACACACTATATACTATATACATATATACATATACATATACATATACATATACATATATACAAGAAATGAATCTACAATAACCAATTAGGCAATAAGGGTGAAAGACACATGCATTAGCTTTACGTAAAATAAAGACATACCTATTCTGAAAAGGGAAAATAACACGCTGAAACCTCTCAGTGCTCAAGTGAAAGATGGGAAAGTACGACTTCAGAAATTGTCCCGAGTTTGCTACTGAACCATTATAATAGGGAAAGCGTTCATGTTGTAAAGATTAAGCTGATGCTCTGGATTTCCTTAACAAAGACCTGCCAATAGAAAGTAGAAGGTAAAAATATATTACTGCTAATCATTAAATTGAAATTAGAAGGTAAAAATCAAATATCAAAACACCAAAGTACAAAATATCAGCATTTGTGTGATAAATAAAAGGATTGTTTGATTGATAGTGATGATAGAAGATTGTTTGATTAGGAGTGGTGAATGGTACTAAATTAAAAGCAAAACCTACTGTAACAAATAACTAAAAAATGAAATCAATATTTTCTTTATATAAAGCAATTTTTCATATCATTTAATCAATAGTGATGAGTGATGCTCACATAATTCAAATCAGAATGACTTATATTTTACAACACATAGCAATATAGCATATTCGGATAGTTTCAAGGTTTTGAATTATTTGTAGCAGAATGATATTTTAATTAACCAAATGATCAGTGGTCTACTCACTCAAGCATAAGCATGATGAGCACTATTATGTCAAAAAGCAGGAACTGGAGTAGGCTGTGTATCAATATATTTATCCTGAATCCAGATTCTCTGTAAAACCTGAAATTGCAAAAACAAACAAAATTAGGGATTTTGAATACATTTTGCAAAACTCAAAAGATTCATCGGTACATGAACCTGCAGGGGAAAATCAAACATGGGATTAGGTCAATCCAAATGAGGTTAAAATTTTATAAAATAAGTTGAAGGAGGATAAGAAGAACAGTAGATAAAAAAATAGAATAATATGTGACTCAAAGTAAATAACAAAAAATTAAGTAAGCAAAGAGTTCAAATATCTAAAATATGCGAATGTCAAGTGCCTTTAGATCTATGATCATTATCATGCCTAACTTGTCTTTGTGAAATTACAGCATAAATTATCCATTTTGTTAGTAGATTTCTTATTTTTAGCCAAACAAACCAAAGATGGCTATTAGGTGTTGAGGAGTTTAATCACTTCATTCATCCTGAAATCATTGTTAGCTCCTCGTATATTTCATACAAATAAACTCATTTACCTTTTGTTGAGCTCCTAATATATCTTTTAGGAGGAGCTTTTGTTTTGTTTTTGTCTTGTTTTTCTTGCTTTTTTGAGTGAATTTCTACACTATATTTAGGATATCTTCTATGTAGGTTGATGCATTTTGCTGATTTGTTTCAATTTCTTGTATGATACAATCAACTATTTGTGCTGCAACATTACCCATAATTAATAACATCATTTGAAAATTTTAGAAGCAGGTACAAAATTTTGGGAACTACCAATTTCATTTAAGCTTTCTATAGTAGCTCTAAATCCAGCCTCTCTGTTTTACTAAGGTTTTTAGAAATTCTATCGATTTGTGCCCTTTGCGACATGCTGATCAGTAGAAGCTATTTCATTCAAATCGCCAGATGTAAATTTCATTTTTTATTTCCTCAAGGACATAACATCTTCATGCTCTACTTGCTTTCTTGTGCATTTAGATCTATGGTCATTATTATGTTTAAGTTATGCATAATATTTAAAATGTTTAAAATGCACTTGACAGTCAATTACAAAGAATTGTTTCAGCTTTCAACAAAAAATAATAATATGATGGCAACCAATTCTATAATTTTGACTTAGCAACAACACAGAAAACAGTTTCAACATATAAAGAAAATGATCATAAATAGCAACATAGGATCATGATTGTACCTGCCATAACAAAATAACGCACGAAGGAACTATGCAGTCAGTTGCCTCGACCAACTCCTCCACTTGTTGATACACAGCTGGTATTTTTCTCTTCTTCTAATAATTTGTGATACTGTATAACTCATAATATGGATTTGCTGCTAGCCTGCTATGTGATAACTTATTCTTAGTTGATGTTGTAAGTTAGTTCAGATTTATGATAGAGTTTAAGTAAAGCGAGTTAACAGATTTTAGTTTATATTAGAATTTGAGAACTTTAAAGTAAATAAGTTAAATTTTTTAAAACTGATTATATTAATTATATACTGATTTTAATTTTTTAAACTATTCTTCTTTTTTAAACTATATCAAGGATAAACTTTTGGCTCTAGCTCCTAACTGATATTTCTCCTAAATTGGTATACTTCTAGCTTATGCAATTGGCATCAACAGACTCTGCATCAACTTGTCTACCCTTGGTCGATTTGACTACAATGATCTGACCAGGTAATTCCTCGTAGGATAAGCTTCAAACAGCTTATATTTGTCCTTGTCAGCCCTATCCAAAGCCATACCTCTTCTTCTCCATTCCAAATGAGCTCCCATGACTCAGTTAGCACTTGGCCTTTGCAGATTAATACAGTGCTTAACCTCCTCAACTCACATTTAACAAAGCTTGAATGGCTTTAAGCTCCTTCACCAAATAAAATGTACCTCTCAGCATATCAGCATTTGAGTTTAAGCTCTATAATAAAGTCTCAATCTCATTAAGCTCTATAATAAAGTCATCGAAATCCTTTGATTGCAACCTACTACAAGATGGAGTAGGTGTAATGTCCAGAAAGGGTTAGCATTGCTGATCAGGAAAGGGCAATTGAACTTGTTTCCTGGAGATTTGACCAGGCAACTGAGTGCTCGGCATTGGGTAGTACTCGGCTTCTAGGACTACTCGGCATCTAGTAGTACTCGGCATTTAGTAGTACTCGACATCCAAGAGCACTCGGCATCCAGGGGTACTCGGCATCTAGTAGTACTCGGCATTTAGTAGTACTCGGCATCCAGGAGCACTCGGCATCCAGGGGTACTCGGCATCTAGTAGTACTCGGCATTTAGTAGTACTCGACATCCAGGAGCACTAGGCATCCAGTTGTACTCGGCATCTAGGAGCATTCGGCATCAGAAGGTGTTCGGCGTATACGACTACTCGGCATGGCTGCATTGTTTGGTTAAAGCTATCGTTCGGCCAGAACCATCGTTCGGCCAGAGACATCGTTCAGCTAGAGACATCGTTCGGCCAAGAGCCATCGTTCGGCCAGAGACATCGTTCGGCTAGAGACATCGTTCGGCCAAGAGCCATCATTCGGCCAGGGACATCGTTCGGTCAGAAGCATTGTTTGGTTAAAGCTATCGTTCGGCCAGCACCAACGTTCGGCCAGAGACAACGTTCGATCAAACGCTTCGTTCGGCCAGAGGCACGTTCGGCTTCGACTGACAATCGTTCCACTCTTCCCATGCATCAAGCATATCGTTCGACATAGAGAAGGTGGTTCGGCATCATTGTGTTCGGCCTATTTGGTTCGGCATACGGCGACCACTGTATTTGGGCCAGAGTGTTCGGCTGCCGAGCCCACCTGGGCAGTCCAACCCATCTTTGTCTATAAATAGAGGGGCAGGGGCACAGTGAAAATGGACCTTTTTTGGAGAACACTAGGGAGACTCTGCCATTTTTGAGACTCATCTTCTTTACTTCGCAACTCCATTCAAGCATTTGATCTACGAAATGTATTTGTAATCAATCATTAAGAAGATCAATAAAGTGAAAACTCAAAGTGGACGTAGGCAATTACGCTGAACCACTATAAATCTGGTGTTCTTACTTTCTGCATTTAAATTAGCATTGTCTTCCTTGTTTAATTTATCTTCATCACTTATATCTCTACACAATCTTTCTCTACGAGGTTAGTGACCAATTTTGGTGCTAACACTTTGGTGCTTTCATTGAGAATTGAATTCTCAGACCTTAAGGATTTGCTTTGAAGCTACTAGATTGAACAAATCCCCCAAAGAAGATACGACTCATTGATAGGACATCCGTTGATTCTACTCAGAGTTCCTACCAATAACTCTACAATGGCAAGACCACGTACCAGGTCAGCTTCTCATAATGCGGATGCCCATGAGACTGCTAGCGTGCAGCAAGCAGGACCTAGCAATTAGCCAGCAATTCCGGGTGTCGGAATTGCCGCCCAGGACCAGACTCCAGTTGTCACCAGAATAGAGTTCAACGACTTGATGAAAGAACTCAGGGAAAGTAGGAGACAACTAGGAGAGCAGATACAAGCTAACGCCAACCTGATGGCACAACTCACTCAACAGCAGCAACGGAATGCTGGGGGCAATCCCGCTCTTTATTCCTCGTCTGACAGCTCAACTTCCTCTGATGAACCTCCCAGGCGTAGACACCGTAAGACTGAAGCTGCGCGGGCAGGTGCTGCTATTCAAACAGCTGGAGACCGTGACCAAGCCGGAGCTGGAAACCTAGGAACTGGAGTGCAGGTAGAGGCTGGAAGTCCAGACCATCAAAACGCTAACGATGTCGAACCTCAAGATGCACGTTTGGAAAATCGCCAGGAGAGGAGGCATCAGCCTGGTCAGTCGCGTAGGACAGACTCCAACCTTCCACCTCCCATACAGACACCAGATCTGACAGCCATGGTCAGGCAATTGATGAAAGAAAATCAAGGCCTATCGAATGATGATTGGGGAGTATCAAGAAGTCATACTCCATTCATAGATGTTGTGCTGCAGGCGGCGTACCCCAGGAAGTTTAGTATGCCTACTATCCCTGCGTATGAGGGAAAGACTGACCCCAGACAGCATGTCATGAGGTACGAGTGGATGATGGATTCAGCTAGAGCAAATGATGCCACCAAGTGTAGATGCTTTCCGATCACTCTATCTGGGATCGCTACTATGTGGTTTACCCGACTTCCTCCGCGGTCCGTATCCAATTTCGAGGAGTTGGAAAAGAAGTTTATTTAGCAGTTCAGGATACACACTACTCGTCCAAAGGACGTAATGTCTCTGTCAAGTGTAATCCAAAATCCTGGTGAGTCATTGAAAGAATATTTACAAAGATTCTATGTTGTGGCAACTGAAGTCAGTAATCCCAATGATCATGCAATCCTAATGGCCGTAATGAGAGGTGTGGATCCGGATTCTGAATTTGGAGACTGGTTGGCAGGAAAACCTCCGACTACGCTAGAACGTTTTTACTCAAAGGCACATCAGTTCATAAGAAGAGAGGAAGCTAGATGGGTAAGGCGAGATAAGGCACCAGGACCTGTCCAAGAATCCGTGAAAAGCAACATTGCTGTGAAGCAGTCCGGAGACAACACAGGAGAGGTACAAGTCAATGTCCAGAACAAGCCTGGGCAGCCTAAGGAGTCCGGAGGAAGAAATCAAGGGAAGAAGAGAGAAGCGGGAAAATGGAAGCCGAGAATCCCGAGCTACAACGAGTATACACCGCTGAATGCGTCTCTTGAGAATATTTACCTCTCAACCTGCAATACCTTTCAGTACAGAAAGCCACGTCCAAAAGAGTCAACCGAGGAACGGAAACGGACTGGAAAATACTACCGCTTCCATGAGACCTACGGGCACAAGACGGAAGAGTGCAGACACTTACACGATGCCATAGAGAAGTTGATCAGGCAGAAGAAGTTGCAGGAATTTGTGAAGGATCCTCAGGAAGGAAGATAGGGAACATCCAACCCAGGTCATGCACCAGGCCCGCGTCATCCCGAGGAGCCTGCCCGAACTGTGGGTAGACTAGTCATAAACACAATCATCGGCGGACCTTACCCCGCGGATAAGAATTGGCAAGAGATGGAGCGGTATGCGAGTTCCCTAAAGCATGCAGATTTTGAGTGTTGTTCGAAGGTGGAGGATGGGACCCCTGCTAAGCAGCAGCGTGTAATGACAGACGATATAGTGATCAGAAACAGAGATGCTGACTAAGTAGAGGCTCCAACCATCGACCCGATGGTCATATCTACGACGATCGGACCGGCTTATGTGAAAAGAATTCTGATCGATTGTGGAAGTTCTATCAACATCATCTTCAAGAAGGCTTATGACCAGATGAAAATGGAAACAAAGGACTTGAAACCGTCCAAAGCTCGTATACACGGCTTTAATGGTGCAGCGACCGATGCGGTAGGATATGTTGAGTTACCAGTTGAACTGGGACAAGGCGAACGTCGCATGGTGCGAATCCTGCCCTTCGTAGTTTTGGATGTGGATTCTCCGTATAATGTATTCCTGGGCCAACCGGCCCTGGCTGAGTTTAGAGCAGCATTAGCCCCATGGTGCCTGACTTTGAAATTCCCAACTGACAAAGGAGTAGGAGTTGTTCATGGCGACCAGGCGACCGGTCGTGCATGTTATGTGGCAGAGCTCAGAGAGGCCCATCGGAGGGAGAAAGGAAAGGTTGCGGACATTCCGGTCCGCATCCTTAATAATGATGATTGACAAGTAGTGCCCGAGCCCTAGCTCGGGCATAATTCTCGGATCTTCAGAGACATAGATCCGAGAGATGACGATGAGAAACCCAGGGAAGAAAAGGCAGCGCCGGCTGAATTAACATTTGAAATTCAGTCAGCCAAGACAATCCATCGCGAGTGCTGAAGATCGGATCGTAACTCGGCCCCGCAATGACTGAAGACCTTAGTGATTTCCTCCGGGCAAATCTTGATGTTTTCGCCTGGGTGCATTCTGATATGTGCGGGATTTCTCCCGCCATTACGAGTCATATGTTGAACATAGACCCGAAATACGTTTAGTTAAACAAAAGAGGAGAGGAATGGACCCAGAGAGGTCCGCTGCTCTCAGAGAGGAAGTGGACAAACTCAAAGTCAATGGGTTCGTCCGCGACGCCCTCTACCCCGAATGGGTATCGAATCCCGTGCTGGTGAAAAAGCTGAATGGGAAATGGAGAACTTGCGTAGATTATTCCGACTTGAACAAAGTGTGCCCCAAGGACAGTTTCCCATTGCCTAGGATTAATCAGTTGGTCGACTCCACTGCAGGACATGAGCTGTTATCATTCATGGATGCGTACTCGGGTTACAATCAAATCCCGATGCATATTCCGGACCAAGAACACACCAGCTTCGTTACAGATGTCGGGCTATATTGCTATGTAGTAATGCCCTTCGGACCGAAGAACGCAGGAGCGACTTATCAGCGTTTGGTGAATCGAATGTTCAAAGACCAGCTTGGTAGGACGATGGAAGTCTATGTGGATGACATGCTCATGAAGTCACGACAGTCAAATGACCACATTCGAGACTTGGCTGAAATGTTCGACATACTCAGGTATTATGGGATGAAGATCAACCCTCTGAAGTGTTCCTTCGGCGTTGCGTCGGGGAAGTTTTTGGGATTCATCGTTAATGCTAGGGGAATTGAAGCTAACCCAGAAAAGATCCAAGCTATTCGAGATGTACAAGTGCCCAGGACTATAAAACAGGTATAGAGGTTGAATGGAAAAGTAGCTGCGCTGAGTCGATTCATATCCAGGGCAACAGACAAGTGCATCCCTTTCTTTGATATAATAAAGAATGGGAAGAGGAATTTTGAGTGGACATCCGATTGTGAGGAAGCATTCCGGGATCTGGTGAGGCATCTGGAGAGTCCACCAGTGCTGTCAAAACCAGTGGACCATGAGATGCTGTACTTGTACTTGGCCGTATCCCCACATGCTATAAGTGCGGCTCTGATTCGCGAGGAGGACCGAATCCAAAAGCCGGTGTATTACGTTAGCAAGCGTTTAACGGGGGCAGAAAGAAATTATCCTAAAATTGAGAAATTGGCCTATTGCTTGGTGATTGCATCACGTAAGCTGCGCCCATACTTTCAAGCACACTCAATCAGTGTTTATACCGATCAACCTCTACGGCAGGTACTCCAACGACCAGAAACTTCTGGAAGATTGTTAAAATGGAACATCGAGTTGAGCCAGTTCGATATCGCCTACTTGCCACGAAGAGCCATACAAGGGCAAGTATTAGCAGACTTCATTGCTGAGTTTATTGTGTCTGACGAACCAGATGGTCACAACGTCATGCCCCCCGTTCGATGGAAATTGTACACTGATGGGGCATCAAACGACCGTTGCTCCGGCGCGGGTGTAGTTCTTGTAACTCCGGAAAATCGATCAATTTGTTACACTTTGAAGCTCGATTTCCCAGCTACAAATAACGAAGCAGAATATGAAGCACTGATTGCTGGCTTGAAGCTCATCGGAGAACTCGAGATCAAATCAGTTGAAATCTTTTGTGACTCACAGTAGGTGGTTTACCAAGTGTGGGGAGATTACCAAGCAAAGGGACAGAAGCTTGCTCCGTACCTTGTTCTGGTTCAAGAACTTCTGTCGAATCTTGAGCGTTATGATATTTCGCATGTCCCGCGCGAACAGAATAAAGAAGCCGACTCGTTGGCTAAGTTTGCGAGCACAGGCGATGCGCAACAAATGGGATTGTATCCCGTTGAGGCCTTGCATGCCCCGAGCATAGACGAGATGAAAGTTGACCGTGTGTTGGAAACGGAAATCGAGAAGGAGTCGTGGATAACCCCATTCAAACTGTACCTGACGACCGGGGCTTTATCAGAAAAAAGGAGCGAAAGACGACAGGTCCTTCGAAAGGCCGCGCGATACGTGATGCAGGACGGATTAATGTATCGAAAAGGATTCTCAGTCCCCTTATTACGGTGCATTGCTCATGATGAGACAAAGCGGGTCTTGAAAGAGGTTCATGAAAAGGAATGTGGCGACCATACTGGGGGGCAAACGCTAGCAAAAAAGATCCTCCGCTATGGATATTACTGGCCGACCGTAAATCGGGACGCTGCAGACTACGCAAGGAAATGTGACAAGTGTCAAAGATATGCGAAAATCCCGATGACTCCATCAATGGAACTCACACAAATGGTTAGTCCCTGGCCATTTGCAATCTGGGGAATCGACATAATCGGCTCTTTGCCTATATCCAAAGGTGGTGCGAAATATGCGATAGTTGCAGTCGACTATTTCACAAAATGGGCTGAGGCAGAACCCTTGGCCACAATCACCTCTAAGAAGGTCATTAACTTCATTGTACGAAGCATTATATGCCGCTTTGGCCTTCCTCGCACCATCATTATGGACAACGGGACGCAATTTGAAAGTAGAGAGTTCAAAGAGTTCTGTTTAAAGTATGGCATCGAGAAGAAGTTCGCCGCCGTTGCACACCCAAAAGCTAACGGACAAGTCGATGCCGTTAATAAAATAATCAAGTCCATACTGAAGAAGCGTCTGGAGAAGGTCGGAGGCAAGTGGGTAGATGAACTCCCGACAGCATTGTGGGCTTATAGAACTACCCACAAGTCCGCGACCGGCCACACTCCATTCGCCTTGGCATACGGCTCAGAAGCCGTTATACCCGTGGAACTTGAAGTTCCATCACACCGAGTGACATACTATGATCCCAAGACAAACCAGGACCTCTTGTTGGAATCGCTGGACTGCATCGATGAAAAGCGTGAAGAGGCCGAGTTAAGGGCGGCAGCGCATAGGCACCGAGTCAAGCGTTACTACGACGGCAGAGTCTGCCCAAGGATTTTTGATGTGGGTGATCTCGTTCTGAAACGAGTCTTCCCGGTACCATCACGTATGAATCCCAGCTGGGAAGGTCCGTACGTCATTGAACGGAAGCTTGGAGAGGGAACATTCAAGCTAACAACCGTTGATGGCGCGACACTCCCCCGAACATGGAACAGTGAACATTTGCGACATTATTACATTTAGTATGTTTCTTTCTTGTTTTAGGCACAGTTATTTCCTGTATGTTTTCGTTCAGTCGTAACTTAGTTTCCTTTCACTCATGTAATAAGGCAGTTTAGTTGTTTTTCATTAATAAAGGCTTGAAGCCATATTTTTCATGGATTACTAACGTTTCTATATCTCATAGTCAGGTGATGAATTACTGGAGCTACATTATTCTGTATGATGTGCAAACTCGTATAAGCGATTTCAATCTCCAAGTCCCCAGAGTGCGGACCGGAGTATTCTAAGTCCCCGGAGCGCGGACTAGAGTGTAAACGATTTCAATCTCCGAGTCCCCAGAGTGCAGACCGGAGTACTCTAAGTCCCCGGAGCACGGACTAGCGTATAAACGATTTCAATCTTCGAGTCCCCAGAGTGCGGACCGGAGTACTCTAAGTCCCCGGAGCGCGGACTAGAGTGTAAACGATTTCAATCTCCGAGTCCCCAGAGTGCAGACCGGAGTACTCTAAGTCCCCGGAGCGCGGACTAGAGTATAAACAATTTCAATCTCCGAGTCCCCAGAATGCGGACCGGAGTACTCTATGTCCCCGAAGCGCGGACCAGAGTATAAACGATTTCAATCTCCGAGTCCCCAGAGCGCAGACCGAAGTATAAACGATTTCAATTTCCGAGTCCCCAGAGCGCGGACCGGAGTACTCTAAGTCCCCGGAGCGCGGACCAGAGTATAAAGGATTTCAATCTCCGAGTCCCCAGAGTGCGGACCGGAGTACTCTAAGTCCCCGGAGCGCGGACTAGAGTGTAAACGATTTCAATCTCCGAGTCCCCAGAGTGCGGACCGGAGTACTCTAAGTCCCCGGAGCGCGGACTAGAGTGTAAACGATTTCAATCTCCGAGTCCCCAGAGCGCGGACCGGAGTACTCTAAGTCCCCAGAGCGCGGACCAGAGTATAAACGATTTCAATCTCCGAGTCCCCAGAGCGCGGACCGGAGTATAAACGATTTCAATCTCCGAGTCCCCAGAGCGCGGACCGGAGTATAAACGATTTCAATCTCCGAGTCCCCAGAGCGCGGACCGGAGTACTCTAAGTCCTCGGAGCGCGGACCAGAGTATAAACGATTTCAATCTCCGAGTCCCCAGAGTGCGGACCAGAGTACTCTAAGTCCCCGGAGCGCGGACTAGAGTATAAACGATTTCAATATCCGAGTCCCCAGAGCGCAGACCGGAGTACTATAAGTCCCCAGAGCGTGGACTAGAGTAGAAACGATTTCAATCTCCGAGTCCCTAGAGCGCGGACCGGAGTACTCTAAGTCCCCGGAGCGAGGACTAGAGTATAAGCGATTCGAACCTCCGAATCCCCTGAATGCAGATCAACTTACTCTAAATCCCTGGAGCGCAGACTTAGAAAAAAGTCTAAGTACTCAAGAAATGTGGAACAAGAAGTTGCCACTTCGAGGAATGTCCGAACAACGCGAGAATGGATTGGGAAATAATGCAACTCATAAGAACTTGAGTTATGACCACAGTTAGTCAGCAAACCAAAAAAGCAAGAGAATCATTCAAGCTAAAAAGAAACTAAACTTCGTTCAGTAGTTCGAAATGGGGTTACACAGTTGTTCCTCTGAAACTTGAAGTCAAAAATCTATCTATACAAACTACGGAGACAAAAGATAAAAGCAGTTACAAGACTTAAGCAAAAAACTCGTCGAACGAGTATAGCAATTATTTCTTTGGCTTCTTCTTCTTGTCTTCCTTTGCTTTTTCGGATGACTCCTCTCCCTAACGCTTCTTCTTGGATTTCTTGCTCGCTAAAGAAGCGGAGTCAGGAGTAGGAGAAGGAACATCCAGTGGTTTGGACCTGCCCGGGAGAATGATCTTCAAAGGTCTGTTCCGCGGGTCGGTGAGTTCCAGTATTTCAGGCTCAATTTTGACCTCGACTTTTTTCTTCTCCTCTTCGGCGAGACGCTCTTTCATGCTCATCTTCGAAGTATGTTCGGAGGCGCCAGTGATCTCGATTTCATAGCTCACTTTAGCAGGAGATGAAGTGTCAAACTTATCATCATGTAGCGCCCCGATCACTTGAGCGGCAGGACCAGGAGTTACTCCCGCATGAGCAACATCGCTTGCTTTCTCTGCCTCCTCCTTGGCGTCATCGCTCCTCGGAGTTGGCTCGAGGTCAGAGAAGCCTGCATGAAAACATAAAGAATGAATATTAGAACGAATAACCACGGCTGGAAAGTGACAGATCTTTTAACTTCTAAAAAAGAAGAGTTTCCTACCGGGTTCTGGCTGGCTATCAGTTGCGCGTGGAGTTTCACCCTCCAGAATAGGAGATAGCACATGAACGTCGAGCCTGGGATCTTCAGGATCGTAGCCGGCATGTTGCTCGAATGGGTCAAGTGTCGGCCGACCGGCCGGTTGAGCAGTGGGAGGAGCAGCAGTATGAGGAGCTGTAGTCTTAGCCCCAGATGAGCCAGCTTCATCACTTTTCTCTTTTGGAAGGGGAGAGCCTTTGCTATAAAGCGCCAAGGCTGCGGATAAATCCGCTGGCTCGTTCCCTCTAAGAAACTCCTTCACCAGGGCATCCTCATCAACTTCCTTAGAGCCCGACTCGATTTTCCTAATCTTCACTAAAGTTTCCCAGGCCTCGGCTAAGGATTCGAGATAGCCCTCGCCCAAGAATGTCAAGTCGCGGTGCATAAGGACATGGGCTCCATACTCAGCAATCAACGGGTCAAATATGCACTTGACCTCTTCCCTGCCGGCCTCTGCGGCTGCCTCGAGGCGAGAGTCAACCTCCTTCGCAGCTTTTCTTTTGCCCTCCTCACGGGCTTCATCTTTCATTTTTTCAACCCCAACAAGTTCGTCATCGAGTTCTGCTTTCAAGAGCCAAGTAGCAACGATTTCATCACAGTATCGTTGTGACTCTTCTTGAGCAGCTACTTTGTCCTCTTTCTCCTTGGAAAGTAATTCCTTCAACTCTTTGACTTGTATGGCGAGCGCGTCCCTTTCTTTTTGGATAGAATCTTTTTCTAAGGCAAGAGCACCGCTACGCTAGACCGCCACATCAAGTTCCTTCTTGTGAGTCATCTCTAAACGAGTGACTGCCTCAGCAGTATCTTTTGCACTTTGCTCAGCGGCTTCTAGCTTCGACCTATACGAAGCGAGCTCTTCGTCTTGATGCTTGATGATGTTCTTGTCACAGCCAGCCTCCAATTTCAGACGATCAATTTCGTATTGTCGCTCAATAGACACCTCTGAGATCTTTTCAACCAAGTGTACAAACGCGTCGTGTTGAACATAGACGTCGTTGTTACAGGCAATGGCACTCTGCTTCACGTGCCCATGGATATGATGAATAGCTGGGAGGAATTTCAGACCATCGAAACAAATTTTTGGGAATTTGGCCTTAAGATCGACCATCTTCTCTGCTACAGTTGGGTCAACCGCGGGAGTAGGGGGAGGAGGCCTTGGAAGTTCTGCTCTTTTTCGTTGCTCCCAAATTTGCCTTGTACTCGACGAACCGGAGTGTTGTTCTCGAGGAGCATCGGGTTGGGACCCCTTCTGTGAAGACTTCTCTCTATCCGACTCAGTTGAAGAAAGAGGATCACGGGACTGTGAAAATTGGGAATATGCCTTCTTACGGTAAGACGAGTCGTGGGGACGGTTTTCTCTATCTTCGTAATCATCTCTGTCCCTGCGTTTGCCCGAACCTGAATCCCGTCCGGGATAATGGAATATGGAAGAGCCGTGAAGGCGATCAAGTCCGTGGGAGCACCCCATGTCACCTACAAAGAATAAAGATAACAACGAGTTAAGAAAAATCCGGGAAATAAGAAAAAACTTGAAGTGTATGATGAAATGTGTATGTGCGTGTGTGTCCTAGTGTTCCCCCCGACAAACCGGTTCTTTTATCTTTACTGATCGGAGTATTGTCTCCCTGGGCTGGGAGTTGAACTCCCGCATTGCCTCTAGCGGGCGAAGAAAACTTGAGAGCTTCAGGATCGTCAAACCCATAATTAAGTATATCGTCAGGGATGGAAAGATTCGACAGACCCCTTAGAGAACTTTCCATATGTTATGAGGAAGCCACTTTCTCTGCGGGATAAGCGTAACTTTTGAAGTTCCACCAACTTTCTCCTTCCGTATCTTGTATTTTAACTTTTTCTTTCCCTTTGAAGGGGAGGATGACGTTTCAATGTCATGAACTTCGACCGTCGGATTCCAAGCGGGACCCACATTCTCGCCTTGAGTCTCAGGAGCTTCATCCTCTTTGTGCTCACCCTCTTCGTGCGCATCGGGAGTGTGGCGTGATGATGATCCAGCTTGTTTTTTCCCTTTACCGGATGCTAGCTTGGGAATGGAGACGCCCTCCGGGAGGCTAATCCGACGACCAGGGGTTAGCAAGCCGAACCTCGATAATGATTCATTCGAAATGATGGTTCGGATGTCTCGTTCCTCGGTAGGAAGAGCTCTAATGGCCTCAACGGCCTCAGAATATCCTCGGCCCTCCGGACGCGGGTTGATACCTGAAATGATGAAACGAGGATTTAGGAAAAGCATAACTCCAATTAAACACGAATGATGACTCAGCGAAGAGACTTACTGCCTTCAACCCACCTCCTCGCAAAACCAGGAGGGCAACGCATGTAGAACCATTCCTGTTTGTACAGGGCGAATTTACTACATGCTCCTGTCAAGATTTGGCATTTGTGGTACGGCTCGAGGAACATGAAGGAAGGGCTATCTTTCTGTTTCTTAATCATATAAATGTATTTGATGTCGCCAGAAGTTGGAGGTCTAGAGAAGACGGCCATGAAGAGTAGGTAGGTCCCATATAGAAACGCGTTACCGTTCAGATGCAGCTGCGACGGGGCAATGTCTATGTACTGCAACACGTCCCGAAGAAATAAATTGAATGGAGGCACGCTGCCCATCCAGCACATGAACTTGTTGCAGGTGGTATATCCGACTGGGGGCAGGTGAGGACGATCGTGTCGCGACGGGACTAACACATCGGCGAAAGGAATCCCATGGATGGAACATATTCGTCGAAGTGCGACTTCATTAATCTTCGAAGCCTGTGAGTCGATCGGATTATCTAAGAGAATTGTTGCTTCCAAGGCATCAGGGGCTAAGTTATGGGCAGGGGAAGTCGATGGATTTGAAGTATCAGCAGCTTCTTGCCTTGATGACGGCCCAGGCCTATCAGATATAGTGGCGGAGCTAGACTTTTTAGACATCCCCAATAAATAGTGAATCTGTCTAAGTGCCTGTGAAAACTATACTTGAAAAACTTTGAATGTTAGAATTAACAATACGAGTATCTCCCCCCACGTAGTGTGTAAACTAGTGCAAGCAATCGTGTATAAGCAATAAGAATCTAGAGGTTACAAAGATACGAAAACGAGTTTCGAATCGTTGCCTTCCAAGACCGTCATCGCTGACCGTCTCAAAAAGCCCGCCTTGTGGTGACTACAGTTCCAGATTCGGAAAATGTATAATTAGTAAGTGTTCGGCTAAAGTTTTGTCCGGCCAAAATAGGTTACAGCATTCACAATCGTTCGGTTAAGTGTTGTTTAGCGCTTATGATTGTTCGGCATTTGAATTGTTCGGCCTAAGTGTTGATTCAGCGCTTATGATTGTTCGACGTTTGAATTGTTCGGCCTAAGTGTAGTTAGGCATTTATGCTGTTCGGCACTTACAATTGTTCGGCATTTGTATTGTTCGGCATAGGTTTGGTTCGGCATTTATGTTTGTTCGGCCTAAGGTAGTTCGGCATTTATGTTTGTTCGGCCTAAGCTTGGTTCAACATTTGTATTGTTCGACTTAAGTGTGGTTCGGCATTTGTGTTCGTTCGGCCTAAGTGTAATACGGCGTTTGTGACTGTTCGGCGAAGCATCGTTCGGCCAGAAGCTTGTTCGATCGAGACAACGCTCGACACACCTCCCTTAACAATGACTTTGTTCCCATCTCATTTCTCCATCCACACCAAACTACGAGGGTGAATTCGGCAGGTCGTGCTAGACTTTACCATTTGACGCCCCTAACCATCTCCTACTTCTCCTATGCTCTTTCCTCCACCAATCTCGTTCGGCACAAAAGATTTATGCCAAACCACAATACGTTTAATCAAGGCTCAACCTACCCCATCAATTAGGGAGTTCGAGCGTAAAGACCATGTTTTAGTGGAAGAGTCGGTACCTAGTTGATATGATGAAGATTTGGGAGGAATCGACGAATAGTTGGAGAATTTTAACTGGGAGCTTCGGCAGGTGCAAGGCAGAAGTGTTGAAAGTGTAGAAAGGGAAGAAAGAAGGAGGTGCCGGCTTTTATAGGGAAAAAGAAGAAGGCGAAAAGGCTACATCCGGTGGAACCGGTCAAAGTCACAGCGATCGACATCGGCATACAATGACGTCCGACAATTGAAGAGCGCTCGGTTTCCAGTGCATCGTTCGGCATTTATACCACGCTCGGCACATGCCTCAACTGCTGATATTCTCAAAAAGGCATCTCCATTTGAAGTTAGTCAAGGATTTGAAACGGAACATGAAGGTTACACGAATCAAAGCGTATCACGATTCAGTCACGTAATACACTTTGGGGGGCAAGTGTTTCCTGGATATTTGACCAGGAAACTGAGTGCTCGGCATTAGGTAGTACTCGGCTTCCAGGACTACTCGGCATCTAGTAGTACTCGGCATCCAGGAGCACTCGGCATCCAGCGGTACTCGGCATCTAGTAGTACTCGGAATTTAGTAGTACTCGGCATCCAGGAGCACTCGGCATCCAGGGGTACTCGGCATCTAGTAGTACTCGGCATTTAGTAGTACTCGGCATCCAGGAGCACTAGGCATCCAGGAGTACTCGGCGTCCAGGAGTACTCGGCATCTAGGAGCATTCGGCATCAGAAGGCGTTCGGCGTATACGACTACTCGGCATGGCTGTATTGTTTGGTTAAAGCTATCGTTCGGCCAGAACCATCGTTCGGCCAGAGACATCGTTCAGCTAGAGACATCGTTCGGCCAAGAGCCATCGTTCGGCCAGAGACATCGTTCAGCTAGAGACATCGTTCGGCCAAGAGCCATCGTTCGGCCAGGGACATCGTTCGGTCATAAGCATTGTTTGGTTAAAGCTATCGTTCGGCCAGCACCAACGTTCGGCCAGAGACAACGTTCGATCAAACGCTTCGTTCGGCCAGAGGCACGTTCGGCTTCGACTGATATTCGTTCCACTCTTCCCACGCATCAAGCATATCGTTCGGCATAGAGAAGGTGGTTCGGCATCATTGTGTTCGGCCTATTTGGTTCGGCATACGGCAACCACTGTATTTGGGCCAGAGTGTTCGGCTGCCGAGCCCACCTGGGAAGTCCAACCCATCTTTGTCTATAAATAGAGGGGCAGGGGCACAGTGAAAATGGACCTTTTTTGGAGAACACTGGGGAGACTCTGCCATTTTTAAGACTCATCTTCTTTACTTAGCAACTCCATTCAAGCATTTGATCTACGAATTGTATTTGTAATCAATCATTAAGAAGATCAATAAAGTGAAAACTCAGAGTGGACGTAGGCAATTACGCTGAACCACTATAAATCTGGTGTTCTTACTTTCTGCATTTAAATTAGCATTGTCTTCCTTGTTTAATTTATCTTCATCACTTATATCTCTACACAATCTTTCTCTACGAGGTTAGTGACCAATTTTGGTGCTAACAGAACTAACCTTAATGGATCATCGTTCGATCCATAGTCGTTAATCGTACTAACGGTGGAGAAAATGGTCGATCAGGAACCGCACTGGATTAACTATCGGTTGGTCATAGAAGGCATTGGAGAAGCGATGGATCTTGAATCGGCTTGATGTGGATCAAATCTGCGTCTTTCTACAGGGAGAAGATATGATAGTCATAGGTATTTAGGTTTTCTTATTTTAGGGGAGAACGATGTGAGAAGAGAAAAACGTATACGAATAGAGCTGGATGTGATGCGAATGGAACGAAGCGAGGTGGGTATTTCGGGTATTCCAAAAAGACACAGATGAAATTATATGGATGGAATTTACATTATTAGCAGTAGAGATTACTTAAATAATAATTTTTTCATAAACTCCATAAAATAGTCATATTTTTTTTTACTCAAATTTAGATAGTCTTCCTAAAATCATATTACTATTTATTCAAATTCCACTTTACTTTATAAATAATAGTAAATTCTCAATTCAAAATAGTTTTTTCTTACTGTTTCATAATTTTCCCAAAATTCATAAATAATACCCTGATTAATTTTAACACAAATCACTAAATCGCAAATTCATAATGCTTATTCCTAGCAAGTCCTTAGCACACTGGAATATTGACTATCCTAGCTAGTTCATCATAATCAATTCAAAATGTATGGGCTATGTAATTGTTTCCTATCTCCAATTAAATTTTAATAGAAAATATCGATAACTTTTCAGTTCAATTTTTAGATCAAAATGGTTGATCTCACATCTTATTCTTCACAAAGCTAGTATGATTCAAAAACCATAAAATTATTTATTATCTTGAACCGATGTTTAATTTCGATCATCATAAACCTTTTTTTCTCAAAATAAACTCTTCAAATTTTATTTAAATAAAATTTCAATTTTTTTTACTTTAGACGTTTCATATTAAATCATTTCATAAAAACAATCATAAATAAATTTTATCTCAAGTCAATCACTTCATATCAATTCTTAACTCTCCCTATAAAAAAATTATATAATTTTAATTTCCAAAGCTAATTTCTTTTCAACATTTCTTAAAAGTTTAACTTCCAAAATTCAATTCTTTACAGCTTTATCAATTCAATATTTATTACTCAAATTATGATTAGATTTGAAATGACTTCGGTTATTTTCCGAAATACTCGTACTTCATTTTTACAACATTTTTTCATATAAAACCAATTTATAATACATATGCGTATATATATCATTTTATTTACTAATTAGGCAATAAATAATAGATCATGCATAAAAATATATTTTAGAAATTCACTTTAGGCAACTAGTTATATTCATATCAAATTCAAAAATGTTAGAACCTTCATTTCTGGTTTTCAAGTGACAACTATACATTACGAAATATACTGTACAAGTTGATTAATATAGGGAAATTCAAACTATGAAGACTACGATAAACGACTACAGCTGATGAGCTCGATTAATGAAGATCATATATTAGATGAGTCATTGTATGTGAGTCTAGAAAATACGTGTGCAATATCCTTTGATGATTTACACACAAAAATATTATCAAATTGATTTTAAAGGTAGATTTTGAACTTAGAAATTTTCAAAACATGGAAACCAAACCCAAGTCGTAAGAAACATAGCCTACACTTAATCAGCATATAAATACTATGCAGCATGTGGGATTTGAAACTTGGTCTTAAAGGACTAATTTTAACTTCTTACCAAATGAGCTACAAACACTTTTGTTACCAAGTTCTCAGATGTCTCGTAACATTACTCAAATGTCCAACCTAGTGCTTAGATGTCTAGTAACCTCTTTTAGAAGTCTGAAACCGCTCATTTTTTATCCATTTTTTCTAGAAATTGCCCAGACGTCTAAGCTATAAATTTAGATGTCTGATCATGTGCTAAGCATTTTTAACATATTAAATGGCGAGACGACTAAAACTACAGGCCAGACATCTAGGTTAAAATGAACATATTCTTTTTTGGAATACATTTAGATGTGTGACCCTTAAATCCAAACATCTGACCTTATTTTAAAATGCTCTTACAAATAAAGAGTCAAATGTCTGACCTTTTAGTTCAAACGTCTAAGATGTTATAATTCGCTATATTTTTTGAATGGACATCTGTGACGCCCCACCTCTATACCCACGCTAGCCAAGAACACTACGGTGTAGTGCTGTCAACTAGCACGGAGAATAAGGCTGTTGAGGAGCGACCCTCTATGTAATTGCTTTGTGCGAGCACCGATATGTCAGATAGAATAACATGCATTTTTATTTCAGGAGGAAATCCGACATACTGATACAAACTCAAAGTTACTGCACAGTGGCTATAATAGTTTAGGGCAATAGATATAAAAATAACACAGAAAACATAAATGCGGAATACAGATGGAACGAAAAGTCTCATATATATAATAACTGATATCAGTTACAATACATTTGACACAATACAAATGATACAACTACAACTGTTGACTCAAGAAGTTATATATACAAGTACATTATCGACTAATATACATGAATACATTATCATCTTAAAACAGACCCACTGACTACTACAACAAGACGAAGACCACTTCAAATGATATAAAAACTCTTCATAGCTCTAGCAGCAACCCAAAGCTAAAAATCTACAACCTGTAAATACTCGGTCTGACCCGAGTATTACATTCAAAAGAAAATAATACCCGGGTCAGTCTAATTCAAACTCAGTTATTAGCGCATAGAAGCAATAATAATCAATCTCAATATAGATGACAGTCACATGGTCAAGTGCACAAGAGAGTCAAAGTGCACAAGAGAGTCAAAGTGCACAAGAGATACAAGTGCAGACACAACTGGACAAGTTCAAGTGACAAACAGAGGGAAGCAGTGAAGCACGACAGTGAAATGCAACAGAGGAGAGTCCAGAGAAATACAGGAATATGCCAAGCAACCAGACCAGCAACAAAATGGACAAACTCTGCATTTAAATTCAAGAAGATATACATACACACATCATATGTATATATGCACATATATAGTCTTGAATAAACAGGTCAAAATGAATACAAACTTCAAGTGACAGTGGTAACTATACAAGTGAAAGCAAACAGTGAAGAACACTATCAAGTTGAATGCAATAGGGAAACAAAGGCACTAGTAAACAAGATGTCAAGGTAGTAAGCATCATTGAATAGCACAAGCAAGGTTACATCAAGACCAGGATAAGGCAGATGTGTATCAGGTGTCCAAGTGCACATGAACCAAGTTCAGGTGCTCAAGGCCATGAATTTAAACAGCTCAGAAAAGGCTACAAGTTCAGGCAGCTTCAAGAAATACAACATGATAAACTCAAGTGTCAAGTGCAACTCAGGCAAGTGAAGTCAATATAGTTTCAAGAATGTAAGCACGACAAGGAAACTGACCCCATGCTGCGTGTACACTCTAGTGAAACAAACAGTAATACAAATTCAAGTATAGACATTCATGTATATAACAATTGAAATCAATGAACAATTAAGTGCCAGTGACAATTCTAGAAGACATGAATAAGATAACCAATGTATCAGTATGAAGCAGTGATACTAGTGACTGCAAATGCAAGCAGGTAGGTACCAAGTCAGTGTAACTAAATACAACTGCAAATGAATAATGCAATTTATCTGTTTCTAGCATATGACCAAATGTAAATGCAATATGGACCTGACAGTACCCAAGTAACACTGTCTCGAAGTAAATACCAGAGACTACAAAGAAGCCAAGTACATGAAGACCATGCCAAACTACAATGGACCAATGGACCAATGCACATGTAAACAGTGACTTGAAATGTGCACAGGGTTAGGCAATGTGAAGGACAATCAGTGCATATGCATACAACTAAACAATACAGTGAACTACCATGATTCAGACAAGTTCAACAGCTAGATACATGTGATCAAGCGACTCGAGCGAGTCCAGCTTCCATGTGAAAGCAAACAGTCAAAGTAACAACAATGCAGACAAGTTCAAAGTGAAGCAAAAGTTGAAAATATATGCAAGGAACAGCAACTGTCGATCAAGCTAAAGATATCAATGCCACTGACCCAAGTATGCTGACCAAAGACCACAGTAGTCACAATTTCAAGTCCAAATGCCAGAAATTTTCAAAATCAAACAAGGTCAGTACAATAATGACCAAAATCGATTAAAGCAAAACAACATACAAACTTAAACCAAGTCAAGACCAATGTTACTGTAAAAGGACCGAAGTCATAAAAGCATATCGAAGTCAACGAGAAATTCTCGATTTTAAAATGACTGAAAACAATGTGTAATCAGGTCGTAAATCATTAACAAACCAAGTCGAGCGACATAGCACACTAGGAATTCTTATAACAACCTCGCTTATCAACATCGAACGAAAACCAATGGCCAAGATAAACGGTATTCAAATCAAAAGCCTCATTGCAGAAGTACCATAACCAGAATGAATTAGATGCGAGATTTTACTCACCTCGTTCGAAGCGGAGACGAACTCGAGAGAAGGAGTCGCAAGCACCAAATAATAATTTCGACTGAACGACGCCTTCGAATTTTCGCAAATCCCTAATCTTCAAAGAGCAAAGAGGAAGACGATCGATCGGTAATTCAAACACACGATCATTCAAACTCGATCGATTACAGAGGGCCAAGAGCAACTCAGAGAAACGAGCTAACTGGAATCGATTGCAAGCAGCAACGGCCAGAAATAGATCGGCGATCAAGGCTGCGAAGCCCTAATTTTTGATCGAGAAAACGAAGAGGAAATCGTCGCCATTATCGTTCGTTTTAGGTCTAGGGTTGAGAATGAAAATGAATGAGGGAGGGACGGGTCTAAAAATGGAAAAATGAAACAAGATAAAAAGGGGAATGGGTTTTTATCACGGCCCGTTTAACCTTTAAACAAACTTCGAACGAAATTTAACTGATTTAAAAAAAACTCCACTGCAATTAGCTTAGGAAAAGAAATCGTGCAAAGACGATAATTATTCGGTATGGAATACCGGGTTGTTACAGACTTCCCTCCTTAAAGAAATTGCGTCCTCGCAATCATAAGGAATAACTGGACAAAAGGTAACGACCATAAGAGCATGGTAATGTCGAATGCATAAGCAAAGCAAATGTCAGCAGAGAAGTATTAGATATGAAATCAAAAGGTTTGACTGCTTCAAATCAAAAGAATCAACATCATGGGGATCAAGGAATCAAAATCAGATGACTATATATAAACAAGAATCAATCGAGTTCTAGCATTTAAAAGAAAAGGAAAACAGAGCAGAATTCACGTACTGAGCACGAATTGAATGTGAGTAAATCAGATTACTCATCTGAATTGCCAGAGAAAAAGACGAAGCTCAAATCTCAAATCGCGCCTATTCAATCGCCAAAATCGATAATCGAATTTTCAAATCGCAAATATTTACTTATCAAAATGACAATTAGAATCTCAAATATCGAATTATCACAAGCGATAATCAGAAATCACAAATATTCGATTAATCAAATCGAAAAAACAAAATATTTAATTATCTCAAACGATAATTAAATCGGAAAATATTTAATTATCACAAATGATAATCAAATTTCACAAATATCTGATTATCAAAAACGATAATCAGAAACACAAATATTCGATTAATCAAATCGAAAAAAAAAAAAATTTAATTATCTCAAACGATAATTAAATCGGAAAATATTTAATTATCACAAATGATAATCAAATTTCACAAATATCTGATTATCAAAAACGATAATCAGAAACACAAATATTCGATTAATCAAATCGAAAAAAAAAATTAATTATCTCAAACGATAATTAAATCGGAAAATATTTAATTATCACAAATGATAATCAAATTTCACAAATATCTGATTATCAAAAACGATAATCAGAAACACAAACATTCGATTAATCAAATCGAAAAATATTTAATTATCTCAAACGATAATCAAATTTCACAAATATCTGATTATCAAAAACGATAATCAGAAGCACAAACATTCGATTAATCAAATCGAAAAATATTTAATTATCTCAAACGATAATCAAATTTCACAAATATCTGATTATCAAAAACGATAATCAGAAACACAAACATCTGATTATAAAAAACGATAATCAGAAGTCATAAATATTCAATTAACGAGTCTGGAATTAACCGAAGCAGTAAAAGTATGGTTCCATACTCCTTACTTTTGCTAAATCGTTTAAATCTCTTTATCGTTTCCTTGAAAGTGCAAGATTGTGTGTTTTTAAAAATAACATTTCACATTCTCAAACGGACAAGTCCGGAATTAAGCGAATCAGTAAAAGAAAGGGGTCATAGTCCTCGATTTTTCTGAAACGTTTAAATCGCTTCCTCGTTCTTTTGAAAATGTAAACTGTAAGAATTTTGAAAACAATTTTAATTTATATTTTGAAACAACTTTTAAAAATAACGAATTTGAAAATACATGATTAAATTAGCAATATCAGTGTTGCGGGAGAACCGCTTGTAAATCCATTTCAAAATCGACGGTTACTGGAGTTAACACGTCAAAATCTCATCAAAATAACTGGCATCAAAATATAATACCAATGAATTTTCATTCATCAAAAATGTCACAAGAATCTTCTCAAAGATAGAAAGGGATATCATACCCTAAACTTGTATTCATAACAAGTTAATAACACATATAAATTCACCAATGCACAAAAACTAACAAAACTTGTCAATAGAAATCACGAAAATTGATGAAGCACAAATTCTAGAAATCAGCACAAGAAATCCAGAAATCACAAGTTCTAGAAATCTACACACGAAATCCAGAAAACACAAATTCTAGAATCTACACACGAAATCCAGAAAACACAAAGAAGGGGGAAGTCCGAGCACACGGACGAGAAGCTATCCATTTAATTTTCCGAACACACGGATGGGAAGCTATCCATTTAATTTTCCGAACGCACGGATGGGAAGCTATCCTTTTAATTTTCCGAACACACGGATGGGAAGCTATCCATTTAATTTTCCGAACACACGGATGGGAAGCTATCCATTTAATTTTCCGAACACACGGATGGGAAGCTATTCATTTAATTTTCCAAACACACGGATGGGAAGCTATTCATTTAATTTTCCGAACACACGGATGGGAAGCTATCCATTTAATTTTCCGAACCAGGCTTTTAAATCTCCCCGAGATGGCCGAGATGAAAAATCCGAGATATCAGCCAAAATCCGAGATTTGGCAGCCTATTTAGTTATAAGTGTTTTAAATATCGCCCGAGATAGCCGAGATATTTTCCCGAGATATTGGCCAAAATCCGAGATTTAAAACACTGTTCCGAACACACGGATGGGAAGCTATTCATTTAATTTTCCGAACACACGGATGGAAAGCTATCCATTTAATTTTCCGAACACACGGATGGGAAGCTATCCATTTAATTTTCCGAACACACGGATGGGAAGCTATTCATTTAATTTTCCGAACACACGGATGGCTCGAAGGCCTTCGACACACGAACGGTCCAAAGACCATGGGGTACAGCCCCATATATGTGAGTAGAAACATCACCCAAGCGGGGTCAAGTCTCCCTCGCAGACAAAGAGACATCGCTCAATCGCTAGTCTAAATCACAAGAATGATCGTCATGATCATAAGGAAGTGTCAATCACACTAAGCTAGTAAATATAAGAGTTTAGCTTCATGTCCCATAACCACTTGCTTAACTCAAATATTTACGAACAGATTGTAGATCTGCACTAGAAAATTGTCACAAGAGTTTCAATATGTGTGAATCGAAATCACACCAATGAGGTATAGACTAACCTTGAAGATAAAGAGAAAGGTATGTGTGAGTCGGAATCACACTACTGCGGTCTAGACTAACCTTACGGACAAAGAGATATGTGTGAGTCGGAATCACACTACTACGGTCTAGTCTAACCTTGCAAACAAAGAGAAAGGTATGTGTGAGTCGGAATCACACTACTGCGGTCTAGTCTAACCTTGCAAACAAAGAGAAAGGTATGTGTGAGTCGGAATCACACTACTGCGGTCTAGTCTAACCTTGCAAACAAAGAGACATCGCACAGTTGCTAGTCTAAATCATAAAATGATCGTCATGATCAACGAGAAGTGTCAATTACACTAAGCTAGTAAATATAAAAGTTTAGCTTCATGTCCCATAACCACTTGCTTAACTTAAATATTTACGAACAAACTGTAAATCTACACTAGAAAATTGTCACAAAAGGGTTCAATCGAACAAGTCCAGGAGTTAACCGACGAAGTAAACGCAAGCGTTTCATACCACTTGTTTTACTAGGCCGTTTAATTCAATTTCTCATACGAGTGAAATAAAGGCTTGTATATACTAATAGATTGGAAAACGGTTTAAGAAAAAGAGCTTTGTAGTAAAATAGTTTTGAAATCGTTTGGAGAAAAAAGATTTTAATATTTACTACTAGTATAGAAAACCTTTATATTTTTAAAGTGACAAATCACAAAAATGATTGTAGAAACAATCAATCACAAGAATTCACATACGAAGATGTGAATGGAATCCAAAGAAATCGATACTGAATCCATCAGAAAGTATGTTCACAAAAATCCCAAAGAAAATGTCATCAAAGTTGCTAATAAATGATAGCAACAAATCGGGGAAATGATCAAGAATCGATTAAATTAGGAAACAAATCAATTCACTTAAAATTCACATTCGAAGGCGTGAATGAAATCCAAAGAATTCGATTCCAAATTTATCAAAGTAGGAATACCCAAAAATTACAGAAATAGAAGTTATCAAAATCATTAAAGGTGATAACAACTAATTGGAACAGAAGAATCGATTATCAATTGGAAAAACGAAGCAAAACAAGCATAAATGCAGAAATGACTTCAACAAAAATAAAAAATCAAGTCAATGTCGAAGTCAACAATTAATGGCCGCAGTGGAGTACAAAATGAATCAATCATTATCATCAAAGAATCCAACGGTAAACAAAATCAGAGTCTTGAAAATCAAGAAGTTAGCAATTTCTCAAAAAAACAAAATGACCGAAGTCGAATGGAATTCAAGATGAGGAAAACACAAAATATCAAGTTCAAAATCGCTGAGATTCAAACTAGATGTGAATGAGAAATCAAAATCACTCAATTTGCAACTGGTCCAGTTATTTTTCATCACAGTGTAACATGTACACAATGACACTCATAGCATAGAACAAAAGTGGAACAAAGTCCAAAAGTCAAAATGGCTTTAATTTGCCAAATTAAAACAAAATCAACATCGGTTAAATCAATTCAAAGCCGAAAACACAAGAATAAGCGTTAGGAATTCATACCAAACAGTCAAAAATAATCATATGTAAAGATGAGAGATAAAACATCGACAAATAGTTGTAACACATGCTCCATCTAAGTTATGTTTTATAATTGTCCTAAACCCCAGGCTCTGATACCAAGCTGTAACGCCCCACCTCTATACCCACGCTAGCCAAGAACACTACGGTGTAGTGCTGTCAACTAGCACGGAGAATAAGGCTGTTGAGGAGCGACCCTCTATGTAATTGCTTTGTGCGAGCACCGATATGTCAGATAGAATAACATGCATTTTTATTTCAGGAGGAAATCCGACATACTGATACAAACTCAAAGCTACTACACAGTGGCTATAATAGTTTAGGGCAATAGATATAAAAATAACACAGAAAACATAAATGCGGAATACAAATGGAACGAAAAGTCTCATATATATAATAACTGATATCAGTTACAATACATTTGACACAATACAAATGATACAACTACAACTGTCGACTCAAGAAGTTATATATACAAGTACATTATCGACTAATATACATGAATACATTATCATCTTAAAACAGACCCACTGACTACTACAACAATACGAACACCACTTCAAATGATATAAAAACTCTTCATAGCTCTAGCAGCAACCCAAAGCTAAAAATCTACAACCTGTAAATACTCGGTCTGACCCGAGTATTACATTCAAAAGAAAATAATACCCGGGTCAGTCTAATTCAAACTCAGTTATTAGCGCATAGAAGCAATAATAATCAATCTCAATATAGATGACAGTCACATGGTCAAGTGCACAAGAGAGTCAAAGTGCACAAGAGAGTCAAAGTGCACAAGAGATACAAGTGCAGACACAACTGGACAAGTTCAAGTGACAAACAGAGGGAAGTAGTGAAGCACGACAGTGAAGTGCAACAGAGGAGAGTCCAGAGAAATACAGGAATATGCCAAGCAACCAGACCAGCAACAAAATGGACAAACTCTGCATTTAAATTCAAGAAGATATACATACACACATCATATGTATATATGCACATATATAGTCTTGAATAAACAGGTCAAAATGAATACAAACTTCAAGTGACAGTGGTAACTATACAAGTGAAAGCAAACAGTGAAGAACACTATCAAGTTGAATGCAACAGGGAAACAAAGGCACCAGTAAACAAGATGTCAAGGCAGTAAGCATCATTGAATAGCACAAGCAAGGTTACATCAAGACCAGGATAAGGCAGATGTGTATCAGGTGTCCAAGTGCACATGAACCAAGTTCAGGTGCTCAAGGCCATGAATTTAAACAGCTCAGAAAAGGCTACAAGTTCAGGCAGCTTCAAGAAATACAACATGATAAACTCAAGTGTCAAGTGCAACTCAGGCAAGTGAAGTCAATATAGTTTCAAGAATGTAAGCACGACAAGGAAACTGACCCCATGCTGTGTGTACACTCCAGTGAAACAAACAGTAATTCAAATTCAAGTATAGACATTCATGTATATAACAATTGAAATCAATGAACAATTAAGTGCCAGTGACAATTCAAGAAGACATGAATAAGATAACCAATGTATCAGTATGAAGCAGTGATACTAGTGACTGCAAATGCAAGCAGGTAGGTACCAAGTCAGTGTAACTAAATACAACTGCAAATGAATAATGCAATTTATCTGTTTCTAGCATATGACCAAATGTAAATGCAATATGGACCTGACAGTACCCAAGTAACACTGTCTCGAAGTAAATACCAGAGACTACAAAGAAGCCAAGTACATGAAGACCATGCCAAACTACAATGGACCAAGGGACCAATGCACATGTAAACAGTGACTTGAAATGTGCACAGGGTCAGGCAATGTGAAGGACAATCAGTGCATATGCATACAACTAAACAATACAGTGAACTACCATGATTCAGACAAGTTCAATAGCTAGATACATGTGATCAAGCGACTCGAGCGAGTCCAGCTTCCATGTGAAAGCAAACAGTCAAAGTAACAACAATGCAGACAAGTTCAAAGTGAAGCAAAAGTTGAAAATATATGCAAGGAACAGCAACTGTCGATCAAGCTAAAGATATCAATGCCACTGACCCAAGTATGCTGACCAAAGACCACAGTAGTCACAATTTCAAGTCCAAATGCCAGAAATTTTCAAAATTAAACAAGGTCAGTACAATAATGACCAAAATCGATTAAAGCAAAACAACATACAAACTTAAACCAAGTCAAGACCAATGTTACTGTAAAAGGACCGAAGTCATAAAAGCATATCGAAGTCAACGAGAAATTCTCGATTTTAAAATGACCGAAAACAATGTGTAATCAGGTCGTAAATCATTAACAAACCAAGTCGAGCGACATAGCACACTAGGAATTCTTATAACAACCTCGCTTATCAACATCGAACGAAAACCAATGGCCAAGATAAACAGTATTCAAATCAAAAGCCTCATTGCAGAAGTACCATAACTAGAATGAATTAGATGCGAGATTTTACTCACCTCGTTCGAAGCGGAGACGAACTCGAGAGAAGGAGTCGCAAGCACCAAATAATAATTTCGACTGAACGACGCCTTCGAATTTTCACAAATCCCTAATCTTCAGAGAGCAAAGAGGAAGACGATCGATCGGTAATTCAAACACACGATCATTCAAACTCGATCGATTACAGAGGGCCAAGAGCAACTCAGAGAAACGAGCTAACTGGAATCGATTGCAAGCAGCAACGACCAGAAATAGATCGGCGATCAAGGCTGCGAAGCCCTAATTTTTGATCGAGAAAACTAAGAGGAAATCGTCGCCATTATCGTTCGTTTTAGGTCTAGGGTTGAGAATGAAAATGAATGAGGGAGGGACGGGTCTAAAAATGAAAAAATGAAACAAGATAAAAAGGGGAATGGGTTTTTATCACGGCCCGTTTAACCTTTAAACAAACTTCGAACGAAATTTAACTGATTTAAAAAAAACTCCACTGCAATTAGCTTAGGAAAAGAAATCGTGCAAAGACGATAATTATTCGGTATGGAATACCGGGTTGTTACAACATCTATTTCTGAAAAGTTGTATCCATTAATTAAATTATACGATTTCTTGAGCAATCATAATCCTTCAGCAAAGCTTTTCAATGTTATTAATATAGACCGAATCTGGTTGTTGAACAATTAATTCTCTTGCTCTAAATTTCTTACTCTTGGTATTACTTTCTTAAAATAAAAAGTGCTTTTAAACCATTCTCTGCTTCCTATATTTCTGCATGTTCAGTTCAATATCATTAAAGGATATTATGGGACAATAAGCCGATTTTGGATATGTATTCACATTTATAATTTATTACACATGCACTCACGTAATTAGAAGAAAATAAATCTGAATTTGATATAGTTTCAAATAAATTAAATTCTTTAACAAATGATTGGAAAAGAAAAGTGCTTTCTATTAAAGAAGCAAAGGACCTTTCCAAACTCAATGTTGAAGAGTTAATTGGTAATCTCGTATCCTATGAAGTACATTTGTAGGTCAGAAAGCAACTAGAAAAAGAAAAGATATCAATTTCATTTCAAGCTGAAGATGATTCAGATATTAATCAAAATGAATTGGTCTACCTTGTAAAGGGTTTCAAAAAGTACTTGAAATCCAAGGCGGCGTCAAGCAACTTTAATGGCAACTCATCAGCTATGAAGTGCTTTTAATGTGATAAGACGGGCCACATAAAAGGGACTGTTGAAAAAAGTGAAAACAAGTCCAAGAGGAAAAACCGAAGAAAGAGGCATTTCAAGTCACTTGGGATGACTCTGACTCTTCTTCATCTGACGGGAAATTGATACTGAGCAGCAAATATCTATTTTATGGCATTTTATAATGAAGTATGGTAAACTCATTCTTGTGATGATTTACATAAAATAAATATTGGGATTTTAGAAGAAAAGAAAAATGAAAAGAAACTAAGAAAAGAAGCTTATGCAAAATTAGATGGAGTAGAGTTAGAAATAAATATGTTAAAAGATGAGAAAGTTACTTTGGAAGAAGAATTACGTAAAGTACAAGAATCAAATGAAAATTTGACATCTCAAATTCAAGCTCTACACGAAGAACTGATGATCAACCAGGATGATATTGTCAAACTTCTAAAACAAAATTGTGATTTGCAGTTATCTCTTGATATGTCTAAAAATCAGGTAAATTATTTAGAAGTGAATATTAGGCTCAGGTCCCTAATAAGTTTCAAAATACACAAAAACCCCAGTAAAAAAAAGTATGTAAATTAGGTCTCTAGAATTAAGTTACTAAGTAATTGCATATAGTTATGCAATTATTCACTGAATAACTGCAGACATTTATGCAATTATATCCAAAAGTTGCATAAATTTATGCAATTTTTTCGGTGAATAATTGCGGAAATTTCCGTAATTTTTTTGGTGAATAATTGCGGAATTTTCCGCAAATATTTGAAAAAATTGCGGAAATTTCCGCAATTTTTTGGTGAATAATTGAGGAATTTTCCACAATTTTTCACTGAATAATTATGGAAATGTCTGTAATTTTTTGATATAATTGCATAAACGTCTGCAATTATTCACTGAATAATTGCATAAGTGTATGCCATTATTCGGTAACTTAATTCTAGGGACCTAATTTACAAACTTTTTTTTACTGGGGTTTTTGTGTATTTTGAAACTTATTAGGGACCTGTGCCAAACTGTCCCTATTTAGAATCTAAAATTAATGATTTATCATAACCTATTTCAAAATATAATAAAGGCAAAGAAAGTTTAACAAATTTGATTAAAAATATTTAAAAAAAATTGCCTTTAATAAAAATGGTTTGGGATTTAAATTTTTTATAACTTGAAAATCTAGTTCTAAAAAGAGATATGCATCTTTGTATACAAAATTTAGAAAATCTGAAGTTACTAAAGTCAAATGAAATTAGAAAATTCCAAGAATATTGGTATTTGGATTCCCAAAACAAGTTATACACTTATTAGAAATAAATATATAACTAATTTTTTGTTTGAAGTGTATTAAATTAAAATTTTGTATTCAAATATACAACCAAACCCTCTTGGTTATGGTTACATTCAACCAAAACCCCTATACCCTAACGTAGGAAGTGGATGTCAAAACTTTTTTCTAATTTTTATAGGTACACCACATGTTGAGGGGGAGAGGATTCCGAATTTTCTAATGCAATGGAACTACAAATGTAGAAAAATCAAAAAATTTCATAGTCCTATTTTTAAAAACATAATATGGTTTTACGAGAAAATTATTATTTTTGATAATTAGAATTATATATATGGGCAAAAGTATTTTTGTCCTAAAAACATATACACGATAATGTTTTGATGATATAAATTTTTTTTAACATTCATATTTAATTGGCAATGAGTTTACACTTTGAAATTTTTATGGTGGTTTTTATAAAAATTCATATTTAGACCCAATCTTACCAATGCATGCAAGTCAGTAAAATTTTTATAACTATTTAATTATAAAAACTATTGATCATGAGATTTTTACTTTTGGAATACAATAAAAAGCATTTTTAAGAAGTATTTCTCAAAGATTTTTTGTGTGATTTGTGTCCCATTACTCTTTTTCATTCTTTGTTTTTCTCTCTTACGCTACTTTTAGATAATGACAAAGGGGGGAAAAATTATGCATATCGATAGGGGAGTAAAATAAAATTTTATTTATATCTTTATACATATGTATGTATAGTTATCATCATCAAAAGGGGGAGAATGTTAGAACCTTCGATTTTGGTTTTGAAGTGACGACTATACATTAAAAAAATATTGTAAGGTTGATTATTTCAAGAAAATCAAACTATAAAGACTAAGGCAAACGATTGTAGCTAACGAGCTCGATCAATAAGGATCATATCTTAGATAAGTCATTGTATGTGAGTCTAGAAAATACTTGTACAATATCTTTGATGAGACATACATAATATTGTCAAATTGATTTTAAAAATAGATTTTGAGCTTAGAAATTTTCAAAAAGAATTTTTTCAGAACATGGGATTCGTACCAATTCATAAGAAACATAGCTTACACTCAATCAACATGAAAATATTATGCAATGCATGGGATTCAAACCTGGGTCATAAAGGACTAGTTTTCACTTCTTACTAAATGAGCTGCAAACAATTTTGTTTCCAAGTTCTCATACTTTTGGCAACATTACTCAAGCGTCTGACCTAGTGCTCAGATGTCCAGTAGCCTCTTTTAGACGTTCGAAATCGCTCATTTTTTATATGTTTTCTTTTTGGAAATTGGCCAGATGTCTGAATTATAAATCAAACGTCTGACCATGTGCTAAGCTACTTTTTATATATTAAATGGTCAGACGATTGAAACTACAGGCTAGACTTCTAAAATGGATAAAAAATGAATGTAATTTTTTCTAGATTACATTCAGATGTCTAACACCCTAAATTAATATGCCTGACCTTGGTTTAAAATGTTTTTAAAAATTAAGAGTCAAACGTCCGACTTTTCAGTCAGATGTCTGAGATGTTATAAATGGCTATATTTTTGAACGAACGTCTATTTTTGAGGTATCCGTTGATGAAAGATACGATTCCTTAAAAAATCATTATCCTTCAGCATTAGCTTTTTAATGTTATAAATATAGACCAGATCTGGCCATTAAACAATCAATTATCTTGCTCTAAATTTCTTATTCTTGCTAATACTTTCTTGAAATAAAAAGTGCTTTTAAACCATTCTATGCTTCCTATATTTCTGGACATTCAATTCAATATCATAAAGGATATTATAGGAAATGGGTACTAGCTAACCCAGTGCTCATAAAGAAGCCTAATGGAAAATGAAGAACCTGCACTGGTTATACCGACCTCAACAAGGCCTGCCCAAAGGATAGCTTCCCTTTACCCAAAATCGATCAATTAGTGGACGTAACTAGTGAACATGAACTGCTTGCATTCATGGATACATACTCAGGATATAATTAGATTGCATTGTTCGAGCTAGACTAAGAGCATACCAGTTTTGTGACAAACAAAGGCTTATATTGTTATAAAGTCGTGCCATTCAGGCTAAATAATGTTGGGGCAACCTATCAGATGTTGGTCAATATGATGTTCTTAGAATAGACTGGAAAGAATGTCAAAGTATATGTGGATCATATGCTGGTGAAGTCAAAGGTAGCATCGAGTCACATTTAAGACCTAGAGTAGTCATTTGAAGTCCTACAACAATGCATTATGAAATTAAACCCTCTAAAATGTACCTTCGCTATTCAATCAGGGAAGTTCCTAGTGTACTTAGTAACTGTGTGTGGCATAGAAGTGAACCCCAAAAGGTAGAAGCCATAAGACAAATGGGGATCCTAGAAAAACCGATGGATTTGATGAGCTTAAATGAAAGAGTGGCAGCATCGAGCAGATTCATCTCAAAGGCAATGGATAAGTGCATCCCATTATTCGACCAGATAAAGAAAAGGAAAAATTTTCAAGTGGATAGAGGAATGCAAAGCCACATTCCAAAACCCAAAGGATCATCTGGTCAGCACTCCCATACTATCTAAACCAGCAACAGGTAAGGAATTGTATGTTTATTTAGCTTTAACTGAAAAAGCTATTAGATCTGCAGTAATACAAAGGGACGAATGACATAGAGGCCCATCTACTTCACCAGCAAGTGGCTATCAGGAGCAGAGCTGGATTACTCAGTCATTGAAAAACTAGCTTAAACCTTGCTCCTTACAGTAAGGAAGTTGTGGCCTTATTTCCAAGCACACCCCATCAAAGTACTCTTAGACAAACTCCTAAGGCAGATACTGCAGAAGCCAGAAACTTCAGGCCACTTACTGAAATAAGCAATGGAACTCAGCCAATACGACATCATTTATTATCCTCGAAAGGCAATCAAAGGTCAAGCACCAATAGACTTCATCGCAGAATGCACGTTTCCCGCCGAACCTCAATCATAGAAAGAAGCCTCAACCTCTCAGTTCAAGCAACTATTCATAGACGAAGCATTAAATGAACATAGGGCAGGAATTGAGTATGTACTGACCACTCTAGATAACTAGAAGTTGTAGGAGTAGTGCAGCTTGGTTTCAAAGAAACCAACAACGTTGCAAAAAACGAAGCTCTCCTCATAGGCCTGAGAATGGCCCAGGTAATGAAGGTAACCCACATTAAAATTCACAGTAATACTCAATTAGTTATGAACCAAGTGCAGGGCAATTACCAAGTAAAGGAACTAACCTTGGCCAAATATGTGGAACTTTCTAAGAAGATATTAGAGCAGTTTGAATAGTTTAGCATAGAACAAATCCCATGTGAAAACTACTCATCTACCGACTCGTTAGCCAAACTTGCAAGCACTAAAGTGGCAAATGAAATGAAGGCTGTACCAATAGGGTATCACACAGAGCCAAGCATAACAGAATCAAATTAGATACTGGTCTTAACCTAAGCTTAATGGGTAGCAGTTCAATAGGCTCAAGATCAAGATACATCAGAAAATTGGGAACAGTCCTAGTTGAACCCGCACTTCAGCAAACTAAGGAGAAAACTGGATGACTCCCATCAAATAATTCCTGCTAAATGGAACCCTACCCTAAAATAGAAACGAAGCCCAAAAAATAAGGTACTAGGCTTCATACTACTCCTTTGATGGCACATTATACAAGAGAGGGTACTCAACTCCTTATCTTAGGTGCATTTCCAAAGAAGAGGGGGTAAGGGTCATGAGGGAAGTACATAAAGGCTAATGCGAGAATCATTTAGGAGGGGCCAAGTTAGCAAAGAAAGTATTAAGACACGGTTATTACTGGCTTACAACGCTTCAGGATGCGAGGGAATTTGTAAGAAGATGTGACAAATGTAAACAATTCACCAGTATCCCCAGATAGCTATCCCACGAGCTAATCCCACTTACTAGTCCTTGGTCGTTCAACATATGGGGCATAGATTTGATAGGTCCACTTCTTATGTCTAAAGGAGGGGTGAAGTACACCATAGTGGCAATATACTACTTGGGTAAAGGCGAAACTTTTAGCCACGATCACTACAAAGAAGGTAGTCACGTTTTTGGTAAAAAAACATAATCACTAGACTCGGAATCACCTACAAGATAATTTCCGACAATGGCACTCAGTCCAAAAGTAAGAAATTTGTAGAGCTTTGTGAAAAGAATGGCATAATTAATAGTTTTTCCTCTATTGCACACCCACAAGGAATGGACAGGTTGAAGCTGCAAACAAAACCATTAAGAAGTTACTTAAGAAAAGACTGCATAATGCTAAGGGAAAATGGGCGGAAGAGTTATCTCTGGTACTATGAGCCTACAGAACCTCGACTAGACCCCCAAGAGGCCATACTCCTTTCTCACTAACCTATGGATATGAAGCCATGCTCCATGTTGAAGTAGAAGTTCCATCATATAGAAGAATATCATACACAGCAAAGAACAATAAAAGGCTGAAGGAATTTCCCCTAGATCTCATTCGGGAAAGAAGAGATGAGGTGGCAGTAGTATCTGCTGCATACCGGCAAAAGATGACAAAGAAATACAATGTCAGGCTTAAGGAAAGAAACTTCTGCAAAGGGAATCTTGTACTGCGCCGGGTAATGGCCAACACAAAAAGCCAGCAAACGTGCCACTGGGCCCAAATTGGGAAGGCCCATTAGTCATATCAGAAGTTCTGGCAAACAGAGCATACCGACTATCAAAGCTTGATGGCAACCTAGTTCCAATAACATGGAACTTAGAGCACCTCGGGCCTTACTTTGTAATATTTACATTACTGATATAATAAACATTATAATTGTTATGAAAATAAATAATACAATGAACTGGATGTAGGGATATTAGATGATCCGAACCAGTATAAAAATCTCTTTGTGTTAATCTCTCTAACATAGTTAAATAACCGGACGTAGGGATATTGGACAGCCCAAACTAGTATAAAATAATCCTCCATGTTAATTATGATAGAATGGCCATACTGGACGTAGGGATATTTGACGACACAAACCAGTATAAAAAATCTCCATGTTAATTATGATACCATGGACACGCAGGTTGTAGGGATATTGGACGGCCCGAACCAACTATCAAAACGAAGCTGCACAAAATGTAACCCGGCTTTCACAGCCAAACTGGTCATAGGGATATTAGACGGCCTGAACCAGTATAAAAATCTCTATATGTTAATTCTGTTAACATAGCTACACTGGACGTAAGGATATTAGACAAATTGAACCAGTTATAAAAACCATGCCCATGATTTGAAAAGGTGTAAACATGCGACCCGACTTCACGGTTAAATATCAGTCTTCCCCCAAATAGCGGAGCAGACCATGCCAAGTGCAACAACATGAACCTGCCTCCGAACAAGGGGGTAGGTCACGCCTAGCATGCAGCAGAATACGAATGTCAAAAGCTCAGTTCAGCATTCATGAACTGCACGAGAAGTTAATCTAGAAAATGACAAGGGAAAACAACACATGGAACGTGCTGCAACTTACAAAACAAGCATGATTCCAAAAACTGCTTAAAGCTCGTCAAGTAAATATCAGAAACTAAGTTATATTCAAGTTTACTTAGTTCTGCCCATACTCATTAAAGATCCGCGCACAATTATATGTTCTAAACATTTGTGTGCACTTCGCAAAAAAACATTTGAGGAACGCTGGTTAGATGTGAGGCCCTATTAGTGGGATAAACCTTCGAGGGTCATAGCAAGCGCCAACATAAGGGCTCATTAGCTCTTCCGCGGCCACCTTGAAGCTTGTGACATTGCATGGGAGAATGGTTAAAGTCGTCCTTAGCATGCTGTGAGAAAACATGTCCCATCTTGCTCTTAGTTTTCTCTTGTCTAATTTTTTCTGAGAGGAAGGCGACCTTGTTTCGAACTTCATTCAAGGGATCATCAGTCTTAAGTACAGCTTTCTCCCACGTGCCCTCCAAAATGTCCATCAACGAAACCTTGGTCTTCATGATACTTCTGATAAAACCACCAAAATACCTATGAGCATTAGTCCTCCAACAAATCCTCTGCATTAGGGCAGGGACTAATATTAAATTGGGATCCTCAATCGACATGTTAAAATTGAAATGGGAACATGTATCATTAACTACACTATCAAAATGATAGATTCAACAAAACCATATATACACACCTTAATTTGAACGCTGGCCGCATAACCGATATATAAAGGAAACTTGCAAAACTTCAAACAATTAATAACAAAGATAATAAGCGCAAAGATCGAAATGAATTTACCTAGAAAGCAAAGAGGATGATGTGACAGCAATTTAGGAGATCATATGTGTGCAAAAGCATTAAATGCGAAATGGCTATCAAGACTTTATCCCTTTGGTGAAAGGAAAGAAAGGAGTAGACGGAAATAATGGATTCAAGGGCTAACGAGGATAAGTCTACATCGATCTATGATTGTCGCAGACTTGAGGGGCCAGTGTTACACCCATATTTCCCGAATCATGTTGAAGGTAATGTGATGAAAGCACCAAGATCAAAAGTGTGTGCCCTAATAATAAAATATGGACTACAAAGAAGAAAGGCAAAGAATGAAGCGATGTCAAGGAAATACCACGTTTAAAATTTCCAAAATAATAAGAAGATTCAAACTGTGCCGATCCCCCTAATCCCAGTATTACATTATTATATTGAGCTTAAAATCGGACATGGTCATAGGGTGCCATAGATGGTCTACAACTATTAATACATAGAGCTACAGTGTAACAAAAATCACAAATAACAATAAAACGTTAATGTTGTACTGTGACACAAGAAGTTGTACAAAGGGCATCAAAGCTGAACACACTTCACTTAAAAAGATGCACACAATCAATGACATACTGCTCTCACGAGCCAATATATACGGATAGGAGAATTGTACTAACAAACTTGCATTGAAGGAAAATAAGGATGTGATGCCCCCATTTTTGATACTAGAAAAAGAGTGAAATGACATAGTGCACCAAAAGTGCACTGCCTTTGGAACACGAGCTCAATAGAGGACCGCACTGCACTTAAAGGGCTGGATAAACCCCGATATCATTCCCAAAGCGTATACATTGCTAACACATCCAAGTATGGATCTGCACTACACTCGCTAAAGGCTACCTAAGTAATATCATGTGGAGTTAAAAGCAACCCAAGGACTGCACATAGGGCCACTCAAGTAGTGCACCAATAGAAATTTGTGCTCATAAGTAAACAGAAAAGGTATAAATCTCCCTTATCAATAACCCATGCAGTCCATCACTAAGAGTAGCTCAGCACCGAATCACATAAAGTGATTGCCTTCACAAATAGCGGCCTAAACGCCCTAACCAACCTTGTGAATATCATAAATGCTCAGGGCAGATCAAAGGAGCAACCATCTTTTGAGGCAAAAGTAATAAAAGCGGCGCAGCTCACCTCGAAGAAAAAAGGGACAGCGGCTTGTCCTAACACCTACAAAAGGAAGTAACACTTGAGTTATACCCTCCAAAGAGAGGAAACTCAGTGCCCATACAAATTTGGAAGCTCTCGCCCAAAATTCAAACATTCCCGCTATAATTTCATATCTTCCATCGAAACTAGAGATTCAACCGCTCAAATCAAAGTTTCCCACCAAAGACACGCCAGTAATCCACATTCATCAAATAGATAAGGTGGATGGGTAACACATGGCATGATCCTAAGATGGAAACAAAATGACAGAAGAAGGATGGTGGCGATCCACATGCACCTTTATAATATAAATAGAAAAAGCACTATAGCAAGAAAAGGATATTTTCCCAATTTGTTATTTTTAAGATAAAGAAAGAAAAAGCATTACACTCTCTACCATTGAAATATATACCAAGAAATATAAAGAAGGAAGTCACATTTCCCCATGGACGAAGGATTCCTTAATATCTAAACCATGTAAATTCTCTGTATTTTTTACTTTTCTGCATTTTTATTTGTCTTCACCAAGATTTCAGTGTTAGATTTTATCTTGTCTTTATTTGAATTAAATGCTAGTTTGACTTGACATTCTAACAAACAGTTAAAGTGCAACTACATAATTATGTAAGCTCCTAATGGCACAATTACTACCTAAAAGCAAAATTAATATCATTTAAGTCTGCTAATTCTAAATCCTCGACGTAATTATCACTAAAGTTACTTCATGGTTATTTGGGTGTGGTGAGACAAAAAATCTCACTAACATGACCGCTTAGGTTTCAAATTCAAACCTTAATAGGTTAAGCTCGTTTACCAAACCTGCAACTTAAAATTCGAGTAACTTCTTTATAAAGACTACGATCCAGAAAAACCAATATATCATTCTAGCTAGAAAAATAAGCTCTACGCAATGGTACAAGTCCAATTGCTTAATTCCAATGTTTGAAAATTACCATTTTGCTATTTTTAGTTAAAATTACTAAATGCCATTTATATTAGTTTCTAATAATTTTGGGATATTACACTCTCCCTCCTTAAAAGAATTTCATCCATGAAATTCCCAATGGACAAAAAATGCAATCCTTACACTCACATATCGTGTAACATACATGACATATCCATAAATATGCATAGCCATGTATGTGTAACCATAACGTACAAACTCGTATCAAAAATTATCAAAACAAAATAAATAACAAACCTTCAGTTCCTTGCCAAAGTTGGGCATTCTCTCTTCGTATGCCTCATCTGGTTGCAATTATAACACTTGATCTTCGAGACGTTGGCCCTACAGTCCTTCACATCGTGTCCCCTCGTGTTACACCTTTTACACTTAACAATAGCTTCCTAGCTTGGCCCCACTAATTTCAACCTTCCTTGCATTTTCCTAAAAAGTATTCTTATTAAACTGTCTTTTGGAAACTCCCACAGCAGCAACGTTTAATAATGTAGCTTTGACTAAACCCTCGATGTTGCTTCCATAGGAATATGACTAAGTGCCAATTCTCTCGATAGAGAATTCAATCCTTTTGTAAATTTTATAGCTTTCTTCGATGCAGTGTTCACCAACTCAAATCCATACCTCGTTAGTTCATTAAACTTATTTACATACTCCTTCACAGTCATTTCTCCCTAATGGAGGTTGATAAACCTTTCGAGCATCACTTCCTTTTCAGCCATAAATATAAAGTTAAATTCAAATCTTTCCTTAAAGTTAGCCTAGGTAATTTCCTCCTAGTTAACCTCAGCCATCACAATTTACCACCAATTATGTGCTTCTCCACTTAATACCAAGAGGAAAGCTTTCTCTTAACACTATCAACCAATCTAAGCAAATTAAAAATCTTATCACGATTACAAATCCATTCACACATTTCCACAAACGACTCAGTCCCCTTAAATTGTTTACCATCCAAACATGTAAACTCCTTACATAACTTCAAAAAATTCAAAGCGAGAGTCTAAGTAGCTACAACACCTTGTACTAAAGATGTAGGAATTTCAGTATCAATAGCATTCTAGTTCCTTGCTTGTGGATAATGGCGGAACCACAATGGAATGTTCACTCCCTATATCTCTACAGCCTCCTCTCCAGTGCCAGTTTCAGTCGAGTTATTCATCTCTACTATTTGTAAAATGAGATCCATTAGCAACTTCTCATAGAATAGTAAACAGAGATGGTAAACTAAACCCCGAAAATAACGGTATGCACGCATATCCTCTTTCAATTACTAAAACATATTATAAAAATATACAAGTACGTTCTCTTAATAAGTCCTAACCTTAGCTTCAATACAAAATGTAACAACCCTCCATTTTCGACCTTTGTATGTAGACGAACGTTACCCAAAAACGGTGGATTGTCGTGGTCAACACACAGTATACATAGAGCTATATAAACTAACTTAAATTTCGATAATATCATAGTGGAAGGAAACAAATATAATATTTATAACATATATCAAATCATATCCTGGTATACATGATCAAATCCATATCCATATACATCAATACACACTACCAAATACAGTCAAGTGATAAATCTAACACGGTATATACATAAGCAACGCCATAGTCACTAGCATCATCCATGTTACTCAATACCACCATCATAACCAATAAATCCATAAACAAAAGGAAAAATATGGAAGGGGCATAGACATGAGTCTGGCGAGTGAAAAACACCACTAAGAATATACTGCAAATATGTTTGCATAACGTTATATAAATGCTACATTTAAATAAAGACATACCTTAAGTTGTCTAACCTGCATTCAAAAAGTTAGCCTGATATAATAAACATAATATGTGGGCTTAAACTACTTTGTGAAAAGGATACCATAATATAACATAGTGTAGCATACAACGTATGAAATAGTTAAACGCAGACTAACCCGTAAACGATATGTAATTAGGTAAACATAGCCCAGCCATAATCAGTTAAACATAGATTGATTATAAGCGGAAATTATATTAGACAAACATAGTCTAACACAACACGAACATGGAGAACTAGTTAAACAGAGACTAGTTTTCGAACGCACTACTACTAGTTAAACAATACTAACACTTGAACACATATCTAAACACAAATACCAATATATTACACAACGCCGGGTAAACACTCACAAACATTTTATGTGATCCTCACATTACATATAAACCAAAACAATAAACAGTCATATGTTAGATTCTTATTGAGTTAGGGGTGTGGCTTAGGGGCAATTATGTAATTTGATACATATACCTAACTCGATAACCAATATTATTTGAAATAAAAGGTGTTTTATTTCTATTATATACTTGATATAATGTGTTATATTTATTAATTAAGTTAATTAACAGTATATTTAATAGAAAATACATAAATGGTATGCTTTGTGTCGGTAGTTACAAAGTGTTGTAACCATGAGTAGTTTATCACAAAGAAATTAAACATACTATTTTAAATATTCCCAGTCTAGATATATCAAAACTGGATATTGATGCATCCGTTGAGATTAGAGTACATAACGCTCTACAAATGTTGGGCATTGTACTACTCATGACTTCTAAGGGCACCAAGGGGTTATGTACTAATAGTTTTTGGATAACCATTGAATGACCCACTTGATTTTCTGTTGGTTAATATAACTAAGGTCAAATAGAGAATATCGATGTGACAAAGTTGCATAGTTCTCTTGACTTGAGAATACTGTTTATCTTCAGTGTGGAAGCTCTACTTGAATTATAGTTAAATTATAGCAAGATGTCCACCGAACGACTATAGTTGGGTCGAGTGGATGCATTGGCAGTAAAACACTATTTAAGAGAGGATTCATCTACTTAGTTATATGAGGTTAGTATCACGGTCAACTGAAGTCAACTCAAAGTCAAAGTCTTTGGTCAGAGCAGTATGGTTGCAAAATGTATTTTCAAAGGCTAAAAAACTATATTTATAATCCTACAGTATAATAAAAAGATTATTGGAGTGCACGTAGGCCAAAGTTTGCTGAACCACTATGATATTTGTGTGTTCATTTACTTTTTTGCTATTGAATATGTGATTTGCATATTTAATTCTCTTTTTGGAAATTGTGAATTTGAATCTACGGTGTTATCATATTAGTTGAGTGTTTGTGACTAATTTTGGTGCAAAAAATAATGATTGTAATTATCGAACTAAGGACTTTGTGTTTAGACTATAGAGTGGAATTTGGACGATATTGGAATTTTGACCATTACCAAATTCCATAAGTCCAAAGTGATATAGTTTTGACGAAGAGAATTGGTGTAAATAATTATCACTACCGAGTAATGGTTAAGTAAGTAAAATTAGATTTTACAAAAGCTATGTAAGCGATAAATTTGGCTGTAATGTCACACCATCTGCTAAGTGATATCTGAACGTTAATATTCGAATTGTTCGATGTTAATGGCTGACCGAATTTACACCTAAGAGTCACACAACCGTAATGTCGAATACTCTGACTATCACTTAATTTAATTAATTATAATTGTTAGAAATTAAATAAACTAAGTAATATTTATGAAATATTAATTATAGAATTTTATTTGATTTGTGTTGAAAATAGTGCATATATAAAAGTTGTATACATATATACGTATCAATATACGATATCGATGTAGTTTAAATTAGATTCAAATGTACTTTATTTGATCAGGCTTGAAGTGATTGGGATGCCCATAAAGGGACCTGATTTGGCTGGCCATAGGTGTAGGAGGAGGGGTTAGATTTGATTCAAAAAAGGAGTTTGAATGAGTAGAGATATTTGTGGATCCGCATCAACTTTTTGCTTCTTTCTTTCCCTATTATTTAAACACCATCATCCCCTCATTTGTTGCTCTCTCTTTTTGAGCCTCCACTACATCCATATCTGATCGAAAATTTCAACCCCTTCCTCCATTGATTCAAGCATTAAAAACACAAATTCAAGAAAAATTAGGACAATAGTGCATAGTGCTTTGGTAGCTCTCTCTGGAAGGATTTGAATTCAGATTCGATCAGTTCAGCATTCAACGTGTACTAATTAGGCTATAGTCAAGGTAACTTATTTATCTCCAATTATACATATTTATTAGATAATTATCTTGAATCATATATGCTCAGATTAAAACTCAATATCACGAATCCTTATATATTTGTGCTGTCAACATTGTATGTGAATATATATATATATACATATGTATGTATGTATTGTGATTAATTATATATACATATATGTCCATATAATGCTCTTGGCCAGCAAAGAAAATAAAAAAATTCGAACTAAATAGTAATTTTAAAGGGGATTTTAAAACAAAATTTGATGTTTTAACATATAAATGTATATGGAAATTACATGTAAAATTTTGTTAAACTATATAAGTAACAGTTTTCGAAAATTATATATATATATAATTTAAAACCTTAAATAAATAATATATGTATACGTTTATTTTAAAATACAAGATGTTACTTGAATATAATATATATTATATGTATATATATGTATACATATTTTAATGTATATTAGTTACAACGATGATTACAAAATTTATTTTAAAAAAATTAAACATTTCATATGGAAAATATTTATTAAAAATACAATTTTTAAACTGTAAGGATTTTTTAAAATAATTGATTTTGTCAAACATACTGTAGGCCAAAAATATGTGTGTGTGTGTGTGTGTGTGTGTGTAATTTTATCCGTTTATATTTAAATATGTAATGGTAATTTATATTTGAAATTTTTATATATATATATATATTTGAAATTTAAATATATATATATATATATTCCAAAATAATATTTTAATTCTGTATATTTACATTTGTTTATTTTATCAAAATATTATTTTTCATTTAAATTTGAAATTTGAAAATATTTTAAAGTCTAAATCTGGATTTGAAATTTGAATTTAAATTTAAAGTTGTAATTATTAATATTCGCATTTTCAAATATAATTATTTTACATTATTATAAATATGTGTATATACATACATATACATACATAGATATATATATATATATATATATATATTTATACTCTTATAAATATATTTTATATTACATTGATATGTATATACGGGTATGTTAAATCATGCACACTGTATATGTTGCATATGCATGTACACACACATGTGTATATGATATCCATGTTCATATTGTATAATATAATTATAATATCAAAACAAAACTTTATTTATAAATTAAATAAGATACCGATTTTATTTAAATTAAATTTAGGCTTAATAGGCCCAAAAGATCAAAAATTGAACAATTTTTTTGAAATTTACCCATTTACCATGCTGCGTGTTGGCCTAGTTCCAACAGATTCGGCCCCAGGCAGGCATAGGTTCAACCTAAAAATTACAAGTTGCACCGATGCACCGGTGTGGTAAGCACGGGTGGATTGGTGCACGTTCGAGGCAGAGAATTCTTCCTGCAGCCTAGCACCGTTCCTTCACCAAGCTTCGCCAAACTCCATCTAGGTCTTCATTTTTATGATTTATAAGGTTTTTTGCATCTTTAAGGCATTATTCTACATATTCCTAATCACTTAATCTTCATAGAATCATTTCATATCACCAGTTTCACCCATATTCAGTTCTTTCAGCATTTAAACACTTTTAACCGGATAAAGTCCAATATAATCATCACTTCGACAATAATTTAGAGTAATTAACATTTTTATCACTTCAGATTAATATATATATATATAACTACTAACCCTAACAACGATTATAGAATGGTATACTTGCACACGGACATTATAGTCGAAGGAGATGAATTCCACTCACCAAATTGAGTTGCCTAGTCCTAGAAATATTCTAATCATCCTCTTAATCTTTGCTGGCCTGAAAACATAATCAACTATAATTCCTTGAATCACCATATAGATGGTATAATTAGACTCCTCTTCTCGCGTTGATCGATTTGGTATATTTATTTGTTGAATTTTATTTAGAATTGGTCGAGTTGTGAGAAGACGGAGGAAGAAGATGAATAGAGTAACAGAGTCAGAAACAAAATGAGAAGTATGTACATTTCAAAAACTAAATAAGAGAGGGAAGCTGCCATTCAGATTTAAAATTCAAACCTTAACGGGTTAAGCCGGTTTATAAAACACGCAATTTAAATTCCGCATAACTCCTTTAGTTGGACTTCGATCTGAACAAACTAATATACCATTATAACTGGAATAATGAGCTCTACGCAATGGTATAAGTCTAGTCACCTAATTCCAATTTTGTAAAATTCCAATTTTGCTCTTTTTATTTAAAATTACCAAAATACCCTTAATATTAATTTTTAGAATTTTCGGGGTATTACAATATACGACATTATTGAGCTTAAAGTCCCAACTCATGCGGCCCCTATGCGACACTGTCGTGGAAACCGCATGTGACTATTGAGGCCAGGTCCATGCTAGACATTAGCCTAACGGTCTGCAACAATATTAGGATCAAGCCCCAAACATGTCATCGCCTTACTATTTATGAAGCTACTTGATAAACCCCAATATGTATGTGCAAAACCGTATAACAAACTTGTCCAACTAATATAATTTTCTAAACTATCTTAAACAACAACAAACCAGATACTAAAACGTCTCTCGCCACGATCTCAATGCAATGAAGTGCGTGAAATGAGGTCATGCGTGAGAGTTATAAGCATTTAAAGTAAAGGGGAAATATTGTAATTTATAATTTAAATATTATTAATATTTGTTTTCTTCTACTTCCACATTAGCTACAGGGATAAAACTCCACAACATCATGAAAACCCACTACAGTCGCTACGTTTTTCACCTTGCAACCGTCGCTAGGGCAACCTAGCCAACGATCTGAATTCTCCAGAGCCATCTTCACATTAAGCCGATTCCAACGTACCCTCACATCTACCTATAATGCTCTTCCAAAAATTATCATTTCTAACCACTTCACAGAAAAACCCGACCACCACGAGTGGTTTGAGTCAATCAATGACCTTCATGGGAACCTATTCAACTCCTCTACACATCTATACCCTCCGATTGTTATATCATTGATGTTTCACCGTTGAACCAAAATGGACGGGCCACATTTACCCAAATTCCACTGTGTTTTCTAATCAATCCGTACATCCAATCGACGAACAAACACCAACAGTGAATTCTTGTCGTCAAGAACTACAATTTTGATATATAATATCTCCAATTTGGAACACCTATGTATTTACAATTTTTTAATTAGAGGAAGATTATCTATTACTATTACAGTCGATAAAAATTAGTTTTTTAACTATATAGCCATTGTTCTACCCCTATTCAAGTTTATATAAAAAATAAACTTTTTAAATTTCAATCACATATAACGTAATTTACGACCATAAAGGATGAATTATTATATCTTACTAATACATAAACAAATATGATAAGTTCCACTCGTCGATTAGCCTTGCATCTTATATGATCTGAGGTGATTCCTCCTTCTTTGCTGTTTAGTATTCCTTGCCTTGAAAACGTAAAATTTCTCGAATGCTTCATTATATTTGCGTAGTTCTCCTTGGGATGATCGATTTTATATTTATATTATTTTATTTGCATATGATTTGTTATGCAGTTGGTTTGATTTTGTTTAGAAATAATAAAATGAAGATGGAGATTAATGGTAAGATGTTTAGGCTAAAGTGTGATTAGAGAATAGGTTTTCATTTCTACTTATAGGCCGAAATAATTAAAATTTTGGTTAAATCTCGAAACTAATATACTATAAAAATGCCATTGGATTGACTTCTTCTAATTTCTAACCCGTTAAACCAAATTCAGCAAGTTATATATGTTTCCTAACCATAAACAATATTCTAGATGCCATGGAATAGGTCCCCAAGTCTAATTTCGAACTCCATAAAGATTTACTATTTTTTCCTTTATGTTAAAATTACGATTTTACCCCTTTTAATTTAATTATTTAATATTTTAAAATTATGAGGTGTTACAATATATAGAGGCTCGCATGTGGCCGACAATAGCCGAGGAGCACAATCCTAGTATCAGAGGGAAGTGGGCTCAACCAGCTATGTATACTCCTCATAGCACCGAGCATCCAAAGCATCCAGGTTGGAATTTTATCAGCCTACCACTTTCACTGCTGAAGACCGTGAGGTAGTCTCATACCCCCATCACGATCCAATGGTCATCACCTTAGCAATAGCCAACTCAAATGTGTATTAAGTCTCCATGGATGGGTCAGCTCATTCAACGTCATGTTTAGACATGTTTTCGAAGCTCTCAAGCTTCCCGCTTCTAGTCTCACCGCCTATGCCTTGCCAATTATTATTTTGGAGGTGCGGGCATTGTTTTGATGGCATCACCTTGCATATGACAACCTTTGACCAAGAACCCTTTGTAGAAAAGTTCAAGTAAACGTTGTTATGGTTGAATCCCTTCTTCTTACAATCTTTTGATAAGACAATCAGTACTTGCTGAACTAGATGTCATCGTCTCCTACAACCGACTTGTCATAAAATTCCATGTACAGGGCAGGATTGCCGAGATTCGAGTAAATTAGTAAAAGTCCATAGAGAGTTATGGAACCTCACTTAAATAAGCAATGAAGGGTATTCTAATGCTATAGTAAGAGCTAGCAATACACAGCGATGAGTCACTCGAGAGAACCATCAAGTTAGTCAATGCTCTGGTTTGTTCTGAGACCACACTCAATTGTCAAGTATCAACATCAACTCCTCCCATGAGTAACAATCCACCCAAGTAAGATATGGAAATCAGCGATGTGTCATCCAATAGTACCCTTGAGCCAAACAGCGCTCGAGGTCGTTTCTCAACCATCCTTGCCATTAAAGTAACAACTACCAATGATGTGTCACTTAAGAGTACCTTCGAGCCAAGGAACGCTCAGAGTCGTGTGAGACTACCCTCAACCTCGAAGCTACATCAACTAGTTGCATGTTTCCCACGAGTACCCTGGAGTCCAGCAGCACTCATGGTCGTGTCGGGACCATCAGCCATAATGAAGACTAGGATGTCATGAATCTTATATCCTTGATGAATCCCTAAAGAAGTAGAGCTATACATATTCACTTGTTCAATGCTACTTATTTTATACAAGCACTATATATAACATGGGCATATAATTAATTTTGGAACTGGGCCAGCCCGCAGCGGAAGAAATGGGTGAATTTCAAAAAATTTACCATTTTGGATCTTTAATGAGCCTATGAAGTCTAAATGTATATTAGATCCAATCTAATAAAACATTAAATAAAGTCTTATTTTATTTAAAGTTGGTAAAAAGGAAGTTTAAAATTAATTTAGTTTAAATGTATAGTGCATATAATACACTCAACAATTGTTTATGAGAGTTAATTTAGGGAAGGAAACCATTCATTTCTTCCCTAAAAACAGGTAATTAATTGAGAGTATAATAAACATTATATGAAGAGAGTAACCTTCCATTTTCTCTCTCTCTAATTAATTTGATTCGATCATTAAATGATATTAATTGGCAATTTATTCATGGCATAAAATGTAACCATTGTCCAAATGTACTTTACTGTAAATTATGTAAGTGCATCAAATCTAATAATATATAAAGATGATTTTTCCTACATATGTGTCTTTATTGTCCATAGTATTATTTAAAATACATATACATACATATATTTACATTTATATACGATATACATATACATATAAATGAGATAAAATTAAGTGTCACTTTTATAACTCCAAAAGGTTAGCAATTTTGAACCTAGTTTCAAAACTGAAAGTTTTTAAGATTAAAAAATTATGATTTTACATAAAAGTCCAACATATAAATTCAATTCTAATTTTATATATATGTATGTATGTATGTATACACACACACATAAATTTGTGTGTGTATCTATACATATACAAAAAAAATTGTAAATAATGTTTTAAACTTAATATATCTTTATGTTAAAATTTATAATTTAGTATATGTTCCAAAATAAAGTAACAACTAAAGCCTAGATTTAATTTTAAAAGGAAATCCAAAGGTTTATGATATTTTGCAATAAAGTCCAGTTATGTTTATAAAGAAAACTTTTTTTTGCAACTTTAAACAAAAGTATGCAAAAACCAAAAGATTGAATTTAAAATATTGAACACAAAACATATATGCAAACATAAATAAATTAAATATGTTTTCTATTTGAATCAATTACAGAAATATTTCATTAATTAAGACTTAGATTTTAATCAAAAGGTCTTTTTTTAAATTACAAACTTGAAACAACAACAAAATAGATAGGACAAATTAGACACATATGTATATGTTGCAAATGTTTCAGATCTAAACAATTAAGCAATATGAAAAATAATTAAACATGGGATCATATAATGTAGATCTAATAATGACAACAAAAATTGGCAAACAATCAAAATATATCTTAAAACGGATTCAAATTAAAATAACATGGTGAATATATGTAATTAATTAAGATGGAACAAAAGGGATCTAATCTATTTGACCAAATAAACAAATACACAGATGAGATGAAATAGGAGATGGATCTAAATTACACAAACAAGTTGAATGATGAATATATAAAATTAGAATTATCACCTTGAGACGTTGCCAAGAGAATGCACCTTGAATGATGAACCAAAGGCTCTTAGATTCCATGAATCAATCTCCGAATTTTGCAAGAATTAAGAGATTAAAACCACCTTTTGTTATTAATTTTATTTGATATTTTATTTTGGAAATTTAGAGGTTAGGAAGCCATGAAAATTCGAAATTCTCTAATAGAAGAGCAAGAGGGATGATTATGACAGGAAATAAATCAATCGTATAAGAAAATAAAGGGAGATGTGTTTTAAAGGAATGATAGAAACCTTTCATATTCCTTCCTTAAAACTCTCCCCTTTTAATTCCTTTTTAAATGTTAATCAGATCCTCTCTCTCTTATACATGCATGGCTAGCCATATGGACTCTCAAAATTTTCCAAAATCTCATTAGCATCAATCCCATTTAAATCCAATTCAAATATGTGCGCGTTTATAACTTTTATATACGCACACCATTAAATGCTAATGTTATTCAAATAAATTAAAATAAAATTTTAATAATTAATATTTCACAAATACTAATTAAATTAACTTATTTAAAGCCCCATTTTTAGTATTTATCATGTTTAAATCAAATTTAAACACTGTAAAGATATCATATGTCAATATGCGCGTTTATAACTCACACACACACACACACATATATATATATACACGCACTTACTAAATGCTAAGGGCATTCAAACAAATTAAATTAAAATTTTGTAATTTATATTTCATAAATATTAATTAATTTACAACAATTATAAATTAATTAAATCATGTGGTTCATTTAGAGCATTCATCATTTCGGTTATGCGACTCAAAGGTGTAAATTCAATCAGCGATTAATATCGAACTATTCAAATATTAACGTTCACACGTCACTTAGCAGGTAGTGTGACATTTTGGCTGAATTTATTGCTTACACATCTTTTAGAAAAATCTAGTATTACTTATTATAAGCAGTACCTGATAGTGACAATTATTTACACCAATTCTCTTCGTCAAAATTATATCACTTTGGATTTATGGAATTTGGTAATGGTCAAAATTCCGATATCATCCACATTCAACTTTACAGTCCAAACACAAAATCCTCAGTGCTCTGGCCAGAGACTTTGACTTTGAGTTGACTTCGGTTAACCATGATACTAACCTTATATAACTGAGGAGACAAATCCTCTCTTGAATAGTGTTTCACTTCCAATGCTTTCACTCGACCCAACTATAGTCGTTCCATGGACATTGTGCCATGATCTAACTATAATCAAAGCAAAGATTCCACATTGAAGGTCAATAGTATCCTTAAGTCAAGAGAACTTTGTAAATTAGTCACATCGATATTTTCTACTTGACCTTAGTTATATTAACCAACAGAAAACTATCAAGTGAGTCATTCCATAGTTATCCAATAACTATCAGTACGTAACCCATAGGTGCCCCCAGTAGTCATGAGTAATACACTATCCAACATTTGGAGAGCGTTGCGTACTCTAGTCTCAACGGATACATCGATATCCAGTCTCGATGCATCTTGACTAGGAACATTTAAAATGGTATATTTGTTTTATTGTGATAAATTACTCACGGTTACAACACTTTGTAACTACTATCACAAAATATGCCATTTATGGATTTTCTATAAATATACTTTTAATTAAATTAATTAATTAATATAACCACATTATATCAAGTATATAATAGAAAGAAGCACCTTTATTATGAACAAGATTGTTCAACGAGTTAGATATATGTAACAAATTACATAATTACCCCTAGGGCATACCCCTAACTCTTTCAGTCTCCCACTTGCACTTGGGGTCAATTATGGAATCTTATTCCAACTTCTCCAATCGGTTTCTCAAAACCAGTTGGGTCAGTCCCTTTGTGAACGGATATGCTATTATGTTTCAATTATCTACTATGTCAATCAACCCTCTTCGATGGTGATAAACTGTTTTATCATGTGGAACAATTCGGAGTATGACTTTCGACCTCTAATGAACTCTAAGTTCTATTACGAACCATACTACGACATTGTTATCATATAACAATGTTATGAGATTCTCAGCATTTGGAATCGGCTCAGTTATAAATTTGTGCACTTATAATTTTATATGCATTATTTTTATTGCGGTAATATTCAAGGTGATGTACGTAGCCTTTTTTCATTGAATAATCCACAGTCTTTTATTTGGAACATTTCCAGCTTAAAGATTCTTAACTTGAATTTATTATTGACATACTACACTCAATATGACTTATGAAGTTTGAGTTCGAACACTCCTTCATAAGGAGTTTTTGTTTCTGTAAATAATTCTCTAGTATTTCATAAATACATGAGAACACTTCAAATAACCATTTAGTGATATCAATTTGGATTTGATATTTGCTTCACGTATCAAATACATATAAAAACCATGATATCATAGACAACACAACATGTATGATAATTCCTTTTGCCAATGCAAAGGAATCAATCTTACATGTTTTATATTAAACATTTTAATAAGATGTCCTTGCATATCATTTGGGACCTTCACGACATCTTTTATACTTACTATAAAAGACACCATTTATTAATCCAATGTTGATTATTTAAATAACTAAGGCTGATTTTAACACAAGTACATCGTTAAAATCAACAACGTGTTGTTTACTTATAGTTTAGAAATATCAATGTACCTTTTAATGTTCTTTCTTATGAACACACGCTTCCTCTGCACTTTGATTGAAAATCAAACTATTTGATATTTCTATCAAAATACTTATTCAATCTTGATGCTTATAAAATGATACTTTCGTATCATTTCTTGGATCATATCCAAAGACTCACAAACTCAAGATCGCTGCCACTGACTTTGAGACATTTTTGGTTAATATGTGTATATAGCTTACTCTAAATCGTTATTTAGAATTTTCTGTTTCAATACATATGTACTAAAACACTAGGACTTATCAAGCAATAATTTTGTGAGTAAATCTGAATTGACTTGAATGTGTTGAATATCGAATCTATTACACTAATTCAACAATTGAAATTTGCGATATTATTCTTATCACTATTGCTTATTTAATTCCAACTGCATTAGTCTTACTCATAAAGACACAGTCGTGGTCGATGGATCATATCCCTTCAGTTACGACCACCAAAATCTATATTTTGATAGCGTACTTGGAATTCTTTCGGATTTGCACATCATACCATATAGAGTCATCACTCTCAATGGTTTAAATAAACAATCTAGGATTATATATTTTCAACATTAATAAGAAATTCATAGTTTCTCTTAGATGTGCGAGAATACTTATCAGACATTCTAATCTTATGTGTTCATTTAGGTTAGTTAATTTCATTTCATCTCATATAATTAGTTCTATATATGGATCGTATCCAATTCCATTTTACCACCAATAATTTCTCAAATAAATTTCTTCACAATGAAGTTGATATATCTTGAAACAACAATTGTTTCTCAGTGCAATAGAATAGGTATTCATAAACGTTTTATGAATTTCTTTATTTATAAAACTGATTTGGTTTAGTTTACAAAATTATGTTCGAAACATAAATATGTCATCCAATGACAGTCTTTATAAAATCCTTTTAGGGAGATTCATACAAGATCCCTCATAAACCATTATTACATGTAATCTTTCGACTCGCACAACCTGCCAACTCCTTGGCCTATGATATGTCGGAGTTTCTTATAAACCCTTATCTTGTAAAATTTTGTAAACTATTATTCAGATGAAATAATTTTAACCTTGTGTACTACCCTCAAGTACATTACTTCATAGAAAGAAACTAACTCAACTTTACTCACAATTAATCGTATATTGTCCAACAAAGTTCGATTACTCCATATCGATGCATCATTATGTATCACATGGAGGAGTACTTTTGATATTGAATCTTTATTCATTTTAGGTACGTTCGGAACATTTTTCAATATACTCACTCATTTGATCAAATCAAATCATTTCTATCGCATGTTATTTTATTTACTTATGTTTTATATTCTATAAGTTTACCATAGACATACTACAGGTGTATCAAATACACATGTCCATGTCGATGATAACTCATCGGTGAATATGACGAAGTACGTGGAAGCGTTTTGGTATTTATAGAATTATGATTACATACATCTATATGTATCAATACAAAGAGTTCATCAACTCTTATGATACTCTCATTAAATGGGTGCATAGCCCTTTACTGTTTGAGATATAATTAACAAGTATCATATGATTCAAAATCGGACAATAAAATTATTTCTCAAAACTACGGCTTAGTCTATAATTTCAAAACAACTATAAATAATATTAGATACTTTTGTATTTTCCAATGCATCACTTTTGTTATAAAAAAGTTACCACATTATAGTTTTATTTCACAAAGAATATTGATAATATTCATATTGAAATATAGCTATGTCTATTTTTTTCAATCGATGCCGAAAAATAATCATTATTTCATTAATAATGAATGGTAAGTTTTACGAAAACTTTTTTCATACATCTTTATGTTAAAAATTATAATTTAGTATATGTTCCAATATAAAGTAACAACTAAAGCATTACTTTAATTTTAAAAGGAAATCCAAGGGTTTATGATATTTTGCAATAAAGTCCAGTTATGTTTATAAAGAAAACTTTTTTTGTAACTTTAAACAGAAGTATGCAAAAACCAAAAGATTGAATTTGAAATATTGAACACAAAACATACATGCAAACATAAATAAATTACATATGTTTTCTATTTGAATCAATTACAGAAATATTTCATTAATTAAGACTTAGATTTTAATCAAAAGTTGTTTTTTGTAAATAAAAAACTTGAAACAAAAAAAATATATAGGACAAATCAGACACATATGTATATGTTGCAAATGTTTCAGATCTAAACAATTACGCAATATGAAAAATAATTAAACATGGGATCATATACTGTGGATCTAATAATGACAACAAGGATTGGCAAACAATCAAAATATATCTTGAAACAGGTTCAAATTAAAATAAGATGGTGAATATATGTAATTAATTAATATGGAACAAAAGGGATCTAATCTATTTGACTCAATAAACAAATACACAGATGAGATGAAATAATAGATGGATCTAATTACACAAACAAGTTGAATGATGAATATATAAAATTAGAATTATCACCTTGAGATGTTGCCAAGAGAATGCACCTTGAATGATGAACCAAAAGGCTCTTAGATTCCATGAATCAATCTTCGAATTTTGCAAGAATTAAGAGATTAGAACCACCTTTTGTTATTAATTTTATTTGATATTTTATTTTGGAAATTTAGAGGTTAGGAAGCCATGAAAATTCAAAATTCTCTGATAGAAGAGCAAGAGGGATGATTATGACAGGAAATAAATCAATCGTATAAGAAAATAAAAGGAGATGTGTTTTAAAGGATTGATATAACCTTTCCTATTCCTTCCTTAAAACTTTGCCCTGTTAATTGCTTTTTAAATGTTAATCAGATCCTCTCTCTCTTCTACATGCATGGCTAGCCATAGATGGTACCACATGGTCACTCAAAAATTTCCCAAATTTCATTAGCATCAATCCCATTTAAATCCAATTCAAATGTGCGTGCATTTATAACTTTTATATACGCACACCATTAAATGCTAATTTTATTCAAATAAATTAAAATAAAATCATAATAATTAATATTTCACAAATACTAATTAATTTAATTTATTTAAAGCCCCTTTTTAGTATTTATCGTGTTTAAATCAAATTTAAACACTGTAAAGATATCATATGTCAATATGCATGTTTATAACTCATATATATATACACGCTTACTAAATGCTAAGGGCATTCAAACAAATTAAATAAAAAAATTTGTAATTAATATTTTATAAATATTAATTAATTTAATTAATTTACAACAATTATAAATTAATTAAATCATATGGTTCATCTAGAGCATTCATCATTTCAGTTGCGCGACTCAAAGGTGGAAATTCAATCGGCGATTAATATCGAACTATTTGAATGCTAACGTTCACACGTCACTTAGCAGGTGGTATGACATTTTGGCTGAATTTATTGCTTACACATCTTTTAGTAAAATCTAATTTTACTTATTATAAGCAGTACCTGATAGTGACAATTATTTGGTAATGGTCAAAATTCCAATATCATCCACATTCAACTTTACAGTCCAAACACAAATTCCTCAATTTAATAATAACTATTATTATTAACCGAACTACTCCGGCTAGAGACTTTGACTTCGAGTTGACTTCGATTGACCATGATACTAACCTCATATAACTGAGGAGACGAATCCTCTCTTGAATAGTGTTTCACCTCCAATGCTTTCACTTGACCTAACTATAGTCGTTCGACGGACATCGTGCCATGATTTAACTATAATCAAAATGGAGCTTCCACATTGAAGGTCAATAGTATCCTCAATTCAAGAGAACTGTGTAAATTAGTCACATCGATATTTTCTGTTTGACCTTAGTTATATTAACCAACAGAAAACTATCAAGTGAGTCATTTCATAGTTATCCAATAACTATCAGTACGCAACACCTTGGTCCACCAGCAGTCATGAGTAATACACTTCCCAACATTTGAAGAGCGTTACATACTCTAGTCTCAGTGGATACATCGATATCCAGTGTTGATGCATCTTGACTAGGAATATTTAAAATGGTATATTGTTTTATTGTGATAAATTACTCACGGTTACAACACTTTGTAACTACTATCACAAAATATGCCATTTATGGATTTTCTATTAAATATATTATTAAATTAATTAATTAATATAACCACATTATATCAAGTATATAATAGAAAGAAGCACCTTTATTATGAACAAGATTGTTCAACGAGTTAGATATATGTAACAAATTACATAATTGCCCTTAGGGCATACCTCTAACTCTTTCAATTAGTAACTTAATTAGTACTATTTTGACATTTGAATGGCATCTTACATTGCCGATTACATCACTAGAAATAAAGATTAAATTGTTGACATTTGTTGTTCATCACTTAAGTCAAAAACTCATTCCTTCGCTAGAGATTAGTTTAGTATAAAATACAAAGATGAGCATAATAAATTAGGTGATATTGAACAAAATGGAACACTAATAGTAACATTATTATCTCTTGCTAAAGAAAATGCAAAAGAGTAGAAAATCTATATGGTTACATCAAAGTTTATTCCAACACTTGAGATGACAAATGGACCAGACCCAAATAAGGCCCAAATGAGAGACCACAAATTTGGTTTCTTACTATTTTACTTTTTTAGACAAAAATGTACATGATCATGTGTTGGAGTAGAAATTCGAAAACTGAAAATAATGCTTCTAAATCATTCATTTAGCAGAATTGGTATAATTCATCCATCACCCATCTTTCTTTTATGTTTATTCCATATTTAAAAACTTTGTTGAACTTATCTTCAACTTTATTAACAGACTTTGTTCGTCAAACTTTAAGATAACTTTTCAAAATTATATGTTGATATATTTTATGTCTAACAGAAGTTGAATGTGAAGATTATAGTAGTTGGATATCATTTATATTAATGCACACACACACACATATATATATATATATATATATATATATCTTTGCCATCAAATAAGTGCCTTAAAAAATGGGTAAATGAATGAATGAAAAAGAAGGGTTCAAATATGAACGATTCTTTCAATGACAAACTTTGGTGTATTTTGTTTAAAAAATTGGTACTTTATTAATAAACTAAAATATGGCACATACTTCAATAATATGCTCATCAAAATATTACAACCTCATAACCTAAATGGCTACTTTGTAAGGAAAAGAGTACGTATTATCTCTATATATTAACTTACAAATAGCTTGAACAATAAAAAATAAAAACCCAAAACATGTGAAGACTATTTTGGAAAATTCACTCGTACTGGGAGAAGTAGTTCAAGCAATCAGCTTAAATGGAAAGAACTAAAAGTGGAGAGAATCGCTGGATCGGGATAACTATTCTTACTCACATGTAATAGTACCCTTCATTCAATGAACTTCCTCTCATTTAATTTTGAACTATCACTTCAATAATCCCCTCTACCAAAAAAAGACCAGAAAAGCTCTCAAAAACCAACAATGGCCAAAGCTAAGAATCAGTCTAGAACTTTATTGTCATAAAATTACTGTCAATTTGAAGCTTTTGTCTCAAAAAATAGTCTCCATAAGCTTTATATCATCGGATCCTGAACGCTGTCTCTTCTAATTGACTATAGATCTACCAGGAATTATTTTGATCCCTCTTCTACAACATGATAGGAGCCAGATCTATCGCTACACGCTCAGATAAGGCCGAACTCCATGCAAATATTTCTTTTTACTATGTTCTTCTTCCAAATGTTTAAATTTCATAATTAAAATTTTACACTCAACTAGTATAATTTCCAATCGAATATTTGCTGCTTGTTGTTCGTTTTGAAACATGCATTGGTTACGTTCTAACAAAATATGCCAAATTGTCGAGCTTAATGCAATATCCACCAAATATGTATGCAAGTTGTTGTTCTTGAAATTACATGATATGTATTCCAGACAAGTTGATAAAGTGTCTGTATTTGTAGCTTTTATTTGTAGTTTCTGTTTCATACCATTCCAGATTTGAGTTGAATAAGGACATTGAAAAAGTAGATGATGTATGGATTCATCCCCATTACAGCATAGTTTACACTCCATTATTTGAGTATTTTTCCATTGCCTTATGTTGTTTAGAGTGTTTAGTCTATTTAATGCTGCCAAATATAAACACATAGACAATTTCGGACAATTAACCTTACTCTATATATAATGAAACTTTTCTTTAACTGGATCTTGTGTTTGAATGCAATTCCACATGGACTAAAGATTAAAATGACCATTATGAGTAGGCTTCCACCACCATAAATTGGTTTTCAAAGAGTTGAAAACGTTAATAACCTATATTTGATTACATACATTAGGGAGAAAATTGAAGTTCTTGAGGCATCACTCTCCATTTGAGTTAGTGTAGACACTTCACTATTAGAATATCCTATGAAAATTAATGATTGCTAGTCTAAAATGTTGATCAGAGAATCACCATCAATCCAGGGGTTTAACCAGGTACTTGTAGTTGTTCCAGTAGCGGTTTTCCTTTCAATAAGCCCCTTACATTTGTTTTTAGCTTTAAGTAGCACTTTCCATGATACAAAGAGTTATTGTCCTCATGAATAATCCAAAACTTTTGTTTGCCACCATATTTTTGTTTTATATATTTGGCCCAGAGACTTTTTCGTTCCAAATATTTTTAAACTAACTTAATAGTAAGAGAGTCTGCAATCTCATGCAGACTTCTCAGCCCCATACCCTCTTCTTGTTTAGATTTGCAGACAATGTTCCATTTAACCAAATGTTTTCTACCCTACTATAGAAGGTTTGCACATATGCTTTCTATTTGATTTATTACATTTTTTAACATTTGATAAATTTGTAACCAAAATAATACCGTAGATTGGATTGCCGTTTTTATCAGTTCTAGCCTACCACTTATATTTAATAATATACCACTTCAACCATTTAGTCTACTTTAAATTTTGTCAAATAACATATTATAATCTACCCTCTTTAAAGAGGAACTGCTAAGAGGTGTACCTAAATAAGTAACTGGAAGAAAGTGAGATTCTACTTTTAGTATGCTTGCTAAAGTTACTTTATTGTTCATTCTTTTGTTGAAAAATACTTTAAATTTGTTTTCATTCATGGCAAGACCGGTATATTTTTCTAATTTGTCCAGCACTCCTTTAATAGACGATGCATTATCACTATTAGCTTTAGAGAAAATAAGGAGTTTGCATATAGTAAGTGATTAATAACGGGATCGTTTTATTAATATGGGTTAATGCACCTTTAATGTATTCTATATCCAGTAGAATAGTTAAGAACTCCATGACTAAAGCAAACAAATATGGAGATAATTGATCCCCTTGTCGTAGCCCTCGATTACTAGCTACAAATCCACAAGGTGACCCATTGATCAATATTGAGAAGGTAGATGTGATAATACATTCGTAATTATGGAAGTAATTTTATATGGAAACCCCATAGAGGTTAGGAAATGACAAACAAACTCTTTATTAACTTTAGCATAGGTTTTTTGAACATCCACCTTAAGATATAGATTGTTAGAACCCTTCCTATTAAAGGTTCTAACCATCTCAAGGACTAGTAGAGAGTTTTAACTTATGTTCCTCGCTGGAATAAAGGCATTTTGATTGCAAGAGAACAGTTCATCTAAAAAACCCTTAATTCTATTGTAAAGAATATTTGATATTATTTTGTAAATAACATTGTAGCACGATATAGGTCCATAATCTGATATGGAGATAGGGTTATCTTTTTGGGAACCAGGGTAATAAAAGTGTGATTAATTTCTTTAATTATATGTCCACTATTAAATACCCCTTTAATATCATAAAAGAGCTCCTTATTTAGCATATCCCAATGTAGTTTAAAGAAGTTAACACTAAAGCTATCCGATTTTGGGTTGCTATCTTTATCAATCTGAAATGTAGCTTTCTTGACCTCTTCCTCATCAATTTTAGTTTCTAATTTTGACCTAGCCTGCTCTAACAGTATTTTTTTGCATGTAATTTCTAGAAATTGAATATTATATGTTTTAGCATTGTATAATGAGTTAAAATAGTCTATTGCAGTTTTATGGAGCAGTGTTTCCTCTATTACTAGCTTCCCTTGATTGTCCAGAAAATGCTTCAACTCCTTTTATTTTTTGTGGATGTTATATGAGCGTGAAATTTTTTTGTGCATTGGTTACCATCTCTCAACCAACGAATTTTTAGATTTTTGTTGATTTTCTATTATGTACTATGCATGGTTCTCCCAAATGCAAACAAATTCTCCTTGCTTCGACTAATTATTGAACTATCATTAGGATTTGCAATTGTTTGTTGATATAAGGCATTATTTTCCTCCCTTAATTTGTCCACCTTGTCATGAATGTTTAGTCTACCTTTTTTCCAAACATTGAGCTCCTTTTTCACATTTTTTAGCTTACATAGGAATTGATACAAGCTGCTGCCTTCAGTTCTTCTATTCCGTGCATTGTTAACCACGTTCAAATATCCATTACAATGATGCCAAGCGTTGTTGTATCTAAATGGAACATTCATAACTTCAATACTTTTATTAATTAGCATAATCAGAATAGGGCGATGATCACTAGTAGAATGATTAAGAATAGAAGCACATGAGTTGGAGAAACTTATCTGGATATGAACATTGTGAAAAACCCTACCAATTTTGCTGTGGGTGGGTAAGTCCTTCCCTCCTTTCCAAGTAAAATCATGACCCACATATTGCATTTCTTGTAAGCCCAAACAAATAATAGTGTCATAATATTCTTCATAGCATTTTGGGCATTATTGTTTAGTCCAGTTCTTTCAAATTATACATCACGTAGTTAAAATCCCTGATGATTAACCACAGACGCTATATATTAATAGCTACCTGCTTAATGTGGTTCCACAAGTTAGCTTTGTGTTGAGTAGTGTATAATCCATACACACAAGTGAGGGTAAGAAACAATCCCCTATTGTTTTGCAAAGAACAAGTTATAAACTGATCGTCACTAATAAAATTGGAGTAATGCCATATTGATGGGTTCCATAAGAGAAGTTTTCTACTTTTATTTAACTACGTTTCATTTTGGTAAAAGGACCAATTAGGTCTAGTACTTTTAAAAAAACTAATTATATTATCAACACTAAGTTTATGTTCCAATAACACAATAATCAATGGTTTAAGTTTATTAGCATGTTCAATTACATCGTATTTCCTTGTCAGGGAATTTAACCTCCAGATGTTCCAAATAAGGAACGTGGTTAATTAATATTAGAAATAGTCCCCCCATTTTTCGAGCAACCGAGGGAAGTGCTCACTTTACTTTTTTTACTTCTCTTACCCTTTGATTTATATTGGTTAACCATCTCAGTCCATGCTGGATTATCAATAATATCCGTTGGAGCACTAGCCTTGAATTCAAAAGGAGTATGTTCTACTCTCAATCCTCTAGCTTGCCTTGGAGCAGGACCATCTGAAGCAGTAGATGAAGGGTTTGGACTACCCTCTGCAACCTTACACATCCTGTCACCTTTGCCTATTGGAGTAGTTTTAGTTGCTAACAAGTCAATGCTTTGTTCAAGTCAATAAGCGTTTCTACATCAATATATCTCATGTTTTTCAATAGTAGCTTTACTAGATATAACTCCTGCATTCTGGGTTTCAAACTACTTTGGTGTATTTTCCGCATGTAATTGAGTTCTACATTTACTGAATTTTGAGGACTTTTATGCTCGTAAATAAGCTGGGATTGAACTATTATTATTATTATTATTCTCTAGTTGCAAATTTACTTGTGATCTAGTTACCTTGTTAATAGTTAAGTCATTTTGCCCTTGTTTCTTTTGTGTCATCTCTGCAACTAATAGTGTTATAATAGCCAAGTCAACTTGCATACTCTACTATCACCATTTGAAATTTGCTATTTTTTAAGAATCCATAGCTACAAAAAATTACACAATTTGCTATTATGCCCAAAGCTTTTACAAATTCACACACTTAAGGTCTCCACCTATAAGTTACCTCTTTCCAATTTAGGTTTTCATCACCATCCAAATTTGAACCTTATTTAGGAAAGAGAATGAGGTATTTATGGGCTTACTAATGACTAAAGCAATTCTACTAATACCCTCTTCCGTCCAATACTCCATATCTAAATAAGGAAATCGTACCCATAAGGGGATAGATTGTAAAACGTGTCTTGTGAGCTTCATGCTCGAAATTCATTGCTTGCTAATCATTAATCTATTATCAAAAAAGTATGGACCATTAGCTAATATGTTATCACAATCTGATTATTTTTCAAACCTAACCATATAAAAACCATTATCTTTAGAATAAATTTGAAAGTCTAATAATGGTTTCCAAACCCTATTGATATAAGCTTTAAAATAATGGTGATAAGGTTTACGATCCATGACATACAACACAATAGCATGTTTCCACTGCTCCCTAGCATCATTTACTACTTGGGTAGTCATCTTAGCGCGAAGTATTTGTTATGAATTTAGGTGGATTGAAAGGAATAGGAGTAAAATTTGATGCTCTTTCTTTCGCCACTACCTTTCTTTATGCCCTAGAATCTTCGCTTTCCCTTGCAAAACTACCCCGTTTATTACCTGCTTTAACTGCCCCTTGATCCCTGCTAGAACATAGAAGTGGAAATTGTGAATCATCTCCCAAATCCATGGGCCGGAGGTGATTCCTCCCCTCCTTCTTTTTGAAGCCAACATCCTAAAATTCTCCCTCTTTTACTTGTTAACCACACGTTTCCAATGCCTAGGTTTTACAACCGTGAAGCCATCATATTCCCCTCCTCCATCCGATGGCTGGCCAGAGTCCGGAACCTTGTTTTGATTCAGATCTCAGGTGGCTTAAGAAGAAAAGAAAGCCGCCATATAAACCCTAATTTTTTCTTAACTTAATAACTTATCTATCAGTGTTTTTATTAGTTTATTCTCTTGATATATGGCATATGAAACTTCCTTAAATATAGGAAGCTGATAGAACAGATTGCTTGGACTAAAAAAACATTTTGTATCATAAAAGAAATGAATAAGCATGTTTTAATTATTAAAAGTACTAAAGATGTTTGATGTATAGACAACGTCAATAATATTATACCGAGCGAATGCTAGTTTAAATTATTTATAATATAACCATGCGAACTTGGGGTGCACATTGTATTTAAAAATAATTTTAACTAACAAATCATATGATAAACTTTGGCTTCATACTCTAAACTGCTTGGGAGTGGTCGAAGGTAGGTGTACTAAAGCTAAGCCAAGGACAAGCCATGCTTGACCCAATCTTGCTTGATGTGCCATTTGTTGAGGCGGACTTTGAGAGGTGTCAGCCGTCAACTGGAGTGATGCCAAGTGAATGTATTTGATCGAGTTAGGGGTATTCCCTAGGAGCAATTCTATAATTTATTGTAAATTAATTAACTCTGTAATCAATTCTCATTCATAATAAAGATGTTTTTCTATCTTTTATATATTTGTTATAATGTGTTATAAATAGTTAAACATTCAATTAAAATATATTTAACAAAAAATCCATAAGCGGTGTGCTTATGATAGTAATTACAAATAGTTGTAATCATGAGTATTGTATTACAATATAATAAACACGTCATTTTAAATATTCCTAGTCAAGATGCATCGAGACTAGATATCGATGTACCAGTTGAGACTAGAGTACGTAACGCTCTCTAAGTATTAGGCGGTATATTACTCATAACTGCTAGAAGCACCAAGGGGTTACGTACTGATAGTTATTGGAAAACCATGGAATTATTCAGTCAATAATTTTTTGTTGGTTAATATAACTAAGGTCAAACAGAAAATATCGATGTGACTAATTTACATAGTTCTCTCGACTTGAGAATACTATTGATCTTCAATATGAAAGCTCCCCTTTGATTATAGTAAAATCATGGTATGACATTCATTGAGTGACTATACTTGGGTCGAGTGGAAGCATTGAAAGTGAAACGTAATTCAAGAGAGGATTCGTCTCCTTAGTTATATGGGGTTAGTATCACGGTCAACTCAAGTTAACTCAAAGTCAAAATCTTTGGTCAGAGTAGTTTGGTTAATAATAATTGTTGTTATTGAACCAAAGACTTTGTGTTTGGAATATAGAGTTGAATGTGGATGATAGTGGAATTTTGACCATTATCAAATTTCATAAGTCCAACGTGATATAGTTTTGACGAAGAGAATTGGTATAAATAATAGTCACAACCGGGTAAGACTTAACAATGTAAAATTGGATTTTACCAAAACAAAATAAGCAATAAATTTAGCCAAAATGTCACAGCATCTGCTAAGTGACGTGTAAACGTCAATTTCGAATAGTTCGGTATTAATCGCTGACCAAATTCACGCCTAACGGGTCACACAACCGAAACATTGAATACTCTTTTGACCAAACGATTTAATTAACTATTATATTTTATAAATTAATTAACTTAATTAATATTTATGAAATATTAGCTATAAAATTTTATTTTTATTTGTTGAACAAATATTATAAAATATGTTTATAATAGTTGTAAATATATTAATCGATATATGATATCGATACTCTTTTAAATTGGATTTAAATGCAATATAATTTCTTCGGGCTTTAAATGCGTTTGAATTCCATATAAGAACATGTACATTTCAGCCACAATAGACCAGCAAATGGACGGCCACAAGATGGATAGAGGGGCTAGGGTTTGAATGGATAGGAGGAGAGAAAAGGTAAGAGAGAAATATGGACCTTGATCCTAACATATCTATCCATTGTCTCCTTTATAAAAGCATCTAAACCCACTCTCATTTCTCACTTTCTGTAGCCTCCAATCCCCCTTACTTCTGGCCAAATTCATCATCCCTCCTTCTCCATTATACAAGCTTAAGTCAAATAAAATTAAACGTTATTCGATAGCTGGTGGTCATCAGTTCAGGAACTAGCACCTTGTTGGATTGGAAACTAGTTTAAGGAATTGATCTCATCATTTTAAGGTGTACTAATAGGCTTTAAAGGTAGGTAATTTCTAATCTATGATTATATTTTAATGTCTAGACGGTTCATACAATATATTTGTTAGTTAGGTGACGATTCTAGTATATCGACTATGACATTCAGAATGGATGTATGATTATATGTTTCTATTTATATATAAAAAATTGTTTTGCGACACACATCTGCATTAATGCTCACAGCACAAAATAAAAAAAGGATTTTCTATATTATTTAATTAATTTAATATTCACTATTTGAATTATGTAAAATAATAATTTAAATACAGTATATTATACTATATAAAATATGGTTTTATAACTTTATATATTTAGTTTCATACTTTAAATTTTTTCGACATAAATAAAATAATTTATATATACATATTTATTATTATTATTTAAATATTATTTGAATCAACTGATTACATAAATTAATTATATCAACACATATATTATATAATATGTTTTATATTTTATAAAATTAAATTAGTATATGACATGCTTTCGGTAGAAAGATTAATAAAAATTATATATAATTTAAATGTTTAAATACTAATCGAAATTAAAATTTGAATTAAAATTTGATTTTAAATTATAAAATATATATACATATACATACATACATACATACATATATATATATATATAATATTTAAAAATCGAAAATTACTCAGACTTTTATTAGAAAATCTAAATTTGAAATTATCTTTTAAAAATATTTTTTATTAATTTTACTAATTTTCGTATGGAAATTAATATATACATTTTTTAAAATAAAAAGAAAAACTTTTCTATGTGCATTATAAATAGGTATATATATTTTATATATTTCAGTTTGGTGTGTGTGTGTGTGTGTGTGTATTATTAAATTATTTATAAGATATATATATTATATGTTTATTTAAAAAAATTGATTTTTATTTCGAATGTTTCAACAAAATAAGTAAATAAATTTCTAATAATTTCAAATATACATATGCATAATTATATATATATATATATATATTATATAAGGATAAGGATTGGCTACACCTCAATTTGGCTACATCTCCAATCTTCGTTGATTTCCACCACAAGTTTCGATTTAAATAATAATATTTTCCATAGTGTAGTGAGAAGAGAGAGAAAGTTTTATTATTTAAATTGGAACTTATGGTGAAAATCGATGGAAAATGAGGTATAGCCAAATTGAGCTCTAGCCAATCTTTACCATATATATATATATATATATCATCAAGACAAAATATAGATTTATATAAATAAATAAATAAATGCAAGATTGAATCATGTTTCTATACATTTTCAGCCTCAACAGGCCACTTATGCCTACAAGGAAATGCATGTTGCTTCTATTAATGTGCATGATTCTCAATCTGTTAATAAGTCAATACCTCCTCCTGCTATGAATAAATGGTCCTCTTTATTCACTTCCATGCCGACAAACGCGGGTAGTTACACACCCTGTTCTTTTGATATGGTTGAAATTTATGGTGCAATGGTGCCGCTAGTTGAGGTATTGCAAGCGTGGGTTGACTTTCGGTCGGATTATTTGGTCGGGTTTTTCCTTGATTCGAACCTACAATACCATGTAGTTAGAGAACGTTGTCGGAGTATCTGGAAACTTAAGGGTGGACTACGTGTTCATTTTGACAACTCGTTATTCTATTTCAAGTTCTCTTACAAAGAAGAAAGATTGCGCGTTCTTGAAGTGTACGGTCCATCATTGCTGGTAAACCTTTTATCTTAACTCCATGGATTCCTACTGTTGATAGTGATAGGGACTGTATTTTGTCTATTTCTGTTCGGGCTCATTTCATGCACATTCCTTCTGTTATGCAACCGATGACTGGGTTGGATTGGTTAGCTATTCTAGTTGGCAAGCTCAGATGTTTTGATGCAAATACGGTGGTAAGGAAGAAGCTTGTGTATGCTAAAGCATTAATCAAAAACGCCGGATAGTTCTTGTAACAACCCAAAATTTGAGCTATAATAATTAATTAAATAATAAAATAAGTTTGTGAAATTGTCGGAATTGAGCCATGGGAGTTGCACCATTGTGTCCATTATAATTTTCTAGCCAATTTCCATATATAACTTGTCGAAATCCGAGTTAATATGAAGAAGTTACGAAAGAAATAAGAAATCGGAATGAAAAAGAAAAAAAAAAAACATGACCCATAGGGGTCGACCCATGCTAGGCTCGGGTCGACCCCCAAAGGGTCAGGTCGACCTTAGGGTCGACTCCCTTGGAAGCTAGGTCGACCCACCATATTTCCTGGACGTGAAAAGTCCAGGTTTGAGCCAGTAACCATGTTTTGCAATTTTCGTCAAATCTTGTGCATTAGTAGCTGCATTCGACGGTTCCTAGTGAACCTATGACGTGGTTGCACCAGATTTAATCTTCAAATCTGACAGCCTGTGATCCCTAAGCTACACTATAAATAGAACTCTAAGCCTAGCTATTTTTCTCATTCAGATTTTCTTCCAATTGGGTTCATTGCCTGACGCTGAACCCTAAATAGAAATTTTTTCTAGGGAGAAAATCTTTTTAATAGAAATATTCTACACCCTAGTAGTAGATCCAGGAAGGCCCAAGATTAGAGCTAAGGACCACAGGTGAGTGTTTTGTAATTATTTTAGATTTTTAAGTAATTTAAAATAATAGGGTTCTCAATAGTTGTAGTTTTTTTACAATTTTGAGACAGCTTTTATATAAGTTTATTTACAGTCGGTTTTTAAGTAAATTTCAGAAGTTTTTTAAATTTCAGAAATTCTTTTCAATCTATTTTTATTCAGCTATTTTATTCAGTTATTTACAGTTATTTACATCTGTTTTAAGTTGGAATTTAGCCTGTAAATGCTAATGTCTTTTTATAGAGATTTAATCCCTTTTACGTGAATAAATTAAAAAGAGAAGAATTCGCTAATATGGATTAAAATAGAATAACACTAAATTTACAGAAATCTGATGTAAAATAAGAAAAACTGAAATAAAAAATAGAGATGGACTGAAATTGGCAAATTTAGGATATTTGCAAGCATAATTAAAACAAGCGGTTATAACTAAAAAGAGAAAATAGAAGAATAACAGCTGCAAGAATAATTATAACATAGGTTATAATTAGAAAAAAAAGAAATAACAGAAGAGGCTTATTTTAAAACTTAGATCTTGTTAATAAGCAAATATAGCATAAATAACAGAAGAGGCTTATTTTAAAACTTAGATCTGGTTAATAAGAAAATATAGCAGAAATAACAGTAGAGGCTTATTTTAAAACTTAGATCTTGTTAAAAAGTAAATACAGCAGAAATAATATAAGAGGCTTATTTTAAAACTTACACTAAGTTAATAAGCAAAAATAGAAGCAGGGCCCGTACCAACAGCATTCCCTTTCAGTCAAGAACTGATGGTCTCACAATAGTTAGGTGAGGCTGGGACACGCTTATGCTAATTAGGGTAAATAAGTGGTAAATAGACAGAGGCTCAAATCTGGGGATATGGGCAAGGGGCGCAAACTAGAATTTGTTTGTTAGGACCAGTACCGGCAGCATTCCCTTTTAGGTCTAGGACTGATGGTCTCATAACACTTAGGTGAGGCTGGGTAGCATTCCCTTTCAGGACTAGGACTGATGGTCTCATAATAGATTAGGTGAGGCTGGGCATGATTATGCTGATTAGGGTAAATAAGAGGTCAAAAGAGGGAGCGACGGTTAGTGTGTACCGACGATGATCGAGCGTGTGGCATCGATTAGGGTAAATAATTCGCTACTGCGTTCCAAGCGCTAAACAGGTGCCTTTTGTTGTGGGACCAACAGGATTGAACCAGCTCATAGTGGCACAACAGAGATAGAACAGGCCGATCAACGGGTAGAATTCGGATTTCAGCCTAATCAAATTAGCAACTGAAATATGATTAGGATTTCAGCCTAATCACAGCAGTTAAAGAGAAGTGCAAACAATCGAAATAATCAAAGCAAACAGTCAAACAGAATCAGAAACAGTATTTTACCCCAGTTTTATCTTTTCAGTATTTCTTTCCATACTAGAACTATTTCTTAGTCTATTATCTTTATCTTGCTTAGAAATGCTAGTAATTATTTCACTCACCAGACTTATATTCTGACCCACTCCTCTAGTTCCCTCTTTTTCCCTCAATAGGCCATCAGAGTTGAGTTAATTCAGGTTGCTTGGAGATTCATTCCCGGAGATTTCTCATTTCAGATGTATTCTTCTGCTCTTGTGAGAGGGATTACTATTATTATTGTTACTTTTGTACTCTGATTTTATGAGACTGAGATGTATTTTCATAAGACATGAGATATTTTGATTTTTTGAGACATGTTATGTATTTATTGATTTATTTTAAGATGAAGTTTAATTTTGAATGATAAGTTATTATTTAAATGTTTCCGCTGTTTTTACTTATTTATCTTGTGAATCTTAGTCTCTGTTATGCTTTAGCTATACCTATAACGCACCACATCTTTTAATGTGCCCTTTTTGGGTATACTAAGGGGTGTGGGGTGTTTCAGTTCTCTACCTTTTAGGTTGAAGGTTCAGATTGTGAGGGCTGGGATGTTTTTATTGATGTTGATTATAGTTGGAAACCTGATATATGCTTGGTTTGCCACTCTTTTGGCCACTTGGCTTAAAAGTGTTCTGTTAATCGGCTAAATTTCTATCGGTTTAGAAAATAGTCAAAAAAATTTGAAATAAATTTACTGCAAGCGCACGGTGTATGCTTGTAGTACGTGGCGAATACAGGTCGATCCGTAGGGAATTGATGATTTTAAAAATGCTATATCAAATTATACCAATTTGGAATGAAAGTTAAGCTAGAGAATTAGAGAATTAGCTAATTAACTAAAAGAAAAGAGATGCAAATATAAGAGTTAAATGACAATTTAGAGAATAAATCCACTCTCTAGATCATGTAGTTCAACACATATGAAATCATGATCTCTCTTTTATGGTCATTAGTGCTTTAATTGATGTGCTTATCATAAGTATGGCATATTTGTGCTATTGATTAGCCAACATAAGCCATCAAACTATAACACACCCCTTAAACCACTTACTAACTTTCATGAAACTTGACAATGAAAATAAAATCTATTTTAAGTATGGCCTATTACCTATTGATTAGAAATATAGACCATCAAATTTTAATTTCAAATCACTTTCTTTTGCCATAATCATATTTTGATGAAGAGGCAATTAGTGTTAGTGGTTGTTTAAGCATAGCCTATTTGGTGTCAACAATATAGGCTATCAAATTAAAAGCAAAAACAACTAGTAAACCATTTCTATCATCATCATTAAGCACAAAAGGAGAGCATGAATTAACAAATAGTTGAAGCTACATAATTAGAGGGCTTCATTACCCCTAAATTGAAGGGGTTTAGCCTCTCATATTTTTCATTTGATTAACAAATGTAGCTAACAACATGAAAGCAAAAGGAAAGGAAAATGAAAGCTAATGGAAAAGAAAACCAATCTAATTGCATAAAAGAAAATCTACACTACTAGCATGAAAGGAAATGAACATGTAATTAAAAGGGAAAAATAATTAAATTGCATAAAAAAAGTACATGAAATAAAAATGGCAAGTAGCCATGAAAAGAGAAAGAGAGCTTTCTTTTATTTTTGAGCTAAAAACTAACTAAAGAGAGACTAAGGAAGAAGAGGGTTACATGAAACATAAGGGGTATTTATACATGTGTTAAACCCTAATTCATATTTTTAGGGAATGCCCAAATTGCCCTTGAGGTAGTGTGGTGGACAAGTAATCTTTAACATCCACTAATCCCCCACTTAAATGTACATGAAGCTTTAATGTCCTTTTATCATGTGCTTAGCTCCTAATTGAAAACCAAGGTAAGTGGGTAGGGTCCTCCATGATCATCACTTTGAATTATTTCCATCTTCATTTGTTCTCTTCACTCTTGTGCATGCATATATTATCATGAAGCCACTTGTAAAATTCACCAAATTTCCTACAAAACAACATAGAAAATTCCAAGTAAATTTTCACAACTTAATAAATGCATAAAAAAGACCATTTTACCCCTATATGAAAATGAATATGTGACAATTTGAAAATAATTTGAATTTTGGTTTAAACAAGTTAAAATACCCGATATGATCATTTATTTAATTTAAATAGATTAAATATGGTGGTAAAAATATGCACATTTACGTGCACATCATGTTCGCATGCAACTGTTGACTCTCCTTTGCTTATCCCAGATAAGGTCCCGCTTCCTCATCCTCCGATTAGGAAATGGGTTCCTAAGCCTAGAGATCTTATCCCTGCCGTTGATGTTGTTGATTCCATAGATGTGTTGATGTTGTTGATGTTGTTGTTGGATTGGTTCCATCTGTCCAGATCCAGCCTGCTAAAGCTTCTGTTATTTTGCCTTCTTTGGATGCCTCGGCTGGCTACATAGTCCCTTCAGTCATAGATGTTCCTTCTGTTAATATTGTTGATGTTTACTTTGTGGTTGTGTAGTAGTCTCTCCTTCTAAGACTGTGTCTTCTGTCATTGATGTTCGCTCTGTTGATGTTGAGGTTATCTCTATAGGTATTCAGGATTTGGCTCCCTCACTGGATGACTTCTTTTCGAGTTCGTTTGAGCAGGCTTGGATTCAAGAGCCTTCTGAAATGAGATTTGACCCTAAGGAAGGTAGGTTCTACAAGTATGTTAGTGGAGATAATTAATAAAGGCGATTATTTTACCATGTTGAGGGTGGAGGTCTTGTGCTCTCGGTTATAGGTCAGATGGGTGATCTGAGTCACTCGGTTCTCTCGGATAGCTCTTAGGATAGGAAATACCTTTACGGTTCGGAATCTATGGATTTTGTTCCTATGTTAGCTTCTCTTTTCTTTGGGTATTATCATGTTATTGGTCTTGAATCTTTGGATAAGGGAAGTGGATCTTCCTCCTTGAAAGGAGACTAGCTTAGGTTCTTTTGTTGGTTAGTAGTTTAGCACTTTCGCTAAACTCTTGTGCTTTATTTTTTTTCATTTAGATGTTATGGTGCATGTACCTGAACACCTGTTTACATACTCATTTATACATATGGACAGCCCACAATAAATGCTGGCCAGCTTTGCTAATATATATATATATATATGCAATATTTTGAATATATAAATTAAAGTATTTAAACATACATTTGGATGATATATGTGTATACTAGACAAGCTAACATGTCTTTTACGGTGTAAATTGCAGCACTTATACACGTGCATGTTATACCTTGTACAGATTGTTGTGTGACACATGCATGTACATATATATATATATATATATGTATGTATGTATGTATATATATGTTTACGATACACATGTATATACATAATATAATATTAATTACATAATATAAAATTTTATTATAAATTTAAATAAAACAATGATTTTATTTAAAAGAGATTTAGAAATGTTCTAAATAATTTAGACTTCATAGGCAATAAAGATCCAATATGGTCAAAAAAATTAAAATTCATCCATTTCTTCTACTTTTGAATGGTTTAGTTCCAACAATGATATTAGAGCCTAATACCCTATGCGGTCTAAATTAATAATGTTAGGGTTAACTAATTAAGCTCACAGCCTAGATATTAGAGTATCTAGAAAGGTTGTGTCAAATGATTAAGTTTGGGTAATCAAGTGCTCTGCACTACCCGACTACCGGCCTGGCTCAAACAAATATGTGAGCCCAAAGATTGACCCTAATAGAAAAGGCCCAATTTGAATTAGGCCTTGGGCCAATTTTCAAAATTGTTTGAAAATAAAAAATATAAGATTTTAAATTTAATAGTTAAATTTAAAATAAAATATATACATATTATAAAGTGAATATTAGGCTCAGGTCCCTAGTAAGTTTCAAAATACACAAAAACCCCAGTAAAAAAAAGTGTGTAAATTAGGTCCCTAGAATTAAGTTACTAAGTAATTGCATATAGTTATGCAATTTTTTTGGTGAATAATTGCGGAATTTTCCGCAACTTTTTGAAACAATTACGTAAATTTCCGCAATTTTTTGGGTGAATAATTGCGGAATTTTCCGCAATTTTTTGAAAAAATTGCGTAAATTTCCGCAATTTTTTGGATGAATAATTGCGGAATTTTCCGCAATTTTTTGATATAATTGCATAAATGTCTGCAATTATTCACTGAATAATTGCATAAGTGTATGTCATTATTCAGTAACTTAATTCTAGGGACCTAATTTACAAACTTTATTTTACTGGGGTTTTTGTGTATTTTGAAACTTATTAGGGACCTGTGCCAAACTGTCCCTATTATAAATGTTATAATATAATAAAATTTTCAAAATGTTTGAGAATTAATATAAACTAATTTCAAAATTTATTAAATTTATTAATAAGGTTAATAAAATATATCAACTAAATAAGTTAATTAATTAATAAATATACACATGTATTATATATTATGATATATGTTATGTTTTTTAAAATGTTAAAAACAACATAAGTTAACATGTTTGTATATAACTGAATTTTGAAATTAATATAATTTATTAAAATTGTTTAATTAAAGATTAATTAATTAAATAATATACACATATATATAACGTGTTATACTATAAAGGTTATAGTCATAATAAATATTTAATATAAATGTTATTAAAGATAATATAAAATTAATTAAAATGTTAAATAATTAGAATTAATTAAATAAGATTTAATTAATATAATATCATACGTAAGACTATTATATAAGTAATATGAGATATAAAAGTTATATAATTATAAAACTTATATAATATGAATGTGTAAATTAAAGATGAAACATTTAGAAAGCCTAACTAGACTTAAGGAATAAATACATATGTAAATGTAACGATCCAAAATTTAATCACTTTAAATTTGAATATTTAATATAATTTAAATAACTAATATATGGATTTTATAACTAAAAACTATTCTTTTAAATAATAACTAGCGATAGATGATTTTTGAAATGTATTTACAAAAATAATAATTTCAAAGGAAATTAGAGAATGTGACCGAAAAGTTTTTGGAAATTTTTAATTTTCCACCATCAAAAAGTTGTGATGCCTTAGTTAACATATGCACACATTTACAAAAAGCATAAGCATGGATTAGTAATATAATAGAGGTTAATAGTATGTTTACTTAAGTGAAAATAAGAATGTGACAAATTTTCAATGATTAAATTAAAATAAAATGTCAACCATGAATTGTCACATTCAAATTCAACATCATGGTACAAGAGAAGGGCTTTGCATGGTGGGTAAAAGGGTGCACCCCTGCCCCTTGCATGTGTAACATGGTGATAGGGGGTAGATGATGATGTGGCATTAATCTAATGGAGGGCAATGGTACTTAAGGACAATTTGGCAATTTAATTTTATCCATTTACATATATAAAACTTTCCTAATTTTCTTTTTTCTTTTTATCATTCATTCCATTTTTAAATCTCTTCAACTCTTAAGAAACACTTTAATGGCTTTCTAAAATTTTCTAAATTCAAAAGGCTTCTTCTTTTCCCTTGTTAGTTCCTAAAATTACTTAAAAACACCTTCTTTCATCTTCCCTTACTTCCTCTTAGCCAAACCAGGTCAACATCCACCTTCCTCCACTTTGGTCGTGCCCAATAACCCATAAGTCGAGCCCCTTTTATCTTGTTTAAGTCCAAAAATCCAATTACAAAAGATTTGCAAAGTTCTAGGACCAATTTCAAATTAAAGAAAGTTTGGTTAAGTTTGGTGAATAAACACTTTTATTTTTGGGAAAGATTCTAACTTTATATGTTGTTATGCTTATTGTAAAATATATTGGTTGATTGGATGTATATTCATGTTGTTTTGGATTTATATGGGTACTAGCTTATAGTCTGGATTTAGACTTGTGAATCGAAGTCTAAAATATAGTGTTTAGTTGTAAAAATGTAATATTTGCTTATGTGATGGTGATGATATGTTTTTGGTATGCAAAATCATGGATGTTAGATTTGTATGCTATAAATGTTAGGATTTGGTCACAATAAGGTGATATAAGATCCTCTGGAATAATAAAAAATCGTGTTTACTAGTTTTGAAAGTTGCAAAATATTTCCAAAGTTTCCAACTTTATTTTAGTTTCAAAAACCTTATACTTATGTTTTAAAATGAGTAAATGTTAGGAGTTAAGTTCGGATAAGTTTAACGTAGAAGCTAATTCTAAGTTATTACATCCATAGCGATTGTCGCTATGGATGCAGTTCGGAAATAGTTAACATTTGTAAACTTAAAATGGTTTTTTTTATAAAAACGTATTGAAAACTTTTCAAAAACACTAATTAAGTACCAAAGTTAATTATGTCATATCAAGTATGAGTTTAATAATTAATTTATTTATTTATTAAGGATAATTATTAATTAATTAGTAATTAAGTTAAGTAATTGGTACTTAAGTATTAATTAAATAAGTTAATTATAATTAATTAATTAAGAAGTTTTAATGGGTGATTAATAAAGTAAAAGGTAATTAAGTATTGAATTGTATTTAATTAAGTTTGATTATTTAATTAATTATTATTTAATTAGGGTCAACTATTAATTGATTACTAATCAGGCAGGGTTAATTAATTAATCAATTAGGACTTAACTAAGATTTAATTAAGAATTAATTAAGTTAAATTATGATCTAATTTAGAGTTAAATATTAACTAGTAATTAAATTAATATTAATTTTTAATTAATAAAGGTTTAACTTAAAATCTATCAATCATTTTTAAGTCGGCTTTCTTTTTTTAAGTAAACTGATTTTAATCAAGGGATCTCTTGTCTAAGCCATTAAGTAGCCAAACAAATGTGGATAAGTTATATTAAACTTTGACCTCTATTTAGTAGAATAAATCTTCGTTTTGTTATAACTTAATTAAGTAGATTATTTAGACATACCTTTAGCAGAATAAATATCCCGTCATGCTATAACTTAATTAAATGAATTATTTGGACATACCTTTAGCAGAATAAATCCACATTCTGCTAATATATTGATTTGGACATTGAACTGTATTCCACTTGATTTATACTGGACTAATGATGGTTAGTTAGTGATTGCTTATTAATTTTATTTACATATATATTGGCATATGTAAGTACATGTTATACGACTTGGAAAACTCAAATTTAATTAAATGGTAATTTGATTTAGTACCATTGTGGTAGCTAAGCCTTTTTCCAAACCTGTAAGTTGACTTCTAAGTTAACTCCAATTTTATTGACAAATTTGAGGTTAAGTGTTTATATAATTATAAAGGATGTTTCAAAGTTTGTTAATTACTATTTTATTGGAATATGTTAAAGTGAGTTGGTAACTATATTTTACGTAGGTTTTAGAGTTAACTAATTATTTTACTAACAATGTTTAAAGTTAATTTCTTATTTAAATTATTTTAACTATGATGTTTAAGGTAATTATCAAATTGAGTAAGGTGTTTATAGAGAATAAATTATTTTATAAAAAGGGTTATACTTTATGAAAAGGATTTATTAAAAAGAGATTTACAAATGATATTTTGTAAAAGAGTTATAAATCATTTTGAGTATTATAACGAAGTTTATAATAAATCTAGAATGAGGAAATCTTCCTTACGTTTTGTAAATGTACTTATGCCGATGAGATAAGTATATGGATATATTTTCTAAGTATTGAAAGCATAATGTTGTAAATATAATTATACCATTGAGGTAAGTATATAAGTGTTTTCCTAGTATTGAAGGAGTATAAGAGATCTGTGAAAGATCCTTTGTGAAGGATTTTGATTCAAAATTTTTAAAGTGATTTAATAAATAAAAGATTTATCAATAAAGGCTTAGTGGATCCCGCATGGAATTAAATGCAGGTTAGATTGTTTGTTATTTGATAGTTAAATAACCGACTGTCAAATTAGGACTAAAACGTTACTTTGGAAATATCTAGGAGAAACACATGAGTTATATGGCACACTCATCTTCGATGATGTTGTACTACGCGTATAAATCTAGTTTTGTTCTCCTAGGACAAATAATAAGGAAATCCGTTCACTCAATGGTTCAGGGGTGATCTCCACACTTATTCATTTGTTTGTTAATTTTTGGAAGAACCGGGGTTGAGTTTACCAGAAACTATCCCATGTTGTTTCGAAGTGACCATGATCAGATAAGTATAAATTATTCGAAAACCACTTCGATCCAACTCAAGTGTTTTGAACTGAAGACATCTTGAAGAATATGGAATCGAAGACGAAGCTTTTGAAGGGCAATGACTACATGCTACTAATCTTAAGGGTGATTCAAAAATGGATGTAGTAGAAGTAGAGCCTTCGGTTTGTTCAGACCTAGAACAACTGTATGGATGAATGCTGGCATTGTGTTGTCTCCTGAAAGGCAGTGTTAACATTCCAAGTATGTATGCTATCTAAAGGTAAAACGTAACCTCAAGCCTCGTCAACCGGGAATGACTAAAATGAGGGAGATGCAGCAGGGCTATATGGGTCGCTCTCATTAGGGTATGATCATCACCTTTCTAAATTGATATTACGGAATTAGTTTTGCATGAGTGCTCTCAAGGGAAAGGTTGGAAAGCGACCTAGGTGATGACATATTCGGTACTTTCCAGTAAGTGGTAGGCCGGTCCTATATTGGCTGGGGTCGATAGGTTCGACTTCTTTACATTTTATTTATAGGTGTACCATTCGGAAGGTAGTCCCCTACCTTGGCATTGTATGGAATCCATTCTACAATAAGCGCCGTACGAACTTAGTTGTACCCAACTATGTTGAAATGCGAGATGTAAGCATTTCAGCTATTTTATATATTTATTTTCAACCCTATACATTATTATAATTTCACTAGATTTCCTATAGAAATGTTTTGGTTATCGTAAGGTAAAAACTTGTCCATGTTTATATGCGGCGTATTCTTACGACATACCTTTGTCTTTAAAGGGTTTTGTAAGATATAATAAAATTCCTTGTGATTTGAGTTTATCACACCGGTTTTATCAGACTGATTCGGATGTTGTTTTCTTCTAATGCTCAAGTCGGACCGAGCATATTTTTGAGATTAGTTTTGGATGAATTGGAGCTTAGGAGACGAGCTGGAGAGCAAGACGTATCTACATATTTCTTTTTGGTCCGCGTCATGGTTTGTTTTATTTATCAGAAATTGTAAGGAGAGGTGTTGTAACTGTCCAGGTTGATGATAAGCTAGTATTCTGATGGATGGATGTATCTAAAAGTTTTCTTTGTAAAGATCATTTTTATATTATAGATTATTCGTTGTGGTGTGAGATTTTGTGTTGTTTAGTTTCTTCTTGTCTTCTTTCTTCTTCTTTCCCCTAACCATCTGCCTTTTCGGCACTTTGTTGTTCGACACATAAATACCATTGATGTATTAGTGTCGACTTCTGAGGGTCGAAAAGGCAAGTTGTTACACTTGATATTAGAGCGAGGTTGAGCGAACACCTAGGCGTTGGTGGGTTGACTCATTTAAGATAGGTTAAGTGTGACTCTAGGGTAAGTTTGAGAGTATATGTATATATATGAGAGCATGTATTTGTTAGTGATATAAAAAAATTATATTGTATTGATTTATTTATTGAGTGGTTTAAGAACTCTGGTCGAGACGTAGGATGTCATGGTGTCGATAGCGGTTCCTAAACACTCGAACAAGGCAAACTGACACAGTTTTGTTTTAAAATTGGTAAATGAAATAATTTTACCTAGAATCATATTGTATATATATATAAATGTATCTTAAATACATCCTTCCTCAAATATCATTTCTTAGAAATCCTTCATTTGAATATGTAACAACCCTGGTATTGGTGATTACCTGTAATATTAAATTATAACGATGGTTATAATTTAATATTGAGATTAAAATAAATTGGAGAAGATAGATTTTGTTAAAACTGTTTATTTTAAATAAACAAAGTGTTTTGGGAATAAATATTGGATTTAATATTGATTGGATGAGAATTTCGTTAAATATATTGTAAATATTGGTATTTGGTCAATTTTGAGTTAATAAATTAATTAAGTGGATTATTTCAACATATATTTGTTGGAATAAATATAAATTGATGAAAATAAAGTTTTATTTTGTTAAGTTTGAAAGAAAATGATCATTTATTGGATTTTGTTTGAGTCAATGCAATAATATTATAAATTATTGCCAATATTAATCTTTTATTGATTTTAAAGGAAAATTAGAAGTATTTATGAATTCTTATAAATATAAAAGAGGAAATATAGTTTAAAATAATATTTTGATGTTTAAATAAAGTTAGGAAGGTTTGTTTTATTTTATTTGATAAGAAAACCATTTTTGTATAAATTGATATGTTAAAAATGGTGTTATGAGATAAAAAGGTGTAAATGTGTTATTTTGATAAAAATAAGGTTTTATTGATAAAAATACATTTTTATAGTTAAAATAAAATTTATTTTGTTTACATACACTTTTGTGTATAAATTTAACTTGGCTTCAAAATAAGAAAATATGAGTTTATATTGTTAAATAGGTGAAGTGTGTGCATGTACTTAGTAAATTTCACTAAGTGTTGTTGTTGGGCTTAATGGGTATATGGTTTAGATCCTAAACCCATTCTAGAAGCCTCAGGAAAGAAGAAAAATAACATGTACGTTGTTTTTCCTCTTTACTCATTCCTTTCTTCTTCTAAAAACAATTACAGTGAAAAGAAAACCCATGGCCACTTCTTGTTAAATTGAACTTCCTCCAATTTTTGCTGAAAATTCAAGTGTTAATCAACCAAACAAAGATAAGAGAAGGTAATCATAACCAATACACTAGATTATTTCATCAAATTGACATTTTGAATTTAAGAGAGAGGATTGTCTGTAACCTTTTGTTTTTGTTCTGCATGCTTCTTTTCTAGCTTTTACAGGGTCTTAAAGTTTCTCTTCTTCACCAAAGCTTGCATCTTGCTATCGAATTCTTGCCAAATTTCTAAGGTGAGTAAATACTCACAAAATGCTAGCTAAATCTTAAGCTGCTGTAAGAAATTGCTCTATAAAAGCTTCAGTTTACGTACATCTCTCTGTCTCTTGTTTTATTGTGTTTCTTATTTCTGGTTTCCACTTTGAGTGGCCATAACTTCTTGATTTTAACTTGAATTACTATCGGACCTTTTCTAGATTGTAGTTTAGATGTTAAACTCTATGCATGTCAATTTTTGTTGCAAAACTTGATCGTTGGATACTCCAATTTACTGTTCAAAGTTCAGTACGAAGCAGAAAACACCCAGGGAAGAAAATCCATAGCCTGGGTCGACAGGCAGGTTGACCCAGCAGTCTCCAGGTCGACCTAGCCACTGCTCTGGGTCGACCCCTGTCGGCCCAGGTATGTGACTGTTCTGCCTTTTGATCTGAGCCCTTTTGCCTTGTTTGCTTGCCTATTTATATCGTTTTGTGGCCAATTTTTATGCAAATTTTGAGATGTTTTTGATGATGATTATGGACTATAGTATCCATCAATGGATTAGCCGAGTTTTGGAGGAATTTGAAAATTAAAAGTTTGAATTTAAATTCAATTTGAATTTGGATATCGATAGGGTGTATTTTCAACGCTTTTATCGATTTTCAAGCACTATTTCTTCCAAATAAATTTTGAGAAAATTTCTAAATAATTTGGTTTTTGAAATCATTATTATTAAATATTTTCAACTCATTTATAAATTATTCCGAAGTATTTTAAATATATTTATTTCCTATAATAAGGAGAAATTTCAATAAAATGTCCTCAAAATGATTTCAAAAAATTATTTAAAAATCCAGTTTTCTCCAGTAAAATATTATATATATAATATATATTATTTTTACACTTTTCGGACATATCAAAAAGAGAATTAAATGATTTAGTAAAAACATGGTATGGGACATGTGAGTTTATTTTATCGGTTAATTCCGGACTTTTATCGATCGAAACCACTCGAGTATATTAATTTGAGATGATTTCTGGGAATTGCCATATTATGGCGTATTTTGAGGATTTTAATTCCTATATTTAGGAATCTTCTGAGATGGCCAATATTTGGTGAACTTTATGGTTCGAGATCTCCTATTTAGGAGTATAATCGATGAGAACCATCATGATGTATTTTATTGGCCGATGAAATAAGGCAAGTTTTAAGATGGAGATTTCCTTTTTGGGAACTATGGTTTATATAAAACCATCACGATATCTTATACTTGTCGATGAGATGAGACAAGTATGATGCTTTTTACTACTCGCCAATGAGAGGAGGTGAGATATGATTTTTCTAAGGATTTTGATTTAATGATGTTTTCTAGTGTGGCATCGACAGTAGTTAGTAAACCACTAAGTGCGAGTGTGTGGTATGGGACGTACGTTAACACTTTTTGGGTTCCTGTCTGAGAGTTTGTGACGCATTCACGATGTTTACCAGTACTATAGACCTTCGGGTCATCACGATGTATTATGACTTCGGTCATCACGATGTATTACGACTTTGGTCATCACGATGTTTTACGACTTTGGTCATCACTATGTTCTACGACTTCGGTCATCACGATGTATTACGACTTCGGTCATCGTGATGTATTACGACTACGGTCGTCTAAGATGGGTACCTATAATATATATATAGTACTGGTTTGAGTTTGGCACGTGCATCATTGCTTCGGCATGCAATCGGGGATTTGGCCAATCCGGGGATTTTTATAAGTTTTGATTTGCTTCGCTTTCACCATTTTGAGATGATGAATTTATTGTAGCCTTGAGTTAGAGATAGGCTTGTATATATAAGCATTTTTATGGTGATTTTGATAATGAGGTTTTGAACTCGTATTAGAGTTCCATGATATTTTATTTTGAGGATTTTGATGCTTCTTCTATGGCTAATGAGTTTGCTAGATTCACTTATTTTGAATTCCATTGAACATGAATCATTTATGACATGTTAAACCCTTTTATGAATTAACCATGGGTTATATAAAGCTTCCACCTTGGATGTATAAATAGACATTACTTATAATATTCCTTTAGAATTAAAGGAATACTTCCCTTATGCATTCGTATCACTTTATCTTATGCTAATATCAAGTTCTAGTTAGCCTGACCCGTGTATTCATTACTCGGGTCAGATCGAGTTGCAGGCTAGGTTGTTGGACCCTTTTGCTAGCTATGTCTTTTGGACTTCTCCTTCGCCTTTGGATAGATGGCTTTGTTTTGTGTTGTAATCTTTTTGTTGGGAACTTGTGATGTATATATTCTTTTATGGGAATGTATGTATATATTGTGGTTGAATACCACTTGTGACAGGTTGTATTACATTTGATGTATGTGTATGTATATTATCTGTGATGTTGTTCTGTGACTTGTGATTGATGTTGTTATTGTGTTTTGTTTCCGAATCAATCCTGTAGCCACCGTAGTAGTGTATTAGATAGGAATTGAGTATGTCAAATACTTAAGCCAAAATGGAAAGAAAAAGAAATGAAAAAAAATGAGTACCAAATCGCCATACTTAGCTCTTATTTAATGCAAGACTATGATGGTCGCCCTTAACCAGCCATATTCTCCGCATTAGTAGACAAAATTACTCAGTAATTCTCTTTGTTAATGTGGGTCTCGGGGTGGGGCGTTACAGAATAACTCTTCCTTTGGAACAACCTTTTCTTAGGAATTCTTTCATGGTAATCCTTTCTTAGTAACCTTTGATTTAGATTCACTCTGTCCTTAAAGGTATCGTAAAAGATATTTTGCTATAATTCAGGTAGTAAAGAATTATGAATATTGGTTTTTTCTAAACTAAGGAGTATGTTGTTGAGGAAGGGCCGCAAGATCAAATCCCAATGAACTTTGCTTCGCTATGCCATGACTTTGAGATATTAAGTAGGAAGAAGTTCTACAGTACTAAGTCTATCATTGAGTTTAAGAACTGGTTGGGCTTGTGTGACAAGTTATGTAAGGACATGGTGAATTATATTCAAGGATTGTTCAAGTGGGTAAAAAGTAGTGCTCTATAGTTTGAAGATTTAGCTCCAAGGCCGCCTACTACCGCACTAGCTAGGAATAAGAAGCACAAGTTCCAAACGGATACTACAGGTGTGGAGGGAAGGGTCACTTTGTTAAGAACTATAGGTTAGGTAAGAAAAGAAAAGTGGATGAAGCACGGGGCGTTAAGGTACCAAAGCTTGGGACACAGATTACACCAAGGAGTTGTTACTATTGCCATCAGACGAGTCATTTCATTAATGATTGTCCTATGCTCAAGAAAGGGGAGTAGCTTAGGCCATTTATTATCATTTCAGCACCATTCACTCCAGCCGCAGCTAAAGGAAAGAGGTTCTGGAAGGGTTTGCTTAATACACTGGGAGATAGAGACTAGTTGTAACGATCCGCCAATTTATCACTTTGATAAATTGTATTTATTTTTAAATTTATGTAGATAAAAGGATAATAATACAGATAATATTGTTTCAAGTGATAATAAGTAATAGTAATCTTATTTTGAATAAATATTTTTATTAAAATTTATATCGATAAAATGACATTGTATTTAAATAATTGATTTATTTAAATTTAAATTAAGATTTAATGATTTAATAATTATTTAATTATCTAAATAATTATTTTAAATGATGATAATTTATTTTGAATAGTTATAAAGAAATAATGAATCATTTATAATAGTTTTATAAAGATATATATTTGATTTGAAAATATAAGGAAGAATCGATAACACTTTATCGGTATAATGGAAATTTTTTTAAATAATTTTTAATATTAATTTATATGGTTTTATAATTCAAATTTGATCATTTTAATTAGTTTAAAATGATAAGAAATTTATTTTTGAATTTTGTTTACAAATATATGTATGTTAATAATTAAGTGAAAATGTGACCGATAATCGATTCTCCGGATTTCACCGATTTAACGAACAAAAGTTGTTTGAAGACGTTCAAAGTGTTATGACCTACATGTACATACATATATATGTCATATGCACATGATAACATACACATACATACATAAATACATACATATATATAAATATTACAAAACTGATTTAAAAATTCCTAAACTTAACCTTTAAGTAACCATAAAGCAAACATCACATCATAGTACCACACCATCACCTCACATCAACCATCACTTGGCTTTGGGGGGAGCCGTGCGCTAGAGGCTATGGGAGGGGTGTGGGCTAGGGGTATTTAGGTAATTATGCAATATAATATTTTATTCTAAGGTTTTTTTTCTATAAATACCACCCCTCTTCTCACAAAAATCCTAATACCATTCCACTTCTTCTTCCTCTTCTTTTCAAGCTTTCTAAGAGCCTCTTTAATGGCTTATTATTCATAAAAAATATATTAGAAAAGTTAGAAAAAATATATCAAATAAAAGAGGAAAATGTATACACAAGTTGATAATATTGATCCACTTTAAAACTAGTTCTAAACACCTCCTTTGCTCTTCAAAAGTCAACGACCACCACCCACACCACCTAGGCCATGAGCACCAAGGCTAGGCCAAGCCACTTCAAGGGTCCAAAGCTCGATTTCGTGGAGTTTAATTGCGTAATAGCGGAGCTATAGCCGGTTTTCTATTAGCTCGAAGGGAAAATGAAGGTGAGAACTCCTACACTATTTTATTTTATTTTGGATGATGATATGATGTTTGCAATGGATGTTTAGTATGCTTTGCTCATCAAGTTTGTTTGTTTAAATATGAATGTTAAATATATATATATGCAAGTCACGGAAATACACGTCGATAAGCACAAAGGAAAATCACTTTCCTTGATTTAATGAATTAGTGTATATGGAATATTAAACCTCTTTAAAATGGTTTAAAAATGAGTTTGAAATATTTTATAAACATTTAAAAGTGTTTTGGTGAAGTTTGAACGAGAATGGAAAATATAGACAAAAATAGGTGCGTTTCGCGTAATGGTAGTTCGCGATTTCGCGCCATAAAAGTCAAACAAGTGTAAAAGTTGGAATATATCTCAAAATTCTTCAAGATAAGAATTTTCCATACTATTAAATCCATAGTTTTCCAACTAATAAAGAAAATCGAGATTTTGATAAGTAGATTTTCAGATATGAGCAAAACAAGCTTTTTGAAAAATCGTGGTTTTGTAGTTGGGGATCCAAAACTGGATTTCTTAGAAAATAATGTTTTAAAATTGTTTAAAAATGTGGAATAAATCTTATAAATCTTTTTATATGTTTTAAAAGTGATTTGAGTAATAAAAATGAATTTTCAAGTGATAAAAAGTCATTTTGATCAATATAACTTAAAAAGCACTTTTCGCAGCACTTTTCCGTAGCACTTTTCTATGAAATATAGCTTTAAACTTAACAATTCTTTTCCAAATCTTTTATAAATGTTTTTAAATGGATAATTAAGTGTTTAAATGATTTTTTGGGATTTTTACGATTTATTTAAAATAGTTTAAGTAAATGGTGTAAAGAAAAGCTATTATAAATAAAGTGGTTTAATCTTGGCTCTAAAAGCCGACGAGTTGACTGGATTTTTCTATTCGTGGGATCTGGATGTGAGGTGCTTAAACTAAGGAGATTTTCAGAAGCAACCAGTTCCCTAGCTCACCTGGCCTCTTCCTTGGGCGAGGGATAGATAAGGTCGAAATGTCGGAAACGGGTTAAGTATAAAAAGATTAAATTTTCCAAATTTAAATTAAATACAACTTTGATTTTATGGGGATGATCTTCTTATACTTAGTGTTAAAACCCGAAGAGGGAACTCATACTATTTGTGGAATATTTAAAAGGTAATTTCTCCGTTATTCCGCTCATAGTATTTGTTGAATACGGGAATTGATATTGAGTAGAATTAGATGATTTCTATAGATTCTGCTCACTTAATATTTTCTGGTTTTGGGATTCATCCCAGATAACATGGTTTTAACTAAATCAAAAGTATGAGTTTTGAATTAAGAAATCTTTGTTAAGATTTAAATGAAATAATTTGGAATAAATTTAATTCCTATACTTGAAATTTATTGGTTTGGATTTATAGTAAATGATGTCTTGAATAACAATGTTTTTGATCCATTTTAAAGGTTATGATTTGGAAATCTTTGTTAAGATTTAAATAAATGATTTGGAAATATTTTCCTAAGAAAAATGAAAGGATTTCAAATTATTCCAAGTTTAAAAAGGGTTGTAAGTAATCAAAAGATGTGATAAGAGAGGTTTAATGATTTCATATATACCGAAAAGAATGTTTTAGAAATATATATCTCCAGGAGAGATTTTGATAAAAAGAACTTAATCAATTAAAGAATGATTCCCTATTCATAGAACCATTTTTTATCGATGTGGATCTAAAGAACCGGGGTCGGATCTAGGGTAATTCCTATACGTAAACCACTTCGAACCAATGTATGCGTTCGGAAAATGAAGACTTGATAAAGAAAATGAAGGATGAAGGCCGAAGATTTTTGGGGTGAAAGGACTGCTTGTTGATAATTCTGGTTAGCTCCCAAATACTAAAGTAGTAGTGGTCCCTTTATTTTTGAAACTCTTTGGGTTGCAAGGACTTTTCGCTACTAATCCTAGGGATGATTCCCGATAGGATGTGGTAGGCGAGTGCCTTCGGTTTCGTTCAATCCAAGGACAAACTTGTATGGATAAATGTCTGACACTACATTCTTGAGATTTCATCGTTGACTTTTCTAACCGTACATCTGTTTGGTGACAAAGAAGACAACTTCTCTTAGCTTAACACCATTCTTTGAGACGTATGAGCTCAGAGGTTGTATGTGTGTAGAAGTCAATAGTGATCGATGGAATGACAATGTGGCATTCAAAGTGGAATGTGCAAAGTAAAAGGTAATCGTTACCTCAGGCCTCACACCCTGAAATGACCGAAACATGGCAGATGCGGCAAGGCTATGTGGTTCGCAACCATTAGGATATGATCATCCCCTTCTAGGTATATGTATTCCTGCTATGACATTCGGGACTTAAATTATTGTGGATGTATGCTGTGAGGGCCCTCGGATAGGTTGGTAATGATCGAGGTGATGATATATTCGGTACTATCTAGGAAGAGGTATGCCGGTCTTGTGTTGGTAGAGGACCATTAGTTGGGATGTACTGCCGGAAAGTAGTCTCTTCACCTGGTCATTTGTATGGAAACCCATTCTCCAATAAGAGCCCATACGATTTTAGATGTAGAAAGCCTTGTATTATAAGGTAATATGCTGGAATTTAAGAATGTAACAATTTCGGCTAAGATTAATAAGTTTATTTGAAAATTTTTTTTAAAGATATGTCATTAAAAATAATATCAAGTGATTTTGCATAATAATGATTTGGTTATCATAAGGTAAAAATTTGTTCCGTGTTTATGTGCGACATGGTATTATGAGATATCTTTTCTTTTCAAAACGCGTATTTTGAGTTCTCACACTAGTCCCATGACTGACCCAGAGTTTATTTTCCTTTCCCTTAAACTCTAGGTGCCCTAATTTTCCCGGGCAGCCTAGTAGTCAGGTTTAGTTTAGAAGAAAAGCTGGAGGGAGCTTGAAGCATGGAGTCGGAAGATTTTACTGAAGATTTTTGTCTATTTCCACCACACTCTTGTACTATAGTATTCCATATTTGTAAGGACAAGAATTTATAATTGTCTATGTTTTCAACTCTGGTAAATGTATTTTAATTTCCGCTGTAAAGTTTTTATTGAAATAACATATGTGAGATTGCGTACTATCTTTATTTTTCTTTCTTACCCTTGAGAATCCGCTTCTCTAGCATTTGGACTTACGGCACGTGAATAACGAGGATGTATTAGTGTCAATTTTTGAGAGTCGAAGAAATGGGTCCTCACACTAGTAGTAGGAGGTAGCATCCTAAGTTGTTCCTTATGTAGAATTTTCCATTGTATCGTATCTTTTAGAGTGTACTCACCATCTATGATGGAGTCACTTAACTTGTACCTATGGTTGTATGAAGTTTGATTGATATTCCATACATTACCGTTCCTTCTATTATCCTTTGTTTGATATTGGTTCTTATCATAGCTTTATCTCTCTTAGTCTTATTGATAGACTAGGACTTGAACTGGTTTTATTCATGACTTTATGTTTTGTCAAACCCGATGGGCAAGGGTTCAGTCGATCATGGCATATTTAGTATAACAAATTCTTTCTGTGTGATATGTATGTCCTTGGACTCCCTAGGGCTGTATTGTTTCTTGGGATGTTTTGTATGCACTCTAGGATATAGGAAAAAATTATTCAAGTTAATAAAGCAAAATGATTTTATGAAAGGTTCCATAAATAAGTTGTATCACTTAAAAATATTTGAACCTAAGCAGTAATTTTTATAAAATGTTTTCATAATTTTTTTTTAAAAGGGTAAAAGATTGGGTAAATAAGAACCTTTAGATGAATGCATAAACTATATGTAGATCATTTTTCCTTCTTACATAATTCTCAATCCAAGATTCGAGTAGATGACTTGAGATGTCCCACACCATTCCGAATAAGGATCTATTACTCGATTTTTGATGGCGAACACTTGGTGAGGATTCTTAATAAGTAACCAAAACTTTTCTATCATAGTAGATAGCTATGTAAGAAGGATTGAGATTTCTAGTTAAGAAGCCTGATCGGAGTCTGCACTAGAAAGTCGGTTGAGCAATATTAGTTCGGAAGTAAAGCTATGTATTCGAGTAAGTGATCGAATCAGATTTTGTGTAGGAATGATCTATGCACATCATATGGACTGATGAATAGCGTTAGGTATTTTTGAAACAATTTTTTTCTGGGATAGGTTTGTGGTAAAATTTCGAGGACGAAATTCTTTAAGGGAGGGAGAATGTAACGATCCGAAATTTAATCACTTTAAGTTTGGATATTTAATATATTATTAAATAACTAATATATAGGATTTTATAACTAAAAAAATACCCTTTTAAATAAGAACTAGTGATGGTGAAATGATTTTTGAAATGTGTTTACAAAAATAATTATTTCAAAGGAAATTAGAAAATGTGACTGAAAAGCTTTTTGGAAATTTACAATTTTTCACCATTAAAATGTTGTGAACACCTTTGTTAACATATGCACACATTTACAAATAGCACAAGCATGGATTAGTAATATAATAAATATCAATATTATGTTTACTTAAGTGAAAAGAAGGATGTGATAAATTTTCAAAGATTAAATTAAAATAAAATGTCAACCATGAATTGTCACATTCAAAGGCAACATCATGGTACAAGAGAAGGGCTTTGCATGGTGGGTAAAAGGGGTGCACCCCTACCCCTTGCGTGTGTAACTTGGTGATGGGGGGTTGAGTGATGATGTGGCATTAATCTAATGGTACTTAAGGACAATTTGGTAATTTAATTTTATCCATTTACATATATAAAATTTTCCTAATTTTCTTTTTCATTTTAATCATTCATTCCACTTTTACATCTCTTCAAGCTCTAGAGAAATACTTTAATGGCTTCCTACAATTTTCTAAATTCAAAAAACTTCTTCTTTGCCCTTGTTAATTCCTAAAACTACTTTAAAACACCTTTTATCTTCTTCCCTTACCTCCTCTTAGCCAATCCAAACCCACATCCACCTTCCTCCACTTTGGCTGTGCCCAATAACCCATAGGTCAAGCCCCTTTTGTCTTGTTTAACTCCAAAAATCCAATTTTCCAAAAGATTTACAAAGTTCTAGGTCCGAATTCAAATTAGAGAAGGTTTGGTTAAGTTTGGTGAGTATACACTTTTATTTTTGGGAAAGATTCTAACTTTATATGTTGCTATGCTTATTGTAAAATATATTAGTTGATTGGATGCAAATATATGTTGTTTTGGATTTATATAGGTACTAGCTTGTGGTTTGGATTTAGACTTGTGAATCGTAGTCTAAAATATAGCGTTTAGTTGTAAAAATATAATCTTTGCTTATGTGATTATGATGATATATTTTTGGTATGCAAAATCATGGATGTGTAGATTTGTATGCTATGAATGTTAGTATTTGGTCACGATAAAGTGATATGAGATCCTTTGGAATAAAAAATCGTGTTTAATAGTTCAAAAAGTTGCAAAATATTTCCAAAGTTTCCAACTTTGTTTTAGTTTCAAAACCCTTTTACTTATGTTTTAAAATGAGTAAAGATTAGGAATTAAGTTTGGAAAATTTTATATTCGAAGCTAATTCTAAGTAATCGCATCCATAGCGATAGTCGATATGAATGCAGCTCGGAAAAAGTTAACATTTGTAAACTTAAAATGGTTTTTCTATAAAACATTTTGAAATTTTTTCAAAAACACTAATTAAGTACCAAAGTTAATTATTTCATAATTAAGTATGAGTTTAATAATTAATTAATTAAGGATAATATTAGTTAATTAGTAATCAAGTTAAGTAATTGGTACTTAAGTATTAATTAAGTAAGTTAATCATGATTAAATAATTAAGAAGTTTTAATGGATGATTAATAAGTTAAGAGGTAAATAAGTATTGAGTAGTATTTAATTAAGTCAATTGTTTAATTAATTATTATTTAATTAGGGTTAATTATTAATAGATTACTAATCAGGCATGGTTATTTAATTAATCAATTAGGACTTAATTAAGGATTAATTAAGTTAAATTAAGATTTAATTTAGAGTTAACTATGATTAATTAATAATTAAATTAAGATTAATTTTTAGTTAATAAATGTTTATTTAAACTCTATCAACTATTTTTAAGTCGGCTTTCTTTTTTTAAGTAAACTGATTTTAATCAAGGAATCTCTTGTCTAAGCCGTTAAGTAGCCAAACAAATGTGGATAAGTTATATAAAACTTTGACCTCTATTTAGCAGAATAATCCTCGTTTTGCTATAAATTAATTAAGTAGATTATCTAGACATGCCTTTAGCAGAATAAATCTCAGTTCTGCTATAACTTAATTAAGTAGATTATTGGCATACCTTTAGCATAATAAATCCTCATTCTGCTAATATATTGATTTGAACATTGAACTATATTCTAGTTGACTTATATTGGACTAATGATGGTTAATTATTGATTGCTAATTGATTTTATTTACATATATATTGGCATATGTAAGTACCTGTTATACAATTTGGAAAAGTCAAATTTAATTAAATGGAAATTTGATTTAGTACTATTGTAGTCGCTAAGCCTTTTTCTGAACCTGTAAGTTGGGTTTTAAGTTAACTCCAATTTTAGTAACAAATTCGAGGTTAAGTGTTTATATAATTATAAAGGATGTTTCAAAGTTAGTTAATTAACTATTTTATTGGAAATATTTAAAGTAAGTTGGTAGCTATGTTTTAAGTAGGTTTTAGAGTTAATTAATTATTTTATTAACAATGTTTAAGGTTAATTTCTTATTTAAATTATTTTACATAAGATGTTTAAGGTAATTATTAAATTGGGTAAGAGTGTTTATGGAGAATAAATTGTTTTATAAAAAGGGTTATACTTTATGGAAAGGATTTATTAAAAAGAGATTTACAAATGATATTTTGTAAAGGAGTTATAAATCATTTTGAGTTTTATAAGGGAGTTTATAATGAATTTGGAAAGAGGAAAATTTTCCTTAAGTTTTGTAAATGTACTTATACCGATGAGATAAGTATATGGATATATTTTTTAAGTATTGAAAGCATAATGTTTGTAAATACACTTATACCATTGAGGTAAGTATATAAGTGTTTTTCAAGTATTGAAGCGGCATAAGAGGTTTGTGAAAGATCCTTTGTGCATGATTTTGATTCAAAAATGTTAAAGTGATTTAATAAATAAAAGATTAATCAATAGAGGCTTAGTGGATCCCATATGGAATTAAATCAAGGTTAGATTGTTTGTTTATTTGATAGTTAAATAACCGACTATCAAATCTGGACCAAAACGTAACTCTGGAAATATCTAGGAGAAACACGTAAGTTATATGGCACAGTCATCTTCGATGATGTTGTACTGTGCGTATAAATCTCGTTTTGTTCTCCTAGGACAAATGATAAGGAAATCTGTTCACTCAATGGTTAGGGGATGATCACCACACTTATTCATTTGTCTATTTATTTCCAAAAGAACCGGAGTTGAGTTTACCAGAAACCATCGTATGTTGTTTGAAGAGACCGTGATTGGATAAGTATAAATTATCCGAAAACCACTTCAATCCAACTCAAGCGTTTCGAACTAAATACAACTTGGAGAGTAGAGGGAGCTTTTGAAAGGAAGGGGCTACTTGCTACTAATCCTGAGGGTGATTCAAAAATAGATGTAGTAGAAGTACTGCCTTCGGTTTGTTCAAAACCAGAACAATTTGTATGGACGAATGCTGGCATTATGTTGTCTCCTAAAGGCAATGTCAACATTCCAAGTGGATGTGCTATCTAAAGGTAAAACGTAGCCTCAAGGCTCATCAACTGGGAATGACTAAAATAGGGGAGATGCAGCGGGGCTATGTGGGTCGCTCGCATTGGGGTATGATCATCACCTTTATAGATCGCTATTACAGAATTGGGTGTGCAAGAGAGCTCTCAAGGGAAAGGTTGGAAAGCAACCTGGGTGATGACATATTCGGTATTATCCGGTAAGGGATAGGCTGGTCATGTGGTTGTAGGGGTCGATAGGTTCGACCTCGGTATATTTTATCTAGAGGGGTACCATTCGGAAGGTAGTCCCTTACTTTGTCATTGTATGGAATCCATTCTCCAATAAGCGCTGTACAGAATTGGTTGTGCCCAATTATGTTAAAATGTGAGATGCAAGCATTTCCGCTATTTTATATATATTTATTTTCAAACCTAGACATTATTATAATATCACTGGATTTCCTATAAAAATGTTTTGGTTATCGTAAGGTAAAAACTCATCCGTGTTTATGTGCGTCATGGTCTTACGAGATACCTTTGTCTTTAAAGGGTTTTATAATATCTAATAAAATTCCTTGTGATTTGAGTTTCTCACGTTGTTTTATCAGACTTATCCGAGTAATGCTTAGATCACACCTAGCATATTTTCCAGATTAGCTTTGGATGCAGTGGAACTTAGGAGACGAGATGGAGGATAAGACGTATCTACGTATTTCTTTATGTTCCGCTGCATGTTTTGTTTTATTTATCAGAAATTGTAAGGACAGGTGTTGTAACTGTCTAGGTAGATGATAGGCTAGTACTCTGATGGATGGATGGATGTATATAAAAGTTTTCTTCTGTAAAGATCATTGTTATATTATAGATTATTCATTGCGATATGAGATTCTGTGTTGTTTAGTTTCTTCTTGTCTTCTTTCTTCTTCTTTCCTCTAACCATCTGTCTTTTCAGCACTTGGTTGTTCAACATTTAAATATTGTGGATGTATTAGTGTCGACTTCTGAGGGTCGAAAAGGCGGTTGTTACAGTAAATGTACATATACCGTAATTTCTGATGTGTCCAACATTTGAACCATGAGGATATTTCATAAGAAATACATTATTCCATAAGTTGATATCACTCAATATAATATATTAAAGATTATGAATCTTCAATATAATGTTGTCCTTTAGCATATATATACATATATATTAATAAATTACTTGCATACTCCTTAGTTCTTGAGAAAACCCAAGCTAGAGATGTTATGTGCAGTATTATTAATATTTGAATAAACAAGGTAAGAAAACTATATATATTTATTGAGCAAACCCAAGGCATATATACTATACTTAGGTTGTCCTGATATGGCAGGTACGAGTGAATAATTTCATTTCGATTTGTTGAGTAAACCCAAGGTCGAAGTGAAATTAAGAAAAGATACAAAAGGTTAGGAGTTGTATATGATACAACTGATAAGGAGTTATCCATCGTCTGTGGATCTATGACTTGTTGAGCAAACTTAAGGTCGGAATTCCAAGACGAACGAGTCCTAACACCTACTAGTGAAGTCGAAAAACTTCTATGTTTTGATTTAGGGTTTGGCGAATCATAAAAGACTAGGGGGAGCTTATTAGTAAAATGAAACATAAAGTCTAACCTTACTTATATTATATGAATATCTACTATAATATTGTCCTAATAATCTACCAATTAAAACTTGTAGAAAATATCAACTCTAGAACTGTTTTCTGATAATGACAAGCTTGCTGGATTGAACTATACCGATTGGTTATGAGCAATTAAGACAGCATTAACTTATGAGTGTCTATACATGCGAACCTAAAGAACAACCCGCTGATGATGCGGACTCCGAACTAAGACTTGCTTATGAAAAATGGGTTTTAGACCTAAATACCGCCCAAGTTTTTGTGTTGTCTACATTAGGCAAGCCGTTGCAGAGGCAGCACGAAAACATGTACATCCATGGGATATGTTATAGTCTCAAGGCCATGTTTTATGAACGGTCACGTTCTGCAAGGTACAAGCTTACAAAGAAGTCGTTCAATACCAAAATGACCAAAGGACGGAAAGTGGATGATTACATGTTGATGATGAAGGGCTATATTGATAGGCTATCACAATTAGACGTACAAGTAAGCAATGAATTAAAAGTTGATTTGATCCTTGGTTTTCTTACTCTTCAGTATGAACTGTTCATACTGAATTATAAAAATGAACCAATTAAATGTGAATCTTAAGGAGCTCCTCAATATGTTGACATCGACCGAGTCTGCATCTAAGGATAAAGGGGCTATACTTACTGTTAAAGGTAGTGCATCATCTTTGAAAAGTTCGAAGAAGTAGAAAAGAGAAGGTAAGAAATACAAGAAAAGTGAAAAAGACCGATGACAAGGGTGAATGTCACCACTACTACAAGAAAGGTCACTGAAAAAGGAATTGTCCTGATTACTTGAAGATTGTTAGAGAAAGAAAGCAAAATGATTTTGTAGCTCCATCGGGTACATTTAGGATTTAAAAGTGTGTTGTAATCAATAAAATGTCTTAGGTCTCAGATATTGGATCTATAACCCATTTATGTAATTCGTTACAAGGGCTTAGGAATTGGCATCGCATAGCAAAAGGAGAGACGAGGCTCCGAGTTGTTGATGGATTTATCGTAGATGAAACTGTAGTAGGAGATTATCATTTATGTTTGTCTAGTGGAGTAGTTTTAATATTAAATAAGTCCAATTTTGTAAAGACTTTATTTATGGGATTATTTCTGTTTCTAGATTTCCTGAGACTAGATATATATTTCACTGTACAAATAATGTTATGAAGATTAGTTGAATGGAAATAAAGTCTACGATGGTATTCTTGAAAATGGCATTTATGTGATCAATACTAATTATGTGTGTTCTGTGAATAATTCTTCAAACAATATAAATGATAGTTATATTTGGCATTATAGGTTAGGTCATATTAGCGAGAAATGAATACACAAACTGAAAACCGAAGGTTTTCTCTCGTCAAAATCATTTGACACGTGTGACTCGTGTCTCAAAGGTAAAATGACCAAGCACCCCTTCAGTGGGAGCAATGAAAGAGTTGATGAACTCTTAAGGTTAGTACATAGTGATTATGTGTGGCCCGATGCTTGTAATCACCAAAGAAAATAGTTCTTTTTTTGTTACCTTCATTGATGATTTCTCGAGACTGGGAAATGTGTATCTTATGAAGAACAAATCTAACATCCATGAGAAATTTGTTGAATACAAAAATGTAGTAGAAAACCAAATGAGCAATAAGATTAAGATCTATGATCAGATCGAGGAGGTAAGTATGTTGGACAGGAATTCTAACAGTATTGAAAAGATATTGGGATTATCTCTCAGATTACTCCACCTTACACTCCATAACACAACGGTGTGTCAGAGCAAAGGAATCGAACCTTATTAGATATGGTTCGTTCCATGATGAGTAAGGCTGAGTTACCTCTATCCTATTAGGGATATGCACTAGAAACCGCAATGCATATGTTGAAATGGATGCCTAATAAATCTACGCCTAAAACCCCATATGAGATATGGTATGGTAAGAAACCCTATGGGGTTGTTGGGTCTGAATAAAATAAAGGCAAGATCGGTACTATTTAAATTTATAGGATATCCCAAAAACTCAATGAGATACATTTTCTACAATACCGAGGAACAAAAGGTTATTGTTTCTCGACACGCTGTCTTTTTAGAAAAGGAATTTATGTCAAAGGAAATTAACAGTGAAGTTCTAAACTTGGATGAGATCCAAGAAGTTAACAGTGAGGCCGAACCAGTGGGAGAACTGATTTCATCCATATATAAAAACATGCAATGGGGAACTTAGCGCACCAGAGAGATACTACGGTTTTCTTGTGGATGGCAAGAATAAGGACTGTGTCTCAGATGACGACAGTCGTCTGTCTTTCCAACATGCATTGCAGAGTAAGGACTTTGCACTCTGGCGTGGAGCAATAAAGTCGGAGATGGATTCCATGTATGAAAAAAAGTATGGAATTTATCAGACGTACCCAAAGGGATAAAACCCATCGGATGCAAATGGATTTTTAAGAAAAAGCTAAATGCAGATGGAGAAGTAAAGACTTATAAAGCTAGGCTAGTTGTGAAAGGATTTCATCAAATTCGAGGTGCTAATTATGACAAGACCTTTTTTCCCGTAACCATGCTTAAGTTCGTTCAGATTATGCTAGCCATTGCTGCATTCCATGACAACGAAATATGGCAAATGGATGTAAAGACGGCATTTCTAAATGGTGATTTAGAAGAAACCGTCTATTTGTCATAGCTTGAGGGTTTTGTGGTCAGTGGGAGTGAGGGTAAGGCTTGCAAGTTATTAAAGTCCATTTATGGACTTAAACAAGCTTTAAGGAGTTGGAACAAGTGTTTTAATACGGTGGTCAAACAATTCGGTTTCTATCAAAACATAGAGGAAGCATGTGTATACAGAAAGGAACCGGGCAACACTATCGTATTCTTATTGTTATATGTCGACGATCTATATTGATTGACAATGACTTTTTGTTGTTGCAATCAGTTAAAGCTTGGCTTACTAAGAACTTCTGCATGAATGATTTGGGAGAAGCAGCCTATATACTAGGTATAAAGATATATGTAGATGGATCTAAGAGACTATTGGAATTGTCCCAATCCATACACATAAATACCATACTAAAAATGTTCATTATAGAGAATTCCAAACGTGTAATTTTTCCAACATAGTTTAGAATCGTTCTTTTCTAAGAAAGACTCTCCTCCTCATACCGATAAGGAGAAATAACATATAAAGAGGATCCCATATGCTTCAGCCATTGGATCCATAATGTATACTATGCTATGTACTAGACCAGATGTGGTATACGCATTAGGATGCATAAGCCGATATCAGTCTAATCCTAGAGAAAAACATTGGACGGCCATAAAATGTATACTGAAGTATTTAAGAAATACTAAGGACTTATTCCTCATATATGGGAATGGAGACCTCCTTATGAAGGGGTATTGTAACGACCCGTAAATTTCAACTATTTTAATAACGTAATTAGTTGAAATTTTGTGAAATTTTAAACGATAAAATTTTTAAAAAAAAATTAATATTTGGAATACGTCTAGTAAAACATAGCGACTGGTAAATTTTCGTCCGAAAATATGAAAGTTTATTTCGCGCGTAAGTTCACTTCAATTTAATCAGTTAAAAAGCGTTAAAAATAAAATGTTTTCAAAACCAAAATATTTTTACACAAAAAAATTCTAAACCATCTTCTGAGCAAGTTGTCAGTTTGTCGTTTTTCCAAATTCGGACATCTTTGGCTCCGTCGATCTTATTTTTCAGCGTTTTTCTTGCATTTTCCGCTATTAGAAAATTCGAATTTTTATAATTCGATCGTGCCACTGATAATTTTATACCGTTTCGATCGTCTCGTCGTGCTGATCTCTGCGGTATATTTATCTCTGTGTTTTGAAGTCCGGTACACGACTGAATCTGTAAAACGTCGAACCGTATCGGTACCATTTTAACATTTTGAATTCTTTGTTGATTCGTATCCACTGGTAAACCAACAGTCAATAGCCACTTGCTATATCATTCATTGAATTCAGAATTTGTGGCGATTACTTTTCCCATTTTCGTTTGTTTCTGTACATAAGAATAATAATAGATATATGTTGTTTTATCTTCTTCTACTTTGCTCCTCTACTCCATTCTTCTTTAATAAAATATGATAGAGCCATTCGTTTCTCTTCCCCGCATGCGTTCCCCACTTACCAACCATCTCTCATGCGTGTCTTCACATACAAAACCCAGGCGAGGCCACTCATCAACTTCCTCTTCACCGTGCTTCTCTTTCCCCACCCTCTAGACTTCCACGCATGCTCTACCCTCCACCAACAATATCATCTTCGAACACCCATGCATGCACGCAGGCTCCAGACCATATCGAGCCACCGACCTGCCACCAGCCACCACCGCCGATCCAAACTCCACCACAATCGCTCGGCCACCCACTGTCTTCCGCCTATTCTCTCACCTCCCTCCTCAATCCAAAGCTTAGGCCGAGCAAGCATGCATCTCCTTCTTTCTGGACATAATCAGCCAACTTGTTTCTTTACAGAGGTATATAGTTTGCCTTGTTTTGAATTTATACTAGTTTTATATACAAGTAACGGTCATGCATTAAGTTTGAATTTTTGAAGATAAAGCTTGGTTAGGAGGCTGTAGTTATAACTTTGGGAGTATATATGATAAAAAAAAAAGTATATATGGGTTTATATATATGTTGTATATTAGAACAGGTCTGCATACATATGGTCATTGCATATATTGAATATATTAGAGTTTTGATGTTGGATAACATGTTTATAAAAGTTAGTGGACAGTAAGTTATATTTATATAAAGTTAAAAGTTACATTCAATCCTATAAAGTGAAGACTTACATAATAATTTTATATATAGAGGTATGTATGCGTTTTGTTAGTTTTTCTTACACTGTCTGTTTTGTTTTAAAAGATAAATGAAATATTTGGTCTATATTTTTATGTGTTTAAAAATTTATATGGTTTTAATAATATGCGTGTGTAAGATATCCAAAGTGTGTTGTATAATTATTAACAGGTTTATGAATCTTATAGTATATATAAAATTTCGATTAGCATTTTTTTTACTGTATATATAAATACAATACAATACATATAAAGTTGGTAAGTTTCGTAAGTTTTTTTTACACTAGTTCACATATTAACCTGTTATTTATAGTGTATAAAGTTATAATAACTTATATAGGATTTGCATATTGTAGAAAAGATTAGGGTGTGACCTAACACTTGTTATAATAGGCATGGCAAACAAGTATATGTGGGACCGTACTCATATATATTTAGCATGTTATAATAGTCATAATATCATTTGTAGTTATACAGTTATGCAGTTTTGTATATATGTTGTCCGCATATATGTTATATGCATAATAATTCATTTGTTTTCAAAGTCATTTTTTTTTTTCATATGTATGAAGATTTCTGTTTGGAAAGGTTTTAAGTATAATATGCATGAAGCAATTGCCTGAGGCCTATTTTTGGATTTTACAAGATTTGCTGTGGCATGCCTGTTACATTATTATTGTAGTGACCTTGGGATAAAACTTGTACAGTGCGTTATTATAAACTAATATGCGTATGTTTTTAACATATGGTTGATATAATAAAGTGATCTTGGGATATATAAGAAATTTTATGTGTTATATGTATGTTTAAATATAATATTGATTTCTATATATGTGTTTGATTAAACTATGATTTTCAATTTGAAAATAAAGGTTTATTTGAATATTGGTTTAAATGTATGCTTAAATATAGATTTTGTTTTGATTTGGGGTTTAAGTGGAATGTTGATTTTTGAAACAATTAAAAATATGTGAAATATTTTGATTCTCATCAATCCCTATTTTTCAGCTTTTGTTCGTCGTGCCTGCTTTCTTCACCAAATTCGTGCTCATCTCATTTTGCTTGGAATTCGTAGCTTGCTCTATTGTCTATTCTCTCTAGCCTCGAAAGGTGAGCACTCACTCACGATTAACGTTCTTTTATTTATTAAATTTGATTTCAATCGAAACGACAATTGAAATATGCTGCTGTTAGATATTTACACTGTTATCACCTGTATCAGTTCACCTGTGACATTTGACACCATTATCTGTTAATTATTTATGTGATGATAATACAGTTTGGCTGATAATTGATTGATTGTTGATGTTTATATTGGACGTTAAATTGTTTATGTTAAATTGATAAATAGTATGAAATTGAACTGGATATAGGATAATTAAATGTTAAATTTGATTAACGGACATTTGTATAATATGACCTCTTTAACGGTTAAATTTATTGACACGTAGGATTGTTAACTACACCTTGAACCATCAATTGTATGTTGCTTAAACTGATGATGTATGAAATTGTAATCGAATGACAAGTGAAAACCGTAATGTAATAATCTTTAATCTACATGAAATGATAGTGTAGATTCTAGAAATAATTATATTAATTCGTACAAATAACAATGCGAACTAATACGATTATTTCGGGATTATTTGAATTGATTATGGGATTGATATTGATTGTTGTTATTGCTTGTTTATTTACTTTGACACCATCCCAGTTATCACACTGCAAGTTCCCTTTGTTATGTTTTGATTTTGAATTGAATTGGAATCGGGTTGAAATGATAAATACCCAAAATTGAATTTTGACCTAGGATAGGAAATTAAATAAAACCCGATTGGTCAAATAATTTGATTTAAAAATAAAACGAAGATTTTATTTGAAGAAATAATATTGTTTTGAAATGAATTTGAAATTGGAATTTTATGAAAAGAAAATGCTAATATATAATAATCTGAAACAAATTATTAACAATGAAATTGATGGAAGAATGTTGTTAAATTTGAGAAATGATTGAATTAAAATTTGAAATGATTTAATAATACAGTTTGAAATTATTTGAAATGATTTAATAATCATAATTAAGTTTGAAATTATTTAATAATTATAATTAAGTTGAAATTATTAAACTTTGAAATTATGTAATAATGAAGTTTGAATTATTTAATAATTAAATAAGATTGAATTATTTAATGATTAAATTGAATTGAAATTCTTTAATAAGAAAATTGAACTTTTGAATAAGTGAATTTTTACTTCGTAAATAAATGAAATTGAGTTCTTTATGAATTAAGTTTTGGAAAATTATTTAAGTAAGTAAATAGGTGAAATTGAATTTCTTTAACAAGAAATGAAAATGTGATAAATTTGGAATTAATGTAAGACTTATAATTGAAAGAATTTGATTTGACGAATTTAATTTAATTCAAAATTGTAGATTTTGATTTAATGAAGTTGAACTTAAGAATTGATTTAATGAATTGAAAATTTTAATTGAAATTGTTTTGAATGATAAAGTAATTTAACGAATATTGAATAAAATCGATAAATGAGTTTAAATTGATGTGAAAGTTAAATTAAATTTATTTAAATGATTTCGGAATGAAACTTATATACGAAATGCAACGAATATTTGGATTGTTTTAATTGAAACTTTGAAATTGAATATAGAAATGTTGTAATTGAAATTGGAAAGTTTTGAAACGTAAATTATTGGAAATTGGTTTTGAAAGACAAATAAATTGTTGGTTTACGAATTCTATTTGAAATTGAATTGATTTGGTTTTGAAATAAATAAATGACCAATCGGTGTAATAATTACGAAAGTTATTAAAGAGACCGGAATTCGGTTATGGATATAATCTCTATCTAAATCGGAAACCACTTTAATGACTATACGCGGAGTGATGATCCAGAATGAAGTGGTTGGAATGATGTACGTGTTGATTGAAGAAAGAGAACGATAATGGATAGCCTTGACACTTGTGTCAAATTTGAAATGACTAAAACAGGAGCTGTGCCGGGCCAATGGAGGATTGATACCTCAAGTGGACACACTTCTTCGAACTACTTATACTTGTTGTCGATTGGTGCACCCTTGATTTTGGGAGTGTTGTCTCACGGTGTTGCGGGCGCTGCGGCGTTGCGTTCTCACCAGCCCGGATCAGGCGAACGGTAGTATCACTATCTTGGGTATAGCCTCATGTGCCTTGTCATACTTGTATTCCATTTATGCGCGACCACTACGAATTTGTTTTGTACCTTGAGTATATGGATTGCCCTCTGGTGACTTCCGGTTTTGGGGAAACTACGGTCTTGTATATGCTTGTGGGAATAAAAATGTGTTAAGGGTGGAATGGGCCATGACTTAACGCTATTTTGATATCTTTATATTACTGATAGACATTATCTACTTAGCGTATATTACTACCTAGTAGATAGTTTGACGGATCCTTAAAGGATGGTTATTCCAAACATCCTTTGAGTTACTTGTATTTCAATTGCTATTTCACTTGAGTTGGATTTATTAAAATAAGAATGTTAATCCTGACTCGAGTGTTTTGTATTTTGCTTTACGCTCGGGTCAGACTGAGTAGTTCAGCTTTCGAGACTCACCTTTGGAGTTGGAGCTTCGCTTGGAGATCCAGCTATCTATCCAGCCTTCAGATATTCGATGATTCCAATGATGTATTCTGATTTGTATCGGTTACTCTTCCGTTGTATCTAGTTTAACTCTGATGTATCGTATTACTCTTCTGTTGTAAACTCTGATGTATTTTATATATTTATATAGTAGCTTCATGAACTACTATCTCTTTTATTTCCACTGCAAATTATTACTCTGTGTCTGTGATCTGTGATTATTTATTTACTGTATATGTTCAGTTTTGCCAAATTTAAATTAACAACGCGGTATTTTGAGCAATTCAACTCTGGCATGAGTGTCTACCTATACACTTATAATGGACGCGAATGGTCCAAAATTCGGGGTCGTTACAGGTATACAGACTCTAGCTTTCAAACTGATATTGATGATAGTAAGCTAGTATCCGGTTATATCTTTACACTTAACGGCGGATCCTTCAGTTGGAAAAATTCTAAACAAGAGACGGCGGATGATTCGACGATGGTACATCACTCTCAATGAAGTAGACAAAGAGGCAGTATGGATGCATAAGTTTTTGAGTGAGCTCAAAGTGATTCCCAATACAGAGAATCCTATGGCATTGTTATGAGATAATAATGTGGCGATTCAGATTGCAAAGGAACCCAAAGTACACAAGACGTCACGGCATATTCTTTTGAAGTTCTTCCTCATTAGAGAATTTGATGAGAAGAAAGAGATCATGATACAAAGAATAGATACCAAGGACTACACAGCAGATCCTACTACAACAAAATATAAATTTCACGGCATTTTAAAAGTGTTGCCAGAGTCATTTGCAGTGTTTTGAAGAATGCTGCCTAACATCATGCTGCAATAGAGTCAGGAAATACCGCAATGCTTTCTGAAATGTTGCTAAAAATAAGGCCACCGAAGCTTTTCCAAACGCTGCCGTAAATTAATTTTACAGCGTTTCTTAAACGATGCAAACTCATTTGGCAATGTTTTGAAGAACGCAGTCTAACAACAAGCCTTAATAGAACCAATCAAATAGCAGCAGTTTTAAAACGCTGCAAAAATAATTATTGCAGCGTTTACACAATGGTTTCAAAGTCCCTTATTGACATGTGAACATTTTGAAGATCCCTTGTTGCATCTATTATTGCTTATTTTTCTGCACCAAAGAAAAAAAGTGACTAATCCGGGATAAAAAATCAATCAAAGCAATTGACTGTTTAACTACAACCTATGTCGGACCAAGCATGAACCTTACCTTCAATAATTCGTTTACAAAGACTTGAAAATTCATTACTATTTTCATATAAATATGTCAATCTTGGAAAGTTTATTACGAAACATAGAAAATGTCTTTAACCAATTCCCATATATACCTTTTATTTATGTTTTTTATTTTTCCTTCCACATGTTAATGTGAGAAATGTGGATTACGGATCTAAAGGCTGGAATAACACTAGAGGGGGGGTGAATAGTGTTTTGTGGATTTTCTAAATCTTTTTGAAACTTATGTAAATTTAATTACCAACAAATGCAATTCACAAACACAGATATAATCACAGAATCAAACATATATGCAAATAATAAATAAAAGTAGTATAGGAAAGAACATGCCGGATTTTATACTGGTTCGGAGTTACCCTACATCCAGTCCCGCACAAACGTATGGATTTCTTATCAAAAATAATCTTCCAGATTACACCCTCGATTTCAAGGCCACGAGGTACACCCTCCTGTATTCGAGTCCGGGGAAAACTCTCTTGATTTACCAGGGCACAAGATCACCTAATCGATTTCCGGGTCAACAATCACACCCAATTGATTTGAAGGCTCAACCGCACCTTTTACTCAATAGATTGATTTAAAAATAATCCTATAACTCTGAATAGCACTGAGATCTTACGGAGAGAGTGGCAGAGAATCAAACAAGAGATAATCAAGTTTGATTCACTTGGTATTTCGGCAGAGTATAGTTTGGAATTATTTAGAATAAATGTGGAAGATGAAGAGAAGAGAAAACAAATGAAATCTAGTTAAAAATTCATTTAGAACTACTGGTATTTATAGGAAATCAATAGCCATATCTATTCGTTAAAGGATACGACGAATAGACACTTCTTTTGAAAATTTGAATTTTGAATTTAACGGACACCATGTCGACATGGGGTATCCCATGATGTCGACATACCCTAGTTAAAAATAATGTAAAATTTGTTTTGAAAATGATATTGAAAGGAAAACAAGATGAAATGATTCTGGAGTAAAATAAACTAATTTTCCTATGTTTTAAAATAAAGAAGAGTAGAAAAATATATTTTTAGAATGTATATATAAATTTGATTTTAAATCTCAGGTATATATATATTATAAAGAATAATTAAAAATCAGAAGATAGTTTTAAAAACAAACGAAGTTTAAAACAAGAGTTTATTTTAAAACAAAGAATATTTTAAGGCTATAACATTTTGAAAAGAAGTTTTGAAAATCATTTTGAAAAACCATTTTGAAGTAGTTTTGCAAGCTTCTTCCTGCAGAATATCTCATCACATCAGGACTCGAGAACTTGTACAAAACCAGGATGTTTGTGGGTTTGTAAGCCACTTATCGTAGGTTTGTAAGCTACTTGTCATGGGTTTGTAAGCCACTAAGAAGGTAGAAATGGGTTCCATCCCAAATGAAATATGGAATGAAGATTTTCATGCTATTATGAAGTTTTAACATAATTCTAGACTCAATACTTATCTTGTACTATTAAAATCTTGAACTCTTGATAACTTGATTTCTTGATACTCATGAGTCTTCAATCTTGATATCTTTGATCTTAAATTCATCAATCTTGTATCTCTATATTGTACAGTCTTCATTCTTGGTACCTGCATGTTTATATCCTACATATACATATATATATCTAAACTATAATGTTAGTATTTATATTTTATAACAAGTCCTAAGGTTGTTGTCATCAAAACCATCCTTCTCAAGGACTAACAATCTCCCCCTTTTTGATGATGACAACCTATGTTTATAAAATATACTTATCTTTCAATAACTCCCCCTAAAACTAATAACTCCCCCTTAATCTAAGCCTAACTACTCTAACTACTCTATTTTATATTTCTCCCCCTTTGTCATCAACAAAAACTAATCCTAAACTCCCCCTTAATCTAATACTATTTAAATTAAATACTAATAAGGAAGTATAATAAGTAGAACAAATATATTATTATATATGATGTTATATTTACATGTATATATGAAACATAAACATTCAAATATATTTAAGTACACAAATTATAGAATAACAGAACTAACGAGAGTTTTTGACAATCGGAGATCTGTGAATCGAACAATTTGGATAATGAAAACAAAAGTTTCCACGTTGTTCAACCAAATTCCCATCTTTGTCAAAACAGACTTCGCCTACACAGACCACGTTGTCGTCTTCTTCCATAGGTGCTTCTTCCTCTTCTTCTTCTTCCTCTTCGTTGTGCTCTAAAGGATTATGCACATGAATGTTAGGAGAATCTTCTTCAATTACAATAGGATTTGCGTGATTATCCATTAGGAATTTTTGTAAATTCCAAAGAATTTTGCCTTGCTTTCCTGTTCTTTTGCCATCTTAGTTGCACAACTTGAAATTCTGTTAACATTTGCATGGCATCCTTCATAGATTCCTCAATCTTTATCACACATGCCAGTGTAGTGCGTTGGAAAGAACCAGAATGAGGAGAAGGGAAAGAAATGGTGTCAATTTGGTTTGATTTAGTGGAGGAGGCCATTAATTTTAATTTACAGAAGTTTTATTTCAGAGAAAGAAAAGCGAGAAGACAGAAAAATTCGAAATACATAGGTTTATATAACTACCAAACTGATTTTAGTGGGAAAATAAAATTTTAAAATTTTGTCGTTGTATGTCGACATGGGTGGTAGGGATATGTCGACATCCTTATGAAAAATTTGATATTCTTGTATATATATGTTACTATATCTATATTCTATATCTTAGTTATCGAATAAATGCCTAGTTCTCTTCTTAATTTAGTAAATATAGGTTGATTTAAGGGTTTGGTGAAAATATCAGCAATTTGATTCTCGAAATTGATATATTCAAGAGAAATAATTTCTTTACTTATATTATCTCTGAGAAAATGATGTCTGATATCAATATATTTAGTCCTAGCATGATGAGTAGTATTTTTAGACAAATTTATTGCACTGGAATTATCACAATAAATTGGTGATTTTGAAATTGTTAATCCAAAATCTTTTAGAGTTTGTTGCATATAAATGACTTGGGAGCAAGCCAAAGCAGCAGAGATATATTCTGCTTCAGTTGTTGATAAAGAAATAGTATTTTGCTTTTTGCTAAACCATGATACCAGAGAATGCCCCAAAAAGTGACAAGTTCCACTTGTACTTTTTCGGTCAGATTTGCAACCAGCATAGTCAGCATCACAATAAGAAATTAAATCAAATGAATCATTTTTAGGGTAAAATAAACCATGGTCAAAAGTATGTTTAACATATCTTATGATAAGTTTCACAGCTTTTAAGTGAGTTTCTTTGGGTTGAGATTGGTATCTTGCACAGAGACAAACACTATGCATGATATCAGATCTACTTGCAGTGATATAGAGTAGTGATCCAATCATTCCCCTATATAGTTTTTTATTTACATCTTTTGAAAGATCTTCTTTACTTAAAGCTTCATTAGTTGCCATGGGAGTGGGTTTTCCACTCGCAGTAGTCATACCAAATTTACTCACTAGATCCCTAACATATTTTTCTTGACTAATAAAGATACCATTATCTAATTGTTTTATTTGTAAACATAAGAAGAAAGTAAGTTCTCCCATATGACTCATATCAAACTATTTTGTCATTATTTCAGAAAATTCTTTATTCATTTCATGATTAGTTGAACCAAAAATAATATCATCTACATAAACTTGTACTAGTTGAATATCATTTTTATTTTTTTTAATGAAAAGAGTATTATCTACTTTACCAATTTCAAATTTTGATTATAATAAAAAAGATCTTAGTTTGTCATACCATGCTCTAGGAGCTTGTTTAAGACCATTTAGAGCTTTCTTAAGTTTAAAAACATGGTTTGGAAATCTTTCATCTTCAAAGAGTGGAGGTTGTTCAACATAAACTTCCTCTTTAACAAATACATTTAGAAAAGCACTTTTAACATCCATTTAAAATAATTTTAAATTATTATAATTTGCGAAAGCAAGTAGAATTCTAATGGCTTCTAATCTTGCTACGGGTGCAAAGGTTTCATCAAAATCTATTCCTTCTTCTTCACAATAACCTTGTGCGACTAATCGAGCTTTATTTCTCACGACCTCACCAAGTTCATTCATTTTATTTTTATATGTAATATCCCGGAAATTTTAACAATATCAATTTAATAATCTGTTAAATAATTAAATTGATATTGATGATCTTTGATAATAAGATTTGAATTTAATTTAATAATCTAATTAAATAAGTATCAAATATGTTATTTCCAAATAATAAGTATAATGTATTATTTTTATAAATATGAATGGATTTTAAAGACTATGGAATTGTTATTTTAAATTGATAAGTAGTTGTATATGAATATATATATATAACTTAATTTTTAAATTGAATCTTAGAATTTAATTTGATTTGAATTTAATTTAAGTTTTGAAATTCAAAAAGAATAGATATTTAAATTGTTTTGGAATTTTAGAATAGTTGTATAAACTTTTATTTATAAATATAAATTAGTTTTGTTCTTTTAAAAGTTATATATATAGATAAACATTTAAATAAATAAAGAAAAAGGTTTAATTTACTTTTTAATAAATATAAATAAGAAAAAAATACAAATGTCATCATATTAAGCTTCATGTTAACATGTGTTAAGTAATGAATTAATCTATGTGACAAGTGTCTTCATTTTTTTTTTCTTTTATTTTTATAAAATTATAAATTCACTTATATATACATGTGCATCCCTTTACTTCACTCTTTCTAATTCCTTTTCAAAACAAGAGAAACTCAACCCTTTCCTCTAATACAAATCTGAAAATAGATCAGTAACCATTTCTCAAACCTTTCTCTAATCTAAAATCTAAGATCAGTAATCAAAATCAAATCCCTGTAATCTCATTTTCAAAAATTCAAACCAAAGCCTGTAACCCAGTTTGCAAATCTGAAGTCTTCAGCCTGAATTTCTTTTCAATCTGAAATCATCTCAACAACTTAGTGTTTCCAGCAACATGCATGTAGTTTAAATAAGTAAAGCTCCTGCAACTCAAGTTTAAAAAGCAAATTTAAAGAGGCATGCAAGTTTAAAGTTTCAAAGCAAGGCATTCCGGTCTTAAGTTCAAAACTGTTTCAAGTTTTTCAAAAAAATAAAGGCTCTGTTTCAATGCAAATCAGGTGAGTAACATTTTTAACTTAAACTAACTTAAGTAAATATAATTGCTTGATTTTTCCTGTGATAATCATGTTTGTAGTGATGAAATTCTCTGTAATATGTATAGTTTGGAATGCATGTATGTTTTGATATGTTATTGCCTGTTCTAGTATGCCAGTTTTAAATCCTGATCAAAAAATCAATGATTTCTTGTTCAAATCCTTATGAAAGATGGTTGCATGTGAATGTATAGATAGTTCTGCACATATATTGATATACAAGTGAAATTTTTGCTGTATGTATATATGGATGTTTTGTGTGCATGTGTGATCATGTTCTCTGTTCAGTTTTCTTCCAGATTCCAGAATTCCTTTTAAATCATTTACCAGTTGATCTAGCTTTTGTTAGGACTAACTTTATAAACAAAATATGTTTGAATTATCATAGACAAATGTTTAAAATTTTAATTAAGTCAAACTTCAAGCAGAGTGTCTCTGTAAACCAAGAAGAACAGTGTATGTTTAGGACAAGTGAAAATTTAAATATCTTAATTTATCAAGACAGGTTTATAAACTAAAACCTTATACCAAAACTTGATTTTTAAAGGAGAAATCATAATTTTTAGTTTAGTAATATAGGTGCAGTTCTGTGTTGAACTGAAAATGGATTTTGGGTTAGAACTGTCGATCTAGGAAGTTTGGGTGGCCAATATCTTTTCTGGGGGTGGAGTAATGATCGAAGTTACAGGGAAAAATAGTAGTAGATGAATTAAAGCTTTGAGGCAGTTGTGATTTTGAATCAAAGATTTTAACCCTAGTTTAACTAGATTAGGAAAAATCAATCATCGCGACATCTAGAATGGATCGAGTTCTTCAGGCTTTGGAGAGAGGGAAGCTTGGTTGTTGATGATGACATGGTCGGAGTTGTGGAACCTCTGGTGGTCAGGGTTTCGAAGACGAGGCAGTTTCCAGGAATTGAAGAACGCTCCAGTTTTGGGTTTCAGGCTCGTTCGTTTTGCTCGATTTTGATTCAAGGTGGGATTGTAAGATCTGGTTGGTCGGAGGGGTTGTAGGGGTCAACGGCGATGTGTCGGAGTCAGCTTCGTTGGCCGGAGCATCGTAGGTGGTCGGTGCACGTGCACGAACCCACGTTCGTGTCAGTGATGGTAGGTATCAGGCATACCCGAGTTTTGTTCGAATTGTTACGAGGGATGTTCGAAGTTTTAGGGTATTCGACTCGAAGTGTTTTGGGTGAAGTCTCAAGTACAAATTTAAGTTGCCAGGTTTTTAAAAACCTGTCAGTTTAAATTTAAACCTGAATTAAAATTTGTTAAGCAATATTTAAACAGGAATTGAAATCAAAATTTTAAAATATGGATTCAAGTTTAGTTTTGAATCTGTGATTTGAGATAAATAAGATTTATAAATTTAAATGTTTTAAATAGGTTTAAATGTAGTTATATTTAAATGTTTTAAATTTAAGAAGAAATTTGATTGAAGTACTTTTAAAAACTCTTAGAAGATATAAGATTTCTTTAATAGGTAAAAGTTTTAAAATTAGTTCTAAACTTTGTTAAAGACAAAATTTATATTCATTTTAAATCCCAAATTTAAAATGAAATTTAAAACTAAAATTTGAAATGGATATTTTCAAATGTAAGTAAGAATGATAATTGAACCATGAATAAGGAAATGTGTTATCTTAATAGTTTAAATCATTAAATCTTTAAGGTAATTAAAATGGTTTAATTAATTTAATTAATTAATGATTTGTATTAATTAATTAAGGATTTAATTTAATTTAATTAAGGTTTAAGATTAATTAAATAGAATAATTAATTTATAATTAAGGATTATAAATTGGAATATTAATTAATGATTAAGAATTAATTAATAAAGTAATTAAAGATTAATTAAGTTATGGTTAACACTTAATCAATTAAATAATTAAAGTTTAATTAATTGGTTATTAAGATTTATTAATTTGAAATTAATAATAATTAATCTAAGTTAATTACTTAAGAAAAGTAATTAAATAATTGTTAATGAAGGTCATTAACTATGGATTATTAAATAATTAATTTATGTAATTAATTTTAATAATTAATTAGATTAATTAATTTAAAGATAATCAATTATAGAATTTGTTTAAAATGAATTACTTAATGGAAGTAATTAAGAAATTAATTACTTATTGTAATTAATTAAGTTAATTTGATTTAGTTTAAGTTAATTAATTAAGTTTAATTAATTTATAATAATCAAGAAATGATTTGATAATAATTACTTAATGTAATTATTAAAGTATGATTATTTAGGGAAGTAAATAATAAGATAATTACTGGAAGTAATTAGTTGAATAAATGATTTTATTAATAGAAGTAATTTGAGTTAATTACTTTGAATAATTAATCAAGGGATTAATAAAGAAATTAATTAAGGAGAATTAATTTAGTAAATGAAAGTAATTAAGGGTAGTTAATTACTGATTGAAGATTAATCAAGGTGATTAATAAATGTTGTTTAATTTAAAGTTAATTACTTAATGTAATTAATTTAATTTAAGTAATTAATAATTAATTTGTAATTAAGGATCATTAATTAATATAATTAATGATGTAATTAAGATTGATTAATTAAGTATAATTAATAAATGAAGTGATTAATTAATATAATTAATTAAGGATAAATGTAATTAATTATAGTTGATTAATTTAATTAATTATAGTTAATTAATTAATGAAGTAATAAAAGGTTAATTACTATAAGTAGTTAAGGTTAATTAATTTAAGTAATTAATTAAGGATAAATTACTTGAAGGTAATTAAAAGATAATTAATCAAAGATGATTAATTGAAAAAGGTAATTAGAGGATAATTAATTAATTTGTAATTAATTAATGTTTAAGTAAGAAGGATTTATAAAATAAAAGTAATTAATTTAATTAACTTTAAATTAATTAGAGATGATATAGATCATTACTTATGGATGGATGATAATACTGAATGCTTTGCATTTGATTGATATCTCTGATGAGATATATGCTATATGATATGGATGTTTAGTTGAATTGTGATAATATGGATTATCTGATGATATTGATAATGTTGATTATCTATTGTGAATTATCTTTCTAAGTGTATAAAGATAATTGAATTTAATTGATTTAACCTTTAAAACAACTTGGCCTTAAAAGATACGTTTTGGATTTCGATGAGACCGGGATCGGGTTTCCGTATACCGGATTTCCAGGTCTGGAGACCCGAATACCACATCGATCCAAATTAACGATAGGTCGTGAATCAAGTGAAGATGAAGATTCAGAGTGCAAGGGTTATTGTCGTTAACTCTGAGGGTGATTCCAAAACGAGTGTAACGAGATAATGCCTTCGGTTTCGTTCGAACCCGGAACGAACTTGTATGGACTGAATGCTTTCAGAACATCGTCAGGTGGACGATGAGCATTCTAAGATAGATGTGTTCTTTTTAAAGGTAATCGTGACCTCAAGCCTCACAAACCGGGAATGGCTAAAACAGGGGAGGTGCAGCAAGGTTAGTGGGTAGCACCCAAGTAGGACAAGATTACCTCTGTCTAGATGTCCCTTTCTATTTTCGACTTAGTGTGTGCGGTTGAATCATGACAACCGTGGGGTATCTTGTGCGGGAATTATCCAGTAAGGGATGTTCCGACCTTGTGTTGCAGGGGATTGGGAGTGATCCTCGGTACGGTGATCTAGGCCACGTACTGTGACGGGCGGTACCCCGGTAGCCCTGCCATTGATGGAATCCAAACTCCAATAAGTGCCGTACGTTTTAGTTGTGCCCAACTATGTTGGAACGTGAGATGTAAGCATTCCAGCTATTTCATATTTATTTGAAAACCCTAGACCTATTATAATACAATCGAATTTCCTATCAAATGTTTTGGTTAGCGTAAGGTAAAAACTTACCCATATTTATTGGTGGGGAGTCTTACGTGATACCTTTTCTTTCAAAAGGTTTTGAAGTTAAACAAGTTTAACCTGTTACTCACACCAGACCCATGTCTGACCCAAGTTGTTTATTTCTGTTTTATAAACTCTTGGGTACTCAAATTTTTACGAGTAGCCAAGGGATTCAGGTTTAGCTTTGACGAGTAATCTGGAGGAGCAATGGAGCAGGAGGCTTCGGCGTTGTAGATATAGATAGTAGTTTTCCGCTGTGTTGATCTTTGTATTGATCTGTATTGTGTTGAGATGTAATAACTAGACAGATGTTTATAACTGTCTAGTATGTGATGTGTAATCTGTGTAACTCTGATAGATGATGTATATGATACTATGTAATATTTATGTGATATATTATATTTCGTTTCGTTTCCGCTGTGAGTATCTGTTGTTGTTTTCTTTTCTCTTCTTCTCTTTTCTATTTCTCACCCCTTTCTTTCTTACTGTCGATGCGATTTTCCGGGAGTGGAAAGTCGGGTCGTCACACGTGGTATCAGAGCTTAGGTTGAGCGAATGCCTAAGCTTTTGGTTAAGTGAATATCAGAGCAGTAGGTTGAGTGAATACCTAGCTCTAGAGTGGTGTCTATCTTGAGAGAGCGTATTTGTAATTTTTATATAACTATATATATATATTCTACCTATATTGTTGGGTTACCCGTACAGGTTCTCCAATATAAGATATAAAGGTAGATAGGGTAGTAGTGTATGAAACACGACTACCAATGGTTGGAATTAAGGTTGGAAGTGTATTTATCGAGACTGTAGACCCAATACTATCTCGAGTAAGTTTTGCTGTGATGAAGGATTTCATCGAATCTCTGAAGGAAACCTGTTAAGGTTCGGAGTTTATCTGTAAAATTGGATGAGTAGAGTTTGGATCTATCGGTTGAACAGAAGCAAGTGATGGTATCTTGATACCTCAGGTAATAGTAGCTGTGTGATGAGATGCAGTGACGATGGATGTTCCCGAAGATGTTTTCTTTGGAACAAGTTTAAGGAAGTGTGTCTGTTTCGGTGATTGAGGCTGAGTTCAGCACGGTGTTTCTGTTTGGTTTGGAGTTCGAGTTTCTCGAAGATCTTTGGATAGGAAGTCCTTGGCATCAGTGTCAGCAGTGCAACTCGGAGTGTTCTGTGTTGGCAAGAAGTTTTCTGGCTGAGTAGTTTTTCTGGAGGTGAAGTTCAGAAGCAGCAGAGTGGATCCATTTCTTCGATGGATTGGATAGTTAAGTATGGGCTGTTCTGATTTGTTAAGAGGAACAGTTTCCTTTGGAAATAGGCTGGGTTGATCGCAAAAGTGACTTGCGATAGTTTGAGGGTTCTCTTGGGTTATCAGAGTTTTTCTGAGTGTCTTCAGAGAAGTCAGGAGTTGCCCGCATCTGAAGGTTGAGTTTTCTTATCGACTGGATTCCAAGAGTAGTACCGGCAGTTCAGTCTAGTTGAAGGATGTTTCCTAGAGATGGAGTTGGTGAAGCAGCTCAAGTTTTGATGGAGTATCTGAGTTTTATTTATGGATCAGTGAACCTTATTTCTGGAATGAGTTGTCCAGTCTGTGCTTGTGTTCTACCTCAGATCAGAATTGAGCAGCAAAAGCAGTTTGGAGTATATCTTTGGATAGGAGAAGTAAGTTTGGAATCTACTGATATTGTGAAGTAAAGTTATGTTTGGATCTCTTCTGTGTTCTGATTTGGATAAGTATTTGGTCTTCAGAATTGAATGGTCAGTTTGGATGACTGAGATTCATTGTGTTTTACGTATCTCTGAGGGAGTACGTATTTGATTTATCTTTGGTTTTAGAATCTGCAGTTCTGGAAGTTTGGTAGTTGAGTCAGACTCGTCTGTAGTCTGATATTCTGTTTAGTTCTGTAGATCTAGATGAGTAGGAGATCTATAACTTAGTAGTTTAGATTGTTGTAGAGCGAGTATTCCGGTATATATATTTGGGGAAACTCGAGGAATTCTATCTAGAATTTTGTCTGGATAGTTAGAATTGTTTGATTGGATGATTGACTGCTATGGTTGTTAGCATATGGATGATAGTATATGCTTGTGTTTTGAATTAAAATCTTTAATAAGATTATTAAATTACCTTTGTTTAAATTTCGGGGACGAAATTATTTTAAGGGGGAAGGAATGTAATATCCCGGAAATTTTAACAATATCAATTTAATAATCTGTTAAATAATTAAATTGATATTGATGATCTTTGATAATAAGATTTGAATTTAATTTAATAATCTAATTAAATAAGTATCAAATATGTTATTTCCAAATAATAAGTATAATGTATTATTTTTATAAATATGAATGGATTTTAAAGACTATGGAATTGTTATTTTAAATTGATAAGTAGTTGTATATGAATATATATATATAACTTAATTTTTAAATTGAATCTTAGAATTTAATTTGATTTGAATTTAATTTAAGTTTTGAAATTCAAAAAGAATAGATATTTAAATTGTTTTGGAATTTTAGAATAGTTGTATAAACTTTTATTTATAAATATAAATTAGTTTTGTTCTTTTAAAAGTTATATATATAGATAAACATTTAAATAAATAAAGAAAAAGGTTTAATTTACTTTTTAATAAATATAAATAAGAAAAAAATACAAATGTCATCATATTAAGCTTCATGTTAACATGTGTTAAGTAATGAATTAATCTATGTGACAAGTGTCTTCATTTTTTTTTTCTTTTATTTTTATAAAATTATAAATTCACTTATATATACATGTGCATCCCTTTACTTCACTCTTTCTAATTCCTTTTCAAAACAAGAGAAACTCAACCCTTTCCTCTAATACAAATCTGAAAATAGATCAGTAACCATTTCTCAAACCTTTCTCTAATCTAAAATCTAAGATCAGTAATCAAAATCAAATCCCTGTAATCTCATTTTCAAAAATTCAAACCAAAGCCTGTAACCCAGTTTGCAAATCTGAAGTCTTCAGCCTGAATTTCTTTTCAATCTGAAATCATCTCAACAACTTAGTGTTTCCAGCAACATGCATGTAGTTTAAATAAGTAAAGCTCCTGCAACTCAAGTTTAAAAAGCAAATTTAAAGAGGCATGCAAGTTTAAAGTTTCAAAGCAAGGCATTCCGGTCTTAAGTTCAAAACTGTTTCAAGTTTTTCAAAAAAATAAAGGCTCTGTTTCAATGCAAATCAGGTGAGTAACATTTTTAACTTAAACTAACTTAAGTAAATATAATTGCTTGATTTTTTCCTGTGATAATCATGTTTGTAGTGATGAAATTCTCTGTAATATGTATAGTTTGGAATGCATGTATGTTTTGATATGTTATTGCCTGTTCTAGTATGCCAGTTTTAAATCCTGATCAAAAAATCAATGATTTCTTGTTCAAATCCTTATGAAAGATGGTTGCATGTGAATGTATAGATAGTTCTGCACATATATTGATATACAAGTGAAATTTTTGCTGTATGTATATATGGATGTTTTGTGTGCATGTGTGATCATGTTCTCTGTTCAGTTTTCTTCCAGATTCCAGAATTCCTTTTAAATCATTTACCAGTTGATCTAGCTTTTGTTAGGACTAACTTTATAAACAAAATATGTTTGAATTATCATAGACAAATGTTTAAAATTTTAATTAAGTCAAACTTCAAGCAGAGTGTCTCTGTAAACCAAGAAGAACAGTGTATGTTTAGGACAAGTGAAAATTTAAATATCTTAATTTATCAAGACAGGTTTATAAACTAAAACCTTATACCAAAACTTGATTTTTAAAGGAGAAATCATAATTTTTAGTTTAGTAATATAGGTGCAGTTCTGTGTTGAACTGAAAATGGATTTTGGGTTAGAACTGTCGATCTAGGAAGTTTGGGTGGCCAATATCTTTTCTGGGGGTGGAGTAATGATCGAAGTTACAGGGAAAAATAGTAGTAGATGAATTAAAGCTTTGAGGCAGTTGTGATTTTGAATCAAAGATTTTAACCCTAGTTTAACTAGATTAGGAAAAATCAATCATCGCGACATCTAGAATGGATCGAGTTCTTCAGGCTTTGGAGAGAGGGAAGCTTGGTTGTTGATGATGACATGGTCGGAGTTGTGGAACCTCTGGTGGTCAGGGTTTCGAAGACGAGGCAGTTTCCAGGAATTGAAGAACGCTCCAGTTTTGGGTTTCAGGCTCGTTCGTTTTGCTCGATTTTGATTCAAGGTGGGATTGTAAGATCTGGTTGGTCGGAGGGGTTGTAGGGGTCAACGGCGATGTGTCGGAGTCAGCTTCGTTGGCCGGAGCATCGTAGGTGGTCGGTGCACGTGCACGAACCCACGTTCGTGTCAGTGATGGTAGGTATCAGGCATACCCGAGTTTTGTTCGAATTGTTACGAGGGATGTTCGAAGTTTTAGGGTATTCGACTCGAAGTGTTTTGGGTGAAGTCTCAAGTACAAATTTAAGTTGCCAGGTTTTTAAAAACCTGTCAGTTTAAATTTAAACCTGAATTAAAATTTGTTAAGCAATATTTAAACAGGAATTGAAATCAAAATTTTAAAATATGGATTCAAGTTTAGTTTTGAATCTGTGATTTGAGATAAATAAGATTTATAAATTTAAATGTTTTAAATAGGTTTAAATGTAGTTATATTTAAATGTTTTAAATTTAAGAAGAAATTTGATTGAAGTACTTTTAAAAACTCTTAGAAGATATAAGATTTCTTTAATAGGTAAAAGTTTTAAAATTAGTTCTAAACTTTGTTAAAGACAAAATTTATATTCATTTTAAATCCCAAATTTAAAATGAAATTTAAAACTAAAATTTGAAATGGATATTTTCAAATGTAAGTAAGAATGATAATTGAACCATGAATAAGGAAATGTGTTATCTTAATAGTTTAAATCATTAAATCTTTAAGGTAATTAAAATGGTTTAATTAATTTAATTAATTAATGATTTGTATTAATTAATTAAGGATTTAATTTAATTTAATTAAGGTTTAAGATTAATTAAATAGAATAATTAATTTATAATTAAGGATTATAAATTGGAATATTAATTAATGATTAAGAATTAATTAATAAAGTAATTAAAGATTAATTAAGTTATGGTTAACACTTAATCAATTAAATAATTAAAGTTTAATTAATTGGTTATTAAGATTTATTAATTTGAAATTAATAATAATTAATCTAAGTTAATTACTTAAGAAAAGTAATTAAATAATTGTTAATGAAGGTCATTAACTATGGATTATTAAATAATTAATTTATGTAATTAATTTTAATAATTAATTAGATTAATTAATTTAAAGATAATCAATTATAGAATTTGTTTAAAATGAATTACTTAATGGAAGTAATTAAGAAATTAATTACTTATTGTAATTAATTAAGTTAATTTGATTTAGTTTAAGTTAATTAATTAAGTTTAATTAATTTATAATAATCAAGAAATGATTTGATAATAATTACTTAATGTAATTATTAAAGTATGATTATTTAGGGAAGTAAATAATAAGATAATTACTGGAAGTAATTAGTTGAATAAATGATTTTATTAATAGAAGTAATTTGAGTTAATTACTTTGAATAATTAATCAAGGGATTAATAAAGAAATTAATTAAGGAGAATTAATTTAGTAAATGAAAGTAATTAAGGGTAGTTAATTACTGATTGAAGATTAATCAAGGTGATTAATAAATGTTGTTTAATTTAAAGTTAATTACTTAATGTAATTAATTTAATTTAAGTAATTAATAATTAATTTGTAATTAAGGATCATTAATTAATATAATTAATGATGTAATTAAGATTGATTAATTAAGTATAATTAATAAATGAAGTGATTAATTAATATAATTAATTAAGGATAAATGTAATTAATTATAGTTGATTAATTTAATTAATTATAGTTAATTAATTAATGAAGTAATAAAAGGTTAATTACTATAAGTAGTTAAGGTTAATTAATTTAAGTAATTAATTAAGGATAAATTACTTGAAGGTAATTAAAAGATAATTAATCAAAGATGATTAATTGAAAAAGGTAATTAGAGGATAATTAATTAATTTGTAATTAATTAATGTTTAAGTAAGAAGGATTTATAAAATAAAAGTAATTAATTTAATTAACTTTAAATTAATTAGAGATGATATAGATCATTACTTATGGATGGATGATAATACTGAATGCTTTGCATTTGATTGATATCTCTGATGAGATATATGCTATATGATATGGATGTTTAGTTGAATTGTGATAATATGGATTATCTGATGATATTGATAATGTTGATTATCTATTGTGAATTATCTTTCTAAGTGTATAAAGATAATTGAATTTAATTGATTTAACCTTTAAAACAACTTGGCCTTAAAAGATACGTTTTGGATTTCGATGAGACCGGGATCGGGTTTCCGTATACCGGATTTCCAGGTCTGGAGACCCGAATACCACATCGATCCAAATTAACGATAGGTCGTGAATCAAGTGAAGATGAAGATTCAGAGTGCAAGGGTTATTGTCGTTAACTCTGAGGGTGATTCCAAAACGAGTGTAACGAGATAATGCCTTCGGTTTCGTTCGAACCCGGAACGAACTTGTATGGACTGAATGCTTTCAGAACATCGTCAGGTGGACGATGAGCATTCTAAGATAGATGTGTTCTTTTTAAAGGTAATCGTGACCTCAAGCCTCACAAACCGGGAATGGCTAAAACAGGGGAGGTGCAGCAAGGTTAGTGGGTAGCACCCAAGTAGGACAAGATTACCTCTGTCTAGATGTCCCTTTCTATTTTCGACTTAGTGTGTGCGGTTGAATCATGACAACCGTGGGGTATCTTGTGCGGGAATTATCCAGTAAGGGATGTTCCGACCTTGTGTTGCAGGGGATTGGGAGTGATCCTCGGTACGGTGATCTAGGCCACGTACTGTGACGGGCGGTACCCCGGTAGCCCTGCCATTGATGGAATCCAAACTCCAATAAGTGCCGTACGTTTTAGTTGTGCCCAACTATGTTGGAACGTGAGATGTAAGCATTCCAGCTATTTCATATTTATTTGAAAACCCTAGACCTATTATAATACAATCGAATTTCCTATCAAATGTTTTGGTTAGCGTAAGGTAAAAACTTACCCATATTTATTGGTGGGGAGTCTTACGTGATACCTTTTCTTTCAAAAGGTTTTGAAGTTAAACAAGTTTAACCTGTTACTCACACCAGACCCATGTCTGACCCAAGTTGTTTATTTCTGTTTTATAAACTCTTGGGTACTCAAATTTTTACGAGTAGCCAAGGGATTCAGGTTTAGCTTTGACGAGTAATCTGGAGGAGCAATGGAGCAGGAGGCTTCGGCGTTGTAGATATAGATAGTAGTTTTCCGCTGTGTTGATCTTTGTATTGATCTGTATTGTGTTGAGATGTAATAACTAGACAGATGTTTATAACTGTCTAGTATGTGATGTGTAATCTGTGTAACTCTGATAGATGATGTATATGATACTATGTAATATTTATGTGATATATTATATTTCGTTTCGTTTCCGCTGTGAGTATCTGTTGTTGTTTTCTTTTCTCTTCTTCTCTTTTCTATTTCTCACCCCTTTCTTTCTTACTGTCGATGCGATTTTCCGGGAGTGGAAAGTCGGGTCGTCACATTATAAACCCATTTTGTTCCAATTATACTTTTATCCTCAGGTCTAGGAACAAGTTCCCAAACATCATTTTTGGTGAACTGATTTAATTCTTCTTGCATAGCAAGAATCCATGAATCATCAGATGATGCTTCCTTTGGATTTTTAGGTTCAATAGTTGATATAAAAGCTACATTACTTATGTTATTTAGTTGATTTTTAGTTCTAACAACAGATTCAATATTACCTAGTATATTTTCTATAGGATGATCTTTTAATAGCCTAATTATTTTATTAGGTTGAATGATTTCACAATTAGTTTCATTAGGTTCATTATTTAAAGTTACAAAATCTTCTTCATCTTCTATTTGTACAGTATCTTTAAAATTTTCATCAAAAGATACATGCATTGTTTCTTCAATAGTGTTAGTTCTTAAATTATAAACTCTAATGCTTTACTTCTATTAGAATATCCGATGAAGATACCTTTGTCAGATTTAGGTTCAAATTTATCTAAATTATCTTTTGTATTAAGAATACAACACTTACTACCAAAAACTTTAAAATAAGCTACTATGGGTTTCTTATTATAAAGTAATTCATATGGTGTTTTATTAGTTAATGGTCTAATTAAAATCCTATTTAATATATAACAAGCTGTAGCGACTGCTTCAGCCCAAAAGTTTTTAGGTAAGTTACTATCAAAAAGCATTGTTCTAGCACACTCGTGAATCGTTATATTCATACGTTCTACCACTCCGTTTTGTTGTGGAGTTCTTGGAAAAGAGAAATTATGAGTTATTCCCTTTTTATTGCAGAATCTCTTTAAATTTTCATTTTCAAATTCGCCACCGTGATCACTACGAATATTTATAATTTTTAAAGAAAGTTGGTTTTGAAGTCTTTTTGTAAAAAAAATTAAATGAATCAAAAGTATCACTTTTATGTTTCATAAAAATTGTCCATGTAAACCTAGAATAATCATCTATAATTACAAAGACATATTTATTGTGATTTATTGATTGAATTTGAGATGGACCAAATAAATCTAGATGAAGTAACTCAAGAGGTTTTGAAGTTGAAATCATATCTTTTAATTTGAAAGAACTTTTCTTAAGTTTTCCTAATTGGAAAGAATCACATATACTCTCTACTTTAAAGTTTAACTTGGGAAGACCTCTAACTAAGTCAAGTTTTGATAATCTAGATAACAGTTTGAAATTTAAATGACCAAATCTTTTATGCCAAATCCAAGGGTCACTTGTATTAGCCAAAAGACATAAGTTATCATTTGAAACTTTCATACTAAGGATGTAAATATTTTTCTTCCTAATTCCTTCAAATATAATATTTGAATTTTTTATTTTCAATGTGACACTTATCTTTTTCAAATTTAATCTTGTATTCTTTATCACAAAGTTGACTAATGCTAAGCAGATTGTGTTTCAGATTCTTAACTAATAAAACATTAGAAATAGTAGGAGTTTTAGAGTTACCGACATTGCCGATGCCAATCACATATCCTTTTGAGTTGTCTCTAAAGTTAACCAATCCTCCATCTTTATAGATAATATCATTCGGCATATCTGGATTACCAGTCATGTGTCTTGAACATCCCTTATCAAGTATCCACTTATTCTTCTTGATTTGCACAGTTTGTCCATTGAGTGTTGATTCTTCAAAAGCCATATAACATTTTTCTTTCTACACAGAATAAATACTTGGTAGATAACTTGGTTTTCTATAATAATTATATGCAGACTTATGAGACAATGATGATTTGAACAGATTTAAACTAGTGTTAACAAAATCCCCAAAAATAGCCATTCTTTAAAAAAACTTTTTCAAAATTCAGATTATGAAAAACTTTGAAAACCTTGCTCTGATACCAAATGTGAGAAATGCGGATTACGGATCTTAAGGCTGGAATAACACTATAGGGGGTGAATAGTGTTTTGTGGATTTTCTAAATCATTTTGAAACTTATGTAAATTTAATTACCAACAAATGCAATTCACAGACACAGATATAATCACAGAATCAGACACAGATGCAAATAATAATAAAAGCAGTAAAGGAAAGAACACCCCGGATTTTATACTAGTTTGGAGTTACCCTACATCCAGTCCCGCATAAATGTACGGATTTATTATCAAAAATAATCTCCCAGATTACACCCTCGATTTCAAGGCCACGAGGTACACCCTCCTGTATTCGAGTCCGGGGCAAACTCTCTTGATTTACCAGGCCACAAGATCACCTAATCGATTTCCGGGGCAACAATCACACCCAATTGATTTCAAGGCTCAACCGCACCTTTTACTCAACAGTTTGATTTACAAATAATCATATAACTCTGAATAGCACTGAGATCTTACGGAGAGAGTGGTAGAGAATCAAACAAGAGATAATCAAGTTTGATTCACTTGGTATTTCGGCAGAGTATAGTTTGGAATTCTTTAGAATAAATGTGGAAGATGAAGAGAAGAGAATACAAATGAAATCTGGTTAAAAATTCATTTAGAACTACTAGTATTTATAGGAAATCAACAGCCATATCTATTCGTGAAAGGATACGACGAATAGACACTTATTTTGAAAATTTTAATTTTGAATTTAACGGACACCATGTCGACATGGGGTATCCCATGATGTCGACATACCCTAGTTAAAAATAATGTAAAATTTGTTTTGAAAATGATATTGAAAGGAAAACAAGATGAAATGATTCTGGAGTAAAATAAACTAATTTCCCTATGTTTTAAAATAAAGAAGAGTAGAAAAATATATTTTTAGAATGTATATATAAATTTGATTTTAAATCTCAAGTATATATATATTATAAAGAATATTTAAAAATCAGAATAGTTTTAAAAACAAACGAAGTTTAAAACAAGAGTTTATTTTAAAACAAAAACAAAGAATATTTTAAGGCTAAAACATTTTGAAAAGCAGTTTTGAAAATCATTTTGAAAAACCATTTTGAAGTAGTTTTGCAAGCTTCTTCATGCAGAATATCTCATTACATCAGGACTCGAGAACTTGTACAAAACCAGGATGTTCGTGGGTTTGTAAGCCACTTGTCGTAGGTTTGTAAGCTACTTGTCATGGGTTTGTAAGCCACTAAGAAGGTAGAAATGGGTTCCATCCCAAATGAAATATGGAATGAAGATTTCCGTGCTATTATAAAGTTTTAACATAATTCTAGACTCAATACTTATCTTGTACTATTAAAATCTTGAACTCTTGATAACTTGATTTCTTGATACTCATGAGTCTTCAATCTTGATATCTTTTATCTTTAAATTCATCAGTCTTGTATCTCTATACTGTACAGTCTTCATTCTTGGTACCTGCATGTTTATATCATGCATATACATATATATATATATATATATCTAAACTATAATGTTAGTATTTATATTTTATAACAAGTCCTAAGGTTATTGTCATCAAAACCATCCTTCTCAAGGACTAACAGTTAACTCACTCTTTTCCAACATTTCAAGTTTAAATAAAAAATCGGCATCTTTAATCGAACAACAAGGCAATGCAAATATTAATGGTAGTACAAGCAAACTTACAGAAAAGGGTAAAGGCACAGCAAAAGCAAACAGCATAGGCAGAGCTGTATGCAAAAAAGAAGTTACTTTGTGGGGTGAAAAATCTAGAGAACTTACAAACTTCACCGCACATTTCTCATTTGTCATCCAAAGGGAAGATAGTTATGTTCCTGGTGATGGCTTGACATTTTTCCTTGCAAAATATACTCCAAAGGTTCCAGCAGGATCAAGAGGCGACTTTCTTACTTTATACATACCTAAAGCTAAGTTTAGCAATTTCAAAAATTGTGTTGTTGTTGTTGAGTTTGACAATCACATGTTTATATGTTTATTCATTGTAAAAGGGATTGGGTCAAATCCTTTGTTCTTCAAGAAGGCTATAGTAAGACTTAAATCAAAGGACGACCTGACAGGTGAAAGGATGAACCAGATTAGCGACTTAAATGAAAGATTAAAGGAAGGAGGCAATGTTCGTAGGTGGAGGAAAAGAGGAATAGCGTTGAAAGGAGGAAAAAAGGACCAACATTGTAAGTTCTAGGGAAAGAAATTAGGGTTTTTGAGAGGGAAAAGAAATTTGGGAAAAAGTGGAACTGAGCGCAGGTATAGAGAAAAACACGCGAGATATTTTTGGTGGAAGCAGCGTTTTAGTTATATTTAATTATGTTTTGAGATATAATAAACATTTTGTATAAAATGCTGCAATTTAATGCAACTAATAATGAATTTTCTGGTACCGTCCATTCATTAAGGGTCTTGCTCGATCGACTCTCGAGAAGCTGATTGAGGGGATGGGAATGAGATTCCATAATTAGCCCCAAGTGCAGGTGGGAGATTGGTAGAGTTAGGGGTATGCCCTTGAGGCAATTATGTAATTTATTGTAAACTAATTAACTCTGTACCCAATTCTCATTCGTAATAAAGGTGTTTTTCTTTATGTTATATATTTGTTATAAATAATTAAATATTTAATTAAAATATATTTAACAAAAAATCCATAAGTGGTGTGTTTGTGATAGTAATTACAAATAGTTGTAATCATGAGTATGGTATCACAATATAATAAACACATCATTTTAAATATTCCTACTCAAGATGCATCAAGATTGGATATTGATGTATCCATTGAGACTAGAGTACGTAACGCTCTCCAAATGTTGGGCAATATACTACTCACGACTGCTGGGGGCACCAAGGGGTTACATACTGATAGTTATTGGATAACTATGGAATTATTCACTCAATATTTTTTTGTTAGTTCATATAACAAAGGTCAAATAGAAAATATCGTTGTGACTAATTTACAAAGTTCTCTCGATTTGAGAATACAATTGACCTTTAATATGAAAACTCCACTTTGATTGTAGTCAAATCATGGCACGACATCCATCTCCTCAGTTATATGAGGCTAGTATCATGGTCAACTCAAAGTCAAAATCTCTAGTCGTAGTAGCTTAGTTAATAATAATTGCTATTATTGAACCAAAGACTTTGTGTTTGGACTATACAATTGAATGTGGACGATATTGGAATTATGACCATTACTAAATTCCATGAGTCCAAAATGATACCGACGAAGAGAATTGGTGTAAATAATAGTCATAACCGGATAACGCTTAACAAAGTAAAATTAGATTTTACTAAAACTAAGTAAGAGATAAATTTGACCAAAATGTCACACCACCTGCCAAGTGACGTATAAACATTAACATTCGAATAGTTCGATATTAATCACTGACCAAATTTACACCTAACGAGTTATACAACCGAAGCCTTGAATACTCTTTTAACCAAATAATTTGATTGATTTGTAATTGTTATAAATTAATTAATATTTATGAAATATTAGTTATAAAAATTTATTTTTATTTGATGAACAAATATTATTAAATATATTTATAATAGTTGTAAATATATTAATCGATATACGATATTGATATGTGTTTAAATTAGATTTAAATGCAATATAATTTGTTTAGGTTTAAATGGGTTTGAAACCCATATGGAGACTTGTATATTTCGGCCACAATAGAACATAAATGAGGCGGCGGTAAGATGGCTAGAGGGGCTAGGGTTTGAATGGATAAGAGGAGAGAAATGTGGATCTTGATCCTAAGATATCTCTTCATTCTCTCCCCTATAAAAGCATCTCAACCCACTCTCGTTTTTTAATTTTTGTATCCTCCAATCCCCTTACTTCTGGCCGAATTCATCATCCCTCCTCCTCCATTATACAAGCTCAAATCAAATAAAATTAAAGTTTATTCGATAGTTGGTAGTCATTAGTTGAAGAGCTAGCACCTTGCTGGAATGGAAATTGGTTCAAGTAGTTGATTTCTTCGTTTCAAGTTGTATTAATAGGCTTTGGAGATAAGTAAATTTCTGATCTACAATTATATTTTAATACCTAAATAATTCATACATTATATATTCCTTTGTTAGTTAGATGACATTTCTAGTATATTGATATACCGTCATATTCACAATGGTTGTATGACTATATGTTTATGTTTATATATATATATATATATAATTTATTTTTTGACACACTCATGCCATTAATGCTAATTAATTTAATATTCATTATTTGAATTATATAAACAACATAATTTAAATATAATAAGTTATACTATATAAAATATGGTTTTATAATTATATACATTTAGTATCATACTTAAAATATTTTCGGCATAAACAAAATAACTTACACATACATATTTATTATTATTTAAATATGTTGTTTAAATCAACTAATTACATAAATTAATTATATCAACATATATATATTATATAAAATATGTTTTATATTTTATAAAATTAAATCAGCACCTGACATACTTTCGACAAAAAGCTAAAAAAAATTATATATAATTTAAATATTTAAATACTAACCAAAATTAAAATTTGAATTTAAAATTGATTTTAAAATATAATATTTAGAAATTAAACATTACTCGGATTTTTACTGGAAAATTTAAATCTGAAATTATCTTTCAAGTTTTTTATTATTAATTTTCGTAGGAAAATTTATATATATATATATATATATTTAAAAACTAAAAAAACAATTTTTGCCATGTGCGTTATAATAGGTATATATCTATTTTATATATTTTATTTAATTATATTTATATATATATTATTATTTAATTATTTATAAGATATTTATGTATATATAAATATATATTATATATGTTTACCTTAAAGAAAAAAGTTGATTTTGATTTTGAAACTTCAGTAGAATAAAAAATAAAATTTTGAACATAATTTTAATTAATTTCAAATATGCATATACATAATTATATATATATATATATTATATATAAATGATTTCAAAACAACATATATATATATATACATATAGTTGCAATATTTTGAATACATAATTAAAGTATATAAACATACATTCGGATGATATATCTGTATACTAGATGAGCTAACATGTCTGTTGCGGTGACACATGCACACACACACACACATATATATATATATATATATATATGTGTGTGTGTGTGTGAGAGAGAGAGAGAGAGACATGTTCATACATGATATAATATTAATTACATAATATAAAACTATATTATAAATTTAAATAACTAATGATTTTTTTTGAAAAAAAATTAGAAATGTTCGAAATAATTTAGACTTCATAAGCCCAATAAAAATCAAATATTGTAAGAAAATTTGAAATTCACTAATTTCTTCCACTGCGGGCTGGCAAAGTTTCAACAGTGTTGACTTGGGGTTGGGTCAGAAGAAAGTTAGAATGCTGGTTATTACTGAGCCAAGCCAAAATGTGAATGGTGCCTAGGGATGAGTCAACCGAGCCTCACTGCCTTACTGAATGGAAGGGATGGTTTGAGACCATCATGGACTTGGCCCGGCCTATGCGGGTCGGTTACAGAATAGTTGAGCTGGCTTTGATTGGGCCAGATTGACTAAATTTGCGTGCTAATTACTTGCGAGAAAATTGAGGAATGGTGTAGACTACACAAAAGGGTGTGTATGCATCGATGAGTAGGCTAGAGATTCACTCTTAAGCTCATAAAAATATATTCTGAAGGGTAGGATGTTTGAAGAGTGCATTTGTATGAGTTAATGAATGTACTAAACATGAAAAGTGACTTAATAACATGGTTTAAGGCCTTATTGGCAAAGAATGGAGTAAAGGATGAAAGAATTGCGGCTTGAGGCAAGTGCAAGAGAACGTCTGAAGAACCAAGGAAGCAACAAGGCTATGTTGTTGCATTAGGCGGGACTATAGTTGTATATAGACTCTCGTGCCGTGATTTACGTTTCATACGGTTTCGAAGAGCCGACTCAAGCCACTGAAAGCGCGTTATACGGGATACGCCTACTATCCATATATAGTATGGATACTAGTAATTATATAAGTAATCCATGATACCGCAAGAGAATTGCATAGCTTGCATACGAGATCTTGGAGCATGTTCAAAGAGAGATGACGACGGTCATCTAAAATAAATCATGTATCACTCATGCTTATTGTAGAGGTCGAGGTGAGATCTATATGAGTCTATTGCATTATGATGCGACTTAGAGTTTATGGTTTATTTAGATACTGTATTATTGGGGATTATTCTTCAGTGGGTAGTAAATGGAAGGCCAATCACACAAGGTGTCCTAAAGACTTCACCCGCCGCCGACTGGTGTATATATCTTATTGTAGACGATTCACGTTATCGTATTCTAGACGATTCACCTTATGTCGCATTGTAGACGAATTACATTATATTGTTTGGTAGACGTTTTAAGTATATCGTTTGAGTAGACGGTCTGTGATAGATAGTGGATGATACGATTCATTCGTGAAGTTTTCGTATGCTTTTTTATTTACTTGTCATTAGCGGTAGACCTTCGATATGATACCAATATCACTAGTAATCTCAGAGAGTGTAGAGTTACCTCTGCACTTGTATACTATGACATATCATAGTTACGCAATAAGGATTGTTATATTATTTATGATAGATGGTGTTGACAGCATTTAGTGCTACCCTTGACACCCGTGTACGAGTAGTATAACATGGTCCTTATAGGCACATATGATTTTCTAGTATTAGTAGTATACTAGGATATGTTGACTTTTTGGTTATAAGAGGAGTGGGTGAGGTATGATTCTATATCCATTGAAATGAGTTTACTTTACTTGTTTATGGACAATTCAAATTACCCCTGAGCCACGTTTGTCCAAAGGGCCGATTGTATCTTTATATCTTCCGGTTTATATATATATAATTTCGATATACAATATTTTGAGATTTTTCCCTTTACACCGGGCTTTGAGTCTGACCCTCATTTTGTGTTTGTCTGTTGTGTCATGACAACTCTCGGGTATTCGATTGAGTGGTTTGTGAGTCATGTGCTTTTGGGGATAGGCTAGCAGGACAACAAAAACTATTTGGAGGCACAGCGTCGATGTTTTTGATATATATACTTGTGATGTAGTAGTGTATGACAGACATGTATTTATATATGAGATTTGTATTATATATTATATACAGAACTTTGTATATATGGAGTTGGGATATTCTGGTTTTCTGTATTGACATTTATATCAGTTGCTTTCTCTATTGCAATCTCATATACAATGTTGATCATATTCTGTTCGTGTATACCCAGTATATTATATGTTATCGTTCGAGTGAGATTGTATCGATATACTTTGTTTGGAATGTTGAGTTTTAATTTTACCCGGACGAGCTGTCTTTTGTTGTCTTTGGGAGTCAAACATTGTCATTTGACGTTGATCATTCAGGATATTACGAAGGACGTGTCGTCATATGGGTTACCCTAGGCAACTCAAAATCTAAGTCCAAAAAATTGGAAAAAAAACGACAACCCAAAGAATTAATCTAAGGATCTCACCGTTGAACAATATACTCGCTACTAGTTGACGAAGTAGAGTTTTCTTAACAAAAAATACAGTAGAATATTAACAAGCACCATTATCTCAGTGATTAAGTGATTTGACTTTGGTGCGAGAGTTCACAAGTTCGAAACTTGCGTAGCGTGATTCGAACATTTATTGACACATGATTTGTGGTTTGTTGTCCCAGCGACATATTGTATCTAAGTACCATTTCAAATTCAAAAAAAAATACAGCAGAATATTTATAACTTCACATTTGTTTAATAATTTGTCTTCCCCCTTGTTGCTCCTACCTAGGGGGTTGCCCTATGCGGCCGCTTGGCCAGCTTACCCCTAAAACCAGGCCTTTATGTAAACATAGATCAAGGCTATCCATTTGATTCTACAATTAGTTCACATATTGGACGTGAACTGAGTAGCGTACGTAAACATGCAAGTAACTGCCACTTTGAATCTATTAGTTCTCATGATCACATTTGCTTGAAAGTATATAGTAACAATCTTTTATGTAAATTAGCTTACAATACGATCCTACTAGTGCATATTTGGCAATTTTAGACTCATATTCAAGTATTACTTTTGAAGTAGGTACAAGTTAAGTACACAGACAAAACCTTCTAATGCAATTCCTAACACCTGAAAACTTAGAATATCCCATTCATCTTTTGCACCTTCTATTTGATATTTCATGTTGTTTTGACAAAATAGCAAATTTTCGCAGGGGACATTTTATATTATATTGGATATTCGCATAATAACAGTTATTTGCAATGACAAAGCATCTCAGGAGAGTGGATGTCATAAATCATGTATTGGTTACTACTTCAATTGCACTTTCATCCTAAACCAAGAAATTACAAAATATCGAACTATATTTTCAGTCTGTTGCCTTGCTATAAATATTTACACAAGACATCACAAATGTGATGCTACTGATTTTAGGTGATAACAATTCCATGTAACTTCTTGTTAGTTTATTACGTCCTAATCTTGCACCAGATTTTGCATGGGAGTACTAGCTTTTTTTCCTTTCACTTGATATAAAAGAATATCGACGTACAAAGAAATTAATGAACTGTACTGAAATGGTAAAAAAATTTGGGCTCAATATACAGGTTAAACGTTCAATTTTTACATTAATTCAAAGAAGTAAGGTTATCGTGCAAGTGTTATAAAAACATTTAACAAATCACGTGAGTGTGAATATGTGTAGAGAAAGATGATGCCAACAAAAATAGTGTGTGAATACGAAGGAAGAACAATATGATGTTTATGTGGTTACCTGGTCCCCTTGTACATTTTGCATGTCTGTCGAGCAAACATAAAACGCATGTGATATTTAATGGTTCTGCACTCATACTTCTTTTCTTCTGTCTAACGTTGTTATAATTGCACTATGGTGGTACTGTCTAGTACGTTTTTAAAACTTTCGGTGCTATTACGGTTTTTAAAGCTTTCTGTGCGCCAATTGTACTGTCCGGCCATGGGTTAGATATGGATTACCAACACGGACCTTTTGTTGGTTGCTCATTCATTTCGTATTCATGATCTACACTTGTAATTTTTTGACAGTATGTTTTATTGCTATTAATTAATTCAACAAAATGTTAGTCCTTTAATACTGGTGTGGACAAAAATATATTTTGAACCAGAAGCAATAATCAATTAAAACGTAACCGCAATGAATGAAGTTGGATTTTTATTTCTTACATAACAGATTGTTTAATACAAAGCTCAAAAGGAATGCCAACTTTTGAATAAATTTTGTTAATGCCAACTTTTGAATAAATTTAGTTTCACAATAGCGCTTTTTAAACTGAACATATATACATGAATAGACGGCAGACTAAAGATCGTCTCCACTGACATGTGAACTTGCTTAAATTGTTTAGAACAAAATTTTTGGAGCCTATAAATGCATTTTTCAGAGAGGCAATTAAATTATCTCAGCTTATCAAATAATATCTAGATTTCCTTTAATTGCTCATAACCCAGCTCTTTTATGCTGCCTTCAAGTTGTCACAAATACAGAACAATATTATAAGGATATTCACATGCAGCCTAGACTAAATTCACGGTCTATAACTAACTGTAATGAATTCCGGGTAATTTTTTAATATTTAACTAGCTTTGAATCTGATTATTGAACTACTGTCACAATCTGATAGCAACAACAGATAGTAAATAAAGCTGAAAATACAATGTGTGGTACATGTATCTCTAAAATTCATGTGCTGCCACTCTCTTGTGTGTACTGTGTACATGCATGTATCACGTTACTTAATTTTTATAACTCACGCTTTGGCGTTAAATTCTGTGTGTTGTTTTGGCAGTTTTCACCCCTGCATCCAGCTATTTTTCTTCGGTACAAAAAATTAACGTAAGCCCATTTTCATTTGGATGTCTCGCAGGATTAGAACAAAGATCTTACCACTTGAGCTAGTAGCCCTTGACAACTTCTCCCGTCTATTTGTTATCATTCAATTGTGAAAGTAGTAAATAATCTCAACAGCTATAAGTTACTATTTTCCAACTAATACAATTAAAGTGTATTAAAGCTATATAAAAAAATGGATCAAAAAAATCTTATAGCAAAAGATCTGCGCCTGATATTATGTAGTGCAGATGTAGAAGAGTCCTTTTTGCACGGATGCAACTTATCGATCTCTGTTTTTCGTCTTTCCTATGCATTCCTCTTCTTTTCATTTCAAGACCCTTTATATACTCCTATAAATGAAGCTTTATTTCTTCATAATTCAAGATCATATATATCTAGTATTCCATTCAAAATCTCCAAAAGAAAAGAAAAGGATTATAAGAAAATGGGAGTGAAAATAAGCAATAGACTGCCACAAGTAGCAAACATAAAGCAAATACTGAAGAGGTGTTCGAGTTTAGGAAAATCAAGCAACAATAGAAGCGAAAATGAGTTGCCGATGGATGTTCCAAAAGGTCATTTTGCAGTGTATGTAGGCGTAAACAGAAGCAGATACATTGTACCCATTTCGTATTTATCGCATCCTGAGTTTAAGAGATTGCTGCAAAGAGCAGAAGAGGAATTCGGTTTCAAGCATGATATGGGAATCACTCTTCCTTGCGAAGAAGTTACCTTTAGGTCACTAACTTCCATGCTTAGTTAATTGTCTTTCATTCTGTCCTTTTCAGATTTTCTTTTATCTTCTTTTTTATTTTAAATAAAAAAGAAAAAGAAAAGGAAATATTAGTTAAAGCAGATTAACTTGTGCTCCGGCAATAAGAATTATACACAGCTGGATTGTTACCAATGTAAGATCATTAGATTAATCAAAAAGTCAAAATGATAGTTCTATTTACTTCTTTTTGTGATATTTCTTTAGTTACCCGTTTTATTTTCAATAGGATATGTAACCGTTAGCTGAATGCATAACATATCTCTTACATGATCTGAAATATCTGAATATCTTGCTATACCTTTAGAATCTTAGATACGATCGTCGGACTGCTCATATTACATTTATAGAAACAAACGTGTTCAAATTATATCAAATTCACAGTCAGTTTAAGTAATTATTAGTTTAAACCTAACATTTAATTTCCAGTGTAGAGTAAAAAATAACTTAAGAAAGTAGGATGGAACCGTGCTTCACACACTGCTCGCGATTTCTGTCTCGCGATTTTCTGAGTTTTTCGCCTTCGCTTGTTTTTTTTCTGCTCGTTTTAGTGCTCTGGTTCTCTGCTGGTTGTTTTTCTCTGAGGCGACTGTTCTCTCGACTCTCGTCGCTGCTCCTCTAGGGTTCGGTATTATGGATTTGGGGGTTTTCCTATTCCGTGGTACTTTCGCGATTTCTTGCCCTTCCTTTGATAGCATTGCCGCAGCGCTTCTGGAGGTGGTGGCTCCTCCTATTTCGGTATGCTTCTCCAGCTCTGATTCGATTGAGGTTGGGGTTTTCTCTGTTAAGGCTTTCTCGTTACTAGCTCGGTTCAGATTTCTTGTGGTTGATGGGTGTTTCTTGGAATTGATCCCCGATTCAAGTGCGTGTTTATCGGCATCAACTCGTGGCTCGTTCGCTGCTTGTTCGAGCCCGGTGCCTGATAATCTGCCTGAGTATAGGGCGTATTGTTCCAGCTTGGTTTGGCCTTTCGGAGGTCCAGATCTCACTTCCCGTTTCACACCGAGTCTTTGCTTTGGGAATTTGGTTTCTGAATTGGCATTTTGCCAGTCGGATCTGATTTTTGGTTCGTTTGCTGATGGTTCTGTTAGTGATTCCGCTGGCATCCTGGCTGTTTGTGGCTCCAATACGACCAACAGCCGAGAGTTCACCACTCGGTTTGTTCCGCAACTGTCGTTTGTTGGGGCTGCAGCGGCTGTTGGCTGCCCGTTTGAGACTTCGTTCGTTTTTGGTACTGTGGGTGAGTTAGGTGCTGCCTATGATCTAGGGGAGATGGAGTTTTCCACCTGTCCTCTTATAGCTGCTTGGCCAATGGATGCAGTGGTGCCTAGCGGTGCCCTCTTGGCTTCGGCCGCACCTGATGTGGCTATTTTTGACAGCGTTGAATCGGTTTTGGCTACTGACCTTTTGGTGCTCTCCTCTATGTCATGCCCGCAATGTGTGATGGTTCCTTCTCCGCCCGTGCAGGTATGTGAGACCTATTGCAGCCCGGTATGTCCCCCGTTCTCCTGTTTCTTTTCCGTAGTTATATGTGATTTGTCTCTTGTTATCTGGTTGTCGACCGATGTGGTTGGCCATTGTTGTTTGAGCATTGACACTTGTCCATGTGTGCTCCCTGACACTGCCGTATCGTCTGTGAGCGGGGGTGTGTCAGGTCACCTTCTGTCGATTGATTCGGATCTGTTGGGTTTTGTTTCTAAGTGGGGTGTGTCAGAACCAAAGAGGGATTCTACCTGTTGGATTTTGTTTCTGAGTCACTTCGACTCCAGCTCTGTGTTGCTTGTGACTTGGTTGATTTCTCGTCTCCCGGTATTGTTAGTATTCTGTCGGGGCCATCGAACAGTTCAGTGGGCTTGGAGCGATTGGCGAGGACGGTATCCTATTTCCTTATCTGTGCGTATAGTGATCGTCTGTGATCACTATACGGACAGCATGGGATACTGTCAGCTTTCGGCGCTCCGTTCTTCTGGTCCCGCTGCTTGGTGCGCCTCGCGAATCTTACCTACTTTGCGGGGCTGTACTCTTAGTGACAGTCTCGTTTTGGTAAGATTCCCACAGCAAGATGGGACGCATCCAGATTGCTCCCTTACACTTGACCGGTTTTATTTCTGTATACCCCGTGTCGCTCTTCCTTTTCGTATCCATCCGGATCTAGACCTGCAGTTTGTTGAGTCGGGGGTACCAGATGCTGTTATCCCTTCCTCCTCTTTCATCCACCTTTTAGCGGCTCCTATCTGCCCCGCTACTGATCGGATCAGGTGGCAGTATACTGCACGTCTGATTCGTCTTCCCTATTGCTTACGATTTTCTTCTACTATTTCTGCTCCTTCTGTTCCTTCGGGTCCATCTTCTTCTTACTGCTCAGCAGAGTGCTCCCTCCTCTCTTCTTCTTGCTCTCTGTCCATTACCATCCCGATGATGAGTAAGGCAGAAATTGCGCTTCTGAACGCGCGCCTTGACTGTCTGTCCAGGAACTCTTTTTCGGAGGCTGCTGGGGCTTCTCGGTTGGCCTCGACCGATAGTGAGGAGTCCTCTGTAGCTTCTTCTGAGCCCTCGGTTTCTTCTGCTCGTCCGTCCCGTCGCAGATTTCGTAGAGTCCATTCTACGCCTCGCACCATCCGTACACGCTCTATAGCGGCGTCCGAGCAGGTCGACAGATCTACTCGACACTCTCTGTATCTTGTCTGAGCTACATCGGTCATCCTGCTTGTTGTGGTCTGCTTTTTCCTTTTCTGCTATTTTCGACATGTCGAACTTTCTCTTCTGGAACGTTCGCGGTATTGGCAATGATGCATCTTTGGCTAGACTTAAACGCCTTGTCCGGAAACATTCGGTGGGTTTGCTTGCTATTCTGGAACCTTTTCTAGATCCGGTGGGCATAAACAGTACCGTGTTATCTTTAGGTTTTGGCGGGGGGTCTGCCAACGTCTCGGGTAAGATTTGGATTTTATGGTCCAAATCTTACTCGGTCCACCCTATTTTTGACTCGTCTCAACTTTTCTCAGTAGTCTGCTCTTCTTCTTATTTTGCTTCACCTTTTCTGTTTTCGGCTGTGTATGCCAAATGTGTCCGTTCGGAGAGGCTATCTCTTTGGACGGACATTTTAGGTCTCGGTTCACTGGGCTTTTCTTCCTCCGTGGTAGGCGGCGATTTCAATATCGTCGCATGCCAGGCAGAGAAACGGGGCGGAGCAGCCATCAACCGTCTTGCGATGGCGGATTTTAACTCGTTCATTGTCGGATCTGGTCTCTCCGAACTCCCGTTCGTGGGATCGGCGTTCACCTGGTCTAATAACCAGGTTGGACCTAGTCGTATCCTATCCAGGCTAGATCGGGTTTTCGGCTCGGAGGATTGGTTTCGCTTACCTTTCTCCTTCTCGGTTGTTCATCTTCATCGGACCTTCTCTGACCATGCTCCTCTGTTAGTTCGATGCTCTCCTTTCTCTCTGTCGGGGCCCTCTTCTTTTCGCTTCCAAAGTATGTGGAAATCTCACCATACTTTTCATCAAGTGGTAGTTGATTCTTGGTCCGTTCCCATCGTTGGTCCTCCCTGTTCTGTTTTCAGTCGCAAGCTGAAGCGCCTCAAGTGCAGTCTTAAGGCTTGGAACACGAACGTTTTCAAGAACATTTTCGATCGTGTTCGGGCTGCCGAAGAATCTCTTATCAATGCTGAATCTTTGGTAGACGAGTCTCCGTCTTTATCCAACAAGGAGGCTTGGGCTTCGGCTCAAGCCTTCTTTGCATCGGAACTTCGTATTGAGAATGACTTCCTTCGCCAAAAGGCGAGGGTCAAGTGGGTGGTAGAGGGCGACGCGAACTCCAAGTTCTTCCACTCTCTTATTCGGAAGAAAAACAACCTTCTTTCCATTCGGGAGATCTTGCGCCCTGATCTATCATTGGCATCCTCGCCTGAGGAAGTCAAAGATACAATTGTGACTCACTTCCAATCCTTCTTAGGATCGCCGTCGGTGGCCGAAACCGACCCTTCTCTTCTAGCTTTCATCCCCAGGTTGGTTCTCACGCCAGAAAGTGATATCCTTGCGGAATTCCCATCGCCGGAGGAAATCCGAGCTTGCGTTTTCGCTCTTAGTAAGGATAGTGCTAGCGGCCCCGACGGGTTCAACGGTACCTTTTACCGTTGTTGTTGGCCAATTATCCAGGCTGACTTCTGTCTTGCTGTCCAGTCTTTTTTCGCCGGTAGTTCCCTCCCCTCTAGCTGGTCATCCACCAACCTTTTTCTCATCCCTAAATGCGACCTGCCGCGTTCCTGTGGCGACTTTCGACCCATCAGCCTTTGCAACTTCTCAAATAAGGTTATTTCCAAGATTTTGGCTAGCCGTTTGGCCCCTTTCCTTGAGCATATTATCTCTTCGTCTCAAGCAGGTTTTGTTAAAGGGCGCTTAATTTCCGACAATGTCCTGTTGGCTCAGGAACTTATTTCCCAGATTGACCGGAAAGTGCGAGGCTCTAATGTTGTCTTCAAACTGGACATGGCTAAGGCCTACGATCGTATGTCGTGGTTTTTCGTCATAAAGGTTTTGAGAACTTTCGGTTTCCCGGAAACCTTCATTGACCTTGTTTGGAGGCTTATCTCCAACTGCTGGTTCTCTGTGCTCATCAACGGTTCGACAAATGGGTATTTCAGGGCTGGGCGAGGTCTGCGCCAAGGAGACCCGCTATCTCCTTCGCTTTTTGTGATTGCGGCTGAGGCTTTCATCCGCGGCCTACATACCTTAACGATTTACAATCAAATTCAGCGTTTTGGTATTCCTAGGGGCTGTCCTCTCATTTCGTCTCTGTCGTTTGCTGATGACATTGTAATCTTCTCTAACGGTAGTCGCTCCTCTATTCGAAGACTACTTAGTTTCATCCATCTATACGAGAGATCCTCCGGTCAGCTCGTTAACGCTTCTAAAAGTTGTTTCGTCCGTGCGAAGGATTGTTCCGCCTCTCGATCATCCTGGATTGAGACAACTTCTGGTTTCATCGAAGCCACGCTTCCTTTACCCTACCTGGGTATCGTTCTGTACCGTGGTAGGAAGCTTAACGCTTATTTCGACCCTTTAGCTGACAAGGTGAGGGGTAAGGTCATTCGTTGGAATGCGGCTCTTCTTTCTCAGGCTGGCAGACTGGTTCTCATCAAGTCTGTGTTAGATTCGATGGGAACTCATGTCTTCGCGACTATGACCCCAACCTCCTCTTTCTTTCGGACGTATCGTTCCTTGGCCTCTTCCTTTTTTTGGGGCAACAAGGTAGACGATCGTCGCCATCACTGGATCTCGTGGGACACGGTTTGTCGCCCCAAGAACGAGGGCGGATTGGGGCTGCGCAACCCCAAGGATATTTGCTCTGCATTCGCTTGCAAACTGTGGTACAGATTTGGTACTAACGACTCTTTATGGTCCTTGTTCCTTCACGCTAAGTACCGTAGGCTAGCGGGCTCTAATTATTCGGGTTGTCCGTCCTACGCTAGTGAGACTTGGAAGCACATGCAATCAGTGAAATCTTTATCTGATTCCCATGGCGGTCTTTTAGGCTGGGACGGTGCCCCGTTTTCCATCCTCAGAGCTTGGACTTCGATTAGAATTCATTCCCCCATCCGTCCTTTGTTTTCCTTCATCTGGGATTCTCGCTCTCCCCCAAAAGTATCGACCCTGATGTGGCGTATCCTCCATGATGGCCTTCCATTAGACGAGAATCTCCAACGGATAGGCATCCCCTTAGTTTCCCGTTGCAGTTGCTGCGACAGTGGGGATTCTGAATCCTTGAACCATTTATTCTTCGCTGGTTCCACAGCCAGATCTTGCTGGAACTTCTTCGGAAATTTGGTAGGTGTTCGAGGTTTTACCAGATCTGTTAACGATCTTCCATCAACCTGGTGGTCTGGGAACTCCAGGAAATCTCTTCGTTCGATCATCCATCGATTGATTCCTTGTCTCCTATGCTGGCACATTTGGTGTGCTCGGAACAAGGCTATCTTCGATAGTTCTCCTATGGATCCCGTGGTCATTATTCGGCGCGTCAGGAATGACGTATTCCTTGCTTTCCGAGGTCGGCCTTTCAGGGGGCGCTTGAGCCCCGGTAGCCATCATCTAGTGGGTCTCTTGTCTATTACTTGTGCGCAGAGTTCCGCTAGAACTGGCGTTGGTTGAGTGTTTGATCCAATCGGAGCATCGGAGCGTTGGTACTCATCCGACGTTCTTGACTCTCTCAACCCCCCCCCCCCTTTTTGGTTTTGATGTGATTGCTAGTTTTTTCAGGTTCAGGTTTTGTAAGGAGTTTTGGTCGTTATCTTTGGCTGGGGTTGTTTCCTTCGATTGCACTACAGTGTTCCGATCTACTTTTCGGCTGTAGGAATTCGGAGCTCATTGGGTCTTGCTGTTTGGATGGTTGGGTTTGCTTGATGGCCGCTTGCTCTTGGTCTCTAGGATTACAGTATTTAGGCTTGCGGATCTTTACTGGTATTATCTTACTCGGTTGGCGGGTGGTTTTCTATCTGGTGGTCTGGCCTACACCTTTTTTGGTGTAGCGGGGATGATGGTTGAGCGGTTGTTAGTTACTTCTTCTTCAGCATCGTCTTATGGTGCTGCTATTAGCTTAGCTTGTTCTTTTTCATCTGTGTTTTCTTCTGTTTTTTTCGAATTGTGGGAGGCATATTTTGTATGTCTTGCCGTGTTTTGTGTGCCGTTGGAGAAAGGCTTGTTTCTCCTTTTTATAATAATACTTTCATTTTAAAAAAAAAAAAACACACTGCAGGCAGATGCCGGTATTGTTGCGTGGTTTGTTGCTAGAAATTGTAGTGTAGATTTTGCATGATTATATGAATAGGTAGAATCAACAACCATAATGGTAATATTTTAGATTTGCTTAACTGAGACAGGAATAAATAAGTCTAAGCGTTTCACATTCTTTGATCCAGAGAAAATAAACAATAGTAGTTTATACAAAATAATCACAATAAGAAGGAAGACAGAATCAACATACTATGCTTATAACATCTTACTGGATAAATATTACAAAAATTATCAAATAAAATATATAAAAATAGTATTCATTGTTATACGTCTAGTATACCAAAACAGAGAATAATCAAATATAAACTTGTCGCACAAGTTTATAACTCAGATTTCCAGTACACTGGAATTCTGTATTAATTATAATAACAAAATGAATGTTGTAAATAAATTACAACAACAGCGTTATACTATTTTGAATAAATAGTATAACAAAATTAAAGGGTAGAATGTAAAATAAAAGTTCTAATCCGATTTTGTCTGAGGCTCGTCGTAACGATTTCCTTAAGAATTTTATTTCAAAATTCTCCCAAGATACAACAGACGTAATCTGCACGAGATTGTGATGTGTATGATCTTCTGTGTGATAGGACTGAATATGAATTAAGAGATGAAGAGATAGAAGAGATAATTCGGTTTGAAAATTGAGTGAGGAAAGTGATCAGGTTTCCTCCTTATTTATAGCCGAATTCCCAACGGCTGCATCCGTTGAGAAAAGTCGCACCTCTTCGTCAAAAAAGCGTTACTGTTCGCAACAGTCACTTTCTTTCATTTGCAACGCTCCAGAACTGTTGTTGTTTGCAACAGTCGCGTCCGTTCAGTTGCAAAACTCCAAAACCGTTGCTGTTTGCAACAGTCGCGTCCGTTCAGTTGCAACGCTCCAGAACCGTTGCTGTTTAAAACGTCGCGTCTCTTCATCGCATCTATTCATATTCAAACAGTAAAACTGTTCACTTTTATTTACCAAAAATATAACCGGGCATATTTTTGGTGATGTGGGATATATCTCATTCACCATCTAAAAGGAATTCCAACAATCCCCCACATGAATGATGATATATCTCTCCCTCACACAAAGTGTAATATCACACAGTTCATATGAAAATAATGCTATATCGAGGATAAGTAGATATTTCACTTTGAACTTTCCCTAGTTAAAACTTATCGGATATACTTGGCTAATCGGTGAATTATTTCATCTTGAACCGTCAGCCGTTATTGTATAACCAGACAATAAGCTTTACAAAGCATTATTTCCCTTCACATCCAATCTCTTGGTTGTGTTCATTTTGGTCCTGAACAATTTTTGGTTCTGCGAGTGTTTTTAGAGAATAAAAGCCTTTTAATATTCTCATAGAGCCGACCCAGCTCACCATAACATAGGTGATCGCAACCATTAAGAGTATCCTACATATACCCCACTTGTTATTTCCAAGATATGGTCAACATTAAAAAAACATAGTTTTAACCTTTAAATACTTCTGTAGGCATGCATTTATATTGTGCACCATAGGAATGGAGTTGGACTATGTCCACGCAAATGCATTACGTCTTGAGTTATTCAGAACTGGTTTGCCTATTGATCTTAGTCCGTGGGATCTCCAGTCGCTAGGATAGGTTTCCGTATAAGATAACTCTTTTTGGTTTAGGCTTTTAAACCCATTCCCCTCGATGCGAAGTCAATTTTCTCTCTTGATAAACCTTTAGTAAATGGATCCGCTAGGTTATCATTTGTTCTCACATAATCTATGGAAATAGTTCCATTTGAGAGTAACTGCCTAACTGTGTTATGGCGTCGACGAATATGTCGTTACTTTCCATTATACACAAAGTTGTGCGCTCTGCTTAGCGCAGCTTGGTTATCACAGTGTATGCATATGGCCGGTACAGGTTTAGGCCAAAATGGAATATCTTTTAAAAAGTGACGAAGCCATTCTGCTTCTTCGTCTGCTTTATCTAAAGCGATGAACTCTGATTCCATAGTGGATCGAGCTATGCATGTTTGTTTAGTAGATTTCCATGACACTGCTGCCCCTGCTAAGGTAAAGACATAACCACTTGTTGATTTTGATTCCTCTGAATCAGCAATCCAATTTGCATCACTATATCCTTCTAAGATGGCAGGATATTTTCCATAATGTAAGGAATAATTTGTGATATTTTTTAAATATCCAAGCACTCTCATTAGTGCTTTCCAGTGTTCCTTTCCTGGATTGCTTGTATACCTGCTCAGTCGACTTACTGCATAAGCTATATCTGGTCTTGTGCAATTCATGAGATACATGAGACATCTTATTACACGAGAGTATTCCAGTTGCATTACACTCTCATTAGTGTTTTTATGCAGTACTTCTGATGGATTAAAAGGTGTTCTCACTCCTTTAATTCCATAGTCTTGGAATTTTTCAATCATTTTGTCTACATAGTGTGACTGAGACAATTCAATTCCATTAGGAGTTCTTATTATTTTGATTCCCAAAATGACGTCTGCAACTCCTAAATCTTTCATATCGAAATTGCTAGTTAACATCTTCTTTATGGTCTCTATTACCTGAGTATTTGGACCAAATATTAACATATCGTCTACATATAAACAAATCATCACATATGATTGTCCAATTTGTTTATAATAAATACACTTATCGCATTCATTTATACGAAAACCATTTCTCATCATGACACTATCAAATTTTGTGTGCCATTGTTTTGGAGCTTGTTTTAGTCCGTATAATGATTTTACTAATCTACAGACTTTGTTTTCATTTCCTTTGGAAATAAAACCTTCAGGTTGCTCCATGTAGATCTCCTCATCGAGATCTCCATTTAAGAATGTTGTCTTTACATCCATTTGATGAATTTCTAGACCATAAATTGATGCAATTGCTATTAGCATTCTTATAGAGGTTATTCGTGTTACTGGCGAATATGTATCAAAGAAGTCTACTCCTTCTTTTTGACGATATCCTTTGGCTACTAATCTGGCTTTATACTTGTCGATAGAGCCATCTGCTTTCATTTTCTTCTTGAAAATCCATTTGCAGCCAATAGGTTTTATTCCAGGTGGAATATCAACAATTTCCCAAGTTTTATTACTTAGTATAACAAAATTAAAGGGTAGAATGTCGAATAAAAGTTCTAATCCGATTTTGTCTGAGGCTCGTCGTAACGATTTCCTTAAGAATTTTATTTCAAAATTCTCCCAAGATACAACAGACGTAATCTACACGAGATTGTGATGTGTATGATCTTCTGTGTGATAGGACTGAATAGGAATTAAGAGATAGAAGAGATAATTCGGTTTGAAAAATGAGTGAGGAAAGTGATCAGGTTTCCTCCTTATTTATAGCCGAATTCCCAACGGCTGCATCCGTTGAGAAAAGTCGCACCTCTTCGTCAAAAAAGCGTTACTGTTCGCAACAGTCACTTTCTTTCATTTGCAACGCTCCAAAACTGTTGCTGTTTGCAACAGTCGCATCCGTTCAGTTGCAACGCTCCAGAACTGTTGCTGTTTGCAACAGTCGCGTCCGTTCAGTTGCAACACTCCAGAACCGTTGCTGTTTGCAACAGTCGCGTCCGTTCAGTTGCAACGCTCCAGAACCGTTGCTGTTTAAAACGTCGCGTCTCTTCATCGCATCTATTCATATTCAAACAGTAAAACTGTTCACTTTTATTTACCAAAAATATAACCGGGCATATTTTGGTGATGTGGGATATATCTCATTCACCATCTAAAAGGAATTCCAACATTCATTTGTATAGCCAAAAGATATACATATCAATCGTTCAATCCGTGACACTGCCTTCACAGTTCTTGAAGACCCGTAGAATTTGTTATTGAGGTCAGTCTGTAAATATGCAAGAAAAATAAGAGATATTATAGTGCAACTTTAAATTGAGGTTAATTAGATAAATGGATATAGCTTATATCAGTATTCTACCTTAATGTCTTCCTGTGATCATTCTGAAATGCAATTATCCTCACTTTGTAAGAGTGGTGAAATACCACTTTGCTACAATTTTCTTGTGCACAACCTGTTTCCAAGATATCATGAGTTTGATAATACGCCCATGTCTAAAAAAATAAATAACTTTTTATTACTAATTCCAAGTTTATTTTCCCTTCACAGTCAAATAACCCAATGGACATGCATTAACAAAGCAATATGGATTTGTATATACATTTTTTTACATAATGACTTTCAACTTACCATCACACATATACAACAAACTAAATATCATAAAAAAGCAAAATTCCACCAATGTAAAATATATGTAAGTTAGAAAACTTGAGATGTATAAAATTGTAAAACAAATAGCTTTTGTAGCTTTTGTATTCAATACAGAATTCTCAGTACAATGTAAATGTAATACACAGCTCTTATTTATAAAATACATATTTGGCTTAATAAGAAGGCTCATGATCTGAAAGTAATAAAAGAAATAGTTGTAGCCCTTGGATCAATTGAACGGTAGAGATGATGCTAGCTTGGAGGATGCGGATTGCAGTGTAATATATTCACAAAAAGCACACGATACTTTAACTCCCCCACCTCAAACCCGATTAGGTTAGGGTTTGTGAAAAACAGGAAACTATGGCGGCGGCTCCTTTGAGAGAAGGCGATTCGACAATCCAGTGATAGCGGAATGTAGATCTGACATTATTCTGGTATGAAGACAACTCTTTGTGATCTCTGATGAGGATCGGCAGTGTCGACGTTGAGTTCGTCTCTAAGTCTTGTGAAGTTAAGCCTGGTCAAGGGTTTAGTAAGTATATCCGCCTTTTGGTGTGTAGATGGTATGTATCCGACTTTTAGCTTCTCTTTAATTACTTGTTCTCTTATGAAGTAAAGATCCAGTTCTATGTGTTTTGTCTTTGAATGGAGAACTGGGTTGGATGATAAGGATATAGTACTCACGTTATCACACCAGATTGTTGCTTTTTTGTTTGAGGTAATATTAAGTTCACTTAGAAGTGATTCTACCCACATAACTTCTGCTGTTGCACTTGCCACACACCTGAATTCAGCCTCAGTGCTGGATCTCGACACGGTGCTTTGCTTCTTTGCACTCCATGAAATTGGGTTTTTTCCTAAATAGATGCAGTAGCCAGATGTAGATTTGCGATCGTCAGTGTCTGTACCCCAATCAGCATCAGCATAAGCATTGATGTTGAATGATTGACTCGATTTTAGAATGAGTCCATGATTGATTGTCCTTTTGAGATACCTGAGTATTCTTTTTATAGCTTTCCAATGATTGTCTAAAGGATTTTGCATATACTGGCTAACTTTGTTGACACTAAATGATATGTCAGGTCTTGTGATAGTCACGTATTGGAGTGCACCAACTATACTCCTATATTGCTTTATATTTTGAATTGCTTCCCCCTTATATTTTGATAGTTGATGATTTGTGATCATAGGAGTTGGTAGTGTATTAGCCTTGTCCATTTTTGCTCTTGATAATATATCTGCAATGTATTTTCTTTGATTGAGATGCATCTCTGATGTTCCATATCTCTGAACTTCAATTCCCAAAAAGTAATTCAGATCACCTAGATCTTTAACAGAAAATTCTGAATTGAGCATTGCAGTAACTTTCTTAATTTCTAGTTCACTACTTCCTGTAATGATAAAATCATCAACATAGATTAGGATATAAGTGGTAGCAATATCATTGATCTTAGTAAATATAGAGTTATCTGATTTAAGAGATTTGTAGCCAAATTGCATAAGAGTTGACTTGAGTTTGTCAAACCAGACTCTTGGTGCTTGCTTTAAACCATAGATGGCCTTGTTGAGTTTGCACACCATCTCTTTGCTTGAATTGTGAGTAAATCCTTCTGGTTGCTCCATAAATACTTCTTCCTGTAATACACCATTTAGAAATGCATTATTCACATCTAACTGCGTGATGTTCCAATTTCTATTTAAAGCAATGGTTAGTATAATTCTAATAGATGATGGTTTCACAACAGGGGAGAATGTTTCAGAGAAATCAAACCCATGCTGTTGTGAATACCCCTTTGCAACCAATCTTGCTTTATATTTAGAAATTGAACCATCAGCATTCTTTTTTAATCTGAATGTCCATCTACATCCAACAATATTTTTGTTTTCGGGTTTTTTAACAAGAACCCAGGTTCCCTTGTTAACTAGAGCATTGTATTCCTCTTGCATAGCAGCTCTCCATTTATCATTTTGAGCAGCTTCTATGTAAAAGGATGGTTCATCTTGATTTATAGTAGTGTTGATAATTTTTGGTTTATGTATACCACATTTTGCTCTAGTTAGCATTGGATGAGTATTGACATTGTTTCTAATTGTGATGTCTGAATTATTTTCAGAACTATTGCAAGCCATGGAGTCATTGCTGGCATCTTGATTATTATTTTGGCTATTAATCTCTTGATTATCACTCTTGTTGCTGGTCTCCTGTCTTTGATTGTTGTTATCATCTCCCCAATCATCTTGCTCTTGACCTGGCTCCCTAGTGGGCATGGTGAGTTGAGGGCTGATGGTTGTACTTGTGGGCTGAGTTGAGGGTATAACTTTGATCTCATCAGGTAGATTAGGTATAGTAATCCTTGCATTTCTTATTTTTTCAGTGGTTTTAATTTCAGAGTTGATATATGGATATACATGTTCATTAAATCTTACATGTCTGGAAATATATATCTTTCCTTTATCATCTAGACACCTATACCCCTTCTGATTGTTACAGTATCCTAAGAAAGTACAAGATTTAGATCTAAAATCTAATTTGTGAGTGTTGTAGGGCCTTAAACATGGAAAACATTGACAGCCAAACACCTTTAGATGTTTATAATCTGGTTTGACCTTAGTTAGCACTTCTTGTGGACATTTAAATTTGAGATTTTTTGCTGGCAGTAAGTTTATCAAATGCACAGCAGTATTAAATGCTTCTGGCCAAAATTTTAAGGGCATAGAAGCTTGTGCTAGCAAGGTCAGACCAGTTTCGACAATATGTCTATGTTTTCTTTCAATGATCCCATTTTGTTCTGAAGTATATGGACATGTAGTCCTATGATTAATCCCTTTCTTTTCAAAGAAGGTTTTTAGTGGTAGGAATTCCTTTCCACCATCAGATTGAAAAGTACAAACATGATTTCCAGTCATGTTTTCAACTTTGTTAATAAATTGCATAACTATATTACTAGCTTCTGACTTTGTTTTTAGCATATAAATCCATACAAATCTAGAATAAGCATCTATGAAAGATATGTAATATTTGTAACCATAGTCAGAACTAATAGGAGCTGGGCCCCATAAATCACTAGCAATTAATTCAAGAGGTTTTGTGTAGCTAGTGTGTGAATCTGGAAATGCAAGTTTATGACTTTTTCCCAATTGGCAAGAAGCACATATATATGAGTCAGAAATATTACTAAAGGGAATGTTATTACTGGTCATGACATGCTTTACAATTTTTGCACTGGGGTGTCTCAGTTTATAGTGCCATAAATCGAAAATACTATTGTTCATGACATTCATTATACAATAGTTCCCTTTGTTTTCAGAAACATTTGAGTTACAAAAATCAAATTTGTACAACCCATTGTTTTCTTTACCCTGCAAAATGATTTCTTGAGTTAGTATATCTTTAACTATGCAATTATTTGGGTAGAATTCAAAAAAGACATTGTTATCTTTTGCAAATTGGAAAACACTCATTAAGTTCTTCTTAATTGAAGGAACCCTCAATAAAAATTTTAGAAATAATTTCTTGGGTCCATTTATACTTGCATTTCCAGTGTGTAATATGAACAATTTTGCCATTGCCAACAAGAAGGTTTTGTGTACCTTTATATTCTTTGTTTCCCAAGTTTAAGTTGCTGAGATTGTTGGTCACATGATTGGTTGCTCCATAGTCTAGGTACCAGCATTCATCACTGACATCATCTGATGTAGCAGTCTCAGTATTAAGTATCTTTGCTTGACCATTATTGTTGTCTTTGGGCATGTTAACTGCATTGATATTAGTATTGCTATTTTGTTATGAGGGAGTAAAATTCTTGTTGAATCTGAAATAGCATTTGTTTGCTCCATGTCCATATCTTTCACAGATTTGACATCTTATTTTATTATTGTTGTTGTTGCTCCTGCCACCTCTCCTGCCTCTGTTGGATGGTCCTCCTCTCTGGTAGTTATTGAACTGCCCTCTTCCTTGGCCTTGTTTGCCTTTGTTGTAAGTATAATTGACTGATATGTCTGAACTTACTGTTTTGCCAGGTTCAATTCTTCCTTCATGTGATAAGAGAGTAGAGTAGACAAACTGTAGTGAGGGAGTTGGTTCCATGGTAGAAATAATTGCAACAACAGCTTCATATTCACTATCTAGACCACTGATTATGTATAATACATGTTCTGAATCAGAAACTTTGTGTCCTGCTGAGGCTAATTGGTCACATAGGTTTTTGACTTTGAGTAGATATTCATTCATGGTCATTTCATTCTTCCTTATGCTTTGTAATTGCCTTCTATGATGCATGATTCTTGCAGATGACTGAGATGTAAAATTTCTTTCAATTGTTGCCCATACTTCTTGAGCAGTTTTGCAACATATAAGTTGTGGTAGAATAGATGCACTTACAGAGGACATCATCCATGCACAGACAAGACTATCTTGTCTCTGATGTGCTGTGTATTCTTGATTCAGCACCAACTTGTCATCACTATCTTTGAAAAATTTTCGTGGTGTAATTTTTGTACCAAGAATATAGTCCTCTAATCCATAACCTCTAATTGATGTCTCAACTTGTAATTTCCAGATCAAGAAGTTGGTTTCATCAAGTTGAACAGAAAGTAGTTGACTCTGAGGCTTGATGGTGGTCTTCATCAGATCATTAATTGGATCTGATTGAGTTCGACTGGGAGAAACTCTTGTGCTGGACATTTGTAGGCTTGTGGCTTCACCTTGACTCATGATGTATGATGAGAGACGTCAGAAATCAGGTATAAAGATTCAGCCCTGAAAATCTTGAATTAGGAATAAAAGAGAAAGTTGTGCAGTTGAATCTTGATCTTGTCTTGTGGACTTAAATGATGATTTCTCTTTTGAATGCTTTTCTGATAAGTTTTCTTGATGCACTCGAATTCAACTGAAACTTTTTCTTGATCGGTTTTCTTTTGAAATTTTTATACCACCAAGCTTTCATTGGTGATTAGATGCAGCCAGAGTGATGAACTGGCGAGGTACTGATCTCTCAGTGATGGCAGCAACTCTCAAATGAGAAGATGCTGAATCTTTGATGAGAGGAAGTCCAAGTGATGATACTGAATCTGATGGACTATGATCTCTGATTGTCAGGTGCAGTTAGCACATAACTTACTCTGATACCAAGTTAGAAAACTTGAGATGTATAAAATTGTAAAACAAATAGCTTTTGTATTCAATACAGAATTCTCAGTACAATGTAAGTGTAATACACAGCTCTTATTTATATAATACATATTGGGCTTAATAAGAAGGCCCATGATCCGAAAGTAATAAAAGAAATAGTTGTAGCCCTTGGATCAATTGAACGGTAGAGATGATGCTAGCTTGGAGGATGCGGATTGCAGTGTAATATATTCACAGAAAGCACACGATACTTTAACTTGTAGATTTAAATACGACTATGCATTCTACTTTTTCCCTTCATATTACTTGTTTATTACACATTATTATAACTATACAAGATATAGGTAGATGTGACGCATTACATATTGTATATACAGAACCCAATTAGGATGGATTAATACACACATAATAGTTTATCAAAAGTGAGATGTACCTAATCCTTTCTCTTTATATAAACCAATTTACAAAAAATCAAGTCAAAATGTATGCAAGTTTGGAACAAAATACTTATACATTAATTGTTCAAATGAAGGATACATATGGATCGTGCTCTTGAACTTACATTTTTGCATTTAGAAAGCATAGGTTAACAACCAAGTCCGCTCCGCACTTGCAAATATCATTTCCCTGAAGCAGTCCAAATGACATCCAGTTTTTTCAATTTGTTTTGTACTTTCATGGCTTGCCTCCTAAACCTCCATGAAGACTATGACTCTATGACTCATCCCACAAAACATTGTTTGTCCTAGAGTAAAGCCAAATCAAGACACCAGCAAATATATTACGCACCCCATTTTAAGAAATAAACATTTGTTACATTTTTATCCCTACCAAACAGATTCAAATTAAAAAAATTAAACTAAAAAACCCTAATCTTAAATAAAAACACAAGGAAGTAAATTTATGAGCTACAAAATAAATCAAGAATATCATAACATATTTCCATTTGGATCTAAAAACAAATTAATCTATTAATAGCAGTTTTAATTTGAATTAGTAGCAAACATAAAAATCAAATATGCTGCATTTATATTAGTAACAAACCTATATTGATTACTCAAAAGAGAGGAAGTGAGGGAAGTTGAAGAGGGTATTCATGGATTTACAAAAGGAATAAAGGATGAAAAAGGGTATTTGTGAAAATATTTGGGGATGAAAAGTATTAATAGAGTGCAAATTTTTTTAAGAAAATGGTGGAGTGAGTAAGACATTTTATGGGCTTAATAGATGATGTCGTCGTTGTATACTCCAAGCAATCAAAAATCATACCGCACCAACAAAAGTTATGCTAACTTGAAAATAAAAGGGGAATTAATTTAAAGGACAAAGATTTGTATATTTTTTGCCTCAAGGACACAACATCAATATTTTTACCACAAGGACAAACATTCTCCTAAAAATTATTCACAAGGACAAACATTTTCCAAAATTATTCATAAGGACAACAAAACTGTTACCGAGCTAAAAACTGATACCTAAAAACTGCTACCGGTAACTACAAACTGATACCTAAAAACTACTATCAATGACTAAAAACTGATACCTAAAGAAAGTTGTCCTTCAGGATAAAATATTGAAGGCCTGTCCTTGAGACAAAAACGCTGAGAAATTTTGTCCTTGACAATAATTTCCTGAAAATAAAACCCTATATTTAAATAGCTATGAAATTGCGAACAAATTATAATTTAGTGTCATATTCAACGTTGCATTGTAAAAAATATGAAAATTTATAAAAACTATTAATATAATTAGTTTCAAATTTAAAAATTATAGTTTCATTGCATACATTTAATTTCATTGTGGCTAACTCAAGATTCTCCAACTACACTTCTATTTGAAAGAATTAAGATCAAATTTCAGGACCGTAATAAATCAATGATGTTAAATAGAAATTTGGCCAATTGAATAAAAGATCGACATTAGAATTACAGCTGAGTGTAAACTAAGAAACCTTATATTTAACTCAGCAATTAAAATTGCCGGTGCAATTCTTACAATGGAGAGATTTCTTAATCTAACAATAGACAATAGTGATGAGATTGGAGAAGAATAAGTGAAGTATAGATGAAAATTTGGTGATGCCAATGGAAACAGCAAGTAAATTTTTGGTATCGAATGAAATAGGATAAATTTCAAATTTGGGCCAGTTTTAAAAACTAATTACAAATTTATGTCAGTTTTATAACTTATTACAAAAATAGACCACTTTGTGTCACATCAGCGCCACGCGTACTGACGGCATTTCAAATATCGTCAGTTTCTTTTTTTTTCTTCTTTACATAGTTCGCGGCATTTCAAATGCCGCAGCCTATTTTTTAAAAAAAATAAAACTCTGGACGGCATTTCAAATGCTGCACACTGAAGGCATCTTAAATGCCGCCAACTATTTAATTTTTTTTTTGTACCGGCAGCATTTGAGATGCCTCCAGTACGTCTGGCGCTGATGTGGTCAAAGTGATCTATTTTTGTAATAAGTTATTAAACTGACCTAAATTTGTAATTAGTTTTTAAAATTGACCCAAATTTAAAATTTATCCAATGAAATATAAATCAAAATTGCTAGAACACCCGAACAAGAACAAGGTATAACAACCAATTGTGAGATAAAACTGAGGGACTCCCCTGAATTCTGCATTAAATTTCAGAATCAGCTACAACACCCGAAATTGCTTCGGGTGTTGTAGCAAAGTTTTTTCTTGACATATTTCATATACACAATTCTTGAACCTATTTAGAATAATCAAATGCAGAAAAGTGTGTTTCCTTTGATAATGCAATAGAGTTATAAATCTTATGTTTGAATTATAATGTTATAAAAGCAAGTCAATAGTCTGGTCTAATTAAAAACATATTCATATTGGTAGTAAATAAAGCAAGCTGTCGCATATAACCTAATTTTGCTACAAATTTGTTTTTTATTTGTTCTATTCTTTCTTCTTCCATAATATTGATTACTTAAAGAGAATACAACTATAATAGAAGTTTAACCAACTAATATGTAGGTCCAGATTTACCCTTTTCACTGTCAATTTGCATAACACCGCAATATAGTAAGTAATAACATTATAGTACAGTGAGCGTCAGAGACGGAGCTAGGATTTCATGTTGACCCGGGCTAATAAAAATTTTGCTACGTCAAAATAAATACTAATACAATAAATAAATATAAAAATGAACATGTAAATCATTTTAACCAGCATTTATCAAAGTGCGGATAAATCGATTTAACAATTATAAAACCGTGGACATGTATATTAAACTTGACCGTTAAACAATTCCAATTAATATCAAAGGAAAAGTGATTACCGATCAATTGATTCAAAAAGTTTAGTAAATTAGGATTTTATACTGAGAAATGATATAAATTAAGTTTTATTCATTGAAAAATAACATATAAGTAGCACCATGACAATTTTAACAATAAAATTTAAATGTGAGATTTTTAACAAAAACTTTGATTTTTTTCCATTTTTCTTTTGGATTGCTCTAAAAATGAATGGATACTCAATAGGTGGGATGACCAATTTGTTAAATAGTTTAATAGACTAAATTAGCATTGACTTTGTTACCAGTCTTTTCCGTTGAAGTCTATGTTATAAGTCATTTCATATGTTAAAGAATATGGACCTGGGCTGTAGCCCAGGTATGCATAGACATACATCCGTCCCTGATGAGCGTTATACTATGATATAGTGTTAACTAATCAGAGTTAATTATAATACAGTCGGCTTTTCCACACAACATGCCACTATATTCCAATGTGAGGATAAACTACTTAATATCCCTAACATGCCAATGGATATTTTGAACGGTGCTATATTCCTTATAAATTTTGCTGTGAGCATAGTTCAAAAGATTAGCTTATCCCTAATCTTAAAGAAATTCCTTTTCGTCCCGATATATCTTAGGACAAAAATTCCTTGTAGCTACACTCTTGAATTTGCATTAGTTCATCCACTGGTTTTACAAGATTTGTTTTTTCGTTATAGCACAAAAACTTACGGTCAAGTATGACTATCCATGCAACTTAGAACAAATCATAATTAAATCTATAGTTGAAATCTTAAAATTTCACTGAATGGAACATATAAATTATAATTGCTTGGAAATTTGGTACAGAAGGCCCAAAACAATTTCAATTGGGCTGGAAATGTTTTTTGTGGGAAATGTGTATAGAACACCAGTTTTATGCAGCCCAATATATATTTTTGTTTGGTGTCGGCCCAAGTTTATTTATTTAGCTTGTGTTGCATGGATAGTTAGAGTTTGGCCTGGTTTCTCAAAATTTAAACAATGAAAGGATGTTGGGTTGAAACCAAAGTTCCAGCATCAAATCAGTGTTCCAGCCTAGGTAATATTTATTTAGGAGCGTTCAAGGCCTGCAAAATTATAAATTATGCAGCGGCCTTTAGTTTTTCAACATCTGGACTAAAAATACGCTTTTAAAAGCATATGGTCCAATGAATCCCAGTGGTTTCTTCACCATCTGCAACTAGCTTTTCAACATGCAGGAGTGATGTTATCTAAGCTCTCAATGCTGACGAAGCAACCGGTAGCCATATGCAATGTACTTTTGGTGGCATATGGAATGGTAGTGATGGGCAGAAGAATCTTTTTGTTACATCTTTCTTCCTCGATGGAGCTGCTGAGGTGAAACCCCACTAATTTTATCTTTTGTCCAAATACCTAATGTGTATACCTAACGAAGTGGAAAATCAGATTTTTGGGCAGCAAAAGCAGGACATCCAGTAATCTAGTCTATGAACAATCTCAACAATTCCAATTCAACAAAGAGAATAAAAGGAAAATCAAAGAGCGCAAATTATAGATAATAAATATAAAGGAAAGAACACACCGATATAACAAGGTTCGACTGTGCCTACATCCTCGGACCCAACAACCTTTAATCTTCTTCACTTCAAGAGGATGTACAACATTAGAAGAATATAAATCACTCAATATAAATTTCTCATCTACGAAGATATTTTGTGGAGAACCCCCTTATAGTCAAATACATTTAATATAGTCAAAATCTTAAATATATGTTTGTTATCATCAAAATGGGGAGATTGTTGAATATGCGTCCATATGATTTTTGTTTGATGATAATAAACATATATATTCATTTAAATGTATTTGCTATTGTACTATTTTATTTTCACAAATTAAATAGATATTTGCTGAATAAAATAAATAACACAGAATTTGAATTCAAACAGAAATTTTATTCAAACAAATATTTATTACAATTTTGAATAGTACAAATTCAAGCTCTCACTATATACATACAATTTCAGTTACAATACAATACAATTCATATTTACATCAGGACCTCACCACATATCACTCACACTCGTATTTATCTTCAACTTCGTTCCAGTTTGAATCCAGCATCTGAGCAATCTGCAAAAATACACACTGACGCAGTAAAATTGAAAAAGAAATATTTTTGCGGTATAAAATAAAATGTGATTTTGAAAATTTTTATTTGCCTCGGTTATTTGGGTTGTTCGTCATCATTTAATTCTGAATTCATCATACACGAACAGCTTGTGACATGCACAGTATATCACTGTACATGCCACAAGGCCGTGCACACCGATATATATATATATATACACTTGATATAGTTACAGGGACAGGTGAGCACAGGTCAAACCCAAATCAAAAGACGAGTTCAACTCAAGTGCAAAATAAATAAAGTCACATCACAAGCACAAGGTCAAACTTGAGCGTTTAAGCTGGATTCAACTGAGGTGAAAATTCCAAAACGCAAACCCAAATGTACAAGTGCAATCTCATTGAAACCAGAAGTACAAAATGGCTTAAGCAAAGTGCAATGACAACTGATCAGAATCAAGTGGAGATGAACACATACTAGCAAACATGTCTACCAGTGGACAAGTGCAATATCAAAGTGATGATATATAGATGCAAACAAATCACAGTGTCTAGACTCAACCAAAAAGACAATACACAAAGACAGTTCCAAGTGAAGTGCACAAGTTCAAATGCATTCAAGCCAAAAACCCAGTCGAAATACATGTACCATCAAGCAACCAAATGCATTCGAGAAAATGCAGACAGCAAATCAAACCAGACCAGACTACACAAATACCAGCAAAAGGCAACAGAACTCAAACCAACAGCATTGCAACAGTAAAACAAGTCTCGACCAAGAAAGGTTCAGTAACACAGCAAGCATGTACACATGAACTATATATGTGCATATGCATATGAACTCAGACTCGAGTGCTACCAGAACAACAAAATAACACTGAAAACAAATGTATAGCCACAACAATGCAGAAACTACTCCAGACGAAGATGTACAAACATAAATGCATATATACATGCAAGCAATCAAGTACAGCGGCCTCGAGAAGGAGCAGTTATAATCAAGTCAAAGTCGAAGCCACAGTTAAAATGTCGAAAACAGTATCAAGCTCGAACTAATCCAAAGCCAAAGTCAACAAGCCTGTAAGCATTTCAAACATTGAAGTTCCAGACAATTTCAAGTTCGAACAAGGCCAGAGTCAAGCACAAACAAAATCAACATCGAAGCCGTGTTTCAAATCAAAGTCAGAGACGTAATGACCAAGAAATCAAAGTCAAGTCGTGGCCATCACGAAATGAATCAACACCGTGATTAACAAGCAACGAAAATATATACGCATATGAACAAGTCAGAGATCATCTAAAACATTCAATCAAAACCATACGGCCGAGATAAGGCAATTGACGAATTCAAATTAATTCCAGACGAACGAGAATTTAGGAGTTCGAACTCTATTTAAACCCTATACATCATCGGCAAAAATTCAGAATTCGAGTTAAAAGCCAAACAGAGAACAATAATCGTTCACTCGAATCAAGATCGAGTTCAATCAAGCCAAAACCAGCAAAGCAAAAGGAGAAAATCACATACCAGTATCGTAGACGAACTCGATCAAGATAAGGAGCCGCGAACATTCGAATTGATCAAAGAAAGAAATTGAAGCATCAACAATAAATTCGACAGAGCGGCGCCTTCAATTTTCACAAGCCCTAATTTCGCAAAGAGGAACGAAGAAGATAGAAGCCGCCATTATTTTTAAAGGAAAAGGGACCGGATATTATTTTGTGATAATTTAGTTTAGGCCGTCATTCCTTTTATATTATTTTGGGCTTTAGTAATTTTAAATTAGGGTTTTAAGTTGTGTTTTAAATTTAAATTGTTTTTAAATTTGTATTTCTCTTTTAAACAATTGTATTTACTAGTCGTGTGACTAGGGGACAAACTACGTGACGTAGTTTGGGAATTCTCAACTCAGTGGCTGAGTTGTGGCAGGGTTTTGAGCGTAGAGTTAGATTAGTCAATAGCGGGTATAGCGAGTTTACGTGTGTAAGCGAGGGACTATCTAATTTCTAGTAGAAACCTTGGGGGTAGCACGTAGGCAGGGTTTTGCCGAAGCTGGATAAATTTTGTGTTGTTCTTTTCTGCTTTTATTATTCTGCTGTTATCTGTGCTGTGTTTATTCTGCTGTGATCTGTGTTAAAATTAATATACACTTCCACAATAATTTTTATAATTAACACTATCACCCTATTCACCCCCCCTCTAGGGTGAAATCGATCCTACAAGTGGTATCGGAGCTAGGAATAGAGTCAAATTTTTGATTTAAAAATTCGATTTTTCAAAAATCAATTTTTGTTTTAAAAAATTGAATTTTTAAAATCACTTCTTTTAATAATGCTTTTGCAGAGGGTCAGTCAATAGTTAGACCACCAATGTTCAATGGTGAATATGCTTATTGGAAAAATAGGATGAAAATTTTTCTAGAAACCATTGACGCTTGGGATATTGTTGAGACAGGTTATAGAACTCCAACTATAACTGTAGATAATCAGGAAATTAAAAAACCGAAGGAACAATGGACAGAGCTAGAGAAAAAATTACAAAATAAGCTATGAATTCTATTATCTATTCATTAGATCAAATTGAATTCAATCGTGTCTCACATTGTCTAACTGCGCAGGAAATATGGCACACACTCGAAGTGACTCACGAAGGAACATCTCAAGTCAAAGAATCTCGCCTTGCCATGCTAAGCAGCGAATACGAGAACTTCACTATGGCAAAAGAAGAAAATGTTAAAGAGATGTTTGGACGACTTTCCAATATCGTATACAAATCAAAAGATCTCGGAAAATCATACACAGAATTGGAAATAGTTCGAAAAATCCTCAGAGTCCTTCCACGAAGTTTTAAAGCAAAAGTAACTACCATTCAAGAATCGAAAGATTTGAAACAACTCAAAGTTGAAGAACTCATCGGAAATCTCACCACTTATGAGCTAGAGATGAAATTCAAAGAAGAGCGTGAAGGAGAAGATACTCGAAAGAAATCGATAGCTCTCAAAGGAACAACTGAAAGTGATGATGATGACGATGATGATGGTGAAGCAGAACTAGAGCTGTAGATAAGGAAATTCAAAAGGTGGAATCACAAATATGGAAATTCAGCTCTAAATCAAAAGTTAAAAAGCAGAATAGCCAAAGCACTAGACCACTCGGAAGAACAGAAGATCATCTGTTATAAGTGCAACAAACCCGATCATATCAAGCCCGATTGTCCACAAAATAAATTCAACCGTGGAAAGAAACAGAAAAAGAAAAGTTTTGCAGCCACTTGGGATGAAACAGACGAGGAAGATCAAAGCACTGGCAGTGAAAGTGAAAAAGCAGAATTGTGTCTTCGAGGTGATATAACTGATAGTGACGATGACGAGCCAAGTGAGGTATCAAAACTTACCCATTCTGAGTTGCTTATTAATTTCCACGAAGTAAACAGTTGTTTTGAACGACTTAGGGAGAGATACGCTAAACTTGAATCACAAAGAGATAGTTTGATAGAAACAAATGAACAGCTTGAACAGTTAGTTAAAAAGTATCAAAGTAGAATCCCTAAGTGTGATAAGTGTCCAACATTCGAAGATGAGATTAAAAAATCAGAAATTAATATAAAATCACTTGAAAATGAAATTCTGATTTTAAAAGAGAGTGAAAATACGAGAAGAGAAAATTCTATCAAAAAGTGCACTCAATTATTGAATGAAAACGAATCACTTAAATCACAAGTCTAACAATTGTCTATTACTTTAGATAAATTTTCCAAAAGTGAAAGATCGTTGAATATACTATTAGGGAAACAAACTGTCAATATTGATAGACAAGGACTTGGGTATACTCAAACAAAACGGTATAGAAGGGAAACTAAACAAGTCAATTCAATGTGCACTATTTGTAGAAAAACTGGACACGATAAAAATAATTGTTGGTATAGACCCAAACATGTGAAAACAATTCCAATTTGGGTTCCAAAAGGCACAAATATAGAATCTCTCAAAGTTAAACAAATCTGGGTGCCAAAAGGAACATATATAAATAGTTATGGGTCTCCACAAAATTATTTTTCAAATTATTCTACCACTAACAACCATGGACCTATAAAAACAAATAGGTCACAAAAATATTTTACCGTGTAGGTGTGGTGGTAGGCTAAGGAACAACATCGGTGTTATCTGGATTCTGGCTGTTCCAAACACACAACGGGCAACAAATCAAAGTTGCTTAGCCTAGTATAAAGGTGACAGATTCACAATGGGCAAACAACGAAAGATTGTCGTAAAGGTAAAACAGGTAATGGTAATTATTTTGAACGATACATTCAATGTGATAATCTGCACCATAATCCGAATTAAATCAGCCAGTTATGTGAAATGATTGATGATGTTAATTCTAACTTATTCAAAATGTTGACCAATCATCTTTGAATAAAATTGCTTGGATTAATTATGATGTTGATCGATTACTGATTTCTCATGCTACAAGTAGATATATTTGTTTACTTGTTTATTTCAACGACTTCAATTCAATTTCAAGAGAACTTCATTCAAAAAGATGTTACAAATGATTTTATGAAATTTGTTGAATTTTCACAAGCCTGGTTTATAACATTTAAACAATGATAATGTTGAGTGAAAGAAAATTCAGATGCATATTACACTGGCAATCAAGTTGATGAAGAATTACTAGTGGACCGTGATTTAACATTCAGTAATTGCATCGTTTTTTCAAAGAAAATATCTGAATATTTTTCATTTCAAATAATTAACAGATATTCTTCTTAAATAAACCCTTCAAGAAAATCATTTTTGACCTTGTTTCAGATTACTTATTTCAGAAAATTGATTTTATAATTATTTTTGAAATTGATTTTAAATCACTACATTAACTAATCTGACCCCCTACTAATTATCGAAAAAGTAAATAGTGATTGAAAAAGTGATGAGTGTTGATATTAACCATATATTATAACTCGAGATAGTATATTTAGTAAATTTCTTTAGAAATTTAAACAAGAGTTATAAAAACTTTTTATTGATAAATATTCCATGACCATTTCTATTTCTATCATATTTCTATCGACCATCACTCATCAAAATCCAATATAGTATGTAAATATGTGGTATTTTAAACAGGAATCATTCATTTTTTTATATTTTTAACAAATAAAAACATCCAAAGTATTCACTCTCATTTAAAAGTCCTCACGGTTATGCATGGGTGAATCACTTGGATTTTTGATTATGTGCTTCCATGCTCATTTAAAAGTCCTCACGGTTATGCATGTATGGAACACATATCAAAATTGATTAATTAAAAAAAAGGACAAGTTGATTTTAATCCCATTTAAAAGTCCTCACGGTTATGCGTGGTTAGAAGATACTTGAATTCATTTATTTTTTAAATTTTTTTGGAATACTACTAATCTCATTTAAAAGTCCTAACGGTTATGCATGGTTAGTAGATATTCAAATTCCTAATATAAATATACCACAAATAGACACAACTATATGGTTTTATATAATGACATTATCCCTATCATTCTAAAGTGGAATATGCGTCAAATAGAGTATTTATGATTTTTGTTTGATTTTTTATTGAAATTTAATATTTATACTCAATTGGGAATTAATATTGTTTTAATGTCTATCACTTTATCTCTATTTTTTCCTAGCACTATTATTCTTTTGCTGATAACAAAAGGGGGAGAGAAAAGTTAAGATTTTTGAAAATAAAGGTCAAATATTTTCTAATTGCATTAAGGCTCATTTGAATATTTTTATGCATATATGAAGGGGGAGTATTGTGTAGAGAGGGAGCATTCAAATAGGGGGAGCAAACTGAATAATCAAATACATTTAATATAGTCAAAATCTTAAATATATGTTTGTTATCATCAAAAGGGGGAGATTATTGAATATGCGTCTATATGATTTTTGTTTAATGATAATAAACATATATATTCATTTAAATGTATTTGCTATTGTACTATTTTATTTTCATAGATTAAATAGATATTTGCTGAATAAAATAAATAAAACAGAATTTGGATTCAAACAGATATTTTATTCAAACAAATATTTATTACAATTTTGAATAGTACAAATTCAAGCTCTCACTATATACATACAATTTCAGTTACAATACAATACAATACAATTCATATTTACATCAGGACCTCACCACATATCACTCACACTCGTATTTATCTTCAACTTCGTTCCATTTTGAATCCAGCATCTGAGCAATCTGCAAAAATACACACTGACGCAGTAAAATTGAAAAAGAAATATTTTTGCAGTATAAAATAAAATGTGATTTTGAAAATTTTTATTTGCCTCAGTTATTTGGGTTGTTCATCATCATTTAATTCTGAATTCATCATACACGAACAGCTTGTGACATGCACAGTGTATCACTGTACATGCCACAAGGCCGTGCACACCGATATATATATATATACACACACACTTGATATAGTTACAGGGATAGGTGAGCACAGGTCAAACCCAAATCAAAAGGTGGGTTCAACTCAAGTGCAAAATAAATAAAGTCACATCACAAGCACAAGGTCAAACTCGAGCGTTTAAGCTGGATTCAACTGAGGTGAAAATTCCAAAACGCAAACCCAAATGTACAAGTGCAATCTCAATGAAACCAGAAGTACAAAATGGCTTAAGCAAAGTGCAATGACAACTGATCAGAATCAAGTGGAGATGAACACATACTAGCAAACATGTCTACCAGTGGAAAACTGCAATATCAAAGTGATGATATACAGATGCAAACAAATTACAGTGTCCAGACTCAACCAAAAAGACAATACACAAAGACAGTTCCAAGTGAAGTGCACAAGTTCAAATGCATTCAAGCCAAAAACCCAGTCGAAATACATGTACCATCAAGCAACCAAATGCATTCGAGCAAATGCAGACAGCAAATCAAACCAGACCAGACTACACAAATACCAGCAAAAGGCAACAGAACTCAAACCAACAGCATTGCAACAATAAAACAAGTCTCGACCAAGAAAGGTTCAGTAACACAGCAAGCATGTACACATGAACTATATATATGCATATGCATATGAACTCAGACTCGAGTGCTACCAGAACAACAAAATAACAGTGACAACAAATGTATAGCCACAACAATGCAGAAACTACTCCAGACGAAGATGTACAAACATAAATGCATATATACATGCAAGCAATCAAGTACAGCAGCCTCGAGAAGGAGCGGTTATAATCAAGTCAAAGTCGAAGCCACAGTTAAAATGTCGAAAATAGTATCAAGCTATCCAAAGCCAAAGTCAACAAGCCTGTAAGCATTTCAAACATTGAAGTTCCAGACAATTTCAAGTTCGAACAAGGCCAGAGTCGAGCACAAAGAAAATCAACATCGAAGCCGTGTTTCAAATCAAAGTCAGAGACGTAATGACCAAGAAATCAAAGTCAAGCCGTGGCCATCACGAAATGAATCAACACCGTGATTAACAAGCAACGAAAATATATACGCATATGAACAAGTCAGAGATCATCTAAAACATTCAATCAAAATCATACGGCCGAGATAAGGCAATTGACGAATTCAAATTAATTCCAGACGAACGAGAATTTAGGAGTTCGAACTCTATTTAAACCCTATACATCATTGGAAAAAATTCAGAATTCGAGTTCAAAGCCAAACAGAGAACAATAATCATTCACTCGAATCAAGATCGAGTTCAATCAAGCCAAAACTAGCAAAGCAAAAGGAGAAAATCACATACCGGTATCGTAGACGAACTCAATCAAGAGGAGGAGCCGCAAACATTCGAATTGATCAAAGAAAGAAATTGAAGCATCAACAATAAATTCGACAGAGCGGCGCCTTCAATTTTCACAAGCCCAAATTTCACAAAGAGGAACGAAGAAGATAGAAGCCGCCATTATTTTTAAAGGAAAAGGAGCCGGCATATTATTTTGTGATAATTTAGTTTAGGCCGTCATTCCTTTTATATTATTTTGGGCTTTAGTAATTTTAAATTAGGGTTTTAAGTTGTTTTTTAAATTTAAATTGTTTTTAAATTTAATTTTTTTTTAAATTTGTATTTCTCTTTTAAACAATTGTATTTACTAGTCGTGTGACTAGGGGACAAACTACGTGGCGTAGTTTGGGAATTCGCAACTCAGTGGCTGAGTTGTGGTAGGGTTTTGAGCGTAGAGTTAGATTAGTCAATAGCGGGTATAGCGAGTTTACGTGTGTAAGCGAGGGACTAGCTAATATGTAGTAGAAACCTTGGGGGCAGCACGTAGGCAGGGTTTTGCCGAAGCTGGGTAAATTTTGTGCTGTTCTTTTCTGCTTTTATTATTCTGCTGTTATCTGTGCAGTGTTTATTCTGCTGTGATCTGTGTTAAAATTAATATACACTTCCGCAATAATTTTTATAATTAACACTATCACCCTATTCACCCCCCCTCTAGGGTGAAATCGATCCTACACAGAGGTGGCTTTCAAATATCGTAGAATCCACTTTACTGCTTTCCAATGAGTCTTACTTGGGTTAGACATGAATCTGCTGACAACACCAGCTGCATGACCTAAATCAGGTCTTGTGCATACCATATCATACCTAAAGCTTCCAACTGCACTAGAGTAAGGAATATTAGTCATATTCCTTTTGTTTTCATTCGATGTGGGATATAAATCTTTAGATGGCTGAATTTGAGAGCCTACTGGAGTAGCCACCGGTTTAGCTTTCTCCATACCAAATTGAGATAGAAGTTTCTCGATATACTGAGTTTAAGTGAGCCTTAAAACTCTTTTCTTTCTATTCCTCTAAATCTCCATCCCCAAAATTCTCTATGCATTTTCCAAATCTTTCATATCAAACTCCTTGCTGAGCTCTATCTTCAACTCTAAAATTCTAGTCATGCTCTTAGAAGCTAGCAACATATCATCAACATAAAGCAACAAATTGATGATGTCTTCATTACACTTCTTAAAACAGATGCATTGGTCCATAAAGCTGCCAGAGCAACCATGTGAAATTATAAACTTATCAAATTTCTTTTATCATTGTTTAGGAGACTGTTTTAACCATAAAGAGATTTGTTAAGCTTACAAGCATGACTGGGCCTACTACTGCCAACGAACCCCTCTGGCAGCTGTAGGTAAATATCCTCCTCAAGATCATCATGCAAGAATGCCGTTTTAACAGCTAATTATTCCAACTCCATGTCAAAGTGAGCAACCAATGCCATAAGAATGCGAATGAAAGTGTGTTTGAAAACTGGAGAAAAAATATCACGAAACTCCACACATTTCCTTTGAACATAACATGTCGCCACTAATCTCGCCTTATACCTCAAGTCACCATTGTCGCCGTCTTTCACTCTATAGATCCACTTACACCCAATTGCTCTCTTTCCGAAAGGAAGTGGCACTAAATCCCAAGTGCCATTTTTGTGCAAAGACCAAATTTCCTCCTCCATAGCTACCATCTAGAACTATGAACCGAACTAATGGCATCTCTATAGTCTCTGGGCTCATCATGAAATATGCTTTATGAATAGGCTACCATGCCATCAAAATCAATGTCTTCAATGCTCAATCCCACAAAATCATCAAGCCATCTTGGTCTTTTCCTCTCTCTGATTGATCGAGTTTGAATTTGAGCTCCACCTTGAGATTGATCATCTATCCTCTCCTCATCAACCACGGTGTCATAGAAAACACCATCTTTACTTGTATGGAAGTCTGATGATCTACTTTGTGTCTGGTACTTTGAATTTGTCTTCTCAACATCATCATTAACTGAAGAAGAAGGCTCCACCTTCAACATACCCTTTTCATCAAATGTAACATGCCTGCTAGTAACAATCTTCTGGATAGTAGGACACTACAACCTATAACATTTAACTCCTCTCTTATAGCCAAGAAAATACACTTGCGCGATCTTGGATCCAACTTCCCTTTTCTCTCATGCACATAAGGTGGACAACCAAACACTCGGAGAAAGGAATATGAAACAGGCTCTCTCTTCCATACTTCTTCGGGAATCTTCATATCTATGGAAGTAGAAGGTGTACAGTTGACGAGGAAAACCACCGTAGATAATGCCTCTGCCCAAAATCTCTTTTTTAATCCAGTAGTCAGACATAGACAACGAGTTCTTTCTAACAAAGTCCGATTCATCCTCTATGCAATCCTATTTGACTAAGGGTCCCCTGGTATGGTGTAGTGCCTTTTGATTCCCTCGTACTTACAAAATTTGATTTATTTTTGAGAAGTGAATTCACGCCATTATCTGAATGAAGAACCTTCACTTTCTTTCCTGATTGCTTTTCAATAAGATATTTCCAACTGTGAAACTTATCAAAAGTTTCATCTTTGGACTTCATAACGTAAACCCATACCTTTCTAGGAAAATCATCAATAAATGAAACAAAATACCTCGCCCCTCCAAAAGATAGGCATGGTGCAGGGACCCAAACATCAGTGTAAACATACTCCAAAACATCTTTAGATTTATGCTCTGCAATGCCGATAGAAACCTTCGTCTGCTTTCCAAGTACGCATCCCTCACAAAGGCCAAGTTTTGAGTGATGAATATCGTCAATCAAACCTCGCTTTCTCAACATTTCCAAACTATGTATACGAAAATGCCACTATCCAACAGAATCAGAATCAATAGAATCAACAACCGAAGAAGACTCTGCAACAACAATGGTACCCATCAGCAAATATAGATTTCTAGCTTTCTCCCCTTTAATCACTATCAATAAGCCATTTGTAATTTTCAATGAATGCTTTTCTATTACACACTTAAGCCAAGATTGCACAATGCTCCGGCAGAAATCAAACTACGCCTCAAATCAGGCACATACTTGAAATCACATAAAGTACAAACCACACCATCAAACATCCTGATCTTCACCGTTCCACTACCAATCATGCGACAAATAGCATTATTTTCCATGAGAACCTCTCTTCCATCAAACTGACGATAAGTGGAAAATGAGTGTCTATCATTTGTCATACGATAGGATGCTCCAGAGTCAATAATCCACATAGTACTCTTCATAGAAGAAGCAGAAGCTGTAAAAATGATCACTCTATGAATCTGATGTCTCCGTTGTAGAAGCTGAAGCCTTTAGGTAATGGCTTTTTTTATATTCTCCAACTTTGAGAAACTTGCAATATAATGTCTAGGCCTTCTACAATAATGACAAACTCACTTCGGAGCTCCCCTTGACTGAGATCTTGACTTGGCTCTATCTTCACCATATTTGGGTCTACACTTAATTCTTCCTCTTTATGCAATAAGGCCTTTGGAATCATTCTCCATGCTCATATTTGCTAACTTTCCCATCAACATCTCGTTGTGCAAATTTGTCTTCACATCCTCCAAACAAATAGAAGAGCGCCCATAGATCATGGAGTTAACAAAAATGTTATAGTCCGCAGGCAAAAAACATAAAAGAATGGCAGCATGCGCTTCAACCTCAATTTTTACTTTAGCTGCTCGAAGACTCATAACAAGTGTGTTTATGGCATCCACGTGAGCTAATACATCGGTTCTAGATTTCATCTTGAACAAGTAAAGTTGTTGTTGTAGGATGATGCGGTTGGTGAGAGACTTGTCGTAGAACTTTTTCTGAAGAGCATCCCATAATTCCTTAGCAATTTTCACATGAGAAATCTCTCTAAGTATTTCGGAAAAGTTAAGCTGGATGGTAGTAAGAGCATCCTCTTTCAATTTCTCAATATCTTCAGGTGCTAATTTCTTTAATTCTCTGGATCTGAGACAACCTTAAAAGTCCTCTCTTTCTTCAATACCGCTTCCATCTTCCATGTGCCAAAGTCTCTCTTTCCATCAAATCTAGCGACTCCATAATTTGTAGAGCTTCTACCAGTGCTATTCTTTATAGAATTAGACATGGCTGAAATAGTCTTTAAACAGAACAACAAGCTCTGATACCAAACCGTAGTGAAAAATTAGAGTGTTGGACAGCGGAAGCAGAATACCCAATAATCTAGTCCGTGGACAATCTCAGCAATTTCAATCCAACAAAGAGAATAAAAGAAAATTCAAAGAGCGCAAATTATAGATAAAAGACAGAAAGGAAAGAACACACTGATATAACGAGGTTCGGTTATGCCTACATCCTCGAACCCAACTAAAAGTCTATAGAATCTAATATAATGCAACTTATATACTAATGTGAGAGTGTATACTAATAATTATACTAAGTAAAGTAAAATAACAAAGTATAAATAAGATAGATAATAAAAGTGAGCACATCAGAGTTTTTATACTAGTTCGGACCTCCCATCCTACGTCCAGTCCCGAAGCTCCCCTTCGATAATTCTTTTAACCAATAACCCTCACTTCACCCGGAGGAATAGGCTAATACAAAAGTATTTCTTCGACAATCTTATGTTCCAAATAACATGAATATTGACTAATAGTACAATTCTTCTTATAATCTTCTTTGAGTATATGAAAGTGAATGTTTTAAATTGTAGGAAGTGATCTAACCAAATAATATCTTGGTTATGATTAATTGAGAATATGTAAGCAAAGAGTGCACAAATATGAAGATAGAAAGCAGTAGAAATCAAGAGAATAGTTTACTAATTTGTAATCTCAATCTTTGATGTATTTGTAGAATCAACAAGATGTAAATAAAGAGTTGTTACTGCTAGATAAAATCTCTTTGATCTAATGGCTGCAACTTTTGAGGAAGATAGGAGTTCTTTAATATGTACAGAAACATCCATTCTTAATTTTGCAGCTACCCAAATGATAGACGTCTATTGGAAAACCACAGACATTTGTGGCTTTAGGGATAATAATTCCAAGCCTTGTCACAAACATCAGTGGCTTTAGGGATAAAAATCCCGAGCCTTATCACAGGCATCTGTTGGTTTTCCACAGACGTTTGTTGCTAGCAATTGCAGAAATAAAGCTTGTTTTGATGTAAATCTTTGTATATTTAAATTTTTGTGTGTATATGTACTCAAGGAGATCTTACAATGTTTATTTAAGACTATTAACACATTAGTATGACCTTAGTATGGTCCATAAATCTTTATTTGTCTTCGAGTTCCGATATCTTTGAGCATAGCAATCTTTTGTAGTGTATACCTGTAAATTTGATAAGATATATAATATATGTGATTGTATAGTTGTTGTCGTTGAAACCATAGTGTGGAGGTTCTAACATTCTCCCTTTTTTGATGATGACAACTATACAATTTGTTGGTCGGGATGAAAATAACTCCCCCTTAATTTTATCTCCCCCTATGTATATGCATATATTTCTCCCCCTTTGTCATTATCAAAACGTAATAAAAGAAATTATACACAACATAAAATAGATATATAAATAACATATAGACATATCAAACTCAAACAGAACATAAGATAATTTAACGATAAACAAACACGAGTTCAACAACAAACATAACAAAAATATAAGTAGTATAAGATTATACCAAAGTTAAATAGCATAGTTCAAAGGAAAAGAGAGCAAATGAAAGAAGTTAGTGATACTGGTTTGACGAATAGGACAGTCCGCCATAGTTTTCATTATATGCCCAGTTGGCGGATGGATCTTATTAATATTCAGTTGACCATTGAGTTTGATCATTACATTCTTTATTTTCTTGAATTGAGAGCCCTTGAAAAGCCATATAATGTTGTTGGTGAGATTGGTTAGGATCGGATAAAGACATATCGTCACTATCTTCTTCCTCTTCTACTGGTTGGTCTTGCTCAATATTCTTGTCTTTATCTTGAGAAGTTCCTTCATGAGAGGTATGAGCATGATAGATTGGTGCTTGTGATTGAGAAGGCGGTGTAGGTGTAGGTGAAGGAGAAGACAATGATCGAGAAGATGACTTGCCACGTACTTTTCTCATTACTTTGCCTAAAGTGGACATAACATTTTTCAAAATTTTGTCCATTTTAATCATTCTTGTTTAAAAAGATCATTCCAAATCGACCATTTTAGTGCTCAAAGCTCGCTGATTGACCGTAATTAATTTTTGATTTCAAAGCGTTAAATCACGAATGGATTCATTTTACATCGGTTCAGTGCGAGCTTCGTGAATCTCCAAATCGGAATAATATTCGGTAGTATGATGAGAGAAACCAGGTTGCTATGAAGGATGAGGTGAATGAGTTTGTTGTAGAGGAGGAGAAGTTTGAGTCTGTTAAGTAGGGATCAGATACATTTGTTGTTGTTGCTGCTGCGTAGTCCATTGTGCCAGGGACATGATTGGAGGTGGTCTTTCAGGAAGATACATTAAGGATAAAAACCTTATACCACTTTCTTTGAAAGGAATTTCTTCAAAATAAGAAATATAAGAAGGTACCTCGAGACCGTATAAGATACGCATGATGTATGAAGCATATACAATCGTGCGTCGGTGGTGAGACCAAAAGCTTTTAATTTCGTCATGAATAGATTTAGGCTAATTTACTTTAATCCCACCAAACATAGCATAGAGGGCTTTGTGGTCATTTTCATATATTTGTCCATGACTTCCTAAATGGGGAATTATCATACAATTTAATAATAGCTATTGGGCATAAATAAACGGATTTCCATTGCGGCATTCTATCCTCCCAAATTTGATGTGTTATTTCATCACGTGGCAGATTTCTTTGGTTGGGAATTTCCTCTAAATCAAGTTCAGTAGAGGAATAATTGAGTAAACGAAAAATTGTGTTTACGCTAATTTTCAAAACATGGCCATAAACACTTGTCCATAATCAGCCATCTTCATTCTCAGGTGTCCAAATATCATTACTACATAAGTTTACATAAAAAGAAAGATGGCCAATCGATCAATTTGTACCTCATTTTCGTCATAATTGATTAAATCTCGATAGGAGGAGGCGATGGTGAATTCTTAAATATCATATCTCCAAATTTGCATAATAGACAGAACGGACCAGAATGAAGCCTCTTTTGCTTCAGTTCTTCAAATCTTTTGTTTGCAATTGTGTTATTTCGAAGCCATTCTTGAATGTGGGCATCGGTAACAAGATGGGTTTGAGAGGATGAGGATTGACCTCCCTTTAACCTTTTACTAACGGGAATTTTTGCTTTGGGAGCCATTTTGATGAAATAGGCTTTTGGGAAGTTAGGGTTTTAGAGTTGGAGTTATAGATTTGAAATTAGAGTGGTAAATAGTTGAAGTGATGGTAAAAGAAATATATATGAAGTGTCCTTTGGTAGCAGCTGAAACTTGGCTCAGATGTTTGAGAAGGAGTGACAGACGTCTAAGATCACTCAGTATTGTATTCCCGAGCAATATGACAAACATTTGTCTCTTTTTCACAGACGTCTGTGAGGAGGCAGAATTAAATATTTACTTTTGATGATTGAATTTTTTATTTGAACTGAATATTTTCATAGATTCATCGTAATAAACAATTATTATAACCAATAATCATACTAAGTAGTATATATTATATGGTTTTCATTTTTATTTCTATATATAAGTATATATATATATAAGTACAAAGAATTAATTATCGTCGGAAGAACTTTTGATTTTAGATTGATTCCAAGAGTTTGTGCTATTTTCCTTATCTTGAGGCTTATGTGGAGACCAACTTGGGCGTGCCAGAGTATCAATCTAGTCTTGGTTTGATGGTCTTGGCTTGCATAAAATTCTTGGAGTAATGTTATAGGCTTTTACAGGAGTTTCTATTAAACGAGGAGATTTTTTATGAATGCAATTTTTAGTTGGTGGATGATCATAAATTGCTAGAATACATTTTTCGAGAAAGTTAAGATGAGATTCTTGACATCGTTGTTCGTAAAATATTTCTCATTGAACTCCCATTATTTCTTATTGCTAGTGATATATTGCATTAATTTTGGTGTTAAGAGATGTTGATGCTAGATCAATTGCTCGTTTGACTTTCTTTTCCTTAGGAGAGAAGCCAGCGTGATATGTAGGTGATGCCATAATGTTTAGTGAGGCTGATCGAATTGACGAAGGTGTGGTTTTAGTTGGTGATACGTAGGTGCTATTTGATGAAGGTGAGTTTGATAATTGAATAAGTGGATTCGTGATCTGAAGACATGTTTAGTTTTTATTTAAATTTTTAAATAATATTTCTGGTTTTATTTTTCTATAATCATGTATAACTAGATTAATCTATTTATAGTTAGAAGTTTGTATGGATGGAGTTGTTCTAACCATTAATTTGTTAACCGTTTTGTTTTTATGGTTGTCAAAATATTGACTGAATTAAATATAAGTTATAGAATAATAATGTTTATAATGATGAATAATTGTGGCATACATTAATTAATTAATTCATTAATTGAACATATACCAAGGTCTCGCCGTAGCTTTATGAAGGTTGATTCATATAACGGTTTGGTGAAATATCGGCAATTTGATTTTCAGTGTTAACAAATTCAAGAGAGATAATTCCTTTTTCTACATTAACTCTTAAAAAATAGTGACAATGTCGATATGTTTTGTACGAGAATGGTTAATTAGATTTTTGGATAAATTTATAACACTAGTGTTATCACAATATATAGGAGAGTTGGTTATAATTTACTGAAATCTTAAAGAGTTTGTTGCATATAAATAACTTGTGCACATGCTAAGGCTACTAATATACACTCGGCTTCAAATGTTGAGAGAGACACACAATTTTGCTTTTTGCTGAACCACGAAACTAGAGATTGACCAATGAAATGACATATGTCGCTCGTACTTTTTCTATCCGTCTTGCAACCACCAAAATCTGCATCACTATATGATACGAGTTCGAAAGAGCAGCCTTTAGGATAGAAAAGTCTGTAATCTTTAGTGTGGTTAAGTATCGTAGAATTCTTTTAACCGCCCGATGATGTGACTCCTTAGGTTGTGGTTGAAATCTTGCACATAGACATACACTCATCATAATATCCGATCTACTAGCCGTTAAGTATAAAAGAGATCCTATCATACTTCGGTATAAATTTTGATCGAAATATTTTCCATTTTCATCTTTATCTAAACGTAAACTAGTGCTTATTGGAGTTGGTTTACTTGAAGTACTATCTCGTCTTAGTAATTCTCTGTAGTATTTTTCTTTATTTACAAAAATTTCATTTTCTAATTGTTTTATTGTAAACCTAAAAAGAAATTTAATTCTCCCATATGCGACGTTTCGAATTCATTTTTCGTTATATTAGAGAAATCGTTACATAGTTTTCCGTCAGTTGACCCAAATACGATGTCATCAACATATATTTGTACAACTAGTATATTACTATCTTCTCTTTTTATAAATAATGTAGAATCAATTTTCCCAATTTGAAAATTGGAATTTAGTAAATGTGTTTTTAGTCTCTCATACCAAGCATAGGGTGCTTCTTTTAAGTCGTATAATATCTTTTTAAGTTTGAAAACATGGTCTGGATATTTATCATGAATAAATAAGGGTGGTTGTTCAACATATACCTTTTTCTTTATAAAATTGTTTAAAAATGCACTCTTAACATCCATTTGAAATAATTTAAAATTATGATAACATGAAAAAGCAAGCAATGTTCGTATAGCTTCAAGACGTGCTACAGGAGCGAATGTTTCTTCATAGTTAATTCCTTCTCCTTAGTTGTATCCATGAGCGACTAATCTTGCTTTATTACGAACAATATTTCCATTTTCATCTTCTTTGTTTTAAAAAACCGGTTTTGTTCCTACTACGAATTGATCATTTGGTCTTGGTACAAGTTCCCATATATCATTTCTTTCAAATTGATTAAGTTATTCTTGCATTGCGATAATCCAAATATCATCTTTCAATGCTTCTTTTCTATATTTAGGTTCAAAATTAGGTATAAATGCAACATGGCTTATTTTATTTAATTGATTTCTTTTTGAAACTCTTGTGTTTAAATTATTAATTATATTGTTAATTGGATGATCTTTTTAGGTTCGAGGTGATGATCTTAAAAGATTATTATTATTATTTATGGTATTATTGTTTTCAGTTACAGAAGTATTATTAATACTATTGTTATTATAGATTCCGTCGTCGTCGTCATTTTTGGTATCTTGAAATTTTTTGTCAAAAGAAACATGAAGACTTTCTTCAATGATCTCAGTTCGTTTATTAAAGATTATATATGCTTTGCTACGATCCAAATATCCAACAAAAATTCCTTCATCGGCTTTTGGATCGAATTTTCCAAGATTATCTTTAGTATTCAAAATAAAGCATTTAGAACCAAAAATATGAAAAAAATGATACTTTAGGTTTCTTTCCAAAAAATATTTCGTAACATGTATTCTTAATCATAGATCAAATTATTACACGATTTAATACATAGCATGCGGTAGCAACAGCTTCTGCCCAAAATGTTTTGGTAAACTACTATTACTAAGTAGTGTTTATACATATTCTTGTAGTGTTCGATTTTTCCTTTCTACTAAGCCATTTTGTTGTGGTATTCGAGGAAAATAAATTTTATGACTAATTCCCTTTTTATTGAAATTTTTTTCAAAGATATCATTTTCAAATTCACAACCATGATCGCTTTTTATACTTTTAATTTTTAAGTTCATTAAATTTTTAATTCTCTTAGCGAAAATTTTAAATATTTCAAACGTATCACTTTTATGTTTTAAAAATAGTGTCCAAGTGTATCGTGAAAAATCATCGACGATAACAAATACATATTTGTTATGATTTATTAATCTTGCTTGATTTGGGCCAAATAAATCTAGGTGAAGTAATTCAAGCGGTTGTTTGGTAGTAATTTCTTTCTTAGATTTAAAAAGAGTTTTTCTTTAATTTTCTAACTTGACAGGCATCACATAGATTTTTAACTTTATAATTTATTTTCGGTAATCCTCTTACTAAATCATTCTTTGCTAATTTATTTATATATTTAAAATTTACGTGACAAAAGCGCTTGTGCCATAACCATGGATTATTATAATTGGCGGTTAGGCATAAATCACTATTATTTTTAATATTCATATTTAACACATAAATATTTTGCTTTTTTAATCCTTAAAAAATTAAAATTTTATTTTGATCAAATACACTACATTTTTGGATTTATCACTTAATTGGCTTATACTTAGTAAGTCATGTTTAAAATTTTCTACTACCAAAACATTAGTAATAAGAGAAGAAGTGGATATACCGACGTTGATAACATCTCCAATGCCGATGACAAATCCTTTTGAGTTATCTCCAAATGTCACAGTGCCGCCATTGATATATATTATATTTGATAACATGTGTGCATTTCTGTAACACCCCTAATTTTAGATAACATTATTCAGGAGATTTAATTAGCTAAATTAAATAGAATAATATAAAGATTTAATGGTTAAGGGATTGAGATTTGAATAAATAAGGGGTAGTCGTGCCTAGTTAAGTAAGGAATTAAATGAGTTTAAAATGAAATAGGAGAGGGAAATTAGGTAGGGGGAATATAGAATTAAGCTACATTCTTATACCCTAAACCCTTCATACCATAACATTTCTCACATTCACAATCTAAAACACTAAACCTAGAGCCGGCCAACATTAAAGAAGAGTAAGGGGAAGAAAAGATAAATTAAGAGGAAAAGCTTAACTAAAATTCAATCCAAGATCAAATCTCAACTCCTTAACAACAAAGCTAAAGGTGAGTAATATGTTACATCTCATATTTTGATGTTTTCGGTTTCTAAGATTAGACCCGAATGATTTTGCAAAGTATATTGCCATGTTTTGAACGATAATTAGATAATATGCTTGTTGATGAATTATGCTTATTCATATTGATTTTATGAAATGTTTTGGATTGAAAAACCTATCAACTTACATCCAAATGCCTTGCGATTTTAGTATATGGTCAAAAGTGATATTTTAGAGATGGGTTTCAAGTTTTATAATTTTTTGAATTATTGTGGATTTATTACAAATTTTCTAGTGAAGAAAATGTTATTTTGGGTTTAAAAGTATTTATGGCCAATATATGATGGCAATGGGTCAGAAATTTAAATATGTTAGAAAACGTATTAAAAGTGATTATTGGAATTTTTGGAGAATTTTCCTAAGTGTTTTGTTAAGTATATAAAATTATTTAAGGTATGTGACTTAAATGTTTTATATGTTTAAAATAGGAGAAGGGGCCATTTGTAAATGTTTTAAATAAACAAACTCTGAATTCGGCGACACTTTAGAAAAGATTTTGGAAAAAAAATTAGCAACCAATTATAATTTGACAAATAAGCAAGTTATTTGGAAAGAAATTACTTTAAAAGGAAAGAAAACAGTTTTTGTAAGTATATGTTATTTCGCTACCTTCGGCCACAACCTTTCGATCACATACCTCCGCCTCCAACCAATACACATGGTATCAAAGGCTTGGTACATTGTGGATTGGAGATAGGCGAAAGGTATGGGGTCGAAATATGGCTTCCGAAAGAGTCGAAACTTTGTTTTGGCTTTTAAAAGAAAACGTGCTTACTTGCTTTCAAATGAGATGGCTTCCGACTTGGTTAATTGGTTTAAAGATAAGCTTTCGACCCAGGTTGTCGCCCTTTGTTTTAAAATGGCTTTCGACAGGGCCGAAACCCCTTGCTGTCGCATCTTACCTTTCGAAGTAATGCGTTCGAAAGGGTTACCTTGTTTTTAAAACTTAGCCACTTCTCCAATGCTTTCGAAGGGTTGGTTTTGACACCATCACTTCTTTACTTAGGAAATAGCTTTCGGAAGAGTGCTTTCGACTTAGTTGTTTTATGACCCTTTTGTTCTATTGAAAGTAAACCCAAAGGTTTCAAAAGAAACAGCTTTAAATGGTTTCGAAAGGTTTTTCCACATGTTTTAACTTGAACCTAATGCTTTCGAAAGGTTTGTTTTAAGTAGTATACTTTGGTGCATTTGAAAGGTAACTAATAATAGTTTCGAAATGGACGGTTTCCAGTATTTTCGAAAGGTTTACCTTAGTTTAAATGGAAGGTTTCCAATGGTTTCGAAAGGCATATTTAAAGTATTTTAAAAGAGGATGTCTAAGTTTTATAAAGCTTTCAAAGAAGGTGTTTTCAATGTTTCGAAAGGACAACTGTCCATGGTTTCGTAAGTTATGTTTGGCCTTTAGGCCTAAGGTTATTAAGTAAAGTAGTTTACCTATATTGAAAGAGGTACTTTCAATAGTTTTGAAAGGGGTACTTTCAGTGGTTTCGAATAAGATTGTTTAAAGGTTTTAAGCAAAGTTTTCGAATGATTTCATCAACAATGTTTTGAGTAAAGCATATATCTTGGCAAAGAGATTTGAGCAAAGAGATTTGAGTAAAGAAAATAGTTTATTTTCCTTGTATAAGTATTATTTAAAGGGTTAAATCATTTTGAAATGGTTTTCAAGGAAAATTTAAAGGGTAGTTAACCCTAAGATAAATGACTCAGATAATTGTATACCAGATGGGACTGGTATAGGGTCGCGCCCTATACATTAGCTATTAGCCCCTAACTAATTTAGTCCAAAATTCCAGTGTGTAGGGCTTAGTCACAAGTAAGACTTAAATGATGGTTATATAAAGAAAAGAATATATATGTACAGAGATAGGTTATTGGTGAGCCCGTAAAACCATTAAGATCAGGTGACCCTTGGAGAAGTAAGTTAAGGACAAACCATCCAAAAGTATGTCTAACAGTTGTTGGATAATTTGTTTAGTTTGTCTTGTAGACCTGAGTCAGCCAAAGGTTAGTAGTTAGCCAAACAAAACTACATTTTGTTCAGACAGCTGGTCCATTTATTACATGTTTTAAGCATATATGATATTTGCTATTATTGGTATAATCAGTTTGATTAACCAGTTTGGTTGCAAGATTTTGATTTGCAAAAAGATATGTTTTAAAGCAATATTAGTGATGGGAAACCCGTTCTGCTAAGTGGCGTGGTCTCACTTAATATCAGTAAACCGAGATGTGATAGTATTATTCACACCAGGCTTGATGTCTGACTCGAAGTTTATGTTTTTCCCTTTAAACTCTCGAGTGCTCGAAATTAATTTGAGTAGATTGAGGGTTTGGGTTTACAGGTTTAGTAGGTGGATGAATAAAGCTTCCGGAGACGACTAGGAGGCAAGTTTAGTAGGTGGACGAATAAAGCTTTCGAAGACGAGCACAAGGCTGATGCTAGCTATATTTAGGAGTTGTTTAGTTTTATTTCCGCTGTGTTGTATTAAGTCCGTTATGGCTATTTAGTACTCTGGTCAACCAAGTGGGCATCTTCATATGTCGTCCTTGGCGTATTTATGTAATAATTATATTTGATCTGAACCTGGGAAACGATTGCGATTATGTAATGGAATATGAAACATGTTTTGTGAAATGTAATTAGAAAAGTTGTTTTTTAAAATCTGTGATTTTGTTTCATATTCATATGCTTCTGATATTATGGATACCATTAACATTACCATATTTTGTCGCTGGAAGTTAATACTATAGATGACTGCAGCATCTGTAGCGCTTAGCTTTGGGCCTTAAGATAGGGGATGTAACAACTTGGTATCAGAGCATAAGTTTATGAAAAACTTTAAACTAAAATGATTTTTGAAAACATAATCCTTAGGAATTAGAGATAAGATCGGGGTATGGGATAACGATATGATAACATACTTGTATTTGCTATATATATATATATATAAGTATACGCTATATCTCTAGTCTCCTATCTCCCTTAGGCTATTCTTTTGTATCTTATGAGGCTTGAATACAGATATGAATGCTAGAAGTGGAAGAGTTAACCTTGAAGGGGGAACCATCACTACAAATGAAAATGCCAGACAAAATACGAGAAGGAACCAAGGGCAGGCACAAGCAGCAAATATGGGTGCTGGAGTCCCGCAAGTGGATATGGGAGCAATGTATCAGTTCTTTGTCAATATGATGCAGGCAGGAATTGATGCTGGAGTAGTTGGAGGAAATGCTAGAGGAGGGAACCAAGAAGCTCCAGTGGTGAATAACTATGCTATTCTGAGTAGAGATTTTGCTCGGCTGGGAGGAAAGTCGTTTTTGGTACTAAATACGCAATTGAAGTAGAGAATTGGCTACTTCACTGCGAAAGGATTTTTGCTGACTTAGGGCTCAACGATGAGCAGAAAAGAAGACTTACTTCTAGACAGCTTCAAGGGGCAGCACTGTTTTGGTGGAACAGTGTGACAGTTGAAGTCAATGAGGAGAATATGACTTGGGCTGAGTTCAAAAGGAGGTTCGAGGAGAGGTTTATGTCCGAGATTGCGAAATCCACTCTACTCTAGAAGTTCACTGAGTTGGAGCAGAGGGATATTACTATGCTTGAGTATGCAACAAGGTTTGAGGAGCTAACAAGATATGGCTATACTACGATTGATACTATGATTAAGAGGAATGAGAAATTCATCAGGGGGTTGAAGCCTGAGGTTGCTAAGGCTATGTTACCGCATATTAGGGATCCAAGTGATGTTGTTGTTGAGATGACCTTGAGGAATGAAGAGATGCAAGCTTTTCTTGAAAGAAATAAGGCCAAATAAGCTCAAGGAGGGAAGAGTCAGAAGAGAAAGTTTTTCCATAAGAAAGGAGCTCAGAAGGGTGGAGATGCTAAGAAGGGAAAGGCAGAAGTGGTCTGTTAGAAGTGTGACAAGAAAGGACACTATGCCCATGAGTTCCGGACAGGCAAGGGAAAGAAAGCTGCTGAGAAGAAAGGGATAAAGTGTTTCAACTGTGATCAGATTGGGCATTATAAGAACCAAAGAAGCCAGCCAAGGAGGGGAAATGCAAGATGTTTGCATTGGAACCAGCTACCTCGAGACCAACAACAGATGAGAGGGGAAAAGCTATATTGGGAGGTACGCTTTTGATTTATGGTGTATCAGTTAGAGTTCTATTTGATACCGGTGCATCACATTCTTTTATATCTCATTGTTTGGTACATAAGCTTAACCTAGAACCCTCATACCTAGTTACTTTCTTAAGGGTTGCAAATCCGATAGGAGGGTATACGATACTTGGGATGAAGTGTGACCACCTAGGGTTTGATTTATTAGGTCATACCTTTGCTTGTAGTTTGCATGTGTTTGATTTCGTAGGGTTTGGAATTATTTTGGGTATGGATTGGTTAAATAAGTATGATGCTAGGATATTTTTCCATGATAGGAAAATATCGCTTAGATACCCTGACTGTAGTAATCGGATTGTATACTCCATAGAAAACCCTAATTGTGAGGTTAATGCTTTGTTGGGTGTTGTGGAGTTAGAAGACGAGTTAAATCGATTTTTCGTGGTTATAGAATTCACAGATGTTTTGGAACCTATAGTAGGATTGCCACTGAAACAAGCGAGTTTCGAATAGATTTGGTGTCGGGAGCAGAACCAGTAAGTTGACCGCCAAGCAGAATGACACCTACCAAGATGAAGGAGCTAAAGGTGCAGTTGGTGGATTTGGAAGGCAAGAATTTTATTAGGCCAAGTAGTTCACCTTAGGGAGAAACCGTAGTGTTTGCTAAGAAGCCGGACGGATCGTTAAGGTTGTGTATCGATTATCGTAAGTTGAATGAGAAGACGATAAAGAATCGATATCCCTTGCCTAGAATTGACAATTTGTTCGATTAGTTGAGTGGAGCCAAAGTATTTTCTCAGTTTTATTTAGCGACATGGTTCCATCAGCTTAGAGTATCAGAGGATAGTATTCCTTTGACGGCGTTTAGAACTAGATATGGATCGTACGAATGGTTAGTGATGCCATTCGGACTAACTAATGCGCCAGCGTTCTTTATAGATTTGATGAATCGAATTTTTCGAGAGCACTTGGATAGGTTCGTGTTGGTGTTCATAGATGATATTCTGATATGCTCTAAGGGTGAAAGAGAGCATTAAGTTCACCTTAGAGTGGTGCTTGAGACGCTGAGGTAGCATCAGTTGAAGGCGAAGTTTTCGAAGTGTCATTTCTGGAAGAAGGAAGTGAAGTTTCTTGGTCATGTAGTCTCAGATCCGACTAAGATCGAAGCGGTGAATAATTGGAAGAGACCCGAGACAGTGATTGAGATAAAGAGTTTTCTTGGATTTGTTGGGTATTATCGGAGGTTCATAAAGGGTTTCTCACGAATAGCAGCACCGATGACCAAGCTAACGCGAAAGGATTGAAGTTTGATTGGACCGATAATTGTGAGGAAGCATTCTAGAGTTTGAAACACTTATTGACTAATGCACGCGTGTTAGTTGTTCCAAAAGGGAACCATGATTTTGTGGTATATATAAATGCATGTGGAACATGGTTAGGAGCTGTGTTAATGCAAAGAGGTAAAGTGATTGCTTATGCATCTTGACAGCTTAGACCGCATGAGGTTATGTACTCGACTCACGATTTGGAATTAGCTGCGGTGATTTTTTCGTTGAAGGTTTTGAGACATTATCTTTTGGGATAAAGATTTGAGTTGTATACGGATCATAAGTCGTTGAAGTATTTATTCTCTCAAAAGGAGCTGAACATGAGACAACAGAGGTGGTTAGAGTTTTTAGCCGCTTATGACTTTAGTATTGAGTACACATTGGGAAAAGGCAACAAGGTTGCAGACGCACTTAGCAGAAAACATCAGAATGTAGTGTTAGCGATGATAGCTAAGTGGAAGGATTTAGAAGAGTTGATGACATGTAGAGTTCAGTGGAAATCTCAGAGTGGGTCTAGTACAGAGACTGATATGTTGTCATGTTTAGAGGTTTGACCAGTGATAATTGAAAGGGTTGCTTCTAAGCAAGGAGAGGATCTAGTATTAGTTGAGCGGATCAGGAAGTTAAGGGATGGAACAGAGAGTGATGAATTAAAGGATTTCAGTCTTGACCAGAATGAGTGGTTGAGAAAGAAAGGAAGAATGTGCGTTTCGAATGTAGGAAGCATCAGGAAAGAAGTTCTTGAGGAATGCCATCGTTCGAAGTTCACCGTTCATCCGGGAGGAACTAAGATGTATTAGGATATGAAGAGGAGTTTCTTCTGGGAAGGTATGAAGGGGGGTGTAGGCTTATGGATGAAGTAGTGTTTGAATTATCAACAGGTAAAAGCCAAACATCAGAAACCAAGTGGGTTACCTCTGTGCCTCAACACGTTAGCGTTGTAAACGACAAGAAGATCTTCAATGTCGGCTTCTAGCCTGGACTCAGCCGATTTCACCTCCTCCTCAACCTTGGTCTCCGCCTCGCGGACCTTAGCCACGGCCGCATCCCGTTCACCCCGAAGCAAGGCAGCCTGTTCGCACACCTCCTAGGCTGCGTTGTTCGCGTCGTCCCATTCCTTGGCAATGTCAGAGAATTTGGCTTTAAGCTCATTGAGTTCCTTAATTTCCGCATCCCGTTCGGTCGTGACAGTAGTATTTCGGTGGCCCATCTCTTCCACCAAGGCAACATGTGTGTGCCCCAATCTCTCCATCGCCACATTCGCTTCATCAGCTTTTTTGGTGGCCTCAATTTCAGATTTCCGAGAATACTCGGCCTCGGTATTGAGCACTTGGATGATTCGGTCCCTTTGGGCAAGTTCAGCCTCCATCTTTACAATTGCTTTAGCCCGCTCAAAGGTCACCTTCGAAGCTTTTTCTGCGGCCTTCACCCACTCTCTATATTGGGCATAAATGTCATGAATGTAATCATGCATTGTATTTTCAGCTTCCGAAGTGATTCTCTTCAAGTGAGGGGGGAAGATGTAGCCGTCAAAGCAAATGTTCGGGAAATCTTTCTTAAGTTGGGCGATCTTTATTGCACCTTCCCCCGTGGGCTAGGTTATGACCTGCTCTGCAATTATGGGAGCCATAGTTTCAGCTCTCTGGCGATGAATTTCAGGCCTAGAAATTTGAGAAGACGGTCTGTGTCGCGGAGGCTCTGATGGATGTGAAGCGTAAACAGGAGGTGGTGATGGAATTCTAGAAGGTGGAGAACGGGACCTAGATCGGTATCTATAGTCTCTATCCCTATCCCGCTCGTACCTCTCTTGATTGGAGTACCCGCAATCGTGATCTCTATCTGAATCCCTCCTGTGGGACTCATAGTAAGTAGAAGACTTTCGAGCCGAACGAAGGCTCCCGGACATCGTACCTGTAGGTGAGAAACGAAAGAAAAGTTAGTGATCTCTTGAATTGGACAATTTACGATTGTAAATCATGTAGTGCCGTGAAGTGTATGTATGTGCAACCCCCCGACCAACCGGAAATGTCGGCCGCACTTATAGCAAGCGACTCGCTCAGATCAAGAGCACTGTCAAGCTCCTCCAACCCGGTGTCATGTTGAAGCGACACATAATCCAGGATCGAAATATCAGCAAGCCCTTCGAAAGGATTCTCTACTTGTGGGGAAGGAGCCTCCGAAATTATAATTCCAAGAACATGCAAAGACACAACCACAAATTTCAATCTCATGAATTTAGAACGCTTATAAGCAATTGCCTTGCCTTTTCTTCTTCCTTCTGAGCCCTGAAAACCGCCAGAAGGCCCGGCTCTAAGTTCGTCATCGGTAGGTGTTTTTTCTGAATCAACCCCTTCGGCTATTACGACACCGGGTGTTTTACGTTTCACACGCTTCTTCGAGTCTGCCCTTAGTGTCCCTTCAAGCCTTATGCTTTGATTCCGCTCAATCAGCCCGACGATTCTCAAATTTCTATCGGTTAGAACCGAATCAATGTCCCTCAATTCGCTCGGAACTTTTTGAAGGACCCTTACTTTCTCTTTGAAATATCCGCCTTCAGGTCGTGAAATTACGGCTGTAAAAAGAAAGGAAGATGTCAATTTATATCAACTACTATCATCTGGATAACTCTTGAAGGGTACTGTAACACTTACGTCTGACTAGCCATCGGCTAGCAAATCCTAGGGGGCACCGGACATAGAACCATTTTGTTTTGAAGTAACTCAGCCTTCCCCAGGATCCGGTTACTACTTGGCAGTTCCTGACTGACTCCAGGAAAGTGAAAGACGGGCTATCTCCCCTACTCTTGAAGTTAAAAAGGTATCTAATCTCAGTCAGCATTGGTGGTCGGAAGAGATGCTCCATGAATACGATAAATAGGCTATTCAGCAAAGCATATCCATTGGGATGTAGTTGTGATGGGGCAATTCCGAGAAAAGACAACACTTCTCTAATATATTAGTTGAAAGGAGGAAGTGTTCCTGCTGCACACGCATGACGGTTGAAGGCAGTAAACCCCTCAAGGGGAGCGTGCGGTCTATCGTTTGGTCCCGGTAATAGTACGTCGTCCAATGACAAACCATGCCTTGGGCATATTCTGTGAGGAATGCGGATTAAGGATCGTAAGGCTAGAATTAACACTAGAGGGGGGTGAATAGTGTTTTAAGAAATTTGTTAATCTTTTTGAATTTATCTTAATTTGTTAACAATGTATACACTAATCAGACATATATATGAACACAGAATCAAACACAGATGCAAATATAAAGTAAAAGCAGTAAAGAAAAGAACACACCAGATTTTATACTGGTTCAGAGTTACCCTACATCCAGTCCCGCAACACAAGTACATATTTCCTTTCAAAAACAATTCTTACAAATACAACCCTCAGTTTCAAGGCTACGGGGTACACCCTCCAGAATCACAATCCTCTGGGTAGAGATACTTGATTTACAAGTTCACCCAATTGATTTCCAGGGATACAATCACACCTTCTCTCGCTCAATTGATTACAAAAAGTCTATAACTCAGATTAACACTTGGATCTTGTAGAGATAATGGAGTGAATCAAAACCAGAAATTATCTAGTTAGATTCGATATTGATTTCGGCAGAGTAATGGTGTAATTTGTAAATAAGAAAGTGGAAAAGAAGAAGAGAAGTTAAATCGGAGAAAAAAGTAATTAAATTCGTTGAAAACACCCTTTATTTATAGTAGATCAATAGCCATGTCCATTGGTGAAGGGATGTGGCGAATAGACACTTCTTTTAAAAAACAATTTAACTGTCACCATGTTGGGTACATGTGACCATGTCGACATGCCCTTGTATTTTTTGGTGATTTGTTTTTCTTTGAAAATAATTTCTATATTATATTATACTTATATTTAAACTTTATAAATATACTTATATATAGTTATAATACATAAATAACTATAAAGAACAATATTGAAATATATATAATAATTTTCTATACTTTTATATTTAAATCTTAAGTATAAATATATAAAATAGCTAAATATATTAATATCAGAATTATAGTTTAAAAACTTAGGATAATAATTTAAAATCAAAGATATTTAAAATTAAGGATATTTAAAACTAAGGATATTTTTTAGGCTAAAATATATTGAAAAACCAGGACAGATGATTTTGGTTTTTAAACAGGAATACTTAAAATCATTTTGAAAAACAAGCTATATATATTTTGAAAATCATTTTGAAATAAAAGTAAGTGGATACAAAAAGATGTTCCACTAGATTTTTCGTAGGTTCCATCCTACTTAGGGTTCCATCCCTTTAACGAGCACGAAGTGGATTCCATTCCACGAATAAAATAGATTTTAAGATGTTAGTGCATTTCTATGAGTTTTAACAATATTCCTAACTATATAACTTAACTTGGAAACTTGAAATCTTGAAATTCTTGATATCATGAGTCTTGAATCTTGATATCTTCAATCTTTGATCTTGAATCTTTATACTGTACAGTTCTTCATTCTTTAGTACCTGCAAACATATCTATATATATCTACACAATAATGTTAGTATTATATATTTTATAATCTAATTCTAAGTAAGGTTGTTGTCATCAAAACCAACTCCTCAGGGACTAACAATCTCCCCCTTTTTGATGATGACAACCTTTGTTTATAAAATATCACTTCTATCCTAATACTTCTAATAACTCCCCCTTAATCTATGCCTAACTATCCTATTTTATATTTCTCCCCCTTTGTCATCAACAAAAACAAACTCTAAACTATATAACTCCCCCTTAAACTAATACTATATAACATGTGATTATAATGATAATGTTATCATAAATAATCAACACTTAACTCTAAAAACTAGAACTTAATCCTAAATTACTAACTATCCTAACTAAGAATCTATGATAATGCTTATAATAGTTAGAAATCAAATATAAGAACACAAATTATTTATTAAGTATGTTTCAACACACTCATCAAAACTAATCATGTCAGACAAGTCAAACAAATCAATCAAATCAAACAAGTCAATCAAGTCAAACAAGTCGATCAAAACATCAAAAACTAATAATCCTATATTATAAGACAATACTACAAACTCCTCCTAAATAAAATACACTCGTTATGTATACATGTATGCAATATGTAGTTTGTAATGCAGTATGAAATGTATGACATATGCAATGTAGCATGAAATGATATGTAGAATGAAGTGCAACTTGTGATGCAAATGATTATGATATTTCATGCATTGTAATTTATGATGTAATATGAAATGAAATGTGATATTAAATAGGATGCATAATGATATGTAATATGAAACAAAATGATAATGAAGTAAAAAAATAATAATATGCAGAATGATATGATGATATATATACTACGGTAAGTGACATTCAGATTATAAGATAAACATGAGTGATAAGTAATATCTAATTGACAAGCATATATATATATATATGTATGTGTGTGTGTGTGTGTCTATGTATATATATCAAACTATTTATTATAAAAAACTTCAACCAAACAAAGGTAAAACACACCAATTACTAGACTTAAGTTAAGGAAACTAGTGAATGGGACTGAAAGAGTTTAAAGGTAATAAATGGTATTAAAACTATAAAATATTCATGAAAGGTAGTAATCACACTCAATATCAAAATCAAATTGATAAGAAATATGGACTTTAAACTGCATATATGATCAAATATGGTTTTTTTTAATTAATACCCTAATTATTTAATTTATTTAAAATGATTTTTTATTAACTTGGTTGATTTTTTTAAGAATCCAAACTTCCATATTCTTAACTTACTAATTAAAACCTTTATATCAAATTATTATTGATTTAAATATTTAGAAACATGTTTAAACATTTTTTAAATTTATAAAATATCCTAATGAAATATTAAATAAAATAATAAAGATTGAAAAACTAAAATAAACATGTGTTACATTAAGGCTTCTTACATCAAAAAATTTAATTAATTAAAAAATATATTTAAACATGAAATTACTTTTTAAATATTCTAATATAAGTTAGAAAATAACTCTTAAAAGAATAGAGAAAAATACTTAGTTTAAATATCATTTTTTATAATTTAAAATTTCAAACAGAAAAGACAGCATTTACAGAATGCTATAAAAAGTTTTTGCAATAAAATATATTCAAAACATTATAAAATAGAAACTGTATCTTTTACCAAATGCTGTGTAAAGTTTCTGAAGCTCTACAGCGTTTCAAAGCATAGAAATGCTATAAAAACGAATTTGCAATACTTACAAAACATTATAGAAGAAAAGAAGCATTTTAGAAATACTATCTAAAATTCCGGTCATGTGATGTGGTGCAATCTTATTAATTGAAGAAATATATAAATAGTGCCTTATTCTAACATTCTAAATTCATTCTACTAAATTTTTAAAGATATAAAATTAGTATCTTAAAAGAAATAGAGTATGAGAAGTAAAAATAAAATTAGAAAAGTTGAAATCATGAATGAATGTATGCTTTTCTACTTAGTATAGTTGTAATAAATTAGTTGTAGATTTTATTTGAAAGAAAACACATTTTAAAAGACTTTTAAAAAATTTAGACTTGTATAACGATATTTATACTATGGTGTGTCGATATATGGACCAAAATAACAAAACTTATAAAAGAGATAAATTTCTATGCCTAACTAAATGCATAGATATATATTTCTAAATGCAGCAATAAAGATGAAATAATAGTAAAGCGTACCAATTTTTGCATTCCATCTTTCTAACTTTGCTGTTCCTCCATTGTTGTGAACCACACATTTATATCTTTCCGAATTTGACGATGAGATATGTTCTATTGCGACGGGCTCGTTTTTCTGATCAGCGTAGTATATTCATTTGCTGAATTTGAAGACCGTATGAGAAAGATACAGATGATTTAGTAAATTGACCAACTTGGCGTCAAAACTTTGAATTCGAATTTTGAATGAATGGACACTTCAACCGCTATAAATAGGCCCAACGGTCGCCACTTTTCATAAAAATTCCTCCTCTTCATCTTCTTCCCGTTCTTCTATATACTATCAAACTTCTAGAAGGTATATCTCCTTCGTTTCTTAACGGAATTGGATGAAACCAGCGGCAAGTCGAAGAGGAAGGCAAGGGCTACGATCTAGTAATAGTTTGGTGTCGAATTTGGATGGTATTGTGATGCAACAGGCCGAACAGTAGAAGAAATGTAGAAGATCCCGTACACAGTTTTCCCGTTTTGGATAGCCAACTTCAAACTGTCATATCTCACTCAATTTTGATCGTAATTTGATGATCCACCCATCAAAACGACCGCGAGAACAAGAACTACAATCTGAAAAGGAGTGGAAACAAAATACTCAAATCTCTGGATGCATTTTGAAGAATACCTTTGACAGTTTTGCCTTCTTTTTCTCTTTGTTCACCAAAACTTCATTTGACCATAACTTGGTCATTTCTTGACGGATTCACACGAAACTAGTGACATTGCGAAGCAGATGGAGAGAAGTACAGTATCAAATTAAGTTATAGATGAGAACCCAAAGTTTTGAATTGATCTGGTACCCATTTCTTTGTCGATTTCCATTATATATCTATTTGTTCTTCTTGATCGATGAATGATTATCTGGTATTTTTTAACCAATAGTCATTAGACATAACTCTTCTCCTGCAAAACAAGATAACTTTTTAAAGAATCAAGTGACTTTTCGAAATAACTAAATATAATTTTAAACAACAATATCATGATGATTCTGTGACATATTCATATGAAAACAGTGTTAATAATTTTATAAAAAAAATTGCCATTTAAATTTTTTTCAAAATTCAGATTATGAAAGTTTGAAAACAAAGCTCTGATACCAAATGCGAGGAATGCGGATAAAGGATCTTAAGGCTAGAATTAACACTAGAGGGGGGGTGAATAGTTGATTCAGAAATTTGTTAATCTTTTTGAATTTATCTTAATTTGTTAACAATGTATACACTAATCAGACACAGATATGAACACAGAATCAAACACAGATGCAAACATAAAGTAAAAGTAGTAAAGGAAAGAACATACTGGATTTTATACTGGTTCGGAGTTACCCTACATCAAGTCCCGCAACACAAGTACGGATTTCCTTTCAAAAAAAAATTCTTACAAATACAACCCTCGGTTTCATGGCTACGAGGTACACCCTCCAGAATCACAATCCTCTGGGTAGAGATACTTGATTTACCGGGGAACAAGTTCACCCAATTGATTTCTAGGGCTACAATCACACCTTCTCTCGCTCAATTAATTACAAAAAGTCTATAACTCATATTAGCACTTGGATCTTGTAGAGATAGTGGAGAGAATCAAAACCAGAAATTATCTAGTTAGATTCGATATTGATTTCGGCAGAGTAATGGTGTAATTTGTAAATAAGAAAGTGGAGAAGAAGAAGAGAAGTTAAATCAGAGAAAAAAGTAATTAAAATTCGTTGAAAACACCCTTTATTTATAGTAGATCAATAGCCATGTCCATTGGTGAAGGGATGTGGCGAATAGACACTTCTTTTAAAAAACAATTTAACTGTCACCATGTTGGGTACATGTGACCATGTCGACATGCCCTTGTATTTTTTGGTGATATTTTTTTTTTGAAAATAATTTCTATATTATATTATACTTATATTTAAACTTTATAAATATACTTATATATAGTTATAATACATAAATAACTATAAAGAACAATATTGAAATATATATAATAATTTTCTATACTTTTACATTTAAATCTTAAGTATAAATATATAAAATAGCTAAATATATTAATATCAGAATTATAGTTTAAAAACTTAGGATAATAATTTAAAATCAAAGATATTTAAAATTAAGGAGATTTAAAACTAAGGATATTTTTTAGGCTAAAATATATTGAAAAACCAGGACAGATGATTTTGGTTTTTAAACAGGAATATTTAAAATCATTTTGAACAACAAGCTATATATATTTTGAAAATCATTTTGAAATAAAAGTAAGTGGATACAAAAAGATGTTCCACTAGATTTTTCGTAGGTTCCATCCTACTTAGGGTTCCATCCCTTTAACGAGCACGAAGTGGATTCCATTCCACGAATAAAATAGATTTTAAGATGTCAGTGCCTTTCTATGAGTTTTAACAATATTCCTAACTATATAACTTATCTTGGAAACTTGAAATCTTGAAATTCTTGATATCATGAGTCTTGAATCTTGATATCTTCAATCTTTGATCTTGAATCTTTATATTGTACAGTTCTTCATTCTTTAGTACCTGCAAACATATCTATATATATCTACACAATAATGTTAGTATTATATATTTTATAATCTAATTCTAAGTAAGGTTGTTGTCATCAAAACCAACTCCTCAGGGACTAACATATTCGTCCTAACATGTCTTCAGAGTCATTGGACGGTACAGAATCTTGGGGATTACAAATGAGCGTAGCGTTAGGTAGCTCGTCCGGAGCTGGGTCTATAACTTCGACCGCGATAGCCAGAATCTCTAGGACAGATGAAGATGAATCCTGAACTTCCTGCTGTTGTGAGCTTGAAGGTTCCATAACTAACTAACTTATGAGAAATCATCATTAGGCGAAAATAACATCCGTGCTTCCCCCAGTGTAAAGTGTGTGAATGTGTTGTGCAAGTGCAGTGCTGCATCATACTTAAGAAATTATACAAGGTTAGAGAAAATGTCTGAACGACAAGACATCGAAATCCAACTAAAGTGACCATCATCGCTGACCGTCACAACCATGCCATCCAGATGTTGGCGATCGATCCAAGTTAAAATTCGTTATCATTTTGTTAAGTTACAGTTCCATCGACGAGCTTCGAAAGGCAGTCAAGTGTACGGTCCAATAGTTAATTCCAGATATGCAAGAATGAAGCTAGCCGGAGTTGTATGTTTGGTTGGGGTTCGTGTCCATTAAAATACAAGTTCGGATCGACCACCCAAAGTTTCGTTCGTATCGATCACCTGAGCGAACGATTTCGAATCGATCACCTTGAGACAAGATCATGTCAATTCGAGTCCCTCATCTCGTATCGATCATCGCCCATGTTCTCATATCGATCGGCATAGTCATTACTTCGTATCGATTAAAACTTAGTAGTTTCGTATCGATTAGAAAACATTCACTTCGTATCGATCGGGTCGCATTGATTTCGCATCCATCGGGTTACAACATAGTTCGTACCCATCACAACTATACTTCGTATCCATACCGATTCGAAGTGATAAAAACGGAATCAAAGGATCAACAATCGACACGAAGTTAAAGGTAGGCGATCGATGCGAAGCTCCCGGTTGAGGATCGACGCAAAATCAAGTTCCTTTAAACCTTCACCGATACGAAATCAAAGCCGGGAAACTTTCGCTGATTCCTTCGTCCTTCCTCACTCCTTCTTCCCCAAATGGACATAACTCCATTTCCTTCCTCCCTTAGCCTTGCTCTGAGCCAACTCCGACCTCAACATTACCAGAATCGGTTATGTACGTGAATGGAATAACAACTGGACTCGAATCTCGCCGTTCTTAACATGAGTTCATCGATTCATTACCTGATTGCAGCGTTTAGTTCGACGAGTGGAAGGTTTAATTTGGTTCGAAGGCAAGTACAGTTTCCTCTTTACTGGGCCCCTCAATCAATATGAAGACGAAGCGAAAAAGTGAAAAGTAAAAAAAATTTTAAGTAAAGAGCCCCATATTTATATGGGTGTGAAGCTGAGGGTAAGAAACGATTCGCCTCCTGGTAAACTCATACAATTGGCCATGTACTGTAAGTTGTACTCATTGTACGAAAAGGATTGAATCCATCAGAGGCTACACCCAATCTGATATTTCTATTTTCTGATGAAAAATCAGGATACATAGCATCCATCGCCTTCCAAGTCTCGCTATCAGCTGGATGTCTAAGTTTTCAGTCTTTTTTTCGTCCCACAGAATGCCATCTCAAAAGTTGTGAATACTCCTTGCTTATAAACAGCCTTTGTAGCCTTGGTTTTAGCGGAAAGTAACGCATCACTTTTGCCGGGACTTTGTGAATCAACTTCTCTGGATCATTGTCATGGGTGCCTTTCTTTTCCTCTTCCCACCTCGAAATACCACAAGAGTTAGAGACATCTTTATCTTCATTTTCTACCCAATAGAGCATGCAATCGTTTGGACATGCGTGTATTTTTTTGTAATCAAGACCTAAATCTTTAATGATTTTCTTCGCGGCTCTAAAAGATAAAGGTATGTGGGCCTGTGGAAAAGCCTCTCTCATAGACTCTAGTATATCCCCAACTGCAGACTCTGTAATTCCATGTACATGTTTTAAAGAATAAAGCCTGATGATAAAACTTAATCTCGAAAATTTTGAACAGCCAGGATATAATGGCTGCTTTCCATCTTCGACAAGGCGCTAAAATCTTTTAGCATCGGCATTTGGTGCATCAGAATTCTCATCTTCATAGTTCTGCATATTTCCACGAGTACGGTGCAACATTTCACCTAGATTATCTCCAAAATCACCAGCATCACAGTCTATATCTTCATCACTCCTTCCAAAATTTGGGTGAGAAACCTCACAAATCCATTTCACATACAATGGAGATGGACCATTGCAGATGAGATGATCATAAATTATATCTGGATGACGCCACTTGCTATTTTTACAATTCTTGCATGGGCACGTCATTTCATCGCCTACAGCGAATTTAGAAAAACCGTTTTGTATAAAGGCTCTTATCCCGCTAATATATCCTTCACTAAACTTTGGAAGTTCTATCCAAATGTTTTCGCTGTCCATCACTACAATTATGAATATGAGTATTTTAACATAAAAAGATAAAATTTGTGTGTGTGTCCAACAAGAGGAAACCTAGACAGGTCGAATTGTTAATTCAGGCCGAATTAAGAATTTATAAGTAGTTTAAATCGAAACCCTAAAGTGATGGGAGAGAGTGTTATACCTCAAAATCGAAATTGAAGCCCTAAAGTGATGTGAACAATGCTTGAACCCCCAAATCGAAGCGAAATCGCTGAACAAAGCTTGAACCCCCAAATTGAAGCCCTAATCGAACCGAAATCGCTGAACCCCAAATTAAGAATGTTCGCTTGAACCTTTGTAAGAAGACAGAGAAGAATGAAAATAAAAGGTTATTTGCGGGGACTTTTTTTCTTCGCGGCTCTAAAAGATCAAGGAGTGGTGTTCGGATTGATGAGGTGTCACGTTCTCCAACGTAGGATTTGCCTTGGTAGATTGGCGCGGATCGGTGCGAAAGATATGCAAAGGTCTGCTATAGCAACACTATAAAAAAATGTTGCATCAATTACACTTGTTTAGCTAGAGCAACACATTTTTATGGCTAAGGCAACACCAAAAATTCAACGTTGCAGTAGGACCAAAATTGTATAGCTATCGCAACATTTTACCTGGCAACACCTTGCAAAAATGTTGCAAAAGGCCATCTATGGCGTAGTGAATGGGTCCACCACTGAATCGATTCGAACAAGCTATTCGAATCCATAAACTCGAGCTTTTATCGAGACAAAATTGTCAACAGAGATTTGTCTGAGACACAAGGTCCATCGATACGAAACCTTTGTTCATATCCATTGTTCTAGACTCCAACCACATTTCATCGATGTGAACTTCACTGTTCTAATCCATCAAGTCACGGCCTCCAAAGGCATGTATCCATCGATGCGAATTGGCTATTCGTATCCAAAAACACAGAATTCGTCGATGTGAAGTGCACAACGAGAGCTGTTCTGAAAACATTAAACTCCATCGATACGAAATGCTTATTTCGTATCCATCAGCACTCGACCCACAATAGCACTAGTTCATTGATTTGAAATGGAGTCCACTGCAATGGAGTCCACTGAAACTCGTATCCATCGATGCGAACGCTTATTTCGTATCCATCATTGTGAATCGCATCGATACGAGAAACCACCTTTCAACCTTTTACATCGATCCAGGAGAGGATCGATACGAAGGGACATTCTAAAGCAACCATCGAGCGTTGTTGCAATCCAAATTTCACATCGGTTCAGGAGAGGATCGATACGGGATTCGATACGAGAGAACTGACAACGACTCGTGAACGTGCAACGTCAACGAGAGTCAGATTAACATATATGCATATATGTCGGACTAATATTCAATTTTCAACATCCACAGGAATTGGATACCCATCTGATAACGATTACGATGACAAACAGCTAATCACTATCATACAGCAATCAGTTACAACAATACTGGGTACAACGATTGACAATCTACAGTTCACATTACTGAGGAAATCAGTCAAAGATTACAACTTTGAACGAAAAGACGATAACTGTTCAAAGTGAAGACTACAGCTTTTCAAAGCACGTCATGTTTCCATAATACGTACTTTGGGGGGCAAATGTTATCCTGCCTTTTAGCAAGGCCGAGATATCAAGGAATTGACTGAAAACCAAGGATCGTTCATCCCGAATGTCCTAATTGATATGACATGAGTCCGGATCAAGCTACAATTGATATGACATGACAAGCAAAACTATAGAAGCCAACGTCCTAAGTTTCAAGTCAATCCGAGTTCGTATGCTCAAGTTATGATCGATACAAATCGAAGGAAATAACCTCATTTCGTATCCATCCTTAAGCCTTGGTTCGAATCGATCCTAATTCGAACCTATCAGCGAGCCAGCTCCATTTCGTATCCATCAACTAAAGAGACTTGTTCGAATCCATCAGGAGCATGCGACATCGTATCGATCAGGGGAACTGCGTTCTTCGAATCCATCCACTCAACAGCCTTGTTCGCATCGATAAAGTTACAGCAGTTTGCATCCATCGAATGGTCCTCACACCGTGTACTTCGTATCCATTGTCCGTAGCATCTATGTTCGTTTCGTGTCGATCAAGTTACACTCATTTCGTATCGATCGGCCACAGATCGATACGAAACCAACACTCCTTCTCGATACGAAGTGGCAAGCCAAAGGATGATGCGAAGTAAGGTACATTCGACTCGATATGAACCACGTAATATCATCGATACGAACTACGCCACCTTCATCGATACGAACTAAACCATCTCCATCGATTCGAACTGAGCATGCTGCAGACCTATACGAAGAGCACGCTATTGATCGATTCGAGCTACGCAACGGCCTTCGATACGAACATGGCGAGAATCTGGGGACGACTCGGTCAACTTGGCATGAAAAGTGGATTGATCCGAAGAGTGCGCGCCACATCATCATCCGGGCACATGCAACCATCGATTCGAACAGATCGATTCGAAACCATCGATTCGATCCAAACAACCTGCCGAAGAACACCAACTCGTATCGATCATATCTCGCAATCCACAGTCCAAATGCTATGAAATTTTCACAGGATCTTACGTACAACATAAGGAAGACTCATGCCAAGTTTCAACTCGATTGGATCAAATCTTGATCGATACGAAATTCGTTCGTATCGATCACGGATCGAGCCGAAACTTTATGGGCTCGGTCGTGTGGGCCCACTCACGTGCCAGAAAAAGTCTCCCGAGATCTGAGCGAAGTATCAGCCTCCTACACCTATAAATAGGGCTCTAGGGCCGACAGAAAAGGGATCTTTTAACGCTCCAACGCCCAGACTCTGCCGGATTCAATTTTATACTCCATTACTGCTGCATAACTTTAATTCACTGCTATCCGCTGCAATCAATTGTAATCATCAAAGAAACATCAATAAAGTGATCAATTTCATAGTGGACGTAGGCAACACGCCGAACCACTCTAAATTGCTGTGTTTCAGTGCATCTTTATCATTTATTTTTGAAGTCTTTGTTAGATAATCCTCTTTTTTCATTTAATTTCTTCATTTTTATATCTTCAAACTCTTCCGAAGAGTGTTGTGCCCAATTTTGGTACAAACAAGACCGAACATGATTTTTTAACTAGAATGAAAATAAATATGGATGTGATTCTTAAAAATTTATTCACATTTGTTTCTAATAAAAAAGTTGATCGGTAATAAGAAATAAAGTTATAATATGATTTAAAGGAAACTATTTTCTGAAAAGGAATAAATTCAATAAATTATGTAATATGAAGACTGACATTGACAAAAATAAGATATAATATGATATATATCAGAAGGAAACTAATCTTTAAATGGAAAAAGGTCAATAAATTATGTAGTATGCAAATAGATATTACTATGGATACTTCAAAATTTTGCCCATACCCATTTCCAACTAAAACAGATGATCCGGAAAAACTACGAAGTTATAATATGTTTCAAATGGAAATAATTTTATGAAAAGGAAAAAGTCAATAAATTACAATAGGACACTGATAAACTTGAATTTGAAATTAAATAAAGGAAAAAAAATAAAACGATAAACGTAGAAACATTTAATGGAGCTTTATATTTTGATGTGTCACAGATATCAATGATATTCTGATGGCACGAGCATCATCATGCTTAACTACTTCTTTCTCAGTTATATTATGCGCCTGGTACGCTTTTTGTGGTGTTGAAAACAACTCTTCATTTTTTATTTTTGCTTAAGCAACAAGTGCAAATAGTATATATATTTTTTCTCCAATATATGTGAGAAATTTTATTTCATAATCTCATTCCATTTAGTATTAAATGTAGCCACTTTATTAACTAAAACGCTATCGAAACTATTTGATTTTTTAATAACTATACCTTGAAATGCAATCTTCATTTTGATTTCTTGGTAACTCAGACCTTGGAATGAATGCCCACTTAAACTATTGACAAGGAATTAAGTTAGTAGACATATTTATAATTGTTATATATATAGAGTTCGATCTGGCATTTAGTAACAATCGGAATTTGCCAAATGTCTAATAACTTTAACCTCATCATTTCATGCTTAGGAAAAATGATTGCATTTTAACTGAAAACAAAATATGCTAATTACAATTCTCTTTTTTTTCATCTGTTGTTAAAGGAATACCATTCTATATCATATAAACCCATATTGTTCTCAAATCAACATCACAACTTAGGATAGTTCAAATTTGTGTTAAGCGTTGGAATAAGTATATTGTAGTATGAGTCATTGGTGTACATTGGAGTGGTTAGTTATCGGAAATCTTGCATGTCTATTTGATTTGTTGTTGGGACTGTATAAAATGATTAGATTAAAATGCTTTTACGGTACATGAATGTATGTTTTTATTCATTCAGACACCAATTTAATGAGCTTACTATTGGATGTATAGAATGTACAAGAGGATATATAAATCAATGCAGTTTGCATATATAACTTTTTAGCCACAAGTTTTATTGTTATATAAATGATTATACCTGATACCCAGCTTTTTTATTTGCTCATATTCATCTCCGGCTTCTACAAAAACTTAACTAAGAAGATACTACAAAAGCATTTAACTACCTACTAATGAGTTTGTGCACCATGGTATATGACATTCTGAATTTTTTAGTTTCTCAAGAAGGCAGAGGCACTGATTTGAAAAGCTTAAATTTTTTTACAGGCATTCAAAGCATCATTCAAAACTACTTCCACCGTTAACCATTTGTTTCAGTTCATCATTAGGCTTAAACATTCAAAGATTTCATCCCATCCACGTTGAACATTACACGTCCTTTTTTGCCCAATTAAAAATTGGGGTAAGCCAAGATTATTGTCCTATTTTAATTCTTTCAATATGATTCCAGTTTTAGATTTCAATGCCTTTTCTTTGAAAAAGGTAAGTGAGAATTGGCAAAGGAATCAAAATTGGTAGATAATGTCTTCTGATTCCTTTCTGAAATCATTGGAAAAAAATTTAATGATTCCCATTTTACAAACCTATCACCATCATTTTATTATTGTTGAATGCTTTATACTAAAAATTCCTGAACAACTGTTAACTAATTCTTGCTTGACTTATTACTTCATGTTCTGTTATACTAACCATTTCGTTCCTGCTATTGTTTTATAGGAAGAATAAACTAAAACAGTGGGTAGTGAGGAAGACACACGCAGCGTATATTGCATGATAGTTTTGACTTTTCATATTGTATGAACTAGATTATGTGATACCATTGATGTACTTTGCTTATGCATTCTATCTTTCCAAAAGGATAGGACTGAATCCGATGTAAACTATTTTAAACATTTTTTTTAATCAATTGTGTTCAATCTAATAGATAAAATTTGTGTTTTGCGTTTTTTAACACAAAAAATTGTCAACTCATGATAATTTTTCTACTCTATTGCATGTTTTTACTGAGAAAATGGGTTGCCCTTTCTTTTGTACCATCTGTTTTAATGTTGCAACTAATAATGTTGTGCGCGCAAAATTTCTATTCACAGTCAGCAATTATATGTACTAAATTGTGAACGTGTTCATTAAAGCAAAGCTTATGGGATCAAAATAGTGTGCTTACAATTAATTCACTTTAAATCATCAAATAAGATTATGTTAAACAGTTTTATAATATAAAAGTTAAGTCCAAGTTAGTAATGAAACATTACATTTTTTTAATCATATTTCACTACCTACCAAATGGTGTTTGATAGAGTGAGAAATTAATTAATTAATGGATATGATTAATTAAGGGGAAATTTTGAAAAATATAATTTTTGAATGGAAGAAAATATTAAACGGGTTTTGTTTTTGTTATTTATTGATCAAAAGAACCTTAAATATTTCTTTATATACAGTTTAATGGAGAAAATGAAAACTTCAGATTTAGAAAATACTAAATTGCAAATTTACGAAACTACAAAATTAGAATTATAGAAAACAAAACAAAACTTATATGTATAGTTTGATAAATCATTTTAAATTTCCTATGAGTTTAAATATTTAAAAATATCAGTATTTAAGAAAATTTTGTTAAGAAATTTTACGATTTCTAGAAATTCATCTTTAATACCATAAAATTCTCCATAATTTTTCAAAGCTAAGAATTTGAGATTTCATTCATTAGGATGGTTTTCTTTTTAGTTTTATAATACGGAAAACTGTGCTATTTATTAGTTTAACGAAAGGAAAAGATACATTTTCTTCATTCTCCTGATCAGTTTAGTTTTCCCGCACACAAATATATAAATAGTGCCCCTTATCTGAAGTTCTTTTTCTTTTAACAATTCGCAACATTCATAACAGCATACATGTACTAACATTGATGTAAACAATTTGTTATACTTTGTATGTTTCAAGATTACTTAAAAACATTTACCAACAGCTGTCTGTTAATAGTTTCAAGAAAAGATTAATCTAAATAAATTAGAATCCATAAACATACGCTTTCATCTTCATATAACTAAAAATAACTACAAATGAACCATTAATTAAATTATTTGGTGAAACCCGTGTGCGTAGCACGGGTTCACACTAGTAATAATAATAACAAAGTGATGAATTATAAAATATTAACCAAGTTAACTAAGTTTTATAAAAAAATAACTATGTTTATATAATAATAATAATCTAACTAAGTTTATAAAAATTAATTAAGTTTATAACAACAACAACAACAACAACAAGTTTATAAAGTGTAAACGAAGTTAACTAAGTTTAGAGTAGTAACAACAACAACAACAAGTTTATAAAGTGTAAACGAAGTTAACTAAGTTTAGAGTAGTAACAACAACAACAACAAGTTTATAAAGTGTAAACGAAGTTAACTAAGTTTAGAGTAGTAATAACAACAACAACAATAAGTTTATAAAGTGTAAACGAAGTTAACTAAGTTTAGAGTAGTAATAACAACAACAATAATAATCAAAATTAACTATGTTTATAACAATAACAATAATAATAAATTAATTATGTTTATAACAATAACAACAACAACAACAACAATAATAATACATTAACTAAGATAAACAGTGGACAAGATTACCAAGTTCATATAATAATAACAATAACAATAACAATAATAATAATCATCATCATCATCATCAAAATTAACTATGTTTATAACAATAACAATAAATTAACTATAAGTTTTACAAAAATTAACTAGGTTTATAATAATAATAATAATAACAACAATAATAATAAATTATAAAATATTAATCAAACTAAGTTTTATAAAAATTAACTAAATTATATAATATAATGATAACAAATTAACTAGGCTGGGTGTTCATTTAGATATCAAAATTTATTTATTTTACTAGTATTTGTTTGGATCGAATGATAAACAATGAACAAGATTTACCAAGTTCATATAATAATAATAATAATAGCAAAACTATATGTTTTACAAAAATTAACTAAGTTTATAATAACAACAACAGCAGCAACAACAATAATAAATTATAAAATATTAACCAAGTTAACTAAGTTTTATGAAAATTAACTAAGTTTATAATAATACTAGTACTAATAACAATAATAACAAAAATCATAATTGCAATATTAACAACTAACAAACTAAGTTTATAAACATTAACTAAGTTTCATAACAATTAACAAAGTTTATAATAATAATAATAATAATAATAATAACAACAACAACAATATAATACCAATACTAATAAATTATAAAATTAACTAAGTTTCATAAAAAGTAATTAAGTTTAGAATAATAATTACAATAACAATAATAATGGTAAATGATAAAGTATTAACCAATTTAACTAAGTTTTATAAAATATAACTAAATTTATATAATAATAAATTAACTAATTTTATAAAAATAAACTTCATTAAATAATTTTAATAAGAATTAAAAAATTATAAAATTAACTAAGTTTATAAAATTAACTAAGTTTATAATAATAATAAATTAACTAAGTTTGAGAAAATTAACTAAGTTTATAATGATAATAACAACAACAATAATAAATTATAAAATGTTCAACATCCTTGTATCTAATTCATTTTATAAATTTCTAAATTTTATAAATAATAACTAAGTTTATAGACGAAGATCGGCGAATTTTATAAAAATAACTAAGTTTGTAGACGAAGGTCGGCGAACTTTATAAAAATAACTAAGTTTTATAAAAAGAATAACCAAGTTTATATAATAATAATAATTAACTTAGGTTATAAAAATTAATTAAGTATATAATAATAATACTAACAATGTCGACGACGATAATAACAACAATAAACAAACTAAGTTAATAAAAGAAATAATAATACCTTAATTCTTGTTCGGGTAGATGATAATGCACATGACCATTCTGATTTATTGCTTTTATTTGGAAACCAGCTCTTGTTTAGAATTTTTGTTCTTTACCTACAAAATTAATGTTAGTTTAAAAGTCGTAGTTTTATTTCTACGTGTTTAGTTGTATAAATTCATAAATATATATATATATATATATATATATATATATATGCTTGTTTAAGTTAAATGTAGGTATTTAATGGCTCATGACTCGCTTTTGGTTCATTTCATACTCATGTTTTTTGGGAAATGTTAGCGAACTTGCTAATATTGCAAAAAGTTACGTTTTAATGCTTAACTAGGGTGTACGCTATGTGACATACACACTTTATAAGATATATATAAGTAAATATTTGGATAGATTACCCGTGCAGGTGTTTGTAATTGATATATTGTGATTCTGGTCATGTTTCGATCGTGTATATCTATTTTTTGTGTTTGGGATTTTTCCCGGTGCTAGTCGAGCAAATGAGATTTTGGCAAAAATTTCAAAAATTTAGACACTTAGAATATTTTTGATAAGAAATATTGGGAAAAATGTTTTTTCTAAGGTAGATACTTCATTTTTCAATATTATTCATATTTATATTCATTTCTAATGGAGATATTCATTTCATTTGCCGGAAAAGAATGAAATATTTTGGATATTTCTGATTTTTAATGCAAACAACTAGCTACTTGTTTTTGGTATATGTATAAAAAAGAATATTATGCAGTTAAAACTGTGGGACCTTATGTATATGAATATTTGGTTCTGTTTAATACAATGTGTTGTATCTTTATGTTTAATATTTTCTATGATTTCTCATTATCTAGATGTATTTATATTTTAGAAATATTCTTAGTGCAACATTTTGATATGTATTGACTATCGTGATTTATAAGGATGTAGCATATTTTAAAAATGCAAAAAATGTAAACTGTAACACTTAAAAAACGTTATAGAAAGCATAAAAGAAAAGCGTTATCAAAGCAAAAAAAAAACTAGCGTTTTTTTTGTGTTCCAGTATCTATTATAATATGTCGATATGTAATGTTTATTTAACCGCTATAAAAAAACTTACAATAGCGGAAAAAAAGCGCTAAAAGATGATTTTTAATAACGGTTTTTTGTACCATAAATAAGCCATTATTTTTTATAACATGTCGATCATTTATAACGGTTTTGAGCCGCCATTGATGACTTTTGTTGTTGTAGTGTATCCCATTTGCAAATCAAAACTAGAACATTGTACTTTGTGCCATAATTATTAAGCAGGTATGTTCGAACATCGGACATGAACTCTGTCTTATTTTCAAGTCGGAAAAATGCATGCAGTAAAAAATATGCATCCATGAACTGGTTGTTTCCACTTCGGACCATTCTAGAATTGGTTTTTTATAGGATGAAGCAAAAGATGATGAAGCCATTTTTTCTTATTTGATTGCAGAGGAGAGAAAAAATGAATTGTTTTTTTATATGGTTTCAGCTGCATCTCTCGACCTAACTTATATATGGAGTTACATCAAGCTTACGTCAAACGTAAAAGTTAAGCTCTCTACAATTGCTGGAATTTTGGAAATGTAAATGTATTCCATTGAACTATCGATGTAACTGATACGTTGGACGTAATCTTGATAAGTCCGACGTATCCCGCTATCCGCTTTTCAGCTACTTCTTTGTATGCATCATGTATAATTAAATGGTCATTATCTCATGGTTGTATACTAGTTTAGGAAGAGTGTGTTTTTACTTGCTCTGTGATTAGTGGAGAGTGGTTGACAATCATCATAGCATTCGTATAATGGTTGATAGACGCACACACAAAAATGGAAATTTTGCCAAATTAGGCTTTTTATAAAAAAAATTCATATTTAGACCAGTTTCAAATAATATTACAATTATATACCACATTTAGCCACATCAACACCTAGTTGGACAAAGTAGAAAATGTACATTTTGAAATTTTGTCTGTTGGTGATTTTTCAAAATTCGCATTTGTTTAATTCTTCATTGAAACCAGTTAGCGTAATTTCAATTATCGTCTGTTGGCGAATTTGAAAACGCGCCTTTGTAAATTTCCTACTTTAAAACAGCCAGCATTTTTCCTCCTTTCTCACTCTACACTTTAGCAAATTTCAACAAAAACGAATTAGAAAACCCAAAATCATTTTCTCTCTTTCATCCCACACAAAATCAAGTTAATTTCATCAAAATTAAGCTAAAGTAATATCAATTCGAAGATGTCTTCATCTTTGCAAGGTAATTAGCTAACCTTAATTGTGAACGTAATAATTATTGTTTTTGTATTTTCTTACATATTTTGTAGTTAGACATGGATAATTATGAGATTGATCATGAAACACTGATGAACTTTTATGAAAAATTTGAATTTCAAAGTGATAATGTGGTGGAGAGACAAATGTGTGATGAAATTGATTTTGTTCCGGAGACATAATTCGATAAAATGCCTCAGAAATTGGATTGTGGAACATTGAGGATAGAGACTTGTGGATGCAGAGATGTGTTGAACAAAGACCAGGTAAACAAATTTGCTTTGATAAGGAGGTAGTTGATCGTGAACATGCAAATCATGTTATGGCAATGAAAAAATGGAGTTACCATGTTTCGAGCAACCTCAATATCCATTGTTTGTAGGAATACAAATAATGCAGGATTTCAATTTTATAGATGTGCGTTATATAAAGAACATAAGGTTTCGGCTAATCATGTTGATTGCTGCAATTTTTTTTCAATGGATAGATCCTCCAATGTATCGTAAGAGAGTTGAATATGCCCTTAAGATGCAAGCTGAAGTTAGTCGTTTGGAAAAACTGAATCGTAAACTACGGGAATATAGTTGATATGTACAAGCATTTGGTCCCAACTTTGCATCATATGGGTCGAGTATACTATCGGATAAAAAGTAAACTTTTGAAGATTATATTGTCATGTAAAGGTTATTTTGTGTTGTTTGTCGTATGATATTTGCACTTCTTAATTTGTTTTCAATTTATGTATTAACTGGTGTCGATTGAATTATTATTTAACATCATCTATTGTTTGTTGTTTGAATTTATTAATTGTTTGACTTTGTACTAGTTAACTGGTGTTATTTAGTGGAATGTTTGTGTAGTAGTTGTGATAGTTATCAGTGTTATGTTTCTAAAAAAGCATAAGAAAAGGTGATTTTTGAAAATGCGCTGCAAGCCTACTTTTGGGAATGCGGCATAAGGCGGCTTTTGAGAGTACGCCTAAAGACGACTTTTGAAAATTCGCCAATGTTCTATACCTACTACAAACAGACAGAACAGCCCCACTTCCTCTCATTCCCACTCTAACTATTTCGAAACCAAAAAAAAACATCCCCTAAACTCCAATATTATCAAATTATCCACTTTTTTGTCAATTCAACATCTATTTGGATCATGGCTAGCACATCCGGTATTGAAAAGGCTATAGGTATAATTTAATCTCAAATTTGGTACTTTTCAAAAATTAGGGTTTCGAAGTTTATGCTTTTTTGGTCATGAATGGTTAACTTATACATTGATTGATTTTATGAGAGGAGTACAAATTAGGTTTGAGTGATTTGGAATGTAATTATGTTGAATGTAATTAGCCATTTAAAATTGTTTGTCGTAGAGTATGTTGAGTTGGAGCCAGATCCAGTAGATGATAGTGTATTATACCTTCAAGTGGCATATCGTACTTCTAACAAAAATTGGATGATGGTAAATTATAGTATATTGCCTCCATCTTTATTTAATTTTATTATGTATTGTTTTTTTTCTTTTGAGTAGCGCGAAGATCCAGATATTACTATCGATCACTCCACTTCGTTGAAGAAAGTTATTTCACACCACTATAACAACCTGCCATATTCGAACCTGAAATCATACAACGAAGTCCGGAAATGAAGAGTATTATGTGATACATGTTGATTTTAGAGAGAGCTAATTACATAATCGAAAATAAACTATCTAATACTTTCAGAGATCACGACGGAAGGAATAAAATACTGATACCATTTAAAATAAACACACTTTCATTTATATACAGATGTCAGTCACATAGTTACATATCCTTATATATAATCCAAATAACATCACACTTTATTATTATATGTCTTCACTTTTACGTAATATAATATATACAATATTTGCATGTTCCCGTCTTCAGATCCGTCACTTTGTCGAGCTTCATTAACCTGAATATTATAGATAAAAGGAAATGGGAGGGGGCCAGACATAAATCTGAGTAAGTGAAGTCCATTTAGTCTATATATATACTACAATGTCAGCATTATAACATGACTAGTGTCTAATGCGCACCTCAACTCGAATCTGCACGTTATACTACAGACCGATTTTACTAAACTACCTAAACTATATCTAATCCTTTGTTTTGCTCGTCTTTAATTCAATACATCCCATTTTATTATTAATATATTCAAATGAAGTAGTCATTCAATCACAAATTTCAAAGTTATTATCTACTAATCAACCTTGACCAAATATAGCACATATACCCACCTAGTGCACACGGTATTCTCAAGCTCTACATCCAGTTTATAACCAAATATTCATGTCGAAGTAAATTATTATTTATTTTGGAACATATCCATATATAATACATATACACTTAACTACGTTTATAACATAGACATACACTTAGTATGTACATTACATTCTTTGTCACATTCACACAAGTAACATATATAACCATATCTTTAATTGTTGAATCCGCTTATGTCACATATATACACTTAGTATATATTCTTATTATATAATCCATATCGTTCAATTCAATCCCCAACACACACACTCTTAGTGTAATAGCTATATATTTCATTATTTGCACAGCGCTACATTATTATCTTTAGTTCCTCTTAAGTTAAAGAGATTCTAATGGTCGCTATAGAAGTCAAACAAGTAGCCACAAAGTCGCTACACATCGCCGGGGGAAGGAAAGCAAAGCTTCAAGGAAGACATCAAACGAACGGTGGCCCGAATGGCCCGAAACCCAATCCATAGTTTAGTGGAATGGATCCACCTAGGTTCACGATCGGTGCATCAATCCACTAGCACCGATAGACCAGTGACCGAATTGGGAACCCATTTCCAGTTTTGTTTTCATTTTATACTCCTTTCTTTCTGATTTCGATTTTTGGTTATTTGACTTGATTAAATGGGTTAGTATAATGGTTTATATGTCCTTAATATGCCTTATAACAATTCAACTAAGTTATTTAAGAAATCAAACGAGTTATATCGTTTTATCACTTTCATTCTATTTCGGATTTTCACAACTTAAACTTATCATCAGTTTCTATATAAATTATTATCAGATTAGTAATAGTCCAATATTTAATATTTAATTAGCCCCTAATTATAATTAAAACAATGGCATGGCATTATACATCGAATAAATGGGATCCACTCACATCGATTTGCCTATCCCTTGATTTCACCGCTGTCTGGAATTTCTATAAATCCCAATCCATGAATTTGCTTTGATTCTTATTACAGATGATGGAGAGCCTTACTACGATTCCAACACAACTTGTTTCATCGATTTTCGTTAAGATTTGTGAATTTGATGATGAATTGAAGAGAGGAGGAAGATGATATTCTTTGATTTCAGAAATGGAAAAAATGAGAAACAGAATTGTTACTATCTTTTAAACAAGCTTTAGAAGGGAAAACTTAAACGGTTTTGCAATTTGAAGTCAAACTGTGGGCCTGGTCTGACTCAGCCCAAAACCGCTATCTACGCACAATCTAGCCTTCTACAATAAAACTATGTTATCTCACTCACTCGACGTTCAATTCAGACAAGTGAATACTCTATCTTGACCTAAAAAAATAAGAGCTATGCAATGGTATAACTCCCATTAGCTAATTCAACCATTCGTAAAAATTACTATTTTTCCCTTATATTAAAATTTATCAAATTATCCTACAATTAAATTCAAAATTTATTTATTATTTATTATTATTATTTAAGTTTTATATGAAATTTCAGGGTATTACTTGGAAAAGATTGAGAGAGCTGGATTGCATATAATAGAGTTAGGTTACACTTAGCTAAACCACCATCTCATTACTTCTTTAGTAGATAGATGGAGGCCGGAGACTTCTACTTTTCATTTCATTGTAGGATAGATGACTATTACATTAGGAGATGTGATTGTGCTAATAGGTTTGCCTATTGAAGGCAATCCATTAACTACTGATGGGCAATATGATTATATGCGGTTATATGAGGATTTACTGGGTATTGTTCCTCCCTCTGAGAAAATAAGGGGTAACAAGCTGGTGGAGGTCAGATGGTTTCAAGAAGCATTATCGCATGATATAGAAGTTGATGCTACAAATGCTCAGATTCAGCAGCGTGCAATAGAAATTTTTATGCACATTATTACTTCACGCTTGATGTGCGATCATTCTAAGAACCAAGTGAATCTTAAATGGCTTCAATGCCTAACTGCTTTAAGGGAGTGTGGAAAATTTTCTTAGGGCAGTGCAGTGCTATGTGACACTTATATGGAGCTTTCCAGACTCTCTCTTTTAACGACTAAAACTATTGATGGTTGTTTGATGTTATTACAAGTTTGCAACCAATTTTCGTAGTTCACTCTTTCATATGGTATTTCTCAATTTTTATTATAATAGTTTCATATAAATGCAGCTTCGTTCATGGACTTATCTTCCTGTTGGTCGAATAAAAGTGAATAACATTGTTATTGATCATTCGTTGTCGCTTGGCTCTCCGTACCATTAAAATAAAATAATTACTATAATTTACATATGTACTTTATATTTTTTTTAATACTTTTAATGACAGGTGGATTGGACCCAAAAAAAGTTCACAAACTCCAAAATGGAATGTTAGATTCTTTAACAATGAGTTAAATGTGATGGAGTATGACTTGGTGACGTGGGCACCATACACACATGATGTGCTTGCACAGCTTCTAGCTATTTGCATAGTTGGTAGATACTTATGGACTACTAGGGTTTCCATCATTTGTTTGAGCGAGACTGCATATCTCTTGCCTGATCGGGTTTTGTGGCAGTTTGGTATGGCGCAGCATATACCGAAAAATGCACCAAGTTATAGCGAGGAATAAAGAGCATATGACTACGTCCTTGCCATTGATCTATGGAATCAACAGCGTACATTTACTCAGGTTGAGAGAGAGCCCACCATTTCCCTTGAAGAATACAATAGGTGGTATTGGAACATTACGCCACGATATGTTCTTAAGGCGCCAACAGAGGCAATCACTAACAATCGTACACCCCTCGAGCACCACTTGAGAGAAATGTTATAAGTTTAATATATGCTGATAATATGAATTAAATCTACTAGCATTCTGTATTGCTAAATTACATTAAAATTTACAAGCTGGTGGTATTTACAAGGCAATGGAAACAGTAGCTAAGCTTCATGAACGTCAAGTCGACGATGAGTCTAAAGGGATGTGCTTGAACATCAAGAATATTCTGAGAGCAGTCTTGGGAAAGAATAAACTAACAAGACCAAGACCTCCATCTCCACCTGTAGTAGCTTCTCTAGTAGTGCTTACACATAGACGTCGTCATAGAGGTGGTGAAGATACGTCATCACATGAAGAATATAGTCACGGCCCATCACAACCACCATCTACACTTGAACCCCCTTCCGAGTTCGAGCAAGAAGCGATGCGTGATTCACCGGAACAACATCCTCACCGTCTGAAAAGAACGTTGCTAGAAGTTCGTTGATTAAGAAGTTAACTTGTTGTTCCATTGCTTAAAAAATATGTTTGCTAATATGGATTTAGGGTATTTGTCTTGTTGAATTACGAATGGAATTGCTTGATAATGTTGAATGGAATTACTTGATGACGTTAAATTGAATCATTTGGTGATGTTGAATTGAATTGCTTGTTGATGTTGTGCACTGATATACGTGTTTACTGTATAAATGATCGAGTTGTAAACTTGATAATTGTGGCAATGCCACTGTATTTTGTGCAGCAACAGGTTTATAGTTAACGAATTTTGAAAATTCGCCAATTAGCAAAATTTGAAATTTCGCTAACAAACGCTTTTTCAAAAATCTTCAATTGACGAACTTTCATAATTCACTTCTTGTTTAAACCTGTACATATTAAAACTTGTGTTGTTACATATTCCTAATACATAAACATATCTTCGTCAAGCAGGTAGAGTTCATAGTAAAGATCATTACATGGAGAATACAATCAAGTTCAAAACACAGACAATACAATCAAGTTCAATACCAATACACAGACAATACAATCAAGTTCAATACACATACAATACAATCAAGTTCGATACGTAGTGAATACATTTAAATGTTATGTTACAGAAGTACATCGCTTCCTATTATGACCTTGCATTCCACATTTGCTGCACCTGTTTAATTTAAGTATATGATTCTCGATCATTACACCTTTGATTCTTGTTGATCACGGTTTTTCTAGTTGTCTTTAAACGAAGGTGGATTTTGAAAAATCAGCGAATTTTGAAGGATAGTCAGACGACGAAATTTCAAAATTTGCCATCACTGTTTTGTTCAGCCAGACGATACGACTAGAAGTGACTTGTGCTATAATATTATTTGAGACTGACCATGCCTATTCTGAACATTTCCAAAAAAACATTCCACGTGGCATTCCGCATCCCTACGCAATTGCCTCAAGCCCCATATCTAGCCAACAGATGTATAAAAATGTTCACGATTACGTGCAAGATCTTCTCTTCCATCGATATCCTCGATTTGTTGCTCTCAATCTGCCGCGCCGTACTCTTTTGACCGCCGTCGCAAGTTACTGGTTAATTTTACCGTTTTCAATATGTGTTTTTTCTTTAATCAATTAATGTTACTCGTCTTTTTTATATGTATCAAATTATAAGCAATTTGAATCGTGGATCTTTCGTAATTGAGATATTTTTCTTTTGTATTCTCTTCATCCGAAGTGCAAATGCTTAATCGTTTAGTTAATGGTTATAATTGATCAAAAACCTCTGTGTTCAATGAAATTAAACGCTTCGTCTGTGTCCGGTCTTCTCTTCTTTGAATCCTATAATTTTCATTTCAATTTTCTGTTTTGATCCAAGTCAAAGATTTTTAATTCAGCGTGCTTCTTCCTTTTTCTTCCTTTTTCTTCTTTTTTCTTCTTTTTTCTTCAACGAAAATAATACCGAATTCGAACTGTAATTTAGTTAGATCATTTCAAAGCTACAACCACTTAACGAAGAAAGTAAGTGGTTGTTTCATATGTATACCGTTTGATGTAATGTGCTGTTTGTTAAACTGATTATATTATTCCCTTCGTATTTTTATTTCATAGGTTACCTCAATGGCACATGAAGATTTGAAGCCCAGAGGTACTAACGTGCTATTTCAAACATAAACAGCGTTGCAGACTTTTTTCAATAATTTAAGCGAGTTATATCCGTGATATTGAAGTCTAATTAGTTAAGTAACCAAATCTCCATTTGTAGATGTATGCATTGTTGGTGTTGCTCGAACACCTATTGGTGCCTTTCTTGGTGCATTGTCATCTCTATCTGCTACCAAACTTGGATCAATTGCAATTCAATGTGAGATTATGTGGTTTCTCATGTTAACTGTTAGCTCAATCATGTGTGCACATTGACTTGCTATTCACACTATTCATATTATTTAGGTGCTCTTAGTAGAGCAAATGTTGATCCAGCAAGTGTACAAGAAGTATTTTTTGGGAATGTATTGAGTGCCAATTTGGGTCAGGCTCCTGCTAGACAGGCAGCATTAGGCGCTGGTATTCCTAATTCTGTTATTTGTACGACAATAAATAAAGTTTGTGCAGCAGGAATGAAGGGTATGATTTAGTTACTATACATATAATATTAATCGACGTGAGATTGTTAATTTTTTTAAAAGATTATGTTATCATTGTATTTAGCCACTATGTTTGCTGCACAAAGTATTCAACTTGGTATTAATGATGTTGTGGTGGCTGGTGGTATGGAAAGCATGTCAAATGCACCAAAATATTTAGTAGATGCGAGGTATTATGTTCTTTTCAGTGTTTTGTTTATGATTTTTCTTATCAGGAAGATAGTTGCATATAACCAAGTGTGTAACTTGATAGTTGCATATAATATATAAATTTTTACTCTGTGTATGGGCTGGTTAATATATTTATGCATATAGGAAAGGGTCGCGATTTGGACATGATACCATTGTTGATGGAATGCTTAAAGATGGCTTGTGGGATGTGTATAACGATTTTGGCATGGGAATGTGTGGCGAATTATGTTCGGATAACCATTCTATTTCAAGAGAAGAGCAGGTACCTTACCTACCAACTCAATGTATGGCACTATTTCTGATATTAATCATTACGTAGTAAAGATATGGGTTTATAATTGAAAGCAGATCTTTGCACCAAAACCTTGACTTAATATTCTACACAAATTTGATAGTGGTTGGATCAAATAACTTGTATAGTTCAGGTTACATGTAACCAGCTTAGAATTAAAATAAGGTGTTTAAAGTCAATATTTATTTCGACCTTGAAATTTACTTTGATATAACTATTATCGATTTGTGTAAAATTTTGTGTTGATTTGGTTGATGGGCTCACTTTATTTATTAACATCTTAAGTTTTATATTCACATAAATAGTTTCATTTGAAAATGATGTCTACTCAGAAGCATATAATATACCAATGCTTCATTTATTTCATATTTGTTTGTAAAGCTACTTCCTTGATCATGTTCTCAGTCCAAGTCAACCTAGCATTACTGTAATGTTATATGTCAATATAACATGCAAAAGTGTTTAGTACAAGTGAGAAAAAACTGTAGTATTTAATATAAGCTTGCTATAAGTTCCGATATTCTGACATTCTATGTGCAAGTGTTCTTAATTTCCTACTGAACTGAGCACAGAAAAGATAACTCATGTACATAGTTTTTATAACCCTTATGAAACATTAATGTATACGAAAGTGCTCTAAAAAATGTATGTGCGTTAATAGTTCATTCTTGCAGGATGCTTATGCCATTAGAAGCAATGAACGTGGTATAGCTGCTAGAAACAAGGGTGCTTTTGATTGGGAAATAGCTCCGGTATATTTCAAAGAATAAAATACACGAATGAAAGCGATGATATTGTAAAAGGCTGAACTTTCAATACTTGTAATCACAGATTGAAGTTTTTGCTGGTAGAGGAAAGCCTCCGTTGATTATTAGTCAAGATGAAAGTTTGGATAAGGTGCAGCATTTCTTCAACAAATTACTTATATTTATCTATGATAATTGGAAGGTCTTTATATTTGGTCTGTGTTTGCATACTTCTGCTTTAGTCCAACTCAAATACATGTTAGGTTTCTAATACCCACATAACATACCTGATACGGCCAGAACTATAAAGTTGTGTAAATTTTAATGGATGTTTATTGTGCCACTGGGGCACAAATCAAACATGTTGCTCTGAAGACATGTTTAGACATAAATTGTGGTTTCTGCAAATATCACGCGACCCATGTACATATATCTCTTTAAACAAATAAAAAATGCATCTAAATTAGCAATTATTACTGGAAAATATGTATTGAATGAATTTCTTATGTTCCATTCCCCTCTAACAGTAATTTTCAAAATTTAAAACATTTAAAGCCATACTATTATACAAAGGTAATACCTTAGCTGCAAACCAATAATTGTTAATGTATGAGGTCCCATATCAAGACTGAGAAAACGCTTAAACGGTAGCATTTCATAGTCATGTAAAAGGTTTGCGTCAAATGTAAATATTTAAATCGACATTTAATTAAAAGTGATCAGCTTCTCCATTTCCCAAGTGAGAAATTAGACGTAAATATTCAAGTCGAAGGTATTTCTTATTCAACCTAAATCACAAATCAAAACTTTTCAATAGCATCTTCCTCGTTTTCCTCCTTTTCTAGAAAACCAATTTGTTAATGGAGCACAGAAGATACGCGGATGTTCATGGAAACTGTTTTTTTTTTCTACACCAAATAAAGGCAGAAAGACAAAAAAACAAACTTGGATCTTGACGATCTAAATTGATTTTCAAAAAAAAATGATCGGAGCAATTCGCAATCCCAAACCTAAACGCAAATGGGATAACCAGGTGCGGTTGGCCTTGATGGAAATACCAAGGGAAATATAGTATCCAAATAGGAAGAACATCACTGGTAATGACACCTTTTGGAGTGAGGCAAGTAAGTTGGACGGTTGGCAAATATCTGAGAAATGAACCTCCGATCTTGTGGAAGGCAATGGATTACTGCCTCCAATGACACCTTTTGGAGTGAGGCAAGTAAGTTTGACGGTTGGCAATATCTGAGATATGAACCTCCGATCTTGTGGAAGGCAATGGATTACTGCCTCCAACAACACCTGATCTGTGTGACTTTCTCATTCAACGACTAGATCGATGTCCAACTCCCACCTTTTGTGTCCTATGAGCAAACAATGGGTATTGTTAGGTTGGAAATCCCAACCAAGAAACGAATGAAGTAAGATAGAGCGGAGAGCAGAGAAGAGCCTCTATGGGGATGGACGAGATAGATTTTAACCGAATCTACGACATCCAGCTCTCTCCCACTCCCGAGATGCTTCCTCCAGTCGCTTCCATCGTGTGCAGTCGTTCCAATCGAAAAAGCAAAAACAAAGGGTCCAGATCTGCTACTGCTATTCCTGCTCCTACTTCTTTGATACCGCACGTTATTTGTCGATCAGGGACATATGAAACCCGTGGGAATTCCCTCACAGGAATGCACTTATGAATTTGATGTTAAGGGATTCCAGCCCGAATGGAGGCGATACTGGTTGTAGTTACAAATACTGTCCACTTTCTTGTTAGTAATTATCGTAGTGAGCATGACTTGTGATTTTGATGTTCTATTTTTATTCCCATACTGAAAATGGTTGTAGTTATTATGGAATAATGTAGTGATTATGCATTATATTATGTGTTTTCGATTATCAAAATTATTAAGTATTAATTATTAAACAATAAATAATCACTATTAATTATTATTGATTATTAACTGTTTTTAACATTAAATACTAATTTTTAATAGTTAATTTTTAAATATTATATATTAATTAGATATTAAATATTGTTTAGTAATAATCCCAATAACAAAATAACACAAAAAAAGTTACTTCCAATCAACATTTAAACTCCAATATCTAATTAAATGTGTGCATAAACGCTTTCAACCTCTAACTCTAACCTCTAACCAGATTTGTCCGCGACCTTAAAGATGGTTGATTGTTTGATATGAACTGGTATAGTTGATAGTGTTGCAATCGTAAACATATTCTTTTTCCTAAGAAGATAATTATCAATATGTCCAATGATGAAACCAGAATGCGATGAGCAAATACTGCTAACTTAGTTTTATTTTCATTTGTTATTTTTTTTCCTTGACAGTGCTCATTTATGAACAAAAGTTTAGAAACATAAAAAACTTTACACAGAGATCAAAAAAATCTTATTTGAAGAGAATGCTAAAGTGATGTGCATTTCTGCAAATGATGCAAAACAAAATATCTTATTTAAATATATTATTAGTCATATGTAATATATTGATATTTAAACGATAGTATAATTTTTGAAGTGAATATAATAAAGAAACACTGTATTAGTCAATCGCCAGCCGAACTTGTACACCGGTCTCATCAGTAATATTTGTGCTTGTGTTCTTTGAACACTATCATTTATGAAATATCTTTAGTAGATCTTTTTGTAACACAGTTTCTGATATATACTTTGGTCTTTTTTTCTGGTATGTAGTTCGATCCAGCAAAACTGAAGAAGCTCCACCCCAGTTTTAAAGAAAATGGAGGTACTGTTACTGCTGGAAATGCTTCTAGTATAAGGTACTTAGTTTCAGTTTTAACTGGTAGAATTTATGAAACATAGTACTATCGAACCAGATTGTATAGTGGAATCCTTTGAAAGGTAAGTAAACGTATTAAAGATGATCATAAGCATAAGCTCCATAACATATTTGAGTTAATGTTGTGTGTGTGTGTGTGTGTGAGGTGTGTCAATAGAGCTAGGTGATTTTTAAGTCTCATTGCCTTTTATTTTAGACAAAATCATTTTAATTTCCTGGACATTATGGTTTCTTTTTGCTGACAGTGATGGAGCTGCTGCTCTAGTGTTAGTTAGTGGAGCCAAGGCTCGAGAATTAAGATTGCAAGTACTTGCAAAAATAACAGGATATGCAGATGCAGCACAGGTGTCCATCTAAGATTTTTATTTGATACCGAATAGAAAAACCATATCTTATTTATTACCAAATAGAAAAACTTTATCTTACTCGTGGATACACATGCAGGCACCTGAGCTATTTACCACAGCTCCTGCTCTTGCAATACCGAAAGCTATATCAAATGCAAGCTTGACATATTCTCAAATTGACTTGTATGAAATTAATGAAGCTTTCTCTGTATGTGTGCACTACTCTTCCCCTGAGATGAAAATTATTTTTAAAATAGCAAATAAGTTAAACATTAATTCTTATTTTTGCAGGTTGTGGCACTAGCTAATCAGAAGTTACTCGGAATTCCTTCTGTAATTAAAGAACTAATACCTATTTTATTCGTCCTTTATCCAGTGATTTGTACTAAGTCTTGTTGCAATTCACATGTAGGAAAAGCTCAATATTCATGGTGGAGCTGTTTCTTTGGGGCATCCTCTTGGTTGCAGTGGAGCTCGTATAATTGTCACTTTATTGGGGGTAAATTGCTATACATTGTTTTGGTTCATTATAATCGTTTTAGATTTATGCTTAAAGTAAATGGTTCTTAGTCACTTCCATCTTGATTTCAGCTCTTCCTAGACTACCATTTCTAACAGCAGCACTACTGACTTGGGCCCCGGCCATGTCCAAGGCCACTATGGGGGTGTCCTGGGGCCTCCAAGTTTTGGGGTCTCATATTTCATTTATGGATTGTATATTTAGCTGACCATATGTGCTGTGTTTATATGTCATAAGTGCATATGACATGATGGCAAGGTTGCTTGAAACACTAAGGAAGGAGTAAGGTTTGAACCTGATGTTGTGCATTGCTCTCCCTATAAAATATTTTCCTCCCAATTTTGGTTGCCTCAAGTTAAAATTCACCATAGGGTTTCCAAATTGTCAGCACTGGACCTGGATATATATTGGAAAATTTAAAAGTTCTATTATACAGTCACAAAATACATGGATGATAAAGTGATACATGAACTGATGATATATAAAAATTGAAGATTCTGAAATTTGAATTTTTGAATAAGTTTTCTTTGTTACTCATTTGGTTAGAATCAGAAAAATAAAATGATAGTTACTCATCTATGTGCATAAGTATTGAAGATAAACGTTAATACCAACCGTATTTTAAAGCTTTGGAGCTCATTTAACGCTACTAGTACTATAAAAGGTCGTGATGTATCCTCTTTTATTTATCTCATCTGTAAAAGCAACAGTTTATAAAGATAATGAGTAGCAAATAATGGGAACTGTCTCATGTGATGCAATTAGACTTGATTTTTGATTTACTTTATGTGGAGCACAGGCACTTAGACATCGAAATGGGAAGCATGGGGTTGCATCAATTTGCAATGGTGGTGGAGGAGCTTCTGCTATTGTTCTTGAGCTCATGTAAGAATTAATTTTGACTTAAATTTTTATTTATACTATACATGTACAGTTCTTTATCAAGCTATTTGGATTGTTGAAATATTAACAGCATGATGCAATGATATGTGCAGGCCTAATGCAAGGCATGGACGTTCTCGGCTGTGAATGAGGCCAATCTTCTACTGTAATAATATGTACAATGTGAATTTTATTTTGAACTCACTCCAATTTTATCAGTATGCGAGTGATATTCTGTTGTAATAATAGCATGCACAATTTGAACTTGTATCTAATGATCCTTATACTGTAGCTTATAACCTAATTGATCTTTTATTGCGTCAAAACACACTCTGAAATGTATATATTTAAAATAATAAATAGAAGAAGAAAAAAAAAAAGATGTCACGTAGCATATAAATATTTTTCACTTAACAAGGCAATTGCATACGCCCTTCACACCGTGGTTACATATAACTTCTTTGATTGCACAATGTGATCCATGTAAATTACGTAATGAGTCCTGGATGTCTAGGTTTTCAAGTTTGGGCTTCAAATTTCAATTGGTTATATTTATTGAGCATTGATCTTCACACCATTAAATCCACTAAAAATTACAGAAGTCAAATTTTTAAAAGTTATGTTATAAATTTACTAGAATTACTCGGTTAGTTGAACTCTACTGAACATTTTAACTTTCTTCAAATTCCTAAAACTCGCTAATTATACTAGTTAGATGACTAGTAATCCACGACAAATTGTAATATTCTTTTACACGCGATGGGTGGTGAGTTGTAAAAAAATTATAATCAATAAACACCGACCTTTTCATTTTATAATTAATAAAATGAGTACTTTTTGGATTAAAAAATTTCATGTGTACTTATTTCAATTAACATTTAGAAGATCGAAGAGAAGGGGAGATGCATATACAACTTTGTTTGAAAGGTGGATGGAGAAAGGATTTGTCTTTATGAAGAGTGTGTGTATATGTATATATTATGTATATGTGTTGTGTGTGTAGTTTTGAAAGGTGGATGGAGAAAGAATTTGTCTTTGTGAAGAGTGTGTATGTATATATGTGCGTGTGTATGTGTATGTGCGTGCATAGAGAGTGTATGTGTATGTGCGTGCATAAAGAGCAAGGGAATTATAGCATTGCATGAAATATATGTCAGTATGCCTTCACTAGACTAGAAAGGTACGGTGTAAGAAGAGTTGATCCTCTCTGGATGCAAAAGATAAACACGACTTATCTACTTGGAAATACTGACGACGTGTCGACACGTAAAACTAGGCGTTGATATGACATTGATGGGTCGTAGATAGATTATACCAACAAACCATTGTCGACACGTAAAACTAGGCGTTGATATGACATTGATGGGTCGTAGATAGATTATACCAACAAACCATTGTCGATGGCAATTATATTGCATCGACACGACGTCGATAATCACGTGACCTCCTTCTAGAAATAATCAATCCCCCCTCCCCCCGACACACACATTCCCCGTTGTTTCATTATTTTCATTTTACTAGAAAAATAAGAAAAAAACTCTCCCTCATTCGACGTTAACCACGTAACCCTCCTCGACACAGCCCCTGTAATAACCTACAAATTAGTAAATACTTAACTAAGGAATTAGTTATGAGGGTGGAGAATTTAAAATAACAAAATAGAGTAAATACCCATGGGACGTTTATTTACTTATTATGCATGCAGAAATCAAGTGATAGTAGGAAAATTCTAATTGAAAATCTAAGACAAATGAGAAATAATAAAATGTGACCATTAGGCTAACTAATTTATATTTGAAAAGAGAGGATTTATAAAGAAGGAAACAAATAAAAAAAATTAGGGTAAGAAAGCCCAACGCATCATCTAACTCGCGTTTTATTCTCTTGAAAGCAAAATAAAAAAGAACCATAGCCGGCCGCCATTGACATGAAGAATGAAAAGAAGAAAACGAAAATTTGAAGCTAAGGGAACTAGGGAATTGATTAACTAAGGAATGTAGTAAGTAATATATTCCATAACCATCTTTTTCCTCTAAATCTCTCACGGCATAGTCAAGGATTGGATGATTTTTCGTACTATTTTTGATCCTTAAGATCTGAAAATTTAACATGATGATGGAAGCATGTTATTAGAATTGGATTTTGATTTGTAGAATTCGCCAATAAGAAATAAATTATTATGAATCATTAGAGGGCCGTATAATATGAAAATGGATAGAAAATAGGAAGTTTGAGGAAAATGCAGAAACAAATCACGATTAATTTTACTATAAATCACTGGAAACAAGTTAAATAGTTTTCAAAATAAAACAAGCATGCCGAAGGGTTATAATAGGGAGCCGGAAGTAAAGTAATTGCTGTCGGAAGGTATTTGAATAAAAACAAGTATTTAATATTGGATTAATAGACCAGATCCACTTTTTATGTTGAACGTATCAACAAAGTACTAAATAAAAGTCAGATATGACTAAATCAAAAGAATCAAAAGAATCAAAAGTTGACATGTGGAAAGTTAGTGGCATATGTGTAGAAAACGATTCCCAACATGTACTGAAGGGCAGTTCCGAAAGGAGGGGGGAGCCGAATCGAAAAGTAAATAAACTAAAACCTTAAGTATACAGACTTAAGTGGGAATGTTAAGAAAAGCTAAGTATGAGGCTAAGGTTAGTAAACATAAGGTATTAACCGAGGGTCGAAGGCGGTCGACAATTAATGGTGAATTATGGGTAGAGGAGGTGATTTCAGTAAATTAAAGATTTAATCTCATAAATCATCGAAAATAAACAAGAATGTATTCTAAGGCTCAAGATGGTCGAGGAGGTAATTTCACTATGATTACCGAGAGTAATGTAACTCTCGGTAGGTGTGTAAACCGAAACCAGTAACTTTCGAAGACAAGAATGTATTCTAAGGCTCAAGATGGTCGAGATTAGAACCTAATACATTGGTGATAATATAATAAGTAATATCAGTTGAAATGTTAGCTAACAGCTAAGTGAAAAGTCTAGTAGTGAATGGTTAGATAGAATGATTGGTAGACGACATAAGGCCTAGGGTGGCCATCGAGACATCAAAAGCGTAGGTGTAAGGCCTAGTGTGGCATCCGAAATTGAAAGCATTAGTGTAAGACCTAAAATGGCAACCGTCTAGAGTACAGAAGAAATTGGTGTAAGGCCTAGTGCGCAAATCAAAGGAATGGTGGAAGACGTAAGTCCGAGGATGGTAGTCTTGGAACCAAAAACAAAGTATGTGTAAGGTCTAGTGTGGCAACCAAAATACAAAAGCATGTGTGTAAGGTCTAATGTCGCAACCGAGAATGAAGAGGCATAAGGCTTTAGTGGCAGATGAAAGCTAAAACTAAATTTAGTGTAGTATAAAGGTATAAGGCTGAAATGGCAACTGAAGGTTAACTTACAATGCTTTGCTTACACGAAAGGCATAAGACCACGATGGCAACCAAATGGTAAGACTTTAACCGTATATCCTTAGCAGGAGACATGGCCATAGTGGCAGCCGAGACTAGGGATTTCGGTTACATAGTAAAACTGTAATATTTTTATGGAACGAACCTATGACTTGGGTTTACTTGTAAATCGGATAATTTATTACTTGGGTATAGTAAAGGGGAAAACCTGTTCCATATATTGGCGGAGCGTTCTTACTATCTTCTTGTTTATGTTAATATGTTATTCATACCAGACTTTATGTATGATCCGTATTTTTCTTTCTGTTTTCCCTATAAACTCACGAGTACTCATTTGAGTAAATTGAATTTATAGGCTTAGACATGTTTGTTTTGGGATGGACGAACAACACAAGCCGAAAACGAGCGGGAGACTTGGGTGTTATATTTATGTTGTTTTAATTCTGTTGTATAAAGTGCTCGTGTCAACATTTTCACATGTGGAGCACGACACTATTAACTATGTTGTATTATATTTTTGACCCCGCATGGGCACTACTGTGGGAACTAAATTTGTTAAACTTAATCTGCAATGATGTGTTACATATTAGTTTTATCTGCTCTGTTTACTTAAGACCGTTTAATATAACGGATCTCATCTTTGTCACCGAAAGATAATTCCAAAGTAACTGCAATACATTGGACTTCCACCTTTGGGTTTCAGAATGAGGGATGTTACACCCCCCCAAGCGTCGCAAACCTCGACTTGGGGCAACCCTCCCTCGATGTTGCCCCCTCAACAGCTGTAAGCCTTGATTCATCGCTAGTAATCCATCAATGTCGCACAACCCATCAACACTACCGCACAACCCATCCCTACCAGCAACTCCTCCCCCTCTATGGGGTAATATTCATTATGCTAATTTTGCAATATGATCAAATTAGGTTATTATCACTAGTTTGCATTTTTTCCTTTATAACAACGTCTATGTATCTAGAATTAGTATAATACTTTGTGGTACAACTTTAGCTAATTGTTATATCTAAAAGTTGATTGAGATCACTTTAGATTAATATTTCATATAATAATTAATATGTATTAGCAGTCATATTTCTATGTAGTGTTGTAACTGGACTGGTCCGCAGCGGAAGTAATATGTGAATTTCAAAAAAATTACCATTTTGGATGTTTATTGAATCTATGAAGTCTAATTCATTTAGAACGTTTCTAAATTTCTTTTAAATAAAATCATTATTTTATTTAAATTTATAAAATAATTTAATTTTATGTATTAATATTATATTATATATACATGTATCATATACATATATGTGTGTGTGCATGTGTAACATAGCAAACCGTGCAAAATATAATATGTCCATATATAAGTGTTATGATTTACACTGCAATGAACATATTAGCTCATCTAATATACAAATATATCATCCAAATGTATGTTTATATATATAAAATATTACAAATATATATATATATACATATTTATACTTTACTTTGAATGATTTTATATATATATGGAATTTATAAAATATATGTATATATATAATTATGTATATAAAAATTTAAAGTATATTATAAAATTTAATTATTTATTTTGTTGTAAAATCGAAAGGAAAATTAATTTTTTTGCATATAATATATATATATATATATTCTTATAAATAGTTTAGTGATAAATATATGTATGTATGTATGTATAAAAATATATGAATGAAATATATATATATATATATATATATTAATATATATTTATATGTGTATGTATGTATGTATTCTTACCTAATAATTCTCACGGCAAAATTAATTTATTATTATTATTTTAATTTCATTTAAATTTTCTGATTTGAAATAAAATAATAACATTATATATATAATTATGTTTTAAAATTATAATTATGTTTTTAATATTTTATAAAAAATCAAGATGATATTTTAGCATTTGAATATTTCAAAATATATTTTCTAATTTAAATGCAAATTTAAAACCAAATTTTAAATTTTGATGTTTATATTAATATTTAATTAATATATATAACTTAAATTTTTATTGCATCCGTGAGTTTATCAAGTGTAAAAATAATTTTATAAAATTTAAATTATATTTTATGTGATACAATTATTTATATAAAGATTTATTTGAGTGATTTGAATTAAGAAATATTAATTAATATATATATATATATATTAAAATTTTATTTTTTATGCCGAAAATTATATTAGTCATAAAATTATTTGTATGTAATTTTAAAACATATTTTTTATAGTATAAAGTTTAGTGTTTAAATTATAGAGTTTATGTTATTTAAATAATGTATACTAAATTCATTTAAGTAATTAAAAATAATAAAAAATATCATAAGTCATGAGTATCATGGTAATGTTAATAATTTTTTTGACCTTATGATGATATACCAATATACCGAATCCTCTCTTGAATAGTGCTTCATTTCTAGTGCCTCTACGCGACCCAACTATAGTCGTTCGATGGACCACATGCCATGATTCAACTATAATTAAAATGGAGCTTCCATATTGAAGATCAACAGTATTCTCAAGTCAAGAAAACTATGTAATTTTATCACATCGATATTTTCTAGTTGACCTTAGTTATATTAACCAATAGAAAACTATCGAGTGAGTCATTCAATAGTTATCCAATAACTATCAGTACATAACCCCTTGGTTCCCCTAGTAGCCATGAGTAATATACTGCCCAACATTTGGAGAGCGTTACGTACTCTAGTCTCAATGTATGTACTGATATCCAGTCTCGATACATCTTGAATAGGAATATTTAAAATGATATATTTATTTTCATTATGATAAATTACTCACGGTTACAATACTTTATAACTACTATCATAAAACGTACCATTTATGGATTTTCTATTAAATATACTTTTAATTATAATTAATACAATATGTTATATCAAGTATATAATAGAAAGAAAATACTTTTTATTTTAAACAAGATTGGTTATCGAGTTAGATATATGTAATAAATTACATAATTGCCCCTAAGTCATACCTCTAACTCTATCACATAGTTCATTAGGTTATTATCCCTAATTACCATAAGGTAATCCCTACTTTCACCCCACATCGAATAGATCATAAATTTTTATTTTAAATATTTAACCTTTTTCAGATTCGAATTTTTTAAATTTGGGTATTCTGAAATATGAAAATATAAATTTTACAACTGAATTCATAAAATTAAATTTTTCATAATTTGAATATTTCAATATTTTGAAGTATGAAAATGTTTTTTTAAGAATTTTGTTTAACTAAAATTTTAAATTTTTGAATATTTACTTATTAAAATTTAATAAATATATGACATTGTTTGTGTATTCTTAATGAGATAAATATATAGATTAAATTATACATTTTGTTAAATTACTTAATAAACTTTTTTTGAGAAAAATGAAAGATCCTCCAACGGAGGAGAGCACTCGTATAATTTTATTCTACACTTAAAAATGGAGCTGCCAACAAGCATAGGAAGGTAGCAAAACCCCTCTATATTGAATAAAAATAAAATGACCATCCCCATTCCTAAGAGTAGAAAGAAAATAAAGATGTAATCAAAGTACTAGACAAGCCTCTAGAGATATCAATCAAGACAACAACGTCTAATTAAAGACAACAGTATGATATAGCTGCATTGCCTCCGAAAACGCATATAGTTATAAGGCAAAAAGCATGATAAACCTATAAATGACCATCAATCACACCAATCTAGAGCCCACACCCCATCAGCGTATGCAATCCATTCCTCAACGCCTATTATAATTGAAAACCTCAACGAATGCGTGAGATAAACTCATATAATGTATGTAAATACGTGCTTACATACATACATACATATATATATGCAAGAAAAAAAACAAGAGGGCAAAGCACTAACGAATTAGTTATCAATCAGCAGTAAATCGTCTGAATAGTTGTCATCATTAGAAGTGTTTATTGGGGCACTGCTTAAGGTAATATTGCATGTTCGATTGTTAAGAGTAAATTTGAGTTTCAAGATATTGTTGTGTCTTTCTAATTCTTGAATTAAATCCCTAAAGGATATATTTTTAGCTAATTTATAGGTAGAATTTGAGACCCAGTTATAATTAAAGAGTGCAATAGTGTAAATTAGTTTATCAAATGGAACATTAATATTATTAAACATATGTTGGTTCCTTTCAAACCATATTTATCAATAAGTAATGGTGAAGATAGTATCAAGTAAAATTATATAATCTTTAGCATATTGAGTTATAAAATTGTCCCAGTAATATTCACAGTCAAGATCAGAATTTCTCATGTTAAAGTCAAAGATATTAAGAGAATTTACAAAAATAGAATTAGTTAAGGGACACTTATAGTATATGCGAGTTGCGTTTTCTAGGTTTAAGTTGCAAAAGACACATCTTTTATCTATAAGCAAATGCTTTTTCTTTAAAAATTCAAGTGTGTTTAGTTTCTTATATAAAATTAACTGCATGTGCAGCTTAGTTTTGGGTAGGGCCTTGGCTTTCCAAAAACAGTTGAAAATATAGAATTTAATCCTAAAGAAATTTAAAAAAGTGGGAATTAGCCACAAGGGCCTCTCTAGCAAGTGCAATTAGTTTCTAGGACACACAGCTGAAATAATTACTTTAAGGACAAAATGAAAAATAATTAGTTTCTAAGGCCAAAAAAACCTATGAAATTATGTCCTTGAAAGTAATTGGACGGTTGACTTTGTCCTTAAAAGTAATTATTCTACTGATTTTGGCCTTAAAATTAATTTTTGTGGATGTGTGTCCTAGAAACTAATTGGACTGTAAAGTTTGTCCTTCTGGTGAAATGCCCCTTTAAAAAACTTGTAAACCAAGTTTGAGGAGTATGCTTTGCTATTATCCCAAGACTAAATTTTAATGCCGCTCATTTCGTATTAGTTATAATATTCTAGCTTGGTACAAAGTAATACAAACTGAGTTAAGGTAATACCTTCAAATGCACGGTTGAATTTAAAGTTCCATGGATATTCGTTATGAAAACTATAAACCACTGAAATCAATGCATTTAAAAAAATACAAATATCATAAACCTCTTTGAACTCAACTCTAAGTGGTATAGCGAAAGTCCAGCAATCATGCCAAATGACATGTTATTATCTGAGTGTACTATGTTATTCATCTCATGGTTAAAAAATTTAAAGTTTTCTAGGATGGATCTCCAGAACTGAGACATGTTATTGGGACTAGAAGTGATATGGTAGATGTTGTAGGAATCGCCAAAAAATAGATTCGAAGTAATTTCTTTCCAAATAAGGTTTTCGTTATTATTATTGAATTTCCAGAGCCATTTTCCTAATAGTAACACATTTAGATTTTGTAAATTTATAATTCCTAGGTCCCCTCTTCTTTGGATTAACAAACCATTTCCTAATTAACTAGACAGTTAGTACTACTACAGGAACTATCCCCACCCCAAAGAAAATTTATTCTATTATTTTCTATTTAGCAATTACCCATTTTGGAAAGAGATAAAAAGACATCCAATAAGTCAGAAGAGCTGATAAAATAGAGTTTATTAGAATAATTACACTCGCTCTAGATGAATATCTGCTGATCCAAATAGATAATTTTCTATTTTTATTAATTATTGTTTTCCAATCTTATTTTAGCTTAATCACAAAACCTAAGTACATGGTTTTATAATTTAGAGTATTAGCAACAAGATATTCGACCTTATCAACATATTTTAAGACTAGTGTCGAACTCTTGTTAAAATTAACCTAAAGCTTCGAAAGTATTTCAAAACTATATAAAATAAATTTAAGTGCCATAATGTGTCGAGGTAAATGAGAAGTGAAAAGCATGGTTCATCGGCAAATTGAAGAATCGATAAATCATTGTTGGTGATATCCTTGCAAACACTGGCAAGAGTGTTATTTGTAACATCTAACTTTATTATCCAAGTGAAAGCATTTGCAGCCAAGTTAAACAACAAGGGCGATAGAGGGTCGCCCTGTTTGAGACCACATTTAGATTGAATTTTATTTTCTAGAATACCATTACAATTATACTTGGGTTTTCGTTTTGAGCAAGGCCATAATCCATCCTACTCATTTGGAACTAAAACCTCTTGTCAGAAGTAAATAATTCAGAAAAAATCAATCAATAGAATCAAAATTCTTAGCAAAATCAAGTTTTAAAAGGGCGCATTTGCACAAAAATGGCATAAACACCCTAAAAGCAATTGAAAGGATCAAAAATGTATAGATCTAATGAAATAAATGTAAAAGTAGTAGAAAAGAAACAATTTTTATAGTGGTTCGACAAATACTCCGTCCTACGTCCACTTTAATCTTTACTCTTGATGGATTCTCTCTGGAATATAATGATTATAACTCAAATCCGACCACAATCTAGTAGATCTCGAATTTGGGAATGTTTAGAGTATTTGGAAAAGAAGAAGATAGAAGAGAAATCAAGTGACAAAAAGTCCTTTTCTTGGAGCTATAGGTGTTGTATTTAAAGAGAAACTACCTAACAAAATCGGAAGCCCATGAAATATCAAGTCCAGATCCAGATTCGAGTATGCAGGAGTAAGTAACCGGACCCAATTACCAATAAAAACCACTTGGTACCGAGTGGTTTTTATCGATACCGATCGAGTTTTCTAAAGGTAAACCTCCCTTCCTTTTTTCCATTGGCCTTCTATCTCCGGTCCGTTGTGTTCCAAATACTTTACCTTTAAGATTGGGTTATTTCTAAGAGGTTCTAATACCACTTATACTTGTTTGCTTTTCTTCAGAAAATCCTTAGAGTTGTTCTTCTATTCGTTGAGAAAAGCACTCCATGATTAACAATCGGGCTAGTGCTCCATGTACAAGGGTTTTGAGGGGCCCATATGGAGAAAAAAGTGCTCAGTACCAAGTGGTTTCTTTTGCTCTAATCCCTTTGCAATTTATTGAGTTATTTAGTATCATCATTCCAGATAATTTTTAATCATGTTCGAGTGAATCATGTCGGTAAAAATAATGAGCTTTAGGTCGGGGTTGACCTGACTTGGTGTCCGACCCGAGTGGTTTGTGTGTTCGCTTCGGGTCTTATTTGAAGTTATCCAAAGGTTGAAGTGCTTCGAGTCCTACCCAGGGAGTTTTGAATGTCCGACCCGAGTTCTACTTGGTACCGATTGCTTGGAGTCTGACTCGAGACTTTTATGTGTTCGACTTGAGTTCTACTCCATACCGGTCACTTAGAATCTGACCCAAGACTTTTATACGTACGACCCGAGCTCAACTCGATACCGACCTGAAGACCCTGACCAAAAATGCGACTTTCCATTTTTTCACCTTATTTCAATTATTATTTTCATTTTTCTTGCCTTTTTATAATGTTTCAAACGTCCTTGGGTCATTTCTTCATCGTTTGTTCGTCTAATTTGCTCATTTAAGTCTGTTCGAAGACCATGAAAAATTTGGTTATAACACTTGCCCCTTAAAGTACGCCTTATGAATGTAAGGTGTGCTTTGTTTAAGAACAAGTTTATGCAGTAATCGACTTTTGGAAGTTAGGCTTTCCAACTATCCATCGATTCAAGTTGTGGTGAATCATATGGTTCCTTTGGATTCTCCTACAAATTCATAATCATTCCAAACCATCATAGCTAAGGACTCTAGTCCTTGCTTAAGTGTTAGTCATAAATCATAATCAAACCATTTTCATCCGGAGTTATCATATACCAAAATCGTCGCATGTTCGTCCAGGATTTATCTATTCTAGTCTAATCACAAGATGTCCAAATCATAAGGTCAAGTCAACGTCCAATCTCTTTAGGTCGTGTAACATCCAATATAGGGTCCGAGCTCTCCGAATCGTTTAACATCCAATCTAGGGTTCGATCTCTCTAGATCATTTGACATCCAATCTAGGTTTCGATCTCTTATAATCGTTTAACATCCAATTTAGGGTTTGATCTCTTGGATTCTTGTTGAATCCAATCCACTCGCTCTCCGACGAGGGGACTCAACATCCAAGCAAGTCCATCCACTCACTCTCTGATGGGAGGATTTACTTTCGTATAGTTCAATCCACTCACTCTCTGGCAAGGGCACTTGTACCTTATGGTCATCGCCCCGTCTCTTTGGGTAGGACTACCATGTTAAATCAGTATCAGCCATCACATTCAAGTGGTTCGATCTCTTTATTATTAATGGATTCTCTTTAGAATACTGATTATAACTCAAATCCGACCATAATCTAGTAATCTTGGATTTGGGAGTGTTTGAGTATTTGGGAAAGAAGAAGATAGAAGAGAAATCAAGTGCCAAAAAGTCCTTTTCCTGCAGCTATGGATGTTATATTTATAGGGAAACCACATAGCAGAACCGGAGGCCTATGAAATATCAAGTCTAGATCTAGATCCAAGTATGTAGGAGTAAGTAACCGGGCTTAATTACCAATAAAAATCACTCGGTACCAAGTGGACTTGATCAGTACTGACTGGGTTTTCTAGGGGAAACCTCCTCTTCGTTTTTCCATTGGCCTTCTATCTCCGATTCGTTGTATTCCAAAACACTTTTCCCTTGAGATTGGGTTGTTTCTAAGAGATTCTGATGCTTCTTCAAAAAATCCCCAAACTTGTTCTTTTATTCCTTAAAATAGCACTCAATAACGATCATTCAAGCTAGTGCTTCATGTACAAGGGTTTTAGGAGGCCCACACAGAAAAAAAAGTGCTCAGTACTGAGAGGAAGTGATCAATACCAAGTGGTTTCTTTTGCTCCAATCTCCTTGCAATTTCTTGAGTTACTACATATCATCATTCTAGATAGCTTTTAATCATGTTGTAGTGAGTCATGTCGGTAAAAATCTACTTGGTGAAAATCATAAGCTTTAGGTCAGGGTTGACTTGTCATGATGTCTGACCCGAGTGGTCTGTGTGTTTGCTTCGGGTCTTACTTGGAGTTGTCCAAAGGTTAAAGTGCTTCGAGTCCTGCCTAGGAGTTTTGTATGTCTGACCCGAGTTCTACTTGATACCAATCGCTTGGAGTCTGACCCAAGTCTTTTGTGTGTCTAACCCGAGTTCTACTCAGTACTGATCGCTTAGAGTCAGACACAAGACTTTTGTGTGTATGACCTGAGTTCAACTCGGTACCGACTTGAGGACCCTGAACAAAAATGCGACTTTCCATTTTTACAACTTTTTTTTACTATTTTTTTATATTTCCTTTTTCTTACCTTTTTGTGATATTTCCAAAATCCTTTGATCATTTGTTCTTTGTTATTTGTCTAATTCGTTCATTTAAGTCTGTTCGAAGACTATGGAAAATTTGGTCATAACAAGGCGCAAGTGGTATTATTTTTATAATACCAGTTTATAAATTCTTGGACAACAGCGACTCCATCCATGATGTTTCTACCTTTAATAAAAATGGATTGCATAATATTGATTAAATTATTACTTAACACATTCGCTAAGACCTTTGAAATTATTTTAACAGAACGGTTTATTAATGATATAAGCTTAAAGTCCTTTAACTCTTTCGCGTCTACTGTCTTATGAAGAAGAATTACTATGGCAAAGTTAAATCTTTCTAGTTGTAAGTTACCATTATAAAATTCATTAAACGTATAAATTATGTCACGGTTTAAAACAAGCAAAATTTCTTATAGAATAAAATTGAAAATCCATCGGGTCTAGGCTATTTATCACTTGACATACCATCAATAACCTTAAGGATATCATCCTCTGAGAATGGAATATCCATGTCATCTAGAGAAATACTTGAATTATCGAGATAACGGTCATTCCACCTAGTTTTAATTCTATAACCTCTGTTAGGTCCAAAAAAATATTTGTAGTAGTTGGCGAAGGCATTATTATGCTCATTTTAATCAAATATTTCCACATTATTAATAAGCAAGGAGTTTTTTGAGTTTCTGTGCTTGCGTCCATTGGCTATTATATAGAAAAACTTGGCATTTTTGTCTTCCTCATCCACCCATTGAATGTGAGACCTTTGTTTTCTTGTTATTTCCTCTTGCATAATGACTTTGTCTAGTTCTTCTTTAAGATTTAAAAGAATGTTTTGTTCTGAAAGGTGCAAGATCTAGTTTCTTCTAGTTTGTTAAATTTTAGAATTTCTAAAAGTAATTTTTCCCTTTTAGTCTTAATATTGCCAAAAATGTCTCTGTTGCATTTTATAAGGAATAATCTAAGGTGCCTAAGCTTACCGACCAAAAACTTTGCTATAATTCCTGAATATTTAATGTTGTCATTACGCATAAAAGAGCCATTTATTAGAAACTAGGCCGGTAAAATTAGTTTTTAATTACCATATCCTTTCAAATCTAAAAGATCTATGAATAAGGGGTTAATTCTCGGAAAAGAGAATAATGGGACAGTGATCTGAGTACACATTCAGAAGCCCTATAACATGTAAAATTGGGAACCTATCTTCCATTTCTTTACTGATGAAGAAATGGTCGAGGAGCGCCATCGAAGGTACATCTTTTGAGTTTGAAAAAGTGAAAAAGTAATAAAATTATCAAACTCCTCCATAGTAGAAATGTCATCTTCTCTAAGTAAGAACTTTTCTAAAAACCTAGTCACATAAACATCTCCCCTACTACCCATGGACTAACGGTAAGGGAAATAAACTCTTGACACTCCCTCCAAAGAACCTTTCTTTCAATCTTATTGTGTAGCCCATAACATTAGTAACATTTAGAAGGGAGGCATATAAACTAAACAAATAATAAATTAAAGCACTTAATTAGTTAAACAAATATATAGGTTAAATTATACATTTTGTTAAATCACTCGATAAATTAAACAAATATATAAGTTAAATTATACATTTTGTTAAATCATTCAATATATTAAAAAATGTATATGTTATATCGCTCGATAAATTAAACAAGTATATAAGTTATATTATACGGTTTGCTTTAATAAATTTAAAAAATTGTTTGAGTTAAATATAGAATAATTAAAGGATTTTGCATTTGTTTTGTATGGATTTCATTTCTCTATAATAATTCTAATACACAAATATAATAGTTAAAATAAAAAAATTCCTTATTATTAACACACACAATTGGTTAATACGTGGAGATCATCATTAGAAAGAGGTGCAATTTAGTGATATAGTAGAAGAAAACCGATGTTTAAAGTTACATGTTGGTAAGCTTTAGAAGGAACTCTACAGACTCACATATGCATTTGTGCAACAATTTCCACATGTAAACATTTCATATATTGATGATGAAGGGATTATTTAGTATTTGTTTGTATTTTTGGATACATTTGTGTATGTTAGATATTATTTGTATTTGATGGATATGTGTATGTTGGATGTTGTTTGTATTTGATGGATTTCTGTTGGATATTTGTGTATGTTGGATATGTGTTGTTATATATCGATGTTTGAGTATGTGTATATTGGATATTATTTGTTTATATTTGAGTGTTTAAATATTAATTATTTATAAAATCGTGACTGAGGTGGGAAAAATAGCAGAAATGTTGTAAAAATGCTTCAGTCATGGCGTTGGTAATCCAATTTGGCATTTTATTTTGGTGACGGTAAGGCATCGGCATAGCGTCAGAATGGCGTCGGCTAGGCATCGGCAAATACATTTTATTGGTATTGGTATGTCGTAGATAAGGCATAGGAAATTTGGTATGACGTCGGTAAGTACCCCATGACAGATGTAGATGGGTCGTTGAAAAAAAATTCGATATTGTTTTTACCGATGCAATGTATGGTGTCGACAACGTCGGTATTGTGTTTACTAACGTCGCGTTGACGCCAAATTCACGTTGGTAATCAGTGTTTGTTCTGTAGTGAAAGCTTCATTCTAGCTAGTATCTTAATAGTTCATTGTTCTCCACGTTGGCCGTCATGGATCAAATACATGGTTCGGTAGTTGGGTCTTAATCAATATAGTCAAAAAATGAGTGGAATGGGGCTTTTTAACTGAAAGCAAGCAACAATATGTTAATTGGTCAATATATTAATTGGAATTAAGGGTCAATTGCAAGTTGGTCGGGTGGATCGGATTCATAGATGGGCGGAGCAAGGCTCACTTTATTAGCTAGCTTATTTTGCTCTGCGTGTTCCCAGAATACAAGGCTAACTCAACCAACTCTTACTCTAAGAAGAAAGGTTATCTCGACAAAAGAGTATATCAATTGTTATATCTAGTCCAATATACTTTTCAAATATATTAATTGAGAACCGATCCAAACTATTCTCAAGTCGATGGACGAAGGTTGCTTAAAGCCGACCAACTGTTGATCATTGATGATGAATTGATTGAATTAACCAACCAATTTGGCTTCAGTCATCATATATTGAACAAAAAAAGAGCTTCCTAACAGTTGGATGATAGTAAAAAAATCATGGCAAAAGTCTTAGCTACTTATACTAAAAAATGGTGTGATTCCTCTTAAATAATAAAATATGTTGACAAAAGGAGAAACATATTTATTAGTTATATCATCTGCAATCTCTTGAATCTTAAGACGTTCCTCGAACCCCTTCTATAGCGCCTTCTTTTTCTCTCTCTCTCTCTTATGTAGATAAGAGAAGTAGTCCATAGTAGCTTTTTTTAATTTGTGAATGGTTTTCCACGGCCAATCACTCTTTTTCAAGGGTTTTGGTTGGAAGACTGGGTAAAGTCAAGAGAAATCAATGAATAATGGATCTATAGTAGATGCAATGGCTGCAGGAGATTTTCATTTATATTTGCCTGGTGGTTTCGTGTTGGTATTGAATAATTGCTATTTTGTTAAAGATTTTATTTATGGAATTTTATCTATTTCGAGATTGTCTAAGACTGGGTATGTATTTCGCTGCGCAAATAATGTTATGAACATTGATTTGAATGGAAATAAAGTTTGTGAAGGTGTTCTTAAAAATTGCATTTATGTGATCAATGCAAATTATGTATGTTCTGTAAGTAGTTCTAGTAGCAATATAAATGATAACTACCTTTGGCATTGTAGGCTCGCTCATGTTAGTGAAAAATGACTGCACAAACTGAAAACCAAAGGTTTTCTACCGTCACTTGATTTTGAATCATTTGACACCAGTGAGTCATGTCTCAAAGGAAAAGCGACAAAGCACACCTTCAGTGGGAGCAATGAAAGAGTTGATGAACTCTTAGGGCTAGTGTCTAGTGATGTATGCGACCTGATGCCTATAATAACCAAACATAATAGTTCTTACTTTGTTACCTTTATAGATGATTTCTTGAGACTATGATATGTGTATTTTATGAAGAACAAATTCGATATCTGCGAAATTTTTTAAGGAGTATAAAAATGAAGTTGAAAATCAGATGAACCGAAAGATTAAAATCTTTGATCTAATCGAGGAGGCGAGTACGTTGGACAAGAGCTCCAATGGTACTTAAAAGATAATGGATATCTCTCAGGTTACTCCAACCTATACTCTACAACACAATGGTGTGTCGGAACGAAGGAACCGAACCTTATTAGATTTGGTTCGTTCTATGATGAGTAAAGTTGAGTTGTCTCTGTCCTATTGAGAATATGCGTTGGAAACCGCAACACATATGCTAAACTTAGTACCCATTAAATCTGCGCCTAAGACGCCATACGAAATATGGCATGGGAAGAAACCCCACTTTAATTATTTGAAGGTATGAGGTTTTCCGACCTATGTTAAGAACATTGGCCCTAATAAGCTTGAGGAGGGGTCATCTTTGTGTAATTTATACGATATCCCAAGAATTCTAGAGGATATATTTTCTACAACACAAAGGAACAAAAGGTGATTGTTTTCATATGTTCTATCATTTTAGAAAAGAAAATTCTATCAAAGGAAATTAACAATGAAGTTGTAGACTTAGATGAGATCTGAGAAACTAATACTAAGACCGAAACAGTAGGAGAACCAAGTTCGACAGTATACGATAACATGCGACCTATTACAAGGTCTTGTAGGGAATCTTGCGCACCATAGAGATATTATGGCTTTCTCGTGGATGACGAGAAAGAGGATTGTGTTTTAGATGATGACACTCCTCTATGATTCAAACAAGCACTGCAGAGTGAACATTTTGCACTCTGGCTTGGAGCAATGTAATTCAAGATGGATTCCATGTATGAAAAAAAAGTTTGGACCTTGTCAGAAGTACCCGAAGGGATAAAATCCATTGGCTGCAAATGGATTTTTAAGAAAAAGCTAAATGCGGATGGGGAAGTGGAGACTTATAAGGCAAGGCTAGTTGCGAAAGAATTTCGTCAAATTCAAGATGTTGATTATGACGAGACCTTTTCGCCCATAGTCATGTTTAAATCCATTTGGATCATGCTTGCCATTGCTGCATTCTATGACTATGAAATATGGAAATGGATGAAAAGACAGCTTTGCTAAATGGTGATTTAGAAGAAACCATTTATATGCCACAGCCCGAGGGTTTTGTGGTCAGTGGGAGTGAGAGCAAGGCTTGCAAGTTGGTAAAGTCCATTTATGGACTTAAACATGCTTCAAGGAGTTGGAACAAGTGCTTTGATAAAGTAATCAAATAGTTTGGTTTTTATCAGATCACGTAGGAAATGTGCATATATAGAAAGGAATAGGGTAAAGCCATCATATTTTTAGTGCTATATGTCGATGATCTATTATTGATTGGTAATGACACATCATTGTTACAATCAGTGAAAGCTTGGCTTTCCAATAACTTCTCAATGAACGATTTGGGAGAAGCAGCCTATATACTAGGTATAAATATTTATAAAGATGGATTTAAGAGATTGTTGGGATTGTCCCAATCCTTGTACATAGATACCATGCTAAAAAGGTTCAGTATGGAGAATTCCAAGCGTGGAAACAATCCAACGTAGTTTGGAATCATTCTTTCTAAGAATGACGTTCCTCATACCGATAAGGAGAAAGAGCGTATGAAAAGGATCCCCTATGCTTCGGTCATAGGATCCATAATGTACACTATGTCGTGTACTAGAACGGATGTGCCATACACATTAGGATGCATAAGCCAATACCAGTCTAATATTGGAAAAAATATTGGATGGCCGTAAAATGTGCACATAATTATTTAAGAAATACTAAGGACTTATTCCTCATATACAGAATTTGAGCCTCCTAATGAAGGGGTATACAAATTTGAGCTTTCAAAGTGATATAAATGATAGTAAACCGATGTCTGGTTATGTCAATACGCTTAACAGCGGAGCCATCGGTTGGAAAAGTTGCAAGGAAGAAACGGTAGCTGATCCCACGATGCAGGTCGAGTACATCGCCCTCAATGAAGCAACTAAAAAGGAAATCTGGATGCATAAGTTTTTGAGTGAGCTTAGAGTGATTCCTGATACCGAGAATCCTATGGCATTTTTTTGCGATAACAATGAGGCGATGTAGATCGCAAAGGAGCCCAAAGTACACAAGAAGTCATGACATATTCTTTGAAAATTCCACGTCATTAGAGAAGTCATTGAGAAGAAAGAGGTCGTGATACAAAGGGTAGATAATAAGGACAACATAGTATATCCATTCACTAAGGGTCTAGCTCGATCGGCTCTCGAGAAACCGATTGAAGGAATGGGAATGAGATTCTATAATTAGCCCCTAGTGCAAGGAGAAAATTAATGGAGTTAGGGGTATTCCCTAGTAGCAATTATGTAATTTATTGTAATTTAGTTCTCTATAATCAATTCTCGTTCGTAATAAAGGTATTTTCTTTATGTTACATATATTTTTTATAATGTGTTATAAATAATTATATGGTTAAATAAAATATATATAATAGAAAATCCATAAATGGTGTATTTGTGATAGCAATTACAAATAGCTGTAATCGTGAGTATTGTATCACGGTATATTAAACACATCATTTTAAATATTCCTAGTCAAGATGCATCGAGAGTGGATATCGATACGTCCATTGAGACAGGAGTACGTAACGCTCTTCAAATATTAGGTAGTGTATTACTCATGAATGTTAGGGACACCTATGTGTTACGTACTAATAGTTACTTAATAACTATGGAACGACTCACTCGATAGTTGTATGTTGTTAATATAACTCATGTCAAACAGAAAATATCGATGTGACTGATTTACACAATTCTCTCGACTTGGGAATTTTGTCAATCTTCAATATGAAAGCTCCACTTTGATTATAGTAAAATCATGGTGTAGGTTCCATCGAGTGGCTATAGGTGGGTTGAGTGGAAGTACTGGAAGTGAGCACTGTTCAAGAGAGGATTCGTCTCCTCAATTATACGGGGTTAGTATCACATTCAACTCAAAGTCAAAATCTCTGCCTAGAGTAGTTCGGTTAATGATAATTGTTATTATTGAACCAAGGACTTTTTGTTTGGAATGTAGAGTTAAAAATGGACAATATCGGAATTTTGACCATTGCCAAATTCCACAAGTCCAAAGTGATTAATTCAAAATTCCAATATCGTATGTATTTAACTCTGTATTCCAAACAAAAAGTCCTTAGTTCAATAAAAACAATTATCATTAACCGAACTACTCTGATCGGAGATTTTGACTTTGAGTGGACTTGAGTTGACCGTGATACTAACCTCATATAATTGAGGAGACGAATCCTCTTTTGAATTGTGCTTCACTTCCAATACTTCCACTCGACCCAGCTATAGTCACTCGATGGAACCTACGCCATGATTTTACTATAATCAAAGTGAAGCTTTCATATTGAAGATTGATAGTATTCTCAAGTCAATAGAACTATGTAAATCAGTCACATCGATATTTTATATTTGACCTTGGTTATATTAACCAACAGTCAACTATTGAGTGAGTCGTTCCATAGGTATCCAATAACTATCAGTACATAACCCTTAGGTGTCCCCAACAGTCATGAGCAATACACTACCCAGCATTTGGAGAGCGTTACGTACTCTAATCTCAATGGACATATCGATATCCAGTCTCGATGCATCTTGACTAGGAACATCTAAAATGATATGTTTAATATATTACGATACAATACTCATGATTACAACTATTTGTAATTACTATCACAAATACACAATTTATGGAATTTTTTTAAATATATTTTAATTAAACATTTAATTATTTATAACACATTATAAAAAAATAACAAAAGGAAACACCTTTATTACGAGCAAGAATTGATTACGGAATTAATTAATTTACAATAAACTACATAATTACCCCTAGGGCATGCCCCTAACTCTATCAATGAAGTCACTATTGATACTAATTGCGAGAAACCACCTTTGTTTTATCCAGTATATTAATTTAAGTAAGTTGTGCCTAGCATCGGTTTAGAAGTTAAGAGTAGTTTTGATTCATCTAGGAATAGCAATATATTTGTGGAATGATAGGTTGCACGAATAGCAATGCTTATAATAATCAAAAAGTTTATTTAATTAAGTAGGACAAAAACCTACACTTTTGGTTTGCATCTTCTTTTCATTACGTGGTCCATTTGGTACGGGTTATATTGTCGTTTTCCGTAAGTTTGTTGTAATGTATTATTATTTTATTGTAGAAATGTTGGCAATAAACCTTCATAATTTTACATAAGCATCCTTATATCCATACTATATTATTAAACATGAGTTCTAAATCATCTTCTCTCCTTCATTCTCAATGTTGTCTTTTGAATTTTCTCCACTTGTCATGTAGCATCCTTTCAATCAATTTCTCTTAAACGTCTTCTCCTCTCCATTCAATTTCAAGAATAAAAACATCTCCTCTCTCAATAGATATTCTTTCTTGGTTTATCTAATCTTCTTTTTTTATAAGCTACAAATTTTATACTCTCTTCAATCTTGCATGGATCATATTTTCTCAGTAAATTCTGATTTTCTTTTTCTTGGATGTTCAAACTTAATTCATCTTTGTTTTTCTTAAATTTTTTAATGATAGTGAATGTTACAAATCAGTTATTAATCATGTCACAATTGTTCATTTCCATTCCTCCTACAGTAGGACATGCAAGGTAAGTCAATTATTGATTTTTGTTTGGGTATACAAAAAATTATGGTTTTGCTTTATGAATTGTAAAGGTCACAAACAGTTTTGTTGGATGTTTTTGGAGCTATTTGTTCTTAAGCTTCATACTTTAAAGGTAAAAAGTTTCCACCTTGATGATGATGACGACCATTCATTTCCAACTTCATATTGTATTCTACAATATTTTATTGACTAACAAAATTTTATTTCATAGTTGATTGCTGTAGTTTTATACTACACAGGTAAATATAACATGTCTTTCTCTTTATGCTTTAAAAGGAATATGATGGATTTTGGTTTACATTTTATTCCTATAAAAAATCTTTCAAACCTTAATTTTGTATTTACTATAAATTAAATATCAGTTCTACCAATTTGCACTAGGTTTGATAAAATCCATGATAATGGAAATTTTGAGTGATATGTTTAATTTGATAAAGAATAACATGTTTAGAGATATAATGATATTATTGCATGGATTGAAAAATTATTTACTATACTATTACAATATACTAAGGGTATTGTTCCACCAAACATGGAATTTTAGGAGGTTTTGTTTTACTTTTTAAATATGTAGATTTCCAATGCGGTCATAGGTTTTGAATAATTAGTAATGACTTTGCAAAAGTACGGTATTTTATTGATCATCTTCATGCAATTATTTTTATTATCAGATCGCATGCTCTTAAGTTTGTATTGAATGATGGTTCAGGTGATGATTTATGTGATTTGTTTGTAATACTTTTTTCATATACCTAAAGGTGGTAACTCGCTTATTTACTGATCATCATTGCATAAATCAATTTTATCTTTTTGCTATTATAGAAGATGTAATTTGTGACGACCCACATTTCGGAAGGTTTAAATTGACAATAATCCATACATATCCAACTCAAACAATCCGAAACACAGATAATCAATGGGTTAATTAAGAAGAATAAGAAAAGAAGAAAACAAATACAGAATCTCGCAGCGGAATGACAAAATATAATAATCAAATAAACAGTTCATGAAGCTGTTTATACTATACATTTGATTAAAATTTTACAACATCCATCAGAGTTACATATACAACAGAACAATAGAATAATGTAGCGAAACAAACAATGTGGTGAAATAATACTAATAATAATATACCAAATCTTCGTCTTCGTCCTCCAGAAATTAATCTTCAATGCGCTGAAAACTCAGGACTGACCCGAGCATAATGAAAAGACAAAACACTCGAGTCATAACTAAAATATTCTTATGTGAGTCAAATCAAGATCACATATAACAAAAGTGTAATAGCGTCAGCGATGTTTACGGGATTTAACATCTCATATCTAGTGTATAACGTGCGTGCAATAACTCAAGAGATGTTACGGGATTTTCCATCTCTTAAGGATCCGTCAAAATATTTATATATAGTATAATACGCTATATATATAATGTCTAATCAGTAAAATAAATATTTTCTTAGCGTTAAGGCTTTACATTAATTCCCCTTAACGCGTTTTTAAGCATGGTCGTACAGTTTGCATATAACGCCCCAGTAGCACGTTGGGGGATAGGGATGCGCCGTGATACAACAACACTAAACCAAACTCGTAGTGGTCTCGTATAGGGATAAAAGTATGACAAGGCACGTGAGTTAATGCCCAAGGTAGGATACTACCAATTTGGGTCGCAGGGCTGGTGGTAACGCATCGTAGCCACGATCGCCCACCGCGTCCATCCATCCCATATCGAGTCAAAGGGAGGTTATCCCAAATCAAGGTGCACCAATCGAAACCAACACCAAGGAATATAGTATGGACCAAGTCCAAGAAGAAAATCGAAGAACGGATGTCCATTGGGGTAGCTAGCCCACTTGGCCCTGTCAAGCCATCATGTTTTAGTCATTTCAAATTGGCACAAGTGCCGGGGTCTATCCATCATCGTTCTCTTTCTTCAAATCCAGCAAACGTACGCCAAATCCAACCACTTTGTTCTGGAGTCTCCTCCGCATACACAGTTGCTAAAGTGGTTCCAATATTGATAGAGAGTATGTCAATAAGAGGCCCCGGTCTCTTTAACAACCAAACGTCTTTTACACGCCTGTTGATGCTTTTACATTTCAAATCGATTTATACTTGATATCAAAATATCATATTCACTTCAAAATATCATTTCATTTCAAAATGTCATGTTTACTTAAAATATGTCAATTCCACTTGAAAATCATTTTAGCTTCAATATCTCAATTTCACTTCCAAAATAGTTTCGAAATTCAACTTAGGTTATAACTTCATTTGAACCCAACTCGCATTTAAATCTATGATTTAAATATAAACAGTTCCTACTCCGACCAGTTTGAATTTTTAGAAAATAGTTGAACAATTTTAAATAGTTTAAAAAGTTAAAATAGTTTAAATAGTTTAGATATTAAAATAGATTGTATATTAAATGATTTGAAAATTTAAATAATTTGGAAATTCAAAAGGATGAATTTTAAAACAGTTTATAGGAAAATAGTTTATAGCGAAAATAATTTCAAATTCAAAACTGTTTGTTTCCATTTCCAAAAATATGGACTAAGGTCCAAATTTCAATCAAATTGATTCAATTTCGATTATTCCAATTCAAATCATCTTCAATCTTAAATTAATTCAAATCGACTCAATTTCGATTTCAATTCAAATGAACTTCAATTCCAATTTCAATTCGAATTAGTTTCAATTTTTATTTTCACTGATTCGATTCAAATAGTTTAAGTTTCAATTCAATTCTCAATCTTAAACCATTTCAGTTAAATAAATTCCAAGTCCAATTCCAATTTACCGATTTAAATCACTTAAATCAAATTTGAACTTCAGTATTCAATTTAAGGTTCAAATCTTTAAAATAAATTAATTTCCATAATTCCAATTATAACTTCAAAATTCAAATTCCATTATTTAAACAATTTCGTTTAACTAGTTTTAATTTCAACATTTCAAAACTCGAATTCGAAATTAATTCAATTTCCATATTTCAATTCAATTTTATTTTTATAAAACAAAATCATTTGAATAAATTCAAATCCAAGAATTAAAAACCATTTAATTTAGCCAATCCGGTGTCCGTATATAATTTTCTATCCTATGGCCAAGTGATCGGTTATTTTAATTTTAATTTCAGGAATGGATATATATCATTTCAATCCAAAATAAATGTCATAGGTATATATCATTTCAACCTATTTCTTAATTTATTCGAAATAATTCAAATAACAGTTTTATATACTGTCAATAATATACAGGGTGATAACAGGATATATATAAAATAAATAAACATCTAATCATCCAATATATCAACCAATAGTCATCCATCACAACCAACATCCAAATCACTCAAATATCACAACAATTAACTAGTTATCAATATCGGGTGGTTAACTAGCAATTCAATTTCAATTTCAAATTGAACTGTCAAATTTAATTTCTATCAGTTCAATCCAGATATCAATTTTAAATGTCGGTTAAACTACCAAACAACAGTCAGTAAAATAAATCACTTCATGATTTTAAATTTAACCAACATAAAAATATTTTAGTCTTCGTGAGCGATTTAAAACACTCATCTTCGTTCGAATCTAAAAATTCGAATGAAGCGAATTTCAATGAATTTAATTCCATAGTGTAGACAACGTCAATACGAATCCAACGCAAAAGACGGCAATCGAATCCGACTTCGTACGAGCAATATAAGAATAAATTAGCATAACGATAATAATTAAAATAAAATTAACTTAATAATTAACTAATTAAACTTAACCTCTCATCTTCCTCCCGCTCGTTCATCTCGTTCCCGGGCTAAACCGCGCTCGCGACTTCATCTCTTTTTTATATATATATATATATTACGATCGATCACCGCCACTGTGCCTGCACCGCCGCCGCACTCCACCGCCGCGCCCAGCCTCTAGCGCCGCCGCGCGCACGCTCAGATCGAGGAAACCCAAAAACGCACTTGAACACGACAGAATCCAAGCCACCTCGTCGTGAAATAGCCCGATCCAACCGTCCATTGTATTGATCTCAACGTGCTCTCCATTTATGCTTTTGGAATTATTTGATTTGGTTGAACGGATTGAGAGAAATCGAGGAGAGAAGGGAAGTGATTTTCGGCTATTAATTCGATTGAGAGCGGCTGCGTTTGTTGATTAGGGTTCGTATTCACGAAAATGAAAATATCTCACGGCCTATTATATAAATTTCAGGTCCGATTGACCCGCGAAAATTCCAAACTCCAAACGAAGCGTGCCATATGGCGTTCTATATGTTATACCCCTATTTCGAGCACAACGGAACTAGTATCGGGAGTCAATTCCATCATATACAGAAAATAGCTTTTCAAAATTAAATTATTTTAATTAAATTTCTTTAATTAAATTCTACGCGTTTCAAGCTCACACGGCCAAACGATAAGTCTGATCGCTACAAAACTTGAAATCCTATAATAACTCACTATTAAGGATCCGATGAAACTGGTTTCGTCGAAATCCGAGACAGTGCCCGAAAAGACTGTTTTACCCGTTAATTAAAACGAGAAATTTCCAAAATAAATTTATTCACTTTTAAATTCAACTTTAAAAGTTAACAATCTTCATTCTTTTTTAAATAAAATTTAAATAGGCTTTCGGCATCATTTTCATTCATATTAAATTCAGGATTCAATTATTTAAAAAAAATTCCAATATTAAATTTAAACAATTTAATTATCCAATAAATCGATATATTTGAAATATAAGTTATTTAACTTTTAAAACGAATTCAAATAATAAAACAACTACTTCCATTTTACAGTAATTCAACATTTATTATTCAATTCCAGCTATTGATTATAAACACATTCAATACATAGAATTTCATTTCAATACTTGTTATTGTCAAAATCTTCGAAATTGTTTATTTCAAAATTTTATTCAAGTTCATATTAAATAAATTGCATTAATAAATCATTAAATTTTTATTTCTTACCACTTTATTCAATAATCGTATTAAATTTAATAATTAAAAATACGGGTCGTTGCATAATTTATTTTCGAATTGAAGGTAATTAAGATTAGATCAAACAGAGAAGGTGACGGTTTATGTAAGTTTGTTATTGCTTATTATTTGTTTTATTTATGAGAGCTATCACACTTATATTAGTCAAGATTGTTGCAATTTCAATTAATATTTTTCTATCATGGTTAATGAAAGAAATTGTCAAATCTTAATCTTCTTAAGATGGTTAAAGCTAAACTTAAGAAATTCTCCATGTAACTGAAAATTATAGAACTCAAAATTTGAAGGTATCGTACATTTGTATATTTCTTCACATATATCATTCTATGGAAAAATACTTTTTAAATGACATGTCAATGTCATAAATCATTAACAATACTTTAGTTTAATATTCTACCTAACCCATAACATGGTTCTTTATTAGGTTTTATTTGGTAATCAAAACAAATTTTGTGATCGCCAGTTAGGTTAGGACCGATATGGAATCCTTTACAATTGTGTCAAAGGTAACCACTCTATTTAAATGTTATGAAATAAGTATATGTGTTGTAATATTTTAATAAATTTGGAAAGTTCTTATTATGAAATAGGAAATTATATTTGATAGTATGAACTCATAGTTAATTATCTATGTTGATTATTTGTATAATAATGCAAGTTACATGTTTGCTTAGTGAAAATTAAGGATGTGCCGCTTCATTCATACCGAGAAGCATAATGGTGTTAATATTAGAATTTAGAAGTGTTGACCATTTGGTGAAATGTATACATGTCCTGGAATTGCAATATTGTTATCACATATGAAATGAAACAAAAAATACATTGATGATGATTTAGAAGTTTAAAACCAAGATGTAATAGCTCTATGTCAAATTTTTCATTAGCCACCATTCACTTTCTCTTTGTTTATATTCTTAACAGTTTGCATTTAGTTGGATCAGTTAAGATGTCATTGTTGAAATCATGAATTAATAATTCGAACAAAACCAGATTTCCTATACTAAATGTATATGAGTGCTCTCCTCAAAAGAGAATCACTTGTTTTCTCTTAAATTTCCTATACTGAATTCATTTTGAAAGTTAAAGTTCATTTACACTTTTGTGAATGTTTTCAAGTCGAGGGTGTTTCATTTATGATTATGATGATTTTCATTGAATTGCAAGTTTATAATTTGCACAAGATGTTTATAAATAGTTTGTTGATACTAAATGCACAAATGTTAAATGTGAAAAATATTGTATCTATTTTCCTTTTTCATAAGTAGATGTGTCTCTAGGTTTTTCATATTACTACTCAGATCATAGTGATCTATAAACTACAGACATATTCAATATAGCTCAAAGCTATATCCAAATATCTATTATTTATTACTATATTAGGAAATCGTATAAAGTTTTTGCTTTCCAAAAAAATATCTTATATTGTATAGCAGCATGTCTTATTTTTAACATAATAACATAGTTGCAAATAGATTAATATCTTTTCAAGCAATCCGTTTATGAAAGAAAACAACAGGGTTGAAATATGTCTGAATAAATGGATGAAATGAAGTTAATATATACCGGTGGGAATACATATAAAGACAACTCCGTATAATTATATGATTATGCATACAAGCCAATAGGGTTGGCTCAGTTGGTTGGTGGTTTGGATTACGAGATTAAAGGTCATTGGTTTGATTTTCGAGATTGACACTTGTTGGGATTAATGATCATGTTAAAAAAAAATGATTATAGATACTGATTTGGTTCAACTGATTGCTTAGTCATACATACACGCGCGCGCACACATACATATATATGATTGTATTCAAATTAGTTGGATAGATTTGGATCACTATTTTATAAGTCTATATGCATCGAAGTTGTATATGGATCTTATCAAATTGAATAACAAATTAACAATCAAATATCTGGTGACCATAGCTTAGCTCATTTCAAAGAACTTTATTTTTTTTATACTTAATGACCTTTACATAAATAACAATCCATATAGAGCAGAGTGTCTTTATTTTTGTGTATGTGTGTCTATACACATATACATACATATGTACGTATGTACGTATATATGTATATCTATGTATGTATATGTATTTCAGGTGTGATATCACTTGGCTTATGTGAAAATAATGTAAGCTTAGTATTTTTTAAGAAATACAGGAAATTTATGTTACCAGTACTTCCTACGAAGACATTATTCTAATTAGTGATTAAATATGAAAGTTTACAATGCACTCTCCTCAATTTCAATTCAAAATTAGTTCCTCCACCTGCAACAATAAGAACATAGAATACACTAGAAACTTGTATCACCATTACACCATTATTTTCTTTGTAAATAAAACGAGGAATGAATCACTAATCGCTATAATGATGTTTTGCAGTTCAACGATCACGTAACATAATATTTGTTGTCGTCACTTAACATTGTGGTTATAACCTTAAGCTGATAAGATTTTTATTATTACCGTAAAGTAACTAATTAAACTGGCTTTGATCAAAACCACAGAGGCAAAATTGACGAGCAACAACATCCTTTTCATATGCTTATCAGTTGAACTGTATATTTTTCTATATTTGTACTAGGGATATTCAACATTATTAATGAATGTGTAAAGTTTTATGTGATCTTATAAATCTTGATATTTAATCTTTAAAATTACGAATTGAGATTTTGGTAATATTCAGTACAATACTTAGATGGTCTTGGTTAAGTACATAAAATCTTCTATCCAATTTAAAAACTAAGGAGAAATTTTTTATCTATAACAACCTTAATACAGTTTTTTTCTTCCGAAATGGAATAACATGTATACACCTACGCGCAATGTTGTCCTTAATAGTACTCTACAATACAATCATTTAGCATAATTTTATCCTAAGATTATTTTTTAAGTTTCAAATATTCAACCTTTTGATAGTTATCGTAGTGGTAACGTAGTTGGTCAGGTAGGGGTGTAAATCGGTCGGACCGGACCGGACGGAGGTGTGTTCAGTTTATGTCCTAAATAAAATCGGACCGGACATGGACCGGACGAGATTTATGTTCGTACAAATTTTGCTGTCCTAGCTCGTGTCCTAAATGAAATCGGACGGACTCGTACATACATTTTTCGGACACGGACCCGAACGGGCACGGACGGACAATGCTATTTACATCAAATTTTATGTTGTTTAATAGAATTTCCATCAGATATACCGAACTATAAGAAATTCGGACGAATTCGAACGAACTCGGACCGGACAATGTTTTTTCTCGTACAAATTTTCTTGTCCTAGCTCGTGTCCTAAATGAAAATCGAACGGACTCGGACGGACGTATTTCGATTACGGACATGAACGGACATCGGACACTCGTACAAAATTTACAGCCCTATGGTCAGGGCATGCGGTGCTCATATGTAAGTTTCAAATATTCAAATATTCACCAATTTTTCCTTAATGAATGTGTTGTGTTATGTTTGAAATAATCTTAGCAATAGTTAAGTCACAATCCACTGTTAGATAAAGATGTCTTTTGCTTAAGGAGAGATAAGCCGTTGTGAAAGAATGATGCGTATTGATTTATTATCATTTTACGAAGCCTACGGACTTCGACATTGATGGTTGCACTTTTGATCTTGACAACTATTTGGTTACTAGCCTTCGTTAAGATTTGAATTCAATAATGTAGCAAAGTATTACATTTGACATAAAAATTGTATTTTCGGAAAAAAAATTAAACCAAAAATTTACAGGCAAACAATTATATCAAATTAAATAATAAATGCAATCCCTTAGCAAAAACATTAAATTTTCAGTTGACGAAAAAAATCAAGCAATGCTAAATCTATGCGCAGAGCATGGGCACGCCTTAGTTTGTTAAGAATTTACTGCCCACCCAAACTAAGATACAATTTGATCAACCAACTTCTCTTCACTTTAACAATTAGAAGTGTCCTAACCAATAGTAATCTCTTATTTTATCCGAATAACATTTAAACTTGTAACTTGTGTACATTATAGACATGTTTGTTTCAAGCGAGACAAAATTTGAAAGAACAACCATTTAATTTTTATTAGACAACTCTCCAAGATCTGCAGGCACCACAACTCAAATTTGAGAAAAATAGAAGCGTAATAACCCAAACTAACAATAGACAAGTTATCCTTACAGGGGAAAAACAGTACTACAAGTAATAAATAAAATTTCTATGGATAGAAGGTACAACGCAATTAAATAAAGAAATAAAACATATTTTCAATGAACAAATCGATTACATAAAAATACAACAAAAACCTCAACTTAAAAGTCATTAAATAATCATGCGATTCTGACTAATATTATCATATGAACTATGAGATCATACACAACATAAATGTCAATTTCCAAAAATAATTTGACTTGCAAACTGATTTAGCTGACAACACCCTCCAACTTGCATAGAAATATTTGAGCCGGCTCTTCTCTGCATGTAAACAAACTTAATACAGATCCGTGTAGGCATCAAACACAACCTAATTACCATAATTCTACGTGCTGAAAATGTGAAATTAACAGTCAACAAGTACTAAAGTCAAGTGCAAGGCGTTGTCAGCGAGTAAATATAATCTCATTTCCTTCCTACAGCAATCGATTTTAGATTAAGAAATTTAGGTCTCGTTTGGTTTACAAGTTTCAGTTTTGTGTTTTTGTAATACCTGACTGGGCAATTTTGAAAAACTTCTGATAAACAATCAATTTGGAAAATGGTTTTAACATATAAAATTAAAAACGACTTTTTTTCTTGATTCGACCTTTTGAAAAATATCAAAAAACATAGCAAAACATAAAATTCTAAACTTTGAATCTTTTGCACCCTTTGTGTAATGACTAGACCTTTGCACCCCTTCTCTCCTCCTATGCCCTTTTGAAGTACAAGTTGAAAACATAAAATTCAAAACTCAAAATTTAAGCCAAAGACAACCTTATTTTTTGCATCTAATTCTAAACTTTCAGTCTGTAAATCTAGCAACTTTTTGATTGGAAGGATTGGATAAAATTGTTGTCTTGTTATTTTTTATATAATACCAGGTTCTATCCTTTTTTTTATAAATCCACTAGCTTGTGAAGTGTAAGTATAGATGGCAATTAGACCCATCGGGTCCCGACCTAACGGATCTCGGTTCTAACAGATCGGGTTTTTATCGGATCTAAACTTTTTGAAATCTAGACCCGACCCGACTCGAATCACATCGGGTTCGGTTGGGTAATTACACATAAAATATATAGGCCACAGGATAAAGTAATGCTACATGTATATTACATTTGTTGTATACTAATGCTATATATGTATAGTATTTTTGCTATAAATATAGTGCTAATATAATTTAGCATTTACACAGATGATGCTATATTAATGTATCATTTATTACTGTTTTTCCTTCAAAATGAACTTTTGAGGCGGTGTCCTTGGTTCAAAAAATTTCTTCGACTTTGTCCATTTAACTAGTTCACTCTAAAATATACATATTTTTATGTTTTTTGGTTGGTTCGGGTTTGATCGGATCTAAGTGGCATTTTTCATCACCTAGACCCAACCCGAGACCCATCGGGTTTGGGTTGGGTTCGGTTATTCTCGGATTGGTTCGATTTGGGTTTTCGGTCTTGGTTCTAATTGCCAACCCTAAGTGTAACTACTAGTCTTATATCGGAAAATGTAAATGTAAAGTTATTTTGCAGTCCTTGTTCGGCACTTTTCCAAATTTTAGTTGGCATTGATATGGATTTATAGAAAGTAATCCAATGTCTACAACTATACTTCAAAATTTGGACTGCTGGTTTACACTTTACAGCCCAAAGATACTGTAATACTAGGGTAAACTTAGTGTCATGGTTTGCCAAATAAACATAATATTCCGATTTGCAGGCAGTAATACTAAATTTCATAGGAATTGTAACATAAGCATGAAAAAATGAACTTACATTTCTTCTGCCTCTTGATATGTACGACTGCATGCTATGGCCAACAATTGACCGTCTTTGTTATATGACAATGAAGAGATACTGTTAGGGAACCTCTCAAGCTGCGATAGAGGTAAAAAAAGATGAATAAATACTTTGATACACTTTGATACAATTTCAGAAATAGAATAAGAGATTACATATCCGTAGCGAACTATTTAAACTTTTGACCACATACTATCACTACGTTTCTCCCGGTAAACGGTGAAATGGCTCTCTGGATTGCTGTTGTTGGTGTTAGACTATAATATGTCGATTGCATAGTTAAAACACAACTTTCCTTCCCCTATAAACTATGGATAAAAATCTGCATTTTCCGGTAACTCGCCTTTCTACCTATGAAATTTTTGTATGCACAAGTTCATCCACGTATCTTATAGTTTCAGATGTTTATATCACTATACTCCGTATTGGTAAAACTTAATAAACTTGGACCCTTGTGCATATTTATGAAGTTTCATGGAGCTCATAGGAAGTACGTATAACGAAGAGGTTATGAAATATTCCACAGCACTAGTTGAAAACTAATTTCAGATTCATGGAGAAGTCTATAAAAATTGAAACAGGTGGATCCTAGTTTTTTGGAAATATATAAAGTTTGTGCGGAAACGGAAATAAAATTATTCACAAAATTTCTACTTGTTTTACAAAGATAAGGTACATCATACCATCTATATATGACACATATGAATAATAACATGAAAATTCAACAGTCGTCTTGTGAGAGAAAAAATACTGAAACTGAAATATAAATACTTATATTCAGTTGATGTTATATACCTCAGTCACTCTTTTCTTGCTTTCAGCATTCCAAATGACAGTGTACCCTTCGTTGTCTCCAGTAACAAAGGAAGAATTGCTGCATAAGCCATTCTTAGTCTTTTAGTTTTACCCATACAATTACTGATTTAAGAAGAGAGAATACTGAAAAACATACAGAGGATGAAATTTGATATCATTCACTGATACAGGCTGATACTTTGACTTGGGATTACACCAAAAGGCATATCTGTTTCAGAAATATGAAGAAAATAAATTATTTGCAAATTGTTGCATCTCTTTAGTTTTACCAAGTTGTATTATGCTTTCTTACATGGAAGTTAGCAAGCAAGCCACCTACATGTTAATTATTGTTCAGAGCTATTAGAAAATTTAAAACATCTGCATGTATTTTCATTCATAGTCTAGTACAGATATAGTGCCGGATCTCATACAAAGGAGTAAGCAAATAATTGTTAAAGACAACAGAAATGAGATGTAAACACCAATCAAAATCTCACCCCATCTCGCAATCTTTGTCAGAATCAGAATATTTCAATTCAACGCATCCATCATGCGAGCCAACTGCATATCCTAATAAACACACAAAGTGATCAGATAGTTACAGTTTAGAATGTGCGGATATACTTAACATCAAAGGTCGAATAATTTAAAGGTTTGTTCTGACAGCATTCATCTGACTAACAACTATTAGAACATCATAAAAAATTGCTTTAACAGTGATGAATGATAACTATTTTTATTTTCCACAAAAGTTTAAGATTTTGTTAAATCAGAGTGTTTGAATTTAAAGGCACACCTTACCCTGACATCTCTGAAATGAACTAACACAGCTTATCTGATATTTGTGAGAAAAATCCTTTGATTGCACAGGATTTCTTAGGTTTCGCATGTCATAGAAGATTATCTTAGATCCAACAGCAGCCAACAGATGAAAACCGGATACTGAAAGTGACCAAATTTCTGAATCTGTTGGTTCAATGACTCCAACGCCTTTCATTTTGATATCCCAAAGAATCAGCTTTCTGTCCAATCCTGCAGCAATGATTTGACCTGGAAAGAGAAAAGTCAGTGCACGACGAAAAAAGGTGACATAACTTACTCATTAAACAAAATTTCCAGCAACTGATATGTGACTTGTTGGTTGTAATAGAAATAATTTAGAGGTTTCTTGTAAATCATTATTTTCCTAAATAATGGATAAAAAATTCTTGTTAATTAATATGGAAAGGTTCAAATGAGGTACGGATCATGAGCAAAAAGAACCGAAATAATTGTGATTTTTTTTTCTAATCATGGATATTAAATGCATTCATAAACCATCAATTAATTAGAAGTTTTGCTCATTTTATATTTGATTTTGGCGTTCCAGCTTACCACTTTCTTTATCTTTTGACTAATTTAACCCTTATAGACGACGTAAATGAAAATGCTCTTTTAATTCGACTTTCTGTGCAGAATTCAAAGATGTGCATGACTACATTTACACCTTTCGTGAATTCAAAGATGTGCATGACTACATTTACACCTTTCATGACTTACGTAGTTATGTAAGTAAAGATCATAGCTCCATATATAAAATTCATGAATCATATAAATATAGTTTATGACTTATCTAGTATGAAGAGTTCACAAGTAATGGATCCATGGATTGTGAAGTTAATACAAACTACTTTTGAGCTGTCATTTCAGAAACAGTGCATATAGTTCATAAGGTCATGGAGGCTATTTAATGGGACTATTAAATAGAGATCATGAAGCCACGTGCTTGATGCTTTTGAGCAAATAGTTCAAAATATACGTACATAGAAAGACGAAATCCACAATGGTCATTATCGGATGTCTGAGAAGTCAAAAATGCAAGTTTCTAAAAGCATAAATTAATTATATACCTGTTTGGTCAGAATATTCAACATGTATAACTGAATCACCATGCTTCCCAACTATAGCTTGCCTTTTTGAGTTTAAATCGGACCTGGGAAATTTACAATAAACTTGCAATATATCATCAATAATTCTTCAGAAACATTTATCTACTGGATTATTTACATGCAAGGAACGGCTGCCAAGTCCCTAGAATTGGAAGATGGTGGAAGAAAAGTTCCTTTCAAAAAAGTTATGAAATTTTGATCCCTATTTTTAGTTTTTGACTAATCTATGACACTATTGCCCCTGATTTCAATGCTGGACCGATTTTCTAGAATGAGACAATTTGGTAAAAAAAAACAAAACAGGGACCTAATTTACATGGGTTTATTAGTAGGGACTTTTTGTACATGTGCTTTGAGAATATGGACCTTTGGTCCAAAACCCCCATGCACATGACATCAAACTAAAACTCTAGTCTTGGGAGGAAAAAGAGAATTCACCAAATTACTCAAAACAATTTGTATGTGTTCATTGAAAATGTTACTCTCAAAATAGTGCATGGCCATCATATTCATTAAAGCATATATAGAAATTTCAAAAACGAAATGATATTCTTAAATTTTTCATCAAATGTGTGGCTAGAAAAATTATAAATGTTCTGACCTTTCATTATATATATACACACTCTCTCTCTTGGGTCTTAATCCCGAACAATGCCAGAAAGATTGCAGATATATTGAATATGAAATTAGACTCAAATCCTGATTCAGGACTTGAAAACAATTATACAATATGATCCTGAATATGACACATGTTTCGAAATGAAAATAAAATAAATAAGCTATTACTAACAACCGAAGACATAGACCAAATAATTAGTAAGTTAGAAAAAATAGAAATATAGGGAAAAACGTCTCAAATATTGGGAAAAAGATGTTATTTGCTGCAAGTTAGATATAATTAATCCAGATATTCCAATAAAAACTCGATCACCAAAATATGATAACTGGATGACTGAAGAATTTAAAATGCATATAAAAATATTAAACAAATTAGGCATAATAAGAAAAACAAATTCTAGACATAGAACGGCAGCATTTATAGTACAAAAAGAATCTGAAAGGAAAAGAGGACAATCTAGAATGGTAATGGACTATACAAGACTAAATGATAATACTAACGAAGATAGATATTGTATTCCTGATAAAGATGTATTAATTAATAAAATACAAAATAATTATTGATTTTCTAAGTTTGATCTAAAATCTGGATTTTGGCAAATAAAGATGCATCTAGAATTCATACCATTGAGCCTTTACCTGTCCAGAAGGACATTATGAATGGCTTGTAATGTCATTTGGACTAAAAAATGCACCACAAATATTTCAAAGGAAAATGGATAATATTTTTAGACATTGTAGCCAATTTACGTGTGTATACATAGATGATGTATTAGTGTTCTCCAAAAATAAAAAAGAACACATATCTCATTTATACACTATACTTAGATTATTCGAAACACATGGTTTAATAATTTTCAAAAAGAAAATAGAATTATTTAAAAACACTATTGAATTTTTAGGAGTAAAGATTGGTAAAGGACAAATAGAACTACAACCTCATATTTCTAGGAAAATATTAGAATTCCCTGATAAGTGAGAAAATTTTAAACAATTACAGTCGTGTCTTGGATTAATAAACTATGCTAGACCTTTTTTTAAAAACCCATCTAGGCATACAGGACCCTTATATAATAAAGCCAGTCCTAAAGAACATGAGAATTTAACAATGAAGACATAAAACAGATCCAAAAAATAAAAGAGTTAGTCAAAAGCTTAGAACCAATTACTTTACCTCTTAATACAGATTATTTGATAATAGAAACAGATGGATCATCCCATGGTTGGGATGGTATTCTATTATCAAAAGCAAATAAATTAGACCCTAAGTCTATAGAAAAAATATGTAAATATACTTCTGATACATATAAGAAAAAAGGATATATGACATCTTTGTATTATGAGATTCTTGCTATAATATACTGCTTGGAAGCATTTCGTTTATTTATTATCTCCCATAAAGAAATTACAATCAAAACCGATTGTAAAGCTATAGTAAAATATATGGACAAAAGAAAAGAAAAATCTATTATAAATAATAGATGGATAAAATTTAAACATGCTATACAAAATTGTGGTACCAAAATCATTTGAAAACACATCAAGGGAAAAACAAATATAATCCCTGATTCTCTTTTTAGATTCTTTATTGAACTAGAAGAAGAACAAATTATAGACATATGATAAAAACCTGATATGAATACATAAACACACCACATATATGTCCTCTGTAACATATAACAGAGCTAGATATATTAGTCCACATATACTAAAGATCCGTGCTATATATATTTGCAGAAATGGCAGCCTCTCCAGATAGTAAAAAATTCTTAAAAAATTACATAGAATAAATTTGTGACTAAAATCCAGTTGACAGACGATCAACATCTGATCCTTAATAATATATGGAATATTCCAAGGCACCCCAAGATAATAAATAGAAAATGAACATCCTATATACTTTGGTAGATATATTCTCCAGCGCAGAAGATAGAAAGTTTTCTCATTATGCTTTGTTTAATGGACCCGATGTAGGGATATATATATCATGGGAAAAGATTATCCCAAAGATAAAATATATGAAACAAAACCCTAAATATGGAAGACCAATATATAAAGAATATTGTGGTTTAGATATAGCCAAGAAAGCTATAGAAAAATTTCTTGGAAAAGATTATATACTATCAGATTCAATAAAACAAATAGAAGATATCGCCTCCGGAAGTCTAATAAAAGAAGAAACTTCTATATCTCCTCTAAACCTTAAACCAAACACTACTTTTGCATCAATCGCTGCCAAAGAAATACAGAAGGGAAAAATGATAAAACTTGAAACTCCTCCAACAATGATACCTATACAAAAATCTACCAAAAAGGAAGAACCAACATCAACCTTTCCTGATCCTCTAAACAGGGAACTATATTTTTTGACATTCTATATAGACCATGATGTGGCAACCTATAAAATACTGTATAAAGTCTTATCCGGCATAACAGCAAGGCAAAATACATGAATAAATGTTAATATTCCATGTACAAATCTATATAAAGACTGCTCAGACAATATGGCAGATTGCAGATGTACCATAATTGCTTCAATGCCTCGGATAGATTTGAAGCTTACACAATACAAATATCTAGTCCAAAATAATATTGTTATAGAACATTCTCTATTGCTAAACTATGGATTTGTAAAAATGATATATGTAGACAGTTGAAACCAAACTAACCTACCAGAACCTCTTGGCTCTATTACTGATTATTTCACAGAAGTCCTAGATACTGAAATATGTTTAGAAATATCCTTTATACCTTTACATTTTAGTAAACACATATATGATCCAACCAGACATATCATAAAGATCAAAGCCTACAATTTTGACCTAAATTACAAAAAATGAGAAAATCAAACAATTTCTCCAAATATGTCATCTGACAAAATGAATGAACAACAAAGTTACGAAAGGTATAGGGCATATGTTCTCGGTTCTAATCTTGGATGGAACAAGACTAAAGAAAAAGATTTCAAACTATACGCCGAAACTCAAACCATGAAGATCTGTATCAGCAAATCAATAGAAGAGTTTGGCCATATGTACAGAGAATTTGATATCTTCCACCCGAAGCCTCGTATAATAAACAATTTCAAGCGTCTGCTCAATAAACATCAAGTTGAAGAAAGAGAATCCACAAATTCTACAGGAGAAGAATAAAGATAAGCCTGATGTGAAATAAAACATAATCTGATGTAAAATAAAGCTTGCCCACTAAAATAAAGAAGATTCCAAGATAATAATTTCTAATGAAAAACCTTTCCATTGGCCATTATCTGTTTTAATGTGCCAGTTTATTATAATGTAAGTATATATTGTGACAGTTGTATGTTATTATAACTGATAGAACTGCCTACATATTTGGCAGAAGTATGTGGAGATGATCACCGAAAGTTGTTTTCATAAAAACTTGTATTGTAATAAAAAACTATTCTGAGCAATAATATTAGAGTCTCCCTTTTCATGACGCTTGGCAAAAGCTTAATGATCTGTAGCTAAATTTTTCTGATCAAAGCTGAAAGAAGAAAGGATAAAAGTTACACAGCTATGTAAGATTGTGTTATACCCTTTTATCACTCATTTTACTTTTAACTTATGATATTTATGCTTTTAAAATACCTTATGCTTAAGTACTTTTCTTTGACACCAAACACTGAGACAATCCAAATCTCTCTTAACCTATAATCCAACAGACGTAAACTCGTTTAAAATCTAAAAAAGTACCCACTTAGGTAAGAAATGTCGTTAGGGGAAAATAATAAGACGAGAGTGATAAGGTGAGGATTTATTTGTTAAGAAAAAGGTATTTTGGTAATAAGAATAAAATATTTTAAGCATAGTTATTTTTAGGTATAAATACCCATAAGTATAAGTAATATTTGTAATAATGTTTGGTTAAAACAATTTTTCATACACTATAATTTTTATCTGATTATTCCAGAAAGCTTTGGTTACCTTCACAAAACAGATTTCTTACCCTTTAAATTTCACTTGATAGTTAAAATATTCATTAAAGATTAGTTTTCTTAAATGGAAATATTAGAGCAACACTTAGAAGAAAATTTTCTAATAAAATTATTCTCTATAATGAAAAGTCTAACCATTAAAGATAAAGAACGATATGAAATAACGACAATATTCAAAGCAAAATATGCATAGGAATTAATAGACCTAACAGATGACCCAGAAATAAATTTATATCACACCAACAGACATATATTAATAAATAATCTAAAAGAAATAAGACCAATAAGCAAAAGAACTTTTAACAAGTTTTGCGAAGAATATCGCAAAGTTCTTAAACAACAGAGAAAAGAAATAGAAGAACAAAACAGCTCATATTATTTTTGTATAGATACATATAATGACTTGGTAAATATTCACGAGGACAGAGAGACTAAGATTCTAAGGATAAAATTAGAAGACTCTGGATATAAATTAAGATTTCTAATTCCTAACTTAGAATTCTACTTAGTGCACCCATGGGTCTTAATCCTACAAGATTGCCACTAAGATAGTTAAGATAGTCTAATACATCATCTATGTATACACACGTAAATTGGCTACAATGTCTAAAAATATTATCCATTTTCCTTTGAAATATTTGTGGTGCATTTTTTAGTCCAAATAACATTACAAGTCATTCATAATGTCCTTCTGGACAGGTAAAGGCTGTCCATGGTATGGATTCTGAATGCATCTTTATTTGTCAAAATCCAGATTTTAGATCAAACTTAGAAAACCAATAATTATTTTATATTTTATTAATTAATACATTTTTATCAGGAATACAATATCCATCTTCGTTAGTATTATCATTTAGTCTTGTATAGTCCATTACCATTCTAGATTGTCTTCTTTTCCTTTCAGATTTTTTTTGTAATATAAATGATGTCGTTCTATGTCTAGAATCTGTTTTTCTTATTATGCCTAATTTGTTTAATATTTCTATATGCATTTTAAATTCTTCAGTCATCCAGTTATCATATTTTGGTGATCGAGTTTTTATTGTAATATCTGGATTAATTATACCTAACTTGCAGTAAATAGCATCTTTTTCCCAATATTTAAGAGATTTTTCTCCTATGATTTCTATTTTTTATAACTTACTAATTATTTGGTCTATTTATTCGATTGTTAGTAATAGCTTACTTATTTTATTTGGGTACATCATTTAGAAACATGTGTCATATTCAGGATCATATTGTATATTATTTTCAAGTCCTGAATCAGGATTTGAGTCTAATTTCGTATTTTCAATATATTTGCAATCTTACTAGCATTGTCTAGGAATTTTACAGTTGCAAGTCTTTTCTGTTTCTTGGTTTTTATGTCCACCACGCTTTTCTAGCGCATACTCTGATAGTATAGGGGTTAGGGTTGTTTTTTTGGATATCTGTAAATAATCCTTGTTAAAGGAGAAATGTCCGTTTTCACTTAATAGAAAATCTAGTCCTAATATTAGATTTATATTTCCTAAGTTTAATTTAGTTACCCATATTTGTTTGAGACTGTAATGTTGGGACCAATCATTACAAGTAGTTTGAAATCTTAATTGAGCATGTGTTATTATATCTGATATTATTGTTGAAGTTCCGTCAAATTGGAGGCTTCTTTTTGGTTTTGTAACTTTAGTTATTAGATATTGAGATATTAGTTCTGAGTTTATTGTCGAACTTGTAGCTCCTGTGTCTATAAATGCTAGTAACTGGATTTATAATCCTTTTATATTTATCAGTGTTAATATTCTTAATTCTTTTAGATTTTCTGTATTACAGATTAGAGGGATTTAGATAGGCTGGTCAATTGTGTTAAGATTATTTGTGTGTATTAGGTCAGGATTTTCTTGTATAATTTCTTTTCCTTTATTTTGTGTTACTATTTCTGTTTTTTCTGTTTCAAGTTTTTGAAGTTGAATTTTTAATTCATCTAATTCAAGTTCTAAATTATTTATTCTTTTTTCGAGAAATTTTATTCTATCTTTATTAATCTTACTTTTATCTGTATATTGTGGTTTTTTCTCATTTGGTATTTTTAATCCAAATTGTTTTTCTACACAAATGTAACATATTTCAATGGAACATTTTTTTACATTTAAATCTCTTGTCAAAGGCTGGGTACCAAAGGCAAAAATAACATTTATTAGTATCAGTTCCCATTTTATATTTGAATTCATGTATACAAATTTCTTGATTCATCAAATTAAGAAATTGTTCTAAATAATCTATTTGATTTGGTTGATTATTTGTTAATTCTTCTATTAAGGAATAGTCTGAAGTAGAAGGTAAATCCTGCTCTTCTAATCCTTCCAGTGGTATTATAGAGTATGTAGTAAAAGTTTCAGAGACATCTATATTACAAATGTTCTGATCTTTCAGTGTGTGTGTGTGTGTGTGTGTGTGTATATATATATATATATAGTATATATAGTTTGAAATTTGAATGTATAACTTTATCAGCATTTGCATGTATTTTATGCCATCTTCCATAACCATTTGTCTTACTTTACCATTTTCAGGTGGAAACTTAACATTTTAATCCCTGCTGCATTTTTTTTATTAGAGATGAAGAAGAAATGAAAAAGTCCATTGAACAGCAGTATAATAATAGATCAAGATTCAAGACTTTCCAAGGGGCATTCGAAAGAATAAAGCAATCGTATACGGTTTCCTACACAGTTTAAAGTATATGTGAAGATTATAATTGAGTTCGAGAAAGATATGTCTAATTAAACAATTATATATATATATATATATATATATATATGTATGTATGTATGAATATATATATATGTGTGTGTATATATGTATATATATGTGTGTATATATATGTATATATGTGTGTGTGTGTATGTGTGTGTATTAAAGATTGCATAAGATATGTGTATGCTTACCGTTATATATAAGGTATTCAGTCAATGTACCTTACTATACCACGTATTTAGTTATGTGCCTTGCCAAGGACTCTTTTCCTTCCTAATACCAAATTTTAAAATACTAATACCATTGAAATTTTACATAAAATTATGTTACTGCGATGAATTTTTTTTTAGTAAATCCATGCTGAATGAAATCATTTACACTCATTTGATAATGTATTGTCCAACAAATAATACTTTGTTTTGAGAAACGTTGTTGAACCAGTTAATTTTTTGTTTTAAATCAAGGTTTAGTGGTGTGTTACTAAGAAGTATTATTAATGTAGTACCTGTCGTAGAATTAGTTTTAGCAAGGGTAAATTTTATGGTGCCCTTGGTTGCACTCAATTATAAAGTTAGTTGTGCATACTGCGTTGCTAACAATTATAGAATTACTTGAAGCTAAATAGAGAACTAATTGAGTAATAAATAGTCATAAATCAAGACAATTGTCATTTACTCAATCCAGATAACTCACACCATGGATTGTCACTATGGATTGTCGTAAACACTAAAAAGCTAAATAGCAACCCAAATCGGTAACGCTTTTCATCTACAACTTATCTACACTTGGTTAAACACTAGTGATACATGTCAAAAAGAAAAGCACAACAATTACTAGTGTCGATTTTTCATAGTCAAATGACATAGGTATTTTCAAAAATCTTAGGCCCTATTTGGTTTGCTATTTCTAGTTTTGTGTTTTCGTCTAAAGAAAAATTCGCATTTATTATGTATTGTTGAAAAACACACAATTTTGAAAAATGAAACTAACATAGAAAATAGAAAACAAGTTTATTTGATTTTTCGTGTTTTGTAGGTTGAAAATACAAAACTCAAAATAAAGGCCTTACCTTTGCACGGATCCATCGGAACAAGCAGAAATCGTACTGCATTCATCTTGAAAACAGCAATCAAGCACCGGTCCATCAAATTCAGCTTCAAACCTCGTAACAGAAGCATCAACATCATATAATCGAAGAGTCTGCGGAAATTGAAAGAAAATTAGCAATTATCAGAGGCAAAGGTGGAGAAGGGAAATTTGAGTGAGGAAATACAGAATCCCAAGAGGAAATGAGGATATCATTGGAATTAGGTGCGAATCGGATTTTAGAGATAGAGTCTTTTATGGGTTGTTCGAGATTCAGGGAAATATTTTCCATTCCGAGCTTTATATTTTGGAGCAACAGTTGATAAGCAGTTGTACGAAGTAAACCCTAGTTCCCTAGTTTCTTGTTTGAGCGGGAAGTGCCAAAGAGAAATTAACTCGACCGCTACATTTTACCCTTTTTGACAAAACAAACACATCTTTGGCTCTTAAAAAACCAAAATGCACCTTTTTTTTTTGTAAAAAATCAATCCAAACGAGTCGATAAGTTTGAGCAGCCTATCGTCATTTTCTTCACCAGCTATCTGAAGCAACAATATCAGCGTTGAATATTTCGACCGGATCAATAGCACGGAAATGCATACGATGAGAGTTTAGCATGTGGATTTGAAATTTTGAATTGAAGGGATGATTAGATTCTTCAACAGGAAAATAGGCACACGGAAGAAGTTGCAAAAAAAATTTAGTCTTAGAGACAACAAGTTTGTTTTTTAGTCTAAAAAATATTTTTTAGTATGAACAAAAAATGATAGTTGCAACTATCATTCTGTGATTTACACTAAAAAGTGTCTTTCAGCCTAAAAAACAAACTTTTTGTCCTTAAAACTAAATTTTTCTCTAACTTTTTCTCTAAGCCGAAAAACCCCTAGGTTCAATTCGTAGTTAATTTCGTACTTCACAATCAGACTTTTTAGCTTTAGCCTAGTCTAAATTATCGTGATTTCATTCTTGTACTTGCATTTGTTCTCTTTTAGCATGTTTACTTTCATGTATCTTGCATTTGAATTCAGATATTACTGAAATTTTCTATATCATAAATTCATCGTGTTTTAATACCTTTTACTTTATTGTTATATAAAAACATATTCTTAAAATTTTCTAGTACAAAATGCACCTTCTAGGCATTGTACGATGACGTACATGTCATGCATACGTCGACAAATGTTGTCTAAACTCAATTATTAATTTTCAAATTTCAACTTGTTATTTATTATAATAATGGGAGCAGTTATTTTTTCGACTTTATCTCTATAAAAACACATTTTTTATAGAAAACACGTTTCTTCTTCATCATTCACACTTCTCTTTACTTTTAACAGCTTTATTCATCAAAATAGGTATGTCAATGGATATCCGAAAAATCCGAAATCTGTCTGAATCCGTATCCGAAAATACGGATATTATCCGATATTCGAAAAGCGGATGCGGATATCCGATATTCGAAAGAGATTTCGGATGCGGATACGGATATGAGTATATCCGTATCCGAAAAACATTTGTCCGATCCGAAATTAATTATAATAAAAATTGTTATTGTTATTGATTTATTATTTAAAGATACCCATAAGTTATGGTTAAATTTATTTGGAAATTAAAGGCCAACGGCCCAAGCCCAACAAACAAACCCTAAGTAGGCAAGCGGTAGCACTACTTCAGTATTCACTTCAAACCCTCAATTGAGTCAATTCATTTTCGTTTATTCTTATTTCATCTCAATTCTTACAGCCGCTAATAAAAGAAATATCAAACCCTAAATCGCAATAGCCCTAAATCGACGAAACAACCCATCACTCCGACGTCGCTCTGCCTCGCAGCTTCGGCTCCGGCCTTGGTTCGAAACCACTCACCTCGCAGCTCCGCCTCGCGGTTTCGGCTTCGGTTCGAAACTCCTCACCTCGCCGCTCCGCCTCGCAACAATTAGGTGAATATTCAATCATGTCTTATTTCTATATTAATGTCTTGTTTCTATATTAAGGTTCACTGTAATAAATAATATTACATACCAAAGATACTAATATTCACTTAGCCAGTTGAATATTTTCCTGTGTCATTCGAGCTATAATGCTGGTAAAGTTACTATGATTATGTTTAATTAACAGTAGTGTATTGTGGTGAGAACATTTATATTTGCAATGTCAACCAATGGAATAAGGACAATATCAATACCAAAAATTATTTACTTTTGCAGCTTGTATTTTACTTCACTACTATAAAATGAGACATGTCGGTACCTAAATCACATGGACATTTATATAGAAAGCAATGTTGCTGTTGCATTTTTGTTTCATTCATAGCTGGCACTACTAAAACAATTTTGACATGTTCGTTTGTTGGAAAGATTTATTGTTTATAAAGCAATTCAAAGGAACTCTCCAACAAAAATGAAATGATAGTTAATATAGTTTGCCCTTTTATACACCATTGGCCTGTAACTGAATATAAACTTTTTACCTTTTAGAATCAGATTTCTATTCTATATCTTCATATTTTCCCTCTTTCCAATTTGAACCGTAGGGCTATCAAAAAAAGTGATAGATGAATTAATAGCTTTTTGAATTTTGTAATAGATCGATATATGTTTTGGTTTGTAAAACAATTTCTTGACATGTAAGTTTTAATTTTATAGGCGAGTCACCATCATCTTCTGCATCAGATGTCGATAAATTAAGCAATAATGGTACTAATAAAAACATTTGTGCGCTTTACTGCATGTTGGAAATTCTGAATCACCTATTGCGATAATTTGATAAGAGAACTGTTTGGTAGAACTTTTGTCTTCTTACTTCTTATAGATATTCAACTTTTTGACCGATTTATCGGCTTTTGCAACTCATTTGTTTTTATCTTCATATTTGTTTAACTTTTCATTCCTACATGCCAGTAAACACCATTAATTATGGCTTTGATGTTTAAGGATTTCTTTCTTGTACAGTTTCATCATATAAATGGGTCTTAACGACACTGGTCTGGGTTGGGACTTAGGAAGGGAACATGTAACTATGATTAAAAAATGGAGTATTTGTGTATGTTTACTATGACTTTAAACATAATCAAATCATTTTCTTTGCATGAATGTGACCAAGGTCCAACTAGAACTTAATAAGTGTCCTTTATATGCATGATTTTCAAAAGAGTCAAAAGAGGGCAATGCTGATAATAATAAGTAATGACGTGGATAAAGAAATGCAAAACACACAAAATTGTGTATATTGTATAGGAAATTGAAATCTTTTAGCATGAAAGGACAAAAATATAAAGACTCTATTGCTAGAAAGTTCAAACATATAGGAGATTTAATGGAAGTAGGAATGAACTAGGCACGTAAGACAAAACCATATCAACATACGGGCCCATAGGGCCATAATCCAATATTGTATTAATTGTTAATACTCATGTTAGTAGATCAGTTATGTTAGGATACGTATCAATAGAGATATAAATGATATAAGTTTATTTCCTGACAGTCACATTATTACTGCATGCCATCGGCCTAATTTTGTGCGCTTGCTTGAATATGTGACTTTTTATTTTGTTTGGGTATGTGAATAAAACCTATGTTTTTTTATTTGCTGCTATACATGCTACAAAGTATCGAAATTAATCTATTTAATCTTCCTTACAATTGTTCTATGAATATTTACAGACTTTTAAAAATGGAAAACACCTCGTCAAGTTGTAGTAGTAAATATGTTGCATGTGCTGCATCAAATGCTTGTGTCAAAGTCAAAGATAACATAGTTGTGCTAGAAACCACGGACTCTAGTGCGCCACCAACTCAAATTATTCCAACTAATGAAGAAATATCCGCACCTTTGAATATAAAACCCTTGAAATCCGAGGTATGGAAAGATTTTGATAGAGAAGTGTTAGAGGGTAGTAATTGTGTTAAGGCAACTTGTAAACATTGTTTAAGGATATTCAATGGAGCCACTTCATTGGGAACAACACATTTGAAAAATCATATAAAAGTTTGTCCCAAAAATACTACCAATAAAAGATTATCCGGACAACAACTTTTTACTACTAAAATGTCTCCCAATAAACCATTCAAATTAGCTAATTGGAAGTTTGATCAAAATAGGACTCGAATGTGTTTTGCTCGTATGATTGTCAAACATGATTATCCATTCAATATGACTGAACATGTTTACTTCCAAGAATTTGTTAAGAGTATTAATCCAACCATTAAGCTATATTCTAGAAATACAGTTCGTTGTGATGTGTTGAAACTTTATGCTGATATGAGAACTGAATTACAACAAATGTTTGATAGTTTGTCTACTCGTGTTAGTCTTACTACTGATTCATGGACATCTGAACATCAGAATATAGGTTATTGTTGTATAACTTGTCATTACATTGATGATGAATGGAAATTGCAAAAAAAGATAATTGCTTATCATGAAATGCCTTCTCCACACACTGGATTTGCACTTAGTGCTGCTCTTAAAACAAAACTATTGCATTGGAATTTGGATAAGAAATTATTTTCAATTACTGTCGATAACGCATCTAATAATGATGTTATGATTAAGAGATCTCAAGGCCTGGTTAGATGGTAAAGAGGTCTTGATTTCAAATGGTGATTTGTTTCATATGCGTTGTTGCACTCATGTCTTGAATTTAATTGTGCAAGATGGGTTAAAAACCGTACATGGTCTTATTATAAAGATAAGAGAAAGTGTTAATTTCACAAAGTCTTCACAGTCTAGAAAACAAAATTGGGAAAACGCATTGGCACAAACTAGATTAGTTAGAAAAGGTGTTTCTTATGATGTTCCAACGCGATGGAACTCAACATACCTTATGCTTGAAAGTGCGATTAAAGTGCGTCCCGCGTTTGAGTGATTAGTTGAGTTAACTTTAGATTATATAAGTTTGCCTTCTAGAGAAGAATGGGAGATAGGAAAAGAATTTTGTGAATGTTTGAAAATCTTTTATGATGTAACTCTCAAATTTTCAAGTGTTAAATATCCAACAGCGAATTTGTATTTTAAAAGCGTGTGTGATATTTATGAAAGTATTACTAGTTGGGAGCTAAGTGGGCATGATTATATTTGTTCCATGGCACAAATGATGAGAGTTAAATTTGAGAAATATTGGAAGACTTGCAATTTAATGATGAGTATTGGAATGGTTTTCGATCCTCGTTATAGAATGGCTTACATTGAATTTTTCTATGATTTGATTTATGGGGAAGATGCACAAGTTCATGTTAGGAAAATCAATGATTGTTTGAAATCTCTTTTCTATTTATATGAAGAAGAAAGTGCATCCTATAATAATGTATCTTCTTCTTGTGCATTGGATGATAATGTTAATCATGATTTAAAAAAGAGAACAAAAAATTGGAAGTTTGCAAATTTCAAAGACCGAGCTTGACAAGTATTTGGAAGATGAATTATTGCCGATGGATGAGGATGACGACAACTTTGATATTTTAATGTGGTGGAAAACAAATTGTCCTACATTTCCTACTCTAGCAAAGATTGCTCGTGATATTTTAGCCGTTCCCGTTTCCACCGTAGCATCCGAATCATCGTTTAGTAGCGGTGGTAGATTGATTATCGAAAATAGATCATCATTATCTCCTGACATAGTGGAAGCATTGAGTTGTATTAAGGATTGGTTAGCATCGGACATAGGTTAGTTATTATTTACATACTAAAATTATTTTAGAATTTTAACTATTTAATATAATCAGTCATTTTATTTAACAGGTAAAGATATAGAGCTTGTAGATGAAGCATCAGCCCTACCATAAACTATCCATCGCACAAGGTAAAAATATAGAGTTTTTTTTCATTTATGTGCTGCTGCAGCAGCAACATAAAGTGCTTGGTGCTGCTGCTGCTGCACCAAGTGTTGCTGCAGCAGCACTTGCACCAGCAACACTTGCACCAAGTGCAGCAGCACTTGCACCAAGTGCAGCAGCACTTGGTGCTGCTGCTATTGCAGCACCAAGTGCAGCAGCCAGCACTTTCTGACATCAGCACTAGCAGCAGCACGTCCAGTGAAAAATACAATATGAGTTTGAAATTTGATTTATTGGGTCATATTTTTGCTATGTTTTGTTTTATAGGATCGTGTGGAAAGCTCATGAGTTTGAAGATAGAACAAAGAATTGTATGTTTATTCTTCACTTTTGCAAAGAAATCGGATGCTTATTCGTCACCTTAGCTATGCTTATTTAGGTTTTATGGTTAATTATTTAAATTGTATAAGCTAATTAATTATGCATTTTGTAACTCTATTATGATTTTGTGTGGATTGTTTGTTGTTAACTTGGAAACTGAAGTATATTAGTTTGTCGATTGATTGTTATTTGAATGCTATGAATTGTATTTTTTTTTATCAAAATTTTCATTATATCATAATTCTCAATCTAGTTTTTGGATGCAGATTTTCGGATAGTTTCGGATATTCAGAAATATCCACATCCTCTTTTCGGATGCGGATATTTTCGAATATCCAAAAATATCCGCGGATGCGGATACAGATGTTAATTTTTGAATATCCGTGGATATCGGATGCGGATGTAGATTTTAATTTTCGAATACGGATGCAGCCATAGCCATATCCGCATCCGTTTGCATCCGTTGACAGGCCTACATCAAAACGTATAGTTCGATAGAGCCACTTCAGTCATTGAAAAGAGAATTGCATGTTATCATGAAAAACTGGAAACATCTTGGTTTTAAAAAGAGACTTATAGTACATGAACAAGAGAAGCAAGTTGCGCCAATTCAGTATTTCATTTCTTATGCTCTTAATAAGAGAAGGAAATGAATATTCCTGGATCTTCTCGATCCGAAGAAATACAAGATGATGAAATGGAAATATATATGGCAAATAAAAAATGGACGAATGGGATCTTTGGATTAGATTTTTGGTCATATCCATGAAAGGGTTGGAACTCCTTAAAAAAGATATAAAAATATGTGTTTATACATTTTTTTTACATATATACATACAACGCGCGCGCGCGTGTATATCCATGTGTGTTTGTAGTTACATTAAATGTTGTTATTTTATTTTATTTCTATATGTTTTCATTATCATTGTATTATGTTGTTCGATGTATTTTGAATATTATTAATAGAATGTTGTGTGTTTTATTTAGTATTTTGTTTTATTTTCGATTCCCTTTATGTTCATTGTATAATGTATAGTATGTATATTTAACCCTATACAAAAAAAAAATATTTTGTCTGATTATGTTTAACATTTATTTTTTTGTCCATTTTTGTTGATGACAAAGGGGGAAAAAGTATAAATATGCAAGGCAAAATGTTAGGGGAAGTGTAGAGACCGAGGGGAGGGAGGGTCAAAAGTAGAAATATCTTATCTAGACTTTCAAACATCTACATGGTTGTCGTCATCAAAAAGAAAGATTGGTAATATCTTAAGCATTGATTTTGATGACAACGACCAAGTAAATATTATTACTAACTTTTATCCAAGTTGTACATAATTTTCAGACAAATTATGGAGATGTCGTACATAAACATACAAGATAGTCAATGAATAATATCAAGCAAATGATACGCGTGCACATATACACGAAGAATGGAATCAAGCAAACAAAGGATATATTTAACTCAAGACAAATGAAAATTACATTAGGTATATCTGAAATTTTTTTCTTTCATTTAACTCGAATTCATTTCTAAACAGCTTCATATAACTTTATATTTTGAGTTCTGATGTGTGGAAGTCTCTATTTGAATTCTAGAAAAAGAAAACCACAATTGCACTAGTTATGTCGACATACTCCCTTGCTCTATGTCGACATAGAGGCAGTTATTTGGATTTTTTATATATTGGTGTCAGCTCTTCACTAACAATCATATCCATTTATGTTTTATTTAAGGAGGCCTCAAAAATTAATTTCTTGATTCTTTATTATTCTTACATTCTTATACTTTTAAGAAAACAATCCGACAATTCACTTCCACTTTCTCTGCAATACACCTACATACACTTATATTCTTCAAGGATTTGCAAACTACAAAATATCAAAAAGTTTGTACATGAATTCTAATCATTTTCTCTATAGTCTCATCATATTCCTCACCGATTTCAAAGATATATTGCTATTGGAGGTCCATTGGGTCATTGTACCAAGACTGCAAGATTTTGTATTAATGATACATTGACTTGTCTCTACTTTAATATTGTAAGGAAAAGGTGTTTTTGTCGCCCACGAAGTCAATAGGAAAGGTACATCTTACCATCGTAGGATTGTAAGATTGTAAAGGTGAAGTGGAAAGCAAAAGGTCATAGTGAAATCCTGGCCGCGGGTATAGAACTGGGCGCAGGATTATCCAAACCAATATAAAATTCATGGTGCTTTTTATTCTGTCTTTTTGTAACAACCCTGCTTTCTACACCGTTAAATAAATAAATTTTATTAAAATAAAAGAGTGATTGAATTTGATTGGTGATAATTAATAATTTAAAAACAAATTTTTGTTAACTAAACTCTAATTAATAAAAGATTTTTTGTAATAAATTGAATTAAATTAATAAATTCATTTTGGATAATTTATTTAAAATTAAATAAGATGTTTTGATCAATATAAAATATTTTGAAGTGTAAATAATTTTAAATATGTTTGGACTAGTTGAAAAATAAATTTATTATGTAATAGAACGATGAATGGTTAAATAAAATAAACGAGCGTTAAATTGAATAAAATTGTCAATTGTCAATTATTAAGATGTAATTTGTAGAATGTGACGTGAATCAATTTATACTATATTGAAATTCATTCGAAGATTAAAATTCAAATTTAAATGCATCGGAAATTAATTAAAATTGAATTGAAACAAATCAAGGATTAAACTTAAATCAGCCCAAGCATATTCCTTCTCTTCATCCTTTTAAAAAACTCTCATATTTCTACACACAAGCCCAAACCTGTATTTCTTTTCCTCCGTTTCATTTTTTCAGCCCTATCGCAAAATCGAACACAAAAAAAGGGAGAAGGAATCGCGCGAAGATGGGTGGCATCAGTGTCATCGACAATGCCAGGGGAAGAGGCCGATGCAGCTAAGGCGACACGACGTTAGAGGTCGATGCGACCTGGAACATTATGCACGAGCATGGTGATGGAGCGGAGCGTGCGTTCGATTATTACCTAGTGGTGACACAAGGTAGAGGAAGTTCACGCGATAGTTCTGGCATGAGGTGAAGACTGCTGCAAAGTTGGTGGATGAAGCGCTGGCGATCTAAGGAGTGACAACACCAATATGCGCAGGTGTGTGGTGGGCACTGGTGCGATCGGGCTTGGCTGTATCGGAGAGGACGTACGACTAGGTGGCTGGAGCGATGTTATGGTTGCAGGTTCTAGCGCTGGTGATTGCGTAAAAGCACAATTGTGGTTCGTGTAATCGGAGGTCGATGACGGTAAACGACGTAATGGAGGAGGTGTTAGCGATGGTGATGTAGTTCGAGCAGGCAGTGGAGAAGATGGTAGTTGCTGATTTTGGGATCTCGAAAGTCGTTTTGGTGAGTTATCTCACTCACATTTATGACTCTTTCATTTTACTTGATGGGTATTCACCTATATAATTGCTTGGTTTTACTCGATGGGTATTCACCTATATAATTGCTTGATTAGCTTGGTTGAATGGATTGTTGGTTGATTGGATGAAATTGATGGTTTGTTGATGATCAATATTGTTTGAATTGCATGAAATTTTGTTATGAATGATTGGTATGTCGATTGTTGATGTTTGACTAGAAAACAGATGTTTGTAAATAATCAAACAATTTTTGAAATTAATTTAAAATGGAGTAAATGAATTAAAAGACGAAGATTTGAAATAAATAAATTATTTTGAGAATAATAGCGAATTTTGAAATGATATTCTTATATAGTGTCGAGATTATTTGTGATTAATGGAAAATATGAAAGAGGAATGATTTTGGGGAAAAATATAAGTGGAATAATTCTGAAGATTTCGTGAATTAAAATTTATATGGAACTGATGAGTTTTGAAATTTTATTAATAAGTAAATTTTTGAAGAGTTAAATTATTTGTTTATTATTGATTATAAAAATAATTAAAGAGTAGCTATGGAACGGGATTTGAAGTTATATTTTTAAAAAGCGATGAGTAATTTAAATTTAATAGATGGTAAGTTTATAGAATAATATTTTAAAGAATTTGGAAGTTGAATGTAATTTGATTTATTTATTGAATGAAAGTATTCATTTACGGGGATTTGATATATATATATATATAATATATTTGGATCGAATATATTTACGTATGTATGTATGTAATATGAAGTGAATTTTTGGAAGTAATATATTATTCTTGATACAGAATTTTAGTTTGATGGATTAATAGCCTTAATAGAAGTGTTTGAAAATAAATATGGATTTTAAATAATGGTTTTGAGAATGTGTATTTGGGTTCGAAAATATTTTGGATTGAAAATATTTTTCAGATTTGAGTTTATAAAGGTATTTGGGAAAATATAATATGTGGTATTTCCATATTATTAGAGTGGAAATTCGAAGTAAAAGTATTTTTGAGGTTTTAAAATTTATTGACGAGTTTGAAAATAAAGTTTCTTTGAAACAAAATAAGTTATCTTGAAAATGGATTTTGAAATCAGATGAGAGAATCAATAATTATTATTTTAAAAGAAAAGAAAAGAAGTAAAAGAGATGCTTGATGTTAAATTAAATTGAAGTGTTTTTATAAAAAGAAGGAAAAATGAAGTGAACTATATTTAAATAAAATCCTTCATCTTGTTAATCAGTAACCGAATAATATATTGATGTGTATATGGATGATCGTAATTTGTTTGCTACGAGAGAGATGAAATTAAGTTACCCATTATGTTGAATTATAAAAATAATAAAATTGATGAATAATGAATTGAAGTAAAATTAAGCGAGAGTGAATTAATAAGCTAAATGGAAATTTATTTAATATCGATTAATTGGGGTTATATATATATAATTGTATTTCACCAGGCACTATGGGACAAGTATACTCATTTACCCAACACAATTATAATGTCGAGTATTTGATTTTTGAATATCAGTGAATTATTCTATATTATAATCAAATATTACTTGGATTTATGATTTGACGTGTGAGATAAAATATATTATCACTTATTTTATTTTAAAGCAGGAATATGATTATCTCCGCTTATGAGTATATCGAGGAGTACGAAGCCCGTTATGTAAATCTGATGGCCAAAAGTTTTTGCTAGCCTCATCCTAGATTGCCCGACTGTGGGGTAGCTCCCCAAGGTTGCGGCGACATGGCCCCCTCGTCGCGTGGCCACAGTCTGGTGCACGGGCCAACGGGACGAATACAGAACGAGGCGAGGAGGTTGGCGATGGGAAGCGAGGTACAAGGAAGCGACATGCGTTTATTGTGCAGCTAAAGGCTGGTGAGAACGCTCACGAAATATTTACGAGTAGGGTCTCCCTTTGCATTTGAGAAGCGGCAAGGCTCAAGTGTAAACTCTGCTTCTAGCAGTAACAAATAAAAATGGCATTAGCATTAATAGTAGTAATAACAATAACATATATATTAGCAGTAGCAATAATGAAAAAAATAATGAAGATTAAAATGAATAAATCTAATACTGCTAAATAAATATGAATGAATTGATGTTTGATGTTTGATGTGTGCTATATGCGATGTATGTTGTGTGTGATGCGTGATGTACAGATGTGTGAGCTGTGTGTTGAGTGTGATGTGTGCGATGGGTGTTTGATGTATGTGGTGTGATGTATGTGATGGATGCTTGATGTGTGTTATGTGGTGTATTTGATTGTGTTTGCTTGTCTTACGGATGTCTAGATGTTTGATGTGTTATGGATGTTATTCGATATGTGTGGATGTTTTATTTTTCATTGGTTGGATTTCTTTATCATGTCGTGTACATGTGATTCCTTGAGATATTGTTTATATTCTCAGCATTGAATCTAGACATAGTTTGAACTGTTTATTATGTATATAATACTTGGGTCAGTCCGAGACATTTCAGGTTAGGGACGACGTGACTAGGTTTGGTTTTTGGGTATAGTGGAGGATAGTTATATGCATTTTAGAGTAGAGTATCATTTTGTATATTTTTGAGATGTATATATTGGACATGTATGTATACTTTTGATGATAGTGGGCATTTGACTATTTTTGTAGACCTACTCGGACTTGTGTATATTTATTATTATATTTGTATCTCTACGTTAATGACTCTGTGTTCTATGTAATTTATTTTATATTGTGTATTATTCTATCCTTGGGAACCACACATGTTTATTGCTTTGTACCAAGACTGTTTACGTCTAATGAGTGATTTTTATATCATGTGATGTATTCAGTGTTGGCCCAACGGAATATTCAAGTGTGTTTCATCCACTTCGCCTCATTCTCCGTATTACTCGACAATATTACTCAATAATACTCTTAGGGTAATATGGGTGTAGAGGTGGGGGATTACACTTTTACTTTACTCTGCATTTATTATTTATTATCCATTTGTCTATTACTCTTTCAAGTAGATAATTTCTAGAATTGCAATTTAAATTTTAAATAATTAAAACACAGTATTCAACCTCCCCACTAGTGTATAAGTGGCATCAAGTTTCATTCTACATAAGCGTATTTGGGTATTCCATAACCCACAGTTTGTATATATTATTTGTTATGAGTGTAACACTGTTTATAGGAATTTTTCACTTCTTTATATTGAGCATTATTGTTGGCTTAGTATTTTGGATTAACGATGGTTAGGTATAGGAATTAGATAACATTTATTTAGGTATTTATGAAGTGGTATTATTCATTATTTTATATTACTCGATCACTGTTATTATAATAGGTATGTTTTATTAATTATAACAAATATTATTTGCGATAATATTCGTGAATGTAGAAGAAGAGCAAATTTAGGTATAAGCAGTCTATCTCATGTATAACATTGATCTTTAGGTTGGGGTGTGTAGAAATGAAGGCAAGGCCCAAACCAGTTTTTACCCTATTTTTTTATTTGTATGTATGTTTGCATATTCTTATGAAATTCACAAGTTTATAGCATAGACAAATGAAAGAAAAAAGTTTGATGCAGCTATATCCAAAGGTTGCCTATTTGATATGCTTCTATCGTATTACTACCATATTACTTGGATGACCGGTTTATCTATACTATATTATTATTAGTGAGTTGAATTTCAAGCTCATAGAGGCCCCTTTGAAATTTGGCAACTGAACAGTCGCATTTTTAATTTCTTTATATTCCAAACCTTAAAATGTGATAACTTTTTCTACATTGATTGGATTTAAAAATCGTTTTCACTATTAAATCTCAAATTTAATTTGCTTTCCAATGATATCCACTGTTGATAGCTAAAAATAAATTTTTTAAAATCATAATTTTATATAGCAGCTTTAATTGCACAATTATTTTGTGTCACCGCTGTGTACCGCGTTTCTGTAACAGCATTATTATGATGATCATAAACATTACATAGTAGTTTTACCTAGATTATTATAATGTATTTATTATCTTTTAACATATTCGAAAGGAATATTTTTTTTGAATTATACAATTATGGTTGCCTTTGAATATTGTAACTACATTATGTAATAAAGTAATAATCTTGATTGTGTTTGATAGTATTCAAACTTAGTGTAGTTATAATTTAACCCCATCAAAAAATGGTGTAAAAATTTATAGGCATTTTTTTAATTAATTTAACTACGTTAGCATTTTTTTATTGCATTTACTATTGATGATTTTGACTATATTTGATAATTTTATTCAATTTTAAAACAGTTATAAATTAATGAAATTAAGAAAATGCAATTATAATTTTAATTTACCAGCAAGTTTTGGGTAAATTTAACTATATTTGAAGATTTTTAACCACATTTATGTGATGAAGTAATAAATTTGGCTACATTTCAGGAAGGGGCATTTCACCAGAAGGACAAACTTTGCAGTCCAATTAGTTTCTAGGACACACATCCACAGAATTAATTTCAAGGCCAAAGTCAGCAGAATAATTACTTTTAAGGACAAAGTCAGCAGTCCAATTACTTTCAATGACATAATTTCATAGGTTTTTTAGCCTTAGAAACTAATTATTTTGCATTTTGTCCTTAAAAGTAATTATTTCAGTTGTGTGTCCTAGAAACTAATTGCGCTTGCTAAAGAGGCCCTTATGGCTAATTTCCACTTTCAAGAATTTATTCAATCTTAATACAATTAAAATTTAACTACATTAATAAAATGCAGTTATAATTTAATGACAATTTTGAATTAGGCATGGTAGAAATTGAATATTTCAGCTATATTTATGTGGTGCGGTAATAATTTTGATTGTACACGATGATTTATTCGAGCTTACTGTAGTTAAAATTTAAATGCATTAAGCAAAAGCGGTTATTATTTTGCAGTATTTTTGGAATTAAGCAATTATTGTTTTTGAATATTTTAACTGCATTTGTGTGATGCAATACTAATTTAGCTGTAGTAATAATTTTGTTTGATGTTAACGATAGTTATTTAACCGCATTATGAAAATATAATTGAAAAATGAATTTTGATTTTTGATAGCTTGAGATGATTAAATAATGACTTCACATAATTAATGCTTGATTCAACCGTGCAGCTCAGCGTTTAATACATTGCTTCCAGGTTTGATGACATAATTTGGCTAAGTTTACTCAATTTCGTTTACAATTACGATGATCAATAAATACAACAAGCATATAAGTTGTTGTATTCGGGTTTAAGGTAGATGCACAGTTTAAGTGCTGGGTCAAAACAGTGTTGTAGTGAGAATAATGTTGATAACCACCTAAAAGAGTTTATTTTTTATTTTTTGCAGTAAATTCTAAAATCACTTGCACCACCACCGTCGGAAAACTTCTAGAAAACAATTGATGAATGTATCTTTGTATAGATGATTATGTAGTCATAGTTTGATTATTAGATATAGTTAATAGGTCAGACGAGCAGTGAGAGAATTTAGTAATAATACTGCATCAATGACACTTTTGCCTTTTTTGGCTGCAGGTACAAATACCTTCAATGGTTAAAATAATTGACTGATGTAATGCATCTATTAAGGCCAAGAAAACATCACCTATTTGCGCTCAAGCCAATATCATACACGCGTTGCTAGTAGTTATTTCTGAGGCTAAAAAATGAATGGACTTCTCACAATTGTTCTCTTCTGTATCTTTTGGATATTTTCAAATATTGGTTACTGCGACCAGCTGTATGCCGTGTTTTGTACCCTGCATCGACATAGATCAAATTCGGTGAACAATAGTAATTTATATTGGAACCCATATTATTTTCTTATTGCATCATCATTTCTATTTCAATTGAATCTTCTGTTTTACTACTTTTCCCCTGTACTACATCTATTGCTTTTTCTTTTTTCTTTTGCTCCCTTTTTTCAGCTGTTGACAAATACTTTTCCTGACTGTTTACAAATTTCATCCTATTACTATATTTCTCCCCATTGCAAAAAACTTTTGTTCCTCTTATTTAATTGAATCGAACTGCACTGTGTCTTTGTGTCTGCAGTTCACAATGAATACTTCAACTATATCTATGCACATTGAAGCAGCTGTGTAATTGCAAAAGCAACAATATTGGCGTTATATGCCACAGTGAATATATCTATGCATTAGCGGATAAATTTTTAACACATTATCCTCTAAATAGTCTGTGAACTTTAACATATTCACTGTAATTGTTTTGTTCGATTTTAATTGTGATTATCATAACCAAATATATCTATGTATTCTTTATCCTACCAAATTGTTATTCATGATGTAACACTATTGTTCAACAATGTTTTTTCATCATCACTGTATTAAATTTCTTATACATTTGGATATGACCTATGCAACAACAATATTTTTTCAACATCCGTGTGCGAAGCACAGGTTCGCACTAGTTTATGTAATTAGGCATATCAAAAATAATGGATATTACAATTATGACATTGGCTATTGTATGATTTACATTTGTTTTTAAGGATTATATTGATATGTTTCAATGTGAGGTGATCTATATGTCTAGTTTTTAGTATTTAACTTATTCACCAAATTAGTCGCTATCTTCACTATTGAAATAAATGATTTCAAGAAATAATTTTAAGCATTGAAAATAGTGGGTCATTTCATCCAAAATTCGACGATACAGATATGAGTGATATGCATTACCCTAGTCTATATCTCCTAAAACATCCCTCTTCTCCTTTTTTTCATCTCTCCATTTGGCAGTCTACTCCTTTGTATCCCAATCCACATCAAACAAATGACAATCTCCAATCTTGAAAACTTTATCTTGAATCAAAGTCCTTGACGACAGGAAGAGGTCGCAAGTGTTCGTCCATCAAAATGGTGGAGGAGGTGGCCATAATTAATCTTGATACATCATAAGCATAGGTTTTAAGGATGTAGTTGATGGTGATAAATGAGCGACAATGGACATGGTCATCACCAAGTTGGCAAGGGGGTGCGTCAATGGGGTCTGATTGGCCCAAAAGTGGCTAAAGTAAGTAAATTTGTGAAATTAAGGTTTTGAAAGGAATGACAGTAGTGGCTTTTTAGGGGTGTCATAGGTGGTATGATGGGGTCGATCTAGTAGTGGGGTGGTGTAGAAAATGATGATGGTCGTCGGCTTTCATGTGGTCGCACTAAAGACATGCAATGGCACGCCTGGGTGATGTCGTGGATGATGGATTATTGTATCAGGTGGTGAAATTTTACACTTAGTTCCCTATAATTTTAATATTTATAACTTAAACCCTGTATCTTCCATATCTTTTTCGTATGAGATTGAATTCCCAAGAAACAAACGATGATGGATTTATATCAAAATTTTGGAGTTTTAAAACAGTTTTGGATGGATTTAAATGGTTTGGAAAAAATGAGTTTATTGGTATATTCTTTCTTTATACATATCATTGCTTGTTATTCATATAATTTTATATACCCAATATGATCTATTATCTTTGTGAGTAAAATGGGTAATATAATCTATTATTTTTTGAGTAAAATGAGCGATCCTCTCAATGAGGAGAGCACTCATGTAATTTTATTCTATACTTAAAAATATGCTGCCAACAAGCCCGTCGGGTAGTAAAAACCCCCTTTAAAGGGGAAAAAGATGAAAAACCCTCCCAACAAAGAATAAAAGCAAGAAAGTAAAGAAAAGGTTCTAAAAGAAGATACTTAGGTAGGACTAAGGCAGATAGACAGTCCCTCTTAATAATAGGTAATCTATCACATCGGCTCAGCATCCGCATCCCACTTGCAGTAGCTCTATAGGCTAGATAGTCCAAACTGTAACAACCTACTAGACAAGAAAAAGCTTAGCATAAGTCATGATTCTAGCACTATATATGGTCTGTGTACATATATATGTGGAAGAAAAAATGCTAGAAAGACATAGACCTAAACTCAGTTATCAAGCAGATGGAAGGAATTCGAGATATTTTCCTCAATAGAAGAATCAATTATGTCTATGTTTAAGACCATATAATGTCTCCCAATGTTGTAACTTATTTTTAACCTTCAGCTGTGAATCGGACCTTTTTCCTTTTGAAGGAATTTTTTGTAAATTATATTTTTGACCAATTTTTAGCTAGGATTTGCAATCCAGATATAACTAAACAACGCAATAGCGTAGATTAGGTTACCAGGAGAGGTGTCGGTGCTATTAAACATTCTTTGATTCCTTTGGACTGTTCCACCAAGATGAGCAGTTCTTTTTCTAGAATAGCATTTTGAGCCCTTTGAAGCGTCCGTAGGAAATACTGAGCTTGGTGTATCCAACACTGCCACCTCTAGATGGAGCTCCGATCTGAGCTTACCGCCATGACTGACATCTCCCCTCCCATCAGCAAATTATCAGCACAATTACGCATGCACGCAACATCATGCATCCGTGCTGACACCCAAGTACTACCCTTATCACAAACTCCCTCAACACCAGTTAACAGATCTGCACACATGTTGCCACCACGCACATCCATATGAGCATGCACAACCATGTCCATACGAGCTTCAACTCCATGCAAAAATGCTGCTATATTATCATGCAAACAATTATCGGTGATCAAGTCGTGTTTCTCCATGCAAACCATCTTTTACCATGCACCACACCCGCATTATCATTCCATAAAGCATTTTCATTCACATGTACTCCTGTTGCATCATCCTCATGAACCGCTAGTGCATCATCCCCTGTTATATTTTTAACCCCTACTACATTATCTTAATCCTTATTCTTGACCATATAACAACAGATCCATTTTTAACCCTGCTATATTATTCTTTGCAGCTATATGATCCCCTACATTAACGTTTATTGTTAGTATAACAACGGTATCAATAGAAATAATACCAAAAGAAACATTGTCATAACAGCGGTATCTAACAGCTACACCAACGTCCTCCTGACGCCTTAACAATTCCAACACAAAGCTCATCCATATAAGCAACAGGCCCACGCAAACAAAGTCGTCACATTTCCATGCAAACAAATATCACGTAAGACACGTTTTCTCTTCATAAACCACGCGCTACCCGCACTTTCATTCCAAAGTGCTAATTCGTTCACTTGCACCCCTACTGCAACCTCAGAATCACTGTTCATTACGACTGCCTTGCCCATATTATCAACAGAGACAACATCATCCCCTACTGCACTAACACTCCTATTGCGCTAATAATCCTACCACACATCACCTCGCCTTCTTCCCATTCAACAGTGCCAACCCTCCTCCTTGATTTGGTAGCCTGACCACCATCTTCACCTACTACAACCGAACCCACTACCAAACCATTAGCCAAGCCCCCACCTCCATCCTTGTCAACCTCATCAAATCCAAATCCCGCATTTACCTCTGTTGTCCCGCTTTTTGGTCAAAGCCGGAAAACAAATCGACAAGAAAGGATGGATATCAGGATTGGAAGTCGATTGGAAACAAGGCTGCGATGGATGTCGTCAAAATTTGACCGGGCTCCGATCAGGACGGAATCGATTGGAGATGATGATGAGGACTAGGAGAGGCTACGTTTCAAATTTCAGGTTAATCGGAGTTCATATGAAGGAGATATGGATGGATTACGATGTACAGGGAATGGTTCGAATCGATGTGCTTCGCATCGATCAAGAGGATGGTGGTTCGAATCGATGCGTTTAGTATCGACCATAAAGTAAGGACTTCGAATCGATACCGTTCGTATCGATTGGCACAGGTTCGACTCGATGGCAACACACCCAGGTTGTTAAACAAGCATGCAGAGGTTTGTTCGAATCGATACCCTTCGTATCGACCGGCATGGACTTGGATTAGTAGCTTCGTATCGATAAGAAGGCAAGGATTGATGATACATTTCGTATCGATCGTAGCTAGAATTGATACGAAGAAAGGACAGATGCGTATGGATACGAAGGACTTAGGGACAATGTTCGTATCGATCGTATTCGAGTCGATCGATACGAAGGAAATAGCCGGAGCAACACGAATGGATGGATACGAACGAGTCTCAGTTCGAATCCATGATATGATTGAATCCCTCGAATCCACTAAGTCACAACAGCTAAAAACTAGGATTCGACCCAGTCAACTCGGCATGGAAGTCGGATCGATTCGAAGGAGGCGCACCACGTCATCACAGAAGCGCATGCTTGGATCGATTCGAAGCAATCGATTCGAACGTAATCGATTCGAACAGAGCACTGCAACCAGAAAAGCGACCTTGAATCGATCATAACTCGAGATCTACAAGTCCAAATGCTATGAAATTTTTACAGTAGCTTGGGCACATGTCGAAGAATGTTCACACCAAATTTCAGCTTGATTGGACAATTTCTTGATCGATTTGAACATAGCTTCGAATCGATCCCAAAGTGGGCCCGGATTTCCAGAAAGCGGGCATGTGGGCCCCCTCACGTGCCAGAACTGGTCTCCCTTCAATTTAGGCGAAATATCAGCCTCCTACACCTATAAATAGAGCCCCTGGTCATTCAAAAAAGGGGTCGGACAATTTTGAGAGCTAAAGAGCGCCTGGACTCTGCCAGATTTACTCCAGATCACCATTGCTGCCTTAGATTCAGATTATAATCATAAAATTCGTTGTACTACGCGATAGGAAATTGTAATCTTCAAGCATCGATCAATAAAAAATAAAAACTTTGGAGTGGACGTAGGCCGGAGATAGCCGAACCACTATAAATATCGTGTTTTTGTTCATTATTTCTGGATTGCTGTTTGTTGTTTGTTTGAATCTGAGATTTGTGTTTGAATATTGCTGATTTTTATTCATACACTGGTGCTTTCACAACATTCGGGGTTTGTGACCATTTTTGGCGCAAACACTTTGGTGCTTTCACTGAGAGAGACTAGCACCCGCTACATCGGATTAAAGTTCAGATTTGGAAAGCGTGAAGAGTTTAGATTTGAAAGACAATGACTCGACAAACAAGTAGAAGACAAAGAGTTGAGAGAAGCCAACAAGGAGGAAGTCAAGAGGCATCCTCCGGAGCTGGAGAAGGACAAGCTTCGATTTACATTACCAGAGACGAAATGGAAGCTATGGCAAATTCATTACATGAAAGGTTGCTGAAGAGTCAACAGGATATGATGCAGACTTTCTTCGAGCAGATGAGAGCTGCAGGAACACAGAACATTGGACCAACTACAGCGACTGCAAATGTGGAACAAGGAACTAGGGTTGCGGAACCCAATGTAGGACAGAATACAGAACCGGAAGACAATCAACAAGGGCTTGGGGGCAGGCCCGCAGGATCCAACGCAGAAGGACCTTTGGAAGGAGTTCAGTAGGCTAGAGCCAACATTGCGGCCAATGAGCCATATGAAGAATATGTGCCGGAGTTCCCTCGGGAGCATGGGGGGCAGCCCCTAACAGGCAACGCTGGATTAATGGAAATCATTAGGAAGACTATGCGTGGAGGTTCGACCAATAGAGACTTGGAAGGAGTGAACAGGAGTCCGTTCGCTCGGGAAATCAGGATAGCTCAGAATCCACCTAAGTTCAAGCTACCTAGCGTGGAAGTATATAATGGAAAGGCTGACCCGACTGATCACTTGATGAGATACACTAGACACATGGAAGTGCTGGGGGCATCGGATGAAGTGATGGCCAGGTGTTTCCCTTTATACTTGACAGACCTAGCGGCAATGTGGTTTAGGCAGATGGAAGAAGGATCTATCAGAACTTGGAGGGAACTGGTGGATAGGTTTTTGGGACAGTTTCGGGTTCATATCAAAAGACCTAAGAACGTGATGACGTTAACATCGGTAAAGCAAAGAACGGATGAATCGCTTAGAGCATTTTTAACTCGATTTAATGCGGTGGTTGCTTCGGTGGATCGGCCGGATCCATCGATGGTTTTGATGGCGGCAGTATCGGGAGTCAGAGAGGATTCAGATTTTAAGGTATCTTTAGTACGAGACCCACCATTGGATCTTGGGGAATTCTTCCATGAAGCTGAAAGGTTCCTTCGGCAAGAAGACGCATGTACTGATTTAAAGTTAAAGGAGGTGAATGTGACTGGGGGTGGAGGACCATCCAACGGAATCTCGGATAAAGACAAAGGAAAAAGGAAGCTAGACGACGATTCAGGAAAAGCCGGGAAGCGATGGAAGGATCCAAAGTTTTCCACATACACAGGATTAAACGAGACGCAGGAGCGGATATACATGGAAACCCGGAATCGCCTTCCTTACCGGAGGCCAGCTAGGAGAGAGCCATCCGAGCGGGAAAGGGCATCAGGAAGGCACTGTCTCTTTCATGATTTGGATGGACACGATACCAACAGCTGCAGGCACCTAAAGGACATAATTGAGGAGCATGTGAGGAATGGACAATTGACGCAGTATGTTGGGGCTCGGAATGCAGAGGTGGAGCAGGAGCAACCACCGCCCACCTCAAGCCATGATGGCATGAGGCCCAGGAATGATGGTCGATTGGTTATCTACTGACCGGGATATTATGAAATAAGTAACAAACCATTGGCGAGCAACCAAGTCATTTACACATGTATGGGGACGGAGATAGCCCCTAGGCATGCTCTGAATGATGATAAACCGCAAAGCCATGGTTTGCGAAATCTGTCTTTTGTTTTTGATTGGACACTTGGTTTTCTGGTTTGGTTTTGGAGTTTGGATTGAACTCCTGGTTTTTGTTTGCTTTCTGTTTTGGATTTTCGTTCGGATGACCGGTTTTTGTTTTGGGTTTTCTGTTTTGGATGTTGGTTTGGATTTCTGATTTTCGGATTTGATTTGGATTTTGGATTGGATTTTGATTGGATTCTTTTTAGTTTTTGATAAACGGTCGTCGAGTATGGACTATGCTCGGCAAGGGTCCGGAGAGACCAGGATTCGGCCTAGGATTTAGGCCCTATATTATCGGTTATCATTTCAGGTCGTCGAGTATGGACTATGCTCGGCAAGGGTCCGGAGTGACCAGGATTCGGCCTAAGACTTAGGCCCCCTATTATTGATTATTGTCTCAGGTCGTTGAGTATGGACTATGCTCAACAAGGGTCCGGAGCGACCAGGATTCGGCTTAGGACTTAAGCCATGGCATTACTTACGTCCAAGGACACTGGACCACGGTCGTCAGGTGTGGATTGCGCTTGGCAAGAACCCGGAGAGGTTAGCTCAACGTCCAGGGACACTGGACCACGGTCGTCGAGTGTGGATTGCGCTTGGTAAGAGCCCAGAGAGGTTATGGATTTGGATAACGACCCGGAGAGGTCCTGGGTTCGGCTGTTGGCTATTGGATAAGAATGGATCAAAGGCTCGATCTTCGAGTTTGGATGGACATGGGATTGGCTATGAACTTTGGATATCGGATACAGAATTATACAAAACACGCCTTCTTATCACAAGGCATGTTTTGGGGGGCAAATGTTATCCCTCTTTTTGGTCAAAGCCGGAATATCAAACAAATCGACAAGAAAGGATGGATATCAGGATTGGAAGTCGATTGGAAACAAGGCTGCGATGGATGTCGTCAAAATTTGACCGGGCTCCGATCAGGACGGAATCGATTGGAGATGATGATGAGGACTAGGAGAGGCTACGTTTCAAATTTCAGGTTAATCGGAGTTTATATGAAGGAGATATGGATGGATTACGATGTACAGGGAATGGTTCGAATCGATGTGCTTCGCATCGATCAAGAGGATGGTGGTTCGAATCGATGCGTTTCGTATCGACCATAAAGTAAGGACTTCGAATCGATACCGTTCGTATCGATTGGCACAGGTTCGACTCGATGGCAACACACCCAGGTTGTTAAACAAGCATGCAGAGGTTTGTTCGAATCGATACCCTTCGTATCGACCGGCATGGACTTGGATTAGTAGCTTCGTATCGATGAGAAGGCAAGGATTGATGATACATTTCGTATCGATCGTAGCTAGAATTGATACGAAGGAAGGACAGATGCGTATGGATACAAAGGACTTAGGGACAATGTTCGTATCGATCGTATTCGAGTCGATCGATACGAAGGAAATAGCCGGAGCAACACGAATGGATGGATACGAACGAGTCTCAGTTCGAATCCATGATATGATTGAATCCCTCGAATCCACTAAGTCACAACAGCTAAAAACTAGGATTCGACCCAGTCAACTCGGCATGGAAGTCGGATCGATTCGAAGGAGGCGCACCACGTCATCATAGAAGCGCATGCTTGGATCGATTCGAAGCAATCGATTCGAACGTAATCGATTCGAACAGAGCACTACAACCAGAAAAGCGACCTTGAATCGATCATAACTCGAGATCTACAAGTCCAAATGCTATGAAATTTTCACAGTAGCTTGGGCACATGTCGAAGAATGTTCACACCAAATTTCAGCTTGATTGGACAATTTCTTGATCGATTTGAACATAGCTTCGAATCGATCCCAAAGTGGGCTCGGATTTCCAGAAAGCGGGCATGTGGGCCCCCTCACGTGCCAGAACTGGTCTCCCTTCAATTTAGGCGAAATATCAGCCTCCTACACCTATAAATAGAGCCCCTGGTCATTCAGAAAAGGGGTCGGACAATTTTGAGAGCTAAAGAGCGCCCGGACTCTGCCAGATTTACTCCAGATCACCATTGCTGCCTTAGATTCAGATTATAATCATAAAATTCGTTGTACTACGCGATAGGAAATTGTAATCTTCAAGCATCGATCAATAAAAGATAAAAACTTTGGAGTGGACGTAGGCCGGAGATAGCCGAACCACTATAAATCTCGTGTTTTTGTTCATTATTTCTGGATTGCTGTTTGTTGTTTGTTTGGATCTGAGATTTGTGTTTGAATATTGCTGATTTGTATTCATACACTGGTGCTTTCACAACATTCGGGGTTTGTGACCATTTTTGGCGCAAACACCTCCGGTCCCTATAAATACTCACTCATCTGCAACATAAAGAGTATCTTCTGGACTGGCTGCTAGAACTCTGTAGAAATTATTCTTCACTCTTCTCTTCCCTCACAACAGTCATCTAGGGGTTCATTATGATTCTCTAGTGAACTCTTGCACTGGTGACTTGATCTAACTCAGGAGATTCAATCGATTCAATCATATTGTAATCCGATTCAACTTGTAACAACAGTCAATTAATAGAAAGTTACAAAGTGGACGTAGGCTTCATGAACAACCGAACCATTATAAAAATATTCTTGTCTTTTTACTACTTCTGCTCTTTTTACATCTCTTTTCTATATTATTGCTTTGTAAGAACAGGACTGGTGCTTTCACGCTCAATGCAGGGTGTTAATCCATTTTTTGGATTAATATTTTGATGCTTTCATTGAGAACCCAACTCGGGCTTAGGTCTAGCCATCTACTTTGGATCAGACAGGTTCATAAGTTAGATCCCCAATCCTCATCAAGTTGAAGCCAATGGCGCCGACATAGAAGACCAGGTGTCGGGATCTTCTATCCAGCATGAAGTTGTCACTAAAGGCGAGTTAAACAAGATGGTGGATGAAATCAATCAAAGGATAGAAAACAGCCAAAAAGCTCTTATAGAAAAATTAAATGCCCTCCTGACCTTGCAATCACTTGCTGCTCCGAGAGTTATGCCAGAGCCCGCGGCTGCCACAGAGCAGGAAAACTCTTTCGTTTCTAGCCCGAACATGAGAAACGAAAAGTAGCAACAAAAGGGAGTAGTAGGTGGAGCTGTAGGAATCACCATAGAAGGAAATGTAAGCACTTCGCTAACTGCAAAGAAGCCCACCGTAAACTTGAATCTAGGGATGAAAACCCCTCGGGAAGATATAGCATTGGATATCTCTGACTCTGAAGATGGAGAACAACTTGATGATGATGAGTTGAGAGAGAACACTAACGTACTAAATACCGACAAGAGGTCTAAACTGCCCATGTACGATCAACCACAAGCCAACGAAACTCCGAGGAAGTGGCTCTCCCGAAGATAGGAGAGCCTAGGCTTCAGCCCAATAACCAAGACCGTTTACAAAAAATCAAACACTTGGTACAGTCACTGAAAGCCAACCCATGGATTACCGGACATCCGAGGCGTATATCGCGGATATGGTTAAGCAGCTAATGGACGAAAGTAAGGATAGGAGAGATGATGAATGGGGATCCGCCCCAAGCTGAACTCGCTTTACCGATGACATTCTAAATGAACGATATCCTAAAAAGTTCACTATGCCAACTATCCCGTCATACGATGGAACTAGGGATCTGAAACCGCACTTGTATAAGTACATTTGATACATAAATGAAGAAAATGCTTCGAATGTTGTTCGGTGTAGATGTTTTTCAATCTTTCTGGAGGGAATTGCTTCAATGTGGTTCACCAACTCCCACGTAAATCCATTCCACTTTCTGTGAATTAGCAACGAGGTTCCTTGATTAGTTTAGGCTTCAAACGACACAACCAAAAGATGTGATGTCCTTATCGAGCCTATTCCAGGGATGAAATAATTCTTTGAAATCCTTCATGAGTCGGTTTAACACCTCGGTCACTGAAGTAAGTAATCCAAACGAAGATATGGTCTTCATGGCTCTGGTCCGTGCCATCTATCCCGACACTGAATTCGAAAAATGGATCAAAATAAAGCAATCTACCTCTAGGAAGGACTTTAATCGAAAGGAGAGCTAGTACTTGAGATTGGAAGAAGCAGAAGAGCTAGAAGGAAGACCTGCTAACCTACAACCAACCAACATTGGGCAGAATGGTATAGCGGCAAACCAAGATGCACATACCTTCGGGACTGCCGTAGGAAACATAGGAAATGACGGGAATCAGAAAAGGAAAAATTAGAATTCCAACAAGCGAAACGGAAGTAGCAAGCGACTTAAAGGCTTCAGGCCAAAAGACTACACCCCGCTCAATGATACTCCAGAGAATATCTACCTAGCGACACAAAGGACGGAGGAGTACAAGATGGCGTCTAAAATGGAAGTGACTAAACAGCAAAAGCACTTCGGAAAGTACTATTGTTTCCATGAAATACATCGTTACAACACGAATGAGTTCCATCACTTGAAGAATCTGATTGAAGAACCGATTTGGGAAAACAAACTTCAGTAGTATGTGAGGAAGCCGCAAAATCCTGACCAGCCCACAACACTCCAAGTTCCTAGAGATTGGCGAAACCAAACTGGAACCAGCGAAGAGGGGTCCAGACGTACTGACCAGAGACTTATTATTGGAACAATATCCGGAGGACCTCATGTCGTGCAGATGAGTTGAGAGAAATGGGGCGATATGCAAGCTCACTAAGACACGCTTCGAAAGATTTGTGCTTTGTGATTGAAGATGGAACTCCTTCAAAGTAGCAGAAGACCCTGAATGATGACATAGTATTCCGGAATCGAGACACTAAAGGGATAGAAGCTCCGACCCTTGACCCCATGGTCGTGACAGTAGGTATCGGACCAGCCGTGGTTCAACGAGTATTGATGGACAGTGGTAGTTCTGTGAATATCCTTTTCAAATACACATTCGACCAGATAAAGATCAGTATGAGAGACGTATCCGCTTGCGAAACAAAGATTCAGGGATTCACTGGTAAACCTAAACAGCTCGTTAGAACAATCGATTTTTACCCGTGGAACTCGGAGAAGGTAACCGAAGAGTCATCCTCATCCAAACCTTTATGATTGTAGATGAAATATCTGCCTACAATGCTTTCTTATGTCAGACCACTTTGGCAGATTTCAGGATTGCTTTAGCTCAGTGGTGTCTAACCATGAAATTTTCAAAAGAGAATGGAGCTGGGGTGATCAAAGGAGATCAAAGTGCCGCTAGAGAGTGCTACATCGCAGAACTATGTGAGTCTAAAAGAAAAGAAAAAGGGAAGAATGTAGGGAGAACTCTCCACATTCGTGAACTTATCGAATAGCAACTACAGAGCCGCCCCTGGCTTGGGGACCATAGCTGATTCGATAAGGCTTTGGACCCTAGAAAGAAGAGTTCTGGGGAGGAACGGGCAGCACCGGCATAATGGACGGTGTCTGTCCCTGTCGATATGGATGACCCAACATGGGTCCTAAAGATTGGATCACATCTTGGAAACAAGATGCGAGTGGAACTCATCAAATTCCTTCGCGCCAACTTGGATGTATTCGCTTGGACACATTCTGATATGTGCGGAGTTTCGCCAGAGATTGCATGCAATGCGCTTAATGTTGATCCTAAGTATATACCAGTGAAGCAGAAGAGATGCAGCCTGGGACCCAAACAGTGCAAAGCGCCGAGGGAAGAAGTGGATAAGCTAATGGTGAATGGTTTTATCTGCGATGCAACGTACCTCGAATGGGTATCCAACCTGGTCTTAGTCAAAAAATCAAATGGAAAATGGTGAACATGTATCGACTATTCAGACCTAAACAAAGTTTGCTCAAAAGATAACTTTCCTCTGCCTAGAATCGACCAACTTGTGGACAGGACGGTTGGACATGAACTACTATTATTTGTGGATGCTTCTCAGGGTACAACTAGATCATGATGCATGAACCTGACAAGGAAAATACCAATCTCGTTACTGATATGGGACTATACTACTACAAAGTGATGCCATTTGGCTTAAAGAATGCTGGAGCAACCTACCAACGACTGGTGAACGCCATGCTCAAACAACAGATCAGGAAGACTATGGAAGTTTATCTAGACGATATGTTGGTTAAATCGCACATAGTTGCAAATTACTTGGACGACCTCGCCGAGATGTTTGAAATACTCCTTAAATATGGAATGAAACTAATCCACTTAAATGTCAGCTCTGGGTAACCTCTGGAAAGTTCTTGGAATTCATTGTAAGTGCCAGAGGCATCGAAGCAAATCCGGAACAAATTACCGCTTTACGGTAAGTCGAGGCCCAAAGAAACAAGAAGGAGTTACAAAGCTTGAATGGAAAAGCTGTAGAACTATACCGGTTCATCTCAAAAGTAACCGACAAATGTATACCATTCTTTGACGTGCTAAAGAAGGGAAAGAAGAACTTTGAATCGAATCAAGTTTGTCAGACTACATTTGAAGAGCTGCTACGACATATGAAAACCCTACAAACTTGTCCAAGCCAGTAGATGGAGAAGATTTGTTTATCTACTTACCAGTCTCGCCTCATGCATTAAGTGCCACGCTCGTACGAGAGGAAGCTAAGATCCAGTGACCCGTATATTACATTTGTAAACGATTCACTAGAGCCGACAAGAACTATCCAAAATTGGAAAAATTAGCATATTGCCTCATGATCGCACCCAGAAAGTTACGATCATACTTCCAAGCACACCCGATCATAGTACTAACATATCAACTTCTGAAGCAAGTGTTGTACCTCCTCGAGACCTCTGGGCGGCTTATCAAATGGAACATCGAGTTGAGTCAATACGAAATTACTTACCATACGCGAAGGACGATCAATGGGCAGGCATTGGTAGACTTCATTACCAAGTTTACGATATGAGATAACAAAGAAGAAATATAACCAGAAGTGGAAACACGTTGGAAATTGTTCATCGATGGTTCATCTAACAATTTCTACTCGAGGGCTGGAGTAGTTCTCGAAAGTCCCAAAGGGCGATCCATTTTCTATGCCTTACGTTTGGAATTCCCTACAACAAATAACAAAGCAGAGTACGAAGCATTGATGGCTAGGCTGAAAGTTGTCAAGGAACTTGGGATAAAGTCCGTACATATCTATAGCAACTCTCAGCTAGTCGTCTGCTAGGTGAAAGGTGAATACCAAGCTCGGGGAGAGAACCTCGCCCCGTATCTATCTAAAGTGTAGGAATTTCTAAATGACATCGAACATTACACCATAACTCATATCCCGAGGGAATAAAACTCGAAGGCGGACTATCTAGCCAAACTGGCCAATTCCGAAGAAGCTCAGTCCTTGAGGCTAGTCCCGGTCGAACCGCTCCAAGCATAAGCGAGATGGATATAGGTTGGATTTTTGAGACAATCGAAGTGATGGAAACGTGGATGACATCGATTAAGGACTACCTGCTTAAAGGAACACTCCTTACAGACAAGAATCAATGGAAAAAGCTCCTTTAGAAGGCGCCGTGGTTTGTAGTATAGGATGTGATGCTTTACTTAAGGGGATTTTCTACCCCCTTGCTCAGGTGTGTGACTAACGATGAAGCCTGAAGAATCCTCAGGGAAGTTCATGAAGACGACTGCGAAGATCACACTGGGGTCAAACCCTCACAAAGAAGGTCCTCTAATATGGGAGTAAAACACGACGTAGTAGATTATGCCAGACGGTACGACCAATGCCAAAGATTCGGCAAGATCAAAAGAACTCCTTCGACAGAGCTAACATAGATGGTCAGTCCGTGGCCATTCTCGATCTAGCGAATTGATTTGATTGGCGTATTACTAATGGCCAAAGGAGGTGCCAAATATGTTATAGTTGTTGTTGGCTATTTCACCAAATGGACCGAAGCAGAATTGCTGGCCACTATTACCACAAAGAAATTATTAATTTTGTCACTAAAAACTTTATTTGTAGGTTTAGAGTGCCACAAAAGATCATCACGGACAACAAGACTCCATTCGAAGGCGCTGAGTTCAAAGACTTTTGCAAATGCTTCCGAATCGAGAAAAGCTATTCTGTTGTTGCACATCCGCAGGCAAATGGGCAAGTGGAAGTAGTGAACAAGATCATCAAGTCCACCATCAAAAAGCGGTTAACTAAAGCTAAAGGAAATTAAGTTGATGAACTTCCACTCGCACTATGGGCTTACAGGACAACGCACAAATCTACAACCGGGCACTCCCCGTTCGCCTTGGCATATGGTTCAGAAGCAATGATCCCAGTCGAGCTAGAAGTCCCCTCTCATCAAAGGAAAAACTTCAATCAAAGGAAAAACTTCAATCAAAGGCAAAATGAGAAACTCCTACTCGAGTCGCTCGATTTGATCGACGAGAAGAGGGAAGAAGCCGAGTTAAGGACTGCTGCTCACCAGAAAAGGGTCGCACGATATTTCAATTCCAAAGTTCGTAACTGCAATTTCGAAGTGGGAGACCTTATCCTCAAACGGGTCTACCCTATACCAGGAACATTCAGACCAAATTGGGAAGGGCCCTATGTGATCGGCTAGAAGCTAGGGGATGGCACATTTAAGCTAATAACTGAAGATGAAAGTCAAATTCACCGAGCTTGGAACAACGAATCACTGCATCTTTACTTTATCTAAGACTGTCTTATGTATTTCCTATTTCCCGCAAATAAGTCATCCTGGAATACCGGAGGCATTGTAAATAAGCAGAACTGGTCCAACTTTTACTAATAAAATTGCTTTGCTTTCTGAAACAATAAAACCATGTTCACAAAAGTAACCCGCTGAGTCGATGAAGTCAAATTGACTCAAAACCATCCAATCGCTACTTGAGATAGTGGAACCACACTCAAGTATGCCCATCTACTCGCCGGGTCGACGAAAACAAATCAACTCGAACCATCGGATCGACGGAACTCGATCCCTGCCTTCTAAGAACCAGTGTTTCCCCGGCAACATCGGGAAGGGTCCAATCAAATCCACGTACCCCCATAAGCTGTGTATTATTTCTTGAGCCGTGGAATCACACTCTCGAAATACGAACTCCTCACGTTACCCGAAGATTGGTAACGTTGAGAAATTCCAAACTGTTTCAAATCGACGGGTCATATCGATCCCAAAAGCTAGGCATCTCATAAGCTGCACACACTCCTAAAAGCCACGCATTTCATAAGATGTGCACACTTTTAAAAGCCGCGCATTTCATAAGCCACGCACACACTTAAGTACTGGTATTATCCCGACATTACCGGGAAACTCGTCGATTACAGGACTAAAAAGAATCCACTCCCACTATCGAAGTAATCAACGTGGGTCCAGCAATATTGCAAACCATAAATTGGCAAAGAATTCTGATTGTTGACCGACAAAATCCTCGAAGTCAAGAAGCTCGGGTCACAAGTTCCTGAAGATAGGAACCATAAGGTAGATTTGGCTTCAAACATCCGAGGTATCGCTTAGGTCAACCAGTCATTTGTCAAGTGTTTGAAGAAAACAAACCTACAAAGTAAGGGGCACACACATACCAAAATTTAGTTGAAGGAAAACTACTCCACGGGCCCATTTATTTAAACAAAGAATTTTGGGAATCACAATGGATCTATTTATAAAAGTTAAAAAAAGTGCATGCATATTGCATAAAATCACAGAAATAAATGCATCGCATATGGAGAAACACAGCATGGCAATGTGAAGCATAGAAATTGCGGGACAAGCAATCATGCCATGTGCACACATAAGTAGTGAAAAAGCAGGTTAATTACATGACAAATAAGGAAGAACACAGAAGAGATAATAGTTGAAACATTAATCTTTTCATTCCTTATAACATTTTCTATACAAACTCAAAATGTAGGGGTCGTACCCACACAATATCGGCCAAAAAAAGAAAAATACAGATGCTACAACAACAGAAGTAATAAGCGTAGACTTTGCACCTGTACAAAACACATATTAAATAAAGCAAAATGTCCCAATATCCGGCTCCACTGTTACTCCAGCCTGTCAAATTTTTTTCCACAACTTCCATTACCACTTTTGGTCGAAAGTTTCTTCTTCTTCTTAGTATCCCCGCCAGGAGTTGTGTCGCTGCCTGAAATATCAATTATCGCCTTCGTGCCAGCATCTCCTCCTCGGAGGACCCCCCTTGGTCTTGTGCTTCCGGCACTTGCGGGAGCTCCTCGAAGACTTCCTCTCCTTAATATTTTCCCTTTTAACTGCCACCAACTGTTGTTCGGTTTTACTTGGCTGGTCGGCTTGGTCAGCCTTCTCACGAGTGTCAGCTACTGTTAAATCACCTTCTAGAGATATAGAAGGGTCATCCAGGCCATGCAACGCAGTAATCTTCTCGGATTTCGGCCTTGGTTGTGAGCCAGACACGGGCATGGTGATCGTAGCAGCTACGAAAACAAGCGTCGAGGCAATCGAAATAGCAGTAGGTCCCGGGACCCAAGAAATTTGCAGTTCGATAGGCAAAGAAGACAGACCTATAAGATCAAAAATGAAAGCATTCAATTGGCCTTGCTCCTGCAACATGAGCTGCAAATTCTCAAATTCAGGAGAAACAAGAAGGTTACCTGCATCAGAAGAGTAGCTGAGAATTTCAACCTCATACTCCCTACCTTCTCCTTCTTTGGATGACTGCACGATCTTTGTTGGAGTTTCGGAACCACCCAAGCCTTCCAAGACAGCTGTTGAAGGGACAGACAACAAAGCGGTACCGGTTGAACTCGGAATAGTTCCTAACCGATTACGAGGTTGCTTCAATGATTCACAAGGCCCGAAAATGAAAGGCTCTGATGACGCTTTAGCAATTGTAGTTACAACAACATCGGTAGCCTCCTGCTCCCTCTCAATCTGAATAATCTTTTGTCCCTCTATCAAAACCTTCTTTAGCTCTCTGTTGAGATAGGCGTCCTCCAACTCTTGCTCGGTCTATACATCCTCGTTCTCTTGAAAATGGGTTTGAACTTCTTCCCAAACCACAATAAGAGTACGTGGGAATTTGGGGCCCAAGTAGCTGAGGCTACCCTGGTGTAGCAAGGAGTTGACGTAGAAATTCAAGACGGTGTCATCCATCTTCTCCCTCTTCCTTTTAAAAGTATCCTGCAACTCTAAGTAGTCCGCTGTCACGGCGGCCTTCTCAACTTCAACTTGGGTCTTTTCAGTGTTAAGCTGCGTGACCTTTCCTGGAGCGAACCAATCATTTGAGTCTGGTCATAAATGGTTTTTTCATGGGATTCCACTATTCCCGCATAATCAACGATTGTCTTTTTATGAGCTTCGGCGGCTTCGTCATGACCAGCGATAGTTATCTTCTGAGCTTTAATGATTTTGTCTCGAACTTCAAGCTCCTTTTTCAGCTTAATCTCATCCGCATGAGCCAACTTAATTTCGTCTCTAAACATAATCTTGATTTTTGTATGGGCCTCTTTCAATTCCTTCAGCAAGTTAGCGTTGCTCTTACTCTCTTGAAGTGCAGCGTCCGTCTCCTTTGTCAATTTCTCGATTCTGGCGTCACGTTCTGTTAACATCCTCTCATAGTCATCTTTTCCGACTTGAAGGAAAGGATCTCTTAGTAGTTGTTACGGTTGGCGTCTGCCAGCTACTTGCATAACTTCTCCCACCTTCAGCTTGATCCAAGTCACTTTGAATCACCTGGAGAAGGAGCATATAAGAATCTTTGCGAATTGGGCATAGGTCATGATCAAATTTAACTCCCTTTAGAAACCACCCGGGGAGCATAGCTTCAAGCTTAGGAGGACCGGACGGGAGAATATAAGCCGACCTCCTGCGAGGGTATGAAGACTCAAAAACAGGCACCACTTGAGTTGACGGGGCCTGGGTTGATGGAGAAACTTGAATAGTAGAAGTCGGAACTTCAATTCCAATAGAGACTGGAGCCAAGACAAATGCTTGGCGCTTGGAAGGATGAGAACCATAATCTACCTTTGATTTCTTGGATGGCTCTTCCCGGTCGTTGGGAGTTTTCCTCTTCTCATAACCACTTCTGTAAACTCTACCTTGGTCCTTGTCGTTCCAACGATGAACTTCGACTTCCAAATCTTTCCTCCTTCTCCACTCTTTCTTGGTTTATCAAGGCTGATGGCAGCTCGAAGTCCGTCTTGACCAGCGTTGTGTGTCAGTAAATTATTCAAGGTACTCATAAAGTTCACGGCCTCCCATAGTACCTAATGAAAAAGAAATGAATGGAGAGCTTTAGTGACAGTAATGAACTCAAATATTGCATATGTAAGTGTATATGACCCTAGCGAAATGTGTAATGTGCCGTAGGTGGCCTAAAAAGACTTCACAAATCAAATCGGGAAGCGGTTACAGTAGGAGTCAGGCTAACTCTAGACATAGCATGACCGGGGCATGAAGACAATCTCGAACTCAAAACCATCTCCCATGAGTTCATCTATGTCTACATAAATGTTGCTCAAGTCCCCAAAGTTAATATCGGTTTCCTTAGGCGGAGAACCGTGAAATGTTCGACTGCCGGGAGAGCATCTTTAGTGGATATTTTTGGGGGAGGCGAATCTGGGAGAATAGAACTCATTCCCAGAGCTTCGTTGCATGATTCGAAGTTTCCTTCACCAGAACTTGCATCAAATTCATCATCATTAGAGGAGGAATCGCAGCTGCTGCTATTCTTAATTTCACCCTCCTCCTTATCTGTAATCACCGCAGCCTTGCCCTCACGCTACTTGAACTCCTCTTCCCCCTCCTCCTAGATCCAGGGCATCCTAATCAGGCAACTGGCTTCGGTCGTAACACCTCTTCCTTTATGAATTTTTTCAGTTGATCCGTCGAGCGGACCTTCTCCTTCTAGTAAATTGCCCTCTTCGGAGTCGTGCGATGAAGAAGTGGACCGTGTTCGAATCCTAGAGCGGGAAGGAGATGGAATTTAAATAGCTATGGCAGATCTCCCGAGATGCAACAACCCGTACCGAAGCAAATTATCATCCGTTAGTAAAAACTTGACCGATCTCTCTTTAGTGTCAATGACCTTCATAGTGTGGAAGATGAGATCAAGTGATGGATCTTTGTTTGGCCTCGGAATAATTGCAAGGAGTATTAAGTCTATTAAAAATCCCACATCAACATATTAAATCTCAACGAGTAAAAGATAAGACTTACCCCTCGTCATCCAAAGATGATTAAATCCCTCAGGACACCTAACGAAAAAATATTGGGTCTTGAATTGGGACAGGTTACTTTGAAGCTGTAGCATGATTTTGTGGTTTCTTTGAGCCTCGATGATCACAAGGGACATACATTCGTCTCTCTTCTTGAATGAGAGGAAATATCTCAACTCATCAAAACTTGGGGCACGATTGAATTTTCGCATAAGTAAAACGTGAAGGCAGGTCAAAATCGCGTATCCGTTGAGGTGAATCTAAAACAGAGCAATTCACAAGTTCAGAAGAGTCTCTCTCAAGAAGTGATTGAAGGGGGGCACCGCTCCATTCAAGTACATGTACCAGTGGCAAGCGGTGTATCCCGAAGGTGGCATATATGCAAACTCATTTTCGATGGAAGGCGTATGTTATCATCTCGAATGCCATGTTGTAAACAAATGTTATGGAGAATTTAAGCAAAGATTATGGAGGAAGCTCTCTCCAGAGGGTTAAGTAGAACTCTAAAGTTTGGAGGAGTTAGATCCACAACCGAACCAATTGGAACTAATTGACCATATTCAGCTGGCGGTGCTGAAGAAGTAGGCGCTATACTGAAACCATTTGTGAAGATGTAACCGATGTCGATTCGGCTTCTGAGAGTGCCTGACTTCCTCCACTGGATTTACGATGAGATGATGGGTGCTTCATTCTAAACAATAGAACTTGTATCAAATGCGGTCAGGTAATTCTATTTATAACTAAAAGTCCCCCTACGCTTAACACTTGAATTCCAAAAAAATATCGATTTATGCCGACACATCAGATTTCAAGCATTGACTAGGGCAAGAGCAGTGTGTTATCTATGTGGGATAGGCTTGATAACCTGAGCAACTACAAACGCTCTATCCTATGTAGGTAGTTCACTCATAGCGAAGAAAGAGAAGAGCTTTTCGTATCATTCATTAAAGTTTTTTCTCCTACACTAACCCATTATCGATCAACGATCAATAATGGATCCGCTATCTGAAGCAACATGGAAAGCTCTTCCTATTCCTGGCACACCGACTATGCAATGATAGGACCAATCCAAAGTGAGCAATTGTAATCAATGGGTCCACATTAAGTATAGAATTCTCAACATAAGTCGATTTCAGTTTCTTGAAAAGTGATAACAGCATGAGCTACATACGAGACGCTACACTAAGCTATTATCACCTCCTAGAAAAACCAAAATCAATCCGCAAGACGCCGTATCGGATCAACTATGTGACTCGGTGCAAGTTAATTCTGATTCTGTGGACGAAGATAGCAAAACATGTCAAGCACCGAGGCAAAACCCGAGCTTCGTTCCGTGAAGAACTCAAAACTCGATTTACTACCTTCTTCCACAAAATCGCAATCTACTCGAATTCTCCATTGCATCCGTCACCAACACAACTTCATCACCAAATCGCTAAACAAATGCCAAAATCCACATCACCCACCTCTAGTCAAAATTCAAAAGGTGAACATGGTCGAACTTAGGTTATTGGCGATCCAAGTGGGCAAGGTCGGCGGCGGTCTAAATAGACAGTGTTTCAAAAGCTAAGGGTTATATCAAGGCGACGGCGAAGACCAATGTGGTCAATGGCAAGAAGCTTCGACGGTGGAGATCAACAGTGGCGACGGTGGAAGCGAATTTAGGGTTTGAAGACTTTTGATCGGGTCACAAGGCAAAAAGCTCGACTCGCAAGTGAAAATATGGAATGGTGGAAGGTCAGCTCATATGAAGTTAAATAGGAGACTGCGCAGAAAATTCTGCTAAGTCCTTGGATCGCTAGCGATCCATCAAGTTGCAGTTAATTTTCTTCATATTTACCAAGCATGATCTAAACGTTGTTTGCAAGCATTTGGAAAGTTGTGGGATTGAAATTGATTTATCATTACTAGCGATGACGCATCAAATCGAAACTCAATAGACGGATGAATATCCAAAGCTAAATTCGCATGATAGCCTCAACACGATCAATTGAACTTTACGAAATGGGAACTCGGAAGTAATTACTTCAAGAGCATACCTTGTTTCCAATGAAGACATACTCTGTGGGGCAAATGTTAACTAGGTTTTTCCCAATAGAATCCAAAGGAAGTTAGAGCATCCACGATAGGACGAAACAACTCAAGTATCAACCAAAAGAACCAGGAGAAGGAACCAAGAAAGGCTCAAGAGAGAAAAAACAAAAATAGCTTAAGAGGATGGATCACTAGCGGTCCATCACCCATGAATCGCTAGTGATCCATGAATATTGCTCATGGGACAACCATTCTTCTTGCATCATGATCTAATATGTTTTCTAGGAACATCTGCCAAGTTTCATGATATTCCAAGCAAGCCAGTTCGAGAAGTGGGCATTGATCTGATTCTAGTAAAAGTTCGATGTAACTTGTACATAAACCATCATAAAAAAAGGCATCTAGTCATGAAATTGCATGAAGAGTACCAACATAAGGCAAGGAACAAGATCCAATCGAAACGAGTTGAAAATACCCTAACCGCATGGATCGCTAGCGATCTATCATATTAGGTCATATCGCTATGAAACTTTGGGAGAATCTTTGTACCTTCAAATGAAATCTCCTGGCAAAGCGGCCTAGCCCAATAGCTCTCCAGTCCCTATAAATACTCACCCATCTGCAACATAAAGAGAATCTTCTGGACTGGCTACTGGAACTCTGCAAAAACTATTATTCACTCTTATCTTCCCTCATAACAGTCATCTAGGGGTTCATTGTGATTCTCCAGTGAACTCTTGCACTTGTGACTTGATCTAACTTAGGAGATTCAATCAATTCAATCATATTATAATCCGGTTCAACTTGTAACAACAGTCAATTAATAGAAAGTTATAAAGTGGACGTGGGCTTCATTAACAGCCGAACCACTATAAAAATCTTCTTGTCTTTTTACTACTTCTGCTCTTTTTACATATATTTTCTATATTATTGCTCTGTGAGAAAATGACTGGTGCTTTCACACTCAATTCAAGGCATTGATCCATTTTTTGGGTTAACAATGTCGAAGGCATAAAATTGGAGCAAATTAGAGTTTGGAGCTGAAGAAATTTGATATAAAAGTCGAATTGCAAATCGTTTACATATCTAGGCACTGGAGCGAACGATGAAGCAGGGTGTTTATAGATATGCTGGAGTTCTCATGCATATTTTGCAAGGCACAAACGAACTGTTTGCAGCCTAGCCTGCCAAAAAAGAAGCAACGGATTGGATCACAACAGGAAGTAGTGAGGTGATTTGCTGAGCGATAGCAAAAAAAAAGCGATTTGTGGTGGCGACGCCAGATCCAAGGCATTTTTGGTGTTGCGGTTGTTTTATGATTTTAGGAAAAGGCAGATTGATGTAGTCCAGATTGGAGAGTGTGTATGATTGTGCGGATTTGGAATTGAGAGGATTAAAACCAAAGATTGGTAAATCATCAATGGATAAAAGCTAGGAAGAAGAAAAGGCAAAGTAATGGTCAATTGAGTTTGCCATTGGGTATGTTCTAATATGCATAGTTTTGGATAAAGCCAAACCATGATCGGTCATGGTCTAAGGTTTCAAAGGTCGAACCGATCGAACCGTCAAAACCGTGCACTTGCTTTTTTTGATTAAATAAATCATTTCACAAAAAGGGTATATAACACTCTAAATTATATAAATATGTATGGCACCAAATCATGTATTAATACACTAAATAAATCATTTCACAAAAGAAGGCAGGAACTTGGCCAAACTACCTGTAGATATAAAAAATAGGGACAGTTTGGCACAGATCCCTAATAAGTTTCAAAATACACAAAAACCCCAGTAAAAAAAAGTTTGTAAATTAGGTCCCTAGAATTAAGTTACCGAATAATGGCATACACTTATGCAATTATTCGGTGAATAATTGCAGACATTTGTGCAATTATATCAAAAAATTGTAGACATTTCCATAATTATTCACTGAAAAATTGCGGAAATTTCTGCATTTTTTTCAAAAAATTATGGAAAATTCTGCAATTATTCATTTTCAAAAATTTACGGAAAATTCCGCAATTATTCACCAAAAAAATTGCGGAAATTTCCGTAATTAGACACCGAAAAAATTGCATAAATTTATGCAACTTTTGGATATAATTGCATAAATATCTGCAATTATTCAGTGAAAAATTGCATAACTATATGCAATTACTTAGTAATTTAATTCTAGGGACCTAATTTACATACTTTTTTTACTGGGGTTTCTGTGTATTTTGAAACTTATTAGGGACCTGAGCCTAATATTCACTAAAAAATATGTATGGCGCCAATAGATTAGCGACTACCATCTTATTTTATGTATGGCATCAAATATGTACAAAAGAAATAAACCTGAACTATACAATATTCATGATAACCATACTAAAAAAGCAGTACCCCATACCAAATAACACCAGCAACCATAATAATATTAAGCATGTTAGTTGCAATTTACAATCTAGGAACTCAAAATACAACCCTACCCAGTAACAATATACAGTCTGGGAACTCAAAATACTATCATACCCAATAGGCTAGTACATTAACATATAAAAGCAATGCTTAATGTTTGCATTTTCAACTACAAAATAATGAAAATAAACTAATATCAAATGTTCATCGTCTATGGTGACGATCTAGTACTAGCTCTACCATCTTCAACTTCTTATAACAATGTTGTATATGACAGTGATGGATTAAAATTAAACATTTTTACGTCGTTGTTATCTTCTTGTAAGCCTGCTTCACTACCAACCATATCAATGTCATTAGCCACTATAGTATTATTATTATCATCAATATCAACCTCTAAATCATCCGAGGATGCTTCTAGACCAATACTATCATGTTGCGTGTTGGCATTTCAATTGCCATCTACAAGATATAAAAAAAATATCCATCATTTATCTAATATATCTAACATTAATATAAATCAAAATTTTGAGTTCTCATAACACAAACAAGATATTACCTCCTTCATTATACAAACATCAATTTCCTCAATCGTCAACAAAGGAGGTTCTTCATCCATGACCCATATGTCATTTTCGTCAAACTCTTGTACCTCTATCCGAGTCGAAGATTATAATGCACGAAAGCTAAATCATTCAATCTTTGATGTTCTAAACAATTTCTTTTTTTTTTGAATGAATGTGTTCATAAACACTCTAGTTCCTCTCAATTCCAAAGGAGCTACAAGTTTGACTCATCGCTCGAATTGCCAACTTCTTCAAATTTGGTGTGTTTGTTCCATATATCGATCACCACTTGTCTAAATTTAGATCATATTAAATATTATTAACGTAGTATAATAATTCAGAATATTTGAAGTTTAACTATTTACCAGGACGCATATGTGAACGATTGTGAATGGCCGAGTTCCTACAAAAATCACTATATGCATTCTTATAAAATTTAGTTTCTTTTGTAAGATTCTAGCCAAATCTAGATTGCCATTTGTATATTTCTCAATAACATCTAAAATAGTAAAACTGATGTATCATAGAACCACTTTGCAATGGCTAGATCCACTGCATCCTTTACTGCTTAGCCTTGAAGTACACTTTTTATAGTTGGTTGACAACCAGAGGTGGTTCTTGGCATAAATCGAGGACTCAATAGATTGTTAGAACCTGAAGGTTGTACGCTAATAGATGTTAATCTTTCCTTGAACTAGAAGGTAAATCGTCTTCTTATTCATTTTGAAAAGCACGATCCCTAGCATTTTTCACTGTAATTTTCTTCTTAGAAACATCTCTGCTTTCAACATTCAACTTCATTACATGTTTAACTTCATCAGTCACACGTGTACAAGATACACATCCTCCTTCGAATAGACCCAGAAATATGATATTTGAAGCGATGAATCCCTCCCCCTTTGAAAACTTTATTGCAAAACACACACTTTTTTTTAATGTACATTAACTATTGTTTCTGTGTAATATCGCCATGCAGGATCAATTTTAGCTCTACTTGATTGACGAATGGTGCTTTCAATGCTATGAAGATTAGATGCTTCAGCCAAACTTATATTAGATAAAATTCTATTACTATTTAAAAAACAATAGCATTGTCAATAGTTGCCAAAGTGAAGTATACTAAATTACATAGTCATGATTACTAAACCCCCTATCAATGTTGGAAAATAGAGAGCTCGTTTTAGTTATGTGCAGGAACCATAGGCAATGACAAATGATGTTTGCACTTGTGCTTCTAAGTAAACACTTATTTGTTTTCCAACATATTCTTCATTTTATTTTTTTAGCTGCTACGTATAAAACACACTAACAAAGTGCATAAAATTCTAATACTAAACTTTGTTGATTCTAACAGCTACGTAGTTTTTAGTTTCTAGCATACTAACAATATGCATCTCATCATGTTTGTTTGCATATTTTACAAAATTCTAATATAGTGGTAACAACAAAGTGAAGATCTATAATTGGGGAATCATAGTTTACACAACGATTAAATCAAAGGGAGCGATACCTACTGGATCTCGAAAATTGGCCGCCACGTGGGCAGTTTAGTTGCGAGTCTTGCGTCGTGCTGTCGAATTTAAAGTGTAGGGTTTCAAAGTAAAAGAATCCGGTGAGAAAACGATGAGAATATGAAACTGGAAAGTGAGAAATTAGTCTTCAGTCTTCACATTATTCAATTTTAGAACCGCATTTTAAGGTTGGGTTCAAGATTTTTTATCGGGGTTATATGTTTAAACCATGGGTCCAAGCATGCGCAGGGTTATTTCATTTTGGAGGGACCGTAACACTTTAGGGTTCAAGGTTAACCACAATCAGACCAAGGTTGGGTTGGGTTTTTAAAACAGTGCTATTATGTATTGGTTGTTAGGCATTTGATATTTTTATGTTATTCATATGATTTTTGTATCCATAGAATAATTCCCTTCTTATTGGATATATGATACCATTATGTTGGTAGCTGATAGTCGTTGACATTTCAGACCTATATTTAATATTGGATATGTATATTTGGTGCACCTTTATTTGACAATGAACATTTACATTCTTACCGGAGGTTGTTATTGATATGTTTAAGGTGTGATGTAGAGTGGATTATTATATTAGTTAAATCATAATTGTTAGGTTTGTTAGAATTTAATCCTATTATTACACACCTTTGTTTGTTGAGTATTTATGGTTAATTGGGCATTAGATCTTTATTAGGTAATAACTATCTAATTATAGAACTCGATGTTATAAATAAATAATTGTGTAGATTAAGGTTAAATTATTAAAAAGTACGGTTATTATTTATGAATTTTTAGAGAAATTCATTAATAATAATAGTGAAATGGTTTAAGTTGAATTTAAGAGAAACAATTATTAGTTGTAGAGCAAGGAGGAATTTAATAAAGAATGACATATTTGATTAAAATTAATTGGAGTTAGATACTATTTTAAGATAAATAACTATTTTATAGTGACTACTTAAAACTTAATATTTTGAGGTAAGTAGAGATAATACAATTAAACTATATTGTTATTAATTTAAAATCAATATTAGGCAACAATTATTATTAATAGATTTGAGTAGTTTAGGACAAATAATTATGACGAGTATTATAATGAGAATAATTATGAGTCATTGGATATATATGTAAATCAATAACAATAAAATGTTTTAAGATTAGTTTGAGATAAACTATTATTACTTTGGGATAAATAATAATAATATGGCTTTAAGATACTTTAAAGTGGAATTATATTGTGCACCATGTAATGATATGTGGTTTTGAGACGTCTACTATATATTTTTATCTTTAGGATAAACATTAGTACATATTTTTCAGTTATTTAAAGTTTGGCATTATTGCTTTAGATAAATAATAATATTATGTAATTGAGATACCTTGAATAATAATAATGAAACTATGGTATTTAAGAGGTTTTAAGTGAAATATTTTTGAGGAAAATGAGTGATCATCTCAAATAGAAGAGCACTCGTGTAATTTTATTCTATACTTAAAAAAGGAGCTACTAATAAGCTTGGTAGGAAGCAAACCACCCTTCTCTAACAATGAAAAAGAAAATAAAGCCCCTTCCTAAAACTAGACTGTATTAACCCGCCTTTTTAATCCTTAGAAGTCGACACTAATATATCCACGGTATTCACATGTCGAACATCCAAGTGTCGGAAAGACATATCTTTTGGACGAAAGAAAGAAAGACAGAACAGAATCTCATAAAAACGTGACGAGGAACATATAATATATAGATGTTCTTTACAAAAGAAAAACTGAACTTTAATATATATACATCAATCAGAGTACAATGATCATATCATCAGCCCTGGACAGTTATAACAATATGTCCTTATTATTGTTGATAACTACAACAAGAACAAACATCGGAAGATAACAAAAATACGAAAGTACATCTTGGAGGCATACATCTCGTCTCTTGAAAGCACCAAAGTGTCCAACTAAATCTGGAAAATATGCTCAAAACCCTATTGAAATAAAGGTACTTCATAAGACCAGGCCGCATTTAAAACACGGGCAGGTTTTTACCTTATGATAACCAAAACATTTCTATAGAAAATCCAATGATATTATAATAACGTCTAGGATACAAATACATGTTAATCATAGCCGAAATTGCAACACTAATTAATTCCAACATAATGGGTATACAACTAAAATCATAAAGGCACATGGTGGAGATTGGATTTCCAACATGGCAAGGTAAGGGACTACCTTCCGTATAGTACACCTCTAAGTAAAATTTACCGAAGGTCCACAAGAACTTCTTGCACCCCTGCTACATAGAGTTGGCTACCCCTTTAACATGACATGCCAGATTACATCATTACCTGGGACCAAGGCCCAAAAAAATGTGCATCCTCCTTGGCCCTACTCCTTGCGCGCATACCAAATCCGTAAATACCGACTCCAAATCTGAGGAATTATGCTCCTAATGGTAGCGAACCACATAGCTCTATTGCATCCCCTGTTTTAGTCATTATTGGGTTATGAGACTTTTGAGGTTGCATTTTATCTTTTCCTCTTAGCAATTCCCACTTGGAAGCAGCACTGCCCTCCAGGCATCAATGGAGTGTTAGCACTCATCCATATAAGTTGTTCAGGATAAGAACAAACCGATAGTACTACTTCTACTACATCCATTTTGGAATCACCCTCGGGGTTAGTAGTAAGTAGCCCTTGCACTCTAATAGCTTGATTCCAATAGCTCGAACCTCTTCCAAAATGTAGAACATGCATATGGTTTTGGAGTGGTTACGGTATAGAGTCATCTCATATAAGTACACTCTTCCCGCTTAGCGGTTGCCCCAAAACCAAATTAATAGTTCTAGTAAACTCAACGTCGATTCTTTAGAAATAATCAGACAATATATAGGAATAGAGATCACCTCCTAACCATTTAAGTGGACGGATCTCCCTATCATTTGTCTTAAGAGAACAGAACAAAAATTACACGCACAATACATCATCATCGAAGATGACTGTGCCATGTAACTCACGTTTTTCTCCTAGATATTTCCAGAGTTATATCCTTCGGTGTTAATTAGGGAATTGCTTCCCTATCACCAAAATTAAGAAGGATTATTTAGGCCAAGATTTGGTAGTCGGTTATTTAACTAACAAATGAAACAATAAACAATCACATATTTAATTTCATAGGAAACTAAACTCGCTTAAGCCCATAAACAACCACTAAGCCTCTTTAATTAATATTTTATTAATTAAAACACTATGTAAATACTTGGAAAATGTTGCCATATGCTTATCTCAATGGTATAAATATATCCACAAAACACTATATTTAAATACTTAGGAATATAGCCATATACTTATCTCAACAATATAAGTATATTCACAAAAACAAGGAAGATTTCATATTTTTCCAACCCATATAATATTGGGTCAAAAACAACTACCATTTAAAACATTGTTTACTACAAACCCAAACGCTTATCCTTTTTATAAAATCATCCCATATTTACAAGTCTTTTTTTATAAATCCTTTTTATCAAATTCCCTTAAAAACTCCTTTTATTTAATTTAAAATATCCCTTTTTATAAGTTTCTTTCCATATCTACAAACTTCTTCTACATAAATAACATATATAAATATATTCTTTTATATATAAACACAACTTATAAATCACCAAAATTGTATGTAAGACTCCTTTGATAAATCTCACATTTATTTATAATCCCCTTTCTCTTATTCAAAACATTTCTTTAAACCAATTACTAAATATTTATTAAAATACATTAATAATTCCAAACCCTTCTTAAATAGATTTTATAACTTTTCTAAATCGCACTTGAAAGGAGTTCCAAAAAATATCAAGGTAGATAATTCTTCCCATGTAAAGAAGTTATAGAGTTTCAAAACTACATCCATAACGACTATCGCTATATGGACCAAAACTTTTACCTTGTTTATAATTAAATAGCATTTATGCTCCATTCCATTTTATTTATAAATATCATTATAAATCCTTTCCATTTTATTTATAAATATACTTTATAAAAATTTACTTTATTTATAAAATACCATCTATAAATCCGTACTATTATATTTATAAAATATCATTTAAAATCATCCCCTTTGTTTATAAAATATTTTTTATAAACTCTTTTACTAAATCACTTTATTAACGTAAAAAAATTTAATTAAATCATTTAATTAACTTTTAAACATCATTAATCATAATGATTAATTTTCTTTAAATACCATAATTAAATAATTAATTAACTAAAAATATCATTAATAATTAATTAACTTTAACCTCATAAATCAAATAATCAACTTCGACCTCATTAGTTAATGAACTTAAACCACTTTGAGTAATATAAATAAATAAACCTTAAACCATTTTATTAAATAACAAATCAACTAAAACATTTTATTAAAGCAATTAATTAATCTTAAAAACATCTTAGTAAATTATTAATTAACTTTAAACAACATTAATGATATAGTTTAATTAACTTTAAACCTTATTAATTAAAATAATTTAACAAACTTAAAAACATCCTTATTTAAATAAAATTAAAATAATAATTAAATTTAAACATTATTAAATAAAATATAATGGACTTTAAAACATTGTTAAATAAAATTTAATTATCTTTAAAACAATTTCAACTAAGATAATTATCAACTTAAAATATTGTGCAAACTGAGGCTTAGCTATCACAATGGTACTTAAACAAGCTACCATTTGTTCTCATATCTCAAAGGGGTTATATGTCAATGTCATGTTTAATACGACATTTAACAATTGACAATTGATAGTTAATTAACTATCCAATCCACATTAATTAATCCAATTATTAATTAATTCCACAAATTAACTTCTTGCTTTGCAAGTACAGAACGAGGATTTATTCTGCTCAATAGATGTCCATAATAATGATTCAATTTAGTTTAACTTAACAGTGTTTTATTTGGCCAAATAAATATTAGCAATTTTGGGTATAAATATTTAATGACGTTATTATTTAAAATAATGTAATTAAATTTCTGTCTGTTTTAATCTATCATAATTATTAAACATCACAAACCTACTAACAAACTATACCACGACGTTATGCTTGTCAATACGAGTACAAGCAAGAAGTCGTGTGTAAAAGGGATGTCATACGAGCAAGTTGTGAAATTTTAAAATCTAACATACCAATTTATAAAATTAAATTAACATTTTGTAATAATTTCTCACCCAACCATCCCACATGGGCTCGGCCCAAAACCCGCTTCATAAACCCGACCCGCTTCTCCATCATCTTCTTCTTCCCTCCTCCGTCTTAAATTCAAACTTCTTGAAGTCATTTTCATGCATGACCTCCCACGACATCCACTTACCAACCCGAACCCACCACTAACCTCCCTTTGCCTTGCTCGTCACTCTCCACCCATCCATAACACCTCGCCCTTCCCTAATCAAAACGCGTTCCAACCGCTCCCTTCACGACCCCATCAAGTCGTGATCACCACCCAAGCACCAAACTCCTCCAAAACGTCACTCTGACATTCTCTTGCCTCCACTAAGCCAATGTTGACCTCCGAAGCCTCCATCTCCATCCACAACCTCGAAAAACGAAACCTTAGCTGATCATTGCATTCAGCCATGGATAAAACGAGCTCCTAAATCACAGTCAAACCCAACAAATCCAGCATAAAAACAAAGTTCTTGCCAAAAGAAACCTAATACAAATTTTTTCATGAGTTTTAATTAAGTGATGGTTTTGATTTGAATTTTGAACTTTACTGGAAAAAGGAAGACTTGAACTTGGTTTGCTGGAAAGATCACTGCATTTTTCTTTCTCCTTTTCTTTATATGTGTATGGCTCGGCCATTATTTACTTAAGCTACAGGAAATGAAAACAAAGAAGAAGAAAGGAACAGAAGAAAGAAAATGAAGAAGTAGAGAATGAAAGAGAGCAATCAAATGTGAAATGTTAGCTTGATTTATAACAAGGCAAATCCAAATCAAAAGTAGGTTATTACCCACAAGATAAACAAGGTTATCCAAGCTAACCAAGGTTTACAAGTACACATATATTTCTACTCAACTATCACATCTTAAGATTTTGACAAACCCTTTAATTATATTTTTATTAAATAATTCATATTATTATTATTTTAAAATTTTACCTTCTTATAATATGGTGGATAATAGAGAGGAATGAAATACATGGTGGGTTTTAGCATGTTTTATATACTTTTTTCATTTCATTACTTAAGGGATCTTTTGAATTCTCACATCCATCATTTCACACTTTTTTGGAATTTATATGTATTTTAAAATCTTATTATTATTAATACATGCTTTATTTACATAACTTTCCTTAATCAATTTGAATATTGTCTTTTAATATATAACTAAAGGCATTACAATCTTTTACAATTTGGTAGTTTGATAAAAGGTTAAAAATCCGAAAAACGATCCCCAGTCACAATTTCAGTTTTTTCCATTGAACTACCCATTATGTAAACAAGATTCAAAAATAATTTTTCTATAATTATAAATTAGAATAAAGTTATTTAATTACTTAAATCATAAATCAAATACTTAAAATAAATTAAATATTCACAAATCAAAGCGATAAAATTCCGGATCGTTACATCCTTTCCCCCTAAAAGAATTTCATCCGCAAAATTTCAACCCTATCCAATCTAGAAAACAAAACCATAAGTGCATAACATTTCATAAGTCCGTACAATAAACATAGATTACCCATACACGATACCTGGTTTAATCACTTACTGACATACATAACTTCTTTTTCGAACTAGTATCGCTCACCCGATTTCCTAATGCGGACTCCGATCAGGCTTCTTGATTAGGAAACCCTGTTCTCCTTGCATAGCCATATATTATGATAGAAAACCCCGGTTCCGTATCGAGGACCCTCGCCCAGTGTTCATTGTCAAAAATCAAGTGATAAATCCCTATTCGGTTCGGTGTGAATCACCTCAGAGTCATGTGCTCGAATCTCAAATGAAAAAACAGTTATGCAAGCAAAACAATCTAAGTACAACTTACGTACTTATTCTTATGGGTTATCCCTATACCAATTTCTTTTTATTATGAAAATTATCCATAAAAACTTAACTTAAGTTTATCAACACTTTCAAATTCGAGTTCTTATCCATAAATATCTTTTAAATCCTAAGAATACAAATTCCATATCATATTTGTTTTACTTAACTAAGGTGTTCAACACAAAAAATTGTTTTCAACTTACTATCCTTTTAGATTTATAATTTATCAATACTTATTTTCCCCAAATTTCAAAAAACAACATGTTTCAATTCCTATATAAATTTGGGAATTTACGACTGTCCAAAATCGTCGAAAATCCCATTTTCATTTTAACAATTGAAACTACCCAATAATTTATCATAATAAGATGCATAACCAACCTATCCTAATGCATAAGATACACGAGTTTATATAATACTTAACCAAAAACTTAAGAATTTTAAATACATGGGTCTTCTTTCTAATTAATTTGGAAAAATAACATATGCTTATAATTTCAGTATACCAATTCAGGATTTTCTTTTCAAAACAACTTGAAACAGAACCATTATAGTAGCAATCCATAACTTAGAAACTCGAAAGTGAATACCAATGATGCTGCAGTCATCACCAGAATTATTTTCTAGCGATCGAAGTGATTTCAGTGCCTCCTATATCGTTTTAAATTCTTTAAAATATTTATATGCATACATCTTCTAAAAACCTTGAAAAATAATTTGTTTCCAAAAGCACTGCCAATTTATGTTCTCAAATTCTTGATTTAAATCCATCTTATTTATAGACCATGTTTATAAATCATACTTATACAATTTCACTTTCTTATATAAATTCTTTTCACCATTTTATACCCTTGTTTATTATATTAAACAATTCTTATTAAAATTAGAATTTAACCCAGCATTAATACCGAACACCTTATAGTCAAACCGTGAAACTGAATTCACAAGGTGTTCGTTTTCAACGTTCCTCAAATTACTAGCTACCTAACCCATGCAGAAAAACAAAACTGCTCATAAACTGGATGAGAACAACCAATCAAACAATAAACGATAATAATTAAATATTATCATTCCCAAACACTTCATAAATTTATATAATAATTTTAGAAATTATTTCTTTATATATAAAATATAATTCTTGATAAAATTATTTTATTTACCAATTAAAACAACACTGTGTCGATTTGTCTTGCTCAAGTGTTCCAAATCCTTATCGATAATGATGATCAGACGTATCGCCAGAATTCATAAGCCACTCAACAGGCCAATCAACACAATATAAAACAATTTTTATAGCTCTAATAAATATGCTCTCTTATATATATACACACTCAAACTCAGTCTAGGGTGTTTCTAACCCTATCTCTAACGAGTTTACCCAAACAAAGTCAAGGTTCTTGCTTAACCTTCAGCTCTGAAACCAAATGTAACAACCCACCTTTTCGATCCTCAGAAGTCGACACTGAAACATCCACGGTATTCACGTGCCAAACATCCAAGTGGCGGAAAGTCAGATCATTGGGGTGAAAGAAAGAAAGACAGAACAAAATCTAATAAAAATGCGATGAGTACATATAATATACAAATGTTCGTAACAAAACAAAAAACTGAACTTTACTATACATACATCAATCGAAGTACAATGATCCTATCATCGGCCTTGAACGGTTATCACAATATGTCCCTACAATTGTTGATAACTACAACAAGAACAAACATTGGAAACTAATAGAAATATGAAAGTATGTCTTGGAAGCATCCAGCTCGTCTCTTGAAAGATCCAAAGTATCCAGCTAAATCTAGAACATACGCTTGGGCTGACCCGAGCATTATAGGAAAACAACGCCCGGGTCGGTTCGGTAAAACAGCGTGAGATACACAATCAAATAGATTACTATATGTTATAAAACCATTTTGGAATAAAGGTATCTCGTAAGACCAGAGCGCATATAAATACAGATGGGTTTTTACGTTACGATAACCAAAACATTTTTGTAGAAAATCTAGTGATATTACAATAATGTCTAGGATACAAATACATATTAATCATAGCCAAAATTCTTGTATTAATTAAATTCCAGCATAATAGGTATACAACCAAAATTGTAAAGGCACACAGTGGAGATTGGATTCCAACATGGCAAAGTAGGGACTACCTTCCGTATAGTACACTTCTAGATAAAATGTACCGGAAGTTCATAAGAACTTCTTGCACCGTTGCTACAAAAAGTCAGCTACCCGTTTAACATGACATGCCGAATTACATCATTCCATATGACCAAGGTCTAAAAAGATGTACACCCTCCTTGGCCCCACTCCTGTGCGCATACCAAATCCGTAAATACCGACTCGGGATATGAGGAATGATGCTCCTAATGGTAGCGAACCACGAAGCTCTGTTACATCCCCTGTTTTAGCCGTTACCATGTTATGAGGCTTGTGAGGTCACGTTTTACCTTTTCCTCTTAGCAATTGCCACTTGGAATGCTAACATTGCCCTACAGGCATCAATGTAATGTCAGCATTCATCCGTACGAGTTGTTCAGGATAAGAACAAACCTAAAGCACTATTTCTACTACATTCATTTGGAATCACCCTCATTATTAGTAGCAAGTAGCCCTTGCACTCTAATGTCTTGATTCTAACAACTCGAACCTCTTCCAAAATGTAGAACGTGCATATGATTTTGGAGTGGTTACGGTATAGAGTCATCTCATATAAGTACACTCTTCCTGTTTACCGGTCACCCCAAAACCAAATTGATAGTTCCGGTAAACTCAACTCCCGTTCTTCAGAAATAATCAGACAATACATAGAAACGTGGATCACCCCCTAACCGTTTAAGTGGACGAATCTCCCTATCATTTGTCCTAGGAGAACAGATAGAGATTTACATGCATAGTACAACATCATCGAAGATGGCTATGCTATTTAACTTACGTGTTTCTCTTAAATATTTTCAGAGTTATATCCTTCGGTGTTAAGGATTGAATTGCTTTCCTACCACCAAAATTAAGAAGGACTACTTAGGCCAAGATTTGATAGTTGGTTATTTAATTATCAAATGAAACAACAAACAATCACACATTTAATTTCATCAGAAATTAAACTCGCTTAAGCCCATAAACAACCACTAAGCCTCTTTAATTAATATTTTTATTAATTAAAACACTTTGTAAATACTTGGAAAACATTGCCATATACTTATCTCAATGGTATAAGTATATTCACAAAACACTATATTTGAATACTTAGGGAATATTGCCATATACTTATCTCAACGGTATAAGTATATTCACAAACCAAGGAAGATTCTATATTTTTCCAAACCATATAAGATTAGGTGAAAAACAACTGCCATTTAAAATATCATTTACTATAAACCTAGATACTTATCCATTTTATAAAACCATCCCATATTTATTAGTCCTTTTTTTTATAAATCCCTTTTATCAAATTCCATTAGAAACTCCTTTTATTTAATTTAAAATCTCCCTTTTTATAAGTTCCTTCCGTATTTGTAAACTTCTTCTAAATAGATAACATTTATAAATATATTCTTTTATATATAAACACAACTTATAAATCACCAAAACTATACATAAGACTCCTTTGATAAATCTCACATTTATTTATAATCCCCTTTCTCTTATTCAAAACATTTCTTTTAAACCAATTACTATATATTTATTAAAATATATTAATAATTCCAAACCCTTCTTAAATAGATTTGATAAATTTTCTAAATCATACTTGAAAGGAGTTCCATAAAATATCTAAGGCAGATAAATCTTCCCTAGTAAAGAAATCATATAGTTTCAAAACAACATCCATAGGGACTATCACTATATGAACTAAAACTTTAACCATGTTTATAATTAAATAGAATTTAAGCTCCATTCTCTTTTACATATAAATATCATTATAAATCCTTTCCATTTTATTTATAAATATACTTTACATATAATTAACTTTTAAACATCATTAATCATAATGATTAATTTTCTTTGAATACCATAAATTAAATAATTAATTAACTAAAATATCATTAATAATTAATTGATTAATTAACTTTAACCTCATAAATCAAATAATCAACTCGAACCTCATTAATTAATTAACTTAAGCCACTTTGATTAATGTAAATAAATTAACCTTAAACCTTTTTATTTAAATAACAAATCAACTAAAACATTTTATTAAAATAATTAATTATCTTAAAAACATCTTAGTAAATAATTAATTAACTTTAAACAACATTAATAATTTCAATTAACTTAAACTTTATCGATTAAAATAGTTTAACAAACTTAAAAACCTCCTTATTTAAATAAAATTAACATTAATATCTCATTAATAAAATAATAATTTTTTAAACATTATTAAATAAAATATAATGAACTTTAAAACATTGTTAAATAAAATATAATTATCTTTAAAACAATTTCAATTAAGATAATCATCAACTTAAAATATTGTGCAAACTGAGGCTTAGCGATTACAATGGTACTTAAACAAGCTACCATTTGTTCTCATATCCAAAGGGAATCATATATCAATGTCATATTCAATACGGTTAGGCTACCAAGCTTCTAGCACTCAACAATTAATAGTTAATTAACTATCCAATCCACATTAATTAATCCAATTATTAATTAATTCCACAAATTAACTTCTTACTTGGAAAGTACAGAACGATGATTTATTCTGCTCAATAGATGTTCATAATAATGATTCAATTTAGTTTAACTTAATAGTGTTTTATTTGGCCAAATAAATATCAGCAATTTAGGGTATAATAATTTAACAACGTTATTTTAAAATAACGTAATTAAATTTCTGTCCGTTTTAATCTATCATAATTTTTAAACATCACAAGTCCGCCAACAAACTATACTACGATGTTGTACTTGTCAATATGAGTACAAAGCAAGAATCCATGTGTAAAACAGATGTCATACGAGCAAGTTATTAAATTTTAAAATTTAATACGCTAATTTATAAAATTAAATTAACATTTTTTAAAAGATTTCCCACCCAACTATCCCACATGGGCTCGGCCCTAAACCCACTCCATAAAGCCAACTCACTTCTCCATCATCTTTTTCTTTCCTCCTCCATCTTAGATTCAAACTTCCTAAAGCTAACAAACCTAGCATAAAAATGATGTTCTTGCCAAAAGAAACCCAATACAATTTTTTTTCATGATTTCTAATTAAGTGATGGATTTGATTTTGAATTTTAAACATTACTGGAAAGAGGAAGACTTGAACTTGGTTTATTGGAAAGATCACTGCATTTTTTGTCTATGTGTGTGGCTTGGCCATTATTTACTTAAGCTACATGAAGTGAAAACAAAGAAGAATAAAGGAACATAAGAAAGAAAATGAAGAAGTAAAGGATGAAAGAGAGCAATCAAATGCGAAATGTTAGCCTGATTTATAACAAGGCAAACCCAAATCAAAAGTAGGTTATTACCCACAAGATAAACAAGGGTATCCAAGCTAACTAAGATTTATAAGTACACATATATTTCTACTCAACTATCACATCTCAAGATTTTGATAAACCCTTTAATTATATTTTTATTAAATAATTCATAATTTTTTTTAAATTTTACCTTCTTATAATATGGTGGATAATAGAGAGGAATGAAATATATGGTGGGTTTTAGCATGTTTTATGTACTTTGTTCATTTCATTACTTAAGGGAACTTTTGAATTCTCACATCCATCATTTCACACTTTTTTGAAATTTATATAATTCTTAAAATCTTATTATTAATAATACATGCTTTATTTACATAACTTTCCTTAATCAATTTGAATATTGTCTTTTAATATATAACCAAAGGCATTACAACCTTTTACAACTTGATACTCCGGTAAAAGGTCAAAATCCGGAAAACGATCCCCGGTCACAATTTCAGTTTTTTTCATTGAACTACCCATTTATGTAAACAAGATTCAAAAATAAATTTTCTATAATTATAAATTAGAATAGAGCTATTTAATTATTTAACCATAAATTAAATATTCATAAATTAAAGCGATAAAATTTTTGGTCATTACATTGACTCATGAAACTACTATAGGAGCCAAATATGTGAAGGAAAATAACCAAAAATAGGTCTAAGAGAGCTAAATAACTAATATTGATAACCCCCCCTCCCACGGAAATAAACCAAATCATATGTAGAAAATCGGGAGGCACCAATGTAGGTCCAAAAACATCATCAAGCAAAATTACCAAGAGGAATAGCCAAAGCGTCATCAAGCAAACAAAAGCCACAACAAGGCCAGTGGGAAGGATCAAACCCAACAGACATTTAGCCACATGCACTCTATTATAGCAGGCTAGTGCAGTGACCTCTAATGGCAAAAAACACTCGACAAAAGACATGAGTACTACGCACGTGTGTGTGTTTATACAAACTAAAGATATATATATATATATATATACATATATATAGTAAAATAGACATAAGGACAAACTTAGAAAACAAATTAGGTTGAAGGACAGTAAGTTTTTTTCTAGACTGAAGAAAAATGCTTGTTATAACTGGCATTTTGTATAGTGTAAACCTAAATATAATGCTAGTTATAACTAGCATTTTGTATAGTGTAAAAGTTGGATATAATGTTAATTATAATTAGCACTTGTCTTTCAGCCTAAAAATAAAACTTGATGTTCTTCAGTCTAATTTTTTTTCAAAGTCTAATACATTTGCGATTATTGAAAAACAAGGGCAGAAGTAAGTAGGCGTGTGAGCCCAGTAGATCAAAATTAGTTGCTTATCAAGAATAAAATGTTCCTATAGTTATCTTCATTAAAAGTATCCATTAAGTTGTTATTATGAACCGTTAGAGATATCTATACGTCTTTTTATTTGTTAAGAAATTCCTTGAATTAAATATTTTTAGCTAATTTATAACTAGGGTTAGCTACCCAATTGTGAATGAATAATGCGATGGATTAAATCAGGTCATCAGAGGAGGTTTTTGCATTACTAAACATTCTTTGGTTCCTTTCCAACCAATTATACCACTAGTAATAGTAAAGATGGTATCATGTAGGATTCTATATTCTTTACCCCTTTGAAACCTTAGGATATTCTAGTGGCCCTCACAGTTAAGGTTATTGTTTGTTATGTTTAAATCAAAAGTGTAAAGAACGTTAATAATAGTTTTTAAGAAGTTTAATGTCAGCTAATATTAATATAATTTTGAAATAAGTCATAAAGTAGTTCTTATATATTTGAATATTAATGACCATTATATTTTTTAGATAAGTAATAATATGGTTTAAAGTATTTGAAGTTAGATGTTCTTATTTTTTATGATGGGTAATATTATTACGATTTTGGGTCACTCTAAGTAAATTACTGCCACTTGAACAAAATAATAATAAAGCGATCTAAATATTGTAGACCTGAATTATTATATCTTGAAAAATGAATGATAATAAAGTGATTTGGAAGCAATTAAAGTGAAATATTGGTTATAGGATTATTAGTTCTGATGTTGTTAGATTTAGACTATACCAGTATTTATAGCTCTGTTGGAATTTACTGCCACCGAGTGGCGTTGCTTGTTGAAATTTTAAGTCTGTTCATATAAATTGTTGACAAAAATAATCCATTAAGTGTTTTCTACACTGAAATAATATATGAGATGTTGCAGTGTATGTCAAATAGTAGTTGACAATATTTACTATATATGCTTTAATAACATCTTTATTATATTATTTTTTATGTATTTAGATTGAAAAGTATTTGTGAAACTACTATCAATTATTGGTGCATAAGTGGGATGTAGCTAAAAATTGTGGTGCACTTATATTATTGGTGGTTGTATTCTAATATGGTACACATATTATGTTGTTTGGTGTGTATCTAGTAGAGTTCAAAAATGTACACATTGGCTTGATTAGTGCTATAGCTAATATTAGGATTAGTACACTTGTGTGCTATAAGTGTTCAACTAATGCTTCGAGGTTAGTATACTTATATTAATGGACCGAGCATTCAGATGTGTTGATATTAGAGATTGATATTTGGGGTTGATGTTAGATGTAGATAGGAAGTGTGTGATACTGACCTTTTATTATTATGATATTATTACCCCAACGTTGAGGATACTTGACTTTAGATAGCATGATAGTATGTGATGTTTTCTATTATGCTCATAATTATGGTTAGTATGCTAACAAGTTTGGATATTGGTGGAGGATGGGAGTTTGGGCTCAGAGTGTTTAGTCCCGATTCACTCTCATGTTAGCATTAAGAGGAGGGTTAAGAATAAGTAGAAGTTTGACTCGACCTAGTTGGTGGTTGTTGCACTGCCAACTACTTTCTCAAGAACTGTCTCCTTACATGATTAGCGACTGCCTCTAAGTGACTATATCCTAAAGACACTACAAAAATGTCTCAACTCGAGCACATCTTGAGTGATCATGTCTCTTTAAGCACTGCTTTAGCAATCATCTCCTTAATAAACATGCGAAAACACTCTTTCTATGCCATTTTATCTCGAGCATCTCACTCTCGAGCATGTCAATATGTAACCCATTGTAAGCGAGCATCTCCTTTCAAGTGCCTCTTGTTGAAATATGTAATACAATATACGTAAATTGCAGAAAATTCCATCATGTTCTCTCTGGAAAAGAGGATGCGTGACGACTGCCCCCTCACCTTCGGTACCTAACAAACATAAAGTGCGCTACTATGGCACCCGACAAATGTAGAGCGACGCTTAGGGGTAAAATAACTAATAGAGAACAGAACCTATTGTATAATTCATACCACAGTGGATAAAATATAATAACAACATAAATACAAAATAGGCGATATAGATAAATATAACCAAATGAACCGATACAGAATAATAGAAAGAGTATGGTCCATAGTGGTTATACAAGGCAAATGGAATAGAGTTCATGCATCCAACATCAACTAAAAGAAAATCGATCCTTTATAGTAGTAATAAGCATTTATAAAAGCTCACAACGGAATAACAATATGCTCAAATAAAAATATAGATAAGCTTCAGTCTATTGGTCATACTCTGAATAACTCAATGCACTAATGTCAGACCTACTATCTAGTCTACTCATTTAAGAGTATCCAAGATGATAAGAAGCAAAACATAAAACCTCAAGCCAGACAACAGCTGGTGTGAATGATTCATATACCTCAAAATACTATAAAAGTCCATATAGTAAAAGGAACAACTAAGTACAAAGAATCATACCTACCCTATCCCCGTATCTAACAAGTTAGCATATAACATCAACATATGTGGGTGTACTACAAGTCAAAGTACGATATGGGGTGTCTAGGTCACTAACATCGAAAGTACCTACATCGTGTGACATCCATATCAAACGTAGCAACCATCAAACCATTTCACATCCTACATTGTATCTTTGGATATATGATAACTCATATGGCCACATCCTATTGCCAGAGACTGCATCCTCATCTCAGTTTCCCCCATGCTCGAATCCATGCTACTTTTCAAGTCCAAGATACCGGACTCACATCCTACGAGTTCGGGGTAAATCATCGTCCTAAGATCCAGGGTCACGTCATATGATTCATGTGAGCATCCTCACTAACACCTTCTATACGAGCACATAAAGAAACCTCTGAGTTACCAATGATCCCTTTAGCATACGTCTAATAGAATACGTTGTAAGTCCGACTCCACAAGTCCCCATCGTCGAATTTGTCTTCTTGGACCGTCATCACAACCTCCATTGTAGAGTTGTCATTGTTTGGAACTTCTTTGGACTACCATCGGAAGTCACATAACTCCATTATCTTAGACCTAAAATAATCTTTCTACTTCCTTATGTTGTCTTTGAAGTAGATCTCCCGTCATTCCATAAAGAATTAGCATTGTTCCTCGACATCATCGTATCAATCAGTTTTGGCCACATCTTTCGAACCAAGGTCAACTCAACACATGGTCACTTCTCCACGCCTCCCCATGCAATCCCTTACCACCTTACCAACTATAGATCGATTGACATTGAGCCGTATGTGTCAGTCCTGATCTATACAGTACAGACCGTCTTCACTCCCCTAGGCTTGCCTCCAAGTCATCCTTAGGTTCTTGCTTTCATAGCCCAAAGTAGTTGCCGTGAAATCTCCAAGCTTCAAGTGGATCGATGGTGTATCCATGGGATGGAGTGGTGGTGTATCCATCTCACTTCTCCCTTGCTCCATTTCGAAGTCCACCACATGCTACTTCGAAGTAGAAACTATCCTCCTCTCCATCTCCACTTATGTGCATTTTTGCACTTAGGACTCCCAAAAAGGTTCGATGCTACCCATATAGTTCGCTATTGATCCATACAACTTAGAAAAAAATTGTCTAAGTTATTCGTCCAGCTTTCCTTCTCAATTCCAATCCATTTTGATGCTTTGTTTTGCATGATGTCTTCAGATCTGCATTGATACTCCTCCAATAACTCAAACTCTACTTTATCTGTTCTTTCCATCGATTAGAGTCTCTATCGTTTGTGCAACCATCATTAAATGACCCATCTCTTTGTCCACTCCATATGCACAAGACTCTGTTCTTATGGATCATCCCTGACTAAATTGCCTTTGACCGGTGTTCTAAACCAAACAATAATACAAACTTATATACAACCAAGTAATACTTACATACATCACAAAGAAAACATCCATATCAACAATTTTAGGCTCAACATCAAATTATCCTAAATCTAGCCTATCGTATAAAATAAGTACCCATAAGAACATATACATAGAATCCATCAAAATTTCATCTTTAAAATTTAAATTCATATTTTAAACTGAAGTAAATCTAGGTCTATTAAAAATAATATTTTATCTCTGAAAATACTTTTAAAACATTGTTTATTACTGGGTCAACAAATATAGTAAAGGAGGGATATTGATCACTCACTTAAATGAAGAATCAACCAAAAAATTACTACATAATTGTATATCCGATTAGCATAGTGGGTACACGGATCCTAGAGCTCTCATTCTTGAGATACTCTAAATTCCCTTTATTAGTCTCATCTTAATCACTCAATTAGGCTAATTAAAATGAATAAATTATCGAGTTTATGTCTATTTTGAATTAATAGAGGTTTGGAGACAACTAGAAATGAGAAAATATGATTAGTGGTTGCTAAAGGGGGCAGGTATTAACCATAATCCTGAGTTGGGTTAATATGCCACATAAATCAACTCTTAATTACCCGCTAATCTACCAAAAATCAGTCCAAACTTCAAATGACCATATCTCCTAAACCGTAAGTCCAAAATTCTATTATGACCACTCTATTCAACGGGAAACCATCATATCTTTTATTTGGAAGTAGTTTCGAATCCTAATTCAAATCAAAATGTATAGGCTTTACAAGATTTTAATAGTCAAAATCATTCAATATAAATTCTAAGGGTGTTAGATGTCTTTATCTATCACTATCCAAAGTTATAGCTTCGTACTATCCAATTTGGATTTTAAAACAATATTTTATGATCCTATAGTATATAAAATGTAGGTCGTTACATAGTGTGTTGATTGAAGTAGCAAAGAAGAAATTATGCAAAGTAAAAATAGAAAATCAAACAAAATATTCACCTATAGCAGAATTAAACACACTAGTGATCAACAAGCTCGTGCCCAATCGATCAACCGTTGGTGGCAGTTTTTGCAAGTTTGAAATTACAAGGGTAATATTGTCCAGTTTTTTGTGGTTTTCCGCATACAAACCCTTAGATCTCACATGGCTTGTATCTGACGCTTTAGAGTTGACTGAAGACCTAATATATACATCTCTTCACCTGGAATTTCAAGCAGTACCAAATATTACACATATTACATGCTTTGTAAGGGAAAAGGGCACATATTACATCCATATATTAACTTACAATGTCTAAAGAATATAAAATTACATCAAAATACAATCAAATGTAGCAAGAAATAGTAAAATACATATTAAATAGCCATTCCCATATTCAAATGTTATTTCTCTTGTCCAAAGCCCAAACCCATGACCATTTCTATATGTATAGTCATCCCACCGACTATCCAGCTCACCTACTTCCTCTCCAAAATTCAAAAAGAAACCCTAGCTCAAAAATGATGCCGTTATTTGTCTCATCATGCCTTCTAGGTTCCATTTTGATTTTCACCTTGTATCAATCCGATCCACACCTTACTGACTTAGGATTTCCAAATTCTACTTGGAAAATTTCGTCCTACCACCATTGCCTTTAATGAGATAAGAAACTTCCCTCTTAATCATCATTAGTTTCTATATTTTATTTGTTCTTCTCTAATTAAAAATTCATGCATTTTGCTCATTCCAGAAAAGGTAGATCGTCATGGTCAAGGAGGCACAAGCATCTTTTTTGACTTGGTTTCTTACAGAGAAGTTCTATATTTCATCAGCACTTCAATGATGCCAAATATTGATTTGAGTGTATCAGGTAATAACTTTATCTTCAATCTGCATACCGACCATAAATATGTGTTGTAAGTACTTCTAAAAAATAAATGATCTCGAGTTTCATCCATCTTATTTTGTAGAACACAAATAGAGTTTAAATCTAAACCCTGTGTAGATCATTAATCTAGTGTATGTATTCCGTTGAGGCATGCTTTGTAAGAAAAAAAACATTTTTTAGAGTTTTTGTTATGCCTGATAACTTTTATCTAACTTAAAATAGGATTATATTCTCTAATCTTATCTCGGGTAGTATGAAATGATTTTTTCACACCATATGTACATTGGTAGAAATCTAAACCAACATCTGTATATAACCGAGCTTGAGTAATTTCCCTAATAACTTCTCTAGTTGTTGCATGAAGACTAGGATCAATAACACCATTTTGAATGGTACAGAATACCTTTTCTATAGAACCTATCACATAAAATATGTCATGTCCAAGTATATCTATTAGGCATTTACTATTTATCCAAGACGTTGCTCAATTTTCTCACAAGTAATTAAAAATCCGATTAAGGCATGAGCTGGCTCAATCAAAGCCGACCCTACTATTCTTCGACTAGCCCATTCATGCTAGCCCAGACTCAAGTTGGTTCTAAATAGGCTCATCCAACCAGCAAGGCATTAAGCTGAAGCCCGACTGGTTTGTCCCTAGGCAACCTTCATAACCAATTCATCACGTGAAGACAAAACTAAGTATAGCCCTACTCGATCCAATCAAGCTCGGATCAATGCCGATTGACTCTTCTATATTGGCCTACTTTAAGCATAACTCCAAGTCAGCATCACATAAGTTTCCAACTGGCATTACTCCAAACTGCCTTAAGCAACCAGCATACTCGACAAGGCCAGCTCAATCATGACCCGTCCTTGTCCTAGCTTTAGTACAACCGCCTCTGATCGATCCCATGTAGCCCTCTTTGTCACCTCCTATCCGACCTAGCATCATCTCTCCATTTGGTTCCTGAGCTGTTTTAAGTTTCCTTCTTACATTCAATAGCCTACCAGCCAGCTCAGCAAGCCTTGCCACATAATAAGCATATAAAGTAAACGATAAGTCGCCTGTCCATCTGTACATAGCCCTGTAGCTAGGTAACTGAAGTGGTGTCTACTCTTGTAGTAAGACATCAACATTTAATGCACATTAAATGCAAAGCCTGCACATGGTACATATGGATAATTGGTATATTTCTCATCCATACGTCCCTTTGCACCTTTACAGCTGTCTCCCGTCAGTCCAAATAACCTAATCAATGGCCAGGCACCCTTCCCCCTATATTGCAGCACAATCTCAATCATCCATCATTTATCTCAGCCACTATAAATACCTCATGCACTTCCACTTCAAAGGGGTTGGAAAATATAAGAATTTTGGGTACCATACAAAATTTAGAGCTCTTCACATAGCAGGTTCTCAAAATTAGCTACTCCATAGTCTTATGCTTCCATTTTCTTATCATTCCCTTGTAATTCATTGTAATTGTAAGAGAGAAATGTAGTAAGATGACTTCATAGTGGACGTAGGTAAGCTTGCCGAACCACTCTATATTTGGTGTCATTTGCTTACGTTCTTCCCTATTTTCCATTTTAAGCCTAATCATTAGCAAGTAACCTTTGCTCTTCACAACGCATTAGTCTATTTCTGAGGTTGGCTAGAAATCAAGTCAACATTTTAGCTTTAGAAGGAGGGCCTCCCCTAAAAGCTCTCGCATTTTTTTACTTTTCTCCTCTATAAAAATCTAATGTGATTTGTTATCATGGTCGATCTCTCGCCAATCGAAGGTAATAACTTGAATGGGCATGAAACTAATGCAACACTATCTCCAGTGCTTCCAACCTAATCTTCGTATCAACGAAGAAATGTAGCAAACCATATTGCTACATATATCAAACATGGGTCAAATAACCCGCGAAGTGAATGTCTTAAGGATGCGGTTGGATGCCCAAACAGTTGTAAACTTTGACGCACCGGCTTCTCCTACTACCGACCTAGCTGACTTGGCTGCTCATAGGCCCATGCTTTCTGATGCCTATGACCTCATGAACACCACCAAGGCCTGGGAAAGGATAGTTCATGAAACCACACTCATGGATGTTAATGTTCATCCCAGAAGGCATGCTATGCGCATGCCTAGCCAAATCAATATCACCCCAGATCTGGCTACGCCTATAGATACAAAACATCATCGTCTCCCTTCAGTGGAAGGGCCGCATGTTTTTGATCATCTACAAACTTATGCTTTGACTGCCTTAATAGTGGTGCCCCTACCGTTGGTAGGGCCATGTGACTTTCTCAGCACACTTTAAATATCATAGCTATGCGGCCAGGAATAGATCATGAGAAGGGAGGGCCGCATATTCAAGGTTGCCCTTTAAGCATAAGGAGAGGTCTGCCTCTCCTCGTCATCACCGTTCTCCATCTCATCATCGATCTCCTACTCTGCCTAGGTGTAGAGTGAGTCCTCAGCATATAGTTGGCCAAACCATCCCTCAATGGGTCGATGCCGGCCTCAGGGAAGAAATGCATACCCACGGCTAACAACTCAATAGAATGCAAACACAAAATGCAGGGGCGAAGCATTCTCTGACGATGAGAATGGTGAACCGTTCTGCGATGAAATTTGTAATGGCTCAAAATTTTACCACTTTGATAGGTGAATATTTAATTAATTTTAAATATTTAATTAATGGTTTTAATAATTACAATAGCCCTCTTTTAATTTATAACTAATGATAGAAAATTCATTTTTGAATTTTGTTTACGAAAGTATTTAATTTAAAGAAACTTAAAAAATGTGACCGGAAATCTTTTTTCGAAATTCAAATTTTCACTATTTATAAGTTGTTAAAAAGGTTGTAAATTCCTAAATATACTTAAACACACATTTATATAATTGATTAAGATTTAATTAAGTGTGAAAAAAGTGGAAATATAAGTGTACTTTAAGAAAAGAGAGAAATGACCATTTTCATAAAAGAAATTAAAAGAAAAATTAGAAAATCACATAACATCACATCTTAAGTATACTTTAGGGTATTATCTAGTGGATAAAAGGGATTTCCCTTGTGATAATTTGTAAAAGAGGAGTGGAGGTAATGGGGTGATGATGTGGCAACATATTAGTGGATGGTATGGTGCAAAATGGTAATTTGTAATTTTATAACTTCATCTTATATAAAACTAGCTCAATTTTTGCTCTCTCTTCTCCATTTTCATTTTCAACCTTTTAAAAAGTTTTCTATCTCTTCCTTTAAGCTTGTTGAAGCTTTAATGGCTTCCATGCCTTCTTTTACATTTAAAAATCAAATCTTTCCACTTTTAGTCCTTTAAAACTTGCTTTAGAACACTTATCCTTCCTTCTACATCTCCTTAAATCAAGCCCACACTACGCATAACCACCCCATGGTTGAGCCAAACACATCATGGTTGAGCCCACTTACCTCTTCTTTTGATTAAAAATCTAATTATTGCTAAGAGAAATTCAAGATCTAGGTTGTTTACAAAGTTCAAATACAAGTTGCTTTGTTGTGGTTACTTTTGGTGAGTATAAACTCACTCTTTTTGGAAAAAGTTTACACCTTTATGTTATACTTGTATCCGTATGTAAATATGCTTGTTGTTAGCACCAAAACTTGTTACTAACACCCAAGAATAGATTTGTGTATAGAGATTAATGAATATAGTAAATCAAATCAGAGGAATATATGCAAAACTAACTGTAAAAATAAGAACACCAAAATTATAGTGGTTCGGCGTAACTGCCTACGTCCACTGTTAATGTAATCTTTATTGCTTTTCTCCAAGACTCGAATACATATACAATCCGTAAACCAATAACTCGAATACATGTTTTCACTGAAAGAAGGAAGTACTAATAATGGCAGAGTATCCCTGGAGTTCTCGAAAAAAGGTCCCCTCAACTATACCCTGGCCCCTCTATTTATAGACGAAGATAGGCTAGACGCTCTACGTAGGCCCAAGACCAAGGCAACCGGTCCATGGATGGTAATCTCGAGTCGGTCGGCCTAAGCATTCCGAACGACTATTGGCCGATCGAGGAGTACCGAACCATTATGGCCGACTGGTGGTCATTTAGCAAGTGACTTGAAGTAAGACCTCAAAGGACTCGAAGCAACTTGTAAGGGATCTCGAAGTGAAGCAATGCCGACCTCCTCACCTCGATGTTGACTTCCAAGAATAAGCTAACTTCTTCATCTTGTACAGAACCAGATAGACCGAACACTTGTGCCAAACCACCCCCGACCGAGCGACAATGGCTTCCCAACTGCAACCAAACGATGTCTGCTAACTCGCCTAGGCCGAACGACATCTGCTGGACCTTTCAGACTGAACTGCTTTGTCTATGCTGGCCGATCCACCCTGAACAAAACACTTCGAGGTCGGCCGATAAATGCCGAGCCAAATGAAACAATTCCTCTGGGGCCGGTCCACCGAGTGCCGAGCCACCCTTGCCGAGCGACCCTCCCCTTGGACGTCTCAACCGAGCCATCTCGCTTTCCCTTCGTTGACCGAACGACTTGGGCTATGTTGCTATAGCCACCTTTCTTTAGCCGAGCGACACAAGCCATCTTTTTCTCGGCCGATCGTATACACAACCCGAACCGTGTATACAGGCCAAACGATATATATCTATCGAACTAATCAAATCGGGTCAATCTTTTATATTTCAAACCTCTCACCGACTCGAGTTTCATCTTGATTCAATCAAAATCTCCGTAATTAACATCTTGTAGTCGGGCCAAGCAGCCGGGTAACATTTGCCCCCCAAAGTGTGTCGTGTGAAACAACACGACACGCTTTGAATCAGTGATCAGTCCCTGCTTTCAAAAGTCGAACGTATACAATCTCACGAAGGTGGAAGCATGACGGACCTTCCTAGCATGTTGTACATTTTTGATTTTATTTATTATATTTTTTTTAAGCGAGTGGACCGGTGGGAGAAAGACCGAACCACTCGCCCGGTATGCCCAGTACCAAGCGGCTCGACTTGCCATCACCAACCCACTCTGCCTGCCTGATCTATGACTAACTCCCCACGACACACCCAAAGTGCATGGACCGGTTCTAAAGGCACCAGCCTATTCGCCTTCCCTCCGCTGCACATATAAAAGCTCTCTCTTCTTCCCTTCACTTTTATTTTATCTCTTCAAGACCTTCTAATTTACCTCCCCTCGAACATCGGCTACTACTTCAGCTTTCCCTTCTCACCTCGAATCCAATACGTTTGCTCCGTAACTCCCTCTATTAACAAACCTAAACGAACTTCGGCCCTAAATCTAACGGCTCCCTAAGCTTCGATTCATTCCTATAGGTATGAATCTCTCTTTCGATCCACTTTCCCAAATTAGGGGTTTTGAACGAAGCTCGAGTTCACGAGTTTTCTTCAGATTACGGACAGTAGGAGTCGTTGTAGATGAGGAAAACGAATCGGAGATAGGAACACGCCTTAGGGTTGGAACTCGGCATGGTTTTAACTGATTTCGAGGCCGGTGAGGTGGAGAGGAGAAAAGAAAAGGATATCGGTGATCTCTACGGTGTAGGTACCTGTTAGGCCACTGAGCGAGGAAGTGTGGTTGTTAGGTTATTGAAGTAGGGCTGAATTGGTGATCTGGTATGAAGTCGTTCGACGATTAGGAATGAGGGAGAAGGGAGTGTAAGTGGGTCGGTAGGAGTTTGTAAGTTTAGAAGGCATAGGCTGAGTGACAACACCGGGTCAGTATCTTGGGTGGAAGTCTGCTAGTTGGTAAGTCTCTTGTGGGAGTAGTGCCAGAGTGAGAGCATCGTTCGGCCTAGAATAAGAGAGTGGACCGACCAACATGTGTTTAGGAATGTGGCCACTCGATTTTTGGGGAGTGAGTGTGGCGTTCTGGCCCGGTGAGAGTCCAAAAGGAGGGTTCGGTATACTGAGCAAGTGTGGTTCGGTGTAACCTCAATAGGCCGTTTGGTGGTGAGAGAGCATTTCTAAGGAGAGTGAGTGGGTTGGTGTCGTTAGTCTAGGGGGTCGTTCGGTAGCTTGTAGATAGGTGGTTCAGTATGTAGGTTCAGAAAGACGACCGGCCTTGGGCCTTGGGATCGACATTGACAATCAAAATCATCTCCACTTAAGCATAGCATATGCCAAGATCACACACTTCCACGCCTAACCATATAACAATGAACAATGACAAAAACTTAGGCACATGAGCATATGGAACTGGTTTGGATTGATATCTACCTAGTTCTGACAACTATAAACGCGAGTTCAACTTAACAAAAACAAATAACAGCCTTCAACATATAATGCCAATGTCCGATTTTAAGACCCCCACTACCGAACATAGGACAAGCGCTCGGGGATGGTCAGCGATGACGGTCTTCGAAGATGACAGGTTACCATTCAATCACATTTCATCGGTCTTTAAATCTTTAATTCTTTTATATTCATGCTTAAATGATTGCACTAGTTCACACACCCCACATGGGGAATATTATCATCGTTATATCTGATATCGATTGTCTTTCAAGTATAGCTTAAAAATATATCTACCCATATCCATCGCTCTTTAAAGATGTCCAGAAAATCGAGCTCTGCTACAGTTTCCGATAAGCCTGATCCAGGTTCTCAGCCGGAGGTAGTAGGAACTTTGAACCCACTGACAACCTCCACACAAAGTATCCCTGATCCATCTGCTGTAGTTATTGGCCCGGCTCCTGATGTTATAGATGGAGCAGTCATTTTGGATAATCCTATTGATTCACAAGCTTCAAAAATCGGCGAAACTGCTCTTTGTCAGTTGTGTACAATTCATGGGATCCCTTTCGACGACGTTTGAGTTCCATCGGGGCAAGATTGGCCTCACCTGCCCCCAGCTGGATATACAGCGTGCAATAAATTCATGTGCTGGGTTGGTAGCGTGCCACCTTTCAACTCCTTTCTCCGTGAAGTGTTATAGTATATCGGGATCGCCCCGGCACAGCTACATCCCAATAGTCACGCGTTCATCTATGACACTTGTATTCTCTTCATGAGCATCTTATTCAAGCTCCCCACTCCCGGCGATATCCGCTACATTTATCTCTTCAAAAGACGGTCTGACAGTCCATCTTTAATATTCCTCGAGCCACACTCTAAGTGTCAGATCCTGATGCGGGCATGGAGTAAATTCTCCCAATATAAGCAGGAATGGTTTTACGTACGCTGCCCCCTGACTTTGCGAGAAGATGGCTGGAAGGGAGTAAGTTCTATTTCCGGACCAATATTTGTCTAAGGCATGAAGTGTATTCTTTCTAAACTTCTTTCGACTTTTACAGGCATCAGCCCACATCCCGAAGGCACTGAGTATTCTGAGGCCGTTGAGGCCATTCGAGCTATTCCCGTGGAAGACCGGGAGATCAAATCCGTCATTTCCTATGAATCTCTTTTAAAGTTTGGATTGTTGGTGGAAGGTCATCGAACTGGTCCCCTAACTGGCGCTGTTACAGACGGATCTGCTGTAGAGAAAGGCAAAGAGCAGGCTGGACCTTCGGTGCCTCCTGTAGATGGGGCCCCCGATACAACGGAGGAAGGTGAAATTATGGAGACCGGGAAGCCAGAAGCGACCGACGAGAATATAAGTCCCGACTCGGCGCCAGTAATCGACGCACCCGTCATCGATGAACCTCCCCCTCCTTCAAAGAAGAAAAAAGGCCTAGCCTACAAACTGAGAAAGAAATCAGTGGGCGGAACTTCAAAAGTTACAATTACTCCAATCGAGAAAGGGTCGTCTTCCCAACATTTAGAGGGTTCGCTAAAAGGTCTATCAGACCCGACCATCCCCAACAACTTGTTAAATTACGGTTTCAATGATCCAGGGGATATAGGATTTAATTCACCCGCAAAAGGCGATGACGGCGAACAAGCTCATCTTCAAGGAGAAAAAACTCCAATAAGTAAAGCAAAAGAAACTGGTCCATCGGGGGGGAACACTAGGACACACACGAACACTCACACTTCACCCCACACTTAAGTTTTAGCCACCGTGTGATCCTCACTAACTTGTCTTCACTTGGTTTCTGTGCAGGTGATATGGGACGCTCACATAGCTTCGACCGCCTTCACGGTTGCTCTATTTTCCACCATTCCGGTCGGGATTCGGGATCAGGTAGACGCCGAGACAAAGATGACAACAGCGATAGGGACTACCGCCTCCTTGACTCGTCGTCTTCCCGAAGAAGAACTTATAGCCATTCTTCACATCCCAACGATCCTCTCCCTCATTCGGAGCACAATAGAGAAAAATTTGCTCAGAAAGGACCTCAATTCGAAGCTCCTCGCGACCAACACTCCGGTTCGTCCAACACCAAACAATCTCGTGAGCCTCATAAAAAGTCTGTTACTTCGGCTAGGCATACTCCTCCGATCCCTGCACATGATCCATCGACAGCTGAAAAATTATCTGAGCTTAAAGCCACATTTCCAAAAATATGCTTCGACGGATTGAAATTTCTTCCAGCGATTCATCCTATTTCATGGCACATCAAACAAAGTTCCATCGCCTGTAACAACGATGTCTATGTCCAACATGATGCGTTCGTTCATTTGGTAGAAAAAGTTTCAGAAGTTTCTATGGAACTCCAGCATGAAATCAATCGCCTGAAACTTAAAGCCATTCATGATAAAGACATTATTAAAGTCCAGGACGAAGAGCTTTCCTTGTACAAATCTCAACTTGAGGCCGCTCAGCAAAACGCTAAAGATACAGCCGAGGCAGTCAGCCGTCTGGAAGCCACTCACAAAAAGGAAATCGACGAGGTAGTTCAACGTAGCGGTGCTCTAGCCTTAGAAAAAGACTCCATCCAGAAAGTAAAGGATGTCCTCGCTCGACGAGTTAAAGAACTAGAGGAGCCGCTGCTTAAAGAAAAAGAAGAGAAAACCGCTGCACAGGAAGAGTCGCAATGGTATTGCAAGGAAATCATCACAACACGGCTCTTAAAAACGAAGCTCGACGAGGAACGTTCTAAAGCCGAAGCGTTAAAGGATGCAGCCCGTGAAGAGGGAAAAAGAATGGCATTGATAGAAATTGATTCTCGCCTAAAGGGAGCTGCCGAAGCCGGGAGAGAAGAAATAAAATGCTTATTCGATCCACTTATTGCTGAATACAACGCTCGAGTTCTCATGCGTCGAGATCTATCATTTCTGGGCGAGGGTTACATCGAATCGTTAGCCGAAGCATGGGATACTCTAATAAAAATTAAGCGAGTGGAGTTGGGCAGCGAAGAAATTGATGAGGAGTCCCTTGTGAAGGAAGTGCTTCGAGGAGATGAGCCTTCCGACCTATCCACAGCCAAAGCCCTCTACGGAAGAGATTCCTTCTCATCGAAAGGGAGGGACGACGTTGCTGGATCATCTGGAACTAAGTCTCCAGTTCCTCCTTCCGCCCAGCCGATTGGTTGCTCATCACTCGATCCCTTTGAGCAGCATGTTGGGTATGACCCAGAGAAACCCAGGCTTGATGTTCATGTTCTTTCCCCTATTCCCGAGGGTGAGACTCCTAAAACAGCTGAGAGTCAACCGGAAGCCAGTGTGTAATTTCTCTCTCTAGGGTTTAAAGGACCATTGCTTTTGTTGAACAATAGATGTATTCTAACACTTATCCTTTATGACTCCATGTAGGTCATTCTGATCCTGAACCAACTCCAAGGAGTGATGTCGCCACGGAGAAGGAAGAAAAAATTGCGGAAGAGCTTCACACTAGGGATGCTCCCGAACCGGATGCCCAAGTAATCAGAGCACTCGATGAGGACAAGGCCGAGGATCCCTCGCCCGCGGATGAACATGACGAGGTTGAAATCACTGGGGCCTCCGGACCTACTTCAAAACTTAGCATGGGGGAGCAAGTCGCAGAAGAGGAGAAAGAGAAAGCCAAAGTTAAGCTCGAACCTCAAGTGATGGAACTTGACGATCCCTTAAATAGGCCCTTGAAGATAATTCTCCCCGGGGGGATCACGCCACTGGAAGTTCCTCCTCCTTCCCCGGGCACCACCTCGCTAGGAAGCAAGGCATCCAAGAAAAAACGCTTGGGTGAGGAGCCTTCGGAGAAGCCGAAGAAGGAGAAAAAATCAAAAAAGTAGCTATCCGGTCGTGCCACATCCAATCCGAATAAGTCTGAATTATGCAGTTATTTCTATTTATTTTCATAGTCATTGTAAATAGACTTTTTGCTCCAAACTCGAGGAAAGTTGTATTGGAACTTTATTTTGGATTAGTAAATAAAATTTTGTTTCTCTGTCTTCGATGATTTTTGCTGTTTAGCTTACTGTCTAACTTGTAGTCGAAATTTGAAGCCTTGTGGGTTACATAAGCTCCGGTCCGTTTCCACATGACTTGGAAATTTTTTTTGTATCGCAAATCTTCTAGTCCATGCTCTGGTGACTTAGAGTACTCCAGTCTGCGCCCCAGGGACTTATAAATTTTTGAATCGCTTATACTCTAGTCTGCACCCCGGGGACTCGAAGTACTCAAGTCCGCGTTCTGGGGACTAAGAGATTTTTTAAGTCGTTTATACTCTAGTCCGCACTCCGTGGACTCAGAGTACTCTAGTCCGCATTCTGGGGACTTAGAGATTTTTAAGTTATTTATACTCTAGTCCGCACTCTGGGGACTCAGAGTACTCTAGTCCGCACTCCGGGGACTTAGAGTTTTTTTAAGTTGTTTATACTCTAGTCTGCACTTTAGGGACTCAAAGTACTCTAGTCCGCACTCTGGGGACTTAGAGATTTTTTAAGTCGTTTATACTCTAATCCGCACTCTGGGGACTCAGAGTACTCTATTCCGCACTCTGGGGACTTAGAGATTTTAAAGTTGTTTATACTCTAGTCCGCACTTTGGGGACTCAGAGTACTCTAGTCCGCACTCCGGGGACTTAGAGATTTTTTAAGTCATTTATACTCTAGTCAGCACTCCGAGGACTCAAAGTACTCTAGTCCGCACTCTGGGGACTAGAGATTTTTAAGTCGTTTATACTCTAATCCACACTCTGGGGACTCAAAGTACTCTAGTCCGCACTCCGGGGACTTAGAGATTTTTAAGTTTTTTATACTCTAGTCCGCACTCTGGGGACTCAGAGTACTCTAGTCCGCACTCCGGGGACTTAGAGATTTGTTAAGTCATTATACTCTAGTCCGCACTCCGGGGACTCAGAGCACTCTAGTCCGCACTCCGGGGACTTAGAGATTTGTTAAGTCATTTATACTCTAGTCCGCACTCCAGGGACTCAGAGCACTCTAGTCCGCACTCCGGGGACTTAGTGATTTTTTAAGTCGTTTATACTCTAGTCCGCACTCCGCGTACTTAGAAATTTTTAAGTCCTTTATACTTTAGTCCGCACTCTGGGGACTCAGAGTACTCTAGTCAGCACGCCGGGGACTTCGAGATTTTTTAAGTCGTTTATACTCTAGTCCACACTCTAGGGACTCGGAGTATTCTAGTCCGCACTCCGGGGACTTAGAGATTTTTTTAAGTCCTTTATACTCTAGTCCGCACTCTGGGGACTCAGAGTACTCTAGTCCGCACTCTGGGGACCATAGCACTCTAGTCCGCACTTTGGGGACTTAGCGATTTTTTATTTTATCGATTGACTTTTAATTTTGTGTGGGCGTTCATACGCTGGACATAATAAAGTGATTTAATTTTTTCCAAGGAATTATAACACACGGAACATCAACGGTTCATAGAAAAGCGGCTTTAAGCCTTTATTGATCATAACAAATAGGAACAAACTGAATTGTCTTATTACATGCCGATGACAAAGAACAACAAAAGAAAAACATACTGGAAACAATTACTGCTAAAATGCGAAAGAAGTGGGCTAAGTGTAATAACCATGCAAATGCTTGTTATTCCATGCTCGGGGGAGCGTCACGCCATCGACGGTAGCTAGCTTGAAAGTTCCTTCTCCAAGCTTCCGTTCAATGACGTATGGACCTTCCCATGTGGGATTCATATGTGATGGGATCGGAAAAACTCGCTTCAAAACAAGATCGCCCACATCAAAGATTCTAGGTTGAACTTTTTCATTGTAATATCGAGCGACTCGATGCCTATATGTGGCCGCCCTTAAATCAGCTTCATCACGTTTTTCATCCATAAAGTCCAGCGATTCCAGTAAAAAATCCTGATTCATCTTAGGATCATAGTGAGTCACACAATGAGAAGGAACTTCAAGTTCCACGGGTATAACAGCTTCAGTGCCATATGCCAATGTGAATGGAGTGTGGCCAGTCGCGGACTTGTGGGTGGTTCTGTAAGCCCAGAGTGCCATTGGAAGTTCATCCACCCACTTGCCTCTAGCCTTCTCCAAACATTTTTTCAATATGGATTTGATTATTTTGTTTACGGCTTCAACTTGTCCATTGGCTTTTGGGTGAGTGACTGCCACAAATCTTTTCTCAATGCAATATTTTTGGCAGAATTCTTTGAACTCCCTACTCTTAAACTGAGTTTTGTTGTCCGTAATGATAGTTCGTGGGAGGCCAAAACGGCATATGATGTTTAGTACAACGAAATTAATGACCTTTTCAGTGGTGATCGTAGCTAAGGGTTCTGCTTCTGCCTACTTGGTAAAGCAATCGACCACAATAATTGCGTATTCTGCCTCATAGCCCACACACCCATCATTTCATAGCCCACACTCATGCTCCTTCTCCCTATAAAGCAATGCATGTAAATGAAATGATTTTCCCCTTTTAAACAAAACTTAAAAAATCAAGAAATAAATATATATTCAATGAAAAATTCCAATACAAGCCTTAAAAATCATGAATGGAAGAGATCTTCATGCTAATGTGCTTTAGGTAGGGTGTGGCTTTGGATGGGTGGGCTCGACAATGTGGTCGCGTGGAGGTTTAGAACTAGGGTTAGTTTTTTTGGCGATTGTGGTCATCGATTCGATAATTGGAGATTGTTTTTGGATTATACATCGAAGTTAGCAGCCGTAGCTGAGTTTTTGAGTGGTTCGGCGACAATATGGGTCGCGCGTGCACAGTAATTGGTGGTTGAGGGGTGCAGGTCACGATTCGTATGGGGCATGGGGACGATGGTCCGTAGTGTCAGGCGAGTTGTGTTCGCGTAGAGCAACGCGATTGCGAAGTCGGATTGGAGAATGGTTGCCGTGTCAGTGGATTTCGTGCACGCCTGTAGTGGGTTGGGGACATTTGCTGTGCATGGTCTGTTTAATTGGGGAAGGAGGAGGATTTTGAGTGAGGGGAATTTTGGTAATTAATTTCAAGTTATTTTGATTTTAATTAAATTTATCGATAACTTCTAATATGTATATCTTGCTTATATGAGGTCGGATTCGAATGCCTTTTTTGCATTCGAACCATGTTGTCAAGGTCTTTATGATGGAGTTGGTTTGGTTGGATTTGGAGCAAGTGAAATTTTAGGCTAAAATCGAAAGTCCGTTCGGTTTTTGTCCGAAATCAGGACGTTTCGGCGAAAACGAAAACCAACGTGCATTTAACTCACACTAATTTTTATTATTCCATACAATGATGTTATAAATATTTATTGACTGTTTGGATGTTAGTTAAAATTGTTTGATTGCTTGTTTGGTTGAATTTCCGTTTGGAATATGGATGACATATTAATTTGATCGTCACAAACTCATTTGATCATCTATATAGTATCGATAACCTTTATTTTGCAAGAAGATATGTAGAGAGACCCAAAGGGGGTTTCTCGTCCATAAATTATTTGTAAACATTCATATGTTGTTATATGGATGATAATTGAATAAAATCCCGATATTCCATTTAATAGTTTAAATGTCGTTATAGCGATTTTCGTTATACCATCGTTTATTAAATTTCATTCCCAAAACCCTGTCATACGGAAGATTGAAAATTTATTTGTAATGGCCGGGGATTTTCGATCCTCGAAAATCGACATAAATACGTCGACTGTATAGAATGCCGAGCAATCGAGTGCCGAAAATACTGGATCATTAGGGTTAAGAAGAAAAATATAAGAAAAGAAGAAGAAACAAACACAAAATCTCGCAGCGGTACGACAAAATATAATACTCAAATAAACAGTTCATGAAGCTGTTTATACGATACATTTGATTATAATCTATACAACATTTATCAGAGTTATATATACATCAGGAATAAATAAAAAATGCAGCAGACAACATGATGCATGGATAATAATAGTAATAACATACCAAATCTTCATCTTCGTCCTCCAAAATAAATCTTCAATAAGCTGAAAAACTCAGGACTGACCCAAGCGTAATGAAAAGTCAAAACGCTCAAGTCAGGACTAAAATATCCTTATGTAAGTCAAATCAATATCGCATATAACATGAGTGTAATAGCATCAGAGATGTTTACGGGATTTCACATCTCATATCCAGTGTATGATGTGCGTGCAATAACTCAAGAGAGGTTACGGGATTTTCCATCTCTTAAGGATCCGTCAAAATATTTATATGTAGAATAATACGCTACATATATAATGTCTAATCAATAAATAAATATTTTTCTTAGCGTTAAGGCTTTACATTGATCCCTCTTAACGCGTTTTTAAGAATTGTCGTACAGTTTGTTTATAAAACACCAGTATGCCATCGGTGGATATGGATGCGCCGTGATACGACAACACTAAACCAAAATCGTATGTCTCGTATAGGGATAAAAGTATGACAAGGCACGTGAGGCAATGCCCAAGGTAGGATGCTACCAGTTCGGGTCGCATGGCTGGTGGTAACACATCATAGCTATGACCGCCCACCGCATCCATCCATCTTACATCGAGTCAAAGGGAGGCTATCCCAATAAAGATGCACCAATCGAAACCAACAACAAGAGTAATAATATGGACCGAGTCCAAGAAAATCGAAGAACGGATGTCCGCTAGGGGTAATTAGCCCACTTGGCCCTGTCAAGGTGTACTGTTTTAGTCATTTCAAATTGGCACAAGTGCCGGGGTCTATCCATCATCGTTCTCTTTCTTCAAATCCAGCAATCGTCGCCAAATCCGACCACTTCGTTATGGAGTCTCCTCTGCGTAAACAGTTGTTAAAGTTGTTCCCCTTTCGACAAAGAGTATGCCCATATCCGGCCCCATGTCTCTTTAACAGCCAAACGTCGTTTTTACACACCGGTGGGTACTTTTACATTTCGAAAACAATTCATACTTGATATCAAAATATCATATTCGCTTCAAAGTCAAATCCATTTCGAAATCATCATATTTACTCAAAATACACCATTTCATTTCAAAATCCTTTTCGCCTTAATATCTCGATTTCGATTCCAAAATTGTTTCGAATTTCAATTTGGGTTATAACTTCATTTAACCTAATTCGTATTTAAATCCATGATTTAAAAATAAACATTCCACCCTTGACCAGTTTGAAATTTTGAAAAATAGTTTGAATAGTTTTAAAATAGTTTAAATAATTAAAATAGTTAAAAATAGTGTAAATGGTTAAAATAGTTAAAATAGTTTAAATGGTTAAAATAGTTAAAATAGTTTAAATGGTTAAAATAGTTTAAAAGAAAATAGTTTAAGTGTTAAATGGTTTATATAGAAAAATAATTTGGAAAGCCAAAACAATTTGAATATTTAAGAAGATAGATTTTAAACAATTTATATTAAAATAATTTTATTGAAAATAACTTCAAAATCAAACCGATTCAATTCCAACTTCTCAATTCGAACCAATTCCGATTTCCATTCAATCTATTCAATTTCGATTTCAATTCAAATCAATTTTAACTTCAATCTCAAATTAATTCAATTTCGATCTCAATCCCAATTAATTCCATTCAATTCCAATTTGAATTAATTTCAGTTCAATTCTCAATTTTAAACCATTTCGATTTATATAAATTCAAGTTCGACTCTCAAAAATATCGATTAAAATCACTGAATTCAAATTAAACTTCAATCTTCGAGTTAAGATTTAAAATATAAAACAAATTCCATTCTTGAGTCCCAATCTATATATCCAATTAAATTACCTTTACTTATTAATAATACAAAGTTCGAATGAAATTTCTAATCCTTCCAAAACAAATCAAATTTCGAAATTCAAATTGTATTTCGATTATAACTTCAAAATCTCACTTCAATTATTTAAACAATTCCCCTTTACCAAATTTAAATTTCAACATTCAAGACTTAAATTCAAAAATAATTTGATTTCTATAAATCTGATTTTTATTTCTTTTAAATCAAAATCAATTAAATAAATTTCAAATCGAAAATTTTAAAACCATTTCATTTAACCAATCTGGTGTCTGTATATAATTCTTTATCCTATGGCCAAGTGATCAGTTATTTTAATTTAATTTTAGGGATGGATATATATCAATTCAATCCAAAATAAATGTCATATGTATATACCATTTCAACCTATTTCTTAATTTATTCGAAATAATTCAATTTACAGTTTTATATACTGTAAATAATTTACCTGGTGATAACAGGATATATAAAATAAATAAACATCCAATCATCCAAATATCAACCAATTGGCATCCATCACAATCAATCATACAAACAGACAATATAATTCATAACGATTTCATAGTTATTACTATCGGGTATTTACTGGTAATTAATTCCAATTTCAAATTTAACTGTTAATTTTAATTTTTAACAGTTAATTCAAATGACATTTTAGATGACAATTAAATTTATCAAACAACGATTAATAAATTTATATCACTTCATAATTTCAAATTTAACTAGCATAAAAATATTCTAGTACTTGTGAGCGTTATAGAACACTCAACTTTATTTTCTGTTGTCGCTGAGACGTTCCATTTTGGAACTAAAACCAAACAACGTCCGATTTTAGCCCAAATTTCCCATGTCTCCAAATCCATCCAAACTAGTTTTATTTCAAAGCTCTCGTCATCGCGATCGCAACGCAAAAAGTCTCGTTCTAATCGGACCTCGCATGCAGGAGTTATACAATTTTCAAGTTCATCGATTAATTATAATTATAGTAAACTCTAATTACATATTATAAAACCAATACCTAAACAAAAGAAGCCCAGCCTGCTAATGTTCTTCTTCCTCCTAACTCCCCTATACAAGACTCAGGCTCTAACTCAAATATCCGCGTGCACGTTCCACACTGATACCACGAACGACTCGACAAAATCACGAACCAACATCGCCAACACACTCCTCACATCGCGCTCAACTCGGCCATCACCACCACATTGCCTCTGCCACCTCGATGCAATATGCGACCTGCTCAAGACCCACATGTACAGTACATGGTCGTGGCTTCCTCCCCTCGACCGCACCTCACCAAAACTTGTCCCCAGGTGCGCTTCACCTCCCTCATCACAATTCTACCCTCCATTTCCCAGAACGAGGTCCAAATCAATGGCAAACTCCAACCCTAGTTTTCAAAACTTCCGTTAGACCTCTATCGCATGCTTCTTGACAAGCTCGAGCACAACTAAATCGTTACAGCTTGAAGCCCTTGCCAAGACACGAATTTAGGAAGTGATTTCATATTTTTTTGTTGAGTAGATCACAAGAATTTTATTTTTGAAGTTCTTGTTTCTTTTTTTTTCTTTCGTGAAAAGCCTGAATGAAAGAGAGAGGGAAGGACGACTTTTAAAAGAAGGTGGATACATCGTAGGGTGGCTGGAAAAGAAAGAATGTTGGCCGATGTGATGGAATGGTCAAGTCAATATATAAATTATTATTATTTTAAATTCAAATATATAGATATTTATTTCGAACTCCTATCGAGGCGTGCTGCTAGGCATTCATAATGTTATACCCCTATTCCAAACGCAATGGAACAAGTCTCGAGTCCCAATTCGATCGTATGGAGTAGATAGCTTTTTGGACCTAATTATTATATTGAATTTTCGATATTTAATTCAACGCATTTTTATCCCGTACGACCAAACGATAACTCCAAACGCTACAAAATTTGAAATCCGATAATAACACACTATTACGGATCCAATGGAACTAGTTTCATCGAAATCCGAGACTGTGCCCATTGCTATTTTTCCTCGTTAATTTAAACGAGTTATTTTTAAAATTGAGTAAATCATTTTTGAATTAAATTTAGAAGTTCCATTACCTTCATTCTTATGAATATAAATTTAATAAGCCTTTAAACTATTTTTTTCCAAATAAAAATCGAAGATAAAAATTATTTTCACGAATTCAATTATTTAATTCAACAATAAAATTACCAATAAATCATTATATTTGAAATTCAACCTATTACATCAATAAAAAATTTCTTTCCAATATTTAAAATCAATCAAATAAACAATTTCAAATAACCAAAATTGTGGGTCGTTAGATGATTAATCTTTTTGATTAATGATAATTTAAATTAATTAATCTTTTAAATTAATTGATTTGAGATTAATTAACCAATTTAATAAATGATGATTAAAATTTGGTTTATCTCTAGATTTGTTTATCATTTTTGCTAATGATGTTTTATACTTAATTAATAGTTTTAAGTAATGATTATTTGAGTTTAATTAATTCTTTTAATTAAGGATAATGGAGTTTAATTAATTTGTTGAACACAATTAATTATTTTAATTAATGGTGATGGGATTAAACTAATTATTTCAATTAAAGATAATTGAAATTAATAATTATTTTAATGATATTTAAAAGTAATTAAATCATTTTAAATAATGATAATTTAATTATTTTAATTATTTTAATTAATGATTGTTTTAAATTTAATTAATTATTTTAACTAATGATTTTCGGAATTTAGTTAAATCATTTTAATTAATGATGTTTTATAATTAAATAAATCATCTTAACAAATGATGTTTTAATCAATCGGTTTAACCAATGAAGTTTGGATTTTACAAATTCGATTAATTTATGATTATTTTAAACTTCGTTAACTGTTTTAATTTATGGAATTTAAAATAACTTATCATTTTAATTAATGATGTTTGAGATTAATTATTCATTTAATTAACGACTATTTGAATTTAATAAATCCTTTTAATTAATCGATTTAATAAAGGTGATTAAAGTAAATTAACTAATATAATAAATTTTCTTTAATAAATTGATTTAAAAGTTAATAAACTGATTTAATAAAGATTTTAAAGTTAACTCACAAATGTTATAAAAGTGTTGAAAATAATTATCTATTTTATTATAGATAACGAATTGTTTATTTAGAAGGGATTCTAAATATGATTAATTATCTTTCGGGATAATTAATATTGATTTTAAAGTATAAAATGGAATTGGAACTCGATTATTGAGATGTTAAGTTGGATAACCTTTTGGGTGTTCAGTCTGATGTTGGTTTAGGCCTTCGGGGTCGTGCACTTGGAAAAATTATTCTCTCAACGTCAAGGTTTCAAATCTCGGATTTTGGCCAATATCTCGGGCAAATATCTCGGCTGTCTCGGGCGATATTTAAAAGACTTATAACTTACCAAGCTGCCAAATCTCGGATTTTGGCTAATATCTCGGATTTTCATCTCGGCTGATCTCGGGGAGATTTAAAACCTTGTCAACGTTTTAACAATCAGGAACTAATTCTAAAAGAGTTTTTACCAATACAGAAATCAATCAAAAGTTCAGTTCATTTTTAAAAATAAAAGTATGATTCGTTTATGGAAATAAATTATTTCCGTAAAACGAATCACTTATGTGGAAACGATTTACTTGTATAATTAGCACTAAATATCGAAGAAGTAAACTTTCGCTATTTCAAAATTTAAGAGTGATCGTTGGACATGACTTTGAGGTAACACTACCTTGACTTGTCTGGTATTACTTTTAACCAAGAAAAAGTACAAGTTCGAATTCAATGAATGGCGATAGGTATACAAGACTTAATTTCCATATATGATCGTTTTATATCCTCGATAGTTGGTATCTCAGCTATCGGTTACTTCAGCTACTTTATGAACATCATTCTAAGATGATTTGTTGCTCAATCGAGCTTTGCTATCCTTTGTCAGAAATGACTAAACCAAAAGCGCAAGAGGGGGCCAAGCTATGTGGGGTTGTTCCCATTAGGGTATTTTCACATCTCGTCTAGTTTGGATTCGATTGTGCACTTAGATGTGGAAATATTCGGATTCTCGATAAGGTCTGGCGGGGTCCGGCTTGGAGGGTCTCGAGAAGTGTCATAGAGTAAATGAGCTTCTCGGGAGTATATTACTAGAGGTATACTTCAAGGGGGAGCACCTTCCTAGTCATTTGTTGAAAAAATTTCCTTTCCTTTTTTGATTCGAAAACCCTGAATCTGTTTTAGCTTTAAATTGCCACGAGTATAGCCAACTCCTCATCATGGCATTTAAGTGTTTATTTAGTCCATTTTATCGAGTTTGGATTATTACTTATTTAGCCCATTCTATCGAGTTTGGACTATTACTTATTTAGCCCATTCTATCAAGTTGGACTATTTTCCTTGTTCTATCCATTCTGTCCAATTTGGATTTTACTCGGTTTATTTCCATTCTTTCAAGTCTGGTTTAATATTATTTATGCTCAATCACACTTCGATTTGTTTCTTGATATTTATTTCTATTCTTGCCTGTATGGATGTTATTATTGTGAGGTAGAAATCTGTTCCGCATTAGCGGAGTGGTCTCACAAATTTTTTATATATGTTTCCGCATTATTCCAGTTATCTCACGCTGGTATTTCCAGACTGATCCAGGTGTTATTTATTTATAATGCTCGGGTCAGACCGAGTATTTTCCCAGGTTGGCTTTGGTGTTATGGGATTTATGGAGGGGAGTTGAAGATTCACCTATCATAGTATTTTATTTACCGCTGTATTATATAGTATACCTATCGGCATTTGTAAGGTTAGGATTTTATAACTGTCCAGCTGATAAGGGTTGTTTTTAACTCTAATATACTCTGTATGTTTGGAGTGACAAATTCTACTATCCTTGTTATATTATATGTTATCGATTCCATTGTGAGATTCTGTTTTTCTCTATTCTTTTCTTTTTATTTACCCTAACAATCCGCCCTTTTATCGATTGGATGCGCGACATTTGAATACAGTGGTAGTGTTTGGTGTCGACTTTCGATGGTGAAAAAGGCGGGTTGTTACATGATGAGGGTTCTTGATAGGGAAATAAAGTTTTCCATCATAGTATATGGCTGTGTAAGAAGAACAGAGGTTTATAATCAAGAAGCTTGATCAGAGTCCGCACTAAAGAATCGGGTGAGCGATACTAGCTTGGGAGTGAAGTTATGTATTTGAGTGGAGATCGAATCAGATTTTTCGTAAGGATGATCTATATGAACATCATGCAGACTTATGAGTAGTATTGGGTGTTCATGTGGTGAAATTTCGAGGACGAAATTATTTTAAGGGGGGAAGAATGTAACGATATGCAATTTTACCTCGTTGATGGGTGAATATTTAATTAATTTTAAATATTTAATTAATTTTAAATATTTAATTAATGGTTTTAATAATTAAAATAGCTCTCTTTTAATTTATAACAAATGGTAAAAAAAATTATTTTTTGAACTTTGTTTACGAAAGTATATAGTTTAAAGAAATTAGAAAATGTGATTGGAAAGCTTTTTCCGAAAATTCATTTTTCACTATTTAAAGTTGTTAAAAAGGTTGTAAATTTCTTAATATACTTAAATGCACATTTATATAATTGATAAGGATTTATTTAAGTGTGAAAAAGTGAAAATATAAGTGCACTTTAAGAAAAGAGAGAAGCTACCATTTTCATAAAAGAAATTAAAAGAAAAATTGGAAAATCACATAACATCACATCTTAAGTACACTTTAGGGTATCATCTAGTGGATAAAAGGGCTTTCACTTGTGTTAATGTATAAAAGAGGAGTGGAGGTGATGGGATGATGATGTGGCAACATATTAGTGGATAGTATGATACAAAAGGGTAATTTTGTAATTTTATGACTTCATTTTATATAAAACTAACTCAATTTTCTATCTCCCTTCTCCATTTTCATTTTCAACCTTTTAAAAAGTTTTCCAACTCTTCCTTTAAGCTTTTTGAAGCTTAATGGCTACTATGCCTTTCTCAAAATTTAAAAATCAAGTATTTCCAGTTTTAATTCTTTAAAAACTTGTTTCAAAACACTTATTCTTCCTTCTACTTCTCTTATTCTTCAAATCAAGCCCACACTACCCATAACCACCCCATGGTCCAGCCAAATACATCATGGCCAAGCCCACTTGCCACTTCTTTTGGTTAAAAATCTAACTTTTGTTAAGAGAAATTCAATATCTAGGAGTTTTCCAAAGTTCTAGTTCAAGTTGCTTTGTTTAGTTACTTTTGGTGAGTATAAACTCACTCTTTTTGGAAAAGTTTACACCTTTATCTTATACTTGTATTTGTATGCAAATATGCTTATGTATTGACTTGTCATGTTATTTGGATGTGAATATGTTTGTGCTTGTTTGTGAATGAGACTTACACTTGATAAAGAGGTTAAAAGGTTTTGTGACTGATGTAAAGTTTAGACATTTGCTATGTTTGTGGTAAAGTTGTGAGCTTTGGTTAGGTTTGTGGTTGTGATATGCTAAGAAAGTTAGCATCTTTACTAGTTTAAGCGACATGTAATCCTTTATGTATAAACTAGGATTATTGGTTTTAAAATAAAAAGAGTTTTCAAGTTTCAAACTTTGTTTTAGTTTTAAAAAACTATTACTTTATGTTTGAAAAAGTTAGTAAGCTTCCATGAGTTAAGTCTCTAAAGTGTAAAGCCAAGATAATTTTTTCAAGTTATGGTCCATATAACGATAGCTGCTATGGATGCAGTTTCAATAAAATGCCCACTTTTTTTGCAAATTAAGTTTTTATACTTAAAACATTTTGGAAATGTTTTATAAAATTTAATTAATAATAATTAAGAAGTTAGTTAAGGATTAATTAATTATTAATTATTTATTTTTAATTAATTTTGGTAATTAATAATTAATTAAGTATTAAACAAGGTTTAATAATTATAATTAAGTGAAGATTAATTACTAATTAATTATCCTTTTAAAAGTGAGATTAATTTTAATTAATTATTGATTAAGTAAGATTAATTTTTAATTAATTATAGATTAAGTATATGATTTATTTTTAATTAATTGTTAATTAAGTATAGGGTTAATTATTAATTAATTAATTATTAAGCAAGTGTTTAATTATTCTAATTAAGGTTTAATTTATAAACAAATTATTTAATTATTTCTTAATTAATAATTAAGTTAAGTTTAGACTTAATTAAGATTTAATTATGTTTTTAAAAGGGACTTAACCTGTAATTAATTATTTAAAAAGTGGTTTGAGTTTTAATTACTTTATTTTCCAAGGATCAATTTGTTTAAAGGCAACTTTCTTTTACAAAGAATAGTTTTGAACATAAGGGATTCTATTGTCCATACCATTAAGTAACCATACAAATTTGAATAGATTATGCTAAACTTTGACATTTGTTAGTAGAATAAATCTCTGTTCTTCTATAACTTAACTGAATTGATTGTTTGGACATCTCTTAGCAGAATAAATCACCGTTCTGCTATATTAAACTTAAAAGATTGTATGGACATCTATTTAGCAGGACAAACTACCATCCTGCTATTATGTTGTTTGGATATGTATCTGCCAGTTGGTTTATATTGACATGTTATTCCCTGATTTGATTATGGATTTTATTTACATATATGTTGGCTTATGTAAATAACTATTATATGACTTGTAACTAGAATTTAATTAAAATGGTAGCTTAATTTAGTACCATTGCGGTCACTAAGCCTCCTTTCAAATTTGTAAAATTATGTTTTTGAATCAACTTTAATTCTATATCAATTTGAGGATAAGTGTTTTAAATAATTTTGTAAGTTATTCAATTATTTTAAAAAAGGGATTTACAAAATGATATTTTGTAAGCAATATTTTATAAATGATTTATTTAAAGGAGATTTATGAATGATATTCATAAATGATTTTTTAAAAGGAATTTATAAATGGAGATTTATAAAAGAGTTTTTATAAATGATTTTGGAGATTTATAAAGGATTTTTTATAAAATATTTTGGATATTTATAGAAGAGTTTTATAAATGATTTTTGTATATTTATAAAAGAGTTTTATAAATGGATTTAGAATTTAAGAAAAAGGAGATTTCATATATGGAAATGATTTATAAAAAGGATTTATTGAAGTAATTTATAAAAATTTTTTGAGATGAGGCTTCCCTTAATTAACCTTCTTAATTATGGTGGTGTGGATCTTTCTTTCCATGCTTAACCCCGAAGGAATAGAGTTTGGGGTTGTTCTTTTCTCTAATTTAAATAACGTATGTTTCATCTTTTAATATGATTTTGAAATAAGGAAGATTTCACAAGTGTTTTATGAATATACTTACGTCAATGAGATAAGTAGTTTTGATAAATATTATTAAAAGCGATTTCAATTAATGAAAACTTATTTTGAGGCTTAGTGGTTGCTATGGGAAAATTAAATCCCTGGATTTCATTGATTATGTATTTGATAGTTAAATAACTGACTATCAAATATTGACTTGTTTTAACTTGGAAGGTATGTTGTGTATATTCGGGTTCCTCGGTGAGGACTCGAATACTTGTTGCATACTTCCAAAGAACCGGAATTGAGTTAGCAGGGCATTACCGCTTAGTTCGGAGACACCAGTTTCAGATAAGTATGATTTATTTGAATCACTCCAAACTAATAACGTCGTGATGGATCGTTATGAAGTATGATATGGAGCTATACTATCCTTCCTGAGGGTGATTCTAAAATGGAAGATGGTAAGTTTTGAATGTTTGATCGATCCCGAAACAACTTGTGTGGATGAATGTTGGCATTGCATTTCTGCCTGGAGGGCAGTGTTAGCATTCCAAGATAGTCTGCTATGAGGAAAAGGTAATCATGGCCTCTCAAAGCCTCATACCTCGGGAGTGGTAAAAACAGGGTAGGCCTCAAGGCTATGTGGGTCGCACCCATTAAGTTATGATCATCCCAAGATCTTGAGTTGATATCTCTATGTATGCTTCGGGGCCCATTTTTGGTTGTTGATCACAGCCAAGGGGTGATCATATTTGGTACTATCTAGTAAGGGGTAGGCCGGTCCTATCATGCCGAGGTCGAAAGGTTTTCGATCCCACTGTACATTTTATTTAGAGGTGCACGGATTTTGGAAGGTAGTCCCTTACCTTGCCATTTGTTGGAAATCCATTCTCCAATAAGCGCCTTCATTTTTTGATTGATTATTGCCGTCATGTACACCCGTCACAGCTACTTGATATATTTGCTTTAAACCTTTAGACATTATTATAATATCTTTGATATTATATAAAATGTTTTGGTTATCGTAAGGTAAAAACCCGACCATGTTTATGTGCGGCGTGGTCTTACAAGATACCTTTGATTTTAAAGGATTTACAAGTTATAATAAATAAAATTCCTTATGATTTGAGTTACTTACGCTGGTTTTACCAGACTGACCCAGACATTGTTTTCTTATAATGCTCGGGTCAGAAAGAGCATACTTTCCAGATTAGCTTTGAATGTATTAAAACTTAAGAGACGAGCTGGAGGCTAAGATGTATCTACGTATTTCTCTATGTTCTGCTGTATGGCTTTGTTGTATTTATCAGAAATTGTAAGAACAGGTATTGTAGCTTTCCAAGTAGGTGATGATGGGCTAGTACTATAATGGATGTATGTATATAAAAGTTTTCTTTTGTAAAGATCATTGATATATTATAGATTAGTCGTTGTGATGTGAGATTCTTTGTTATTTAGTTTCTTCTTGTCTTCTTACTTCTTCTTTCCCCTAACCATCTGTCTTTCTAACATTTGGTTGTTCGACACATGAATACCGTGGATGTATTAATGTCGACTTCCGAGGGTCAAAAAAGGGCATCGTTACAAAATTCTGAACACTTACATCCATCGCCAGTATGCCTTGCCGCATATTAACAAGTATGATGGGAGTGCAGACCCATTTGACCACATTACTGCCTTTAATTCCATTACCCGTGTCAGCCAACTTTTCGTCTTAGCAAATTGTTTTCTCTTTCCGTCTACTCTTACAAGATTGGCCACTTGTTGGTTCCTATATCTACATCCGAGATGCATCACTTCCTGAGCCCAATTGTGCGTAGAGTTCAAGATACATTTCTTCATTTCCAGAACTCATGTCTTGATGGCTAGTGAAGTAGGCAACATTAGGTAGGGTTCTTCAGAAAGCTTACAGTCGTATGTTAATTGCTTTAACAAAGAGTTCACCCGGCTAGGGTGCTGATGTGAATAGCTTGGTCATGGCCCTATGTCTATGGGCCAAATACACGTCTAGAATATGGAGAGAGCACCAGAAGCAATCGGTTACGTCCCTGACCAACTTTTTCAGTGGGTGAACGATATTATGAGAATGGAGGATGCAGACCTTTCGGACAGTGACAATGAGATAAAGGACCCTACCTATGTTGGTCCTTGCAACAACAGTGATCGATGAGGCATAGCCGTCAATTCGACACCAAAAGGTGACGAAAGGACAACCCTTAATACAATCCCATGTGTAACAGTTACACTAATCTGAACAAAGATATCATTAATGATATATCTTGCCACCTAGGTCCGGGTGCCTTTTCATAGACCTAACCCCACTAGGAATGGAAAATGGGAGGAACGTTGTGGCAATAGTGAATATTGTAAGTTCCATCAAAAAAATGACCACTCTATAATAGAGTATCTGGTGCATAAAGATGAGATTGAGAGACTCATCCGAAAATGTAACGACTTATATTTTACGTATCAGATGATCATAATATTATTATTTAATACATACGAGGTCGTATGACTGTAAAACTTTGGGAAATGACTACTAGGGACATTTTCCACCTTTATAATTTTTATTGGATATTTCAGACCTAGTAATTCTTGTAGGGCCTATAGATTTTCGCTGAGATTGAATCAGGGTATGAACTACTTCCATTAGATCGGGCTTGTGGTTTCTCTTTCTGCAGAGTGGTCATAATGTAAAAATGGTCTTACCGTTTAGGAGATGTGGTAGTTTTATGTTCTATTTACAACTGGACAGATTAGTGGGCAATTAAACTAAGTGCATACTTAGGTCCATTAATGAATTTCGAGAATTTTGTCTAATTGGGGTTGTAGAAACTGATCCCATTTGTTTCCCTCTTTCCCAATACAATTCCAAACCTCCGTTAACCCACAACAAAAAGCTTATCTTTTCCTTACTAATCTCAGCCATATCCATCACTAGAAAGGTAATTAGCAAAAGTGGATCATAGATACATCATTTTGATGCTAAAAAATTTATGCTCTTGGCTATTCATGTCATATTTGAGGATCTAAAGTGGTAATTTGGGTATTGGGTAAGTGATTCTTGATCTCTCTATTCTATTCTTGTCCATATAGTTAAAATATGTATTTATAACATGATTTTGATAGTAAAAGTTTTCTAAATTTAATTACATCTTTAAAAATGATCGTGGCCAAAATTAAAAAGATTGGATTTGATTTTAAATGGTTTGCAACTCTTTTTTATCATATTGCCATGTTAGTGTAAAGTTAAATCTAGACTAGAATTTGTAGGCTAATTAGGTTTGTATTGCTTGTGTATGTTTGTTGAATGCTTATAAATGATATATATGTTTGGATCAATTGTTTTGATATGGTTTACTAGTGTTTTAGTGGAGTTAGGAAAACGGTTGTCGATTTGGGCAAAACGAAGGCAAAAGTGATCAAAATTGGAAGAAACTTGAAGAAAAAGCTCCGGAGGATAAGGGAAGCCTTTGATTCAAGTCGCTGGAAGTTTGAAGTTCATTTGGATAGCTAACTACAACTCAGTGCCGACCAGTTTACTACTCGAGGAAGATTCCAATTTGGGTTGGTGGGGGGCAAAGCTTTAGGACATAGGCTACAAGACTTTGGGGCAAGCTTCGAGTTGGAGCAAGGAAAGAGTTCCAAGTGCCAAAGTGGAAATTTTGGCTAAGTATGATGATCGGTACCAATCTCTTTTGATCGGTACTGAGTTCTTTTCTCGCCTGTTAATTGGCGTTGAAGGCTTGGAGGCTAGTGGCATGAAAGAAAGGGACCCTAGGTAGGCGAAAGGAGAAGTCATCGAGAGGTACTTAACCAAAATTTGACTAAGTATTGGTCAAGAATTTCATATCGGTACCGAGCCTAAGTAGTCAATACTGACATGAAATTTAAGGGCCTTTAGTGATGAAACTTCCAGGAGGGGAGGTGTTGGCTCTACAGGTCATGCTCAAGGTGTTTGTTTGTTCGCTTGGAGTTCGATGACGATGTAGTAGCACGATGAAGGATGATAGCTTCAGGCCTTCGATGATGGAAATTGGATGGTGAATGGAGTTAGGTTCCAATGATGGCGGTTCGATGTTGAAAGGAGTTATGGGAATCATTATTCATAAAGGGGGGTCTAGGAAGGATGACCCTTGGATAGGATGTTGAATGGTCCTATCATGAAAAGAAAGGATCATGGAATGGTTTCTTGAGGATAATGGAAACTAGATGGAGTAAGAAAAGGGCTTGGATATGCATGCTAAGGATCGTCGATATCAGAGTGTTTTCTAATGTACTCGAAAGCAAGAGTATTGTATGGAGCTAATTGAGTACTTGGAATGGCCATCCCAGGTCGGTGGAATGGATATATATACCCTGGACCGATGGAATAGATCTAGTATTAGCTATGGGCTGTAAGCGAGTACACTGAAAACTAAGATTTATCCGCTAATCCTCGGTGGAGGAATAGTCATATGGGTTATCATATATCTAGGGCATATTGAGTGATAGTGAGGATTATATGATGGATGCCATGTTTGCTTTGGTTGCTTTCTTCTGTAGTCTATCACTCTACGTTTTTCACTTCATATAGGTATTGTGGGTAAGGATACAAAGACACCCGTCATTGTACTTAGGTTGTAGTACACCTTAGGATGTTTGCAAAATAACATATTATGTTCGTTATGTGCTAATTCTTTAGTTTCAGGGACAAGTCACGTAATACCCCATAATTTGACGTTAGTTATTTAGTTAGATAATTAGGCTCCAAAAATGGAACTTGGGCAAACGATGCAGTTAGACCGTGAAATTTGCACCATTGCATTCATGGCGAAATTCATAGAAAAATTCATATTTGGGGTTTTGCGATTGGAGTCCAAATGAAGAAGTTACGGACGAAAAACGAATTCGGAATGAACATAAAAAAATAAAAAAATTTAACTAATTTAACCAGGGCCCACAGTAGACCCACCATTATGGGTGGTCGACCAGAGGCGGTCGATCCACTTTCTTTCTAAATTATAAAAATGAAATATTTGTATTTATATACATGCAAATTGAAGGAGAATAGAAATCTAATAAAATGGAGAAGAGAAGAGAATCAACTATACGCGTATTTGAGGTAATATATATATATATATATATATATATTTGTACATTCATATCTATTTTCTCTCCCAATCCCAAATCTCTTCTCAGATCTATAATTCTAATGTATGTATATACCCATTTATACATATTTCTCGGATTAAAAAGGATTTAGAGATGAATTTAAGGTTCTACTTCAGATCTGGAGATTTGGTCGCTTTTAAAAGGTGAGTGGGAAATTTTATATATTGTTTATGATTTTATAACTATTCGTTGGCATATGTTTGATGTTTATGCCTAAATCAATTTTATTTATGAACTGCAGGCTTAAATTAGTATAGAAAACTATTCCCTACATATTATTGTTTTAGACTTAATTTTAAATATGTTTGCAACTAGATCAAAAAATCAGTCCCAAAGATTTTAGAATTTGAATGTTATATATTTTTATTACAAATTTGTACTTGGGTGTAAAATAGAATTTTTTACTATTGCCTAACTTTGTGTTAAGTTGTAGATTTTCCATAGTTTAATTTATAGGAAGAACATCTGTTTGATTTTTGTAAACTTGTTTACTTTTTCCACTTTTGATCCAAAAAGGTGATGCTTGATTTAACAAGGAATAACACAAAAAGGGAAGAGATGTATAAAGTACACATTTATTCTTTGTAGTTTACACTATATATTCCAAATAGAAAGAAATTATCCATTCCTTGTAATTTCAAATGTAGTAAATCTTCCCTTTTGTGTTAAAACCAATTTATGGAAATCATAGCAGAAAATATTCCTAAGGAATATAGTTCTAGCAAATTAAATATGGAAAACATATTCTAGTTACATATTTACGACTATAATATATTTGGATAAGATTAAGTAGTTTATACGTATTTATTGCGTTAATAAAGGAGAACAAAGGTTATTGGTGCATTATTTATGTGTAACGTTGGTTAGTTATAATTATATTTAGGAAAGCGAATATGTAGAATTTGGAAATGTAGTAATTCCTATTAATGGGTAACAAATTAGGAATTGCTAATAATTAATAGAAAATAAAGGATTGTAATCCTAATTAATGGAAAATTAATGGTAAATAATTGATATGATTAGATCAGGGGTTACAATTGGTAAATTAATGACTATAACTCCAATTATTGGGCAATTAAAGGAAATGAATTTAGGGGTTACAGTTAATAAGGACAAATGGATAAAAAAAGACTGACAAAAATGGAATATATATATATATATATATGGTTACTAATTTGAAATTAGTAATCATACATAAATGTTTTAGGAAGCGTCTGTTAGGATTTTATGGACAAATCGACATTTATGAGCATAAAAAAGGGATCTATGGGTAGATAATTATTTAAGATAAACCTTATTGCCTTAAACAAAAAGATAATTCGTAAGCTAAGTCCAATGTCTACCTAAGATAGTATAAGTAAAGATTTAGGATGGTTAATTAGACTTAGTAGGTTAGTGATGCGAGGCCAGTATAGTTACTCGATGGAAGACTGCCCTTCACTTTGAGGCTACCAGTAATCGGGTGCACTGACTGCTGATGTGAGATATCACTAATCCTAGGACCCATGACGATGTGAGAGATTGGGCCTTTTTTCTTAATTGAAAAGTATTAAATGGTCCAAATTTGGAATTAGGAGCGATGATGGTATTTTCATAGGGGTTTGCTTTTGGTTTGAGGTATTAAGTGGTTGTAGGTGTAACACCCCATATTTTTAGTAACATTATTTAGGATATTTAATTAGTTAAATAAAATAAAATAATGTAAGATGATTAATAGATTAAGATTTGTGATTAATAGGGGTAGCCGTGCCATGTTAATGAGTAAATCAAAATGAGATAACATGAAATAAAATAGATAAAAAAGGGTTAGGAAATAGGCAGGGGCAAAATGGGAGCAAGGAAAATCCTTATACCCTAAACCCTAAACCCAAAGCCATGTATTCTCTCATCCATTCTCATTTGCTAAACTATAACTTAGAGGCCGACCACCATTTTAGAGAACTAGAAGAAGAAATAGCTAAGGAAGAAGATTAATCAAATCAAAAGCTCAAATCTCAAATCCTTAACTTCAAGCTAAGGTAAATAATGACTACATCTCATTTTTCTAATTGTTTTTGGTTTTAAGATGAATTCGAAGTGTTTTGCAAGATTATGCCATGTTTTTAAACGATTAAATGTTTTATACTTTTTGATGATTTATGCTTATTCATATAGATTTTATGATAAGTTTTGATGTAAAAACCCTATTCAATGACATCCAAATGCCTTGCGATTATAGATTTAGATCATAAATGGTATTTTAGAGATGGGTTTCAATTTTTATTATTTTCTGAATTTTTGTCAATTTTATATAAATTTTCTAGTGTAGAAAATGATTATTTGGGTTCCGACCTAGACGTTTCACCACCATTGCTTTCGAAACCAATGCGCATGGTATCAATATACTTGGTACATAGCGAATTGGATAAAGGCAGATGGTATAGGATCGAAACGTAGGGTTCCGATAGGGTCGAAGCATGCCTTTGCTTTAAAATGAAGTTGCACTGCTTTACTTTCGAAGGGTTTGCTTTCGACTTGGTTAGCTTTCGACTTTTAAGTAATGCTTTCGAAGGGGTCGAAACCCCTAGCTGCAGCTTTTCTTACCTTTCGAAGTCAATGGTTTCGGAAGGTATACATTGTTTTAAAACTTGGCCGCTTCTCCAATGCTTTTGGAAGGTTGGTTTTGACACCATCACTTCTTTACTTAGGAATAGCTTTCGAAAGGATTGCTTTCAACTTAAATGGGTTGTTGATCCTTTTGCTCTACTTGAAAGCATGACCCAAATGATTTCGAAAGAAACAATTTTCAAAGGTTTCAAAGGAGTAAAATTTGAATGGTTTCGAAAGGTTTCCACATGTTTTAATTAAACCCAAAGGCTTTCGAGAGGTTTAATGTTTTAATGCTTTCGAAAGGGTTTAAATAAAGGTTTCGAAGGGGTGATTCCCAATGATTTCAAAAGGTTTTGAAGGAAGGTTTCCAATGGTTTCGAAAGGTTTAAGAGGAAAGGTTTTTCCATTGTTTTCGAAAGTCAGTTTTAAAGTGTTTTAAAAGAAAGATGTTTAAGGTTTTATAGCTTTCGAAGGAAAGGTTTTTCATAGGTTTAGAAAGGTTTATATGGACGGTTTCTAAAGGAAGGTTTTGGCCTTTCGGCCTAGGTTGAATAAAGGGTTTTACTTGGTTCCGGAAGGTGTACTTTCAATGGATTCGAAAGGGTTATTTTCAAAGGTTTAAATATTTTCATCAACAAAGATTTAGGTAAATTATATATTATATAACATGGCAAGGTAATTTTGAGTAAAGCACAGAGTATATGTATTTTCCTTGTGTGAGTTTGATTTTAAGGTTTAAATCATTTTGAAAAGGTTTTCAAGAAAAATTTAAGGGAAGGTTTCCCTAAGTAAAATGACTCAGATATTAGAATACCAAATGAGACTGGTATAGGGTCGTGCCTTATACATTAGCTATTAGCCCCAGCTAATTTATTCCAAATTTTAGTGTGTAGGGCTTTGTCAAGGGTAAGACTAAAATTATGACTGCACACAGAAGGGAATATAATTGTATGTAGATAGGTTGTCGGTGAGCCCGCAAAACCATTAGGATCAGGTGACCCTGGGAGATGTTAAGTTAGGGACAGACCATCCGGAAGAGGAGTATTTAATCGATAGTTAAGGACAAACCGTCCAGAAGAGGAGTGTCTAATAGATGTTAGATTATTTTGTTTATATTGTCTGGTACGCCGAGTCAGCCAATGGTTAGTAGTTAGCCAAACAAAACTATAGTGTTCAGACAGATAGTCCATTTATTACCTAATATGTATGTTTACATGATAATGCTTTGCTTTACAGTTTTAACCAGTTTGGTTGCAGGAAAAGGTTTGCAAAAGATATGTTTTAAAAGGATATTAGTGAGGGTAAACCCATTCTGCTAAGCGGCGTGGTCTCACTTAATATCAAATAACCGAGATATATAGTATTATTCACACCAAGCTTTATTTCTAACTCGAAGTTTATATTTTCCCCTTAAACTCTCGGGTGCTCAAAATTAATTTGAGTAGGCTGAGGGCTGAGGTTTACAGGTTATTAGTAGGTTGGCGAATAAGGCTTCCGGAGACGAGCAGGTGGCTGACGGATAGCTATTTAGGAGATGCTGTTTTATTTTATTTGATTCCGCTGTGTGTAATAAGTCAATTACGACTATATAGTATTCTGGTCAACCAAGGGGGCATCATCATATATCGCTCTTGGCGTATTTATGTAATAATATATTTGATCTTTACTAGGGAAACGATTATGGGATTATGTAATGGAATATAAAACTTGTTTTGTGAAATGTAATCAGAAAAGTTGTTTTGGAAATCTGTAATTTTGTTTCATATTCATGTGCTTCTGATATTATGATACCATTAACATTACCGTATTTGGTCATCAGAAGTTAATACTATGGATGATTGCAGCATTTGTATCGCTTAGCTTCGGGCCTCCAGATAGAGGATGTTACAGTAGGGTTCGCCTCTCTCCTAAAAGAAGTATTAAGTAACCTAGTGAGATTCCAAAAAAATAAGGATGTCTCTAAAAAGCCTTACTTCAACGTTGAGGTATTAAGTGGTCATTTAAGGGACCACCTCCCTACTGAAAGAAGTAACCTAATAAGGTTCAATATTTATAATTAAGTGTGATAGTGGATATCTTGGGAAAGGTTCGCTTCAGGTTTGAGTTAATAAGTGATTGATCTATAGTTCGCTTCTCTCCTAAAAAGAAGTATTGAGTAACCTAGTGAGGTTCCAAGCGATGTCAGCTAGATAATACTAGTGAGGTGTCCGCCTTGGGGTTAGGTATTAAATGACAAAGGCCTACCTATAAATAGGTGTTAAATGGCCAGGGGTTTGCTTAGTCCTTATTAATGAGGTATTAAGTGGCTTGGGTATAGTCTCTTATATTGCTAATGTCGTAATAATGATAGTACCAGTGACAAGTCCGCCTATGGATAGGTATTAGGTGATGTAGGACCTGCCTAGAATATAGGTATTAAATGGTTAGAAGTCCGCCTAGCCCTTTTAAATGTATTAAGTGGCTTGGGTACTGTCTATTACATGGCTACGATTTTATTGGTGATAGATGCGGTAATAGTTGGACATTAAATGTCGGAAGCCTTAAATAGTGGTTAGAGGTCTTTGTAGTTAGGACCCACCGACCATCGACAACATTGCTAGAAAACCACCTTGGGAATAGGTCTTAAATGATGGGGTCTATCTTGATTGAGGTCTTGAATGGTAGAGTCTGCCTATTTCTCTTTTAAAAGTATTTGTGGTGATTATAGGAGCCTGCTTTATATTTAGAAGTATTAGGTGGCAAATGGGTTTGGAAGTATTGGGTGGTTGACAAGGTTTCGTCAGTAATTTGTACCTTGAGTAGAGGTAGGTAAGTAATCGTGTGTGCAATGCAAGGTTAGATTAGAATTGCCAACCTTAATAGACATAACAATTAAATGGAAACCTATCGGTATTAATGTTACAGACATTTTATAGATTTTCCACTCACCAGACCTTATTGGCCTGTTTATGCTTACATGGTAGGGGATTCTCCCATTGTGAATGGCGGCGAAGCTTCGTCTATTTCCCCTACACGTCCCGACAATGTGGGTTGGTTGATAGTCGAGAGGCTGGTCGCTAGGGTTACCATTTGTAGCCATGCCCTTTAAGGGACGACCTTTGGTTGTTACATTTGGTATCCGTGCTTAGGTTAGTAGATAAGAGGAATTAGAATAAATTGAGAGAACGTATTCATACTTTCCACTTTAGTAATATCATATTTTTACATTAGATTCTAAGATTTTTGAGTATAGAAGTAGTTGTAGTACCATTCCAAGGGAATAGGCAAAGCAACTATGGGTTGGAAATATCTTAGAGTCAAGATTTTCACGTCGACTCCAAAGTACCCCATGGAGTGTTAGCGATGCGTTGATGAAGGGCATGAGTACGACATATGGCATAATCCCATAGATTGGAGGTGTTCGACTTGATGGTTAAGACCTAGCTACCCTATGATTTTGGATTTTGATAATGAATTTTAGTCGAAGACACACATTTATTCCAGGTGGGCAGGAAATTAAAGTCTATATATCATAATTGTCCGGAAGCAAGTTTTTGCTTGGGTGCATTCGTTGATCACCTCTTCGATGGCAAACCGGATTTTTATAAAGTATATTTTGAAAATGCCTTAGATTTTGGAAAAAGTATTTTCGAAGGATTTTTTTTCCTAAGGGTTTATTTTTGAAATTTTGTTTTGAGAAAGTTTAGAAATTTTAATTCTCAAAGAAACTCGTATATCACTAAGTTGATAGTGTTAAGATATTTTTAATTTATAAAAGATTGATTTTTGAAATCCTTATATATTTATATGTATATATCGGTAAAGGCTTAGTTTTGATTTTTGGCAAGAAAATAGTTTTTCCATTTCGAAAATTTATGTTTTAAAAGAAGGTTTTTAGAGGACCTGAAATATATATAGGTTTGATTTTTAAGAGAAGTTTTGGTATGAAATGGTTTCTATTATTTAGAAACAAGTATAAAGGAGTATATATTTAGCTTAATGATTTTTCGGGTTATAAAATAGAAGTTTTTAAATCTTCTCTCTTTAAGGTATAGACAAAATAGGAATGACATTCAATTTATTAAGGTATGTAGTTTGAAGTATTGTTGTACCCACCAGCTATTAGAAGAATATTTTCGTGCGAAGTAGGCAGGAAATAGCAGCTGGAATATTTTCGGGTTTTTATAATTGTTGTCGGACGCAGGAGTTTTGTTGGGACTACTATGAATTGCTGGAGTATGGTTCGGGACTAGGCGGTAGTGTAACAACCCTAATATTTTACGATTGTATGTTTAAATGTTTTATTTAAATATAGCATTGTTAATCGGATTAAAGTCCGAAATGTTACTTTTTGTAAACAGTCGAATTGGGACTCGAGACCACTTCCAATGAGTCCAAAATGGCATTTACAACTTTTTTGAGTATAAACATCGATATGTTTGGAGTTGAGTAGAATTTTGATATTTTCATTTGGGGGTTTGGGTTTCAGTCCACTAAGAGAACCCAACTCCTCTACATAACAACTCCCACTCCACCCTTCTACTCTTCATTCATTTCATTTCCAATTTCCTAACACTCTCAAGCCCTAGAAAAAATGGTGAGAAGAGGAAATTAAAATTCCTAAGCCCTAGTTTCTCTTAGGAATTCAAATTCAAGTTATATATCAAAGAGAAGCTTAGGTAAGCATCCTCTTCATCTTCTCTATCTCAATCTCTCTCAAATTTCAGAAATTTCTTATAACCTAACTTAGGAAATATTTGCTTATGATCTTAGATTGGAGCTTCTAGAGTTGAAGTTGAAGAGTGGTTGATCTTTCCTTTGGTTTAAAGCTTCTCACTTGTTGTTTTGGGTTTAAAGGTGAGTTTTTGAACTCACATCTATGTCTATAACTCTCATTGTTGTTAGGTATGAATTCCTAACATTTATTCATGTTCATTTGCTTTTGATTTGAATTGATTTGGTGAATTTTCCAATTTTTGGTTTTGAAGTTCAATTTTATGAAAATCCTACTATGGATGTTTGGACATGATATTTGGGGTGTATCAAAGAGCTTATAAGGCTGGGTTATCGCTTGGCACAAATCTCTAGTCTTCGTTGCTCGTTCAACCGCTCCCAAATCGTTTTGGCCATCATGGCCTTGGCAAATTGTTGCCCATACAAGGTGACCAGACGTCTGGTTGGTCAAGTCCAGACGTATGGTTAGTTTTCAGATGTCTGGTTAGGGTTCAGACGTCTGGTAGGTTTCTGGAATATTTCCATATCCCAAATCCAGACGTCTGGATGAACCCCCAGACGTCTGGAACTGCCAATTTTGCCTATTTTGGCTGTTTTTGATTGGATTTCCAATTTTAATCGATTTTTGTTTATCCGTTTAGTTGTTATCAATTATTATCGACTTTGATGACTTCTTTCTTCGGATTTTTTTGGGAATATCCATTTGATGGATTTGATATCGATTTTTACGGATTTAATTCACATTGTCGTATGTGAATTTTTGTGATTGATTGTTTTTACAATCATTTTGTGATTTGTCACTTTAAAATACAAAGGTTTCGATACTAGTAGTAAATACTAAAACTCTTTCATTAAAACGATTTCGACACTATTTTAAATATAAAGCTCGCTTTTAAAACCGTTTTCCAATCTATTAGTATATACAAACCTTTACCTCATTCGTATGAGAAATCTAATTAAACGGCTTAGCAAAACAAGTGGTATGAAATGCTTGCGTTTACTTCGTCAGTTAATTCTTGGACTTGTTCGATTTAACTCTCGCGACAATTTTCGAGTGGAAATCTACAATTTGTTCGTAAATATTTAAGTTAAGCTAGTGGTTATGGGACATGAAGCTAAATTCATTTATTTACTAGCTTAGTGTAATTTACACTTGTCGATCATTTTGTGATTTAGACTAGCGATGTGCGATTTCTCTTTGTCCACGTGGGGACAGTACCTTGTTTTATCGAGCTTCGTCTCATTTTTTTACAGGCTAGCGACCTATGGGTTTTATGGAGTCAGGTTCATCGGGCGTAACGTTGTACTACGTCGTTGTTCTAGATTATTTGAGTTTCAGGTTCATCGGGCGTAACGCTGTACTACGTCGTTGTTCTAGATTATTTGAGTTTCAGGTTCATCGGGCGTAACGCTGTACTACGTCGTTGTTCCGGATTATTTGAGTTTCAGGTTCATCGGGCGTAACGCTGTACTACGTCGTTGTTCCGGATTATTTGAGTTTCAGGTTCCTCGGGCGTTTCGCTTTACTATTTGAGAATATTGGAGATATTGTATGATTTTTGTTGTTATCTGATTTATACTTGTCATAGTATGGCATTATTGTTATCATACGTTTTTGTGATATCTCTTATCCTATCTCATTTTACATGATATTTATAGCTAGACTGATCCATTTATTATTTTTCTTCTTAAATAATACTCGGGTCAGACCGAGGTATTTCAGGTGCTTATACTTGACTTCTTATCAGGGACCATCATCTGATTTTTGGCTAACTACTTTAGATTAGTAGTTTTTGCTTTTATACATTTGAGATAGAGACTCCTTGATGTATACTTATTATTTTGTATAGCACTTGTACCTATTCTTTTATGATATTATGGATCTTCTATGACCACTATTTTGATGTATACTCCTATGTGTTATATTCATATCTGTTTCCGCCTTAGAGATATGAATATCTGTGACTGGTTTGTTTTATGCTTATTTCTATATTTGTTTCCGAAGCCCACATAGCCACTGTGTAGTAGCTTTGAGTTTGTATTTGATATGTCGGATTTCCTCTTGAAATGAAATGCAAGTCATACTATCTAACATATCGATACTCGCACAAAGCAATTACACAGATGGTCGCTCCTCAACAGCCTTATTCTTCATGCTAGTCGACGGCATTACCCCGTAGTGTCCTTGGCTTGTGTGAGCAAAGAGGTAGGGTGTCACAGCTTGGTATCAGAGCCAAACTTCGGAACAATGTAGAATAATCTAGCAAGGATCATTGTCCTAAGTCTTTCTTAGGAGTCGTGCCTTAGGATTTAATTCGAGTCATTGGACCCATACTACCCTATTTTCTTTTTTGATGCCTTGTTTTATCAATCAAGTTTGTTTGATATTCATTCTGAGAATAACCTTTTTCCTCTTCTTTCTTTCTTTCTTAAAAAAGAGAAATGGTTAGACCACGCCGTCCCAGCGCCGGTCAATCCAGTGCTACTCCTCAGGATGGAGTATTTATGTCTGCCCAACAGCTTTTAGATCTTGTGAAGAATGCTCAAGCTGTCGGACCCATTCCAGAGCCTACTCATCCTGAATCTGGGTTTGCACGCTTGTGCAGTAATTACACCAACTTGGGTGGAAGTCCTTCCAAGAGTTCCAAAAGCGTTATAGAAGTCCAAGCTTGGCTTAGAACATGCGATCGCATCTTTTCCCACATGAATCTTATTGATCTACATCAAGTCCAAGTGGCTTCTAGCATGCTCTAGGAGAGAGCATTAGATTGGTATGAGCTTTTGATTTCTGAAATTATTGAAGTGGATCTTACTTGAGAGTAATTCCGGGAAAGGTTCGAGTTAAAGTTTGTGCCGGAAGCTGAAAAAGTAACTTTGGCCCGATGCTTTATTGACCTTGTTCAAGGTGAATCTTCTGTGATGGATTACGTCGCATCTTTTGAATCTCTCTCTAAATATGGGGTCGAGTATATTAATACTCCATTGAAGAAAAATCAGAGGTTTGTCTATGGGTTGAATAAGAACCTCAAAAAGTCATTACTTATGAAACTAGAAGTTTCTTTCGATCAGCTTGTTGATATCGCTGTTCGACTCGAAGTGGCCGATAAAGAAAGTGATGTTGAAGTTGTGGGTGTCAAACACAACATCAATAAGAAGAGGCCTTTTAAGTTCAAGCCTTATCCCAACAAGAAAGGGAAGCAAGCAACTTCGGTAGCAAAGACTCCTACCTCTAGTTGTGGAGAATGTTACAATTGTGGTTCTAAGGACCATTATGCAAACAAGTGTCCGAAGCCCCTTACTTGCTGCTATTGCAAAAGTTCGGGTCATACTATATCTTCATGTCCCAAACTTCAAAAGCAAGAAGGAAGGGAAGCTAAATGTTATGCAAACCCCTAGTAACACTTCTCTTGGTCAAGGTATTTCTCATTCTATCCTTGATGGCATTATTATATTTCGTGATCTTCTTATTCGAGTTCTTTTTGATACGGGTGCATCTCACTCTTTTATATCAAAAGAACTTGTTGATGCTTTGTCTTTGAATGTTATTGGCTTGATGACTTCATTGAGAATTGCAAATCCGGTTGGTGGATCCGCAACACTCAGTTTACTTTGTAAAGATGTCAAAATTATTTTATGTGATTATGCTTTCTGAGCCGATTTGCATGTTATGCGTTACCTAGGTTTCGGAATAATTTTGGGGATGGATTGGCTTAACCGTTATGAAGCCATCCTATGTCCTGAGCGGACTATATATCTTCGACATTCTCAATCTGTTAAGCAGATTTCTATTGTTCTTAAAGATTCAGATTCCAATTCGGGAGCATCATTGTATTCTCTAAATCCTTATGCTGACGATAATGATGAGGAAGATGTCATTTCCCTCATTCACATTGTTCGTGAATTTCCCGACATATTTTAGCCCGTTTTAGGATTACCACCTAAGCGAGCAATTGAGTTCAGAATTAATCTATTCCCTGGAGCTCTACCTATTACTCGTCCTCCTTATCGTATGTCCAATAAGGAAAATGAAGAGATGCGTAAACAATTATCTGAATTGGAAGGAAAACAGTTTATTCATTCTAGTTCCTCTCCATGGGGAGCTTCGGCTATTTTTGTGAAGAAATCTGATGGTACATTTAGGCTTTGCGTTGACAACCGCAAGCTTAATGATCTCACCATCAATAATAAATATCCCTTACCTCGAATTGATGATTTATTCGATCAACTTAGTGGTGCTAGAGTCTTTTCACAGTTAGACTTGGCAACCGGTTTTCATCAGCTTCGAATTATAGAGGATAGCATTCCTTTGACATCGTTCCGTACTCATTATGGATCTTATGAATGGCTTGTTATGCCATTTGGTTTAACGAATGCTCCAGCTTATTTCGTTGACCTTATGAATCGAGTTTTCAAAGACTTTCTCGATCGATTTGTTCTCATCTTTATCGATGATATTCTTGTTTATTCTAAAACCAAGGAAGAGCATGAAAAACATCTTCGGATTGTGTTGGAAACTCTTAGGAGTAATCAATTGAAAGCAAAATTTTCCAAGTGCCACTTTTGGCAATCTCGTGTTAAATTTTTGGGACATATTATTTCTGAATTCGGAATTTCCGTGGATCCTTCAAAGATTGAAGTGATTCAAAATTGGAAGAGACCGGAGAGTGTGACGGAAATTCATAGCTTCCTTGGATTGGCAGGCTATTACCGTCGGTTCATAAAAGACTTTTCTAAAATTTCCGTACCTCTTACTAGTTTGACAAAGAAGGGAGTTAAGTACATTTGGTCTGAAAAATGTGAAGCTGCTTTTCAAAAATTAAAAGAACTCCTTTCCAATGCTCCTATTCTTGTGATTCCCGAAGGAAACCAAGATTTTATTGTTTATACCGATGCTAGTCGTGTTGGTTTGGGAGCCGTTCTCATGCAAAGGGAACTTGTTATCGCTTATGCTTCTAGGCAATTAAAGCCTGCCGAGGCTAAATATGCCACTCATGATTTAGAGCTCGCAGCTATTGTTTTCGCCATTAGAATTTGGCGTCATTATCTTTTGGGAGAGAAATTTGTTCTCTATGCCGATCATAAATCTTTGAAGTATTTATTTTCTCAAAAGGAACTTAATTTGCGTCAACAACGTTGGCTCGAGTTCCTTGCATCTTATGATCTTGATATTCTCTATACTCCCGGAAAGGGTACTCGAGTTGCCGATGCCCTTAGTCGTAAGCAATAAGCGGTTGTTTCAATAATGATATCCGAATGGAATGATCTCGAGACTTTGTCCACTTGTGAGATTCGAGATCGTGAATCCAAATCATGTTCATCTCTTGTTTTGTGTAGCCTTGAGGCTCATCCTTCTCTTTTGAACCGCATCCTTGAAGCTCAAAAGCAAGATCCCGAATTGGTTCTTCTTAGCCAAAGTTGTAGGGATAAAATTGATATTGGAAGTTTGAAAGACTTTGATATTGATGCTCGTGGCGGTATTCGAAAATTTGGTAGACTTATCGTGCCATATATTAGTGATCTTCGAAAAGACATTTTAGAAGATTCTCATCGTTCTAAATTTACCATTCATCCCGGTTGTAGTAAAATGTACACGGACATGAAGCGACTTTATTATTGGGATGGAATGAAATCTGATATTGCTAACATTATTAAGCGTTGCATGACTTGCCAACCCATAAAGGCCGAGCATCAAAGGCCCGGTGGGTTATTGCAACCTTTGGACATTCCCGTTTGGAAGTGGGATCAAGTCTCCATGGACTTTATTGACGGTCTTCCCCGTTATCGTTCGGGTCATGATAGCCTATGGGTGATAGTAGATAGACTTACAAAATCTACCCGTTTTCTTCCCGTTCGGTCCAATCGGACCGTACCTCTTTTGGCTAAACTCTATGTCAAAGAAATTGTTAAATTGCATGGAGTTACTACTTCTATTGTTAGCGATCATGATCCATTATTTACTAGTGGATTTTGGAAGGGTCTTCAAAAATCTTTGGGAACGAAGCTTAATTTTAGCACCGCTTATCATCCTCAGTCCGATGGACAAACGGAGCGTGTGAATCAAACTCTTGAAGATCTCCTTCGTGCTTGTGTTCTTGATTTTGATGGAAGTTGGGAAGATCATATTTCCCTTGTTGAGTTTTCTTACAACAATAGCTTCCAATCTAGTATTGGTATGGCACCTTTCGAGGCACTCTACGGAAGGCCATGCCGATCTCCTTCATGTTGGCTTGAAGCCGGTGAGAAGCTGGTTTTAGGTCCAGATTTTATTCGTGATGCCACAGAAAAGATTGACCTTATTCGTCATAGGATGAAAGAAGCTCATAGAAGACAAAAATCCTATGCTGATAACCGAAGAAGGAAATTAGAATTTTCTATGGGAGATTTGGTGTTTATTCGTGTTTCACCTATGAAGGGTGTTGTGCGTTTCAGTCGATCGGGAAAGTTAGCATCTCGATATATTGGTCCATTTCCCATCACCAAACGTATTGGTTTCATGGCTTATCGCCTTTTATTACCGGCTCAATTTTCTGCTATTCATGACGTATTCCACGTCTCTCAACTACGGAAATGCCTTAGAGATTCTGATTCTATTCTTGAGCCCGGTGTTATTGAAGAAATTGAAGTTTCGCCTAATTTAACTTATGAGCAACATCCTATTCGTATCATTGCTACGGAGGCTAAACGCCTTCGAAATAAAGATGTTTTGCTTGTGAAAGTTCAATGGTCCTCAAATCCTAAGGATTGCTCTTGGGAATCCAGAGAATTCATCGAGCGGACACACCCGGACTTACTCTCTCGTGCTCCTTAAGGTGAACTTCTCATATCAAAATTTCTTCTTTTGTGTTGTTATGCCTTAGTATGGTTGTTACTTTTTATTTTCTTCTTAAGTATTGCGAGGATGCAATTTCTTTAAGGAGAGAAGTCTGTAACAACCCGCATATTTTACGATTGTATGTTTAAATGTTTTATTTAAATATAGCATCGTTAATCGGATTAAAGTCCAAAATGTTATTTTTGTAAACAGTCGAATTGGGACTCGAGACCACTTCCATTGAGTCCAAAATGGCGTTTACAACTTTTTTGAGTATAAACATCAATATGTTTGGAGTTGAGTAGAATTTTGATATTTTCATTTGGGGCTTTGGGTTTGGGTTTCGGCCCACTAAGAGAACCCAACTCCTCTACATAACAACTCCCACTCCACCCCTCTACTCTTCATTCATTTCATTTCCAATTTCCTAACACTCTCAAGCCTTAGAAAGAATGGTGAGAAGAGGAAATTAAAATTCCTAAGCCCAAGTTTCTCTTAGGAATTCAAATTCAAGTTATAAATCAAAGAGAAGCTTAGGTAAGCATCATCTTCATCTTCTCCATCTCAATCTCTCTCCAATTTCAGAAATTTCCTATAACCTAACTTAGGAAATATTTGCTTATGATATTAGATTGGAGCTTCTAGAGTTGAAGTTGAAGAGTGGTTGATCTTTCCTTTATTTTAAAGCTTCTCACTTGTTGTTTTGGGTTTAAAGGTGAGTTTTTGAACTCACATCTACGTCTATAACTCTTATTGTTGTTAGGTATGAATTCCTAACATTTATTCATGTTCATTTGCTTTTGATTTGAATTGATTTGGTGAATTTTCCAATTTTTGGTTTTGAAGTCCAATTTTATGAAAATCCTACTATGGATGTTTGGACATGATATTTGGGGTGTATCGAAGAGCCTATAAGGCTGGGTTGTTGCTTGGCATAAATCTCCAGTCTTCGTTGCTCGTTCGATCGCTCCCGAATCGTTTTGGCCATTATGGCCTAGGCAAATTGTTGCCCAGACCAGGTGACCAGACGTCTGGTTATAGACCTGGAGAAAAAAAATACGGTAGAAAAAAAGGCAGAGATCTGGAGCAGACGTCTGGTCCAGACCTACCAGACGTCCGGTTAGTTTTCAGACGTCTGGTTAGGGTTCAGACGTCTGGTAGGTTTCTGGAATATTTCCATAATCCAAATCCAGATGTTTAGATGAACCCCCAAACATCTGAAACTGCCAATTTTGCCAATTTTGGCTGTTTTTGATTGGATTTCCAATTTTAATCGATTTTTGTTGATCCGGTTAGTTGTTATCACTTATTATCAACTTTGATGACTTCTTTCTTTGGATTTTTTTGGGAATATCCATTTGATGGATTTGATATCGATTTTTATGGATTTAATTCACATTGTCGTATGTGAAATTTTGGTGATTGATTGTTTTTACAATCATTTTGTGATTTGTCACTTTAAAATACAAAGGTTTTGATACTAGTAGTAAATACTAAAACTCTTTCATTAAAACGATTTCGACACTATTTTAAATATAAAGCTCGCTTTTAAAACCGTTTTCCAATCTATTAGTATATACAAACCTTTACCTCATTCGTATGAGAAATCTAATTAAACGGCTTAGTAAAACAAGTGGTAGGAAACGCTTGCGTTTACTTCGTCGGTTAATTCTTGGACTTGTTCGATTGAACTCTCATGACAATTTTCGAGTGGAAATCTACAATTTGTTCATAAATATTTAAGTTAAGCTAGTGGTTATGGGAAATGAAGCTAAACTCATTTATTTACTAGCTTAGTGTAATTTACACTTGTCGATCATTGATGATCATTTTGTGGTTTAGACTAACGATGTGTGATGTCTCTTTGTTTGTGTCGGGGACTAAAAACCCCGTTTGTGGAGCATCGATTCAAATTGGTGGGGTAGCGACCCATGGTCATCGGGCCGTTTGTGGAGCTTCGGCTCAAACTTGATGGCTAGCGACCATGGAATAGCGTTCCGTTTGTGACACACGTGTTGGTGAGTTTTCATGCTCCCGTTTGTGATAGGCCTCCCCCTTTGTGATTTCTGGATTTCTGGTTGTTGATTTCTAGAATTCGTGTTTCACCAATTTTGATGATATGCATTGATAAGCTCTATCAATATTTGTGTTTTGGTGAATAATTTAAAGAATATGACATTCTTTTTAGTTTTTGAGGATATTGGAGATATTGTATGGTTATTGTTGTTATCTGATGTATACTTGTCATAGTATGGCATTATTATTATCATACGTTTTTGTGATATCTCTTATCCTATCTCATTTTATATGATATTTTTAGCTAGACTGATCCGTTTATTATTTTTCTTCTTAATAATACTCGGGTCAGACCGAGGTATTTCAGGTGCTTCTACTTGACTTCTTATCAGGGACCATCATCTGATTTTTGGCTAACTACTTTAGATTAGTAGTTTTTGCTTTTATACATTCGAGATAGAGATTCTTTGATGTATACTTATTATTTTGTCTAGCACTTGTACCTATTCTTTTGTGATATTGTGGATCTTCTATGACCACTATTTTGTTGTACACTCCTATGTGTTATATTCATATCTGTTTCCGCCTTAGAGATATGAATATCTGTGACTAGTTTGTGTTATGCTTATTTCTATATTTGTTTCCGAAGCCCACATAGCCACTGTGTAGTAGCTTTGAGTTTGTATTTGATATGTCGGATTTCCTCTTGAAATGAAATGCAAGTCATACTATCTGACATATCGGTACTCGCACAAAGCAATTACACAGATGATCGCTCCTCAACAGCCTTATTCTTCGTGCTAGTCGATGACATTACCCTGTAGTATCCTTGGCTAGTGTGAGCATAGAGGTGGGGCGTCACAAGTAGGCTCTGACATCGCTGTGAATAGAACATGAATTTTTTGGATCGTGTCGAATCAAAGAAGACGGTGCGAATTGATTATTATTTAATCCGACCCTAATTAGGTCTACGTTCAATCAACGCGCAAAGCCTATCTAGTAGTTGACTACCTAGCGGTAAACCTATAGTGGTTTACCAGTTAACAAGTTTTGGCACAACTTGAACCTAGACTATAGAAGTCGTGTCCGAATTTCCCCAATTGCATTTTTTTGTTCCTCCTTCCTCAATAAGCCAAACCCAATCTTCATCGTCCTCCTCCTTAAAGTAATGGCCTCTATCTTCCGTTCCCCCTAGGCGACATCATTTTTGTCCTTGGAGCAGAGCCTCGCTTCCTCCTCATGCTGGTTTTGCACGTTAGATCTCGCCTCACCACCACTCCAAATTTAAGCCTTATTTCCTATGAGTCAGCGGAATAGGAATCTTAAGACTAAATTAACACTATAAGGGGGGTGAATAGTGTTCAATGGATTGTATGAATATTTTCCCAATTTTTTAAGATTCTACTTGGAATGATGTAATTAACAATCACATAAACAATCACAGAATCAAAGTACAGATAAAAGTAAATGCAGTAAAAGTAAAAAGGAAAAAAACACACCAGGATTTTGTATTGATTCGGAGTTACCCTACATCTAGTCCCGTACATTTCCTTGTACATAATTCTTTTCAACTAGTAAATGCAAATACAATCTCGATTTTAAAACTACGAGACACACCCTCTAGAATCCTGACTTCTGGGTAGAGTCACTTGATTTCCGGGCTACAAGCACACCCACTAGATTTACGGGCTACTAAGCACACCCAATTGATTTTAACAGGCTACAATCACACTAGTTGGATTTCAGGGATACCAAGCACACCACAAAGTTAAGAGTATGATTTGATAGAGTTTATAGACTCAGATCTTTGATCTTGATTACAATTGATCCTATAACTCTTGAATAGCACTTTGATCTTGGTTTAAGTGAGAGGGATGAGAGAAATCAGAGAGTAGATAAAAGAGAATCAAATTAGTAATAACTGAATTTGATTCTGGTTGATTTTCGGCAGAATTTTGGTAAAAATTGATTTAGAAATCAAGAGAGTAAAAAGAGGAGAGAAAATAAGAAAGTAGTTGATAAAAATTCGTTTGGAAGTCTGGTATATATATGGAAACAAAGGTCATGTCCATTTGCGAAGATACAACGAAAAAGACACTTCCATTCGAATTTGAATTTTGAAATTTTTGGCCTATGTGTCGACATACTTGGAGAGGATATATCGACATATTCCTTTGTATTTTGAAAAACACTTTAAAATTATTATTTTGAAAATCTAATGCTTTGAAAAATAATTTGATACTTTGTAGAATCAGTTAAATATAGTTTGTACACATTTTAATCAAAATATAACTTAATAAAACTTTATAGAATAATTTTGAAAGATTTAATAAGAATATTCAATAATATATATAAATCAATATAACTATAACTTATTAAAATATAAACAAAAATTCAATATATATATACACTAAAATGATATCTTTATAAAAAATCATTTTGGGAAATATTTTGAAAACATTATTTTAAAATAATAGATATTTGAAAAAAAATTAAAGCAAATATGAGAAGGTCAGAGAGATCAGGAAAGTGCTATCAAGATTTTAACATAAATTCTATGACTCTATAACTTATCTGAAATATCTTGAAATACTGAAATCTTCAATACTCACAAGTCTTTATTCTTGAACTCTTGAAACTCTATATCAGCATCTTGAATTTACTCTTAATACTGTACAGTCTTTTTAATCAACTCCTGTCTAATATCCTGGCCTATATACCATATATATCTTGATAAAACATTAGTATCCATATTTTAGATAATGTCCTATAGTTTTTATTAGCAAAACCAATACCTAAGGTATTAATAATCTCCCTTTTTTATGATGAAAACTCTATATATAAAATAGATTATAAATCCCCCTGATTTACAAAACTCCCCTTTAATTTATGCCAAGATTTTATATATTTCTCCTCCTTTGACATCAACAAAAACAACTAACTAAAAATATAACTCTAACACTAACTCTAACTCTAATTCTAACTCTAACTTCCCTAAATAAAATACTAATCAATATGTATAAGAATTATATATAATGATGATGAGAAAGATTGTATAAAAACAATAAGTGATATGTAAAATTAGATAATCATGAAATAATCATCCAATCAAACAAAGTTTATGCCACACATCATTCAAACAAATCCACACAAATCAAAACCAAACCAAATCAAGTATTATTATTTATATACAATCAAACATATTTAAACTAGACATTTTGAGGAACTTCAACCCATCCATCAGTGCCAAAGATTGGATCCACTTTGATAGCATCCCAATCTTCATCATCTTTGTTGATGGTACATTCTGGTGGTTCGTTCTTCTTTATTCAAGGCAGAAATCATCCACTAAATTGCGTCAAAATGCCTTTCTTGCTCCTTGCTCATCTGCATTAACTCAATTCTAAGTGACATTGGTTTCTCGGGATGAAAATAAGAATGTTCTTAAATGATTCAAGAGTTTTTTCAAGATTTTTGGTTAGTTTTGGATATAAGAAGCCATTAATTTGGTTTTAGAGCTTAGAATTTCAAAGGAAGAAGAAAGAGAGTAGAAAATAATGATTCTTTGGTCTTAACAGATATTTAAAGGGGTGAAAATTCATAAGAAATGAATAGACATCTGTTGTCTATTCAATTTTCAAAATTAAAAAATTTTGAAAAAATTACCGTTGTATGTCAACATACATACCTATGGTATGTCAACATATATGCAGAAATTTTTAAAACAATTTTTTTTACTTTTCTATTGTATTAGGCTTATGCTATTATATTTGTATGGCTTTCCAGAGATAGTTGACAATATAGAACAGTAAGAAATAAAATTTTCATTGATAATAATGATGAGTTCAAAATATAAAAGAAAGATACATTAGATTCAACATAAACTAAAACTAGAAAATCCAAATACAAGGATAGTTTAAACAAACAAGTAGAAAGATACGGATGAAGATGAAGAAGAACCACCAAGCTTGCAGATGATTTTTCTGAAGAATTTATCCATTTTGTTGGAAGTTGAAGCAAATCTCTTTGAAAATGATTTCTTAAGCTTCCTTTGGTTATGGGTAATCTTCTCTTGATTTTTGAGAAGATCTTTGTTGGATGGATTTGGTGATATATTGATACTTTCCAAAGAAGTATCCTCCTCCTCTTCTTGTTCTTCCTCCTCGACTTCCATTTCCCCCTTTTCATCTTCTTCTTCCTATTCTTCTCTTATTTCATGCTCTTCTTCCCAAGCCAACCTTTGTACCATTTCCACAAGCATTTTATAAGGCTAAAAAAAGGATGAAATATGCACAAGTGAAATGTTGGCCTTGTCAAATATTTTTCGAGGAATTGTTTCCACTCCTTTAAGGTCAACACCAAAATAATTAAAAACACGAGTAAGATACATACCATGAAATAGTGTGTTTTCATATTTTGAAAGATTCTTAGGATAAAGTTCATCCAAAATGACTTGTGACCAATTTATGTTTTATGTCATATTGACCACAAATTACAAAAAGTGCTTTGAAAACTTTTTGGGTCGGGTTATTGTAATTACCCGTTCAAGGAGTGATACTTTTTTGCAAAAGAAGGCTTAAAATTCTTGCTTTTGGACACAAGATTTTGTTTTTAAATTCAAAATCATTATCACTTTCGAAAATATCATGAATTACTTTATGATTTTGAAAATCAATTTAAAAAGATGAAAGGTCTATTCCACTAGATTTGACCTAAAAGTTTACAATTGAAAACAATTTGTGTCACTTTGACACAACTCCAAACTTTTCCTTACCTACATCATAAAACTTTCCTTTTAAATATGCATAAAACATCTTTACTAATTTTGGATAATAAACAAAATCATTTTGAGAGGCATCGATTAAACCGAGAATTTCTTTTTGCAAACAAAGATTGAAAGATCGTAAGTAGAAAAATCTTACAAAATAGCAAATCTTACAGGAAATACTTTTCCGAAAGATGAATACTCAATATAGGCTTGAATGGCTTCTTGATCATTGAAAAGATATTCTTTTATTGTCTTAGAAAGCCTCATGGCTGCCTTCGTATTGCTTGAGGATGCCATTGATGAATAGTTTGAAGAGATAAGAGAGTTTGTGATTTTTGAATTTGAAAATGAAAGTGAGAAATGAATGGATGAGGATAGAATAAGTAAATAGAGAATCAAAGGACATGTTCTCTCATCAAAAGAAAACTTTTCAAAATATAAGAGTTGGTGAAAAGTGTAGGAAATGCGGATTACGGATCTTAAGGCAGAATTAACACTAGAGGGGGGTGAATAGTGTTTAATTAATTTTATGAATCTTTTTGAAATCTTTTCAAATTAAATCCAAACAGGTGCAATTCACAAGCATAGAAACAATCACAGAATCAGACATAGATATAAATAGTTAATAAAAGCAGTAAAGGAAAGAACACATCGAATTTTATACTGGTTCGGCGTTACCTTACATACAGTCCTACATAATTTCTTGTATAGATTTCTTTTCAAATATAATGTAAATATTACAACCTCGATTTCAAGGCCACAAGATACACCCTCCTGTCTCCGAGTCCAGGGAAAACTCTCTTGATTTAACCAGGCTACAAGATCACCTAATTGATTAACGGGCTACAATCACACCCAATTGATTTACGGGCCACAATCACATCGTTTCCAATCACACTTTGATAGAGAGAGACCCGATACACTTCGATCTTTCGATTTTTGATTACAAATGATCCTATAACACCGAATAGCACTGAGATCTTTGAGAGAGAGTGGCAGAGAATCAAACTAGAGACGATCGAGTTTGATTCACTTAGGATTTTGGCAGAGTCTTGTTGAAAATGTTTGAAAATAAGAATGGAAGAGAAAGAGGAGAGAAAACAAAGAAAACTTGTGTAAAAATTCATTGAAAACTACTGGTATATATAGGAGAATAATGGTCATGTCCATTCGTGAAAGGTTATGTTAATAGACACTTCTTTTGAAAGTTTGAATTTTAAATTCTACGGCTACCATGTCGACATGGGGGGTAGGAGCATGTCGACATCCCCTAGTATATTTTGAAAATTGACTTTTGTTTTAAAAGAGATTTTCTTTCTAAAGTTTGTCGAAACTATCTTAGAACTTTGTAAACTATTTTGAATATACTTTATGATTATAAAAACCTTTGGAAAGTGATCTTACGAAATATAAAGTAATAAAAACTAAATATATAAATATTTTGAGATTAAAGCTAAAACATTAAAACCAGGATATAGTTTTAAAACAAGAAATGATTTTGAAATTAATACGATTAAAAATAGTGTTTGAATTAAGGCTAAAATATTTAAATAGAGAGAGAGATGTCTTTTTAAAAGATAGTTTTGAAAAAATATAAAAATAAGTCATTTTGAAAATTTCGTGGATTTCATTCCACTAGAGAAGGTCATGGGTTCCATCCTACTAAAGATGTCGTGGGTTCCATCCCACTATTAAAGCGAGAAGGTGGATTCTATTCCACAATTAAAATCCGAATAAAGATTTTAAGTGCTATTATGAAGTTTTAACATAAATCTAGACTCTATTACTTATCTTGATATCTTGAACTCTTGATACTCATGAGTCTTCAGTCTTGATTTCTTCAATCTTGAATTTGTCAGTCTTGAATCTCTATACTCAGTCTTGAATCTTTATACTCAGTCTTGAATCTTTATACCGTACAGTCTTCATTCTCAGCACCTGCATATATATATATATATCCTGCATATACATATATATCTAGACAATAATATTAGTATTTATATTTTATAACAAGTCCTAAGGTTGTCGTCATCAAAACCGTCATCTCAGGAACTAACAATCTCCCCCCTTTTGATGACGATGACAACTTATGTTTATAAAATCTACTCCAACAAACTTCGATTCTACTCCGACTCCCCCTTATTCCAACAACTTCCCCTTAATCTACTAACTCCCCCTTAATCTAAGCCTATCTAACCTATTTTATAATTCTCCCCCTTTGTCATCAACAAAAACTAAGCCTAAACTACATAACTCCCCTTAACTAGTACTATGGAAATAAATGCTAATAATGAAGTATAATAAGCGAAACATAAATCTAATTTTATTATATATGATGTTACATTACACATATGAAACATAGACACAATATATACAAGTACACAAAATATAAAAACATTAATATGATAAAAATCTAACGAGGGTCCTTGATAATTGGTGACTTGTGAATCGAACAATTAGGGTAATGGAGACAAAAGTTTCCATGTTGTTCGACCAAATTACCATTTTGTCAAAATAGACTTCTCCAACGCAAATAACTTTATCGTCTTTGTCCATTTGCGCTTCTTCCTCTTCTTCTTCTTCTTCATCATCCTCTAATGGATTATGAATACATTTGTTAGAGGAATCATCTTCAATCATAATAGGGTCTGCATGATTATCCATTAGAAATTTTTGCAAATTTCTAAGAATCTTGCCTTGTTTCTCTTGTTCCTTTGCCTTACTTATTTGCATGACTTGTAATTCAGTCAGCATTTGCAGAGAATCCTTCATAATTTCCTTGGTCTTCATTATTCGAGCCAATGCAGTACGTTGGAATGGACTAGAATTAGGAGAAGGGAAGGAAATGGTTGCATTTTGGTTTGATTTAGAAGAGGAGGTCATTACTTTCTATTTTTAGAAGTTTATTACAGAGAAAATGAAGTGAGAAGACAGATGAAGTCGGAATATTGTGGTTATATAACCACCAAACTAATTTTAGAGGGAAAATCAAAATTTCAAATTTGACCATTGTATGCCGACATGGGGCGTAGGGGCATATCGACATCCCTTTGAAAATTTTGAAAATTTTGTTTTTCTCTATTTATTTAAATATATATGTTACTATATCTATATTCTATATCTCAGTTATAGAACAAATACCAAGTTTCTTCTTAATTTAGTAAAGGTTGATTGATTCAAGGGTTTGATCAGAATATCAGCTATTTGATTCTTAGTGTTGATAAATTCAAGAGAAATAATCTCTTTACTTATATTATCCCTGAGAAAATGATGTCTGATATCAATATGTTTTGTTCTCGCATAATGAGTATGATTTTTGGATAAATTTATTGCACTTGTATTGTTTTAATAAATTGGTGATTTTGAAATATTTAATCCAAAATCCTTTAGGGTCTGTTGCATATAGATAACTTGAGAACAACCTAAAGCAGCAGAAAACAATTCAAATCCTTGCGTGACTAACCGAGCTTTATTTCTAACGACCTCACCTTGTTCATTCATTTTATTTTTATAAACCAATTTAGTTCCTATTATAGTTTTGTCCTCAGGTCTAGGAACAAGTTCCCATACATCATTTCTAGTGAATTGATTCAGTTCTTCTTGCATAACAAGAATCCATGAATCGTCAGATGATGCTTCCTTTGGTTTTTTGGGTTCAATAGTTGATATAAAAGCTACATTACTCATCTTGTTTAGATGATTTCTAGTCCTAACAACAGATTCAATATTTCCTAGTATATTCTCTATAGGATGATCTTTTAAAAACCCGATCCTTTTATTAGGATGAACAGTTTCATAATTTGTTCCATTTGATTCATTATTTAAAGTAACAAAATCATCTTCATCATTTATTTGAACAAAATCTTTGAAATTTTCATCAAGAGATACATGCATTGTTTCTTCAATGGTGTTAGTTTTTAAATTAAAAACTCTGTATGCTTTATTTCTATTAGAATATCCGATAAAGATTCCTTTGTCGTATTTAGGGTCAAATTTATTGAAATTGTCCTTGTAAATCTAGAATAATCATCTACAGTTACAAAAACATATTTACTGTGATTTATTGACTGAATTTGAGATGGACCAAATAGATCTAAATGAAGTAACTCAAGAGGTTTTGAAGTTGAAATCATATCTTTCAATTTAAATGAACTCTTTCTAAGTTTTCCTAATTGACAATCATCACATATACTATCTACTTTGAAATCCATTTTAGGGAGACCTCTTACTAGATCAAGTTTGAAAGTCTAGATAAGAGTTTGAAATTCAAACGCCCAAATCTTTTATGCCAAATCCAAGGGTCACTTGTATTAGCCAAAAGACATAGGTTATCATTTGAGATTTTCATACTGAGAATATAAATATTTTTCTTCCTAATTCCTTCAAAGATAATATTTGATTTATTATCTTCAATGTGACACTTATCTTTTCAAATTTAATTTTGTAGTCCTTGTCACATAGTTGACTTATGTTAAGTAAGTTGTGTTTTAGATTCCTAACTAACAGAACATCAGATATAGTAGGAGTTTTAGAGTTACCAACATTGTCGATGCCAATCACATATCCTTTTGAATTGTCTCCAAAGTTGACCATTCCTCCATCTTCATAAATATGTCATTCAGTATCTCCGGATTACCAGTCATGTGTCTTGAACATTCACTATCAAGTATCCATTTGTTTTTCTTGATTTGCACCATTTGTCCATTGAGTGTTGATTCTTCAAAATCCATATAACACATCTGTTCCTGCACAACACACCAATTCAGTAGATAACTTGATTTTCTATAATAACAATATGCAGACTTATGGGACAATGATAATTTGGATAGTTTTGAACTAGTGTTAACAGAATCTCCAAAAATTTCCATTTTAAACTTTTTCAAAATTCAGATTATGATAACTTTGAAAACCAATGCTTTGATACCAGAATCTAATGGCGTCCATCCTCTAATGTTCATGGCATCTCAGAATCTCCCTGTTCCATCTCGTCTCTCTCCTCCCCGATTGCTTCGCCCTCTTCAATCCTCTGCCTCCTTTTCGCCTCTATTCTAAATGGCCAAAAATAGAGAACTCAAAGCCTGATTTGCTGCATCGATTGAATCAACTTCCAAAACTAGATCTGAGAGAAAATTTGCTTCCTCTGTCACGCCTACTGATATTCCAAGGTATCCCCATGTTGACATTCTTTCACCCGCTTCAGGTTCGCTTCTATCTGCGCCTATTGTCGCGAATTTTTCTAACGCGACTAACCCTAATTTGAACCTCGCGGAAATTTTAGCTAAATCAATGTCTTCGGCTCCCCTATCTCTGGAATTTCCATCGTCAACACTTCATCGCCGATCTCTAAATTGGTACAGACGAGTGGCAACTGGGTTTCTACTGAATCGATCAATCTGGTTGGGGAGGCTCTAACTGCGATGCCGATTCGAGTTAATGAGGATGTTTTGAATGAATATGTTGCATTTGGGAATGAGGATATGCCTGTCATGGAGGAGTGTTCTCCATGCGAAACTCTAGTTAGTTCCAGGCAAGGTTGTGTCTCGGATATGCATTCTAGGTAAGGTTGTTTATTATCTCCTCATCTTGTCATGCCTAGTTAGCATCTGAAAATGAGGTCACTCTTGCCAATACTGTGAATATGAATTTAGTGGGGAACCCTTTGATTCAAGAATCAAATATGCGTACTGTTCCTTCCAGGCATCAGTTAGCTTCTGCCTCTTCTTCCCCTATTCATGTACCTGGAAATGTTTAAAATTCCCCTTCTCTAGTCTTTAATTCCTCTGATTTCCCAGTCAAATCTAGTGACAACGCCGTTAAACCGGCTTGGGCTTCATTATTTAAATCTTTGTCGCGTAATGCTGGTATATATGCTCCATAGAATTTTAGCACACAAGTAATTGATGGGGTTAGTTTGCTTCCACTTGCAGTGCTTCAAGAGGCTGTGTGCCATTGGTCTGAACACTTGGTTGGATTTTTTCTAGATGCTTCATCTTCTTATTCAGTTGTACGTGAGCAATGTAGGCGTGCGTGGAAAATGAAAGGTACCCTTCATGTCCAAGTAATTAATTCCTTTTTCTACTTTAATTTTGGAAACAAGACAAAATTTTAGCGCTTGAGATAAGCCCTCTAATTATTAAGGGGAGACCTTTCATTGTTACTCCTTGGAGTGTTGGCATTGACAGAGCTAGAGAGCAGATTCTCTTGATTCCAGTTTGGGCCACGTTTTCTAATATTCCGTCTGTCCTTCGACCACTTATTGGTCTGAACTGGTTTGCGAGCCTTATTGGTGAATTCAAATGCTTTGATGCAAATATTGTTTCTCGCAAAAATTAACTTTATGCTAGAGCTTTGATAGAAATATCCCTTTGAAGCCGCTTCCGTCTGTTTTGAAAGTTAGAATAATGGAATGTCTTAAGATGGAGATAAGCGTTAATTACAGTTGGAAGCCCGATATTTGCTCAAAATGTCAATCGTTTAGACATATCGCTGAGAAGTGTTCTGGGAATGCTCCTCTTCCTCCTGCTGATAGAGCCCCACTCCCTAGGATGGAAATGAAATGGGTCCCCAAGGTTATTTCTCTGCATGTCTCTGTTTTTGTGCATTCCCTGTTTCTCCCTATGTTGCCTCTACTTCGGCATCGGTAGCTTGTGATTCTGACAATGAGATAATTTACTGGCAACTTGATGAGCGTTCTTAGGTACACATGGACACTGAAATGAGATATGACTCGCAAATGAACAGTTATCACATGTTTCTAGATGAGGATGAGGGGCCTAGGAGGCTTCAATATCATGTTGAGGGTGATGGGCTTTCTCTTACGACCACTGGTTTAGATGGTGCATGCAATTGGTGGCAATTCTTGGATCCTACAAGGGACCAGATTTATCTCTACACTTCTCTCTCTTGTTCTTATGATCCGTTTTTGGCTACGCACTTTTCAACTGTTCAGCATGTTATAGGACCTGGCACTGATGTTGATATCAGTATTGACAAGGGGGACCTACGTCCTTCCGAGTAGTATAGATTATCTGTCTATCTCCTGTTTTGTTTTTTTGTTTTTGTGGACTGTCCACTATAAAATTAGATTTAGCTATTCTGTCCATGTGCAGAACACCTGTTTTCCATCATATATTCATAGTGGCATGGCCCACTATAAAGCCGACTAGCTTTGCTAAAAAAATGCTCTGATACTAAATGTAGGAAATGCGGATTACGTATCTTAAGGCAGAATTAACACTAGAGGGGGGGGGGGTGAATAGTGTTTAATTAATTTTATGAATCTTTTTGAAATCTTTCAAATTAAATCCAAACAGGTGCAATTCACAAACACATAAACAATCACAAAATCAGACACAGATGCAAATAGTAAATAAAAGCAGTAAAGGAAAGAACACACTGAAATTTTATACTGGTTCGGAGTTACCCTACATCCAGTCCCACACAATTTCTTGTGCAGATTTCTTTTCAAATATAATGTCGATATTACAACCTCGATTTCAAGGCCACGAGATACACCCTCCTGTCTCCGAGTCCAGGGCAAACTCTCTTGATTTAACCAGGCTACAAGATCAGCTAATTGATTTACGGGCTACAATCACACCCAATTAATTTACGAGCCACAATCACACCGTTTCCAATCACACTTTGATAGAGAGACCTGATACACTTCGATCTTTCAATCTTTGATTACAAATGATACTAAAACTCTGAATAGCACTGAGATCTTTGAGAGAGAGTGGCAGAGAATCAAACTAGAGATGATCGAGTTTGATTCAATTAGGATTTCGGCAGGGTCTTGTTAAGAATATTTGAAAATAAGAATGGAAGAGAAAGAGGAGAGAAAACAAAAGAAAACTTGTGTAAAAGTTCATTGAAAACTACTGGTATATATAGGAGAATAATGGTCATGTCCATTCTGAAAGGTTATGACGAATAGACACTTCTTTTGAAAATTTGAATTTTAAATTCTACGGCTACCATATCGACATGTGGGGTAGGGGCATGTCGACATCCCCTAGTATATTTTGAAAATTGACTTTTGTTTTAAAAGAGATTTTCTTTCTAAAGTTTGTCGAAACTATCTTAGAACTTTGTAAACTATTTTGAATATACTTTATGATTATAAAAACCTTTGGAAAGTGATCTTACGAAATATAAAAGTAATAAAAACTAAATATATAAATATTTTGAGATTAAAGCTAAAACATTAAAACCAGGAGATAGTTTTAAAATAAGAAATGATTTTGAAATTAATACGATTAAAAATAGTGTTTGAATTAAGGCTAAAATATTTAAATAGAGAGAGAGATGTCTTTTTAAAAGATAGTTTTGAAAAAATATAAAAATAAGTCATTTTGAAAATTTCGTGGATTTCATTCCACTAGAGAAGGTCATGGGTTCCATCCTACTAAAGAGGTCGTGGGTTCCATCCCACTATTAAAGCGAGAAGGAGGATTCCATTTCACAATTAAAATCCGAATAAAGATTTAAGTGCTATTATGAAGTTTTAACATAAATCTAAAGTCTATTACTTATCTTGATATCTTGAACCCTTGATACTCATGAGTCTTCAGTCTTGATTTCTTCAATCTTGAATTCGTCAGTCTTGAATCTCTATACTCAGTCTTGAATCTTTATACTCAGTCTTGAATTTTTATACTGTATAGTCTTCATTCTCAGTACCTGCATATATATATGTATATCCTGCATGCACATATATATCTAGACAAGAATATTAGTATTTATATTTTATAACAACTCCTAAGGTTGTTGTCATCAAAACCATCATCTCAGAAAATAACAAAAAGGTGGAGGAAAATTCAAATTTTGAATTTAAGATTGAAATTCAAAATCAATCTACATATGTTGACATATGCTCATGGGGTATGTCGACATATAGGTCGAAATTTCCAAAAATGATTTTTGTTTAACTATGTACTATTTTATTATATAAATCTATTTATAGTTTTTCTATTTTCAAAAAAATAATTTTAAATATATTTTATATTATTATTTTATTATTAAAATATATTAAATATTTATATTTAAAATATAATCACACAATAGCCGACCAATATTATTATTAACCTATATGATATTCCTAACAACCAATAAAGTAACCAAAAGAAAAGAAAAATTCATTCAAGAAACTAAAAAATTTTGATATATTAAAAGCGTACCTTTTTCTGATCCCTTTCACCATTTTGTTTTGAATTATGTATTATTGTGAAGCACATGTTTGCAATTTTTGTATCTGATTCATTATCACTTGTAGATGTGTCTGAATCGTCTAATGTTGCAGTATTGGCTCTTCTCCATTTTGTGGATGAACCGGTGTTTGCTATAGATTTCAATTTATCGGGATGTGGACAGTCTCATTTTAAATGACTAGGATCATCGCAGTTATAACATCTAATGTCATTTCCGTTACCACTTCCGCTTCCTGGATTTTTGTTGTCCACTACAAGAAAGTATGTTATTAATAATGCCATTCGATAATGCATTATTCTATAGCGTTATTATTTACGCTTGGCTATTTACTTTTTTCACTTTATTTCTTCTCTTCTATACATACTTAACACATACGCTTTGGCCTAAAAGAAAATATCCCTCCAAAAATTTTCATCTCCCTCTCAAAACGCTTATTCAGTTCGTCTTCTTCCCAAAACTGAGATAACAATTATTCCGTCTGTCTCCCTCCTAATCGCTCATCCCTCTCCATCTCCGATCCAGCTCGCTCCGCTCATCGAGCTTCAGCCGTTCTGAAGTATACGCGTCCTGAACCCTAAATCATCTGCTCGGATTTCTAGTTACGTTTCCTTCCTAATCGCTCATCGTTCACCATCTCCGATCCAACTGGCCATCTCCGAAGTTTGCTTATTACACTTCAGCAGTTTCAAAGTCAACGCGTCAAGAACCCTAAATCATCTGCTCGGATTTCTAGGTTAGAAATTTATAGGTTATGTTTATTAACTATATAAAATTCCTGGTTGTTTGTTTTTACTAACTGATACCACCCATATCATTGTGCAGTAAACAACGACAGTGATTGCTCCAATTATTGAAATTCTGACTGTGGAGTTGAGATTTGGAAGTTGAGATAGGATGACCGCTAGGCAAGTGAATACGAGGTACCACTCGATGGCTGTGAGAGGCTGTGAGCTGCATGTAGACCCACATATAGTTTCAAAGAATAGCTTCATTGTCCCCCACCGACTATTATAAAAGCAGAGCATGTTCCTGCCGATAAGTACATGGCTGGGAAGAAAGCAAGGAAATTTCCGAGTTTTGTGCCTGAAAATATATTGTTTGTTATTTATTATTATGAACTGATTATTCATTTGTTGCTTGGTTTTTGTATATCGACTGGAAATAGGTGTAGTGGGAATACCAAAAACTAAAGTAGCAAGCTGGAGATATCTGCTGTAATGGGTACCGCGTACGGATTTGTGTAGTTGTACCAGTATCCAGAGGTTTTACATTTGCCAGATAAATGCCAAGGTAAGAATTATAATTCCCCATGTCTTGCATATATTGAAATAGGGAAGGATATTTATTTATTGTAACCACTAGCACATGCGTCATTTGGTAAAACTGATATGATAAGGATATGGACATAGTCTGGATTCCTAAGCATTAGATGTCATTTGTTTTGTTTACTGTCCGAGTGGGACACCTATGCTACTTGGTAGGATAAATCTTCAAATTGGATGTATTATTTGTCAAGTCTCTCTCCATTTTAGAGACGTCTATGACCCAAAAACTCTTTTTGAAAGCTATACAACTTGTTTGTTTCGTAAATATTCATAAGTTAGTTTAATGTTTGGACAGCAATGTCAATTTCATGGCAACAATATTTTCCTTGGTAGTCGTGCAATTATATTACATGTAGATATAGATATGGATAGATTCCAGCTTAGCATAATATGATGTGAATGCTAAGAAAGTTTGCATATTTTCATCCTATTAGGCTATTCCCTGATTATTGAAGTAATGGAAGATAGTAATTGACATCACATATAATATAAGTTAAATTGGTATACCCATATACTGAAACCAACGTTTAAGCAACCATAACTTTGCATATTGCCAAAATTTAAGCTTCAGGACTTTATGTGATGTAGTTGTAGGTACCATGGGGAAAGTTTTTATCATGTTGTGTATGGTGCATAACATCATTTAACATTTTTGCATCGTGCAATTTGGGCTCTATTCTCTCTTTTTCTTTCAGAGGATATATCATTTGCACTACATTCAATCTTTTATGAAAGAAGAAACAATTAGATATAATGTTGAGGATTCATTTCCTTGCAAATAGACAAGGAATAACCTTTTTGCTGTGTTTTGTTATACCTTCAGTAAATATAAAACAAGGTTATCATAGATTGGTAAAACATAATTCAAGAAACTCAAAATTATTTGGTGAAAGCTATGTACTAATATTGTTTTGTTGCTGGATATATTTTTGCCATTTAGATTTTGATTAAACATTTGTAAAGTACAAAAAGAATCATTGACCTAGTTAATATTAATATATTTTATTCTCTAACTGTATTCACACAAGGTCTAATTTGAAGCACTTGCAGATCTACTCAGACCCATGGTATGAACATTCTCTTTTATTTTCAACTTCTATAATGACCTTAAATTTTATCAAGTACCGAATATCATTACCGTCTCAGGATGAACTATAAGATTTCATCAAGAAGCAGCAATTTAGAGAGCTAGCTCTTATCAATTGAGAAATTTGTATTGAATAAATAGGCAAAATGATTTAACCCTTGTTCTATTGCATTTCTTGCATGAGAGAATTATGCTCCACCTTTTTCTGTTAAATGTCTTCCTTAACCCTTGTTCTAATCCATTGCTTCGGGTATTTTTTTACGCTGTGGTAGTTGCTACAGAAATAAATGGCTATAACCACCTTATGTATATAATAATAGTCCTTTTTGAATGAAGTTATAACATCCTTCCTCTTGATTTGATGAGTTATCGTATCAAAATGGCATCCCCTTTTGTGTATATGCTTGAATTAGGTAGATCATTAGTGGATGGTGGTCACTTGATAAATTTGGTAGTACTAATGCTTTTATGTAGAAAAATGAATAAAGAATACGAGATCATCACAGAGATGATCGACAAAAATGCATGAATGGAAACAAAAAGGAACTAAAAATTTCAAGGCCCATTTTCCGTACCTTTTGAATCGACAATAAACCACACATGTCCAACTCAAATTGCACGAATAAGCGGAACATGAAGGGTAATAAAGAAAAATAGACATAACAGAATCTCACATGAATGGAATAACATATATTATTTCAATAATAACCTATACAGCGGAAAATTTTAAATTATAATATCAGAGTCTAACCTAGATTCAGCTTGGACAGTTATAAACATCTGTCCTTACAATTGCTGACAAACATCAAACAAAATAAACCACAACGGATAATAGAATATGACATACGTAGATGAATATCTCCAGCTCTCCTCTGGAAACTTCAACAGTCTTCGACTAAACCTGAAACTACTCGGATCTGATCCGAGTATTGAAAATACCCGGATCAGGCTTGATAAACCAGCGTGAGATAAACTCAATAATAAATGACAATATCATATATCACCCTTTAAATAAAATCCTTTGAAAATAAAGAGTATCTCATAAGACCACGTCCATACATAAACACGGACGAGTTTTTACCTTATGATAACTAAAACACTTTTATATCAAAACATTTGATATTATTTTTAATGATATCTCTTTGAAAACATTTGCACATAAACTTAATAATCTTAGCCAAAATTGTTACATTGATTAAATTCCAGCATAATAGGTTTACAATCAAGTCCGTAGGTTCTTATTGGAGAATGGATTTCCATACAAATGACCAAGTGAAGGGACTACCTTCCGATGGGTACACCTCTAGATGGATGTCCCGAGGAACCATCACAAAGCTCCTTTACCAACACAAGACCGGCCTACCTCTTTAACTAGGTAGTAACGAATATGTCATCCCCCGGTCGTTACCGACCTTTTACCGAGCACGCTCTAGCATACAAACCACATTAATTTACATCCCGAACGTCATAGCAGGAAGAAATATATCTAGAAGAGGATGATCATACCCTAATTGGGAATGACCCACTTAGCCTTGCTGCATCAAACCCTGTTTCGGTCATTTCCGGTTGATGAGGCTCGAGGCTACGATTACCTTTTCACATAGCACATATTCTTTCACTATTGAATGCCACATTCGCCATTTCCGTTGAATACTAATTGCCTTTCACAAAAATACAACCCTTGAGCTCGTACGTCTCAAGGAAAGGTGTTAAGCTAAGAGAAGTTGCCTTCTCCGCAACCAAACAGATGTACGTTTGTAAAAACTAATGTACATACTCCTAGAAAATGCAATGTCAGACATTCATCCATACAAGTTCATTCTGGGACCGAACGAAACCGAAGATACTTTCCTCGGCCATTACTAGGCGAGAAGTCCTTGTAGTTTTGAGATTTTTCATAACAAACAGACCACTGCTATAATATAGTGAATCAGGAGTTTATCCCCAATTAATCAACAAGCAGTCCCTCGTTATTATTCGTCTTAATATCTCCATCTTCAAATATCTTCATTCTTCGAACACGTAAACTGGTTCGAAGTGGTTTTCAGATAGGAATCACCCAAATCCGACCCCGGTTCCTTCGAAGCCAATTATTGATTTAAAAGATGTTAAGTTCATATGTGGATATCAATCATCAATCAATTACTTCATCTTTTATAAAATATCTTTCTTAGCTATATTCTTTCAATTTATTCCATGTTCTTTTCAAGAGTATATGGAATCATTAAGCCTCATTTATTAAATCATTTGGTTTATTAAAGCCTTTCTTAAATCTTGGAATAATTCTAAATCATTTTCTCTTTTACTTAGGAGAACCTTTCCGAATCATTCATTGAATCTTAATCAAAGATTTTTATATTCAAGTTATAACTTTTAACTTAGGGAAAATATTCCCAAATCATTTATTAAATCTTAACTATAGATTTCTTTCTTAACATCAAATCATATTCTTGCAAATCGAAGATTTTCATAACAGAGCACTACTGCCACCTTAGATATGGTAAATTTCACCTCCAGGGACTAATGGCAAGTAATCCTACATCATGAATATCTTTGTCTTCAACGATCTTTGTCTTCAATATGTTTTATTTCGAAAATTAGTTTGAAGGGGTTTTCGGATAGGAATCACCCAAATCTGATCCCGGTTCTTCGGATAGGAATCACCCAAATACGATCTCGGTTCCTTCATACCAATCATCGAATAAAAGATGTTAAGTGGTTAAATAACATTCAAAGAATTTGTTTCTTTTCTTTTATCTTGGGAAAACTTAAATATGATCTTTTAGAACATGCGGGCTTTCCTTACAATATATTCCACCCCTCGCCTAAAAAGAGAAAACGTAAGCTAGGTAAGTTCAGGGCACTTGTTTCTCCATTCCTAACCTTAGTTAAACACCTTGTTTTATCTTCCTAGATCCCACAGGCGGGACAAATGTACTAGTCGTTTCTGCATACTTAGTTATTAGCTTTATTTTGGAATTGATTATAAGATTCCAAATTATCTTTCAAACTCTTAAATTTCCTTTTAAAAACATCCATAATTGATTCTAGGAAAAATCGTTAAGTTTAAACTCATATTCAAAAGGTTATAGAATTCGCAGCATAAAAGTGCTGCGGAAAGTGCTATATCAGCTTATTTGATTTAAACAACTTTTTAATATTTGAAAATTCATATTTTCCATTCCAAATCTCTTTAAAACCATTTTAATAGATTTATCAAATTTATTTCATATTTTTAATCATTTAAAAATATCATTTATAAAGAAATTCCTTTTTGGATTCCGAACTGCAAAACCGCGATGTTTTTAGAAAATTGTTTTGGACATATTTCAAAATCTACTTAATGAAATCTTGATTTTCTATCTTCGTTGGAAACTATTATCAATGTGGACCAAAGAATTTTTATTTCAAAGAAATCCGATTTATAAATCATTCTCTACATTAATTTGAAGTTACGGGTCGAAATTTACGAACTGCCGCTACGCGACGAGCTCGATTTTGACCAATTTTGTGAATTGCTTCGGAACTTGTCCGAAATACTTTAAAAAAATTTTAAACCATATTTAAACTATTTTAACTTATTTAAAATAATATTTTCATCATTTCAAACTCCTTTTTTTAATTTTATTTCATACTATAATATTATATTATTATAATATCATTTCCAATCTTTTTAGATTATTTTGAAATCATTAAGTGGCAAAATAATTTCCATACACACATTTATATGGATTTAAATTCTTATTAAATTAACTTTGGTTAATTTCTAATCATTTCTCTTATCATTTATCAAACCAAGTTATCATCCATATCATAAATATGTAATCAACCATAATATCAACCAAGTTATCAAACATTTAATCATCCAACGTATACCAAACTTTCCATATAATTAACTTGAAATATTTTTAGAAATTAGTAACTTTAAAAATGAGTACTCACCTTTAACCAAATTGTTCACTTCCTACCAACATTCTTTTTAATCCAACACTTCACTATTTTTTTCAACTTCAACCAACTTTGGAAAATTCGGTAAAGCTTCTGCAGTACTCCAAACTTTCTTCTACTTCCTTGAAATGAAACAGGCGACGCTTCTTTCTCTTTTTCTAGCTTCGAAGCTTCACGACTTGCTCCTCTCTCCTCCATAGGTTCGGCCTCCTCCTATTCCACCCCTTCCTCCATCATTTCTTCATTTCTTAGATGCTAAACCATGTTTTAATGGTATTCTAAGGTCTTTGGTAAAGTTTGGTGGTGTTTGAAGTTGATTTGATATGATTTTAAGAAAAGTTAGTAAGGAAAGAGAGAAGAAGAAGCCATTAGAGAGTGGAATAAAAGCTTGAAAAATGAAGACGAAGAAGCGAAAAAAGTGAGAAAGTGGATGCTTATTTATAGAAAAATTTTTGGATTAAAATAATATTTTGTAAAATGGCCAAAATACCCTTACTTACTTTTTAAGTAAACTAACTCTTACCATCACCATTTCAAATCATGCTTTATGTCATTTTCACTTAAGTATTAAGTAAAAAATATAATATTTATGTTTGGTTTGATTTGATGTTTACCTTTTGCTTTGAAATGACATGTTTGTCTTTTTGTGCTTACTTTTTCTTAGTTATATTCTAGAAATTTCTAAGTGTGTTTAGTAAAAGTAAACTTGATTATTGAATTAATTAATACTTATACTATTTGAATATATGTTCTTATATAAAAAAATAAAGGAGCGACAACGTTGCGACAACTTTTAATCGACAAAACGTTGATTTTCGACAAAATGTTTTACGGTCACATTTTGACGTTTTAGTTAAACTATTTATTTATGTAAACCAAATTTAAAAATAAATTTGTATAATTTTATTTAAAATTATAAACACTCATAAATAAATTAAAATAATTTATTTAACCATCGAAACTTACTTTTCTGAAATCAGCATTTTGTCACTTTTGTCGATATAGGCAAATGTTACTATTTTTGTGTATACTTCTCTTTTCAAATCCTATCTAATATTATTTGAATTATATAACCTTACCTATTTTATATTTAAAATCACTTTAAATAGTATATTTTAAAGTGGTCAAATACTGGGTCGTTACATTCTCCCCTACTTAAAAGAATTTCGTCCTCGAAATTACCCAAAACAAAAGTTTGCTCAAAACATTTATCTTCAAACTTATTTCCATATAATATACACAGATCATCCGTATGAAATATATTATCTGATCTCCTATTCGAATACACAACTTTACTTTCGAACTAGTATCGATCCCCCAATCCTCTAGTGCGGACTCTGATCAGGCTTCTAGATCAGAACCTTTGCTTTCCTTGCATAGTTCTTAACTATGATAGAAAACTAAAGTACCTAACCACAAATCCTCATCAATGTTCGTCGTCAAGAATCGAGTGATAAATCCTTTTTCGGACCAGTGTAAACACCTCAAAGTTCCAAACTCGAATCTTAGATCAAAATTTGTGCGATGAAATGATCTACATATAATATATGTATTTATTAACTTTCAAAAACTTTTCATAAACGTTTATCTTAAGTTCAAACATTTTATAAAGGTGCTTCTTCATATATCCCTTTAGTTATTTATTTCCAAATATTTTTATTAAAGGAAAATATTCTAAAGAAACCATTTTTCTTTATTCAAAAGATAATTTACCTTTATAAAAACGTTTTCCAACAATCTTTTAACTCGGTATATATTCATTAACACTGATATTATTTATGAATCATTTCGTAAAACTATTACTAAATTTTATTTCATCTTATAACTTATGCAAATCAATCACTTTTAAAGACTTAAGTCCAAATTCTTAATCAATGCTAGAATTCACTAATAAAACATTTTCTAGGTTATAATTACCTTTTTAAAAGAGTCATTATTTTACTTAATAGTTCATGACTTAAATCTATATTAGTATGATATGCCTTTACATCCTAAGAATATATACAAATCCCAAATTTCAAATTGGTTTTACTTAAATCCGTCCGTCTAACAAATTCAAACTTTGTTGTAATTTACTATTATCTCAAATTCATAAGTTATAAAACTTATTTCTTATTTAATACTATTATTAATTTTCAAAAAAACAAATTTTAAAACCACCCGTATTTAAATCCTCAAACTCTTACCTCTTAAATCTCTTTTTTTTCTTTATAAATCAAATTTATAAATTATCCTTATCTTATTTCATTTATTCAAAGTATTTCACAATCTTTTACCAAAAATTTTCATCAATTTCTTAGCTCTAAGTTAGGTATGATTTGGAAATTTTCGACTGTTCAAAATCGTCGAGAATCCCGCTTTATCTTATCAATTAGCGATCCCAATTTATCTTTGGTTTAAATACTTTTATAAAGATTGCTAATAAATTTATCAATTAATGATTCACATTATCTCTATAACTTAAGAAAATTATATAGATCGAGTAACCCTAAAACAATACCAAGGAACTGGGTACTACCAATAGTATCATATATCCTCTTAACAAGAAGAGTAATACTTAAGAGAAGTGCTTACCATCTGAACACATCTCTTGTCCATTTTTAGTTTATTTTCGAACCAATCGAACTAGTTATCATAAAATACCTCTTTTTATTTAAAATAATACCATTTTCAAAATCCTTTAGAGATTACGTTTGTTTATAAAACCTATTTTATAAATTCATTTTATAAATTTATCTTATTTTAATCTTTATTTAAATTACCATAATTCTTTTAAATTACTCGAATTTAAATTCTCATTCCTTTTACATTTACCTTTTACATAATCATTTTTTGTTTGTTAAATACATTTTTATCTTAGATGTTCATTTCTTAAACTAACCTTATTATCAAACACCTTATAGTCAAATCGTGAAACTTAATTCACAAGGTATTTGTATTTAAACTTTTAAATCAAACAATTGATCAATTTATGATAGTAACTTAACATTATTATTTCTTAATTTATTATTTTGGGAATAGGTATTAAAGATCTTAATTACCTTATCAGATTTCTTACTTATCGATTATCTTTATGAAATATCGTATAGTCAAACTGTGAAATTCTAATCACAAGATGTTCATATTTAAATTTCACTAATCCTGATTTCTAACTATACAACTTTTCAAAATATACACTTTATATTCAAAATATATTCCTAGGTAAATTTATTCCATTTACCAAATTTTTTCAAAACCAGTGTGTCGGTTTGCCTTGTTTAAATGTTTAGGAACCCTCATCGATAATGGTGATCAGGCGCATCGATCAGAATCCATAAATCACTCAACAAATAAATCAAAACAAAATAATTTATTAGTCACTAACAAATATGCACTCATATATAATGCACTCAAACTCATTCTAGGGTGTTACTAACCCTTTCTCTAACGAGTCACTCATCCTAGGGTATTACTAACCCTATCTCTGATGAGTCTTTACCCCACCAAAGCCAATGTTATCGCTTAACCTTAAACTCTTATACCAAATGTCAAGGCCCGTTTTTCCATACCCTTTGAATCGACAATAAACCACACATGTCCAACTCAAATTGCACGAATAAGCGGAACATAAAGGGTAATAAAGAAAAATAGACAGAATAGAATCTCACACGAATGGAATAATATATATTATTTCAATAATAATCTTTACAGCAGAAAATTTTAAAATACAATATTAGAGTCTAACCTAGATTCAGCTTGGACAATTATAAACATCCGTCCTTACAATTACTGACAAACATCAAACAAAACAAACCACAGCGGATAATAGAATATGACATACGTAGATGAATATCTCCAGCTCTCCTCTGGAAACTTCAACCATCTTTGACTAAACCTAAAACTACTCGGATCTGATCCGAGTATTGAAAATACCCGGATCAGGCTTGATAAACCAGCATGAGAAAAACTCAATAATAAATGACAGTATCATATATCAACCTTTAAATAAAATCCTTTGAAAATAAAGAGTATCTCATAAGACCACGTCCACACATAAACACGTATGGGTTTTTACCTTATGATAACTAAACACTTTTATATCAAAACATTTGATATTGTTTTTAATGATATCTCTTTGAAAACATTTTCATATAAACTTATTGATCTTAGCCAAAATTGTTACATTGATTAAATTCCAGCATAATAGGTTTACAATCAAGTCCGTAGGTTCTTATTGGAGAATGGATTTCCATACAAATGACCAGGTGAAGGGACTACCTTCCGATGGGTACACCTCTAGATGGATGTCCTGAGGAACCATCACAAAGCTCCTCTACCAACACAAGACCGACCTACCTCTTTAACTAGGTAGTACCGAATATGTCATCCCCCGGTCGTTACCAACCTTTAACCGAGCACGCTCTAGCATACAAACCACATTAATTTACATCCCGAACGTCATAGTAGGAAGAAATATATCTAGAAGAGGATGATCATACCCTAATTGGGAATGACCCACTTAGCCTTGTTGCATCAAACCCTGTTTCGGTCATTTCCGGTTGATGAGGCTCGAGGCTACAATTACCTTTTCACATAGCACATCTTCTTTCACTTTTGAATGCCACATTCACCATTTCCATTGACTACTAATTGCCTTTCAGAAAAATACAACCCTTAAGCTCGTACGTCTCAAGGAAGGGTGTTAAGCTAAGAGAAGTTGCCTTCTCCGCCACCAAACAGATGTACGTTCGTAAAAACCAATGTACGTAATCTCAGAAAATGCAATGTCAGACATTCATCCCTGGGACCGAACGAAACCAAAGGTACTTTCCTCGGCCATTACTAGGCGAGAAGTCCTTGTGGTTTTGAGGGTTTTCATAACAAAGAGACCACTGCTATAATATAGTGAATCAGGAGTTTATCCCCAATTAATCAACAAGCAGTCCCTCATTATTATTCGTCTCAATATCTCCATCTTCAAATATCTTCATTCTTCGAACACGTAAACTGGTTCGAAGTGGTTTTCGGATAGGAATCACCCAAATCCGACCCTGGTTCCTTCGAAGCCAATTATCGATTTAAAAGTTGTTAAGTTCATATGTGGATATCAATCATCAATCAATTGCTTCATATTTTATAAAATATCCTTCTTAGCTATATTCTTTCAATTTATTCCATTTTCTTTTCAAGAGTATATGGAATCATTAAGCCTCATTTATTAAATCATTTGGTTTATTTAAACCTTTCTCAAATCCTGGAATAATTCCAAATCATTTTCTCTTTTACTTAGGAAAACGTTTCCAAATCATTTATTGAATCTTAATCAAAGATTTCTTATATTCAAGTTATAACGTTTAACTTGGGGAAAATATTCCCAAATCATTTATTAAATCTTAATCAAAGATTTCTTTCTTAACTTCAAATCATATTCTTGCAAATCGAAGATTTTCATAACAGAGCATTACTGCCACCTTAAATATGGTAAATTTTACCTCCATGGACTAATGGCAAGTAACCCTACATCATGAATATCTTTGTCTTCAATATGTTTTATTTCGAAAATTAGTTTGAAGGGGTTTTCGTATAGGAATCACCCAAATTCGATCCCGGTTCTTCGGATAGGAATCACCCAAATCCGATCATGGTTCCTTCGTACCAATCATCGAATATAAGATGTTAAGTGGTTAAATAACATTCAAAGAATTTGTTTCTTTTCTTTTATCTTGGAAAAACTTAAATTTGATCTTTTAGAGCATCCGAGCTTTCCTTTCAATCTATTCCACCCCTCGCCTAAAAAGAGAAACATAGGCCAGGTAAGTTCAGGGCACTGGTTGCTCCATTCCTAGCCTTAGTTAAAGACCTTGTTTTATCAATACCTTAAATAAATTCCTAGATAGAAAGTCTAGAAAATCTACATTCAGACTAATCAAGTTATTACTATTAGAAAAAATAGATTCCTAAAAGAATCTATATGAAATTTTGCTTTTCTAATGAAATTCTTAAAATTTATATTTTTATTTAACTTATAACTAGGATTTGAAATCCAGTTTATAATAAAAATGGAAGTAGCATATATTACATGATCTAAAGTTAAATAAAGTTATTACTATCAAGTAAAGCATGTTAATAATTTGGAAATCTATCCTATTATATCCTACCCATTTCTAATAGGCTATTGCCATTCTTACCGATTCTCTTATCATAAAATCTATTCCAACTGATGTTAACTTTCAATGAATTTAATTTTTAAAAGGTAATTGCCATTTAATTCTTTAAATACCTCTAGTAACGATGTTAACTTTTATAACATGCTTTAGGTACTTCCATTTAGAAATAATTTTGTTGTAATGGCATTTCCTTCGGTACATGTTTTAATTTATGATTTTCTTAGTTCAACTTAGACCACTTTACAAAACTAGAAATAATATATCCCAGTTGGAATCAACTAGGCTGGAATTAATTGAATATTTCTATTGTGAAGTATTTCTATTTTGATTGTATACCTCTTTGGTGATAGTATGGATGCATATACTTACAATACTTTAGCTTAATTGATTGCTAATTTTGGTTTTTCTTAGTGGCCTGGATCATGCAAAATTGAACAGTCCAGCAATACACGGCCTACTTTGATTTTGGATGAACAAAAATAAGATTTATACTTAAACTGATCAAATTTGCATCTGCAAAGATTTCTTAATGCTCATAATTGAAAAGGTATGATTTTTTCCTACATTGATTACTCCATTTATAAAAGATTCCAAGTTTTTTTATGTCTCGCTAGCTTATAGACACACACTAAAATGATGTGCCTTGATTAGCTATAATGAGAAACACTGTAATTGTACTTATGTCTTTTTTTCCTTAATTCAATTCTTTGAATGCAACATTCTTATTATTAGGGGCATTTACAACTGACTTATAGAGGAGTTTCAAAAGATTTTTATGTAGATTTAACAACATTAGAGATCAATAGTGCAATGGACGCTCGGCTTAGTAGAAAGGCTACACTGACATATTTATAGAAAGTCTGCATTATTGATTTCTTGTGCTATTAAATCAACAATAGATGCTCGGCTTACCAGTATTACATAGATAGGCTTCTGACTCCAACAAGGTGTGAAATGGAAAAACCATGCCTAGAGGAAAAAATCCATAAGTTTTTTGTTTTTTTACAGTTTTGACGGTATTGCTTTAGTACTTTTTTCCTTTTACAATAGGAAACGAACCACTATAAGAATTTGGCAAGTAAGTAACAAAATGAGATAGATGTCAGAGAAAGTTATAGAGGGAAGTGGATATGCTTTTATATATTTATCAAGGAAGTATGCAAAGTAATATAGCTAATCATATTTCTATCTAATATCTAATTATATATTTTACATAAGATATATATATATATATATATATATATAGTGAGACTGATATCATTGGTGAGTAAAATCATATCACTGTCTACAATCCAATTATTAAGCTTGTATAGGTTTCCGATTCAATGCATATTTTTGGTAGTTTTTGGGATGCTTTAAAATTATACTATGTAACGATGATTGCATGCAAGGCCTAGTATCAAGGGTTTATTTTCGTTGTGTGGCTGAGCTGCGCATTGATGCACTTGAGTGTGTATGTTGAGTGGTACCTCTAGATGACATCTCAATTACTGGGATATAAATGGGAGATAACATATTAGTTTAAGTTGGTCTTCTAAAATAATATAAGTGTATGTGTGTGTGTGTTTGAAGAAGCTGCTATTTAGTGATTTTTTATGAGAGTGTGTGTGCTTTTCTTTTTCTTTTGCATGTGTGTGTGTGTTAGTGAGAGTGTATGTGGGTGTACATTTATGCTATGGTGATATGCGTTCAGGCATGTGATTGCCGTTATGCGCATGCGTATGTTAGTTTGGGGATGCATGTTTAGTTAGCTGGGTTGTGTAGTGTAGCTGCTACTGTGTGTGTTTCAGTGGATAGATGAGTGCATTAGTGTGTGTGTTGTTCCTGTGTGGTGTGTGCGGTGTTGTGGGTATGTGGATATGCAAGTGCTTGAGCATCTGCTGCTCTTGTATGACTAGGTGTGTGTCCTAGTGTGTGCTAGGTTATATATATATAATAATTATTATAAATTAACTAAGATTATAAAAATTAACTTCGTGTATTATGTTATATAAAATATAAATAAGCTTATAAAAATTAACTAAGTTGATAATAATAATAATAATTTAACTAATGTTTATAAAAGTTAACTAAGTTTATAATACTAATAATAATAATTATTAACCAAGTCTATAAAAATAACTACATTTATATAATAATATAGTGGAGTGTTTTGTTTTTTTCGAAAATGAGAGGTGGGATTTGCAGTGAGGCAAAATGCGGGGAAGAGATGTAAACGATGTGATGTACAGGTAGCAAACTGAGGTAACAAACTGTAGGGTTCTGGTTTGTGATCATACGTGTACCGAGATTCTTAATTCACCACATTTACCACACGTTGGTCATTTCTCATATTTGCTTCATACTAACTTCCTATAGACTGCACTTTTCACATTCTATTGCTTTGTGATCAATTCGCCACTTTCTTTTTATATAATTATTTTCACAGTTGTATATAATTATTTTCAAATTGTTCTGAATTTTCAGGAAGTACTACCAATAATGAACGAAGACATACATGAAGAAAGGCTTTGAGCAGTTCAAGTTCTCAGTGATGCATTTGGTACTTGTAGACGTTAACTATGAACTATGTTGTCTTTTGTTATCATGAATATGTATTGAATTTGGTAACTCATGTATTGAATTATTTTTTGTTAGTTGATACTTTATTTTGTTATCATGAATATGCGTTACATTTGCTGATTATCATATTTTTTTCGTTCATACATTGTTCAAATTGTTATCTATTTAAAGATTCATTTTGATTGCTATTATTAAAATGTAATATATAGTGGGGTGCATCAAATATATAGTAAAGTAAAGCATAGCTCCTAAAAAACGTTATTACTATATAACATAAGTGCTATAAAAAGATAATGCAATGTATGAGGTTACTGTCAAAGGATAGCAACAAATAGGCGTTATTGTATCTACACATTTTATAGCGTTTTATATATGCTGTAAATGGATGTAGAATATACTATAAACATGTTGATATATAGCGCGAAATAGGCGCTATAGAATAACTATTTTATAGCGGCTACTATATGCTATGAAATCATGCTCTTTTATAGCGGTTTTTTTGTGTTATAAATGTGTAATTCTTTTTATAACATGTCGATATACATCGTTTATAAAACCGCTATAGTTGTGTTTAATAGCGGATTTATGCCGCTATAATAGACTATTTTTATTGTAGTGGTCATTTCTTTTGAAATTGTTCATCTTTCTATATTTTAGAAATTTTCTGAAATTCCTTGTCATGGAAGCAATTTCTTCATCATTATCGTTATCTAAATCCAAATTATCTGTTATTCCATTAAAAGCTATAGAATTCTTCTCTATCGCTTTGCTTTCTCTCCTGCCCTGCATTTGTGCTTTAAAAGTCATTAATTTCCAATTAACTTTTCAATTTTTAGAGTGCTAATGTCATTAGCCTCTTCGATTGCAAAAGTCTTTTAATCCAATTCAGGAGTAAGTGAATTGAGGATTTTTCTAACTTGATCCTCTTCAGAAAACTTTTACCCAGCGCAATAAGTGAGTTTACTATATCTTAGAATCTACTATACATATCATATATGGACTCATTTAGACTCATTTTGAATAATTGAAACTGGTTTATTAGCATGGAAATTTTAGTCTGTTTGACCTTACTTGTCCCTTCGTGTGTATCCTGCAAAGTTCTCCAAATTTCAAATGCAGACTTACATATAGATACCCTATTGAATTCATTTCTACCTAGTGAAAAAAATAATATATTCATAGTCTTACAGTTACTTTGTGCAACTGCTTTTTGGTCAGTAGTCCACTGTGCAAACTTTGTCTCGAGTTCAGTGTACTCTGTTTGTATGATATTCCAAATGTCTAAACCGATTGACCGTAAATATAATTTCATTCTACATGAACAATATGTGTAATTACTACAATTAAAAAGTGGAGGTCTAGCAGTTGATTGTCCTTTCAACAAATGAGTTACTAACAAGTGTATTAACAGTGTTACTAATAGTACTATTACTAGTGTTAGTAGCCATTTAATTTATTTTTCTTTCAAAAATCAGATGATGAATACTTTGAAACCAATGCTCTGATACCAAACGTGAGTCAGAGAAATAGGGATCTTAAGGCTATATTAACACTAGAAGGGGTGAATAGTGTTTAATGGATTATATGAATATTTTTCAAATTCTTTAAGATTCTACTTGGAATGATGTTATTAACAGTCACATAAACAATCACAGAATCAAAGTACAGATAAAAGTAATGTAGTAAAGTAAAAAGGAAAAAAACACAGCAGGATTTTAAAGTGATTCGGAGTTACCCTACATCCAGTCCCGCATAATTCCTTGTACGGATTTCTTTTCAACTAGTAAATGCAAATACAATTTTGATTTCAAAACTACGAGACATACCCTCCAGAATCTCGACTTTTGGGTAGAGTCACTTGATTTTCGGTCTATAAGCACACCTACTAGATTTACATGCTACTAAGCACACCCAATTGATTTTAACTGGTTACAATCACACTACTTGGATTTCAGGGATACCAAGCACACCACAAAGTATAAGAATATGATAGAGTTTATAGACTGAGATCTTTGATCTTGATTACAATTGATCCTATAACTCTTGAATAGCACTTTGACCTTGGTTTGAGTGAGAGGGATGAGAGAAATCAGAGAGTAGATAAAGGAAAATCAAATTGATAATAATTGAATTTGATTCTGGTTGATTTTCGGTAGAATTTTGGTAAATTTTGATTCAGAAATCAAGAGAGTGAAAAGAGAAGCAAAGAATGAGAAAGTAGTTGATAAAAATTCGTTTGGAAGTCTGGTATATATAGGGAAACAACGGGCATGTCCATTCGCGAAGATATGACGAAAAGACACTTCCATTTGAATTTGAATTTTGAAATTCCTATATGTCGACATACTTGGAGAGGATATATCGACATATTCCTTTGTATTTTGAAAAACACTTTAAAATTATTATTTTGAAAATCTATTGCTTTGTAAAATAATTTGATGCTTTATAGAATCATTTAAATATAGCTTGTACACATTTTAATCAATATATAACTTAATAAAAATTTATAGAATAACTTTTAAAGATTTAATAAGAATATTCAATAATATATATTAAAATCAATATAACCATAACTTATTAAAATATATAAAAAAAATTCGATATATATATATATAAAGTAAAATGATATCATTATAAAAAATCATTTTGGGAAATATTTTAAAAAATTATTTAAAAAAATAGATATTTGAAAAAAAATTGAAACAAAATTGGCGAAGGTGAGAAAGATCTGGAAAGTGCTATCAAGGTTTTAACATAAATTCTATATTTTTATAATTTATCTGAAATATCTTGAAATCTAGAACACTTCAATACTCATGGGTCTTTATTCTTGAACTCTTGAAACTCTATATCAACATCTTAAATTTACTTTTGATATTGTACAGCCTTTTTCATCAACTCCTGTCTAATATCCTACACTATATACCATATATATCTTGATAAAACATTAGTATCTATATTTTAGATAATGTCCTATAGTTGTTATTATCAAAACCAATACCTAAGGTATTAATAATCTCCCCATTTTTTATGATGAAAACTCTATACATAAAATATATTATAACTCCCCCTGAGTTACAAAAATCCCCCTTAATTTATGCCTAGATTATATATATTTCTCCCCCTTTGTCATCAACAAAAATAACTAACTAAATCTATAACTCTAACACTAACTCTAGCTCTAATTCTAACTCTAACTTCCCTAAATAAAATACTAATCAATATGTATAAGAATTATATATAATGATGTTGAGAAAGATTATAAAAAACAATAAGTGATATGTAAAATTAGATAATCATGAAATAATCATCCAATCAAACAAAGTTATGCCACACAGTATTCAAACAAACCCACACAAATCAAAACCAAACAAATCCAAACCAAATCAAGTATTATTATTTATATACAATCAAACCGATTTAAACTAGATATTTTGAGGGACTTCAACCCATCCATCAGTGCCAAAGGTTGGATCCACTTTGATAACATCCCAATCTTCATCATCTTTGTTGATGATACATTGTGGTGGTTGGTTCTTCTTTGTTCAAGGCAGAAATCATCCACCGAATTGCGTTGAAATGCCTTTCTTGCTCCTTGATCATCTGCATTAACTCAATTCTAAGTGCCTTTGGTTTCTCAGGATGAAAATAAGAATGTTCTTAAATGATTCAAGAGTTTGTTTGAGGTTTTCGAGTTTTTGGATAGGAGAAGCCATTAATTTCGTTTTAGAGCTTAGAAATGCAAAGGAAGAAGAAAGAGAGTAGAAAATAATGATTCTCTGGTCTTAACAGATATTTAAAGGGGTGGAAATTCGTTGGAAATGAATAGACATCTGTTGTCTATTCAATTTTCAAAATAAAAAAATTTAAAAAAAAATTACCGTTGTATGTCGACATACAGACCAATGGTATGTCGACATATATGCAGAAATTTTTAAAACAATTTTGTTTTACTGTTCTATTGTATTCGGCTTATACTATTATAATTGTATGCCTTTCTAGAGATAGTTGACAATATATAACAGTAAGAAATAAAAATTTCATTGATAATAATGATGAGTACAAGATATAAAAGAAAGATACATGAGATTCAACATAAACTAAAACTAGAAAATCCAAATACAGGGATAGTTTAAACAAACAACTAGAAAGATACGGATGAAGATAAGAAGCACCACCAAGCTTGGGGATGATTTTTCCAAAGAATTTATCCATTTTGTTGGAAATTGAAGCAAATCGCTTTGAAAATGATTTCTTAAGCTTCCTTTGGTTATGGATAATCTTCTCTTGATTTTTGAGAATATCTTTATTGGATGGATTTGGTGACATATTGATACGTTCCAAAGAAGTATCCTCCTCCTCTTCTTGTTCTTCCTCCTCGATTTCCATTTCCCCTCTTTCCTCTTCCTCTTCCTATTCTTCTCTTATTTCAAGCTCTTCTTCCCAAGCCAACCTTTGTACCTTTTCCACAAGCGGTTTACAAGGTTCGAAAAAGGATGAAATATGCATAAGTTAAATGTTGGCCTTGTCGAATATTTTTCAAGGAATTGTTTCCACTCCTTTAAGGTCAATGCCAAAATAATTAAAAATACGAGTAAGATACACACCATGAAATAGTGTGTTTTCATATTTAGAAAGATTCTTAGGAAAAAGTTCATCCAAAATGAATTGTGATCAATTTATGTTTTATGTCATATTGACCATAAATTGCAAAAGGAGCTTTGAAAACTTTTTGAGTCGGGTTATTATCATTACCCGTTCTAGGAGTGATACTTTATTGCAAAAGAAGACTTAAAATTCTTGCTTTTGGACATAAGATTTTGTTTCTAAATTCAAAATCATCATCTCTTTTGAAAATATCATGAATTACTTTACGATTTTGAAAACCAATTTGAAAAGATGAAAGGTCCATTCCACTAGATTTGCATCTAAGAGTGTGACCTAAAAGTTTACAATTGATAACAATTTGTGTCCCTTTGACACAACTCCAAACTTTTCCTTACCTACATCATAAAACTTTCCTTTTAAATTTGCAAAAAACATCTTTACTAATTTTGGATAATAAACAAAATCATTTTGAGAAGCATCGATTAAACCGAGAATCTCATTTTGCAAACAAAGATTGAAAAGATCATAAGTAGAAAAATCTTCAAAAATAGCACATCTTCAAGGAAATACTTTTCCTAAAGATAAATACTCAATATAGGCTTGAATGGCTTCTTGCTCATTGAAAAGATATTATTTTATTTTCTTAGAAAGCCTCATGGTTGCCTTTGCATTGCTTGAGGATGCCATTGATGAATAGTTTGAAGAGATAAGAGAGTTTGTGATTTTTGAATTTGAAAATGAAAGTGAGAAATGAATGGATGAAGATAGAGTAAGTAAATAGAGAATCAAATGACATGTTCTCTGGTCAAAAGACATCTTTTCAAAATATAAGAGTTGGTGAAAAGGTGGAGGAAAATTCAAATTTTGAATTTGAGATTGAAATTTAAAATCAATCTACATATGTCGACATATGCTCGTGGGATATGTCAACATATAAGTCGAAATTTCCAAAAATGATTTTTGTTTAACTATGTCCTATTTTATTATATAAATCTATTTATAGTTATTCTATTTTCATAAAAATAATTTCAAAATAATTTTAAATATATTTTACATTATTATTTTATTATTAAAATATACAAAATATTTATATTTAAAATATAATCACACAATATTCGACCAATATTATTATTAATCTATATGATATTCCTAACAACCAATAAAGTAACCAAAAGAAAAGAAAAATTCATTCAAGAAACTAGAAAACTTTTGATATATTAAAAGCGTACCTTTTTCTGATCCGTTTCACCATTTTGTTCTGAGTTATGTATTGTTGTGAAGCACATGTTTGCAATTTTTTATCTCATTCATTATCACTTGTGGATGTGTCTGAATCGTCTAATGTTGTAGTATAGGCTCATCTCTGTTTTCTGAATGAACCAGTGTTTGCTGTAGATTTCAATTTATCGGGATGTGGACAGTCTCGTTTTAAATGACCAGGGTCATCGCAGTTATAGCATCTAATGTCATTTCTGTTTCCACTTCCGCTTCTTGGATTTTTTTGTCATTTCTTTTGAAATTGTTCATCTACCTATATTTTAGAATTTTTTTGAAATTCCTTGTCATGGAAGCAATTTCTTCATCATTATCATTATCTGAATCCAAATTATCTTTTATTGCATTAAAAGCTATAAAATTCTTCTCTATTGCTTTGCTTTCTCTCCTGCCCTGCATTTGTGCTTCAAAAGATATTAAATTGCCAATTAACTCTTCAATTTTTAGAGTGCTAATGTCATTAGCCTCTTCGATTGCAAAAGTCTTTTAATGCAATTCAGGAGTAAGTAAATTGAGGATTTTTCTAGCTTGATCCTCTTCAGAAAAACTTTTACCCGGCGCAATAAGTGAGTTTACTATATCTTAGAATCTACTATACATATCACATATGGACTCATTTGGACTCATTTTGAATAATTGAAACTGGTTTATTAACATGGAAATTTTAGTCTGTTTGACCTTATTTGTCCCTTTATGTGTATACTGCAAAGTTCTCCAAATTTCAAATGCAGACTTGCATATAGATACCCTATTGAATTCATTTCTATCTAGTGAACAAAATAATATTTTCATAGTCTTACAGTTACTTTGTGCAACTGCTTTTTGGTCAGTAGTCCACTAAGTAAAATTTGTCTCGAGTTCGGTGTACTCTGTCTGTGTGATATTCCAAGTGTCTAAACCAATTGACCGTAAATAAAATTTCATTCTACATGACTAATATGTGTAGTTACTGCCATTAAAAAGTAGAGGTCTAGCAGTTGATTGTCCTTTCAACAAATGAGTTACTAACAAGTGTATTAATAGTGTTACTAACAGTGTTATTACTAGTGTTAGTAGCCATTTAATTTTTTTTCTTTCAAAAATCAGATGATGAATACTTTGGGTAGAGTCGCTTGATTTCAAGGCTACAAGACACACCCTCCAGAATCTCAACCTTTGGGTAGAGTCACTTGATTTTCGAGCTACAAGCATACCCACTAGATTTACGGGCTATAATCACACCTACTTGGATTTCAGGGATACTAAGCACACCACAAAGTATAAGATTATGATTTGATAGAGTTTACAGATTCAGATCTTCGATTTTGGTTACAATTGAATCTATAACTCTTGAATAGCACTTTGATCTTGGTTTGAGTGAGAAAGATGCAAGAAATCAGAGAGTAGATAAAGGAGAATCAAATTAGTAATGACTGAATTTGATTCTGGTTGAATTTTGGTAGATTTTTTGTAAAAATTAATGTAGAAATCAAGGGAGTGAAAAGAGGAGAGAAGAATAAGAATGTAGTTGATAAAAATTCAATTAGAAGTGGTATATGGGGAAACAACGGTCATGTCCATTCATGAAGAGATACGACGAAAAGGCACTTCCGTGCAAATTTGAATTTTGAAATTCCCGGCCTATATGTTGACATACTTGGAGAGGATATGTCGACATATCCCTTTGTATTTGGAAAAACACTTTAAAAATAATATTTTGAAAATCCGCTGCTTTGTAAAATAATTTGATACTTTGTAGAACCATTTAAACATAGTTTATACGCATTTTTAATAAAAATATAACTTAATAAAACATATAAAATAATTTTGAAAAATTTAATAAGAATATTCAATAACATGTATAAAAATCAATATAATTATAGTTATTAAAATATAAAAAAAAATCAATATATATATATATAAACTAAAATGATATCTTTATAAGTAAGAGATTGAAAATCATTTTAGAAAATATTTTGAAAGGATTATTTAAAAAAAAAGAATATTTGAAAAACAATTTTAGAATAAAACTGGAGAAGGTGAGAGAGGTCGGGAAAGTGATATCAAGGTTTTAACATAAATCATATGACTCTATAACTGATCTAGAATATCTTGAAATCTTGAACTCTTCAATACTCATGAGTCTTCATTCTTGAACTCTTGAAACTCTATATCAGCATCTTGATGCTACTCTTGATACCGTACAGTTTTCTTAATCAACACCTGTCTAATATCCTGCACTATATACTATATATATCTTGATAAAACATTAGTATCAATATTTTATATAATGTCATATAGTTTTTATCATCAAGACAAATACCTAAGGTACTAACATTTCCTCCTTCCGACCACTTCTTAGCCCAAGACACCTTTCTGCACTACCGGTTTTTCCTTGCATTATTATTGTTTCAACCCTCAAGAGGCCACTAGGCTGGACTGGAATGAGCAGAAGGTTGCGCTGCTTTTGGGCTAGAAGATCTATTCGTCGCGATAGGATTTGTACCGATCCTCTGCTTTAAGACTTTTAAGCAGGAATGTTACCCGTGCCGCGTCTTCCTTTTCAATGGAAGCAATTGTTAGATTCGTTTAGAGGTGAAGGGTATCTTGATTGGGCTGACTACTGATGATTTCGCTAAGATTTTGGAGGCCTTCGGGAAGAACGTAAACTTGGATGATTTTGAAGTGACCGACTCAAAGATTTTGCAGCAGATATTTTCCCAAGATGTCATCACTTGGAAGATGGATAATCTACATCTGACTTTCCATTTGATTATGTGCATCTAAGATGGGAAGTTACGACCGTATTTAGTGCAGAAGAACATCTATGCTAGTATTGGCGACATCGCCATCAATTGGACTCGCACCCTTTTGATTCAATTTGTTGATCAAAGATTAGCACTCCACAGAGTCACTTTTCGTATTTTTACCTATCCACTCTCATCTTTAGGTAATACGGGTGAACCTCTATGGAGAGGCAGTTTAGTAGAAGGTTCCTTCTACCGTCATAAGATCTTTCCTTAGGAAGACGACAATTCTAAAGCAATCAGAAACCAGCAATGCCAGCGGCACGAGATTGGATGTATAGCCGCCATGCTTCGACCATTCAAGGGTCGCAGCAATGGATTAAGCTCCAGCGATGGAGCAAGACGTCTTATAGTCCGTAGGCATTGTTTTAAGAGTTATGGTGTTGTTGTCTTTTCTTTTTTAGAATTTTTTCTTTTCTTTTAGGTTGTTGGGGGTGTAACTGTTAGTTGTCTCTTGTAAAAGGCCCGCAGGATATTATGAGTTTCTATTTATTTACTGTGTTATTGTTTTTGGATATGCGAACCGCTCCTATATGCGCATAATAAAGAAGCGGTATAAATACGAGAATCTCATAAAGACACTTGATAAGCAGTAAATGCAAAATAAGATCGAAAGTTTAGAATAGTTGGAAATTTTAGCGAATGATATGATAAAGTTGTTTTGGTATCATGGTTCATTGCTCGTGTTCCTTAAAAGCTATTTTTTTGGTTAATTGGGCATGATGACATTTTTAAACAAAATGTCAAGTTGTATGGGTAAAGGTTAGCTGTAGAATTTTAGAATTTGGTTTATGCGTTTTAGCGCATAACCGACTTCCACTACTTTGAAATTGTAGCTTGATTTATCAAAATTTTTGAGAAGGAAAATAGTTTAAAAAATTTCCCCTTGACTTGAAAAGTTCTCTTTGAAAAAAAGTTTTCAGGTTTTAGTTGTTTTTGGCTCTTAAATAATTACTAGAGATTTTATCCAAAAAATTGATTTCAAGGGAAAATGTGTGTCTAAATGTAATGCCCCACTCCGAGACCCACATTAGCAAAGAGTATTACTAGGTAACACCTTCTGCTGATGCAGAGAATAGAGCTGGATAGGAGCGACCATCTATAACCCTGTCTTAATTATCTATTGAATACGCCGACAATGCCACTTCTTACTTAAATGGATCGACATCTCCAATAGATACTTAACACAAAGCCATAGGTGGCTGAGGATGTATCAGAATAAAATATAACAACTCAATGTAATTCACATCACAGAACAGTAGATCATCACATACACTTTCACATATACAGATACATTACAGAGTTTACAAAATGATACATGTCAAGTGGTATAGCAAACCACAATATACAGGCAAGTCAAAAGAATACATATCAGAGTTACAGACAAAAAGGACTACACAAAAAGCTATGACAAAAAGGAGCTAGCAGAATAGTCCACGCGGAAGCAAAATAGGCTAAGTCCAAAGTACCTAACCTGAAACATCTCGGTCTGACCCGAGTATAAAATACACGGGTCAGTCTAGCTAAACAAATCAGTTAGATAAACTAAATGATAATGACATATAAGATCATAAAGTACCACAATTATCTCCTAAAGAGATATCCAAATCATCTAACATAAGATGAATCAAAACAAGCCTCATATCATGGGCAACCCAAATAAACAAAGGACATACATATCCCAAATCAAGCCTAGAAGGCAATTAACAAATACCAACAAAGGTAACACAAGTTTCCACAAGGTAATAGCTACATATCGTGTGGTTCAAAGAACCTACACCGAAGAGCGATACACTAGGGAAATATAATTGTCAAAGAAACAAAAGATGCTCGAGCTCAGTACTGTATAACAAGGATCCACAAACCCGAAGGCACAACCCCAAATATCACTCGAGCGGTGACGAATGACCAACTCCAAAAGTGATACTATAGGGCAACAAACCCGAAGGCACAAACCCAAAGGCACAAACCCAAAGGTACAAACCCGAAGGCAACAAACCCCGAAGGCTTAAGCCTGAAGGCAACAAACCCCGAAGGCAACAAACCGTAGTGGTGAAGGTCCAAAGGCCCAGTACTGGACACCACTAACTGGCGGAATGTGTCACACTCTCAGAAAGGAACCCGAAAAATGTTAATGTGAGTCCCATACCACACGTTCGCACTAAACGGTTTACTAACCGTTAGCCAATCTCACACTCAAAGCAGTACAAAGTTCAACTCATTTCATCGGTAAACCAGACCCAAAGGTCAAAACGGTCAAACAAATAGATTAGGAATTAACTGAAAAGATAAACGCATGTGTTCATAGAATGCGTTTTATTTAATCGTTTGATTCTCCTCCCTCTTCGCTCGAAGTGCAAAATTGTGTGTGTGTTTAAAATAGAAATTTTAAATTGGAGAAACGAGTTTTAATACACTTTACAAAGATCATTATATAAAGACTCGTGCACGAAATCAAAAAGGAATTATCAAAGTCAAATATGCAATAACAACTAATTGGAACAACCCGAATCGGTAAAATTGGAAATTCAAGAAAAATGGTGAAAAATAGGCAAAAACAAGCAGGTCAGTCGACTGGCCTTCTGCAGTCAGTCGACTGAACCATAACCCGAGAGTTTTCAGACCCTGCAGTCAGTCGACTGACTGTAGGGGCCAGTCGACTGGCTATAGCTGAAACTGTTTTCCAGCCTATCAAATGGAAGAGCAAACTCTCACCATTTGCAACCGGTCGAGCAATGGACTTAAGGGGCTTTTGCCAAATGATAACCCAGCCCCATTGGCTCTCCGATTCACCACCAAAAACATGTTCAACATCAAAGCTATGATTTTGAGAGTTTTTGACTTCAAAACACCAAAAATGGAAATGTTCACCAAACCAAAAGCAATTGGACATGAATAAGCATTAGGAATTCATACCTAACATCAATGATATCAAGAGAAGTAATGTGAGTTCAAAACTCACCTTTTTAACTCAAAAACAAAGATGAGAAGCACAAACACAAGGAAAAGATCAATCACTCTTCACTTCAACTCTACAAGCTTCAATCTAAGATTTAAAACAAGTATTTCCTAAATTAGGTTTAGGACTTTTCTGAAATTGAAGAGGAGAAGAAATGGAGAAGATGAAGATGGAGCCTACCTTAGCTTTTCCAAGTGTTTGGAGCAAGAATTTGTAGTTTGCAATTGAAAACTAGGGCTTGGTGTTTTAATTTCCCATTCCTCTCCCCATTTTCAGTTGTGCAAGAGTGTTTAAGAAAATAGAATGTAATGAAGAGGAGAGAAGAGGGGCTGAACTAGGTTATATGATGAGTTGGGTCAAACCCAAACCCAAAAAGCCCAATAGAAAATAGCAAAAATCAACTTACTCCAAACCTATCGAAGCTTATACTCGAAAAAGTCACAAACGCCATTTTGGACTCAATGGAAGTGGTCCCGAGTCCTAATTCGACCGTTTGCAAAAAGTAGCTTTTCGGACTTAATTCGATTAACGACGTTATATTTAAATAAAATATTTAAATATAAAATCGTAAAATATGCGGGTTGTTACAGATCTCCCCTCCTTAATAAAATTGCGTCCACGCAATTCCTAGAGAAGAATTTGCAACAACTACATACTTACATCCAAGAAGACAAGAAAAATAAGCTTGAGACAAAAAGATTTTCTCACCAGTACTAAGCAAAGATAGAAAACCCGGATAGGATTGCTCGATAAACTCTCTGGTTTCCCAAGTACAGTCATTGGGATTAGCGGAGCATTGAACTTTAATGAGCGACACGTCCTTGTTTCGAAGGTGTCTCACCTCCGTGGCAAGTACGCGAATAGGCTGCTGTACAATAGATAAATCTGGTGAGATCTCAAGCCCTTGCAAATCAGGAGAGTCGATAACAGAATCTGATTCTCGAAGACACTTTCGGAGCTGAGAGACATGAAACATGTTGTGAACTCCGGATAGATGAGCTGGAAGTGAAATTCTATAAGCCACAGGGCCAATACGTTCAGTAATAGGAAATGGTCCTACAAAGCGAGGAGCCAATTTCCCTGTCACACTGAAGCGCATAACCCCTTTCAAAGGAGAAACGCGAATAAAGACGAGATCACCAACCGAGAACTCGAGAGGCTTCCTACGGTTATCCGCGTAGGCTTTTTGGCGGCTTTGTGCCTCTTTCATTCTCTGACGAATAAGAACAATCTTCTCAAAAGAATCATGAACAAAATCTGGGCCAAGAATAAGCTTCTCCCCAGATTCCAACCAACAAGAAGGTGATCGACATGGCCTTCCGTATAAGGCTTCGAAAGGAGCCATACCAATACTGGACTGAAAACTACTGTTGTAGGAGAACTCTACAAGGGGTAGATGATCCTCCCAACTACCTCCGAAATCAAGAATACAAATACGGAGGAGATCTTCCAAGATATGATTCACCCGTTCAGTCTGTTCATCAGACTGCGGATGATAAGCTGTGCTGAAATTAAGCTTTGTTCCCAAAGCTTGCTGAAGACTCTTCCAGAAATGACTGGTGAATAAAGGATCACAGTCACTCACAATCGAACTAGGAACACCGTGAAGTCTCACGATTTCCTTGATAAATAACTTAGCCAAAAGAGAAGCAGTCCTATTAGATTTAATAGGAATAAAATGAGCTGACTTGGTGAGGCGATCAACAATAACCCAAATGCTAGAATGGCCCAATCTCGTACGAGGTAGGACATCAATGAAATCCATCGAAATCTGATCCCATTTCCACAACGGAATCTCTAGAGGCTGAAGGAGACCAGAAGGGCGCTGATGTTCGGCTTTAATACGTTGACAAGTCATGCAATTACTCACATAACTCGCCACATCGCGCTTCATGCCTTCCCAATAATAAAGGCGATGCATATCGGCATACATCTTACTACTGCTAGGATGAATAGTATACTTAGAACGATGACAGTCATCAAGAATGTCTTGCCTAAGTGCAGAATCAGAAGGCACAACAAGACGGTTCTTCTTGCGAAGACACCCATGAAGATCAATGCTGAAATCCCGCAACGCCTCATCACGGGGTTCAGTCTCACAAAGCTGAATAAGGTGCACAAGATCAGGATCACGCCGCTGAGCTTCGGCAATACGATCCAATAGAGAGGGTCGAGCTTCCAAACTGAATAATACTATCGGAGAATCAGAAGATGGAGCTCGATCACGAATATCACAAAAAGATAGAGTCTCAAGAATATCCCATTCGGCAAGCATCAAAGAAACGACAGCCGAATGTCTGCGACTAAGCGCATCAGCAACACGATTACCCTTACCAGGGGTATATAGGATATCAAAGTCATAGGAGGCAAGAAACTCGAGCCAACGCTGTTTCCTCATATTGAGTTCCTTCTGAGTGAACAAATACTTCAAGGATTTATGATCGGTATAGAGAATGAAGCGCTCGCTTAATAAATAGTGTCGCCAAATCTTCAAGGCGAAGACAATGGCGGCTAACTCAAGATCATGAGTGGCATAGCGAACTTCATTCGGATGCAGTTGCCTAGAAGCATAAGCAACTACTCGATCCTTCTGCATAAGCACAGCACCGAGACTACTACCACAAGCATCGGTGTAGACAAGAAGATCATGATTCCCTTCGGGAACCACAAGAATAGGAGCATTAGTGAGAAGTTCCTTCAATGTATGAAAGGAAGCTTCACACTTGTCGGACCAAATATAACGAATGCCTTTCCGAGTAAGGCTGGTAAGAGGAAGCACAACACAGGAAAAATCCTTAATGAACCGACGGTAATAACCCGCCAATCCAAGGAAACTACGAATCTCATGAACATTCTCAGGCCTCTTCCAATTCTGGATAGCTTCGATCTTTGAGGGATCGACCGAAATGCCGTCGGAAGATACAACTTAACCTTATTCTCCCAAAAATGGCACTTGGAGAATTTGGCTTTTAGCTGATGGCGACGAAGAGTACTTAAGACAATTCTTAAGTGATTAGCATGCTCGGCTTCAGACTTAGAATAAACAAGAATGTCGTCAATGAACACAAGGACGAACTTATCGAGATGTTCCCGGAATACCCGATTCATAAGATAAACAAAGAAAGCCGGGGCGTTCGTCAAACCGAATGGCATAAAGTGCCACTCGAAAGAACCATAACGAGTGCGGAAAGCTGTAAGGGGTATGCTATCTTCCACGACTCGGAGCTAATGAAAACCAGTGGCAAGGTCGAGCTGAGAGAAGACCTTAGCGCCACTCAATAGATCGAACATATCATCGATCCTCGGCAAAGGATACCTATTCTTGATGGTCAACTCGTTAAGCTTGCGATAGTCGATGCAAAGCCTAAGAGTTCCATCGAACTTCTTCACGAAGACGACCACGGTACCCCACGGTGAAAAACTGGACTGAATCAACTGCTTGGACTCAAGCTCTAAAAGCTGCTTCTTGAGTTCCTCATTTTCTTTTGTAGACATCCTCGTGGGAGGACGGCCAACTGGCTGCGCGATTGGAATGAGATCAATGCGGAACTCGATTGCTCGCTTGGGTGGCAAACCCGAAACCGGCTCAAAAACATCAGAGAAGTCACAAACAATAGGAATACGAGATATATCATCATCATTTCGTGATTCAAAAGAATATAAAGCCATTTCGAAATTATCCACATTCAGAAGAACAAGTGACAGCTGAATAGACGAATCTGGATGTCGAAGATATAAAATTCTTTCAGAATAAATAATTCTGGCATCGTATCTCACTAGCCAGTCCATACCCAAAATCATATCAAAATCCAAATAAGAAATAACGTGCAGATTCGCACGAAAAGAAAAGCCACATAAAACAATCTCAACATCATCACAAAGCATGCTAAGGGTTGCGGATCCCCCAATAGGATTCGTAATCCTCAATGAAGTAATCATACAAGAAACATCCAAAGACAAATCATCGACAAGCTTTTTCTGTACGAAAGAATGCGAAGCTCCCGTATCGAAAAGAACTCGAATACTACGGTCATGAAATAAAATAGAACCTTCCAAAATAGATGGAGATATACCTCTGGGCTGAGAAGGACCTCCAGAAGCTTTAGCAACAAAAAGCTTGCCAGACTTGGCATTAGGAACAGTAGGGCAGGAGGAAACATGATGACCTTCCTTCTTGCAATAACGGCAGAAGAGAGGCTTAGGACAAGCTCGAATCATATGATCAGGAGAACCACAATTGAAACACTTCTGAATGGAAGGTGTTCCAGCAGATTGAGAGTTAGAACCAGATTCAATGGGCTTCTTCTTCTTGGAAGGAAGAAATCCCTGCTTATGAAATGGAAACTTCTTCTTATTGGGGTTCTTGCGAACCTCAACATCATCACCACTATCGCACTCCTTCTCGATGGCCTCGAGATGAAGTGCTGAATCAACCAACTCCTCAAAAGAAAGCTTAAGCTGGAGCATTAAAGACTTCTTAAGATATTTCTTAAGACCAGAGACAAACTTCATATTCTTCTTATAAGAAGTGCTAATGAATTCAAGACCATACTTAGATAAGGCCTCGAAAGATGCAACATATTCAGAAATGGAAGACTTCCCTTGCTTCAACTCAAGGAAGCGACGGGCTAATAGAACTTTCTCAGATTCAGGAACGAATTTAAGTTCGAATCGCTCCCGGAACTGAGTCCAAGAAAGAACAGACTCATCAAGTTCAGATATAAGAAGCTCGTACCAATCAAGGGCACGCTCTTGCAATAAGCTAGAAGTTACAAGAACTCGATCGTGGTCAGAAAGATCCATGCTAGAGAATATACGTTCACATGTGCGAATCCAAGCTTGGACCTCAAGAACGGACTCGGAGTCTTTGAATGGCTTTCCACCAAGATGAGAAAAATCACTTCACAGGCGTGCAAAGGCATTCTTGCGTGGAGGAGATGCACGAATAGGAGCTGGAGGCTGAGTGCTCCTGAATAACTCCAAGAACTGATCGGCAGACATATAAACGCCGTCCGGATGCGAGCCACTGGATTGCCCAGCATCCGAGCGTCGTCCTCGGCCTCTTCTGGCCATTAGCTGAAAGATAAGATAAGCGAAAGATTATACACAAGGTAGATATCATTAATTCAAATATGGAATACTACAGAAAAATACATTCCTTGACGTATTCCCAAAAATTCTATCTACCCCAAAGGCATGGAAAGAATAAAGGCACGATGATTCAAAAATTTGTAACATTCGTACAACACTTTAATGTACCGTAATATGTGTCTTTGTTCTATGTTTATCATATTTTGTTCTGAACTCAGCTCTGATACCAAGCTGTAATGCCTCACTCCGAGACCCACATTAGCAAAGAGTATTACTAGGTAACACCGTCTGCTGATGCGGAGAATAGAGCTGGATATGAGCGACCATCTATAACCCTATCTTAATTATCTATTGAATACGCCGACAGTGCCACTTCTTACTTAAATGGGTCGACATCTCCAATAAATACTTAACACAAAGCCATAGGTGGCTGAGGATCTATCAGAATAAAATATAACAAATCAATGTAATTCACATCACAGAACAGTAGATCATCACATACACTTTCACATATACAGATACATTACAGAGTTTACAAAATGATACATGTCAAGTGGTATAGCAAACCACAATATACAGGCGAGTCAAAAGAATACATATCAGAGTTACAGACAAAAAGGACTACACAAAAAGCTATGACAAAAAGGAGCTAGCAGAATAGTCCACGTGGAAGCAAAATAGGATAAGTCCAAAGTATCTAACTTGAAACATCTCGGTCTGACCCGAGTATAAAATACACGGGTCAGTCTAGCTAAACAAATCAGTTAGATAAACTAAATGATAATGAACATATAAGATCATAAAGTACCACAATTATCTCCAAAAGAGATATCCAAATCATCTAACATAAGATGAATCAAAACAAGCCTCATATCATGGGCAACTCAAATAAACAAAGGACATACATATCCCAAATCAAGCCTAGAAGGCAATTAACAAATACCAACAAAGGTAACACAAGTTTCCACAAGGTAATAGCTACATATCGTGTGGTTCAAAGAACCTACACCGAAGAGCGATACACTAGGGAAATATAATTGTCAAAGAAACAAAAGATGCTCGAGCTCAGTACTGTATAACAAGGATCCACAAACTCGAAGGCACAAACCCAAATACACTCGAGCGGTGACGAATGACCAACTCCAAAAGTGATACTATAGGGAAACAAACCCGGAGGCACAAACCCGAAGGCACAAACCCGAAGGTACAAATCCGAAGGCAACATACCCGAAGGCAATAAACCCCGAAGGCTTAAGCCCGAAGGCAACAAACCCCGAAGGCAACAAACCGTAGTGGTGAAGGTCCGAAGGCCCAGTATTGGACCCCACTAACTAGCGGAATGTGTCACACTCTCAGAAAGGAACCCGAAAAATGTTAACGTGAGTCCCATACCACACGTTCGCACTAAACGGTTTATTAACCGTTAGCCAATCTCACACTCAAAGCAGTACAAAGTTCACCTCATTTCATCGGTAAACCAGACCCAAAGGCAAAACGGTCAAACGAATAGATTAGGAATTAACTGAAAAGATAAACGCACGTGTTCATAGCACGCGTTTTATTTAATCATTTGATTCTCCTCCCTCTTCGCTCGAAGTGCAAAATTGTGTGTGTGTTTTAAATAAAAATTTTAAATTGGAGAAACGAGTTTTAATACACTTTACAAAGATCATTATATAAAGACCCGTGCACGAAATCAAAAAGGAATTATCAAAGTCAAATATGCAATAACAACTAATTGGAACAACCTGAATCGGTTAAAATTGGAAATTCAAGAAAAATGGTGAAAAATAGGCAAAAACAAGCAGGTCAGTCGACTGGCCTTCTGCAGTCAGTCGACCGAACCATAACTCAAGAGTTATCAGACCCTGTAGTCAGTCGACTGACTGTAGGGGCCAATCGACTGGCTGTAGCTGAAACTGTTTTCCAGCCTATCAAATGGAAGAGCAAACTCTCACCATTTGCAACCGGTCGAGCAATGGACTTAAGGGGCTTTTGCCAAACGATAACCCAGCCCCATTGGCTCTCCGATTCACCACCAAAAACATGTTCAACATCAAAGCTATGATTTTTAGAGTTTTTGACTTCAAAACACCAAAAATGGAAATGTTCACCAAATCAATTCAAACCAAAAGCAATTGAACATGAATAAGCGTTAGGAATTCATACCTAACATCAATGATATCAAGAGAAGTAGATGTGAGTTCAAAAATCACCTTTTTAACTCAAAAACAAAGATGAGAAGCACAAACACAAGGAAAAGATCAATCACTCTTCACTTCAACTCTACAAGCTTCAATCTAAGATTTAAAACAAGTATTTCCTAAATTAGGTTTAGGAATTTTCTGAAATTGAAGAGGAGAAGAGATGGAGAAGATGAAGATGGAGCCTACCTTAGCTTTTCCAAGAGTTTGGAGCAAGAATTTGTAGTTTGCAATTGAAAACTAGGGCTTGGTGTTTTAATTTCCCATTCCTCTCCCCATTTTTAGTTGTGCAAGAGTGTTTAAGAAAATAGAATGCAGTGAAGAGGAGAGGAGAGGGGCTGAACTAGGTTATATGATGAGTTGGGTCAAACCCAAACCCAAAAAGCCCAATAGAAAATAGCAAAAATCAACTTACTCCAAACCTATCGAAGCTTATACTAAAAAAAAGTCGCAAATGCCATTCTGGACTCAATGGAAGTGGTCCCGAGTCCTAATTCAACCGTTTGCAAAAAGTAGCTTTTCGGACTTAATCTGATTAACGACGTTATATTTAAATATAAAATCGTAAAATATGCGGGTTGTTACACTAAATATTTTGGGAATCTTATTTTGACATACGAATTTGAAAAGCGAGAAAGTTTTTTGTGAAATCTTTGATTTTGAAGACCACATGTTAGGCGTAGAGAAGGAAGATAGAGTTAGAATTTGTGAATTTAGCAGTGCATTATGGTTGACTATACGATAAGTGCAAGAGATAATAAGGGAAAAACTATTTTAGCCTTGAAATTTCTGTTTCCATACCTTGTCGATGACGCATGCGAGTCTATTTTTAGACTTAATTCTATTTAGAGCTTGGAATAAGCCTCCTTATGCGTTTTGTGCATGGAAAATTTGGGGTAAATCTAGAACAGTGAGGAAAATTTCCATTGTATTATGGGAATAGGAAGATTTTACAGTGGTAAGAATGATAAATTCTCCACCTAAATTCCTTTTTCCGACATAGGAGTAAATTTTAGGAAGCGATTTTTCAACAAGTTAGATTTTTTGATGATACGAACTGGATGCATAATTGGTTGCTTCATACTTCAATTCATAGAAGTATGGGGTTTTGATTGAAAAGATTTTTCAAAAAGCTGCATACATGTGGAACTGCCAGTATATATATAGATTGTTTGCATCATGTTTCCAAAAATTTTCAAAAGGAATGCATTCATATAAGAGGATTCGATTTGGAATCATTATGCATACATATCTTTTGCGTGATGATATAGTAATACACTATGCACTTATGCACGTTTGGTTGCAAAATTGATTATATAATGATTGGTTGTGTAGCTTAGGTTAATTAGGAGCCAAAGCCATGACTTAATCATTGGTGAAATTTCGGGAATGAAATTCTTTTTAAAAGGGAAGAATGCAGCACCCCATAATTTGACGTTATTTATTTAATTAGTTAGTTACTTAATTTGACTCCAAAAAGGGAATTTGTGCAAACGATGGAGTTAGACCAGGAAACTTGCAACACTACATTCATGGCGAAATTCTGAGCAACTTTCATATTTGAAGTTTTGCGATCGGAGTCCAAATGAAGAATTTACGGACAATAAACGAATTCGGAACGAAAATAAATAAGAAAAATTAACTAAATTAACCCGGGCCTACAGGTCGACCTATCATCATGGACAGTTGATCAAGTGTAGTCGACCACTAGGTAAGGGCGGTCGACTGCTCCTTGTGTGGTGGGTAGGGTTAGCCTAGGCCCAATGTTCCGGATTTAATATATTTCGATCTAACGGTTGAGGTTGATTCCTACGTCTATAATTTCAGGCCTAATCCTCCCTTTTCTTCTTATATTTTTCTAGAGGCGGTAGCGAGCTCTGCCATTTCTTATTCTCCACTTTCTTTCTAAATTATAAAAATAAGATATTTGTACTTATATTCATACAAATTAGAGGAGAATAGAAATCTAATAAAAAAAGAAGAGAAGAGAATCAACTATATGCGTATTTGAGGTAATTTATGTATATTTGTATTTATGTATCTATTTTCTCTCCCAATCCCAAATCTCTTCTCAGATCTGTCATTCTAATGTACGTATATACCCTTTTATACATATTTCTTGGATTAAAAAGGATTTGGAGATGAATTTAAGTTTCTACTTCAGATCTGGAGATTTGGATCGCTTTTAAAAGGTGAGTGGGAAATTTTATATATTGTTTATGATTTCAAATCTATTCCGTTGGCATATGTTCGATTTTTATGCGTAAATCAATTTTATTTGTGAAATGTAGGCTTAAATTAGTATAGAAATCTATTACTTACATATTCTTGTTTTAGATTTAATTTGAAACATGTTTACATATAGATCTGGAATTTAGTCCCAAAGATTTTAGAATTTGAATGTTGTATATTTTTATTCCAGATCTGTACTTGGGTGTAAAATAGGATTTTTAAATTATTGCCCAAATTTGTATTAAGTTGTAGGTTTTTCATAGTTTAATTTGTGGGAAGAACATCCATTTGATTTTTATAAATTTATTTAATTTTTCCACTTTTGATTCAATGAAGCGACGCTTAATTTAACAAGGAATAAAATAAAAAGGGAAGAGTGTGTAAAGTACTAATCTATTCTCCGTAGTTTACACTATTTATTCCAAATAAAAAGAAGTTATTCATTCCTTGTAATTTCAAATGTAGTAAATCTTTCCTTTTGTGTTAAAACCAATTCATGGAAATTATAGTGGAAAATCCTTCCAAGGAATTTAATTCTAGCAAACTAAATATGGAAAACATAATCTAGTTACATATTTATGACTAGAATATATTTGGATAAGAATAAGTAGTTTATGTGTATTTATTGTGTTAATAAAGGAGAACAACATTTATTCGTGCGTTATTTATGCATAATGTTCGTTGGTTATTATTATATTTAGGAAAGTGAATAGGTAGAATTTGAAAGTGTAGCAATTCCTATTAATGGGCAATAAATTAGGAATTGCCAATAATTAATAGGAAATAAGGATTGTAAACCCTAATCAATGTTCAATTAATGGGAAATAATGGATGAGATTAAATTAGGGGTTACAACTTGTTAATTAAAGACTATAACTTCAATTAATGGGCAATTAATGGAAATGAATTCAGGAGTTATAATTAACAAGGATACATGGATAAAAAGGGACTGATGAAAATGGAATAGATGTAAAAGGTTACTAATTTGAAATTAGTAATCATACATAAATGTCTTAGGAAATGTCTGTTAGGATTTTATGGACAAATTGACATTTATGAGCATATTAAGGGGATTTATGGGTAGATAAGTATTTAAGTTAAATCGTACTATCTTAAATAAAAAGAGAATTAGTAAGCTAAGTCCAATATCTATCTAAGATAATATAAGTAAAGACTTAGGATGGTTAATTGGACTTAGTAGGTTAGTGATGCGAAGTCAGTAGAGTCACTCGACGGAAGACTGCCCTTCACTTTGAGGCTACCAACAATCGTGTGCACTTACTGCTGATGTGAGATATCACTAATCCTAGAAACCATGATGACGTGAGAGATTGGGCCTGCTTTCTTAATTGAAAAGTATTAAATGGTCCACATTTGGAATTAGGAGCGGTGAGGGATATCTCCATAGGGGTTCTCTTTTGGTTTGAGGTATTATGTGGTTGTAGGGTCCGTGTCTCTCCTAAAAAGAAGTATTAAGTAACCTAGTGAGATTCCAAATAAGTAAGGATGTCCTTAAAAGGGTTTACTTCAGGGTTCGGGTATTAAGCGACTATTTTAAGGCCCGCCTCCCTACCAAAAGAAGTAACCTAATGAGATTCCATAATTATAATTAAGATGATAGTGGATATCTCGGGAATGATTCGCTTCGGGTTTGAGGTATTAAGTGACTGATCTAGGGTTCGCCTCTCTCCTAAAAAGAAGTATTAAGTAACCTAGTGAGATTCCAAGCGATGTCAGCTAGATAGTACCAGTGAGGATTCCGCCTTAGGGTTAGGTATTAAATGATAAAGGCCTACCTATCAATAGGTGCTAAATGGTCAGGGGTTTGCCTAGTCCTTATTAACGAGGTATTAAGTGGCTTGGGTTAGTCTCTCATATTGCTAAGGCCGTAATAACGATAGTACCAATGTGGAGTCCGCCTGGGGATAAGTATTAAATGATGTAGGACCTGCCTAGAATATATGTATTAAATGGTTAGAAGTCCGTCTAGTCCTTTTAAAGGTATTAAGTGGCTTGGGTACTATCTCTTGCATGGCTACAATTTTATTGGCGATAGATGCGGTAATAGTTGGACATTAAATGCCGGAAGTCTTAAATAGTGGTTAGAGGTCTTTGTAGCTAGGGCCCACCAACCATTGACAATATTGTTAGGAAACCACATTGGGAATAGGTCTTAAATGACGGGGTCTACCATGATTGAGGTCTTAAATGCCCGAGTCTACCTATTTCTCTTTCAAAGTATTTTGTGGTGATTATAAGAGCCTGCTTCATATTTAGAAGTATTAAGCGGTAAATGCGTTTGGAAGTATTGGGTGGTTGATAAGGCTTCGTCGGTATTTTGTACCTTAGGAAAGGATAAGTGAGTAATCGTGTGTGCAATGCAAGGTTAGATTAGAATTGCTAACCTTAATAAACATAACAATTAAATGGTAACCAATCGGTATAAATTTATGTTATGGATAGTTTATAGATTTTACCATCACCGGAACGTTGTTCTGATCCCTTCCTCATTACAACCCACATGATAGATTTAGAGGAATAGGTCACTGGAGCTGGATGTGCTTTGTTGTTGTAGAAGTCTTCTTTTTTCTCATGCTCGATGCTGATGTGAAAATCTGCTATCAAAGGAATACCATTAATTCCAAGGTAGTAGTCATAGTCGGTATTCTTATCCTATTATTGTTTCTGATGTGAGTTTAGATTTCTATCAATCTATGATTATGCTCATGCTTATTTGTAGGTACCAAATCCAGCGATCTGTGCCTTTGAAGGACTTGGGTTTTGGTTTTTTTCGAAATTTAGGTCCATTAAGGTACGAGTTGTTACAAGTCAAGTATAGTTTGTATACCCTTGTTTCTTATATATCGACTTGTATAGTATTCTGAGATTCATTTATTGCTCACACCAGACTGTTTTCTGACTTGAGGTTTTATGCTCTGCTTCTTATTATCTTAGATACTCTTAAATGCATAGACTATATAGCAGGTCTACGTGATACGTTGTGGCTATGCAGAAGACGAGCTGGGTTGCGCTTTATGCTTTGCTTCTTATTATCTTAGGCACTCTTAAATGAGTAGACTATATAATATGTCAACGTGATACGTTGTGGTTGTGCAGAGAACGAGTTGGGTGGAACTTTCTCATACATATATGGATATACCATTTCTTATTCCGTTGTGCAACACTGTTGAGCCTAGACAGTGTTTGCCTTAATATCAAGACAAATTTATTTGAGTTTATTTCCGTTTGTATAAACTTTTTTACTATATTGTATAACTTTGTGGATCCGTTCTTTGATATTTAGTTCACTTAGTTATTACTGTTTCTCATGTTATATATATAATGTATATTATATTTTATTCGATACACTGAGAGATATACGACATGTTCTATGATTTTTTATTTCTTTTCAACCTTTATCAATCATCCTACATCGGCCTGGCACCAGAGTAGTGCGCTATTTAGTTATATAGTGCTGGTGGTGTAGGGTGGTCGTCACATTCGGTATTAAATCTTAGGTTACACGATTAACCTAAGTTGATATCGTGGTCCAGTAAAGATTGGAAAGGAATTATCACCCTAAACTGGATCGAGAGTGTGTGTGTGTATGCAGAAGAGAGAGCGTACTTGTTATATATTTTGGTTTTTAAAACTATATAGTCGTATATATAATATATAAGTTGCATGCACACACAGTACCTTAGATGTAGTTTTCCTTATGAGAGACTGATCATTCTTGTTATAGATCAAGAAAGAGCCAGCATATAAGAAACACTACAATGAACTTCATTTCTAGAGTTGAGGAAGGAGTGGGTTCGGGGGGCAGGTAACCTTGACTTGTAGGCGGTGCTCAATACAATGATGGCAAACCTGCTGCAAAATGCCCAAGCGGGCGCTTTGGATGTTGCTATTGGTAGAGGTGCTCAAGTGCAGACGCTCAGAGTCGATTTTGCTAAGCTAAATGAGGACTTTACCAATCTTGGTGGCAAACCATTTTAAGGAACGGAATCGGCTATGGAGTGCAGGATTGGTTGGATACCTTCGAAAGGATTTTTAATTAGCTTGAATTATATGATGCGATAAAGAAGAGGTTGGCTTCCCAACAGCTTTAGAGGAAAGCCCTAAACTGTTGGAACGCTATTAGAGTTGCTACTTCTGAGGATCAGTTTACTTGGGACCAGTTCAAAACCCATTTGAAGAGTAGCTTATCACGGTTGCTCAAAAGTCTGCGATGTTTATAAAGTTTGCTGATTTGAAGCAGGAAGAAATGTCTATCTCCGAGTATGTTGCCGATTCGACGCCTTGTCAAAACACGGGATGTATTTCATTAATACTCCATTAAGGAAGAATGAAAAGTTTCTTGTGGGTTTGGATGACTATTTGGTGGAGAAGTTGGTGAATCACATCGATGAGCCATTTGAAAGACTTGTCAAGAAAGCTCTTTGCCAGGAGAGTTTGTACCCAAAGTCCAAATCAGTAGTTGTGGTTAATGAAGAGCCAAAACCGCAATAAGGTGGTGGAGGCAAGAAGAAATGAAATGGTAAGAGAAAGTTGTTTCAAGGATATAATGCTCGAAAGAAGGCTAAATCGAATCCTGTTTGTTTTGGCTGTAGAAACAACGATCACTAATTAGAGACTATAAAGTTGATGGAAAGAAGAAGTGCTAAAATTGTGGTAAGTTCGGATATATGCAGAAGAATTGCCCAGAACTAGTGCAAAAGAAGAAAGTGGTGAAGGCATATGCTATGGATGCCGTCCCGACTTCAACGAGTGCTTCCTTGGCGAAGGATAAGGGGAAAGGTATCGCTATTCAAGGTACGCTTTTCATTCATGGCATGCTTTCCATTCATGGCGTTTCCATATGTGTTTTTTATACTTGGGCTTTACATTCTTTTATATCTAGCAACCTAGTAGATAGGTTGGGATTGAAACTCGAAATTGGAGACCGACCTTTGATTGTGACGAACCTAGCTGCAGTCCCCACTAGCTTATGTATGGTTTATCGTGGTTTGGTCTTATTAAGTCATATGTGCTCTTTTGTTTGTGATTTCTTTGTTTTGGATTTCATTGCATTCAGGATTATCTTAGGGATAGACCGACTGAGGAAATTTGCGGTAGTGGTGGATTGCTAGAAGCTGTTGGTAACGATTAGGGCTATGGAGAGGCGGACAGTAGTGATTAGCTACCTACTAGAGAATGAGGTTATGGTTAGCTTTCTATATTCGCTCAAGGATCCATAGGATGAATTTTCATCTGCGCTTATCGTTAGAAAGTACACAGACGTGTTTGAGGAGGTGACCAGATTACCGCCACATCGAGAGATTGAGTTTTATATAGATTAGTGAAGGCTGCCAGACCGGTAGTTATGCCTTTGAGGCATATGGCACCCAAAGCGTAGAAGGATTTGGAGGTGTAAGTGAATGAATTATTTAGGTGAGGGTTCATTCGTAGGAGCATATCTAAGTGGGGCACACCTGTAGTATTTACTACTAAGGCGGATAACTCTATGAGGTTGTGTGTAGATTACCATGAGCTGAATAAGGTGACAAGGAAGAACAAGTATCCACTCCCGCATATTGACTACTTATTCGATCAGCTCCATGGTGCGAAGGTGTTCTCTTAGTTAGATTCTGCGATGGGTTTTCAGTAGTTGAGAGTATCGATGAAGAGTGTGTCGATCATCACATTTCATATACCATCTGGTTTCTATGAGTGGTTGGTTATGCCGTTCGGGCCATAACCAACGCTCATTCATACTTTGTTGATCTCATGAACTGTATTTTCAGGGATCAGTTGAACAAGTTCATGCTTGTGTTCATGGATGATATTCTAGTCTATTCTAAGATAGAGGTGGAACATAGGATGCACTTGAGGACCGTGCTTGAAGTATTGAGGAATCACAAGTTGAGAGAAAAAATTTCGAAGTGTCAATTTTGGAGGAGGGAATAGAAAATATTATGTCATGTCGTCTCTGAGTAGGCATCAGAGTATATCCTACCAAGGCGGTAGCGATTCAGGATGGGAACCAACCTAAGAAGGCTATTGATGTGAGAAGTTTCCTAGGGTTGGCTGGATATTATAGATGTTTTATCAAGAACTTCTCCAAAGTAGCAGTGTCATTGACCAATTTAACGAAGAAGAATCAGACTTTTGTTTGAGATGCGAAGTGTGAGACTGCCTTTGTGAGTTTGAAGGAGAGGTTAATAAGTGTACCAGTGTTAAACATTCCAAGGGGAAATGAGGAGATTATGGTATACACCAATGCTTGTGGTACTAGATTGAGTGCAGAATTGATGCAGGGAGGTAAGGTTGTCACCTATGCTAGTCGACAGCTAAAGCCGTATGAAAAGGAGTATCCAATTCATGATTTGGTGTTGGTGGAAATAATGTTTGCTTTGATTATTTGGAGGCATTATCTATTAGGAGAAAGGTTTGAGCTATTCACAAACAACAAATCCATGGAGTGCCTTTTCTCTCAAAAGGATCTTAACCTTCGCCGGTAGCGATGGCTGGAATTTATGACCTTCTATGACTTTGACATTTCATATATGTCTGGTAAGAGAAATGCAGTCATAAATGCATTGAGTAGAAGAGATTCTAGTTTGGGATTAATGTTCCTAGAATGGAAGTAGTTGGAGTATATTACGGCTATGACTTCAGACCTCAATACGAGTTAGAGCCGGAGATGTTTGCAAGCTTGATGACCAGACCTACTTTGATTGAGAAGATTGGTACCAGTCAGAGGCGAGATGCTAGGCTAGCAAAGATCATGGTGAAGATAGAGGAAGGAGTAGAATCTAAGGAGATGAAGCAGTACAGACTCAACCAAGATGGTTGGCTCCGTAAGGATGATAGATTGTCATCACTCTAGATTGACTATACATACTAGCGGTAAAAAGATGTACCGTGATATGAGGCGTACCTATTATTGGGAGGAGATGAAGAAAGATGTCGGGACATTCATCTTGAAGTGTATGAAATGCCGGTTAATTAAAGCAACGAAGAAGAAGCCAAGTGGATTACTGCAACCACTTGAAGTTCTCGAGTGGAAATGGAAGCAAGTCTTGATGGATTATTGAGGACCAAAGGAGGGTACGATAGCATTTGGTTTGCCGTCGATAAATTGGTGAAGAGTGCCCTATTCATACCTGTTAAGTCTAATAGAAAGACATCATAGTTGGTCAAGTTGTATGCTTAATAGGTGGTGTGATTCTAGGTTGTGCTAAAGAGCATTATGAGTGACCGAGTCCTTTTATTCACTAGTGTATTTTGGAAGAGCTTACAAGAGGCATTGGGAATAGAGCTGCATCTCGGTATAGCTTATCACTTGCAAATCGATGTCCAAGCCAAGAGGGTAAATCGTATATTATAGAATCTCTTACGAGCTTGCATATTCAAGACGATCACTTGCATTTGGTAGAGTTCGCATACATCAATAGTTGTAGGTGTTGGTGGGAAGCAGGAGAGAAGCTGATACTTAGGCCAGATATGATCCGAGAAACCTCAGAGAAGATTGAGATCATTCAGCAACGTATGAAAGCTGCTCAGCATAGGAAAAGGAGATACGCTAATAAGAGACGTAGATAGTTAAAGTTCTATATCGCCAGTATGGTGCTTGTGAAGATTTCTCCGTTGAAGAATGTTATTTGATTCCGTAGTAAGGGAAAGTTGGTGCTGAAATTCATATATCCTTTTCTGATAGTAATGAGGATTGGAAACTTAGCATATAAGGTCGACTTACCTCAGAAGATGATGAGTGTGCACAATGTCTTCCACATCTCTCATTTGTGAAATTTTGTGCACGACTCAAGCATGACAATTGCACCGGATCAAATTGATGATATCAAGGTTGAACCAGAAGCTTCGAAACCTCGTAGGCTGATTTGTATTATTGAATGCGATACGAAACAACTTAGGAGGAAGATGGTGGGGTTAGTGAAGGTTTAATGAGGTGAAAGTGAAGACGATTTCACGTGGGAAACTGAGGAGAGCCTGAGGGATGCATATCTGAAGCTCGTATTGATTGCATGTTGTTTGTTTGATATGTTTGATGGTTGCATATGAATGTTTGGCACTGGATAACCATGGATGACTATACTTTGATTTGTTCGGGGGTTTCAGGGGCGAAATTCCTAAGGGGGAGCGTGTAACAACCCATATTTTACATATCAAAGGACCAAAAAATATTATTATTTAATTCATATGAGGTCATATGATTCTAAAACTTTGGGAAACGACTGCCATGGATATTTTCCACCTTTAGAATTTTTATCAGACGTTTTAGACCTAGAAATTCTTGTAGACCTAGAAATTCTTGTAAGGCCTATAACTTTTTATAAGGATCTGATTAGGGTCTGAAACCACTTCCATTGGACGGGCTTATGGTTTTTTCCGTAGAGTGATCATAATAGGAAAACAGACTTACTATTTAGAAAATATGGTCGCTTTTCAGTTTTATTTGCTATTGGACAGGTTAGTAGCCAGTTAAACTAAGCCCATACTTAGGCCCACAAATGAATTTCGAGAATTGTGCTAAATTGGGGCTATAGGGATTAATCCCATTCATTTCCCTATTTTCCAAACCTATTCCAAACTCCATTAAGCCTGATTTCATCGAAAACTCATCTTGTCCTTACTAATCTTAGGAAAATCTATCATTATAAGGGTAATTCGCAAAGAAGATCAAAGATTCATCATTTTGGCGCTTGAATATTTGTGCTCTTGGCTGTTCCTATATGATTTGGGGATCTAAAGTGGTAATTTAGGTATTGGTTGAGTGATTCTTGATCTCTCACTATTCTATGCTTGTCTATATATTTAAAATAGGTGTTTTAACATAATTTTGATAGTAAAATGTTTTATAACTATAATTACATCTGTAAAAATGATTATGGTCAAAACTAAAAAGATTGGACTTGGTCTTAAATGGTTTTGCAACCTCTTTTGATCATGTTGTCATGTTAGTGTAAAGTTATATCCAGATTAGAATTTGTTTGTTAATCATGTTTGGATTACTTGTATATGTTTGGTGAATGCTTGTGAATGATATGTATGTTGGATGAATTGTTTTGATATGATTTGCTAGTGTTTCAGTGAAGTTAGGAAAAGGTCGTCGATTTGGGCAAAATGAAGGCAAAATCGATCGGAATTGGATGAAATTTGGAGGAGAGGCTCAGCAGGATAAAGGGAGCCTACGATTCAAGTCGTTGTAAGTTTGAAGTTCATTTGGATAGCTAATTAGAACTCATTGCCGACATTTTTACTGCTCGGGAAAGATTTCTGTAACACCACGTAAAATAAACGGTAATTAATCAAAGAGGATTAATAATAATTAAATAGAGCTCAAAATTGAAATTTGAGCAAACGTTATAATTCGGCTATGAAACTCGCATCATTTTTTCATGGAAATTTTTTGAGCAACTTTCATACATAAAGTTTTACGATCAGAGTTTAAACGAAGAAGGTATCAGCGCTTGAATTTTCGAACCAAAAATAATTCAAAAGGGAATAAGGAAATAAATAATAATTAACGCATGGACCCCAAGCAGTCGACACAGGGGTGTGACCGATCCAACCCTAACGGTCGATCGCTGCTACCACCGTTCAATCGATCGACCTAGGGCCGGCATGCTCTGAACCTTCGTTGGATGGCCCAGATTTAATAATAGTTAATAAATATTAATCTAACGGATAGAATTGATTCCAACACCTATAAATAAAGGTATAGCCCCTCACTTTTCTTCTCGTATTTTCCAAACAAAGCAGCCGAGCTCTGCCATTTTCCCTTCTCCACTATTTCTAGAATTTATAAAGATACTATACAATATATATATATATATATTAGAGAAGGGCAAAAAATAGGAGAGAAGTGGAGAAGGAGTGAATTGATTCTACGAAGAAAGTAAATTTTATAACTATAAATCTAAATTTCCACTGAACTCAAGTCTTATCCCATATCTGTAATTTTAATGAGTACGTGTATATCTTGTTGTACATTTTTTGGGTTGGAAAGGAAAAAGGAGTCTACATATTGAATTGCACTAAAATTATACGATTTATATATAACACTGAAATTTATAACCTTGAATTTTATTTGATTACTATGCCTACGCAAGCTCTATTGAATTGCAGGCTTAAAATAAATATATTTAATTGAAACCTCGTCTACATATTCTGTAAGTTACGTAATTATGATGGAATTATTTATACACCCTAATTTGGTAATTTTGGAAATTAATCCCCTGTTTACTTTAAACTATGATGTTGATAATATCGTGAAGTTTATTCTAGATTTATGTTAATTGGGTTGTTACATTTGGTATTAAAGCTTAGGTTAGTCGATCATAGAAATTAGGATAAGCCGAGTGAACATATTTGTATTGTTACCTATAGTTATATATATATATATGTTATACGTCAAACTCTACATGTCCCAATTATAGAAGTAGTTGTGACCATATTCTGAAAGATGGGTAAGGCAACCATGTGTTGGAACAGTAAACAGAATTAAATTTATACGCCAACCTCGATTACCCCAAGGGATATAAGTTGTACCATAAGGCGTTGATTAAGAAGAGCATAAGCGTGACAAGTAGAAGGATCCCTAAAGCTGGATGATAATTAACTCCTATGTTGGGCCTACACTGTCCTATGATTGTGGATTTCAATGGATTACTGATTGAAGACCTGCATTTCATCCAGACAGATGGTAAGTCGCAACCTATATGTTATAAGCATCCGGAAGTAAGATGTGAAAAAGGATTGGGCAAACTCCCACAAAAAGTGTGTATTAACTACCACAAGATGATAGTCGGATTTTTGATTTGTTATTAATGAAGATGTGCGAAGAATGAGTTGAAAAGAAGAAAAATATAAAAGAAAGGACAAATAAGAGTCCATTTTGGAGTCCGAACCCATGTGAAAGAATTTAACAAAAAGATTTTGGCAGTTTCTTGAAGCATTTTGAATGGTTTTAAAAAGGATTCATTTAAAATAGAAGACCCTACCATTGAAAAGTTGTTTCGAAAAAGGAAAATGTGGAAGTTTTTAAGGGCTATTCAGATATTTCTAGTGAAGTTGAAAATTGGTTGGATTGAAAGATTTCAATTTAAAGGGTTTTTGGTAAAGAGATTTTTTTGAAATGAATGGAAAAGTGTGTGTATGTTTGGCCTGATAATATTTCCTATTTTTGTAAATTTAAAAGTTTTGTTTTACAATCTTTTTAAGGGGTGGATAAATGGAAATGATACTTGATTTAAATGGGGTAAAGAGAATGGAAGGGTAAGAATACCCGATAACGAAGGTAGGAAAATTATTTTTGTATAAGGAAAATACAGAGAAAAACAACTAAAATAGATTTATACATATCTCTTTTCATATTTATAAAGAAAAGCCCAATGACTAAAGTAGTAGGCGAATGCACCGCTATGAGTCAATGAGGAAAACAATAAAAGAGAAAAGGAGCTATATAAGTATAAGACGTTTAGATAAAAGAAATATAAATAGTAGCAGTATTAGAAAATCTAGAATAGAAACAAAGTTATGGATTTATATAAGGTTAGTAATCTAATTAGAAACGATATAAAAACAAAAGAAAAAATGGATAATTTGTATAGATATGTGTTGGTATCGTGCACATCTTTTAAAATTCCCCCTCATATGTTATTAAAATCTCCACTTAGGGTGAAAGTGGAACTAGAATGAGTAGTAGGAAAATAATAGGATGGAAGTTTTGCTTATCTACTCCAGTTTCATTTTTAAAGTTATAGAAGATGTTTTTGAAAATTGGTTTGGTAAGACAATTGATTTTTTGATCATTGATAAATATTTTAAGTTAAAAACTCATACTTTTTAAGAAGTGAGTCTCTATTGTAGAAAGTCTTTAAAAACGGAAAGTTAGTTAGAATGAGAAATTTTTCATTGATTCTTTTGGAAACCAAGCAATTTTTCAATTTAATAAAAAAAATTCTAGGTTTGTATTTTCAAGGATAAAATTTTGGATTAAGTACTTCATGACTGTGAAGTTTTAATTTTATAAAGAGTGGTGAAATCAAACAATTTTTTTATATGAATTAGATAGTGATGACCGCCTTGATAAGACGGGTAAAGGTCAAGGCTACGAATAAAATACTTATGAATTCTCGTAGGGTAGCAATAAGGAATCCTCGTTCAGTATAAAGAATATTGATATGAACCTTGGAATGTTCGATTTGACATGTGTGAAAGACATAAGAAAAACCTTCAAAGGAATGGGGAATGATATCAAGTACCCTTTTGCGAATCCTAGGGTGTACTCACATGAAAGGTCAAGGATAAAGAAAGTAAATACCAAAGTTTGAGAATACTATCAAGAGATTTTGATTGAAAGAAGATAGTAGTATGATTAGAGAAGAGGGTGACGAGATGGAAAACACACATAAAGGATTTTTGTTGACTCAAGCTGTAAGATAGGTGGTAGGAAAGTTATTTCACCTAGCCAGTTTTCTGATGAGTTATTCTATATGTGCATAATTTATATTTCTTACCCATTGTAGTGTGGGAATGCATAATTAATCTCATAACTTGTTGTAATAATTGAAGTAATGGATGGATCTTAGTTATTAAAAGCCAAGGAGGTGAGCTAAGATATGTGGGTTATAGTAGAATGACATACTAGAAATGTCCATCTTAATTGAGTAAGAATTAGTAGGGCCACAATATTATTAATATTAGTTGATGTTGAAGGGCAGCTCCCAGCAATTGTTTCTTTTTGGATATTTGGGTTGTAATATCTATTGTCTCTCTTCGAATATTGATAAAAGGCGTACGATGTGATATATGTTCCTATTTTATTACTATGTTGATATTTCAGGTGAGCTTTGATTATTATATATATTGGAATATAGTGTAAATAAGGAAAGATCATAAGGACACTTAATTAGCGATGAATGTAACTAAGGTTGAAAGTTTATAAAATAAATTAGGAAATTAAATCAGTAACTAGAAATAAAGAATGCTTTAATCCCAAGACTTTAGAATTTTGAAAAAATAAATTTTAGCAAGTAAAGGACATGGAAAAGTTATCGAAACCATGGGTCACTATCCCTATGCCTTAAAAGATAAGAATTATAAATATGCTTGTCGATTGTTTGTTGTTTTAAATAAAAGAAAAGGTTTTCAAAATCTAAGATTAAATGTGCAATGCTAGGATCAATCATATGCATTAACTCATTGACTGAATTCCGATTACCTTAAGATGTGCCTTTATTTGTTTAAAAGATGAAAAGAAATTCTTTTAAAAAATTGTATTTAAATGCTTTTGAAAAATTTAATTTTAAAACTATTTTGCAGGTTTGATTGAAAGGGAAAATTATTTTTGATGGAAAACGAGAATATTTTCAATCTTCAAAACCCACATGCTTAGTGTAGGGAGGGTTGATGTCTTAGTGAATATAAATTTTACAATTCAATAAGGGTGACAGTATACAAAACATAGAGAATAACAGGAGAAAAAGATTTTTTAGATTTGGAATTTCAATTTCATACCTTGTTGATAGTAAATAAAACTTGCTTTTAAAATAATTCTATTTTAAAATCCTAAAAGAAACCTCCTTATGCAAATTGTACTTGAAAAAGTTAGAAAAGACTTGGAGGCAAAAGCAAAGATTTCAAGGTACAATGAATAGGTATCCAAAAGAAGGGTGGAAATGTGAAATTTTCCATCTAAATTCCTTTTTAGGCATAAAAGTTTACACTTAGAAGAACTAGATTTCAAAATTTTCGATACTAGAAATCGTGATAGTAGGGATTGGATGCAAAATTGGTTGAACCATACACCTATTCATAAGAAGGTGTAATTTGTAGTGTGAAAAAAAGGATTTTTGATTTTTGAGAAATTACATACATATAGAACTGGCAGTATATATAGATCGTTTGCATCATATTTTCAAAATTGTTTTAAAAGATTGCATTCATGTAGGAGGCATTGATTTAGAATTTTTCAGCATGCATATCATATTTGTTGTGATACATCGTACACTTGTACACGATTGGTTACAAAATTGATTCTACACTAATTGGTTGGATAGTTTAGAATGATTGCGTACTATGTTACATAATTTAATACATAAGCAATTTAAGGGAAAAAATTCATTTAAAAGAGGGAAAGAAAATGAAACATCCTGTAAATTAAACAATAATTAATTAAAGAGGATTATTAATACATAATTTAGTAGAGCTCAAAAATGGAATTTATGCAAACGTCATAATTTGGCTACGAAACTTGCACCATTGTATTCGTGGCAATTTTCTAAGAAAAATTCATATATAAAGTTTTGCGATCGAAGTTCAAACGGAGAAGTTATCAGCGTTTGAAGTTTTCGGATCGAAAATATTTAAAAAAGAATAAGGAAATAAATAATAATTAATGAGTGAACCCCACAGGTTGACACCGAGGCACGATCGGTCGACCCTTAGCAGTCGACTACTGCCTACCACTGGTCTTTCAGTCAACCTAGGGCCGATACGCCCTAAACCTTGGCCGAACGACTCAAATTTAATAACAGTTAATGAATATTAATCTAACGGATAAAATTAATTCTAGCGCCTATAAATGAAGACACAACCCCTCGCTTTCTACTCATATTTTCTAAACATAGCATAGGAGCTCTACCATTTTCCCTTCTCCGCTATTTCTAGAAATTATAAAGGTACTATGCAATACATACATACATGAATTTATGGATGTATATCAGAGAAGGGCAGAAAATAAGAGAGAAGAAGATAATGAGTGAATCAATTCTGCAAAAAAGGTAAATTCTATAACTATAAATCTAAGCTTCCACTTAATTCAAATATCCTCTTAGATCTATAATTCTATTGGTTATGTATATATCTTTTTATATATATATTTTAGGTTAGAAAGAAAAAAGGAGTCAATTAAGTGGATGGATTCAAATTTGGAGATTTGAAAAGCTAGAAAAGTGAATGAGAAATTATATGATTTATATATAACACAGAAATTTATACCGTTGAATTTTATTTGATTATTATGCCTATGCAAGATCTTTTGAATTGTAGGCTTAAAATGAATATATTTCCATTGAAACCTCGCTTACATATTCTGTAAGTTATGTAATTGTGATGGAATGGTATATTCACCACAATATGAATATTTTGGAAATTAGTCCCTTAATATTTTAAAGTACGATGTTAATAAGATTGTGAAGTTTATTCCAAATTATGTTAAATAGGTTGTAATTTGTTTAGTAATCATTTAGAATTTCCTAATTTGACTTGGAATGTAAATTCGTATGTTTTAAGTTATTGGAAGTATTGTAAATACAATTTAGCTGTATCTATTTCTGTGTATGTTTTCATAGACTATATAACTTCAAAGCTATGTATAAAAAGAGCGTCATTTGGAATAATAAGAAATATACCAAAATGAAAGAGTTGTATAAAGTGCATATGTCCTTTTCCATAGTTTGCACTGTCTATTTCAATAGAATAAAAAGTGATAATTGTTTGCGCCAAAATTGGTCACAAACCGCAGAAGTAGTGAAAGCACCAGTGTCTATACACAAATCCTCAATATCCAAACAAATATCTCAGATCCAAGCAATGTAGAGAATTAAAATGAATAAATAGAAAAATTTAAATTTAAGAAAGTAAGAGAAGACACAAGGTTTATAGTGGTTCGGCTATCTCCGGCCTACGTCCACTTTGAATCAATCCTTTTATTCCTTTTGTATTGAGATTACAATTACAAGCCTTTGAACATCAATGAACAAAATAGCAGAGTGTCGGCGTAAAGAGCAGAAAAAGATTTCCCTTTTAGTTGCGATGGAACCGCTATTTATAGGTGTAAATCCGAAAATATCCGCCTTAAAACCTGGAATACCTCTTCTCTTGCGTAGGTGGGCCTGCCAAATCGATCCAGAGTGATTTTGAATCGATCCGAGTACAATTCGTATCGATCCAAAAGTAGTCCAATGAAGCTGAGATCGATCATGGACGTCTTGAGTGAACAAGCAAACTCTAGTGAAAATTTCAAAGCATTTGGATCTATGGTTTGAGAGTTATGATCGATCCAAGTTGTAGTTTTCCAACGTATGCTGCATCTTCGTATCGATAGTTTTTCATCGATCCTCTTTGTATTGATCATTCCTGGATCAATGACGTGGAGCAATAATCGTGTGCAGATCCATTTTTCATGCTCGCCGACCGCTTCTTTTGTTTTGACTTTGCTTCCTTCGTATCCATCTATATCCACGCTGTTCGTATCCATCAATCCATGTTGTTCGTAACCATCATATTCCATAGCCTCATGTCCATCATTTCGTATCCATGCCTCTATTCGTATCGGTTCAAGTTTCATTCCCTCGTAACCATTGTCTCGCATCCATCAATTGGCGTCAATGTCTTCTCTTCATATCAACCAATATCGATCAATACAAAGTGCTTTCCTAAACCCATGTAGCCATTAGCTCCTTGTGTCGATCCACTGCATATATCTTTCATATCGATCCAACACTTGATCGATACGAAATGCTCTTCCAAACTTCTACGACCGTTGCTCCATATTTCGTATCGATCCCAGCCTTGATCGATATGAAATGTTTTAACATACTTCACCATCTAATTGATACGTGCGTATCGTTATGAGCTTCATGTCCATGAGCTTGTTGCCTCATCCTTCATATCAATCCCTGCCCTGATCGATACGAAGCATGCCACCTTCCTTTTGCCGTGTCCAACCAAATCGATGCACATCGCATCAATACGAAAGCCACCGATCCGAAGCAAATCACCCTTTCCATATCCATACTGCCATGTGATCGATACGAACCAGTTTCCATGAACCTTGATCCATCCATAACTCGAGCATATGAAGTCTGTTTGACTTGAAATTTGAAACGTAGTCTGTCCTAGCCTTGTTCATTATTCCCAACCGATCCCACTTTAATTGGAGCTCGGTCCAATTTAGACGGTATCGATCATAGCTTTGTTTCTGATCGATCTCCAATCCTGATATCCATCCTTTTTAGCCAATTTGTTGATATCCCGGCCTTGACCAAAAAGTGGGGTAACATTTGCCTCCCAAAACATGCCTTGTGGTAGGAAGGCGTGTTTTGAATAGCTTTAAATCCGACATCCAAAGTCCATATTCCATCCATAGCCATTCTATCTGTTGGGCGTGTTCTCACCCAGGAGATCTCAAGAACAAGAAGCACCAGTTTCGTCCAGGCTTGCCTAAGTTTTATTCGGCATCCCTACCACCACCGAACCAGAGCCACCGGACCAAAACACTACCAACCAACCCACTCACCACCGAACCAGAGCCACTGGACCAAAACACTACCAACCAACCCACTCACCACCGAACCAGAGCCACCGAACCAAAACCACTCCCACTCACCACCGAACCAGAACCACCGGTCCAATCCACGCTCCACCTACTACCGGTCCAATCCACGCTCCACCTACTACCGGTCCAATTAACGCTCCACTCACTACCGAACCAAGGCGTTACCAAACCAGCATTGCCAGGCCAGATTACATCAACCCAGGCCCACCAGCAGCTACATACGTCCAAGACCCCTACCCCAGCCTCACTCTATAAAAAGAGGGGTAGGGGTACAACAATGGCAGACAAGTTTGAGAGCTCAAGCACGGATAGAACTTTCAAACAACTTTCATATACTTGTATCAAAGCTTTGTACTTGTAATCTGAACAGTAAATAAGAATAACATATAAAGTGGACGTAGGCACATTTTGGCCGAACCACTATAAATCTGTGTGTCTTTTACAGTTTAGTCCCTGCTTTTTATATATTTGCATAAATCACCCAGATCACTAAAAACAACATAAAATCAACTAAATCATACGACTTGGAGGTGTTTGCCCATTTTTTGTGCAAACATTTTTGGTGCTTTCAAAGAGAAGGTGAACTCTGGACTTCAGCTTCTCCCACTTAACCTTCTTCCTAACAGCATCGCTCATTGCTTGGAAGACATGCCTCCCAAGCAGAAGAAAGATGTTAACAAAGGAAAAAACATCGCAACCAGCAGTGTTCCAGATCCAGTGGTCATAGATCAAGTAAATCGTCCCATTCCAACAGCAGTACCAAATGAAGGTCAGGCAAATCCGACAACCCCTGCCACGGAACAGCTGGCAGCAATTACTAGGGCAGATCTAGACAGGGTTGTGGCTGAAGTGACTAACCGCTTCACATCCCAACAGGAAGCCTTGGTGAACCAACTCATGTCACGCTTAAGGGATGCTGAAGAGTCCAACCGCAACACTGAATCATGGGGTGAGTCCCAGTCTGGAGGATCTCAGAGGCGACAAAGATCTTCCTTCTTCGAAGAAGCCAACGACAGAAGCGGCCATGGTAGGAGCCGAGACCGAGCTCAGCCCGAAGTTGGACCTGAGGAAACGCTTGGAACCAAACCCAACGGGGGAGGTACCGGGCGGAGGTCAACTATAGCTGAGCCTGTCATGCTTCCTAACCACGGAAACACCAATGAAAGGGGCCGAGCTAGAGTCTAGCCCGAAGGTGGACCCGAGGAAGTGCTTAGAACAGAACCCAGCAGGGGAAGATCAAGGCAAGGGCCAACTGTAGCTGACCCTAGCATGATCCCAGAAGACCAAAGACAGCCACTGGAAAATATTAGGAATGATAGACGATACCATCCCTACAGGTCATCTGGACGAAATCAATCCCACAGAGTAGAACCGAACTCATTTCTGTCTGCTCCAAATTCTGATGAAAGGATGGCACGCTTGTTCAGAGAGTGCATCCAACGGGATCAAAGAGATCGAGGGATAGGCGCTAGGGTAACCAGCCCTTTCGCATGCAATATCGAAATTGCCATCACCCTCCGAGAATGGAAAATGCCTACAATGGAACCTTACAAGGGAACCTCTGACCCCGTTGTACACTTACAGAGATACACACAGCATATGCTCATGAGCGGAGCAACAGAAGGAGTGCTGTGCAAATGCTTTCCACTATTCTTATCAGATCTAGCTACCTCCTGGTTCTGCCATCTACCCCAAGGATCCATCAGCTCATGGGAGATGTTGAAAGAAAAGTTCATCAGCCAGTTCCGCATTCATGTGGAGCAACCCAAGGACGCTTATTCCTTATCCAGTATCAAACAGAAACCTGGAGAGAAGGTGCAGCAATATCTAACCCGATTCAATGCCGCAGCGGCCGCAGTCCAAGATGCCGATGAGAAGCTTATCTTAATGGCCCTCTATAGTGGTGTGCATCCGGATACTAAATTTGCTATAAGATTGACAAAAGAAAAACCAGCTACTTTACCCGTTTTCTTCCATGAAGCCGGGAAATATATGAGGCTTGAAGACGCTGCCACTGAGGGGCAGTCAGGGCAACAAAATAAGGCAGCTCACGGCAACACGCCCGCTGTAGCAAAGGACGTTCGAAGAAATGATTCTAGAGACAATGCTGGGGGCAAGAAGGGAGAAAAGCGTCTATATCGGCCGGGACCGAGATTTGACGCTTACACCCCTTTGAATGAAACAATCGAAAACATCTACCTCGCCACTCAAGACGAAGTTAAATATAAACGCCCCCCCGCATAAGAAGGAATCAGTTAACGCAATTAAGTCTGGAAAATTCTGCCGCTTCCACGAATCCCATGGGCATGATACCAATGAATGCCATCATCTCCGGGACTTGATTGAAGAACACATCGTAAGAAGGAGACTAGAACACTATGTAAAAGGTCAGAACAGGACTCCAGCTCCTGCCAATGAGAACCCAAGATTACCCTCCCCAGAAATAGGCAGAGGAAATCGCAACACCAGCGATTCTAGTCAAGAGAAGATAGTGGTCCATACCATCTCGGGAGGGCCACACATCGCCGACGGAAGCTGGGCAGAGATGGAAAGGTACGGAAAGTCACTTAGGAACGATGAAGAATGCGTTAACTCTATTATAGAAGAACGCCACCCGAAGCGGATAGAGAATGATGACATCACATTCAGTAGGCGTGACCTGGAGGGAAGGCAGTACCCTCACGCGGATCCCATGGTTATCTCTGCCCGACTCGGTCCAGCCGAAGTTTTCCGAATTCTAGTAGACACTGGAAGCTCAGTGAATATCATATTCAAGCATGCATTCGACAAAATGAAGCTGTCATTAAAGGATGTTTTCCCCTACAATAAACCACTACACGGTTTCACTGGAAATGTGAAGATGCCCCTCGGGCGACTGGACCTCTTTGTTGAAATTGAAAGTCATACCCGCTCCGTTGTGCGGAAACAAACATTTGTGTTGATAGAAAACCACTCGGCCTACAATGCCTTCTTAGGAAGACCCGCCTTGTATGACTTCCAAATTGTCCTGGCCCCATGGTGCCTGAAGATGAAATTTCTAACGAACAATGGAATAGGGGAAGTAGAGGGAGACCAGGACATCGCTCGAGATTGCTATGTAACTGAACTTCGCAATAACCGCAGGAAGGATATAGGGAAGAGTGCAGAGACTGCCCTCTGCACGAAAAGTTTGGAAGCATAGCAGCTAAAGAAAGCCCCTCCTCTTTGATATATCAGTGACCCTTTCAATGAATTAGACCCCAGGGACAAAGAGGAGGAGGCCACCGCCGAGCCTGCAGAGGCTATGGAATTTATATCTGTGGACAAACATGACTCGAGTAGACTATTGAAAGTCGGGTCCCAACTAAAAGCAGAATTGAAGGAACAACTCATTGATTTTCTCTGCCACAACTTGGATGTATTTGCATGGTCACACACTGACATGAATGGAATCTCCCCAGACATAGCATGCCACGTACTAAACATCGATCCTACCAAGGCGCCAGTAAAACAGAAAAAGAGAAGTATGGGGGCAGAACGATCAGCAGCCCTCGATGAAGAAGTAAAAAACCTACTTGCCAATGACTTCATACGAGAAGCCATCTACCCAGAGTGGATCGCTAATCCGGTACTAGTAAAGAAGGCTAATGGGAAGTGGCGAACGTGCATTGACTTCTCCAACTTAAATGATGCCTGCCCGAAGGATTGCTTCCCACTTCCCCGAATCGATTAGCTCGTGGACAGCACGGCCGGGCACGAACTCTTATCTTTTATGGACGCATACTCAGGATATAACCAAATTCCTATGCATGCTCCCGATCAAGACCACACTAGTTTCATCACTGACCGGGGATTGTACTGCTACAAAGTAATGCCTTTTGGACTTAAAAACGCAGGAGCCACCTATCAGCGCCTCGTCAACAAGATGTTTGTGGGGCTAATAGGACAAACTATGGAAGTTTATGTGGATGACATGCTGGTAAAGTCAAGAAAAGCTGACGATCACGTAAGCCACCTGGGCGAGATGTTTCAAGTACTTCGCCAATATGGAATGAAGCTGAATCCTCTAAAGTGCTCCTTCGGAGTATCATCAGGGAAGTTTCTGGGATTCATCGTCCATTCCAGAGGAATTGAAGCAAACCCTGAACAAGTCCGAGCTCTGAAAGATATCAGGATACCTTCTACCCGAAAAGAAATGCAAAGCCTAAATGGGAAGGTGGCTGCCCTGGGCAGATTCATCTCTAAAGCAATTGACAAATGCATCCCCTTCTTCGAAGCTCTAAAGAAAGACAAAGGAAAGTTCGAATGGACTGACGAATGCTTAACAGCTTTCCTTAACTTAATCGAACACCTCCAGAGACCACCAGTACTCTCAACTTCGAACAAAGGCGAAGAGCTATACCTATACCTTGCTGTGTCATCTCATGCTCTAAGCGTTGCCTTGGTGAGAGAAGACAAACACACGCAGCGGCCAGTATACTTTGTGAGCAAGAGGTTTACAGGGACGGAAGCCAGATATCCTAAACTTGAGAAACTAGCATACTATTTACTAATCACATCACGGAAACTGCGTCACTATTTCCAATCTCATTCCATCAGAGTTCTGACCGATCAACCACTAAGGCAGGTACTCCATCGTCCCGACACTTCTGGGCAACTACTTAAATGGTGCATTGAACTAAGTCAATATGATATCACCTATCATCCTCGCACCACCATTAAGGGACAAGCCATGGCCGATTTCATTGCCAAATTCACTACCAACAAAGGTAAGGAGCAATCGGAAATAGCAGAAGACATCAAGTGGAATATCTTTGTGGATGGTGCGTCAAACGAACAAGGCTCGGGGGCAGGTGTGGTAATAATCACTCCCAGGGGAAATAAGCTACACTATGCTCTAAGGTTGGAATTCGCTGCCACCAACAACGATGCAGAGTATGAAGCAGTGATAGCTGGATTAGAACTTGCCTTAGAAATCGGAGCCAATTCTTTGTGTCTTCATAGTGATTCTCAACTTATTGTAAATCAAATACTAGGAGAATTTCAGGCTCGAGAAGAATGACTCATAGCATATCTGAAGAAGACCAAGTTGCTTCTCGATCAATTGGATCGCTATTTAATAAAACACATCCCTCGGAAAGAGAACCAAGAGGCCGACGAATTGGCGAAACAAGCTAGCATGAGAGACGGCACTATTTCTGGAGCAGTGGCCATCTCAAAGCAACTGACCCCAAGTTTCGAGCAGGTGAATCTGATAGCTACAATCAAAGAGGAAACTTGGATGACTCCCATCCAAAAATACTTACAAGACGGCACACTGCCCGACAAGCGTAACGAAGTCAAGAAAATCTTGAGGAGAGCTTCCCACTACACAATACAAGAAGGCACCCTTTATCGGCGCGGCTTCTCTAACCCCTTATTAAGGTGTGTCGCTGAAAGGGAAGCAAAGGAAATCTTATCCAGTATCCATCAAGGAAGCTGCGGAGATCACACTGGAGGGCAGGCTCTGGCAAAGAAAATACTCCGATATGGATACTTCTGGCCCACCTTAAACAAAGACGCCTTAGATTTCGTCAAAAAATGTGACAGATGTCAGAAATTTGCGAATATTCCGCGGCTACCCACAACTGAAATTACCCAAATGACAAGCCCTTGGCCTTTTGTAGTATGGGGAATTGACCTGATTGGCGAACTGCCAATGGGCCGAGGCGGAGCCAAATATGCTATAGTGGCAGTCGACTATTTCACCAAATGGGTGGAAGCAGAACCCCTAAATAAAGTATCTTCAGCAAAAGTTATTAACTTCTTGATCAAAAATGTTCTATGCAGGTACGGGGTCCCACTTAAAATCATATCGGACAACGGACTTCAGTTTGACAGCGAGGAGTTCGCCAACTGGTGCCAAGAGCACGGAATTCACAAAAGCTTCTCATCGGTAGCTTATCCCCAGGCAAACGGACAAGTCGAAGCTGTCAACAAAATTCTCAAAACTCTAATCAAAAAGAAACTTGAAAAGTCCAAAGACGCTTGGGTGGATGAACTTCCAACGGCACTTTGGGCCTATCGCACATCTTTCAGAACATCAACGGGGCATACTCCTTTCTCTTTGGCATATGGATCGGAGGCTATGCTCCCAGTTGAAACTATAGTGCCTTCCCACCGTAGGATCCACTATAACCCAGAAGAGAACGAGGAACTCCTCCACATGTCTTTGGATCTAATTGAGGAAAGAAGAAATGATGCAGCCCTCAAAGTAGCAGCTCACAACCAAAAAGTGGCAGCGCAATACAACTCCAAAGTCAAGCATCGTAGCTTACAAGAAGGAGATCTTGTCCTCAAGTGAATCTTCCCGCGCCCCGGAGCGCTAGATCCAATCCGGGACGGGCCGTATGTAATCCATAAAGATCTCCACAACGGGGCTTATATTTTGTCAACAGTGGACGGAGAGGTGTTCCAGAGGGCATGGAACATCCAACACCTTCGTCGATACTTTTCTTAACTTGTACTACCCATATGAAGTGAATTAACAAAGAGAATCAGTGGACGTAGGCATTTTCGTGCCGAACCACTTTAAAAACTTGTCTCTTTTTTTACTTGTCCCTTTGTACCTTGGCTACTTGTTAACTTTATCCTTTTCTGTTGAACAAAATCCTGTGCATATAGCATTTCCATTCAAGGCACTCCATAGCGCGACTTCACCTGGACAAGACCTAACTGTTACTATGCGAATCTATGCCCTCGCCAATGAGACACTTTTGCTCCGGCATCCCTCTGCTGCGGGTTAACTCATTGCTCGCGACGGCCCTTAAAGCCAACTGTAATGAGCCGATTATAAGCCACCGAGAAGGCCGACTATAGCCAAGGCAGCTCATTATGGCGTTTGGCTCGCCGGTAGCCGTGAACCTACTTTAAGCCCCAACATAAGGTGTGGCCAGCCAGGGGTAGTTCACGGTTGACGATCGGCACCCACGCTAGCCGGCCACGGTAAATCGAATAATACCCACGATTATGGGCCATAATGGCCTGGGTAGTCACTGTGCGCGATCTCGGCTCCGATGTGTCTTAAGTACGGTTGTGGTAAAAAAAGATAAACTCCCCGCGGAGGCATAAGATGGGTGACAAATGTCTCCAAGACCCACAGCTAGGGAAAGTGACTGCAAAACCCGTTTGCCACGAACTTAAGCACATCGAAGGCCTTCCGTGATTGGAAGTTTTACTGTTTCTCATGTTTCAATTTTATTTAAAGAACTTTCCTCCTATCCTCTATAACGATCCCTAAAGTACAGGACACATAATAGGAAGCGCTCGCTAATGGGAATAGGAATTTGCAACTAAATGACAGGCCACTCGGCCACATGCCATACTCAGTCATATAAGACATTCAAAGCAACCATCTACAACTAAAACATGAAGGGCGGTACTTTCTTCTTTGGTGTATAAATACGTAGCTATAATTCATTCGCACATCACATTAACATTGCAAGGTATGAAATTACATTTTAAGCCAGAACTTGACATCAAACACGATCGAATCACAGGCATATGCACAGCTATACTTCTTATGCAACACATCAAAATAACGAAAGCATTCAAATACGACAGAATCAGCCTAAGTTAAAAATTACACGCCACGAATAAAGTCGTTTGTTACAAGTAACATAATTACAGCCTAAAAGTTATGTTGCTGATTTGAGACTAACATAGACAGCAATGTCAAGTAAACAAAAAATATCCAGGCCAAGTCATGGAGTCAGCTGCATCGGAGCTGTACCCTTGTCCTGCTGGCCCTCCGGGATCTCCTTAACTGTGGAGTGGGAACTCTCAGCATGTTGACCAGAGGAAGTTGGTGCTCCGGAGGTCCCGCCTGTCCGATCAAGGAAAGAATTCATTAATAATAAGCAACCAAGTTACGGAAAGCTAAAAGGGAAGACTTACCAGCATCTGCTCCTTGATCATCATCCTCTAACTGCACACCTACCTCCTCAGCAGTAAGCAGCCGCATACCCTCCTTCACCGCCGCTTTCTCCTCCTTGGAGAATTGAGCCGTAACCACGTCCATTCTAAAGGCCATGCCACCCTCCTTATCTGCATCGGCCTTAGCCTCCTCCAAGGCCCTGAGATAAATCCTGGCCATGACTCGGGGGTAATCATCCATCCAAGATAAGTTGCCCTGTTTCCAAGTGCGAAAGTATATATCCTGAAGCATCTCATCCATTATCCCCTCATTCTCCTCGAACTCCCTTATTCGGTCCTCAGAAGCCCACAGCTTTGCAATGGCAGCATCCCTCTCCGATTGGTATCGCAAGTAGTCGGCCTGAAAGGATTTCCCTATCGCCTCCATCTCCTCCTTCAGCTTGGTTTGAGCAAGCTCCGCGGCCTTAAGTTTCTCGGATAACTCATGTACCCGCTCGAGATCCGCTTGCCGAACCTCATCCACCATTGCAATAGCCATATCAATCTGTTCCTTACAGACGGCCTCCATTTTCCGTAACTCTGCCCTGCTGGCCTCTTCCATGGTCTTCTTTAATTGCCTAGAGGCGGCCTCATGTTGAGAGATCTGGATGGCCTGATCAGCGAGTTGTTTGGCCTGGTCGGAAACCATTAACCGCAGTCGAATGTTAGCACTGCCGATTTCGTCTCCGGCCTTGACCAGTCGAGCAAGATGCCCCATCAGCTTCCTGGTTTCCTCAGCAACCCGGTCAATGTTTGCCTTAGCTTCATCCCCCAAAGTTACAACCCGAGTGCTAAGCAAATCAAGGTCCAGGGACTTAGCTTCATCTAGTACTCTCACCATAGGATTGCGAGGGAGAAGGTGCTCACCGGTAGCCTCGTCAAAGGTAATATCATGAGAACCAGGATCCAGATCCGGATGACCCGCAAACGGGTTACGAGCCAAGCCGGGATGATCTATCTGGGTAACGGTAGGATTTTTAGATGGGTGCGGAGAAGGTATAAACTCAGTATTCTCCTCTGTGGTATCCTGAAGAGGCTGAGTTGGGGGCTGAGGACCAGGTGAAGATTCAAACAAGGAGTGACTCCTCTTCTTCTTTTGGATATCCTCTTCGATAACTCCAAGAAGAGGACGGTAGCCGACTACGTCTCCAGGGCGGTTAGTCGGAGGCTTTGGTTTAGTAGAAGCCTTGAGGAGTTTGTATTGTTCAAGACGGTGTCGAACATCCGACGTCTTGGCCACCTTACCCGCTTCTGTGATAAAAACCCAGTGTTACAAGCATACATTAAGCTATAATTCAAGAAATACATCAAGTTAAGAAAAGTAAAAAGACGCTTTTGTTATACAAACCCTGGGGAGGAGTAGGATACTGCAATAAGTCCTGAATCTCATTCCAGGACGGGAGCAGGCCATAAAATATTCCTAAATCCTTAACATAAATGGAGTCGGCAGGAGTCAAAGATTCACCTTCAATCGCAGGAACTGCCTTAGCTGAAGCGCTCTTAGAAGAATCAGCACCGATCTCGGCCTTGTCAGCTTTCTTAGGCTTCTCCACTAAAGCCGATCCTTCCTCCGACCCTTCAAAAGCTAGGCGGAAAGCATCATCTGTCCACTCCTGGATCACACCTGCTTGCTTAGAAGACAAAGCCCCAGTACCACCACCGCTCTGTCCGTCGCCACCATCATCGCTATGACCATCACCATCACCTTCTCCACCACTTCCACTCTCCGCCTCACCTCCTTCATCCTCGCCTCCTTCCTCCTCCACATCTTCCTCCTCCGGGACATCTGGACATGTGCTGGGGGAGGGTCCATCGGACTTCTTAAGTTTCTTCCCCCCGGCAATTGGATGCTTCGAGAAGGGTTTCCTTTTACTGCTCTTCATCGTAGCCCCTCCTTTAGCTTTGGCGGCCCTCTCCTCAGCTGTGTCTCTTTGCTTGACCACAGACTGGCGTGGCAGGATTAAGTTGAGCCCTAAAAGAGTAGCATTCCTGATCAAATAAGAAGCCGCCCTCTCGCCTTCCGGAATGGCTTCTATTTCCGCAGCCATCTGAACCAGACGATCAATCTCTACAACCGCAAAGCCACCTGTCGCTAGCAAGAAATAAAGCACATAAGGAGGAGCATTGCAGTCAGAACGAAAATTATAAATAAGATTCAACTTACAGCCAGAGGTGAAGCAGTGGAAAGAAACAGAGTCGTCCTTGACAAAGAACCATTCCTTCTTGAACATGCTAAATTTTGAATATAAGTCCAGGACTGGCTTGAAAGACACGGCCGATTCTAAGCTAATATATGGAAACCCCTTCTTGTAGCCTCTCAAGTTGTACAGGTATCGGATCTCCGGTTGGAAGGAGGACGCCCGTATCTCCTTTGGAAGATGATGAACAAACTCACCAAGATGGCATAGGAGTTGGGCTGAAGCTGGAAAGGAGCCACCTTCAAGTACGTGATGAAGCTAACTATCCAAGCGTTGATCGGAGGGATAGCACCGCACATGCAATGATACCTGCTGTAAGCAAAATATCCTTCTGGGGGGTTATGCGGCATCACTCCGTTCCCCGGCAACCTCATATGCGCTCTGTCAATCCCAAAGGATCTAGATATAGCGTCAAGCTGCTCATCTTTGAGGGAGCTGGGAAAGCAGTCAGGCGGTGAGTTCAAGAGCTCTTGAGGACCGTACCGATCTACTAACGATCTCGGGGTTTGTACATGTTGTCCTGGTTCTGCCTGAACTGGGGGCACTATGGAGGACTCTCCTTTGTCCTTGGATTTCTTCTTGTCAGAACGAGTTTCTACTTTATGAGACATTATCTGCAACACGAGAAAATATATTGTTAGAACAAGGAGTGTAGAGATATAAACAAGCAAGTACCTACAGTCTGGAATCTCATTCATAATTCAAAACATAAAAGCTTCATTCGGTGATTCAAGCCTTGGAGTTCATTCGGCACTCATACCCCCTAAGTGTCGTTCGGCAATTCTAGTCTTGGAGTTCATTCGGCACTCTACTCCCTAAGTGCCATTCGGTGATTCAAGCCTTGGAGTTCATTCGGCACTCATACCCCCTAAGTGTCGTTCGGCAATTCTAGTCTTGGAGCTCATTCGGCACTCTAATCCCTAAGTGCCATTCGTTGATTCGAATCTTAGAAGTTCATTCGGCACTCATACTCCCTAGAAGTTCATTCGGTAATTCAAGAATGGAGAATATTCGGCAGAAGAAAACCTCACCTGGTCCGGCAGTCAAGGCTGGTTCGGTGATATGATTGATTCGGCAGGCAAGAATTTGGTTCGACTATTTCAGATAGTAAGGAATAACAAAAGCGTAAGGCCCATACTTATAGGCAAACATAGACGACCGGACCAGATGGTTCGGCGTTTGGGCCGAATGGGAGCATCCAAGCTAACGTCCTTAATTTTAAAACAAAGCGTGGCATATACCGGCATATGCCCCACTTTGGGGGGGCAAATGTTGGGCGTGTTCTCACCCAAGAGATCTCAAGAACAAGAAGCACCAGTTTCGTCCAGGCTTGCCTAAGTTTTATTCGGCATCCCTACCACCACCGAACCAGAGCCACCGGACCAAAACACTACCGAACCAAAACCACTCCCACTCACCACCGGTCCAATCCACGCTCCACCTACTACCGGTCCAATCCATGCTCCACCTACTACCGGTCCAATTAACGCTCCACTCACTACCGAAACAAGGCGTTGCCAAACCAGCATTGCCAGGCCAAATTACATTAGCCTAGGCCCACCAGCAGCTACATACGTTCAAGACCCCTACTCCCAGCCTCACTCTATAAATAGAGGTGTAGGGGTACAACAATGGCAGACAAGTTTGAGAGCTCAAGCACGGATAGAACTTTCAAACAACTTTCATATACCTGTATCAAATCTTTGTACTTGTAATCTGAACAGTAAAGGAGAATAACATATAAAGTGAACGTAGGCACATTCTGGCCGAACCACTATAAATCTGTGTGTCTTTTACAGTTTAGTCCCTACTTTTTATATATTTGCATAAATCACCCAGATCACTAAAAACAACATAAAATCAACTAAATCATACGACTTGGAGGTGTTTGCCCATTTTTTGTGCAAACACTATTCGAGTTCCATATCCTTATCTAAACCCGCGACTGCTCTGAGTCGATATCCGATTCCGAATCCAGCAACCAAATCCTTAGCCAATTCCATACCCATCCAAACCCGACAATCGAGTTCTAATCCATCTATATCCAGTGACCAATAACCAAATCCATGACCTCTCCGGGTCGATATCCAAATCCAGGACCGCTCCGGGCCCATAGCCAAATCTTTAGTTGTTCATAGCCAATATTCGAATTCATAACCTCTCTCGGACCTTGCCAAGCGCAATCCACACTCGACGACCCATGTCAAGCAACGCCTTGATCAACGGTGATCCTGGTTCAGTGTCCCAGAACGCTAAGCAATGTTGTGGCTTAAGTCCCAAGCAGAATCCTGGTCGCTCCGGACCGTTGCCGAGCATAGTCCATACTCGACGACCTATATAAGCCGTCCCGCCATGTTCAGATGAAGCGACTTACCCCTTGCCAGGCATAATTCATACCCGATGACCATTTACTAAAAAACAGATAAAATTCCATTCAAAATCCAATCCGAAATCCAGATTAAATTAGAAAACCAAGAATCCATACCAGAAATCCAAACCAGAAAACAAGCATCCAAACCAAAGCCCAGACCAGAAAACAAACAAAAAGGAGTTCAAACCAAACTCCGAAACCAAACCAGATGAAAGCAAATGTCCAAATCAAAAAAGAAAAAGCATATTTCACAAACTAGAGCGTCGCGGTTTATCATCATCTCAGAGCATGCCTAGGGGCTATCTCCATCCCCGTACATGAGTAAGTGACTTGGCTGTTTGCCCAGAGTTTGCTACTTATTCCATATCATCCCCGTTAGTCGATAACCAATCAACCATCATTCCTGGGCCTCGCGCCATCGTCGTTTGTGGTAGACGGTGGCTGCTCCTATTCCACCGCCGCATTCCAAGCCCTGACATATTGCCGCAGCTGACCACTCCTTACATGCTCCTCGATTATATCCTTTAGATGCCTGTAGCTGCTGGTATCATGCCTATCTGGGACATGAAAGAGACAGTGCCTTCCTGATGCCCTCTCACATTCCGAGGGTTCTCTCCTTGCCAGCCTTCAGTAGGGAAGGCGATCTCGGGTTTCCATGTATATCCGCTCCAACATTTCGTTCAATCCCATGTAAGTGGAGAAATTTGGTTCTCCCCTGCATTTCCTTGCCCTGCCAAAATCGTTATCCGACTTCCTCTTCCCTTATCCTTATCCTTATCCTTATCTGAGCTCTCATCGGATGGTCCTCCATCCTTAACCACATTTACTTCCTTTGATTACATATCCGAACTTGCATCCTCCTGCCGAAGGAATCTCTCGGCCTCATGAAAGAATTCCCCGAGATCCATTGGTGGATCTCGTATCAATGATACCTTAAAATTCGAATTGTCCCTAACTCCTGATACTGCCGCCATTAAAATCATCGATGGATCCAGCCGATCCACCGAAGCAACCACTACATTGAACCGAGTTAAGAATGTCCTGAGCGATTCCCCTGTCCTCTGCTTCACCGATGTCAGTGTCATCACATTTTTCGGCCTCTTAATATGAACCCGAAACTGCTTCAAAAATCTGTCCACCAATTCTGTCCATGTCCTAATAGATCCATCTTCCAACTGCCTGAACCACATAGCAGCTATATCCGTCAAGTACAGAGGGAAACACCGGGCTATAACTTCCTCCGATGCCCCCAGCACTTCCATGTGTCTCGTGTACCTCATCAAATGATCAGTAGGATCAGCCATGCCGTTGTATACTTCCAAAGTAGGCAGCTTGAATTTTGGTGGATTTCTAGCCATCCTGATGTCACGGGTAAACAGACTCATGTTCACCCATTCCAGATCTCTGTTCGTCAGATCTCCATGCGTAGTTCGCTTGATAATCTCAGCTAATCCAGTGTTGTCCATCAAGGATTGCCCCCCGAGCCCCTGAGGGAATTCTGGTACATACTCTTCATCACGTTCTCTCGTGCTCCTGCTGGCACCATGTTGTGCGGTGTCACTTGGAATCCCTCCATGGATTGGTCTATCATTGGGTGGTGGTGTGCCCCTGAGTCGGGATCCATCCAAATTGGTAAATGTGTGTTGATTGGGGACTGCGCCCTATTGAGCTGCTCCATCTGCTTGCCTATTGAGTCCTTCTGTTCCAGCTCCATGGATCTGAACTCCAGCAGCTCCAGTTGTTCGTGCCTGTCCAAACTGTCTGAGAAGGTTCTGCATCATTTCCTTCTGCCTTTTCAACAATTCTTCCTGCATAGCTCCCATCATCATCTCCATCTCCATCTCATCTCTGGTGATGAAAATTGAGGCCTGATTTGCTCCTGAGGAAGCCTCCTGACTCCCTGCGTGCTGACTCCTTTCCATTCTTTGTCTCCCTGTTTATTACTTTGTCATGGTTCCTTTTAGATCTGATCCTTTAGCTTTCCAAATATGAACTCCAAATCCGGTATAGCGGGTGCTAGTCTTTCTCAGTGAAAGCACCAAAGTGTTTGTGCCAAAATTGGTCACAAACCCCAGAAGTAGTGAAAGCACCAGTGTTTATACACAAATCCTCAATATCCAAACACAGATCTCAGATCCAGGCAATGTAGAGAATAAAAATGAAGAAATAGAAAAATTAAAATGTAAGAAAGTAAGAGAAGGCACAAGGTTTATAGTGGTTCGGCTATCTCCGGCCTACGTCCACTTTGAATCAATCCTTTTATTCCTTTTGTATTGAGATTACAATTACAAGCCTTTGAACATCAATGAACAAAATAGCAGAGTGTCGGCGTAAAGAGCAGAAAAAGATCCCCCTTTTAGTTGCCATAGAACCACTATTTATAGGTGTAAATCCGAAAATATCCGCCTTAAAACCTGGAATACCTCTTCTCTTGTGCAGGTGGGCCCGCCAAATCGATTCAGAGTGATTTTGGATCGATCCGAGTACAATTCGTATCGATCCAAAAGTACTCCAATGAAGCTGAGATCGATCATGGATGTTCTTAAGTGAACAAGAAAACTCTAGCGAAAATTTCAAAGCATTTGGATCTATGGTTTGAGAGTTATGATCGATCCAAGTTGTAGTTTTCCAACGTATGCTGCATCTTCCTATCGATGGTTTTTCATCGATCCACTTTGTATCGATCATTCCTGGATCGATGATGTGGAGCGATAATCGATGTTTTGACTTTGCTTCCTTAGTATCCATCTATATCCACGCTGTTCGTATCCATCGATCCATGTTGTTCGTAACCATCATATTCCATAGCCTCATGTCCATCATTTCGTATCCATGCCTCTGTTCGTATCGGTTCAAGTTTCGTTCCTTCGTAACCATTGTCTCGCATCCATCAGCTTGCTTCAATGTATGCTCTTCATATAACCAATATCGATCGATACAAAGTGCTTTCCTAAACCCATGTAGCCATTAGCTCCTTGTGTCGATCCACTGCATATGCCTTTCGTATCGATCCAACACTTCACCATCCCAGCCTTGATCGATATGAAATGTTTTTACATACTTCACCATCCAATCGATACGTGCGTATCGATATGAGCTCCATGTCCATAAGCATGTTGCCTCATCCTTCATATTGATTCCTGCCCTGATCGATACGAAGCGTGCCGCCTTCCTTCTGCCGTGTCCAACCAAATTGATGCAGTACATCACATCGATACTAAAGCCACCGATTCGAAGCAAATCACCCTTCCTATATCCATACTGTCATGTGATCGATATGAACCATATCGATACGAACCAGTTTCCATGAACCTTGATCCATCCATAACTCAAGCATATGAAGTCCGTTTGACCTGAAATTTGAAACGTAGTCTGTCCTAGCCTTGTTCATTATTCCTAATCGATCCCACTTTAATTGGAGCTCGGTCCAATTTTGATGGTATCGATCATAGCTTTGTTTCTGATCGATCTCCAATCCTGATATCCATTCTTTTTAGCCAATTTGTTGATATCCCGGCCTTGACCAAAAGGCGGGGTAACAATAATTCCTTGTAATTTCAAATGGAGCAAAAAGTCTCACTTTTAGGTAGTTTCTGGAAAGTTATATCGGTAACGATTTCTTTCTTGGGAAAGGTAGCTATTAAAATATGAAAACAGATGTTTTTTGTAAGAATTTACATATAAGTGTATATTTTGAAATTCCTAAATGTAGGAATTAGCGAGTTAAAATAGAAGTATATATATAACGTATATTATGATAACCTCACCTACTAATTAAATACACACACGCGTGAGGTACATAATATAGCATAATAAATAAATATACGTCGGTACTCATATTAGTTAAATTAGGACAACTAAATATTATTAGTGTAGTAAATAATAAGATTTAGTGGTTGCAATGAAAAAAATAGTAACTCCAACATTTATGAATAATGATTGCAATGTTATTCGGCAAAAAAATGCAATTGATAGAGAGTTACAGAATCAAATGGTCATATAAATTGTTTAAGGAGATTAATTGAAGAATTGAACATCACATTTATGGAGGAAACAAAATAAGCATAATATGTCAGATTTGAAATAAATAAATGTCATCAGTGATTGTAAAATTTGAATAATAATGACCATTTATTAAGGACAATTAATTGGATGTAAACAAATAAGTGATACAAAAAGGAAATGAAGAATATAGAAATTAAGCGTATAAGATAGGAATAGGTTCGCAACAAATAAATGATGAATACACACACACACACACACACACACACACTAATGAATAAACTTGGGAGGCAATATAATTTCCATAGTGGAAATCATATAGCCTTAATAATACATTTAGGCCAAGCGTAAATTAGTGGTCCTAACTCAATACTTAGGTTAATTATAAATGGTTTGGTTTAGTATGGGTTGGGATAAAAGGTCAGAAGAGTTACACAATGAAAGTCTGCCCTTCACCTAGAGGCTACCAGTAGTTGTTTATATGTACTACTGTTGTGGGACACCTCCAACTATAGAACTTGTATGGAAGGGGCATACGTTCGTGTACAAGGGTGGAAAAATATACCATGGGTTCGCTTTGGATTTGAAGTATTAAATAGACCGGTACCTTTAGGGATGTCAAGGGGTTTACTTCGGGACGGAAGGTATTAAATGGCCGTTGGGTCTATCTCCTCCTTATTTAAGAAGTCTTAAATAACCTATGACAATGCCTAATTGGGAAATGGGGTCTGCTTCATTTCTAACTAGAGGTATTAAGTAACTTGAGTGAGCATTTTCCTTGACTTATATTAGGTAATTTTAAATAGGATTTCAGTTATGGAAGGTCGGCGGGCAATGTCAGTGTTGTTGATAGACCGTTATTTAGAAGTAGGGCTAGTTAATAGGCTTTGACTCCAATGGTCCCGAGCGGTTGTTAGCAAAGACTTGGGTTATGCTCTAATGGATTTTGCTTCCTACTAGTGTAGAATCTATATGGGATACACAAAAACCTCAAAGTTTAATTAATTGTTCGTTTATCAGAGGTGGGTTGTTAACTCTGAGATAAGTCTTCGAGATGTGTTAGTAATATGGCAAATTAAATTATAAAGCCAAATTTAGGGGTTATTGGCCTTCGTAGCTAGGGCCGATTGACTGGAGATTGCATTACGGAAGTCCCACTTCGGGGTTGATGTATTAAATGGCTGTTGAGTCTGCCTCCTCCTTATTTAAGAAGTATTAAGTGGCCAAGGTTTCCTTTTAAGTAGTACAACGCTTATATATAGGCATATATATAGTTATACATCGAGGAAGATTGGATATATCATACGCGCATATGGAATTAAACGGATAAGCCATGAATAAAATACATAACACTTATATAGAAATCAATCGGCATAAAATAATGTTATGGATAAAGTATCTAATTTTCAGTCACCAGAATGATTTTCAGACTGTCTCCTCAATACAACCCACATGATAGATTTAGAGGGATAAGACACTGGTGCAAGACGAGAACGGTAGATGGAGAAGTCTTCTTATTCATGATCGGCACTAACAAGAAAATTAGATATATATATAACGATTGATTCCAAGGTAGCAGCCTTAGTCAGAATATATGTTCTATTATGTTTTTGTATTCTTTCATGAGTTTATGTAGATAGTTCTCTAATAAATTATGTTTATTTCAGGTTACCAACACTAATGATCTGCAACCTAGTGGACTTGGATTTCAATTTAGTCAAAATTCGGGCTCATTAAGGTGCAGATTGTTACATTTCCAGTTTAGTTCAGTGGAGGGAAATGCTTTGGGACTTAGGTTACAAGTCTTCGGGGCAAGCTTCGAGTTGGAGCAAGGAAGGAGTTCTAGGAGCCAAAGTGGAAAATTTAGCTAAGTATGGCGATCGGTACCGACCACTTTTGGTTGGTACTAAGTTCTTTTATTGGCAACTAGTTGGTGTGAAGGCTTAGAGGCCAAGGCATGAAGAAAGGGGACTCTAAGTAGGTCAAAGGAGAAGAGAACAAGGAAGAAGTACTTAGAAAAAAAATTAGCTAAGCACTGGTTAAAGATTTCGTATCAGTACCAAGCCCAAGTGGTCGGTATTGACATGAAAATTGAGGACCATTGGTGATGAAACTTCTAGAAGAGGAAGTGTTGGCTCTATAGGGCATGATGAAGGTGTTTGTTTGTTCGTTTGGGGTGCGATAGCGATGTAGTGGCACGATGAAGGATGATAGCTTTGGGACTTTGACGATGGAAACTCGATGTTGAATGAAGTTTGTACTGATGATGGTAGCTCGATGTTGAAAAGAGTCATGGGAATGATTATCCACAAAGGGTGGGTTCAAAGAAGGGTGACCCATGAATAGGACGTTGAATGGTCCTATCATGGAAAAAAGTAACGTGGAATGGTTCCCTGATGGTAATGGAAACAAGGTGGAGCAAGGAAAGGGCTCGAATATGTGTGCTAAGGGATCGTTGATACTCAGAGTGTTTCCTGATGTACTCGAAAGTAAAGGTATTGTGAGGATGCTAATTGGGTGTTTGGAATGGCTACCCTAGGTTGGTGGAATGGATCTATATACGTAGACTAGTGGAATGAGTCTAGTGCTAGCTTCGGGCTATGAGCGAGTACACTGAAAACTAGGATTTATCCATTAACCCCTGGTAGAGGAATGGTCCTACGAGTTATCATATATCCGGAGCACATTGAGTGATAGCGTGTATATTTTGATGGACTCCATGTTTTCTTTGATTGTTTTCTCCCATAGTCTATTACTCTAGAGATGTCATTTGAGGTAGATATTATGGATATGGATACTTAGACACCCGTCATTGTATTTAGTTTGTAGTACACCTTATGATGTTTGTAGAGTAGCATATTTGTTCAGTATGTGCTAACTCTTTGGTTGTAGGGATATGTCAGGTATTGTTCGTATACCATTGTTCCTTACTATATCGCCTTTAATAGTATTTGAGATTCATTTATCACTCACACCAGACTATTTTCTAACTCATGGTTTTATGCTTTGTTTCTTATTATCTCGAGCACTCTTAAATGAGTAGACTAGACAGCAGATGTTGACCTGATTTTTCGTAATGAGTACGGAAAACCCGACCGAATCTCATAATGCAATCGCATCGGCAAGGATACCTCCATGCCAATGCTAGGCTTACTTTTAGGATAAGTCGACCCTATAGAGAAGGCTCGCCGTTGGTGGAGGGCATGAACCCATTTGAGCCATAAGGTTGATTGCGGGCCAACCACCCCTAAGCGGAAGGCAGCTGGATGGGCCCTTTGCTATTGGGCATTGCTTGAGGGGAATGTGGATTGACATGGGCAAGAGCGGATAGAGGCGCTTGCCTATGGTAAGGAGTATGGCGAGCTGGAGCAGACTAGGAGACTTTCCCATAGTGGGAGACGGTAGAGAATGATCCTAGGGAGAACTAAGTACAGAAAGTAAATACACCATGACATATAATGGTTCAGTCCAGTGCGGCCTACGTACACTGTGATGTTCCTTTACTATATCGACCTCTTACAATTCACCGACTGTTACAAGAGAATAATAAAAGAGACTGGACTAAATATTACAAGAGTGTAATATCCTAGTCTAAGGGTATCGCAGGGAGGAGACCTAAGGGAAGACCCACCGGGAGGACCATCCCTTAAGGAGGAGTCTCAAAGACGGAAGAGCTCTTGAAGGAGGGGTTGCTGGCAGTGGTCGAAAGGTAGGCGCTAGAAGGAGGTGCCACTAGCTGGAGTGATAAGCTTGCTATTGGAGGCGATGATGGTGGTAGAGCTTGGTGGGTAGGGCATGGTGGGTTGAGTGGTAGAGCTTGATGGAGGCTCTCTCTAACGAAAGTCGAACGAAGCCACCATTAGAGAGGCTTTAGAGGAGGAGAGAGTTGGTGAGGGAGAAGGGTTAAAGAAATCGTTTTGTCCGTCCCTTTACCATATGGTATGGCATCGGGTATATATAGAGGATGTGGATTGTGAATGGATGGTCGAGATTGTAGAACAACAGTGCAGGAGAGGTTCTAGACCGTGGATTGTAGAGGATGTAGGATGGGAGCCAGCTGGAAAGCAGATTTGAGCCCATGGCTCAGATTGCTTACTATCTAGAACGAAGGGTCTATGGAAGACCTAGGAAAGGCGGTAGGCTGTAGCAGGTAGGGGTGCATGCGTTTTAATTGGCTATTGGAAAGGTGAGGGAGAGGAAAGGGCTGCACATGGAGTACTGTTGGCAGAGGAACAGTATTGATGGCGTCTACTTCAAAGCAGTTAGTCTGGGAATGGTTAGGGTACTTCACGGCAAGCTATTTTGGGTTAAGCGGGCGGTCCTAGCTGGTAGGTTTAGGATTGCTAAGGACATAAGGCGGTCAGCCCACACGAGATAGCTAGTCCGGGGTCGGCTTTGAATGACCCGGACGTCCGGTGGACGGCGGACATGCATGGCCCGGTTGCAGTCGTGTGAAAAGCGAAGTCGATGGATGGTCACATGATAGCAGAGTTACTTTTGATACTAAGATCGTGCCAAGGGCAGATTTGGGCCTTAGAGGGGGTGGAAGGCCGTTAAGGAATGGCGTTGCATGGAAGTAGGGCTGTCAACGGACGAAAACGAATGCAGATATGGCTATATCTGCATCCAAAAATTTAAATCCGCATCCGAATTCGCATCTGATATTCATGGATATCGGAGAATTAACATCTGTATCCGCATCCATGGATATTTTTTGGATATCTAAAAATATCCGCATCCGAAAATAAAAAGCGGATATTTCCGCTATTCGAAAACATCTGAAATATCCGCATCCTAAATTGAATAAGATTTTTATTATACTAATATTTTTGAACTAAAACATCACAGCTAAAACAATCACTTTCTCAAATGACAATACATACAAACTACAAACTAATCAGTTTTTCAAATGACAAAATAACAGCACACATAATGTCAAACAAGTTCATACGATATTACAACAATTCAAATGACAAAATAGCAACATACATAATGTCAAACAAGTTAATACGATATTACAACAATTCTAATAAACAAAAACAAACTAAAACAATCGATAATATTTGTTCTTTCTTCCATCCACCACATCTTTTTAACATATCCTGCCAAAAAAACATGATTGAATCATTAGATCAAACAAATAATTTCGATTATTTTTGAAATTATAGCAGCACCAGCATGTATAGCTGCTCGCTGCTGTTTACAGCAGCTGCTCGCTCAGCGGGAAGCTGCTGTAAACCGCAGCTATGCGCTTATTGCGACGAACTTCTGGAAGAGGGCTACAATATGATATACTTTAATGCCTTAAAACAGCTGATGATGTACTATTTACAAGTTCTCTTTCTTATTTTTTTAGGTTAATGAAATGATGCAAGTGATATATTTGTAGTTGGATGTAATTTCTTCATCAATAAAAGGGATAATATCATGTCTACTACATTGAGAAATCATCAATGTAATGTTATGAAAATGCAATGCTTTGTCATATTTATTTTTGTTGGATTTTTTTGTGTCCACCGAAAATGCCTTAAAGAGAAAGTTTAAAATGACACTACAGTTAGAGATTCAAGAATTTGCAGCTGTTTCTTGAATACTACTTTTTGTGTGTTTATTTCAACCAGCGCTTTGCTGCTGTTTACAGCAGCTGCCCACTAGAGAAAACAATTACTTGCTAGAGAAAAACATTATGCATATATACAAGACCGAACTTCGTATAATTTTAAAAAAAGCTTTACCTTGTGCGATCATCTCTATAACGAAGCTGATACTTCATCTACGATCTCCATGCTTTGCCTGTTAAATGAGTTTTTAATAAATAGCATCAAATAATAATCTTTTCAAACTAATTTAAGTACTAAAAAAGAAAACACTAACCAATGTCCGACGGTAACCAATCCTTAATGCAAAAAGGAAAAAGAAAAAGAAAAGAAAAGAAATATGTTACTTTAAACTTATTCAAAAAATTACAAGGCTATCGTTTAACTATTCATTTTATCGGAAAATATTAATTTATAAAGAAAATTTTACCCAACGGTTTAAACAGAATCAGGTTGGTCGTTTTTATGAATAAAACTTAACATAACCAGCTCTAGAATAACAAGTGTAAAAAGTAGCAAAAATGTATGTATGTATCTATATATTATGATCGCTAACAAAACCTTTATGCAGCATTTATATGAGAAATACATTAAGGGAAGGTGATGGAAAAGGAAGGATAGAAAATTATCCAAACATTTAAAGTTTACACATGCAACTGATGCGAAAGGGTAAATGAAATAACAGTGAGGTTAAACACGTCACACACAGTGATTAGGCAGAGATGGTTAAAATTGATACAGTATTACTAACATCATTTTAAAAATTACATTTCAAAATAAAATTAAACTTGATTTTTAAATTCCAAAAAATCAAAATTGAATATGTTCAGCCGAAAACTAAGCCTAAGCAGTGTAATCAATAAATAACACAAGTAATGAGGCATCAAATATAAGAATTTTTTTCACTGTAAATTTTTTAATTTGTAATCTTCCTTTTGAAAAAATTGCCGAAAATTACAGTAGGCAAACAAAATTATGAGCTCTGTAATCGTTTAATTAATCCTACCCCTCAAAGTTCGCAAAAGTGAACATAAGCAAATTAAAAAATAACATATAGCCGGTAGAAAATGTAAACATTTAAACTAAATGCATCTACTTAGTGATAAATGTAAACATTTATATTTATGATGATCGTTCTATTATTGATAAATACAGGTTTAAATAGATGCAAAAAACATCCAAGATGAGCATAAAATAGCCCAAGAAGGATTTGATTTAGCTGAAACAAAACGAGGATTAATATAATATTATTCTGGGATTCACTTTACAAAGATTAAGAATGAGATGGCCAAGTTTCCTATTCTTTCAAACATGTGCAAATCATAGAATCGGCGGCAAGAAAAATAAGAAGTAATTGAAAAAAGCGGATTTAATACCTTAGGGCAAAGTCGAAAACGACGAAAGCAGTAATCGAGGTGACTTAGGGTTTTTCGACCCATAGCCGAGCGCGACGTCGACGAGGTGAGATGAACAAGGTGGAGCTGCGACAAAAAGTGGAGAACTAGAGCAATTTAGGGTTTGAAATTGAAATCGGCCGAGGAAAGTGAGGAACGTGAGAAAAGTGAAATTGGAAACGGTTGAGGAAAGTGAGGAACGTGAGGAAAGTGAAATTGGAAACGGCCGAGGAAAGTGAAATTGGAAATGGCTAGGGTTTTACTTTCTTTATTAATTGTTGGGCAATTTGAGCTTGGGCCAATTCATTTCTAAATATATTTTAAGGTTATCTTTAAATAATAAATCAATAATAATAACAATTTTTATTATAATTAATTTCGGATCGGACGGATGTTTTTCGGGTACGAATATGCCTATATCCGCATCCGCATCGGATTTTCTTTCCGAATATCGGATATCTGCATCCGCTTTTCAGATATTGGATAATATTCGTTTTTTTGAATACGGATCCAGACGGATTTCGGATATTTCGGGTATCCATTGACAGACCTACATGAAAGATGTGGTGCTTGGCGCGTGGATTGGGATGAAGGAGCAGATCGGGCAGGTGTCGAAGATGCCGGATGCAGATCTGGCTGCTAAGGGAAAGGATGCCAAGGAAGGCCTGAGGGTGCAACCTTGAGCTTATGCCTCTAGGAGAGATTGGCTGACCAAGTTTAGAGGATCGTCAGAATGTTGGGAGCGCTCGATGCCTTGTTGATAAAGGCAAGTCGCCTGGGGGCTTCGTTTGGCTATTCAACATAGAAGAGGAGGAGACGTCTGAGGAGGAGGTCGTTATGGTATGCAGGAACGACCCCAGAGGAGCCGCATATGGGAACTTCTGGAGAGGATGCGGCAGGAGGCCGCGCTGAATCTGGCAGACATGCTTCGAGGCTTGCCATTCTTTTGGGATCCTGAAGGAAGTGGCGATAGCTGAGGGTTGAGCTTCCATTCGTGGTGTCTCCGAATACGGAGTAGGCGCGGTTGGCCCCTGAAGACGATGGACTTGTCGCCTGTTGACGGGGGTAACCAACTAGCTGAGTGAGGATTTGACAGACCGATTGACTTTGGAAGCCTCTCCAGGAAGTTGGTAACCAGCTGGCTGAGCGAGGATCCGGCGGATGGACGGACTGATAGTGCAGGAGATGCTCCAGGCCGTGGATTGGAGGGGATGTAGGATGGGAGCCAACTAGAAAGCAGATTTGAGACCAAGGTTCGGATTGCTTACCAGCTGGAAAGAAGGTTCTATGGCAGACCTAGGAAAGCCGGTAGGCTTTAGTAATTAAGGGTGCAGGCGTTCTAATTGGCTATTGGAAAGGTAGAGGAGAGGAAAAGACTGCCCATGAAGTACTGTTGGCAGAGGAACGGTATTTTTCTCTGAAGGCATGTACTTCAGAGCAGTTGAACTGGGAGTTGTTAAGCTACTTCGCAGTAAGCTATTTCGGGTTAAGCAGGTGATCATAGCTGGTAGGTTTAGGATTGCTAAGGACGTAAGGTGGTCGGTCCACCATGGTCGGGCGAATCCCTGTGTAGGAGTAGTTGGGCCACACGAGATAGCCAGTTTGGTGTTGGCTCTAAACGACTTGGGCGTTTGACGGTGGGCGGACATGTAGGGCCCGGTTGCAGCCATGTGGAGAGCGAAGTCGATGGACGTTCATGTGAAAGCGGAGCTACTTCTGATACCAGGATCGTGCTGAGGGCGGACTCGAGCCTTAGAGGGGGAGGAAGGCCATTAAGGAATGGCATTGCATGAAATGTGTGGTAACTGGCGCATCGATTGGGATGAAGGACCAGATTGGGCGGGTGTCGAAGATGCCGGGGGCGGCTCTGGCTGCTAAGGGAAAAGATGCCAAGGAAGACCCGGGTGCACAACCTTGGTCTTATGCATTTAGGATAAATCTGCTGACCGGCTTCAAAGGATAGTCAAAATGTTGGGAGTGCTCAGTGCCTTGTTGAGGAAGGCGGGTTGCCTAAGGGCTTTGTCCGGCCATTCCGCGTGGAAGAGTGGAGATGTCTGAGGAGGTGGTAAGTTGTCCCGGTATGTGGGAACAACACTGGAGGAGCCACACGCGATAACTTCTGGAGAGGATGTGGCAGGAGGTCGTGATGAATCGGGCAGACGTTCTTTGGGACCCGCTGTTCTTTCGGGATCCTGAAGGAAGTGGTGATGGCTGAGGGCTGAGCTTCCATCCGTGGTGTCTCCGAATGTGAAGTAGGCGTGGTTGGCCGTTGAAGAAGAGGGACTAGTTGCCCGCTGACGGAGGTAACCAGCTGGCTGAGCGAGGATTCGGCAGACGGACCGACTTTAGGAGCTTATCCAGGAAGTATTATTTATCCAAAATTTTGGGTAATAACAGGTCTTGGTGATACGTGATGATAACCTTTCTCATAATATATATGGATATACTATTGCTTATTCCGCTATGCAACACTATGGAGCATAAACGGTGTTTGCCTTAATATTGATACAATTTTTTTGAGTTTATTTCCGTTTATATAAACTTTGTTACTATATTGTATAACTTTTTGGATCTGTGCACTGATATTTGGTTCACATAGTTATTCCTTTCTCTCCTGTATTATACCCGTGATGTATATTATATTTTATTCAACGCATTGTGAGATATACGATAGGTTCTGTAATGCTTTTATTTCTTTTTAACCTTTGACAATTTTACTACATCGACCGGACACCGCAGCAGCGCACTATCTACTTATTAGGTGTCGGTGGTGTAGGGCGGTCGTCATAGAGAAGGAATACTTTTGGAGAGTTTGTTTGGAATTAAGTAGAGCAAAGGGAAAACTATGACAACCAGCCACCCTAGCCCTGGTAACCCAACAACACAAATGTCCAAGCCATCACCGAAGTCTTGACCATATGAGTAGGCCCACATGTAGCTAGTAGTATCCACGAGGCTCAGTCCCGGTATCAAAGGGAGGTTAGCACCACTGGTCAGATCTATTCACTAGAGTCATGGGCATCCAAAGCACCTCGATTGGAATTAGAACAGCTAATCAGCTTTGTTGGCGATGATAGGGAAGCATTCTCCTACCTCATCATGATCCCATGGTCATTACTCTAGTAATGGCCAACTCCAATGTGCATCCGACCTTCATGGATATGGGTATCTCAGTTAATGTCATACTCAAGGACATCTTTAAGGCTCTCAAGGACATCGTGTTTCAAATTCGAAGCTCATTCATTGTCAAATTTCTCTAGCCTCGAAAGGTGAGCAATCACTCACGATTAACATTCTTATATTTAGAAAATTCAATTCACATGAAATGATGATTGAAATATGCTGTTAAATTTGAATTGTTAAGTTATTTAATTGTAAATATGATAGGCCATTATCTGCCATTGTTTACCTGTGACATATGACACCATAACCTGTTGTATATATTATATTTAAATTTGTTACTAATGATATATGCATGTTGTTGATATGTTATATTATTATCATATTTATTCTCACTCTGCAAGTTCCCTGTTAGTTTAGAATTCCCTATGGGTTAATATGATACATACCCGAACGATATTATAGATTAAAGAAAAATCGTTATGGGTTGAAATGATAAACCCAAGCGATTTTCATTGATTTTGAAATTTTGGGATTGCGGGTTGAAATGATATATCCGTAAATATTTAATTTGTGGATTGAAATGATAAATATCTGTATCACTTGACCATAGGATAGAAAATTTTATATACGAACACCGTTGGTCTATATTTTGAAAATGATTCCCAAAGTTTGAAAGGAAATATATGGGTTTTAATGAATATTGATTTTTAAAATAAAATATATAAATGCTATTTTAATATATGTATAAAATTTAGATTTTTAAAATAATATGTTTTGGAAATTTTAATTTATAAGTTAGTTTTGAAATTTTTTTTTTTTAAGATTTTACTGATAAATTTATTATTTTTTAAAATATATAAAATAAGACTTAATATAGAATAACATTTAATAATAAGATTTAATTTAATAAAATTTGATTTAATTAATATATATAATATGTTTAAGTATTTATATAAAATTTATTTTAATATATTTAAATATTTATTTGAATTTATATTATTATTTAAATCAGATTTTTGTAATAACTTTAATAAAATTAAGGTTACAAAGATGAATTGAAATAGATTTGAAATTTAAATTTGTTAAGAATTGAATTTAAATAAGAATTGATTTATATTTAAACTTTCTAGAGTTGAATTTAAATAAGGTTTGATTTGAACTTACTTATTTTGAGATTTTGGAAAGTATGATCTTATAACTTGATTTGATAAAAGTGATTAAATGAATAATTTTAACTTTAAATAAAATTGAAATTTGAATATTTAATATCAAATTAAATGGTAATACGAGATTTTATTTAATTGGGTATTAAATTGATTTAGTGAATATTTCAAAATTAAAATAAAAGTTAAGTTGAATTTTGAAATATAAATGAAATTTATCAAATTGAGTAAGTGTAAATGTTTGAATATTTAAAACTTGGAACCTGTTGAAATTAAAATGGTTTGAATATTGAAACCTATTAAATTGGAAGTGATTTAAATTTGTAATTCAAACCTGGACTTGAAATCGATATAAATTGAAATGGTTTATTGAGAATTTGAATTGAATTGTAGTTGATGGACCGAGATGGATTTAAATTGAATTTTGAAACTAAAGTTGATTGAATTGATTTATGAAATTGGAAGAAACAATTCTAATTATAAACTATTTTTGATATATATATATACTATTTTAATATATAATTAATTTTAAATATAAAATATTTTAATATATAACTATTTTTAAATATAAACTATTTTAATTTATAGCTATTTAATGGATTTAAGTGCGAATATTTTGATATGATGGTTTAAATTATTTTGTTATGATTTTTGAAAAGAATATAACATTTTGATATGAAGCATGAATTGTTGAAATGATTATAAAAGCGATTTTATAAAATGACCATGGTGTGAAATAAGCGTTTGGTTGTTAAAGAGACCGGGATGAGATATTGTCATACTCTCTGCCAATACCGAAAACCACTTTAACAACTGTGTACATGGTGGAGATTCCAGAACGAAGTAGGATGGTTTGTTGTACAATTCTGTATGAGGTATTTACGTAGCCCTGACTCCCGTGAGTCAGCTTAGATATGACTAAAACAGGAGCCACGTCGGGCCAAGTGAGGTCATTCCTCCGATCGGACACATTTCTTCGATTCCATTATATTACTTTGTGATTTGATTGGGTGCACCTTTGATTTGGGAGTGTGTCTCGAAGTGGGCGGTAGTAGCTGCTATGTTTTACCACCGGTCCGGATCCGCAAACGGTATATCTACCCTGGCATTGCCTCGCGTGCCATGTTCACATGTCCTATCGCGCCTTCTACGAGTTTGTTTTGTACCGTACCTATGGGGTGTCCTCTGGGTAAACCACCGGTTTGGTGGAGCTTACGGCATTGTATAGACTTTGGGAATATATAAAATGTGTTGAGGGGGATATGGGTAACGCCTTAATGCTATTTTAATACTTTACTGATAGACATATTAAAATAGCGTATATTACTACATAGTACATAGTTCCACGGATCCTTAGAGGATGGAAATCCCAAACATCCTTTCAGGAATATTGCATTTCACTTGGACATTTCACTTGAGTTGATTTACTTGCATAAGAATGTTAATTCTGACTCGAGTGTTTTGTGTTTTGCTTTATGCTCGAATCAGACTGAGTGTCACGGCATTTGAGACTCACCTTTGGAGCTTTGCTTGAAGATCTATCTTTATCTATCCTGCTTTTAGTTTACTCCAGTTGTTGATGTTCAGACATGTCATTAGTTTCTGTACTAGAGACTACTCTATATATGAGATATATGTTGTATTTTATCTCAAACTCCGTTGTTTATATAGAAGCTTCATGAACTACTATTTATCTATTCCGCTGCTTATTGTTGTATTACTCTATGTCTGTGATTCTGTGATTGATTTATTTACTGTATATACTAAGTTTTTCCAAATATAAATTAACAATCTATTGTTTTGGGCAATTCAAGTCTGACATGAGTGGATGATTGTTGATTTGAACTGTTCAAAATAGCACATCGTTACAAGTGGTATCAGAGCTCTGGTTTAGGCAAACTTAGCATATGGAGTAAAAGCTCATTAGAGATAGGGTAGTAATACCCTAGAATGTGTAGAATCAATTATAGAATCATATTCATTCGAGCTTTGTTAGTATCCTCCTGGATTAGGATTTCTTTCGGATTTTGGAATTATCCCTTTGTTCTGAAATCCATTCTTGTCCTTTCCTATTCGTGTTCTTCTTAATTCTAGAGCATCCCATAGCTTCACTTCAGTTGATCTTTGTAATGAATTTGAGAACACCTTGCCACCTCAATTGGCAACTTCGCCCTTTTGTGAGACTAATCCCATTGGCGGTCCCGCCAACCTTCGTATGATATGTAAAGGGGTGAAACTCCTTTACAACAGGCGTCAATTCACCGGAGATTTCTATGTCCTCGGTTTACGATGCTATCATCCCTTGCAAAGCCCGAACCTTTTCTCTAGTAGACGACCAGGGTAATTCTCTCGTGATTGTATGTCGAATGCCTTAGTATTTTGCAGGCAGCCTTATTTTTTTCGCTTGATTCTCAGCTTAGTGATCTTGACTCTATCCAGATAGTCAGGGAATATTCTGATGTTTTGGTAAAGTCACTCCTCCCCTTAAGCGGGAAATTTAATTTCGCATTAATCTTATTTCTGGAACTCAACCTGTTGTCCTTACTCCCAGAGAATGGTTTCTATTAATAGTTAGTCGTTCCCTTCGGATTAACCAATTCCCCTGCTTTCTTCGTCGACCTCATGAATCGCATCTACCGCGATGATTCTCAATAAGTTTGTCCCCATTGTCGTTGATGATATTCTTGTTTTTCTAAGTCTCGGTTGACCCGGTAAAGGCCGCCGTGATTAATGTAAGTCTATCCACCTTTCCTCTTTTGTAATTTAACAATATTATCATCATCCTTTCGAGCATATCATATTGATTATAATTCTCTTTGATTAGGGTTTCCCCTTAATTTGAATCTCTGTTCTAGAATCCATTCTTAGATCATCCTATGAGGGAGAGTATTTGCAATTTATATAAAAATGTTTTATATTGTGTTGTTTGAATTGTTTAGTTTGATTTGGGGTTTCGATCGATTCGTCTGGCCAACGCTATCAATAGGAATTCCAAAACACTTGAACAGAACAAACTGACATAATATTGTTTTCAAAAATTTGTTATTTTATGTATGATTATATTTATACGTAAAGGTATAATTTTCTGAAATTTGATAGTTAAATAAATGGTTGTTAGAAATGATAACACTAGATTATCATTTATTGGTTTGTTAACATCCATAAATCATTAACTATTATTGTATTGTAAGGGAATGAAATTGTTAAAATATGGTTTATAAATCTGATTTACAAATGAAATTAATTTAAACTATGGATTTGAGAATTAAATTCCAGTGCTTTTCAAAAGATGGTTTTCAAAGTTGAAAAAAAATAAATATTATTTGAAAGTATTTTCGAATGGAAATTTGTTTCCAAAGAATTTTAAAGGAAGTAAGTCAGTACTCTCCTCTTTTGTCGCTGGAAAAAATAATTTCGATGATGATTGCAGCATCATCGACATTCATTTTCGAGTTTCAAAGTAGAGAGATCGGTTAGTAGCTTTGCTACACTTTTGTTTTAGAAAATGGATTTGATTTTAATTTCTTGAGTATGATTTGATGTACAAAATATATATATATGTGTATATTTATTTCAAAATGTTTTGAAGTGAAAATTTAACTCTTAAATTTTAGGTTAAGTGATGGTTCTCAATTATTGAAATTTTGAATAATTGGAATGAGAAATGAAATTGAAAAAAACTTGAAACAGTTGAACTAGGATTAAATTAATTTGTATAATACTCAATTGCATTCTAAACATAAATAACTTACCTGAAATATTCAAAAGTTTAAAATATAATAAGAATATGTAATTGAATAATATACAATATAAATGTAAGTAATAAGATGTTCGAAATTTAAGTTTTGTTAAGGGAATTTATAAATAAAAATTTGAGTTGTTATAATGAATGTTTATACATTTAATTGATGCTATAAGAAATGTAAGTGAAATAAATTAATAATAAAAAGAAAATTTTAAGTAAATAAAATGAACTTAAGTTATAAACAGGGTGAATGCAAATAAAATTGGATATGAATGTAAATAAATCAAAAGTGAGTTAATTAGAATATAATAATAATGGATTGAATAAATGAGTTAAATAAAGTAAATTTATTTTGGAAGGAAATTTTTGTAATAAATATTAATAAATTTAAAACAAATCAATTGAATGAAAATACATTGAATTGAAATCAACAAAATGTGACCACAATGACTATTTATTGATTGAATAAAATGGATTGAAACTAAATTTGTTGAATATTAATCAATATAAAAACTAATGAAATTTATATGGTTTTGAATTAATTGTGGTACTTTGTATTTTAAATCTATCTTTCCTTTTTGTTGCTTTTATTCTCCTATCACATTCCTTTTCGGGGACGAAAAATTTTGAGTGGGGGAGAGTGTAACGACCCGGTAATTTTAACGATTTTATAACGTTATTAACTGGATTTTCTTGAAAATAGAACAATTAACTTTAACAATGAAAATTTGATATTTGGTATGCGTCTATTTAAACATAGCAAATAACATATTTTCATCAGAAAATATATAAGTTAGTTTGGTTGTGTAATTTTCAATTTCAATTTAAAATCAGTTAATTTGATGAAAATAAAATGTTTTCGAAACCTGAATATTTTTATATAAAAAAATTGTAAATCATTTTCTGAGTGAGACGTCGTATTTCATTTCGTCAAATTTGGACTTCTCTAGAACTGTTTATCTTCTTTCCGGCGAATTTGCAGCAGTTTGGCAGCGAAATATCGACTTTTGATAGGATGGTCGTATCGCTGATATCTATGTACCGTTCTGTTCATTTCTTCGTGCTGATCTCCACAGTATATTCATTCCTATATTTCGGCATCTAGTACGTGTTGGAATCTGTGGAACAGTTAGCCGTATTGGTCCTGGATTTGGGCCTTTTAAATTCCATTGTCCTTTCATTTCTATCGTGTAAACCAAGAGCCATCAGCTATTATTGTTTTCAGCTTTTGCCTTTCAATATTCCCTGGTTGAATATAATACGTGTTGATTCATTTTCTTGCATTTTTCTCTCCTGCTCTTCTTTCCTTTGATCGGTGCTCTTCTTATATAAAAAATAGAAAAGAAAAAAAATATGAAGCATTCGTATTTTCCTGTGAACAAAGTATTGCCTTCCCTTCCTATTTGTCCACCGCTCGTGTTTGGCCTTGCTCCCACCTTGCTCCGACCAGGACCACTGCAAAACCCATCGCCCCTTCAAACCGAACGCCGTGCTCCCTTGTCCACCATCACCTGACAGCGGACATCCCCGCTTGACCACACATAGCAACGTGCACCACCAAATCAGCTGTATCATCTCCGCCCCATGCCTTCGGCCCTACCTCAGCCATCGCCACCTTCAGCCCGACCCTGATAGATCCACTGCCTCACGGTGCGCCTCACCCATCACGTGATGGCAGCTGTAGTTTCCTTCCCACCTCCTTCCCACGGCCATCAACCAGAGATCCACCAACCACCGGTTTTCCCCTCGTCCCGGCCGCCTTCCACCTCCCCGCATCCGCAAACAGCCACCCTCGCCTCCAAACAACCGACCCCATCACCCCTGCCGTGACTCATACCCGAATCTGCCCATAACCTCAGCCTTTTCTTTATGAACTCGCTAATGTCCATCGGCCGAGCAAGCAAAACCCGCCGCTGCATGCCAGACCCGGCCTCTCACCTACCTTGCCTTCCAGTCAGCAACTCCACTTACCTTGGCTGCCAGCAGTCGATGCAAATGTCGAGTCATCGTGTGCTGTCAGTTTCCTATCACCCATTGTCTATTTTGTTTCATTCCATGAGCTGCCCCATTTCTTATTTGTTCTCACATGCATGAGCATTCAGGCAGTTATCTTAAGCCTGCATACATTTATTTGTGCAGCCGTGTCCACTCCCCTAGTTGAGTGTTCCAATCTTTGCCTTCTCCTCTTATAAAAAAATGTATAATATATATATATTTTGACTTTGATGATGTGTTTTGAGAAATATATATATATAATGATTTAATATGTGTTTTAAGAATTTTAATATATATATTTTGAATTTTTTTTTTAGAATTATTTAAAGAAAAATAAAATGATTTTTGAAATATAAAATATTGATTTTAAAATATAATATATATGTAAGTTTATAAATTAGTTTATATATATATAATTACATGAGTTTTGGTTTCCAAATGTAATATAAGGGATTTATTCTTTTAGTTTTAATATATGTTTTTAAATTGAATACTGATTTTAGAAAAAAAATATAATGTAATATATCTTGTTTCAGTTTATATCAAGCTGATTTTTGATTTGTTTTCATCGATTCCTAATTTTCAGCTTTGTTCGTCGAATCCATGTTCACCTTGCTTTGCTTTGAGATTTGTCGTTTGGATTGGTCGATCGTATTTCAAATTCGAAGCACATTCATTGTCAAATTTCTCTAGCCTCGAAAGGTGAGAGGAATCACTCACGATTAACATTCTTATATTTGGCAAATTCAATTCACATGAAATGATGATTGAAATACGCTGTTAAATTTGAATTGTTAAGTTATTTAATTGTTAAATATGATAGGCCATTATCTGCCATTGTTTACCTGTGACATATGACACCATAACCTGTTGTATATATTATATTTAAATTTGTTACTGATGATATATGCCTGTTGCTGATATGTTATATTATTATCATATTTGTTCTCACTTTGCAAGTTCCTTGTTAGTTTAGATTTCCCTATGGGTTGAAATGATACATACCCGAACGATATTATAGAATAAGGGAAAAATCGTTATGGGTTGAAATGATAAACCCAAGCGATTTTCATTGATTTTGAAATTTTGGGATTGCGGGTTAAAATGATATATATATGTAAATATTTAATTTGCGGATTGAAATGATAAATATCCGTATCACTTGACCATAGGACAGAAAATTTTATATACGAACACCGTTGGTCTATATTTTGAAAATGATTCCCAAAGTTTGAAAGGAAATATATGAGTTTTAATGAATATTGATTTTTAAAATATAATATATAAATGCTATTTTTATATATGTATAAAAATTATATTTTTAAAATAATTTGTTTTGGAAATTTTAATTTATAAGTTAGTTTTGAAAAAAATATATAAATTTTAAGATTTTACTAATAAATTTATTATTTTTTAAAATAATTAAAATAATATTTAATATAAAATAAAATTTAATAATAAGATTTAATTTAATAAAATTTCATTTAATTAATATATATAATATGTTTAAGTATTTATATAAAATTTATTTTAATATTTTTAAATATTCATTTGAATTTATATTATTATGTAAATCAGATTTTTGTAATAACTTTAATAAAATTAAGGTTACAAAGATGAATTGAAATAGATTTGTAATTTAAATTTATTAAGAATTGAATTTAAATAAGAATTGATTTATATATAAATTGTCTAGAGTTGAATTTAAATAAGGTTTGATTTGAACTTACTTATTTTGAGATTTTGGAAAGTATGATCTTATAACTTGATTTGATAAAAGTGATTAAATGAATAATTTTAACTTTAAATAAAATTGAAATTTGAATATTTAATATCAAATTAAATGGTAATACGAGATTTTATTTAATTGGGTATTAAATTGATTTGGTGAATATTTCAAAATTAAAAGAAAAGTTAAGTTGAATTTTGAAATATAAATGAAATTTATCAAATTGAGTAAGTGTAAATGTTTGAATATTTAAAACTTGGAACCTGTTGAAATTAAAATGGTTTGAATATTGAAACCTATTAAATTGGAAGTGATTTAAATTTGTAATTCAAACCTGGACTTAAAATCGATATGAATTGAAATGGTTTATTAAGAATTAGAACTGAATTGTAATTGATGGACCGAGATGGATTTAAATTGAATTTTGAAACTAAAGTTGATTGAATTGATTTGTGAAATTGGAAGAAACAATTCTAATTATAAACTATTTTTGATATATATACTATTTTAATATATAATTATTATAAAATATAAAGTATTTTAATATATAACTATTTTTAAATATAAACTATTTTAATTTATAGTTATTTCAATATATATATATATATATATACTGTTTTTAATATGTAAACTGTTTAAGTTGGAACTGTATAATTTAAATTTAATGGATTTAAATGCGAATATTTTGATATGATGGTTTAAATTATTTTGTTATGATTTTTGAAAAGAATATAACATTTTGATATGAAGTATGAACCGTTGAAATGATTATAAAAGCGATTTTATAAAATAACCACGGTGTGAAATAAGTGTTTGGTTGTTAATGACACCGAGATCGGATATTGTCATACTCTCTGCCAATACCGAAAAACAATTTAGCAACTTTGTACGTGGTGGAGATTCCAAAACGAAGTAGGATGGTTTGGTGTACGATTCTATATGAGGTATTTACGTAGCCCTGACTCCCGTGAGTCAGCTTAGATATGACTAAAACAGGAGCCACACTGGGCCAAGTGAGGTCATTCCTCCGATCGGACACATTTCTTCGATTCCATTCTATTACTTTGTGATTTGATTAGGTGCACCTTTGATTTGGGAGTGTGTCTTGAGGTGGGCGGTAGTAGCTGCTATGCGTTACCACCAGTCCGGATCTGCAAACGGTATATCTACCCTGGCATTACCTCGCGTGTCGTGTTCACATACCCTATCGCGCCTTCTACGAGTTTGTTTTGTACCGTACCTATGGGGTGTCCTCTGGGTAAACCACCGGTTTGGTGGAGCTTACGGCATTGTATAGACTACGGGAATATATAAAATGTGTTAAGGGGGATATGGGTAACGCCTTAATGCTATTTTAATACTTTACTTTACTGATAGACATATTAAAATAGCGTATATTACTACATAGTAGATAGTTCCACGGATCCTTAGAGGATGGAAATTCCAAACATCCTTTAAGTTATATTGCATTTCACTTGAGTTGATTTACTTGCATAAGAATGTTAATCCTAACTCGAGTGTTTTGTGTTTTGCTTTATGCTCGGGTCAGACTGAGAGCATTTGAGACTCACCTTTGGAGCTTGGAGCTTTGCTTGAAGATCTGTCTTTATCTATCCTGCTTTCAGTTTACTCCAGTTGTTAATGTTCAGACTTGTCATTAGTTTCTATACTAGAGACTACTCTGTATTTGAGATTTTTGTTATATTTTATCTCAAACTACTTTGTTTATATAGTAGCTTCATGAACTACTATTGATCTATTCCGCTGCTTATTGTTGTATTACTTTGTTTCTGTGATTCTATGATTGATTTATTTACTGTATAGACTAAGTTTTTCCAAATATAAATTAACAATCTATTGTTTTGGGCAATTCAAGTCTGACATGAGTGGATTATTGTCGATTTGAACGGTTCAAAATAGCGGGTCGTTACAAGAGTACTAAATAGACATATCAGTCTTAAAACATCGTAGCGGAAATAAAACTAATTAACTCCTACATAGCTAGCTTTGCCTTCTCCATGTCTTCGGAAGCTTTATTCGTCCAACCTACTCAACCTGAAAAACCTTAACTCTCAATCTATCAAATTGAATTTTGAGTACCCGAGAGTTTAAGGGGAAAAACATAAACTTCGAGTCAGACATAAAGCCTGGTGTGAATAATACTATTACATCTCGAATTTCTTATATTAAGTGAGACCACGCCGCTTAGCGGAATGGGTTTCCCCTTACTGATATCCCTTTAAAACATATCTTTTTGCAAATCAGAATCCTGCAATCAAACTGATTAAAACAATAATAGCAATATCATATATGTTCATAAATCATGTAATAAATGGACTATCTGTCCAAACAATATAGTTTTGTTTGGCTAACTACTAACCATTGGCTGACTCGGGCCTACCAGACAAAATAAATAATCTAACATCTGTTAGACACACTTCTGAACGGTCTGTCCTTAACTTACTTCCCATGGGGTCAACTGGTCCTAATGGTTTTTTGGGCTACCCAATAACCTATCCTCCTTCTCTGTAGATTCCTTTTTATGTGTAACATCATTTAAGTCTTACCTGTGACTAAGCCCTACACAATGGAATTTTGGATTAAATTAGCTAGGGGCTATAGTAATGTATAGAGCGCGACCCTATACCAGTCCCATCTGGTAATCAAATACCTGAGTCGTTTACTTAGGGTTTACTACCCATCAAATTTTCCTTGAAAACATCTTTCAAATTGATTTAACCCTTTAAATCATACTTAAAAAATGAAAATATACTTTCTGCTTTACTCAAATCTCTTTGCCATGATATATGCTTTACACAAAACATTGTTAATGAAAACCTTTGAAAACTTTGTTTAAAAGCTTTAAACAAACTCTTTCGAAACCTCTGAAAGTACCCCTTTCGAAGCCATTTAACTACTTTACCTTAAACTCTAGGCCGAAAGGCCAAAACACACCTTTCGAAATCATTTATAATAGACCTTTCGAAACAATTGAAAGTGTCCCTTTGAAAGCTTTATAAAACCTTAGACATCCTCTTTTCAAAACATTTCAAATTTGCCTTTCGAAAACATTAGAAACCTTCTATTCAAACGCTAAAGGCAAACCTTTCGAAAACATAGGGGAATCACTCCTTCGAACCCTTTATTAGTTACTTTTCGAAAGCTTTAAAGTCCTTTACTTAAAACAAACCTTTAGAAAGCATTGGGTTCAAGTAAAAGCTTGTGGAACATAGTTTCAAAACCATTTAAAATCATTCATTTCGAAACCTTTGGGTTTAACTTTCAATATATCAAAGAGTCTTAAAAGAACTGGGACGAAAGTATCTCTTTTGAAAGCATTTTCCTAAATAAAAGAGAGTGAATGATGTCGAAACCAACCCCCTTTGAAAGCATGGAGAAGCGGCTTCAAGGTTTAAAACAGAAGGACCATTACAAAGGCATTGCTTCGAAAGGTAGAAAGCGGCAACAGGGGTTTCGACCCCTTCGAAAGATTATTCTTTAAAACAAAGGAGGCAACCTCTTTTGAAAGCTCTTTTCTTTAAAACATTTGACCAAGTCGAAAGTTGGTTCCTTCGAAAGCCTTATTTATAACCAAAATGGTTCTAAGTTTACCAAAGCTACTTCAACCCCTTCGAAAGCCTGTTTCGACTCCATACCTTTTGCCTAACTCCAGTCCACTATGTACGAAGGCTGGTACCATGTGTATTGGTTTCGACTTAGATGGAGGCGACGGTATGAGGTCGAAAGGTGGCTGCTATAAGTGGCGAAGCAGTAAAACTTTATAAAACTGATTTTTTAACTTTTTAAAGCAATTTCTTTCCAACTAACTTGCGTTGTTTGTCAACATATGATTGGTTATCAATTCTTCTTCAAAATCATTTCCAAAAGTGCTGCCAAATTTTAGCAATTAACAAATTAAAACATTTACAAATAGCCCCTTCTCCTTTTATAAACATATAAAACATTTAAGTCTCATACCTTAAATAATTTTATGTATTTAAGAAACACTTAGGAAAATTCTTCAAAATTCCCATAAATCACTTTTAATATGTTTTCTAGCATATTTAAATTTTTGACCCAAAGCTAACATATAATAGCCGAAAATAATTTAAACCTAATTTAGCCATTTTCTTTACTAGAAAATTTATAATAAATCCACATTAATTCAGAAAATTATGAAACCTGAAATCCATCTCTAGAATATTATTTCTGACCTTATATAAATGTCATTTGATAGGTTTTTCCAATCATAGCTTATCATAAAATCTATGTGAAATAGCATAAATCATCAACAAGCATATGTAGCCATTTAAACAATCAAAACATTGAAAATCATTTGCAAAATAAATTCGGATCTCAACGAGAAACTGAAAATCATAAAACTGAGATGTAATCTATTTATTCACCTTAGCGTGTTGTTAAAGAGTTTGAGATTTGCTCTTGAATGAATTTGATTAATCTTCTTCCTTTTGATTCTTGTTTATCTTCCCCTTTACCTTCTTCTAATGGTGGCAGGCCTTACTTAAGTTTAATTTTTATCTGTGAACATGGAAAATGAAAGTGGCATGAGATTTAGAATATAAGAATATAACCTATTCATATTTTTCCCTTATCTATTACCCTTCCTTATTTTATGTTAATACCCTTTTGTTCATTAGTTAATTAGGCATGGCTACCTTAAATTTTTACAAATCTCAATTCCCTTAACCATTTACATTATTTCATTTAATTTATCTAATTAAATGTCCTAAATAATGTTAATCAAAATTAGGGTCATTACACAAACCCTTGTTTAACCGATCCCTGCACCACACTCAACTACAACCAATCACTCCAGCCGATCCCTTTCGCACTCAAAAAGGGAATGTAACTAAACCCTCCTTCCTGGGGCAAAAAGGGATTGGGACCAATCCCTCCTTCTTGTCGCGCATAAAAAATACCGAACCTGAACCCGTGCCACAGCGCAGTGCCCCGCGTTCTGGATTCGGAACTCAACTTAAAGATGGTGCATTCTATCCGCTTACCTTACATCCTGTGACTGACCAGGGCATAGGGGATCAAGCGACAACTACGGAATTGCAGCCAAGGAATGGGAAAGAAACTGCTACTCAAATGGTACACCCAAAGGCTGGAGAACCAAGATGATATGACACGAACTGGGATTGGTAACTGGATTAGGCCTCTAGGGTAGATTGCGACTGCTCTCAACTGACCATCTTCTAAATGCCTGACTTGCCAGCTATGATACGATGACTTGTGTGACGACCACCCTACTCCGCTTATTATGCCATCTCAAAGTATAGCTATCCATCATCAAAGTCGAACCTGAAGTAGTCGCCCATTCGACTCGAAGCAAACCTAGGAAGTTATGGCCCAAGGTCAAACTCGGGTAAAACCAAGATTTTCTCCAAACAAACACCAGTATAAATCCAAGCACCGTTCGTCACTAACCCAACACTTCAAATTCAACGACTCCAAGTGAACCAGGGGCTGACTCCAAGCAAATAGCAAATTTTCTCGGGTCGGACTCCAAGTAAATTATCACCAATCCGTCACACGTTGGACAATCACGCATACAATATTCATAAGCATTACAAACAGTCGTAACTTGAAAACAAACCGGACTTACGACGACTGGAGCATTTTCCCCCAGTCGAAGCCTATTCACTGAAGCCCTTCAATATGCAGAATATCCCAAGAGATTCAATATGCCAACTATGCCGGTGTATTCTGGAAATACAGACCCCTATAGCATCTCATGAAATATGAAGGGCACATGAATTCCGCCAAAGCGACGAGCGCAATTAAATGCTGATTCTTTCCCATATTCCTCGGGGAGTAGCGATCGATTATGTGATTTACACAATCACCGCCCAGGTCCATCTCCTTGTTTAATCAGCTGGCTAAGGAGTTCACCGAGCAATTCAAAATGCATGCGACTCGCCCCAAGGATGTGATGTTGTTATCCCCAACTTACCCCAAGCGCCAGGAGAGCTGCTCAAAGACTATTGGCAGAGATTTAACATCGTTGTCACTAAAGTGAGCAATCGCAGCGAGAATATCATACTGATGGTGTTGATAAGGGGAATCGACCCCGAGACACACTTTGGCGATTGGTTACCTGGAGAGCCTCATATGACCTTGAATCATTTATGTTACAAAGTGAACCAGAACCTAAGCAAGGAGGAGGTAGAGCAGACTAGGAGAAAGAACGAAGCAGGATCGTTAATCGAAGGAAGTCAAAGTGAGGGCAGCATTGAGGACTTAGATGAGGACTCAGATTCTAGGAGACGACCCAGAATCCAAAAATCCGACTCATATAATCCTTTGAACGGTTCAATCAAAAACATCTACTTCGAGACTCACGACTCGAAGCAGTACTGGAAACCAGCCTCGAGAGAGTCCACCGAAACCTAGAAGAAATCTAGGAAATGTTGTATGTTTCAAGATACACACGGTCATAACACCAGCGATTGCAGATACCTACGAGATGTGATTGGAAAGCAGATCCAGAAAGGAAAGCTTCAATAATATGTGCAAGCCCCGCAGAATGGCGGGCAGTGAACATCCGACCCTTACCAATAACGACCTTTGATTATCAATTGGACCACATATGGTCAACTTCCAGTTGAGAAGGTTGGGGCAAAGTGGAATAACAAGCATTTGACTCTGCTTCACTTATCAATAAGATTTATTTTATTTTCAATTATATTGCGAACTATGACCAACTTGAACTAAACTAGTTCTAAATAATGTAGGTGACCAAGTAATTAGATTTGGGTGCAAACCAACCTCCATAGACCATGATAGGACCTTTAGAGGATCATCAAGATAATCATGATTCAACTGCTCATCAGCAACCATAGGCCCCGGACTTGGGGGAAAGGACTTGAAATGGAAAGTGGGTGTGACTCGACCGTCCTCCATGTTTTGATTCTGACAGAACATCTATGCCTTACTTAGAGTCTAATACAAAGTGGAAACGACTGACCGTCCACTGATCAACCTCCATGCTTGACTTGAAGACCGGAGAAATACTTGGAGTGGATGCAACCCAACCATCTACTCTCAACTCATACTTGAAGTTCACCAAAATACTTATGCCTCTCCCGATGCTCAGCACGACTGAGGTCCAACTAAAGTGGATGCAATTTGACCGTCTACACATTAACTCCTACTCTGGAAACAGGAAACAGTCTGGAAGCTCAACTTAAAGTAGGCATGACTGACTGCCTACTCATCAACCACCGCCCTCAACACATGGACACAACTGCAGCTTGAGGTGGATATGACTTGATTATCCACCTGAAAACTCTCTCCCTCGACTTGTTGGGAGAAGTACTAAGCAAATTGGACGAGACCTGACCATCCAATACAAGCATGGATGTGATCTAGCCGTCCATCACTTACTCCCTTCCTCGACTTGATTAGAGAAGTTACAATCACCAAGTGGACGTGAATCGACTGTCCATTTGTCAAGTTTTGCCCTTGATGCTGGGGGTAGAATTCCATTCCATGGATGAACATGGTTCGACCGTTCATTTGACAACTCTTACCTCGACTTGACAACTGGAGTATAAATCAAAAATGGGTGTGACTAACCACCTATTGACTAATTCTGGTCCCCAAAGTGTGGACTGGATAAAACGCCAAAAAATTGGATGCGGTACGACCGTCCATCAACCAACTCTAGTCCCCAGAGCGTGGACTGGAGTATAAACACCAGATGGGTGTGACTGACCATCCATCAACCAACTCTGGTTCCTAAAGCGCAGACTGTAGTATAAACATCAATTGGGTGTGACTGACCACCCATTATAAAACTCTGGTCCCCAGAGCGTGGACCAGAGTATGAACACAAAATGATGGACACGGTTCGACCATCTATTGATCAACTCTGATCCCTTAGCGTGGTCTGGAGTATAAATACCATAAAAAGTGGAAGTGGTTCAACCATCCGCTCCTCAACTCTTACCCTTGACTTCGAGGCAAATACGCGACTCAAAGTGGTTGCGGTTTGACCATCTCCTCCTCTGCTCAAGCTCGAAGTTCTTTGGAACACTCATCTTACTTCCGAGGCTCGACAGAAACAGGATCCAAATGGAAATGGACGTGGTATGACCATCCACGCATTGACTCCTACCTTGGATGCAGGGGGCAGTATGAGAGCCCATGCCGAAATTGTACGTGGTTTGACCGTCCAATCCAAAGAGGATGTGATACATCCATCCACGACCTTGTTTTCTCCTGAGGTACGGTGAACTATCCAAGCCTTGCCTGGACATCGGCAAGTCCAAAATCCAAACCAAGGCATGGATGTGGTTCGACCGACCAACAAATAACTCTGGTCCCCCTATGCGGATTGGAGTATAAACACAAATTGGGTGCGGTTCGACCACTCGCCAACAAACTCTTATCCCCAGAGTGCAGATATGAGTATAAAAAAATAGATGAGTGTGGTTCGACCACTTAATATTCCATAAACTCTGACCTGAACTCGACAGGAGGGGTATAAACTCACTATAGATGGAATTCGACTATCCACGAACTAATTCTGCAAACCCAAGGGTGGGAACAAGAGTACAAACTACTACAAGCTGAGTACAACATCTTACTATAGCTCTGGCTGGGTGATCTTTACACCTTAAGGCATGACTGCAAGGAGGCCTCAATACAAAACTAGTCGGAACAACATCCGAAGTTACGGGTGACCAACTATATTGTACCATCAGATCGTGGGTCAATATCGATCCGCACCAACCACGAATGGATGTGACCTGAACGTCCATCGAATAACTTCGATCACCAAAGCATGGATAGGAGAATAAACCACGAATGAGTGCGACTTGATCATTAATTCTCCATGACCCTCCTTTGATCCGTTAGGAGGAGTATGAAACCGGATGAGCATGACCCGACTGCATCTGAGCCAACTCTATCCCTAAATCTGGCAGGAGAATATGAATCAAAATGGACGCGACTGACCATCCAACTCCGAATGAATGCAACACGACCATCCATTCGTTGACTCTTACCATTATTCGACTAGAAGAGCAATACGAAACGGACATGGCTCGACCGTCTTCACACTGGTCCTTGCCCTTGGTCTGGCAGGGAGAGCATCAATCACTAATTGGACATGACTTTCCTTCCTACTTATCGATGTATGCCCCAGACTTGGGGGCACGAGCGAGAAACAAGATGAATGTAAACCGACCATTCATCAATCAACTTAAGTCTTTAGAGCTTAGGTGGGAGTATAAACACGACTAGGATGAGACTCGACCGTCCATGCAGTACATTTATCAACCTGAGACCGGGGGCGGAAGTGTGATCATCCAAAGACTGACTACGATAGCACAATACTGTGATTCATACCTAGTGTTTACAATGACTCGAGGCTACGACCGAAAGGATGCCTAGAGATAGAATCATCGAATAAATGCCCAAGCTACAGGGTAACTGATCATCACTCCAACCCGAACGACGAGTAACGGATCATGAGTACGTTGAATGTAAAGCGTGTTACTCGAATATACAAGCAGATTCAAACTTAAAGCAAGAGCCAGCTATGCAGTTGCGTGCGACATGAGGCTGGACCCTACTCAACATTTGATTCAATGTGCTTCTAAGCCTGATCTTCGACCATTACAGATAATCGCTCAAAGCATTTAGAGCTCTTCACTACCAGACTCGATAACTCATGACAAGACTCTAGGATTCGACCGGAGTAACCGTCATCATTGACCGTTCCAACCAAATTTCATGTTGATCGTTATGCAAAATAGTTACGTTTGGAATCAAGGAATCCAAGGCTACACCCATTGAACTGATAATCGACATTACAGTCAGCCATGGCGACCCATCACGGGTACTGAAGATTGGATCATAGCTTAGTGTAATGATGATGAAGGAATTAGCTGGCTTTCTCTGAATGAATCTTGATGTGTTCGCTTGGACCCATTCTGACATGCGTGTGATCTCACTGATTATCGCGAGCCATGCATTGAATATTGACCCGAGGTATGTCCCATTGAAATAAAAGAGACACTGTATGGATCCGAAAGGATTTGCTGCACTTAAAGAGAAGGTCGATAAACTCAAAAACAATTAGTTTACCCATGACGCCCTCTACCTGAAATGGGTACAATCCAGTTCTTGTAAGAAAAGCTAATGGAAAGTAGCAGTCATGCATCGACTACTCAGACCTAAACAAAGCGTGCCCGAAAGACAGCTTTCCACTTCTAAGGATCGACCAGCTGGTAGACTCAACTGCTGGGTATGAACTGCTTGTTAGTTCCTTAGATGATGGTTCTGATGACAACCTTAGGACTTGTTATAAAATATAAATACTAATATTCTTGTCTAGATATATATGTATATGCAGGGTATATACATGCAGGTACTGAGAATGAAGACTGTACAGTATAAAGATTCAAGACTGAGTATAGAGATTCAAGACTGATGAATTCAAGATTAAAGAAATCTAGGCTGAAGACTCATGAGTATCAAGAGTTCAAGATATCAAGATAAGTAATAGAGTCTAGATTTATGTTAAAACTTCATGATACCACTAAAATATTTATTCTGATTTTAATTATGGAATGGAATCCACCTTCTCGCTTTAATAGTGGGATGGAACCCACGACCTCTTTAGTGGGATGGAACCCACGAACTTCTCTGGTGGAATGGAATCCATGAAATTTTCAAAATGATTTATTTTAAATATTTTTCCAAAAACCTTTTAAAAGTCATCTCTCCCTCTCTCTGTTTAAATATTTTAGCCTTAAACTATTCTTATCATTTTTGATTTCAAAATCATTTTTTGTTTTTAAACTCTCTCCTGGTTTTAATATTATAAGCTTTAAATCTCAAAAAATATATTCTATACTTAGTTTTTTATATTACTTTTATATATAGATTATATATTTTTAAGATTATTTTTTAAATCTCTTTTATAAGTTTAAACTATATTCAAAATGGTTTGCAAAGTTTAGAAATTGTTTTGACAAGTTTTAGAATAGAAATCATTTTAAAAACAAAATCAATTTTCAAAATACACATAGGCATGTTGACATCCCCCATCCCCACATGTCGATATGGTAGCCATAAAATTCAAATTTCAAATTTTCAAAAGAAGTGTCTATTCATTATAACCTTTCACAAATGAACATGATCGTTGTTCTCCTATAAATACCAGTTGTTTTCAACGAATTTTAGTTAATTTTTCTTCATTTCTTCACTCCTTCTTCTCCACTCAAATATTCTCTTATATTTCAAATGCTTTAACAAAATTCTGCTGAAATCCTACGTGAATCAAACTCGATCGTCTCTAGTTTGATTCTCTGCCACTCACTCTCAAAAATCTCAGTGCTATTCATAGTTATAGGATCATTTGTAATCAAAGATCGAAAGATCAAAGTGTATCGAGTCTCTCTCTATCAAAGTGTGATTGAAAACGGTGTGATTGTGGCCCGTAAATCAATTGGGTGTGATTGTAGCTCGTAAATCAATTAGGTGATCTTGTAGCCTGGTTAAATCAAGAGAGTTAGCCTTGGACTCGAAGACAGGAGGGTGTACCTCGTGGCCTTGAAATCGAGGTTCTAATATCGACATTATATTTGAAAAGAAATCTGCACAAGAAATTGTGTGGGACTGGATGTAGGGTAACTCCGAACCAGTATAAAATTCCGGTGTGTTCTTTCCTTTACTACTTTTATTTACTATTTGCATCTGTGTTTGATTCTGTGATTGTCTCTGTGTTTGTGAATTGCATCTGTCTGTGTTTAATTTCAAAAGATTTCAAAAATTCCATAAAATCCATTAAATACTATTCACCCCCCATCTTGTGTTAATCCAACCTTAAGATCCATAATCTGCATTTCCTACACTGCTTTCATTTATGGATGTGTACTCTGGATACAACCAGATCCTGATGCACGTCCCTGACCAGAAGCATACCAGCTTCATTAACGATCTAGGGCTATATTGTTATGTTGTGATGCCGTTTGAACTAAACAATGTTGAATCTACTTACCAGAGACTGGTCAACGGGATGTTTAAAGACCAGATCAAGCGATCGACAAAAGTATATGTGGATGATATGCTCGTGAAGTCACGACGATCAAACGACCACATTGATGACTTAATGGAGATGTTCAGTGTTCCATGAAAATATGGAATGAAACTAAATCCCTTGAAATGCTCTTTCGTCATTGCGTCAGGAAAATTTCGGGGTTTCATCGTCTACTCTCGCGGAATCTAAGTCGATCTCGAGAAGATTCAAGCAATTTGAAACATCCAAGTGCCGAAGATAATTAAGCAGGTGCACAGCTTAAATGAGAAGATTGCCGCCCTAAGCCGCTTCATCTCCAGAGCCACCAACAAGTGTATTCCTTTGTTCTACTTGATCAAAAGAGGGAAGAGGAACTTTGAATGGACGCAGGATTGCATAAATGAGTTTCGAGTTCTGGTAGATCACTTAGAGAGACCTCTCATCCTATCCAAGCCACTGAATCGTGAAGACTTATACGTTTATTTTGCGGTGTCGGTACACGCCATAAGTGCCACACTGTTACGTAAAGAGAATCAGATCCAGAGGCCCGTATATTATGTTAGCAAATGATTGAAAGATGCTGACGGAAACTACCCAAAGCTGGAAAAGCTCGTACTGCCTGTTGATTACTTCACAAAAGGTTTGCCATTATTCCAGGCTCACCCCATCAACGTCTACACCGACCAGCCGTTACGACAGGTCCTACAACAACCTTAGACATCTAGAAGGTTGCTCAAATAGAATATCAAGCTAAGCTAATTCGATATTAGTTATCTCCCTTGGAGAGCTATTCGGGGATAAACATTAGCAGACTTCATATCTGAATTCACTACATTAGACGACTATCTGAAGAGCAGTAAAGAACCGACCAACTGATGGAAAATGTACATGGATGGAGCTTTCAATGATCTGTGTTCTGGCGTCGGAGTTGTGTTAATGACTCCTAAGGAATGATCGATTTGCTACTCCCTGAAACTCGACTTCCCTACAACAAATAACGAAGCTAAGTATTAAGACTTGATCGCCAGGCACAAACTTGCTAGAGAACTAGAAGTGGAAACTTTACATATCTTTTTTGATTCCTGGTTAGTAGTATGTCAAGTCAGGAAAGATTATCTTGCTGAGGGCAGCTTCTTGCTCCTTATCTTGGCCGGGTCCAAGAGCTACTAGCCGACTTCGAGTATTACACTATTACACGCATCCTCGGAGAACATAATGAAAAGGCCGAGTCACTGGCCATACTGGCCAGTTCTGGGGATGCGCAACAGATAGACTTTGTCCCAGTTGAAGTACTTAATATTCCAAGCATTGACAGATGAAGATCGACTAGATCTTGGAGACGAAGCCAGAAAAGGAGTCATAATTGACTCCTATCAAAGACTATTTACAATGGGGGATCCTTCCTAAATGGAAAAATGAAAAATGACAAATCCTCCCCAAAGCTTCATGCTGCATCATCCAAGAAGGAGTCATGTATAGAAAGGGTTTATTCGTTCCCCTACTTCGGTATATCGCCCATGATGAAATCAAACGAATCTTGACAGAAGTCCATGAAGAAGAATGTGGCGATCACACCAGGGGTAAACCCTGACAAAGGAAATACTCCGCTATGGGTATTACTGGCCAACTGTCAATCGAGATGCAGCTGATCACGCTAGACAATGCGACAAGTGCTGCATGTTTGCAAAATTCTGATAGCCCCAACGATAGAAATTACTCAAATGGCCAGTTCATAGTCGTTTTCCACTTGGAGTATTGACATCATCAGCTTCTTACCGATTCTAAAGGTGGTGCGAAATACGCAATTGTAGAAATTGATTACTTCACCAAATGGGCTGAAATAGAACTTTTAACCACGATCACGACGAAGAAGATAATCAACTTCATTGTCTGGAGCATCATCTGTCGTTTTGGCCTTCCACGAACCATTATAACTGATAATGGAACCCAATTCGACAATGCTAAATTTAAAGACTTCCACCGTCAGTATTATATTGAAAAGAGATTTGCGGTAGTTGCTCCCCTACAAGCAAATGGACAGTTTGAAGCTGTGAATAAAATCATAAAGTCCATTCGGAAGAAATGTTTGAAAAAGGCTAGAGGCAAATGGGTGGATGAACTCCCAACAACATTATAGGCTTACAAAACCACCCATAAGTCTACGACTGGCCATACTCCATTCACCCTTGCTTACAATTCCGAGGTTGTCATCCCTGTAGAACTTGAAGTCCCCTCTCATCGAATGACTTATTACAAGCCCTATTTCATTAAAAAATAATATATAAACAAGGAATTGTAATCCAATTGCAATTAAACTGGAAGGAATTGGTGAAAACTCATGAGCATACAAATACATCCGAGAGCCAATGACAAGAATATGTACTAAACGTGCACGTGCATATTCAAAAAATTCGATTACTTGAAATCAACAGAAATTGAATTTTCACCTGAAGTTATTAAAGAAAAGACTGGATCGAATAGCCAAAGCTTACTAGCCTTGTAGAACCGGACATAGATAGCAACTAATGGAATACAATCCAGAATTTATACTATTGGAAATCGACCAAGTGTCATGACGATCAAAGAGGGATACAACACTTTGGGAAGATAATTCAACGGAAAGATAACAACTATTCAAGAAACTAGATGGGTTTCTTTCTGGCGACTCTAACTTTCTTCAATTAAAAGCACGTCATGTACGCAGCAATATATACTTTGGAGGAAAAATGTTATCCGACATTTTGACCCGGCTATATCCGAACTAACTGGAAAAGTTGGACTCGACTGTCATCAAGGCAGTAGCCCAGAGCGATGATTATGCGGTCCAAAAATCAAGCATAGATGATAATATAAAACAGAAGCATCAAAGTTCACTACTCACCGAAGGTAGATAGGGTACGATCCATATTCAACACTATGGATCATATCTTATCGATTCCACGACTCAATTTTGCAACGATGATCGGTCAATAACTCAAAATCACACATGCTATCAACATGAAACTTAGAGTACAAGTTTACTACAACATTCGGAACACCCCCTAGGGATCTCATTCCAGTTGAAGGAAGTTGAAGGGATCGGCAAAACTCCCTTTGGAGGGACCGGTAGAAATCAGAATTCAAGCAACACTACTTCACGGAAAATTCGATATCTCACAAACCGTACGTCAGAATTGCGCGAAATTTGGGGAGCAAGTAGCTAACATCATGGAACACCACTCATAGAGATCGCAGCCCATTTCGACACACTAATATGGATTGGTACCGATCCCTATTGTGGGCCCCGATGGGTCTGGAAATTTTTGGGTGACCTCGTCTTAGTCTCCCGAACCTTCTGCCGAAATTTCAGTCCGATCCGTACACGTCTCACCCCATAAATACAGCAGGCATGGCGTCAGAAAAGGGATCCTTCTTTCTACTGAAAAGGCTTTACCATTTTTATTCTTCATTATTGTGCTAATAGATTCTAGCTGATCCAAACATTCTTATACAAGTGCAAGATCAATGAAAATATTAAGTGGACGTAGATCAAGATTGTCGAACCACTATAAAAATATGTGTGTGTTCATTTATGATATTTGCTCTGTTTTAATTTCATTCTTCATTGAATCTCTACTAGATTCTATTTGGTGTTGATGTCCATTTTTGACGTCAACATATGGAATCGCATATTTTATCAAAATATATTTACTTTTTTTCGTTTTCTTTTAACAATACAAGTGAATTATTACATATATCAAAATAGTCTCTAATAAATAACTTATTTGAAATGTATGGACTCGCGTATTTTATCAAAATACATTTGCCTTTTTTCGTTTTCTTTTAACAGTATAAGTGAATTATTACAAATATCAAAATCATCTATATTTGAAGTACCACAATTAATTCTAAAAAAAAATTCAATCCCTATCAAATATCAAATGCAGAGTCATGTAATTTCAACCTGCACATACCAATTCTTCCAAAAAATTTATTTAACTTTCTCCGCAATTTATTTCCTATCAATACAAAATGGTTCTCTTTGCGGGTTTTAAACTAGGATTTTATTCACACTAAATAAACGTATAATTGACGTATTATAAATCAGTGTTGGTAAACACACCAAAAAACACATTAGATAATACCGAATTTGAAAAATATCATCACATTTTGAGAATGTACTTATCAATATCTAAAATACACCACGGCCGATTGACCTTATTATACAACAAAAAAACCAAATTCTTTTCAAAACCAAACAATGATTCAAGTTCAAAAGTGAGAAATTAACGTTAGAGGTTGGAGTTAACTTCGTATTTTAGTCACAATTGCTACATTAGGCTGAACTATTCTGGATCTAACAACATAATAAAATTTGGGTAAAGAACTACAATAATTTTTTAGAACAAAAGTGATGATATTTTATTGAAGCAGAACACTCATTATTATGTCTTAGGGTTCAAACTCATGACTTTTAGAATATTTGTCTAAAGTGTCTTCCCTCTAATCAATTGAGATAGAAGTCCTTTGCAATAACACGAAATACTTCAAAATTTACAAAACCTTAACAAGATCAATTTTCAAATAATGATAATATTTTAGAAAAGCAATAAAATAAATTTGTTGATTGTGAATATATCAAATGCAAGATATCTAAAAAAAAAAGTTGAAGAGAACGAAATTCATTAAGAAATTTTTGATTGCGTTTTTTGAATTACTATGTTAATTAATTTTGATTTAGTAAACATATTGATTGAGAAAAGAAAAGAATAATGGGCTTTGACAACTGGTACCTACGGTATTTTCAAGTGAAAATAATAATAATTAAAATGCGAGATTTTCTTCCAAAATAGTATTCAGTGCATTATTTTATGTATTTAGTAACACTTAAAAAAAAGTAGAAAATTTGGAAGAAACGCTTCTTATTTGAAAATCATAGGGAAGTCCAAGCAATAATTCCTGCTGGAATCACTTTTCTAAACCAACACTCCTTTCGGGAATCACTTTATACCAACAGTCCGTCAAATTAAATAAAACAATATTACAAAGAATAAAATAGAAATAAGAAAAGACGACATTTGGAAATAAGAATTGCAAAAAGCGCAGAGATTGAGACGCATCCAGTTGATACACGAAACGTACAAGCATCCCAAGAGATAACGAAAAGATTAATCACGAACATAACTAAAATGAAGAAAAAAACATACAAATCAAAACGCAACAGTTCATCATTTTACAAACAAAAGTTTAACGTCACAATAGTTTCAACATTATTCATCTGTGGCACAAGTGTTCAAATCAAAATATCAAAACAAAGAAACAACATCCAAGGTATTCATAGCTTATCAACCATAGAGAACTTCAAATGTTATTGAAAATTCATACAATACAAGTGCAAATGTATGATATATATAGAATATATGAGTTTACCAACCCAAATTTCTAGCACAAAAGATTTTCATTCTTTTGTAAATCCAAAAGCATGATAGTCTCTTTAATGAAGAAGAAAATTCCACGGAAATGATTAGCCAGTCCTTAGAATGATATGGACACCACTGTCAGTTTCCACTATATCGCTCATCTCCCCAATTTTAAGTGCAAAAGTAGCATCCTCGAAAGGCTTCTGCATCTGACCATGCCCAAAGCGACCTATATAACGACAATGATGATAAAAGACACTTCAAGCCATTTAAAGTTTAAAAATTATCTATTATTAGGAATATGCATATGAATATATTTTTGGACATGTATATATTATATACATATATATATGTATAAGAGCACATATCCGGTTGAATGTATGGCTCAGCCTGATCTTGCTCTAAAACAAGTAGCTGCTCACAAATGAAGAAAGATTTGCCTTGTAGACAAGGGTAATACATTTGAAAATGATATCCAAATGGACTAACATTTTGATAGATCAAAACACACTTCTGTAAACAAGCATGTGATGATCTCCTACAACCTTATTTTAATATTTACAAGAATATTGGCAAGCTATGTTTTCAATCTAATCCATGTACGTCTGGTATAATTTTCAGAAAATCTGTTTATGATAATCATAATATTCCTGAGCGTTAAAGATTCCATAAAAAATTACAGTAGCTTGCCAAAACAAACGCTGAAAGCAAAAACAGTAGAGGTGTGATAAGCTGAAAGAATTGCAAAGGGCCTTCGTTTTCTATTCAGCGCCAACTATCCACAAATTAGATACATGCTGTGATTTATGGCAAGGTAGCATTGAACTTTTCTTCATGCAGCTTTCCAAGATCCACTTACCGTGGTATTCAAAAAGATGGAAGATTTGATCATCCAACTACAAATAGTCGTTAAGTATTAGACGAACACCGCCTACATCTCCATATATCGACTTATCACATACCAATATGCACATAATCTAGCTTCCAACTCATCTTTTGGTAATATGTAAATTCTTTCACAGTACATTCGTATTCTATGTACATACACATGGAAGATAAATGTTTGTGTTGGGGGGGGGGGGGGGGGGCGCTTCAGGGTGCAACCCAAAGAAGACACAAAACAAGGAAAAAGAGAAATGAAGGATATCCATAAGGGAAAAGTTTTCTTTATCAAAGTGTTGCTGCCTTTTTACATCTTGGGATTTTTTTTAGAATAAGAATGATACCTTACTTAAGCAGGACTCACTTTGATATCTCGGAGTTCAAAACCATGACCTCTAAAAATCTCATTCTTGAGCGTCATACCACTAACCACTTGAGCTAGTGGTCCTTGACTACTTCTTAGGACCTTAATTTAAGTAAATTATTTTTTATACATTCAATTGGAAAAACCGCATCTTCTTTTTCTCATGGGAAGAATGTTATTTTACATATAAATAATTTTGTTCACAATTAAGTCCATTTTTTTATATAGCTTTACTTTTTATAGTTTTGCTTTTTTAATAACCAAATGCATGCCTAATGTTTTACAACAATTACCATTAATTGATATTTGATGCCATAGAATAGATTTTAAATGTACTTAGGTTATCACATATTAGCTTATTTGTTCACATTCACCGTTGACTCCAAGTGAGTCGGAAGTTTCAAAATGATCAAAAAGCCTCTATGAACGATTTAAAAGGTTAAATATCAACAAAATATTGACTCACTACGAAACCTTTACTTATGAAAAAGCGAAAAGAGATTCAGAAGGGATTTTACGATGGACGTGTGGGACCAATCATACGCATATGCATAGAGATACATACATACAGATGTGTATGCGGTAATTGGTGATGAGTGCCTCGAAAGCCAGATCTTCCACATTCAAATACCCCACCATTTATATATGTGATCGTGCTCCTGCTCGCACGGGCGGGGGAGGGAGAGAGGGGGAGAGGGAGAGAGAGGGAGGAGAGAGAGCCATGCTCACAAGAAACAGTAAGAGAGTAACAGCATTCATGATTACAATGCTGAGAATGCTGAGACGTTGTATATATGCAAGGAACTAAATGAGGAAATAGCTGGGAAAATAATTATTTTCTGTGCGACGATGACGGTAGCACCCTTTGGAATATACACGAACATATCAAATCCCCAATAACGCATATATGACGGTTAAAGCATCCTAAGCAACACATTATGACATATCAACCCTGAATCCAATAATGAAATTGCATAAAAATATGCTATCAAAGGGGTTCCTTACAATCTATGAATCAAACCATGCCATTCAGCAATAACTGATGGTATGGAAGACGGACACCGATGTCCAAAACAGAAAAAGATAAGACAAAACTCACTCAAGCTCTTTCCTATGAAGACGTCTGCGTAACTTAGATATGTGGAACAGTCCTCGTTCCAGTTACTTATCAGCTTCGAATATTCTAAGAAATGCCATTGAATTATAGCTATAACAAAGGGATCCGAAAATGGTGCATAAACACCATATTTTATAACACTAACGTATTCACCAATTTTCATATTATTTGAAGATAATAGAACTAAGTTGCTCTTTTGTCACGTAATTGTAGTTGCCATGTTTGACTTAAGCAACCATCCAAGCAAAGAGTTCAAATTTGTTCGCTGCCGATTTTGAGGGGTTAAAATAACTGAAAACTTAATTTGATTGATGCATAAATTAAATTAGAAGGGACCTACAACAGTAATTTAATGGATAATCAACCACTCAACAAGTTGAGTTACATTAACCCCCAAAAGTTGAAGGTGAACAAAATTGAACTCCCAAACAAATGACCACCTAGAATAATACATTAACGATAAAAACATGAAAGTTATAGGATTCAGCAACAAAATAGCAACTTATGCAACTTATATACCAATTACGTATAAAGTTATGTTCACACAAATCATGAATATTTGCATTCAATGTAAAAGAAGCATGAAAAAAGAAAATTATATCAAGCTATAATTTAATATACAGAGTGTTAAAGAATAAAAACTAGTAGCATTTGAAACATAAAGGAATACCCACAGTGTTGAAGAATAAAAACTAGTAGCATTTGAAACATAAAGGAATACCCACCATTTTAACAATTTATACCACAATATGATTGCTGAAGCCTGAACCCCTGGCATTGTATTTTTGTTTAAGAGTACAAAATTTCATAAACCTAACGCGTGACATGTTGATTTATATCCATAACATACTCTAATATTCATAACCATCATAACGTTTACCTAAACTCCTAACCACCAAAATACACTACCATGATGTGTTAATTCACTGGTATCACCAATTCAGTAATTATGATCGAAAAAAAAGTTGACTAAACTCAAGTTGACATGTTAAGCACATCATGAACTTCCCAAGATATGAACAACTCACTCCAAACCCTAATCAGCCATTTAATAAACAAAACACCACTGAAGGATGCACGCATAACGAAGTCAAATCAAGATCAATAACAAAACCGTAACACAACATTAGAAAAATATCACTTACCCAGATCACCGCCACGCTTGGCGGAGCTACAATCCGAATGTTCCTTCGCAACATCCTCGAACTTCAGCTCGCCCGATTCGATCTTCTCCTTAAACTTCTTTATCTGCTCAATCGCAGATTCGCGTGTAGTCAAGCTGATGATCTTGCCTTCTGGATCTTTCCATGATGCTTTTCTTCTCGAACCTTCGTGCTTTATCAGGATATGCGATGCTCTCACCTGATCCATTGATGTTGGTTTCTTCCTCTTCTGATGTTTTGATGATGATTGATCCGAACGGATCGGCCGCTTTTTTTGGGTTACTTTATCGATTTTTGCTGATCTAGGGTTTGCGATAGCTTTATGGAGTGAGACCGTTTGTAGCGCTGGATGAGATAATCTTTTTGGGCTGATATTTGCACCAAATAATAGTCGGTTGGAAAATTACGTTACGTTAGGGCATCTCCAGTGGGTTACGCACGTAATATTCAGGGTCCTGAATATTACGTGCGTAATCTTGTAGGAGAGCGCACCGGTCTGGCGCCCATTTTATGGGCGCCAGACCATAGGCGCCCATAAAATGGGCGCCTGATGCCAGGCGCCCATTAAATGGGCGCCTAGCATCAGGCGCCCATTTTATGGGCGCCTGAAATGCAGACGCTCATAAAATGAGCGCCTGCCCCCTCCCCTACCCATCCCCTCCCTTTCCTCCCCATTTTTTCTCTACCTTTAATTTTAATTTTTTTTTTAATTAGCAAATCTAAACGAAATGCCGCCGCGTCCAACCAAAATCGCTCGAAGAACGGTTCACAGACATCCAGCGGAGCAAGCTGGACCGTTACATGTTCCGCCGCCACCTGGAGTTTCATCAGACGATCTACGTGTATTACACGAGCTTCCAGATGGTTATCGGCATAGAGCCGAATCCGCTTTGACGACCGTACAGGTATAAATTGCACATTAGTATATTTGATTATTTTTATATGTACATCACATAATCATATTAAATAACTGTTATTCTGTCAAAAATTAATAATTCATAAATTATCTTTAGGACCATTACATTCATTGTCGGGGTAGTTGGGCTAAGTGTATTACCCAGTTTTATGATTCTCTTCCCGGTCCTATTGCTGAGAGGCTACAGGCTAGTCCTTTTGGTCTTTTTTTGTCGATTAGGCCTGTTCAGTCCTTTGATCGACCTCTCATTCAGGCATTAGCTGAGAGGTGGTGGCCCACCACGCATACGTTTCATTTTTCAGATTTTGAGCTTGGTATCACCCCAGTTGATTTCTACGTGTTCACTGGCATTGAGATTGGACGACATGGTCTTCGACCTTTTCCATTTGATGATTTGTACGAGTCCCCCAATCTGTTTACTGTTTTTCTACCATTGATAGATGTTACCTGCGTCAGTAGTGGTTCTGTTAAGTTGACTTACCTGCAGCAGTACATCACCACTTATATAGCTAGAGCCGATATGATGGATGCAGTCACTAGAGCATTTCTGCTGTACTTGTTTGGTTCGACCTTTTTTTCGAACCAAAAAGGTACGGTTCGACTAGGTTATTTAGCATCTCTTGCTAGATTAGACCAGCTACATACTATTGATTGGGGCACAGCGATATTAGGCACCCTTTATACCGCTCTAGATTCATTTGCGCTTGGCGATGTCAAGCAGATGTACGCTTTTTGGTATATTTTGCCGTTATGGTACTACGAGTACACGGCAAACATGCATCCCCGCATACAGGACATGGCTAGTCAGGCTCCTGAGCAGTACTTCCCTAGGATGAGAAGGTGGGAGACTATGCAGTACGTACATCATGTTCCCTTAGGTGTACGGCATGACTTGATGGAGGCTAGGTCACAGCTTGATATGCGTAGTCGAGGTAACATCATTCGTACTCCTTGGGCCTCACATTGGACTCATCTAGCAGATGCAGGTCTTATGGTGGACGACCATCCCATGATGGTTGCGTATTCTCTATCTAGACGTAGGGTTGCTTTGCATACACCTGCATTTATGCCTATGTGGTATTTGGGAGAGAGGTGTGCTTATCAGATTACCGGTGATCGTCGTATACCATATGATCCTTTATCTTGTGAGGACATGTTTGGTAGACATAGGGTGATTGGCGATCATTACTTAGATGCTCTACGACAGGCTGGGTGGGTGGATAGCAGTACTTTCTTCATCGATGGAGACTACGATTCTTATTGGGCCAGAGTAGCACCCCGTAGATTCATCGTACCAGATTATGTTCGTGGGGTCAACTCTGATCATATAGGACCTCACATGGCAGCCGGTAGAGTTCAGGTACCGCAGGTTTCATTTGACCCGATTCCGTCACAGTTCTCGCAGACTCCCATGCAGTTGGAGCCTGATACTACTTTTAGAGCATATGACGTGACAGGTACTATGATTGAGCAGCCTTTAGTCTTTCCAGACCACCCTGAGTTTCCTGGTGTGCCTTCAGTTGGGTTATATCCTCCGTATGAGGTACGTTTGTTGTTTATTGCCCTTTTTCCTTTATTTTATGCTTAGTTTCTTACTATGTCAAATATCATCTTTATGTAGTATGCTGCTAGATTGGACCAGGCCAGAGTTTCACTTGGTGTGTTTCGCGATATGACTCTTGCACATACACACACCATGCATGATATGTACATGCAGCATACACATATGCTAGAGACGCAGATTGATCAGCTGTCAGCTAGACTTGCTATATATGAGCCTTTCGGATCACAGGGCGGAGGTGAAGCTGGTCCCAGTGGGTATGATGCTGGTGGTTTAGGTGAGGATGATGGGGGTGAGGAAGATGATGAGGACGAGGGGGAGGATGGTGAGGATGGTGACGGAGATGATGATGACGATGACGGAGATGACGATGACGGAGATGTCATGTTGGACAATGTAGTTTGAATAATGTTAAGTTTTTAAATGATTTCAACAGATAACGATTTGTTAATTTATAGAATGGATGTTGATTCTCTCCACTCAAGAATCTTGACCGGCAGATGAACGTGGCTACAGTATTTGATTTGACTGCACACTGAGCCACCTTCTCTCCACTCAAGAAAGCAGAGAATCTTTACCGGCAGATGAACGTGGCTACAGTATTTGATTTGACTGCACACTGAGCCACCTTCTCTCCACTCAAGAAAGCAGAGAATCTTGACCGGCAGATGAACGTGGCTACAGTATTTGATTTGACTGCACACTGAGCCACCTTCTCTCCACTCAAGAAAGCAGAGAATCTTCACCGGCAGATGAACGTGGCTACAGTATTTGATTTGACTGCACACTGAGCCACCTTCTCTCCACTCAAGAAAGCAGAGAATCTTCACCGGCAGATGAACGTGGCTACAGTATTTGATTTGACTGCACACTGAGCCACCTTCTCTCCACTCAAGAATTTGTCTATACATATAACCATTTGGATCTCATACTTGTTCACCTCAATTAAGTCTAACAAAACATTCACATATCAAACAACCATCCTCAAATAACAAACAATGTCTGGAAATTTACTAAAAGCTATATTGCTATGCGACAGTGACTCTGAAGAAGAAGCGTATGCGTTAGCGCATCAACAAGAGGAGGAGGAACTGATGGAGATATACCGTGAAGCATACGGTTCAACTTCTGGAAAACAAGGCGGTTCAGTTATGGGTCGGAAATATATCAACCGTAACCAGCAAGCATTTCATAAAACACTTATGCAAGATTACTTTGCCCGTGATCCAACTTACGGTCCAGAGATGTTTAGACGACGATTCAGAATGAGTCGTCCATTATTTTTAAGAATTCTCGAAAGTATTCAGCAGAATAATAATTATTTTGTTTACAAGCAAGACGCCGCAAAAAAACAAGGTTTAAGTGGACATCAAAAGATGACCGCAGCGTTGAGGATGTTAGCGTACGGTACACCCGCCGATGCCCTTGACGACGCATATCGTATTGCAGAGAGTACGGCATTGGAAAACCTAGATCACTTCTGTCAGTCAGTTGTGGACATTTATGGGACTGAATATCTTCGTTCTCCAAACGAGGCAGATGTAGCGCGCTTGCGTGAAATGCATGAAAGCAAAGGCTGGCCTGGAATGCTTGGAAGTCTAGATTGTATGCATTGGGAGTGGAAGAACTGTCCAAAAGCTTTTCATGGAGCATATAACGGTAAAGAAAAAAAACCTACTATCATCCTAGAAGCGGTTGCCTCTAATGATTTGTGGATTTGGCATGCTTTCTTTGGAATGCCAGGTTCTCTTAACGACATAAACGTTGTCGAACGATCTCATTTGTTTAATGATTTAGCGCAAGGTAAGTCAACTCCCTTATCATTTACTCTTGGTCATAATACATATGAGCATGGATACTATCTTGGAGATGGAATTTATCCCAAATGGAGTACGATTGTAAAGACATTTGCAAACCCAATGACGGCAAAACAGAAACAATTTGCTGCAATGCAGGAAGGACAAAGGAAGGACGTAGAAAGGGCATTTGGGGTCCTTCAAGCAAGGTTTGCAATGGTCAGGAATCCATGTAGATTATGGAAGAGATCAAAAATGGCTGCAATTATGTTCTGCTGTATAATTTTGCATAACATGATCATTGAAGATGAACGCGCTATGGACTATCCCGATTTCGAGTATGATGGGGCAAGACAACCCCCCGAATTGTTTCGCACAGCTACGTTACGAAATGAAGGACAGTACGCAATTCATGTCGATAATCATGAAGTATATCGTAATGCTGCTATTCATAATAGACTGCAAAGGGATTTAATTGAGCATATTTGGAATTCTCATGGAAATCAATAGTTCGGGATGGTGGATCTTTGTTTAATTACATCTGTTTGCCTTTTTATTTCTGTAACGAAGTGTAGAATGCTATAATTTTTATCTTTGTAATATCATTTATGTTTTTTGAAATACATCTTTATTGATGTCTACATAATGCATCGAAATAAATGACATCCCATTGAATATTTTAAAACTAAAAATAACACATGATTGAAAATATAAACTGAAGGTACATGGATATTTAACTGCAATAACTTAAAATATCACATGAATATTTCAACTACATATGTTTTGTTCCCGATCTACTCTCAACAATGCGTTGTTTGTACTCCATCCAATATTGCATTGTAATTGGGTCCATTCCGGTGACATCCTTTTCCATTACTAAGGTCTCTTGGCGTTGCCGTTCTAGCTCAAACCGGCCCTTCTCAATCTCGGCCAGTTCTTTTAACACGGCAAGCTTTTCTGCACTCCCCCTTTGACGTTCTGCATTTTCTCTCGCATGTTTTTCATGCATTTGGGCTAAACGAGAATCGATTTGAGATTGAACGGCAATTTTCTTCTTAGCTGCTCGTTGCCCCATCGGTCTAGCATCTTCATCAAATGCGGGTTCTGCTTCTTCGTCTTCGTTATCTGGGCATACATTAGAGTCCATCTGAGAAGAATTGCTTGGGCTGGAATTATAATTAGTTCGTCTTGTTTTTTTCTTGCCCTTCGAGTTCGTCTGAACATCTCTTAAGCTTTTTGCAGTGTTTGAGCTCCATTTTTGTTGACTAACAAGCAAGTCGTAGCAGTTTGCAAACTGATAGTAGTGGGGTTTCTTGGTACCATTTTCTCTTGGAAATAATTTCAAGAATTGATCGTTCGCCATTCTCTTCTAAAAAAACAGAAACACAAAATGATATATTAACAAAGTGATCAGAATGAATATAAATTAAAAATAATATTTTTCAAAACGCTACCAATTCAGCTTCGCCACCCATTCCACTTGGATTTGCTGTTCTTATTTTGTGAATCTGCGACTCGTAGAATTGTGTTTGTCGATTAATCTTCCCGAAACGACCGGTGATTGCAGACATTGACCTCGTCTTTTCGACATGCTTTTTATTGTACGCAGTCATGACTTTTGCCCAAAACGCCTCTCCACTTTGGTCATTCCCCTTTACCGAGTCGTTAGAAAAATGACAGTAAATATAACACAAATCCTTATCTTCATCGCCAGACCATGTAGCAGAAGAATGGAAGGATAGAGGGGGAGCGGTTTGGGGATGAACATTTTGAATTGGTTGAGAATCAAAATCCCAGCTATCCATATTCATCGCTTCGGTATATGATTGAAAAGGATGAGACATACTTTCAATATTATGGAATTGAGAATATAATTGTAATAGAAGAAGAGATGTGTGTTTTACAATCTGAAAAATAGTCCTATATATATAATGAAATCACAAATATGACCGTTTATAGCCGTTGGGGACAAAATATGACCGTTTATAGCCGTTGGGGACAAAATATGACCGTTTATAGCCGTTGGGGACAAAAATATGACCGTTTATAGCTGTTGGATTTCAACATGATACGATTTTTTGATAGCCGTTGGAGGAGTTTGGCGGGGTTGGGCTTGGGCGCCCATTTTATGGGCGCCCAAGCCCTGGCGCCCATTTTATGGGCGCCAGAGCTCTGGCGCCCATAAAATGGGCGCCAGGGCTTGGGCGCCCATAAAATGGGCGCCTGGGCTTGGGCGCCCATAAAATGGGCGCCCAAGCCCAGTTCAGGATCCTGAACCGGATCCTGAACATTAAGCTTAATATTCACTCTGAATTTGACGACTGGGAAGACTTTTTGGCCTCAATTCAGAATGTAACCTAACGATTGGAGATGCCCTTATAATGTGCTTCCAACGGTTTTGGTGACAACCAAAAACAAAAGATTTCCTTTATTGTCAAAATAATATTGCAGAATTTAAATAGTGTTTGGTTTAAAAACGAATTTTGTGTTTTCGATTTTTAATATGTATCTCAAATATGATAAGAATGGAGAGACGACGGAAGGGATGAAAGAAAGACGGATAAAAGGACGAAGGGATAGAGAGACGACAGAAGAATTGATTGTTTCACGTGTTTGTATTATTTCCCAAAACGCGGAAAAAAAAAATTGCTTTCTGTTTTGTATGTTAACTTAGTTTTCTAAATTGGTCATTTTCGACAATATAAATGCGTCGTGTGCATTTTTGTATGAACGAAAACCCAAAACTAAAAATAACAAACCAAACACCACATAACCCTCTTATTGCAAAATATTCATTTATGTTAGTTTGATTCTTACTGTTAGAAATAACAAGATTTTAAATTTGTTTTATTCCGAGAAAAACAATTCTCTAATGGGATATGTTCTTAAATGAAACCCATAGAATTAAAAAAATTAATTATTTAAAAGTCAATCTTTGATAAATAATAATTTAAATATATATTATACATGTAAAGTTTGAATGAGTGGTTTGTAAACATGTACATCATGCCTAGACAATAAAACTACTGGTTAAAAAGGAAGTCTTACTAGTTAAATAGAGGTTTGAGTGGGCATTTCCTTAATTTCGAACTTAAATTATATTTTACCGAAATTATATTCAGTCCGAGTTCATGTTTTAATTGCTTATGATTATATTTTGAAAATAAAAGAAAAGGTTGGACCTCTGAAGAAAATTAAAGATGTATTTAAACCGAATCCAAGTCATATATTTATCTTAAATTCGTAATTTCAGATTTAGTATTTAATTTTAATATTATTATTTCATATATTTAGATTTAAACCTAAAAAAGGTTTTTTAATTAAAATGTTCCAAACGTTCCTGCTCAAGTGTCTTTGTAGAAAGCCATGATATGAGACTTATTTTGTTCTTACATATGGAGATACGATAACTAATGTGTATGTGCAAGATATGTTGATGCATCATTAGTATATGGGTCCTGTTGAGGAAGGTGAGCAAATGACGTGTACGAACAAGATAGATGTGTGCATTATTTGTAAGTCAAATACGATTTTAAATTTTCATGGAAAGTGCAAGGACGTCTTCACACGTCTTCATATATATGAATTATATATCATTGTAACAAGTTTGTAGATGGAATGATGGTGGACAACACACTTGTTTGTTTAACTTTTTCTATATGTTAAAGTCCAAAATTACGCCCTTTTACTTATGATATACTAAGTTGGATGCGTGTCCCACACCATTATTGACTATTGTTCTAACATGAATTTTTCACATTCTTGATTGCATGTTAGTATGGACCAAAAGCCATGATGAGATTGGAATGACATGATGAAAAGGGTCGTTATCGAGATTTGGAACATGCGTTGGTATTTGTGTTGGAACTGACCCGTTTGGCCATACGTGAACTAGAGAAATTTCAAAAATAAATCTCTAGTTGACTCTAAATGGACCTATGGAGTCTAATAATTAACATTGGATCCGATTTATTTTAAATAAAATCATATTTTATTTTTAAATACATTATATATTATTTAATCAATCTCATTAAATAAATATATTAAATGTTCATTATGAATATATCTAATACATTTAGACATAAATGTGATGACATATGAATGTGATATATGATCATAACATAGTATTATAACCAAATATAAACATGGTATAATATACACATGTGTAGATATTGTGAGTTATCTACTATGTATACACCGAGTGTTGATGATATTTTTCGTCAACCTCGAAATGAGACTAATGCATCGTAAAGATCAAATGTCACTTTCTAATCATTAGGCTTAAGGAAAGAAAAGTAAGAGAAAGTGAGCATTTAAAGATAAATGACACAGAATGTAGAGTGGTTGCCTACTTTCACTGTAAAACTCTCTTACTATATGTCTCTCTTACAATCACAAGGAATTACAAGAGAATGATAAGAAAAGATGCGACGTCTAGGACTAATGAAGCTGGTCATCTAAGGTATTTGCAAATAAAATGACCCGTTGGTAGCGTGCAACTGGTGATATGGCCATGCATTCTCTGACCAACCTTTTCAAGCTGGTAATGCGTTATGCAGTCAACCAACTAAGCAATAACCAACCAATCTTCCTGTAACAACCCACCTTTTTCGGTCCTTAGATTCAATGCTCGAACCGATAGTAACATCTCGAAGACCGAAAATGACAAATCGTTATGATATGATAACAAGCAAACAAAACAGGATTTAACTATTAACTTTCTGAAACTCACAGTAGTAGGAAAAAATATATAATATAAAACATCTCATATTCAAATCATAGATCCAAATACATAGTTAGATCTGTACAATAAACCGCAATCCAATCCACAACATATGGAAATATACTATTACGGATTATATTTACAATTTATACAATATTTAGAACACGAAGTCTTCGTCTCTCTGTCTTCCATGCCACCAGGGTCCATTAACCTAGCGATATATATATATATATATAAAGGAAATTAGGAGTGGGTCAAACACACATCGGAGTGGGTGAAACAAGACGCAACCAGGGTCCATCAACTTAGTGATATATATATATATATATGTGTGTGTGTGTGTGTGTGTGTACATATGTACGTACGTACGTATACAGACACATATAAATACATACATAGATATATATACATAGACATACATACATACATAGACATACATACATACATACATATATATATATATATAAAGGAAATTAGGAGTGGGTCAAACATACGTCGGAGTGGGTGAAACAAGTCTATCTCATATATACTAAAAAATGAAGAGTAAAACATTGTTAGTGTCTCTTAACCCGTACACATACCTTAACCTGCCTATTTGCATCCAGGAGTAACATCACCAAACCATGTTGACTACTAGATTAAGGCCATATTCAGTTTCACCTTATGTTATACAAAATTATATATACTCAACCAATGGAGTTTATCAAATCCACATCTCTAAAGAACACCAATTTCCAAACAACAATATACGTTATCATTGAGAGAATAATCATTTTCAAAACGACCAATATGATATATTGAGGGAATAACCATTTCTCCGGAGTATATATTTCTTGAATATTTAACAATGATACCGAGGGAACAATCATTTCCTGGAAAAACTATTTTCGTTCGAATAATGATGGAATGAAAATTTTCCCAAAATAACTATTTCTGATTCAAATACCGAGGGAATAAAAATTTCTCCAAGACAACTATTATTTAGGCAAGGTGTGTCTTATACAAAAATCTCAATATCTAACCACTCAATAATCAATAACACAGCAAGTGTGCTCAATATCCAATTGACTACGCATTCAATACGATATCCAAACATCAGTAAACCAGTCAAACAACCAATATCACACATAACAGACACTCATATATTCGACAACATCTATACATTTTTACAATGTCACCATCGTACCACATTGCCTCCTCCAAGGTAGCTTGAATTGTCATACATCTTGACCTTGCAAAGCGTCTTCGATTCATACCGCCCGACTGGGTCCAGGTTCAACCTGGCCTAGTATTTTGGCCATCGGCCCACCTGTGGGAGCCATCGGTGCACCGTCGTCATGTTTTTTCAGTTTTTGATTACTTTTCTTCGTCTATTTTGGTTTTGGTTGATCTTCTTTCAATATACTTTGATTATATCTCATTTTAGCTTATTTATATATGATTTATACTTCATTATTCTCATTTACACACCAATTCATCACTTTATACTCATTCAATTTGATATAGGTTGGGTTATCTTTAACTTAATTATATGGTATTTACGGCAAATTCAAATAGGCTATTAGCATCATGTTTAATTATTAATTAATCAGTTTTAATTCATTATGATATCCTAACTAGACCCTAACGATATTCTAACACCCTAATTGCATTATAGATGGATAGAGATGCACAGTCACTAAATCAAAGACCCAAATTCCAAAACTACTCGCTGTTTGGGCTGCTGCATGCACCAACTTCTAAATTGCATCCTAATTCCTTTTCCAAATCACTGCCTTCTTCATCCCTTCAATTTGTCGCCGGTTTCGTCGAATTTCGTGTAGATTTGAGAATGTCACGCCTTGTTTACTAATGGCCATTTTTGGAGAAACGAGAAGAAGAAGTAGTTTCTAAAAGAAGAATATACGTACATTTCTGGGTCTATTTATGGATGGAGGGAAATGTCCGTTGGAAACTTTAATTTGAAATTCAAACTTAGCTCAAATTCCGCCTGAAACTTGACAATTATTTTCCCCCTATCTCCTTCGTACGACCTTTGAATCAAACAAGTAAATAAACGACACAAAACGGAAAAATGAACCGGACGCAACGGTGCAAGTCCTATCATTAAATTCCAAAATTTGTAAAATAACCATTCTACCCCTCTAATATTTAAATTAATTAAATTATCAATTTAAATCTAATATTACTGACTACTAAAAGTACCGGGGTATCATATTACCCTTAAAAAGAATTTCTACCTCGAAATTCCCAAGGAACAAAGATTGTAATTTACATACTCTCTCGCTCTGTATCGCTTCTACACTATTCGTAGCATATTTTAACATCCAACTTAGTTATCATCCATTCAAGTCAAGCAATTATCCACATAATAAATAAACTAATCAAATTAAGCATCCATACATAACACACGAAATCTGAAATTTAAACTTCAATTGTTGTACGTGTGTACTATTAGCATATGTGAATACATATAGTGGTGCTTGTGTACTTATAAAATACAATCAATAGCATAACGTCAAAATAAGTATGTAGATCACATATGGCATCATATATATGCAAATATCTAACACTTGGGCCCTCCTATATGAATGAGATTGGATGACATATATGGTTTGATGCAAGCATCCTAGGATGATCATATAAATTCTATACGTATGCTCAATCAATCGCATCAGCATAGTATATAGTGAATATATACATAACTGAATCATAGGAACCAAAGCATATAAGACATATCAAGAAAATAACACGACCTATAACATGAAGTAAAAATCATCCAAAGCAGTTATCCAACCAATATTAAATAATTCTAAGCAAAACAAATAAATCCATAGCAATCATTAAATCAAATCTATATAATAACTACACAATACTCAAGTAAATGGGAAAACGTTCCAGAAAGGAATCAAATTGAAAAGATCAAATCTACTTCTTCGGTTTTCAAATACCCCTAACTAAATCGTTATCCCTAACTAAATATAACAAACTCTACTACTGGCATAAACTCATTCTAAAACATCAACCACATATGTACGTGCATGTCTATAACTTCTGAAATCCATGCCACTGACTCGAATAAATGACACCACAATGCATAACAATTGATAACCTTAGCACAAATATGCCCAAATAATATTGAAGTCTCTCATACCATTCCTAAAACTCTTAAATCATCTAGTAGTACATTCGTTAATTCATCATTTGGATTGCTAAGGTAAGTCAACTCAAAGTGGACGGTGTCTTACCCTAAACAAATCCAAACAACTTGAATTACCATACCATTCCTTCTTTTACCTATGAACATCCAAAATTATCAATGTCTTAACCTAGTGAACATAACATACCTCTTATCCAAATCTCTAATCAAACTTAAGTAGTATCATTATGCTTATGATATCACTTCTCCAACAAGTTTGATGCTCAAAATATCACCTCCTCAATTATCCAAACATTCCATCCTAAGTTCTACAACATACAACTAAGCAAGCATCCAAACATCCAAACGAAAGAAATCTTATCCTATTTAACTATTTCAAACATAGCAGTCAAAAATCCTACATCTAAGATGAGATCTAACCTAAGGAAAATATCAACCTAAGATGGAGATAGAGTTAATATAATACATTGTCTACCTACACCTCATATATGATGTAAACTATGCACCTTTAAGTTGCTATTCCAAAAGAGTTTCTTTTAACAGATAGTCTCTTTTCAATCCGAGGGATGATTGAAAAGATTCTATCTACTCCTCATTCAAAATCATATCCCAACTTCCAGATTCCATTTTCATAGAATCGCCTCTACATCCTCTATGCGTGCAAACTATATATTTTTCCTCAATCTTTCCGATAAATTTTCTTCGGTTATAACGAAACACTTAATCCACTCGAATCAGTGGTGCTTTCTTATGTTTACCTTAGTATCCATTTAATCCAGTACTTCTGTTCTCCTATTCCTCAAATCGGGTTTATCTCAATAGCATAAAATCCATTATCGAAATTATTTATCCACAACAATCAAAAAATACCTCTCATGATACTCTCACTACAAATCCAATTTGGAATGTCCTTTACAAACAAAGGTCACATATCTAATTAATTCTTTATTCTTGTCAAATCATGTCTATCCATACAATTCCAAATACTTCATCCCCTTCATTAATAATACAAACTCATATGGTCTTATTATCCATCCATATCCGAGTATTCTATACACTTATCCAACATACTAAAATACTTATTCTCATATAGTCTTATATCAAATCTAATTTGGGATATCCTTTGAAATTGAGAATTCATGCATAATACCCTTCACAATCAAAAATCCAAACTAAAATTAATTTCTAATATAGACCAATCAATGGTACCTTTCCTTATATATCATTCCACCGACTTACTATGTCTCGCTATATAAATCAAATCAACATAATTGCAAGTAATCATGGCAACCTAGTACCCAATACATATCTAGGAACATCGAAAAAAGGGATGATATCCTAGTATAGTGAACTTGTCATCAAACTCTTGTCACATCCAAATCAAATCATATTCTTGCAGCTTCAATCGACCACTCAAGTATCGACAATCTATAATTATCACCCCTCAAAACAAATACAATAAGACGACAATCACTTACTTGGAGAACAACATCCATCCAAGTTAGATAACATAAGTGGTGTAATGTTACCTGCACATTAGGTCAAGACACCTATCATCAAACCAATTCAAAACATCTACAAAACGATATGAGTGTGTACGTTGTCCGCAACGTCGGATCAACAACACACATCTATGGATCAACTCGAATAATCTACCTTTACAGTGATATCAAACAACAAAGAATCCTATATATTATTCACTTTCATCCCCACGCATTACCATAATGATACAAAGCAAAAGAATATGAATGTGGATAATTTCAAATAATGTACTATAGACCGATTACCGAGTCTGACCATATAACATCATTGGGTCACCGGGCCCTATCTTAAAATAAACTCTAGGCCCTTTCAACAAAAACCTCCATCCACATCTCAAAATTGGTCAACGAGATCCAATCAATTGAAACTCCAATATCACTTATCTCCCTTTTGCTACCAAATTTTCCAAGTCAATTCCATTTCGAATATACCTTCAATTCCTCAATACCAGGTAAATATCTCTTCGGTCCAACCTCCTTCATATATGTCTTACCCCTAAAGATTTATTATTATGCTAATGTCTCCTCTTTATGATATTTTAACCAAAATAATTTAATTTATCTTAACTCAATCCAAAATACCATTTCTCTCCTTTATCAACTCGAAAACTTCCTATCAAAGTCTCAATCAACATTCTATAACCATATGCCAAAAAGACATATCAACGAGCATACTAAGTTTAACTTATTTGGGGAGGGAGTTAAAATCTCCAATGAAGGTATATGGGACTCCTTCATCAAAGATAGACATCAACTTGTTATCTTACGACTATCATGATCACAATGTACAATAGATCATTCCCATCCTTTACTTTTTATTCAAATCATGCCATTATCATCAAATATTATCAGTTATCCATCCTATTCCAAAATTTTAACTCATACCTTGAAATTTTCAATACATAACTGTCACTAAAGGACTCTGTACCATATACACTTATTTCAAGCCACAACACAACACTGCCATATGACTTATGCACCGTGTGAGATTTAAAGCATGATTATCAACAATAACACTTCATAATTCAAAATTAATAACTTATCTTTAATCATGATTTTCTTTCCTTTACCCTGAGAAAACAGTAGTATGCTAGCACTTAGGACCACTTCCAGTGCATAGGCCTTAACTATTCGATTCTCTCTTGGTAAACTTGATCATTCTCTTTTCATTGTCCCAACCGGTTGCAATTATAACACTTAATCTGGTAAGGTCAATTCTATAATCCTTTGTTAAATATCCTTTCTTTCTACATTGATTACACCTTCTCCTTTCTGGCTTTCCATAACCATCCTCACTCTTAAGTTTTCCTTGCTATTGGTTCACCTCTTTCTTGGGCTGTTCCTTTCCTAATTCTCCATTAACCGAATTCAGTAGTGCTGCTTCAACTAACCCTTCACGTGTGGCTCCAAATAGATTCAGCGCTAACTTCTTAAGTGGTGAGTTTAACCCTTTCGTAAATTTCATCGCTTTCTTGTTTGGAGGTATTGATTAATTTGAACCTGATCCTAGCCAACTCGTTAAGCTGGTTCACATACTCACCAACAGTCATGGCATCCTACTTCAGGTGAATGGATCTCTCCAACATTAATCTTTTTTATCCTCCATAGAAAAACTTAGTTTCATACGTTCTCCTAAAATCAGCCCATGTAATATTCTTCTCATCATATTCAGTAGCAATAATTTTTCCACCAATTCGCCGCTTCTCCCAGAAGTTGTTAGGAAGCCAACCATCTCCTTGTAGTTTCACTTAAACCCAGAAGATTGAAAACCTTCTCACACGTGCCAAGCCAAGCCCACGTTGCTACATAGGGTTCCGTTCCAATAAAGGGACTACCACCCAACTAGAGAAGTCCCTAAACAAATTTAGGAATTTACATTAGGTATTGTCTAGAGCTGAACCACTCTTTAGGTCAAAGTTGCATATTCTATAGGGTTTATACTTGTTTGACTGATCAATTGCATATAACGGTGGAATCAAGCAGGATCGTTCACATCGGGAATATCCATAGCATCCACTCTAAGACCATTTCCAATTCTATCATCGACCCCACCAACATTATTTCTTGTTTCAGTTTCCATTGAGGTACTCATATTTTCCTACATGAAATGGAATTCTTTAGAAACTCCCCAATAGGCAGTAAATGAGATTGGAATTGTAAACAGGATATATATTTATACTCGACTCATATATTATATAACTATATAATCACATTTATAAAAATACATATACGCTCACTCGATACTCTCCTAGTCCTTAAATTAAGGAAAGTTTTTCTTTGATACCAAATATAACAACCTACATTTTTCAACCCTCGGATTCAACGTCCGAACTGATATTAACATCTTGAAGATCAAAAACGACAAGTCATTATGATATGATAATAAGTAAACAAAAAGAATCTAACTATTAACTTTTTGAAACTTGTAGTAGAAGGAAACAATATATAATATAAAGCATATTATATTCAAATCACAGATCCAGATACATAGTTAAATATGTACAATAAATCATAATCCAATCCATAACACACAAAAATATACTATTAGAGATTATACTTACAATTTGTACAATATTCACAACATGAAGTCTTTGTCTCCATCTCCACTATACCACTAAGGTCTATTATCCTAGTGATATAGATAAAAAAAGGAAATAGGAGTGGGATAGACATTTCTCTGAGTAAGTCAAACAAGTCTATCTCATATATACTACAAAAAGACTAGTAATACATCGTTAGTATTTCCTAAACCGTACACATACCTTAACCTGCCTATTTTCACCAGAGGAGTAATATCAACACTTAACTTATGTTGACTACTCGATTAAGGCCATATTCGGTTTCTCATATTTTACACAAATATAGCTACTCAACCAATAAAGTCTATCAAATCCACAACTCTAAGGAACACTAATTTCCAAACAACAATACACGTTATCACCGAGAGAACAACCATTTCCCAAATGATTAATAAAATATACCAAGGAAACAACCATTTCTCAAACGATTAATAAAATATACCGAGGGAACAACCATCTCATTGAAACATATATTTCACGAATCACTAGCACCGATACTGAGGGAATAACCATATCCAAAGAAAAACTATTTCCATTCAAATATTGAGGGAACAATAATTTTCCATTGGCAGAGACGTGTCACTTCCCCACGCACGTAGTGTGACACAACATTTGATTATTATTAAGCGGTTAGGATCTCTTTTGCCTTTTTAGCATAATGACTATGATTGAATGGAGAGGTATATAAATACTCCCTTTTCTTTCATTTTGAACTCATAAAGCTTTTCCCTGTAATTTCATTAGAGAACTCGAATCTTGCATTATTTTCTATTGGTAACAATGGTTAAATTCATCATCCTCTCCTCTCCAAATGATCTTAAGCGCCCTTAGTTTTTTCAAATTTATTTGGAGCTAAAAAAAGGAGGAAACTTTCTTGGGTGATGAACTATTTTCAGTTCAGACGGCTGTTTGGAACTTTGCTTCTTGAGATGGATATTGCCTCATTGCTTGGCCTGGGTTCGCGCTTTTTGGCCATCTTTCCAATGGTGATTGTTCATCAGTCTCAAGCTAATGATTTAGCAGATGGTCTAGATGATGCTGGTGGGCTTCCTCATCATCTTACTCTGATATTCCCAAACCAAGGTCGTCTTGGGAGCCCAAATGACTTAATGAAAAGAGTAGTAGTTGTCGCCTCAACCTTCGATGTCATGGTTGAAATCTTGATCTGCTCCTTGATGTTGTCTGGAATCATTTCAAGACCTCTTATGAGATTCGATGTGGAAGGCTTCGAAGGTGGTTACACACCCATACTTCCATACGAAAATACTGATTGATTGGTGCCAGGGGTACCCATATGCATATTTAAAAGTGGATCTTCTGAGGGGCCCCAAGGCACGAGCCTCTACTTCTCTTTCTTTTTTTCTTTTTTTTCAACTATTTAGAGACACAAAGTCTTTGTAATCCTAATATGGCAGGCTTTGTGCCCCCGTACTCTTCGAACTGAATGTAATAGATCTTTTGTTACAACTTTGTCCATGGAACTTGTTCTGTCTTTTGCTTGTTTGCCCGCGACTTGTAGAATAGCATATTTGTGATAGCTGATGTAGTCCTTATATTATTTGTAGAAAATATTTCTATCTATTTAGGATATGTTAAATAACAATGTGGTTATATGACAGGCTGAGCCCGAACATTCATATAACCAAGTGTCGGTCATATGTTGAACGACAAGTTACACTAGTGTTAAGTGAGCACATGTTTTCCCATGGTTTCTCCTGGGTGATAAATGATCATGTGTAGAGTGGAGGATGGGCCCAGCTCGAACCAGAGCTTATGAGGGCTTGGGGGTTCTCCTACTTGACATGTTGTTGGCCATAGAATGACTGTAGGTTCTGGCTTAAACCGGAGCACATGACTGGCTCGAACACTTTGTGTAAGTGTTATGTTAAATGGTGAGACGGATGGCAAGTGATGATGTTCATAAGAACTTATCAAATAGTAGAACTTATTATTAATAAGAACTTATCTGTGATGTTGGGCTGAGCTTGTAAATGTGCTTGAGAAGTACACTGGCCGTTAAGCCGGACATCTTAAGGCATGTCGGCAGGCAGCCGACAACCTCTGGGCATGATTGAGGTTGAAGAAAGATGAGAGGGCTGCTTAATGGCCTAAGGGGGATGATCCAGACATATACTGGAGTGCTAAGCTTCTCAAGGACCCTTTAAGGGGGAATGTGTGGCAGGTAGCCATGATTGCTAATATTATTGTCTTGCCTCCCTAGTTTAACCGCAAGCGTGGACTGGCCGAGCATTTTTGTTGGAGGGAGAGGTATATGCCCCCTTCCCCTTCGTTGGGGGGACGACACTTACACGGGTATGGCCAATGCCATTTGACGAAAGACTAAGGGGAGTTAGGTGAGGGGGTAGGAACTAAGTCTTCGATGGTTAGCACGATCCTTATGCAGAACATACGTGCACTCTCCATAACTTGGTTGATAGCAACAGCAATATGAGGGATGGACACACACTATGGCGGCACACAACATGAAGCCAAATGGATATTGTGGCCCAACTTCTCAAAGAAGCTTGCATAGTTATTGGTTCCCACTCCATGATGTTAACACCCACCGTAATTTAGAGCGTGTGCTTGTTAACCACAAGGTTAGAGGTTCAAGCCCTCCTTTTAGCACCAAAATGTTGGTGATATTTTTCGTCAACCTTGAAATGAAACTAAAGCGTCATGAAGAGCGAAGATCGCTTGCTAATCACTAGGCTTAAGGATGGAAAACTAAGGGAAAGCATGCATTTAAAGATAAATGGCATAGGATGTAGAGTGATTTGACAAAGCTGTCTACGTCCATTGTGAAGCACTCTTACTGTATGGATCTCTTACAATTACAAGGAATTACAAGAGAATATTAAGAAAAGTTGTGGCATCTAAGACTAATGAAGCTGCTCATCTTAGGAATTTGTTGAGAAATGGACTCTTTGGTGGTGTGCAACTAGTGGCATGACCATGCGTTCTCTGACCAACCTTTTCGAGGTGGCAATGCATAATGTAGTCAACCAACCAACCAACCTGCCAGCCAGACGCTGGGTGATAGTACCTCCATGATATTGCAATGCAAGGGGTTCTTAAAGTAGTTGAACAGATGTTTGAACGGCTGAGATTGTGCCATAAAAAAGCCAGGAAGCACGCTTGGCCGTTGATTTGGCTGAATGGACTTGATGGGAGACAGCTGGCTGAATGGAGGGAATATGTGGCTAAGATGAGTGTCAATAGGAGAACTATACCAAAAGAATGCCCCGCCTTACCTCACATTTAACGCATTTGTACTATGGCGGTACTTACGGTAAATGAAACATGATTCTTATCAAGAATAAATACACCTAGTTGTACCTTTTGTCGCCTCACACCAATAAGTCTAGGTGGCAAGATGAGCCGAGTTGGTTTGCTAGCCATTAAGACCATGATGAGGATAGGGAACTGTTGAGAGCTTATGGCATGCTGAGTTGGGTGAGGGATGACAAGACGAGCTGTAGGTCATAGGTGGTCATAATGAAACTAGACCAATGATGGACCAAGCTGAAGTCGACCTTGAGCTCTGCAGATGGGCAAATAGTTGGGAGAGATGCTTAAGTGGGTAGGCAGACTTGTGCCATTCTAAAAGCAAGTTTACATGAGAAGGTCGGTTGTAAGCAAGATGGGTCGAAGCGGACTAGGCCGAGTTATGCTTATTCCTCGCTTTGGTTGGCAAGATAACTACTGGATTTACGGTGGGGTGCCGTGGTTAGAAGTTGTATTGGTATGAAATCGAGTAGAGGGACTGAGAGGGCCCTACCGTGGATTTGGGTCGGCATCAGGTGTAGAAGCCCATCGGCATATCTCTAGCCATGGCTGGTTTGCTGGTAGATATGGATCCGAGTCGGACTGGATCGGACCTAGCCAAGCTAAGAAACCATGATCAGACTATCTTCTTACCTATAAAAAATTTGAGTAATATCGAGCATATATATATATTAATTGTCTTATTTAAATTATTTAATATATATATATATATATTAATTTTGAAATTTATATTTAAAAAAATATAAAAAATTGACTTTATTAAAATAACTTACATAAATTGACTAAGTTAAATTTTAATTTCATATTAAAATTAATTAGAATATCTTAGTTTGTAAACATAATTAATTTTAAATATTAAATCTAAGTCAATTTAATAATTCAAGTCTATAAAATATATTCAAATTAAGTAAGCATAAATTTTATCATTATATATTAAATAAATATATATAGCCATAGTTTATATTTTAAAATGGATATTTAAAATTAAAACATATAATACGTTTATTTATTTATTATGTAAAAAAATATTATAAACAATCATTTAGCAAATTATTATTACTATTAAAACTAAAAATTGCCAAGAGCAATATATATGATTTAATTCATATAAATTAGTGTTTAGTTTGAAAATAATGTATTTAACTATTTAAATGTTTATAATTGATAAATGATCAATTAAATAATTAAACTATGTTTTTATGTACATAAAACATTTTAGACATTATAAAATTATTATGGCCGAGACATATTCTTTTAAATCGTTCTATAGTTCAAAATAATATATTAAATTAAATTAAAATCATTTAATTAATTATTAAATTGTTGATAATATTAAATTATACAAATGCAATGCTAGTATGTATATATAAATGGTGATATGGAGCATATAATAATTTATATGAAATATAATGATACTTGGTGCAGATGAAGTCTATCTGACACACCTCAATCTACGTAGTCTCCTAGATTTCCAAAATCGCTACTCGAAGTTGAAACTTCAATGTATAACTACCTTAATGGAGTAATTTATACTTGGGACGATGAAATATGGGGCTTGGTTATGGATGTTTGAGATAGGCCGCTAGTGCTGTGAAAAAGAGGAACAAAAAAATGAATGAATGTGTATGTTATTTTTAGAGGTAGATGAGGATTTATTTAACTAATCTTCCCACTTATCTCACATCCACACTTATTCATTCAAACTTCGCTCTCCCACCATATATAGCTGGCCCATTTTGATGATGTGGCAACCCACATCATTTTGCAATTATTTATTTGATATTTAACCAATTGAATACAAACCAATAATGTATATAGATGCATACACATAATAATTATATATATACATAGAAATAATTACTAGAAGCATCCATAATAATCAAAGTGCTGCTCCATTTCACCCCAAATATTAAATATACTCATAATTAATATTTCAAACCTAAATATTAATTTATTTATTTAATTTATAACCATTGTAAACTAATTAATTCGGATGGTATTTCGAAGTTTTGATAGACTAAGTTAGCGATTAATATTGAATAATCCAAATATTAATGTTCAAACTTTGTCTTATCTAGCAGTGTGATGGTTTGGTTGAATTAATCGCTTATAGATCTTTTTGATAAAATTCAAAATCATATTTTCTTAAGCGGTACCTTTTAGTAACGAAAATTTACACACATTCTCTTCGTTAACAATATATCACTTTAGGATATATGAATTTTGGTATTGGTAAAAACTCCAGTATTATCCACATTCAACTTGATTAGTCCATAAATAAAGTCTTTGATTCAATAATAATATTTATTATTAATCGTTCTACTCTGGCCAGAGATTTTGACTTTGAGTTGATTACAATTGACCATTACACTATCTTCATACAATTGAGGAGACGAATTCTCTATTGAAAAGTGTTTCACTTCCAATGCTTCAACTAAGATCCAACTACAGTCGCTCAATGGTCGCTATGCCACGATTTAACTATAATCAAAGTGAAGTATCAACATAGAAGTTTAGCGGTGTTCTTAAGTCGAGAGTAACGCATAACATCGCCACATTGAGATTTCCTATTTGATCGAGTTACTATCACCAACAACGAACTCTCGGACGAGTCATTCCATAATTATCCAATAACTACGAATATTCAACCCCTTGGTTCCTGCAATAGTCATGAGTGTTAAACTATTTAACATTTGGAGAGCTTTACGTATTTTTGTCTCAATAGATTTATCGATATCCTTTCTTGAAACATCTTGACCAGGAATATTTAAAACAACATGTTGTTCTATATTATGATAATTTCTCATAATTGGAACTATTTGCAATTATTATCACATAACATGTTATTTAAGAATTTTCATATTAATATACTTTAAATTAACCACTTAATTAATAATATCACAATATAACAAAGTAAACAATGGAAAACAAACATCTTTATTACAAACAAAATTGATTGTAGAGTTAGATATATGTAACAAATTACATAATTTTCCTTATGGTATACCCCTAACACTTTCAATCTTCCACTTGCACTTAGAGCTAATTATGGATTCTCAATCCAATTCCTTTGATTGGTTTACTTAGAACTGATTGATTTAGTCCCTTTATGGAAATATATGCTATATGAGTTTATTACCTACTTTGTCAACCACACCTCTCCGATGCTGATAAAGCATCTTTATCATGTGGAACTTTTGAACCATGTTCCTTAACGTTTAATGAGCTTTATGTTATTTTACGATCTATATCACGATATTGTTTGCACAGAAAAATGCGATATGATTATCTACATTTGGAATCACCCCTAGCTTAGTTATAAATTTATACCCATATATAGACACAAATATATATATATATATACAGCTTTTATTGTGGCAATATTCAAGGCAGTGTACTTAGCCTTTTTGGTTGAATTAGCTAAAACCTCTCATTTGGATTATTTCTAATTTAAAGCTCCTTAACTAAGATTGGACATGAATTTGGATTGACATACTACGCTTGATATCACTTATGAAGTTCTAGTCTGAATACTCCTTCATAAGGAGTTTGTTGTTTTCATAAACATTTCTTTAGTATTTTGTAAATACTCAAGAACATTCTTAACTACCATTTAATGATTTTATCATAGACTTGATATTCCTGTAATACACCAAGTGTATAAGTGAGATCTAATACACTACACAAACATAATATGTGAAGATCCCCAACGTCGATGCATAAGGGATCAACACCATATTTTCTATATTAAACATTTTAATATGTTGTTGTTGTATATAGACTGGTATAATCCCAACATCTTTTTATACCAAGTATAAAAGATGACTTTATTAAATCCTCCATCGATAATAGTATGTTGTTTTCTTATAGTTCTTGAGATATTTTAGTACCTTTTAATATTCTTTCTTACATACAAATGCTTCCTCTACATTTTGATTAAAAATCAAACCATTTGATATTTCTTTCAAAATACTTGTTCAACTTTGATGCTTATTGGATACCATTGTTGTATTCACTTTTGTATCATTTCCAAACATACAGATCATGTTACTGCTTCCACTGACTTCAAGACATTTTGGTTGTTATGTGCAAGGAGTCTCTTTTAAATCATTATTTAGAAGTTATGTTTAAATATCAGTGTGCCAAAACTCAAAATCAAATTGTTCGATAATTGTTATAGAATTTGAATGGACTTAAGCATGTTGGTTAGCGAAATTACTTCACTAGTCTCAACACTTAAAATTAATAAAGCCACTTCCTATTAACTATGCTTTATATAATTCTAACCATATTGGTCTTCCTGAAGACACACATTTCAGGCCAATGGATCATATCCTTTCGGGTACAACTATCAAAATCATATTTTAATAATGTACTTAGAATTCATTCCGAATTTAAAGCATCTCGCCATCTATACAATTCATAGCTTATCGACAACTAAGAAAATTGTTATTGCTAATAATTATTTTTCTCGACATTAATAGAAAGTCATAGTTTCTCTTGAATGCACAAGAATTTTTATTAGACATTCTAATGAGTTGTATCCATTTTAAGCTTGGTTAACTTTATTTCATCTTATGCAATCAATTTCTATCTTCGAAATTTTAGATCGTATCCAAGTCTCTTTTACTACCACTAATTTCAAAAAGCGTTTACAACAAAAATGGTACAAACACCCAATGAAGTAATGGATATGAAAATTATCAAGAAAAGAATTAGAAATAGCAAAGAATAACACATAATTTTTATAGTGGTTTGGAAAATACTGCTTCCTATTTCCACTTAATCTTTGTTATTTGATTTCTGTGGCTTTTTACAAACTATGTTATTATGGATCATGGCAAAGTCAAGAAATATAGAAATGAAGAGAACGGTCCTTTTTCCAAGTGCTCTCCACCTCTATTTATAGGAGAAAACCACCGAAACAATATCTAAAAATTACTCCATACGTTTTACGAGCCATGCATGTCATCCTAGAAAAGTTCCACAATGCTTCATGGGTCTAAACCAATTCATGGCTTATGGATCGGTACCAAATTGACTTGGGGTCAGACTCGAGGAGTTTGAGTGTTTGCTTTGGGCTTGACTTGAGTATTTCCCGAGGTTGCCATGCTCGAGTTTTCTTTGATTGATCTGAGTCCGACCTAAGGAATTTGTGTGCCTGCTCCAAGTCAACTCGGTACCGACCTTAAAACCCCGATTCAAAAATGCGACTTTCCAGTTTTTTAACTATTTTCAGCTATTTTTTTATATTCCCTTTTTTAACCTTTTTACGATGTTTCCCAATACCTTGGGTCATTTCTTTGTTGTTTGCTCGTCCAATTCATCGTTTAAGTCGGTTCGAAGACTGCGGAAAATTCAGCCATGATACTTCCCCTCAAAGCATGCCTTAAGGCGTGCTTTGCTCCATAATAAATATTAAAGTCGATAAATCACCAACAGTTAACTTCTCTGGCTATTAACTGATCGAACCGTAGTAAATTATCTGGTTCCTTCGAATTCACCCGTAAATCAAAGGTCGTTCCAGACCGCCATAGCTAAGGACCTAAGTCCTTGCTTGATTGTTAATCACAAATCATCATCATCACGTGTTCTTCCAAAACTATCATATCATATATTGTATATTGCAAATAAAAATCATCCCATGTTCATCGAGGAGTGAAATGTCATATATTGAAATCACTATCGTCCTGGGTTCGCCTAGGTTTAAGTTATCATATCGTAAATCAATATTAGGATTAGGTAATCAAAGTTCAATAAATATGAAAGTTCGTTGCCACTGGTTAGGGCATTGCATATAAATCATCCAGTATCACCTAGTATCCCATTATACACAAGTCCAACTGAATTGAGGCAATAATGTAATCTGATAATCCTTATCATATTGTTCCAAAGTCAAGTGGCATTCCAACCCAAAGTATAATTTTTGATTTCTTTGGATTGTGTAATCAATGACTAATCCAATTCCTAATCTCTCCAGATCGTTAGTTTTATCTTGGATCTCTCCGAATCGTTATTTTTATCATCGATCTCTCTGGATCGTTAGTTCTATCATCAATTTCTTTGGATTGTTAGGTTTATCCTTGATCTCTCCTGATCGTTGGTTCATGTTGAGCCCAAGATTCGCTTGCTCTCTAATGAGGGGACCTAACGACCGAGCAAGTCCATCTGCTCACTATCTGGTGATGAGACTTACTTCTTATAGTTTATTGCCCTGTCTCTCCAGTCAAGAGAATCGCGTCCTATCAGTTCATAGATCAATGTCAAGTGGTAACTAGTCTCCATTAGTGTTTCGAAATCAATATCAATAATCATGTTCAAGTGATTTTTAAAATCATGCATACATTCATAGAATTCAAATTCAAACATCACAACATTTGTCCTATTAAGCACTACAACTAGACATTCGACTCAGAGCATGTCTAGAGACTTATCGAGGTCTCACACATTGACCTAGATCCAAGGCCGCTTCCAGACGCATTTGCCACAAATAGTGGTTGCCCCTGCTGTACCGCTGTAGTATAGTTTCTTACATAATGTTATAACCGATTTTTCCAAACCTTCTCTTCAATCAAATCTCACAAGTGCCTACATTCATTTTTCTCATGCCCATCCAGCTCATGGAACTGGCAAAACTTTTCATATCTTTCCTCTCGATCCATGGGTTCTCTCTTTGCTGGTTTCCAATAGGGAACCTATCCTCCAACATCTAGGTAAATCCTCTACAGGGTTTTAGACAACTCTTTGTAAGAAGTGAATTTTGGTTCCTTCCTCTGTAGCTTAGATCCTCCAAAGTTACCATCAATCTTCTGCTTTCCTTTGCCTTTTACATATCCTTCTTTGGATGGTCCTTCATCATCCACAACATTAATCTAAGCATTTTATGCTTCAACATCCTCTAGACGCAAGCATCTATCAGCCATATGGTAGAACTCTATGAGGTCTGCCACCGAATCCCTTTCTAAAGCAATCATAAAATCCACTTTGCTAGCAACTTTCGAAACAGCAGCCATCAGAACCACCCATAGGTTCGACTTATGAACTACAGTGGTGCCGCGTTAAACCTAGTCAAATAATGTAACAACCCGCATATTTTACGATTGTATATTTAAATGTTTTATTTAAATATAGCATCGTTAATCGGATTAAAGTCCAAAATGTTACTTTTTGTAAACAATTGAATTGGGACTCGAGACCACTTCTATTGAGTCCAAAATGGCGTTTACAACTTTTTTGAGTATAAACATTGATATGATTGGAGTTGAGTAGAATTTTGCTATTTTTCTATTTTGGGCTTTGGGTTTGGGTTTCAGCCCACTAACCCAACTTAATACCCTAACACCTCTACTCTTCATTCATTCTACTCCTCATTTCCTAACACTCTCAAGCTAAAGTAAAAATGAGGGAAAAGATAGGAAATTAAAATTCCTAAACCCTATTTTGATTAGGAAATACAAATTTAAGTCCAAAATCAAAGGGAAACTTAGGTAAGCATCCTCTTCTTCTTCTCCATCTCAATCTCTCTCCAATTTCAGAAATTTCCTATAACCTAACTTAGGAAATATTTACTTATGATCTTAGATTGGAGCTTCTAGAGTTGAAGTTGAAGAGTGGTTGATCTTTCCTTTGTTTTAAAATCTTCTCATTCGTTGTTTTTGGGTTTAAAGGTGAGTTCTTTAATTCACATCTATGTCTATAACTTTCATTGTTGTTAGGTATGAATTCCTAACATTTATTCATGTTCATTTGCTTTTGATTTGAATTGATTTGGTGAATTTTCCAAATTTTGGTGTTTTGAAGTCAAAATCTTTAAAGATCCTATCTTGGATATTTGGACGTGTTATTCAGGGTGTATCGAAGAGCCTATAGGACTGGGTTGTCGCTTGGCATAAATCTCTAGCCTCCGTCGCTCGTCTGATCGCTTCCGAATCATTTTGGCCATCATTGGCCTACGCAAATTGTTGCCCAGAAAAGGCAACCAGACGTCTGGTTGTAAGGTCCAGACGTCTGGTTTGGGCAACAGATTAAAAAAAATACGGCAGAAAAGAAAAAAATGGCAGAGACTTGGACCAAACGTCTGGTCCAAACCTACCAGACGTCTGGTTAGTTTTCAGACGTCTGGTTAGAGTTCAGACGTTTGGTAGTTTTCTGGAATATTTCAAGAACCCAAATCCAGACGTCTAGATGAACCCCTAGACGTCTAGAACTGCCAATTCTGCCTATTTGGGCTGTTTTTGATTGGATTTCCAATTTTAGTCGATTTTTGTCGATCCGGTTAGTTGTTATCACTTATTATCGACTTTGATGACTTCTTTCTTTGGATTTTGAGGAATATCCATTTGATGGATTTGATATCGATTTTTATGGATTTAATTCACATTGTCGCATGTGAATTTTTGGTGATTGATTGTTTTTACAATCATTTTTGTGATTTGTCACTTTAAAACACAAAGGTTTCGATACTAGTAGTAAATACTAAAACTCTTTCATTAAAACATTTTCGACACTATTTTAAATATAAAGCTCGCTTTTAAAACCGTTTTCCAATCTATTAGTATATACAAACATTTACCTCATTTGTATGAGAAATCTAATTAAACGGCTTAGCAAAACAAGTGGTATGAAACGCTTGCGTTTACTTCGTCGGTTAATTCTTGGACTTGTTCGATTGAACTCTCATGACAATTTTCGAGTGGAAATCTACAATTTATTTGTAAATATTTAAGTTAAGCTAGTGGTTATGGGTCATGAAGCTAAACTCATGTATTTACTAGCTTAGTGTAATTTACACTTGTCGATCATTGATGATCATTTTGTGATTTAGACTAGCAATGTGCGATGTCTCTTTGTTTGTGTAAGGGACTAAAAACCCCGTTTGTGGAGCTTCGGTTCAAATTGGTGGGGTAGCGACCCATGGTCTTCGGGCCGTTTGTGGAGTTTCGGCTCAAACTTGATGGTTAGCGACCATGGAATAGCGTTCCGTTTGTGACACATGTGTTGGTGAGTTTTCATGTTTCCGTTTGTGATAGGCCTCCTCCTTTGTGTTTTCTGGATTTCTGGTCGTTGATTTCTAGAATTTGTGTTTCACCAATTTAGATGATATGCATTGATAAGCTCTATCAATATTTATGTTTTGGTGAATAATTTAAAGAATATGACATTCTTTTTAGTGTTTGAGAATATTTGAGATGTTGTATGATTTTTGTTGTTATCTGATGTATACTTGTCACAGTGTGGCATTATTGTTATCATACGTTTTTGTCATATCTCTTACCCTATCTCATTTTATATGATATTTATAGCTAGACTGATCCATTTATTATCTACTTCTTAAATAGTCAAACCGAGGTATTTCAGGTGCTTCTGCTTGACTTCTTATCAGGGTCCGTCACCTAACTTTTGGCTAACTACTTTAGCTTAGTAGTTTTTGTTATTTTACATTCGAGATAGAGACTCCTTGATGTATACATATTCTTTTGCTAGCACTTGTACCTATTCTTTTGTTATGTAGTGGATCTTGTATGACCACTATTTTGATGTACACTTTTATCTGTTATATTCATATCTGTTTCCGCCTTTGTGATATGAATATATGTGACTGATTTGTGTTATGCTTATTTCTATATTTGTTTCCGAAGCCCACATAGCCACTGTGTAGTAGCTTTGAGTTTGTATTTGATATGTCGGATTTCCTCTTGAAAAGAAATTATCATACTATCTGACATATCGGTACTCGCACAAAGCAATTACACAGATGGTCGCTCCTCAACAGCCTTATTCTTCGTGCTAGTTGACGGCATTACCCAGTAGTGTCCTTGTCTAGTGTGAGTAGAGGTGGGGCGTCACAGCTTGGTATCAGAGCCAAACTTCGGAACAATGTAGAATATTCTAGCAAGGATCGTTGTCCTAAGTCTTTCTTAGGAGTCGTGCCTTAGGATTTATCCGAGTCTTAGGACCCGTTCTATCCTATTTCCTGTTATGATGCCTTGTTTTATCAATCAAGTTTGTTTGATATTCATTCTGAGAATAACATTTTTCCTCTTCTTTCTTTCTTTCTTAAAGAAGAGAGATGGTTAGACCAGGCCGTCCCAGCACTGGTCAATCCAGTGCTACTCCTCGAGATGGAGTATTTATGTCTATCCAGCAGCTCTTAGATCTTGTGAAGAATGCTCAAGCTGTCGGACCCATTCCAGAGCCTACTCATCATAAATCTGGGTTTGCACGCTTGTGCAGTGATTACACCAACTTGGGTGGAAGGCCTTTCAAGGGTTCCTAAAGCGTTATAGAAGTCCAAGCTTGGCTTAGAACATGCGATCACATCTTTTCCCGCATGAATCTTATTGATCTACATCGAGTCCAAGTGGCTTCTAGCATGCTCCAGGAGAGAGCATTAGATTGGTATGAGCTTTTGATTTATGAAATTATTGAAGCGGATCTTACTTGGGAGCAATTCTGGGAAAGGTTTGAGTTAAAGTTTGTGCTGGAAGTTGAAAAGGTATCTTTAGCTCGACGCTTTATCGACCTTGTTCAAGGTGAATCTTCTGTGACCGACTATGTCACATCTTTTGAATCTCTTTCTAAATATGGTGTCGAGTATATTAATACCCCATTGAAGAAAAATCAGAGGTTTGTCTATGGGTTGAATAAGAACCTCAAAAAGCCATTACTCCTGAAACTAGAAGTTTCTTTCGATCAGCTGGTTGATATCGCTCTTCGACTCGAAGAGGCCGATAAAGAAAGTGATGTTGAAGTTGTGGGTGCCAAACAAAACATCAATAAGAAGAGGCCATTTAAGTTCAAGCCTTATCCCAACAAGAAAGGGAAGCAAGCAAGTTCAGTAGTAAAGACTCCTACCTATAGTCGTGGAGAATGTTACAATTGTGGTTCTAAGGACCATTATGCAAACAAGTGTCCAAAGCCCCTTACTTGTCGCTATTGCAAAAGTTCAGGTCATAATATATCTTCATGTCCTAAACTTCAAAGCAAGAAGGAAGGGAAGCTAAATGTTGTGCAAGCCCCTAGTAATACTTCTCTTGGTCAAGGTATTTCTCATTCTATCCTTGATGGCATTATTATATTTCGTGATCTTCCTATTCGAGTTCTTTTTTATACGGGTGCATCTCACTCTTTTATATCAAAAGAACTTGTTGATGCTTTGTTTTTGAATGTTATTGGCTTGATGACTTCATTGAGAATTGCGAATCCGGTTGGTGGATCCGCAACACTCAGTTTACTTTGTAAAGATGTCGAAATTATTTTATGTGATTATGCTTTCCGAGCTGATTTGCATGTTATGCGTTACCTAGGTTTCGGAATGATTTTGGGGATGGATTGGCTTAACCGTTATGAAGCCCATATCCTATGTCCTGAGCGGACTGTATATCTTCGACATCCTCAATCTGTTAAGAATATTTCTCTTGTTCTTAAAGATTCAGATTCCAATTCGGGAGCATCCTTATATTCTCTAAATCCTCATGATGACGATAATGATGATGAAGATGTCATTTCCCTCATTCACATTGTTCGTGAATTTCCCGACATATTTGAGCTCATTTTAGGATTACCACCTAAGTGAGCAGTTGAGTTCAGAATTAATCTAATCCCTAGAGCTCTACCTATTACTCATCCTCCTTATCGTATGTCCAATAAGGAAAATGAGGAGATGCGTAAACAATTATCCGAATTGGAAGGAAAACAGTTTATTCGTTCTAGTTCCTCTCCATGGGGAGCTTCGGCTATTTTTGTGAAGAAATATGATGGTACAGTCAGGCTTTGCGTTGACTACCGCAAGCTTAATGATCTCACCATCAAGAATAAATATCCCTTACCTCGGATTGATGATTTATTCGATTAACTTAGTGGTGCTAGAGTCTTTTACAGTTAGACTTAGCAACCGGTTTTCATCAGCTCCGTATTGTAGAGGATAGCATTCCTTTGACGTCGTTCTGTACTCGTTATGGATCTTAAGAATGGCTTGTTATGCCATTTGGTTTAACGAATGCTCCGGCTTATTTCGTTGACCTTATGAATCGAGTTTTCAAAGACTTCCTCGATCGATTTGTTCTCATCTTTATCGATGATATTCTTGTTTATTCTAAAACCGAGGAAGTGCATGAAAAACATCTTCGGATTGTGTTGGAAACTCTTAGGAGCAACCAATTGAAAGCAAAATTTTCTAAATGCCACTTTTGGCAATCTCGTGTGAAATTTTTGGGGCATATTATTTCTGAGTCAGGAATTTCCATGGATCCTTCCAAGGTTGAAGTGATTCAAAATTAGAAGAGACCGGAGAGTGTGACGGAAATTCGTAGCTTCCTTGGATTGGCGGGCTATTACCGTCGGTTCATAAAATACTTTTCTAAAATTTCCGTGCCTCTTACTAGTTTGACAAAGAAGGGAGTTAAATACATCTAGTCAGACAAATGTGAAGCTGCTTTTCAGAAACTAAAAGAACTCCTTTTCGATGCTCCTATTCTTGTGATTCCCGAAGGGAACCAAGACTTTATTGTTTATACCGATGCTAGTCGTGTTGGTTTGGGAGCCGTTCTCATGCAAAGGGAACGTGTTATCGCTTATGCTTCTAGGCAATTGAAGCCTGCCGAGACTAGATATGCTACTCATGATTTAGAGCTCGCAGCTATTGTTTTCGCCCTTAGAATTTGGCGTCATTATCATTTGGGAGAGAAATTTGTTCTCTACACCGATCATAAATCTTTGAAGTATTTATTTTCTCAAAAGGAACTTAATTTGCTTCAACAATGTTGGCTCGAGTTCCTTGCATCTTATGATCTTGATATTCTCTATATTCCTGGAAAGGGTAATCGTGTTGCCGATGCCCTTAGTCGTAAGCAATAAGCGGTTGTTTTCACGATGATATCCGAATGGAATGATCTCAAGACTTTGTCCACTAGTGAGATTCAAGATTGTAAATCCGATTCATGTTCATCTCTTGTTTTATGTACCCTTGAGGCTCATCCATCCCTTTTAGACCGAATCCTTGAAGCTCAAAAGCAAGATCCCAAATTGGCTCTTCTTAGCCAAAGTTGTAGGGATAAAAATAAGGTTGATGGTTTGAAAGACTTCGATGTTGATGCTCGTGGAGGTATTCAAAAGTTTGGTAGACTTATTGTGCTAAACATTTGTGATCTTCGTAAAGACATTTTAGAAGATTTTCATCGTTCTAAATTTACCATTCATCCCGATAGTAGGGAAATGTACGCGGACATGAAGCGACTTTATTATTGGAATGGAATGAAATCTGATATTGCTAACTTTATTAAGAATTGCTATAAGAAATGTTTTGGTTAACGTAAGGTCAAAACCCGACATGTTTATTTGTGGCGTGGTCTTACGAGATACCCTTGATTGCAAAGGATTTTGAAAACTTTAATAATCCAATTGAGTGTGTTTTCTCATGCTGGTTTTCAAGACTGACTTGGGTATTATTTTACTGTAATGCTCGGGTCAGACCGAGTATTATAGATTTTCAGGTTAGGACGTTCTGGAGTTCATGAGACGAGCTGGATGGCAGAGACGTATGAAGTATATTCCACTGTGTATTTGAGATTGTAGTGATTGTATTCTGGGACAAGTTGTTACAACTGTCCAGTTTTGTTGTACTCTGATATATTGTATGTAATTCGACATTTGCAGCTTTCTTGTGTAAATGCTGCTATTTGTATATTATATTTTGATCCGCTGCGAATGTGAGATTTTGTGTTTTGTTTTCTGTTTCTACTTCTACCTCTTTTCTTCTTAACCCTAACAATCTGGAATTTTTGGTGTTCGAATGCTCGGCGCTTCTACAGTGAAGGTATTAGTGTCAAATTTCGGGGTCGAAAATTTTGGGTCGTTACAGTTGCATAACTTGCTAACTCATAAAGGCCGAGCATCAAAGGCCCGGTGGGTTATTGCAACCTTTAGACATTCCTGTTTGGAAGTGGGATCAAGTCTCTATGGACTTTATTGACGGTCTTCCCCGTTCTCATTCGGGTCATGATAACCTATTGGTGATAGTAGATAGACTTACAAAATCCACCCATTTTCTTCCCGTTCGGTCCAATTGGACCGTACCTCTTTTGGCTAAACTCTATGTCAAAGAAATTGTTAAATTGCATGGAATCACTACTTCTATTATTAGCGATCGTGATCCATTATTTACTAGTAGATTTTGGAAAGGTCTTCATAAAGATTTGGGAACAAACCTTAATTTTAGCACCGCTTATCATCCTCAGTCCGATGGACAAACAGAGCGTGTGAATCAAACTCTTGAAGGTCTCCTTCGTGCATGTGTTCTTGATTTTGGTGGAAGTTGGGAAGATCATATTTCTCTTGTTAAGTTTTCCTATAATAATAGCTTCCAATCTAGTATTGGTATGACACCTTTCGAGGCACTCTATGAAAGGCCATGCTGATCTCCCTCTTGTTGGCTTGAGGCCGGTGAAAAGCTGGTTTTAGGTCTAGATTTTATTCGTGATGCCATAGAAAAGATTGACCTTATTCGTCATAGGATGAAAGAAGCTCAAAGTAGACAAAAATCCTATGCCGATAACCGAAGAAGGAAATTAGAATTTTCTATGGGAGATTTGGCATTCATTCGTGTTTCACCTATGAAGGGTGTTGTGCATTTCATTCGATCGGTAAAATTAGCACCTCGATATATTGGTCCATTTCCCATCACCGAACGCATTGGTTCCGTGGCTTATCGCCTTTTGTTACCAGCTCAATTTTCTGCTATTCATGACGTATTCCACGTCTCTCAACTACGGAAATGCCTTAGAGATTCCGATTCTATTCTTGAGCCTGGTGTTATTGAAGAACTTGAAGTTTGGCCTAATTTGACTTATGAGCAACATCTTATTCGTATCATTGCTAAGGAGGTTAAACGCCTTCGAAATAAAGATGTTCCTCTTGTGAAAGTTCAATGGTCCTCAAATCCTAAGGATTGCTCTTGGGAATCCAGAGAATTCATCAAGCGAACACACCCGTACTTACTCTCTCGTGCTCCTTAAGGTGAACTTCTCATTTCAAAATTTCTTCTTTTTTTGTTGTTATGCCTTAGTATGGTTGTTACTTTTTATTTTATTCTTAAGTATTGCGAGGACGCAATTTCTTTAAGGAGGTGAGTCTGTAACTACCCGCATATTTTACGATTGTATATTTAAATGTTTTATTTAAGTATAGCATCGTTAATCGGATTAAAGTCCAAAATATTACTTTTTGTAAACAGTCGAATTGGGACTCGAGACCACTTCCATTGAGTCCAAAATGGCGTTTACAACTTTTTTGAGTATAAACATTGATATGATTGGAGTTGAGTAGAATTTTGCTATTTTGGGCTTTGGGTTTCAGCCCACTAACCCAACTTAATACCCTAACTCCTATACTCTTCATTCATTCTACTCCTCATTTCCTAACACTCTCAAGCTAAAGTAAAAATGGGGGAAAAAAATAGGAAATTAAAATTCCTAAACCCTATTTTGATTAGGAAATACAAATTCAAGTCCAAAATCAAAGGGAAGCTTAGGTAAGCATCCTCTTCTTCTTCTCCATCTCAATCTCTCTCCAATTTCAGAAATTTCCTATAACCTAACTTAGGAAATATTTGCTTATGATCTTAGATTGGAGCTTCTAGAGTTGAAGTTGAAGAGTGGTTGATCTTTCCTTTGTTTTAAAAGCTTCTCATTCGTTGTTTTTGGGTTTAAAGGTGAGTTCTTTAACTCACATCTATGTCTATAACTTTCATTGTTGTTAGGTATGAATTTCTAACATTTATTCATGTTCATTTGCTTTTTATTTGAATTGATTTGGTTAATTTCCAAATTTTGGTGTTTTGAAATCAAAATCTTTAAAGATCCTATCTTGGATATTTGGACGTGTTATTCGGGGTGTATCGAAGAGCCTATAGGACTGGGTTATCGCTTGGCATAAATCCCTAGCCTTCATCGCTCGTCTGATCGCTTCCGAATCATTTTGGCCATCATTGGCCTAGGCAAATTGTTGCCCAGAAAAGGCAACCAGACATTTGGTTGTAAGGTCCAGACGTCTGGTTTGGGCAGCAGATGAAAAAAAAATATACGGCAGAAAAGAAAAAAATGGCAGAGACTTGGACCAGACGTCTGGTTAGTTTTCAGACGTTTGGTTAGATTTCAGACGTCTGGTAGTTTTCTGGAATATTTCCAGAACCCAAATCCAGACGTCTGGATGAACCCGAGACGTCTGGAACTGCCAATTCTGCCTATTTTGGGCTGTTTTTGATTGGATTTCCAATTTTAGTCGATTTTTGTCGATCCGGTTAGTTGTTATCACTTATTATCGACTTTGATGACTTCTTTCTTTGGATTTTTGGGAATATCCATTTGATGGATTTGATATCGATTTTTATGGATTTAATTCACATTGTCATATGTGAATTTTTGGTGATTGATTGTTTTTACAATCATTTTTGTGATTTGTCACTTTAAAATACAAAGGTTTCGATACTAGTAGTAAATACTAAAACTCTTTCATTAAAACGTTTTCGACAGTGTTTTAAATATAAAGCTCGCTTTTAAAACCGTTTTCCAATCTATTAGTATATACAAACCTTTACCTCATTGGTATGAGAAATCTAATTAAACGGCTTAGCAAAACAAGTGGTATGAAACGCTTGTGTTTACTTCGTCGGTTAATTCTTGGACTTGTTCGATTGAACTCTCGTGACAATTTTCGAGTGGAAATCTACAATTTGTTTGTAAATATTTAAGTTAAGCTAGTGGTTATGAGACATAAAGCTAAACTCATGTATTTACTAGCTTAGTGTAATTTACACTTGTCGATCATTGATGATCATTTTGTGATTTAGACAAGCAATGTGCGATGTCTCTTTGTTTGTGTGGGGGACTAAAAACCCCGTTTGTGGAGCCTCGGTTCAAATTGGTGGGGTAACGACCCATGGTCTTCGGGCCGTTTGTGGAGCTTCGACTCAAAATTGATGGTTAGCGACCATGGAATATCGTTCCATTTGCGACACACATGTTGGTGAGTTTTCATGCTCCCGTTTGTGATAGGCATCCCCCTTTGTGTTTTCTGGATTTCTGGTCGTTGATTTCTAGAATTTGTTTTTCACCAATTTTGATGATATGCATTGATAAGCTCTATCAATATTTATGTTTTGGTGAATAATTTAAAGAATATGACATTCTTTTTAGTGTTTGAGAATGTTTGAGATATTATATGATTTTTGTTGTTATCTGATGTATACTTGTCACAATATGGCATTATTGTTATCATACGTTTTTGTTATATCTCTTATCCTATCTCATTTTATATGATATTTATAGCTAGACTGATTCGTTTATTATTTCTTCTTAAATAATACTCGGGTCAGACTGAGGTATTTTAGGTGCTTCTGCTTGACTTCTTATCAGGGTCCGTCACCTGACTTTTGGCTAACTACTTTAGCTTAGTAGTTTTTGTTATTTTACATTCGAGATAGAGACTCCTTGATGTATACATATTCTTTTGCTAGCACTTGTACCTATTCTTTTGTTATGTAGTGGATCTTGTATGACCACTATTTTGATGTACACTTTTATGTGTTATATTTATATCTGTTTCCGCCTTTGTGATATGAATATCTATGACTGATTTGTGTTATGCTTATTTCTATATTTGTTTCCGAAGCCCACATAGCCACTGTGTAGTAGCTTTGAGTTTGTATTTGATATGTCGGATTTCCTCTTGAAAAGAAATTGTCATACTATCTGACATATCGGTACTCGCACAAAGCAATTACACATATGGTCGTTCCTCAACAGCCTTATTCTTCGTGTTAGTTGACGGCATTACCCAGTAGTGTCCTTAGCTAGTGTGAGTATAGAGGTGGGGCGTCACAAATAACTTCCTATGTGAAACATCCTAGAATTTTACCGTTTTAATTTTTGAATATTTAATTAATTTTAAATATTTAAATAATCGACGTTTAGAAGTATAAGTAACTTATATTCAAATATAGGGGTTATTTAAATATTTGAATTATCAATTAAATATTAGAATGATGAATTTCATATTAAATTAGATATTAATTAAATGGATTTAATAGCCTTAATTTACTCCTTTTAATTAATAAATAATAATGGTAAATTCATTCTGTAACTTTATTTATAATAATAAATAGTTCGAATAAACAACAAGAAAATCAATTGTTAATGAACGACTTGATTTTTATTATAATATTTTTAATTAAATTTATGTGATTTTTTCCATAATTTTTTATTTGGAAAATATTTAAATCATCGTTTGATGATTTTACGGCAAACGACAATACCTTTGAAATTTCACAAAATTAAATAATCTGCGTATTTTATTGTTTGTTCGTGATCGTATCACATTATGGTGCATGATCGTATTTTTATTTCTGTCGTTCGCGGTTCATACATGTACGGAACATTGGGTAACGGAATACCGCAAAACTCTTTTTTTCAAAATCATTTTAAATCAAAATCACAATTCGAATTAGTCAACTAATCTTAATAATGTTGATGGATATGATGGTGGATTGAAAAATTGGGTTAGCTTGAGAAATTTGTTTAACGTATTGTTGAACTAAAGCATATGGTTTTGGTTGATAAAATCAAAACAAATCTAACACTCAACCCATATATTTTCATTTTCCTTTTCTACTTTTCTTTCTCCTTCATCTTTCCCATTTTCATTTCCAATGAAAGCAAAACATGGCCGTATATTCAAAATTTAAACTCGAATCATCCTCGTAATGAAAATACATAAAACAAATTGTTTTGACCTCGTATCGATAAGATCTCTAATCCTATGTACTTTTGGTTATGTGCGTCATCATTTTGGTGATTACCTATTTATCAAGGGCTTTTGAAGAAACTAGTGTTTTATATTGATGAAGATCTAGGCAGCTATTGGTGAATCAATAGGTAGATTAGGTTTCCAATGACGAAGAGCAGCTTCCCCCTCAATTTCGACATGACCGAGCCTTCCTAAGTGAAAGCAACAATTCACATGGCTATTCGGAGATTCCCAGGTCATGACTCATGGGGTTCGTTTGAGCTTCAATCGGATGGTGCAAGGAGGTGGAGTTCACGGAGAAGAGCGTGATGGAGGTGGTGTGGCGTCGAATCATCGTGCATCCGAGGAGTTTGGGGTGGTTAAAGGTTCGGCTATGAGGTCCGTTGAGCATTATTTGTTTTTGGAGGGAAACTAATTTAGTATTTAGGAAGAAGAGTTGATACTTGGGTTAAGGTGTTAATTAAGTAATTATTTTTATTTAATTATTTAATTAAATTAGAATATTATAGAATTAATATCTTGCTCATACGAGGTTGGTTTCGGACGTGGTTAATTGCATTGGACTCATATCAATATTGTTTACACATTGGAATTGGATTTGTGGAATTTGGAGCTAATAGAATTTTGGGCTAAAGACCAAACCGAAACACGAAAGCGTCGGAATTTCAATGAGTTTACTCACCTTTAAATAAATTATAGATATGCTACTCATGATTTATATTGTTGTTTGATTATTCGTTTGGATTTAAATTCCTGCACCAAAAAGCGGATGGCATAAATAACCGTTTTGTTGTAGGGAACAAAGATAAAAGGAAAGTCGGAGTATACGTAGCCAATAGGTCACTACAGAACACTTCGAAATACACATAAATATGTGTGATTTACCGGGGACTTATGTAGAGGGAGCCTAAGGGGTTTCTCACCAATATTTATTTATTTCTATTCTTATGTAGCTTATATTGATATTTGGTTGAAATATTTGTGACATACTGTTTGATTATGAATGTGTCGTTATAGCGATCATCGTTGTTTCGTCATGGATGAATACCATCCCATTAAACCCTTGTGTGTTGAATTCGAGCTTATATTTTCACAAAATAAATGTTTGGTCGTGGTTTGCACTTCGAAAGTTGTTTAAAGCTATATTTTCAAATATCTTCTGAATTTTGGAAAATAAATGATAAGTGTTGATTAAAATTTATAAAATGAGTTGTAAATTTAACTAATTATATGTTTGGGGTAATAAACCCTGTTTAAAATTTATAAAGAGATTATAAATTTGATTTATTATCCTTTGAGATAATTAATGTTGTTTAAATTTATGAAATATTATAAATTGGATTTATCTATCTTTTAGGATAATTAAAGTTGTTTTAAATTTATAAAGGTTATTCACCTTAAATATTTTGTAAATTCTCTTCAAATAGATATGTAAGGATTGTATAAGTTTTTAAAGGAATTTAAGGGTTAAAATATATTTTAATTATTATTTAATTATAATAAAGTTAATTAATAAATTTATTAGCGATGTTTAAAGTTAATTAACTAATTTGATAAAAGTGGTTAAAAGTTAAAGTTAATTAACTGATTCAATGAAAGTGATTAAAGTTAATTAACCGATTTAATAAAGGTTTTAAATTTAATTAATTATTTCAATAATTATATTTAAAGTTAATTAATCATTTTAATAAATGATGTGTGAAGTTGATTAATTGATTTAAATAAAGGTATTTAAAATTAATTATCTGATTTAATAAAGGTGTTTAAAGATAATTGATTTATTTATTAAAGGAGATAAAGTTAATTAATTCCCTTGGGATAATTAATTGGGTTTTTGATTTATAAAAATATTTTAATTGATTTATTATCTTCCGGGATAATAAATGTCGTTTGAAATTTATAAATGCTAGTTTATAAATGGGCGAATCTTTTAAAAAATATATTTTAAAAGAATATTTTTAAATTGTTTTAAAAATATTTGTGATGTGAAAACCAAGAACAAGCTCGGATTTTAAAAGTTTAAAAGTTTGATCCGGTTACAGAAAAGACAAGAAATTTTAACTTTCGTAAACGGTATCGCTTATATGAAAAGGATTTAGTCATACTCTTAGCACTAAACATTGAGCTATGGATACCCGTTTCTGTCTCGAAGGTTAAAACTATTGTCAAGGTAATGCCTAGAGGTAACACTACCTTAACTTGCCCGACTTCATTTTCAACCAAGAAATAGTATAAGTTTGAAATCGATGAGTGGTGATAAGAATATGAGATTTAATTTACATATACAATTATTTTGAATATTCTCGATAGTTTATTATCGATTCAGTTTTCTTCTTTGTGTATCGTTAGTTTAAGACGATTTGTTGCTCTTTTGAGCCTTGATATCCTTTGTCGGAAATGACGAAAACCAAAGAGGGAGTGGAAGCCAAGCTATGTGGGTTTGCTCCTATTTGGGTATCTTCACATCTACTCTAGATTGGATTCGATGGTATGTGCGCAGAGATGTGAAATACTCGGATTCTCAATAAAGGTTGGCGGGGTCCTGCTTGGACATGTTCGAGGGCCATCGTAGTTCACAAGTATATTTTTAGAGTATACTTTCGGTGAGGGGGGTGCACCCTCCTAGTCATTGTTGAAAAAAAAATTTCCTTATTGATTCAAATCTTTGAATTATTTTCTTAATTGCATCGAGTAGTGACTGGAGCTCTTCTCGATTTTTAATTATTTGTGCTCATTCTTTAAGTTTGGATTTTGACCTTGTTTATACTCTTTCTTTCAAGTTTGGGCTTTGTTTAATTTTATTTCCATTCTTTCTTGCATGGATGTTGTTCTTGCGAGGTAAAAACCCTTTCCATGTTAGCAGCGTGGTCTTATAGAATTATTATATGTTCATCATATTACTTAAATTTTCTCACGCTGGTATTTCCAGACTGATCCGGGTGTTATTTTATTATAATGCTTGGATCAGACCGAGTATTTTCTAGGTTATCGTTGGTGTGACATGGAGCACATGGAGTAGAGGGGATGTTCACTTGTTATAGTATTTTATTTTCCGCTGTATTATTATATATACCCACCAACAATTGTAAGGTTAGGAAGTTATAATTTTCTAGGCTGATAAGGTTTGTTTTTAACTTTGACATACCATGTATTTTAGAGTGACAACTTTTATTGTTTTTTTTATAGTATACGCTGTCGTTCCGCTGTAAGATTCTGTTTCTTACGTTCTTTTTCTTTTTACCCAAACATTCTGCCTTTCCGACGATTGGATGTTCGGCATTGGAATATCGTGGATGTATTTGGTGCCTACTTTTGATGGATGAAAAGGTAGGTCGTTACATTTGGAATCAGATTTGAAGGTTAAGCAAGAACCTTGGCTTTGATAGTGTATGACTTATTAGAGATAGGGTAAGTGACACCCTAGAATGAGTTTGAGAGTATTATATACACGAGAGCGTATTTGTTATTGTTACAAAAACGTATTGTGTTAATTGGTCTATTGAGTTGTTTATGAATTCTGGTCAAGACGTGGGATGCCATGGTGTCGATAGGGATTGCTAAACTCTCGAACAAGGAAAACTGATGCGATATTAATTTTTGAAAATTTGGTAAATGAAATAATTTACCAAGGATTATATACTTTATGTATATAGAGGAATAATTTTCAAATTTATATAATTATTCATATTGTTTGTTTGGTAATGATAATGATTATTTATTATCATTATCGTTTTATTTTTCATGCTCAGATAGCTTAGGAGCATTGACTATTGTTTATTGATTGTCAATTAATGCTCAACCAGTTTATGGACATTTATTATTTTGATAATTATAAGTGTATTAAAAACGAACCCCTTGTGAATTAAGTTTCACAATTTGACTATAAGGTGTTCGGTGAAATTGTTAAGTTTAAAGTCATCTTTTAATAGATTTGTTTAATACAATCTAAATGGTAAGATAAGACATTTAGTGGATAAATATTTGAGAAAATTTTGTTATAATAAAGGAAAGCTATTATAATATAAGAAATTTTTTAAAGGTACATTTTATATGAGGCTGGTATGTATAAAATGATTTATATGATTTATAAATGGTGTCTTATAAGTAAAAAAAGAGTTTTTGAGAATTTAGATCCTGGTGGTGTTTGAAATAATTTCAAAAGGATTTGAGCAGGTAATGGTAATATTACTTGGAAGTATTTATGGGAATAAATATTTCGAAGTGAAATTACATAAGTATAATTCATAAATAGAGTTTATAATTAAAAAAAGGAATTTAAGTAGAGAATTTGAGAACTTAAATCCCAGTATTTTTGAAAATTGTTTTCAAAGTTTTAGAGGAAATAATAATAGTATTATTTAAAAGTATTTATGTATTGAAATATTTCAAAAGGATTTTAAAAGAGGTAAGAAAGCACTGTACTCACTTCTGTTGCTGGAAAATAATTCTGGTGATGACTGCAACATCATCGGCGTTCATTTTCGAGTTTGTGAGTAGGGGAATGCTATCGTAGTAATTTGCTTCAGAGCTGTTTTGGAAAAATGAACTTTGTTTTAAACTCCAAAAGTATGATTTTATATACAAAAGAGATATATGTATATTATTATTATTTCAAAAATTATTTGAAATAAAAATCGAGTATTTAGTTCTTAAGTTTTCTTAAAAGGGAATTGATTTAAAATCAAAGGTATTTTGATAAATGAAAAATTGTTAACCCTTGAATAAAAAAGGAATAATTTAACTCAAGTTTTAAATGGGTTAAATTGGATAGGAATATTTTGATAAGCATTGTTTTATTAAAAACCATAGTTTTTGTGTAAACATCTACATTATATTAATTATTTGAGATAATAGTGCCGATTAAAAATATCTTTCCTTAGGGCACTCTAAGGTAAAAAGGTCGGAGTAGTCGACTCGGTTCTTAAGACACACATTTTATTTGGACCTCCACTTAAATTTTGAGAAAAATAAAAATACGTAAATAAATTAAAATTGATGTTTTGTATATACTCTCAAGATGTAGAGGAGTATTATACAAGTAAATAAGAGTGGAATAAGTTTTTAATCTAATGTTTTATAAAGATGCGACTTTATAAACTATTTATAAACTTAAGTGAAAGTTGATGAGGTAATTTATAATAATTTAAGTATTGAATGAAATACTATAAATGGAAATGAAAGTAATTTGGAAAGAAATTGGTGTAATTTAGAAACTAATGAGATTTAGTATATAACTTATACATAGATCATCTTATCGCACGGGTCTTGATCTATGATTCGAATACATTACTTCGAGTTAATTCATATCAGTCCAGAAAAGGATTTCTCACTTGATTCTTGTCAGCGAATACTTGATCCGAATTCTTGATATTACACTGAGTTTTCTATCATAGTATATGGCTATGCAATGAGAACAGAGATTCCTAATCAAGGAACCTGATCGGAGTCCGTGCTAGGGAGGTCAAGTGAGTGATACTAGTTCGGAAGTGGAGCTTATGTATTCGAGCAAGTAGTCGGCTCAGATATTGCGTACGGATGATTTATGTACATCATACGTGCTTAAGTGTATTTGTATAAATAGTTGTGTGACTTTGAAAATTATCTATATCCTTGGAAAATTGAGAAAATTGTGAACCTAAGCAAACTTTCTAAAACTTATTGTTCGTCATTTGACATTATAAATAATGATTAAGTGTTAATTTAATTCCTTTATGGAATTTGATGTGATTGATAGTGTGATTTTACAGGCTATAGTTTATAAAGTTGTTGAATATTAGGACTTAAATCGTGGCGCTCTTGGAAAAAAGAAGTGATTTCTAAAGAATTTGTGAAAGAAATAATAAATTTATTGTTTTGAAATTTTGGTGAAGTATTATTATTTCAAGGTATTTGAATGGAGTTTTGTGAGGTGAGTTTTTAAAATATTTTTTGTTATGACTAAAGGTGGGCGACTAAGGATTTTCCAATTTGGAAGACTCGCTAGGTATATTTGTTTACTCTAATTATTGTTTTAGAAGGAACCGGAATACCACCGAATGCTCCGTGTTATTTTGATATTAGAGTTATTACATGCCTCGATAGGAGAAGCCCCCTCCTTGTCATAATTGATTTTGGTTTTGATTTATTTCTCTTTAGAGAAATTTTAAAAATAAATAAATAAATATTTTGGATATAAAAACAAGGGCATTTAGTTCTAAATTTATCTTTTGAAAAAGATTGGATGCATAACATTTTATTACAAAGTATTCTTTGCACTTTTTTTGCATATAGATGTTATATTTGTTTATGTTGATATAGTATTTCTCTTTTATCAGCATGATTCTCTTTTGAATCATGAGAGTACAGGGAAGTAAGCGATTGCTATTTGATTCTTTTGCACTTGCATTTACATGGAGATAATAAGTTGCTTGCAAAACTAAAAATCAAACGCAAAAGCGGTACGTAGTAGATTTAAAAATTTGAAATTGGTTAATGATTTTATGCCCCATATAAGGGAGGCCACTTGGATTTTGTTTTCTTTTGATTGGTTTTGGCCAGTTGTGGCGAGTTGTAGTTTTTCAAATTTAGCCACGCAAAGGAAGAGCTACCAGAATTTTCCATAAAATGAGGGACTTTTTTTTGGCAAAGCCGACGGGGTTAAATGGACCCCTGCCATTTTATTGCTACACCAAGAGGACGAAGAAGAACAAGTCAAAGACTTGCAAGAAATACAAGGAAAACAAAGTGCAACAAACACTGGGAAAACAAAGAAGACACAATACAAAACCGAGGAAAATAGAAAGGGAGACTAACAGAAGATGCCAGGGTCAAACGCAAAAGAAACATGGCAAAAATCACGCCTAATTTCTTGCATCAAATGCTTCTCGAACTGTTCAGGCGTGAAGCCTTTATCCGGCTGGAAAATACGTCGATTTCTTTCATCCCAGACCACTTTCATGAATCTTTTGACAACGTACAAGAAAAGTCTATTCGAATCAGCCTTACCACCAGTATTGTCATAGATGTACTTCCACTGAACGACATTATTAACTCCTTTCCATTTTCTTCCAATTCTCCTAATCCAAGTCTTCCAAAGTGCATTGAGATAATTGCATTCAAAAAACAAATGCTCGACCATCTCAGGAGATTGATGGCAGAAAACACAGAAGGCAGTAACATGAAACCCTTTGGTTATCAGCTTAACTTTAGTATTAAGAGCCCTATTCATCACTTTCCAGTGGAAAAGATTATCCGTCTGAACATTATCAGTGCACCATATTCTTCGCCTCCACTTGCATTTCTCTCCTACTGCCCCAGACAGGAAGGAGTATGTTTCTTTTATACTGAAATTATTAACTTTACTTCCCCACTGAACACAGCAGCCACCAACATTTTTAATTTCACAATCAGCCGCCATATTCCAGAGCTGTTGAATTCTATAGTTGGAAGTCCTAGGAAGTCGTAAGGAATTACCACGGATGAAGTTCTGAACAGTAGCTTCCTGTCTCACTCCAGTTTGCACTATCTCAGCATACGAAAGAACACGCCTCAAGATAACTCCACTATCTATCCATGGATCGTCCCAAAAGCTAATGACATTGGTATGATCAATCGGGTATCGGACAAGGGGAAGTATAGCTTCCTTAAGCTAGAAAATAGATCTCCACGTACAGCTGATCTTGGTTGGAGCTGCCATTTTCCAAAAATTGCAACCACGTAGCACGTGAATGTTGGACCATTTAACCCACATATTACTTTTGGCAGTAATGCAGTCGTAGATAAGACGTGCCATTGCTGACTGATTCCAGTGGAACATGTTAATGATTCCAAGGCCTCCGATAGCAATAGGCTTTTCTAATTTCTTGAAACTGACAGGGGCTAAATATCGACCCACTGTTTTCCCAGTCCAAATAAATCTCATGAAAGCTGAACGAATCATGTTGATGAGTTTCTGAGGTAATATGAAAGTTCTAGCCCAATAGACTTGAATAGAGAAGATCACAGACTTAGTTAATGAAACTCTACCAGCTTGGCTCAACAAATTGCTTGACCAGGACTCTAGTCTAGATGTGATCTTTTCGTACAGGGGTAAACATTGGTTAACTGTTATTTTGGCGAAAGTGAGTGGGAGACCAAGATAAGAAATAGTGTTATTACTAATCACTAAACAAGTGATAACCCGAATGACATTGTTTTGGGTAGTTGTGAGGCCAGAAGTTATCATTTTCGATTTGAGGAGATTGACTGATAAACCAGTTATAGCATGAAATACATGAAGAGTATCCATAATGGCGTGCATCGTAGAGTTATCCGGAGAGCAGAAAATAACTAGATCGTCCGCAAACATTAAAGATAGAATCTCCGGGTTATAGCATCTCAGATGGAGTTTGATTTGCCCAGAAGCCGATTTTTTTTAAACAGCTGCGTGAGAAGTTCCATGATAAGAATGAATATATACGGTGATATTGGGTCCCCCTGACGATGAGGGACTTTTAAAGTTTAATAACTTATTTTAATTAATAGTTTTTAAAACTTAAGGGTTTGGAGACATTTTCTTCCTTTAGAAATTTCAAGGACAAAATTCTTTTAAGGTGGAGAATGTAACATCCCAGAATTTTACCGTTTTTATTTTTGAATATTTAATTAATTTTAAATATTTAAATAATCGACGTTTAAGAATATAAATAACTTATATTCAAATATAGGGGTTATTTAAATATTTGAATTGTGAATTAAATATTGAAATGATGGATTAAATATTAATTAAATGGATTTAATAGCCTTATATAACTCCTTTTAATTAATAAATAATAACGGTAAATTCATTTTGTAAATTTATTTACAATAATAAATAGTTCGAATAAACAACAAGAAAATCAATTGTTAATAAAACGACTTAATTTTTATTGTATTATTTTTAATTAAATCTATGTGATTTTTTTCCATAATTTTTAGTTTGGAAAATATTTAAATCATCGTTTGACGATTTTATGGCAAACGACGTTGCTTTTGAAATTTCCCATAATTAAATAATCTGTGTATTTTATTGTTGATTTGTGATCGTGTCGTATTATGGTGCGCGATTGTATTTTTATTCTGTCATTCGCGGTTCGTACACGAACAGAATATTGGGTAACAGAATACCTCAAAACTCATTTTTTTTAAATCATGTTAAACCTAAATCACAATTCAGATTAGTCAACTAACCTTAATAATGAGTTGATGGATATGATGGTGGCTTCAAAAATTGGGTTAGCTTGAAAATTTTGTTTAACTTACTGTTGAAGTAAAGCATATTTTTTTGGTTGATAAAATCAAAACAAATCTAACACTCAACCCATATGTTTTCATTTTCCTTTGCAACTTTTCCCTCTCCTTCATCTTTCCTATTTTTATTTCCAGTGAAAGCAAAACATGGTCGTATATTCAAAATTTAAATTCGAATCATCCTCTTCGCGAAAATACATAGAACAAATTGCTTTGACCTTGTATCAATAAGATCTCCAATCCTATATACTTTTGGTGTTATGCGTCATCATTTTGATGATCGACAGTTTATCAAGGGCTTTTGGCAAAACTAGGGTTTTATATCGATGAAGATCTAGTGGCTATTGGTGAATCAATGGGTAGATTATGGTTTCCAATGACAAAGAGCAGCTTCCCCCTCAATTTCGACGTGACCGAGCCTTCCTGGGTATGCGTGACAGTTCGCGCGGCCGTTCGGAGATTCCTAAGTCACGAGTTGTAGGGCTCATATGAGCTTCAGGCGGATGGTGCAGGGAGATGAGTTCGCGCAGAAGAGCACGATGGAGGTGGTGCGGCGTTGAATCGTCGTGTATCAGAGGAGTTTTGGGTGGTTGAAGGTTCGACTGTGGGGTATGTTGAGCATGATTTGTTTTAGGAGGGAAACTGGTTTAGTGTTTGGGAAGATGATTTAAAATGTGGGTTAAGGTGTTAATTAAGTAATTAGTGTTATTTAATTAAATTAGAATCTTATAAAATTAATATCTTGCTCGTACGAGGTCGGATTCGGACACGGCCAGTTACATTGGACTCGCATCAACATTGTTTGTGCATTGGAGTTGGATTCGTGGAATTTGGAGTTAATAGAATTTTGGGCTGCAATTGAACGTTGCTTGATTTTAGACCAAAGCAGAACGTGAAAGCGTCCATTGGAATTTAGATGAGTTTACTCACCTTTAAATAAATTATATAATATCTATGTTGTTATAGATTATTGCTAGATGCTTGTTTGATAATTTATATCGTTGTTTGATTGTTCGTTTGGATTTAAATTCCCGCATGAAAAAGCGGATGGCATAAATAACCATTTTTTTGCAGGGAACAAAAATAAAAGGAAAGTTGGAGTGTACGTAGCGAATAGTCGTTACGGAACACATCAAAATATACATACATATGTGTGATTTACAAGGGACTTATGTAGAGGGACCCTAAGGGGTTTCTGGCCAATATTTATTTATTTCTATTCTTATGTTACTTATATTGATGTTTGGTTGAAATATTTGCGACATACAGTTTGATTGTGGAAGTGTCGTTATAGCGATTATCATTGTATCATCACTTATGAATATCATCCCCTTAAACCCTTGTTGTGTGTTGAATTCGAGCTTGTAATTTTCACAAAATAAATGTTTGGTTGTGGTTTGTACTTAGAAAGTTGTTTAAAACTATATTTTCAAATATTTTGAGAATTTTGGAAAATAAATGGTAAGTGTTGATTAAAATTTATAAAATATAAACTTAATTATTTATCTTTTTGGGGATAATAAACACTGTTTAAAATTTATAAAGAGACTAAAAATTTGATTTATTATCCTTTGAGATACTTAATGTTGTTTAAATTTATGAAAGATTATAAATTGTAAAGTTGTTTTAAATTTATAAAGGTTATTCACCTTAATATTTTGTAATTCTTTTCAAATGGGTGTGTAAGGATTGAATAAGTTTTGCAAGGAATTTGAGGGTTTAAATATATTTTAATTATTATTTAATTATAATAAAGTTAATTAATAAATTTATTAACGCTGTTTAAAGTTAATTAACCGATTTGAAAAAAGTGGTTAAAACTTAATTAACTGATTTAATAAAAGTGATTAAAGTTAATTAACTGATTTAATAAAAGTGATTAAATTAATTAACTAATTTAATAAAGATTTTAAATTTAATTAATCATTTTAATAATGATATTTAAGGTTAATTAATCATTTTAATAAATGATGTGTGAAGTTAATTAATTGGTTTAAATAAAGGTGTTTAAAATTAATTATCCGATTTAATAAAGGTGTTTAAAGATAATTGATTTATTTATTAAAGGAGTTATAAAGTTAACTAATTCCCTTTCGGGATAATTAATGGGGTTTTCAATTTATAAAAGTAACTTAATTGATTTATTATCTTCCTGGATAATAAACGTCGTTTGAAATAAATGCTAGTTTATAAGTGAGGAAATATTTAAAAAGGAATGTTTTAAAAGAGTATTTTTAAAGTTTTTTACAAATATTTTTGATGTGAAAATCAAGCGCGAGTTCGGATTTTAAAAGTTTAAAATTTCAATCCAGTTATGGAAAGGACAATAAATTTAACTTTTGTAAAATATATCGCTTATATGGAAAGGATTTATTCATACTCTTAGCACTAAATGTCGAGGTATGGAAACTCATTTCTGTCTCGAAGGTTAATATTGTTGTCAAGGCAATGTCTAGAGGTAACACTACCTTAACTTGCCTGACTTCATTTGCAACTAAGAAATGGTACAAGTTTGAAATCGAATAGTAGTGATTAGCATATGAGATTTAATTTCCATATATGATCATTTTGACTATTCCCAATAGTTGATTTATTGACCATCGATTCAGCTTTCTTCTTTGTGTATCATCAATTTAAGACGATTTTTTGCTCTTTTGTGCTTGATATCCTTTGTCGGAAATGACTAAAAACCAAAGAGTGATTGAAAGCTAAGCTATGTGGGGTTGTCCCATTAGGGTATCTTCACATCTACTGTAACGATCCTGAAATCTAACGCTCGAAAATAGACATCAAATACCTTACTTGTATTCGACTGTCAGATATTCAAACGTCAAACTTCAGTTCGCCGGAGCTTATAACAACATCAGATGAATATAAACAGCGGAAATAAACTGAATATCATACATCACATCATAGATACAACATCATAATAATATCCAGTACTACATCAGAGTATCATAATACATATGCCACAACTCCAAATAAAACATCATAATAGTACAACAGTGATCACAAGCAAAAGTCTTCAAAGGAATGAAGACAATAGTGAATATCCATGACTAAACACCTGGTGATCCAAAAAGCTTCCAAATATCTTCAAAGTAAAAGTCCCCAAAATCTGATAGCTCCTAAACCCAAAATGAAACTCCAAAATCCAGCTAACACCAAAGCACGGAAAACCTGCTACTAGGCTGCCCGTGTGGAAATAATGGGCACCCAGAGTTTAGAAAAGAAACAATAAACTCCGGGTCAGTCATGGGACTGGTGTGAGTAAACAAAAGTAATTGCTTTAAATAAAACAGATTTTGAAAGAATCCGATATGCTTTTTGGAAAATGAAACTACCATAAGACCTCCCGCCACACACACAATGCAAACGCAGAATTGGAGGAGATTTCTTCTTATGATAGTCAAACATGCTTAATACGAGAAAAATTCTTGATATTATTACTAGTGCATAGTGTAGAAAACATTTCGAAAATAGAATATAAATCTTAGCCAACATACGACCAGTATCGTATGCCTGCTATAGCTACCATCTAAACAGTGGTGACCACCGTACGTAAATGGCAGGTTCTACAACTAATACCGTACAAGTTTCGTATTGGGAAATGGATTTCCAACAAATGGTCAGGCTAAGGAACTTCCTACCGCCGCATGGGATCGCCTCTGGCTGGACGTCCCGAGAGACAAACTGCTCTCTGCCAAACAAGGCCGGGTTACCCCTGTAACAGGTAACTCACGAATATGCCATCCCCCGGTCCTTTGGGACCTTTATCCGAGGCGCCTCGATCAAACACACAATCACAATAAATGAGATCGGAGTATCCACATAGGTTAAATACCAGGGCTCCATACCTGATACCACCCTTTTCCAGAAGGAAATGACATACCCTAAAGGGCGCGACCCTCATAACCTTGCCGCAACATTCCTGTTTCGACCATTTCCGGGGAGTGAGGTCTGACGAAGTCTCGTCCACAAAGCTACGCTTTTTTTTAAAAAAGCCACGCTTTGGGTCAACAGATGATCAACCAATGATCACAAAGATAAATGATCAAACAAATGATCATATCGCAAATGATCAAACACTGATCATCATACAGCAACACTCAGCATGCCACATTACCAAATTGGGATATATCGCTGATAAATTTCAACTACATAACCTCTAAGCTCGTACGTCTCAGAGAAGGGTGTTAAGCTAAGAGAATAAATTCTCCGCCACCAACAGGAATGTATTTGAAAGAAATCGGCTTTATATCTCAAAGTGTAATGTCAGACATGTAACCATACAAGTCTGTTCCGGGATCGAACAGAACCGAAGGCACTTCTCACGAAGCCCTTGCAATTCCAGATAACTTTCAATCACGTCCGGACTTCCCGTCACAAAAAGAGTGATATAAATCTCTATACCGGAGCAACTCAGTGCAGAGACATTCGACAGGTTGTCCTTTCATTTTCGAAAAATATCCGGTCTTCACCACCGGTCTTCAAATGCCATCCATATACGACGTATCACAAATTCGGAATGGGTTATACGACCCAAAGGTCCTTTCCCGGCTAAACTGAATAGTGATCGATAGATTCTTTTTGAAAACACGTGAATATGACAATCACAAAGATTTATATTCAGGGTTCGATGTGGGTTTCGGATAACAAACTGAAATCCGACTCCCTGTCGCATCGAAGTAAAAATGTCATTCTACGGCAAAGGGTTTTTCACATCAGTACAGAATTAAATCACAATCATAGTGCAGTATAGAGCAATCTACATTCCACAGTATCGCAACAGATATATAAATCCAGTGCATAGCAATAATTAATTACTCAACAAATCAGAGTGAATGTGATTAATAAATTAACCACCTAATTACCTTCATAATTTCTAATTTGATAATTAATTATCCTTTAAATTAATCAATTTTTTTAATTTACAAGATAATTACAAATTATTAATGGTTTAATCATTATGTAATCATTATAAATAATTCTCGTTTTAAGTTAAAAATTTAGATATTTGATTTACTCTTCAAATATTTTATCAAATTAATTTCTTAAACAAATTTACTTTAAAATTTTAAGCCTTAAAAATACTTTATTTATTTCAGAGAATTATTTCCAAAGAAAACAATTTTCAACATTTTCACAAAAACTTAAATCTTTACTGTTTTGACCTGACCCGAGACTGCTTCTAGTCGCACGCGAGAAAATCTCGCGTTTGCTTCGAGTTTTACAGGAATTCAACCCGAGCGCTATAATTTTTTCGAAATTTTGTTTAAGTTTTAAAACCCTCCCGATATCACACTAAAATGGCTCGAGCCTGCCTTCGAGTTCCCACCTCCATTCCTCGAGCATTGCTTCGAGTCGTATCTGCTTCCTCCCCAAACATTTCAACTGACACCACCACCTCCTAGTGTACGTGCACAGCCAACTTCGCCGGCGTCGGTCGGTGCTGCAACCACCAGCGAGTCGCCTCCCATCCCCCAAGACACCATAAACACACAGGATTCGAAAAATAATTCGTAATCGTGGATCGAGATACTTCGACCCAAACCCATCAGAACCATCATCAGTAAAACGTCTCGCGCCGCCTCCCCAGGCCATTACCGGCCACTAAACTCAAACCCTAGCCTCATCAATGACCCACACACCTTCTCTCCAAGTCTGGCCACACTCGATACGACGAGGAATGAAAACGACTCAAAAAAAACACATCAGTTTACACGGGTCTTAAACCCTACATTCGATCAAATCTCAAAACCCACACATTCGAAAATTCCTTTACCATTTTTCTGGTATTACTACATAGTCAAGCTTGCTACTCTCAAAAATCCAGAATTTAAATTTGTTTAAAACGACTGGAATTCGTGAAAATGCCTCTAGGCTTTATATTCGAACTGTACTTTGAATACTCGCCTAAAAATCATCATTTTTATTTTAAAAATCCTACTTTTGCAGGTAGATTCAAACTATATTGTTGAATTAGCAAATTAAAATATATGATTTTAACGTAGAAAATTTTGGATAGCCTGTAATCAACCTTCCAGTTGATATTCTTCATCTAGACTTTGAAACAAGTTTTTTTAAAAACTTTATTTATACTTGAAACAACTCACTGTGTTTAAATCACAAGCCCGTAAATGATTGTCGTGGAGATATTTTGTAACTTGATCATTTACTTACTCTGTAACTAAAGAATTTACATATTCAAACTACAGAGCATTCATATGAAACAAAATGATAATACAATTTCATATGTTCAGATATGATTACCAATACATCACACATACAGATCAACTTAAAATTTAAAAGTTTAGTTTACTCACCTGAAAATACTTGAAAACAGAGAACACTTTTTTTTCTTTTGTTTTGAAAGCCTGCAGATTTGAATCTTCCCCTTTGAAACTTTCTTGCTTTGTTTTGTAAATTGATCTCTAGTTTGGAATACAGTGAAGTTTATATTTTTTTCTTTCTTTTTCTTTCTCAGTTTTTTTTTCTTTTTCTATGTTATGTTTGAACGAACTGATATTGAGAAATGAAGATGTATAAAAGATAACAAGGCAGGCTGAACAAGATATAAGTTGTACTTTTTTTTTGTTTGTACATTATTTACCAGAGAAAAATATTTGTTTCTTATCAATTCGAATTGACTTGTTCATGGCTGAGTTGCAATGCATTAAATGAAAGCATGCTATGTTGCTTTGTACACTATAGACTGTCGTGTTCATGCTTTGTCTTTTGATAAGGCTGTACTATTTTGTTTCATTGATTATTATAAGTACCCTTTTATTTTTATCAAATTTACTTATGGTGGCTGTTTCATGATTATTTTTGTTGCAAACTTGTTTTAGTTATTAACACTTCATAACTATGTGATTTCATTACAAAGTTTAATTTAGTTCTATTTAAAGATTTTATAAAAAAAGGAAACATTATATTTGTTCATATCCTATTTTATTGTTTTAAACAATTTCTTGTTTTGAGTTATGTTTGTTCCTTCCTTAATTCATATTACATATATATCTATTTAAACTTAACATAAATTTTTATTTATTTTATAACTCATAGAATTTTATAATATTAATCTTAAGAATATTTTTATTTCTTTCGGAATTCTCAAAATTCCGGGATGTTACAATATCCCCTCCTTAAGAAAATTTCGTCCTCGAAATTGAAAGAGAGAGAAAACAACGAAGAATATACGAATGCAAAAAGATAGAGAAATGGCTTACCGGTTTAAGCCGAGATGTCTACTCTGCAATTGGGATATGATTTCTTCATATTATCTTCAGTTTCCCAAGTACAGTCCTTTGAATCGCCACTCCATTGAACTTTGACCAACTTCACAACTTTGTTTCTCAATCTCTTCTCATCACGATCTACGATCTTGATTGGTTCTCTTCTAACTGTTAAATTCGGAGTGATTTCAATATCCTGCTGAGCAGCTTCTTCAATAATACTGTCTGGATCGTGCACATATTTCCGAAGACTAGAAACGTGGAACACATCATGCACGCCAGACAACCAGCTGGGTAGCTTCACTCGATATGCCAGAGGACCAATCCTTTCCAGAATAGGAAAAGGACCAATATAACGCGGTGCTAGCTTTCCAGTTTTCCCGAACCTCAATACACCCCGCATCGGAGATACTTTCAGAAATACAGAATCTCCAACTTGAAATTCCAAATCTCTTCTACGGCGGTCATAATAACTCTTCTGACGACTTTGAGCAGTTATTAATTTCTTCCGGATAAAATCAACCTTTTCCGTGGCTTCTTTGATCATATCTGGTCCAAGGATGAGTCTATCACCTGATTCGATCCAACATGCAGGTGATCGACACGGACGACCATATAAAGCTTCGAAAGGAGCCATTTCTATACTGGCCTGATAACTGTTGTTATAAGAAAATTCTACCAGATGTAAATGGTCCTCCCAAGAACCACCAAAATCATGAACGCAAGCTCGCAATAAGTCTTCTAGAATTCGATTAACCCTTTCTGTCTGTCCATCAGATTGCGGGTGATAAGCAGTACTGAAATTTAATTTCGTTCCCAATGCGTCCTGGAACGCCTCCCAAAATCTACTAGTGAAGATCGGGTCTCGATCACTCACTATGCTGCTGGGAATACCATGGAGACGAACAATTTCCTTTATATATATCCCTGCTAAGCTTGCTGCAGTCCGAGTGGATTTCACTGGAATAAAGTGAGCAGTTTTGGTTAGACGGTCCACTATAACCCAAATCGCTTCATTTCCCTTCTTGGTTCGTGGCAGTCCGTCGATGAAATCCATCGATACTTGATCCCACTTCCATTTCGGTACTTCCAAAGGTTGAAGTAAGCCGGCCACTTTCCTTTGATCGCTTTTGATTTGCTGACAAGTAGCACAGCGACTTACATATATCGAGATGTCTCTTTTCATCGTTTTCCACCAAAATGTTCTTTTAATATCACGGTACATCTTATTGACTCCTGGATGGATACTGAGTTTGGACTTGTGACATTCGTCCAAAACTTATCGCTTTAATAATGGGATATCTAGCACACAAAGCCTGCCTTTCAGTCTTATATCCCCTCTATTATCAATTTCAAAACTGGAATCTTCACTACCATCTATTCTTCTACGAATTTCACGAAGGAACTTGTCTTCTGTCTGCCGTCTTGCAATTCTTTTGAGAAGAGTAGGAGCAATGACAAGATGAGCAAGAATAGCATGCTTTCTACTCAAAGCATCGGCAACTACATTGGCTTTTCCCGGAGTATATAGAATATCCAAGTCATAGGATGCCAGAAATTCCAACCAACGTTGTTGTCGCAGATTCAGATCTTTCTGGGTGAAGAGATATTTCAAAGATTTGTGGTCGGTGAATAATTCAAATTTTTCACCTAAAACAAAGAGACTTTATTAAGTATATTGTTTTAAGTTATATTAATTTCGTAAATTGTTAAGAAAGCTGAAAAGATTCTTACCCAGAAGATAGTGTCGCCAGATCTTTAAGGCGAAAATAACAGCTAAAAGCTCCAAATCGTGTGTTGGGTAGTTTCTTTCATGTGGACGTAATTGTCTACTCGCGTAGGCAATCACCTTTCCTTTCTGCATTAATACTGCTCCTACCCCATCACCACAAGCATCGGTATATACAGATAAATCCTGGTTCCCGTTGATAATCGCGAGATCAGGAGCGGTGGTTAATCTCTTCTTTAACTTCTGAAAAGCTTCATCACATTTCAGAGTCCAATTAAATTTTGCATTCTTCATCGTTAGCTTGGTCATTGGACTAGCTATCTTAGAAAAATCCTGAACGAACTTCCGATAATAACCTGCTAAACCCAAAAAGCTTCGAACTTCCTTCGGAGTAGTAGGTTGCTTCCAGTCTAGAATAGAAGAAATCTTACTGGGATCAACAGAAATTCCTTCTTCATTAACAATATGGCCAAGAAATTTAACTTCTTCGACCCAAAAATGGCATTTAGAGAATTTGGCGAACAAGACGTTGCTTCTTAATATTTCCAAAACTATTCTGATATGTTCAGAATGCTCCTCCTCAGTTTTGGAATAAATCAGGATATCATCAATAAATACAAGCACAAATTCATTCAACACTTCCCGGAATACACGAGTCATAAGATCTACAAAGTATGCTGGAGCATTGGTTAGCCCGAAAGGCATGACTAACCATTCATAGAACATATTTGGACCCCTGAAAGCGGTCAAATGAACACAATCTTCGGCGATTCGTAACTGATGGAATCCCTGAGCTAGATCCATCTTCGAAAAGAAACGAGCGCCGTGAAGTTGATCAAATAGATCGTCAATTCTAGGTAGAGGAAATTTATTCTTAAGAGTCTGCTTATTGAGATCGCGGTAGTCAACACACAATCTCAAAGATCCGTCCGATTTAGCAACGAACACAACTGCTGAACCCCATTCAGAAACACTAGGATGAATTAATCCTTTGCTTAGCAGATCATTAGTTTGCTTGACTAATTCACCCTTTTCTCTGGGCGCCATCCTGCGACTTGTGTGAACTACAGGACGAGCATTTGAAATTAAGTCAATTCTGAATTCAATTTCTCGATGTGGAGGTAAGGATTTCACTTCTTCGAACACATCTGGAAAATCTCTAACAATAGGTATAGACTCCAAACTAGGTTCAGAATATCCCAAATTATACATCAACCCTTCCCTTTTTGGACTAGGGTCCTCACAAGTAATCTCAATAAAATCTCCAGATTCGGTTTTAATCGAAATCAATCGACTGCTACAATCCAATTTGGCTTCGTATTTCGCTAGCCAATCCATTCCGAGTAAGATTTCGAATTCCTTGAAATCAAGGACAAAGAGACCAATAGGGAATTGGTAATAAGAATATGAGATAGGAACATCTCTGCATCGAAGACAAAGATTTGCTGGGCCTCCTACTGGATTCTTTACGCATATAGGCTCCTCAACGAAATCAGGTTCAAGATTAAATTCATTTACAGTTTGCTGAGAAATAAAACTATGTGTAGCACCAGTGTCAAACAAAACTCGAACAATTCTATCATAAATAGAAAGGTTACCTTCCAAAACTCCCTTCCCCTTTTCTACTTTAGAAGTTGCAGGTTGATCTTTGACAGCGTACACCTTGGCTACCTGAGCTTTCTTCATCATTGGGCAGTGCTTTACTTCATGTCCCTCTTCCTGACAAGCATAGCATTTCTTGGACTTCGCTGGAACGAATTGATTCGCTTGCTTCTTAGGTTTCGTACAACTAGTTGAGTAATGGCCTTTCTCTTGACAATTATAGCAAGTAACATTCTCTGCTGTGTTCCCCTGGTCGCTTCCCTTTTTCTTCTTACCCTGCCATGGTTTCTTGCCTCCAAACTTCCTTTTTTTCCAATTTGGGTTGCTCGTATTTCCTCCCTCCTTCGGGACCTCTTGCATATCCAAAGTAGCATATCTATACCCCATATCAATAAGATCAGAAAAAGGCTCTTTGACGTGGCTAGTCATCCTTTCGTGGAACTTCTTATTCATCCCCCGAATAAACTTTTCATTCATCTTCAAAGGTGTGTTCACCAACTCTGTACCGAAACGAGACAATTCATTAAATTTGTTTAGATACTCCTCAAATGACAAACCCCCTTGCTTCAAGTCCATGAAATCCTGATACATACGAGAGATCCCAGCTGATGGCATATAGCGCTTCTCAAATACTTCTTTAAATCTCTCCCAAGAAAACTCGTCTTCTGGGTTATCCACAGTGACTGTCTCCCACCATGCTAAAGCTTCTTCTTGAAGTTGCCAAGAAGCTATCAGTCGCATTTGATCATTTTCCAACTTAAGCCCTCTAAAAATTCTTTCACAAGATCTGATCCATGCTTGGGCCTCAACAACAGACTCCTTGCCAGTGAACGGCTTACCACCAAGCTTCGAGAAATTCTTATATAAGTCAGCCAGATTCGGCTGATGCTGAGTAGGTAAAGCTGCTTCTGTTATTGGGGGAATTTGATTAGTTGTAGCGGCATTTCCTTGACCCCTAGTTCTTCCTCTTCGTCCGCTCATCCTTACTATCTGTAATTAGTAAGAAAACAGGATATAGATCCACGGACAATATATCTCAAGGAATATCAGCAGTAAAAAGAAATAGACTAGGAAAATTCAAGTTTCGGGTTATAGTCATTCTAGGATATACTTCATCCTATCTCTAATGAGCCATCTAATGTGTTATACTCCTTAGCTAAAGTTCTTACTCAACCTTCTGCTCTGATACCAAATGTAACGATCCTGAAATCTAACGCTCGAAAATAGACATCAAATACCTTACTTGTATTCGACTGTCAGATATTCAAACGTCAAACTTCAGTTCGCCGGAGCTTATAACAACATCAGATGAATATAAACAGCGGAAATAAACTGAATATCATACATCACATCATAGATACAACATCATAATAATATCCAGTACTACATCAGAGTATCATAATACATATGCCACAACTCCAAATAAAACATCATAATAGTACAACAGTGATCACAAGCAAAAGTCTTCAAAGGAATGAAGACAATAGTGAATATCCATGACTAAACACCTGGTGATCCAAAAAGCTTCCAAATATCTTCAAAGTAAAAGTCCCCAAAATCTGATAGCTCCTAAACCCAAAATGAAACTCCAAAATCCAGCTAACACCAAAGCACGGAAAACCTGCTACTAGGCTGCCCGTGTGGAAATAATGGGCACCCAGAGTTTAGAAAAGAAACAATAAACTCCGGGTCAGTCATGGGACTGGTGTGAGTAAACAAAAGTAATTGCTTTAAATAAAACAGATTTTGAAAGAATCCGATATGCTTTTTGGAAAATGAAACTACCATAAGACCTCCCGCCACACACACAATGCAAACGCAGAATTGGAGGAGATTTCTTCTTATGATAGTCAAACATGCTTAATACGAGAAAAATTCTTGATATTATTACTAGTGCATAGTGTAGAAAACATTTCGAAAATAGAATATAAATCTTAGCCAACATACGACCAGTATCGTATGCCTGCTATAGCTACCATCTAAACAGTGGTGACCACCGTACGTAAATGGCAGGTTCTACAACTAATACCGTACAAGTTTCGTATTGGGAAATGGATTTCCAACAAATGGTCAGGCTAAGGAACTTCCTACCGCCGCATGGGATCGCCTCTGGCTGGACGTCCCGAGAGACAAACTGCTCTCTGCCAAACAAGGCCGGGTTACCCCTGTAACAGGTAACTCACGAATATGCCATCCCCCGGTCCTTTGGGACCTTTATCCGAGGCGCCTCGATCAAACACACAATCACAATAAATGAGATCGGAGTATCCACATAGGTTAAATACCAGGGCTCCATACCTGATACCACCCTTTTCCAGAAGGAAATGACATACCCTAAAGGGCGCGACCCTCATAACCTTGCCGCAACATTCCTGTTTCGACCATTTCCGGGGAGTGAGGTCTGACGAAGTCTCGTCCACAAAGCTACGCTTTTTTTTAAAAAAGCCACGCTTTGGGTCAACAGATGATCAACCAATGATCACAAAGATAAATGATCAAACAAATGATCATATCGCAAATGATCAAACACTGATCATCATACAGCAACACTCAGCATGCCACATTACCAAATTGGGATATATCGCTGATAAATTTCAACTACATAACCTCTAAGCTCGTACGTCTCAGAGAAGGGTGTTAAGCTAAGAGAATAAATTCTCCGCCACCAACAGGAATGTATTTGAAAGAAATCGGCTTTATATCTCAAAGTGTAATGTCAGACATGTAACCATACAAGTCTGTTCCGGGATCGAACAGAACCGAAGGCACTTCTCACGAAGCCCTTGCAATTCCGGATAACTTTCAATCACGTCCGGACTTCCCGTCACAAAAAGAGTGATATAAATCTCTATACCGGAGCAACTCAGTGCAGAGACATTCGACAGGTTGTCCTTTCATTTTCGAAAAATATCCGGTCTTCACCACCGGTCTTCAAATGCCATCCATATACGACGTATCACAAATTCGGAATGGGTTATACGACCCAAAGGTCCTTTCCCGGCTAAACTGAATAGTGATCGATAGATTCTTTTTGAAAACACGTGAATATGACAATCACAAAGATTTATATTCAGGGTTCGATGTGGGTTTCGGATAACAAACTGAAATCCGACTCCCTGTCGCATCGAAGTAAAAATGTCATTCTACGGCAAAGGGTTTTTCACATCAATACAGAATTAAATCACAATCATAGTGCAGTATAGAGCAATCTACATTCCACAGTATCGCAACAGATATATAAATCCAGTGCATAGCAATAATTAATTACTCAACAAATCAGAGTGAATGTGATTAATAAATTAACCACCTAATTACCTTCATAATTTCTAATTTGATAATTAATTATCCTTTAAATTAATCAATTTTCTTAATTTACAAGATAATTACAAATTATTAATGGTTTAATCATTATGTAATCATTATAAATAATTCTCGTTTTAAGTTAAAAATTTAGATATTTGATTTACTCTTCAAATATTTTATCAAATTAATTTCTTAAACAAATTTACTTTAAAAATTTAAGCCTTAAAAATACTTTATTTATTTCAGAGAATTATTTCCAAAGAAAACAATTTTCAACATTTTCACAAAAACTTAAATCTTTACTGTTTTGACCTGACCCGAGACTGCTTCTAGTCGCACGCGAGAAAATCTCGCGTTTGCTTCGAGTTTTACAGGAATTCAACCCGAGCGCTATAATTTTTTCGAAATTTTGTTTAAGTTTTAAAACCCTCCCGATATCACACTAAAATGGCTCGAGCCTGCCTTCGAGTTCCCACCTCCATTCCTCGAGCAGTGCTTCGAGTCGCATCTGCTTCCTCCCCAAACATTTCAACTGACACCACCACCTCCTAGTGTACGTGCACAGCCAACTTCGCCGGCGTCGGTCGGTGCTGCAACCACCAGCGAGTCGCCTCCCATCCCCCAAGACACCACAAACACACAGGATTCGAAAAATAATTCGTAATCATGGATCGAGATACTTCGACCCAAACCCATCAGAACCATCATCAGTAAAACGTCTCGCGCCGCCTCCCCAGGCCATTACCGGCCACTAAACTCAAACCCTAGCCTCATCAATGAACCACGCACCTTCTCTCCAAGTCTGGCCACACTCGATACGACGAGGAATGAAAACGACTCAAAAAAAACACATCAGTTTACACGGGTCTTAAACCCTACATTCGATCAAATCTCAAAACCCACACATTCGAAAATTCCTTTACCATTTTTCTGGTATTACTACATAGTCAAGCTTGCTACTCTCAAAAATCCAGAATTTAAATTTGTTTAAAACGACTGGAATTCGTGAAAATGCCTCTAGGCTTTATATTCGAACTGTACTTTGAATACTCGCCTAAAAATCATCATTTTTATTTTAAAAATCCTACTTTTGCAGGTAGATTCAAACTATATTGTTGAATTAGCAAATTAAAATATATGATTTTAACGTAGAAAATTTTGGATAGCCTGTAATCAACCTTCCAGTTGATATTCTTCATCCAGACTTTGAAACAAGTTTTTTTAAAAACTTTATTTATACTTGAAACAACTCACTGTGTTTAAATCACAAGCCCGTAAATGATTGTCGTGGAGATATTTTGTAACTTGATCATTTACTTACTCTGTAACTAAAGAATTTACATATTCAAACTACAGAGCATTCATATGAAACAAAATGATAATACAATTTCATATGTTCAGATATGATTACCAATACATCACACATACAGATCAACTTAAAATTTAAAAGTTTAGTTTACTCACCTGAAAATACTTGAAAACAGAGAACACTTTTTTTTCTTTTGTTTTGAAAGCCTGCAGATTTGAATCTTCCCCTTTGAAACTTTCTTGCTTTGTTTTGTAAATTGATCTCTAGTTTGGAAATATAGTGAAGTTTATATTTTTTTCTTTCTTTTTCTTTCTCAGTTTTTTTTCTTTTTCTATGTTATGTTTGAACGAACTGATATTGAGAAATGAAGATGTATAAAAGATAACAAGGCAGGCTGAACAAGATATAAGTTGTACTTTTTTTTTTGTTTGTACATTATTTACCAGAGAAAAATATTTGTTTCTTATCAATTCGAATTGACTTGTTCATGGCTGAGTTGCAATGCATTAAATGAAAGCATGCTATGTTGCTTTGTACACTATAGACTGTCGTGTTCATGCTTTGTCTTTTGATAAGGCTGTACTATTTTGTTTCATTGATTATTATAAGTACCCTTTTATTTTTATCAAATTTACTTATGGTGGCTGTTTCATGATTATTTTTGTTGCAAACTTGTTTTAGTTATTAACACTTCATAACTATGTGATTTCATTACAAAGTTTAATTTAGTTCTATTTAAAGATTTTATCAAAAAAGGAAACATTATATTTGTTCATATCCTATTTTATTGTTTTAAACAATTTCTTGTTTTGAGTTATGTTTGTTCCTTCCTTAATTCATATTACATATATATCTATTTAAACTTAACATAAATTTTTATTTATTTTATAACTCATAGAATTTTATAATATTAATCTTAAGAATATTTTTATTTCTTTCGGAATTCTCAAAATTCCGGGATGTTACATCTACTCTAGAGTGGATTCGGTGGTATGCGCAAGGAGATGTTTAATACTCGAATTCTCGATAAAGGTTGGTGGGGTCCGGTTTGGAAGTGCCCGAAAGCCATCATAGTTCTCAAGTTTAGAGGTATACTTTCGGTAAGGGCGGTGCACCCTCCTAGTCATTGTTGGAAAATTTCTTTTCCTTGTTGTTGATTCAAATCTTTGAATTATTTTCTTAATTGCATCAAGAAGTGACTGGAGCTCTTCTCGATGTTTAATTATTTGTGTCCATTCTTTAAGTTTGGATTTTAACCTTGTTTATACCCATTCTTCCAAGTTAGGGTTTTGATTAATTGTGTTTCCATTCTTTCGTGTATGGAAGTTGCTCTTGTGAGGTAAAAAACTGTTCCATGTTTAGCAGCATGGTCTTACATAATTATTGTATGTTCATCATATTACTAGAGTTTCTCACTCTGGTATTCCCAGACTGATCTGGGTGTTATTTTATTATAATACTTAGGTCAGACCGAGTATTTTTCCAGGTTGTTGTTGGTGTGACATGGAGCTCATAGAGGAGATCGGGATGTTCATTCTGCCGTAGTATTTTATTTTCCGTTGTATTATTATATATACCTGGCAACAATTGTAAAGCTGTGAAGTTATAACTGTCCAAGTTGATGAGATTTGTTTTTAACTCTGATATACCATGTATTTTAGAGTGACAGCTCATCTTTGTTATATTATATGTTTTCGTTCTGCTATGACATTCTGTTTCTTCTATTCTTTTTTCCTTTTACCCTAACAATATGCCTTTTCGGTGATTGGATGTTCGGCATTGGAATACCATGGATGTATGTGGTGCTGACTTTCGATGGTTGAAAAGGTGGGTCGTTACACTAGGGTCTCTCCAGCCTTTTGCTTCATGCTTGATAGCATTATCACATTCTTTGGTTGTGAAATACGAACCCTGAACTGTCTCATGAACTTGTACACTAACTCGATCCACATGTTTATTGACCCATTCTCCAGTTGTCTGAACCACAACGCTTCTAAATATGTTAAATATAACGAGAAGCACCGTCCCATTACCTACTTAAAAGCACCCAACACTTTCATATGTTGGATTTACCTCATCAAATGAACTATTGGATTTGTCTTTCCATCATACATTTCCAAACGTCAGCAGCCTGGAATTGGGTGGATTCATTGCGTACGGGATGCTAGGAGTGAACGAATTTCTATTTACGTCCTCCAGACTCCAAACTCTGGTCTGGTGGTCCATCTCTCAATGTTTGTTTAACTATTTTAGCAATTCTATCATTATCTTCAAATGGAAGTCATTGTCCCAAGTTTTCATTCTACCCCTTCGTTTCCATAGGCAAATTCTAGCACATACTCCTCTGGTTGCACATTTGTATTTTGATTCACATTTTAGCTCCTGCTCCAGGGTTCGACATCATTTCTCCGACATTCATCATTCAATCCCAAATTCGAATCGGCTGTGCCCCTTGGATTTTTGGATCGGTACCGATCTATGGTATCTCTATAGGGGTCGCTCTAACTTATTCCGCTTCGATTCTCGAGGTGTTCACTTTGCCTTCTGGCCTTTGGTTCTGGTTTCCAGTTATTCCAACCGGCATTTATTTCTCCATTCTTCTGAAGAATCTATTGAACATTTCTTCTTATTGAGTCACCATCTAATCTTGCATCTCCTTCATAATTCTCTCCATCTTATCTCTAGTTACATAGATGGATGAGGGGTTCAATCCTGAGGACACCTCCTGGTTTCCCCTTTGTTCTTGCTGACTTCCTCCAATCACATATCTGATGTTAGGCTTCTTCATCTTCTTCAAATTCAAGTTTCAATTTGTTAAATCTGAGTCTGCTTAGTGAAAGCACCAAAATGTTTGCACCAAAAATTGCACAAACGCTCGGTGAAGTAATGGATATGAAAATTATCAAGAAAAAACAAGAAATAGTAAAGAAGAACATATAATTTTTATAGTGGTTTGGCAAGTACTTTGGCTTACGTCCACTTAAATTTTGTTATTCGATTTCTGTGACTTTTTACAAACTGTGTTTTTATGGATCGATAGTGTTGGCGAGATTTTTTGCCTCATAACACATAAGATGACCACTGAATAATTATATCATTAGTTACTTTTACCATTTTGAATTAGCAAATTCATAGTAATATCAAATTTTCCGTAAAGTAGTAATTATGTCGTTGTGTGCTTACATAATTAGGAAGTTGCATTCCAACCGTTTGTTAAAATGTCAAATCTAATTTATACTATTGAGGAATAAAACAGAGAAGAATTTAATGCTAAAAAGTAAGTAAAATTCAGGGAAAGTAAAAAAGACAGAAATTTACGTGGTTCGGATTCCTCTGAATCCTACGTCCACGGGGTAAATCTTTGTTTATATATTTCTTTTTGGTACAATTTTCATGGAAGAGAGTACACGTCTTTTGACATAGAACTTTGTGAAAAGATAAGGTAAAAAGACCTAGCTCCCGGATTCCAAAAAAAGATCCCTCCACCACTGCTACCGTGCCCTTCTATTTATCCTTGAGCTTTTTGGTGAATTGATGGAGTTATCCTTCCGTGCTTCCCTTCCCTTGTTAGATCTTTACACGTGTCATCCATCTGCTACTTGCTTTAAGTATGTGTGTATTGGTGTCATGGCTTTGGGTGGGAAGTTTGGTATTGGCGGGAAGATTTGATTTTGAAGCAGGAATGCATGGAATTGAGGGGAAACACCCAAATTTGAATGGATCATGCCTTCTTTGATCCTGCAAAGCATCAGATTTGTGGTTTGCATAGATGTGTCAATAACACTGCATCGGTAAATGGCCCTTTATCTGCATAATGCAGTGCTGGAGGGTTGGGTGGCTTGGTTGGGGATACTGCATCGCTATTTTGAAGGGTAGTCGCCCTATACGAAAATATTTCGAGCCGTTCTCATATATAGAGGTCTGCACTGCTTCCGCTGTCCTTGAGGAATGAGGCTTGGTTATTGGTTGCGGCGTAGTTTCAGTCCATTGCTCCATCCCTTGGACCTTTATGTGTGTGATAAGTTTCTTTTAGGATTGTGGCACGGCCTTATTATGTCAAGATTGTGGTGCGTCTTTATCACTTTAGCATTAACATTGGATTGCAGTGCAGTCTTGTCTCTTCAATGTCACATTAGGATAGTGGGGCATCCTTATGGCTTTGTTATGTGATATAAGATTGCAGCGTAGTCTTGCCCATTTAGGTGTTGGTTTTAGTTTGTGTTGCATCCCTGCTTAGGTTTAGTCGTTTGAGTAGGCATGCCACAGTTCCAATTTGAGATGAATATTAAGGCTGTAGGTCAGTCCTTATCATCTAGATTTTTTCCAATCATGGGATTGCGGCTCGGTCCAAGGTTGTAAAGGTAGGGCAGTTTGAAGCGACTATGTAACGCAGTTCAGAACGGGTTTTGACATTGTGACTTGACTTCCCATTGATATAGTACGAGGTTTATACTTCCAAAGTGTCCGGTTATAGTTCGGTGAACAAAAGCTTGATTTTGATAATTGGTCAGCTTGCATGTTGAAATGGTCATTCCTATTGGAATTAGAGCAATTTATAAGGGTGGTGCAGTTATTCTTATTTGGCTTGCCTCAGTCCACTTTAGGTAGCATTGGTGTTGCGCAAGATGTCACACCAAGATTGCTTTCTCCTGCACTTAGAATTTTGATGATCAAGTGGGTTATGAAATAAGAGTATGATAATACGATGCAACTTAGCTTTATTTGATTTGGTTATTTAGTTCTGCGATGGTCAGCTCTTAGTCTGTCATACTATGATAGCTTATATTTGTGGGGGTTGCAAAGTTTGTTCAAACATATATTGCATTTTGTTTGTAAGATGAAGTGTATTTTCGACCTGCGGCACGACGGACATGTAATTAGTGCATAATTTTCATTATTGGGCTACAATTTGAGTTTTGTCCAATTGAATAGATCTTTTAGTGGGACATGCCAGTTTTGTTGGCCTTATTATCTTTGCACTTTATTGTGGTATATTGACGCAGTTGTATCTTTAGGATACACGATCTACTCTTTGTTTATAGTTGTAGTGTGTGGTTTGATCCTACATAGCTCACTTCATGGTTAGCTGGCCCCTCTTGTTTTCGTGGGCCACCATGCTTTTTGTTTAGCTCCTTTTATTTTTACTTCACGGTTCACTGTTTAAACAGTCTACGCATCGTACTGCATAACTCGAAAATCAGGTGTAACACTTGCTACCAAAATCTACGCTAATGCCTATTAGTGTGAACTTGTCAACTCGTATCAAGTTTTTTGAGTTCTCTAATCAGTCATCTCACATTTAATGCTCTATACACATATTCCATTATGGTTGGTGGCTTTTTCTGACCATTGTCATATGAATCATTTCATATCCCAAGTGAATATATTTAGTTTCTCGTGAATGACAAATATCCAATGGTTGTGGCTTCATTGTACTTCGGGGTTTTGAGGTTATGATTTCATTAATTGATTTATAAATTTTACTTCTTCTCCCCACTTCCTCCTTTACCAGTTTGAGAAAGAAAAAACCCATACAAGAAATTTCATTCTCACATTTCTCTTCAAATTAATCCCAAATTAATCTGTAAATTGAATTTCCTTACTCATTTTTTGTTAGGCGTCTTCTTTCCTGTTAAGTTGATTTTTGGATTAATTTACTTTTGGTTTCAAGTTTGAGTGGTTACTTACATGACCTTGTTTTTAAATTGATTGATGAAATCCTTGATTGGAATTCCTTTATTAGTTCATTTATAACACTATAAAAAATCCTATTTCCTGTTATCTTAAGGTTGATTTATGTTATTTTGCGAGTAATTCATTTCTTCTACTTAATTTAGTTACTATGGCCTCTAACGTTCGTCCTGGCTCTTCCGATTATGTTTCTTCTTTTATTGAATTACCTTTGTCCATTCGTGAGAGAAGTCGGGTGGAGGGCATCTTGGCTAATTTTGGGATTAGTGGTTACGAATTTAGGGTTGCCTCACCCTTTAATCACATTCATTTGCCCCCCGAGGGGTATGTTTCAGTACCATCTGAGCATATCAGATGTGGCCTTTGTTTGCCTCTCCACCTCCTTCTCAAGGAATGGCTCGCGATGTTTAGCTTATCTACCAAGCAGTTGACCCCAGTTTCTTATTACCTTCTGACCTGCACCTATGTCTTATAGGTTGAAAATTTGATCCTTCCCTCTTGTAGAGAATTGGCCTTCTTATATTTTATAAGAGAGAACCGCTCTTCAGGATGCATAGGATTTGCTTCGTTCAGGTCACTAAATCACCTTTTTCCTCTTCTCCTAGTAAAACCTATCGATGGGTGGATCAGTTCTTTTTTATTTCTAACTTGGATGGTTTTGTCTCTTCCTTCCATGAGCTTGATACTACGCCCACTCTTCTTCATGTCTCAATGCATCGTCCTAACTTCAGTAAAGAGGAATAGAAGCTATTTTCACAATGCATGATAGATGCATTGAGGCTAACTGATGATGCCTGCAAGGGTCACATCTTTTTACTAAATATTTATTACACAGACATAAATTTCTGCACACACACCATCATTTTTGTAGATCCATTTTTACATATAATTTCGATGTTTCAGCTCCATGTTGTGTGTGTGTGTGTGTATGTATGTGTGTGTTTTAACTATTTGTTATCTATTTATATTCATTAAAATTTAAAAGCTTGTATGTATTAACTTTGTCCATTTCATTGTGCAAATTCAATGTCTTCACTTACCTTTGCTTTTACTTTAAAGAAGAAGAAAAGCGAAAGGAAAAGATAAGGAGGAGATCATTCTGCACATGAGGGTACACACACGCAACTGAGGGTGGATGATCCTCTGCCTCCTCCCCCGACTTCTTTGATGGGTATTGTGGCTCCTATACCGCCCATTAGCATGCTTCTGCCCTTTCCACGTTTCTTGGTCATCCTGGGAGAGGGTGCAGTGTCTGACTTGGGGGAGAGGATGGGTCGTTTACTCGTTGATGACTATACTACATCGACCACTTCTCCATTACTTGCTTCAAGTTTGCCTTTCGGGAAAGTCTTCTTAGGTTTGCACCGTTATGGTTCCAGGTTAACATATTATAACATTGCATTTATCTAGTTATGGTTTCAGATGCATTATTATCTATTATAATCTTCGTGCTTTTAGGTCGTTACTCTCGGGATGGAGTTGCATAATAGGCTCAGTAATTTGGAGCCGGCTCTTACTACTGCTTAGGAAGAAATTTCGAAGTTGAAGTAAGACAACTTGCAGTTGAGACAGGATTTGGACGTCTCTTTCCTGGACATAAAAGCAAGAAACAAGAGGGAGGTGGATTATAAAGCACAATTGGAGGTATCTTCCAAAAAGATTAAGGACATCGAGCAAGATGTTGTGCAGTAGACGAAGAAAGTAAGCAGATTAGAGTGGAAGCTCACCAAGGCAGAAAATGATCTAGAAAAAATCACGCATGGTGTTCTCTATAGTATTTATGCTCAAGTAAAGAGGTGGTTCTTTATGGATAACCCCGACGTAGAGGACGCAGAAGTCGATCTGAGTTTTTTGAAAACGCTAGATCTAGTTAAAGAGGCCCAGGAATACTGCAAGCAGAAATTGATTTAGGAACATAATGACCTTCCTGGTTCCTTTTCTGAAGGAACTCATGCTAAATACATATCTGATGATTCCGATGGGGACAAGGACCCTGCCACTTCAGAAGTGCAGTCTAAGGCTGTTCCACCAAGATGTATAGATACTGAGGAAGTAAATATCATAACCTTCCAGCTTTTTGGTTATTAAGTTTCTTTTTAATATAACATTATTTGTTGTGATAGTACTACGCATGCTTTACTTTGAATAGCCTTTTGTGACAATTGAAGTTTATTAATGAAATAGTCATTATGTATATTTGTTTCTTAGCATTTTAAATTCTGCTTCGTTCCTATAGGTAAAAACATTAAGTATTGGTAACCCTTTTTTTATCAAAGTCATGCAAAGGAAATAGTTTAGTTCAACAATTTAAGGTTTTAGAGCAGCAGACCATGGAGCGACTATTGATGAGGATGACTATATCATGCAGGAGGGAAAATGAATTGGAGCAAATTATTAGTCAATCGAAAAAAGGTACCCATAGCCTTTTATCCAAAATTATAAAATTTATTCATGAAAGGGATGCACTTTATGATTTAGTACTGCACAAGTGGGTCTCCATTTTAGAAAGTGAATCTCTTCCCTTAGGACATCTCCGCTTATTGTGGTTTTGAGATAGACTTAGGCAAAGACAAAAAATGAGTTTTTTCTTTTTATGTATTTTTAAGTTATCGCTCAAATGAAATACTTTTGCATATTGTATGCGTATTCCCATGTAATCCTTCTACTATTATTATTGCTTGTCTAATTATTGATTCTTTTTTGGTTATTTCTTGTTTGAAGACTGCACCTATTTATTTTATTGGTGCTACTCATCGTACTCCGTGTTTGCGAGATCCGTCGTTTTCTACCTCATTGGGAAATATAAAACTCGGTCAAAGAGCTTAAGGCTGCCAGCGCTAGACTTATTAAGAAAAAGGAGTCGGCTGCCGATGAGATTCGTGAGGAGTTGCACATATGCTTTAATGAACATGAACGGGAGTTGAAAGAGTCTAAACAGGCTAACGAAAGATAATTGCATTACTAAACAACGTTCTGAGATAGAAGAGTTGGAAAAGAAACTCAAGTCATCACAAAATCGTATTATTAAATAGGAAGGTTTACTTAGGATGTGGCAACTACGCACATCTATACTATACTATTATTACTGAGTTAGATTTCAAGAGCTCACAAGCCCCTTACGTATTTTATGAAATAAACAGTCACGTTTTTTATTTTATCTATTCTTTCTATTTGTGCCCAAACCTACTCACGTTTAATTAAAAAAACATAAGTTACTTCCTGCCCATTCCATAAAATCCTAACTCACAAAATAATGAAGATGAATATCGACCGATGTGGAAATCAACGATTGCTTCTCTCCATCTTTGTCGGTATGAAAACTTCCACCTTAATTTTCCTGTTTGCATATTTCTCCTCCAATCCCCTAATTATTCAGGTAATTTTGAATTCTTTGGATCTGTTGTTTTCAATTTTCAAACCTGATTTAACTCCTTGATTTGTTCAATTTTCTTATGTCTTCATTGTTTGCTTTACCATCTTAATCTTCGGAACAAACGTAGTTGCTTCATCGGTTTTCTTCATCTATATTTCAGGTATCGTTATCCTTCCTTACTATTCTTTTAATAATTATGTTATCTATATTTAGGATTTGATGATAATTTGGATTGTTTTAATATTTACATCATGATGATTTGAGATTTGGCTGGAACAGTCAGATCTGTTAGATGATTTGAGGTTGCTCTAATTAAGGTTACTTCATTATTTTTTCCTCCAAGTAACTATATAGATTATTAATATTTTATTCCCATGGTTAATTGGAAGACAAAGCGAATGATTTGCGACATGTTCTTTGAATTTATTTTCAATTATAGTTTCAACAAAAATGGAAAACCTTAACAATAAAATGGAAAACCTATAACGAAGTGCATTTTGAGCTCATCCGCTACATCGCAAGTAAGGTTTATTTTATTGTCTTCTTACTGTGATCATAAGAGATAACTCTATGTAACGAATAAAAAAAAGTAGCTATCTTGATATATGGATCTATTGTTTTCGATTTTCAAACCTGATTTAACTCCTTGATTTGTTCGATTTGCTTATGTCTTCATTGTTTGCTTTACCTTCTTAATCTTCGGAACAAACATAATTGCTTCATCGGTTTTCTTCGTCTATATTTCAGGCATCGTTATCCTTCCTTACTATTCTTTTAATTATTATGTTATCCATATTTAGGATTTGATGATAATTTGGATTGGTTTAATATTTACAGCAAGATGATTTGAGATTTGGCTAGAACGGTCAGATATGTTAGATGATTTGAGGTTGCTCTGATCAAGGTTACTTTTTTGTTTTTTTCTACAAGTAACTATATAGATTATTAATATTTTATTCCCACGGTTAAATGGAAGACAAAGCGAATGATTTGGGACATGTTCTTTGAATTTATTTTCAATTATAATTTCAACAAAAATGGAAAACCTTAACAATAAAATGGAAAACCTATAACGAAGTGCATTTTGAGCTCATCCACCACATAGCAAGTAAGGTTTATTTTAATGTCTTATTACTGTGATCATAAGAGATAACTCTATGTAACGAATAAATAAAAAAGTAACTATCTTGATATAAGTATGTTGAATAACAATTGTGGAAATTCTGAAGTTATAACTAATCTAAGTATTATAAGAATCGACATAGAGATTTACATTTGCTTAAGAAAAAAGAATTTGTAAGACATAAGTTGTTTCTGAGTGCATTCTTCTATGATTTACTGATTTTAACAATAAAAATATAGCAATTCTATCCATACTAATGTGCGATTTATGTTTTGTTTGGTTAGATTACGTTAAACGTCTAAATGAAAAAAATTATTTGAATAAGTGCCACCAAGTGATATTATGGATGCACACTATAACTATAAGACATTATAATACGAGGCGTTCAAAATAATGTACTATAATTTTGTTTTGAGTAGCACTATTTACCTTCAAGTTCTTGACTATACCATTTTAAGATAGCTTTAGTTATTCAAAATTAATATGTATTTATTTATACCCACACAAATAACCTTTTTAGACACTTATTGTGTGACTTCTGCTATATCAAGTAAGGTGGGTGCAAGTGTAGCTGAAGTAAAAAATAGGCTTTTTTAAGTACAAAATGGAATCGTTCGTTGCCAAATCCCTATTTAAACATCATTCGAATAACAATAAGATCTTTACAACTATGAGCTTATAAATCTAAAATTAAAATGAATATACAGAGTTGTGTAGCGAAATAAAACAAATGTAAAAAACTTTGAAGGAAAGCAGTAATAATTTTTCCATAATTAGAAATTTTATTGATGTACTTTGAAGTTATAGTTACATGTCAAAGTTAAAAATTTCTTTTATTAAGCCATGCATTATTAAAACTATTAAAGACAACTTATTTTATATTGCATTTTATTTTAGTATATAATCATGACTAAGAATATTATCAGTTAATTTTATTTCAGCATCTGATGTTTTAAAACTAATTTTTACCTTATGTTTAATAGATGATCATATTAAAACTGATTTAAATTTAATGGATATGACATAGTTTTCCAGCATGTTACTATAAATTTCCATGCATTCTTCCTTACACTGTATCATCTGTCATATTTTTATAAATAGAAGTACTGTCCATTAGCAATTTCTATAATATTGTTTTTTTGTTTTATTCAAAATTATCATTTATGCATTTTTTAACTGTTATAATCCAATGAATGCATTTTCAAAAAAAGAGTGCACACTACCAATATTGTACTTGGGATGTTTTAACAGTTCTGTATTTATTTACGCTCTCTATGCTAGTTGGACGGTAATAAAATGATGCATAATATATGACAATGTAATAATGATATTTCACTCTGTTTTTATAAAGGTACTATTAGACATCAATCGAAAGCTTGGTTCAACTCAAGTGTATCGGTAGAAGAATGGGAAGAAGTAATCCATGTTTACTGCTGATACATAATCATTAGAGATTTACATATTCCCTATAATCTACACTCTATATAGATAATAAGAAGAAAATTGATTAATCAAGCTTTATGATTTTTAAAGTATCAACTACCTTAGTAATCATATATTCATATAAGGATGTTTCTCTTTTTAGTCGAACTGGGATGAGAAACTGAGTAGGTTTCTTCAGCGCTGTTTTATTTTCTCACAAAATAATTATATTTTTGTATATCTAATTTTGGTATTCATTTTGCAGCTTTGGAATTTAACGTAATTGTTCCATTCTTGGGTATTTGCATGCTTTCTGGTGTATATACTTACTACTATCAGGTTGAGCCTTTTTCCCTTACTACTACTAATTTTTTCATGGTTTTCTGTTTTTATTCCAACTTTTTTGGGTGAATATAATAACCTTCTTCATTTCTGTTGGCTTTGGTTTATAATTTTTTCCACTGTTTTAAAGAGTCATAGGAAGGATGCAAAACTCTTTTGATTTAGAATATCACGATGATGATTTGTTTCAGGTCATTTTGTAATTCTGTATATGCATAGAAGGGATAATAAGTTAATGATAAGATACTGTTTTATACGTAAATACTACGTTATGATTTATCTTAGGCTATTTTTTGATTTTTAGTTTCATGAGTCCTTTATATATCATATGATGTAATTTAGCCGATTAGAAAGTTTATTTATATAGTTTTTTTTACGATGTTAAAATTTAAGCATTACTTTATTAAATTCAATCAACAAGATATTGTATTGCATGGGAAAAAGAAAAGAAAACTGGGACATAATACATGATAACTTAAAACCAAAGCCATCTTTTATGGTAGCACTTGATTATCATCCTCATCTCCATTTTGCTGTAAACTCTCATGTTTACCATTAGGAGAATTTATGTAATTATATTTAGGAAGGGATTCTAGAACAGTTCCCATAGTAATGAGCAGGAGTCCAGTCATGTATATACAACTAGAAAAATGCATAATAGACATGTTCTAAAATAACCGGTGCTTTATCCTGATACAAGACTCTCAAGTTTTAACATTTTAACTATGCCCTATAGTAATGTAAATAAAATAACCATGAATAACACCTCCTAAAACATGCTTCAATAAGTAGAAACAAATATTACTATATTTGCTTTAGTGTCACTTTTAAGCTACTATTTAGTTCGGTTATACTTTATATAGAGATACTGGGTTCGTCTATTATTAGTTGAGTTCATTGTTATTTTGTTTCATTAAAAGATATTGGGTGTTCAAGAAACTGGTAATAAATGTTATTTCATTAAGTAACACAATAAAACATTATTTGTTAAATAACATAAACGGACAATGTCACTAACTGATTTCTGTCTGTTTTAGTATTAGCTATTGACAAATGTATTATTACATTGAATACACAATGGAATACTATTTGTAATGGACATAGCTATCTGATCATTTGTGTTCAATTTACTTCCCTGCTATTAACTTGCAATCATCAGTGCATTCATCAAATGCCAATTCCATTTTTTCTAAACCTATTTTAAAAATTACTAAACAATATAATTTTCTAAAGGTTATTAGCACAACTTAAAGTTGCAATTATGTTTTGGTTGCTCCTGATGCGATAAAACCAGTGGTAGTAACATCTAGACGTATTATTAAGAAAGACTTGGAGATTTATTGATAATTAATATGAATTATTTCTTCCTTTTTGAATAATTTATATATGTTAAATATGTGTTAGTATGTTAGCTTTGCTATAAACTATTAAAAATTTGTTGGTTCTTTCAATAAATATTATTACAAGATGTTTTTCAACTATAAAATTGTATAACAATTATAATTACATAGGAGCACTGTTATGGAAACTGCATCTTTATTGAAATATGGCTATAATTATTTGAAATATTATTATTCCATACTCATATAACATAGACCACCATCATATGCAATTAACAATAACTTTTTCAATGATCATGTTATTGAAAGCTAACCATATACGAAATCAATAATTATAGTGACATTAACTATTAACACTAAATATATTTTATTAATTTGTGGAGTGAAGAATCGTAAATTCTATGCATCACTTTTTCCTAAATTTAAACTAAATGTAATTACTCCATAATAGTGTAAGGTGACCACCATTATATTCCACTAGCTATAATTACTTTAATTAATTATGTAAATTAATATCTAGCCATATGAATATTTCATTATCATATCGGTATAAACTATTAATACTATATTTGTTTCATCAATTTACAAACTCAAAGACCTAATAAATCGTTACATCGCCTTCAATGATAAATTTGTGCACTATCATGATTTATTAAAAAATGATGAAATTAATTCTTTTACTATTTTAATGCAAAATTTATATTTTTGTTTTTTGATTTTTTGATTACTACGATGTCCTCATGTCATCTAACTGTCATGATATAAAATTTGATCAGACCAGATTAAATCATAATATCATGTATAAACTAATTGCTTTGATTTCTATTATTTTATTGTTGTAAATGAAGTCATAATCCAACAATCACATTCTCTATAGTTTTTTTATCATTTTTTAAGTATTCTTATTTCACGAGAGGTTTCAATTTTCAAATTCTCCACTAAAAAGTATAGAAATAACAATAAATAAACTCCTACAAAGATATATGCAACTTAAGTTATTGTCATAGCATTCAAAACTAATAATGATGTGGCAGTGGAAAATGAATGTAAGGTAGTTAATTTGTAGAAATAGATTTCTTTTGCCTATTTTCATGCATTATACTTATATTTAACATGTCCTTAAGCATTGATCATATATGACATCAAATGAGGGTGTACCTTAAACTCCTATAACTTGAATAGTTGAAAACATGTTTGCTCTGATTTATATGTAGGGTGATTGGAGTAATGAATATCACGAAGGTGTGTTATCATCCGAGGCAAACATAAATGGAGCAGGTACAATATCTATTGGATATGCACCATCGAATATTTTCATGCAAATATGAATGGATTGGCTTTTTGTACTCATTTTATTCGGGATAAAGGTTTTATTTAGTCTACGACCTTCCTGTAATTTTAACTTTATTGGGATATAGTATTCACAATACATAAACTTATAATTCATTTAATATTAAATTCGTAGTTATATAAGATTCTTGAAACTAACGACATGGCCACTTAGGACTTGAAATCAAGATTATTTTATTTTCAAAAATTGTATATTAGTCTTTAATATAAAATAAATTGATATCATTGTATTTTACAAACTAAATTTGCATATGAAATCTCCATTTATATCGCATGTTTTATTTATACCGATATTTTAGTACGTATGCGATGCATCCCATTCATTTTTATATATTTTTGGCAGTGGTTAAAATTTTCGAATTAGGAAATTATTGAATTGCATATGATTCAATAGAATATAACTGGTTGCAAATCAATTGACAAATTATGAACGAAATGGCGTTGTCAACACAGAATAAAGAATTTGGAACCCTTTAATTACATAGAGGTACATAAATAATACCTTTTTCAACGTGGTTGTTGATTAAACTTCTTACTACCCCATTTACACCGATTCTGGGAAACTAGATCATTGATCTCTAAATTTATATAATTGTAGGTGATAAAATTATTCTTTTGGTTCTCTTTATTGTTAAATCTTCCTTTTCTTTAGCTACAATTACAAACTTAGATTAGTTAAAATTAACGTTTAAGGACTCTTAGCAAATTGATTGTACTTTTTGTAATTTATCCAAACTCTTGAATTCAATGGTTAACATTTACCAACATACCAGGAGAAATAAATTTGTATATTAATATATTAGTGTGAAGTACCGTAACTAAATATTTGGTGAGACCATATGCCTTACCTTCTTATGCAAATGGACAAACTAATCTTTAGAAAGTGAGCAATCTAATTCTACTTTTTTGCATAGCAAAAGTTGAACCCACGAAAAGTTTGGATGGAGGCTTTGAAACTTTTCCCATGGTTTATGAGCTTAGTATAACAAAATTTGATCTTATTAATACTAATCTTCAACCATTTCTTTAAACGATTACATTTTCAATTAGTGAATGTTGTATCAGGTTGAAATAAACTTTTGTTTGATTATAAAACTTCTTCAGTGTTACAGGTAGGTTGAGCCGACTGATGAAAAAATGGGTTTGAAACATTATTCTTAATTTGACATCATTAGATTGAAGAAGTACTGGACATTTTAGTATTGACAAAGTTTATCCTTAGCAGTATATAGGCATACTACAAAAATCATCAGATAGAAGATGGTGCTGCCTCAAAAATTAGTTTATAAGTTTTTGGCACATGCTCTAAAATGATATTACTGAATCGTATTAATTTATGAGGTTAAGCTAATGATTTGATTGTATTGAATGCAGTACCTTATGACATGCTAATAACCGTATTGAATGCCAATAGTGACACTCATGTCAAAAGTTGCATTTATCTCTCTCGGTGTCCTATTTCCAAACATACAACTTCTGGTATAAGTAATCTCATACAACATTAAAACTTACTTTCCCTTCTTTTACTTTGAACTCTTTATTGTATTACGAAGGAGGGGTTAGACTTATTTTGATGTGCTAATAGAACAATGATTTTATCAAATAATAGCGTTAATGGATGGTGATTAATATTTCGATTGTTTGATTCATAGATCTTGGAATTGAAACTCACTGACATTAATAAGTATATGTTCAGAAAAATATAAACATATATGCATAGAGTATTGTATCTATTTTTATGAATTTATATTTAACACTGACATATATCTTACATATTGAAAAGTTGTAGCTTTGTTTTAATAACACATCAGACTATATGGGCTTCATTAGATTAATAACGTATCAATTGCTATATGGATAGATATTGGTTTACAATGATATGTACTTCGATTATATGATTTTGTAATGAAGAATGAAGCTTAGTTATCTAGAAAGGTTGCTCATTATGTGTAATATATTATAGTGTAATGCATTACATTGTTGTTCGTGATCCAAGTTTTTGCATCTTTCATTCCATTTTAGCTAGCAATCATCAATCTAATATTAACCTTTTTTAGAGGTAGATGATGAAATTAGAAATTTGTATCCACGTGACTAAAATAGAATTTTATAAACAAAATATTTTACATTGGATTAAAAAATAGTACCGTTAATAATAATTTTCTTCATATGGGACTTAATACTGTAACTGATTCATTGGTTTATTTACTTGATTTATTTGAAGGATCTTTGTAAACAACATGTATGGTTATATCTTTGCCTTCATGCCACTTTCATGAGTATAAAAAATTGATACATTTATTTTATTACATTTATTAGAACATAATTTGACATTTCTACTAAAACAATTGCTAAACAAAATCACCTTTTGGACAATATCTTAAGCATCTATCAAGAAGTGAGAAATACTCAATTTAATTGCACAAAGGTTCAATAACAATTACGAAAATAAATATAGCTACAGCCTGTGTGCGAAGCACGGGTTCGCACTAGTAATCGTATATACATATGAGATCAAGGCTCTGTAATGCAAAGTCAAGGAGTTGTTTGAGCAGATCGCAAAGCAATTAGCACGAAAGACGATCCTATTACAGCCTTGGCTCCAAGTGCAGTTTCTAGGCCTAGTGCCACTCCTACGCCTCCTTCGAGGGCATACCCTCGTATTGTTCTTGAGTGGTAGAATGATTTGAAAAAATTATTATGAGGCCAAGTTTATTAAGTTAAAGAATTATTACAAAACGGAATCAAAGTCTGCTAGGAGTAGTAGCTCGCATGTTACATCTACTACACATGAATTATTTAGCTCATATTCTCGTGCCACTAAAACGATGAAAGAGCAGCTTTTGGATGAGATTAGATAGACTAGGTAAGTGACTATGGAGCACGTGAATGCTTTCGAAAATAAATTTTCTTTCTTAGAGTCCCAATCCAATACACAAACCCTTGGTTGAGCTCTCATTACTGTGCTGTATGGAACCTCTATTACTTCTTTAGGTAGTTTGGATAGGGCTTCCTTGGTGGAGCTAATTTATAAAGAGAGAGTCAGGAGGGTCATGGCAGATATTGTTATAACGCATTCAATCGATATTTTCTTTCACCTCTAGCCCGAACTTGACCTAACCATTTTATATAATCGTGCGAACTACGTCTTTGATCCGGAGGACCATTGAGATGGAGCCAATAGCATCCCATGCCACCACAAACATTATAGAACATGGAACCAGGAAGCTCCACAGCAAATAAATTAAACTGGTTCGAGTATAATGAGGGGTAAAATTTGATGAAAAGCATATGGACTTCTCATCCTAAGCTTTCATTGGCAAACTTTCCTCTCTAAAATTAGGTTATGGTTGCATTGCGGTTGCTAGATTAGACGGTAGAAGATGGTGCTACACCTTTACTATCACTTTTGCATTCATATGTAACACTTTTTGGTATGTTTAAGGTGTTTTCATATATACTTATATGTCACGGTCATACACTCGCGCTAGGATTGAGCTCCCTTATAGTATGCCTGCCCACAAAATCATATTGCACTTTTGGTTTAGTAGATGGTTGTGTAGTTAACTTGACTATATAACATGGATGTTTATTGCACGTTACATTGTTCGCCCATTGGAAAGATTTCGAGGACGAAATACTTTTAAGGGGGGAGAATGTAATACCCCGTAAAATCAACCATAAATAAATAAATTGAATAAATTGAATTAAATTAAATAAGATAGGGATAAAAGTGGAAATTTTATAAAAGTTAGAATTTGACCATGAAAGTTATGTTATTGTTTTCATGGTGAAGTTCCAATCAATTTCCATATATAATATATTATAAAGGAAACTCAAACGGAAAAGTTATGGACATTTGAAGTTTTCTGATTCGAAATAATTTCAATAGAATTCAAATTCAAATAATTAAATAATTCTTAAATTTGCAATTTGAAAGTTAACAGCAATTAGACTTTAGGGTTAAGTAAATGTTAAAATTATCCTTAACATTAATAGCTACTTAAGGAATGAAATAAAATAAAACAACGGCACGAAGAAAATCTTCCCAAAATAAGTGTAATGGTCGACCGCTCCCTAGGACCGGTTGATCGCTAGCGGGCAACCGATAGTATAGGGGCGGTCAGCTGGTATGTGCATTTGTGGCTAGGGTATTCATTTGTGTCAATGTTTCAGATTTAATTATTTAAATCCGATGGTTCTTATGCCTTCTCATTGCTATATATAAGACCTTAGACCCCTCACTTTTATTCGCAAAATATTTTAGGAACCTAGCGAAGCTCTGACAATTCATCTATTCTAAGATTCGGAAAAACTCCATTAGGGTTTCAAGTAAGAAATCCTATATATCTATTTTATTTTCTATTTTATTTTCCCAACCTATTATTCTCCAACTTTCTGAATCTAATCTATATGTATAAATCCCTTGTTGTATATATCTAAAAGAAGAGATCTGATAGAGATTGTCAAAGGCATGTCAAATTCAAAGGAGGTAAAGTTAAGGATATACTATGAGTGGAAATCTTAGCTTTTCCATTTTAGTAGTTGATCAGTATAGTTTAGGTTTGAATATGCCTTGTGGAGTTTTGGTTTGCGAAAACATCATATTATAAACCCACAAAACTCCTTCAATGCGAAATGTCAATTCTAGATTGGAACCTTAATTGTTTATAACAAAATAATTGAAATTGTGTAGATTTGCAATTTTGATAATTTTACCTTCTATTCCACTTCTTATTCATCTTTTTTGAATTTTATTAAAGAGTTTTGATTAAGGAATAGTGTGTAAGGTATGAATTTATTCGTAGTTTGCACCGCTTATTCCCATATATTAAATAGAAATTCCTTTGTTTATTTTTATATGAAAAAGGAGTTAAATGAGCGTAAAAGTGGAATTGTAAGTTTCTATTATTGGTATATTCCATTATTTTGATGTAATAAATTGATTTTAAATTTTAATTGTATACAAGTCTATTAATTGGAACTTTTGATGAGAATAATGGAATTTTGGTATTATTGGTAATATGGAATGTGACTTGTATAATTGTTAAATAAGTTAACATTTAAACGCTAGTTTAGGGTATAAATTCCACATGCTTAGAAATTGATAGGCGGATATATATATATATATATATATGTATGTATGTATGTATGTATGTGTGTGTGTTTTTGTGTGTGTGTGTGTATGTTAGTGTAATTAATGTATAATTAAAACATATTAATTACATAGTTAAATATATTGTTAATTCTATTAAATCCCCTTTAGGAAGGTAATTAATGTCAAAGGTGAAATAAGAAAGATTTCTTATAAGGCCTTGATTATGGAAACAAAAAGGCATGTGATAATATTTGTAGAGTGTGATATAGATTACGACTAAGTTATAGGGATGTGTGATGTCAGTCAAAGCACATGAAAGTCTACCCAGCTAATCTGGCTACCAGCAATGTGACTTTGGGGCTGATGTGAGATATCACCTATAATAAGCAAATACGATGACGCGAGGTTAGTCCCTAGTTCTAAGGGTAAATCTGCCCAGCTAATTTGGCTATCAGTACCTACGAATAGTCGGGTTAATGTGAGACGTCACCATAGGGTATAGGTCATGATATGAAGGACCTGCTTCAGAGATTGAAGGTATTAAGTGGTTGTGTGGGGGACTCGCCTCTTCTCCAGGTAGGAAGTAGTAAATAGTTGGGATTATGAGTTAGGCACGGTAGAGGATATCTCGAAAAAGTGCCCGCTTCAATAGCAAGTATTAAGTGGCTGAAGAGATTCTGTGCAATGTCAGCTAGATAGTTACTAGTGAGGAGTCAACTTGGGATTATAGGTAGTAAATGACATGGACCTGCCTTAAATAAGGCATTAAATGGTCGAAGTCTACCTAATCCCCATTAAAAGGTATTAAGTGACTTGAGTACTATCTTTTACATTGATAGGACATTATGGACAATGGATGTGGATTATTGGGATGATAGAAAGTTAGCTATGGGCTTATATTTGGAAAGCCTTTTATTTAAGTTTTAGAAAAGTCTTTAGGCTTACATTTAAAAGGACTTATGATGTAGGTAGAAATCGTAAGACATATTACTTTTTGAATTATACTGCCTAAGTACTAATATAGTAAGGCTTGAGATTTTTATTCACCAGACATATGTTGTTCCGACTCCCTCCTCATTACAACACATGTTTGGAAAGATGATGATGTTGAAGGCGAAGATGTTGAGAAAAATTATGGTAGTTTAACTATTTATCTACTTATGTTATTCTCTGATGCACGCATTAATGAATGATATATTTTGAAAATGTTGTACTATGAATATTTATTGTGTTATGAATTTTGTAACAACCCGCATATCCGCACAATTCAGACTGACAATAAACCACACATGTCCAACCCAAATTGAACAACAAGACAGATAGTTGTGGGAAAAAAAGAAGAAGAAGAAAGAAAACGAAACTGAAACAACGCAGAATCTCACAATCGCAACGGAACAACATATAATATAATATCAATGATATTTACAAAAGAGAAACTATAATATGCCTACATCCATCATCAGAGTACAACAAATCACAATCATCAGCCTGGACAGTTATAACAACCAATCCTCACAAATGCTGATAATTTCAATAATAATACAACGGGAAATAAACATATACGTGAATACGAATTAAAGACCTCCAGCTCGTATCCTGAGCTCCAATGCATCCAAAGCAATATGTAAACATGCTGGGTCTGACCTGAGCATTATAATAAAATAATAGTCGAGTCAGTCTGGTAAACCAGCATGAGAAAACACACCCAGTTGGATTTTTAAAGTTATCAAACTCTTTTTAAAATAAAGGTATACCGTACCACGCTGCACATAAACACGGATGAGTTTTTACCTTACGATAACCAAAACATTTTCTATAGAAAATCCATTGATATTATAATAATGTCTAGGAATTTAAAGTAAATATATAAAATAGCTAAAATGCTTGCATCTCACATTTCAACATAGTTGGGAACAACTAAGTTCGTATGGGGCTTATTGGAGGATGGATTCCATATAATGACTGCGCTACTGGGGTACCGCCCGTCATGGTGCATCTCTAGATAACACCGAGGACCTCGCCAAGACCCCCGCAACCACATGATCGGCCTACACTTGACTAGTAGTACCGAATATAATCACCCCACCATTAATGGGCCTCGAAGCATACAAATGAGAGATAATATCGACTCTACATAGGAAGATCATACCCTACTTGGGAGCGACCCACTTAGCCCTACTGCATCTCCCTTGTTTAGTCATTCCCGGTTGATGAGGCTTGAGGCTACATTTTACCTTTTATATGGCACTTCCCACTTGGAATGCTAATATTTCCCTCCAGGCAATAATGCAATGCCAGCATTCATCCATACAAGTTTGTTCTACGACTGAACGAAATCGAAGGCACCACTTCTACTACATCCATTTTGGAATCATCCTCCGGATTAGTAGCAAGTAGCCCTTGCACTTCAAAAGGTCTATTTCGATTATCTCCAAGATATTCCAATTCAAAATGCTTATGCCGGTTCAAAGTGGTTTTCAGATAACATATCCAATCCCAGTCTCTCCGAACCAACAACGTTAGTTTATAAACAAGCCAACATTTGATAGTTGGTTATTTAAGTATCAAATAAATGAACAATCCAACAAGAAATCACGTTTCCAAAGGAAGAAACACTGGTTAAGCACCAAGCACATTGATCCTCTATAATTAATCTTTTCATTAATTAAAATAGTTTCCAAATATTTATCTCAAAATATCTTACAAAGATATACCCATAAACCCGTATATTTTTGATACTTGGAAAAAAATCTGTATACTTATACCAACGGTATAAGTATATTCACAGAACGGAGGAAGATTTCTTTTCACACAATTCTAGAACAATTTATAAATTCCTTTATAAATCTCTAAACCCGTTTATAACCCCATTCATTAATCTCTAAAATTATTTATAAAAGCCTATTTTATACATTCCTAAAACCATTTATAAACCCTTATAAACAACTTTTACAAATCTATAAACCCATTTCTAAAACTCTTTTATAATTATTTAAGACCATTTATGAAACTCTTTTCACCCTTTAAATAATCTTCCTTTAAGTTTTCCAAACCATGTTATAAGATTCCTCTTATAAAACGCACATCTGTTTATAAAACCCTAATTATAAATCTCGAAAACATTTATAAATAAATTCTAATCATTTACTTTAAAACACTGTTATATAATAATAAACATTATAAATAAATAATAATTAACTTCAAAACACCTTAAAAATTATATTTAATAATCTCAAAACATTCTTAATAAAACAATAATAATTTATCTTCAACATTATTATAAATAATAATAATTAGTTTCCAAAACTTTATTGATAAATAATTACAATAAATTTCAAACCATATTAATAATTTAAATAATTAACTTTTCAAAACATTAAATTATTAATAAACAACTTTAAAAAAATATTAATATAAATAAACAACTTTTAAAACATAAATATACTTCCTTGATAAAAAGCTGTACTTAAATTTCAACATAATCATTCCCATATTTATAAAACTCTTTCTATTTTATAACATATCATTTAACATCTCCAAATCTATCCTCACTTTCAATTTCCAAAATAGAATCAACTATTTTTCTAAAACAACATCACATATCTTATTATAAATCCACAATTGTGATTTATTTTTCCCAATTCAAATGATAAAAGTTTCCCTTTTATTTATAAACACCGTTTATAAATCTATCTGTTTATCAATAAAATACTATTTTTCAAATCTTCACTTTATTTGTAAAATTTCACTTTTATAAATTATCACATTTATAATAAATCTTAAATGTGTGTGTGTGTACACACACACATATCACTTTATATAAAACGTTTAATAAATATTTATACCAAAATATTACTATCTTCTTTTTAAAACCGTATTCCTTTATTATAAAAGTCGGCTTATTTTTAAGATTTTAAAAATCTTTATTTTAAAGTTCACAAAACTCTATTTAAAATATTTTATAAAACTATTAATTTATAATATTTAAAAATCATACCTTTTATTTATTTTAAGTAAATTCCTTCTTTAAATAAATTTCAAGAATAATTATTAAAACATATAAATTTTCAAAATCACTTAAAAATCCTTTTAAAAAATTAAACCTTCACTTTATAGTATTTCAAAATACTAAAAATATGCCCGATGCTACAATAGCACTAAATAGGGAAAAATCCATGTCATCAAATATAGCATCCAATACATCATATATCAAAATATATGATAAGTAAAAATCAACAGTGTGAGGAATCCAGTTGGATCCCTCCAATCTGTCCCCCACATCACATACAGTATATAACCAAATAATATAAAACAATTACTTCGAGTTGTTATCATATACAAAGGGTCATCCGCTCTTACACGGGAACGTAATAGGGTCTCATCCGCTCCGGGGCAGGAATATATCCAAACCAACAAATAAAATAGTAAATCATCCAAATAGTCAATAACAATCAACAATAAAATATCCACACTTATATAAAAATATAAGTGGGCCAGAGAGGTGAGTCAACTAACTTTGATTCCAGTAATCTCCAAGGCGCTCTGGTTTGAATTAAAATTGAACAAGCGTCCAATTTTAACCCATATTCCTATGAGCTCCAAGTCCATCCAATCCAACTACATAACGTAGGATTTGCTGATACATTGCAATACAACTTATCGTTGTTCGATTTCGACCTCCTATGAATAAGTTACGAATTAATGAACTTTTAAAATAATTAAATTATAATTAACTTAAAATTAATTATGTTTTAAACCTTACTTTCCTCCTACCCTCAAACTCACGCTCGCTCTAGAAAAAGAAAACGCGACGTCGCCTTCTCATGCCTCCGTCTACGCTTTGCCAATTGCCACCACTCCATGCCGCAAAGCACCCTAAGACCACCACGACCACCCAGCCTCCCTCGCCCTACCGCCATGAAAACGCACCCAAAAACGATGTCATTTGGGGCGAACTGTCGCTTCTGTAGTGCTCCGATGACGATCATAGCCATTGATTGCCTACATCTAGTCGAGCTCTACGTTTCTCTAGTTAGGGTCGAAGGCTGAAAGCAACTGTGGTGGCTCCGATCGTTGTTGGCCGTTGGATGAGTTAGGGTTTAATGGCGGTTAGAGCTAATAGTTTTAGGGTTTGTTTTGCAAATGAAAGTTTCTAAGTTCTTATATAGAAAAAATTTCAAAACACTATTCACACGTTAAATTTTCGAAGTGCAAACGAAACGTGTCGCCTGGCGTTCTATATGTAATAACCTTATTCCGAACATAATAGAACTAGTATCAGAAGCCAATTCCATCATATACAGATGTTATTTTTTCATATTGAGTTATATTAATTCAAATTCTTTTAATCAATTTTTACGCTTTTCGAACTCGCATGACCAAAAGATACGTCCAATCGTCACGAAATTCGACAGCATATAATAATATACTATTACAGATCCAATGGCACCGGTTATGTCCAATTTCGAGACAGTGCCCCGGAAGGCTATTTTCACACGTTTAATCAAAACGAATTATTATTAAAACTGGTTTAATCATTTTTAATTCAAATTTAAAAGTTTACTATCTTCATTCTTATTCAATAAGAATTTAAATCAACTTCCCAAATCATCTTTATTCACATAAAATTCAAGATTCAATTATTTAAACAATTCCAATTATTCAAATAACCCTTATATTTTAAATTCAAGTTATATTAATTATAAAATTTACTTTTCAATATTTAAAATCAATTAAATATTTCAAATTCAAATGACCAAAATTCTGGGTCGTTACATATTTTATGACAATCAGATTCCGAAAGAAATGGGAACTGTTTCTGTTATTATATTTTATCTTTCTGCCATGAGTTCCGAATGTATAGATAAATAGTTTGGTATTGTTCTTTATACCAACCAACAGCCAGCTTTGGAATGGTTCTAATTTTTGATGGTCCTTTTCTGGGTCAGAATTCAGGTCTGTTTCAGGGCAGGTTGTTACATCCATGGAAATCCTTATGCGAACATACCTTAACGGTTTTAGTTATAGTTCTAATATTATTGTGTTATGAGATGTAAGAAACACAACTATTTTCTGATTTATATTCTACACCCTAGACACTATATATTATATAGCCATATGACTTATTAGATGGGCTTGGTTTTTTTAGGGAAAACGCTTACAGTGATTTGAACGGTCTCATAAGATACTATTATGCGGTGCATCATATTTCTTGAGTTTCTCACACTAGGCTTATGTCTGACTCGTGGTTTTATCTTTCCCTTAGTCCCTCGAGTGCTCTTTAGAGCAATTTGAGAAATTCAGGTTTTCTTTGATTTACTTTGGAGCTTCAAGAGATGAGTTGGATGCTTCCATTTGCCTACGGTAGTATTTTATTTTTGATGCACTACTATTATGTATATATCATCAATTGTGAGGACAGGCTGTTATAACTGTCCAGGTTGATGATAGTACTTAAGATTGTAACTTTGAAATGTTATGTATCCTAGAGTCTTTTTGATATTATATGTTATCGTCTCGTTGTGAGATTCAGATGTTCTGCTCTCTTCTTTCTTGTTCCTTTTCTTCTTGCGTTTTCTTTTTACCCTAATTATCTATCTTTCTGGCACTTGGATGCTTGACATGTGAATATCATGGATGTATTAGTATCGACTTTTAAGGATTCAAAATGCGGGTTGTTACATTTAGACTGCATTGATCATTTGGGCTCTGATACCATTGAAGAAAACGGGTCAGTCGGAAAAGGGCGAAAAGGTAGATTTCAAAAAAATTGCCTATTTTTTAAAACTATTAGGTTGTGAATTCTAAAGATTTATTTCATCCAATCTAATATGTTTTAAATAAATCTTATTTTTTTAAAAAGGAAGTTTTAATTTAATTCATATTAAACATATTTTAACGGGTGTATCAAATATGCACATATATGTATAGTGCAAGTGCAATATAAAATAGGATGTGCAAAGTTAATGTATACGTATACAAATATTGGAATTTGCGTCTATAACGTATGCATTAACCATTTGTATATGAAATGGTTGTCAAAAAGCATTTTAAACTTATATATATATATGTCAAAATCTACTTATGCATTGAAAGAAAGAAATAACATAAAATACCTAAATAGATTTGATAAAAGGATTCAAATTTAAATGGATAGTGGTGCATTTAAGTGGCATTAAAAGCAAGAGTAAAAGGCATTTAAGAGACAATTAATGAAAGGTAAAAAGGAAATCTTTTGGCATTCTTTTAATCCATCTTAGCCAGTTTTAAAAACATTTTAAATTTGTACGTAAAAATATGCGTGTATAGTTTTCTTTTAGATTATATGAAAAAAATTGAATGCACACACACATTAATTTTTTTTGACTATTTTACATGTTTTGAATTCTAAACTAATATTTTAAAATCAAATTTTAACTTGGGAAGAGGTTCAACATTAGTTTTGGAATTGTACATAAAAGTCCAAATATATATATATATATATATATATATATATCTGTGTGTGTGAACATAATAATAAAGTATATTTATATCCAATTTAACATACAGATGTAAATCCTACAATTTCATACGTTTATGAATTAAAGTCAATAACTTAAAACTAGTTTTAAGTTAGAAAGTAATTCAAATTTGAATTTGTGATTTTACACTAAAGCCTTTTGATTTTGAATTGAAATAATGTAATAACAACCAAAATAATTAATAATCAAAATAACTAAATTATATATGAAACTTTTATACTATTTCATGAAATAATTTCAAGTATACTTTAGATCTAAACAATATATTCAATTTAAAATATAGCACCAGTCAGTTTCAAATCTAAAAAATTCCTTTTTTATTATACTTTAGTTTCTAAACAATAGCAATTAATAGGTTAAACAACATATGCACATATAAATTCATTGTATAAGTACTAAATTCCAAACTATATTGACCAAATATAACATAATATCATGATGAGATGTATATACAGGAGATCTAAATTATTCTAATAACATAAAACATATAATAAGGAGATAGGATGATTACCTAAAGATGTAGTCAAAAAGATATGATCTTGAGTGAAGAAAGAGTCCCATATCCATATGAATCACCTCTAAAAATTGCAACAATTTGAAGCACCACTTGTTATTATTTTGTTTTGATTTTAGTTGAATTTATTTTTGGGAATTCTTTTCCATGGAAGCCATGGAATTTAGGCTATGTGTGGTAGAGAGAGAAGAGAAAGAAAATGAATTGTTAGGAGAGCGAATCTATGAATGAAAATATGTTTTAAAGGAAATATTGAAACCTTTCAATTCCCTCCTTTAAAACCTTCTCTATTTAAATTCTCATTAAATCTCATCAAATCCTCCCACCTCATCCTGCATGGTCGACCGCAAAAGAGGGCCGTGGGAATAAAAAATTTCCCAAAACAACTTAGCAATTAATTTATTTGAATCTTATTTAAATATTTTACCAACATCTTATATCGATATGTGTGTATAACTTTTATATAAGTGCTTCATTATATACTAATGATATTCAAACAAATCAAATAAAAGTTAATAATTAATATTTCATAATATTTAATTAATTTATAACAATCATAAATTAATTAATTCGTGTGGTTTTTTTGGAGTATTCATTACTACGATTATGCGACTTAAAGGTGTAAATTCAATCAGTGGTTAATATCGAACAATTCTAATATTAACGCTCACATATCACCTTAACAAGTTTATGACATTTTGGCTAAATTTATCGCTTACACATCTTTCCGGTAAAATCAGATTTCACTATTATAAGCAGGACCTAGTAATAATGATTATTTACACCAATTTCTTCATTAACACTATATCACTTTAGGACTTATGGAATTTGGTTTTTGTAAAAATTCCAACATCATTCGCATTAAATTTGATTAGCCCAAACACAAAATTCATAGTTCAATAATAATAATAATTATTATTAACCGTGTTGCTCCGGCAAGAGACTTTGAGTTAACTGTAATTGACCGCGATACTAACCTCATGTTATTGAGGAGATGAATTCTTTATTGAGTAGTGTTTCACTTTCAATGCTTCAACTCAGACCCAGCTATAGTCGTTCAATGGATGCCATGCCATGATTTAACTATAATTAAAGTGAAGTGTCCACATTGAAGTTTAATAGTATTATCAAGTCAAGAGAACTGTGCAAGTTCGTAACTTCAAGATTCTCTATTTGACCTTAGTTATATTCACCAATAGAAAACTCTCAAGTGAATCATTCCATATTTATCCTTCAACTATAAGTACATAACCCCTTGGTACCCACAAGAACCTTGAGTAATACACTGCCCAACATGTGAAGAGTGTTATGTACTCTAGTCTAGACAGATGAATTGATATCCTTTCTCAAAACATATTGAATAGGAATATTTAAAATAATATGTTTTTAATATGATAAATTTCTCATTATTAGAACACACTGTAATTACCGTCACATTACATATCATTTAAGAACATTATATTTATTATACTTTAAATTAATTACTTAATAACTATATCACAATATAACAAAGTATATCATATAAATCAAACACCTTTTATTTTGAACAAGCTTGGTTATCGAGTTAGATATATGTAACAATTACATAATTTCTCCTAGGGCATATCCCTAACTCAATTATCAGTCTTTAATTTTTAGATATAAATCAAATAACAATATGTTAGGTTCATAGAATGATTATATTGGAAGTCCGATACAAACTGATGGTTTCTATAGCCAAATAAAATCTTGAACAAGTATTAAAGATAGATAATTAGATATGAATTAGTATAAAATATGACATTAATGATGGTTATAAAATTTAGAAACAAATGGAGATTAGATAATGGTAAATGTGGTGTTAATAGTACCATTTATAATAATCTTTGAAACTAAGAAATATAATCAATTAATAATTAATTATGATGAGAATAAGGCATAAGATAATGTATAAATGATAATCAAATGATATTTTTTAAACGTATGATTGATGCACATAAGACTGAAGGGGAAATAAAGAAGAATAGAGAGGAAACAAAGCACAAGATGAACAAAAACAAAGAATAATAATAATAATCGTATCAATCGGTCGACCTATGATCGACCATCGATTGACCAGTGAACTATGATCGATTGACCGATTGTCAAGCCATAGGTCGACCAATGGCTTTATTCTGGGCAAGGATGAACTTGGATCCAATCGGGCTGAACTAAGCGATGTATATTTTCCATAACCAAGTTTTTTTGCATGACATTTTACTTTCGAGGCAATTTTAGAGGCAATTTTTCAGACAAGGCTATGACATGGCGGTACATTTTTGTATGGAATAATTAGATGTTTGTTGTATGGAACCGAATGTTTCTTATATATGCTAATATCTGATATTTGTATTGATTATGTATTTACGTCTGGTGGCTCATATTTACTTATCATGGCATCATGGTTCACACATATCGAATATGCAGACTTTGAGAAAATGGAGTCGTCCATATGCGGCTTATACGACCTTCGACAGACCGAAGTTACGAGTTTGTCCATCGATTGAACTATCTTGCATGGCAGACACACATTGTCGTGTCATCGATATATACACCATGTAGTTAGGTGTAACATGACTCTAATCGAGATGTCAACTATTAGACATGGTTGATATTACTATTGTATGCATATCGATAGGTAAGGTATGTTTACACATGTTAAGCAAAAAAAAGGATATTATAATAATATTTTTGAAGTACACGTGGAATAGATTAGTTTCAATCACTCAGACATATGTCGACTCCCTTTCCATATATTTTTTATATAATATTGATAGGTTGATGGATCATGGAGAGCTGGTATAGGTAATGTCGATGGTGCGGTGATGGATGCATTACATATATACATAGTGTGTGTGTGTGTGTGTTCATTTGAAATTATAGTGTGTTATATGTGGTTTGGATTGATGACTAGATATTGTACAGATTTATAACATTGGATATATTTCGGTTGATTATATGATGATTTTATATTATATATTGCTCTTTCCATTGTGAGTTCAAAGTGATACAGTTAGAAATATTATTTTGTTTATTATTATCATCCCTTAACAATCTATCGTTTTCGGCATTCGTGGTTTGAAATTCGATCCGAGCGTTAATTAGAGGGTCGAAAAAGGAAGGTTGCTACATTTGGTATTGGAGAAAAAATTCATCCTAAATTAAGGACTAGGACATGTTAAGAGGGCATATTCGTAATTTTATGAACATGTGTGTGTATGTATATACATACATGTGTGTGTAATGAGACAAGTACATACATACATACTGTTTATTATTCCAGTTGTGTTAACTATATATTGGGAAGATACAAATGAATCTGTTTATAGATAGTTAAGAATAAGTAACTCAGTCGAGACTAGAATAGAGGCCAACACTGGTGGGGTAGAGACCAGGCCTAGAACTAGCTCCAGAAGTGAACATCCCAATAGGTTTCAAATTATATATGTAGGCAATTGGTTAGGCTAGTATCAACCATGCAGTAACCCTAGCCTACTTCCCAAAGGGTAATTCTTGTCGGGCAACCACCTGCTGTAGATTTCTCAAAGCTGTTAAGGACTTCTCCAGTTTAGGGGAGAAACTATGTGTAGGAACTGAACCCTATTCAGTAACACAAGCATGGTTGAGCGCCTATGAAATGATATTTAATCTTACGGGTTTGAGCACTATCACTTAAAGACAACTGGCTTCCTAGCACCTACAGGGAGATCCAACTAATTAGTGGGAGATTGCTATCTTAGAAGTTGATGAGGAAAGTATTACTTGGGCAGATATCAAAAGGAAGTTTGAAGTTAGTTTTTCTCAAGAGCCGAGAAGAGATTGTTATTGGAGAAGTTCATCCACTTGATGCAAGAAGATTTTCGATGAGGAGTATGTTAGTCAATTTAATGAGCTAGCAAAGCTTATATTCATCATGATAAATACATCATACAGGGAAGCACTGAAGTTTCCAAAAGGGTTAAACTCACCATTGAAGGAGTCGACACTGAACCAAAAACCATACAGAGCTACGTTTGAAGGGTTAGTTGAAGCCGCATTGTTGAACTCGTTCATTGGAGAAGTAGTTATAGAGGACGACAATAAGAAAGAAGTGAACCAACAACTAGGTAAGCGCAAAGGGAATTTACCCCATGGAGGTCAGAATAGGAAGCAGGTGATCACATGTAGAAGGTATTCAATAAAGGGTCATATTGAAAGGATTCTAGAGTGAATGTATCAAATATCAAGTGTAATAATTGCAATCAGTTGGGCCACAATAAGAGAGAATGCCTGAGCTTGTCAATGGATTGTTAAATAGCTAAAGCTTACACACTAGAAACGATCTTAAGTCAAAGTGTGCCACCATCTGCTTAGGAGAAAGGGGAGCAGATCATGATAGAAGGTGAGTTATTACCTTTTGATATGGAGTGTTATGGTAGATAGTTTAGACTATAAATCTCACATAGTGCATGAATTTATTTTGGTGTTGAATCCTTTTAGAGCATCAACCCATCTATCTATGATTTGCTATGATTTGAAAATGGTTATACGGTGTAGAGTCCTTTAGTGACACATATGCACTAAATTTATTGGGTTTTAATATGATAAATTTCTCATGATTGCAACAAATTGTAACTACTGTCACATAACATGTCATTTAAGGATATTCTATTTATTATACTTAAAATTAATTACTTAATTAAATATATCACAAATAACAAAGTATATTATAGAAATCAAACACATTTTATTTTGAACAAAATTGGTTATCGAGTTAGATATATGTAACAAATTGCATAATTTCCCCTATGGTATATCCCTAACTCGATCATTAGTCTTTAAATTTTAGATATAAACTGAATAATAAGAAGTTGGGTTCATAGAATGATTATATTGGAAGTATGATACGAACTAATGGTTTCTAAGTCCAAATAAAAACTTGAACAAGTATTGAAGGTAGATAATTAGATATGTATCGGTATAAAATATGATATTATGAGGGTTTTATAAAATTTAGAAACAAACAGAGATTAGATAATGGTAAACGTGGTGTTAATAGTACTGTTTATAATAATCTTTGAAATTAAGAAATATAATCAATTAATAATTAATTAAGATGAGAATAAGGCACAAAATAATGTATAAATGATAATTAAATAATATTTATTAAAGGATGATCGATACATAAAAGATTGAAGGGGAAATGAAGAAGAATGGAGAGAAAATAAAGCACATGCAAAAAAACAAAGAATAGTAATAACCGTGTCCATCGGTCGACCTATGACTGACCACCGGTTGACCGATGAACTATGACTAATCGATCGATTGTCAAGCCATTGGTCGGTCGATGAACTTGGATCCAATCGAGCTGAACTGTGCAATGTACATTTTCCATATCTAGGTTTTTTTTGCATGACATTTCAGATTACAAGCGAATTTAGAGGTGATTTTTTCAAATAAGGCTATAACGTGTTGGTATATTATTATATGGAATGATTAGATGTTTGTTGTGTGGAACCGAATGTTTTTGATATATGTTGATATCCGATATTTGTATTGATTATATATTTACATTTGGTGGATCATATTTACTTATCGTGCAATATTGTCGCACACATCGAGTATGCAGACTTTGAGAAAATGGAGTCGTCCATATGCAACTTATAATACCTTTGGCGGACTGAAACTACGAGTTTGTCCATCGATTGAACTATCATGCTTGGCAGACACACATTGTCGTGTCACTGATATGTATACCATGTAGCTAGGTATAGCATGACCCTAATTGAGATGTCAACCATTGGATATTGTTGATATTACTATTGTATGCATATCGATGGTAAGGTATGTTTACATATGTTAAGTAAATAAAAATGATGTTATAATAATATTTTTGAAGTACAAGTGGAATATATTAGTTTCAGTTACTCAGACGTATGTTGACCCCCTTTCCACAATGTTTTTATATGATATTGATATGTTAATGGACCATGGAGCTGAGGTAGTATCGGTGATGTCGATGGTGCGGGTGACGGATGCACTACCTATGTACACAGTGTGTGTGTGTGTGTTCATTTGAAATTGTAGTGTGTAATATGTGGTTTGGATTGATGACTGGATTTTGTATAGATTTATAACATTGGATATATTACAAATGTTTGGGTTAATTTTATGATGATTTTATATTATATATTGCTCCTGTCGCTGTGAGTTCGAAATAGTATAGTTAGAAATATTATTTTGTTTCTTGTTATCATCCCTTAACAATCTATCAATTTCGGCCTTCGTGTTTGAACTTCGATCCGGGCGTTAAATTAGTGGGTCGAAAAAGGAAGGTTGCTACATTTGGTATTAGAGGGAAAATTCATCGTAAATTAAAGACTAGGATATATTAAGAGGGCGTATTCATAATTTTATAAACATGTGTGTGTATGTACACACACACATATGTATGCGTGTGTATAATGAGACAAGTACAATATACATATCATTTATTGTTCCAGTTGTGTTAACTATCTGTTGGGAAGTTACTAATGAATCCGTTTACAGATAGTTGAGAATAATTAACTTAGCCAAGACTAGAACAGTGGCCAACACTGGTGGGGTAGAGAATAGGGCTAGAACTAGCTTCAGAGTTAATGGTAAGATATCCCTAAGTGAATATCCTAATAGGTTTCAAACGATATCTTCAAGAAATTGGTCAGGCTAGTGTTAACCCTGCAGTACCCTAGCCTACTACCCAAGGGGAATTTCTTATCGAGCAACCACCTGCTATAGATTTCCCAAAGCTGTTAAATACTTCTCCAGTTTAGGTGGGAAACTATATGTAGGAACTAAACCTTATTCAGTAACACGTGCATGGTTGAACACATATGAAATGATATTCAATCTATAGGTTTGAGTGATATCACTTAAAGACAACTGGCTTCCTAGCACTTACATGGAGATCCAACTAATTTGTGGGAGATTGCTATCTTAGGACTTGATGAGGAAAGTATTACTTAGGTGGATTTCAAAAGGAAGTTCGAAGAGTTTTTCTCAGGAACTGAGAAGAGGTTGCTATTGGAGAAGTTCATCCACCTGATGTAAGAAGAGTTTTCAATTGAGGAGCATGTTAGTCAATTTAATGTGCTAATAAAATTTGTATTCATCATGAAAAAAACCATACAAGAAAGCACTGAAGTTTCCAAAGGAGTTAAACTCATCACTAAAGGAGTCAGCGCTGAATCAGAAACCATACAAAGCTACATTGAGGGGTTAGTTAAAGCAACATTTTTAAACTTGTTAAATATGGAAGTAGTTAAGGAGGAGGAGGTAAACAAGAAAGAAGCAAACCCGTAACTGGATAAGCGCAAAGGGTATGGACCTTAAGGAGGCCAGAATAAAAAGTAGGCGATACATAGGTATCGCATGAAGGGTCATATTGCAAAGGATTGTAGAGTGCATTTATCAAATATCAAGTGTTATAACTACAATCAGTTGGGCCACATAAAGAGAGAATGCATGAGCTTGTCAATGGATTGTTAAATAGTTGAGGCTTACTCACTAAAAATAGTCTTAAGTGAAATATGCCACTATCTGCTCAGGTGAAAAGGAAGCAACTCATGATAGAAGGCGAGTTACTACTTTTGGATATGGAGTGTTATAGTAGATAGTTTAGACTGTAAACCTCACATAGTGCATGAATCTATTTTGGTGTTGAATTCGTCTAGAGCATCAAACCATCTATCTATGATTTTCCATGATTGGTTATACGGTGTGGAGTCCTTTAGTGACACGTATTTAGTAAGTTTCTTGGGGGTAAGGATTGTTTTTGGAGTAGATTGGATGACTCATTATGGAATTATGGTTGATGTCAGTTTGTGCTAGGACTATTGTTTGTTTGAGAAGTAATGGACTGGGCATCATCTTATTGTATGCCATGATCCCAATAGTCCTACGATGATGAGTTGTTATCCATCCTACAGCATAGGAACCCTTATGCCTTCATCGAATATTATGATCTTCCTCCCCAAATAAATTGAGCTCACTAGCCCGGTTGACATGTCACTTGGGTAGGAAGTTTCCGAGTTGATGAAGAAAAGACCATACCTATTTGTTGAGAGAAGTAGATCTGAATTATTTTTGTTGAAATGTCATAAAGAAGAGATATTAATCGAATAAAAAAAATGGGTTAAGATTCATATGAAGGAGGTTGGACTAAAGTTATACTTGCATGATATTGGGAGCCTTGAAAGTATAGTTAAAGTAGAGTTTCACTTGAAAAGGTAGATGGTAGAAAGTGATGCTTAAGATATGGGAATTTCAGTTGATTGGATCCTATTAATCAATTGATCAAAAATCATTTAGGATATGGTGGCGATTGGATTTCAAAGGTCTAGAGTTGGTAGGATCCCAGTGACCCAGTAGCATCCCTATGTGATCAGACTCGTTGTTTGGTCCATAATTTAAATTTTTGGAATTATTAAATTTCAAATTCTTTCAATCCATATCATTACAATAATGATCGAAGAGGGAGACAAATAATATTTAAATGATTTTTTGTTTGACATCGCTGGTGAGCGTGGTTGGTTTGGTCGGTTTGTGGATGGGTATCATTGATCCAATATTGTGAGTAACGTTACGCTGTATATGTTTGTTTTGGCATGAGGTTATGTAGCACCAAATAAGTAAGTCATCATCTTACCGTATATATTTTAGGAAGATAGTTATATGGTATTGATATTTGAGTTATTGTTACAAATGCAAGCATACTATTTGAATTTGGATGTGACACGGTTTAATACCATGTTCACTATGCTAGGACGTTATCCATTTTTGGTGTTCCTAGATGAAGTATTGGGGTATAATGCTACTTTGACTTATGAATATTATGTTTATTGATTGATATGGCAAGATGCCATCCCATATTGAGTTGTCTCATTCATAGCACTTGAGGAGCAAGAGGATTAAAAGTTATGTTAAGGGAAAAAGTTCCATTAGCATGTCGATATGAAGAGAAGTATTGGAGTTCAATTTATAGTGTGTAAAATATATTCCAACCTAAGTTGGTAACAAGATTATTGGAGTACGTATTATGAAGAATCAAGGAAAAGGATATTTTGGTTTGCACATATTAAAATGCGAAGGCGGTTCACGAAAAAAAAGATTTTGATTTAGATATGATTTAGAGAGAGAATTAGACAGGTTCTTTTCAATCGTCCCTTGGATTAAAGAGAGACTATCTATTCAATGTAGCTTTTCTGAAATATCAAATCAAGGGGACATAGTTTATGTCGCATACCAGGTGCACGTGAACGTTGTACTACAACGTAAATCACTTAAACACTACCACAATCTTAGCTTAGGATTTCACTTAGAATTAGGAGTTTACTTAGATTTAAGATTATTGGTTGCAGTGTTTGGATAGTTGAATAGTGTAGGATTTCTTTTATTTGGGCGTTTGCTTGCTTTCTTGTATGATGTTAAACTTAGGATAGGACCTGTAAATCTCTCATATATTTAGAGTGTGATACTTTGATGTCATTATTATTTTACATATAGAGAAGTGATATCATAGGAAAGTGACACCACTTAAGTTGATTTGAAGTTAGAAAGAGAAGTTATACTATGTTAAGACATCACTCGAATATGATGTTCTTAGGTGAAATGAAGAATTGTCTAATGATTCAAACTATTGGTTCGCTAAGTTGAGACATAATCCACTTTTTAGTTGTCTTACTTTAACATTCAGAAGATGAAGTGATAAGTACACTACTAGGATGATCCAGGTGTTATGTATGTGTATTTAGTAGTTGTACGAGACTACATTTTGATTTAAGGCATCTTTATATTGAGGCTACTGGTTGTTGTGCATTTTGACTTTAGTTTATCTAAGTTAGTTGAATGGATTATATAAGTTGTAGTTGTGCACGCCATTTAGTGCATGGGAATGAGTATATGTATTAGTAGTGGAGTTTATTTGGTTAGATGGGGAAAGATCCGGTTGTGAGAACCTAGGAAGCCTAAGAGAGAACCCGAGCATTTCATTTCTATTTTTGACCGAAAGCAGAATGCTTTCCATTTAGTTGATTATTAGTGTAACTAGTTTATTTATGATTTATTACTATGAATATATTCTTTCTATTTTGTTTAGGATACGATTAAATGATTTGGTTGAGCTGGTTGCTTGATTTGATTGTTTTGTTACAATATGCATTATGCATGTTTTCTCTTGATATGTTCCATATGTCATGTCTTTGTAGTTTGATGACTTATGCATTATTTATGATATGTTGAATTTGACGAATGTTGCATACATATAGAACTTATATGCCTACACTAGGGTGTTTACATACATACCTGATATGTTATGTTAATTTATTCATGCAGGAAGGCGCTTAAGATAGGCTTCTGCATTTTATGCAGTATATCATTTACCGTGATCATCACATATGCTTGCAGTTCTGTTATGTAATATGTATTGCTACATTTGCATCACCCACGTATATGTTACAGCTGTTCGGTAATTGATGATGTATGTTGTGCATGGATGAATGTTCGGATGGTTGATTTTGTATGTCATGAATCTTTGTGTGTGTGCCTATGTAATGATACGTGAGACTGTGAGTTACGTTCCCTATCATTTGGGAATTTCGAGGATGAATTATTTTTAAGTAGGGGAGAATGGAATACCTAGATATTTCAATAATTTAAAAAGGGTGTTTTGGTTAAACTATTTAATAAGGGGCAAAATGGTCATTTTACAAATATTGGAATTTGACAACGAAAGTTGTGTCATTGCGTAGAGCACATTCTTATGATCTATTTTGACTATAAAATTGTCCGAATCGAAGATCGTACGGGGGAGATGCGGAGGATACAGGTTTAGGTTTATATTGGGCTAAACAGGCTTGGCCCGTTAATTCAAAATTTATATATATTGGCGTTTCCCTCAATTATAAATAAGCCAGAGAAATCAATGAACGTTCCTTTTCAAATTCTATTTCTTCCACACCATTTCTCAAACCCTCTTCCTCTTCAAACTTCAAAATTCAGTAACTTTCAAAATACTCAATAGAATTCAAGGAATGTATCAAAACAATTGTTGAAGCGAGGAGTACGATTTGGTATGGACTTCAAGGTGAATTGGTGGAGTTTCTGGGTGCACTTTTCAGGACATTAAATCCTCTTTTCTTTTGGGTTGGACCTTCAAACAATTGTGAATGATACTTTTTTCTTCAACATATAATTCAATTATAGCAATATATCATTGTTTTATCCTACATTAGGGATAAATTTAAAAATATGTTATGTGATAATCTCTAATTTCAAATATAAATCGAATAACAAGAAGTTGGGTTTATAGAACGGCTATATTGGAAGCCTCACTACAAGAAAATCAGTTATTAGTAGCAAAAAATAGCAGCGTTTAATAACTAATTGCAACCATTGACTTAAAATATTAAAAAATAAAAGAAATCAACGCTACTAGCTAATCCCGCCCTAGAAACGGTGAATCTTTTTCCTTCCCGCTTTCCTTTCTTAATTATTTCGATTCCTTACCCAAAACCATAAAATAAACTTCTCCCGAGTATGAAACAAAAAAAATTCTTTGATTCATAAAAAGCATACCTCCTTTGTCTTCAACTTAGAACCTCATCCATCACCACTTGAGTATTTAGTCAACTGAATGCCTTCACAACATCGCTTTATTTCTCAGCCTTCCATGCCACGCTGGTGAGCTTTTAATAGATTCATTGATTTTGTTAGTCCATGAGTTGATGGTTTTGATGACAACAACCTTAGAATAAGATTATAAAATATATATACTAACATTATAGTTTAGAGAAATATGTATATGCAGGATTTAACCATGCAGGTACCAAGAATGAAGACTGTACAATATAGAGATTCAAGATATCAAGATTGAAGACTCATGAGTATCGAGATAATCAAGAGTTCAAGATTTCAAGATAAGTATTGAGTCTAGAATTATGTTAAAACTTCACAATAGCACTGAAATCTTCACTCCATTTTTCTTTTGGGATGGAACCCATTTTTACCTTTTTAGCGGTTTACAAACCCACGACAAGTAGCTTACAAACCTACGACAAGTGGCTTACAAACCCACGAACATCCTGGTTTTGTACAAGTTCTCGAGTCCAGTCATGATGAGATATTCTTCAGGAAGAAGCTTGCAAAACTACTTCAAAATGATTTTCAAAACTACTTCAGAATGATTTTCAAAATTGTTTTTCAAAATGTTTTAGCTTTAAAAATTATCTTTTCAAATGATTTTCAAAAAGAAGTTTTAGCGTTAAATATTCTTGTTTTTAAACTTCGGTTGTTTTAAACTATCTTTTAATTATAATATATTTATACTTAGATTTAAATATAAAATTATAGTAAAATTTTATATATATTATTCTTTATATTCATTCATGTATTTTATCTATAGTCAAGTATATTTATAAAGTATAAAATAGTTTTAATATAGGATAAAGATTATTTTCAAAGAAAAACAAAACTTCAAAAATTGCTTTGGGATGTCGACTTACCCATGGTGACCATGTCGACATAGTGTCAGTTAAAATTCAAAATTCAAATTTCAAAAGAAGTGTCTATTCGCCATAACCTTTCACGAATGGACATGACTGTTGTTCTTCTATAAATAGGGGTTAGTTTCAACGAATTTAACATCAGTTTTTCTGGTTTTCCACTTCTCTTCTTCTTCCACATTTTCTTAATCAAAATCCTATCATCACTCTGCCGAAATCAACATTGAATCTAACTAGATTATCTCTGGTTTGATTCTCTATCACTATCTCAACAAGATCTAAGTGCTATTCAGAGTTATAGGCTTCTTTGTAATCTATCTAGCGAGAAAAGGTGTGATTGTAGCCTTGGAAATCAATCAAGCGAGAAAAGGTGTGATTGTAGCCTTGGAAATTAATTGGGTGAACATGTTGCCCCGTAAATCAAGTATCTCTACCCAGAGGATTGTGATTCTGGAGGGTGTACCTCGTAGCCTTGAAAACGAGGGTTGTAATTGTTGAATTGCTTTAGAAAGGAAATCCGTACTTGATTGTGCGGGACTGGATGTAGGGTAACCCCGAACCAGTATAAAATCCGGTGTGTTCTTTCCTTTACTGCATTTACTTTATTTCTGCATCTGTGTTTGTTTCTGCGATCATATCTGTGTCTGAATATTGCATACATTTGTGTTCAAATTAACATAAACTCAAAAAGATTTAGTAATTTCTTAAAAACACTATTCACCCCCCCTCTAGTGTTATTCTAGCCTTAAGATCCGTAATCCGCATTCCTCACATTTGGTATCAGAGCAAAGTTTTCAAAAGTTTCATAATCTGATTTTTGAAAAAGTTTTTTTAATGGCTATGTTTAAGAAATCTGTTAATGCATGTTTAGAAATATTCAGATCATCATTGTCTCTTGAGTCTGCATATAATCAATATTCAAATACAAGTTGTCTACTAAGATTATTTGATGTGCAGGAATCATGCTTTATGGGAATTGAGGAATCAATCCAGAACAAACAAACTGTGGCGATCAAAAAGAACAAATGGATACTTGATAGTGGATGTTCTAGACACATGAATGGGAATCCAGATATGCTGAATGATATAATATACAAAGACGGAGGACTGGTTAACTTTGGAGACAATTCAAAAGGTTATGTGATCGACATCGGCAAAGTCGGTAACTCTGAAACTCCTATTATTACTAATGTTTTGCTAGTTAAGAATCTGAAACACAATCTGCTAAGTATAAGTCAACTATGCGATAAAGGATATAAAATTAAATTTGAAAAAGATAAGTGTCACATTGAAGATAATAATTCAACCATAATATTTAAGGAATTTGGAAAAAGAATATTTATATTCTTAGTATGAAAATTTCAAATGATAACTTGTGTCTTTTGGCAAATGCAAGTGACCCTTGGATTTGGCATAAGAGATTTGGGCATTTGAATTTCAAACTCTTATCTGGACTGTCAAAACATGATCTAGTAAGAGGCCTCCCTAAAATGAATTTTAAAGTAGATAGTCTATGTGATGCGTGTCAACTAGGAAAACTTAGAAAAAGTTCCTTTAAATTAAAAGATTTGATTTCAACTTCAAAACCTCTTGAATTACTTCATCTTGATTTATTTGGTCCATCTCAAATTCAGTCATTAAATCACAGTAAATATGTTTTTGTAATTGTAGATGATTATTCTAGATTTACATGGACAATATTTTTGAAACATAAAAGTGATACTTTTGAATGTTTTAAGAATTTTTCAAAAAGGGTTCAAAATCAATTTTCTCAAAAAATTATAACCATCCATAGTGATCACGGTGGTGAATTTGAAAATGAAAAGTTTGAAGAATTCTGCAATAAAAAGGGAATAATTCACAATTTTTCATTTCCAAGAACTCCACAACAAAACGGAGTAGTAGAACGTAAAAATAGGACGATTCAAGAGTGTGCGAGAACTATGCTTTCTGATAGTAATTTACCAAAGTACTTTTAGGCAGAAGCAGTTGCTACCGTCTGTTATATTTTAAATAGAATTTTAATTAGACCTTTAACTGATAAGACATCTTATGAACTTATTTTCTCAAAGAAACCTAAGGTATCTTATTTTAGAATTTTTGGAAGTAAATGTTTTATTTTAAATACAAAAGATAACTTAGATAAATTTGATCCTAAATCCGACAAAGGTATCTTTATCGGATACTCTAATAGAAGTAAAGCATACAGAGTATTTAATTTAAGAACTAATACAATCGAAGAAACAATGCATGTTTCATTTGATGAAAATTTCAAAAATTTTGAAGAAATAAATGATGAAGAGGATTTAATCACTCAAAACCAAGAGTCAACTGAAACTAATAATGGATTAAATCATCCTAATAAAAGTATTAAACTTCTAGAAGATCATCCTATAGAAAATATACTTGGAGATATGCAATCTGTTGTTAAAACTAGAAACCAACTAAGTCAAATGAGTAATGTAGCTTTTATATCAACCATTGAACCCAAAAATCCAGAAGAAGCATCAACTGATGATTCATGGATTTTGGCTATGCAAGAAGAATTAAATCAATTCACTAGAAATGATGTTTGGGAACTTGTCCCTAGACCTGAAAATAAAACAATAATTGGAACTAAATGGGTTTATAAAAATAAAATGAATGAACAAGGAGAGGTTGTTAGAAATAAAGCTCGGTTAGTCGCTCAAGGTTATTGTCAAGAAGAAGGAATAGATTTTGATGAAACCTTTGCCCCCGTAGCAAGATTAGAAGCTATTAGGATTCTACTTGCTTTCGCAAATCATAATAATTTCAAATAATTTCAAATGGATGTTAAAAGTGCATTTTTAAATGGTTTTGTAAAAGAAGAAGTATTTGTTAAACAACCACCACTTTTTGAAAATGATAAATTTCCAAATCATGTTTACAAACTTAAGAAAGCTCTATATGGTCTAAAGCAAGCTCCTAGAGCCTGGTATGATAGACTAAGATCTTACTTGTTACAATCAAATTTTTAAATAGGTAAAGTAGATAATACTCTTTTTATTAAAAGAAATAAAAATGATATTCAACTAGTACAAGTCTACGTAGATGATATCATTTTTGGATCAACTAATTTTGAAATGAATAAAGAATTTTCTGAAATAATGACAAAAGAGTTTGAGATGAGTCATATGGGTGAATTAAACTTCTTTTTAGGATTACAAATAAAACAATTAGATAATGGTATCTTTATTAGTCAAGAAAAATATGCTAAAGACCTAGTTAGTAAATTTGGTTTGATTACTGCTAGTGGAAAACCCACTCCCATGGCAACCAATGAGTACCTTAGTAAAGAAGATCTCTCGAAAGATGTAGATAAAAAATTATATAGAGGAATGATTGGATCACTACTCTATATCACTGCGAGTAGACCTAATATCATGCATAGTGTCTGTCTCTGTGCAAGGTATCAATCCCAACCTAAAGAAACTCACTTAAAAGCTGTAAAACGTATTATAAGATATGTTAAACACACCTTTGATTATGGCTTATTTTATCCTAAAAATTATTCGTTTGACTTAATATCTTACTGTGATGCTGATTATGCTGGTTGTAAATCAGACCGAAAAAGTACAAGTGGAACTTGACACTTTTTAGGGCATTCTCTGATTTCCTGGTTTAGTAAAAAGCAAAACACAGTATCTCTATCAACAACTAAAGCAGAGTATATTTCTGCTGCTTTGGCTTGTTCTCAAGTAATATATATGCAACAAACTTTAAAAGATTTTGCTCTAAATATCTCAAAATCACCAATTTATTGTGATAATACTAGTGCAATAAATTTATCCAAAAATACTACTCAACATGCTCGAACTAAACATATTGATATCAGACACCATTTCCTCAGAGATAATATAAGTAGAGAAGTAATTACTCTCGACTATATCAATTCTGAAAATCAAATTGCTGATATCTTAACAAAACCCTTAAATGAATCTACATTTACTAAATTAAGAAGAGAATTAGGTATTTGTTCGTTAACAGAAATATAAACTATAAATAACAAGTATAATTAAAAAATAAATTCAAAATAAATTAAAAAGGCAAAAATTCAAGAATGATGTCGACATCCCCCCTAGACCCATGTCGACATATAACATTTTTAATTTTTTAAAATTTTTCCTACCAAAATTCAAATAGTGGTTATAAGTTTCTCCTATTTCAAAATTTTCTTCATTCTCTCTGTTCTCTTTCTGTTCTATTTTCTGAGATCAGTTTGTCAATGGCCTCCTCTTCCAAATCAAACTTAAAATCAACCTTTTTGTTCCCATCGCCTACTTCCGGTCCGTGTCAACAATCAATGCTCGCTCGTGTAACGAAAATAGAGGATTCTCTGGAAGATACTCTTCAGTTAATGACTGAAATCCAAGTGATGCAACTTCGAATGGCCAAAGAACAAGAGAGGCAAGGCAAAATCCTTAGGAATTTGCAAAAATTTCTTATGGATAATCATGCTAACCCAATCATGATTGACGACGACTCTTCAGGAGATCATGATCAAGAGGAAAGTGAAGAAGAACAAATGGAAGAAGAGATTGCGGAAGATAACGACAAAGTCGTTTGCGTTGGCGAAGTGTGCTTTGACAAAGATGGAAATCTTGTCGAACAACGTGGAAATTTATGTTTCCACTATCCAAATTGTTCGGTTCATAGATCTCCTATGTTCAAAGACTCACATTAGTTTCTTCTCTTTCTATTTGTTGTTTGTTGTTACGATCTCTATGAAAAATGTAAATATAAACAAATATATAATTAATAAATAATGTGTGTTCTTATATATGTTCTATTAAAAGTATTATTATATAGATTCTTAGTTAGGAGAGTTTGTAATTTAGGACTAAGTTTTAGGTTTACAAGTAAGTATTGGTGATAACACTATCATCATATAGAATATTAGAGTAAGAACTATATAGTTTGGAGTTGTATAGTTTAGAGATAGTTTGTTTTTGTTGATGACAAAGGGGAGAAATATAAAATAGGAGAGTTAGGCATAAATTATGGGGGAGTTATTAGATTTAGGGGTAGTCAATAGGATAGAAGTAATATTTTATAAACAAAGGTTGTCATCATCAAAAAGGGGGAGATTGTTAGTCCATGAGTTGATGGTTTTGATGACAACAACCTTAGAATAAGATTATAAAATATATATACTAACATTATAGTTTAGAGAAATATGTATATGCAGGATTTAACCATGCAGGTACCAAGAATGAAGACTGTACAGTATAGAGATTCAAGATATCAAGATTGAAGACTCATGAGTATCGAGATAATCAAGAGTTCAAGATTTCAAGATAAGTATTGAGTCTAGAATTATGTTAAAACTTCACAATAGCACTGAAATCTTCACTCCATTTTTCTTTTGGGATGGAACCCATTTCTACCTTTTTAGCGGTTTACAAACCCACGACAAGTAGCTTACAAACCTATGACAAGTGGCTTACAAACCCACGAACATCCTGGTTTTGTACAAGTTCTCGAGTCCTGTCATGATGAGATATTCTGCAGGAAGAAGCTTGCAAAACTACTTCAAAATGATTTTCAAAACTACTTCAGAATGATTTTCAAAATTGTTTTTCAAAATGTTTTAGCCTTAAAAATTATCTTTTCAAATGATTTTCAAAAAGATGTTTTAGCCTTAAATATTCTTGTTTTTAAACTTTGGTTATTTTAAACTATCTTTTAATTATAATATATTTATACTTTTATTTAAATATAAAATTATAGTAAAATATTATATATATTATTCTTTATATTCATTTATGTATTTTATCTATAATCAAGTATATTTACAAAGTTAAAAATAGTTTTAATATAAGATAAAGATTATTTTCAAAGAAAATCAAAACATCAAAAATTGCTTTGGGATGTCGACATGCCTATGGTGACCATGTCGACATGGTGACAGTTGAGTTCAAAATTTAAATTTCAAAAGAAGTGTCTATTCGCCATAACTCTTCACGAATGGACATGACTGTTGTTCTTCTATAAATAGGGGTTAGTTTCAAAGAATTTTTAATCAGTTTTTCTGGTTTTTCACTTCTCTTCTTCTTCCACATTTTCTTAATCAAAATCCTATCATCACTCTGCCGAAATCAGCATTGAATCTAACTAGATTATCTGTGGTTTGATTCTTTATCACTATCTCAACAAGATCTAAGTGCTATTCAGAGTTATAGGCTTCTTTGTAATCTATCTAGCGAGAAAAGGTGTGATTGTAGCCTTGGAAATCAATCAAGCGAGAAAAGGTGTGATTGTAGCCTTGGAAATCAATTGGGTGAACTTGTTGCCCTGGAAATCAAGTATCTCTACCCAGAGGATTGTGATTCTGGAGGGTGTACCTCGTAGCCTTGAAACCGAGGGTTGTAATTTTTGAATTGCTTTTGAAAGGAAATCCGTACTTGATTGTGCGGGACTGGATGTAGGGTAACCCCGAACCAGTATAAAATCCGGTGTATTCTTTCCTTTAGTGCATTTACTTTATTCCTGCATCTGTGTTTGTTTCTGTGATCATATCTGTGTCTGAATATTGCATACATTTGTGTTCAAATTAACTTAAACTCAAAAAGATTTAGTAATTTCTTAAAAACACTATTCACCCCCCCTCTAGTGTTATTCCTAGCCTTAAGATCCGTAATCCGCATTCCTCACAGTTTAAAATAGTTTTAATATAAGATAAAGATTATTTTCAAAGAAAAACAAAACTTCAAAAATTGCTTTGGGATGTCGACATACCCATGGTGACCATGTCGACATAGTGTCAGTTAAAATTCAAAATTCAAAATTTAAAAGAAGTGTCTATTCGCCATAACCTTTCACGAATGGACATGACTGTTGTTCTTCTATAAATAGGGGTTAGTTTCAACGAATTTAACATCAGTTTTTCTGGTTTTCCACTTCTCTTCTTCTTCCACATTTTCTTAATCAAAATCCTATCATTACTTTGCTGAAATCAACATTGAATCTACCTAGATTATCTCTGGTTTGATTCTCTATCACTATCTCAACAAGATCCAAGTGCTATTCAGAGTTACAGGCTTCTTTGTAATCTATCTAGCGAGAAAAAGTGTGATTGTAGCCTTGAAAATCAATCAAGTGAGAAAAGGTGTGATTGTAGCCTTGAAAATCAATCAAGCGAGAAAAGGTGTGATTGTAGCCTTGGAAATTAATTGGGTGAACATGTTGCCCCGGAAATCAAGTATCTCTACCCAGAGGATTGTGATTCTGGAGGGTGTACCTCGTAGCCTTGAAACCGTGGGTTGTAATTGTTGAATTGCTTTTGAAAGGAAATCCGTACTTAGTTGTGCGGGACTGGATGTAGGGTAACCCCGAACTAGTATAAAATCCGGTGTGTTCTTTCCTTTACTGCATTTACTTTATTTCTGCATCTGTGTTTGTTTCTATGATTATATCTGTGTCTGAATATTGCATACATTTGTGTTCAAATTAACATAAAGTCAAAAAGATTTAGTAATTTCTTAAAAATACTATTCACCCCCCTCTCATGTTATTCCTAGCCTTAAGATCCGTAATCCGCATTCCTTACAGATTTATCAAATTCATTCAAATTTGAATGAGATTTGAATTCATAATTTCGATTTGATGCTTCTTGATTTATTTTTACTTGTTATAAGGTTCGATCCACCTTTTCCTGCTATAAGGTTGGTGTAACGACCCGACTTTCCAGACCCGGAAAATCGAACCAGTTTAGTTAAGAAGAAGAGGTAGAAGAAGAAAATAGAAAAACAACATCAGAATCTAACCATCGCAGCGGAATAAAATATAATATATATCAACCGATCTTTACACAAATCAAAAACTATATCTGTTTATATAATACATCATCAGAATATATCATCAGAGTACATCAACATCCATAACATACAACTGAATACACAGCGGAAAAATAATAGCAAGTACGAGAGTACGTATCGTCATCCAGCTCGTCTCCTGAGCTCCACAGCATCATATCCTAAACCTGTTTATCTCGGTCTGACCCGAGCATCATATAAAACAATACCCGAGTCAGTCTGGAATACCAGCGTGAGAAAATCACACTCAATTGATTATTAAAGTTTCAAAAATCCTTTTGAAAATAAAAGCATCTCGTAAGACCACGCCACAAATAAACATGTCGGGTTTTTACCTTACGATAGCTAAAACTCTTTTTATAAAAATCCTCTGATATTATAATAGTGTCTATATACAAATACTTATTAAAATAGCTGAAATTGTTACATTCATTAAATTCCAGCATACTAGGTATACAAACAAATACCGTACAAGGCGCGTAGGAAAAATGGATTCCAACGAATGACTAGGCACTGGGGTACCACCTGTCACAGTACGTGGCCTAGATCACAGTACCGAGGACCCACCCTAAGTCCCCTGCAACACAAGGCCGGAATCACCTATGGGCAATTCCGAATATGATCACCCCACGGTTGGGATCAGCAACCGCACCACTAAGCCGAAATATAAGGGACATCTAGACAGGGATGACCATACTCTCCAGTGGGCGCTACCCACGAAGCCTTGCTGCATAACCCCTGATTTTCAGTCATTCCCGGTTGATGAGGCTTGAGGCTAAACGATACCTTTATAGAACGTTTCACTTAGAATGCCCATCGTCCACCTGACGATGTTTCGCAAGCATTCGTCCATACAAGTCCGTCCCGGGTCCGAACGGAACCGAAGGCACTATTCCTACTACATCCATTTTGGAAATATCCTCAGGATTAGTAGCGACTAGCCCTTGCACTTCACAGCTCCATCTTCGACTCCGAACACGTTACACGCAACGTACAAACCGGATCGAAGTGGTTTTCGAGAAATTAATCTCGATCCCGGTCTCTTCGAAACGATCAACGCATTTGGCCAATATTGATAGTCGGTGATTTAACTATCAATTCACATTCACAAGCAACCATCACACAATAAATAATTTTCCACATTATTTATTTGTCTCAAATATCTTTTACAAGATATATTTCCATTTTCAACTCTCTTTGAAAACAGTTTCAAAACAGTTTCCGCTTACGGAATACATTTCCCACCATTTATTTTCTCTGAATCACCAAGTACAAAATACTTTTAATTTTAAAATAATTTAAAAACACTTTATTTTAAATATACTTTATAACATCGAAGTTTTGAAACTACTTTTAATACTTTGCTAAAATATATACTTTGAGAATATTTAAAATAAAACCATTTTATAAATATAATCCAACTTTCTCTTTTTAAAACATAAAACCCAATCACTTTTATATAATTACTACAATAATAGATTTTTGAAAAATACTTACTTTAAAAATTTAACATTTAGAAATAATCAATTTTCTAAAATATGCTTTTTAAAACATATTAAAACTTTTAACTTATATTAAAAATTTCTTTGAAAACGTACTTGGCTATCCAGAGAAATACACTTCTCTTCACATCTTTTAAAAATAAATCAACATTTATTTTTAAACCAAACCATATCCTTTTATAAATTCCCATCTTGAATTTATATTCTCAAATATCCACTGATATTTTATTTTACTTTATAAACCCAGTTTCCAAAATCTCACTTCTTTTTAAATTTCAAATTCCCGAATATTTAAATCAATTTACAATTGATTTTCCAATTTATTTTACTTTGAAATAAATTTCCTTAATCCATTTATTTCCAAATTCATTAACTTCCAGATTTTATTACTCATTATGATTTAAAATCTTTAAATCGAAACACAAGTCTCAGATTTCCCAAATTCCTTCTTTCTTTTTAATTACATTTAAACATTGAATTAAAATAAATTATTTATTCTTTTAAATAACATCACATAAGTTTTCTTTAAATTCAATATTTCTTTGTTTATTCAAAATTCCTCTTTTCCATATTTAATTTATTCGAATTCACTAGAATTACTTAACTTAAATTTTATTCTTTTATTTCTTTCCAAAAATCCAATTCAATTGCTTTTGGTAACTCATTATACTGGGAAATTCAATCCAACCAGATTATCCAATATAAATCATCACAGGATATCAACAATCATATCACAGAATATTTAAACAAAATTAAATATTTTGAGGAATCCAGTTGGATCCCTCCAACCTGTTTCCCTGCATCCACAGATGTTAGCACAATACCAATTCCACTTCAAGGTGGAATATCGCGGTATATGGGTTTTATAAAATATCATCCGCTATTATGCGGCGCATAGGGTCTCATCCGCTATATAATGCGGGAATATCAACCATCCCAATATATACATATGCCAATATGTATATATTGCCATATACTACTATATATATATAGCACATCAATCAATGCAATCATCCAATCAATTATTTAAATTTAACCATTTAAATTTAAAATAAAATTCAGTTGAGTGAGATTAACTCACCTTTGCTTTTATTTGTGCAATTCGACCCAATCCAGCTTGAGTCTCCAAGATTTTAACCCTTGTACAAATGTCATATGATTTATTAATACTTGAACTAATCTGATAATCAATTTCTTTTTGATAAACTTAATCAGTTAACAGTTTAATTCCAATTAAATAATTTCTCCTTAAAACATCTTTTTGTAACTAAATAAATTAGCTAAGCGAATTGAATAATTTATATGATTTTATTAACACTAGAATTAGCTACACAATTTATTACCATTTAACAAACTTAATTTACTAATAATTTTAATTGAATTTAAACCAATGATTTTTCTTAATCTATGGATATAGCAGATTAAATTTTAAAACAAGTTGCCTAATACTTACTATATATTTCAAAACTGGATTATCTAGATTCTATATATATATATATGAAATTTTCGAACCTGTATAAAACTTTCCGTTAAACTGCATTCATACTAACAATCTAAGCTTAAATTAACTTCATATGTATTTATCTCCTAACAGATATAGATATTGTTAGATTTGAATTGAAATAATACCTCGCTGCTTCCAAACGACACCCACGTCGAACCCAATTATCGCAACTGCCATGCCGACGCGAGCACAGCAAACCCTTTTCCTCATCTAACGTTGACAACTCTCCTTCCCAGCGACCAACGCGAGATCGTACGCGAACTCCTCCCACCATCAAATCGAACGAAGTCGCCGCTCCACTTCTAGATGGTCACAATTACGAACTGTCGAACATCTTCCCCAAAACAACTTGTCGAACTCGAGCTCGATTCAGTCGCCATCGGCCTTGCCATGCTCGTTCACCTGGATTCGAACGGCAATGATCTCCACTGACTCGATCGATCACTTCATTGTCGCTCTCCTTCCACACCGTAACCATCGGCAACACCCCAGGTCGAATCGACCTTGCCGCCCTTGCTCGCGAGTCGCACATCACCATCGAGAGTCCCCCTTCCTGTCGCGGCTCCAATCGGCCCCTCCACACGAAATCCCAACAAGCTGAAACCCTTTGAACTGCCTTCGATCGAAACGAGCCCCAGATCCAAGTCGCGATTCCCCTTTGTCCGCCATTTATTTTTATTGTTATATTTTTTCGAACGGAAGGGACTAGTAGGCGAAAGGGAAATGGAGTTATTCGAATCGCACTGGGTTGAAGAGGATAAAGGAACTCGCTCTATTTGATTTCCTCGTGAAATTAAATTTTGATGAGTTCGGCCATCTACGAGAATGCTTTGATCTCGTATGAACTTGAACTGGGGAAGTGAAGATAAATGATTTTGATTTTTGCTTCCGTAAATAGGAGTGTCGGCCATTACTTTGAAATGAAAGGGTAAGCTTTGCACGATTATTTCGTGGTCTTCGGCATAATTCAAGGAGATATCGTGCTGATGTGATAAGCCCCCTTTTTTTATTATTTAAATTTAATTTGTTTTCGATACAAATTTCAACGCGTTTATGTGTCGTATGCTCACACAACAACTCCAATCAATACGAAATTTGAAATCCAATAATAATTCAATATTACGGACCCAATGGAACTGGTTTCGTCGAATTCCGAGACTGTGCCTCGGAAGGCTATTTTTAAATATCGATTCAAACGATATAATTTCAAAACTGAACAAAACAGTTTGAAATTACATTCTGAAGCTTCTATCATCTTCAGTATTATTAATATGAATTTTACAAGCTTTCAAAATATTTTTAATTAGCTTAGAATACCAGATTTACTATTTTATCGAACTTCAAATAATTTAATTTAATAATTAAATCACTCAATAAACAACGATATTTGAAATTTTAAGTTTATAATTAATCTTTGAATATTTAAAATTAATTAAATATTCCTATTTCAAATGCTCAAAAATTCCGGGTCGTCACATTCCTCCCCCCTTAAAAGAATTTCGTCCCCGAAATTACCAGTTAAGAGGAATGTCACATATCCCGCTAGCTATTTCTCAAATTCAAACAGTTTTTAACAATACCCAACAATCTTTTATTAATGATACACTAATCATCTTTTAACTTCCCAACTTATTCATAAGTTCAACCCATATCACCTACTTATCAATTCAAATTTAAATTTGAATTCAAATTTTGAATTATCAAAATTTTCCAATTTTTTTTTCTAACTCCCTAAATTTCCGAAAAATTTTGCCAGCGTCTCCTTTGCGCGGCTAGCTCGGTACTACTACAAAATGGCTCTACGGCCTCCCAATCTCAAAAAGAAAACAAAAGCCAAGTGGCTGGATCAAAAACCCAATCAAATTTCATATAGAAATTCAAATACATACCTTTTGTCGGGCCATTAAATTTTTATCCTCTAAAATCAAAATCCCAATCTATCCATTGCTTTTATACACCTGTATATCCTACTAAGCAATAATATTCAATCACAATTCCAAAGTCATTTTATACTTTCCTTTACAAATTTCCAATATTTGTTTTACTTAAGCCCGTACGATGCACATATATCATCCGTACGCAATATCACATTCGATCGCTCACTCGATCACACAATTTCACTTCCAAACTAGTATGTCCACCCGACTTCCTAGTGCGGACTCAGATCTGGTTTCTCGATCAGAAACCGTCATTCTCCTTGCATAGCCACCAACTATGATAGAGAATATCCAGAATCAATCAACAATCCATATCCAGGCTCGCCGTTGAAAATCGAGTGAAAAATCCTAATTCGGATCGATAAAACTATCTCGAAATTCTGTGTTCGACATCTGGACCAAATAGCTATGCGAATAAAATAATATACGTACATCTTACGTATAAATTTCAATTGATTACCAATTATATCAATTCTCTTTTATTCACATTCCTTTTTTATTGTTATCCCCTTATTCACAACTATCGCATTTCACAACTTCAGTTTTAGTCTTCATTCAACTATTCACTTAGTATATATTTTTTTTTCCAAAATTACTAAGTATATTTCCAATACCAATTTTCTTAAGAATTTCATTCTTCAATTCTTAAGTTCATATAAATTTTCTTATATTTATTTACTACTTCACCACCGAAGTGTATATATTCAAATTGAACCCCCATTTCATATGAATTCCAACTTACTTCAATTTACTACTTCATTTCAAATATAAATACTTATTCCACATTTCATTCAGATTTTCATTTCTAATAATTTTCTTAAATTCAATCCATCTCCAACTTCTGAATATTGAATTTTATTTAGCTCGAAAACAATCCAAGTTAATTCATTCAATAACTATTTCTCAACTTATTTAAACCACTCCTCTGTTTGAGTTCAGTTTCCATTCAACATTTACTTAAGTCAATAACTTAAGTTTATTTTCCATTTAGCCAACCCTTTAAAGTTTTATTTCCATCTTTCATTTAATTCCTATTTAATCAAATTCCATCCATTTATTTATTTAATATAATTGGTTCATTCACTCCATCATTATGAATTTTAATTCCCATACTCAATTCATCTAGAATTATTTTATTAATAACCAGGCCATTTCCAATTTATTTTCACTTATTTGGATTTCATTCGCAATCCAAACCATCACTATTTTAATCCAATTTCATTAACTCACAATTCAATTTCATTAACTAATTTATCATCTAATTAGTTCCTCCGCTGGTTAAAATTAAATACTTGCTTTTTAATTCCAAATATCACTTCACTTAATCATCTTAAGTTCAATTTATTTTATAATTCAAGTTTGGATTTATTTAAAGATTAAGATTGCTCATCTTAGTCGTTTCCATTTGATAATTACAATTTCAAATTATAACTCTTAATGGTTCAAAGTAATGGATTCCCATTTATGACTTACAATTTCATTTCTATTCATAAGTTTTAACTTACTTACTTAAGACCTGGGACTATTCATTTAAGTCCATTTCCATCTTTATAATCAAATTTCAAATTATTACACTTAAGAACTTAAGAATATGAATTTCTTTACACAATTATAAGCATTTTACATTACCTTTATATCCAATTCAATTCGACTTCAACTTATTTACATTTAATTCAATTCCAATTCTCAATTTTTATTTAACTTATCTTAAGTTAAATTCAAATATATTTTATTCACCTTCAAGTTCTCTAACCCTTTTATCTACCCACTTATACTACTCATTAAGTTATTTTCATCTCATAATTATAATCCCAGAATTAAACTTTCATTCCCTCCTTATTTCAATCAACTTCATTCTATACTCTATGTTGTTGATTCATTTAAATTTCCACATTTATATTTTAAATAGAATTCCCAGAATCCAATTACCCGGTTTTATTTCAAAACCATTTTTGAATCCATAAATAACTCATACACATCTGGTATATCACATCAAATCCCAATTTCCAAAACAATCTGCTTTTACCAAACAATTTTCCCTTTGAATTTCAAAACCAACTCAGTTCACAATCATTTCCAATTTAAAACAGTTTGGTAGCAATTTCTCTTTGGAAACTCGAAAATAAACATCGATGATGCTGCAGTCATCACCGAAATTATTTTCCAGCGACCGAAAAGAGAATTTAATGCTTTTATCACTCTAAAACATTTCAAACATTTTTAAATCCCAAATCCCACCAGATTTCAATTCAATTTCAAAAATATTCATGAAATAATATCACCATTATTTTCCCCAAAACCTTTGAAAACTATTTTTAAATCCAAAGGAATTTAAACCTTTCTCAAAACTTCAAATTCAAAATCCATCCAATTTTATATCCAAACATTACTCTGGAATTCTATCACATTTTATTTCAAGTTATAAGTCACATTTACAATTTACATTTACAAATTTCATTTGTTTATAAATTTATCTCATTTGATTAAAAATCACATTTGTAATTCACATTTGTATATAAAGTTTATCTCAATTTATAAATTTCATTTAGTCTATATTTCAAATTCCATCTTGTTATATAAATTTATTCTTCAACTTAGGTTATAAGTTTTCAATTTCTACTCAATAATGAGACTAACTCATTATTGTCATTTTCTAACAACCAAGCATCCAAATATATAACCATAATAATTTTCGAATAATTATTTCTTTTATATACAAAATAATTTGGGCAAAATTATTTCATTCACCCTATTTAAAACAATACTGTGTCGAACTGTTCTATTCAAGTGTTTAGAAACCCCTTCGATACAGTTGTCCAGACTGTGCCGACGAAGGTTCATATGCCACTCAATAAACCAACCAACACAATATAAAATCATTTTATTTTCACTAACAAATACGCGCTCATATCTATTAATACTCTCAAAATTCCCACCAGAGCCAAGGTTATCGCCAACCTTCGCTCTGATACCAAATGTAACGACCCGACTTTCCAGACCCGGAAAATCGAACCATTTTAGTTAAGAAGAAGAGGTAGAAGAAGAAAATAGAAAAACAACATCAGAATCTAACCATCGCAGCGGAATAAAATATAATATATATCAACCGATCTTTACACAAATCAAAAACTATATCTGTTTATATAATACATCATCAGAATATATCATCAGAGTACATCAACATCCATAACATACAACTGAATACACAGCGGAAAAATAATAGCAAGTACGAGAGTACGTATCGTCATCCAGCTCGTCTCCTGAGCTCCACAGCATCATATCCTAAACCTGTTTATCTCGGTCTGACCCGAGCATCATATAAAACAATACCCGAGTCAGTCTGGAATACCAGCGTGAGAAAATCACACTCAATTGATTATTAAAGTTTCAAAAATCCTTTTGAAAATAAAAGCATCTCGTAAGACCACGCCACAAATAAACATGTCGGGTTTTTACCTTACGATAGCTAAAACTCTTTTTATAAAAATCCTCTGATATTATAATAGTGTCTATATACAAATACTTATTAAAATAGCTGAAATTGTTACATTCATTAAATTCCAGCATACTAGGTATACAAACAAATACCGTACAAGTCGCGTAGGAAAAATGGATTCCAACGAATGACTAGGCACTGGGGTACCACCTGTCACAGTACGTGGCCTAGATCACAGTACCGAGGACCCACCCTAAGTCCCCTGCAACACAAGGCCGGAATCACCTATGGGCAATTCCGAATATGATCACCCCACGGTTGGGATCAGCAACCGCACCACTAAGCCGAAATATAAGGGACATCTAGACAGGGATGACCATACTCTCCAGTGGGCGCTACCCACGAAGCCTTGCTGCATAACCCCTGATTTTCAGTCATTCCCGGTTGATGAGGCTTGAGGCTAAACGATACCTTTATAGAACGTTTCACTTAGAATGCCCATCGTCCACCTGACGATGTTTCGCAAGCATTCGTCCATACAAGTCCGTCCCGGGTCCGAACGGAACCGAAGGCACTATTCCTACTACATCCATTTTGGAAATATCCTCAGGATTAGTAGCGACTAGCCCTTGCACTTCACAGCTCCATCTTCGACTCCGAACACGTTACACGCAACGTACAAACCGGATCGAAGTGGTTTTCGAGAAATTAATCTCGATCCCGGTCTCTTCGAAACGATCAACGCATTTGGCCAATATTGATAGTCGGTGATTTAACTATCAATTCACATTCACAAGCAACCATCACACAATAAATAATTTTCCACATTATTTATTTGTCTCAAATATCTTTTACAAGATATATTTCCATTTTCAACTCTCTTTGAAAACAGTTTCAAAACAGTTTCCGCTTACGGAATACATTTCCCACCATTTATTTTCTCTGAATCACCAAGTACAAAATACTTTTAATTTTAAAATAATTTAAAAACACTTTATTTTAAATATACTTTATAACATCGAAGTTTTGAAACTACTTTTAATACTTTGCTAAAATATATACTTTGAGAATATTTAAAATAAAACCATTTTATAAATATAATCCAACTTTCTCTTTTTAAAACATAAAACCCAATCACTTTTATATAATTACTACAATAATAGATTTTTGAAAAATACTTACTTTAAAAATTTAACATTTAGAAATAATCAATTTTCTAAAATATGCTTTTTAAAACATATTAAAACTTTTAACTTATATTAAAAATTTCTTTGAAAACGTACTTGGCTATCCAGAGAAATACACTTCTCTTCACATCTTTTAAAAATAAATCAACATTTATTTTTAAACCAAACCATATCCTTTTATAAATTCCCATCTTGAATTTATATTCTCAAATATCCACTGATATTTTATTTTACTTTATAAACCCAGTTTCCAAAATCTCACTTCTTTTTAAATTTCAAATTCCCGAATATTTAAATCAATTTACAATTGATTTTCCAATTTATTTTACTTTGAAATAAATTTCCTTAATCCATTTATTTCCAAATTCATTAACTTCCAGATTTTATTACTCATTATGATTTAAAATCTTTAAATCGAAACACAAGTCTCAGATTTCCCAAATTCCTTCTTTCTTTTTAATTACATTTAAACATTGAATTAAAATAAATTATTTATTCTTTTAAATAACATCACATAAGTTTTCTTTAAATTCAATATTTCTCTGTTTATTCAAAATTCCTCTTTTCCATATTTAATTTATTCGAATTCACTAGAATTACTTAACTTAAATTTTATTCTTTTATTTCTTTCCAAAAATCCAATTCAATTGCTTTTGGTAACTCATTATACTGGGAAATTCAATCCAACCAGATTATCCAATATAAATCATCACAGGATATCAACAATCATATCACAGAATATTTAAACAAAATTAAATATTTTGAGGAATCCAGTTGGATCCCTCCAACCTGTTTCCCTGCATCCACAGATGTTAGCACAATACCAATTCCACTTCAAGGTGGAATATCGCGGTATATGGGTTTTATAAAATATCATCCGCTATTATGCGGCGCATAGGGTCTCATCCGCTATATAATGCGGGAATATCAACCATCCCAATATATACATATGCCAATATGTATATATTGCCATATACTACTATATATATATAGCACATCAATCAATGCAATCATCCAATCAATTATTTAAATTTAACCATTTAAATTTAAAATAAAATTCAGTTGAGTGAGATTAACTCACCTTTGCTTTTATTTGTGCAATTCGACCCAATCCAGCTTGAGTCTCCAAGATTTTAACCCTTGTACAAATGTCATATGATTTATTAATACTTGAACTAATCTGATAATCAATTTCTTTTTGATAAACTTAATCAGTTAACAGTTTAATTCCAATTAAATAATTTCTCCTTAAAACATCTTTTTGTAACTAAATAAATTAGCTAAGCGAATTGAATAATTTATATGATTTTATTAACACTAGAATTAGCTACACAATTTATTACCATTTAACAAACTTAATTTACTAATAATTTTAATTGAATTTAAACCAATGATTTTTCTTAATCTATGGATATAGCAGATTAAATTTTAAAACAAGTTGCCTAATACTTACTATATATTTCAAAACTGGATTATCTAGATTCTATATATATATATATATATGAAATTTTCGAACCTGTATAAAACTTTCCGTTAAACTGCATTCATACTAACAATCTAAGCTTAAATTAACTTCATATGTATTTATCTCCTAACAGATATAGATATTGTTAGATTTGAATCGAAATAATACCTCGCTGCTTCCAAACGACACCCACGTCGAAACCAATTATCGCAACTGCCATGCCGACGCGAGCACAGCAAACCCTTTTCCTCATCTAACGTTGACAACTCTCCTTCCCAGCGACCAACGCGAGATCGTACGCGAACTCCTCCCACCATCAAATCGAACGAAGTCGCCGCTCCACTTCCAGATGGTCACAATTACGAACTGTCGAACATCTTCCCCAAAACAACTTGTCGAACTCGAGCTCGATTCAGTCGCCATCGGCCTTGCCATGCTCGTTCACCTGGATTCGAACGGCAATGATCTCCACTGACTCGATCGATCACTTCATTGTCGCTCTCCTTCCACACCGTAACCATCGGCAACACCCCAGGTCGAATCGACCTTGCCGCCCTTGCTCGCGAGTCGCACATCACCATCGAGAGTCCCCCTTCCTGTCGCGGCTCCAATCGGCCCCTCCACGCGAAATCCCAACAAGCTGAAACCCTTTGAACTGCCTTCGATCGAAACGAGCCCCAGATCCAAGTCGCGATTCCCCTTTGTCCGCCATTTATTTTTATTGTTATATTTTTTCGAACGGAAGGGACTAGTAGGCGAAAGGGAAATGGAGTTATTCGAATCGCACTGGGTTGAAGAGGATAAAGGAACTCGCTCTATTTGATTTCCTCGTGAAATTAAATTTTGATGAGTTCGGCCATCTACGAGAATGCTTTGATCTCGTATGAACTTGAACTGGGGAAGTGAAAATAAATGATTTTGATTTTTGCTTCCGTAAATAGGAGTGTCGGCCATTACTTTGAAATGAAAGGGTAAGCTTTGCACGATTATTTCGTAGTCTTCGGCATAATTCAAGGAGATATCGTGCTGATGTGATAAGCCCCCTTTTTTTATTATTTAAATTTAATTTGTTTTCGATACAAATTTCAACGCGTTTATGTGTCGTATGCTCACACAACAATTCCAATCAATACGAAATTTGAAATCCAATAATAATTCAATATTACGGACCCAATGGAACTGGTTTCGTCGAATTCCGAGACTGTGCCTCGGAAGGCTATTTTTAAATATCGATTCAAACGATATAATTTCAAAACTGAACAAAACAGTTTGAAATTACATTCTGAAGCTTCTATCATCTTCAGTATTATTAATATGAATTTTACAAGCTTTCAAAATATTTTTAATTAGCTTAGAATACCAGATTTACTATTTTATCGAACTTCAAATAATTTAATTTAATAATTAAATCGCTCAATAAACAACGATATTTGAAATTTTAAGTTTATAATTAATCCCTGAATATTTAAAATTAATTAAATATTCCTATTTCAAATGCTCAAAAATTCCGGGTCGTCACAGTTGGAATTTAAATTAAGTTCAATTACTTATTCAAAGATCGGTTAGAATTGATTCATTTCGATATTTTTGTACATGGATGAGAATATTAATTTCTAATTAATGGCTTTTTTACTGATGTTTTCATGAATTTTTAGCTATAGAGCTTTCGATGAGTATGAAGGAATTGAAGTTGCTTGGAATTAAGTGAAGCTTCATGATTTTCTTCAATGCCCAGATGACTTAGAAAGATTGTATTGAGAGATCCATTTGTTGAAAATTTTGAAACACAAATATTATGAAAGTTTATTTGCCATGGGTGGATATTTCAAAGAGGAACATCAATTTTGTCACTGAGATGTTTACTTCTGGAACTCATAGACAGTAAGTTTATATGAATTTTCAATTTTAGTTTTGGGGTTTTGGAAAATAAATGTTTTTGATTAACCCATTTCACTGTTTTATTTTATTTTCCTCTTAGATTTAGAGAGAAGAACAGATAAGTTCATATTGTTAATGGCGACACTATATGGAGAATTGTAGAGATCAGAAGTAGCTTCATAACGGAGAAAACAGTTCGCAAATTGGAGTTCGGAGGTGGAAGTTATAAGGGAAAAGGTGAAGTGGACTGAATTGGCAGGGTTAGACGTCTTAGGAAAATGGTCAGACGTCTAGCGCTTCAGCAAATCTACATCAAACCTGTTCCAGAGAATGAGGTCAGACGTCTGACCAAATGGGTCAGACGTCTGAGTCAGTGCAGAATTGATTCCAAAGCCTTTAGTCAGACGTCTGACCAAATGGTCAGACGTCTGAGCTGAAGCGAAACTTTTCAGTAACTAAAGTCAGACGTCTGACCACTTTGGTCAGACGTCTGAGGCGACTTCCGTCTGTTTTTCACGTGTGGACTTGGCGTGAAGATTTGTGATATCTGTAGGGGCAATTTCGGAACATTTCCTAGGGTTTCTATTCTCCTATATAAGCTAGCTTCAGGTTCCAGATCTGATAGGCGTGTAAGCGACTCCAAGAGATCAACCTCCACTAATTAGGGTTTATCAAAACCTAATTTTCTTCAATTCTCTTCTCCACAAATCAATTTCTAATTAGAATTTTGATCATTGTAATCAATCTCTTGTACTCTTCTCATCAATATTAATAAAAGCTCTCTATTAAAGTGGATGTACACTAACACAACGTTAGTGAAACCATTGTAAATCTCTGTGTGATTTATTTTTTCATTATTGCCTTGATTTATGAATTGCTTGTTTGGGATTGTGATTGTCTTTGGATCGGTTGAGATTGGAATTGAGTTATTGATTGGTTGTTTTTATACTTCTTACCATGATCCCGTCTTCCGCTGTGCTTGTGGGGTTTCGATTTGAGTGGTCTCCAGTTGGAATCCCGCCCCGACATTTGGTATCGGAGCATTGGTGTTGGTAGGTGGTTATAGAAATGCCAGAATCAAGTAATACCTCAAGAAGTTCCTCAATGGGTAATCCAAGTGGTGTAGCTCCTTATGTACGTGGTTTGTACGCAGCTTCAGGATCACAATTGGTAATAGACAAGTGGAATGGCGATAATGATTTTGAAAAATGGCAATGGAAGATGAAAGCGGTTCTAAGGAGGAATCGGGTCCATCGGATGTTGAGAGAGAGGAGATGGAAGAGTGGGCATTCACTACATTTCAACTTGCTATGGGAGAGAATGTTATCTCTGAAATTAGTGGTGAAACAACCGCTAAGGGTATTTGGGACAAGTTGGAGAAGTTGTATATGAAGAAGTCACTGACAAATCGTTTGATCTTATTGCGAACGTTCTTCACCTATAAGATGAAGGAAGGTACTTCGCTAAAGGCGCACTTGAATATTTTTGATGATTTGCTAATAAAGATGAAGGCGGTAGATTTGAAGATTGAGGAAGAGCAAAAGGCGATGATATTGTTGTGTTCGTTGCCAGATCGCTATACAGGTTTCTCAAATAGTTTGATCTATAGCCGGGATACATTGACTCTTGATGATGTCAAGACGGGTCTTCTTAGCAAGAAGTTGCGGGATCAAATGAAGGAGTTAGATGATGGAAGTAGCGGTGCTAGTAGTGGTCATGGTTTATTTGTGGAGAAGGAGAGGTATGTGAAGAAGGAGAACTGGGGGCGTTCTAAATCAAGGAACCACGGTTGGAGAGGAAAGTCGAAGGAAAGAAGAGGCAAGTGCTATATTTGAAAGAAGCCCGGTCATTGGAAGAATGAGTGTCCGAAAAAGGAGAAGGCAAAGAAGGAAGTAGCATCTTCATCAGTAGCGGTGGAGAGTGGGGTTGGTGAGGGAGATGTAGATGTTTTGTCGGCGGTAGCATCAGATGTTTTGGGTAGCGAATGGGTGCTCGATTTGGGGGCATCTTATCATATGACGCCTAATAGGAATTGTTTTTCTTCTTACATCGAAAAAGAAGGAAATTAAATTGTTATGGGAAATGGTGCTATTTGTAAGTCGAAAGGCATTGGTTTCGTGCAAATTCGGATGTTTGACGGAGTGGTTCGTACTCTCACTAATGTGCGCTATATTCTAGGACTTAGGTAGTCTCTTATCTCTTTAGGGCAGTTGGATTCTTTAGGTTGTAAGATCACTATTGAGAGTGATAGCTTGTGGAATTCGAAGGGGGCGCTTGTGGTGATGAAGGGTGCTAGGACTCATGGTATTTATTTGCTTCAAGGAGTGACTGTAGAAGGTGAAACTTGTACATGAGTTGATAGTTCTCGTGGCTTGGACGCGACTAGGTTGTGGCATTTGAGGTTAGGTCATGTCTCAGAGAGGAGTTTGGATGTTCTTCAGAAGAGGGAGATGATCGATGGAGAAAGTTTCAACAAGTTAGAGTTTTGCGAAGAATGCGTCATGGGGAAGCAAACTAAAGTTTCATTCGGTGAGGGAAAGCATGATTCGAGAAGGGTTCTTGAGTATGTTCACACGGATGTTTGGGGACCAGCACCTGTAGCTTCTTTAGGTGGAGCTCACTATTATATTTCCTTTATAGATGACTTTTCTCGGAAAGTTTGGGTGTATGTAATAAAGGCCAAGTCGGAGGCATTTGCAAAGTTCAAAGCATGAAAGGCCCTTGTTGAGAATGAGAGTGGCAAGTCTTTGAAGGTTCTAAGGTCCGACAATGGCGGAGAGTATGTTTCCAGAGAATTTTTGGAGTTTTGCAATCATCATGGTATTCGAAGGCATTTTACTACACCTGGAGATCCGTAGTCGAATGGTGTTGCGGAAAGGATGAATCGTACTCTACTTGAGAAAGCTCGATGCTTGAGATTGACATCGGGTTTGGCGAAGGGATTTTGGGCTGAAGCTTTGTCAATCGCAGTGCATATTATTAATCGAATTTCGTGCTCAGCTATTGGTAACAAAATTCCAGAGGAAGTGTGGAAGGGAAAGAGCATTGACTTGAGTTATCTTCGTGTCTTTGGTAGTCCGGTTTATGTGCATGATCCGGGAAATGATAAGGTAGAACCTAGAGCCTTCAAGGGGATTTTGCTTAGTTATACGGATGGAGTAAAAGGCTATCAGATTTGGAATTCGGAAACGAAGAAGGTAGTAAATTCTCGTCATGTTACTTTTGATGAGTCTGCATTGTTCAGGAAGAATATAAGCTCATCGGATGTTCTGGATTTGGTTCATGTTGAATCAAAGGAGAAGGAAATTATTTCCACATTTTGTCCAAGGAGTAAAGAGAGTAGAGTAGTTGGAGATGCTTGCGAGGAAGTAGCGGTTGATGTTACATCACATAGTCCACTGGGTGCCTCTAGTAGTGTTGGTGATGTGCATGATTCTAGAGAAGCTTCAGTTCAAGGTGGAACTGAAGGGAGTTTGGGTGATGGTATTGCTACTCGGGTTGGTCGTCGTACTATAAGGCCACCCGAAAGATATGGTGATTGGAACTATCTTAGCTTTTGTGATAATTTGGACTATGCTTTTTATGTAGTCCAAGATGAGCCGATGGACCTTGATGACGTCATGGAGTCGAGTGATAGCTCGAAATGGATTTGTGCCATGGAGGAAGAGATGCAATCATTGTTGAAGAATCAAACTTGGGATTTGGTTCCACTTCCTAAAGGAAACCGTGCTTTTGGGTGCAAATGGATATACAAGGTGAAGGACGATGGGAGATACAAAGCTAGGCTAGTGGCTAAGGGGTTTGCACAAAGGAAGGGAAAGGAGTATGATGAGATATTCGCATCGGTTGTGCGCCATACTTCTATCTGGATATTACTTGCTATAGTTGTTATTCATGACTTGGAGTTGGAGCAACTTGATGTGAAAACCGCCTTCTTGCATGGTAACTTGGATGAAGACATCTACATGGAGCAACCAGAAGGTTTTTTTGTGGATGGTAAGTCAAATTTGGTTTGCAAGTTGAAGAAATCACTATATGGATTAAAGCAATCACCTAGACAATGGTACAAGAGGTTTGACCATTTTATGCTTGAAAATGGTTTTGATAGAAGCATCAAAGATGCTTGTGTTTATTTCAAGAAGTTGAGAAATGATTGTTGGGTGTATTTACTCTTGTATGTGGACGACATGCTCATTGCTTCTAAGGATAAAAATGAAATCAACAGGCTAAAACTGAGTTTGAAATCAGAGTTCGAAATGAAGGATCTTGGAGAAGCAAGAAGGATATTGGGCATGGAAATTGAAAGAGATCGAAAACATTTTGAGTTGAAACTAACTCAAAAGGAATACATAAAGAAAGTGCTTTGCCGGTTTAGCATGGAGAATGCAAAGGCATCAAATACACCTTTATCTTTGCATATGAAGCTTTCGAGTAAAGGATCACCTATCTTGGAGGAAGACAAGACTTATATGGCAAAGGTGCCATATGCTAGTGCGGTTGGAAGTCTAGTGTATGCTATGGTGTGTACAATGCCCGATATTGCAAATGCCGTCTGGATGGTTAGTCGATACATGGCTAATCCGGGGAAATCGCATTGGGAAGCTGTGAAGCTTATATTGAGATACCTTAGAGGCACATCATCTCATGGTCTTGTTTTTGGCGGTAGTAAGGCGATGAATTGCAAGTTGGTTGGTTATTGTGATTCGGACTACACCGGTGATAGGGATCGAAGAAAATCAACTTCGGGATATGTCTTCACACTTAGGGGTACAACCATAAGTTGGAGATCGAGATTGCAGACCATAGTTGCTTTATCCACAACGGAAGCGGAGTTGATAGCAGCGGTGGAGGCGGCAAAGGAGGCACTCTATTTGAAGCGATTGTTGTGTGACTGGGTATTCGGGCATGATAGTATTGATGTTCGATGTGATAGCCAGAGTGCTATTAACTTGGTAGAGAATTTGGCGTTTAGCTTACGGACTAAGCATATTGAGGTGAGAGAGTCATTTCTAGTAGCCATGGATGAGGATAAGAAAGTATATCTTCGGAAAGTGCACACAAAGGATAACGCAGTGGACATGTTCACTAAGGCATTGCCGGTTGAGAAGTTCGAGCATTGCTCGAACTTGATTCGCTTGGAGAAGCGCTAGGTGCCACGGGGTGGCATGGTTAAGGGAGGAGCTTGGTGGTAGACGAGGAAGAGTATCGGTGAGAGATCGAGGTTTTATCTTCTTGGTAAGTGCTAGTCTTTGGTGAGATAGCTTAGGATTTGGATGTTTTCAACATTTCATTAGTGGGCGGGGGCTTTGCCTGAGCTCGTTGGTGGAGTGCAATGGGCGGTGGCTTTACCGGAGCTCATTGGGAAAGCATTCATGTTAGGTTGAAGGTAGAAGAAGTGATAGTTGGTGTTATCAGTTGTCGTTGTTGGTATGGTACCATTGGAGTTGGATATGGATATAGTGTCCAGGTGGAGTGTTAAATTTTGGCGACACTATATGGAGAATTGTAGAGATCGGAAGTAGCTTCGTAACGGAGAAAACGGTTCGCAAATCGGGGTTCGGAGGTGGAAGTTATAAGGGAAAAGGTGAAGTGGGCTGAATTGGCAGGGTCAGACGTCTGAGGAAAATGGTCAGACGTCTGGCGCTTCAGCAAATCTGCATCAGACCTGTTCCAGAGAATGAGGTCAGACGTCTAACCAAATGGGTCAGACGTCTGAGTCAGTGCAGAATTGATTTCAGAGCCTTTAGTCAGACGTCTGACCAAATGGTCAGACGTCTGAGCTGAAGCGAAACTTTTCTGTAACTAAAGTCAGACGTCTGACCACTTTGGTCTGACGTCTGAGGCGACTTCCGTTTGTTTTTCACATGTGGACTTGGTGTGAATATTTGTGATATCTGCAGGGGCAATTTCGGAACATTGCCTAGGGTTTCTATTCTCCTATATAAGCTAGCTTCAGGTTCCAGATCTGATAGGCGTGCAAGCGACTGCAAGAGATTAGCCCCCACTAATTAGGGTTTATCAAAACCTAATTTTCTTCAATTCTCTTCTCCACAAATCAATTTCTAATTAGAATTTTGATAATTGTAATCAATCTCTTGTACTCTTCTCATCAATATTAATAAAAGCTCTCTCTTAAAGTGGATGTACACTAACACAACGTTAGTGGAACCACTATAAATCTCTATGTGATTTATTTTTTCATTATTGCCTTGATTTCTGAATTGCTTGTTTGGGATTGTGATTGTCTTTGGATTGGTTGAGATTGAAATTGAGTTGTTGATTGGTTGTTTTTACACTTTTTACCACGATCCCATCTTCCGCTGTGCTTGTGGGGTTTCGATTTGAGTGGTCTCCAGTTGGAATCCCGCCCCGACACATATTAGAGCAGTGAAAAATTAGTGTAGGCAAATTTTGGATGGTCTTTCTTATCTTCATAGCCATGACCCTCCCTAGTACACAAAGACCTCAAATATGACAATATTTTGATTAATGGCAACCAAGGCGAAGTTAGTATTGGTGATTTAGGCGTAGCTGCTATTCTTCGTAGTCATATGCTGTTCACTATGTTGGTAATTCTTGATTGTTCAATTTTCTAAATATTAAGTTAATTATTGTATTCTTTATTGAAGTGAAGCAAACTTACACTTCTTATCATTGTTATGACTTATGAGATCTAGAGTATTCTATGAAAATATAATTACAAGCTCATTTTAGCATTAAAACAGGCTTGAAATGACTCCAATGAATAAACATGACTTATAATAAAAGTTAAATAAATTTAAAAGCTTTTACATTTGCATCAAGTGTCAAACTCCATGCATCATAATAAATCTTCAAATTATTGCTATTAAAAAAACCTTTATTTCATCACAATGACACCATCTCTATTATTTAGGCTCATTCTTTTTCTTTATTCTTTTTTTAACTTAGAAAAGAAATTCATTGAAACCAGTTAACATATTTCTCATAAAAAGATTAACAATAAAATTTTTCTATAATGTTAATGATTATGGGCTAGAACTGCACTAATTTTTTAGACACTATGCTTTGGCATGTCGAGCATATGCAGATAAATGGTTTTTTTCTATTACCATGCTGTATGAATAGCTTGATTGATTATAAATGCAGTTTTTATCGAATTAGGAGTGACTATTTTTTGTTATTTTTGAGAATTGATCATTGTTTCTGGTTTTAACACATTATCCCTGTATCTCAAGAGAAATATATCACTGTCTTTGGAAAGAAATTTTCCTCTTCAGTCACAATGGATTAACCATAAACTTTCTCAGGTTATGATGGTTTTACTTTTGTTTGATTTGAGTTCTGATTGAATCAAAATAAAATTATCACAATCTGACTTATGCATACGATGCATAAAAAGTCTATAAAAATAAGATTTAGAAGCATGTATTACATGACAGATGTATATGAAAATTAAAGCATCCGTTTATTTGAACAAATGCATCTGTTTATCTACACCGATTCAGCTATTTATTTGAATAAATATGCTTGTTGAACATCAATATTCATATGCTAAGCAACATCCATTTACCAAGTGCTGTACTATTTAAATTGAGATTAATTACTTATTCAAAGATTAGTTAGGAGTGATCTCCATGGAAAAGATATCAATATTTTTGTCCGATTTTTTTGAAATTCATTTTACTTTCATTCTGCAATTCTCCTATGTCTTATGCATGGAGTTTTTTGACATTTCAGGAGATGTAATAGTTCTTTACTGACATGGAGTGAAATCAGCTCAGGCTTTGAAATCATTTGGTTTTAAATGTCTTACATTCAAACCATATAACAACGGGTAAGTTAAACGTATTTTTCAAATCGATACTTGTAAAGTTGCTTTGAAAACTTTGGATTGGCAAGTTCGATTTGGTAGTCTTTGTAGTGATAAACTAAAGTATAAGAGATGTGTGACATGGAAGGTACTACTACTATTGACAAATTTTGGTAGTGCTTGACAGAGGGGGGGTAATGCTACTGCTAGTGTAAAGCATATAGAGGGGAGGTAATGCTGTTGTTGGTTCAATTCAATTGTACTTTTCCTATAGTTTCTGTTAATGGGCTGCTTATTGTAGTTTCTTTTAATGAGCTCTTATTGTAGGCATGTCGTAGATTGATCATGAGCATTGTCAGGATTGAAGAAATAACTAATGACTTGATAATTAGTGAGAGACATGCTTTGGTAAGTTCTATTCTGATCATATTTTTCTTTTCTTATGAATTCAAGTAGCATTTATCGTACATGTGTTTCGTAGTGAGAGACCTGATAATTACTCGTTGTTTTGAGCTGAAGAGATATTTGATCTGATTGTATATTGTAGTTAGTGTGGCATATGATTTTTTTATTCAAGACATGTGTGCACCTACAATGTGCACATAAGACTTATCACACCCGATGTCACATCAACTCAGCTCTCTCCTCCATCTACCTCTCTTTTATGTACTCCATGGAGGTGCACGAAAAAAATAAGCTACTGGAAATGGGAATTCGGGCACTACAAATCACAACATGCAATCTCATGGGAACATGGCCTATGGTTTCAAAATGGCAGAGATTCACCACTGGCTGAACATAATTCCTCACACAACAACATAGCTTATTTTTATGGATTAAATTTCAAAATAATCCAGAAGTTATCTATATTAAGAGTTCAGAGCTTTTAATTCAAGTTTTTTCATATGACATGCATAGACAAATTAATTCAAAAGTCTCTGGAAATGCAGACTCTAAATTTTCTAAATTTGTGGAGCCTCTTCTGATGCAAAAAAGGTAAATTATACAACAAAAGTATCGTTTAATAGGCAGTTTAATCTCTAACGGTAAAATTTAAAGTTTAGTAAGTTCCAACCATCTATAGTTATCATTTAATGGAAATGCAGATAGTTTAATAGGCATCCATGCATACTATAATCTAACCACCTTCGAACAAGCGAAGAAAAATATCCTGGTCAAATACTTAATCCTTCGATAATGGAAGAATATAACAAAGCTGCACGGCAAGAACTTATTGAGCGAGTTGAAGAAACTGGAGTGGTAATTACATTTTGTTTATGTTCTCAAGTACCATATTCATGGTCCATATAATTAACAGCAGTCTGTTTAATATCCACGGTATCAACATGTTTGCCATCATTATTTATAATTTGAGAGAGACACGTTCTTCTCTTATAAGCATTCATTCTGACATATAAAAATTATGTAGGCTGATCACCCATTGTTAACCATTTTATCTTGGCTTTTTGTTGTAACTCAGTAGCGTATGCATTCATTAACTTATTCAATTTGTTGCAGCTATCCATATAATTGTTTACCAAATCTTGACCTTGAGGAGCATTTACTAATTTTTAATATAATGAGTTACTCTTCTCTCTAAAAATGTCACATTGATCTTTAAAATTGGAATTCATTTTTAAGATCTATTTATCAATTTCTATTCCTTAAGCAACTTTTACAGATCATTTCCATCAAATTCTAACTTGAGACGATTCAAAATAATGTCATCATAACCTTCTTATTAAGACCATGCATTATTATATTTAAAATGCATTTTCATTTTTACTTACTTCAGCATGTTAAACTAACTTACTTTACCTCATATTCTTCCGTTTTGAACGTTATTGGATACATTCAACTTGAGGGTATCATTGTTCAAGTATAGTTTGCAAGGTGAATTGGCTTTAACGGCTATTTGAATATATAATCAAGACTTTCTTTAAGTGTTTAGTGTATGAGATTTACTATAATCAGTAACTACTCCCAATGGTTACTGATGTCGCAAACATAAATATATTTTTGCATGTTTCATAGAATTTTGATTTGAATTTTTTTGTTTAGCACAATAATGGTTTCTAGGCTGTGTGTAATGTATATGTCAAAATAATCTCAGTTTAAATTAAATATTCCTTCACCTAAACTTGTAGCTGGAGTTAGTGTTTATAAACAGAACCCTAGTCATTATAAATAGAGTATATAATCGGATTTCATCATCACACAACATTGATTAATTAGTTGATCAAGAAGAGACTTCATAAACTCATCGAGCAAATTATAGAAAGTCCAAGTACGGGAAAGAGATGGTCGCTGGTTGGAGCCACAGCTCTTTTCACTGGAGGCATAAGTGGTATTGGGTATTGTTTCCTGGAGATTTGACCAGGCAACCAGTGCTCGGCATCAGGTAGCACTCGGCGTCAGAGAGTACTCGGCATCTAGGAGTGTTCGGCGAAGTACCCGGCTTCCTAGTGGAACTCGGCGTCATAGAATGTCCGGCATCTAGGAGTACTCGGCGAAGTACACAGCATCCATAATGTTCGGCATACAGAGCGCTCGGCGTCAACCAATACTCGGCAGCAAGAGTGCTCGGCATACAAGAGTACTCGGCAGCAAGAGTGCTCGGCATACAAGAGTGCTCGGCATCAAGACTGCTCGGCATACGAGAGTGCTCGGCATCAAGAGTGCTCGGCATACAAGAGTGCTCGGCATCAAGACTGCTCGGCATACGAGAGTGCTCGGCATCAAAACTGCTCGGCATACAAGACTGCTCGGCATACAAGAGCGCTTGGCATCAAAGAGAACTCTGCAGCATCTGGAGTTTGGCATACAGGAGTACTCGGCGTAGTACTCGGTAGCATCAGGAGTACTCGGCAACAAGAGTACTCGGCATCTAGAAGAGCGTTCGGCTTCGACTGACAAACATCCTGCACTTCCCAAACATCAACCACATCGTTCGGCATAGAAGGGACTGTTCGGCATCAGGGTGTTCGGCACACCTGGTTCGGCATACAGCGACCACTGTACTGGGGCTGGAGCGTTCGGCTATCCAGCCCACTTGGGAAGTCCAGCCCATATTTGCCTATAAATAGAGGGGCAAGGTCACAGTGAAATGGATCCTTTTTGGGAGAGAGAACACTGGGGAGACTCTGCCATTTTCAAGACTCATCTTCTCTACTTAACAACTTCATTCAAGCATTTGATTCACGAATTGTATTTGTAATCAACTATAAAGAAGATAAATAAAGTTTAACCTCAAAGTGGACGTAGGCAATTACGCTGAACCACTATAAATTTGGTGTTCTTACTTTCTGCAGTTAGATTAGCATTGTCTTCTCTCTTTAATTTACTTTCATCACTTATATCTCTACACAATCTTTCTCTACGAGGTTAGTGACCAATTTTGGTGCTAACACTTTGATGCTTTCACTGAGAATTGAATTCTCAGACCTCAAGGATCTGCTTTGAAGCTACTGGATTGAACAAATCCCCCAAAGAAGATCCGACTCACTAATAGGACATCCGTTGATTCTACTCAGAGTTCATATCGATAACTCTACAATGGCAAGACCACGTACCAGGTCAGCTTCTCATAATGCGGATGCCCACGAAACTGCTAGTGTGCAACAAGCAGGACCTAGCAATCAACCAGCGATTCCGAGTGCAGGAATTGCCGCTCAAGAACAGACTCCAGCTGTCACCAGAATAGAGTTCAATGACTTGATGAGAGAACTCAGGGAAAGCAGGAGACAACTAGGAGAGCAGATGTAAGCTAACGCCAACCTGATGGCACAACTCACTCAACAGCAGCAACAGAATGCTGGGGGCAATCCCGCTCCTTACTCTTCATCTGACAGTTCAACTTCCTCTGATGAACCTCCCAGGCGCAGACGCCGCAAGACTGACGCTGCACGAGTAGAAGCTGCTGTTCAAACAACTGGAGACTGTGACCAAGCAAGAGCTGGAAACTTCAGGACCGGGGTATAGATGGAGGACAGAGGCCCGGATCATCAAAATGCTAACGATGTCGAACCTCAAGACGCACGATTGGCAGATCGCCAGGAGAGGAGGCATCAGCATGGACAGGCGCGTAGAACAGACACCAACCTTCCACCTTTCATACAGACACCAGATCTGACAGCCATGATCAGGCAGTTGATGAAGGAAAATCAGGGGTTATCGAATGATGATTGGGGAGTGTCAAGAAGTCATACTCCGTTCATGGATGTTGTGTTGCAAGCGGCGTAACCCAGGAAGTTTAGTATGCCTACTATCCCTGCGTATGAAGGGAGGACTGATCCCAGACAGCACGTCATGAGGTACGAATGGATGATGGGTTCAGCTAGAGCGAATGATGCCACCAAGTGTAGGTGCTTTCCGATTACTCAATCTGGGATCGCTACTATGTGGTTCACCCGACTTCCTCCGCGATCCGTATCAAATTTCGAGGAGTTGGCAAAGAAGTTTATTGAGCAGTTCAGGATACACACTACGCGCCCAAAGGACGTGATGTCTCTGTCAAGTGTAATCAAAAATCCCGGGGAGTCGTTGAAGGAATATTTGCAAAGATTCCACGTTGCAGCAACTGAAGTCAGTAATCCCAACGACCATGCAATTCTAATGGCTGTAATGAGAGGTGTGGATCCAGACTCTGAATTTGGAGACTGGCTGGCAGGAAAACCTCCGGCTACGCTAGAGCGTTTCTACTCAAAGGCACACCAGTTCATAAGAAGAGAGGAAGCTAGGTGGGTGCGACGGGATAAGGCGCCAGGACCTGTCCAAGAATCAATAAAGAGCAACATTGCTGTGAAGCAGTCTGGAGATAGCTCGGGAAAGGTCCAGGTCAATGTCCAGAACAAGCCTGGGCAACCCAAGGAATCCGGAGGAAGGAGTCAAGGGAAAAGAAAAGAAGTGGGGAAGTGGAAGTCGAGAATTCCAAGCTATAGCGAGTATACTCCGCTGAACGCGCCACTTGAGAACATTTACCTATCCACCTGCAATACTTTTCAATACAGAAAGCCACGTCCGAAAGAATCAACCGAGGAACAAAAACGGACCGGGAAATATTGTCGCTTCCATGAGACTTATGGGCACAATACGGAGGAGTGTAGACACCTACACGACGCTATTGAAAAGTTGATCAGGCAGAAGAAATTGCAAGAATTTGTGATGGATCCTCAGGAAGGAGGACAGGGAACGTCCAACCCTGGTCATGCACTAGCTCCGCGTCATCCCGAGGAGCCTGCACGAACCGTAGGTAGACTAGTCATAAATACAATTATCGGCGGACCTCACCCCGTAGATAAGAATTGGCAAGAGATGGAGCGATATGCAAGTTCCCTGAAGCATGCAGATTTTGAGTGCTGTTCGAACATGGAGGATGGGGCCCCTTCTAAGCAGCATCGCATAATGACAGACGATATTGTGTTTAGAAGTTGAGACGCTGATCAGATAGAGGCTCCGACCATCGACTCCATGGTCATATCTGCAATGATCGGACCAGCATATGTGAAAAGAATTCTGATTGATTGTGGAAGTTCAGTCAACATCATCTTCAAGAAGGCTTGCGATCAAATGAAACTAGAAACAAAAGACCTGAAACCGTCCAAGGCTCGTATACACGGCTTTAACGGCGCAGCAACCGATGCCGTAGGGTACGTTGAGTTACCAGTTGAACTGGGGCAAGGCGAGCGTCGGAGGGTGCGAATTCTACCCTTCGTAGTTTTGGATGTGGATTCTCCATATAATGTTTTCTTGGGCCGGCCGGCCCTGGCTGAGTTTAGGGCAGCATTGGCCCCGTGGTGTTTAACTTTGAAGTTCCCAACTGACAAAGGAGTAGGTATTGTTCATGGCGACCAAGCAGCTGGTCGTTCCTGTTATGTGGCTGAGCTCCGAGAAGCCCATCGGAGGGAGAAGGGAAAGGTTGCGGACAATCCCGTCCGCATCCTTAATGCGAATAATTGACAAGTAAGGCCCGAGCCCTGGCTCGGGCATAGTTCTCGGATCTTCGGAGATATAGATCCGAGAGACGACGATGAGAAACCCAGGGAAGAGAAGGCGGCACCGGCTGAATTAACAATTGACATCTCAGTTAGCCGCGATGACCCTTCGCGAATTCTGAAAATCGGATCACAGCTTGGTCCCGAGATGACTGAAGACCTTAGCGACTTCCTCCGGGCGAATCTTGATGTTTTCGCCTGGGCGCATTCTGATATGTGTGGGATTTCTCCCGCCATCACGAGTCATATGTTGAACATAGATCCGAAATATGTCCCAGTTAAACAAAAAAGGAGAGGAATGGATCCGGAGAGGTCTGCCGCTCTCGGAGAGGAGGTGGACAAACTCAAAGCAAATGGGTTCGTCCGCGACGCCCTCTACCTTGAGTGGGTATCCAACCCCGTGCTAGTAAAAAAGGCGAATGGGAAATGGAGGACTTGCGTAGATTATTCCGACTTGAACAAAGCATGCCCTAAGGACAGTTTCCCGCTGCCTAGGATCGATCAGTTGGTCGACTCCACTGCAGGACACGAGCTGTTGTCATTCATGGACGCGTACTCAGGATACAACCAAATCCCGTTGCATATTCTGGACCAAGAACACACCAGCTTCGTTACAAATGTCGGGCTGTATTGCTATGTAGTGATGCCCTTTGGATTGAAGAACGCAGGAGCAACTTACCAGCTTTTAGTGAATCGAATGTTCAAGGACCAGCTGGGTAGAACGATGGAAGTCTATGTGGATGACATGCTCGTGAAGTCACGACGGTCAAACGACCACATTCGAGACTTGGCTGAGATGTTTGACATACTCAGGTTTTACGGGATGAAGATCAACCCTCTGAAGTGTTCATTCGGCGTTGCATCAGGGAAGTTTTTGGGATTCATCGTCAATGCTAGGGGAATCGAAGCCAACCCAGAAAAAATCCAAGCTATTCGAGATGTGCAAGCGCCCAGGACTATAAAGCAAGTACAAAGCTTGAACGGAAAAGTAGCTGCGCTAAGTCGATTTATATCTAGGGCAACTGACAAGTGCATCCCATTCTTCGATATCATAAAGAAAGGGAAGAGAAATTTTGAATGGACGTCTAGTTGTAAGGAAGCATTCCGGAACCTGGTGAGGCATCTGGAGAGTCCACCAATGCTAGCAAAACCAGTTGACCATGAGATGTTGTACGTATACTTGGCTGTATTCCCACATGCGATAAGTGCTGCATTGGTTCGTGAGGAGGATCGAGTCCAGAAGCCGGTGTATTATGTTAGCAAGCGTTTAACAAGGGCAGAGAGGAATTACCCTAAAATCGAGAAATTGGCTTATTGCTTGGTGATTGCATCACGAAAGCTTCGCCCATACTTTCAAGCACATTCAATCGGCATGTATACCGATCAACCCCTGAGGCAAGTACTCCAACGGCCGGAAACTTCTGGAAGATTGCTAAGATGGAACATCGAGTTGAGCCAATTCGATATCGCATACTTACCGCGGAGAGCCATCCGAGGGCAAGCATTAGCGGATTTCATTGCTGAGTTTACCATACCCATCAAACCGGATGACGACGACATCATTCCCCCCATTCGATGGAAATTATACACTGACGGTGCATCAAACGACCGTTGCTCCGGCGCGGGCGTAGTTCTTATAACTCCAGAAAACCGATCAATCTGTTATGCCCTGAAGCTCGACTTCCCAGCTACAAATAACGAAGTCGAGTATGAAGCACTGATCGCTGGCTTGAAGCTCATCAGAGAACTAGGAATCGAATCAGTCGAAATCTTTTGCGACTCACAGTTGGTGGTTTACCAAGTACGGGGGGACTACCAAGCAAAGGGACGAAAGCTTGCTCCGTACCTCGTTCAGGTCCAAGAGCTACTATCAAATCTTGAACGTTATGACATTTCACATATTCCGCGCGAACAGAACAAAGAGGCCGACTTATTGGCTAAGTTTGCAAGTACCGGCGATGCGCAACAAATGGGATTGTATCCCGTCGAAGTCTTGCATGCCCCGAGCATAGACGGGATGAAAGTCGATCTCGTGTTGGAAACAGGAATCGAGAAGGAATCGTGGATAACCCCATTCAAACTGTACCTAACGACCGGGGCTTTACCAGAAAAAAGAAGGGAAAGACGGCAGGTCCTTCGAAAGGCCGCGCGATACGTAATGAAGGATGGGTCGATGTACCGAAAAGGATTCTCAGTCCCATTATTGCGATGCATCGCTCATGATGAGACAAAGCGGGTCTTAAGAGAGGTTCACGAAGGGGAATGTGGCGACCATACTGGGGGGCAAACGCTAGCAAAAAAGATCCTCCGCTATAGATATTACTGGCCCACCGTAAGCCGGGACGCCGCGGACTACGCAAGAAAATGCGACAAGTGTCAAAGATATGCGAAAATCCCGAGGGCTCCATCAACGGAACTCACACAAATGATTAGTCCCTGGCCATTTGCGATCTGGGGAATCGACATAATCGGCTCTTTGCCTATATCCAAAGGTGGCGTGAAATATGCGATAGTTGCAGTCGACTATTTCACAAAATGGGCTGAGGCAGAACCTTTAGCCACAATCACCTCTAAGAAGGTCATTAACTTCGTTGTAGGAAACATTATATGCCGCTTTGGCCTTCCGCGCACCATCATTACGGACAACGGGACGCAATTTGAAAGCAGAGAGTTCAAAGAGTTCTGTTTAAAGTATGGCATCGAGAAGAAGTTTGCCGCCGTGGCACACCCGAAAGCTAACGGACAAGTCGAGGCCGTTAACAAAATAATCAAGTCCATACTGAAGAAGCGTCTGGAGAAGGTTGGAGGCAACTGGGTAGATGAACTCCCGACAGCATTATGGGCGTATAGAACTACCCACAAGTCCGCGACCGGCCACACTCCATTCGCCTTGGCATACGGCTCTGAAGCCGTTATACCCGTGGAACTTGAAGTTCCGTCGCACCGAGTGACATACTATGATCCCAAGACGAACCAAAACCTCTTGCTGGAATCACTGGTCTGCATCGACGAAAAGCTTGAAGAAGCTGAATTAAGGGCGGCAGCGCACAGACATCGAGTCAAGCGTTACTACGACGGCAGAGTCCGCCCAAGAATCTTTGATGTGGGTGATCTCGTTCTGAAACGAGTCTTCCCAGTACCATCACGCATGAATCCCAGCTGGGAAGGTCCGTACGCCATTGAACGGAAGCTTGGAGAAGGAACATTCAAGCTAGCGACCGTTGATGGTACGACACTCCCCCGAGCATGGAACAGTGAACATCTGCGGCACTATTACATTTAGCATGTTTCCTTTCTTATTTCAGGCACTGTTATTTCCTGCATGTTTCCGTTCAGTCATAACGTAGTTTCTTTTTAAAGTTGTAATCAAGCAGTTTAGTTAATTTTCATTAATAAAGGCTTGAAGCCGCATTTTCCATGAATCACTAACGTTTCTGTATCTCACAGTTGAATGACAAACTACATTATCTTGTACGACGTACGGACTCGTATAAACAATTCCAAATCTCCGAATTCACAGAGCGCGGAGCGGAGTACTCTAAGTCCCCAGAGCGCGGACTAGAGTATAAACGATTTCAAATCTCCGAACCCCCAGAGTGTGGAGCGGAGTACTCTAAGTCCCCAGAGCGTGGACTAGAGTATAAACGATTTCAAATCTCCGAATCCCCAGAGTGCGGAGCGGAGTACTCTAAGTCCCCAGAGCGCGGACTAGAGTATAAACGATTTCAAATCTCCGAATCCCCAGAGTGCGGAGCGGAGTACTCTAAGTCCCCAGAGCGCGGACTAGAGTATAAACGATTTCAAATCACTGAATCCCCAGAGCGCGGAGCGGAGTACTCTAAGTCCCCAGAGCACGGACTAGAGTATAAACAATTTCAAATCTCTGAATCCCCAGAGTGTGGAGCGGAGTACTCTAAGTCCCCAGAGCGCGGACTAGAGTATAAACGATTTCAAATCTCCGAATCCCCAGAGCGTGGAGCGGAGTACTCTAAGTCCCCAGAGCGCGGACTAGAGTATAAACGAATACGAATCTCCGAATCCCCAGAGTGCAGAGCGGAGTACTCTAAGTCCCCAGAGCGCGGACTAGAGTATGAACGATTTCAAATCTCCGAATCCCCAGAGTGCGGAGCGGAGTACTCTAAGTCCCCAGAGCACGGACTAGAGTATAAACGGTTTCAAGTCTCCAAGTCCCCGGAGCACAGAGTCAGCAAACCAAAGAAAGACAAGAGAATCATTCAAACAAAAAGAAACTAAACTTTATTCGATAAATTCAAAATGGGATTACATGATCACTCCTACAAAATCCAGACCTGTCTATACAAACTACAAGCTACGGAAGATAAAAGCAATAACAAGACTTAAGCAAGAAGCTCGTTGAACGAGTATATCGATCATTTCTTCGATTTCTTCTTCTTGTCTTCCTTCGTCTTTTTCGATGACTCCTCTCCCTCACGCCTTTTCTTGGACTTCTTGCTTGCTAAGGAAGCGGAGTCAGGAGTAGGAGACGGGACATCTAGCGGTTTGGACCTGTCCGGGAGGATGATTTTCGAGGGTCTGTTCCGCGGGTCGGTAAATTCCAGGATTCCAGGTTCAACTTTGACCTCGGCCTTTTTCTTCTCCTCTTCGGCAAGGCGGTCCTTCATGCTCATATGCGAGGTATGCTCAGTGGCGCCGGTGATTTCAATTTCATCATCCCCTTCGGCAGGAGATGAAGCGTCGAGCTTATCATCATCCAGCGCCCCGATCACCTGAGCATCGGGACCAGGGAGTACTCCCGCGTGGACAGCGTCACTTGTTTTCCCAGCCTCCTCCTTGACGTCATCGCTCCTCGGAGTTGGCTCGGCGTCAGAACAACCTGCACGGGAACATAGAGAATGAGCGTTAGAACGATTAGCCACTGCTGAAAAAAGACGGGATCTTTCAACTTCTAGAGAAAGGAGAATTTCCTACCAAGTTCCGGTTGGCTATCGATGGCGCGTGGGGTTTCACCCTCCAGGATGGGTGATAGCACATGAGCACCGAGCCCGGGGTCTTCGGGGTCGTAACCGACATGCTGCTCGAATGGATCAAGTGTCGGCCGACCGGCCGATTGGACAGCGGATTGAGCAGCAGTATGAAGAGCAGTAATATTGGCCCCAGACGGGCCAGCTTCATTATCTTTCTCTTTTGGAAGGGGAGAGCCTTTGCTGTAAAGTGCCAATGCTGCGGATAAATCCGATGGCTCATTCCCCCTAAGGAACTCTTTCACCAAGGCCTCCTCATCAACCTCTTCGGAACCCGACTCGATCTTCCTGATCCTTATCAAGGTTTCCCAGGCCTCGGCTAGGGACTCAAGGTAGCCGTCGCCCAAGAATGTTAAAGTCACGATGCATAAGGACGCGGGCTCCATATTCAGCAATCAACGGGTCGAACATGTTTTTGACCTCTTCCCTGCCGGCTTCCGCGGCCGCCTCGAGGCGAGAATCAATCTCCTCCGCAGCCTCTCTTTTGCCCTCCTCACGGGCCTCATCCTTCATTTTCTCAACCCCAGCGAGTTCGTCATCGAGCTTTGTTTTCAGGAGTCGGGTAGCAACGATCTCATCATAGTATCGTTGTGATTCTTCTTGAGCAGCTACCTTATCCTCCTTCTCCTTGGAGAGTAATTCTTTTAGCTCTTTGACTTGGGTGGCGAGCGCGTCCCTTTCTTTTTGGACAGAGTATTTTTCTAGGGCGAGGGTACCGCTGCGCTGGACTGCTTCGTCAAGCTCTTTTTTGTGAGCCGCCTCTAAACGAGTAACTGCCTCTGCAGTATCTTTTGCGCTTTGTTCAGCGGCTTCCAGCTTCGACTTATACGAAGCGAGCTCTTCGTCTTGGAGTTTGATGATTTTCTTATCGCTGTCGGCCTCCAGATTCAGACGATCAATCTCGTGTTGACGCTCAACGGATACTTCCGAGATCTTCTCCACCAAGTGCACAAACGCGTCATGTTGAACATAGACGTCGTTATTGCAGGCAATGGCACTCTGTTTCACATGCCCGGGAATATGATGAATGGCCGGGAGGAACTTCAGACCATCGAAGCAAATTTTTGGAAACTTGGCCTTAAGATCGACCATCTTTTCCGCAACAGTTGGGTCCACCGCAGGAGTAGGAGGAGGAGGCTTTGAGAATTCCGCTCTTTTCCGTTGCTCTCGGACTTGCCTTGTACTCGATGAACTGGAATGTTGTTCTCGAGGAGCATCAGATTGATAACCCTTCTGTAAAGACTTCTCCCTATCCGGCTCAGTTGGAGGAGGAAGATCACGGGACTGGGAAGATTGAGAGTGTGCCTTCTTGCGGTGAGACGACTCGCGGGGGCGATTGTCCCTATCTTCATAGTCGCCTCTGTCCCTGCGTCTGCCTGAACCAGAATCTCGTTCAGAGTGATGAAATATAGAAGAGCCCTGAAGGCGATCGAGTCCGTGAGAACGCCCCATATCACCTGCAAAGAATGGAGATAACAACGAGTTAAGGGAAATTCACGAGATAGGAAAAAAGACTTGAAGTATATTATGGAATGCGCATGTGCGTGTGTGTCCTAGTGTTCCCCCCGACGGACCCGTTCGTTTATCTTTGCTAATCAGAGTGGTATCTCCTTGGGCCGGGAGTTGAACTCCTGCATTGCCTTTCACGGGTGAAGAGAATTTGAGGGCTTCAGGATCATCAAACCCGTAATTAAGTATGTCTCCGGGAATAGAAAGGTTCGATAGACCCCTCAAGGAACTTTCCAGATGCTGCGAAGAAGCCTCTTTCTCAGGCGGGGTAGGCGTAACTTTTGAAGTGCCACCAACTTTCTCCTTTTGAACTATATATTTCAACTTCTTCTTTCCCTTCGAAGGGGAGGATGATGTCTCAATATCCTGAACTTCGATTGCCGGATTCCAAGCGGGACCCACGTTCTCGCCCTGAGTCTCAGGAGCTTCGTCTTCTTTGCGCTCGCCTTCTCCGTGCGTATCGGGAGTGCGGCGCGACGACGACCCAGCTTGTTTTTTCCCTTTACCAGACGGAGGTTTGGGAATGGTGACACCCTCTGGAAGGCTGATCCGACGACCAGGGGCTAGCAAGCCAAACCCCGACAGCGATTCATTTGAAATGATAGTCCGGATGTCTCGATCCTCAGCAGGAAGAGCTCTAATGGCTTCAACAGCCTCAGAATATCCTCGGCCTTCCGGACGCGGGTTGATACCTGAAAAGATGAAATGAAGAGTTAGGAAAAGCATGACTCCGATCAAATACGAATAGTGACTCGGCAGAGAGACTTACTGCCTTCAACCCATCTCCTAGCGAAACCAGAAGGGCAGCGCACATAGAACCATTCCTGTTTGTACAGGGCGAATTTGCTACATGCCCCTGTCAAGATCTGGCATTTGTGGTATGGCTCGAGGAACATAAAGGAAGGTCTGTCTTTCCGTTTCTTGAACATATAAATGTATCTGATATCACCGGGGGTTGGAGGTCTGGAGAAGACGGCCATGAAAAGTAAGTAAGTCCCGTATAGAAATGCATGGCCGTTCGGGTGCAGCTGCGACGGAGCTATGTCTATGTACTGCAGAACATCCCAGAGAAATAAATTGAACGGAGGCACGCTGCCCATCCAACACATGAACTTGTTGCAGGTAGTGTACCCGACTGGGGGCAGATGAGGACGATCGTGTCTCGAAGGAACTAACACGTCGGCAAAAGGAATCCCATGAATGGAACATATCCGTCGCAGAGCAGCTTCGTTGATCTTCGAGGCTTGTGAATCGATCAGATTGTCTAGTAAGATTGTTGCCTCCAGAGCATCAAGTGCCAAGTTATGAGCAGGAGAAGTCGACATATTAGAAGTATCAACGGCTCCTTGCCTTGATGACGGCCCAGGCCTGTCTGATATAGTGGCGGAGCTAGATTTTCTCGACATCCCAAATAAATAACGAACCTGGCTAAGTGCTTGAGAGAACTATACTTAAAAAACGTTGAACGCTAGAATTAGCAACACGAGTTTTCCCCCACGTGGTGTGTGAACTAGTGCAAGCAATTGTGTACAAGCAATAAGATTTCAAAGATATAAAAATGAGCTTCGAATCGTTGCCTTCGAAGACCGTCATCGCTGACCGTCTCAAAGAGCCCGCCTGGTGGTGGTTACAGTTCCAGATCTAGAAAACGTGTAATTTGTGAAGTCTCCGGCTTAAGTCTAACTTGACATTTATAACTGTTCGGCATGTATGTGTGTTCGGTTAAGTCATTGTCAAGCGTTCGGCTAAAGGCCTTGTTCGGCTAAGTCTATGTTCGGCTAAAGGCCTCGTTCGGTTAAGTCATCGTCCAGTTAAAAGTTCTGTTCGGCATGTATGTGTTTGTTCGGCATGTCTAAGTTCTGTTCGGCAGGTATGTATCTGTTCAGCATGACAGTTGTTCGGCAATTATGTTGTTCGGTCTAAATGCTATTCGGCGTATATGTCTGTTCGGCATCTGGGTAGTGTTCGGCCTTAGTTCGTTCGGCTAAAGTAGCGCTCCGCCCTCGATCATAATTCCACCCTGCTCCTTCTCCATCTACGCCGAACGACAGAGACAAATCGCCCGGCGAAGGTTACGCCGTTCGACACCCCATCTTCCTTTTTCTTCCAGTCTTGATCAGCACAAAGGAGCTAGGCCTAACTACCATGCACTGTTCGACACCCCATCTTCCTTTTTCTTCCAGTCTTGATCAGCACAAAGGAGCTAGGCCTAACTACCATGCACCGTTCGGCGACTCCAAACGTGCGAGCCACTTCTACTAGCCATACATTGTACAACCATAGAAATACCCCGTTTCCATGTGATGAACCTAAAGTTGAAGTAATGTAATCGTGGAAGGAATGATACCTAGTTCGACGATCGAAGTTGAGGAAGGATCAATTAGACTTTATATCTGATAGGATGGAAAGAATTGCAAGTCTCTAGGAATGACAGAAAAGAAGGCGTAAAAGGAAAATGGTGGAAGGGCGCCTGGTTATATAGAGGGAGGTAGAAGTTGAAAAGGCTATACCCGGTAGAACCGGTCAATACCAGAAGTGTTCGGCATCAAAACGAAGTGTCGTTCGGCACATGAGGGCTGTCCGGCTTCGAACGTATTGTTCGGCGTCCAAACCATGCTCGTCACGCACCTCCGTCACAGGCATTCTCGAGAAGGCAGCATCAAGGAAAATTGAACCAGATTCAAAGCGCATCACGTTCGGTCACATGATACACTTTGGGGGGCAAGTGTTTCCTGGAGATTTGACCAGGCAACCAGTGCTCGGCATCAGGTAGCACTCGGCGTCAGAGAGTACTCGGCATCTAGGAGTGTTCGGCGAAGTACCCGGCTTCCTAGTGGAACTCGGCGTCATAGAATGTCCGGCATCTAGGAGTACTCGGCGAAGTACACAGCATCCATAATGTTCGGCATACAGAGCGCTCGGCGTCAACCAATACTCGGCAGCAAGAGTGCTTGGCATACAAGAGTACTCGGCAGCAAGAGTGCTCGGCATACAAGAGTGCTCGGCATCAAGATTGCTCGGCATACGAGAGTGCTCGACATCAAGACTGCTCGGCATACAAGAGTGCTCGGCATCAAGACTGCTCGGCATACGAGAGTGCTCGGCATCAAAACTGCCCGGCATACAAGACTGCTCGGCATACAAGAGCGCTCGGCATCAAGGAGAACTCAGCAGCATCTGGAGTTTGGCATACAGGAGTACTCGGCGTAGTACTTGGTAGCATCAAGAGTACTCGGCAACAAGAGTACTCGGCATCTAGAAGAGCGTTCGGCTTCGACTGACAAACATCCTGCACTTCCCAAACATCAACCACATCGTTCGGCATAGAAGGAACTGTTCGGCATCAGGGTGTTCGGCACACCTGGTTCGGCATACAGCGACCACTGTACTGGGGCTGGAGCGTTCGGCTATCCAGCCCACTTGGGAAGTCCAGCCCATATTTTCCTATAAATAGAGGGGCAGGGTCACAGTGAAATGGATCCTTTTTGGGAGAGAGAACACTGGGGAGACTCTTCCATTTTCAAGACTCATCTTCTCTACTTAACAACTTCATTCAAGCATTTGATTCACGAATTGTATTTGTAATCAACTATAAAGAAGATAAATAAAGTTTAACCTCAAAGTGGACGTAGGCAATTACGCTGAACCACTATAAATTTGGTGTTCTTACTTTCTGCAGTTCGATTAGCATTGTCTTCTCTGTTTAATTTACTTTCATCACTTATATCTCTACACAATCTTTCTCTACGAGGTTAGTGACCAATTTTGGTGCTAACAGGTATGTTTTATAAACAATAAATACATCTTTCTATATTTATAAGAGTTTTTTCTTTGAATATGTCACGATTGTTTATCTTTACTGATTTCAAATTTTAGCTGTAGTTTTTAGTTTTGCCTCCAAAACAGTGGTCCATCTTGAAAAACCATGATATATGTGGAATATGAAAATGGCTCGAATATAATTGAAGTATGGAAAATAAATTTTTATTTATTTTTTAAAAATATATATAAAAAATGATCCCACCTGGTTTGTGGACAACTTTTTAACTTAAAGTAGATCCTCTGTTAACAGCTTTAGAAAAGCGGTACATCTAAATGTACCTGTTATTTAACAGTTCAATATTCAATAGGTAAAACATTTGTTTCAACTCTGAGCAAATAGAAGGATTTATTTTCCAATACTAGATTAAAAGAAACTAAAGAAGTGCCCCCCCCCATAAAATAATACTGATGTCCGGATCCAATTGCTTAAAAACTACCACTTTGCCAGCTGAAGTATATTAAAAGTAGTTTGATTTGAATTTTGTTGCCCGTGAATGTATAGATTTGCTATAGTAGAAGAGTTGGTGTCATTTGGTGCAATTGTTCACACTTGTGGTAAAAATGTAGCTCAGCTTGAAAAATGTATGCAAAGGTGGAAGAGCTTAAACTACCCGGTTACTGGATCTATTTGTGATGTTACATCTAGAGCTCAACGTGAGAATCTGATGGCAGAAGTTTCTACCATATTCAGTGGAAAGTTCAATATTCTTGTAATTTTAGTGTACAACTCAGGTATTCTTTATAAGCTCAATATTCATGAATATCTTAAACCACTACCTATTGATCGCTTTAATATCATGTGTAGGTTAATAATGCTGGAACGGCCATGGCAAATAGAACCATTGATTGTAACTGCTGAAGAATATTCAAAACTAATGAAGCTGGACTTGGAGTCGAGTTATAACATGTGTCAACGGGCATATCCACTTCTCAAAGCATCAGAAGCTGGTAGCATCATTTTTATTTCTTCTATCGGTGGTAGGATAGCATTACCAAACTTGACACTATATGGTATGAGCAAAGGTATACACACATTATGATGAAATTTACTTATATTTTTTCTCAACTATATATCGTTTACTGAATCTATTGCTGATACAAAACTTAATTAATGTTAATTTTACAAGTCAGGAGCAATGGACCAGCTTACAAGAAGCTTAGCATGTGAACGGGCCAAAGATAACATCCGTGCAAACTGTGTTGCACCGGGTGCTATCAAAACTCCCTTACTAGCACAAGTGAGTCACCATTTCCTCTTTTAATTCCCTAATAATTTGGATGCTTCTTGAACCAGAAAGGAAACCGAAATATTCACGAAATAAATCTAAAAGATATGCCTGGCCTCTGCTCCTAACATATATTCAAATACTTGATCAAAAGTATAACCCTTTTTTTCTGGAACTTTACACATTTTCAACTTAACTTGGATACATCTCCACTTGACCTTCCTTTAAAAATGTTTTTAATCTACACTTAATTTGTGCATTATATCTATCTTTACATTGGACCGAAGCACAATGAGGTGTACCTGTTGAGATGTAATTAATATTTTATATGGAATAGTGAAATATCTTTAAATCATCTATCTAGAAGTATTTAATTCTTATGTATACTTTAATAATTGATACATAAGATATTTTTGTGTTTTCATAAACCTATATTCACTAGATACATATTTAAGAATATACCATAAAGCCTTCATGCTTTAGCTGTTAAAAAAGGAAGTTATAGTCATCCTTGTAATTCAAGATATGCACATTTTCATTTGATAGTTACGGATTTAACCAGATAAACAACTTATTAAAAAGACACATGCAGATAGGTATGTTAATGTATGTGCACACATTGATGCTCATGTACAACTGTGGAATGACATATCGGCCACTGTTCGTGTTCCTGATCTGGTTCAGATACCGAGTTGTTAAGGTTATTGATGCAATACACTTCTTCGGGTAGGTTTTGTTTCATACTTTAAAATCACTGGAACTTTACCTATATATATATATAAAGCTACATACTTTTAAATACCTTCATTACTGAAAATAGCACTTTCGAAGAGCATCATGGAGTTGTTTTTAATATTTTATGGGAAATGGTTGTGAGTTCTAACACAGATATGAAGATTGAGGCTGCAAATCTTTTGAAAGTCCTGGTATGTGGTAATCCATGGTGTATCCAATGTGTTGTGTGTTCCTTTTAATACTCCCATGCATTCCTAGATGATAGCTCACTTGAGATAGAACTTGTTACTCATGGATAATCATGCATAGGTATATTAAAAATAGGACAAATTTTCAAAGTAGGCTAATTTTCGAAACAATTTCGCGATCGGTTTGGTTTTGAAACTTATTACCAAACAGGGCTTGTTTCAGCCCAGTCAGCAGTCCAGTCAGCTTTTTGTAACTGCCAGGAAAAAAAGCGCAACTCTTTGTTGCGCCTATGACATCCAAATTTTTTTTAACGATGCGCAACTCATAGTGCGCACAATTTTTTATAACTGTGCGCAACTAAAAGTTGCGCATTGGCATTGTAATAAGCAGACGCAACTCATAGTTGCGCCTGCTATAATGTGGTGCAGGTGCAACTATGAGTTGCGCCTGCACAGGTTGCTGCTGTTAAAACAGAGGCAGCAACAACCCTTCCCTTCATTACCCAAAAACATTTCCCAACCTCAACCCCTTCTTCCATGCCCGAACCCATCAGCTCCAAACCCAATCTTTAGCCATTTTTCACCAAATTATCAAGAATTATTCAAATTTATTCTTCAATTTTCGATTAAACCAAAGCTACAACAATGGAAGCGGGATACTCTTCAACACAAATAGATTTTGGTAATTTTCAAAACCCTAGTTCTTTTGATTAAGTTCTAATTTGCTTATTATTTGGTTGTATTTGCTAGAAATACCGTCAATTAGCTTATTTTACATGTTAATAATCCAATTTGAAGAGTTGAATCACTAATTGATTGTAAACGATTTGTAAAAATCGGTTTTTTTTGGCATGAACTTTGAAGAACCGGAAAGCGGACCGGTAGATGGTAGCGTGCTTTATATGCAGGATATTCACCGCTCTAATTTTGAAGATTTAATGAGGGTAATATTATTTGTTTGTAATTATAGTAAATTTTTGCAAGCTTTTTTGCATTTTGAATTAACTAGTTATAATTCTTTGTTTTGCAAAGTGTGAAACCGGTGGATTGTCTGGATCATTCGCAAAGTTTCGAAGATTTGATGGAGATGGTTGAAGATCAACGAGTTCAACAATTACTACATCAAGCAGGATTCTGGTATTTCATGCAGATTAAATATATCAGATTTGACAGGTCTTTACTCACGGCTTTATGCGATAGATGGAGACCCGAGACTTGCACTTTTCATTTTGCCGTTGGAGAAATGACAATTACACTACAAGACGTATCTATTTTGCTTAGCCTTCCCATCGAAGGTGCCGTGTTGAACTCGGTGGTAACGTGGACGCCGATGAGGTTTGTCAACGTTTGCTTGGTGAAATTCCACCCTCAGAATAGGTAGTCAATAGAAGAGAGTTAAAGTTCAAATGGATAAATGGTCTTATAATCGGTAGGGAGATTTCAGTCGATTCATCTATTGAGGAGCTAGAACAGTTCACACGTGCTGTTATATTATAGCATCTCGTCTATTTTCGAATCATTCGAATGGTAGAGTTAGCGTTAAATGGTTGTACGTGCTAGAGGATTTTGCCACCATTTTCGATTACTCATGGGGTAGCGCGGTTTTATGCGCATTGTATAAGGAGTTGGATAATGTGGCACTAAGAAAGACGAACGGGTTAGCAGGTTGCCTAACTCTTCTGCAGGTATGTCGGTTTTGACTTATTGGTGTACCAAATTTATGAAATATTTTGAAAGACGTTTATTAACACTGATAATATGCAGGTATGGTCATGGACGCGTATTTCTGTTGGACGGCCAAATGTTCGTGCCAACGTCGCTCTGGGATTACCGACAGGGCAAGGTAAAAGCAACTTGAAATTTACACTGAAAACTTTTTGATTTCTGCCAATATTCACACACTATTTTGTTTATGACTAGATGGACCGAAGATAAACGTTGGAGAGATAATCCAGCCCGTCATCCCACATTCTATCGCAATGAGCTCGATGTTATGGACAAGCATGCTGTTGACTGGACGCCATATACGGCTGAGATCGTACATGATCTACCGCCTATTTGCTTGGATGGGGAGTAGACTTGGTATGCAAGGACCCCCATTATTTGCTTGCAAAGTTTAGCCATGCATTACCCCGACAGAGTGATGAGGCAATTTGGCCTTCATCAGCATATACCGGATCCAACCGAGCCGATTTTCCCACACGGTTGGAATAGAGACTTGTACAACACGTACGTTGCAAGGTGGGATCACAGGTTGGATCACGTTCAGGTTGAACGCGTACCAAGAATGTCAATCGAACAATACTATAGTTGGTACTGGCATATCACACGGTGATTTGTTCTTAAAGAATCGTCAACTAGACTGCCCAGATATGCTCCACGAGGACCGGTGGAATGTGATTTGGTGCGTGTTTATAAGTTTTAACCTTTTAACTTCCTCAACAAGCTTTACTTACTTGTGTCATTGATTCTTGTGTTTTAGGTTCAAGGGTTGTATATGATTTCCAATGAAGTTGACGATGTCCCGGCAGATCCTGCAGATGAGGACAGAGTAAAAGGAAAGTGCTTCAACATCAAGGAATTATCTTCTTGGTGGGCATAAGCTAGAAAGACCACCACCATATGTGCCTCGTCCGCCCCAGGCTTTTGGCCGCACCTACCAAAGAAGACGTTTTAGAGGCACAGGGGGTCCTTCACAAGGTAGCCAGCCGGGGCAGGAAATAGTTGAAGTTGGACCATCTCAACCGCCTCCGACGCAAACTCAAAGAACACTACGCGACCGCAGAAACGTAAGAAGATAGGGTTGTGTTGGTCTGTCATTTGGTTGCTTTGTTTTGAATTTGTATTGGCTTGAAACTTATTGGTTTGTAGGTGTTGCGATGTTGTACTATTGACTTGAAACATGTTGTTATATGAAATATGGTGTTTTGTATGAAATATTTCACTTATTTGAATGAAATGTTGTACTTATAGGTTGTTATTAAATGAAAGTTGATGTTTTATGGAAGTTGCATATGTTATTTGTTCTCTGGAAATCTGAAAAGTTGCAGGCGCAACTTAGAATTGCGCAAGAATATATGTGCTGTCTAGAAAGTTACAGGCGCTACTTTTAGTTGCGCCCTCATAATATATTGTGCGCAACTTTGAGTTGCGCCAAGTATTTTCGTTTAGGCGCAACTGAAAGTTGCGCCTGCATACCTGGGCTATCCCCTGGCCCAACAACAGCATATAAACATCACAACTCCTCCCCAAACAAACACAACTCCTCAAACCCATTTTCTTTTAGAAACCCTAACCTCCATTGCCATTATTTTCACTACTAGCAACACAACATTCCACTCAAAATCATTTAATTCTACGAAGATAAACAAAAGATTGCATGTTCATCTACACTTGAGGCAAAGAATCTAAACCCTACTCCACTAATTTTGATAGATCTAGTGTTGACATTTAACTTTCTGTAATTTTGATAGATCAATGACTACCGTACCGATTATTTATCACTACGACGGTGATTTAGTCATCGATGAAAATAACAATCCAACCGATGTCGGCGGAAAACATAAAGGATCGAAATTCAAGAGGGGTTGCAATTTTCTTGAGCTGAAAGCGGCAATTTAGAAAGCTATAAAGATTGCTTCCACGGAGTTTGACATCTCGTTGGTTAGTAAATGGGTAACGGATGACGGAACAATTGCTATTGAGGTAAACGACGACGACGACGTCGATTCTATGTTTTATGTGGGGATGAAAGTAATTGAGCTGTATGTTAAGAAGACGGGGGTGGTACATACAACTGAACAACAAGCTCAAATCTTTGATTATGAAAGCCAACCCGGACCCAGTAATACTGCTGAGCGAAGTCAAATGTATTACCCACACTACTCCTACCGGCCACCGAACATTTACGCACAAGCAGCTGGGTATGCTTTTATGTGTTGTATGAATGTTTTATTCATGTTTTTTGTACTTAACAGTCAAATGTTTGTGTACAGGTACGGTGTCATGGCATATCCATCGCAGTCACCTGGGTATGGTTTCCTTCCATATCCATCGGGTCCTCCACAGTCAATTCCAACCCCAAATTCAAATGACTACTTGCATGAAATTGAAGATGAAGATGTTGATACCGAGGATATGGAGGGTGGAAATGCTGATATTGAAATTTCCCATTTGGATAGCATGGAAATCGCTGCTTCACTTGACGACGATGAAAAATGGATCGATGCTATGAATGTTAATAATGACGCTCCTTTAGATGATATTCCAAAGGAAGTTGATGACACTGATGAGCATATCGAGTTGGAAGAACCGTTAGAAGATGACCAATGCAATGATACAATTATGGAAAGATCTATTATGCAAGAATTTCACTTTACCGACGAAATGTTCGGACTGGAATGTGTGGAGAAAGGCCCTCGAGTTGGTATGATTTTTAAATCGAAGGAATCTTTAATTGAACATATAAGTGAATGGTCGATAAAGTGTTCAGTTTCATTTAAAAACATAAAGCCCCGTGCTAGAGAGTTCACTGCTATATGTGATATTGATGCTAATTGTCCATGGCGGCTTCATGCAATTATGTCTAAAAGAGATCATGCTGGGTGGTGGGTGATAAAAAAATACGGTGGTGATCACGCTTGCTCAAATCGAATCATCAATTCGAACCACAAACAAGCAACAACCAAATTCATTTGCACCAAAGTCCTTCCACATGTTCGTTCGAACCCAAGTTACACTGCAAAATCTGTCTAAGAGCTTATGGCAAACACTTACAAAATTCAAATAAGCTACATGAGATCCTGGAAAGGACTTAGCAAAGCGGTGTCTAAAATATTTGGCGATCGGGAATCTTCGTACAATGACTTGCCTCAGTTTCTTCGTGCTATACAGAAATGCAATCCAGGTACTGTTTATCATGTACATACAGAAGGAGTACAATTTTGGGGGGCTTTCTAGGCATTTGGACCGAGCATTGTAGGTTTCAAGCATTGTCGTCCGGTTCTTTCTATTGACGGAACACATCTGTATGGTAAATATCAAGGTACGTTGCTTGTGGCTACAGGAGTTGATGTAAACAACTCTCTTATTCCTTTGGCATTTGCTATTGTATAGATGGAGTCGGCGGAAACATGGGGTTGGTTTTTTTCATGCATGGGACACTTAATTCCATCTTTAAATGCAAGATGCATTACATTCATTTCCGATAGAATGAAAAGAATTCCAACCGCCTTGCAAGAGAAGTGGAGAAGACCACATCATCATCGCTTATGCCTTCGCCATTTGAAAGCAAACTTTAAAAAAGCTAGTTTTGGTAGTAAGATTTTGCAAAACTTATTTCATGCTTGTGCTGAAGCAAGGTATGAGTTAACATACAAAGAACTTAGAGAGCAACTAAAAAATGTGAGTCCGGCTGCTGACAGATGGATTGATAGAAGTCTTCGACATAAGGATGAACTGTGGGCTCTTTACAAGGACAACAGTGAACGTTTCTGTATGATGACTACCAATGCTTCGAAGAGTTTCAATGGAGTTCTTAAAGGTGCAAGAACATTACCGATAAAGGCGTTAGTGGCACGTACCTTTCATCGTCTTAATAGCTACTTCTACAGAAGATGTACCAATGGAATGGATTACGCATCTTCGCTAACGCCAAATTATGAAAAAATGATGGAAAAATATTCAGCAGAAGCACGTAATATGAGCATTAACAGGTTCAGCTTAACGGAGTGGCAAGTAACAGACACAAACGCGTGCAACTACACAGTAAATATTGCCAATGACAACTGCAGCTGTTCATGCAATATTCCTATTCTAGCTCATTTTCCATGTTCCCATGTTTTAGCTGCATGCGCACGATGTAGAGGAGGAGCGAACAGAGCTTACCATGATCTTATTTCATCCTGGTTTACGGCAGACATTTATAGACATAGTTATTCTCCGATTTTTCATCTAGTGCCCAACAGTAGATATCGGGATGTACATGAAGGCCCTACTATACTCCCGCCGCCAACGCGAAGGAATACAGGAAGACCGAGGTCCACAAGAATAAGGGGAGTCATGGATGAAATGGGGGACAGAAGACAGGACAAATGTGGACAATGCGGTAACTTGGGTCATAAGAGAAGAACGTGTGGGAAGCAATAAATATTTTACTTGTTTCTACTACTTCTGTCATTCGTGAACTGTATAACTGATATTTTTATTTTGTACGCAACTTTGTTATCAAAGGTTATCTTATGTCAAACATTTAAATTACTTGCTATGTTATGTTACTTTGATTTAATTTATACGCAACAAAATTGTGAATTTTCCACAGTTTTACATCTACCGCCAAATAAACATAACAGACAAACAATAATACATCATGTATTGCATATCCATTACAACAACCAAGTAAAAATACAACCAAATAATACAGCCTTCATTAAAACTTAAGCATACATAACTCAATTAAACAAGTCTGATACAGATCCATTACATTACAGTTACACTACCTAGTTTACTAGAACCCTTTCCAAATTGGATTTACGGACTGCAAATAGTCTACTTGATGTCGAAGCAGGCTTTTTTCCTTTTCCAAACGTCTCACTTCGACTTGCATCTCTAGTGCATACTCCACTCCCCTAGGGGTCAACGGACGATCTAGTCATTTGAAGAAATTACAGCACTCAACACCTTTCGGGTTAGTTATATGATCAAGGTAACCGACACATCCGTAAAACCGACGTCCAGCATTTGTTTGAGTCTTGCAAACAACTACCTCACAAACATCTCCATAGTGGCAAAGTGGATGTGTATCTTGTCTCACTCGTCCTTCGCCGCTAATTTTTTTCCCCGGTCTTTGATTCGGTTTGCCTAAGCAAACTTGATTATCCAAAGTAGATTGAACATCAACACCATTAGATGGCAGAACTATCTCAAATTGAGGTTCAGGAACTGTTTCAAACTGAGTTTCAGGAACAAATTCATTTTCAGCTTCCATCCGTTCAACATATTTTACCAATACTTCATCTGGAATCTCCCAATTATCCATATAAATTAATGGTAATGTGAGTGTGGGTGAAGGGATTGTCATAGCTTTGGTTTAATCGAAGAATGAAGAAGAAATTTAGAAACTTTGTGATAATTTGATGCAAATTGGCTAAAAAATGGATTTGGGGATGTTGGGTTCGGCCATGAAGAAGATGAAGGAGGTTGGGAAATGTTTTGAAGGGGTTGGAGCAAATTGTTGCTGCTGCCTCTGTTTTAACAGCAGCAACCTATGCAGGCGCAACTCATAGTTGGGCATGCACCACATTATAGCAGGCGCAACTATGAGTTGCGCCTACTTATTACAATGCCAATGCGCAACTTTTAGTTGTGCACAGTAATAAAAAAATGTGCGCATCTATGAGTTGCGCATCTTTAAAAAAAATTTGGAGGCCATAGGCGCAACTAAGAGTTGCGCTTTTTTTCCGAGCAGTTATAAAAAGCTGACTGGACTACTGACTGGGCTGAACAAGCCCTGTTTGGTAATAAGTTTCAAAACAAACACCGATCGCGAAATTGTTTTGAAAATTAGCCTACTTTGAAAATTTGTCCTTAAAAATATAATTTTTAATTTGTCCAGACAATCACATCAAGTATACTATGTGTGCATGCACGCACGCACACATATTGATGGGTTTTACCTAAACAACCAACTTTGTCTATATCTGTCTAAGGCTCATAAGTTCCCCCATTGGTACCTTATATTGATGTAAAGGTTGCATCTACACAAAGTTTTAGCAGCACTCATCACACTGGGTTCTAATCAAAATCTAAATGTTAAATATGCAAGTATAGATGCATTTGGAACTGTTGGTCAACATATCAAAAATGATAAGGTATTCGGTACTTATTTAAATTATTTTTCAGCATCTGATGTTTATGGAACTAATTAAAATGCATGAATTATATATCGTTGACAAGATACACATACAAATGGATGCTTTCCTAGAAGATGGGTCTCATGAAGCTACAATTGTTGTAATTCGTGCTCTGGTAGGCGAAGTACCACATACAACTGAGAGACTACGTGAATATATCCTTTAAAATATTTTGCTACTTATATTTGTATTGTTTTCAGCTTGTTATTTGTTAAGATCTTTCAAATTTTCTTTATTTTCCTTGACGTTTCATACATCTTCGGTCAAAGATATCCTCACTTAAAGCTTTGCTGGGGCAAGGAACAAATATTACTCGTCACTGTGAGAAAACATATGCTTTCTATAGGGCAGCGCGTGCTCTTGATGCTACAGGTTATCCTTGTAATATAGACCACTGCAATCTCATTTTCATATTTTTTTTGTTCTTGAAATACAATCATACCTTTAATGTGAAAGTATGATGTGGAGTAAGAGGGTTGTTTGTATTTATGATAGTAGTCACTGTTTTCATTAGACTATTAGTAATAAACTAAGAATGTTCGTGCACGGAGGTTGATCCAAATATTGAGTTAGCCTTTTGTTTATTGTGCTAGCTAAGTTCTTTTGCTTTCATTTGAACTATGGTATTACGAGTAAATATACTTGCATGCATTCAGCTTTATATATTCTATACGGTTACCATGTTTTTTTGACAATAAGTTCAAGAGCAGTTATGCTAATTGTTTATGTTTATTCAGCTCTCAAATTAAAAAACCAATGGAACCATCTAAAGTGTAAACTTAAAATTACTTTTTGGAAGCTCCTAAACTGTTTGTCAACTGTTTGGAAGCTCCTAAAATTAAAAATACTCAGTTATTCAATAAAGGGTAAGATCATCTTATTGGAGATATTATGCTTCAACCCTTGTCTAAACCAAAAATACTTAGAAGACTTGTCCTACACAACTTCAACTTTATTAGTTAAAAGTGTTTCTTGTATGCCAGGTCCATCTTTTATTTTTAATAGCATCCTCATTGGTTTCTAAAAAAAACAGGTTCAAAGAATGATGAGAGGCGGATTTACTAACATTTTAAGAGGTAAAGTAAAAGGAACCGACGATTCACCAACTTAAATTATGTACAGTTTATAATATTTTGTACAATTATAAATGTAGTATTACTATTATATTAAATTAAATTTACAATAATTATAATACTAATAATAAATTATAAAATATCAACCAAGTTTAATCAGTTTTATAATAGTTGATGTGTATGTAATTCTATACATTATTTTGATATCCTATGACATGTATGTAATTCTAACTGTTGACCGTTATACTTGTTCATAGGTAATTAGAATTTTCAAAGTGAATAACAGCTGCATCAAAGAATTGTCGGTAATTAAGCCATGAACAAGACTTTAGATGTTATATATTATAATATTTTGTTCATACTAGTTGTGTAGACTTTTTTGTAAACGGTTGTGGTATGTGAATTCACTTATTTAGTCGAAATACTATTATTTAAATGATTATGGATATTATACTTGATTATAAGATTAACATGTTTTTTCAATTATTTGAATATGATGATTATCGATGTTGGTTTCAAATTATAATTATGTGATTGATTGTTGGTTTTAATATGGCTATTATATATAAGTGATTGTCGAAAATGATACAAGCTATTAACAGTAAATAGCGGCGTTTAAAATATGCTATACATCAATCAATAAGTTTTAGTAGCGTTTCAAAAGTGCCACGGGAACAAATGCAATTTTTAAAAAATATTGTGCAGAGAAAAAATGCAACAAAAAATATATAGTAGGACAGATAAAACACTGTGAAAATATTATAGCAGCATAAAAAACGCTAGAGAAAAAAACGAAGGATGCAAGTAAAAACGCTACTAAAAATGTAATTTTGGTTGCATTTTGAAAACGCTGCAAAAAAAACTTTTGTAGGGTTTTAGAAATGCTACAATATATTTGTTTTTGGTAGCGTTTACTACAACGCACTAAAACTTTCATACTTTTAGTTGCATGTCGTGTTCCAGCGTTTACCGAAACGCTAAAAGTTTTGATAGCGTTTTTTCAATGCTACGAAATGACTTTTCTGCGGTAGTGCCTGATATAAAGTGATGGTTTCTATTATGAAATAAAAACTTAAACAAGTTTATAAGATAGGTAATTAGATATGAATGAGTATAAAATATGAAATTTATGATGGTTTTATAAAATATGGAAACAAACAGAGATCAGATAATGGTGAACGTAGTGTTAAAAATACTATTTATAATAAGCTTTGAAACTGAGGAATATAATCAAATTATAATTTAATTAAGATGAGATTAAGGCATAAAATAATGTATAAATGGTAGTTAAATGATATTAAATAAAATTAATATCGATACGTGGAAGATTGAAGGAGAAATAAAGAAGAATGGAAAGGAAACAAAGCATAGGATAAACAAAAACATAGAAAAAACAATAATAATGTCCACCAGTCGACCAATGACCGACCACCAATCCACTGACGAACTATGACTGGTCAAATGATGGCCAAGCATAGGTTCACCGATGGCTTTATTGTGGGATAGGATGAACTTGGACACAGTCAGCCAAACTGAGTGATTTACGTTTTCCAAAACTGAATTTTTGTATGATGTTTTGGACTATTTTGGAGGTGATTCTTCCGGGCAAGGCTATGACATGATGGACATTTTTATATGGAATGATTGGATTTTTATATAAGGATCCAAACCGGTTTGATATAGATGTTGATGTTCAATATTTGTATCAATTATTTATTTATGTTCGCTGGTTCCTATTGACTAACTATGGTGTCGTGGGTCACGCATATCAAGTATGCAGACCGTGAGAGAATGGAGACATCCATATGTAGTCATGCATATTGAGTATGTGGACCACATGAAAATGGAGACGTCCATATACAGGATCCACCTTTGGTGAACAGTACCTGTGACTATGTCCATCAGTTGAAGTATATTGAGTGTCAGACATGGTTTATCTTGTCACTGATATATATACCACGTAGTTAGGTGTAGCATGACCTTAATCGAGTACTCATCTATTGGGTATTGTTGATATTACTCTTGTATGCATGTCGGTAGGTTAAGTTATGTTTACATATTTCAAGTAGATAAAAATTATGTTACAACAGTATTTTTGCAATATATGTGCAATAGATTTGATTCCATCACTCGGACATATGTCTGACCCCTTTCTTTCATTGTTTTTATCTGATATCAACTGGTTGATAGACCATGGAGTCGAGGTGATATAGATGATGTTGATGGTGTGGGTGATAGAGGCATTACCTGTGTATATCTTTTTTTTGTATTCGTCTAACATTATAGTGTGTTATGTGTGGTTTGGACTAATGATTGGATATTATATAGATTAATGACATTGGATATATTATAAAAGTTTGGGTTGATTATACAATGATTTTATAATATATATATTTCTTTTGCTACGAGTTCAAAAAGATATAGTTAGAAATATTATTTTGTTTCTTGTTATCATCTCTTGACGATCTGTCATTTTGGCTTTTGTGGGTCTAATGTCGATTTAGGCGTTAAATCAGAGAATTGAAAAAGGCGGGTTGTTATAGTTTATAATGATGATAAACATGTATTGATGATAATAGGTTAATATATGAAATTTGTTGTCAAATGGTTAAGTTAATGATAAGTTTAAGACTAAAATGTTATTTAACTATTTCCAAATGATTTGAAATTTTAATATGTTGTTTATAATATTGAATCTGATATGGGTTCTGAATCGCATAATTTTTGAATGAGTAAACAAATTACTATGAATTTTCTAAGATGAAAATAGACAGTTTTGGATGTTAAGTAACGTTTTTAAATATTAAAATATAATATTTTGATCTAAAATTTTTTGCTCTAGAGAAAGTGTTTATGACTTTATGTGAATTTTTGATGTTTCACATAAATTTTATAATTGATATGAATTAAATAGTTAGATAGGAAATCACCTTAATTAATAAATTGATTAAGAAACTAGGTTAGTTAAGAAGTAATTAAAGGTGAAAATCACAACTTGTATCAGGAAGAGTACTGAGTGATTAATAGCGATTTCATCTCTCTGAGCAATATTTTTTCCGTTCGATCTTCGTTTGTTTTCGTTTGCCTACCCAGATCCATGATTTATGCATTGCTTCAAATCCATCCCTCGATTCGCCCAACTGCTGCTTGCTCCTATCCAGTTCTGTTTGTAGGTCCTCGAGTTGTTGATACCTGCTCTGATCCTACCGATGTCCAGCTGGGTGCCGCCGTCGAAGGTCGTTGTGCCTCCTTCGCCACTGGATGCCTCCAATTCTCCTTTGCTACCAACTGCCTCAACTGGGCATGTTCCATCTTCGGGTGTTGCACATGTCACTTTGTGTGTAGGCTAGGGGTTTGATGCTGTTGATGTTCTCTGTACTAATTCAAGTGTTCCTGTTTCTCTCGGGTTAAATAGGGATGTTGAAGAAGGTATGGTGGAGGGTAGCCTTGCTGTTCCTAGGTTGAATGTCTCTTCTAAGGTAATCCCTATCCTTGCTTACGCTATTGCTCCATCCTCCATGAATTTTATTCATACCGGTCCCTGTCACAATAGTGGGGTTGCTCATGCTTTACCAGATAAAGGCTGGTGTTCACTATTTAAGAAGAGTCCTGGGAATGCAAGCTCCTATGCCCTTAAGCAATATGTTGTTAACTTCACCGATAAACCTATCGAACCCCCAAGGAAATTATTGACGGAGGTATTGAGTTCTGGAAAGATTATTTGGTTGGTTTCTTTTTGGATGATGCTCCCCACTATTCTACTGTGAAAAAACACATTCGTGGTCTATGGCGACTGTATGGATCCTTAAATGTCAGGTGTGATAACTCGATGTATTTTTTTAAATTTTCCTACCTCAAAGAGAGATCCTAGGTTTTTGGAATCAGACCCTATTATTATTGAAGGTAAACTGTTTATAATTACCCAATCGAGCCCATCTGTCGACCTTGCTCGTAAGCAATTCTATCTATTCCCATCCGAGCTCATATCTCAAATATCCCTTTAATTTTTCAATCGTTTGAGAGGGTTAATCTGATTTCCAACCATATTGGCCATCTGGTTTGTTTCAACATTTGCACTGAGCATAGGCAGCTCCTCCATTTCGCCAAAGCACTGATCGGGATTATCTCCGCTAAGCAGTTACTTACTCGTATTCATGCCTTCCTTGCCGAGGATAGGGTAGCCTTCATCGAAATATCATACCAGTGGAAACCAGCTATTTGTGACCTCTATCACTCTTTTGGCCATGTTGTTTCTTCTTGCCCTCATTCCGATGCAGATCCAAATAACTTCCCCTAAAGAATCCCCTCCCTAAGCCTCCATCTAGGAATTGGCAGATCAAATCTCCTCCCATCGCCCAATCCATCCCTCATGATTCATCCAATCTTGCTCCCCCTTCGGATCCGCTTCCATCCGACCCCCCGGCTGTCCCTCCGCCTAACCCTACCATCCATGAGCCATCCCGACTACTCCTGCTGCCGCACCTCAATTGTCACCTCCTTCCTTCCCGTACCCGATCTCCATTGGGTCTCCCCTCTCTGTGCAGCCAGATTTACCTATCTCTAGCCTGGTTAATGCTATCCATTCTGACTCGTCAAGCGCCGAGAGCTTTGCTCAGGAGATCGATGCGAAGTTAGCTGAAGGTACACAGCTTGTTTGGTGCTCTAAAGTTCGAACCTGGTCATATAAAGAAAGCGGTCTGTGCTTCCACTTTTGATGGAAGATATTTTCAAAATGGGTCACTAATGACGATAAAGATGGGCAGGAACTCTACTACATACTTATGGATGACAAGCTAGTCCTTTGCAATAATGGAGAATATGGCCAAAACAATGAAGAATTCTTGGCTGCTTCGGATTGGGATCGAAAATTCATTTTCTTTCCGTGCACTCCTAGTTATTGCCCTAAGCTTCTAGGTTGGTTTTGCAAATGTACTGGGATCTAGTTTGGATAACTTCTTGGATATTTTCTTGGCATTGTTACTTATTGCGATGTATTTGTCATGGCATCATTGTTAGTTTGTTGGGCCTAGCTAGTTCTCTCTATGCTTATTTGTTGTTATTTTGCTACTAGCCAGGCATGTTGGCAGTTTATTTTGTGTTGTAGGCCTAGTACCCGGGACTCCTATATTTTTATCTTATTATTAATATAGATACACACACATATAATATGGATGTATGATCCTCGGATCATACATCCTTTATATAAAAGATGACTTATATCATAATTTACTACTATGGTAACAAAAGTAATGAATAGAAACTTGACACATGTAAAAACTAAGTCAACGATATTACTACGTTAATTAATAAAACACTTTTCAACTTAATCGCGAGTTTACCATTCGTACCTTCATTTATTGGTTATTTTCATATTCAGTTAATAGAAACTTCCATTCTTTCGATAAAGGGTGTTCCTTACCTCGATAAGAAATAGTTCACGCTTTCAATAAGCTATATCTTCAACAAAAGATATTTCACACTTTCAATAAAAGATATTTCGTTCATTCGACAAGAGATATTTCACTTTTGAAAAGGGATATTTCATAATTTTGTTCATAAAATTTCCCATACCTTCGTTAAAAGGTACTTTCGTACTTTCGTTAATAGAAATGTTGGTACCTCCGTTAATTCGTATTCTCATACCTTTGTCAACATAATTGTTCATACCTTCGGTAATACCATTTTCATATTTTTGTTAAATAAAGACTCATGTTTTCATTAGTATATGAGTTAAGTTTTCACTAATTTATCACTCATATCTTCATTAAGAAATAAACCATATTTTTGTGAAATGTTAATCCATGCTTTAGTTAATATATGTGCATACTTTCATTAACAAGGAAAGTGTATTTCTAAAGTATTTTGGAAGCTGATTTCCATAATGTTTAACTTGAATTTAATAGCTAAAATTTGAAAATGTAAGGCTATATATAAAATTAATGATGATAAGTTAAGAATGACATAACTTACAAAAGAATTTAAGGCTATTGATTGCTTGACTATTTGTATTCTTTATTGGTTATCATGGTAATACGATCGCTTAGTTATCTAAGATGTGTATATGAAAATGGGTTCATTGGCCGTATATGAAACTACATCCATTCAGTGATTCAGGTATGTGTTAATGCAATAGGACATGGCTTGGCATGTACATAGGTTAGACCATGTCATCGATCATTGTAATTAGTATTTAACTAAGACCATGTTTCACGAGTCATCCATATTTGTTATATTATTCTACTAACATGTTGGTTGCAAATGAAACAGAGCTAAGGTATGATGTTTAAAATAGTTATCTTAGTATTATTTGGGAATGATTAGAGTATGTGGTAAAGTAGACGCACATCACTCAGCATACTACAGTCTGAACCTCTTTATGATTTTCCCTTTGTTTCACTACAAGGTAGATGGAGTTTAACTTATTGTATCGAGTAAAGTTTGAAGGTGCAGATAGCGATGAAATTACAGGTGTATATAACTTTGTTTCTAAATAATCATCTGCCATTGTCATTATATATGTGTTTTTGGGACTGGATTGGGCTTATATAAGAAACCTTCGAATATATTTTGGATCTATTTGGTTTGCAATAAAGTGGTACTTGTTTATATTAAATGCTTAATACCTTCTGCTGCGAGTTTCAAAAAAAAGATAGATAGAATATGTATTTTATCTCTTGTTTTTTTATTTTAACTACATGTCCTTTTCGACTTTCGAGATCTGCACATCCTGATTTTGTGTTAAATTAGAGGGCCGAAAAAGGCAGTTTGTTACATTTGTATCAAAGCTAAATTTTCCCTAAACTATGATTAGGAAAAACTGAGAGAGCATATGTGTATTTACTTTATACATTATATAAGAATCGAGTACATGCGCGTACACCATTTTCTATTCCAGTTGAGTTAACCATCTTTTGGTGAGTTGCCCATGAATCTCAATTTCAAATAACAGAGAATGAGTACATTAGCAGAGATAGATGTTGAAATTGGAAAAATTACTGGTGGGGTCGAAACCATAACTGGAAGTGGTAACAAAATTGATACCAGGGATATTCCGATGTGAACATTCCCGTTTGGTTCCACCGAAATCTGTAAGTGATAAGCCAGACCAATGTAAACCCATAAAATCTGCACTTACTATATAAAGAGTGGTTCCTGTCCGACCATCCTAGTTGTTAATTTCCCAAAGTGGTGTGGGGATTTCTATAGTTTGGATGGAAAGCCCTATGTTGGAACTAAACCATATTCTGTAATGCAGGATCGGTTAAGCACTTGTAATAAAATATTCAATCTTTTGGATTTTTTATAAATAAACCCGATTAGGAGGTGATGACTTTCACATAAGAATTGAGTTTTGGAAGTTAAATATTTTTAAAGAATTGTTAAAAAGAAATTGATTTTGAAAATTGAAATTATAGTATTTGTTTCATAGAGGGATCTACAAATAGTTGTTGCGTTCTTCAAGAATTATAAATATATTTGAAGGATTTTTACAAAGGGATTTGAAGTTTTTAATTCAAAGTAAATACATGTGTATTTTTAGATTGAAATTGAAGGCTTTGTGATACTAGATTTTGAGTATTGTCGAGCAAATATTTGCCAATCATATGTCTTCAAGAAAATATTTGCCACAACATTTATAATCATCCCTTACATATTTAAATGACTAAATTACAAAAATTCAAATGCATTAACAGATGCTGATCAATAAGAAATCCAAGAATCTGAATTAGTACGGCTGAAAGAAAAAGGGGGTAAAAGAACAAGGACAACAAGGAAATTATCCAATTTAATTTTTTCACCTCAACTATTTTTCATATATTTATTAGATAATATTTTATAGAAAGTAATCAAAAAGAAAATAAATCAATAGAAAGATCCAAACTTGATTACCTTACATTGAAGTTGCTTACATCGAGTGAAAGCTAAGAAAGCAACCAAATATCAACATAAAGTCCAAATATATGCTAAAAAAAGCTCAAGAAGAAATTAGAAAGAAAATGGAAGAAGAAGATAAAATGAAAAAACAAAGTAAAAGGAAAATATTTCCCTTCGTCGTTGTCAAAAGAGTAAAAATGGAAGAAAAAGGGTCAAACTTTAGGTATGAAATTTCACTAAAAAGAACAAGACAACAACAAAAGAAAGCACGAGAAGTGGAAAAAATAGTATTCGAAGATATATTAGATGAAAACACCAAATCTAATCATGGTAGATCAAAATTTTTAGAAGACGCAAAAATAAAGGTTGAAAAAATAAACTTGCAAAACAATTTCAAGCACAACACGAAATAAAAGAAATAAAAAAGTTTTATGAACTAGAAGGAAACACTAAATAAAATAGTTTTATGAACAAGAAGGAAACACATAGGTACATATCTCATATATTTACTGGACATCAGTTTGGCAAACATTTGCCACAATGTAAGCTGAAAAGTTATTTTCTTGGTTAGTATTTTGGCAAATATTTTTCAGGCAACTATAGTGGCAAATATTTGACGGAAAAATATATATTTGTTATGCAAATATTTTTTGAGCAAATATAGTGGCAAATATTTAATGGAAAAATATTTGATAGATCTCGTATTTTAAAAGATATCGGTCTATTGCCACAATGTAAACCAGAAAGTTATTTTCCATCAAAAAATTTGTCAGTGTGTATTTTGGGAAATATTTGTCCAGAAAATGCCGGCCTACAAATATTTTCCAAGTAAATATTGGCTTAGCAAATATTTTCGAAGCAAGTATTATGTCCGATATTTGCTAGGAAAATATTTTTCATCACATTGCTTGACATACACTTGCTATATTTATTACAAACTTATGTTCTGAATTGATTAATGGAAAACTTCATCGTATAATCCAAAAGAAGAGATAAAATCAGAGGAGTAAATATTTATGTTGTGTTATTTAAGATATTCATTGACTCAAAAGTATGTATCTTTACCATATAGTTCAAATAGAATAAAATAAATGAAAGTAGAACCATTTATACTAATTTAAAGTTCAATATCAATGAAGGTAATCGACTGGTTTATGGAAACAAAATTGAAACCATCACAACAAGACATAACATACTTCAATACCTATGTTGCGGTTTGCTATGTGAATACTAATAATACATAACGTACAACAAAATATAATTAATTAAATTGTAAAAAAAAGGCATCAATACAAAAGGGATATGCAAACAGTTTTGAACATTTAGTAGCCAAAACTCTGGAAAAAGATGCAAAAAAGCAAGAAAATCCTAATTTCTTTACATAGCGAGGCCCATTACAATGCTTGAGTATAATCTACAAAAGCCAGATTTGGAAACATTTTGACTCGCAAAGACAAAGAAGAAAAAATGCATAATGCCAACATAATGGAAGATAAATCAATGGTTCTGAACATTGAAAATAACAATATATAAAGATGAAGTGATAAGAGAAAAAAGATCAAATATTGTGTATGAAATTGTAACTGACAGCAAACATGGATAGAAATCAGATCCAGAAACACAAAAATTCCTCAAAGATTACATTGCAGTTGGAAACTATGCTTGAGTTATCACTACTTTTTTGTATAGATCTAATTTAGCTAGAAAAATTCCAAAGATTGTAGCTGTATAAATGTAATTTCAAAATTAAAGACTTGAATGTGATGTTAGTATGAATAACTTCAAAAATAAAGACCTAAATGTGATGCCTACAAAATAAAGTAACATGATATAATATCGGTATGGAAAATTGAGTTCAAAAATACCCTAGGCAAATAACATACTAGTTGAATTTCAACATAAAATATCTAAATGATATCTATGTTGATTTCGTAGTATTTTCTTGAGTGATTTCTAATATAAATTTCAGTACACAAATTTTGAATGATTTCTAAATTGATTTCTGTCGAAATTTAAATATGTAATATTTGAAAACATGTTTGAATCATTTCTGCATTAATAATTTCTATAAGACTAATTTATGTATAAATTGTTTATGTTTGTATTCCTATCATATTTGATTCTTGTTGGGTGAAATTTCCCATATTAAAGTTTACATAGCAAATAATTGCCATGCAAATACATGTTTGATAAATACATGCCTGGAAAATATTTACCAGGAAAATATTTTCCAAGAAAAACATATTAATGTAAATATATCATAAATTCCTAAAACAAAAATAACTTTAACATAGAACTATAGATTCACTAAAAATCGAAACCATAATGTAGAAAAAGTCTTTAATTTATTTCCAAGCATACAAGACTATTTGTTATGATCCAACTTCTTACAAATACTACAAAGCTTATATTTATTAACCTTTCTATTTGACTTAATTGGATCAGAAGTAGGAGACCTCCCTACTTCATGTCTCTTCTTAGGTAGCCGTACTTCAAACACCTTTAGGTGAAATATCTGTCATTTAAAAATTAACAAGTGGATGAATTGGGTGAGAACAAGCTGCTCGAAAAAAGATACTTTGAAATAACCTTCAATATAGGAATAAACATCCAAATAAAAAGGAAAGTATAATGCTAAAAGCATGAGCACATGGAAAACCTTGAATATACCATATATTACAACTATATCGCTGATTACCCAAATCAACAAGATTGAGAAGACTGAACTTCATAACATTCACAATAGATCTAAAAACTTACTATTGAATACCATCAAGATGTAAATCCCCTAAAAGCCTTTATAATAGGAAATAACTTACTATTCCAAGCATACATAGTTCTAACCCATGAGACATAAGTTTCATAAGCTTCAACTGGATTCCATCCAAACATTCAGTAATAACTATATATCATTCCACTTTAATGCAATAGTTAATTTTTTTTTGCACAATTTGAACTCATTTCCTCATAAATTTTTCAATAAAAAACACATTAGCTAACTTCTGAAAAGACAAACCCTATACCACCGGCACTCTTAAATTAAACCAAAGCTTGATTAGACTTATTCAATGTAGCAACGTTAGTAAGATGAAAAAATAAAGAAATGATCCATTTCTTTTTACCTTGAGGACATTTTATTGTTAAAAAAATCTTCCAATTATTCTTTAGAAGATGATAACATGATCCATGTGTTGAACTAGGAAATACTTAAGGAATAGCAAGAAGAATAGCAGGATGCCAGTCAGATACAAAAGTAAGATCATGATCATTATCAAATAATACTCAAACTTAGTAAGAACCGATACCAATTGGCTCATCTTCACCCAAATGGAACACCAACAACAATAAAAAAGAATCTAAAGTGAAGACGTATATAGAAAATTTGATGAATAAAGGAAAATATGGAAAGAAAAAAATCAACCTACCAATATTCTGGTTAGTAAATATTTGCTAAGAAAGTATTTAGCAAATAGATACTTGCAAGGCAAATATATACCAGACAATTATACGGCTGGAAAATATTGGCATGGAAAATAATTGCAACACAAATATTTTCCAATCAAATATCACTCCCACAAATATTTGCTAGGGCAATATTGGATGGGAAATAATTGACATGCAAATATTGATTAGACAAATATCTTTTAGATAAAGATTATCTAACCAAGAATTTCCAAAATAAAGTCATACTTTACCATTTTTAGCAGTTGTAGACATAATACAACATCACCTCTATCTCTCATAAACGTACCATCCCAAGATATTAAAGGACAAAAATATGTGTACTACCAAGATTAGACGTAGCTAAAGCTTCCCAAAAAGATATCAGATGATGATATGAAAGTAAATCCATGTCATAAATATCTTTAAGATCCAATCTTTTTTCAGTATATGCCAAATAGTAATTTAAAACAATATTGTATTATGTTTGAAATAAATGAACAATATCTTTTGTCTTCATTAAGGGATTCCATCGAACAAAATCAATAACCAATTTCATAACAAGTTTGCTTGAAACTTGTGGATGGTTAACATCTCTGCCCGCACCATTGGAATGATTGGGCTGCATAGTCTTAATAACAAAAAAACTAGGAAGACTAAATTTAAGAGATGCATGAGCATGAAATGAACGACCTTTTCATGAGAAAATGGCAGTAACATGCACCCTATCATTCTTAAGAATAGTAACTTTATTATCCATTTTTTATACAATAAATCATAAGATATAAACAAACTTCTTCAACACCATCAAAAAATCTTTGACCGACACTAGTAAATGTCGGATTTCCTGAATCATTTTTTAAAAAGTTGTTTCAAAAATGAATCGGAGTCGACAAAATAAACATACATCGAAACACTATAAGAACTAAATGAACCACCCTCACTAAAAGAACCAATAATTGAAGAACTGCGAAAACCAATATCGATATAACTACATTTAGGTTGCATCAAACTAAACAACTAGATAATTCTCTCAACTATGAGCAAGAAGCCACAATATACTATGCAAATCAGAATTTGTTTCAACAACTCTTCTGTCATCCTTTTCATACGACGATTCAATAAACAAGGTGTTAATTCAGGCTAATGCTCATGTAACTCATATTTTAATCTTAAAACACAATCATTCAATACAAGTCACTTGCTATATTAATCATTAGCCAACGTAAAAAGAACAAGAACGTCAATAATGAAAGGCCTGTAAAAACATATATCAAATATTAGATTAACATGACAAAAAACAATATATAATATATATCAACTATTAATGTAAAAAACATTAGTTTGGCAACTATTAGCCAGACAAATATTGACCAGGCAAATATTTGCTAAACAAGAATTTACTTGGCAAATATTTATCCAGTAGATATTTGTATGGCAAATATTTGCCAAACCAAAATTACCTATTAATAGGGCAAATATTTGCAAGTAAGTATTTGTTAGGTTAGAATTTTCTATTTGTTTGATAAAACACGATAAACAATACAAATATAAAAGCAAACAAATAATCAAGTTGAGAAAAATACAATAAATAGAATAAACATAAAAGCAAATAAATAATCAAATCTAAAATTGGAAACAATGAAATATATATGGCTACCTCATGGTAATAATTAATGCTCCATTATAGTTGAAGATAATGCACATCTAAGGCTGAAGATAGCGTGCAATTAGGGATTATGATTGAAGATTAGATATAATTGATTATTAAAACAAGACATCGATTAGAGCATCGATTTTTTATTTCACACGATTAAAAAACGACAAGGGTAAAGTTAGAAACTTAAAATGTAAAATAATGAGCCAAATATAACAGGGATGTGGAAAACAGTTTATAAAAAAGAGGGATGTAGAAATCATAATTTTTAAAAATAAGGATGTATCCCTACATTGCATAGGGAGGTTGGACCTAGGTCGAGTGCGTCTATTTCGGTGTGGAGGAGTGCTCGTCTTCATAGAGCACCCACTAGAGCTTCCGATGGCTCTAGCTCATGTATGGATTTTCTTCTGGGTAGTACATATAGCCCTGTGCTTGAGTAGTTTATCTACCAGTGATATGTAGGATTTAGCTAAGAGTTCAGGCTTTATTTTTTGATGATGTTCAAATAGACACTGAGTATATTAGGAGCAGGGAATTAGAACGGGTTAGTTCCTTAGATTGTGAGATACATTAGTTAGAATGTTAGGGGTTTACATGATTTATGTAAGTGTTGTAAGATTAAGTCTTTTTTTCAAAGATAATAACATTAATATTGCATTATTCCAAGAAATAAAAAGAGGACATCTTAATTTTTCGCTTTTATAGGTGTCTAGGGGGTCTTTATTTTAGTCATTGGATTCACCTCCTAGCCAGGCGTAGTTCATGGAGATTAATGGTGGGCTAGAAAGAACACCTGTTAAACTTTTACAATCTATTGTTCAAGTTCATTCAATGCATCTTATATTTACTAATTTTAGTGATGGTTCATTTCTAAATGTTACTAATGTTTATGGACCAAACTCTAAGATAGATTGTAGGGTTCTCTGGAGCGAGTGTCTCGAGTTTAAACCACTCGCTCCAGGTCCATAGGTGCTGGGTAGAGAATTCAATTTCACTAATTTTCTAGGAGAACGAAACCCTATAGAAGGTGATTTTATCGCTATGACTGAGTTTGATCGGACTATTATTGATTATAACTTAATAGAGATTAAATTAAGCAAACAGACTATTTACTTGTCGAATAGTAGAGAAGACCCATCAATGGCACTTTTAGATAGATTTTTATTATTGACGAAATAGAAAAAAAATTCCATGTTTGTAAGGATGTTGGAATCCTGAATATTTACTCGGTTCGTTTTCCAATTATTTTGTCCTATACTAACCAAAATATTAGGAATAAAATTTTCAAATTGAAAAGATATGGTTATTAGAAAATAATTTTAAAGATTTAATTTCAAATAAATGGATTTCTATAATTAACTGTAATTATAGATTTTCAGGAAACATAGCTAAAGTATTTGTAAATAAGCATAGAGACTTAAAAATATTTATGAAGGAATGGAGCAAAGACATTTTTGGAAATATCAAATTTAAAAATATAACTTAATAAATAAGATTTTAAAGTTTAATAAAATTGAAGAATCAAGAAATTTAAATATTTCAGAAAAAATGTGTTTTCAAATTTAAAAGAAGAATTAAGTAAAAATAGTATATAAGAGGAAGTGATATGGAAACAAAGATCTAGGGTTCAATAGATGGATGATGGGGATACAAATACTAAAATTTTCCATATAGCCTATGGTAGAAAACGTAGCAACACCATTTATTCCATTATAATTAGTAATGTTGAGATTTTTGTTCGAAAGGAATTAAATAATGGGTTTACTAATTATTATAAAGAAAATTTTGGAACTAAAAGAGGGCACCGAATTAGGGCTAAATGGGGTGACTTGTATAAAACACTAAGATTTATTTAGCCGGATTGGATATTCCATTTACGAAAGAAGAGATTTTGAGGGCTATAAAAGATATGCCCAATGATAAATCACTGGGTCTGGATGGTTTCCTATTTTATTTTATGAATTATTTGGTATGTTTTAAAATATATGATATAATTAAGATATTTAATGAATTTCACGATGGTTCATTGCAAACAAATAGTTTAGTTTTGCCAATGTAGTTTAACTACACAAGAAAGTGGGAGCTAATGAGTTGAAAGACTTCAAGCCTATTTCATTTTTAAATTATTCTTTTAAAATCATTTCTAAGATTTAAGTCATAGGCTGAATACTAAAATGAATGAACTAATAGATAATACCCAAACTGCTTTTATTAAGGGCAGGAATATTACAGATTGGATAGCCGCAATTCAACAATTTATTAATTACTATTGTAAAAATAATACCACTTGTACGCTTTTAAAACTAGATTTTGTAAAAGCTTTTGATTCGTTTAATTGTAATTTTCTTAAGGATGTATTACTATTTGGGGTTTCAGTACTAGATGCATGGTTTGGATTATGTCTTTATTAAAACTGGAAATTCGAGTATTATGGTTAATGGTGTATTAGGAGATAAAATTCAATCAAAATGTAAACTTAGGCAAGGTGACTCGTTGTCACCTCTTTTTTTTTTAATTTAACAGCTGATGTTTTTTCTAGGATTATCAAGTTGGCCACTAATAATATGATTTTAGACGATGTACGAAATGAGATCACGGGTAATGGCCCATTTGTTCCCCAATTTGCGGATGATACTATGCCTTTTTACTTCCCATCTGCCTAAGCACATTATAGCGCCTAAGTTCATTTTATACAGTTTTGAATTACTTTCTACATTAAATATTAATTTTGATAAAAGTTTAGTACTGGTATTGAAAGACAAAGATAAGGTAGAAAACCAAGTTGCTTGTACGTTGTTAAACGTTGAAATTTCACATAGAATATTTAGGACTTTTGATAAGACCAGATAAACTTAAACACGGTGATTGGTTAACTGCAATAGATAAAATTAATAAAATATTATCCAAATGAAACGATAAATATTTATTAAAGGCGGGTAGGATAGTTCTTACCTGCACATTGCACGTCGTTTTAACTTTTTTCAAATTGGGTAATTGATAAAATAGATAAAATTAAAAGAGATTTTTTATGTTGTGGGGATAACCCAAATAATAGCTCTAAGTCTTCTCAAAAGGGAAATTGTTTGTAAATCTATAAATGAGGGAGGGTTAAGAATTACAAATTTACATAATTTAAATATATCTTTATTAGGAAAACAGTTATGTAATAATGGAAATTTATTATGGAAAGAAATATTATCGAATCAATGGTATGGTGATACATTTAATTTGCATCATATTTCTATTAGTAATAAAATTAATGTTTCTCACTTTCAAAAACCGATAGTTATAAATTTTAATATTTATAAATTATGAATCAATAATATTGCATTCGGGGAATAACACTTCATTTCGGCATGATTGATGGATAACAGTTATTTCTCTTAAAGTAGAATTTAAAGAATTATACGAAATTTGTAATTTAGAAAACATGTTGATTTCAATAATATATAGATCAAATATGAATTTTTCATGAGAATTTAGTTTTAATCGTACACTATTGGAAATTACCTTGTCACAGTTTGCCTTATTGTGTGCTAAATTAGAACCGTACAACATTGTTAATGGAAATGACATTAAAATATGACACTGGGATAAGAGTAGTAATTTTACATCTCGCTCATTTTATGAATTTATAAATTTTTCGGGAGAAAAATTAAACATATTTAAATACCTTTGGCAAGTGAATGCTCTACCTAAAGCAAAAGTTTATATGTGGTTACTTTTACATAGGAAATTAAATACTATAAAACTTTTAAAAAATATCTAGTGATAAGTAATGTTTTTTCTGTAATAACAAAATAGAAAATATTATGCATTTATATTTTGACATTCGTATCGCTAGATTTATTCTTTTAAATATTCTTATTATATTTGATTTTAATATAATAAATAGTGATATTAATTGTGAATTATATTGGCACAGCCTTATATTTTATTATAAAGGATATCACAGATTTTTACTAGACACTATTTGCACAATTACATGTTGGTATATTTGGTTTGAAAGAAACCAATGATTGTTTAATAATATTAATATTGTTTTGGAAAATTTGATATACGCAATTACTTCATTTAGTTTTAATTGGATTTCAAATCCTATTTATAAATTAAATAAAAATGTTAGTTTTAAAAAATTCCTCAAAAATGTAAAATCTCGTATTGATTGGGAAAAAATAATTCTTAATAATAGAAAATATAATAGTGATTTAAATACAGCTTTCCTAGACACTTTTCCTAATGACACATCTGATATTACACTATTGTTAGGAAAATAGCTTTGAGTTAGAATCCTTAATACGCCACTTAACATTTTTTTCAATTTGTATGTTTTTATGTAATTTGATTTGTGTTGTATCTTTTACTACTTCTAACCTAGCTTAATCATATTATTACTTGCTTTATTACTATTAGATTATTATACTCTTTTATATGTATGAATGTATGTATGTATGTATTGGTCTTACACTTACTGTAGAGTTTTTTTTGCAGCTTTAGATATACTCATGGTTAGGATGGATTCAGCTGGTTCGTGGATCTGGTGATCCATCATTTTCACTGGGCTATATGTTTTTTACTATTTAATTTCATTGGCGACTTCAGTTTTCTAAGAGGGGGGTTTAACTTTATATAAAATTGTACGAGATGGGTACCGTTACATGTCAGACATGTTGGCAGCTTTTTTTAGTGTAACATAAAATACATAACTGTTCTCCTCCTCTAATAGAGGATTGCTCGTTTTTTCTATAAAAAAAAGATTTTGAAAACTATCAAAGGAGAAAAAAAATCAATAAGAGAAAAAGAAAACAATTAAATCTGCAATTAATATTTATTTGTAAAAGGGAGAATCATGCCGTTAATACTTCCCTTGTCAAATATGCACATGCACTAATTTATCCTTATCTTTGTTACCTTTTCTTATCCTTTTTCCACATCCGACCAAAATTCTTAGTCATGTCTTTTAATTTCCAACAACTCAATTTCTAATTTAGTAATTTAATTTTAATATTTTTACTGAAAGTAGAGGATGATAGATTATCATCAAAATCTCAACTACGAAGAATGAATGATTTCTTATTCAACAACCAAAACAACAAATACTGATGTACATTCAAACGAAAGATTGTTTTTATAAAAACAAAAAATATGAATTGTATAGTATATTTTCACACAAGATAGGATTTTTATCACTTCAAATATAATAGGGCATTAGAAATTGATGATTAAAAAAATTTAGAGTTCGAGGGTGGATTGGAATAATGGAAAGTAGAATACGAGTAAGCAAGCAATGTTAGGAGTGTTAGAAAAAGAGAGTTTGGGAGACATGTGTGTTTTTTAAAGATGGAAATTCTAAAGCATTGATACTGTAAGGAATATATGGTGCGTTATTCTATGTTGGAAAAAGTGTACATTTAGTTATTTTGGTAGATTTGTATAGAACCCTTTTCAAGTTTCAAAATACACAGGATCCCCCTTCCAAAAACATATTATAAAATAAAATAAAAACTATATTTTAAGTTTTAGAATATTTGTGGAAAACTCTGTAAATATTTGCAGAGAAATCTACAAATATTTTGAAGTTTCCGCGCTGCTAATGTTTATAGAGAAATATGCAAATATTTGCAAAGATTATTTCTCTACAAATATTTGCGATTTTTCAAAAATAATTAAAAAAATCTATTTTGTTCTTTAAAACATGCGATTATTATTCATATTTAATTTTCGATAAAAGACTAATTTAAATTTTACGAAATTAAAAATAGGAATATAATTCAAAACATGTTTTTGGAAAGGGTTTTCCACGTATCAATTCTGAAAATAAGGGGTGAAACTAAATTTCCACAAGTTCCTTTTCCGTTATTGTAACGACCCGACTTTCCAGACCCGGAAAATCGAACCATTTTAGTTAAGAAAAAGAGGTAGAAGAAGAAAATAGAAAAAAAAAAAACATCAGAATCTAACCATCGCAGCGGAATAAAATATAATATATATTAACAGATCTTTACACAAATCAAAACTATATCAGTTTTATATAATACATCATCAGAGTATACATTAGAGAACACATAACATACAACTGGACAATAACCATATCATGTCCTCAATACAACAGAGTACAACAATCAACACAGCGGAATATATATATATAAACAAGTACGGGAGATACGTCTCGCCATCCAGCTCATCTCCTGAGCTCCACAACATCATATCCTGTAACCTATAATACTCGGTCTGACCCGAGCATCATGTAAAACAATACCCGAGTCAGTCTGGAATACCAGCGTGAGAAAATCACACTCAAATTTATTATTAAGGTTTCAAAAATCCTTTGAAAACAAAAGCATCTCGTAAGACCACGCCACAAATAAACATGTCGGGTTTTTACCTTACGATAGCTAAAACACTTTTTATTAAAATCCTCTGATATTATAATAGTGTCTATACACAAATACTTATTAAAATAGCCGAAATTGTTACATCTATTAAATTCCGGCATACTAGCCACAAAGTGGGTAATACAAACAAAACTCGTACAAGGCACGTAGGGAGAATGGATTTCCAACGAATGACTAGGCACTGGGGTACCACCTGTCACAGTACGTGGCCTAGATCACAGTACCGAGGAGTACGCCCGCTCCCCTGCAACACAAGGCCGGAATCATCCCTTACTGGATAATTCCAAATAAAATCACCCCACGGTTGGGATCAGCAACCGCAACACTAAGCCGAAATAAAAGGGACATCTAGACAGGGATGACCTTACTCTCAAGTGGGGGCTACCCACGAAGCCTTGCTGCATAACCCCTGATTTTCAGTCATTCCCGGTTGATGAGGTTCGAGGCTAAACGATACATTTATAGCACATATCCCTTAGAATGCCCATCGTCCACCTGACGATGTTTCGCAAGCATTCGTCCATACAAGTCCGTCCCGGGTCCGAACGGAACCGAAGGCACTATTCCTACTACATCCATTTTGGAAATATACTCAGGATTAGTAGCGACTAGCCCTTGCACTTCACAGCTCCATCTTCGACTCTGAACACGTTACACGAAACGTACAAACCGGATCGAAGTGGTATTCGAGTCTCCAGACCTAGAATCCCGGTATACGGAAACTCGATCCCGGTCTCTTCGAAACGATCAGCGCATTTGGCCAATATTGATAGTCGGTTATTTAACTATCAATTTACATCCACAAGCAACCATCACACAATAAATAATTTCCCACATTATTTATTTGCCCAAATATCTTTCCAAGATATATTTCTATTTTCAAACTCCTTTTGAAAACAATTTCAAACAGTTTCTGCTTACGGAATACATTTCCAAATATTTATTTCCACTGAATCACCAAGTACAAAATACTTTTAGATTTAAAAATAATTTTAAAACACTTTATTATAAATATACTTTAACATTTAAATTTGGAAAACTACTTTAATACTTTATTAATATATATATACTTAAGGAATATTTAAAATGAAACCACTTTATAAATATAAACTAACTTTCTTTTTTTTTTAAACATAATACCAAATCACTTTTATATAATTACTACAATAATAGATTTTGAAAATCTTACTTTAAAGTTTAAACATTTAAAAAGAATAGATTTTTCCAAAACATACTTACTTAGGAAATTAACATTTAGAAATAATCAATTTTCTAAAACATGCTTTTAAAAACACAATTAGAACTTTTAACTTATATTAAAAATTGCTTTGAAAACGTACTTGGCTATCCAGAGAAATACACTTCTCATTTCCATCTTTTAAAAATAAATCAACATTTATTTTTAAACCAATTCATATTCCTTTATAAATTCCCACCTTGAATTTATATTTCAAATATCCACTGATATTCCATTTCACTTTATAAACCCAGTTTATCTCTCCAAAATCTCATTTCTCTTTAAATTTCAAATCCCAAAGTATTTAAATCAATTTATAATTGATTTCCCAATTAATTTTACTTTGAAATAAATTTCTTTACTTAATCCATTTATTTCCAAATTCATTAACTTCCAGATTTTATTTCTCATTATGATTTAAAATCTTTAAACCGAAACACAAGTTTCAGATTTCCCAAATTCCTTCTTTCTTTTTAATTACATTTAAACATTGAATTAAAATAAATTATTTATTCCTTTAAATAATATCACATAAGTTTTCTTTAAATTCAATATTCTCTGTTTATTTAAAATTCTTCTTTTCCATATTTAACTTATTCGAATTCACTAGAATTACTTAACTTAAATTTTATTCTTTTATTTCTTTCCAAAAATCCAATTCAATTGCTTTTGATAACTCATTATACTGGGAAATTCAATCCAACCAGATTATCCAATATAAATCATCACAGGATATCAACAATCATAATACAGAATATTTAAACAAAATTAAATATTTTGAGGAATCCAGTTGGATCCCTCCAACCTGTTTCCCTGCATCCACAGACGTTAGCACAATACCAATTCCACTTCGAGGTGGAATATCGCGGTATATGGGATTTAAAATAAATCATCCGCTATTATGCGGCGCATAGGGTCTCATCCGCTATATAAATGCGGGAATATCAACAACTCAAATATATACATATGCCAATATGTATATATTGCTATATACTACTATATACCATATCAATCAAATCCATCAATTCATCATTCATCCCTATTTAAATTTAACCAATTAAATTTAAATTATAATTTAACTGAGTGAGATTAACTCACCTTTGCTTTTAAATTTGCCAACCAATCCAAATCGGTCTGTCTTTCCCCGATTCCAGACCTAATATAACATTTAGATGATTTTTATTAATATTCTTACTTATTGAACAATTACCTCCCTTTAGATAAATTACTCCATTTAAAATAAATTCTTTATTCTTTCAAATAAATTTAAACCTTGGATTTAAAAATAGACTTGTAGATTTAAAATGAATACTTATTTTATTTTATTTTATTTATGAAACTTCACATATATTTATACAAATAATCTATATAGATAAAAAAATCCAATCTTTGTATAAATTCCTATGCTTTTCCAAGGCTACAAAACATTTCTAAAATATGTGTATATGTTTATATATATTTTTTCCCAAACTTTATAAACCAATTTCCTGTTTTACTGTAAAAATATAACCTTGTTTTCTGGTTTTGAAAATAAAGGCAGTAATCTATTCTACTGTAAATATATATATTTTAGATCTCAATAGTAATTTTATTACTGTCAAATCTCTTCTACAATATATAGATATAGTAAAATTATATAGATGAAATAAGTGAATAAATACATAAAAAAACATCTGCTCTATACCTTACAGTAAAATGCGAACTAGGTCTCGAGCCTTCATTGCGTTAGGGATCGAACGAGCCACCATCATCACGAAATCGCACATCCCATCGCCAACCACCACTGCACCGCTTCGACCCCGAGCTCAGCACCCAACGATCCCCTGCCGAAATCGAATCAAGGCTATAAGCTCCAACTTCAAGTCAACGTCGCCGGCTGTAACAGCCACTCGTGCGACGAGCTTCCCTAATGCGAGCTAATATGGTCGCGACTCACACTTCTCAGATTCACGAACGAGTGCGAGATTTGAGAATTGATTTAAAATGAGGGAGGGGGAACTCGATTGAACAAATAGCAACGATTATTGAACGAGGCAGTTGATTTCAAATTTGATTTGGGAAATGGTTTCGTGATTTTCTTCCGAGGCCACCATTATTTTTGTTTTTGAAGTGTTAGGTTTTTAACGACTAAGGGATGTTCGTATATTTTATCTTTGGTTTTCTAGCTTTCGCGAGAAGCTTCTTGTTTGACAGAGAGAGATTCGTGCTCAACTAGACAAGCTACAGTGATGTGGATAGAGATGTTAAAACGTCGATGTGAAGGAACGTCGGCTGGAGAAGGTAGCTTGTATAAGAATATAAATATACAAATATAAATTGAATTTAACCTAAATTTCAGTGCGTTTATATATTGTACGCTCACGCGCTATTCCCAAATGCTATAAAAATTGAAATCCAATAATAATACAATATCACGGATCCAATGGAACTGGTTTCGTCAAAATCCGAGACTATGCCTCGGAAGGCTATTTTTAATTTCAATTTAAACGTTATATTTTTAAAACTGATCAAAACATCTTTAAATTTAAATTTAAAAGTTTCATCACCTTCAGTATTAACAATATATATTTCTCGAACCTTTAAATTATTTTTAACAAGCTCAAAACTCCGGATTCGATAATTTACCCAATTCCAAAAATTAAATTCAACAATTAATCATCCAATAAATACTGTATATTTGAAATTTAAGTTGATAATTTATCTTTGAATATTTAAAATTAATTAAATAATCCAATTTCAAATATACAAAAATTCCGGGTCGTCACATTCCTCCCCCCTTAAAAGAATTTCGTCCCGAAATTACTAGTTAGGAAGAATGATTCAATCCCCGTTAACTATTTCCCAAATTCAAACAGTTTTAACAATACCCAAACAATCTTTTATTAATGATACACTAATCATCTTTTAACTTCCCAAACTTATTCATAAGTTCAACCCATACCACCTACTAATCAATTCAAATTTAAATTTGAATTTAAATTTTAACTTATCAAAATTTTCCAAAATTTTTCTAACTCCCTAAATTTCCGAAAAATTTCGCCAGCGTCTCCTTTGCGCGGCTAGCTCGGTACTACTACAAAATGGCTCTACGGCCTCCCAATCTCAAAAAGAAAACAAAAAGCCAAGTGGCTGGATCAAAAACCCAATCAAATTTCATATAGAAATTCAAATACATACCTTTTGTCGGGCCATTAAATTTTATCTTCAAAAATCAAAATCCCAATTTATCCATTGCTTTTATACACCTGTATATCCTACTAAGCAATAATATTCAATCACAATTCCAAAGTCATTTTATACTTTTCTTTACAAATTTTCAATATTTGTTTTACTTAGCCCGTACGATGCACATATATCATCCGTACGCAATATCACATTTGATCGCTCAATCGATCACACAATTTCACTTCCGAACTAGTATCGTCCACCCGACTTTCTAGTGCGGACTCAGATCTGGTTTCTTGATCAGAAACCGTCATTCTCCTTGCATAGCCACAAACTATGATAGAGAATTTTCAGAATCAATCAACAATCCATATCCAGGTTCGCCGTCGAAAATCGAGTGAAAAATTCCAACTCGGATCGATATATCTATCTTGAAATTCTGTGTTCGACATCTGGATCAAATAGCTATGCGAATAAAATAATATACGTACATCTTACGTATAAATTCCAATTGATTATCAGTTATATCAATTCTCCTTTATTCACATTCCTTTTTGATTGTTATCCCCTTATTCACAACTATCCCATTTCACAACTTCAGTTTTAGTCTTCATTCAACTATTCACTTAGTATATTCATTTTTTTTCCAAAATTACTAAGTATATTTCCAATACCAGTTTCCTTAAGAATTTCATTCTTCAATTCTTAAGTTCAATATAATTTTTCTTATATTTATTTACTACTTCACCACTGAAGTGTATATATTCAAATCGAATTCCAATTCCATATGAATTTCAACTTACTTCAATTTACTACTTCATTTCAAATATAAATACTTATTCCACATTTCATTCAGATTTTCATTTCTAATAATTCCTTTAAATTCAATTCATCTCCAACTTCCAAAAATTGAATTTCATTTAGCTCGAAAACAATCCAAGTTAATTCATTCAATAACTATTTCTCCCAACTTATTTAAACCACTCCTCTGTTTAAGTTCAGTTTCCATTCAACATTTACTTAAGTCAATAACTTAAGTTTATTTTCCATTCAACCAACCCTTTAAAGTTTTATTTCCATCTTTCATTTGATTCTTATTTAATCAAATTCCATCCATTTATTTATTTAATATCAGTGGTCCATTCACTCAATCATTATGAATTTTATTTCCCATACTCAATTCATCTGGAATTATTTTATTAATAACCAGGCCATTTCCAATTTATTTTCACTTATTTGGATTTCATTCGCAATCCAAACCACCACTATTTTAATCCAATTTCATTAACTCACAATTCAATTTCATTAACTAATTTATCATCTAATTAGTTCCTCCACTGGTTAAAATTAAATACTTGCTTTTTAATTCCAAATATCACTTCACTTAATTATCCTAAGTTCAATTTATTTTATAACTCAAGTTTGGATTTATTTAAAAATTAAGATTGCTCATCTTTTCCATTTGATAATTACAATTTCAAATTATAACTCTTAATGGTTCAAAGTAATGGATTCCCATTTATAACTTACAATTTCATTTCTATTCATAAGTTTTAACTTACTTAAGATCTAGGACTATTCATTTAAGTCCATTTTCATCTTTACAATCAAATTTCAAATTATTACACTTAAGAACTTAAGAATATGAATTTCTTTACACAATTATAAGCATTTTACATTACCTTTATATCCAATTCAATTCGACTTCAACTTATTTACATTTAATTCAATTTCAATTCTCCATTTTATTTAACTTATCTTAAGTTAAATTCAAATATATTTTATTCACCTTCATATACTCGAATTAAATTTTAATTCTAGGATACAATTTTATACAAGTTTTACAATTCATTCACCTTCAAGTTCTCTAACTCTTTTATCTACCAACTTATATTACTCATTAAGTTATTTTCATCTCATAATTATAATCCCAGAATTAAACTTTCATTCCCTTCTTATCTCAATCAACTTCATTCTATACTTTATAGTGTTGATTCATTTAAATTTCCACATTTAAATTTTAGATAGAATTCCCAGAATTCAATTGCCCGGTTTTATTTCAAAACCATTTTGAATCCATAAATAACTCACACATCTGGTATATCACATCAAATCCCAATTTCCAAAATAATCTGCTTTTACCAAACAATTTTTCCTTTGAATTTCAAAACCAACCCAGTTCACAATCATTTCCAATTTAAAACAGTTTGGTAGCAATTTCTCTTTGGAAACTCGAAAATAGACATCGATGATGCTGCAGTCATCACCGAAATTATTTTCCAGCGACCGAAAGAGAATTTAATGCTTTTATCACTTTAAAACTTTTCAAACATTTTTAAATCCCAAATCCCACCAGATTTCAATTCAATTTCAAAAATATTCATGAAATAATATCACCATTATTTCCCCAAAACCTTTAAAACTATTTTAAATCCAAAGGAATTTAAACCTTTCCCAAAACTTCAAATTCAAAATCCATTCAATTTTATATCCAAACATTACTCTGGAATTCTATCACATTTTATTTCAAATTATAAGTCACATTTACAATTTACATTTACAAATTTCATTTGTTTATGAATTTATCTCATTTGATTATAAATCACATTTGTAATTCACATTTGTATATAAAGTTTATTTCAATTTATAAATTGCATTTATGATCTACATTCTCAAATTCCATTTGTTATATAAATTTATTCTTCAACTTAGGTTATAAGTTTTCAATTTCTGATTCAATTTTTACACAATGATGATAATAATCTAATATCATCGCTTTCTAACAACCAAGCAACCAAATATATAATTTACAAAAGTTATCCTTTTATATATAAAAATAATTTGGGCAAAATTATTTCATTCACCCTATTTAAAACAATACTGTGTCGAACTGTTCTATTCAAGTGTTTAGAAACCCCTTCGATACAGTTGTCCAGATTGTGTCGACGAAGGTTCATATGCCACTCAATAAATCAACCAACACAATATAAAACCATTTTATATTCACTAACAAATACGCGCTCATATCTATTAATACTCTCAAAATTCCCACCAGAGCCAAGGTTGTCGCCAGCCTAAGCTCTGATACCACTGTAACGACCCGACTTTCCAGACCCGGAAAATCGAACCATTTTAGTTAAGAAAAAGAGGTAGAAGAAGAAAATAGAAAAAAAAAAAACATCAGAATCTAACCATCGCAGCGGAATAAAATATAATATATATTAACAGATCTTTACACAAATCAAAACTATATCAGTTTTATATAATACATCATCAGAGTATACATTAGAGAACACATAACATACAGCTGGACAATAACCATATCATGTCCTCAATACAACAGAGTACAACAATCAACACAGCGGAATATATATATATAAACAAGTACGGGAGATACGTCTCGCCATCCAGCTCATCTCCTGAGCTCCACAGCATCATATCCTGTAACCTATAATACTCGGTCTGACCCGAGCATCATGTAAAACAATACCCGAGTCAGTCTGGAATACCAGCGTGAGAAAATCACACTCAAATTTATTATTAAGGTTTCAAAAATCCTTTGAAAACAAAAGCATCTCGTAAGACCACGCCACAAATAAACATGTCGGGTTTTTACCTTACGATAGCTAAAACACTTTTTATTAAAATCCTCTGATATTATAATAGTGTCTATACACAAATACTTATTAAAATAGCCGAAATTGTTACATCTATTAAATTCCGGCATACTAGCCACAAAGTGGGTAATACAAACAAAACTCGTACAAGGCACGTAGGGAGAATGGATTTCCAACGAATGACTAGGCACTGGGGTACCACCTGTCACAGTACGTGGCCTAGATCACAGTACCGAGGAGTACGCCCGCTCCCCTGCAACACAAGGCCGGAATCATCCCTTACTGGATAATTCCAAATAAAATCACCCCACGGTTGGGATCAGCAACCGCAACACTAAGCCGAAATAAAAGGGACATCTAGACAGGGATGACCTTACTCTCAAGTGGGGGCTACCCACGAAGCCTTGCTGCATAACCCCTGATTTTCAGTCATTCCCGGTTGATGAGGTTCGAGGCTAAACGATACATTTATAGCACATATCCCTTAGAATGCCCATCGTCCACCTGACGATGTTTCGCAAGCATTCGTCCATACAAGTCCGTCCCGGGTCCGAACGGAACCGAAGGCACTATTCCTACTACATCCATTTTGGAAATATACTCAGGATTAGTAGCGACTAGCCCTTGCACTTCACAGCTCCATCTTCGACTCCGAACACGTTACACGAAACGTACAAACCGGATCGAAGTGGTATTCGAGTCTCCAGACCTAGAATCCCGGTATACGGAAACTCGATCCCGGTCTCTTCGAAACGATCAGCGCATTTGGCCAATATTGATAGTCGGTTATTTAACTATCAATTTACATCCACAAGCAACCATCACACAATAAATAATTTCCCACATTATTTATTTGCCCAAATATCTTTCCAAGATATATTTCTATTTTCAAACTCCTTTTGAAAACAATTTCAAACAGTTTCTGCTTACGGAATACATTTCCAAATATTTATTTCCACTGAATCACCAAGTACAAAATACTTTTAGATTTAAAAATAATTTTAAAACACTTTATTATAAATATACTTTAACATTTAAATTTGGAAAACTACTTTAATACTTTATTAATATATATACTTAAGGAATATTTAAAATGAAACCACTTTATAAATATAAACTAACTTTCTTTTTTTTTAAACATAATACCAAATCACTTTTATATAATTACTACAATAATAGATTTTGAAAATCTTACTTTAAAGTTTAAACATTTAAAAAGAATAGATTTTTCCAAAACATACTTACTTAGGAAATTAACATTTAGAAATAATCAATTTTCTAAAACATGCTTTTAAAAACACAATTAGAACTTTTAACTTATATTAAAAATTGCTTTGAAAACGTACTTGGCTATCCAGAGAAATACACTTCTCATTTCCATCTTTTAAAAATAAATCAACATTTATTTTTAAACCAATTCATATTCCTTTATAAATTCCCACCTTGAATTTATATTTCAAATATCCACTGATATTCCATTTCACTTTATAAACCCAGTTTATCTCTCCAAAATCTCATTTCTCTTTAAATTTCAAATCCCAAAGTATTTAAATCAATTTATAATTGATTTCCCAATTAATTTTACTTTGAAATAAATTTCTTTACTTAATCCATTTATTTCCAAATTCATTAACTTCCAGATTTTATTTCTCATTATGATTTAAAATCTTTAAACCGAAACACAAGTTTCAGATTTCCCAAATTCCTTCTTTCTTTTTAATTACATTTAAACATTGAATTAAAATAAATTATTTATTCCTTTAAATAATATCACATAAGTTTTCTTTAAATTCAATATTCTCTGTTTATTTAAAATTCTTCTTTTCCATATTTAACTTATTCGAATTCACTAGAATTACTTAACTTAAATTTTATTCTTTTATTTCTTTCCAAAAATCCAATTCAATTGCTTTTGATAACTCATTATACTGGGAAATTCAATCCAACCAGATTATCCAATATAAATCATCACAGGATATCAACAATCATAATACAGAATATTTAAACAAAATTAAATATTTTGAGGAATCCAGTTGGATCCCTCCAACCTGTTTCCCTGCATCCACAGACGTTAGCACAATACCAATTCCACTTCGAGGTGGAATATCGCGGTATATGGGATTTAAAATAAATCATCCGCTATTATGCGGCGCATAGGGTCTCATCCGCTATATAAATGCGGGAATATCAACAACTCAAATATATACATATGCCAATATGTATATATTGCTATATACTACTATATACCATATCAATCAAATCCATCAATTCATCATTCATCCCTATTTAAATTTAACCAATTAAATTTAAATTATAATTTAACTGAGTGAGATTAACTCACCTTTGCTTTTAAATTTGCCAACCAATCCAAATCGGTCTGTCTTTCCCCGATTCCAGACCTAATATAACATTTAGATGATTTTTATTAATATTCTTACTTATTGAACAATTACCTCCCTTTAGATAAATTACTCCATTTAAAATAAATTCTTTATTCTTTCAAATAAATTTAAACCTTGGATTTAAAAATAGACTTGTAGATTTAAAATGAATACTTATTTTATTTTATTTTATTTATGAAACTTCACATATATTTATACAAATAATCTATATAGATAAAAAAAATCCAATCTTTGTATAAATTCCTATGCTTTCCCAAGGCTACAAAACATTTCTAAAATATGTGTATATGTTTATATATATTTTTTCCCAAACTTTATAAACCAATTTCCTGTTTTACTGTAAAAATATAACCTTGTTTTCTGGTTTTGAAAATAAAGGCAGTAATCTATTCTACTGTAAATATATATATATTTTAGATCTCAATAGTAATTTTATTACTGTCAAATCTCTTCTACAATATATAGATATAGTAAAATTATATAGATGAAATAAGTGAATAAATACATAAAAAAACATCTGCTCTATACCTTACAGTAAAATGCGAACTAGGTCTCGAGCCTTCATTGCGTTAGGGATCGAACGAGCCACCATCATCACGAAATCGCACATCCCATCGCCAACCACCACTGCACCGCTTCGACCCCGAGCTCAGCACCCAACGATCCCCTGCCGAAATCGAATCAAGGCTATAAGCTCCAACTTCAAGTCAACGTCGCCGGCTGTAACAGCCACTCGTGCGACGAGCTTCCCTAATGCGAGCTAATATGGTCGCGACTCACACTTCTCAGATTCACGAACGAGTGCGAGATTTGAGAATTGATTTAAAATGAGGGAGGGGGAACTCGATTGAACAAATAGCAACGATTATTGAACGAGGCAGTTGATTTCAAATTTGATTTGGGAAATGGTTTCGTGATTTTCTTCCGAGGCCACCATTATTTTTGTTTTTGAAGTGTTAGGTTTTTAACGACTAAGGGATGTTCGTATATTTTATCTTTGGTTTTCTAGCTTTCGCGAGAAGCTTCTTGTTTGACAGAGAGAGATTCGTGCTCAACTAGACAAGCTACAGTGATGTGGATAGAGATGTTAAAACGTCGATGTGAAGGAACGTCGGCTGGAGAAGGTAGCTTGTATAAGAATATAAATATACAAATATAAATTGAATTTAACCTAAATTTCAGTGCGTTTATATATTGTACGCTCACGCGCTATTCCCAAATGCTATAAAAATTGAAATCCAATAATAATACAATATCACGGATCCAATGGAACTGGTTTCGTCAAAATCCGAGACTATGCCTCGGAAGGCTATTTTTAATTTCAATTTAAACGTTATATTTTTAAAACTGATCAAAACATCTTTAAATTTAAATTTAAAAGTTTCATCACCTTCAGTATTAACAATATATATTTCTCGAACCTTTAAATTATTTTTAACAAGCTCAAAACTCCGGATTCGATAATTTACCCAATTCCAAAAATTAAATTCAACAATTAATCATCCAATAAATACTGTATATTTGAAATTTAAGTTGATAATTTATCTTTGAATATTTAAAATTAATTAAATAATCCAATTTCAAATATACAAAAATTCCGGGTCGTCACAGTTATGTTTTTTGTTATTTTCACAAATTCTTCCTTATCCAATATCATCCTATCTGTTTTGATTATCCCTCCAACAATACCTAAGATTTTAACCATATTGATGTTGAATATGCTAGTATATGATTTTTGTTTGATGATAATAAACATATATATATATATATATTCATTTAAATGTATTTGTTAATGTACTATTTTATTTTTCACATAATTAAATAAATATTTGCTGAATAAAATAAATAAAACAGAATTTAAATTCAAATAGATATTTTATTCAAACAAATATTTATTACAATTTTGAATAGTACAAATTTGAGCTCTCACTAAATATACACAATTTCAATTACAATACAAATTCGATTACATTACAATTATCATTTATATATGTACCTCACTACATATCACTCGCTCACTCGTATTTATCTTCAACTCAATTCCAGATTGAATCCATCATCTGAGTTATCTGCAAAATACACACTGACGCGGTAAAATAGAAAAAGAAATATTTATGCAGTGTAAAATAAAATGTGTATTTTGAAAATGTTATTTGCCTCCGTTATTTGGGTTGTTCGTCATCATATTTATTTTGAATTCATCATACACGAACAACCTGTGACATGCACAGTGTATCACTGTACATGCCACAAGGCCGTGCACACCGATATATACTTGACAAAACTGTAGGGACAGGTGAGCACAAGGTCAAACCCGAGCCAAAGCTAGGTTCAACTCAGGTACACAAGTGAATGGCAACATATAGATATATACACTATAGCAATGAGCAGTCGAGTAGAAGTTCAAACAGTAAAATGCTTCGACCGGACTTATATATGAATGACCAGATATGTAACCAAACTACAAGTAAAACAATGGCTAGAACATGAAGCAATGAACACAACATCATCGAAGACTGATGCAACTACAGATGCAACAGAGATGTGTGCATACACATTGAAACCAGACTCGAACAAACAACATCTCTACCAAGTGCATGACCATGAAAACAATGCAAGCTCAAATAAAAGCATGTACAGAGCAGCAGCAAGCATCAAATACATATGTACTCGAGGCAACCAGACAATACGCAAACAAAGCATATGGAATCAATTACAAGACCACAACAATGAATAGATCAAAAGGTAAAAGTGAACTAAACTCAACTGAACCAAAATGGTATACAAGAATACAATGAAGACCAGAGGATTGCAACCAAGCTAATGAACAAACAAAACAACCAGACAGACTCAAGAGCACAAGGACTGAACGAAAGAGAAAGAGGCACAATAATCATACACATATATACATACATATATATGTATATATATACATGTATGTATGTGCACTGTTTCTAACAGCTAGCTCAATGAACAATACATATGACATAGTGACAGCAACCCATAAATGAAGATATCAAGACTAGACTGCATGGCTACACAAAGAAATCACAATCCATATGTATATAAAATACACACATGTATACATATATAGGCAATGCAACAGTGAAAACAATAAGACTCAAATCTACAGAACAATGCATATTGAAGCATGCAACAGTTCAAATGTCGCAGGGAATTTCAAACCAAGTCAAAGTTTTTTTAATAACTCAAAGGGTCACAAAAACATGATCAATACACATGAAGACTCAAATGTATCAAGACTTCAAGCATGCACATATATATATCAATCAAGCAGTGCAACCCGAAGCAACAACCAGAGTCAATATCAAAACAACACTGCAACACCAACACAGTATAGTGAACAATGAAGTGCAAACCAACAGTGAAACAAAGGTGCACAACAACTACACATGAAGCCATGAGTAATTGAACGAAGCCAAAGTAATGACAAGAGATATTGAACAAGTCGAAGATAAAATTCTCATCTCAAAAATATCATCACAAAATCAAAGTGCCGATGTCAATAAATTTAAACACCATAATCGAAGCCAGCAAAAAAAATTGATACAAATAAAGTCAAGTAGCAGTTCGAACAAAAACCACGTTAGCAGCTTCAAGTCATGGAACAGCAGGGTACAAGTCGAACAAGTCAACAGAATCAAATTCCAAAACAATTCAAAGCCGTGGTGGTCAAGAAATCGAACAAGCCAAAATCGAAGCTGTGATAATCAAGCAAGGAATTATACGAATTGAACCAGTCAGAGAAATCTCAAGCATTTAAGTAATAATCAATGGCCGAGCTAAATTAACTGACAAATTCAAATGAATATATTTGAACGAAATTATAGGAATTCGAATCCTATTTAAACCGTAACATCATCGACATACAGAAATCATCGAGTTCAAGGAGATTAACCAGTAAAGCAAAGAGCATAAAATTACATACCAATAAAAATCGAACTCGATCGAGAAGCAGCCGTGTGCAAATCAACAAGATGGTCGATCAATAAAGCTAGGAAAGCGAAATCGCTTATTCGATCAATTAACTAAAGTCGGCGCCTTCAACAAAGTAAAACCCTATATCTGAAAAAGGAACGAATGAAGAGAACCAGCAATTTTTTCTCAAAGGATACGGTCAAAGAAATAAAAGAAAATGGGGACATTCCTTTCATCGCTATATTTTTAATTTGGGCTGGCTATATTTTTTGGGCTTTTATACTTAAAATTAGGGTTTTGATTTTTAAATTGTTTTTAAATTTTGTATTTCTCTTTTAACCATTTGTAAAGTCTAGTCGTGTGACTAGGGGACGAACTACGGTAGTGTAGTTCGAGAATTCGCAACTCAGTGGTTGAGTTGTGGCAGGGTTTTGAGCGTAGAGTTAGGTTATTCGATAGTGGGTCTCGCGAGTTTACGTGTGTAAGCGTCTGACTACTTAATTTCTAGTAGAAACCTTGAGGGCAGCACGTAGGCAGGGTTTTCCGAAGCTGGGTAAATATGTGTTGTTCTATTTCTGCTTTTATTATTCTACTATTATCTGTGCTGCTATTATTCTGCTATATTTGTGTTGCGATTATTTTGTATATGTCCGCATTAAATTTTGATAATTGATAGTATCACCCTATTCACCCCCCCTCTAGGGTGAAATCGATCCTACAAGTGGTATCAGAGCTAGGAACAGAAGTCAATTTTTGTTTTAAAAATTTGATTTTTCACAAAACAATTTTTGTTCTAAAAATTTGAATTTTTAAAATGTCTTCTTTTAATAATTCTTTTGCTGAGGGTCAATCCATAGTGAGACCACCAATGTTCAATGGTGAATATGCTTACTGGAAAAATAGAATAATTTTTTTTCTGAAAACCATTGATGCTTGGAATATAGTTGAGACAGGATATAAGACACCAACTATAGTTGTAGATAATCAGGAAATTGAAAAACCGATGGATCAATGGACAGATCTAGAAAATAAATTACAGAATGCTAATTCTAAAGCTATGAATTCTATTATCTGTTCATTGGATCAAATTGAACTTAATCGTGTCTCACATTGTCTAAATGTGTAGGAAATCTGGCACACACTTGAAGTGACCCACGAAGGAACATCTCAAGTCAAGGAATCTCGCCTTGCAATGCTTAGTAGCAAATACGAGAACTTCACAATGGCTAAGGATGAGAATGTCAAAGAGATGTACGGACGACTTTATAATCTCGTATACAAATCAAATGCTCTTGGAAAACCATACACAGAATTGGAAATAGTCCAAAAAATCCTCAGAGTCCTTCCACGAAATTTCAAAGAAAAAGTGACTGCTATTCAAGAATCAAAAGATTTGAAACAAATCAAAGTTGAAGAGCTCATTGAAATCTTACCACTTATGAGCTAGAAATGAAATTCAAGGAAGAACGCGAAGGAGGTGATACGAGAAAGAAAACAATAGCTCTCAAAGGAACAACCGAGAGTGAAAATGATGATAATGATGATGATGATGATGATAATGGTGCAGCAAAACTGGCGCTGATAATAAGAAATTCAAAAGATGGAATCGCAGATACGGAAATCCAGCTCTAAATCAAAAATTGAAAAACAGAATAGTCAAAGCACTAGACAACCCAGAAGAGCAGGAGATCATCTGCCACAAGTGCAATAAACCTAGTCACATCAAGCCCAATTGTCCTCAAAATCGACTCAGCCAAGAAAAGAAATCAAAAAGAAGAAGTTTTGCAGTCACGTGGAATACAACCGGTGATGATAATAAAAGTACTAGCAGTGAGAGTGAAAAATCAGATCCGTGCCTTCGAGGTGATATAACTGATAGTGATGATGAAGAGCCAAGCAAGGTATCAAAACTCAATCACTCAGAATTACATATATATTTCCACGAAGTAAATGGCTGTTTTGAACGACTTACGGAGAAATACGCTAAAATTGAATCACAAAGAGATACTTTGATAGAATCAAATAAACAACTTGACCAATTGGTTAAAAACTATCAAAGCAAGAGCCCTAAGTGCGATAAGTGTCCAACATTCGAAGAAGATATTAAAAAATCAGAAACTAAAATCAAATCACTTGAAAATGAAATTCTGATTTTGAAAGAAAGTGAAAATACGAGGAGAGAAAATTCTATTAAAAAGTGCACACAATTATTAAATGAAAATGGGTCTCTCAAAAAACAAGTCCAACAACTGTCAACGACTTTAGGAAAATTCTCCAGAGGAGAAAAATCACTAAATATGCTAATAGGAAAACAAACAGTCAATATTGATAGACAAGGACTTGGATATAATCAAACTGAACATGTTAGAAGTGAAATTAATCAAGTCAATTCAAGGTGCACGATATGTGGAAAAAATGGACACAATCATAATATTTGCTGGTATAGACCCAAACACATGAAAACTATTCCAATTTGGGTTCCGAAAGGCATGAATACAAAATTCCTCAAAGTCAAACAAATCTAGGTACCGAAAGGAACATATATAAATAGTTTTGGGTCTACACAATTATATTTTTCGAAATCTGTTGCCACTAACAACCATGGACCTATAAAAACAAATAGGTCACAAAAATCTTTTATCGTGTAGGTGTGGTGGCAGGCTAAGGAACAACAACAGTGTTACCTGGACTCTGGCTGTTCCAGGCACACGATGGACGAAAAATCAAAGTTCCTTAGCCAAGTATAAAGGTGGCAGAATCACAATGGGAAACATCGAAATATTATAGGTAAAGGTACATCTATCTTGAACGATATATTAAATGTGATAATCTGCACCATAATCTGAATTAAATCAGCCAGTTATGTGATAATGAATGTTGATTCTAACTTATTCAAAATTAATGGCCAATTATATTTTTATGCCGAGGATACTATAAGTATTTCTAAAGACTTTGAATTAGTCCATATAGATGTGTTTGGACTAATGATGGTGTTTTATTGATTACTGATTATTCATGATACAAGTGGATATATTCTGACACTATGGTCACTGTTTGTTAATTTGCACGGCTTCAATTCAATTTCATTTAAAAGTTGTTAAAAATGATTTTAAGATATTTTGTTGCACACCTCACGGTCTGGTCTATGACATAATAATCTTGAGTTAAAGGGAAATTCAGATGCAGATTACACTGGTAATCTAGTTGATAGAAAAATTATTAGTGGAACGTGATTTATGTAGAGACATTCAGTAGTTGCATCGTTTTTCCAAAGAAAATATCTGCATATTTTTCACTTCAACTTATTTTCAATTAGCAGACATTTTTTCTTATAAAACCCCTTCCAGAAAATCATTTTTGTTGACCTTGTTTCAGATTAGTCATTTTGGAAAATTTGATTTTTGGATTTGATTTTAAATGACTACATTAACTAATCTGACTCCCTATTGATTATCAAAAGATAAATAGTGATTGAAAAAGTGATGAGTGTTGATATTGATCATATATTATAACTTGAGACAATATATTTAGTAAATTTCTTTAGAAATTTAAACAAGAGTTATAAAAACTTTTTATTGATAAAAATTCCATGATCATCTCTATTTCTATCATATTTCTAACAACCATCACTCATCAAAATCCAATATAGTATGTAGATATGTGGTATTTTAAACGGGAAATCATTCATTTTTCAATTTATTATATTTTTAGCAATAAAAACATCCAAAGTATTCACTCTCATTTAAAAGTCCTCACGGTTATGCATGGGTGAATTACTTGGAATTTTTGATTATATGCTTTCATGCTCATTTAAAAGTCCTTACGGTTATGCATGTATGAAACACATATCAAAATTGATTATCAAACAGACAAGTTGATTCTAATCCCATTTAAAAGTCCTCATGGTTATGCGTGGTTAGAAGATGCTTGAAATTCATTTTTTTAATAAAAATTTGGAATACTACTAATCTCATTTAAAAGTCCTAGCGGTTATGCATGGTTAGTAGATATTCAAATTCCTGATATAAATATACCACAAATAGATACAACTATATGGTTTTGCATCATCCCTATCATTCTAAAAGTGGAATATGCGCCTAACAGTGTATTTATGATTTTTGTTTGAATTTTTATTGAAATTTAAAATTTATACTCGATTGGGTATTAATGTTGTATTAATGTCTATCACTTTATCTCTATTTTTTCTAACACTAGTACTCTTTTGCTGATAACAAAAGAGGGAGAGAAAAGTTAAGATTTTGGTAAATAAAGGTCAAATATTTTATTTATTTGCATCAAGATCCATTTGTATATTTTTATTTATTTTCATGCATATATGAAGGGGGAGCTTTGTTATAAAGAGGGAGCATTCAAATAGGGGGAGCAAATTGAATGATCAAATACATTTAATAAATTCAAAATCTTAAATATATGTTTGTTATCATCAAAAGGAGGAGATTGTTGAATATGCTAGTATAAGATTTTTGTTTGATGATAATAAACACATATATATATATATATATTCATTTAAATGTATTTGTTAATGTACTATTTTATTTTTCACATAATTAAATAAATATTTGCTAAATAAAATAAATAACACAGAATTTAAATTCAAATAGATATTTTATTCAAACAAATATTTATTACAATTTTGAATAGTACAAATTTGAGCTCTCACTATATATACACAATTTCAATTACAATACAAATTCGATTACATTACAATTATCATTTACATATGCACCTCACTACATATCACTCGCTCACTCGTATTTATCTTCAACTCTATTCCAGATTGAATCCAGCATCTGAGTTATCTGCAAAATACATACTGACGCAGTAAAATAGAAAAAGAAATATTTGTCTAGTGTAAAATAAAATGTGTATTTTGAAAATGTTATTTGCCTCCGTTATTTGGGTTGTTCGTCATCATATTTATTTTGAATTCATCATACACGAACAACCTGTGACATGCACAGTGTATTACTGTACATGCCACAAGGCTGTGCACACCGATATACACTTGACAAAACTGCAGGGACAGGTGAGCACAAGGTCAAACCCGAGCCAAAGCTAGGTTCAACTCAGGTACACAAGTGAATGGCAACATATAGATATATATACACTATAGCAATGAGCAGTCGAGTAGAAGTTCAAACAGTAAAATTCTTCGACCGGACTTATATATGAATGACCAGATATGTAACCAAACTACAAGTAAAACAATGGCCAGAACATGAAGCAATGAACACAACATCATCGAAGACTGATGCAACTACAGATGCAACAGAGATGTGTGCATATACATTGAAACCAGACTCGAACAAACAACATCTCTACCAAGTGCATGACCATGAAAACAATGCAAAGTCAAATAAAAGCATGTACAAAGCAGCAGCAAGCATCAAATACATATGTACTCGAGGCAACCAGACAATACGCAAACAAAGCATATGGAATCAATTACAAGACCACAACAATGAATAGATCAAAAGGTAAATGTGAACTAAACTCAACTGAACCAAAACAGTATACAAGAATACAATGAAGACCAGAGGATTGCAACCAAGCTAATGAACAAACAAAACAACCAGAAAAACTCAAGAGCACAAGGACTGAATGAAAGAGAAAGAGGCACAATAATCATACACATATATACATACATATATATGTATATATATATATATATGTGTGTGTGTCTATGTGCACTGTTTCTAACAGCTAGCTCAATGAACAATACATATGACATAGTGACAGCAACCCAAAAATGAAGATATCAAGACTAGACTGCATGGCTACACAAAGAAATCACAATCCATATATATACACACACACACATATGTATACACACATGTATACATATATAGGCAAAGCAACAGTGAAAACAATAAGACTCAAATCTACAGAACAATGCATATTGAAGCATGCAACAGTTCAAATGTCGCAGGGAATTTCAAACCAAGTCAAAGTTTTTTTAGTAACTCAAAGGGTCACAAAAACATGATTAATATACATGAAGACTCAAATGTATCAAGACTTCAAGCATTCACATATATATATCGATCAAGCAGTGCAACCCGAAGCAAAAACCGGAGTCAATATCAAAACAACACTGCAACACCAACACGGTACAGTGAACAATGAAGTGCAGACCAATAGTGAAACAAAGGAGCACAACAACTACACATGAAGTTGTGAGTAATTGAACGAAGTCAAAGTGATGACAAGAGATACTGAACAAGTCGAAGATAAAATTCTCATCTCAAAAATATCATCACAAAATCAAAGTGCCGATGTCAACAAATTTAAACACCATAATCGAAGCCAACAAAAAAAATTGATACAAATAAAGTCAAGTAGCAGTTCGAACAAAAACCACGTAAGCAACTTCAAGTCATGGACCAGCAGGGTACAAGTCGAACAAGTCAACAGAATCAAATTCCAAAACAATTCAAAGCCGTGGTGGTCAAGAAATCGAACAAGGCAAAATCAAAGCCGTGATAATCAAGCAAGGAATTATACGAATTGAACAAGTCAGAGAAATCTCAAGCATTCAAGTAATAATCAATGGCCGAGCTAAATTAACTGACAAATTCAAATGAATATATTCGAACGAAATTATAGGAATTCAAATCCTATTTAAACCGTAACATCACCGGCATACAGAAATCATCGATTTCAAGGAAATTAACCGGTAAAGCAAAGAGCATTAAATTACATACCAATTAAATTCGAACTCGATCGAGAAGCAGCCATGTGCAAATCAACAAGACGATCGATCGACAAAGCTAGGAAAGCAAAATCACTTATTCGATCAATTAACTAAAGTCGGCGGCTTCAACAAAGTAAAACCCTAAATCTGAAAAAGGAATGAACGAAGAGAACCAGCCATTTTTTCTCAAAGGAAACGGCCAAAGAAATAAAAGAAAAAGGGGACATTCCTTTCATCGCTATATTTTTAATTTGGGCCGGCAATATTTTTTGGGCTTTTATTTTTAAAATTAGGGTTTTGATTTTTAAATTTTGTATTTCTCTTTTAAACATTTGTAAAGTCTAGTCGTGTGACTAGGAGACGAACTACGGTGGTGTAGTTCGAGAATTCGCAACTCAGTGGCTGAGTTGTGGCAGAGTTTTGAGCGTAGAGTTAGGTTAGTCGATAGCGTGTATCGCGAGTTTATGTGTGTAAGCGTCTGACTACTTAATTTCTAGTAGAAACCTTGGGGGAAGCACTTAGCCAGAGTTTTGCCGAAGCTGGGTAAATTTGTATTATTCTATTTCTGCTTTTATTATTCTGCTATTATCTGTGCAGCTATTATTCTGCAATATCTGTGTTGCGATTATTTTATATATGTCCGCCACTACTACAAAACAGGCCATTTTCATCGGTTGTTTACCCCCCTTTTGCATCAGTTCAACAACCGATGCATATACAACTGATGCAACAGGCTTAACACTTTTGCATCAGTTCTGAAACCGATGCAAAAAGGTCCTTTTTGCATCGGTTGTTACTAACAACTAATGCAAAATATCATGGTTGGTTGCTTGGACACAGCCCCCATGTTGCATCGGTTATAATGAAAACCGATGCAACAAGGGAACTTGTTGCATAGGTTGTTATTGAAAACCGATGCAAAAAAGCCATTCTCAGAAACCATTATTACATCACTCAAATAGACTATATATATTATTGATTATAACAAACAATTATTGCATGCAATATTACAATCATTCAAAATTAAATTTGATGGCAAATACATAATCAGATTTAATAATTCTATAAAAGAATGAAAAACAATATTTTCAGTATATCACTATCATACATACATACAACCACTTGCATCCCCTACAACCTACATCCACACCATTACAGCTACAACCTGCTCCTACTATCGTCCTTCCTCCTTCATCACCTTCCAATTCATCCACTTCTACCATACATCACCAACCTATGCTCCAATTCATCCACTACTGCCACTGTCACCATCCTACTTCCAACTACCTTTCCTTTATCGAATAGCACAATTGTCTGCAACTCCACTGAACCTACCTATAAATACACACACCCATAAAACTGCTGCCTGCACCATCTACACCTCACCTCATTTCAACTTCCATCATCACTGTTGCAACAGCATAACCAAAATCATTCATTCCTTCACAAACTCAACCCACAACCCACTGTCCACCACAACACTTCATCTTCCCTCTCCAATAACAACCTGCAACATAAGCAACTATCTCCCTAATCTCCGTTCAAAGTCCTCACCAAAACCAATTCACCAACAAATCCTTCCAACTGCGACCGTCCATCATCATAACAACCCACAACCAGAACTCCACTTCAACTTCACACACTAAGTTACAAACTACGGTCAATCACCTCACCAGCATATCCCCATACCAACTGAACTACAACCAACTACCCACAATTAAATTGCAACTCCTCCACCACTTAACTGGCAGCATCTCATCTCATCCATCACCCTCATGCACATTTAATATTGCACACATCCTCCTCCTAGAACCACACCACCATCCTCTACTAGCAGCAAACCACCTAACTGCCTTTCTCTAATTCAACACAGCACTTCATCCAATCCAACAATCACCACGCCACTGCAAATCTTCAAACCAAAGAAAAAAGAACAAACTTAATTTCGTATATAAGCTAAACCATATAAAATACAATAAGTTTTAACTCAAAGTAATTTCGTATACAAGCTAAAAAATCGAAACAATCAGAGTACTGTAGTGTTAGTGTACGGTAATTATTGCTCAGTTGTAGGAGCTTGCAACTAACTTAATTTTTTTTTAAATTTCTAACGCGTACAGGATTTCGTGTATATGATATGTTAACCATTGAGCATAAACTTTCTCAATGTGTTATATTCTCTTCAAAATACTGCAGTTCGATTGTAATAGGTTTGCATACATGCAGAAGACTCAGAAGTTTAGAAATGGATAAGAGGTATAAAGGTGGTCATTGACAAAGGTGAAAAAAGGCGGTTGGGTAATTAGGTGGAAGAAGAAGGATGTACAACAATGGCACATTTACGCTTACAGTAACAGCCGGCTAAGCTAGCTAAATCTGTCATCATATGTTGTTAACCTGCTAAAAGCATACATCGAATTTGTACGGTGATCGCTGGCATCACAACACGAAAGCATTTTCTTATTTTTAATCCTTGTTTCTAATGTAATCTACATACATTCTTTCTACTGCATTATTCTTTTTTTTTCTTTTTCCTTTTCCTTCTCTAATTTTGTAAAACGACTTCTTATTGTTTACATGAACTCGTATAAGTTGTTGCAGTCGTACTAAGTAATAACAGTTTATCTAGCAAAATAATGTATGCATGTCAAAATAACTTACCGAAGGAATATAGAAATAGATTGCAAAAAGTAACGGAAGAACTCCAATCTGAGACAAATCCAGCCCTTTTGGAGAACAAACCTATAAAACGCATACATTGAAATAACTGAAATCAAATAAATAATACCCAAAATACAGTTAGTAGATAGAAGATTTTAAAATTAAATTGGACAACCATCAAGTCTGCTTGCGATAGATCTCAGTCGTATCAAGGTAAAAATAAAATAAAAGGAAAACTATGAATAGAAGTTCAATTTTAAACTATTTCAATAATGGCAGGATGATGATTGTAGTTTGAAAATTGCAATGCATTTGCAAGTCTGCAAAACTGGTCAGTATACATGCATATACATACGGACAGTCCACATAAAACAGTTAAGTCCACACGAATTGGTTTTATTTGTAATAGTGGTTGTGGAACCCGTTGTATTACAACTTTGAAAACTATTGCATCAAATGAATTATCAGTGCAAAAATTAGGTGGCTGGCAGGACATATATTTTAATACATATAATACATACATACATTAACACATAATGGTAGGACAGTGATTGTAGTTTGACAATTGCAATGCATTTGCAGGTCTGCAAAACTGGTCAGTATACATGCATATGCGTACGGACAGTCCACATAAAATAGTTAAGTCTACACGAACTGGTTTTATTTTCATTACTGGTTATGGAACCTGTTATATTACAACTTTGAAAAATGTTGCAGCAAATGAATTATCACTACAGAAATTAGTTGGTTGGCAGGACATATATTTTAATACATATAAGACATACATACATTAACACATAACAACTCGTACAATGCATTGTTAGAGCTACTTGATTGGTGCTTCCTTATACTATACACAAAATAATATTAACATACATGCGCTGGTTAAAACTAAAGTAAAAGTTCCCTCAATAATTTGCATTTATGTATTAAAAAATGAAATAGCTAAAGGAAGTTGCATAGTGAAAGTTTATGTTAAAAAGAGCATATTTTTACGTAATGGATTTCAAATAGAGAGAGAGGAAGTCAATGGAGACACCGCAGGTACAACTGTACTCGTCAGAATCACCATGCAGCAGCATTAATGCGCATGAGGTTGTCGTCAAGACCCAAAAATCGACCTTCGAAAATCGGCACCCGTACTTCACTTGTACTCAAAATGCCGAAGATTCAAATGCCGAATCTGGTTCTCGGGAGCTTATAACACAGTTAAGTATAACAACACAGCGGAATAAAAAGAATATAGATATACAACATCTGATACAATATCCAGATACAATGATGATACAATGAATATCTATATACATCAGAGATATGATACAATAAATTGCAGCGGAAAGAAAAATAGATAACATCAGCAGCGGATAATCTCCATCTTCAAAGCACTAAGCCAGATATAGCTCGAACTCCCAATAACGAGGCACAAAGATAAGCAACGTCAGTCCATGAACTCCAAGAACTGAACTAGCTCCAGATAATCTACTGAACCTGACTATCTGAAAAACCAAACTCTAGACTGCTCGTGTAGAAAATTATGAGCACCCAGAGTTTAGGAAATGAACAATAAACTCCGGATCAGTCATGGGACTGGTGTGAGCAACAAAACAGTTTATCTTTAAAAACAAATAGCAGAGAATTTTAAAGTTAATTCGCAATGCTTTTGGAAAATGAAACTACCATAAGACCTCCCGCCACACACACAATGCAAACGCAGAATTGGAGGAGATTTCTTCTTATGATAGTCAAAGATGCTTACTACGTAAAATCAAATCATTTTTGATATTATTACTAGTGCATAGTGCAGAAAACATTTCGAAAGTAGAATATAAATCTTAGCCAGCATAGACATTCCGAACTATGCCTACTATAGCTACCATCTAAACAGTGGTGACCACCATAAGTAAATGGCAGGTTCTACAACTAATACCGTACAAAGTTCGTATTGGAAGATGGATTTCCAACAAATGATCAGGCTAAGGAACTTCCTATCCACGATGGGTACGTCCCTGGAATAGACGACCCGAGAACCTAACCGGATCTCTGCCAACACAAGGCCGGGTTACCTCTGCAAAAATAGGTAACTACTGACACGCGTATGCCATCCCCCGATCGTCACCGATCTTCCCGAGGATCCCCGATTTCCAACAAACCACAAAGTAATAATGCAGTAACCACAGAGGTTAAGTATCTGGGCTCCATACCATGATACCACCTTTATCCAGAAGGAATGACATACACTAAGGGGCGCTACTCCCTAGAACCTTGCCGCATCCTTCCTGTTTTGACCATTTCCGGGGTGTGAGGCTCGACGAAGTCTCGTCCACAAAGCTACGCTTTGTCACAAAGCCATGCTTCGGGTCAAACAGATGATCAACCTATGATCACAAAGATATAAGATCAAACAAATGATCATATCACAAATGATCAAACACTGATCATCACACAGCAGCACTTAGCATGCCACATTACCAAATTGGGATATATCGCTGATAAATTTCAACTACATAACCTCTGAGCTCGTACGTCTCAGAGAAGGGTGTTAAGCTAAGAGAATAAATTCTCCGCCACCAACAGAAATGTATTTGAAAGAAATCGGCTTTATATCTCAAAGTGTAATGTCAGACATGTATCCATATAAGTCTGTTCCGGGTTCGAACAGAACCGAAGGCACTTCTCACGAAGCCCTTGCAATTCCGGATAATTTCCAATCACGTCCGGACTTCCCATCACAAAAGAGTGATATAAATCTCTATACCGGGAGCTACCCAGTGCAGAGACATTCGACAGGTTGTCCTTTCATTTTCGAAAATATCCGGTCTTCAACACCGATCTTCAAATGCTATCCATATACGACGTATCACTATTCGGAATGGGTTATATGACCCAAAGGTCTTTTCCCGGCTAACCCGAATAGTGAGCGCAATATTCAAAACATATGGATATTGGGATTTCAATTAAGTCACAACTTAAACCCAAACTTTCTCTTTCAAATGGTTAAACAAATTTCCATTTTAATCTTTTTAAACAAAAAGATTCAATTCACAAAGTTCACTTAATTTCACAAAGATTCATTCACAGATTTTCCAAATCGATTTCCATTTCAATTTAATTAATTCGTTGAATCTTTAAATCTTTAAATCAAAGATTTAACTTATAGCTTTCAAAACAATTTCATTTCGAATGGGTTAAACAAATCATCATATTAAATCTGTTAAAAATAAACAGATTTAATTCATAGCTTCCAAAAAGAATTCATTCATAACTTGGAAAACCATTTTTCAATTAAATCTTGAAATTCCTTTTCCTAAATTGGAATTTCATTTCTTATCTAAAAGCTTTTATTCTTTTTAAAACAACAGTTTTAAATTTGGAAATCTGATTCATTTATACGAGTTAAGGTTCTTGGGTTAAATCCAAATTCCCAACTTATACTTTTAAAATGGTTTAAATTCATATAAACACATTTATATCATCTTTACTCCCTAGTTTCCAAACCATAGATTTTATTTCAAACTTGGATTCAAATTTAAATCTAATTATTTAATTTTCCAAAACTCGATTAAGTTATTTAAAATAACTTTTATTTTTGAAATTCCATTTCCAAAAGCTTTTTACTTTAAACCCAAATTTCCAATTTCAAAATCAATTGAAATTAGAATTTCAATTTTAAAAACATCCAATTTAAATTATCTGTGACTTAACCGATTTCCACGTGAAATCCCTATTTGTGTGTGTATGGTGTGGTCTAGGGGTTTTACACAATAGTGCAACACAATGAATCATCACAGATCAAAATACAGGATATAGTTGATAAGCGGTATAAACTATATTGCTTATCTTTCATATACAGATCACTAATATATACATATCAGAGATAATAAATTACCGCACAGATAATCAATTATACTACAGATCACAACATAAAATCAGGATATGTCACAAAGTATCACAGATCAGGGATATCAGACAATTTATCATTCGATCAAGTTCAAACATTCACAAGTAAAATTCATTTGTTGACTGATAAATTTAAATCAGATGTATTAATTTTTAAATCTGGGTTAATTATCGTAAGTTAATTACAATTTATTTGGAATAAAATCCCTCTTTATCATTTATTAGTTCAATTTTAATTATTGACAAATCAATCTTAATTAATGAATCAATTTAACCTTTAATTTATCTCAATTAATTTCAAGTATTTATTTAATTCTTTAATTAATAGATTTGATTAACCCCTTGATTAATAACAAATATTTATGTCCAAATTACCAATTGTCATTCAATTAATTACATCCGATGATTGTCAATTAATTACTTTTTCTAAGTACTTATATTTTCCAAATGGTTAAATGATTATTTTGAATACATTTAAACTTAGGTAATTGACTTAACAAATCCGATTAACTAAATTAATTTCACTAAGTAACTAATTTCCTTTAATTCCTTACCATTAAGTAATTATACTTTTTAAATTAACTATTTATCTTCATTTCTGCTTTAAGATTTAAATTTAAAACAAACAAACAAAATAAATTAAAAACTGTTATAACTGGTACAGTTTGAACCCTGCACAAAAATTCTACTCGAGTCTCCCCTGGTTTGCTCCAAGACAAACACCTATCTGCTTCGAAAAAAAAAAAAAATTAACAGTTTAAAAATCAAAAACTTAAACGTAGTCAGGTTTAAACAAAAGCCTAAAAAAACAAATCCTCGAGCCATTCCGTTCCTTGCTTCGAGTCCCATACACTTCTGCTTCGAGAAAACAATCCAACGACTTCGAGTATACCAAAATTTCTCGAGGCCAAACTGAAACCAGAGATCATCAGAACCTAGTGCACCGTGCACATGCACGGTGCCGTTGATCACCTCAGATCGTCAATGGCGATCTGTTCACATCCACAAACGGCCACGCCACACTCTACGATCATCAGATCATTACCCCAGACCCAAATTCAAATTCGAGCTGTTCAAACCAATCCTGGAACCCATCGACATGAACTCACCCAAACCTGGCAACGCGTCGCACTCGTCCCTCCGACCACCGTTCGCCACCAAACTCTGGCCATAGCGTCGCCATTCTTCCCTCTACCACCCCACAAAATCACGTGGCACTCGCACCTCCATCGACGTCGCGCGAATCGAAAATGTCAACCATCCCCAAAACTAGGTTTAAAATTTTGAAAAGTACGCCGCCGCCACCACAGTGCTCCGGCCACCTCCGGTCCATTTTTCCTATCACCCCCGTACACTTCTCCATTATCTCAGAAGAGCTCGACCACGCCAGTGCCTCCGACCGCCTGAAATTGGTCGAAAACCATTTTCTGTTCAACCTAAAACTGCTCTCGATCCACCTGACTAGAACTCGTGATTTTTATATTAAAAATCCTAACTTTTGAAGGTGATTCAAGATATAGAATTGAATTAACAATTTGTTACATTTGAATTTTCACTTACTAAATGTTTTCTCTGTTATATTTTGTTTCCAGACATTACAGTTTTTATTTTATAAAATCTTTAACTTATTTTACATAAACTATATATTGTTTGAACCTTGAACCTTAACAAGTGTTTGAATCATGATTATGATCAGAGATAAATCCTATAATTATAGAACAAACAAGAACATATCACCATATAAGCATGCATCCAGACAGCCATATATATTTTCAGAGCATTACATCATATACCTCCACACAAAACATGATTATCACAGGAAACAATCAAGCAACTATATTTATTTAAGTTTATTTAATATAAAAGGTTACTCACAGATAAAAGAACAAAGAGGTCTAAAAGAAAAATTAAGGTTGCTCACCTGTTTCAGAAGGAAGAAGAACAGAGAGGAAGCAAAGCCTGCATTTTTTTTCCAGAGAACTTGTTTCTTCCAGTTTTCCAGATTTAAATTTTTCTTCTTTACTTTGGGCTTGAACTTTGAAACTTTTAAATCTGAAGCTTTGTTTTACTTTTGAATCTGTTGCTTGTTTTAATGGAAGTTTTGTTTAAGTTTGAAATGGTGTTTACTTAAATTTTTTTTTTTCTCAGTGAAAATGGTCGAAACTGAGATGGATGGATATGTAAGAAATGAAGTGTTACAGGTGATATAATGTATTGTTTAACTGAGATGAGATTGTGATGATTCTTGTTTGTACAACAGTGTGCATTTTGTACAAAAATTGAACAGAGATTTTTTTCTTTGCTTTGGGGCTGATATACACGGCATTTAATGATAAGTACCTTATATCCTTTATATGTCTACTTGTTTTGCTTATTTGGCTCGGCTGACATGAGATTTTGTGGAGGCTAAAGATATTGCATTAAATGTAATGGTACCCTATGCTTCATCCTATTCTTACTTTATGTTTTATAAGTGTACATTCTTGAATATGTATTTGCTTTATTTTCGGCTGTTATGATGTTAGTTGGTACATAGATATGTTTTATTTGTTTCACAATATAAATGAACTTCTATTTTATTTGTTTGCTTGAATACTTGTCTTTTATTTGTTTCTTTTCTTTTTAACTTTGAATTTTATCTTGTTGTTTTATATACATGAGATTCTATTTTAATATGTTGTTAAAATTATGCAAATGTTCTACCCTCCATTTTTATTAAAATTTACCTTATATTATTTTCTATTTCTAGTTTAAATATTAATTCTCATTATTTACTTAATATTTATTGTCTTATATTTATTTTATAAACTCAAACCATCTTTAACCATCAATTCAAATATATATATATATATTTATCGTTTATCTCTAAACCATTTATTTAAGTTTTAAATTCAAATATAAATATATATATCTACATATATATATATATTAAATTTGCTCGTATATACCTAAATATATACACATATACTCACATATACACTATTTACAATATTTTAATCTCAAATGGTTTATACAGAATATACTTGGATATCGGGGAAACTCGCTCCATTTAATCAATTAAATTTACAAATTTTTATCTAAAATTTATTTAATTACTCCATTTAATTCAAAAATTCATTTAATTATAAATTTAAATAAATTTAAATTTCAGGGTCGTTACAAATTTCCCCCCTTAAAAGAATTTCGTCCTCGAAATTCACAGGCACGAAAGCAATCGCAGAGATAGATAGATAGATTCGATCTCCTATAACTCTTCTAACACAAGATACGGATTCCGAATTCAAGTCGGAATATCTCATAATACATACCAATTGTCCCTCTTCGGACTTCGATATTCACAAAAATAGAATTTCAAAATTTGGGTTCAAACAAAATCGTTTTATCGATACTATTCAAATTTAGCTTCATATTCTTTTAATCGATTTAACTCAATTCAAAATTCCAATTTCAAATTCATTAAGGTTTAAAAATGAAAAGCTGATAAGAAATCGATGAAGATACGAGGCAAGAATCTCCTACAACGGTTCATAGAGCCATCATCACACCGAAACTTCTTCTTGTAGCTGATACGAAGAAATCAAAAAAATTTGGAAACGAATCAAAGAAAATTGATAGAGAAAGATTATTTCCACTGTTGCAGGATATTGACCATTTATAGTCGTATTTCCTCGTCCCCTATCTCGTCTTCTTCTTGCACTCATACTCACTATCAGTGGATAGTAAGAGAATTTACTGAGACGTTCAGACGAATATCTGAGAAATACTCATTCTAGAGTTTACTTCACTCTATCTCTAATGAGCTACTTAACGTGTTATACTCCTGAGCTAAAGTTCAACCTTAGCTCTGATACCACTTGTCAAGACCCAAAAATCGACCTTCGAAAATCGGCACCCGTACTTCACTTGTACTCAAAATGCCGAAGATTCAAATGCCGAATCTGGTTCTCGGGAGCTTATAACACAGTTAAGTATAACAACACAGCGGAATAAAAAGAATATAGATATACAACATCTGATACAATATCCAGATACAATGATGATACAATGAATATCTATATACATCAGAGATATGATACAATAAATTGCAGCGGAAAGAATAATAGATAACATCAGCAGCGGATAATCTCCATCTTCAAAGCACTAAGCCAGATATAGCTCGAACTCCCAATAACGAGGCACAAAGATAAGCAACGTCAGTCCATGAACTCCAAGAACTGAACTAGCTCCAGATAATCTACTGAACCTGACTATCTGAAAAACCAAACTCTAGACTGCTCGTGTAGAAAATTATGAGCACCCAGAGTTTAGGAAATGAACAATAAACTCCGGATCAGTCATGGGACTGGTGTGAGCAACAAAACAGTTTATCTTTAAAAACAAATAGCAGAGAATTTTAAAGTTAATTCGCAATGCTTTTGGAAAATGAAACTACCATAAGACCTCCCGCCACACACACAATGCAAACGCAGAATTGGAGGAGATTTCTTCTTATGATAGTCAAAGATGCTTACTACGTAAAATCAAATCATTTTTGATATTATTACTAGTGCATAGTGCAGAAAACATTTCGAAAGTAGAATATAAATCTTAGCCAGCATAGACATTCCGAACTATGCCTACTATAGCTACCATCTAAACAGTGGTGACCACCATAAGTAAATGGCAGGTTCTACAACTAATACCGTACAAAGTTCGTATTGGAAGATGGATTTCCAACAAATGATCAGGCTAAGGAACTTCCTATCCACGATGGGTACGTCCCTGGAATAGACGACCCGAGAACCTAACCGGATCTCTGCCAACACAAGGCCGGGTTACCTCTGCAAAAATAGGTAACTACTGACACGCGTATGCCATCCCCCGATCGTCACCGATCTTCCCGAGGATCCCCGATTTCCAACAAACCACAAAGTAATAATGCAGTAACCACAGAGGTTAAGTATCTGGGCTCCATACCATGATACCACCTTTATCCAGAAGGAATGACATACACTAAGGGGCGCTACTCCCTAGAACCTTGCCGCATCCTTCCTGTTTTGACCATTTCCGGGGTGTGAGGCTCGACGAAGTCTCGTCCACAAAGCTACGCTTTGTCACAAAGCCATGCTTCGGGTCAAACAGATGATCAACCTATGATCACAAAGATATAAGATCAAACAAATGATCATATCACAAATGATCAAACACTGATCATCACACAGCAGCACTTAGCATGCCACATTACCAAATTGGGATATATCGCTGATAAATTTCAACTACATAACCTCTGAGCTCGTACGTCTCAGAGAAGGGTGTTAAGCTAAGAGAATAAATTCTCCGCCACCAACAGAAATGTATTTGAAAGAAATCGGCTTTATATCTCAAAGTGTAATGTCAGACATGTATCCATATAAGTCTGTTCCGGGTTCGAACAGAACCGAAGGCACTTCTCACGAAGCCCTTGCAATTCCGGATAATTTCCAATCACGTCCGGACTTCCCATCACAAAAGAGTGATATAAATCTCTATACCGGGAGCTACCAGTGCAGAGACATTCGACAGGTTGTCCTTTCATTTTCGAAAATATCCGGTCTTCAACACCGATCTTCAAATGCTATCCATATACGACGTATCACTATTCGGAATGGGTTATATGACCCAAAGGTCTTTTCCCGGCTAACCCGAATAGTGAGCGCAATATTCAAAACATATGGATATTGGGATTTCAATTAAGTCACAACTTAAACCCAAACTTTCTCTTTCAAATGGTTAAACAAATTTCCATTTTAATCTTTTTAAACAAAAAGATTCAATTCACAAAGTTCACTTAATTTCACAAAGATTCATTCACAGATTTTCCAAATCGATTTCCATTTCAATTTAATTAATTCGTTGAATCTTTAAATCTTTAAATCAAAGATTTAACTTATAGCTTTCAAAACAATTTCATTTCGAATGGGTTAAACAAATCATCATATTAAATCTGTTAAAAATAAACAGATTTAATTCATAGCTTCCAAAAAGAATTCATTCATAACTTGGAAAACCATTTTTCAATTAAATCTTGAAATTCCTTTTCCTAAATTGGAATTTCATTTCTTATCTAAAAGCTTTTATTCTTTTTAAAACAACAGTTTTAAATTTGGAAATCTGATTCATTTATACGAGTTAAGGTTCTTGGGTTAAATCCAAATTCCCAACTTATACTTTTAAAATGGTTTAAATTCATATAAACACATTTATATCATCTTTACTCCCTAGTTTCCAAACCATAGATTTTATTTCAAACTTGGATTCAAATTTAAATCTAATTATTTAATTTTCCAAAACTCGATTAAGTTATTTAAAATAACTTTTATTTTTGAAATTCCATTTCCAAAAGCTTTTTACTTTAAACCCAAATTTCCAATTTCAAAATCAATTGAAATTAGAATTTCAATTTTAAAAACATCCAATTTAAATTATCTGTGACTTAACCGATTTCCACGTGAAATCCCTATTTGTGTGTGTATGGTGTGGTCTAGGGGTTTTACACAATAGTGCAACACAATGAATCATCACAGATCAAAATACAGGATATAGTTGATAAGCGGTATAAACTATATTGCTTATCTTTCATATACAGATCACTAATATATACATATCAGAGATAATAAATTACCGCACAGATAATCAATTATACTACAGATCACAACATAAAATCAGGATATGTCACAAAGTATCACAGATCAGGGATATCAGACAATTTATCATTCGATCAAGTTCAAACATTCACAAGTAAAATTCATTTGTTGACTGATAAATTTAAATCAGATGTATTAATTTTTAAATCTGGGTTAATTATCGTAAGTTAATTACAATTTATTTGGAATAAAATCCCTCTTTATCATTTATTAGTTCAATTTTAATTATTGACAAATCAATCTTAATTAATGAATCAATTTAACCTTTAATTTATCTCAATTAATTTCAAGTATTTATTTAATTCTTTAATTAATAGATTTGATTAACCCCTTGATTAATAACAAATATTTATGTCCAAATTACCAATTGTCATTCAATTAATTACATCCGATGATTGTCAATTAATTACTTTTTCTAAGTACTTATATTTTCCAAATGGTTAAATGATTATTTTGAATACATTTAAACTTAGGTAATTGACTTAACAAATCCGATTAACTAAATTAATTTCACTAAGTAACTAATTTCCTTTAATTCCTTACCATTAAGTAATTATACTTTTTAAATTAACTATTTATCTTCATTTCTGCTTTAAGATTTAAATTTAAAACAAACAAACAAAATAAATTAAAAACTGTTATAACTGGTACAGTTTGAACCCTGCACAAAAATTCTACTCGAGTCTCCCCTGGTTTGCTCCAAGACAAACACCTATCTGCTTCGAAAAAAAAAAAAAAATTAACAGTTTAAAAATCAAAAACTTAAACGTAGTCAGGTTTAAACAAAAGCCTAAAAAAACAAATCCTCGAGCCATTCCGTTCCTTGCTTCGAGTCCCATACACTTCTGCTTCGAGAAAACAATCCAACGACTTCGAGTATACCAAAATTTCTCGAGGCCAAACTGAAACCAGAGATCATCAGAACCTAGTGCACCGTGCACATGCACGGTGCCGTTGATCACCTCAGATCGTCAATGGCGATCTGTTCACATCCACAAACGGCCACGCCACACTCTACGATCATCAGATCATTACCCCAGACCCAAATTCAAATTCGAGCTGTTCAAACCAATCCTGGAACCCATCGACATGAACTCACCCAAACCTGGCAACGCGTCGCACTCGTCCCTCCGACCACCGTTCGCCACCAAACTCTGGCCATAGCGTCGCCATTCTTCCCTCTACCACCCCACAAAATCACGTGGCACTCGCACCTCCATCGACGTCGCGCGAATCGAAAATGTCAACCATCCCCAAAACTAGGTTTAAAATTTTGAAAAGTACGCCGCCGCCACCACAGTGCTCCGGCCACCTCCGGTCCATTTTTCCTATCACCCCCGTACACTTCTCCATTATCTCAGAAGAGCTCGACCACGCCAGTGCCTCCGACCGCCTGAAATTGGTCGAAAACCATTTTCTGTTCAACCTAAAACTGCTCTCGATCCACCTGACTAGAACTCGTGATTTTTATATTAAAAATCCTAACTTTTGAAGGTGATTCAAGATATAGAATTGAATTAACAATTTGTTACATTTGAATTTTCACTTACTAAATGTTTTCTCTGTTATATTTTGTTTCCAGACATTACAGTTTTTATTTTATAAAATCTTTAACTTATTTTACATAAACTATATATTGTTTGAACCTTGAACCTTAACAAGTGTTTGAATCATGATTATGATCAGAGATAAATCCTATAATTATAGAACAAACAAGAACATATCACCATATAAGCATGCATCCAGACAGCCATATATATTTTCAGAGCATTACATCATATACCTCCACACAAAACATGATTATCACAGGAAACAATCAAGCAACTATATTTATTTAAGTTTATTTAATATAAAAGGTTACTCACAGATAAAAGAACAAAGAGGTCTAAAAGAAAAATTAAGGTTGCTCACCTGTTTCAGAAGGAAGAAGAACAGAGAGGAAGCAAAGCCTGCATTTTTTTCCAGAGAACTTGTTTCTTCCAGTTTTCCAGATTTAAATTTTTCTTCTTTACTTTGGGCTTGAACTTTGAAACTTTTAAATCTGAAGCTTTGTTTTACTTTTGAATCTGTTGCTTGTTTTAATGGAAGTTTTGTTTAAGTTTGAAATGGTGTTTACTTAAATTTTTTTTTTTCTCAGTGAAAATGGTCGAAACTGAGATGGATGGATATGTAAGAAATGAAGTGTTACAGGTGATATAATGTATTGTTTAACTGAGATGAGATTGTGATGATTCTTGTTTGTACAACAGTGTGCATTTTGTACAAAAATTGAACAGAGATTTTTTTCTTTGCTTTGGGGCTGATATACACGGCATTTAATGATAAGTACCTTATATCCTTTATATGTCTACTTGTTTTGCTTATTTGGCTCGGCTGACATGAGATTTTGTGGAGGCTAAAGATATTGCATTAAATGTAATGGTACCCTATGCTTCATCCTATTCTTACTTTATGTTTTATAAGTGTACATTCTTGAATATGTATTTGCTTTATTTTCGGCTGTTATGATGTTAGTTGGTACATAGATATGTTTTATTTGTTTCACAATATAAATGAACTTCTATTTTATTTGTTTGCTTGAATACTTGTCTTTTATTTGTTTCTTTTCTTTTTAACTTTGAATTTTATCTTGTTGTTTTATATACATGAGATTCTATTTTAATATGTTGTTAAAATTATGCAAATGTTCTACCCTCCATTTTTATTAAAATTTACCTTATATTATTTTCTATTTCTAGTTTAAATATTAATTCTCATTATTTACTTAATATTTATTGTCTTATATTTATTTTATAAACTCAAACCATCTTTAACCATCAATTCAAATATATATATATATTTATCGTTTATCTCTAAACCATTTATTTAAGTTTTAAATTCAAATATAAATATATATATCTACATATATATATATATTAAATTTGCTCGTATATACCTAAATATATACACATATACTCACATATACACTATTTACAATATTTTAATCTCAAATGGTTTATACAGAATATACTTGGATATCGGGGAAACTCGCTCCATTTAATCAATTAAATTTACAAATTTTTATCTAAAATTTATTTAATTACTCCATTTAATTCAAAAATTCATTTAATTATAAATTTAAATAAATTTAAATTTCAGGGTCGTTACATTGTCCGTACCAACCGTACATGTACGATTCGTACCAACAACTATTACGGTGAAGATAGCATGGCATGGCATGGGACACGTCTCAGGTAATATGGTTGTCATCTCACATGCATCAGCCATTACAGCTTGCACTTCAATCACCTATTTTCATTTTTCTATATATCAGTTAATTCATCAACTCACTATACAATTATAAATGCACTGTCAGTTTCCAAATCCGGAAATCTTAGTATGTGCATCGTGTTATGTAATCCATCGCATCCACCACAATGACCATCCATTTCAAATAAGATTTCGTTTCCTTTCTCGATTCTGTCCTAAATGCTTTCACCTATACTGACTTTGTTCATATCATCATTCATACAATATATAAACAAATCGCTACTAGTTTCATAAGTAGTCAAGTACTTAATTAACTTGTAATAATTTTAAATCAAACATGATTAAATTTCTTTTCAAAAATATATGTTGATTCAAGTTACTACACATATGGTGCATTACTTGTTTCAGCTATACCTCGCGATGATAATAAATTCATAGTTCGTTATAAATCTTATCCATATCATAATCAGTCGGTTGAGTGAAACGAGTGGCATATTCTAATGGTGTTCCCTCTCCATATCATAATAATTGCCAGTGATATTTCTAATTGTTATTATGCAATAAATACCACAGAATTAATAGCTTACATAGAATAAATAGTGCGACGTGTGACCAAGTTGAAGGTTAGTTAAGCTTCTGTCAATTAACACCCCCTTGCAAGAAGCCAGGAATATGCAACCGTAGCCAGTAAAAAATCTACTGTAATTCACTGCGAATAATTTTAACTTACAAAATACCCATTCTATAATTTTAATATAAAACCGCATTTCCTTAGTAAAGTTAATTTATAGAAGACGAAATTGTTACTGCATCATAAAAATGCTGTTAAATTAATTCAAAATACGCTGTTAATATGCAGTTGCATTTTGTTAAAACTTTTAAATATAACTGTATTTTCTTAACACTTTTTTTTTCAAAAAGAAATATATATACCACAAAAAAGGGAGGAAATAACCTTCCTCCAAAGGTTTACACAAGAAGGCGAAGCATATGGATGTCATATGCCTCCCAAAAGGAAATCACAAAAAAGGAAAAAGAAGCGAAGTACAAAAGAGCTCAAAGCTGCCAAGAAGGGACAGCCGAAAGCCTAGAAACAAAGAAACAGCCTGCAAAACCACTCTCCCACCACAACCCGAAGGTGTGGGCCAGTCCACCCAACGCGCCATCAACCGTAAGCAAGATGAAAAAAACCGGCAAAAGCAGCAAAACCACGCCGAAATGAAACAACGGATCCACTAATCTACCAACACCACCGAGCCCCGGAAGGCCACCGCCCAATGGTGTGACCAGGAAATGAAAAAGTGCCTACAAGTAATGTAACGACCCGTAAATTTCAACTGTTTACGTAATTAGTTGAAATTTTGTAAAATTTTAAACGATAAAATTTTGAAATAAAAATTTAATATTTGGAATACGTCTAGTTAAACATAGCAACTGGTAAATTTTCGTCCGAAAATATGAAAGTTTATTTCGCGCGTAAATTCACTTCAATTTAATCAGTTAAAAAGGGTTGAAAATAAAACGTTTTCAAAACCAAAATATTTTACATAGAAAAATTCTAAACCATCTTCTGAGCAAGATATCAGTTTGTCGTTTTTCCAAATTCAGACATCTTTGGCTACGTCGTTCTTATTTTCTGCAAAATAGCAGCATTCTGGTACCGATATCGATTTTTATCGGATGATCGTACCACTGGTATCTGTATACCGTTTTGACCGTCTCGTCGTGTTGATCACCGCAGTGTATTCGATTGTGTATTTCGAAGTTCGGTGTGCGGTACAATCTGCGAAACGCTCAACGTATCGGTTCCGCAACCGAGTCTTTGGACTTCTTGTGACTATTCGTTACTCAGCAAGAAACTAATAGCCACTTTAATAAATTCAAATTCAATTGTGACCTTTCCATTTCCTTTATTTGATGGTTGTATCACTTTCTGGTTTCATTGGGAAACAAAACAAATTTAAGCTTACATTTATAATTCTATAAACTTCTGTTCTTCCCATATTCCCATTCTTCTCAAATTCCTTCTTTCCTCCCATTTTTGCCTCTCCAGTTTTCATTTTTCCCATCCTTCCAATCTCGAGCATCCCCTTCTTTCCCTCCACCACCTACATAACGTCCACACACACTGCCTTTCCTCCAGCCCAAAGCAACGCCACCACAGACAACCCCATCTCCACCGAGACCACCACCGCAACCTCTCTCCACCGCTTGGCCTACCGATCATCTTCCCGCCATCACCTTACTAGAGTCGCTAATCCCCCTCGTCATCCTCCTCCAGGAGATGCTCCTCCGCCTATCTCCACCATCAGCTGTTAGCCGCCGCCTCTACCTAGTCGACACCCTCCGACGAAGTTCGCAACCCAACGCACTCCAACCCATCAGCCTCGTTTGCAGATCCGAGACCACCCATGACCCCACTCCTCTCCCCTGCCTCAACTTAACGTCAAATCGCCGTAGCCCCCTCAAGTTCGCCACCACATCGCCAGGTCTTGCCCTTTCTACCTCGCATACCCACCAGCAACACTCGCTGCGCGTGCTGCCACCATCAACTCATCTCATCAACTCGGTTCCTTGCTCGAGCCTGTGTTCTTCCTCCCACCTTCTTTGGCCTTGCCGTGTCTTCCCTTTGCTCGTTCTCTTCTCGGGATTTATAAGAAGGTATTATATTTACATATTATATATTTTATTAGTTGTCTTATGTATATGTTTATACTGTTGCATTTTATACAGAAGTGTATGTATGAGTACATATATATGAGTATATACGTGAATAACAGTTTAGTTTTATATGATGTTGAAGGTTAGTATATGAATAGGGTATTAGTTTTCACACGGCTGTTAAAGTAATAAATGTGAGTTTATAATAGAGTATTTATATATGCCGTGTCATAGATTATTTATACAAGGTTAGTTATGTACATTGCAAAGTTCTAATGTTTACCATATAAAAGTTTGAACAAGAAGAAAAAAAAGAAATGAGCGTTTGTATGTATAAAGTTGTCTATAATATATGTGTACATAGTCTGTTATGTGATCTACTTTGGGTTTCTAAAAAAGTAAAGTAATGTTCTCATGTTGTGTTGAATATATATTATTCAGAGCCTTGTATTATGGGACAGTCAAATATTTTATATGTAAGTTGTAAATTTCTTGTTGTTTAAAATGACCTGTAGGTAAGATATAAGTACGGTGGTATACTAATTTTATAATAGTTTAAATATATATTAGAACCTAGTCTAGTATTGATTTATGTGTTTCGACTTTTGAAGGGTTTATATGTCTAGATATCAATATTGATTTTTCAAGGTGTATAGGTTGTATACGTTTACCATAGTATAGTCGGTTACAGATATATATATTTGTTCATTTTTGAAAGTAGTGTCTGGTCTTTGTTTTTTATAATATAGTGAAACTAGTACTACATAGTAGATTTTATATGGTTAGTTTATATAATTGTTTGTTTAAAGGGTTAGTATACGTCTATGTTTTTTCTAACTTCTTTTGGAAATTATGTCAGTTCCAGTTGCTGTTTTATTAACATGTGTTAATTTATTAATATGTAAGTACATATATAGTATAAACTATATTACCTGGGCTACAGTTTATGTTTCTAGAGTGTTATGTTGTCAATTTGTACATATTGTTATGTGGTAATATGATTTAAAAGTATATGTCTTGGATCATTAATACTCGTGTCTAAGAACAATGATTTTGGAATATATAAATACATATATATTTAATTTATATATGTTTGGATTTTGAATATGTTTTTTATTTTATTTTATTTTATATATATATATAGTTATATAGTTATATGAATTCACTTATACCATTTATCATTATCGATCCGGTTCTGACTTGATTTCGTCAATCCCTATTTATCAGCTTGTCCGTCAAATTCGGGTACATCTAGCTTAATTTGCTTTGGAATTCGTGCTTGGATTCGTAACTCAATTTCATCGTCTATTTCTCTAGCCTCGAAAGGTGAGCACTCACTCACGATTAACGTTCTTTTATTTATTAAATCTGATTTCGACTGAAACGACAATTGAAATATGCTGCTGTTAGTTAATTTCACTGTTATATATGCTATTGCCTGTATCAGTTCACCTGTGACATTTGACACCATTATCTGTTAACTATTTATGTAATGATAATCCAGTTTGATTGTTGAATGATTGATTGTTGATGTTTATATTGGACGTTAAATTGTTAAATGTTAAAGTGATAAATATTATGCAAGTAAATTTGACGTAGGATAATTAAAATTGACATATATGTTGAATTTGATTAGTTGAATATGACCCCTTTTATTTGTTAAATTAATTGACATGTAGAATAGTGATAATTATACTTTGAACCATTGAACGTATATTTGATTTAATTGTTGTAGTGTTAAAAATTGAAATCGAATGACAATTGAAGAACCGTATAAATATTAGTGTAATAATCTTTAATCTACATGAAATGATAGTGTAGATTCTAGAAATAATTATATTAATTCGTACAAATAACAATGCGAATTGATACGGTTATTTCGGGATTATTTGAATTGATTATTGGATTGTTATTGATTGTTGTTATTGCTTGTTTATTTACTTTGACACCATCCCAGTTATCACACTGCAAGTTCCCTTTGTTATGTTTTGATTTTGAATTGAATTGGAATCGGGTTGAAATGATAAATACCCAAATTAAACTTTGACCTAGGATAGAAAATTAAATAAAACCCGATTGGTCAAAATTTTGATTTAAAAATAAAACGAAGATTTTATTTGAATAAATGATATGGTTTTGAAATGAAGTTGAAATTTAAAATTTTAATGAAAGGAAAATGTTAATATTTAAAAATCTGAAGCAAATTATTAAAAATGTAATTGAAAAAAAAATGTTGTTAAATTTGAGAAATGATTGAATTAAGTTTGAAATTTTAATTAAGTTTGAAATTATTAAACTTTGAAATTATTTAATAATTAAGTTTTGAATTATTTAATGATTAAATAAGATTGAATTATTTAATGATTAAATTGAATTGAAATTCTTTAATAAGAAAAATTGAACTTTTGAATAAGTGAATTTTACTGTGTAAATAATTGAAATTGAGTTTCTTGTTTAAGAAGTTTTTGGAAAATTATTTAAGAAAGTAAACAAGTGAAATTGAATTTCTTTAACAAAAAATGAAAATGTGATTTTTTTTGAAATTAATGTAAGACTTGAAATTGAAAGAATTGATTTGACAAATTTAATTTAATTCAAAATTGTAAGTTTTGATTTAATGAAGTTGAATTTAAATAATGGGTTTAATGAATTGGAAATTTAATAGAAATTGTTTTGAATGGAAATCTACTTAATGAATATTGAATGAAATCGATAAATGAATTTAAACTTGATTTAAATGTTAAATTAAATTAATTTAAATGTTTTCGAAATGAAACTTATATATGAACTTGAATCAATATTTGAATGGTTTTAAATAAAGATTGAAATTGAATTATAAGGTTTTGAAATGATTTTGGAAGTTTTGAAACGTAAATTATTGGAAATTGGTTTTGAAAGACAAATGAAACGTTGGTTTACAAATTCTATTTGAAATTGAAATTGATTTGGTTTTGAAATAAACAAACGACCAATCGGTGTAATAATTACGAAAGTTATTAAAGAGACCGGAATTCGGTTATGGATATACTCTCTATCTAAACCGAAAACCATTTTAATAACTATACGCGGAGTGATGATCCAGAATGAAGTGGTTGGAATGATGTACGTGATGACTGAAGAAAGAGAACGATAATGGATAGCCTTGACACTTGTGTCAAATTGGAAATGACTAAAACAAGAGCTGTGCCGGGCCAATGGAGGGTTAGCTACCTCAAGTGGACACACTTCTTCAAACTACTTATTACTTGTTGTCGATTGGTGCACCCTTGATTTTGGGAGTGTTGTTTCACGGTGTTGCAGGCGCTGCGGCGTTGCGTTCTCACCAGTCCGGATCAGGCGAACGGTAGTATCACTACCTTGGGTATTGCCTCATGTGCCTTGTCATACTTGTATTCCATTTATACGCGACCACTACGATTTTGATTTGTACCTTTAGTATATGGATTGCCCTCTGGTGACTTCCGGTTTTGGGGAAACTACGGTCTTGTATATGCTTTTGGGAATAAAAATGTGTTAAGGGTGGAATGGGCCATGACTTAACGCTATTTTGATATCTTATTAATACTGATAGACATTATCTACTTATCGTACACTACTACATAGTAGATAGTTTAACGGATCCTTAAAGGATGGTTATTCCAAACATCCTTTGAGTTACTTGTATTTCAATTGCTATTTCACTTGAGTTGGATTTATTAATATAAGAATGTTAATCCTGACTCGAGTGTTTTGTATTTTGCTTTACGCTCGGGTCAGACTGAGTAGTTCAGCTTTCGAGACTCACCTTTGGAGTTGGAGCTTCGCTTGGAGATCCAGCAATCTATCCAGCTTTCATATATTCGATGATTCCAGTGTTGTATTCTGATTTGTATCTGATGTATCGTGTTACTCTTCTGTTGTATCTGGTTTAACTCTGATGTATCGTATTACTCTTCTGTTGTAAACTCTGATGTATTTTATATATTCATATAGTAGCTTCATGAACTACTATCTCTTTTATTTCCGCTGCAATTATTACTCTGTGTCTGTGATCTGTGATTATTTATTTACCGTATATGTTCAGTTTTGCCAAATTTAAATTAACAACGCGGTATTTTGAGCAATTCAACTCCGGCATGAGTGTCTACCTATACACTTATAATGGACGCGAATGGTCCAAAATGGCGGGTCGTTACAGTTGGTATCAGAGCTTTGGTAGCTCTAGGCAAAACTCAACATATAGGGTAAATGTATTTACAGAATCACTCTCATTCGAGTTTCAATCTCTTCTTTCCGACTTGATTTCTTTGAATTTTGGAACGTTCCCTACGGTTCCGAATTTCATTCGTGTCCCTCACTATTCGTCTCCTTTCAATTCTGGAGCATCACATAACTCCACTTCGAATGACCCTTATAATGAATCGGCGGTCTCGCCAAATTTCGAATGATTTGTAAAGGGGTGAAACTCCTTTACAATAGGCATTGATTTACCGGAGATTTCTGTAACCTCAGTTTACGATGCTATCTATTCCCTACTATACCTGAATTCCATCTCTTGAGGTCGAGTGTTGATTTACCTCGGAATTCAGCATCGGTCTTATTCTTGAAGTTATGGACGACCCGGTTAAGGTTGCCCGTGAATTAAATAAACTCATCCATCTCCCGATTGTGGTAATTGAATTATCTTATCTTCTGTTTCGAACTTATTTTCGAATCAAAATTCTCTTTGATTTAAGTCAGCAAAAAATTTGAATCCTTATCCTTATTTTGAAAATTCATTCCTGTATCGTCGAGCAAAGAAATGTATTTGTAAACTAATATATAAATGTTTTAATATATGCTGTGTTGTTTGAGTTGTTGATGTTGATTTGGGTTTCCGATCGATTCGTCTAATCAACGCTATCGATAGGATTTCCAAAACACTTGAACAGAGCAAACTGACACAATATTATTTTCAAATTTGGAAAATGAAATAAATTTGTTTGATTATATTGTGAAAATATAAGTAAAATTTTCTTGAATTTAATAGGTTAATTAAATTGTTTGTTTGAAATGATAATATTTGATTATCATTTATTGTTCTAAATAAATTTATAAATACGGTTTATAAATTGATTTGGAATTTGAAATGAATTTAATTCAGAAATTTGAGAATTTAGTTTCCGGTGATTTCGAACTTTGGTTTTAAAATTTTAAAGTATATATTATTGAACATATTTTCAAATAGAAACCGTTTCCAAAGAATTATAAAATGTTGAAATCAGTGCTCTTCTCTTTGTCGCTGGAAAATAATTTCGGTGATGGCGGCCGCATCATCGACATTCATTTTCGAGTTTCGAAGTGGAGAAACCATTCTGTAGCTTTGCTACGGTTTTGTTTAAAAAATATTTTGATTTGAATTTCTTCAGTATATTTTGATATACATATATATAGGTATCTTATTTTAAAATTTAATTTGATTTGATATAAATATATTATATATATCTCTAAATTGTTAAGTTAATCGGAAATCTAATTCTTAATTTTTTTTAGGATGATTTTAAAATTATAAATAAAACCAAAATTTGGAATAAATATTTAAACTTGAATAAATGAATTTGGAAAATTTTATTCGTATATTGTTCAACTGCATTCTAATACAACTTACCTAAATCATTCAGAAGTTGAATATGTAATTGGATAATATATAAGATAAATTGAATTTATAAATAAAATTTGAGTGTTTATAATAAATGTTATACACTAAATTTTGATTATAAAGATGTTAATAGAATTAGATAAGATAATAAGTAAACTCAGTTAATAATTAATAATTTGTTTTGAAAGGATTAATAAATTGAAATTTGATCAACTCATAAAAATACCTTGAATTTGAAAGCAATTAGTAAATATAAATTAATTTAAATCGAAACTTTTATGGTTTAAATTAATTTATATGGGTTAAATATATTTGATTAGATATATTAAGTAGAATAAATTTAATTATAATTTGGAATAAAGAAGAATTAAATTTGTTGAAGAAAATATGATTATAATAAAAGACTATTCAAATTTATGGTTTTAGAAATTGTAAATTTAACATAATTGGATAATAAGATAATGAATTTAGAAATAGTTGAGATTGATTTTAGTGAAATCAAATAGATTAAACCAATTATCGAATATCAATTAATTTAAATTTGAATTTATATGGTTTAAATTAATTGTTATTTTGTATTTCAAATCTGTTTTTCTTTCTGGTTGTTTCTATTCTCCTACCTCGTTCCTTTTCGGGGACGAAAAGTTTTGAGTGGGGGAGAGTGTAACGACCCATAAATTTCAACTGTTTTAATAACGTAATTAGTTGAAATTTTGTAAAATTTTAAACGATAAAATTTTGAAATAAAAATTTAATATTTGGAATACGTCTAGTTAAACATAGCAACTGGTAAATTTTCGTCCGAAAATATGAAAGTTTATTTCGCGCTTAAATTCACTTCAATTTAATCAGTTAAAAAGCGTTGAAAATAAAACGTTTTCAAAACCAAAATATTTTACATAGAAAAATTCTAAACCATCTTTTGAGCAAGATATCAGTTTGTCGTTTTTCCAAATTCAGACATCTTTGGCTACATCGTTCTTATTTTCTGCAAAATAGCAGCATTCTGGTACCGATATCGATTTTTATCGGATGATCGTACCACTGGTATCTGTATACCGTTTTGACCGTCTCATCGTGTTGATCACCGCAGTGTATTCAATTGTGTATTTCGAAGTTCGGTGTGCGGTACAATCTGCGAAACGCTCAACGTATCGGTTCCGCAACCGAGTCTTTGGACTTCTTGTGACTATTCGTTACTCAGCAAGAAACTAATAGCCACTTTAATAAATTCAAATTCAATTGTGACCTTTCCATTTCCTTATTTGATGGTTGTATCACTTTCTGGTTTCATTGGGAAACAAAACAAATTTAAGCTTACATTTATAATTCTATAAACTTCTGTTCTTCCCATATTCCCATTCTTCTCAAATTCCTTCTTTCCTCCCATTTTTGCCTCTCCAGTTTTCATTTTTCCCATCCTTCCAATCTCGAGCATCCCCTTCTTTCCCTCCACCACCTACATAACGTCCACACACACTGCCTTTCCTCCAGCCCAAAGCAACGCCACCACAGACAACCCCATCTCCACCGAGACCACCACCGCAACCTCTCTCCACCGCTTGGCCTACCGATCATCTTCCCGCCATCACCTTACTAGAGTCGCTAATCCCCCTCGTCATCCTCCTCCAGGAGATGCTCCTCCGCCTATCTCCACCATCAGCTGTTAGCCGCCGCCTCTACCCAGTCGACACCCTCCGACGAAGTTCGCAACCCAACGCACTCCAACCCATCAGCCTCGTTTGCAGATCCGAGACCACCCATGACCCCACTCCTCTCCCCTGCCTCAACTTAACGTCAAATCGCTGTAGCCCCCTCAAGTTCGCCACCACATCGCCAGGTCTTGCCCTTTCTACCTCGCATACCCACCAGCAACACTCGCTGCGCGTGCTGCCACCATCAACTCATCTCATCAACTCGGTTCCTTGCCCGAGCCTGTGTTCTTCCTCCCACCTTCTTTGGCCTTGCCGTGTCTTCCCTTTGCTCGTTCTCTTCTCGGGATTTATAAGAAGGTATTATATTTACATATTATATATTTTATTAGTTGTCTTATGTATATGTTTATACTGTTGCATTTTATACAGAAGTGTATGTATGAGTACATATATATGAGTATATACGTGAATAACAGTTTAGTTTTATATGATGTTGAAGGTTAGTATATGAATAGGGTATTAGTTTTCACACGGCTGTTAAAGTAATAAATGTGAGTTTATAATAGAGTATTTATATATGCCGTGTCACAGATTATTTATACAAGGTTAGTTATGTACATTGCAAAGTTCTAATGTTTACCATATAAAAGTTTGAACAAGAAGAAAAAAAAAGAAATGAGCGTTTGTATGTATAAAGTTGTCTATAATATATGTGTACATAGTCTGTTATGTGATCTACTTTGGGTTTCTAAAAAAGTAAAGTAATGTTCTCATGTTGTGTTGAATATATATTATTCAGAGCCTTGTATTATGGGACAGTCAAATATTTTATATGTAAGTTGTAAATTTCTTGTTGTTTAAAATGACCTGTAGGTAAGATATAAGTACGGTGGTATACTAATTTTATAATAGTTTAAATATATATTAGAACCTAGTCTAGTATTGATTTATGTGTTTCGACTTTTGAAGGGTTTATATGTCTAGATATCAATATTGATTTTTCAAGGTGTATAGGTTGTATACGTTTACCATAGTATAGTCGGTTACAGATATATATATTTGTTCATTTTTGAAAGTAGTGTCTGGTCTTTGTTTTTTATAATATAGTGAAACTAGTACTACATAGTAGATTTTATATGGTTAGTTTATATAATTGTTTGTTTAAAGGGTTAGTATACGTCTATGTTTTTTCTAACTTCTTTTGGAAATTATGTCAGTTCCAGTTGCTGTTTTATTAACATGTGTTAATTTATTAATATGTAAGTACATATATAGTATAAACTATATTACATGGGCTACAGTTTATGTTTCTAGAGTGTTATGTTGTCAATTTGTACATATTGTTATGTGGTAATATGATTTAAAAGTATATGTCTTGGATCATTAATACTCGTGTCTAAGAACAATGATTTTGGAATATATAAATACATATATATTTAATTTATATATGTTTGGATTTTGAATATGTTTTTTATTTTATTTTATTTTATATATATATATATATAGTTATATAGTTATATGAATTCACTTATACCATTTATCATTATCGATCTGGTTCTGACTTGATTTCGTCAATCCCTATTTATCAGCTTGTCCGTCAAATTCGGGTACATCTAGCTTAATTTGCTTTGGAATTCGTGCTTGGATTCGTAACTCAATTTCATCGTCTATTTCTCTAGCCTCGAAAGGTGAGCACTCACTCACGATTAACGTTCTTTTATTTATTAAATCTGATTTCGACTGAAACGACAATTGAAATATGCTGCTGTTAGTTAATTTCACTGTTATATATGCTATTGCCTGTATCAGTTCACCTGTGACATTTGACACCATTATCTGTTAACTATTTATGTAATGATAATCCAGTTTGATTGTTGAATGATTGATTGTTGATGTTTATATTGGACGTTAAATTGTTAAATGTTAAAGTGATAAATATTATGCAAGTAAATTTGACGTAGGATAATTAAAATTGACATATATGTTGAATTTGATTAGTTGAATATGACCCCTTTTATTTGTTAAATTAATTGACATGTAGAATAGTGATAATTATACTTTGAACCATTGAACGTATATTTGATTTAATTGTTGTAGTGTTAAAAATTGAAATCGAATGACAATTGAAGAACCGTATAAATATTAGTGTAATAATCTTTAATCTACATGAAATGATAGTGTAGATTCTAGAAATAATTATATTAATTCGTACAAATAACAATGCGAATTGATACGGTTATTTCGGGATTATTTGAATTGATTATTGGATTGTTATTGATTGTTGTTATTGCTTGTTTATTTACTTTGACACCATCCCAGTTATCACACTGCAAGTTCCCTTTGTTATGTTTTGATTTTGAATTGAATTGGAATCGGGTTGAAATGATAAATACCCAAATTAAACTTTGACCTAGGATAGAAAATTAAATAAAACCCGATTGGTCAAAAATTTGATTTAAAAATAAAACGAAGATTTTATTTGAATAAATGATATGTTTTTGAAATGAAGTTGAAATTTAAAATTTTAATGAAAGGAAAATGTTAATATTTAAAAATCTGAAGCAAATTATTAAAAATGTAATTGAAAAAAAATGTTGTTAAATTTGAGAAATGATTGAATTAAGTTTGAAATTTTAATTAAGTTTGAAATTATTAAACTTTGAAATTATTTAATAATTTAGTTTTGAATTATTTAATGATTAAATAAGATTGAATTATTTAATGATTAAATTGAATTGAAATTCTTTAATAAGAAAAATTAAACTTTTGAATAAGTGAATTTTATTGTGTAAATAATTGAAATTGAGTTTCTTGTTTTAGAAGTTTTTGGAAAATTATTTAAGAAAGTAAACAAGTGAAATTGAATTTCTTTAACAAGATATGAAAATGTGATTTTTTTTGAAATTAATGTAAGACTTGAAATTGAAAGAATTGATTTGACAAATTTAATTTAATTCAAAATTGTAAGTTTTGATTTAATGAAGTTGAATTTAAATAATGGGTTTAATGAATTGAAAATTTAATAGAAATTGTTTTGAATGGAAATCTACTTAATGAATATTGAATGAAATCGATAAATGAATTTAAACTTGATTTAAATGTTAAATTAAATTAATTTAAATGTTTTCGAAATGAAACTTATATATGAACTTGAATCAATATTTGAATGGTTTTAAATAAAGATTGAAATTGAATTATAAGGTTTTGAAATGATTTTGGAAGTTTTGAAACGTAAATTATTGGAAATTGGTTTTGAAAGACAAATGAAACGTTGGTTTACAAATTCTATTTGAAATTGAAATTGATTTGGTTTTGAAATAAACAAACGACCAATCGGTGTAATAATTACGAAAGTTATTAAAGAGACCGGAATTCGGTTATGGATATACTCTCTATCTAAACCGAAAACCACTTTAATAACTATACGCGGAGTGATGATCCAGAATGAAGTGGTTGGAATGATGTACGTGATGACTGAAGAAAGAGAACGATAATGGATAGCCTTGACACTTGTGTCAAATTGGAAATGACTAAAACAGGAGCTGTGCCGGGCCAATGGAGGGTTAGCTACCTCAAGTGGACACACTTCTTCGAACTACTTATTACTTGTTGTCGATTGGTGCACACTTGATTTTGGGAGTGTTGTTTCACGGTGTTGCGGGCGCTGCGGCGTTGCGTTCTCACCAGTCCGGATCAGGCGAACGGTAGTATCACTACCTTGGGTATTGCCTCATGTGCCTTGTCATACTTGTATTCCATTTATACGCGACCACTACGATTTTGATTTGTACCTTTAGTATATGGATTGCCCTCTGGTGACTTCCGGTTTTGGGGAAACTACGGTCTTGTATATGCTTTTGGGAATAAAAATGTGTTAAGGGTGGAATGGGCCATGACTTAACGCTATTTTGATATCTTATTATTACTGATAGACATTATCTACTTATCGTACACTACTACATAGTAGATAGTTTAACGGATCCTTAAAGGATGGTTATTCCAAACATCCTTTGAGTTACTTGTATTTCAATTGCTATTTCACTTGAGTTGGATTTATTAATATAAGAATGTTAATCCTGACTCGAGTGTTTTGTATTTTGCTTTACGCTCGGGTCAGACTGAGTAGTTCAGCTTTCGAGACTCACCTTTGGAGTTGGAGCTTCGCTTGGAGATCCAGCAATCTATCCAGCTTTCAGATATTCGATGATTCCAGTGTTGTATTCTGATTTGTATCTGATGTATCGTGTTACTCTTCCGTTGTATCTGGTTTAACTCTGATGTATCGTATTACTCTTCTGTTGTAAACTCTGATGTATTTTATATATTCATATAGTAGCTTCATGAACTACTATCTCTTTTATTTCCGCTGCAATTATTACTCTATGTCTGTGATCTGTGATTATTTATTTACCGTATATGTTCAGTTTTGCCAAATTTAAATTAACAACACGGTATTTTGAGCAATTCAACTCCGGCATGAGTGTCTACCTATACATTTATAATGGACGCGAATGGTCCAAAATGGCGGGTCGTTACAAGTAAGGCAGCAATAAAGCCCCTATCAAGTGTGAAAGATCGCCTGTTGAAAGATCTGACGAAAACCACAGCGAGAAACCCGAGATGATAACAGATAACACAAGCAATTCCAGAACATACGAGAACCCGGTCCTAGCAGTCAGCAAAGAAACCTGAAACTAAAAACAAGACGCACAATTAAAAATAAAAAAGGGGGGGAGGGAACAGGAGGAGGAATCCACCAACCAAGAGCATTAAAAGTGAATAAAATTATCAAATGCAACAAAATTATTACCGCATCACATAAATGCATTTAAATTTTTTAAATGCAATCACTAGCGCATAATTTAACGACAAATTTGTTTCAATTAGACTAAAAGATAATAACTATATTATCTTAGTGCAGTTAAAAATAATCACGTATAAAGATATGTCATTCAAAGATATAAATGCAGTTACATAAAGGGATAATACAAATAAGTGCTTATATAAATACAGTTAAAATTTGATGTGTAAAATTATGGTTTTCAAAAATTTATGTTTAAGAATAAATAATTGATACCATTGGAAAATTTATTAAATTTGTGATTTAACGGCGAAAACGATTTTTAAATCTGATTAATTTACAAAAAAGTTATCAAAATTTAAAAATTGAAATTAAATGAGTTGGCCGATACTGATATTTGTCGGATGTGATGTTAAAGGAGTTCGAACCTTATTATAAAAAATTAGTGATAGCGATCAAATTTACATCTGTAATAACAAACAGTAACCCAATCATAAAATCCATTGGATAAAGATGCTGAGATTAGAGTTACACGTGCATTTGTGCCCCGGAATTTGATTTTGCAAGGGTATGAAACTGGCTACATGCAACTTGTTGCATAAATGATAAAACCATTAAATTTAATAATAACCAAAAGTGTTCACAACATTAAGATCTTACGTACCTCCAATTATGTCAACAACCAATTATCTGACCCTTGTATCATTTAATACATAAATTCACAACCTAATAAAATAGAAAGGCCAAATTTTAAAATAAACCTTGTATCAAACCAATATAAAATCTTCTAGGGTTTGCCTAGCGTTGTTTTGAGTTTGTAATCTTGGTTTCGGGTACTTAGCTCTTACCCGTTTCTTTTTCTATCTGTAACTCTCTGGGTTTGGCCCATTTACCCATTTTCAAAAAAAAACCAATATAAAATCAATCCACAGCTATTTTCCTTCTTTCTTGTTTCATTTTTCTTTAAAAATCTCCATTTTATTTATAAATAAATCATCCTTTTCTGCTGCTATCTATCCATCCAGTCACTAGTGGGGAAATTTCTTCCTACTTTCTTCTTTGTATACCAAACCACAAACAATATTGAACTTCCTAGAAGTTGCATGCAACTATAGTTAAATATTTATTTCATATTTTAGGATCAGACGAATTATAATTACTCGAAAGTAAAAATGGTGTTATTCTATTGGCTACAACTAATGTCTTATGTAAGGCTCACTGACATATTTGTTTAATCTTGTAAAGTATGTTTGGCACTTTAAAATAAATTGAATTTCTGTTAATATCTGTATGGGTTTGTTTATAAAATTCTAAAATAAGTAAATCACAACCTAATAATAAAACAAAAATATCCTACATAAATTTCCATGTCGCTGTTTAGATGCCGAGAGCTTATTACTTACTAATCTAACACGTTGAGCTAAACCTGTACAGCAATTGCACGAATATTTCTTAGAATCATCCTACTGATATTGATGCTGTGGAAAATTGTTTAGCTTGTACTTATTAGTCCTAAAGGATTAAATGGGTCTATTTATGAACTGAATAGTTGGGCCAAATTAATGGATACTAAGATAAAATTCTGTAATCAAATTCCAAATTTATATATATTAAATAGTTTTAAGCATCTAAGTGTAATGGTGTAAAATATCAAAATCTTGTAACCCCATGCTAAAATATATTAAAATGATAGGAATAAGTTTGAATCATTTCCACATAGAGTTTTACTAACTGTTTTGAGAATACTTTACTATCAAACTCAAGTGCAAGCTTAAATAAAGTGCCCTTGAATATAACCCAGTGCTAAAATATATTAAAATGGCAGGGCTATTGTAAGGCCACATTCAAGTGCAAGCTAAAATATAGTGTGTTAAGATACTATTTAAAATTCAAGTTTTGTAAATAAATGTTTAATAAAGTTTGTAATATACCACTAACCAATATCAATACAAAAATCCTACAAGGATGAAGGGGTTATAGTTTTATTCCGGTGCAATAGTAAAGCACCTGCAAGGATGATTAAACCCATCTACACTCCGGTCTCAAGTGCATATGAAGATATTACTAAACTGATTATATATTAGAGCATTCATTCATAGAATAGATAATCTATGAGAAAAACCTCAACACCAGAATTTTAGTAATAGAACCTACCATGGTAAACAAATATGATATACAACAATGTACAAACAAAACTCAATTTGATGGCTCAACAGTTAAATTAAATAATATTAAAACCCAAAAAAAAACATCCTCTATATACGGTCAATAATAGTATATGGATCAGAGACTAAGCAGCAAATTATAACATAATAGCAATTGACCTAAAGTTCAGAAAATTTAAGACCAAATGATGCATTAAATTAGACGAATCAAAAGAATTATGCAAAAGTATTTTGGAAAATTATCTATATGGTAGTAATTGTAGGAAAATAGGGAAAATAACAGTGGTAGATTTGAAGCGACATAGAGGAAAAGTTGAAAATTTGAATATTCGGTCCGTATAATTAATTAGGTTTAAAGATAGAAATACCTGGAAATCCAATACAGCAATTGAACTGCGAAATCTCAAATGAGATCTTCTGGTAGAAGTGGAATCCAAGTTGTTCAATCTAAGAATGAAGGGAAAAATATTTGGGATATAAATCAAGTCCTGTTAAATAGTACTGAGCGAAATACATGTCCATTGAAGAACGAGCAGGTATGAATCTATCGCCCTGTAAATTCATCAATATTTATGGATGAGCACATAGATCAAAAGAGGGATTTGCGCCGTGTAATTATAGGGTTTTTTTTGTTTTGAAGCAGGCGAATTATTTGGGGAAAAGAATGGGAGCGGCGAAATTTTTTTGGAAAAGAGGGATGTAACAGGTGAGCAACGAATACCCTAAATAATTTGCAATAGCATCGCCTCCGCTAGGGAAGCGATGCGAAAATTATTATTTTGGACGTAGTTGCATCGGTTCACTTTAAAACCGATGCGACTAAAACTATTTGCATCGACGTATTTGCATCGGTTGTTGGTGACAACTGATGCAAATTTGATTTTTTATTACTTATTGCTTTCCATGTGCCAGTTGCATCGGTTATTAAGACAGAACTGATGCAAATAGTTCTATTTGCATCAGTTTTTACTTCAACCGATTCAAATGAGGCGATGCAAATGGCCTTTTTGTAGTAGTGCGCATTAAATTTTGATAACTGATAGTATCACCCTATTCACCTCCCCCCTCTTGGGTGAAATCGATCCTACAATTGAATGTTTCTTATTAGTCACGCACGTAGAGGTACAGATGGGTAATTGATCATACCCCTACGGTTAGTGGTAAGCAAATGGTTGTTTCGGTTAAACTTGATACAAAATATTCACAACCAATTAAAATCAAGTTATTATGAAAACCGATCCATACCAAACCAATCTTTTTTAGAACTGATTAAGAACCGAAACGAAATAAATTGGTTTGGTTTGGTTGGTTAAACATTAAATGAAAGTACTAGCATGAAAATAATATATTAACACAGGAAGAAAAAAACCGTTAAAAATGGAGTGTTATTGTCCGTATTTGTTCTTTTGTGTGTTAAAGTTTTATGAACCAGGCCATAACAAATACAACATTTATATGCAAACTAAGAAATGAAGCATGAAAATTTTAATAATTTGGCATGTTTTATGAAAGTTAATATTAAATTGGTTAATTCTGTTAATCTGAACAATAATTTCAAAATCGAAATCCAAACCAGTAACTAAACTTTTTTTTATTTTTCAACCAAATTTAAACTGAAATTTTTGAAAATAATTTTTTCAAGAAATTTCGGTTCGGTTTTATTTGTTTAAATCAAATTTCACTCAACCCTAAAGGTGTTAAATTTGAATTGCTCCTTGTATTCGACTAAGCGATCGACAGTTCTAGGCCCCACTAATCGACCGGTAGACGTAATGCAAACTTGCGTTGAGCATACGATAAATGTATGTCAACTATTTTGCACTTTTGGACTTTACATGGACTGTATTAATCTGTTGGTCTATTAATCTAACGGTGGAGGTTAATTTAACCTAACTTTCATTCTTCTTTTACATTGAGATTCCATTTTTTATCGGACAAATTTTTATTTTAGACCTCCGAAAAATGCTTATTCAAATTTAGGCCTTGTTTGAAACTTATGATGAAAATAAATCTCCTTTTTATAATTCATCGTTTTTGTAAATGCACGTTCCATAAAAGAGCATGTATAAATTAAAAAAATTACTTGTGCATTCTGAATATGCGCAAGTGCAAATTAAATTTTCTACATGTTCATTTATGAAATTTGAGATAAATTTTTTTGGAGGCCTAAAACTAAAAGTTTTCCTTTTTTTAATCCTTTTTGTGTAAGCTCTAATAAACTGCATATAAGTTTTTGGTGAAATTTATCAAATCGACCGTTAGGGAGGTCTGTATACTCCGAACCCAATTTTACCCGGACCCGAAATCTAGCATGTTTCTACCGCAAGCATCTCCATGTAATTCTATTTTCCCTAAAATCCCCATTGTTTCTTACAAACAAATTTCCTCAATATAATTCTGTTTAAACTCCCATCTTCCCCAAAATCAGTTTGTAGATCCTTAATTCACGACTAGACTTTCCTCCACTTCGAATCTATCTGCCACCATCGCACCCAATAAACAAAACCACTGCCAGCACTACCTGCTACCAGCGCCCCCTCGATCAATGCAACATGCAGCTGCGTCTAATTATTCCTTCATCGTAGGATTATAGAAGGTATTTATTGTGTTTCCATTGTTTGTATGTTACAAACGTTTAGCATCTTGATTGAACTTTCAGTTGTTGTGCAAAATTTTAATTAATTTGCACTAACTCCAAAACTACAGCGGAATACTAAGGTGCAGAAGCAACCAAAAGAAGGATCTAGCTTGTCGATTAATTATCAACCACCAATTCAATAAAAAATAATCACCAAACAAAGAAAACAGAAGAGTAGAGAACACAAAGATTTAACGTGGTTCAGCTAGATTGCCTACGTCCACGGACCCAACAACTATTCTTTATTTTACTGAAGAAAGAGAGTACAAAAGAGAGAGATTACAAAATTATAGGTAGTAAAGTGAAGAGACTAACCTATAATTACAAATTGAATAATCAATTCCTCCAAAGACTTGTTTGCGCTCAAAACCCCTAATTTGATTTGACTATAGAAATTAGGGTTTACTGAAGAAGAGATAATGGTGGATGCTCTTTCACATACTCATACGAAGATGAACTTCCTTCATTTAAATAGGCTTGAGAATGAAGGATTATTTGGAAATTAAGAAAATTAATTGCCCAAATATGTTGAAACTTTTTCAAATATCCATGATTTGATTTCTATGCAAATGGATAATGATGTTCTTGATTTTCATGATTTAGCTCAATTAATTGAATCTCCATATATAAACTTTTCTATATCCATATAACAAATCTTTGGACTAATTAATTGATTAGCTAATTAATTAGTTTTCTTTCTTCAAAAGCAATCACACATAACCTTCAACTTTTTCTTTCCACCCATAACTTAATTGATTGATAAGATCAATTAGCTAAATTCTTCTTTTCTTTGATAAATATTTGAATCACCTAAATTTAGCACTCCACATTGATTCAAATATAACAATCTCTCTTCATCACCACATCTTAATAAATTGTTGGGTCAACGCCACATAGCGTCAAACTCAAAATGAACAAGTTTGGGCATTGTTGCCAAACAGAACTTCAAAATCTTTCCTAAGCATAAGAAAGATAGTATGCACATCAACAAACAAAATGCATACAAGAAAATACCAAAATTCTTCAACAAATCCGATGTTGGAGACGAATATGTAGATACTAAGCTTCGAGAGACCAATGGAGATTTAACAGTGCGCTTGACCTTCTCCATTCCAAATTGAGTGAGGACATACTCAACATTATCTACTTCAATCTCCTCCACAAGAATTTTACTAGACTTTCCTAAGTCAACACCAGCAGACTCACCAACACGCTCCGCAACATTCAAAGCATAAGATGAAGAATCATCGCTAGAAATATGCTTACAAATAGAGCCAACTGAAGCAAAAGGCCTTTCCTGCAACTAAGCTCCACCTAGAGTCTGAACTTCTGTAATTTTCTCATCAACCATAGTACCATCGGAAATACCAATATCTCTCCGAATATGGAAACAATATGATGACTACAAATGTGTTTGGTAATTTCTTGTCCTTCCAATGTCATCACTTAATAGAGGCTCCACGTTCAACAAAGACCTCTCATTAAATATCGCATGCCTGCTAGTCATATTTCTCCCAGTTGTTTTACACCATAACATATACCTCTTCACTCCTTCTCTATAGCCTAACAAAATATGTTTGCTTTCTTTAGGCTTCAACTTATCATGTCTCTCATCTTCTAAATAAGCTGAACAACCAAACACTTTAAGAGATGATGAATAATCAACACTCTCTTTTCCATATCTCTTTTGGGATCTTCGTATATATTGCAATAGAAGGTGTATGCTTAATGAGAAATACTGCCATAGATATCGCTTCTGCCCAAAATCCCTCTTCTAGACCAGCAGTCGTTCTCAAGCTCATAGCTTTCTCCCATAATATCTGACACATGCTCTTCGCCACTCCATAACAATGTGACTCAACAGAAATAGAAAAATCTCTAACTACATGCTCGGACGCACAATAGTTAGTGAATTCTTGAGACATGAATTCACTACTATTTCCAACTTTGAGAACCTTCAAACACTTCCTCGATTGCTTTTCTATTATGGTCTTCCACTTGAAAAACTGGCAAATATTTTGTCTTTGACCTTTAAGAAATAGACCCAGATCTTACGTGAGAAATCATCCACAAATAAGACGAAGACGAAGTAACTGGCTCCACCAAAAAAAGCAACTGGCTGGGTCCCCACACATAAGAATGAACATACTTTAGAAACTCTGTAGCTCTAAGTCTCCCAACATCAAATGTGGCATGCTTCTTCTTTCCAAAAGAACATTCTCCACAAGAGCTAGACTTCGACTGACACACACCATTTTTGACTACTATACGGACAGACTGAGATATAGCCAGACTTGCTTGTTCTGCTGTTCCTGTCCCCCTCTCTCATCCGTCTTGCGACTCTTACCTTCTACGCGGGGCTGTTTTGTTAGTAACAGTCCTGCATTGGTAAGACTCCGACAGCAACATGGGTCGCTGTACGTTAGCGGCCTTACAATGCTTCATTCTATTACTTCTGTTTCTTCTTTTTCTTCCTCACCTCTATCCGCTGTTTCACCTTTCTCTTATCCCCCCTCGTCGGGTGAGGCTTCTCTACCGGTGTCGCTTTACTCTTGCCTTCTCGGAGCTTTTAGTTTTTCTCCTCTTTTTTTATCTGATTGGTTTCTTCGGCAGATTGGCATGCGACTGATTCGCTTTCCCTCTTTTTGTCGGATTACCCAGGAGCACCCGGATCTTCCGGTTGCTCAGGGTCTCTCTTCCCCCTACTGCTCTTCTGTTTGCTCCCTTCCTGCTTCTCCTTGCTCTCTGTCCATTTCCATTCCTCTTATGAGTAAGGCAGAGATTGCGCTCCTCGACGAGCGTCTCGACTGCATTGCTAGGAACTCTTCGCAGGCGCCATCGCCGCTTGGTGCCTCTTTGACTTCTGCTTCGGGTCCGGGTCTTGTAGTGTCTTCAGAGACGGTTCCCCAGCTTTCCGACTCTATCACCAAGACGTCTCGACGTCGCTCGCATAGAGTCCAGACTACCCCCCGCACCATTCGCACACGCTCTATAGCGGCGTCTGAGCAGATCGCCCGATCTACTCGGTACTCGCTTTACCTCGTCTGAGTCCTCTCTTTGGGGTTCCGGTTCTTGCTTTTAATGGCGAATTTGCTATTCTGGAATGTCCGTGGTATAGGCAATGATGCGTCTTTGGCTAGGCTTAGACGCATTGTCAAGAAGCACTCTGTTGGCTTGATCGCTCTTCTGGAACCCTTTCTGGGACCGGAAGGCATTTCCGGCATTGTCTTATCCTTGGGATTTGGCGGAGGGTTTGCCAATGTTTCGGGGAAGATTTGGATCCTATGGTCCAAATCCATATCGGTTCAGGCCGCATTTGATTCCCATCAGCTCTTTTCCTTGGCCTGCTCGTCCCCTTCTTTTAGCTCTCCCTTTCTTTTCTCTGCGGTTTATGCCAAATGTGATCGATTGGAGAGATTAGTTCTCTGGGCGGACATATTAGGGCTCGATTCGCTGGGCTTCTCCGCTTCCGTGATAGGTGGTGATTTTAACATTGTCGCCTGCCAAGCGGAAAAACGGGGAGGAGCCGCCATCAACCGGGTTGCGATGGCGGATTTCAACTCTTTCATTGTCAGCTCTGGTCTGTCTGAGCTTCCCTTTGTTGGTTCTGCTTTCACCTGGTCCAACAACCAAGAGGGGCCGAACCGCATCCTTTCCCGACTTGATCGGGTTTTCGGGTCGGAGGAGTGGTTTCGTCTCCCTTTCTCCTTTTCGATCGAGCATCTCCATCGGTCTTTCTCTGACCATTCCCCCTTGGTTGTCCGCTGCTCTCCCCGCTCTTTAACTGGGCCATCTTCCTTTCGGTTTCAGAGCATGTGGATATCTCACCATTCCTTCCTCCAAGTTATCGCTAATTCTTGGAGCGTTCCTCTTGTTGCATCTCCCTGTGAGATGTTCGGTCGTAAGCTTAAGCGTCTTAAAGTTTGCCTTAAGGATTGGAACCTTCAGGTCTTTAAGAACATTTTCGATCGCGTTTGTTTGGCCGAAGAGTCTCTTATCGCAGCCGAATCCTTGCTAGATGAGGATCCTAACGTGGCTAACAAGGAGGCCTGGGCTCTTGCCCAAACCATTTTCTCCTCGGAACTTCGTATCGAGAACGACTACCTTCGTCAAAAGGCTAGGATCAAGTGGGTAGTTGTTGGTGATACTAACTCTAAATTCTTCCATTCCTCTATTCGCAAGAAGAATAACCTCCTCACGATCCGTGAGATCTTGCGACAGGATCAATCTACGGCCTCTTCCCCTGAAGATGTCAAAGAGACCATCCTGTCCCATTTTCAATCCTTTCTGGGCTCTCCTTCGGTCTCTGTTTCTGACCCTGCTCTGCTGGCCTTCATTCCTCGTATTGTTCTTTCTCCGGAAAGTGACCTTATCGCGGATCTCCCTACCTCTGAGGAGATACGTGCTGCTGTCTTTGCGCTTAGCAAGGACAGTGCCAGTGGTCCGGATGGTTTCAACGGTGTTTTTTTCAGAAGTGCTTGGTCTATTATTCAGGCTGACTTTTGTCTTGCTATTCAATCCTTTATCTCTGGGGGTTCTCTTCCTTCTGGATGGACTTCGACCAACATAGTCCTTATTCCAAAATGCGAGAACCCTAGGTCGTGTTTGGATTTCCGGCCAATCAGTCTTTGCAATTTTTCGAACAAAGTTATTTCTAAAATTTTGTCCTCTCGTTTGGCCCCCTACCTTGAGCGTATCATCTCTCCTTCTCAAGCGGGATTTGTAAAGGGGCGTTTGATTACTGATAACGTTCTGCTCGCTCAGGAACTTATTTCCCAGATCGACCGGAAGGTCAGGGGTTCTAATGTTGTCTTCAAACTGGACATGGCTAAGGCCTATGATCGCATGTCCTGGTTTTACATCATCAAGGTCTTAAGGGCTTTCGGCTTTCCGGAACCCCTTATTGATTTGGTTTGGAGGCTTATCTCTAACTGCTGGTTCTCTGTTCTTATTAATGGATCGGCTCATGGTTATTTCAAAGCGGGTAGGGGGCTGCGTCAGGGAGACCCTCTATCGCCTACACTCTTTGTGATCGCGGCAGAGGCTTTCGTTCGCGGTCTTCAATCCTTGACTATCTACGGCCAGATTCAACGATTCGGGATACCGAGGGGCTGCCTCATGGTCTCTTCCTTGTCCTTCGCTGATGACGTTGTCATTTTCTCTAATGGCAGCGTCTCCTCTATCCGCCGGCTTCTCGACTTTCTTCATTAGTATGAGCGTTCTTCGGGCCAACTTGTTAACCCTGCCAAAAGCTGTTTCGTCCATGCGAAAGATTTGCCTCTCACTCGTGCTACGTGGATCGAGTCTGTCTCCGGGTTCAAGGAAGCCACCCTTCCTCTTCCTTACTTGGGTGTTGTCCTGTACCGCGGTAGAAAGCTCAACGCTATTTTCGACCCTTTGACTGATAAAGTTAGAGGTAAGATCTTACGCTGGAATGCTTCTCTTATTTCTCAAGCTGGTAGACTTGTTCTTATCAAATCCGTGTTGGATTCGATGAGAACTCATGTTTTCGCAGCTATGACCCCCACTTCTTCTTTCTTCCGGTCTTATCGATCTTTGGCCTCCGCTTTCTTCTGGGGCAACAAGGACAGTGGCCGTCGACACCATTGGGTGTCGTGGGACGCGGTCTGTCGGCCCAAAAACGAAGGCGGACTGGGTCTGCGCAATCCAAAAGACCTTTGTGCTGCCTTCGCCTGCAAATTGTGGCACAGATTTGGCGCCAACAATTCCTTATGGGCCTCTTTCCTTCATGCGAAATATCGCAGTCTTGAGAGCTCTAACTTCTCAGGCTCTCCGTCTTTTGCTAGTGAGACCTGGAAGCACATGCAGACGGTGAAGCCTCTCTCCGACTCTCATGGTGGCTCTTCTGGTTGGGATGGATCTCCTTTTTCCATCCTTAAAGCTTGGTCCTCTACTAGAATTCAAGCCCCTATTTGTCCGATCTTTTCTTTCATCTGGGACTCTCGTATTCCCCCCAAGGTCTCTATTTTGATGTGGCGGATTCTCCATGATGGATTGCCACTTGACGAGAACCTTCAAAAAATCGGTATCCCTCTAGTGTCTCGCTGTAGATGCTGCGGCAACAGGGAATCAGAATCCCTGAATCATTTGTTCTTTGGTGGCTTCTCGGCCAGATCGTGCTGGAATTACTTCGGAAACCTCCTTGGTTATCGCCATTTAGCCTGCTCCCCTTCTGATCTCCTTAACTCTTGGTGGTCTGGGAATGGTGGTAAGTCTCTTCGCTCTATTGTTTTTCGCTTGATCCCCTGCCTCATCTGCTGGCACCTCTGGTGTGCGCGGAACAAGGCAACCTTCGAAAACTCTAGGATGGATCCCTCATCTATTATTCGGTGTGTGAGGAAAGACGTCTTCCTTGCTTTCCGTGGTAGACCTTTCAGGGGTCGTTTGAACTCCCGTGCGGAGCATCTGGTCGGACATCTCTCTATCTCGTGTGCTTTGTCTCACGCTAGACTGGGAGTAGGTTGATCATCGCGAGCGATCGCTGGCCTTCACCCAGCGCTCACTTCCCCTCCCCCCCTGTTTTTTGTGTTTAATGTTGTTGTTAGTTTTTCAGGTTCTTTTCTTTTGGTTCTTCTTTGGCTCGGATGGGTTTTGGTTATCTGGTATCGGGATCCGACCTCCTTTTGATCGCTGATTTCTGGTGGTTTCACGGTGGTTGTTCGGCGGCTTCGACTGGTCTTGATCTTCTTTTATGCCACTGGTTTGGCGTTGATGGCGTCTGCTTTACTCTGACTGCCATTTTACGTGTGTTCCTTTTCTGTTGGATTCGCGTTTACTTGTTGGCTCTCATTTGGTTCGGCTTGGAGGTCTGGCCTTTTCCTTAGGGTAAAGGCGGGTTTGTGCTTGCTGGTGGATCGATTCCTCATTCTTCTCCACTATCTTGGTTCCTCCTCTATCTTGGTGTGGATTTGTTGCTGTCTTTAGTGTCTTGGTTTTATTTTCCGCTGTTGTTTTGCGGTATTTTCTTTTTTGGTGGTTTTCGTCCCATCCTGTTTCCTATTTTTGTGAGCCCTCGGAGAAAGGCGTTTTTTCTCCTCTATATATATTACTTTTAAAAAAAAAAAAAAAAACAACCCCTGCTTTTTTAATACTTCAAGACTCTCCTCATCAACATGACCTAAACGAAGTTTTCATAAATTAATAGAATCTGAAACATAAGAATCTGTTAGGTGTGGCTCGCATTGTATTAAAGTGTGTGCGTAGATTGGATTATAATTAGTTCCACGGTACAAGATATTCTAAAAGAGATGATAATATATATGAGATTGGTAGCATGTAATAATAAAGGATTCCTTTTGTTACAAATGAATGTTGCCATGGAAATATATGTGTTTTAGGGGATGTTGGGATATCCAATCATGACGTTGGCACCAAAAAGAGCTTTATTCAGTGGTGGGTGCTGAAAATTTCAACATTTGTTATGGATAGAATTGATCAGGTTTGTTCATATGTAATTTCGTCGATAACTTCACATATTTATTTCGTCCTTGTGTGAAATTTTGGAACTGCATCCTATTTGTTCATGATCTATAGCATATAATAATTTGTGCCATTCCCATCGATGAACTAACTAGGACTGTCGCTGACAAGATTTTTATTTTCTCTATTTTTCAAAATCTAAAATTTAGCGGTGGGTAATTTATTTTCGTATTTGATTTATTTTTATTTCTAAGCTGATATAGCTTGATGGAGCTTAATGTAGCAACTTTGCAGTGAGCAAAGTAGTAGCAGCAAGTTTGTAATGTACAGTATAACATGGTTCGTTATAAATGAAACCAGAGAATGATGTTTAGTAAAGTGCAGCAATGTATAATATGGTTATTCCGCAATTTTTGCCAAAGCTGAGTATACAGTATTGATGATAGAAGAAACTGAACAACCAACCTGAACTGGTTTCTAGTTTTGACATCTGAGCTTTTCAGCATGAGCAGTTTATTGATATGGACAACATGAGGGACCGCCTGATTGAAAAGCATATAATGTCCTCCCTAAAGCAGTAGACAAAGTAGTTCATGAATCTTCTTATGAGTATTCTCTAAGTCGACCCTAGCACCATTTGATTAAATACAAGTTTGACACAAAATAAGGACTGCTCTTGTTGTACCTTCATTGCTGAATCGGACACTGCTGAGGATTAAACCTCTCTTTTACCACACAAATGCATTGTTTTATTCACACTTCAATTTCTTAGCTACATTTTTTGATTTAATATATACCATTATGGTGCAAATTTGATATGATGTGGTTTAGGCATCCTATTACTACAATGATTGTTGGGTTTGTTATTAAAAGTGTTAGGAAGATCAAAGTATTTTTATAATAGCATAATGTAATTTTGTGCTAGAAATGAATTACTCTATACACTGATCTCATTTTCATTAACAAAATAATATATGTATGATTAAATCTGATAAATGTCTATGAATTTTTGTTTTGTTGATTTAAATTGGTTTTTTTATTATGCCTAAATTTCATATTTATTTCCTTTGATTGGCTGATATCTGTAAAAAAAAAAATTGATTTTTACTTGATATCATGTAAGTACTACTTTATTAATTGAACTGTATATTTTGTTCAGTTATTCTCCCTTTAAGGTAGGATTATTACTATTATTAGTTGTATCATGTCTAATGTACTTGATACCATACCGTGATACATATTTTTATTTTTCAGATAAACGCTAGCTTATTTATATTATTTTCGAGCAATGTTATATTTTCTTATTCAGTTATGCTAATTATGATTCTACAAACTAATTTTGCTGATTTATGACAATTGAATGATGAAAATACTCCTCCCCAACAAACCCAAGCTCATGATTTGATTGAATACGTCGATCCCAAGGATCTTAAGCCTTTTGCTTAACCAGAGACTAATTAAGATCAAGAGTTTGATGCATGATTTGGAATCAAAAGATTGGGTTAAACTATGTGGTGCCCTCAACGATGTAGGGTGTTTTGCAATTTGTCATTCAGAACTTCTGCATCCTCTCTTGTAAGTAACATACTACTTGGAATTTGTGGTTTCTTTTAACTATTACTAGATAATATGAACATAATCTTATCAAGTTCCAACGCTTTACTAGGGAAAATGTGATGTTATTCATGGTGAAATCACTGAAAAATCCAAGAAGTGCTTTGTGCAAAACTGTTACTTTGGCTTCAAACGACATTTTTCGCTTTATTGGTCCTAAACAGATTTCCACATTTGAAATTTTAAAGCTTTTGATCAGTTGGTATGTGCATCCACTCTTGTCCACTTCTACAAAAAGAACAAAAACTTGGGAATCCTTTTTCACTAATGCTTTTAATTAAAATTTGTAATAGCTTTTACAACTACTGCTTAAAGCTTCACAAGGTAAGAAATTTGTATGTGAAGAGGCTCAGAAAGCAATATTAGATTCAATGACATGCCACATCTCCACTGCCATTACTGAAGAAGCTACAAACTTTTGTTCATCATGCAAATCTTCATGTTCATGCTAAAGCTGCTGTTACCATATCAAATTCTTTTCCATTATGGTACCATTTTCATATTAATTTGCATAAAACTAAGGATGAGTATCTGATATATTATATAAAAGTTGATGCTTGTTTAAATAATTAGGATGCTGAAGTTGTGGAAGAATTTGGACTGGGAACTTTGCTAAAAGTTGCAGTTGAGCTTTTGAATGATAAATTGCCAGAGGCTAGAGAGGCTGCAAGAAGTGTTATTAAATCAATTTATATTGGTTATTCATTTGTATAAGATGATTATTATATTATAGAGTCGTCTGAATGTTGCTTGAATATGTATTATATTGTACAATTTAAGTAGCGTTGTAATAGGCTGTCTTTACCCACTAGTAATTGTTGCTTTGTTGTATGCAGAAACTTGGTGTTGCCACACTACATACAAATAAAGCTACTCAAAAGAATTAAACACTGAAAAGAATTAACTAAATAACGTTGAACTCAAAAGATAGACCTAATGATGGGGTTGACAGAACTAACCAAATAACGTGGAGATAAGTATTTTTGTGTATACTAGGATCACTACTTCCAAAGGCTGGCCTATTTTTTCTTCAGTAAACGATTAGGACTTTGCTCTTATTGCTTGGCATGCTATGTATGATATAATGATGTAATATATACATGTTATATGTACGTATATCACAACTTAGAGATTTATGCTTTGAATATTAAATTTAGTTAGTTTAGAGTTGCATGGAGTTGTGCTTGTGCATTTATATTCATAGTTTTCAACGAATAATTAGCAATCATTGCTTTATGAATATTTTTTGAAAAATATATTTCAATTATTTTAATCCTTAATGCTTCAGTTGACAACATAGGTTAAGCACTTTAGCAATAATAAACTTATACATATCAACAAAATTTAATGAATTTTTTATTGAACAATCAAAATTGTTCTCCGTTTCACATTTGAGATGTTATTTAACTTTGTCATAGGCTTTTAGTAATGAGTGTAGTATTGATACCCATATTGGTAAATGAAGGTTAACCAATTGCCATTGTCTATTATCTTCGTGCATTGATGTGTATTGTGCTTTCTATATTTTAATTTAACTTATCACTAAACTACACATCATTTCACAAATGGTTTAGTTTATGATTATATATATAAAACCGCATGTCAATGCATATAATTTTTAATTTAGTTAGTTATAATATGAGGGAATTAGGCACAAGGACAAATTTTGACAAAAATTTAGGCTGAAGGACACAAAGTTTCATTTTTAGGTTGAAGGACAAACTTTGAAAGAAAATTAGACTGAAGAAAAATGATAAATATAGTTAGCATTTTGTACAGTGCAAACATTGTACAAAATGCTAATTATAACTAGCATTATATCCAGTTTTACATTGTACAAAATGCTAGTTGTATTAGCATTGTCCTTCAACCTAAAAATAAAACTTGTTGTCCTTTCAGTCAAAAAATTTATTAAAATTTGCCCTTGTGCCTATTTTCCACGTTATAATATTGTGTTTAATTGAAATTAAAAATTGCATTAACTATCATTTTTCGAGAATATGTCAAAACAATCTGTTTCTTCATCATTGTACGGTTGTACTGGTATAATTATCCGTTAACCTCACAACTATAATAGCTATAATCCTACACGGTTAATTGTACTCTATTGTACCCTATTTGGAAGACTAATGAAATTGAGTTCTTATGTTATCAATGATTAATCCACAATTGACAAGCCACATCTTGTATGTTTCCAGGTTTATTTTTACAACGAAAACAAAACAATCAGTGGACATTATCAGTTCACAACAATAAAATCTATCAACCATAACACGTTAAATACTTAAAACTGCCGGCTAAATTAAAAAAAACAAACAGTTTAACATGTCATTCTAATGAAGAAACATAGCACGTGCACTAACTTATCAAATATAGTGCAATCATCACCTTCTATTTGACGCTGCATTAGCGCATGTCCAAATAGCAAGTTAAATCCAATCGATATTGATGCTGTGTAGATGTTTTTTTTTTTTTTTTGGTTAGGTATATACCCGGTTGAACAGTGATAAATTACGAATTTGGTGTGTTACATTCCAAAAACCAAGCAGAGCAGACCAGATAGGGAGCTCAAACATGAAATATAACTACAATATAAAACCTGCTATTTCTTTGCTATATAATACTTTTACACTTCTATTCTCTAGAGTAGAATAAAATAAACATGGATTAATTATATAAATATTACGATCAAAAGTTAAAACATGCATAAATTTCTAGACCAGGAAGAACAGCTAATCTACTTGTAAGTCATGACATAGTCGATTACTACTGCAAACCAACCACTAAATCAACTTAAAAGAGCTTACGTTACATTTTGCCTATGTAATTCAGCTCCTGTTACAGTAATACGAGTTGAGTGTGAGCTCAAGAGAATCAGCTCCATTTCCATTGTAACAATAGGCAGGCATGTTATAACCATTGTTAGGCTGCATATAGTAATTACACTCATTATTGTTTGAATAATTAGATTGAGGAACAGCAACACCGAACTTCTCCTCTTCCTCCTCCTCCTCTTCTTCCTCTTCCTGAGAGTGAGTTGGGAAGAGTGGGAGCGTTTCAATATTCCTAGTTGACTGTGACACAAATTGGTTATGATCATCTTGAATATAACTGTACATCCACGGCATTGTAACATCATGTTCTATGATGCATCCTTCCCATTCTACACCGTTTGCTCCATTAAAGCAAGCTTCCTGCAATTACAATTTGGCAGCTTTTTTTAAACATTTTTTTCCTTTATGTATTATGTAGAATTAATTGCAATATATGCTACAAAAAACTGAATTAGGAGCTTACTGTAATGCTTCTCTCAAGAAAGACAGGAGAATTATCAGCAGCAAACCCTGCATTTCAATCCATATATGAAAAAAAAAGGTGATAAATTTAAAGACAAATAAAAGAATGATAAACTGGAGCCAAAAGAGAGACCATAGGCATCGTTGAGATTAGTGAGAGTAGAATTGGAGTTGGAAATCTCCATAGCAAGTTTCATCTTTTGCCTCTCTCTAGCCTTGTGGTTTTGAAACCAGTAGAAGACATTCTTTCCTTCTATTTTTCCATACTGCCTCAGCTTTGAAGAAATTCTCTGAATTTGTTCAGAAGTTGGTGATCTAACTCCTTGGTTGTAGTACAAATCCTTTAGTATTCGTATTTGTTCAGGTGTTGGTATCCACCTTGTGCTAGATTGTCTTCCATATAATTGAGCATCCATTTGAATGGAATTATAGTATATGATAATATGATATGATCAAGGTAAACTGTAGAATATGATAATATGTAAGTGGGGGTATGTGTAAAATAGTGGTACTGCACTTATATATACATGCAGAACAAACCATATGGTTACGTATGATATTTTTATTTTTATACCACTGGTCAAGAAAGATTGTTTAATTCTAAAAAGGTTTATGAAAAAAGTAGAAAAGAGGATCAAAAGAAAATCTTACGGACGTTGATAGATAGAAATATTGAAAAGGGGGACAAAAGAGAAGTGTAGAAAGCTAGGGATCAGGAAAAGGAATGCTATGCCTTGTATCAGTGAATAAACATGCATTTCCTAATCATTACATCTGAAGCAGTACAGTTCAGATTGAAAGCGAAGCAGACCTTTTTTTATTAGTAAATTTAAATGTTCCCATTCTTTTCTATCACCTTTGAGAGTACACTGTGTTAGATTTACGCCCTTCTTAAAGAGTGAACACGCACCATTCAAAAATACATCCACTGTTAACAATCAGTATGATTTGTTCACTTTTCGGTGACTAATTTGAACTGAACTCGTGACGACTGAATAGAAGCTGATGAGTATAACGACGAAGTCTTCGCCATTATAAGAAGTCTTCGTCATTATAAGCTTATAACAGCGAAGACTTCGCAGTTATAAAATACAACATTTAATAGAAAAGTAAGCCTTAACGCATCTACAACATTTTCAATGTCAAATACAACATTTGGAGAAGTTAGAAACTATAACCTCTTAAATTTTCAACGAATAAGGAACCGAGCACTTGTTCAACAGAAGTATAGAATTTAAGTGCTTGTTAAACAAACGTGTGCTTCTGTATGTTTGTTAACACAGGAGCAAAATGTTTTCCCAACAAACTTCGATTTCTTGTACTGAACTTAAAACTAACACTTGTTCCATATACGTTCAAAATTTAGATGTCAATACGAATACGTTTTCTGAACTAATTAAGCTGATTTTTTTTACCGATTACAAAACATACACGGCCTTCTCCTTCGGAGAGTGATTTGGAGTTATATTCTATAACGGTATACCTTTGTTTGAGATGTTATTAATTAGTCCATCATGTTATGAAATTTTATTCTATGAACAGTGGTCTTTTAGCTGTTATTAAGATTGTGTTTGTTTGCGAAATGAAATGTACACATGAAATGAGCCTTTAAAAGGAGTACGAGATTTTAATGTTTTGTGAAAAGAAAATTTGTTTTTGTGTTACCAAAATGACATTTTAGAAGGGACATGGAGGTAAGTAGAGAATGGTAGTTTATACCATGCTAATTTTGATCCAATCTTCCCAATTGATAACTTTGATTTGTTTGTTTCAAACGGGTAAAACGATTGGTACCACCTTAGACGCGTCTGACGTTCAATGTAATGCGATATGAAATGCTGACACGTCCAACTGACCGCCAATGTGAAATGTACGAATATCGTAAGGAAACACATCCTAACTTTCAACTCCTGGCTATAGAAATTTACCATGAATACGATGTAATTACCGATGGAGCTCTAAATTTTGGACAATTGTCTTATCTCCATTTGAGTTCGAGATTCAAAAATGTCTGTCCTCGATTTTTTTACTGGAACACAAACTTAAACAAAAAAATAATGTACCGAATTTTAGGATCAATGCATATTTGTTAAGGGGTTTACAGTTTTACCGGAAGGTGAACGTTTGAGGTAATATCCGGTTTTTGTGAGTTAAAATTAAACAAATATTTTAAAGGCTTTTCCTTTTAAGCCGAAGAGTTTCATAGCCAAGTGAAGAAATAATGGAAGCATAAAAGAGCGAGTAGGAGATGAAATGAGTGATTGATGGATTGAATAGAATATAATAGATCAATAGATATTGCACGGCTAGGCAAAATGCATAGGAAGTGGTTGTAGGTTGAAATTGTTGAGGAGAGAGATATCCCTCTGTCTCCTCGGGAACATTTTCTACTTGTGATCATTGCTTTATTGACTACGGCTGCTACATTTCTATCATCATTAACTTGTTCATCGTTTTCATATATAGAAGTATATTACTACAGTTTCTACATTCACTTACCAACATACTTTCAAACTTACGTGACAGGAATATTAAAAGCGTTCAGTTTGTACACCTCATAAATCCGGTTTTCTAAAACTGAATGAAGACGGATGCCATAAATGGGGTGAAACTAAGAAATAAGGTTCCGCTCTTTGAAAAGCGAGCGAAAAATTTAAACAAGATATTTAAATCGACGTTTAGTTATGCAAAAATGTTATTTAAGGAGATTATTTGAACTGTGAAATTTAATTTAATTGATTTATAGTAAATTAATTTTTTGTTTTAATTGTGTGATATGCGTTTAATGAAAATGAAATAAAAGTAAAAAATCGAAATACGTTCAAATTAATTAAAATACCTTAAAAAATAAAACAATATAATGCACAAAAAATACAACAGAACTACATAATTTTGAAAATCCTATTTGTTGGCACCACTTTTGTTTATCAGATATGTTTGGTGCTTTTTGCGAGCCGTTTTTCCGCAACCGCTGAGAAGAACCAATTTTTTGCTAACTAGTCGTTAAGAACATTGAATACCTCTTTATTATCGAATTGCAAAAAAATTATCAATACTTCACCAAAATGGATTCTTCTTCTTCTTCAATACGTTGAAGGCAAGCAACCATATTTGCGTAGTTTACAAATTTTCTGTGAAATCTACGCCGAATGTGTTGTTATCTATGTTCAAACTGTCTATACCCGTGCGAGATTTTTTCATTTGTCTCTCGTGCATTCGGTCAATGATCTCGTATAGATTCTTATTAGTTTCTCCATGACATCTTCTCGGACTACAATGGTTCTACATTTCAATAGAATCTGAGTAAGGTTGGACGTTCAATTGTGTGGGCTCTTTAGGACTGATATTTTTAAAATTCAAAATTCCAAAAGAATGGAAAATATTTCCAAATACACGCGCGCACACAGTGTAAATACGAAAAAAAATATACACGAAAATGTAAAAATATACTTGAATAGCTATTCGATTGACAGATAAAATTATTGATTTGTCGGATCGAATGTGTAGAATTGGAGGTGATGAATGTGGAATATATAGAAGGAAAATGAGAAGGGAGAAGGAGTAGCCTTCGGTTGGGAGGGTGCGTGTCTACGCGTCTGACGTGCCCGACACCAACGTATATTCTCTTTCCAATGTATCCAACGGGCTTTGTTGGGAGAGAATCATTATCGCGTCAGACGCATTGATGGTAACGATCCAAAAAACATGCGAAAGGTAACTAATGCTAATCCTACTCATTTCACGGTTGCCGGTTTTTCTTGCTCGCTTGTATTTTTGACGCGAACTTCAAAAATGTGAATAGCGCATGCAGTCATCGTTGCTTTTCCCTTCATATGACGAAAATTGTTTGTTTGCAGTCCACGCGTCGGACCATAGTTTTAAAGATCGAACTATGCATTAAACTATACTGTGATGCTTGTCAAATGTTCAAATGGTCGAATCGGTTAGGCCATTGAAATTGCGACCATTATAAATGTTATATATGTTTAGAATAAACCCGAAATCATTAGACTAAACACAAAATAAATATAAACTTTGTTGTCAATAAATAAACAGCCAGAAAATATAAAAGAAACGAGAATTTATAGCGCAAAACTGGTACATTTCATCTTCGATACGCTAATCATCTGTTAGAATGCGGATTAAGGATCTTAAGGCTAGAATTAACACTAGAGGGGGGTGAATAGTGTTTTAAGAAATTTGTTAATCTTTTTGAATTTCTCTTAATTTGTTAACAATTAATACACTAATCTGACACAGATATGAACACAGAATCAAACGCAGATGCAAATATAAAGTAAAAACAGTAAAGGAAAGAACACACCAGATTTTATACTGGTTCGGAGTTACCCTACATCCAGTCTCGCAACACAAGTACGGATTTCCTTTCAAAAACAATTCTTACAAATACAACCCTCGATTTCAAGGCTACGAGGTACACCGCTCCAGATTCATAATCCACTGGGTAGAGATACTTGATTTCCGGGGCAACAAGTTCACCCAATTGATTTTCAAGGCTACAATCACACCTTTTCTCGCTTGATAGATTACAAAAAGTCTATAACTCAGATTAGCACTTGGATCTTGTAGAGATAGTGGAGAGAATCAAAACCAGAAATTATCTAGTTAGATTCGATATTGATTTCGGCAGAGTAATGGTGTAATTTGTAAATAAGAAAGTGGAGAAGAAGAAGAGAAGTTAAATCAGAGAAAAAAGTGATTAAAATTCGTTGAAAACACCCTTTATTTATAGTAGATCAATAGTCATGTCCATTGGTGAAGGGATGTGGCGAATAGACACTTCTTTTTAAAAAACAATTTAACTGTCACCATGTCGACAGGGGTACATGTGACCATGTCGACATGCCCTTGTATTTTTTAGTGATTTGTTTTTCTTTGAAAATAATTTCTATATTATATTATACTTATATTTAAACTTTAAAATATACTTATATATAGTTATAATACATAAATAACTATAGAGAACAATATTAAAATATATATAATAATTTTCTATACTTTTATATTTAAATCTTAAGTATAAATATATAAAACAGCTAAATATATTAATATCAGAATTATAGTTTAAAAACTTAGGATAATAATTTAAAATCAAAGATATTTAAAATTAAGGATATTTAAAACTAAGGATATTTTTTAGGCTAAAATATATGGAAAAACCAGGACAGATGATTTTGGTTTTAAACAGGAATATTTAAAATCATTTTGAAAAACAAGCTATATATTTTGAAAATCATTTTGAAATAAAAGTAAGTGGATACAAAAAAGATGTTCCATTAGATTTTTCGTAGGTTCCATCCTACTTAGGGTTCCATCCCTTTAACGAGCACAAAGTGGATTCCATTCCACGAATAAAATAGATTTTAAGATGCCAGTGCCTTTCTATGAGTTTTAACAATATTCCTAACTATATAACTTATCTTGGAAACTTGAACTCTTGAAATTCTTGATACTCATGAGTCTTGAATCATGATATCTTCAATCTTTGATCTTGAATCTTTATACTGTACAGTTCTTCATTCTTTAGTACCTGCAAACATATCTATATATATCTACACAATAATGTTAGTATTATATATTTTATAATCTAATTCTAAGTAAGGTTGTTGTCATCAAAACCAACTCCTCAGGAACTAACAATCTCCCCCTTTTTGATGATAACAACCTTTGTTTATAAAATATCACTTCTATCCTAATACTTATAATAACTCCCCCTTAATCTATGCCTAACTATCCTATTTTATACTTCTCCCCCTTTGTCATCAACAAAAAACCATATAACTCCATAATTATAATACTATATAACTCTATATAACTCCCCCGAAACTAAGACTACATTACTTGTGATTATAATGATAGTAATATCATACATAATCAATACTTAACTTTAAACTAAACTCTTAATAACTACTTTTCTGAACTAATAAACTATATATTCAAAAGATACGAGAATATACGAATAAGAGAACACAATTTATTATATAATGTTATATTTACATGTGTGTAAACTATGTAAACAAATATACATGTGTTTTTAATATAAACAACTATATATACAACGATACAAACGAAAGAATGAAAGAACACCAAGGAGTATTCTTGACAATAGGATACCTATGAATCGAACAATTAGGATAGTGGAGATAGAAGTTTCCACGCTGTTCGACAAGGTTTCCATCCTTATCAAAACATACTTCACCAACGCAAACTACGGTGTCGTCGTCTTCAACTTGCACTTCATGAACAGGTGCATCCTCTTCTTCCAAGGGTGCTTCTTTGCTGTCCTCTTGTGTATGGTCACTAGAAGACTCTTCTTCGATCAAGATCGGGTTCGCTTGGTTATCCATTAGGAACTTCTGCAAATTTCTAAGGATTCGACCTTGCTTCTCCTGTTCTTTACTCATCCGAATTTGTTTGACTTGAATCTCAGTCACCATTTGCAGAATATCCTCTGCAGTATCCTCTAATTTATCACATGAGCGTGAATGGAGCGTTGAAGAGGGACGGGAGTAGGAGAGTGAAATGAGAAAGTCGAGTTTATGTTTGAATTTGATGGAGAAGCCATTATTTTCTTTGTTTCAGAAGTTAAACCAGAAGAAAATGAGAGAGAATGAAGAGAAAGTCGAAATATGGAAGAATATATAACCAACTTTTCGAATTTTGGTGGGAATTTTAATTTTCAAAAAATACCGTTATATGTCGACATGGTGGGATATGGGGTTGTCGACAGGGGTATTTTAATTTTGGCTTCTAATTTATTTTTAATTTATTTAATTATACTTGTTATATATTTATGTTTTATATTTCAGTTATTGAACAAATACCTAATTCTCTTCTTAATTTAGTAAATATAGATTCATTTAATGGTTTTGTTAAGATATCAGCAGTTTGATTCTCAGAGTTTATATATTCGAGAGTAATTACTTCTTTAGTTATATTATCTCTAAGAAAATGATGTCGAATATCGATATGTTTAGTTCGAGCATGATGAGTAGGATTTTTAGATAAATTTATTGCACTAGTATTATCACAATAAATTGGCGATTTTGAGATATTTAATCCAAAATCTCTTAAGGTTTGTTGCATATATATTACTTGAGAACAAGCCAAAGCAGTAGAAATATACTCTGCTTCAGTTGTTGATAGAGAAACTGTATTTTTCTTTTTACTAAACCAGGAAACCAGAGAATGTCCCTAAAAGTGACAAGTTCCACTTGTACTTTTTCGGTCTGATTTACATCCAGCAAAGTCAGCATCACAGTATGATATTAAATCAAATGAATCATTTTTAGGATAAAATAAGCCATAATCAGAGGTGTGTTTAATATATCTTATGATACGTTTTATAGCTTTTAAGTGAGTTTCTTTAGGATGAGATTGATATCTTGCACAGAGACATACACTATTAATGATATCAGGTCTACTAGCAGTGATATAGAGCAATGATCCGATCATTCCTCTATACAACTTTTGATCTATATCTTTCGAGAGATCTTCTTTACTTAGATATTCATTGGTTGTCATGGGAGTAGGTTTTCCACTCGCAGTAGTCAAACCAAATTTATTAACTAGTTCTTTAGCATATTTTTCTTGACTAATAAAAATACCATTATCTAACTGTTTTATTTGCAATCCTAGAAAGAAGTTTAATTCACCCATATGACTCATCTCAAACTCTTTTGTCATTATTTCAGAAAATTCTTTATTCATTTCGAAGTTAGTTGAACCAAAAATGATATCATCTACGTATACTTGAACTAGTTGAATATCATTTTTATTTCTTTTAATAAAAGGAGTATTATCTATTTTACCAATTTCAAAATTTGATTGTAATAAATAAGATCTTAGTCTATCATACCAGGCTCTAGGAGCTTGTTTTAGACCATATAAAGCTTTCTTAAGTTTGTACACATGGTCTGGTAATTTTTCATCTTCAAAAAGTGGTGGTTGTTCAACATATACTTCTTCTTTTACAAATCCATTTAAAAATGCACTTTTAACATCCATTTGAAATAATTTGAAATTATTATGATTTGCGAAAGCAAGTAGAATCCTAATGGCTTCTAATCTTGCTACAGGAGCAAAGGTTTCGTCACAATCTATACCTTCTTCTTGACAATAACCTTGGGCGACTAATCGTGTTTTATTTCTAACGACCTCACCTTGTTTATTCATTTTATTTTTATAGACCCATTTAGTTCCAATTATAGTTTTATCTTCAGGTCTAGGAACAAGTTCCCAAACTTCATTTCTAGTGAATTGATTTAATTCTTCTTGCATAGCCAAAATCCATGAATCATCAATTGATGCTTCTTTAGTATTTTTGGGTTCAATAGATGATATAAATGCTACATTACTCATTTTACTTAGTTGATTTCTAGTTGTAACAATAGATTGCATATCTCCTATTATATTTTCAATAGGATGATCTTTTAAAAGTTTAATCCTTTTATTAGGATGATTAATTTCATTATTAATTTCGGTTGATTCCTGATTTTGATTAGTTAAATCTTCTTCATCATTTGTAATTTCAAAATCTTTTAAATTTTCATCAAACGAAACATGCATTGTTTCTTCGATGGTGTTAGATCTTAAATTAAAAACTCTATAAGCTTTACTTCTATTAGAATATCCGATAAAGATTCCTTTGTCGGATTTAGGATCAATTTTATCCAAATTATCTTTTGTTATTTAAAATAAAGCATTTACTTCCAAAAATTCTGAAGTATGATACCTTAGGTTTCTTTCCATGAAGAAGTTCATAAGGTGTCTTATCAGTTAAAGATCTAATTAAAATTCTATTCAAAATTTAACAGGCGGTAGCAACAGCTTCTGCCCAAAAGTGTTTTGGTAAATTACTATCTGAAAGCATAGTTCTCGCACACTCTTGTATTGTTCTATTTTTACGTTCAACTACTCCGTTTTGTTGTGGAGTCCTTGGAAATGAGAAATTGTGAGTTATTCCCTTTTTATTGCAGAATTCCTCAAACTTTTCATTTTCAAATTCACCACCGTGATCACTGCGAATAGTTATAATTTTTAAAGATAATTGATTTTGAATCCTTTTTGTAAAGTTCTTAAAACATTCAAAAGTATCACTTTTATGTTTCAAAAATATTGTCCATGTAAATCTAGAATAATCATCTACAATTACAAAAACATATTCACTATGATTTATTGACTGAATTTGAGATGGACCAAATAAATCAAGATGAAGTAACTCAAGGGGTTTTGAAGTTGAAATCATATAGGAACTTTTTCTAAGCTTTCCTAATTGACATGCATCACATAAACTATCTATTTTAAAATTCATTTTAGGGAGGCCTCTTACTAGATCATGTTTTGACAGTCTAGATAAGAGTTTGAAATTCAAATGTCCAAATCTCTTATGCCAAATCCAAGGGTCACTTGTATTTTCCAAAAGACATAGGTTATCATTTGAAACTTTCATACTAAGAATATAAATATTCTTTTTCCTAATTCCCTCAAATATTATGGTTGAGTTATTATCTTCAATATGACATTTATCTTTTTCAAATTTAATCTTATATCCTTTATAACAGAGTTGACTAATACTTAGTAGATTGTGTTTTAGATTCTTAACTAGCAAAACATTAGTAATAATAGTAGTTTCAGAGTTACCGACATTGCCGATGCCAATCACGTATCCTTTCGAGTTGTCTCCAAAGTTAACCAGTCCTCCGTCTTTGTATATAATATTATTCAGCATATCCGGATTACCAGTCATGTGTCTAGAGCATCCACTATCAAGTATCCACTTATACCTTTTGATCTGCACAGATTGTCCATTGTGGATTGATTCCTTAATACCCATAAAGCATCTTTCCTGCACATTATAAAATTTGGGTAGACAACTAGAATTTGAATAACATTCATATGCAGACTCATCGAACAATGATGATTTAAACAATTCTAAACTAGTTTTAACAGATTTTTCAAAAATAGCCATTTTAAAACTTTTCAAAATTCAGATTATGAAACTTTTGAAAACAAAGCTCTGATACCAATTGTTAGAATGCGGATTAAGGATCTTAAGGCCAGAATTAACACTTGAGGGGGGTGAATAGTGTTTTAAGAATTTTTTTAATATTTTTGAATTTATCTTAATTTGTTAACAATGTATACACTAATCAGACACAGATATGAACACAGAATCAAATGCAGATGCAAATATAAAGTAAAAGCAGTAAAGGAAAGAACACACCGGATTTTATACTGGTTCGGAGTTACCCTACATCCAGTCCCGCAACACAAGTACGAATTTCCTTTCAAAAACAATTCTTACAAATACAACCCTCGATTTCAAGGCTACGAGGTACACCGCTCCAGATTCACAATCCTCTGGGTAGAGATACTTGATTTCTGGGGCAACAAGTTCACCCAATTGATTTCCAAGGCTACAATCACACCTTTTCTCACTTGATAGATTACAAAAAGTCTATAACTCAAATTAGCACTTGGATCTTGTAGAGATAGTGGAGAGAATCAAAACCAGAAATTATCTAGTTAGATTCGATATTGATTTCTGCAGAGTAATGGTGTAATTTGTAAATAAAAAAGTGGAGAAGAAGAAGAGAAGTTAAATCAGAGAAAAAAGTGATTAAAATTCGTTGAAAACACCCTTTATTTATAGTAGATCAATAGTCATGTCCATTGGTGAAGGGATGTGGCGAATAGACACTTCTTTTTAAAAAACAATTTAACAGTCACCATGTCGACAGGGGTACATGTGACCATGTCGACATGCCCTTGTATTTTTTGGTGATTTGTTTTTCTTTGAAAATAATTTCTATATTATATTATACTTATATTTAAACTTTAAAATATACTTATATATAGTTATAATACATAAAAAACTATAGAGAACAATATTAAAGTATATATAATAATTTTCTACACTTTTATATTTAAATCTTAAGTATAAATATATAAAACAGCTAACTATATTAATATCAGAATTATAGTTTAAAAACTTAGGATAATAATTTAAAATCAAAGATATTTAAAATTAAGGATATTTAAAACTAAGGATATTTTTTAGGCTAAAATATATTGAAAAACCAGGATAGATGATTTCGGTTTTTAAACAGGAATATTTAAAATCATTTTGAAAAACAAGCTATATATTTTGAAAATCATTTTGAAATAAAAGTAAGTGGATACAAAAAGATGTTCCACTAGATTTTTCGTAGGTTCCATCCTACTTAGGGTTCCATCCATTTAACGAGCACAAAGTGGATTCCATTCCACGAATAAAATAGATTTTAAGATGCCAGTGCCTTTCTATGAGTTTTAACAATATTCCTAACTATATAACTTATCTTGGAAACTTGAACTCTTGAAATTCTTGATACTCATGAGTCTTGAATCTTGATATCTTCAATCTTTGATCTTGAATCTTTATACCGTACAGTTCTTCATTCTTTAGTACCTGCAAACATATCTATATATATCTGCACAATAATGTTAGTATATATATTTTATAATCTGATTCTAAGTAAGGTTGTTGTCATCAAAACCAACTCCTCAGGGACTAACATCATCTTCTTCTTCTTCCATCAAAATCCATATCCAAGTTTCAAAATCATAATCAGACTAATTTAAACACTAAAAATAATAGGCATTAAAAAATCAAAACGACAGTTCTCTATGGAATGAAGCGGTTCTAGGATGTCTAATCATGGTTTAGTGAAATTCTGGGTTTGGAAACCTTTGGTCAACCATGGCCAATGACTAGGTGTTCCAAACATTACATCCGATTTCGTTCGACGCATCAAACTTCAATGGCCCATTTCCACTTAATCCTTATGTAATCCCACCACACTTGTTTCATAATTACAACCTTGTTCTTACTCTTCACACATTTTCTCCTCATTTTCCTAGCTATCAATTTCAGATTGTAATTCGTAGCCGAATCTATTATGTCGAAATGTGAGGGGCAAGTGGTGATGATCACCCTGTGGTATGTGCTAGTGCCCTTGATGGGCACTCTTGGAACCGCCAATGCTAGTAAAAGCCCAGATCTCCCTTGTTGGTTGTCATTTAGTCGCCCCTTACTTCGCTCGAGGGCGACAACTGGGAGGCGACCTCTAGGGAGGGGTCAACCGGGATAAGGCGACCTCTAGTGAGCTTCTCCATTGTGGGAGCCAATATATTAATTATGGAGAGTGGGCAAAGATTGGAGCAGCTCCTAATCGAAACCCGAGGGTAGTAGCAAAGCTAGCCACGGGAGTCACAGGAGAGGCAAACGAAGGAAGCGTAGCTGAGAGGAAGGTCATTTCTAGGGAGGTATATTTCGAGGCGACACCTTCATGAGGTCCACTTTCGTTCAGGCTCTAGTGAGGTAGCATAGCTCTAATAATTCGACAGTGAAAGACTAACGGACTTGATCGTAATAAACAAATATTATAATGGAAGAAAACTCATAAATACATTGATCACATTTCTACTTACACAGACATGCATTGGGTTACCAATATTATGTTCAAAAATCAAGTAACACAATTTTTGTTTATTTTAATGTTGTTCAAAATGTTGTTCTCTTAATGCAAGAAGATATAATTAAACAGAACGATCCATTATTTAAACTTGTACCACAATAAATTAGAAGTTCTAACTAATATTATCCCGTTATAAGAAATAAATGGAGCTACAGATGGTACACACAAGCATACTTAACTAGTAACATCGTAAACAATTTTTTGGACGAAAAAGGATATGCCACCCAAAATGTTTTGGTTGTGTGTTCGTTTGACATGACATTATCATATATCATAGCCTGTTGGTAATGAACTGCACAAGATAGTAAAGTATATATTTAGATAATAAACAACAGAGACTCAAACTTTCCACATCTTCCACCATATCAGTACTCTTTAGTTTATTTAGGACATCCCTTAATAGATGGTTATATACACTACAAAAACAAAGATATTTACCAATGCCATAATATACTCCTGCCCCCACATCAAGGATAAGAGTTAGTTGGCGAACGGTCAACTCATGTCCTATTTAGTTTATATTCCTATCCCCACATCAAGGGCAAGAGTTAATTGGCATCCATCTCTGTGTGCCAAGGATGGTTGAACTTTGAGGGTTCGATCGTGGACTGTGGGAGTTTGGTTAGCAAAATTGGTATCCATCTTTGGGTGCCAAGAATGGTTGAACTCCGAGGGTTCGATCGTTGACTGTGGGAGTTTGGTTGGCACCTAACTCCGGGTACCTACAAACGTGTATTATACATATGCAGATTCATTCAAGTCAGTCGTATTTCACGATTATTAAGCTATGTAAAGATAGAGACATATCCAGAGAGCCATTTCGTTTATTGAAAATGGATAATGACCGGTTTTGTCTTATGACATGGATTTATAAATTTATTTCTAAGTGAAATAGCATCGTAAGTGCTTGCGATTCAATGTCCTCGGGAACAAGATCCCGTCAATCGTTGCTTGCCTGAAAGTGCCATCTCCAAGATTTTTCTCTATTGCATATGGACCTTCCCATGTTGGACCTAAGTTTTTAGGGCTTGGGAAGATTCGTCCGAAAACCAGGTCGACAATCTCAAAGGTCTAATTCTGGACCTTGGCATTGTAATATCGGGCGACTAGGTTTCGGTGTGCAGCTGCTCTCAAGTCAGCTTCGCCTCGCTTCTCATCGATCATGTCAAGAGATTCCAGAAGGATTTGTTCATTTCTCCATGGATTGTAGTGCGATGAGAAGGTATTTCCAATTCAACTAGAATCATAGCCTCTGATCCGTAGGCTAAGGCGAATGGAGATAGGCCAGTCGCTGACTCGTGGGTCGTCCGATAAGCCTAAAGTGCTAATGGAAGTTCATCAACCCACATACCCTTTGCCTTATTCAATCGCTTCTTGAGAATGGGCTTGATAATCTTGTTTACAGCTTCAACTTATCCATTCGTCTAAAGGTGTGCCACCGCAGCAAACCTCTTTTCTATGCGACATCGGCGGAAGTAATCCTTAAACTCAATGCTATCAAACTGGATTTCGATATCGGTAATGAATGCTCATGGAACTCCAAAACAACAAATGATATTTCGGACCAAGAAGTTGATTACTTTCTTTGTGGTAATCGTAGCTAATGGCTCCGCCTCGGCCCATTTGGTGAAGTAATCAACTGCAACGATTGCGTACTTCGCACCCCCTTTAGATATCAGCAATACACCAATAATATCAATTCCCTAGAGCGCTAATGGCCAGGGACAGATCATTTGAGTAATTTCCATCGGTGGGGCTCTCGAAATCTTAGAAAACCTCTAGCACTTATCACACTTCCTAGCATAATCAGCTGTGTCTTAGTTGATGGTTAACCAGAAGTACCCATAGCAGAGAATCTTCTTCACTAGGGTTTGCCCCCAGTGTGGTCTCCACAATCCCTTTCATGCACTTCACTCAGGACTTGTTTAGCCTTGTCGTTAGCGAAACATCGTAGTGGTGAGATAGAGTGTCCTTTCCTATAAAGCGCTCCTTGTTGAAAAATGTATCTCAAAACTTGGTGAAGGAGCTTCCATCGTTCGCTCTTCCTGTCCAGAAGGATTCTTCTCTACAAATAATTCTTTATGGAAGTCATCCATGACTCCATCTAATGCTCGGCCTCCAAGATCCAATGACATCCATATGGTCGATGCTCGAAGTCGACAATACTTCCATCGGAACTAGGCCCATAAGTTGTGCATCTTCTGAACCGGCTAGCTTGGCGAGTGAGTCGGCCTTTGTATTTTCTTCTCTGGGAATATGCGTTATTGTGTAATATTCAATGTCATTGAGCAGCTCAAGGGTCTGGTTTAAATAAGGAGCTAGCATCGCTCCTTTGGCCTGAAACTCCTTCCTAACTTGACATACCACCAACAAGGAATCGCAAAAGATGTGCAAAGTTTTAACTACCAGTTCCTTGGCAATTAGTCCCACAATCAATGCTTCATACTGTGCATTGTTGTTTGGTGCAGGCAAGTCGAGTCTCAAGGAATAACAGGTTGAAAGTTCCTCGAGAGTGAAAAGTAACACTACGGCATTGGAATAATGTTCGTTTGATGCACCGTCCGTGTACATCATTTGCCCAGCATATTGCTCACCACTACTCTCCAAGTATCATCTCGTGCAGTGAATTCAGCTATGAAATCCGCCAAAGCTTGACCCTGGATAGCTCTTCGAGGCTGATAGGTTATATCATAGTGGCTCTATTCAATTTCCATTTTAGCAGCCTTCCAGAAGTGTCAGGTCGTTGCAAGACATTTCGTAGAGGCTGGTCGATAAGAACTTTGATCGGATGAGCCTGAAAGTAGGGATGGAGCTTCCTTGAAGCAATCAACAGGTAGTATGCGAGCTTTTTCCCAGCTTCGGGTAATTTCTTTCTTCACCTGTTAACCGTTTACTAATGCAATAGACCGATCGTTGGATGCTAGATTCCTCTCGAATGAGTGCGGTGCTTAACACATGCACTCACACTTCTGATTCCAAGTGAAGTTCCTTTTGCCCTTTGGACTTTTTTCCCTGGTTAAATACGTCAAATCAAGGGATGCATTTGTCTGTGGCTCTGGAGATGAATTCGACTCAGTGCAGTGACCTTTCCATTCAGGCTCTGGACCTCCTTGATCATCTTCAAGGCCTCGATGCTTCTCAAGGTCTGGATCATTTTGGGATTAGTTTCGATCCCATGGGAGTTCACAATGAAGCCTAAGAATTTCACTAACGTAACATCGAATGAGCATTTCAAAGGGTCTAGCTTCATCTCGTATTTCCGAAGAACGTTGAACATCTCAGCCAAACCATCAACGTATCCTCCCGATCGTCATGACTTCACGAGTATGTCATCCACATAGACTTCCATCGACCATCTGATCTGGTCTTTGAACATCCTGTTTACCTGCCTTTGGTAAGTTTCTCTAGCATTCTTTAGTCCAGAAGGCATGACCAGATAGTAGTACTGTCGTAGATCGTTTTAATTGTGTCCAGAGTACGTGTTCATGAATGAATGCAATTCATCTTCGGGTGTTAAGTTCATCAACTAATCAATCCTTGGAAGTGGGAAGCTGTCCTTCGAGCATGCCCTATTCTGGTTAGAATAGTCAACACGTGCCCTCTACTTCCCGTTTGACTTTTCACCAGGACCGGATTTGATACCCACTACGGGTATAAAGCATCGTGGATGAAGCCATTGTCCTTCAGCTTCTCCACTTCTTCTTTGAGTGTAGCTGATCTCTTAAGACCCAAGCTGCGGCATTTCGATTTCACAGGAACACATTTGGTATTTATGTTCAATGCATGGCTCGCTATCTCCGGCGAGTCCCACATATGTCAGAGTGTCTCTAGGAAAACACATCCAGGTTCGCCCGGAGAAAACCAACCAACTCCTTCATTATTTCACATCGAGTTGTGAACAACCTTCAGGACCCGTGTTGGATCATCCTGGCTGACCAGAACATTGATCGTTAAATCGACGAGAGTTGCTTTTTCATTTAGGGGCCCTTTTCGTGGATCCATATCCTTATGGAATCGACTGTGCTGCCCGAGCTAGTGCTCAGGCATTGGATGCTATCCGTCTAAACCCTTGATGCAGAGAGTACCCTTTACACCTTTTCCTTTCTCTCTTCGCCTCCCCTCTCTTAGCTCGGCGATATAACATTCACGGCCAAGCACTTTATCTCCATGGGCTACTCCCATACCGTTCTCCATAGGAAATTTAAGCGTCAAACACCAAGGAGCTATAGACGCTCTGAACACAACTAGGGTTGATCGGCCCAAAAATGCATTGTAAGTGGAGTAAATATCCAACACCACAAAAGGTACGGCCCACACTCATCTACGGTCGCCTCTCCCAGCACCACCGGTAATTCCACATACTTGAGTGGCTCCGTAGCTGTCTCGTTAAATCCCCGTATCCGAGATTTACACAGTTTCAAGTCCTTGCCCTACAGAGGAATCTGGTCGTAGGCTTTTTTGAATAGAAAGTCGACCAACCTCCCATAGTTAACCAGCACCATTCGTACAATAGAAGGGCCAATCGAGGCTATTATAACCAATGGTCAATCTTCGAGGCTTCCACCCCATCACATCTCTGTTTCGGAAAACAATGTCATTGGTCATGGTATTGAACTGTTTTGCCGAAGCTCCATCCTCTACTTCCAAACAGCTCTCATTCTCGGTATGTCTCAAAGCACCAACATACATATCCATTTCATTTAAACTGCTATCGGTTGGTTGCGGTCCACCAATGATTGTTTTATCACCAAAAGTTTTTCAAGCCCCCTAGGCTCCATACCACTAGGACTAGCTTACTCCCATTAGGAAGACAATCCAAAAGGGCTAGAATTTCATTGCCCGCAATCCTGCGAGGATTTCACAAACTGCTGTAATTTCTTCTTTCGAATCAGCTCCTCAATCATATCACGCAAGTGCTTGCATTCATTGTTATTATGACTGTGGTCTTATGAAACTTGTAGAACTTACCAGATCTCTTTTCCTTCTCTGTTGAATCCCTTAGAGCCAGCTTCCTGTACTGGTCAGTACCATGAGTTGCCAGATAGATATTCTCGATTGAGTTATTTAATTCAGTATAATTGTCAGACTTAGGAATCTTAGGATGATTCCTATTATCAGGATTGCGCTATCTGGCCCAATTTTCATTTTGTTTTTGACCACCGCTCTTGTTGCCAACATTTACATCCATATTCCCGGAACTCCCTCCGGATTATTTTACAGCAATTTTGCTCTGTATCACTTTAGTTGAACTCCCAGCCTCACCTCTTCCGGGACAATTGTGTGCCTCCTCCCGACGTAGGAACTGATTATCCTTTCTGTAGAAAATACCCATCGTCGATGGGGGTTTCATTTCCAACCATCTCCTGTAGTCGGTCTCGGGATGAATCCCCCTAATCAATGCCATCAATACTATGTCATCATTGGGATTTGTTACTTCCGTCATAGTTGTAGGCTCAAGAAATCCTTTAACGACTCTCCTGCTCCCTGGAAGAGGTTTGATAATGACATCACATCTTTCTGACGTATAGTGTGTAAATGGAATTGATCCAGAAATTTTCCCGACAATTCAGCAAAAGACAATATGGATCTCGATAGGGACCGAGTGAACCACATCGTTGCTACTCCCTTTAGGAAAATTGGAAAGAAACGGCATATAATGGCATCAGATGCTCTAGCTAAGTCCACATGCTACTTGTACTTCATCAAGTGCTGCCTTGGATATGTCTTTCCACTGTACAGTGACATTGTTAGCATTACAAACCTCTATGGATAATTTATATGTAGAATATTCTCAGTAAACGAATTCCGACTAGGAGAAGTACCCCACTCATCATTGCTTCTAAATCGGTTTTCACTTACAAGTCTCTTGACCATATCTTCCAAGTACTCTGGGTCTATAGGTTTGACTGAACGATAGTAATTAGGGTCTGCTCTGTGTGTTCGGCTCAGCGAACGCTCTCGGGTAGGCTCTCGATACATAGGCTCTCCAGACTTAAGAAGATCAATTCTTCCAGCTGTCCCCCCCCCCGTTTGATTCCCGTACTCTGTATTATTAACATTAGCTTGATCGAAATGAAACCTGTAACGACCTGCCATTTTGGACCATTCAAATCGACAATAAATTCACACATGCCGGACTTGAATAATTCAAAACAATAGATTGTAAATAAAATTTGGCAAAACTTAGAATATACAGTAAATAAATCACAGATCACAGACACAGAGTAATATGACAATGCAGCGGAAGCAAAGAAATAGTAGTTCATGAAGCTACTATATATAAATACATCAGAGTTAACAAGATACAACAGAAATCACGAATACAAAGATGTCTCAATACAATAGTCAAATACAAGATCTGAATACATCACTGGAATCAACTGAATGACTGAAAGCAGAATCAATGGATGGATCCAAGTGAAGCTCCAACTCCAAAGGTGAGTCTTGAATGTTGTATCACTCAGTCTGACCCGAGCGTAAAGCAAAATACAGAACACTCGAGTCGGGACATACATACTTATACAATGTAAACCAACTCAAGTGAACTGTAATAAAGATGCACAAGTAACTTAAAGGATGCTTGGGATCGCCCATCCTTTAAGGATCCGTTAAACTATCTACTATGTAGTAATATTCGCTATTATAATAATGTCTAATAATAAAAAAAACTTACTTTTAAATAGCGTTAAGGCTTTACATTTTCCACCTTAACACATAATAGTCCCAGTAGTCTATCCAGTATCAGCGCCCCCCAGATCGGGAGCTACCCTCAATACTCCACAGGCTACGGCACAAATCCAAATTCATAGTAAAGCTCGATATGGTAGGTGACACGGCACAACTAGGCAATGCCAGGGTAAATATACCAATTACGCACCCGGGCTGGTGGAAACGCATAGCAGCCACTACCGCCCACCTCGGAACACACTTCCAAATCAAAAATCGAAGGGTGGCCACCAAATAAATCACAAAGTAATAGAATAGTATTGAAGAAATGCATCCGATCAGAGGTGCTACCTCATTGGCCCGTCAATCGCTCCTGTTTTAGCCACCTTATGCCAACTCATGGGAGTCGGGTCCACGTATATACCTCAATAGGAATCGTCGCCACCATCCTACTTCATTCGGGAATCTCCACCGCGTACACGGTTGTCAAAGTGGTTCTGGGTATCGACAGAGAGTATGCCCATATTTGATCCCGGTCTCTTTGCCAACCAATCGTTATTATAACCCATGGATATTTATTTCAAAATAATTTATACTTCAAAACCAAATATCATATGCACTTCAAAACTAGTTTATACTTCAAAACCAAAATATCATTTGAACAAACCCAAATTTCCAATCACTGAATATTTCTTTCAATTTATTTAAACTTGAAATATTCCTTTTTAAATCATCTTAAACCAAAACCACTTTATAAAGCCATATTCTTCAATTTCAATAAGTTTCACGTTAATATATTTAAAGACAATTCTTAATTAAATACAATTTCACACAATTTCATTTTCAAAACCATAGTACCTTTCAAAGTTATAACAACTCTGAAACCCAACACTTTGAAACCATAATATTTTTAAATCATAACAATTTAGAAATGTAATTCTTTGAAAATCATAATACTTAGACAATCATAACACCTTTAAAATAATATTAAATTAAACCGTTTAAATTCAATGTCAAATATTATTCATTTCAAAGTTGTAGCATTTCTAAGTTCATTCATTCAATTATAAAATTTCCAAAACATTGTATTTTCAGCTAACAACAGCACTTATAAAGTGTTACAATAGATATATTAGTAATATTTCAAAACATTGTCAAATTCAGAAACAGTAGCACTTATAAAGTGCTGTAATAGATATTTAGTTATTTTCAAACAGCTTAGTTTCAGAAATAGCAGCACTTATAAAGTATTGTAATAGGTATTTAGTTGTTTCAAAACATAGAAAAATTTCAGAACAACAGCACTTATAAAGTGCTGTAATAGATATTTAGTTATTTCAGAACTTAGTTAAATTTCAGAAATGATAACACTTAACAAATGCCATCTTAAAACCACAGCATTTATAAATGCCAATAAAATTCCAGATTTTATTATAACTTTTCAGAAACATTAAAACTTCAATTTTAGCCATTTTTAACTTCTAAAAATCATATTTCATGCTTCAAAAACATTCATTTGAATATCATTTAACTTATGATTTAATAAAATAAAATTTTATAATTAAATATCCAATTTAAACCATAATTCAATTATTAAGTCAAAATTCACTATTTTACTTAACTTTTATCCTTTTACCACTAACCTAACACTTTATTTTAAATTACCCATTTCATAAATAACACTAAATTTTTATTTATTTACTTAACTTAAAATTTCCATTTGAAAAACCAAATTTCCAATTATCAAGTTAGGTCATAATTTAAAGTTACATTTTTTTCCATTTAAAAATCATAACTATTTATTTTACAAAACATAACATTTCACAAAAGAATATCTTATCATAGTTAATATAACAATCAATCTTTTCTTTTAGATCTATTCATTTAGACATCAATTAACTATAATTTTCTAGTCAAATAAATTTTATTACAAATGTCCAATTAAAACTGTATTCCATTTTATCAGTTCAAAATACATTATTTATTACACAAAACATGTCTGTTTCATAGAGTAAAATTAATAACAATTACTAGGTTAGATTTAAACTTCCATATTAAAACCAATTATATTCTTAAGTTATTTATCATCAATAAAGGTCTTTAAGTTCAATTTAAACCAATATATTTTTATAATTTCAATTAAAGCCACTTATAGACTTATAAAATTTTAACTTACAGAAAACCAATATCTTCTGATATTTTAAATAATTAAATCAAATTTTAAGCTCAAATTTCATACATTTAAAATTCAACATGCTTAATAATTTTTTTTAGGAAAATATTATTTAAAAATATAACCATGGGCCTATATAATATTTTCTAACCTAGGTCAAGTGATACGGATCTGTATCATTTCAATCCGTAATTAAAAAAAGAAAAATCCGGGTTCTATCATTTCAAACCCGCAATCCCAAGTCAAATAAATTACAATAAAATCACTCAAGCCTATCATTTTAGCCCATAAAGATTTTTCCTTATTCTAATGTCCATTCGGGTATGTATCATTTCAACCCATAATGATAGGGAACTTGCACTGTGAGATACAATAATTAAAATGAACAGTATAACATATAATAACATATCAAGTAATGTAACAGGTATATAAACAGCATTTAACATCATATAATATATCACAGACATGTATGAATAACATATCAATTTATATAGATTCACTTGTCATCATTTCACAATAATATAAGTACATATGTCTAGAGTGATAAAACTCACTTTTAGAGTTAGAGATGACAATCAATCACAAGATAAACTACTCCGAAAAGCACGACAAAGCACGAATCAAATACGAGTGGATGGAGGGCCAAGATTTAATCTTGTATCAAATAATTACAAAACATATATAAGAATATGATTTCAATACAAACAAATAGAAATTAAAACAATGTAAAGATGTGAATCAAAATGACATAACCTCTGGTTTAACCAACAAGTGGCTCGGCCACTATGTAAATGGGCTAGCCACACCATCACATGGCTCGGCCATGATCATTCAAGGGCATCTATGCTCGGCCATAGTGGTCATAATGCCCGGCTAGGCAAGGATATGAAGAGGAGTGGCAAGGCAAATGTCAAGTGGAGACAAAAGCATGGATCAAGAGTAGTTTTTGCAATTTTGGTGATGGAGTTTGCTCCAGGGTTCACAGCCTTGGTATGGTGATGATGTGAGGAGGTGGAGGCCGATCATGTTGGTGGTGGAGAGGAGATGAGGTCGACTAGCATGGTGTGGCCGAGCTAAATAATTAGAGAACAAAAGGAAAAAGAAAAGAGAAAAGAGAAGAGAAGGAGGAGGCCATTGAAAACTTACTGTGTTTTCCTATGGACGCAAATGAATTTGAGAGATGAGAAACCTTTCTTTTGTACGTGAATTGAAAAACAGGTGGCGGCTAGGGTTATGAAGATGAATGGACAAAAGAATAAATGGTAAGAAAATATTAAAGGGGATTTATTTCCCATTTAATAAAAGAAACGTATGAAGAATCTTTAAATCAGAAGAGAAAGGACAAGTTGGGAAATATTTTGTGCGTGAATGATGAAGTGTAATGCACGGCTAGAAGGAGTTTGGATGGCAAGAAAGTGGAAAATGAATGTTAAGAAACGGAAAAGGCAGGAGTTATGGGAAAAAGAAACATATATATATTTTTCTTAAATTTGTATAAAATGTTACATTTCTAAATGTGAAATCTTGTCAATTGTAAACATCAATTAAAAATTAAAACCACTTAATTAATTTTCCTTAGTTCCATTCCTTTTAACAATTTATTACTTTATAAATAAATTTACGTTTCTATTTATTTTATACATTCACACCTCCTGTTACTGCATAAATTCTCATTAATGACATTAAAGATTTTCTAATTATATTATAGACTAAACAGGCAACTTATAATAGCTGTTATCACTACCCTTTAATTTACACTTAAGTTTATCATATATTCAACTTATTATCATAATTACTTACCTGATATTGAATTCATTCAATTACTATCAATTATACAAATTTATTTATTTATACACCACTTACCCTTATTTACTTATATTTAAATTTATACTCAAATATAACTGTTATAACTAAATTAATAGGCCAATTAAATAGTGACTCACACCCGTTACTATTACTTTAATCCACATTAATGAATCCATTATTATTTACAAATCAAATGTTACAATTGCTCAATTAACACTGATTTACTTCAATTTCTATTTATCACATATTATCTCATTAATGGTTCAACATTCAAACTTGTTTCTTACATTCAAATTTATAACTAATTTACATTATTTCATCATTGGGACTTCATTTCAATTGTTACTAATTAGTTCTAATTACCATTGTTCAATTATTAATAGATAAAAAAAATTTACTTTTTTTTTCTATATTAAATCACCCAAAACTTATTAACCTAACAAATTAAATTATTGAAAATTTTACGGGTCGTTAAACTCTCCTCCACTCAAAACTTTTCATCCCCTAAAAGGAAGAAGGTAGGAGAATAGAACACCCTGAAAGAACACTAAATTGAAACTCAAAATAGAATCATTAATTTAAACCACATAAATTCAATTTAAATTAATTATTACCCAAAATAAGATAGAATAAAATAGGATTAAGACAAGATGAAAGAAGACTGACATTATAACTGTCGTAATAGGTGAATTCTACAAGATGGAGATGATCTTTCAAATTCAAGAACACAAGCACGAAGGAGATCCTCTAGAACCTGATTCACTCTTCTCGTTTGACCATCGGTCTGTGGATGGTAAGCAGTGCTCAGATTCAGGTGAGTACTCAAAGATTTATGAAAAGTTTCCAAAACTGACAGGTAAAGATAAGTTCTTCTGGAAGGAAGGACTATAGGTTGATCTTCAGGAATAAAATCAATTCGGAATTCAATTCCCGCTTAGGATGCAGGAAAACAGGAACATCCGAAAGAATAGAGATTGGAAAACAAAATAAGATAATAAATTTTAAACCATGAAAATTTCAACTTAAAGTAATAATTGGTTTTATCTAGATTTTGGGGGTGAGTTCTACCTATAGGCTTGAACTGATAGGTGAGTGAAGTCGTCCAAAGGGAAAAGGGCTACCATCAAATCAGTCAATAAGGGAATAGAGTGGGCCGACGTGGACGTCGGACTTTCGAAGAGTGGTGGAATGTAATGTCCCACATCGCCTAGTATGGGATAGGTGATGCATATATAACCCATTAGGCACCCTCCCCTTACAAGCTAGCTTTTGGGGGTGAGTTCTACCTAATTGGGCCGTAACAAGTCATTTGATTTCACCTAATTTAAATAAATCTTAACTATTTTTAAATCTCCTTATCTCATCATACAATTATCTTAAATTAACAATTTTCCAAAGTCATGAATTGGCAAATCATTTATTATGCTCATAATTTATGCAATAAATTTAATTCTTCTTTATTCCAAATTATTATTTAATTTTATTCCACTTAATATATCTAATCACATATATTAAGTATATTTACACTTATTATAACTACTCCAATTTATTTATAAATTCCTTTAACACCATTTTTAAATCATAAATTATTCACTTAACTTTTATTCTGTTTACCTTTATTAATCTTTTATAACTAAAATTTTTGTGTATAACATTTATTATAACCACTCAAATTTTATTTATAAAATCCTTTTATATTGTACATTATCCAATTACATAGTTAACTTCTGAATGATTTAGGTAAGTTATATTGGGGTCACTACAAGAAAACATACTATCAACAGCATCCAATATCAGCGTTTCTCCTTAAAATGCGGTCATAGAATTTCTGGAGGGAAAATGTTTACGTCCCAAACGCTGAGGAAAACCTAATTATCATTTGCCGCCTACTTTTTCCCACTTTCCCCAATTAATTCTATCGCCCTTTCATTTCGTTACCGCCTTCACAACCCAGAGCAAATTAAGTCTCTCTTCCAATCACCGAAGTTTCCCTTCGTCACTGCCCTCATCGTTCATGCATCTTCCTTCACCTCTCTTTCGATTTCGAATCTGAAACGTCACTGCTAGCTGCTCATCTCAGGTACGTGTTTCAACTATTCGTCGATTTTTTTTTAACTAATCATTTCTATCGATTTCTTTTACATACAGTCGAATTAGGATTCACAACCGGATTTCATTTCAACTAATCGTCTCCATCTCAGGTACAAAAGGCACCTCAGATTGACTTTGTATGTAAACTGTGTGGTTTTTTATTTGTTTTTCTTTTTATAGAAATTAATAGTTTGAAGTTTATAAAAAACCTTTCCGAGAAAGTATTGATTTCGAATTTGTTACTGTATTGAAGTATTGAATTCGAAAGTATTGAAGTTGAATTTCGGAAAGATTTTTTATGTACCTGAGTCAAATTCCATTATCTATTACAGTAGCAAACCTTCTATGGGGAAAGTATTGAAAAGTTTGAAGTTTATAAATGTTAGACTTGAAGTTAGATTTGAAGTCTTATTAAATGTTAAAATCTGAAATTTTGGTTTGAACTTTGAATAGACAAATATGTACCTTTCTTTTTGTTTATGGTTTTTTTACTCTTAGAATGTTGCTTTTGTATTCCAAACTACAAGTTTGTATGTCATCCTTCATTTTATCTTCTCTTTCTGGAGTGAGTAGTCATTTGAAGTAGAGATTTATGATTAAAAAGAATGTATATTCTATTTGATTCATAACATGAAAGCTTTCCAATGTTTAAATTCTAATAAATTTATAAGAAATATATAACGTGGAAGAAAATTATTTCCTAAAAGAATAAAGCTACTAATCAAATGAAGACACTAATTCAATATTCTGAGTACAATTAATCAACTTGCCAACCATTGCTAAATCAACATATGGAACCGCTTCACTAACAAAATCAATTAAGTTGAAAATTTTGAATATGAAAGTCCTGTTAACTTGTATGGTTTTCATACAGGTTTAACAATTACAAAATCCTACTTTAATTGATTTTCTTATAGGAGAGGGCCTTCCATATAAACATGCAATTAGTTAAACATAAACGTGTCCATCTTACTAAAAAAATCTGATCTTATATGAAGTACAAGTTCTCAGACTCACACAACCTGCTTAATTCATTAGTAGGTTCTTTTTTTTGCTCGTTTTGCTATGTACAATACCCGTGTATCTTGACATAGTACCTGATGATGGGTAACAAGGTGGCTGTTTTAGAATACTACATTAACCATCACAAGCACATTGTTTTTTTTACTGTATGCCCGGTTATATATATAGTTCTCTACGCTTATATTCTTTTTTATGTGAACAAGTTAATTGTCTTATCATACCAACTACTGACTTGCTATGAAATGAACTTTCTACTATTTCCATTTTGACCCAAAATGAACCTAAATTTAAAAAATCAAAATGCACATTAAAAAAAATAAAAAAGGAAAAATAAAAATAAAAAGAAGAAACTACAAGTATACATTTGCATCACATTTGCTTTTCACAGATGTATCTATAGTTCTATTGTACTAGTATGCAGCTTAAAATAGTAATTGATTGAAAAAAGTTACAGCCACTAAAACGTCGAATTTATAATTATTCAACGTAAATTACGTGATATGAATTGTTCACTTGAGGTAGTAGGTCCAAATCGCTTTGCAGAAAATACTGACTACTAGTTTAAAACTAGTGATAGATTAAGCTAAAATTACATGATTAATTATCTTATGTAAGCACTAAACATAAATCTTTTAAGCATAATAACTTAGAAATATCTATGCATTTTGCGTTACACGTTGACAAAATTACACTAGCATGCTTGAATATAGAATTTGATAGTTTATATCATTTATCTACTTCAAACATTTCATGTGTAAATAAATCCAAACATGATTTCCTCCAAGTAATCATAACATTAAACTAATCGTGTACCCTCATATCTATTATTTACCTTTCGTCGTAATTTTGAAACAATTGTTTCGCTAGAAGTTTCTCTATGGTTAAATTAAAGAATGAACTTGGAATCTTTGAATTTAAGCACCATAATGACAAATGTACGCATAATTACAGTAACTTATCTTAGCTAGAGTGCAGTTGATAATTTCTCTACTTGGATAATTGTTTTCATACATATAATGATTTCTTGGTTATACATAATTAAGTTACTTAAATTCTACTATATTTTTTATGCAATGTTCTGCACTTTACTGCCGAACTCCTTTCCATCAAACAAAATAACTTTGGATGTGCAGATATTGATCAAATACTTCAGGAAGCACAACAAAGATGGTTGCGGCCAGCTGAGATTTGTGAAATTCTTCGCAACTATCGCCGATTTAAGATTTCCCCAGAACCTCCAACTAGACCTCCTAGTATGTTCTCTTATTTTAACATGTGATGTCACAATCTTCTGTTATGTTATTCTAATTTTGTTTGAAATTACCTACATAAAGCATCCTTGTAATGTTGGCTATACATAACTATGCTCATTAGTGAGCTGCATCATTAGTTTAGACAAATTAGGCAGCATAATATTTACACAAATCATCCTAATGTTCTTATTCATTGGTCATCCCTAAGCACGTCTTCAGTTTCATTTTAAATTGACAATATCAGCTCTCATTTTGCATCTAAAAGCTAAGGGAAATATTGTGACTGACATTTGCAAGCTTTCCCCAATTCATTTATCAGTCAATGTACAGACTATTATCACCAAATTGCATTTTAACTTGGTAAAACTCCCCACATGCTAAAAGTCTCTATATAGCAAACAATAGAATTGGTATATTTTTAGACAAAAGGTTAGCTGGCTGCAGCGCTGAAAATTTGACTGTTAGCAAACAATATCTTCTACAGTGTACTTCAGGTAAAAGTTGAGTCAATAATGAATGTTGGGCGATCAAATGCTCATTACAGGAGTCATATAGAAGCTTAGACTAGTTTGGTTCCTTTGCTAGAAGCTCTAACTGCAGTTATTTTTCTAAACCCACTGAGGGTGGATATAGAAACTACATCCGCCAACTTTCCAAGTTGATTCAAACTTGGCCTTTAGATCATGTTTAGCAAACTATCGCTATCACCTGGATTGTGTTGTTTGGCTTGTTCAATTGCTGGTTTGTGCAACACAATCATATTTTTATCATCTTTGTCCAATGGTCTAACAAAAGTGATGTGATCATATCTTCATATTTTTTTAATACTTTAACCAAAGGTCTTATGTCCCTGCTGTCTTAATTTTATATTTTGAGCTAAGAAATAAAAACATTTTATTTTCAGTTTCTTTTGGCTTGGTTGATTATTTTTAATGATGGTACTAAACCATACAATACAGCTGTAGAAGTATTTCAGCTCATGAAAAATGTGCTCATTCGTAGAAGAGTTGGAATTTAAAACTAGTCTTTCAACCAAGCTATTAAGCAAGCTTTAATTTAGGAAAGTATCAATTTTATCTTTTACTGTTTTCATAAATTTTTATGGTAGAATTACAAGTATGATAAGCTTCCTTAACACCTGAAAGTTGACGCTGTCATTGCAAGATTGCAGAATCACTAGGTCAAGCCAAGGTTGACTTTTTTGAACTTATCGAATTATAATTTGTCAACTCATGGCACAGATACTGATAGTTTCCCACACACCGATTCACAAAGATATTTTGGAACTATAGTCAACCATCATCTGGGTAGTTATGTAGAACTTACTTATCTTCATCATGTCCCTCCCTATTTTAATCTGATCATATCATCTATCTCTTTTTGTACCTAGGTGGTTCACTGTTTCTTTTTGACTGGAAAGTTTTGCGATACTTCCGAAAGGATGGGCATAGTTGGAGGAAGAAAAAAGATGGGAAAACGGTGAAGGAAGCTCATGAGAGGCTAAAAGTAAACAACAGATTTCTCATAAACACAGTTTGAATTAATTTGCTATTGCCCCTTTCTATCATATAATGCAACGGTAATGTTAGGATTAACTATTCAATTTCAGGCAGGAAGCATTGATGTGCTGCATTGTTATTATGCTCATGGAGAAGAAAATGAGAACTTTCAAAGGCATAGCTATTGGATGTTGGAGGAGTATGATTGCTATTCTATGTTTTTATGCAATTTCGCATGTTTCTTGTTTGATGTTTTCTATATGATAACAATACTCCATGGTTTTAACTGCTACTTTGTGCATCACATTTTTTTGGTTTTCTGTTTTACCATACTTCAATTATCTAATTGATTAGTCTTGTAGGGACTACATGCACATTGTTTTGGTGTATTATCTGCAAGTGAAGGTTATATTTTGTTAAGCTGTCTTTCTGTTGATATTTGTAATATTGGATATCCAATTTTTTTATTTTTTAAATCTTACTCTACAGTTTTTCATACTTGTTTTAAATAAAAAATTGATTTTTCTTTGTTTTATTGGGAGCCTCTATATTAATCTTACACGCTATTTTTATTTGAACCATTTCTCACAGAATAGCAAAGCTAGTTACATAAGAGCTAGAGATGCCGAAGGCACTTCATATGTTGCCAATATGGAAAGTCCTTCTAGTTCTTATACCAACCACAGTCATCTTCCTTCATCAACCACTGACGCTGGAAGCCCAAATAGCACGCAAACATCAGATTATAATGATCCAGAATCTGGTGAGAATATAAGCCGTAATATATTACAGACCATGAGAAGGCTACAATTCACTCACTGATTCATATTCCAATTATGCAACTTCCAGTGTATCTAAAGTGACATTCAATTCAGCAGATAATTATCAAGGAAACTCCAGATACAACCCTATCACTGAGATGCAACAGTATGGAGCTGGACAAGTGAGAGACCCTAACCTATTAAACACTTACGCTTCAGTTCCATGGTTAAATGGTCGAGGTAAGATCTAGATTTTTGCACTAAATGCAGCTTATCAATCTTTACAATTGTATCTAGGTGATCACCAAAGTTCTCAAGCAGCAGGTCCAGAATCTAATTTATATTCTATAGGTCAAGTGGACTATTCTAGAGTTATTAATGAAACTGGGCTTGAATGGACATCTACCCAGTCTAAAGCACAATTTGGCGTGGCTTCATGGGAGCAGGTCCTAAACAATCCTGAGAATGTGCTGTTTGATCCAACAACTGATTCAATAGGAGTTGCTGTTCCAGATAACTCTAAACAACAATATTCTTTTACAATTGATGATTTTGCTAATGCTCTAGGTGTGAATTTTGAGGATAGTGCTCCTAATCATGGAAGACCAGATTGGCAGGTAAACCATTACCTGGCACAGTTAAATATACTTGTACTATTACACAGTGGTTGAAATTATTTTAAAAAACTTAATATGCAGTTTAGCAAAATAAATTAGGAATGTTGATATTTGGAAATTTGTGAAAAACTGATAATTGTGGCCGGCCCCATCATTTGGGAAGGCAAGGATAATGATGATAACGATGCAAAAAAATTGATAATTTGTATAGTTTAAGCATGCAGTCTCCAATCATTTTAAGATCGGTAATTGGTGTTCGGGGGGTTTATAATGCAAGTCCAGACACACTCTTAAAGCCATATCACTTTACTAGTGATCCTCGACAGAAGTAGGATCAAATGATTGTTTAATAATCATAGATTGATTAAAAAATAAACTTGTTGTTTCCCGGGGGGTTTTTTTGGGGGGGTACTTTTGTAGATAAATTTGCTGACAGTTCCTCTTTTTAGTTTGAATTGAAGAAGATCTGAATTGTAGTTTTTATTTTCCTAAGTTTTGATACAAACTTTTGATACAATCTTAACCGTTGCCTTATCACATATACTGATATTTTTAGATGGCGTTTACTCACTGACTTCAAATTTCTTCATTGCAGGTAATTAAAGATGGTGATTCTTCTACCGTAGCAAGTAGTAAGCATATGAAACTTTCTAGATGCACGTTTTGTTGTTGGCATTTGGTGCGGACTTACTGTATTGATATTATATTTTTGTTTAACATATAACGTGTCTTTGTTTAACAGAATTTGTGGTAACTTGGTTAACTTTGTTATTTTTGTTTATGGATATTATTTAAACTTGGTTTATGGATGTCTTTTGTTTATTAATATTGTCTTAACTAGTTTATGTAACTAATTAATAGTTATTAGAACATGTTATATATACTAGTTGCTTGAATATACTCAAAATATAGTTCTGGAATATCCAAAAATAGAGTGGAATATTAAAGCTGTTATATAAATAGAAGACAACGTCTGATTAATGCTGTCAATGAAGAAACAATAGCGTTCAATTCGTGCTGTAATTATCTTTAAATAGTCAATAACAGCGTTTAGTACATGCTGTCGAAATAGTTGATGATTCAATAACAGCGTTTATAAAAAGCTGTTGTAAACAGTTAAAGTAGAATTAAAACATCTCCGACAACTAAATTATTAACGCTGTAGAAACATAATACAACATGTTTGAAAACGCTGTAAAAACATTATTGACAGCTTATACAAAACGCTGTCAAAGTGCTGTTTCAACAGCGTTTATCAAAAAGTTGTTGTAAGTTCTATATATACGACAGCATGTCGTTATACAGCGTTTGAACTAACGCTGTTGTATCATATTACAACGTTTATCAAACGCTGTTAAAAGCCTTTTGTGGTGTAGTGGGTGCAACTGAATATTATACAAATAAAATTTTCAAATTCAATTACCTCAAGTTAGAACATTTATTCAACAATCTTGATTTCCTTTAATAATTGAAATTATCCTTTAAGATAAAATTTTAAGAATTAAATTTCCGATTAACTTCAAACTATGCTAGGTAAATAAGTATATATAAATAATATACATCAAATCAAATTTGAAATCATATACCAATATATATATTATAAATCAAGTCATATTTTAGAAATTAATATCAATTAAATTTTTCAAAACAAAACTGTAGCAAGGATACAAGATGGTCTCTTCACTTCGAAACTCGAAAATGAACGTCGATGATGCTGCAGTCATCACCGAAATTATGTTCCAGCGATAGAGAAAAGAGCACTGATTTAAACATTTAAAATTCTTTGGAAATAATTTCTACTCGAAAATTCTTTAAATAATATATCCTTTTAAAACCTTAAAACCCGAAGTTTGAAATCTTCGAAAATTAAATTCTCAATTCTTGTTTTAAATTAATTTAAATTTCTAAATTAATTTATAACCATGTTTTATAGTTCAACTATTTATATATGAACAAAGCCAATGATTACAATATATATACAAATCAAATATTATTTCTTAACATCCAATTCAATTAACTATAAAATTTCAGAAAATTATACATATATATAATATGATTATACAAAATTTCTTATTTACCAAGTTTGAAAACAATATGGTGTCATTTTGCTCTGTTCAAGTGTTTTGGAGATCCTACTGATAGCGTTGATCAGACGAATCGATCGAAAACCCAAATCAACATCAACAACTCAAACAACACAATATATATTTAAATATTTAAATATTAGTTTACAAAATACACTTCAAGAATGATTTGAAGAAAAGTTGGAAACAAAAGACAAGATGATTAAATAACAGAATAAGGGAATGAATAAGCTTATATAAATCGTGGGCAACTTTAATCGGGTCAACCGTGGCTTAAAGAATAAGATCGATGTGGGGTTCTGGGGTAAATCTACATCAGATCTCAAGAGATAGAATTCGGGATAACAAGAGATATATAGCATTGTAAACCGAGGATACAGAAATCTTCGGTGAATCAATGCTAATTGTAAAGGAGTTTCACCCCTTTACATATCATTCGAAGATCGGCGAGACCGCCAAATTATTATAAAGATCATTCGAAGTGGAGTTATGGAATACTCCAGAATCAAAAGAAGACAAATAGGGAGAGACAAGAATGGATTTGGAACCACAGGGAACGTTCCAAAATTCAAAAGAAATCGAGTCAAAAAGAAAGTGATTCTGTAAATAAATTTACTATATATGCTAAGTTTTGCCTAGAGCCAAAAAGCTCTGATACCAAATGAAACGACCTACCATTTTGGACCATTCAAATCGACAATAAATCCACATGCCAGACTTGAATAATTCAAAACAATAGATTGTAAATAAAATTTTGCAAAACTCAGAATATACAGTAAATAAATCACAGAGCACGGACACAGAGTAATATAACAATGCAGCGGAAGCAAATAAATAGTAGTTCATGAAGCTACTATATATAAATACATCAGAGTTAACAAGATACAACAGAAATCACGAATACAAAGATGTCTCAATACAATAGTCAAATACAAGATCTGAATACATCACTGGAATCAACTGGATGACTGAAAGCAGAATCAATGGATGGATCCAAGCGAAGCTCCAACTCCAAAGGTGAGTTTCGAATGCTGTATCACTCAGTCTGACCCGAGCGTAAAGAAAAATACAAAACACTCTAGTCAGGACATACATACTTATACAATGCCAACCAACTCAAGTGAACTAAAATAAAAATGCACAAGTAACTTAAAGTATGCTTGGGATCGCCCATCCTTTAAGGATCCGTTAAACTATCTACTATGTAGTAATATTCGCTATTATAATAATGTCTAATAATAAAATAAACTTACTTTTAAATAGCGTAAGGCTTTACAATTTCCACCTTAACACATAGTAGTCCCAGTAGTCTATCCAGTATCAGCGCACCCCCAGATCGGGAGCTACCCTCAACACTCCACAAGCTACGGCACAAATCCAAACTCGTAGTAAAGCTCGATATGGTAGGTGACACGGCACAACTAGGCAATGCCAGGGTAGATATACCAATTACGCATCCGGGCTGGTGGAAACGCATAGCAGCCACTACCGCCCACCTCGGAACACACTCCCAAATCAAAAATCGAAGGGTGGCCACCAAATAAATCACAAAGTAATAGAATAGTATCGAAGTAATGTGTCCGATCAGAGGTGCTACCTCATTGGCCCGTCAATCGCTCCTGTTTTAGCCACCTTATGCCAACTCACGGGAGTCGGGTCCACGTATATACCTCAATAGAAATCGTCGCCACTATCCTACTTCATTCTGGAATCTCCACCGCGTACACGGTTGTCAAAGTGGTTTTCGGTATCGATAGAGTGTATGCCCATATCCGATCCCGGTCTCTTTGCCAACCAATCGTTATTATAACCCATGGATATTTATTTCAAAATAGTTTATACTTCAAAACCAAATATCATATCCACTTCAAAACTGGTTTATATTTCAAAACCAAAATATCATTTGAACAAACCCAAATTTCCAATCACTGAATATTTCTTTCAATTTATTTAAACTTGAAATATTCCTTTTTAAATCATCTTAAACCAAAACCACTTTATAAAGCCATATTCTTAAATCTTCAATTTCAATTAGTTTCACGTTAATATATTTAAAGACAATTCTTAATTAAATACAATTTCACACAATTTCATTTTCAAAACCATAGTACCTTTCAAAGTTATAACAACTCTGAAACCCAACACTTTGAAACCATAATATTTTTAAATCATAACAATTTAGAAATGTTATTCTTTGAAAATCATAATACTTAGAAAATCATAACACCTTTAAAATAATATTAAATTAAACCATTTAAATTCAATGTCAAATATTATTCATTTCAAAGTTGTAGCATTTCTAAGTTCATTCATTCAATTATAAAATTTCCAAAACATTGTATTTTCAGCTAACAACAGCACTTATAAAGTGTTACAGTAGATATATTAGTAATATTTCAAAACATTGTCAAATTCAGAAACAGCGGCACTTATAAAGTGCTGTAATAGATATTTAGTTATTTTCAACCAGCTTGGTTTCAGAAACAGCAACACTTATAAAGTACCGTAATAGGTATTTAGTTGTTTCAAAACATAGTAAAATTTCAGAACAGCAGCACTTATAAAGTGCCGTAATAGATATTTAGTTATTTCAGAACTTAGTTAAATTTCAGAAATGATAGCACTTAACAAATGCCATCTTAAAACCACAGCATTTATAAATGCTACCAATAAAATTCCAGATTTTATTATAACTTTTCAGAAACATTAAAACTTCAATTTTAGCCATTTTTAACTTATAAAAATCATATTTCATGCTTCAAAAACATTCATTTGGATATCATTTAACTTATGATTTAATAAAATAAAATTTTATAATTAAATATCCAATTTAAACCATAATTCATTTATTAAGTCAAAATACACTATTTTACTTAACTTTTATCATTTTACCACTAACCTAACACTTTATTTTAAAATACCCATTTCATAAATAAAACTAAATTTTTATTTATTTACTTAACTTAAAATTTCCATTTGAAAAACCAAATTTCCAATTATCAAGTTAGGTCATAATTTAAAGTTACATTTTTTTCCATTTAAAAACCATAACTATTTATTTTACAAAACATAACATTTCACAAAAGAATATCTTATCATAGTTAATATAACAATCAATCTTTTCTTTTAGATCTATTCATTTAGACATCAATTAACTATAATTTTCTAGTCAAATAAATTTTATTACAAATGTCCAATTAAACTGTATTCCATTTTATCAGTTCAAAATACATTATTTATTACACAAAACATGTCTGTTTCATAAAGTAAAATTCATAACAATTACTAGGTTAGATTTAAACTTCCATATTAAATCCAGTTATATTCTTAAGTTATTTATCATCAATAAAGGTCTTTAAGTTCAATTTAAACCAATATATTTTTATAATTTCAATTAAAGCCACTTATAGACTTATAAAATTTTAACTTACAGAAAACCAATATCTTCTTATATTCTAAAGCATTAAATCAAATCTTTAAGCTCAAATTTCATACATTTAAAATTCAACATACTTAATAAATTTTTTTAGGAAAATATAATTTAAAAATATAACCATGGGCATGTATAATATTTTCTAACCTAGGTCAAGTGATACAGATCTGTATCATTTCAATCCGTAATTTAAAAAGGAAAAATCCGGGTTCTATCATTTCAAACCCGCAATCCCAAGTCAGATAATTACAATAAAATCACTCAAGCCTATCATTTCAGCCCATAATGATTTTTCCTTATTCTAATGTCTGTTTGGGTATGTATCATTTCAACCCATAGTGATAGGGAACTTACCGTGTGAGATACAGTAATTAAAATGAATAGTATAACATATAATAACATATCTGGTAATGTAACAGGTATATAAATAGCATTTAACATCATATAATATATCATAGGCATGTATGAATAACATATCAATTTATATAGATTCACTTGTCATCATTTCACAATAATATAAGTACATATGTCTAGAGTGATAAAACTCACTTTTAGGGTTAGAGATGACAATCAATCACAAGATAAACTACTCCGAAAAGCATGGCAAAGCACGACAAAGCACGAATCAAATACAAGTGGATGAAGGGCCAAGATTCAATCTTGTAACAAATAATTACAAAACATATATAAGAATATGATTTCAATACCAACAAATAGAAATTAAAATAATGTAAAGATGTGAAGCAAAATGACATAACCTTTGGTTTAACCAACAAGTGGCTCCGCCACTATGTAAATGGGCTAGCCACACCATCACATGGCTCGGCCATGATCATTCAAGGGCATCCATGCTCGGCCATAGTTGTCATAAGGCACGGCTAGGCAAGGATATGAGGAGGAGGGGCAAGGCAAAGGTCAAGTGGAGACAAAAGCATGGATCAAGAAGAGTTTTTGCAATTTTGGTGATGGAGTTTGCTCTAGGGTTCACGACCTTGGTATGGTGATGATGTGAGGAGGTGGAGGCCGATCATGTTGGTGGTGGAGAGGAGATGAGGTCGACTAGCATGGTGTGGCCGAGCTAAATAATTAGAGAACAAAAGGAAAAAGAAACGAGAAAAGAGAAGAGAAGGAGGAGGCCATTGAAAACTTACTGTGTTTTCCTCTGGACGCAAATGAATTTGAGAGATGAGAAACTTTTCTTTTGTACGTGAATTGCAAAATAGGTGGCGGCTAGGGTTATGAAGTTGAATGGCCAAAAGAATAAATGGTAAGAAAATATTAAAGGGGATTTATTTCCCATTTAATAAAAGAAACGTATGAAGAATCTTTAAATCAGAAGAGAAAGGACAAGTTGGGAAATATTTTGTGCATGAATGATGAAGTGTAATGCACGGCTAGAAGGAGTTTGGATGGCAAGAAAGTGGAAAATGAATGTTAAGAAACAGAAAAGGCAGGAGTTATGGGAAAAAGAAACATATATATATATATATATATATGTCTTAAATTTGTATAAAATGGTACATTTCTAAATGTGAAATCTTGTCAATTGTACACATCAATTAAGAATTAAAACCAATTAATTAATTTACCTTAGTTCCATTCCTTTTACCAATTTATTACTTTATAAATAAATTTACGTTTCTATTTATTTTATAAATTCACACCTCTCGTTACTGCATAAATTCTCATTAATGACATTAAAGATTTTCTAATTATTTTATAGACTAAACAGGCAACTTATAATAGCTGTTATCACTACCCTTTAATTTACACTTAAGTTTATCATATATTCAACTAATTATCATAATTACTTACCTGATATTGAATTCATTCAATTACTATCAATTATACAAATTTATTTATTTATACACCACTTACCCTTATTTACGTATATTTAAATTTATACTCAAATATAACTGTTATAACTAAATTAGTAGGCCAATTAAATAGTGACTCACACCCGTTACTATTACTTTAATCCACATTAATGAATCCATTATTATTTACAAATCAAATGTTACAATTGCTCAATTAACACTGATTTACTTCAATTTCTATTTATCACATATTATCTCATTAATGATTCAACATTCAAACTTGTTTCTTACATTCAAATTTATAACTAATTCACATTATTTCATCATTGGGACTTCATTTCAATTGTTACTAATTAGTTCTAATTACCATTGTTCAATTATTAATAGATAAAGTTTTTTTTACTTTTTTTTCTATATTAAATCACCCAAAACTTATTAACCTAACAAATTAAATTATTAAAAATTTTACGGGTCGTTAAACTCTCCTCCACTCAAAACTTTTCGTCCCCGAAAAGGAAGAAGGTAGGAGAATAGAACACCCTGAAAGAACACTAAATTGAAACTCAAAATAGAATCATTAATTTAAACCACATAAATTCAATTTAAATTAATTAATACCCAAAATAAGATAGAATAAAATTGGATTAAGACAAGATGAAAGAAGACTGACATTATAACTATCGTTATAGGTGAATTCTACAAGATGGAGATGATCTTTCAAATTCAAGAACACAAGCACGAAGGAGATCCTCTAGAACCCGATTCACTCTTCCCGTTTGACCATCGGTTTGTGGATGGTAAGCAGTGCTCAGATTTAGGTGAGTACTCAAAGATTTATGAAAAGTTTCCAAAACTGACAGGTAAAGATAAGTTCTTCTGGAAGGAAGGACTATAGGTTGATCTTCAGGAATAACACCGATTTACTTCAATTTCTATTTATCACATATTATCTCACTAATGATTCAACATTCAAACTTGTTTCTTACATTCAAATTTATAACTAATTTACATTATTTCATCATTGGGACTTCATTTCAATTGTTACTAATTAGTTCTAATTACCATTGTTCAATTATTAATAAATATAGTTTTTTCTTTCTTTTTTTTATATTAAATCACCCAAAACTTATTAACCTAACAAATTAAATTATTGAAAATTTTACGGGTCGTTACAAAACCATCCTCTTGGATTGGTACTGATCCACAAACCCAAGCCATGGGTTTGTCTTGTCCCTTGATTTAGGGTCCCAGCCATGTTTTGAGTCTTCTTCTGCTTCATATCCCTCCATCTTTGCTCAGATGATATGGAACTTTCATATTCTAAACTTGAATGGTCTAAGTCCCTCTTACTCCTCCTGTGGCTGTTCTGAGTTAGTTCATTTAGCAGCCTCAAGCTTTGCTACATCTGCTGGTTCATCTCATTGTTAGTCTCCTAGAATATATTCTCCATCTACTTCATCATACAACCCATCTCCATTCTGGTCATGAATTCAATTGGATTTTGAATCTCGGCTTATTCTGGTTGGGCAACTCCATCCATACAGTGAGTATCTTGGTTCTCAACATCATAAGTTGCTATGGAAGTTGTAGCATGTTCGCTCCTTGATGGGGCCATGGCGAATAATTTCTGTTAGATTATTGAAATCTGAATATTTGACCCGTAGGTTTGGAAAAGTGGATCTATCTCTCAGATCTATGAAATCCAATAGTAGATGATGGATCTAAATAACTTGAGAATATCGTTCTCAGTGAAAGCACCAAAATGTTTGAACTAAAAATGGCACAAACACCCAGAAGATTATGTAAAGAATATAAAGTAAAGAAAATAAATGAAAATAAGCAAGAAAAGAACACATAACATTTATAGTGGTTCGGGTAATCTTGACATACGTCCACTTAGTGATTTTATTGCTTAGATCACTTGATTACAAGCAATTGTTCTTACGGCCCAGTATAAATCCGAGGGTGATTACAAGAAATTAGAGTAAAGAAAACAAGAGCCTAAAAAAGATCCATAAAAATGAGTCCTACCCCTTTATTTATAGACATAGGAAGCCTAGAAACTTGCCTTCACGATCCCACCTCGTTTTCCATGCCAAGACCATGTCCCCTGGAGAAAATGGTAGCCACCTCAGCAAAATACGTGGATCGGTACCGATCCATGGACTTAGAATGGTACCGATCCGTAAGATGGCCAAAATGGTTGTCCTGAATTGTTGGCTCGATTTATGATTAGCTTCATGATTCCAAACTTGTTTGCACCATTATTTGCTTGTTTCTGAGTCCAAGTGATGGATCTATGGAAGAATGAAGTTGCTGATTCTGAGTCCTCATGGAGATCGATGGAGAATTGCATGGAGTCAATATAATAGTACTTGAAATAGGCTCCTGAGATCATAACTAGTATGTAGTAGGAGTGGGGGCAAGATTGGGTCAAGGTTTGTGGATCGTTACAGATCCATGGGTTGGATCGGTATCGATTCAACTCATTGTTGGATTTTATTCCTCTATTTCTTTGAGGCACTCTGTCTTCATCCCTTGGCTCTGTTTGTACTTGGTTTTTGGAATCTTGGGCTATCTCTCTGGTCTTCCTGCCTTGATAGTTTCCAAGTTCGATTCCTCCAGTCTATCTGAATATTGCCTGATCAAAAGGCTGGATAAAAATATACTTCCCCATATCATAATAATGCTATGTTGATATGGTTTAGGGGTGTATTTAGAGAATTGCGAGGGAGAAATTCTTTTATGGGGGAGAATATAATGACATGCAAATTTGACATGGTTAATTTAATATTAATCAGCAACCGATTTTCGATTAAAGGTGAGTTGGGTATCATAACTAAAACCGTTGCATAGGTCTCTTCGAGATGATCAGTTTTGACTTAAAATTTTCCAAATTTGAATTCATGGTTTGAGAGATATGAGTTTTACAAGCTATAAACAATGCACGTAGTTATTTCAGGCCAAACTGGGTGCATAACCCATAACCCAGCTTAACGAATACATAAATGAGGATAAGAACCTTGGCCGCCGCCTCCATCATCATTTTTCAGCCCTAATCTCTCTATAATGGTCAAATAATCAATTAATTAAAAGTCATTAAAACATAAAAAATGTTCAGACCCTGCCTCATAATATATCGATTCGTATCTCTCCACGAATGAAAGTGGCAGAAAGTGTTAATTTTTGGAGATGGTGCTCGATGGGCTAGAAATTAGCAAATAATACTCGACCATCCATACTAGGGTTTTACGACCAATGGTGAAACGACGACTATGGAGTGATTGGAGGGTACAACCATGTAGAGGACGTCGAGGATCGCCAATCCACATAGTTAGATCACGTCATATGCACTCATATTTATGGAATTCCTCATAGAGTGGCGATGGTGGCCATAGGTTCTGGAGGCAATGGTGGCACTGCGGGCGATGGCCAAGCAATGGATAGTGCGACTTAGCCTGACGAAGTCGGTGCTAGTGTTGGATCGGTTGAAATAGTTTGTAACGACGACGACTCGCGATATAAGTAGTGACTTGAGGTGACATGCATGCACAATCGGGGTTGAGAAGGTAAAGTTTTTCATTTAAAACCTTACTAAAATAATAATTACGAATTAAACCCTATGACTTCTTACTTCCATATCTTTTGCATTTGAACTATGATTCATTCGAGGTTTGTTATTTTTGATTCACAATGAAATTCAATACAATTTGGCAACTAGTTGTTGGGTTTGGGAGTTAGCTACGAAAATACATTTATATGATTAATTAACTTCAATTATTTGTGTTCCAAAAATATTAAATGAATATCCATTGATGGAAATCTTTATTAATATATGCTATGTTCTATTGATGATTGGTTGGCTCTTGAGATGTTTTGGATGTGTTGTACCTCGATTAGATTGTTTATTATTGATTGTTGGGTGTTTAATTCTAATTAATCATATATTTAAAATGGGAAATTAATTAATTAATTAAATTAAAATGCTTGAAATTGTGTGAAATTGGGAAAGATAGATAAATGAATGAAAGATAAAGAGATTTATAGAATTTGACTGATATTTGAATAATAGTGATTTAACAAATTAGACTGAAATTAATGTTAGTGATTTTATTCCCTCATTATGCCTTAAAATTTGATAGGTGATATTAATTATGTTTTAAATTCTTTTTATTGTTAAAAATGTGGTTTTTCCTAGATATGTACTTACCATTGTTTTATAAAAGAAATCTAAATGACTTTAAATGGATTTTAACTAGATTTACATATATGTTCATATCGATACACCCTTTTTGATAATATGCTAGATTTGGATGATATAGTTGTTTAGTTCATATTTGTTTGTATAGATGTATTGTATGATCATATTGTGTGTATGTATTGTCTTGTTTGTATATTTGTATATCTTTATATGGATGTTGGAGTTGAAAATGCATATCGATGGAGAGTTAGAGTTAGGATTGTTCTAGGTGGTTGGATTTCATGCATATGGGTTTGGTTATAGGATGAGTCATCAGGATGATTGGACAAATGATGGGGATTCAAATCGATAGAATATAGTTGTTTGAGTTAGTTCAAAAGTTGAAGCAAATAGTGATAAAAAGGAGTTTTGAGGTTTAAAATAGAATACAGTTATTTTTTACATAAATAGTAATAAATTGGTTTTGGAAAATATTAAAGTGGTTTGTGTGTATATTATTATTTTGATGTAAAATAATAATATTATTATGGGGAAAAGTAATGCAACTTAAATTACTATTTTTAATTAAATTACAGTGTTTTGAGGTATTTGATGTAATATATGTATAATAATTGATTTTAAGGTATACCAATTTTTTTAAGTATTATCATTATTTTGAGATAAGATAAACAAAGGTGTTTTTATAACAAGCAAGAATTAACAATTTTATATTTAAGACAGAATAATAAACACCTTGTTTTGAATGGTTATAATATATTTGATTACTTGTTGATTTGAATTATCACATATATTTGTTTATGATGATGGAATCGCATTAGGATGAGTATGTGATATTATACTATTATTACTACCAACCGATATATAGTTAATTATGATTTTGGTTATTTTGACATAATTTTGGTTGCCGTGATGACATTTATTTTTGTGTTACTATTGTTGATTGGTTAGTATACATTTGATGAGATTGATATTGTGTTAAAACATGAAGTATTTAGTACATATTTGTTTTTATTTATACTTGCATTGATGATGTATTACTAATAGTGAATGATTATTAAAAGGATCCGTAAGTCGACACTAATTCATCCATGGTATTCAGGTGCCGAGCATCCAAGTGTCGAAAAGACAGATTTTTAGGGGAAAAGAAAGAAAAGACATAACATAATCTCACATCGTAATGAGTAATATATAATATACAATAGTTTTTTACAAAAGAAAACTGTAATATACATACATCAATCAGCGTACAATAATCTATCAACAACCTAGACAGTTATAACAACCTGTCCTCACAAATGCTGATAAATATAACTCAATAACTACAGCAAAAATAAAGATACGTAAATACGTCTTGGAGGCATCCTGCTCGTCTCCTGAATCTCCAAAACACTATAACAACCCTGGTCGAGATTACCTGGTATTAATTCTAGAAATTATAATTTAAGTTATCTTAATAAATTTAAAGTTTAATTTGGGGAATTTTTGATTGTTAATTTTCAAATTGAGAATTTAAAACAATAAATTATGTAGTTTTGTTCTTATAAATAATAATATAAAGGTAATTTAGAGAAAACGAGTGAATAAAATATATGGAAATAATTTGGTAATTTAAATTGTGAATTTTTCTAAGGTTTATTCACTTCTTTATTTTAAATGGAGATTTATGATAAATATTTTCCATTTCAAATTATTACATAAAATGTTGTGAATTTAATAAAAATGCAAATATTGATTTATTAATTAAAATGAGATTTTTATAGTTAATAGCTTATTTTATTAAAAATAATGAGAATAGCTTTTAATTTCAAAAGTTATATTTAATTATACAAAATATCTCAATATTAATAGAAATGGGAATTTTTGATATGTTGAAGCTTTGGTAAAATTTCAGGAAAATTAATCTATGCTTCCATAAACATAGTTTGGGTATTAACTTGTGTTTTATGATAGTAAACATTTTCTAATTGGGTTATAGGATACCCATTAGGCCCATGTGGAGGGTAAATAATAACCATATACTCTTGTTTTACTTCATCACTTTCTCATTTCGGCCAAGATCAAAATCTAAAAATAAACTAACCTTATTTGCAAACCTTAGAAACTAGATTAAACCCTCTAATCAAGCTTAAATCAAAGGGATTTTGATTATTAATAGAAGATGTAAAGCTAAGGTAATCTCTATCATCAAATCTTACATCTACTAGGTCGTTAATCTCAGCTTCAAACATGATTGTACTCCATTTACAATTATTCAAAATCAAAACTTGGTTGTAGCTGAATGTTTTTAACAAGGTGGAATCTGGGTTCTAATTATCCATTCAAGTTTAATTCAGTGAGTTAATCTCATACTTCTAGCCTATAGATGAATGCTTATCGTTGTTGTTGTTATGGATGAATTTAGTGTTGAATTGATTTCAATTTTGTGTTGATTTTCTTGTCATATGAAATTTAATTTTCTGTTTGATGAAAACCCACTTCATATGATCATGAATTGGATTCCATTATAGTTGTTTTTATGCTTGCATGTTAGCTAATTCAGTGTATTAGAGGTCAATGCGAAAATCAACGAAGAAACCACCGCCAATGGGTAATCAGAGCACCGCTGGAGACGCCCGGGGTTCAACCCAGGTGTGCCAACCGGTGCACTAGTCATGATGACTGGTGGACCAGTCATGACCTAGGTTGAGACCTAGGTCAGTCCGTTTTGGGCTTCGTTTTTTCCCATTTGCTCCTCCGTTCCCCGTATGATCGCTTGAATCTATTTACTTGATTTTGGGGCTGTTTCCTATGCCGATTTCAATACCATTTCTGGATTTTAATTTATAATTTTGTGAATTCACTTTGGAGTTTATTATACCGTAGAATTTCTCTATGGGTCCATGAAACAACACACAATTTCCGTCGCCCGTTTTCAACTAGAGTTTTCAAAAGAATGACTTTCAATCCAAACCTTTTTCTCAAATCATTTTAAGCATGAATATATTTTCTATAGAAGATATTTGCCATATTTATATATATAATTTATTTATTTATAATAATAATGGTTTTAAAGTTGATTTGGAACAATGGTTTAAAATTGTACTTATATATGGCGAGGGATTTCTAACATATATATACATATATATTCTAGTTTATAGAGCAATATTTTCGAGAAGGATTTCAAAGTAAGCTATTGTAACATCCTCCTACTTGGAGGCCCAAAACTAACGACTACGGATGCTACAGTCATCCATAGTTATTAGTCTTCAGCGACCAAATACGGCGGTGCTAGATTCATTAATACATATATCACAAGAATATGGAAAGATTTTAACAATTCAAAAACATATTTCCACATTCCATTCAAAACATTTCATTTTCATTACATAATACCAAAACATTAACCACGTTCAGCAAAATATAATTATTACACATACGCCAAGAGCGACATATGAAGATGCCCCCTTGCTTGATTAGAGTATATAGTAAGGCTAATAAATCTAGCCTTTACAAACAAAACACACAGTGGAGAAAGATAACTCTAGATAACTAACTGCCTCATGCATGCCTCCGGAAGCTTTATTCGTCTAAGAAGAGAACCTGAAAACCCTAAACCATATGATTATAAAACCAGAAATAGAGATGTAGTGATTATTATTCACCTTAGATTGGATAAGGAAATTGAAGATTGATTGAGATTGATTTCTTCTAGCTTGAATCCTAAGCTTTACTTTGAATTTCTCTTCTTTCTTTCTTTCTAATGGACGGCCTTGCTCTTTCTTTTTCTTACGTTTTTGTTTAGGATAAAATGAACGTGTATGACTAAGGAAATAGTATAAGGGTGGAGAATGTGGGTGGCAATTACCCTAATGCCCTTATATCTATTTAGCTAACACCTAACCATTTATAAGTTCATTTAATTTAAACAAGCACAACCACTAAATATTTATTAATTAACCTCAATCTCCTTATCTACATTATTCTATTTAATTTATTCTAATTAAATCTCCTGAATAATGTTATTAGAAATTAGGGGTGTTACAGGCTTCCCTCCTTAAAGAATTTTGTCCTCGAAATTCAGTAAGGACTAACTAGCAAACATAGTAATCATTTGTAACAACTCCTAGCATCCATACTAGCCTACCCGACTAGCAACTAATCTATATAAATCTAATATAGACATACCATCAAAGCAGATCAGGATAAGCATCTCGAATGCAATCCTCTGTCTCCCAAGTACTGTCCTTCTCGTTGTCGCTCCGCTGAACTTTCACCAACTTCACTATCTTGGTCCTCAATCTTTTCTCATCTCTTGTTACAGCCCGAACTGGTTGTCTAACAAAAGTTAAATTAGGCCCTACTACCAAATCTTCCAACTCTGTCTATGGAATAGTAGACTCTGGATCATGTGCATACTTGTGAAGACAATACACATGGAATACATTATGGACACCTGCCAAACTGCTCGGCAACTCTACTCTATATGCGAGCATTCCAATCCTTTCTAAAATCTGTAATGGTCCAACATATCTCGGGGCCAACTTTCCCGATTTCCCAAACCGTACCACACCCTTCATCAGTGATACCTTAATGAAAACCCTGTCACCCACTGAGAACTCTAGGTCTTTACGCCTCTTATCTATGTAACTCTTCTGTTTGGATTGAGCTTCCTTCATCCGTCCTCAGATTAACTCAATCTTTTCTGACACCTCCCTAACCAAATCTGGACCTAAGACCATTCTGTCTCCAGTCTCTAACCAACATGCTGGCGATTTGCATGGCCTTCCATACAAAGCTTCAAAAGGCACCATTCCTATACTAGTCTGATAACTATTATTATAGGAAAACTCAATCAAATGTAGGTGATCTTCCCAAGATCCACCAAAGTCCAATACGCAAGCTCTCAATAAATCCTCGAGTACCTTGTTGACTCTCTCTTTCTGCCCATCTGTCTGTGGGTGATATGTTGTACTCATCTTGAGCTTGGTACCTAATACCTCTTATAGACTCCTCTTAAATTCGCTAGTGAATAATGCATCTCTGTCGCTGACTATGCTACTAGGAACTCCATGAAGTCTAACTATGTTCTTTGTGAACAACTTCACCAAAACTGCTGCCGTCCTGGTCGACTTTACTGGAATGAAATGGGCACTCTTGGTCAACCTGTCCATAATAACCCATATACTCTTATTTCCCCGGTTTGACCTTGGAAACCCGTCTATAAAGTCCATCGATATCGAATCCCATTTCCAGACTGGAACATCTAAAGGCTAAAGCAATCCACTTGGATTCTGATGTTCGGCCTTCACTTGTTGATAGTTAACACACTGCCCAACCCACAAGCCAACATCCCTCTTCATGCCTTCCCAATAGAAGCTCCTCTTCATGTCTTGATACATCTTGGTTCCTTCAGGATGAATCGTGAACTTCGATCGATGACATTCCTCTAGAACTGCCCTCCTTAAGTTCTCTGCATCCGGAACGCATAATCGTCCCTTCTATCTAAACCAATCTCTTTGGTCAAGACTAAAATCCTTTAGATCATCGATCTTCGATCCTACCTCAAGCCTTCTAATTCTCTCAGCCAAAACTGGTCTTCTCTCTGCTTAGAAGCTATCCTCTCGATCAGCACTGGTTGAACTTCTAAACAAGACAACATGGCAGTTTCCTGACTAGAACTAGCAGTAGATCTCAACTGCACATCACAACTGGCCAAGGCTTCTGGATCCTTCCATTCTACCAACATCGCTAACACCACATTCTGATGTTACCTACTGAGAGGGCCTGCTACCTTATTTACTTTCCCAGGAGTATACTTTATAATGAAATCATAAGCAGCCAAAAATTCCAGCTATCTCTGTTGTCTCATATTCAATTCCTTCTGAGAGAATAAATACTTTAATGACTTATGATCGGTAAACAACTCAAATCTCTCCTTGAAGAGATAATGCCTCCAAATCTTCAAGGCAAAGATCACCGTAGCCAACTCCAAGTCATGAGTAGGATATCTTACTTCGTGCGGTCTAAGCTGCCTAGATGTGTAAGTAATAACTTAACCCTTCTGCATCAACACTACTCCCAATCCGGTTCCACATGCATCAGTGTATACTACCAACCCTTAGTTACCATCTGGAACTACTAACACTGGAGCATTGGTTAACAAATGTTTTAACTTAAGGAATGCTTTCTCACATTTGTCGGACCAAACAAACTTCACTTCCTTCCTTGTAAGCTTACTCAAAGGCGCTGTTATCCACGAGAAATCCTTGATGAATCTCCGGTAATAGCCAGCAAGTCCAAGAAAACTCCTGATCTCGGTTACCATCTGTGGTCTCTACCAATTATTGACAACTTCAATCTTAACTGGATCAACCGACAATCCCTCCTCTAAAACCACATGACCAAGAAATTTAACCTCTTTCTTCCAAAAATGACACTTAGAAAACTTCGCCTTCAGCTGATTTTGCCTCAGCGTCTCCAGCACCACTCTAAGATGAATTTCATGCTCTCTTTCATCTTTTGAGTACACCAAAATGTCATCTATGAACACCAACACGAATCTATCCAAGTGCTCTCGGAAAACCCGGTTCATCAAGTCTACGAAGATAGCAGGTGCATTTGTCAATCCAAATGGCGTCACCAACCACTCATACAAACCATACCTAGTTTGAAATGCTGTCCTCCGCCGCTCTCAACTGATGGAACCCCATCGCCAATCTAATTAGGAAAACATTCTGGCTCCACTCAACTGATCAAACAGATCATCTATCCTCAACATAGGGTATCTATTCTTGATCGTCCTTTCGTTTAACTTACGATAGTCGATGCACATCCTTAACGACCCATCTGGCTTCTTTACGAAAACCACGACAGCTCCCCAAGGTGAACTGCTTAGTCTAATAAAATTCCTTTCCTCAAGATCCATTGGTTGCACCTTCAATTCCTTCATCTCTGTCGGTGTCATCCTGCTATTTGGTCTACTGACAGGTCAGCTCCCATTACAAGATCTATCTGAAACTCAACAGATCGTTTCGGTGGTAGTCCTGTGACTGGCTCAAAGACATCTGCAAATTCCCTTGCCACTCGAACCTGACTTAACTCTTCTCCAACCTCTATGGCCCTTAACAAAGCACAAACACCCTTACTAGAATTCTCCACTGAGAATATTTGGTTATGACTATCTGGGTGCCTCAATGATATTTCCTTATCCTGGCAAAATATCCTAGCCTCATACCTGCCCACCAATCCATACCCAAAATGATCCCGAAATCTACGAAATTGAAAACATACAAACTGCACGCAAACTTATGACCTAACAAATCAAGTTCTAACTGGTCACATCTCATCCCTAGAGATGCATACCCTCCTATTGGATTCGCAACCCTTAAGGAAGTAATAAGGTATGTAGGTTCTATGCATAACCTATCAACCAAATACTATGATATAAATGAATGTGATGCACCGGCATCAAATTGTACCCTAATTGGTATTCTCTTAATCAAAAGCATACCTTCCATCAAAGTTTTCCCTTTCTCTGCTGCTGTAGGCCTAGAAGAAGATGGTGGTCCAATGGCAAACACCTTCCCTTCGTTCGCACTGACTGGCTCTGGACACTGGTTCTTATAATGCCTAACTTGGTCACAGCTGAAGCATTTCACATTCTTCTTCTCTACAGGCTTCTTTCCCTTTCCCGTCTGGCACTCATGAGCATAATGGCTCTTCTTATCACACTTGAAGCACACCAAATCAGCCTTTGCCTTCTTGGCACCTCCTTTTTTTGGGCTCCCCTCTTCTTAAAGAAATTCCTTTTCTATCCCTGAGGACCCAGGGATTCAACTGGCTTCTCTCTAACTGGCACAACAAGCATCTCCTCATGGTGGATGGCTATCTCCACCACCACATTACAAGGCTTTCTAACATGAGTCATAGTCATTCTGCCTAGCTTTGGCCTTAGTCCATGAATAAATCTCTCATTCCTCCTGATATCAGTGTCAACCAATGCATATCCTATCAAGACAACTCATCAAACTTAGTAGTGTACTCGATCACTAACATCTCTCCTTGAACAAGGTCCATGAACTTCCTCAGCAATGCCGACTTGGCAACCTCAGAGAAAAACCTCTGCTCAAACCTTCTTCTAAAATTAGCCCATGTCGGCTCTTCTTTCGGAACTCCGGCTGTCACACTATTCCACCAGTGAAGCGCTAACCCTTGCAACTGTCTAGAGGCTAGCCTTCACTTTTCTCCATCATCCAAGCATAAATCAGTAAAAATCCTCTCACGGTTCAAAAGCCAATTCTTGACTTCAACAACATCCTCTGTTCCAACAAAAGGCTTTCCACCCAGACTAGTATAGTCTCTGCTCAGCCTAGCATAGTTATAACCAACTGGAACTACGAGATTAACTTCACCAACATTACCAGCAGCTCCTGCTTGCAAAGATTTGCTAACAACTAATACACTATCCTCGCATCTACTGGCGGATTTACAACACCTACATTGGCTTCAGCATTTTGGTTAGCATTAGCTTGTCGACTTTGGTTTCTCCGAGTATTAGGTCGAGCATTTCCGTTGGTTGTGGTGCTTCCTCCGCCAAGATTTCCTCTTCCGTTTCCTGCTTCCATATCCTCTTTCTCGTAAATCTGCATATGAGCCTTAGTAAGATACATAAGAACAGTCTAAGAGAGAGGGGAACACGTACTTAGATATATACCTATATATCAAATATAAGTACATTACTATAACGTTAACCCAAACCTCGATCATATTTTCAAATTCTTTGGATTATGTTTCAACAAGCTTTTAGGTTTTACTTTTCTTTTAAAGTTTCATAAACCTATGCTCTGATACCAACTTGTAACATCCCCTTACTTGGAGGCCCAAAACTAATGGCTACGGATGCTGCAGTCATCCATAGTTATTAATCTTCGACGACCAAATACGGTGGTGCTAGATCCATTGATACATAGATCACAAGAATATGGAAAGATTTTAACAATTCAAAAACATATTTCCACATTCCATTCAAAACATTTCATGTTCATTACATAATCCCAAAACATTAACCACGTTCAGCAAAATATAATTATTACACATATGCCAAGAGCGACATATGAAGATGCCTCCTTGGTTGATCAGAGTATATAGTAAGGCTAATAAATCTAGCCTTTACAAACAAAACACATAGCGGAGAAAGATAACACTAGATAACTAACTGCCTCCTGCACGCCTCCGGAAGCTTTATTCGTCTAAGAAGAGAACCTGAAAACCATAAACCGTATGCTTATAAAACCAAAAATAGAGATGTAGTGATTATTATTCACCTTAGATTGGATAAGGAAATTGAAGATTGATTGAGATTGATTTCTTCTAGCTTGAATCCTAAGCTTTACTTTGAATTTCTCTTCTCTTCTTTCTTCCTAATAGTCGGCCTCGCTCTTTCTTTTTCTTACGTTTTTGTTTAGGATAAAATGAACGTGTGTGACTAAGGAAATAGTATAAGGGTAGAGAATGTGGGCGGAAATTACCATAGTGCCCTTATATCTATTTAGCTAACACCTAAGCATTTATAAGTTCATTTAATTTAAATAAGCACGGTCACTACATATTTATTAATCAACCTCAATCTCTTTATCTACATTATTCTATTTAATTTATTCTAATTAAATCTCCTGAATAATGTTATTAGAAATTAGGTGTGTTACAGTTATTTTATAAAACTACACAACATCGAATAAGGAAATTATTTAAATGGATTAATAAAACCAGTGGTACGAAATGCTTGTGTTTATTTTTTCGATTAATTCTCGAAATTGTTTGATTGAGCCATTTATACACACGATGTGGAGTTTACTAACCTATAGTAAACGTTTAAATAAACTCCTATGGTATGGGACATATGGTTGTTATTTATTATGTTGCTTTCGTGGGTATATAACACTTATCGATGATTTTATGACTCGCCCATGTAGTTTTATAAGACTTATTCCTATCTTGATGTTTATATGACTTGTTCCTATCTTGATGTTTATAGGACTTGTTCCTATCTTGATGTTTATAGATCTCGTACCTATCTTGATGTTTATAGGTCTCTTACCTATTTCGGAGATTATAGGACTTGTTCCTATCTTGATGTTTATAGATCCCGTACCTATTTCGGAGATTATAGGACTTACTCCTATCTTGATGTTTATAGGTATCGTACCTATCTTGATGCTTATATAATTATGCATCTATATTGGAGTTACATACATGTAGGTGAATTTGTTTCACTAATATTGGAGTTTAGCGCCTTTTCCCCTTCTTTTGTGATTTTCTGAATTTCTATTATGATTTCTAGATTCGATGCTATTTGTGTTATCACCATATAATTTTGGGGTTTTTTCTTCTAGAAGCTATTTTAGGGTTTTGATATTTGGTGATTATACACTTGGAGTTCATTGAAGAATTCTTGTTGTTAGCCAATTCTTTGCTTTGTGTTCATATTTGAGATCTATATCTATTATTTCTCTTGTTTAACTCATTCATTATAGTCTAGGCTGACCCGTTTATTATTTTATAATACTTAGGTCAGACCGAGATATTTCAGATGCTCCAGTTTGATAGTTCTAGAGAGGATTTCACTCCAATTGTTTCATTATCATTCATTCTACCTTCATCTTGTATATCTGTACATATTCATATAGCGTTGTATCTTGTATAGAGTTTAGACTCATTTATTGTGCACACTTGTATCTATGGAATATTGTACTTGCATATTCTATGGTTCGTGATGACCATAGTTTTGTAGTCGACTTTATGTACCTATTCGTTATGACTTGCTTGTATCTATTTTTATTCCGTTGTGTATATTCTATGACCTGTGATTTGTATTTATTATATACTATTCCGGATTATAATTTTAGCCACCGTAGTTTTGTTTTAAGCCTGGATTGCATATGTCGATTCCACTTACGATGGAAAAAATATAGCATATTAATCGACGTATCAATGCTCGCTTAAAGTAAAATTCACGGATGGTCGCTCTTAACCAGTCCTATTCTCTGCACTAGCGGACGATATTACTTAGTATTACCCTTTGTTAGTGTGGGTCTCGAGGTGGGGCGTCACAACTTGGTATCAGAGCTAAGTGCAGAACAAAATATGATATTACGGACACAAATCTTCGCCGAGATGAGTCTTAGAGACCGTCTATTAGGAGTTCTTAGGGTAGATAGTAGGAATCATCCCATTTTTGAATAAGAAAGCGACTTTTGGGATTATAAAAATGTTTCCTTCGTTTCCACTCTTTTGAGTTTCTATTATCGAATCATTTGATTCCTAAGCAATCTTTTATCCAATCTTATCTACTTCGGAAGGGTTATAGGCTGACAGTTGAGTCACTCGTTCTAGTATTAGGCAATCCCGCGAGCCCAGTAGAAACGAAGTACTTTGTCCATCCAGCAAATCGTGAAATTAATGGTCGATCCTTTTATGATCATAGTTGCACAACAGAAATAGACGGATGGTTCCGCTAAGCACATTATCCAATAGATTTGTGATTGATTTGATTAGTTGATTGAATGTATGTTTGCATAAGATTCCTAGTGATAATTCTAATTCAATTAAGAAATATTCCTTGATAATTACAATTTTATTTGAAAGTTAATAATTGAATCTTGCGGTATCTTCGTGTTGGAAATCACCGCAAGAGAAATTGAATTTCTTGGATATAAAATAAACAAGGATCAAATCTTGTAGTTATAAAAATTAATCTATTGGAAATGGAGGTAAGTTTTGATACTTGATTACCAATTAACCAAGAATAATAAATGAATTATTATTTACTCTAAAACAAGAGTTAGGTTAAGAATTGTTTTGATGAAATTATCGCCTAATTAGGAAACACCATCCTATGAGTTATGTACAATTAAATGGTGATGATTATAAGCTTGTTATTATATGTATAAACTAGGGTATATCAAGATATAAGTATTCTTCATTTTAAAAAGGATTTCTTTTGAAGTGTGTTTGTGTGTGTGTATTTATGGATGTTAAATTGCCCGCTGGGTGCTTTATTGATTCTAGTAGGAATGTCTGGCCAATGTACTCGATAGGGATTTCTAAACATTCAAACGAGACAATTGGATATACACTTTTGTCAAAATAAGCGTTTTGGAAAATCATTTTATTAGAAATATGTTAATTTAAAAAGGAATAAAAACATTTTTAAACTAATGTGGTTTTAAAATGATATTTGGATATGCATACAAAGGTATATAATTATAATTATATATTAAGATTTTGGAATATAAGGTGTATTTCAATAATATAGAAAGAATAGAATTATCAATAAAGATAAATAATATTTAGAAACCATTTTCTATATGAAAGAGTATATTATTGGATTTCTAAATTATAATCTTACAAGGAAAATATTTTGAGAGCCTTAGTTCTATAATATGGGAAAGTACAAATAATTGACTTAGTTTTATCAATTGGTTTAAATACTCTCGAGCAACACTTCATCGAATATAGTATAACTCATTGAATAGAATGTTTGTGGAACTTACTAGCATATTAGTGAATATTCGAATTTCATCGAGTAGTATGGGATGCCTTGGTTAAATTTTTGTAATTTCTATTAGGAAGTATTTAACACTTTATGATTGTATTCTTTGTAGGTGTTCGGTGGGACCGATGGATCCTTAAGGGAATATAGTTCAGGTTTTCCGATGATATCTGTAATAAGTGAGACTTACTAGCTTCTAGTAAATATTTGAATTTCACCAAGTGGTATGGGATGTTTTGGTTAAATTCTAGTGATTACAGAAAGTGATATTATTTGGCACTTTAGAGTATATTTCCTTTTGGTGTGTGGCCAGGGGCCGGTAGATCCTTAAGAGGTACGCCTTGGATAGGCTTTGAAAGACCATTATAATCTAAGTATAAACACACAAGTGTAAATCCTAAGATAGCTAAATTAGCAAAAGCTAAAGAGAAGCATGATTCTTTTATCTAAAATCAACTAGAAACAAATTTTGAATGCTTAAGCATAGGTTAAACGATTTGTTAGTTAAGATGCCACTCTAATTGTATTTGAAATAACAATTTGTGGAAATGACTTTATGGATTTATTTATCTCTTGGATATTAATAAAAATATTAAGAGGAAATTGAATATACTCCAAAGAAGAGGTTGGTGAATTGAATCTGTAGGATATATATGTATATATATATATATGTATGTATGTATGTATGTATGTACACATATGTATTTATATATCTATATGTATGTATATATATATGTATGTAAGTACATATATATATATATATCTATGTGTGTGTGTGTATTGTGTCTATATATACGAGTATGGTGGCACGTCCGTTGGACGTGTGCCAAGAAGGAAGTGGAAAAATTTTGTGTGCGCTACAGTCACGGTAGTGAAATACACACACACAAAGACACATACATACATATGTACACAGATATGTGTGTGTATATTTAATAATAGTTGTAATACATTTGGTGTCACACTTTTTTGGTGTCAGCGTAAACTACGAAAAATATGTATGGCAGAACAACTTCAAACGGTTCATTGAAATCAATTGAAAGGGCAATTTTGTATGGCAGAAGCATTAGAAGGTCATAATTTATACAGTTATAGATGGGATAAAGCATAATATGTAGCACTTATTATTGATACAAACAAATATTGAAAACCAAATTGTAGATTGCACTTCAAAACATGTTTGGCATAACAACTTCAAACGATTCAGTGAAATCAACTGAAAGGGCAATTTTGTATGGCAGAAGCATTAGAAGGTCATAATTTATACTGTTATAGATAGGATAAAGCATAATATGTAGCATTTATTATTGATACAAACAAATATTGAAAACCAAATTGTAGATTACACTTTTCGGTTGAGTAATAGTAATGTTAGTACCAATAACACAAATCTCCTAGTTCAGTATAACTAATAGTCCCATCCAATCACCATATAAAATAATAGTATGAATCAAATCTTTTGCAATATCAATCTCATTTGAAGACTCTGCCGTTCCTTGTTGTAGTGCGAGCAACATTTCGCATTAAGCTTAACCACAGAAGGCAAGTTCAAAGTTGTGCTGATTTTTACTTGTGGTTCTACTATGCTTATGTTTAGTTTTCAGCTGGTGCCTTAGCTAGAACGTTGGCTTTGGATTGTCTTCAAAAAATTTACAATACTGTTGCTTCTACAATGTTGTATATGCCGAGAGAAAAGAATATCCCACTACTTTAGATATAGTGTGAACGTAAAGACAATGAATATAAATTGTAGATAATATACATGCAATGATTAATGGGATGTAGACAGTACAAAGGAGCTATTCCAGTTCTAGTACCAAGCTATCAATGCAACAATACAGAATTAGTTTACGAACATTAAAGTAAACTTATTTTTGAATCAAATGCTGTGATAGAAAAGGAATAATTTTTAATACTATGATGACAGTTGCATTTGGATCTTTCGGCATTAGCGTTTCTTTTACAACTGGTCCTGTGATTTTTACTTCAGACCCAGGCTTCAAGTCACCTAAATAGTACAAACAGTAAACTGATATAAGTTCAAATGATTTAACTATATAAAACACTAATTTATAACATTAATGTATAAATGTATAACCAAGTCTTCTCACATAAGAAATTAGATCACATCCCCTTTACAATTTCTCCTTGATCATTGGTGTAAACTAACCTCTTGACACATACTGATACCTGCAAAACATTATTTGTAATAAGCAAACAATAACTAAAGCTAGTTTATTCAAATTCAAATTTGAATTCAAAGTAAAACAACTCACTGTCTTTGAATCTCCAAAATCACCAATTGCACTGTTGGCAATTGAATACAACCTGAGTTTATGAGGCTTTTCATTCTTGTCAACTCAATCAGCTATAACACCAATAGATTGACCTTCGCTGTACTGTACTTTTCCTATAGTTCAATGTGATAAGTAGCTCAAGGCAATCAAATACGCAGTTTGAAGGCTCTCAAAAGTAGATTACATGTATTAAAGAAAATGGTATACATACCTTCAGTACTAAAGACCATATGCCAGGATTCACTGCATTTATGTGTGCAAAAATAGTGAATGGATCACGTGTGTAGGAATGGTGAATGTTTACTCGACATAAATGTGAATGTATTGACTCAAACTATCAAAATTATATCCACCAAAGCCTGAAGGCCAAGGAGATTAGAGGAATAAAAAAATTCTCACTGTTAGTTTGCTTTTTCATTTGTCAACCTGGCATTTAGGGAATATGCTTTTTCATTTGTCAACCTAGCATTAGCTGTTAGTTTGCTTATGCCTAGTATTATCAGAATAGGCATTCAAATCAGCTAAATTTTCTCCAGCACATCCACTTAAATTAATCAATCCGTCAATCGATTCAGATTAATCAAACAGTAAGATCATGTATGTACGTTGTCATGTTTATTTCAAGCATTATATACATAATTTAATAGTCCTGCGCTGTAATGCACTTCAAGCACATTAATCATTAAACTTTTAATTTTGAGCTTTCCAGAGGATGGCTTAAGATACAGCAAGTGGACTTTGGTTTATTGAATTGCATCAAATATAATGTTTTCTATAGTGATGGCCTATGAATGTAGTTAGCGATATATCCGTGCATCATAATTGTGTTGTTGACGGATAGATGCTAGTTTGGTATGTATGCCAATGTGTTGAGAAGGAGATTTTGTTTCAGAAAAGGCATTGAGCAGCACGACTTAATAAGCAATAGAGCTGTGGATGTTACTCATCCAAATTTGTGGCTACTATGGAGAGTTTTCATGTTATCCCTAACCAAGTATCAGTGTAAACAAATGATTAATAACTTAATTAGCTTTGATTAAAATATAAATAAGAAAACAGGAAATTTCCTTAATCAGATTTGATTAAAATACAACTTTGCTCCACCAACTAAAAACCCAAAATGCCCAACACCATTCAAACAACAGCAGGCAGAAGAACCAAAGATCTAAAAGCAAACAATACTCATACCACCAAGAAAGCTGAAGCACGTATACTACCTCAGGTAGAAGCATTCCACCCTCGTTCCAGGATACTGGATGTCTGGCTGAATGAAGCTAGGGTGCAGCAATCTTCATCAGCCTAAATTTTAGTTACCATTTGGAACACAGGAAGGGAAGATAATAAGTAAGTGGACAGGAAACTACAGTTGTATGCTTTGAATGTAAAAACTTAATGGAATCAAATGCAAGCTTCAATGTACCTGTTTGTACCTGATTGCATAATAGTTCAAAATAATGTCGCGGTAGTGATATAATACCAAACATCTATTATAATCAAAAATAGCACATGTTGCTCTTGATTTAATAAATCTCACAGGTGATTAAATTATTTCTTACAAATGTTGTAGTGTTGACTGCACTTATGCATCAGTAGTAAATAGTTGTAAAATTATTTTATGTTAGTTAATTTAACTTTGCAATACAATTGATGCATTCTGAAAATAAGTGGACAGTATTATACTATTATCATTGTGTTTAATCCCGTATTCAATCATACGAACAAAACTGTGTTCCTTTTTAAACATATAAATCAATGATGTGCTACACGTTCAATGCTTTCATTTGAAGATCACATTTGTAACTTTGGCAAATGCCCATTTTTATTCCGAAAACTATTATCCCTACAGAATACAAACAACCACCATCTAATCTAATATAGCATTAAGTGTATCATATAACAATTTAAAGACTAAAGAAACGACCGTATAAGTAAGCCATCTTTTAACATGCCATTAAAAGGCATAGTATAACATTGAGCCAATGTCCCTTTCGATAATCCAATCAATTTGATATTGAGTGTGTGGTCAGAATAAAATTTTCCTGTTAATTATTCTATCTCTGTACATGGTCTGTACTGCTTCAACCATGAAATAAACTAAAGAGATAAAACATTACTATCAACTCTCACAAAAGCTTGATAATTGCAAAAGTTAAGAATGAATGAGTATGGATGAAAAATGAAGTACCTTTCTTCGTCTCTATTATTTCAAATTCATGTCAGCCATTTTTTCCTTATTAAATCTTCATGATCCAGTTCACTATCCATGTGTTTCCCATATAAATAGAAAAGAGTTATCAGTCATATGCAAGAGTGATTTTTTTTCTACTTTAAAAAATGAACATGGCTACACAGTGTATATTCATTTATCAACACACACCTATTGTGTCTTAAAACTGCTTTCAACATATGCCACTGCACTATTTGCTTCGTAAGTTCACTACCCGGAGATATTTTTAGGGGAAATGTTTGCATTTGTCTTTCAATCGAACAACAAATGAGAATGATGCAGCTAACTAACTAAACATAGAATAAGTTCTTAGTCTCTGATATTCCCTTGTAAGGAAACCATAATACTGACATTAACATTATATATTATTGATGGAAATACGAAGATGTAAGACAAATATAACCGTATCCTTAATCCAATGATGTTTATATTGAAGATTTTTTATGTTGGGGTTCTGTTTTTCTGTAAACAATTAGCTATGGTGGATCATTTGATGTTACAATTATCAATGGTGTATCTTAATAAATTAAGCATTTTATAGTATGATAACAATCTAGCATTTAATCCTTTACCTGCTATGCTACTGGAAAGCAATGATAAAAAGAAATTTACTTCTGCTCTACTACGATCGTACCAAATGAGTGAATCAATGTAAAACTTGTCAAAATTGATTACGACATCCATAAACAATAATCTAACTTTCTATATAAAAAAATTCCAAGACCATGAAAATAAATTTTGAAGTACGAAAATTGATTACAAACTACATTTCCATAAAAATAAAATTTCTGTGCAACAGTCAGTCAGAAACCAAAGTAAACTAAATAATTGAATATGTAGAATAAAAACCAATACTTATTGTCCAAAAGAACTATTGAAGAAGACCTATGTGGATTATATATTTTGATTAAGAACTACAAGTACTAATGTATTTTAGCAGAAAAATTCTTTTCTCATTAAACACATGTATGCATATGTATAAAAATTTCCAAAATGATGGGTATTATTTTTATATAAGTAAAAAATAATAGTGATTACTAAAATTTTGAGATACCAAAGATGATTATATCAAATCATAAATGAATTTTGAAGACAACGATATTTATGGAAATGACTAATATAGAGACTTAACCACATCAAAATTAAAATCAAGCCAAATTGAATTAATTGATAACAAATATAAAATAAGAGAATTTTATATTTAGATTGCCCAATAGAACCATTGAACGTAATATTGCCTGGGGTGCAATTTGTTTTAATGACCTGCAACTATAATTTGAACATAATATTGCCTAGGGTGCAATTTGTTTTAATGACATGCAGCTATAATTCTACATGAATAGAAATCGCTTTTGTTAAATACATGTACATATATAACAGGAATTCTCAAAAATTAAAATTTTGAAAATAAGTTTAAGGCACTAAGACCATATTGAAATGAAAATTATTGATATGTATATTGCACTTTTCAACTTAACCCAAGTTTCTATCTTTATGTAAGTTCAATACAATATACAAAATGACATTATATGTCTATCTCCAATGGTTTTACAGAATACGTCTATTTTTTCCTTTGCATCGTAGTGAATTATATAACTATGAAAAAAATAAGATGTGGTGTATACTTGATATAACAGATTCATTTGGATACAACTCAAAACTATATTTTTGTATTTTTCTTGCATATTAAGACTTACACATAGTCACGTTAATAATGACTTTGAAGTTTGTAATTAGCCTAAAAATTTGTTCATCAGTGGAATAAGTGTGGAAAAGTGAATAGTATAACTGTGAAAAAAAATAAGATATCATGTGTACTTGTTATAACAAATTCATTTGGATACAACTATATGTAATTCTCATTTATAGAACTATACTTTTTTTTACATTTTTCACATATTAAGCCACAGATAATTAAGATAATAAATGGCTATAAATTTTGAAATTATCCTAAATTATTTTCCCTAAATAGAATAATTGTGGGAAAGTGTGAAAGTACCTCATTTTTAATTAGATGGTTACATCACTAAGCAGCAAGAACCTTCTTTTCTTTTCTTTCCCAAAAGCTCAGATATTCCCAGAAGACGTTCAAGCCCTCGCTTTTCATTGATTCTCTGTCTCGTTCTAATTCACCCATCTATTTTGCTTGGCATTTTCTAATTAATTATCGCAGCAGTAATTATCGAATTAAAACAAATAAAGAAACAATATGCATATAAATTAGTAAGAAAAATAAGATTATAAAAGCTCATAGGAGATAAAATGTACCAATTTTTTTCTTTCCCAGAGCGATTGTGAGACCTTAATCCCAGCCTAGATTTGTGCTATTTCTGTAAAATCAGAAAAGGTAAATTGGTGATAGAATAAGCAAAGTAAATTGGTGACTGAATAAGTAAATAAAAGATTACGCCATTAATTGTAGGAGTTTGAGATCGTACCTTCGTGACGGTCAACACAGCAGTTCAAGGATCCTAGATGTCGACATCATCACCACGTACAATAGCAACCTCCGGACTTCAAATTTGCAGTGTCACATGATGACGACCACCGTCTCAGTGCTAGCAGCTTAGGGACGACAGAGAATCTCATTGCTAGCAGTTTCGGGTAACGGTCGATTGCCGTGCTTTTAGGTTGGTGACGACATCAATTTCAGGCAGTGGTGGTAGTAGATCTATTATGTGGTGATTTCGGCTCCAGATCTAGAGTTCTAGGGAAGCTAACATGTGTAGGATGTTTAGGTTAAAATCCAGGGAAGTTGAATTGATTTCAGGTGCTGATAATTGGGAGGGAAGTATGCATTGATGGTCGACCGTGATGGGGCAATAGCGGCGGCATAGGCTGTAGCGGCAGAAAGCAGAAGGGGAAGGGGAAAGAAGGGAGGGCAGTGTAGGTGTGGCGGTTAGGCAAGTGGAGGAGGGAAGTTGCCATTTTTGTGGGGTGAGGCGAAAGTGGGAAAACGAAAAGCAGAAGGAAAGGTAAATGGAAGAGAGGATGGGGCAACGTGGGAGGCGGTTGGGAAAAGACAGAACTGCCCTCCTGTAGTGGTTCCATTTTGTTGTGAACGGAGGCTAATATGGGGACTGCCAAAAAGGCTTCACTTTGACCGGTTTGACCAAGTATTTGCATTATAGTATAGATATATATATTCTATCTTAAATAGGTAGTGTCTAAAGTTTCAAACTTGCACTAAGGAAAGGATTTATTTCAAAACAAAAATAATTAGGGATTTGAAAGTATTTTTAGGAATTTCAAAAGATGAGAAATAGTAAATGATTTTCGAATGGGAAAATGAATTTTTGGAGACTTGGTTATTATAATAATTTCTTGGGAAGTTAATTCTTTTATTTTATCAATAAAAGAAAATAGAAAATTTAATTGGTAATTTCCTAAATAGGATATGATCTACTTAAAGGATCCTATTGATTTATATACACATTATTCAATAAAGGTAAACTGCCTAGGTAAAAGGTAATGGTTGAACTTTAAGGACTTTAACCACAAAAACCTCTTTTGGAAAATCTTCAAGTTTTCAAAACTTAACACTAAGTTTGGAAATAACTAGAGGAAGTTTCTTTATTTGGAAAATAAATATTTAGCAAAGAAAAATAATTGGTATTTCTTTGGTAAAAAATAATCTTCGTTTTGAAATGAAATTTGTAGTGTAAGACTATGAAGGAAACTTCTAAAAAAACATGAATACTTTAGAATGGGTTATATGATTTGAGACTTTCAAATTTAAAACCAATTAAGAGTTTACTCAATATTGAAATGAGTAGGATGAAAATTTAAAAAGAATATAATTTGTAGTTGGGGTTTTTGTGAATTTTAAAATTAAAATCCATGAGAAAGGATTTTATGGTAAGATAAATTTATACCATGAATTTAGGAGTCATATCAAGAAGAAACCCTAGAATTAATCCATAACTTTTGAATATGATTAATTAAGCAAGTATCTTAGAATATTAAGAATGTTAAGTATTTTGAATAGAGAAAATATTTCAATAAATTGAGACATGAAAATTTAGACTAAAAACTTGCTTGGTAATTTACTACTAAGGACCTCTTTTGGGTTATAACTTTATTGATAATTGAAGTTGGAATTTGTAAAATTTTAAATCCTTTCAAAAAGTTTATAGAAGTAAGCTATAGTAAGATCTAGAAATGAGAAAACTAAGAAATTTCTAGAAGTAAAAGATTATAGGAATTTTGAGAATTCAAACAAATCATTTGAGATTATCTCAAATAAATAATAAGCAAAACTGTATCTAATGGAAAATTTAAATAGATGGCTTCTAGGAGGTTTGAATGTAGACAACATCTTAAAAATCTACCTCATGCTTGTATTTTTGACTTTGATAGATGCTAGGAGGATCATACCTACCTTGATTGAATTTTTCGTCTAGTTGATAGGTTCTAATCCGACATTGGTATGGCTCCTCTCGAAACTTTATTTATGAGACCATATTGATCACTCTCTTGCATGCTGGAGTCTGAGTAAAGGAATTGACCTTATGCCCCGACTCTATTTTTGAATCTTTTAGAAAGATTTTAAGATTTTCGATTGGAGACCAAATCTTTATTCGTGTTTCTTCCTTGATTGGATTACTGGTATTTCAGTCAATTTGGGATAATAACTCTTTGATATATGGAACCCTACCAAACCATTGAGTGTAGTGGCCCGGTTGCTTACTACTTTCTTTTCCAGTCCAGTTTTCTGGCATTCATGGTGTCCTTCTTGTATTTCAGTCTTGGAAACACTTTAGAAATTATGATTCTTCTTAGGCATAGAATCCTTGGTGCACCTAAGATCTCTCAAAACCTAACTTATGAGAAAAACTCTATTCGTGTTGTTGAATTAGAGATTAAACACCTTCAAAATAAAGACGTTCCGCTCATCTAAGTCCTATGGCCCGATAATCCTAAGGACTATTCTTGTAGAGCTTGAGAATTCATCGAGCGAACGCTTCCTGCATATTTTCCTGAGTTCATTTGTGACAAGTCCCTTGTTTTGAGTTATCTCTCATTTATAACTCAATTTCCTTTGAGAAAATACGTTCTTTGTAATTTGTTATAGATTATGCCCTTCAGGAAATTGCGGGGACGTAGTTTTTACTAGGGGGAGTGTGTAACAATCCTGTTCGAGATTACCTAGTATCAAATCTAGAAATTATAATTTAAATTTTCTTGATAAATTTTAAGATGAATTTGAGGAATTTTTAATTGTTAATTTTCAAATTGAGAATTTATAGAAACAACAAATTATGTGGTTTTGTTCTTATAAATAAAAATATAAGGGTAATTTTGAGGAAATTAGTGAATAAAATATATGTAAGTAATTTAGTAATTTAAACCGCGAATTTTTCCATGGTTTATACACTTATTTATTTTAAATGGAGATTTATGACAAAAAATTTCCATTTCAAATTATTACAAAAAATGTTGTAAATTTAATAAAATGTAAATATTGAGATTTATTGGTTAAAGTGAGATTTTTATAATTAATAGTTTATTTTATTAAAAATAAAGAGAATAGGTTTTAATTTCAAAATTTATATTTAATTTTACAAAATATCTTAATATTAATAGAAATGGGAATTTTTGATATGTTGGAGCTTTAGTAAAATTTAAGGAAAATTAATACATGCTTCCATCAACATAGTTTGAGTATTAATTAGTGTTTTATGAGAGAAAACAATAGTAATTAGTAAAAAATTTCTTATTGGTTTATAAGATACCCATTAGGCCCATATGCAGGGTGAATAATAACAATATACTCTTGTTTTCCTTCATCACTTTCTCATTTTAACCAAGATCAAAAATCTGAAAATAAACCAAACTTATTTGTAACTACCCGCAAATTTATTACTTTGACAACTTATATTTATTTTTAAAATCTTCAAATATAAGCTTTTTAACATATATTATGTTGTCTTGAATAATAAATAATGATGGCAATCTTATTTTGTATAAGTATTTACAAAAATATATACTTTGGAAAAATATCGATAAAATGACCGAAATCCGTTTTATCAGTAAACAGCTCTACAATTATCAAAAGTCGTGCATGGAGTTGGATACATACACTTATTTATCTGTTTGAACAAGATAAGAAATAAAATTATTTATTTTATTTTTGGGAATAACATGTATTTATGACATCATTAATAATGCCATCAAATTAAATAATTGATTCATGAATTTAAACTGAGATTTAATAATTAATATAATTGTTTAAGCAATTGTTTTTAAATGATAATACTTCATTTTAATTAGTTATATAGTGATAGTAAATCATTTATAATAGTTTTACAAAGATATATACTTAATTTGGAAGTATAAGAAAATTTGTATCGCTATACCGATATAACAACACTTTTTGTAAACAATTGTTTAATATTAATTCATATGGTTTTATAATTCAAATGAGATCATTTTAACTAATTAATAATGATGGAAAATTAGTTTTCAAAATTGTTTGCATTTATATGTAAATTAATCTATAAGGGAAAATGTGACCGGAAATCGGCTTTCCAATTTTCAAAGGTTTAATGAACAAAAGTTGTTTAAAGTTGTTGCAACCTTGTTTATATGTCTTGTGCACATATATAACATACTCATACACACCATAACATATACATGAACCCATATATTCATACAAATATATTTACCATTTACATTATAATTTACATATAGTAAAAAGTATAAATATCCAAAATATTTTCTACCCTAAAAAGCAAACATCAACTCACTTACACACCATCATCATCACACACATGGAGACATAAGGAGGGTGGCATTGCCATACGCCTTGAGGTAATGGAGGAGGTATGGGAAAAGGGCAAAAAGGTAATTATACATTTAGATATTTATTTGCAAACTTTTCTTATAAATACCTACCATTCTCTTCATAATTTTACACACTATTCTACTTCATCTTCTTCCTCATTCTCAAGCTTTTCAATGGCTTCCTACGTTAAGGAAATTATAAAGAAAAATATTGAAAAATGAAATTAAATTTATGTAAGTATATATATGTAAGCAATCCATTTCAGCACCAAGGCAAATCACTCCTTTCCTCACTCAAACTCCACGACCACCACCTCCTACAACCAAGGCCGAGCCCACTTCCATTTGCAAGCATAGACCGAGCCCATTCAAAGGTCCAAGCCTCGATTATGTTGGCTTTAATTCGATCGTAGCGAAGCTATAGTGAACTTTCGAGAAGTTAAAAACCAATGCAGGTGAGAAACTCTTCCTATATATATATATATATAATGATGATGTGATATGATTGCTATGATTGTTTACTATGTTTGACTTTGATCATCAAGTTTGGATGTTGACTATATATTTATATTGATGTTGAAATGATTCACATTTAATACACGTCGAATATCACAATGGAAATCACTTTCCTTTAATAAATGAAATGATGTATATGAGATTGTTAAACCTTTTAAAGATGATTTAAACTGGTTTATAAATGTTTTATAAACACTAAAACTCAATTTGGGGAAGTTTGGATAAGTTATGAAAATTGAGTCAAAAATAGGTGCGTCCCGTAACAGTAGTTCGCGTCGTAAAAGTTTAAATCCATTTATACGATGAATTTGGAGTCGAAATTGTTTGTAATAAGAATTTTTGAACTCTTATAATCATATTTTTCAAAAAAATAAAAGGATCGAGATTTCGTTTAGTAGATTTTGGAATATGAGAAAATCAAGATTTCAAAATAGTCGCGCTTTGGCAGTCCGGAAACCAAAGCAATAAATTCTTTATAAATGATATTTTTTAATTCTTTAAAATTATATAATAAATTCTATAAATATTTTAAAAGAGACTAGAGTTATAAAAATGGATTTCTAAATGAGTGAAAGGTTGTTTTGATCAAATAAGCCTTAAAACACTATTCGCAACACTATTTGCAGCACTTTTTACAGCAATTTTAATAACTTTTGAAATATGGTTTTAAACTTAAGTATTCTTTCCCAATTCATTTATAAATGTTTTCAAATAAATAATTAAGTATTTTTAACATGATTTGAAGGTTTTATAATTTACTTTAAAAAATTAAATAAATGATTTAAAGAAAAGCTACTAAAAATCAAGTGATTTAATCTTGGCTCTAAAAGCCGATGAGTAGAGTGGATTTTTCTATTCGTGAGATCTGGATGGGAGGTGGTCAAATTAAGGAGTTGTTTAGGAGCAACCAATGCCCTGTCTCACCTGGCCTCTTTCCTGGATGGGGAATACATAAGGTCGAAATATCGGAAACGAGGCAAGTATAAAAGATTTAGTTTTTTTCCAAATTTAATACAACTTGGATTGTGTAGAAATAATCTTCTTATACTTGGTATTAAATTCCAAGGAGAGAACCCATACTATTCGTGTGAATTTAAAAGGTGAGTTTACCATTATTCGACGGATAGTAAAAGTTGAATACGAAAGTTGATGTTGAGTAGAATTAATATAATTTCTATGGATCCATTTTACTATAATACTAACAAATTTGGATTTACCATCTTAGATAACATGGTTTCGACTTATTAAAAAAATATGTGTTGGAAATAAGAAAACTTTTATCAAGATTTAAATAAATGATTTGGAATTATTTTAATTCCTTTGAATCCTTTTACTTAAAATTAATTGTTCTGGGTTCAAAGTAAACGAGGTCTTAAATAATATTGTTTTTGACCCATTTCAAAAGTTATAACTTGGAAATAAGAAATCTTTGTTAAGATTTAAATAAATGATTCGGAGATGTTTTCCTAAGTAAAGGATGAAATGATTTAGAATTACACCAAGATTTAAAAAGATTTCAATTAAACAAATATTTGACAAATGAGCTTTAATGATTCTGTATATGCCGAAAAGAAATGTTTTAAAGATACATGTCTATATAAGATAATTTTTGATAAAGACAAAAGTAACCAATCAAATAATAAGCACCTATTTGCTTAACGTCTTTTTATCAATGATTAGTTCGAAGGAACCGAGGTTGGATTTGAGTGATTCTTATCCGATAACCACTTCTAACCAATTTACGAGTTCGAAACTGAAGACATGTTAAGACAATGAAGTTGAAGGCGGAGATCTTCATAATGAAAGGAATGATTATTGATAATTTCGAAGTATCTCCTGAGATAAATATATAGCAATGGTCCCTTCGTTCTAGGATCTTTGTATGCAAGGACTACAAGCTACTAATCCTAGTGGTAATGCCGAAAGGATGCGGTAGGAGAGTGCCTTCAGTTTGTCCTATTCCTGGATAACATTGTCCGACATTGCATTTTTAAAATCACGGTGCATTGATTTCTACAAACGTACATCTATTTGGTGGTGTAGGAAGTAACCCCTCTTATGCTTAACACCATTCTCTGAGACATACAAGCTCAGAGGTTGTACTTTTGTTGTAATCAATAGTGTGTTGTTGGAAATGGCAATGTGGAATTTTAAGTGAGAATGTTCAAAGAAAGGTAAATGTCACCTTTAGCCTCACACCTGGAGAATTGTGAAACAGGGGTTGCTTTAAGGCTAAGTGGATCGCAACCATTAGGGTATGATATCAGCTTTTTAGATCTATTTTGTGCCCGCTATGACGTCGAGTAAAAAAATATGCGATGTATGGTATGAGAGCTCTCGGATAGGTCGGGAACGGTCGAGGTAATATCATATTCGGTGCTATCTGTACCATCTGTTGGTTTTGGGTAGGTTGATCTTAATTCACAGAGGTTTCGATGATGTCGATCCTCGATACATTCCTCTTGAAATGTACTGTACGGGAGGTAGTCCCTTACCTTATTATTCATTGGAAATTCATTCTTCAATAAGTGCCTTCGAACTTAGTTGTAAACCTATTATGCCGTCAAATTTAACCAATGTAATAATTTCGGCTATTTGAATATGTTTATTTGAAAGGTTATCAAAGAATGTCATTAAAAATAATATCACTTGATTTCACATAGAAATATTTTGGTTATCATAAGGTAAAAACCCATTCTATGTTTATATGCGACGTGGTCTTATGAGATACCCTTTGTTTTCAAATACTCGTATTCTGAGTTTCTCACACCAGTCCCATGACTGATCCGCAGTTTATATTCTTTCCCTTAAACTCCAAGTGCCCTATTTTTTCGGGCAGCCTGGGAGTCAGGTTTACTTTGGACCATTTTGAAAGAGCCCAGAGCATGGAGCTAGAAGATTATTTTGAAGATTGTTATCCATTTCCACCACACTCATGTACTATTGTATTCCGTATTTGTGGATAGATATTTATAGCTGTCCATGTTAATGTTAAGTTAAACACTGATAAATGTATTTAAAATTTTCCACTATAAAGATTATATGTTGAAGAAATAGATGTTATTCCATTCGTGTAAGATTCTGTTCTGTCTTTATTTTCTTTCTACCCTTAACGATCGAGTTTCCAGCACTTGAATTTGTGGCACGTGGATATCGAGGATGTACTGACGATTTTTGAAGGTCGAAAATCTCGTTCGTCACATTATTTACGAACCCTAGAAATTAGATTAAACCCCCAAATCAAGCTTAAATCAAAGGACTTTTGACTATTAATAGAAGATGTAAAGCTAAGGGAATCTCTACCATCATATCTTACATCTATTGGGTCTTTAACCTCAGCTTTGATCATGATTGTAGTTCATTCTTTTACAATTGTTCAGAATCAAACCTAGGTTGTTGCTGAAAGTTTTTAGCTATGTGGAATCTGCATTCTAATCATCCATTCAAGTTCCATTCGGTGAGTTAATCTCACACTTTTTAGCTATGCATATCGCTATTGTTGTTATGGATGAATTTGGTGTTGAATTGATTTCAATTTTGTGTTGATTTTCTTGTCATATGAAACTTTATTTTCTGTTTGATGAAAACTCACTTCATATGATTATGAATTTCATTCCATTGTAGTTGTTTTTATGCTCGCATGTTAGCTAATTCAGTGTATTAGAGGCCAAGGCAAAAATCAATGAAGAAACCACTGCCAATGGGAAATCAGAGCACCGTCAGAGATGCTTAGGGATTAGCCCAGGTGTGCCAACCAGTGCATTGGTCATGACCTAGGCTAAAACCTAGGTCATTCCGTTTCGGGCTCCGTTTGTTCCTCAATTTACCCGTGTGATCGCTGAACCTATTTGCTTGATTTTGGTGATATTTTCTATGCCGATTTCAATGCTATTTTTGGATTTTAATTTAGGAATTTGTGAACTCTTCTTCGAGTTTATTATACCATAGAATTTCTCTATGGTTCCATGACACAACACACAATTTCTGTTGCATGTTTTCAACTAGAGTTTTGAAAAGAATAATTTTCAATCCAAACTGTTTTCTCAAATCATTTTTAAGTTTGAATATATTTTCTATAAAAGATATTTGGAATATATATATATATAAAATTTATTTATTTATAATAATAATGGTTTTAAAGTTGATTTAGAACAATGGTTTAAAATAATACATACATACATACATATATATATATAGACACACACACACACACACACATATATATATATATTAGCAAGGGCTTTCCAACATATATATATATATATACACACGTATATATTCTAGTTTATCAAACAATATTTTCGAGAAGGATTTCAAAGTAAGTTATTTTATAAATAAGCATGGCATTGATCGAATGAGGAATCGATTTAACGGATTAACAAAATGAGTGGTATAAAACGCTCATGTTTATTTTTTCGATTAATTCCCGGACTTGTTTGACCAAGCCATTTATACACACGAGTGGATTTTACTAACCTATAGTAAATGTTTAAATAAACCCGTGTGGTATGGGACATACAGTTGTTATTTATTCGGTTACTATTCGGGGGTATATGACACTTATCGACAAGTTTATGACTCACCCTTGGAGTTTTATAGGACTTGTTCCTATCTTGATGTTTATAGGACTCGCTCCTATCTTGATGTTTATTGGTCTCGTACCTATCTTGATGTTTATAGATCTCATACCTATTTTAGAGATTATAGGACTTGTTCCTATCTTGATGTTTATAGGTCTCACACCTATTTTGATGTTTATATAGTTATATGTCTATCATGGAGTTACATGCACGAAGGTGAATTTATTTCACCAATCTTGGACTTTTGCGGCCTTTCCCTCTTGTGATTTTCTAGATTTCTTTTATGATTTTTAGATTCGATACTATTTGTGTTATCACTAGATGGTTTTGGGGTTTTTTGCTTTTAGAAGCTATTTTGGAGTTCTGATATTTGGTGATTACACACTTGGAGTTCGTTGAAGAATACTTGTTGTTAGCCCAATCTTGGCTTTGTGTTCGTATTTGAGATCTATATCATTACATCCATTCATTATAGTCTAGAGTGACCTGTATTTTATTTTATAATACTCGGGTCAGAGATATTTCAAGTGCTTCAGTTTGACAGTTCTAGATAGGATTTCACTCTAGTTGTTTAGTTATCATTCATTCTACCTTTATCTTGTATATGTGTACATATTCATATAGCGTTGTATCTTATATCGAGTTTAGACTCATTTATTGTACACATTTGTACCTATGGGATATAGACTTTATGTACCTATTCACTAAGATCAGCTTGTATTAATTTTTATTCCGCTGTGTATATTCTATGATCTATGATTCTGTACTTTGTATTTATTGTATAGTGTTCTGGATTATTATTTTAGCCACCATAGTTTTGTTTTAAGCTTGGATTGCATAGGTCGATTCCACTTGTCATGAAAACAAATATAGCATATTAGTCGACGTATCGATGCTCGCTTAAAGTAAAATTTATGAATGGTCGCTTTTAACCAGCCCTATTCTCTGCCTTAGCAGATGATATTACTCAGTAATACCCTTTGTTTGTGTGGGTCTCCAAGTGGGGCGTCACAGCATCCATAACTAGATCTGAAATAGCTCGGTCTGACCCGAGAATTATAAGAAAAATAACGCACAGATTAGTCTGGTAAACCAGTGTGAGAAATACATCTCAAATGAATTTTTATGTTATAAAACCTTTCAAATAAAGGTATCTCATTAGACCATGCCGCACATAAATACGGACGGGTTTTACCTTAGATAATCAAACCATTTATAGGAAATCTTGTGATATTATAATAATGTCAAAGATTTAAAGTAAATATCGAATCATAGCCAGAATTGTTACATAAATTAAATTCTAGCATAATAGGTATACAACTAAGCCCAAAAGACACTTATTGGAGAATGGATTACATCAATGACAAGGTTACTGAGGTACTACCCGTCACAGTACATCTTTAGATAAAATGTACCAAGGGCCTCGCATAGACCCCCGCATGGCAAGACCGGCCTACCCCTTATTGGATAGTACCGAATATTTCATCACCCTAGTTGCTTTGCAACCTTTTCCCTAGAGCTCTCATGCACAGCCAAAACCATAAATAATAATCTAGAAGGATGATGACAATACCCTAATGGGTGCGACCCACATAGCCTTGCGGTATATCCCTTGTTTTAGTCATTCCCGGTTGTTGAGGCTAGAGGCTTCATTTTGCCGTTTTAGCAAATACCATTTGGAATGTGTTCGTCGACGGAATTTCTATCGGTTTAGAAAATCGTCGAACGAATATAGAAATAAAATATAACCGCAAGCGCACAGCGTACTATTGAAGTACGTGGCGAGTACGGGACGATCCGCAGGGAATTGTTGATTCTAAAAATTCAATTCAATCAAATTAAACCAAAGTCGAGTGATTGTTAACTAACTAAAAGAAAGTAAAAACAAACTAAAACTAAGGAGAATAAAAATATGAGATTAAAGAGCAATTTAGAGGCAAATCCCCTCTCATGATCATATAAATTAACATAATGACATTATGATCTCTTTTTGGTCATGTGAGTTTAGTTGATGCATTTATCATAAGCATGGCCTAATTGTGTTATTAATTAACACACTTAAACCATCAAACTTTAATTCACCCTCTAACCCACTTACTAACTTCAATGAAAATGATATGAAATCAAAAGTAGAATCTATTTTAAGCATGGTTTATTAACTATTGAATTAGAAACATAAACCATCAAATTTTGACTCTAAATCCACTTCCATTACCATGATCATATGTAGATGAAGAGGTAATTAATGATTCATATGACTAAGCATAGCCTATTTGTTTTGAACAATATAAGCTATCAAACTCAATATTAAACACAAAACCACACAAACATCTACTTTCTATTAAGCACAAAAGAGACATAATGAGAAATTATGTTGCATCTGCATGATTCAAGAGAGCATCATTACCCCTAAATTGTAGGGATTAGCCTCTCATTTGTGTTATTATGTCAACACTAGTAGAAAGCAACATGAAATAAACAAAAATAAAAAGAAGAGGAAAATGAAAGCTAATGAAAAAGAAAGCTAATTAACAAGAACTAGAACTATTCTACTTGCATGAAAGTAAATCTACACTACAACATGAAAGGAAATAAACAAGAAAGGGAAAAGATCATATATTAAATTGCATAAAAAAAAGAAAATTACATGAAAATAAAAATGGCTAAGTAGCCATGAAAAGAGAAAGAGGAGAGCTTGTTTATTTGTGAGCCTAAACTAAACTAAGAGAGACTAAGAGAGAGGAAGAGGGTTACATGAAACATAAGGGGATTTCATACATGTGTTAAACCCTAATTTTTATTTTTGGGGAATGCCCAAAATACCCTCTTAGGAAGTATGGATGCCAAGTAATCATTAGCTTCAAATAATCCTTATTTAAGTGTACATGAAGCCATTAACTCCATAAGCATGTGCATTAGCCTCTAATTTGTACATTAAGGTAGGTGGGGTCCTCCATTATCTTCACTTTGAATTATTTCCATCTTCATTTGTTCTCTTCACTCTTGTGCATGCATATATCATCATGTAACCACTTGTAAAATTCACCAAATTTCCTACAAAACAACATAGAAAATTCCAAGTAAATTTTCACAATTTAATAAATGCATAAAAATGACCATTTTGCCCTTATATAAAGATGAATATGTGACAATTTCAAATAATTTGAATTTTGGTTTAAACAAGTTAAAATACCCAATATGATCATTTATTTAATTTAAATAGATTAAATATGGTGATAAAAATATGCACATTTACATGCACATCAGAATGCTAACACTGCACTTCAAGCGACAATGCCAGGCCAGCATTTCTTCATTCAAGTTACTTAGGATATGAACAAACCGAAGGCACTGCTTCTACTACATCTTTATTGGAATCACCCTCAGGATTAGTAGCAAGCATCCCTTACACTTCAAAGAACTCTGTCTTCAATTTCATCATCTTCAAGATGTCTTCATTTCGAATGCTTATGCCGGTTCAAAGTTGTTTTCGAATAATATATCCAATCCTGATCTCTCTGAACCGACAACGATAGTTTTAAAAATGGCCAACGTTTGATAGGTGGTTATTTAACTATCAAATAAATAAACAATTTAACCAGAGATTTAACCAAGCACAAAGCAACCACTAAGCCTTTTTAATTAATCATCTCGTTAATTAAAACCACTTTGAATTGCTTATTAGATTTATAAAATGATTCTAAGATTTTTTGAAATATGATGGAATCACATTAGATTTTTAATGAAAAGATCTAATCAATAAAAGTAAGATTTATTTAAGTAATAGTTGAATTGCTTATTTAAATATACATGTATGAATTTGAATACAAGTAAGTATACATATACAAGTATCAAAACAATTTGTGTATTGTCATTATAGTCGTTATGTATGTTTGTTTGACAATATGCATGTATTTGTGTGAATATACATATGGATGTGTGTAAATACATTTGTATATATAAGTGTGTTGCGACATTTAACGTAGCTATAGGCTATAGCGACTATCGTCTACGCTAAGTTACGTGAGAGTATACCGAGTCGAGTAATCGCTCCAGTGGAGTCGGAAACATGATTTGTGTAGTAAAGAATGCTTGTGTACACATGCGTATATATCCACGAATGAGTGTGCTAGCATGTGTAGGCATCACATATGGCTAGATGAACGGTTGAGTGCATTTTGGCGTGATTAGAGGAAGCCGGGTCGATATAGTCGCCAGTTGAACTCTATGCGTGCAAAGAGTGGATTTTGTGTCGAAATCGGTTCTTGAACGCATAAGGAATTTCTTCCAAAACATCAACCAATAAGTTTCGAAGGAGGTCCAATAGAGTAAAGGTAGGCTTGGGTAACAAGGCGGCTCGTAGGGTGGAGTGAAGGAGGAAATGGTGCATGAAAAGGCGACAATCTCGGGTGGTTTGCACATGTCCCTGGCATACTGCCTGGGATAGTGTAATAGCCCGCACCTCCCGACACACCGGTCCAAAGCCTAATGTGACTTTCAGGCAGGTCATATCGAGAAATACGAGCTGTTGAGGTTTTAAAACATTATAGAGCATAAGTATAAGGGTAGAGTTCTAAGACATTCTACAATTTTAGATCTAACAATGGAAGGAATTAAAATATAAGTATACAAAAGAGACATCTAAGAAAAACAATTTTCAAAATACATGTTTACACATACACTATTCTCAAAATATAATATAAGCTTTACAGATATTTAATACATTAGATGCCTACTCGGGAACAATGAGAATTCCATCATGGAGCTCCTTTCTCCACATACTATGTCCAATCATCTACAAACCTATCATCCTATGGTGGTGGAAAATGGAAAGAAGGGGGTAGGTTAGACAATAGTCCGGTGAATGAGAACAAGTTTAACAAGATGATTAAGTGCAATTAACCTTAATTCTATTTTAAGTGATATAGAATGTAAATCCATTGTCCGTGAACTCCTAAGGCCTAATGTAACAACCCTGGTTTTGTGATTACCTGTGAAAATAAATTATAATGATGGTTATAATTCAAAATGGAGGAATAAAATAAATATGGAGATGTAAAATTTTGTTAAAATTGTTTATTTTATAATAAACAATGAGTACTTGATGAAATAAAATGGTAATGAGATGGTTTGGTTGGAAATTAAATCTGGGTAATGGAATTAAGTTAATTTGGTGGTGAATTAATTAAATAAAAGATAAAAGAAATTAATTCAACATTTATTTGTTGTAAATAAATATAAAATGGAGAGAATAAAGTTTTAAAAACTTTATTAAGTATTTTTAGAGGTAATAATGAACTTTGAATGGTTTTATTTTGGTAGAATGTAGTAATTGTAGAAATAGTGGTTAATTAGTGATTTTTTTTTATTTTTGCTAATTTTAATGATGTGTTAAAATTAAATATGGATAATATTGTAAGTAAAATGTAAAATATTGATTAAAATCAATATTTGTTTGTAAAAATATTTTTAACATGTTTTATTAGGATAAAATAAACAAGAGAAATAATTTCATGTAATTTTTGTTGTCAAAAATAATGAATTGTGTAATTATGATGTAAATTAAAGTATTTAGATAAAAATAGAATTTTTATAATGGAAATTAGTGTTAATAGCTAAAATAATTATTATATGTTGATTAAACATTTTTATAAAGTTTGAAACATGAATTATGTAAGTTGTTTTGTTAAATAGTGTAAATTAGTGATGTAAATAGTGGAAATATGTGTAATATAGTATAGCATAATAAGAATTTGTCTAAGTATTATAACACTTAAGCTTATTGGATCCATGCCAAGCCCAAAACCCACTTAGACAACAAAGGGTTTTCTGGAAAGAAAGCAGAGAGATTTTGGTACGTACAATCTCTCAATTCTTCTTCCTTCTGAAAGAAACCAGAAACACCAAATTAGCCTCCTCCTCTCAATAATCAATTTCCTCCAAAAAAATTATCTAAAGATTATAGAAAGTATTGCAAAATTAAGTCTTTAACAGGTAATCTATGCAATACCAGAAAGTATTTCATCAATTTCTTCCTTTTGAGAACTTGAGTTACTGTAATTTCATGTTTTGTTCTGCATGTTTATCCTTCTTTCTCTAGCAGGTCTCTAAAGCTTATCCAGGTCTAAAGCACCAATCTTTGCTTGCTAAATCCTCAATTTTCTGCAAATACATCCTAAAGTGAGTATTAACTCACACTTCTAACTTGAATAAACTTGTATGTCAATCATATGTTGTCCTCTTTGTTGTTTGCTGGAATTTTTTTTCAAAGATTGAAGCTGAAACTAATTTTATCATATCTCTCACGTTTATTATCCAAATTGGATGATCTTTGATGTTCTGGAAAGCTTAGGATTTAAGCTAAAAGTTTCATGTTTTGGGTTTTATGAATTTTTGAGTTTAATTTGGTCAAAAATGCACTTCTTTGTCGCTGTCCCGAGAGCAAAAGACAGCGACAATAAATCCATACCTGATAATTGTTTTGGGTATATCTTTTGACTTGTAAGTCCGAATCAGGTGATTCTTTTTTTGAATTCTAGCTATGAAAATGGTCTTCAACTTTTATGTTTTATGATTTGTCAAAATCTATGATCTACAGGGTCAAAATGGCTCTTTAAGCCGCAGCCCTGTTGTTATGCATATTGTTCTCAGTTATGTAATTTTAAACCTGAGCTAGTACTTTGTGCATAACTTTTGCATTTCTTATTCAAATTCTATAATTTTTAAAGTTTTGGAAACTGCAGAAAGAGTGTGATAACTTTTATTTGTATCACTTTCTGAAATTCATTGATTAAAATGTTGAAACACCTCTTGCAAACTCGCTGTCCTGTTGTTGTAGTGTACTCAGTGTTTTGTGCATATCTGAGCTAATATTTTGTGCATAACTTTTGCGTTTCTTATCCAAATCCTATAATTTTTAAAGTTTTGGAAACTGCAGAAAGAGTGTGACAACTTTTATTTGTATCACTTTCCGAAATTCATTGATTAAAATGTTGAAAAACCTTTTGCAAACTCGCTGTCCTGTTGTTGTAGTGTACTCAGTGTTTTGTGCAAACCTGAGCTAGTATTTTGTGCATAACTTTTGCGTTTCTTATCCAAATCCTATAATTTTTAAAGTTTTGGAAACTGCAGAAAGAATGTGACAACTTTCATTTGTATCACTCTATGAAATTCTGTGATTAAAGGATTGAAATAGCTGATGCAAGATCGCTGTCTTGAGCACTTGCATGTTGACTTGTGTGTTGTATTTGCTTTGGTTGATGATTTTTCCGATGATTTGTTTTTTTCACTTGATTTGCGAATAGTTTGAGCTTAGTATTTTATACCATATGCCGATGATATGAGGCAAGGTATATGACTTTTGGGAACATCTGAGTTTCTATTTTAATGTGGATTTGACTAACGGTTAGTAAACTGTTTAGTGCGAACGTGTGGTATGGGACACAAGTTAACACTTTACAGATTCCTCTCCGAAAGTTAGCGACACATTCTAGAATTACTAGTGCTATGACCTTCGGGTCATCTGAGAATCTGAGAATCTGAGAAATCCGGAAAAGGTGACCTCGGTCGCCTCTGAGATCTCTGTTGGGTACCTAACTATATTACTAGCACTAGTCTGAGAACTTTAGCACGTGCAACATGCTTTAGCATGTAGTTATTGGCCAATCTGAGATTTATTTTATGAGTTAAGAGAATTTTGATTTCACCATATTTTGATGTGTTTACTTAGCCTTATAGAGATGAATAAGGCGAAATATGAGTTCTTGAGGATTTTGGTGATTTCAATTTTATGGTTTTATACTTGGGTTTCATTTACCACTTTGACAAGTTTATTTATTCATGAATCATATTTGAATGTTTTCTTTATATGCATGAATCCCCTAGTATTAACCCAAGTAAGTGTAGAATTATAACATCTTAGAGATAGACAATCCTTGATATCAACCTTAGTCATTCTTATTAATTATTGATCCCTTGATGTATGTTTCCCTTATACCTTATCGTATTTCCTTTCTAACGATAAGATTCAGTTGCCTGACCCGTGTGTTTATCACTCGGGTCAGACCGAGTTGCAGGTTAGGTTGGTTGACTGTCCTTTATGCTTGGATCCGTTTTGCTATCTTTTGTGGGCTCATGACTATGGACTTGGATATCTCCACTTTTGATGGATCTTTTATTTACCACTTCATGTATATATTCTTTTATGGGATGATGTTGTATTATATTATGTGGTGAACGGTATTACATCAGATGTTTGGTTTTGTATCAGTATATATATATTATCTGTGACTGCTGTTTCTGTGACATGTTATGATGTTATTGTGCTTTGTTCTGAATAGACCCGTTAGCCGTATAGTATCGTATTAGTGAATCACTGAGTATGTCGACTATATGGAATTCAGAAAAAAATTGGTAAGATTTCGACGTACTTAGTCATTAGCTAATGCATTACTATTCGGTCGCCCTTAACCAACCCTATTCTCCGCATTAGTAGACGGAATTACTTGATAATTCTCTTTACTAATGTGGGTTTCGGGGTGGGGCGTTACACCTAAGGATTTTTGTCTAACCCAATGGGTCAAACCTACTGATCGAACCTCACAAGCAAAATGGGTCGAACCTACTGATCGAACCTAACACTAACGATCTGCCAAAAACAGGAACAACTCTACCATCAAAACTATATCAATACTACGCCGAAGAGGGAGAACACCGAAAATGAAAATTCGCATAATGACTAATCGTATGCATCCATGTTCACCTCTCGGTCGTAGCGGAAAAATGCCTCTTATTGTACCGCACTGGGGTCCACCATGCATGAACATCTGTTAGCATCAAGCTCAAATTTAATACCTATAGCCACTTATTGTACTGCACCGGGGTTCCATAGAAACTCCTGTTTGTACCGGGCTCCAATTTAATCGATACTTCCAGCCATTTATTGTACTACACCGATGTCCACCCGTACCATGTTGCGTCAGAAACATGCTTACCTAGATCTCCCATTAGTACCGAACTCTCTCAGAAAGCATCTCCAATAGTGCTGCTCTCACCCGTACGGAACACCCCTGAGTCTATTGTGAAATAAATTGCCCTAATTAACTCCATTTATGTGATACGCATCGTGTATACCAATATCAAGCATTATGAAATACTTAGCCCAAATTAGCTCAATATACAGTTCACTAATTACATAATTCATAACTTAATTATATAATTTTTATCCATTTAATTTGGCCTTAGGATAAGGTTCATTATGCAGATTTTTAACTCGAACGATCGACCCTAGCATTGCTTAGGTCGACTGCTACCGGTCGACCCAAAAAGTGCCAATCGGGCGTTCTCATTCATTTTTTTTGGATTTCGACTATTTTAAAATTTCGATTAATTTTTAATTAACATCATTAATCCAGGTCGATTAATAACTACTGTTAACCCTAATTTCCTATTTAATTAATTTCCTAATTACAATCAATTCTAGGGTTTTTGACTTAGGGTTACTAGTTAGCATCAACAAGTGTCAAATTACCCAATTTCATAATCAATTTCAAATTTTCTTTGAGGGTTTAGGGTTTAACAAATTCAATTTCAAATTAAAAAGTTAATTATAGGGTTTCAATAATTCTAATCACTTAAAACTGTTTAAAATCAATTTCATTAACCAAACTATTAAATCCGTACTCACTCTCCTTTTAGCCTAAGCTCTTGCCCTTGAGAAATTTGCCAACAACAATAATTCCATCCCAAGATCGCTTTAGTTCCCCCTTAATTTCTTACCTTTTCCTCTTAGATTGATTAGAGTTTGATTTTTAGGTTTAATAAAATTAGGGTATTGAGGAGAAATTTTGATGGAGTATAGTTATAGTACGTTCAACAAAGAGATTATGGTTAGGTTTACCAACTTATTTATAGTGTTGTGCTAACACCTAGGACCATTAGATTAACCTTAGCTATCATCCTAACCATTCATCAAGTACTTCAGGTGTAAGCAATTGATCAGGGCCCTTGGAACATGTCACTCCAAATCGACAAACGTTCAAATTTTTTCAACACCGGTCGACCGCCCCTATGCTAGGGTCGACCGCTGCCGGTCAACCTAGCCTATGGTTGGGTCGACCTATGTATTTTAATTTTTAACTAAAATTTTAAATTCTAATATCTGTTCCAACTCTCGTAACTCTTTCATACTAACTCGGATTTTGACAAGTTATATGTGTAAATTATTTGAAAAATCTCTACGAACAAATGGTGCAAGTTTCGTAGTCAAATTCGAAAGTATGTGAAAATTTTCATTTTAATCCTTATTTAATTAAATTTACTTTTCTTATTAAATTTCCATTTAAATCTCTATTTGTTATCCAGCAAATTAGTCATCATCCTTGAAGAAGAAATTAAAGATTTACTTCTTGATTTCCTTGCATTTATTACCTCAAATAATTAATTAAAACCAGCCATATCTCCACCATAAATACCAATTCATTACCCATCAAAGTCGGATTTAATGCCTAATAAATACCATGATAACCTACTTATTTATTACTAATTAATGCCAACCATTTCCATATCAAATATTCCTTAATTCCCTTCATCCTTACCTTAAATAAGAAGATTATGGTGCAATTAATATCAACCTAGTCAGCGTCACTACATTTCTACACCATCAGTAGGTCAAGGCTTACAGCTATAAATACACCTAACATTGCAAAAGAAAAGGGGACTGAAACAGAAAATGTGACTTCTCCTCTCATCCTCAAAATCTCTTATAATATGAAACTACAAGTGATAAATAAATGATAAAGTGGATGTAGGCCATAGATTTCGCCGAACCACTATAAAAATTTCATGTCTCTTTTACCTTTTCTTCTTTTTATCTGCTTATTTTTGTGATATGTGATCGTGAACTAGTGCTTTCATCGACAATTGGGTGTTTGTGACCATTTTTGGCGCAAACATTTTGGTGCTTTCACTAAGAAGAACTAGCACCCGCTATACCAGATTTGGAGTTCAGACTTGGAAGCCTGAAGAATTCAGATCTGAAAGAACTATGACAAGGCAATCAAACAGAAGACCAAGGCCAGAGAGAGGTCAGCATGAAGGGAGTCAAGAGGCTTCCTCAGGTGCAAATCAGACATCATTCTTTATCACCAGGAATGAGATAGAGACAATGATGAAAAGACAAGAGGAAATGATCCAGAACTTGCTTCTTCAGATTGGGCAGCTTGGAGCGCAAAATCAAGGAGCAACCAGAGTTCAGAACGGAGCAGGACCATCTGGCACAGCCCCAGAACTAGGGGGCACTTACCCAGAGCATGTTGACCCGATCCCAGGAACAGTACCAGAAGGAGCTGCGCAGCGCGACGTTGATAGAGAAGCGAATGCTCGTTCAGGAGAGCAGACTCCAGGAATCCCTCGTGAACTCGGGGGGCAAATCGGAAACGACGGACAAGGACTACAACTTGGAGATAGTGATAGATTGGCGGAAATGGTCAGACGAGCCAAGAGGGGCGGACTAGTGAATAGAGATCTGGAGGATGTGAATAGGAGTCCCTTTGCTCCTACGATCAGGCAAGCCAGGAATCCACCAGAATTCAAGCTACCAACATTAGAGATGTACGATGGAAGGACAGATCTTGCACTACATCTGACACGATACATGAGGCATATGGAGGTGTTGGGGGCATCGGAGGAGGTCATGGCCCGGTGCTTCCCATTGTATTTGACAGACATCGCAGCACTATGGTTCAAACAACTGGAGAGTGGCTCCATTGGAACATGGACCGATTTGACTGAAAGGTTCATGAGGCAATTCAGAGTTCACATTTCAAGACCCAAAAATGTGATGAGTCTGGCAGCACTGAAGCAAAGAAGCGGGGAGTCTTTGAGGAACTTTCTGACGCGATTCAATGCAGCGGCAACATCAGTGGATCGACCTGATCCATCCATGGTTTTGATGGCGGCTGTATCTGGCATAGCTGATGGCACAGAATTCAAGAATTCGTTAACAAGGGATCCACCCATGGATCTGGGAGAATTTTATCACGAGGCTGAAGGATTTCTACGATTATAAGATGAAATGCTGAAAGAGAGGAAGGAGAAGGAGTTGCTGTTTATGCAGTTAACAGTGAAAATCCTCCTAAAACAGACTCAAGAACTGGTAAAGGGAAACGAAAGGTTGAGGATAATAGTGATGGACTAGCACGACCACGAAAGGAACCAAATTCACCTCCTACACGGAGTTGAATGAGACTTTGGAGCAAATCTACCAGGACACCAAGGGGCAGGTTCCTTATCGAAAGCAAATAAGAAGGGATCCGACCAACAACGAAAGAAGGTCAGACAAGTACTGCTTATTCCACGAACTGAATGGCCATAGCACGAATGAGTGCAGACACTTGAAGGATGAGGTTGAGGGACATATCCGGAATGGTCTGCTTTCACAATATGTAAGAAGGGGAACGACAACGGTGGAGCGAGAGCGGCCACCACCTACACCTACTGGAGACGGCTCAGGATCGAGGCGTCAGCTTATCATCAATTGATTGGGGTAATGACGAATAAGTAGCAAGCTCCACACCAACACGATTAAGCCGTTTACACATGTACAGGACCGCGAACGATCCTCAGGCATGCTCTGATACGACTGCTAATCGTAACGGTGTAGGTGTTTGCACTTTGACGTCCCAGTTTTACTTTTATTTTCCATTTCCAATATCTGAACCTGATTTTGTTGAACATTTCTGTTGAAAAACTCATTTTTAATAAAAGCATGCCATTTGTGATACCATGACGGCTAAGCCACTTACACATGTAAGGGATCGCGAACGGTCCTCAGGCATGCTCTGAGGCGGCGATAAACCGCCACCACAAACAACTCAGAAACTCACTCGAACGTGAAATCTGACGTTGATAACACTAAGTCCCCTCTAGCACACAAATCGCCTCGAACGGCACCCGACCACAAACGGTCATAAATCGCCTCGAACGGCACCCGACCACGAACGATCACAAATCGCCTCGAACGGCACCCGACCACGAACAGTCACAAATCGCCTCGAACGGCACCCGACCATGAACGGTCACCATTCGCCGTGAACGGCATCCGACCACGAACGGTCACATATCACCTTGAATGACATATGATCCCGAACGATCGTCGTTCGAGGTCAAATAAAACTATCAATTCCTATGCAGGTCATCAATAGGATATGAACATCCAGCTCATGGCGTTACAGAGCAACAACTTTCATCGAAGAAACGATAACTATTCAGAGAAAAGATTGCAGCATTTCAAAGCACATCATGTTTCCACAAGACATACTTTGGGGGGCAAATGTTATCCCGCCTTTTGGCAAAGCGGTAATACCAAGGAATTGACTAGTAACCAATGACGGTCCATCCTAAAAATCAGTTATACACAGGCTCACTACATATATCGATGAATTTTTTCCGAGTCTGGATCGTGCCAAAAAGTGTAGGACATGACAAGCTAAGCCATGAGAGCCAATGTTTCAAATTTCAAGTCAATCCGAGTTCATATGCTCAAGTTATGAGTGATACAAGATTGGATGAAAATCAATTACCGGTCGACTCGCTCCTTCGACTCGCTTCGCAACATCCAGAAGTGACAACTTCGACTCGCTCTTCTTCGACTCCATTCCAGAGCCTCTACTTCGACTCGCTCTTCTTCAACTCCATCCCAGAGCCTCTACTTCGACTCGCTCTTCTTCGACTCCATCCTAGAACCTCTACTTCGACTCGCTCCATTCCACATCCATCAGAGAAGTCCTCTTCGACTCGTTCCACTCCACATCCATCAGAGAGTCCCCTTCGACTCGCTCCACTCCACATCCATCAGAGAGTACTCTTCGACTCGTTCCACAGCCTTCACAGAACCACTATTCGACTCCATCTAGTTCGACTCCAACAAAGCGCCACGTCATCAAGTCAAGCAGCGACTCGAACGAGACTGAGTCGAACAGCGAGTCGAACAAGAGCGAGTTGAATGAAACAGCCAACCGAGAACCCTATTTCGTATCGATCATAACTCTTAATCTACAAGTCCAAATGCTATGAAATTTTCACAGAAGGCCACGTGCATGCTAAAGAATGTCCATGCCAAATTTCGACTCCATTGGATGAAATCTTGATCGAGTCGAAATTTGTTCGTGTCGATCACGGATCGGACCGAAACTTCACGGGCGTGGGTGTGCGGGCCTGGTCACGTGCCAGAGAGGGTCTCCCGAGATCTGAGTGAAATACCAGCCTCCTACACCTATAAATAGACCCCCAAAGCCAACATAAAAGGGGTTCTGCTTCTTCTTCTTCTTGGAGATCTCCAACGTCCAGACTCTGCCAGATCCAGATCCAAACTCCATTGCTGCTGCTACCAACGAATTCCACTGCTGCAAATCATAATTATCTGCTGTAATTCATTGAATTCACTTGTAAACATCAATGAAAGATCAATAAAGCAAACTACTTCAGAGTGGACGTAGGCAAGGTCGTCGAACCACTATAAATCTTGTGTCTCTGTCTACTTCTTTCTGTTTTAAGTTTATTATTCTTCATTTTTATCCTCTACAATACTTAGATCTGAGATCTGTGATCACATATTGCTGATTTGTGTTCATACACTGGTGCTTTCACGACATTTGGGGTTTGTGACCAATTTTGGGGCAAACACTTTGGTGCTTTCACTGAGAAGAACAAGGGAATCTCAGATCTGAAGTTTATTCTATGTTAGAAAGAAGATCCAACTCCAGATCTGAAAGAAAAATTTAGATCCAGAAAACAGGTTCCTAGATCTAGCTTTTAGAAGACGAAGAAGCCTTATACAAGGAAAAGCGCTATGGAAGGAACTCAGCAAGGGGGCAGCCAAGAGGCATCCTCTCATTCAAACTTTCCTTCTACCAGCTGGGGGCAACCACCAAGGACCAGAAACAAGGGGCATGCAAAGCCCCTCACTCTGATAAGTACCGGACTCTAGGGTCTGCTAATCAAATAGAAATTATCATCAACTGAACTGAACAAAAAAAAAATGAGATCTAGGATTTGGATTCCTTTCTGCATTTGAATTGTGCATCATCAAAAAATGCTTTAAAGGTTAGCATTTAGGAAGCGATTTACTCATGTAAGCGATCCCGGATGTAAGCGGTCCAATGCTCTGATTCCTTCACAAGTGCGACACCTCATAAAAAAATGATTTCTTGCATAAAACTAGTTTTAAAGGTTAGTGCTTAGAGAACGACTTACACATGTGATGAGCGACCCCGAACGGTCCACAGCCATGCTCTGATTCGTTCCTAAGGGCGACACCTTTCAAAAATCTTTACAACATCATTCTTGCTTTCAATCAAAGGTTATAGAAGCGACCTGAGAACTGCTCTCTAAAGTATCTCTTGAATATGAATGCTCTCGAATAGGAATGATTAACTCTATCTCCTTGTGCAGGAATGGTCCGACACTTAACATCTGTCAAACATCCAAAGTGATGAGAATTTGATGCCGACAAATTTGCTTTCACCAACACAAGTTCTTGAGCGAAGCATACCTCGTTGCCAACAAGGCATACTTTGGGGGGCAAATGTTATCCAGCAAATTAGTCATCATCCTTGAAGAAGAAATTAAAGATTTACTTCCTGATTTCCTTGCATTTATTACCTCAAATAATTAATAAAAACCAGCCATATCTCCACCATAAATACCAATTCATTACCCATCAAAGCCGGATTTAATGCCCATTAAATACCATGATAACCTACTTATTTATTACTAATTAATGCCAACCATTTCCATATCAAATATTCCTTAATTCTCTTCATCCTTACCTTAAATAAGAAGATTATGGTGCAATTAATATCAACCTAGTCAGCGTCACTACAATTCTACACCATCAGTAGGTCAAGGCTTACAGCTATAAATACACCTAACATTGCAAAAGAAAAGGGGACTGAAACAGAAAATGTGACTTCTCCTCTCATCCTCAAAATCTCTTGTAATATGAAACTACAAGTGATAAATAAATGATAAAGTGGATGTAGGCCATAGATTTTGCCGAACCACTATAAAAATTTCGTGTCTCTTTTACCTTTTCTTCTTTTTATCTGCTTATTTTTGTGATCTGTGATTGTGAACTGGTGCTTTCATCGACAATTGGGTGTTTGTGACCATTTTTGGCGCAAACACTATTAAATTCCTGTTAGAATTTACGTAAATTTCCAAAGTGTTACATTCTCCCTTAAAAGGATTTCATCCCTGAAATATTAAAGGACGGAAAAATGTAACTCGTATATACACTAACCAATAACCACAAGCATCTACTCATCCATCATCCACGAGCAATCACGACCTTAGAAAATTTTCTAATGTAGTATGTACATATATATGCAACCTAGAATACAGGTGAACCTATAATAATGCAAATGAATAGGCAGTCTACAGATCTCTTGTCATGTAAATGCTCATGCCATGCATCCAAATGTATGCAACAACCTAGGTAAGTATACTTGCAATTCTACATGTATGCGCAAACCTTACATCCATATGCAACATCCAGATGCATAACATCTACCAGCACAATACAAATTAAACATCCATACCATATCCTATCTAATAACTAGACAATAAATAAGAGATCATGTGAGTGCGTGTAATACCTCACAAATATACTGTCCTAGACATGTAAATACAATTTAAACAATACATCCAAAAACATCCATTAGCATCCATCATCCATAAAATATCCTATTGACACATTGCAACCGTTCGTACCATCCACAGGTACTACCTAAACTAGAACCTAAATAAAAAAGTAACATATGCTTTGCTAACTAAAATGGAAACGTGCCAGAAAAGAGTTTGTGATGGGTAGCTCAGAATTTCTCCTCATGCTCCCATTTACTGTCAACTGGGTTGTCTCTGTACCGGACTCTAACCAGTTTTATTTACTTTACTACGGAACGGTTTGTCTCAGGCTCAAAATTATGGGTAGGTACATGGTGAATAAGGGATTCACCTATCATTTCCAACTTTCCCTAATTGACATGGCTCGACCATGGTAACTGCATCGCATAAATACTTCCGCAAGTATGACACAAACATTGTGAACTCCCGCCGACCTCTAGGAAGCTCTGCTCCATAAGCTAACTGCCGAACTCTGTCCAGAATCGGAATAGGCCCTACAACTCTCGACGCTAACTTTCTCAAACTATCAACCCAAAACATATCGATGAGACAAGATGTTCACACGAACTATGTCATCATCGCGGATCTGGATTCCATGTGTCTCCTGTCAGTATATGCTTTCTTCTTATCTTGTGCAGTCCTTGTTCTTCTATGAATCGAATCCATTTTTCAATTGCTTTTCTCATCCTTTTCCACTAGTATGAACCTTCAATCCAAATGTATATGCATTGGTAATCCTTTGCAATGCTTGCTACCAACTCAATGATGTCAACTTGCACCACTCTAAATAACCTTGAGCATAAGTATGCTCCTACGAAGCTGTAGCCCCATGCAATTCTAAATGCACAACAAAACTGCCTTAAATCATCCAGTAGTATAACTAATCACTTCATCTTCTAGATACTAAGGTAAGACAACCCGAAAGTGGACGGTGTCTCTTCCTCAGTAATTTCTACTTAGACCTTTCTGCTACTTTCTGATTTCCACTCAAGGATATCCAAATTCATTGATTCCCCAACTATTGAAAATAGTATAACTTTCTTTCTAATTTGATTCTGTTTAAGTCTTTTCATTTTACATTTTGAATCATTTTCTCAGCCTTTCAAAAATTAATTGAAGTTATAATCCATGGTTATTTTAGCATTGGCGTTATTCACCTAAGTGATACTTCGTTCACATGCAATTATTATGCAACCAAAAGCTACGTATTCCAAATTAGTCTTCACCCAATCTGGGGGATGGTCGGAGAGAATCCTTTTTCTTGATGGAGACCCAAATCCTTGAATTAACCATTTCTTGAAAAATCTTGGCTAAATTTTATCTAGAATACCTTTGAGGTTTTAATTTCCAAAACTTTACCATTTTTTAATATTTTCTCATAACTTCTTATTACTTTATTCCAATTATTTCATTTATTTTATGGTTGAGACAACTCATTGTGGAATGGCGCCTTTCCATTTCAATCTAATAAATATGTTGACCATTACTTTGGTTTTTACTTAGGGATTTCTGTGTTATAATGCATTGGAACTACATCTTTTCCCATAAGGAAATGTGAACTCTGTAGCTTTCCATAAATTATCTAAAAGAGGATTTGTGTCATGTTTGGAATTACAATGAACTATCTTTTCTGTTAATATTGAAATAGACGGTACAAAACACGGCAACTATCCCTATTTTGTACATCACTTTCTTTTGGGGGCATATTCCTTGTTATTTCAAATGATACACTTTTATACTAGAACAGGGTAGTTTATAGAAATTTATATTGTCGCACACTTCATTCCAATGAATTAAAATACTTCTTAAATATCACTCCATTTTATAACAACTTCCTATTTGGTGTTTACTACTCCACATTAGTTACTCAAAAATTTGCTACGATGACTAACTTAACATTTTTACTTGATCAAGTCGTGTAGGTCTACAACTCTGGAACTTATCATACTATTTCCTTTATGAAGTTTTCATTAATTCGGAGACTACTTTCCCTTTATTTCCCATATTCCAGTTTATATTATACTTAACCCTACAATTTCAAGATCTACACTAGACATACGTAGAACACATCTACAATGATACAATTCCAATAACATGTATAAAATACACACTTTTCCATTTTTGTCCACCTGATCTGCCCGTAGCCTACGGAGGAACACAATGCCCAGACTGCCCATAGGCTATAGGTATCCTATTCTCATCCATATGGTATCAACTAATATCTTATTGCTATAGCACCAAACCTATACTTACTGTTCCATTTTAGTTTGCCTAATGTAATATGGAAATGCCTATTTGTTATTTTACACTCTTAATACGGATTTAACTAGACCCTACTTGTCCCTTTAACACTTCAAATCGAAAAACTATTTGCACCTACAACATTCTTGATGTAATAAAACATCCTAGCTTTCTATTTCCTTACTTGGAAATATGTTCTTCCAAATCATTCTTTTCAATCTTCCTTACGCAAGGTCTTACAATTACAACCATACTTAGGTGGAAAGATACATGGTGGTGTTTACTCTTCACTATTATGGAAAGTTCGACTTAATACGTTATCCTTCCAATTCAATCGTTAATTGAAAAGGTTACTAGATTTCCATGTTTTCTTTTTATCTCTATCTCAACCTTTTAAGGCTTTCAAATTCCATAGTCAATTTCTTTCCTATTGGGCTGTTTTAATACTATTTATCTAACTCCAATCCGTTTCTTTTCTTTTAAGTTTAATTGATATTCAAAATATTTTCACTTTACCTTTTAAATCAAAACCTTTGATTTTTAAAATTATTTCCATAAAACTAGTATTTAAAACTGTAAAACCCTTCTTTTATTTTTGACAACCATTTCCTTCTTACTAAGATCGTAACATTTTATTTTATTAAATCATCAAAATGGTTTAAACTTAATTTAACAAAGTGTACATAAAACACCTTTCCAAAATTTTCTTTTCTAAATAAGAAATTTCCTCAAAAGCGTACTTTAAAGATAATGTAGCATTTAACTTATTATTATTATTATTGTAGGATACAACAAAAACATTTATAAAATATTTGTGAATACTTAACCATTTATTATTTACAAAAGGAGTTCAGAAAGAATAGGTCTTACATACCTTTAATTTTTTTCAAAAGTTCTTTTACTAAAGCAAAATGCATATTGAGGGTAAATACAACAATGTACCTAAAACAAACAAAAGCTTTAAAACTGTTATTGAAAATAACTTTTTACCCAATTCTTTAATTTTGCTTTTTTACAAATCCCATAAATTCTATCTGAATATTCTATATAAGATCTTACATCAACTTCTTTTCTATTAAAAATATCAGATAACTACCTTTTCTAACTTTTAGAAAACATTTTCATCGGTTTATCACTTAAATAGGAGTAGACAATAGCAACCTAATTACCTAAGCCCAATTATACCTAGTAATGCTTCAAGTGCATAAGGTTTCTATCTTTGTTTCCAAAGATGGTTAACTCAAGTTTATTTTCTAATACAATATCCAATTTTAATATGAAAATATTCTAGCAGTCCTTTAAGTAAATATGAGGCCTTGCAACTATTACCAATATGATAATAGGGTTTCTACTTTGAGGAATTTTTCCTTATTTTGTAGGTCCCTTGATAATAATCTTCTTTATTTACCCTTAAATTCATAACTTACTTGTTACTACTGGTTCGTATAGGAAACCTCTACTAGTATTTCTTTATGGGTAAATCGTAATAAATGTGAAAAGTCTATCTTTCACCTTAACCGTTAGAGCCTAAACATTTATTCTGACCCACAATTGTTTGCTTACGTAAAGGGATAAGACAACAACTACCTTATGAGTCAAAATGTATTGGGAGTTGTGTATCAATACACATATCAGAAAATTATAATTACACTCCCTTAGTCGGGTTAGGCTCATGTTTTCTCCTTGCTTTAGATACCGACAGAACCATATAGGAATGTTCATGCTCGGAATCTTAGCTGCTTTTCCAAAGCCATTCCTCTAGAACTTGTACTCATTCTCACTATCTGTGTTTGGAAATTATTTTCACCTTCTCAACGATAGTATAGGCACGAATAAAAAGAAATCTCAATATATGGATAAAATCTTTGGAAATATCTTTAAAAACTTATATATATAAATATATATATATATATATATATATATATTTCAAAACCCATTTTTGAAAAAAAATTAGAAATCATTTTTGAAAACTATATATTTTTATCAAAAACTTTTCAAGTACGTTCCCTCAATACATGCCTAAGTCCTGGGAAATCTTAAACCTAAGCTCTGATACCAAATGTAACACCCTACACCTTCCGACACACCGTTGCAAAGCTTAATGCGACTTTCAGACATGTCATGCCGAGAAATATGAGCTATTGATATTTTTAAACATTATTGAGCATAAGTATAAGGGTGGAGTTCTAAGACATTCTACACTTTTAGATCTCACAGTGGAAGGAATTAAAAATATAAGCATACAAAATAGAGATCTTGGAAAGACAGTTTCCAAAATACTTTGTTTTACAAATACACTGTTCTCAAAGTAGAATATAAACTTTACATATATTTAATACAATAGACGCCTACTCGAGAACAATGTGAACTCTAACATGAAGCCCCTTTCTCTACGTACTATGTCCAATCATATGTTGACATATCATCCTGTGGTGGTAGAAAATGGAAAGAAGGGGGTAAGTCAGACCAAAGTCTGCTGAATGAGAACAAGTTTAACAAGATGATTAAGTGAAATTAACCTTAAATCTACTCTAAGTGATATAGAATGTAAATCCAGTGTCCGTGAACTCTTAAGGTCCAACACCTAAGGATTTTTATCTAACTCAATAGGTCGAACCTATTGATCGAACCTCACAAGCAAAATGGGTTGAACTTACTGATCGAACCTCACACTAATGATCGACCAAAATATGAGCTAGTCTACCATCAAAAATATGCCGAAGAGGGTGAATAGTGAAAATTTAAACTTGCGCTAGCACCGGGCTCAAATTTAATACATATCTCTACTTATTGTACTACATGGGGTTCCATAGAAACTCCCGTTAGTTTCCAATTTGATCGATACCCACAACCATATATTATACTGCATTGACGTCCACACGTACCATGTTGCGTCAGAAACGTGCATACCTGGATCTAACGTTAGTACCGGACTCTCTCAGAAAGCACCTCCAATAGTGCTGCGCTCACCCGTACGGAACACCCCTGAGTCTTTTGCAAAATAAATCGATCTAATCCCCTTCGTTTATGCGACATACATCGCCCATACCAATATCAAGCATTGCCGAATACATAGCCCAAATTTTCTCAATATCCAGTTCACTAATTACATAATTCATAACTTTATTATATAATTTTTATCCATTTAATTTGGGCCTTAGGCCAAGGTTCATTATACACATTTTTAACTCGAACGGTTGACCCTGGCACCTGGCATTGCCCATGTCAACTGCTACCAATCAACTCAGAAAGTGCTAGGCCGACCGTTCCCGTTCATTTTTGTTAGGGTTTCAATTATTTTTGAATGTCGATTATATTTTAATTAACGTCGTTAATCTAGGTCAATTAGTAACTATCGTTAAAGCTAACATCAAGTTTAATTAATTTCCCAATTTCAATCAATTCTAGGGTTTGTGATTTAGGGTTATAAGTTAGCATCAACAAGTGTTAAATTACCTAATTTCATAATACAATTTCAAATTTAATTCTACGGTTTAGGGTTTGACAAATTCAATTTCAAATTAACAAGTCAATTATAGGGTTTAAATAATTCTAGTCACTTAAAATTTTTAAAATCAATTTCAAGAAATTATTAAATATATATCCACTCACCTTTTAGCCTAAGTTCTTGTTCTTGAGAAATTGGCCTCCAACAATAGTTCCTTCCCTGGATCACCTTAGTTCCACCTTATTTGCTTTCTCTTGCCTCTTAGATTGATTATAGTTTGATTTTAATTTTTAGGTTTAGGGTTTTGAGGAGAAAATTTGACAGGGTTACATTACATTCAACAAAGAGATTAGAGTTAGGTTTACCCACTCATTTATAGTGTTAGGTTAACATCTAGGACCATCAGATTAACCTCAACTATTGTCTTAACCACTCATCAAATACTTCAGGTGCAAGAAATAGATCAGGGCCCTTGGAACACGTCACTCCAAATCAATAAATGTTTGAATTTTATCGACACGGGTCAACGGCCCCTATGCTAGGGCTGACTGCCACCGATCAACCTAGCCTATGGCTGGGTTGACCCATGTAATTTAATTATTAACTTTAAAATTTTAAATTCTAACATCTGTTTTGATGCTCGGAACTCTTTCATACTAACTCAAATTTCGACAAGTTATATATGAAAATCGTTCAGAAAATCACTACGAACACAATGGTGTAAATTTCATAGCCAAATTTGGACATTTGTAAAACAAAATTAGTCCCTGTTTTAATTAATTAAATTTATTATTAAATTTCCGTTTAAATCTCTATTAAATTCTTGTTAAATTTACTTAAATTTTCAGGGTATCACAGACAGGCTACCACCGGTCGACCAGTGGTAGACAAATACTGGACCAATGGTGCTTCGCCTGAGCCGTAAGCCCATGCCAGTTGTCGTTTCAATGGGGTTTCTCCCTAGTTTCGACTGCAGTTCTTCGTGATGTCTTAACTCGACTTTGGAGAGGCTTTGGGTTACTCAGGAAAGTGGGATGCAAGGTGAAGCATGAGGTATGGATGTGGATGCAAGGCAATGCGTAATGATTGGTAACAATCAATAAGGCATTCAGGCATGGGATCAAAGATGCGATTAGGGCAAGAAGCGCAAGGCACGAACTACCCTACATGGGAATAGAAGGAGATCGAGATGGCGATCGACTACCAATCGGATATGAGATCTGGACGTGATCGGTTTTACGATCACATAAGATAAGTGTATACGATTGGAAGAAGTACATAAAGGCAAGGAATCAGTTCTAGAATCATGCATATGCACAAGCATATGATGGTAGCGATCGGTACCAGATCGGGTGGATATGGAGGCATATGGCTTGCATAGATTCCATGGTTCCAAGCATTGTTATGCTTGAGTAGTTTGTTGGGGTCAAAGCAAGTGCATGGCGAGGGAGTCATGGATAGGTGACTAGATTCGGGTCGTAGTGCGTTTCCAATGCTACGCATCCATTTAGGCATTGTTTTATGGTTTTGGAGCAAGCCTTTGGGAGGGTCCAAAGAATCTCTTAAGGGGTATTTATACACAGTAGAGGTAGCGTAGATATAGACGTTAAGGGGAACCGCAGTGGTAGGGATTTTCCTTGTTGCCAAGAGAGCGGTCTAGGTCTGTATGGTGGCACCTGTATAGACAAGAGGTCGTATAGGGAGACTCAGTTCCATTCGTGGACTCTCAAAGGTAGGAGTGTAAATAAATCCAAGACCACATAAGGTGTGGTTGCTCCATTTATATTTCATTCAGTTTGGGACAATGGTAGATATTCTCTATTTGACATCATTGTTATGTTGTGCTAGTACTATACTAGTTGATTGATATTATCTATGTGTATAGCATAGTGTAACCTTATATTATGAAACTTTTATCACTTTTACACTTGTATACTACGATTACCTTTATCATAATATATTGTATGTGGAAGTCACATTATATTAGTTCTGTTGACTCGTTGATGGCAAGTGAAGAGCAGGTTATGGTACAATTCCCTATTTTTAAGATGGGTTTACTTTACTTATTTATGGCCAGTCCAGATTATCCCTAAGTCACGTTTGTGGTGAGGGACGGCTACGATTTAGGTGTTTCTTGATTATTTGTATATAGTTTTGATATGCAGTATTTTGAGATACCCCCCACAGCAGATTTTAAGTCTAACCTACGTTTTGTCTTTGTCTATTTAGGTCATGACAATTCTCGGGTACTCGATTGAGTAGTTTGGGAGTCAGGTGATTTTGGGGATATGCTATTAGGATGCGCAGCTGGAGCATTTTGGAAGCATGGAATCAATATTTTGGATATATATATACTTAATATTTTAGTAGGACATGACAGACCCGTTATTTGTATATGTGATATGTTGTATCAGATATTTATTCAGAACTCTGTGTTGTTGGGAGTTGATGTGTTTTGACATTCTATATTGATATTTGTTTATTAATTGCTTCCAATGGTGCAGTCTTTTATATATTGTCATCGTGTGCTATTAATGTATAATTAGTATATTATATGTTATCATTCTGTTGTGAGATCCTATCGTTGTCTCGTTTAGTGTTTTGTTCTAATTTTACCCTGACAATCGGTTTTTTGTGGTATTCAAAAGTCGGCCACCGATGAGACGATGATTTTTTGATATTACGAAGGGCGGGTTGTTAAACAAAACCTTATCAACAATCATACACTATAGTAGATGATCTACTTATTTTTATGAAAGCAAATCCAACAAATACAATGACATTAAAAAACTTCCAAAATACGGCATTGTATGTAGGGTTTAACATTAATTTGTTAAAATCCAAAATAACTTTCGATAAAGACTTCTTTCATAAATATGAAGTTTGTGACATCCAAAATATAGATGAAGGTTTCCTGCTAATTAAATACCTTGGCCTTCCTATTTCAGCTTAATATATCAAAACAAAGATTGCACTTGTACTTTGGTCAAAATCAGGAAAACAATTAAAGGATAGAAATCCTTGTCACCAAGTCTATCATGAAGGCTTGAACTCATAAAATCAACAATTGTCCTCATTGTACAATTCTAGACCCAATGCTTTAACTTACCAAAAGTAGGCATCAACACATTGAACAATACTTGTAAAAAAATTGATAGAGAGTAAAAAGATTAAAAATTCCATGGGAAGATGATTGCAACACAAAATCTGAAGGTGTAATGGGTCAGAGGAAATTCCCAAATCTGGTTAAATCTGCAGGCATAAACTTATTTAGAGGTTTATACACAATGAATCTGTTTGAGCTAAATGAATGAATGCAAAATATCTTGGTGATCAGTCTTTCTTGGGAGTACTCATATTCATCAAATACACCTGGTACAAGGGGACTCATGTTATTGTATAGACATTGCACGTTACGAATGTCAGAAAAAAGAAGAGTGGATGATAATCCTACAAGTTTGTGGTTTGATCCAAGGATCCAAGGAGGAAGATTGATCAACAAACTGAGATACACTACACTTGCAACCATGAAAGGAGACAAATTAACAGTAGACAAAATAATTGAAAATAGAAAATGGGTGCCACATAGACAAAGAAAGACAAGATCAATTTCTAATGAAATTAGAAAAATATTCATACATGACAATGCAAGCGTGGATTATTGGTTGCTAATACTTCACCTGATGGACAATATTATTTTAAAAATGTTTGGGAACAAATGAGAAATAAGAAACCAAATATTAAGCGGACAAAGTGGTCTAGGACCAAATTCATAACCCAAAAACATTCATCTATTTATACAGAGCTACTAGAAATAGATTATTAACCATGGACAAGCTTGTGGGTGGTAGAATTATGAATCTTAAGGCTGATTAAACACTAAAGGAGGGTGAATACTATTTTATGATTTATGTGAATCTTTTTAAAATTCTCTCAAGATTATTACACAATGCAGAATCAACAATCACAAATGCAAACACAGATAAATATAAATGCAGGAAAGTAAAAAGTAGAGAATCAAAGAGATCACACCAGAGATTTTATACCGGTTCAGAGTTACCCTATGTCCAGTCTCGTACAATTACTTCTACAGATTTCTTCTCAAATGCCACACTTTCAACGGGTAGAAGGCAAACCCAATACAATCTCGATTTCAAGACTACAAGACACACCCTCTAGATTTTCCGAGCTCTAGGTACACTCACTTGATTCAGACCGGACACAAGCACATCCTTTGGATTTCCAGGATACCCAAGCATACCCAATTGATTTAAATCGGGACACAATCACATCCAATCAACTATAACTAGAGTTTGAAGATTTTACCAAAGACAATGTTTGAACTTTGGATACAATTGATCCTATAGCCTCTTGTACAACACTTTGATCTTTTATTGATAGAGAGATGACTGAAATCAAAGAATAAATAGTAGAGAGTCAATACATTGAATTGATTCTGTTTTGAATTTGAGAAATTTGAATGTATTTTCAAATGAAATTTTGGCAGAGTAAGAGGAGAGAATATAGTAAGAAAGTAGTTGTTAAAAATTCATTTGAAAACCCCCTATATATATAGAATAAACAGACATGTCCATTTGAGAAGAGTTACGACAAATAGACATTTCATTTCAAAATTTGAATTTCAAAATGTCGGGATGTATGTCGACATACTTCATATCAATCCTAATTATCTTTACACAATAAATCCAAACCTAATAACCAGACGTTTCGTGGAACTTCAACCAAACCATCAGATCCAAAGGTTGGATCTGCTTTGATGGCATTACAATCTTCGTTATCTTTGTTAATAGTACACTTCGGGTTGTCAGTTGGTTCGTCTTTGATTAATGAAGAAATCATCCACTGAATCGCATCAAAATGCTTTTCTTATTCCTTTATCATCTGCATTTGACTTAATTCTAAGTGTCTTTGATTTCGTAGTATAAAAGAGAGAATATCTTTAAATTACTGAAGAGTTTGTTCAAGATTTTTACATAGTTTTTTAAGTGGAGAAGACATATTTGTAAAAATATGTTTGAGAATGAAAATATAGTATAACATAAAAAGATGAATGAGTTTTTTGGAAGAAATAGGCTTATATAAGAGTAAAAATTCATTTGAAATGAATGGATGGATGATAGTTATTTTTGTTTTAAAATTTAAAAAATTTCAGTTCTGGCCATTATATGTCGACGTATCATAAGTATGTATGTCGCATACATACCAAAATTTTCAAACTTGATGTTTTTGATATAACTCTTATTTCTATCTTATACCATTTTATATTTATAATTTCCAAAGACTTGGTAAACATATAGGACAATATTATGTAATTTTCATTACTAGAATTCGAAGGATACATCGATTTCAATGATAAATAAAGAAAAAATACATAGAAATAACATGGATTTTAACTAAAAACACATAATACAAGGCTGGAAAACATAAGTAAACAACTTAGATAGATTTAGAAAGATGTAGATGAAGATGATGAAGAGCCACCAAGTTTGCGACTGACATTTCCAAAGAATTTATCCATTTTGTTGGAAATAGAAGTGAGTTTTTTACTAAAGGAATGTTTAAGCTTCTTTTGGTTTGTAAGAAGCTTCTCTTTGTTCCTTAGTATCTCTTTGTTAGTAGGGTGGGATGGTTTTTCGAAACTTTCCAAAGAGGAATTTTATTCTTCCTCTTCCTCCTCCTCTTCTTCCACTTCCATTTCATCTCCTTTTCCTCCTCTTCTTGTTGAATTTCTTGTTATTCTGCCCATGCCAGCCTTTGCTTCTTCTCAGAAAGAGTTTCATAAGATTCAAAGATTGGTGAAATGTGCATAAGAGAGACATTTTCTTTGTCAAAAACTTTTATAGGAATGGATTTTTCTCCATTTAAATCCACACCAAAATATAATAAAATTCTAGTAAGATATACATTATGCAAAAGTGTGTTCTCGTGTCTCGAAATACTCTTTTGGTCAAAATAATCTAAAACGACTTGTGCTCAGTTTATGTTGTAGCGACCATAAATAGCGAAAAGAGCTTTGACAACTTTTTGAGTAGGGTTATCATAATTACCCATCCTCGGAGTTATGCTTTTTTGAGGAATAAGACTCAAATGTTTTACTTTTGGATGAAAAATTTTAAGTTTAAATTCAAAGTCTTCATCATTTTTGAAAATTTCGTAAAGAACTTCGTGATTTTGAATATCAATATGAAAAGTGGAGACGTTAATTCCACTATATTTACAACTAAGAATATGATCCAAAATTTGACAATTTAATACCATTTGAGTGCCATTAACGCTACTTCGAACTTGACCTTCTTCCCCTTGATAAAACTTTCAATTTAAATTTGCATAAAACATTTTTACCAAATCGGGTAGCAAACAAAATCATTTTGGGAAGATTCGATCAAATTGAGAATATTATTTTCAAAAAAAAGTTCATATAAATCATAAGATGCATATCAAATTTAGCAAACCTTCCGGGAGAAACTTTTTTGGAAGTCATATATTCCATATAGGCCTTAATTACATCTTTCTCATTGAAGAGAAGCCTTTTGTTTTCTTAAAGAGCCTAATGGTTTTTATGTTTGAACTAGAGTAAGCCATTTTTGAGTTTCTGAGGAGATAAGAGAGTGAAATGATATTTGAAATTTGAAAATAAAGTAAGTGAAATGAATGATAGAGTAAGTAAGTAGAGAATCAAAGGACATGTTCTCCGATCAAGAAGACATCTTTTTAGAATATAAGCGTAAGTGAAAAGTAGAGGGAAGTTCAAAATTTTGAATTTGAAGTAAAATTTCAAATTTCAAATTTCTAGTACATATGTCGACATATAGCCCTTGATTTTCAAAACTAAACTAAACGTGAAATATTCCTATATACTTATATACCTATATATATATATATATCTAATTATCCTAATATTATTAATTTATAGGTTATTCCTATCAATCAAAAGCAACCAAAAAAAAGTAATTATAAAGCACACCAATTTTTGCTGCTTTCTGTTAATCAATTTTGATTAATCTGTTGGTACCGTGAAGCACATATTAAAATTTTCAGTATCAGTTTCATTGTTGGTAGAGGAAGTGTCTGAATCATCCAGAGTTGCCATGTAAGCTCTTTTTCCTTTTCTCGATGTCGGTGAGACCTTTGAATTATTTGGATGTGGTCAGTCTCTCTGAAAATGACCAAGTTGATCACAGTTGAAGCATCTAATCGTAGTTCCAGTTCCATTGGTTTTGCTTTCTGGTTTCCGAAAGTTGTTCATCTTTCTATACTTCAAGAATTTTCTACAATTTCTGAAAGGCGACTTTCTCATCATTGTTATCGTCTAAATCTTGATCGTCGGTCATTGCATTGAAAACGATGGATTTCTTTTTTGTTGCCTTGTTTTCTCTTCTACCCTGCATTGGTACTTCATAAGGCATTAAATTTCTTATTAACTCTTCAATTTTTAGAGTACTAATATCATTAGCCTCTTCAATTGTAAGTGTCTTTTGACCTCACTCTAAAGAGAGCGAATTTAGGATTTTTCTAACTTGATCCTCTTTAGAAAAGTTTTTCCCTAATGCAATTAATGAATGAACTATATATTGAAACCTATAGTACATGTCAGAAATGGACTCATTTTAAATAATAGAAACTGATTAGTTAATTTGAATTTTTTGTTTGTTTCACTTTACTAGTGCCCTCACATGTAACTTGTAGTGTTCTCCAAATCTCATATGCAGACTTACAAATATTAAATTCATTTTTGTCTAGTGAATAAAATAAAATATTCATGGCTTTGGAGTCATTTTGTGCAAGTGCCTTTTGGTCAGTAGTCCAAGATGAAAAATCAGTTTGGCGTCCAATGTACTCATTTTGTGTAATATTCCAAATGTCTAAACCACTTGATCGTAAGTAAATTTTCATTCTATATGATCAAAAAGTGTAATTACTGCAATTAAAAATTGGGGGTCTAGCAGTAGATTGTCCTTCGACAAAAGTGTTGACAAATGAACTGACAGTATTACTAACAGTGTTGTTAGCCATTTAAACTTTTCAAAAATCAAATTACGAATTTTTGAAAAACCAATGCTCCGATATCAAATGTGGGTTGCGGAGTTATGTATCTTAAGACTGATTAAACACTAGAGGGGGTGAATAGTGTTTTATGATTTATGTGAATCTTTTTTAAAAAAATTCAAAATTATTAGTACACAATGCAGAATCAACAATCATAGATAAATATAAATGAAGTAAGTAAAAAGTAGAAAATCAGAGAAATTACACCAGTGATTTTATACCGATTCGGAGTTACCCTACATCCAGTCCCATACAATTGCTTATACAAATTTCTTTTCAAATGCCAAACTTTCAACGGGAAAAAGGCAAACCTAATACAATCTCGATTTTAAGGCTATGAGGCACACCCTCCAGATTTTCCAAGCTCTAGGCACACTCACTTGATTCAGACGGAACACATCACACCCACTTGGATTTTCGAGACACTAAGTACACCCAGTTGATTTGAATCGGGACACAATCACACCCAATCAACTATAACTAGAGTTTGATAGATTTTTCAAAGACAATGTTTGATCTTTGGATACAATTGATCCAATAGCCTCTTGGATAGCACTTTGATATTCGATTGAGAGAGAGATGATTGAAATCAGAGAATAAATAGAAGAAAATTAATACAATGAAGATTGAATTGATTATGGTTTGAATTTGAGAAAATTTGAATATATTTTTAATAGAAATTTTGGCAGAGTATAAGGAGAGAAGATAATAAGAAAGTAGTTGATAAAAATTCATTTGAAAACCCCATATATATAGAGAATAAACAGACATGTCCATTCGCGAAGAGTTACGATGAATAGACATTTCATTTCAAAATTTGAATTTCAAAATATCCGCGTGTATGTTGGCATACTTCATATGGTTATGTCGACATATCCCATTAAATTTTGAAAAACTCTTTTGTTTTAAAATGTTTTGAAAATTAATGCTTTCTAAAATATTTTGGTACTTTGTAAAATAGTTTAAACAAAGTTTATAAGCATTTTAAACTTTAAAAAAACTTTTATAAAATATTTTTAAACATATTAAAGATATATTTTGATTTAAAGAATAAAAGAAAGAGATATAGTGATCAAAAGTTGCTACCAGAGACTTTAACCATAATATATGACTCCATATACTATACTATAGGCTTGAATCTTCATATCTTGATCTTTATACTCATGAGTCTTCATGTCCATTTTTTGAGTCTTTATACTGTACAGTCTTCAATTTAATACCTGTATAATATCATGCATTATACACTATATACTATATATCTAGACAAAAGCATTAGTAACCATATTTTATATGAATCTATTATCATTACTAAGGTTGTTATCATCAAAATCAATAACTAAGGTATTAACTGTGAAAAGGTAAAGCCTCTTTTGTGGACTATCTTTAGAGAATGAAGAAAACAAGTTTATGCATGCATGGATTTACTAGCCAGCCATTGAATTTTGTGTCAACCTTTCAATAAAAGGGTGGCTGCATATAAAGAGGTGTGGCAATCTTTATTTTTCACCAATAATGAAGCAGCAAAACCCATTATAAATAGAGGGCTTCTCCTCTTTTCTTAGTAGCATCCAAGATTGCCAGAGAAAGTGTTTTCTCCTATTATAAGAGAGAGAGTATTGTTAATTGTGCTCTCCTTATTTAGAGAGAAGGTGTTGTAATTCTTTTGCCATATTGAAATCCTCCTTCACTTGCCTCTGGTTTTTCCTTTAATTTTGTTTGAGGATTTATTTTCTCTTCATTTATCTCAATCTCACTTTGTTTGGAGCTAGCTACACTCTATAATTTCCTAACAGTGGTATCAGAGCAAGGTTCGGAGATTGTCATCATGGCAGCAAAGTACGATATTGAGAAGTTCAATGGGAGCAATTTCTTGTTGTGGAAAATGAAGATTAAGGCAATTTTAAGGAAGGATAATTGCTTGGAAGCAATTGGAGAAAGACCCGCAGGAATCACTGATGAAAAGTGGAGTGAGATGGATGGTAATGCAATTGCCAATCTACATTTAGCACTAGCTGATGGTGTATTGTCTAGTGTGGCGGAGAAGAAGACGGCAAAGGAGATATGGGATACTTTAACAAGACTGTACGAGGCTAAGTCACTTCACAATAAGATCTTCCTAAAGCGGAGACTCTACACTCTTCGAATGGCAGAATCCACATCAGTAACCGATCACGTCAAAACCTTAAACACTCTATTTTCTCAACTTACTATGTTGGGGCATAAAATAGAAGAAGTTGAACATGCTGAGATTCTACTTCAAAGTCTACCTGACTCGTATGATCAACTCATCATCAACCTGACGAACAACATTCTTTCGGATTATCTAGTCTTCGACGATATTGCAGCTGCTGTTTTAGAAGAAGAAAATAGGCGCAAAAACAGGGAGGACAGACATGCAAGTTCGCAGCAAGCAGAAGCCTTGATGATGACACGAGGGAGATCAACAGAACGTGGCTTCAGTGGGAGTCAGAATCGTGGTAGATCAAAGTCAAGAAGTAAGAAGAATATTAAATGCTACAATTGTGGCAAGAAGGGGCACTACAAGAAGGATTGTTGGAACAAGAAGAATAATGGAGATCCTGAGCCATCAAATGCTCAAGGGAATGTAGCAAGCATCTCAGAAAGTGTCGAAGTTCTATACAGCGAGGCAGCAACAACGGTTGGAAGCAAAAAGCAGTTCACTGATGTATGGTTATTAGACTCAGGAGCAACATGGCATATGACATCACGGAGAGAGTGTTTTCACAAATATGAACCAATCTCAGGCGGTTCTGTACACATGGGTGATGATCATGCTTTGGAGATCGTTGGTATTGGTACTATCAAAATACAGATGTTTGATGGTACGGTTCGCACTATTCAGGATGTACGACACGTAAAGGACTTGAAGAAGAATCTATTGTCTTTGGGGCAAATAGATAGTCTTGGATGTAAGACCCATGTCGAAAACGGGATCATGAAGATTGTGAAAGGCGCACTTGTGATTATGAAAGCAGAAAAGATCGCTGCGAATCTATTCATGCTTGAAGGAAAAACACTGCTGGAAGCTAATGCCTGTGTCGCGTCAACCAACGAAGGAGAGGAATCAACGATGATGTGGCATCTCAAACTCGGCCACATGTCGGAACAAGGTTTGAAGATTCTCTCCGACAGAAAACTACTTCCAGGGCTTAAATCCGTAAATTTACCTTTCTGTGAGCATTGTGTTACAAGTAAGCAGCATAGATTAGCATTCGGCAGATCTGTTGCTAGAAGTAAGCACATCCTAGACTTGATTCATTCTGATGTATGGGAATCACCGGAAATGTCTCTAGGAGGAGCAAAGTACTTTGTGTCTTTCATTGATGATTACTCTAGAAGATGTTGGGTGTATCCAATCAAGAAGAAGTCGGATGTGTTTTCAGTTTTCAAAGAATTCAAAGTGCATGTGGAACTTGAATCTGGGAAAAGAATCAAGTGTTTAAGGACAAATAATGGAGGAGAGTACATAGATGGTGAGTTTATTGCTCTTTATAAACGAGAAGGTATCAAACGACAGTTCATAGTCGCATACACGCCTCAGCAAAATGGAGTGGCAGAGCGGTTGAACAGAACTCTTGCAGAACGGATAAGAGCTATGTTGAGAAGTGCGGGTCTACCCAACTCTTTTTGGGCAGAAGCAGCAATTACCGCCTGTTATATCATAAATCTGTCGCCATCAACTGCAATTGATTCAAAGACTCCGATGGAGATGTGGACTGGAAAGCCATCAAATTACTCTACATTACATTACTTTGGATGTCCTTTGTATGTGATGTATAATGCCCAAGAAAGAACAAAATTGGATCGAAATCCAGGAAGTGTATATTCTTAGGGTATGCTGAAGGAGTAAAGGGATATCGCTTGTGGGATCCCACTACCCATAAGCTTATTATCAGCAGAGATGTGATTTTTGTAGAAAATGAACTACAACAGAAAGAAGGAAACGATATCACGGCAAAGGAAAGTTCAGAGACTACCACAGTACACATGGAAAATAATCTGGAAGAAGATGCTCCAAATTCTTCTGAATCAGTACTAGAGCACGAGGTACACGAACCAGTTGAGTCTGAGGCTCTAGAAGTTCGTCGGTCTACTCGTGAAAGAAGGCCGCCAGCTTGGCACTTTGAGTATGTTACAGAAAGTAATGTTGCATACTGTCTTTTAACAGAGGATGGAGAGCCCTCGACTTTTCATGTAGCTACTAGCAACTCAGACGTGTCTCTGTGGATGACAGCAATGCAAGAAGAAATTGAAGCTCTACACAAGAACAAGACATGGGAGCTGGTACCGTTACCACATGGAAGAAAAGCCATTGGTAACAAATGGGTCTACAAGATCAAGCGGGATAGCAATGATCAAGTGGAACGGTATCGTGCAAGATTGGTGGTAAAGGGATATGCTCAGAAAGAAGGCGTTGATTTTAACGAGATTTTTTCCCCGGTAGTTCGGTTTACAACAATCAGAGTAGTACTGGCTATGTGTGCTACGTTTGACTTACATTTGGAGCAGTTGGATGTTAAAACTGCATTTCTTCATGGAGAACTTGAAGAAGAAATCTATATGCTCCAACCAGAAGGATTTTCTGAAACAGGCAAGGATAACTTGGTTTGCAAATTGAACAAATCTCTATACTGTCTCAAGCAGGCACCAAGGTGTTGGTACAAGAGATTTGATTCCTTCATCATAAGCCTTGGTTACAGCAGACTTAGTTCAGACCATTGTACGTACTACAAGAGGTTTGAGGATGATAATGACTTTATCATTCTGTTGTTGTACGTGGATGACATGTTGGTAGCAGGCCCCAAAAAAGGTCGAATCCAAGAATTGAAGGCAAAATTGGCCAGGGAATTCGACATGAAGGACTTGGGAACAGCAAACAAGATTCTAGGGATGCAAATTTACCGAGATAGAAATAACAGGAAGATTTGGCTTTCTCAGAAGAATTACTTGAAGAAAATCTTGCGACGCTTCAACATGCAAGATTGTAAGCCAATCTCTACCCCTCTTCCTGTTAATTTCATGTTATCCTCAATTATGTCTCCTAGCAATCAAGTAGAGAGGAGGGAGATGTCTCGAGTACCGTATGCATCAGCAGTGGGAAGTTTGATGTTTGCCATGATATGTTCAAGACCATATATTGCACAAGCAGTGGGAGTAGTCAGTCGATATATGGCAAACCCTGGTGGAGAGCACTGGAATACCGTGAAGAGGATTCTGAGATACATCAGAGGAACCACAGATGCTGCATTATGTTATGAAGGATCAGAATTTACTGTCAGGGGCTATGTGGATTCAGATTTTGCAGGAGACCTCAACAGAAGCAAATCCACCACGGGTTATGTGTTTACACTTGCAGGAGGAGCTGTAAGCTGGGTTTCAAAACTGCAGACAGTTGTGGCTCTATCTACAACGGAAGCAGAATACATGGCAGCTACACAAGCTTGCAAGGAAGCAGTCTGGATACAAAGGTTATTGGAGGAGCTCGGGCACAAACAAGAAAAGATTGTTCTATTTTGTGACAGTCAGAGTGCTTTGCACATTGCAAGGAATCCAGCTTTTCATTCACGGACAAAGCACATAAGGGTTCAATACCACTTTGTTCGAGAAGTAGTGGAGGAAGGATGCGTGGATATGCAGAAGATTCACACTAATGAGAACCTAGCAGATGTTATGACCAAGCCAATTAACACTGACAAGTTCATACACTGTCGATCATCCATCGGCCTGGCAGAAATGTAAGCGACATGTAATTGGCAAGAGAGGAAGGGTTGAAGAATTACCACAAAAGTGACTTTAAGAGGGAGAAATGTGAAAAGGTAAAGCCTCTTTTGTGGACTATCTTTAGAGAATGAAGAAAACAAGTTTATGCATGCATGGATTTACTAGCCAGCCATTGAATTTTGTGTCAACCTTTCAATAAAAGGGTGGCTGCATATGAAGAGGTGTGGCAATCTTTATTTTTCACCAATAACGAAGCAGCAAAACCCATTATAAATAGAGGGCTTCTCCTCTTTTCTTAGTAGCATCCAAGATTGCCAGAGAAAGTGTTTTCTCCTATTATAAGAGAGAGAGTACTGTTAATTGTGCTCTCCTTATTTAAAGAGAAGGTGTTGTAATTCTTTTGCCATATTGAAATCCTCCTTCAGTTGCCTCTGGTTTTTCCTTTAATTTTGTTTGAGGATTTATTTTCTCTTCATTTATCTCAATCTCACTTTGTTTGGAGCTAGCTACACTCTATAATTTCCTAACATTAACAAGGCTATTGCATTATTCTTTGTGAAACTAAATTCGAAACTTGCAATCATATGTTTTATGAATGTCGGTATTCAAATGAGATATGGAAGCGGTGCGAAAACATATTAAATCTCACAAATAGTCATGCATCAAATATAGCTAATATTGCAGCAAACATTTAAGGCAAATTCACAGAAAAAATAAAACAAGAGATCTTGCACGTTTTTGTCTATCAACATCAGAATGGAATATTTGGCAAGAGAGAAACAACAGATCAACCAAAAATACGGTAAAAGTGGTATGTAGCTTATCATGTCGATATAAGGGACCATGGAATATATGTTTGGAACAAATCCATTTTGAGAGATTTGAAAAAGCACTATCTTGTTGAAAGGTTCCATACATCTGCCCTTTCTCAACGTGTTTCTTTAGACAAAGACTCTGTTTATTTCTCTTTTCAAAGCATTCTAATATTTGGAATATCGAGATATCCCACGCATCCGTTAATGCAACTAAACCCTCCGCTGCTCCTTTTTTGTGTGCCAGTATAACTTACTCTCTCAACATACTTAATCTAAAATTTCATATTAAAAAAGGAGGAGGCGACCCTGAATCAATGAGGGAGAAGGCGGAAGTCGAATCAAGCAAAGGTCCCCAGTATATTAATTAGGCATTAACTAGTAGCTTCTTTCGTGGGACTTGTAATTTATAGATCAATCAAAATTCTTATGCTCAAATCGACCAAATCATGGCCAAATAATAAATGAGAATCACACGTACTCCAATAATAGATCCATGAAGTTGTACGCAATACCTCACATTGATTCGTATCAAAGGCCAAATACATAAAGATTTGAAGTAGGAAAGGTTCTCGAACAACAAGTTGTTCGAGATTTGCAGTTGAAGCTAGGGAATGACCAAGTGAACTCAGATTGGACGAACTGCCTATGACGTAATGGTGGCTGAAACCCTAATTTTTAGCTTGGGGTTTCATCATTTTTTCATTTTGTATGTCGGTTGAGAGAAAATGTAGAGAGAGATGTTGTATTTTGAGATAGGTCTGAGTATAGTATGTATATTAGTTAATGGACCTCAACCATAATAAAACCAATTATCCCTTTTATTTTCTAAAGAAAAAAATTAAATACCATAAACCATTATTTATTTGAGAGTGATTTTATGAACAAAACACTCTGCTTCTATTGGTGGAATTCAGGTGGTTTCATATGCGATCCATTAAATTTTTCAAATAGAAGGAAAGTGTTTTGTTCTCCCTTCAAAAATTATACTCACTAAATCATGATTTGACCTTTATTGCAACGTAGGATTCAACCACGTTAGATTTCTACCTTTTAAATCTTTCTTTTAAATTCATAAATTATAATATAAAACGTATTGCGTTTGTGAGATACCTTCAATAATTCTTCATTGGATTTTAACATCTAACAGTAAAATTTATAAGGATAGTCGTGTGCTTAGCATGAATTTCTACTTGTAGCCGTCCGACTGTTGCTATGTGAAAAGCAATCGAACAACAATCAAAATAAAGGGAGCTAACCGATTTTACGAAAGTCGGCTATGTTAATATTTAATATAAACAATGAGGTTTTGGCCCCAGTGTTGGTAATGCTGTAGGAATTGTGCAATTCGTACATGAATATATAACTCTGCAGCTTAAATCATGGCTTTGCCGATATGCAATCCCCCAATATTCGTATGGACACATCTGAAAGTACGTGATTTAACTAAACGTTACGTATAGATTTGTGATTCAGCTTGCTGCGAAATCACCAAACCAGTACAGATTAGCTATTATATTAAAGGTCACTTTTGACGTAATGATTTAAGCTTTCAGAAGAATTGGAAAACGATGTTTGCGAAAACAAAGTAATGCAATAAAATACTACTGGGATAAATGTATTTTTGGTCATTCTGCAAGTAAGATTTTTTTTTTTTTTTTTTTTTTTTTTGGAAAAAGCAAGTAAGAATTTGATCCACACATAGGTTAACTTACACGAACGTATACCCTTTGTGAGGCTAGGTCTAGTTTGTCACCATAAGGAAAGTACTATTGCGGGCCTGCCTCTTTCTAATATTATTATACTCTATAACTATAGTATATGACATAGAATAGAAACAGCTATGATGTATAGAATTGGTTACAAAAGCTTTTTCTATATTTGGAACACCATCATCATCTGTCATCTAGTGCTATATATTTCTACATCACAAAATGACTGAAGATTTTGCATAAAAGATTTCATGCAAAAGTTGCACATGCTGTATCCCTTTTTTGTCCCTAGTTGCTCCATACTGTTTGCTGTAATTTATTCATATTTTTCTACTGTACCGAGCATTTCAGTTGAGTACATTTCCTTGTTAAAATCAAATTAAGTAATCGAATTAGTACATTTTAGTTACTTCTCTCAGCTAATTTGACTAAAATGAACTATATTCTGTTATCAAATAAGTCGTCTTTTTAAGTCTTTTTAAACTGATTTCTCTATAAAAGTATATGCAAAATAATCAATACAGTACAGCTGCATCATCTATGTTTACGTAGTTAAATTTGAAAGAACAATTTTGAGCTCTTAAATTATATTTTCAGAGAGAGAGAGAGAGCGCGCACTGTCAGGTCTTTCTGTTCTTCATCTATTAAAAAATTAAAATAGATGCAGTGAAAGTAGGAGAAACGATTCTTGTTTTTCACTGTATAATGATTTCACATACTATATACATTTGTCATATTGCGTGCTACATCATTATTTTTTGGATTGATGAATAAATAAATAGAAGGGTTATGAAAGAGATGTGCATTGCATGCTCTGTGATAACTGTAATATAAAGACAAAGATGATATTACAATTTGCTGCTGCAGCAGCATCAAGAAGAGCAGTGAACTGACATTGCGCGTGTGCATTTCTTCCTCTTTCTTTATCATGTTCTCTTGTCTGCTACCAACATTGTTTCTTTTCCTTGCACGAACCCAGTTCACATGCTTCTTATTTTTTGTTACGTTTTATCATAAAGAATAGAAGTAAAAAGTTTTGACGTAATAAAGGTATTCATCATTTCAAAATTGTTGAATTTACGTACTTCCTTGAGAAGCATATTTGAATTCAACCAAGAAGCATATTTGGATTCAATCATAATCATTCTGATAAACATAAGACGGTAACAAATAAAAATAAAACCTATAATTTTAAATCAGGACAGTTGAATTTCAAATCTATTTGTCCCCTAGAAAATATTTAACGTTGGATACAAACTTAATTTTGTATTTTTCTTTAATCCAGATTTCCACGTACACGAAATATCTAGGATATTTGCTTAGATGTGTACAAATTAATATGTTTAAAAATATACGTGAGAAGTTTACTTATGGTATATATTGTGGAGAATAGTTTTAGACCATTAAATTAAATGAATATTCACAGTTTATATGAGATATGAATTAGCAAAGATACGCGTGGAGTCACTCATTTTGTATAGAAGAAATAAAGTATGAACAATTGTAGTTAAATTAAAAACAAAGTCTTATTTACTCATAAAAAAGTTGTTTTAATTTTCAATCTATCATCTATTTTACCTACTTTTAAAATCAAATCTATTTTGTGTTTCAAAGTAACCAATAGTAACATCAGAGCTAGGTTGATATAAAAGAATGAAAAGTGGATTGAGTTTAGTTAAAGTTTCCTTACTCAAAGAAAGAGCATTACCGGAGCATTCACACAAGAGCGTTACTGTAACGACCCGTATTTTTACGGATCGAAAACATCGTAAAACTGTTGTCATTAGATCGATAGTATTGTTAAGTTGTTCGAAGCTTAAGTCGTATAGTAGTTAGGTCGTTCGGAGCTCAGGTCGTGAAGAAGGTTAGGTCGTGGAGCGACTTAAGGGAGTTGACGACTTAAGGGGTAGACGACTTAAGGGGTAGGCGACTTAAGGAGCTAACGACTTAAGGAGATAAGTTGGTTGAGCGACTTAAGGATTATGTGATAAGTCGTTTAGTTTAGGTCGTTGTGATCCTGCCTGTAGTTAGGTCGTTAGACGACCTAAAGGTGTTAAGTCGTAAGTCGTTAGGTCGCGTAGGTGTTAAGCTGCACATGTTTTAGGTCGCGCATAGGCCTGAGTCGTTAAGTCGCAAGGTCGTTGAGTCGTTGAGTCGTAAGTCGTTAAGTCGTCTAAACGACCTAAGTAGAAATGTGGCAGTGTGTTAAGTCGCTAGGTCGTATCTCGTTGAGTCTTAGGTCGTGCCTAAGTGTTAGGTCGCGCGTATGTGTTAAGTCGCGCAAGTGTTAGGTCGGGGAAGCTGCTAGGTCGTAGGTCGAAGGGGATGGTTATGTCGTAGGATCTGCTAAGTCGTAGGTCGTAGAATTTGCTAAGTCGTAAGTCGTAGGTCGTGGGATTTTCTTAAGTCGTGGATGACTTAAGGATTTCCAGCCTATAAATACACGTCCTTGCTTCACTTTTTGGGATCCGGATTTTGAAGCGACGAAGTGCTGCTATTTTGAGAGCTCGAGTTCTACACTTCTCCACTTTAATTTTGTGCTTCCTTCCATCCAAATCGAAGATCCAAGAGCTTAGATTGAAGATCTACATCCATCGAAGAGAGATTTCATCGTTTGAAGCAGAATTTTGGAGAATCGAGCTAGATCCTTCGCTGTCCAGATCTGAAGTGTGTTGCTTTTGAGGTGTTTAGGTGATTCAGTGAGTGGTGGTTATCTTTCACACGGATCCAAAGGAGTATATCAGATTGGTGTCTTGATTTTGTGTTAAAATAGTGATTTCCATGCATTTTCTTAAACTTAAGTATAGATCTATTGTTCATGATGATTTGACACCCATTTTACTACATGTTAACCTATGCAAGTTCATTCATCAAGTTGTAGAGATATTGCTCATGATTCATGCTTGTTAGATTTAGACTCTTTATTTACAAGATTGCCATTATTGTTATAATTGTTTATTAGATCATGTTTGAATGCTTGATTACTTGGATTAATGATTGACTTGATTGATTGTTATAAATTAGTTGATTGATGATTTGATTTGGACAAGTTGGTCGAAGATGATTCAAAAGCTAAGGGAAAGGCTCTTGAATAAGAAAAACCGCTCGTGGCATATGACGGGGATGATAAAGCTCATATGGATAGATTTGATGATGATGTTGAGATGAGGCTTTGCTATGATGAGATGAAGCGAGGCATGATGTGAGATAGCCTTGGTTTAATCCAGACGGGATCATTCCAAGCATGTTGTTAACTCGGTGAAAGGGTACGAGTTTGAGGATAATGGTTGGCTCGAGAGGCGCTTGAGCTAGTATGAGAATAGTCGTCGAGGAGGATGACTAGAAGGCTGAGATTTCATCGTTGTTGAAGGTTCTAGCAGGCTCAAAGCAAGAGTATGTTGGGCAGATTCGATAGTTCCAAAAGACTACAGTTGGTAGTCGAGTACTCTGGGCAGATTCGATAGTCCTAGGCACGGGCTGCGACGACGTGCGGAGTTCTGTCTAGAACCGGGGTTACCATTAACCCTTGACGGACGGCTGAAAGAATGTGCCGGTCATTCAATTAACGATGGTATCGAAGCAAAGATAAAAGTGATAGCCAGAGTCATGGATGTTTGGTTGTATCGTCATTCGGTCTCAAGAGCAATATTTTCTGAGTGCTTATTTGATCTTGGTTTAGGCCTTGGGGGTTTGTACTTGGAAAACATTGACCTTGACTCGAGTGATAATTGTTTTACTTTAAATGTTTGCTTTGCTATGTTTACTTCTGCTTAGTGTTTCTGGGGGCTATCACTGTAGAAAGAGGTGGAGTGGGAGGGTTGGATTCCTATTCCTTTTACCTTTATGCTCTTTTGGTATGTTGTTAGTTAATTTACTGCTCACTAAGACTGTTATCTGACTCAAGGTTTTATGTTTAACTCTTATTACCTTGAGCTGTTCATCCATTTTGGGATGGGAAGACTAGGTAGCAGGTGACAGGTGCTGTTCTTAGTTTCCAACGATGCTGATGACGAAGACGAGTTGGAGGCTTGCATATTATTTTCTTACTATATGTACTGGATGTTCCGCTGCTTGTATAATTCTCTGAGTGATATGTAGTGAGGCTTGATGTATTGACTATTCAGATGTTTGTATTCAACTATTATGAAGCTTAATTGATGAGATTCTATTTTGTGAAGCTTCACTATATATATGCGCTGTGAGTAATACGATAGATTCTGCTGTTTTAACTTACCCCGACGATCATCCATGGCTGCCTGGCACACTTTACTGCGCACCATTTTCTATGATTAGTGCAGGAGTCATGGGCGGTCGTCACAGTTACATGAACCACAAGATGCATGTGATATCGTAGAAAACGGGTATAAGAAACTCACCGACATCATCACTTCACTACAAGGATAATTCTTTTTAGCATCGGCATATAGCCGACTCGAGCCGACCCCGGCCGACTCAAGCTGTCGCTAAATGCCGACGCTAAATAGCTCGTCGCCAAGTGAAATGGTGAAGGCAAAGGGGACGGGTCCGTCCCCTAGTTTAGCGCCGGCTCAAGTCGTCTAGCCGACTCCGGCCGACGCTAAACATAGTCCACGTGTAAAAAAATAAGTGACCCCTAAGTTGACCCTAGCCGACGCTAGCATAATTGATTATCCAACGGTTTAAAAAATTATTTTAATTCTTTAAAATGTTACATATAACCACCTTTATCGAATTTGTATAGCGGATCGAGTAAAAGTTGCATCGATTGGTCGTGCGAGTTAGATTTTTAACAACGATAACTTTTCGAATTACACGAACATATATCATCGAAAATAACAATTTAACCTATCACGACCCGTCATTGGGTGAATATTAATAATCATACATGTCAATTTTATTTTTTTTTGCCATTTTAGTACTGTTTTTCATTTTTTCAAATGAAATAGGTGTATATAAGAATTAGATTGGGAAAATAATTAAATAGCCGACTCCAGCCGACGCAAAGTTCTATAAAATTTTAAGCCGTCCCCAGCCGACTCCGAAAAGGAGACGGAGCCGACTCCGGCCGACTCCATGCTCCATCCCCATTTTAAAGTATTCTAGTTGTGCTTTATCCCAAATTGAAAGAGATAATTTGAAGGAATTGAAGAAGAAGCATCAACATTTCCCTGGCATCATCTATCAAACTTTAGATGAAGTTATGTTTGAAATGTTGCAAATGCACAAAGTAACAAGAAAGCATGAGAGATTTTGGAGAAAGCTTTCAAAAAATCGACAAAGCGAAGAAAATTCGACTACAAATCATATGAGGTGAGTTTTAACAAAATCATCGGAATCAATCGATGATTATTTGTTTCGAGTTTCATCCATTGTCAATCAAACGAGAAGATATGAAGAAGAAATAGATCACTCTATAATAGTTGAGAAAATTATGTGATCTTTGGATTTCAAATTTAACTATGTATTTGTAGTAATTGAAAATCCAAGGATCTAAAAATTATTACTGTTGATCAACTCATAGTATTGCTTCATACCCATGAAAAAAATAAAATAAAAAAAGAGTCAAACAATAGCCACTAGAGCAGTCTCTTCAAACCAAACCCACCTTGTAAGAGAATGTGGCATTTAAAAATGGAAGAAGTCAAGGCTAAAGAGGAAGAGGTTATGGCCAAAACTTTAGTAGGAGTGTTATAAATTTTTCAATAAAGAAGAAAAAAGCCAAAATACATATACTACAAGAGGCCGAGGACGAGAAGGAGACATAAATCAAAATGGAAGGCCAAGGTATTGTTTCCTGCTAATTTTCCACAGCCCCAAAGCTGACCCAAATAGGTAAACTGGACTACAAAATGATAGAGGAATAGATTAGAGATTTAGAAACCATCAAGAATGACAAAATGAAGGAGTGCAACAAAGTTGGCCAAGATTGGACCAAGCAAAAACAAGTTGATACCGACTTGTTTTAGTCGGTACCGATCGTTTTGGTAGTCTTGATTTGTGTGCTTTGAGACTTAGGAACTTCGCCTATGAATGAATCTTGATGCTTTGGAGCATAAAAATAAGTCGGTATCGACCTATTAGAGCAGTAGCGATCATTTTGATTTTCTAGGAAAGCATGCACAATGAGTTGGAGTGTCGCACCACGATGAAAACTCGAAGATTTAGCATGCAAAAATAGGTCGGTACCGATCGATTGAAGTGTCTTGAGAATGTGCACTACGACATGTTCATGTGGCTAGAACTTCAGATCTGATGATATTTACCTATTCAAACTTGATATAATATTTTCGTGTTGATGACTATCTATAAATAACAAGTTGTCTTCAACTAGAAAGGGAATTGAATTCTACTTCTTTACCTCAAGAGACTTTGTGCAATACCTAGATCTAAACTGTTGTGACTCAAAATTGATTGTAAGTTATGTATCTTAGACATAATTCATCAATAAAAAACAACCAAGTGGGTGTAGAGAGATTTTGGAGAACCACTATAAAAGGATTGTGTCTTTTGCTCTTCGTTCCTTGGATTTCTTTATTTTTCATTTGTTGATTTCATTTTTGATTGATATTGGAGTGATGTGTCACTTTTGTGCGCAATATTTTTTGTGCTTTTACTAAGAAGGACTTGAGTCTAATTTGGAGAAGATTTAGATGCCATCCATAAGGAAATCCATTGATGAATGTAACACCCCGATATTTTACAGGAAATATAAGTAAAAAGAAATTAAAAGCGCATTTGGTACAGTGGTAAAGCACATGTTGACTTCCTTAGTGACCAGGGATCAAGTCCCGTTGTCGCCCAAAATCTGAAGTGATGTTTTTTTTAGCTGGCCTGTTTCCAGTGATTTTCCTACGTATTTCAACGTTGTTTCTGACATGTGACGGCTTCCCATTCGATCCAGTGATGTAATATGATGAGATGACTAAGTTTTATTGGTTGAGTGATGTGTATGGGCTAGAATGGATAACCATTTAAGTGTATGAAAGAACCAAATTTAATCTAAAATCTAATGGATTATATTCACTCAAACAATCTATAAATAAACCATCTAACCTAAACCTAATCTCTTATTCAGCCGTCGCCATAATTCTACAGTAAAATTAGTGTGTATTATTCTTCCTTCTTTTCTCTACTAAATAAACAAATCTATACCAAATTAAATTATCTGTATATATTCAAACAATTTGGAGAATCTAGAAGAATCAAAGGGAGAAAGATTAAAGCAAAGCTTTTTTCAAATTTATGCAAGCTCAAGTGCCAAGTGAGTGGGAATTAATATGAAATAGAAAAATAAAGTAGTTCAAATTCAGTTCTTTTTTGGCACGTTAATATGAATTAATTTAAATTATTAATTGAGAATAGATGTAAATTATTGCAACTTCTTCTTCTTCTTCCACTTCTGAAATCTAATTCATGTTTGGTTTAAAATATGGGACATATAAATTGTTATTCACCTTTTATAGCATAAATAAGATTGATATTTATATAAATTATTGTATCTTCTTCTCCTTCCACTTTTCAATTCTAATTCATGTTTGGGTTGAAATTTGGAACAAACACATTGTTATTCACGTTTTACAGCGTAAATAAGATTGGTTTAATTAAATTGAACTAGAATTGTTATTCAATTTCTAATGGTTGAACAAGTTAGTCGAATAAATTCAGAATATGTTACCTGAATAAAATTATGGTTTTGATTGATATAATTACAAAATTTTGAATATGGTTTTAGAACAAAATTGGGAAGTGATGTGCACGTAAATGTGCATATTTTTACCACCATATTTAATCTATTTAAATTAAATAAATGATCATATCTGGTATTTTAACTTGTTTAAATCAAATTCAAATTATTTTCAAATTTTCACATATTCATCTCCATATGGTGGAAAAATGATCATTTTTGTGCATAAATTAATTTGAGAAAATTTAATTGGAAACTTCTATACTATTTTGTAGGAATTTGGCTTCATATACAAGTGGCTTTATGAAGATATATACATGCACAAGAATGAATACAAAGGAATGGAGATGGAAATAATTCAAACCCATGATCATGGAAGACCCCACCTACCCACATTCCTTCATGTATCAATTAGAAGCTAATACACATGCTAATGGCCACTACACTTTCATGCACACTTAATGGTTGATTATTGAAGCTAGTGATAACTTGACCACCACACTTTCTATAAGGGCATTTTGGGCATTCCCCAAAAATATGCATTAGGGTTTCTAACTTGTATAAATACCCCTTATGTTTCATGTAACCTTCTTTTTTTAGTCTCTCTTCTTTAGCCTCTCTTCCTCTTAGTTAGTTTTAGGCTCAAAATAAAAAGACAAGCTCTCTTTCTCTTTTCATGGCTACTTAGCCATTTTCATTTCATGTACTTTTCCTTTTTTTTATGCAATATTAATTAGTGTTTTATTTTACTTAAATGCTCTCTTTCTTTCATGCTAGTAGTGTAGATTTTATTTTATGCAATTAGATTAGTTCTCTTTTCCATTAGCTTGCATTTTTCGTTTTCTTTTCTTGTTTATTCCATGTTGCAAGCTACATTTGTTGATTTGGTAACAAATATGAGAGCCTAATCCCTTCAATTTAGGGGCAATGAAGCTCTCTAGTATGTAGATGCAACATGTTGATGTTATGCTCTCTTTTTGTGCTTCATGGAAAAATGTTGTTTATGTAATTTTGTGTTTAGTATTGAGTTTAATAGCTTATGTTGTTCAAAACAAATAGGCTATGTTTAGTCATATGAATCACAAATTGTCTCTTCATCTATATATGAATATGGCAAAGAAGTGAATGTTTAAATCATATTTGATGGTCTATATTTCTAAACAATGGTTAATAGGCCATGCTTAAAAGAGATTTTCATTTTCAACTTTGTTGTCATTTTCATGAGAATTAAAAGTGGTTTAAAGGTTGTGTTATAGTTTGATGGCTTATGTTGAGCTAATTAATAGCACAAATGAGCCATACTTATGATAAACACATCATTTAAATTCACTTATGAACAAAAAAGAGATATCATAATTTCATGTGTGTTGAACTATGTGATCTAGAGAGTGGATTTATCTCTAAATTGTCTTAACACTCACATATTTTCATCAATTTTATTTTGTTAGTTTTCTACATTTTTAGCTAATCACATTTTCAACTTTGATTAATTTGATTGAATATAAATTTAAAATCAACAATTCCCTGCGGATCGACCCGTACTCGCCACGTACTAACTTTTGTACGCCGTGCGCTTGCGGTTATTTAATTTCAAAATTTATCGACATTTTTCTAATCAACAGAAAATTTTCCGTTAAACAGAAAGTCTAATTGGCATAATTGTTTGTTTCATATGTGGCCTAAAAATGTAAAAGTGTAATTTTGTATAATTAAATGGTTTGTGGCTATTGGATAAAAATTTTGTACAGATTAAATCTCTAAAAGGAGAACGTAAATTAGGGTGGAGAAAATGTAAATTAAATGGACCCTAAAGGCTAGTGTAAATCTGTAACAAAATGGCATAAAAATTACAAACAAACCATACGGACTGAACGGACGTGAAATTGAAATACCATTTATGTAAGAAAAAGGGAAATTATGAAATTACCAAATCTGATTTTAAAATGGCCTAAAGCAGATTAATGGAAAGAAACAGTATGTAAACTGTAACGGTAAAATTAATTGGAAGAGATTTGGTATGCAGACCTTGTAAAGGTCTGGATAGATGTTTCATGTAGTTAAGACCAAAATATAGTTTTGGTTGTACGTACTAGGAGCGGGCAAGTAGGTTCGCAAGGATGTTTGTTACCTTTCATAGGTTGCTAGTACGTAGGATAGATAGCATCCGCAATCATAGGCTTCTTCAGGCATATCGACGCGGACGGAACAAGACAAGTGTGGTCCGACGTAGGCTTCCTTAGGCAGATCGTTGGAGGATTTTGCACAGCCGACCCAGCTGCAGGTGGTCTTTCGGAGGACCGACACTTTGGATAGGGGCAAGTCCACGTTGGTGACCAAGGAGACAGGGGGATATGAGTCTAGTTTGGCGGAGCCTGAGCGCCACTTTGGGGTCCTACGAGGTTGTTTGAATCGGCGCTGGTCAGACGTAAGAGGCTTTTAGTCATAGTGCACGGGTGAAGAGCATGAATTTCACGCTGTATCATGTGGATAGGTAAGGACATCAGGTCCGACATGCCGATTAACGTTTATTATTACTGCATGGTTGACTTCCCAAGAGTGACCATGGACTTTGACTTCTAAGGAACTGCATCTAAGAAGGATTCACTGCATTATATTATTCACCCTCTGCGATATCCGGAGAAGACCTGAAATTAAACTTTTTTATTCTTTATGCTTCATTTTATTTCTCATTCACCAGACTTTATGTCTGACCCATTTCTACTTTTCATATTTTGCCCAAATCACAAGAGGGCAGGTCTAGGTTGCAGTTCTTTGCAGCTTGGAGGGTCATTGGAGCAGTTGTTATCTTCAGCTTTTGTTTCTTTTGTTTCATGTACTTCGTTTCTCTTTTCTATACTTTACTCTATATATGGGGACCTATATTGTGAACTTTGTTATGTTTTATGTTTTGGTGGAGACTACTTGGTACATTTGGTTTCAGAAATAAATTTGGGATAATGTTGTTTTTAATGAAGCTATTTTGCTATTAATTTATAATTAGTGAAAGTTTTCTTCTACTGTAATATTTTAATCATTTTATGCTGTGGCCTTAATCTCTGTGCTATATTATGGATTTTTATTTCACCCGACCACCCGTGCTTCTAGTCATGTTCGATTTTCGTGGTGCCTAGAGGTGCGGGGTGTCATAGTTGGTATTAGAGCTAAGGTTTCGGTAATCCTAAAAATATTTTAAAAATATAAAGGTTTTCGAATAATTTTTAAAGGATATTCCAAATAATACTATTAAAAGTATATGTATATATTTTAGAAAAAAAAGAAATTTTAGAAATGGGTCCCTCATTTCTCTTCCTCCCTATCTATTCAACTATTTATGGAGACCTAATCCCATCTTTTTATTATCCACAAATAGAAATGTCTGAACCACAAGATATCCCCGAAGTTCCTGGCCTTAATATGCCTACTTCGTTCAGACGTTATTTGCAGGCTACTACACGAGCAGAGCCACCAGCTAGGGATGTTGCTCCGACGGAAGGGGCTCTAGCCTGTCTGCCAGGCATTCCCGATTTCCCCAAGTTATGCAAGGACTACACCAGCTTAGGAGGCAAGCCATTTCTTGGCACTAAGTCATATCCCGAGGCGAGAGCATGGATCCGTAATTGTGAGCGGATATTTGGACTTATGGGATTGGAGGACTTGGCTCGAAGGCAATTAGCTTCATGGTAGTTGTAGGGAGAGGCTCTTTGTTGATGGGAGATTGTGGAGCCTGAGGCTGATAATTTGACTTGGGCAGATTTCCATACTTGGTTCGAGAGGAAATTCTTATCACAAGCTGAAGAGGGAGTGCAGGTAGAGAAATTTATACAACTCAAGTAAGGGGTTATGACAGTTAAGGAATATGTTAATCAATTCAATGAGCTTACCGGATTTGGACTAGACCTAATCAATATTCCTCACAAGAAGGCATTGAAGATCGCTAAGGGTTTGAGTCAGCCACTGCAGAGTTTGGCGGTGAGCCACATTCCGATAGGAGCCACTTTTGAGGGATTGGTAGAGATGGCTTTACTTGCTGATACTGAAAAGAAAGGAGATGTGGCGTAGAAGAGTGATGGGAAGAAGCAATGGAAAGGAAAGAGGAGAGGAGGTGGAGGGTCAGGTGGAAAAAGGAAAGTTCCAAGGAAGAACTAGAAGTGCAATACTTGTGGGAAACCAGGTCATCTTGCTAAGGATTGTAGAGGGGCAGGAGAGCGACCGAGACCGAGGTGCTATCTTTGCGATCAAGTGGGGCATATGAAAAAGGACTGTCCGTCGAAGCCCAAGGACAGTTCACAGACACCTTCACAGCCTGCTTAGGCTTATGCTTTAGAGGTAACTCCTTCCTCTAGTACTCGTCCAGTTGTGGACAAGGGAAAGAAGGTGATCATCGAAGGTGTGTTATCTATCTCTGATTTTCCTGTTCGTACCCTATTTGATTCTGGAGCTTCACACTCTTTTATATCTAGTCCTCTGGTAGAGGGTCTTGGTCTTGATGCTTGCTTAGTGACCGACCTGGTAGTAGTATCAAATCCCATAGGAGGATCGGCCTATTTGTCCATGTTATGTCGGTATTTGAAATTGTTTATTTTAGGGGTTGAGTTTGACTGTAGTGCCTTTGTATTGGGCTTTTCCGGGTTTGGGTTGATTCTTGGTATGGATTGGCTATCCATGTATGGTGCTGTTCTTGATTGCGATAATAGGGTAGTGAGGTTAGGAACTTGTAGTGGACATACCTTGGAGGTATCTTGTGATCTTAGAGGATCAGTCATGTTGAGCTACCTTATTCTCTTGACTTATCACCCGATAGTTTGAGTTTGGTACCCGTTGTTAGAGACTTTCCAGATGTGTTCGAGGAGGTTGCTGGCCTTCCACCTTGAAGAGAGATCGAGTTCAAGATTTATCTTGTCGATAATGCTAAACCGGTTGCTTTACCGGTAAGGCATATGACTCCTAAGGAACGCCGTGAGTTGAGCAAGCATATTGGAGAGCTTTTGGAGAAGGGCTTCATTCGTAGGAGCATTTCTGAGTGGGGCGCACCCATCATCTTTGCCACTAAGGCGGATGTCTCTCGCAGGCTTTGCGTGGATTATAGGGAGCTTAATAAGCTAACGAAGAAGAATCGTTATCCTCTTCCCCGTATAGACGATCTCTTCGATTAGCTAGTAGGAGCCAAGGTATTTTTGCAGCACGATTTGGCCATGAGATTTCATCAGTTGCGTGTGGCAAAGGATAGCATCGAGAAGACGGCATTTAGGACTCCAGATGGGTTATTTGAGTGGTTAGTCATGCCATTTGGCTAACCAATGCTCCGACATATTTTGTGGACCTGATGAGTCGAGTATTTCGTGAATCGTTGAACAAGTTTGTGGTGGTATTTGTCGACGATATTTTGGTTTATTCACGAAGAAAGGAGGAGCATACTGTTCACTTAGAAGAAGTTCTTAGGACCCTACGAGCACATAAGTTGAAGGTGAAGTTCTCCAAGTGTCACTTTTGGAGAGACGAGGTTCGCTTTTTGGGACACATCGTTTTGGAGGATGGACTTGCAGTAGATCCGGCGAAAGTGGCAGCAGTACAGGATTGGCAGACCCCTAAGAATACCATAGACATAAGGATTTTCCTTGGTCTTGCGGGCTGCTATAGGAAGTTCATTAAGACTTCGCTAGGATATCAGCTCCACTTACCGGCCTTACCAAGAAAAACTTAGCTTTTGTTTGGGATGCCAAGTGTGAGGATGCCTTTGGTCGATTGAAGGAAGCTTTGACTACCGCGCCCGTATTGGTATTACCGGATGGAACCAAGCCTTTCTCAGTTTATACGGATGCTTGTGGTACGGAGCTAGGGGCGGTACTGATGTAAGAGGGTAGGGTAGTGTACTATGCGAGTAAACAGCTGAAAACGCATGAGAAGAACTACCCGACGCATGATCTTGAGTCGGCAGCTATAGTTTTTGCTCTCAAGTCTTGGAGGCACTATCTCTTAGGAGAAAGATTTGAGTTTTTCACGGATTATAAGTCTTTGAAGTATCTATTCTCTCAGAAAGACTTGAATTTGAGACAGCAAAGATGGATGGAGTTTTTAGCCTCTTATGACTTTGGGATTTCCTATACCCCTGGCAAGGGTAATGTAGTGTCAGATGCATTGAGTAGATGCAAAGTGGTTTTAAGTCCTCTGTTTTTGGAATGGAAGCATTTGGAGTACATTGCTACCTTTGATTTTAGACCTCCATCGGATTTAGCTCCGGGATTGTTAGCAGCCCTCGACGTCCAGTCTACTTTGATGGAGCAGATTGGAGCAAGGCAAGGTGAGGACGAAGAGTTAAAGGACATTTTAGATAAGCTTGGTAGAGGAGAGTCATCACCATACCTTAGGCACTATACCATGGACACTAGGGTATGGCTTAGAAGGGATGATAGACTTTGTGTTCCCCGTAGTGAGGATTTAGTAGATGCGATGTTCGCTGAGTCACATCATTCTAGGATGACAGTGCACCCTGGTGGTGATAAGATGTACCGAGATATGAAGAGGGTATTCTATTGGCCCGGAATGAAGAAAAGGGTGGCGGAGTATGTATCGAAGTGCATCACTTTCCAAAGGGTAAAGGCAGAACAGAAGAAGCCCGGAGGACTATTGCAGCCATTGGATATTCCATTATGGAAATGGGAGAGCGTCTCTATGGACTTCGTGGATGGATTACCAAGGCCATGGAGAGGGAACACGAGCATTTGGGTCATTGTGGATAGATTGACGAAGAGAGATCATTTTATACCCATTAAGAGTAATAGGACGGCGACTTCTTTGGTGACCCTTTATGTAAGGGAGATAGTTAGGCTTCATGGAGTTCCCACCAGCATTGTGAGCGACAGAGATCCATTATTCACCAGCGAGTTTTGGAGGAATCTTTAGCAAGCCTTGGGAACAGAATTGAATCTGAGCATGGCATATCACCCTCAGACAGATGGACAGACTGAGAGGGTAAATAGGGTTTTGGAAGATTTGCTCAGATTGTGCATTATTGACTTTGGAGGCTCTTGGGAAGACCACCTACCTTTGGTGGAGTTTGCGTATAATAATAGTTATCAAACAAGCATTGGGATGGCACCATTCGAGGCCCTCTATGGCAGACCATGTAGATCACCAGCTTGTTGGTAGGATACCACCGATAGGATCTTGTTTGGACCAAACTTGGTGAGGGAAACTTTCGAGAAGGTGGATTTGATTCGCAAGAGGTTGAAGACTGCACAAGGTAGACAAAAGTCAAATGCCGGTAGAAGACATTCAGATTTGGAGTTTAAGGTTGGAGGGTTTTTGTCAAGGTTTCTCCTCTGAGAAACATTATGAGATTTGGCTCAGTGGGTAAGTTGGCAACGAGATTTGTTGGACCCTTCCCTATTACCGCACGGATTGAAAATGTGGCATACGGAATTGGTCTTCTAGATAAGTTGGCAGGAGTTCACGATGTTTTTCATGTTTCGCATCCGAGGAAGTGTCTACATGATTCTGCATTAGTAGTAGAACCCGGCCAGCTAAGGAAAGTGAAGGTAGAGCGTGAATCACTTGTGCGTCATACACCCACCCGTATATTGGAACACGGCATCAAGAGATTACGCAAAAGGAAGTTCGTCTAGTAAAGGTTCAGTGGGGAGATGACCCCAAGGAGTGCACATGGGAATCTGAGGAGAGAATTATAACTTCTTATCCTTTTCTATTTGAAGGTACACTTCAAATATTATATCTTTGATCTTTGATCTTTCCTTAATTAGGGTCTTTTCGATAATCTTTAGGTGAACCTATGGATGATAGCTTGGTTGTAAACATGTCATTAGGGCATGTTATGTTTGATGGATGAAAATGATTGCAAGTGGATGCAAATGTTTGCAAATGGATGCATTGCATGCACTAGATAGATATTTATTAGGATAATCGGCCAACTAGATACAAACACCTGCATATGCGTGCCAGTTATCTATTGCATTTGCACATGGTTGTGTATGTGTGTGTCTATATATCTGTGTGTGTATGTATATAAATGGATGTTGCATATGGATGGTGCATTTGGGAGAATGATTGAAACATACATATAGAATTATCAATTATACTAGGGTAATTGCACACATTTGGTTGCATGAGATATGCATACTTGCATTACAGGAGGTCAACTGAATCAGTAGACCGACTACCTTTTCGCATTAGGTAAGTTCATATGCATTTCACTTTGCATAAATCATAAATTTCATTAGTTAAAAATAAGGATAATAGTAGAAATGGATTATGGTTGAGTAGATGGATGTAGTTCTTGGATGCTGGTTGTTATTTAAGTTCTTCCGTCTTTGGAGATTTCGAGGATGAAATCTTTTAAGGTGGGAGAATGTAACACCTCGATATTTTATAGAAAATATAATTAAAAAGGAATTAAAAGCGCATTTGGTACAATGGTAAAGGCACATGTTGACTTCCTCAGTGACCAGGGATCAAGTCCCGTTGCCGCGCAAAATCTGGAGCGGTGTTTTTTTTGTTTGTTCGTTTCCAGCGATTTTCCTATGTATTTCAGCCTTGTTTCTGACATGTGGCGGATTCTCATTCGCTCCAGTGATGTAATAGGATGAGATGGCTAAATTTTACTGGTTGAATGATGTGTATGGGCTAGAATGGATAACCATTAAGTGTATGAAAGAACCAGATTTAATCTAAAATAATCTAATGGATTATATTCACTCAAACAATCTATAAATGAACCATCTAATCTAAACCTAATATCTTATTCAGCCGTCGCCATAATTCTACAGTAAAATTAGTGTGTATTATTCTTCCTCCTTTTCTCTACTAAATAAACAAATCTCTACCAAATTAAATTATCTGTATATATTCAAGCAATTTGGGGAATTCATAATAATCAAAGGGTGAAAGATTAAAGCAAAGCTTTTTTCAAATTTATGCAAGCTCAAGTGCCAAGTGAGTGGGAATTAATATGAAATAGAAAAATAAAGTAGTTCAAATTCAGTTCTTTTCTGGCACGTTAATATGAATTAATTTCAGTTATTAATTGAGAATAAATGTAAATAATTTCAACTTCTTCTTCTTCATCCACTTCTCAAATCTAATTCATGTTTGGTTTAAATATGGGACATATAAATTGTTACTCATGTTTTATGGCATAAATAAGATTGAAATTTTTGTAAATTATTGTATCTTCTTCTCCTTCCACTTCTCAATTCTAATTCATGTTTGGGTTGAAATTTAGGACAAACAAATTATCATTCACGTTTCATGGCGTAAATAAGATTGGTTTAATTAAATTGAATTAGAAATGTTATTCAATTTTTAATGGTAGAACAGTTAGTTGAATAAATTCAGAATATGTTACTTGAATAAAATTATGGTTTTGATTGATATAATTACATAATTTTGAATATGATTTTGGAACAAAATTGGTAGTCTAATTGGCATAATTGTTTGTATCATATGTGGCCTAGAAATGTAAAAGTGGAATTTTATGTAATTAAATGGTTTGCGGCTATTGGATAAAAAATTTGTACAGATTAAATCTCTAAATGGAGAATGTAAATTAGGGTGGAAAAAAATGTAAATTAAATGGACCCTAAAGGCTAGTGTAAATCTGTAACAAAATGGCATAAAAATTACAGACAAACCATACTAACTGAACAGACGTGAAATTGAAATACCATCTATGTAAGAAAAAGGGAAATTGTGAAATAACCAAATCGGATGTAAAAATGGCCTAAAACAGGTTAATGGAAATAAACAGTATGTAAACTATAATGGTAAAATTAATTAATCTAGAAGCGATTTGGTAGGTAGACCTTGTAAAGGTCTGGATAGGTGTTTCATACAGTTAAGACCGAAATATAGTTTTGGTTGTACGTACTAGGAGCGGGCAAGTAGGTTTGCATGGATGTTTGTTACCTTTCATAGGTTGATAGTACGTAGGATAGATAACATCCACAATCTTAGGCTTCTTCAAGCAGATCGACACGGACGGAACAGGACAAGAGTGCTCTGACATAGGCTTCTTTAGGAAGATCATTGGAGGATTTTGCACAGCCGACCCAGCTGCGGGCGGTCTTTCGGAGGACCGACACTTTGGATAGTGGCAAGTCCATGTTGGTGACTGAGGAGACAGGAGGATAGGAGTCCAGTTTGGCGGAGCCTGAGCACAACTTCGGGGTCCTACGAGGTTGTTTGTTTCGGCGCTGGTCAGACGTAAGAGGCATTTAGTCATAGTGCACGGGTAAAGAGCATGACTTGCACACTGTAGCACGTGGATAGGTAAGGACAGCAGGTCTGACAGGCTGATTGACGTTTAGTATTACGGCATGGTTGACTTCCCTACAGTGACCACGGACTTTGGCTTCTTAAGAACTGTATCTAAGAATGATTCACTGCATTTATATTATTCACCCTCTACGATATCCGGGGAAGACTTGGAATTAAACTGTTTTATTCTATCTGCTTCATTTTATTTCTCATTCACCAGACTTTATGTTTGAACTATTTCTATTTTTCCTATTTTCCCCAAATCACAGGAGGGCAGGTCTAGGTTGGAGTTCTTTGCAGCTTGGAGGGTCATTGGAGCAGTTGTTATCTTCAGTTTTGTTTCTTTTGTTTCATGTACTTCGTTTCTCTTTTCTGTACTTTACTCTATATACGGGGACCTATATTGTGAACTTTGTTATGTTTTATGTTTTGGTGGAGACTACTTGGTATTTCTGGTTTCAGAAATAAATTTGGGATAATGTTGTTTTTAATGAAGCTGTTTTGCTATTAATTTATAATTAGTGAAAGTTTTCTTCCGCTGTAATATTTTAATATTTTATACTGTTGCCTTAGTCTCTGTGCTATGTTATGGATTTTTATTTCACCCGACTACCCGTGCTTCTAGTCATGTCCGATTTTAGGGGTGCCAAGAGGTGCGGGGTGTCACAATGGAGGCAGTCAACCAGATCAAGGGGGCTGCTAGAAGGTGTCCTCTAGTTCAAATCCACCTTCTATCTATATGACTACAGGGGAGATGGAAGGGATGATGATGGAGATGAAACAAGGTTATTAGCTCAACAAGAGGAAATGATGAATGAACTCTTTAAAAGGATAAACAACAAAAGAAGTTGGTGTGGTCGGAAATCTGAACTGCCGCTAGAAAATGGAGCATATGCAGGAGGAACGTTGTAGTACAAAATCGAACCAACCCCTTGTACTACAATCGATCGGTATCAATTGATACAAATCGGTCGGTACCGACCGATATGAATTAAAAGGCTTGGTTGATTTATGATAGAGTTAAGGGTATGCCCTATGGGCAATTATGTAATTGTTATATATATCTAACTCGTTATCCAATCTTGTTCGAAATAAATGTGTTTTCTTTCTATTATATACTTGATATAACGTGTTATATTAATTAATTAATTTAACTAAAAATATATTTAACAGAAAATCCATAAATGTTATGTTTTGTGATAGTAGTTACAAAGTGCTGGAACCCTGAATAATTTATCACAATAAAAGTAAATATACCATTTTAAATGTTCCCAGTCAAGGTGCATCAAGACTGGATATTGATGTATCCATTGAGACTGGAGTTGAATGTGGATGATGTTGGAATTTTGACCCTTACCAAATTCAATAAGTATAAAGTGATATAGCTTTGACGAAGAGAATTGGTGTAAATAATTGTCACAATTGGTTAATGCTTAATAAAGTGAAATTGGATTTTACCGAAGCTGAATAAGCGATAAATTTGGCCATAATGTCACACCACCTGCTAAGTGACATGTGAACTTTGAAATTCGAATAGTTCGATGTTAATCGCTGACCAAATTTACACCCAAGAGTCACACAACCAAATGTTGATATAACAACCCGCATATTTTACGATTTGTATATTTAAATGTTTTATTTAAATATAGCATCGTTAATCGGATTAAAGTCCGAAAAGCTACTTTTTGTAAACAGTTGAATTTGGACTCAAGACCACTTCCATTGAGTCCAAAATGGCGTTACAACGTTTTTGAGTATAAACATCGATATGTTTGGAGTTGAGTATAATTTGTTATTTTCTACTTGGGCTTTTGGTTTGGGTTTCAGCCCACTAACCCATCTAATACCCTATCACTCCACTCAACTCCTCTTCATTCATTCTCATTTCCTAATACATTCAAACTTAAGTAAAAATGGGGAGAGGAATGAGAAATTAGAAATTCAAAACCCTAGTTTGATTTGGAAACACAAGTTCTTGGTCCAAAATCAAAGAGAAGCTAAGGTAAGCATCCTTTTCTTCTTCTCCATCTCAATCTCTCTTCAATTCTTAGAAATTCCTAACCTTAACTTAGGAAAAAGTTCACCTTTGATAATAGATTGAAGATTCTAGAGGTGTGTTGAAGAGGAATTGTTCTTGCCTTGTTTTAAAAGCTTCTCATTCATTGTTTTTGTGTTGAAAAGGTAAGTTTTTGAACTCACATCTATGTTTATATCTTTGATAGTTGTTTGGTAGTAATTCCTAACATCTATTCCTTGTTCATTTGCTTTTGAATTGAATTGGTTTGATGAATATTCCAATTTTTGGTGTTTTGAAGTCAAACCTTTAAAAATCCCATCTTTGATGTTTGAACACATTTTTAGGGTGTATCGAAGAGCCTATAAGGCTGAGTTGTCGCTTGGCATAAATCCCTAGTCTCCGATGCTCGTCCGATCGCTCCCGTTTGGATTTTTGCCCCTTTTGGGGGCTAGGCTGAAAATACTGGAAATGGCAGTTCAGTCGGCTGAACCAGTAGGTCAGTCGACTGAACCAGGGTCCACAAAATTCTCTGGCCTTGTATCAGTCGACTGACCTTCTGGTTCACTCGACTGATACTGGGAAACGAATGTTTCCTGGCCTGTATCAGTCGACTGAACCAGAAGGTCAGTCGACTAAACCGAGGACCCGAGAGATTCTGGCCTTGTATCGGTCGACTGACCTTCTGGTTCAATCGACTGAATCTGGAAGATGTGCTTTTTGCCTATTTGAGGCAGTTTTGTGTGGGTTTCCGGTTTTTTAATCGATTTTTGATGATCCGAATTGTTGTTATCATTTATCGACTTTGATGACTTCTTTTTCTGGATTTTTGGGAATATCCATTTTGATGGATTCGGTATCGATTTTTATGGTTTTAATTCACGTCGTCGAACGTGGATTTTGGTGATTGATTGTTTCTACAGTCATTTCTGTGATTTGTCACTTTAAAATATAAAGGTTTTCTATACTAGTAATAAATATTCATACTCTTTCACAAAGATGATTCCAACTCTATTTTTAATACAAATTTCGTTTATAAATCCGTTTTCCAATCTATTAGTATATACTAACCTTTACCTCATTCATATGAGAAATCTAATTAAATGGCTTAGCAAAACAAGTGGTATGAAACACTTGCGTTTACTTTGTCGGTTAATTCTTAGACTTGTTCGATCGAAAACCTTGTGACAATTTTCGAGTGGAAATCTATATTTTGTTCGTAAATATTTAAGTTAAGCCAGTGGTTATGGGACATGAAGCTAAACTCACTTATTTACTAGCTTAGTGAAATCTACACTTTTTCATCGATCGATGGTGATCATTTTATGGTTTAGACCAGCGATATGCGATGTCTCTTTGTCCACGTGGGGGACTGTACCTCATTTTATGGAGCTTCGTCTCATTCTTTTTATGGGCTAGCGACCCATGTTCTTATATGGTGTTCGGTTCATCAGATGTATCGTTATTGTACTACATCGATGTCCCGGCTTTTCGGTTCATTGGACGTACCGTTATTGTACCGCGTCATTGTTCTGAATTACTTGAGTATTAGGTTCATCGGGCGTATCGTTATTGTACTACGTCGTTGCACCGGCTTTATGGTTAGCGACCATGGGTTAGCGACCCGTTTGTGATGCATGTGTTGGTTAGTTTTCATGCTCCCGTTTGTGATAGGCCTCCCCCCTTTGTGATTTCTGGATTTCTAGTTGATGATTTCTAGAATTTGTGTTTCACCAATTTTGATGATAGGCATTGATGAGCTCTATCAATTATTTGTGTTTTTGGTGAATAATTTAAAGAATGCGATTCTTCTTGGATGTTTGAGATGATTTGGGATATTGTATGATTTTTGTTGTTATTTGATGTATACTCGTCGCAGTATGGTATTATTGTTATCATACGTTTTTGTCATATCTCTTATCCTATCTCACTTTATATGATATTTATAGCTAGACTGATCCGTTTATTATTTTCTTCTTAAATAATACCCGGGTCAGACCGAGGTATTTCAGGTGCTTCTGCTTGACTCCTTATCTGGGGCCATCATCTAACTTTTGACTAACTACTTTAGATTAGTAGTTTTTGTTACTATACATTTGAGATAGAGACTCCTTGATGTATAATTATTCTTTTGTCTAGCACAGGTACCTATTCTTTTGTGATGTAGTGGATCTTGTATGACCACTATTTTTGATGTACACTTTTATGTGTTATATTCATATCTGTTTCCGCCTTTGTGATATGACTATCTGTGACTGATTTGTGTTATGCTTACTTCTATATTTGTTTCCGAAGGCCTCATAACCACTGTGTGGTAGCTTTGAGTTTGTATCTGATATGTCGGATTATATTATCTGACATATCGGTACTCGCACAAAGCAATTACACAGATGGTCGCTCCTCAACAGCCTTATTCTTCGTGCTAGTCGACGACATTACCCCGTAGTGTCCTTGGCTAGCGTGAATATAGAGGTGGGGAGTCACAGCTGAATTCTCTTTAGAACAAATGATTTAATTAATTTATAATTGTTATAAATTAATTAATATTTATGAAATATTAATTATGAAATTTGAATATGATTTGAGAAATAAAATTAGTGCATATATTTATAATAGTTATGAATATATTGATTGATATGGGATATCGATAACAAATTAAGTTAAATATGATTGTACATATTTAATCTGGATTAAATGAGTTTACAACCTATGATGTTTGGAGATGATAGGTGGCTGGTTTGGCTAGGGTTAGAGGCAGCTACAACATAGGATTAGGGTTTGGAGATATGTGGCTAAGATCTAGTGAGAAACTTACATAGTTTCCTCTCTTATCCTTCCATTACAAATACTAATCTCAAAACCCAAATCATATTCTTATTCATTTTTTGAGTCTCCATCTTCTTCTTCCTTTTCATGGTAGTAGCTATTCTCTAAAATATCAAAAATCTAACATCCAATTCAAGTTTAAACAAGAGGCTATTTGATAGTGAAAGTTAATCGATTCTGGACTTGCAATCTAATGAATCAAGAAGTTTTAGAGGAAGAGATTTCATTATTTCAAAGTGAACTTTAGGGCATTTGTTCCAGGTAATGTTTATTTATATATTGATCATATTATTGTGGTTTTAAGATTTGTTAATCATATAAACTTATGTATATAATTAGATTATTGTTTTTTCATTTGTTAGGTGAGACTTTTGTATGTACTTTTATTGTTGCAATAGAGGTTGGATATGTGTATAAAGTTTGAAGATCTAGTTCATGATTTTTTTTGTAATCTGATATTAAATATTAAATTAAATTTTAGTTTAAAATTATATATGTTTGTTCATACACACACACATATTAATTTATGATTTAATTTTCATAGACAATTAGAATTAAAACATATGTTTTTATATTTAATGTACAATATTGATCTAAATTTTTTTAAATGCTTGATTATGTTTATTATAAATTATAGTTGCTAAAAATAATTTTTTTATCATTTATATATATTATTATTATTATTTTTAATGATTACCTAATTCAGTAAATTCATATATAATAATCCATGTTTCTAAAATTAAATTATATATTTTTTGAAATTAATCATCATATCGGGTGCCATTGAAAAATGTTTTAGATTTTTTCAACTTAATTCTATATTTTTTAAAATTAATTTAGTTTCGGTCTAATATTAATTATTTAATTAAAAATATTATTTTGATTGTGAAAATTTCAAAAAAATTTCCTAAGCCTTAAATTGTGTTTCCATATTGTCTAGAATTATAAAACTTGAACTTTTATTATATGATTATTATTTTATACTAATTTATTATGGTCGAAACTGTTTAATTCAATATTATATTATATATATATATATATATATATCTTTGTAACTTCAGAGCTGGTATGTTTTCTAATTAGCCAGTAGTTTTTTATAACTATTTTAATATACACACACACATACACATATATCTTTATTGCTATTTGTGGTACACTATATAGTTAAATAGATAAATAAATATTTTCTAAAATATTTTAATGATAAAGCATATTTTATGCATACATAAACATATATATACATAAATTATCATTTGAAATTTATAACTATATGTTCATGCACATATTTGACAACATACAATCTGCACAAAATGAGATAATGTGTGCATTGCGATGTAAATCCCAGCATCTATATACTGGCATGTTATACCCTGCACGGATTGCTATGTTACACTTGCACACACACATATATGTATATATGTATATGATACATACATACATACATACATATATACATGTATCTATGTATGTATGTATGTATGTATGTATGTATGTACGTATAAGTAAAATAAAATTAAACAAATCTCAAATTACAATTTATAAATTTAAATAAATTTTGTCACAAACTGATATGTTGCACTTACTTAATTTACAGTGGAATACATTTGGACATAGTTACATTTCATGTTATGAATAAATTGCTAATTAATGACATTTAATGAATCAATCAATTTAATTAAAGAGAGAGAATGAAAGGTTTCTCTCTCCATGTAATGCAATTTATGCTCTCAATTTATTGTTTGCTTTAGGGAAAGAAACGAAATGTTTCCTTCCCTAATTAACTCTTATAAATAATTGTTAGGTGTATTTGATACACTATATATTTAAATTAATTTCATTTAAACTTCCTTAAAAAAATACTTGATTTTATTTAAACTAAATTTAGAAAATTTCTAAATGAATTTAGACTTCATAGGTCCATTAAAGATCCAAAATGGTAAAAACAATTTGTGATTCATCCATTTCTTCCACTACGGGCTGACCTAGTTCCTTCAAAGGTATTAGAGTCCAATAGCCTATGCGGTCTAAATTAGTCTTATTAGGGCTAAATAATTAAGCTTTCCTACTTAGTACGGTGTCAAAAAAGGCAATGTCTAGGACTGGAATTGGGTAATCAAGTACTCTGTCCTATCTGGTTACCAACATGGCCTAAAATGTGAAATGAGCACAAAGGTTGCTCCTAATAGGAAAGGCCTAACTTAAAGTAGGCCTTGGACTAATTTTTAAAATCGTTTTGAAAATTGAAGTTAAAGATTTTAATTTTAATTGTTAAATTTAAAATAAAATATGTTTATTATAAAACTTATAATATAACATAATTTTTCAAAATGTTTGAAAAACAATTCACATTAATTTCAATTTTAAATTTATTTATAGAATTTATTAACTAAATAAGTTAATTTATTAATAAAATTTATTAATTAAATAAGTTAATTAATTAATAAACATATGCATGTGTTATATAATAAGACATATGTTATGTTGTTTTAATTTTTTTAAATAACATAAGCATATATGTATATATATGAATTGAATTTTTAAATTAATATAATTTAATTAAAATTGTTTAATTAAATAAATTAATTAAAGGTCAATTAGTTAAATGAATATACACATCTATAAGATATATGTGTAATACTATAAAGGTTATAGTATGTAATTAATTTTTGATTTAAATGTTATATTAATATAATATACAATTAATTAAAATGTTAATTAATTAAAAATTAATTAAATAATATTTAATTACTATAATATTATACATAAGACTATTATATAAGTAATATGAAATATAAAAGTTATATAATAATAAAACTTATATGATATGAATGTATAATTAAATGTGGAACATTAAGAAACCCTAAATAGACTTAAGGAATAAATATATACATAATTGTACATATACTGTGATTTCTGATGTGTTCGACACTTGAATCATAAGGGTATTTCATATCATAAGAAATACATTATTCCATAAGTCGATATCACTCAATATATAATTGTCCTCTACCATATATATTAATAAATTAATTGCATATTCTTTAGTTGTTGAGCAAACTCAAGCTAGGGATGTATGCGTAGTATTATTAATATATTAAATAGACGAGGTAAGATAACTATATGTTTGTTGAGCAAACTCAAGGTATGTATACTATACTTAGGCCATCGCGATATGGTAGGTATGAGTGAATAATCTCTTTCCGTTTGTTAAGGAAACTCAAGGTCGAAATGAGATTAGGACAAGGAACCATGGATTAGGAATTGTATGTGATACAACCGATAAGGAGCTACCCATCGTCGGTGGATCTATGACTTGTAGAGCAAAATCAAGGTCAGAATTCCAAGATGGACGAGTCCTAACGCCCACTATTGAAGTTGAAAGACTTCCATGTTTCGCTTAGGGTTTGGTGAAACATAAAAGAATAGTGAGAGCCTTATTAGAAAAATGAAATGATAACATTGAACCTTTTTAATATTTTAAGAACATATGTTATATAATGTTATAATAATCTACATTGATAAATTTTTGCGTTTAATAAGATTGATAAAATGTTTATCAATTAAGAAATACAAATGAATTGAAGATTGACAAATAGAAATATAACATATACTAACTAATAAATGCTTCTTGCATGTTAATGTTTCGATACCCATAAAAGTGCCTAATTTTACAAATGCATATTACGTTCGTAATTTGGTCGTTTACGCGTTTATTTGGTCGAGACCGTGTATTGCATTCTATGAGTTTCGAACTCTAAAAGCAATACAAGACTATGGATAATTCATTCATATACAATCGCATACAAATGCTATACGGTGAGCGGTCAAAGTTTGTAAAGTACAATATTTCGATGAAATGAGTTCATTCGAAAAGCCAAATAAACCATAGTGCGAGATCGAGTATTTAATATGACCAATTACAGAAAGTTCGTATTGTGTTAAATGTAACACTAGACCAAAACTACAATATAAATCCAAGAACTCGGTCGTCGAAATGTTAGTTTAATCAATTTACGTAAACACAACATATTTAGTGTCCTTAAAAGTTAAGGATCATCAAATGCGTTTTTTAAAGAGTTCGTTATGATATAGAAGTAAGGGTTTTCTTTTGAATGGTTCGACCATTTAGAAAAAACATTGTACAAGAATAGATGTGATTTAAGGTATAGTTGGGATGAAAAGAGTGAACAGTCACTTCTGCTGCATAAAGAAACGTTAGAAACGAGAATTGTAATAATAATGAATGATATTTAACATTGGAATAAAATATAGGATTTAAATTCTGCAATGTATTTACATATATAAAATTGTTTTCTATGAGATTTATTTCTTTAAGTTTGAGATATTTGATCAAAACTCTCCACTGTAAACTATTTACAGTATATGAAATAAGTAATTTATATTAAGCGAATCATAGACCTTGAAATCAAGTATGTTGTTATAGTAATGGCGGAAATTGTGGGAACATGCCATATAGCACTTATTGATTGCATCAAATTACAAAAATTATTTTCGTAGAATGTACGGAACATTATTTATGTAATAATGACTATTTTTCGGTATCGACTAAAAAATAGACATAACTATATTTCAATATGAATATTATGAATATTCGCTATGAAATAAAACTATAATCTAGTGTTTGTTTTCATAACAAAAGTGGTGCATTGGAAAATATAGAAGTATCTAATATTATTTATAGTTATTTTGGAATTATAGACTAAGTCGTAGTTTTGAGAAATAATTTATTATATGATTAAGAATCATATGATGTTGGTTAATTTTATCTAAAATAATTAAGTGCTATGCACTCATTCATTGGGAGCATCATAAAGGTTGATGAACTCTTCAGATTGATACATATAAATGTATGCAATCGCAAGTCTATTATACCAAAATGGTTCCACGTACCCCGTCATATTCACCAATGAGTTATCACCGACATGGACATGTGTACTTGATACACATGTAATATGTCTATAGTAAACTCATAGAGCATAAAACAGAATTAAATAAAATAATATGCGATGGAAATGATTCTATTTGATTGAATGAGTTAGTGTATTGAAAAAGGTTCCAAACGTACCTAAAATTAAATGAAGATTCAATCTCAAAAGTCACCCCTTTATGTGATACATAATGATGCATCGATATGGAGTAGTCGAACTTTATTGAACAATGTACGATTAACTGTGAATGAAGTTGTGTTAGTTTCTTTCTATAAGGTCGTGTACTTAATGGTAGTACACAAGGTAAATATTATTTCATCTAAATAAAAGTTTACAAAAACACACAAGATAAGGGTTTATAGAAATCCCAACATGTCCTGGACCAATGAGTTGGCAGGTAGTGCAAGTCGAAAGATTGCACGTAATAATTGTTTGTGAGGGATCTTGTATGAATCTCCTCAAAAGGATTTTGGAAAAGACTGTCATTGGATGACATATTTATATTTTGAACTCAAGTTTTGTAAACTAAAACCAAATTAGTTTTATAAATTAAGAAATTCAGAAAATGTTTATGAATAATTATTCTGTTACACTGAGAAACAATTATTGTTTCAAGAAATACCTACTTCATTGTGAAGGAATTTCTTTGATGAATTATTGGTAGTAAATGGAATTGGATACGATCCATACATAGAACTGATTAGATGACATGAAATGAAATTTCCTAACCTAAACGAACACATCGCATTAGATTGTCTAATAAGTATTCTCACACATTGAACAAAAACTATGAGTTTCTTATCAATGTTGAAAATATATAATCCTCGATCGTTTAATTAAACTATTAAGAGTGTAGACTCTATAATATGGTATGATACACAAATCCAAAAGAATTCCAAGTCTGCTATCAAAATATGATTTAGGTAGTCGTAACCGAAGGAATGTGATCCATCAGCCGCGATTGTGTCTTTATGAGCTGGACTAATGCAGTTAAAATTAAATAAGCAATGCTGATAAAAGTAATAATATCGCAAATTTCAATTGTTGAAATTAGCATAATAGATTCGGTATTCAACATGTTCAAGTTAATTCAGATTTACTCACAAAATTGCCACTTAATATGACTTTATGTTTCGTACGTATGTATTGAAACAGAAAATTCTAAATAATGATTTAGAGTAAACTGCTTACACATAATAACCAAAAAAGTTTTGAAGTAAGTGGGCGCGGTATTGATTTCGTTTTTTTTGGACATGATCCAAGAAATGATAGAAAGTATCATTATATAAGCATCAAAATTGAACAAATAATTTGATAGAAATATCAAATTGTTTTATTATCAATCAAAACGCAAAGAAAGCGTGTGTTTATAAGAAGTAACGTAGAATGATACATTGATATTTCTAAACTATAAGTAAACAACACGTTGTTGATTTTAACGATGTACTTGCACTAAAATCAACCTTAGTTGTTTTAACATGCAATTTTTAATTGTAAATGATACCTTTTATAGCGAGTATAAAAGATATTGGGAATGTCCCAGATCGATATGCAAAGACACCTTATTAAATTGTTTAATATCAGATATGTGAGATGAGTTCCTTATGCATTGGCAATATGAATTAATACACATGTTATGTTGTCCACGATATCGTGATTTGTTTATGTATTTGATACATGAAGTAAATATCTAATCCAAATTGATATCACTAATGATAGTTGGGAGTGTTCTCGTGTATTTACAGAATACTAGAGAATTGCTTATAGGAACAACAAACTCCTAATGAAGGAGTGTTCGGACTCAAACTTCATAAGTGATATTGAATATAATATGTTAATAGTAAATTCAAGTTAAGAATATTTCAGTTGGAAATGTTCCAAATAAACGACCGTTGCTGATTCAGTAAAAAAGGCTAAGTATATCGCCGCAATAAAAGCAAGGTATATAAATATAAGTGCACAAATTTATAACAGAGCCGATTCCAAATGTTGAGAATCTCATAAAAATGTTGCGATATAGTTCGTAATATTACTTAGAGCTCACTAGCAGTCGAGAGACATACTCTGAATTGTTCCGCATGATAAAATAGTTTATCACTGTTAGAAAGAGTTGATTGACAATGTAGATAATTAAAACATAATAGCATACCCGTTCATGGAGGGTCCGACCCAACTGATTTTGAGAAAACCGGTTGGAGAAGTTGGAATAAGATTCCATAATTGACCCCAATTGCAAGTGGGAGATTGATAGAGTTAAGGGTATGCTCTAGGGGCAATTATGTAATTTTTTATATGTATCTTACTCGTTGACCAATCTTGTTCGAAATAAAGGTATTTTATTTCTATTATATACTTGATACACTGTGTTATATTAATTAATTAATTTAATTAAAAGTATATTAACTAGAAAATCCATAAATGGTATGTTTTGTGACAGTAGTTACAAAATGTTGTAACCGTGAGTAATTTATCACAATAAAAGTAAACATACCATTTTAAATGTTCCTAGTCAAGATGCATCGAGACTGGGTATTGATGTATCCGTTGCGACTAGAGTACGGGATGCTCTCCAAATGTTGGGTAGTGTATTACTCACAACTGCTGGCGGTTACCTAGGGGTTGCGTGCTAATAGTTATTAGATAACTATGGAACGACCGATTTGATAGTATTTTGCAAGTAATATAACTATGGTCAAACATAAAATATTGTTGTGAATAATTTACATAGTTTTTTCGACTTGAGAATATTGTGAATCTTCAATATGAAAGCCCAGCTTTGATTATAGTCAAATCATGGTACGGCGTACATCGAGTGACTATAGTTGGATCGAGTGGAAGTATTGGAAGTGAAACACTAATAAAGAGAGAATTCGTCTCCTCAGTTATACGGGTTAGTATCACGGTCAACTCAAGTCAATCCAAAGTCAAAATATCTGGCCAGAGTAGTTCAGTTAATAATAATTGATATTATTGAACCAAAGACTTTGTGTTTAGACTATAGAGTTGAATGTGGAAAATGTTGAAATTTTAACCATTACCAAATTCAATAAGTCCAAAGTGATATATTTTTGACGAAGAGAATTGGTGTAAATAATTGTCACAACTGGGTAACACTTAATACGGTGAAATTAGATTTTACCGAAGCTGAGTAAGTAATAAATTTGGCCATAATGTCACCTCACCTTCTAAGTGATGTATGAACGTGGACATTCAAATAGTCCGATGTTAATCGTTGACCGAATTTACACCCAAGAGTTACACAATCAAAATGATGAATTCTCTTTAGACCAAACGATTTAATTAGTTTATAATTGTTATAAATTAATTAAATTAATCAATATTTACGAAATATTGATTATGAAATTTGAATATGATTTGGAAAATAAAATTGTTGCATATGTTTATAATAGTTATGAATATATTGATCGATATGAGATATTTTTTTGGCAAAGCCAACGGGGTTAAATGGTCCCCTACTATATATTAATAAATAAATAATACACGGAAAGATGGCATACCATCTGAATATACACGATTATAGAAAATCACCTATAAACTGAGGAATAATATCAAGTCCTAATACATTTTAGAATAGAATGGACCAATACTTGTTTAGGAGTCGATCGATATGAGATATTGGTAATAAATTAAGTTAAATATGATTGTACATATTTATTTTAGGTTAAATGGGCTTACAACCCATGATGTTTGGAGATGATAGGGAGCCATCATCCTCTTCTTCCATTTCACGGTGGAAGCTATTCTCTAAAATATCCCAAAATCTCAAATCCAGTTCAAGTTTAAACGTGAGGCTATTTGATAGTGAAAGGTTGTTGATTCTAGACTAACAATCTGACGAATCAACGAATTTTAGAGGAAGAGATTTCATTATTTCAAAGTGGACTTTAGGGCAGCTATTCCGCATAATGTTTATTTATAAATTGATCATAGTATTGTGTTTTTCAGATTTGTTAATTATATTAACTTATGTATATAATTAGACTATCGTTTATTCATTAGTTAGGTGAGACTTTTGTATGTATTGTTATTGTCACAATGGAAATTGAATATATATTTAAAATTTGAAGATCAAATTCATGATTTATGTTTGTAATCTGATATTAAATATTAAAATAATTTTTAGTTTAAAATTATATACGTTTATTCACACACACCCACACAGATATATATATATATATATATAAATTTATGATTTAATTTTCACACACAATTTGAATTAAAAGATGTGTTTTTATATTTAATGTATAATATTGATCTGAATTTTTTTAAATACTTGTTTATGTTTATTATGAATCATACATGCTGAAATAATTTTTTATCATATATATATATATATAATTATTATTTTTAATGATTATTTGATTCAATAAATTCATATAAAAAAATCTTTGTTTCTAAATTCAATTTAAAAGTTTTGAATATTAATTCATCACTTCAGGTGCCTTAGAAAAAAGTTTCAAATTTTTTAAACTTAAGTTATATTTTTTAGAATTAATTTAGTTTAGGCCCGAAATCAATTATTTAATTAAAAATATTTTTTAATTATGAAAATTTGACAAATTTTTCCTTAGCCCTAAAATATGTTCCCATATTTTCTAAAATGATAAAACTTAGATTTTTATCATATAATTATTTTATATTAATTTATTATGGTCAAAACTGTTTAATTTAATATAATATACATACATACATACAAACATACATACATACATACATACAAATATATATATATATATATATATATATATATATATATATATAAATCATTGTAACTTTAGATCTGATATGTTTTCTAATTATTAAGTTAATAATTTTTTTAATTATATTAATATATTTATATATATGCACACAAATATCTTTATTGTTATTTATGGTACAATATATTGTTAAATAAATATTTTCTGTATATCGGAATATCTCTATGAAGACCAACACGAATCTATCCAAGTGCTCTCGGAAGATCCGATTCATAAAATCCACAAAGAATGTCGGTGCATTAGTTAGTTCGAACGGCATAACAAACAATTCGTATGATCCATATCTCGTCCTAAACGCCATCAAAGGCATACTATCCACCGCTACTCTGAGCTAATGAAATCCCGTTGCCAAATCTAACTGGGAAAATACCTTGGATCCACTTAGCCGATCGAACAAATCATCAATTTTAGGCAACGAATATCGGTTCTTTATCGTTTCTCACTCAACTTACGATAATCGATACATAGCCTTAACGATCCGTCCGGCTTCTTAGAAAATACTACTTGGTCTCTATAAAACCCTTGCCTTCCAAATCCACCAACTCCACCTTCAGTTCCTTCATCTCTATGGGCGTCATCCTTCTTGTCGGCATACTCACCGGTTCTGCACTAGGAACAAAATCAATACAAAACTCAATGGTCCGTTTTGGCGGCAATTCAACTACAGGTTCAAACACATCCGTGAATTCTCTAACTACGAAAACGTGATTTATCTCATCCTCTAACTCCATAACACCCAACAAAGCATTCGCCTCACAACTAGGGTTTTCTACAGTATAAACTATCTGATCACTACAATCTGGGTGTCTAAGTGATATTTTCCTATCTAGGCTAAATATTCTAGCATCGTATTTACTTAACCAATCCATACCCAATATAATTCCGAACCCAACAAAGTCAAACACGTGCAAACTGCAAACAAAGGTGTAACCTAGCAAGTTAAACTCTAAGTGGTCACACTTCTTCCCAAGCATCGCATACCCTCCTATCAGATTTGCAACTCTTAAGGAAGTAACTAAATATGTGGGTTCTAGGTTAAGTTTATCTAACAAACATCGAGATATAAAAGAGTGAGATGCATCAGTATCAAACAAAACGCTAACAGACATACCGTGAATTTGAAGCGTACCTCCAAACACCGCCTTTCCCTTCTCCCGCACCGTCGGCCTCGAAGCAGCGGGCTCCAATGCATACACTTGGCTCTTTCCATCCTTTGCTAGCTCCTTGCATTGATTCTTATAGTGGCTGATCTGATCACAATTAAAGCACCTGATGTTCTTCTTTCCAATCACCTCCTTTTCTTTTCCTTTTTCAGTACGACACTTATGGGCGTAGTGTCCTTTCTTGTCGCATTTGTAACAGACCACTTCAGACTTTCCCTTCTGAGCATTCTTCTTGTGGAAAAACATTCTCTTTTAGCCCAGTCCGACCTGGACCTCCTTCTCCTTCTTCTTCTCCAAGCTAGCTAACACTCCTCATGTCTCAACGCCATTTCCACTACTACGTCACATGGATCTCTAATGAGCGGTAAAGTAGCCCTAGCCAACTCCGGCTCCAAACCTCTAATAAACTTTTCATTCCTTTTCAACACTGTGTCAACAGTCGCATACCCATATCGGGCCAACTCCTCGAATCTACCAGCATATTCCTAAATAGATATCTCTCACTATTCCAATTCAACAAAATTCCTAACCAAAACAAAGCAGCTCCCTGAAGCTGTCTTGAAGCAAGTCTTCTTTTTTGCTCGTCATTGAGCCCTAAGTCAGCAAAAATCATTTCACATTGTAGCAGCCAATTTTCCACTTCGATAGCATCCTCAGTTCCAATAAATGGCTTTCCCCCAAGCCTAACATAGTCTCTACTCAAGTTAGCATACTAGTTGACTATCAGAGCTTCCTGAACTCCTCCTCCAGTAGCATTCCCTCCAACAACTCCTGCTGCGATTCTAGCTTACATCATGTTTAAGAAAAACCGATACATGGTTCCCATGTCCACTTGGGGAACCCCGGCACCAACATTCTTAGCCTGAGCCTGGCCTTGACCACCTCTAGCATTCGGTCGGGCATTTCCATTTATGGTGGTGCTGTCTCCTCCTAGATTAAATATGCCTCTTCTTCCGTCCATATCTGTATTCAAACCTCGTGAGATACAGAAGAATAGCCTAACAAAGATAGGAGTCTAGAGATAAAGCGTACACTTATATATAGCAAATACAAGTACGTTACTACAGCGTCATCCCATACACCGATCTTAACTCTAATTCCTAAAGATTATGTTTTCAAAATTCATTATTAGATAAAGTATTTCATAAACCTATGCTTTGATACCAAGTTGTAACATTCCCTATCTAGAGGCCTAAAGCAAAGCGCTACAGATGCTGCAGCCATCTATAGTATTTACTTCCGACGACTAATTATGGCTATGTTAATGGTATCTATAATATCAGAAGCACTTGAATATAAAACAAATCACAGATTTAAAACAGAATTTTCCATTACATTTCAAAAAACATATTCCATATTCATATTACATAATCCCAAAACGTTTCTCGAGTAATGATAAAATATACTTATTACAAAATACGCCAAGAGCGATGTATGAAGATGCCCCCTTGGATGATCAGAGTAATATTGTCATAACAGACATAATACACACAGCGGAATAAAACAACTAAAATAAGAACTACAACTCCTAAATAGCTATCTGTTAGCCTCCTACTCGCCTTCGGTAGCTTTATTCATCATCCTACTAGGAACCTCAACCCTCAGCCTACTCAAATCAATTTTTGAGCACCCAAGAGTTTAAGGGGGAAAACATAAACTTCGAGTCAGATATGAAGCCTGGTGCGAATAATACTGTACATCCCAGTTATTAATGTTAAGTGAGACCATGCCGCTTAGCGGAACGGGTTTCCCCTCAATAACATTCTTATAAAACATATCTTTTCCTACAACCAAAACTGGTTAAATACTGTAAAGCATCATTATGTAAACATACGTATCAGGTAATAACAGAACTATATGTTCAAACACTTTAGTTTTGTTTGGCTGACTCGGGCCTACCAGACAAAATAACAAAATTTATCTAACATTTATTAGACACTTCTGGATGGTCTATCCTAAACTATCTGTTAAATACTTCTCTTTTGGACAGTCTATCCCTAACTTAACATCTCCCAGGGTCACCTGATCCTAATGGTTTTGCGGGCTCACCAATAACATACTAGTATACAAATATATATCCCCTTCTGTATGTAATAATAATTTTAGTCTTGCCTGTGATAAAGCCCTACACATTGGAACTTTGGACAATAATTAGCTAGGACCAATAGCTAATGTATAGGGCACGACCCTACACCAGTCCCATCCGGTATTCTAATATCTGAATCATTTTCACTTAGGGATCCCTTCCCACAATTTTCCTTGAAAACCTTTTTCAAAATGATTTAAGATCTTTAAATCAACTCACACAAGGAAAATACATATACTCCATGTTTTACTCAAAATCACCTTGCCATGTTATATACACACACACACACACACACACACACACACACTTTCTTTACTCAAGCCTTAGTTGATGAAAACTTTAAACACTTGAAAGTACCCCTTTCGATTCCATTGAAAGCACCACTTTCTAAACCTTTGAAAGCATCTCTTTCGAAACCAAGTAAATCCTTTTATTTATCTAGGCCGAAAGGCCAAAGCTTCTCTTTCGAAACCATACTTAAAACCCTTTTGAAACCTTTGAAAACCTTCCTTTCAAAAGCATTAAAACCTTATAACATTGTATCTTAAAATACTTCAAAACATTGCCTTTGAAAACCTTGGAAAAACCTTCCATTTCAACCCTTTCGAAACCATCAGAAAACATTACATTTCATCTCCTTTGGAACCCTTTGGAGAACCACCCCTTCGAAACCACTTTAAATACCTTTCGAAAGCATCAAACCTTTAGAAACTCAAACCTTTGGAAAGCACTTGGGTTTAATTTAAAACATGTGGAAAAACACCTTTCGAAACCATTTAAGTCGAAACCATTCTCTTTCGAAACCCTTGGGTTATACTTCAACTGAACAAGAGGGTCTATAAAATCATTTAGGTCGAAAGCCTACCTTTCGAAAGCTATCCCTAAGTAAAGAAGAGATGGTGTCGAAACCATCCCTTCGAAAGCATTGGAGAAGTGGTTGATTTTAAAAGCAAAGTATACCTTTCGAAACCATTGATTCGAAAAGTAAAAAGGCGGTAGCTAGGGGTTTCGACCTCTTCAAAAGCATTACTTAAAATAAAAGAGTGCAACCTATTCGAAACCTCTCCTTTTAAAATATTTGACCCGCTCGAAAGCCTACTGAGTCCATACCCTACCTTTCAAAAGCAAAGCAGGCGCTACCTTTTATTTTAAAACAAGGCATACTCCTATCCCTTCGGAACCTTGCGTTTCGACTAAGTACCCTTCGCCTTTATCCAATGCGCTACATGCCAAGCAGCTTGATACCATGTGCATTAGTTTTGAAACCAATGGCAGCGAAAGGTCTGGGTTGGAACCCCCGATGCCAAAAGTGGCGGAACAAACTAAAAACATGTTATTTTTGTTTTTAACTTAAAAGAAAAACTTTATAACTAACCTGCTATTGTTTGTTAAAATTTTATTGGTTGCTAAATACCTTTTTCAAAAGTGCTGCCAATATTTTCAGAATTAAACAATGATTTTATTTTGCAAAATACCCCTTCTCCTTAATTAAATATATAAAACATTTAAGTCCTATAACTTAAATAATTTTATATAATCATCAAAATACTTAGGAAAATTCTATAAAAGGTCTAGAAAATCCTTTTCAATATGTTTTCTAACATATATAAATTTCAGACCCAAATAATTACTTATTATTCCGTAAATAATTTATAACCTAATAGATCATTTTCTTCACTAGAAAATTAATATAAAATCCACATTAATTCAAAAAATTATGAAAAGTGAAACCCCCCTCTAAAATATTATTTCTGATCTACATTTAAATTAGCAAGGCATTTGGATGTCATTTAATAGGGTTTTCATGTCAAACATATCATAAAAATCAACATAAATATGCATAGATCATCAGCAAGTATATATATAAACTTTTAATCATTCAAAACATGGCATAAACATGCAAAAATACTTCAGATTATCTTTAAAACCGAAAACCATAAGAAAATAAGATTTATTAATTATTCACATTAACTTTGTGATTAAAGATGTGAGATTTGAATTAAACTTGATGTTGATTAAGCTTCCTCTTTTACTTTCTTCTCCTTACTCTTGAAAATGGTGGTCGGCCTCTCCTTACTTTTAATCTTTGTAAATGAATGTAAGTAAGCACTCATGGCTAAGTGTTTAGGGTATTAGAGAGCCCTTCTTCCTATTTTACCTCTTACTTATTTCCTGACATGTTTTATTCATGCTATCTCGTTTTGATTTACATATTAACAAGGAACGACTACCCTGAATTATATTCAAATCTCTATCAATTAATCATCTTACATTATTTTATTTTATTTACTAATTAAATATCCTAAATAATGTTATTGAAAATATGTGTTGTTACATCGATACACTATGCATTTAAATTAATTTCATTTAAACTTCCTTAAAATAAAATACATTATTTTATTTAAACTTAATTTAGAAAAGTTCTAAATGAATTTAGACTTCATAGGCCCACTAAAGATGCAAAATGGTAACAAAATTTGAAATTCATCTATTTCTTCCGTTGCGGGCTGGCCTAGTTCCTTCAATTTAGATGCTAGATATGGATGTTTGACCTAGTAGTGTGCGTAGGAGAGATGATGTTAAGCCCCATAATAAAGATCAGAATGCAAACTTGCAATAGCGGTGATTAAAGCTAAAAGGTACCCGTAGGAATGGGAAGCGGGAAGAAGATTTGAGCAAAAGGCATGCGAAGCCTCGAAGGATTTAAATGAATCTAGATGATTGAATTTCTAAAATGATAAGATAGGTACATCATGGTGGAGCCTCAGATCGAGGTCTAGAGGATGTGGAAAAGAAACTCTTTCACTATAAACATTCAATACGCTAGGAATTCACCAGATTTCAAACTATCTATCTCGGAGCCATATGATGGAAGGACGGATCCAATAGTTTATTTGATGAAATTATTCCAGTGTATGTGAGTGTTGGGAGCTTTGAATTAAGTGATGGGACAATATTTCCCATTATTTTTGACTGATTTGACTACCATTTGATTTTTCCAAATGGATAATGGATGTATCAGCACATGGATCGAATTAGTGGATAGTTTATGAGCCATTTCAGAGCTCATATAGTTCAACTAAGGAATGTGATAACTCTTTCGAGTGTGAATGTTAACCCCAAAAATGGATCAACACCCTAGATTGAGTGTGAAAGCACCAGCCCTGTTTATCAAGGCAAACAAAATAGAAAAAGCAATAGTAAATCGTAGAAAAAGTAAAGAGACAAGAGATTTTTATCGTGGTTTGGCTCTTAATGAAGCATACGTCCACTTTATAGATTTTACTGATCAACTAAAGTTACAAAGGAGTTTGGATTACTATACAATTCGTCTTTCCTAATTTAGATCAAGCCACCATAATTAGGGACAACCGGAAGGATCTCGGTTGCCCCTTTAATGGCTGTTGTGAGGGGAAAAAAAGTAAAGAAATAATGGTAGAGTTTCAGCAGAGATCAGAGCCCATCCTTTTTCTTTTGCAGATGGGATGGTATTTATAGGAGTTGGATATCACTTAGGCCAGAGCCGCTTTATCAGAAGCCTGCATTCATCACACAGAGGAAGTCTAGAAAGATTGAAGATCATCGGAGCAAAGTATTTGGATTGGTATCGATCCGATCCAATTGGATCGGTACTGACCCAAATAGTTAAGAATTTTTGATGCTTTGACTACTTGGTTGTCTTTCTTGCTTAGTTACAACGCTCTTCATGTAGTTTCGTAGCTTGTTGACTTGTTTTGACGATGATTCACCTATAGGTTAGATTGAATTGTAATCTGAATCGGATAAGTCGTCACATCTTAAAATCAGATGCTTTGAATGTTATCAAACTCTGTAGATAATTTTACTGGAGATCTACGAGTGTATGACAAGTGGAACAAAGATCCAATAAAGCAATATTTTGGATCCGTACCGACCCAATTGGATCAGATCGGTACTAATCTGAAATGTTAGCCTAAAAATGGCCTAAACTTATTGGGGTCCTTTACCTTGTACTTTTAGGCCTTCCGATCAAGTTTCAAGTCGTTCTGGTTTAATCTGAATGTTCCAACTCCTTTTGAATTCTACTGGGTTAAAATCCTGTTTAACATTTGCCCCCGAAGTATGTTTTCGTTAAAAACACGGTGTGCTATGGAATTGTTTTATCTCTTCGTTTCTGTTATAAGAAGTTTCATTGGTCGTGTTAAGCTATCTTTGATATGCCGGTGAGCTATTCAGCTTTCAATGTGGATATTCATTGCTCGTGATTGCTCAGTAATTTAGACTTGAGTTTTTCAAGGATGTATACGAACGTCGAGTAGGTTACATAGGGAAAATTTGGGACTATTTGGAGGAGTAAATTTGGATCGGTACAGATCCAATTAGATCGGATCGATACCGATCCAAGTACTTCATAATTTTTTCTACGTTTCTCTCTTGTTTTTTATATATGAGCTGACCTCTCACTTCGATTCATTTCATTCTATCTGATCCCTCACTTCTCCAGCCGATCCGACCTCTCCAACCCTAGCTAGCCGATCCAAGCATTTTGTCCACCAAGGAGCTACCGCCGTTGATCTCCACCACCTGTGCCATCGACCGCTACCTTCTGAAGCCGTTGCCGACGATTGGAGCAAGGAACCGCTGCCAAAACCCCATCTTTGTGGAGACTGCCGATCCGATCCGAGTGAACTTCTAGTCTTGGGTCTCCCTAAACTAAAGATCGATATATCTTCTCCAATTCGAAGGTTGGTAGCATGGATTTTGGTGCATTACTACATTAGCGATTGGTAATGAAGTTGTGTTGGTGATGGATACGGTGGAAGATTCGAGCTGATTGTGACTTTGTGGAAGAAGATAGCAAATCGAGTCTTCAATTTTCACGGAATGAAGTTAGGGTTTTTCCCCAGTACTTGACATGTTTTGCTATCTTCATCCACATTGTCAGAATTGACTTTCACAGAGTTACACAGTCGAGCCTAGCACAACATCTTGCAGATTTTTTTCTGGGAGGTGATAATAGCTTTGGGTAGCGTTTTTTTGTGCAGCTCATGCTATTATCATCTTCCAGAGATCTAAAATCGACTTATGCTAAGAATTCTTTACTTGATTTGGACCCATCGATCTATATTTGCTCGCTTTGGATTTGTTCTGTTATTTCATAGTCGGTGTACCTGGAATAGAAAGGGCTTTTCCATGTCGCTTCGGTCAACGAATTCGTTATCCATCACGGGTAAGTATAGAAGAAATGAAATTAACATGTGATACAAATAACTCTTTCCGTGTGAATGAGCCATCTACATGGAATTGTTTGTTCACAACATTCAAGACACCAGACCGATTCTCACTTAGATTACACATCACACACACTCCCGGTCAATACTTGGAATCCGATCGGTGGTTGGTACACGTCAATTACTTCCTGGATTTCAATGTCAATTACGCAAGGGTTTATAGTTTAGAGATTAGGCATACCTGATCGGTTTAAACACAAGCTTTCTTATATAGAATGACGTAGAAATATCCTCGACGCAAATCAGTTGAGGGGAACTCAGCTCTTTCTGAAGTGGAATCATCGTCAATCCTAGCTGGATCCGCCGCTTCCATATCTTCAGGTCAATATGTTCGTCTGGTTCCAATCGATCCCATCGTCGATCGCACTCCTCCTAACTTTAGAGTCTTGCTTAATCCTTCAGAGAAAACTCCTTCAATCCTTACACACAAGATATTGCAAAGCAGTTGCTTGCAATATGGTATCCCAGAGGATGACGTGCTGCCATCAAGAGGAGAATTTGCTCATAGGCCACCTTCTGGGTATGTGCCATACTTCCGATACATGTGCATGTATGATGTAGTATCCCCGTTTAATCGCTTCTTAATGACAACACTTCAGAGCATATGGTTGGCCCAATTCTAGATTCTTCCAAATGAATATGCCATGCTAACATGCTTATATGTTCTGTTCATGCGAACGTTTAATCATGCCCCGAGCTTCGCTAAACTGCGGTATCTTTTATTGTTCAAGAAGAGAGAGTCTAATCCATCACCTGTTTATATTGAGGCGCAGTGTAGCCGGAAACTTATATCGGATCTTCCCAGCAAATTTCCTTCATTCAAAAATTAGTTCTATCGCTAAATGTCCAGAAGGATTCACCATTTATGGACTACGGGAGGTAAGTCTCTTTCACCATGCTCGAAATTTCCATTAACTGCTACAAGTTTTCTGAACGATCATATATTTCTTACAGTTCTTCCCAAGATAAAAAGGATCTGGCACTCAGCACTGTTTTTAGCAACTTGAAAGCGGTCGATGCTCAGGAACACACAATTAGGTTCTTGCTCATAGATGAGAACCTTCGTCGATGTGGACTTTTACACCCTGGGAGGTCCGTTGGATTCGTCAATGCTCTTTCCCACTCTAGAGCCCGAACGCATTCTTTTTCCTCTTCCCATGACTCGGGTCAAGATGATAATGATGATAAAGAAGAAGAAAGTGGCCCACCCGATGGATAAGAGAAGACCTCTGAGGAGATCCACATTCAAGTCGGGGTCGACAGTCCGCTCAAAATGCCATCGATCCCAAAAGAGAAAGAAGAATAGTTTATTTAATGGAAGGGCAATGCTATGTTTATTTAAGGGAAGGAGGAAGGAGAAATCAGTGAGGAGCATCCTCTAAATGAGGAAGAAATAGATTGGGGCACTAATGAAGGTGACGTCAACATAGGCGACAAGGCCTCGTAATTGGGCTAAGGACGTACACCTTCACCTCCTTTGAAAGAGCCTATTGAAGGAGCTTCTCCCAAGAATGAGCCAGTATCCAGATCTCCGTTGGAAGGTGCTGACATTGATCTGGGAGGTACGAGTGACATTTTTGTGAATACGGGTGACTTTGGCAGGGCTTCCTCGCTAGAATGCTCAGATCATCCTTGTAGGAATCAATGTCCTGACATTAGTCGACGACCGATCTGGTTTGTGTATTCCACTTGAGTCGTCAAACTGCAACACACACTTCACTAGGATCACACACTTTATATTGTTACTATTTTCTGGGATAATTTAGTTCATCAAACATCGCCTTCCAAAAGCCATTTTATTGTTTGCTGTAGGAATCATGTCTCGTGGTTTTCACAGCGACCTTGATCGGGTTTGATGTCTCAGCATTTGCAGAGACACTCTTTAAGGTACCATGCTCCCAAGGAGACCAACGAGGAGAGGAAAAGAAGGAAGGATAGGGAGGTGGAAGAGCATCGCCGTGCCGAGAAAGATCAAGGTCGTGATAAGGGAAGTGGCTACGAGAAGAGGAAAATCCCGATTGAGCAAGGAGATCCGTCAAAGAGGCCGAAAAGAGACTAAGAGCGAGAATCCACTTCATAGCCTCCTGCTTCTACTGGGATAAACGTCCCTGCTTCCGGTGTCGTGACCTCTTCCAGTCATACTGTGATGATCGCCTCTCCCTAGATTTCTAGGCGTGCGCCTTACATTCTTCCCGTTGGTCCCCCATATCTGCAAGCTGCATTCATTAATTTGTTCTTAAGAGCGGTTGTTTTTTATATGCCCAATCTGAAATCAGTTCATGCTGAATCTAATTCACCCTATCTCCAAGCAATTCAGAGCACTTTGGAGCAAGCTGAAGGGTGGGAAAAATTACGCATGCAACTGTCCACTGTTAATTGGAACAACTACCAAGAAATTCTCTCGTTCGAGTCCGAAAAAGATGAGTACGAGAAGCAGCTCGTAGATTGTGATGCGACGATCGAGAGGCTAAACAAAGTTAGAGATGATGCCTTTAGGAGGGAGAGCAAAAGTGATTCTTTGCTTAAGGAGCTGAAAGAATCCACTAACCAAGCCACACTCATATTTAGAGATGAAATAAAGAAGTGCCATACTTATGAGGAGGCTTTAAAAGAAAAGTTGAGGATAAGCAAGGCGATGGTTGAGATGCAGAAGAAAACCATCACCGGGTAGGCTCAAGAAATTTCCTCTCTTCACGAACAAGTTTCGAATTTGGATGCTGAGAAGAAATAGTTGGCGGTAGAGAAGGATATCATGGATGCCAGCTTTTAAGAGCTTCAAGTTTCCTGCACAAAGAAAATGGAAGGCTTGGATGCTACTATTTTGGGCTTCTATGTCAACTCCGTGCTGCATTAGGGGAGACTTAGCTACTTGGGTCCGTTGTTCCCTCGTACGCTTGCTGTAGTTTGAGAAGAGATTCTGGCCTGATTTCAAGACATGGGTGGCGGTTGTATCGAAGAGGAGTTGGTTCAGGCATATCTGAATGAAGAGTCCTACCAAGCTTTAAGGGAGGGCCAGGAAATATTGAGACTAGAAAGGGAACAAGAAGCTATGGATGCCACAACCGCTGCTAGGGCTATAACCGAGCATTTTCCTTCAGGCCCTAGTGAGCCATCTTCACATCTTCACGCCGATGAAGGGATCGTTTCTACTTATTCAAGGATTATGTAGTCATGGGAAGAGGGCAACGGTAAGGGCTTCGAAGTTATGGCGTATGAAAAGACCCCCACAGCAGGTAATTTTCTTATCTTTCCCATGTTCGAAGACTTCCAATTTACGCCTGATGAAATTGCCGAGATAACCGCCCTTTATTCTAATATTATAGATCAACCCTCTCTTCCAGCCGAGTTGCTTCCTCCTTATGGTGCTAGATCTACTACCATTCTGACCACATCAATCGTCGTCTTCGCTTCTGGCTCATAGCTCGGTTCGCATTCCAAGCAAATTGTAGCTCTGCATGTTTTGGACGACCCCTTTGTATCACAAGAGGAGGGTTTGGTGGCTACTGACACATGGGAGCAGGCGGACCAAGCTAGCTAACCCGAAAAACTAGAGACCAAGCAGCCAATGGTAGCAGTGAAGAAGGAGAAGGTTGAAGTGGAAAAAAGGTCGTCAAAGAGTTCTCACAAATCCCGCAAGCACAAAGGCAAAGGAGGATCTGCCAGCGGCATTGTTTCAGAAAGCGAGATCACCCTGGGAGGGGAGAAGCTTGAGAAGTTGCCGATCAGAGGCGGGAAAGGCAGTAGGGGAGGTAGCGAGAAGAAGCCTTGATCTGTCTGTGCATTCGTGAAGCGAAGCTTTTGCTTTTTTGGTTGCTTTTTGTACAAGCCCAGAGTGTGCACTTAGCATTTCTTCTTGTTGTTGCAATAGCGGTGTTTGTATTTTCCTATTGTTGGCCGATATTGTGCGGGTACGGCCCCGCTGCTTAACGTTGATATTTTGATTTCAACTTCACTTGTCTATTTATCTACATTCCATGCACCGTTGTCTTTTAATACCACTGTTTCTTATTCAAAACTTTTTTATTTAGTCCCATTGTTATTGCCAAAATTCTTTGTTTGGAGTAATTAACTGTGAAGTATTTTCAATTTTGGTCGAGTGTTGGTGTGTGCCCCCTAGTCACGGGACTGTTTACTCTGAACACTTGATACAAGATTGGGTGCCCCTGGTAGTCTTCCGGATGCCCCTAGTCGGGTTTATACGGTAGCTCCTATCTTTGGGAGCTTCGGGTTTTATTGTCCTCATTTTAGGTATCCCATTTTGGTTTCTAACATGAGATATCCGTGTATCTTTTTAGCGCCTTATGGCGAGTAATTTACGCACTTAAGTGATCAACGATGCCGGAGCATCACCTATTACTTGAAAGTGCTGTTTCCTTAGCTTCGGAGGTGGTGCGCGTGTAACGACCCTTCAATTTATCACTTTGATAAATTGTATTTATTTTTAAATAAAAGATGCTAACACAGATAATACCATTTCAAGTGATAATAAGTAATAGTAAACTTATTTTGAATAAATATTTATAAAAATATATTCCTCGAAATTTATATCAGGGGCATCGTATTTAAATATAAATTTATTTAAATTAAATCAAGACTTAATGATTAAATAATTATTATAATTGTCCAAATAATTATTTTAAATAGGGATAATTTATTTTGAATGGTTTTAAAGTGATAATACATCATTTATAATAGTTTTATAAAGAGGTATATTTGATTTGAAAATATAAGAAAAAAATCGATAACGCTTTATCAGTATAATAGCAATTATCATAAATAATTATGAATATTAATTTATATGATTTTGTAATTCAAATATGATCATTTTATTTAGTTTAAAATGATAACAAATTTATTTTTAAATTTTGTTTACAAACATATGTACGTGAATAAATAAGTGAAAATGTAACCGATAATCGATTCTCCGGATTTCAATGATTTAACAAACGAAAGTTGTTCGAATACATTCAGAATGTTTTGTATCTACATGTACATACATATATATGTTACATGCACATGATAACATGCACATATATACATGAATACATATATAAATAAATAAATATATATACCACAAAAATGATTAAATAATTCAAAGGCTTAACCTTTAAGTAACCATAAAGTAACCATCACTTCACAACACCACACCATCACCTCACATCAACCATCACATGGCTTTGGAGGGAGGTCAGCCGTGCGCTATGGGCTAGGGGAGTGTGGGCTAGGGGCATTTAGGTAATTATACAATTCAATATTTTATTCTAAGGTTTTTCCTATAAATACCACCCCTTTTCTCACAAATTCCTAATACCATTTCACTTCTTCTTCCTTTTCTTTTTCAAGCCTTCTAAGAGCTCTCTAATGGCTTTTTATTCATTGAATTTTTTTTATAAAAGTTAGAAAAAAATACCACAAATAAAAGAAGAAAAAGATATATACTAGTTTATAATATCAATCCACTTCAAAACTAGTCTGAAACTCCTCCACTTCTCTTACCAAATCAACGACCACTACCCCACACCACCTTGGCTGTGAGCACCATCTCCACCAAGGCAAGGCCAAGCTCCTCCTTGTGTCGTAGGCTTGGTTTTCTTTGCTTTGGTTTAATCATAGTAGAGCTCTAGCCGATTTTCTATTTGCTCGTAGGGAAAATAAAGGTGAGAACTCCTAAACTATTATATTATATTTTGGATGATGATATGATATTTGCAATGGATATTTATTATGCTTTGATCATCAAGTTTGGTTGTTTAAACATGAATGTTCAAAAAATACGCAAATCACGGAAATACACGTCGATAAGCACAAAGGAAATCACTTTCCTTGAATTGATGAAATGATGCGTGTAGAATATTAAACCTCTCTAAAAATGGTTTAAAATGAGTTTGAAATGTTTTGTAAACATTTAGAAGTGTTTTGGTAAAGAGAATTGAAAATTTAGTCAAAAATAGGCGCGTCCCGTAACGACAGTTCGCAATTTCGCGCCATAAAAGTAAAACAAGTGTAAAAGATGGAATATACCTTGAAATTCTTCGAGATAAGAATTTTTTGAACTATTATATCCATAGTTTTCCAACGAATAAAGAAAATCGAGATTTCGATAAGTAGATTTTGAGATATGAGCAAAACAAGCTTTCTAAAAAATCGCAGTTTTGCAGTTCGGAATCCAAAACTGGATTTCTTAGAACAGGAAAATCGGCATAGGGAAGAAGTTGCAAAAAATTTTATTCTCAAGGACAATAAGTTTGCCTTTTAGTTTGATGGACACTTTTTAATGTAAATAGAAAATGATAGTTACAACTATCATTCTTTGATTTACACTAAAAAGTGTCCTTTAACCTAAAATGCAAACTTCTTGTCCGTGAAACTAAATTTTTCTCCAATGTTTTCCTTGAGCCTAAAAGCCCCTTCTTAGAAAATGATGTTTAAAATTGTTTAAAAATATGGAATAAATCTTATAAATCTTTTAAAATGTTTTAAAAGTGATTTGAGTAAAAAAAATGAATTTTCAAATAATAAAAAGTCGTTTTGATCTATATAGCTTAAAAGAGCACTTTCTAGAGCACTTATCAGCATCATTTTCTCTAACTTTTGAAATGTAGCTTGAAACTTAACAATTCTTTTCCAAATCTTTTATAAATGTTTTCTAATGAAAAATTAAGTGTTTTAATAATGATTTGGAAGTTTATATTTTATTTAAAAAGAATTTAAATAAATGATTTAAGGAAAGCTATTATAAATCAAGTGATTTAATCTTGGCTCTAAAAGCCGACGAGTAGACGGGATTTTTCTATTCGTGAGATCCAGCTGTGAGGTGCTTAACTAAGGAGATATTTAGGAGCAACCAGTGCCCTGGCTCACCTGGCCTCTTCCATATGCGAGGGATAGATAAGGTCGAAATGTCGGAAACGAGTTAAGTATAAAAAGATTTAAATTTTCCAAATTTAAGTTAAATACAACTTTGATTTTATAGAGATGATGTTCTTATACTTAGTGCTAAAGACCGTAGAGGGAACTCATACTATTCGTGGAATTTAAAAGGTGATTTCATCGTTATTCCACCCATAGCATTTGTTGAATACGGGAGTTGATATTGAATAGAATTAGATGATTTCTATAGATTCTGCTCACTTAATATTTACTGGTTTTGGATTAACATCTTAGATAAGATGGTTTTAACTCAATCAAAATAAAGAGTTTTGAATTAAGAAATCTTTGTTAAGATTTAAATGAAATGATTTGGAAATGTTTTCCTAAGTAATAGGTGAAACGATTTGGAGTTATTCCAAGATTAAAAAGGTTTTAAGAAATCGAAGGATTTGAAAAGAAAGGTTTAATGATTCTGTATATACTGAAAAGAAGTGTTTTGTAACATCCCCTATCCATAGCTAAGTGCTATAGATGCTGCAGTCATCCATATTATTAACTTCCGGCGACTAAATACGGTTATGTTAATGGTATCCATAATATCAGAAGCACTCGAATATGAAACAAAATCACAAATTTCAAAAAAAAACATTTTACCGATTACATTTCAAAACACATGTTTCACATTCAAATTACATAATCCCAAAATCATTTCCCAGGTTCATGTAAAATATAATTATTACATAAATACGCCAAGAGCGACACATGATGATGCCTCTTTGGTAGACCAGAGTACTTCATTGACATAACTATCTTAAATACGACACGGCGGAAAATGAAACAAAACAGCAACTCCTATATAGCTATCCATCAGCCACCTGCTCGCCTCCAAAAGCTTTATTCGTCAACCTACCAAAACCTATAAAACCTCAACCCTCAGCGTACTCAAATCAATATTTGAGCACTCGGGAGTTTAAGGGGAAAACATAAACTTCGACTCAGACATAAAGTCTGGTGCGAATAATACTATGCATCTCGATTATTTAATGTTAAGTGAGACCAAACCGCTTAGCGAAACAGGTCCCCCTCACTAACATCCTTTTAAGACATATCTTTTGCAAATCATAATCCTGCAACCAAAACTGGTTAAACCGTAAAGCATTATTATGTAAACATACATATCAGGTAACAAATGGACTATCTGTCCGAACACTTTAGTTTTGTTTGGCTTACTATTAACCTTTGGCTGACTCGGGCCTACCGGACAAAATAAAAAATAATCTAACATCTATTAGACACACCTCTTCTAGATGATCTGTCCTTAACAATCTGTTAAATACTTATAATCTGGACGGTCTGTCCTTAACTTAAGATCTTACAGCGTCACCTAATCCTAATGGTTTTGCGGGCTCACCAATAACCTATCTGTATACAAACATATATTCCCTTTGGTGTGTAATCATAATTTTATTCTTACCCATGACAAAGCCCTACACACTGGATTTTTGGACTAAATTAGTTGGGACCAATAGCTAATGTATATGGCGCGATCCTATACCAGTCCTATCTGGTATTCTAATATCTGAGTCATTTTACTTAGGGATGCCTTCCTAAAATTTTCCTTGAAAACCTTTTCATCTGAAATTGATTTAAAACCTTTTAATCAAACTTAAACAAGGAAAACACTTATACTCTTTGCTTTACTCAAAATCACCTTGCCCTGTTATATATATTCTTTACTGAAACCTTAGTTGATGAAAACATTTCAACCTTTTCAAAGTACCCCTTTTTGAAAGTAACCCTTTCAAAACCAAGTAAAATCACTTCATTTATCTAGGATGAAAGGCCAAAACCTTCCTTTCGAAACAATACTCAAAACCTTTCGAAACCTTTAACAAGTCTTTCTTTCGAAAGCCATAAGAAATTAGACATCACATCTTAAAACATTTGAAACATTGCCATTAGAAACATTTGGAAAACCCTTCCCTTTCCACCCTTTCGACACAACCAAAAAAACATTCCTTTTGACTCCTTCGAAACCATTGTGGAACCACCCCTTCGAATCCTTTCTTTAAAACCTTTCGGAAGCATCAAACCTTTATAAACAGAAACCCTTCGAAAGCATTTGGGTTCAATTTAAATATGTTGAAAAAAACCTTTCGAAACCATTTAAACCTTCTCTTCCGAAACCTTTGGGTTATACCTCAACAGAACAAAAGGGTCTATAAAATCATTTAAGTCGAAAGCCAACCTTTTGAAAGTATTCCTAAGCAAAGAAGTAATGGTGTCGAAACCAACATTCCAGAAGCATTGGAGAAGTGGCTTATTTTTAAAAGCTACGTATACTTGTCAAAACCATTGACTTCGAAAGGTAGAAAGGCGGCAGCTAGGGGTTTCGACCCCTTCGAAAGCAATACTTAAAATAAAAAAGGTGCAACCCATTCGAAACCTTTTCTTTAAAAACATTTGACACAGTCGCAAACCAACCGTGTTGAAAGCTATCCCTTCGAAAGAAAAGTAGGCGCTATTTTAGTTTAAAACAGAGGCATACTCCAACCCCTTCGGAACCCAACATTTCGACTATGTACTTTCCGCCTTTATCCAATACGCCACGTACCAAGTAAATTGATACCATACACATTGGTTTCAAAAGCATGGCGGCAAAACGTCCTAGTCGAAACCCCTGATGCCGAAAATGGCAGAACATGCTAAAACATACAAATTTCGTTTTTAACTTAAAAGAGAAACACCTTTCAACTAATCTGCTATTGTTTGTCAAATTTTCATTTGTTTCTAAATATCTTTTTCAAAAGTGCTGCCAATATTTTCAGAAATAAACAATAATTTTATTTTATAAAACAGCGCTTTTCCTTAAATTAATATATAAAACATTTAAGTCCCATACCTTAAGTAATTTTATATATTCATCAAAACACTTTGGAAAATTCTATAAAAATTCCAGAAAATCATTTCTAATATGTTTTCTAACATATATAAATTTCAGATGCAAATCAATAATTATTTAGCTGTAAATAAATTTGTAACCTAATAAATCATTTTCTTCACTAGAAAATTAATATAAAATCCACATTAATTCAGAAAATTATGAAAATCGAAACGCATCTCCAAAATGTCATTTTTGATCAAAATCTAAATTCACAAGGCATTTGGAAATCAATAAATAGGGTTTTCACATCAAAACATATCATAAAATCTATATGAATAAGCATAAATCATCAAAATGCATATACAATCATTTAATCATTCAAAAACATGGCATAATAATGCAAATAATTCGGATTTTACCTTAAAACCGAAAATCATTAAGAAAAATGAGATGTAGTCATTATCAACATTATCTTTGTGATTAAGGATGTGGGATTTGATCTTGATTAATTGATTTGATTCTTCACTTGAATCCTAGCTTTTTCTTCTTTTGAAATTTCTAATGGTTGCCGACCTTAAACTTAAAATTTTTGCTTGTAAAAATGGAATGAACATATGGAAGTAAATTCCTAAGTGTTTAGGGTATAAGTTTACTGTATTTTCCATTTTGCCCTCCTTTATTTCCTAACACTTTAATTCTTTGGTTCATTGTTTACTCATTAACATAGCACACCTACCCCTATAAATCACAAATCTCAATCCATTAATCATTCCCACATTATTTAATTTAATTTAACTAATTAAATTGCCTAAATAATGTCACTAAAAATATGGGGTGTTACAATCTCCACTCCTTAAAGAATTTCGTCCTTGAAATTGCGATAAGGTACACATCAAACAATCAAAGGTAAAATTTACCATCAAACAAATCAGGATAAGTGTCTCTAATCCTGCTCTCAGTCTCCCAGGTATAGTCTCTATCATCGTCACTCCAGTGGACTTTCACTAATCTAACTGTCTTGTTCCTCAACTTCTTCTCATCTCTCACGACTATTCGGATAGGCTTCCTAACTATAGTCATGTCTGGTTCCACTATTAAATCTTCTAACACAGTCGGTGCTATAGTAGTGTCTGGATCCCTAACACATTTCCTCATATGAGATACATGGAAAACATCATGGATTCCTGCCAAACTACTTGGTAACTCAACTTTATACGTGCGTTTCCCGATCCTTTCCAAAATTGGAAATGGTCCTACGAACCTCGGTGCTAATTTCCCCGTCTTCCCGAACCTGATAACACCTTTCATCGGCGATACTTTGACGAAAACATGCTCTCCAACAGTGAATTCCAAATCTTTCCGTCTTTTATCTGCATAGCTTTTATGCCTAGACTGAGATTCCTTCATTCTCGCCCTTATAAGCTCAATCTTTTCTGTTGTTTCTCTTATGAAATCAGGACCATGGACTAATCTATCTCCGGTGCCTAACCAACATGCAGGGGATTTGCATGGTCTTCCATACAAAGCCTCAAACGGTGCCATCCATATACTAGTCTAATAACTATTGTTATATGAGAACTCGACTAGGTGTAGGTGGTCTTCCCATGATCCCCCGAAGTCTAAAACACAAGCTCGTAACAAGTCTTCCAAGATCTTGTTAACTCTTTCCGTTTTCCCATCGCTCTGCGGATGGTAAGCGGTACTCATCTTGAGCTTGGTCCCTAAACTTTCCCATAGACTCTTCCAGAACTCGCTAGTGAATAAGGAATCTCTATCACTAACAATACTACTAGGAATTCCCTGAAGTCTAACTACATTCTTCGTAAACAACTTAGCCAATACAGGTGTTGTCCTATTTAACTTAACTGGAATGAAATGGGCACTCTTGGTCAATCTGTCCACCATGACCCATATACTCTAATTCCCTCTATTAGATCTCGGCAACCCGTCTATGAAATCCATTGAAATAGAATCCCTCTTTCATACCGGAATATCCGATGGCTGAAGCAACCCACTTAGCTTCTGATGCTCGGCTTTCACTTGCTGACAGTTCAAACATTGTTTCACCCATAAGCAAACATCCCTCTTCATGCCTTCCTAGAAGAAACTTCTTTTTATATCCTGATACATCTTCGTTCCCCTTGGGTGAATAGTAAACTTTGAACGGTGGCATTCCTCCAAAACTTCCTTATGTCTCCCACACCTGCAACACATAATCTACCCTTCTTCCTTAACCATCCACTTTGGTCAAGACTGAAATCTTTCAAGTCATCGCTCTCCGTTCCATCCTCTAATTTCCCAATCCTCTCAGGCAACACTAGATCCTCTTCCTGTTTAGAAGCAATCTTCTCAATCAATATCGGTCAGACTTCTAAACAAGAGAATATAGCAGATCCTCCACTAGACCCAGTCTCGGATCTCCACTGCACTCTACAAGCTGACAATGCTTCCAAGTCTTTCCATTCTGCTATCATAGCTAACATTGCATTCTGATGCTTTCTACTAAACGCATTTGCAACCTTGTTCCCTTTCCCTGGTGTGTACTCTATTCCAAAATCATAAGCGGCTAAAATCTCTAACCACCATTGCTATCTCATGTTCAGCTCCTTCTGAGAGAACAAATACTTCAACGACTTATGATCCGTATAAAGATCAAACCTCTCTCCCAAAAGGTAATGCCTCTACACCTTCAAAGCAAAAATAACCGCAGCTAATTCCAAGTCATGCATTGGATATCTAACCTCATGCCGTATAAGCTATCTAGAAGCGTAGCCAATCACTTTACCCCTTTGCATTAGTACAGCTTCTAATCCAGTACCACATGCATCTGTACAAAACTACCAAGTCCTGATTCCCCGTCGGAACCACTAACACAGGTGCATGGGTTAACAAGTGCTTCAAGCTCTGAAACGCTGCCTCACACTTATCGATCCACACAAACTTCACATTCTTTCGCGTTAGCTTTGTCATTGGCACTGCTATTCACGAAAAATCTTTAATGAACCTTCGATAATATCCGGCCAACACAAGAAAACTTCTAATCTCAGTCACTGTTTCTACTCTCTTCCAATTATTAACAGCTTCGATCTTATCTGGATCGACTGACAACCCTTTCTCAAAAACCACGTGACCAAGAAATTTCACTTCCTTACCCAGAAATGGCATTTTGAAAACTTGGCCTTTAGTTGATGCTGTCTTAGTGTCTTAAGCACAACTCTACGACGAACCTTATGCTACTTCTCATACTTAGAGTATATCAGAATACCATCTATAGAAACCAACACCAACCTATCCAAGTGCTCTCGGAAAATCCGGTTCATCAAATCCACAAAGAACGCCATGGCATTAGTGAGTCTGAACGGCAGAATTAACCATTCGTCCGACCCATACATTGTCCTAAACGCCATTAAAGTTATACTATCTTCTGCCACTCTAAGCTGATGAAAACCTATAGCCAAATCCAACTGAGAAAATATCTTGGCTCCACTCAGTTGGTTGAACAAATCATCAATCCTAGGCAATGGATATCGATTCTTTATCGTTTTCTCATTCAACTTACGATAATCGATACATAGCCTTAATGATCCGTCCGGCTTCTTATCAAATACTATGGCTGCTCCCCAAGGTGAACTACTTAGTCTAATAAAAATCTTGTCTTCCAAATCTACCAACCGAGCCTTGAACTCCCTCATTTCTATAGGTGTCATCCGGCTTGGTGGTCTACTTACCGGTTCTGCCCTGGGCACTAAATCTATCCGAAACTCAATGGCCTGTTTCGGTGGCAATCCAACTACCGGTTCGAAGTCATCTGCGAATTCTCTAACCACGAAAATGCGATCCAACTCATCTTCTAACTCCATAACACCCGATAAAGCATTCACTTCACAGCTATGGTTTTCTACGGTATAAACTACCAGATCGCTACAGTTAGAGTGTCTAAGTGATATTTTCCTATCATGGCAAAATATCCTAGCATCGTATTTACTTAACCAATCCATGCCCAATATAATTCCGAACCCTACAAAGTCAAATACATGCCAACTGTAAAAAAAGGGTGTAACCTAGCAAGTCAAACTCTAAGTGGTCACACTTTATCCCAAGTGTTGCATACCCACCTATCAGATTTGCAACTCTTAAGGAAGTAACTAAATATGTGGGTTCAAGGCTAAGTTTATCTACCAAACATCAAGATATAAAAGAATGCGATGCACCCGTATCAAACAAAACGCTAACAGATATATCATGGATCTGAAGCGTACCACCCAATACTGATTTTCCTTTTTCCTGCACTATCGACTTTGAGGTAGCAGGCTCCAATGCAAATACCTGGCCTTTATCTCCTTTAGTTGGCTCTTTGCACTGGTTCTTGTAGTGCCCAATCTGATCACAGTTAAAACATCTAACTCCTTTCTTCTCAGTAGTCTTCTTTCCTTTGCTTGTTTGGCACTCATGAGTATAATGGCCTTTCTTATCACACTTCTAACAGGCCACTTCAGACTTCCCGTTCTTTGCTGCTCCACCTTTCTGAACACCTTTCTTGTGGAAGAACTTTCTCTTTTGACTTTGCTCAACCTGGATCTCTTTCTCATTCTTCTTCTCCAAACAAGCAAGCATCTCTTATTGTCTTAATGCCATCACCACTACCACATCACAGGGATCTCTAATATGCGGTAATGTAGCCCCAGCCAACTTGGGCTTCAGTCCTCTGATGAACTTTTCATTCCTCTTCATCACTGTATCAATAGTGGCATACCCATATCTAACCAACTCTTTAAACCCGCTAGCATACTCCAAGACAGACATTTCTTCTTGTTCTAATTCAGAAAACTTCCTGATTAGAACAGACCGTGCCATTACTGACATGAAACTCTCCTGGAACCTTCTCCTAAACTCAGCCCATGTCATCTCCTCTTCATTTACTCCAGCTGTCACACTATTCCACCAAAACAAAGCTGCCCCTTGAAGCTATCTCGAGGCAAGCCTCCTCTTCTGCTCATCATTGAGCCCTAAATCATCAAATATCCTTTCACAGTGCAACAACCATTTTTCTACTTCTATAGCATCTTCGGTTCCGATAAACGGATTCCTTCCAAGCCTAGCATAGTCTCTACTCAAGTTAGCATAATGGTTGGCAACCAGAGCTTCCTGAACCGCTCCTACAACATTTCCTCCAATAACCCCAGCAGCGATCCTAGCTTGCATCATGTTTATGAAAAAATGATACATAGCCCCCATATCTACTTGTGGTAATCTGGCACCTACGTTTTCAGCTTGAGCCTGACCATGAGTCCTCCTTGTATTGGGTCGGGCATTTCCATTGGTGGTGCTGTCCCCTCCTAAGTTAACTCTGCCTCTTCTACCATCCATATCTGTATTCAAACCTAATAAAATATTGAAGAATAACCCTACAAAGGTAGGAGACTAGAGATAAAGCGTATACTATGTAGCAAATATAAGTACGTTACTATAGCGTTATCCCATACGTCGATATTAACTCTAACTCCTAAGGTTTATGTTTTCAAAAATCATTTTTAGTTAAAGTATTTCATAAACCTATGCTCTGATACCAAGTTGTAACATCTCCTATCTAGAGGCCCAAAGCTAAGCGCTATAGATGCTACAGTCATACATAGTATTAACTTCCGGCGACTAAATACGGTTATGTTAATGGTATCCATAATATCAAAAGCACTTGAATATGAAACAAAATCACAAATTTCAAAAACAAAATTTTACTGATTACATTTCAAAACACATGTTTCACATTCAAATTACATAATCTCATAATCATTTCCCAGGTTTAGATAAAACATAATTATTACATAAATACGCCAAGAGCGACATATGATGATGCCCCCTTGGTAGACCAGAGTTCTTCATAGCCATAACTATCTTAAATAATACACAGCGGAAAATGAAACAAAACAACAACTCCTATATAGCTATCCGTCAACCACCTACTCGCCTCTGGAAGCTTTATTCGTCACTAAAACCTGTAAAACCTCAACCCTCAGCCTACTTAGATCAATTTTTGAGCACCCGAGAGTTTAAAGGGAAAACATAAACTTTGAGTCAGACATAACGCCTGGTGCGAATAATACTATGCATCTCGGTTATTTAATGTTAAATGAGACCACGCCGCTTAGCGGAACAGGTTTCCCCTCACTAACATCCTTTTAAAACATATCTTTTACAAATCATAATCCTGCAACCAAAACTGGTTAAACCGTAAAGCATTATTATGTAAACATACATATCAGGTAACAAATAGACTATCTTTCCGAATACTTTAGTTTCGTTTGGCTTATTATTAACCTTTGGCTGACTCGGGCCTACTAGACAAAATAACAAAATAATCTAACATCTATTAGACGCACCTCTTCTGGACAGTCTGTCCTTAACTTATCATCTCCCAGGGTTAGCTGATCCTAATGGTTTTGCCGGCTCACCAATAACCTATCTGTATACAGACATGTATTCCCTTCCGTGTGTAATCATAATTTTAGTCTTACCTATAACAAAGCCCTACACACTGGAGTTTTAGACTAAATTAGCCGGGGCCAATAGCTAATATATAGGGCGCGACCCTATACCAGTCTTATCTAGTATTCTAATATCCGAGTCATTTTACTTAGGGATACCTTCCCAAAATTTTCCTTGAAAACCTTTTCATATGAAATTGATTTGAAACCTTTTAGATCAAACTTAAACAAGGAAAACACTTATACTATATGCTTTACTCAAAATCACCTTGCCATGTTATATATATTCTTTACTCAAACCTTAGTTGATGAAAACATTTCAACCTTTTGAAAGTACCCCCTTCGAATCCATTGAAAGTGCTCCTTTTAAAACCAAGTAAAAACCCCTCATTTATCTAAGTCAAAAGGCCAAAACCATCCTTTTGAAACCATACTCAAAACCTTTCGAAATCCTTAAAAAGTCTTTCTTTCGAAAGCCATAGAACATTAGTCATCACATCTTAAAACCTTTTAAACATTGTCTTTAGAAACCTGTGGAAAAACCTTCCCTTTCAACCCTTTCGACACAGTCAAAAAAACATTCCTTTCGATTCCTTTGAAACCATTGGGGAACCACCCCTTCGAATCCTTTCTTTAAAACCTTTCGAAAGCATCAAACCTTTATAAACACAAACCTTTCGAAAGCATTTGGGTTCAATTTAAAATATGTGGAAAAACACCTTTCGAAACCATTTAAATCTTCTCTTTTGAAACCTTTGGATTGTACCTCAACAGAACAAAAGTGTCTTTAAAATCAATTAAGTCGAAAGCTAACCTTTTGAAAGTATTCCTAAGCAAAGAAGTGATGGTATCGAAACCACTCTTCCAAAAGCATTGGAGAAGTGGCTAATTTTTAAAAGCTATGTATACCTTTCGAAACCATTGACTTTGAAAGGTAGAAAGGTGGCAGCTAGGGGTTTTGATCCCTTCGAAAGCAATACTTAAAAGATAAACACCTGATGTCGAAAGTGGCAGAACATGCAAATACCATACAAAGTTCGCTTTTAACTTAAAAGAGAAACATCTTTCAACTAACCTGCTATTGTTTGTCAAATTTTCATTGGTTTTTAAATATCTTTTACAAAAGTACTGCCAATATTTTCAGAAATAAACAATAATTTTATTTTACAAAACACCCCTTCTCCTTAAATAAATATATAAAACATTTAAGTCATATGCCTTAAATAAATTTATATATTCATCAAAACACTTAGGAAAATTCTAAAAAAATCATTTCTAATATGTTTTCTAATATATAGAAATTTCAGACCCAAATAAATAATTATTTGGCTGTAAATAAATTTATAACCCAAAAAATCATCTTCTTCACTAGAAAATTAATATAAAATCCACATTAATTAAAAAATTATGAATATTAAAACCCATCTCTAAAATTTCATTTTGGATCTAAATCTAAATTCGGAAGGCATTTGGATGTCAATAAATAGGGGTTTCACATCAAAACATATCATAAAATCTATATGAATAAGCATAAATCATCAACAAGCATATATAATCATTTAATCATTCAAAAACATGGCATAATCATGCACATAATTCGAATTTTACCTTAAAACTGAAAATCATTAAGAAAAATGAGATGTACTCATTATTCACCTTAACTTTGTGATTAAGGATGTGAGATTTGTTCTTGATTAATTAATTTGATTCTTCACTAGAATCCTAGCTTTTTCTTCTCTTGAGATTGCTAATGGTGGCCGGCCTTAACTTAAAATTTATGCTTGTAAAAATGGAATGAACATATGGAAGTAAATTCCTAAGGAGTTAGGGTATATGTTTACTATATTTCCCATTTTGCCCTCCCTTATTTCCTAACACTTTAATTCTTTGGTTCATTGTTTACACATTAACATGGCACGACTACCCCTATAAATCAAAAATCTCAATCCATTAATCATTCCCACATTATTTAATTTAATTTAAATAATTAAATTTCCTAAATAATGTCACTAAAAATATGGGGTGTTACAGTCTCCCCTCCTTAAAGAATTTCATCCTCGAAATTACGATAAGGTACACATCAAACAATCAAAGGTAAAACATACCATCAAACAAATCATGATAAGTGTCTCTAATCCTGCTCTCAGTCTTCCAAGTACAGTCTCTATCATTGTTGTCAAAATGCGTATTTTTAAGTTCTTACACCAGTCCAATGACTGACCCAGAGTTTATTTTCCTTTCCCTTAAACTCTGGGTGCCTTAATATTCCTGGACAGCCTAGTAGTCAGGTTTAGTTTAGAAGAAATCCAGATGGAGCTCGTAGCATGGAGTTAGAAGATTCTTCTAAAGATTGTTATCTATCTCCACCACACTCGTGTAATATTGTATTCTGCATTTGTAAGGACAAAAATCTATAACTATCCATGTTTAACTCTAACAAATGTATTTAAATTTCCACTATAAAGATTGTTTGTTGAAATAATATATATGTGTTATTATATTCGTATGAGATTCTGTTCTATCTTTACTTTTTTTCTTTTCTACCCTTAATGATCCGCCTTTTCATTCAATTCGAGTTAGACATGTGTGGTTTATTGTCAACTCAAAGGGACAAAAAAGCGGTTTATTACAGCGTGGCTTTTTGTAATATGATAGTTTCTCGTCTTTGGATGCAATTTTGTTGATCCAAGTAGTGGTGTGCGACTTACAAAATGTGCACAGTGGGATCGAGGCTTGCTTGGTCGCAGTTTTGCAAACCAAGAAGCAATGCGCGGCTTACGGGATGTGTGGTTTAGGTAATTGTGTTTGCTTGGACATGATTCCACAATCCAAGAGGTGATGCGTGGTTATGAAATATGCGGCTTTGATTTGGACCTTTCCGGTGTCGCCGAAGCAACACTGGTTCTTAGAAGGCCGAGATCAAGTTCCGTCAATCAACAGTTTGAGTCAATTTGCTTCCGTCGACTCGACGGGTAGATGGCGCGTACTTTAGCATGGTTCCACTATCTCAAGTAGCGATCAGATGGTTTTGAGTCGATTTGACCCCGTCGACTCGGCGGGTTACTTATGTGAACACAGTTTTATTGGTTCAGAAAGCAAAGCAATTCCATTATCTGATATAAAAGTTCGGCAAGTTCTACCTATTTACAATGATTCCGGTATCCCGGGATGGATTATCTGTGGAAATAGGAAATACATAAGATAATCCTAGATAAAGTAACGACGAAGCGATTCGCTGTTCCAAGCATGGAGAATTTGGATTCCATCAACGGTTGTTAGCTTAAACGTGATATCCCTTAGCTTCTGGTTTATTATGCAGGGCCCTTCCCAATTTGGTCCGAATGTTTCTGGTAAAGGAGACTCGTTTGTGGATGAGGTCTCATACTTTGAAAGTATGGTTACGGACCTTGAAGTTGAAATTTCGTGCGACCCTTTTCTGGTGAGCGGTAGTCCTGAGCTCGGCTTCTTCCTACTTCTCATTGACCATATTGAGCGACTCTCGCAGGAGCTATTCATTCTGCCTTTGATTGAAGTTTTCCTTTCAATGAGAAGGGACTTCTAGTTTGATTAGGATCATTGCATCTGCACCATATGCCAAGGCGAATGGAGAGTGCCCGGTTGTAGATTTTTGCGTTTTTCTGTAAGGCATAGTGCAAGTGAAAGTTCTTCAACCCAATTTCCTTTAGCTTTAGTTAGCCGCTTTTTGATGGTGGACTTGATGATCTTGTTTACTGCGTCTATTTGCCCATTTACCTACGGATGTGCAACAGCGGAAAAGCTTTTCTCGATTTGGAAGCATTTGCAAAAATCTTTGAATTCAGCGCTTTCTAATTAAGTCCCCTTATCCGTGATTGTGAGAAATGCAGATTACGGATCTTAAGGCTAGAATTAACACAAGAGGGGGTGTGAATAGTGTTTTAAGGAATTACTAATTCTTTTTGAGTTTATATTAATTTGAACACAAATGTATGCAATATTCAGACACAGATATGATCACAGAATCAAACACAGATATGATCACAGAATCAAACACAGATGCAAATATAAATTAAAAGCAATAAAGTAAAGAACACACCGGATTTTATACTGGTTCGGAGTTACCCTACATCCAGTCCCGCAACACAAGTATGGATTTCCTATCAAAATCAATTCTTACAATTACACCCTCGATTTCAAGGCCACGAGGTACACTGCTCCAGATTCACAATCCTCTGGGTATAGATACTTGATTTTACGGGCAACAAGTTCACCCGATTGATTTTCCACGCTACAATCACACCTTTTCTCGCTCGATTGAATACAAAGAAGTCTATAACTCTGAATAGCACTGGGATCTGGTTGAGATAGTGATAGAGAATCAAACAAGAGATGATCTAGTTAGATTCAATGGTGATTTCGGTAGAGTAATGGTAAAAATGTATATAAAGAAATGTGGAAGAAGAAGAGGAGTGAATCAAAGAAAATAAGATTGTAAATTCGTTTAAATCAACCCCTATTTATAGTAGAAGAACAGCCATGTCCATTCGTGAAAGGATATGACGAATAGACACTTCCTTTGAAATTCAAACATTTGAAATAAACTGTCACCTTGTCGACAAGGGGTCCTTAGGGTTGTCGACAAGCCTAAGTTATTTTTGGTAATTTGTTTTTCTTTGAAAATAACTTTTATCTTGTATTAAAACTATTTTAAACTTTATAAATATACTTAACTATAGTTAAAATACATAAATAAGTATAGAGAATAATATTTTGGTATATATAAAATTTTACTATAATTTTATATATAAATCTAAGTATAAATATTAAAAGATAAATATATTATAATTAAAAGATAGTTTAAAACCAAGGATAATTTGATATTGAAAATAAAGATAATTTTGAGGCTAAAAGTATTTTAAAACCAGGATAGATGTTTTTGATTTAATAAGGAAGATTTTGAAATCATTTTGAAAACAAGATATGATTTCGTAAAACATTTGAATAAAAGTTAGTGGATACAAAACAATGTTCCACTAGATATTTCGTATTCCATCCCTTTAACGGGCTCGTAGTGGATTCCATTCCACGAATAAAATGGATTTTAAGATGTCAGTGCTTTTCTTGGAGTTTTAAAAAAATTCCTAACTAAATTACTTATCTTGAAATCCTGAATCTTGATAATCTTGATACTCATGAGTCTTGAATCTTGATATCGTCGATCTTGAGTTCATCAGTTCTTGAATGTCTATACTATACACTCTTCATTCTTTTGTACCTGTATATATATCCTACATATACATATATATCTAAACAATAATGTTGGTATTTATATTTTATAATCTTATTCTAAGGTTGTTGTCATCAAAACCAACTTCTCAAGGACTAACAATCTCCCCCTTTTTTATAATGACAGCCTTTGTTTATAAAATATTACTTCTATCCTAATAACTCCCCCCTAAAACTAATAAATCCCCCTTAATCTATGCCTAACTATCCTATTTTATACTTCTCCCCCTTCGTCATCAACAAAAACTAACTCCAAACTATATAACTTCCCCTTATTCTTGTACTAAAGTACCTGCAATAATAAAATATATAATGGAGTATATAATATATAGATTAAGAGATCATTATACTGATAGACATGATAAATAATCAAAGATCATATAAATATCAATGTGTATTTATACATATTATGTTTTGCATACCAATTATCAATCCACACCAAACCAAATCAATCCAAGCAATCAATTCAAATCAAACAAAGCAATCAAATAAAATCAAACATTACGAGGAACTTCCACCCATCCTTCTTCTCCAAATATAGGGTCTGCTTTAATGGCATCCCAATTTTCATTTTCATTGGTGAAAGAGACTGAAGGATGTGCTTCATTATCATCTTTGTGTAGGGAGGAAATCATCCATCGAATCGCATCGAAATGTTTTTCTTGCTCCTTGATCATCTGCATTTGACTCAATTCCGAGTGTCGGTAATTACGGAGAATGAAAGACTGAATATTCTTGAAAGAATTAAGGGTTTCTTCAAGATTCTCGATCAAACTATGAATTGGATTGGACATATTTGAGTTTGTGAGAATAAATATAGATAGAGTAGATAAGAAATGATTTTGAGTGATGAATTCTGGAATAAATATGTATTTATAGGTGTAGAAATTCATTTGAAATGAATAGACACAAGGTAGTTATTCAAATTTCAAATTTTAAATGTAAAGTCATTTCTGACCAGTACTTGTCGACAGGGCTCTGGGGGGTTGTCGACAAGGGTCAGTTAATTTTGATGACTCATTTTGATTTTGTGAATAGTTGTGTATATATATATTTATATAATATACTAACATTTATTCTGGAGATAAGATAAGCTAGATAAGAGAAAAGTAATTCAATTTCATTTCATAATAGAACAATACAATGATTAAACATTAAGAACTACACGAACATTCAAATCAAAACAAACTAAAACCAATACAACATGACATGAAAAGGTAGAACTAGTTAGAAAATGATGAAGATGAAGATAATCCAAGCTTCTTGCTGACTTTGGAGAAAAACTTGTTCATCTTGGATGACATTTTATCCAATTTCTTACTAACAGACCTTTTAAGAGTCCGTTGATTCTCAACAATGGTCTTTTGATTTTTGAGTAAGGTTTTGTTGGTTGAATTAGAGGGATAGTCAATACTTTCCAAGAATGTTTCACCTTCTTCTTCTTCTTCTTCTTCTTCTTCTTCTTCTATTTCCATTTCATCCCCTTCTTCTTCCTCCTCCTCTTCCATCTCCTTATGAGCCAAACGCTCTTCCTTTTCGGCAAGTGTCTCATATGGTTGAAAAACATATGGAATTTTCATAAGAGAAATGTTTGAGTGATTAAAAACTTTTCTTGAAACAAATTCTTCTCCTTTGAAATCCACTCCAAAATAATTAAAAATCCGAGTGAGATAGATTCCATGATAAAAAGTGTTTTCACCCACTTCAAAATTTTTTGGACGAAGTTCATCCAAAATAACTTGTGCCCAATTAATATCATAATTTAAAAAAGTATCAAAAAGTGCTTTGCAAACTTTTGAAGTTGGATTGTTAAAACTCCCCAATCGTGGGGTCAAAGAATGTTGTAAAAGAAGATTAACAATTATTGCTTTTGGTCGAAAGTTTCGATTTATGAATTCAAAGTTATCATCTCCTTCGAAAATGTGATGAAATGTCTCATGATCATTTTCATCGATATTAAAACTAGAAAGATACTTTCCCGAGCTCTTGCAATTGAGAATGGTACCCAAAACATCACAATTTAAAATGATTCTAGTGCCTTTGACACTACTCCAAATTTCATCATCATTTCCATTATAAAATCCACGATTGAGATTTGCAAAGAAAATTTTAACTAGATTTGGATAACAAACAAAGTCATTTTGTGAAGCATCAACAAGACTAAGAACATGGTTGTTTGCAAAAAGAGAATCGATTTCATAAGTAGAGAAATCTTGAAATAAAGCAAACTTTCCGGGATGGACTTTTCCATAGTTAGCATAGTTGATATATGCTTTTATAGCCTCTGGATTATTGAAAAGTTGCTCTTTTATATTTCTAGAAAGTCTCATTGTGGAAGGGTTGCTTGAAGAAGCCATTAGAGTAGAGAGTAGAGAGCTTGATATTTTAAAATAAGAGTTTGAATTTGAAAATGAAAGTGAAAAGTTGTGATAAGAGATAGTAAATAAATAGAGTCTCAAGGGACAGGTTCTCTGGTCAAAAGGTGACTTTTCAGAGACTTGAATGAAGTGAAAAGATGGAGGAAAATTCAAACATTTGAATTCAAATTTGAATTTCAAATATCTATACCCTTGTCGACAACGTCGGGGGGCCCTTGTCGACAGGTGTTTCTGAATTTTCATGATTTATTTCTCTTAAGTATTCTAATATATATATATATATATATAATTTTTAATGTCTATATAATATCTGGAATATTACTAGAATTATAGTATATTCCATAAAATATTATGATACTATTTAAAAATAATAATAATAATAAAATAATAGTAAATATATAATAAATTTTTTAAAATTCAAACGTCACACCAATTCAAAATCAACCAATCAAACATCCAATCCTAAGCATGCAATTTCAACCAATGTATTGTAAACGTGTACCTTTTTCTGAGTCCGTTTCTCTGAATTCGTCGGAGTCGTGAACTGCCGTGAAACACATATTTGAATTATCTATCTTATGATCATCATCGCTTGAGGACGAGTCTGAGTCATCTAGAGTCTGAGTCATCACAAAGCAAGCTAAAGGTGGCGCTTAGAATAAAAGCCATTGAACTTAAGCAAAAGGCTAAAGAAAAATGGTTGACTGAAGGTGTTGACTGCACTAAATTTTTCTATAAAAAAAATGGCTGTCATGAACAATATTAATAATTCTTATCACCTAATGGATCAGGATGGCAATAAGATTAACAACATCTTTGACATAGAAGAACAAGCTATTAAATTCTATCCTGATATGTTTAATGGAGAAGTTAACAACAACATACCAGAAATTCAATGCAGGAGGTTGGTAAACGCCAAAGGAAGACAGATGTTGTCCAAGAACATTTCCATTAATGAAGTCTGGGAGGCCTTGCACTCCATACATGTTGATTCCAGCCCAGGGCCAGACGGTTTGGGCTCCAAATTCTTCCTCGTCCATTGGGAAGACCTGAAAGAAGACATCTTATCAGCAATGCAAGATATTTTCCAAAATGGTAAATTTGTGAGAGAAATTAATCACACATTTATATGACTAATTCCTAAGAAGGAAAACCCAGCAAAAATTGAAGATTACCGACCTATTGCTTGCTGTAACGTGGTGTACAAAATTCTAAGCAAGATACTATGCAACAGAATGAAACTCATTTTACCTTATCTTATATCAGAGTGTCAAAGTGCGTTCATCAAAGGCAGAAGCATTTCCGAAAATTCATTGATGGCACATGAATTGATTAGAAACTTCAACAAACCAGGTGCGGACAAATTCTGTCTAAAGGTGGATCTTCACAAAGCATATGATAAAATAAATAGAAATTTCATCATACATATGCTAAAAGCTATGGGGTTTCCTTCAAAATTTGGGAACATAGTCAAAGAATGTATTTCTACACCGACTTTTTCAATTTTGATAAATGGCATACCAAAAGGATTTATAAGGATCCAATAGCGGTATCAGGCAGGGTGATCCTCTATCTCCTTATTTGTTTACAATTGCCATGGAATATTTTTCATTACAGATGGAGCTGGCAACATTCAACAGACTAATTCATCATATATACAATTTCCAGCCTATTGTGACCCACTTACTCTATGCAGATGATCTTCTCATTTGTATAAAATCCAACCAGACATCGTCTAGAGCTGTAAAGGAAATTTTCTGCAATCTAGAGAGATTTACAGGACTCAAATTGAATGAGAAAAAAACCAAATGTTACTTTAACCAAACATGCATTAAAAGAAATGAATTTTTGGAATATTTAAATGTGAAAGAAGGTAAACTCCCTGTTAATTACCTAGGTGTTCCACTATCCTCCAATAAGATTACTGACAAAGAATGTGCAGTTTTAATCTCTTCGATTAGGGACAGACTACAGGGAAGGAGGGCTACACAAGATTAAATATGAGAACTTATGCAAAACTGAAGAGGAAGGAGGTGTGGGTCTTAGAAGACTTACAGACATGAGATTGGTCTACACTCTGAAGCAAGCCTGGAGATTTATTAAAGGAAAGGGTCTGTGAGGGAACTGGATGAGGAAAAGATATATCAGAGGTAATTTCTGGTGCATGCAAATAGATAATAATGCTTCTCCGACATGGAAAGCTATTATGAAAATAAGAAGAACACCTGCATCTTGTTGTACAAGGGAAATTGCTACAGGCAGGGAGACTGATTTATGGAAGGACCCTTGGATCCTAGGAGAATCCTTAATTGATATTCTAGGGCTTAATACCTTCTCAGATTATGGATGCCCAGATAAAAAAGTGACAGTAGAAATTAACAATAATGGATGGAATTGTTCCGTGATACCAGTGAGCCAAGAAATTAAAGGAAAAATTCAATATATGCCGATATTTAGTGGTCGAGAAAATGATATCTGGGTCTGGAAGCATTCTTGAAATGAATTTACCACTAAATCAGCTTGGAATGAGGTAAGACACAAAGATAATAAAGTAGAATGGAGCAAAATCATCTGGAATCGTGTCAATAGTCGTAAAATGGCTTTTACTCCATATAAAGCGGTGCTCAATAGACTACCCACAAAGGATAGACTCTCAAACTGGGGGATTATAACAGATAAGATATGTGTGTTATGTAATCAAGAAGAAGAAACTCATGAACATCTCTTTTTTTCCTGCAATTTTTCGACAAAGGTGTTGAATCTGTGTAAAATCTCAATAAATTCATCGACTCAGACTCACTTATTAGCAGATGAAATAAATTACCTGATTCAGAAAAGGGACGGCGAAGACATGGAAACAAAACTGAGTAGTATTGCTATCACTGTAACAGTTTGGAGTGTGTGGAAGGAGAGAAATCGCCGAGTATTTCAGAACAAACAAAGAAATTAAAACGAAGTCAGTAAGCTTGCTTTAAGCGACATGCGACTGGTGCAACGAAGAATCAAAAACTGGAATCTCACCTCACGGGAACCAGACGGAGCACAAATTGGAGAAGGGGATCTGAACTATCCATTGGCAAATAACCCAAGTACAAGTCATCTTATTCGCTTCCGGCGGCCATGAATGAAGAAGAAGAAGCAATCGGTTTTACTTTTCTTTTTTAGGAAAGGTCGAGAGTTCTGTTGGTTTTTAACAAATATAAATGATTTGTTTGTATGATTTGGGCCAGTGATTTTGGGCCTCATCTTGGGCTGTAATGCCTTAATAAAGATCTTACCTATTTTCAAAAAAAAAGGTATACCATCCATTAATCACATAAATCGGTTATGTGAAGGATGTTTATTTAGAAAGTAATCAAGAAATTTTTTTCCAAAAGAATTCACTACAAGAGTTAAATCCACTAGAACTAATTCTACATATATATGCGTTCCAATAAAACTGTGCTCATTTGGAAAAAAATTAGTTAGTTTGCACTCTTTATTGGTGATTTTAGTGGAAAAACATGGGCTTATTTCCTTGAACAAAAATTATATGTATTTGATGCTTTTAAAAAATTTAAAGTTTTTTATAGGAAATGAAAGTGGATATAAGATAAAGACCATGGGATCCGATCGAGGTGGAGAATTTACCTCATAAGAATGTGACAAATTTTGTGAAGAAAATGGAATTCACTATCCTTTAGTTGTCCCATACATCCCACAACAATACGACATTGTATAAAGGAATAATATATCTCTACTCAATATGACTAGTAGTATGTTAAAAAGGAAGAATATTCCAAAAGAGTTTTAGGTTGAAGCCATTGAATGTGGAGTATATTTATCGAATCACTTTCTAACTCAAATTGTATGGAATGAAACTCCTGAAGAAGCATGTAGTAGTAGAAAGAGATGCATATCACATCTGAGAGTATTTGGAAGCATAACATATGCCCATGTTCTAGATAAAAGTTGCTCCAAATTGGATTATAAAGGCGAACAAATTATTTTCGTTGTCTATGCCTCAAGGTCCATGGGATCTAAATCGTATAACCCTACTAATGGAAAAGTTACTGTTAGTCAAGATGTGGAGTTTAATGAAGAAAGCACTTCGAATTAGAGCAAATAAGAAGATAATAATAATTTCTTTCCGCTTTATAAGAAGAAAACAATGATGTACAAGAAGATCCCACTATTTCAACACCATCATATTCATTAGTCTTCCATGAAGAATCTCCATTAGAGGTAAGCTTAGGTGAAAGATCACCATGCATGAGATCTTTGCAAGAGTTATGCGAGGTAACAACATTTTTCGAAGATATTGCTTATTTTGTCTTTATGCAAATTGCGAGCTAATATGTTTTTATGAGGCAAAACAAGATAATAAAATGGAGGGATGCTACGGATAAAGAAATGAATGCTATCGTAAAGAATGACTCGTGTAGGTTGGCTAGCTTACCCAAAGGGTACAAAGCTACTAAGTAAAGTGAGTGTACATAGTAAAGAAGAATGCTAAAGGAGAAGTGAAAAGGTACAAAGCAAGATTGATTACCAAAGATACAAGCAAAGAGAAGGTATAGACTATGAAGAGGTATTTGCTTTCGTAGCTTGTTTAGAAACTATAAGATTATTAGTTTGATTATCAGCTCAAAATAATGGAAAATTTATGAAATGGATGTAAAATATGTTTGCTTAAATGGTAGCTTGGAAGAATAAATTTATTTACAGAAACCACCAGGCTATAAAGTTAATGGACCCGAAAATAAAGTCTTGAAATTAAAAAGGCACATTATGGTTTAAAACAAGTGCCTAGAGCATGGAACCCTAGAATTGATAAATAAGTTTTAGAAAATTTCTTTGTAAAGTGCCTTTGTGATCATGCTTTCTATGTAAAGATAAACCAAAATGGAGATGTTATAATTATACGCTTGTATGTGGCAAATTTGATATTTATTGGAAACAATCCAAAAGCGTTTGATGAATTCAAGAAGAAGCGTGGTTAGAGTTTAGGATGACATATATGGGGCTTATGTCACACTACCATGGAATCCAATTAATTTAAAGTGAGCATAGGATATTTATCTCTCAAGAAACATATGCAAATGAAATATTAAAGAAATTCAAGATGGATTAACGTAAACCTATAAACACTCTAGGAGAATGTAGCATAAAGCTCTCGAGACATAACAAAGGAGAGAATGGATCCAACACAATTCAAGAGCCTATCTGGTAGCTTGAGATATTTGACTTGCTCAAGATCCGACAGACTTTATGATGTTGGACTAATTAATTATTTCGTGGGAGCTCTAACAGCATCAAATTTGAAGACTGCTAAAAGGATCTTCGATATATTAAAGGTAACATTGATTTTGGTTTATACTATTTGTGTCCAAACAATTTCAAGTTGGTTGGTTACGGTGTTAGTGTTTGAGCTAGAGATGTTGATGACCGTAAAAGTATAGGTGAATATGTTTTCTTTGTGGGAGACATAGATTTTGCTTGGAGTTCAAAATGCAACCAATTGTGACTCTTTCCACTTGTGAAGCTGAGTATGTTGCCGCATCAACTTATGTTCATCATGCAATTTGGCTTTGAGATTTACTAAAGGAGTTGCGTGTGCTAGGATATAACGCAACACACATTTTTATGGACAATTAGTCAACCACATCACTTGTGAAGAGCTCCGCTCTTCATGATTAAAGTTCATATACAGATACATGATATCATTTCATATGAGAGTGCATTGCAAAAAAGGAAGTTCAAGCAAACCATGTCAGTTCAAAAGATCAAGTAGCAGATATCTTTACTATGACTTAGAGGCATGAAGATTTTGTAAGATTCCAGCCTTGATTGGAATTTAAATCAAAATTTACTCGAAGATGTTGAAAATAAGCTTAAGTTTGTATTTTGTCAATCTAGATTTCTCTATGTATATAGTTTTTAGCATATTTGTTTAGATACTTATGAAATAATATATTTGAAAGTAAATATGAGAAAGTTTAGAAGATATTTATGGAGAATACATTCTAGTGAATATATTTGAAACATTTGATCAAATGAATTTCCACTATCTATTTGAGATGTAAATTAGTATAAATATAGGTGGAGTCACTCATTTCTAGGAAAGGAATATAGTAGCCTTATTTATTTATAAGAAAATTTGTTTTTTCTTCCACGCTCTTCTACTTTTCAATTACCTTCTTCTAAAATCAAATCTATTCTCTATTAGAAAACAACAACCATATGTTCAATAAACAGCTCATATAATAACAACGGAAGAAAAAATAATTAAAATGATATGAAAAATGAGGTTTAACTAACGCAGGTGATTCAAGAATTTGGCATTTAAACAAAATGATAATAACACATCGTTTGTATTAGAATAACATCATATATAACCGAGTAGTTCAATTATGAGATGTATATTGCTCCATGAATTATGATGACTTGATGTTCAAAATTCTTATACAACATGTCAAAATTCAGTTTGAGTGCATGTTATTGAGAAAATAGTTTGACTAGGTTCATGAGTGGACCAGACGGTCTGTATCTTATACTAACCGAGTTTCGGCCCGTAGTTGATCTAAACATGCCTTAATATCAGGACTTGATTTCTGTTTTTTACCATCCAAACCTAGATGCGGTTACAAGCCAATTACTGTTAGATCTGAATACTCCCATTATCATCACTTTCCAATTCGATTCCAATCCCATTGTCATTTTTCCATCAAGTCGGTTATCATTGTCCACTTTGTTTTTAAACTTGTTATTTTTAAATAAAATAATTAGTTAAAGTATAAATTCTAACATCAAGATTTCAAGTAGGCAAATTCTATTCATACACCAAAAACCACCTAATATACGTCATTGTTTTTTAACATGGTTCACTAATGCCAATAAGTGTCAATCTTAGGAATCGTACTCATGACCTTTAATCTCGTAGTCCAAACTGCCAACCAACCGAGCCAACCCTATTGGTGATATATGCCATTAATTTTCTATGAAAATATATACCTAAGCTACTCTTCTTTTTAATTGCATTTTTAGTAATTTTCTTCTAACCCATCAAATTAGAACATTAAAATTTATGATATTGCTCAAATCTATTCATTTTTTATGAAGCTAATGAAACATAAAATATCAATTATGATAACTTTCACAATTAATTGCTTTATTTCAAATAAAATTTCTAAAGTTATAGTTGATTTTGATGAAACTAAGAATTAACAAAATAAACAAGTTACAATACTTCTTGAGAAAATCGAGCGATCCTCCATAGGAGGAGAGTACTTATATAATTTATTCTACATCTAGTAAAAGGAACCACCAAGAAACTTGGCAGGTAGTGAAATCCCCTTCCTTAATATAGTGAATAAAGGAATAGCCCACCCAAGCCCTAGCAGAAGACTCAATATATCTGTATTCAAGTGTAAAATTAATGATAATAAGATGACAAGGCATCCCGAGAGGCACTCCAAAAGGCCTATCAAAGACTATATCATCCAGCAGAGGGTGGGAGTACGACTATGGATCTAGACACATAAAAAGGAATCAAGAACAAGTTCAATGAAAGCTAGACTATATGGTAATAACATCCACAAACAGCTAGTGACATGAGAATGTCCAAAAAATTTGACGACAAGGAGAGCAAAAGTATAGGTAACCAACCCTAACAATCAAATATCCATGACCCGTCGGCACGAGCAACCCATATTGCAATTACCACTATAGCTAAAAAATAACTAAATAAAAGATGTAAGTCCATTACAAATAAATGTATCTAAGTATATAATATGTACATACATACATACACACCTACATACATACACACATACACAAACACACATAATATATACATATATGTATATATGTATGTATGTGTGTGCGTGTGTATATCCCTGTGTGTATGTTAGAAAAACAAAACAAGACCATAAAGTAGAAACATAATTAGTTATCAGTGAAGAGTAAATGTCCAAAGAGTAATCTTCATTGAAAGAATCTACTCAAAAGTTGCTTGATGCCATATAGTGTCACACAATAGTAAAATTATTTTCATTTTCAATGTGTCAATGCGACTTTCTACATTCTCTTAGAAATTCTGTAACATCTCATGAATTTTCGACTTCCGAAAATCGACATTAATACGTCAACTATATCAACTACCGAGCAATCGAATGCCGGAAAACCGAATTGTTATGGTTAAAAAGAAGAGGTAGAAGAAGACAGAAAGAAAGAAAGAAGAAACAACAGAAACAATATTAGAATCTCACATATCGCAGCGGAACAACATATAATAGATAAATGAATAATCTTTTAAAACAAAGAAATATATCAGTTTGTACATTACATCATCAGAGTCAATATACACACAATACATCAATGAACAATTATACAAACTTGTCCTCATACAGAATACACAGCGGTATAATAATATCATATAAAAGTGATACGCCTCGCCATCCAGCTCGCCACCGAGCTCCACAGCATCTCCTGAATCCAGAATGACCTGATAACCCGACTCTAGGCTGCCCGTGTGGAAAATGATGGGCACCCAGTGTTTAGGAAAGGAACAATAAACTCCAGGTTAGTCATGGGACTGGTGTGAGAACTTAAAACAGTTATTATCTTTATAACAACAACAAAGGAAGTAAAAGACATCTGCAATGCTTTTTGGAAAATGAAACTACCATAAGGCCTCCCGCCACACACACAATGCAAACGCAGAATTGGAGGAGATTTCTCCTTATGATAGTCAAACATGCTTACTACGCAAAATCATTTGATTTGATATTATTATTAGTGCATAGTGTAGAAAAACATTTCGAAAGTATAATATTAATCTTAGCCAGCATAGACATTTCGAACTATGCCTACTATAGCTACCATCTAAACAGTGGTGACCACCATAAGTAAATGGCAGGTTCTACAACTAATACCATACAAGGTTCGTATTGGAAGATGGATTGCCAACAAATGGTCAGGCTAAGGAACTTCCTACTGCCACATGGGTACGCCTTTGGCGGGACGTCCCGAGAACCTACCCGGATCTCTGCCAACACAAGGCCGGGTTACCTCTTACACTAGGTAACTACTACTCGAGTATGCCATCCCCTGGTCCTTTGGGACCTTTATCCGAGGCGCCTCGATCACACAGCAACAATCACATGAGATTGGAGCAACCACATAAGTTAAATACCAGGGCTCCATACCTAATACCACCCTTTTCTAGAAGGAAATGACATACCCTAAAGGGAGCGACCCTCATAACCTTGCCGCCTCATTCCTGTTTTGACCATTTCCGGGGTGTGAGGTCTGACGAAGTCTCGTCCACAAAGCTACGCTTTTTCCACAAAGCCATGCTTTGATCACAAATGATCAATAAATGATCAACACACAGCAACACTCAGCATGTCACATTACCAAATTGGGAGTATATCACTGGTAACCTTCAACTACATAACCTCTGAGCTCGTACGTCTCAGAGAAGGGTGTTAAGCTAAGAGAATAAATTCTCCGCCACCACCAGAAATGTATTTGAAAGAAATCAGCTTTATATCTCAAAATGTAATGTCATACATGTAACCATACAAGTCTGTTCCGGGTTCGAACAGAACCGAAGGCACTTCCGAAGAAGCCCTTGCAATCCGGGTATTCACAATCCCGATCGAACTTCCCATCACAAAGGAAATCTCTATATCATAGCTAACGGTGCAGAGACAATCGATAGGTCATCCTATCATTTTCACAAATACCAGGTCTTCACCACCGGTCTTCAAATGTTATCCATATCGTTATATCACTTATTCAGAATGGGTTATATGACACAAAGGTCCTTTCCCGGCTAAACCGAATAGTGAGCACAATATTTAAAACATATGGATATAGGGATTTCAATTAAGTCACAACTTATTACCCAAATCCTTTCCTTTAAATGGTTTAAACAAATTACCATTTTAAATCTTTAAACAAAAAGATTTACTTCACAAACTTCACCCAATTTCACAAAGATTCATTCACGGATTCCCAAATCATTTCCCATTTCAATTGGATTAACCCATTAAATATTTAAATCAAGATTTAACTTATAGCTTTCAAAACTATTCACAATTCAAGTCTTTTATAATATAAACGATACACCTTTTAAAATCTTCTTTGATTTCAAGATAAAGCTTAATCATCTTCACAAAGCTTAATTCATAGTTTTTCCAAACTATTCACAAATTCATTTCAACTTGAAATGTTTCGATACAAATTGGAAATCTTTTCACTTTATGAAAGCTATTATTATTTGAAAACAGATAGTTTTCGTTTTTGGAAAAAACTGGTTACAATTACACAGGTTAAAGCCATCCAAGTATAAAACTTGGATTTAAATTTAAATTTCCAAAACCATATTTTTAAATGGTTAAAAATCCATATAAACACCTTTTATAACTTGTACAATCTTTTAGACCATAGTTCCCAAATCATTGAATTCAATTCCAAATATTGAATTCAAATTTAAATCAAATTATTCAAATTTCAATTTTATTAAGTTATTTAAAATAACTCTTATTTCTGAAACTCATTTTCAAAAACTTTCAATTTCAATTCCAAAACTATTTTGGATTCAAAAATTCAATCTTCAAAGTTGATAAAAAACTGTGACTTAACCGATTTCCACGTGAAATCCACATTTGTGTGTGTATTGTGTAGTCCAAGGGTTTAACACAATAGTGCAACAACATTCAACCATCACGGAACAAATATAACAATATAATTGATAAGCGGTATAAACTATAACGCTTATCTTTCATTCACAGATCACAGATAAATATATATATATATATATATGTATATATATATATATCACAGATAAACAAATTACATATCACAACACAAATCAGGATATATCACAAAGCATCACATATCAGAGATATCAAACAATTCAACACCCAATATAATCCAAACATCCATAAGTAGGATTAATTTAATTATCTGATTAATTTAAAGTCAGATAAATTTCTATAAATCAATTTTTGCTAGTTATGGTAAATTAATAATCAATTAATTTCAAATTGATTTTCAAATCTATTTCAAAACACCAAATCAAATTTTCAACGAATTTCCAAATTATTTCCTTTTTAAAATAAATTTCTTTATCTCTTCAAATCTATTTAAAAATCCAAATTTTTAAATAAATTCTTCAACTTATAAATAATATTATTAAAAAATCCCTTTACTAAGCCCTTTTTCCAAAAATTTGAAATTTAATTCAATATAGTTCAAAAATAAGACTTTTATCTTTTTAAAACTCCTTTTAAATTTATCCAATTCTTAAAAATAAATTTTTCGATAAATTTTCAACTTGAGTTTCGAAAATCCAATTTTATTTATTTCTGGTATCCAACGATACCAAAAATATATCCGGCTAAATTACAGCCTTCAACAATTCCAATTCACAAATATAATCACACGGAGATTATAAATAATCAACACACAACATTGAAATAAATTCAAATGTTTGAGGAATCCAGTTGGATCCCTCCAACCTTTTTTCCCTACATCCATTGATGTTAGCACAATACCAATTCCACTTAGAGGTGGAATATCGCGGTATATGGGATTTATAAAATACTATCCGCTATTATGCGGCGCAATAGGGTCTCATCCGCTATATAATGCGGGAAATCAACTCCAAATACATATATAATACCAATTCCACTTCAAGGTGGAATATCGCGGTATATGTTTTTAATATAATAACCTCCGCTTAATATGCGGCGTATAGGGTCTATTTCAATGCAACAAATGACAACCATCAATCCAAACACACAATCAACCAATTTAAAATTTAACTATTTAAAATTTAAATCGAAACAAATTCGATTGAGTGAGAAGTTCTCACCTTGACTTTCCGATATCAGTTGTAGTGTTTCGTTTCGAATAAAATTAAACACGCGTTTAATTTTACCCGAAATTATCACTAGATCCAATTGACTCCAAACCAGCTCCATTGCGTAGTGCTCGTCAATACGAACCCAACGCAAGTCGTTTCGTCAAATTCCGATCTTGTATGAAGCAGTTACAACGTTTTAAAGATTGTACATTTTTAATATATATAAATTTCACAATTTTTATTAATTTTCAAACCCTAGTTTCAATCTGGGCCGCCAGATTCGTGCTTGATCACATCAGATCTGGCCTATTATTACTTTCTTCTTCCACGTGCATTGCTCCCAGGCTCATCACGTAAGAATCGAACCCATAGCCGCCGTTCGTTTAAGAATTTTCGCATCACCTATGACCAACTAGAAGATGATCAGAGGCTGCCATATCGAAGCGCTACTCGAGCACCACCATCGGCCTGAGTCTGGTGAAGCTCGGCTATGTCCTTTGCTCGAGAAATGTGCACGACCTGATGCCAAACACGGCCAAAATTTGCATCCAAATGACGACGTTAACGAAAACCGACCGTTGGATCGATAGATCTTGATACGATCTTCAATGTTGTAGTTGAAAGTATTTGCTAAAAACTGATGGATCGTGAGATATTAGAGGAGAAATGAGGATTATTTCTGGCCATAGAAAAAGGAAATGGCGGCTAGCCCTAACCCTAGTCGGGTTTGTGGAAAAATGAAAATTAAGTTGGCCTTATATAGAAGATTGCACGACACTATTCATCTCCAAATTTTTCGAACTCGAAACGAAGCGTGCCAGCTGACGTTTCTAAGGTTTAACCCGCGTTCCGGACATAATGGAACGTGTTTCGGGAGCTAATTTGATCATATGTGCGAGTTACGGAATTAAACGATCAATTTAAAATTAAATCGATTAAAACGATTTCTATGCGTTTCCGCTTTCCCCGGACAAACCGTACGTCCGATTGACACGAAATTTGAAACCTTACAATAATATAACATTACAGATTCGATGAAACTGGTTTCGTCGAAATCTGAGACGGTTTGAAAAATGACTATTTTTAGTCGTCAATTAAATATTAAAATAATCAATTATCACAATTTGACTTTTAATTCAATTTTAAAAGTTTACAAACATCATTCAAACTCCAATATGGTTTAATATAACTTTATAAATCATTTTTAATTGCATTAAACCAAATTTCCAATTATTTTTGGAATTTCAAATATTAAATTATCGATTTAATTATCCAATTAAATCACTATATTCGAATTTTCATTCATTCAGCTTACAAATTTCACTGGTTAATATTTAAAATCAATTAAATATATGAATTTAAATGATAGAAATTCTGGGTCGTTACAAATTCTCTTAAAAGAACATTTTTAGCTAATTTACAACTAAGATTTGAAGTCCAATTATAAATCAATAATGCGATGGCGTAAATCAGGTTATCGGCAGGAGAAACATATTTTAATTATGTTTGCGCCAAAATTGGTCACAAACCCCGAATGTTGTGAAAGCACCAGTGTATGAATATAAATCAACAATATTCACACACAAATCTCAAATCTAAGCAAACAGAGTATCACAGTTCAGAAATAATGAACAGAAACACGAGATTTATAGTGGTTCGGCGATCTTGCCTACGTCCACTCTGAAGTTGATGATTTTATTGATGTTCACTTGATGATTACAATTTCTTTTAACGTAGTACAACTGATTATATGATTATAATCTGAATCTAAGGAAGCGGTGGTGATTCTGAGTAAGTCTGGCAGAGTCTGGGCGCTCTTTAGCTCTCAAAAATGTCTGACCCCTTTTCTGAACGACTAGGGGCTCTATTTATAGGTGTAGGAGGCTGATATTTCGCCTAAAATGAGGGGAGACCAGTTCTGGTACGTCAGGGGGCCCATATGGCCGAAATCTGGAGATCCGGGCCCACTTTGGGATCGATTCGACCCTTGGTTCGAATCGATCAAGAAATCATCCAATCGAGCTGAAATTTGGCGTGGACATTCTTCATCATGTGCTTAAGCTTTTGTGAAAATTTCATAGCATTTGGACTTGTAGATCTTGAGATATGATCGATTTAAGATTGCATACTCGGCTGAAACGTCTCTTCGAATCGATCCTTTTCGACTCGAGTACTTCGAATCGATTGCCTCGACTCGATTCAGTGTGTCTTCGCGATGATGTGGCGCGCCTTCTTCGTATCGACCGGAGTTGTGCTCCGAGTTGTCTGGGTCAAAACCTTGGTTTCAGCTGTGTGGACTTGGCGGATTCGAGGTGATCGATTCGAAGACGCGCTTCCTTCGAATCGATTGGACCAGCATTCGTTCGAATCAACCAGGGTAGGCCACCATTGATCGATTCGAATTTGCTTCAACAGGGTGGATACGAACGTATCTGTGTATATGGAGTCGTTGCATAGCTTTCTTCGTATCGATCCCAATGGTCTCCAGTTGATCGATACGAATAGAAGGTTGCAGGATGGATTCGAAGAGAAATATGTTGATGGATACAAAGTAGGATGTCTTCATGGATCTGAGTGATGGATACGAATCTTGACCATCTCGATCGATTCGAAGGACCTTAAGTTCGATGGATACGAACCTGATGGAGGCGAGGCTATTTACCTTTCGATCGATTCGAATGCTATGGATTCGAACAAAGGCAACACTTATGGATTCGAACATAGATTCCTCTAACTTGTATCGATCATAACTTGAACATATGAACTCGGATTGACTTGAGATTTGGAACGTTGACTTTCATGGCTTAGCTTGTCATGTCCTATCAATTTTGGCTCGATCTGGACTCGGACAAAATTCGTCGATATCCATGGTGAGCCTATGTATGACTGATCTCTAGGACGGACCGTCATTTTTTTTCCAGTCAACTTTTTGGTGTCACGGCCTTGCCAAAAGGCGGGATAACATTTGCCCCCCAAAACATGCCTTGCGATAGGAAGGTGTGTTTTGTAATGCCATAAGCTGGATGTTCATATCCTGTTGATGCCCTGCAAAGAAATTGATAGTTTTATCTGATCACAAATGACGATCGTTTGGGATCGTATGTCATTCAAGGCGATATGGGACCTTTCGAGGTCGGATGTCATTCACGGCAAATAAAGAAATGGGACTGTTCGCGGTCGGATGTCGTTCTAGACGAGTTGCGACCGTTCGTGATCGAGTGTCGTGGAAAGAGGAATGTGATCGTTCACGATCGCGTGCTGTACAAGGCAAAAATGTGATCGTTCACGATCGAATGTCATATTAGGTGAATTGTGACCGTTCGTGGTCGAGTGCCGTACGAGGCAGAGTGTGATCGTTCGTGATCAAATGTTATACTAGATAAAGTGTGACCGTTCGCGGTCGGGTGCCGTTCGAGGCAAACGGTGACCGTTCGAGGTCGTTTGCCGTTCGAGGTTAATGGTGACCGTTCACGGTCGGGTGCCGTTCGAGGCTAATGGTGACCGTTCGAGGTCGTTTGCCGTTGTAGGCTAATTGTGACCGTTCGAGGTCGGGTGCCGTTCGTGGCGAAGTGTGATCGTTCGCGATCGAATTGTGACCGTTCACGGTCGGATGCCATTCGAGGCGAATTGTGACCATTCGAGGTCGGGTGCCGTTCGTGGCGAATTGAGTGTGCTCGGGGAGGGACTTAGTATCATCAATACCAGGTTTCACGTTCGGGTGAATCCCCGGATTGTTTCTTGCAACGGTTTATCGCCATCTCAGAGCATGCCTAGGGACCGTTCGTGATCCCGTACATGTGTAAGTGGCTTAGCCGTTATGAAATCACAAGTAGCATTTTTTTTTTCATTGAAAATAAGTCTTTAGCAGAAATGTTAAACAAAGTCAAGTTCAAATATTCAAATCCAGATGAAACAAAAGCAAAGCAAGGATGTTAAAGTGTAAACTCCCACAACGATAGGGTTAGTAGTCATTCACAACTTGCCTATGGACCGTTCGTGATCTCGCACATGTGTAAATGACTTACCCGTGTTGGTGAGAGGTTTACAACTTGTCCATCGTTATTTCAACTAATTGATAATCATACGATGTCCTGGCTCGGGGGCACCCCTGGCTGATGTAGACGGTGGTTGCTCTGGCTCCACCGCTGGAGCTCGCCTCCTCACATACTGAAGTAGCATACCGTTCCTGATGTGCCCTTCCACCTCATCCTTCAGATGTCTACAGTCGTTAGTGTTATGACCATTCAGTTCGTGGAATAAGCAGTATCTGTCTGATTTCCTCTCGTCAATAGTGGGATCACTTCGTATTGGCCTACGGTAGGGAACTTGCTCTCGTGTATCTTGGTAGATTCGCTCCAAACTCTCATTCAGCTCTGAATAAGTGGTGAATCGTGGCTCTCTCCGCAGTCGCTTTGACCTGTCACCATTGTCCTCAGCCTTTCGTTTTCCTTTATCCTTGCCTGAATCATTTTCGAGAGGCTTTTTGTCTTCTACTTGTTTGTCGGGTCATTATCTTTCAAATCTCCAAGCTTTCAAATCTGAACTTCAAATTTTGTGTAGCGGGTGCTAGTCGTTCTCAGTGAAAGCACCAAAGTGTTTGCGCCAAAATTGGTCACAAACCCCGAATGTTGTGAAAGCACCAGTGTATGAATATAAATCAACAATATTCACACACAAATCTCAAATCTAAGCAAACAGAGTATCACAGTTCAGAAATAATGAACAGAAACACGAGATTTATAGTGGTTCGGCGATCTTGCCTACGTCCACTCTGAAGTTGATGATTTTATTGATGTTCACTTGATGATTACAATTTCTTTTAACGTAGTACAACTGATTATATGATTATAATCTGAATCTAAGGAAGCGGTGGTGATTCTGAGTAAGTCTGGCAGAGTCTGGGCGCTCTTTAGCTCTCAAAAATGTCTGACCCCTTTTCTGAATGACTAGGGGCTCTATTTATAGGTGTAGGAGGCTGGTATTTCGCCTAAAATGAGGGGAGACCAGTTCTGGAACGTCAGGGGGCCCATATGGCCGAAATCTGGAGATCCGGGCCCACTTTGGGATCGATTCGACCCTTGGTTCGAATCGATCAAGAAATCATCCAATCGAGCTGAAATTTGGCGTGGACATTCTTCATCATGTGCTTAAGCTTCTGTGAAAATTTCATAGCATTTGGACTTGTAGATCTTGAGATATGATCGATTTAAGATTGCATACTCGGTTGAAACGTCTCTTCGAATCGATCCTTTTCGACTCGAGTACTTCGAATCGATTGCCTCGACTCGATTCAGTGTGTCTTCGCGATGACGTGGCGCGCCTTCTTCGTATCGACCCGAGTTGTGCTCCGAGTTGTCTGGGTCAAAACCTTGGTTTCAGCTGTGTGGACTTGGCGGATTCGAGGTGATCGATTCGAAGACGCGCTTCCTTCGAATCGATTGGACCAGCGTTCGTTCGAATCAACCAGGGTAGGCCACCATTGATCGATTCGAATTTGCTTCAACAGGGTGGATACGAACGTATCTGTGTATATGGAGTCGTTGCATAGCTTTCTTCGTATCGATCCCAATGGTCTTCAGTTGATCGATACGAATAGAAGGTTGCAGGATGGATTCGAAGAGAAATATGTTGATGGATACAAAGTAGGATGTCTTCATGGATCTGAGTGATGGATACAAATCTTGACCATCTCGATTGATTCGAAGGACCTTAAGTTCGATGGATATGAACCTGATGGAGGCGAGGCTATTTACCTTTCGATCGATTCGAATGCTATGGATTCGAACAAAGGCAACACTTATGGATTCGAACATAGATTCCTCTAACTTGTATCGATCATAACTTGAACATATGAACTCGGATTGACTTGAGATTTGGAACGTTGACTTTCATGGCTTAGCTTGTCATGTCCTATCAATTTTGGCTCGATCCGGACTCGGACAAAATTCGTCGATATCCATGGTGAGCCTATGTATGACTGATCTCTAGGACGGACCGTCATTTGTTTTCCAGTCAACATTTTGGTGTCACGGCCTTGCCAGAAGGCGGGATAACAAATTACTTTCAAACCATATATACGAACTAATAGTGGTGAAGATAGTATCAAATAATATCCTATACTCTTTAGCATGTTGGAATCTAAAACTGTTCCCGTAGTAGCCTTAGCTAAGGTCATTATTGATCATATTGAAGTTTAAAATGTTGAGATGTTTACAAGAATAGAGTTGGTTAAGGACAGTTGTAGTAAAGGTGTGTTACTTTTGCCACTTCTAAATTGCGGTTTTTCATCTACAAATAAATTCTTTTTTGAAGAATTCAATTGTACTTAATTCTTTAGTAGGATTAACCACATGTGTAGCTTTGATTTTGGAGGAGCATTAGCTTTCCAAAAAGATTAAAAAATATTCGATCTAGTCCCAAAGAAATTCAAAAACTTATACAGCATGCTTGAGCTGGTGCACGGCTTAATGTAAAATTCTAAGAAAAATCGCTATGCAGTGTAAATATCTCTAAAATTACATTTTTGAAACTACAAATATTAAATAACAATTCGTAGTCAACTCTAAGTACAATAGCTAAAATCTAGCTATCATACCAAAAGGATGCGTTGTTGCCCAAATGAACTATATTATCAATCCGAGGTTAAAAATACTAAAGTTTTTTAAGATGGATTTCCAAAAGTGATACATATTATTGGAATTATAAGCGATGTAGTGGAGGTTATAGGTTTTGCCATAAAATTGATTTGAAATCATATCGTTTTAGATAAGTTTTTCATTATTATTACTAAATCCCTAAAGCCATTTTCCTAGTAAGGACACGTTAAGATCGCGTATATCATATAGGAAACTTCATAATTTTGCAATTAAGAGCGTTAGTGACAAGGTCTTCAACATCATCAACATTATTTAATACTAAAAATGCTCTTATCAAAATTAATCTTAAGCCCTGAAAGCATTAAAAAACTATATAACATGAATTTAAGATTTGTAATTTGGTGAGGTAAACGGGAGGTAAAAACCATGGTGTCACCAGCAAATTGCATAATCAATAAACCATAACTAGTGATATTTTACTAATACTAGTGATATCTTTACAAATTCGGGCATCATTAATAACACTTTTAATCTTATTTGGAAAGCAAATGCACCACCAAAAGCTAAGATTCATATGTGGTTGATCATTCATGGGAAGCTAAATACCATTGAACTTTTAAAAATAAAATAAAATTCCATTTGATAATAAATGTGCATTTTGTAACTTGCACTTAGAAAATATTAATAATATATATTACGAATGTAAGGATACTTATTACATTCTTAATAATACTCTTAAAATTTTCAACTTTATTTTTACAACTAAGGTAAGTAATTGTCATTTTTACTGGAATAATTTAAGATTTAAAGTAAATAGTGAATATAGATTTTTAATTGACACTCTTTTTACTATAATTTGTTGGTTTATTTGGTTTGAAAGAAATATGAGATTATTTAATAATAATAATAGTCATATTAATAATTTGGTTATGACAACCGCTCTTTTTGCTTTAATTGGATCTCAAATTCAAAATATAAATTGGCAAAAAATAATCATTTTAAAGAATATCTTAATAAGATTAGAATAAACATTGATTTATTTAAGTGAAAAATAAATATTTTTAATAATAATAACTTTAGCATTAGCATTGATTCGAATTCGAAAGGTGTTTTTGCAGATTATTCTAATGTATTTTTGATCACGGGAACATAGAGTTAGTATTATGTTATGCTGTTATATTAAATATAATTGTATAAAAATTCATATTTTATAAAAATATAAGACTTTTGATATCATGACCTCCGTGACTTTACATAGAAGAAAATTGGTATTTTGCTTATTGAGATTGACTTTTTATTTATCTTGCATGTTTTATATATTCGTTGTTGCTATATAGTATAAGCAATAGTTTTTATAATTTGTAATAAATGCATATATATGTATATAAATTTTATTCATATATATATATGTATGTATGTATTGTATTATTCTTACATTTTCATTTAGTTTCTCTACAGGTATAGGTTCAGGTTGAAATTAGTGTAGGATTAATATTTGCAGGATTGCGGGTTTACTGCTTACAGAATTTTAGGGTTGCTGTCTGTAGGATTCTTGGTAGGAGAGAATTTATTTGTTGGATCTGGATTGTCTGAGCTAGTTGAGAAGCGTTCATTCACTAGCGAAGCTGCTTGTTGATCTCATGTATAACTTGGATGCATCATGGCTTATTTTGGGTACTTCTAACACTTCACTATCGGGCGGTAGCCTTGCCTGAGTTCGATACCAAAGTGTAATAGGGGGTGGCATTGCCGAAACTCATTTGAGAAGTTACCTTTAGTTGTGGAGTTGTTATCTTACATTGTATCGTTTTTTATGTTACGATACTGTTAACTACTAGGCATGTTGGCAACTCCTTTATTTTTGGTGAAATATATATGTATGTACATGTGTGCTCTCCTCTACTTTAGAGGATCGCATATTTCTCTCAAAAAAATACTACCAAGAACCCCATTTTTAATAGATAGTTTTATGATCCTAGAGATAACATTAACCGCTAAGTTGAATAATAAGGGTTATAGAAGATCTCCTTGTTTAATTTGGACTATATTTTGTTTCCTAGAATATGGTTGACCATAATGCTTAGTTTTTAGTTTTAAGTAAGGATGTAATCCAACTTACCCATCTGAACAAAAACTCCTAGCCAGTAATAAATTTTAAGAAATAGCCAGTCAATGGAATCAAAAGCTTTACCAAAATCATGTTTTAAAAGTGCACAAGTGATATTATTTTGATAACAATAGTTTACAAATTCTTGGACTACAACGATCCCATTTGTAATATCCTACCCTTAATAAAAGCAGATTGCGTTATGTCGATCAAGTTATTCATTTTACTACTTAACTTATTGGCAAATACCTTTGAAATGATTTTATGTAAACAATTTATTAATGATATAGGTTTATAATCCTTATATTTAATCGCATCAACTTTTTTGTGAAGAAGGATAATGTTAGCAAAGTTAAGTCTTCCTAATTATAAATTACTATTATAAAACTCATTAAACATTTTAGTGAGGTAATATTTTAAAACATTCCAGTATTTCTTATAAAATAAAATGGGATAACAATCCAGTCGAAGTGATTTATCGCTAGGCATTTCGTTAATAGCCTTAAAAGTCTCTTATTCTAAGAAAGGAAGCTCCAGGTCATCTAAAGCAATACTAGTATTAATAGGAATAAATCGTTCCATTTAGCTATAATTCTATGACCCCCACTAGTTCCAAAACCATATTTGTAGTAGTTAGTGAATGTACTATCGAGTTCACTTTGATCAAAAGTTTCCACATTATTAATAAGTAAAGAGTTTATGGAATTACTGTGCTTGCGACTGTTAACCATTTTTTGAACAAATTAGTATTCTTTCCAACCACATCCATCCATTATACCCTATACCTCTGCTTCCATATTCTCTTACATAATGATTTTGTTTAGATTTTCATTAGGATTTAAAAATATGCTTTGCCCAGAAGTGTTTAAGATACTAACTTCTTCTAGTTTATTTAATTTTAAAATTTTGGAAAGTAATATTTCATATTTAATTCTAATGTTGCCAAAACATCTTTATTCCATTTTTTAAGAAATAGTATTAGGCCCCTAAGCCTACGAACCAAAACTTTAGCTATGTTGACTGAATATTTAATATTGTTGTTACTCATAAAAAGCTATCTATTTGTAACTAAATCGGTAAAACTAGTTTCTAAGAGTCACATCTTTTCAAACTAAAATGTTTCCCTAATTGAGTGGCGGTTCTCACAAACTAGTATTATAGGACAATGATCGGAATATTTAGTTGGAAGCCCTTTAACATGCAAAACAGGGAACATGTCTTCCATTTCTTCGCTAATGAAGGGTCAGTCAAGTAGCGCCAATTAGGAGATTTCTCTTGAATTTGATAAGTGAAATGCCTATTATTTAGTGGTAATTCAACTAAGTTTCCACTAATAATAAACTTGTCAAACTCTTCCATATAGGAAATGTCACCTTCTTTAGGAGAGCGCTCTCCTAAAACTAGTCACAATGAAATCACCCCTTCCCTATACCCAAGGACCAACATATACAGATATAAACTCTAGCCACTCACTCCAAATAATTTTCCTATAGATATTATTATGTACTTCATGAACATTTGAGAAATTTAAAAGGGAATTTTCTCTAAGGTCCATGAAAATAAGATGCATCGAGTGAACTCTAATAACGAATTGTTTGAGCTTAAACTATATTTCCAGCTAACCAATAGACCTCCTGAACTTCTCCTGGCAGGGAGACAGACTTGGTTATTAATGTAAAACCCTCGTAAACTTTTATAAAACCAATAATTAGGATGCTCTATTTTAAATTATTGAAATAAAGCAATGTTAATATTATTCTCATTTCAAAATGACCAAATTTTATTTCATTTTTTAGGTAATGCAAACCCTAACATTCCTGCAAATGTATCTCTTGATCTACGTGTTTTGACCCTTTCGATTTCCTTGTTTATAATGCATTATATATCAGACTGATCTATGTTAAAACAAAACCCATCCCTCCTAGCCAAATCGAGCATAGAACTAGTGGGTAAGTTGTTTTACACTAAAGAATAATAAGTGTTATGTAATAATCAACCAAACTCGAGTTGTAGCCAGAAGCTCTACTAACCAAGCAAGAGGGTACACCACAGAGATAGGCACTCGTTCTCTTCGAACCTCCTAGTTGTAGGGACTTACGACTGGATGGTTGTATTGATACTATAATAATCTCCAATTCTGGTGGATGAGCCGATTCCCCTAATGCCAAGCCCAAACGCTCGCTCGAATTCGACGTTGCCAATTCCAAACCCGAAACCCGAATTGAGATCTCGATAGGCATATTCGAACTTAAGGAACCTAGAATTGCTACATTGAAATACAGCTTCGATCTGAGAACTCGGACATTCCTATTACCATCAGCAATACAAACAGCAATTGCGTCTACTCCCGTTATTGTTAGTCCATGAGTTGATGGTTTTGATGACAACAACCTTAGAATAAGATTATAAAATATAAATACTAACATTATAGTTTCGATATATATGTATATGCAGGATTTAACCATGCAGATACAAAGAATGAAGACTGTACAGTATAGAGATTCAAGATATCAAGATTGAAGACTCATGAGTATCAAGAATATCAAGAATTCAAGGTTTCAAGATAAGCATTGAGTCTAGAATTATGTTAAAACTTCATAATAGCACTGAAATATTCACTCCATTTTTCTTCTGGGATGGAACCCATTTCTACCTTTTTAGTGGCTTACAAACCCACGACAAGTGGCTTACAAACCCACGAACATCCTGGTTTTTCACAAGTTCTCGAGTCCAGCTATGATGAGATATTCTACATGAAGAAGCTTGCACAACTACTTCAAAATGATTTTCAAAACTACTTCAGAATGATTTTCAAAATTGCTTTTCAAAATGTTTTAGCCTTAAAAACTATCTTTTCAAATGATTTTCAAAAAGATGTTTTAGCCTTAATTATTCTTTGTTTTTGTTTTTAATAAACTCTGGTTTTAAACTTCGTTTGTTTTAAAATATCTTTTAATTATAATATATTTATACTTAGATTTAAATATAAAATTATAGTAAAATTATATATATATATATATATATTATTCTCTATATTTATCTATGCATTTTATCTATAGTCAAGTATATTTATAAAGTTTAAATAGTTTTAATATAAGATAAGAGTTATTTTCAAAGAAAAACAAAACATCAAAATTTCTTTTGGGATGTCGACATGCCCTAGTACCCCATGTCGACATAGTGTCAGTTAGGACCAAAAATTTGAATTTCAAAAGAAGTGTCTATTCGCCATAACCTTTCACGAATGGACATGACTGTTGTTCTTCTATAAATAGGGGTTAGTTTCAACGAATTTTACATCAGATTTTCTGGTTTTTCACTTCTCTTCTTCTTCCACATTTTCTTATTCAAAATCCTATCATCACTCTGTCGAATTCAACATTGAATCTAACTAGATCATCTCTGGTTTGATTCTCTATCACTATCTCAACAAGATCCAAGTGCTATTCAGAGTTATAGGCTTCTTTGTAATCTATCTAGTGAGAAAAGGTGTGATTGTAGCCTTGGAAATCAATCAAGCGAGAAAAGGTGTGATTGTAGCCTTGGAAATCAATTGGGTGAACTTGTTGCCCCGGAAATTAATTATCTCTACCCAAAGGATTGTGATTCTGGAGGATGTACCTCGTAGCCTTGAAACCGAGGGTTGTAATTGTTGAATTGCTTTTGAAAGGAAATCCGTACTTAGTTGTGCGAGACTGGATGTAGGGTAACTCCAAACCAGTATAAAATCCGGTGTGTTCTTTCCTTTACTGCATTTACTTTATTTCTGCATCTGTGTTTGATTCTGTGATTATATCTGTGTCTGAATATTACATACATTTGTGCACAAATTAACAATAACTCAAAAAGATTTAGTTATTTCTTATAAACACTATTCACCCCCCCTCTAGTGTTCATTCTAGCCATAAGATCCATATTTTGCATTCCTCACATTTGGTATCAGAGCATGGTTTTCAAAAGTTTCATAATCTGAATTTTGAAAAATTTTCAAAATGGCTACCAACACTGGTACTGTTTCTAACACTAGTTCATTTGTAGAAGGTCAGTCTACTGTCAGACCATCACTTTTTAATGGCAGTAACTATGCATATTGGGCATGTAGGATGAAAATATACTTACAATCTGTAGGATTAGATACTTGGAATATCACACAAACTGAATATTCTGAACCCACAACTAATTTTGCATAGTGGACTACTGAGCAAAAGACTGTTGCACAAAATAATTCTAAAGCAATGAATATGTTTTGTTTGCTTGATAGGAATGAATTTAATAGAGTGTCAGTTTGTAAGTCTGCATATGAAATCTGGAAAACTTTGCAAGTGACTCACGAAGGAACAAGCAAAGTTAAACAGACCAAAATCTCCATGCTCACAAATCAGTTTCAGTTATTTAAAACGAATACTAATGAGTCTATTTCAGATATATATAGTCGATTTCAAGATATTGTGCATTCTTTAATATCCTTGGGAAAAGAATTTTCGGAAGAAGATCAAGTCAGAAAAATTTTAAATTCTCTCACTCCAGACTGGGATCAAAAGACACCAGCAATTGAAGAGGCAAATGACATCAGTACTTTAAAGATAGGAAATCTAATGTCATTTGAAGTCCAAATGATCGGGAGAAGAGAAAGCAAAGCATCTGAAAAGAAATCAATGGCATTCAATGCATTAACCGACGGATCAGACTCAAACAGTGATAATGATGAAGAGATAGCATTTATGACCAGGAATTTTTGGAAAATTCCTGAAATACAGAAAGATGAATAATCTCAAGAGAAACAACTATAAGAATTTTGGAAATCAGAATGCAGTGCCAAACAATGTCAAATGTTTCAACTGTGATGAACCAGGTCATATCAAAAGAGACTGTCCGTATCACGAAAGGCAGAATCCTCCTATAAACAATGACTCATTAAAGAAACAGAAGCATGCATTTACTACTACTCTGGATGACTCAGACTCATCCTCAAGCGATGATGATCAGAAGACAGATAACTCAAATTTGTGTTTCACGGCAGTTCACGACTTCAACAAATTCAAGGAAACGGATTCAGAAAAAGGTACACATTTACAATACAATTGATTAAAATTGCATGCTTAGAATTAGATGATTGATTGATTTTGAATTGGTGTGTTGATTGATTTTTAAATTTATTTTTTATTATTTTATTATTATTTTATTATTTTTTAATTTTTTTAATAATATAATAATATTTTCTAGAATATACTATTATTTCTGATAATATTCCAGATATATATATATATAGACATTAAAATAATATATATATATATATGTATGTATATATATATTAGAATACTTAGGAAAAATAAATCATACGAATTCATAGGCATATGTCGACATGGTCCCTACCTTGATGTCGACATAGGTACCAGAATTTGAAATTCAAAATTTGAATTCAAATGGTTGAATTTCCCTCCACCTTTTCACTTCATTCAATACTTTGAAAAGGCATCTTTTGACCAGAGAACATGTCTTTCAAAAATCTATTTATTCACTATCTTTTATCACAACCTTTCACTTTCATTTTCAAATTCAAACTCTCTCCTCAAAACTCCAAGCTTTCTATTCTCAACTTTAATGGCTTCTTCAAGCAACCCCTCCACCATGAGACTTTCCAAAAACTTGAAAGAGAAACTCCTCAATAATCCGGAGGCAATAAAAGCATACATCAATTATGCTAATTATGGAAAAGTCCATCCCGGAAAGTTTGCTATTTTTCAAGATTTTGCTTCTTATGAAATTCATACTCTTTTTGCAAACAATCAAATTCTTAGTCTTGTTGATTCTTCTCAAAATGATTTTTTTTGTTACCCAAATCTTGTTAAAATTTTCTATGAAAATCTCAATCGAGAATTTTATGAAGGAAATGATAATGAAATTTGGAGTAGTGTCAAAGGCAGTACAATTGTTTTGAATTGTGATCTTTTGGGTACCATTCTCAATTGCAAAAGCACGGGAATGGATCTTTCTAGTTTTCAAATCGATGAACATGATCGTGAGACATTTCATCATATTTTTGAAGGAGATGAAAACTTTGAATTTAAAAACCGAAACTTTCGTCCTAAAGCAAGAATTGTCAATCTTCTTTTACAACATACTTTGACCCCAAGATCGGGAAATTTTAACAATCCTACTTCAAAAGTGTGCAAAGCACTTTTTGCTATTTTCAGAAATTATGATATCAATTGGGCACAAGTTATTTTGGATGAACTACATCCTAAAAATTTTGAAATGGGAGAAAACACTTTATATCATGGAATTTAACTTACTCGGATTTTCAACTATTTTGGAGTAAATTTTAAAGGAGAAGAATTTATTTCAAGAAAAGTTTTTAATATCTCAAACATTTCTCTCATGAAAATCCCATATGTTTTTCAACCTTATGAGACTCTTGCCGAAAAGGAAGAGCGTTTGGCTCATGAAGAAATGGAAGAGGAGGAAGAGGAAGAAGAAGAAGAAAGGGATGAAATGGAAATAGAAGAAGAAGAAGAAGAAGAAGGTGAAACATCCCTAGAAAGTATTGAATATCCCTCCAATCCTACCAACAAAACCCTTCTCAAAAACCAAAAGATTATTGTTGAGAATCAACGGGTTCTTAAAAGATCTGTTAGTAAGAAGTTGGACAAAATATCATCCAAGATGAACAAGTTTTCTCCAAAGTCAGCAAGAAACTTGGATTATCTTCATCTTCATCATCCTCTAACTAGTTCTATATTTTCATATCATGTCGAATTAGTTTAAGTTTGTTTTTTGAGCGTTTATGTAGTTCTTCATGGTTAATCATTGTATTATCCTATTATGCAATGAAATTGATTTCCTTTTCTGTTATCTAGCTTATCTTATCTCATGAATAAATGTTAGTATATTATATAAATATATATACACACACACAATTATTCACAAAATCAAAAAGGTCATCAAAATTCACTAGACCATGTCGACATCCCCCCTTTGACCATGTCGACATGTACTAATCAGAAATGACACTTCATTTTGAATTTGAAATTTGAATAACTACCATATGTCTATTCATTTCAAACGAACTTCTGCACCTATATATACCCATTTCTTCCAGAATTCATTACTGAATATTATTTCTTATCTATTCTATCGCTCATTCTTTTCACAATTTCAAAAATGGCTAATCCAATTCATAACTTATCCGAGAATCTTGAAGAAACTCTTAATTCATTCAAGAATATTCTCTCGTTCATTCTTCGTAACCAGCGACACTTAGAATTGAGTCAAATGCAGATGATCAAGGAACAAGAAAGGCATTTCGAGGTAATTCGATGGATGATTTCTTCCCTGCACAAGGATGATAATGAAGCACATCCTCTTGTCTCTCTCACAAATGACAATGAAAATTGGGATGCCATCAAAGCAGACCCTATTTTCGGAGAAGAAGGATGGGTGGAAGTTCCTCGTAACGTTTAATTTGATTGCCTTATTTAATTACTTTGTTTGAATTGATTTCTTTGATTGAAATTGGTTGTTTTAATTGATTTGATTAACACTTGGTGTTTGATGATTGTATAAATATACATTGATATATTTATAATCATTGATTGAATATCATGTCTATAAGTATAGTTATTTCTTAATATACTCTATTATATAGTTCATTAATGCAGGTACTTTAGTACAAGAATGAGGGGGAGTTATATAGTTTAGAGTTTGTTTTTGTTGATAACAAAGGGGGAGAAATATAAAATAGGAGAGTTAGGCATAGATTAAGGGGGAGTTATTAGATTTAGGGGGAGTTATTAGGATAGAAGTAATATTTTATAAACAAAGGTTGTCATCATCAAAAAGAGGGAGATTGTTAGTCCATGAGTTGATGGTTTTGATGACAACAACCTTAGAATAAGATTATAAAATATAAATACTAACATTATAGTTTAGATATATTTGTATATGCAGGATTTAACCATGCAGGTACAAAGAATGAAGACTGTACAGTATAGAGATTCAAGATATCAAGATTGAAGACTCATGAGTATCAAGAATATTAAGTGTTCAAGGTTTCAAGATAAGCATTGAGTCTAGAATTATGTTAAAACTTCATAATAGCACTGAAATCTTCACTCCAATTTTATTTTGGGATGGAACCCATTTATACCTTTTTAGTGGCTTACAAACCCACGACAAGTGGCTTACAAACCCACGAACATCCTGGTTTTGTACAAGTTCTCGAAACCTGCTATGATGAGATATCCTATAGGAAGAAGCTTGCAAAGCTACTTCAAAATGATTTTCAAAACTACTTCAGAATGATTTTCAAAATTTATTTTCAAAATGTTTTAGCCTTAAAAATTATCTTTTCAAATGATTTTCAAAAAGATGTTTTAGCCTTAAATATTCTTTGTTTTTGTTTTTAATAAACTCTTGTTTTAAACTTCGTTTGTTTTAAACTATCTTTTAGTTATAATATATTTATACTTAGATTTAAATATAAAATTATAGTAAAATTTTATATATATTATTCTCTATATTTATCTACGTATTTTATCTATAGTCATGTATATTTATAAAGTTTAAATAGTTTTAATATAAGATAAAAGTTATTTTCAAAGAAAAACAAAACATCAAAATTTCCTTTGGGATGTCGACATTCCCTAGTACCCCATGTCGACATAGTTTCAGTTAGGACCAAAAATTTAAATTTCAAAAGAAGTGTCTATTCGCCATAACCTTTCACGAATGGACATGACTGTTGTTCTTCTATAAATAGGGGTTAGTTTCAATGAATTTTACATCAGATTTTCTAGTTTTTCACTTCTCTTCTTCTTCCACATTTTCTTATTCAAAATCCTATCATCACTCTGTCGAAATCAACATTGAATCCAACTAGATCATCTCTGGTTTGATTCTCTATCACTATCTCAACAAGATCCAAGTGCTATTCAGAGTTATATGCTTCTTTGTAATCTATCTAGCGAGAAAAGGTGTGATTGTAGCCTTGGAAATCAATCAAGCGAGAAAAGGTGTGATTGTAGTCTTGGAAATCAATTGGGTGAACTTGTTGCCTCGGAAATCAAGTATCTCTACCCAGAGGATTGTGATTCTGGAGGGTGTACCTCGTAGCCTTGAAACCGAGGGTTGTAATCATTGAATTGCTTTTGAAAGGAAATCCATACTTAGTTGTGCGGGACTGGATGTAGGGTAACTCCGAACCAGTATAAAATCCGGTGTATTCTTTCCTTTACTGCATTTACTTTATTTCTGCATCTGTGTTTGATTCTGTGATTATATCTGTGTTTGAATATTACATACATTTGTGCACAAATTAACAATAACTCAAAATGATTTAGTAATTTCTTATAAAGACTATTCACCCCCCCTCTAGTGTTCATTCTAGCCTTAAGATCCATATTCCGCATTCCTCACAATTATAACATCATGACTCCTTAAAATTCTAGCCTTAAGATCCATATTCTAGCCTTAAGATCCATAGTGGCCTAATACTGCTAAAAATTATAACTATAACAGTTCAGTAAATGCTGGACATCGACATATTATAAAAAAACAATGGCTTATTTATAGCACAAAAAAACCGCTATAAAAGGTCATCTTTTATAGCGCTTTTTATCCGCTATTATAAGAATTTTATAATGATTTAATAAACGATGTATATCGACATGTTATAATAGATACTTAACTATTTAACATAATAAAAGCACTATAATTTTCTAATTTTGATAATGCTTTTTTTGTAAGCTTTCTATGGTGTTTTCTACGTGTTATGGTTTATTTTTGTGCACTTTTAAACTCTGTTGCATCCCTATAAATCACGATAGTCAATACATATCAAAATGCCGACATAAGAATATTACTAAAACATAAATCCATTTAAATAATGAAAATTATATCGAATATTAAACATAAAAATATAACACATTGTGTTAAACATAATCATATATTCATACACAACATTCACAGATCTAACTACATGATATTCTTTTGTATATATAAGCATGGACGATAACATAGTAGCTAATGTTACACCTAAAAAAAGTGGCTACTTGCTTGCATTAAAAAGAAGAAATACCCCGTATGTTTCATACTCTCACCTGCAAGCGAAACAAATATTTATATTAGAAATGTATATAAATATGAATATGAATAAAATTGGAAAATGAAGTATCATATTTATTCTAATTTTCATTAGAAAAAACTTTTTGCCAAAAATTTCTTATTAAACATATTCTAAGTGTCTCGATTTCTAAAAAAAATTGCTAGAGTCTCCTTTGCACGACGAGCACAAGGAAAATTACCCAACACAAGAAATAGATATACATGATTGAAATATGATCGAAATCACAATATATCAATCGCAAACACCAGCACGAGTAAAATATCTAAATATTTACTTATATATATCTTATAAAGTGTGTACGTCGCATAGCATGCACACCTATTAAGCATTAAAACATACCTTTTAGCAATATTAACGAATTTGCTAACATTTCCATAGAAAGATGAACATGAAAAGAACCAAAAACGAGTCAAGTGCTATCAAATACCTACACTTAACTCAAACAAGCATATGAGCACATTATTATTCCCTAATAAAAATTCTAAATATAAGCTAATTTTCTAATAAAAGTAGTGAATCGGAATGGTCGTGTGCATTATCATCAACCATGACAAGACTTAAGGCATTATTGTTTCTATTATTAACTTAGTTTGTTTATTATTATTATTACCTTCATTGTTGTTGTCAATGTTATTATTATAAACTTGATTAAGTTTTATAACCTCAAGTTAATTATTATTTATTATAATTTTTTAGCAAGGATTGCCGGCTTTATAGTGAGCCATGCCACTATATTCACAAATTTATAATAGCTGCTCTACATATGTACAGAACAGCTAAAGAGACAATAGAAAAATAGGAGTCTGGCAAACGGACCAAAACTGCTATAGACTACTAACAAGTCCCCTTTCGAAGAAGAGGATCCACTGCCGTCATTCGAATAATCTGGCCCAAATACATGGATGTACCAAAGAAAAGAGTAGCTAACTAAGAAACATAATCTGTCGAATCCACGCTGTAGTGGAATTTCCTATCCAAAGAAGAATCTGCAAGAAGCGATCTATTCCTTCGACCAAGCTCACCAATATCGATAATAGAAAGATCACCATCCACCGACTGATAATAAAGACGTCCCTTTTCACCTTCATCGCTAACATACTTATAAAAAGTGGCATACTTCAGATCTATCTCATTTATGAATTTTCATGTATTCATGATTTCTCTCTTGAACTCCATATGATATCATCACGGGGAAAATTTAGGGCCAAATCCAATGTAGAAGAATTAGTGGCAGTAGCGAAAGGAGAAGGGGCTGTAGCAGCAGTAGTAGTGGAGTCAGGAACGAAAGCATGAGAATCCTCCATAAAAACTAACTCGGTAGGGCGATATTTTGGAACCCACTTCCTTAACGGAGGCATGGGAAGGGGGTTCCTAGCCTGGATAGGGACCGGAGGGTCAACTAAAGGACCAGGGGCACTAAGCTTAAAAATGGACTCAAATGACAAAATGAATGATAGGACTCACAAATATCAGGCTTCCAGCCGTAGCGAACAACAATTACAACAACAGTTCCATCAGAAGGGCATATAGAAAGCTTGGAAGGAAGAAGCTTATCCGAAGAGATTTCAATTAAGGCCTTGGCATAAACAATCCAAACTCTAGCTACCGCATTCACATCAAATCACTTAAGGTTACCAACTAAACTAGCGGTCCAGTTCAAACCAACTAATGATTGCAAAACAAACAGAATATGAGAAACATGGGCCCAAACAGGGATAGATAACACCTGATCTTGTGCACTATCAATAGTCTTATTCCAGGAAGTAATAATGAAAGGTTTACCTTGAATAAAGGAAGGCTCTGCCTCAAGTTCCATTCTAGCGAACTTAAAGCAGTACATAGAATTATCAAACTGAACTTGTAATCCGCCCTAAAGTTTTCAGCGTTTCTGACAATGCTCCCTAACAACATGGTAGGGAGGATTCGAATCAAGATAAAACCCCACAAGATAGCTAGCCCAATAGTCCTTACCTGCTTGAATAACTTATGAAGGTGGGAAAGTAACACCATCTTTCTCAACCGTATTAAAGAACCGTGGAATATAGGCACATGTGTTGCAAGGCAGAGTCTTATACAAGGAAGACCATTTGTTCACCGAAACCAAAACTGAGGAAGGAATAAACAGAATAGAAGGTTGGTATGAAACCTGGATTAAGAATAAACGGAATGGAAGGTTGGGATGAAATCTGGATTAAAGGGGACCAAGGAATAGGAGGGGACATTGCAGCATTGGCAACAGTTAGGCAAGAGGCAGGGGTTATAGCGTGTAGAGGGGGAGGCACAATTGTGGTCATAGCATAATCAATTGTCAAAGGAGCTGAACTTGTTACAGTGATCGAATTACCAGACATTGCAAAATCTAGGCAAGTTTGCAACGAAATGCCATCACATGCAATTATCAGTAGCAAACCCAATAGAATTATCCAAAGCATTTTCATTTACGTTACTCAAGCTAACAACAGCCTCAACCCAACTATTATTTGTGATAGCAGTTTCTAGAAGGTGAGATAGAGGATGTTCACCAATATTTGAACAAGATTCCAATCGAGGAATGGAAGCAGTAGAACCATCATCAAGTTCAAAAATAAGCACCAAGAGGGACTGAGACTGTCCAGCCATGATTTATGCAACACCATTGCATCGACCATGAGATTCAGGAGGAGGTTTATCGAAAGAAAGTTCAGACGCCATTAAATCGGAAACGAGGATATCAAAGATGCTAATTGGATTGAAAATTGCAGCAGCGACTTGAATTTCATATGCGATATCTGGAACAGCAGCGACAAAATGGAAGACATTTGAGTCGGTTGCAGGAAGAGCAACTCAAGTCGTACCCTTGGACAAAAAACATCCATCCAATTCTTCTGGATTACTTGCTAAAGACGAAGTCAAGTCGAAGCTGTAGCACTAGCCAGAGCAAGTCAGAGAAGGATCCTTTTCTGGATCTAGGACAAAAGCTTGTTTGTTTTTCTTCTTTTTAAGCATGGAGAGATGAGGCAAGGCAGAGGCGAAAGCATGGACAGAGGAATTGGGAATGAAAGGTGAAGATGCGGTAGACGTGAAGAAGAGAGGAGGAGGAATTAGCTGCAGACGTCATTGCTGGATCCATTCTAAATCTTTGAAATTCTAAAAGAAAATTAATTTAGGATATAGTGTGTAAAGTATGATTATTTATTAGTATTATATAAACTTAGTTATTTTATAAAACTTAGTTAATTTAGTTAATTTATTATTATTATTATAAGTTTAGTTAATTTTTATAAACTTGTTTAATTTTTGTTAAACTTAATTAACAAGATTAATTTTCATAAACTTATTTAATTTATTATTTTTATTATTATATATATTTAGTTAATTTTTATAAAACGTGGTTAGTTTGGTTAATATTTAATAATTATTATTAGTATTAGTATTATTATTATTATTATTATTTTAAACTTAGTTAATTTTTATAAAACTTATAGTTAATTTATTATTATTGTTATAAACTTAGTTAATTTTAATAAAACTTATTTCACTTGGTTAAATAATTTATAATTTATTATTATTATTATTCTAAACTTAGTTAATTGTTAAGAAACTTCGTTAATTTTTATAAACTTAGTTAGTTTGTTTTTTTATTACTGTTATAACCATTATTATAGTTGTTTTATTATTAGTATTATTATTATAAACTTAATTGAGTTTTATAAACTTAGTTAATTTATTATTATTACTCTTTTTATAACAATAAGAAACTTAGTTAATTTTTATAAAATTTACAGGTAATTTATTATTGTGAATATTTGTCACGCATCCCTAAAACTTAAGTTAATTCAAACAGCATCCTCTCTAAAAAAAGTTGTAAAGCGGGCCGCTATAATTATTTTACTGTAGCAGCATGTATTTTTCATGTTTTTTATGCGCCTGTGCTTAAAAATAATGTCAAATTTTTTTAAATATTACAACTAGGTTTCTACAACAAAAAAATGTAGGTGTTAGCACCAAAATTGGTCACTAACCTCCTTGAGAAAGATTATGTAGAGAGATTAATGAAGAAGATAAATTAGAACTGAAAAATAGTGTAATTCAATGCCAAAAGAACAACAAAAACGAAAACACCAAATTTATAGTGGTTCGGCGTAACTGCCTACATCCACTTTGAGTTTTGATCTTTATTGCTTTCACAAGTAGTTGAATACAGATACAATCCGTATATTAATGACTTGAATACAAGTTTGAACTGAAAAGAATGGGTCTTGAAAGTGGTAGAGTCTCCCAGTGTTCTCGAAAAAGGTCCTTTTTCAGCATGCCCCTGCCCCTCTATTTATAGACGAAGATGGGTTAGACTTCCCTCACGGACCTAGGAACAAGGTACCTCGGCCCATAGTAGATGACTACTGCGCACCGTTCCATGCAAGCCGAACGAGACATGCCGGACGAGACAAGCCGGACCACATTTGGCTGAACTAAGAACTATGCGCTATTGTGGCTGAACGACGTTTATCGAGTGAGGCATGCCGAGCGACGCCCTCACTCAAGGTTGAATGTTAACCTTTTCTTCGAACTTGTGCGATATCCTGACAATGAGCGATGAGTGTAGGCCGGGTGGCAATCATATGCCGAACGAGAGACTTGTGCCTAGTAAGGTCTGAAGGTAGACGAATCCCTGCATGCCGAACGAGGTTCCGTGCCGAGCGAGGCTCTGTGCCGATCGAGGCTCTACGCCGAGCGAGACTCTGTGCCGATCGAGGATCTACGCCGAGCGAGACTCTTGGTGCCGGACGAGGTTCTGTGCCGATCGAGGCTGCATGTCGAACGATGGCTATGCATGCCGAATGGGAACTCTGTGCCGAGCCTCTCGTTATCGGGTCAAATAACACTTGCCCCCCAAAGTACGTCTTGTTGCATACATGACGTGCTTTGAATCGAAGCAAGTTAGAGTCTCTAGAAAGAAATCCATCATATTTTCTGAATAGTCATTATTCTTCAATTTTATCCTCCTAAAGTGTCGTATCCTTCTTTGGTCGTCCCAACGTTTGGTCGATTTCCAATAGTATAAATTCAGGATTGTAGTTCATCAGTGGCCATATGTGTCTGGTATTTTAGGGCTAGTAAACTTCGGCTATCTAATCCAGTCTTTTCTTAATAAACCTATGTGAAAATCCAAAAGATTTCAAGAAGTCGAATTTTATGACTATAAATGTGCACATTCAGGTACATGTTCTTGCCATTGGCTCCTGGATGTGTTTTATATTTTCGTGAGTTATCACCAATTCCTTCTAGTTTAATTGCAATTCAATTGCAATTCCTTGTTTATATTTTTTTTTGTAATATCGGTTGTCATCAGCCATTCGATGAGAGGGGACTTCAAGTTCTACATAGATGATGGCCTTGGAGCCATAAGTAAGGGCGAGTGGAGTATGGCTAGTCGCGAACTCATGGGTAGTTCTACAAGCCCATAATGCTGTTGAGAGTTCTTACACCCATTTACCTCTAGCCTTTTCCAAACCTCTCTTCGGAATAGACTTTATGATGATTTTGTTCATAGTTTCAACCAATTATAATGGATCATGGAAGGTCAAAATTTGTTCTTTGGTAACTTATACATACCTTATAAAATGTGTAAGTCACATAGGTCAAATTTTGTGTTGTAATATTATTATTGATATTATTGAAAAATATTTGATTTCAATTGAATCAAATATACATAGTTGTTTTAGTGGTAGCCAAAAGCTAGGTGTAAATGTATATAGTATATAAGCATAAGGCCGTAGTGGCAGCCAAAAGGTAGAACTACAATGATATGTATCTGTCGTAAAAGTACGTCAAGCCTTAGGGGCAGACACTAGTTGGGCATATTGGTTATATTAAAACACTGTGATAGTTTTATGGAACAAACCGAGAGGGTTATTTTACGTGTAGCTTCACCATATTGCTTTGATATTTAACTAACAAACCAACAATTTAGGGTTATTATAAAACACCAGGATAATTTTTTGAAACTAAGTTTAACTTAATTAATATTTTATAATTTATTGTTGTTGTTGTTTTTATAAACTTCGTTAATTGTTTTAAAACTTAGTTAATTTTACAGACTTAGTTTGTTTATTGTTATTATTGATATTATGGCTATTGTTGTTATTATTACAAGTATTATTATTATTATAAACTTAGTTAATTTTTATAAACTTACTTTTTTTTGAGAAAAATGTGTAATTTATTATTATTATTATTACAACTACAATATAATCTTTAGTTATCTTTTATAAAACTTAGTTAACTTGGCGAACATTTTATAATTTATTACTTTATTATTATTATTATTATTATTATTATTATTATTATAAACTTAGTTAATTTTTATAAACTTAATTAATTTGTATAAAATCTAATTATTGAAGTTAATTTTTATAATCTTAAGTAATTGGATGGTGTATAGTTTGTGGATGGATGTGAAGCTAACAAGCCTATCACATTGCTCAAAAGATTCAGTTTATTTTATCTCAGTAGTTAATGCAGTCTGACCTAATTAGATGTTTTTTCCCAGTATGTCTCATCCCTAGTATATTAGTTTTCGAATCAAATGATCAAAATAATTCATACCCAGTGTGCATAAATGTTGCATTGTAACCATGAACACTCATTTCTTCGATACAATATGATCATAGAAGTATCCATTCTATTGTTTCAAAAATATGTACTTAAACTATGACATTATCAGAATTTTGTACTCTATGAAAAAAGAGAAAGCACATACTATAGTATCTGTAGCAGTTATATTCATCTGATCACAATCCTAGTGCGAGATTTGATCCAAACGTTAATTCTACAAACGGTAGAGAAACCACTGCTCTACTTTTTCTACATTCAAATGAGCACCCAATAACAAACTATATTAACAAGAAGTTAATAAATATTACAACATATAAAACTACTTTGATTACTATACACAACCTAATTTTACTGCTTACTATACACATTAATTTCAAAATTCATACACATATACCATATCATCAGTATTGAAAAAAAACCAGCATTAACAAAATTTACATTGTAGCAATCAGAACTCCGGTTAGAAAACAGAGTCATATAGATTAATAAACATATAGAAAATTCAAGTTTGTATCCTGAACTAATAAATACAAAATTTGGCACATGTTTGTATTCTGGACCGCCAAAATAAATAGAAAAAATAAGCATAAAATTAATACAATATCAAATTCACTAATACTTACTTCTTCCTTAAAATTTTGAAAGAAAATTATAACTTAAGAAAGCGATGATCAAAAGATTAAACAGATGAATGCTATCCAGAATGGAGATTTCAAAGATGTCTTATATTGAATAAAATTTATGGTAGACTAAATGATGTGCACGTAAATCTGCATATTTTTACTTTCATATTTAATCTACTTTTATTTAAATAAATGTCATAATTGGGTGTTTTTACATGTTTAAAACCAAATTTCAAAAATACTTTCAAGTCATCATTCATGCATCAACGTGGGGGTAAAATGGTAATTTTGTGTATGATTTAATTTGAGAAAATTCACTTGCACATTTTATTTTTATTTGTAGGAATTTGGATGGAAAATGGAAGAGGCTTCATGTATGTATGCATGCACAAAGGATGGAAGACAAAAGAATGAAGATATAAATGAATTCATGCAACATGGAGGACCCCACCTACCCACTAACCATAAACCAAAATTAAGAGCTAACACACATGCTAGTGGGGATTAAAGACACAAGCACATTTAATGGAGGATTAAGCTCATGCTAATGTTTACTTGGAGGTTACATTTCCTAAAGGCAATTTGGGTAGCTCCGTAAAGTATGGATTAGTGTTTTAGGCATGTATAAATACCCCCTTATGTTTCACAAAGAAAACTCTTACCTTTTTTTTAGTTAGTTTAGTTGTAGCCACAAATTGTAAACATAAACTCTCTTTCTCTCTTTAATGGCTTCTTAGCCTTTTACTCTTATGTAATTTTATTTATGCAATTTAATTTCATGCTCTTTTAATTATTGTTCTTTACTTTATGCAATTAATGTAGTTTTATTTCATGCAAGTAGATTAGATTTATTTACATGCAATTTAGTTAGCTCTCTGTAACACCCCACGTTAAATTACAATTATATATCCAAATAATTTAATTAAGTTATATACATTTGAAATTTTAAAACAAAGAAATGTTTGTAAATGGGGCAACTAATTAATATTATTTAGAATACATATACATTTGTGTAACAAATAAATTAGAGAGAGAAATTGTATAAAATCAATTAATAGGGAAGATTAATTGACGGTGTTTGTTTAAAAGGGAAATTAATATTCAATTAATTAGTAGAGGTGATTAATTGACAGGAACTGACAAGAAAGGGAACATATATTGTAGCAACTAATTGATATGATTAGAAACATATATGTTAGTGCAAGAGAATAAAATGGAGGAAGAGTAATTTATGCAAGCAATCGATTGTCAATTAATAAATATGGAGACTTATGGTAACATATATAATTAAGATTGTGATTAAAAATTCAATTTTTGAATATATGCATGCAATAATTATGGGAATAAAATAAATTAATATGCATATATGCGACGAATTAATATGGTGTTGATTGGCATATTAATTTGGTAAGAAATCACAGTGCGGGCAGGGATTAATTGGATAGTAAATTAATTCTAGGTATATATGAAATTTATTAATTGGGTGATTAATAGGGGAATCTTATTTAAAAGAAACGTCACATTTAAAAATATATGTTTCCATAGATTTCGAGAGAGAAGGGGAATGTGATTAATGAAAAGATTATTGGAGAATCAATTTGAAATAAAAACAAACGCAGAAGAAAACATATTAATTTAATGTCCATAGACTAAGTGTACGCTTTAGATTTTAGGATTTTATATCTAATGGTTAGCACTGATTTGAACCACTATAAATATAGGTGCAGAGCTCATTTTTATTCTCATTATTTTTCTCTTGCCTACAGAAGCTCTGCCATTTTTTTATCTCTTCTACGCTTTCTTAATAACAAAATTTTAGATCTAGTTCACACGAATTTAGATCTAAATAGAGAGAGAATAGAATTAATTAGAGAATTAGGAATTGGTTCAAATCAGAAGGCAATGCCAAAGATAAAATCCTAGATTTGAGTCTTATTTGCTATTTCTAATCCAAATCTCTTCCTTTTCTCTTTCAAATATTATAGATCTGTAAATATATCATTTATAATTCCAAATAGGGATTACAAGGGAGGTGAATATAGATGTTAGGGACAGATACGAAAAAAAATCAAGGAGATTTGGAAAGCTAGAAAAGTGAGTGGATTTAATTATATCTTTTAAGTTTAAGACATATTATCGTTAAATTCCCGTTTAGATAATTTTATTCAATAATTAATCCTATTAATTAGTTATGCTGAACGATAAGGAATTTACAGTTTATTTACGGTATTAGTATTTATTTACATCTGTTTCTATGTTTTGGATTTCTATGCAAGCGTCATTCTTCTTCTATTTTCTCCTCTTTCTTCGTATATGGATTAGAATAGACTAAACGTAAATATGGATTAAATAATTAAGAATATTGAAATGAGGAAAATAAGATGTAAAGTAATAAAAGTTTGAGGAATGGAATTACTGTAATAAATTACGTTGAAATGAGAAAAATTAATTAATCTAATAATAACCGGATTTGGGAGTAACTAAAAGGTTAATTGGTTGGTTTAGAAAATAGGATACATTTTTATAATTTAATATTTAAAAGACAACAATGAACGTAATTGCTAGAATAAAAGAAAGAAAAAGAGAATTAGTGTAAAATAGAGAAACCACTGTATTTTACACTATTCCAAAATAGTAAAAGAAATATCTAGCAGTTACGGATTATTGTTTCTAGTATTATTTAAAATTAAAATATGGACTAGTTACGGTTAGCACTGATTTGAACCACTATAAATATAGGTGTAGAGCCTCATTTTTATTCACGACCACTTCACTCTTTAAAAATCTTTCGGTTAGTTGAGGGGTGGCTGTGTAGGACCACATCCACGATGAAAAAGAGACAGACCAACTAGAATATCTGTATTGTAGGCCTAACGAAGCAGTTCTTTACAGATATAGAAAATGCCCGACTGAATTCCGTACATGGTAGACCTTATTGGCGGGATTCAGATAGTGGACAGAACGATTATGTAGTCCTTAATATACGCACTGGGTGGTACGTTGTGGATGTCCGAGCACTGGCATAGACCAGTGCAGACGCGATTTACGTTTTCATAGTTAAGTAGTGGAGCATCTGTATTGTAGGCCTTACGAAGCAGTCCTTTACAGATGTAGCTATGGAACGCTCGCGGAGCAAGACGATGGAGTATCTGTATTGTAGGCCGTACGAAGCAGTCCTTTAGAGATATAGCAACGGAGCAAGATGATGGAGCATCTGTATTGTAGGTCTTACGAAGCAGTCCTTTACAGATGTAGTTACGTAACGCTCTCAAAACAAGACGATGGAGCCCTTTTCGAGGAGGATACGGAAGGTACCATGGGTGGTACCTAGGACCAACATGGTCATTGGGCATATAGCTCCGTATATGTATATATTAGTTATTAGGTTTTAATCTACTATGGAGTAGATGGGCACGGTTCACGAACAAAGGCGAGAGAATTGTAACCTAATGAACCTAATATAAGAGTAATGGAAATAAAACGATATATGTAGAATTAATCCTAGAAGTATATAATTTATTCATTCACCGATATTTTTGTTCTGACCCCCTCCTCATAACATCATACATGTTAGGTAAATGGCAGAGACTTCTCAGCTTTATGACACTTGCTTAGAAAGTGTTATCATTTGGGTGAGTATTTACTTACTATTATATTTTAGTCAATCCTGCTGTGAGATAAATTATTGAGCTCTGATATATTTGTCTTTGCTTATTTGCAGGATACCAAATACCCAACTCGGCTTTCAGTGGGCTTGGTTTTTAGTATTTTTGCAAAAAATCCGGATCACTGGAATTCGAGTTGTTACACTCTCTTTTTTCTTTTGTTTATGTTTATATTGAAATCAGTTTGTGCTATAATGAATTCAAATATGAGAAGCTAAGCCCCTTCAATTTAGGGGTGATGAAGCTCTCATGAATCACAAAGTTGACATAGTGATTTCAATTGATCTCTTTTTGTGCTTAATGGTAATTTTTGATGTGGTAAAATTTTGTTGTTTAATATTGAATTTGATAGCTTATATTGTTGACACCAAATAGGCTATGCTTAAACAACATAAACACAAATTACCTCTTCATCTACATATGATTTTGGTAATGAAGTGGATTTAGAATCAAAATTTGATGGTTTATGTTATTAATTAATAGTAAATAGATCATGCTTAGAATATATTTTATTTTTAATTTCATTATCATTTTCAAGGGAGTTGACAAGTGGTTTGGATGGTGTGTTAAAGTTTGATGGTTTATGTTGGGCTAATTAATAGCACAAATAGACCATATTTGGGATAAACACATCAACTAAATTCACAAATAACTAAAAAGAGAGTTCATAATTTCATTATGTTGATTTGTTTGATCATGAGAAGGGATTTGCCTCTAAATTGCCTTCTACTCTCATATTTTTGTTCACTTTGTTTTAGTTAGTTTTCACATTTTTAGCTTAAAAAAATTTCAAACACGTGGGTTAATTTGATTGAGTAGAATTTGAAATCATTCAATTTCCTGATGATCGACCCGTACTCACCACATACTAAAATTGTACGCCTTGCGCTTGCAATTATTTTTATTATATTTTTTCGGTGATTTTCTAACCGATCGAAAATTCATTGTTAAACAGCCGTTTTTAGAGATTTGAAATTTAATTTCAATTTCACTCTTCAAATTATTTTTATTTGATTTTAGTGTGCTTTCATTTTGTGTGTTGAGTTGTATTTTTTTTAAAAATTATTGTTGTGTGTTTGTGTATAATTTTTACAACCACCATCGCTGCCATCAAAATCCACAACCACTACCCACTGCATCATAACCAACTTTAGACCATAACACTGCATGCATACTGTCCTCTGTGCATATTTCATTGTGCACATTACAACTACCTTATCACAATTCCACCCACCAACAACACTTCTGCCTTCTGCCCTCTGTGCAAATCATCCACCATTCAAAACTTCACTGTGCATATCACCCAGCAACTTACTTCTCACCATACTTCTCTGTGCAACTTCACTTTTGCACACATCCCCTGCACCATCACCTCTTTGCTGCTTTCAAACTTCCATTTTCTATGCAACAACCCATCCACTACCATCCCTGTTAATCAAACCATCCCACTACCATCAGTTCAAAGTCCTTAATCTCCTCATCAATCACCACTTTAATTACCACCTATAAATACATACAAACATCACTTGTAACATACCCCTACTTGGAGGCTCAAAACTAACGGCTACGGATGCTGCAGTCATCCATAGTTATTAACCATCGATGACCAAATACGGTGGTGTTAGATTCGTTGATACTCAGAAACACGTAAATATGGGGAAAAAATTAAACTTCAAACAAAATCACATTTCATTCCAAAATATTTCCATTTCATTACATAATCCCAAATTCGCAAATCACGTTCAGAGAAAATATACTTATTACAACATACGCCCAAGAGCGACATATGAAGATGCCCCTTAGATGGTCAGAGTATATACAAGCAATATAACAACTTTGCCATTACAAACAACACATCAGGATCAAAAGAAAAGAGAACTCTAAATAGCTATCATGCCTCCCGCACATCTCCGAAAGCTTATTCATCTTAAGAGGTACCTGAAAACCTCTACTCTCAAACTACTCAAAATCAATTGAGTTCCCGTGTGTTTAAGGGGAAAACATAAACTTCGAGTCAGACATAAAGCCTGGTATGAATAATAATCTACCATCTCAAATCATTTAGATATCTAGTGAGACCACGCCACTTAGCGGAACGGGTTTCCCCTCACTAGTGTCTCAAAACCTTTTATAAAACCATATATTGTGCTCCTGTATCCACAATGGTTAAAACAATTCAAAACAGTATAATAGATATTATGCAAAACAAATGAATCAATACTGGATTACCCATCCCCATTCATTTTAGACATCTGTCTCAATTATAGTTTCTAGGATTACTATTAACCTATTAGATTTCATGGGCTGACTAATAACCGGTTAAACATTTAAGGACTCCCTTTCCAATTAACATAGTTTTCATGGGATCACTATGAACCTACTGGTAAATCCAATATCTTACTCTTATCCTAGTTTTCATGGGTTGACTAGGAACCTATTGACAACTGTCAATATTTGATCTGGATATAGTTTTCATGGGCTAATTACAAACCTACTGGCCCCTACTAGTATCCAATCATAGTTTTCATGGGCTTACTATGAACCTGTCTTTCTGACATCTTATTTTATACATGGTTTTCATGGACTAACTATGAACCTGTCTTTTTGACATCTTCCTTTATACATAGTTTTCATGGGCTAACTATGAACCTATTGGCCCCTGCCAATATCTTTTCCTATACATAGTTTTCATGGGCTTACTGAGAACCTATTGACCCATGCTGATTTCTTTCTTTTATATTTTAGCATCCTATATTCTGGTCTTCCTGACCTCCTGGATGCAATTCTACTCATTCAGGAGTTTATTCAATTTATATTCACTACGGGGTTATCCTAACTGGTTCTTCTACCCTTTATCCCCAAAATGCAGTTATGGGTCCATTATATAGTGAATATATTTATATTAGAAGAAGCAATATAATAACATAGCAACACGACTCATGTGGGTTTAATTCATGGTTAATCCTTTTAACCTATTACTTTATCAAAGATAGCTTCTTCTTAAAATCATTATAAAAACTCTTTTAATTTAGCGATGGGTTTTTCCTTTAAAAATAGAGTTCGGGTCATAAAACCTTTCGATACCTTCAAAACCTAGCTTTCGACTTCATAGGATGGCCTCCTTCGAAGGCCTTAAAAATCTATCTTCAAAACATTAGGCTCCTGCCTTTTAATACTTTAAAATCTACCTTTCGAAACCTTTCGAATACAATAAAGTATTAATATTTAACCTTCAGAAGATTAGCTTCAAAACCGGTTGAAAGTACCCCTTTCAACACTTTGGAAGTAACCCTTCCAAAATCATTGGTTTTATACTTAAAACATTATTTGGGTAAAAGTGAATATAGGCGAAATCATCTGTTTTAAAACCATCTTTTATCATATAAAAATTTTGGGGAAATATGATGGCGTCAGCACCATCTCTTTCGAAAGCATAACCCATCTGGGTAAAACAATGGAAGGTTGGCGTCGAAACCCCTTTTGAAACCATCACCTTCAAAACTCCTATCCCCTTTCGAAAGCTATAGGAAGTGGAATAAACTTTATAAAACAAAGTACCTTCCGACAGCATTGATATCTTCAACACCATCGAAAGGCTATAAAACGGCAGCAGGGATTCGACTAGGTCGAAACCCCTTCTTCCAAAACATTCTTTGATAAGTAAGGAAGCAATTATAAGTTAATCGCAACCCTTTCGAAACCTTCTTTAAATTTTCTTTCGAAACCAAACGATTCAACTCTATTGAAGGCTAAATCAAAACAAAGGCATGCGCTTTTTCTTTTAAAAACAAACCAAGGTTTCGACTCCTTCGGAAGCTAGGCTTTCGACACTTAACCTTTCGCCTATCTCCAATTCACTACGTACCATCATGGTGATACCTTGTATATTGGTTACGGCATAGTTGGTTTCGACACGGATAAAGGCGGAAGCTTTTGTGTCGAAAGGTGCTTTCTAAAGCAGGCAGAACCTATTTTCTAAGTAAACGTGGTTTAGTTCTTTATAAAGTAAACTTTTCTCTAACTAACATGCCACGTGTCAACACCAGATTGGTTGTCTTAACCTTTTCAAATTCTTTTTCAAAAATAGCTGCCGCTAATCCAGATCTAAACCATGGTTAAGTTAATCAATTAAGCACTTCCGTTAACCAAAACCAATTTTTCAAAGAAGTACCTCTTCTAAAATAATTTATTTCGCATAGCAAATCACCTTGGAAAAATCCCCAAAAATTCCAGAAATTCATTTTAATCATGTTATCTAACATATCAAAATTCCAGACCCAAATTCTCCATATATTTTCCAAAATAAATTTATAAACCCAAATAACTATATTTTCCTTTGAAAATTCATAATAATCTTTCCATAACTTGGAAAATTATAAAAGTTGAAACCCAACTCCAAAATCATGTTTCTCATAACATAAAATTTTCCCATGGCATTTAATCATCAATTAATCTCGGTTTTGATCTAAAACCGTATAAAAAAATCCGTTAAACAATCTTGTTTAAATTAAATAAATCATAAATCAAGCATCATCATCCAATATATCATAAGAATGAATTTACCCTTAAATCCGAAAATATATGAGTCAAAACCAAATAGAGATGGGATTATTATTCACCTTGATCTGGATAAGAAGATTGGATTGAGATTGATTTCCCCTAAGCTGGATTCTCTAGCTTTTAATTTGCTTTCCTCTTCTTTTTAATGGCCGGTCGTTCCTCTATCTTGCGTTTTAAAATGACGCAAATGGGAAGAAATTGTAGGAACGAATATATATATATATATATATATATATATATGTAAGGGTCATTGGGCGGCAATTTCCAATTATACCCTTATGTAATTTAATCAACCTAGAACCATTCTTTAGCCCATTAATTATGATATTAGGCACGACTTTAATTAATTAATTAATTCAAGTCTCAATCCCCTTATCATCTAACATTTACATTATTCTATATAATTTATCTAATTAAATCTCCTGAATAATGTTATAAAAAATTAAGGGTGTTAAATCACTCTACAACCTCCATCACCATCATACGGTCCATCCATCCCACTGCATACAACAAATTTGCCTCTATCAAAAGCTTCATCTTCACTTCCCTGCAAATCAACCACTCATACCAATGTCCACATAAACAACCAAGCATACCACTTCCCTCAACAGCACATACACCGTCATCCATCACCACTATTTTCTTCAATTATCTCCCACAAACACTTCAAACAAACAACCAAATTCCACCATCAACACCCCTGCCACAGCATTCACTTCTAATTCTCCTCCACTTGACTTCATCAGACCATCCTTCTCCCAATCTGCCTTCTTCACCGCTGCAACAATCCAAAGCCGCGACCATAATCTAGTACACCCTATGCCTACATTACCCCTCTGCAACCCCTCTCTGTCCATCAACCTACTGCCTTCTATCACTTTTCCAACCCAAAAACATTTCCATACCATCCATCAACTGCAACCAACTACCTCCTCTACCAACCACAAAACTGCAGCTCCTTCATTGTCATCAACAAACGCAACAAGCTGCTTCCTCCCCCTACCGCCTAGCCCAAACAAACGATCTGAAACAAATTGCCTCCATCTCCTATCTCCTCAAACCAAAACCCGAAACCTATTCCCCAAATCCTATTCACCATCCGAACACCAAACTCCAGAAACCCCCAAACCTCCATCCCCAAATCAACCCGCCTTCATCTACGCGCAACCGCAATCACCTGCAAATTAAATCATCAACTCCTTCTTCGAACAACCTCGGCAATCCAACCCACAATTTGCACCGCAACCCCAAATCGCATAACCATCGCATCTCGAAAATCCCCGAAACAAAACTTCATCTGAATCGCCACTTCTATTCGCGACCAGACGCAATTCGCGATCTTCTTATTTTCATTTTTGGATTCTTTCCTATAAAAGATGTGTTTTTTATTTCCTTTTTGTTTTGACAGAAGAGAAGCACGAATTGTTTTGTTTAATTCCTTTAAATCGGTTTGTGGGCTGTGTTTTGTGGGCTGTCTTTGTGTGTTTTTGAATTAGTTTTTAGTTCTTTTTTATTTTAGGTTTAATTTTGTTTTTTTTTTCAAAAAAGAGAACAAAAGAAAAACATAAAAAAACATACACAATTTCAAAACAGAAAAATATTTTATTATTTATATTTGCATTTACATTTTCAATTACATTTACATTTTTTTTACAAAACTGCCTCAATCACCATCCTCAAACTCTCTGTCAACTATTGCACTTCTTCCAGTGCACCTCACTGTGCAGATCTGCACATACTTCAAACCATCAGCCACTACCCTATCATATTGCTTCATTCATCCTCTGTGCATTTCAACACCAGCCATCATCACTCAACGTACTGTTACATTGCCAGTGCGCATCAAAATACCCTCTCTTACCATCCCCTACATCACCACCCTGCCTTAACTTATACTTTACCATCTCAGTTCCCTGTCATCACATCCTCCCTGTACCCCTACATACAACTTGCACACTTACCCAACCTATTGTTCTACTCACTGCTCACACCAGTGTGCATAACAGTCAATATATTCACCCTGCACATTTCCTCTGTTATCAACTTCAATAACCACCCTGCTGCCATCAAATTTCAATACATACAACATCTCCTTTAACCAGCAGCAAACCACACTACCACCATCATCCATCTGCACCGTTGCCTCTACATACAACAACTAACACTACAGCAAACAAACCCCATGAATCATCTTCATACATCATCCCTTGCATAAAAATTGCTGCTACAAGCCACTTCCACCATTCAAAACATCCCATACCCCTACCATTTGCCTACAACTTCCACTACCATTCACCTCCATCACTGCCTCCACCAAAAAAACCTCCATGTTACACAACTTAATCACTTCAACTCCCTTCTGCCTCCAAGACCCACTGTCAACAACAGTGCACACTACCATCAACCACTCATTTCACTGGACATCATCACCGGTCCTCCTTCCATCAACTACCACGGCACCATCAACTAGCACCCTGCCTGCAAACACACTCCACATCATATACATCACTATATAAACCACATACTACCCCCACATCACAAAAACACTACCTTCACTTTCTTCCATCCTCATCATCATATCACCACACTTCCCTCACCAATTCCATCTCAATTATATTCTCTTCACATACCCAAACTACATTACTGCCTTTTTTGTGCATTTTTTGTGCACTTCAATGCACATCACAGTGCATAACTCTGCCACTTCTTCATCTCAGCAACTTCACAACAACATTCTCAATTGAACAGCAACATAACAAACACCAACAACCAACATCATTCCTACTGCAACATTCTCCATCAACATTCTCCACAACCTACAACATTCTCACAACCTACAACTACATCACCACTCCACCATTCTCAGTGCAAACACCATACATCACCATCAACTATCATCTCACTTGCCTCTGCCTGTTCCTCTACCCACTGCCTCCTTACTGCAGATACATTAAATACAACATTCACCACACTCCCTTTAGTCCTCCCACCGCAACCTCCTCCATATACATCTCTTCCCTCATTGCCATTACTGCCAAGAACCATTACTGCCTTTTCCTTCATTACCCTTGCCATACAAATCAACCACACTTCTAACCACATCACCAACCACTTCTCATCCCTGCCTGCACTATCCATCCATCCCCTAAATCACCAGAAAATAACATCAACCACTACTGCCATCAACTCCTGCCACTGCCTATTCATTTCTGTTCATCTCCTTCAACATCCTCTGCCCACTTCCAAACTTCCACTTCCAAACTGCCACTTCCACACTTCTACATATTTCCACTGCCAAACCCACTGCCTCTACCCATCAACTCCAACCTGCCAAAACTACTGCCTTCACTTCACTAACAAACTTCCATCGGACTGCCTGAAAAATCACTTCTTCCTTCATCTTCATCACATTCCATTCATTCCACCAGTGCTTTGTATTACTGTGTTACCCCTCTGTGCACTAACACTTCACCCACAACCATAAACTTAACCCAAAAAAACTGCCTTTCTTCAATACCTCTGCACTTACATTCAACTGCATGCTATTGCATTTCAAACACCTCCCTACTCCTCCTCAAAACCGATCCTCTTCAACGTGTTCATCATCTCCCCCAAACTTCACTGCTACCTTGCATCACACTTCATCTACTTCATCTACTGCCACTAACATCCTCACCAAACTACCACTGCAGAAAAAAAACCTTGAACCATCTACATCATCACATCCTTCCTGCCACCATATGTCAAATCATTCCCTCCATTACAGACTTCAACTCCACTGCATTATCAACAACACAACAAGCAATTCTTCTGGCTACACATCACCAGAAACAACTCGCAACACCTTCTCCATCACCTACCTGGCACTGTTCCATCCCTAAACTTCAACCATCCCCTGCATACATCACCATCCCACTGCAACCATCAAACAACAACCAAAATACCCCCGACCACTTCATCCTCAATATTAGCCACTACTGTCACTGCTCCTTTATAATCACCAACCTTTCTTCATCCCTCTTGCCTTTGACCAAATTCCAAAACCCGTGAACCGAAATACTGTCGCATCAACCTACAACCATCCACGACCTCGCAACCAGCCTCGACCAGCTCACCCGACCACTTCGGCAAATCCAATTCCACTACGACTTCACCTAACTGGGCCCGCGAATCTCTAGAATAAAAACGAATCGCCTCCATCCCCTCGAACCCGAAACCGCAACAAAATCATTACTTTTAGTTTCGGAATTTTGAATTGGTTCGAAAATTCTGATTTCTGGTTTGGAATTTATGAAGTGGTTTAGGGAAGTTTGTGAAAGTATTTTTTTTCCGTTTAGACCGGGTGGGTATTTGTGAAAGTGTTTAGTTTCAATTTTTTAAGTCCATTTTTGTTTTGTTCTTCCAACTTTTTTTTTAAATAATAAAAAAAGATTTGCTTTCGTTTTAGTTTTGTAAATATTCGTGTTAAATAATTTTGCAGGTTTTAGAAGAAGAAGACTTGCTTGTTAAAAAAATTGTCCCGCTCTGCTTGCTTGCTTATAAAAAAAAATTACCGCTTTAAAATAAATTGCAAATAATTCTGCACACTCTGGTATCGTGCTCTCATCTCTTGTTTTTATTTTCATTGCATTGTTGGTTGCTTGCATTATTTTAAAAAAAATTCAATAAAAACAAAAACAAATTTCATTCGTAGTTGCATCGTTAATTCACGTTTAATTTCAGTTTTGCATTCATCTCATCTTATTTTATTTCTAAGAGCAACACCCCAATTCACATAAGGTGGGGGATTTCATCACCCCTTCCTTTGGCCCACAAATTGTATATCATCTTAGAACTTTACTAATTATAACGGTTAGACTTCGGACTTAAGGGAGTCACGAGCTCACCTAGGGGTTAATTGTATATTGACAAGTTGTCTTCTTTGAACAATTTATTTTCTTAGTGACTAGGCTACGGCAGAGCAATAATCGTTTATAAATATTACGGCGATGTGTAAATATTATAGTGATTGTTTCTCTGAAGGTACTTTAACCTTCGGCTGCATTGCTATGGTGATTCGTGGTGCATCGATAACTCCTGCCCATTACCTGGCTAAGAACTATTTTGTTGGATTAAGACAAAGTGTGATTATACAATTTTGGGTTAGAAGCTACTAAGGACAGAATATTTGTAATTAAGTCCTTGCATTCATTTAGTTGCATTAGTTCATGCATATTTAAAAAAACAAAAAAATCCTAAACTTTAAAAAAAATTGTACATTTTACTTAACTTAGTTCTTGTTTGATCCAAAATCCAAAAAAAATCTTTTTAAATCTTTTCCTTTGAAAATTTTCAATTAAAATCAAAAAAATCAAGAAGAAAAACAAGCATTTTACTTAAGTTAGTTTATTTTATTTTTTAGAAAAACAAAAATCTAAAAAAACAAACATATATAAAAAAAGAAGTATTTTTTTGAAAAGCCAAAAAATAAAACAAAAATCAAATCCCCCTTTTGAAAAATAAATTCTCTTTAGTAAATACTTTTCCATTAATAAAAAATAAAACATTTGTCCAAATTTTCTTATTCGTCGGAATTTTACAATAGTTGTGAAAATCAATTTAATCCATATAATTTCACACCAAATTCTTATGGATATTTTAATAACAACTATTGTATAAACAATTTCGATTTTGCAGAACAAATTCTAAAAATAGTGAGCAACCCTCAACTCTTGAAAAGAGTATTGAAACTATTTGGTCTTTACTTGAACAACGAAATCAAATGATAAATAATTTGAGTAATTCATATCTATGCAATAACTCAAGTCAAGGATTTAAAAATAATAAAATTTTTAATTCACTTCAAAATTCTAACAATTTTGATTCTAACCCATGTCAATACAATTTTGAATTTCAAAATGAATTTCAAAATAAAATGGAACTGTTAACCACTTTTAAAATGATTTTGGTAATGGGAATAGTTTCAATTACGGTGCAATTGACAATTTTTGTTCTCAATAATTTCAAATTGAAAATTCATAAATTAATAATTATAAATTTGATTTTGTTGACCAATTGGAAGAAATTCAGAAAAATCGCACAGATATGTTGTTTGAAACATATATGAAACAATGTGAGAAACAGAATTGAATCCCAACGTGTGACAAGTCTAGTGATAATCGATCATTTACTAAAAATGACGATTTTCAAATAATAATTTTTGAAATTGAAAACGACAATCTTAATGAAGTTGTTGAAAGTGCGGTAATTGATTTAGATTTCAATTCTTTTGAGAGTGAGAAACTTGATTTTAAATTCAATCTTCCTTTTTCTGACCAAAACGAATTTCAAACAACAACTTTACACCTTGAAAATGATGAAGTTGTGAGTAATTCAACAAAGGAAGATGAATTTAGTGAACACAATATTTTTGGACTTTTCGAAGATGAGTTGTTGAATTCTGAAGGGATAGACTTAAATCACCATTTTGATTTTAAAATCAATAATTTTGAAGAATTTATCAATGATGCGTTTGAATTTAAATTTGGTGAAAGTAAACTTGAACTTCAACTAATTGTTCTACCTACCCCAAAAATAATCGAAAATAAAACAACTCATACGATTTTTAATAAAACGACATTCGTTTTTCCAAATCAACATTCAACTTTGAAATTTTTTATGGTTTGGTTTTCTATGCTTAAGCTATGTCTCTCATACTTGACGAGACAAATGAATTGGTCTTTTAGAAGACTGTTTCATTTACTCTTTAACGGTATATTTTCTAATGTCGTGTAAATAATAATCGTTTCATTTTCATGTAAATGTAGGTCATATTTCTTTTCTCCTTTCACTTGGATTAATTACGGGGACATAATCAAAAAAAATTAAGTGTGGTATGGAGTCTCATCTTCATTTTTCATTTTTTATGGTTTATTTTTTTTGCATTTTCTCAAAATTTTAAAAAACTATCCCAAAACAAATTTTCTTTTTATCATATTTACTTTTGAAATATAGGATAAGTATATGGTTTTGGTTATTAAATTAAAATTTCTGAAAATTTATTTGTCTCAACAAAAATAAAAATAAAGTTTGATTACAAGTAACAACTGTTTAACTAGTATATAGTAAGGTTCGTGGGTGTTAATTATGAAGTATATCATAATTGAATCTTTGTTTAAATGAGTAGTTGATTTAAAATAAAGACGATATCGTTTTTGATCTTCTAAGTTAAGTAGTGTTAAGATGATGTTGCGAAACCCTCTCTTCATAAAAAAACAAGAAACAAAAAAAACAATTTTTTTTGTATATATGTAAATATTTTATTAACACCTACAGTCGATAGGGGTATACACTTGTGTGTACACTCCCCACACTCTATACTCTTCTCACGTAAGCCCGTAAAGCAGTGCATGGATGATATATCTGGCCTCAGTTTTTTGTGTTAGGTGTGTGTATATAAAAATTCTTTCATTAATAATGCCTACATTCGATAGGTGTACACACTTGTGTGTGCATTCGCCATGCTCTGTATTACCCTCACTAAGCCCCCAAGGCAGTGCATGGGTGGTATATTTGGCCTCAATTTTCTGAGTTAGGCATATGTAAATATTGTTAATATCAATAAAATTTCAAATAAAGAGAGCAAGCAATTGAATTCCAAGCACTATTTTCACTTATTTGATTCAACTTGTTATTCAAAGTAATAAAAATACCATTTTGAAAAAATTTGATAATCAACTAATCCATTTCATAGTTGCACTATGTTATCAACAGAAATAACTAGCCAAACTAGAGTCTAATTGTGATGATAACTTTATTTTTGGTTGGAAGTTTTGACGAGTAAAAGGACTTAAATTTCTTGATAATGACCACAACTTATATTTAACATATTCATGTCAATTTAAAAGTGAATTCTTCATTTGTAAATATTTTCAAAAACTTGCATTCATATCTTTGTAAATAAATCTTGCATTTAGAAATTTTTCATGTTGCATTTGGATTTGTGGGTAGTATCCGCTGAAAACCCTCAAGAGACAACACTCGTCCTACTAGGGACACCTAAAGGTTTAATGGCTTGTTGCATAAGCTCAATGGAATCATGCTCCCTACGAAAACTGATTTATCTTAGTTTTGGTTTATTCGAGGACGAATAAAAAGATAAGTGCGGGGGTATTTGATGTGCACGTAAATGTGCATATTTTTACTTCCATATTTAATCTACTTTTATTTAAATAAATGTCATAATTGGGTGTTTTTACATGTTTAAAACCAAATTTCAAAAATACTTTCAAGTCATCATTCATGCATCTACGTGGGGGTAAAATGTTAATTTTGTGTATGATTTAATTTGAGAAAATTCACTTGCATATTTTATTTTTATTTGTAGGAATTTGGATGGAAAATGGAAGAGGCTTCATGTATGTATGCATGCATAAAGGATGGAAGACAAAAGAATGAAGATGTAAACGAATTCATGCAACATGGAGGACCCCACCTACCCACTAACCATAAACCAAAATTAAGAGCTAATGCACGTGCTAGTGGGGATTAAAGGCACATGCACATTTAATGGAGAATTAAGCTCATGATAATGGTTACTTGGAGGTTACATTTCCTAAAGGGAAATTTGGGTAGCTCTCTAAAGTATGGATTAGGGTTTTAGGCATGTATGAATACCCGCTTATGTTTCATGTAGAAAGCTCTTACCTTTTTTTTAGTTAGTTTAGTTGTAGTCACAAATTGTAAACATAAACTCTCTTTCTTCCTTTAATGGCTTCTTAGCCTTTTACTCTTATGTAATTTTATTTATGCAATTTAATTTCATGCTCTTTTAATTATTGTTTTTTACTTTATGCAATTAGTGTAGTTTTTTTCATGCAAGTAGATTAGATTTATTTACATTGAATTTAGTTAGCTCTCCTTTTCCTTTTGTTTATGTTTATGTTGAAATCACTTTGTGTTATAATGAATTCACATATGAGAAGTTAAGCCCCTTCAATTTACGGGTGATGAAGCTCTCATGAATCACATAAGTTGACATAGTGATTTCATTTTGATCTCATTTTGTGCTTAATGGAAATTTTTGATGTGGTAAAATTTTGTTGTTTAATATTGAATTTGATAGCCTATGTTATTGACACCAAATAGGCTATGCTTAAACAACTTAAACACAAATTATCTCTTCATCTACATATGATTTTGGTAATGAAGTGGATTTAGAATCAAAATTTGATGGTCTATGTTACTAATTAATAGTAAATAGATCATACTTAGAATAGATTTTATTTTTAATTTCATTATCATTTTCATGAGAGTTGACAAGTGGTTTGGATGGTGTGGTAAAGTTTGATGGTTTATGTTAGGCTAATTAATAGCACAAATAGACCATACTTAGGATAAAAACGTCAACAAAATTCACAAATAACTAAAAAGAGAGATTATAATTTCGTTATGTTGATTTGTTTGATCATGAGAAGGGATTTGCCTCTAAATTGCCTTCTACTCTAATATTTTTGTTCACTTTGTTTTAGTTAGTTTTTACATTTTTTAGCTTAAAACAATTTCAAACTCCTGGGTTAATCTAATTGAGTGGAATTTGAAATCAATTCAATTCCCTACGGATCGACCCGTACCCGCCACATAATAAAATTGTACGTCGTGTGCTTGCGGTTATTTTTATTACATTTTTTTGGCGATTTTCTAACTGATAGAAATTTCATCGTTAAACACTAAAATATATAAGATGAAGGATAAGAAATATTAAAAATTGCATTGTTACAAAATATATAGGAACTAAACATATAAAACAACATGGAGAAAAGTGCAAGTTTTTAGTACCAAAATTCAAAGGATTAATAGATGGTACGGTTAAAAATTGGATGTATATATACCGTGTTTATCCATACAAAAATTGTAAAACTCGATCAGAATCATATATCACTTGGTCAAACTTAGCTTGTGTCTATTTGATCATCGATCCAATTCACTTGGACACTTAATTATCCGATCACTTTTATTCTTTATTTTATTTATTCATTCATCTACATGTGAGAGAAGTTAAAGGTAACATACTGATTTTGTACCTTTACCTTCAAAACTCATAACTTCATTTGTAGAGGCATTTACACATCATTAGGTGAAATATAGCTAAAGTCCTATGTTATGCCACTGTCCCAAAGCATACATTTATATTGTTACTGTAATTCAATATAAAATAGCGAATACTAAATTTCAACGATGGGTTTCATAAAATTCCTAATCTATAATATTTATATGAAAAATCTAAATAGCATGTCGAAAGAAGAAGATATTGTCCAAAAAAATTCTATACTCATTTTCGGATACAATTGTTGCAATTATACATTAGAGTTTGATATATTCTCACTTATGAGCATACCTTGACATTACATTATTGTAGGATTTACATATGGATTAAATTCAAATATTTAAATCCAAGATTCATTACATTACAATTTAAATACCAATCGGCCTATGAAAAATTACAATAAATGATGCAGGCATATAATGAGAAACAATGATTGAGACTATGTTTAAGCCCTCTAAGATGTGTTAAATTTTAAAAACATTGAAACATTAATAGTTTGGACTACGTAAGTTATGAATAAAATAAAATTTTAACAATGGAAAGTAAGTAAAACCGTAGAAATGAAGAAATCTCAATCATACCAATCAATCCCGATTGTAGAATGAATCAAATCCATCAACTGATGTTAAGCTGTTGCAAATAGATACCATCCGAAAGTAGTTGACCTATTATAATATTCATTGTGCATTACATTAACAAAAACTCAAAACTAAAAATGAGAAGAAGAAAACTTAAGGTATTCAATTTATAGCTATCACATTCATAACTTGTACATTGATTGATTCTGACAAAACATGTAGATGAATCTATGCTTAAACGTGGTACGGTGGACAATGATTGCTCCATAAAAGTTAAAACTAATTAATTTGCAATGGTGTATAAAATCAACCAATTGAACTACCATTAACTATAAGTTAACTATAACTACTAAACAATCAGAAAAATCAAACAAATCAAAAACGAATAAAAAGAAGAAGAACAAAATCGCCTCAAATCGATTTAGGGTTTTTGACAATCACCTCAAATCGAATTATGCACACGACAACCTGACTTCTTCGAATCAGCTCGCCTCCAAGCTAAACGGTTTGAAGGATGGTTGTAGGATCGATTTCACCCTAGAGGGGGGGTGAATAGGGTGATCTATAAATTATAAAAATTATTGCGGAAGTTTATATAAAATAATTTCAACACAGATCACAGCAGAATAATAGCAGCACAGATATAGAAGAATATAAAAAACAGAAAATAGAACACACAGATTTACCCAGCTTCGACAAAACCCTGCCTACGTGCTGGCCCCAAGGTTTCTACTCGAAATTAAGTAGTCAGACGCTTACACACGTAAACTCGCGACACTCGCTATCGACTATCCTTAACTCTACGCTCAAAACCCTGCCACAACTCAGCCACTGAGTTGCGAATTTCCAAACTACGCCACGTAGTTTGTCCCCTAGTCACACGACTAGAAATTACAACGGTTTAAAATAAAAATACAAATTTAAAAACAATTTAAACTAAATTAAACAAATTAAAACCCTAATTATCTAATGCCCTTAATAAACAAGGCCGGCCTAAAATAAATAAGTGATAAAATTAGATCCCTTTCTCTTTTGTAATATTCGGTTGGCTCCTGTATGTGATAATGGCTGCTTCGATTCGTTCGTTCCTCTTCGCTCTGAAATTGGGGCTTTGAATAAATTGAAGATGCCGACTTTAGTAGCTCGATTGAATGATGATTTACGTCCTTGCTTTGTCGATCGATGCTCTCTTCCCTTTGCACACGGGTCCTTCAATTTTGATCGAGTTCGAACTTGGATTCGGTATGTAATTTATTGCTTTTGCTTTACTGTTTTGCTTGCTTGAACTCGATGATCTCTCTACCGATGATGTTAGACGTTTATATAGGATTCGAATTCCTATTTTCTCGTTCGTTTGAATTTATTTGAATTCGTCAATTATTTTGTTTTGGCCATTGATCTTCGTTTGGATGCTTGAGATGATTACTGACTTGTTCCAATTCGTATAATTTGACGATTGTTTACTTGATAATCACGGGTTTGAATCTTGGTCACAACGGCTTTGATATTTGCTTGATTATCACGGTTTGATTTCTGACTTGGTTCCGTTCTTTTTGTTGTATCACTGTATTCTATACTTGTGCATTGCATTTTTCGTTGTGACTTCGATACACCTGTATATGTCTTTGACTTGGTTTATAAACTTGATTTTGTGAAAATATTTTGAGTTTGACATTTACCTTGACTTGATCGATCACCTTGATGTTCCATGATTTTTAAACTCATCTGCATTTGTTATGAGAATTGACTTCGGACATTTTAGAAAATTCCTGCTTTGCGTTTCCGGCATTTGAACTTAAAATCGTCTGCATTTTGGTTGATGGTCATCTCCACTTGTTGTTGGTCTTCATGTAGCTTGTCACGCATGTATATATTAAGTTATATGTTGCAGACTTGAGTTGATTACATATGTGAGCATGTTGACCTTATGTTACTGTTGGACTGCTTATATCATTTTGACTTCGGCCTTGACTTTGTTCCATGTTCATTCATTTAAGACACCTCTGTCTAGTATCTTGTTTCATGTGATGTTCATTTATATGTATTTGCATACTTGCTGCTGCTTTGCACATGCTTCGATTCATGTATACTTGGTGCCTGGTCTATGTGAGTCTGTTGGGCCGAGTTGTCCTATTGTGTCTCTTGTTCCTTTAGTTTGTAATCTCTGGTTGGTTTGACCTGAACTGATCATTGAAGTGCATTGCCTTGCCTTTGTACTTGGATGGTTTGAACTTGATGGTTGGACCTGTTGTGTTCTTGCTTTTAGACCTTTTGTTTTGTGCTGATTTTGTTTACTGGTTTGGTGATGCTGGTTTCCGGTTTATATGATGCACTTGTTTGCTTCCCTGACCTATTGCATTATAAGCTTCACGTTTACTTCTTTTTTGCTTTAACCTGAACTGGTCTGGTTTTCTTCTTTGTTTCAGTGCTTATATATGTAAACTGATATATATATGTCTTCAAGTGTATAGCACTGAACCTTTTTGGTCAAGACCGTGTTGTATGTATCTTAACCCATAGTTTTGATTGCACCTATGTTGAATCCAGCTTGCAGCTCGGGTTTGAACTTGTGTTCGTGTCGTGACTTAACTTGAGTTGAACCCGGCTTTTAATTTGGATTGACCTTATGCTCACATGTCCCTGTAATTTTATCAAGAGTATATCGGTGTGCACGGCCTTGTGGCATGTACAGTGATACACCATGCATGTTGCAAGCTGTTCGTGTTTGATGAATTCAGAATTAAATGATGACGAACAAAATAATATTTTCAAAATACATTTTATTTTACACTGCAAAAATATTTTCTTTTCAATTTTCCCATGTCAGTGTGTATTTTTGCAGATTACTCAAATGTTGGATTCAATCTGGAATAGAGTTGAAGATAAAATACGAGTGAATGAGCGATATGTAGTGAGAACAGTTATGTAAATTGAAATGTATTGTAATTGCTAATTGTGTATATATAGTGAGAGCTCAAATTTGTACTATTCAAAATTGTAATAAATATTTATTTGAATAAAATATCTGTTTGAATTTAAATTCTGTGTTATTTATTTTATTTAGTAAATATTTACTTAATCTGTGAAAATAAAATAGTACATTAACAAATACATTTAAATGAATATATGTATGTTTATTATCATCAAACAAAAATCATATACTCGCATATTCAACAATGGTGGCCAGAACTATCGACTGGAGGGGACTAGGACGGGTTTCGATCTAGGATTGAATAAATGAGAAAATGGTAAAGTTTGCGGTCTGATTTGCTTCGAGGGAGATGAAAATTTTCAGAGCTTAGTTGTTTTGTTTTGGGACTGCTTTTGGTGAAGTATTACGTATTGTAGATCAAAAGAAACAAAATAACTAACAATTAAGAATAAACAATAATGCTTTAAAATAATGTGTTATCTAGTGGCATTATTAATAACAAACTTTCTTGTAGTGTTAAGTCTAAGCAGCTTGCAAATGAATTTGGACGTCGGGATCAAGATGAAATGGTTTAAGGACTTGGAGGCATGCTTGGAAGTACAATAGAAGAGGATTTAAAAAGTTAGAGAGCAAGATGCATCAAAAGGGAAAGTCGGTGTCGACCACTTTTCAGGTCGGTACCGAGTTGATTTCTCGCACTCCGAAAGGTTCTGAAGTTATGATCAGAGTACTGGTGGATAAAGTGATTGTGCTAGGGCCCATTTCTAATGGAGTAGGTGAACAACTCCAAAAATCTTTGTCGAAATGAATAAGTACTAGATGTGTTAGAACATCTCAGTAACAACCTGACTTCTAAGGAAAAAGTGCTTGAAACTTGACGAATCGAAGTTAGAAGATGGAATAGAGGAATATTGCATGGTTTGCAACTAGCAAATCATGTCGACACCAACCTGATCATGTCAGTACCGATATGATTTTTTGGTATAGCATACCTCGTCTCCCTTCCTACCTTTTCATATCTAGATTACCTAGTAATTAATGATCCAGAGACTTCGTTGGGCGACTCCTCTATAAATAGAGGTCCTATAGCAACTTGAAGAGGACTTTAAGGGCTATTCTAATTTTCATCTTCTTTCTCTACTCAAGTTTTGTCACTAAGGAGACCACTTTTTACCGTTCTTGGCTGTTTTGAAATGTAAATCTTGTACTCGTGACAAAAACATTCCATAATAAGATTAAAGTAGGCATAGGCCAAAGATTAGCAAACCACTATAAAATTCATGTGATTTCTATTACTTACTTGCTGATTATAGTCAGATCTACTCTCTTTCATTCATTTAAGGTGTAGTGACACTTTTAGTCTAACATTTTTGGTGCTTTTATAGAGAAAAGAGCTTCTAAGTGCTGATCTAGCTTTCTATTGTGGATTAGAGCATCCGGGAGATAGATCTAGAAGGTTTTTAATTAAAGTTTAAAGGAATTTTATATTGGAATTAATCGGACCAAGGAGATCTGGTAGATCAGGAGTAGTTGCTGATTGAGAAGACAAAGCTTCCCACTAATGAGGTAACTGACCAACTGGCTATCTTGTTGTCGGTATCATCTGCCTCGTAGGAGATGGTGACAGAGGTGGAGTTTGACAAGATGATGGTGGAACTAAATCAAAGGATGGTAGATAGTCAGAAGTCTCTCATTGACAAGAGGGATGCTAGCACGGCCTTGCTGACCCAACAATCTTAAGGCCTAGGAGGAGCAGGAGAGAAGTGTCACCTTCTAGTTCTGAAGAGAAAAATTCATCAGCTTTTGACCTGATAAGAAGAGTTGGAAAGTAAAAGATGAAAAGGCAGATTATTGGAGCGGTAGGGAGGAACACTAGAGGAAATAGTTGAGCCCTAGCTAAGGGAATTCATAGGTACCAACCAGAATTTGGTTGGTATTGATTTGAATTTAAGAAGCTTAGAGGGGCTACAGCCCAAAGTCGTTAGTTTGTCAGATTCTAAGGATGGTTTATAGGACACTGGCAATAAAGTTGGACTAAATGCTCGAGTGTAGGAAGCTAGTGTTCAGATGACCACTGTAGAGCCAAATAGATATTAAAGAAGATACTAAGGAGTAGTTCTCCTAAAGATAGGAGAACCTAGATGCCAATGAGCGAACTGGGACCGTTTGCGGAGTCAAACACACGGAGTAGCTCCTAATGGTCATTTTTGGATCACTGAGCTAGTGAGGAACATATTGCTGATATTGTAAAGTGGTTGATGGAAGAAAACCGTTGGAAAAAGAATAAAGATTGGGGTTCTACTCTAGTAGAACTCTGTTCATGGAGAAATCTTGCAGGAGGAATATCCCAGAAAGTTTACAATGCCTTCGATGTCGTCATATAATAGGACGATTGATCCCGAGCAACATTTATTCAAGTATGAATAACACATGGATGGTGCTAGGGCAAAGGATGCAGGGCAATGCAAATATTTTCCCATCTTTTTGGATGGATTTTCATCGATATGGTTCACTGGACTCGTGTCAAATTCCATCTTGACATTTGATGAATTAGCTATGAAGTTCTTGGAACAATTCAGGATCCATGCTGCTCAGCCCAAGGACGTAATGTCCTTATCGGGCATTTCTTATGGACCTGAATAGTCGCTAAATGGTTTCTTGAACAGCTTCAGTATTGTAGTTATAGGATTGAATAATCGAAATGAGGATATGATGTTGATGGCTTTTATTCCGATGGATACATCCGGATATGAATTTTGGAAAATGGCTGAAGATGAAGCAGCCGACTACTATGAGGAGTTCCACTGAAATGAAAACTGGTTCTTGCACATGGAAGAGGCAAGCGAGGTTGCTGCAAAGACTAGTGGTGGACAATCAAAGGAAGTTATTTAGAGTAATGTCGCTAGTAAACAGATTGGTGAAAGCATCAATAATGTAGCTGTGCATGTTGGGAATTCAAATAATCAAAGAAAGAGAAATTGGGGCGTTGGGGGGTAGGTGGAATGATGCCAAAAAGCGCCCAAGGAATATAAGACCAAAGGGGTACATGCCTTTGAATGATATGATCGAAGATATATACCTTGCTACATAAGGATCCGAGAAATATAGAAAACCACCTCGGTGGGAGGCAACGGAATCTAAGAGACACTTAGAAAAGTATTGCGAATTCCATAAGAATCATGGGCACAACAAGAATGGGTGTCATCAATTGAAGGATATCATTGAGGAGTTAATCCATAAAAAGAAATTGTAATGAAATGTTAGAGACCGTAGGATAGAGAACAAAATGTTAGACCCCAAGGGTCGAACGCCCAAGGGAAGTAGCCTGGATTATGTAGAGAGGGGCCCAGGCAGCATGATGGAAGAATAGTTATTAACACCATAACTGGAGGACCTCGCCTAGTGGAAAAAAGCTTAAATGAGATGGAGCAGCACGTGAGTTTTTTGAAGCATGAGTTGTAGGAGCGAAACTTTACAAATAAGAAGAAGCTCTGGCTAAGCTGCAAAGGTTGATAACTGATGATAGTCTTTCGTAATAGGGATTCTGAAGGGATTGAAGAGCCAACCTTTGATCCCATGGTGATAGCGGCCGTTATAGGCCCAACAATTGTGCACCAAGTCTTAGTGAATTGTGGAAGCTCGGTGAATATTCTGATCAAAAGGACTTTTTATCAGATGAGAATCATTTTAAAGGACATCAAGCCTTATATATCTAGGATTCAAGGATTTACCGAAAAGGCGATGGAGCCCATCGAGACTATAGATATGTCAATGGAGTTGGGACTTAAAGAATGCAATATTGTGCAGGTTTAGAAGTTCATGATTGTAGATTAATATTGGTACATAATGCCTTGTTAGGTCGATTGGCCTTAGCTATTTCCAGAATAGCACTAGTTCCTTGGTGCTTGATGATGAAGTTCTCTCCACCGAAAATAGGGTGGGATTAGTTCGAGATGACAAGAGAGCCGGTCGGGAATGCTTTGTTGTCGAGTTCGGAGAGGCAAAGTGATGGGAGAAAGGAAAGAGTGCAAAGAGAATTCTCTGTAACAAGAAGTCGAACGCATAGTGTAACGACCTGTATTCTACGTATAGAATGATCGTAGAATATTAATATTATTTTTATATAGGATCGTATAATTCTATGACTTTGGAAAATGACCGCTAGAAACATTTTCCATCCTTAAATTTTTATGAGACGATTTTAACCCTGAAAATCTTGTATATCCTATAACATTTGATAAGAACTGAATTAGTGTCTGAAACTACTTCCATTAGATCAGAATGATGGTTTCTCTTTCCGCTAAGTGGTCATAATAGAAAAACGAATTTACCATTAGAGAGATATGGCTGTTTGAAGTTTTACTTGATTTTGAATAGCTTAATGGGTAATTGGTGAGTTAATTGTTAGGCGCAAAACCCACTTCGGGATTAGCATGAGGTTGGGGCTGATGGGACTTCTCTCTATCATTTCACACTTCCCAAAAATAAAGAAAAACCTCTATTAACCATCTTTTAGCCAAAAAGTTACCATAATCCCTACCTTAATTAACCAAAATGCATTATTAGAAGAAGATTAGCGAGATTAGCACCTTGGATTGGAAATTTGCTGCTAGAAGACCACTTGGAGTTGCTTTTCATTCTTGGAGTTCATGCTTTCTAGGATTGCTACGGATTACTTTAGATTTAGGTGAGCAGTTTTAAACCTCTATTCACTAATTAGCCATAATATGATGTTTAATGATGTTTTCAAACCATTTTCAAACTCTAAAATATGTTTTAAACCTTCTTTAATCACATATGTAAATTTCAAATGATTTGGAATTTTGTAAAATTAGTGTACTTATGGATCACCTTTGTTCATGGTTCTACCTATAGATTTAGGTTTCATTTTAATATGTATGGATGCATGCTTGTTAGGATATATTATACGCAACGATTGTTTGAATGTGTGATGTTTGTTTAGTTAAAACACTGATCGAATGTCGATTTAGTTTTATGAACGAGTTATGGATCAGTATGGATCGATCGGCGATGATCCATAGGGTCAACTTGACCAAATCTTGGTGCACCGATATGGAGCAATAAGGAAGGCCTCATAAGACTACATCTCAAGTTTCAAGTCGTTTAGAGTTCATTTTTTGGAGTTATGGATGGGGTGGTGGTAGTTTAAAGGCTATTGATCGGTAGAAGATTGCTTTGGGGCGTGCTCGAGTCAAGGGATGGGTCGCTTCGAGTTTTGGGGAACTTGCTTCGAGTCGTGAATGATGGTGGATGAATTGTGGCGGGATGAGAAAATTCTAAGGCATGGATTAGTAGTACCCATGGATCGGTAGAGATCCGTGGGGGTTACTTGTTCTGTGCTAGACGTTGGTTCATGTGAGTAAAATGGGAGATTTTACTAAGTGAGGGGTCGGTGTCGATGGATCTGTACCGATCCATGGGGTACCAATCAGTAGAGGTAATGGATCGTTAGAGGATGACTTCACGTGGAGGAACATGGCCTAGTATGAGTTGAAGTGTGGGATCGGCAATGATAGATCGACGGCTATGGATCGACGATGGGGATAGTTGGAACTATTTCAAGTTCTTCCTGCGCTGGCTTAAAGACGTGATGGTGTTTACTTCGAGTGTTGGGTGCGTGTTCACCCGTAACTCGTGTCAAACCAAACACTTAGCCAAATATGGCTAAGGGAGGGCCCGTATCGAACCATAGGATTTAATGGCTATTTTGACGATGACAATGCACGGTGCGATGATGATGATTATATGATGGGAAGTGATGGCTTCGATGATGGATAGCTATACTTCAAGATGTAGAGTAAAGGACTATAAGTCAATTTGAGGGGACTGTTGGAGGAAGGTCAAGTGGCGAATGACAATATTCTGCTGATGATGATCATAGAGGGTTGTCCCAACCATGGCGACTTCAGGTCGGGAGCTGTAAGATCAGTTCTACGATAAGCTCTACTATTGATGATGTGCACAAAGGGATCGATGAAACACGAGGGTTCACAGGGTACTTGTAAAGCAATGGTAATATGGGTTACCCATTCGGACCATGACAGGTCCCGCTCTCTATGATGGGTGATCTAATCTACATGGCGGACGAACTTTAACCTAGGTCAGCCATGACACGCGATCTAGTTCCTGGCCTACTGAGTGGCATGGATTTGAGTACTAAGGAACCGGGACGTTGAGTAATCTTCGACCGTGATGGGTCGTTCAAGCTATCACATATCCAACGCAGTAAGTGAGTGAACGTGAGGATGGATGATGGACGATATGTTTGCTTATCAACTAAGGGATGTCATATAATGCCGATGATATTGATATAGACACTTTGACACCCTTAGTACTTTGATGTATAGTACATCCCGAATGACTATTATATAAAGTATCGTATATCTTGTGTATGTGCTAACTCTATGAATGCAGGGACATGTCGATATGATTCTTCATACCATTTGTCCTATTATAACGGTTTACTAGTATTTAGATTTTTCTACCGCTTACACTAGACCATTGTCTGGCTGGGGATTTTATGCTTTGCTTCCTACTATTATCGGTACTACTAAATGAGTCGATTAGGGATATCAGGTCTAGTAAGCACACTAACTAGACAGTGATGAGCAAGAGGCTATACTCTCCTATTTTATATTTAACTATTATTGTTTATTATTTAGTTGTGTAGCACAATGGAGCTTACTAGTGTTATTATATATTTAGAGACCATTTTCTATTTTCAGTTTATTATCAGTTGTATAAACTTTATCACTTTTGTTCTACAACTGTATGGATTTGAGTACTCTGATTGTATGGTTCATTCAGTTTTTTACTGTCTCGCCTATTTTATATCTGAGATGTTTACTATTATATTTTATTCGATGCACTATAGGTTCTGTGATGTTATTGTTTTAGTTTACCTTACAATCCTTGACTATCATCCTATATCGATCGAACACTAGTGCAGCACACTATACAGGTATAAATTGGTGTCGGAGGTGTAGGGTGTTCATCACATTTGGTATTGGGGCTTTAGTTACGTAGCTTAAAGGGATACCGTGTTCTAGTAGAGATAGGGTTGGAGTTCTCACCCTAGACTAGATCGAGAGTGTGTGTATATACGAGAGTGTGTAATTGTTATATATTTTGGTTTTCGAAACTATATTATAGTATATAGTATAACAGTCGCACTACACACATGAATACTACTTAAGAAGAATTCCTTATAGAGAGACCGATCGCCCTTATCACAGATTGAAGGTCGAGTCATCAAGTAAGGAATGCCACTAGGAACTCCATCTCTAGAGTTGTAGAGGAAGCTAACACGGGAGCTGCTTATCCTGATTTATGGACCATGTTCAATACCATGATGCAGAACATGCTAAAAAATGCTTAAGTAGCAATTCCAAATGCTGATGTTGATGTGGTGCTCCAATGTAGGTGCCCAGAGTCGATTTCGCTAAGCTGAACAAAGACTTTGCTAGTCATAGTGACAAATTATTCCAAGGAACAGAGTCAGTAATGAAGGTACATGATTGGCTTGATACCCACGAAAGGATCTCTAATGACTTAGTGCTGAATGATGCTATGAAAGGAAATTGGCTCCCCGACAGCTTCAAGGGCGAGCCATGAGCTGGTGGAATGCTATAAAGGTCGCTACTCTCGAGACTAGTTCATATGGGACCAGTTCAAAGCCAGATTCGAGGAAAAGCTTATACTGTTAGCTCAGAAGTCGGTTTTGTTTCGTATTTTGCAGACCTGAAGCAAGGGGATATGACTGTCTGTGAGAACGTTGCTAAGTTCGACACTTTGTCGAAATACAGGATGTCCTTCATCGATACTCTATTAAAGAAGAATGAGAAGTTTATCATCGGCTTGGATGATTACTTGGGAGAGAAGCTCAAGGGCCACATTAATGAAACTTTTGAGATGGGCCTTGGGTTGTGAGAGTCTTTATCCAAAGCCGAGAGCAATTATTACTAAAGACGAGCAAAAGCCATAATTGGGCAGGGGAGGTAAGAAGAAGTAGAACAATAAGAGGAAGCAGTTTTAGAACAAAGGTGGCCAAATGAAGAGCAAGCCAACTCTGACTTGCTACAACTTCTTAGAGAAGGGTCACTGTAGTCGAGACAACAAAGTTGAGAAAAAAATACTACAGTTGTAACAAGCTTTGGCTCGTTCAGAAAGATTGTCTCGAGCCATTGAAACAGGAACAAGTAGTGAAAGTGTATGCTGTTAATGTCGTTGCGACTTCATCGAATGCTCCATCAACGAAATAAAAGAGGAAAGGCATCATTATTCAAGGTATGCTTTCCATTTATGATGTTCCCATATGAGTTTTGTTTGATATCATGGCTTCACGTTCCTTTATATCTAGCGACTTAACGGATATATTGGGATTGAGACCCGAAATTGTTGACCGACCTTTGATTGTGACAAACCTGGTTGGAGGCTCCACTAGCCTGTGTATGGTTTGTCGTGGTATGGTCTTATCGGGTCATGGATGTTCTTTTAATTGTGATAGCTTTGTTTTGGGTTTCGTTGGGTTTGGTATTATTCTAGGTATGGACTGCTTCATAGATATGGAGTAATGGTGGATTGTAAGAAGTCATTGGTGACGATAGGGGTAGATGATGGGCGGACGGTAATGTTAGGCTACCTACTAGGATATAAGGTGATGGTAGCTTTATATATTCCCTTCGATATCCCACACGATGAGTTGTCATCAATGCCTATTACCAGGGAGTATCCGGACGTATTCGAGGAGGTGACCGGACTTCCGCCACACAAAGAAATCGATTTCTGTATTGATTTTGTTAAAGAAGCCAAACTGATTGTGATCCTTTTGAGGAGGATGGCACCTAAAGAGCAGAGAGAGCTCGAGGTGTAAGTGAATGACTTATTGGGATGAGGGTTCATTTGCAGAAGTATATCTAAGTGGGGAGCACTGGTAGTATTCGCCAGGAAGGCGGATGGTTATCTTTGATTGTGTGTTGACTGCTGCGAGCTGAATAAAATGACGAGGAAGAACATGTATCCACTCCCACGTATTAATGACTTATTCAATCAGCTTCATGGTGCTAGAGTGTTTTCTCAGTTGGACCTGCGATGGGATTTTACCAACTGAAAGCAGCGGAGGAGAGCGTGTCGATTACAGCGTTTCGTATGCCATTAGATTTCTATGAGTGGTTGGTTATGTCGTTCGGTCTAATTAATGTACCGGTATACTTTGTTGATCTCATGAACCGTGTTTTCAGGAGGTCAACTAAATAAATTCATGCTTGTATTCATCGTTGATATCCTTTTCTATTCACAGACAGAGAAAAAACACAAGACACATTTGAGGATCTTGCTTTAGGTGTTGAGAGAGCACCGACTAAAAGCAAAGTTTTCAAAGTGTCACTTCTAGAGGAGAGAAGTTTTATTGGGTCATGTTGTTTCTGAGTAGGGCACTGTCGTGGACCCTTCAAAAGTTGCAATAGTTCAAGATTGGACTGGACCCAAAAATGCTATGGATGTAAGAAGTTTCACAGTGTTAGCTGAAAATTATAGACGATTCATGCTGGACTTCTCCAATGTAGCTGCACCATTGACTCAGTTGACGAAAAAGAATTGGACTTTACTTGGGATGCGAGGTGTGAACATGCATTTGTGAGTCTGAAGGAAAAGTTGATGAGTGCACCAGTATTGACCGTTCTGAGTAGGAATGAAGAGATGACGATATACACTACTACTTGTGGTACCGGACTGGACGCGGTATTGATGTAGAGGGGCAAAGTTGTTGTGTATGCTAGTCCACAACTGAGACTACATGAGAAGAAACACCTGACCTATGATTTAGAGTTAGCAGCGATCGTATTTGCGCTAAAGATTTGAAGGCATTATCTTTTAGGAGCGAGGTTCGAGTTGCTCACTAACCATAAATCATTGAAGTAACTCATTTCGCAGAAGGATCTTAACCTTCATCAGCAAATATGGTTAGAGATCCTAGCTTCATGTGGCTTTGATATTGCATATACATTGGGAAAAGTGAATGCAGTTGATGATGCATTGAGTAGGAGACATGCCAGCTTAGGAGCTATGTTCCTAGAGTGGATGCAGTTAGCGTATATTGCTGGCTATGATTTCTGAACAAGATGCGAGCTAGAGCAAGAGATATTGGAGAGCTTAACTATCAAGCCTACTCTGATTGAGTGTATTGGTAATAGTCAAAGGCACGACACCAGATTAGCTGAGATCATTTCTAAGATTGAAGCTAGAGTAGAGTTTGAAGAGATGAGACAGTACACACTTGACTGAGATAGTTGCTCCGTAAAGATGGGAAAATGTTCTTGATGTCGATGGGATGAGATGCTACCAGAGAGCCATCATTCGAAATTGACTATCCATCTCGGCGGTAATAAGATATACCGTGATATGAAGCAAACTGAATATTAGGAAGCAATGAAGAAAGACATTGGTACATTCATCTCAAAATTCATGAACTACAAGTTGGTTAAGGCAGAGCAAAAGAGGCCTAGTGATTTGATGCAACAACTTGAAGTTATCGAGTGGAAATGGGAGCAACTATCGATGGATTGCTAAGGACTAGAGCAGGGTACGATTGCATTTGGGTCATAATCGATCGATTGACCAAGAGCGCCATATTTATACCCATCAAGTCAAGTAAAATAGAGCCAAACTGGCTGAATTGTATGTGAAGTGGATTGTACAATTCCTTGGTGTAAAAAAAAGCATTGTGGGTGACCGAGACCTGTTTCTCACTAGTAGGTTTTGGAAGTGCTTACAAGAGGCATTGGGGATAGAGCTGCATCTGAGTACGGCTTATCACCCTCAGACTGATGACCAAACTGAGAGGGTGAATCGTATCTTAGAGAATCTATTATTGGTTTGTATACCCAACGTTGGAGGCTTGTGGGATGATCATTAACATCTTGCTGAATTCGCAGACAATGGTAGTTATCAATCCAACATTGCTATAGCACCATTCGAAGCATTGTATAGCCAACCATGCAACTCTCCTTCTTGTTGGTGGGAAGTGGGTGAAAAACTGATACTTGGGCCGGATATGATTAGAGAAACATTGGAGAAGATCGAGATCATTCGGCAATGGATGAAAGCTACTCAAGACATACATAAGAGCTACACTGATAAGAGACGTAGAGATCTAGAGTTCTCTGTCGGCAATATGTTATTTGTCAAGATCTCTCCATTGAAGAATGTAATTTGATTTGGTAGTAAAGGGAAGTTGGTACCAAGATTCATAGGTCCTTTTTTGGTATTAGAGAGGATTAGGAACCTTGCTAACATAGTCGACTTACCTCAAGGAATGAGGGAAGTACATAATGTTTCCACGTTTCTCACTCATGGAAATTTTTGCATGACTCGGGCTTAACTATCACACCAGATCAGCTAGATGATATCGAGCACTACAACAAATATACCCTATTACAACATCAAAAAAACGTTGTAATGTGGGTTTTACAACGTTTTTACAGAAGTAGTATTATGTCAGTTGTAATAGGGTCGATATCTTTTACAATGTTTTTTAGATGTTGTAAAAAACGTTGTAATAGTAACAAACAACAACTATTTTTAGTTGTAGCAAAATGTGTTTTACAACTTTTTTTAAAGTTGCAGAATATTTTTACAATATTTTTTAAATGTTGCAAAATATATACAACTTTTTATAAAAAAATTAAATAAATATTTTACATATCCTAAATAATAAAATAAACTAAAATTTCATAAATAGAAATACATAAAATTTGTCGATTCAAATATATAGAATTCGTTAATTCAAATAATAACACTGTACATATAATATACCATTCATTTTACATACAACATGCAAACAACGATGCAACAACACTCACAGTATACCACATCCAGCACTAACAAAACAATCTTACATTAAACCATGCAACACCCAATGTGCCTGCAATCTCCATCACCTGAGATTGAAAGTATATGCATGTCAACATGTGTTATAATAATTTTTTTACATGACTAAAATATGCATCAACATGCATAACAATATTGATAAACAGAAGTAGCTTACTGGCAACGATATTGAAATCTATATGCATAATAATACTGATAATAACAATATTCAAAGGGTGATTGAAATTGTAATTCAAGCATAACACTTTTAACACTAAATATGCATAAAAAAGTAAAAAACCAACAAGTTTTTTATATAATTAATATACCATTAACTTGTTGGAAACAAAAGAAATAACCAAAATATGCATCAACCTTAAATTCTGACATTCCAAGCAACAATATCTCTCTCACCCATTTCGTCGAACACCAAGCTAGCATTCCAAACACAGTCGCACCTCCCTTCCGACCCTCTACACCCTCGACCACCTCTCTACGCTGACTTCAACACCATCGGCCGCTCAAACCAATCGAACCCAGCACAACATTCCATGCCTAAGTGTAGAAGTCGAGAACATGGCTAGGGTTTTTGTAATTTTGGAAGAGTATGAATAAAATTTTGGAAGAGGAGTTTTGGACGGAGGAGTGGAGGACGGAGATAGCTGATGAGGGAGAAGGAAGGGTAAGGAGTTCGTTTTATTTTAGCACGTTCGGAGATGATGGGAAAAAAAGTAATGGGGGAGTGCGTTTTCCTATGATGAATGGAGGGAAAAGGCCAAAATGTTATATTAGAGCCAACATTTGAAGAATGGAGCCAAAAGTTATGGAGCCAATATTTAAGAAATGGAGCCAACGGTTGAAGAATGGAGTCAAATACTACTTCTAAATTATTAAAGTTTACTTATTAACTAATAAAAATTAATTATTAAGTAGTAAATATTAGTTATTAATTCTTAATTATTCATTAGTAATTATTAATTATTTGATGATAAATATTAATTATTATTATTAATTACTAATAGTAATAACTTAGTATTTATTATTAATTATTTGATAGTAATTGTTTATTATTAATTATTAAAGATTAAACATTTCTTCTTAATTATTGATTATTATTTATTAATTATCAATTATTAATCATTAAATATAATTAGTGCAAATTTACCTTATTGAATTCTAGAATTTTTGTTTTTGAATTGTAGAAAAAATACTTATTGATTTTATCATTTAATATATTTATTAGTTATCAAAAGTAAAAAATAATTGTTGAATATAGGTTCTATTTGGTAATTATAAATTATATATTAATAATCAATGGTGGAAAATCATGAGTAAAACTACTTTTAAAAAAGTGTACTTAATTAATATTTAGTAGGAAAAATCAACGTTTTTACAACATTTTTATAGACTTGTTAAAAGGCCACTGTGACAATGTTTACAAAGAGTGTTGTAAAAAAATAATTTTCAACAATATTTTAGGATAAAATGTTGTAAAAAGTCATGTTTTACAACGTTTTTTAAAAAACGTTGTAAAAAGGATGCTCTTTACAATGTTTTTTTTTCTAAAAACGTTGTAAAACAGATGCTCTTTACAACGTTTTTTCAAAAAACGTTGTAAAAGAGACATTTACAACGTTTTTTATACAAACGTCGTAAAAAACGTTGTAAAAGGTTGTATTTGTTCTAGTGGAGATTGAACCAGAGACTTCAAGACCTTGTAGGCCTATTTGTATCATTGGACGTGATACGAAGTAGCTTAGGAGGAAGACAGTGAAATTGGTGAAGGTTCAGTGGAGCGAAAGCGAAGGCGATTGCACTTAGAGGACAGAGGAGAGCATTAGGATAGCTTATCCAGAGCTTTTTACCTAGTGATACCTTTTGTCTATACCATTTACTTTCACTTGTAATATCATGAAGTATATCTTAGTATAGTATCCTACATGCCAGGATAGGCATAGATGTTACCTTTTTCATCTATTGTTGTATGCATGTTTGATGTGTGATGGTTGCCTATGCTTGTGTACAATTGTTGGGCATGCAAGATGACTTTGTTGATTTTTGGTTGGGATTTCGGGGGCAAGATGCCTAAAGATGGGAGAGTGTAATGACCCGTATTCTACGTATCGGAGGATCGTAGAATATTAATAATTTTTATATAAGGTTATACGATACTATGACTTTTGATAATGACTACTAGAGACATTTTCTGTTGGATCATAGGTTTTGATTGCTGACATGAAACAAAAATTCACGAATCTACATGGTGTTTTGAAAAATAATTTTGAGGCTCTTAAAGATTTTCTAGATGAACAAAATATCATATTTGAAAAAGAAAAAGAAATTTTTTCAAAAGAAATTACGGATTTGAAAAGACAAAATGATTTATTGCAATCATCTTTAGATAATTCAGAATCTCGAATTTTTCTTCTCGAAAATGAGAACTGTACGTTAAAAAAGGAGAATTCTGAATTAAACAAGCAAATTGATATTTTGAAAAATAGTGATATTTCTTTTGAAAATAATAATTGTGACTTTAAAGCTAAATTTGATAAACTTAACACTGAAGTCACAAAATTTAATAAAGGTCAAAACGATTTAAACATGATTTTATCCAGTTCTAGACCTTTACATGATAAAAGTGGTTTAGGATATAATAAAACTGATCGTAGAAATAGCACTAGATACGCTTTCATGTATAGTAAAAATGTTAGTGCTAGTACTAAATTTCGAGTAAAGTCTAAATCCAATTTTAATAGAAATTCAAATACTGCTATGACCAATAATGTTTATAATTTCTCTAGAAGTACAAAATCATTGACGGGAAATATGAATAAAAATTATCTAAGTATTTGGGTTCTTGTTAATTGGAAAAATAGGGAAAAATACATTGATGATTATTTTGATATGGTAGTTAATAATGAAAATTATATTTATAAAGGTTCTACCGCACCTGAATGGGTATGGTTTCCAAAAAATTAGGAAACTATAAGAACCTTAGGTATCGCATGCTTTAAATGTTAATTTTTTTGATACCTTACATTATAAGTAGTAGTTATTTTGTTTTATATTGTTTTATGTTAACACTTATGTGGAATATAATTTATGTCATCATATAAACTCTCCTTTTTGTCGATGACAAAGGGGGAGAAAGATATTGCTCTAACAATATTTGCAGGAATAAACGATGCAAGCATAGATTAAGGGGGAGAAAAGATTAATTATTTATAGAAATATATAACATAGATTCAGGGGGAGAAATCTATAAGCCAACAAAGCTTGTCGAAGATTCGTCCGTAGCAAATGGAGTTGTCATCATCAAAAAGGGGGAGAATATTGGATCATAGGTTTTGATTGCTGACATGAAACAAAAATTCACGAATCTACGACTACGATAACATCCAGACTCATCGGCTCAATATATGGTTTGTATAGTTAACAAGAGTCATCAAATGAGTATATAAAGTCTAGTTTAGTGCTTTGTTAAAATCTTTCCTCAAGAATCATCATTCACATAAACTTGCATGCATATTTTAATCAAAATCAAGTTTTCAAAAAATGCATGGAGCGAGGCTCGAACCCTGGTCACTAGTTTGGAAGGCAAGTACTCTAACCAAATGAGCTACTATAGTTTTTGCTTAACAACAGAATTCAGTCGACTGAATAACCTGAGTCAGTCGACTGAATCTGTGCAGTTTAACATATACATGCATGTTTTTAAATTCAGTCGACTGAATAATCTGAGTCAGTCGATTGAATCTGAACCTGAGAGTTTACACTCTGTAATCAGTCGACTGACTCAGACTATTCAGTCGACTGAATTCTACAACAGTCATTTTTTTGTGAAAAGTCACTTCCTCTTTTCAATAGCCTTCTTCCTCCCCAAGGGTTGCAACCATTGCTATTCGCAGTGAACTCTTCACCAGCAGTTGCAACTCCTTAACTACTATATATATGCATGAATTTCAAGATCAAATCACTTGACTAACTTCACTTACTTGCTTATACTTGAATCATATTTTCTGAATTAACTACTCTCTTGAATTCATACATTCATTGCTTACGTATTCATTTCCATATTCTTCAAGCAATTTGAAACTTCCTAATCTTCATATACACACAACTACACACATCATACTTGAGGAAAAGATTATAGGAAGGGTGTACTACAAGTGACAAATCCGTGTTATTAGAACACACAAAGTCAAAACAATCTTTTGTATTTGTTGAAGTCCTGTTCTGCTGCTCAGGCGTGTGAAGTCCTCTTCGGCTGCTGAGGCGAAATCCTGTTCTGCTGCTCAGGTCCTTGTTCGGCTGCTCAAGGGTTGTATATACCTGTTCCTCCGGGTTAAGTGAGGGTTATTAGTGAAATTCCAGAAGGAGTCTGGGACTGGACGTAGGACGGTGCTCCGAACCAGTATAAAAATCTCTGGTGTCATTTTACTATACTGCTTTTATATTCCGCACTATTTACCTTATAATTATCATCACTACACTCTGTATTATCATATATCCATATTACACGATCCATAGCGCACTTTCATTTGGTATCGGAGCCTGGTATTCTATCGATCGTCACAACATCATAGAATAATGGCCAGAAAAAGATCCGGTCGAAATACAGCAAGCAAAAAACCTGAAACTATCAGAGCAACGACCAATGACGACTGTAAAAAGGTACATTCTGATTTACAAATTTCAGTAAGTGGTAATAATGAATTAATTAGTTTATGCGATAAAATCTCAAAGCACAATTTTCTTATTTTAGAAAAGATGAAATCAATCAAACTTGAAAATGAGAAATTGAAAAATGAGAAATTAGATTTAGAAAATCAACATGGTGTTTTGAAAAATAATTTTGAGGCTCTTAAAGATTTTCTAGATGAACAAAATATCATATTTGAAAAAGAAAAAGAAATTTTTTCAAAAGAAATTACGGATTTGAAAAGACAAAATGATTTATTACAATCATCTTTAGATAATTCAGAATCTCGAATTTTTCTTCTCGAAAATGAGAACTGTACGTTAAAAAAGGAGAATTCTGAATTAAACAAGCAAATTGATATTTTGAAAAATAGTGATATTTCTTTTGAAAATAATAATTGTGACTTTAAAGCTAAATTTGATAAACTTAACACTGAAGTCACAAAATTTAATAAAGGTCAAAACGATTTAAACATGATTTTATCCAGTTCTAGACCTTTACATGATAAAAGTGGTTTAGGATATAATAAAACTGATCGTAGAAATAGCACTAGATACGCTTTCATGTATAGTAAAAATGTTAGTGCTAGTACTAAATTTCGAGTAAAGTCTAAATCCAATTTTAATAGAAATTCAAATACTGCTATGACCAATAATGTTTATAATTTCTCTAGAAGTACAAAATCATTGACGGGAAATATGAATAAAAATTATCTAAGTATTTGGGTTCTTGTTAATTGGAAAAATAGGGAAAAATACATTGATGATTATTTTGATATGGTAGTTAATAATGAAAATTATATTTATAAAGGTTCTACCGCACCTGAATGGGTATGGTTTCCAAAAAATTAGGAAACTATAAGAACCTTAGGTATCGCATGCTTTAAATGTTAATTTTTTTGATACCTTACATTATAAGTAGTAGTTATTTTGTTTTATATTGTTTTATGTTAACACTTATGTGGAATATAATTTATGTCATCATATAAACTCTCCTTTTTGTCGATGACAAAGGGGGAGAAAGATATTGCTCTAACAATATTTGCAGGAATAAACGATGCAAGCATAGATTAAGGGGGAGAAAAGATTAATTATTTATAGAAATATATAACATAGATTCAGGGGGAGAAATCTATAAGCCAACAAAGCTTGTCGAAGATTCGTCCGTAGCAAATGGAGTTGTCATCATCAAAAAGGGGGAGAATATTGGATCATAGGTTTTGATTGCTGACATGAAACAAAAATTCACGAATCTACGACTACGATAACATCCAGACTCATCGGCTCAATATATGGTTTGTATAGTTAACAAGAGTCATCAAATGAGTATATAAAGTCTAGTTTAGTGCTTTGTTAAAATCTTTCCTCAAGAATCATCATTCACATAAACTTGCATGCATATTTTAATCAAAATCAAGTTTTCAAAAAATGCATGGAGCGAGGCTCGAACCCTGGTCACTAGTTTGGAAGGCAAGTACTCTAACCAAATGAGCTACTATAGTTTTTGCTTAACAACAGAATTCAGTCGACTGAATAAACTGAGTCAGTCGACTGAATCTGTGCAGTTTAACATATACATGCATGTTTTTAAATTCAGTCGACTGAATAATCTGAGTCAGTCGACTGAATCTGAACCTGAGAGTTTACACTCTGTAATCAGTCGACTGACTCAGACTATTCAGTCGACTGAATTCTACAACAGTCATTTTTTTGTGAAAAGTCACTTCCTCTTTTCAATAGCCTTCATCCTCCCCAAGGGTTGCAACCATTGCTATTCGCAGTGAACTCTTCACCAGCAGTTGCAACTCCTTAACTACTATATATATGCATGAATTTCAAGATCAAATCACTTGACTAACTTCACTTACTTGCTTATACTTGAATCATATTTTCTGAATTAACTACTCTCTTGAATTCATACATTCATTGCTTACATATTCATTTCCATATTCTTCAAGAAATTTGAAACTTCCTAATCTTCATACACACAACTACACACATCATACTTGAGGAAAAGATTATAGGAAGGGTGTACTACAAGTGACAAATCCGTGTTATTAGAACACACAAAGTCAAAACAATCTTTTGTATTTGTTGAAGTCCTGTTCTGCTGCTCAGGCGTGTGAAGTCCTCTTCGGCTGCTGAGGCAAAATCCTGTTCTGCTGCTCAGGTCCTTGTTCGGCTGCTCAAGGGTTGTATATACCTGTTCCTCCGGGTTAAGTGAGGGTTATTAGTGAAATTCCAGAAGGAGTCTGGGACTGGACGTAGGACGGTGCTCTGAACCAGTATAAAAATCTCTGGTGTCATTTTACTATACTGCTTTTATATTCCGCACTATTTACCTTATAATTATCATCACTACACTCTGTATTATCATATATCCATATTACACGATCCATAGCGCACTTTCATTTTCCATCCTTAAAATTTTTATTAAACGATTTTGACCCTGGAAATCTTATATGGCATATAACTTTTTATAGGAGCTGAATTGGGGTCTGAAACCACTTTCAAAATTTCTAAATGATAGTTTCCCTTTTCGTAGAGAGGTCATAATAGGATAACAGATTAACTGTTAGGGGGAATATGGCAGTTTGAAGTTTCACTTGATTTTGAACAGCTTAATGGATAACTAGTGAGTTAATGGTTAGGCCCAAAGCCCATTTTAGGATTAGAATGACGTTGGTCCTGAAGGGACTCTCTCCATTATTTCACACTTCCCAAAAATAGATAAAAACCCCCATTAACCATCTTTTAGCAAAAATGTAACCATAATCCTTATTTTAATTAGCCAAAACGTGTCATTAGAGGAAGATTAGCAAGATTAGCACATTGTCATAATTAATTAAGGGTTAAGTAAGCAGGATTTATAGAATGAAGTAATTAATTTAATTTATGTTAAATTAATTAGAGATGGTATAAATCATTTCTTATGGATGGTTGAATAGTATTGAATGCTTTGCATTGTTTGATATCTCTGATGAGATATGTGGTGATCTATGATATGGATGTTTTGGTTGAATGATAATGTGAATTATCTATTTGTGATAATAGTGTAGATTATCTATTGTGATATTGTGAATTATCTATCTATGTGTATATAGATAATTGAATTGAATTGTTTTAACTTTAAAACAACTTGGCCTTAAAAGATACGTTTTGGATTTCGATGAGACCGGGATCGGGTTTCCAGATTTGGATATCCGAAAACCACATCGATCCAAATTAACGATAGGTCGTGAATCTCAGTGAAGGTGAAGATTCAGAGTGCAAGGGTTATTGTCGTTAACTCTGAGGGTGATTCCAAAATGAGTGTAACGAGATAATGCCTTCGGTTTCGTTCGAACCCGGAACGAACTTGTATGGATTAAATGCTTTCAGAACATCGTCAGGTGGACGATGAGCATTCTAAGTGATGTGTTCTGATTAAAGGTAATCGTAGCCTCAAGCCTCATCTACTGGGAATGGCTAAAACAGGGGAGGTGCAGCAAGGCTTCGTGGGTAGCGCCCACTGAGAGTAAGGTCATCCCTGTCTAGATGTCCCTTTTTATTTCGGCTTAGTGGTGCGGTTGCTGATCACAACCGTGGGGTGATTTTATTCGGAATTATCCAGTAAGGGATGGTTCCGACTTTGTGTTGCAGGGGAGGGGCGTACTCCTCGGTACGGTGATCTAGGCCACATACTATGACGGGCGGTACCCCAGTAGCCCTGCCATTGTATGGAAATCCAACTTCCAATAAGTGATCTCGGACTTGATTGTATAACCCACTTTGTGGCTAGTATGCTGGAATTTAATAATGTAACAATTTCAGCTATATGAGTATTTATTTGAAAACCCTAGACCCTATTATAATATAATCGGATTTTCTATCAAATGTTTTAGTTAGCGTAAGCTAAAAACTTTTCCATGTTTATGTGTGGGAAGTCTTACGTGATACCTTTGTTTTCAAAAGGTTTTGAAGTTAAGCAACTTTAACCCGTTTACTCACACCAGACCCATGTCTGACCTAAGTGTTTATTTTCTGTTTTATTAAACTCTTGGGTACTCAAATTTTTACGAGTAGCCAAGGGATTCAGGTTAGCTTTGACGAATCTATGGAGGAGATATGGAGCAGGAGGCTTTAGCATTCGTAGATATATAGTGTTCCGATGTGTTGGTTTCTCTGAGTCTTTTGTTTGAGTTATATCTTGAGTTGTATAATAGACAGAAATTTATAACTGTCTATTTTATGTTGTATAAGCTGTGTAACTCTAATTATGTAAAGACTATGTAATAGTTATGTGATATATTATATTTTGTTCCGTTTCCACTGTTAAGATTATGTTGTTATTTCTTTCTCTCTTCTCTTATTTTCTCTTTTCTATCCCTTTCTTTCTTATTAATGATGCGTCATTCTGTGGAATGAATGGCTGGTCGTTACAGTGTATCTGTCGAGACTGTAGACCTAATACTGTCTCGAATGAGCAGAAGCAGGTGATGGTATCTTGGCAACTCAGGAAGTAGTAGCTGCGTGGTGAGACGCGGTGACTATGGATGCTTCCGAAGATGTTTCTTCTGGAGCAAAGTTTAAAGAAGTATGTCTGCATCGGTGATGAGACTAAGTTTCAGTAGGATGTTTGTGTTTGGTTTGAGGCCCGAGTTTCTTGAGGAGTGTCTGCCCATCTCAAGGCTCTGTGTGGGATTGGTTGATATAGTTTTGATGATCAAGGAGTTTTGGATAAGAAGTCTTTGGCGTCAGTGGCAGCATTGCAGCTCGAAGTGTTTTGTGTGCCAGCAGGAAGATCTTTTGGCTAAGCAGTTTTTCTAGAGGTGGAGTCCAGAAGCAGCAGAGTGGATCCATTTCTTCGATGGATTGGTTAGTTAGGCATAAGCTCTTCTGATTTGTGAAGAGAGAAAAATATCTTTGGAAATTAGGCCGGGTTGATCGCAAAAGTGACTTGCGATAGTTTGAGTGTTCTCTTGGGTTATTGGAGATTGAGTTTTCATATCAACTAAGATTCCAGTATTGATACTCGGGGTTCAGCATTAGTAGAAGGATGTCTCATAGAGAAGAAATTGGTGAAGCAGCTCAGGATTCCTTGGAGAGGGATTGATCACACCTAGTTTTCTGGAGGGGATTCTGCTGGGTGTTTCTGACCAAATGGAATGGTTCACTAAGATTTTATGGGTCTGATGAACAGTGTATGGATCAAGTTTGTGCTCAAGTTCTCCGATGCAATTCTCATATATTCCAGATAGGAGAAGTAGTTCGAAGTAGATAACTTACATTATCACAATTTATTCAAAGCATCTCATATCACAGAACATCACAATCACATATCAGATATGTCAAATAATCCAAGGCATTCAATATTATTCAATCATCCATAAGCAAGATTGATCATCCATACCATTCCTAATTAATTTAATTAACCACCATTGAATTAAATTAATTACTTTAATTACTCTTAAATCCTGCTTACTTAACATTAATTAATTATAAGCCAATTAATTAATCAATCTCTAATTATCCACCTTAATTAATCACCTTTGATTAATTGTCCTTTAATTACATTAAGTAATTAGCCTTAAATTAATTACATAAATTAATTATCCTTTAACCATTCTTATTAATTAACCTTTAATTATCCTCATTAATTAATCATATTATTATCTTTATTCTGATAACACTTCTATAAATTCAAGATTAGCAACTGTAACGACCCGCCATTCATTTCTTTAGTTTTGATTAGGGAAGAAAGAAATGAAGAGGAGAAAACAAATGTATTTAAAATGGCTAAATTGATAAATTTAAAAATTAAAAGAAAAACAAATTCTTGACATTTGTCATCTCCCTATATTAACATGTTAACACATGTGCTTAGATGGTTTTACTAATTTACACATATGATTTTACATGCAAAAATGAATTTATAAATGGATAAAGCTTTTATTAATAAATCCTAATAACTATATACTTATTCAAATTTATATAAATAATAATTCTTTTTAAAAGAAATAAAATAAACACTATACTTGTACAAAAAATCATTTTTGTCATACTTTTAAAATCCAAATATAAATTTAATTCAATTTTTAAATACAATTTAAAAATCAATTTAAACAATTTACACTTAACAATTTAAAACCATATATTATTACATAGCCTTTTAAAAGCTTAATATAAAATCAAATTTCCAAATTACCAAAATATATTAGAATTTGAAAATTATGTTTTATTTTGTTAAATTCAATCCAAAGCTTTTCTATTTACAATATATACAATTATATATACATTATAAATAGAAAACGCTTTAATTAGCTTTTAAAAGATAAATATTTACCAATTAAATATTTTTTTACAGAAGATTGTTAAACCAAATTAAATCTTTAATAAGATTATTAAATTACCTTTGTTTTAAATTTCGTATTGGAGATTTGCTACTAGAAGACCATTTGGAGCTGCTGTTCATTCTTGGGATTCATGCTTTCTGGGATTGCATTGGACTTATGTGAGTGTTTTAAGCCTCTACTCACTAATTAGATAATATATGATGTTTAATGATGCTTTTAAACAATTTTCAAACTTTAAAATATGTTTTAAACCTTCTTTAATCACACATGTAAATTTCAAATGATTTGGAAATGATTCGTAAAACTACCGTTCTTATGGATCTTCCTTGTTCTTATGGTTCTACCTTTAGATTTAGGCTTCATTTTGATATGCATGGATGTATGCTTGTGAGGATATATAATATGTAATGATTGCTTGAACGTGTGATATTTATTTGGTTGAAAACATCGATCAAATGGTTATTAGTTTTAGGAACGAATTATAGATCGGTATGGATCGATCGGTGATGATCCATAGAATCAACTTGACCCAAACTTGATGCCGTCGATATTGGCAACAAGGAAGGCCACATAAGACTATGTTCCAAGTTTCAAGGCGTTTGGATTTCGTTTGCTCAAGTTATAGATGGGTTTGTGGTGGATTTATGGTCATCAATCTGGTGAAGTCTTTGGGACGTGCTTGAGTCAAGGGATGGGTCACTTTGAGTTTTGGGGAACTTGCTTTGAGTCGCGAATGATAGTGGATGGATTGCATGGGGATGAGAAAATCTAAGGCATGGATCAGTAGTACCCATGGATTGGTAGCGATCCATGAGGGTTACTTATACTGTGCTAGAAGTCTGTTCAAGTGAGAAAAATGGGAGATTTAACTAAGTGAGGGGTCGGTGGCCATAGATCTATGCCGATCCATGGGGTATCGATCGGTAGAGGTAATGGATCGTTGGAGTAGGACTTCAGGTGGAGGAGCATGGCCTAGTTTGAGTTGAAGTGTGGGATCAGCAATGATGGATCAGTGATGAAGAGTTGGAGCTACTTCGATCCTATGCTTGCTTCAACATGTGATGGTGTTTGCTTCAAGTGTTGGGTGCGTATTCACCTTGAACTCATGTTAAACAAAACACTTAGCCAAATATAGCTAAAGGATGGGTCACTACCGAACCATAGGGTTCGGTGGTGATTTCAATGATGATGATGCATGATGTGATGATGATGTTGATTAAATGATGGGGAGTGATTGCTTCAACGATGGATAGCTATACTTTGAGACGCATAATAGAGGGCTATTAGTCAATTTGAGGGGACTGTTGGAGGAAGGTTATGGGATGATGAATGATGATATTCAACTGATGATGATTGTAGAGGGCAGTCCCAACCGCGGTGACTTCATGATGGGAGTCATAAGATCCGTTGCAGGATGAGCTTTGCTATTGATGGCGTATGTAAAGGGATCGTCGAAACTCGAGGGTTTGGAGCATACTCGTAAGGCAAGGATAATATGAGGTACCCATTCAGACTATGATTGGTCCTGATCTCCATGACGGGCGATCTGATCTCCATGACAATGATCTTTATCCTGGATCAATCATGATGGGCGATGTAATTCCTGGACAATTAAGTGGAATGGATTCAAGTACCGAGGAATCTGGACGATGAGTAGTCTTTGACCATGATGGGTTGTTCGAGTTATCACACACCCAGTGCACTAAGTGATTGAAATGAGGATGGATGATGGATGCTACGTTTGCTTTGATTGCTTATCAACTAAGGGATGTCACATGATGCCGATGTTGTCGATATAGACATTTAGACACCCTTAGTATTTGGTGTATAGTACACCTTTGATGACAATGTTGTAGAGTAGCGTATATCTTATGTATGTGCTAACTCTGTGGATGCAGAGACAGGTCAAGTATGATTCTCCATACCATTTGTCCTTTTATAGTGGTTTATTAGTATTTAGAGATTTTCTACCGCTCAAACCAGACTGTTGTATGACTCGGGAATTTTGCTTAGCTTCCTATTATTCTAGGTACTTTTAAATAAGTATATTAGGGATATCAGGTCTGGTGAGCATATGAAACTGGACAAGTTACGAGTAGGAGGTTACACTCTCGTATTCTATATTTGACTATTATTATTTATGATTCCCTGGTGCAACACTATGGAGCTTACTAGTGTTATTATATTTTTAGAGACAATTGTCTATGTTGAGTTTATTATCAGTTGTATAAACTCTATCATTTATGTTGTATAGCTGTATGGATACGAGTACTCTGATTCAGTGGTTCATTCAGTTATTTACTGTCTAGTCTGTTTTATATCCAAGATGTTTACTATTATATTTTATTTGATGCACTATGAGATATACGACAGGTTCAGTGACATGATTGTTTTACTTTACCTTACTACCCTTGACTATCATCTTACATTGACCGAGCACTGCTACAGCGCACTATATTGGTATGATTGGGTGCCGGAGGTGTAGGGCGGTCATCACACATGGCAATTAATTTTCAAGTCTTGGCTCGGGAATTATTGAAAATTATTTAAGTCTATGGATCCAACAAAGTTATTAAAGGAAGTGTGAGTAGCACCAGCTGAGCTGATGGTCAATGTTTCGGTCGATATGGATGATCCTACTCGGGTCTTTAAGACCAAATCTCAGCTCAGCATCGAGTTAAGGAGGGAATTGGTCGGTTTTCTCTAAGTAAACTTGAATGTTTTTGCTTAGACCCATTCAGACATGTGCAGGATATCATTAGAGATAGCGTGTCACGCACTAAATCTGGACCCAAAATGACACCAAGTAAAACATAAGATACGTATTCCGAGTCCGTAGCGATCCACTGTGTTGAAGGAGTAAGTGGATAATTTAGAGGCAAATGGCTTCATCCACGATGCTTTTTTACCATGAGTGGGTATCGAACCCCGTGTTGGTTAAGAAAGAAAATGGTAAGTGGAAGACGTGCATTGATTACTCAGACCCGAACAAAGCATTCCCGAAGGATAGCTTCCCGTTGCCCAGAATCGACCAATTAGTAGATAGGACCGTTGGAAACGAGTTACTTTCTTTCATGGATCCTTACTCTGGCTATAAGCCGATATCGATGCATATTCTAGATCAGGAGCACACTAGTTTTATAACTGATTTGGGACTGTATTGCTATCGAATGATGCAATTTGGTCTGAAGAACACTGGAGCTACTTACCAGAGATTGGTTAATTCCATGTTCAAGGACCAGATCGGACAAACAATGGAAGTGTATATGGATGATATTCTCATGAAGTACAATTATCAACGAACCACCTGGATGATCCTTTGGGAATGTTTTACGTCCTGGGGAGGTACGAGATGAAGATAAATCCCTTGAAGTGTTCCTTTGGAGTTGGCTCAAGCAAATTTTTGGGATTTATCGTGAATTCGAAGGGCATTGAGGTTAATTCGGAGCAGATTGATGCCTTGAAACATGTAGCCGCACAAACCATTAGGAGGGAGATGATAAACTTGAACAGGAAGGTTGCCGCAGTGAGTAGGTTCATCTCAAAGGCAACATATAAGTGTATACCATTCTTCGAAGCCCTTAAAAATGAGAAAGGAAAGTTGGTTTGGACAAAGCATTGCCATGACGCTTTCGTGGAATTATAGAGATATTTGGAAAGGCTACTGATCCTATCCAAGCCTTTGGATGGTAAGGAATTGTTTATCTATTTGGCGGTATTTGCTCCTACACTAAGTGCAGCATTATATGTGGGAGGTAAGGATTCAAAGGCCAATGTACTAAATCAGCATGCGGTGTACTGGAGCTAAAACCATAATTCCACGCTCACCTGAGCCCTTAAAGCAAGTACTGCACCGACCCGAGACTTCGGGAAGATTATTGAAATGGAACTTCGAACTAAGCCAGTATGACATTATTTACCATCCAGGTAGGGCAATACGAAAGAATTATTGGTTGATTTCATCGCTGAATTTGCCATCTAGGATAGAGAAGAGGAAAATGACATGGTCGGACTTTTTCAATGGAAATCATTAACGAAGCTTCCAGTGAACATAATTCTAAAGCACGAGTGGTACTCATGACTCCAGAAGGACGACCAATTTTCTATGCATTGAAGCTAGAGTTCCCTCCAACAAACATTGAGACTGAGTATGAAGCGTTGATTACGGGACTCAGGATAGCAAACGAGCTAAGGGTAAGAATGCTGCATATATTCAATGACTCCCGGTCGGTGGTCTACCAGTTAAAAAAGGAATTTTATGCTAAGAGTGTGAGACTTGCCCCTTACTTGACGAAGATGCTAGAACTATTGAATGATATAGAGCATTACATGAATGTACACATGATTAGGGTGGAAAATATGAAGGCTAATTCATTAACCAAATTGGCTAGTTCGGGGGATGCGCAGTTGATGGGATTGGTTCACATAGAGTTTTTATTGACTCCAAGCATCGACCATAATGATGTTGGCCGAATCTTGGAGGCCGAGGATGAAACAGAGTCATGGATGACTCTGATCAAGGACTATTTGCTAAAGGGAACTCTCCTAAAAGGAAAGAATGAACGACAAAAATTCCATTGCAAAGTGCCACGATTTATAATGTAAGAAGGAGAATTATACAGGAGAGGTTTCTCAACCCCCCTATTTCGATGTGTAACCAAGGGTGAGGATAGGAAAATCCTCATGGGAGGGTAGCTGTGATGATCTTACTGGGGGCAAACATTAGTGAAGAAGATACATTGCTATGGATACTTCTAGCTAACAATAAACCATGATGCTACTAATCACTCTAGATGGTGCAGTCCATGCCAAAGGATTGCAAAAATCCCAAGAGCCCCATCCATAGAGCTTGCGCCAATGGTTAGCCCATGACCATTTTCTGTTTGGGGAATTGATGTAATCAGTGTGCCATCGATGCCAAAAGGAGGAGCTGAGTACGCCATTATTATGGTGGATTACTTCACAAAGTGGGCTGAAACGTAGTCGTTTGTCACGATCACATTGAGGAAGTGATCAGCTTTACGTCGAAGAATATTATCTATCGATTTGGAGTTCTCTAGAACATTATAATTGAAAACGAAACTAAATTTGAGAGTATCAAGTTCAAGGATTTTAGCAACCTGCATAGGATTGGGAAAAGCTTTTCAATAGTAGCACACCTGTAGGCTAATGGACAAGTGGAGGGGCAAATAAAATCATCAAATCCATCCTGAAGAAACATTTGGCTAAAACCAAGGGCAACTGTGTCGATGAGCTTCCACTTTCATTGTAGGCTTCTAGGACTACTCCCAAGACTGCGAATTAGCATACTCCATTCGTTCTGGCCTTCGAAGCTGAAGCAATGATTCTAATAGAACTGTTAGTACTTGATGTGCACGTAAATGTGCATATTTTTACCACCATATTTAATCAATTTAAATTAAATAAATGATCATATCGGGTATTTTAACTTGTTTAAACCAAAATTCAAATTATTTTCAAATTGTCACATATTCATCTTCATATAGGGGTAAAATGGTCATTTTTTTGCATTTATTAAATTGTGAAAATTTACTTAGAACTTTCTATGTTGTTTTGTAGGAAATTTGATGAATTTCATAAGTGGCTTCATGGTAATATATGCATGCACAAGAGTGAAGATAAAGAAATGAAGATGGAAATAATTCAAAGGCATGATAATGGAGGACCCCACCTACCCACCTACCTTAATGTACAAATTAGAGGCTAATGCACATGCTTATGAAATTAATGGCTTCATGTACATTTAAGTGAGGAATTACTAAAGCTAATGATAACTTGGCCACCACACTTCCTACAAGGGCATTTTGGGCATTCCCTAAAAATATGCATTAGGGTTTCTAACTTGTTTTAATACCCCTTATGTTTCATGTAACCCACCCCCCTTAGTCTCTCTTTTAGGCTCTCTTCTCTTAGTCTCTTCTCTTAGGAAAATAAAATGAGAGCTCTCTTTCTTTTCATGGCTACTTAGCCATTTCTTCTTTTCATGTAACTTTTTTTATGCAATTTAATACATGTTCTTTTAATTTTCTTGTTTATTTCCTTTCATGTTGTAGTGTAGATCTCTTTTATTTTATGCAATTACATTAGTTCTCTTTTCCATTAGCTTTCATTTTCCTCTTCTTTTTATTTTTGTTTATTTCATGTTGCTTTCTACTTGTGTTTACATAATAACACAAATGAGAGGCTAATCCCTACAATTTAGGGGTAATGATGCTCTCTTGAATCATGTAGATGCTACATAATTTCTCATTTATGTCTCCTTTGTGCTTAATGGAAAGTTGGATGTTTGTGTGATTTTGTGTTTAATATTGAGTTTGATAGCTTATGTTGTTCAAAACAAATATGCTATGCTTAGTCATGTGAATCACTAATTACCTCTTCATCTACATATGATCATGGTAATGGAAGTGGATTTAGAATCAAAATTTGATGGCCGTTTATGTTTCTAATTCAATAGTTAATAAGCCATGCTTAAAATAGATTCTACTTTTAATTTCATATCATTTTCATTGAAGTTAGTAAGTGGGTTTGAGGGTGCATTAAAGTTTGATGGTTTAAGTGTGTTAATTAATAACACAATTAGGCCATGCTTATGATAAATGCATCAACTAAAGTCACAAATGACCAAAAAGAGATCATAAATTCATTATGTTGATTTATGTGATCAGTACTTTCTCACCAGAAATAACACAATGACCCCAAGGCTAATGAGGAACTCTTGCTTCAGACCCTCGACTTGATTAGTGAAAAGTTAGAAGAGGATGAATTAAGGGTTGTTGCTCACTAGAAAATAGTAGCACGACATTTCAATGCTAAGGTTTGAAATCGTACCTTCGAAATGGGGGACCTCGTTTTGAAACGAGTTCTCCCGGGTAAGGTGCGCTTGGTCAGAATTGGGAAGGCCCTTATGCGATTGGAAAAATGCTTAAAGATAGAACTTCAAGCTAGCCACTATCGTTGGAATCCTGATTCCTTGGGCATGGAATAGCGACTTGTCACAATGCTATTTCGCTTAGATTTATTTAGTTTATTTTCTACAAATAAGCCATCCTAGTGAATTTGGGGCAATGTTGTTTGGACGGATATCTATCGATTAAAAAACTGCCGAAATGTAATAATAACCAAAAGCGCATGGCGTACAATCATAGTACGTATGCGAGTATGGGTCGATCCACATGGAAAGCAAGAAATTTCATAATTACTCGATCAAATTACCCCAAAGTAGGAAATATTTTTAAACTAAAAATTGTAGAAAACAAGCTAGAACTAAAGTGGAATAAAAGTAATGAGATTAGAAGGTAATTTAGAAGTAAATCCCTTCTCACGATCATACAAATCAAAATAAAATGAATTTGTGATTTTTTTAACACAAATGGATTTATTTGACATATTTCTTTTAAGCATGGAATATTTGTGATATTAAATAAAATAACATAAACCATTAAATTTTAATACATCAACCAAACCACTTCTCAAATCTGATGAAAATGAATATGAAGTTAAAAGCAAAATCTATTTTAAGCATGTCCTAAAGATGATCTTTGATCAAGTACCATAAAACATCAAATTTCAATTCTACTTTAAACTTCATTATCAAAATTAAAGTTAGAAGAAAATGTAACTTGTGTTTACTTTTGATTAAGCATAGCCTATTTACCATGAACAATATAGGCTATTAAATTCACTAAACAAACTTCCACTAACATCTAAAATTCAAGCACAAAAATAAGAGATCGTAAATGAAATCGTTATGTTGAGTTTATATGATTCATGAGAGCTTCATTACCCCTAAATTGAAGGGGTTTAGCTTCGCATACTTGAATTCATTTCAACACAATTAGATTTCAGCATAGAAAGAAACAAAAACTAATTAAAGAAAAAGAGAACTAACTAATTGCAATAAAATAAATCTACACTACTTGCTTGAAAGAAAGAAAAAAGCATAAAAGAAAATAGCATAGATGAAAATAGCATGAAATAAAGGTTCATAAAAATAAAAGACAAAGCTAAGAAGCCATTAAAGAGAAGCAAACTTTTATTTCAATTTGTGGCTATACTATATATCAAACTAACTAAAGAGAAGAAGAGATCAATTACATGAAACATAAGGGAGTATTTATACATACCTTAAACCCTAATCCACTTTTTAAGGGACTACCAAAAATGTCCTTGAGATTGTGTAGCCTCTAAGTCATCATTAGCACTTAATTAATCTTCCACTAACATGTGCTTTTTCTTTTAATCACCACTAACATGTGCATTTTCCTTTAATTGCGGTCCATTAGTTAGTGGGCAAATGGGCTCCTCCATTTTCATGAATTCTTTTATTTCCTCCTTTCTTTGGCTTCGGACACTTATGCATGCATACATCAATGAAGCCACTTCCAATATGCACTCAAATTCCCTTAAAACAACATTAGAATGTGCGAGTTAATTTTCTCAAAAATTAATACATACACAAAATGACTGTTTTCCCCATATGTAGATTGGTGAATGATGACTTGAAAATATTTTTGTTTTTTAGTTTAAAACATGCAAACATACCCTAATATGCCATTTATTTAAGTAAAAGGAGATCAAATGTGAGGGTAAAAATATACATTTTTACGTGCACACCCAATACCCCCATACTTATCTTTTTATTCATCCTCGAATAAAGTATAACTATGATAAATCCATTTTCGTAGTAAGCACGATTGCATTGGGCGTATACAACAAGCCGTTAAACCTCTAGGTGTCCCTAGTAGGACGAGTGTTATTTAGTGAGGGTTTTCAACGAATACTACCCACAAATTCCAAACGCGATATGCAAATTTTAATGCGACTACATGATGCAAGTTTTCGGAAATATTTACAAATGAAGAATTTGCTTTTAAATCGACATAAAAAAGTAATTTACAAGTGTTGGTCATTTTCAAGAAATTTCAGTCTTTTACTAATCAAAACTTCTAACAAAAATTAAGTTATCATCACAATTGGACACTAGTTTGGCTAGTTGTTTCGTCTGATAACATAGCGCAACTATGAAATAAATTCTTTAATTGATTGTCAAAGTTTGCAAAGTGGTATCTTCATTTCCTTTTGTAAAACAAGTCAAATCGGTAAAGTTAGGATAATGCTTGGGTTTTAATTGCTTACTCTCTCTTTATTTGAAAAAAAAATCAACGTTATTATTATTTACATATACCTAACTTGGAAAACCGAGGCCAGCTATACCACCCATGCACTACCTTGCGAGCCTACATGAGAAGAGTGGAAAACATGGAGAGTGTACACACTTACGTATGAACACCTGACTCTAAATGTTTATTATTATTATTTATATACACATACACTTAACTCAGAAAACTGAGGCCAGATATACCATCCATGCACTACCTTTTGGGTTTATGTGAGAAGAGTATAGAGCGTGGTGGGTGTACACACTTACCTGTGTACAATGATTCTAGGTGTATTGTTTTTTTAAGAGAAGAGAGAGCTATGTAAAATCATCGTAGCACCAATTAACTTTAACGATTAAAAATGTTAACGCATGCACTTTAAATCAACCACTCTTTTAAACGAAGACTACAATTTAGAAAAAACTTCATAATCATCACCTTTGAGTCTCCCTATATACTAGTTGCACCATATTTGCTTGTAATTTAATATTTACTTTTTATTTTTCGTTGAGACAAGTAATTTTCCAAAAATTTCAATCTAATGACCAAAATGCATGCTTACTCTATCGTGCCTACTCAAAAGTAAATAAATACGCAAATTTTTTTTCTCAAATTTTTTTAAAATTTTTTTAAAAGAAAGGAAAGAAAATGCAAAAATCACACCATGTAAAATTAAAATGAAAATGAGACTCCCCCTAACACTTGATTTTGACTGTGTCCCAACAGTCAACCAAAGGGAAAGGAGAAAGATAGAAATATGACCTATATTTACATGAAATTGAAATGATTATTATTCACACTACATAAGAAAATATACTGTCAAGGAGTAAATGAAATGGTCTTCTAAAGACCAATTCATTTGCCTTGTCAAGTACGAGAGACACGGCTTAAACTCAGAAAACCAATCCACAAAAGATTTCAAAATTAAACTTAAACGTTGATTTGGAAAACGAATGTCGTTTTATTAAATATCATATTAGTTCATTTCTTTTTAATGATTTTTGAGGTAGATAGAATAATTGGTTGAAATTTATGTTCATTTTCACCAATTTTAAATTCAAGCTCGTCATTGAAAAATTCTTCAAAATTATTGATTTTAAAATCAAAATGGTGATTTAAATCTACTCCTTCAGAATTCAACAACTCATCTTCGAAAAGTCGAAAAAAAAATTTCATTAAATTCATCTTCTTTTGTTGAATTATTCACAACTTCATCATTTTCAAATTGTAAAGTTGTTTGAAATTCGTTATGGTCAGAAAAAGGAAGATTGAATTTAAAATCGAGTTTCTCACCCTGAAAAGAGTTGAAATCCAAATCAATTACCGCATTTTCAACAACTTCATTAAGATTGTCGTTTTCAATTTCAAAAGTTGTTTTTTGAAAATCGTCGATTTCGCTAAAAGGTGGATTATCATTTGACTCGACACACGTTGGAATTTGATTATTTTCCTCACGTTGTTTTATGTAGGTTTCAAACAAAAAGCCCGTGTGAGTTTTTTTATTTTCTTCCATTTGCTCAACTAAATAAAATTCATGATTATTAATTTGAGAATTTGAAATTGTTGAGACAAAAATTTTCAATCGCACCATAATTGAAACTATTCCCATTGCCAAAATCATTTAAAAAGTGATTAAATTGTATTGACATGGGTTATAAAAAAATCATTAGAATTTTGAAGTGAATTAAAATTTGATTATTTTGAAATCTTTGACTTGAGTTATTACGCAGATATGAATTACACAAATTATTTATTATTTGATTTGTTGTGTAGAAATTTCAAGTAAAGATTCAATAGTTTCAATACACTTTTCAATAGTAAAAGGTTGACCATTATTTTGAAAACTTTGTGGTGCAAAATTCGAATTATTTGCACTATAGCCGTTATTGAAATATCCATAAGAATTTGATGTGAAACTATATGGATTATATTGATTTTCATAAGTATTGTAAAATCCTTGCGACGAAGAAAATTCAGACATTTGTTTTTTTTTTGGATTTTTCATTTATTTTTTGTTTTTTACATATGCATGAAACTAATGCAACTAAATGAATGCAAAGGACTGAATAAGAAATTTTCCGTCCTTAGTAGCTCCTAACCCAAAATTGTATAGTCCCATTTTGACTTAATTAAACAAAATAGTTCTTAGCCAAGTAACGAAGATGGGTTATCAATACACCACGAATCAACGTAGCAATGCAGCCGAAGGTTTAAGTACCATCAGAGAAATAATCACTATAATATCTTATGAATCACCGTAATAATTATAATTGATTATTGCTCTACCGTTGCCTTAGACACCAAAAAATAGTTTGTTAAAAGAAATTAACTTGTCAAAAATACATATTTACCCTATATGAGCTCGTGACACCCTTAAGTCCAATGTCTAATCTTTATTACTTAATCAACTTTTCTATGATGAAATGCAATTTTTGGACCAAGGAAAGAGTGATAGAATCCCCCCCTTATGTTAAGTTGGGTGTTTCCCTTAGAAAACAAAAATAAAATAAAATGATGCAAAAACAAAAATGAAACGTGAGTTAACAAGGCAACTACAAATGAATTATTGTTTTTGTTTTGTTTTTGTTTTTTATAAATGCAAGCAACCAATTATGAAATTAAAATAAAATAGGAGATAGGAACAAGATACCAGACTGTGCAAGATTATTAGCAATTTTTTTTTGAAGCAGCGATTTTTTTAAGCGAGCAAGCATAGTAGCGCAATTATTTGGTAAGCAGTTCCTTTTGCAACCTATAATTCGCAACCTAAAAAGTTGAAAACGAATTTTTTTAGACATTTAGTGAATTTTTTTTTTCAAAAATACACCCAACAAACTAAATAATACCCAAATTGACACAAACTTAATCAAAAAAAAATAAAAACTAACCCCGAATTACTCAAATTGAACAAAAGAAACTTATAGCCCAAACAAAAACAAAAATAGAAATGCAACCAAAAGAAAAATAAAACTATCCAAACCCAGCCTAAAAGAATTTTAACCCAATTCAAAAACAAATATTGGCACCCTAATTCTCAAATTCACAACCCCAAATTTCAGAAAATCAAATCGAATTCTCAAATTCTAATCCCAATTTCAGCAAATCAAACTGCAAACCACAACAAATACGGAGGTCGTTCAAACCTAATTTGGTGGTATTTAATTAATGGTTTGAGATTGCACCGGTAGTGGCAGGGAGATTGGAGGTGTTCGGGTTTTGATTGCTGCGGTCGGAAGTGGTGGTTCTGGTGAGGGCGGTTGTACTCCAATTGTGATCCCGGTTGTTGAATTCAGGTCATGGTATAGTAGGTGGTAGGTAATGGATGTTGTTTGATGAGCGACATAGAGGTGATTGTTGATGATGGTTGAAGTTCAGTTGGTGTGGGGATATGCTGGTGAGGTGATTGAAGAATATGTTTGTATGCAGATTGCTGGTTAAAGCGAGAAGTTGATGGAGTGATTTGAGTCGTGGTTTGAGTGACTTGTATAGGAGACGGAGGTTCGGTAAGTGGGTGACGGAAGATGCAGTGGGTAAAAACAATAGAGAATGAAATCAAATGTAAATCAGAGAACAAAATGTAATGGAAATTTTTTAAAATATGAAAATGGGATGTAAACAAAAAATAGAAATACACAATGTTATTGAATCAAATGCCTCTAGCAGCCTACAAAGGAAACATGAAATGTTCGTGTCTAATGTTTTTTTAATGAGAGAGAAACTAGAAATGGAATTGAAAAGGGAAATGAAAATGAAAATGCAATAGGGAAATGAAAACAAAATGAAGTTCAAAGAAATGCAGTAGAGAAATGGTTTTTTTAAACAAAAAATGCAGGACTGAAACAAAAGAAGACTGCAAATCGCAAAAACAAAAACAAGTGAACAGAATTCAAAACCAAAAAAGAAAACAATAACAAGCACATTAATTCAAAACCAATATAGAAAACAAAAACAAACGCAAGAAAAATGAAAGGAGATGTGGACGCTTTTTTTAATGCAAATGTAATGAAACGAAGAACTTAATTTTGGTTTTTTAATAACACAAACTAAAAAAAATTAATTCAATGAGTAAAATTAAAATTAAATTGCTTTCTCCGGCAACGGCGCTAAAACCTTTTTCGGATGGATATTCTATCGATTAAAAAACCGTCGAAATATAATAATAACCACAAGCGCACGGCGTACAATCGTACTACGTATGCGAGTACGGGTCGATCCACAAGGAAAGCAAGAAATTTCAAAATTACTCAATCAAGTTACCCCAAAAGTTGAAAATGTTTTTAAACTAAAAATTATAAAAAACAAGGTAGAACTAAAGTGGAATAAAAGCAATGAGATTAAAAGGTAATTTAGAGGTAAATCTCTTCTCTTGATCACACAAATCAACATAAAATGAATTTCTGATTTCTCTTTTTAACACAAATGGATTTAGTTGACACGTTTATTTTAAGCATGGAATATTTGTGATATTAAATACAAGAACATAAATCATCAAATTTTAATACATCAACCAAACCACTTCTCAAATCTATTGAAAATGAATAGGAAGTGAAAAGTAAAATCTATTTTAAACATGTTCTATTGACAATCTTTGATCAAGTAACATAAAACATCAAATTTCAATTCTGCTTCAAACTTCATTATCAAAATCAAAGTTAGAAGAAAATATAAATTTTGTTTACACTTGATTAAGCATAGCCTATTTGCTATGAACAACATAGGCTATCAAATTCACTATTAAACATCAAACTTCCATTAACATCTAAAATTCCTTTAAGCACAAAAACAAGAGATAATGAGTGATCATTATGTTGAGTTTATATGATTTATGAGAGCTTCATTACCCCTAAATTGAAGGGGTTTAACTTCTCATACTTGAATTCATTTCAATACAATTAGATTTCAACATAAAAAGAAACAAAAACTAATTAAAGATAAAAAGAACTAACTGATTGCAATAAAATAAATCTACACTACTTGCATGAAAGAAAAAAAGCATAAAAGAAAATAGCATGAAATAAAAGTGCATAAAAATAAAAGACAAGGCTAAGAAGCCATTATAGAAAAGCAAACTTTTATTTCAATTTGTGGCTACACTACATATCAAACTAACTAAAGAGTAGAAGAGATCCATTATATGAAATATAAGGGGGTATTTATACATGCCTAAAACCCTAATCCACTTTTTAGGGGACAACCAAAATGTCCTTGAAATTGTGTAGCCTCCAAGCTATCATTAGCACTTAATTAATTCTCCACAAACATGTGCATTTGCTTTTAATTGTGGTCCATTCGTTAGTCGGTAGTTGGGCTCCTCCATTTGCATGAATTCTTTTATTTCCTTCTTTCTTTGGCTTTGAACACTTGTGTATGCATACATCAATGAAGCCACTTCCAATATGCACTCAAATTCCCACAAACAACATTAGAACGTGCAAGTAAACTTTCTCAAAAATTAATACATACACAAAATGATTGTTTTGCTAATAGGTTTGAGTGAATGATGACTTGAAAATATTTTTGTATTTTGGTTTGAAACATGTAAATATACCATAATATTCCATTTATTTAAATAAAAGGAGATTAAACGTGATAGTAAAAATATACATTTTTACGTGCACATCAAATATAATAAGGCATGACTTGCCGCTTCTTTTGTTTATAAATAAAGTTAGCTTCTTGAACTAATCGAACTGTGTTCTTATAAGCAACATCTCATGCTGTGTAATTAGTAATACAATCAAGTACCCAGAGATAGTACCAACTTCTTTGATTCAAGATCATTATAAAGAAGTGTAATCACAAAGGTTGATCGAATAGTTTTCCCTTATCCCTCCAGTATTGGCTTATGCCCGGAGATAGGCAAAGTCAATGGGGATGCCCAGAATTAAGCAACTAGAGCGCTAGTTTTCGAAGATAGAAATTGGTGTGCAATCAAATTTTAATGACTATGCTTGTGGCCTGACAGGTGTTGCTCAGCCAAGGATAAGCAGGACAGCCAAAGGATACCCTCAGTCAACACCCGAAGATAGGTAAGACTGAGTGCGGATGCCTGGAGTTAGGCACCTGAAGCACCGATTCCCAGAGATAGGAATGAGTGTATATCCCGGAGATAGGTTCCTGAAACACTAATTCTTAGAGATATGAATCAATGTATAATTTGAATTTCAATGACCACGTTCGTGGCTTGGTAGGACATTCCCAGTTGTGATGCCCCACCTTTATGCCCTCATTAATAAAGAACATTACAATGTAATATCGTCCATTAATGTGGAGAACAAGGCTTGATAGGAGCGACCATCTGTATTATTACTTTGGGCGAGTATCGATACGCCGAATTGATTGAAAATAGTTTTCTTTTATACGAGGATTCAACATGTCCAATCCAGGCACAAAACAACAACACAGTGGCTTAATATAATTCAGAACAATATAAAATAGAACAAAACATAGAATCACAGAATGCGACAAAGAAACATAAACATTTCTCATAAAGCGGATGTGAACATATATGATACATGATGTGAACTACAAAAGGTGGTCATAAAAGATCCACGATATACATAATAGGTACAAAGGATAACTTAAAAGAATATACAACCGAATGAATTCATATCTCAACATATAAGATAGGCTACAATACCACTAGACTACAAGTCTATGAAAATATACGGAGAAGCTTCAAACAAATCCAACTCTAAGATCACCAATGTAACAACCCGTATTTTTAATAGTTTAAAAATATTAAATTATATAAGGTTTTTGAATAAAGTTGTTAGAGAAAAAAGAATTTAAGATTGTAATGATACAAATTAAATTATAATATAAGGTATGAACATAATTTAAATTTCTATTAATGAGATAAGTTTTGCAATAAGGTAAGAATGATAACATATGTTAATCAGTATTTTAATGACATTGGTTTGAATGAAATAAATGACCGTTTGAATGTAAATTTCCAGTTGATTGGAATAATAAATATTAATAAAGAATAATAAATGTTCCTTTATTAAAGAAGAAATCATATGTTATTTATTTGGAATGTTTGGTAGCTGAAAGATTTATTATATGAATAAGAAATCAATTATTATGAATAAGTGCTAATTTAATAAAGAATAAAATGAATAAGTTTAGTAAAGGAGTAAGCATATGTTTATTTGTTTGAAATGTATTTTAGCTTACAGATTAATTGTAGGGATGAGAAATTATTACTTAGTAAGAAATGTATAACTCCTGTTTGTATCCAATAATGTATGAATATGTTTAAATTACTATTAGATAGGAAATAATTGTTCTATTTCTCTTTACATTTATTTAGTCCATTTTGATACACACCTTTGTAATCAATTGAAATTAATGTAATTGGATTTCAATTAATAAGAGAGGGAACGTTAAATTGTAAATTAATAGGTGTAATTAAACATAGCTTAGGTTTTATGAAAACAAAAGGAAAGTTTGATTTAATGAAAAGAACATTTTTATCAAATAAAGTGAATGTTTCATTTGTGAATATAAGTTTAATTTCTCTAAAATTGTATTTTGTTGCACGTTTCTAGTTGGAATATTCTATTTATTTAAACATTCAAACTACATTTGAATTTAATTTATAAAAAAATGGTAAGAAAACAACTTGAAGGTTAGGTTAAAATTTTGATTTGGAATAATTAGCATGTTTACATAGGAAATTTATTTTGTTCCAAATTCGAATGTGGAGTCCCCGTTCATATATTTTTTTGTGTAGCGGTGGTTCTCATTACATTAATTGCAGTGTTTAATTTTATTTACTATGTACTAAATGAAGATATATAAAGGTGTAAATTTGAGTGTATTGGGGATAATAAAATAGGTTAAAATAAACATTTTTAAATTTGAGTATATTAGAGTTTTGCTTTTCTTGTACAGTCTACCTTCTCAAATTTAAATCATTGCTCTCATTTATTTTATTTTATTGCTTTCTTTAATTAAATACATGCCTCTTTTGATTTTCGATTAAATTTTATTTATTTACACATGAGCATTGCCTTGAAATGTTTCCTGTATGTTAATGAAATTAATTAAGGTAGCGCACGTTTGGAAATTTTATACCAAAAGATTTGCTTTCCTTGTAAACACGTCTTCTCAAATTCCAACATGTGTCTTTCATTCTTTGTTAATTACGTGCATGTTAGTCTCTTTTCATTTTGCAAATTTACATCTTCTTGTATCCTTCCCTTTCATATTCCAATTTCAAGCGTGCTTTACACTTATTCATTTCCTATTTCATAAATCTCTCCCTCTAACTTTCCATGTCCAAAACGTGCTGCCATTATTTCTTTTGCCTGAAGTTTTTCTTTCTCTTCTTAAAATAAAAAACCAAACAAACATGAGCACCTTATTTTCACAAAGTCAATCCTTTTCATTTGTTTGCAAATCCATTCCTAAAGCCTCCTTCCTCCATTCGTGAGCCATCATGTCATTTTTTTCCATTGATTCTCCAGGTTTTTGAAACATGAGCAGGCTTCAAAATTCTTAACGTGAGTAACTAATTTGTTTTATTTTATTATTAAAATGTGTGTACTTGTTTTATATTTCATTTTCATAATATTATTATAACTTGAATATCTTTCGTATATGAACTCCAATGGATGCGCGGTTTCTCTCGTTGGACTCGTATCGAAATTCCGGACAACATGAAACTAGTTTGGTTGAATTTGGAGAATGTTGAAATTTTGGGCTTTTATTGGATTTTTAATGGGCTTTAAATCAAAGGTGAGTGATTAAACCTGCCTACAAATACTAAAATGAATCTGATGTTAGTTAATGTAAATCATGAAGTTATTTATTTTTTTGACTGTTGTTTGGTAATTTAACCGACATTTAAACTGACATTTGGTTTGAACTGATAAGAATTTAAATTGACGGTTAAATTTGAAATTGAAATTGAATTGCTAGTTAAATACCTGATATTGATAACTAGTTAATTGTTGTGATCTTTTGACTGATTGGAATGTTGACTGTGATGGATGTATATTTGTTGACATTTTTTGGATGATTGGATGTTTATTTATTTTATATATCCATGTTATCACTCTGTATATAAAGTGACATATAAACTATTATTTGAATTATTTCGATTAAATTAAGAAATAGGTTGAAATGATATATACCTATGACACTTTGATTTGGATTAAAGTGATATATATCCATCCCTGAAATTAAAAATTGAAATAACTATTCACTTGGCCATAGGGTAGAAAATTATATACGGACTCCGGATTGGTTAAATTAAATGGTTTTAAAACCTTGAATTTGGATTTTGGTTAAAGTATTTTGTTTTAAATGACATAAATTTTGGATTTATATGAATTGAATTATTTGTAATCAAGCTTTGAAATTTGTTAAATGAAATTATTTCAAAGAATTGAATTGGAAATGTGAAGTATAATCGATATATGACTTTATTTCGGAAAATTGATTTATTTTAAAGATTCGAACCATAAAATTGAACAATGAGGTTTAATTTGATTTAAGTGTTTTAAATCGGTAAATTGAAATTGGACTTGAAATCGATATGAATTGAAATGGTTTAAAATAAGAATGGGATTGAAATTTAGATCATCAAATTGAATGGTTGAATCGAATTTGAAGTTAAAAATGAACATTTCGAAAATAGAAGTTAATTCAAATTGAAATCGAAAGTAAGTTGATTTGAAACTAAATCGAAATTGAGTCAATTTAATTGAAAGTTTGGAAATTGAGTTTTGTTGATTTGAAATTTAGACATGGGTCTAGATTCGTTGAAATGGAAAGAAACAGTTTGATTTGATAAAACTTTCAAAATAAATTATTTTAATATAAACTGTTTAAAATCTATCGTTTTAATATCCAAACTATTTAGATTTTCCAAACTATTTTACTATGTAAACCACTTTCAATACTCAAACCATTTTATATCAAACTGTTTTAAATCTTTAAACTATTTAAACTATTTTAAAACTATTCAAACTATTTTCTAAAAATTCAAACCGTGCAAAGTTGGAATGTTTATATTTAAATCGTTGATCTAAATGCGAATGTGGTTAAATGAGGTTATAACCTTAGTTGGGAATTAAAATGATATTTTCAAGTGAAAATGGCATATTTTGAGTAAATATGGTATTTTGAAATGAAGTGATATTTTTGAAGTGAATATGATATTTTGATACCAAACAAGAATCGTTTTCGAAATGTAAAAGAACCAACCGGTATGAAATATGACGTTTGGTTGTTAAAGAGACCGGGGCCTCTTATTGGCATACTCTTTGTCAATATTGGAACAACTTTAACAACTGTGTACGTGGTGAATGTTATCCAGAATAAAGTGGTTGAATTGGAGGCGTTTGCTAGATTTGAAGAAAGAGAATGATGTTGGATGACCCCGACACTTGTGTGAATTTGAATGGCTAAAACAGGAGCCATACCTGAACAATGAGGCTAGCCACCTCTAACGACATCTATTCTTTGTATTACTATTGATTTTGACTTGATTGGTGCACCTTGATTTGATTATGGGATGGATGTTCGTGGTGGGCCGTTAGGCGTTACCACCAGTCAGGAAACGCAAAACGGTAGTATCCTACCTTGGGCATCGCCTCATGTGCCTTGTCATACTCCTTATCCTTATTCGCCCCCACTACGATTTTGTTTTAGTATGGTGCCTATAGGGTACTTACTGGCTACCGACGTTACTGGTTGTGTTACAGGACCTGCATAGACTACCAGCTTAAAAATGTGTTAAGGGGGATCAATGTAAAGCCTTAGCATTATTTTAATACTTTACATTACTGATGGACACTACATATATAGCGTACCTTACTACATATATATAGATTGATGGATCCTTAGGAGATGAAAAATCTCGTAACATCTCTTAAGTTATTGCACTCACATTGTACACTTGATGGGAGATGGAAAATCCCATAAACATCTCTGAAGCTATTTAACTCATATTAACTTGTTGTTGATTTAACTTACCTAAGAACTTTTAGTTCTGACTTGAGTGTTGTCTTTTCATTACGCTCGAGTCAGCTTGAGCATTTCAGGGTTGAAGACATTATTTCTAGAGGACGAAGAGGAAATTTGGTATATTATATTATTAGTATTATTCCGTTGCATCATTATCGATATGTTGTTGATTGTACTCTGATTATGTTGTAAAAATTGTGTAATCAAATGTATATTGTAAAACAGCTTCATGAACTGTTTATCTGATTATTATATTTTGTCATTCCGCTGCGAGATTCTGTGTTTTGTTATTCTTCTTTTCCCTTATTTTTCTTATTAAAACTCATTGACAATCCTCTATTTTGAATGGTTTGAGTTAGACATGTGTGGTTTATTATCTACTTAAATCGTCCAAAAAGGTGGGTCGTCCAAACCAAGTAGAAGAACCTGAAATAACTCGGTCTAATCCAAGTATTACATAAAGATAATAAACGGATCCGTCTAATCTAATTCAAATCAATGTGAAATAAAAGTGATGATAGTATACAAGCCATAATAGGAACATAAAAACTCATATAAAGTTAACATGAAACTCACATAGAGTTAAACAAAGAGGAATATTATCCTTTTTAAAATTATTCACCAAATCACAAAACCATTATCAGCTTATAAAAGCAAATCTCACAAAGTATTTGGTGAAAGACAAATTTCATAAAATCCAGAAATCAAGCATTAGAAATCCAGAAACCTAAAGGGGGAGACCTATCATAAATGGGACCATAAAACTCACAGAACACATGCTATCATAAATGGTCAAGGGAACCAAAAATGGACAGTGAATCCATAACTATAATGATCTGAAGCTCCATAAATCAACTTATCACGGATCAACATAACAAGTTGTTAAAATTTTCTTCGTAAGTGTTATTCAACTTCAAATAGTAACTAATCAAATAACATCCGTACGTCCCATACCGCACATGTTTATTTGAATATTTAATACAAGTTAATAAACACCACTCAAGAAAAATATGGTTTCAATTGAATAAGTATGTAACATCCCCCTACTTGGAGGCCCAAAACTAATGGCTACGGAAGCTGCAGTCATCCATAGTTATTAATCCTCGGCGACCAAATACGGCAATGTTAGATACATTGATACACAGAAATGGATGAATATGAAAAAAAAATTAAAACAACAAACAAAGTCCATACTCCATTTCAAAATATTTCCAATTCATTACATAATCCCGGTGCACAGGCCAAGTTCAGACAAAATATACTTATTTCAAAATACGCCAAGAGCGACATATGAAGATGCCCCCTTAGATGGTCAGAGTATATAATAAGGGAATAAAACAAGTTTGCCTTTACCACCAAACACAGTGGAAATAAAAGAACTCTAAGTAGCTAACATGCCTCCTACACGTCACCGGAAGCTTTATTCGTCTAAAAGAACACCTGAAAACTCTAAACCTCAAACTACTCAAAATCAATTGAGTACCCGACAGTTTAAGGGGAAATCAAAAACTTCGAGTCAGACATAAAGCCTGATATGAATAATAAACATCTCAAATCATTTAGATATCTAGTGAGACCACGCCGCTTAGCAGAATGGGTTTTCTCCTCACTAGGTTTCGTCCAGGTCAGAACCACCTCTTCCGAAAGCATTATATAAAAACAAAGGAACCCATTCGAAAGCTCCTACTTAAAACTTGATATGGAAACCTACTTATAAAGCTACTTAGAAAAACCCCTTTCGAAAACATAGGTTTCAACTACGTCAAAATCTTTAGGTAAAACAAAGCAGGCACTTAACATTTGAAAACAGAACTAAGGTTTTGACCCCATCGGAAGTATTGCTTTCGACACCATAGCTTCCGTCTTTCCTCCAATCCACTACGTACCATCTAAGTGATACCTTGGGTATTGGTTTCGACTAGGTGAGTTTCGACTAAGTTGGTTTCGAATGAGTTGGAGCGGAAGTATTGGAGTCGAAAGGTACTACTAAAGGAGGCAGAACCCTCTTTTCTGATTAAACGCTGAAATCATGCTCATTTTTAGTAATTGCTTTAACTAACCCGCCTATGTGTAATCTTTTAATTGGTGGACTTAAAACTTTTCAAATCCTTTACAAAATAACTACCACATTTATCAGACCTAAATCAAAGGAAAAATTAACATTTAAGCCCTTCAATTAAGCAAAATCAATATCGCAAATAAATCCTTCTTTTAAATAATTTATTTTCCATAGCAAATCAATTAGGAAAAATCCCCAAAAATCAAAGAAATTCACTTTCATCATGTTATCAAACATATTAAAATTTCAGACCCAATTTCTTCCTGCAATAATCGAAATAAATTTTAAACCCAAATATATCATTTTCCTTAGAAATTCATAATAAATTTTCCATAGCTTGGAAAATTATGAAAATCGAAACTCATCTCTATAATCATGTTTTACCTAATATATAATTTTTTCCATGGCATTCTAAATTCAATAACAATTGGTTTTTCCCTAAAACCGTACAAACTCATATGAAAATGAATTGGTCTAATTCAAACATATAATAATTCAAGCATATCATCATCCAAAACATCATAAAAACGAATTTAATCTTAAATCCGAAAACATATTATTATAAAAGAAAAATAGAGATGGAATGAATTATTATTCACCTTAAATATGATAAGAGCCTTGAGATTTGATTTGAAATTAATCCCCTATCTTTAATTCCTTAACTTGATTGAATTTCTCTTCCTCTTCTTCCTTGTTAATGGCCGGCTCTTCTTAGGTTAAATTAGCATTTTTGAGAAAATGAATGTGAATGGGCAAATAAAAGTGTATAGCCGTAAGTAATAAGGTGCGACTATATTTACTAATATACCCATGTTTTAATTAACAATTTAAAAGCCATGTTAAGCCCATTTAAGGTAAATTAAGCACGACCTTTTTTTTCAAATCTCAATCTCCTTATCATTATTATTCTATTTAATTAATCTAATTAAATCTCTTGAATAATGTTATTAAAAATTAGGGGTGTTACAAGCTCCCCCTTTAGAGAATTTCATCCTCGAAATTCAGTAAGGACTGAATACTAAATATAGCAATCATCTGTAACAACTCCTAACAACCATACTAGCCTACCTGACTAGCAACTATCTATATAAATCTAATTTAGACATACCCTCACAGTAGATCAGGATAAGTATCTCTAATCTTGTCTTCAGTCTCCCAAGTACAGTCCTTCTCGTTTTCGCTCCACTGAACTTTCACCAACCTGACTATCTTGTTCCTCAATCTTTTCTCATATCTCGCTACAACTCGAACTGGTTGTCTAACAAAGTCAAATTAGGCTCTACTATCAAGTCTTCCAATGCTGATAGAGGAATAGCATTCAATGGATCATGCACATATTTGTGAAGATGAGACACATGAAATACATTATGGTCACCTGCCATACTGCCTGGAAATTCTACTATGTATGTGAAACACCCCACACCCCTTAATATATCCAAAAGAACACATTAAAAGGCGTGGTGCGTTGTAGGTATAACTAAAGCTAACATGGACTAAGATTCATAAGACAAATATAGATAAAAACAGCAGAAACTTAAAATAATAATTTAATTAAAACAAAGCTTTGTAATTGCTTTATAAATAAGTCAAATACCAAAGGCCACATACATGTCTAAAAATCCAGTATGTCTCACGAAACAAAAACTCATAGTCTCAAAAATCAGAGTACATAATATCCCTCATAATAAGCCAGTACATAGAAAGAACAAAAGCTAAAAATAAAAGAACTACATAGTAGAGAACTCCTCCAAGAAACCTCCAAGCAACAGCAATCTACTAACTTCTCCCTTGATTGCCGATGGGGGGAAAGGGGAAAATAGAGGAGGGGTCAGACTAAAAGTCTGGTGAAAGATAGTAATTACTAGAGTCTTTAAGAAAGATAAAAGTAATAGACTCTACAAAAGTTCTAGCATAAATAAGGATAATAAAGGAAATAGAAAAGAGATAAACTGAAAATAAGTACGATTGAATATTGCTCAATTTATAAGATAGGTTAAATTTGATTGCTTGCACTTGTCTTTGATTTCTGCTTTGATTAGGCTGAATTTCTAATCCTGTAATTAGGATGTAACCCAAATTCTACCATTTTGATCGACCTGCTACTCCATAGATCTTACTGTGGACCAGCCGCTATATAACTCCCTACACAGCAGCCAATGGTATCTACAAAAATGCAGAGAGCAACCACTGTAGATCCGGATGACATATATAGCTCCCTACACAGAAGGCAATGGTGTCTACGAAAGACACTCATACTAAGCGCTTAGAACTCATGGCTATTACTGAGCACCCGAATGGAAATCGCACGCGTAACTACCACCATGCCCATGCTACCTTTTGCTCCACCTATTGGGTTTTCTTATTACCTCTAACTCCAGCATAAGCATGCCCCTTATCCCACTTCGGGCTAACGTGAGATCACCGTGTGTCCATAGAATCTATAGGGGAAATGATGTTGGTACTGGACCGTCATCCAAACAATATCTAGTTGCGCCCCTTATCCAAATCCCCCATGATTTGGACTTTTATTTGACCAATTACTACCATTCTAAGCATAAGCGTGCCCTAGGCTCGCCATTTTGTCTAATAGGGAATGCTATTTGGTACAGGTCTTACTTTCATCTTTGCCTATTAACTTAGGTAAATTATTTAAATAAGCCTTTACATTTTTCTCTACTATGCGTGCTTATTAATTTCTCCTAAGTCTTAAAATAAGCCTTACTCTTTTCTTTTTCTTATTATAACCTACGTTGTAATCATGCTTATTACTTAACCCAAGGTCTAAGTGTGAAAACAAGCTTCTTTCAACTTTTACTTTTTTTAGTTATAATTCTAAGTTATAACTAGGCCAATCTTTTTAATTCAGTCCAATTAACGTCATAATTAGGCGTAATTTCAGTCCAATCCCATTTATATTACAGTCCTTGAAATTTACATCTTATATTCCATTATTTCAGTTTTCTTACAATTTAATCTGTATTCGCGTTAATCCTATTCTAATCCATACGCAAAGAAGAAGGAGGAATAAAAGAATATTTAAAATATAAGAAAATCCAAAACATAGAAAGAAGATGTAAATAATGTATAAATAATAGTAAATAACTAAAATACTGTAAATAAACTGTAAATAAATGGAAAAGCTATAGTTAACAGAAATAAACTAAAATTACTGAAAAGAATAGCTGAAAGGAAATAGACTGAAAATAATTCTAAAAACTGTAAATAAACTACTAAAAAGGCTATTCCAAAAATCGTAGTAAAACTACAACTATTGGAAAACCTATTATTTTAAATTACTTAAAGAAATCTTAAAATAATTATAATCACCCACCTCCAGTCCTAAGCTCTTCCTTTTGTCAACCCGGATCCAGTTGGAGTTGTAAAATAATTTAATTTATAACGATTTTCTCCTTTGGAAAAATTATTCCGTTTAGGGTCCTTCCTAGAAAGGTGATCCCAATTGGAGAAAACCTAGAATGAGAAAAAGTGTTAGGTCTAGTGGTCTATTTATAGTGGTAGAAGTGGATCTCGGACTGTTGGATTTGGGGATTGAATAGGATGCAACCACGTCTTAGGCTGAATAGGAGCCATCGGATGCAAGAATGGAGGGATCGAATTAAAATAAAGAAGCAAAACACGTCAGTTGGTTAAAGAAATCGCACCATCATTCGTACGAACGAACAATCGTTCGTTCGCCCCCAAAACAGCAGGCGGGTCGACCGGGCGGTCGACAGCCTTGGTGCCCAGGTCGACCGGCCTATATATATATATATATATATATATATAACTAAATTTAATAAACAAAATTAGAAATTAAAAGATTCGTTTTCTAAAAATCTTGTTTTTAGTCTACTTTTAATGTATTTAGTGTATTAGTGTATTAATATTTGTTGTTTGTTATGTACATAATTTAAATATAGAATAATACTTAGTAAACAAAACAAATTTCATTTGATCTTGAGATAGACATATAATAAAACAGTTTTAACATTCATTATAATTACGTTTTATTTCTTTTCCATTAGGAGAAGAAATAAAATAATACTTAGAACCAAACTAGCAGCTATTTTATGTCGAATATATATATATATATATATATATATATATATTCTTTTTATTTCTGCTTAGTTTGTTTATTTTACAACTTGGTCATATTAGCTCGGTTTCTGATGTTCTATATATGGAAATTAACCAGAAAATTAAGACTGACACAATGGTGTAACTTCCGTGGTTTAATTATGATAATTTCACAAAGTTATTTTATTATCTAATTAATTAACTAATTAATTATTACGGGTTAAATTTCGGGTTGCTTAAGCATGCGAGCTTCCCAATCCTCTCTATAGTCTGGAATGGTCCAACATATCTCGGGGCTAACTTCCCTGAATTTCCAAATCGTACCACACCCTTCATCGGTGACATCTTAATGAAAACCTTATCCCGAACTGAGAACTCTAAGTCTTTACGCCACTTATCTGCATAACTCTTTTGTCTGGACTGAGATTCCTTCATCTATTCTCGGATCAACTCAATCTTCTCTGACGCTTCTCTAACCAAATCCGGTCCTAAGACTAATCTATCTCCAGTCTCCAACCAACATGTTGGCGATTTGCATGGCCTTCCATACAAAGCTTCAAAAGGTTCCATTCCTATACTAGTCTGGTAACTATTATTATAGGAAAACTCAACTAAATGTAGGTGATCTTCCCAAGATCCACCAAAGTCTAATACACAAGCTTTTAATAGATCCTCGAGTACCTTGTTGACTCTCTCCGTCTGCCCGTTTGTCTAAGGGTGATATGCAGTACTCATATTATGCTTGGTACCCAATACTTCCTGTTGACTCTTCCAGAATTCACTAGTGAACAAGGCATCTCTATCACTGACTATACTACTAGGAACTCCATGTACTCTAACTATGTTCTTCATGGACAACTTAACTAAAACAGGAGCCGTCCTAGTTGACTTTACTGGAATGAAATGGGCACTCTTGGTCAACCTGTCCACTATAACCCATATACTTTCATTATCTCTATTTGACCTAGGCAACCCGTCTATAAAATCCATGGATATCGAATCCCATTTCCAAACTGGAATCTCTAAAGGTTGAAGCAACCCACTCGGCTTCTGATGTTCAGCTTTCACTTGTTAATAGTTTGCACACTGCCTAACCCACAAGCCAACATGCCTTTTCATACCTTCCCCATAGAAGCTCCTCTTCATATCCTGATACATCATGGTTCCTCCAGGATGAATCGTAAACTTAGACCGATGACATTCTACCAGAACTTCCTTCCTCAAGTCCTCCACATTCGTAACACACAACCGTCCCTTCTTTCTCAACCATCCTCTTTAGTCAAGACTAAAGTCTTTTAGATCATCAATCTCGGTTCCAACTTCAAGCCTTCTAATCTTCTCGGCTAATACTGGATCCTCCTTCTGTTTAGAAGAAATCCTTTCAATCAACACTGGTCGAACTTCTAAATAGGACAACATGGCGATACTTTGACTAGAACTAGCAGTCGATCTTAACTGCACACCACAAATGGCCAAAGCTTCTAAATCCTTCCACTCCGCCAACATAGCTAACACCACATTCTGATGTCTTCTACTAAGAGCATCTGCTACCTTATTACCTTTCCCAGGTGTATACTCTATACCAAAATTATAAGCAGCCAAAAACTCCATCCACCTCTGCTGTCTCATATTCAACTTCTTCTAAGAGAATAAATACCTTAAAGACTTATGATCGGTATAAAGCTCAAACCTCTCCCCTAAGAGATAATGTCTCCAAATCTTCAACACGAAAATCATTGTAGCCAACTCCAAATCAAGAGTCGGATATTTCACTTCATGCGGTCTAAGATGTCGTGAAGCGTAGGCAATAACTTCATGCATCAGTATACACCACTAATCCTTGATTCCCATCTAGAACTACTAACACTGGTGCATTGATCAACAAATGCTTTAACTTAAGGAATGCTTCCTCACATTTGTCGGACCTGACGAACTTCACATCCTTCCTTGTTGACTTAGTAAAAGGTGCTGCTATCCGTGAGAAATCCTTGATGAATCTCCGGTAGTAGCCAGGAAGTCCAAGAAAACTTCTGATCTCAGTCACTGTTTCGGGTCTTTTCCAATTATTCATAGCTTCGATCTTATCTGGATCGACTTACAAGCCTTTCTCTGAAAACATGTGACCAAGAAACTCAACCTCTTTCTTTCAAAAATGACACTTGGTAAACTTTGCCTTCAGCTGATTCTACCTCAGCATCTCAAGCACCACTCTAAGATGAACCTCATGTTCCCTCTTATCTTTAGAGTATATTATAATGTCATCTATAAATACCAATGCAAACCTATCCAAGTACTCTCGGAAAACTCGATTCATCAAATCTACGAAGAAAGCAGGTGCATTTGTCAATCCAAATGGCATCACTAACCACTCATACGAACCATACCTAGTCCGAAATGTTGTCAAAGGAATACTGTCCTCTGCCATTCTTAACTGATGGAAACGTATCGCCAAATCCAATTGGGAAAATACTCTGGCTCCACATAACTGATCAAATAGATCATCAATTCTCGACAAAGGATACTTATTCTTGATCGTCCTCACGTTCAACTTACGATAGTCAATACACATCCTCAATGACCCATCTGGTTTCTTTACGAACACTGCGGCCACTCCCTAAGGCAAACTGCTTGGCCTTATAAAATTCCTACCTTTAAGATCTACTAGCTACGCCTTCAATTCCTTCATCTCTATTGGTGTCATCCTGCTAGGTTGTATAGAAAAAACAGGTTCAACACCGGGCACAAGATCTATACGAAACTCAATTGCTCATTTCGGTGGTAGTCCTGTGACTGGCTCTAAGACATCTGCAAACTCTCTTACTACTCGAACCTGACTTAACTCATCTCCTATCTCCATAGCACTGAGAAAAGTACTAACACTCCGGTCAGAGTTCTCCACTAAAAATAATACTCGGTTATGACTATCAGGATGTCTCAGTGATATCTTTCTATCCTGGAAAAATATACTAGCCTCATACCTTCCCAACCAATCCATTCCCAAAATGATTCTAAAATCTACAAAATCAAAAACATACAGACTGCATGCAAACTTATGACCTAACAAATCCAGTTCTAACTAGTCACATCTCGAACCTAGAGTTGCATACCCTCCTATTGGATTCACAACCATTAAGGAAGTAATAAGATAGGTGGGTTCTAAGCATAATATATCAATCAAACACTGAGATATAAATGAATGTGATGCACCGGTATCAAAAGTACCCAAACTGGTATACTCTGAATCAAAAACGTACCTTCCATCACAGTCTTTCCTTTATTGGCTGCAGCAGGCCTAGCTGGTCCAATAGCAAAAACCTTTCCTTTGTCCTCCCTAACTGGCTCTAGACGCTGATTCTTGTAATGCCCAACTTGATCACCGTTGAAGCACTTTACATTCTTCTTATTTGCAGCCTTCTTCCCATTACCTGACCGGCACTAATTCGCATAATGACCCTTCTTGTCACACTTAAAGCAAACTAACTCAGCCTTCGCCTTCTTGGCAGTATCTCCCTTTTGGGCTCCCTTCTTTATAAAGAACTTTCTCTTCTTCCCCTGAGAACCCTGAATTTCCACCGGCTTCTCTCTAGTATAACTAGCAAGCATCTCCTCAAGGCGAATGACCATTTCCACAACTAAATTACTAGGATCACAAAGATGTGGTAGGGTAGCCCTAGCAATCTCAGGACTTGTTCCCCTAATGAACTTCTCGTTCCTTCTGATGACGGCATCTATAGTATTATGTCCATAACGGGACAACTCCTCGAACTTAGTGGCATACTCAACAACCGACATCTCTCCCTGCTCTAGATCCCTAAACTTCCTTATCAATTTTGACTTAGCAAACTCATACCCAAACTTTTGCTCAAATCTTCTTCTAAAATCTACCCAAGTCAACTACTTCTCCGGAACTCCGGCAGTAACACTATTCCACCAATGAAGCACTGACCCTCGTAACTGCCTAGAGGCCAACCCTTCTGTTTTGCCCATCATCTAAACCCAAATCAGCAAAGATAGGCTCACAATGTAATAGCCAATTCTCTACCTCAATAGCATTCTCCGTCCCCATAAATGGCTTCCCACCAAGACTGGTGTAGTCCCTGCTCAACCTAGCATAATTATTCCCAATTAGAACTACAGGATTAGCTCCTCCAACATTTCCAGCAACACAAGCAGCAGCACTTGCTTGCATCATATTGACGAAGAACTGATGCATCGCCCCCATATCTACTGGTGGATTTCCAGCACCCACATTGGCATCAGTATTTTGGTTATTAGCATTAGTCGGTCGACCTGGGTTGCTCCTGGTGGTGGGTCGAGCATTTCCATTGGTTGTGGGGCTTCCTCCATCGAGATTTCCTCTTCAGTTTCCTGCTTCCATATCTTCTTTCTCGTAAATCTCCATACGAGCCTTAGTAAGATACAAAAGAACAGTCTAAGAGAGCAGGGAATACGTACTTATATATAACTATATATAAAATACAAGTACGTTACTATAACATTAACCCAAACCCCAATCTTGTTATCTGATTCATTGGATTGTGTTTGAAAAATCTTTTAGGTATAACTTTCTTTTAAAGTTTCTTAAACCATGCTCTAATACCAACTTGTAACATCCCCCTACTTGGAGGCCCAAAACTAAGGCTATGGATGTTGCATTCATCCATAGTTATTAATCCTCGGCGACTAAATACAGAAATGCTAGATACATTGATACACAGAAACACATGAATATGGAAAAAATTTAAAATAGCAAACAAAGTCCACATTCTATTTAAAAATATCTAAAATTCATTACATAATCCTAGTGCGCAGACCACGTTCAGACAAAATATACTTATTACAAAATACGCCAAGAGCGACATATGAAGGTGCCACCTTGGATGATCAGAGTATATAATAAGGCAATAAAACAAGTTTGTCTTTATAACCAAACACAACGGAAATAAAAGAACTCTAAGTAGTTAACAAGCCTCCTACATCCACAATTGAGTACCTGAGAGTTTAAGGGGAAAATAAAAACTACTCAAAATTAATTGAGTACCCGAGAGTTTAAGGGGAAAATAAAAACTTCGAGTCAGATATAAAGCCTGGTATGAATAATAATCAACCATCTCAAATCATTTAGATATATAGTGAGACCACGCCGCTTAGCCGAACGGGTTTTCCCCTTACTAGTACTTTAAAACCTTTATAAAACCATATACCGTGCTCATGCATCCACAATGGTTAAACAATTAAAAACAGTACAATATGTTGATATGCAAAACAAGTGAATCAATTCTGGATTACCCATCCTCGTTCATTTTGACAATCTGTCACAGTTATAGTTTCTAAGGTTACTATTAACCTAATAGTTTTCATGGGCTGACTATTAACCAGTAAAGTGATTATGGACTCCCTGTCCAAATACATAGTTTTCATGGGATCACTAAGAACCTATTTGTAACTCCAATATCTTTACTCTTATCCTAGTTTTCATGGGTTGACTTGAAACCTATTGATTAACTTTCAATATCTTAATCCGGATATAGTTTTCATAGGCTAACTATAAACCCATTGACCCCTGCCAATATCAAATCATAGTTTTCATGGGCTGACTATGAACCTATTGGCCCCTACCAATATCTTTCCCTTTACACATTTTCTTGGGCTTACTGTGAACCTATTGGCCCCTGCCAATATCTTTAATTAAGATTTTAACATTTCTTAAGTTATATTCACTACTAGGTCAACCTAGCTGGTTATTCTGCCCTTCTCCAAAGTACTTTTATGGTTTAATTACAACATGAATGAATACATGAAGAAGAAATCATAATAAAAAAAATAATGTTCTCAAAAATCTTTATTTATGTCATGGTTTTTTCTTTAAAATGAGAATGGGTTATTTGTTTTGAAACCTTAAACATCACTTTCAAAACCACTGGATGACCTCCGTCGAAAGCATAGAAAACCTCTTTTCAAATCCCTAAGTATATACCTTTTGAAGCTCTATAAATCAATCATTTCAAAACCAAATCATACCTTTCGAATATGTCAAAACATTGCTAAATAATCTCTAGAAATATAGCTTCAAAACTAATGAAAGAACCCCTTTCAAAAACATTGGGTTTTACTCTTTAAAAACATGTTTTGGCTCAAACTGGTAAAAAACGAAAGTATCTCTTTCGAAACCTTTATTAAAATATTTTTGGGGGAAAAATTGATGGTGTCGGAACCATCTATTCGAAAGCCCATAACCTTGGAGTAAAACTTTGAAGGATAGCATCGAAACTCCCTTTCGACACTATTGCCTTCGAAACTCCTGAACCCCTTCGAAATCATTTAGGAAGTGACTTAGCTTAAGTTTAAAACAAAGAAAACCCTTTGAAAGCATTGATGGCTGCAATACATCCGAAAGGTAAAAGAATAGCGGTTGGGTTTCGACCAGGTCGGAACCACCTCTTTCGAAAGCATTATATAAAAACAAAGGAACCCATTCGAAAGCTCCTACTTAAAACTTGATATGGCAACCTACTTAGAAAGCTATTTAGAAAAATCCCTTTCGAAAACATAGGTTTCGACTACGTCAAAATCTTTAGGTAAAACAAAGCAGGGACTTAACATTTGAAAACAGAACTAAGGTTTCGACCCCATCAGAAGTATTGCTTTCCACACCATAGCTTCCGCCTTTCCTCCAATCCACTACGTACCATCTAAGTGAAACCTTTTGTATTGGTTTCGACTAGGTGGGTTTCGGCTGGGTGTTACATAGTCCCGGAATTAATCGACAAAGTAAACACAAGCATTCCATACCACTTGTTTTATTAAGTCATTTAATTGAATTTCTCATCCGAATGAAGAAAGGGTTTTATATACTAATAATAGGTTTAGAAATTCTTTTCTAAATTATTATTTTTGGAAAAAGAGTTGAGAATCCATAAAATGAGATTTTTAAATGTTCATAAATAGTATCAAAGTGTTTTAATAAAAATAGCAGTTAGAAACCTTTATGCAATATAATTGAATTACTCCTAAATCACTTTATGAATCACTTGAAGTCTATATATTTATTTTTCAATCAAAATTGCTATTTATTTGAAAAACAACTTATCAAAAAATTCACAACATCTAAATATGAATTAATCCACTGAAATTCAGCACTAATAGAATACATCAAAAATGGAATTTCTTCCATAGTAAGAAAATCATCAGAAAACAATAAAAATTAGAGCAATGCAACTTAAACGATGGGCGAACAAGCGACAAGGCGGAAGGCAACCGGGAGGCAGGCAACTGCCTGGAGCAAGCTCTAATCGTTTTGTCCCCCTTGATCGTTGGTTCACCTGATTTTTGTTAAATCAATTTTTTTACTACTTTAGCATTTTATTGAAACTATGGCATGCACTTAACAATACCAGATACCGTAATTAAAAGATAGAGCGAAGTCTAATTTCAACAATTAGAAAGCAGTAAACTGACAGTGATCACCAAATAAGGGGTAGATTTAGAAAACACTGATAGTAATCACCAAACAAAGATCAATAAAACTAGTATTTTCAGCATTCAACCGTATACCAATGAATCTAGACTAGAAGTGTGAGGGTTATCCTCGGTGCATTAAGGATTTGGCAAAATAAAATTAAGTATTTTCCTACGAAATTTTTACAGAAGGTGTGCTTATGAGTTGAAAGCAGCATATCCAAATTTTAGGTTTTTATGATTTTTTATAATTAGTTATGAATTTTCTACTGACCTTCTTTTTTCAGCCCAAATCTACTTGAAAACCACTTGAGAAAAGAAGACCTTTGACCCATCAAAACTAAACGAAATGCCATGAAATTTGGAGCAGGGGTGCTGGATCACATTAGCAACAATATAACCAAAAATGAGAATTTTTTGGAATTTATTTAATTTGTTATGATTTTTGGAGCAGCTAAGTTTTTGTGAAAATTTTAAGAAAATGGAGTTTGCTCTTTGATTTAGTTTGAGAAGAAGGCGGAGATGATTAGTGTTTGCTGGTTTGAGAGAGGTGGAAATGAGATGAACATATTCTCATTTTTTTACGTGCTAATCGACTTTAGGATAATAGGTAGATATCCAATAAGAATTGTTGCTAAATTCTCTTATCACAAGGTTTTGCTAATTACAACTTTGAATTATAAAACACTTTACTTCATATTTAAACAAACTTGTATATTTTTTATAATTTCAACCACTCAACTTTTAACAGGTCAATCTCCGCCTTCTTTAAATTTAATTAAACCATATTTTCTTTAGTAAAATATATTATTATTATTATTAACGTTGTAAAAATACATCGTTTGTGTCTAAAATTTAATACAACTTTTAGAATAAAAATTATTCTTCATAGTTTTACCAAAATAATCTATTTATGGAAAAATCATATTTCAAATGTTGAAATTATTTTCATTATTACTAAAATTTCAAATACCCATTTTTAGTGAAAAATTCATTTACATGAACTTTGTACAAATAGATTCTCAAACTCTAATTTAATTAACACTAACAATTTCCAAATCTCTTAATTATTTAATTATCAGTAAATTAAATTATTCTTTTAATTTAATTTCAGGTAGTCTAAACCAGGGTTGTTACACTAGCAAAGGATAAATTGATGATGGTCGAGGAGCTATTTCAATTAACGCTTGGAGATTGGTAAGGTCAAGAGCTGATGCTTGGAGATAAGCATTTGATCCATTGATCCCCAAAGATAAGGATCAATGAGTAATTGGACTATCTATCACTTGTGACCTGGCGAGACACACTTAGCCAATGGCAGGTGAAAACGATTAAGGAATGAATTCGATCAACACCCATAGCTTGCCAAGATCGAGATGTAGTGTCCAAAGACAGACACTTGGAACGTCGTTTCTTATAGATAGGAAATGGCGGGAAGTCGAGCATTCCTTTGACTATGACCTTGTTCATAATCGTACAGAACTCGGCCAAGGATGAACAAAGTCTACCACAAAGATGGCTAAATGAGTAACAAGTTCAGTGTGTCCAAAAGGAAATATTTTGGTAAAGGAAAACAGTACTATACAATGAATATAATTGAGAAATCACAAAAATTTACTTATGTATACAGAGCTACAATAAGCAATAGAATTACACAGACATAAACATGTATAATATAAGTTAATCACATTACAAATAGTTATATTATATATGCAGACATTTGTATATAGACAAGTAAAGGAGCAAGATGTAAATACAAACAAGGGTTGTACAAAAAACAAAAATCTTTATTTACCACCATTTTTCATACAAAAGTTGCGGGGGTCGATCCCACACAAACTCGGCTTATGTAAAGTGGAAACAAAATACAAAAAAACAAAAACTAAGAGAAACTGTATTCGAAACACATCAAAAGACACCGAAGTTGCCTTTCCAAAAACTAAGCAGGAAACCTACTTCTTCTTCCCTCTTTTGTTGTCACCCTTAGGAGCATCCTTCACCTGGCACTTCTTCAGAACCTTGGGTTTTCCTTTTTTAGGTTTCCCAATCTCGGGATTTCTGCCCTCGGAGTGTGCGATCTATCCCACGGTAATGATGATGTAAGTATCTTAGAGCTTATCGAAGGTAGGGTCAGTGGATCTTGATTAGCCTCTAGCATTGCTATCAATTGGAGGCTTGATTTTGATGGAAGGAATCATTAGAGTGGGATCTGATTGTCCTGGGCCGGAGGATTCTTCGGTCGCAACATCTTTCTTGATTTTTGTGTTTAACAGGTCAATCTTCAATCCCTCCACATGGAAATAAGATCAGTTGAACTCGAAGCACCGGTTATGGTGATGTCTTCCCCCAAGGACTATGAGATTTTGTCCAATACCACCAAAGCCTCAATCTTCACTGATCAGTATCAGGGACGAAGTTGGAGGGAAGGATTGGAGCGACTAGTTTCATCGTGATGGAGATAGACTTGATAGAGAAAGCTGTGAGGAATGCGGAATATGGATCTTAAGGCTAGGAATAACACTAGAGGGGGGTGAATAGTGTTTATAAGAAATTACTAAATCTTTTTGAGTTTATGTTAATATGAACACAAATGTATGTAATATTCAGACACGGATATAATCATAGAAACAAACACAGATGCAGAAATAAAGTAAATGCAGTAAAGGAAAGAACACACCGGATTTTATTCTGGTTCGGAGTTACCCTACATCCAGTCCCGCACAACTAAGTACGGATTTTCTTTCTAAAGCAATTCAACAATTACAACCCTCGGTTTCAAGGCTACGACGTACACCCTCCAGAATCACAATCCTCTGGGTAGAGATACTTGAAGTCCGGGGCAACAAGTTCACCCAATTGATTTCCAAGGATACAATCACATCTTTTCTCGCTTGATTGATTTCCAAGGCTACAATCATACCTTTTCTCGCTAGATAGATTACAAAGAAGCCTATAACTCTGAATAGCACTTGGATCTTGTTGAGATAGTGATAGAGAATCAAACCAAAGATAATCTAGTTAGATTCAATGTTGATTTCAGCAGAGTAATGATAGAATTTTGAATAAGAAAATGTGGAAGAAGAAGATAAGTGAAAAACCAGAAAATCTGATGTAAAATTCGTTGAAACCAACCCCTATTTATAAAAGAACAACAGCCATGTCCATTCGTGAAAGGTTATGGTGAATTGACACTTCTTTTGAAATTCAAATTTTTGAATCTAACTGTCACTATGTCGACATGGGGTACTAGGGCATGTTGACATCCCAAAGGAAATTTTGATGATTTGTTTTTCTTTGAAAATAACCTTTATCTCATATTAAAACTATTTTAAAACTTTATAAATATACTTGACTATAGATAAAATACATAGATAAATATAGAGAATAATATATATAAAATTTTACTATAATTTTATATTTAAATCTAAGTATAAAGATAGTTTAAAACAAACAAAGTTTAAAAACAAGAGTTTATTAAAAACAAAAACAAAGAATATTTTAAGGCTAAAATATCTTTTTGAAAATCATTTGAAAGGATAATTTTTAAGGCTAAAACATTTTGAAAAGCAGTTTTGAAAATCATTCTGAAGTAGTTTTGAAAATCATTTTGAAGTAGTTTTGCAAGCTTCTTCCTGCAGAATATCTCATCATATCAGGACTCGAGAACTTGTACAAAATCAGGATGTTCGTGAGTTTGTAAGCCACTTGTCGTAGGTTTGTAAGCTACTTGTCGTGGGTTTGTAAGCCACTAAAAAGGTGGAAATGGGTTCCATCCCAAAAGAAAAATGGAGTGAAGATTTCAGTGCTATTATGAAGTTTTAACATAATTCTAGACTCAATACTTATCTTGAAATCTTAAACTCTTGGTAATCTTAATATTCTTGATACTCATGAGTCTTCAAACTTGATATCTTGAATCTATATACTGTACAGTCTTCATTCTTTGTACCTGCATGGTTAATCCTGCATATACATATATATAAACTATAATGTTAGTATTTATATTTTATAATCTTATTCTAAGGTTGTTGTCATCAAAACCATCATCTCAAGGACTAACAATTTCCTCCTTTTTGATGATGACAGCCTTTGTTTATAAAATATTACTTCTATCCTAATAACTCCCCCTAAATCTAATAACTCCCCCTTAATCTATGACTAACTCTTCTATTTTATATTTCTCCCCCTTTGTCATCAACAAAAACAAACTAACTCTAAACTATATAACTCTTAGTCTAATATCCTATATGATGATAGTATTATCATCAATACTTACTTGTAAACCTAAAACTTAGTCCTAAACTACTAACATTCCTAACCAAGTACCTATATAATACTTATATATATATTATATATTGGAATCATATATAAAAACACACACTATTTATTTTTATATATATTTGTTTATATTTACATTTTCGTAAATCGTGTCAAATATACACATAACGATAAAAAAACGAAAAAGAGGAAACTACTGAGTATCTTTGACAATTGGAGATCTATGGATCGAACAATTTGGATAATGGAAACAGAAATTTCCACGTTGTTCAACCAAGTTTTCGTCCTTGTCAAAACATACTTCGCCAACGCAAATGACTCTGTCGTTGTCTTCTGCATGCTCTTCTTCCATTGGTTCTTCTTCTTCTTCACTTTCCTCTTGTTCATGATCTCCTGAAGAGTCCACGTCAATCAAGATTGGATTAGCATGATTGTCCATTAGAAATTTTTGTAAATTTCTAAGGATTTTGCCTTGCCTCTCTTGTTCTGTGGCCATTCGAAGTTGCATCACTTGGATTTTAGTCATTAACTGAAGTGTATCCTTCAGAGAATCCTCCATTTTCGTCACACGAGCGAGCGTTGTTTGTTGAAACGGACCAGAAATAGGAGATGGGAATGAAAAAGTTGATTTTATGTTTGATTTGGAAGAAGAGGCCATTGATAAATTGATTTCAGAAGATAGAACAGAAAGAGAACAAAATGAAGAAAATTTCGAAATAGGAGAAATTTATAACCACTTATTTGAATTTTGTTCGGAAAAAAAATTTAAAATTTAAAAAACGTTATATGTCGACATGGGTATAGGGGGGATGTTGACATGGTTCTCAATATTTTTACTATTTGATTTATTTTGATTTAATTTTTAATTATAATTTGTTATTTATATTTTATATTTCAGTTAATGAACAAATACCTAATTCTCTTCTTAATTTAGTGAATGTAGATTCATTTAAGGGTTTTGTTAAGATATCAGCAATTTGATTTTCAGAATTGATATAGTCGAGAGTAGTTACTTCTCTACTTATATTATCTCTGAGAAAATGGTGTCTGATATTAATATGTTTATTTCAAGCATGTTGAGTAGTATTTTTGGATAAATTTATTGCACTAGTATTATCACAATAAATTGGTGATTTTGAGATATTTAAACGAAAATCTTTTAAAGTTTGTTGCATATATATTACTTGAGAACAAGCCAAAGCATCAGAAATATACTCTACTTCAGTTGTTGATAGAGAAACTGTGTTTTGCTTTTTACTAAACCAGGAAATCAGAGAATGCCCTAAAAAGTGACAAGTTCCACTTGTACTTTTTCGGTCTGATTTACAACCAGCATAATTAGCATCACAGTAAGATATTAAGTCAAACGAATCATTTTTAGGATAAAATAAGCCATAATCAAAGGTGTGTTTAACATATCTTATAATACGTTTTACAGCTTTTAAGTGAGTTTCTTTAGATTGGGATTGATACCTTGCACAGAGACAGACATTATGCATGATATCATGTCTACTCGTAGTGATATAGAGTAGTGATCCAATCATTCCTCTATATAATTTTTGATCTACATCTTTCGAGAGATCTTCTTTACTAAGGTACTCATTGGTTGCCATGGGAGTGGGTTTTCGGCTCGCAGTTTTCAAAACAAATTTACTAACTAGGTCTTTAACATATTTTTCTTGACTAATAAAGATACCATTATCTAATTGTTTTATTTGTAATCCTAAAAAGTAGTTTAATTCACCCATATGACTCATCTCAAACTCTATTGTCATTATTTCAGAAAATTCTTTATTCATTTCAAAATTAGTTGATCCAAAAATGATATCATCTACGTAGACTTGTACTAGTTGAATATCATTTTTATTTCTTTTAATAAAAAGAATATTATCTACTTTACCCATTTCAAAATTTGATTGTAACAAATAAGATCTTAGTCTATCATACCATGCTCTAGGAGCTTGCTTTAGACCATATAGAGCTTTCTTAAGTTTGTAAACATGATTTGGAAATTTATCATTTTCAAAAGGTGGTGGTTGTTTAACAAATACTTCTTCTTTTACAAAACCATTTAAAAATGCACTCTTAACATCCATTTGAAATAATTTGAAATTATTATGATTTGCGAAAGCAAGTAGAATCCTAATGGCTTCTAATCTTGCTACGGGGGCAAAGGTTTCATCAAAATCTATTCCTTCTTCTTGACAATAACCTTGAGCGACTAACAGGGCTTTATTTCTAACAACCTCTCCTTGTTCATTCATTTTATTTTTATAAACCCATTTAGTTCCAATTATTGTTTTATTTTCAGGTCTAGGAACAAGTTCCCAAACATCATTTCTAGTGAATTGATTTAATTCTTCTTGCATAGCCAAAATCCATGAATCATCAATTGATGCTTCTTCTGGATTTTTGGGTTCTATAGTTGATATAAAAACTACATTACTCATTTGACTTAGTTGGTTTCTAGTTTTAACAACAGATTGCATATCTCCAAGTATATTTTCTATAGGGCGATCTTTTAAAAGTTTAATCCTTTTATTAGGATGATTTAATTCATTATTAGTTTTAGTTGACTCTTGGTTTTGAGTGATTAAATCCTCTTCATCATTTATTTCTTCACAATTTTTGAAATTTTCATCAAATGAAACATGCATTGTTTCTTTGATGGTATTAGTTCTTAAATTAAATACTTTGTATGCTTTACTTCTATTAGAGTATCCGATAAAGATACCTTTGTTGGTTTTAGGATCAAATTTATCTAAGTTATCTTTTGTATTTAAAATAAAACATTTACTTCCAAAAATTCTAAAATAAGATACCTTAGGTTTCTTTGAGTAAATAAGTTCATAAGATTTTTATCAGTTAAAGGTCTAATTAAAATTCTATTTAAAATATAACAGGCGGTAGCAACTGCTTCTGCCCAAAAGTACTTTGGTAAATTACTATCAGAAAGCATAGTTCTCGCACACTCTTGAATCATCCTATTTTTACGTTCTACTACTCTGTTTTGTTGTGGAGTTCTTGGAAATGAAAAATTGTGAATTATTCCCTTTTTATTGCAGAATTCCTCAAACTTTTCATTTTCAAATTCACCACCGTGATTACTACGGATGGTTATAATTTTTTAAGGAAATTGATTTTGAACCCTTTTTGAAAAATTCTTAAAATATTCAAAAGTATCACTTTTATGTTTTAAAAATATTGTCCATGTAAATCTAGAATAATCATCTACAATTACAAAACGTATTTACTATTATTTATTGACTGAATTTGAGATGGACCAAATAAATCAAGATGAAGTAATTCAAGAGGTTTTGAAGTTGAAATCATATCTTTTAATTTAAAAGAACTTTTTCTAAGTTTTCCTAGTTGACATGCATCACATAGACTATCTACTTTAAAATTCATTCTAGGGAGGCCTCTTACTAGATCATGTTTTGACAGTCTAGATAAGAGTTTGAAATTCAAATGCCCAAATCTCTTATGCCAAATCCAAGGGTCACTTGCATTTGCCAAAAGACATAAGTTATCATTTGAAATTTTCATACTAAGAATATAAATATTCTTTTTCCTAATTCCCTCAAATATTATGGTTGAATTATTATCATCAATGTAACACTTATCTTTTTCAAATTTAATTTTTATATCCTTTATCGCATAGTTGACTTATACTTAGCAGATTGTGTTTCAGATTCTTAACTAGCAAAACATTAGAAATAATAGGAGTTTCAGAGTTACTGACTTTGCTGATGCCGATCACATAACCTTTTGAATTGTCTCCAAAGTTAACCAGTCCTCTGTCTTTGTATATTATATCATTCAGCATATCTGGATTTCCAGTCATGTGTCTAGAACATCCACTATCGAGTATCCATTTGTTCTTTTTTATCTCCACGGTTTGTTTGTTTGTTTGTTCTGGATTGATTCCTCAACTCCCATAAAGCATGATTCGTGCACATCAAACAATCTTAGTAGACAACTTGTATTTGAATATTGATTATATGCAGACTCAAGAGACAATGATGATCTGGATATTTCTAAACATGCATTAACAAATTTCTTAAAATAGCCATTTAAAAAAAACTTTTTCAAAAAATTAGATTATGAAACTTTTGAAAACCTTGCTCTGATACCAAATGTGAGGAATGCGGAATATGGATCTTAAGGCTTGGAATAACACTAGAGGAGGGTGAATAGTGTTTATAAGAAATTACAAAATCTTTTTGAGTTTATGTTAATTTGAACACAAATGTATGTAATATTCAAACACAGATATAATCACAGAAACAAACACAGATGCAGAAATAAAGTAAATGCAGTAAAGGAAAGAACACACTGGATTTTATACTGGTTCGGAGTTACTCTACATCCAGTCCCACACAATTAAGTACGGATTTCCTTTCAAAAGCAATTCAACAATTACAACCCTAGGTTTCAAGGCTACGAGGTACACCCTCCAGAATCACAATCCTCTGGGTAGAGATACTTGATTTCCGGGGCAACAAGTTCACCCAATTGATTTCCAAGGCTACAATCACACCTTTTCTCGCTTGATTGATTTCCAAGGCTACAATCACACCTTTCCTCGCTAGATAGATTACAAAGAAGCTTATAACTCTGAATAGCACTTTGATCTTGTTGAGATAGTGATAGAGAATCAAATGAGAGATAATCTAGTTAGATTCAATGTTGATTTCAGCAGAGTAATGATAGAATTTTGAATAAGAAAATGTGGAAAAGAAGAGAAGTGAAAAACCAGAAAATCTGATGTAAAATTCGTTGAAACCAACCCCTATTTATAGAAGAACAACAGCCATGTCCATTCGTGAAAGGTTATGGCAAATAGACACTTCTTTTGAAATTCAAATTTTTGAATCTAACTGTCACTATGTCGACATGGGGTACTAGGGCATGTCGACATCCCAAAGGAAATTTTGATGATTTGTTTTTCTTTGAAAATAACCTTTATCTCATATTAAAACTATTTTAAACTTTATAAATATACTTGACTATAGATAAAATACATAGATAAATATAGAGAATAATATATATAAAATTTTCCTATAATTTTATATTTAAATCTAAGTATAAAGATAGTTTAAAACAAACGAAGTTTAAAAACAAGAGTTTATTAAAAACAAAAACAAAGAATATTTTAAGGCTAAAATATCTTTTTGAAAATCATTTGAAAAGATAATTTTTAAGGCTAAAACATTTTGAAAAGCAGTTTTGAAAATCATTCTGAAGTAGTTTTGAAAATCATTTTGAAGTAGTTTTGCAAGCTTCTTCCTGCAGAATATCTCATCATATCAGGACTCGAGAACTTGTACAAAACCAGGATGTTCGTGGGTTTGTAAGCCACTTGTCATAGGTTTGTAAGCTACTTGTCATGGGTTTGTAAGCCACTAAAAATGTTGAAATGGGTTCCATCCCAAAAAAATGGAGTGAAGATTTCAGTGCTATTATGAAGTTTTAACATAATTCTAGACTCAATACTTATCTTGAAATCTTGAACTCTTGATAATCTTGATATTCTTGATACTCATGAGTCTTCAATCTTGATATCTTGAATCTCTATACTATACAATCTTCATTCTTTGTACCTGCATGGTTAAATCCTTCATATACATATATATCTAAACTATAATGTTAGTATTTATATTTTATAATCTTATTCTAAGGTTGTTGTCATCAAAACCATCATCTCAAGGACTAACAAAAGCAACGAGACCCAAGCCTTGTGTAATTGGTGAAGGAGGAGGAAGTGATGGATGACCTATAAGTTCACATACAGTGAAGTAAATGTTAATGATGGTCTTGGAAAAAACGAAGCTTATTGAGCATCATAGAGATGAAAAAAACACCTTCATCGATCGGTGTGTCTTTAGATGGTGATGCAGGCACTTCACCTTCTTCTATTGGTGACTGGATGGGTTGAGAAATAGAACATGGATGTAGGGATCGTTAGTAGCTATGTCGATGGAAGCTAGAATAATAGCAAGGGCGTCCTCAAGGCTGGCCCCCACGGAAGTTGTAATTTAATCGTATGCTCTTTGGATTGTGGAGATGACGATTCAGCTTAGCCTAATGCATAAGAACTACCAGGAGCAATGGTAGGGGTTTTGCTTGCAGCTGCATCCTCTTCTGTCATAATTGCCTTGCCTTTTTCCAAGGCTATGCTGTCATCGATGTCCAATATTTTATTTTTGTTGATATTTGGTAAGGACTTCACATAACGCAATCGCATGATGTAAAATTTCCTCCCATTCATCTACTAATGTCACGAGATAGCTACTTCCCAACCACTAAAGTTTTTTGTCTTTGACAATGTTTGCAAGAAATGCTACAGAATGGTGTTCATTTCTTCTTTCTCCTTGGCCGCCTGTTCCTAAAGTTAGTTTACTTCAACCATCGCACCACCCAGCTCGACTGGGATTCTACTTTTGGTTCCGTTTTGGCATTTAGACTGGCCTCGAGTCTTTCAACTTCGGTCTTGAGCGTTCGGGTTTCCGCACCTTTAGCCTAAAGTGCCATGTCTTTCTCTTTGATTTGTATCATTATACTTAACCTAGTCAATGAGCTGATCATTTTTGTGGTGTGTTTTTTGAAGCTGATCATTGGCTATAGTAAAAGGTTGGGTGTGTGCATGAGACATTTGCCGACTAATTTTTTGGAGTCATTAATCGAATTTTTAGCTTCATCTATTTGTTTTGTGAGCTCGGTCATCTCTCTCTTGTAATCAATTGTGGTATTGTTATAATCCTTCCTCTTTGATTCAAATGATTGGATGTCCAACTAATTTATTATGTTAACAATGGTGAAGTTAAAGGTAGGTTTTCTCCACTCATAGAGCTAGTCAATAAGTTCAGCAACCACTCCAACACTATGATTGGCTTCTTCCTGGGGAACATCCTTGATATCATGATCAAACTTCACCCCTGTCTGGGAGAGGTTAGGAAAAGCAACCTGCATCTTAGTCATCATAGCCGTTGACTTTCAAAAGCCTTATTGGGCCTTTGGGAGATGGATATAGTGGTAATCGGGGGCCGGATTTCTAGAACTTGTTAGGAGGAGAGCATTGGCTGAGAGCATGGCTGGGTAGAGCCCGAGATAGGACCGTGAGGGTGATGAGAATCGCAGGGCTTCTTCCCTTGGTCGTATTGTTCTCCTTCCTTAGCATGTCACTTCCTTCTATCCTTATCCTCCTAATATTCCTTCTCCTTCCTTTCCTACCTCTCCTCTTTAGTCTCTCGCTATGAAGCAAAGCTGTGAGCATAAGGCTTGAAAGTGGTTCCTTCGCATTCATCGATGCCACAGCGCATATAATGGGATCTATCTCTTCCCATTGTACCTAAAATGAAAGAACGAAATCATATTAGTCTTAGAATACTAAAGTAAGGATGAATGCAAGATATGAGTGTTCGTGATCCTAGAAGTGGGTGGAGTGCTGATGTTTCCTTAAGTACTCTCTGGACCATATTCAGAAGGTTGTAAAGATGAAGTTTTGCCTCCCTCAAATAAGAGGTCCCCAGATGGGAAGCCGAAGCCTGAAGGATACTCTTTAAGAAGATCGCCGATCGGGATGTCGAGATTGCTTAGCGAGTCAAAGTTATTTTCTGAAGGACCGGCTAGAGGAGTCGCCTCATCTAGTTTTTTCATGATCGGTTCAGTGGACTATTGGGAGGTACTGACGATTATTCATTTTAGGCATGATAGGGTAGAAACTTCGGTATCCTTTGGAGACGTCTCTCCATACAACTCTTCTCCACCTTAATCAAAGCCCACATCATTATAATCTTCTTCGTCGCCTTCTCCTTATTCGTTCTCTTCCTTTCCACCTTTTCTTTCTTCTCCTCCTCCGTATATCATTGTTATCTCTACTCTCTCTTCTCTCTATACTTCCACTCCACTTGCTATATTTACATCCACCACTCTGTTAGTGGATCCGTCGACGTTCATCATGCCCGGTGGACCTTCAGCACCCCTTGAATATCTTTACTGGAGCTGCAAATGGGGGTAGAATACCTGGTGGATACTTTAGACCCTCCTAGTGGAAGTTCAGCTAGAATGTCGAATCATTCAAGGTGTATAAGCAATATTAGTGAAGGTTGTCGTTCGTCAAAAGGTAAGCGGTGGTACGAAATCGAATGCTGATTCTTTTGAGGGTCTGTAGAGTCTTGGAGTGCACGTCGCTTCTATCTTCAGTAGGAATATCTTTAAAGATAGTGGATAAGAAGTTAGACATGACAAGACATGACAAGCAAAGCCATGGAAGCCAGCGTTTGACAAGACTATGCATTGCAGGATAACCATGGATATCGATGAATTTTGTCCGAGTCCGGATCGGGCTGCAATTGACAAGACATGACAAGCAAAGCCATGGAAGCCAGCGTTTCAAATTTCAGGTTAATTGGAGTTCGTATGGGGGAGATATGATCGATACAAGTTAAAAGAAATATGCTGTTCGTATCCATCATAGAGTCAAGGTGATGATCCATTTGAATCCATCAGGTTCGAATCCACCAGTATGACATCACCTCACTCTATTCGAATCCATCGGGTTCGTATCCATTGAAAGGGCCACACGATCGTATCCATCAACTTCGTATCGATCCATCCCGTGTTCTCATTTCGTATCGATCGCCTACCACCTACTTCGCATCCATCGAGCCACAGCTAAAACTGCTTGTTCGTATCCATCTACTCTGGTCGATACGAACAAGAGTTGGATTGATGGATGCGAACGAGGCTACCTCTATCGATATGAATTAGAACATCTCCACCGATCTAACAAGCAACGTCATCGATATTCCTAGTTATTGATGCGAACGTGTCGATGTAAACGTGGCGAAAGCTTCGGAATGAATCGATCAACGCGGCACAAAAGGTGGAGCAATCCAAGATCCTCGCGCTACGTCACTGCATGCTTACGTGTCCAGGTCGATTCGAAATGATGGATATGAATCCATGGATTCGAACGCAGCAGTACACACGAAAATACAATCTTGTATCGATCATATCTCATGAACCATTGATCCAAATGCAATGAAATTTTCACAGCAGCTTGCGTACAAGGTAAAGAACAATCCTGCCAAGTTTCAGCTCGATTGGATCATTTCTTGATGGATATGAAATTGCTTCGTATCGATCGAAGATCGAGCCGAAACTTGGTGGGGTCGGTCGCGTGGGCCCCCTCACGTGCCAGAAGAAGTCTCCCGAAGTTTGGGCACGATCTCAGCCTCCTACGCCTATAAATAGCCCCCTGAAGCTTGCAGAAATGGGGATCTTTAGCCATTCAACGTCCAGACTCTGCCGGATTCAATTCTACTCCTTTCCATTGCTGTTATATTCAAATTCATTCATTGTATCTGCTGTAATCTTCTGTAATCGGCAAAGAACATCAATAAAATATAAAAACCTTTAAGTTGACGTAGGCCGGAGATAGCCGAACCACTATAAATTGTGTGTCACTGTTCATCTCTTCTGGATTGTTGTTTGTTGCTTGCTTAGATCTGAGATTTGTGTTTGAATATTGCTGATCTACTTTCATAACTTGGTGCTTTCATGGTATTTGGGGTTTGTGACCATTTTTGGCGCAAACACTTTGGTGCTTTCACTGAGAAGAACCAGTGCCCGCTACACCAGATTCAAAGTTTAGATTTGAAAGTTTGAAGGATTCAGATTGACTCGACAATGACTCGACAAACAAGACAACGAGCTGAGAGAAGCCAACAGGGAGGAAGTAAAGAGGCATCCTCTGGCGCTGGAGAAGGACAAGCTTCGGTTTACATCACCAGAGATGAAATGGAAGCTATAGCAAATTCATTGCAAGAGAGGATGATGAAGACTCAGCAAGAGATGCTGCAGAATTTCATTGAACAGATGAGAGCAGCAAATATGCAGAACCTTGGACCACCTACAGCAACTGCAAGTGCTGAACAGGGGGTTGAGATTACAGAAACCAACAGAGATCAACCTCAAGGTCAGAATGCGGAACCAGAAGGCGGCCGACAAGGACTTGGGGCCAGACCCTCAAGATCTGATGCTGGAAGGCCTACAGATGGAGCTCAACAAGCTGGAGCCAATGCTGATGTTAATGAACCGCACGAAGAGTACGTACCATAATACCCTTCAAAAACAAGAGGGCAACCCCAGGATGGAGATGAAAAGATGGCTGGGCTGGTGCGACGACTCATGAGAGGAGGATTGTCTAGCGGAGGGTTGGAAGAAGTCGGTCGGAGTCTGTTCACTCCGAATATCAGGAATGCAAGGAACCCTCCAAAGTTCAAACTTCCTATATTGGATCCTTATGACGGGAAGTCAGACCCAACAATGCATATTACTCGGTACATCAGGCACATGGAAGTGTTGGGGGCATCCGAGGAAGTGATGGCTCGATGCTTCCCTCTATACTTGTCAGATTTGGCTGCACTTTGGTTCAGGCAATTAGAAACTGGATCGATCAGAACATGGGGCGAGCTTGTAGATTGCTTCATGAGACAGTTTAGGGTCCACGTGACGCGACCCAAGAGTGTGATGACTTTGGCATCAATAATACAAAGGACGGGAGAGTCCATAAAAGATTTTCTGCTACGATTTAATGCAACGGTGGCTTCTGTAGATCGCCCGGATCCATCGATGATTTTGATGGCGGCAGTGGCAGGAGTTGGAGAAGGCACCGAATTCAAAGATTCTTTAACGAGAGACCCACCGCAAGATCTTGGAGAGTTTTACCATGAAGCTGAAAGATTCATTCGACTAGAAGAATCACGATCCGAGAGGCAGGAAATAAACGTTGTACAAGGCGAAGGAACTGCCAAGGAACAACCCAGGGCGGACAAAGGAAAGAGAAAGCAGGATGACGCACATGATGGTCCAGATAAACGGAAGAACTTTCGAGAGCCCAGATTCAGGCAATACACAGATTTGGCGGCAAACCTGGAATGAATTTATACTGAAACTCGGGGGCAACTCTCCTATCGAAAACCACCCAGGAGAGATCCCACAGAGCGATAGCGTAGAACCGGAAAATATTGCCTATTCCATGAGCTGGATGGGCACACAACCGACGAATGCTTCCACCTAAAGGATGAGGTGGAAGAACATGCCAGGAGTGGTAGACTGCCATAATATGTTAGAGAACGGGCAGCGGCGGTAAGGCCTGAACAACTACTGCCTCCACCTAACAGAAACGATCCTGGATCAGGATCACGACTCGTCATCAACTGATCAAGATGGCAAGGGCCAAGTTCAGGACTTGAACTTCGGTCAAATAATTTCATTAGATTTGTTTTCAGAATAAACGGCTACTCCACTTACTCATGTACGGTAACCAGAGAGATCCCTAGGCATGCTCTGAGATGGAGATGGACCGATATGCCCGGAGAGGCAATGTTTAGTTTTTCCCTGATGTTTGGGATTGAACATCTAGGACCTGAATTTAATAAATGAACTTGAATTTCTTGAAATAAACCTTTGACCGGAGAGTTAAAGGATGAGTATTAAATACCAATATAAAAATGATCGCTTTATAACCCTACCCGGAGAGACAGGGTCCGGAGTGCAAGAAGTGAGTCGCTTCGCCGGAGAGCGACAGGATCGACTCACTTAATGTTGTTTCCCCTTCATCGGAGAGTGATAGGATGGGATCCAGCAGGAGCCCAGAGAGGCTACGATCGGTCCAGAACGACCAAGATATTGCTTTACGCCCTAACTGGGCTAGAGTGCAAGGGGTAGAAAGCAACGCCGGAGTGCAATAGGATCTTTCTATTCAATCGCCAAGTCTGGGATGGGCTTAGCAAGGGTCCGGAGTAACCGTTGATTATCCAGAGAGACTATGGAGTTTCGTTCTTAACTTCCGCAGGAAGAAGTGGATAATGATTTGGCTTCGAACAGCCATGAACTCGATCGAAAATATCATAAGATTTGAATAAAACATAAACCCACTGCATTCGATCTGAGACTGATCAAAACAAACCTTTTACCAAAAGTCATGTTTTGGGGGGCAAAGTGTTATCCCAACTTTTAGCAAAGCTGAGATACCCTGAAAATCAATAATAACTAGTCATGAATATTCAACTATGCATTGCAGGATAACCATGGATATCGATGAATTTTGTCCGAGTCCGGATCGGGCTGCAATTGACAAGACATAACAAGCAAAGCCATGGAAGCCAGCGTTTCAAATTTCAGGTTAATCGGAGTTCGTATGGAGGAGATATGATCGATACAAGTTAAAAGAAATATGTTATTCGTATCCATCATAGAGTCAAGGTGATGATCCATTCGAATCCATCAGGTTCGAATCCACCAGTATGACATCACCTCGCTCTATTCGAATCCATCGGGTTCGTATCCATTGAAAGGGCCACATGATCGTATCCATCAACTTCGTATCGATCCATCCCGTGTTCTCATTTCGTATCGATCGCCTACCACCTACTTCGCATCCATCGAGCTACAGCTAAAACTGCTTGTTCGTATCCATCTACTCTGGTCGATACGAACAAGAGTTGGATTGATGGATGCGAATGAGGCTACCTCTATCTATATGAATTAGAACATCTCCACCGATCTAACAAGCAACGTCATCGATATTCCCAGTTATTGATGCGAACGTGTCGATGTAAACGTGGCGAAAGCTTCAGAACGAATCGATCAACGCGGCACAAAAGGTGGAGCAATCCAAGATCCTCGCGCTACGTCACTGCATGCTCACGTGTCCAGGTCGATTCGAAATGATGGATACGAATCCATGGATTCGAACGCAGTAGTACACACGAAAATACAATCTTGTATCGATCATATCTCATGAACCATTGATCCAAATGCAATGAAATTTTCACAGCAGCTTGCGTACAAGGTAAAGAACAATCCTGCCAAGTTTCAGCTCGATTGGATCATTTCTTGATGGATACGAAATTGCTTCGTATCGATTGCAGATCGAGCCGAAACTTGGTGGGGTCGGTCGCGTGGGCCCCCTCACGTGCCAGAAGAAGTCTCCCGAAGTTTGGGCGCGATCTCAGCCTCCTACGCCTATAAATAGCCCCCTGAAGCCTGCAGAAAGGGGGATCTTTAGCCATTCAACGTCCAAACTCTGCCAGATTCAATTCTACTCCTTTCCATTGCTGTTATATTCAAATTCATTCATTGTATCTGCTGTAATCTTCTGTAATCGGCAAAGAACATCAATAAAAGATAAAAACCTTTAAGTGGACGTAGGCCGGAGATAGCCGAACCACTATAAATTGTGTGTCACTGTTCATCTCTTCTGGATTGTTGTTTGTTGCTTGCTTAGATCTGAGATTTGTGTTTGAATATTGCTGATCTACTTTCATAACTTGGTGCTTTCACGGTATTTGAGGTTTGTGACCATTTTTGGCGCAAACAATTATTAAGAAGAAAGATGACTTTGCCCCATTGTTTAAAGCCCAGGAGATGTGTTAAATCCCCAAAGGTTGGAGGCTGATGAAATTTTATCTTGAATAAGACATATAGATAGTTCAACAAGGCATATTCACTGGACTGTACTTGAGTGGGAGTGAGTCCCAACTCCTAGAGGAACATTGAGAGGAATGGATTGAAGGGTGGTATAGCCCCGCCAAGGCACATGTACTTATTGCCGGATGTATAGTCTTACGGAGGATTGTGCGCCCACTCATTAACTATTGGTAACAAGACGTCACTCTCTGATATTCCATGTTTGTGGCATATATTTCGGAGAGACTTGGCTATTAAAATTGTCGGCATTTATTCTGAGGGATCGTCCAAAACCCTTAAACCGACCTATTCATTAAAGAGAGGAGGTAGATCCTCGATTGGAGCTATCGGTACTATCATCCCCTGTTTTTCAGCTATGATCGAGCATTTGGTTCCAAAAGGAATGGATGTTGAAGTTTGAGTAGCAGTAGACCCAGCTTTAGGAGAAGCTGATGGCCAAGCGCCAACTCTAAAACAAGGTAAATGACGAGTCATTCTAAATTGAAGAACTTGATGGTGAACACGATCACGGGCAAATCGGAAGTGTCAATCTATGCAGTGTGTGTGTTTGTCCCATGTACAACAAACAAAACGTTCTGTGTACATAGCATGCTCATGCTGGGAAACAAGCTCAATCACATGATAGAACTGTGTGTTGGATCTTAACCGTTATCATTGGATAATTGGTAACGAAACCACTGTTCATAGCGATGAGAAAATGTTCTTCGTAGGAACACAGGATTGTGCAGTAACTATAAGTGATGTATAACAGAATCGTTCAAATGTCAGAATGCATTCGATGTAATCGTTCTTTGGAAGAGAACTATCTTATCGGAGTTCAAGACAACGGTTAGTAATCAACCAATTTTGGTAGGAAGCAATTCAAGCATTTTGAGGACCAAAGTTGTTAGGTCGTTGTGACAACTTGCACCACAGTGGGCTTGAATTTTCACTAAATAGAAAAATCTAAGTCCACCAAAGTACGGATTATTATCATGGTATCCTATAAATAAATAAACACATTTCAGAGAACTATCGATATAAACTTATAGTAGAACAGTAAAGTATGATAAAACATATAGTCACTCACAAAGGTTGACACTTCCAATATCTTGTGTCCTTGTCAGTGTCAAGCACGCATAAGGAAATCCATTCTTCTACCATTCCCCTCTTGTACTAGTGCATCTTCCTCTAGAGCTATCCTTATGCGTGCTTGACACTGACAAGGACACAAGATATCCCCTCTTGTACTAGTGCATCTTCCTCTAGAGCTATCCTGTGGGTTGTAATTAGGAGGGGTTAGAACGACATTCCGGTGACTAGTAATTACACATCTTATACATAACACTAGTTTATATTGATTGCCTACCATTACGTGTTATGTATCTTGTTTTATTTTTTACTTAGTCATCTCGACTCCACGTATGTGTACGATACACTCCATCTACCCAAAGTAGACTATAACTACATACACATGTGTGCGTGTGTGTAAGTACCACGGTCCCCCTTTGGATGAAGATACTATCCCCGCTAGTATTCATATTCTAATACCTCGTTAGGATCCATCTTCAATGCAGTATCACGTCCTCGTCCTCGTGCATACCAAGGAACTCCCATAATGCCTAATAACAGTGTCACAATAGTTAGTTGTATTCTATCCATTTTGAAAGACTTCTATAAAGGTTTATCTAGCCTTGCCCCTAGCAAACCACTATATCGGTGCATGACCTAAACGTGATCTACACAAATAGGAGATGTACCCGTTTAGGCGTAACCTTTGTTTTTTCACTGACCACTTAGGACTGATGACGTTCTCTACATATGTGCAGCTCATAGTCCCTAAGATGGTACCAAACAAACACACTGACATAGTGCCAAGCTTTGTTACCCTTCCATTTAGATTGCCTAATGCATTCTAGATAATTCTCACTTGTTACTTAATACCGCCTAAAAGGTTGAAGTGGACTTTGCTTGTCCTTTGACACTTCGACATTGGTGAACCTTCCTACTTAGGTATCCTATACCTATACGTGAATGTATATAACTCCACGAGTCCTAGAGTTGGATATGTCTCACATCAGTATAATGTATACACAACTGCTGGTATCCCATTGTGGGGGGCAGACTTTTGTTGTGTAACAATACTGACCTCGAATTCCAACCCATTTTAATGATTATCATTCTTATCTAATATAAATTAGTTACTAACATTAATAATTCACACTCGTCATAATGCATACTTGAGGTTATGTGTGTGTGTAACATTATTACTGAGTTGCATTTCAAGAGCGCATAAGCTCCCTGAGTAATTTTGGGAATCAACAGTAGTGTTTTTAAATTTCTTTCTATTTGTACCCATCTCTCCTCTTCCTTTGGTATCCTCCAACCCCTAGATATTAACATCCCTCGGATTTGTGCCTTTTCCCATCCGGTGATGTTGAACTCCCCGCCTATGACTATCGCCAGCCCCTACAACTCCGAATCTTCGCTCAGACGACATCCAACTGCCTTCGCCTCTCCATCCTTTTCGACTGTCATTATCCAATCGTTGCTTGGATTATGCACTGCCTTTGTAAACCTAACCATGTATCTACCTGAGGTAAAAATGCTACTTTGTTTTTTTTGTCATTCGATTTTTCTAGTTGATTTTACTTCTACCTGAATTTTCCTGTGTTGATTTCATGTGTAGAGCAGTGGTGAATTAAGTCAAATTATGTAATTAGGTTCGTTTTTTGGGGGTGGGGATTTTAACTTAATGTATCACTCTCTACATTGATATAAATATAGCATTGAAATTCTTGTCTTTGCTTGAATTTTCATGCTGATTTAATGTGAGCGGTAGTGGATGTGTAGGATTTTTCAGCCGGTTTGTTTCCGGGGATGCTTTTAACTCCATGTATTACTTGATGACCATTTTTACGATTTAACATTAACAATTTATTATACTACCTCTAAGCTTTTTTATTTATCCAATTAAGTAGATGAAAAAGAATTTACTCCCAGGATTGATTTAGTTCCATACTATTTACCCTTTTCAGTTTTAGTTCATGTTCACTCAATTGTAATGTTGCTCTACTGCTTGCTTGGTTTGACTCAAAATTGTTGTGTTATATGGTCCTATGATGGACTGTTTAATTACTATGTTGTTATATATGATGTTCTATACATGAAATTTTCTTGACCTATTATGCACATGTAGGGAATGCTCATCGATTTGACCTGGTATTACTTAATTTTGACCACATGGCATCCTCACTTCCAAAATTAGCGATGAAGGTAAGTGACTTAGATTACCATATGATGTTAAATTCTTTTTCATCTTTTTGTGTGTGTATCCCCTTTTTATAACCTAAGATGCCCTTCTATGCCCAAATATGTGAATGAAACAGGATATCATGTTTTCTCATGGTGTTTCACTATCTTTGAATTTAATATGACCTTAGCTTAACCTAAAACACGACTATTTTTATTTAGGAAGTTTCAAGCACTCTTGGTTATATGATCAGTATAATCGACTGTAAGTTTTATTATCAACCTTTTGAATTAATATTAGTGGTTTTTCAATATATGTATGCACTGTTTCATTTTTTATCAAATTATATTTCACTTTAGGAAAAAGATATTGTTGATAGATCAAAAGTTACAACTCTTGATAAATAAATTGTATTTGAGATTGAAGGGTGGCAATTTGCTAATTTCATTTCGGTGATAAGAAATTAAGCATCATTTAAATGATAATGTTAACATTATATATTGATTAGAACAAACTAGAATAGAACTTTCATCGAACTCTTCAGCATAAACTATTGCTTTTAAATTAGCTACTAAACTACTATATAAAATATACTTGTTGAAGTTTTAATTAGTTTTGTGCTATGATAAATGTTTTAAGTCCTATTTACTTGACAACTCAGATATCAACTATTTTTACTTTGTGAACAGTTGGTAGTTTCAAAACCCAAGCTTCAGAATATTAAACAATAATCATATTTTTGAATTTTGTTAGAGGTCGTATTCTTCACTAAATGCACTTATTATGATATATAATACATACAATGGATTTAACTAAGAATGAAAACATATATCTTTAATGCTATAAATATGCAATTTGCTCTTCTATTTTTTCATTCGTTGGATTTTGTTTTTACTTGCATTAGTGAAGCATGTTAACTAGGATTTGAAAGTGCAAAGAGTGCCATCATTTGTGAATTATGTTCACTTAGGTAATGTAGTAAGCAATTATATAGATCTTCTTTGCTATATCTAATCTCCTAATTTTGAGATGATTACATGGTTGTGTTTCGTTATGGATATGAGGGCCTAATACAACAATTTGAAAAGAATACACAAGGATATGGTCTAAAAGCCGTGGGATGTTTATTTCAGTTCCTAAAAAATTTATATATAGTTTCTTGAATGATTAAATAAATGCCTATTCGTATATGAAAGAACAAGCATCTATACTATATTATTAATACTTAGTATGGCTTCCTTTGCACTAAAGCCCCCTCTAGTTTCTCAATTAATTTCCTTTTGCCACATGCATTGGAGAAACCAAACGTCCTGTTTTTTTTACCGGCCAAAAGCTTATTTCACTTCCTTCTCCACCCCTTATCTGCCTAACCCTCACCTTCATATCATCCAGTGTCCTCGCCTACAAAATGCCCTAATCCTCACAAGGTGACTGACAACTAACTTCGTCGTGCCGTCACACAGCTCATTTCGAAACATCTTCTTCATCCCACAGGTGACAAGCATTATGAAGAAGGTAGCTTAACGGTTGTCTATTAAATCACATTCTATTGATTTCTCCTGGTGTTGACTTTGATGTACTGTTGCACTAATCAATCCTTTCATCCACTTTAAGGCATTTATTCTAATTTAAGTTTTTGTTTTACTGAATGTTGTTTTAAGATCTTTGATAAGTTATGTAAGCAGTACAAGTTTTCATAATTAAACTCTAGAAATGCAAGATTGGTTTTGTTTCATTTTAATAGGACGCATCCATGAATTAATGTTTCAACCATCTACTTTTAATATCAACTACACTTTTTTACAATTTTATTTATCTGTTTTGTGATATAGTATTTTACCATATGGTATACCAGATTGGTACCCGTTAATTTGATCAATTTATATTGTCTTAGCATTATGAACACTTTGTTTTGCTTAGCTACCTCTTGCATGAATCATCAAGGAAATCATCTCCTTTATTCTTCTGTTTCTTAAAGAGTTCGAATTTTTAGGATGAAGACATAAACTAATGACGAAGACGGGTATGTACTTTATGTTTCGATCTTTTGTATGCTTATACATGGATATAATTTTGTTGTTCCTATGGATTCTTACCTACACATACAACAATCTGATAATATGCTTGAAAAAGATTACCTTCTCAAACTGGTGAAATTTATTATTATATCCAAGGTTTTTTCCACAATCTAAAAACTTTATATCCATTTGTTATACAACTCCATATTTGCTTCACTACGACGAAATTATTCATCTATTCCGTGCAATAAATCAATTTTCTTCTTCATTGTATTCATTCTTTCATGTAGTGACTATAGCTTTATTTAACTTCATGTATTTTTCTGTAAATTTGTGTAACTTCATGTAGTGACTACGAATACCTGACTGCGGTTATTATCCGATTTAATATAGCATGGTGACCCATCTTCTTTCATGGCGTAAAAAGTTATTTTCACCTATTTGTTGTTTTCAACGGTGGTCTCTCAAAATTTTCAGCATATAACCTAATGTGACTTTTCTCCTTGATATGGTCATATGATTGATTTGTGTATGTTTATTTTGACAATGGTTGGATCCTTGAAATAAATGTAAACGGTTTTCTTATTGTGATTTGTTTTGACAAATTTAGTACTTCTACGGTCCTACCACTTTGAGTGATTTACTTTTTATTAAATAAAAAAATTAATCTAACTTAGTAATTTTTTCATATAGCTTGTACAGAGATTACTTAATAGTAATATATGCCTTACACATGCCTGTTTGTACACGACATATTAATTACTTTCAGATTTCTAGGACGATAGTTGGTAAAATTGTTTGTTCTCTTTGAAATCTTTAGAGCTTATGGTAATTCTAACAATGGATAATCTTGATATATGTACAGATGAAGGTTTGCAGGTCACCGTCCCATATTGTTATCTTATGCTTTGTGTTTTGAGTATGGTGGACTTCTACTTAACTACTAGGTAGAGAACATTATGAACTGGAGTGTGCAGAATAAAATGAATCGATTATTTCAGATTCTAATAATCTTATTCAGGCATAAAGAGAGAATTAAGAAAATTCCTCTCCTTGATATTGAAGTTAATGACTTCATATCTAAACACTGATGTTGAACTTGATTAGTATTTTTGGGTATCTAAACAAATTAACTTTCTGAATTAATATCATGGTGCTTCATGATCATAACGATTGTAGCTTATGTGCATGTATTTGTGTGTAAAGTTATTAAATTTGATGTTGGATTTGGTTTTTTTCTACAAGCAACGCTACTAACCTTATGAATCATTTCATTAGGATGTTATATGCGTGGAGTCATTGATAAAAATTGTAATCTTTTGGTGGTTTATAGTTTTTTCTGTACCTTCATTAAGCGATGCAAATATTCATCTAATAAAATGATTTTTTTCAAGTCTAAAGAATCTATGCTCAGCCAAAATACTCCACTGCAGCTAATGGGTAGGGAAAAAGTGAAAGAAGGAGCGATCTAAGGTAAGTTTTCTCCTTTTCCTTACTAATAGTTCCATCTACCTGTACTTTTACTACATATTCTCGTACTTTTAGCAAAAAATCTTCGTTAACAATTTTGAAAAAAAAACTATTTTTATTTCAAATTTAGTGGTGTCCATTATATAGCCGACATCATATACTATGTCCAATAAGCATGCTTTCTAACAAAGATACCTAAATGCATTGCATTTGATATATCATAAAAGCAGGGATGACAATCTATGTTGTAAGTGGATAAATATTAAAACAGTAGGTTGAATGAATGCAACTCATATTTCTTGGGACTAATCTCAAGTATGCTATGTATTAATGTTTTACATGTATCAATCAACATTTGGAATCGAAAGCACAAATTTTTTGGTACACTTGTTTTAGACTATCTATAGTTTTTATTAATACAGTCGCAAATTGTGGGTTGAATGCTACAACCTGAATAGTATATCCATAGTCTAAATTAGTTTATATTTGTGTATCAAAGAGGTTTAGGAATTAAGAAACATGTATCCCAACTTTTGTTAGTCGAAGCTGTAAGATTAGAAATTAACCTAAAGATAAAATAAATGATCTATACCTTATATTTTAGTGAAATCTAATAAATGAACTTTTGAGATTTTTAGCATAAACTATATATTTAGAATCATCTTGTCTGTACTCATGCAATTAAGTGAAATACTTGAAATTAATGTCTTGGCATCTATAAAATTATAGGGCATTTATATACTAGATCATCATAATGTCTCTACTTTCAAAATATTCACAAATGGAGACCTAATGAAACAATACATTGGATGAAGGCAAGGATCTTCCTTAGCAGCATATTCTCAATGCATAACAACTGAATTTATACCATGCAATATGCAAGATTCTTATAATGTCAATATTATAGTTTGTTATTAAGACTGAAATCAAGTGTGAAGAGTTATGGATACAAGCATGGGAAAATCATAGAAAGAAAGAAATACAAAATAGAGATCAAAAGGATAATCTTTATTGTATAAAGCATATAATGAGCATGAGAATGAAACAAGTTGTGTTTGCAAAGGTACTAATGTCACATTGTAATTATGAATAAGCCAATGAATACTGGTACTAAAGTCAAAAATATGATTTAATCAATGAATTATATACTGACGTGCCCATCATTACATTTCGAGATATAAAAAGTATGTAGTTCTAGATCATTTTATTCATTCACCATACAATCCAACAACATCTTCGATGACGTTGAACGATTGGGATACACCAAAATCAGATAGAGGAAGAAAAAGTTAGAAAAAATGATTTATTTTTGGGGGATAATTTTTATAAGGATGCGACAACGGAGACTGAAGATATCATGTATGATAGTGAGGGGAGGAAAATGTGATGATTGTCGTACTTTCGGCTGGGGAGGCTAGTGGATGAGAGGTGCTTGGCTCGATGGGAGAGAGTGTGGCTTTCGGCAATGGAGCGATGGGCGAATCTCAGCGGTGGTGTGGGCTGCGTGAAACTGATTGCAAGGAGTAAGGGTGGGGTGACTGTAGGAAACTGGGTGCTCGGCTAAGGGAAGCAAGGCCGATCGGAGGTGGAAGGCGAGCTTGGGTGGTGCGGTGTTGTGGATGAAGGTGGGAGAGGTTGGTGGATTTGGGTTTTGGGTGGCTATGCCGACTGGAAGGGAGGCGGTTGTGGGCTGGAGGTGTTGTGAGGAGGTAGGTTGCGGATGAAGGTCGGAGCAAGGCTGGGAGGGGAGACATCGAGGCGGAGAGGCTATAGGGGATGGTTGGTTGAGTATGGCCGTTGTGTGCTTGGTAGAAGGAAAATGGTGGAGGATGTGGTGGAGTACAGGGTGATGGGAATATAGAGTCGAGCAGTGTTATTCTCAAGCAAAAAGATATACAACTTACACTTTTTTATTTTATATATATAAGAAGAGAAGAAGGCTGCTTGGCTACAGGGTGGCTGCAAGCGGGAAGGTGAGTTTGGAGGTTGATGATGGCTGCTCGGGTTCGGGCGTGGTGGATTTTGTGGGGCGAGGCATGGAGGAAGATGGGTTGCTTGCTGTTTGGGATGAAGGAAGGGCGAATTTGGTAGGGTTCGGATCGGAGCAAGGTAACAGGGAATAGGAGAGAATGAACATGTTAATATATAGAAATGCCTATATATATACATATTTGCAAGACAGAACGAATTGGAGCTGAAGAGAGAAATAAGAATAAAGAGAATGAAAATGAAAGGACAAACCAGAATATAAATTAAAATAGGGAATAGAGAAAGTCAAATATTTATTTCTGGAAATAATAAAGGCAAGTGGCCATTTGTTTTCACATGGTGGATAAATGAATGGACATATGGAAACCAAAAAGGGCTCAAAACGGGTACCGATACGGCTAATCATTTCGTAGATTTCGCTGTGCACCGGACGCCGAAATACACAAATGAATATACTACGAAGATCAGCACGACGAGACAAACAGAATGGTTTACAGATATCAGAGATATGACCTACCTATCAAAACTCGATATTCGCTGCCAAAAATGCTGCTAAAACGCCGAAAATAATGTAAACGGGGCTATAGCAGTCGAAATTTGGCGAAACAAAATATGACGTCTCACTTAGAAAATAAGTTACATTTTTCTTTTGTAAATTTATTCAGATTTCAAAAATATTTAATTTCCATCAACTTAACTGATTTAAAATTTAAATTTTGAAATTTCCCAACAGAACGAACTTACATATTTTCAAATAAAAATCTGCCACTTGCTATGCTTAAATAGACGCATACCAAATATCAAATTTTCACTGCAAAATTTTATTATTTAATTTAATGAAAAATTTAGTTAATTACGTTATTTAAATCATTAAAATTTCTGGGTCATTACACTCTCTCCCACTCTAAACTTTTCGTCCCCGAAAAGGAACGAGATAGGACAATAGAAACAATAGAAATGAAATACAGACTCGAAATACATAGTACCAGGTACAATAATTAATTCAAAACCATATAAATTTCATTTTAGAGTGTTAACATTTTACATCTCATTACTTAATAGCATCCATTTATTATTATCATTCTAATTAACTCACTTCAATTAATTTACATTCATATCCATTTTATTTGCATTCACCTTATATCCATTTTATTTGCATTCACCTTATTTACTTCTTAATAGCATTCACTTTTGATTATTCAATTTATTTCACTTAACATATCTTGCAACATAGATTAAGTGTATAAACATTTATTATAACCGCTCAATTTTTTTATTTATAAATTTCCTTAACAAAATTTTATTTTTGGACATCTTATTACTTACATTTTATATTGTATACTACAATTACATGTTCTCATTACATTCAAACTTTGTCCAAGCAAGTTTTATTAGTGTTTCCAAATGTAATTGAGCACTATACAAATTTACCTCTTATTTACAACATTTCTATTAAGCAAAATTTAGTTTGAACATTTTTATTACTTAAGTTTCTCATGTATAACCTTCAATTACATATTCACATTACATTTTAACATTTTGAATATTTCAGGTAAGTTATATATCTTTAAGAATGAAATTGAGTATTATACAAATAATTTATCATAGTTCAACTGTTTCAAGTTGTTTCAATTTCATTTCTCATTTTAGACACTCCAATTGTTCAATTTTTTTGCTTCATTTCAATAATTGAAAACCATCACTTAACATAAACTTAAGAGTTAAATTTTCGGTTTCACTTCAATCCATTTTGAAATAAATACACACACACACACAAGACACACCCTCTTGATTTTACATGCTACAAGAACACCTTCTCCTTATCACCAACAACAACTATGGCAAGTAGTCGTACCTTCAATACAGATTCTTGCAGATTCGGTACAATGATCCTATAGACCTCCAATGGCAATATATCTTTGAATTCTTTGAGGAATAGGATGAAATTAGAGAGAGAATGATGTGAATTCAAGTACAACTCTCTGATATTGTGTGGTTTGCAAATCGGTGAAGAATTGGAGTGAAATAGTATCGATTTGCAAGGAGATTGAAAGAGTATGCAATGGATTTCTTTTGCAAATGTTTGGAGGAGTAAGAGAAATGAGAATTCTTGATGTTAAAATTCGTTTCCAAAGGCCTTTATATAGTGGTTGAAGAGACGTGTCTTTTGGTGAATGGGTGGAGGGAAATGTCTCTTCATTTAAAATTTGAAATTCAGAAAAACGACTAGCATGTCGATATCCTTGGTACCCCCATGTTGACATGGGTCTGTTGCAAAATGAACAGCAACACTAATAAGTGTTTTAAATTTTCAGCATTTCAAATTACCTTATATTTGTGGATTTTTGTGATTCGGTTGAGGTCATCGAAAAGGTCTTTTTTGATATACTACGTGTTTTTTTATTGAGACGCTCCTAGTTTTTTTTGAGAAGCGGGCAGAAACTTATTATGCGCCTACTCTGGTTTATGATCTTCAAGTATAATTGCCATGAGATCTTTAACAAGATATTCTGAGGTTCAACCAACTCCTCATCACTTCAAACACCTTTATCCTTCAGCATTCTTCTCTAATCGGGTTTTGTTCTTCAATTGCTCTAGTTACCTTCTTCTATAATTCATTTGCTTCCACTGTATTCTTATTTATCTCTATAAATGTCTTCATAATATATCCGATATGACTGCATAACTCGGAGATACGTTAGTAGTAATATTTATGTGGTTGTTGTCATCAAAATCAATACCTAGAGTATTAACAATCTCCCCCTTTTTGATGATGACAACCATATAAATATTTGAGAGATAACATATAATACTTTTTTATTTGACTCCCCTTAACTCTATGCACCCCCCTTATCATTTTACCTAGTATATTTATACCATTTCTCCCCTTTTGTCATCAACAAAAAGACGAAAAAGAGTCGCTTAAATCACTACTAGACAATATGTAGAGTTTGTATATAGAGATAAATGCATATAAATAAAACATATGAGGGGAAACCAAATCAATTCAAAACATGAAATAAACTTATCAAATAATAAGATAAGTTTTAGAGTTACCGACTTTGCCGATGCCAATAACAAATCCTTTTCATATTTATCCAAAGTTCAATAGATTTCTTGTCATATGCTTTGAGCATCTGCTATCTGGTACACATTGTTTGGTACCTAAAAAATTATAAAATATGCACACCGGTACCCTTTTTATTTTGGGGTCCATGGGGTTAAGTTTTGGGATGCCAAACCCATGAAGAGTTTGAAAGTCCTATCAAAATATAATCATTAGATGAATGAACCTTATTAATAAAATTAACAATATATTTTTCCTTTTCAATATCATCCAACTTTTTTGGAACCAATAAATTAATGAACCTATTTGGAGGTTTTAACTTTAATTTTCTAGGTTTTGGTTTGAACTTGGTAGCCTTAACAAACATAGTACTTTGAGTACTATTTTTCTTTGATTTAGCCTTAGAGGTGTATCCAAGTCCATTTTTATTCCTAATGTGTTGAGATGCAGATAATAATTTTTCTAGATTATCCTTCTCTTTGTTAAATTTATCAATATCAGTTTTCATTTTGTCACAATCCTTATTGCGGTTAAGAATAACATTGTCCAGAGATGTTATTTTGTCATTTAGATCAGTGATCCGTGACTTCATTGAAAGATTTTCTGATTTTAAGGATTCATTTTCACTTTTTAGTTTTTCAAAACTTTCAAGTTTCAAATCCTTTTCATCATTATACCCATTAAGTCTTTCAATTTCATCGTCTAGACATTGTTTTTCTTCAGTTAACCTTTCATTAAATATTTTTAATCTATATATCTCTACCAAACTATTGTTGTACCCTTTTCTAAGTATTTTATATCCATGATACATATCATTCAAAACATTAGTAATTTCTTTATTAAAATTCCATACCTGGTCATCCTTTGCCATGAAGTACATGTTGGCATTTTCTATTTCTAAATCAGTATCACTTGATGATGTATTTGAATCATCCCATTTTGCATTGAATGCCCGTTTCCTCTCCTTATTGAAAGTGTTTGAAAAGTACTTTGATTTCTTCAGGTTGGGACAGTCTCTTTCCAAATGGCCGGGTTTTCACATTCGAAACCCTTAACAACATTTCCATTTCTAGAATTATTATTGTTAGTTTTCGAAGTTTGTTTATTATCCAATACTTCAAGAATTTCTTGAACTTCTTGGTCATAAATTTGATATAATCATCAATAGAATCACCATCTGGTTCATCGTTGTCGATCATAGCATAGAGTGCTAGTGATTTCTTCTCATTTGCATGATTCTCTTTTCTAATCTGCAACTTTACTTCATAGGACATTAGGTTACCAATTAAATCTTCTATTTTCATAGTACTAATATCATTGGCTTCTTCGATTGCCAGAGTCTTCTGATCCCATTCACCAGGAAGTGAATTCAAGATCATTCTGACTGGTCTTCTTAAACAATTTTCTTTCCTAATGATATTAAGGCATGTACTATATCTTGAAACCTAGAATACATATCAGAAATAGACTCATTTGGTTTCATTTGAAAGGGTTGAAACCGGTTAGTTAGCATATATATCTTTGTTTGTTTTACTTTACTGGTGCCTTCATGTGTGACCTACAGTGTTCTCCAAATTTCATATGCAGAATTACAAATAGACACTCGATTAAATTCATTTCTATCTAAGGAGCAAAATAAAATGTTCATGGCCTTAGAGTTATTAAGTGCTTGTGTCTTTAGGTCTAGTGTCCATTTTGAATATTCAGTTTAAGGCTCTATTTACTCTATTTGGGTAATGTTCCAAATATCCAAACCATTAGACTGCAAATAACATTTCATCCTACAAGCCCAATATGCATAACTACTGCCATCAAATAGAGGGGATCTAGTGGTAGATTGCCCTTCTACAAAAGTGTTAAAAAATGTGTTACTAGTGTCACTAGCCATTTATACTTTTTCAAAAACCAAGTTATGAATTTTTTAAAATCAATGCTCTGATACCAAATGTTGGAAACTGGAGTGTCTACAACACAATGTTGGATCTTAAGGCTATTCAGACACTAGAAGTGGTGAAATGTGTATAAACTACTTACTTATGAATATAAAACTGTATTTACTCAAACTACAAACATAAAGTAGTAATCATAGAATAAGTAGGTAATAAAGTAAAATGCAGTAATGTAATTAACACCCTGATTTTTATACTGGTTCGAATTAACCAATCCTACATCCAGCCCTGCACTTTATCGTGCAGAATTCCACTATAATCCTTTTCTTTCCACGGGTGGCAAGAACACCTTTACAACCTTGGTTTCACGGGCTACAAGACACACCCTCTTGATTTTATAGGCTACAAGAACACCTTCTCCTTATGACCAACAACAAACTCTGGCAAGTAGTCATATCTTCAATACAGATTCTTGCAGATTCGGTACAATGATCCTATAGTCCTCCAATGGCAATATATTTTTGAATTATTTGAGGAATAGGATGAAATCAGAGAGAGAATGATGTGAATTCAAGTACAACTCTCTGATATTGTGTGGTTTGCAAATCGGTGAAGAATTGGAGTGAAATAGTATCGATTTGCAAGGAGATTGGAAGAGTATGCAATGGATTTCTTTTGCTAATGTTTGGAGGAGTAAGAGAAAATGAGAATTCTTGATGTTAAAATTCGTTTTCAGAGGTCTTTATATAGTGGTTGAAGAGACCTGTCTTTTGGTGAAGGGGTGGAGGAAAATGTCTCTTGATTTAAAATTTGAAATTCTAAAAAATAACTAGCATGTCTGTAACGACCCAGAATTTTGGACCATTCGCATCCATTATAAGTGTATAGGTAGACACTCATGCCGGAATTGAATTGCTCAAAATACCGCGTTGTTAATTTAAATTGAAAAAACTGAACATATACAGTAAATAAAATAATCACAGATCACAAACACAGAGTAATAAGTGCAGCGGAAATAAAAGAGATAGTAGTTCATGAAGCTACTATATGAATATATAAAATACATTAGAGTTAAACAGATACAATGGAAGAGTAATACGATACATCATATACGAATCAAAATACATCACTGGAATCATCGAATACTGAAAGCAGAATAGATGGCTGGATCTTCAAGCAAAGCTCCAACTCCAAAGGTGAGTCTCGAATACTGGTACACTCAGTCTGACCCGAGCGTAAAGCAAAAACACAAGACACTCGAGTCAGGATTTACATTCTTATATTAATAAATCCAACTCAAGTGAAATAGCAATTGAAATACAAGTAACTCAAAGGATGTTTGGAATAACCATCCTTTAAGGATCCGTTAAACTATCTACTAGGTAGTAATGTACGCTAAGTAGATAATGTCTATCCGTAATATAAAGATATCAAAATAGCGTTAAGTCATGGTCCATTCCACCCTTAACACATTTTTATTCCCAAAAGCATATACAAGACCGTAGTTTCCCCAAAACCGGAAGTCACCAGAGGGCAATCCATAAACTAAAGGTACAAATCAAAATCGTAGTGGTCGCGTATAAATGGAATACAAGTATGACAAGGCACATGAGGCAATACCCAAGGTAGTGATACTGCCGTTCGCCTGATCCGGACTGGTGAGAACGCAACGCCGCAGCGCCCGCAACACCGTGAAACAACACTCCCAAAATCAAGGGTGCACCAATCGACAACAAGTATAAGTAGTTCGAAGAAGTGTGTCCACTTGAGGTAGCTAATCCTCCATTGGCCCGGCACAGCTCCTGTTTTAGTCATTTCCAATTTGACACAAGTGTCAAGGCTATCCATCATCGTTCTCTTTCTTCAGTCAACACGATCACCATTTCCAACCACTTCATTCTGGATCATCACTCCGCGTATAGTTATTAAAGTGGTTTCGGTTTAGATAGAGAGTATATCCATAACCGAATTCTGGTCTCTTTAATAACTTCCGTAACTATTACACCGATTGGTCGTTTATTTATTTCGAAACCAAATCAATTTCAATTTCAATTTCAATTCGTAAACCAACATTTCATATGTCTTTCAAAAACCAATTTCCAAAATTTACGTTTCAAAACTTCAATTTACCATTTCAAAATCTTATAATTCAATTTCACTCTTTATTTAAAACCATTCAAATACTGATTCAAATTCGTATATAAGTTTCATTCCGAAATCATTTAAATTAATTTAACATTCAAATCAATTTAAATCCATTTATCAATTTCATTCAATGTTCGTTAAGTAAATTTTCATTTAAAACAATTTCTGTTTAATTTCCAATTCATTAAATCCATTTCTAAGTTCAACTTCATTAAATCAAAACTTACAATTTTGAATTAAATTAAATTCGTCAAATCAATTCTTTCAATTACAAGTCTTACATTAATTCCAAAAATATCACATTTTCATTTCTTGTTAAAGAAAATTCAATTTCAATTACTTATTTACTTAAATAATTTTCCAAAACTTAATTAATAAAGAAATTCAATTTCAATTATTTACGAAATAAAATTCACTTATTCAAAGGTTCAATTTCTCTTATCAAGAATTCAATTCAATTTAATCATTAAATAACTCAATCTTATTTAATTATTAAATAATTCAAAACATAATTATTAAGTAATTTCAAAGTTTAATAATTTCAAACTTAATTATAATTTCAAACTTAATTATTAAGTCATTTCAAACTTAATTCAATCATTTCTCAAATTAGACAACGTTCTTTCATCAATTACATTGTTAACATTTTGTTACAGATTATTAAATATTAACATTTTCCTTTCATTAAAATTCAAATTTCAATTTCATTTCAAAACCATATTATTTATTCAAATAAAATCTTCATTTTATTTTTAAATCAAATTATTAACCAATCGGGTTTTATTTAATTTTCTATCATAGGTCAAAGTTCAATTTGGGTATTTATCATTTCAACCCGATTCCAATTCAATTCAAAATCAAGGCATAACAAATGGAACTTGCAGTGTGATAACTGGGATGGTGTCAAAGTAAATAAATAAGCAATAACAACAATCAATAACAATCCAATAATCAATTCAAATAATCCCGAAATAACCGTATTAATTCGCATTGTTATTTGTACGAATTAATATAATTATTTCTAGAATCTACACTATCATTTCATGTAGATTAAAGATTATTACATTATAGTTCTTCACTTATCATCTATTTTAAATTTCATACATCATCAATTTAACAACATACATTTAGTGGTTCAAAATGTAATTAAACAAATCCTACGTGTCAATAAATTCAACAGTTACGGGGTCATATTATACAAATGTCAGTTAATCAAATTTAACATTTAATTATCCTATATCAAGTTCAATTTCATACTGTTTATCATTTTAACATTAACAATTTAACGTTCAATATAAACATCAACAATCAATCAATTTATCAGCCAAACTGTATTATCATCGCATAAATAATTAACAGATAATGGTGTCAAATGTCACAGGTGAACTGATACAGGTAATATCATATATAACAGTGTAATTAACTAACAGCAGCATATTTCAATTGTCGTTTCAATTAAAATCAGATTTAATAAATAAAAGAACATTAATCGTGAGTGAGTGCTCACCTTTCGAGGCTAGAGATGTTTGAAACACAACCAACTACGAATTAGATCACGATCTAGAAAACCGAACAATCCAAACAACAGTCTCAAGGTGAAGTAAGCTGAAGCGGATTTGATGGGCAAAGCTGATAGATAAGAATCGATGAGAAACGAATCGGAATCAATTTGATAGAACAACAATATTATTATTATTATCATTTCCATGAAATCACTATTGATTTAAACACATATTGTCTTAAAAAAAACATATATTAAAATCAACACCTATACATAATATATTTTCGATGCTTATACATATTATAAAATAAACAACTATATAAATGAACTATCATACATACCGATAAATGAACCATCAATAATATAATAGATAATATAAATCAGTAAGCAAAAATCCACCTTTATTTTTCCTTAAAAGCCATACAAAGAAAATGAAATCCTTATAATATATATATAGCCTGTACATTTTCTCACTCAACTGCAACTTACTTCGATAAAACCATATATATAACTTTTAAAACTCATGTACTTAATATATTTTATAATTCAAGTAAACTAACAGACAGTACATCCTATAGGTATATTAATATATAAAGCTAATGTATTGTATTTTATCATAACAGCTAGCTATAGATGCACTATACTATATATACCTTTAAAATATATACACACCGATATTACATACTGTTACTATAATATAGATAAAAGCAAACACAACAATATCTATATTATTATATCCATGTATTATTGAAACCAAATTCACTTAACTTACATTCAAAATCTGAATACATGTATAAAACAGAACTTGCTATAAATGAATATACTTAAGATATTAACATACAAAACACTTACATATTTGTTATATCCTTAACATTTATTTGAAACAAATTTATACAACTTGCTTAAATTTTTATACGTATAAATTTACATAAAATATACAAGTTGCGTGTTGTATATGTGCAACACTTTTGTGCGGCAACTAAATCATGCAAACTACTCAACCTAAATGCAAAACTTACCAATGTATATCTGAACTACTATATAACAAATCTTTTATAAAACTTAAAGTAACCATTTAATATAACATACTGAAACATCCATTTCATTTACAACTTGTATGTGCGAACAGAGAAATCAATATATATAGGACAAATATATGTTAAATCAAACTATATATACATTTACAATCTTCTATACCTTTTCAAAGAAACTGTACCATAGTTTATATACATAGTTTTCTAAATTCTACTCAACTATCATATATATATCTTACTACAAATATGCAATAGAAGGCAACACAGAATACTTACGTAAATGAAGTATAAGGTAGCACATTCTATTTCAAGCCAATAGATAATGGCTGGAAAAGAAAAATAGGTTGATGTCCGGCAACTAGCAGGGGAAGGAGATGATGGGATAGGTTCGGAGGTGGTGGTGAGGAGGTGTGGCTGCGCTCGGCAAAGCAAGGCGGAGGAAGGGAATTAGGGACTAGGTGGAGAGGCTTCGGCTATTGGTATGGTGTTTGGCCGAGGAAGATCTGGGCATGGGAAGGATGGCCAAGGCCGGTCAGGTGGTGATGATATGGTGGCTCGGTGGAGACGTTGGGAAGGTCAGGTGGTTGAGGCATGGGAGGGAGCAGAGGTGGGTGGATAAGTTGGGCGCTGGTGTTCACGTAGTGGGTTAGTGGGCTGTTGGAGGCTTTGCTAAGCGTGGAGGAACAGGTTGTGTGGTAGTGGGTGGACTGGAAGGGTGTGGCCCACGTGGTGATAGCCGAGGTGAGGATGGGGTCGTGGGCTAGGATGCAGCAGCTTTGGAAAATGGGTCGCCTGGCCTGCATGCTTCAGCGAAGGCGAGGGTGGTTGCGGGGTTGTAGCCATGAACAGAGGAGTGTGGCTTAGTTTCGAAATGATGTATGTTTTATTTTATTTTTAAGAGCAGAGGAAGAGAGGGTGCTGCGTGTTCGGTTATGAGAAAAATGACAGAGGTTTCGAAATAATAGGTATATAAGTATTCGCCTTGAAATGTTCTATGAGGTTTGTCCATATTTTTCTAGGAGAAATGACAGGTAAGATAGAGAAGAAGATAAGTAGGCATGCACTTATTTAATGCAGGTAGGGAAAGAAAACGAGTAGGCTATGAACCGACTTCTTTTCGGAATGAACAGAAAAGTAGTGAAAAGGCACAACAATACACATATAAAGTAAATGAAGTGTGAAGGGTGAAACGTCATTAAATAAAGGCAACAACAATCTAGACGGCTGGGAAATTGAATGGACATAGGAAACATAAAACAAATTTGAATACCGATATGGCTGGCTGTTCCGTAGGTTTCACCGTCAAAAATTTCTCAAAACTTAAAACGAATCTACAATAGTGATCAGCATGACGAGACGATCAAAACGGTATACAAATATCAGTGGTACAATCACATTATAAAAATTCGAATTTTCTACTACGGAAAATGCAAGAAAAACACTGAAAAATAAGATCGACGGAGCCAAAGATGTCCGAATTTGGAGAAACGACAAACTGACATCTTGCTCAGAAGATGGTTTAGAATTTTTCTATTTAAAAATATTTAGGTTTCGGAAACATTTTATTTTCATCGCTTTTTAACTGATTAAATTGAAGTGAATTTACGCGCGAAATAAACTTTCATATTTTCGGACGAAAATTTACCAGTTGCTATGTTTAACTAGACGTATTCCAAATATTAAATTTTTATTTCAAAATTTTATCGTTTAAAATTTCACGAAATTTCAACTAATTCCGTTATTAAAACAGTTGAAATTTACGGGTCGTTACACTCTCCCCCACTCAAAACTTTTCGTACCCGAAAAGGAACGAGGTAGAAGAATAGAAACAACTAGAAAGAAAACAGATTTGAAATACAAAATAACAATTAATTTAAACCATATAAATTCAAATTTAAATTAATTGATATTCAATAATTGATTTAATCCATTTGATTATACTAAAATCAATCTCAACTATTCCCGAATTCATTATCTTAGTATCCCATCTTCTTAAATTTACAATTTCTAAAACCATAAATTTGAATAGTCTTTTATTATAATCATATTTTTTAGCAATTTAAATTCTTCTTTATTCCAAATTACTGTTAAATTTATTCTACTTAATATATCTAATCACATATATTTAACCCATATAAATTAAATTTAAACCATAGAAGTTTCGATTTAAATAAATTTGTATTTACTAATTGCTTTCAAATTCAAGGTATTTTCATAAGTTGATCAAATTTCAATTTATTAATTAACCTTCAAAAACAAAATTTATTTTTCAATTATCTTATTATTCTATTTATCTCTATTAACATTTTATAATTAAAATGTAAGTGTATAACATTTGTTTAACCACTCAAATTTTATTTATAAATTCAATTAATATTATATATTATCCAATTACATATTTAACTTTTGAACGATTTAGGTAAGTTGTATTAGAATGCAGTTGAACAATATATAAATAAAAAAATTTCCAAATTCAATTATTCAAGTTTAAATATTTATTCCAAATTTTGGTTTTATTTATAATCAAAATCATCCTTTAACAAGATTTAAGAATTTAATTTCCGATTAACTTTAAACAATTTAGAGATATATATAATATATTTATATCAAATCAAATTAAATTTTAAAATAAGATACTTATATATATATATATATATATATCAAATTATACTGAAGAAATTCAAATCAAAATATTTTCAAACAAAACCGTAGCAAAGCTACAGAATAATATCTTCACTTCGAAACTCGAAAATGAATGTCGATGATGCGGCCGCCATCACCGAAATTATTTTCCAGCGACAAAGAGAAGAGCACTGATTTCAACATTTTTTTAAAATTTCTTTGAAAACGATTTCTATTCGAAAATGTTTTCAATAATATATACTTTAAAATTTTAAAAAACCAAAGTTCAAAATCACCAGAAACTAAATTCTCAAATTTCTGAATTAAATTTATTTCAAATTTCAAATCAATTTATAACCAAGTTTATGAATTCATTTATTTATATTATGCAATAATCAATGGTTTACAAAACAATAAATGAAAATCAAATATTATTATTTCAGACAACAAATTAATAACAATTTAATTTCAGAAAACTTATATTTATATATAATATAATCATTCAAAACTATTTTGTTTATCAAATTTGAAACAACATTTTAATATAAATTTAGAAATACATTTCTTTGCTCGACGATACAGGAATGGATTTTCAAAAATAAGGATAGGGATTCAAATTTTTGTTGACTCAAATCAAAGAGAATTTTGATTCGAAAATAAGTTTGAAACAGAAGATAAGATAATTCAATTACCACAATCGGGAGATGGATGAGTTTATTTAATTCACGGGCAATCTTAACCGGGTCGTCCGTAACTTCAAGAATAAGATCGATGCTGAATTCCGAGGTAAATCAACACTCGATCTCACGAGATGGAATTCAGGTATAGCATGGAATAGATAGCATCGTAAACCGAGGATACAGAAATCTCCGGTAAATCGATGCCTATTATAAAGGAGTTTTGCTCCTTTACGAATCATTCGAAGATTGGCGGGACCGTCGATCTATTATAGATAACATTCAGAATGGAGTTGTGGGGTGCTCCATGATTGAAAGAAGACGAATAGTGAAGGACACGAATGAATTTCGAAACCGAGGGGAACGTTTCAAAATTCTAAAGAATCGAATCAAAACGGAAGAGATTGAAACTCGAAATGAAAGTGATTCTGTAAATACATTTACCCTATATGTTAAGTTTTGCCTAGAGCTACCAAAGCTCTGATACCAACTGTAACGACCCAGAATTTTGGACAATTCGCATCCATTATAAGTGTATAGGTAGACACTCATGCCGGAATTGAATTGCTCAAAATACCGCGTTGTTAATTTAAATTGGCAAAACTGAACATATACAGTAAATAAAATAATCACAGATCACAGACACAGAGTAATAAGTGCAGCGGAAATAAAAGAGATAGTAGTTCATGAAGCTACTATATGAATATATAAAATACATTAGAGTTAAACAGATACAATGGAAGAGTAATACGATACATCAGATACGAATCAAAATACATCACTGGAATCATCGAATACTGAAAGCAGAATAGATGGCTGGATCTTCAAGCAAAGCTCCAACTCCAAAGGTGAGTCTCGAATACTGGTACACTCAGTCTGACCCGAGCGTAAAGCAAAAACACAAGACACTCGAGTCAGGATTTACATTCTTATATTAATAAATCCAACTCAAGTGAAATAGCAATTGAAATACAAGTAACTCAAAGGATGTTTGGAATAACCATCCTTTAAGGATCCGTTAAACTATCTACTAGGTAGTAATGTACGCTAAGTAGATAATGTCTATCCGTAATATAAAGATATCAAAATAGCGTTAAGTCATGGCCCATTCCACCCTTAACACATTTTTATTCCCAAAAGCATATACAAGACCGTAGTTTCCCCAAAACCGGAAGTCACCAGAGGGCAATCCATAAACTAAAGGTACAAATCAAAATCGTAGTGGTCGCGTATAAATGGAATACAAGTATGACAAGGCACATGAGGCAATACCCAAGGTAGTGATACTACCGTTCGCCTGATCCGGACTGGTGAGAACGCAACGCCGCAGCGCCCGCAACACCGTGAAACAACACTCCCAAAATCAAGGGTGCACCAATCGACAACAAGTATAAGTAGTTCGAAGAAGTGTGTCCACTTGAGGTAGCTAATCCTCCATTGGCCCGGCACAGCTCCTGTTTTAGTCATTTCCAATTTGACACAAGTGTCAAGGCTATCCATCATCATTCTCTTTCTTCAGTCAACACGATCACCATTCCAACCACTTCATTCTGGATCATCACTCCGCGTATAGTTATTAAAGTGGTTTCGGTTTAGATAGAGAGTATATCCATAACCGAATTCCGGTCTCTTTAATAACTTCCGTAATTATTACACCGATTGGTCGTTTATTTATTTCGAAACCAAATCAATTTCAATTTCAATTTCAATTCGTAAACCAACATTTCATATGTCTTTCAAAAACCAATTTCCAAAATTTACGTTTCAAAACTTCAATTTACCATTTCAAAATCTTATAATTCAATTTCACTCTTTATTTAAAACCATTCAAATACTGATTCAAATTCGTATATAAGTTTCATTCCGAAATCATTTAAATTAATTTAACATTCAAATCAATTTAAATCCATTTATCAATTTCATTCAATGTTCGTTAAGTAAATTTTCATTTAAAACAATTTCTGTTTAATTTCCAATTCATTAAATCCATTTCTAAGTTCAACTTCATTAAATCAAAACTTACAATTTTGAATTAAATTAAATTCGTCAAATCAATTCTTTCAATTACAAGTCTTACATTAATTCCAAAAATATCACATTTTCATTTCTTGTTAAAGAAAATTCAATTTCAATTACTTATTTACTTAAATAATTTTCCAAAACTTAATTAATAAAGAAATTCAATTTCAATTATTTACGAAATAAAATTCACTTATTCAAAGGTTCAATTTCTCTTATCAAGAATTCAATTCAATTTAATCATTAAATAACTCAATCTTATTTAATTATTAAATAATTCAAAACTTAATTATTAAGTAATTTCAAAGTTTAATAATTTCAAACTTAATTATAATTTCAAACTTAATTATTAAGTCATTTCAAACTTAATTCAATCATTTCTCAAATTAGACAACGTTCTTCCATCAATTACATTGTTAACATTTTGTTACAGATTATTAAATATTAACATTTTCCTTTCATTAAAATTTAAATTTCAATTTCATTTCAAAACCATATTATTTATTCAAATAAAATCTTCGTTTTATTTTTAAATCAAATTATTGACCAATCGGGTTTTATTTAATTTTCTATCCTAGGTCAAAGTTCAATTTGGGTATTTATCATTTCAACCCGATTCCAATTCAATTCAAAATCAAGGCATAACAAAGGGAACTTGCAGTGTGATAACTGGGATGGTGTCAAAGTAAATAAACAAGCAATAACAACAATCAATAACAATCCAATAATCAATTCAAATAATCCCGAAATAACCGTATTAATTCGCATTGTTATTTGTACGAATTAATATAATTATTTCTAGAATCTACACTATCATTTCACGTAGATTAAAGATTATTACATTACAGTTCTTCACTTGTCATCTATTTTCAATTTCATACATCATCAATTTAACAACATACATTTAGTGGTTCAAAATGTAATTAAAAAAATCCTACGTGTCAATAAATTCAACAGTTACGGGGTCATATTATACAAATGTCAGTTAATCAAATTTAACATTTAATTATCCTATATCAAGTTCAATTTCATACTGTTTATCATTTTAACATTAACAATTTAACGTCCAATATAAACATCAACAATCAATCAATTTATCAGCCAAACTGTATTATCATCGCATAAATAATTAACAGATAATGGTGTCAAATGTCACAGGTGAACTGATACAGGTAATAACATATATAACAGTGTAATTAACTAACAGCAGCATATTTCAATTGTCGTTTCAATTGAAATCAGATTTAATAAATAAAAGAACATTAATCGTGAGTGAGTGCTCACCTTTCGAGGCTAGAGATGTTTGAAACACAACCAACTACGAATTAGATCACGATCTAGAAAACCGAACAATCCAAACAACAGTCTCAAGGTGAAGTAAGCTGAAGCGGATTTGATGGGCAAAGCTGATAGATAAGAATCGATGAGAAATGAATCGGAATCAATTTGATAGAACAACAATATTATTATTATTATCATTTCCATGAAATCACTATTGATTTAAACACATATTATCTTAAAAAAAACATATATTAAAATCAACACCTATACATAATATATTTTCGATGCTTATACATATTATAAAATAAACAACTATATAAATGAACTATCATACATACCGATAAATGAACCATCAATAATATAATAGATAATATAAATCAGTAAGCAAAAATCTACCTTTATTTTTCCTTAAAAGCCATACAAAGAAAATGAAATCCTTATTATATATATATATAGCCTATACATTTTCTCACTCAACTGCAACTTACTTCGATAAAACCATATATATAACTTTTAAAACTCATGTACTTAATATATTTTATAATTCAAGTAAACTAACAGACAGTAAATCCTATAGGTATATTAATATATAAAGCTAATGTATTGTATTTTATCATAACAGCTAGCTATAGATGCACTATACTATATATACCTTTAAAATATATACACACCGATATTACATACTGTTACTATAATATAGATAAAAGTAAACACAACAATATATATATTATTATATCCATGTATTATTGAAACCAAATTCACTTAACTTACATTCAAAATCTGAATACATGTATAAAACAGAACTTGCTATAAATGAATATACTTAAGATATTAACATACAAAACACTTACATATTTGTTATATCCTTAACATTTATTTGAAACAAATTTATACAACTTGCTTAAATTTTTATACGTATAAATTTACATAAAATATACAAGTTGCATGTTGTATATGTGCAACACTTTTGTGCGGCAACTAAATCATGCAAACTACTCAACCTGAATGCAAAACTTACCAATGTATATCTGAACTACTATATAACAAATATTTTATAAAACTTAAAGTAACCATTTAATATAACATACTGAAACATCCATTTCATTTACAACTTGTATGTGCGAACAGAGAAATCAATATATATAGGACAAATATATGTTAAATCAAACTATATATACATTTACAATCTTCTATACCTTTTCAAAGAAACTGTACCATAGTTTATATACATAGTTTTCTAAATTCTACTCAACTATCATAAATATATCTTACTACAAATATGCAATATAAGGCAACACAGAATACTTACGTAAATGAAGTATAAGGTAGCACATTCTATTTCAAGCCAATAGATAATGGCTGGAAAAGAAAAATAGGTTGATGTCCGGCAACTAGCAGGGGAAGGAGATGATGGGATAGGTTCGGAGGTGGTGGTGAGGAGGTGTGGTTGCGCTCGGCAAAGCAAGGCGGAGGAAGGGAATTAAGGACTCGGTGGAGAGGCTTCGGCTATTGGTATGGTGTTTGGCCGAGGAAGATCTAGGCATGGGAAGGATGGCCAAGGCCGGTCAGGTGGTGATGATATGGTGGCTCGGTGGAGACGTTGGGAAGGTCAGGTGGTTGAGGCATGGGAGGGAGCAGAGGTGGGTGGATAAGCTGGGCGCTGGTGTTCACGTAGTGGGTTAGTGGGCTGTCGGAGGCTTTGCTAAGCATGGAGGAACGGGTTGTGTGGTAGTGGGTGGACAGGATGGGTGTGGCCCACGTGGTGATAGCCGAGGTGAGGATGGGGTCGTGGGCTAGGATGCAGCAGCTTTGGAAAATGGGTCGCCTGGCCTGCATGCTTCAGCGAAGGCGAGGGTGGTTGCGGGGTTGTAGCCATGAACAGAGGAGTGTGGCTTAGTTTCGAAATGATGTATGTTTCATTTTTTTTAAGAGCAGAGGAAGAGAGGGTGCTACGTGTTCGGTTATGAGAAAAACGACAGAGGTTTCGAAATAATAGGTATATAAGTATTCGCCTTGAAATGTTCTATGAGGTTTGTCCATATTTTTCTAGGAGAAATGATTGGTAAGATAGAGAAGAAGATAAGTAGGCATGCACTTATTTAATGCAGGTAGGGAAAGAAAACGAGTAGGCTATGAACCGACTTCTTTTTGGAATGAACAGAAAAGTAGTGAAAAGGCACAACAATACACATATAAAGTAAATGAAGTGTGAAGGGTGAAACGTCATTAAATAAAGGCAACAACAATCTAGGCGGCTGGGAAATTGAATGGACATAGGAAACATAAAACAAATTTGAATACCGATATGGCTGGCTGTTCCGTAGGTTTCACCGTCAAAAATTTCTCAAAACTTAAAACAAATGTACAATAGTAATCAGCATGACGAGACGATCAAAACGGTATACAAATATCAGTGGTACAATCACATTATAAAAATTCAAATTTTCTACTACGGAAAATGCAAGAAAAACACTGAAAAATAAGATCGACGGAGCCAAAGATGTCCGAATTTGGAGAAACGACAAACTGACATCTTGCTCAGAAGATGGTTTAGAATTTTTCTATGTAAAAATATTTAGGTTTCGGAAACATTTTATTTTCATCGCTTTTTAACTGATTAAATTGAAGTGAATTTACGCGCGAAATAAACTTTTATATTTTCGGACGAAAATTTACCGGTTGCTATGTTTAACTAGACGTATTCCAAATATTAAATTTTTATTTCAAAATTTTATCGTTTAAAATTTCACGAAATTTCAACTAATTCCGTTATTAAAACAGTTGAAATTTACGGGTCGTTACAATGTCGACATCCTAGGTACCCCCATGTCGACATGGGAGTGTTGCAAAATGAACAGCAACACTAATAAGTGTTGCAAACTTTTAGCATTTCAAATTACCTTATATTTGTGGATTTTTGTGATTCGGTTGAGGTCAATGGTTGATGATCTTCAAGTATAATTGCCATGAGAACTTTAACAAATATTCCAAGGTTCAACCAACTCCTCATCACTTCAAACACCTATATCCTTCAGCATTCTTCTCTAATTGGGTTTTGTTCTTCAATTGCTCTAATTAACCTTCTTCTATAATTCATTTGCTTCCACCGTATTCTTATTCATCTCTGTAAATGTCTCCATAATATATTTTATATGAATGCATAACTCAAAGGTACGTTAGTAGTAATATTTATGTGGTTGTTGTCATCAAATTCAATACCTATGGTATTAACAGCTATTTGTTGATCTTCGGTTCAACTCCGCTTGTGAGTTGTTTTCTGCCGAACCCTTAGTTATATGTCGATCCCTCTTTCTTTAGCCATTTGACATGCGATCCCTAGGGTAGGTTCCCTAGGGTCCATATACCTTACTTTCCAAATTTCATTTGCCTTGGACTTATAGATCCCAAGATATTGATCATTGAATGCAAGAATGCACTTGGTCTTTGACGTGTGTCGATCCCTCCTTGGTGGATGCAAGTATGTCGATCCATCTATCTACATTCTATGCCGATCCTTTCTTTAATATGCCATGCCAATCCTTCATTCATATGCCATGCCGATCCTTCATTCATATTCCATGCCGATCCTTCATTCATATGCTATGCCGATCCATTTCTTGCCTTGACCATGCCGATCCATTTTTTTCATCTATGCCGACCGCTTTCTTACTTCGACCATGTCGATCCCTTGTCTATCCAACCATATCGATCCCTATGGTACTACCAAGTCATGCCGATCCCTTGCTTGTTTAAGCAAAAGTACGCATTTTAAGTATCCTGCATTGTTTATCTACCAATTCCATTTAATTCTGGTTTTACATAACCATTGCTATATGGTCATTGTTCTTGATAACAATCGAATCTCTTTTACAATCAGTTCAATCTAACCAGGTCAGTATACCAGGTAACACTAGCCCCCTAAAGTACGGCTTGTGAGTAAAATGACGTGCTTTGAATCGAAACAAGTCTGAACTGTCGGAAAGAAGTCCATCCAACTTCCTGGTTGATTGCTATTCCTTTATCGAATCATTTTTCAAAGGCATTGAATTCTTCATCGATTGCCATGACGCTTGGTCGATTTCTAATGATTTAAACTCAGCGCCCAATTTCGTCAATATATCTAAATCCGATTTTGCAAGACTTATAAACTTTTATTGTCTAGTCCAGCCCTGAACTTGAAGGTTTCAGGTTTGATTTGTTGATTTCAGAAATTTGAAACTTCAAGTCACCCTCGTCCGCATTCATATACACGTTTCTATTGTTAGCTCCCAGACGTGCTCGAATACTTATGGGTCGTGGCCAATTTTTATAACATCCCAAATATTCATGTTCATAACCAAATCCTTGCAGCTATTTTTGTTTTTTTTCCTTTTTCTCTCTGATTTTTTTAATGAACAAGGGTTGGCTTGTATTATGTCGATCCCTATTTTGAGTCTCGTTAATAGGGGTCGGAAAACTTCGACGTTGATCCCTTTCTCTTCAATAAGTACTCAAGTCTTTAGACTGACCCCTCTTCCATATATATCAACTCTTCTTTCCTTCCTTCTTCACTTTTGACATTCATTTGCTTTCGCACTTCTTCGCGAACCTAAGCTCTCCAACCTTCGTTCTAACCTATGAACCCTAACAGATCCATCCTCCACCCAAACTCAAACCCTCTTATTTTCCATTCTTCCCATAAATTCGCTTCGCCTCACCTTTCGACTTCACGTACAGCCAAGTACTCGCTTCCATTCTAGCTCGAACATTCATATAGGTATTTCTTTGAATATGCCATCTAATCATGTTGGGTTCCTGAATCTTTGAGTAGTTCGTGTAGGTTTGAGGTTGTGATGGCAAGCGTTTTTCGAGGGGTTAACAATTATTAGGTAGACGGTTTGAGTGGATATGAGAGAGGGAAAGAAGATGAAGAGTGAGGGTTCGGCATAGGATCCAGATGGAAGAAAGGTCAATAGTGGAGGAATATAGGGATCGGCATGCTACAATATGGCAGTGGCAGGGATCGGCTAGGTAGGCATCAGTTGTATGGGATGGCGCAAAGGGTCCAGCAGGCTTGGCTAAAAGGGAAGAGGTCGGTAGTTTTAGTTGAGGAGAGGGATTGATATAGGTAGTGGTATAAGGATTGGTTGTAGTGATTCTAGGTTGAGGGATCGATAGGGAAGGTTCTGATGGAGGGATCGGTGGTTGTGGTCAAGGAAAGGGATCGACATAGGAGCTCTTAGGAAAGGGATCGGTAGGGAACCCTAGGGATCGGCCTATACCTTGTAAACTAATCCAACCTAATTTGTTCGAACAATCATCAATGGTTTGCCTTACTAACCTTGAACATATGAAGACGAACAATATAACGTGCATACTCACTGTCAAACTTGAGGCTAAACAATTAGATTTCCGGAACTTTCAATGAGGACTAAGTGACAAACTTGCAAATGAACTTATATAACAAACTTCATACTCCGATATGCCGATAGTCGATCCCAAAACTCTCGTCGCCGATCAATTTTCTTGCCAGTTGAGACGGTCAGTGATGACAGTCTCTTTGGACAAAATTCCCGTGTCTCGTCATTTTATTTCGTTTTTCCAATTTCAAACTTTTTATATTTGTTATATACTGCACTGCATTACACTAGTTCACACTTAGCATGAGGGGAACAGGTTATTTTTTCTAATCTCGATTATCTACAATACAGATCCAAACGCTCGAAGCATTCAGCTGATATGTCTTCTGATTCGGCGATTTGACACATTGGTTCTGAAGCAAAGTCTAGTTCTGCAACTATATATGGTAGGATTTCTCCCAGCCATCTTGTGGAACAAACAGAAGTTTCTAACCAACGAGCCGATCTTTCTCAGATATTCCAGTCCTTCCAGCGGAAAACATAAGCCCTGCTCATGATGCTGTAGAAGGCGCTATTCTTCTAGATAATGCAGTGGATTCACAGGCTTCCCGAATTGGCGAGGCCGCTCTCCTCCGGCTATGTTCCATTCACGGAATTTCGTCTGGGGAAGTCTTGGTTCCTTCAAGATATGATAGGCCTCACTTGCCCCCAGCAGGATACACAGTGTGCAATAAGTTTATGTGTTGGGCTGGATGCGTACCACCCTTCAATTCGTTTATTCGAGAAATGCTGAGATACCTTGGGATAGCCCCTACTCAACTTCACCCAAACAGTTACGCTTTCATTCATGGAACCTTCTTGTTGTTCATGGGTGTTTTATTTCATCCGCCTACGCCCGAAGATATAAGATTTATCTACAACTTTAAACGATGATTGGGAAGACCTTTTTGTGTTTTTGTCGAATCCTCGCCAAACTGCCATGTTCTGATGGGCGCTTGGAACAAACTCTCACTGTTTAAGCATGAATGGTTTTACGTGCGATGCCCTCCTGGATTTGCGAGACGATGGTTAGAAGGACGTAAGTATTTCCTCACTTCTTTCTCAAGTTCAACAGTCAAAGTCATATCTTTTCCTTTGAATTTACTAACATCCAGGGATTTTTCAGGTGTTCGCCCATGTCCTGAAGGTGCCGACTTTTCAAGGGTTGTCGTTACCATCCGTGTTACCCTCATTAAGGATAAGGACATCAAACTTCTCGTAACCGATGAGTTACTATCCATGTTCGGGCTGTTAGAAGATGGCTGTATTATCGGGCTTCGTGGAAGTGCAGCAGTACTAAGGAATGTTGTAGAACAAAGAAGAGATACCGTCAACCCTTTCGTGCCAGCTGTTGAGGGGACTTGGGACGATACCGTGGTGGGCGAGATTAATGATTCTCAGGCCGACAAACTAGGAGACGTTGATGCAGGCCTGGGAAAGGCGCCAATGGTCAAACCATCGCAAGGCGCACAATCCCAAAATCCTACAAAAAGAAAGAAAAGGTTGGCATACAAGCTTCGTAGAAGAAAAACTGCCGCGGATCTAGAGTTTGTTATTACTCCCGCTGGAGAGGAATCGTCTTCTCAACACCTGGAAAGTTCGTTAAAGGGATTTTTTAATATTCAAATTTCGGATGACATCATGTCCTACGACTTTCCAAACATTAACATTGAAGGACTCAACTCTCCCACTAGAAGTGACAAAGGCATCCGACCTTCTGATAAAGGAGAGAAAACGCCGATGAGCAAGGCCACAGTCACTGATCTGTTGGCGGGAATACTAGGACACTCACAACCAAATGCACTTCACTATACACATTTGGTTAATCTTTCATGTGAAATTTACTAAAACGCTCTCATTTGATCTTTATAGGTGCAATGTCTCAATCCAGGGCCTTCGATTGCCTCAGAAGTTCTCCATCATACCACCGATCTAGTCGGGATTCAGAGTTTACCTCGCCCAGGGAGAAGGTTGAAGGACGGGATAAGGATTATCACTCAAGGGAATCTTCTTCCTCTTCCAAATGCAAATCTGAGTCCCAGACTTCTCGTTATGGTGAACAGTCTAACTTTCCTGCTCGGAGTGGAGACCAGCCTTCCTATCGTGGACCTCATATCACTGCATCTCACGAGCAACATTCCGGCTCCTTGAGTTCTAGACAATCTCGTGAACGTCGATCAGGAAAATATCCACTTGCTACCTCTGATCCGCCTTTGCCGACTACCACTCCCGACGTTTCCACAGTAGAGAAGTTGGCCAAGCTCAAGGCCACTTTTCCAAAATTTGCTTTGATGGTCTCAAATTCCTTCCTTCCATTCACATAATTCTGGGGCATGCCAAAGAAAGTTCTCTCGTTGCATCAATGATGAATTTGTGTAGCATGAATCGTTTATACACTTGGTAGAAAAAGTCTCCGAAGTATCTATTGTGCGACAACATGAGATAGACCGCCTCAAGTTGGAAGCTATACACGACAAGGACAAAATCAAGCATCAAGACGCTGAATTGTTAGAATTAAAAACCCAACTTGCTGGGGTAGAGAAAAACGCTAGGGAACGGCAGAGGTAGTAAGTCGTTTGGAAGTTTCTCATAAGAAGGAACTCGGCATGGCACTTCATTATATCGAGGAACTTGCTTTAGAAAAGAACTCCTTGCAAATGGAAAAAGACGCTCTGGCTCGCCGCATCGACGAACTTGAAGAACTTTTTAAGAATGAAAGGGAGGAAAAAATCGAAGCTCAAGAGGAATCGCAGAAATACTATGAGGAAGTTGTTGAGGCCAGGAGCTTAAAGGCTAAACTCGATGAGCAATTTGCTAAAATTGAAGCTCTTAAAGAAGAAGCTCGAGAAGAGGGCGGGAAAGAGATGATTGAACAAGTTAACTCCCAAGTGGAAGCTGCCATGGAGTCCGCTAGGAACGAGATTAAGGACTTATTCGACCCGTTGATCATTGAATACAGTGCCAAAGTCCTGATCCATCGCGACTTAAGTTTTCTCGTTGAGGGGTACCACGAATCACTCGCTGAAGCTTGGGAGCATATTATCAAGATGAAGAAAAAAGAACTGGGTGACGCCGAACTCAACGAAGAAGAATTAGTGAGCGAAATTCTTCATGGAAACGAACCCTCGGATTTAGCTGTCACAAAACTTCGATTCTTTAATGCTTTTGCAAACACTAAAGGAGGAGACTATATTGCCGGATCTTCAAGGACTGATCCTAAGTGTCCCTCTCCATCCTCAGTAGTTGGAACATCAATCTCTATTGATACGGAGTAAGACCTTGGTTACGATCCGGACAAGCCCGGCTTCGAATCCAAGATGTTATCCCCTCTTTTAGAAGGAGGCACCCTGGCAACTACAGAGAGTCAACCAGATGCTGGTATCACGCTTTACTCCTCAGTATATGAAAAAATTGTTCTTCATGTGCAATGGTTTTTAGCTAATCTCCCTGTTATCCGGGTTTTAACCCAGCAGAAACCAACATAAAACAGAACAACCTTGTATAGACAGGATGGTTCAGGACTTTACCAGAAAAGCTAGGACGAGGGATCGACAAGGACCAATCTATATGACTAAGGCAGTGACTGAAATCAACGGAGCCGAGAAATTAGCATTCCTATAATTCAATCAGTAGCTGAACGTAAACAGCTAGTGAATTGCCGTCAAAACATAATAGCAACGATTAAAGGTTATAGGAACATCTCCGAGCCCAGACTCTAGAAAAATCCTAAGTGCATAGCTCATAAGTGACTCATGCCTCTGCTCAAACCAACAAACAAACCGGATAAGGAACACTATCAAAAGGAGGCAAGAATTGGTCCGCAAAACGAACCAAGTCTATAGGTCACCAGCGACCCACGGTTTTGGCACGTTTTACGATCCAAAGCCTCCTTAGGTCGCCTGTAACATACCTGCGAGCTGATGAAGACGGGCCTAGCCCAGAAGCTCCCTGACCTCTATAAATACCATCCCACCTGGAACCCAAAGAGGATCTTCTCCGGACTGGTTGCTGAAGCTTTGATGGAATAATTCTTCACTCTCTACCTCCCTCACAACAATCTCCAAAGGAATACACTGTGATTCTTCAGTGGATTCCTACTCTGGAGATCCAATCTAGCTAGGAAACAATCAAAGTCCTATAATCTAACAACTCTTGTAACAACAATCAGTCTATAGTAAAGCTATAAAGTGGACGCAGGCTTCATTAACAGCCGAACCACTATAAAAATTCTCCGTTTTCTTTCTTTTACTATACTTTTCTTATATCTATGATCTGTAATATTGCTCTGTCAGAACAAGGCTGGTGCTTTCAAACTCTAACCAGAGTGTTGGTCCATTTTTTAGGTCTCATAGATCCAGAAGTTAGATCCCCAATCTTTGTTTGAAGATCTAGATATCTACTTTGGGTCTCATAGATCTAGAAGTTAGTTCCCAAATCCTTGCTCGAAGAATTCGCTATTTGAAATCAATGGCTCCTGGAAGAAGAAGAACCGCCTCTGGAAGGTCTATAGGAGCAGTAGTAGCTGGAGTATATGTGAATCCCCAACAAATCGAAGTGAATGGCGCTAACTTAGGGAATAAGGCGCTTGCCTCCTCCAGTCTGCATGAAGTTGTTACCGGGGATGAGTTAAATAAAATGGTAGATGAGATCAACCAAAAATGGAGAATAGCCAAAAGGCTCTGATGGATAAGCTTAACGCTCTCCTAACCCCACAGTCAAATCCCGCTCCAAGGACTCTTCCCGAAACCGCAGCTGCTGTGGAACAAGAGAATTCCTCTGTTTCTGGTCTACATAGAAGAAACGGAAAACAACTATAAAAAAGAGTGACAACAGGACTTAACATGAACGAAAATGCAAATACTCTGTATGCCACAAGGCAGCCTATTCTGAATTTGAGTCAGGGGGCAAAGACCCTCGTAGAAGACATAGCTATGGATCTTTCTGACTCAGAGGACGGAGAGCCAGACGACAAACTGAAAGAAGACACCAATGCATTTGATAATGCAAGGAATACCCAAACTGCTCCAGTGAGACCAACCGCCAGCCAACGGGACCCTGCATGAGTGGCTCTGCCGAAGACAGGAGACCGTATGCCTCAGTCCACTCACCAAGACCGTTTGCAAAGTCAAACACTTGGCGCAGTGACTGACCGTCGTCCTCAGGACTACCAGACATCAGATACATAACGGACATGGTTAAACGACTAATGGAGGAGAGTAAAGATAGAAGAGATGATGTGTGAGGATCTGCGCCAAGTAGGACTCCCTTCACCGATGAAATCCTGAACGAGAGATATCCAGAAAAGTTCACAATACCAACTATTCCGTCGAACCAAGGACCTGAAGCCTCACTTGTACAAATACAGTTGGTATATGGATGAAGCGAATGCCTTTGAAGCTGATCGATGCAAATGCTTCGCCATCTTTCTCGAAGGGGTTGCGTCAATGTGGTTCACTAGGCTTCCACCAAGATCTATCTCTACTTTTGCCAACTAGAGACAAGGTTCCTTGATCAGTTCAGACTCCATACTGTGCAGCCAAAAGATGTCATGTCCCTATCCGGGTTGTTCCAAGGGCGAAATAAATCATTGAAGTCTTTCATGAACAGGTTTAACAGCACGGTGACGGAAGTAAGCAACCCCAACGAAGACATGGTTTTCATAGCATTAGTTTATGCCATTCACCTGGAACTGAATTCAGAAAGTGGATTAAATGAAGCAACCTACCAACAAGAAAGATTTCAATCGCAAAGCAAGTCAGTACTTAAGGTTGGAGGAAGCACAATAATGGAACGGAAGTCTACTAGTGTGCAGCCGGCAAATGTCGGGCAAAGCGATGTAGCAATGAATCAAAATGCCCACACTTCGCGAACTGCTGAAGAAACCACTGGGAAAGATGGGAATTCGAAGAGAAAAGGTCAAAACTCCATCAAGAAGAATAGTAATGGCAGCAACAAAAAGCTCAAAGGGTTTAGGCCCGAAGGCTACACTCCCCTGAGCGATACACCGGAAAACATTTTCTTGCAATTCAAGAGACTGAGGAATGCAAAAGGCCACCCAGAAAGGAGGCGACCGAGCAGCAGAAGCGCTCGGGGAAGTTTTTCGGCTTCCACGAGACACACAGCCACAATATGAACGAATGCCACCACCTAAAGAATCTCATTGAGGAACTAATCCAGAACAACAAACTGCAGCAGTACGTAAGACAACCACAGAACCCCAATCAATCTGCAACTCCTTAACACCCAAGAGAACGAAGGAATCAAGCGGTAACCAGTGAAGAAGGGTCAAAACGAACTGACCAGAGACTCATCATCGGAACAATATCCGGCGGGCCGCATCCCGCACAAAAAAGTTGTGGGAAATGGAGCGATATGCAAGTTTGCTGAAGCACGCTCCGAAGAAATCATGTTTAGCTGTGGAAGACGAGACTCCATTTAAGATGCAGAGGATCTTGAATGCTGATATTGTGTTCCAAAATCGGGATACTGAAGGGGTCGAAGTTCCAACTCTTGATCCGATGGTGGTGATGGTAGGAATTGGGCCTGCCGTAGTTCGACGGGTGTTGGTTGACAGCGGCAGCTCCGTTAACATTATCTTTAAACGCACTTTCAATCAAATGAAGATTGGCATGAAAAGTGTGTCTGCGTGCCAAACAAAGATCCAGGGTTTTACTGGTGAACCCAAGCAACCGGTGGGAACAATTGACCTACCCGTGGAGCTTGAAGAGGGTGACCGAAGGGTCACCCTTATTTAGACCTTTGTGATCGTGGATGAAATGTCAGCATACAACGCCTTCTTGGAATTGCCCGCATTAGTTGACTTCAGAATAGCACTGGCCCAATGGTGCCTTATAATGAAGTTCCATACGGAACACGGAGTCAGAATTTTGAAAGGAGACCAAAGCGTCACCCGAGAATGCTACATTGCAGAATTGCGCGAGTCAAGAAGAAAGGAAAAAGGAAAGGATGTGGGGAAAACCCTTCACATCCGTGAACCCTCCGAATAGCAACTACAAAACCGCCCTTGGCTTGGGGACAATAGCCGATTCGACAAGGCTTTGGACCCTAGAAAGAAGAGCTCAAGGGAGGATCGGGCAGTACCGGCTGAATTGACGGTATCTATCCCAGTCTGTATGGATGACCCAACAGGGTCCTGAAAATTGGGTCGCGGCTTGGAAACAAGATGCGGTCAGAACTAACCAAATTCCTTCGCGTGAATTTGGACATATTTGCTTGGACAGACTTTGATATATGTAGGGTATCACCTGACATTGCTTGCTACACTCTCAATATTAACCCCAAATTACCCCAGTTAAGCAAAAAAGGCGCAGCTTGGGCCCGATACGGTCCAAGGCATTATGAGAAGAAGTAGAAAAACTGATGGCTAACGGCTTCATTCGAGATGCAACCAACCCTGAATGGGTGTTGAACCCAGTCCTAGTCAAGAAGTCCAATGGAAAATGGCGAAACTGTATTGATTTCTCAGACCTCAACAAGGCTTGTCCAAAGGACAGCTTCTTGCTCCCTAGGATTGATCAACTAGTGGATGGAACGGTGGGACACGAACTACTAACATTTATGGATGCATACTCGGGCTATAACCAGATCCTAATGCATGAACCAGACCAAAAGAACACCAGCTTCATCACCGATTTGGGACTGTACCGCTACCGAGTAATGCCATTCGGTTTAAAAAATACAGGGGCAACGTACCAAAGGCTAGTGAACACTATGTTCAAACGTCAGATTGGGAAGACCATGGAAGTTTACGTGGATGATATGTTAGTCAAATCCCGAGTGGCTGCTAATCATCTCGATAATCTCACTGAAATGTTCGAAATACTCCGAAAATATGGAATGAAACTTAACCCACTCAAGTGCCACTTCAGAGTAGCCTCGGGAAAATTCTTGGGATTCATCGTGAGTGCCTGGGGCATCAAAGCGAGTTCAGAACAAATAACGGCGTTACGGGAAGTCCAAGCCCGTAGAAATAAGAGAGAGCTTCAAAGCTTGGATGGAAAGGTTGCACACTAAGTCGGTTCATCTCCAAAGCTACAGACAAGTGCATACCCTTCTTCGACGCACTGAAGAAAAGAAAGAAAAACTCCGAGTGGAGCGAAGCTTGTCAAACAGCTTTCGAGGAATTGCTACGGCACATGGAAACTCCCCCGATCTTATCAAAACCGGTGGATGGAGAAGACCTATTCAACTACTTAGCGGTTTCTCTGCACGCACCGAGTGCGGCTCTTTTGCGGGAAGAAGCGAGTATCCATCGACCTATGTACTACATTAGCAAACGATTCACCGGAGGTGAGAAGAATTACCCAAAGCTGGAAAAGCTAGCATATTGCCTCTTGATCGCATCCCAAAAATTACGACCGTACTTCCAGGCTCATCCGATTAGAGTATTGACTGACCAGCCCCTAAAGAAAGTATTATATCGGCCAGAAACTTCCGGATGACTACTCAAGTGGAATATAGTGTTGAGTCAATATGATATCACATACCACCCAAGGAAAACCATCAATGGGAAAGCGTTATCCGACTTCATTGCTAAATTTATCGAAAGGGGCGACGAGAAGGAAATTCAGCCGGAAGCTGGCACGCAATGGAAGCTCTTCGTCGATGGTTTATCAAACAACCTCTATTCGGGAGCAGGGGCAGTGCTTGAAACCCTCGAGGGGCGAGCCATTAGCTATGCTTTGTGCTTGGAATTCCCAGCAGCAAATAACGAAGCAGAATATGAAGCCTTGATCGCTGGACTGAAGGTTGTGAAGGAACTCAGGATAAAATCTATTCACATATACAGCGACTCCCAGCTGGTCATCTGTTAAGTGAAAGGGGAATACCAAGCACGTGGAGAAAACCTCGTCTTGTACCTATCCAAAGTGCAAGAGCTGTTAAGTGATATCAAGCATTACACCATAACTCACATCCCACGAGAGAAAAACACCAAAGCAAACTACTTGGCCAAGCTAGCAAGCTCCAGGGAAGCCCGGTCATTGGGATTGGTTCCAGTTGAAACGCTAACCAACCTGAGCAAAGAAAAAATGGACGTGGACTGGATTCTAGAAACCACCATCGAGCCAGACACATGGATGACACCGATAAAGGGCTATCTACTTGCAGGAACCCTACCAACTGACAGAACTCAAGGGAAGAAGCTTCTCCGTAAGGCGCCAAGGTTCATGATACAGGATGGGATACTCTATCGAAGGGGATTATCGACCCTTCTTCTTAGATGTGTGACCGATGATGAAGCACGACAAATCCTGAAGGAAGTACATGAAGGCGAATGCAGAGACCACACTAGAGGGGCAGATGCTAGCAAAGAAAGTCCTTTGATACAAATTTTTGGCCAACAATAAATCCCGACACCGCAGATCACGCTAGAAGATGTGATCGCTGTCAAATATTCAGCAAAATTAAGAGAACACCTTCAACGGAACTGATATAAATGGTCAGTCCATGGCCATTTGTGATACGGGGGATTGATCTGATTGGTGTCCATCCAATAGCTAAAGGAGGATCCAAATATGCTATAGTTGTCATAGATTATTTCACAAAATGGGCCGAAGCGGAACCGCTGGCCACCATAACCACAAAGAAAGTTATTAACTTTGTCACTAAAAACATCATTTGTAGGTTCAGTGTGCCGCTAAAAATCATCACTAACAACGGAACCCAATTCGAGAGTGCCGAGTTCAAAGACTTCTACAGGCGCTTACGAATAGAGAAAATCTTTTCCGTAGTGGCTCATCCGCAAGCAAATGGGCAAGTGGAAGCAATAAACAAGATCATCAAATCCACCATCAAGAAGTGATTAACAAAAGAAAAAGGAAATTGGGTTGACGAACTTCCACTCACACTATGGGCATACCGAACAACACACAAAGTGGCAACTGGCCACACTCTGTTCGCATTAGCATATGGTTTAGAAGTAATGATTCCTATTGAACTAGAAGTCCCCTCGCATTGAAGGCAGAATTTCAATCAAGCATTAAACAAGCAACTCCTACTCAAATCGTTAGACATGGTCGATGAAAAAAGAGAAGAAGCAGAGTTGAGAATGACTGCCCACCAAAAAAGGGTTGCATGGTACTTCAACTCCAAAGTTCATAGTCAGAGCTTCGAAGTTAGAGATCTTATGCTCAAACGGGTTTACCCTGTACCGGGAGCCTTCGGACCAAACTGGGAAGGACCGTACGTCGTTAATAAAAAACTCAGTGATGGGACTTTCAAGCTGACAACCGTCGACGAGGTCGCAGTTCCCAGAGCCTGGAATAGCAAATCGCTCTATCGTTATTTCATCTAAAAACTATTTTATGTATTTTCTATTTCTTCAGCAAATAAGCCATCCCGGAAATGTAGGTGGCATTGTAAATAGACAAAGAATCTGCGATGCTTTCCTTAATAAAGTTTGCTTCTTGAACCAACCAAACTGTGTTCATAATAATTACCCGCAGAGTCGACGAAAGCGAATCGACGCAAACTGATTCTTGCTCCCTAACAATTAGACTGCTCTGGCAGCATCGAGAGGGCTAAGAAAAATCAAAGCTCCTCGTGTTGCCCAAAGATAGGCAACATCGAGGAGCCCCAAAAGAAAAACTCCTCGTGCTGCGTCTTGCCCGAAGATAGGCAACATTGAGGAGCCCCTAAAATAAAAACTCCTTGTGTTACCCGAAGATAGGTAACATCGAGGAGCCCCAAAAGAAAAACTCCTCTTGTTGCCCGAAGATAGGCAATATCGTGGAGCCCCAAAACAAAAACTCCTCGTGTTTCCCGAATATAGGCAACATCGAGGAGTCCCAAATAAAAACTCCTCGTGTTGCCCGAAGATAGGCAACATCGAGGAGTCCCAAAATAAAAACTCCTCGTGTTGCCCGAAGATAGGGAACATCGAGGAGCCCCAAAACAAAAACTCATCGTGTTGCTCGAAGATTGGCAACATCAAGGAGCCCCAAAATAAAAATTCCTCGTGTTGCCCGAAGATAGGCAACATCGAGGAGCACCAAAACAAAAACTCCTCGTTTTGCCCGAAGATAGGCAACACCGAGGAACCCCAAAACTAAAACTCCTTGTGTTGCCCGAAGATAGGCAGCATCGAAGAGCCTCAAAATAACAACTCTTCGTGTTGCTCGAAGATAGGCAACCCCGAGGAGCACCGAAATGACAACTCCCTGTGTTGCCCGAAAATAGGCAACACCGAGGAAAACAAAAGCCATGCATCTCACGAGCCGCGCACTAAAATTCTAACTTCTCATGTTGCTCGAAGATAGGCAACGCCAAGGAGCATGAGAAACGGCACACATATAGTCGGGAATAGTAAGTGAAACACGTACAAAATTGAGCACTCCAGCATTCAAACTCAAGCGGCATTGAAAGCAACACATGCCCTACCCACAAAACAAAAATTGGCACTACAAGGAGGGCACTCAATAATCGACAACACATATACGCAAGTTTCACCTGAATGTCGCTAAAAATGAGATTGCATGCTAAAATCGCAATATTCCCAAAAAAATTAGAATCAATTTGTAACTTAGTCAAGTTTTCAATAAAGATTATTTAGACCCCAAGTTATCAACTACTTGAAAATTGTTTGAAGTGAACAGCCTTATGAACTAGGGAGCATATATCTGTACTTAGGTAGAACCAAACAAACACAACAAGTTCACAAGCTCTGTCACTCCAAACAACAAGTTCACAAGTTATATCTCAAAGTATTTTCAACTTCCTAACCAAAAATTTCTAAGTTCTAGTAAATTTTCTAAAGTTTTGCGAATTTCCAAACAAAAGAAACAACTCTCTAAGTGCTGTTAATCTCTAAGTTCTGTCACTTCAAATGAAGGACATTGGCTATAATCACAGAACTAGCAGAGTATGAATTGAAACAAGCACAAGTACACAGAGCATATATGAATAGATAGATAAAATACAGTCAAAACATCATTTTATTGCTTATGATTTTCTGTACATAGGATCAAAATGTGGGGGTCGTACCCACACAATAACGGCCAACAAAGGGAAAACACAAACTCTATAGTACGGACGCAAAGTGCAGACTGTACACTTGAACAAAGTGATTCAAAAAGAAACAAAACAAGTCAAAACAAGTCAGTCTTCTTGCAAGCTGTTAGCCAAAACCAAGTCCATCCTCGTGCCAAGCGCTCAATGCTTTTTTGCCACTGCTTGTCTTTCCACCTCTGATTGGTAGCTTCTGCTTCTTTTCGGGAGAGGTGTCGCTGCCAGTAATGTCAACGTGCACTTCGGTGGCAATCTCCTCCTCCTCCTTCGAAAGTTTTTCAGAAGAGCTTCCCTTTCCCTTACATTTCTTCGATTACGGGAACTCTTAGAAGCCTTGATTGCCTCTACCTTTTCCTTCTTGACGGCAACCAAATCATGCTGAGTCTTCTGCGGTTGCTCTGTCTTCGTCTCCTACTCCTTAGCCTCTGCAATAATTATATCACCTTCTAAAGACGCTGAGGGGTCATCCAATCCATGAAGCACCGCTATTTTCTCGGCCTTTGGCCCCGGTTTTGAACTAGACGTGGATGTGGGAACTGGAGCAGGAACAGATACAATCTCAAAGGAGGTAAAAATGGCAGTAGGCGCAGATGCCGAAGTAGTTGGCGCGTCGACAGGGAATGTGGATGGACCTATAAGATCAAAGATGAAAGCGTTAAACTCCTCTTGCTCCTGCGGCGTAAGATGGAGACTCCCGAATTCGGGAGAAACATGTACGTTACCTGCACCAAGGGAAGGATCGTGAATAACAACTTCGAACCCACCGGCATCGCCTTCTTTTAAGGGCTCCATCACATGAGCAGTAATATCAACTTCTGAACTCATTGGTTGGTTGTGGAGCTACTTCGACGGTCCGCCCACGTCGGAGGTAGAAGGTTTGGTAAGCGCATCGGCGACCTCCCTCTCTTGTTCGACTTGGAGAATCTCCTGGCCCTCAAGTAGCACTGCCTTGGATTCATCATTGAGATAGGCATCTCGTAGCTCTTGATCAGAGTAAGCGTCGCCGCTGTCAGCGAAACGAGACAATATTTCCTCCCAGATGAGGGCGAGGGTGCGCGGAAACTCCGGGCCAAGATAGCTGAGACTTTCTTGATGCAACAGAGAGTTAACATAAAAGTTCCGTATTGTTGCATCCAACTTCTCCATTTTCCGATCAAAAGCATGTTGGAGGTCCAAATAATTTGTTGTCACCATAGCTTTCTCAATCTCAACAACTGTCTTGTCGGCACTGAGTTGTGTGACCTGAGTCTGTAACTTTGCAATGGTCTCGGCTTGGTCGGAGATTGTTTTATTATGCCCATCAACAATTAGATCGTGAACGGCAATTGTTCTCCTTTGGCTTCAATGATAGCATTGCAAGCGATCACTTCTTCCTTCAATTTAGCTTCCTTCGCATGAGTCTTTTTAATTTCATCTCTCCAGACAATCTCGACCTTCTTATGCACGTCCTTCAACTCCTTCATAAGGCTTGCGGTTCTACTGCTTTCCTGGAGCGTTGTCTTCTTCTCCTCCTCCAACTGTTTAATTTTAGCGTTTCGATCGGCCAACGCCGTTTCAAAATCATCTTTCTCTGCTTCAAAAGAGAGGATCTCTTGGTAATTATTCCTGTTGGTATCCGCTAGCTGCTTGCAAAGCTTCTCCCATCTCTCAGCCTGCTCTATGTCGTTTTGGTTAGCTTGGAGATGTGGCACGAAGGAATCCCGACGAACGGGATGAAGATCCAAGTCATTAACCCCTTTTAAGGACCAACCCGGAAGCGCGGCCTCAAGCATAGGAGGGCTGAAGGAAAAGTATAGGACGGCCTCTGGTGGGGATAAGATCTGCCAGTGGCAGCTGTGACAATGGAAGAAGATGAAACTGAGTTGGGGTCTGAATCGTGGCAGAAGTGATAGGAATTTCCTGGCCCACGGAAGTGTGTTTCGAAGCAAGCTCCGAAGGATGGGAGCGATAGTCAAACTTTTATTTCTTAGACGGCTCGTCTCTGTCCTCATGAGATCTTCTTTTCTTATACCCGCCTTTTTGTGAACGAGCCTTATCTCTCTCCTCTTGGCGACGGGTTTCGGCTTCGAGTTCTTTCCTCCGCCGGTACTCTTCTTCTGTCTCCCAGACTTGATGTCGGCTATAGGAACGCTTGGGGTACCGTTGCTCATCGGTATAGTCCTCGAAGTCGTCATAGAAGCCTCGCCCTCTCGTCATGCCTGGAAGAAGGTGTGCATGAAAAGTTTTAGATACATAACATAATTTAAGCAGGTGTATGAAGGAACAAAAAAAATATGGAAGCAAGTGTAATCCTTGTGAAACATGTTGTGTTTCTAATATTGCCTAAAGTGTCGTCACAAACCGGAACAAACGGCTATCGTAGGTGGAGTCGGACTGATTGCGGTCATTATAAGCGGAACTAAGCTATCTGAGGGTGCGATATCGCCTGAGCAGGAAGGAGTCACATCGAATTTAAAGTCTCCTTTCATGAGTGCATCGAAGTCAACAAAAACGTCGTTGAAATATCAGAGCCCCGCTTCGACATTCTTACTCAAGGAGTCTGGGTGACTTTCGGCCTCAGGGATTTTGCCTTCATCGCCTACATCGGGAAGAGATGGACTCGGGGGAACGGAGCTCATTCCCGGAGTCTCATCACAAGACTTTGAATCGTCACCATCAGATTCCGACGAGAAGTAATCACTGACTGTGGTTTCATCACTACTACTTTCAAACTCTCCCTCTTCCTTTTCCAAATCAACCATGACCTTACCTTCTCTGTGTACAAACTCTTCTTCCGCCTCCTCCAGAATCGAGGGCATTCTAGCTGAATCGCTCAGACCAGCCGCAGCGGCTTCTACCTTCTCATGAGCTTCATCAAGTGATCCTCTGGACGGGCTACCTATCTCCCAACCTTCCTTAGAGCCGTGGGACGAAGAAGAGGATCTTGTGTGAATTTTGGCTCGACTGGGAGAGGGAGCTTCAATATGAGCGATGGGTCCACCCGCAACTAATAGTCCGTATTGGCGCAAGTTCTCATTGATCAGCAAGACTTTAATGTACAGCTCCTCGGCATCGATAGCCTTTAAATTTGGGCAAGTTTCATTAAGTGATGCATCTTTGTTCGACCTTGGGATAACTGTAAAGGACACGTAATCAATTAGAAACCCCATTACAGCATTTCAAAGTTTGGCTAACGGGAAAGAGAAGCTTTCCCCATGTTGTCCATCTGCGGTTGAACTCCTCAGGGCACCTAACGAAGAAGTAGTGTGCCTTAAACTGTGATAGGTTGCTTTGCAACCGCAAGACGATCTTCTGGTTCCTCTGGGCTTCGATTTTGATTAAAGAGGGACGGTCATCTCTCCTCTTGAATGCCAGGAAATACCGCAGCTCGTTGAAACTCGGAGAGTGGTGAAACGTCTGCATGAAATGGACATGTAAGCAAGTAAGGATGGTGTAACCATTTGGATGAAGCTGGAATGGGGCAATTCCCATATTCGAGAACATTTCGCACAGGAAATCGTTGAAGGGAGGCATGGCTCCATTTAAACACATGTATCTATGGCAAGCGGTGTACCCCGGGGGAGGCATATGAGCAAACTCGTCATTCGCAGCCAAACGCACATCTTCTTTGGGAATTCCATGCTGCGTACATATATTGTGAAGAGCCTTGGTGGAAATCACTGACGATGCTCTTTCAGGAGGATTAATAAGGACTCGAAAGTTAGGAGGCGGGCGGTCCACGATGGGCCCAACCGGAACTAATTGACCTACTGGGCATGCGAGGTAGATGACGATTCAGCTTCGGAGAGTGCCGGGCTTCGCCCGCTTAACTTACGACGTGTAGAAGGCTGCTTCATTCTATATAACAGAACTCACGTTCAAAAATGGTCGGGTAACTCTATCCTAAATTCATAAGTTCCCTCAATCACACTTGAATTCCGAATAAACGTTAACTTGTAATCAACACGTCGGACTTCAAGTGAAAACTGGGGCAAGTGTACAAGTGCAATGCGTTGTCTATATGGGGTAAGCTTAATGCTCGATGCACTGCAAACACCTTATCCTGTGTAGATAGTTCTCTCATAGTGGAAAAAGAGAAGAACTTCCCTTGTCAGTTCGTATTTCTTTTTTTTGTTTACTTCTTGCACACTTACTCGTTATCGATCAACGGTCGATAACGGATCTGTCGTCCGAAGCGACGCGGGAAACTCTTCCCATTATAGGAGCACCGAATGCGAGTAACCAAGCAGGATAAGCCCAAGTTCTCTGGGAGAATCGAGATAGACTGGTAATGCGTCATGCGAGTAGCATCTGCGAAACTGGAGACAAGTCAATTCTGATCTAATGGACAAATATAGCAAAACGCATCAAGCCTTGGGCCAAAGCCCGAATGTCATTCCAAGAGACAACTCGAGACTCGATTTACTATCTTCCTCCATTTTACCACAATCAACTCGAACTTTTTGTAATCAACGTCGCAAGCGAAGACCAGACATCAATCATTATACCAACATAGTTAACAAATCAATCAAGCAAACCCACCTTAAACTGATTGAAAGGCACAACAAACAATAATCATGAATCTAATTCTAAATCATTGGCGAGGTAAGGATAGGTCGGCTACAACCCAATAGTGTGCTAGGTTTTAATTGCAGCGAGCTAGGGCTTGATTAGGGTTTCACGAAAAAGGCCTGAAGGGATCGATGACAAACGGATTCGAACAAAGCAATGGATCAGGTCGAGTGAATGAATGGGTCGTCTTGAATTGATGCACTGGAGAGTTGGAGGCTATATCGTGTAGAGGTGCAAAATAGGATCGAGCCAAAGTGAGGAAGATATGGTCGGCTCGAGTATAAGAAGGCAGGCTGAAGTTTGAAATTTTTTGCTAAGTAACAGGGTCGCTAGCGACCCACCACATTGGTCGTTGGCGACCCGACCTAACCTTGTGAAGTTAGGTCGCTAGCGAACCATCCACACATGGATTGCTAGCAACCCATAAAAAAATTAAAAATAAAATGAAAATGGTGATGATAAATAACGCACATATGCATTTAAAGGAAAAGAAGGAAGAAAGCTTCGTTTATTCATCTCAAACCCGATCGATTACAGCTGTTTGTCACTCCAAGACATGCCAGAAAGCTACAAGCGAAAATGTAATATATTGTGACAAGTAGTAATAGTCATAACCCAAGAAAGACGGTCGATGACGTTGGGCCAACATATTCGTAAAGCTCTAATGCCATCACTTGGAAATCAACAAATGGATGTTGAAAACGATAACTTCCAGAGCACGTCTTGTTTGCAATGAAGACGTACTAGGCGGGCAAAAGTTATCCGGGTTTTTAACCCAGCAGAAACCAACAGAAAACAGAACAACCTTGTGTAGACAAGATGGTTCAGGACTTAACCAGAAAAGCTAGGACCAGCGATCGACAAGAGCCAAGCTATATGACTAAGGCAGCGACTGAAATCAACGGAGTCGAGAAATCAACATTACTATAATCCAATCAGTAGCTGAACGTAAAATGCTAGTGAATTTCCATCAACACGTAAGAGCAACGATAAAAGGCTATAGGAACATCTCCGAGTCCAAACTCCATAAAAATCCTAAGTGCATAGCTTATCAGCGACTCATGCCTCTGCTCAAACCATCAAACAAACCAGATATGGAACACTATCAAAAGGAGGCAAGAATTGGTCCACAAAACGAACCAAGTCTATGGGTCGCTAGTGACCCATAGACGATGGGTCGTCAGCGACCCATGGTTTTGGCTTGTTTTATGAGCCAAAGCCTCCTTAGGTCGCATGTAACCTACCTACGGGCTGATGAAGACGGGTCTAGCCCAGAAGCTCCCCGACCTCTATAAATACCGTCCCACCTGCAACACAAAGAGGATCTTCTCCGGAATAGTTGCTGAAGCCTGCTGGAATTATTCTTCACTCTCTACCTCCCTCACAAAAATCTCCAAAGGAATACACTGTGATTCTCTAGTTGATTCCTTCTCCGGAGATCTAATCTAGCTAGGAAACAATCAAAGCTTTGTAACCAAACAACTCTTGTAACAACAATCAGTTTATTATAAAGCTATAAAGTGGACGTAGGCTTCATTAATAGCCGAACCAATATAAAAATTCTCTGTCTTCTTTCTCTTACTGTTCTTTTCTTATATCTGTGATCTGTAATATTGCTCTGTCAGAACAGGGCTGGTGCTTTCAAACTCTAACCAGGGTGTTGGTCCATTTTTTGGGTCAGCGCTCCTTATCTTAACAAATTTTGCAGGTCTTCCAGGCCCTAATCAGACTCCTAAAAGTGGTACTACTGCAGAACAACAGGAAAAGCTAGCTGAGGATCCGGCAGCTCTTGATGTACCGAGGCCCGATGCTCAAGTCAGCGGGGCTCTCGATGACGATAAGGCCAAAGAGCCGCTTCCAACAAATGAGTTTGACGAAGTTATGATTGCTGGTGCCTCCGAAAACACCGCCAAGGTTAGCTTGAAAGAACGGATTGGAAAGGAGGAGTTGTTGAAAAGAAAAGTTAAAATTGAACTTGCCGAGGTGGACATTGATGATCCTCATCTTGTGCCGTTGCAAATTATTCCATCGGGTGGTTCGATCCCTAGTGAACTTCCTCCTACCTCCACAAGCTCTCCTACTAAAGGCAGAATGGGGTCCCGAAAGAGAAGCACAAGTGGCTCTACTCCCGAGAAATCCAAAAAAGAGAGGAAGTCGAAGAAATAGCTATCGCTTTAGCTCAATGTACATAGCTTGCATAGTCGTTCCTATCACTAGTTGTGGTTGTACGGATGTGAATCCCGATCTTTTGGAATAACTTGTAATGAAATTTTGACACTTGTTATGTAAATAAAAAAAAAATTTGGTCAAGCTTCGTGTGAATTGTTATTTAAGTAGTTGAACGATTACTTTCCATTCAATGTACTTGTAGTTCGTTGCTTGTAAATTCTGGTAACAATTCACCAACTCCATCCCAAGGCCTCCAAGGCCTCCAGTCGTATCAACACTAGGCTTGGGCCTTAGTGTTACGCTGATGGAATCGGCGGTTTTTCGAGCAATTGTACTCTTGCCCTCAGTTTTGATTTAGCAAGGCTAGAAGTCGGACAATCGAATTCCATCCTTAGCGAGTTTATACTCCTTCCGTCGGTTTGTGCACGGAGTTTGTGGAATAGAGAACGGTCGTGCTCCACTCATCTATTCATTCATGTTTGTATCCACACTCTGAGGATAAGATTTAGTTGATGGGTGGTCAGTTGGCACCCAGTTTGTGTTATACTCTAGTCCACACTCTGGGGACTCAGAGTAAACTCACGGGCAGTCGATTCACGTCCGATTTATGTTTATACTCCAGTCCGCACTCTAGGGACTTAGAGTTATTTTGCGGGTGGTCAGTTCACACCCGATTTGTGTTTATACTCCAGTCCACACTCTGGGGACTTAGAGTTATTTTGCGAGTGGTCGGTTCATACCCGATTTATGTTTATACTCCAGTCTTCACTTTGGGGACTTAGAGTTATTTTGAGGAGCGGTCAAATTGTACTCTTTTTGATTGATTAATTTGCCCTTCAGGCTTTGGGGTTTGATTTAGCTAGCGATCAGTCGTATCTCGGTTGCTTTAATTTTGTTTCGGTTTCACAGTTCGGGCAGAAGTTATTCAATCATCAAATTGTCGACCACATTCATTCCTTGTTGTGTATCTCGTTCTTTGGATTATGAATGGGAACTGTTAAACGAACAAGTTGATTGAGCTCATCTTGTTTGATCCCATCGAGAGTTTGAACGATTGATTGATTCCAAACTCTGGGAGCCTGTTCACACACATTGATATCAATCAGTTTTGCTATGTAATCAGCATACAATGCAATAGCAAAAGTAAATACAAAGGAGGCCTAAAACTTTATTCATTAAAAGGAAGGAAGTAACATAAACTGTCTTATTACATATTCGGAAAATCAAATGCTAAAGCAAACTCTAAAAAAATACAACTGAAATGTAAAGGAAACTAAATGAAATAGCATCGCAAATGTTCGTTATTCCACACTCTCGGAAGTGTAATGCGATCGCCTATCGCTGGCTTGAAAGTTCCTTCTCCAAGCCTCTGTTCAATGACATATGGTCCTTCCCAAATCGAATTCATGTGCGTCGGAGTAGAAAAAACCCATTTCAGGATGTGATCGCCAATTTCGAAGGTTCTCGGTTGAACTTTAGTGTTTAATACCGGGCGAATCGATGTCGGTATGCAGCTACCCTCAGATCAGCTTCTTCGCACTTCTCGTCTATAAAGTCCAGATATTCCAAGAGGAGATCTTCATTTGTTTTGGGATCGTAATAAGTCACTCGATGAGAAGGGACTTCGAGTTCAACAGGAATAAAGGCTCATAAACCGTAATCAAGGGCGAATGGAGTATGGCCGGTCGCAAACTTGTGAGTGGTTCTGTAAGCCGAAAGTTTCGTAGGGAGTTCATCCACCCACTTGCCTCTAGCCTTCTCCAAACACTACTTCAGAATTGACTTGATGATTTTATTTCCAACTTCAATCTGTCCATTTGCCCAAGGGTGAGCGACCGCTGCAAATCTCTTTTCAATACGATATCTTTGACAAAAGTCTTAAATTCAGCACTATCGAATTGAGTCCCATTATCAGTTACAATAGTCCATGGAAGACTGGAGCAACATATGATGTATCAGACGAATAATGTTGATTACTTTCTTGGTTGTGATTGTGGCTAACGCTTCTGCCTCGACCCATTTGGTGAAGTAATCAACTGTCGCAATAGTGTACTTCGCGCCACCTTTAGAGATCGGTAAAGAACTGATAATGTCTATACCCCACATAGCGAACGGCCATGGGCTGACCGTTTGCATGACTTCTGTTAGTGGAGCTCATATATCTGGCATTTATCACATCGTCTTACATAATCAGCGATGTCTCGATTTATAGTTAGTCAATAGTACCCGTAACCGAGTATTTTCTTTACGAGAGTTTGCCCCATAGTGTGATCACCACATTCTCCTTCATGAACTTCTCTTAGAACATGCTTTATCTCATCATGAGCGATACACCGGAGTAGAGGGACTGAGAAACCTTTCCTGTATATAAATCCTTCTTGCATAATATACCGTGAGGCTTTATGAAGGACTTGTCCCTTTTCATTTCTTTTATCAAGAAGGACTTCATGTAGTAAATAGTCTTTAATTGGAGTCATCGACGATTCCCTTTCAGATTCCGCTCCCAGTGTCTAGTCAATCTCCATCATGTTTATACTTGGGGTATTCAATACTTCGACCGGGACCAAGCCTATCTGCTATGCATCACCGGTACTAGCAAACTTTTTCAATGAATCGGCCTCTCTGTTTTGATTGTGGTGAATATGTGAAATGCCATAGTACTCAAATTCTGACAACAACTCCTGAACTCGGATAAGATATGGGGCAAGCCATTGTTCCTTAGCCTGATAGTCTCCCCTAACTTGATACACCACCAATTGCGACTTCAAGGGATTTAACTCCAAGTTCAATAGCGAGTTTAAGTCCAGCAATCAAAGCTTCATACTCAGCCTCGTTGTTTGTTACTGGGAAATCAAGCTTCAAAGCATAACAAATTGACCGGTTTTAAGGAGTTACAAGCACAATCCCAGCTCCAAAACAATGATCATTAGATGCACCATCAGTATATAATTTCCATCGTACAGTGGGGATTTCGCTACCTTCTGGAAGATGATCTTACATAGTAAACTCTATAAAGTCCACCAAAGCCTGTCCCTGGATAGCTCTTCTAGGGAGATAAGTAATGACAAATTGGCTGAGCTCAATGTTCCATTTGAGTAGCCTCCCAGACGTCTCAGGTCGCTGTAGGACTTTTCGTAATGGCTGGTCGGTCTAAATATCGATCGGATGTGCCTGGAAGTACGGACAAAGCTTCCGTGATGCAATTAGCAAGCAGTGCGCCAATTTCTCTATTTTTGGATAGTTCCTTTCTGCTCCTGTTAATCTTTTACTGATGCAATACATCGACCTCTGGATTCGATTCTCCTCATGAATCAAGGCAACACTTATAGCATGTGCGCTTATACAGCCATATAAATGTACAACTTCTTATGATCTACCGGCTTTGACAAGATAGGAGGTCTCACCAAATGATTCACCAGAGCTTGAAATGCGTCCTTACAATCCTATGTCCATTCGAAGTTTCTTTTTCCTTTCCTAATCAGATCAAAGAAGGGAATACATTTGTCGGTAGATCTGGAGATAAATCGACTTAAAGCTGCAACCTTCCCATTCGGACTCTACACTTGTTTAATGGTCTTTAGCGCTTGGATATCACGGATAGCCTGAATCTTCTCTGGATTAGCTTCTATTCCACGAGCATTGACAATAAAGCCTAAGAACTTTCCTGATGCAACACCAAATGAACACTTCAAAGGATTGATTTTCATCTTGTAATATCGGAGAATGTCAAACATTTCTACCAAGTCTCTAATGTGGTCATTTGATCGTTGTGACTTCACGAGCATATCATCCACATACACTTCCATTTTTTTCCAATCTGATCTTTAAACATCCTGTTAACTAAGCGCTGATAAGTTGCTCCTGCATTCTTCAATCCAAATGGCATTACTATGTAACAATACAACCCAACATCTGTAACAAAACAGGTGTGCTCCTGATCGGGGATATGCATCGGGATTTGGTTATATCCCGAATACGCATCCATAAAAGATAGCAATTCGTGTCCTGCGGTTGAATCAACTAGCCGATCAATTCGTGGAAGGGGAAAACTGTCTTTTGGACACGCTTTGTTCAAATCTGAGTAATCAATGCACGTTCTCCATTTTCCATTCGCCTTCTTCATAAGTACGGGATTAGATACCCATTCAAGGTAAAGGGCGTCGTGGATAAACCCGTTGACTTTTAGTTTATCCACCTCCTCTTTGAGAGTAGCAGATTTCTCCGGATGCATGCAAGGTTTTTTTTGCCTCATCGGAACATACTTCGGGTCAATATTCAATGCATGGCTCGCAATGGCAGGTGAGATTCCACACATGTCAGAGTGAGTCCAAGCGAATACATCTAGATTTGCTCGAAGAAAACCAGCGAGTTCTTTCATCATCGGGGGGCTGAGCTGTGACCCAATCTTCAGGACTCGTGATGGGTCGTCGTGGCTGACCGTGATATCAATCATCAGCTCAGCCAGTGCAGCCTTGGTCTCTTTGGGCTCCTCTTCATCATCTCTCGGATCTATATCTCTGTAGAACCGACTGTGGTGCCCGAGCCAAGGCTCAGGCGTTGGTTGTCAATCTTCGGTAGCTTAGATGCGGACTATCTTATCCACAACCTTTCCTTTTTCTTTGCGCCGTGCTTCCCAACTCAGCTACATAACAGGCATGTCCAATCGCCTGATCAGTATGAACAGCTCCTATCCCATTATCCGTTGGAAACTTCAAAGTTAAACACCACGGGGCAAGAGCTGCCAGGAATTCAACCAGGGTCGGTCAGCCTAGAAAAACATTATACGGAGAGTCAATATCCTAAACAATAAACGGTAAAATTCGCATTCTCCTTCGTTCATCTTCTCCCAATTCAACAGGTAATTCCACGTAACCAACATCCTCGGTCGCGATGCCATTAAAACCATGGATACGAGCTTTAGATGGTTTTAAGTCTTTGGCTTCCATTCTCATCTGATCATATGCCTTTTTGAAGATTATATTCACTGAACATCCACAATCAATCAAAATCCTTCTCACCAATATAAGACCAATCATAGCTGAAATGACCATCGGGTCAATTGTTGGAGCCTCTACTTTGTCTGCATCCCTATTTCTAAACACATTATCATCCGCCATGGTATGCTGCTATTTTGCTGGAGCTCCATCTTGCGTATTCGAAAAGCATTCAAAATATACATGCCTAATCACGTTAGCATAGCGCTCCATCTCTTGCCAACTCCTATTTGCAGGGTGCGGTCCTCCAACTATCGTATTTATCACCAGTCTTACACCGGTCCATGCAGGCTCCTCAGCCCTATGTGGAGCTTGTCCTCGATTGGAGTAAGATGTCCCCTGTCCGCCATCCAGTGGGGTTTTCACAAACTGTTGCGATTTCCTTCCCTGAATCAACTTTTCTATAGCATCATGGAGGTGCCTACATTCATTTGTATTGTGCCTGTAACACTCATGAACTCGATAATTTTTCCCGGTCTGCTTTTTCTTCTCTGTCGACTCCTTCGGGGGCGGCTTCCTGTATTGCATGGTATTACAAGTTGATAGGTAGATATTCTCCAGGGACGAGTTTAGCGGCGTACAGTTGTCATATATTAGAATCCTAGGCTTTAGTCTCCCAGAATCCCTCTTTCCCTCCCAATTCCTATCTCCATCTCTCTTTTGTTGATTCGGCTTATTCTTAACGTTCACTTGGATTTCCCCGAAACTGTCTCAAACTGTTTTATTGCAATATTACTCTGCACCACTTCTCCACTCGATCCCGCAATGTTCTTTTTTCTAGAGGTCCTCGCTTCCTCCTTTCTCAAAAACTGAGCTGGCGCTCCAACGTGGCAGGTGGTTTTCCAGCCAGCCAATCGCCAAACTCAAATTCCGAATCAATCCCTTTTGACACGGCCATAAGTATAGCATGATCACTCGGGTTACTAACCTCCATGGTGACGGTATGAAATCTCTCCAAAAAAATCCTTCGAAGATTCCCCCGGAGCTTGGATCACGCTGGAAAGGGACATCATGTCTTTAGGATGAGTCGTGTGCATTCGAAATTGCTCCACAAACTTGGTTGCCAACTCATCGAATCTCAAAATTGATCGTGGGGGTAGTCTTGTGAACCACATCGTTATTATCCCGGAAAAGGTTATGGGAAAGCATCTGCACTTGATCGCATCATTGGCTCGCGCATAATCCATTAACCATTTGTATCTCATAATATACTGTTTGGGATCGGTTTTTCCCTCGTAGGTAGGCATTAATGGCATTTTGAACCTTCTCGGATATTCTGCATGCAGAACATTATCAATAAACGAAGTATGGCTTCTGGAGATTCCCTAGTCATCATTAGTCAAGCCTTGGTTCTCTCTCACCAACTGTCTGACCATTGCCGATAAGTTCGGCACTTGGATGGGTGGTGCCAAGCGGTGGACGCGCTCCACCTCACGTGAATGGTCCAGTCGATGTCTACGGGCGGTTTCACGCCTTCTTGGTTCACATCCTCTTGATGCACACCTTGAACATTTATCTCGTCATCATTCCAACGGGGTACCTGGTCAGCATTTGATCGAACTCTACCATCTACGCTTCCGGGAATAACTCCCGTGCGATTCCCCAAGTGCAACGGGGGAATCCCTTATATAGAGGAGGGATTGGTACCGATCCCTAGGGAGGGATCGGCACTGATCGATCTTGGCAGACCATGTTGGTCTACCAAGCGGCGCTCCGAAGTTTCTAAATGATCTCCTTCGACCATGCAACGCCTATGCCTGTGGTATTCATCCGATGAGCTTGAACTTTTCAATGATGAGTAAGGAGTGGGATCCCTTCTGGCCTTCATATGCTGTTGCTGAGTTATCTAGTTCATCGGGTCAATATTAGTCTGAATTTGCTGATTTAGTTGTCGACGGCTTTCCATCAGCTCTCTCATTAGATTATGAAATTTAGCTCTGGTTATAGAATCAGTAGGGTTCTGAACTTCAACCGGATCAGCATTCAAATTTTGCAGGTTGATTGCTTGAGCCTCCTTGCTGAATGCTAGCAGTCTCATTTCCATGCATATTTTGAAAAGTAGATCTAGTATGCCTCACCATTATCGATCTTCTTGCTTAGATTTCAATAAATCTAAATAGTGTATACAGCTTTATGAAGATAATTATGGATCTCCTTGGGGGGATTTTCCCAATCCAGTAGCAACAAAAAAAATCCTAGCAAGCTAAGAATCAAGCCATCTCAATGAAAGCACCAAAATGTTTGCAACCAAATTGGTCACAAACACCCAAAAATAGATTTATGTAGAGAAGTAAATGAAGAAAGAAAAATTAAAACTGAGGAATAGAACAAACTAACAGAAAAATCAAAGCAATAATCAAGAACAGAAGAATTTATAGTGGTTCGGCATTGTATGTCTACGACCACATTGAAGATTATCTTTATTGATTCACTAACAGTTTGATTACAGCAGCAAGAAGTAAGAAAAAACTTGATTACAAAAAAGACTCAAGTAACTCAGGTAACAAAGACTCAAGAAAGAGATGCTTTATTCATTCATTGTAGGAAATATGGCCGCAAGTGTTCCGCATTCCATGTTCTAGGGACAATATTGCCGTCTGGTTGACATAACTTGTAAGCTCGAGGGGGAATTACTTTGCATATAATTAGGGGACCATCCCAGTTTGGTCCTAGCAGTTCATCCGAAGGATTTCCTGTGTTTTCCATCACCCTTCGGAGTACTAGGTCTCCCTCTTAAAATGATCTTGTTCTCACTTTTGATTTGTAATATTTCGCAATTCTTCTTTGATATTCTGCCGTTCAGATAGCTGCTTCATCTCAATTCATGTATTAAATCTAGCGATTCTTTCTTTAGATCCTAGTTTAGATCAAATGCATATGCGATCCTTAGATGTGAGAGTATTTCAATTTCAATTGGTAACATCGCCTCACACCCATATGTTAAAGAATAGGGGGTATGTCTCGTCGCTGTTCTAGTAGATGTTCGATAAGCCTATACCCCATATTCCCTTTAGCTTTATTCAATCGCTTTTTCAGGATAGTCTTTATAGTCTTATTTGCAGCTTCAACCGCTCCATTTGCCTTTGGATGTGCCATGGAAGAAAAGCTTTTAATAATCTCATTCTTATGACCAAACCGTATTTCTGGCATCTCTCGCTTCTCCTTACGTATTCAATGGCTTGACTTACCATTCGAGGCCAATAAAAACCTTGTTTTATTATCTTTTTTGCCAACTTTGCCCCGATAGAGTGATCTTCGCAAAATCCTTCATGCGCTTCCACCAACAATTTCATCCCATATTCCAGGCTCATACATCTTAAGTAATGTAGTGCATATCCTTTCTTGTAAAGAATTCCATCCACTATTTTGAAAGTTGGAGCATGTCGCCTAATTTTCCTAGCCTTCCCCTTGTCAGATGGCAATATCCCTTTAGAAAGATATTCGACAATAGGCGACATCCAAGTGTTATTATAACAGTCATTTACCCTTGGCTGATTGATTCTCTCATTTGGGATTTCTCTAGTAATTTCCCTTTCTTCTCTCTTTTGTGACATGGATTGGGATCTTGTTAGGACTAACAGTTCCTTTCCTTGTTCGGGTGTTCCCTCTTTAACACTTGGATTTGCTTGATACCCTACTGGCACAACCCGAGTTTTTGGGGCTCCCCTTGAACTAGCCAACTTTGCTAACGAATCCACCTGTGAGGTTTTTCCCTTGGAACTTGATGTATAGAAAAATCTTCAAATAAAGCGAGCATCTTTAATATCTTCTCTACGTATAGAGACTAAGAGATACCATGGCGCCTTTAGTCTGATACACTTGCTTTATCTGGTTTTCCGTTAATTGGGAATTACTAAATATTTGAATTCGTTTGATTTTGAGCTCCAATGCCAAAGTCAACCCTGCCACCACTGATTCATATTCGATTACATTGTTTATTGCGGGAAACCCTAACTTCGTGGCATATTGTAGGCGGTGTCCGTCTGGTGTTATAATGACATATCCCGCTCGAGCTCCATGTTCATTTTATGCGCCATCCACAATTAACTTCCACATAGGTTTTTGATCCCTTTCCTTTTTCGATTTTTCCTTAATGAAATTAGTACACTTATTAATAAAGTTAGTTAATGCTTGCCCTTCGATAGCTGCCCATGGCTGAAACTCAATGTCATACTGACTAAGCTCAATTTCCCACTTTACTAACCTACCCAAAGTTTCAGGCTTACTGAAAACTTGTTTGAGTGGGAAGTTAGTTAATACCCTGATTGGATGTGCTTGAAAGTATGCTATAAGTTTTCATGCTGTAAGTATCAAATAATAAGCTAGTTTTTCTATCACCGGGTATCGTACCTCTATGTCCTTTAACCGCCTACTCACATAATAAACAGGAAGTTGAGTCCCACTTTCTTTTCTGATCAAAACCGAACTCACCGCATGTTCTGAGACTGCCATGTATAGGTACAAGACTTCTCCATTCTCAGGACTAGATAGTATTGATGGTTTGTCCAAATGATTTTTCAACTCTTTAAAAGCTTTCTTACAATCTTCCCTCATTCAAAGTTTTTCTTCTTCTTGATCACATCGAAAAAGGGAATGCGCTTATCAGTCGCCTTGGAAATGAATCTGCTTAGGACGGCTACCCTACCATTCAAACTCATTACATCTTTGCTAGTTTTGGGCTCGGCCATGTCCTTGATAGCTTGAATCTGATCTTGGCTGGCTTCAATCCCTTGAGCACTCAAAAGATAGCCTAAAAACTTCCTGGAATGGACTTCGAAAGAGCATTTCTGGGGATTCAGTTTCATCTGATATTTTCGTAATACTTCGAACATTTCTTTTAGACCTTCAAGGTTACTTTTAGCCTTATAAGATTTCACTAGCATGTCGTCAACATAAACTTCCATGTTTCGACCGATCTGTTCTTTGAACATTCTGTTGACTAATATTTGATAGGTAGCCCCTGCATTCTTTAATCCGAAAGGCATTGCTTTGTAGCAGAAAATTCCCCAATCATAATGAAACTTATATGTTCTTCATCTGATTTGAACATGGGTATCTGATTATACCCTGAGTATGCATCCATAAGAGATAACAATTTGTACCCACTAGTTGCATCAACCAACTGATCTATCTAGGAAAATGGAAAACAATCTTTTTGACAGGCCTTGTTTAAGTCAGTATAATCGATGCAAGTCCTCCACTTACTATTCGACTTCTTTACCAACACTGGGTTTGCTAGCCATTTTGGGTAGTAGATTTCCCGAATAAATCCATTTTCTATGAGTCTTTTAACTTCCTCTTTTAAGGCGTCGGACCGCACTTTATCCAGTTGTCTCTTTTTCTATCTAATGGAGGTCGCTTTTGGATTGATGTTTAGCGCGTGACACATAACTGATGGATCAATCCCCACCATATCTGAATGAGACCATGCAAATACATCTTTATTGGATTTAAGTAACCGAATCAAGTCCTGCTTCAAGCTGCTATCCGACTCCTTTCCCACTTTGACTACCTTGGTTGAATCATTTGGGTCTATACACGTTTCCTTAAGGACTTCTATTGGTTTTATCCTTTCCACTTCTCCATGACAATCAAATTCAGTGATGATTTTGCCTTCTTCTATAGAAATAGCATCGACCCTCTTCCTCTTGCTTCCAAAGAAAATGTACCTTTCATACATATGTTTGTTAGTTTTATTAGATCTAATCTTTGCTTCGAATGTTGCATGTAAAAACTCATCATCCGAAGGCTGAAAAACAGTAGAAGAATCAAAGTAAGCAGAATACTCCCTTTTGTATTGATCAAGAGTTGCAAAATACATTTCACGGGAACTGAATTGTTCTCCGCGGACTGAGCCCCAGCCTCTCTTAGTTAGGAATTTCACCATCAGATATTTTGGCGAAACAAAAGCATTCACCTCATCAAATGCTGGTCTGCCAAAGAAAGCATTATAGTAGCATAGTTGGTTAATGATTACGAAGAGAGTTTCAAAAGTTCGGCAGCATGGTGGTACCCTCATCTGTACTTGCGATTTCACTTGTCCCACTGGTGTTGATCCTTTGTTGTTTAACCCAAGGATTGGCTCAAGGCTGGGCTCTAGCTTGTCCTCTGGGATGCCCATTTGATCAAAGGCATGTTTGAAGATGAAATTGATAGCGCTACCAGTGTCCACAAGAATCTTGGACACTATAGACAGTCCAATTTGAGCCGTGATCATGAGGGGATCATTGTGTGGGTGACGGATTCCCTTCTTCAGCCCTTGGAGAGTAATGACAAGATTTGGCATCGGGATGTTGAGTTGTGGATTTTTAAGCGGGGACTCTTCTTAAATGGAGAACGCACCTTCTTTAGCCTCTTTGATGTACCTGTTCCTGGCCCCCTTGCTAGTACCCACTGGATGTGTCCCTCCATGGATTACGTCGATCCTATTCAGCGGTGGACTCAAGCTCAATGGGTTTTCCTCCTCCAAGATGTTAACAGCATTACTAGGAAACTTTTGTGTACTGTCCATAGTCCGTGGTGCTTTTTGTTTGTTCTGGATGAACTCCTTCAAATGCCCCCTCATGAATTAATTCCTGTATGATTCCAACCAAGACTCTGCATTCATCAATTTTGTGGCCGTTTTCTTTATGGTAAACACAATAGTCATCCTCTTTCCTCTGTCTAGGGTAATTTTTGGCCTTAAAGGTAGTTGGGAAGTTAACCATCTCCTTTGTCACAGCATAGATGTAAGACAACGGCTTGTTTAAAGCAATTGAATTAGCATTAGGCTCTTCCCATCTTGTTCTCTTATGTCCCCGATCTAATCCAAACCTTCCACTTTCCTTTTTTAGATTAGCTTTCTTTTTAGTATGATATAATTCGTCCATTCGAATGAATTTATCAGCCTGAAAATGGAAGTCCTGCAGATCCTTGCACCCATGAATACAGAGTTGTTTCCAAAATGGTGTATTTTCTATTAACCCAGAATGTACTGCAATGAGCTTATCCCGGTCATTCATGTCTTTAGTTTTTAATGCTTCTGTGTTGAACCTTTTGAGGTATTCCCCCAATGACTCTCCCAAACTCTGCTTAATGTTGGGTAGAACTGTGTAGTCGATTGTTGGGTCCTTGCATATACAGAATTGGGTAGAGAACTCATAAGAAAACTGCTTCCATGAATAGATCGTCTTTTCACGATATTGTCGATACCATTTAGCGACGACCCCTTGAAGACTTATCAGAAACAGTGTGCATCGAATGGCTCCAGAAGCATTATACAGATCCATAAGCTATCAAGTAATCATCGGGATCTATAGTACCATGAAACTTTAGAGTTGGGATCTTTACATAGGATGGGATAACCGTTGACATGATTTCGTCCATGAAAGATGCCACTCGCTCGTTATCATTTGCTTTCTCATCCAAAGTACTCTTTCGCTTAGCGTTTAGCATGTCCTTGATTGCTTTTTCTACTATGTCTTTCAGATAAGCTTCGGGGTCGTGATAACTTTTCTGGTTTGGATTATACTCCTTTGATGTTGAGCTTCCGGACTGTTCGAGTGATTTGTTTAATACCCATCCTTGATGATCGAATTTAGTTGGAGGACGCTCTTTCTTTTTTGAAGATGTCAAGTCAATTTTGCTCTTGTCTTCATTTGTATAAGCCTTCAAATTTCTTCTTGGAGAGATCACCTCATCTCCATTCGTTGGTTTTGCTATCTTAGAAGACTTTTGAGACAATGCTGCTTTGAGAAGTTCCTGCATCTCCAGCAATTGTTGTTCCAAGTGCTTTATTTTGGTTGCATTATCGTCTTGTTGAGCTGAGGTTGACGGCTGCCCTTGCACAACCCCCTCCAAGTTGAAAGTTGGTGTTATGTTTTCTTCTAAAGTTGTGGTGTGAACGGCCTCTTCGTCCATTCGACTAAGCCTTTTGGATTTCATTTTTCTACACTAAGTTAAACAATCCATAATTAGTCTATAAGGTAATCATAAGGTCGGAGGATCGAGTCCTCCTTCTAGTGCCAAAAATGTTAACAAGAAAACTTATCAACATCCCTAAAGCTATGTGGTTAACAAGAAATATTGCTTACGCTTCAAAAGAAGATTTTTAGAAGTGATCACTCCCTTTGAAACCCCTTTCGATTGGGTTAACTTGGAAAAATTGCTTTTGGAGGGTGGTCTTATGAAAATATTAATGGTAGTTAATAGATCCAATCAACCTTATTGAAATGAAGGTTAAGAGGAAAGCACCTCTTTTGAAACCTCTTTCTAAGTGAGCGAAAGAGGTTATTTATATCAGACATTCATTTCTTTCGACTGTGTCGAAAGGGCCATTTTGCCTTTAAGGAGAAGTGTTTGCTTTCGACATCATTGTTTATACTCTTCTGGGAAGAACTCCTTCGAAAGGGTTGTATGTATTGTTGTGTGTGCACCTTTCGAAGGTATTCATCCATATAGAATTGCTTATCATTTACACATCAGATCCCTTTCGAAATGTCCCTTTCGATCAACTTGAAAGGGGTTTTGCTCTTTCGAAGTAGATCTAATGTACAAAACGCAAGCTTTATGTCATATATGCAATGGAATATCATCTCGGGTAACATAAGTTCCATGAACTTATTAAAATCGAAACATCATCATCTTTGTTTATCATTAAATATCATTAAACACGATGATAATGTGATTCTTATGAATATTATCCAAGTTAATCCCATGGCATCGCTCTCTCATACCCTTGTTCTTAAGTCGATTTTATGGTTAACGGGTATTAACACCTAGCTCTCTCAATCTCCCACTTGCACTTGGAGATGATGTATTATCCATAATGCCTACTCTTTAAATCACAACTTCTTTATTACCTATAAAATCTCTTATTGGTTGGAAATTTCAAAGAATGTGCGTTGACTTCTTGTAAGATCTTAGTTCTTTTGCACTCTACATCGCAACATTGTTATGATTAAACAACGACATGGGATTCTCAATGTTCGAAATACCCTTAGCTCATACATAAACTCACTTCCAAACCACCTCTTTTACTACTTCACTAAGGGAGATGTACTATTCGTCCATCATCGAATCAACTATTGTTTACTGCTTGGAACTTTTCCAACAGACCACTCCACCGTTCAACATAAATACATAACTTGGAACTGATTTACTATTATAGATATCACTTTAAAAGTCGGAATATATATACCCCTTATTACACCTAAAATTCCAAGAGCGGATTGATAAAAAAAAGAAGGTCATCGTGTCTTATTTGGAGCCTTCATATGTAGATGGAAGCCACCGTATGCAATTTGAGATGGTGTTCTATTTGGAGCCATCATATGTAGATGGAAGCCATCACATGCAATCCAAGACCATCAAGTAAAAATAAAGTCATTATGATTGATTGAAGACATCGTGTACAACTAAAACCGTCGCGCACAATAGAACCTTCACACTTATCTAGAATTAACATGAGCAAATGGAGCCATCATTGGTAAATGGAGCCATAATGATACGTTATCCAAACCATCGAAAAATATGGAAGCCATCATGATATGTTATCCAAAGCCATCGTGAGAAGAGTATCCAAGATATCATGATTCAATTAATCAATCCATTAAAGCCATCACGGTGATTCGAGCCATCATAATAATTCAAGCTATTGAGTGGATAAGGAGCCATCGTGATAAATAAGGCTATCAAGATGGTTCAAGCCATCATGATGAATCGCAAGCTATCACGTATTGACTAAAGTCATTGTGTGTTGAATAGAGCTCTCATGTGCCAACTAAAGCCATCATATAATGGTGAAATCCAGCAATAACCTATACAAAGAAGTAGTGCATCTATATGAAGGGAATTATGTGTAACAAAACTTCAAAGAACTCTTATATAACCATGCCATTTTTGTTGACAACATGGTCAAGATAGTGATCCACATAAATTACTAGTGTATTGAGATGATAACAAGTGGCACCATCAAGACCATCCATCTTGGCAAGTCACCAATCCACGTCAACTTCGATCAACCAATCCAAGCAAGCTATACCACTCTTCAATCTCTACAAATAGAGACCCAACCCGACCTAAAAAGGGGCTTATCTCTCCTTTCCATCTCTTGGCACAAATCATACTGTAGGGTTGGACATTTATGAGCTCCCATGAGAGCTCAAGACCTCCTTTAATGGCCGATGGAGAAGAAGACGACTTGATCTTTTCGATATGAGGACCTTAGAAATATGAATTTGCACATCTACTTCTTTCTTGATTTTTGAATTTGAACAAAGGGAGATGACTTGTATTTCTTGCATATTGGCCATCGAATAAAAAAGATAACATATATTTTTTGAATTTTATATTTATTGCAATTTTATTTTAATTCCATGTATTTCAAAAATATTTCAATGTTAGGCTAAAACTTACACTAACATTGTTGGTGTTTTCATTGAGATTTAAACTAAAGGCTTTTGAATTTCAAATAATTACTAAAATATCATCAATTTTTAAAAAAATTAAAAATTTTCGAAATAATTTTAAAGTATAGTCAATATTTTTGTGAACAGATTGGTCGAGGATTTTTTAAATCAGGATATTATCAAAGAAGATGTAAATTTCGAAAGTTTGTTTTAGCTATCGAGATCTAATAGCTATGGTTATTGGTTATCTAACATTTTCCGACGATGACTTATCTCGAGATAGCTTTAACAAAAAGATCACGATGCCTACTCCATAGTTTTGAAGACCAGACCGAACCTCCGGTTCGACCTCGAAAACCGTCGACCGACGACCAGTCCGGTCCGGAGGCGTCAAGAGCCACAATCCGCCTCAAACCATGGTTGAACCTCCAAAACCGTCGGCAAAATACCAAGAATTGCGAAGTAAGGTGGCAGCTCCATCTTCTTTCCCATTCACTTCTCTACTTATCTGAAAATAACCCTAATTTCATATTCAATTTCATTTTCAATACCTAATTCCACCTTCAATTTGAGATTTTGTACCAAGTTTGCTATTGGATCAGCTAATCTTCAAACGCCTCTAATTCCACCTTCGATTTCACCTACCGAGGAACGACGGTCCGGTTGGATCACCAGAGCCGGTGCCCGTGAGCCACCACGGCTTCCACGAAAAAGAAAAAGCAAATCACGATGACCTTCCACATTCATCACGATCATTCCATGGCAATTGATTCTTTACGATGACTTCCCACATTCATCACGATCATTCCGTCGCGATTGAGTCTTCATGATGACCCCCAATTCAGCACTCAGTGTTCACAAAACAATTCATCATGATAGTAATTTCACTATTCTGATTGATCATGACAACTATTTCATCGCCCTGGTTCACCACGACAGCAATTTCACAACTTAGATTGATCTCGACAGCTATTTCATCACCCCCAATTCACCACTACAGCAATTTCACCACTCCGATTGATGGCGACAGCTATTTCATCACTACAGCAGTTTCATCGCTCCAATTCATCGCGACTGCAGTTTCATCGCTCCAATTCATCACAACAGCCATTTCATCAGGATAGCTATAATCACGATAACCATCTTCGATGACCTTGATTAACTGTCAATCACAATTGCACAATGATTGCCACGATGATACTTGCTCTTCAACCTGTAACAGATTGATTTAATTAGTGAACAGAAAGCATCAACCCACGATAGCATAAGTCACGATGACTAGTACTTGTTCTTCACGAGCAATTACTCACGATAACTCACACCTATCCTTCACGAGCGTTACAGTGGCTCATGCTCGTTTCTATGATATGAAGATCAAAGTGGGATTTCGTGTTGCATTTTGGAGTCTTGGTTTTGTGTCAAATTTGAAGGTCGGCACTTCTTTAATCCAGATACACATTAATAATAAGATTCATGATTATGCGCGTAAAGTGTTTGATTAAAGTTTTAAAAGAAGTTGCTTCTTGAAAATTGGTGACAGCATATTTTTACGCATGTTTGTTTAGAAATATGGTAGAGAGTGAATGAAATGAAGGAAAATTTTCCAGATTCAGTTTTGAAGTTTCTGAACCAATGATAGGATGCAGAGATATTTTCATATGTCCTAATGGTGGGGATGTGATGCAGCACGAATTAAAGCTAAATGACTTACCATTAAGTCGCTGCCTGAAAGTCGCCTCCATAGGTCGCGTGCAGATCCATCAGTTCCTAAATCGCGAACGACCTAAGCCTAATTCGCGAAAATCAAACTCTGACCTAATCGTAAGTCGTGAACTCCTACCTTAGGTCGCGAATATCTCCAGTTCTTCTGAACAGTTAGGTCGCAAAGCTCTTAAGTCGCGAGCAAGTTTCAGTTCTTCTGAATAGTTAGGTCGCGAAGATTGGATGCTGATTTCCTTAGGTCGCGATCGAAGCCTAAGTCGTTCCAGTTTCTTAAGTCGCTGATGATTTTTGGTCGTTGATGATTTTAGGTCGCTCCATTTAGATCGCGAATGAAGCCTAGATCGCTGATTCCTTATGTCGCATTCCTCCTTAGGTCGCTGAAGAATTTTAGGTCGTTGATGCTTTGTTTGTTAAGTCGCTCTGCCTAAATTGTTAAGTCTTTTGTTTAGTAGTTGTTTGTTAAGTCATTGTTTGTTTCTTAAGTCGCTTTATTTTGAACATCGTTTGTTTGTATTTTTCTTAAGTTGTGTGAAGTGTTGTAATGTGTGTTGAGTTGTACTTCCCCTATAAATAGCGGTGTATGGTCATTTGTAAGGGAGTTGATTTTTGAATAAAATTTGTTTGTGTGCTTTGTGCCACTTTGTTGAAGTCAAGTGTGATCTCCTTCATCTTCCATCTTCGGATATTCGAGTGTGCTCGAATCAACGGACTTGAAGCCGATTCACGGAATCTCGTGCGCGAGATCAACGTCGAAGAATCGTAGATCTTTTAACACGGTATCGTGCGCGATCAACGTGTTGGAGATAGCTAAAATCCGGTATCTCGTGAGATCAACGGATTTGGGCATTTATCTTGGGTATCATCAATTCATCAATTCATCATTGTATCATTCCATCGATTTGTTTGACACGAAATCTTCGTTTCGTGGTCAAGTGTTATATCCGCTGCGTCAGTTTGGTATCGGAGCAAGGAAACGAACTTTTCCAAGTTCGTTGGATTTCAAGTTTCGAGAATTGAAGTTTTTGTAGAGTTCGAATTGAGTTGATTGTTTATTTGGGTGTTCGTGAAATTTCAAACAAGTTGGAAGTTTTGATTCTGAAAGTTTTGGATCGAAGTGGGAAAGTTATACAGAGCTTGAAGAGCTTGTTTGGAGCTAGAAGTTTGCATCTTTTCGTAGAAGCAAGCTTGTTCAAGTTTGTGCGAGATTTGTTCAAGTCGTGAGCTAGGAGTTTGTGCGTAGATTCTGCATCATTGAAAGTTGCGCTAGTTGAAGTGTTCATTTTGAAGATTCCAACAAGTTGGCGAAGTTTGATTCGAGAATTTTTGGATCAAAGTGAAGTTTGTGTTTAGATCTGTTGAAGATTTGATCATGCCTCCGAGATGTATTAACCGTCATCATAATGTTGAAGATTTGTATGGGAGTAAAGATCCTGAACAGATGGAACAACGTATCGATGAAAGTTTCAATAAGGGTTTCGAGAGAGTGAAGAGAATGATGTCTGACATGAATCGAAATCAAAGGATAGTGTCGCCACAGTATGATAGGGAAAGAAGAGAACCATCTTTGTCGATAAATCGAGATCGTGGATGTTGAGACAATCATGATTATCGGAATGAAGAAAGAAGAACTTATCGTGGTTACAAGCATGAGCCATATTGTGATTATGAAAGATGTCGAGTAGAGGAAAGAAGAAGTAGAGAGGACGTGCATGGTCACAGAAGAGTCAATGTTCAGAATCGACATCGAAGCTCATCTAAGTTTGAAGAAGAAAGTTATGGTGATAGTGTTCACTTTCGGTATCCAGGTCAAGGGCAAAATCAATATAGGAATGTTGAAGAGAATGGTCATACACGGGAGTCAAGGATGGACACAGAAATTCCAGAATTCTAAGGTGGTCTACAAGCAGAGGAATTCTTTGATTGGTTATCAAAGGTTGAAAAGATTTTTAAACTCAACAACGTGTCTGAAGATCGTCAAGTTAAGTTAGTTGCTACAAGTTTGGGAGGAAGAGCTATGATTGATAGCAACAAACTAAATCAACCAGAAAGAGAATGGGGAAATCCAAAGTTGTCACGTGGGATAAGATGAAAAGGATGATGAAGGCAAATTTCTTACCCTACAATTATCAAGCTCGTATGAACCAACAGTTGCAGAAGTTGAGTCAAGGGAGTCGAAGAAAGGGTGTGGTTACAAGCCCCAGCAATCAGAATAAAGGCGTTAATTGTAGTATAAATGTTTCTAAGAGAGTCAACGAACCAGTTGTACATGGAATCACTAAGACGAATGTTGATGACCGAATTAAGCGCTATCATTATCAGGAGTCTGACCATAGAAGTATTGAATGTACGGAGCCCAAGAAGAAAGCCTTAGTTGTAGAAGAATGTGAAAACGAGGATGTGGATGATTCTACTGAAAGCGAGCCAGAAAAAGAAGAGGAACCGACTAGTCCATTATCTTTCAGCAAAAGTGTTGAAAAAGCGGAAGGTAATGCTGAATCGTTGGTTAGGTATGAGGCAAGTGAAGAGCTTAAAACTCCTGAGGAGGTTAAACCAATGTTAGAAGAGTTTGAAGGGGTCGGTCCTACGGAATCATTCAAAGAATTACCACCAAAGTTTGACAACGAAGATGAAGAGGTCGAGTTAGAGAACAATGAATGTAATTTGTTGATGGGATTTTACTCAACATCAAAGTATGTGGATGTAGAAGTTGATTACTCTTCACCGCCAAAGATTGATGTCGATAGTATGGAAGAAGAAATTGTGTTCGGAGTTGAGGGAAATAGCTTGATGATGAAGGATTCTTGCTTAACGCCTGTGCTTATGGATGAAAGCCAGCCAAGTATAAATTCCTTAGTTTCCGATAGGCCCGAACAAAGTGAAAGTGAAACAGAAGAGAAGGCAGAATCAGATAGTTTATTATCTTTGAAAGAGTTTTTCAATAAAATGAAAGATAGTGATGAATTATCAATGTGGATTGAATCTGGAGAAAGTTCTGATTTTGAGAAACCTGAAGTGGTTGAAGTATTTGAAGAGTTTCAAGATGAGATTTCTGAGGAACTGTATGAAGAAACTAGTCTTGTATTTTTGGAAGAGTCTGTTGAAAAGGTGAAAAATAGTAATGAATTGTTTGTGTTGACCGGGCAAGGAACGAGTAAAGATCTTGAGGTTTTTGAGGAAGTTGGATCAGAATTCGATGAGTCTGAAGTCGAATATCCTGAGGAATTACCTGAAGAATTACCACCACTACAGGACATTCAACATCAGACTGAACTAATACCAGATGCTATTTTACTGCGAGGATCGTATGATCTTGTGAATCTGAAAGAACAGGAAGAGTTGAAAAGACAGGATAAAGAGAATGATTGTCAGTTGGAGTTGCCTGATCATGTCTGCACTGCTAATGTTGTCAACGTCAACTGCTTGGAACCGTTTTATGAAAATAAACATGTCGAAGAAGAAGCGAGTGGGAATTCATTTCAATCAGGGGAAATTGATGCAACACATCAAGGGAAGGTTCTAAATGATGATACATCTGAACGAGATAAGGAAAGACAAGAATCTGAGCATGAGTCATCACACTTCTTCAGTCGTAACTTCCTAATTCACTCCACGATTTTAAACTTCCTTATATCGTCTCGCATTTTCGTCACGTTTTGGTTCTATATCACACCTTCCTATTGGCACGAGCATCATGATGTCATCTCCCTCAGATCACTTCCTTATGCCGCCTGCCTAATGCCACGTCTGCTTATGGCCATGCGTTCCTTAGGTCGAGCCACATCATCAAAGAGTCAAGACAAGATCAATCTCAAGAGTGGTTATCACCAGAGCCGCATCAGACCAGATAATGAATGGAAGACAGCGTCTCGAAGAAGGAAAAAATGTGAATTCGGGACGAATTCTTTTCAACCAGGGGAGGATGATGCAGCGCGAATTAAAGCTAAACGACTTACCATTAAGTCGCTGCCTAAAAGTCGCCTCCATAGGTCGCGTGCAGATCCATCAGTTCCTAAATCACGAACGACCTAAGCCTAATTTGTGAAAATCAAACTCCGACCTAATCGTAAGTCGCGAACTCCTACCTTAGGTCGCGAATATCTCCAGTTCTTCTGAACAGTTATGTCGCGAAGCTCTTAAGTCGCGAGCAAGTTTCAGTTCTTCTGAACAGTTAGGTCGCGAAGATTGGATGCCGATTTCCTTAGGTCGCGATCGAAGCCTAAGTCGTTCTAGTTTCTTAAGTCGCTGATGATTTTTGGTCGCTGATGATTTTAGGTCACTCCATTTAGATTGCGAATGAAGCCTAGATCGCTGATTCCTTATGTCGCATTCCTCCTTAGGTCGCCGATGCTTTGTTTGTTAAGTCGCTCTGCCTAAATTGTTAAGTCGTTTGTTTAGTAGTTGTTTGTTAAGTCATTGTTTGTTTCTTAAGTCATTTTGTTTTGAAAGTCGTTTGTTTGTATTTATCTTAAGTTGTGTGAAGTGTTGTAATGTGTGTTGAGTTGTACTTCCCCTATAAATAGCGGTGTATGGTCATTTGTAAGGGAGTTGATTTTTGAATAAAATTTGTTTGTGTGCTTTGTGCCACTTTGTTGAAGTCGAGTGAGATCTCCTTCATCTTCCATCTTCGGATATTCGAGTGCGCTCGAATTTAACGGACTTGAAGCCAATTCACGGAATCTCGTGCGCGAGATCAACGTCGAAGAATCGTAGATCTTTTAACACGGTATCGTGCGCGATCAACGTGTTGGAGATAGCTAGAATCCGGTATCTCGTGAGATCAACGGATTTGGGCATTTATCTTGGGTATCATCAATTCATCAATTCATCATTGTATCATTCCATCGATTTGTTTGACACGAAATCTTTGTTTCGTGGTCAAGTGTTATATCCGCTGCGTCAGGATGGGTTTCCAGATATTTGTGAATTTGATTGTATCGTGATGTTATAAAAAGTAATGTGCAAGGATAATGTTACTGGAGGTGAACATCTGATATAGATTTCCTACCTTTAAGTTGATTTGAGCTTGCTCTACATTTGATATGCACAAGAACATGTGCACAAGCTGTACTTCTAATTTGCACAGGAACATACACATAGGTTGTTCAACAAGGGCTGGCATTGTCGGATGGAATGGCTTGGAATGAGACATGCATACACTCGCAAGTCTTGAACAAGCTTGAAAGAGAAGCTGATAGAAGCATGCGCAAACCTGATGCAGATAGCATGTTTTGAAGTAGGTCATTTACGCAGGAAGTGTTTTGTACTAAAGATATAGACTAAAGAGTATACAACGTTTAAATATTAAATTGGCCATCTAGTGCTTTTGGAACTTAGGTTCGGTACATGCAAGGTCTGAGGTATGAAAAGTTCCTTGAAGGTTAAGAGTTTTGAACCTTGAAAATTTGTTTATGCTTTGAAGTGAATATGAAACAGTTTATACGTTAGGACAAAGACTGAAAGTAACATATAAAATTGCTCATAAGTAAGGAGAAAGAGCACGTATATTTGAATTTAAGAGTCGGGCACAGTGCAAATACGAAAGTTTAGTTGGTGGACAGTTTGTTTGATTAATGGTTGACTAGTGATTCAGTTTCAGATCTTAAATGGGCTGTTTAAAGAGAGGCCTATTTAAGGTTTGCAACGTTTGGGAATCTGAGTTTTTAGGGTCGTGGGTAGGTAAGATGATGGAGGTTTCAGATACATGGCTGGTGTTATAACTAAATTAGTTGCAACTAGTGTGAACCCGTGCTTCGCACACGGGACTGGCATACATGTACAAATAATTAAGTGTATTTAAATGAAATATATGATTATAAAAATAAAACCATGATTGTTGAGGAATGAAAGTTTGTTCATGATAATTTCGATTGTCCAATTATGAGTACACAATTTAATTTTTCACTCTAGTCATTTTCACATATGAAGTAATAATATATTATTATCTGTAAGAAGTCATACATACACACACATATCAACAATTGCAATTTGAACATGTTAAATGTTTTCATAAATTGTAGTAGCTTGGACATTCATCGCTTACATTTCATGCATCCAATCCTATATTCTTATCTAAAGTAAAAGCACAAAAAGCATATGAAACTTTAATTAAAAAGAATAGTATTTGTTTATATGTAGAAAGCATATGCAGTTATGATTTAAAAGCCATATATGAATCCAAGCACACATAAGATTGTGTGCACACTCCACATTAGAAGGCACATGATATGAGATAATAAATGATAAAAGCTCATTCCAGCCTATTTATGGAATGAACTTCTCACTTAAAAATGAAACTAATAAGATTACTGCACCTTATAAACATAGAGGGAATATCATGCACAGGATGTTCTTGATTTCAGCATATATCTATACAACAAAATTATTTATATAATGTTAATTAATGAATTTTCTAAATAATGCATACACGAACTTTAAAATGGTAGAAATTATATCCCAAAGCATTTATGATATACCATTTTCTATTACTAATATAAAATGCACTCGTTTTTACAAAATGCAAAATCTAAAGATGACATCGGTGTACAATTTTTTTAATATCCATGCAAATATAATCCAATGTTGCAAAATGTAGCAGATTATAGTATTACAATTGATGAAAAATCATTAAGTATGCTTGAATTATTGAAACGCTCCAATTTGTATGTTAGCAAACTGAATTGATTAGCCTTTCTTGACTATTTTAAATAGTAGCCGCCATACTTATAACCTGAAAAGCTGCATATTTTCATTCATCTCTTCCCTCTTCATTTTTTATACTACTGTAATTACTTCGCTCCCATCTATTTGCATTTCTCATTTTCTATAGCATCACCCCCATCTTGATCAGGTACATAAATTATCCTGGATTGTCAATATATCTGAGAAATGAAACGAATCCATGTAACCAAACAATATTTTAATTGGAGACACTAATCATTTGAACTTTCATATTGCCATGTATCCCTTGGAAAACTTATTTTCCCTTTTTAGTAACATATAATAGCATAGTTCAATGATTGTAGAGATAAGGCTCAATTATTATTGTATTCAGTTTGCCCAACTAAATGTATTTGGGCTTTTGTTCTTTCTGTTTATCTATTATTGGTCATAACCATTCATATGACCAATGAAGTTCCTCAAAGATCCTTGAAAAGTGCAATTCAATTGCACAATAAAGTCATAATGTGCGGGTGCTAATCTGCAAAACTAAAAATAGATAAAAGCTAACATGAGAACCAAAACAGTATTTGTTTTGTATCCAATTTAAAAAATCTATATATGACATCATTTATGCAATATAACCAGAATACATTTTGAGTGTTTGTATGAGGTCTCACCCTCATTCATTTGAATTACAAACTGTATTTAAGCAACTCAATTAAGAACCATTATAACCGTTTATATTCTAATCAAACCTATTATAACAATACATATTATTAAAGATTAAGTATATGAACGTTCTTTAGGCGAAGAACCTGTAAAGTGATTCCAAAATCTGTTTGGTTTGTTGTTTAAAAAATCTTTGAATTCCCAATCTTTCTATTATGTCTACTGTTATCCCAATTTTTGGTCAAAACTGGAATATCAGTGTTGGGTGCGTTTCCTCCACGACTGAACCAAGAAGAAGCAGCCAGCAAGCGTATCATCACCAAGGTCATTCGGCATTCACCTTCCCAATATCATTCGACATTCAAGATGCCTATAGTTCATCCGGCATTCCCAGTACAATAGCTCATTCGGCACTCCCAGAACATAGAAGTTCATTCGGCATCTCACTGCCGAACCAAGCTACCTCCCCATACCTGCCGAACCAAGCTACTCCCCATGTCTGCCGAACCAAGCTACCTCCCCATACCTGCCGAACCAAGCTACTCCCCATGTCTGCCGAACCAAGCTACCTCCCCATACCTGCCGAACCAAGCTACTCCCCATACCTGCCGAACCAAGCTACTCCCCATACCTGCCGAACCAAGCTACTCCCCATGCCTGCCGAACCAACGTACCACCGAACCAAGGAATACCGGACCAACACTGCCAGGCCAGATTGCATCAGGCCAAGCCCACTAGCAGCTATCTACATCCAAGACCCCTACCCCCAGCCTCACTCTATAAATAGAGGGGCAGGGGTACAACAATGGGGGACAAGTTTGAGAGCTCAAGCCCGGAAGGAACTTTCAAACACTTTTAGATACTTGTACCAGAGCTTTGTACTTGTAATCTGAGATCTAAAGGAGAAATAACATATAAAGTGGATGTAGGCACGTTCTGGCCGAACCACTATAAATCTGTGTGTCTTTTTACAGTTTAGCCCCTGCTTTTCATATATTTGCATAAGTCACCCAAATCACTAAGAACAACATAAGATCTACTAAATCATACAACTTTGAGGTGTTTGTCCATTTTTTGTGCAAACATTTTTGGTGCTTTCACTGAGAGGGTTAAACTCAAGGATTCTACCGCTTGGAAGCTGAATAGATTCAGATTGGGAGAATCATGGCAAGACAATCAAGCAGAAGGCCGAGGCCAGAGCAAAGTCAACAGGAAGGGAGTCAAGAGGCTTCCTCAGGAGCAAACCAAGCTTCAGTCTTCATCACCAGGGATGAGATGGAGGCCATGATGAGAAGACAAGAAGAGATGATCCAGAACTTGCTTCAACAGATTGGGCAACTTGGAGCACGGAACCAAGGCGCAACTGGAGTTCAGAACGGAGCAGGGCCATCTGGCGTAGCACCAGAGCTAGGGTACACACACGCAGAACATGTTGACCCAATCCCGACGAGAGAGACGGGGGCATCCGAACAACCTGGTAACCATAGAAGAATGAACGCTCCGCCAGAGGGGCATACACCTGAAAGCTCCCACGGACTCAGGGGGCAGGTCGAAGGCAGTGAACGAGGACTACAACTTGGAGATAGTGACAGACTGGCGGAGATGGTCAGACGGGCCATGAGAGGCGGACTAGTGAATAGGGACCTGGAGGATGTGAATAGGAGTCCTTTTACCACAACAATCAGGCGAGCTAGGAACCCACCAGATTTTAAGCTACCATCATTGGATATGTATAATGGAAGGACAGACCCCACGGTTCATCTGACAAAATATATAAGGCATATGGAAGTGCTGGGGGCATCAGAGGAGGTTATGGCCCGGTGCTTTCCATTGTACTTGGCAGATATTGCGGCGTTGTGGTTCAGACAACTGGAAAGCGGCTCCATAGGAACGTGGGCAGATTTAACTGAGAGATTCATGAGGCAATTCAGGGTTCATATTGCAAGACCCAAGAATGTGATGACTTTGGCAACCTTGAAGCAGAAAACTGGAGAGACTTTGAGGAGTTTTCTAACACGATTTAATGCGGCAGCAGCATCAGTGGATCGACCAGATCCATCTATGGTCATGATGGCGGCTGTATCTGGAATAGCTGATAGTACGGAGTTCAAGAATTCGTTAACTAAAGATCCGCCTATGAATCTGGGAGAGTTCTATCACGAGGCTGAAAAGTTTCTGCGTTTGGAAGATGCTAGTGCAGAAAGAGAGGAAGAAGTTGACGTTTACGCAATCAAGAGCGGAAACCCACCTGGAAGGGGTGCGGAGACTGGTAAAGGAAAGAGAAAGGCTGAGGATAATGATGACAGGTCAAAGCGGCCACGGAAAGAGTCGCGATTCACCACTTACTCCGAGCTGAATGAGAGTTTGGAGCGAATCTATCAAGATACAAGAGAGCAGGTTCCCTACCGTAGGCCAATGCGAAGGGATCCGACTATTAACGAAAGGAAATCAGACAGATATTGCTTGTTCCACGACCTGAATGGTCATCATACCAACAATTGCAGGCATCTGAAGGATGAGGTAGAGGGGCATATTCGGAATGGTTTGCTATCACAATATGTGAGAAGGAGGGCCACAACGGTGGGACAAGAACGACCACCGCCCGCACCAACTGAAGACGGCTCAGGATCGAGATGTCATCTTATTATCCGTTGATCGAGATAACGACGAACGAGCAGCAAACTCCACACTGATACGGTTAAGTTGTTTACACATGTACAGGACCACGAACGATCCTCAGGCATGCTCTGATACAACTATAAACCACATCGATATAGGCGTTTGCACTCCGACGTCACTACTTTGCTTTTGTTCTTTATTTCTTAAATTTGGATTTGACTTTGCTGAACATTTCTATTTTAAATTTCATCAGTTGAATGGATATTTGGTTTTGATAATTCTAAAATGGCTAAGCTACTTACACATGTACGGGATCGCGAACGATCCCTAGGCATGCTCTGAGATAGTGATAAACCGCCACAACAGACAATCCAGAAACTCACCCGAACGTGAATCTGGTTTGGATGGTATTAAGTCCCCCCCGGGCACACATCAACTCGCCTCGAACGGCACCCCGACCGCGAACGGTCACAATTCGCCGCGAACGGCACCCGACCTCGAACGGTCACAACTCGCCTCGAACGGCACCCCGACCGCGAACGGTCACAATTCGCCGCGAACGGCACCCGACCTCGAGCGGTCACAACTCGCCTCGAACGGCACCCGACTTCGAACAGTCACAAACTCGCCTCGAACGGCACAACTCATCTCGCCACAAGTGGCTCGATCGCGAACGGTCGCCATTTGAGGTCCACCCCCTGACCGCCAACAGTCGCACCTTACCACGAATGGCTCGATCTCGAACGATCGTCATTCGAAGTAAGGCGCTTGACCGCGAACGGTCACATTTCGCCCCAAGGGCTTGGTCACGAACGGTCGCCATTCGAGGTCCGCCTTCTGACCGGGCTCGGTCGCACTTTACCTCGAATGACTCGACCCCGAACGGTCGTCATTTGAAGTAAAGCGCTTGACCGTGAACGATCACATTCCACCACAAATGACTCGGTCTCGAACGATCGTCGCATGGATTTAGACGCTTGACCGCGAACGGTCGCACTTCACCTCAAATGACTCGATCGCGAACGGTCGTCATTTGAAGTTAGGCGCTTGACCATGAACGGCCGCGCTTCATCCCAAGTAGCTCGATCCCGAACGGTCGTCATTTGGGGCCATATAAAACTATCAAACTCTTTGCAGGTTGTTAACAGGATACGAACATCCAGCTCATGGCATTACAAAACACGTCTTCCTACCGCAAGTCATGTTTTGGGGGGCAAAGTGTTATCCCAATTTTTGGTCAAAACTGGAATATCAGTGTTGGGTGCGTTTCCTCCACGACTGAACCAAGAAGAAGCAGCCAGCAAGCGTATCATCACCAAGGTCATTCGGCATTCACCTTCCCAATATCATTCGACATTCAAGATGCCTATAGTTCATCCGGCATTCCCAGTACAATAGCTCATTCGGCACTCCCAGAACATAGAAGTTCATTCGGCATCTCACTGCCGAACCAAGCTACCTCCCCATACCTGCCGAACCAAGCTACTCCCCATGTCTGCCGAACCAAGCTACCTCCCCATACCTGCCGAACCAAGCTACTCCCCATGTCTGCCGAACCAAGCTACCTCCCCATACCTGCCGAACCAAGCTACTCCCCATACCTGCCGAACCAAGCTACTCCCCATACCTGCCGAACCAAGCTACTCCCCATGCCTGCCGAACCAACGTACCACCGAACCAAGGAATACCGGACCAACACTGCCAGGCCAGATTGCATCAGGCCAAGCCCACTAGCAGCTATCTACATCCAAGACCCCTACCCCCAGCCTCACTCTATAAATAGAGGGGCAGGGGTACAACAATGGGGGACAAGTTTGAGAGCTCAAGCCCGGAAGGAACTTTCAAACACTTTTAGATACTTGTACCAGAGCTTTGTACTTGTAATCTGAGATCTAAAGGAGAAATAACATATAAAGTGGATGTAGGCACGTTCTGGCCGAACCACTATAAATCTGTGTGTCTTTTTACAGTTTAGCCCCTGCTTTTCATATATTTGCATAAGTCACCCAAATCACTAAGAACAACATAAGATCTACTAAATCATACAACTTTGAGGTGTTTGTCCATTTTTTGTGCAAACATCTACTATTCTGAGAGCTTCACCAAGATACTCAACCTGTGTCTCTCCTCTGGTCACCAATGAGTATAAACAATCCCCAATTGAGTCTATCAGCAGTTTTATGGGAGCATCATCCTCTTCTGAATGGATCTACAAAATAATAGCAAACATAATTAGAAACAACTTGATAACAACAGCTGAAGGATTACTGTTTTGTACTCATGTACCTAAATGAATCACTTTCATTTTAATGTGTGATTAAATCATAAATGTGGTTAATTGAATTTTGAATTAGAAATTTCACTCAAGTTCATAAATCATAGGCAGTTTAATTACGATTGTGGATGTAAAGTTTTTTTTAGTTTTCCACTAAAAAAATCTTATATTTGATTATTGAGCTGAAATCGTGATATTGCTAAAAATTAGGAGTAAAACATTTTTGTTATCATATGAGCCAAGGGTGTGTATCTTAAGTGACAAATAAGGGTTTGAATCAGTTAAACATAGGTTAGTGATGACTTATGACGAATTTTGACTTATTGAGGTCAAGACGTAACCTATTATCATGACGTATATGCATGAGTTGGAGAAGACAACCAATGTGATCATGAGGGTGATGTTTGTTGAATATTCAAGGTACTGCAAAACAATAGCTAGCTACAGAAGTGAACTCAATGTGCTATGTAGACAATAGCTTTGGTGAGTTGAAAAGATGGGAGTATGCATGTGTATATGGTATTATATTATGATTCACCTGAAAGCTATGCCTCTTTATTCCTAATATATAACCAACATTGACATCTTAAATTTACCCTATAAGCAGTAGAACAGACCATAATCTCAAACAACAAATGAATCACTTTCATTTTAATGTGTGATGTGATGCTTCTCGGTAACATATATATTTTTGTATCCATTTTCAAATAAAGATTTAAGATGTGATGTGATGCTTCTCGGTAACATCTATATGTGTGATGTGAACTTCATTTTATGGAAATTTAGGCAGGTACGTCGTGTGGTCAACAACAGTATTATTCAATAAATCCTGACATACTCCAAATTTAGAAGACAAATTGTTATTCCTTCAAAGCAATATTTAAGACCATGCACTTTCCTAAAATATACATGTTACGTAACAAATCCTAGATTAAAGTCTTCGTATCATTGTGATTATAATTTATTGCTTTTGTAAATTTATATCTGATATCTAAAATAATAATTTTTTTCAGCCATTTTTATCTTCATAATGAAATCAGATGTGAATCCAGTAAATGTCTCAATGAAACGAAAAAAATATCTAACAATAAGGGAATGAATATATAGTCTAACCTGGGTGATTTGATATAGCAAAAACTATCATGGTTGCATCCAAAGTTTCTTCCATCACCATGTTTCCAGCATCTATGCCCTTAGACATAAATAGAACATAAAAATTAAAATATATAGGATTTTGTAAACCTCAAGGTACAAATTTAGAACCTTATCAAAGAGGGAAAGAAAAATAAGATCACCTTGGCTTTAAAATTGCATGTCTTGCACCTGGATACCATTCGCTCAACTTGATCTTTTAGTTGTTATAAAACTGCTGAACAGTCGTTACCTGTATAAGATAAAATTAAACATTTTTAAGTACATCCATATTCCTAAGACTAACTCCAAGAGACTCCATTTAATATTGCTTCAATTATAATAGTGGTATCTAGTTGGATATAGGTGCACATCCACTCATACATGAAACTTAAGTAATTAATATATATACAGTACACCAAAAAGATATCGTATTGAATGCTTGAAAACATGATGCGATACATGTTATTAATATCAGATTAACTGAATGGAAAAATAAACCAGTAATGGCATGTTCATACTTAAATGTCAGCTTCATCTATGCATGCATATTTGATTCAAGTAAGATCATCTTTATCTTTTTTCTTAGCCACTGCCAAAAAATCTCTATCAGTCTATGACTTTCAGCATTACCACTAATACTCAAAACCTACACATCTAATTATAATAATCCAAGAACCATTTGATGGACCTGATATGAAATTCGCTTGTACTTGTACTGTTCAAGATTTTCATGTTTATGTTGTTGTGTCATGAAATGATAAATGATGAGTAACAGTAATTATCTTATGTTACATCCTAACACGAATTACACCTATTAAACAATAGAGGCGAAATAAAGATGAATAAAAGCCTGAAACTTTGTAGTAGTTGTTTTGTAATAATGAGATAAAAACAATCCGATGTCCGAATTTGGCATCGATGTTCATATATCATATACATGACATTGAATCATGTTAAATCTGGAAAAAACATCAAGAAAGAAAGGGGCTAAACCTTCATAGGCTTTGGCAAATGTTCAGAGTTCTAATCCTGACAAATTTGCAGGCAGTTAGCAAATAATTGATATCTAAATTGAGGAAGGGAAAATGAGGAGTGTGGTCAAAGCCATCATTGGACAACTTAGATCGACATATGGTGCGAAGCTTATTACTAAAAAAGATCCGTATAATAATTAATTGCACAAAAAACATAAAACATATAGTGTCAAAATTTAGGCCACATGACTAAATTATAGACTCATAAATGAAGATATAACTTTTACATTATATCTTCATTCTAACATGTTATGACTAAGCATTATAAACCAACACATGATTCCTATACTGATAGTAAGTATGCCGTAAAATGCAAATTAATCAGTAAACCAAAACAGATGCAAATTAGCTGCAAGGGGTTTATCTATATGTGATAACATATTCAACAGGCAGAAGAAGAAAACCCAGTTAGAAGAAGATACCTGAAACACGTAGAAGAGCGAATGGAGCAAAAACCTAACAACGGAAGGAAGACCTGTATTCGCCTGCTGTGGAAACGCGAAACATAGAGTAGAGCAATCAGCAACAACACCTCGTTTTATTGGTTAAAAAGAAAATAGGAAAATGGGCCGATTACCTCTAGGGTTCGAGGAGGATGATAACAGGGGCAAAGCCGATGGAAATCACGACGATAGAGGGAAGTCTATTTGGAAGGCGAAGGCGCCAGGTAGGGCGGACAACCGCGGTGAAGTGGAAAAATAGCAAATCGGAGAAGATGCGTAGTGGAATAAGACGGAAATAAGAATTGAGGAGAGGGGCAGCTTTTTTTTTGTTTACGGGAAAGGGGGTGAAGGAGAGAGAAAGGTCGGCAAAGAAAGAAATAGGAAAGGCGACGTTCCATCTCACCAAAAATCTGGGGGGTTTCTGTGTACTCGGAGACTGTTCAGTTGCCAAATTTCAAGAGGGTCTGTGTGAGCTTTAAATTGAACTCACTAATAATAATATAGTATAGATATATGTTATGCATGGTTATCCAAAGTTGGCTGATTTTGTTTGAGAGCAAAGAAATGAAGTCGAAAATCTGGAAGGGAATACTCGAAATTCTGAGTGTTACTATCAATATACGAGGCCAAAGTATTTAATTATTTTGCATCTGCCTTGCTTAGCTATATTTTCCAAGGATCATTAAATTATCAATGCTCACTTATTAAGGATATTACCGATCACAATGGAAGAGATTTTAAGATGTCATACTCTATGTTGGAGTGGTTCAGACTTAAATAAACTTATAGATTGAGTCAATATATGGATAAAGATACTTTTCATGTAAAGGAAAATATTGCCCCTGCATACAAGTATTGTTTTACAAAAAGTGAAGAACCACATTAGCATATTTCCTAGCAGTTATCCAATTCAATTCTTTGACAGGATTCTTTCAGAGTATATCGTCTTATGTTGATGATAGCCTCAATTTGATAGAAGTGATTAAGTGGTATTTTCAGATCATGGCAATGTTGTATAATAAAAGTTGCATTCTTTCTCAAGGGTTCTTCATTCCCTTTTCCTTTTTATTCTTCTACTTGAGCGTTTTTAGTGGAGTGGAAAATATGTTGAAGGAGCCTGATGCAATTACACTAGCGAACACAATATCTTCCTATGCACGTTTGAGTTGTCTTAAGTTAGGACCAAAGTTGCATGGGGTTGCATGGATGAAGCTAATATAGCGTATTCTATGATATAAGTAGCAGAAGAAATATTGTGTCATGGAGTACTATGGTTAGTTGTAATGCAATCAATGGCAAATGTAATGAAGGTTTCTCTTCGTACTCTCAAATGCAAGAAGAAAAGGTAGAATTTAAACATCTACTATGCTTGTAGTACTTACTCCTGTAACCATGTTGGATTACTAAACAAAGGCAACGACTATATATTGCTCTGGACAACGAAAATCTTTGGTTAAAAAAAACCATGACTCAACTTCTCTTATGTAATTCTTTATGGACTTCTGGACTTCTTGTTATTATTATCCGGTCGACAAAGCTCTCTTTATTAAAAGGCTTCATTTTCATTCACGACTGACAAGTTTCTCGAGATGAAATATTATTATGATTTTTCATATTAGACGGATCCCTAGAAAACTTGAATTCTTTCTATATCACGGTGGATTTTCTTATTATATGGACTTCTGGTTTTTTATCATCATTATATGTGAAATAAAACTCCAGTTTTTGGAAAATGCCATCTCTTTACCATGATAATGAGATTTCTAAGATTGGAATTATCAAAATCTCCTACTTCAGATGAGTTCCTAAATGGGTCAGTATTCAAACTCTTATGTGTATTTCTCAACTCTATACAGAGGTAAGTCCTTGGTAAAAATTATTTCTTGTTTGCAAATACTATTAGTTCATAAATCATGACTTCAGGCTCACAAACAAGTAGTATTTTTTCATTAAGGAAAATCTAAGATACTGCCATATTTACTTTATAGATTGAAAATAACATTTTGGAAAATGAAGATAGAACTTTATGATTTCGGAAATGGGAAATACATTCTAATTTTGTTGTAAATAAAGCATTGCTATCTAAAAGCATTGATCAAGGATGATTTTGGAAAAGGTATCTCGAAGTTCAAAGGATCTAGTACCGCACCTCTCTCACGCCTAAATTAGTATAAATACATTTATTTTAGAAATGGTTTGTGAAATCTTCAAAGTTATAATTTTGTTTGAAAGCTTTAACCCCAAATGCGTTTTGATAAACCATACTTTCAATTTTCTAAAATTTTCACCAAGCATTTCTGTTTTACAAAAGGGATGTATCTATAAGGCAAATTACAAATTTAAAGCTATACTCTTTACGGAAACTCTAGATAGAGAAGTTCGCTCTCAATTAAAAAAAATACCCGTTCATGAACAATGACCAAGAAGTGTTTTATTTGAGGTTTGCTTTTCCATCACGAGATTTCTCAAAGACCTTTCTTAGCAGCAATGCAAAGAAGACATCTTTTGCAAAAATTCAAATTTCTAAGAAATCTTTTCAATTCATTAGCTTAAAACCAAACCAAAAATTGATTTATAAGAAGAAAATTAGTTATTAAAAACTTTTCTTGGTTCATTAAAGACAATGTCGAAAGAAATTTTGGTTTTCTCAAAGAATTTCCTTAGTTATGAGGTAAGGGTCGTCCATCATCAATAGCCATATACCTTGCTATCAAAGTAGTGAAGCTGTAAAGTTATGTATTATTTCATCACATTGATTGCTAATGGAGCTTCAAATATCATCTTTTGGGTTGTCAAGTTGAATAAAGTCCCAATTTATGAGTATAGAATAAAGACTCAAGTTTCCTATTAAGAAGTGGCGAATCTCTTTATCGAACGGATTTCTAAAGATTATTTATAGCACCTTGGATGATAAAACTTCTACTATCGAAATGCATACGACTAAGCGTCTAGACCACCGGAATTTACATAATATCAAAATGGCCTTTTAAGGAAAACCCTTGGAAGCATCAACAAGCATGGATTGCCTATTATCCAAACTTACGAATCCTAATGTTAGAATACAGGTACCCGTTTCATATAAATGGATATTTGAAATCTTCGGGCTTAACAGATATTTTTGGAACAATCTACTACGTGGATCGAATACTTCATTAAACAAGATTCTAAATTCATGGATTCTTTTATTGGAAATAAATACTACTTATAGATGAAATAGTTCCCTCAAATTGTAATGGTACATGTCAGGAGAGAAATAACCCACCTCTGTATAATCAACATGATAGTAAGCCTTTCCTGTTAAATATAGCTCCTTATCTAGTAAAGTTTAGAAGTGTCATCCATCGGTTTAGTTTAATAAGAGATCTGATCATGGATTTTTGAATAGAAAACATATTCTGTGAAAGCATACTACCCCTAACCTATCGATCGACATGGTTTATTATGAAGGATATTGTTTTGGTTCTCTTCTACGAACAAGCTTCCAAGTAAATAAAGATTATATGATTCTCGATCGCCTTAAATTTCAGCGATTAAGGAATGAGTTTATTGGAATATATGATTTTTTTAACCAAATGTGGATATCTTCCTAATAATAAAGTAACAATCCTCAATCTCAATAATGGATTACTGGTCTTATTCATGGTAAGCTTCTACCATCAACTTAGGTATAAAGATAGGATAGAATTCCAATCCCCAACTTCACATTCATCTATGGAAATCAGCGGCCACTGCTATTGGCATGTGATTAATTGAATAAATATTAGTAAAGGAAATGTCATTACAAGGTAAGACTAAACCAAAGGATTTAAAGGTATTATTCCTTCGTACATTACAATTGACAAAACAATATAAGAAGAATTAGCCTTTTCAATTTTAACTTAGATATCAAACTTGCAAATGAAAATAAGTTAACTACTTTTCCAAATGGGAGAAGCTAGGACATTATCTACTAAAAAGTCTTGAAATTTATAGACAACAAAAGCCATGAATAAAACGATCAAGGATACCCCAAAAAGGGCACTTCAGTCAGAAATTCAAGTAGTATAATTGCCTCTGATTTGTGATCATACAAAACCCAAACAAAAAAGCGACTAGACATGGCGTTCTTTCACCAACATAAGAATTTGAAGTAATCTTGCCGAACAAAGTAAGGATTCGACAATATTAGGAAACCGTGTATGCTTGAGACCAGAGTAAGAACCTACAAAGAAATCTTTGAGATTAGCCAAAACCATATTGTGAGCCATGAAATATTAGCAAGAAAAAATCTGAAGTATCCCAGTCCAAGGAAACTCATAAAGAGAATGATTCATTATTCAAATACCAAGCAATGCAAGTAAATTCCAAAATCAACATCGAAAAGAATCTCTACTACTAAACTCCTATTGGTCAAGTAGATCTAATAAAGATGCGATATCAAGGATATGAAACTGTAACAATTTAAGACAGGAGATAATGGATTTCAAAGGAATTGTCCTAAGAAATAAGCCCCTGGACAGAGATGCGATATGTTTGACTTAGCTCCTAACTGTTAAATTTGGACGATTTAAATCTATTCCAAATCTATTAGGGAGAAGATATTAATTGATTCCCATAATCAATCAAATATGGGAAACAAATTGGAAAGAGAATCAATTAACATCATAATAGATATTAATTGATTTAAGGAATCAATCAGATAAAGATATATGTGGAAACAAACACAAATATGCTAGATTTTTGTTGAAATCAAATCAAGCGAATCCGAAAACAGTTCATTCTTATCTCTAAGGCAATCTTCATTCTTGCTCCTATAAATATGAATACTTTTGCTTATCTTTTATCATCAAAAGAAAACAAGAGAGTTCTCCCCAACATATCTTCAATAAGATCCCTATTTCTGTATCTATTATAGGGTAAGAAATTTATATTGAGTTATTTGTTTTCTTCTTATATTGTACTCCCCCTTGAAGTGAGGAAGTGATAAAGGTTGTTGGGTCCAAGGATGTAGGCGTAGCCGAATCTCGTTATATCGGCGTGTTCTTTCCTTTTATGTCTTCTATCTATAATTTTTGCTCTTTGATTTTTCTGTTTATTCTCTTTGTTGGATTGGAATTGTTGAGATTGTCGATAGACTAGATCATTGGGTGTTCTGCTTCCGCTGCCCAAAACTCTGATTTTTCACTATAGTTTGGTATCGGAGCTTGTTGTTCTGTTTAAAGACTATTTCGGCTATGTATAATTTTACAAAGAATAGCATTCGTAGAAGCCCTACCAATTATGGAGTTTCTAGATTTGATGGAAAGAGAGATTTTGGCACATGGAAGATGAAGATGGAAGCGGTGTTAAAGAAAGAGAGGACTTTTAAGGTTGTCTCAGATCCAGACAAGTTGAAGAAATTAGCACCTGAAGAGATTGAGGAATTGAAAGAGGATGCTCTTACTACCATCCAACTTAGCCTTTTTGATGGAATACTTAGAGAGTTTTCTCATGCGAAAAATGCTAAGGAATTATGGGATGCTATTCAAAAAAAGTTCTACAACAAGTCCCTCACCAACCGCATCATCCTACAACAACAAATTTACTCATTCAAGATGAAGCCTGGAACCGATGTATTAGCTCACGTGGATGCCTTAAACACACTTGTTATGAATTTTCTAGTAGCTGAAGTAAAAATTGAGGATGAAGCGCAAGCTGTCATTCTTTTATGTTCTTTTCCTGTGGAGTATAATACTTTTGTTAGATCTATGATCTATGGGCGCTCTTCTATTTGCTTGGAGGATGTGAAGACAAATTTGCATAATGAGATGTTGAGGGGAAAGTTAGCAAACATGAGCATGGAGAATGATTTCGAAGGCTTTATTGCGCAAAGGGGAAGAAGTAAGAGTAGACTCAAATATGGTGGATATAGAGTCAAGTCAAGATCTCAGTCAAGGGGAGCTCCGAAGGGAGTTTGTCATTATTGTAGGAAACCTGGACATTATATTGCAAGTTGCCCCAAGTTAGAGAATAAAAACAAAGCCGTTACCTAAAAGGCTTCAGCTACTACATCGAAAACATCAAATTTAGAGAGTGATCCTGGCATTTTTACAGCTTCTGCCTCTTCTGTGATAAGTATTTTGTGAATTATTGACTCTGGAGCATCCTATCATATGACACCTGATAGACACTCTTTTTCCACTTATCGTCAATTTGATGGAGGAGAGTTTCTCATGGGAAATAATGCTACTTGTCGCATGATTGGTATTGGAACGGTGAAGATCAGGATGTTTGATGGTGTTGTTCATACTTTGTGTGATGTCAGGCATGTACCTGATTTGAGGCGTAGTTTGATCTCCGTTGGAGCATTGTGCAATCTTGGATTGAAGTGTGTAATAGAAAAAGATTCATTGAAAATTACAAATGGATCATTGATAGTGATGAAAGGGGTAAAAGCTGGAAATCTATATTTGCTGAAGGGTACCACTGTTGTTGCGGAGACTTCTTCGGTTTTTCATTCTGTTGATTCCGATTCTACTAAATTGTTCATATGGGACACATTAGAGAGCGCATTTTTGAAGTATTGAGAATGCGAGTTTTGATTGACGGTATTCATCATTCAAAACTTGGCTTTTGTTAAGGATGCGTACTTGGAAAGCAGACGAAGGTTTCTTTTGGCATTGCAGAGCATAAGTCTAAAGATGTTTTAGAGTATGTTCACACTGATGTTTGGGGCCCCGCACCAGTCCTATCTTTTGGAGGAGCTAGGTATTTTGTTTCATTTGTTGATGATTTTTCTAGAAAGGTATGGGTTTACTTTATGAAGTCCAAGGATGAAACTTTTAATAGGTTTCAAAGTTGGAAATCTCTTGTTGAGAAGCAGTCTACAAAGAAAGTAAAGATTCTTCGTTCAGATAATGGTGGTGAATTCACTTCTCAACAATTCACGAAATTTTGTGAGTCTGAGGGAATCAAAAGGCACCACACCACGCCAGGCAACCCTCAGTTAAATGGAGTTGTAGAGAGGATGAATCGGACTTTGTTAGAAAGAACTCGTTGCCTATGTCTGACTTTTAGATTAAAGAAGAGATTTTGGGCAGAAGCATTATCTACGATGGTTTTCCTCATCAACCATACACCTTCTACCGCCATAGATATGAAGATTCCTTAAGAAGTATGGAAGGGAGAGCCTGTTTCATATTCATCTCTCAAAGTGTTTGGTTGTCCAGCTCCAGCAAAGGGAAGTTGGATCCAAGATCATGCAAGTGTATTTTTCTTGGCTATAGGAGAGGAGTTAAGGGTCATAGGTTATGGTGTCCTACTACCCAGAAGATTGTTACTAGCAGGCATGTTACATTTGATGAAAGGCTATGTTGGAGGTGGAGCCTTCTTCTTCACTTAATGATGATGTTGAGAGGACAAATTCAGAGTACCAGACACAAAGTAGATCATTAGACTTCCATACAAGTAAAAATGGTGTTTCTGATGACACCGTGGTTGATGAGGAGAGGACATAGGATCAATCTCAAGGTGGAGCTCAAATTCACACTCGACTAATCAGGGAGAGAAAAAGATCTAGATGGCTTGATGATTTTGTGGGATTAAGCATTAAAGACATTGACTTCGATGACATGGCAGCCTATGCATTAAGCGTATTTCGTGATGAGCCCAAAGACTATCGAGATGTCATTAGTTCAGTTGATAGTTCCAGTTGGTTAGTAGGTATGGAGGAGGAAATTGAGTCTTTGCGAAAAAATCACACTTGGGGTTTAGTGCCACTTCCTTCCGGCAAGAGAGCAATAGGATGTAAGTGGATTTATAAGGTGAAAGATGGCGGCAATGATGACTTGAGGTACAAGGCGAGATTAGTGGCGAAGGGTTATGTTCAGAGGAAAGGTGTGGAGTTCCATAATATTTTTCTTCGGTTGTCAGACACACTTTCATTTGCATTCTTCTGGCATTGGTTGCCCACTTCGACATGTAGTTGGAACAATTAGATGTCAAGACAGTATTCTTGCATGGTGACCTCGAGGAGGACATTTACCTACAGCATCCAGAGGGGTTCATTGATAGCAACAGGCCCGGTCATGTTTGTAAGCTTAACAAATCTCTTTATGGTTTAAAACAGTCTCCTAGACAGTGGTATAAGAAATTTGATAAGTTTATGATCTCATATGGTTACTCTAGAAGCTTTAAGGACCAATGTGTCTATTTTAAGAAGTATAATGAAGACATCATCTATTTGTTGCTTTATGTTGATGATATGTTGATAGCTTCCAAGAGCATGACTAGGATTTTAGAGTTGAAGATGAAGCTCGGCAAGGAGTTGATATGAAAGAATTGGGAAATGCACAGAGAATTTTACGGATGGAGATTAAGAGGCATAGAAAGCAAAGAGTTTTGAGGCTAACTCAAACTCGGTATATCGAGAAAGTCCTATCTCGATTTGGCATGGAGAAAGCTAAACCAGTGGCTACTCCATTAGGCTCTCAATTTCAACTATCCAGAGATTTATGTCCCACATTGGATGAAGACAAAAGGGATATGGCTAATATTCCTTACTCTAGTGCAGTTGGAAGCCTTATGTATGTTATGGTATGCAAAAGGCCTAATTTAGCTCATGCAATTGGAGTTGTTAGCAGATACATGTCTAACCCAGGCAAGACTCATTGGCAAGCAGTAAAGTGGATTCTACGATATTTGAGAGCCACATCTTTGGCTTATTGTTTGAAGGTAGAGACATAAATCTAAGGGGTTATTGTGATTCAGATTATGCTGGGGATAGAGATGGTAGGAAATCAATTTCGGGCTATGTTTATACACTTGGCATAGGCCCGATTTCTCGGAGATCCATGCTATAGTCCATTATAGCTTTATCAACCAATGAGGCAGAGCTTATTTCTATTATGGAAGCGACCAAGGAAGGATTGTATTTGTTGCAGCTTTTGGAGGATTTATCAATGATGCAAAAGATGGTGGAGTTGTTTTCGGATAGTCAGAGCGTCCTTCATCTTGTTGAGAATCAAGCCTACAGCTCACGGACAAAGCATATTGATGTTAGAAGTTTCTTTCTCATGCTTGAAGAAGAGAGAAATAAGATAAATCTATCAAAGGTACACACAAAAGACAATCCAGTTGATATGTTGACAAAGTCGGTTCCAAAGGACAAGTTTGAGCATTGCTCAAACTTGATTAGTGTGGTGCGAGATACTTAGCGCCATGGGGTGCTGACTCAACAACCAATTTTGCTAATTAATGAATATATTTAAATCGAGGTGAAGTGTTAAATTTGGACGATTTAAATCTATTCCAAATCTATTAAGGAGAAGATATTAATTGATTTTCGTAATCAGTCAAATATGGGAAACAAATTGGAAAGAGAATCAATTAACATCATAATAGATATTAATTGATTTAAGGAATCAACCAGATAATGTGGAAACAAACACAAATATGCTAGATTTTTGTTGAAATCAAATCAAGGGAATCTGAAAACATTTCATCCTTATCTCCAAGGCAATCTTCATTCTTGCTCCTATAAATATGAAGACTTTCGCTCATCTTTTATCATCACAAGAAAACAAGAGAGTTCTGCACAACATATCTTCACTAAGATCTCTATTTTGTATCTATTGTAGGGTGAGAAATTTATATTGACTTATTTGTTTTCTTCTCATATTGTACTCCCCTTTGAAGTGAAGAAGTAATAAAGGTTGTTAGGACCGAGGACGTAGGCATAGCCGAACCTCGTTATATCGGTGTGTTCATTCCTTTTTCGTCTTCTATCTATAATTTGTGCTCTTTGATTTTTCTGTTTATTCTCTTTGTTGGATTGGAATTATTGAGATTGTCGACGGACTAGATCATTGGGTGTTCTGCTTCCGCTGCCCAAAACTCTGATTTTTCACTACACTAAACTGACGAGATTGGTGAGATTAGTTAAGCAGAGGTGCACATCATACTTGGAAGAGGTTAATTAAGTTTTTAATTCCGCCGCCGAGCCTGGTCAACGCACATATCCAAGGGAGATGAATGAAAGAGTCTTTGGTCTCACCTTCAAGCCTGGCCAAAGCAACCATCCAAAAGTGATGATCAATTAAGCCTTTGATCCCGCCATTTGGCCTGGTCAAAGCACCCATCTAATGGAGATGGACGAAAAGCCTTTGGTCCCGCCTTTGGGTCTGGCTAAAGCAACCATTCAAAGAGAGATGGTCAATTAACACCACACCAAAACAGTCAAATTCTAACATTTATAAGTGTTAGAAATAAATTCAGTAACACTTCTTAAGTGTTACTAATGGACTGTGAGGAATGGAGCGGCCAAATTTGTAACACTTATAAGTGTTACAAACATACGTATTACTAACACTTATAAGTGTTGGTACCTAAATATACGATAACGCTTATAAGTGTTGTTAACGAAATATACGGTAACGCTTATAAGTGTTGGTACCTATATATACGGTAACGCTAATAAGTGTTGGTAACGAAATATACGGTAACGCTTATAAGTGTTGGTACATATATATACGGTAACGCTTATAAGTGTTGGTAACGAAATATATGGTAACGCTTATAAGTGTTGGTACAGAAATATACTGTAACGCTTATAAGTGTTGGTAACGAAATATACGATAACACTTATAAGTGTTGGTATAGAAATACACGGTAACGCTTATAAGTGTTGGAAAATGATTATTTAGTAACACACACACACACACATATATATATATATGTATATATATGTGTGTGTGTATATATATATATATTTAAACGCAAAGTTTAAATATAAACACACTGCAAATAATGGTTTCCATATCACAAATAATTCATCATACATGTTCAATGCAAAGTTTAAACGCTCTGCAAATGTAGTATAATATATCATAAACAATTATTTACATATCTAAAATACCACAATGTCATATATTCAGATATTATTACAACATAAGCTTCAAGAAATATATTTCAAAATACACTTAAAAGTTTAACTTACGGTTAACCTAACCATTCCTGATCATCCACTCCAAACTCTAATGGTTTTGAATATTCTTCAACGTCCAATACAACAATCCAAAGCATCCTTCTTCAAGTTCCTGCATTTAATATAAACACTCAATAAAAACTTATACCTTCAAAATCAAAAGGTTAAAGATTGAGTTACAACTCAGGTTCTAATTTTTTTTGTATTTATGAATTCGCAAACTTAGTATGCAAAATACATGTTAACCAAACTACATCAGCACTTAGCTTGCGAAATACATGTTAATCAAACTACATGAAGATAAAATGGGGTAGCCATACATATAGACAAAGTATTAATCAATGACACCTGCTTGCAACACTTCCAAGTTAATGAATAAAGTTATGAAAAAATAAGCAGGTCCAAAACTAACTCAGCAGGAGGGTAGTGCAAAAACAAAACCAAACGGGTTATATATATTAGCATCTCTACAAATAAATATATAAACTGATATATATTTATACACACCTACTCACACCTGCAATGTTACACGCAAGTACCTAAGATTTCCCAAATGCATCCATTCATACCCGAGCACAGTACCCACAAAGTTCATGGCTACATACGTATATCGTTCAATACTCACACATGCACTCACTTGATCTACTGTTCATATAAAACTAATAACCACACAACTCTCACACACACATATATACACACACAGCCACTCACACCAGAAGCAAACCATAATGCAAAAATAATGTGCCAGCATACTTGGCACATAAAACAAGAAGTCACTCTCAAAACTTACATAAAAATTACTATAGTGGATATAAGCTTTGCATGTATTATACAGAAAAAACAACCTGAATTGTATTATTTTTCTTGACCTCTTTGTATATTTACATATGCGCACATGAACTACACTCTCTTCACTCACTCAGCATACTAACGCATGCTCTAATAACATAAACCCACACGAACCCAAGTTAACATAAACTATATTTCAGTTTATGTCACTTTCAGGATTCTATTTAGTTTGGTTGTACTCATGGCTATACATAAATATGTACTGATGATTAATGCATCCAAACTAGTTATAGAGATAAAGGCAACTTTGAAATCTCTAAGAGCCAAGCTTAAAAATGTAAATTTCGAAGGAATATGCACTGAAAACTGTACACATGCTTCAGATGTATCATTGGGTGACTAAAGTTAAAGGCTTGAATCAGTTGTTCTTAGCATGTATAACAGAAAAATTGTGTAAAAGCGAAAATATCAATAAATAAACATAAAATGTTGGCTATGTTGATACAGATTCCACTTGCTATATGGTCTCATGCTTTATTTAATTTTAATATTAAGAAAAGGATCGTATAAACGATCAACAATTTTGTTCTTTCTAACAAAAAATTAGTGAATTCCTACATACAAGGAAAAGCTAACATTTAAACCCACAGCTTATGAAATCTCATATACTTTTTATTCAACAATATAACTTCACCCGAAACTCCACCCAAAAATATATGTGGCGATCATCTTCGCCGTTAAATTACACTGCACCTTTGATATCTTCCCTCCATTTCATTTATTTTCTTTCGGTTGCTCATTTTCTCGGGTACAGTAGCAGCATTCCTTTTTATATGGTTTTAAAAGGGTAAAAATATAATATTCATTACTTTTACTAAGGTTAGAAAAACATATTTTGTTCATTCCCCTTGTCGATTTAATTTTTGCTTTAAATCACAATTTCAATGGTGTTGCTTGCCCAATCTGATTTACCCTTTAACAATTTCGTACAAAAATATGATACAAGCTTGAACTAGTTAAAATAGCAATGAGTAGAAAACAGTACCTGAGTGCGGTTGAAGTCGGTACCATTGAGCAAGTCACCGAGAGAACTACCGTAAGAACAATAGCCGCGAGCAGGGCCGGTCCTAAGAACAAAATACCTTGGAACTCTAATCCTGCATAACCATAAGAATTTAATCAGTTGTTCAGTTGGCTGGTAGAAAGGACCAAATTCAATTGTAATAAAAATAGATTCAAACAAAAAACATCATATTATATAGGTAGATTATCTCAAGACTTTTTCGATCACAAAAATTTGTCATATTTGACAATGTTTAGTTTTATTAGTGGTTATATAATTTGTAATATTTGACAATGTTTAGCTTTAATTAGTGATTGAATCTTTAGTCCAAAAGGCAAACTCGAAGGTCAATCTCTGTACATATATTTGCAATTTAGTGTGTGTCCCTAAAATCCACTTGGACTTATCTTTCTATTTTAAACAAACAAAAGACAATGGATAGGGTTCGTAATGGGTTGCAGTACAAAATAACCGCCTCCACACCTTGCAACATCATATGGCATCCAATTGACAGTTATGACAATGTAGATATTCATTACCATGAGTCATTAAATGTGAAAGTCACGCTAAAAAAACACCTGAGCTAACCATATATTCAATCAAAAACATTATATGTGCCAAGAATCAATGGTTAATGACGTTCCAAATACATGAACAATAAGCATCTTTTTGAAACAGCATGATTGATCTGTTTTACGGTATATGCAGATTTTTTTCCCCAAACCAATACTAAGTTATGTTGACTTATTTTATATCCATTTTCAAAATAATTTATAAACCTGTTTTACATTAAATTTATCATTAAACCCAGTTGAATGTTACAAAGATATGCATATCACAGCTACATAAAAAATTAAAGTAAAGGTGAAAACAGTGATAAAAAATAATAAATAAAACCCACTGGAATTAATCTTACAGATGCAGATCTACGGCAATAAATTGTGATTTGAGGTAATATCAATAATTCATCGAATAAATAGAAAACAAAAGAACAAGAAAAAAAACTATCCAATTTATACTACGGATCCAGTGAAAAAAAAGGCAATGAAATTACTTATGGAAAGGTGATGAAATCTCTGAAGCGCTAACGCAAGCGCAGTCATCAGATTTGTGAAAAAGGAATCATTTAATTCTGAGGCAGTTATTAATTGAGGGAGAAGAAGGACGTTGTTTTTTTGTGAGGAAGAGAAAACCCTAAATTAAATTTTAAGCGGCCAAAATCTGTTTAGGAATGGGCAAGCGTGGGAAAAGGGATTGTATTTACAAATTACAAAAGACTCCTTTTGTTATTAAATTATTTACATTTTTACCGATTGTTGTAACACTTATATGCGTTGGCAAAATTAACGCAGAAGACTATTTATTTTTACTAACACTTTTTAGGTATCCTAACACTTTTTTACTGTTAGCGGTCTAAGACATTTATAAGTGTTAGCAATTGACAGATATAAAATGTTGCAAAATCACTTATTTGGTGTAGTGTAAGCCTATATCTCGTCGCCTAGCCTAGTCAAAGCACTCAACTAAAGGAGATAGACGAAAAGCCTTTGATCTCACCTTCGATCCTGGCCAAAGCAACCATCCTAGAGTGATGGTCAATTAAGCCTTTGGTCCCATCGTCAGGCCTGGTCAAAGCACACGTCTAAGAGAGATAGATGAAAAGCCTTTGGTCCCTCCTTAAGGCCTAGCCAAAGCAACCATCCAAAGAGTGATGGTCAATTAAGCCTTTGATACCACCGTCGGGCCTAGCTAAAGCACCCATCCAAGGGAGACGGACAATGGATACTTTGATGATCAAGAAAGGTCTATGAAAACAACCATCTGAAGAAGGCCAACCGACTAAATTCCTTATTCGATAAACAACCAAACTTAGAATAAGCAAAGGAAAAAATGCATTTCTCCGAAACTTTGGAAGTTTCTATCTTATCAGGGCATGCATTCTTTCTAATAAAAGCTAATCTCAAAAGGTTTCAAGTAGATTTCCTTAATTTTAAAAAATACATTCTTCGAAAAATCGTACTTTAATAAGTACATGTATTTGATTTTCACATCAAATGGCTTCCAAATAGGGTTATGAAATCTCTTATAAGGATATCTTCGAAAAAATTTATGAGAAATTCTTCACCATAAAAAATATATTTTCAACAATGATTATTGCAAACAAAAAAATTTCTAAAGGATTGCAAAACCTATACATTTTGGAAAACTTTTTTAATGGAAATCACAATGTTAAAGAATAAAAGATATGACAAGTCGAATTAGCACAAACAATTGGTGATGAAGGATAAAGCACCGGAGAATGATAAATTGAGAAGAAAGAGGAACAATTCTAGAACAGAAGTTTACTTAAGATAAAGCATAAAAACTTCCTATGCAAGGGGGGCAAGTATTACACCAAAATTTCAAGAGCAGATTGATAAAAAAGGCCATCGCATCCTATTTGAAGCCTTCATATGTAGATGGAAGACATCACATGCAAGAGGTCATTGTGTTTTATTTGGAGCCTTCATATATAGATGGAAGCCATCGCATGCAATCCAAGAAAGTAAAAAATAAATTCATCATGATTAATTGAAGACATCATGTACAATTGAAACCATCACGAACAATAGAGCCTTCGCACATATACAGAATTATCATGGGCAGATGGAGCCATCGTTGGTAAAGAAGCCATCGTGAGACGTTATCCAAACCATCGAGAGATATCGAAGCCATCGTGATATGTTATCTAAGCCACTGAGAAATATCAATGAAAAATTGTTTATATGTTATCCAAAGCCATCATGAGGAGAGTATTCAAGCTATCGTGATCCAATTAATCAAGCCATCAAAGCCATCTTGTTGATTCGAGCCATCATAATAATTCAAGCCATCAAATGATAAGGAGCCACCTGATAAATCAGGCTATCATGATGGTTCAAGCCATCAAGATGAATCGCAAGCTATTGCGTATTGATTAAAGTCATTGGGTGTTGAATAGAGCCCTATTGTGCCAACTAAAGCCATCATATAATGGTGAAATCCAAGCAATAGCCTATACAAAGAAGTAGCGTATTTATATGAAGGGAATTATGTATAACAAAGCTTCAAATCACTCTTATATAACCATGCCATCTTTTTTTGATACCATGGCCAAGATAGTGATCCACATGAATTACTAGTGTATTGAGATAATAACAAGTGACACCACCAAGACCATCCATCTTTCCAAGTCACCAATCTACGTCAACTTCGATCAACTAATCCAAGCGAGCTATGCCACTCTTCAATCTCTACAAATAGAGACCCAACTCGACCTAATAAGGGATTTCTCTCTCCTTTACCTCTCTTGTCACAAATCATAATGTAAGGTTGGACATTTCTGAGCTCCCATGAGAGCGCAAGACCTCCTTTAATGGCGGACGAAGAAGAAGATGACTTGATCTTTTTTATATGAGGGCCTTTAGAAATATGAATTTGCACATCTACTCCTTTCTTGATTTTTGAATTTAAAAAAAGGGAGATGACTTGTATTTCTTACATGTTGGCCATCAAATAAAAAACATTACATATTTTTTGGAGCCTTCATATGTAGATGGAAGCCATCGTGTGCAATTAGAAGTGGTGTTCTATTTGGAGCCTTCATATGTAGATGGAAGCCATCGCGTGTGATCCAAGACCATCAAGTAAAAATAAAGTCATCGTGATTAATTGAAGACATCATGTACAATTGAAACCGTCACGCACAATAGAGCCTTCGAACATATATAGAATTATCATGAGCAAATGGAGCCATTGTTGGTACATAATGATATGTTATCCAAACCATCGAGAAATATCGAAACCATCGTGATATGTTATCCAAAGCCATCGTGAGGAGAGTATTCAAGATATTATGATTCAATTAATCAAGCCATTAAATCCATCGTGATGATTCGAGCCATTATAATAATTCAAGCTATTGAGTGGATAAGGAGCCATCGTGATAAATAAGGCTATCATGATGGTCCAAGCCATAATGATGAACTACAAGCTATCACGTATTGACTAAAGTCATTGTGTATTGAATAGAGCCCTCATGTGCCAACTAAAGCCATCATATAATGGTGAAATCCAAGCAATAGCCAATACAAAGAAGTAATGCATCGATATAAAGGGAATTATATATAACAAAACTTCAAAGCACTCTTATATAACCATGCCATCTTTGTTGACACCATGGTCAAGAGAGTGATCCACATGAATTATAGTGTATCAAGATGATAACAAATGGCACCATCAAGACCATCCATCTTGGCATGTCACCAATCCACGTCAACTTCGATCAACCAATCCAAGCGAGCTATACCACTCTTCAACCTCTACAAATAGAAAACCAACCCCACCTAAAAAGGGCTTCTCTATCCTTTCCATCTTTTTGCAGAAATCATACTGAAGGGTTGGACATTTTTGAGCTCCCATGAGAGCTCAAGACCTCCTTTAATGGTTGACTGAGAAGAAGATGACTTGATCTTTTTGATATGAGGCCTTTAGAAATATGAATTTGCACATCTCTCCTTTCTTGAATCTTAAATTTATTGCAATTTTATTTGAATTCCATGTATTTCAAAAATATTTCAATGTTAGGCTAAAATTTGGATTAACACCCCTTCATAAGGAGCTCTTCATTCCCATATATAAGGATTCAGTCTAGTACTTCTTAAAGACTTAAGATATACTTTAGTGCTATCCAATGTTTTCTCTAGGATTAGGCTGATATCCGCTTACACATCCTAATGCATTAGCCACATCTGGTCTAGTACATGACATAACTTACAAGATGGAACAGTTTGTGGATGCATATGATATCCTCTTGATGCACTCTTTCTCCTCATTAGTATGAGGAGCATCCTTCTTAAATGGGACGACTCCAGATTGAATCGGAATATTTCCATGCTTGGAATTTTCCATACTGAATCTTTCTAGGATGATATCTATGTATAAGGATTGGGACAATCTCATAAACCACTTGGGTCTATCTCCGTGGATCCTTACACTAAGTATACTGGTTGTTTCCCCCAAATCTTTCATGGATAAATTTTTGGACAACCATGCTTTCACCACTTGCAACAATGTAATGTTATTGCCAATCAAGAGCAAAATCGTCGACATACAAGACTAAGAATACAATAACACTTCTCTATTCTCTCAAGTATATGCCTGCTTCCTCTATATTATTATAATAACCAAACCGTTTAATTACTTTATAGAAACACATATTCCAACTTCTTGAATCTTGGTTAAGACCATAAATTGATCTTAATAATTTGAAAGCCTTTCCTTCGCTTCCACTGACCTCGAAACCCTCAGGCTACAACATGTAAATGGTCTCTTCTAAATAATCATTTGGAAATCCCGTTTTCACATCCACCTGGCACATTTAGTGGTTATAGAATTCAACGATTAAAGAATTATCCGAATGGACTTAAACATGACTACATACACATTTCGTCATAATCAACACTTTGAATCGGATGAAAACCATCTGCGACTAGCCTTGACTTATAGGTCTCCACATTTCAATCTTCAATTTGCTTTTCCTTAAAAATGCATTTGCAGTTGATGGGTTTATCCCTTTAGGTATGTCATCTAGAGTCAAATTTTATTGTCATACATGGAATCTACCTCAGATTTCATAGCTTAAAGCCAAAGTGCAGAGTCTTTATTCTATAGTGCTTGTCGGACTGTGAGGATTATTTTTTTCTTATAAGACACAAACCTTTTCTTTCCATCCACAAGAAAATTGTAATATCTTGCAGGTGTGGGAGATTCCCAGCTAGACCTTTGAATAGATTGCAAGTTTTCTTATGATGGTAAATAAATATGATTCTTCTACCGGTCCAGCCTCTGTGGTAACCTCCTGGATCTCATCCAAGTTTCATTTACAATGTTAACAAGAAAACTTATCAACACCTCAAAGTGAAGTTTGAAGAATAAGTGATCTCCTCAAAACCTCCTTTCGAAGTAGGTGAGGGTAGCTTATACACTTCGATTAGGTAAAGATTGTTGAAAGTACCACTTTAACATCTTTCAATACATTCGAGAGGCTAACCACCCTTCAGAAATTTCTTTCGAGTTATTCTATTGGTGATTCTATCGGAACCACTTTTCGAAGTATTCATGGTTGCTTAAGGTTTGGATTAACAGTTTTGGGAAATTGGTTGAATTAAGGGGGTTTCGACCTCGTCTAAAAGATGAGCCCTTATTATATTATGGGTTTGAGCTAAAACTCTAAGGATATAAGTGTGCTAGGGTTTTCAACTCAGTCGTAGGGAAACCTTTCAACTAGATCGACATTAGATGATGATAATCGTATGAAATAAGAATCTCATAATAGCTGCATAATCAAAATTGTCATAATCACCCTTTTATTGAAATAAGATGTACAGACTGACCAAATCCCCAATATTATTTTAAGATTAAGGTTTACAAGCTTTTGAAGGAACAGGTAAGAAATGAAAAATTGGATCCCACAAAACAGACCCCAGGGTCTTATTTATAGATGCGAGTCAGCACCTTTCGACCCCTTGCTTTCGACACGGTCGGAGGACTTACTTTTCCGCTTTCGTGCACATCTCTTAAGATAACATGTCTTATCATAGCTTTAACATGTCTTATCATAGCTTTCGACCTAGTTGAAAGGGTTAAATGGCTAACCTCTCGCTGCCGCTGAAGACTGGGCTTCCTCCTATTTTGCTTTATCACTTTCGACTTCGTCGAAAGGTATATTGCTTGATTGCTTCTGACTTCATCGAAAGATACTGCTTGATCACTCTCGACTCCATCGAAAGGTGTATAAATGCGATCTTCACTCGGCTGTTTATATGCTATGTAAGTTAGCATGGGCGTTGGCCTTCGACACCATCGAAACACATGGTTTGTGGGCTTCGAATGAGTTGAAACATTGTTGAGAGATTAACTGCAGAAGACTCCACTCAAAAGCATTCTATCTGTCTGGCGCGGAACCCTATCTCCTTGTATTTGAAAGAATTATGCAGAATTCCTATAATCTTCTCTTTCATGGGTGATAATGGCTTTAACCAATTCGAAAGGCTCATATATGCTTTCGAAAGGGTTGATTTGGCTGAATATTCTTTTGGTGAAGGTAAACAAAGACGAAACCAATCGTTTCAAATGGCTTGGCGCACATGCGAAAAGTATGCTATTTGTTGCCTTCGAAAGGTACCTTCCGACCTCTTCAAAAGCTGAAAACATGTTATCCATTGTCTTCGGAAGTTACCTTTAGACCTCTTCGAAAGCTCTTTGCTTGTCCAGAATACTGTCGGAGCATCCTTTTGGCCTCTTCGAAAGGCTTTGCTGATGCTATCTTCTTCTTGTCGAAAGCTTTATTTAATGTTTTCGGAGACCACTTTAATGCCTTCTGGTCCTCACCAATGCTCTTGCTCCTTCTTTCATACTTTCACTCTTGAGATATTTTATGGATAACATTTAGGCCCCCTAGTATGAAAGAAACTTTTGTTCTTTAGGACAGAAACTCCAAAGAATTTCTTTCTTTGTCTCCTGCAAAATAGATAATAACTCCTATTAGGGTCATAACCTTATTATGAGACCTTGATGGGTAACTTTATAATTCAAGACACCATCTAGTAATTTTATCGGGCAGAGCATTCAAATAATTACATGACCAAATCTTTTAATACTAATAATAGAAATATGAAACGATATCACTTGGTTTGCCGTAGTTAAGTAAATAAACCTTCCCAAAAGATCATTGCATACTCCATATCCTCTGTTCTTGGGTTATGTTTTCTTCAGCCATTGGGGATTAATTCCTCACTTTTGGCGGTTTTACCATGCTTCCCTGTTATGATTTTATTTTCATCCCTGCACTGTATTCATTAACAAATTAGCAGATAATTAAGTATTTATGTTGTATGAAAATTAGAGGGCTTTTACTCCCTTTTATCATCTTCTTCTTAACAAAAAGAATAAAGTATGCTTGATAAGAAATTCTTTTTTGGAATTCCTATCTAATATAGATGTGGAAATGTTAAATTTTCAAATAAACCTTAATACAAAATCTCAAATTTCATCCAAAAAATTTATAAATCCGAAAATTCGATGGAAAATCCATAACTCATTATGAGAATTCAATAAAGAAATCAAGAATCCGTAAAACTAGAAAACCATTACGAAAAGAGACCGAAATTCCAAGAATTCGGGAATGTAACCAAAAACTTGTTAGGATTTCATCTGTCAAATTAACTTCGTTAAAATTTATCCAATATCAGTATAGAGTCAGAAATTCAATAAAAAGTATATAGATCATTATGGAAATTCAATAAAGAAGTAAGGAAATCAAGAATTCATAAAAACAGGAGACCAATAAGAACTCGTTACGAAAATCTAAAGGGTAAACCAAGTATATAAAATCCATAAATCATCATAAAAGTTAATGAGAAAATTTCGAATTCACAAAACCCAATATGAAATCTTTATGAAAAGCAACAAGGAAACTGAAAGTTCATGAAATCAGGAATTCAACCACAATCTTGTCAGGATCTCATCTAATAAGTAAACTACTTAAAATTTCATTCAATATAAACACAAAATCAGAAATCCGTCTAATAATGGCAAACTTAGTAAGTTTAAGCAAAAGATTGCTAGGTCTATTTGGCCTTAATTCTAAAGTTATTCCTAAAATACTATGCCAGAGATTTATTTAAAACTTATGCCTCGAATAGTGATGAGGATTCTTGTTTTTCAAAGGATAATATCCTATTAATTGATGTGTAATTCCTAATGTGCCTATAAGTTAGTAGTATTATTGTTATATTGGAGCCGAGTAGTTCCGTAGTGTCGTGCAATCATTTAGATTAGTAGTTTCGTATTACCAGTCAGCCATTCGGAGTAGTAGTTCCATAAGACCAGCCAAACGTTCAGCAGATAGTTCCGTTCGACTTTTTAGCTTTTCATCCATTCAACCATTCAACAGGTAGTTCCGTTCAGTTGACTAGCTGTTCAGCAGTGCAAGCTACGTTTAACTAGTCGGTCGTTCAGCAGTGCAAGTTCCATACTATTGCTTGGTTGTTCAGCAGTGCAATGGTCCAAATAACTTATTAATATATATATATAATATAGACTCTTCTATCCTAAAGGGTCACCTTACTTCTAAGGATTCAGGAGTGGTTTACTTAATCTATTCTTCGAATGAAGTCACTTTTATCTTTGTAGTAAAAATTTGTTATCTATTCCATTCCTTTAGCTTTTGTATAAACCTTTGCTTTCCATCCCATGCTACCGATCTCTTCATTCATTTTCTTGTCTCATATCTCTTTTAGGATGCAAGTTTCTTAGTTATTCAGTGTGGAAGCTATTTTTCAGGCATCATATGTTTTGAAGGTTGTTAGCGGATACTTTGTCTTTCTAATTATGGTCTTGGATTCCTTGACTATTTTTTATTATAGCGTTGGTCATATTCATCCTTTTGCCTTTGGTTGTACCCTTTTTTCGGGTTTCATCTTTGTTTTAGATGATTATTAACTTTATTCCTTTGACCTTTTATTCTTTTAGGCCCTGACTTTGTTTTGAGTTGCAGACATCTTTGTCCTTCTTCATCTGTTTAGTGCCCTCTTTGGGTTTCCCTTGGCTCTAAGGGATGTAATGTACGTTAGGTTGACCTTCTTTCAAAAGGTTGCTAGTGGGTGCCTGACCTGACCCTTCCCCTAAGAGGTGAATTGGACGTTAGAGGTTTTTTCGTGGGTGCTTGACCTAACCCTCCCTCTAAGAGGTGAACTGGACGTTAGAGGTTTTAACCCTCCCTCTAGGAGGTGCTAGTAGGAAGAACATCGTAGGCTTTTTAAGAGGTTTTGACCCTCCCTCTATGAGGTGCCTTTGTGATGCAGCCCAGATTGACGAAGACTTAGGTCGCCAACGACCTAACTTTCCTGAGCAACAACCTAGCACTTTATTCTTTAAGTCGCGCCATTTTAGGTCGCAAACGAGCTATGAAGCTCGACCTAAAAAGCTCCGACCTAACGAGCTACATGCCTTAAGTCAAACGAGATATGATGTCGAGCGAACTAATTCAACTGGCCTAAGTCGCGAGCGACCTAACTCCTCTGCCCTAAGTCGCGAGCGACCTAATTCCACTGGCCTAAGTCGCGAGCGACCTAATTCCACTGGCCTAAGTCGCGAGCGACCTAACTCCTCTGCCCTAAGTCGCGAGCGACCTAACTCCACCTCCCTAAGTCGCGAGCGACCTAACTCCGCTTCCTCAAGTCGCGAGCGACCTAACGCCAAGGTCGTTGAAGTAATAAGGCGCGAGAAGCTCCGCCCTAGGTCGTGAATGAGACAATACCGCAAGCAACTAGGTCGTGAACATCTTTAGGTCGCATGCGTGCTATTTCTTAGGTCGTGAACGACCTACCATAGGTCGCTAAAGCTTGGATCTTTAGGTCGCAAGCGTGCTACTGAAACTTATGTCGCAGATTCTGGAAGCCGCGTATCCTCTGAAGACGCAAGGTCGTTGAGTCATTGTGTTGTACATATTAAGTCACGTATGATGTTGTAATGTTTTAAGTCGTTTGATGTTGCAAAGGTTAGGTCGTTAACGACCTATCTTAAGTCGTGTATTGTAATGTTTGTGATGTGTTTGTTATAGGTCGCAAGTGTTAGGTCATGGCCGACCTAAGTGTTGTCGAATGTTGAGTTGTGTGTGTTGTAAACTCTATAAATAGCGGGGTTGAGTCATTTGTAATAGTTAGTTGATTTTGAATAAAACTTTTGTTTGTTAGCTTTGTGCTTTCATTAAATCGGTAGTTGAGTGTAATCTCCTATCTCCGCCTTCGGTATTCAAGTGCGCTTGAATCAATGATCGCTGAAGCCGATTCACGGTATCCAGTGCGCTAGATCAACGTACGAAGAATCGTAGATCTTTGAACACGGTATCGTGCGCGATCAACGTGTTTGAGATAGCTAAAATTCGGTATCTTTGGATCAACGGATTTGGGCTATTCGGTATCTTCTATTCCACAATCGCTATTTTCACCGATTCATCATTTTTGCTATTCACTGCTGCATCATTTGGTATCAGAGCTAGACTTAGCCAATCATAGCTAAGCCGAGTCTTGGAGCCAATTCCTTTGAAAAATTAAAGCCGAGTTAGTGAAGCCGAGTTACATCAAGCGAAGCCGAGCTAAGATAAGTGTTTGAGCCGAGCATAGAAGTTCACTTTGCAAGTCAAGGCCGAGAGTTTAAGCATTGGAGCTAGAAAGCGAACTTGTTCAAGTTTGTGAGAGGTTTGTTCGAGTTCATTGGGCGTCAATTTTGAGATTTGAAGTTTTGGAGTTCGAATTAAGTTGATTGTTTATTTGGGGTGTTCGTGAGATTTCAAACAAGTGGGGAAGTTTGATTCGAGAATTTTTGGATCAAAGTGAAGTTGGTGTTTGGATCTGTTAAAGATTTGATCATGCCTCCTAGATATGTTAATCGTCATCATAGTGTTGCAGATTTGTATGGGAGAGAAGATGCTGAACATATGGAACAACGCATCGATGAAAGGTTCAGTAAGGGATTCGAGAGAGTGGAGGGAATGAAGTCAGATATGAATCGAAATCAAAGGAGTGTATCGCCACATTATGATAGAGAAAGAAGAGAATCATATTTGTCGATAAATCGAGATCGTAGAGTTCGAGACAATCATGATTATCAGAATGAAGAAAGAAGAGCTTATCGCGGTTACGAGCATGAGCCATATTGTGATTATGAAAGAAGAAGTAGAGAGGACGTGCATGATCATAGAAGAGTCAATGTTCAGAATCGACATCGAAGCTCATCAAATTTTGAAGGAGATAGTTATGGTGATCGTGTTCATTTTCGATATCCAGGTCAAGGGCAGAATCGATATAGAAATGTTGAAGAGCGTGGTCATACACAAGAATCAAGGAAGGATACGGAGATTCCAGAATTCCGAGGTGGTCTACAAGCAGAGGAATTCTTGGATTGGATATCAAAGGTTGAAAAGATTTTTAAACTCAACAACGTGTCTGAGGATCGTCAAGTTAAGTCAGTTGCTACAAGATTGAAAGGACGAGCTATGGATTGGTGGCAACAAACTAAATCAACCAGAAAGAGAATGGGGAAGTCCAAAGTTGTCACGTGGGATAAGATGAAAAGGATGATGAAGGCAAATTTCTTACCTTACAATTATCAAACACGTGTGAACCAACAAGTGCAGAAGTTGAGACAAGGGAGTCAAGGAAAGGGTGTGGTTACAAACTCCAGCAATCAGAATAGAGGCGTTAATTGCAGTATAAATGTTTCTAAGGGAGTCAACGAACCAGTTGTACATGGCAGCACTAAGACAAATGTTGATGACCGAATAAAGCGCTATCATTATCAGGAGTCTGGCCATAGAAGTATTGAATATATGGAGTCCAAGATGAAAGCCTTCGTTGTAGAAGAATGTGAAAACGAGGATGTGGATGATTCTACTGAAAGCGAACTAGAAGAAGAAGAGGAACCGACTAGTCCATTATCTTTCGGCGAAAGTGTTGAAGAAGCAGAAGGTAGTGCTGAAGCGTTGGTTAGGTACGTGGCAAGTGAAGAGCTTGAAATTCCTGAGGAGGTTAAACCAATGTTAGAAGAATTTGAAGAGGTCAGTCCTACAGAATCGTTCGAAGAATTACCACCACAATTTGACAACGATGAAGGAGTTTCGTCGGAAGCTGAAGGATGTAACTTGTTGAGGAGGACCGCTGAATTTGACTTTTATCAACCGCCGAAATTTGATGATGATGAAGAAATCGAGTCAAAGTATGGGGATGTAGAAATTAATTATTCTTCTCCACCAAAGATGGATGTCGATAGTATGGAAGAAGAAATTGTGTTCGGAGTTAAAGGACATTACTTGATCATGGAGGATTCTTGTTTAACACCTGAGCTTATGGACGAGAGCCCGCTAAATGTTAATTCCATAATCTCCGAGAAGCCCGAACAAAATAAAAGTGAAACAGAAGAGAAAGCAGAATCATATAGTTTATTATCTTTGGAAGAGTTCGTCAATAGCATGAAAGCTTGTGATGAATTATCAATGTTGATTGAATCTGGGGAAAATTCTAATTTAGAGACACCTGAAGAGGTTGAAGTATTCGAAGAGTTTGAGGATGAGATTTCAAAGGAACTGTCTGAAGAAACTAGTCTTGTATCTTTTGAAGATCCTGTCGAAAAGGTGAAATTTAGTAATGAATTGTTTATATTGACCGGTCAAGGAACGAGTGAAGATCTTGATGTTTTTGAGGAAGTTGGTTCAGAATTCGATGAGTCTGAAGACGAATATCCTGAGGAACTACCCGAAGAGTTACCACCACTATAGGACATCCAACCTCACACTGAACTAGTATCAAATGCTATACTACTACAGGGATCGTATGACTTTCAAAATCTGAAAGAACAGGAAGAGTTGATAAGACAGGATGAAGAGAATGATTGTCCGTTGGGATTTCCTGATCATGTCCGCATTGCTGACGTTATCAACGTCAATTGCTTGGAATCGTTTCATGAAAATAAACATGTTGAAGGAGAAGCGAGTGGGAATTCATTTCAGTCAGGGGAAATTAAGGCAACACATCAAGGGAAGATTCTAAATGAGGACACACCTGAACGAGATAAGGAAAGACGAGAATCTGAGCATGAGTCCTCACACTTTTTCGGATGTGATTTCCTAAGTCGTTCCGTGATTTTAAACTTCCTTATAATGTCTCACATTTTCGACACGTTTTGGTTCTATATCACATCTGCCTATTGGCACAAGCAATATGGTATACGACACTATTCTCATGAAGTTTGGTGCTACATGAATTGGAGATGGCACCTAGTGCTTAGATCATTCCACACTTTTTCATATGTCATCTCCCTCAGATCACTTCCTTATGCCGCATGTCTAATGCCACGTCTGTTTTATGCAATACATTCTTTATGTCGAGCCACATCATCAAAGAGTCAAGACAAGATTAATCACGAGAGTGGTTATCACCAGAGCCGCAACAAACCAGATAATGAATGGAAGACAGCGTCGCGAAAAAGAAAAGAAAATGAATTCGGGACAAATTCATTTCAATCAGAGGTCGATGATACTGCGCAATCTCGCTCAAAGGACCTAGGTCGTTCATGATCTAATGAGAAGGATGATGAATCGCACCTGCTATCTAAAGTGTTGGGTTTTAGATCGTTCAAACGTTTGATTTCGTACCATGAACACAAACTTTTCAAAGAAGTGCTTTTAAATTCGAGGACGAATTTTTCCCAACCCGGGGAGGATGATGCGGCCCAGACTGACGAAGACTTAGGTCGCCAATGACCTAACTTTCCTGAGCAACGACCTAGCACTTTATTCTTTAAGTCGCGTCATTTTAGGTCGCAAACGAGCTATGAAGCCCGACCTAAAAAGCTCCGACCTAACGAGCTACATGCCTTAAGTCAAACGAGATATGATGTCGAGCGACCTAATTCCACTGGCCTAAGTCGCGAGCGACCTAACTCCTCTGCCCTAAGTCGCGAGCGACCTAACTCCACCTCCCTAAGTCGCGAGCGACCTAACTCCGCTTCCTCAAGTCGCGAGCGACCTAACGCCAAGGTTGTTGAAGTAATAAGGCGCGAGAAGCTCCGTCCTAGGTCGTGAAAGAGACAATACCGCAAGCAACTAGGTCGCAGACATCTTTAGGTCGCATGCGTGCTATTTCTTAGGTCGCGAACGACCTACCATAGGTCGCTGAAGCCTGGATCTTTAGGTCGCAAGCGTGCTACTGAAACCTATGTCGCAGATTCTGGAAGCCGCGTATCCTCTGAAGACGCAAGGTCGTTGAGTCATTGTGTTGTACATATTAAGTCGCGTATGATGTTGTAATGTTTTAAGTCGTTTGATGTTGCAAAGGTTAGGTCGTTAACGACCTATCTTAAGTCGTGTATTGTAATGTTTGTGATGTGTTTGTTTTAGGTCGCAAGTGTTAGGTCATGGCCGACCTAAGTGTTGTCGAATGTTGAGTTGTGTGTGTTGTAAACTCTATAAATAGCGGGGTTGAGTCATTTGTAATAGTTAGTTGATTTTGAATAAAACTTTTGTTTGTTAGCTTTGTGCTTTCATTAAATCGGTAGTCGAGTGTAATCTCCTATCTCCACCTTCGGTATTCAAGTGCGCTTGAATCAACGATCACTGAAGCCGATTCACGGTATCTAGTGCACTAGATCAACGTACGAAGAATCGTAGATCTTTGAACACGGTATCGTGCGCGATCAACATGTTTGAGATAGCTAAAATCCGGTATCTTTGGATCAACGAATTTGGGCCATTCGGTATCTTCTATTCCACAATCGCTACTTTCACCGATTCATCATTTTTGTTATCCGCTGCTGCATCGCTTTGGTAAGGGCTTAAGAGGATTTGACCATTCCTCCCGGAGGTGCCTTTGGTAAGGGCTTTTTAGAGGTTTTGACCCTACCTCTAGGAGGTGCCAATGGTAAGGGCTTAAGAGGATTTGACCCTTCCTTCCAGAGGTGCCTTTGGTAAGGGCTTTTCTAGAGGTTTTAACCCTCCCTTTAGGATTTACCTTTGGTAAAGGTTAAAAATTGGTTTTCTCATAGTAGAAAAACGAATCTCAAATAAAAGACTAGGAGGTCATGATTTATGAACCTACAGTTTTTTATGCGAGAATAGGATTCCCTAATCTAAGTTTTTGTCAATGAACTTTTGATTGCTTTAAAAAAATTCTTGAAAAAGTATGGATAGGCTTTTCCTCGCCTATGGTTTTAGAACGCTTTGAAATATTGAGATTGTTTAGTTATAACTCCTTTGTGTGCATTCACTAATGCTATATAATATTTTTGGAAGATTGCACAAATCAGTTCTTGAAATAAATAGACATTTGTCTTTCCTAGGTTACGGGGTAATTGAAAATAGTCCTTCTTTGAAGATATGTTAGGGAAAATTATTTTAGTAAAATAGTTTACCAAAAATAGTGTTATGTACCATATCTTGGTAGGTATTGCTTAGTAATGGAGTGGTCTATTTGTAAGTTTTTCTCAGAGACTGGTGAAGGATTAACAACGGTCCGAGCTTTCATGAAAGCAAGCCTTTGTATTGCATTGATTGATACATTGATAGTGATTTTGTAATTAGGCATTTGAGTTGTCTTTCTCAGGTAGCTAGAAATTTGTTATGCCTCTAGAGTATGTTGAATGATATGGGCTGGTTCGATTTTTACTTGAAATGACACTCGAATTTTGAATTAGTACATGGCCAATTTTCAGCACAAATCAAAGTACAAATCAGAGTACAAATCAAATTAAAGAGTTATGAAAGAAAAGAATTCAAAGTTGAACTAATGCTGCAAGATTTCATGATTTGATAGGGGCCCGCATTTTCAAGTTGCTAAGCTGCTTTCTTCAAGAGGTTTCTTTAATGAACTCCTTTAGGGTTCCTAACACGATCACATTTTGAATCATTACAGCTAATGTGCGACACTCATTGGTTTTATGTCCATTTTCTTTGTGATACTCACAATAACTTTCCCTTTTTTGGATTCCGGCTGGCTTTGCATTTTATAAGTAGTTGAGAAACTTTCGTCATCTTTTGCTGCAGCGAAGATGTAAGAAAGAGGTTGATCTAAAGCTACATAGTAGGGTTCTGGAATTCTCTTTCAAACCTTTCACCACCTTTTAATTTTTGGTTAGAGTGATTAGAACCAGATCTTTCTTCTTCTATGCCTTGTCGCGATCTTTTCTTGTTATGGCACATATAATCTAAACGGATAATTTTTTCTACACGGGAATAGAAGTATTATAGATCTTTTCATCCATTAATATAAAGGTCTTTCCATAAAGGGTTTTGTTCGATTAACCCTGATTAAACTACCATAAGCTTTTCTCTATCGATTGTACTCTTTGCCTTTAATGCTTCTGTACTGAATCTGTTCAAGTATTCACCAAGCAATTCTCCTGGTTTTTGTTTTAGTAGCTAATAAGCTAAAGTCCATAGTTGAGTCCTTGAATATATAAAATTGTGTCACAAAGTCATAAGAAAATTGTTCCCAAGAACATATGGTTTTCACTTAGTAATTCTTGTACCATTTAATAGCTGCTCCTTGAAAAGTAACCGGGAAAAGTTTGCAGCGAATTGGTCTGGAAGTGTTATATAAGTTCATCCAGTTTTCAAAAACTATAAGGTGGTCGTCTGGATCAGTAGTCCCATCATATTTTAGTGGGAGAATTTGGACATGAGGCGGGAGATTAATTGCCATTATTTCTTCTGAAAAAGGAGTCTTTTGCAGGATAACATATTTCTCTAGGTTAGGAATCCTTTTTCCTTAATAATATCCATTATTATTTGGTGTAGGATGTCTTCTTGGTCGGCTTTGTTTTTGTGGCAACTTTTACTGTTTCTTTGGATTGGACTATTTGATTGCTCGAGGGACCTTTTAGCTTGACTTTCTTGGTTTAACTCTTCATCTTTACCCCATTTAGAGATTGCGCTTCATCTTCTCCTTCCATATTCTTAACGATTCTTGAGATGGATCCCTTTCAAGAAATTCTTGCATTGCTATCATCTGTTGTTGTAGATTCTGGACTTTAATTTCATTGTTTTCCAATCTTATTAGGGTTGAAGGTTGCTTAATTTCCATATTCTCTAAGTTAAAGTTTGGGACTATGTTATCTTCCAAAGTTGATTGTGACGCCGCTTCTTCATTTAGATTATCGTTATTATTCCTTGCTCTTACCATTTTCTTCTTTTGAATGAAGAACTCTATGCAATTAATCTGGGATGAAAGTTCTTGGGGATTGGAGGTTCGAGCCCTCCCTCTAGCGCCAAAAATGTTAACAAGAAACCTTGTCAACACCTCAAAGTGAAGTTTGAAGAATAAGTGATCTCCTCAAAACCTCCTTTCGAAGTAGGTAAGGGTAGCTTATATACTTTGATTAGGTAAAGATTGTTGAAAGTACCACTTTAATATCTTTCAATACAGTCGAGAGGCTAGCCACCCTTCAAAAATTTCTTTTGAGTTATTCTATTGGTAATTCTGTCGGAACCACTTTTTGAAGTATTCAAGGTTGCTTAAGGTTGGGATTAACAGTTTTGGGAAATTGGTTGAATTGAGGGGGTTTCGACCTCGTCGAAAGGATGAGCCCGTATTATATTGTGGTTTTGAGCTAAAACTATAAGGATATAAGTATGCTAGGGGTTTCGACTCAGTCGAAGGGAAACCTTTCTACTAGGTCGACATTAGATGATAATAATCGTATGAAATAAGAATCTAATAATAGCTGCATAATCAAAATTGTCATAGTCGCCCTTTTATTGAACTAAGATGTATAGATTGACCAAATCCCCAATTTTATTTTGATATTAGGGTTTACAAGCTTTTGAAGGAAAAGGTAAGAAATGAAAAACTCGAATCCCACAAAACAGACCCCCAGGGTCATATTTATAGGCGCGGGTCAGCACCTTTCGACCCCTTTCTTTCGATGCGATCGAAAGACTTACTTTCCCACTTTTGTGCACATCTCTTGAATCCTAGCTTTCGACCTAGTCGAGAAGGTTATATGGCTAACCTCTCGCTGCAGCTGAAGACTGGGCTTCCTCCTATTTTGCTTTATCACTTTCAACTTCGTCGAAAGGTATATTGCTTGATTACTTCTGACTTCATCGAAAGGTACTGCTTGATCACTTTCAACTCCATCGAAAGGTGTATAAATGCGCTCTTCACTCAGCTGTTTATATGCTATGTAAGTTAGCATGGGTGTTGGCCTTCGACACCATCGAAACACATGCTTTGTGGGCTTCGAACGAGTTGAAACACTAGTGAGAGATTAACTACAGAAGACTCCACTCAAAAGCATTCTATCTGTCTGGCGCGGAACCCTATCTCCGTATGTTTGAGGGTATTATGCAGAATTCCTATAATCTTCTCTTGCATAGGTGATGATGGCTTTAACCAATTCAAAAGGCTCATATATGCTTTCGAAACGGTTGATTTGGATGAATATTCTTCTGGTGGAGGTAAACAAAGACGAAACCAATCGTTTCAAATGGGTTGGTGCACATGCGGAAAGTTTGCTATTCGTTGCCTTCGAAAGGCACCTTCCAACCTCTTCGGAAGTAGAAAACCTGTTATCCATTGTCTTCGAAAGGTACCTTTCGACCACTTCGAAAGCTCTTTGCTTGTCCAAAATACTGCCAGAGCATCCTTTTGGCCTCTTCAAAAGGCTTTGCTGACGCTATCTTCTTCTTGTCGAAAGCTTTATTTAATGTTTCGGAGACCACTTTAATACCTCATGATCCTTACCGATGCTCTTGTTCCTTCTTTCATACTTTCACCCTTGAGAATATTTTATGGATAACGTACAACGTTAATTTATTATGATATAAATCCCTTTTCTGAAAAGATAGCATATCATGAAAAATTTAACTTTTTGTTCTTCGTTGTTATAGAAAATATATCCCATAGAAATCTTAGGGTATCCTGTTAGTTTACGTAGAACCGACCTTGCTTCAAATTTATCGAGGCCTAAGTTCTTATATATGCTGGACAACCCCACATCTTCAAATACTATAGGTAGGATTTCTTCTCATACCACATTTCATATGGCGTCTTTGGCAAAGACTTAGCAAGCATCAAATTTAACATATGCACTGCATTTTCCAATGCATATTCCCAATAGGAAAGAGGTAATTGTTCTTACTTACCATGGAATGAACCATATCTAATAGAGCTCATATCCTTCTTTCCGTGATACCAATGTGTTGTAGAGTGTAGAGTGGAGCAATCTAAGAGATAGCATGATTATCTTTTAAGTATTCATGGAGCTTGTAACGACGCGTAATTTAATCATTTTAATTAGAAATATTTAATATATTTTTAAATAATTAAATAATGGATTTTGTACCTCAAATAGACCTCTTTTATGTAATAACTAATGATAATAAACCTTTTTTTGAATTTGGTTTACAAAAATAAGTAGTTCGAAGAAAGATAAAAAATATGACCGAAAATCGCTTTTTGGATTTTCGACTTTTCATTAACGAAAAGTTATTGGAACTTGTTGTGCATACTAGTGTATATATGTGCACACACTTATATAAATAAGGAAAAAAACATTTTGCTAATTAAATGGATTTAGCTAAAACACATTTTAAAAGGTACTTATGTAATTAAGTAAAATGAAGACTTTATTTATCACTTTAAAAGAGAAAAGTACTCAAGTAGTACCTAAAGAAAAGGTAGTGATGCCAAGTTTCCAAGAAGGACTAAGTGGTGGCACATGATGATGAAGGGGAAATGTGTTGCATAAGCTAATGAAGGGTAGTAGCTTAAAATAAAGGAAAGGTGTAGCTTGATTTAAGGAGGGTAAAATTTGATAAATTTTCACTTTTCATTTCTATAAAACAACACCTCCTCTCCACTTATTTTCTTTACTTCATGTTAAAAATTCAAGTTCATTTTCTCCTCTACTTCTCTTCCCTCTTCATTCTTATTTCAAAATTCATAAAAGAAAATCACTTCTTTTCTTCTCTAAAACAAACATACAAGCCTCTAAAAATAAACAACACTCTCTAAGACTCAAAACCACCAAAGTCGAACCCAAAACTTCACCATTAGGCCATATGCATGAGTCAAAGGAGGTCCCCCGGGGCTTTAGAAGAAAGTTTGCATGAAAAAGTTTGGTCCTTGTGCGTTATCAAGGTCGATTCAAGAAAAGCTTGCATCTTTGGTTTGGTTTGAGTGATTTAAAAGTGAGTTAAACTCACTTAAAAGTAACTTTAAAGATGAATTATTTGTTGCCTTGCTTATATGTATAATTATATATAATAATTATTGTTGTTGTTTGGTATTCTCGCTTGGAAGTGGATGGCACATAAGGGATAGACATGGGACTAGTAAATGGAAGTCGAAGTGTTCATAGTGAATAGGTCGTAACGAAACACTTCGAAGTGCATATAACATGATTTATAGGGGACTCTTGGTATAGAAGAACTCTAAGGAGTTCCTCTCTTTTGTGATTTCTATATATGCTTGTTTATATAAATGCTTGTGAATGTTGCTTAGTTATAGTCAATCGACTTGTTACAGATTTTTATGCGACATTGAAATCCCGTGCTTTCTTTTAAATGGTTTACTACTTTGTTTCCCAAGAATGTTTTAAATTGTTTTTCCAAACTCGACTCTTGTTTTAAAAACTCTTTACAAAGATGTTTTAAAGTGGTTTGGAATTTATTTAAAAAGGTGTTTACTTTTAAAAAAGTGGCTTGGCTTCGTTCTTGTGAGAAGATCTTTAAGGGGATTTGTATTAATGATGAGCAAAAGAACTTCCTGGCATCTTAGCAATTACATGAGGGAGCTTCAGCATGGTAGTTTCGGTTACCATAAATTCACAAAGGATAGCTTTTCTTGGGTGGGGTTTAAAGAAGTATTTGAAGATCAGTATATGCCTGCAGTAGGGAAGACCCATCTTTACAGAAGATTTCTAGATCTTAAGCAAGGGGAAATGATTGTAGCTGAGTATAAAACTAAGTTCAATGAGTTGTCGTGCTTCGAGCCTGGACTTATTGGTACTCCCCTTAAAAAGAATGAAATGTTTGTAGCTGGGATGAGGGAAGAATTTCATGAGAAGATGACTGCCCACCAGAAAGGATCTTTTGTAGACCTCGTAGACATGGCTTTGCATTATAAAGTCCTTGATAAGAAGAAGTCGACTACTACCCACAATAATAACAACAATCCCAATAAGAGAAAGTTCAATAGCAAGGAAAGAAGCAGTGGGAGGGGCTCAGGAAAACCATTACAAGGGTTATATTTGCAATTTTTGTAAGCAGAAGGCCTATATAGCAAGATTATGTAAGAATTCCAGAGCTCAGAAGCAGCAGACAGGTCATATTTCTCCAATGATTCAAATGACACTTTGATACAATTTCCAGCACATATGGTGAAGGATTGTCCGCTAATGAAGAATGGTCAACAAGCCAAGGTATATGCCATCAAAGATGAACACTCAACTTCAGAGGATGTTAAAGGGAAAGGAGTTCTCAAAGGTGGTTTATATGTTAATGACATTCTAGTACGAGTATCATTTGATACTGGGCTTTCCACAGTTTTATTCCTAAAAGATTGGTTCATAGATTAAAACTTTCCCCAATGATCGTAGAAACCCCCATTTGTGTGTCTAACCCCATAGATGGTGCAACTAATTTGTATATGATTTATGAAAATATACGAGTTACTTACCTTACCCACCATTTTTCATGTGACATGTCTATTCTAAATTTTAATGGGTTTGAAATTTTATTTGGTATGGATTAGCTAGCGGAAAATGGAGCTGCTCTTGATTGTGTCGAGAGGATGATAATGTTGAAGAGAAATATTGGGAGGGAAGTAAAGGTGTTATGTGATAAGCCTAGCATACTAATGAGTAGTTTCATGTATGCACTTGATCGTTCCAAAAAGAGTTAGGATCGATATTAATTGTTAAAGACTTCCTAGATGTTTTTGAAGAAGTTAACAGCTTACCTCCACATCGGAAGATTGAGTTTCGTATCGACTAAATTCTCAATTAAAAACCTGTTATTCACCCTATCTGTAACATAGCTTCAAAAGAGGAGGAGCTAAGGAATCAGATAGATGATTCGCTGAGAAAGGGATTGATTAGACCAAGTCGCTCCAGTCGAGAAGCAGTTGTAGTTTTTATTGCAAATTCAAATGGTTCGTTAAGGCTTTGTATTGATTACCATGAGCTAAATAAATATATGATTCGGAACAAGTATCCTCCACCCTGTATAGACAACTTGTTCGAGCAACTTCATGGTGCTCAAGTATTCTCATAGATGGACCTTGCCACGGGATTTCATCAATTAAAGGTAGCAGAGGATAGTATATCTTTAAAAACATTCAGAGGACCGGATTGTTTCTACAAGTGGTTGTTTACGCCTTTTAGGCTAACTAATACACCCGACTATTTTGTGGATCTTATGAATCGAGTTTTTAGATATGTACTTAATAAATTTGTATTGGTCTTCATAGATAAAATTCTTATTTATTTCAGGACCAATGAGGAACACAAACGCCATCTGAAAATTGTGTTGGAAACGTTGAGGAAGCATGTTTTGAGAGATAAATATTCTACATGTCATTTTTGGCAACAGAAGTAAGGTTCCTCGGACATGTTGTATCGAGGGATGGTATTTCAGTTGACACCATAGACTCCAACAGAGGTCCGAAGCCTTTTAGGCTTGGTAGGATATTATAAGAGATTAATTTAAGGCTTCTCCAAAATCGTCTCGCACCTGACAAAGTTGACAAAGAAGGATGTTAAGTTTATCTGGACTATGAAGTGTGAAGAAGCATTCATAGAGTTAAAGAAGAGGTTAACCGGCGCTCCAGTCTTAGCTATTCCAGATGGAGGTAAAGGGTTGACGGTGTATACCAATGCTTGTGGCGTAGGTTTGGATGCAGTATTAATGTAGCATGAAAGGGTTATCGCTTATGCTAATAGGAAACTGAAGCCTCATGAGCGTAATTATGCAACTCGCGACTTGGAATTATTAGCCATTGTGTTTGCATTAAAAATGTAGAGGCATTACTTACTCGGTGAAAAGTACAAGCTCTTCACGGATCACAAATCTTTAAAGTATCTTTTCATGCAGAAGGATTTGAACATGAGACAATAGCGTTGGTTGGAATTTCTAGCGGCATATGACCTTCATATTTTATATGCACATGGGAAGCCAATGTGGTAGCTGATGCTTTGTGAAAATGCAATTTTGGCTCTTTTGGAAGTTATTCCAACTCTCCTCGAAAGTATCGTAAGCAAGAAAAGGGAAGATAGTCGTCTTGTAGAGTTTATGCAGGAGGTTAAAGAAGGACGGGGTTCAAGCTTTAAAGTAGGTAGCCGTGGGATATTGCGGATGAACGGAAGGATATGCATTCTAAATGTCGATGGCCTTAGGCAAGAAGTTTTAGCATAATGCCAAATCCGAGCTAAGTATCCATCCTGGGGTTACAAAGATATACCGTGATATAAAGCGGGTGTTTTGGTGATAGGGATGGAGAGGGATATTTCTATTCATGTTAGCAGGTGTGAAAATTGCTAGCAAATTAAAGGTGACCATCAAAGAACTGCTGGATTAGTGTAACCCCTTGAGATTCTAAGTTAGAAATGAGAGAAGGTGTTAATGGACTTTATTAACGGTTTGCTTAGATAAAGAAAGGGTAATGAAGGCGTTTGGGTTATTATTGATCGAATAAACAAAAGTGCACATTTTATTCCAGTGAAGCCGACTAGAACCGCAGCAAGCTTGGAAGATATTTACATGAGGGAGATTGTTCGGTTTCATGGAGTTCCAAGTAGCATTGTAAGTGTTAGAGACCCAATTTTTACTAGCCAGTTTTGGGAAGAATTGCAAGTAGCTTTGGGAATGAAGCTGTGTTTGACCACTGCATATCATCTCCAAACTTATGGTCAGATAGAGAGGGTGAATTAGGTTTTAAACGATCTTTTGAGTCCTTGTATCTTGGATTTTGTAGGTTCATGGAAGGAGCATATTCACTTAATTGAGTTCCCTTATAATAGTAGTTACCAAGCAAGTATTGGCATGGCGCCTTATGAAGCTCTTTATGACCGACTATTTAAATCGCTGTCATGTTGGGTTGAAACCGGAGACCGGTTAGTGCTATTTCCCGATAGGATTCGGGAAGCCACGAAGAAGGTAGCTGTCATTAGAAGGAAGATGAAGGAAGCCCAAGATAGACGAAAGAGATATACCGATAAGACGCATAGATATTTGGAGTTCTCAGTCGGGGACTTCATTTGTGATGGTTTCTCCGATGAGAGGACCTATGAGGTTTGGGAGAGCAGGAAAGTTTGCACCTCGTTATGTTGGACCTTTTTAGATTCTTAAGCGGGTTGTCTGCTTGCCTATCGATTTGACTTACCTGAAAGATTGGCGGGCATACATAATATTTTCCATGTATTGCATTTAAGGTAATATGTGCACGATTCAACACTAACTATTAAGCCAGCTGTTCAGGAAGGCTTGGAAGTGGAGCCGAAGTTGACCATAACAAGGCATCATATTCGCATTGTTGATCGTGATGTAAAACAATTGCGGAATATGGTCATGATGTTGGTTAAAGTTCAATGGAGCGAAGATGTTAGAGACTACACTTAGGAAACTAAGGATAGCTTCATATATACATTCTTAAACCTAAGTTGGATTTCTCGCAATTCCACTTATATTATACAATTATATTATATAAGTTTAATTCATTTATAACTGTCTAAAATTCAACTAACTTGTATAGTATTCATATGTATATTATTAATTAAATTAATTTATTTAAAATTTTAATCAATTTATTTTTAAAATTCAAAATTTTATTTAATTAATACTAAAAAATTTAAGATGAATATTAAATGTAATATTTATAGTTTTATATACATATATCAATATGTGTGTGTGTATCTATATTAGCATTTAATTTATTTATTTAATTAAAATAATTTTAATTAAACATTTTTAATAAATTCAAAATTTCCATCTAAAATTTAACTTAATCAATTTAAGATATATATACATATATATAACACTTATAGTTATAATAATATATATTATGTGTGTGTTTATTTAATTAATTAACTTTTGATTAATTATTTATTTAGTGAATTAATAAAATATTCATATAATTTTCTAAAATATTAATTTATTTTAAAAATAATTGAAATTGTATTATATCTTTTATAAAATTTCATTTTATATTTTAAACTTAACTTTTAAATATATTTTTAAATTTTCAAATCGAATTTTGAAAATCGGCCCAATGCCTAAATCAATTAGGGCCTTTATAATTAGGCCAACCTTTTGAACTTACACCATCCATTGGGGTAGGCCAGTAGCTAGGGAGGGGAGAATACTACATTATTCAACCCTAAGCCTAGATATTACTATTCTAGATACCCATCGAATAAGTAGGCTTTATTAGTTGGTACTAAAGTTGCTAATTAGATTACACAGACAATTTGGGCTCTAATACCATAGTTCGAATCGGGATGGTTTACGGTGGGTGAAATGAGTAGATTTAAATATTTTTTCCCAATTGAATCATAGTGGTACTATGGAGACTAATGGGCTGTACAAGATCCAATCTTGTTAATTTAAATAAAATCCAATTTTATTGATTTAATTAGTTAATGAGTTGATTAAAACTGATGTTATATTTATTGTATGAATTTATCATCATACACTCATATGTGTGTAACATATAATATAATAAATGTGTACATGGTCAAGTTTATACACACATGGATACTGCGATTTATATCTACAATATACATACTTAATACTATATATATATATATATCATTTCCCATAAAATATTATGTATAAAATATTTATATACAACATGTAAGTAATTCGAAAATATTAGTTATAATATACAAAATAAAATTTTTAAAGTATCATATAAGATTTTGACTGAGTCCATATTTAAATTTGAATTTTAAATAAATATCTTATTTGACTTGGTAAACAAAATTTATATTAAAACAAACTCTAAAATCCTAATTCAAAATTTGATAAATATCTTAAAATTTGACTTTGTATTAATTTATAAAATAAAAATATATGAATTAAAATTTATAATATATCTCTAAAATGATTTTGCTAATGAATACATGATATACATATAATTTTTAAACATTTCATATAAATAAATATTATGACATATATATGATATAATTTGGGCAAAAAATGTTATTTTTATATAACTTCCAAAAGCATTTATTATTACATATATATATATATTATATATATGTATTTATATATATATATATATATATATTTATTTATTTATATATAAATAGTTTTACTATGATGTAAAATATTTAAAATATATATTATAAATATATTCAATTGTATTAATTTTTAATGATGAAACATAATTTATACTAATGTAAAAATAAATATGTGTAATTGCACTCGAATTTTAGTATATATACAAATGAATAAATTAATAATAATGCTTTAAAAAAATTATATTTTGCAATAAAAAAGTATTTATATATTTAAAATTATTAAGGCCAAAAATATTTTATATGTATATTATATTATATATATATATATATATATATATATATTCATGCAATAGACATCACATGTAGATGTAAATAAGGATATACCTAAAGATTCATTGCCATGGATTCATACTTTGATCTAATTTCTCTCCTAGAATTTTCAAATCTGCACCACTATAACAAATAGAAAACGTGCCACCATCGGATATAACCATAATTAATTGAATGGATGTGAATAGAGCTGGAAAAGTGGGTTTATTGTGCTAGTATTTTCGACCAAGAATAGAAGAGGGATAAGAAAAAGGTATGTCAAAAGGGGGAGGCTTATTTTCCAATTTATAACGAGGTTTAGAGAAAGAATCTCCACGTTTCTCTTCTACCAATTCAAAACCAAGACCTCCTCCATGCTCCTCTTATTAGGCCTACCATAGAATCAATCCTAAATGGACTAAAATATCCATTAATCCACTAGAAATTTATGTAATTTAAATCCAATATATATATATATATCGATATCATATATCGATACGTACATATATAACTTCTATATACGCACTCAATTAATTACTAACAGCATCCTAAACAATTCTAGAGGCCACTCCATTTACTAAACACGCTGCATAAATAAATACAATAATAATTGATATTACACAAATATTAATCAATTTAATTAGTTTATAATTATTCTAAACCAATTAATCAGGCAGCTTCCAAAGACTAAATAGATTCGGTTATGCAACTAATGTATGTGAGTTTAGCCAGCGGTTAATATTCTAATAATTCAAATACTAATGTTTAGATGTCATCTTAGCTGGTGGTGTCGTAGTTTGACCTAATCCACTGCTTATAGATCTCGTTGGTAAAGTCTAATTTTACAAAATGTTGTTTTATATTGTGATAATTTTCTCATGATTACAACTCATTGTAATTATTATCACAAAACATATCATGTAAGATTTTTTTTATTCAATATACTCAAATTAATTATTTAATTAATATGTCATAACGTAACAAGTATAAAATAGAAAACAAAAACCTCTTATTTAGAATTAGATTTTATTACAGAGTTAATAATTCATAATAAATTACAGAAGTTCTCCTGGGGTATACTCCTACCTCTCTCAACAAGGTGTAGTTTAATAAAGATTTGAAATTGGATTTCGCCTAAATAATCTATAGGCGACCGAACATGTGCTCGATATTGTACTTAAACAAAAATATGTGCATGATTCAGTATTAATTTTTTTAGTATTAACCAAGGACCTAACTCACACCTTAGAGTTAACATAACTGCGTTGTTAGCTAATTTCTAACTTTGACTAATTTAAAATAATTTATAAATGTTATAAATTAAAAGTTAAATTAATGAAGATGTTGTACTTAATTTATGGCATTTTAGTTATTTATTAGAATTCTTATAATTGATTGAAACATTGTATAATAATTATATACTGATTTTGTTAGACATGGACTTTAATAAATTAATTAAATAATTAATTTAAATATTAAACTAATTGGGCGTGAAGTCTGAAGCCCAAACTTAAACCTTTTCCCTTTTCCTTTGTTAATATAATGGTCACATTACATTAATTAATGCTACTATTTACAATTAATTACAATTTAAATGAATGTCACTGGTTATAATTCCAATCAACATCCTTAATTGATATTCTATACACACATGTGTGTGTTTATTTATATTAATTTAAATGAATGATAGTGGATTGTTAAGTCACTCTGTAAATCTGCAATCGACAGTCTCGAGTGATTGTATCTTAAATTCTGAAAGCAACAAAGGTGCAAGTTCCATTGACAACGGTTTCTCGAATGTTGTTTGGATGGATTGGTCTGAAAAACTTGGAAATTTGGATTTCGAATTGATGGAACGAGATGTTATCGTTAATGGCAGCAGCAAGTCTGAGGATTACATTGTCTATGGTCTTAAGAATTTTGTTGTAAACACAATGTCGGATGAGATAAAATGTTTTGTCAAAGGATCAGATGTTTCATCTGTGGATATCTCATATGAGATTGTTTTTCCAGAAATGAGAAGTGTTTCAGAAATGCACCATGGGGACATTTCCACTGTAAGTTACTATAATGATGCTTATTCTATCACTTTGGGTAATTTTTTGGATTGGGATATCATTCTTTCTGATGATGATGATAATATAATGAAGGAGGAGGCTTTCGTTTGTATTGATAAAATGTTAAATGTTGGGAAAGAAATGAGCATGTGTATGTATGGCAAAGTTACAACCGACATGCACATAGTATCAAATAGGCTTGATTATCTAAGTTCGAATTTATCAGTAGGTGTTCTAGCGTTGGATTTTGCTGATAATGAGGATGGTGTAGGTGGTGTTTTAAATGAGACCGTAGTTCCTAAGGATTCAATTGAAGAATCAACCATTGGGGATGGGAATGTTAGGTTGGAGAAGTTGTATTCAGTTGGACTGAAGCAGGTTAATACTATGGTTATAAATAAGGCAGAAAAGAAACAATATCTGGAGCAGGGACCTTCGAATTGTTTGGGTGAATTGGTCATAGTGGGATAGGTAGAAAAGAGAGGCCATTCTAATAAGCAAGTTAGTGATGAATGTTTGGTTACCATGAAAAAAGATAGTGATAGTAGGATTGGCAGATATACAGCTCTTGTTCTTCTTTATCGAGGAGAGGTAGGCAAAAGACTTCAGCGAAGGCTAGTGGTTCGGTTCGACGAAGTGCCAGGATTCGATGTAGTGGAACTCAGTCTTCGAAAGCGACTGTATCTGCTTTTTGTAAAGAAGTGAGCGGTTCAAAAGGTGATTGTTCAGTAGATCAAGTTGCAAGTGGTTTGGAGAGCAATTTTATTGTTAGCAATGTGAGTGAAGATATGGAGAATTCCAAATTACAGCAATCTGATAGAGCGGTCTATTATTGTACTAGCGGGTTCAAATTTGTTATGTATTGTTTTCTTGCGGCTTATGGTAGATTTCCTCGTTCTCCTGCCCATGCTAAAGAGTTACTTCGTGAAGCCAAATTAAGGAGAAGAAATTGTAAGATATTTTCAGCTGGAAGTATTAGGAGAAGTCCTCGTTTAAATCGTAAAGTTACTTAGTCTTCTGATTGAGGATTGTCGTTTTATTGGGGGAATTATTGTGTTTTTTGTTGTTTTGGAGTTTGTATATGGTTTGTGTAGATGTTGTATTTTGTGATGTTTCAGCTTTGTTGTGGAGGTTGCATTTGCAGTTGTGGAAAAATTTTCAGTTGGCTGCTGCTCTTTAGGTGTCGCTCTTGACCGAAGTTCAGATTGGAGTTGTCTCTTTAGGGTTGGTTTTTAAGTTTTTTAGAAGTTTTGGTGGGTTTATTTTCTTTTTTCCTTTGTACGGGGGTTTCTTTTGCTACCTGCCAGGCTTGTTGGCAGCTCCTTTCTATTGTTGCTATATATATGTGCATGTGTGCTCTCCTCTCCTGTAGAGGACCACACAGTTTTCTCAAAAAAATAAAAATAGAAACCATATCCCTTACCAATTAGTTGGTATTAAACTTTCCAAATTTAAACTGATTCCATTAATTAGCATCGTGCGTGTGAGTCTGTGTGTGTGTAATTAACTTTGTGAAAAATCCTGGATTTATATTCAAACGTATATATGTGTGTATTAATTTAAAACCTTATTCTTTACCGTTAATTGAGCAATCAAGTACTTTAATTGATTGGTATTAACATTTTTAAATTCAATAACCAAACTTACCCTTATTCTTTACTGATAAAGAAATAGCATACCTTACCTTTTCTTTATGAAATGCTTTCCTTCGATGAATACATTCTTATCTTTCCTTTCAAAATATGTAACGTTTATTTTATTAAATGTCTTCTTTTGATACATATATGGTTACGTTATCTTTCTTTTACAATAACCGTTACTTTCGTATATCGTTATCTTCACTTTTCAAATGCATATAAAAGTAGATACATTCTTTTCTTTTTAAATATATTATTACATCCCTTTTTTAATATATTCAACGTATCCTTTAAATTAACTACAACATTAATTTCATCATTATTGCTTTCCCCTTGAAGCGTTTTCACATTTATGCATGTAAATATTTTTCGTTCTTTTCTTTTAAATGCACACATGCCATTGTACCTTTTTTAGAGTAATTCATATGTATTCAACTTGTTTCTTAACAGATAATATTTTCTTTGTTCCTATATTAATTCTTAAACTTAACTTCAAAATAGACGCAAAACACGAAATTCGTGCTACGGTAAACGTTCCGTATTTTCTTCATATGATATTCATTTCTAACATTTTATATATAAATTTGGACTAGAAAAATCTATTTAACACAACGAAAAAGTCAGATTCGCCAAATTCCTTCATTTGTAGAAATTTACGGTTTTGTCTATTTATGTGAAATTACATTTTTATCCTTGTTAATATTTAATTTTTTCATTAAAATTTCTGAAGTGTTACAGGTCAACCATTCTCTGATAAGATGGTGAAGAAGAAGGTAGAGCTCACACCTAATGTCCTCAGATGTCAAGAAACGAACCCCTTTGGGGAAAGTGGATGCGATCAGAGTGGGTTGGAACACTAATCAAAAGCCTGAAATGGTGAAAGGGACCCTCAATTGTACTCACGTCTTGAATGAACAAGGCCAGGCTATTAAAAAGTTAATAATCCTAACCAAAGGGCAAGGAAGATCATCAGAATTCATGGTCAAATAAAAAAGAAACAAAATGAAATGAGTGGAAAGAAGAAAAGACATATCGAAAGTCCCTTAATTGTACTAATAAACCAATCATATAAACCAACATAAGAATTCAATCAAATAACTCAAAGCGTAATGTAGAAAAAAGGTAGAAATAAATGACATCAAACCATGAAAACTTCAAAAGAAAATATGAAAGTAAATAAGAATTTTTACTTACGGTTGGTAGCAAAACTGAAAATCAAGAGTTAATTGGAGGAATGGCGTTATGCCTCGATTAGGATCTAAAAGCGAGTGAAAAATATTAAAGTAGGAATGTATAGAATTATATAGCTTCACCAGAATGATCTCGGTCTTAGAATTCAATCGATGCAAAAAGAAAATCGTTAGATAGGAATGATGTGAAAACGAAGTCACGAAAAATGAAGCATTTTTTTGGGATATAGAACAATTCATCAGTCAACGGTAAGAAAAACTAACCAACCACATTGAAACACGTGGAAATGGCAGTAACAACGAAACAGCTGATTGGATCTTTTTTCAAAAATAAAGAAAATTAAAATAAATTATAATGACAATACAAAGACAAAACTGAGATAGATTATCCATTAGTGTAGACTTGAAAAGCGAGTGTTACACTCGTTTTTCTCCTATACAAGTTTCAATGCAGATCCAAGTGCATAGAGTTACAGGTCAGCGCAAAGTAGTAAGAAAAACAAAAGAGGTTGCATCTCTAGAAAGGGAATTACACACATTCCAAAAATACAACATGCAAACCCTAACACACACCCCTGCAAAAGTTGTGCGGCCCACATTCAGTGCACAACCATCAACACAATAGTAAACCATAAGCAGTGAACCCAAATAAAACCTGATCAACAAGAGACTGCGTTTTCAAAGCTTAGTTGAATTATGTCACCAAAAGCATGATCAAACCTTGAAGATATAGCATAATCAAACTGCGAAGACATAGTAAAGATAGATTGAAGATAAACTACACTACCAAAAGCACAACCGAACCACGAAGACGTAATAAAATAGACTATGTTGCCAAAAGCATAATCGAACTACGATGTCGAGATAAAATTTGATTGTGCCTCTTTAGCCCAAGTAAACTACATCCCAAATGAACCGCGCAACTATGGGTAGAGTGATGCTAAAACATGGTACCAAAGCAAAACACCACATACTGCGTCAACATTGGTCAAACACAAAGTTACGCATGACCTTGGCCTAAAACACAATTTTTTAAAATTCAAAGTTGGCAACAAAGGTCAAATTCTCCCGCCTAAAGCAAATTCGGCCGGCTCTATCCACATCAGCAATCCGTAGACATTTAACAAAGCTTATGGATGAAGGACATGCGGCACGATCTAGTGATGGAGGAAGCAACAATTCACATGACATCGTATTTGCTATAAAAATGAAGGTACCGTAATAAGAAAAGGAGATCGAATTTTGATTGTCCATGAATGTATGATGTAAAAAATTATATTCTCTGTCATTAGAATCCAAAAACTTGAATTAGAAAAGAATTAAATGTGAAAGGAATTAACCTGCACACGTAGGAATCCTTAACATCTGAACCAAGTAAATTTTTGTGTTTTCTATTTATCAGCTTGTATTTCCTTGTTTTCTATGTTAGATTCTGTTTGGATTTTATTGAACTTCTTGTTGAAATTAGACTTGACATTTTAACATATAGATACGAAATTCATAATTCATAAACTTGATAATTCATAAATACGAAAACGTTAAGCACCGTAATTACATCAAATTTAGGTTGATACTGGAAGAACGAAAACTCTCACAAACGTATTTGGAAACTCCTTATAAGCATTCAAAACTACTTACAAACAACTTATTTCAATTTTAATTTTTGATAACTTCTACAAAGTAACTTGCAAAAAAAGCTAATAAGTAAATATTCAAGAAGTAATTACTTGTTTCTTATGACTTATGAAACAATTTTAATCAAATATTTTTAATTAAAAGTCAAATTACATACAAATATTTCTATTGATAAGCTATTATTTAAAATTATTTATAAATTACTATTCAAACCTCCTTTCGGTAAGCTTCAAAATAAGGGGTTATTAAACGTGCGCATAAAAATTATATCCATATGATATGATGTTTTGTTGATTTATCTCATACATGAGCTTCTGACATAAGCCTGAAACAAAAGCAAGTACTTGATATTAATACATAATGTTATGTTCAACTCATCTGATTGACTCCATTGCAACTAAAATCACTCAGACATCGGAGAAGGCGAAGAAGCCAAAGGCTCATCTATCACCAAGTTTGTTGACGCAAATATCGGATTGGCTCCCAACCTCAAATTTAAACTTTCTAAAATTTCCGCTATCGTCTTCTTGAATTCCCCTTCATGCAGAATCTTGTCTGTGTTGATATTGAACATTTCAATTGTTTCATTTACTACAGCATCGACCTGTAAATTTTCACAAATTTTAGTAGAAGACCACCAGAACACAAACCAGTTTATTTAATCCTGTTTGAATAATCTTAAAATTATGAATTTTCTAAATCTGAGAAGTAAATTATATTAATTCATAAAATTGCAGGCCTGCGCCAACTTAATTAACATTTTCATTCTTCCTTAAGCATCTCCGACAGCTATGATTTGCTGAAAAATGAAAAAAATGAAAAGAAAAAAAAATTCCTTTTTTTTTATTTTTCACGCTCCAATGGCATTGGTTTGAACGGAGGATTGGGGAAAAGTGGAGGTTTTAACTAATTTTTCCTGAGCGTGAGTTCCTAACTAGTTTTTCTGAAAACCGTTTAGGAAAATGGGCTTTTTGAAATCCATTTAAACAGGTAATTCGTTTATGAATACATGGTTTTTGACACCGTTTAGTTTTATAAATGATTTTCTGAACATCGTCTACTAAAAATTTTAGAAAATAAAAATGATCAATACCACTCACTCGGCTAATGAAAGAGTGATAAATTGATGTTTTTGCTCTTAGCAAAAAGAAAAAAGAAACCTCTTCATCAAGAACAGGAGTTTTAAAGTAAGAATGTTATAATAAAAACAAATTGAATTGGAACTAGACAAACATTCAGGTACTCTTAATTTATTTTTGTGTTGCCTAAGAAAACTTTTACCTGGCTACAGGTTCCATAGGCAGGGAGTTCAGCAGCACTAGCCAGTTTATCAACTGCTAAATGAATGTACTCTTTACTCAGTTTCAAACATTGATCTTTTGCTAATTCTCTCCATATCAAATCCAGCAACTGCACCAAATAAACTCACAGCATGTAAATGTTCAATTATACTCGCATCAAATTTCATATTTTAAATTATAAGATTACAAAACTCTCTCCAATCAAACCTTATTCAATTCGAACTTGTTGGACAACAGTCTTCTTATGCCACTTCCATCATATGTGTTTTCAGTGTGGGCAACAATGACAGGGTGTTCATGAAGGCGCTGAATGATGATGTTAACTAATTTCTTGAATTCTTCAAGAAAAGCTTCTTGATTAAGTAACTGATCAAATTTTACAGAAAAGGATTGCAGAGATGGTTCTGTGATGTTTGCATATACCTATAGACAAAAAAATACAATTATATATCCAGTTATTGCAGTTTTGATTGAAAATTTATCTTACATAGAGTCTGTACCATATGAAAATTGTATGAATATGTGTGAAAAGAAGAATACCCAGGGATCAGTAGAAGGCGGCATTCCTAGATCAACTGAGAGATGATCCAAAGCCATAGTGAAACATTTGTGTAATGAATCATATGATTGATCTAATCTGGAAAATATGGCTTTTGCTTCTGTTTCAAATTGCGCGCTTTCGATGAATTCTTTGAGGTCTTCACCATCCATTCTTAGAATCAATACAGGATCTTTCTTGAACTCATTTGCCATGCTCAACGGGATGCCTAGTGCATAAAATTAAAATTTGAATGCAAAAATAATCCTTTACATTTGAAGACATTTGATATAGGTTATGCCAAAAATGGAAGGAATTATAATTAATTGGTAACTTGTGTAATATTTTGGTAAATAGGCGACAGTGGCATATATTATAGTTTGTATGTGTGCAATGAACTATTAAATATCTTATATAAATCAACATGAACAGAACTAAATGTTATAAAATCACCTGATTATAGAATGCTGAAACTATCACAGATGGCTAAAACATTACAACTGCAAGCTTGTTATAGGCGCATAATCCATCTACAACTGCAAAACCATACGTATTTATGAGAGGCAAGAAAAATGATCGTTATTGATGCTTTAGGGACTTTCTGATATAAAGTGAAAACCTCAGTGTGTGCTTCTCGTGTGCAATGTTCTTTTCCTTTTTAACTTTAAGGCAAGTAACCAAAAATGGAGGCAAATGTCGAAATTCATGCACAGGAAACCTGAATCCATATGTTTTAATTCTCTCGTTTCCACAATCAAAATGCAGTAGACCTGAAAAACTGGATTATACATCCATATCCTAAAATCCTTCAAATCAACCTGCAAATAAGATAAAGTCGACCCATGCCAATATTTGTAAAACCATGTCATTAACTTCCACTTTCCAACTGTAAAACTTCAGCTAATACATGTGAACACCAAAAATTACACAAAACATCAAGCATGTATACAAATCAATAACATATCCACCGCAACAATTCAACACTTTGTCTAGAACATTGTTATTAGTATGACAAAATATTAGTAAAAAAAAATTTCAAATTAAATAGCACTCTAATAAATAATAAGATAGTAGCATCAATCAAGTTTTACTCGTACACATCATGTATCACAGATGTTCACATAAAAACATCAACAAACCTCCGTATATTCGCTTCCAGTAAACAAATTATGTTCAAATCAATCAACAATCATCAAAATACCATCATTGTTCATCTACGGCCCAAATATTTTGGCCTGTAAGGCCCACGCAAATCCCGAACTTGCCCAGGACCATGATTACTATAGTTCCCATCATCATCTCCGCCGTCAATATTACGGGTAATAACAATCCGCTTCTGCTCTAACCTTACTCTCCTTCCACTACCATTCGACTCTGAGTGACTACTACTAGTACCCTCTTCTTCTTCATCATAGTCATCTGCTTGCTTTCTAATATCATGATACAGTGACCTAGGATTGGAATCATATTGTCTGCGAGTCGAATCTCTTAATCGCCTCGTAGTACTGTTATCGACTGGTGCAGATTGGGCTATTATAGTTTGTCGTGGTCTCATTAAAGGTGTGCTTTCATGGTTGTACTGCTGAGAGTGGGTCTCGCTAGGTCTTCTTCCTCTCGGGTATGTGTTTCCTCTTCTTCGCATTTGCATGTTGCTGCTACTGTTGCCGTTGTTTACTTGAGGTTGATTGGTTGATTGGGACTCGACTGTAAGTGGCTGAATATTCTGAAGATCAGGTTCGGGGATGAAGTCTTTTGGATGCTTTGCTTTGTCCATTTTTCTGAATGTTATTGATATTCTGCACATTGAAACAAGTAAAACAGAAAGAATGCACTGTTAAACTTAGCACAGCTATGAAGCGGTTGCTTTGCATCTAGAAAAAATTAAGACCAGGATTACCTTTTGGCAGGAACAGCAGGAACACAATGCTTGGCTACATCTGCTCCATTTCCATATATTACAAGCACAGACCTAAACATAACAGCACAGAATATATGATGGTATAATGGCGGATGCATCAATGAGAATATTATGTATATGAGTTCCGTGCAGATACATAAAGTTTGAGTTGGCTGCAATGTGTAAGTGTAAGTATATAGGTAACCAAAGCCATATGCAAAAAATATGTCAATACATCAGTGAACCTAAACATAATTTAGCATGGAATAAAAATAGATATTTTGTTGGCAGGATTCATTATTTCTAACTAAGGTAACACCATGCAAACATATGACCAAGTCACCAGTTCCTGAAAATTTGGGTGATATTGATTAAAAGATATTACTTGGCTATGTTACCAATTTCTAACTGAGTATGCGTTTTTGCACCATGAAAAAGAGTTTTGAAAGGAGAATGATAATTTGCATTTATTTTATTATTAGTATACATTGTTACCATAGATTTTATTAGTTTTTAAGTATTTTTAAACTAGTGTTATGAATTGAATTATAATTATTAAATTAGAAATAAATGTGAAAATTGCAAGAATAAAAAAGCGAACGTGTGGGGAAAAAAAGGTATGTTATGATTGAAAAAATAAAATGATACAATCAACTAAAAAAAACATGCAAAGAAATACAAAAAAGATATCATTTCTTAACAGTGAACGACTTCATAAGTTATTGGCACCGAATGTTGCGTGGCATATGCTATCTAAACCTCCAACCAGCATCTGGAAGTATCATCGGTCAGAAACAATTCTTTTTACCATAATAAATGTTAACAACATCAATTTCTCTAATTTACTTCAATACAATCGAGTAGCAAAAACGATGTACGCTGAAGACAATCCAGTAGAGTTGACACTATTTGCATTAACTGTAGGATCTGGACTTGGAGTAGGCTTTGGACTATCCGTTCGGAATGAGATTTCTTCATTTGCCTCTCATATATCAGACTGACAATGTGATTTAGCTTCCTGTCAGCCTAGCCACAACGTCTTCTATGACCCAAGTATGACCTTTAGCACCGAAAGATGGGCCAAGATTCATTCAAGGTGCCGGATTAACGAATGATCCTAAATATAGAGTAAGTTGTGTAAGCTGTGAAGGTTTGTTCTTCGGGAAGGGTAAAACGCATCAAATCCCTAGGTTTGACCAAATGGAGTTTGGTTAGTCTGGGAATGGGAAGGAGATCATTGTGACTCATCTTGTGTAGCACTGAACGTGAACACACCCTCCCCAGCTGCATGCGTTGCAGTGAAATATAATTTACAATATTACGCATTTTCCATTAGTTCTCTTTCGTACTAAAAAATGCAAGTTCACTCAAACTTCAAAAAACAAAAACGAAATGACATAATTTTGGTGAACAATTCGCGGAAAAATAATATAACGCGAAAAATTCTTACCTTCACACGATTGAATCACCATTCCTCGCTACCGAATACGGTTCCTCTCACACAATCCCACACTCAACGCATGTTCTATTGCATATAGAAACCCCTTTTTTTGACTACATCGTACTTGCTCGTTGATCACCATTGGTTCTCCAAGAATGTTTTGTAAAGTTCAATTTATCATCGCTGTATTTTTGTGCAACCTTTTCTTGTTAGCTCCAGGGTAACCTTATACGTCGGTTGCACATTGTAAGAAAAGAAGAGCAGCTTGCTAAAAGCAGTTTTTTGGTCTTTTACGTGTTGGTTTATTCGACATTTTACATTTGGTAAATGAACATGGGTAGCAGTAGAAATGATGGTGGTAGTGTGGAGTATAAGGAGTAAAATTTACAAAATTCTCTTTATATTACAAAAAAAAAACCGCCTACCACATCAAAAGCTAACAAACCAAAATTTTGTGTACCCTATTCCAACTTTCTAATGCATCAGACGGGTCTAATGCCAGAACGAGGTAAAACCAGAGAATGCACCCTCGGACTGTTATATATTATGGTCTGTAGGTAATAAATGTTAAATCAGTAGACAATAAACTAACCGGCCATTATTGTACTATAGCTGAATAAAAGCAAGCAAAAAAAAAAGGGCTGAAGCTAGACTGAACACTGTACGGTCTCTTGTTTTTTCTCTCTCTTTTATGTTTATTTTTTCTCTCTCCTTTTCTTCATTTTTCCCTCTGTCGACTTCTGCACAAGTATTAATGGTTGCTCTAAAATGCAGCAACTTGTTTCAATTTATTGTGGATTTCTCTATTTCTACCACAATTTCTTTTAAATTTATCAAACAACAATTTTTCCTTCAAATTCCACCCGAAACCCAAAATTTCAACAAATCTTGAACTGCCCTCCACCGAAATCGATCCTAAATGACTGGAACATCGATATTCCAGCTAAAATCTTACACCATGATAAATACTTCAATATAGGAAAAAGAAACTTATTGTGCCAATAATCAGTAGTTCAATTACGATCTTTCACATTGTGATCAAAGGTCGTAGAATTGATGCCCTGAGTCACCAATTACTAGTTGTGGAAATTAGAGACATGCCTTATTTTCAAATTTATTTCACTTCCATTCCTTCTCTAAAACAAGTTTCACGAAGCATTGTATAATGATTTCCGCCGAAAATTTGCAATTTTTAGTGCAAATATTTGCAAAAAAAACTTCCAAATTTTCCTAAAATAATCACACCATTTTTGGAAAGAGGCGAAAGTCTATTCTGAAATTTATAGAAGGGTTGACAAAACTTCCTTTATTACTACTCAATAAAAGGGAGAAAGCAAGAGAGAGAAACTGAACGCACTTACCCGACTGGTAAAGGAATTGCTGTTGACCCACTAAACTCTCCTGCCCCTTCAACCACCAATCTGCTTCCAAAAACTATGTTACATTCGCTCAGAAAAGAAACAGTGCAGAATGGACGAACAAAATCATGACTATCAATATGTGGTGGAATGCAATCTCCTGCTTCATATATATTGACAATACAACTATCGGGTATGCAAGAAGTTGGCAGCACATGCCATCGAACCAATCTCTTAATTATAACCTTGAAAAGAGATGGAATAGGATCAGGAGCAACAGCATGTAGTATGCCTGGAGGGTTTCCTTCCTTGTCCTGGAAATTAAATATCATCCATTATTAACCAAAATCAAATGTTAAACATGAATGCTTATATATGTAATCTTGAAAACATGGATATTGTTCTTAGCAAGAGTAAACTAGACAGGAGTTTATGCTATTAATACCATAAAGAATGAAATTATAAATGCTTATATATGTAATCCTGAAAACATGAATATTGTTCTTAGCAAGAGTAAACTAGACAGGAGTTTATGCTATTAACACCATACAGAATGAAATTCAAATCCCAAGATGATATACCGTGGCATAGTTATAACAGCATCCAAATTGAATTGTTACACGTCCTTTTCCTCGCATCCATTTCTGTGGTTCTGAATATGTGCGCTCTGTAGTTGGAAGTATTAACATATTTTGTAAGACTTTGGATAAGAATTTGGACAGAATTATTCAGACTTATAGGAATTCAAACATGGTTGTCAGGTAAATATATATGTGGTATTGTTACCTGAGGTTAAATGTAAGTCAATATATTAAAATAACAACCTTACGGCATAAATAACCCAGAAGATTATGAAAGATTAAACTACCAAGACAGAAAATGTAAAAGCTGAAGCCTCAAATTTTCAGAATTTTTTTGTTTAAATCAAAGTGCTAGTAGCTTGTCCAGGACACATAAACTTTATCCAGCTACTATTAAAATTATACAAGAGGGGGATATAATCCTATCAAATTGTTCATAAATTATTGCAAGCATGTAGGTAACCAATTATCTTAAGCTTAACGTTATCGTTCATATTCAAGTTAATGTTTAACTAAATTTATAAAGTGGAAATTAGGAAACTTATTTGTTTTACATCCTTTCCCTTTAGAGACTATTTTCTACATTCCTCTTTTTGAGTTCTTTCTTTTTTACTTCTTTCGTTTTCAAATTTAAAAGCTGGCACTCCGACGTGTATTACGGCGGTTATGACTTATGGACATATATTCTAAGAGCGCATGTTAAGATTAGTAAAATTATTCAAATACACCCCTGAATTTCACCTATTAAAAAAATAGTATGTAATTTATAAAAGAAAATTGGGAGGGACTTAATGCTAATTTTTTATAATCATAAGGATGTATGTCTAAATTTCTCATTTATAAACTTATATAGCATTTTGTTTTCTATATGTTTCAAGTTGGTAACAGTCTACGGCTAATCTTTACAAATTTTCTCACATATGAATATATGAATATATGAGTGTCATCTTAAACTTTTTTTCTTACATTTTACTTTGTTTTTTATATTGACAAAATAATGCTAGGAGTCATAATAGTCCTGCTTTAGAGATATCGAAGGAATCACGAAAAAAGATACAAAAATTGACCAACCATAAATATGCAAATGTTTGCTAGTGCTACCAAGTTTACACATTTGAACATTCTCCTAAGTTAAAGTTGGTACTCACAGGTCGATTACACAGATGAAAGAGAAACAAAGAGTGGTTTCTACCAAATATCAACAAAAAATAGAAAAGGACAAAGTTCCTTGATCAAAATTGTACCCAAAAAAATAATAAAAATTAAAAGAGTTGACAGTATTACGTAAAGAAAACAGATATAGTGTTTCGTCTATAATTTGTACAGCTCAACAATAATATCTATTATTAGTACAGTTGGTTGCAAAATAATCAGCAGTGTAAATAAAATAATGTGGTCAAATAATAAGAATTTCAAGACAGGTCATCAGAAATGCATTTTACCTCCCAACTCGGATCTCCGCCCTTTCTCCTGCAACTCATAAATAAAATCAACGATTCTCTTCTGCTCAGCTGCACTAAAAACACCAGTATGCAACTCCAATCCATCTAAAATATTAACAATCTTCCCATTTATTTTTTCTAAGCATATAAAATCCTTCTTTCTCCGTACATTCTGAAACCTGATCCTCTCCCTTTGCTCTCTTGATAGCTCTACCTTCTTTTTCTTAGTAGACCCATCTTTGTCTTCTTCGTTGAATCCTGCAGTCTCCTCATCTGATGCCAATGCATCTTCTTGTTGTGCCATATCTGCCCAAGACATTTTAACCTTTGGAGACATAGGGCTGGGATCGGTATCTTGATCTGTTCCCCACCCACTAGGCTCTATTTGGCTATAACTTGAAGGCTCGACTGATGAAAAGGAATGATAAAATCAATTATATAGTCAGAAAATATGTCAATGATACAGAAATGTTTAGACAAATAAAATAGACCTGGTGTTGGAGCACGTGGATCTGTGTCCCGTCCAGGTGGCTCTACATGTTGGTCAGGGCATGGTGAGTCTAGTGAATATACAAAACACAACGATCAGATACAGATGCATTAAAGAAATAAATAACAAACAAGATAGAAACCTATAGTAGGAAATTTCAAATCTTCATTGAAGCTGCCATGCTCTTTATGCTCAATTGAGCTAGAAGGCACCTTCGTTGAATCTACAAATGAGACATCAAACATAAGCCTCCTAAACTGTTCTAAGTAAGCCATACAATATATATTTTAATTGCAGCATATATAATTCTACTTCTAATAATTACTTTTTAACGGAAAGAGGGAGTAAATTAATAATATACCCATGAAGAACAAAAACATATTGGACAAGTTAAAATGTGTTTTGATGAATGAGATAAGTTGCAATTAGTAATATATATACAAGCTAAAGTCGAGTCTAAAGCATGTTTGATTACATGTAGTTGGAGTAACATGCAAACCATACATTACGCAACTCCAATAATCCAGCTAAGTGGTATGGAAATCCATAGTTCGGTTGCCTACTTTTGCAATTGTTTTAAAAGCATAATACATACCACCACATTTCCATTTACAATATTACGCAGAATTGACATTTGAGCAATCAACATAGTTGAAAGAGTCATGGGACATACTACTGGATTGCAACTGTGTAATACCTCAGAGAAAATAAGAGAAATATGGAGCTAAAGTGTAATGCCTCTTCAAATATTTTTTTCTTCCTATTTAATCTATGTCCCTCCTACTCCTAACCCATCATTAGTGATTAACAACTATCTTTCTTTTACATAAGCTTTACTGAACATGTTACACGTTTAGGGGATTTATATATGGTCTCAATTAGCTTGAGATGTCTTGGTATATGAATAGTAAAACATTGATTACACATGAATTGACATTTGAGCAATCAACATAGTTGAAAGAGTCATGGAACATAATATTAGATTGCAACTGTGTGATACCTAAGAGAAAATAAGAGAATATGGAGCGAAAGTGTTGTGCCTTTTCAAATATTTTAATTTTTTCTATTTATTCTATGTCCCTCCTACTCCTAACCCATAATTAGTAATTAATCAACTATCTTTTTTTTACATAAGCGTTACCAAACATGATACACATTTAGGGGATTTATATCTGGTCTCAATTAGCTTGGGATGTCTCGGTATATGAATAGTATAAAACATTGATTACACATATCATATTTAGACTTGAGTTTGCATACCATATGTATACCATACATGATCAAGATAGGTAGTTGGTGAGTCATCAACATGGACACCAAAAATAAGCAATTACAGTCTGTGGTGGATGATATAAGCCATTATGTTTGAAGCTGCCTTTTTTGTGATAATTAGCTATGTGCTTAGGACTATAACTTAAAGAGGATCATTAGTAACAACTGCAACAAAACGAGTGCTTTAATGTTTACCATTTGCTAAACTAAAAACAAGTAAAGTTGGGGCGGACCATCAGCACATATCTGGCACTAAGGAGGGCTCTACACAAAGAAATTGAAATATAGGTAAAATGCAACCTAAAAAAATTGAAAAGCGAATTCATGTGTGATGGAATAATAATTACTTTAAGCGATTTACTAATTAAATCCAATATACAGAACAGAACAGAACATTTCACCAAATAAACAACGTATGCATATTAACGTATTTGAAAAGGATATAACCCGTGCATGTAATGAGTGAATTCAGATCTGCATCTCAAAAATGGTCATAACATTCCGATTACATCTAATAAACAGTATCATCTACTGAAAATTTTGGAAAGGAAAATTAATAGTATAAGACTGAGAAGAGCACAGATACAAACCTGGTTGAAGAGTTTTGATGCGACCGGTTAGGGTTTGACAGCAACTATCGCAAAGATCTGGCGTGAGGAACGGAAGCCAGTTCGTGAGGAACTCGCCAGCGATCTCGAGATCTCTGGCGGTGTACTTAGAGATGAATGAATCCACCATGGCCGTAAGATATGAAATTTTGCTCGATGGATAGTCTTTGGAAATAAGTGGCTTTTTGCGGAAGTGATCCGTAGTCCCATTTTCCCTGTCACCACCCCAAAAACCACCGATTTAATCACAAAAACTAACTTTTGTTTTTGGAGTAGTCGGTAAGTAGTCGGTAATTTTACTAATATATCAACATGTGTATATTATTTTGTTATGATAATCGCATGCATGCTTTGACGGCCACTTATAAATTTTAGAAACAATAATATAAATGAAAAAGAATTATAAGACGAGAGATCTATAAAAAATTTCTAGAAACAAGGAATGTAAAATAAATAAGTTTTAAAAACAAGGACGTGTCTCTAATTTTCACTTATCTATTAAATAATAGTAAAGTGGAACAATTTTAGACTTTTTTATTAATTTTAGGAGTTTTCTTCATTCTTCTTAATCCTCTCGAGATATTTTGTTTTCAAAATTTTATAATTTATCATTTTAAAATTATTCTACTAAATTTCTTACACCATTTTACATTCAAAACCAATTTTTTCAACAAAATTTACAATTATTACAAATCTCTTCACACTCCTGTTTTAATATTTTACATTCAAGCCTAAAAATTTAAATTAACTACATAATTCAAAATTTAAAACGCTTGGTAAACTCAGCAAATATTTAATCCTAAAAGACGATAATTTCAATGCATATACCTTAGTCGCATCAACAAATTGATAAAATTAATTTTTCAGTTAGTTACAAAACATATAAATTATATACATTAAAAATAATAATAAATTTATTTTATAATTCGTTTGTCTAAATGCAGTTATGTATTGCACTAAAAATTTCTATTTTTAACTTCAAATACCTACATTTTAAATTTTCTACAATTACTTACAAACTCCTCTCAATTATCTACTAATATTTTATATTAAAGTCCATATATTTAACTAATTTTGTAATCTTAAATCCAAGGTATTTAAATTGATTCACTTAACTAATATTCATTAATTCATCTAACAAACCCTAAAAAACAATTAAATATATATACAGTACTTGTATATATGAGCAAAAATGATATAATTATCTTTTTTAATTTCGATATAAAGACATATAAATCACATAATATAAAATGTATACATAAATAATAACATTTTTTTTATTTATAGTTCATTTATCTTAAAAAAATTATCATATATTGCATAACTAAATTTCGTTGTTAACAACCTTTAAAGGATAAATTTATATATTTTTTTAAATTGCAATGTGAACGCATGTATTACACCGTAAAAATTATGTTATACAAAATTATCTTTTAACATGATATTAAACCTTACCGAATTCATAGCTCAACTAATGCTACATAACAATTATTTTGCAATTATCAAAATTATAAACATGACCCCCTTACACCAAAATGAAATCCATGGTTGGTAGCAAAGTTAAAATTGTTTAATAATCAAAATCTCAAATAATGGATTATGATTCACATATAGATAAGCTAGCCATAAGATGCTCCTCTCATCTACAATTACGTACAGCACTATTCTCAATTTTCTCCTACTTTTTTACATTCAATTCCTTATAAATTATTTAAATAAATTCAATTATGTAATATATTCATTAATTCATTTGTAAATCCTAAAAAACAATCTAATATATATGCAACATTCATATTAATAGAAGTGGTAAAGTTTGTTTTTTCATTCATATATTAAAAATATGCATATATAATAATACATATTTGAGTTAGAAAATTAATTCTCACATAGATATATAATTAGCAAAGTCTGAACCTTCAACCTTACATCCGAGCGTTCTATGTCATTTTAATTCGAAATTCATCTATCTCAATAAATTGATAATGTACTGCATAATAAAATTCTTGTTTTTAACAATAATTAAAATATAGATATCATTTTTGCTAACATTACCGTGTGCAACGCACGGATTACACACTTGTTTTTAAATTTAACTTAAATAAATAAGAGGGTTTTTAAAACATCATTCCCTAAGTTTCAGAATGTATGGTGTCATCCTACAAAAAACGCATTCCATCAAACACTACATTAATTATGTTTAACAATTTTATATTTTATTTTATATTTTGGAACGTACTGCAATGACATAAAATCTGAACAACTTTCGAAAATAATTCAATTATGTTTTTCAAAAGCTTAAGAAGAGGTGTTCGGTGAAACTAGCTTTTGAGGAGGTGGTTGTAACATCCTTATTTGAAACCTTAAATGAACGCAAATGATTCTGTAGTCATTATCAAAATTATTTTCAAATAACAAAATGAGATCAATATTTTTTTTCACAACATTAAGTAAACAGAGCAGCTGAATATATTGTCGTGTTCGACATATGAAAATGCTGACACGGATAATTAACCAGTTATAGACCTTAGTTTTATAATAGCAGAATAAAAAACAACTTTTGTTACCTACAAGCCTCATGTTTCTTCTTCGACTTCTTTATTCGTCTTTTCAAAAGTAACATGTTTAATCCTACAAACTCAGTCTACACAAAGAAGTACCCGTGGGTTTATGTGGAATAATAAAAACACGGATCAGAAATAAAGTTTGGTATGAGTGGAACTTTACCGTAGACATACACTTAGTAAGCCACGTTGCTAAAGCATAAAATGAGTTTTCCCCTCACTGATTCATCACAGCAATTACATCATATCGTGTAAACAACCATCGCGGCATGAGCATACATACGGCATCATAAAACATAAGCATACCTTATACTTTGACAGAGTTAGAGATAGGCCCTGGCGGCAATCATGTAATTTGTTACATATATCTAACTCGTCAATCTTGTTCGATATAAAAGGTATTTTCTTTCTATTTTATACTTGATATAATATGTTGTGTTAATTAATTAATTTAATTAAAAGTATATTTGATAGAAAATCCATAAATGTTATGTTTTATGATAGTAGTTACAATGCATTGTAAACATAAGCTATTCATCATAATAAAATAAACGTATTGTTTTAAATATTCATAGTCAAGATGTATCGAGACTGAATATCGATACATCCGTTGAGACTAGAGTACATAACGCTTTCAAAATGTTAGGCAGTGTATTACTCATGGTTGGTGGGGGCACCAATGTATCCGAGGTCCGAAAATAAGCGTTATTGATGCTGCAGTCATCAATAGTATTATTCTCCTGTGACAAGATGAGATCAGTTGACAGTATCATTAACATCAGAAGCACATGAATATGCACATTTCATTAATAATCTCCATATTTATTACATAATCCCAAAACGTTGCACAGGTTCAGATAAAATATAATTATTACAAAATACTCCAAGAGTGACATATGAAGATGCCCCCTTGGTTGATTAGAGTTTACTACTAGACAAATTCAACTTCTGCTATTACATATATTCAAATAAAATGATAACAACACAACGGATATAAATAAACTCCTATATAGCTAGCTCTGTCTCTGCACGTCTTTAGAAGCTTTATTTGTCATACCTAAAACCTAGAAATTCTACCCTTGAACCACTCAATTGAGCACCCGAGAGTTAAAGGGGAAAAACAAAAACTTCGGATCAGAAAAAAAGTTTGGTGTGAATAATAATATGTCATCTCGATAGTAGATATCTAGTGAGACCAAACCGCTGAGCGGAACGGATTTTCCCCTCACTAGTATCTTCTGAAAATATGTCAATCACAATCATGCTTCTGCGTTCATAATAGTTAAATAAACATAAACAATCATGCATACTTGTCAAAAGGGTAAACCTAACCAATTTGTCTCAATGACTTGACCATTTGTATATACTTCGTAGTTTTTACAAGGTAACTACAAACCCGTATGGTTAACTTGGGCCTACCAAATAGGCCAAAATTCTCTAACTTACCGGTAGAAACAAACTGGACTATCCATCCAAACACAATCATCTTAGTGTTAACCTGACTGTTTGTCAATCTCATAGTTTTGCTAGGCTCACCATGAACCTAATGGTTTTGCAGACCAACTAATAACATATCTAAGTTATAGATTCCTTTTGGTGCGTAAACCTACTTTTAGGTTTACCCTTTACAAAGCCCTACACATTGGAATTGTTGGCTTTTGTCAACTAGGGGCTAACAGTTGAAGTATAGGACGCTACTCTACACCATTCCCATTATTTGGCTCTCTATTTTCTAATCGTTGATTCAATTTATCCTATCATAATTTATCTAATGGCGATAAGAACAATAATTTCACTAAAATTCTAGGCTAAATACCCTTATTATTTCCTTGAATACATAATTCTTTATTGATGATTTAACTCTTGAAATCATACTTAAGACAAGGAAATTGTAGCCCTTTATTTTATCTAAAATATTATGTCAAGATACATGCTTTTATAAAATAACTCTTATTAACTTCGAAATTAATTTGAGGTCGTCGTGCCTTTAAAACCTTAGGCTATAAAGCAATACAATAAAACTAATTGTATTAATAAAGCACGGAATTAATATCGCCTACATGGATTATCGCATCCCTTCTATATCGTTATTAGTAAATAGTTCTAATTTAATGAAACACAGGGCCATAAGGCTGATATCATCGCATGGTATAAAATATAAGTTATAAGTTTGCATAGCATAAAGCTTTTAAACTTGCAAATATGGGAATGTCAATATTGATAACCTTCAACATCAATATCATAAAACCATTGATATCAGGCGCTTTAAAATAGTAAGGTCGATATTGATGACTTTTTACATCAATGTTGTAAAGCAGTTGACATTGAACTTATAAAACCGGGCTACTATGTCGCTATAATAATAATGCCGAAATTGTTAATATGCAGCATCATTGCCATTTTATATACTAGCGGCATCACTGCCTAAAGTAATTAATGTCGGAACTATTACTTGCGGCATTGCTGCATTAAGTTGTGACATCAAATAGGAAGCATGCGGCATTATTTAAAACCATGGTGAAAACTTGCAGCATTACTATAGCCGATATAAAATATGCAGCATTGTTGCCATAATACTTTTATCTTGAAAGAAATACTATTACTATAGCCGATATAGCATATGCGACATCACTGGAGTTATAAATATTAATGCCGGTATAGATAAGTGCAGCATTATTGTCTTAAGGAGTGGATAATGAAAATTAGCGGAATCATTAATGTCGACATATATAGGTGCGGCATAAGTAAGCGGCATTGATAGCTATGACATGATGGATGTCGACATTGATTAATAAAGACGTTATAATCTTGTAATTAACATAAAAACTGTTTTATTTCTTTAGAAAGCAGTTTTTTTTCACCAACTCCAATCCTTTGTCAAACTACTATGTGATAATAGACTTCTTTATCAGATTCTTTTCAGAAAACTGCTATAGGTCAGAATTATCATTCCCAGAATAATTTGCAAACCATTAAATTTATATTACTATTTTAATGTAATTATCAAGTCTTTCTAGCCTAATAAATTCATATAAAATCATAAACAATTGGGAAAAATCCCCAAAAGCACAATAAATTGAAATTAACATATTCTTTGACATATAAAATTTTAGGACCAAAAACATTATTTAATTATTTTATATAATTAAAATCTGAAATAAATCATTTTTCTCACTTAGGAAATTCATAAAATATTCATACTTGTTTGAAAAATTATGAAATTAAAAAATCATTTCTAAAATAGTATTATGAACATCATCTCCAAATTTCAAGTCAATTGGATGTCGTAAACTAGGTTTTCACTCTTAAAACCTATTCAATAATTCCATAATAAATCCAATAATTCATCATTCAAGTATATAATCAATCAATTAATCATAACACGATATAATAACAATAATTGATTCGGTTTTCGACATAAAATCGAAATAAACAAGCAATAGTGAGATGGATAGCTATTATTCACCTTAATTAGATAAAGAGATTGAGATTTAATTGCTGATTTGATCCCCCTAAGCTTTATCCTTTGATTTCCTAGCTTTTTCTCTTCTTAGATCTCTAGTAATGGTCGGCCTCTCTTCTCTATTTCGTTTGTATGTAATGTTATGAAATGAGGATAATGAGAGAATAAGGGTTTGAGTTAGGAAATAAGGATCTATTCTTATTTTACCCTTCACATTATTCATCCTTTCTTTCTATAGTTTAATTAATCTTATTAACCAATAATCAAGGCATGATCAATTTAATTATTAATATCATTCTCCTTATATCAATATAATATTTTATTTATTTTATCTAATTAAATATCTTAAATAGTGTTAATCAAAATTAGGGGTGTTACAAACTCCCATTCTCAAAATTAAGGGTGTTACAAACTCCCATTCTTAAATAATTTTGTCCTCGAAATTACGATAATAATAAGGCGCATAACAAACATATAACATAGGTATAAAACGTGCCATCAAAACAGATCAGCATATGTGTCTCTAATCTTGTCCTCTATCTTCCAAGTACAGTCTCTCTCGTCGTCACTCCACTAGGCTTTCACTATTTTGACTTTCTTGTTTCTTAACTTCTTTTCATCACTAGCCACAATATGAACTGGTTGCCTAACAATAGTCATGTTGGTTCCACCACTAAGTCTTCCAATGCGGTCGGAGTGATAGTAGTCTCTGGATCACGAACACACTTCCCAAGTTGAGAAACATAAAAGACATTATGGATTCCCGCCAAACCGCTTGGTAACTATATCCGATAAGCGAGTTTTCCGATCCTTTCTGTAATAGAAAACGGTCCAACATATCTTAGTGCCAATTTCCCTAACTTTCCAAATCGTACCACGCTCTTCATCCGTGATACTTTAACAAAAGCATGGTCACCAACCGAGAACTCCAAATCTTTATGCTTCTTATCTACGTAACCTTTTTACCTAGACTGAGCTTCTATAACGACCCGCAATTTTTAACGTTTCGGATGTGAATATTTAATCTATTTAAATATTAAAATTTGGTTCAAATGTAAACAATTATAAGGAAATCAAATTTTGATAAAACTACTTAATTTTTGATGACGACATTTTAATTTAATTTATAGAATTTTTTATAATTTATAATTTAAAAAATAAAAATATTTTCATTTGACGCGTTTTGCATAAAACATCGGTATTTTTGAAACTTCACAGAATAAGTTAACCTGTCTATTTTATTATTTTTTTGTGATCGACTTACATTGTTGAGCGCGGTCATATTTTTATTTCTGTCATTCGTGGCTCGTACGCGAACGCGTTAATATGTGGCGGTGTACCGCGAAAACTTTTCAAAACAAATTTTTTTTATACCCTTACACACACCAAACAACTTACATGCGTAACATCACTTTCCATATCTTTTCTTACTTTTTGATTTTCCTTTCTTTTGGTGGCTGTGCATTAATTGGTTGTCCTTGCTTTTTCTTTGCCTTGAAGTATCCTTTATATATTTGAGCACACATGACACATACAAGGGATGAATTTTCATATTCATTTTTACATTCTCTAGCATACTTTCTTTTTTATGCTTCATTTTTTTCCTCCGACCAAACAATACATGTATGGAAAAAAAAGATACGTATATATGGTTTCATTTCCACCTCTACATTAAAAGAAAAATATTCACAGCAACCCATATCCTTCCATTTTTTCAATTATCCTTGCGTGCATTGTTGTGCGCGTTACCTAGAGTTTAAGTGTGTGCGCATTTTGTGTGTGTGTGGGTGGTTAGCATGCATGGTGCAGGCGCAAGTTTATGGTGAAGGAGGCAGGCTCGGGTGTGCGTGAGTGTAGGTATGAATGTGGTGAAGGGGATGGGAGCGGATCTGGGTATGTGTAGCATGGCCATGAAGATGAGGTGTGTATCATAAGCAGGAAGTAGGCATGAGAATATGTGTAGGTGTGTGAAGTGTGATGGGAAAGAATGGGTGGCATGGGGCTTTACATGCATGTGGTCAGGGGAGAGATTTATGGGCATGATTCGGGCGTCAGAAAAAAATAATGGAGAAGAACTAAATACATTTTTATACAAAGTGACAGTAAGTATTGAGTTGTGGCTTGGTGTGTTCTTCTGTGAGAAGGCCAAGGAAGGAAGAAAAATGAAGGAGAAGTTACGTGCGTGAGTAGGTGGAGATAGGCGGGTTTTGGGTCTTGGGCCGTGCGTTTTGGCATGGTTTTGAGAATGGGTTGAGATGGTTTTGTAGTTTAGTTATTTTAAATTTAGTTAATTAAATTAGTTATTTAAAGTACTTAACTTTAAAAAGGTTTAACTTCTCTATGCCGAGTCCGTTTAACCTGCGGTCTTCGATGTTAGATTCATATTAACAAATAGAACACACTAGTATAGTTTATTGACACGTTTAGAGAATTATAAAATATTAGTGATATTTTATTATTAGAACAAATACTCATTCTGCTATTATAAACCGTGTAGATTTATTATTATTCGATAATCGATCTATTTAATACTGATTGTTAATTATCTAATAGATGTGTTGCTATTTATTATGGTTGTTGATTGATTGTTTGGTTATTTGGATTGCGCTCGGCCAGTTTATGAGCACTGGTTATTATTTATCAATTATTGCCATTACTCGACCATTTAATGAGCAATTAATCATTCATATGCATGGGCTGGGTAGAAAATAATTGTAGGCTAACACCTTGTGATTTATTTCACGATTTGACTAAAAGGTGTTTAGCGATAATATTAGTTCATTTAATTGTTATAATTAGTTATAATAATTTGACGTCAATGGAATTATTTCAAAGTTGGTTTTCATAAATGAAAGTTTATGAAATGTTTAAATAAATAGAAATATTTGGAGATGAATACTTCGAAGTTATATTATATAAAAGTGATTTGTATAATGGTTTTATAAAAATGTTTTATAAAACGGAAAAAATTTCAAGGACTAAACCCGATGATTTTAAGATGATTTTTGAAAGGATTGGGAAATGGAATTTTTTTATTGATTTGAAGTATTTGTAATTATTAGTATAAATGATTTTGCCACTTCGGGATATAAAGTGATTTGTTATGTTACCAATGATTCGGGTAACCCATAACTAAAAAGTGGGCAAGGGAGGTGCAGATGTTCTGTAGCCTCAGTATAGTCTACTCTCGTTGTAGAGGGATATACATAACTACATTTATTTTCGAAAGGCCGAGACCCAGTTGCCTTGTTATGGCTATAAACCTCTCGATCAGTTAGCATATAGTTTATATGCTTGTATATTAGTATCGTTTCAAAAGGTGATTCGTTTTCAGATCCCAAAGTAAGGACTGGTTTGAATATAAAAGATATATATATATATATATATATATTTCAAAAATTTTGAAATAATAATTCGAGAATAAAGTCCAAAGAGATAATTTATGTAAAGGTAATTAGATTTGAAAATCTAAAATTGAATATTAAGTCTAAGTGGGTATTTTGGAAATTGCATATTGTTTGTTGCATCGTAGGCTCCATGAGTCCTATTTACGGTTAGAGAACTACGTTGGCTTGATCCTGTATCTAATTGGATACCCAATTAGATAGGGGTACGTAGGCAGTCACAAGTGATAGTGATGCAGCCCCAATAATAACATAATTTTTTTTATTGGTTGCTATTTGTCTTGTGTTGTTGTATCTTTCCTGCTTAATATCTCTGTCCGCATTTACATTGTTTATTGAGTTTACAGGTAAGGATATTGTTGTCTCTCTCCTCAGAGTTGTGCAGCATTAGATATTTGTATTTGTATTTGGTATGTATTAAAGCACACCTGTAGAATAAATGATTACTTTGATAACTTGTATAATTAAAGTTGTATCCTATGCATACAATAATGTTGAATATTTATCAAATATTGTGTATTAAGTCGGTAGTTTTCATTCGTAGTTTTAGAACGGGCGTTTTTTTCGACGATTTTGACTGGTTCGAAAACCCGGGTCGTTACAGGTGGTATCAGAGATTAGGTTAGGTGCCTAAGTAAAATTCATCTAGTGTTAGTAAATCAATCTAGGAATTTTAAAATGAAATTACCTTAATTTGATAAATAAAAATGGATTGGATATGGCACCATACCTCCGACCGGGGTTATGGGTGATAACTATTTCGATGTGCTTTATTTTTGTTGATTGTTTGTTTTTCGTTATGTTTTTCCATCCTTCGATTTCGGGGACGAAATTCTTTTAAAGGGGGAAGAATGTAACGACCCGCAATTTTTGACGTTTCAAATGTGAATATTTAATCTATTTAAATAGTCAGATTTGATTCGAATGTAATCAATTATGAGGAAATCAAATTTTGATAAAACTACTTGATTTTTTATGACGAAATTTTAATTTAATTTATAGAATTTTTCCATAATTTTTAGTTTGAAAAATAAAAATATTTTTGTTTGACGCGTTTTGTGCCAGACGTCGGTACTTTTGAAACTTCACAGAATAAGTTAACATGTCTATTGTATTATTGTTTTGTGATCGGCTTACGTTGTTGAGTGCGGTCATATTTTTATTTCTATCGTTCGTGGCTCGTATGCGAACGCGTTAGTATGTGGCGGTGTACCGCAAAAACTTTTTAAAACAAATTTTTTTTATACACTTACACACACCAAACAACTTGCACTTACACACGTAACATCACTTTTCATATCTTTTCTTACTTTTTGATTTTCCTTTCTTTTGGTGGCTGTGCATTAATTGGTTGTCCTTGCTTTTCCTTTGCCTTGAAGTATCCTTGCTTATATATTTGAGCACGCATGACACATACAAGGGATGAATTTTCATATTCATTTTTACATTCTCTGGCATACTTTCTTTTTATGCTTCATTTTTTTCCTCCGACCAAACAATACATGTATGAAAAAAAAGATACGTATATATGGTTTCATTTCCACCTCTACATCAAAAGAAAAATATTCACAGCAACCCATTTCCTTCCATTTTTCAATTATCCTTGCGTGCATTGTAGTGTGCGTTACCTAGAGTTTAAGTGTGTGTGTATTTTGTGTGTGTGTTTGGGTGGTTAACGTGCATGAAATGAAGTGCAGGCGCAAGTTTATGGTGAAGGAGGCAGACTCGGGTGTGCATGAGTGTAGGGATGAATGTGGTGAAGGGGATGGGAGCGGATCTGGGTATGTGCGTGTGTAGTATGGTCATGAAGAAGATGAGGCGTGTAGCATAAGCAGGAAGTAGGCATGAGAATATGTGTAGGTGTGTGAAGTGTGATGGGAAAAGAATGGGTGGCATGGGGCTTCGCATGCATGTAGTTGTTGGAATTCCTAAAACAAACAAAGTGAATGATAAAAATACATAAGTCCCACATCGCCTAATATAATGAGAAAGCCAAGTATATTAATAGCTTTCTCAAGTGGAGGTTGGGGGTCTGGGGCTTCCAAATGTATGCTTCGTTGTGAGGAGGGAGATCATGCATCTCCACCACACGCGCGCGCCGTCGCCGTCCGTCCGACCGACTCGGGTTTGGGTCTAATATGATCATAAGCGGACGCGGCGAGCGGGTGCGACCCGTTAGAGGCGAACATGTGCGGCCCGACTGAAGAGACGCGGCCGAACATATGCAGTAGCGAACGTTCTATATTCTCTTGGGAGAATTTTGAAATAAAATTCTTAAGGAAATCATTACGACGAGCCTCAGACATATTCCGGTTAGAATTCTATATTCTATCCTTTATTTTGGTTGTACTATTTATTCAAAATAGTATAACGCTGTTGTTGTAATTTATTTACAACAATCATATTGTTATAATAATTAACACAGAATTCCAGTGTAGTGGAAATCTGAGTTATAAACTTGTGCGACGAGTTTATAATTGATTATTCTCTGTTTTGGTATACTAGACGTATAACATCTTAAGAATTTTACTGTTTTAACTAAAACAGAGATGACAACAGTAGAGTTGTCAACAAAAGCTGAGGTAGAAAATCAGTTAAATAAAAAGATCAAGATATTGAGATCTGATCGAGGTGGAGAATATGAATCACCATTTGAACAGTTCTGTGCCGAAAATGGTATAATTCATCAAACAACAGCTCCATATTCACCACAACAAAATGGTGTAGCCGAGAGGAAGAACAGAACGTTAAAAGACATGATTACCGCTATGCTTTTAACCTCTGGTCTACCGACGAACTTGTGGGGGGAAGCCTTAAATATGTCTAATCACATATTAAACAAAGTCCCTCATAATAAAACAGGAACAATTCCATATGAGATATGGAAAGGACACAAACCAAGTTTTAAATACCTCAAAGTGTGTGGGTGCTTGGCAAAAGTTCCAGTTCCGCCTCCCAAGAAAGTCAAACTTGGACCAAAAACAGTAGATTGTTACTATTTAGGGCCAGTCCAAAATAGTAGTGCCTATAGATTTTTGGTATTCAAGTCTGATATAACTGATATTCATGTAAATACAATCATGGAATCTAGAGATGCCTCATTCTTTGAAGACGTGTTTCCGCACAAAAGGAATGAAGGGAATAATGTCCCTAAAAGGACAAGAGAAGAATCAAGCAATTCACATGAAGATGAAACTCATCATGAGATTGAGGAAGTTGAACCAAGAAGAAGCGTAAGGGCTAGGACTTCCAAGACATTTGGTTTGGATTTTTTCACATATGTGTTAGAACACGAACCTCAAACGTACAAGGAAGCAATGTCATCTTCTGAATCTTCATGTTGGAAAGAAGCAATCCAAAGTGAGATTGATTCAATTCTAAGTAATAAAACTTGGGAAATTGTTGATATTCCACCTGGAATAAAACCTATTGGCTGCAAATGGATTTTCAAGAAGAAAATGAAAGCAGATGGCTCTATCGACAAGTATAAAGCCAGATTAGTAGCCAAAGGATATCGTCAAAAAGAAGGAGTAGACTTCTTTGATACATATTCGCCAGTAACACGAATAACCTCTATAAGAATGCTAATAGCAATTGCATCAATTTATGGACTAGAAATTCATCAAATGGATGTAAAGACAGCATTCTTAAATGGAGATCTCGATGAGGAGATCTACATGGAGCAACCTGAAGGTTTTATTTCCAAAGGAAATGAAAACAAAATCTGTAGATTTGTAAAATCATTATACAGACTAAAACAAGCTCCAAAACAATGACACGCAAAATTTGATAGTGTCATGATGAGAAATGGTTTTCGTATAAATGAATGCGATAAGTGTGTTTATTATAAACAAATTGGACAATCATATGTGATGATTTATTTATATGTAGACGATATGTTAATATTTGGTCCAAATACTCAGGTAATAGAGACCATAAAGAAGATGTTAACTAGCAATTTCGATATAAAAGATTTAGGAGTTGCAGACGTTATTTTGGGAATCAAAATAATAAGAACTCCTAATGGAATTGAATTGTCTCAGTCACACTATGTAGACAAAGTGATTGAAAAATTCCAAGACTATGGAATTAAAGGAGTGAGAACACCTTTTAATCCATCAGAAGTACTGCATAAAAACACTAATGAGAGTGTAATGCAACTGGAATACTCTCGTGTAATAGGATGTCTCATGTATCTCATGAATTGCACAAGACCAGATATAGCTTATACAGTAAGTCGACTGAGCAGGTATACAAGCAATCCAGGAAAGGAACACTGGAAAGCACTAATGAGAGTGCTTGGATATTTAAAAAATACCACAAATTATTCCTTACATTATGGAAAATATCCTGCCGTCTTAGAAGGATATAGTGATGCAAATTGGATTGCTGATTCAGAGGAATCAAAATCAACTAGTGGTTATGTATTTACCCTAGCAGAGGCAGCAGTGTCATGGAAATCTACCAAACAAACATGCATAGCTCGATCCACTATGGAATCAGAGTTCATCGCTTTAGATAAAGCAGGCGAAGAAGCAGAATGACTTCGTCACTTTTTGGAAGATATTCCATTCTGGCCTAAACCTGTACCGGCCATATGCATACACTGCGATAACCAAGCAGCGCTAAGCAGAGCGCACAACTTTGTGTATAATGGAAAGTCTCGACATATTCGACGACGCCATAACACAGTTAGGCAGTTACTCTCTAATGGAACTATTTCCATTGATTATGTGAGGACAAATGATAACCTAGCGGATCCGTTTACTAAAGGTTTATCCAGAGAGAAAATTGACTGCGCATCGAGGGGAATGGGTTTAAAAGCCTAAACCACCAAGAGTTATCTTATACGGAAACCTATCCAAGCGACTGGAGATCCCACGGACTAGGATCAATAGGCAAACCAGTTCTGAATAACTCAAGACGTAATGCATTTGCTTGGACATAGTCCAACTCCATTCCTATGGTGCACAATATAAATGCATGCCTACAGAAGAATTTAAAGGTTAAAACTATGTTTTTTAATGGTGACCATATCTTGGAAATAACAAGTGGGGTATATGTAGGATACTCTTAATGGTTGCGATCACCTATGTAAGTGTGAGCTGGATCGGCCCTATGAGAATATTAAAAGGCTTTTATTCTCTAAAACACTCGCAGAACCAACATAAGTTCATGACCAAAATGAACAAAACCAAGAGATTGGATGAGAAGGGAATCAATGCTTCGTAAAGCTTATTGTCTGGATATACAATAAAGGCCGACGGTTCAAGATGAAATAATTCACCGATTAGCCAAGTAGATCCGATAAGTTTTAACTAGGGAAAGTTCAAAGTGAAATATCTACTTATCCACGATAAAGCATTATTCCATATGTACTCTGTGATATTTCGCTTTGTGTGGGGGATATGTATATTATCATTCATGTGGGGGATTGTTGGAATTCCTAAAACAAACAAAGTGAATGATAAAAATACATAAGTCCCACATCGCCTAATATAGTGAGAAAGCCAAGTATATTAATAGCTTTCTCAAGTGGAGGTTGGGGGCCTGGGGCTTCCAAATGTATGCTTCGTTGTGAGGAGGGAGATCATGCATCTCCACCACACACGCGCGCGCGCCGCCGCCGTCCGTCCGACCGGGCCGGGCCGGGTTTGGGTCTAATATGATCCTAATTTTACTGCAAAACTGGGCCGGGTTTTTTTTAACAGTTGCAGGCTATGTGAACAGACACGACTGTTCATAAGCGGACGCGGCGAGCGGGTGCAACCTGACTGAAGAAGCATGGGCGAACAGAAGCGGGTGCGACCCGTTAGAGGCGAACAGGTGCGGCCCGACTGAAGAGACGCGGCCGAACATAGGCAGTAGCGAACGGGTGAGGCCCATTAAACGAACAACAGCAATGAAAGGAAACGGGTGCAACCTTTCAGGCGGACGCGACTGTTCGAAGGGGTGCGGACGAAATTATAAATAGGAGAGAATACTGATCACATTCTCATCCCATTCCAATCTAATTTCTTCTGCTTCTTTGCTCTACTACTCAACATTCCGTATATATCACAGAGTAGACATACTCATTACAAACTCGTGCAGATTACGTCTGTTGTATCTTGGGAGAATTTTGAAATAAAATTCTTAAGGAAATCGTTACGACGAGCCTCAGACATATTCCGGTTAGAATTCTATATTCTATCCTTTATTTTGGTTGTACTATTTATTCAAAATAGTATAACGTTGTTGTTGTAATTTATTTACAACAATCATATTGTTATAATAATTAACACAGAATTCCAGTGTAGTGGAAATCTGAGTTATAAACTTGTGCGACGAGTTTATAATTGATTATTCTCTGTTTGGTATACTAGACGTATAACATTAGACAGGGGAGAGATTTGTGGGCATGATTCAGGCATTAGAAGAAAAAAATGGAGAAGAGCTAAATATATTTTTATACAAAGTGACAGTAAGTATTAAGTTGTGACTTGGTGTGTTCTTGCATGAGAAGGAAAATGAAGGAAGAAAATGAAGGAGAAGTTACATGCGTGAGCAGGTGGAGATGGGCAGGTTTTGGGTCTTGGGCCGTGCGTTTTGGCATGGTTTTGAGAATGGGGTGAGATAGTTTAGTTATTTTAAATTTAGTTAATTAAATAAGTTATCTAAAGTAGTTAACATTAAAAAGGTTTAACTTCTCCATACGGAGTCCGTTTAACCCGCGGTCTTCGACGTTAGATTCAAATTAACAAATAGAACACACTAGTATAGTTTATTGACACGTTTAGAGAAGTATAAAACATTTATAAATTATTAGTGACATTTTATTAGCAGAACAAATCCCCATTTTGCTATTATAAATTATGTATATTTATTATTATTCGATTATTGATCTATTTGATATTGATTGTTAATTATTTAATAGATGCGTTACTATTTATTATGGTTGTTGATTGATTGTTTGGTTGTTTGGATTGCGTTCGGCCAGTTTATGAGCACTGATTATTATTTAACGATTATTGACATTGCTCGACCAGTTTATGAGCAATTAATCATTCATATGCATGGGCTGGGTACAAGAGAATCGTAGGCTAACAGCTTGTGATTTATTTCACGATTTGACTAAAAGGTGTTTAGCGATATATTGGTTCATTTAATTGTTGTAATTAGCTATAATAATTTGACGTCAATGGAATTACTTTCAAAGTTGGTTTTCATAAATGAAAGTTTATGAAATGTTTAAATAAATAGAAATATTTGGAAATGAATACTTCGAAGTTATATAATATAAAAATGATTTGTATAATGGTTTTATAAAAATGTTTTATAAAACGGAAAGAATTTCAAGGACTAAACCCGATGATTTTACGATGATTTTTGAAACGATTTGGAAATGGATTTTTTTATATAGATTTGAAGTATTTTTAATTATTAGTGTAAATGATTTTGCCACTTCGGGATATAAAGTGATTTGTTATGTTACCGATAATTCGGGTAACCCATAACTAAAAAGTGGACAAGGGAGGTGCAGATGTTCTGCGGCCTCAGTATAGTCTGCTCTCGTTGTAGAGGGATATACATATCTATATTTATTTCGGAAAGCTGGGACCCAGTTGCCTTGTTATGGCTAGAAATCTCCCGATCAGGTAGCATATAGTTTGTATGCTTGTATATTAGTATCGTTTCAAAAGGTGTTTTGTTTTCAGATCCCGAAGTAAAGGACTAGTTTGAATAATATATATATATATATATATTTCAAAAGTTTTGAAATAAGAATTCGGGAATAAAGTCCAAAAAGATAATTTCTGTAAAGGTAATTAGATTTGAAAATCTAAAATTGAAGATTAAGTCTAAGTGGGTAGTTTTGAAAATTGCATATTGTTTGTTGCATCGTAGGCTCCATGAGTCCTATTTGCGGTAGGAGAATCACGTTGGCTTGATCTTGTATCTAATTGGATGTCCAATTAGATAGGGGTACATAGGCAGTCATAAATGGTAGTGATGCAGCCCCAATAATAACATAACATTTGTCTTTTTATTGGTAGTTATTTGTCTTGTGTTGTTGTATCTTTCCTGCTTACTATCTCCTTCCGCATTTACATTGTTTATTGAGTTTGCAGGTAAGGATATTGCTATCTCTCTCCTCAGAGTTATGTAGCGTTAGATATTTGTATTTGTATTTGGTATGTATTAAAGCACACCTGTAAAATAAATGATTACTCTGATAACTTGTATAATTGAAAGTTGTGTCCTACACATATAGTAATGTTGAATATTTATCAAATATTGTGTATTAAGTCGGTAGTTTTCATTCATAGTTTTAGAACGGACGGGTTTTTCGGCGATTTTGACTGGTTCGAAAACCCGAGTCGTTACAGCTTCCTTGATTCTCGCTTGGATCTACTCAATCTTTTTCATGGCTTCTCTCACCAAATCTGGACCAAGAACTAGTCTATCCCCGGTCTCTAACTAACATACGGGTGATTTGCATGGCCTTCCATTTAGAGCTTCAAAAGGTGTCATCTTCATACTAGTCTGATAACTATTGTTATAGGAAAATTCGAATAAGTGTAGATGGTCTTCCCACGATCCTCCAAAATTTAACACATAAATTCTTAACAAATCTTCCAAGATTTTGTTAACTCTTTTCGTTTTCCAATCTGTCTATGGATGGTAAGCGGTATTCATCTTGAGCTTGGTGCCCAAAACCTCTTGTAAACTCTTCCATAATTCGCTAGTGAATAAAGAATCTCTATCACTGACTATACTACTAGGAATCTTATGCAGTCTAACAATATTCTTCATAAATAACTTAGCCAAAACAGGTAACATCTTTGTCGACTTAACGAGAATAAAATATGCGCTCTTAGTCAGTCTATCCACTATAACCCAAATACTCGGATTTCCCATATTTGACCTTGGCAACCCATCAATGAAATCCATAGATATATAATCTCATTTCCACATTGGTGTATCTAAAAACCACTTGGCTTCAAATGCTCGGCTTTCACTTGTTAGCAATTTAGACATTGCTTTACCAATAAGCCTACATTCCTTTTTATACTTTTCCAGAAGAAACTTCTCTTCATATCCTGGTATATCTTAGTTCCTCCAGGATGTATGGTAAACTTTGATTGATGACACTCCCTAAGAACTTCCTTCCTTAGGTCTTCCACATCTGAAACACACAATCATCCCTTCTTTCTCAACCATCTATTTTGGTCAAGATAAAAACCTTTCAAATCATTAATCTCAACTCCACCTTTGAATCTTCTGATTTGTTCAGCTAATTAGACCATCTCTCTGTTTAGAAGCAATCCGTTCGATCATTGTCGAACGAACTTCTAAATAAGACAACACAATAGTATGTCGACTAGAACTAGTCGTCGACCTTAACTGCACACTACAAGTAGTCAGTGGTTCTAAATGGTTCCACCCCGCTATTATGGCTAATACTATATTTTGATTTTTTCTACTAAGTGCTTTAACTGCTTTATTTCTTTTCTCTAGAGTATACTCAATACCAAAATCATAAGCTGCTATGAACTCTAACCACCTCTGTTGTGCCATATTCAAATTCTTTTGGAAGAATAAATATCTCGTGGACTTATAATTCATAAAAAAATCGAATATTTCTCCCAAAAGGTAATATCTCTACACTTTCAAAGCAATGGTTACAGCTGCCAACTCCAAATCATAAGTCAGATATCTAACTTCATGCCGTCTAAGCTATCGAGAAGCATAGGCAATCACTTTACTTTTTTGCATCAACACAGCTCCTAATCATGTTCCGCATGCATCAATATACAACACCAAATCTCGATTCCCATCTGGAACAACTAACGCGAGTGCATTACTCAATAAATGTTTTAACTTCAAGAATGCCTCCTCGCAAATTATCGGTCCAAACATACTTCTCATCCTTCCTTGTTAGTTTAGTCATCGGTGCTTCTATACGAGAGATATCCTTGATGAACCTCCAGTAATAGCCAGCTAATCCATGAAAACTCTTTATCTCGGTCACTGTATTGGGTCTCTTCCAATTATTAACAGCCTCAATCTTAGCTAGATCTACTGACAATCCTTTTTCTGAAACTACATAACCAAGGAACTTCACTTCTTCCAAAAATGACATTTCAAAAACTTCGCTTTTAATTGATGTTGCCTCAACATCTCAAGCACCATTCTAAGGTGAGTCTCATGATCTTGCTCGTTCCTAAAATATATCAGAATGTCATCTATATATACTAACACGAACCTATCCAAGTGCTCTCGGAAGATTCGGTTCATCGAATCTACAAAGAAAGCAGACGCATTAGTCAACTCGAATGGCATTACTAACTACTCATAGGAACCATATCTTGTTTGGAACACCATCAAAGGAATATTATCCTCTGCCACTCTCAATTGATGGAATCCTATCGCCAAATCCAATTGGGAAAATACTTTGCTCCAATCAACTGATCAAATAAATCATATATTCTTGGCAAAGGATATCTATCCTTTATTTTCTTCTCATTCAGTTTACGATGATCAGTGCACATTCTCAATGACCCATTCGGTTTCTTCACAAACACCACAGCCACTCCCTAAGGCAAACTACTTGGTCTAATGTAATTCTTTCCTTCCAAGTCATCCAACTGCATCTTTAACTCCTTCATCTCAGTAGGTGTCATTCTACTAGATGGTCTACTTACGGGTTCAGCTCCAAGTAAAAGATCTATTCGAAACTCAATAGCTTATTTTGGTGGTAGTCCTATAACTGGCTCGAAAACATCTGCAAACTCCCTAACGACAAAAACTCGATTCAACTCGTCTTCCTCCTCCATTGCACCCAATAAAGCATAAATATCAAAATTCGAGTTCTCTACTAAAGGTATAATTTGATCTCTACTATTAGGGTGTCTTAGTGATATTTTCCTATCTTGACAAAATATCCTAACATCATATTTGCTAAACCAATCCATACCCAATATAATTCCAAAGCTCATAAATCAAACACATGCAAACTGCAGGTGAATATATAACCTAACAACTCGAACTGTAAATGGTCACATCTCATCTCAAGAGTTGCATACCCTCCTATCGGATTTGCAACCCTTGAGGAAGTAACAAGGTATGATGGTACTAAACCTAGCTTATCCACCAAACAATGAGAGATAAAAGAATGTGATGCACCAATATTAAACAATACTCTAACAAATATGTCATGAATCAAAAGCGTATCTCCTATCACAACCTTTCCTTCCTCCTCTGCTATTGGTCTTGAGGTAGACGATTCCAAAGCAAACACTTTTCCTTTCTCAACCTTAGCTGATTCTCTGCACTGATTCTTGTAATGCCCTATTTGGTCATAGTTGAACCACTTGATGTTTTTCTTTCCAATGACCTTCTTTCCCGACCGGTTCGACACTCTTGAGCAAAATGTCATTTCTTGTCACACTTGAAACAGACAATATCAGCTTTTCCCTTTTTAGCAGCTCTACCCTTCGGAGCTCCCTTTTTCTAAAAGAACTTTCTTTTCTGACTTTGACCACCCTTAGCCTCTACCGGCTTGTTATTACTAAACAGCGCAAGCATCTCTTCGTTCCTCGGGTGCCACCTCCACTACTACATTACAAGGATCTCTAAGGTGCGGTAATGTTGCTATGGAAAGCTTTGGTTTCAATCCTCTAATGAATTTTTCATTCCTCTTGATTACTGTATCCATGGTAGCATACCATATCTGGACAGTTCTTTAAATCTAGTCACATACTCAAGCACAGATTTATCCCCTTGTTCCAACTCAGCAAACTTTATAAGCAAAGTTGATTTGGCCATTTCAGACATGAATCTCTCTTCAACCCTCCTCCTGAATTCTGCCCAAGTCAAATTCTCCTCTAGTATCCCCATAGTTACACTATTCCACCAGTACAATGCATCTCCATGCAATTTCCTAGATGTCAATCTCCTTTTCTGCTCATCGTTTAGGCCTAAATCGGCAAAAATCCTTTCACAATGCAATAACCAATTCTTAACTTTGATAGCATCCTCCGTTCCAATAAATGGCTTTCCTCCGAGTCTTGCATAATCCTGACTCATCACAGCATAGTTGTTGACAACCAGAACTTTAGGATTTACTCCTCCAGCATTACTACCAACTAATCCAGCCGCAACTCCAACTTACATCATGTTGACAAAGAACTGGTACATAACTCCCATATCTACTGGAGGTGTTCCAGCACCCACATTAGCAGCCGTTTGTTAACCTGGATTCCTCCTAGTGTTGGGCCTGACATTTCCATTGGTTGTGGTGCTTCCTCCACCGAGATTCACTCTTTCATTTCATGCCTTCATATCTCACTTTCCTTAAATCTGCATTCGAACCTTATTAAGATACGGAAGAATGGTTTAAGAGAAAGGGAAGAATAGAGATAAGACATATACTTATATATAGAAAATACAAGTACGTTACTATAGCATTATCACATACCGCAATCTCATTCTTTAATTCATTAGGATTAAGTTTTCAAAAACTCTTTTAAAGTTCAAAATTCTTTTGGCTTTACATAACCCTTTGCTCTGATACGAAGTTGTAATATCCTTTTATTTTGAGGCCCGAAAATAAACACTGTTGATGTTGTAGTCATCAATAGTTTTGTTCTCCAGTGACAAATTGAGATCAAATAATGGTATTGTTAACATTAGAAGCATAGGAATATGAAAATTATTAGAACACGTTTCATTAATAATTTCCATATTTATTACACAGTCCCAAAATATTGCCCAAGTTCAGATAAAATATAATCATAACAAAATATTCCAAGAGCAACATATGAAGATGCCCCCTTGGTTGATCAAAGTTACTATTAGAAAGATTCAACTTCTACCATACATATATTCAAACAAGATGATAACAACACAACAAACATAAATAGACTACTATATAGCTAGTTCTGCATCTTGCACGTCTTCGGAAGCTTTATTTGTAAAACCTAAAAACTGGGAACCTTACTCTCAAACTACTCAAATGAGCAGTGGAGAATTAAATAGGAAAAACAAAAATTTCGGATCAAACAAAAAGTCCGATGTTAATAATAATGTGTCATCTCGATAATAGATATCTAGCGAGACCATGCCACTGAGCGGAATGAGTTTTCCTTCACTAGTATCTTCTGAAAATATGTCAATCACAATTATGCTCCTGCATTCACAATGGTTAAATAGACATAAACAATCATATGCATGCATGCTAAATAGGTAAACCTGACCAATCCATCTCAATTACTTGACTGTATGTCTCTACTTCATAGTTTTCTCAGGATTACTACAAACTTGTATGGATGAATCGGGCCTACCAGATATACCAAAATTCTCTACCTTATTATTAGAAGGAAACTGGACTGTCCGTCCAAACGCAATCATCTTAGTGTTAACCTGACTACTTGTCAATCTCATAGTTTTGCTAGGCTTACTATGAACCTAATAGTTTTGCATGCCAACCAATAACCTATCTAAGTCATAGATTCCTTTTGATGCATAAATTCACTTTTAGTTCTACCCTTAACAAAGCCTTACGCACTGGAATTGTGGACTTATGTCAACTACGGGCTAATAGTTGAAGTTTGGGATGCTACCCTACACCAATCCTATTATCTGGATTTCTATTCTCTAATCCTTGAGTCAATTTAACCTATCACAATTTATCTAATGGTGATAAGAACAATAATTTCACTAGTAAAATTCTAAGCTAAATACCCTCTTTATTTTCTTGAATACATAATTCATTATTAATGATTTAACCCTTAAAATCATACTTAAAACAAGGATATTATAGCCCTTTATTTTATCCAAAATATTATGCCAAGATATATGCTTTTATAAAATAGCTCTCATTAACTTCAAAATCAATTTGAGGTCGTCGCACCTCTAAAACTTAGGCTATAAACCCATACAATAAAACTAATTGTATTAATAAAGCACGACATTAATATTGCCTACATAGATTATTGCATCCCTTCTATGTCGCTATTAGTAAATAGTTCTGATTTAATAAAATACGGGGCGATAAAGCCGATATCATCTATGTCGCATGGTATAAATATAAGTTATAAAGTTTGTATAGTATAAAGATTTTAAACTTGGAAATATGGGATCGTCGACATTGATAACCTTTGGCATCGATATCATAAAACCAATGATATAGGGTGCTTTAAAACAGTAAGGTCGACATTGATGACTTCCCACATAAATGCCATAAAACAATTGACATTGAACTCATAAAACTGGGCTACTATGTCGCTATAATAATAATGCCAAAATTGTTAATAGGTAGTATCGTTGCCATTTTATATACTAGCAGCATCACTGCCTAAAGTAATTAATGTCGGAACTATTACTTGCGGCATTGTTGCCTTAATTTATGGCATTAAATAGGAAGCATGCGGCATTGTTTAAAACCACGCTGAAAACTTGTGGCATTACTATAGCCAATATAAAATATGCAGCATCATTGCCGCTACAAATATTAATGTCAGTATAGATAAGTGCGACATTGTTGTCTTAAGGAGCGGATAATGGAAACTAGTGGAATCATTAATGTCGACATAGATAGGTGCAGCATAAGTAAGCCACATTGATAACTACGACATAGATGGACGTCGGCATTGATTAATAACAATGTGAAAATCTCATAATTAACATAAAAATTGTTTTATTTCTTTAAAAAGTAATTTCTTTTCACCAACTCCTATTCTTTGTCAAATTGCTATTGGACAATAAACTTCTTTATCAAATCCTATTCAGAAAACTGCTATAGATCAGAATTATCATTCCTAAAATAATTTGCAAACCCTTAAATTTATATTATGCGACACCATTGCAGTTATAAATATTAATGTCGGTACAGATAAGTGCGACATTATTGTCTTAAGGAGTGGATAATGAAAACTAGCGGAATCATTAATGTCGACATATATAGGTGCGACATAAGTAAGCGGCATTGATAGCTATGACATGGATGGACGTCGGCATTGATTAATAAAGACGTGATAATCTTGTAATTAACATAAAAACTATTTTATTTCTTTAGAAAGCAATTTCTTTTCACCAACTCTAATCCTTTGTCAAATTACTATGGGATAATAGACTTCTTTATCAAATCCTTTTTAGAAAACTGCTATAGGTCAGAATTATCATTCCTAGAATAATTTGCAAACCATTAAATTTATATTACTATTTTAATGTAATTATTAAGCCTTTCTAGCCTAATAAATTCATATAAAATCATAAACACTATGGAAAAATCCTCGAAAATCACAATAAATCGGGAGTAACAAATTTTTAAACATATAAAAATTTCAAGACCAAAAAATTATTTAATTTATTTTAATAATTAAAACCCAAAATAAATCATTTTTCTCACTTAGGAAAGTCATAAAATATTCATACTTGCTTGAAAAATTATGAAATTAAAAACTCATTTCTAAAATAATGTTATGAAAGTCATATCCAAATTTTAAGTCATATGTCGTAAACTGGGTTTTCACTCTTAAAACTTATTCAGTTATTCCATAATAAATCCAATAATTCATCATTCAAGCATATAATCAATCAATCATAACATGACATAATAACAACATATAATTCGGGTTTAGGCAAAAAAACGAAATAAACAAGCAAAAGTGAGATGGATAACTATTATTCACATTAACTAGATAAAGAGATTGAGATTTAAGTGTTGATTTGATCCCCTAAGCTTTGTCTTTTGATTTCCTAGCTTTTTCTCTTCTTAGATCTCTAGTAATGGTGGACCTCTCTTCTCTATTTCGTTTTTATGTAATGTTATGAAATGAGGATAATGAGAGAATAAGGGTTTAAGTTAGGAAATAAGGATATATTCCCATTTTATCCTTCACATTATTCATCCTTTCCTTCTATGGTTTAATTAATCTTATTAACAGTTAATTAAGGCATGACCAATTTAATTATTAATCTCATTCTCCTTATATCAATACATTATTTTATTTTATTTATCTAATTAAATATCTCGGATATAACCAAGGGGTTACGTACTGATAGTTATAGGATAACCATGAAATGACTCACTTGATAGTATTCTGTTGGTTAATATAACTAAGATCAAATCGAAAATATTGATGCGACAAATTTACACAGTTTTCTTGACTTGAGAATACTTTTGATCTTCAGTGTGAAAGCTCTGTTTTGATTATATTTAAATTGTAGCATGACTCTATCGAACGACTATGGTTAGGCCAAGAGGAAGTAGTGGAAGTGAAACACTATTCAAGAGAGGATTCATCTTCTTAGTTATATGAGGTTAATGCCAAGGTCAACTAAAGTCAAGTCAAAATCAAAGTCTTTGGACAGAGCAGTTGGTTAATAATAATTCTTATTATTGAACCAAGGATTTTGTGTTTGAACTATAAAGTTGAATGCGGACGATGTTGGAATTTTGACCATTACCAAATCCCATAAGTCCAAAACGATACGTTTCAATGAAAATAAGTGGTGTAAATAATTGTCACTGTCGGGTAACAGTTAATAAAGTAAAATTGGATTTTACCGAAACTAAGTAAGCGATAAATTTAGCCATAATGTCACGCCACCTGCTAAGTAACGTGTGAACGTTAATATTCGAATTGTTCTATATTAATCGCTAATCAAATTTACACCTAAGAGTCATACAACTGGAATGTTAAATGCTAATTTTACCACCCAATTTAATTAATTTTGTAATTGTTATAAATTAATTAAATTAATTAATATTTATGGAATATTAATTATAATATTTTATTTGATGTGTTGAACAATATTAAATAGTGTGTTTATAATAGTTGTAAATATACGATATGGGTACACGTTTAAATTGGATTTTAATGCAACGAATATTATTCGAGCTTAAAATGATTTAGAGGCACATAAGAAGGCTTGAATTTTCAACTAGAATGTGTAAGGGAAGGACAACCATGACGATGGCTAAGGAGGGTTTGGATTTAAACTAAAAAAGGAGGAGAAAAGGTTTTCGAGAAATAGGGATCCTCCACAATTTTCTCCTTGGTATCTCTTTTATTTAAACATCTCTAAACCCTCACTTGTGTTGATTGATTTTTAGCCTCCTCTTCGTCTCTTTTGCTGGCCGAAAATTCTACCATACCCCTTCACCTTTTCAAGCATTTTAACATTGAAATAAAAGTCGACTCGATCGTCGGGTGGAAGCTGTATTCCGAAAGCTCACAACTTCTGGATACGAGATTCAATTCAAGGAGTCAAATTCTTCATTTCAATGTGCGAACAATTAGGCTTTGATGAAAGGTAACATTTCTTGTCTATAATGTCTAATATGCTAATTCATGTCATATGCTAGCTTGGTTAGAAATTGATATCACGACTATGTATACCGATGTATTGTCTACATTTGATGATTATATATATATATATATATGTATGTATGTATGTATGTATGTATGTGTGTATATATATATATGTATATGTATATGTATATGTATATGTATATGTATATGTATATGTATATGTATATAATAACATATAGTTCAGGACTAGTAATTTAAAAAAATAGTTAAATAATATTAATTTTTTTACAAAGATTGATTTTAAAACAATACATAATTTTATAAAATATATGTATATTTATTTTATTAATACACACACACACATTATAATTTTCAAAAATAAATTATATATATATATATTCGTATATAGATATTACATATATATAATTCATTTTAGTTATTATACTTAATTCTATATGTTGTAAATATATACACATTGTAAAATATATAAATATAAGTATTTAATAAAATCATAGATATGTATTAAATAGTTTTAAATTTTTTTATTTTAATCAAGATTTTCGTACGAAAATCTTGATAAAAAAACTAGTTTTCTAAAATCGAAAACTATTTCAAAAAATTTAATTATTTTTAGGCTGTGTGTATATGTTATTTTTTTTTGAAAATAGGTAAATTTTTGTTAGGGCATTACGGCCCAAATACCGATCGCCCCAAGGAGCCGCATTAAATACAACTATATTACAAACACATACTTTACTTATACTGATACAACATTCTCATTCCCCATTATGTCTTTACTTTCCAGATCTCACTTTCGAACTCTTCTTCTCCCTACTTCATTCATAGCGGTTGAAAGTCAAAACTTATACCTAGGCTTCCTTTTGTTCCTCCCCTTTGATCCTTTGCTTCATTCGCGGTTGCCACTTGTCCCATGCTCATGGTAAAAGACTTCTCACTTATCCTCTTGAAAATGATTTGCATATCAATCAGGGCTAATTTACTCTTGGTTGCCACTTGTCCCATGCTCATGGTAAAAGACTTCTCACTTATCCTCTCGAATTGTTCTATATTATCCTCTTTTGTGCTTCTCTTCTTCTTTTGGAAAATCCTCCCATTGCACTTCTTCCAAATGCCCTAAACCGCAACTGTTAACCCGATACGATTCATTTTGGATTCCAAACATTCGTTCTGCCCTAGTCTCACCAGGTATGAAACGATTTGATGCACGCTATCAACTATTGCTACAAGATTAGTTGCATGTTTGCATTTCCCCAAAACTTCCTTCGAGAATTCGCAGTTAAAAAACAGATGCGTGTGAGTTTCTTCCTACTTACTACTTGGAAAACACATTTTTTCATCTATTATTCCCTATGTAAACAATCTATCTCTAGTATGCAATCTTTCCATTATTGCTTTATACATTGTAAGGGCCATTTTTAGGTTATTAACTCTATCCCATACAATCCTACTCCAATTGACTTTTTGCTCTTTTATTCTGATTGCCTCCTATGCTGTTCTAGTAGTGAAATCCTTCCTAGTGTGCAATATATATATGTATGTGTTAACATATATATGCATGTATGTATGTATTTTATTAATTATTTATTCATACTATAGCTTCTATATATATACATATGTATTTTTAAGAATATTAACATATATATAATATGTATATGAATTAAAAATTATAATAATAATTTTGAAATATATATAATATATATACTTATTTAACATTAATATATTAACATGAATTGAAATATATAGATATTTTATTATATAGATCCAGATCTAAAATTCAAAATTTGAAACTCAAATTTTATTTTTTATTCAAGTTACTTGTAATGATATTTAAATTACTTTATATTATAATTTCGATTGTACACATATACACCCATAAGTATACATATATTAACATTCATATTTTATAAACATTATTTAATAGTATTTATAAAACTATTTATATGTGTGTGTGTATTTTAGATAGCATATACGTATATGGAGTGGCTAATATGTCTATTATGGTGTAAATCCCAACATCTATACATAGGCATGTTAAATTATGCACACGACTTATGTAGCGCGTGCATGTACACACATATGTGTATACACATATTATACTATATAATTTACAAACATAATAATAATTAAAATCTTACTTATAAATTAAATAAAATATTGACTTTTGTTTAAAATTAGACTTGATAGGCTGAACAAGATCCAAATGAAATATTTTTTGAAATTTACCAATTTACCCTGTTGCGTGCTGGTACAGTTCCAACAACAATATTAGAGCCTAATAGCCTATGTGGTCTAATTTAGTCAAATTACGGCGAACTAATTAAGCTTACAATCCAGTTAGTATGAAGTCTAAGAAAGGTAGTGTCTAGGCTAGATTGTTAGGTAATCAAGTACCTTATCCTACCTGGCTACCTGCCTAGTCCAAACATTTATGTGAGCCCAAAGATCATCCCTAGTAGAAAAGGCCCAATTTGGTTTGTGCCTTGAGCTAATTTCAATATATTTTTTTGAAATTAAAATAACAATTTTAAATAAAAAATTAATTTTTTAAAGTAAGAAAATATTATAAATGTTACAATATAGATTTTTAAATTATTTTGAAAATTAAAATAAAATTTTTAAATTTAAAATAAAATGCATATAATGAAAATTATAATATAATGAAAATTATAATATAATTTTTCAAAATGTCCGAAAATTTTATAAAATTAATTTCAAAAATATTATTTATTAATAAGATTATTAAAATAAGTGGATTAATTAAATAAGTTAATTAATTAAATATATATACATGTATAATATATACAATGATATTTGTTACGTTGTCTTGAATTGTTTAAGACAATATGATTATACTTGTGTGTATAAAATAATTTTTGAAATTAATAAAATTTAATTAAAATTGATTAATTAAATAAATAAATTAAAATTTAATTAATAAATTAAAACACACATATATAAGATATATGTGTATTACTGTAAAGGTTATAGTGTGTGTATATATATAAATTTAAAAAATATGTTATAATTAAATAATATAATAATTAATTAAATTACTTAAATATGATTTAATTAATATAATGTTATACGTAAAATATTATACAAGTTAAATAAAGTATAAAGGTTATATAATAATAAAACTTATATAGTATAAATGTATAAACTAAAGGTGGAACATTGCTTTTCTAAAAAAAGGTGGAACATTAAATAAATTCTAAATACACTTAAGAAATAAATGCATACGTAAAAGTACATATACCTTGATTTCCGATGTGTCAAACACTTGAATCATAAGGGTGTTCATAAGAAATACATTATTCCATTTGTCTATACCACTCAATTAAATATATTGAAGATTACGAATCTTTGATATAAGTGTTGTCCTCTACCATTTATATATTAATAAATTACATGGTACTCTTTGGTTGCCGAGCAAACTCAAGCTAGAGATGTTATGTATAGTATTATTAATATATTAAATAGACGATGTAAGATAACTATATGTATTTGTCGAGCAACTCGTGGTACATACACTAATACTTAGGCCGTTGGGACATGGTATATATGAGTAAATAATTTCTATCGATTTGTTGAGCAAACTCAAGGTCGAAATGAGATTAGGACAAGGAACCATAGGTTAGGAGCTGTATAAGATCAAATCGATAAGGAGTTATCCATTGTTTGTGGGGCTATGACTTATTGAGCAAACTCAAGTTTAGATTTCCAAGACAGATGGGTCCTAACACTCACCAGTGAAGTCGAAAGACTTTTATGTTTCGTCTTAGGGTTTGGAGAATCATAAAAAACTAGTGGGAGCCTTACTACAAAAATGAAATGGTAACATAACCTTTCAAATATTATAAAAACATATGCTATATAAAGTTATAATAATCTACGTTGATAAATATGTGCATTAAATATAATTATAAAACATTTATTAAATAAGATATACAAATGAACTAAATTAATATTGACAAAAAGAAATAAAATATACTTACTGATAAGTTTTTGCATGTTGACCTATGCAAGCGTCCAATTCTACAATGACTAAATACATTCGTAACTTGATCGCTTACGAGTTTACTTGCCCGAGATTGTGTATTATCTTCAGTGAGTTTCAAACTCTAAAAGTAATACTATAATATGGATATTAGATCCACATAGGATCATAAATAAATGTTATATGAAGAATAGTCACAATTTATAATGTACAAAACATGGATGAAATTAGTTCATTGAAATAAGCATGTAAACTATAGTGTGAGATTGTGTATTCAATATGATTGATTACAATAATTATCTTGTTGTGTTAATTGTAATACTGGATCAAAGGCTGTAAGATAGATTGAAGAATTCGATCACTTGAATGTCAGTTTGATTAGTTTATGGAAAATGCAATTTATTTGATGTCCTTAAATACTAAGGATGACCAAATGCACTTTTGTAAAAGATCCGTTATGATATTGTAGCAAGGATTTCTTTTGAATGGTTTGAACGTTTAGAAAGGAAATTAAATGTGTAAGAGTGGATATAACCTAAGACACAATTGGAATAAAGAGAGTGAATGGTCACTTTTGCTTTATAAAGAAACATCGAAAACGAGAATTGTAAAGTAATAGTTGATACTTAACATTGGAATGAGAAATACGATTTCAATTCCAAAATGTATTTTCAAATTGAAAATTGTTTTCTATAATATTTATTTCTTTGAATTTAAAGATATTTGATCTAAAAATTCTAAACTATAAACCAATTATAGTAAATAAAATAGGTAGCCTATATTAAATGGTTGAATGGAGCTTCATACTTCATACGCTATTATAATAATGGTGAAAATAATGAGAGCATGTCATTTAACACTAACTAATCACATCAAGTTATGAAAAATTGTTTTCGTAAATCATATCAAACACTATTTATGAAATTATGGATGTTTTACGGTGTTGAAAAATTGGCATAGTTTTATTTCATTATGAATATTCATTATAAAATAAAATTATAGTAGTGGTATTTGTGATGCATTAGAAGATATAGAAGCATCTAAATTTATTTGCAATTATTTTGGAATTATGGACTAAGCCAAAGTTTGGAAAAAATAATTCTTTGATTATACGATTATAAATCATATTGTACTAGTGAATTATATCTTAAACAATAAACGGAAATGCACCCATTCGGTGGGAGCGATCATAAGAGTTGATGAAATCTACGGATTGATACATATAGATGCATGCAATCGCAAGTCTATTAATCCCAAAAAGATTCCACGTACTTCGTTATATCCACTGATGCGTTATCATTGACATGGATATGTGTATTTGATACACACGTAGTATGTCTATGATAAGCTAGAGTATAAAATGGAAGTAAATAAAATAACATGCAATATAAAATAACATTGATTTGATTGATCGACTAGGTGAGTGTATTGGAAAAGTTTCAAACGTACGCACATTAATAAAGATTCAATCTCAAAAGTCACTCCTTCATATAATATATAATGATTTATTGATAAGTAGTAATCAAATTTTGTTGAACAAAGTATGATTAATGGTCAGTGAAGTTGTGTTAATTTCTTTCTATAAGGTCGCATACTGAAGAGTAGTACACGAGGTTAAAATTAATTTCATTTAAAGAATAGTTTACAAAATCATACAAGATAAGGGTTTATAACAAACCCCAACATATCCTAGACAAAGGAGTTGGCAGGTTGTGTGAGTCAAAAGATTGCACGTAATAATTGTATGTGGGGGATCTTGTATGAATCGCCTTAGAAGAATTTCAAGAACGATAGTGATTGGATAACCAACTTATGTTTTGAACATAAGTATAGTAAACTAAAAACCAAATCAATTTTATATATAAAGCAATTCATAAAGTGTTTATGAATACCTATTTTTTTGCACTAGGAAACAACTGTCGTTTCATGAAGTACAAACTTATACCTAAGTAATTTCTTTTAGAAATTATTGGTAGTAAAATGGAATTGGATAAGATCTAAGGATAAACTGATTATGAGGGATGAAATGAAATTAGTCAAAACTAAATGAATACAACACATTAGAATATCTAATAAGAATTCTTGCAAGTTGAAGAGAAACTATGAGTTTCCTATTAATGTCGAGAATAAATAATCCTCAATTGTCAGTTAAACCATCAAGAGTTGCCATATAGCATGATGCACACTCCAAAAGGATTCCAAATACGTTATCAAAATATATTTTTGATAGTTGTACCCAAAGGGATATGATCCATCGATCATGATTGTGTCTTTAAGAGCAAGACTAATGCAGTGGGAATTTAATGAGCAACGTTGATAAGAATAACATCGTAAATTTCAACTGTTGAAATTAGCGTAATAGATTCATCATTCACCTTGCTCAAGTTAATTCAGATTTACTCACTAAATTATTACTTGGTATGACTTATTGTTTTAGTACATATGTGTTGAAATAGAAAATTATAAATAATGGTTTAGAATAGACTGTTTGCATATAATAACAAAAGTGTCTCAAAGTCGGTAGAAGTGATATTAAGCTTGTGGCTTTTGGATAACATCCAAGAAATGATGTGAAAGTTTCATTCTAAAGCATCAGAAGTGAATAAGTATTTTAATAGATATATAGAATAGTTTGATTTGCATTTAAAATGTAGAGGAAGCATGTATCCATAATAAAGAACACTAAAAGGTATATAGATATTTCTAGATTTTAAGTAAAAAACATATTGTTGATTGTTAACAATTTAATTATGTTAAAATCAGTAGTAGTTTGGTTGTTTAACACTCGATATTAAATTTATAAATTATATATTTTATACTAGGTATAAAGGATGTTCGAAATGCCCCAAAATGATATGCGAAGACACCTTATTAAAATATTTAATAAGGAACATATAAGATGGATTCCTTATGCTTCAGCGATTGGAATCATCATACATGTTTTATTGTCTATAATATCATAATTTTCTTATGTATTTGATAAAATTAAGCAAATATCAAATCCAAATTAATTAATTAAGATCACTAAATGATAGTTTAGTATTCTCGAGAATTTATAAAATACCAGAGAATTGTTTATAGAAACAACGAACTCCTTATGAAGGAGTGTACGAACTCAAATTTCATGAGTGATATTGAGTATAACATGTTAATATTAAATTCATGTTCAAATCTTAATTAAGAAGCTTTAAGTTGGAAATGTACCAAATGAAACATTGTGGCTAATTCAACGAAAATGCTAAGTAAATTGCCTTGAATAGCGCCACGATAAAAGAGATGTATAAAAATAATTGCACAAATTTATAAATGAGTTAGGGGCGATTCCGAAGTATTAAGAAAACTAAACAATTGTTATATGATGGCAATGTGATGATAAGAGCTCACTAGAAGTCAAAAAAGATACTCCGACTAGTTCCACAAGCTAAAGGTAGTTTATCTACATCGGAGAGAGCTGGTTAACAGAATAGATAATTAAACAACATAACAGATCCATTCATGAAGAGTCTAACTTGATTAGCTCTCACTAAACCGATCGAAGGGATAGGATAGATATTCCATAATTAGCCCTAAGTGCAAGTGAGAGATCGATAGAGTTAGAGGCATTCCCTAATGGCAATTGTGTGATTTGTTACATGTATCTAACTAGATAATCAATCTTGTTCCAAATAAAAGGTATTTTCTTTCTATTATATACTTAATATAATGTGTTATATTAATTAATTAATTTAATTAAAAGTATATTTAATAGAAAGCCATAAATTGTATGTTTTGTGATAGTATTTACAATGCATTGTAACCATGAGTGATTTATCACAATAAAATAAACATATTGTTTTCAATATTCCTAGTCAAGAAGTATCGAGACTGGATATTAATACATCCATTAAGACTAAAGTACATAATACTCTTCAAATGTTGGGCGGTGTATTATTCATGGCTGATGGGTGCACCAAGGGGTTACATACTAATAGTTGTAGGATAACTATAGAATGATTCACTTGATAGTTTTCTGTTGGTTAATATAATTAAGGTTAAATAAAAAATATCAATGTGACAAAATTATACAGTTCTCTTGACTTGATAATACCGTTTATCTTCAATGTGGAAGCACCGCTTTGATTATAGTTAAATCATGGCACGACATCCATCGAACAACTATAGTTGGGTCAAGTGGAAGAATTGGAACTGAGACACTATTCAAGAGAGGATTCGTCTTCTTAGTTATATGAGGTTAGTATCGCGGTTGACTGATGTCAACTAAAAGTTGAAGTCACTGGCTAGAGCACCAATCATAATAATAATTATTATTGAAAAATGACTTTGTGTTTGGACTACGGAGTTGGATATGGACGATATTGGAATTTTGACCATTACCAAATTCCATAAGTCCAAAGTGATATAGTTGTGGCGAAGAGAATTGGTGTAAATAACTGTCACTGTCGGGTAACACTTAATAAAGTAAAATTAGATTTTACCAAAATTAAGTAGCGATAATTTTTGCCATAATGTCACACCATCTGCTAAGTAACATGTGAACATTAATATTCGAATTGTTCGATATTAATCGCTAACCAAATTTAAACCTAACAGTCGCATAATCGAAACGTTGTATACTCCTTTTACTACCCAATTTAATTAATTTGTAATGGTTATAAATTAATTAATATTTATAAATATTAATTATAAAATTTTATTTGATGCATTGAACAATGTTAAACAATGTATTTATAATAGTTATAAAAATATACTGTTCGATATACGATATCAGTACGCCTTTAAATTAGATTAAAATGCAACGAATATTGTTTGGGCTTGAAATGATTTAGAGGCCCATATGGGGGCTTGAATTTTTGTTTGGAATGTGCAAGGGAAGGCTGACCATAATGATGGCTAAGGAGGATTTGGATTTGAATTAAGAAAGGAGGAGAAAAGGTATAGAGAAATAAGGATCCAGACCCACATTTTCTCCTTGGTATCTCCTCTATTTAAACATCTCTAAACCCTCACTTTCTTGATTGATTTTTATCCTGCTCTTCATCTCTTTTGCTGGCCGAAAATTCTACCTCACCCCTCCACCTTTTCAAGTATTTTAACATCAAAATTAAAGTCGATTCGATCGTTGGTGGCAGTGTGTTCAGGAAGCTAGCAACTTCTGGATACAAGATTCATTTCAGGGAGTTAGATTCTTCGTTTCAAAGTGCAAACAATTAGGCTTTGGCGAAAGGTAATATTAATTATTTACAATGTCTTATATGCTCATTCATGTCATGCTAGCTCGGTTAGAAATTGATATCATGAATATGCATACCGATGTATTGTCTACATTTGATGATATATATATATATATATTTAAAAAAATTTGTATGTATATAATAACATATAGTTCACGACTAGTAATTTACAATATTAACAAAACTGATTTTTTTACAAAGATTGATTTTAAAACACATACATAATTTTATAAAATATACGTATATTTATTTTATTAATATATATACATTATAGTTTTCAAAAATCTTTATTAATAGTTGTAATAGCTTTGGTGTCACACTTTTTTGGTATCAATGTGAACTACCAAAACACCCCTCTATATATTACCAAAACTACCAAAAATAGGATCTAATATTAAACTTCTTTTACAAATTCAAACGCCTCTAAAAATAGGATCGAATAATTTAAAATGCTTTACGAATTCAAAATGCTTTTAAAAATAGGATCTAAAATTAAACTTTCTTTATAAATTCAGAATAATTCCGTACAAATATACAAATCTTAATATCACTTTAAAATACAAAAGTCATTTTTTTTTACCATTTAAACATGTACAATTTATAAAGAAAATAATTCACGCGCGAAGCGCGTGCCGTGACACTCGTAAATAATATATATATCAACTACGTATATAGATATTACATATTTATAATTCATTTTAGTTATTATACTAGGATGTGTGCTGACCCAGTTCCAACATACTTAACATTCATTTATGAATCATATCATATTTATATACATCATTTTATTTTAGGCATACCATATACTTGTCATCAAGTTGTTATGAACCATTTCATATAATCATCAAACACATTTATAAGCATCACCTAGTTGATCTCAAAGTTATCATTAACTTATTTTAGCATTTAATTCTCTAGCATGTCTATCACTAAATTTATCCTTTTCTTGAAAAAATAACTAATAAAATGTTCACTCATTTCACCATGGGAGCCACCTTAACCCTCTTTGAAGGTTGAATTTAAGCACATTGAATACATTCTAGCAAGCATCCTTGCTAAATGTCAGTAGTCCCTCTTAGTCTCAAAACACTCATTTCACGTTGCCGACCCATTCATTACATCCATTTTGACATTTTGTCACCCTGCATAAATTCACATTAGAGTTTAGTTATTTAAATTGAAACATATAGGCTTCTCAAGTGGTGGCATGCTATCATATACTGTTGAATTTTAGACTTCATTGGTCTTGGCACTCTGCCATTCAATAACTCTATTAGTCAGTGTATTTTATGGTCTTGGGATCAATCTATTTCATTCTTTCTTTTATTGTGTACCCTATACATTTTTTATTTTTAATTTAAATGATGCAACTATCATTTATTAGCTTCCCTTAGTTTAGTCCATTCCAAAGTTTAAATAAGTTGACACAATTTAACTTCTAAATTTCATTCCTATGAAAATTTTCAATCAATACTTGGAAATGGGCTTCCAAAATGCAACTAAGTATTTTCTTATCTTACTTAAGAAATTTTAGCACCCTTGACTATCACATGCCAAAGGTTTCACATATTAGGGCTATCGCATGTTATCCTAACACGTCTCAAGCTACCACATATTGAAACAATCGCACTTCGAATCCATCGCACCTTGAAATATCGGACCGCAAAGCTATTGCATGTTGAAGCTATCGTAATTTGAAGCTATCGCGCTATGAAGCTTTCAAACTTTGAAGCTATCGCACCTTGGTTGATCACACCACAAAGCTATTGCATGTTGACCTATCGTAAGCCAAACCTATCGCATGTCAAACCAATCGTAGGCTAGGCTGTCGAAGGTTGAGTTTTATAAGCTATTATATATTGACATTTACAAGTTATTCCATGTCGAGTTTTATAGATAGTGCACATTAAGTTTTTAGGGCTATCAGGGTTGAATATTTACAAGTTACTGCAAGTTGAACCTTTTATAAACTACCGCACGTTTAAACTCTTAAAACCATTGAAGATTGATAAAACAAACCACCTTAGGTTATAGTGGTAAATTCATAACTAGACATAAAATGATATTTTTACTTAATAAAGTAATAACTTTGAACCTAACTATAAACATGTCATTTGGCTAGTAGTTACTTTAATCTTGTAATAGTTTTCCCTAACCGTCGAAAATTAAGCTCCATTTAATTCATTTGCTTAATCACATTATTAATTAAGACATATTTTCATTAGCCAGTTAATTATACCAATTCAAAATTAATGGGAAAATTAACAAATATTCACCAAAATTATAAAACATCTTCTTCTAACTATTGTAAAAATTCCAGAACAAAATATTAGAATTTTAATTTTTTAAATATTAATTTCCACCTGAAATTAGCGATTTTCCACTTAGAAATTTCATATTTTATTATTGCAAGTTATGACATTAAAAAAACTCTATTTTAATATTGAAAGATCATACTAAAATTTTGTGACATTTCAAGAAAATTAAATCATGTTTTACCCTAAAACATGACTGAATTTTATTCATTTAAATCACTAAATACATTTTGAAAACTCATTTCTACTTATTAAAATGTGTTTAAAAACACTTGGAACTTCCAAATAACATCAAATCTAAAACAAAACAATTTGAAAGGATATTAGATAAAACCTTTACTCACCCATATTGGAAAAGCTTAGTTGAAATACCCTTCCTTTTCCTTTAGAGTTGAAAGCTTAATCTTTATATTTCCTCTTCCTCTCTATAAAATGGTAGTTGGCCTATTCTTGTAAGTTTGTGTTTGGTTCTGTAATGAAATAAGAAGTGGAGAGAATATGGTTAAGGCATATATATTAGTGATTTTAGCTTAGGCTAATATCTCTTGTTACTTAATCTCAGTAGTTTATTTCCCTTAACACAAGATTCTCTTCATTTAAATTCAAATCTGTTTATTCCCATTTATAAGGTCGACTTTAACTGCTCTAATTATCCTAAGTCCATTTATAACCTTCTATATTGTCTCACACTTAATTAATCAAACTTCCCTTAGGTAATTCTTTATAATTAAACTATCATGATTATCACTTGTTAAATTCTTATTATTAATTTAATGTTTCATATTATAGCACTCCAAAATATGGGGAGTTACCATCTCCCATGAGGGAGTTAGGGGTATGCCCTAAAGGCAATTATGTAATTTGTTACATATATCTAACTCTATGGCTGATCTTTGTTATATAGTGATGTAATTGATTAAGTAATTAATTAAAATATATAAATAAGAAAATCCTTAAATTAAATATTATGCGACTGTAGTTGTAAATTAGTTGCAATCGTGAGTAATTGATCACATTATAAAATGACATTTCATTTTAAATATTCCTAGTCAAGATGTTTCGAGAAATTATATCTATACATCCGTTGAGACTAAATTACGTAAAGCTCTCCAAATGTTAGGCAGTGTATTAATTATGATTGTTAGGGATAGGAAGGGATTACATACTGATACTTATTGGATGACCATGGAATGACTCACTCGAATATTTCCTATTGGTTAACAATAACTAAGGTCAAACAAGAAATCTCAAAGTGATAATATTACACAACTCCCTTGACTTGAGGATACTATTGAACTTTAGTGTGTATACTCCACTTTGATTATAGATAAATCATTGCACGACGTCCATCAATTGACTATTGTTGGGTTTGAGTTGAATCATTGGGAGTGAAATGCTATTCAACGGAGAATTCATCTCCTTGGTTATAGGAGTTAGTATCACAGTCAACTATAGTCAATCAAAGTTTAAGTCTCTGGCCAGATCAATATGGTTAATAATAAATTTTATTATTGAACCAAGGACTTTGATTATGGACTAACCAAGTTGAATGTGGATAATATTGGAATTTTGACCAAAACCAAATTCCATAAGTCCTAAAGTGATATAGTGTCAACGAAGAGAATTGGTGTAAATAATCATTACTAAAGAGTATCGCTTAAAACTGTAAAATTGGATTTTAGCGAAAAAGGTATATAAGCGATAAATTTGGCTAACCTATCACACTATTAATTACGGTGAAGTGTGAACATTAATATTCGAATTGTTCCATGTTAACCATCGACTGAATTTACACCTACGAGCCGCATAACCGCATTGGTAGATTCTCCGAAATATCACACAATTTTATTGAGTTATAAATTAATTAATATTTATGAAATATTATTTATTATTTAATTGATGTATTGGATGCTATTAGTATTTTTGGGTATCATTAATAATTAATTGGGTATGTATATAAAAGTTATATGCGTGCATAACGATATGCGATATCAATACACTTTAAATTCTATTTAAATGCGTTAACTATTAATTGGTTTTGCATTTATTGTCAAACTAATGTTTTGGTTATGGCTAACCTAAAAAGAGGGAAAGAGAGAGAGAGAGAGTTTTCAAATTAAACTGTAAATCATAATTAAAGGAAGAGTAGAAGGTGATGATAATGTCTCTTCTCCTCCTTGCTTTTTTGATGACCAAAACCCCTTATAGTGGTTTTTTGAAAGTTCTTCCTTATCTTTTCTAGCCATGAAAACTCCATCATCATAACTCCATTTTTCTAGCTGAAAAATACAAGAGAAAAAAATATACGTCGAATCAAATCAAAAGGTGGTACTTCAAGCTATTTACAAAAGCTAGGAAATTGATTCAAGCTTGGATCTAGAATAATCTACTCTTCAAGGTGTGATCAACGGGATATCTTCAAGGTATATCTCTTGTTTACATTTTAATTCATATATATCATTTGTTAGATAATTTATAGATTTCGCATATGTTTCCTTACCCAACTACCTATGATTGAACTGATGTGTTTTATTCATTAAGCAATATTTAGTTATAGATCTTTATTTTAGAAAATATTTTGTATTAGGACATCACATAATATATGTATATATATATATATATATATTTTAAAAGCTATTAAAATATATTTCGATATCTCCTAAAGGACCACTAGCTCAATTAGTTAGCGTTATGGCGCTCTAGACTCAGGTTGTAGAGGTCATGGGTTCGAACCCCTAGGACATCAAAATAATTGCTCTGGTTGAATAAAGTGTCGCTCTTACTACCAAAAATATATATTTTAATATCCCTTAATCATTGTTTTAGTTTGAATTTCAAATCTAAAATTTAATATGCTATTTTATAAAATGTTTTGATTATATATCTATGGTTGAATTGAAACTTAATATATACAATTAAAGATTTCAGACGACCTAACAAATGGTAATGAATGAAGGTGTGAAATAAGGAAAGTTTTTTTGTAAATTAATTAGTAAATCAAAGTTAGATGTTTATTGATATTGAATTTCAAATCTATAATTTTGACTTTTTTAATAAAATTATATTCAAACATCATACAATACATACGTACACACACATGATTTTGAATTTTAGTGGTTATTCAAATATTTTTCAATATGTCAAAATCATCATTTTAATTTAAATTTCAAATCTAAAATTTAAAATGTTGTTTTACAATATGTTTCTATTCTATATCCATAGTTGAATTCAAATTAATGTGCACAATTAAAGATTTAAAATGGCCTAGCAAATGGCAATGAATGAAGGAGTGAACTTAAGAAAGTTTGTTATATAAATTATTTACCAAATCAAAGTTAGATTTTTATTGATATTGCATATCAAATCTAAAATTTTTAACTTTGTCAATTTAAATAAAAAAGAAAACACTTTCGGATATAAATTTATATATATATATATATATATAATAGTCAAAGAGGCATTTGACTTATGAGATCTCAATTTAGTAAATGGCAATAAAGGAAGGAGTAATTTAAGGAGAGTTTGTCTCTTGATCTCCTTCTATTTCAAACGAACCTGTGCTTTCAATTTTGGACCTTAACATGTATAATTAAATGCATATATATTTAAGCAATAATTTTTGAGACATCAGATGAGTATATGGATGAAGAACGTGTCCGTTATAGATGTAGATCCTAACATCTATATACGTACACATTGTAACGACTCGCCTTTTCGACCCTTGAACATCGACACTAATTCATCCACGGTATTCATGTGCCAAGCACCCAAGTGCTGGAAAGACGAATTGTTAGGGTAAAATAAGAAGAAAAAGAAATAGAACAAGAAAGAGGAGAACACAATATCAGAATCATACAACTGAACGATCATATATAATATCAAAAGACAATATAAATTGTCTCTAAAATACAAATTTATTCAGAGGTACACTGATCAGCCTGGACAGTTATAACAACCTGTCATCACAAATACTGACGATACACATAGAGTAATGCAACGGAAATAAATAATACGACAAGTAGAACTCCAACTCTTCTCTATAAGCTTCGAAGAGTCCAAAGCTAAATCTGGAAGCATACATGGGGCTGACCCGAGCATTAAAAGAAAATAACACCTGGATCAGTCTGGTAAACCAACGTAAGAAACACAGATCAAATAGATTTTTAGCATTATAAAAAACTTTCAAAATAAAAGTATCTCGTAAGACCATGCCGCATATAAATACGAACGAGTTATTACCTTACGATAACCAAATGGTTTATAGAGAATCCAGTGATATTATAATAATGTCTAAGGTTCAAAATAAATATTAATCATAGCCGAAATGGCTACATTGATTACATTCCAGCATAATAGGGGCACAACCAAAATCGATAAGGAAAATTCGCATAATGGATTTTCCACGGAGATCTCTTCGAGGGAGCCAAATTTGAACTCCATGCACAAGGATCAGAAGATACCTACTGAGCATCGTATATCTCTAAATAAAATATACCATAAGGAAAACATAGCCAGCCCATGCCCAAACGAGTGAACCCAAACAACGTGGAACCAAATACCATCAACTCTCGCACGCAACATATCGATAAGCATGCTCTAGATAATGGAGTTGAGATACCCTATCATGGGTTTACAAAACCCCAGACTACGCAGCCTACTCTGTCATTAGCCATTTCCGATGTCAAGGTTGCATTCGGCATCTTTCACATAATTCTTCATCACTCGATCAGCAGACGAATCCCCAATTAGATTCCTTCATCTTGAACGGATCATGAATTTCTACATGGATTCGAGCATCCATAACAGATCTCAAACCTCCATATAGGATCCCCGCAAAAGTCCTTTGACGAATGCTAATGTCGTCCCCTCTCTTCGAATACTCCTCAAGATAGACAGTCCCACACGATAGCATTGTTTGAAATGTTAACGCTGACCTCTCCCTTGGACTTTAACCTTAGGATTGATGTTTTAACTCTATAACATTCCACTTCACAATTGCTTCCAGAACATTGATCAAGTATATGGTTTTGAAGTGGTTTCGAGTTCGAGTCATCTCATATAAGTACACTCTCCCCACTTACCTGTTTTTTTAAAACCAATTGATGAATTTTCGTTAAAGTCAACCCTGACTCTTTTGGAAATAAACAGACAATACATAAGGGTGTAGATCACCACCCTTCCATTTAAGCAGACAGATTTCCTTATCATTTTTCCAAGAAGAGCAAGACGAGTTTATACTACAGTATAGCATCTTCGAAGATAACTGTACCATATAGCACTCGTGTTTCTTCTAGATACTCCCAAAGTTATATTTGGACAATTTCAATAGTCGACTAATCGACTATCTGGTACAAGATGTTTGTTTGTAAATGGAAACCAAGTCTAGTATACTTTCCATAAACAAATGAACATACAAAACACTACCGAGTCATTTAAAGTATGATTAAGCCACATAAAGTTTGGTTAAGCTACTTAAGCAACTCTCGATCCCTTTTATTTAATTAATCCGTTTATTAATTAACAACTCCTTTATTAGTAAACTCCTTTTACCTATTAAACTTCTATCTTTTTCCAAAAGGTTCCATACTTATAATTTACTTTAAAATATCCATTTTAAGGATCAAAGTACTTTCGCAAATCCATTCAAATGGTTTAAGACTAATGTTACTTAAACATTGCCACTACAAACCCAAAACCATTTCGCTTTCGCTTATCTTTAAATCATTCTTTTAAAGATCTATTTACATCCCTAAGTATAATCAAAAAAGGTTAAAGATGAATATGATTAACACATTGTCACAACAAACCCAAACCATTTTCCTACTTGTTACTATCTTTACAAACCCTTGTCTTAAAGATCTAAGTTCATATTCGGTTAAGTTCGATAATCGACTAATCGATTATCTAGTCAAGAACCATTGCTTATACAAATCATGATTTGTACGCTTAACTCATTTCTGACATTCTCAACTTAACCATTCCTCGTACAAGAGTGAAGCCCGGTAAGTTTGGGCATTGGTTGGTCCAAGCCTTGCCTAGACACTTCAGTTTTGAATCTCACAAATATATAAGTCTACCTTGTCAACTTTTAGTGTTAAGTATAGTATTAATGATTTCCATAAACAATAAGAAATCAATACGATTAACACGTTTTCGACATTTTCCACTTTCCTATTTCTCGGTTAAGAGGGAAGCTGGTAGGTTAGAGCTCTATTGTTCCGTAACTACTCAACATTAATCTTAACTCTCACAAATAAATAACATTACTTTGTCGACTTATTAGTGTTAAGCATAGTTAATTAATTTTCTAATAAGTAATTAAATAAATTAACCATTTGGCCACTAAGTAATTTCTAACCCCTTTCTAAACCTTTTGTTTATAATTTAAAACAATTTAAAAGGTAAGATATTTGCATAAGATATTTATATAAGATAATTTCCAAGATATTTATACAAGATATTTATACTTCAAAGTACTTATAATATATTTTAAAACACTCACTTAAAATATTACTCGAAAATAACAAGTTTGAAAAATTATTAAAAACGTTAAAACGAAATGTTTTCTATATAATTAACAAAACATCCCTTCTTTCAACATCCACCATTTATTCTTAAAAACCCATAAAGATCTCAAACCACTTTAAAAATACTATGAAAATAGTTAGTAACCACTGGTAAAAAGAATGAAACAAAATACTTAAATCCAAATATCTTTTAAAACCTTTGAAGTCCAAAAATCAAGTCTAAACCTCCGCAGTTTTGCACTAGTGATGTTTTGGCCACTTTTCAAGATGTTACTTAACTTTTTACTATTCAAGCTTTTAATAGCAACAAACATACATATAATATATTATGAATATGATGAGAAACCGCTAGAAATCGCCAAAAACAAGGCGCAATTCCAAGCCGTTTCTATAGTGACATCGCTATAAGTGTACTTCTAAATCCAAGTAAAATCTAAACCAAAGTCCATCTATAACCTATGTGCTTTGTTCAAGGTCTAGTCACATGTCTTATAAGTCCATTCTAAGTTTGTTCAAGTCCATGTACATGGATCACATATGTCACTTACTTTTAAAGTAAGAATTTAAAATCAATGTTTTAACATAAGTTAACAACAATTCAACCAATATTAACACAATCAAACACAACATGTGAGATTCTGATATTGTTTCTGTTTCTTTTTCTTCTGTCTTCTTCTACCTCTTCTTTTTAACCCTGATGGTTCGCATTTCCGTTCTTCTTGAGTTGATTTGTTGGAAATTGATGTCAATTTAAGGGATACGGATTTGCGGGTCTTCACACAACATATATGTGTTATATTTTTCATTCAAAGTGAAGGGTTAACTCACTCTTAACCCAACCATAACCAAGATCTAAAAATCAAGGCCTAACCCCATTTGCAACCACCTCCTTCCTTCTTTCCTTTGCTGCACTTGCTCATTTTCCTCCTTCCCTCTTACAATACTCACGGCCAGAGCTTCCCATGGGAGTTTGGGTTCACTTCTTCATGTTTTGGCATGGTGGAAGGGTTTTCTAATATTGTACTAAGTAGTGTGGCGAAGTTTGAAGTGATTTGGAGTTGATTTGCAACTACTAATTTTTTAGAAAGTTAGAGGAGAAGAAGAAGAGAAGCCATGGAATTTTAGAACTCATGCTTTGTAATCTTTGTGATTATTTCCTAAGGGTGTGTCCTCTCTTATACAGCCTTAGGAATGTGATGGAAAAAGACCGAAAACCCCTCGAAACCCTTATGACATCAATTACTTCTATCACTTCTCCTTTATGTCACATAAGCTTAAAGGTTAAGTGTTCCCATATTTGCTTACTTTCCTTTTTTGCTCATTTAAAAATACCTTATCCTCTCTTACATCATGCATGACATCATCCCATTTAGTTATCCACAAATATGAAAATATTTTTAGTTGCTAATTATCTCCTTAATGATTAATTATACATGTACAAAATTTTTGAACAACTTTTGTTAAGAGAAAGCTGTTTATCGATAAAATGATTTTCGGTCACATTATCGATATTTTTTTAAAGAATATATTTTTGTAAACATTTTTGTAAAACAAGTTTACCATCATTACTTAGGATTTAAAAGGTAGTTAAAAATCTCATTAAATCATTTTAATAACATTTAATCCAAGATAAATATTTAAGTAATTCAAATATTTAAATACGAAGTTTTCGAAATTCTGGGTCGTTACATTCTCCCCCACTTAGAATATTTCATCCTTGAAATCCCAACACGAGCAACCAAAGAAACAATAACACATCAATACTTAATAATATCCAATCACTAGCAAACGAAATGCACAGTTCGCTCAAGTTCAAAACTTTCTCATCGCACAAGGATGATAAATGATCTACTAAGCGTACCTTACACTTGACAGCCTCAAGTTATTACTTAGTTGACGATTTACAATACCTCATAACAAATCAAAGAGTTATCGCCTAAACTCTCCATAAGCCAATCAAAACATAGTATGCAAATACTAAAGTCCATACGATGCACATATATCATCCGTACAAATTATCAATTATGATCACTTGCTCGATTACATAGATCTCACTTCCTAACTCGTATAGATCACTTGACCTCTCTAGTGCTGACTCTGATCAGGTTCCTTGATTAGAAACCTCCATTCTCCTTACATAGCCTTATACCATGATAGAAAACTTCAGGATCATATCAAGAATCTGTATCAGGCATTTGCCGTCAATAATCAAGTGAAAAATACTCGTTTGGATCGGTGTAAACCACCTCAAAATCATGTACTCGAATACTAGATCAAGAACAGTCATGCGAATAAAATGATCTATATACAACTTACGTATTTATCCTACTGGGAATACACCAATTCCTTTTTAATCACGTTCATTTAATTAGTATATCTCTTCAATACTAAATTATTTAAGCCTCATTTCATAAATCATACTTCAAGTTTATCAACATTTTACAACTTAAGTACATACTCATATAATATGCCATTACATCCTAATATACAACCATCAAATTTGTTAACAAGTACGTTTAACAAATTTAAACCTGTTTTAACTTACTTTCTTCTCAATTCAAGTGTTATATAAACTCAACTTTATATTTTCAGAAACACTTAAACTTCTATAACCATTCGGAGTTCTTGACTATCTAAAACCGCTGAAAATTCCATTTCATTTTAACAAATGAAAATTGCTAAACAACATATTATATCATGATGCACTTCCATACTTTCCCAATGCATAAGCTACAAGTGTGCATGAAATAACTTAACAAGAAAACTTTAGTACTAAACACCAATTTTTATTTTAAATCATTTTAAAATAATATATACATATAACTTTTGTATATCAAATCATACTTTGGGATTTGATCAAAATCTGTTTTATCAAAACAAATTTGTAGCATCACACAATTAGAAACCTGAAAATGAATGCCGATGATGTTGAAGTCATCACCTGAATTATTTTTAAGTAACATGAGTGAGTTCAGTACATCTAATTGATGCCTTACGGACTTAACCAAAATCATTTCAAATGGTATCAAATACTTCTAATGTTACTATGTACCATGATCTCAATTTCATAAACTAATTACCCAAATACTTATTTTCAAATAATACTACTATTATTTTCTCTAAAAACTTGAAAAACATTTTCAAAGATACCGAGATTTAAGTTTTCAAATTCTCTATTTAAATCCTCTTCGTTTATAAACTACATTTATATATAGTTGTTTTCTCATCAATTCGCAAACGTACACCTTCATTTAGATTATAATAAACAACTCTTGTTAAAATTCACTTTTAACCCAACAATATCATTGAACGCCTTATAGTCAAACCGTGAAACTTAATTCATAAGGTGTTCATATCTAATGTTCCCATAAATTACTACCTACCCACCCTTACTGTAAGAAGGTAGATTTCTTACAAATCAACAACTATAGTAAATTCTCATAAACCGGTCGAGCATAACTAATCAACCAATAAATGATAATAACTGAATGTTATCATTTCCTAACAAACAACCATATCATAAATAACTATATCAATTTATGAAAATTATATATTTTTATGCAAAATATATTCTTAGGTAAAATTATTTCATTTACCAATTTTGAAAACACTACTGTGTCGGTTTGCCTTGTTCAAGTGTTTAGAAACCCCTGTCGATAACGTTGATCAGACGCCATCGACCAGAATTCATAAACTACTCAATAGACCAATTAACATAATATAAAACATTTTTATAGTACTAACAAAAATGCTCTCATATGTATAATACTCTTAACTCATGCTGGGGCATTCCATTACCCAATCTCTTAATGAGTCATACCCACCAAAGCCAAGGTTCTCGCTTAACCTTCAGCTCTGGTACCACATGTAACGACTTGCTTTTTAACCCTCGAATGTCGATACTAATACATCCATGGTATTCATGTGCCGAGCATCCAAGTGCTTGAAAGATGAATTGTTAGGGTAAAATAAAACGAAAAAATTGAACAAGAAAAGGGGAATACAATATCAGAATCTCACAAAGGAATGATAATATATAATATCAAAAGACATTATAACTATCATTCTAAGATACAAAGTCTTTCAAAGGTACAGTGATCGACCTGGATAGTTATAACAACCTGTCCTCACAAATACTGATGATACGTACAAAATAATGCAGCGGAATTAAATACTATGGTAAGTAAAACTCCATCTCTTCTCCATAAGCTCCAAAGAGTCCAAAGCTAAATCTAAATACATACATAGGGCTGACCCGAGCATTAAAAGAAAATAACACCCGGATCAATTTGGAAAACCAACGCGAGAAACACAGATCAAATTGATTTTTAGCGTTATAAAAACCTTTTAAAATAAAGGTAACTTGTAAGACCATGCCACACATAAACATGAACGGGTTTTTACTTTATGATAACTAAACCATATATAGAGAATCCAGTGATATTATAATAATGTCAAAGGTTCAAAATAAATATTATTCATATCTAAAATGGTTACACTGATTACATTCCATCATAATAGGGGTACAACCAAAATCGATAAGTAATGTTTTCATAATGGATTTTCGACAGAGATCTCTTCGGGGGAGCCGAATCCAAACTGCATGCTACGGAGGATCATATACTTTACATAAAATATACCAAAAGGAAAATATAGCTAGCCCATACCCGAACGAGCAAACCTGAACCACATAGAACCAAGTACCATCAACTCCCGTGCGCAACATATCGATAAGCATACTCTAGATAATGGAGTTGAGATACCCTATCGCAGGTTTGCAAAACCCCAGACTATGCAGCCTACTCTGTCTTTAGCCATTTTCGATGTCAAGGTTATGTTCAGCATCTTTCACACGAGTCTTCATCACTCGATCAACACACGAATCCCCAATTGGATTCCTTCATCTTGAACAGATCATAAATCGCTTCATGGATCCGAGCATCCAGAACAGATCTCGAACCTCCACATAAGTTCCCTGTATAAGTCCTCTGACAAATGCTAATGTTGTCCTCTTTGGAATACTCCACAAGGTAGACGGTCTCACCCGATAGCATTGTTTGAAATGTTAACGCTAACCTCTCCCTTGGACTTTAACCTTAGGATTGACAGTATAACTCTATAACATTCCACTTCACAACCGCTTCCAAAACATTGATCATATATATGGTTTTGATGTGGTTTTGGGTTCGTGTCATCTTATATAAGTCACTCTCCCCACTTACCGGTCTCTTCAAAACCAATCGATGAATTTTCGGTAAACTCAACCCTAATTCTTTTGGAAATAAACAGACAATACATAAGAGCAGAGATCACCTTCTAACCGTTTAAGTGGATGGATTTCCTTATCCCAGAATAATAAGACGAGTTTATATGTACAGTATAACATCTCTAAAGATAACTCCTTTCCGACATTTTGAACTTAACCATCCCTCATTCAAGAGTGAAGTCAGGTAAGTTTAGGCATTAGTTTCTCCAAGCCTTGCCTAAACATTTCAATCTTGAATCTCACAAATATATAAGTCTACCTCGTCGGCTTTTAGTGTTAAGTATAGTATTAATGATTTCCATAAACAATAAGAAATCAACACGATTAATATGTTTCCAACATTTTCCACTTACCTATTCCTCGATTAAAAGGGAAGCCGATATGTTAGAGCTCTATCGTTTCGTTTATGCTCGACATTAATCTTAACTCTCACAAATAGATAAGATTACTTTTCTAATAATTAATAAAACAAATTAATTGTTTGGCCATTAAGAAATTTCTAACCCCTTTCTAAATGTTTTGTTTATGTTATCCCGCCTTTTGGCAAGGCCGTGACACCAAAAAGTTTACTGGAAAACTAAAGACAGTTCGTCGTTAAAGTTCGTTGTACACAAGTTCACCATGGATATCGATGAATTTTGTCCGAGTCCGGATCGGGCTACAATTGATAAGACATGTCAAGCAAGGCCAGATAGAACAACATTCCAAATCTCGAGTCAATCCGAGTTCGTACGCCCAAGATATCATCGACGCAAGTGAAGGACATAGCCTTGAGTTCGTCTCCCAATGGTTCGAATCCCCTAGGGTCGAATCCATCAAACTAAATTCCAACGAAGTTCCCCTGATGACTTCGAATCCATGAAAGTGCTTTAACCTCCAACGTTCGAATCCATCAGCCACATAGTAATTCGAATCCATCCACGAAGCATAACCCTTCTTCGAATCCATCGGACGTGTACTACTTCGAATCCAGGAAACCCAACCACGGTTCGAATCCATCAAGTCAAAGACCACTCGAATCCGGCACAAGACCTCTCTTCGAATCCCTCGAGGTAAGGCACTTCGAATCCATCCAGCCGGGAAGTCTTTGTATCGATCGACTGTGGACTGTCCTGATCGATACGAAGGAACATCCCTCCTATCGATTCGAAGGACCGCATCTTCGAATCCATTATCACGAGGATACCCAGTCAAAGCTGCAGAGGACATGGAGTCGACCCAGTCAATTCGGAGCGAAAAGTGGATCGATACGAGGGACGCGCGCCACATCATCGCCTTCACATGCAGGAGCATGGATTCGACCCTATGGATTCGAACGATATCGATTCGAACGAATCCATAGGACGAAGAACACGAAAATCTTCAACTTGAATCGATCATAACTCGAGTTCTACAAGTCCAAATGCAATGAAATTTTCACAGAAGCTTAAACACATGATGAAGAATGTTCACGCCAAATTTCAGCTCGATTGGATGATTTCTTGATCGATTCGAACCAAGGGTCGAATCGATCCCAAAGTGGGCCTCATATCTCCAGATTTCGGCCATGTGGGCCCCCTGACGTATCAGAACTGGTCTCCCTTCATTTTAGGCAAAATATCTGCCTCCTACACCTATAAATAGAGCCCCTGGTCATTCAGAAAAGGGGTCAGACAATTTTGAGAGCTAAAGAGCACCCAGACTCTGCCAGATTTACTCAGAATCACCACCGCTACCTTAGATTGAGATTTAGCATATAATTTCAGTTGTACTACATTAGAAGAGATTGTAATCATTGAGTGAACATCAATAAAATCATCAACTTCAGAGTGGACGTAGGCAAGATCGCCGAACCACTATAAATCTCGTGTTTTCTGTTCATTATTTCTGAATTGTGATACTCTGTTTGCTTAGATTTGAGATTTGTGTGTGAATATTGTTGATTTATATTCATACACTGGTGCTTTCACAACATTCGGAGTTTGTGACCAATTTTGGCACAAACAGTTCATAATTTAAAACAATTTAAAAGGTAAGATATTTGCATAAGATATTATATAAGACATTTTCCAAGATATCTATATAAAATATTTTCCAATATATTTATATAAGATATTTATACTTCAGAATACTTATAATATATTATAAAACACTCATTTAAAATATTACTTGAAAATAACAAGTTTGAAAAATCATTAAAATCTTTAAAACGACACGTTATATATTTTAACAAAATATCTCTTCTTTCAACATTCACCATATAGTCATAAAAACTCATAAAGATCTCTAACCACTTATAAAATACTTTAAAAATAGTTAGTAACCACTTGTAAAAAGAATGTAATAAAATACTTAAATCTAAATATCTTTTTAAACCTTTTAAATCCAAAAATCAAGTCTAAACATGGCAGTTTTGCACTAGTGATGTTTTGCACACTTTAAGAGATGTTACTTAACCTTTTACCATTCAAGGTTTTAATAGCAATAAACAAACATATAAAATGTTATAAGTATGGTGAGAAATCCCTAAGGATCTCTCTAAAAGCTCCATAGAAATCGCCAAAAAGGCATTTCCAAACTGCTTCTGTAACGACTATCGCTATAAGTGTACTTCTAAATCCGAGTCAAATCTAAACCACAGTCCATCTATAACCTATATGCTTTGTTAAAGGTCTAGTCACATGTAATATAAGTCCATTCCAAATTTTTTCAAATCCATGTACATGGATTACATATGTCACTTACTTTTAAAGTAAGAATTTAAAACCAATGTTTTAACATAAGTTAACAACAATTCAACAAACATTAACACAATCAAACATAACATATATGTGTTATATTTTTCATCCAAAGTGAGATGTTAACTCACCCTTAAACATAAACAAGATCCAAGAATCAAGGCCTAACCCCACTTGCAACCACCTCCTTCTTTCCTTCTTTCTTTGCTTGCACTTGCTCATTTGCCTCCATCCCTCTTACAATGCTCATGGCCAAATCTTCCATGGGAGTTTGGCTTCATTTCTTCATGTTTTGGCATGGTGGAAGGATTTTATAATATTGTACTAAGCCATGTGACAAAGTTTGAAGTGATTTGGAGTTTATTTGCAACTATTTTTTTTAGAAAGTTAAAGAAGGAGAAGAAGAGAAGCTATGGAATTTTAGAACTCAAACTTTGTAATCTTTGTGATTATTTCCTAAAGGTATGCCCTCTCTCATATAACCTTAGGAATGTGATAGGGAAAGACCAAAAACCCCTCAAAACCCTTATGGCATTAATTACTTCTATCACTTCTCCTTTATGCTACATAAGCTTAAGGGTTAAGTGTTCCATATTTGCTTACTTTCCTTTTTTGATCATTTTAAATTATCTTATCCTCTTTGACATCATGCATTACAACATCCATCTAGTTATTCATAAAAATGAAAATATTTTTAGTAGCTAATTATCTCCTTAATGATTAATTAGACATGCATAAAAATTTTGAACAATTTTTGTTGAGAAAAAGCTGTTTATCGATAAACGATTTTTGGTCACATTATAAATATTTTTTCAAAAAATATATTTTTGTAAACATTTTTTCAAAATAAGTTTTCCATTATTACTTAGGATTTAAAAGGAGGTTAAAAAGGTCATTAAATCATTTTAATAACGTTTAATCCAAGGTTCAAATATTTAAATAATTCAGATATTTAAATACGAAGTGTTTGAAATTCTGGGTCGTTACACAAATTAACTATGTACACTATTTTATATGTTGCACATGCACTACATACATACATGAGTGTACTATGATATACTCATATAACATACAATATATCAAATGATTAAATTTATTAATTGATTAATTAGAAAATTAAATAAAACTGGATTTTATGGACCAGATCTACTAAACCCATTTAGGCTTCACATGCCTAATAAGTATTTAATATGGATTTTTTTTATTTTACCCAATTTACCCACTACCAACTGGTTTGGTTCGTACCCCTCCTTATTGGAATTTTCATCCTCAAAATTCAGATAAAGAAGATTAAAAATAATATTAAAACCTTGATAGTGTAAAGTCATCATCACACAAAATACACACAAGTACAAATGTTACACTAGTACCCTAATAATTTAAACCATCAAACATAATTCATTAGTTGAACTACTAACACATAATCATATCATAACACAAATACACTAGTGCCACTACTACTTTATACATGTCCAATCATACATGAAAAAACATTTTGGGATAGATATTCCTAATTTTATCCTCTACTTCCCAAGTACAAATCAATATTATCACTCCATTGGATACACATAAGTTCAATAACTTTATTCCTCAATTCCTTCACATCTCGACTCACCACCTAACATAAGTCAAATCTGGTTATACAGATAATTCTTAAACGACATCTATTCCAATACCATACCAGGGTCATGCGCACATTTCCTTAGATATGATATATGAAATCATTATGCACGCCACAAAACTACTTGGTGACTCAACTATATATATATAATATGTGTGTGTGTGTGTTTATGAACTAAAAAAACAAGTTAGGACCAAAGATATTAAGAGAAACATTTATGTGCAAGACATCGAATATGAATATGTTCCTCCTATATGTAAACAATGTAAATGCTTTAGTCATAATGTGCAGTGTTCAACATTTATAATTCCAATTAAACAAGTCTGGCAAAAGAAAGGTGAATGTAACAACCAACAACATATTTATAGAAAACATCAGTCAACATAAAAACATTAGCCTAAGTGGAACAAGTGGATTAGAACAGCCCACTATCACAATCATGGACCCACCCAAAAAATTCACACCTACTAATTTACATCATTCTAATATCACAGAGCCTAGAGTATGTAACGACCCACTATTTTAGACCATTCAAATCGACAATAATCCACACATGTCAGACTTGAATAATACAAAATAACAGATTGTAATAAAATTTGGAGCAATAAAATCATTCACAGAATCACAGACACAGAAAATATCAGAATAACTCACAGCGGAATTTAAAAATAACCATAGTGGTTCATGAAGCCACAAAAATACAGAGTCTCAAAACAAGTACAAATTACATAGTCTAAAAACCAATACAGTTTGAACAACCATAGAAAATCTCAAATTCATATGTCTCAATTACATAGGCTAAGATAAAAGACTGAATAGCAAAAACAGATAGCAGCTTGATAAAGATGATCTCCAGTAGTCCTAGCTCCAAGAAGATGAAGTCCAAACTGATACTCAGGCTGACCCGAGCGTAAATAAAACACAAACACTCGAGTCAGGACATACATACTTATATACTGTAAACTAACTCAAGTGAACTGTAATAAAGGTACAAGTAACTTAAAGAATGCTTGGGATCGCCCATTCTTTAAGGATCCGTTAAACTATCTACTATGTAGTAATATTCGCTATTATAATAATGTCTAATCATAAAATAATCATACTTTTAAATAGCGTTAAGGCTTTACATTTTCCACCTTAACACGTAATAGTCCCAGTAGTCTATCCAGTATTAGCATACTCCCAAAATGGGGGCTACCCTCGATACTCCACAGGCTACGGGAGAAATCACAAGACGTAGTAAAGCTCGATATGGTAGGTGGCACGGCACACAAGGCAATGCCAGGGTAGATATACCAAATACGCACACGAACTGATGGAACGCATAGCAGCCACTACCGCTCCACCTCGAACAACACTCCCAAATCAAGGGTGGCCACCAAAAATCACAAAGTAATAGAATGGTATCGAAGAAGTGCGTCCGATAAGAGGTGCTACCTCACTGGTCCGAGATCGCTCCTGTTTTAGCCACCTCATGCCAACTCATGGAAGTTGGGTCCACGTATATACCTTAGGATCGTCGCCACCATCATACTTCATTCTGGAAACTCCACCGCGTACACAGTTGTCAAAGTGGTTTTCGGTATCGACAGAGAGTATGTCCATATCTGATCCCGGTCTCTTTAACAACCAATCGTTATTATAACCCGTGGTTATAAATTTAAACAGTTTATATTTCAAATCTTAAAACATTTTAAAAACAAAGTCATTATTCTTTTAAAGCAAATATTCAATTTCCAAAATTTTAGCCTTTTCTGAGTTCATTTATTCACTTAAAACATTAAAACATTGAAATTTCAGCTTTCACAGCATTTAAAAAGTGCTACGGTAAGTTATATTTGAAAACAATTCAATTCAGCAAAGACAGCATTTATAAACTGCTGTAACAGTTCAGTTTTAAACAAAATCATATTTCAGCCTACTGCAGCACTTAACAAGTGCTACAGTAGCCCCTTTAGTAGTTTCAGGTTCAATTTTAGTTCCTGCCACAACAGCACTTACCAAGTGCTATCATAGCCTTAGTTTATTTTAGTCTTTTGGTTCATTTATGCAACCACAGCACTTAACAAGTGCTGCAGATTCTACTTAGTTCAGAATTAGTTCATTTTCAGAAATGGTAGCATTTCTGAAGTGCTATAAATTGAATTTCCAGGTTTTAAGTGCAATTCCAGCCATAAATAAACTTCAATTTAAATAATTTAAACTCATAAAAATCAAAATTTCACATAAAATAAATGTTCAATTAAATCGTTTAACTTATGGTTTCTATAAAGAAAGATTTTTCAAATAAAATCAAATTTCCAAAGTTCACTTATAAAATTCAAGTGTGTAAATTTTCCCAATTTTCATTTTTAACCATTTATTTCAACACTTAAATTTAAAATCTCCATTTTCCACCATTTAAACTAATTTTCATTTTAACTTAATTTAACTTAAGTTTCCATTTTTTTCAGTAAATTTAAATTTTATGCTATATTTAAAACCACTATTTTTATCCTTTTACTTTACATATATCACATAGAAAAATCATTTACACTTTAATAAATCATTTAAAAATTCAATTTATTATATTATTACAAAATTTTAAAATATTAAAAATGTCCGAAAAACTACAGAAAATAACCACGGGTCTGTATAATATTTTCTAGCCTAAGCCAAGTGATACGGATAATATATCATTTCAATCCGTAGTTTACAAAGAAAATTCGGGTTTTATCATTTCAAACCCGCAATCCCAAGTAAATAAAATTTATTAAAAGGTCGCTCAGGCTTATCATTTCAGCCCATAACGATCCTTCCCTATTCTAAAGTCCGTTCGGGTATGTATCATTTCAACCCATAGTGATTCTATTCTATAGGGAACTTGCAGTGTGATTTAACAGAATAGAATAACAGAAAAATGAAAACAGAATATAACAAATAATATAACGTGCAATTTTAACCAGTTTAACATCATATATAAATAATCACAGATAATTTTAACATCAATTTTTTTCATTTTACACATTCAGTTGTGGTCGTTTCACAATCATATAAGTATGAATAATCGTGTGAGATTTACTCACCTCTACGGAGCTGGAGATTTGATTCAAAAAAAGAAATATGCTATCTACCGGAAAGCACGCGGAAAGCACTATTAGTTTTTAGAGGAGGCGCCAACAAGATTCAAATCTTGAAAAAAAAGAATAAAACAAATATGAGAATAAGCTAACACACATCAAATACATTAAATTTTTGAATAAATCAAACAGGAAACATATTGAAACAAAAATATGGCTCGACCACTTCACCATATGACTCAACCCATAGCCACATAGCTCGACCATTTACCAGATTTTAGATCTGAACATGTAAGGCAGTGGGAAGTCGAGGCACAAGTTGAGTTTTAAATATGCAAAAGGTGGCAAATGGAATCGGGTTCACTGTTCTTGGTTCAAAACACAAGGAGGCTCGGTCTGACCTGGGGTTCATGGTTGCATGGGCTCGGTCTGGCTTGGGTTCGTGGTGGCATGGGATTCGGTCTGGTCTGGGTTCGTGGTGGCATGGGGTTCGGTCTGGCGAGGCAGGTTGGAGGCGGTGACTGTGGTGGTGGTGGCTGCGGCTTCACTTGATGGTGGAGGAAATAGAGTGGAACGGCAAGGCAAGGCTAAGGCGAAGGGTTTTTGTATGGTGACAACACTTGAATTCACGGCCAGAGGAGGGGAGAGGCTGCGCTGGTGGTGCTCTAGGCTGGTCATGATGGTGAATAGGCCGAGCACGTGGTGGCAGGCAATAGAATAAAACAAGGCAAAGAAAGGAGAACAAACGAAATAAAACAAAAATGAAAAGAAAGAGGATGCATGCGGTCCATACCTTCAGGAAGATGCTCACGCAAATTTTTGATGGAAGCTAAAGTGAATAATTTGTGGTATGGAAATTTTGTGAACGTGGTATATATTATAATAGCTGCTCACTTTGATTTAGTGGAGAGAAGGCAAGAAATAATGGTTTGAACGGTAGAGGAAATTAAGGCATTTATTTTTATTAAATTGAAAGAAATGAACGGAGGGCAAAGGAAAGAAATAACTCTCACGTGAAAATGATTTAAGGCAAGATTTCGAATTCCCAAAAGAAAATGTACACGGCTGAAGACTTGCAATGCTAATGCCTAGAATCAAATAGACAATGAAAAAGGCAAGAGAAACTTATAAAACGTAATGCCCAAAGTAACATACTGATTTTATTTGTTTCTCTCTTAATTAGTAAATTAAAAATGCTAACGTTTTTTTCTTCAGGAAATAACGTATCACTTTATACCAAAAATTAAATAGCTATTTACCCTAATTAATAAAATTTGATTTAGCTTCGTCCATTTGATTGTTTAATATAAAGTTAAGAAAACGGATGTGCATATACGTATAAAAGAAACGCAAAATTTATTCCTTGTTTCACATTATTTATTTCTCAATTTTAAAAGTATACAACCAATCCAAACGAACAAAAGTGGAACAAATGTTGCATAATTATATACATTTCAAGATGAAAATTTGGCAGTTAGAATTTAAAATTTAAAATTCCTATTAAAGTTAAACTTTTTATCCAAATCAAAATTACAGAAATTGTTTATTTTTATTACAATTTGGGCAATTGATTAAAAATCATTACAAGAAAATTTCCAAAATTAGATTTTTAAGAAATCAAACACCAAATTCTTTAAATAAATGAATAAAATATTTGTTAAAATTTTGGGCTGTTACACTCTCCCCCACTCAAAACTTTTCATCCTCGAAAAGGAACGAAAAAAAGAAAACAAAGGAAGATAATACAGTAGAGCAAAAGTACCTGAAATAAACAATTCCGGATTCGAAGCGCGAATGCTCTCCTCCGTCTCCCAGGTGCAATCCCGTTCATCAGTGCTCCACTGCACTTTGACCAGGTTGACAGATTTCCTTCTTAGCTGCTTCGTACCTCGATCGACGATATGAAGTGGCTTCCTCTTAACAGTCAGATTTGGCTCAATATCCAAACTATCAAGAGCAGAAGGCTGGATAATAAGAGATGGATCATGCAGATAGCGACGAAGATGAGATACATGAAATACATTGTGTACTCTAGAAAATTTCTCGGGCAAATCCAGATGATAAGCAAGAGAACCAATTCTTTCCATAATGCGGAAAGGACCGATGAACCGAGGAGAAAGCTTTCCTCTACGACCAAAGCGAATAACATTCCTTAAGGGAGAGACCTTAAGGAAAACCAAATCACCAACAGAAAACTCTAAACTCCATCTTCGACGATCAGCGTATTTCTTCTGCCTATCCTGAGAAATCCTCATCTTCCTCCTAATCTCCTCCACTCTCTCAGAAGCCTCTAAAACCATCTCAGGACCAAGAACCAAATGATTACCGGATTCAATCCAGCAAGAAGGAGATCTACAAGGTCTTCCGTAAAGAGCAGAAAATGGAGACGTCTCAATACTGGCCTGATAACTATTGTTATAGGTGAATTCGACAAGATGGAGATGATCTTCCCAAGATCCTCCAAAATCAAGCACACAAGCACGAAGAAGATCTTCGAGAATCTGATTCACCCTTTCCATTTGACCGTCGGTCTATGGATGGTAAGCAGTGCTCAGATTCAGATGAGTACCCAAAGAATCCTGAAAGGCTTTCCAAAACCTACTAGTAAAGATAGGATCATGATCACAAACGATACTGAGAGGAACACCATGGAGACGAACAATCTCCCTCATGTAAATCTCAGACAAACTAGAAGCTGAACGGGTAGACTTGACCGGAATGAAATGAGCTGATTTGGTCAATCTGTCCACAATAACCCAGATACTTTCATTACCCTTCCTAGTCCTTGGCAATCCTTCAATGAAATCCATAGAAACCTGTTCCCACTTCCAATTGGGAATTTCAAGAGGCTGCAATAAACCAGGGGTCTTTTGATGATCTGCCTTGATTTGCTGACATGTCGCACACCTATTAACAAAACTGGAAATATCTCGCCTCATACCTCTCCACCAATACAACTTCTTCATATCCTGATACATCTTGGTCACGCCTGGATGAATAGAAAGTCTGGACTGATGATTCTCCCGAAGTAACTCCTATCTCAATCCATCAACATTCGGGACACAAATCCTATTATTAATCCTCAACACACCTTTATCATCAATCTGAGCACCACTGCCATCAAGACTACTACCTCCAACTCTACTTCGAACATTCTCCTTAATCAATCTAAGCATCTGATCCTCATCCTGCCTAGCCATAATACGATCCACAAGAGGCGAAGAAACAACAAGCTGACACAACAAAGTCTTCTTCCTACTCAAAGCATCTGCCACAACATTAGCTTTTCCAGGGGTATAGTTGATGTTGAGGTCATAAGAAGCAAGGAACTCTAACCACCTAACTTGCCTCTGATTCAAATCCTTCTGAGAGAAAATATACTTCAAAGACTGATGATCTGTGAAAAGCTCGAACTTAGTACCCAAAAGATGATGTCTCCAAAGCTTCAAAGCAAAAACAACAGCAAGCAACTCTAGATCATGGGCAACATAATTTACTTCATGGGTCTTCAACTGTCGACTAGCATAAGCAATCACCCTACCATCCTGCATCAGAACAGCTCCCAAACCTTCCCGACAAGCATCAGTGTATACCGTTAATCCCCCATTTCCATTCGGAACGGTAAGAACAGGTGCGGAGGTAAGCTTGTGTTTTAACTCACTGAATGCGGCCTTACACTCATTACTCCAAATAAACTTAGCATTCTTCCGGGTCAAAGCAGTGAGAGGTTCAGCAATCCGAGCGAAATTCTCAATGAATCTCCAGTAATAACCCGCAAGGCCCAGAAAACTACGGATATCAGTAAGAGTCTTAGGAGTTTCCCAATCCTGCACAGAATAGGGAAAAAGAAGGATAATAGGAAATATAGAATAAATTGAATGAGACAAGGAAAGAAAGACATACATTGATCACAACGATCTTGACTGGATCAACAGAAACTCCATTACCCGAAACAATATGCCCGAGGAATCGGACTTCATCTTTCCAGAAATGGCATTTGGAAAATTTAGCCTTTAACTGATGATTTCGAAGAGTCTCAAGAACAGAGTTCAAATGTGACTCATGTTCTTCTTCTGACTTAGAGAAAATGAGAATATCATCAACAAAGACTAGAACAAATTTATTAAGCACATCATGGAAAACACGATTCATCAAGTCAACAAAGAAAGCAAGAGCATTGGTCAAACCAAAAGGCATGACTAACCATTCAAAGAATCCATTCTCAGTACGGAAAGCAGTCTTGGGAATACTTTCCTCGGCAACTTTGAGTTAGTGAAAACCCGTGGCAAGATCAAGCTGAGAGAAAACAGTAGCACCATAAAGCTGATCAAACATATCATTGATGCGAGGCATTAGATATCTGTTTTTCATAGTGAGCTTGTTCAACTCCCTATAATCAACACACATCCGGAGAGAACCATCGGACTTGGTGACGAAAACCACCGCAGCTCCCTATTCTGAATAGCTAGGTCTGATCAGACCCTTGGAAGACAGATCCTCAATTTGCTCCCTTAACTCAACCTTCTCGCGGGGTGCCATTCTTCTAGGATGAAGAACTATAGGTCGAGCTCCAGGAACAAGATCAATACGGAAATCGATTTCCCGCTTAGGAGGTAAGGTAGTGACTTCACCAAATACATCAGGATAGAGTTTGACTACACGAGTCGACTGGAGGTCGACAGGGGAAGAATCCAAAGAATAAATAAAGCTACCAGCACAATCATGAGGCATACAACACTGAATCACCAAATAATTTCCCCGATCATCCTCAAGAGAAACAATTCGGGATTTACAAGAGATACGGGTATCATGATTTCTTAACCAATCATCCCCAAGCAATAAATCAAAAGTATCAAAACCAAGAATATAGAAATCACCACTAAAGCGGAGATCAGAATGGAAGAGTTTCACTCCTCTACAAAGCCTACTAAGGTTCACGGGACCCCCAATAGGATTAGAAACACATAAAGGAACATAAGCATACCCAGGAGAGAGGAGATGCTCAAACCTATCACTAATAGTCATAGAAATAAAACTATGCGAAGCTCCAGTATCAAATAAAACACGAACATGATGCTAAAATAAATAAAAGGTGCCCTAAAGAGTAGCTTGATCATCGCTAGGAGCAGGAGTAGGTGCAGCAGGTGAAGAAGCAGATGTGACAGCAAATACACCAGATGGCTTTCCCTTCTGATATAAAGGACAATCATTCCTAAAATGACCTGGCTGAAGACAAACATGACAAAGATTGTTCCTGTTAACCTTAGGTGGAGGAACAACAGCACTAACCGACGTAGGGCAACTATTAGCATAGTGTCCCTTCTGGTCACATTTGAAGTAGGTAATGGTGGATAGATCAATAGAGTGTCTCTGGGAAGGATAAGATGATGAAGATCCCAAACCCGGATGCTTGAGCCAATTCTTCTTTTGCTGGTGGAAGTTGGGCTTTCTCTTCTTGGAATTTGCAGAGGAAGACTGTGATACATGAGCACCAGAAGCAGCAGGACCCTTGGAAGTAGGGTTCTCATAACGAATAGCCATATCCATGATCTCAGTAAAAGTGCCATGAACATGTGAAATAAGACGATCGTAGAACTCTGGGCGAGCTCCAGCTATGAACTTCTCATTTTTCTTAAGCTGAGTGTCGATAAGACCAGGACCAAATTTGGAAAGTTCATTAAACTTCCGCTCATACCCTGAGAAAGACATGGTACCCTGCTTGAGATCCATGAATTCACGATAAAGCTGAGATTTCCCCGCTTCGGGCATCCATTTTGCCACAAAAGCCTCCCTGGAAAGAAGATACAGAAACCGAACTTAAGATGGATTCAAAAGAAAAGAAAATGGGGAAAAATTCAAGATAACACAATGGATACCTGAACTGCTCCCACGAAAGATCACCTTCGTTAGTGTGAGCTGTAACAGACTCCCACCAATCTAAGGCTGACTCTTGCAGCTGCCAAGCTGCTAACTGACGCTTCTGGGCATCAGTGATCTCAAGACCAGTAAATATCCTCTCCAAACTCCGTAACCATTGCTGGGCTTTGATAATATTCTCTGAACCGGTGAACTTAGTACCACCGAGCTCAGAGAACTCCTTACAGAGAAAAGTAAACCTCACAGGTGCAACATGTGGAGGAGCTGGGGCAGTACCATGACCCCTACCTCTAGCATTTCCATGATTCATCCTGGAAATATCAAGAATGAATTTAGGACAAAGGTACAGAGAAGACAAAGATAAGCTAAGATAAGACAAGATAAGATCACTAGAATGAATATCCTAATAACATGAATTTCTAACAAGGTAGATACGAAAAGAAGGAAGTTTTAGAAAAATTCCTTTTAAAACCAGAAAATTTTATATCAAAATAATCTTTGAAAATCATTTGAAATCATTTTAAAAAATCATTTTATACTTTGAAAATACGTTCACTCACAAAGAAATGATTCTGAGTTTGATTTCACTCATGCTAGGGTATTTCTACCCTATCTCTAATGAGTTTTTGCTCCATAGGCTAAGGGTTGCCTAAAACCAAAGCTCTAATACCAAATGTAATGACCCACTATTTTGGACCATTCAAATCGACAATATACCACACATGTCAGACTTGAATAATACAAAATAACAGATTGTAATAAAATTTGGAGCAATAAAATCATTCACAGAATCACAGACACAGAAAATATCAGAATAACTCGCAGCGGAATTTAAAAATAACCATAGTGGTTCATGAAGCCACCAAAATACAGAGTATCAAAACAAGTACAAATCACATAGTCTAAAAACCAATACAGTTTGAACAACCACAGAAAATCTCAAATTCATATGTCTCAATTACATAGGCTAAGAAAAAAGACTGAATAGCAAAAACAGATAGCAGCTTGATAAAGATGATCTCCAGTAGTCCTAGCTCCAAGAAGATGAAGTCCAAACTGATACTCAGGCTGACCCGAGCGTAAATAAAACACAAACACTCGAGTCAGGACATACATACTTATATACTGTAAACCAACTCAAGTGAACTGTAATAAAGGTACAAGTAACTTAAAGAATGCTTGGGATCGCCCATTCTTTAAGGATCCGTTAAACTATCTACTATGTAGTAATATTCGCTATTATAATAATGCCTAATCATAAAATAATCATACTTTTAAATAGCGTTAAGGCTTTACATTTTCCACCTTAACACGTAATAGTCCCAGTAGTCTATCCAGTATTAGCATACTCCCAAAATGGGGGCTACCCTCGATACTCCACAGGCTACGGGAGAAATCACAAGACGTAGTAAAGCTCGATATGGTAGGTGGCACGGCACACAAGGCAATGCCAGGGTAGATATACCAAATACGCACACAGACTGATGGAACGCATAGCAGCCACTACCGCTCCACCTCGAACAACACTCCCAAATCAAGGGTGGCCACCAAAAATCACAAAGTAATAGAATGGTATCGAAGAAGTGCGTCCGATAAGAGGTGCTACCTCACTGGTCCGAGATCGCTCCTGTTTTAGCCACCTTATGCCAACTCACGGGAGTTGGGTCCACGTATATACCTTAGGATCGTCGCCACCATCCTACTTCATTCTGGAAACTCCACCGCGTACACAGTTGTCAAAGTGGTTTTCGGGTATCGACAAAGAGTATGTCCATATCCGATCCCGGTCTCTTTAACAACCAATCGTTATTATAACCCGTGGTTATAAATTTAAACAGTTTATATTTCAAATCAGAATACTTCAATTAAACCATTTTAAAAACAAAGTCATTATTCTTTTAAATCAAATATTCAATTTCCAAAATTTTAGCCTTTTCTGAGTTCATTTATTCACTTAAAACATTAAAACATTGAAATTTCAGCTTTCATAGCATTTAAAAGGTGCTGCGATAAGTTATATTTGAAAACAATTCAATTCAGCAAAGACAGCATTTATAAACTGCTGTAACAGTTCAGTTTTAAACAAAATCATATTTCAGCCTACTGCAGCACTAAACAAGTGCTACAGTAGCACCTTTATTAGTTTCAGGTTCAATTTTAGTTCCTGCCACAAAACACTTACCAAGTGCTATCATAGCCTTAGTTTATTTTAGTCTTTTGGTTCATTTATGCAACCACAACACTTAACAAGTGCTGCAGATTCTACTTAGTTCAGAATTAGTTCATTTCCAGAAATGGTAGCATTTCTGAAGTGCTATAAATTGAATTTCCAGGTTTTAAGTGCAATTCCATCCATAAATAAACTTCAATTTAAATCATTTAAACTCATAAAAATCAAAATTTCACATAAAAAAATGTTCAATTAAATCGTTTAACTTATGGTTTCTATAAAGAAAGATTTTTCAAATAAAATCAAATTTCCAAAGTTCACTTATAAAATTCAAGTGTGTAAATTTTCCCAATTTTCATTTTTAACCATTTATTTCAACACTTAAATTTAAAATCTCCATTTTCCACCATTTAAACTAATTTTCATTTTAACTTAATTTAACTTAAGTTTCCATTTTTTTTCCAGTAAATTTAAATTTTATGCTATATTTAAAACCACTATTTTTATCCTTTTACTTTACATTTATCACATAGAAAAATCATTTACACTTTAATAAATCATTTAAAAATTCAATTTATTATATTATTACAAAATTTTAAAATATTAAAAATGTCCAGAAAAATTACAGAAAATAACCATGGGCCTGTATAATATTTTCTAGCCTAAGCCAAGTGATACGGATAATATATCATTTCAATCCGTAGTTTACAAAGAAAATTCGGGTTTTATCATTTCAAACCCGCAATCCCAAGTAAATAAAATTTATTAAAATGTCGCTTAGGCTTATCATTTCAGCCCATAACGATCCTTCCCTATTCTAAAGTCCGTTCGGGTATGTATCATTTCAACCCATAGTGATTCTATTCTATAGGGAACTTGCAGTGTGATTTAACAGAATAGAATAACAGAAAAATGAAAACAGAATATAACAAATAATATAACGTGCAATTTTAACCAGTTTAACATCATATATAAATAATCACAGATAATTTTAACATCAATTTTTTTCATTTTACACATTCAGTTGTGGTCGTTTCACAATCATATAAGTATGAATAGTCGTGTGAGATTTACTCACCTCTACGGAGCTGGAAGTTTGATTCAAAAAAAAGAAATACGCTATCTACCGGAAAGCACGCGGAAAGCACGATTAGTTTTTAGAGGAGGCGCCAACAAGATTCAAATCTTGAAATAAAAAAAAAGAATAAAACAAATATGAGAATAAGCTAACACACATCAAATACATCAAATTTTTGAATAAATCAAACAGGAAACATATTGAAACAAAAATATGGCTCGACCACTTCACCATACGACTCAACCCATAGCCACATAGCTCGACCATTTACCAGATTTTAGATCTGAACATGTAAGGTAGCGGGAAGTTGAGGCACAGGTTGAGTTTTAAATATGCAAAAGGTGGCAAATGGAATCAGGTTCACTGTTCTTGGTTCAAAACACAAGGAGGCTCGGTCTGACCTGGGGTTCGTGGTGGCATGGGCTCGGTCTGGCTTGGGTTCATGGTGGCATGGGATTCGGTCTGGCTTGGGTTCGTGGTGGCATGGGGTTCGGTCTGGCGAGGCAGGTTGGAGGCGGTGACTGTGGTGGTGGTGGCTGCGGCTTCACTTGATGGTGGAGGAAATAGAGTGGAACGGCAAGGCAAGGCTAAGGTGAAGGGTTTTTGTGTGGTGACAGCACTTGAATTCACGGCTAGAGGAGGGGAGAGGCTGCGCTGGTGGTGCTCTAGGCTGGTCATGATGGTGAATAGGCCGAGCACGTGGTGGCAGGCAATAGAATAAAACAAGGCAAAGAAAGGAGAACAAACGAAATAAAACAAAAATGAAAAGAAAGAGGATGCATGCGGTCCATACCTTCAGGAAGATGCTCACGCAAATTTTTGATGGAAGCTAAAGTGAATAATTTGTGGTATGGAAATTTTGTGAACGTGGTATATATTATAACAGCTGCTCACTTTGATTTAGTGGAGAGAAGGCAAGAAATAATGGTTTGAACGGTAGAGGAAATTAAGGCATTTATTTCTATTAAATTGAAAGAAACGAACGGAGGGCAAAGGAAAGAAATAACTCTCACATGAAAATGATTTAAGGAAAGATTTCAAATTCCCAAAAGAAAATGTACACGGCTGAAGACTTGCAATGCTAACGCCTAGAATCAAATAGACAATGAAAAAGGCAAGAAAAACTTATAAAACGTAATGCCCAAAGTAACGTACTGATTTTATTTGTTTCTCTCTTAATTAGTAAATTAAAAATGCTAACATTTTTTTTCCAGGAAATAACGGATCACTTTAAACCAAAAATTAAATAGCTATTTACCCTAATTAATAAAATTTGATTTAGCTTCGTCCATTTGATTGTTTAATATAAAGTTAAGAAAACGGATATGCATATACGTATAAAAGAAACGCTAAATTTATTCCTTGTTTCACATTATTTATTTCTCAATTTTAAAAGTATACAACCAATCCAAACGAACAAAAGTGGAACAAATGTTGCACAATTATATACAGTTCAAGATGAAAATTTGGCAGTTAGAATTTAAAATTTAAAATTCCTATTAAAGTTAAACTTTTTATCCAAATCAAAATTACAGAAATTGTTTATTTTTATTACAATTTGGGCAATTGATTAAAAATAATTACAAGAAAATTTCCAAAATTAGATTTTTAAGAAATCAAACACCAAAGTCTTTAAATAAATGAATAAAATATTTGTTAAAATTTTGGGCTGTTACAGAGTAAAGGAGGCGGAGGAGGTCCACCATGATGTGAACGTGGATGGTGAGGGTAAACAAGAACATTTATACATCTGAGGATATCCTGATGGAGCTAGTAGTCCAAAGCCATGGTGCAGTGCTACAGGAGGAGCAGGCCTCTGTATTAATAATAGATTTGAATAACTTAAATATTGACATACATACTACAGATGAAGAGGATGAGGATTCAGATTCTTAACAAGTATTTAACAAACCAAATCCAAAGTATGATGATCAACTTACAAATAAGGATAATAAAGGAAAGGCCTACTAGTTTGCGAGAGGTATCACCTCGAAACTTGAGGAGTCGACCTCTTAAACCTAAATGTCCATAATTAGCTGGAATATATAAGGTCTAAATAATGACACCCATAAATTAGACCTCTTTAACCTTAGGAGGTGCTTGCTACCTTCTATTCTGGGTGTGATAGATAATAAATTTAAAGATCTTAATCTTACCTTTTTACCAAATCTTTTGGTGATGAGTGGGACTACTTGCATAATAATGATATAGGTGGTAAAGGTTGAATTATTTTACTTTGGAATTAATCTATATGGTAAGTTCAGTTGATTGACAAAGATGATCAACATATTACTATGAAAGCTATGAATGTTGGAGGTCTAATCATTTATGTCTCAGTTGTTTATGTGACTAACCTGGCTAGTCAATGTACCTTCTTATGGGAAAAACTTAAAATTTTAGCAAAAAACATAGTTGACTCGTGGGTTGTCATGGGTGACTTTAATGTTATTCTAAAAGCTACAGAAATGAAAGGGGGACTTACATTGAAAGTTTCCCAACTAGAGGAGTTCAACAACAATGTAATTTCTTATGGATTAGTTGAACCAGTCCATACAGGCCTATAATTAACGTAGAGAAGTGGTGAGTGCAAAAAAAATTCCTATAAATTGGACAAGGTTTTGGTAAATGCATGTTGTATAACTAAGTTTGCTGATATAAAAGTAAACATCCTTCCTAACTCGACCAGTGATCACAACCCGATTCACATTTCCTTACATGAAAAATCTATCTTGGCTAAGGGTAGACCATTTAGGTATGCAAATGATTGGCACCTTGTTGATGATTACAAGGAAATGGTTAAAACAAATGCTGATGAGCAGGTGGAGGAAACTTGCCCATATTCTTAAATGCATGAAAAATAGATTGAAGTTCGAAATAAGTGTCGGCCTAAAGATTAAGGCAAAATTAAGAATTCAGAAAAGCTAAGTGAAGAACCGTTGAAATTAGTTGACTCTGGTCCTATTGATGATGTGGTTTGGAAACAATATTACGAGGTTCAGAGCAAGTTAAAATATGCAATGAAATCTAAAGCTATTGAGCTAAAACAAAAGGCAAAAGAAAGTGGCTCACAGAAGGAGATGAATGTTCCAAATTTTTTATACCAAAATGTTAGTTAGACACAATACTAATTATAATTTGCAGTCATATGATCATGATGGTAATGCAATTCTGAACCTAAAGTAAATTGAAGAAGATGCAACTAACTATTTTATTGGGTTGTACAATGGTGAATGTGAGATGGACTTAACCTTCATGCATATTCAAAGGCTAGTTAATGCTCGAGAAAACGGTTGCTGAGTAGAACTATCACTGAAACTGAAGTGTGGATAGCTTTGCAATCCATTCACATGGACTCCGGTCCCAAACCCGATGGGATGGGATCCGCCTTCTTCAGGTACCACTGGAATGATCTGAAAAACTTGTTATTGTCAGCTATATAAGAATCTTTTCATATAGGTTAAATTCTGAAGGAAATAAATCGTACATTTATCTGTTTAATATCGAAAATTGAAAAACCTATCGGAATAGAAGATTACAGATCTATAGCCCACTGCAATGTCATAAACAAAATCTTGAATAAGGTTGCTTGCAATAGAATGAAAATATCTTAGCAAATGTCATTGCTGAGTGCCAAAGTGCATTTATTAAAGGCAGAAACATTTCTGAAAACTCCCTTATGGCACATGAAATAGTTAGAAATTTTAATAAAAAAGGTGCTGAAAAACTTTGCCTTAAGGTTGATCTCCACAAGGCATATGATAAGATTAATCGTAACTTTATTATTCATATGCTTAGTTGTATGGGGTTCGCCGATAAATTTGTGGAGTTGATTCTAGATTGTATCACTACCCCTGCCTTCTCTATACTTGTGAATGGTGTTCCCAAGGGATCATTAGTAGTAACCATGGGATCAAGTAGGGAGATCCATTATCTCCGTACCTATTTACTACAGCCATGTAATACTTTACTCTTCAGATGGAGTTGGCTAGTCACAATAAGCAATTCCAGACTATACACAGTTTCCAACCTAGAGTGAGCCACTTGTTATATGCTGATGACCTGATCATATGCATAAAGTCAAGTTCTAAAGTAGCTAACGTGATTAAAGATATTATTCAAAACTTAGAAAGGAAGTTTGGACTTAAGCTGAAGACCAAGTGCTACTTTAATAAATATCGTAAGAATAAACCTGAAGTACTGGATATTTTAAATGTTTGTTAGAGAGGGAGAGCTTCCAGTTAAATACTTGGGTGTTCCTCCTTCGTTTAACAAAATTACAGATAGAGAATGGGCTGAGTTGATTACCAAAATCAGGGATAGATTACAAAGCTAGAGGTCTAGACTATTATCGTTTCCAGGCAGAATAGAATTGATCCATACTGTGATTCAAGCTAAAGTTAATTTCTGGTTGCAAACATTTCAATTGGCTGACTCTTCTCTGGAGAAAATAGAGAAAGCGTATGCTTACTTTATTTGGAAGGGAGGTCTGCATAAAATTAAATACCATGATTTTTGCAGGCCTAAGGCAGAAAGGGGAGTTGGGCTTAGGAGACTTAAAGACATGAGAGATGTTTTCACACTCAAACAAGGTTGGAAAATCAATAATGCTAAAGGTCTATGGGCTAGATGGATGAGGCGGAGATATATCAAAGACAATTTTTGGCAGATGGCTACGGATAACAATGTATCCCCTACATGGAAAGCTATTATGATGATTAGAGATAAGTTGGCTATAAATTGTAACAGAGAAATTGCGCATGGCGAACAAACTGATCTTTTGAAAGATCCCTGGATTGAAGGAAGATCTCTAGTGGATATGCTAGGATAGGATTCTTATTTGGCATATAGATGTCCTAATCCAAAAGTTGATTCTATTATATAGGAAGGAAGTTGGAATTGTGGAAGTATTCTATGTTCATCAGAACAACGCAGTGAGATAGAATACATGCATTGTATTCGAGTAGAGAAGAGGACACTTGGACATGGAAACAAACTGGCAACAAATTCACTACTAAATTAGCTTGGGAAGCAATTAGAGTTATATACCCAAAGGTAATATGGAACAAAATTATTTGGGATAAGGCTAATTGCCCGAAAATGGATGCAACAACATCCAAATCTGTTCTGGGGAGATTACCAACAAAAGAAAGACTTTTTAAGTGGGGAATTCTAAATGAAAAACTATGTCCTCTCTGCGGCAACCAAGAAGAGAATCATAACCATTTGTTCTTTGAATATGAATTTTCTATAGAAGTTTGGGGTTATTGTAAACAAGCAACTAATCTATCAGCCAAGGAAAACAATTTAAAGCAAGTTATCACATACCTGATAGGAATCGGCCAGCATGAACACCTGAAAACCAAAGTGCACGACATCGCTTTGATAATGGCTATTTGGAGCATTTGGAGGGAGCGTAATTGAAGATTATTCCAAAAAAAAAATGAAGCACAGTTGAAGTTAGTAAGCTTGCTATCTTAGACATGCAAATTGTAGGCAAACTAATGAGCGAAAGTATCCTTACCAGGAGTAGGGTAGGAGCAGAAGCCATGTTTGAAGTGGCGGACTAGACGTGGGGAAAGGCAAGAACCCTAGATGCATGCTTGATGAGTTTTGCCATGATAGAGAGAGAACTGATCTTTCTTTTATTTGTTTTAGATCTGAAAGTTGTAAAGTGGATTGTATAGATGGAATGTCTCAATTTGATGGTACTTTATTTGTCTTGTGCTTGTGGTTGATGGGTCGATCATTTTAGGATAAAATGCCCTAATAAAGTTTTACCAATTTTCAATATATATGTGTGTGTGTGTGAGAGAGAGAGAGTTTACTGATCCTCTCAACCATTAGAGATGGACCTATATATCTAGGAGCCAATTTCCCTTCCTTCCCAAAGCGCATAATACCTCGCATTGTTGAAACCTTAACTAACACATGATTGACCACTACGAACTCTAATTCCTTTCTTCTATTATTTGCATAAGTCTTTTTCTTGGATCACACAACCTTTATCCTAGTGCAAATTAAATCTATCTTCCCAGTGGCATTACTTGCCAAGTCTGGTCCTAACACAAGTCTATCTCTCATGTCCAACCAACAAATAGGTGACTTAAACGGTCTACATAAACCACCTTGAATGGTGTCATTTCGATACTCGACTGTTAACTATTATTGCATACAAACTTTACTAAATGTATATGATCTTCCCAAGATCTTCAATAGCCTAAAGCACGTACCCTCAACAAGCCCTTTAATACATCATTTACCCTTCCTGTTTAAACATCTGTCTATGGATGATACATTGTACTCAAGTTCAACTCTGTATCCAATGCACTTTGCAAACTTTTCTAGAACTCAGTAGTATACAATGGGTTTGTATCACTAGTTATGTTGCTCGGAATCCTATGGAGTCTCACAACATTCTTCACATATAGCTGTGCTAAGCTAGTTGTCGTTCTTTTTGATTCATTAAGATAAAATAAGTGTATTAAGTCAATCCATCGACTATCATCCAAATACTATCATTTTATGTTCTCGGCCTTAGCAACCCATCTATAAAGTCCATATATACCAAATCCCATTTCCAAGTCAGTATCTCTGAGAGTTGAAGTAAACCACTTAGCTTTTGATATTCACTTTTCACTTGCTGACATGTGAAACACTTCTTCACACATTCTCTGCAATGATATGAGTTTTCAACCCTCTAATGTTAACATTAATACATCCACGGTATTCGCATGCCAAGCACCCAAGTGCTGAAAAGATAGATTGTTAGGGTAAAATGAAAATAAAAAGAAACAGAACAAGGAAGAAGAGAACACAACATCAGAAACTCACAGCAGAACGATAACATATAATATCAAAAGATAATACAAAGTGCTACTCTAAGATACATAGCATTTTAGAGTCACAACCCTAAGTACTATCATCAGCCTAGACAGTTATAACAACACATCCTCACAAATGCTGATATATACATAATAGTAATGCAGCGGAAATAAGAGTACTATAGTAGATGAAAGCATCCAACTCATCTCCTCGAGCTCCAAAGAATATCAAAGTAAACCATCCTTTTCCAGAATACTAGAAAGAGCACCCATCGAATTAAGGGAAATATAAAACTATGAGTCAGACATAAGTCCGTTATGAGAAACTAAAGAAATATGCAACCACATAGGATGGTAACTTTTGAGAGCGTTCGAATCACCGTAATGATTTCCCCTCAAAAGAATTGAACCAATTAATAAGTACATAACGTGATATATAAGATAATTTCTGGGGTGCAGAATATAAATAAAAAAATAGTTGTGCTTCTTGCATCTCATAACACAATAATATTAGAAGTACAACTAAAACTGCCAAGGTACGTTCGCATAATGGATTTCCGTTTCGGCCGCCTCCAGTAAACTTAAGCGAACCTCCTAACAAGGGTTAGAAACTACCTTCTGAAACCATGCATATCTCTAGATAAAATATGTCATTAGGGTAAACATAGCTGGTCCATTCCCGAACATGAGATACCAAATACCAACAACTATCGCATGCCACAATCGAACTCATCTCTAGATGTTTGGAGTTGATGGACCCATTTAGATTAGGTATACCCCATGGCTATGCTCCTACTCTATTTTCTGTCATCACTGATGGTGAAATCACATCCGCATCTCAATAGACAAGCCTTCATCACTTGAACGGATCTCGAACCTCTCTCTGAAATCTATCATCTTGAATAGTTCACGAATCTCTCCATGGATCCTAATTCAAGTCGTCCAGCGAATACTAACCTTGTCCTCTCTCTTGGAATCAACCGCAAGATAGACAGCACAACATGATAGCATCGTTCGAAATGTTAATGCTGACCTCTCACATGGACTTAACCTTAGGATAGATAGTTCAACTCTATAACCTTCAACTTCACAACTGCTTAACTTGTATGTCAATTTTGAAGTGGTTTTTAGTAAGTAATACACTTATCCGATCCCAGACAACTCAAAACTAAATCAATTAATTTCCCGTTAATTCAACTCCAGTTCTTTAAGAAGTAAACGAACGATATAAAGGAGTCTTCCACGGGGATCTCATATATATACATTCTTAAAGCAGGAGACGATTCATACGAATGACTCCTCCCCGGTGGATCTCAAACCGCATTAATACGTGATGCTTATTTCGATATTCTACTATTCGTCTATCAATTACAAATAGAAACGATCGCATATGGAAACCAAGTCTCGTATACTTATCACGTTTTCGACTTTCTTAACTTTTACTATCTTGTGGTTAAGAGTAAAGCCAGTAGGTTAGAGAATCATTTGATTTTAACCCTACTCGAACATCATTATTAACTCTCACAGATGGAATAAATCTATTTTGTCGGCTTTTAGTGCGAAGTATAGAATTAAATACTTTCCATAAACAAATAAACACACAAAGCACGTTTAAGTCACACAAAGTAGGATTAAGTCACATAAAGCATGAGTAGGTCACATAAGCGACTTCTAATTCCCTTTTTATTTAATTAATTCTTTTATTAATTTAAACTTCTTTGCATATACAAGTACTTGTGTGTGTGTGTTTTTAAAATACCTTTACAAAAGATATATACATGAATACTACTATTTCACTATTCATTTCTACTCTTTTCAATACTTAGAAATATATCCATACTCTTATCCTAAATGGTATAAGAATATTCATAAATCTTAAATAAGATTTCAAATTTCCAAAAGTATAATTAAATGGGTTAAAACAAATGTCACTAAATCATCGTTACTATAAACTCAAAACTATTTTATACTTAGTATTTTCTTCAAAATATTCATTTTAAAGATCTAAGTATACTTATTAACAAGATAATATACTTTTAAGTTAACTTTACAAAACCGTTTATTATAAAATAAGTGTTATATTCCAAAACTACCTATATTCTTTTTATAAAATACTTTTAAAAGTGAAGCCGGTAGGTTAGAGCACTGTTTGCTTCTTAACCCTACTCGAATATCATTCTTAACTCTTACAAATAAATAAATATACTTTGTCAGCTTTTAGTGCCAAGTATAGGATTAAATATTTTCCATAAATAAGTAAACACACAAAGCACGATTAAGCCACACAAAACATGATTAAGTCACATAAGCGACTTCTAATACCTTTTTTTATTTAATTAATTCTTTTACTAATTAAAACTTCTTTGTAAATAGTTGTATATATATTTAAAATATTTACATAATATTTATACATGTATACTGTAACGACCCGCCTTTCTGAACCTCAGAAGTTGACACTAATATATCCACGGTATTCATGTGTCGAACAACTAAGTGCCGGAAAGACAGATTGTTAGGGGAAAGAAATGAGATAGAAGACAAGAAGAAACCAAACAATCATAGAATCCCACAACGCAACGGAATAACATATACAAATCAACATAATACTTTACAAAGTCATTTCAAAAACGATACATCAGAGTCATACTAATACAAATCTACCCTTGGATAGTTAAAATAACCTGTCCCCACCTAACTGATACACGATACATATAATACAGTGGAAACAAGATAATAACTAGCTATCGATAAAGCCTCCTGCTCCAAGCTCTTCCAAAATGCATCCGTGGGAAATCTAAACTTTTGGCTGCCCATAAAAATTTGAGCACCCAAGAGTTTTAGGAAAAGAAAAGAAAACTTCGGGTCAGACATAGGTTTGGCGTGAGTAAACTCAAACGGCGGAATTATTATGTTTAAAACCCCTTTAAAATCAAAGGTATCTCGTAAGACCACGCCGCACATAAACGCGGACGGGTTTTTACCTTACGATAAGCAAACCAATTCATATGAAATTCTCTGATATTATAATAGTGTCTAAGATACAAATACTTATTAATCATAGCCGAAATTGTTACATTAATTAAATTCCAGCATAATAGGTATACAACTAAAACCATAAATGCACGTATTGGAGAATGGATTCCATACAACGACTGAACTACTGGAGTACCGCCCGCCATAGTGCATCTCTATATAACACACCGAGAATCTCGCCTAGATTCCCTGCCAACACAAGACTGACCTACCCCTTATTGGATAGTACCGAATACATCACCACCACGTTTGGGAATAGCAACCGTACAAAGCATACAAAAATGGGTCAAATATCGATCCTAGATTTGGTGATGACGTACCATAATGGGTGCAACCCACATGGCCCTGCTGCATTTCCCCTATTTTAGTCATTCCCGGTTGATGAGGCCTGAGGCTACATCTTTACCTTTTTGAATAGCAATCTCGCTTAGAATGCTAGCACTGTCTTCCAGGCCGCAGTCAAGTGCCAGCATTCATCCATATGATTTGTCCAGGATAAGGACAAACTAAAGGCACTACTTCTACTACATCCATTTGGAATAATCCTAAAGATTAATAGCAAGCAGCCCTTGCACTTCAATGGCTCCATCATCGGTTCCATACTCTTCAAGATGTCTTCATTTCGAAACACTTGAGTTGGATCGAAGTGGTTTTCGAATAACATATCTGATCCTTGTTTCTTTGAAACAACTTCTGATAATTTTCAGTAAACTCAACCCCGGTTCTTTAGAAAATAAGTAGATTAGAGCGGAGTTCACCTCCTAACCATTTATGAATGGATTTACTTATTATTTACCCTAGGAGAACGAAGTGAGATTTATACACACAGTACAACATCATTGGGGATGACTGTGCCATATAACTCACGTTTTCCCCCTAGATATTTCCAAAGTTATGTTTTGGTCCAGATTTTTGTTAGTCGGTTATTTAACTGTCAAATAAACAAACATTAAAACATGGATTTAATTCCACATGGGATCACTAAGCCTTTATCAATTAATCTTTCATTAATTAAAATCACTTTATAAACATTCGATCAAAAGATCTTTTACAAAACACTATTTCCAGAACCCCTTACTTCCCTTTTATACTTGGAAAACATTTATATACTTATCTCAATGATAAAAGTATATCGCCAAACTTTATAAGATATTTCCTCACTTCACATTCCATATTAAATGACCGAAAATATTCCATTTAAAAACATTTCTTCCTATAAAACCAACCCACTTAACCTTCATAAAAAGTTTCCTTTCTTAAACATTCACTTCATAATTAAAAATACATTTACAATCTATAAAATCATTTATAAATAATTTTCCTATTTTTAAAATAATTTTGATAAACCTTCTTAAAGAAAAATCGTTTACAAATATCATTTCCAAAACATCTTTTGACAATCACTTTATATAAACCCTTAGTAAAGCCCCTTTTATAAACAAGTTATTATTTATAAATACCTTTGTTAAACAATTATATAACTTGAAAATCATTTATAAACTTTAAACCCTAAAATTGATTAAAGAATTAAAGTTAATTTAAAATCATACTTTATAGATTAAAAAAAAGGCTTAGCAACCCCAATGGTACCCATTAAAGTTACCATTTAATTTCAATTTCACTTTTAAGTCATTCAACAATTTATTTACATAAGTCAACATATATGCAAAACATTTCATATCCAAATCAGGAAAAACATGTCAATATAAACTAACTGGCATATACATGTCCAAATAACACAATAGTAGGATGGTTATTTGTCCTGCTAAATAAACGTCCAACAATCAAACAATTAACTTATAATAGAACGAGGATTTATTATGCTAATACATATGCCCATACAATAAAACAACCAATCTATAGTAGAACGAGGATTTATTCTGCTAACATATATCCACAGTAATCAACTATTTACATAACTCATTCATAGAGGCTGGCTACTTATTAGAGGTTAAACCCTTTATTAAATAATAATTAATCTTATTTAAATATTTATTAAATTTGAAATTAATTTAATTATAGATTAATAAATAATTAAACCTTTAATAACTAATTAAACAAAAATTAACTATTATATAAATAATTTAAACCCTAATTCATCCTTTATTAATTATTAAATAATAATTTAAACCTTCATTAATAATTAAATATTAATTAATCTCATTAATTAATTAAATAATCTTTAATTAAACTTAAATAATAAATTAAACCTAAAATAAATAATTTACTTTAAATTAAAGCTGTATAATTTAAATAATTGATTTATCTAAATAATTAACCTTATACTTAATTAATAATTAATTAAAAATAAATCATATATTTCAATTATATTTAATTAAAAATTAATCTTACTTAATTAAAATTAATCTTATCCTTAAAAGATAATTAATTAATAACCCGTCTTTACTTAATTATAATTAATAAACCCTGTTTAATCTTAATTAATTATCAGTTGTTCAAACTTAATTAATAAAAATTTAATCATTAAAAACTTAATTAAATTTATAAAACATCATTATTAAGTTTATAAAACAATTTCAAAACACTTTAAGTTAATAAAACCAAATTTTGCAAAAGTCGTATTTTTGAGCGAAACTGAATCCATAGCGACTATCGCTATGAGTACTCATAATCTAGAACTTGTTTTACAATTCAACACTCTTTTAACCCTTTACTTTTAATTTGCTAAAAGGTTTGTAATCAAAAATTGGAAATTAAATCAAAGTTCAAAACATGGAAAAAAAACTTTCTAAATCCTTTTTAAGTAAACTAGTTTTTAACTCATGGAATTCTAGGTCGTACACATACAAATTCAAGTGCTAAACTTCCCCTATCCTATATTCATGTTTTACACATTACAACATACTCAAAGTTGCATACCACATAATATCCATGTTATATACAACATCATACTCAAAGCCAGATACAATATCATACTCACATTCAAAATTTCCAAACAACGTTACTACAACATCACCTCATATAACAATACTATAAACAACCAAGAGATATAAAAATTCATACAACACAACACATCATTTTACAATATATTCAACATATACAAGTTTAAAACTTTTAAATTTGGAAAAAAATAGTCTGTTGGGTTAGAAATGCTTTAGACCTGCAATGCTTGAATTCACAAAAATCCACTTGAAAATAGGTCATCTTCTCACTGATTTTTGATAATGTTACTCTCAAAATTTGGACAAGTGGTAAAAAGAGAATTATTGGGAAATTATTTTCTCTATAATTACAAAAAAAAAGAATCATTCAATTTCAATTTGTTTTGAGGAAGATATGGTCAATAGAAGGAGTGGTATTTTCGACCTTGATAATATGGGTCCAAAAATGAGTTAGAAAGAAATGCATTTTTGACCCAATAATATTAGAAATTACAAAGATAAATTCGAATGAAAGTTGTTGCCACTGAAATTCTATATGATTTGAAAAATAGAAAATGTTGATTCAGAGTATTGTAAAGGAAGTTATGGCAGAATTAAGTGGAAGAAAAAAAATGAAGAAGGAGAAGTTAGAAACTAAGTTTTACAAAACATTTAAAAAGAAGCAAATTTCAAATTTGAATTGTTAGAATTCTAAAGGGAAGCCATTAAGGAGTTTTGTTCTTAAGGAGGAAGAAGATAGAGCTTTTGAAAAAAAAGAAATGAAAATGGAAGAAAGAATTTGTTTTTATATTAAATCAATATTGGAAATACTAAACTACCCTTATCCTTTTACCCTCCACCTCTTTGCGCCACTTCACCATTCCATGTCTCCCCTTTATAAATCAAAGCCAACATGCCATAAACACGAAAAGATGGCCAATATACTCATGTCCCACTTCAAGTTGCCAATATGTCACATCTTGTCTCCCTGATGTGGCATTTTATATTTATTTTCTAAACTTAATTAACTTAAGTATATTTACATATATATTATCCTAAACCTTAGTTTATCTTAACTAAGAACGTTTACATATATTTAATGTTGTTTCCAAATATAAACTAGGGTCACAACATTTCAAGCAACTTTTATACAATGAAACGTCGAAAATTCAGAAAATAATTTCCGGTCACATTTTCTGTTTTTCATCGAAATAAATATTCTTGCAAACAAATATTGAAAACTACTTCACCATACTTGTTTATTATTTAAAAGAGTTTTATTTTAATCATAAAACCTATATATTGAATATTTAAAATTAAGCAGTGAAATTCCGAGTCGTTACATTCTTTCCCCCTTAAAAGAATTTCGTCCTTAAAATTACACCTCAACCCATTCTAGAAAACACTTAACCTATATACCGATACGCATGATGTACATAGATCATTCTTATATAAAAATCCGATTCGACTTCTACTCGAATACATTACTTTATTTCCAAACTAATATCGCTTATTGTTCTCTAGTGCGAACACCGATTAAGTTCCTTGATCAGGAACCTCTGTTCTCCTTGCATAGTCATATATTATGACAGAAAAACTTTGGTCCCATACCAAAAATACTCATCAAGTGCTCGCCGTCAAAAATCATGTAATAGATCCTTATTTGGAATGGTTTGAAACACCTCAAAACCATGTACTCGAATCTTAGATCAAACTAAATGGAAACGAGAGATGATCTACGTCCAACCTACGCACTTATTTAATTAGTTCTCACTAATTCCAACTCTATTCCCACTAAATTATTTATGAAAACATTTCATAAAAATAAACTTAGGTTCAACTTGGATACTACTCCACTACATCCTAAGAGTATATACCACTATGTGATTCAACTATTCCATTTTACATTTATTTTCCTAAGAAAACTCAAGATCCAAATGCCTGTCTGATTTCAAAAGCTTTATAAATTGAACTCTATATTTTCGTCATAGAAAAATATATACATATAGCCCGAGTAACTCCAAAATGATTCTAAGGAACTGGATACTACCACATAGTATCATACATTCCCTTACCAAGAAGCTAATATTCAAGAGAAGTGTTTACCATCTGAACACATCTCTTCCCCAATTTTAAGTTATTTTCGAGCCACTCGAACTAGTTAACTTAAAACTATTGTTTTTATTTCAAAATCCCATTTTTGAAATAATACTTCCCATATTTCCAACAAAACATTTATCACCAACTTGCTTTGGGTTCGTTCAAGTTTGAACTTGTTTCAATTGTACAATGATAAAGAGAATAATTTACAAAGTGCACCACAACGTTCACTTATGCAAACATCTGATCGTCACTTAGAAGATTATTTAGATCATCACAAAACAAATTGAGACTCCTCCTCTTGAGCCAATCCAAAGAAAACATTTCTTTCATAACATTTTTACTCCCAAAATTTTATACTTGAACCAAAATTGCTTTCAAATACTATTATATTTTCAAAACCTTGAACATTTCCCAAAAGCACCGGATTTTGTTCCTTAAGTTTCAACCTAAGTTATTTTTAATCAAAAGACACATTCTTATAAATCTATTTTATAAGATCAACTTTTATAAAACCATTTCAAATATTTATTTCAAAATACAAACTTTTAATAAACATCTTTTATTAAATCCAATTTTACCCTAATAATAGCATCGAACGCCTTATGGTAAAATTGTGAAACTTAATTCACAAGGTGTTCGTTTCAATGTTTTCCTAATTTCTATTTACCCACCCCAAATTTTAAAAAGGGAAGCTGTGACGAACCACAAATCCGTACCCTTTCAATCGACAATAAACCACACATGTCCAACCCAAAAAGCACAGACTGACGGAAAGTCATGAGAAAGAAAAGAAGAGAGAAAGAGAAGAGAAGAAAGAGAGAAGAAGAACAAAACAGAACAATATAGAATCTCACATCACAGTGGAAAACATATAATATCATATCAATGATCTTTACAAAAGAGAAACTGTAATATACATACATCAATCAGAGTTCAACAATCAATCACTAATCATCAGCCTGGACAGTTATAATAACCTGTCCTTACAATGCCGATAATTTAAAATAACAAAGCAGCGAAAAATAAACAGATACGTGTATACAAAAATGAAGATCTCCAGCTCTCCTGCTGAAGCTCCAAAAGCAACAAATCTGATCCTGTAAATATACTCGGTCTGACCCGAGCATTGAAAGGGAAGAACGCCCAGATCAGTCTGGTAAACCAGCATGAGAAACACACTCAACTGAATTTATTAGATTATTCCTTTTCAAAACAAAGGTATCTCGTAAGACACGCCCACATATAAACACAGACATGTTTTTACCTTACGATAACTAAATACCTTTCATATCAAATCATGTTATATTATACTAGTGTCTAGTATACAAATAATATTAATCATAGCCAAAATGGTTACCCATATAGCATTTCAGGGCTATTCATTATGCCAATACAAACAAAACCGCAAGCTCGTAGTGGAGTTTGGATTTCCATACAAATGACCAGGTGAAGGGACTACCTTCCGGTAGTACATCTCTAGAGGAATGTACCGAGGAACATCACAAAGGAACCTCTACCAACACAAGACCGGCCTACCTCTATAACTAGGTAGTACCGAATATATCATCCCTCGGTCGTTACCGACCTTTCCGAGGGCCCTCATAACATACAAACCACATTAATTTACATCCCGAACGTCATAGTGGGAAGAAATATATCTAGAAGAGGATGATCATATCCTACTTAGGAATGACCCACTTAGCCTTGTCACATCTAACCCTGTTTCGGTCATTTCCGGTTGATGAGGCCTGAGGTAATGATTACCTTTCACATATCACATATCACATCACTTTGAATGCCACATTGCCATTTCCGTTGACTACTAATTGTCTTCCATAAAAATACAACCCTTGAGCTCATACGTCTCAAGGAGGGTGTTAAGCTAAGAGAAGTTGCCTTCTCCACCACCACTGATGTACGTTTGTAAAAACCAATGTACGTAATCTTTAGAAATGCAATGTCAGACACTCGTCCATACAAGTTGTCTAGGAACAGGACAAACCGAAGGTACTTTCCTTCCACATCCTATCGGAAAATCCCTAGGATTAGTAGCGAATAGTCCTTGCATTGGATATTTCATTACGAAGAGACTACTGCTACTATATGCATATAGGGATTTTAACACCAAACGATTAACAAGCAGTCCTTCACTATGAAAATCCTAAACATCAATATCATCAATAACCTGCACGATCGAACACATATACGTTGGTCCGAAGTGGTTTTCGGATAAACCGATCCTGGTCTCTTCGCACCAACAACGCAAAAGCGTTTCTCAACCTCACACAGAAACTAAGTCTCATAGACTTATCACGTCTCCAACTTTCAATTTGCTATCATTCGGCCAAGAAGGAAGCTCGATAGATTGGAGTAATACTTCGCACTATACGAATCAACATCCTCAACACAAACGACAATCAAGCCTACACAGATGGCTACATACTAAGTATACGATTAAATAGTTCCCACATCAAGTCGAGGAACTAAAAATGGCCAAATTTGATAGTCGGTTATTTAACTATCAAAGCAACAAACAAATATTTAGCACCATAAGCAATCACTAGTCCCTTTTTATTAATCTTTTATTAATTAATTCACTTTCCAAATATTCACTTCAAATTATCTTTTAAAAAGATATAATTCCAAAACCATTTCAATATTTCACTATTTGGAAAACATTTCCATACACTTACTTTCATAATAAGTGAATTCACAATTTACTTTATTTTCAAACCATTCAAACTCCATTTTAAAATACCACTTTCCAAAAAATATCCATTTTATTTAAAGGATTATTCACTGTCCAAAATCATGAATATAATTCTCTAACCAAATTCATTATTTCTACACATTTATTAAAGGATTATCCACTGTCCAAAATTGTGAATATATTTCCTTTAATAAACTTTCATATTTAACTTATCAAAATAAGTTGATTTCAGATTTATAAAACAATCTTTATAATTCACATTTCTATTCTATAAAAACTTCCATTTATATAATTCCTTTATTAACCAATTCCATTTATATCTCATTTATGTGCCAAAATCCAATTATAAGTTTATTTACTTATAATTCTCTTATTTACAAATTCATTCCTTTTATAACTTCATAAGTTTATAAATCTTATTCACTTATAAGATCCATTTATAACTTCATTTTAACACTTATAAAACTCGTTTATAATTCCCTTACTTTTATTTATAAAATATCAATTTTATAAATCTTATACACAAACCATTTATAATAAATCAAAATTCCAATTTTAACTTATTTTACAAAATAGTTAACTCCATATCTCAAAACTCACATTTCGTTTCCATTTAAATAAACTTCTCCTTTAATAATTTACAACTCATTATTAAAACTTATATAACTTCAGAAATCATAGTTAAGTATGTTTCACAAAAATCATAATTTTTATAACATAAAAATTATAACTTTTATTTATTTAAAATAAATTCATTTCCTTAACAATTCAAAAATTAATAAAGCATCTATTTTCAAAATCACTTTGAATTTCTTTTCAATTTGAAATCATCATTTTAATATTTTTAAAATTCCAAAATATGGCCCAATGCTACAAAAGCACTAAATAAGGCGATTCACATCAATCACGGCATCCAAATATCATATATCATATGATAACAAAATATTTAACAATATCCGTAAACAAAAATCAACACTGGTGAGGAATCCAGTTGGGTCCCTCCAACCTGTCACCTGCAACAAATATACATATGAGAAAATATGTACAATGTCCGCTTCGAGGCAGACGCACGTACAAAAGGTCATCCGCTCATACACGGGAACGTATAGGGTCTCATCTACTCCAATAGGCAGGAATATATCCAAACCAATATATATATATATATATATATATATAATATCATATATCACCTAAACAATCATCAATCAACACAAATAAAATTCATTCTCGCTTATATAAAAATATAAGTGAGTGAGTTGTACTCACTTTGATTCCAATAGCCATTGCAGCGCTTTATTCCGAATAAAATTAAACGATCGTTTAATTTTACCCAAAATTCCTAGCAGCTCCAAATCAATCCAAACCAGCTCCTTCACGTAGTGTTCATCAATACGAACCCAACGCAACTTGTTTCGTCCAATTTCGACCTCGTATGAAGAAGTTACACAATTTTAAACATCACACGATTTATATATAATAAAATTTACAAATTCTTTTGTTTTAAATTTTATTTAACCTTTAATCAAATCCAGGCCATTGATTCTAGAGACAAGATCTTGGCCGTGCTTTTCTTTCTTCCTTGTTCCCAGGTTTATACGCGTTCGAACCCATACGTGCTTCGATTCATCACATGTTGCGCCTTCTACGATCGCCGAGGAGACGATCGAACACCACCAGACGACGCGCCCACGGGAGACACACCATCGACCACGATGACGATGAATTCGGCGCCTCCTACGCCATGAAATCGGCCTCCAAATGCCACATGAACATGCCCTATTTTCCACCTCCACGGTGCTCCATTTTAAATCACGACCGTTGAAAATATAGATCTCGATATGCTCTACGATGTTGTAGTTGAAAGTTTTTGATAATAGCTTATAGATTGAGAGAGATCGGAGGGGGAAGGGGATGAATTTTTGGCCATTAAATTGTAAACGGCGGCTAGGGTTAGTTTGCCCTAGGTTTGTGAAAAAAGAAAATGATGTCCTTTTATATAAAATTTCATGACACTATTCATCCAAAAAAATTTTGAACTCCAATCGAAGCATGCCGCCAGGCGTTTATAATGTTTTACCCCTATTTCGAACACAATGGAATATATATCAAGAGCCAATTCCATCGTATTTGGAAGATAGGTTTTCGAATCGAATTATTTTAATTAAAATTTACTTAAATAAATTTCTACACGTTTCAGCTTCGTACGACCAAACCGTAAGTCTGATTGACACGAAATTTGAAAACCTACAATAATATAATATTACGGATCCAATGAAACTAGTTTCATTAAAATCCGAGATCGTCTCAAAAATGACCATTTTTACACGTTAATTAAATGTTAAAATTTCCAATTTCAATAAATTAACTTTTAAATCAATTTCAAAAGTTCATTAACATCATTCTAATTCAAATAGAATTTAATTCAACTTTATAAAACATTTTCATTCTTATTAAATTCAAAATCAATTATTTCTGCAATTTCAAATATTAAATTAATAATTCAATTATCCAATAAATCAAGATATTCGAAATATAAGTTATTCAACTTATAAAATTAACTTGTGAATATTTAAAATCAATTAAATATCCCAATTTCAAATGACCGAAATTCTGGGTCGTTACAGAAGCTACCTACACACACTAACAATAGGCAATGCTTAGTTGGACAAGCATAGCTAACAAAATCCTAATTGATAATAATAGAATATTATTATCTCCTAACAAACAACATCTCAGCTAACTACACCATACTATATTATACTATACTATTTTGAAAATCATTCTTTATATATAAAATATATCATAGGTAAAATTATTTCATCTACCCAATTTCAAAACTATACTGTATCAGATGGCCTTTTCAAGTGTTTAGAGATCCCTATCAATAACGTTAGCTACTCGTATTGATCAAAATCCATAAGCCACTCAACAGATCGATCAACATAATATAAAATATTTTTATATCACTAAAAAATACGCGCACTTATATATATACACTCAAACTCATAATAAGGCATTCCATTACCTTATCTCTTAATGAGTTTCCCCACTAAAGCCAAGGTTCTCGCTTAACCTCGTGCTCTGATACCACACTATAACGACCCGCCTTTCTGAACCTCAGAAGTCGACACTAATACATCCACGGTATTTACGTGTCGAACAACTAAGTGCCAAAAAGACAGATTGTTATGGGAAAGAAAGGAGATAGAAAATAAGAAGAAACTAAGCAATCACAAAATCTCACAACGCAACGGAATAACATATATTAATCAACATAATACTTTATAAAGTCATTTCAAAAATGATACATCAGAGTCATACTAATACAATTCTAACTTTGGACAGTTATAACAGCTTGTCCCTAACTAATTGATACAAGATACATATAATAAAGTGGAAACAAGATAATAACTAGCTATTGTTGAAGCCTCATACTCCAAGCTCCTCCAAAATGCATCCGCGGAAAACCTGAACTACTTGGCTACCAATAAAAATTTGGGGACCCAAGAGTTTTAGGAAAGCAAAATAAAACTCTGAGTCAGACATAGGTCCGGTGTGAGTAAACTCAAACAACTGAATTATTATGTTTAAAACCCTTTTAAAATCAAAGGTATCTCGTAAGATCACACCGCACATAAACACGAACGAGTTTTTACCTTATGTTAACCTAACCATTTCATATGAATTCTCTGATATTATAATAGTGTCTAAGACACAAATACTTATTAATCATAGCCGAAATTGTTACATTAATTAAATTCCAGCATAACAGGTATATAACAAAAACTGTAAAAGCATGTATTAGAGAAAGGAATCCATACAATGACTGGGTTACTAGGGTAACGCCCGCCACAGTGCATCTCTAGATAACACACCGAGAACCTCGCCTAGATTCCCTGCCAACACAGGAGTGACCTATCCCTCGCTGGATAGTACCGAATACATCACCACCATGGTTGGGATCGACAACCGTACCAAAGCATACAAAAATGGGTCAAATATCGATCCTAGATTTAGTGATGACACACCCTAATGGGTGCGACCCACATGGCCCTGCTATATCTCCCTATTTTAGTCATTCCCGGTTGATGAGGCCCGAGGCTATATCTTTACCTTTTTGAATAGCAATCCCACTTAGAATGCTAACACGGCCTTCCAAGTAGAAATGCAGTGCCAGCATTCATCCATACGAGTTGTCCAAAATAAGGACAAACTAAAGGCATTACTTCTACCACATCCATTTTTGAATAATCCTCAAGATTAACAGCAAGCGGTCCTTGCACTTCAATGGCTCCGTCTTCAGTTCCATACTCTTCAAGATGTCTTTATTTCGAAATGCTTGAGTTGAATCGAAGTGGTTTTCAGATAACATATCCGATCCCGGTCTCTTTGAAACAACTTCTGATAATTTTAGGTAAGCTCAATCCCGGTTCTTTAGAAAATTATTAGATAAGAGCGGAGTTCACCTCCTAACCATTTATGGGCAGATTTCCTTATCATTTACCCTAGGAGAACGAAATGAGATTTATACGCTCAGTACATCATCATTGGGGATGACTGTGCCATATAACTCACGTGTTCCCAAAGATATTTCCAAAGTTATGTTTTGATCCAAATTTTTGATAGTCGACTATTTAACTATCAAATAAACAAACATTCAAACATAGATTTAATTCCACATGTGATTCACTAAGCCTTTATTAATTAATCTTTAATTAATTAAAATCGCTTTATAAACATTCGATCAAAAGATCTTTTAAAAAACACTATTTCCAAAACCCCTTACATCCCTTTTATACTTGGAAAACATTCATATACTTATCTCATATATAAAAGTATATTACCAAAATTTATAAGAGATTTCCTCTCTTCACATTCCATATTAAATGACCAAACAAATTTCGTTTAAAAACATTTCTTCCTATAAAACCAACCCATTTAACCATCACAAAAAGTTTCCTTTCTTTATAAACCTTCACTTCATAATTAAAAATACCTTTACAATTTATAAATCATTTTCCTATTTTCAAATTACTTTTGATAAACCTTCTTCAAGAAAAATCCTTTACAAATATCATTTCCAAAACATCTTTTGAAAATCACTTTATATAAACCATTTTATTTCGTTTTATAAACAAGTTATTATTTATAAATACCTTTATTAAAAGATTATAAAACTTAAAATCATTTATAAACTTTAAACCCTCAAATTGATTAAAAAATTGAAGTTAATTCAAAATCACACTTTATAGATTCAAAAAGAGGGTTAGCAATACTAATGGTACCCATTAAAGTTACCATTTAATTTCGATTTCACTTTCAGGTCATTCAACAATTTATTTACATGAGTCAACATATATGTAAATACACTACATATCTAAATCAGGAAAAACATGTCAATATAAACTAATAGGCATACACATGTCCAAATAACATAATAGCAGGATGGTGATTTGTCGTGCTAAGTAAACATCCAGCAATCAAACAATTAACTTATAATAGAATGAGGATTTATTATGTTAATACATATGTCCATACAATCAAACAACCTATAACGACCCGTAAATTTAAATGATTCAAAATTGAATAATTATTAGAATTTAAGAAAATTTGAAATTTACATTTAAATTAATTAATTGGGTGCTTTTGAATAATTAATTTGATCAAATTTAATTAAATGAACAATTTTGGAAAAAAGTCAAATTCTGGTCAAAACTTAGTCAAATTTGAATTTTTGGTAAAAATTTAAAAGTTTCAAATTTTGAATTTTATTATTGAAAAAAAACCCAGACAAATTTATAAGAAGAACTCTGCTTTTCGTTTCGTTGAAACCAGAGATCTACAACTCCAAATAAGCGGTTTTCAGTGAAAAACTCGCGTAATTTTTTAGTGTTTCGTTTTTTGTATTTACATATGTTATTCTCCTCCTTTCTATGTTTCTGATGGGCTCTCTTATTTGGTCATTGAGCTTCTAGGAATTTAAGGAGTCATTAGAATGCAAATAGACTAGTAGACTAATGGGCTTTGGGAAATTAAAGAGACCATACCTTTTCATTTCTTCTGATTAGGTACGTACAGAACATTTCTTCCTCACGTTTCTCCTCTCTGAACAAAAATTATTTGTATCTTCTTCTTCCTCTCTAATCCCTTACCTTTGCCTCTCCTTCCTCTCCCTCACCCATGCCACCACTTTTTCTCTCACCTTGCTTCCGCCACCCACCCACAACCCATGGCAGCAACCCATGGCCAAAGCCCCACCTTACCTCTCCTCTTCTTTCTCATTTTTCCCTTCTTTCCCCTTCCTTTTTCCCTCTTTCTTCCCCTTATTACCATGGCTTCTATATTCCACTAAACTACTCCAAATCAAATAATTCTTTTTTTAAAACCATGTATAATTTCAATGGCAACAACTTTGTTGTTAAACCATTCCTTCCATTTAGAATATTTCTATATCAAAAACTCCATTTTTCAAGTCCTTTCTCGGGTCCAGTTTTGGCCAAAAATACCCCATATTGTATCAATCATATCTCCTTCTGGAAAGACCCAAATTAAGTGATTCTTTTCTTCAAACCATTTATTTTTCCAGTGGCTTCAACTTTTTTTTAGATCAGTTCTTCAAATTCCTTAATTTGCTATGCCAAAAACTCAAATCTTTTCGAAGTATTTTTGAACTCGGATTTTCAACTCAGAAAACACCTCTATTTTTTTGACCATAACTTCCTCAAGACAGAAACTTTTTGAGTGATTATTTTCTTTTTAAAGTGGAGAGAAAAGAATTTGTAACCACTTTCTAGTTAGTCACTTTTATAGATTCAATAATATTATGTTCCGAATATTTTCTTAAAGATGACCTAGTTTCATGTTTGTCCGTAGTTTGGATCTTGGGTTGTTTGGAAGTTGGAAGTAGTTGAAACTTGTTTATTGATTCGTGTTCAGGTCTAAGCTTTGTTGGATTTGCTTTGCATTTAGGTCTTTGCTAGGAATCTCCATATTGCTCCATTTTTTATCATCACCTTCGTAGCCACGAAAGGCGAGCAATCACTCACGACTGATATTTTTATGTTAGTGAATCGATAGCATGTGAGAAGTTATTGAAATGTTGTTTTAGCTAGGATTTTAATTAGTTAAATTCATACAATATAAATTAATTTATATGTCCAATTTTACATATAAAATGACACATATTTGATACATAATGGACATGAAAATGACCCACCTATGTTATGCAAGTTGACATGATTTGTAAATGGTTGCTATGTGATTTGTTGTGACATATGCCATGTTATTTTATTGTAAATCACCTTGCAAGTTTCTTGTATATATGTCATGTTATATATTTATATGTTATGTTAGTATATGACATGTTAGAATTTGAAAATATTCACTTATGTTGTTTATGATATGTGACATATGTGATATGTTAGTTAGGCAAGTATGTATATATATATATATATATATTAAATTGTTAATTATGCATGTATGTTGGTCATTAACAGGTTATGTTATTTATGTTATTATTTTATTGTTCTCACACTGCAAGTTCCTTGATAATTAGGAAATCACTTTGGGTTGAAATGATATATATACCCGATATAAAACCAATTTGGGTTTAAATAAATTGAGAAATTGAATTGAAATATTGAAAGTTTAAATTAATGTTGAACTTGAAATTATGAAATTGAAATTTAATCGAGATAATGTAATGTTTTAATGGGATTTTAGATTTAAACTTGTTGTTTGTTTTAATTTAATAGATTTTATGGAAAGGTTTAATTTAATACGAAAATTTGATTTGATTCGGTGAATTAATTAAAAATTAATGTAGAAATTGAATTGATTCAATTTAAAGATTAAATTAACATAATGGTATAAAATTTCAAGTTAAACTTTAAAAGGTTTAATTGATTTGTTGAAAATTGACTTATGAAAAGATATGAATTTGGAATTGCTAAGTAATTGATTTTTTAAAGGTAAATGTTGAAATTTAAAAGAATTGGATTTGAATGATGAAACTGGATAATTTGGATTAAATTGAGGTAAATAGTGTAAATGAGAAATTTAAACCGTTAAACCTTAAGTTGATGTGAAAGTTGAAATCTGAATTGATCTAAGCCGGGATTGGAAATGTTGATATATGGTTTGGATTGGATCATGGAATGTGATTGGTTCGGTTCAGATTTCATATTAAATTTAACTATTTATATTTTACAACTATTTTTAATTAAACTATTTTGAAATTAAATTTAAATATTTATATTTTATCAAACTATTTTAGATTAAATTTAATTAATTATATTCTACGACTATTTTAACTAATATTATACATTAAAATTTAACTATAACATTTGTAACATCCCGCCGTTTTGGACCATTCAAATCGACAATAAAACCACACATGTCAGACTTGAATAATTCAAAACAACAGATTGTTAATAAAATTTGGGGCAAATAAAATCATTCACAGAATCACAGACATAGAATATCAGAATATATCGCAGCGGAATAAAATAAACATAGGAGTTCATGAAGCTCCTAGATACATAGTCTCAAAATAATACATAATACCCAAGTCTGAAAACAAATACAACAGAAAGTTTAGATACATAAGTTCTCTACTACAAAAGAAAAAGCTAAGTGGAAATAACTGGAATGGAAATATCAGGTAGACAGGTAAATCTCCGGCGGATCTCTAGCTCCAATAAGATGAATCCAAAGCTGTGAAACTCAGGCTGACCCGAGCGTAAAGCAAAAACACAAAACACTCGAGTCAGGACATACATACTTATAAAATGTAAATCAACTCAAGTGAACTGTAAAAGAAATGCATCAGTAACTTAAAGGATGCTTGGGATCGCCCATCCTTTAAGGATCCGTTAAACTATCTACTATGTAGTAATATACGCTATTATAATAATGTCTAAAGTAAAGTAAACTAATAAAATAGCGTTAAGGCGTTACCCATTCCCCCATTAACAAATTTTATAATGCCAATAGTCTATACAGTACCGTAACTCCCCGTAAACTGGGGCCGCCAGAGGATACCCCATAGGTACGACATAAAACAAACTCGTAGAAGGCGCGCTAGGGTAGGTGACACGGCACAACTAGGCAATGCCAGGGTAGATATACCAATTACACTTCCGGACTGTTGCTAACGCATAGCCGCAACTACCGCCTAACTCGATCCACACTCCTGAATCAAAGGTGCGCACCAAATCAATCACAAAGTAATAGAATATCTAACGATGAAGTGTGTCCGATCGGAGGAGCTACCTCACTTGGCCCGTCAATTGCTCATGTTTTAGACACCTTATGCTAACTCACGAGAGTTAGGTCCACGTATGTATACCTTTAGGATCGTCGCCACCATCCTACTTCATTCTGGAATCTCCACCATGTACACAGTTGTTAAAGTGGTTTTCAGTATCGACAGAGGTATGCCCATATCCGATCCCGGTCTCTTTAACAACCAAACGTTATTATAACCCGTAGTTATTCAATTTCAATTGGTTTATTTTTTTCATATCAAACATATTCCTTTCAAAACCATATAAATTCCATATCATTATTCTTTAAAATATTATTCATTTTTCCAAAGCCGTACACTTCCATATTCATTTAATTATAACCCCTTTGAAACGTAAAAATTTAGAGATCATAGCACTTTAAAATGTAACCTTTAGAACCATAACATTCAGAACTATAACCCTTTAGAGAATTTTATAGCATTCTGGAAATGTCACTTTTAAGAAAACGCAGCAGTACAGAAATGCTACTGTAAGAATTCGCAACGGTGCAGAATTGCTACTGTAAGAATTCCCAACGGTGCAGAATTGTTACTGTAAGAATCCGCATTGGTGCATAATTGTTACAGTAAGAATCCGCAGCAGTGCAGAATTGTTTCAATAAGAAATCTCAACAGAATCGCAGCAGTTTTGAATTGTTACTGTAATACTTCCTACTGCAATAGTTTATATAATCAAATAGTACATATATTTTAAAGTTTTTATCATAGTCATTATATCATTCTTATTATATTACTCTAATTTTAGCTATTTGGTCATTAAAGAAACCACACCTTTAGTTAAATAACTTTGTTACTATAATGTCAAAATTTAAAGCTGAAATCCTTATGCTAAGTTAAAAGTACGTTATTAACTTACACTTTATTTTCTTTTCAGTAAATAACATTTATCAATTTTATTACCCAAGTTATACAATTTACATTAGTTAGATCTTAAATATCAATTGTACGTTTTAACCTACATTTTTTTTCCACAAAAAAACCATTTATCATTTTAATCACTATTACATGAATTAAAACTTACAATTTATAGGTTAGAATAGAATACCATTTTAAGTCAAATCGGATTATTAAATTTCAATTAACCTTCATTCTGTTAACTAGATTCCAAAATTTACATTTCCAACTATTTATTTCTTATAATTTTTTTAACTCATGTAAACAAATTCACAGAAATTATTACAATAAATTTTAGTTGAGATTCATATATAGAAATCCAAAATACTTAATGATTTTTAGAAAATCATTTTAAATCAACCACAGAGTCTGTATAAAATTCTCTACCCTAGGTTCAAGTAAATACAGACATATATCATTTCAATCCGCAATTTATTAATTTTCAGGGTTTTATATCATTTCAAACCCGCAATCCCAAGTCAAATAAAATTGCTCAGACCTATTATTTCAGCCCATAACAATTTTCCTTAATCTAAAGATCATTCGGGTATGTATCATTTCAACCCATAGTGAAGGAACTTACAGTGTGAGAACAGAATATTAAATAAACAGAACAATAAATAACATATCATGGAATATGATCACAACAGGTTTAATATCATAGGAAATAACATAATAAAACATAGGCGAAATTTCTAACTTGCATATACATATCCATAAAATTCAATTGTCATCAATTCACCAAAATATAAGTATGTTGTCAAGAGTGATTACTCACCTTTCTTTGGTTAGAAAAGTGATCCAAAACGTAACACAACGACTACGACAAGCACAACAAATTACGGGCAAGCTTGAGTGAGAGGAGAATCCAAATCCGACGCTTTGAAAAATAAAATAAATTCCATACGTAAACAAATAATTCACATAGAAAAATAAAAGTAGAAAAAATATATATTTGTAAACATGTGAAGAGGGCTTGTCTAGGGAACACATAGGTTTGGTCTAGGGTTTATTTGGGTTCGGCCATAGGGTTTGGTTTGGGTTTGGGTTCGGCCATAGGGGTTTGGACTAGGTTAGGGTTCGACCATAGGGGTTGGGACTAGGTTAGGGTTGGGTTTTGATGGAGAAGGCTCGGCCTAGGGTTAGGGTTTTGGTAGTGGAGGCTCGGCCTACGGTTTTGGTGGTGGAGGAGATGGTCACGGCCAAGGAAAAGCAAGGGGAAGGGTTTGAGGAAGTTCGGCTATAGGGTTTGTGGTGGGAAGAAGGGGAGTGAGGCCGAAATTTGTGAAGAGGGAAGGGAAAAAGGAAAGAGGAGAAGTGGTTTTTGGCTAGGGTTTGTGGTTGGAGGGAGAGGAGATAGGTGTGGCCAAAATTTTTGAGGGGAGGAGGAGGAAAATTTGTAGAGGAAAAGAGGAAGAAAGTTTAGGGTTTTGAGGAGGAAGATGAAGAAGAAAATTTACATTGATTTCTTTCCGCGGAGGCACAAATGAAAAATGAGGAGTCTAGAAAACCCTAGGATATTATATAGTCATTTCAACAGGTGGCTTCTCATCTAACTAAAGTATTTCCTAGCCTACTAGTATAAGTCCAAACAAATCAAAATATAAATAAGATAAAAGTTATAGGGAAAATAACTACGTGTAATACGCCAAAAGTTGTAAATTTTAAGAAGTAGGAATCAAAATTTAACAAAATGAAAAACAAAGAAAATGTTAGAATTAAATCCATCTTCATAAAAAAAAAGTAAAAGTTCAAAATTCAAAATTTAAAATTTTCACAGAAAGTCAAACTTTGACCAAAGTTGACCAAAATTTGCATTTTAAGAAAAATCTTTATTTTATTAAATTTGGAAGAACATTTCACATCAAATCCCAAAATATTACATTAAATTTCCAAATTTATCAAATTTTAAAATAATTATATTCAAAGTTTCAAATGAATTTTCATTTAAAACATTTTCAAAATTTGCGGGTTATTACACTCTCCCCCACTCAAAACTTTACGTCCTCGAAAAGGAATGAGACCCAGAAAATAAAGAAGGATAAGGTAGGATAACGAATAGTACCTGGAACAATCAATTCCGGATTTGAAGCACGAATGCTCTCCTTCGTTTCCCAAGTACAATCCCGATCATCAGTGCTCCATTGCACTTTGACCAGGTTGACAGATTTTCTTCGTAGCTGCTTCGTACCTCTATCGATAATACGAAGTGGCTTCCTCTCGATAGTAAGGTTCGGCTCAACATCCAAACTCTCGAGAGCAAAAGGCTGGACAATCAAAGATGGATCATGAAGATACCGACGAAGATGCGAAATATGGAACACATCATGCACTCTAGAAAGCTTCTCAGGCAAATCCAAACGGTAAGCTAAAGAACCAACTCTCTCTAAGATGCGACAAGGACCAATAAACCTAAGAGCGAGCTTCCCTCTTCGACCAAAAAGAATCACATTTCTTAATGGAGAGACCTTAAGGAAAACCTGATCACCAATAGAAAATTCTAAATTCCTCCTACGCCTGTCAGCATACTTCTTCTGTCTATCCTGAGCAATCCTCATCTTTCTCCTAATCTCCTCAACCTTCTCAGATGTTTCTAGAATCATATCAGGACCAAGAACCAAACGATTACCGGATTCAATCCAGCGAGATGGAGATTTGCAAGGTTGTCCATAAAGAGCAGCAAATGGAGCCATTTCGATACTAGCCTGAATTCAAAAGATGGAATAAGGTAGATAAATATTTAAGACAACCTTACAGAAAATTTAAGATTATACCTGTAACTATTGTTATAGGTGAATTCAACGAGATGGAGATGATCTTCCCAAGATCCTCCATAATCAAGGACACAAGCATGAAGAAGATCTTCCAGAGTCTAATTCACTCTTTCCGTTTGACCGTTGGTCTGCGGATGGTAAGCAGTGCTCAGATTTAGACGAGTACCTAAAGATTCTTGAAAAGCTTTCCAAAACTGACTGGTAAAGAAGGGATCTCTATCACAAACAATACTGACCGAAACACCATGAAGATGAACAATCCCTCTCATATAAATCTCAGCTAAACTCGAAGCAGAACGGTTGGACCTAACCGAAATGAAATGAGCTGACTTGGTCAATCTATCCACAATTACCCAAATACTCTCATTACCTCTACTAGTTCTTGGTAATCCATCAATAAAATCCATAGAAACTTGTTCCCATTTCCAATTGGGGACCTCAAGGGGTTGCAATAATCCAGCGGTCTTCTGATGATCAGCCTTAACCTGCTGACAAGTTGCACATCTACTAACAAAAAGGGAGATATCATGCTTCATACCACTCTACCAATACAGCTTCTTCATATCATGGTACATCTTCGTCACACCTGGATGAATAAAAAGTCTGGATCGATGATTTTCCTGAAGTAACTCTTGCCTCAATCCATCTACATTCGGGACACAAATCCGATTATTAATCCTCAAAATCCCTCTATCATCGATCTAAGCTCCACTACCATCTTGGCTACTACCACCAACTCCGCTACGAACATTCTCCTTAATAAGCCTAAGCATCCTATCCTGCATCAGAATAGCTCCCAAACCATATCGACTGGCATCAATGTATAACGTTAATCCCTCATTTCCATTTGGAACGGTAAGAACTAGTGCGGAAGTAAGCTTGCGCTTTAACTCATTGAATGCAGCTTCACACTTATTATTCCATATAAACTTAGCATTCTTATGAGTTAAAGCAGTGAGAGGTGCAGCAATCCGAGCAAAATTCTCAATAAATTTTCGATAATACCGGCAAGGCCCAGAAAACTACGGATATCAGATGGAGTCCTAGGAATTTCCCAATCCTGAAATAGAATCGGGAAAAATAAGAACTATAGAGAAAGAGAGAGAAAGATAAAATTACAAAAGAAAGAGGAGAAGAAAAGATTCAAACTAGAATGGAAATCTTAATCAAAGAATTCTATTAAACAAGGTGGATTCGAAAAGAAGGAAATTTTAATAAAAATTAGATTTTAAAACAAGAAATTTTTTATATCCAAAATAATCCTTTAAAATCATTTGAAAACCATTTTATACTTGAAAATACGTTCTCTCGCAAAGAATGATTCTAAGATTGATTTTACTCAATCTAGGGTATTTCTACCCTATCTCTAATGAGTTTTTTTTGCCCCGTAGGCAAAGGTTTGCCTAAAACCTGGCTTCGATACCAACTGTAACATCCCACCATTTTGGACCACTCAAATCAACAATAAAACCATACATGTCAGACTTGAATAATTCAAAACAACAGATTGTTAATAAAATTTGGGGCAAATAAAATCAATCATAGAATCACAGACACAGAATATCAGAATAACTTGCAGCGGAATAAAATAAACATAGGAGTTCATGAAGCTCCTAGATACATAGTCTCAAACTAATACATAATACCCAAGTCTGAAAACAAATACAATCGAAAGTTTAGATACATAAGTTCTCTACTACAAAAACAAAAGCAGAGTGGAAATAACTGGAATGGAAATATCAGGTAGACAGCTAAATCTCCGGCGGATCTCTAGCACCAAAAAGATGAATCCAAAGTTGTGAAACTCAGGCTGACCCGAGCGTAAAGCAAAAACACAAAACACTCGAGTCAGGACATACATACTTATAAAATGTAAATCAACTTAAGTGAACTGTAAAAGAAATGCATCAATAACTTAAAGGATGCTTGGGATCGCCCATCCTTTAAGGATCCGTTAAACTATCTACTATGTAGTAATATACGCTATTATAATAATGTCTAAAGTAAAGTAAACTAATAAAATAGCGTTAAGGCGTTACCCTTCCCCCTTAACACATTTTATAATGCCAATAGTCTATACAGTACCGTAACTCCCCGTAAACTGGGGCCGCCAGAGGATACCCCATAGGTACGACATAAAACAAACTCGTAGAAGGCGCGCTAGGGTAGGTGACACGGCTCAACTAGGCAATGCCAGGGTAGATATACCAATTACACTTCCGGACTATTGCTAACGCATAGCCACAACTACCGCCCAACTCGATCCACACTCCCGAATCAAAGGTGCGCACCAAATCAATCACAAAGTAATAGAATGGCTAGCAATGAAGTGTGTCCGATCGGAGGAGCTACCTCACTTGGCCCATCAATTTCTCCTGTTTTAGCCACCTTATGCTAACTCATGGGAGTTAGGTCCACGTATGTATACCTTTAGGATCGTCGCCACCATCCTACTTCATTCTGTAATCTCCACCACGTACACAGTTGTTAAAGTGGTTTTCGGTATCGACAGAGAGTATGCCCATATCTGATCCCGGTCTCTTTAACAACCAAACGTTATTATAACCTGTGGTTATTCAATTTCAATGGGTTTATTTTTTTTCATATCAAACATATTCCTTTCAAAACCATATAAATTCCATATCATTATTCTTTAAAATATTATTCATTTTTCCAAAGTCGTACACTTCCAAATTCATTTAATTATAACCCCTTTGAAACGTAAAAATTTAGAGATCATAACAGTTTAAAATGTAACCTTTAGAACCATAACATTCGGAACAATAACCCTTTAGAGAATTTTGTAGCATTCTGGAAATGCCACTTGTAAGAAAACGCAGCAGTACAGAAATGCTACTGTAAGAATTCGCCGCGGTGCAGAATTGCTACTGTAAGAATTTGCAACGGTGTAGAATTGTTACTATAAGAATCCGCTGCAGTGCAGAATTGTTACAATAAGAAATCGCAGCAATTTTGAATTGTTCCCGTAAGAAATCGCAGCAGTTTTGAATTGTTACTGTAATACTTCCTACTGCAATAGTTTATATAATCAAATAGTACATATATTTTACAGTTTTTATCATAGTCATTATATCATTCTTATTATATTACTCTAATTTTAGCTATTTGGTCATTAAAGAAACCACACCTTTAGTTAAATAACTTTGTTACTATAATGTCAAAATTTAAAGCTGAAATCCTTATGCTAAGTTAAAAGTACGTTATTAACTTACACTTTATTTTCTTTTCAGTAAATAACATTTATCAATTTTATTACCCAAGTTATACCATTTACATTAGTTAGAACTTACATGTCAATTGTACGTTTTAACTTGCATTTTTTTCCACAAAAAAAACCATTTATCATTTTAATCACTATTACATGAATTAAAACTTACAATTTATAGGTTAGAATAAAATACCATTATTAAGTCAAATCGGATTATTAAATTTCAATTAACCTTCATTCTGTTAACTAGATTCCAAAATTTTAATTTCCAACTATTTATTTCTTATAAAATTTTTAACTCATGTAAACAAATTCACAGAAATTATTACATTAAATTTTAGTTGAGATTCATATATAGAAATCCAAAATACTTAATAATTTTTAGAAAATCATTTTAAAACAACCACAGAGTCTGTATAAAATTCTCTACCCTAGGGTCAAGTAAATACAAACATATATCATTTCAATCCGCAATTTATTAATTTTCCGGGTTTTATATCATTTCAAACCCGCAATCCCAAGTCAAATAAAATTGCTCAGGCCTATCATTTCAGCCCATAACAATTTTCCTTAATCTAAAGATCATTCGGGTATGTATAATTTCAACCCATAGTGAAAGAACTTGCAGTGTGAGAACATAATATTAAATAAACAGAATAATAAATAACATATCATGGCATATGATCACAACATGTTTAATATCATAGGAAATAACATAATAAAACATAGGTGAAATTTCTAACTTGCATATACATATCCACTAAATTCAATTGTCATCAATTCACCAAATTATAAGTATGTTGTCAAGAGTGATTACTCAAGTTTCTTTGGGTAGAGAAGTGATCCAAAACGCAACACAACGACTACGATAAGCACAACAAATTACGGACAAACTTGAGTGAGAGGAGAATCCAAATCCGACGCTTTGAAAAATAAAATAAATTCCATACGTAAACAAATAATTCAAATAGAAAAATAAAAGTAGAAAAAATATATATTGTAAACATGTGAAGAGGGCTTGTCTAGGGAACACATAGGTTTTGGTCTAGGGTTTATTTGGGTTAGGCCATAGGATTTGTTTGGGTTCGGCCATAGGGGCTTGGACTAGGTTAGGGTTCGGCCATAGGGGTTTGGACTAGGTTAGGGTTGGGATTTGATGGAGAAGGCTCGGCCTAGGGTTAGGGTTTTGGTAGTGGAGGCTCGGCCTAGGGTTTTGGTGGTGGAGGAGATGGTCACGGCCAAGGCAAAGCAAGGGGAATGGTTTGAGGAAGTTCTGCTATGGGGTTTGTGGTGGGAAGAAGAGGAGTGGAGGCCGAAATTTGTGAAGAGGGAAGGGAAAAAGGAAAGAGGAGATAGGTGTGGCCGAAATTTTTGAGGGAAGGAGGAGGAAAATTTGTAGAGGAAAAGAGGAAGAAAGTCTAGGGTTTTGAGGAGGAAGATGAAGAATAAAACTTACATTGATTTCTTTCCGCGGAGGCACAAATGAAAAATGAGGAGTCTAGAAAACCCTAGGATATTGTATAGTCATCTCAACAGGTGGCTTCTCATCTAACTAAAGCATTTCCTAGCCCACTAGTATAAGCCCAAACAAATCAAAATATAAATAAGGTAAAAGCTATAGGGAAAATAACTGCGTGTAATATGCCAAAAGTTGTAAATTTTAAGAAGTAGGAATCAAAATTTAACAAAACGAAAAACAAAGAAAATGTTAGAATTAAATCCATCTTCATAAAAAAGTAAAAGTTCAAAATTCAAAAATTAAAATTTTCACAGAAAGTCAAACTTTGACCAAAGTTGACCAAAATTTGCATTTTAAGAAAAATCTTTATTTTATTAAATTTGGAAGAACATTTCACATCAAATCCCAAAATATTACATTAAACTTCCAAATTTATCAAATTTTAAAATAATTATATTCAAAGTTTCAAATGAATTTACATTTAAAATATTTTCAAAATTTGCGGGTTGTTACAACATTCATATAATTTCTTTTGAATAAAAGTCCATTTCCACCCGAATTATTTAAGTTCAAATGATTTGAATATAAAGATTTCACTAAGAAAATTTTGATATGGAAATCTAGAATTGAAATTTGAAGTTATGATAATGAACTATCTTATGATACGGTAATTTTAATCTAAAGTTGAATTTAATAATGAATCGATTGGAAACGAATATGAAAATCAGTATTTGAACTAAACCGATTTATAATATGAAAGATGATGTTTATTTAAACCTGAGCATTTCCCTTATTGAGTTACATGTACATTTAACTTAAGTTGACTTACTTACATAAGAATGTTAGTCTTGACTCGAGTGTTTTGTTTTACTTTACACTCGGGTCAGACCGAGTATTTCAGTTTAGTGAAGACACTTATTTCTGAAGACGAAGACAGAGTTGAAGACTGTATCTACTACTATTATAGCATTTGTCTATTCTGCCTATAAAAAAATGTAAATTCTGATTTTGTTGTAAATAGCTTCATGAACTGTTTATGTATTTATTTTGTGTATTATATTTTATCCTTCCGCTGCGAGATTCTATATTTTGTTCTTTTGAATCTTATTTCGTTAGAACAATCCCATTAATAGTCTGTCTTTTGAATAGTTTGAGTTGGACGTGTGTGGTTTATTGTTGACTTAAACTGTCCAAAAAGGCAGGTTGTTACTGTTGGTATCAAAGCTTTGGTTTAGCGATAACCTTAGCTTTGTTGGAGTATTAACTCATTTAAGATAGGGTTACACCCTAGAATGAATTTGAGTGTATGTATATAAGAGAGCGTATTTGTTAGTGTTATATAAAATGTTTTATATTGTGTTGTTTGAATTGTTAAGTATGAATATTGGGTTCTGATCGGTATGTGGGATGCCATGTTATCTATAGGAATTCCAAAACACTTGAACAAGGCAACTGACATAATATTGTTTTCAAAATTTGGTAAATGAAATAATTTTACCTAGAATTATATTTTATATATAAAAGAATAATTTTTTGAAATTTAGATATATATAAAATATGTTGGTTGTTGGAAATGATAATATTCGTTTATTATCATTATTGTTTGGTTTGTTAATAGTCTAAGCTATTAACTATTGAATGTTAATAAAACAAATGAAAATTTGTAAATTTGATTTGATATATATATATATATATATATATCTATATATTTCAAAGTAATTTGAATTGAAACTGGTATTAAATTCTTAAGTTTTATGTTAATAAATGATTTTCAATTATTGAAATAAAGATATTTAAGCTAAATGTTTAATGAAATATGAAAAGTTGGATTTTTCTAACTATTAAATAAAAAGGTAATAGAAATGGAAATAAACTTCATATTGTTGAACATTCTGGTTAATTTAAAATGAATAAGATTAAATTTGTATAATACTAACTTGCATTCCAAAAACACGTATATAAAACTTACCAAGCATTTAAAGTTAAAATGTTAACGAGCATGTAAGAAAATATTAATAGGTAAATCAAACTTAATGAGAATGTTTCAAATGAAGTTGGGATTAAAGAAATAATTGTAAAGTAGAAAATAAAATTGTTAAAAAATAACTATTGTGTACTTAATAAAGGTTTGGAATACAAATAGTAATCTTTTTGAGATAATTATAAGCTTAAATAAGGTCATATATATAAGAAGTTGAACTTTTATAAAATGATTATAAACTCAAGAGATAATTAATGAAATGTTCACAAATGAATTAGTTATTAAATGAAATTGTGGAATTAAATGTGAATAAAATGCAAATGCATAAATTAAATAGTGAAAGAAGATATTATTTAAGTAAACAAATATAAGCGTGAAATCAAAATGTTTGGAATCCATTGATTATTTAAAATCTTTGAATCTGACAAAGATTCGACATTGGAAATTTTTTTGATTCTTTTATTAAAAAGGAATTTTGATTTCATATAAATGTGACTTTGTGAGTTATAAATAAATTTTCCTAAATATTAAGTTTGAAATTTTTTTAGATTTGAATTTGAATAATATTCAATTTGAGGAAAAATGATTGTTGAAAATCATATATGAATTTGAAACTGAAATGATATTTGAAATTTATTGATTTTTGAGAACCTTTGATTCTATAAACATATTGATTTGAAGTTTTTGATTATATAAGATGGACCTTATATAAATTTGAAGTTATTTCGAAAAATATTGATTTTGAAAGGTATTCAATTTCGAAGTGATGATCTTATATACAACAGAATTTATAAGAATGATATGTTTGAAATTATGATTTGGAAAATCTTATGTAATGAGATTTATATAAGTACCGTGTATGCGAAATATGAAATGAAAAATAATATATATATAGTATCATATGTTTTCAAACCGAACATATGGGAAGTACCTTCCATTAGAAATCGCGTTCCTACTTGGTAGGGTTGCGTTGGAACTCCACGCGGGGTGTTCATTAGAAATCGGGGTCCTACTCGGTAGGAACACGTATTGGAAATCGGGGTCCTACTCGGTAGGAACACGTATCGGAAGCCCACTTGGTGGGTCACTTATTATTCTCATTTGATATTGATGCATATCGTAAATCGAGGGGCGGTGATGCCTACAGTTACAAGTGATTCCGCTGTGATAGCGGCGTAACCATTACATAGCTATGATCTATGAACCAGAGCGTAAATCAAGGGGTGGTGATGCTTACAGTTACAAGTGATTCCGTTGGAATAACGGCGTAACCATTGCGTAGCTGCGATCTATGAACCATGGCGTACGTCGAGGGGTCGGTGATGCCTACAGTTACAAGTGATTCCGCTGGGATAGCGGCGTAACTATTGCGTAACTGCGATCCAAAGGGGAATGTGCTTTCCATATATATTTTAAATGTTTTAAGTATTTTCACTGGGAGTTGAAATAAGTTCTTAAGAACTTGGAGATTTTTAGACATGCGCCCGGTCAATGAATGCCTAAATTCTTTGAGAACGAAAATAAACTTGTTAAGACTTCGAGTTATAAAAGTATTTTTGACTTTAAATACCAAATCAATAACATAAAAATTAAATAATTTATAACTTCAACATAATAAACTAAATAAAAGAGTTTTTAATGTTTTACAAATTTACTATTTTGAAAAATATCAAATACTAATTCTCGTCCCCAAAAGGAGGGGAACCAATGGAATAAATACGTAGTTGAACGTAATCCATTCTATTCGCATAACAGTTTTGATTCAGTTTCGAATATACGATTTTGGTTCCAGTAGAATTATTTGCTCGATTCTCGACGACGAACACTAATATGGGTTTTGATACGAATCTGAAGTTCTCTATCATAGCTTATTGCTATGCAAGAAGAATGGAAGTTCTAATCAAAGAATCGGATCAGAGTCTGCACTAGGATGGTCGGGTTACCAAAACTAATTGGAAGCAAAATTTTGCATTCGAACAAGCAACCGAATTTGATATGCGCACGAATGGTATATCGTTTAAATACTAGATTCCTTACTTTGCCCTTTTTGAGGACCAAAAGTTTTGAGTGGGAGAGTGTAACGACCTGTAAATTTGAACGACTTAAAATTGAATGATTATTTAAATTTAAGAAAATTTGAAATTTAAATTTAAATTAATTAATTGGGTGCTTTTTAATAATTAATTTGATCAAATTTAATTAAATGAACAAATTTGGAAAAAGTCAAATTCTGGTCAAAACTTAGTCAAATTTAAATTTTTGGTAAAATTTTAAAAGTTTCAAAATTTGAATTTTATTATTGAAAAAAAATCTTGACAAAATTTTAAGAAGAACTCTGCTTTTCGTTTCATTGAAACCGGAGTTCTAGAACTCTAAATATGCGATTTTCAGTGAAAAACTCGTGTAATTTGTCAATGTTTCCTTTGTGTATTTACATATGTTATTCTCCTTCTTTTTATGTTTCTGATGGTGTAATGACCCATGAATTTTGATTGGTTTTATTAACATATTTAACTGAATTTTTGTGAAATTTTAAATAATTGAATTTTGAAATAAAATTTTATTATTTGGAATACGTCTATTTTAATATAGCAATTGGTAAATTTTCATTTAGAAATTATTGAAGTTTATTTTATTGTATAATTCTATTTCAATTTAAATCAGTTAAATATTGATGATAATAAAATATTTTCCAAACCTGAATATTTTTACATAGAAAATTTCTAAATCATCTTCTGAGTGAGACGTCATTCTTCGTTTCGTCAAATTTGGATTCCTATTGGTCCGTTTATCTTAATTCTGGCAAAATAGCAGCATTTTCGGTACCGATTATCGACTTTTTATAGGTTGAACGTACCACTGACATCTGTATACCGTTTTGCTCATCTCATCGTGCAGATCTCTACGGTATATTCATGTCTGTATTTTGAGATCCGATACGCGACGGAAGCAATAAACTGTTCGTTGTAACGGCACCCTTATTTGTGACTTTTACTTCCCTTGCCTTTTCAAATTTGAACGAACAGCTGGATCACATTTAAAAGTCGCTTTAATTATTCACAAAATCAAAGGCTTGATCGTTGAAATTACTTCTGCTTTTATATAATGTTCAGCCTTTACATTTCCTCACTGTTCATTTCCATTCTTGCTTCTATTTCAATAGCATGCTTATCTTCCTTTCCAATCTTGTTTGCTTTCTGCCATTTTTCAAGCATCTATGCCGAACCAAACCTGCCCCTCATCCACGGCCTAGCAGCAGCCTCGTCGCCACACTTTCACCCGCCACCGCCGAGACTTCGTCCCTCCAACCTCCCGCAGTCGAGATCCTCAGATCTGACCGAGTCAAGCTTACCCGAGCTCACATTTTCCCCTTGCCCTCTTCTTATTTTTCTTCTTCGTTCCTACCTTCCTTTCCTCCATCTTCCACTCCGCATCTCCGACCATCAACAATCCAACCACCTCCTTCCTCCATTTTGCTCCGCCTCCAAAAAACAACCCGAAGCGAACCTCTGTTTTCTCCGTCCTTCCTCTTCCCTTGCGTTTCTTGTTGTCTTGCATGCAGTGTAAGTATGCCTTTAATACAAACATATTTGTTCAAGTTGTTTCCTAATCTAGCTTCTTTTTGTTTCAAACAAATATTTGTTGCCTGTTCTAGCTTCCCATGCAAATAGAACTACTTTGCATGTTGAGTTATGTTGCTATGGCACATATTAATGCATGTGTTTCATACAAGCAAATTCTTTTGGTTGTGTAGTATAATTTTAAACTGAGTTGGGTCTGCATGCATTGTATGTTGTTTTATCATAGTTTTGTACATATAAAGTGTATATATTTTAAGATAGGCTCGGTTGTATAATCGTTTGTGATTTTAAAGTTGTGTTGTTTCTGTGTGTATATCTATATATATTACAAAGTCTGCATATATCTTAGTTTAGTTATATATTAAGTTAGTGGTCGTATGTCTATTTTAATAAGTCTACATACATCACATCTTTCAGAAGTTTTTCCAGCTTTGAAAAAAATTTATTACATTTCTGAACTAATGAAAACATTCTTTCATGGCACACCAAAATTAGTTGTAAAGTAGGTATTTTTCTTCTATCAACCACACCTTAATAATTGTAATTATATACTAATGGACAAATATTCATTCTAAATACATATTTTATCTTTACAGTAGAACTTAGAAGAGTTATTTGGATATTTTAACAATCACATACGCCCTTACGGCAGATGTTAGCATTTTTCCTGGTAGAAGTTATGATTATGCAGGAATTACAAATGACACTTGACTGTTAGTAAATAAGAACTAAGATGTACTATTTTATATTAGTCTATAAACTTTAGATTTGTTGGTTACAGTCTACCTTGGGTACATATAGCCTGAAGCATATTTGGATGTATACTTTCTCTAGTGTTCGCATATATATTATATTGTCTGCATTTGGTTAAAAAGAAAAAAGAAAAAAAAGTTAATTTGGTTTTGAGATGTACATATTACATATGTAGAGTTTGATTTCTAATGTATGCGTTTAAAATTTATGTTCAAATGTACATATGTTTCATTTTAAAATGCATATCTTGATTTAAACATTGATTTTGAAAGGAAATAATAAGATAATAATATAATATACCATTCGTTCGAATTTATCATCATCAACCAAATTCTGATTTGATTTCATCGATTTCTCGTTATCTGCTTTGATCGTCGGATTCGTGCTGATCTTTCTTCGCTTTGATTCGTAACTCAACTCAGCTTCATTGTCTATCTCTCTAGCCTCGAAAGGTGAGCAATCACTCACGATTAACGTTCTTTTATTTATTAAATTTGATTTCAATTGAAACAACAATTGAAATATGAGGCTGAAGTTATTTAAATTGTTATATATGCTATTATCTATAACTGTTCACTTATGGGATATGACACCATATCCTATTCTTTATATTTATTTTTAATGATATATGCCTGTTGTTATTATTTTCATATCTGTTATCACTCTGCAAGTTCCCTGTTAGTATAGAAATCACTATGAGTTGAAATGATACATACCCGAATGGACTTTAGAATAGGAGAATTTCGTTATGGGTTGAAATGATAGACCCAAGCGATTTTCATTTAATTAAATTTGGGATTACGGGTTGAAATGATATCCACCCGTATATATATTTAGTGTACGGATTGGAATGATAAATATCCGTAGTACTTGACTATATGATAGGAAATACATATACAGACACCGTTGGTCCATATAAATAAAATTGAAATTAATTCCTATAGTTTGAAAGGAAATATATGGGATTAAATAAATATTAGTTCTTAAAATATTATATATAAATGGAAATTATATATATATATATCTAATAATAATATTATTGAGATTAAATCATATAGTATGTTTAAGTATTATTTAAGATTTAAATTTACCGTTGTAATAAATTGAAAAATTAAGATTGGGAGATAAATTTGGGTTTATTAAAAATGGTATTTAAATAAGGATCTATTTAATTAAATCAATTTGAAATTATTGAATGGGAAATTTTAAAGGTATGATTGTATAACTGGATTTTTGATTTAAGTGATTTAATGAATATTTCACGTTTAAATAAATTAAAGTAATATTGAGTAAAATGTAATTTAAGGTTACTTAAATGATATTGAATCTAATGAGGGAGTATTTCAAGACTAAACAATAATGAGGTTAAATCGAGATCTTTATGAAACTGTTATATTGAACATTTAAATATTAAAGCCTTGAACTATATTGGAATTTAAATGGTTTATTTTGAGATTCGGATCTGTATTTGAAATTAATATAGTTGGATTTGTTATTTAGAAACTAAATTGAATTAAAGTGAAAATTAGGTTGAACTAAACTTGAATTTATTATTTAGAAAACTAAATTGAATAAAATTTAGTTTGAAACGTTGAATACTTAAAGTTTTGAAATATATTGAAATATAAAGGGGTATTTTGTGATTTCAAATCCGAATTTGAGATCGATAAAGTTTAAGTGGTTAATTTAGGAATTGAGTTGAATTTAAATTGATAAATTGAGATTAAATTTAATTTGAATGGGAAGGTCGGATTGAAACGATTTGTTAAGTTGAGGAAATTGAAAATACTTTACTTTATAAATTATTTAATATATATAAATACTATTTTGGGAAATATAGAGATATTTGAAATGAAAATGATATTGGTTTTGAAGTATAAATGACCACGGTGTTATAGGGTATATTTCTACCTTGTAGATAGTTCTATGGACCCTTAGAGGATGGTTATCCCAAACATCCTTTAAGTTATTTGTATTTCAGTTGATATTTCACTTGGGTTGGATTTATTTATATAAGAATGTTAATCCTGACTCGAGTGTTTTGTGTTTTGCTTTACGCTCGGGTCAGACTGAGTGATACAGCATTTGAGACTCACCTTCGAAGTTGGAGCTTTGCTTGAAGACCCAGCTATCTATCCTTTTCGTCATCCAGTTGATTGGTTCAGAGAAGTCATCTGCTCGTACTGAAGATTTCACTGTATTTGAGATATTCAGATGTACTTTATTTCTAACTCTGATGTATATAGTAGCTTCATGAACTACTATTCTTTATCTATTCCGCTGCATTATATTACTCTGTGTCTATGAACCGTGATGTTATATTTACTGTATATGTTGAGTTTGCCAAATTTAAATTAACAACGTGGTATTTTGAATTATTCAAGTCGGACATGTATGGTTTTATTGTCGATTTGAATGGTCCAAAATAGCGGGTCGTTATAGTTGGTATCAGAGCTTTGGCTCTAGGCAAAGCTTAGCATATATAGTAAATTTATTTACAGAATCACTTTCGTTCGAGTTTGCATCTCTTCCTTTTAACTCGATTTCCTTTGAACTTTGGAACGTTCCTTGCGGTTCCAAAATTCATTCTGGTCTCTCCCTATTTGTATTCTTTTGATTCTAGAGTATCCCATAACTCCACTTCGAATGATCTCTATAAGAATAGGCGATCCCGCCAATCTTTGAATGATTTGTAAAGGGGTGGAACTCCTTTACAATTGGCATTGATTCACCGGAGATTTATATATCCCTCGGTTTAGATGCTGCTATCTCTTGTTATGCCAAATTCTATCTCTGGCAATCAAATGTCGATTTGCCTCAGAATTCTGAACCAATCTTATTTTGAAGTCACGGTTGACCCTAGGGTCATCCACGATTTATAAAAATATATCTATCTTGTGTTTTGTAATTAATTATCTCATTTTCGTTCGAACTTATCTTCGAATCAGAATCCTATTTGATTAGAGTCCCTCTAATTTGAAATTCTATCTTTGTTTTGAAATCCATTCTTGAACCATCCTTTGAAAAATCGGGTTTGTTTGTATTCTAGAAATTGTTTTCTAAACTGAAATTATTATTTTGATAAGTATGATTATATTCTATATATAAAAGTGAAATGTTTATGATAAAGATTATATACCCTTTTTAAGATGAGAATTTGAGGTTTCGAAAGGATTTGTAATTTTGAAAAATTATATAAGAAATTGGATTTATCTAAAAATGATTTATAACTGAAGGATTTTAAATTTGAGATTCGAGAATTGAACTCCGGTGTTTTGAAATTGGTTTTAAGATTTTGAAATATATAATAATAATATGATTCAAAAGTATTTTCCGAATAAGAAATGTTTCAAATGACTTCTAATGAGTTTCGAATGATTTTGAAGAAATTTCAAAAGAAGTTTGAGAAAATAGAAGTCCATAACTCACTTATGTCGCTGGAAAATAATTTCGGTAATGAGTGCACGCATCATCGATATTGATTTTCGAGTTTCAGAGTGGGGGATAGGCCACTTCAGTAGCTTTGCTATGCGAGTGATTTTGTGAAACCATTTTGATTTCAAATTCCGAAGTAAGATTTGATATTCGAAAGATATATGTATATATATTTGAAATGATTTGAAGTAAGCCGGTGTTCAGTCCTCGAGTTTCGGATTTGATATAACCCTATCTTTTAAAATTGATTTACTGATTTGTTGCTGATTTCCAACTCTTGAATTTGAAAATGATTTCTTCAACTTTTTTGAAGGTTCGAGCACCTCCAAATCAAGGTTAACTTTTCAAAGCTAAGAAATTTTGAAAAGTATTTTGATAAAGTATATAAGTTTGTTTTGAATGTTTAAGTATGAAGTAATATGATTTAAATAAGTTGAAACTGTTTTGTTAAGTAAATGAATAAGGCTATTTGAAATTTTCTAATATGAAATTTAGATCTGAAATGTTTTGAAAAGAATTTGGTCTTCAAAAAAAATATATATAAATTTGAATAAAATTTAGTTTAAATGTTTTAACTTAGTAACATCCTTATGAAACTATATATTTAACAAGTTGGAATAGATACATAAGTCGTACATATGCTGTTTTATTTGCATAAATAATTTGATCCAAGTTTGAGTACACAAGTTCGGGGTGAATTACACCATTTCGTGTTAGGATTTTTCATTTGATTCTCGATGGCGAATATTTGATATGGATTTTGGGCGTGATTCTAGAATTCTCTATCATAGTATATGGCTATGCAAGGAGACTGATGGCTTCTAGTCGAGAAACCATATCGAAATCCGCATTAGGGAAGTCGAATGGATAATACTAGTTCGAAAGCGAACTTGTGTGATCGAGCGAGCGATCAAATGTGATTTTGTGAAATGATGACGTATGTACATCTTATATTCTAATATCAATGATATATTTTGACGCTGAAATTGAAAGCTGTCGGGTTAGAATATCTTTGCTTACTAAAAGAAAATTTCCAATTTAATTACAAAGATATATAACCCATAAAAGCAAAGATATTCAATCCCATATGGCTCTTCATGCAGCGTAATTGATTTTAGAAAATTTTGATTCTTATATAAGATGACTTTATGTAAGTATAAGATGATTTTGAAAACCATTGATTTTAAAAATGAATTGGTTGACTTAAATTATATTGATTTGGAAATTTGGATTTATTTTCTAAATTTATTATTTTGGAAACTTTGGAACTGAAGATATTTAATTTGAGAAGAAATAATTTGGTGGAATTGTATATGATTTTGAAACTGAACTGATATTGAAACAAATTGAAATTTGAGAACCTTGTGTTACTAAATACTTGATTTGGGAGTTATCGAACTTATATAAAAAAAATGGTTTGTATAAGTATGAAATTGATTCAAAAACTATGGATTTGAAAAGGTACTCAATTTGAAAAGTGAAATCTTATATAATTGAAGTTTATATAAGTGTGATTTGATATACTATTGATTTTGGAAAGTATTCGATTTGAAAATGAAATCTTATATATAATGGACTTTATATAAGTATGATATTTGAAAGTGATTTGAAAAGGTACTATACGATACATATTTTCGAAGTAAAGATATGGAAAGTGCCTTCTGCTTGATATCCGCTTTGTGGCCACATTGTGGATTCATTCTATCGATATTCTCTGATTTTTGGTTTTCCGGATATGATACTCGAGTTTCCATCGAATTCCATTGCGTTACCCATGGTCTTACGAGCGCGGATGCATAGCGCAACTGCCTGGCTGAGATGGCCTAGGGGTACGGATTGTTTCCTGGGGGATCCAGGCGTAATCATTGTGTATCTTGCATCTATGTAGGTCGCATTAGTAGCGAAAATGCCTGGCTGAGATGGCCTAGGGGTACGGATTGTTTCCTGGGGGATCCATGCGTAACCATTGTGTATCCTGCATTCTACTAGTCATCATGGCGTAACTCGCAGGGCTAAGAAAGCTTACGGATATGAATTGTTTCCTGGGGGATCCAGGCGTAATCATTGTGTATCTGCGAACCATGGTTAGACAAAGGTTTTGTTTGTTTTTTTGTTTGGATTGTACTTTCCATATCTGTTTTTAAAAGTTTTCCAGTATTTTCACTGGGTGTTGAAACAAGTCTACTAAGTACCTGGAGAATTCTAGCTTTGCGCCTGATCAACGCACTGCCAGAGTCTACAGGAACGAGGATAAAACTTGTTGAAACATCGAGTTATAAAAGTATTTTATTATAAAGGTATTTTATTTCAAAAATATTTTTCAACAAAGAAATTTTGTATTAATATTTAAAATTGAATTTCTTATGGTTTGAATAAATTATTCATGCACGACACTATTCTTTTGAATCTACCTTATCTGCTCAACTTTATTCATTCACCTATATTCTGTTTTTCCAAATCCTCCTTCTTTTCCTTGTTGACTATATCCTTTTTAAATATTATCTATTTATATACTGCATGGTTTAATAGAAAAATTTAGTGTTATAAATATTTTAGAAGTTACTAATTAAATAAAACATAATTAGGGTAAATGATTATTGATTCATTAATAATATTTGAAAAGTATCTTTAGAAAAATTTTTTAATAAATTTATGAATTATGGATTGAATGTTTTCAAATAGTTTCTTTGTAAATATAAGTAATGATAAATAATTGTTTTCAAATAGTTTACATATATTTATAAAGGTGTTATTTAAACATATAGATGGTATTTATGAAGGAAGCAAGAAATTTTACAAATGGGTTTTGAAAAGTATGAATATTTCAGGTAAAATTTATATAGTTTCAAATTAATTGTTTAATCTTAACTTTCAATCTATTTTCTTTCTGGTTGTTTCTATTCTCCTACCTCCTTCCTTTTCGGGGACGAAAATTTTTGAGTGGGGGAGAGTGTAACGACCCATGAATTTTGATTGGTTTTATTAACATATTTAACTGAATTTTTGTGAAATTTTAAATAATTGAATTTTGAAATAAAATTTTATTATTTGGAATACGTCTATTTTAATATAGCAATTGGTAAATTTTCATTTAGAAATTATTCAAGTTTATTTTATTGTATAATTCTATTTCAATTTAAATCAGTTAAATATTGATGATAATAAAATATTTTCCAAACCTGAATATTTTTACATAGAAAATTTCTAAATCATCTTCTAAGTGAGACGTCATTCTTCGTTTCGTCAAATTTGGATTCCTATTGGTCCGTTTATCTTAATTCTGGCAAAATAGCAGCATTTTCGGTACCGATTATCGACTTTTTATAGGTTGAGCGTACCACTGACATCTGTATACCGTTTTGCTCATCTCGTCGTGCAGATCTCTACGGTATATTCATGTCTGTATTTTGAGATCCGATACGCGACGGAAGAAATAAACTGTTCGTTGTAACGACACCCTTATTTGTGACTTTTACTTCCCTTGCCTTTTCAAATTTGAACGAGCAGCTGGATCACATTTAAAAGTCGCTTTAATTATTCACAAAGTCAAAGGCTTGACCGTTGAAATTACTTCTGCTTTTATATAATGTTCAGCCTTTACATTTCCTCACTGTTCATTTCCATTCTTGCTTCTATTTCAATAGCATGCTTATCTTCCTTTCCAATCTTGTTTGCTTTCTGCCATTTTTCGAGCATCTACGCCGAACCAAACCTGCCCCTCATCCACGGCCTAGCAGCAGCCTCGTCGCCACACTTTCACCCGCCACCGCCGAGACTTCGTCCCTCCAACCTCCCGCAGTCGAGATCCTCAGATCTGACCGAGTCAAGCTTACCCGAGCTCACATTTTCCCCTTGCCCTCTTCTTATTTTTCTTCTTCGTTCCTACCTTCCTTTCCTCCATCTTCCACTCCGCATCTCCGACCATCAACAATCCAACCACCTCCTTCCTCCATTTTGCTCCGCCTCCAAAAAAAAACCCGAAGCGAACCTCTGTTTTCTCCGTCCTTCCTCTTCCCTTGCGTTTCTTGTTGTCTTGCATGCAGTGTAAGTATGCCTTTAATACAAACATATTTGTTCAAGTTGTTGCCTAATCTAGCTTCTTTTTGTTTCAAACAAATATTTGTTGCCTGTTCTAGCTTCCCATGCAAATAGAACTACTGTGCATGTTGAGTTATGTTGCTATGGCACATATTAATGCATGTGTTTCATACAAGCAAATTCTTTTGGTTGTGTAGTATAATTTTAAACTGAGTTGGGTCTGCATGCATTGTATGTTGTTTTATCATAGTTTTGTACATATAAAGTGTATATATTTTAAGATAGGCTCGGTTGTATAATCGTTTGTGATTTTAAAGTTGTGTTGTTTCTGTGTGTATATCTATATATATTACAAAGTCTGCATATATCTTAGTTTAGTTATATATTAAGTTAGTGGTCGTATGTCTATTTTAATAAGTCTGCATACATCACATCTTTCAGAAGTGTTTCCAGCTTTGAAAAAAATTTATTACATTACTGAACTAATGAAAACATTCTTTCATGGCACGCCAAAATTAGTTGTAAAGTAGGTATTTTTCTTCTATCAACCACACCTCAATAATTGTAATTATATACTAATGGACAAATATTCATTCTAAATACATATTTTATCTTTACAGTAGAACTTAGAAGAGTTATTTGGATATTTTAACAATCACATACGCCCTTACGGCAGATGTTAGCATTTTTCCTGGTAGAAGTTATGATTATGCAGGAATTACAAATGACACTTGACTGTTAGTAAATAAGAACTAAGATGTACTATTTTATATTAGTCTATAAACTTTAGATTTGTTGGTTACAGTCTACCTTGGGTACATATAGCCTGAAGCATATTTGGATGTATACTTTCTCTAGTGTTTGCATATATATTATATTGTCTGCATTTGGTTAAAAAGAAAAAAGAAAAAAAAAGTTAATTTGGTTTTGAGATGTACATATTACATATGTAGAGTTTGATTTCTAATGTATGCGTTTAAAATTTATGTTCAAATGTACATATGTTTCATTTTAAAATGCATATCTTGATTTAAACATTGATTTTGAAAGGAAATAATAAGATAATAATATAATATACCATTCGTTCGAATTTATCATCATCAACCAAATTCTGATTTGATTTCATCGATTTCTCGTTATCAGCTTTGATCGTCAGATTCGTGCTGATCTTTCTTCGCTTTGATTCGTAACTCAACTCAGCTTCATTGTCTATCTCTCTAGCCTCGAAAGGTGAGCAATCACTCACGATTAACGTTCTTTTATTTATTAAATTTGATTTCAATTGAAACAACAATTGAAATATGAGGCTGAAGTTATTTAAATTGTTATATATGCTATTATCTATAACTGTTCACTTATGGGATATGACACCATATCCTATTCTTTATATTTATTTTTAATGATATATGCCTGTTGTTATTATTTTCATATCTGTTATCACTCTGCAAGTTCACTGTTAGTATAGAAATCACTATAGGTTGAAATGATACATACCCGAACGGACTTTAGAATAGGAGATTTTCGTTATGGGTTGAAATGATAGACCCAAGCGATTTTCATTTAATTAAATTTGGGATTACGGGTTGAAATGATATCCACCCGTATATATATTTAGTGTACGGATTGGAATGATAAATATCCGTAGTACTTGACTATATGATAGGAAATATATATACAGACACCGTTGGTCCATATAAATAAAATTGAAATTAATTCCTATAGTTTGAAAGGAAATATATGGGATTAAATAAATATTGGTTCTTAAAATATTATATATAAATGGAAATTTTATATATATATCTAATAATATTATTATTGAGATTAAATCATATAGTATGTTTAAGTATTATTTAAGATTTAAATTTACCGTTGTAATAAATTGAAAAATTAAGATTGGGAGATAAATTTGGGTTTATTAAAAATGGTATTTAAATATGGATCTATTTAATTAAATCAATTTGAAATTATTGAATGGGAAATTTTAAAGGTATGATTGTATAACTGGATTTTTGATTTAAGTGATTTAATGAATATTTCACGTTTAAATAAATTAAAGTAATATTGAGTAAAATGTAATTTAAGGTTACTTAAATGATATTGAATCTATTGAGGGAGTATTTCAAGACTAAACAATAATGAGGTTAAATCGAGATCTTTATGAAACTGTTATATTGAACATTTAAATATTAAAGCCTTGAACTATATTGGAATTTAAATGGTTTATTTTGAGATTCGGATCTGTATTTGAAATTAATATAGTTGGATTTGTTATTTAGAAACTAAATTGAATTAAAGTGAAAATTAGGTTGAACTAAACTTGAATTTATTATTTAGAAAACTAAATTGAATAAAATTTAGTTTGAAACGTTGAATACTTAAAGTTTTGAAATATATTGAAATATAAAGGGGTATTTTGTGATTTCAAATCCGAATTTGAGATCGATAAAGTTTAAGTGGTTAATTTAGGAATTGAGTTGAATTTAAATTGATAAATTGAGATTAAATTTAATTTGAATGGGAAGGTCGGATTGAAACGATTTGTTAAGTTGAGGAAATTGAAAATACTTTACTTTATAAATTATTTAATATATATAAATACTATTTTGGGAAATATAGAGATATTTGAAATGAAAATGATATTGGTTTTGAAGTATAAATGACCACGGTGTTATAGGGTATATTTCTACCTTGTAGATAGTTCTATGGACCCTTAGAGGATGGTTATCCCAAACATCCTTTAAGTTATTTGTATTTCAGTTGATATTTCACTTGGGTTGGATTTATTTATATAAGAATGTTAATCCTGACTCGAGTGTTTTGTGTTTTGCTTTGCGCTCGGGTCAGACTGAGTGATACAGCATTTGAGACTCACCTTCGAAGTTGGAGCTTTGCTTGAAGATCCAGCTATCTATCCTTTTCGTCATCCAGTTGATTGGTTCAGAGAAGTCATCTGCTCGTACTGAAGATTTCACTGTATTTGAGATATTCGGATGTACTTTATTTCTAACTCTGATGTATATAGTAGCTTCATGAACTACTATTCTTTATCTATTCCGCTACATTATATTACTCTGTGTCTGTGAACTGTGATGTTATATTTACTGTATATGTTGAGTTTGCCAAATTTAAATTAACAACGCGGTATTTTGAATTATTCAAGTCAAACATGTATGGTTTTATTATCGATTTGAATGGTCCAAAATAGCGGGTCGTTACAGATGGGATCTCTTATTTCGTCATTGGGCTTCTAGGAATTTAAGGAGTCATTAGAATGCAAATATACTAGTAGACAAATGGGCTTTGGGAAATTAAAGAGACCATACCTTTTCATTTCTTCTTAATAGGTACGTACACAACATCTCTTCCTCACATTTCTCCTCTTTGAATAAAAATTATCTATATCTTTCTCTTCCTCTCTAATCCCTAGATCTAAAAAAATCATCAAATTCTGAAATCAAATCAATCTCCTTCCTTTCTCCTTTGCCTCCACCTTCCCTTACCTTTGCCTCTCCTCCCCCTCCCTCACCCACGCCACCACTTTTGTAACGACTCGTAAATTTTAATGGTTTTAATAACGCAATTAACTGAATTTTTGTGAAATTTTAAATAACAAAATTTTGAAATAAAAATTTGATATTTGGAATAGATCTATTTTAACATAGCAACTGGTAAAATTTGATTGGAAAATATGAAAGTTTATTCTATTGTGTAATTTGAAATTTCAATTTAAATCAGTTAAAATTGATGTAAATAAAATATTTTCAAAATCTGATTATTTTTACATAATAAAAATGTAAACTATTTTCTGAGTGAGACGTCATATTTCGTTTTGTCAAATTTGAACTTCTCTAGCTCCGTTTATCTTATTTTCTGCAATTTTGCAGCATTTCCGGTAGCGGAAATTCGAATTTTTATAATTCGATCGTATCACTAATATCTGGGTATCGTACGGATCGTCTCGTCATGCTGATCTCCGCAGTATATTCATTTGTGTGTTTCGGTGCCCGGTACGCAGCGGAACCCGCGAAACGGTTAACCGAAACGGTACGCCTTTTTGGTTTCCTTGTGACCATTCGTTGTCCACCGCTTAAAACGAATGGACACGTGCTTTTATTATTGTAATACCCCAAAATTTTGTGAAAAATCATTTTTGAAAAATGATTTAATTTTTGAAATATTTAGATTTAAATATGGTGAAGTCTCTGGAATAAATAGTGTGCAAGTATATGTGTGCACGTGCACACTGAAATGGCACAAGGAAGAACTCCAGATTTCTTGGATTTAAAACAAGAATTAAAGAGCAATACAAACATGATTTTGCAACATGGTTATTTGATTTCTGAAATTATATGAATCATCTTAGAAAATAAGAAAAATAAGTTTTTACTTTAGATCAGTAAACAAATTTATTTAAAACCCAGAAAAGAAAATTATGTATATTTATAAACCTGTATACATGTAGGTGCATATGCTTCTGAAATTAAAGAGAAATTAAAAAAAAAAACCTAGATAAGACATGTGTATATATATATATATATATTTTTAAGTACTAAAAAGTATATATATATATATAAGCAGGTAAAACTATAACATTAAAATGACATGAAATGTGATACAAGTTAATAAGCTTGTATAGGCAAAAATAGCAAAGGAGAATTCTCAGGGATAATTGAAAAATAAAATAAAATAGTCACACTTTTAACATGACTAGGTGAGTGGCCATTCTCTGAAAAGTAAAAGAAAGAAAATGCAGCCTTTATTTTGGTTAATATGGCCGGGGTATTATGAATGAAAAATACATGATGCTAGCCAGGACAGAAATGGAATTCTGTTTCAACAAAACCCTAGAGGAAAAATGCATATAAATAGGTAGTAGAATTGTCTTTACCCCGGGCTGCACAAAAAAAAATAAGAAAAGAAGAAAAATATTGGAAGGAAGGAGAGAACACTCAAACAAGAATTTTCTGGATTAAACATTTAGGTGAGTAATCTCACTGAGTTCATGGCATTAAGACCTGAGTTGAGGCAGCCACTTTCTATTACCATTTATATATATATTCTGATTTTGATGTATATGATTTCATCAATGCTTTTTGGATGTCTTATTTTAAATCTGATATGATTTAATATGGATGATTTTGGATGATCTTTGATTGGTTGAGACATTTGTCTTTGGATGAGTATCATACTGATTTATTTATACTCACAAATGTTAAAGTTTAGGATCTTAAAAATTATATAGAGAATACTCTCAGCTGTTATAGATCTATGGCATGGAAACTTTATGAAAATGATTGGAGCTGCATTATACTTGGTATAAGTGCTGAGGCTTGAAAAGAAAAATGTTAAGGGTGCAATAGAAATTTTCTAAGTGCTGAGCCCTTAATCAAATCAAAAAAAAAAAAAGAGAAACCCACAAGCTAAAATTATGATTGAACCAGATCTTGAATCTGAATCAATCATAAAGGCTTGCAGATCAATATAACATGCCATGCCTCTTTTACAGTTGAAAATGTTCTTATATATTTACTAAGATCAAGACATATTGACCCCATTCAGGAAATAACCATCTGCTTATTTCTGAGGAGAATTATGCTAGGAAAGATTATGGATGTTACCATGTTTGCAGTGACATGTTCACTTAGCATATTTGATGTTAGGATTTAAGACAATACACTAGTAAATAAACTAGGGAAGGGAAGGCCAAGAAGACTGCTGGAATGCTTGTCATATTTGAAGTATGCAAGTTGGCACATGGTTTGTTTAAGCCCTGAGATCTTTGTGCAATGATGTGAATTAGTTCATTGCAATGTGTCCCAGTGATTCCTTAATAGCAGATGAGGCAGGGATTTAAATTGAATAATACAACCTGTATATGAAGAAATAGGAATATGGATATTTCTTAGGTTGAATGGTATGGAACCAAGATGGTTCCAGTGAATGCAATTGTTGCAAATAGATAATTATGTTTGCATGATTAGGTATGCAAGTGAAAGAATGATAATTGAATATATCATACCTGAATCAACTTAATTATACTATGTTAAAGTAATTGATTGCAGAAATTTGCTTAAATAACAAGATAGTACCCTTATATTCTCTATTGCTTAATATCATGAATGAATTGATGTTACTCATACCAGATCATAGATCTGACCCTTGTTTGCTCATGGCATCTGGGGTGTCTCATTTTTAAAATGAGGCAGCCACTTATGCTCTTTCAGGTAACCCAGGCACTAAGTAAAAATGAAGTTATGGCTGTTATGGAGGAGTGAATGAACATGCTAGCTAGTTTCAATAAGAGCTTAAATTGATTATATATGCATGTATTCAGGAAAAATATTATGTTTCTAAGATTTCCAGTCATGTATTGAATATTTTATGGTTAGTGATCAAGTAGCCCTTATGATCTGTAAAGTGTCAGATTAAAATTTGTTGTTCTGTTGAAATGGTTGTGTGTTAAGGTTTGATTTGTTTTTGAGGTGGTGTCTGAAATATAAACAAGAAAAATATGCTCAAGTATGTTCATATAAATAAAAATCTGGAAGAAATATACAATTATGTGATAGCATAATTTGTATATATGTATTAGCTAATCTTGAGATAGAGCAGAGCACTGAGTTTTAGAACAAAATCTGGATTTAGCAAGAAGTAAACTTAAAGGATTTTATTTCCTTTTTACTGAAATGCTTTGTAAATAAGTTTGAATTCATTTCTGAATTTGTATTGAGAAAAGTAAAAATGTTTTTCTAAAAGCTTCAGACAGAATGTAATGAAAGGTGTCACCATTGCTTTGAACTAGTGTGGTAGATACAGGATTCATGAGTTAACCAGCTCCAAATGAATGAAGTATTGGTTGATCATGATAGATTGTATTCTGAAAATAAAAATGCATTTCAAGGCTTAGTACATTTAGCAATTGTTTCACCCAGATTTCTGGAAAATAAGCAGAGATATTGACATGTACATGTATATCTGTGTACATGTTGATATTTGAGCAAAAAAAAAATATAATTATAATTCCTAGAACAGCTATAGGAATGGGATTTAAAAAAAAAATAGTTATGTAAGAAGAATTGTTTTGTATGTTAGGTTATAGACAAACATAAAATATATATGTACAAGATAGGTAGGTATCAGATTTCAAACCCTACAGAAAAAAAACAAAAAAACAAAAATTGTGTTTGAACCGACCAGCATAGTACTCGAACTCGTGATCTCTTGTGTATAAGTTAGGCGCGTTTCCATTACGCCTAGATGTTGCTTGTGTTCACATAGGATCCACTTTCTTTTATACTGAATTTGATACTATCCAGACTTTAACATAATCATCTATATTAAAGCTTGTTTACCACTGATTATTACTGGATCATTTCTTAATCCTAATGACAGACTAAAGTACATGTTTCTAGTGGATTTTATGGCCAAAAACCTGAATACAATAATTTATCTGAATTGCTAAAAATCTAAATCAAACAGAATGTTCTTGTACAAAAAAAAATAAAGTATATACTCTGAATTTAAACAAGAAGAACACATACATCTTCATATGTATGTGTATGTTATTAGATATACACTGATATATTTATATTGGTAAGTTATTTTGATCCTGGATATATTTTGTTTATTGGAAAAAGAAAATGACCTTGGAAAATATATTTGTAATGAATGATATATCTATATATCATCTCATAGCAAAAAAAAAAATCCTTATGAAATTAGGGTGGAAATGGGAGGGTCATTTCAGTTTGGTATCAGAGCACTTGGTTGCATTGATTGTTAAGTATTATAGAAATGTATAATGTCTGTTTGTTTTGGATGAAATAATTTAGATAAGAAATTAGAAATTATAGAAGCACTCATAATATACTAATACCATTTACCCAGAATTTAGTTAGCAGACCATGGTAGGAAGAGGATCTCATCACAATGCAGGACCCAGTGCACCTCAAATGCTTGATATGCAAGAATTTGTGAGGGTTTTAAGAGATGGAATTGGGCATAGGCCTGAGAACCCACATGAAGAGCTTTCAAAACTACTGAAGACTTATTCCAATTTGGGAGGCAAGAGTTTTGAAGGAACTGAGAGTGTGATGGAAATTCAAGCATGGTTGAGAACACTTGATAGGATTTTCAATGACATGCAGTTGGATGACCAAAGGAAGAGGCAAGTAGCTTCTAGACAACTGAAAGGGGTAGCTTTAAGCTGGTGGGAGGTGATCATAGCTGGAAGAAATGAAAATGAAATCACTTGGAATCAGTTCAAGGAGATGTTGGAGGCAAGATTTGTACCAGCATCAGCCAAGACCATTTTGCTTGAAGAATTTATCAAACTTAGGCAGGGAACTTTGAATGTCACTGAATACACTCAAAAGTTTGAGGGGCTATCCAACTATGGAGCAATGCTAGTGGCAGATGAAGCATCCAAGAATGATAGGTATATAAAAGGACTGAACCCAGGACTTAGCAGAGCTATGCTACCATATGCAGATAGAACATTTGATCAAGTAATTGATCTGGCCTTGAAACTGGAACAACATGACAAAGAAAGAGAGAAATATAGGAATTTTAAGAGCAACAACAAGAAGGATAAGGGAAGATATCACCCTTATGATAAAAAGAAGGAGGAGGCAGACAACAGGAAGAGTAAAGATACAAAAGCCAATGATACTAAGAAGAAATTGGTTTGCCATCATTGTGGAAAAGAAGGACACATCAAACCAAGGTGCCCAGAGTTAAAAGGAGGAGCCTTCAAATGCTACCTATGTGGGAAAGAGGGGCATATGAAGAGGAACTGTCCTGAGAATAAACAGCAAGGGAAATTGGCAACTTTGGAAGGAAAAGGCAAATCTGCAGTGAAAATTGATGCTGAAAATCATGGCCAAGTGGAAGGTACATTCATTTGTGCCATACCCATACCAGTAGTATATGATACTGGAGCAACACACTCTTTGATTTCCTATGAATTAGTTAAAGTGTTAAAATTAAACTGCGTATTGGTTGAAACCCCATTGCTTGTACAAAGTCCCCTAGGGAGTTCTAGTGTTTTGAACATGAATTGTGTGGATGTGGAGTTAAACATAGGAGGAAATATTTTTATTTCCAATTTATATGTTTTAAATTACCCAAATATAGGAGTTATATTGGGGGTAGATTGGTTAAGGCAATTTAAAGCCATAATTAATTTAGACTCATCCACCATATCATTGCAAAATTCTAGAGGCCAGAGAATCACAGTTCTATGTGAAGTAGCTAAGGAAGGAAAATTGTACCATTTAGTTGACTTAGAAAAAGATCTGAGTGAACTAACAATTGAAGAAATTCCCATAGTTAATGAATACTCGGATGTGTTTGGGGAAGTTAAGGGTGTTCCACACCACAGACCAGTTGAGTTCCAAATTAATCTCATTCCAGGAGCAAGTCCAATAATCAAGAAACCTTATAGAATGGGGCCAAGTGAACTGAAAGAATTGAAAAATCAGTTGGAAGAATTAGAAGGCAAGGGATTTATAAGGCCAAGCAATTCCTGCTGGGGTTCTCCAGTAGTGTTTGTAAGAAAGCATGATGGTACCTTGAGAATGTGCATAGATTACAGAGAACTAAATAAAGTAACCATCAAAAATAAATACCCATTGCCTAGAATAGATGATCTCTTTGACCAACTCAGTGAAGCTAAAATATTTTCTAGGTTAGACTTAGCATCAGGATTCCATCAAATGAAGGTTGAAGACTCAAGTGTTAAGTATACTGCATTTAACACAAGATATGGCTTATATGAATTTTTGGTTATGCCATTTGGTTTGACAAATGCTCCTTCATATTTTGTTGATTTGATGAATAGAATATTTAGAGATTATTTAGACAAGTTTGTACTGATTTTTATTGATGACATTTTGATTTATTCCAAGACAGTGGAAGAGCATAAAAATCATTTGCATTTAGTTTTGTCAAGGCTAAGGGAAAATGATTTAAAGGCAAAATTTTCAAAATGTACATTTTGGAAAGAAGAAGTGCATTTCCTTGGGCATGTTATCTCTGCCAAAGGAATATCAGTAAACCCTAACAAGGTAGTGGCAATCCAAGCATGGAAAAGGCCTAGCACCATCAGTGAGATTAGATCATTTATGGGGATGGCAGGATATTATAGGAGATTTATAAAAGATTTCTCAAAAATATCATCACCACTTACCAATTTAACTAGAAAGAACCAAGCCTTTGTCTGGACAGAAAAATGTGAGCAAGGTTTTATCAAAATAAAGGAAGCTCTGATTAATGCACCAGTATTGAGAGTGCCAGAAGGAAATGAAAATTTGGTTGTGTACACTGATGCAAGTGGCTCTGGGTTAGGGGCTGTGTTGATGCAGCAAGACCAGGTGGTAGCCTATGCATCTAGGCAATTAAAGCCACATGAAACCAGGTATGCAACCCATGATCTTGAACTAGCAGCAGTTGTGTATGCTTTGAAACTTTGGAGACATTATTTGTTAGGTGCCAAATTTATTTTGTACACTGATCATAAGGCACTGAAATATTTATTCTCACAAAAAGATTTGAACATGAGGCAACATAGATGGGTAGAGTTCCTAGCTGCCTATGACCTAGATATACTGTATACACCAGGCAAGGCAAATAAAGTTGCAGATGCCTTGAGTAGACAACATGCCAAAGTAGCCATGTTGATGATGGAAGAGTTTAAGGATTTGTCTATACTTACTGATTTGGAAGTTGAGGAAAACAGTGAGGAACAAATGATGCCCATTGAAGAAGGTGAAGGTAAAGGAAAATTAAGTATGATATCTCTGCAATCAGATTTACTTCTTAAGATTGGGCAAATGCAGGAACAAGACCTAAACATGGTGGAAAAGAAAATGCTCATATCAAAAGGGGAGGAAGTAATAAATTATCAAATTGATAAAAATGGTTATTTAAGGAATAAAAATAGGATATGTGTTCCAGAAAATATAGAATTGAAGGAGGAAATATTAAATGAGTACCATAGGAGTAAATACTCCATACACCCAGGTAGCACCAAAATGTATCAAAATTTGAAAAGAAATCTTTGGTGGAAGGGGATGAAGTCAGATGTGGCCAGATATGTTGCAAGGTGCATGACTTGCCAACAAGTCAAGACAGAGACACAAAGGCCATCAGGACTATTGCAACCCCTTAGCATACCACAGTGGAAGTGGGAGGATATATCCATGGATTTCATAGATGGTCTGCCTAGATCTAAGAAGGGAAACACAAGTATATGGGTAATAGTGGATAGGCTAACTAAGGTAGCACATTTTATCCCAGTTAAAACAGAAAGAAATGCTCCAAAATTGGCTCAAATATTCATGAAAGAGGTAGTAAGGTTGCATGGCATACCCAAAACCATTGTGAGTGATAGAGATACCATCTTCACCTCAAGGTTTTGGAAAAGTTTTCAAGAGGCTATGGGGAGTGAATTGTGCTTAAGCACTGCCTACCATCCACAATCAGATGGTCAAACTGAGGTGGTGAACAAAGTCTTAGAGGATTTGTTGAGAGCATGTACACTGGACTTTGGAGGCAACTGGGAAGACCACCTCCATCTAGCTGAATTCACATACAATAACAGTTACCAAAGCACCATAGGGATGGCACCATTTGAAGCCTTATATGGCAAGCCATGTTTATCACCTATATGCTGGGTAGAGACTGGAGAAAGGGCTGTTCTTGGACCTGAATATGTTAAAGAAACTACAGAGAAAATTGGGTTAATAAGAAAAAGAATAGCAGCAGCTCAAGATAGGCAAAAGAAATTTGCAGATAGGAAGAGAAAGCAAGTGGAATATGCAGTGGGAGACTTTGTTTTCATCAAGATTTCACCTATGAAGAAAGTCATGAGATTTGGCAAGCAAGGTAAGCTTACACCAAGGTATGTTGGACCCTATAAAATTCTGGAAAGAATTGGTTCATTGGCTTACAAATTAGAACTACCAGAGGAAATGAAAGCAATGCATAATGTTTTTCATGTGTCCCAACTTAGAAGATGGGTACATGATAAAGAAGACATTTTGGAAGAGCCTACCAAAATTCAAATAAACCCTGACTTGGTTTATGAAAAAGAACCAGTGGGGATTGTAGCCAAGGAAGAAAAGAAATTAAGGAGCAAAACCTTGAAACTAGTTAAGATCCAGTGGAGTAGTGATCCTAATGACTGCACATGGGAGTTAGAGGATAAAATTAGAATGGATTATCCTAAGCTTTTTGCAAATTAAAAGGTATTTTTTTTTTCTGGAAAAATTATTTGTTATGCATGGTTGATATGGTTGAATTTGTTTGCTTATGCATATATTTGATAAGTTTTCAGAAAAGAAAAAGATGCTCACTATAAATGTTAGACAAATTGTGAGGACACAATTCCAAAAAGGAGGGGTGAATGTAATACCCCAAAATTTTGTGAAAAATCATTTTTGAAAAATGATTTAATTTTTGAAATATTTAGATTTAAATATGGTGAAGTCTTTGGAATAAATAGTGTGCAAGTATATGTGTGCACGTGCACACTGAAATGGCACAAGGAAGAACTCCAGATTTCTTGGATTTAAAACAAGAATTAAAGAGCAATACAAACATGATTTTGCAACATGGTTATTTGATTTCTGAAATTATATGAATCATCTTAGAAAATAAGAAAAATAAGTTTTTACTTTAGATCAGTAAACAAATTTATTTAAAACCCAGAAAAGAAAATTATGTATATTTGTAAACCTGTATACATGTAGGTGCATATGCTTCTGAAATTAAAGAGAAATTAAAAAAAAAAAACCTAGATAAGACATGTGTATATATATATATATATTTTTAAGTACTAAAAAGTATATATATATATATAAGCAGGTAAAACTATAACATTAAAATGACATGAAATGTGATACAAGTTAATAAGCTTGTATAGGCAAAAATAGCAAAGGAGAATTCTCAGGGATAATTGAAAAATAAAATAAAATAGTCACACTTTTAACATGACTAGGTGAGTGGCCATTCTCTGAAAAGTAAAAGAAAGAAAATGCAGCCTTTATTTTGGTTAATATGGCCGGGGTATTATGAATGAAAAATACATGATGCTAGCTAGGACAGAAATGGAATTCTGTTTCAACAAAACCCTAGAGGAAAATGCATATAAATAGGTAGTAGAATTGTCTTTACCCCGGGCTGCACAAAAAAAAATAAGAAAAGAAGAAAAATATTGGAAGGAAGGAGAGAACACTCAAACAAGAATTTTCTGGATTAAACATTTAGGTGAGTAATCTCACTGAGTTCATGGCATTAAGACCTGAGTTGAGGCAGCCACTTTCTATTACCATTTATATATATATTCTGATTTTGATGTATATGATTTCATCAATGCTTTTTGGATGTCTTATTTTAAATCTAATATGATTTAATATGGATGATTTTGGATGATCTTTGATTGGTTGAGACATTTGTCTTTGGATGAGTATCATACTGATTTATTTATACTCACAAATGTTAAAGTTTAGGATCTTAAAAATTATATAGAGAATACTCTCAGCTGTTATAGATCTATGGCATGGAAACTTTATGAAAATGATTGGAGCTGCATTATACTTGGTATAAGTGCTGAGGCTTGAAAAGAAAAATGTTAAGGGTGCAATAGAAATTTTCTAAGTGCTGAGCCCTTAATCAAATCAAAAAAAAAAAAAAGAGAAACCCACAAGCTAAAATTATGATTGAACCAGATCTTGAATCTGAATCAATCATAAAGGCTTGCAGATCAATATAACATGCCATGCCTCTTTTACAGTTGAAAATGTTCTTATATATTTACTAAGATCAAGACATATTGACCCCATTCAGGAAATAACCATCTGCTTATTTCTGAGGAGAATTATGCTAGGAAAGATTATGGATGTTACCATGTTTGCAGTGACATGTTCACTTAGAATATTTGATGTTAGGATTTAAGACAATACACTAGTAAATAAACTAGGGAAGGGAAGGCCAAGAAGACTGTTGGAATGCTTGTCATATTTGAAGTATGCAAGTTAGCACATGGTTTGTTTAAGCCCTGAGATCTTTGTGCAATGATGTGAATTAGTTCATTGCAATGTGTCCCAGTGATTCCTTAATAGCAGATGAGGCAGGGATTTAAATTGAATAATACAACCTGTATATGAAGAAATAGGAATATGGATATTTCTTAGGTTGAATGGTATGGAACCAAGATGGTTCCAGTGAATGCAATTGTTGCAAATAGATAATTATGTTTGCATGATTAGGTATGCAAGTGAAAGAATGATAATTGAATATATCATACCTGAATCAACTTAATTATACTATGTTAAAGTAATTGATTGCAGAAATTTGCTTAAATAACAAGATAGTACCCTTATATTCTCTATTGCTTAATATCATGAATGAATTGATGTTACTCATACCAGATCATAGATCTGACCCTTGTTTGCTCATGGCATCTGGGGTGTCTCATTTTTAAAATGAGGCAGCCACTTATGCTCTTTCAGGTAACCCAGGCACTAAGTAAAAATGAAGTTATGGCTGTTATGGAGGAGTGAATGAACATGCTAGCTAGTTTCAATAAGAGCTTAAATTGATTATATATGCATGTATTCAGGAAAAATATTATGTTTCTAAGATTTCCAGTCATTTATTGAATATTTTATGGTTAGTGATCAAGTAGCCCTTATGATCTGTAAAGTGTCAGATTAAAATTTGTTGTTCTGTTGAAATGGTTGTGTGTTAAGGTTTGATTTGTTTTTGAGGTGGTGTCTGAAATATAAACAAGAAAAATATGCTCAAGTATGTTCATATAAATAAAAATCTGGAAGAAATATACAATTATGTGATAGCATAATTTGTATATATGTATTAGCTAATCTTGAGATAGAGCAGAGCACTGAGTTTTAGAACAAAATCTGGATTTAGCAAGAAGTAAACTTAAAGGATTTTATTTCCTTTTTACTGAAATGCTTTGTAAATAAGTTTGAATTCATTTCTGAATTTGTATTGAGAAAAGTAAAAATGTTTTTCTAAAAGCTTCAGACAGAATGTAATGAAAGGTGTCACCATTGCTTTGAACTAGTGTGGTAGATACAGGATTCATGAGTTAACCAGCTCCAAATGAATGAAGTATTGGTTGATCATGATAGATTGTATTCTGAAAATAAAAATGCATTTCAAGGCTTAGTACATTTAGCAATTGTTTCACCCAGATTTCTGGAAAATAAGCAGAGATATTGACATGTACATGTATATCTGTGTACATGTTGATATTTGAGCAAAAAAAAATATAATTATAATTCCTAGAACAGCTATAGGAATGGGATTTAAAAAAAAATAGTTATGTAAGAAGAATTGTTTTGTATGTTAGGTTATAGACAAACATAAAATATATATGTACAAGATAGGTAGGTATCAGATTTCAAACCCTACAGAAAAAAAAAAAAAAAAACAAAAATTGTGTTTGAACCGACCAGCATAGTACTCGAACTCGTGATCTCTTGTGTATAAGTTAGGCGCGTTTCCATTACGCCTAGATGTTGCTTGTGTTCACATAGGATCCACTTTCTTTTATACTGAATTTGATACTATCCAGACTTTAACATAATCATCTATATTAAAGCTTGTTTACCACTGATTATTACTGGATCATTTCTTAATCCTAATGACAGACTAAAGTACATGTTTCTAGTGGATTTTATGGCCAAAAACCTGAATACAATAATTTATCTGAATTGCTAAAAATCTAAATCAAACAGAATGTTCTTGTACAAAAAAAAATAAAGTATATACTCTGAATTTAAACAAGAAGAACACATACATCTTCATATGTATGTGTATGTTATTAGATATACACTGATATATTTATATTGGTAAGTTATTTTGATCCTGGATATATTTTGTTTATTGGAAAAAGAAAATGACCTTGGAAAATATATTTGTAATGAATGATATATCTATATATCATCTCATAGCAAAAAAAAAAATCCTTATGAAATTAGGGTGGAAATGGGAGGGTCATTTCAATTATTCTAGAATTCATGCCGACCTTCTACTATTCCCACTACAAATTTATATATTTTGGTTCGTCATTTTCTGTCCCTTCCTCTTCACATCTCGTACTGTTATTCCTCTACAACATAATAAATATATAAATATTTTGATCTTTATTATATAGAGGTTTGTTTCCATAGCTAAGAAGCCGTTTGATTTTGGTATTGACTTTTAAATATGATATACATAAAGATTTTGAATTTTAATAAGTGTTTAAATTAAATATTGACTTAATAAATAATAATAACAACATATATTTTGTTCAATTCATATCAAGCCGATTCTAATTGTTCATCGATTCTGTATTATCAGCTTTGTTCGTCAAATTCGTGCCAATCTTGCTTTGCTTTGGAATTCGTGATTGGATTTGTAACTCATTTCATTGTCAAATCTCTCTAGCCTCGAAAGGTGAGCAATCACTCACGATTAACGTCCTTATATTTATTAAATTTGATTTCACTAGAAACGACAATTGAAATATGCTGCTAAATTGAACTGTTAATTTTATAATTGCTATATATGATATGCTATTATCTGTATCTATTCACCTGGGAGATATGACACCATATCCTGTTGTTTATATTTTATTTAATTTGCCACTGATGATATATGCCTGTTTTGATATGTTATATTATTATCCTATATGTTATCACTCTGCAAGTTCCCTGTTAGTTTAGAATTCCCTATGGGTTGAAATGATACATACCCGAACGATCTTGTAGAATGTAACGACCCGTATTTTTACGGATCGAAACATCGTAAAACAATTGACGTTTGGTCGCATTTGTGATAAGTCGTCCTGAGTCTAAGTCATAGGTCGTTAACGACCTAGGGTATGTCGTAGGTCGTGTGCGACCTAGGATGCTTTAGCTCCGACTTACTACTAGTAGCATTGCATCTTGACATCAGTAGTTGAAGTGGTAAGTCGGGGACGACCTAAGGAAGTGAACTGGTTAAGTGTTAGGTCGGTTGGGACGACCTATAGGATGTTAGCGACCTAAGGGATTAAGTGAGTTAGCGAATTAAGGATTTTAGGTTGTAGGTGGTTAGGTCGTATGGTAGGTTAGGTCGGTCGAGCGACCTAAGTGTTGACGACTTATAGAAGTTCGCGAGTTAAGAGAGTTTGCGACCTAGTAGTTACCGAGTTAGTATAGTTAGGTCGGCAACGACCTAAGGAAGCTGGGGTAGCGGTGGGCGACCTAGGAGTTTTGTGTTAGGTCGTTTGAGCGACTTAAGGTTAAGTAGTTAGGTCGTAAGCGACCTATGGGGGTGCTGTGTTAGTTAGGTCGTAAGCAGCCTTTGTTAGTTAAGTCGTTCAGACGACTTAAGTGTTAGGTCGTAACACTGTTAGGTCGCGTGGGTTGCTAAGTTGTTAGGTCGTAGAGGCAGTCTGCGTTAGGTCGTTGGGTTTTGTTTAAGTGTCAGGTCGCGATCTGTGTTAGGTCGTAAGTCGTATACCCTGTTAGGTCGGAAAGTGCTTGTGTGGTAAGTCGTAGGTTGTAACGACCCGCTATTTTGGACCATTCAAATCGACAATAAATCCACACATGTCGGACTTGAATACTTCAAAATATCAGATTGTTAATTTAAATTTGGCAAAACTCAGAATATACAGTAAATAAATCAATCACAGAATCACAGACGCAGAGTAATACAATAATACGCAGCGGAATAGATAAAATAGTAGTTCATGAAGCTACTATATAAACATCAGAGTTAAAATAAAATACAACAGAATATCTCAAATACAGTGAAGTCTTCAGCACGAATAGATGACCTCTCTGAACAAATCAACCGAAAAAGCTGAATCGATAGTTGGACCTCCAAAGAAAGCTCCAAACTCCACAGGTGAGTCTCAAACGCTGTATCACTCGGTCTGACCCGAGCGTAAAGCAAAACACAAAACACTCGAGTCAGGATTAACATTCTTATACTAATAAATCCAACTCAAGTGAAATATCAACTGAAATACAAGTAACTTAAAGGATGTTTGGGATAACCATCCTCTAAGGATCTGCGGAACTATCTACAAGGTAGAAATATACACGATAACACCGTGGTCACTTCAAATAGATTTATACTTCAAAACCAAAATCTCATTTACGTTTCAAAAATATCTATTTTCCAAAATAGTGTATATACATTAGATAATTTATAAAGTAAAGTATTTATAATTCCTCAAGTCTCACAAATCGATTCAAATTAACTCAAATTCCCAATTCAAATTTATTCAAAGCTCAATTCATCAATTCAATTCAGTTCTCAATAGACCATTTAAATTTTAAATATATTTCAAGGCTTTAATATTCAATATTTTCAAAGTTAAATTTAACAGTTTCATATAGCTCTTGATTTAACTTCATTATTATTTAAATCAGGGAATATTCACTCAATAAATTCAATATCATTTAACTAGCCTTAAATTTCATATTTAACTAAATATTTCCTTAAATTTATTTAAACAAGAAATATTCATTAAATTTCTTAAATCAAACCCAAGTTATAAATCATATCTTATATCTCAATTTCAATCAGTTTCAAATCAGTTTAATTAAATAAAATTATCTTCCCAACCTTAATATTCAAATTATTACCAATATCTATTTTGAAATATAAATTTAAATACTTAACCATATTATATGTATTAAACCAATCTTAACTAAATTAAATATTATTATTAAATCTATATATATCATTACCATTTATATAATATTTTAATAATCAACATTTATTAAAAACCATATATTTCTTCCCAAATCCATAGAATTTATTTTCAAAATATTTATATATATGGACCAACGGTGTCTGTATATAATTCTATCATATGGTTAAGTGATACGGATATTTATCATTTCAATCCGGAATTTAAATATATACGGGTAGATATCATTTCAACCCGTAATCCCAATTTCAATTCAAATGAAAATCGCTTGGGTTTATCATTTCAACCCATAACGATTTTCTCCTATTCTAAAGTCCGTTCGGGTATGTATCATTTCAACCCATAGTGAATTCTAAACTACAGGGAACTTGCAAAGTGATAACAGATATAGAAATAATATAACAGGCATAGATATATCATCAATAACAATATAATATAAACAACAGGATATGGTGTCATATCCCACAGGTGAACAGTTACAGATAATAGCATATATAACAATTTAAATAACTACAATAGCATATTTCAATTGTCATTTCAATTGGAATCAAATTTAATAAATAAAAGAACGTTAATCGTGAGTGATTGCTCACCTTTCGAGGCTAGAGCGGTAGACAATGAAGTTGAGTTACGAAATCCAAGCACGAAATCACAAAACAAGGCAAGATTGAATCGGCGAACGAAGCTGATGAATAGGAAGAGACGAATTCAAATCAGAACAGGATCGATGAAGCAATTAAATCAGTTTGACAGAAACATCAATTATATAGATATATGTTATTCCAGGAAATCAATATTTAATTTAAAACAAATATTAGAATAACATATAATTAAAAATCATTGTTATTAAATTAAATATATATATCAAAATCAAACACATATACATAAGATTTGAAGTAAAATACTTATATATTATAATATAGTTGCCAGCAAATATATATTTTTATATCATTATAACATACTTTAAACCACTATTGTAGTAGACATACTATATAACAAATATATGAATTTTCATACATAAGTTATTTCAAATCATATACTGCCATACAACTTGTACAAACATATCAATAAACAATGTATATATTAAAAAGTTACAAAACATACTATATAAATATTATACTTGATACGTACTGCACAAAAAAAAAACTTTTACTAACAAAGACAAGACCGATATAAATTTTATTATATAATCAACAGATCACCTATATATATATATATTATAACTATATATAACAAAACATAAAATATACATACTCTTAAACATAAATAAACACTGTAACCATCTTTATATGCTGCAAAACATTATTGATGCATTTTCTACATGACATACATTATAAACAACTATATGCATATATATATATATAAAAATTTAAAACCAATATCTACCAAACGAATATATATTACCCTTTGAAAAATGTCCTATAATTTATGCAGACCATGTCGTGCAAAACAAATATGATTACAGCTATTCAACCAAAGATATACAGCCTATATTTACAACATCTGTAGACTACCTACCAAATGTACTGTTTACAATATTTTACTCATATACTTAGATATATATAACAGTTACAGAGCATTGAGCGAGACTACTTTCAGCAGATGAGAAGAATAGATTTCAAACAACATACGAAGCTCACAAAACTAATTTATAACCTTTATATATAAGTATACTTATAAAAAAAATACATATATTAATAGTAAATATATAACAATATCATCACCTATGGTGGGATGAAATGATGGCGGCTGTCAGCGGCGGATACTTGACGAGGGGAGGAGGTGTGGTGGTGTGATTCGACAAGGCGAGGGTCGGTTCAAGGCAAGACGGAAGTGGTGGGGTAGGCATGGTGGAGATTTGGTCGGACCGGGGAGACGTGGGTAGTTTAGCACTTGGGGTCGGCGAGTGGGGCTGGATCCATGCGGAGGTGGGTTTGCTCGGGTTAGGCGGTGGGTGGCTTCGGCCTGTGGGGTGGGTCGTAACCGGAAGGAAAGGAGTGTGGCTGTGCTAAGGGGAGGGGATGAGTGCGGTGGAGGAGAGTTTTGATGGAAGGCCAAGCGAACAAAATTTGGAGAAGGGGAGAGGAAAATGAAGAAGCAGAATGGAAAATATGGCAGTGAATATAAAAGGCAGAGAACAAATGAAAGTTGCAATAACTTTATTATAATAGAAAGAAAAATGTATGAAACGTACTGAGAAAATAAAGTAGTGGAAAGTCTACAGTCACGAAGATGAATAAGCTGGATTCAGAAAGAAAAGTGAGTTGTCAAGATAAATGCATTTCATACGTTACCTATATTTTGGGACAGAACTACAAATGAATAAATGGAAGTGATGGAAAAATAACAGCCGGCCATTGAATCGGCAACAGCTGCTAAAACAATTAATATTTGATTGATTGGACAGCACGTTTCAAATTTTGAAAAGGCACAGGAAGTAACGGTTGACATTTGTGGTACCAATACGACGAACAGTTTATTATATCCGTCGCGTACTGGACCTCAAAATACAAAAATTGAATATACCGCGGAGATCAGCACGACGAGACGATCAAAACGGTATACAGATATCCGTGGTACGATCATCCGATCAAAAGTCGATAATCGGTACCGAAAATGCTGCTATTTTGAACGAAAAAAACCAAATGGAGCTAGAAACGTCCGAATTTCGCGAAACGAATTTCGCAGTCTGATTCAGAATGCTCTGAATAAATTTTCTCCTGTTGACATATTTTGGTTTCGGAAAACTTTTAAATTCACTGTTATTAACCGGTTTGATTTGAAATGAAATTTCACAGGAAAATAAACTTCAATATTATCAGATGAAAATTTACCAGTTGCTATACTAAAATAGACGTATTCCAAATAATAAATTTTTAATTTCAAATTTTATTGTTTAAAATTTTTACAAATTTCCAGTTAAATATACTTTTAAAACCATTAAATTTTACGGGTCGTTACACTCTCCCCCACTCAAAACTTTTCGTCCCCGAAAAGGAAGGAGGTAGGAGAATAGAACAACCAGAAATAAAAGTAGATTGAAAGTCAAGATTAAACAATTAACTTGAACTATATAAATTTTACTTAAATTTGAAAACTTCATTTGCAATTCAATTGTCTTTAATACTTTAATATTTTTCAAACCCTTTTGCAAATTTCTTGCTTCATTTATAAATGCCATTTATGTTTAAATAACACCTCTATAAATATATGAAAATATTTGAAAACAATTTTTTACATTACTACTTATATTTACAAAGAAGCTATTTGAAAACATTAAATCCGTAATTCATAATTTATTAAAAAAAAATTTATCTCAAGATACTTTTCAAATATTATTAATAATCAATAATCATTTACTTTAAATATGTTTTATCTAATTAATAACCTCAAAATATTTATAACACTAAAATTTCTATTAAACCATGTTGTATCTAAATAAACAATATTTAAAAAGGATATAGTCAACAAGAAAAAGAAGGAGGATTTGGAAAAGCAGAATATAGGTGAATAAATAAAGCTGAGCAGATAAGGTAGATTCAAGGAATAGTATCGGGCATGAATAGTTAATTTAGAACCCTAAGGGTTTTGATTCCAAATATTGATACAAAATTTTCTTTGTTGAAAATACTTATATTATAAAATACCTTTATAACGAAACAAATTTCATTTCGAAAATACTTTTATAACTCGATGTTTCAACAAGTTTATCCTTGTTCCTGTAGACTCTGGTAGTGCGTTGATCAGGCGCAAAACTAGAATTCTCCAGGTACTTAGTAGACTTGTTTCAACACCCAGTGAAAATACTGGAAACACTTTTAAAAACAGATATGGAAAGTACAATCCAATCAAAAACGAATCAAATCATGGATCGCAGATACACAATGGTTACGCCTGGGTCCCCCAGGAAACATCCGTACCTTTTAAGCATTCACTGCCTTGCGAATTTCACCATGCAACAAAACGGTGGACCGCAGGATACATAAAAATGGTTACGCCTGGATCCCCCAGGAAACATCCATACCCCTTAAGCAATCTCTGCCTTGCGGATTACGCCACTAACACGACCATAGATCGCAGATACACAATGGTTACGCCTGGATCCCCCAGGAAACATCCGTACCTTTTAAGCAATCACTGCCTTACGAATTACGCTATGCAGTCGAGTTCGTAAGACCATGGGTAACACCATGGAATTCGAAGGACACTCGAGTATCATATCCGGAAAACCAAAAATCAGAGAGAATAATATCGATAGAATGAATCCAAGATGTGGCCACAAATCGGATATCAAGCAGAAGGCACTTTCCATATCTTTACTTCGAAAATATGTATCATATAGTACCTTTTCAAATCACTATCAAATATTGTACTTATATAAAATCCATTATATATAAGATTTAATTTTCAAATCAAATACTTTCCAAAATCAATAGTATATCAAATCATACTTATATAGACTTCAATTATATAAGATTTCACTTTCAAATTGAGTACCTTTTCAAATCTATAGTTTCCGAATCAATTTCATACTCATACAAATCAATTTTATATAAGTTCGACAACTCCCAAATCACGTGTTTAGTAACATAAGGTTCTCAAATTTCAATTTGTTTCAATATCAGTTCAATTTCAAAATCACATACAATTTCACCAAATTACTTCTTCTCAAATTAAATATCTTTAGTTTCAAAGTTTCCAAATAATAGATTTAGAAAATAAATCAAATTTCCAAATCAATATAATTTAAGTCAACCAATTCATTTCTAAAATCAATGGTCTTAAAATCATCTTATACTTACATAAGGTCCATCTTATATAAGGATCAAAAAAAATTTCAAAATAAATTTCGCTGTATGAAGAGCCATATGGGATTGAATATCTTTGCTTTTATGGGTTATATATCTTTATAATTTAAATTGGAAATTTTGTTTTAGTAAGCAAAGATATCCTAACATGACAGCTTTCAATTTCAGCGTCAAAATATATCAATGATCTTAGAATATAAGATGTACATACGTCATCATTTCGCAGAATCACATTTGATCGCTCGCTCGATCACACAAGTTTGCTTTCGAACTAGTATTGTCCATTCGACTTCCCTAATGCGGACTTCGATATGGTTTCTCGACTAGAAGCCATCAGTCTCCTTGCATAGCCATATACTATGATAGAGAATTCTAGAATCGAGCCCAAAATCTATATCAAATATTCGCCATCAAGAATCAAATGAAAAATCCTAACACGAAATGGTGTAATCCACCTCGAACTTGTGTACTCAAACTTGGATCAAATTAATTATGCGAATAAAACAACATACGTACAACTTATATATTTATTCCAACTTGTTAAATATATAGTTTCATAAAGATGTTACTAAATTAAAACATTTAACTAATTTTTTTCAAAATATATTGAAGACCAATTCTTTCAAAACATTTCAAATCTAAATTTCATATTAGAAAAATTTAAAGTTTGCCTTATTCATTTACTTAACAAAATAGTTTCAACTTATTTAAACCATATTACTACATACTTTAACATACATACCTAACTTATATACTTTATTGTTTTCAAAATTTCTTAGCTTTGAAAAGTTAACCTTGATTTGGAAGTGCTCGAACCTTCAAAATAGTTGAAGAAATCATTTTCAAATTCAGGAGTTGGAAATCAACAACAAATCCGTAAGTCAATTTCAAAAGATAGGTTTATATCAAATTCGGAACACGAGGACTGAACACCGGCTTACTTCAAATCATTTCAAATATATATATATATATACATATATCTTTCGAATATCAAATCATACTTCAGAATTTGAAATCAAAAATGGTTTCACAAAATCACTCGCATAGCAAAGCTACTGAAGTGGCCTCTCCCCCACTATGAAACTCGAAAATCAACGTCGATGATGCGTGCACTCATCACCGAAATTATTTTCCAGCGACATAAGTGAGTTCTGGACTTCTATTTTTCTCAAACTTCTTTTGAAATTTCTTCGAAACTCATTAAAATCATTGAAACATTTCTTATTCGGAAAATATTTTTAAATCATACTATTATTATATATTTCAAAATCTTAAAACCAATTTCAAAATACCGGAGTTTAATTCTCGAATTTCAAATTTAAAATCCTTCAGTCATAAATCATTTTTAGATAAATCAAATTTCTTATATAATTTTTTTTTCAAAATTACAAATCCTTTCGAAACTTCAAATTCTTACTTTATAAGGGTTTATAATCTTTATCGAGAACATTACACTTTTATATATAGAATAAAATCATATTTATCAAGATAATACTTTCGATATATAAAACAACTTCTAAAGTATAAACAAGCCCGATTTTAAAAGGATGATTTAAGAATGGATTTCAAAACAAGGATAGAGATTCAAATTAGAGAACTCTAATCAAACAAAAATTTTGATTCGAGGATAGGCTCGATCGAAGATGAGATAAATAAAATTTCAAAACAGAAGATGGATATACCTATATAAAACGCGGGCGACCTTAACCGGGTCAACCGTGACTTCAAGAATATAATCGATGCGGAAATCTAAGGCAGATCAACATTCGACCGCCAGAGATAGAATTCGGCATAACAAGAGATGACAACATCAAAACCGAGGGATATATAAATCTCCGGTGAATCAATGTCAATTGTAAAGGAGTTCCACCCCTTTACAATCATTCAAAGATTGGCGGGATCGCCTATTCTTATAGAGATCATTCAAAGTGTAGTTATGGGATACTCCAGAATCAAAAGAATACAAATAGGGAGAGACAAGAATGAATTTTGGAACCGTAGGGATGTTCCAAAGTTCAAAGAAAATTCGAGTCAAAAGGAAGAGATTCAACTCGAACGAAAGTGATTCTGTAAATAAATTTACAATATATGCTAAGTTTCGCCTAGAGCCAAAGCTCTGATACCAACTGTAACGACCCGCTATTTTGGACCATTCAAATCGACAATAAATCCACACATGTCGGACATGAATACTTCAAAATATCAGATTGTTAATTTAAATTTGGCAAAACTCAGAATATACAGTAAATAAATCAATCACAGAATCACAGACGCAGAGTAATACAATAATACGCAGCGGAATAGATAAAATAGTAGTTCATGAAGCTACTATATAAACATCAGAGTTAAAATAAAATACAACAGAATATCTCAAATACAGTGAAGTCTTCAGCACGAATAGATGACCTCTCTGAACAAATCAACCGAAAAAGCTGAATCGATAGTTGGACCTCCAAAGAAAGCTCCAAACTCCACAGGTGAGTCTCAAACGCTGTATCACTCGGTCTGACCCGAGCGTAAAGCAAAACACAAAACACTCGAGTCAGGATTAACATTCTTATACTAATAAATCCAACTCAAGTGAAATATCAACTGAAATACAAGTAACTTAAAGGATGTTTGGGATAACCATCCTCTAAGGATCTGCGGAACTATCTACAAGGTAGAAATATACACGATAACACCGTGGTCACTTCAAATAGATTTATACTTCAAAACCAAAATCTCATTTACGTTTCAAAAATATCTATTTTCCAAAATAGTGTATATACATTAGATAATTTATAAAGTAAAGTATTTATAATTTCCTCAAGTCTCACAAATCGATTCAAATTAACTCAAATTCCCAATTCAAATTTATTCAAAGCTCAATTCATCAATTCAATTCAGTTCTCAATAGACCATTTAAATTTTAAATATATTTCAAGGCTTTAATATTCAATATTTTCAAAGTTAAATTTAACAGTTTCATATAGCTCTTGATTTAACTTCATTATTATTTAAATCAGGGAATATTCACTCAATAAATTCAATATCATTTAACTAGCCTTAAATTTCATATTTAACTAAATATTTCCTTAAATTTATTTAAACAAGAAATATTCATTAAATTTCTTAAATCAAACCCAAGTTATAAATCATATCTTATATCTCAATTTCAATCAGTTTCAAATCAGTTTAATTAAATAAAATTATCTTCCCAACCTTAACTTATTCAAATTATTACCAATATCTATTTTGAAATATAAATTTAAATACTTAACCATATTATATGTATTAAACCAATCTTAACTAAATTAAATATTATTATTAAATCTATATATATCATTACCATTTATATAATATTTTAAGAATCAACATTTATTAAAAACCATATATTTCTTCCCAAATCCATAGAATTTATTTTCAAAATATTTATATATATGGACCAACGGTGTCTGTATATAATTCTATCATATGGTTAAGTGATACGAATATTTATCATTTCAATCCGAAATTTAAATATATACGGGTAGATATCATTTCAACCCGTAATCCCAATTTCAATTCAAATGAAAATCGCTTGGGTTTATCATTTCAACCCATAACGATTTTCTCCTATTCTAAAGTCCGTTCGGGTATGTATCATTTCAACCCATAGTGAATTCTAAACTACAGGGAACTTGCAAAGTGATAACAGATATAGAAATAATATAACAGGCATAGATATATCATCAATAACAATATAATATAAACAACAGGATATGGTGTCATATCCCACAGGTGAACAGTTACAGATAATAGCATATATAACAATTTAAATAACTACAATAGCATATTTCAATTGTCATTTCAATTGGAATCAAATTTAATAAATAAAAGAACGTTAATCGTGAGTGATTGCTCACCTTTCGAGGCTAGAGCGGTAGACAATGAAGTTGAGTTACGAAATCCAAGCACGAAATCACAAAACAAGGCAAGATTGAATCGGCGAACGAAGCTGATGAATAGGAAGAGACGAATTCAAATCAGAACAGGATCGATGAAGCAATTAAATCAGTTTGACAGAAACATCAATTATATAGATATATGTTATTCCAGGAAATCAATATTTAATTTAAAACAAATATTAGAATAACATATAATTAAAAATCATTGTTATTAAATTAAATATATATATCAAAATCAAACACATATACATAAGATTTGAAGTAAAATACTTATATATTATAATATAGTTGCCAGCAAATATATATTTTTATATCATTATAACATACTTTAAACCACTATTGTAGTAGACATACTATATAACAAATATATGAATTTTCATACATAAGTTATTTCAAATCATATACTGCCATACAACTTGTACAAACATATCAATAAACAATGTATATATTAAAAAGTTACAAAACATACTATATAAATATTATACTTGATACGTACTGCACAAAAAAAAACTTTTACTAACAAAGACAAGACCGATATAAATTTTATTATATAATCAACAGATCACCTATATATATATATATTATAACTATATATAACAAAACATAAAATATACATACTCTTAAACATAAATAAACACTGTAACCATCTTTATATGCTGCAAAACATTATTGATGCATTTTCTACATGACATACATTATAAACAACTATATGACATTATAAACAACTATATGCATATATATATATATATATATAAATTTAAAACCAATATCTACCAAACGAATATATATTACCCTTTGAAAAATGTCCTATAATTTATGCAGACCATGTCGTGCAAAACAAATATGATTACAGCTATTCAACCAAAGATATACAATCTATATTTACAACATCTGTAGACTACCTACCAAATGTACTGTTTAAAATATTTTACTCATATACTTAGATATATATATAACAGTTACAGAGCATTGAGCGAGACTACTTTCAGCAGATGAGAAGAATAGATTTCAAACAACATACGAAGCTCACAAAACTAATTTATAACCTTTATATATAAGTATACTTATAAAAAAAATACATATATTAATAGTAAATATATAACAATATCATCACCTATGGTGGGATGAAATGATGGCGGCTGTCAGCGGCGGAGACTTGACGAGGGGAGGAGGTGTGGTGGTGTGATTCGACAAGGCGAGGGTCGGTTCAAGGCAAGACGGAAGTGGTGGGGTAGGCATGGTGGAGATTTGGTCGGACCGGGGAGACGTGGGTAGTTTAGCACTTGGGGTCGGCGAGTGGGGCTGGATCCATGCGGAGGTGGGTTTGCTCGGGTTAGGCGGTGGGTGGCTTCGGCCTGTGGGGTGGGTCGTAACCGGAAGGAAAGGAGTGTGGCTGTGCTAAGGGGAGGGGATGAGTGCGGTGGAGGAGAGTTTTGATGGAAGGCCAAGCGAACAAAATTTGGAGAAGGGGAGAGGAAAATGAAGAAGCAGAATGGAAAATATGGCAGTGAATATAAAAGGCAGAGAACAAATGAAAGTTGCAATAACTTTATTATAATAGAAAGAAAAATGTATGAAACGTACTGAGAAAATAAAGTAGTGGAAAGGCTACAGTCACGAAGATGAATAAGCTGGATTCAGAAAGAAAAGTGAGTTGTCAAGATAAATGCATTTCATACGTTACCTATATTTTGGGACAGAACTACAAATGAATAAATGGGAGTGATGGAAAAATAACAGCCGGCCATTGAATCGGCAACAGCTGCTAAAACAATTAATATTTGATTGATTGGACAGCACGTTTCAAATTTTGAAAAGGCACAGGAAGTAACGGTTGACATTTGTGGTACCAATACGACGAACAGTTTATTATATCCGTCGCGTACTGGACCTCAAAATACAAAAATTGAATATACCGCGGAGATCAGCACGACGAGACGATCAAAACGGTATACAGATATCCGTGGTACAATCATCCGATCAAAAGTCGATAATCGGTACCGAAAATGCTGCTATTTTGAACGGAAAAAACCAAATGGAGCTAGAAACGTCCGAATTTCGCGAAACGAATTTCGCAGTCTGATTCAGAATGCTCTGAATAAATTTTCTCCTGTTGACATATTTTGGTTTCGGAAAACTTTTAAATTCACTGTTATTAACCGGTTTGATTTGAAATGAAATTTCACAGGAAAATAAACTTCAATATTATCAGATGAAAATTTACCAGTTGCTATACTAAAATAGACGTATTCCAAATAATAAATTTTTAATTTCAAATTTTATTGTTTAAAATTTTTACAAATTTCCAGTTAAATATACTTTTAAAACCATTAAATTTTACGGGTCGTTACATAGGTCGTTTGGGCGTGCTGAGACGCTAAGTCGTGGTAATTTCTCTTAAGTCGTAAGTCGTAGAGACTTGGGGTTGTTGAGTCGGAGGTTGTTAGGTTGAAGACTTTAGGTCGTTGGGGGTTTTAGGTCGTAAGTCGGGGACGACCTAACTCCGAGGCTACGACTTAAGGAAATTTCAGCTATAAATAGGAAGGTTGTTCTCACTTTTTGGGATCCGGATTTCGAAGCGACGAAGTGCTGCCATTTTGAGAGCTCGACTTCTACACTTCTTCACTTCTTTTCTCCACTTTAATCTAGTGATTCCTTCCATCCATATTGAAGATCAAATCGAAGATCGAAGAGCTTAGATTGAAGATCTACATTCTTCGAAGAGAGATTTCATCGTTTGAAGCGGATTGGTGATAGATCAAGTTAGATCCTTCGCTGTCCAGATCTGAAGCGTATTGCTTTTGGGTTGTTTAGGTGATTTGGTGAGTGGTGATTATCTCTCACACGGATCCAAAGGAGTATATCGGATTTTTGGCTCGATTTGGTGTTAAAATAGTGATTTCCATACATTTTCTTCATCCTAAGTGTAGATCCATATAGATCCATTGTTCATGATGATGTTACATCCATTTTACTACATGTTAACCTATGCAAGTTCATTCATCAAGATTATAGAGATATTGTTCATGTTTTCATGCTTATTAGACTTTCAACTCTTTAATTACGAAATTGCCATTATTGTTATATTTGTCTACTTAGATCATATTTGAATGCTTGATTGCTTGGATTAATGTTTGACTTGATTGATTGCTATGAATTAGATGATTGATGATTTGATTTAGACCGAAGATGATTCAAAAGCTAAGAGAAAGGCTCTTGAATTGGGAAAGCTGCTTGTGGCATATGTAGCGGATGATGAAGCTCTTATGCATAGATTTGATGATGAGGTTGAGATGAGACTTTGCGAGGATGTGATGAAGCGAAGCATGATATGAGATAGTCTTGGTCTAATCCAGACGGGATCATTCCAAGCATGTTGATAACTCGGTGATATGGTTCGAATTGGAAGATAATGGATGCTCAAGAGGCGCTTGAGCTAGTATGGAAATAGTCGTCGAGGAGGATGACTAGAAGGCTGAGATCTCATCGTTGTTGAAGGTTCTAGCATGCTCAAAGCAAGAGTACGTTGGGCAGATTCGATAGTCCCTGAAGGCTACTGATTGGGTAGTCAAGTACTCTGGGCAGATTCGATAGTCCTAGGCACGGGCCACGATGACGTGCGGGAGTTATGTCTAGAACCGGGGTTTCCATTAGCCCTTGACGGACGGCTGAAAGAATGTGCCGGTCATTCAATTAACGGTGATATCGAAGCAATGATAACAGTGATAGCCAGAGTCATGGATGTTTGGTTGTATCGTCATTCGGTCTCAAGAGCGGTATTTTCTAGGTGCTTATCTGATCTTGGTTTAGGCCTTGGGGGTTTGTACTTGGAAAACATCGCCCTTGACTCGAGTGATAATTGCTTTACTTTACATTGTATGCTCTGCTATGTTTGCTTCTACTTAGTGTGTGTCTGGGGGCTATCACTGTAGAAAGAGGTTGGAGTGGAAGGGTTGTATTCCTATTCCTTTTCCTTTATGCTCTTTTGGTATGTTGTTGGTTAATTTACTGCTCACTAAGACTGTTGTATGACTCAAGGCTTTATGTTTTAATTCTTATTGCCTTGGGCTGTTCGTCCATTTTGGGACGGGCAGACTAGGTAGCAGGTGACAGGTGCTGTTCTTGCTTTTCACGGTGCTGATATCGAAGACGAGCTGGAGGGTTGCATATTATCTTCATATTATATGTACTGGATGTTCCGCTGTTTGTATAATCTCTGAGTGTTATGTAGTGAGGCTTGATGTATTGACTATTTGGATGCTTGTATTCAACTATTATGGAGTTTTATATGATGGCATTTTATTCTGTAAAGCTTCACTATACATATGTTCTATTGTATTTTGTCCATGCGCTGTGAGTAATACAATAGATTCTGTTGTCTTAATCTACCTTGACAATCGTCCATGGTCGCCTGACACACTTTACAGCGCACTTTCTCTAGATTCGGTGCAGGGGTCATGGGCGGTCGTCACATTTGGTATCAAAGCATTGGTTAATCGATTTTACCCAACGCTCGCTGACGTAACTACGTATGAGAGACGTAATTGTATTTTGATGGATGAATACTATATATAATATAGTAGCTTAGTATAGTTTGAGTCCTTTATGCAGTTGTTTCTCTAGATGTTTTGATCATTCCTTTTTATAGATATTGAGAATGAGTCGAAGAGGGAGACCGGCTGCTAGGGAAGGCCGTGCTACTGAAGGGGCTGCTGATTATGCAGCTATGTTCGAAGCTATGATGACTTCGATCATGAGAAGGATACCAGTTCCGGGGGCAGCAGTAGATGTTGGGGTTCAAGTTCAAACTCCAAAGCCGGTGGATTTTGCTAAGTTGTGTAAAGACTACACTGCTCTTGGAGGGAAGGTTTTCTTGGGAACAGAATCAACTATTGAGGTCCAGAGGTGGATAGATGCTTGTAGAAGGATCTTTGGTGATTTGGGAATTGAGGATGCGACTAAGAGGAAGTTGGCATCAAGACAGCTTCAAGGGAGAGCCTCTGATTGGTGGAGCTCTATTACCATCAATACTCCGGAGGAAGAGATTACTTGGGAGCAATTCCAAGTCAGATTTGAAGCTAAGTTCATTTCTACAGCTCAGAAGTCTGTTCTATTCAAGAAGTTTGTAGAGCTCAAGCAAGGTGGAAGACCAGTTCTTGAGTATGTTTCTGAGTTTGAGGCTTTGTCCAAATATGCCCGGTCATATATCGAATCTGCGTATCAGAAGAATGAAAAGTTTGTGACAGGCTTGGACAGTTATCTTGGGAGGAAGTTGGTGGATCATTTGGACGATTCATTTGATAAGCTTGTGGAGAAAGCTCTCAAGCATGAGAGTCTGTTTCCTAAGGAAGGATCTGTTGTTGCTGTGACCAGGGAAGAGTCTAAACCCCAGCAGGGTGGAAACAAGAAGAGGAAGCAGCAGCAGCAGAAGGGTAAGGATGGCCAGAAGAAGCCGAAGGGCGAAGTGACTTGCTACAATTGTCAGCAGAAGGGCCATTTCTCGAAGGATTGTAAGAATCCGAAGGCACCGATGAAGTGCCACAACTGTGACAAGCCGGGGCATTTCAAGAAGAATTGTCCAGAACCGAGGAGGGACAAGCAGATTGTGCAAGCTTATGCTTTGGGAGCTGTTCCGTCGTCTTCGAAAGCTCCTACCGCTGAAGAGAAAGGAAAGAGTGTGGTGGTTCAAGGTACTCTTTTCTTATGTGGTGTTCCAGTTAGAGTGTTGTTTAATACTGGGGCATCGCATTCGTTTGTTTGTTGTGAACTCGTAGGTCGGTTAGGTTTGGAACCGGATATTGTTGATAGACCATTGGTTGTGACTAATCCAGTTGGGGGTTCGTCTTGTTTGTGTATGTTATGCCGTGGTCTGATTGTGTCGAGTCATGGTTGCTCTTTTGTTTGTGATTGTTTTGTTCTGAACTTTGCGGGGTTCGGAATTATTTTGGGTATGGACTGGATTAGGAAGTATGCGGCAAAGGTTGATTGTGAGAGGCTGGAAGTGACAGTCGAGAATGTGGAGGGGCGAAAGATTATGATACGATGTAAGCATGAAGAAGGCGTCTTCATGAGCTTCATGTATTCGCTAGTTGTTCCACGGGATGGACTGTCATTAGTGCCAATCGCGAATGGATTCGAGGATGTCTTTGACGAAGTCAAAGGGTTACCGCCGCATAGAGAGATCGAGTTTCGTATAGATCTAGTAGAAGGAGCAAGACCTGTTGTGATGCCTCTTAGGCGGATGGCGCCTAGGGAACAGCAAGAGCTGAAGGTGCAAGTTGATGATCTTTTGCAGAAAGGATTCATTCGGCGTAGTGTGTCCGAGTGGGGTGCACCAGTTGTGTTTGCAACCAAGGCAGATGGGTCGTTGAGATTGTGTGTGGATTATCGTGAGCTGAATAAGGTGACTAAGAAGAACAAGTATCCATTGCCGAGAATAGATGACTTGTTTGATCAGCTTCACGAAGCCCAGGTGTTTTCTCAAATGGATTTGGCAACGGGATTTCACCAGTTGAGAGTGGCTAAGGATAGTGTGCCGAAGACTGCTTTTCGAACACCATCCGGTTTCTTTGAGTGGCTGGTAATGCCGTTTGGATTGACTAACGCGCCAGCATATTTTGTGGATCTTATGAATAGAGTGTTCAGAGATCAGTTGAACAAGTTTGTACTTGTGTTCGTGGATGATATTCTGATTTATTCCAGAACTGAGGAAGAACACAAGACGCACTTGCGTATTGTTTTGGAAATCTTGCGGAAACATCAGCTGAAGGCTAAGTTTTCGAAGTGTCACTTCTGGAAGAGTGAAGTGAGGTTCTTAGGCCATGTTATCTCTGGAAGTGGAATAGCGGTTGATCCCGCTAAGGTGGCATCAATCCAGGATTGGGTTAGAACTAAGAATGCATCGGATGTGAGGAGTTTTCTTGGATTAGCAGGATATTATCGTTGATTTATCAAAGACTTCTCCAAGGTAGCTGCACCGTTAACAGGATTGACGAAAAAGAACCAAGTGTTCAGTTGGGATGCTAAGTGTGAGCAAGCATTCGGAATCCTGAAAGAGTGATTGACGAGTGCTCCTGTTTTGACTATTCCTAGTGGGAATGATGAGATGGTGGTTTACACCGACGCATGTGGTACTGGACTTGGAGCAGTGCTGATGCAGAAGGATAAAGTTGTTGCGTATGCCAGTCGACAACTGAAGCCGCATGAAAGGAATTACCCAACTCATGATTTGGAGTTAGCGGCGATTGTTTTTGCTCTGAAGATGTGGAGACATTATCTATTGGGAGTTCGATTCGAGTTGTTTACGGATCATAAGTCGTTGAAGTATCTTTTCTCCCAAAAGGATTTGAATCTTCGGCAGCAGCGTTGGCTAGAGTTTTTAGCATCATATGATTTCGGTATAGCTTATACTCCGGGAAGAGGTAACGCAGTGGCAGATGCGTTAAGTCGAAGACATGCAGGATTGGGAGCCATGTTTTCGGAATGGAAGAATCTCGAGTATTTAGCTGGATTTGACTTCAGGCCTAGATGCGAATTGGAACCTGAGATGTTGGCAAACTTATCGATAAGACCGACTCTTGTGGAAAGGATTAGCGAGAGCCTAAAATGAGACGATAAGCTTGTCAAGATTATCCGTGATTTGGAATCTGGATTGGGTCCAGAAAAGGATAAAGGATTCGAGGTCGATCGAGAGGGTTGGCTTCGGAAGCAAGGAAGACTAGTTGTTCCCGATATAGATGAATTGAGGAGTGAAGTTCTGAAGGAAAGTCATCACTCGAAGCTGACAATTCATCCAGGTGGAAATAAGATGTATCGGGATATGAAGAGAACCTACTACTGGGAAGGTATGAAGAAGGATGTTGGAAATTTTATTTCCAAGTGTATGAACTGCCAGTTGGTAAAAGCCGAACAGAAGAAGCCAAGTGGATTGCTTCAGCCATTAGAAGTTCCTACATGGAAGTGGGAGCAGATATCGATGGATTTTATTGATGGACTACCTAGAACCAGAACGGGAAATGAAGGGATTTGGGTCATTGTAGATCGTTTGACTAAGAGTGCAAGATTCATTCCTGTTCGATCGACTAGGACTGCATCAAAGTTGGCTGAGTTGTATGTTAAGTGGATAGTCTGATTCCAAGGTATTCCGAAGAGTATAGTGAGCGATCGAGACCCATTGTTCACTAGTGGATTTTGGAAGAGCTTCCAGGAAGTTTTGGGAACCGAGTTGTGTTTGAGTACAGCTTATCACCCTCGAACAGATGGTCAGACCGAGAGAGTCAATCGAGTTTTGGAAGATCTCCTCAGAGCTTGTGTTTTGGATTTCGGAGGATCATGGGAAGATCACCTTCATTTGGTGGAATTTTCATACAACAACAGTTACCAGTCAAGCATTGGTATGGCACCGTATGAGGCATTGTATGGAAGACCGTGTAACTCACCGACATGTTGGTTGGAAACTGGGGAAAAGTTGATACTTGGGCCAGAGATGATTCGACGGACTTCGGATTGTATAGAGATCATTTGGCAACGAATGAAGGCAGCCCAAGACCGTCAGAAAAGTTATGCCGATAAGCGTCATAAGGATTTGGAATTCAACGTAGGTGATATGGTTTTTGTGAAGGTTTCTCCACTGAAGAATGTTATTCAATTCGGGAAGAAAGGGAAATTGACTCCGAGATTTGTTGGACCATTCCCAATCACCGAGCGAATTGGAAAGCTCGCCTACAGATTGGAGTTACCAGAGAAGATGTCGAGTGTGCACAATGTTTTTCATGTATCATATCTACGGAAGTATGTGCACGACTCGAATACAGTGGTTTCTGCTGATAGCTGTGAAGATTTCGAAGTTGATCCAGTCGATAAGAGACCTCGTAAGCCGCTTCGTGTTGTGGAGACCGACACGAAACAGCTTAGGAGGAAGGTAGTTAAGTTGCTCAAGATACAATGGAGTGATGATGATAACGACTGTACGTGGGAGGTGGAAGAGAGGATGAAGGCAGCTCATCTTGAACTCTTCAAGGTATGGCCCTAAGGTGTCGTGTCATCTAACGACATTGTAACTTGTTCTAGTTTTAGAATTTTGCATGCTAAGCTAGAATTGGATGCATGGTTTGTTGATTGCTATGGACGGTAGGCGTGCAGAATAGTCTTTGATTGCTTTGTTTGTTTGGAATTTCGGGGGCGAAATTCCTAAGGGGGAGAGAATGTAACGACCCGTATTTTTACGGATCGAAACATCGTAAAACAATTGACGTTTGGTCGCATTTGTGATAAGTCGTCCTGAGTCTAAGTCATAGGTCGTTAACGACCTAGGGTATGTCGTAGGTCGTGTGCGACCTAGGATGCTTCAGCTCCGACTTACTACTAGTAGCATTGCATCTTGACATCAGTAGTTGAAGTGGTAAGTCGGGGACGACCTAAGGAAGTGAACTGGTTAAGTGTTAGGTTGGTTGGGACGACCTATAGGATGTTAGCGACCTAAGGGATTAAGTGAGTTAGCGACTTAAGTGTTAGGTCGTAACACTGTTAGGTCGCGTGGGTTGCTAAGTTGTTAGGTCGTAGAGGCAGTCTGCGTTAGGTCGTTGGGTTTTGTCTAAGTGTTAGGTCGCGATCTGTGTTAGGTCGTAAGTCGTATACCCTGTTAGGTCGGAAAGTGCTTGTGTGGTAAGTCGTAGGTCGTGGTAATTTCTCTTAAGTCGTAAGTCGTAGAGATTTGGGGTTGTTGAGTCGGAGGTTGTTAGGTTGAAGACTTTAGGTCGGTGGGGGTTTTAGGTCGTAAGTCGGGGACGACCTAACTCCGAGGCTACGACTTAAGGAAATTTCAGCTATAAATAGGAAGGTTGTTCTCACTTTTTGGGATCCGGATTTCGAAGCGACGAAGTGCTGCCATTTTGAGAGCTCGACTTCTACACTTCTTCACTTCTTTTCTCCACTTTAATCTAGTGATTCCTTCCATCCATATTGAAGATCAAATCGAAGATCGAAGAGCTTAGATTGAAGATCTACATTCTTCGAAGAGAGATTTCATCGTTTGAAGCGGATTGGTGATAGATCAAGTTAGATCCTTCGCTGTCCAGATCTGAAGCGTATTTCTTTTGGGTTGTTTAGGTGATTTGGTGAGTGGTGATTATCTCTCACACGGATCCAAAGGAGTATATCGGATTTTTGGCTCGATTTGGTGTTAAAATAGTGATTTCCATACATTTTCTTCATCCTAAGTGTAGATCCATATAGATCCATTGTTCATGATGATGTTACATCCATTTTACTACATGTTAACCTATGCAAGTTCATTCATCAAGATTATAGAGATATTGTTCATGTTTTCATGCTTATTAGACTTTCAACTCTTTAATTACGAAATTGCCATTATTGTTATATTTGTCTACTTAGATCATATTTGAATGCTTGATTGCTTGGATTAATGTTTGACTTGATTGATTGCTATGAATTAGATGATTGATGATTTGATTTAGACCGAAGATGATTCAAAAGCTAAGAGAAAGGCTCTTGAATTGGGAAAGCTGCTTGTGGCATATGTAGCGGATGATGAAGCTCTTATGCATAGATTTGATGATGAGGTTGAGATGAGACTTTGCGAGGATGTGATGAAGCGAAGCATGATATGAGATAGTCTTGGTCTAATCCAGACGGGATCATTCCAAGCATGTTGATAACTCGGTGATATGGTTCGAATTGGAAGATAATGGATGCTCAAGAGGCGCTTGAGCTAGTATGGAAATAGTCGTCGAGGAGGATGACTAGAAGGCTGAGATCTCATCGTTGTTGAAGGTTCTAGCATGCTCAAAGCAAGAGTACGTTGGGCAGATTCGATAGTCCCTGAAGGCTACTGATTGGGTAGTCAAGTACTCTGGGCAGATTCGATAGTCCTAGGCACGGGTCACGATGACGTGCGGGAGTTATGTCTAGAACCGGGGTTTCCATTAGCCCTTGACGGATGGCTGAAAGAATGTGCCGGTCATTCAATTAACGGTGATATCGAAGCAATGATAACAGTGATAGCCAGAGTCATGGATGTTTGGTTGTATCGACATTCGGTCTCAAGAGCGGTATTTTCTGGGTGCTTATCTGATCTTGGTTTAGTCCTTGGGGGTTTGTACTTGGAAAACATCGCCCTTGACTCGAGTGATAATTGCTTTACTTTACATTGTATGCTCTGCTATGTTTGCTTCTACTTAGTGTGTGTCTGGGGGCTATCACTGTAGAAAGAGGTTGGAGTGGGAGGGTTGTATTCCTATTCCTTTTCCTTTATGCTCTTTTGGTATGTTGTTGGTTAATTTACTGCTCACTAAGACTGTTGTATGACTCAAGGCTTTATGTTTTAATTCTTATTGCCTTGGGCTGTTCGTCCATTTTGGGACGGGCAGACTAGGTAGCAGGTGACAGGTGCTGTTCTTGCTTTTCACGGTGCTGATATCGAAGACGAGCTGGAGGGTTGCATATTATCTTCATATTATATGTACTGGATGTTCCGCTGTTTGTATAATCTCTGAGTGTTATGTAGTGAGGCTTGATGTATTGACTATTTGGATGCTTGTATTCAACTATTATGGAGTTTTATATGATGGCATTTTATTCTGTAAAGCTTCACTATACATATGTTCTATTGTATTTTGTCCATGCGTTGTGAGTAATACGATAGATTCTGTTGTTTTAATCTACCTTGACAATCGTCCATGGTCGCCTGGCACACTTTACAGCGCACTTTCTCTAGATTCGGTGCAGGGGTCATGGGCGGTTGTCACATAGAATATGAGAAAATTGTTATGGGTTGAAATGATAAACCCAAGCGATTTACATTGATTTTGAATTTTAAGATTGCGGGTTGAAATGATATATACCCGTAGTTATTTAAATTACGGATTGAAATGATAAATATCTGTATCACTTGACCATTGGATAGAAAAATATATAAGGACACCGTTAGTTTATATTTTTAAATGATTTCCAAAGTTTAAAAGGAAATATATGGTTTTGATTAAATATTGATTTTTTTAAATTATAATATATAAATACTATTTTTAGATATGTAAAAAATTTGGATTTTTAAAATTATATGTTTTTGAAATTTTAAATTTATAAGTTAGTTTTGAAAATATAAATTTTAAGACTTTACTTATAATTTTACTATTTTAAATATATAAAAATATATTTAATAATAAGATTTAATTTAATAAAATTTAATTTATAATATGTTTAAGTATTTATTTAAATCTATATTAAAATTTTAAAAATAGATTTTTACAACTTTAATAATAAAGGTTGGGAAGATAAATAAATGTTGACTTGGAATTTAAATTGGTTAATAATTGAATTTAAATAAGAATTTATTTGAACTTATTGACCTTTGAGATTTTGAAAGATATGATTTATAATTCGATTTGGTAAAAGGTGATTAATTGAATACTCTCAACTTTAAATAAAATAGAGATCGAATATTGAATATTGATTTAAATGTATAAATTGGGATTTCAACAAATTGTTATTAAAATGGTTTAGTGAATATTTTCCAATTTGAATAAAGAAATTGAAGTTAAATGTTGAAATATAAATGAAATTTATATTGAAAATGTTTGAATATTTAAAACCCGAATCTTTGAACTTTAAATTGAATGGTTAAACCTGAATTGATTTAAGTTGAATTTTGGAATTTAAGATGATTTGAATTGACTTGCGAAATTGGAGGAACTAATTTTATTATATAAAGTATTTTAATATATATACTATTTTCAATATCTAAACAATTTAGGTTGGAACTGTTATGGATTTCAAAAAGTGTTATGATTTTTAAAGTGTTATGATTTCAAAGGTGTTATGATTTCAAAAGCGTTATGATTTCAAGGTGTTATGATTTCGAAAGTGCTAAAGATTTTAAAGTGTTACTATTCTGGAAATGAATATTTTTTTAAATTGAATAATGATATCGAATTGATATGGTTTTGAAATGTATATGATATTTTGATATGAAGTATAAACTATTTGAAAAGAAATGACCACGGTGTGAAATAAGCGTTTGGTCGTTAAAGAGACCGAGATCGGATATTGTCATACTCTCTGCCAATACCAAAAACCACTTTAACAACTGTGTACATGGTGGAGATTCCAGAATGAAGTAGGATGGTTTGGTGATGATTCTATATGGTATTTATGTAGCCCTGACTCCCGTGAGTCAGCTTGATGCAGCTAAAACTGGAGCAACACCGGGCCAAGTGAGGTCATTCCTCCTATCGGACACATTTCTTCGATACCATTCTATTGCTTTTGTGATTTGATTGGGTGCACCCTTTGATTTGGGAGTGTGTCACGAGGTGGGCGGTAGTAGCTGCTATGCGTTACTACCAGTCTAGATCCGCAAACGGTATATCTACCCTGGCATTGCCTCGAGTGCCTTGTCGCATGCCCTATCGCGCCTTCTACGAGTTTGTTTTGTACCATACCTATGGAGTGCCCTCTGATAGCCCTCCAATTTACGAGGGGAGTTACGGTACTGTATAGACTATGGGAATATATAAAATGTATTAAGGGGGATATGGGTAACGCCTTAACGCTATATCAATAGTTTACTTTACTATAGACATATTATAATAGCGTATTGTACTACATAGTAGATAGTTCCACGGATCCTTAGAGGATGGGTATCCCAAACATCCTTTGAGTTACTTATATTTCAGTTGATATTTCACTTGAGTTGGATTATTGATATAAGAATGTTAATCTTGACTCGAGTGTTTTGTGTTTTGCTTTATGCTCGGGTCAGACTAAGTGTCGCAGCCTTTGAGACTCACCTTTGGAGTTGGAGCTTCGCTTGGAGATCCATCTATATCTATTCAGCTTTCAGTTATTCAGTTGAATCCAGTGACATATTCAAATTTTGTTATTTGACTATTGTATTGAGACTTCTATGTATTCGTGACTTCTGTTGTATCTTGTTTTAACTCTGATATATATACATACATAGTAGCTTTATGAACTACTATTCATTTGTTTCCGCTGCTTATTGTTATATTACTCTGTGTCTGTGATTCTGTGATTAATTTATTTACTGTATATGCTGAGTTTGCCAAATATAAATTAACAATATGATATTTTGAGCAATTCAAGTCCGACATGTATGGATGCGAATGGTTGAAAATATTGGGTCGTTATAGTTGGTATTAGAGCTTTGGGTTTAGGCAAAACTTAGCATATAGAGTGAATTTAATTGCAGAATCACTTTTGTATGAGTTTAAATTTCTCCTCTTCGATTAGGACTTCTTTGAATTTCGGAGTTTTCCCTTTCGTTATGAAATCCATTCTTGTCTCTTCCTATTCGTGTTCTTCTTGATTCTGGAGCATCCCATAACCCCACTGTATGATTGAAAAGGGGCGAAACTCCTCTACAACAGGCATTGATTTACTGGAGATTTCGGTATCCTCAGTTTAGATGCTGCTATCTCTTGCTATGCCCGAATGTTTCTCTAGTAGAGGACCAGGGTAATTCTCTTATGATCAATCTTTTGCTGCATCGATCTTATTCTTGAAGTCACGGTTGACCCAGTTAAGGTCGCCCACGATTTATATAAGTCTATCCATCTTCCTATTTTGTTATTTAATTATCTTATCCGTTTCGAGCTTATCTTCTAGTTAGAAATTCTCTTTGGTTAGGGTCCCCTAGTACTTGAATCTCTATCCTTGTTTCAGAATCCATTCTTGAATTATCGTGTAAGGGAGTATATTTGTAATTCATATAAAAATGTTTTATATTGTGTTGTTTGAGTTGTTAAGTTTGAATTTTGGGCTTCGATCGATTCGTTTAGCTAACGCTATCGATAGGAATTCCAAAACACTTGAACAGAGCAAACTGACATGATATTGTTTTCGAAATTGGTAAATGAAATAATTTTGTGTATGATTATATTATATATATATAAATAAAATTTTCTGAAATTGGATAGTTAATAAAATTGGTTGTGAGGAATGATAATACTAGATTATCATTTATTATTTTGTTAACACTACTAAATCATTTTCTATTGTTATAAGTTATAAGGTGTTGAAATTTTATAAACAGGGTTTATTTGATTTGAAAATGAAATAAATTTAAATTAAGAATTTGAGAATTCAATTTCCGGTATTTTCAAATTTTGGTTTTAAGGTTTTGGAATATATTATTTGAAAGTATTTTTGAATAGAAATTGTTTTCAAAGAAATTTTAAAAAGAATTAAATCAGTACTCTCCTCTTTTGTCGCTGGAAAATAATTTCGATGATGACTGCAGCATCATCGACATTCATTTTCGAGTCTCGAAGTGGAAAGGCCCCTCAGTAGCTTTGCTACACTTTTGTTTGGAAAAATGGATTTGATTTAACTTCCTTGTGTATAATTTTATTTATAAAATATATATGTATATAATTATTTCAAAATAATTTGAGGTGAAACCGGAAATTTGAATCTTAAGTTTTATATTAAGAAATGGTTTCAATTATTGAAATAAAGTGCAATTTTTGAATAATTGAAATATCTAAAATGATAAATGAAATTTAACCAACTTGAAATAGTTGAATTTAAATAAAAAATTATTTGTATAATACTAAATTGCATTCTAATATATATAACTTGCCTAAAATATTCAAAAAGTTAAAATGTAAGGGTATAATAAAGGGTTGTACAAGAAGAAAACTTAAGTAATAAATTGGTCAACCAAAATCTGGCTTAATATAAATGTTGTAAATAAAAGATAATTTGTGTAGTGTTTAGTTACACTTAGAAACATTAATATAACTTACCTAGAAAGTTTAAATGTAATTAGAATGTAATTGGATAGTATACACTATGATAAGTAATAGGATATCAGGAATGATATTTTGTTAAGGGAATTTATAGATAATAAATTGGATAAAAAAATTTAATAATAAAAAGGGTTTGAATGTAATTTAATAATATACAATAATAAATAAGATGTCCAAAAATGATATTTTGTAAAGGGAATTTATAAATAATAAATGGGATAATCAATTGAATAATAAAAAGAGAATAAATTTGCTGAATAATATAGAGTTAAAATAAATGTTTATACACCTAATATATGTTGCAAAGTATGTTAAGTGAAATAAATTAAATAAATAAAAGAGAAGACTATTTAAGCAGATAAATATAAACTTAAGAATAATGAACTTGAATTTTAGTGGAATCAACTTAGCTGAAGATAAATGGATAAAATAAATGAGTTAATTTAAAAATGAATTTATTTGAAAGAAATGTTGATAAAATGAAAGAAAAACAAAATTTTAAATTGAATGACTATTTATTAGTTGAATAAAATGGATTAAACCAAACTGTTGGATATTAATTTATTTAAATTGAAATTTATATTGTTTTGCATAGTTGAAGTTGAATGTTGAGGTGGAATTTACTATAGTTTGATCAAATAGATTTAATAAATAATAAAACAACTTTTGTTGTGGAAATTTTGTAATAAAGGTTAATAAATTGTAAACAAATCAATTGAATGAAAATATAGGGAATTGAAACCCATCAGATGCGAACACAATAAATTTGATTGATTAAATAAAATGAATTGGAATCAATCAATTGGATATAAACCAATTTTAAAATAAATGCAGTTTATATGGTTTTAAATTAATTGTTGTATTTGGTATTTTAATCTATTTTTCTTTCTGGTTGTTTCTATTCTCCTACCTCGTTCCTTTTCTGGGATGAAAAGTTTTGAGTGGGTGAGAGTGTAACGACCCGTAAATTTTAATGGTTTTAATAACGTAATTAACTGAATTTTTGTGAAATTTTAAATAATAAAATTTTGAAATAAAATTTGATATTTGGAATACGTCTATTTTAACATACTGGTAAAATTTGATTGGAAAATAAGAAAGTTTATTCTATTGTGTAATTTGAAATTTCAATTTAAATCAGTTAAAATTGATGTAAATAAAATATTTTCAAAATCTGAATATCTTTACATAATAAAAATGTAAACTATTTTCAGAGTGAGACGTCATATTTCATTTTGTCAAATTTGGACTTCTCTAGCTCCGTTTATCTTATTTTCTGCAATTTTGCAGCATTTCCGGTAGCGGAAATTTGAATTTTTATAATTCGATCGTATCACTGATATCTGTGTACCGTACTGATCGTCTCGTCGTGCTGATCTCCGCAGTATATTCATTTGTGTGTTTCGGTGCCCGGTACGCAGCGGAACCCACGAAACGGTTAACTGAAACGGTACACCTTTTTGGTTTCCTTATGACCATTCGTTTTCCACCGCTTAAAACGAATGGACACGTGCTTTTATTATTCTAGAATTCATGCCGACCTTCTACTATTCCCACAACAAATTTATATATTTTGGTTCATCATTTTCTGTCCCTTCCTCTTCACATCTAGTACTGTTATTCCTCTACAACATAATAAATAGTTGAATAATAATATATATATGCTATATAATTGCTTTCTACCTTGGACCCGTAACTGTTCGAATTCATTTCGTTTATATTTTACTTGAAAATCACGTTTCAACTTTTGCCTGTCCGTTCACCTTCATTTTTTTTGTTCCGTTCGATATATATATATATATATATATATTAAAACGTGCATTGCCTGTTCATTTTTGTTCTCAGTTGCTTATTTCTTTTGAAAAGCCTGCACATCTCCCTGACACATCACCTCACCTTGCTCTCTTCTATTTTATTTCGGCCATGGAAAGAAAAAAATATACAAAAGTTGTATTTATGTTGCTTGCTTCCTGTAGCCATATATTCTTCCTCCGAAACCTCCTCCATTTCTACTCTTGACACGTCCCCGTTTTTCTCCAGCCTTTGTTCCATTTTTTCGAGCATCACCTGCACCGTTCCCATCTCTCTCCTCTCCTCCACCGTCTGACCCAAACACACCCCAACAACCACCAACCTCCGCCTTTTCCATTCGTCTCCCCTCCCCTTCCACGCCGAAGCACACAAGCTGTAACGATCCGGAAAATTTCAACCGTTTTAATAACGTAATTAGTTGAAATTTCGTGAAAATTTAAACGATAAAATTTTGAAATAAAAATTTAATATTTGAAATGCGTCTAGTTAAACATAGCAACTGGTAAATTTTCGTCCAAAAATACAAAAATTTATTTCGCGCGTAAATTCACTTCAATTTAATCAGTTAAAAAGCGATGAAAATAAAATGTTTCCGAAACCTAAATATTTTTACATAGAAAAATTCTAAACCATCTTCTGAGCAAGATGTCAGTTTGTCGTTTTTCCAAATTCGGACATCTTTGGCTCCGTCGATCTTATTTTTCAGCGTTGTTCTTGCATTCTCCGCTATTAGAAAATTCGAATTTTTATAATTCAATCATACCACTGATATCAATATACCACTTTGATCGTTTCGTTGTGCTGATCTCTACGGTATATTCATTTTGTTTTTTTTTGAAACTCCGGTACACCACGAAAACAGTAAAACGATTACCGTATCGGTAACCGTTTTCGAAATTTTTGACTTCCGTGGCCTTTCATTTGTCTAACAGCTGAAATCAAATAATTACTTGGTATTAATGATCTCCGAAACCAATGGCCAAGACTTTTGTTATTCTCTAGTGGTTAATATCTTTCTGGTTCCAACGTGCATTTATTCTTTTGTGTCTGACTACTTGTCTACTTCTTTTTCTCTTCCTTGCAAATTGAAAACAAGTAAAAATATATGAAAAGCCGTATACTATTGCCTAGAAACTCTCCACCTTTTCTCCTAGCATGCGCGTAGGCTCCAGCTCCTCACAACCCCACCTTCTTCCCCCTCCGGCCAGACCAGCGACCGCCCCTCCCACATGCAAGGCCTTCGCCCACACTTCCCCTTGGCCTCTGACCTCCAGCAAACCACCACGTCACCCAACCTCGCCCGCTTGGCACGCAACTGCTCGCACACAGACGCCATCAACATCCACCAAGCAGCGGCCTTCACCTCCTTGCCCCATCACAGGCCGAACCCAACGTCAGCCGCATCAAACTGCTCCTCTACCCATGGTCGTAATTCCCTAAGAACCCTCACCTCCATTGCGTTGCGCCTTAGATCCGCAAACCCACGTCACCCTCACCGATCCACTCTCCTACAAGCCACAGCACGATACCAGCCTCGACCTCCACTTTTCCACGTGACTTCTCCTCTGGCATCTCATTCGCCTCCTCCTTAAACAAATCCTGCTCGACCGGTCCCCACCACGGAGCACACAAGCTCAGCTTACATCAGTGCCGCGTATTCTTTTAAGTAAGTTAGTTTTATGTTATATACATTCTTATATCTGCTGTTTGCATATAACGTTAGTATAATAGTTTCGTATTTATTTGTATACTTAGTTATAAGATTTCAACATTATATTTCATCTGTATACATAGTTTTGATTCTTGTTAGTAAATATAAAAACTATGAGTATATTTATATAATTAAACTTGAGTTGATTTAAATACATTAAATATAATAAAGTCGTATGTATATACGTTTTAAACTACTGTTTCGAGCTGTCTCGTTTTACATATTGTGTTATAAAGTATTATACCCATTTACGTTATACTTAAGTTAGTTATAAGTTTATATATAGACATTCAGTTGGATATGATCCCTGATTATGATAATTTCGAAATAAATTGAGTTTGTTGATATATACATATATATGTTTGAACAAGCTATACAATGAGTTATTACCGATACATCTTTTATATATATCTTTATGTAAGTTGTATGCATATATAAACCAGGCGTGTTTTGCTGGCTCCTTGAATATATGTGAGTTCGGCTGCTGTCTATTTTTTTTTAGTTTACTTGTTCAAATGTACTCAGTTGTACACATATTCACGTTGAAGGGTATATAATAATAATATTGTAAAGTATGAACATATGTGTAGTTTATAATATTAGCTAAAGTTTATCTACGTTTACACATAAATATAGTCTGTTATCCTGTACGTTTTATACAAGAGGTATGTAGATATTTATGTTTCAAATGTACTTGCGAAATGGCTTTCATATTATATATATAGTGATGTGTCTAAGAAATTATAACATCAGAGACGTTATAGTATGGTTTTGAGAAAGTGATGACTTTAGAATATGAACTTCGAATTGTGAAATATATATGTTATATTTGTACAAAAAAAATAATCTATAACGTATATTTTGTTTTTTTCTTCTTTTGGACGATTCTAATTCGTGTTCATCGTTTCCTATCTATCAGCTTGTTCGTCGTCGATTCTTGCCAATATTGCTTTGCTTCGAAATCTGTGCTTGGGTTCGTATCTCTTCTCGTTCCGTTCTCTTTCTAGCCTCGGAAGGTGAGCATTCACTCACGATTAATGTTCTTTTATTTATTAAATCTGATTTCAATTGAAACGACAATTGAAATATACTGCTGTTAGTTAATTACAGTGTTATATATGCTATTACCTGTATCAGTTCACCTGTGACATCTGACACCATTATCTGTTAATTATTTATGCGATGATAATACAGTTTGGCTGATAATTGATTTATTGTTGATGTTTATATTGGACGTTAAGCTGTTAATGTAAATTGATAAATAGTATGCAAATTGAACTCGATATAGAATAGTTAAATGTTTAAAATTGATTAGTTAAATTCGTATAATATGACCCCTTTAACTGTTGAATTTATTGACACGTAGGATTTGTTTAATTACATTTTGAACCACTGAATGTATGTCGTTAAATTGATGATGTATGAAATTGTAAATAAATGACAAGTGAAAAACCGTAATGTAATCATCTTTAATCTACATGAAATGATAGTGTAGATTCTAGAGATAATTATATTCATTCGTACAAATAACAATGCGAATTTATATGGTTATTTCGGGATTATTTGAATTGATTATTGGATTGTTGTTATTGATTGTTGCTATTGCTTGTTTATTTACTTTGATGCCATCCCAGTTATCACACTACAAGTTCCCTTTACTATGCTTTGATTTTGAATTGAATTGGAATCGGGTTGAAATGATAAATACCCAAATTGAACTTTGACCTAGGATAGAAAATTAAATAAAACCCGATTGGTCAAATAATTTGATTTGAAAATAAAATGAAGATTTTATTTGAATAAATAATATGGTTTTGAAATGAAGTTGGAAATTAATTTTTTATGAAATTTAAATGTTAATATTTAATAATCTGGAACAAAATATTCACAATGTAATTGATGAAAGAAATGTTGTTTAATTTGAGAAATGATTGAATTAAGTTTGAAATTATAATTAAGTTTGAAATTATTAAAGTTTGAAATGATTTAATAATTAAGTTTGAAATTATAATTAAGTTGAAATTATTAAACTTTGAAATTATTTAATAATTAAGTTTTGAATTATTTAATAATTAAATAAGGTTGAATTATTTAATGATTAAATTGAATGGAATTCTTTAATAAGTAAAATTGAACTTTTGAATAAGTAAACTTTTACTTCGTAAATAATTGAAATTGAGTTTCTTTATTAATTAAGTTTTGGAAAATTATTTAAGTAAGTAAATAAGTGAAATTGAATTTCTTTAACAAGAAATAAAGTGTGATTTATTGAAATTAATGTAAGACTTGAAAATTAAAGGATTTGATTTGATGAATTTAATTTAATTCAAATTGTAAGTTTTGAAATAAGGAAGTTGAATTTAAATAATGGATTTAATGAATTGGAAATTAAACAGAAATTGTTTTAAATGAAAATTTACTTAACGAACATTGAATGAAATTGATAAATGGATTTAAATTGATTTGAATGTTAAATTAATTTAAATGATTTTGAAATGAAACTTATATTCGAACTTGAATTGATATTTGAATTGTTTTAAATAAAGATTGAAATTGAATTATAAGATTTTGAAAGTGTAAGTTGGAAGTTTTGAAACGTAAATTTATGGAATTGGTTTAGAAAGCCAAATGAAATGTTGATTTACGAATTGAAATTGAAATTGAAATTGATTTGGTTTTGAAATAAATAAACGACCAATCGGTGAAATAATTACGGAAGTTATTAAAGAGACCGGAATTCGGTTATGGATATACTCTCTATCTAAACCGAAAACCACTTTAATAACTATACGCGGAGTGATGATCCAGAATGAAGTGGTTGGATTGATGTACGTGTTGACTGAAGAAAGAGAACGATGATGAATAGCCTTGACACTTGTGTCAAATTGGAAATGACTAAAACAGGAGCTGTGCCGGGCCAATGGAGGATTAGCTACCTCAAGTGGACACACTTCTTCGAACTACTTATTACTTGTTGTCGATTGGTGCACCCTTGATTTTGGGAGTGTTGTTTCACGGTGTTGCGGGCGCTGCGGCGTTGCGTTCTCACCAGTCCGGATCAGGCGAACGGTAGTATCACTACCTTGGGTATTGCCTCATGTGCCTTGTCATACTTGTATTCCATTTATGCGCGACCACTACGATTTTGATTTGTACCTTTAGTATATGGATTGCCCTCTGGTGACTTCCGGTTTTGGGGAAACTACGGTCTTGTATATGCTTTTGGGAATAAAAATGTGTTAAGGGTGGAATGGGCCATGACTTAACGCTATTTTGATATCTTCTTATATTACTGATAGACATTATCTACTTATCGTACATTACTACATAGTAGATAGTTTAACGGATCCTTAAAGGATGGTTATTCCAAACATCTTTTGAGTTACTTGTATTTCAATTGCTATTTCACTTGAGTTGGATTTATTAATATAAGAATGTTAATCCTGACTCGAGTGTTTTGTATTTTGCTTTACGCTCGGGTCAGACTGAGTGTACCAGTATTCGAGACTCACCTTTGAAGTTTGGAGCTTTGCTTGAAGATCCAGCCATCTATTTTGCTTTCAGTATTCGATGATTCCAGTGATGCATTCTGATTTGTATCTGATGTATCGTGTTACTCTTCCGTTGTATCTGGTTTAACTCTGATGTATCATATTACTCTTCTGTTGTAAACTCTGATGTATTTTATATATTCATATAGTAGCTTCATGAACTACTATCTCTTTTATTTCCGCTGCACTTATTACTCTGTGTCTGTGATCTGTGATTATTTATTTACTGTATATGTTCAGTTTGCCAAATTTAAATTAACAACGCGGTATTTTGAGCAATTCAACTCTGGCATGAGTGTCTACCTATACACTTATAATGGACGTGAATGGTTCAAAATTCTGGGTCGTTACAGTTGGTATCAGAGCTTTGGTAGCTCTAGGCAAAACTTAGCATATAGGGTAAATGTATTTACAGAATCACTCTCATTCGAGTTTCAATCTCTTCCCTTGACTCAATTCCTTTGAATTTTCGAACGTTCCCCTCGGTTCCGAAATTCATTCGTGTCCTTCACTATTCGTCTTCTTTCGTATTCTGGAGCACCCCATAACTCCATTTTGAAGGACTTCTATAATAGATCGGCAGTCTCGCCAATCTTCGAATGATTCGTAAAGGAGCAAAACTCCTTTATAATAGGCATCGATTTACCGGAGATTTCTGTATCCTCGGTTTACGATGCTATCTATCTCCTGCTATACCTGAATTCTATTTCTTGAGATCGAATGTTGATTTACCTCGGAATTCAGCATCGATCTTATTCTTGAAGTTACGGATGACCCGGTTAAGGTTGCCGTGAATTAAATAAGCTTATCCATCTCTCGAATCTGTTAATCGAATTATCTTATCTTCTGTTTCAAACTTATTTTTGAACCAAATTTCTCTTTGATTTGAGTCCATCAAATTTGAATATCTGTCTTTGCTTTGGAATCTATTCTTATATAGTCGGGCGAGGAAGTGTATTTGTAAATTAATTTTAAAATGTTTTTATATTGTGTTGTTTGAGTTGTTGATGTTGATTTGGGTTTTCGATCGATTCGTCTGATCAACGCTATCGATAGGATTTCCAAAACACTTGAACAGAGCAAACTGACACAATATTATTTTCAAATTTGGAAAGTGGAATAAATTTGTATGAATATATTATAGCCATATATAAGTAAAAATTTCTGAAATTTAATAAGTTAATTAAATTGGTTGTTGAAATGATAATAATTGATTATCACTTATTGTTCTATAAATGAATTTTAAACATGGGTTATAAACTGATTTGAAATTTAAATGAATTTAACATTTAGAATTTGAGAATTTAATTTCCAGTAATTTTAAGCTTTGGTTTTTAAAATTTTAAAATGTATATTATTGAAGGTATTTTCAAAAAGAAACCGTTTCCAAAAAAATTTTAAAATGTTGAAACCAGTGCTCTTCTCTTTGTCGCTGGAAAATAATTTCGATGATGGCGGCCGCATCATCGACATTCATTTTCGAGTTTCGAGGAGAAGAGACTATTCTGTAGCTTTGCTACAGTTTTGTTTTGAAAAAAATTATTTTGATTTGAATTTCTTCAGTATATTTTGATTTACATATATATAAGTATCTTATTTTAAAATTTAATTTGATTTGATATAAATATATTATATATATCTCTAAATTGTTTAAAGTAAATCGGAAATCTAATTCTTAAATTTTGTTAAAGGATGATTTTAATTATAAATAAAACCAAAATTTGTAATAAATATTTAAACTGAATAATTGAATTGGGAAAATTTTATTTGTATATTGTTCAACTACATTCTAATACAACTGACCTAAATCATTCAGAAGTTGAATATGTAATTGGATAATATATAAGATAAATTGAATTTATAAATAAAATTTGAGTGTTTATAATAAATGTTATACACTAAATTTTGATTATAAAGATGTTAATAAAGTTAGATATGATCATAAGTAAAACTCAGTTAATGATTAATAAATTTGTTTTGAAAGAATTAATAAATTGAAATTTGATCAATTTATGAAATACCTTGAATTTAAAAGCAATTGGTAAATATAAATTAATTTTAAATCGGAACTTTTATGTTTTAAATTAATTTATACGGGTTAAATATATGTGATGAGATATATTAAGTGAAATAAAATTTATAATAATTTGGAATTAAAGAATTTAATCTGTTAAAAATAAAATATGATTAAAATAAAATATTATTCAAATTTATGGTTTTAGAAATAGTAAATTAAAGATAATGGGATAATAAGATAATGAATTTAGAAATAGTTGAGATTGATTTTAGTGAAATCAAATGGATTAAATCAATTATTGAATGTCGATTAATTTAAATTTGAATTTATATGGTTTAAATTAATTGTTATTTTATATTTCAAATCTGTTTTCTTTCTGGTTGTTTCTATTCTCCTACCTTGTTCCTTTTCGGGGACGAAAAGTTTTGAGTGGGGGAGAGTGTAACGATCTGGAAAATTTCAACCGTTTTAATAACGTAATTAGTTGAAATTTCGTGAAAATTTAAACGATAAAATTTTGAAATAAAAATTTAATATTTGAAATGCGTCTAGTTAAACATAGAAACTGGTAAATTTTCGTCCAAAAATACGAAAATTTATTTCGCGCGTAAATTCACTTCAATTTAATCAGTTAAAAAGCGATGAAAATAAAATGTTTCCGAAACCTAAATATTTTTACATAGAAAAATTCTAAAGCATCTTCTGAGCAAGATGTCAGTTTGTCGTTTTTCCAAATTCGGACATCTTTGGCTCCGTCAATCTTATTTTTCAGCGTTTTTCTTGCATTCTCTGCTATCAGAAAATTCGAATTTTTATAATTCAATCATACCACTGATATCAATATACCATTTTGATCGTTTCGTTGTGCTGATCTCTACGGTATATTCATTTTGTTTTTTTTTGAAACTCCGGTACACCACGAAAACAGTAAAACGATTACCGTATCGGTAACCGTTTTCGAAATTTTTGACTTCCGTGGCCTTTCATTTGTCTAACAGCTGAAATCAAATAATTACTTGGTATTAATGATCTCCGAAACCAATGGCCAAGACTTTTGTTATTCTCTAGTGGTTAATATCTTTCTGGTTCCAACGTGCATTCATTCTTTTGTGTCTGACTACTTGTCTACTTCTTTTTCTCTTCCTTGCAAATTGAAAACAAGTAAAAATATATGAAAAGCCGTATACTATTGCCTAGAAACTCTCCACCTTTTCTCCTAGCATGCGCGCAGGCTCCAGCTCCTAACAACCCCACCTTCTTCCCCCTACGGCCAGACCAGCGACCGCCCCTCCCACACGCAAGGCCTTCGCCCACACTTCCCCTTGGCCTCTGACCTCCAGCAAACCACCACGTCACCCAACCTCGCCCGCTTGGCACGCAACTGCTTGCACACAGACGCCATCAACATCCACCAAGCAGCGGCCTTCACCTCCTTGCCCCATCACAGGCCGAACCCAACGTCAGCCGCATCAAACTGCTCCTCTACCCATGGTCGTACTTCCCTAAGAACCCTCACCTCCATTGCGTTGCGCCTTAGATCCGCAAACCCACGTCACCCTCACCGATCCACTCTCCTACAAGCCACAGCACGATACCAGCCTCGACCTCCACTTTTCCACGCGACTTCTCCTCTGGCATCTCATTCGCCTCCTCCTTAAACAAATCCTGCTCGACCGGTCCCCACCACGGAGCACGCAAGCTCAGCTTACATCAGTGCCGCGTATTCTTTTAAGTAAGTTAGTTTTATGTTATATACATTCTTATATCTGCTGTTTGCATATAACGTTAGTATAATAGTTTCGTATTTATTTGTATACTTAGTTATAAGATTTCAACATTAAATTTCATCTGTATACATAGTTTTGATTCTTGTTAGTAAATATAAAAACTATGAGTATATTTATATAATTAAACTTGAGTTGATTTAAATACATTAAATATAATAAAGTCGTATGTATATACGTTTTAAACTACTGTTTCGAGCTGTCTCGTTTTACATATTGTGTTATAAAGTATTATACCCATTTACGTTATACTTAAGTTAGTTATAAGTTTATATATAGACATTCAGTTGGATATGATCCCTGATTATGATAATTTCGAAATAAATTGAGTTTGTTGATATATACATATATATGTTTGAACAAGCTATACAATGAGTTATTACCGATACATCTTTTATATATATCTTTATGTAAGTTGTATGCATATATAAACCAGGCGTGTTTTGCTGGCTCCTTGAATATGTGTGAGTTCGGCTGCTGTCTATTTTTTTTAGTTTACTTGTTCAAATGTACTCAGTTGTACACATATTCACGTTGAAGGGTATATAATAATAATATTGTAAAGTATGAACATATGTGTAGTTTATAATATTAGCTAAAGTTTATCTACGTTTACACATAAATATAGTCTGTTATCCTGTACGTTTTATACAAGAGGTATGTAGATATTTATGTTTCAAATGTACTTGCAAAATGGCTTTCATATTATATATATAGTGATGTGTCTAAGAAATTATAACATCAGAGACGTTATAGTATGGTTTTGAGAAAGTGATGACTTTAGAATATGAACTTCGAATTGTGAAATATATATATGTTATATTTGTACAAAAAAAAAATCTATAACGTATATTTTTTTTTCTTTTGGACGATTCTAATTCGTTTTCATCGTTTCCTATCTATCAGCTTGTTCGTCGTCGATTCTTGCCAATATTGCTTTGCTTCGAAATCTGTGCTTGGGTTCGTATCTCTTCTCGTTCCGTTCTCTTTCTAGCCTCGGAAGGTGAGCATTCACTCACGATTAACGTTCTTTTATTTATTAAATCTGATTTCAATTGAAACGACAATTGAAATATACTGTTGTTAGTTAATTACAGTGTTATATATGCTATTACCTGTATCAGTTCACCTGTGACATCTGACACCATTATCTGTTAATTATTTATGCGATGATAATACAGTTTGGCTGATAATTGATTTATTGTTGATGTTTATATTGGACGTTAAGCTGTTAATGTAAATTGATAAATAGTATGCAAATTGAACTCGATATAGAATAGTTAAATGTTTAAAATTGATTAGTTAAATTCGTATAATATGACCCCTTTAACTGTTGAATTTATTGACACGTAGGATTTGTTTAATTACATTTTGAACCACTGAATGTATGTCGTTAAATTGATGATGTATGAAATTGTAAATAAATGACAAGTGAAAAACCGTAATGTAATCATCTTTAATCTACATGAAATGATAGTGTAGATTCTAGAGATAATTATATTCATTCGTACAAATAACAATGCGAATTTATATGGTTATTTCGGGATTATTTGAATTGATTATTGGATTGTTGTTATTGATTGTTGCTATTGCTTGTTTATTTACTTTGATGCCATCCTAGTTATCACACTGCAAGTTCCCTTTACTATGCTTTGATTTTGAATTGAATTGGAATCGGGTTGAAATGATAAATACCCAAATTGAACTTTGACCTAGGATAGAAAATTAAATAAAACCCGATTGGTCAAATAATTTGATTTGAAAATAAAATGAAGATTTTATTTGAATAAATAATATGGTTTTGAAATGAAGTTGGAAATTAAATTTTTATGAAATTTAAATGTTAATATTTAATAATCTGGAACAAAATATTCACAATGTAATTGATGAAAGAAATGTTGTTTAATTCGAGAAATGATTGAATTAAGTTTGAAATTATAATTAAGTTTGAAATTATTAAAGTTTGAAATGATTTAATAATTAAGTTTGAAATTATAATTAAGTTGAAATTATTAAACTTTGAAATTATTTAATAATTAAGTTTTGAATTATTTAATAATTAAATAAGGTTGAATTATTTAATGATTAAATTGAATGGAATTCTTTAATAAGTAAAATTGAACTTTTGAATAAGTAAACTTTTACTTCGTAAATAATTGAAATTGAGTTTCTTTATTAATTAAGTTTTGGAAAATTATTTAAGTAAGTAAATAAGTGAAATTGAATTTCTTTAACAAGAAATAAAGTGTGATTTATTGAAATTAATGTAAGACTTGAAAATTAAAGGATTTGATTTGATGAATTTAATTTAATTCAAATTGTAAGTTTTGAAATAAGGAAGTTGAATTTAAATAATGGATTTAATGAATTGGAAATTAAACAGAAATTGTTTTAAATGAAAATTTACTTAACGAACATTGAATGAAATTGATAAATGGATTTAAATTGATTTGAATGTTAAATTAATTTAAATGATTTTGAAATGAAACTTATATTCGAACTTGAATTGATATTTGAATTGTTTTAAATAAAGATTGAAATTGAATTATAAGATTTTGAAAGTGTAAGTTGGAAGTTTTGAAACGTAAATTTATGGAATTGGTTTAGAAAGCCAAATGAAATGTTGATTTACGAATTGAAATTGAAATTGAAATTGATTTGGTTTTGAAATAAATAAACGACCAATCGGTGAAATAATTACGGAAGTTATTAAAGAGACCGGAATTCGGTTATGGATATACTCTTTATCTAAACCGAAAACCACTTTAATAACTATACGCGGAGTGATGATCCAGAATGAAGTGGTTGGATTGATGTACGTGTTGACTGAAGAAAGAGAACGATGATGGATAGCCTTGACACTTGTGTCAAATTGGAAATGACTAAAACAGGAGCTGTGCCGGGCCAATGGAGGATTAGCTACCTCAAGTGGACACACTTCTTCGAACTACTTATTACTTGTTGTCGATTGGTGCACCCTTGATTTTGGGAGTGTTGTTTCACGGTGTTGCGGGCGCTGCGGCGTTGCGTTCTCACCAGTCCGGATCAGGCGAACGGTAGTATCACTACCTTGGGTATTGCCTCATGTGCCTTGTCATACATGTATTCCATTTATGCGCGACCACTACGATTTTGATTTGTACCTTTAGTATATGGATTGCCCTCTGGTGACTTCCGGTTTTGGGGAAACTACGGTCTTGTATATGCTTTTGGGAATAAAAATGTGTTAAGGGTGGAATGGGCCATGACTTAACGCTATTTTGATATCTTCTTATATTACTGATAGACATTATCTACTTATCGTACATTACTACATAGTAGATAGTTTAACGGATCCTTAAAGGATGGTTATTCCAAACATCCTTTGAGTTACTTGTATTTCAATTGCTATTTCACTTGAGTTGGATTTATTAATATAAGAATGTTAATCCTGACTCGAGTGTTTTGTATTTTGCTTTACGCTCGGGTCAGACTGAGTGTACCAGTATTCGAGACTCACCTTTGAAGTTTGGAGCTTTGCTTGAAGATCCAGCCATCTATTCTGCTTTCAGTATTCGATGATTCCAGTGATGCATTCTGATTTGTATCTGATGTATCGTGTTACTCTTCCGTTGTATCTGGTTTAACTCTGATGTATCGTATTACTCTTCTGTTGTAAACTCTGATGTATTTTATATATTCATATAGTAGCTTCATGAACTACTATCTCTTTTATTTCCGCTGCACTTATTACTCTGTGTCTGTGATATGTGATTATTTATTTACTGTATATGTTCAGTTTGCCAAATTTAAATTAACAACGCGGTATTTTGAGCAATTCAACTCCGGCATGAGTGTCTACCTATACACTTATAATGGACGCGAATGGTTCAAAATTCTGGGTCGTTACACAAGCAGCCCCGTACACCCCACCGGCAGTTCAACCCAACCTCGGCCCGCCACAGCCTGATATCCCCTACACTGAGCCGTGCTCTCCTCCACTTTGCCGAACTCCTCCACCACAACGCCACGTGAATGGTGAACCGCCCTCTTCTCCACCATAGCCTTGACCTTCGCCATCTCCTTTTGCTGACCGAGCCTTCTCCATCAACCACCATGTCGCATGTATATATATGAGTTTAATTTTTTTGTCACAGTTAGTTTATATATACTATGCGTATATATACAATATGGACATTGTTGTTGTTTATATAAGAGGGAAGATATGTATTAATATTTATGTTTGAAGGTATTTATGTAGATTTATATTAATATCGTAAAAACAGATTTGTTTTTTGGGAAATAACTTCAATATAAAATAAATCTGTTGTTGAGTTATATAGGTCGTATGAAATTTGCTGTTACATGTATAAGCTTATACTAATATATAAGTCATATATATTAAGTTTATATAAGTGTATACTTGGTCGGTTTGAGTTTATTTATATATTATAATAGGTTTATATTGGTTTTATAATATTGATTTTTAAATATAATATGTATATCAGTCTGTTAGTTATATATTGAATTGTTTATTGATTTTGAATTTTATTATATAAAGATCTCATTTGATTTTTACTATAATATATAAATCTCGATGTGCTTATTTATGTATAAACTATATATACTGATATTTTGATTGTTAGATATATATATAGAGAATTTTTAAATTATAATATATAAATATTTTGATCCTTATTATATAGAGGTTTGTTTCCATAGTTGAGAAGCTGTTTGATTTTGGTATTGACTTTTAAATACGATATATATAAAGATTTTGAATTTTAATAAGTGTTTAAATTAAATATTGATTTTTAATAAAATAATAATAATAATAATAATAACATATATTTTGTTCAATTCATATCAAGCTGATTCTAATTGTTCATCAATTCTGTATTATTAGCTTTGTTCATCAATTCATATCAAGCTGATTCTAATCTTGCTTTGCTTTGGAATTCGTGCTTGGATTCATAACTCATTTCATTGTCAAATCTCTCTAGCCTCGAAAGGTGAGCAATCACTCACGATTAACGTCCTTATATTTATTAAATTTGATTTCACTAGAAACGACAATTAAAATATGCTGCTAAATTGAACTGTTAATTTTATATTTGCTATATATGATATGCTATTATCTGTATCTGTTCACCTGGGAGATATGACACCATATCATGTTGTTTATATTTTATTTAATTTGTCACTGATGATATATGCCTGTTTTGATATGTTATATTATTATCCTATATGTTATCACTCTGCAAGTTCCCTGTTAGTTTAGAATTCCCTATGGGTTAAAATGATACATACCCAAACGATCTTATAGAATAGGAGAAAATTGTTATGGGTTGAAATGATAAACCTAAGCGATTTTCATTGAGTTTGAATTTTGGAATTGCGGTTTGAAATGATATATACCCGTAGATATTTAAATTACGGATTGAAATGATAAATATCCGTATCACTTGACCATAGGATAAAAAATTATATACGGACACCGTTGGTCTATATTTTGAAATGATTTCCAAAGTTTAAAAAGAAATATATGGTTTTGATTAAATATTGATTTTTAAAGTATAATATATAAATACTATTTTTATATATGTATAAAATTTGGATTTTTAAAATTATATGTTTTGGAAAATTTAAATTTATAAGTTAGTTTTGAAAATATAAATTTTAAGACTTTACTTATAATTTTACTATTTTAAATATATAAAAATATATTTAATATAAAATAGATTTAATAATACGATTTAATTTAATAAAATTTAATTTATATATGTTTAAGTATTTATTTAAATATATATTAAAATTTTAAAAATAGATTTTTACAACTTTAATAATAAAGGTTGGGAAGATAAATAAATGTTGACTTGGAATTTAAATTGGTTAATAATTGAATTTAAATAAGAATTTATTTGAACTTATTGACCTTTGAGATTTTGAAAGATATGATTTATAACTCGATTTGGTAAAAGTTGATTAAATGAATATTCTCAACTTTAAATAAAATTGAGATCGAATATTGAATATTGATTTAAATGTATAAATTGGGATTTCAACAAATTGTTGTTAAAATGGTTAAATGAATATTTTCCAATTTGAATAAATAAATTGAAGTTAAATGTTGAAATATAAATGAAATTTATATTGAAAATGTTTGAATATTTAAAACCTGAATCTTTGAACTTTAAATTGAATGGTTAAACCTGAATTGATTTAAGTTGAATTTTGGAATTTAATATACATACTGTTTTCAATATCTAAACAGTTTAGGTTGGAACTGTTATGGATTTCAAAAAGTGTTATGATTTCAAAGGTGTTATGATTTCAAAGGTGTTTTGATTTCAAAAGCGTTATGATTTCAAGGTGTTATGATTTCGAAAGTGCTATAGATTTTAAAGTGTTACGATTCTGGAAATGAATTTTTTTAAGGTGAATAATGATATCGAATTGATATGGTTTTGAAATGTATATGATATTTTGATATGAAGTATAAACTATTTGAAAAGAAATGACCATAGTGTGAAATAAGCGTTTGGTTGTTAAAGAGACCGGGATCAGATATTGTCATACTCTCTGCCAATACCGAAAACCACTTTAACAACTGTGTACGTGGTGGAGATTCCAGAATGAAGTAGGATGGTTTGGTGACGATTCTATATAGTATTTACGTAGCCCTGACTCCCGTGAGTCAGCTTGATGCGGCTAAATTAGGAGCCACATCGGGCCAAGTGAGGTCATTCCTCCTATCAGGCACATTTCTTCGATACCATTCTATTGCTTTTGTGATTTGATTGGGTGCAACCTTTGATTTGGGAGTGTGTCACGAGGTGGGCGGTAGTTGCTGCTATGCGTTATCACCAGTCCGGATCCGCAAACGGTATATCTACCTTGGCATTGCCTCAAGTGCCTTGTCGCATGCCCTATCGCGCCTTCTACGAGTTTGTTTTGTACCATACCCATGGAGTGCCCTCTGATAGCCCCCCAGTTTACGGGGGGAGTTACGGTACTGTATAGACTATGGGAATATATAAAATGTGTTAAGGGTGATATGGGTAATGCCTTAACGTTATTTTAATAGTTTACTTTTCTATAGACATATTATAATAGCGTATTGTACTACATAGTAGATAGTTCCACGGATCCTTAGAGGATGGGTATCCCAAACATCCTTTGAGTTACTTGTATTTCAGTTGATATTTCACTTGAGTTGGATTTATTGATATAAGAATGTTAATCCTGACTCGAGTGTTCTGTGTTTTGCTTTATGCTCAGGTCAGACTGAGTGTTGCAGCCTTTGAGACTCACCTTTGGAGTCAGAGCTTCACTTGGAGATCCATCTATATCTATTCAGCTTTCAGTTATTCAGTTGACTCCAGTGATATATTCAGATTTTGTTATTTGACTATTTTATTGAGACTTCTATGTATTCGTGACTTCTGTTGTATCTTGTTTTAACTTTGATATATATATAGTAGCTTCATGAACTACTATTCATTTTTTTCCACTGCTTATTTTTATATTACTCCGTGTCTGTGATTCTGTGATTAATTTATTTACTGTGTATGTTGAGTTTGCCAAATATAAATTAACAATCTGATATTTTAAGCAATTCTAGTCCGACATGTGTGGATGAAAATGGTTGAAAATACCGAGATGTTACAACTTTTCCCCTCACCTTGCAGCTACCACCCACCTCCATCACCACCCACAACCCACGGCAGCAACCCATGGCCAAAGCCCCACCTTCCCTCTCCTCTTCTTTCTCTTTTTTCCCTTCTTTTCCCCTTCCCTTTTTCCCTCTTTCTTCCCCTTATTTCCAAGGCTTCTATATTCCACTAAACTACTCCAAATCAAATAATTATTTTTTGAAACTGCGTATAATTTCAATGGCAACAACTTTGTTGCTGAACCTTTCTTCCCATTCCAAATATTTCTATATCAAAAACTCTATTTTTCAAGTCCTTTCTCGGGTCCGGTTTTGACCGAAAATACCCCATATTTTATCAATCATATCTCCTTCTGGAAAGAACCAAATTATGTGATTCTTTTTTTTCAAACCATTTATTTTCCGGTGACTTCAACTTTATTTTAGATCAGTTCTTCAAATTCATTAAGTTGCTATGCCAAAAACTCAAATCTTTTCAAAGTATTTTTGAACTTAGATTTTCAACTCAGAAAACACCTCTGTTTGTTTTGACTATAAATTCCTCAAGACAGAAGCTTTTTAAGTGATTATATTTTTTAAAGTGGAGAGAAAAGAATTTGCAAAAACTTTCTAGTTAGTCACTTTTACAGATTCAGTAATATTATAGTCTGAATATTTTCCTAAAGATGACCTAGTTTCAGGTTTGTCCGTAGTTTGGATCTTGGGTTGTTTGGAAGTTGAAAGTAGTTGAAACTTGTTTATTGATTCGTGTTCAGGTCTAAGATTTATTGGATTTGCTTTGCATTTGGGTCTGTGCTAGGAATCTCCATATTGCTCCATTTTTTATCATCACCTTCTTAGCCACGAAAGGTGAGCAATCACTCACGACTGATATTTTTATTTTAGTGAATTGATAGCATGTGAGAAGTTATTGAAATGTTGTTTTAGTTAGGATTTTATTTAGTTAAATTCATACGATATAAATTAATTTATATGTCCATTTTTACATATAAAATGACACATATATGATACATATTGGACATGAAAATGACCCACCAATGTTATGCAAGTTGACATGATTTGTAAATGGTTGCTATGTGATTTGTTGTGACATATGCCATGTTATTTTATTGTAAATCACCTTGCAAGTTTCTTGTATATATGTCATGTTATATATTTATATGTTATGTTAGTATATGACATGTTAGAATTTGAAAATATTCACTTATGTTGTTTATAATATGTGACACATGTGATATGTTAGTCAGGCAAGTGTATATATATATTAAATTGTTAATTATGCATGTATGTTGGTCATTGACAGGTTATGTTATTATTTTATTGTTCTCACACTACAAGTTCCCTGATAATTAGGAAATCACTTTGGGTTGAAACGATATATATACCCGATATAAAACCACTTTGGGTTTAAATAAATTGATTTAGAAATTAAATTGAAATATTGAAAGTTTAAATTAATGTTGAACATGAAATTATGAAATTGAAATTTAATTGATTTAATGAAAAGTTTTATTGGGATTTTAGATTTAAACTAGTTGTCTGATTTTAATTTAATAGATTTTATGGAAAGGTTTAATTTAATCCAAAAATTTGGTTTGATTCGGAGAATTAATTTAAAATTAATGTATAAATTGGATTGATTCAATTTAAAGATTAAATTAACATAATGGTATAAAATTTTAAGTTAAACTTTAAAAGGTTTAATTGATTTGTCGAAAATTGACTTATGAAAAGATATGAATTTGGAATTACTAAGTAATTGATTTTTTTAAAGGTAAATGTTGAAGTTTAAAAGAATTGGATTTAAATGATGAAACTGGATAATTTGGATTAAATTGATGTGACGCCCCACCTCTATGCTCACAATAACAAAGAGTATTACAAGAAATACTGTCTGTTATTACGAAGAATAAGGCTGGATAGAAGAGGCCATCCGTAGTTGGGCCTTACACTAATATTGATTATTTCGATAGGAGTAGTATATATATTTTTCATCTCTTTGATCTTTGTTTATTTACTCCCATCGACATATTCAATTCTAGTATAAAACGAACTACGATGGTTCATAATAGTTTAGGACAACATATATAATAATAACACAGATAATATAAATGCGGAACACAGATAATATAAAATCTCATATATATATAACTGAAGTCAGTTACAATACATGTGATACAATACATATGATACAACTACAACTGTCGACACTGGAAGTTACATATACAAGTACATTATTGTAATAATATACATGAATACATATCATCCTATACTATGACAATGACTACTCCAAAAGATATGAAGAGACTTCATAGCTCAAGCAGCAACCCAAAGCAAGATATCAACAACCTGAAATAACTCGGTCTGACCCGAGTATTAATTCAAAAGAAAATAATACACGGGTCGGTCTAATTCAAACTCAGTTATTAATGCACAGAAGCAATAATAATTAAATAATCAATAGATGACAGTCACAATAAATCTCGTATATCCAACCCTTCAATAAGAGAATCAGATAACGGTAGATATAACACGAAACAGTGTTAAACAACAAATCAGCAAATTCAAATCATCAACAAAGATAAATAAAAAGATTATCAATGAAGATAATTTAGAAAACAGCAGAATTGCCTAAACGACAATTAACAACAAGATCTAATTATTGAATAAATAATTAGAAACACATAATCTAATTATCTAAAAGATAATTAGATATCAACAAAATCATCAAATTAAACCAATCTAAATACAACCCAAAATATATTGAATTGGCCACACGAAATAATTCAAACAATTGAAATTTCAATTAAAACGTCACTTCTGTTTGGCTGCAGTACATGCACGTGTGCACTGCCTCGCCACAATAGTGATGAAATACACAAAAGGTCAATAAATCAGGAGCAATTGGCACCAACTCGAGATCAAGTTCGAGTTATACGACTCAAACTCAACTAGTCAGTACCATTTAACCAAATTCAAAGATGCAAGCATGTACATGTGTGGTCAGTGAAACACAAAGCTAACAGCATCAACAAAGAACAAGGCACAGCACACAACAGTGATGATACAAGAACACTAACCACATGAAGGAACCTGACCACAAAGTCAAGCAGTGCACATGTGAAAATCAAACTACAGTAAAACAGAGTTAACGCAAAGCCTACAGGTCTGGTAAGAGATAAGCAAGCATATGCACCAGTATCAAACTCAAGTGCATATACAAGTATGCAACTGTGAAACTGGATCAAGCAAAGCATGGATGCGCACTAATACACATGAGCATGAATTCACCAACAACAACTGATGCAACAGACATGTGTGCATAACACATTGGAACCAAACTCAAGGATGAACGAAACTGCAATGTTGTTTATGAAAACAATGTCACCAGTGAAACAAACATTATATACACATATGTACTCGAGAAAATCAATTTACTTCAGACTGCAACTCAAAAGGAGCAATAATGATCAGACTTAAAGCATGCACGAGCACTTATATACAAAACTGCAAACACATGTGATCAGACTTACAAATACAGTTATGAATAAGACCAAGTCGTGCACATATATCAAAATCAGGTACAAATTCAAGTGAAAACAGAATGGTACAAGTGTAAGCTTGAACAAGACTCGAGTGCTATAAGACTTCAGGTCAACCAGTGACAACTCGGCATGTACAAGCAACTCACCACAATGCATCAGTCACTACTACATGGTGCAACAGACAGCAAGTGGCCAGAGAAGCAAATGAAGTACACGAGAAAATCCGAGCATCAAATTTATATAACAGACTCAAATACAATATGCATATATATACACAATCAAACCAGGGATGCAAGCATCAAGTAGCAGTTTTATCAAAATCAAAGTCCAGGTTGACACAAACGGCCAAAGTCATTCAGTTCAAAATTAATACCGAAGTTACAAAGACAAGGGTCAATTTCAAACATCAAAGCAATGTCAAGTTGACAGCAAAAATAATGGAAAGATCGAACAGTTTCCAAGTCAAAGCCGTGGGTCATCAAAGAAGAGTTCGAACAAAAGGAAATTCATATAGCAGTTGGTTTTCTTTTCCAAAAATCCAAGCAGTAATTTATCAAAACAAATTAGCAAGTCAAATGCCAGAAATTCAACACCGTGATGACCAGGGAAACCATAATCAACCAAGTCAGAAATATCGCAAGTTCAAAATCAATGAAGTGGGAATCAAGTCGCAAAATATACAAAATTGACAAAGTCAGGAATCATCTCAAACATTAAGACAAAATCGAATGGCCAAGATAAATCAAGTGACGAATTCAAACAAACGGAAATCAAGGATCTCGAATCATAAATAAACAGCAGCTTGAATTAGAACGTGAGCGAAGATCACTCACCTTTTGTTTCGAAGAGCCAAATCCAACTACCGAAGTCCCGAAACCAAAATAGCTTCATATGGTCAGATGCGAACAATTCACAAAGTAGCAGTTCAGAATCGAAGCCAAAAACCCTAGCAGCCATTGATTTGTTTTCTCATTCGCTTATTTTAGGGCTTGCGATCCAAAAAGAATAGGGGGAACGGGTCTCTGCTTTGGGATAATGCCGCACCAAGATAAAAAAGAACTTGGGCCGAGATTGCATTTTAAAGTCCGCTTAACCCGTTAACAAATTTTTAAAAGAATTACAACTGATTAAAACTCCCGATAGCAATTAGCCAACTGATTAAATCGTCTAATGACGATAATTTACCGGTGTAAAACCCCGGGTTGTTATAGACTCCCTTCCTTATAAAAATTGCGTCCCCGTAATTTTCATAATTAAAGTCATCAATAACAATTATTTTTCTAACATAAACTGGTTAAGCTAGAAAAATAAAGGTCAAGAATATAAATGCCAAAGAAATCTTTTAATTTCATAAAAGAAATTCACAAATTCTCAACAAAATCTAATTATCAAATAGATAATCAGAAAACAACAAAACTGAATAAATACAATTATCAGCAATTTTTAATTATCAATTAGATAATTAGAATACAGAAATCACAAAACAACAATATCTAATTATCGATACGATAATTAGAAAACAACAAAATCTAATTACCAACAAAGACAATTAGGAAACACAAATCACAAATCGCAAAACCGCAAATATCTAGTTATCCAGCAAATAACTAGAAAACACAAACTTCACAATCAGCAAACTCTAACTAATCTATCAGATAGATAGAGAATAGCAATTCAATATAATCAACATAACCTAGAATCAATTAGAGACTAGAAAATCTCGTAAAAAGCAAAATCAGCAAATATCCAATTATCAAAACGATAATCAGAAAACACAAATATCTAATTATTAGAAACGATAATTAGAAACATCAAATATCTAATTATCCAAAAACGATAATCAGAAACAACAAATATCTAATTATCAAAAACAATAATCAGAAACAACAATTATCTAATTATCAAAAACGATAATCAAAAACAACAAATATCTAATTATCAAAAATGATAATCAGAAACATCAAATATCTAATTATCAAATTCGATAATCAGAAACATCAAATATCTAATTATAAAAAACGATAATCAGAAACAACAAATATCTAATTATCAAAAATGATAATCATAAACAACAATTATCTAATTATCAAAAACGATAATCAAAAACAACAAATATCTAATTATCAAAAACGATAATAAGAAACATCAAATATCTAATTATCAAAAACGATAATCAGAAACATCAAATATCTAATTATCAAAAACAATAATCAAAAACAACAATTATCTAATTATCAAAAATGATAATCAGAAACAATAAATATCTAATTATCAAAAACGATAATCAGAAACAACAATTATCTAATTATCAAAAACGATAATCAGAAAAATCAAATATCTAATTATCAAAACGATAATCAAAAACATCAAATATCTAATTATCAAAAACGATAATCAGAAATTACCAATATCTAATTATCAAAAACAATAATCAGAAACAACAATTATCTAATTATCAAAAACGATAATCAGAAACCACAAATATCTAATTATCAAAAACGATAATTAGAAACAATAATTATCTAATTATCAAAAACGATAATCATAAACAAAAAAATATCTAATTATCAAAAACGATAATCAGAAACATCAAATATCTAATTATCAAAAACGATAATCAGAAACATCAAATATCTAATTATCAAAAACGATAATCAGAAATCACAATATCTAATTATCAAAAACGATAATTAGAAATCTCAAATCATCAAATATCTAATTATCAAAAACGATAATCAGAAACAACAATTATCTAATTATCAAAAACGATAATTAGAACTCAAATCAGCAAATATCTAATTATCAACAAAGATAATTAGAACTCAAATCAGCAAATATCTAATTATCAACAAAGATAATTAGAATTCAAATCAGCAAATATCTAATTATCAACAAAGGTAATTAGAACTCAAATCAGCAAATATCTAATTATCAACAAAGATAATTAGAATTCAAATCAGCAAATTAGCAAATATCTAATTATCAACAAAGATAATTAGAATTCAAATCAGCAAATATCTAATTATCAACAAAGATAATTAGAACTCAAATCAGTAAGTATCTAATTATCAACAAAGATAATTAGAATTCAAATCAGCAAATATCTAATTATCAACAAAGATAATTAGAACTCAAATCAGCAAATATCTAATTATCAACAAAGATAATTAGAATTCAAATCAGCAAATATCTAATTATGAACGAAGATAATTAGAACTCAAATCAGCAAATATCTAATTACCTGCAGATAATTAGAAACAACAAATATCTAGAAATCAATTAAGATGACTAGAAAATCAACATAAAAGGTGGATCGATCCCAGCAGACGGCGAGTTTTAGCTACGCCGCACGTGCATCTCAGATGGCCGAAGCCTACCAAGTACTATAAATTTTGGCGCCCATCAGATGACTCGAAGGTCCATAGAGTGACCCGAAGGTCTAGTACTGGTATTTGACCTGAAGGTCCATCAGATGACCCAAAGGTCCAGCAGAGTGGCCCGAAAGCCCAACAAATGACCCGAAGGTCCAGCAGAGTGGCCCGGAAGCCCAACAAATCATCAAAATCATCAAACAGCAGATGTTTCAATTAACGAGTCCGGAATTAACCAAAATAGCAAACGCACATGTCCCATACCACGTGTTTTACTAAATCGTTTAATTCTCTTCATCGTTTCCTTGAAAGTGCAAACTTGTGTATTTTAAATAAATAACATTTTACGTTCTCAAACGGACAAGTCCAGAATTAAGCGAAACAGTAAAAGTGAGGGTTCATAGTCCTCAATTTTGCTGAAGCGTTTAAATCGCTTCCTCATTCTTTTGAAAGCGCAAACTGTAAATTTTTTAAAACAATTTTATTTAAAAATCAATTTTCAAAACACGTGATTAAAACAGCAACATCTGTAGCAATTTCGATAAGGAAATCACACTTCTCAAAACACCGTAAAAACGGGTATTAAATCAGCATTGCGGAATAACTGCTTGAAAATCCACTTTAAAATTTGACGGTTACTAAAGTCAAAGCGACAGTAATTTTTATACGTCGAAATCTCATCAAAATAATACCAGTGAAAAATCCCATTATAAAATAACGACAACAGAATACGTCTTAAAACCAAACATCGGTTCAACGTAAAATCAATGCAGTAACGTGCAACTCATATTTGCACGCACACTACAAGATGAACAAAGAAATCACTCGATTATATCTTCAATGAAGATATATTTGAAACAGCAAAAATCTAATCAATATGTGATTAGCATAAAAGAAAACCAGCAAAAATCTCAACAAAATCAAGACCACTGGTTAAACAACACAATGAAACTAATTCCATTTTCATATTCTAATTTTTAAATCAAAAGGGTTATCAGCTGTACTCGGCGAAGGCAGTCATTGTTTCCGCTGCGCACTTTGATAAACAGAACACAAATTACTCAATCATCAAAACACAATTTCACTTATTTTAAAATAAGGATATTTAAAATTTTCATCATAATTTCAAAACTTTAGTTTTGACTCAAAGCACAAATAAAACATCAACAATTAGTTGTAACACATGTTCCATCTAAGTTATGTTTTATATTATGTCCATAAACCCCTCGCTCTGATACCAACTATGACGCCCCACCTCTATGCTCACAATAACAAAGAGTATTACAAGAAATACTGTCTGTTATTACGAAGAATAAGGCTGGATAGGAGCGGCCAACCGTAGTTGGGCCTTACAATAATATTGATTATTTCGATAGGAGTAGTATATATATTTTTCATCTCTTTGATCTTTGTTTATTTACTCCCATCGACATATTCAATTCTAGTATAAAACGAACTACGATGGTTCATAATAGTTTAGGACAACATATATAATAATAATACAGATAATATAAATGCGGAACACAGATAATATAAAATCTCATATATATATATAACTGAAGTCAGTTACAATACATGTGATACAATACATATGATACAACTACAACTGTCGACACTGGAAGTTACATATACAAGTACATTATTGTAATAATATACATGAATACATATCATCCTATACTATGACAATGACTACTCCAAAAGATATGAAGAGACTTCATAGCTCAAGCAGCAACCTAAAGCAAGATATCAACAACCTGAAATAACTCGGTCTGACCCGAGTATTAATTCAAAAGAAAATAATACACGGGTCGGTCTAATTCAAACTCAGTTATTAATGCACGGAAGCAATAATAATTAAATAATCAATAGATGACAGTCACAATAAATCTCGTATATCCAACCCTTCAATAAGAGAATCAGATAACGGTAGATATAACACGAAACAGTGTTAAACAACAAATCAGCAAATTCAAATCATCAACAAAGATAAATAAAAAGATTATCAATGAAGATAATTTAGAAAACAGCAGAATTGCCTAAACGACAATTAACAACAAGATCTAATTATTAAATAAATAATTAGAAACACATAATCTAATTATCTAAAAGATAATTAGATATCAACAAAATCATCAAATTAAACCAATCTAAATACAACCCAAAATATATTGAATTGGCCACACGAAATAGTTCAAACAATTGAAATTTCAATTAAAACGTCACTTCTGTTTGGCTGCAGTACATGCACGTGTGCACTGCCTCGCCACAATAGTGATGAAATACACAAAAGGTCAATAAATCAGGAGCAATTGGCACTAACTCGAGATCAAGTTCGAGTTATACGACTCAAACTCAACTAGTCAGTACCATTTAACCAAATTCAAAGATGCAAGCATGTACATGTGTGGTCAGTGAAACCCAAAGCTAACAGCATCAACAAAGAACAAGGCACAGCACACAACAGTGATGATACAAGAACACTAACCACATGAAGGAACCCGACCACAAAGTCAAGCAGTGCACATGTGAAAATCAAACTACAGTAAAACAGAGTTAACGCAAAGCCTACAGGTCTGGTAAGAGATAAGCAAGCATATGCACCAGTATCAAACTCAAGTGCATATACAAGTATGCAACTGTGAAACTGGATCATGCAAAGCATGGATGCGCACTAATACACATGAGCATGAATTCACCAACAACAACTGATGCAACAGACATGTGTGCATAACACATTGGAACCAAACTCAAGGATGAATGAAACTGCAATGTTGTTTATGAAAACAATGTCACCAGTGAAACAAACATTATATACACATATGTACTCGAGAAAATCAATTTACTTCAGACTGCAACTCAAAAGGAGCAACAATGATCAGACTTAAAGCATGCACGAGCACTTATATACAAAACTGCAAACACATGTTATCAGACTTACAATTATAGTTATGAATAAGACCAAGTTGTGCACATATATCAAAACCAGGTACAAATTCAAGTGAAAACAGAATGGTACAAGTGTAAGCTTGAACAAGACTCGAGTGCTATCAGACTTCAAGTCAACTAGTGACAACTCGGCATGTACAAGCAACTCACCACAATGCATCAGTCACTACTACATGGTGCAACAGACAGCAAGTGGCCAGAGAAGCAAATGAAGTACACGAGAAAATCCGAGCATCAAACTTATATAACAGACTCAAATACAATATGCACATATATACACAATCAAACCAGGGATGCAAGCATCAAGTAGCAGTTTTATCAAAATCGAAGTCCAGGTTGACACAAACGGCCAAAGTCATTCAGTTAAAAATCAATACCGAAGTTACAAAGACAAGGGTCAATTTCAAACATCAAAGCAATGTCAAGTTGACAGCAAAAACAATGGAAAGATCGAACAATTTCCAAGTCAAAGCTATGGGTTATCAAAGAAGAGTTCGAACAAAAGGAAATTCATATAGCAGTTGGTTTTCTTTTCCAAAAATCCAAGCAGTAATTTATCAAAACAAATTAGCAAGTCAAATGTTAGAAATTCAACACCGTGATGACCAGGGAAACCAGAATCAACCAAGTCAGAAATATTGCAAGTTCAAAATCAATGACGTGGGAATCAAGTCGCAAAATATACGAAATTGACAAAGTCAGGAATCATCTCAAACATTAAGACAAAATCAAATGGACAAGATAAATCAAGTGACGAATTCAAACAAACGGAAATCAAGGATCTCGAATCATAAATAAACAGCAGCTTGAATTAGAACGTGAGCGAAGATCACTCACCTTTTGTTTCGAAGAGCCAAATCCAACTACCGAAGTCCCGAAACCAAAATAGCTTCATATGGCCAGATGCGAACAATTCACAAAGTAGCAGTTCAGAATCGAAGCCAAAAACCCTAGCAGCCATTGATCTGTTTTCTCGTTCGCTTATTTTAGGGCTTGCGATCCAAAAAGAATAAAGGGGGAATGAGTCTCTGCTTTGGGATAATGCCGCACCAAGATAAAAAAGAACTTGGGCCGAGATTGCATTTTAAAGTCCGCTTAACCCGTTAACAAATTTTTAAAAGAATTACAACTGATTAAAACTCCCGATAGCAATTAGCCAGCTGATTAAATCGTCTAATGACGATAATTTACCGGTGCAAAACCCCAGCTGATTCATATAATTCTTTTGAATAAAAGTCCATTTCCACCCGAATTATTTAAGTTCAAATGATTTGAATATAAAGATTTCACTGAGATAATTTTGATATGGAAATATAGAACCGTCTTGTGATACGAGAATTTGAATCTTAAGTTGAATTTAATAATGAATCGATCAGAAACGAATATGAAAATTAGTATTTGAATAGAACTGATTTATAATATGAAAGATGATGTTTATTTAAACCTGAGCATTTCCCTTATTGAGTTATATGTACATTTCACTTGAGTTGACTTACTTACATAAGAGTGTTAGTCCCGACTCGAGTGTTTTGTTTTACTTTACGCTCGAGTCAGACCGAGTATTTCAGTTTAGCGAAGACACTTATTTCTAAAGATGAAGACGGAGTTGAGGACCGTATCTACTACTATTATAGCATTTGTCTATTCTACCTATAAAAAAAATGTAAATTCTAATTTTGTTGTAAATAGCTTCATGAACTGTTTATGTATTTATTTTGTGCATTATATTTTATCCTTCCGCTGTAAGATTCTGTATTTTGTTCTTTTGAATCTTATTTCTTAGAACAATCCCATTAATAATCTGTCTTTTGAAAAGTTTGAGTTGGGCATGTGTGGTTTATTATCGACTTAAACTGTCCAAAAAGGCAGGTTGTTACACAACCAATCTATAGCAGAACGGGGATTTATTTTGCTAATCTATATCCACAACAATCAACTGTTTACATAACTCGTTCATAGAGGCTGGCTACTTATTGGTATTGACACTTGAATTCCTTATGTTCAACACTATCCTTTATAAAAGAAAGTTCCCTTTTAAACAAATTGATTCTTGGAAAATCAAAGCAATTTTAAATTTGAACCTCTTTTAAAATAATTAATTACGGGTTAAACCCTCTATTAAATCATAATTAATCTTATTTAAATCTTTATTCAATTTGAAATTAATTTAATTATAAATTAATAAATAATTAAACCTTTAATAACTAATTAAACAAAAATTAAATATTATATAAATAATTAAAACCCTAATTTGTCCTTTATTAATTATTAAATAATTATTTGAACTTTCATTCATAATTAAATATTAATTAGTCTCATTTAGTTAATTAAATAATCTTTAATTAAACTTAAATAATAAATTAAACCTTAAATAAATAATCTACATTAAATTAAAGCCTTACTTAATTAAAAATAATTTAAATAATTCATTTATTTAAATAATTCATTTATTTAAATAAATAAGCTTATCCTTAATTAATAATTAATTAAAAACAAATCATATACTTCAATTATATTTAATTAAAAATTAATCTTACTTAATTAAAATTAATCTTATCTTTAAAAGATAATTAATTAATAATCCCTATTTAATCTTAATTAATTATTAATTATTCAAACTTAATTAATAAAAATTTAATCATTAAAAACTTAATTAACTTTATAACATTATTAATTTATTAAACAATTTAAAACACTTTAAGTTAATAAAACCAAATTTTGCAAAAAATGGATTTTTAAGCGAAACTTAATCCATAGCGACTATCGCTATGGGTACCCGTAATCTAGAACTTGTTTTACAATCCAACACGCTTTGAACCCTTTACCTTTAACTTGCCAAAAGATTTATAATCAAAAATTGAAAACTAAATCATAGTTCAAAACTTGGAAAAAACTTTCAAAATCCTTTTTAAGTAAACAAGTTTTTAACTTATGGAAGTCTAGGTCGCACACATACAAATTCTTGTGCTAAACTTCCCCTAACCTATATTCATGTTTTACACATTACAACATACTCAAAGTTGCATACTACATAATATCCAAGTTACATACAACATCATACTCAAAGCCACATACACTACCATACCAACATTCAAAATTACCAAACAATGTTACTATAACATTACCTCATATCAACAATACTATAAACAACCAAGACATATAATAATCCACACAATTCAATACAAATCATTTCACAATGGATTCAACATATAAAAGTTTAAAACTTTTAAATTTAGAAAAAAATAGTTTATTGGGTCAGAAATGCTTTAGACTTGCAAAGCTTGAAAATCACAAAAATCCACTTGAAAATAGGTCATCTTCTCACTGATTTTTTATCATGTTACTCTCGAAATGTGGACAATTAGTAAAAAGAGAAGTTTTGCGAAATTCTTTTCCCAATAATTTAAAAAAATAACCAGTCAATTTCGATTTGTTTTGAGGAAGATATGGTTAATAGAAAGAGTGGTATTTTCGGCCTTGATAATATGGGTCCGAAAATGAGTCAGAAAGAAATGCATTTTCGACCCAATAATGTTCGAAATTTCAAAGAATGATTTGAATGAAAGTTGTAGCCATTGAAATTCTATATGATTTGAATAAATGAAACTCTTGATTTGGAGTATTGTAAAGGAAGTTATGACCGAATTAAGTGGAAGAAAAAAATGAAGAAGGAGAAGTTAAAAACTAAGTTTTAAAAACATTTAAAAAGAAGAAAATTTCAAATTTGAATTATTAGATTTCTAATGGGAAGACATTAGGAGTTTTTTTCTTAAGGAGGAAGAAGATAGGGCTTTTGAAAAAAAATAGAAATTAAAATGGAAGAAAGAAGAAAGTATAAAATGAAATATTGGAAATTACAAAACTACCCTTGTCCTTTTACCCTCCACCTCCTTGTGCCACTTCACCATGCCATGTCTCACCCTTCTAAAATGAAATCCAACATATAGACAGTCAAATGAAATCCAATCCACGAAATAATTTGATCTGTGGACAGCATCATTGTGGTAAAGGTCGTAATGCCAGATCCAATTACTTCGAAAGAATTGAACGAGGAGCCGTATGAGGGGAAAATCAGACGGTCCCGCGCTGAACAAACGAATATCTCCTCTAGATGGGAGAAGATCTTCTTTAAAAACTCATAAACATGAAAAGATGGCCAATACTCATGTCCCCTTTCAAGTTGCCAATATGTCACATCTTGTCTCCCTAATGTGGCATATTATATTTATTTTCTAAACTTAATTAACTTAAGGATATTTACATATATATTATCATAAACCTTATTTTATCTTAACTAAGAATGTTTACAAATATTTAAATTTTGTTTCCAAATATAAACTAGGATCACAACATTTCAAGCAACTTTTATACAATGAAACTTCGAAAATTCAGAAAAAATTTTCGGTCACATTTTCTGTTTTTTGTCGAACTAAATATTCTTGCAAACAAATTTTGAAAACTATTTCACCATCCTTATTTATCATTTAAAAGACTTTTATTTTCATTATAAAACCTATATATTGAATATTTAAAATTAATTAAATATTCGCAAATCAAAGTAGTGAAATTTCGGGTCGTTATATTCTTCTCCCCTTAAAAGAATTTCGTCCTTGAAATTACACCTCAACCAATTCTAGAGCTGTAACGCCCCACTCCGAGACCCACATTAGCAAAGAGTATTACAAGGTAATACCGTCGGCTAATGCGAAGAATAGAGCTGGATAGGAGCGACCATCATAGCCTTGTCTTAACTATCTACTAAATACATCGATAAATGTAGCTTATAAATTTTTTTCCATGTGGATCGACATATCCAATAAATATTTAATACAAAACTATAATGGCTATAAGATCTAACAGAACAAAATATAATAACTCAAATGAACACTTAACCTATGTACCAATTTGCATGATGTACATAGATCATTCTTATACAAAAATCTGATTCGACCTCTACTCGAATACATTACTTTATTTCTAAGCTAATATCGCTCACTCGATTCTCTAGTGCAGACTCCGATCAGGTTCCTTGAATAATAACCACTGTTCTCCTTACATAGTAATATACTATGATAGAAAACTTTGGTCCCATACCAAAAATCCTCATCAAGCGCTTATCGTGAAAAATCATGTAATAGATCCTTGTCCAGAATGGTGTGAAACACCTCAAAACCATGTACTTGAATCTTAGATCAAACTAAATGGAAACAAGATATGATCTACATACAACCTACGCACTTATTTAATTGGTTCTCATTAATACTAACTCTATTCCCACTAAATTATTTATGAAGCATTTCATAAAACTAAACTTAGGTCTAACTTGGATACTATTCCACTACATCCTAAGAGTATATACCACTATGTGATTCAACTATTCCATTTTACATTTAATTTTCCTAAGAAAACTCAAGATCCAAATGCTGGTCTAATTTCAAAAGATTTTTGAAATGAACTCTATATTTTCGTTATAGAAAAATATATACATATAGCCCGAGTAACTTCAAAATGATACAAAGGAACTGGGTATTACCAAATAGTTTCATACATTCCCTTACCAAGAAGGTAATATTCAAGAGAAGTGTTTACCATTTGAACACATCCCTTCCCCAATTTTAAGTTATTTTCGAGCCACTCGAACTAGTTGACTTAAAAATATTATTTTTATTTCAAAATCCCATGTTTGAAATAATACTTCTCATATTTCCAACAAAACATTTGTCACCAACTTGCTTTGGGTTTGTTCAAGTTTGAACTTGTTTCCATTTTACAAGGATAAAGAGAATAATTTACTAAGTGCACCACAACGTTCACCTTTGCAAACATCTAATCATCACTTTGAAGATTATTCAGATCATCACAAAACAAATCGAGACTCCCCTCTTGAACCAATCCAAAGAAAACATTTCTTTCTTAACATTTTCACTCCTAAAATTTTATACTTGAACCAAAATTGCTTTCAAATACTATTATATTTTCAAAACCTTGAACATTTCCCAAAAGCACCGGATATAGTTCCTCAAATTTCAACCTAAATTCTTTTTAATCAAAAGACACATTCTTATAAATACATTTTATAAGACCAACTTTTATAAAACCATTTCAAATATTTATTTCAAAATATACGAACCTTTAATAAACATTTTTTATTAAATCCAATTTTACCCTAACAATAGCATCGAACGCCTTATAGTCAAATTGTGAGACTTAATTTCGCAAGGTCTTCGTTTCAATCTTTTCCCAATTTTTATTTACCACCCTAAATTTTAAAAAGGGAAGCTACCTACACGTACTAACAATAGGCAATGCTCAACTGGACAAGCATGACTAACAAAATCCTAATTGATAATAATAGAATATTATTATCTCCTAACAAACAACATCTCAACTAACTGTATCATACCATACTATATAATTTTGAAAATCATTCTTTATATATAAAATATATCCTAGGTAAAATTATTTCATTTACCCAATTTCAAAACCATACTGTATCAGATGGCCTTTTTCAAGTGTTTAGAGATCCCTATCAATAACGTCAGTTATTCATATTGACCAGAATCCATAAGCCACTCAATAGATCAATCAACACAATATAAAACATTTTTATATCACTAACAAATATGCCCTCTTATATATATACACTTACCTTATCTGTTAATGAGTTTCCCCACCAAAGCCAAGGTTCTCGCTTAACTCTTGCTTTGATACCACGCTGTAACGACCTACCTTTTTGAACCCTAGAAGTCGACACTAATACATCCGTGGTTTTCACATGCCGAATAACTAAGTGCCAGAAAGACAGACTGTTAGAGGAAATAAAGGAGATAGAAGACAAGAAGAAACCAAACAATCACGGAATCTCACAATGCAACGGAATAACATATATTAATCAACATAATCATTATAAATTCATTTCAAAAATTATACATCAGAGTCATACTGATACAATTCTACCCTTGGACGGTTATAACAACGTGTCCCTACCTAACTGATACAAGATACATAAAATACGGCGAAAACAAGATATTAACTAGCTATCAATGAAGCCTCCTGCTCCAAGCTCCTCCAAAATGCATCCGTGGGAAACCTAAACTACTTGGCTACCCAAAAAAATTGAGCACCCAAGAGTTTTAGAAAAAGAAAATAAAACCCCGGGTCAGACATAGGTCCAGTGTGAGTAAACTCAAACAACTGAATTATTATGTTTAAAACCCTTTTAAAATCAAAGGTATCTCGTAAGATTACGCCGCACATAAACACGAACGAGTTTTTACCTTATGATAACCAAACCATTTCATATGAAATTCTCGAATATTATAATAGTGTCAAAGATACAAATACTTATTAATCATAGCCCAAATTGTAACATTAATTGATTTCTAACATAATAGGTATACAACTAAAACCGTAAAGGCATGTATTGAAGAATGGATTTGTAATAACCCGCATATTTATCGATTGTATATTTAAATATTTTATTTAAATATAACATCGTTCGTCGGATCATAGTCCAAAAAGCTACTTTTTGCAAACAGTCAAATTGAGACTCGAGACCACTTCCATTGAGTCCAAAATGGCATTTGCGACTTTTTTGAGTATAAGCTTCGATATGTTTGGAGTAAGTCGAATTTGGCTTCATTTTCTATTGGGATTTGGGTTTGGGTTCAACCCAATGTTCTATCTTTATACCCTAGCTCAGCCCCCTCCTCTCCATTCACTCATCTTCATTTCTAAAACTCAAGCTTCAACTAAAAATGGTGGAAAGGAAAGGGAATTAGAAATTCCAAGCCCTAGTTCATTTGCAAAATCCAAATTCTTGCTCCAAAATCAAAGAGAAGCCATTGGTAAGCCTCCTCTTCATCTTCTCCAACTCTTTCTTCCTTCTATTTCAGAAATTCCTAAACCTAAATTTGGGAAATGCTTGTTTTGATCTAGATTGAAGCTTGTAGAGTTGAAGTGGAGAACGGCTGGTCTTCTCTTTGCAATTGAGCTCCTTCTTCTTTGTTTTTGAGTTAAAAGGTGAGATTTTTATCTCACATCTATGTGTATATCTATCTTTGTTGTTAGGTATGAATTCCTAACACTTATTGATGTTCATTTGCTTTTATATGAATTGGTTTTGAGAATATTCCAATTTTTAGTGTTTTGAAGTCAAATCTCTTAAAATCATAGCTTTGATGTTTGAACATGCTTTCAGTGGTGTTTCAGAGAGTCTATAAGGCTGGGTCATCGCTTGGCATAAATCCATAGTCTTCGTCGCTCGTCCGATCGCTTCCGTTTGGATTTTCGCCCATTTTTGGGCAAGGCTGATTTTTGCCTACCAGGAAATTTCAGACGTCTGGATTGAATTTCAGACGTCTGGATTCAAATTCAGACGTCTGGTTGGAAAATCCAGACATCTGGAATTGGTCCCTGGAAAACGCAAAAAGGCAGAGACAAAATTCAGACGTCTGGAAATCCATCCAGACGTCTGGTTAGGGGTTCAGACGTCTGGTTTGAAATTTCAAACGTCTGAAATGTGCAGTTTTGCCTATTTTGGGCCAGAACTTAGGGCCAGACGTCTGGATCAATACCCCAGATGTCTGGAACTGTTCTCATAGCCTATTTTGGGCTGTTTTGAGTTGAATTTCCATTGTTTATCGATTTTTGTTGATCCGACTTATTGTCATCAATTATTATCGACTTTGATGACCTTTTCTTTGGGATTTTTGGAACGTCCATTTTGATGGATTTGGTATCGATTTCTTTGGATTTTATTCACGTCTTCGAATGTGAATTTTTTATGATTGATTGTTTCTACAATCATTTCTATGATTTGTCACTTCTAAATACAAAGGTTTCTATACTAGTAGTAAATATTCAAACTCTTTTACAAAGATGATTTCAACTCTATTTTTAATACAAAGCTCCTTCATAAAACCGTTTTCTAATCTATTAGTATATATAAACCTTTACCTCATTCGTATGAGAAAATATAATTAAACGGCTTAGCAAAACAAGTGGTATGAAACGCTTGCGTTTACTTCGTCGGTTAATTTTTGGACTTGTTCGATTGAATCTCTTGTGACAATTTTCTAGTGGAGATCTACAATTTGTTCGTAAATATTTAAGTTGAGCAAGTGGTTATGGGACATGAAGCTAAACTCATATATTTACTAGCTTAGTGTAATTGACACTTCTTGATGATCGATGATGATCATTTTATGGTTTAGACTAGCAATGTGCGATGTCTCTTTGTCCACGTGGAGGACTGTTCCTCGTTTTATTGAGCTTCGTCTCACTTCTCGCATGGGTCGTACCTATTTAGGTGCGTCGATGTTTATTTCTCGCATGGGTCGTACCTATTTAGGTGCGTCGATGTTTATTTACTTCGTGGAGCAATCGGCTCAATAAGTCGGGGCATGGGGCGTATCTATTTAGGTGCGTCGATGTTCGTCTATGCATGGGTCGTATCTTTCTAGGTGCGTCGATGTTCGACTTTGCATGGGGTGTATCTTTCTAGGTGCATCGATGTTAGACATTACATGGGACGTATCTTTCTAGGTGCGTCTATGTTTATTTATGCATGGGGCGTATCTTTCTAGGTGCGTCGATGCTAGATCATGGGGTGTATCTTTCTAGGTGCGTCGATGTTCGACTTTGCATGGGGTACATCTTTCTAGGTGTATCGATGCTAGAGCATGGGGCGTATCTTTCTAGGTGCGTCGATGTTCGACTTTGCGTGGGGTACATCTTTATAGGTGTATCGATGCTAGACTTTACATGGGGCGTATCTTTCTAGGTGCGTCGATGTTCAGTTTATGGGATTGGCCATCCTCTTTCTTGTGATTTCTAGATTTCTAATTGTTGATTTCTGGAATTTATGTTTCACCAGCATTTACAATGGGCATTGATATGTATGTCATTATTTGTGGCTTGGTGAATTAAATTAAGAATATGACGTTCTTTTCTTTGTTTTGAGATTCTTGCGATATTGTATGACTTTTGTGGGTTTTCTAATGTATACTTACCTTAGTATGACATCTTTTTGTTATCATACGTTTTATTATTATATCTCTTCTTATATCTCATTTTATCTGATAATTATAGCTAGACTGATCCGTTTATTATTTTCTTCTTAAAATAATACTCGGGTCAGACTGAGATTTTACAGGTGCTTCCTCATGACTTCCTATCTGGAACCATCATCTGACTTTTGGCTAACTACTCTAGTTTAGTAGTTTTTGTTGTATACATTTGAGATTAGACTCCTTGATGTATACATATTCTATTGTCTTGCACTTGTATCTATTCTTTTATGTTATGGTGGATCTTATTTGACCACTACTCTGATGTACACTTTCATGTGTTATATTCATATCTATTTCCGCCTTTGTGATATGAATTGTCTGTGACTGATTTGTGTTATGTTTATTTCTATATTTGTTTCCGAAGTCCATATAGCCACTGTGTAGTAGCTTTGAGTTTGTATCGGTATGTCGGGTTTCCTCTTGAGATGAAAAGTTATATTCTTATCTGGCATATCGGTACTCGCACAAAGCAATTATACAGATGGTCGCTCCTCAACAGCCTTATTCTCCGTGCTAGTTGACGGCATTACCCCGTAGTGTCCTTGGCTAGCGTGGGTATAGAGGTGGGGCGTCACAGCTTGGTATCAGAACCAAACTTCGGAACAATGTAGAATAATCTAGCAAGGATCGTTGTCCTAAGTCTTTCTTAGGAATCGTGTCATAGGATTTGATTCGAGTCTTCGTACCGTTCTATCCTATTTCTTTTTATGATTCCTTGTTTTATCAATCAAGTTTGTTTGATATTCATTCTAAGATTAACCTTTTTCTCTTTTCTTTCTTTCTTAAAGAAAAGAAATGGTTAGGCCTGGCCGTCCCATCGCCGGTCAATCTAGTGCTACTCCCCAGGATGGAGTTTTTATGTCTGCCCAGCAGCTTCTAGATCTTGTTAAGAATGCTCAAGCTATCGGACCCATTCCAGAGCCTACTCATCCGAGATCCGGTTTTGCACGCTTGTGTAGAGATTATACCGATTTGGGTGGAAGGCCATTCTGGGGATCCGAGAGTGTCATTGAAATTCAAGCTTGGCTTAGATCATGCGACCGCATCTTTTCTCGCATGAATCTTGTTGATCTCTACCGAGTCCAAGTGGCATCTAGCATGCTCCAAGAAAGAGCATTGGATTGGTATGAGCTTCTTATTTCTGAAATCGTTGAAGCGGATCTCACTTGGGAGCAATTCCGGGAAAGATTCGAATTGAAATTTGTGCCGGAGGCTGAAAAAGTAACTTTGGCTCGGCGTTTTATCGACCTTGTTCAAGGTGAATCTTTTGTGACAGACTATGTCGCATCTTTCGAATCTCTTTCCAAATACGGGGTTGAATACATTAACACCCCGTTGAAGAAGAACCAGAGATTTGTCTATGGCTTGAATAAGAATCTGAAGAAGCCATTACTTCTGAAACTCGAGGTTTCATTTGATCAGCTTATTGATATCGCTCTTCGTCTTGAAGAGGCCGATAGAGAGAGTAATGTTGAAGTTGTGAGTGCAAAATAGAACTTCAACGACAACATGAAGAGGCCAATTAAATTCAAAGGTCCCTTTCCCAACAAGAAGGGAAGGCAAGAAACCCCGGTAGCAAAAGCCCCTACCTCTAGTCGTGGACAATGCTACAATTGTGGTTCCGCAGACCACTATGCAAGGGAGTGTCCGAAACCTCTTTATTGTCGCTATTGCAAAAATTCGGGTCACCATATAACTGCATGTCCCGTACTTCAAAGTAGGAAGGAGGGAAAGCTCAATGTAGTGCAAGCTCCTAGCAACTCTTCTCTTGGTCAAGGTATTTTACATTCAATCCTTGATGCTATTGTTTTATTTCATAATCTTCCTATTTGAGTTATTTTTGATATGGGTTCATCTCATTATTTTTATATCAAAAGAACTTTTCGATTCTTTTTCTTTAAACATTTCTGGGCTTGATGACTTCTTTGAGGATTGCGAATCCGGATTGGTGGATCCGCAACACTCAATTTGCTTTTTATTGATGTCGAAATTATTTTATGTGATTTTTCTTTCCGAGGCAATTTTTACTTATGCTTCAGAATGGAATTTTGTAAGGATTGGCTTAATTATTATGAAGCCATATCCTTTGTCCCGTGTGGACTACTCATCTTCGACATTTTCAATCTGTTAAGTAGATTTCTGTTTTCCCTTTGTGATTTTGATTCCAATTTGATGGCATCATTTTATTCTTTAAGCTCACATGATGAGGAAAGTGTTATTTCTCTCATTCATGAAGTTTGAGAATTTTCTGGTATTTTTTAGTTTGTCTTAGGATTATCACCTAAGCAATCTTTTGAGTGGTGTTAAGGTCTTTTTAGCTCGACCTTGCCACCGATTTTCATTGGCTACGAGTTGCGGGAGTTAGCATTCCATTTACCGCATTCCGCACTCATTATGAAACTTATGAATGACTTATTATGTCATTCAGGTTGTCCAGCTTAGTTCATCCAATTTATGAATCGAGTATTCTATGATCTCGATGACTCCATTCTTGTATATATATTGATTTTTGATGAAAACAGCAATTTAAAATTTTGCAAATCTTTTTCATAAGATTTATTTATAAGTACAATTTGATTCCGCTCTTAAGCGAGCAAAGAATATCCTTAAAGGTTTTTAAGAACATGTTTATCATATAGAAGATGATTTTGTGATTGTATTGCCCATTGAGTGCTCTAAGAATTCTGGTCGATGCGCTTGATCAACGTTATCGATAGGAATTTCCTAAATGCTTTGATGAGACAGTCAGACACAATATATTGACTTGTAAAAATGTAAATTTTTCTAGGAAGATTATTACATAAAGATAAATGTAATTTTGAAAATTTTAGCTTTTCGGGAAAGAAGATTATTTAAAAGAAATTCTTTCTTTTCGATACTCTTATTCTTGTGATTCCCGAAGGGAACCAAGACCTTATCTTTTGTATCAATGCTAATCGTATTGGTTTAGATGTCGTTCCCTTGCAAAAGAGAACGTGTTATCACTTATGTTTCTAAATCATTAAAGCCTATCGAGACTAGATACGCCACTCATGATCTAGTGCTCGCGGCTATTGTTTTCGCTCTTTGTATTTAGCATCATTATTTTTGGGTGGGGAATTTTGTTCTCCTCACCGATCATAATTTTTGGAATGTTTATTTTCTCATAAGGAACTTAGTGTTGGCTCGAGTTCCTTGCGTCTTATGAGCTTGATGTTCTTTTTATTCCCGAAGGGGGGATCGTGTTGCCAATGCACTTAGTTGTAAGCAACAAGTGATTGTTTCTTTGTTGGTGTCCGAATGGAATGATCTTTTTACCATGTTCATCGGACATTTCATTGTGCTTCATTTTGTTGAGCATTGGTTCATTTGACGTATTGTTGTACCACGTCGGTGTCCCGAATCATTTGAGCTTAGGAATTCTCTGAGCAAACAAGTTCGGGCTTATCCTTTCGTGCTCTTCATGGTGAACTTTTTATTTCTGATATTCTTTTGTGTTGGTATGCTTTTATGGTTGTTACTCTTTATTTTCTTCTTAAGAATTGTGAGGACGCAATTTCTTTAAGGAGGGGAGTCTGTAACAACCCGCATATTTATCGATTGTATATTTAAATATTTTATTTAAATATAACATCGTTCGTCGGATTATAGTCCAAAAAGCTACTTTTTGCAAACAGTCAAATTGAGACTCGAGACCACTTCCATTGAGTCCAAAATGGCGTTTGCGACTTTTTTGAGTATAAGCTTCGATATGTTTGGAGTAAGTCGAATTTGGCTTCTTTTTCTATTGGGATTTGGGTTTGGGTTCAACCCAATGTTCTATCTTTATACCCTAGCTCAGCCCCCTCCTCTACATTCACTCATCTTCGTTTCTAAAACTCAAGCTTCAACTGAAAATGGTGGAAAGGAAAGGGAATTAGAAATTCCAAGCCCTAGTTCATTTGCAAAATCCAAATTCTTGCTCCAAAATCAAAGAGAAGCCAATGGTAAGCCTCCTCTTCATCTTCTCCAACTCTTTCTTCCTTGTATTTCAGAAATTCCTAAACCTAAATTTGGGAAATGCTTGTTTTGATCTAGATTGAAGCTTGTAGAGTTGAAGTGGAGAACGGTTGGCCTTCTCTTTGCAATTGAGCTCCTTCTTCTTTGTTTTTGAGTTAAAAGGTGAGATTTTTATCCCACATCTATGTGTATATCTATCTTTGTTGTTAGGTATGAATTCCTAACACTTATTGATGTTCATTTGCTTTTATATGAATTGGTTTTGAGAATATTCCAATTTTTATTGTTTTTGAAGTCAAATCTCTTAAAATCATAGCTTTGATGTTTGAACATGCTTTCAGTGGTGTTTCGGAGAGTCTATAAGGCTGGGTCGTCGCTTGGCATAAATCCATAGTCTTCGTCGCTCGTCCGATCGCTTCCGTTTGGATTTTCGCCCATTTTTGGGCAAGGCTGATTTTTGCCTACCAGGAAATTTCAGACGTCTGGATTCAAATTCAGACGTCTGGTTGAAAAATCCAAACATCTGGAATTGGTCCCTGGAAAACGCAAAAAGACAGAGACAAAATTCAGACGTCTGGAAATCCATCCAGACGTCTGGTTAGGGGTTCAAACGTCTGGTTTGAAATTTCAGACGTCTGAAATGTGCAGTTTTGCCTATTTTGGGCCAGAACTTAGGGCCAGACGTCTGGATCAATCCCCCAGACGTCTGGAACTGTTCTCATAGCCTATTTTGGGCTGTTTTGAGTTGAATTTCCATTGTTTATCGATTTTTGTTGATCCGACTTATTGTCATCAATTATTATCGACTTTGATGACCTTTTCTTCGGGATTTTTGGAACGTCCATTTTGATGGATTTGGTATCGATTTCTTTGGATTTTATTCACGTCTTCGAATGTGAATTTTTTATGATTGATTGTTTCTACAATCATTTCTATGATTTGTCACTTCTAAATACAAAGGTTTCTATACTAGTAGTAAATATTCAAACTCTTTTACAAAGATGATTTCAACTCTATTTTTAATACAAAGCTCCTTCATAAAACTGTTTTCTAATCTATTAGTATATATAAACCTTTACCTCATTCGTATGAGAAAATATAATTAAACGGCTTAGCAAAACAAGTGGTATGAAACGCTTGCGTTTACTTCGTCGGTTAATTTTTGGACTTGTTCGATTGAATCTCTTGTGACAATTTTCTAGTGGAGATCTACAATTTGTTCGTAAATATTTAAGTTAAGCAAGTGGTTATGGGACATGTAGCTAAACTCATATATTTACTAGCTTAGTGTAATTGACACTTCTTGATGATCGATGATGATCATTTTATGGTTTAGACTAGCAATGTGCGATGTCTCTTTGTCCACGTGGAGGACTGTTCCTCGTTTTATTGAGCTTCGTCTCACTTCTCACATGGGTCGTATCTATTTAGGTGCGTCGATGTTTATTTCTCGCATTGGTCGTACCTATTTAGGTGCGTCGATGTTTATTTACTTCGTGGAGCAATCGGCTCAATAAGTCGGGGCATGGGGTGTATCTATTTAGGTGCGTCGATGTTCGTCTATGCATGGGTCGTATCTTTCTAGGTGCGTCGATGTTCGACTTTGCATGGGGTGTATCTTTCTAGGTGCATCAAAGTTAGACATTACATGGGACATATCTTTCTAGGTGCGTCGATGTTTATTTATGCATGGGGCGTATCTTTCTAGGTGCGTCGATGCTAGATCATGGGGTGTATCTTTCTAGGTGCGTCGATGTTCGACTTTGCATGGGGTACATCTTTCTAGGTGTATCGATGCTAGAGCATGGGGCGTATCTTTCTAGGTGCGTCGATGTTCGACTTTGCATGGGGTACATCTTTCTATGTGTATCGATGCTAGACTTTACATGGGGCGTATCTTTCTAGGTGCGTCGATGTTCAGTTTATGGGATTGGCCATCCTATTTCTTGTGATTTCTATATTTCTAATTGTTGATTTCTGGAATTTATGTTTCACCAGCATTTACAATGGGCATTGATATGTATGTCATTATTTGTGGCTTGGTGAATTAAATTAAGAATATGACGTTCTTTTCTGTGTTTTGAGATTCTTGAGATATTGTATGACTTTCGTGGGTTTTCTAATGTATACTTACCTTAGTATGACATCTTTTTGTTATCATACGTTTTATTATTATATCTCTTCTTATATCTCATTTTATCTGATAATTATAGCTAGACTGATCCGTTTATTATTTTCTTCTTAAAATAATACTCGGGTCAGACTGAGATTTTACAGGTGCTTCCTCATGACTTCCTATCTGGAACCATCATCTGACTTTTGGCTAACTACTCTAGTTTAGTAGTTTTTGTTGTATACATTTGAGATTAGACTCCTTGATGTATACATATCTATTTTCTTGCACTTGTATCTATTCTTTCATGTTATGGTGGATCTTATTTGACCACTACTCTGATGTACACTTTCATGTGTTATATTCATATCTATTTCCGCCTTTGTGATATGAATTGTCTGTGACTGATTTGTGTTATGTTTATTTCTATATTTGTTTCCGAAGTCCATATAGCCACTGTGTAGTAGCTTTGAGTTTGTATCGGCATGTCGGGTTTCCTCTTGAGATGAAAAGTTATATTCTTATCTGGCATATCGGTACTCGCACAAAGCAATTATACAGATGGTCGCTCCTCAACAGCCTTATTCTCCGTGCTAGTTGACGGCATTACCCCGTAGTGTCCTTGGCTAGCGTGGGTATAGAGGTGGGGCGTCACAGGATTCCATACAGTGACTGGGCTACTGGGGTACCGCCCACCATAGTGCATCTCTAGATAACACACCGAGATCCTCACCTAGATTCCCTGCCAACACAGGAGTGACCTACCCCTCGCTCGATAGTACCGAATATTTCACCATCATCGTTGGGATTAGCAACCGTACCAAAGCATATAAAAATGGGTCAAAAATTGATCCTAGATTTGGCGATGACATACCCTAATGGGTGCGACTCATATGACCCTACTGCATCTCCCATATTTTATTCATTCCCAGTTGATGAGGCCTGAGGCTATGTCTTTACCTTTTTGAATAGCAATCCCACTTAGAATACTAACATTGCCTTCCAGGCAGCAATGCAGTGCCAGCATTCATCCATCCAAGTTGTCCAAGGTAAGGACAAACCGAAGGCACTACTTCTACTACATCCATTTTGGAATAATCCTCAGGATTAATAGCAAGCAACCTTTTCACTTCAATGGCTCCATCTTCAGTTCCATACTCTTCAAGATGTCTTCATTTCGAAATGCTTGAGTTGGGTCGAAGTGGTTTTCAGATAACATATCCGATCCTGGTCTCTTTGAAACAACTTTTGTTAATTTTTGATAAACTCCACCCCGGTTCTTTAGAAAATAAACAGACAAAAGATAAGAGTGGAGTTCACCTCCTAACTATTTGTCGATGGATTTCCTTATCATTTACCCTTGGAAAATGAAATCAGATTTATATGCATAGTACAACATCATTGGGGATGACCGTGCCATATAATTCACGTGTTTCCCTTAGATATTTCCAAAATTACATCATGGTCCAAATTTTTGACAGTCAGTTATTTAACTAACATGGATTTAATTCCACATGGGATCCACTAAGCCTTTATTAATTAATCCTAATTAATTAAAATCACTTTATAAACATTCGGTCAAAAGATCTTTTACAAAACACTATTTCCAAAACCCCTTACATCCCTTTTATACTTGGAAAACATTAATATACTTATCTCAATGATATAAGATATTACCAAAATTTATTAGAGATTTCCTCTCTTCACATTCCATATTAAATGACCAAGCAAATTCCATTTAAAACATTTCTTCCTATAAAAAACAACCCACTTGACCTTTACAAAAAGTTTCCTTTCTAAAAGTTCACCTCATAATTAAAAGTACCTTTACAATCTATAAAATCATTTATAAATCATTTTCCTATTTTTAATATGCTTTTGATAAACCTTCTTAAAGAATAATCCTTTACAAATATCATTTCCAAAACATATTTTGAAAATCACTTTATATAAGCCCTTTTATCTAGTAAAGCCCATTTTATAAACACGTTATTATTTATAAATACCTTTCTTAAACAATTACATAACTTGAAATCATTTATAAACTTTAAACCTTAAAATTGATTAAAGAATTAAAGTTAATTCAAAATCATACTTTATAAGTTTAAAAAGAGGCTTAGCAATCCCAATGGTACCGATTAAAGTTACCATTTAATTTCAGTTTCACTTTCAAGTCATTCAACAATTTATTTACATAAGTCAACAAATATGCAAAACATTTCATATCCAAATCAGGAAAAACATGTCAATATAAACTAACTGGCATATACATGTCCAAATAACACAATAGCAGGATGGTGATTTGTCCTTCTAAATAAACGTCTAGCAATCAAACAATTAACTTATAATAAAACAAGGATTTATTCTGTTAATACATATGTCCATACAGTCAAACAACCAACCTATAGCAGAACGGGGATTTATTCTGCTAATTTATGTCCACAACAATCAACTATTTACATGACTAATTAATATATGTTGGCGACTTATTGGTATTGACACTTGAATTCCTTATGTTCAACACTATCCTTTGTAAAAGAAAGTTCCCTTTTAAACAAATTGATTCTTGGAAAAACAAAGTGATTTTAAACATGAACCTCTTTTAAAATAATTAATTACAAATTAAACCCTTTATTAAATCATAATTAATCTTAGTTAAATCTTTATTAAATTTGAACTTATTTAATTATAAATTAATAAATAATTAAACCTTTAATAACTAAATAAACAAAAATTAACTATTATATAAATAATTTAAACCCTAATTTTTCCTTTATTAATTATTAAATGATAATTTAAACCTTCTTTAGTAATTAACTATTAATTGATCTCATTTAATTAAGTAAATAAATCTTTAATTAAACTTAAATAATAAATTAAACCTTAAATAAATAATTTACTATAAATTAAAGCCTTAATTAATTAAAAATAAGTTAAATAATTTATTTATTTATTTAAATAATTAAACTTATACTTAATTATTAATTAATTAAAAATAAATCATATACTTCAATTATATTTAATTAAAAATTTAATCTTACTTAATTAAAAATTAATTAAAATTAATCTTATCTTTAAAAGATAATTAATTAATAACTAATCTTTAATTAATTATAAGTAATAAACCCTTTTTAATCTTAGTTATTAATTATTCAGATTTAATTAATAAAAATTTAATCATTAAAAACTTAATTAACTTTATAAAACATCATTATTAAGTTTATAAAACAATTTTAAAACACTTTAAGTTAATAAAACGAAAATTTTCAAAAATCGGATTTTTAAGCGAAACTGAATCCATAGCGATAATCGCTATGAGTACCCGTAATTTAGAACTTGTTTTAAAATCCAACACTCTTTGAACCCTTTACCTTTAACTTTCCAAAAGGTTTATAACCAAATTGGAAACTAAATCAAAGTTCAAAACGTGAAAAAAACTTTCAAAATTCTTTTTAAGTAAACTAGTTTTTAACCCACGGAATTCTAGGTCGCACACATACAAATTCAAGCGCTAAACTTCCCCTAACCTATATTCATGTTTTACACATTACAACATACTCAAAGTTGAATACCACATAATATCCAAGTTACATACAACATAATACTCAAAGCCACATACAATATCGTACTCACATCCAAAATTTCCAAATAATGTTACTACAACATCATCTCATATCAACAACACTATAACAACCAAGACATATAATAAACCAAACAATTCAACATATATCATTCTAGAATATATTTAACATATAAAATTTTAAAAGTTTAAAACTTTTAAATTTGAAAAAAAAATAGTTTTACTCACCAAAACCTTTTAGAACTTGAAATGTTTTAGACTTGCAAAGCTTGGAAATCACAAAAATCCACTCGAAAATAGATCATATGCTCACTGAATTTTAGTCATGTTACTCTCAAAATTTTGACAAGTAGTAATTTGGAAATTCTTTTTTCTACAATTAAAAAAAGAATCACTCAATTTCGATTTGTTTTGAGAGAGATACGGTCAATAGAAGGAGTGGTATTTTCGGCCTTGATAATATGGGTCCGAAAATGAGTCAGAAAGATATGCATTTTTGACCTAATAATATTCGAAATTTGGAAAAGTGGTTTGGATGAAAGTTGTAGCCACTAGAATTATATATGGTTTGTAAAAAATAAAATCCTGATTGTGAGTATTGTGGAGGAAGTTATGGCCGAATGAAGTGGAAGAAAAAAAATAAAGAAGGAGAAGTTAAAAACTAAGTTTTAAAAACATTTGAAAAGAAGCAAATTTCAAATTTGAATTCTTAGAATTCTAAAGGGAAGTCGTTAAGGAGTTTTGTTCTTAAGGAGGTAGAAGATAGGGCTTTTGAAAAAAAAAAGAAATGAAAATGGAAGAAAGAATTTGTTTTTATATAAAATGAAATATTGAAAATTACTAAACTACCATTGTCCCTTTACCCTCGTCCTCCTTGCGCCACTTCACCATGCTATGTCTCCACCTTCTAAATCAAAGCCAACATGCCATAAACATGAAAAGATGGCTAATATACTCATGTCCCCCTTCAAGTTTCCAATATGTCACATCTTGTCTCCTTGATGTGACATTTTGTATTTATTTTCTAAACTTAATTAACTTAAGTATATTTACATATATATTATCCTAAACCTTATTTTATCTTAAATAAATGTTTACAAATATTTAAATGTTGTTTCCAAATATAAACTAGGGTCATAACATTTCAAGCAACTTTTATACGATGAAACGTCGAAAATTCAGAAAACAATTTCCAGTCACATTTTCTATTTTCCATCGAACTAAATATTTTTTGCAAACAAAATTTAAAAAATATTTCACCATCCTTATTTATCATTTAAAAGAGTTTATTTTCATTATAAAACCTAAATATTGAATATTTAAAATTAATTAAATATTCGCAAATCAAAGTAGTGAAATTCCAGGTCGTTACATATAGTACTATTTCACTATTCATTTCTACTTTTTTTAATACTTAGTAATGTATCCATATTCTTATCCCAAATGGTATAATAATGTTCATAGATCTTGAATAAGATTTCACATTTTCAAAAGTACAATTAAATGGGTTAAAAACAAATTTCATTAAAACATTGTTACTACAAACCCAAAACCATTTTACACCTAGTATTTTCTTTAATATACTATTTTTAAAGATCTAAGTATACTTATCAACAAGGTAGAATACTTTTAAGTTAACTTTACAAAACTATTTCCAAACTACCTTTATTCTTATTATAAAATACTTAGCTTACGTTTTCAAACTCATATATTACTTATATATTTGTAAAAATACTAAAAAAATTAAAAAGATATTAATGTTACATAAGCTTTTTAATATATTAATAAAATAATTAGTTTATTTTCTAAAAGTTACATATAAATAAAAATACTTTAAAATACTTAATAATTATTGTTTAAATATTTATTTAAAATATTACTAAAAAATAACTATTTTATAATTTATTTAAAAACTTCAAAAAGCATGTTTTCTTTTATTTAAAAATAAACCTAATACTTTGATAATTCATAATTAATTATTAAAAATAAATTTAATTTCAAATCACTTTTAAAATACTCTAATATAAGTTAGAAAACGTCACTAAAAAGATTGAAGAAAATACTTAAGTTGATGGTTATTTTTAACAATTAAAGTTCAAAGCAAAAACCACAGCATTTCCAGAATGCCGTAAAAAGGGCTTAAAGATACTACAACTGCAAAAAAAATCCTATCGTTCAATGTTGTAACAGGCCATGAACTAGGATATCTTTATATACTTGAAAGTTTTGTCATTTTTCGTTATGCTAATAATCTTTTTAAGTCCAATATTTTTGCAATAATCAATACAATCCACCTACATCACAACCATGGCGAGAAACCCCTAGGGATCTCTTTATAAATTATTATAGAAAATGCCGAACATAAGGCATTTCTAATTGCTTCTATAGCGATTAGTCGCTGCAAAACCGTTTCAATACTCAAGTCTGATTGAATCAAATTCAAACAAACCTTATGTGCTTCATGTCAAGGCTATGCAACAAGTCATAGGAAGTCATACAAGTCCAATCACATCAATTAAATATGCCATTTGTTTTCCAAAGCAAAAATCATAAAAGTTATAGCATTAATATATAGTCAAGCATATACTATAATATAAACAAGCATTATATACACTTTATATACATTAAATGGTGATTTTGCTCACCCAAAACCAAGTGAAACACAAGCACAAACACCAAAGAACATAGAACCACTTCCTAACACCACTCAAACCCCAAAGCTTCCACCTTTGCTTCCAAAAATGAGCTCAGCCTTTTCCTATACCCCATTATTGCTCACGGCCTCAAAGTGTTCCCCCCTTATGCCTCCTTTCTTCTACTCTAAATTTGCCGTTCTTGCTTCCTATGATGATTTAGGCCTATAAATAAAGTTTAATGAAGTTACTTTGATATTTGAGATAGTTTATTTGTAAAGAGAAGAAGATGAAGAGTATAGTTTTCTATGTAAATGAATTAGCAACAAATTTTCTAAGCCTTAAGATATTTATACAGACTTTGCCAAGGGGTTGCCATCCACCTTCTACCTCCTATTTCTAGTTAAAATACATCCCCCGTCACATGCCTTGCTTTACACCTCATCCCTTCATAAATATCTTCCAACAAATATCTAAAACACTATTCATCAAAATATCTTCTCCTTAAACCATTTGTTAATCTCTTGTTACTATTCACATTTAGTGACGCAGCTGATTAAACAAAACAAGATAGATCGATGAACGTAGCAATCAGTGGATTGATGAATACTGAAATGCCCAAATTCGTTGATCCGAAGATACCGAATTTTAGCTATCTACGTCACGTTGATCGATCACGATACCGTGAAAGTAGATCTTCAATTCTTCGAGCGTTGATCAAGCGCACTTGATACCGCGAATTGGCTTCACGATCGTTGAATCGAGCGCACTCGATTGACCGAAGGTGGAGATAGGAGATCACACTCGACTACCAATTGGATGAAAGCACAAAGCTAACAAAGGAAATTTTATTTCAAAATCAACAACCGTTTACAAATGACATAACTCCCTATTTATAGGGTTACAACAAAACACACCCTTAAGAAAATTACAACACAACACAATCACATAGGTCGTACGCGACCTAAGAAATTACAAAAACATCACAACACTTACAACACTTATAGCATACGACTTAAGATAGTACACGACTTAAGATAGGTCGTTAACAACCTAAACTAAACTTCGTGACCTAAAGAATGTTATAGCTCGTGAACTTCTGGAAATCGCATAAGGCAGTTGGCGACCTACAATAAAGTCTGGAGCGATAATTCGCGACTTAAGGTTGGATTATTGGCGACCTAGGGCTTGTGAACTTGCGGCATAGTCTCGCTCACGACTTGGAGAGATGGATTTAGGTCGTGGAGAGGGGTTTAGGTCGCTGAAGTTAGGTCGTGGTGGAATTAGGTCGTGTGGTGGAGTTAGGTCGCGTGGTGGAGTTAGGTCGCGTGGAAGGTCAGCTCGCGGAAATGTAGATAAGTCGCGGAGCATTGGCGATCGGTCGGTGATGGAATTAGGTCGTGGGGATGGTATCGCGGAGGAAGTTAGGTCGCAGAATGGCATTGTGGTGGATTTTATCTCGCGGGAATTAGGTCGGAGAGGATTTAGGTCGTTGGAGCTGGAGTTAGGTCATTGCCGAGCTTCGTTAGGTCGTTCGACTTCGCCAATTAAGGTATGCACTGCATCATCCTCCCCAGGTTGAGAAAAATTCGTTCTCGAATTTAAAAGTTCCTCCCCATTGGATTGTTCATCTCCATAATAAGGTATAAGATGTTTAACATTAAACACGTCAGAAGTATAGACATCCTCTGGCAGCTTCAACTTATAAGCATTTTCATTGATCCGTTTTATAATTTCTACTGGACCAATCTTTCGGGCTTTCAACTTGTTATAAGCACCCACTAGAAAACGATCCTTCGTTAACACCGCATACACCCAATCACCCTCGTTGAACTCCACACTTCTTCTCTTTTTATCTGCAGCTTGTTTATACTTCTCATTTGTCTTCTCCAAATGTCCTGAACGATTCTATGACAATCTTTCAACTCATCAACGAAATCTGACGCCCGTTTAATCACTCCTTTCGGTTGTGGTACTACCGTTAAATCCAACGGCCCCTTTGGAAAGCTTGAATATACAACTTGAAATGGACTGTAACCAGTGCTTCGGTTAACAGCATGATTATGAGCAAACTCTGCCTGACACAACTTTAAGTCCCAACTCTTCAAATTGTCTTGTACAAGACATCGCAACAAGTTTCCCAACGATCTATTTACCACCTCCGTTTGCCCATCTGTTTGAGGATGATAAGCACTACTGAATTTCAACTTCGTTCCCACCATCTTCCACAAACTCAGCCAAAAATGACTTAGAAATCGCGTATCCCGGTCAGAAACAATGGATTCAGGTAGCCCATGTAGTCGATACACTTCTTAAAAGAACAGTTGAGCAACACAGATGGCATCAGTGGTCTTTTTATAGGCTATAAAATGTGCCATTTTCGAAAACCTGTCCACTACAACATATACTGAATCATTACCTCGCTGAGTTCTTGGCAATCCCAAAACAAAATCCATGCTGATATCAACCCACGGTTTAGTAGGCACAGGTAACGGCATATATAATCCTGCGTTTGTAGCGGTTCCCTTCGACACTTGACAGATATGACATCGTTCCACAAATCTCTCAACCTCTTTTCTCATCGATGGCCAAAAGTAAGATTGGGAAATCAACTGTAATGTACGGTCTCTTCCCACATGACCTTCTTCATGTAGCTCCTTTACAATCTTCATTCTCAAAATACAATCAGGTATGCACAATCGATTTCCTTTGAACAGAAAACCATCTATCATCATAAACTCATCTGTCTCTCCCTCCTTGACTTTATCAACAAACTTTGCAAAGTGAGGATCATCAACAAATAACTCTGGTAACACATCAAACCCGGTCACTTCAACTTTCATCGTAGTTAACAAATGATTCCTTCGGCTCAAAGCATCAGCCACATGATTCGTCACTCCTGACTTGTGTTTGACAACAAAAGTAAACTGTTGTAAATAAGCAACCCACGAAGCATGCCTTGCTGAAATTTTGTCTTGCCCCTGCAGATGTTTCAACGCCTCATGATCAGTGTACAACACAAACTCCTTGTGAAATAAGTAATGTCTCCAATGTTTAATCGCTTGTACAACAGCATAAAATTCCACATCATATGTACTATATCTCATCTTCGCTCCTGATAACTTCTCACTAAAATATGCAATCGGACGTCCCCTCTGACTCAACACTCCCCCAATTCCAACCTTTGACGCATCAGTGTGTAGCTCAAACAACAACTGAAAATCTGGTAATACTAGAATTGGTGCAGACGTCAGCAACTCCTTGATCTTCCCAAAAGCATCTCCTGCTTCCTCTGACCATGAAAACTGTTTACCCTTCATACAATCTGTAATAGGCGCCATCACACTACTAAAGTGTGGAATAAATCTTCTATAAAATGAAGCCAACCCATGAAAACTCCGAACCTCTGTTATCGTCTTGGGCTGTGGCCAATCTCTAATCGCCTCTACTTTACTCCGATCCACCTGTATCCCTTCCTCTGATACAACATACCCTAGAAATAAAACACTATGCGTCATGAACACGCATTTCTTCGTTGTAGCATAAAATTGTTCTTGTCGCAGTACCATCAGCACTTCTCTCAGATGATTCAAATGTTCCTCTGGATTTCCACTATATATCAGAATATCATCGAAATACACCACCACAAATTTCCTAATAAAAGGTCTAAAAACCCGATTCATCACCCTCATGAACGTACTTGGCGCATTTGAAAGTCCAAATGGCATTACCAACCATTCATACAACCCCTCTCGCGTCTTGAACGTTGTTTTCCATTCATCTCCTGGTCTAATTCGAATTTGATGATATCCGCTCTTTAAATCAATCTTCGAAAAGATAGTAGCTCCGCTCAGCTGATCTAACAAATCATCCAATCTGGGCATCGGAAATCTATATCTCACAGTAATCTTATTCAATGCTCGACTGTCAGTGCACATTCTCCACGTCCCGTCCTTCTTCGGTACTAACAAAGCTGGCACAGCACACGGACTCAAGCTTTCCTGCACACGCCCTTGTTCAAGCAATTCTTCCACTTGCCTCCTCAATTCTTCATGTTCCTTCGGACTCATTCGATAATGTGGTCTATGTGGCAACATTGCTCCCGGAACAAGATCAATTTGATGTTGAATGTCTCTCAGTGGCGGTAACTCCTTTGGTAACTCCTCTGGAAATACATCCTCAAATTCTTTCAATACTGGTTTCACTTCTTCTGGAATTTCAACCTCTTCACTGCTCTCACGCCCAATTAACAATAATACTTCTAGCTCTTCCTCAACCTCCTTAACAAACTCCTTCAAAGATAATAAAGTTTTTAGCTCTTCAATCTCCTCCAGTTTGTTTTCTTCTTGTTGTCGCTTCTTAGGAACCAAAGTGATTTTTGTACCTTCAAACATGAAACTATAACTGTTGTTTCACCCATCATGTTGCACCGCCCTATCATATTTCCACGGTCTCCCCAGCAACAAATGACAGACATCTATATCTACAACATCGCACCAAATTTCATCTTTGTATTTCTTCCCAATCGAAAATTTAACACAAGCCCTTCGTCCAACTTTCACCTCACCACCCTTCCTTAACCATGCTAACTTGTACGGTTTAGGATGTTTCTTAGTTTTTAACTCCAACTTCTTCACCGCTTCTGTAGAGATAATATTGTCACAACTTCCAGCATCAATAACAAACTTGCAAACTCTTCCTAGAATAGTGCATGTAGACTGAAAAATGTTATTCCTCAACCAACTACTTTCCTCCTCTTGCTTTGGGGTCAAACAACTTCTCCTCATCATCAATGAATACCCTTCATCTCCCAACAACAAGTCTTCCTCCTCCACTGGTAATGAATTAGAACATTCAGCTTCTTCCTCCTCATCCTCAGCTTCCACAACCATCACTCGCTTCTTAGGCTTTGGACACTCATTGCTTTTATGACCCATCTCCTGGCAATTGTAGCATTTGAAACCATTGTTAACCTTCGCCTTCTCAACCTCCTTCACCATTGGCTTATTGACAGACTTAGGAACATTAGGACTTCCACTAACACTCTTCACTTGATTGTTGGAATTAGTAAACACACCACCACCTCGTCGTCCCTGTTTCTCCCAAGCCAACGCTTTCTGGTGTGCTTCCGCTACAGATCTGGGATCAAACATATTTACCATGTCTTGAATCTGCATACGCAATCCTCCAAAAAAATCTAGCTGTTAATTGTTCCTCTGTCTCCATGATATCGTTCCTTGCAATCAGTTGATAGAATTCATCAGCATAGTCATTAACAGACTTCATTCCTTGCCTCAAGTTTTGCAGCCTCTGATACATAAGCGATTGATAATTATAAGGTAAGAATGTGGCTTTCATCATTTTCCTCATCTTTTCCCATGATTCAACCTTTGACTTCCCTATCTGTTCACGTGTAAGTTTGGTTTGCTGCCACCATGCCAAAGCTCTACCCCTCAACCTTGTAGCAACCAACTTCACTCTACGATGTTCTGGAACTTCCTTGAAGTCAAAAATCTCCTCCACATTAGACAACCAATCCAAAAACTCCTCAGCTTGCATACCACCTTTGAATTCTGGAATTTCAGTCTTCATCCCAGATTCCCACTTGTGATCGTACTCCGACTGATTTCTTCCTTGTCCACGTCCTCGTCCATGAACACTACCACCATCATACTCTTCTTCACAATCCGATGTATATCGATGTCGATCCTGACCACCAACATCTCTACCACCACCATTTCTTCCACCAACATTCCTACGATCTACATTTCTCCGATCTCGATCAGTCACATTTCTATCACGACTTCGATCATCAACATTTCTATCACAATCTCGATCCACGCTTCTATGATCACTATCAACACTTCTCTCTCGATTTGAATGTGGTGAAACTCTACTTCTCCCATGGCTCGATTCAGGTGATACCCTTCTCTGATTTTGACTCATCTCCAACGTCATTCTCTCTAATAGACCAATCCCTTCATTAATCTTCTCATTAAAGTTTTCGTTAATTCTTTGCTCCATCTCATCGACTTCTTCACTCCCATATAAAGCATCAATGTTGCAATAACGGTTAGCTCTTCTCGGAGGCATGATCACTCTTCAACAAATTCCAACAAAAACTTCACTTCGATCTAAAAATCTTCAAATCAAAACTACCCACTTGTTGAAAACTTCAAAAATCTCCAAACGAACAAATCTCTTCAAAATCTCGATAACCCACTTCTCCAAATGATGTAACTCTCGCACAACTCCAAAAATCTACGCAAACTCCTTGCGCTCTAGCTCTGATACCAAACTGACGCAGCGGATTAAACAAAACAAGATAGATCGATGAACGTAGCAATCGGTGGATTGATGAATACTAAAATGCCCAAATTCGTTGATCCGAAGATACCGAATTTTAGCTATCTACGTCACGTTGATCGATCACGATACCGTGAAAGTAGATCTTCAATTCTTCGAGCGTTGATCAAGCGCACTTGATACCGCGAATTGGCTTCATGATCGTTGAATCGAGCGCACTCGATTGACCGAAGGTGGAGATAGGAGATCACACTCGACTACCAATTGGATGAAAGCACAAAGCTAACAAAGAAATTTTATTTCAAAATCAACAACCGTTTACAAATGACATAACTCCATATTTATAGGGTTACAACAAAACACACCCTTAAGAAAATTACAACACAACACAATCACATAGGTCGTACGCGACCTAAGAAATTACAAAAACATCACAACACTTACAACACTTACAGCATACGACTTAAGATAGTACACGACTTAAGATAGGTCGTTAACGACCTAAAATAAACTTCGCCACCTAAAGAATGTTATAGCTCGTGAACTTTTGGAAATCGCATAAGGCAGTTCGCGACCTACAATAAAGTCTGGAGCGATAATTCGCGACTTAAGGTTGGATTATTGGCGACCTAGGGCTTGTGAACTTGCGGCATAGTCTCGCTCGCGACTTGGAGAGATGGAGTTAGGTCGTGGAGAGGGGTTTAGGTCGCTGGAGTTAGGTCGTGGTGGAATTAGGTCGTGTGGTGGAGTTAGGTCTCGTGGTGGAGTTAGGTCGCGTGGAAGGTTAGCTCGCGGAAATGTAGATAAGTCGCGGAGCATTGGCGATCGGTCGGTGATGGAATTGGGTCATGGGGATGGTATTGCGGAGGAAGTTAGGTCGCGGAATGGCATTGTGGTGGAGTTTAGCTCGCGGGGATTAGGTCGGAGAGGATTTAGGTCGTTGGAGCTGGAGTTAGGTCGTTGCCGAGCTTCGTTAGGTCGTTCGACTTCACCAATTAAGGTATGCACTGCATCATTTAGTTAGCCATAAATATGAAAATATTTTTACTTGCTAATTAATTACACGTTAATATATTATAAAAGCAAACAAGTTCGAACAACTTTTACCTTGAAAAATAAGGGTAGGCATGATCGGTTAACCGATTCAACCGGTTAAATTTTTTGGTTAACCGCATTAAATCACGGGCACATGCAATTTATAAGAACTAATTTAAGGTAACTATACTTACATGCTTTCTATTCCTTAGTGGTGCCATTGTTTTGTGCAACAACTGGAGGTCGACATTATCTTGACGCATGGTGACTGATTTGGTCTAGAGCTTTCGATTAGTAGATAAGGACGAACACTTGAGCAAATCTAGAATTTTCGATTAGAAAATAAAGATGAGCAATGAAAAATTTAATCGGATCTAGGAGAATTAGGGGATCTAGGGTTTCTCTTGTTTTGTTTCTTTTGACTTTATCAGAGTACTCAAGTTAAAGAACAAAGAAGATAACAAGTAGGTCACAAATCAACGTATGGGTTGTAATTAAATGAGCCAATAATTGGGCAGGCTACGGTATAAAAATAAATAAATTTTTGATCGATTAACGGTTAACCGACTGACCAAAATTTGTTAACCGTTAACCTAACCGAAAATGGTCGGTTAACCATGTTTATCAGTTAAGTCGGTTTAGTAGATGTCGCTAAATCAGTTAAGTCGGTTAAATCGATTAAATGCCTACCCTTAGTGAAAAAAGATGTTTATCGATAAAACAACTTTTGATCACATTGTCGATATTTCTTCAAAGTATTTATTTTTATAAAAGAATTTCAAAAACAAGTTTCCAATCATTAGTTATTAATTAAAAGTAGGTTAATAAGGTTATTAAATAAATTTAATCGCATTAAATTCAAGATTCAAATATTTAAATAATTTAGATATTTAAATACAAATTGTTCGAAATTCTGGGTCGTTACATTCTTCGTCCCATCCCAAAGAAGACACGCTTCATGTAGCAGTTCATCTTTGTCCCTCTAGGATGAATCGTAAAACTAAACTAACGACTTTCTTCTAAGATCTCTTTCCAAATATTTCCTATATTCAGAACACATAGTATTCCTTTCTTCTTAAGCCATCTCGTTGGCTCTATCTCCAATCCTTTCAGATCATCTATTTCCACACCCATCTCTAATCGCCTAATCCATTTGGCTGATATGATTCCTCTCTCTACCTTATAGTAATTCTATCTAAAAGTGCTGGATGTACTTCCAAACTTACCAGAATCCCCGGATCTAAAAGTGCTAGACATACTATAGTCAACTCAAAGTCAAATCTCTGGCCAAAGTAGTATGGTTAATGATAAATATCATTATTGAACCAAGGATTTGTTCATGGACTAACCGATTTGAATGTGGAAAATCTTGGAATTTTGACCAAAACAAATTCCATAAATCCTAGAGTGATATAGTGTCGATGAAGAGAATTGTTGTAAATCATCATTACTAAAAGGTACTACTTGAACTTGTGACATTGGAATTTACCAATGAAATTTATAAGTGATGAATTAAGTAAAACTATCACACCACCAGCAAAGATGATAGGTGAACATTAGTATTTATATTGTTTAAATATTAATCGCTGGCTATATACACATCATGGGTCGCACAACTGAATCTATGATGTCTTTGAAACACCATTTGACTTAACTGGTTTATATTAGTTATAAATTAATTAAATTAAGAAATATTTGTGTATTAATTATTATTATTGTATTTATTGTACAAGGTGCATTTAGTAAAATAGTGTTGCCACCAGAAATGTTTGGGATACTGTTAGTAATTAATTGAGTACATGTTAATAGTTATATTTGTACATATCAATATACAATATCGGTATGCATTAATCCAATTCAAATAATATTAATTGTTGTTGGTTTTAAAGTATTTAACGGTCCATTATAACTCGATAAACGACCATCCATGGGGATGCAAAGGAGGCAGTCCTAGTTTGACTTAATAGGAGAGAATTTTGTGTGAGATATTTTCTCAAATTCTTCCTATAGAAGTAAGCCAAGACTTCGTTATTTAGATATTTTTATGCCTTCTCTCTTCTTCTCTTCCGGTCGCAAATATGCCCTCCCATCTCCATCATTTTCTTACTTCAAACACATCCATTCAATAAAATATAATTAAATCCAATGTTTGTACGCTTGTCTCTTACAACAAACGGTGCAGCTCTAAGAGATCAAATGAAACTGTCTGGATCGAAGTGTGAATTATAAGCCACATCTTATTAGGTATATCTCTGGATATAATTTAATGTGTGTGTGTATGATATGAATAGTGGTGATTATATATTTTTGCTTAATTATCACCAATTATATATGTATGTCGTTGCCATGAAAATCATGTATTATTTCTCTAGGGATAGTTAATCCTTGTGTTCATTGAATAAGTTGTAATAATTTTAATTTTTAATATATATGCATCAAACACTTTCGTCTTATATATACTAAATTATACTTTTAAATATAAATGAATTTAAATCGCAAAACATATTCAAAACAATGTTTTAATTAATTCCTTTCAATATATACATATTTTAAATTGAATAACTAATGTAACTATATATATTTTATATGTTTTTATTTTCGAAGAAAATTCTTATTATTTCATGGTTGTCTTAAATACTTAATAATATTATATAATTAATTATATATATATATATATAATTTATTAAACATATTTAATGATATGTTTTCAGATTTTTAAATAAAAATAAAAATATTTTTAGTTGAATTGATATTATATATATACATATATATTATAATATATAATAGCTTATAAAATGTTTTTATTATATATTTTCTATTATAATTATTTTCAACATATATATATATATTATAATATATAAAGCCAACACTAAGATATTTAAAACTATGAATATGGATCACGGATTTAGTTTCAAATTTGAATTCTTCTTAATTATTCAAATTAGATATTTAATTGAAAATTGAAAATTTGAAATTTAAGCCGATTCAAAATTATAGGATATTTTCTAGATAATAATTTTATACCCTAAAATTATATTTGTGAATTATATACACACACACACACTATATATATATATACATACATACAAATTTAAGTTTTTGGCAAATGAGACACACACACACATATACACAAACACACAATGCCAAGTATATGCATATTAGATGTAAATCCCAACACCTGTTTATATATACATATTTAAACTATGTACACCATATTCTATATTGCACATGTACACCATACACACATGAGTACATAATGATGTACTCGTAGACTTTATACAATATATTTTAACCAAATTTATTAATCAGTTGGATCAGAAAAATTAAATAAAATATGTTTTGTTTAATAAATTAGATTGAATTTAATTCAACCTTTAGACTTCATAGCCCAATAGATCCAAATAGATTTTTTTAAATCTACATATTCCACCTATTTCCGACTTGCTTAGACCTATAATTATTCTACATTGGATTGTTCTACATATATTCCACATTGAATTTAAACCATAGATTTTATTACAAGTGGAGTACACCACATATGCTGTTCCATGTAGGGAATGTACCATGAATGTTGTTCCACATTGGGATAGCACCACGGTTGTCGTTCCACATGCGAGCTGTACTATGGATGTTGTTCTGCAAGGGGACAATACTGCATATGTTGTTTTGCATGGGAACTATACCATGGATGTTGTTTCACGTGAGGACTGTACCATGGATGTTTCGCATGCGGACTGTCCCACATATGTTGTTATATATGGGCATTGTCTCATATATGTTATTTTGCATAGGGATGTACCAAACATGGTGTGTCGCATAGGGAAGTTACCGTTTCATTTTATTTTAAAATTAATATTTATTGAAAATAATATTCAATATTTATATTATTACAAAATTTCTCCAATAATAGATATATGAAAATACCTATTCTTAAACTTGTTAAAAAATGAAACACTGAAAATCATCATTTTGCAAGTTATAAAGAAAATTGATCGATATAATAACAATACCGAACAATTAACAAGTAAGTGTACAAATGAATTTGCACTTAAAATAAATGTTTCAAGATACATTTACAACTTATAATAATAAGTGTATTGAAATTTTAAAACAAATTTTCAAAACATTTGTTTTATCAGATATTAACCACCAAACCTTCTACATCGTTCGATTTTATTTTTTTAGATAGAATAAATATTGAGACCATCTATAAATATTCTAAATGTCACACGCCATAAAGAAATGATTTTCGATTTTTTAAAATAATTTTATAAGCATTTTTAATATTTATTTCCAAAATTAGAATAAAAACAATTTAAAATCATTTTAAAATAAATTCAAAACGATAAAATTTTCATTTGAAAATCTTCATAAACTTTGAATTCAAATTAGAATATATATATTCAAAATTTCATAATATTTCAAACCCTTTTTGAATCTCTAATATGTACTTTTGTCCAACTTTGAATTTAAAAAGGTACTTAAACTCAATTTCAAAGTAAATTCTAAAACGACAAAAATTTCCAATTTGAATAATCTACATACTTTGAATCCAAAATATATAAAGTTCAATTCAAAACTTCAATAATGTGATGACCTCCTCCACCTTCGGTGCCCAAATCTCATAATAATAGTAAGCTGCAAGAGTACCCGACCGATGGAGGAAAGTAGTTAAGGTAAAAATGACCGATCAACGAAGAACCTATAATATATCTCGTAATGCATAGGAAAAAATATAATATCAACATAGTTATAAAATAAGCGAGACTATAACATAATCAAAATGATCATATCATAGTGCAGTTTAGGTTCACTAGATTATACGAAGAAGATAACATGAGTTTATACATCTAGTACGTCATAAACTCCAAATAGAAATCGCCTCTAAACACATGTAAGTGCTGATAGCTCCATAGGATTACAAACGAAATAATCATAACAACTCCATAAATATAACATATATGAGTAAGCATAAGCCTCTTATCGTCCTCTCAACTCCATACACTGTCTCATATCCGTCTCTCAATCTACTTAGTTAGGAGTACCTAAGAATATAAAAAGCAACGCAAATAACCTTAGATTAGACAACATTCTGGTGTGAGCGATCTTTTTTCTTAAAAATGGACATAGACTCAATATATTAGAGTTAGCACATAAACATGGTATATGCTAATATATGATAATAGTGGATATGCTACTCTATCTCCACATATACTAGGGTGTTAGGGAAATAGACTCAATAAAGCCTATCATTAATAAAAAACAACCACATTAATTAATCAATCAGAACTCCTATCATATTTCATATGTGAAAGCTAAGTGGGTATTCCCCTGGGGCAATTATGTAATTTGTTACATATCCTAATTCTGAAACCAATCTCGTTCAAAGTAAAGTGTGCTTTTGGTGTTTGTTTTCTATATATATAATGTCAATTTATGATATAAATAAATGGTTAAATAATCATTTAATTCATACATACATATAGAAAATCCTTAAATAAAGGGTCATATGATTGCAATCAACAAAAGTTATAACCATAAGTATTGAATCGTAAGTCAAAAATGCTTTAGTTTAAATATTCCTGGTCAAGATGTTTCAAGAAAAGGGTCAAGGACCACTATCTTAGTTGGTTGTTAGTATGGCGCTCTAAACTTAGGTACTAGAGGTCATGAGTTTGAACCCCCTGAGACATTAAAATGAGTGCTTTGCTTGCATAAAAGTACCACTCTTACTAAAAAAAGATGTTTCAAGAAAAGGATATCGATACATGCATTGAGATCAGAGCATGCAACGCTCTCTAAATGTTGGGAAATGTATTACTTATGGCTACTGAGGGTACCAAGTGGTTATGTACTTATATTTTTTTGATATCATATGTACTTGTAGTTATTAGATGAGTATAGTAAGGCTCAACCGAGAGTTTCTTATTGGTTGATAGTAACTAAACTCAAATAGAAAATCTTAGTGTGACAATGTTATGCAGTTCTTTCGACTTAAGAATATCATAGAACTTCGACGTGAACACTCTGCTTTGATTATAGTTAAATCATGACATGACAACTATCGAATGACTATAGTTGGGTCTAAGTTAAATCATATGAAGTGAAAAACTATTTAATATAGAATTTGCCAGTATTAGTTCAACTGCCATCAATTCAAAGTCAAAAGTCTCTGGCCAGGACACATCGATTAATAATAAATGTTATTACTGAACCTAGGACTTTGGGGATGGACTACATAGTTGTATATGAATATTGTTAGAGTTTCGACACGACCGAACTCTAGATATCAAAAATGATACAGTGGTGATGAAGGTAACACACATACAATATTTTGTTTCTTAAAGGTGCTACTTCAATCGATCTAAAATCTGATTTTTACTAAAAAAGATCCGTAAGCGATGAATTAATTCAAACTTTCACACCATCAGCTAAGGTGACATGCAGACGTTAATATTCGAACTGTTCAATATTAATTCATGACTAAATTCACACACAGTAGTTGCACAACTGAATCTGTGCGGTCTTCGAAATATCACCTGATTGAATTAGTTATAATGTGTTATAAATTAATTAATTAATACACAAGATATATTACTTATGAATGCTTTTAGTAGTTGGGGTTTCATTAGTAATTTTTGTAGCTTTTAGGAATTTTCTGGATGTCTTTAGTAATTTTTTTAGTTATGTGTATAAGTATTATACATACATGTATAAATATATGGTATTAGTACATATTTAAATCGATTTGAATATACAAATAAATGCACAAATAAACGCGGGACTGGTTAAATTTATGGGATGTGAAGGGCTTTCACTTTGGATTTTCAGAGTCATTAATGGTAGGTAATCTCCTAATAACCTTCTATAATTTCATCTCAAACTCCTTCAGTATGCTAGTTGGATGGAATGAAAAATGGAGTTTGTCATTCCTAACCTCTACATTTATGGCCACCACCATCGCTCCATTTTAGAAATTTAAAAGTATTCTCTTCTTCAATGGTGGTAGTTCTTCGATCCTTGCAAGATCAATATAATGGAATCAGATTCCTAGGAGACATACACATATCAAGGTACAAGAAATGACAGGCTCTCAAAAGTAATTTTATATTTTCATAGATCCATTTATGCTATGCCCAAACCCTTTTATGTGAATATATTCCCACACATATAATCTGTTTGATAAGTGTAAAACTAATAGATAATTAACTTGAATTTTATATGCAAATCAACATGTTTTAAATTATAAATCATTTGATTTAAATAAAGTTGATTTTCGACCTATGATACAATTAATAATGTAAAAACTATATTATATAAAATATTAAATAAAATTATCATACATATATCTATCATTTAAAATATAAAATATATGTTTCACCTAGATAGACAAAATCCGAATTAAGATAATTCAAAGTTTCAAATTTTGAATTTAAACAAATGAATACTTTACAACAATTTAAATATATATATATATATATATATATGTGTGTGTGTGTGTGTGTGTGTGCGTGTGTTTGTATAAATATTTTTGAAATTATATATAACATACATATGATATTATAATTTATTTACTTGTGGCAATACATCATATATATATATATATATATCTGTGTGTGTGTGTGTCATACACCTCTCTTGTTGTTATTGTATTATCTTATCATGTTGTTACACATATGCAATATACACCTTATTTTAAGAAACACAAAAACAATAAATTAGATGAACAACTAATTACGGCTTAATTATAGAAGTTTCACATGTGGAATGTGAAAGGTTTAAATGTATATGCATGTATATATTATTCACTTATCATGTTATTTTTGTTTTATATCACCATGTTATGTACTTATCACATTTTGCAATATACACCTTATATTGTAAAACACAAACACAATAAATTGGATGAAAAAGTCGTTATGATTATTAGTTGTAGAAATTTCACATATGGAAAGTGAAAGGTTTAATACTATTTACATATAACAGAAACACGTTTAAATTAAAATAAAATATTAAATTAAAATGCGGAATGAATCTAAATGCTAATTAGTTGTTCATATAGCCCATTAAGATCCACATAGGGAAAAATATATTTAAATTTACCTTATTTTATCCCCTGCTAAACGAACATGAACCAATAATGGTATTGGAGCCCAATTGGTTTATATAACTAAATTAGTCAGCAATTTAGGCAAACCACTGGGATTTACTGTCCAACGGGTATCTAAGATGGAGTGTTTAAGGCTTGGGTTTAGAGCAACCAGTGCCCTACCCTACCTAATTTCAAACCTGTTCTAATCGATATGGAACTTTTCAAAATTGGCCCAAGTGTAAGACCTAAAATTGTATTTAAGCGTTGGGTTAATTCAAAAAAATGTATCTGAATATTATAAAATATTTTAAATTCAAAAGTTAATATGAAACATCCTAAATTCAAAATGGTTTTAAATTAAAATTTAAAACATAGATGTCGTAAATGTTATAATATACATGTATAGTGTATATATGTATAAATTTTAAATTAGTTTTTGAAATGTGTTGTAACTGTTATATCATACAAATTTCCAAAATTGTTTTGGGAAATTTAAATTTGAATTTTAAACTTTTGAAATTTAAAATGGAGTCTAACTAAATTAGTTAATTAAATAAATAATTAACTTAATTATAACTTAATTAAAAGATACAAATGAATATACATATAACTATATATTATTGTTGTATGATATTTCTTAAACGTGTTTAAGAAAATAATTTGAAATGTTCAAATTTACAATGGAATTTTATTGATTTTATAATTTAAATAATAATAAAGGATTAACTAATTTTTTTAATTAATAAGATACATATATTATGTAAATTAATTATGTTATAAAAGGTTATAAATAAATTGGACTTATATGAATATATGTATAATAAAATCATGATTGTTACAATTTATATATATATATATATTATAGATTTTATAACGGATATACATGTAAATAATTATAAATGTTAGAACTGAACATATTAATTCAAAATCGCTTTGAATTAATATTTAAGATTTTGTGAACACTAGATATAATCGATTAATTAAATTGTTTAATTGGGTAATTAAAATACATATAAATCTGCGTATGTAATATAAGTATTAATTGAAACTATAATACTTATAAGTAAATTAATATTATATGTGTATGTAAGTAATATATGTAGTGGCTGAAACAAACCCAACTTAATTTTCTAGAGCAAGTATATATATATATATGGTACATATACCATGATATTAGATGTGCTAGATACTTGTAATATGTTGGTATTTTACAAAATACATTATTCCTTAAATCGATTGCACTCTTAATTATTAAAGGTTATGAATCTTAATAACGTCATCCTCTGTCATTGTATATATTAGATAGATTACTTACATACCTGTTGGTTATTGAGTAAACTCAAGCCAGTGATGCTATGTGTAGCACTATCTAGTATATCTTTAGATCGAAAAGATAAATGCTTATATTTGTAATCTATTCAACTTTTTGACCCCAAACATCGTCACTAATAAATCCATGGTATTTGTATGAGGAACGCTTAAGTGCTGGAAAGACGAATTATTAGGATGAAAATAAAAGAAAATGAAAAAGAACAAGGGATAAGGTACACAATATCAAAATCTCATAATGGAACAATCATATATAATATAAAAGATAGTATAAACTATCATTCTAAGATACAAAGTTTTTCAGAGTTACAGTAATCCGCCTGGATAGTTGTAACAACCTATCCTCACAAATGCTAATGATACAATAATAATTTAGCGAAAATAAATACTACAATAGGTAGAACTCCAACTCTTCTCCAAAAACTCCAAAGCGTCCAAAGCAAAATTTGGAAACATATATGGGACTGACCCGAGTGTTATAAGAAAATAACACCCGGATCAGTCCGATAAGCTAGCTTGAGAAACTCAAGAAATATGAGTGACATATAACAGTAACCATTGAGACCGTACGGATTCCCGAAAACCTCAAAGAAACTAACCATTCATTAAGTTTAACATATTGTGATATGATAGATAATGTTTAGAATGTAGCACTAAGTCATATCAAATAGTTGCTATGTGAATGCCACAACAATAATAGGTATGCAATCAATACCGCTAAGGCACGTTCGCATCTGGGTTGTTTTCCACGGAGACGCCTCTAGTAAACTGAAGAAGATCTCCATAACAAGGATCATAACTTCTTGTAGAGCTTCATATATCTCTAGACAAAATATACTATAAGGCAAACACAACCGGCCTAACGATGAACTGCGTGGTACTAAGTATCAACAACTCCTACGCACAACATATCGGTAAGTATCCTCTAGATATGGAGTTGATATACCTTCTTAGGTAAGCTAAACCCGAGATTATGTATCCTTCTCTGGTTTTAGTCATTTTCGATGTTGGGGCTACGTTCGGCATCTCTCACTCCTTGTGCCGTAGCCTGCTCCTCCTATTTTGCTAAAAACCTAGCCAACAGCCTCCTCCCCTTGCTTCCGGATCCAAACACACTCTCCAGACCACGCCTTACTCCTCCCTGACCACACCTGCTTCCTCATATAGCCACTTCCCTTGGCCGACCACCCTGAACCACCACACCAGCTGCCTACACACAACAGCCAAGTCAGCCGCCCCATCAACCCTCCACGACACCTCTCTTCGACCTTCCCCTGAAACCGGCCACGCAGCACCACAGAGCCGCCATCGAAACCCAGCAGCCAGACCCTCCCTTCGCTGAACAAGCACAACACCGCTTCATCGACCAAACTCCATTTGCCGCAGCAGCTCCCCACTTTCCCCTGCCTTTCCACCGAGTGCAGCAGCCTTCTTCTCCGACCACTCTAGCAGCTGAGCCCCCTAGCTTTCCACCTCATGGCAAAGCCTTCTCTTCTTGTGTATTTATAAAAAAAGGGAGAGAATATATATATATATATATAAGTGTGTGTGTGTATTTGTTTTGAGAAGCCTACACCATCTTCTTCTTTGCTCGACAATATTCCAGCTAGCTTTGCCTTGTGTGCTCGATGTCCATATTGCAGCCATTAGTTGCTTTGCTTTATCGCTGTCCAGTTGTCGATCCATGCTTATCCGTATCCATTTGGTGATTTGTCGATATCCGTGTGCGGGTCCTATTTTCTCTAGCCTCGAAAGGTGAGCGATCACTCACAATTAACATTCTTATGTTTGGTAAATTGATTTCACATGAAATGATGATTTAAATATGTTGTTAAATTTGAATTAGTTAGAAATTAAATTGTTGAATATGATATGCTAATATTTAAAATTGTTTACCTATGACACTATAACATGTTGTTAATATATTTAATTTGTTAATTATGATATACGTTGTAATGGATATGTTATGCTATTTCATGTTATTATTCTATTGTTCTCACACTGCATATTCCCTGTTAGTTTAGGAAATCCCTATGGGTTGAAATGATATATACTTGAACGATCTTATAAATTAGGGAAAATCGTTATGGGTTGAAATGATAAACCCAAGCAATTTTATTGATTTTGAATTTTGGGATTGTGGGTTGAAATGATATATACCCGTAAATATTAAATTATTGTGGATTGAAATGATAAATATCTGTATCACTTGACCATAGGTTAGAAAACTATATACGGACACCGTTGGTCTATTTTTAAATGATTTCCAAATTTTTGAAAAGGGAAAATATATGTGTTTTAATAAATATTGATTTTTAAAATATAATATAAGGATTTTTATTTTAATATGTGTGTAAATTTAGATTTTCAAAAATTATATGTTTAAAATTTGTAAATTATAAGTTAAGTTTTGAAAAATGTAAATTTTAAGATTTTACTTATAACTTTATTATTTTTTTAAATATATAATAAGATTTAATATAAAATAAATTTAATAATAAGATTTAATTTAATAAAAGTTAATATAATAAAATTTAATAAAAAGTTAATTTAACTAATATATATATATATATATATTATGTTTTAAACTATTTATTTGAAATTTATATTAATATTTTGAAAATAGATTTTGTAATAACTTTAATAAATTAAGGTTGGAAAGATAAATTAAAATTGATTTGTAATTTAATTTGTTTAAGAATTGTGTTTAAATAGGAATTGATTTGAACTTATTAGTTTTGAGATTTTAGGGATATGATTTTTATAACTTGATAACTGGATTTTGATTAAAGGTGATTAATTGAATATTTTCAAATTTAAATAAAATTGAAATTGAATATTTAATATTGATTTAAATTTGTAATTTGAGATTTTATTTAAATGTTATTAAAAATGATTAAGTGAATATTTTCAAATTTAAATAAAATTAAAGTTGAATTTTGAAATATAATTTTTTTTATCAAATTGAGTTATTGTAAATGTTTGAATATTTAATTTGGAAACCTATTGAATTGGAAGTGGTTTAAGTTTGTAGTTCAAACCTGGATTTGAAATTAATACAAATTAAAATGGTTTTAATGTGAATTTGAATTGAACCTTTAACCTTTTTAATTGAAACCGTTGAACTGAGATTGATTTAAATTGAATTTTGGAACTAAAATTGATTTGAATTGATTTGTGAAATTGGAAGAAACAATTCTAATTTTAAACTATTTTTGATATAAACTCTTTTAAATATATAAACTATTTTAATATATATTATTTTAAATTTATAAACAATTTTTAATATATATATTTTAATATATAAACTATTTCTAATATATAAACTATTTTAATCTATAACCTATTTTTAAATATAAACTATTTTTAATGTATAACTATTCCAATATATAAACTACTTTCAATATTCAAACCGTTTAAGTTGGAACTGTTATGATTCAGATTTAATGGATTTAAATGCGAATACTTGATATGATGGTTTAACCTATTTTGTGGTTATGATTTCGAAAGTGAATATGATTTAAGGTGAATA